>OY751338.1:22103899-27678899 GCA_963564715.1 Catocala sponsa
GCCGCAGCAGGCGTAGGACTATTGCTACATATGGATTCTAATATATGGGCTATAGGTATGTGTGTTTGATGGACTGCTATATTGGTAACTATGGATGATAAAACGGCGTCTGCCCTGAATACTCTAATAGCATCAATCAAATGTACAGACGGTGACTCGCCAACTAATATTATTATTATGCCGCAAAATCAACGACGCAGTCTTACCAAAGTTGTACTTAAGTATATACAGCCAAAACGTAGACGTAAAACACCTGTGCTCATTCTTCCCTAATAAACACTTAGAATCCAATGCCATATTATGTATGATATATAACATTAATTCATAGATTTCTATACAATGAAACACGACAGCCAATGAAAATAAACCTAAATCAGCAGTAAGAGTTTGAATTACTGCCCCTAGCGACTATTGACCCGCTTACCTATGCACGCTCGTTTTCAACTACACCTAGTATAAACATGACTAGCAGTTAATAGTAGTACATAGTAATTTTGTAAGGTAAGTACAAAATTATTATCATTTTTCTATTGAAAATTACTTGTTTGGAAGTGTTTCTCGGTGTATTTTATTGTTTGTTTTATTGATAATTTTCTCACAAATATGGAAGCTGCATAAGAACAGCCAGAACAACTATAAAAATCACAAGGCGGCCAAAATTATAGTTTAAATATATGGCATTTCAATTGCATTTATATTTTCCAAACAAGATTTTGGCAAAGTAAAGTGTCGTACGCATAACGATGCTCGTTTACGAAACATGCTACATGCGTAATCTACTCGCGCGGGTTATCTGCGCAAGATATTCTGCCGGTCTACATGCGCAAGGTACGTAGGTAACATGCGCGAGATAATCATACAGATTACTCTATTCATTCATATAAACTGCTTAAGTTAGTCAACTTGCAAACATTACCTGCTGCATACTGCAAGTATAAGTAACAGTCTTAACAATGGAAATCATCGCTCCAAATCTTAAAGATACAAATCTATCCATCTATCTAATCCTAATCCATCGATCTGTGGCAGAACTATTTAGCAAAGCGCCGCTGTAAGAGCAATAAATACAAAAACAACTTTAGTTATAGCACATTTTTTGTTACAACTCTCGTAGCTCGGTTTGTAATTAGTTCGCACGCTTGTCTACACCTGCCACTAGATGGCGAATACAAAGCTATAGAATTAGTGATACTAGATATGATAACATTTTTAATAAAGCAAGTTGTGAAGTGTGAGAAATGCCCTACCTAGTAACTGCTTATCATTAGGCAGGCCGTATGTCCGTTTCATGAGCTATAATTATGTCCGTTTACAAATTCATGAAGATAAAAATGAAAAGAAAATGTAGTATAACCTTCGCACACTGAGAAGAGGCCTGTGACCAGCAATGGGCAGTTTAATACAGATATTATTCAATATTACCATGGTCTATCAAGGAATGATCGCTTGCAATGCAAACCAGAAGTATTACGCCCGCGTGCATAACCCGCGTATCAAAAGTGAAATGAAAAGAAGTACAAACGCACCTCTCCCAATTCAACCTTTAATTTACATGCATGTGATCATAATTATAAGGCTAGCGAATAACAAAGCCTTTGAACGCTTGCAATATCACAAGGTTCACTCATGTGTTGCCGTTGGGCAAAGCTCGAACCTGAAGGTTCAGACACAATGCTTTCACTGTTCCGTACCAAAGTGGTATTTAAGGAACCTAAAGACAAGGTTCGCGTTATAAGTATCGCGAACCTTATATTTCTATTCGTCCGCCTGTCTATTATAGCTGGCTATCTCCGTAACTTGGAATAGTTATAAATAATGCTCTTTTTATACTGGTTTTTGAAATAAGACACGTTTAATATCTTTATATCCTTGTCTACTGGTCTATTAGCTTTTTACCGGAGCTCTTTTATTGAAATGTTCGAGTAGTAGGAACTCAGGTGGTTTTAGTTAATGACGGTGCTCGACTGGTTGCCGCAACCCAGTTTTCTCTGGCGGTTATTCTTATATGAGGACATCAGGAAACCGACTTGATTGATGAGTGCTACTTCCTGTAGGTGTTTGTGGTGAAGGAAATGGAACTGCGTACTATAGAGATTGGTTTTGATGTTGTTTTATGGACTACTGTGTCTAGTGATTTGCTCGCGTTTATGGGTACTGATGGTTTTGGGTCCGTAATGTTGGGTAGCGTATAGGCTTCCTTAATGAAAGGATCAATGAATTTACTTTCTAACTAAAATCGGTGTGGTTGGTTCTGACATTAGGGCGTTCAAATCTATAAACTTTTTAGCTTTATAATATTGGATGATAAATGAACAACTACATAATGACCTGAACATGACCACAATCAAACAGGAAATTCTCTTCCATACAAACACCTACTAGGAAAGAATTAAAGACCATCCGAACAGCCTGGCTGGAGTCTTGATGTAAGACAGCAGTATAATTCGCAGATTGAAACGAAAGATGCTCCAAGACACACTTAAAATGCAACAGTGAAGTAAAGTAGGATACGACACTGGTCGTATACCGAGCATGCCAATCAGAAACCCAACCAACCCACTGATAAATGTCCCTGTGGTAACAGATCGCAGTGTAATGGGAGACAAAAAAAAATGATAATGTTGGTATTCAGTATGTAGCAGAAGCAAAAGGAAGGTACCTGCGACATTATTTACGTTTTAAAAATTTTGATGTAATTTGGTTTAGCATATAGGTATATTATTTGTTCTTTAGGTACAGCTTTAAGGTAGTAAAGTAGGCAATAGATGAGACAGACTACTTACGCATTTATAAATTACAATACAACAGTAGATGGCACTGTTAAATAATTTACGACACCGAGACTGATACCTGTACATCTCTGAAAGGCGTATGCAGAGAAATATTAGGTATACCTAGATTTCACTAAGTCCCAGACATAAGTCTAATCTTATGTCAGGGAACCGAAGCGACGGCTAAGGTTAGCTGTACTTTATTACTCAATCTTTTCTGTGTCACAATGTCTTAAAACTTTCCTGCAGAGTTTTCTCGGTGATTGATCGAATTCTGCCCTAATATAAAGTCAAAGGACACGCATAGGCGCGGATAAATTTTAAATAAATCGAAATCATAGTTCAAGCTAAGAGGTAAAATCTCGTTTATCGTCACTGATATCCTCTAACACGAGTATTATAAATGTGTAAGTTTCGGCAGATGTTTGGAAGTTTAGATCTTTAGATATTTGTTACTGCATTCCACGGAAACTTACGAATGAATTCGGATGCAATTTGGCACAGACAAAAAATATCGTGGGTTCACTAGAATACTTTTTATATAGCTTTCATTCCTGTAGGATGCACGCGAGTGATTTTACGAGCAGAAACTAGTGTTATATACTTAAACATATTAAAATTTGTGCAGTTGTTTGATTGTTTTTTATTGAATCACAAGAAAACCATTTAAAAAATTTGTATGAAATTTGGCACATATATAGACCATGTCTCATATAAGATACTTTTATCTCTGTGCAGGCGACACCGCAAGCAGGATCTTATTTTCCAATAAGGTCGTTTTACAAAGACGGTTTTTTAATAAAAATTCCGTGTACATTGCGGGTGGAATATTTATGTGTTTGACGTAGTTTACGAGGAGGGTTTTCCCTCTTATCGGCCAACGCTCCTCCAATAAAATTCGTATTGGCTGATAGATCACTACAAGTTACGGTGGCATTGAGGGCCTTAAAACGCCGTTTGTTGAGCATAAAAGATAATGCAGGACTGTTGTTTATTTTTATGGAACAAACTACGCAATGAATTGATAGCATAATTGTTGTGCGTAGAAGGTAACATAATTTTTAGGATAGTTGTCTTTATTTATGCGAAGGATTATGTACTGTAACCTGATAGCGCAATATAATTACGGCGCTTATTTACAGCAGATTATGAACTCTAAGTTGCGATATCTAAGTCGTGCCATGTATCGTTCGGCTTTAACAATAATAAAAAATAAATATTTAATAGTTGTAAAAATGTGCTTGATAGGCTTGATAGGTTGGCTATCATAGCATAAATAATACATTTTAGCAATCAAAATAAATTTAAGCACACCTTATATTATTAACTCATTGGTTGGTTTAATACACCCATTTCGCCTACTATGCTTTTAGGTCCAAGCATATTTCCGTCTGTCGGGTACAGTTTTAGACTCTGCGCTGCTATGAGAATTTCTTGACAGGAAAAATCTAATAACACTTTGGCCGACCCAGGTATCACAACCCAGACCTACGCACGGTATTCGCATTCGCAACTGGTACGCCACCGAAGTAGTCATGCTCCACAAATTCCACAATTAATCCTTACTTAATATTATAAATTCGAAAGTAGCTCTGTCTGGTACCTTTTCACGGCTAAACCACTCAACCGATTAAGATGAAATTTGCTACAGATATAGTTTAAAACCTGGGGAAGGAGATAGGCTACTATTTCTTGATGTAGGTACCACGCGGGTGGAGCCGCGCGCAAAAACTAGTTTAATATAATCTTTAAAATAATTTTCCATATGTAATTCCTTATTAAGGGGAAGTATCTCGACATTTCATGCAAATCTTTTGATTTATCTCTGGCAGATAAATTTATATATTATGCTTTTAATATTCTAGAAACATGCGCTATAAGCTGTAATCTATATATTAATACGTGAAGCGAAAACTTTGGATCCCTTTTTACGAAAATTGGGCGGACGGAAGAGTATGAAATTTCGCACACTTATAGTTTATACAGAGAAGTGACGAATGCTAATATTTTTTAAAAATATGCATTAGAAATACATTAAATTAATGAAAAAACACCACACGCACAAAACCATGCATTTGACACACGCAGTCGAAGCGCGTAACTATGGTTACATATATCAATATATAATGACATAATATGTCAGCAATATCTTACAGGCAAACTTTGGTCGAATTTCGAGCACTAGGCGACCGCTAGTTTTCATAAATCGTTTCAGGTTGACAGATTTTCATAAAATAATAGATTACATGCAAACGGCATATAATTACTGTTCTATTTATGAAAATCTTCGATTTATCGACAAGGTTGACGACCTATACTTTGACGAGGTTATTAAAGAGGTGGTTACGTGACGCTATATTTAGTATCTGATTAGTGCGCAGGCGCGGTTGCGACAGCCTGATGAATTCGCACCCGGATAAGTGTTCTTTGATAAAATATTCAGTAGAGGCACGGAGTCTCAAATTGTATCCAATAGACTAACCCCCGATAAGTGAATCGAGAAATTACGGTAAAAACAGCTAAAAGATCGGCAGTGTTCAACACCCAGGTTGGATGAATATCCTTCGAATAAATACTCAGTAGCAGCGCGAAGTTTCAAACTGTATCCAATAAATTGGCTCAATCCAATAGATTTGGGACCAAGAAACGTGCTAGCCAAAAACCTGGAGGGTTAAACACATAAACTGTATACACAACTGTATACACGGACTATAGAAGTCTTAGATTATAGAGATATATTTATATTAGGAAAAGTACTTCTTTAAAGATGGATATTTCTATATACATAAATGTCTCAAACTAAAGGCAATACGTTATCTTTCAATAAGCGAAACCCAAACACAATTGTAAATTAATGATTCCTACGGCAACACAGCTGTGAATATATGTTTTTGTCATATAAAATTAATAGTCAAGCTTTATAAGGAGATAAAAGAACTAAATCTATAATTAAATACAATATATTTTTTATAATTGATAACATGGATTCTCCCACTTTCACTTTACTCCCACGGTTTTGTCCCCGTCCCGATATTGAGGTTATTCAAAAATTGGCCAAGACACTTTCGTATTAAAATGTATTATATCTATTTCTTTAAAAGCTACGTATACCTATAATCCTTTGCATTTGAGAGAAAAGCTACGCGGGAGATCATTTTAATTAGCTGATGATTGTTTAAATGTCCCTCCTGCTAAGTTAATTATGAATAAATTAAAAAAGGAATAGTTTTGTCGTTTCAAATCATTTGGGATCATTAACGTTGTTGAAATGAGCAGTAAATATGAGTAACAGAAATAAAATTAGCAGTTCAATATTAATCGCAATTTTCGCCAAATGGCAAAGTTTAAATCGATACGATTGAAATTATAATTTTCGCCAAATGGCAAAGTTTAAATCGATACGATTGAAATTATAATTTTCGCCAAATGGCAAAGTTTAAATCGATACGATTGAAATTATAATTTTCGCCAAATGGCAAAGTTTAAATCGATACGATTGAAATTATTTAAACTCTCCTAAATTTTGCTAGCCAGAAAATGTTATTAACGCTTTTAGTTCTTTTCTAATCAAATAAGAAATGTAGTTATTTTCCTAACAACAGAAAATTACAGAGTTGCTGATGCACATAATACATTGAACGTTTTGTACTATAGCTGAAATGATATTAAAAATATACTACTAACAAAACGACTTATTTGCAACACGTAGAGTCAATTCATGTCATTGTTGTACAAGTAAAAATACTAATCCTTTATTTCAAAAGCATGTTTTTAGATAACTTACCTTGCCCCTAAAGTCAGGAGAGTACAAATAGTGAGTGATCTTTACATTTATTACAAAAATAATCTTATGCAAATCACTGAAGTATTTTCATTTTATGCTACGGTTTATGTCAACAGAGAATTTATTTTTTATTACTTTAGAATTCCGTTCAGCTCATATTATTGAAACTATTTGCCATTAATTAAATTAGTTTATATCAAAGAATTCCATTCAATGACGAACGGTATGGGACCTAGAATTTCTGGACAGAAATTTGCAATATTTTGTCATTATATTTAAGCTTTTATTAATAATGGATATTTTCCACCCACTAAAAAGCTGTCGGCTAAATACCGTAGAGATAATTAAGACGGAATATTTTATCGCAAATATTTTAACGACATCTAAACGGTTCCAAATGATGTCTTGATGACCGCTGCGTGTCTGACGCGAGGCAAAACTTTTTAATGATATAGTTTCTAATGATCTGTTGATTTATGCGTATACTTATATCCTTTACCATACATTTGTTTTCCATACATACATATTATGTATATGGAACATACATCGGTATTCACTTGAAGGAGTAAGTATTTTGAATGGAGACAGTGAACTAGGCACAATATCTGGTATCGGAGCTTACAACGAGAACAGTTGGTAGCCGTCTAATTTGTGATAATAAACTATCCAAAAGGTTGCTAATACCTACCCTAAAATAAGTGAATAATACAATTTTGTATCTATATTTTATTTGAATAACTAATATTGACTTTAAATATTTATTTTGTTTATACACGTAATATTGTGCAGTCCGCCAATTATATGTACACGTAAAAATTAAAGCTTTCAATCTCATATATGTATTCAGTGCCACTCAAGCTTTGGATTATTTTCTCAAAAAAATGTACAATGACACAATGAAACACTCCATGACAGAAGGCACTGGGCAAGGTAGATGTGCCATCTTGCCCAGTGCCTTCTGTCACGGAGTTAACACACGTCATCTTTCATAAAATTGTAGTCAGCTATTATAACAAATACCATCGCCATTTTTGGTTTATTATCTTCCAATTTCCTTTTTACGGGCGTTCGAAAACTAAATCACCAACAAACAAGGCCATTTGTTCGCGAAATAACAAAAGTTATAATGTAAAATCCTATATAGTTTGTCGTGTAACAGAGTTTTTGAACTTCGCTTCGTGACGGCGGACGAAGGTGTTATAAGATTTCAAAAACAATTTTTGAAGTTTCTCGCATACGTAACGAGCTGATGTGTTCTTGATTGTTACTAGTTCTTATTCTTAGTTTGGAACTTTTTCGAAATAGTTTTATGATAATATACGGTGATGATGCTTTACACCTACATACGCCTGAAGGATGAGACTAGTTGACAGTCTATTATTCATATGGGTAAAGACTGAGTCTACAAATCACGTTTTGATGAAACTTTGATAGAAGCATATTATTTCTATATTTATATAATTCTACATATTGTGACGGATTGTTTTTCAAATAATAAGTAACAGCGGCACACCGGCGGTCAGACACAATAGGTTTTCTATTATGCCTGGCATTTACACAGTTGATAGGTTAACATTTTCGAATAAGTCTTAATTGTATTATAATTGGTCAACACTCGAAGTGTATCAAGTAATGAATAATAACACATAGAAACTCTTCACATATATCATTAAAGTGAGTTTGGTTCTTTCTTTATAAAAAATGCATTTATAGTTCCCCAGCTATGTTCTATTAGAAGATAATACCTTGTATTAGAAGATGAGGGGTGTTTACCCGACACAGATCCAAACTCCTTGCAGCTATTAAGTGTTTCCTATTAAAAATCCAACGACTTTTGTTCGGACCAGTATAATGAAAGCTTATATCTCTAATCCAGCGAGACAGTAATTTTATGACTATTTTATGATGGCATTATCATGTTATTTGATATCATTTAGTCTAAATACTATCCCACGTATTTGTGTGTATTAATTAACAAAAACGATTTTGAATCTAGACTGCAATGATTTGTGAAAATGACAATTCTTTGTCGGTTTCTTAAAATACGTTGAATTGTATAGAGCGAGACATTTTTGAGGTGTCTACTTTTTCATAGTCGAAATTGCTCACTTAATCTATCAAGTTTTCTTAGAATACCAGAGCTGCTGCTGCGACTCAATATGTTAATTTAAAATAAGTAATAGTTGCATTTTCCATTAAAATTAAATTAAAATAAATTAGTTAAGAAATGTTTGTCAATTCTCCAGTTACATTAAAATAATACGTAGTAAGTATTTTATTATCGTAAATAATACGTAGTAAGTATTTTAGTCGTGAGACTTTACAAAATATCAGTAATTTCTTAATTAAGTAATAGACCTTAAATTAATTTTAAGTAGAATCAATACGATGAATATCAATTAACGATATTGAGTTACAGACATAAGAGCTATAAAAGTAGGGTACGTCTGAAGGGTAATTGCCCAAAGTTTAATTTTAACTTAATTTTAGAAAGCACAGACACAAAAGGTGAGTTTGTTGGTTTTTTTCTTCAAAGAGGTGTTATATTAATTATCAAATCCTTAAGCTCGTTATATTAATCACTAAATACTATTCAACTACAAAGTAAAGACGGTTTCATTTAAATGACAAGATCTACGCATTTTAAATTGGCGTTAACAAATCTTTAAACTCTTTTCATATTTAAACAATGAATACAGGCCCTAATACACATTGATGAGATAACAAGGATGTATGTATAATAATGTATCGTCATACAAAATAGATACCGATACTATATTAAACATACACATGTAGCTAAAGGCTGCATAATATGCTTACAATATTACAGCGAATTATGGGATGTTTTATCGATCTGCCATGGAACTTTATGACATCTTAAGGATTCAATTAAGAACGAAACCGAGTAAAATATTCTAATAAAAAGCTCTTTGCTAGCAACTTAGGTTGTTGGAAAATATTTGCACACTTTAAAATTCAAATCAATCTATAAAATAAAATAAAAATGAGTTTATTTGACAAAAAAGGGGGTTTTACAATAACACTAAAAACTAAGCTAGACATATCAGATACAACTAAAATTATTAGGCATAAGTGTTAGGTTGAACTCTGATATCCATGATAAGAATAAACTTGTGTTATGGGTATCAGTGCTCTCTCAGTATGATCTATGCAATATAAACAACCTAATTGGTAAGATAAATTCCTACATGCACACGCAAATAGCTTGCGCATGTAGCCCACGTAAATAGCATGTAGCTTGCGCCAGCTACTTACATCGAATACCACATTTAAGCACGTGCTGTTATCGTCTGAACCTCACAGCTCTATATTTTTGCAACATTTTCTGTATGACTCAACTACGTAATCTTTATCAGGTTCACGCTTAGCCTTAAAGCATAAACCTCTATACCTAGTGGTATGTATCGCTGCCCCAGTTTTAATGCAATCACCGATAATACGAGAAAGCATTGCGCTCCTTATTAGTTACGACTCACGTCATAAAATAATATTGTTACGGAATAACGACCGAAGCTTAAATACGAATTAGGTTTACAAATATAAAAAGGCTCTGAACAGAGATTGATGGCGACTTTTATAGGTGTTTAATGTTGTAAAATCTTGTCTAATCTAATAAAATTTGATAAGTTTTATGTGTTAGGTTAAAAGCATGAAATGAGATATCTAATGTTCAATGAACTTATATATGTGATGAATTAATCCCATTAGTTTAAGTAGGTATAAAGTGCTGTAGCCATAGATAAGATATAAGCGGATAATTGGCTGCTTGAATGACGGGCTGTTGAAGTAGTCACCTCACCAGTGCTGGAGTGTACCGTGTGTACCAACTGCCGGGCCGTATCCGTGTAAAAGCGATCATACGCAACGAAAACCGACGGTACCAATCTGCAGACTGTGATCGTTTGCAATATCGCGCGCTCGTGTGACGAACTTATAGTAAAATGAAGTTAAAGTACGCTGACAGTAGTGGGCAAGAAGAAGATAATAAGAAGCACACGCGAGGCGGCTTTTTTTTACCGTCACCTAATTTATACAATGGCGAGTTATTCTATACTATACACAAATTAAAGAGTGATTAAAAATTATATTTTGTATTGTTCCAGGTGTGGTTGTGATGTCATGGTGGTGGGCGCTGGCGCTGCTAGCGCTGTCTACGCCCGCCCGCCCTGCGCCCCGGGCGGGCAATGGTGAGCAATTTTACAGTAAGCATCTATTTATTGCACCTATTTCTCGGACTGATTGCGTATCCACGTTAGGGCTACTTATGTTTTTCGTGAAGTTTATAGTATCGGAGTAATGCGAACGATAGCCTTCGAAATATGTTATGGTTATAATAAACAATTAATTATACATGTTACAACGATAAAGGAAGTATTTTTCTGATTAATGTGTATTACTTTTACCTAACCTAACCTAACTAATATTATAAATGCGAAAGTGAGTTTGTTTATTTGTTTTTTTTTGTTTGTCACGCTTCCACATCTTAACTAAAAAAGGACTATTATGAAACTAACCTAACTTACATTTATGCGAGCGAAGCCGCGGCCAAAACCTAGTTAGCTATAAACACAAGAATATGTTTCTTATAGGAAACTTCATTATTAATTTTATGTTTTTGTAATTCAGAAAATTAAAAAAAATGATTTAATCCTTTATAACTAATCAGCCGTAATATCAATTAATTAGAAGTCAATTATTTTTATGACTATCTAAAATATGAGTAGCCTCAACGTTGTTTAAGCGCAGTGGAACTGACGTCATCGGTGTATTGTGCGCCCGCGCAATCAGGTCACTGTTCACTCACTTATCGGGACGAGTGACGTAAGTTACGCACTTACTTTCGATGCTCTTACGTATGCACTTACACTATTTCCTAATTTATACTTATTCACATTTCATATTAATATAATATAACAATTATTTTTAATTATTAAATTTTGCAATCATCTGATAATTTTTTTTTAGAATCTATGTGAACATTTTTTATATTTCTTTTTTTACTGTGTGTAAGGGCTTGTGGTTGTACTATAAATGATATTACTGTCAATTGATATTATTGTTCGACTTACATATCTTAAAACATTTTTGTCTTAAACGTCCAACAACATGGATAGGCTCTTACCTCAATTCTGTTACCAACTGAAAAAAAGAAATGTCTGAAGTATTAAAACTGTTGGAATGAGTAGAAAATTACAGTTCGAACACTTCAGCACTTTCCCCAAGTTGATTTTTTTTCCTTTTACTTATAAAAAGACTTGAGGCGATGATTACACACAGATAATAGTACTTTTATCTCTAATCCAAGATTGTCTGAACAGACGAAAGTTTTTATTTGTCTTTAAGATGAAAGATATCTAGTTTCCTTACGAAGAGATATATAAGTTTTTGAACGACAAAACTATTTTATTCGAACAGCGTAATGTAATCGAAATAAAACACGTACCTACAAAAAAGATTTTATTTTCCTTTATTTTCGTATGAAACTACTACCTCTCTTTTAAGTATATTTAGGCTCCAAATAAAGTATATAGCTTTTACGTATAAACGTGAAAACTTCATAATAGCCCACCATTATATTTTCTCACAAAATTAAATAATAATATATCTATTACCTTGCAAAAAGCACAATATTTTTAAATATTTTATAATAAACAAAGAAAGACGCAACGCTTTAATTTAGCATATTATAGACCTTTAGAAATAAATTTATATTCCTAATAATTTAGGTTTTCTATAGGAAAGAACAAAGCCTTTGTCAGCTGGGCGGTCTCATTACCTAATATTTCTCTCACAGCTTTAGTGAACTTGTAGATTAGTTCAATGTTTTAATTTATTATGTCTCACAATGCTGCCTGGTAAAACGAGCAAGTTGTCGGTACTTGCGATTAACTCGCGCATGTAATCTGCTTCAGTAGCTTGCGCATGCAAACCACGCCAGTTACATGCGTTGTGTACACTTGTATTAAGATATTTATTTCAATGTAGAGAGTATTATCGAACGGTTTGGACTCGTCTTTTGATTTTGCGTTAAGAGGAAACACAAGGGCCGTTTTTCCATTACAAACGTAGTCCTCTGTTTCTTCCCTGGATAATGCCAGTAGAGCAATATTTTTTCCAAAAATGTATGGGCTCTATTGGCATGTCCCTATGTTATCCGTTTTTCATAAGTTAATTATTAAAAGAGACATGAGCCTTCAAAAACCTCAAAAATTGACCAGATTTGCCGCTGTGTTCAAATATCCAGAAAACCAATTTGACTAGATTATATAAAAAAAGGAAAACAGGAACACGGCCAAAGCCTTTATTTAATTTTTAATGGAAAAAGTAGTTAAATTGGTCAAGTTTTGGAAAAGGAATCGGGGGACTATGAAACGTTGATTTTGTGTACTTTTAATAGGTATTTTCGGTCCAAGCTGCAGTTGTCTCTATTGCGCTCATCTAACAACTTTGCATTAGTTCCGTAATTAAATTGATATGCCATATAAAACTCTAAATAAAAACTTCAGTTTCACATATATAACTCTAGAAAAATCACACAAAATTATTCATAATTTATTGTTTGGATAAATCAAAGAAATAAACGCACATAACTTTATTCTCGGATAAATCCCGCATAATAAACAGGCATAATTTTAGTCTTGGATAAATCATACATAATAAACGCGCATAATTTTATTCTTGGATAAACCGCAGTTCTCCCAGTAACAAAGACTTTGTGCAGCTACAATGCGGTCAGTCGCGCGTCGCTATCACTGTCTGCCGTAAAACCGCGGATTATCCTCGCTGCTTTTATGGCTCCACATGGTCTCGGGCAAAATACTAAAACTGCACCTATTTTAGTAAAACGAAATTAGTTGTTATTTTAATTTATAACAATACTTTAATTAGAAATTTGTATTGGCGTTCTAAATGCTAGTTCACAAAATCAGTAGTACCTCATTAAGAAGAATACTAATTTTTGGACAACAAGTTTAGTAAAAAAAGCAGTGTTATATTCAGGCAAAACCGATCACATATTACGGTAATCTCTTACCTGAAGGTAGTGTAAGGTCTTTGCAATACAACGGTGTCTCGATACTAGTGTCTTCGCAACCTCAGGCAAAGGTAGAGTAAATACATAACTAGTAACGTTTAAAAATGCCTTAGCCAGTCTTATACAAATGTAGAAAAAATCTAGGTAAGACCTTAAGAAGTTTTGTTTGACCAAATAAAACCGTACTACAGAAACCTTCGTTTAAACCAACGAAACGGCATGAATAATACGAAAAGAGAAAATAAAGAAATATTATATAGTCACAAGAAATCTATAGTCACTGCTTACCTCCGGGCAACAAGCTAGAACGCATAATTTTAATCGATTTTTAGCCTTGATAGCCTTCTTAGAGGCGCTGATAGCCAGTTGCACTCACTGATCGGTAAACGATTAGCGAGGTTAAGCAACGTTGGGTGCGGTCAGTGTGTAGTTGGTGACCGCTTAGCGGTATTTCATCTGAGCGTCTCCGTGCTTCGGAGGGCACGTAAAAAGTCGGTCCCGGTTATTGTCAAATTGACAGCAGTCGTTAAGCCATGTCAGAGGCCTACGGGCGGCTTGAACAACTCTTGACAACCAGGTTGGCCACTAACTACACGAACAGAAGCAGAAGCCTTGATCAACATAATTGCGGATGCGTTATCAAAGTATTTGAAATTAAAATCTTTCGGCTCCATAATAGACCGAGCCCGATGCGAAATAATAGCTAATTTATAAGTCACAGTTGCTAACCCTAATTTATTTCGATGACTTCATATCGTTTTGCTCACATTGTATACCTCAGATGTACCCGACCTATTTCATTTATTTAAATATGATGATGTATACAGCTCTGAACCCTTTTTGTTGCTAATAAACTATTATTATTATTATAAAACACAGTTATTAAAGTCATTTGTAGTTCCCTCACTAATGCAACATTGTCACTTTAATTATTACTTAGTTTCTGCTTGCAGCTACACTAGTATGAACCAGATGCTTACCAATTGCGATAAACAATATGCTTGATACATTGAATTAGTACAGGAAGAGACATTTCAACAGATTGTTTGTAATTTGCGTTAAAGTGCATGCTCTCTAACACACATAAGCCCGACTTCTATATAGAGAAACGAGTAATATTAGCGACGGACTGTTAAATTGTGACATATTTTATTTATTTTTTTCATTGAATATGTGTCAAAAATTAACTGTCTGTACGTAAAACGATGCGGTTCTTGATAGAAGAACCGGCCTTAGGCAATTATTGCAATTACGCGTTTAAGTGCAAAAATTTAATATTTATAACATGCCATTATGTCTATTAGGCTATGGCTCTAAAACGTGTCGTTCCAGTAATTACCTGACTCAGACTGAGTTGGAGAGCATGCACTCTAGCGCGTGTTACAATCAATTCATTTGAGATGTAGTATTAGATTAGTTCTTATAATTATTCAATATTAGATATTATTATGGTCTATTTTATCTTCTTTGTCAAGTTTCATCCAAATCCGTTCAACGATTTAAAAGGGAATGAAAAAGAAACATCTGCACATTTACGACACAAAGGTGCAAAGCATTAAATATAAATGCCATATAAAACGGGTAAAACCGCGGGGCAATATAAATATGCCAGTACAGTACTGGCATATTTATGCCAGAAAATATTACGAGAATTCATACAAATGTAAGGTAATAGTCATTTTGAAATTATGTTATTGCTGATTGTGGAGATTGTTAATGCGCGGGCAGCTGCCTTCTTGTGATATTATTTGTTGCTAAGTGAGTAAAAGATACAGCAAGGCTATTCGTAGGGTCCATTGTGAGTTTATATAGATCGTGACTCATTTCGATATGATTGATCACCGGCATTTCTTTCTGTACGATTTGATTCTTGCATTAATGTTTTTAATAGCGCTTTTTGGTAATATATGGGGTGTCATGTGATCGTTTTAATAAAATATTTAGTATATGATTATGTTTACACTAGTTTTTACCAGCGGCTTCACCTGCAAGAATCCCGTGTGTAGGTTCTGTGTTTTGCAGGGCATCATCTTTCTGTGTATGAGTTTCATCTTATTTTTGTTCTATGATTTTAGCGTGATTGAGTAACTGATATCTAAACATCGTTACAAACTCTTACATGTATGATATTAGTACGATATTTATACAAATGTATAACAAACGTATTTCAGAAAACATATTTTTTGTTTCATATAAGTGAATTTGTAAATAATTTGTTGTTACAACACGAAGACAAACCCATGTCAGCGGATAGGAAATGGTATTTTATAGTCCTATTATGCCAGCCGTTAAAGAGCCCGAGTAAGTAGGCAAAAGGCTTGCCAGAGCCCTATGCTCATTTCTCCTTATCCTTAAAGAAGCTATTGCTGATTATAACCGGTTACTTTCAAACTCTGTGTTGCCATCGAGAATTTCTAACTAAAGTATAGAAAAGCTCAATAAGATATGGTTTTAGAGTTATCAGTCACAAAAAATAAACGCAAATAGGTATGCAAAGAATTTATATAATACCCTCGCTCCTGAAATTGAAGATATCTTGATATATTCTCTACCAGGCAAACACAAAATCCATTACGAAGAAAATTAAATATCACGTTGTTGATTCTATTAGATATATATATATCTTCCGCTGATAGCCTATATATCTCAATACATTACGCATTTTCGCACATAAAGAATCGCTTTATATGTGAACAAATTAGATTTGTACTGTTTTCGTCGGTACATTTCGGTATTTTTTCGGATAAAAGGAGGTAAATTACGCACAACGGTGGCAAGGCCTTGTGATTTACGAATGCTCTTTTATAAAAATTGGATGATAATGGAGATACATTTTAGCATTCGTATGGTATAGCCGTATTTATTTCTTTGCATGATTAAAATTTATTTTATTTGGTAAATGAGCTGAGATATATATTCTTGTGTGCTTGTAGTTCCGGGGCGTAAGTGTACGCTTATGTTTGTGTACGAGTCAGGTAAATTTATGTTGGGAGTTTCTGTTAGGACCTTCATAGGAGAATCGTAGAGTCTGAAAATGTCCCTGGTAGATTAATGGGCGAGTCTAATATTGATAGGCTCGCCCATTTCATAGATGGCTGTTTTATGTCTAAGATAATCGAGAGAACTGAACACAGCTACCGAAATGTATCTTTTTAGGATAACACAGGCGTAAGTCTATGTTAAAATTCTGGTATTTGTCACTGTCTTGCCACTTTAAAATATGACCGCATATTTTAGCTACACGTAGTACATTGTAGATCTTCTTATATATAAAGTTTATATAAATATAAAGACCGCTTATCGCCCCGTAACTTCCTTATCACGGGTCATTTAATCGGAATCGTAAATCTCTTGAAATAGGATGGCATGTGTTTAACGGCTCAACGCTGTTACGGAGGATAGGAAAAAGTATTTTCATGCCTATACATCTTAAGGATAAACTGGGATTTAATTGACTGTTAATCATCGGTGAAGAATGTTTGTATCAGATTTGTTTTCGTTGTGCGGGTAGTTTGTTATGTGACGGCTACGCCATCTATTACAAGTATAGTAAAAAGTTTTCTTTTTGCCGGTCCTGCAATTTTATTTTTAACTTTAGGTAGTCATACGGTAATTTTGTAAGTGTAACAGGCAATTCTGATAAACATTTAGGTATGTGTGTAATCATAATGGCAATGTGTTAAATTTATAATATCGATACCTACAGTAGGTATCGATATTATAAATTTATGAAGAGAAAACTTGAAACACTTTTTATTATTGAAAAGCGTTTAATGTTTTTGCTTCACAATATTATTATGGCACGCACGCAACGCGTACCTTTGGCTTAGTTAAAAGGAAACACTAAGGGCGAGAGAATTGAAAAATAGCTATTTGTAAAATCTATTGCTGTCGCGCAGTGCCATGTATAGTATCATGAGCGCGATAGAGACAACTGCAGCTTTGACCGAAAATACCTATTAAAAGTACACAAAATCAACGTTTCGTAGTCCCCTGATTTCTTCTCCAAAACTTGACCGATTGAACTACTATTTTCATTAAAAATTAAAGAAAGACTTTGGCCGTGTTCCTATGTTTTCCTTTTTTTATATAATCTAGTCAAATTTGTTTTCTGGATGTTTGAACACAGCGGAAAATCTGGCCAATTTTTGAGGTTTTTGAAGGCTGACGTCTCTTTTAATAATTAATTTATGATAAAAAGGAAACATAGGGACATGCCAATAGTGGCCATACATTTTTTGGAAAAATATTGTTGCGTCAAATGCATGGTTGTGTGCGTGTAGTGTTTTTCATTAATTTGATGTATTTCTAATGCATTTTTATATAAATATTAGGATTCGCCCCTCCTTCTCCATATAAACTTTATCTGTGCCAAATTTCATTCTTCTCCGTCCGCGCAATTTTCGTAAAAAGGGGTACAAAGTTTTTGCTTCACGTATTAATATAGATGTTATTCTCGCTGACACACTTGGATTGTATTATTATACAATCCAAGTGTATTATTATATGACAAACAGCGCATCTCCAGTAGGAAGCTAGCGTGGTTACGTGTTGTATGAGAAAATGAATACAATTAGAGCTATGTTCATAAATATATGTTTCTATTTGATAAGTGAATGAAGCAGCGAAAGCGAAGTGGTTTCACTTTCTTACGAATTATCGTGTTTGGATCGAATACACGCCTTTGTTTATTTGACGAGGGCCCTTTGTTAGGGGCCGCATGATTTACTTGAGGAAATTGGGTTTCAACACGTGTGTTTATATATATGTCAAAAGTCAAAGACCTAAATAACAAAATAATTAAATTTTCCAAACCCGATATACTTTGATTCTTTTTGGCCGCTTCGCAAGAATTTGTAATTTTCTTTGACGGTATTCCAGTCAAAACGACCAATTGGTATTCTGGCATACAATGGGTTACACTAAGTTCTACCATAATAATCGCGACAACAAATGTAAATGTGAATAAATTAAAATATAAACTTTAATTGGGATGTCTAATATTTTACCTGAACTTCACTGTAATTCATATTCGAGTCAAATATTATGTAATCGATATTAGAGATAAATCCATTTAGACGTGTAGCATAAAATAGTTAAGAAATACCTAGTAGAATGTTTAACTAGAGTCCATATAAGATTTTCGAAAAGTTCATTAAGTTATGGTCACCCTAGCTCGTTGCCAAGCTTTCAAGTTGTGTAGTTACTAGACTTGTCACTTTCAATCGTGCTCTCATCTGCTCTTGACTGACGATAAATCTTGTAGTATCAACACTTTACTGTATAAACAGCCTTTTATATAAGAAGCGTCTAGCCAACTTTTTTAGATTATGAGCTGGTTATAATTTACAGACCTAGGTTTTAAAGGAGCTTTGTATGTCTAGAAGAAAATTCTTAAATATATTCTTGTGGTATAAATGATTTCCAGCGAGATAAAGTATAAGGGCAACCCTGCTTAAAACTGTGATTTTTATAATATTGTCTTCTGTTTACGCGAATGTTATTCATTGAAATTAAACTACTATATACGGATTTTATCGCGTTGTTTATTTTACACTTTATTACAAAATTTTGAAAACCGTTACACTACTATTACTCTTTACTAATTTTTAAGCTAATTAATTTTTATTCAAATTTGAGCACTGGCTGGCGATATATCACAACTACACAGAAGTTAGCCAAACATTTAGTATGGTTTCCACATTAACGTCTATAAGCTGTACAAGTTTTAAAACGTAGCATTCCTTTACTAGAATTTAATATTCTTAAAATCTTAACCCATAAATATAAAAAATAATAGTTTTTTTGTACGCGTGTGTGTACGTTAAGTTTCACAATGGCTAAAAGAAAATGGATGTACATTTAAATGGCGCGAAGATATTAGAGTGCTTGGCTTCACATTTAGTACTTATTCCTTTTAAACAATCAAACACTTTGTTAACAACTTTATAGTGCGAATGTTCGAGCATATTTAACCGACGGCACAACTAGTCAAATATAAATTACCATAAACTACTGCAGTGAAATTAAACCAGATTCTGTCAAAGATTTTTAGAATTATTTGTATTTTTGCCGACGTTTCGGTTACTTTTTAAATCCATTTTGAATAGAATAGTTTCGACTTGTAGTAGCCGCGTATACGTAAGACAATAGTCTGTAATTTTACTTTATAAAGTAATGACGGTATTGATGCGGGTATGATACCGAGTGGCGAGACAAGACACATATAAGATGGCCGGACTGGATTCCGAGTGAAACTACTTGGTTGGACAGCTGTCTCGCTACGGCAAAGGGACTGTGTCAACACAGATATAATATGTATATTTGAAGTGGCATATGAATTCACTGCACGTTTAGCGAAATGAGTAGTCACCTTGTCCTGAGTGTTGAGGGTTTGATCCCTACAGAAAACAAAATTTAAGTGATCCCAATAACTATTTGTAGATCATAACATTTTTGTCCGTTTTCAGTGTTTGAGGTCTTTGTCCTTGGCTTTAGTGTCTATATAGTCTCTCTTGACATGGTATTTATATAATGTACGGATGACGTTTCTTTAACACGGAACACGTAATCTAGTTTAATTCTTCCTAGAAGTCAATCAAATTTCAAAGCAAAAAGATAGAGTTATATTTTACTCTGAGGTCGGTAATACGCGAGTCTTATTGCATAGGTAGCTGTCTTCCATAAGGCTGACTCATTGCTTGTTTGCTGTCATGGTAGTTAAAAAAAGGTATTCTGAACAGGGTAAAACGGTACCTACTTCACACTAAATTATCACCAGGTTTAGATGGTATATAATGTAGAATTTCGACTACCCGAAACGTTTCTATCTCTACCAGGGCTGGCATAAGTTTCCAAAAGCCAGTTCAGTCTACTTGATTATGTACCCTTTAAATTAACGCTTTTTGGTTAGCCAGTGATTCCAATTTTGAGGAGAGACTGCTGTATAATCTGATTTATTTCTCTCTTTCGTGCTCTCGGAAACTATTTAACTTACATTGGCGTCCCTCTTATACCATCTTACCACTCAACGAAAGCAGCGATTAAGATATTATGGACAATAAGCACTTTAATCACCTAGAAGAGTTATAGGTTCCTATGGCTTTCTCTGTTGTATTTCTCTAACACTATTTTATATGTTGATTTTTGGCTGAAATAGCTATTGTGAGATGTTAAAATGTTTGTTACTCAATCACGCGTAAACTGTCAAAACGGATTTAGATAAAACTTGATACATATAGATGTCCTGAATTATTACATAAGACTTTTATCTCAGTATGTGTTTCCATGGTTTTTATGGAGGTGATTTTATTGAAATACCACATCCATCCATTTCAAATTAGGAATACGTTTTGTCTACATTTCAACTATTCCCATTCAAATAACTGGGGAGTAGATTTTACTTTCACAACAATTTACATTTCAGTAAAATTGCTTTATATCTAGGGGACAATAGAATTTTCACCGATGTTATTCGGACAAAGTTACTTTCAAGATCTGCGATTACATTTATATAGAAACTGCTGTCTTATCTAGACGACATCGTCGGTGATAACGCGAGAGATAGTTGGTAATTGTGGGATTTCCGCGAGATGCGCAAACATTTCACCGACACGTCGAAAGTGGCTAGCTAAAGCGTGGACGAACGTTATGAGCCTGGTTTTAGAAACCGTATTTTTGCACGTGATTCTGTTAAATTGTTAGTTCGTACTCCGTGGTACCTATAGGTGACGCTTTGATCAAACTTTCCATGTAGGGAATACCTTGGCCTTTTATAAAACTAAGAGCACTTGTTGCCTATCATGAGGCACATTACCCGGTCGAACATATAATTTGAATTAATCAATACTTTGCGCGATGAATATACTAAAATCGAACAATTTACCTCATATTAAGTTGTAAAACATACTTAAACACGATATATATGAATAATGTGCAAAAATGTTCATGAGTGTTACCAGTATAACAGCAGTTCTTTGTATTGTTTTCTTATATTTTACTTAAAAAAAATGTATGTTTTATATGTTTCCTTTAATTAAAAATAAATAATTTTAATTATTTTGTATATTTTACGTAATTTTAAGTGCTGTGTGTTCCCATAATGATAGGGAAAGATGTATTACACTGACCATTCCGCCATTTCAGGTCCCACGAATAAAAACATTCCATCAGGAAAACTCAACAACAATTTGGAAGAAATTCTTTGATCTTGGCAAATGGCACAAGATCAAAGAGGCAGGAAAATATACATTACATTTTAAACTCAAACAAAGTAACAGAAGAAACAACAACTTATTTTCGTCATATTCAAATCACATGACATGCTTAATGCATACAAAATACATTTTCCTTTACATTTCTAATTACGAACGAACTCTTCGAGTAAGTCTATGCCATCAAAATATTGCAATACAACCTCTTTTATACATGAAAAAGGGTTCGAAGGTTTTCTTATCCGTCAAAGTATAATAAGTTTACATATCGTAAGGAACACGAAAATTCGCGCTTGCTTTTATGAAGTGCTCTCTTTTAATATAACCTTGTGATCTGGTTACATTGTTGATGTTTACCCCTATAATATATGGAAGTATGTTTTGTTTTGTTTATATAATATAGGAATGTAATTTCATTGTGTTTTTCTTAACATATGTTATGTTTTGAAAGGTATTCGTTGTTATGGTTAAACATAAAGCAATTTGTATCCTGTGTGCAGTTAAATGACGCTTCAATTAATTCTGAAAATGTTTTGCTTTACTAGTAAAGCAAGCGATTTCTATTATTTTCTTAAAAATATTTAACCATGCATACATACATAACTCTAATATAATTATAAAATAAATTATTTCATTTCAATAGATTGCCGCCAACTAACACCTAATTCAATTCAATATAATTATGTATTTAATATAATATTAAAAAAAAGAGACACTTAAATAGAGAAAAAAAATTCGTATGAGTGTACATGTACAATCATAGACAAAAGTAGCTAAACATTAAAAAAATTGTTGAAATATTAAATTAATTTAAAATCATAATTATTGTTCTGTGGTTTTTAATTGTGATAAGATCTACTCTCAATGCAATAAAAACTAATATTTATTGTTGTTGCAAATCAAAATCTCGCAAGTGCGTATCGACTTATATTACTGGCTGTACACGATGCGGGACATGTAGAAAATGGAGCGCAAGTGAACTATACAGGCTATATTTAACTTGCGCATATAGTCCTCACGATTAGCGTGCGCATATAACGCGTCGAATACTTGCGTCGTGACCAACCACTGCTAGCATTCAAATTCAAATTTGGATGTTCTATCAACTTATAGGATTTATTATTCACCGTTCATTTATGTCAGCGGTACATCATGAAGTTATTATACGTGAAAGAGGAAATGTGGTGGCTTAGATTCTCTAAATGATTCTAAAACGGTTATTCGCGATGAACTTTGTGGACGAACATTATTTTGAGGTTTAACATCATTAGTGCTCATAATCATAAGATTTAATTAGTCTCCATCAGAGAATTCAATTCTGATAAATTATAATGGCATAATGAACTGACTTTATTATGTTAATAGACTATTAAAGACTTGAGATATTTAAGAGATAGTGAGATGGTAATCTGCTGTGGTCGTAAACTCAGGCAAAAATTATTAATTACAACATTTTTTACTTTTATTTCTTTTACTGATTTCACGGCTGCCAGTGTTCACGATTTGTTGATATGTGAGCTTGCAATCAGCATATGGGTCAATATAAACTAACCACGGGTTTTACAGTACATGTACTTTGCTTTAAATGTGACATAGCCATTTTTTATGAAGAATAAGGATAAGAATAAGGGAAGCGGTTGGATGCGGGTGGCCCAAGACCGGCCTGTGTGGAAAACCTTCGGGGAGGCTTATGTCCAGCAGTGGACATTTTTCGGCTGAGTTGATGATGTGAATGAATACATATTAACCATTAATTTGTACTATATACTTTTTTTACTACGAAAACATAAAACATATTTAACTCAATGGTTTGTGTAGATGTTATTTACTAATTAGAGTTACTACTCTGTGTTTAACTTAAATTGCCTTACCAGGATTTAATGAGTAAAGACAACTTGTAACTATAATTACTAGCGGTCGCCTAGTGCTTGAAATTCGACCAACTGATATGTCATGTCATTATACTCGTATATTGATATATGTAACCATAGTTACGCGCTTCAACTGCGTGTGTCAAATGCATGGTTGTGTGCGTGTAGTGTTTTTTCATTAATTTAATGTACTTTTACGCATAATTTTAAAAAAATATTAGCTTTCGTCACTTCTTCTCTGTATAAACTATAAGTGTGCGAAATTTCATACTCCTCCGTCCGCCCAATTTTCGTAAAAAGGGATTCAAAGTTTTCGCTTCACGTATTAATATATAGATATAATACAGTACCATTTATATTTTACAAGATTTACACTTGAATAATAATCCTCCAGACCGAATTTCGGTCACAGCGGCCACTCTTAACGGAGACTGGCCATCGGCACAGGAGAAATTATAGTGCACATGTGTAGGCGCAAACACGAGTACACTCTCTGTTCCCAACTCTCTTGATCCGATGGGAAGAATAATCCGACACGACCGGAGATAGATCAAGCGCAGGACCAACGGATTTACGTTCTTTCCGAGGCACGGGAGTGTCAAACACCGCCAACTTCCTAACTCCGGGCTTGTATTGAGGTTTCCTAACAAAAAACCCAATGACTTTTTGTTGGCCCGACCCGGGATTCGAACCCGAGACCTCATGCACAGCAGTCGCGTTCACTACCGCTGCGCCACGGAGGCAGACACTTGAATACATAGTAATTGAATTAACTACACAAATATGTATTGATTTTTTTCAACACGTACTAATATTTATATATGCGAATGTGAGTGTGTTGGTTTTCAAACTTTAACTACTCGAGCTATTATGACAAAATTTCGCATACATGTTGTCAGGGGTACAGAAAAGGACACACCTACCTTACATCTAGAAAAAAAATTGGAGCAGTCTTTAGGGAGTGCCGATAGAAGTGAAAACTTTAATCCTTGATCATAAACACTTCTTTATAAACCAAATTATAAACCAAAAATAATTCAAAAATGGAAAGCGTTCGGTGACGATGACGCGAGTTCCATGATTTTTGTTCACAAAGAAGTGCTCAAGGCGCCTAAAGGTGATTACACTTCAAACACAAAAATTGAGGATTATTAAGGTGATCAAAATTTCGTTATTTTTTGTGTAGGACGCACCATTTCTGAGATATTGTTAATATTCTAAAATAATTCAAAAATGAAAAGCGTGGAAGCGTGACGATAACGCGAGTTCTATGATTTTTGTTCACCCAAAAAGTGCTCAACGCGCCTAAAGAAGTTTTCACTTCAAAAATTCTGTTCCCGAGCAAGCGAAGCTGCGGGCAAAATGTAGTTGAATATAAACACAAGTTGTCTTGTGGCGTATCCCAAAAAGACAATTATTTCAATTTCACATTCCAATTGCACACGCTCAGTATAAAGTTACCTCACTTGCACACACACAAAGCGTGTCAGATGTCGCTTTCGTTGGCGCGGCCGGCCGCAGGTGTTGACACACTTCAGTCTAATTGAACCGTGCATACAATTTCTTGGTACCATTATTTTTGAATACTAAAATAGTTTTATGTGTGTACTAGTTTCTGCCTTCTCTTCAGCTGAAATACACCCTGGTATATTATATTAATAATTAATTACATAATTACTTCAACATGTAATTGATTTAGTATTCTGGACGCTATGTGTGGTGGAATAGGCTGTATCAATATAAACCTGATGATCTATATTCATTACCATATTCTAGCAAATGAATATGATTATTGAATTCTTGTTGTAATCCAGGACAGGATTTATCTCTGTGCCAAGATTAATTTAAATTCATTTGAATTTTAGCGCACAATGGAGCATCCAAACATATTCACAATCTTTCATAGCTATAAAATTAGTACCATTTAACGGGTTTTTCTAATACAGTTCAACCGTAAACGCGAAAACCAAAGCGTTATGCTTTTAGTGTTAACCTTTAAAATCAAAACCGAGTATCATCCGGTAAAAACCGTATTAGAAAACCGATTCGTGAAATCGTACTAGTCGAATTTCTAACCCGATTCTGTAACTTTCTGATAACAAACCATACAATACGATAAAATATCTTTCTCGTATCGTAATACCTTTTAAAGCTATTTTTAGCAATCACCCATAGAATTCGATTCGGTTATTAATCGATTACATACTGAATACATTAAGTTGACAGTTGAAACAATTCTCCGAAGCTAAATATGTTTTATATCGTTTTACATTAAATCGAATCGACCGATAATTGAGTTGTCGTGCGTTCTGAATTGCACTGCAGGTTAGATTAGAGAGGCGACCCCAATACACTTGAGAATTATAAAGCTAGGATGATGCAGACTAAGAATTTAGGTATCAGACTTTGTGTGCAATATTTTATAAAAGCATGCACCTACCTTTATGGTTAGGGTTTGTTTGACTCATTGATAGCCCTAGGCAAAAAGGAATTAAAGATAGGATAAAAACAATGGAATGGGTATAGAAAGACCGTTATACTGCAATAGACTAGCCCTCTACATAGAACTGCCAATAATATGGGATATAAATTTCAGCCAGGCTCTCGACGGCTGGATGGCGTACCTTTAGTGGTCACCTCGCCACAGCCACTGAGGCGAGTGTTATGGGTCCGAAACCCACAAGGGACAAAAAATTGTGTGGTCTATTAATGGGTGTTTCAATGCTGTGTATTATAAAGACCCACGTTAAAAAAAATGGAGCAGTCTTTGGGGACTGCCGATAGAAGTGAAAACTTTAATCCTTAATCATAAACACTTCATAATAAACCAATGAAAAAAAGTGGCGGGTCGGAATCTAGTTCCGATTCTAGTTCCTGATACTCTCTTAGGGATTATTAAAAAATAATGAAATGTTGACCCATTTCATTATTTTTTGCGTAGGATGCACCATTTCTGAGATATTGTTAATATTTAAAAAAAAAAAATAAAGCGTGGAAGCGTGACGATAACGCGAGTTCCATGATTTTTGTTCACCCTAGAAGTGCTCAACGCGCGTAAAGAAGTTTTCACTTCAATATTACTAGTGTGGTAGCTGTCCTTTAAAAAAACCTTAAGGACAAGCCAAAATGTAGTTGTAATAAAGCCTTACCGTTTCTAGAGGTGTATAGGCGTAAGTAAGTAAAATAATTTTATTGCACCCATCGGATATAATAACTATTATGTTGAACGCAAAGCTGCATTTTATAGCGCTATTTACAATATTTAACTTCAATTACATGAAATAATTACATCTACGAACAGTAAGTCCGATAGGGTTTATACATTACAAATTATTGCTCCAATAAATGGGCTTTTGATGTCCATAAAATCAGTTCTGTAGATTTCATTTTATGAATTAGTTGCGGCTTTGTTTCCTAGTTAGAATTTCTTAGTAATCATTTCTATTCTCAGTAAGAATAGGTGTTAGTTATTTTCATTGTATGTACTTGAACATTTTAGCAGTTATTGCAAGTGCAAGTGCGCAATTGCGTGCTGAGATTAATTGTGTTTTAATATCTATGAAGATACGAATATGTTTATGTATCATTGATCAAAGTTATTGACTACGATGCTGCATAGATGATGTAATTATAAAAATGATTATCTCGCCTTTTATTATGACAAAGTAAGGATTAGTCATTAGTCATTTATTCAATACAAAAAACTTTGTCTAGAATTTATAATTACATACTAAATGTGCACATATACAAATAATATTAAAAACATACAATTAAATTAAACACTTGTGTTACGAAACATAAGCCAAGTTAAATGTATATTTAATTTCATGTATTATCAAAAATAAAATTAAACAATCTTACGTTATAGGTATGATGATTTGAATGCATAGAATTTCAACAAATACCTATTACTACCCGCCATGAAAGATCAAGGTCGCCATATGTGTACTACTTCAAACTTACTATATACTTATTCATATGTCGGGGCAAACGCTGAAGTTTGCGGCAGATCATGTAGTCTCGAAAAGAATACGGGGCGGATAGAGTAATTTCGTCAGTGTCAAGTTGTTCTCAATAGCAGCTTGCGAGTCTGGAGTCTGCCGGAGAGTTCCGCAGTTCGCAAAAAGACCAGTAGACGGTATCTTTATATACATAAATTTTCTGTGCGTGTGTTTGTAATTAAACTCCTAAACGGCTGGACGATTTTGATGAAACTAACTTTTGTGTGTGTTTAAGTGGATTCGAGAATGGTTTGGTTTTCTTTTTTTTTCGTGTGTACAGGACAACGTCTGTCGTGACAGCTAGTTAACTTATATATATGTTACATGGGCTTAAAAAATAGCTGCGTGTAAAGCACCTCTACCTACAGGGTTACACAGATGTAAGTCTTTGTTATACTTCAAATGTATAGCCTATTGCTACCTAATATTTGTCGAGCTATACTCGAGCTCAACGACAAAGACCTTCAATCAATAAAACAATTGCCAAATAGATTTCAATTCCTCATGTTTCGCCAACTCATTAGTTTCTTTCTACCGGCCGCACATTGTTCGGTTCATTAAGGTGAAAAGGAGAAAATCGTTGTTTCAAACGTTGAAGTGGCAGCGTCAGTAAATTATACATACGGCCTACTAGACAAGTCAATAAGGCGTGATGTATAAGAAACTCGGACCGACGCGGCGACGAGATACAGCCGACTCAGGGTGACTGCAATATCATATTGTTTTGAATACAGGATATCCAGAAGCCTATAAAATAGTCGTCAATATTATAAAAGATACATGTATTGAAAAATATACTGTTCTCATAAACTTGGTCTAGACACAAATCTTGCGCACCTATTCGGAGAAATACAATGCTACTTAAGAGATACCCCTCTCAAAATGATGTAGGTATATTGAGTTGACCTGTTATGGCTTATGATTGTAACATTATTACAGCCCAGCTTAAAATCATCTTACTATTGCCAAAGTAGGTACTAAATTTTCCGTGACACATATTTCTCGTGAGTCACAGGGTACATAATAATATTTTAAAATAAATTTGTGTCATCCTAACTAATATTATAAAAGCGAAAATGAGGTTGTTTGTTTGTTTGTTACCTTTTCAAGCCTAAACCACTGAACCGATCATTCTGAAATGTTGCATATATGTTGTCATGTGTACAGAAACGGACATAGGCTACCTTTCATCCCGAAAAAATTGTCTGTTCCCGAGGAAAACAACAATAACGTTCTTATGATAATAGATGGCGCCACGTGTCTTTCGAATCATGATTGATTTATATTATTACAAGCAGAGTACAACCCGAATTGATTGTCAAATTCTAAATTAACGCGAGCTAAGCCGCGGGCAAAAGCTAGTAACAAATAAATAATAAGTAATAAAAAAATTATTAAACACAAACGAACCGTTGGCGTAAAATGGGAGAGGCCTATGTCCAGCAGTGGACTGCGGTGGGCTGATTGATTGATTGATTGATTGTACCGTTGCCTGTAACTTGACATTTAAGTATATTTTTTAAAGAGTACCTACTAACATTTTGCTAGTATTCTGCTTAAGCTAGTGGATTCATAGCGTAATGGGTGAGCATCGAACGCAAGTTCGAACGGCCTGAAAGAACTGCTTGAATGGTATAGTGGTCCAAGTAGTTGCCTCGACACTACCCCCGAGTGTCCCAGGTTACATGCTCACACAATAAAAAAAAAAGTTGTGGTTCGCAACACACCTGCAGACAGTAAAACCAATAACTTTGTGTCCGTTATCTGAATGCTTGTAAAGTCTCCTGCAACACAGAAATTATTCCTTAAGCAGGAATACTATTTTCAAACGTAAAATAATAAATATTATCTATATACATAAGTCTGCATATTAAATAGAATGCATACGAGCTGTCAGAGAACACGATACCGCGATGTCATGTAATATAACAAATCAAACGCGCTATTAAATATGCAAAACCAACTGTCAAACGATGAGCATAAACATATAATTAGCATATCGACAGACTTTATATGGTGCTGATGAGTATTATGAATATCGTATATGAGAACTAATATGTAATATACATACTCATACTACACTGCACGGGATGACGTATTGGTTTAAGTGGCTGTGCCGCTACTAGTACTACGCCGAGTGTTATGGGTTCGAATCCCACACGGGACAAAAATTTGTGTAAACCACAAATTGTATTAGGTACTTACGGAGTCTGGATGTTCTTTGTGTACGGTTATTTAAATTTTTGTGAAGTCCCCCGCGATACAGGAATAATTCCTAGTGAAAAAAAGACAACTCCCAACACCTGGTTGGGAGTTGTCTTTTTTAAGAAACATAAATGAAATAACATAATAAATATGTAACAGGTTTTAAGATTCCTAGTGAGGGAGTAATAGCATATATAATATGTATAATAATAATAACTAGCGGTCGCCAAGTGGTCGAAATTCGACGATAATCGATTTAAATTTTAAGGTTGATTGTTATTTAAGTTTTATTGTCTATAATTATACCGTTATAATCACATTTCACGATACTTATGATATGTAACCATAATTACGAAGAATTCTACGACATCAGTTGAACAATGGCAAAATACCATGAACGCGATTCGACTGTTGTGTGCGTATAGTGCTTTTTCATTAATTTAATGTATTTCTAATATTTTATAAAAATATTAGGATTCGCCACTCCTTCTCCATATAAACTTTAACTGTGACAAATTTCATACTCTTCCGTCCGCGCAATTTTCGTAAAAGTGGTACAAAGTTTTTGCTTTACAAATTAATATATAGATATTCTATCACATACACGCGACACCATCTAGCCCAAACTAAGCAGAGCTTGTACTAATGGTTACCAGACAATGGATAAACATACATATAAATTTGGTTTTTGTTGTTTTTGTCCATAAATTGTCAGTATCAGCGCGATGTCGGGCACTTTGCACGATAGACGGCATTAGGCTCAACATATAATATTGGGTGAGCTCTGGGTCCTAAAAAGACATAAAATCATAGTAATATAATAATAATAAATAATAATAATAATATTTGCGTGAACCTTATTCTAGGACGTAGAGTTAGCACAATACTTACTAACACTGATTTCCAAACTAAGCTATAGCCTGTATTTTGGAAGGCAGCGCTCAGCCAAAACAATGCAACAATGGACACAGAAGAGATTTATTTAGTAGTCAAATGTGGGCGTACTATCCTGCAACCTGCATAGGTATACCGGGTATATCGAAGAGGTCTTTGAGGATATAAGCACAGGGCTATTTATAATATGCACATATATAATACTTTCGGTTACACATTCAGATAGGCATATTCTTCGTAAATATAGTTATTTCATCCTATCATTTAATCTCAATCAATAATCAGAGTTAATTGTAGTCAATTAACTCTGATTATTGATTGAGATTAAATGATAGGAACAGCTGTTTCTTGAAAATCGTTTCTATGAATAAGATAGTTTGTATTTCGCTTGGAAAAGTACCACTTCCTTATTTAACTTAGTAAGTGCCAGGGATCCAAATTGTAGGCTCACTTTACCATATGAAGTCCTTGTTCACGGGTTAGTTACTAAAATGTAGGGCGGCATAACTTATGACCTTTATGAAATGTGTGTATGAGGCAAATGTGTTAAAAGATTATATAATAGATATTGTTGGCCGTACTTCTGTACAATGTGTCCGTATCAGCAGTCGAGGTACAATTGAAATAGCTCCATTGTGCTAAATGAGACTAGATAAACTCCGGGCGTTGCTATCTAACCATTGTGGTCACTCAATTGATTCGCCACATTTATAAAGTGCAATATAACTGTATAATTCACAATATTATTTATTAAATGCACATTGGATGCTTCTTTAAGTCTGTTCCTTATCTCGAATGATTCCTGTATAGCGAGAGACTATGTAGTTATGGACACTAATATAGCACCGAGAGTTGAAAGAATTGTTTGTGGATTCGATTTTTTTCTGTCCCATGTGGACAGCCAGGATATTTACCGCACTGACTGAATCGATTACTTAAACAACAAGAAGTATAATCAAAAATTTTAAGTAACATATGTGCTATACTTTTTATAATTCCTGGTAATGGCATGATTTTTTAGCGTTTGATACTTTCATAGCTGCTAGTCGAATTGATTTAGCATATGGTTAAAATATGACAATGAAGATTTTTTACCGACTTGTTTAAGAAGATAAGTATCTTCTTAAACAAGTCGGTAAAAAATCTTCATTGTAACAGACAGAACCAGTAAGTACTGGTTCGGTCTGTTACATAGATTTACTTACCTTTAGGTTCCTACTCCATACCTTAATGTTAAACGGGTTGCACTCTGGGAGTGCCGGCAGAAGTGAAAACTTGAATATTAACGTTGTGCATTTTTGATATTTTGGAATGGTTAGGGAATAATTTTGCACGAATTGCTTTAATTATCAGTACAAAAGTACTATCATTTATATCATTGTGGTAAAATACAATATTCCTTTATTGCGCTATCGTACACAAATATGACAATTCTCCCTCCGTCTTACGAATTTTCGATCAGGTCACGTGTCCTGACGCGAGTTTGACAATTATTATTCTCCCTCCGTCTTACGAATTTTCGATCAGGTCACGTGTCCTGATAGAGTTTAACATTTTTTACCCATCACAAAAAAGTGCACAACGGCGCTAAAGAAGGATTCACTTAAAAAAAATGGGGTCATCGGTAGCCTCATTTGTGAGCTTCAATATTTTACTATTGGTTTTCATAATAAATTATACCAGTATTTTTATAAAAACATATTTTACGATCCTATATAATTTAAAAGTCAAGAAGTGCATTATTTTCACGCCTTGCGGCGTTTTGGCGATGTACATTCTTGACATTACCGAAGTCCATGAGTGGCTGTTAACACTTACCATTAGGTGGGTTGCTAATTCATCTGTAACAAGAAGCAATAAAAAAATATCATGTTAATTTATTAGTGTTTTGTTACTTCCAAAAAAATAACATGGTCAACTGATTCTTTAAAATAACAACCGTCTAAATTAGAATCAGTTGTATGCAATATCAAACAAAAAGCAACGATCCTATCCTATAAGCAAAACAGACAGATCCAATTGCCTACCATAAAATTATAACTAGTTAACAACCGCCACTCCACCGGTAAGCAAACCAATAGCTTTCTATAATAAATAATAACTGATTATTTTACTGCGCGAAAAGTAGGCAGTCAACCTGATTTAGGCTTATTAGTTGTTATAAAGATTAAGGTATTAATTAAGCAATTGTATAAATTAGATCAGTCGTTTAAGAGATTAAACTTCCATTTGTTTAACGAAGAGAGATCAAAAGGGCCAAAATGTGCCTCGGTATAAAAAACCAAAAAGTCTTAAAGTCTAACCTATTTCGGACAGGACGAAAGAGTTCATAGCTATATAACATAGTATTATATTTGTTTTATCGAGAGCTTCGGCGAAATCAGATTATCTATACAGGGTGATTTTGAAATCGTGTAATTCCTTTTAACCACGCATTCTACTGGTGGTATAGAATAACCCTGACCATATTTTTTTTTATCAATTATTATTTTGGAAAAATTAATGAACCGTTTTTTTCGTGAAATGGTTTCAGATAGTCATATGTTAACAACCCGAGACAATTTTAATTTTTACTAATTAAAAATAAATAACATATCAATAATAATTAATGTCGTAAATAATAACGGGCGGTCCTTTTTATTGCCCCTTATTATTTACGACATCAGTATCCAACCCATAGTAGCTAAAATGTGGATGAAATACAGCTTTGCCTACTCTTTTAGACTAGAGACTTTTATGTAGTATGTTAAAATTTTGGCGCGAGGCTATGTGTGTATAATTCGATAAGTATACCTATCTTTCACTATTCGATCGATAGGCTTTCTTGTGGTGTGGCATGTTTCCTTACTAAAGCAAGTGATGGGAATCGAAAGCTGTTCAGTTTTATTACCGTTGATAGTCGTAAAGAAAGTCCCAAGAGGTTGCATGACAACAAATGGTTTATGCAACACTTCCTGATAAGCCAGCTGCTCAAGTTTCACATAAAAACGTTTATAAAACCGATTCTAAACTTTCACTGTCATATTAAGTAGTTTTATTTCACGATCATCCCGAGATAATATATTCCTACTATAATCGAAATAGTTTCGCGAATACAAATATCAATTAATTCTGAATCGAATATATTATATTAACAAAATCTATTATGAACACGTGCAAAACTTGGAAGAAATTGTCTAATTAAAAGTAACAAATAAAAACTGGCTTTATAATTGATGTTGAATAACAATTTCGTTGTGTACGATTTCACGGGTACAAATTTGTGTGATTCTTTTATAGACATGTTTTCGTTGTCTTATATCATAAGTTTGAATCGAAGCGAGAGTGACGGAAGCATTAACGCGCGCCGCCAAAAAGAACTATCTGTTTATTATTTTATGTGAACATTAAATGTAAAATATTGATTAATAACAGGAAGTGAACACATTTTCTCTGCTATAAACTCAAATAACCTGCTCGTAGCTAAATGGCCTGGTTGGGTTTTAAATTAGTCGGGCAAACAAGAAATATACATTTACTAATCGTTTTCATTTTACTTTGCTATTACAGCAAATAAAAATTGCCACAGTACCATCAGTGGTACTATCTAATGGTACCACGGTGAACAAACCATTCTAACACCTGAAACCATTCATTTCTCACAAAAAGAACTGTTCATAATATATGTAGTTCATAATATAGTTCCGATTCAGGCTAATAAGCGTGGAATGTTAACTAAAATTCTATTTATGTTCACAATTGACGTTTATTATAATTTAGGAGAATACCACTAAGATAATGGTAGTGAGGCCATTGAGACTAGTTCGGAACTTTATTCTGAACACTTTATTACAAGAATTAGCTCTCTTCTTTTACTGTTTTTGGATAAGTACGTCTGCTACTACTTTTATTTATTTATTGAATAAAAAAAAATTATATTTATAGTATTAGGATTCAAGCTGAACAAGTGAGAAACTGCAATGAATTGCCGTAAATCTTAGAGTTAGAAAAAAAAATGGTATCACGTGACCTTGTGGTCAGAGGTCAAAGGTCATAGTTATTTCGGGATATATCAACTATGCTGAGTCGAATGGCGTTGACCGCGAGTCTCTAGCTCTTACGGTTCTTGAGTTGAAAGTTGTATAACAGACGGACGGACAGACGGACAAAGCTGTTGTATAAGAGTTTCTTCGAACTCTAAAAAGTATTCTCTACCAGCTTTTGATTTTCAACACGTAAACGTATTTTAATCATGCAGACAATCGGCTAATAGTAAGCGATTATCCTACACTATGATCGCTTGCAACACCCTGGTATTGATCAGTGATGGTACTAATCTTAGTGAAAATAATTAAAGATGAGCTCCAACAAAATAGATAGGTACTTTAGCCTCCAGTGTTCTTATTCACCGAGTAAAACGTAGTAACATGTTACTACCCTTACGCCGATTTCCTGTAGGGGGAATGCACTGCACCAGGGCAAACTGACTCATTTGTACCGTCCCCAAATAATAGGCTTCGACAGGCTCTTCCACTCAAGAACTTAGTGTGATGCAGAATTTACCTACTTAAATCACATACGTATATAATTTAGAACTCATCGATTAATAATGTTTTAAGGTGTTTTTAATATCTACAGTTCTCGCATTAAATATCTCTTTATATATATTCTATATTAAATTTAGCCTGTTGCTTTTAAAATGTTTTTATACAGTTGTCCCACTAAGGATCTCTAAACATAAATATACTTATTATATGTTAAATCTAATATGTTGTCTTAATATAGCAAAAACCTCTTTTCGCTAGCAACAATATCTGATAAATGACTGTAATTTCTCATACAAAATAATATTATATTATACTGTTAATCTGTGATATAAGTACCGTATCATCATGTTCATCGCGATTTACTATAATTATGATATTAATGTTATCATAAATATTTGAATAAAATTGCTATCATCTTTTACTTTAATTAAGTAATTAACTCGCTACGGTCACGAAAAACATTGACATTTATCGTCAAATGAAATTATTATGAGTATCAGTTTACCTATCAATTCAAATATTTTCTAACTCAATAAACAAATTTGGAAATCACTGTTTGAACATTTACTAAGAGTCTACTGCCTTTATGATTGAAATAGAATGTCGTTTGACATTCAATTGAAGGCTTAAGGGGCTCACAGAGGCACGAAGCACTGTTTATATTATGTAAACAACCGTCCTAAAATTGCGGCGTGATGTTTCTTCGTCGTAAATACCACTTTGTACCTTTTATGTCTTGATGTTTCGACAAAATCAAAAATGTTGGAAAGCAAAGGTTTATTTTAATTAACGTTTTGAGGCCAAACAAAATTGATTTTTCATTTATGTCTGGCATTCTAGGCATTCATTCAATTGACAGATTGAACCATTAGATTTGTTGATTTGTGAGTTTATGCATATTTTAGACATTGACAATACGGTATTGAAATTGAAGAATACACTGATGACGTACTAGGTTTAAGTGGTCGCGTCGTCACTGCCACTGAGCCGAGTGCTATGGGCTCGAATCCCACTCGGGACGAAAATCGTTGTTCCGACTCTAGATGTTCTTTGTATCCATTGTTTGAATGTTTGTAAAGTCTCCCTCGACACAGGTATTATTCCTAGTGCGGCAGTTGTTATTTTTATATAAGAACGATTAATTTAAATTTAGATATTCGAGCAATTGTAAGATTATTTCACAAGAACCACTAAATTCTAATTATTCAACCGACAATATTTTCGGCAGTCGAGATCCACCAAATTTCACAAATGTCAACCAATAGTAACCATGATAAACTAGATTAGACGGCTTTAGCCATTCATCCTATGATAACAAAACGATATTTCTAGACATTTGGATTCAGTAGGCAGGTTATTAAACATCAAGGCTACATGTTCATACTATAACAGTGGAAGTTTACACAAACCGTTTTTACTGACCGATTTAAATAGACTGCAAACGATATCTGAGCTGTTCTAGTTTTTCAAGTCGTAATAATAAGCGATAAGTGCTGAAGTTGAAATTGTTTATAAGTCCTTAACACAGTTCTATAAGGCACGTTAGTCACGGGAGAAGTGATTTCTGTGCTTAGCAGGTATATATAATTATTTATATATCTAATTATCATGCTTTTGGCTATACTGCTTCGATGGCGCAGCTTGAGTACATAGGAACTATTGGTGATAAAGTGTAAATGGAGATACTTTATACCAACATTTTACCAACTTACTATTGTTTCAGGTTTTACTCTTCCAGATTCCGTGCTCCTACCAAAAATATATTAACAGTATCTACCTAGAAATTTTAAAAACCTCATATCATTTTGCCCGCCTGGTTATCGTACCCAAAACCTAGAGGTCACATGTTACAGCGCTTGTAAGGCAGTAATACAAAATTCTTTACATATTTCTTTCTTCACATAAAAGAAATTACAAATTAACAAAATATTTTTATTACAATTTGCTCCTGGTATGAAGCTGCCCCTCATTAGCAGACATAATGAATGTGTTCCTTAACAATTATCATCATCATCATCATCAGGCTATAATAGTCCACTGCTGGACATAGCCCTCCCCCAAAGAGCGCCATAGCGCTATGTCTTCCTAACATTTATAAACTTACCTAATTATAATTTATGAGATTTTCGCATTAATTGTAAATATTCTCGCCTGCTAATAAAGAAATATTTATCTAGGTTCATACATAAAAGCTCTAGAAAACATGCAAGACATGCAACTCTTCAAATTAGACCTTAATCCGGAATGTCAATTGGCATAATCAAAATAAAAGAATGGTTGTCGGTTGGCAACCCAACCGCACTCGCAACGCGGTCACGCCGTTGCGTCCTCTAATGAGTGCTAAGCTTAAGTTACACTTCTCGCTTACTCTTGGATTTGCATTTCAAAATAATTATATCTCCCTCGCTTAAGAGATTTGTTCCTTAATTTATGTGGAGTTTACGTGGCGCTGAGAATTGTAGGTGATTTAAATTACCATAAATTAAATTAAATACATTTTTAGCGTAGTCTTTTTATCTTATATTACCAGCTGAAAATTTATCAACTTAAGTTTCATTGGATTTTCCGTATTCATTTTTATTAGCTTGATTAATTCTCTGAGTTTAATACGATCATTTTCTGCTCGAAGAAAAATGTTATCTCCTTCAATAGAATTTATTATTCTTTTGTCTTTATCTATATATTCTTAAAGGTCTATTTTCAACATTTCTTTAGGCAATTCATTCTTAGCCGTATATTTGTTCGGAAAACAAAAGTATGTAGCTAGACGTTGATAGACATTTCTTCTTGTTCAATTTAATGAAATTTGTCAAATAACCAAGCTTATTTGCATTTAGAAATGTAAATTGTTTTCTGTGCTCCTTCTACTTGCAATATAAAATTTAAAAGTTTAAAGTCCTAAGAAATTATTTTAACTTCGAATTCAAGCCGTACTTTTATAATTCACTATTGTTTTCTCTTAAATTGTTTGCTAAGTATTATGTTATAGTTCAAATTGTTAGTTAAACAACGTTCCAGAATGTGTAGCATTTTCAAAGTGTCCAATATATCAATGTCTGAACGTACACTTGAGTGATCTATCGTTTAAGCGGTTGTGGCAAAATTCAGATTTTCACCGTGTACCTAATATTCTTAAATAAATATTTACCTTTGTATTACTATCACGTAGTTAGAATTTATGTTTCCATCTTCGAACTAGATAGTCGTAAAACATTTTCATCTCATTTATTTAATGAAAGTGATAATCGATTATTAATATTGATCGAATGTCAGTCAAATGTAACATTTTTTAGAGATTTTTCTTCGTCTGCAATTTGGTTATTTTTCAATTTGTATGGTTTAGAGTCTTCTAAAATACTGTCAATCTGAAACTGAATGATTGACATTCAATTAGACTTTCTCTTCATTAAACTGAATTTCTGGCAGCAGAATTAAGATTTCTATGTACTTGCAACTTTTTAGTGGCCCAGTGTATAAGCAGCTTTAAATATCGTCGCTACGGTCGAGGTTCCAACTAACTGTATTCTACAAACGATAGTGAAACCGGCAGACGTCCAGACGTAGTCTAGGCATAATCTTTTTACGGTATGAATATCTCTTACCGTAAAAGATTATGCAGCAAAGGTTTTAGTGTCGAAGCTCTTTTAAGGAAATTATGTATAGCGTGTGTTATTGTTTATTTCAAATACTAGTTTTATTAAGTATATTTGCTGTGGTATGTTATAAAACTATAAGTACTTAACTGCTAATGAGCATTAGTTTCTTTTCTTAGAAGCTCTTGTTTAAGTAACTAACCAAAATCTTATATTTCTCTTAGAGCATATAAAATTAATCACAATGAGACAATAAAGATTATCATAACATAATTTTTTTATGTGGTGATTTATTTTTTAATAATGTAAGTAATGCACCTGTCAAATTACTTTCTAATACGAAAATTTATTTTCAATACTTGATATATGCAGTTAATTTCATTTGACTTTTAAAACAAAATCATAACGAAATTATAATTAATAAAAAATCATCTTATATTTTACGTCATTTTCTAGTCGCATTTGTAATAATAAGTTGCTCGTCAACTCAGTGACCGAGCGCGCAGCCGGCCTTACCCAGATGTCGTTGCCACAGCGGGCACCAAACTAACTGTATCGGCGAACGATAGTGAAAACATCGGTCGTTTGCTTACTCCACTTCGTCGGCAACACTCTGATGCGGTATAATTCAACGGTTTTACTGTTTTCACTGTTTTACGGCGTCAAGTATTAACGACGATAATTTAGCCTTCTAGTATTTATGGTTTCTGCTTGCAACTTAGCTTCCTAAAACCTATAGGAACGCATACCTACTAAGATTAAGAAAATTATTTGTGATCCAGGTCATGGTATATCCGTATGACAAGTTGCACAGTTGTTTAACGGTTTGAAAACATCCAAATATCTGAACTTCTTCTGAGATGATAATTTCAGCTATTAGTCCAAAATTAATATAAAGCGATAAAATGCTTATTAATTAATAAATGACAGCTGTATCAATTGTATTTATTTAATGGTTAATCTAATTTATTGAGGTTTTACATAATTTAAATGATATGCTTTTAATAAATGTTAAACTAGTTCGTTCATTTTATTTAATTTCATCGTTTTATTGTTAACTTCATTATTATGTATGTTTACGATTTAAGTCTATTTTATTGCAAATGGATTTAATGTTATACTGTTAAGTATTTGAGAATTTATGATGAAGATAGAAAATTTAATTTAAGATAAAGAATTTAATGTAAGTATTTATGGTCACAATTATGAACAATGAATTTGGTGATACTTTATTACAACCTTAAATATTATTCCAATATAAGAAACTATAAAATTGGCTATATTTACAGTTATTAGAAAAAAAAATATATTTTGGCACTTTATTCCGGGATCTGGTTTCTCGGGTAGTTATAGACACATTTTAAGATTTCGATCTCAATTACAAAATATCTCAAAAAACTACTATGGAAAGTAAGCACACCCAAAAGACAGATCAGTCATCTAAGCATAACCTACATAGCTTGTTAATTTACAAACGTGAATAATCTGTCAAGTCTTAGAATACCAGATATAATTAAAAATATGTCGTGCCTGGCCACCGGTGTGCCGCTGCGACTCAGTAGATTAAAATGAGCAAGACTTCATTGACAGTTTCAAGCAAATTGGCATCTGTCAATACCCTCAAATCTTTCTTCGTTATGACGTGTTATAATGAAAACAGTTCCTTGTCTGGCGTGAAATTAAACGATGCTATTCACTGAGATCTCTTCAGATACGTAAACTAGACTAAGTCTAGTTACCGCTGTATTTATACGAGTTAACGCTTTAATGGCCCCTTATGTTACACCTGCGTTTATCGACACATTAATTATAGTTTTATACATCTTTGGAACGAGGCCTCATACAAAGTGCTGTCATTGCGTGACCTTAAAATATAAAGGCATATTTTATAGCGGCTTCTATATGTAGCAGTTATCTCGCTGTTGTCCTTGTCTAGTAGCCTCATATGCTGGAGGTTTGTTAGAGTACCGGCATCGTTATAGAGGCTTCTTGAGATAACGGCTTAAGTACTAACTATCATCTTAGTCTTCTCGCGAACATGGCTGCTGTAAAGCAACCGAAACGTCGGGGAAAAGTGTAAACTTAAATATAAATAGTTTTTATTAATTTAAACAGCCTAAATTATGGTGTTATAGTTCAGAGTTATGTAATAAAAGTGTTTTAAAATAAACAACGAAAAAAGTAGCTTAATTTTAATGTATACCAATCGTGTAAATTTAAAACAATATAAAGCAAGGGGATTATTTAATCTAACATAATTTGGTGTGCAATTTTGGTGAGCAATTACTATTTTTGGTGGTCATTATAAATATAATGACTACCAAAAATAGTACTTGCACACCAAAATATGCTTACTAAAATATATCATAACGAGCACCTATACGCCTCAAATCACTGCATTCCGTCTCGGAAGGGTTAGGTTATGTTAGGTTTCTTCTTAAACCCACCCAAAAATAGGAGCCCTGCAAAGCGGGGCTCCGTCGACTTATTTTGATCTCTTTGCTGTGCAATTAATATTTTTGGTATTAAAATGAGGTTTTAATTTTGGTGATCATTTACTATTTTTGACTGTTATATTTTACTATATCTGGTGATAAGTTAAACATAAGCCTTAAACAAGTAGCTTCCTCTAAAACAGGGTCTCTTAGGCAATTGGTCTTTCGGTAGAGGCTTCTTAAAGTATTGGTGATATAGGGGCGTCAGATGTCAGGCAGAAGATTCTTAAGATAGTCGGGTCTTTGTAGAGTAACCTTATGCAATGTTTCCTATAAGTAGGCCCAGTAAATATATTTTGTCTAAATATTAATAATAGATGGGCCCTATCATAAAATGTATCCTGATTGAGGATTGAACAAGGCGGCTTTGAAAGAGCGATAGCTCAGTGATTTATGTTAGCCTTTTCTATTTTTAAATGTAGATGTAAACTAAAAATGTAAGGCAATTTCGACCAGTAAATCTTTGGGTCATACAGAGACAGAATGAGATATATTTTATACCGATAAGAAGAATAAAAGCAATTTAAACGTTTCGAAGCTCACGCATAGCCATTAGTGTGACTGTTTTAAAATCAAATCAGTGGACTGATACTATTTCAATGTTATCCAATTATTACGTAAATAACGATTTATTATAACGTATTTTATTTATTGCTTGTATTCTATAGTATTTTAATATGATTGATGTTAAAATTGATACACTGATTGTAATCTATTTTTCCTATTCAAAGTTATCTTAAATCGATGGAATAATTACTTTACAGACTTGTTGGCAAATTCAATTAAAATTTTCATGTCAATAACTCCAGTAGTTCCTCAAAACAGTCATTAGCAAGATGCTGATAACATTTTTGATCGATATTAATTACTGAAATTACATAATGATACCATAAGCCTGTTATATTTACGTTTTATCTATACTTGTCACAACTTTTGTAAGACTATTAACAATTTGGATATAAAATTACTAGTATTCGTGTCAACCCCTCCAGTTATGCTCAATTTTTGTTCTCGGAATAGATTTAGCTACCGAAATTTCAATTTCAAACAGCTTAATGTCTGATAGTCAATCAAAATCAATCGTGTTATCTTATAAAATTTCCGTTTTAATCATGCGCAACCTATACCGGCGGTCACTTTCTGATGTAAATATATATAATAGAGAACAAAACAATTGCTCATATTTGTGTGTGTAAATTTTATTCCATACATGCATAAATAAATTAAAAAAACTCGACGTAGTTGCAGTTACATGCTTTATCTAAATAATAAAATAATAATATTTATCTCTCAGAAAAATCTAGTTTGGGTGTCAGTACTTCAATCTTATCTTATGAAATAATTTTTCAAATAAGAATATGTTATTATCTTACTGGATAATCACAAATGTATTTATGCTGCCATCCGTGCGATTGCGTTCAACTCATAAACAAATTTATTTCTTTTGAACAGCTGCCCTACATCATTATTCGTAGCCTCCATTTCACCCGTCCACGGTATCCAACTGTCCTGCAATTCTCTCAGCACGATCACACATAGCTGCATGCATATACATATATTCTAATCTAGAACGGGTTCAACTCGCATTGGATTAAGGCCGTGACGAATAACCTGATTCAGACTGAATGATTCTTGCAAGTGACGCGTTGTGGCAAGATCTCGCCACTTTTGGTATAGCCTCGAGCCGCCATTAAATAAGACTCAACTGGGCTACTTGTGGAATGATTTATAGCTTTTCTGTATGAATATTTGCTTATCTTCAGTTTCGTTTCGGTTTATCGAGAGAGTAATGCGTCAATAACAATTTTGTAGGAGTAAATCGATGCCTATTATTTTTTTGCTTCTGATGTCGTCGTTATTTTATTTTCATTTAATATTACAACCACTTAAAAAGTGGTTGTAATATTAAATGAAAATAAAATAACGATGACTAATTTTTTTGTTACGGTTATAAGCACCTTAAAATAATTAGTATTAAAAAGAGGTGTTTAGTCCATTCTATTTGATTTTTTCATCAGGCATGTCGGATTTTATTTATAATAATAATAATAATATATTTATTTGCCAAAAGCACGGTATACAATGATCTTATAATTCAATAAAGCACATACATGTTTTGCCACGGTTACATAGCATGCAAATTTTTGATAATTATGCATCTATCACAATTTAAAATCAAAAAAATCTTTGAGACTGTAGAAATTATTTTCTGTTAGCCATTTGTATAACTGAATACCATAAATTGTATGTACACGGATTTATTGAGATTTATGCATAAATTATTATTATTAAGCCTGCGAATTAAAAAATCAATAGTTTCATTTATTTGTGATTCATGCTCCTTTATAGCATTATTTTTCTTGTCCGTCATTACAATAATAGAAATATCATCGGCAAAGAGGAAGCATTTGTGAGTTGTAATATCAATGATGTCATTTATATATAAAAGGAACAAAATAGGGCCCATTATACTGCCTTGCGGCACACCCTGCTTGTTGGCCCTGTAACCCGATGAGTATGGTGTCATAATGCCTTTTTCATTGACTCTATTAACTACTACGCACTGTTTTCTATCACTTAAGTATGACGATATCCATTGAAGCGGCAGTCCTCTGATTCCAATCGCTTGTAGTTTAAATTTTTACGTTTTAAATAATATGGAGCATTTAGCTATTTTTTGCGAGACTGAGAAATCTGAAGTGGCGGCCACGTACCGGAACACGCAGCAGGGCTGGGCGCCCCACAAGGTGGAAGTGGTTGCATGCAAGACCGGTTTGTGTGGAAAACCTTGGCAGTGGACGTCTTTCTGAAAACAAATATCATTTAAAATGAAAGTATGACTACCACTTAAATTCACATAAATGTGACATTTTTGTATTTGCTTTATATATATACGTATATCGTAAAGTCTACCAACCGAATGTTTCAACCTTTTAGTGTCTGAATATATACGAAATATCCAAAAGCGAAACACAAACAAAATAAATATTCTATCGATTTCAAGCACGCACTTAGCTCAAATACTCTAGACCCGATCTCATAATCCGGGCTTTTGAAATGAAATGCCTCTTAGGATCGATGTCTAAATGGATTAATTTAATAGTAGACCGACTTTAAATGGAATCCGATTTAGTTAAATGGACCATGAAAAGATCCTTGGTTGAAGTTGAATATCAAAATCGTGAGGATTATTTTGGAATCTTCGAGGATCGTTCAATCTCTCTAGGAGGATAAGTAAATCTTGTAAATGAAGATGCATATTTTGACATGATCGCTTTTTAAGTATTTAACTAAGTATTGCAACGTTGATTACGTCTGTACCCTACTTTAATTATTTTAGGGCAATTTTGGAAATTATACGGCCGAGTTGGAAATTTTTCATGTACATATTAAAATGTACGACTATATGTACATATATACTCAGTGTAATGTACAATTTACTGAGCGTTCGTGTCACATAATGATAAATGTATAAGCATATTGGCGATAATAGTCGTTTAAGATCTGATCTATTTCATGTAAGCTCTCAAAACGACTTATGTAAAACTAGCGACCAGCCCCGGCTTCACACGGATAGTTATCTTCTTTCTTAACATATTATATACATTAACTTTTCTCATGAATCACTCGTTTTCTTGGTGAAAACGCAAGAAAATCTGTTTAGTAGCTGTTTTAGTATGATAAAGTTGTTGTAGTAACAAATACTACTTTTATTTGATAGTTGTGAGTCATGCAAGTATGTAATATACAAACAAAATTTGCTAGTAATGTTTGGTAACGGTAAGATGTCAGTGTCGGTAATCGTTCGTAACAGTTACGTATTATGTTTTGAGTTTGTAATGATTGTAATGAGACAGACATTATAGTTCGTGGATGTTTCGTGAACTCTTAATGACGTTATTATTCACTTATGTTATAATCATATTATTACTAACTGTTACCGGTGACTTCGTCTGCGTTTTATTTTTGCTTGTATTCTGCCTTAGAATTTTGCCAGCAATATAATATATTGCTGGCAAAATTCATGTAATATATGGCGAGCATTTTACATTTACCAGGTTCAATGCTAAATTACTCGTACATATTGCTATTCTGGATATACCTACATAAAACAAAAATGTTCAAAATAATTTCTAGGAGTGAAAAAAGCAACTCATTTTATAAAGTTCTTCCATAGTGGGACGAATTTATAAATATTATCCCTTTGCTAAAATAAAATACAAATGTCAAATATGTATTTAAAGTCTTCATACAGTTACTACGCGATTAAATGCTTAACATCGCGAAGGTATCATAACAAGGAATTACTACATAATTGTCCGCAAAAAATTGCCACTCAAACGACTTTCGACCCTTTTCGAGCATTACGTCCGAAAATAATTTTGGTACGTGATTTCAAGTACCGTTCTTGAAATTGTAAAGGGAGCATTTACACTTGGCGAGGCCGTTTGAGTTCAATACGATTGGACTCACGCGTGGACTCAATTGTATATTGGATTTTGTATAGGATTGGTTTTTGTGCTGAGATATTCAACACTAGAATCGCGAATCTGCACTTGGCTCTTTTAAAAAAGTTCTAATTTCGATTGATATAGGCTTAGGTTTAACGTGAGTTCATTCACCGCAACCAAACTAACATAGAACGTATAATTTTTTACCCAAGAAAGTCATACAAAAAACATTTTTATTCGATCTCTCTTGTCATTACTAGGGCGAGAAGGGAAATCCTATTACGTGTAACCCATTAAAGGAATATGGCCTAAAGAAAATGTCTTTAAAAACAACAATATATTGCGGACGTCTTTAAAGGTGGCGCTGCGAGTCACAGAAGTATTACAATAAGCGGCTGCTAGAACTTAACTAAGTAGAAATATTAGTATAATATAAGAATAATAAGATATTGTATATGTTTCATTATATCGTATATTCATTACATGAGTTGAAATATATCTTATATGTAAGTTAATGAGTGCAATCGGCTAGTGTGTATTTGTCTTAATGCGGCGTAAACGTCAATAAAGTTTTATTTTATCTCTGCATTGCTCATATTCCTTGCTTTTTACGACATTTAAATTAAACTTGTTGAGATATCGATAGCCTTATTTGGAGGAACGATTGAGGCGTTTATAATAGGCATTATTATGTGCGATATTCTGTTGTACATATTCTCTCTGGTCTACAGGTACAAGAAAAATGTTGAAGAGCAATGTCAATATAGTGTTTTAGCTATCGACAAACTGTCCTATTTTTATAATTACAGGAATACCATATCAAAATTGTGTGTTTCATAATATGTAGGTCTCACCCGATATTAACCGTCCAAATATGTAGGTTGGTACTTAATTCAAGCAATGTGGACTCTTTAAAAATTGAATTCCTTTTCTACTAGCACTAGGGACTACAGGTTACTGGTCCCTTGCGCATAGTATTGTGGTTCTTGAAAGGCCTGAATAACTATGGCAGTCACATGTATCTCGTGGGACTGCATTAGGCTACAGACAGGCATAATTTTAGTGTACGAGTTATATTTTTCAAATAAAAAAAGGCTACTCAAGCAAAATTATCTCATGGCTTAAGCAGTCATAGCCGTATCATAACCTTAATCGTTCACTTACCGGTCTGCCAGTTGTCGTAGTAAAAAATTGTTTGACAAGTACTAGACCAACTTACTTTTTAATTTTGTTGCAATACAAAAATATGCTATAATAAAATCCAAGTTTCTATTAAATCTCTACTGATTATAACTGTTATATGACATGATTATATTTTTTATCCGGACATTCAACATCCATGATATCATCAGACGTTTCCTAACGAATTTGTTCGTAACTGTACTCTTGGCAACAATACTTTTGTACTGAAGTGTACTTTTAGTTCTGAATATCCTGTCAAATAAAATATGATGGGAAGGTGCCTATTCTGTTATTGCAATTTTAAAAACGAATATGCGTCTCTTTCCTATAAACTTAAAATTGATTAAATCGATACCTACTTAATTTTTTCCCATATTAGTTCACATTTGAACATTATAGAATGCAATAAAATATTGAGTATTTTCTATATTACTGGTATCCACTTTTTAAGATGTTAAGTAATTTACTTTTCAATAGGTCTTTAGTATAACGGGTTAATAAAAATAGTATATTGGACCGCTACAAATGAAATATTTTGTGTAAATCTGATTTGTATACATTCAATCGAAGAATATTTTCTTCAATAGTTTTAAATATTGTTAAAACATACAACAAAATAAACAATGTAGAAACATGATCGATGACATTTCGCTGTTTGAATTTGGCAGCGTTATAGCAATATTCTTAATTTTTTGCTCCGCAAGTCATCTTAATTAATTTAATTGGACGGAAATATGTTTTGTAATTACAGGTACACAAATTGAGAATGTAAAAGTGTAGAATTAATAGCGACACACCTTCCACGAATTTTACGGACGACAAAACAATTTGGTTGATTAATGAACTAGCCCGTATACACGAGAACAAAATTGTTTTGTTTTCGTAATAATTTTCGTCCTAAATGCGAGTGGGGCAAAACATAATCAAGTAATATAATCAAGTAATATAATCAAGTTTGTGCTTGAAGTTATTTTAAACATTCATTGTTGCAATAGTGTCGAAGCAACTCCTTAGTCCGAAAATATAGGTGGAATAATTATTTCAGTGACCAGCTTGTCTTTACTTAGAAACTAAAACACCGCATCACGCTTCTGGAAGTGAAGAGCAAGGCAGAGTTCATCATAATAGAAAGCTTATTCGGTTTACTGGTCACAGCTTCAAGCTACTCAAAAGAAAACCCAATAAAATTAGACTGACCTGGGAATCGAACCTGAAACCGTAAAATTTTAATTTGGGCTTATTGCATATTTACGACATCATCATCAAAGATTTTTTGCAATCTTGCCTTCTATATTCTATATTCTGTCTGTTGCTCTCTAAGGAGGAAAGACGTTAAAGTCACTTATTAATACTTGATAGAAATATTTATTTATTACTATTTACCTTTATTTATTACTAGCTGTTACCTGCGACTTCGTCCGCGTAGATTTTAACTAAAAATGTATGACTCCGCGGAACCCAATTTTTTTTATAAAATCAAAGTAGCCTAAGTTACTCCTTATAACATCAGCTATCTGCCATTGAAAGTCCCGTCAAAATTGGTTCAGCCGTTTCGGAGATTAGCCGGAACAAACTGACAGACAAACAAAAATTTTATAATAGTTGTTTTCGTATAGGTACCTTATATACCTACTTTCATATGTTCATATTTTGACATTACAAACAGACACTTCAATTTTATTTATTTGTATAGATATAGATTTAGATACCAACGATAGTTACAACAAAACAAAACAAATATAGTAGCAACAGAAGATAATATTGTCTTCTGTTTACGCGATTGTTATTCATTGAAATTAAACTACTATATACTGAATTTATCGCGTTGTTTTTAAAAAATTTGTAAAGTTTAATAGTAATAGTAGTATAACTGTTTCTAACTTATGTAATAGTGTCAAATAAACAACGCGATAAAATCCATATATAGTAGTTTAATTTCAATGAACAGAAGATAATATTATATTATGTTATAATAATAATAATATAATAATATTCTACCACATACACACAACACCATCTAGCCCAAACTAAGCAGAGCTTGTACTATGGGTACTAGACAATGGATAAACATACATAATATATACTTATTTTTTTGTAAATACATACATATTATACATAGAAACACCCAGACCAAGACAAACACCCATGTTCATGCACACAAATGTTTGACTTGTACGGGAATCGAACCCGCGACCTCAGGCGTGGCAGTCGGTTACACTAACCACTACGCCATCGAGTCGTCTATACTAAAATAATATGAGTAAATGCTTCTCCAAAACCTTCATAAAATAAATATTAGGTGCAGTCAGCACGGATGGCATAAAGGTGCTCGCCTAGCTATCGCACAAACATTTGTGTAATTAGCAAACATTTAGTTATTCCCAGTCTAAGAGTTCTCAGCGTCTGTTGTTGAATATTTGTAAAGTCCACCTCGCAACAGACATCTTAAAAAATATGGCGTTTTCCTTAAGGCAATCGGCATCGTGGTGTTTGTCACCTAATATAATATTAGTTTATCTAATTAAAAACACTTTTATTTCTATCACTCCAAAAAGGTCAAGTAGCCAATTTAGCCCCAAAGTAATTTATTTTATTCAAATAAATAATTGATTTTCCTCTCCTAATTGGCTATCATAGTAATTTTTCTCCAAGAAATTCATTAACTTAATTAATGGATAACGATCCATTAGAATATATAAATATATCATATTATAACATGTTAATGATATGCTTTTTATATACTAGTTTTGGACACGGTTCCACTTATCTTAGCAGAATTGTGTTAATAGACATATCTTAGTAATATGCTTGTACGCTCATGTAAAGGTTGGCAGCAGTCAATCGTACCCATTTTTAAATATGAAATAGCTATATGAAAGTGGAACTAGGCCGGGTAAACAGCAATTGGCTTGCCTTTTGCTGAACAGTTATACACCTCGAAAAGGTAAGAGGGTTGTATTATACCTATAACAGTTATATGTTGGGCATAACTTATTAGGAATTGACTATGGCCTTACCATTCTTATACTGAAACGAGCCCTGTGCCCAGCAGTGGAACAGTTTATCTACAGGGCTGATATTATCTATACTAATATTATAAAGCTGAAGAGTTTGTTTGTTTGTTTGAACGCGCTAATCTCAGGAACTACTGGTTCGATTTGAAAAATTCTTTTAATGTTAGATAGCCTATTTATCGAGGAAGGCTATAGGCTATATCACATCACGCTACGACCCACGGGGGCAGCGCAGGAACGGTTAACGCGGGTGAAACCGCGGGAACATCTAATTATTAATAATAGGAATAGAACCTCTCCTTTTCTACCAGGCTCTTTTGTAGACACTGTGCGACCACTAATAATTTTCTTACAGAAAAGCTATTTTCCTGAAGCGGCAATTCTGAGACCTCATGTTTGGCCACATAAGCACAAACTTAACAGTCCGATAAATCACATATGATACATAACAATAGATTATCTTTTGTGTCTATCACGGGACAGCGAATGATTTAAGCCACGAACAAATAGTATATTTAATAAATAATAGTTTATAAACTAAAAATCACGCTTTACTAAAAAAAGAACTAGAAACTAAAAAATAATTTAATAATTTTAATGTAAAAAAGCGTGGGGTGGAGGTTATCAAAATATCTTAGAAAGCACCCCACGCTTTTTTACATTAAAATTATTTAATTATTTTCTACTTTTTAGTTTGTTTTTTTAATATAGCGTGTTTTTTTTAGTTTTTTAAACTATTATGATTTTTTTAAATTATTGTATTGTCATCGCTCTAAAATGTTTAAATGAAATTTGACCGTTTGAAGTGGGTCAAAATCGAGCTCAAAGGAGTCGGTTACATATAGACAAACATACAAATAAAACTAATAAAAGCGTGTTAAAAAAGAAAATACCTGCCTTGCCATCTTGCCCTTACCTTGTCATCAGTAATTGTACCAATGTACCACAACACGATCTTATATTAATACGTAATATTATAATATAACTACATAAGGTATCCATGACGTTGATAATGAAAATTTTATTAAATAGATTAACCCGGTGTTGCTTGACATCATTATAATACGTGGCGGTAATTAAGGCGAAATTTCGTTATCGTGTATATTCCAGTATAATATTACTTAGAATTTAATTAAAATTGGATTAACACAATGATACCGCGTAAACAGCCGACTTACGTGACTGTTGTGTGATTAAATTAAAAAGGACTACATTTTCTAAATATTATCAAAGCGAGTGGGATACATTTCTTTTTTATGTTATGATTATGTCTACTTCGTTAAAGCGTGATATTTTCATAAGCTCACATCTCACATGTCCTGCCTTTTATTCCACCTTTAATTCCTTTTTCTTGAGGTCAGCGACGCCTTTGTGACATCTCTTGTGTTGTAAGCGATCAAAAGCTGCAGCATTGGTATGTTTGAAGCCATTTTAGTATAAGAAATGTAGGCAGGACTAGAAGCTTAAAAAAACAATTCGTTAAGTGTTTTTGCATCGTACGTGCTGCAACCATTAAAAGTATGAACACAAAAAATACTGGACCTCAGAAAACATGGATCGTAATATTACTGACAACAACGAGAACTTTACATGGACAAAACCATTGATACGAGCAATCCTGCCCGTAAATAAAATAATCTTGTAAAAGGAAATATCGTGCTTTTAGCAAGATTAATAAAGTAAAAAACTTACATACTAAACGAATACAACAGGAATAGAATGAAAATTGCTCCACGAATCTTGTCTTATCTAACATGAACCTTGCCTTATGTAAATCGTCTGTTACTTAAATCTGTCAACATACAAACAGACAAACAATTATATCGTACAATATGAGTCCAATTTACCGGTTTTGTATCATCTTAGTTATTTAAAATATTAATTAGTTTATTAACATGTTAATTTAGTAATTAAGCTGAAATGCGGAGTTTATTAGCTGTTTACTGGTTTATATGAAATATGGACAGCGTTTAGAAGAAACGGTATATAGAGATGATTCATATAATTCTGTTTGTAATACATTATCACCCAAATATATTTGAATATTGGAGTTAGGATCCAGTTTGACTTGTTGCTAATTACTGATATTCGCACGGAAGAAGTACCGTCTGATGACTATTGCTTAATTTTAGTGTATATGGCCCACCACACACAGACAGCGGAAGCTGTACCGCGGTCTTAAGGTGTCAGCAAATACAAGTTTGTTTTTGGTAAATTTTCGTCTGCGGGTGAATTGCAGGAACCCAGCGTAAGAGTCGTGATAATATTATTGCGAGTATTGACTGGATTTTCTAACTTTCCTATTCTATTCTATTCTAACATCCTATTCTATTATTTTACTTTGGAACTGCAACGTGCCTCTGATATTGCAACCATTCATAGAGTCTGATTATCACATTTTTGTCATTTTATACTTTAATAACTCTAAATATGCAAGACGCAAGTAGGTGGCTCCGGCTACATGAAATCAAAGATTTACATGCCCGAATTAATCATTTAGGTTACTTACATGCAACTAATGCACGTGATTCAACTTACGCATGTTATATGTATCCTAGTCAAAAGTCGAAAGAAAAATGATTAGTTACATCTTAGTACATTGCAGTGTCCTATGTCCTTTCCTGTTCCACTGACAACGTGAATGCAAAATTTCATGATAATCGGTCAAGTTAAGGCGTGAAAGTGTAAAAAACAAACAAACTCACATTTGACATTACCTCAGGCGAATTAAAACGCAATGGTCACAGGACCATATAATTTTTGCACGCCAAATAGATTCGAGCAAAAAATCCTTTATTGTATACGCTTTTTTAGCTCCATTCAAGTTATAATCACCTCGGTACGTGTTTGAAACCGCAGCCGCACTTATCCCGTATTTTTTTAAATCCCGTATAATGATGTCATCATGTTTGAAGGTTTTTGCGCGCGGTTGCAAACTACGGCTCGTTTTGTTGGTTTACGTACAGTTGCCGGCAGCACTTATTATGAAGAAATTGTTTTATCTTTTGGATTGCTGATGGTCTTTACATGTGAGTGTTTCTTTATAGTAGGTCATTTGGCACTGGCATTATACTACTTAGACAATTTTCCTTACACGTTTAGGTGACTTTAAAATATTTGAAGTAGTTAATTTCCCTCGCTTTAGTTGTCTAGACAAAGCTCAAGGTAACTTACAAGTCTGGAGCACATAATATTGTCTTACGATTGCGCGAATGGTAAACATTGAAATTAATTAATTTCAATGTCTAGAGTTCTACATAACACTCACAAAAATGTGTGGAGTCTGCCATTTCATGCTGGCACACGTGGTTCATTTAATAAGCTTTAAACCTTCTTGTATTTAAAAGTGGCCAGTGTATAGCAGCGAAACAGTTTATAAATGTGGCTGAAACAAAAAAATATCTTTGGGTATATTTGAATTCGAAAAAAGAAGTATTGCATTTTAAATAAGTAAGCATACTGCCTTCTGGCATGAAACTTCTCGATGGTGAATTTCACATTTATTACATGAATGAAGATAGCTCATTGAAATGAGCTCTAGAGTTATAGCTTACTGAGTTTGTACCGTGCAACAATGTCGCAAAGCGTTATTGGCGCGCAGGTGATCGAGCCAAGCGATTTATTATATAGATACTTGGACTGAGTCACGTAAAAAAATCCATCAATCTGCTGCATCTTAGTAGCCTTATTACTTCCAAGCAACTTTCTATAATCAATCCAGTTACGACTGAATATAATTTTTCAATAGGATAATTGGAATAGAACAATTTGTATGCATTTGAGGTAAATATTTTTTTGTGGTCTGAGAGATATAATTTAAGCGATTATGTCATATTATATAAATATAGTCTAAGACATAGGTGAATGCTGCTCAAATTAGATATTAGGCCAGTTTAAGTGTACGCTAAAATGTGATATCTAATTGAAGCGAGAGAGATACATCATCATTGCAGTAAGTGGAAGTAGGAGGAACATAGTCTATGTATGCATCTTAGATCAACTGACGTTGAAAGAAGATTTCCGAAGCAACACTCGAACGATAAATAAAAATGACTCAATGTTGATAAATAAATATGAAGATAAATGTTATAATTATGTTACAAAATAAACTGCTTTACAAAATATTGTCTTCGGTTTAAGCTAGTAATTATAGTAGTGTAACAGTTTTTCAAAATATGTAATAAAGTGTCAAATAAACAACGCGATAAAATCCGTATATAGTAGTTTAATTTTAAAAATAAACTGCATTACTTTGCATATAAATTATTTATTTATTGCACAAAATTGTGTCGTACAGACAGCGATACATCAAGCTAGACTGTTTGGACTTTGAACTATTAGGAGTTGAACGCTGCGAATCGTGCGAGAGAGTGCGTTATATTTTTCTTACGCTCTATCCTTACCATTACATCGACACCACTATGCACTGTCCCTTTCCGACAATTCTCTATTTTGTATGTAGCCTAGTTACGCGTATATAGGGTGTTTAACTTGATGTGTGCCGTGTGTACCAGCTAAACTCTTTCTTGTACGAAATTGTCTAATTTCGGTACAAAATACACGAAAGCTTAGCACATAGAGTAACAATGGGTACTTCAAGTGATGATCAGTAATTTCGCGAGCAACATATTCCGCAATTCTTTTGATATATTACAACAACATTACGTTACTCCTTTGTTGCCTAAAACCATCCAAGAAGGATGTAATACTCATCATTACTTACGAAATCTTAGAAAAAAAACGGTATCGCATCCCATTGTTTGCCAAAACTAACAATGGAAATGTAAAGATCATTTATTTCCTACTCCATTTGAAGTGCTATTGTTCACGGTACTATCGCCGACTAATGTTAACACAATTAAGGAATTTCTTATATACGAAAAGCTTCTTTGTATCTAAAGAGTGTGAGGTTAAAATAGCGTAAAGATTTTGAGGCAATGACCGCGTAACATGAAGAGGGTGTTGCAGTCTTAATTGATATGCCTTGTTTTTTGTTCGTGAAGTTGTTTTTTTTTCTCCGGAACAAAATTAATCGATGCTCAAATATAAAATATGTTCCGTTAGCTATTATGTTCCGATTTACGGTATTGATAGAATTGTTTCTTTTTAATTTTAATGGTTCGGTTTTTGCTGGACGGTATTAATTAAATTGAATTTCGTCTCGGATGAGCTTGAGATCATTTATCATCTGTTGATGATGATGGTTAGAATAATATAATTGAAAAAAAAACATGTGCTTTTGAAGGTATGATCGATAAGTTCATTGTGCGTTGCTAGTAGATTTTCTTGCTGTACTTACTAAGAGTCTACCTATGAGTTTTCATGGCCGTTGACGAGCCTTAACACGTTTGATCATCGCCATCTTTTTATATGTCTATTATTCATAAGAAATAGGCAGAGGTTTAGCTACATTTTGCCAACTATGATTTTAAAGAATCAGATAAAAGCGGGTTAAATTTTAAATTGCAATTCGAGCTACTGTACTATTAAAGCCGCATACAAATTAGTTTATAATAAGATATGAAGAAAGAAACGCTTACCCTGTCTATTCTTTGAAAGTCAGATATAATTGAAAACCAATTGTGTCTGGCCGCCGGTGTACCAACGACGTGATGACTGACGCGGTGCTATCGCAATCTTGCTCCTGTCTATACAACACTAATGCGTCCACAGTGCCTCTACATAGATAGATGTATGATGGAAGAAATATTTAAAATTTCTGAAATCTATAGAGATTTCAGATATTTTAAATAATTCTTCCATTACCTGAATGTTTGAATGCCAGACTTAATTAAAAACCGCTGCGGCTCAATAATAATATTCTTTACGCAAAAGATATGGTACTTATTACATCTAACCTTCAAGAAAATATAGTTATACCTACTGCGACAGTCAAATCTCATTTTCCCCAATATGTAAGCAATATTAAATAAAGCAAAATAAAGAGCTCCTTTTGCTCGAAATTTGATCTTCGAATAGGAAACAAATATTGGTCTCAGTGTGATTGAACAATGGTTGACTCATTACCTTACTAAAGGGTCTTTCCTTTTAAAAATGGTCGAATAGCTTTTATTACCTTTATAGAATTCGGGCAACCAAAATGTCGACCTTTGTACTTTTACAAAGAAATACGTTAACAGAGGGTCGCGACAGTATCAATGAAAGGGTAATAGGTTTAATCAAAAATATATTAATACACCGCTTATGTGCTATTTTTGCATACTTCCTATACCTTTTTTCATACATAGACTTATACCTGTTTACCGGAGGGATAGGCTGAGACTAAGAATTTGCATTTAATACGAACCTGGCTGAATTTTATTTAATCTTATAATATTCTGCATGCATGCTTCTCAGTTAAGGTTATACCTATCCTAGCTTATCTGTACAATATCGCCGATTTGAGAGAGAGAGAGGGATGGATACCATTTATCTATCTTCTATCTTATTCGCATAATTATATCTTCAACTATCTTATTCGCATTAGCCTTACATATTGTTGGTCGAACCCATAGCACTTGACGCACTTGCAGTGGCGAAACAGTAATTTAAAATAGTTCCACTATTCGACCCATCTTAAAATAAATTAACATGACTCTGATAAAAAATTGACAACCCTACTTACGTAGAATGTCACTTTAACCATTAAACCGATAGTATCTCTTCGTCGGAAATTTGCGGCGGGCGTATGGTAATTCTTCAGCTCACTGAAACGTCCTAGGACGGTTCATTTACATATAGATTTAGGCTGGACCTAAATGTAAATATACAAAGGAAGGCCTAATGGATATTGGGCTGGTCTATTGACGTTGCTGTGGCTTCGAAACTTTATTTTAGAGAAAACAAATTTTGGGATATAGCAATTGATTGCCTACCGTAAATTGCATGTAATGTACACACAGCGACATATCAACCTAGTTTGGACTTTGAACTATTATGAACTATTAGAAGTTGAACGCTGCGAATCGTGCGAGAGAGTACGTTATATTTTTGTTATTTTGTCTCATTCATGCTGAACGGGTGACGGGCGTCGCGCCGCACGCGCTTGTGTACCGTGATGGGTCTACACCACTATGCACAGTCCCTTTCCGACAGATCTCTATTTTGTATGTAGCGTAGTTATGCATATATAGGATGTCTAACTTGATGTGTAGCCGTGTGTACATTTAAATATATCTTTATATATATTATAATATATGCAGCTCGAAAAAAATAAATGATTTGATTTGAAATGATTTGGTTTGAAATATTCTGTGCGTGTGTTTGTAATTAAACTCCTCCTAAACGGCTGGACCGATTTTGATGAAATTTTTTGTTTGTGTTCAAGTGGATTCTAGAATGATTTAGTTTTTTTTTTCATGTGTACAGGTCAACGTCTGGCGGGACAGCTAGTTTATATTATATATGTTAGTAGATACAAAAAATCTCTGATAATGACTATTATTATCTAAGAGTGTTCCAATCTCCATACAGTTCCGAATAACTATCATTACCTTTGTCTTAGATTATGTCGATTTTCATTGATTGTTTGTAATTTGTATAAATAAGCAAAGCGCTCGCTTTGGTAACTATCCTGTCCCAAAAGCTACATGACTATGAGATTTTTGCAGGCATCTTCTTATAGGAACTACCCTTTGCTTGAACCTAGCAACTAACTTAAATGTAACTTTAATAAATTAAATATACTCAGTAACCATTTGTGACATGATTGCACGGCTAGCGCAGTGGGGCCTCGCCACTGCCACTGAGCTATGCATTACGGTTATGGGTTCGATCCCCACACGGGACAAAAGTTTATGTGTTTCATAAATACTTTTCCTGGGTCTAGGTATTATTTGTGTCCGTTGTTTGAATGTTTGCAAAGTCCAAAAGTTTAAAAACATAGGAATTAATCCTAGTGCTGGAATTGTCTTTCATAAAATAAATATTAAAAATCATTAAATTGCACGCGGTGTTTGCTTATTAATAAATGGGATTAAATATAATGACCACCAAAAATAGTAATTGCACACCAAAATATGCTTACTAAAATATATCATAACGTGCACCTATACGCCTCAAATCACTTTATTCCGCCTCGGAAGGGTTAGGTTATGTTTGGTTCCTTTTTAAGTCCTCCCAAAAATAGGGGCCCCGCGAAGCGGGGCTCCGTCGACCTATTTTGATCTCTTTGCTGTGCAATTAATATTTGGGTGTTATTTAAATGGTTAGCATAATATTGGTATTTTTGTGAGCAGAAAAATATAATCTGTGAGCAAAAATAGCTAATTGATCAGCAACTCATAGCCAGCAAACTTTAAAGAGATCAAACTATGTCGACGGAGCCCCGCTTGGCGGGGCTCCTATTTTTGGGTGGGTTTAAAAAAAGGAACCTAACTTATGTTAGGTTCCTTTTTTTAAAGGAAGTGTTAGGTTATCCTAACACTTCCGAGACGGAATGCAGTGACTTGAGGCGTATAGATGCTCGTTATGCTGTGCAATATTTGCTGATCAATTAGTATTTTTGATGATCATTATATTTAATCCCTTAATATTTTTGGTATTAAAAAGCGGTATTAATTTTGGGGATCATTTACTATTTTTGACTGTTATATTTTACTATATCTAGTGATAAGTATATAAGCCTTAATAAATGTTCAACCAACATTTATTTAAGATTTTTATTTATTTTATACGACATGTATCAATGTCTGTAAGAAATCTAAATCCATACAATAAGTCAAAAACTCACGATTATTTCTTGCTTACTCGAGGTAAAAGTTAAGAAAGGGTTATCAGACTTTACCTTTGAAAACAATATGGTGAAGTCTCAGTGAAGTAGGCGTTTCTTTTGATCGTTCCCTTTACTGTTGAAACGAGTACACATTATTAAAAAAGGTCAAAGCCTCTTTTATCAAAGAGTCGATCCCTTGTTCTGATCAAACGATTACGTTACTGATTTGAGCATAGCTTCATGACCTTGTTACTTTGGAAGATTAGGCAGAATTCAATCGTGGTAATGTTTAGATATCATGTAAAACTTGATTGCACGGATGGAGTAGTGGCTGCCTCGCTACTGCCACTACGCCGAGTGTTGTGGGTTCGAATCCCATACGGGATAAACATTTGTGTGATCAACAAATGGTTGTTTCGAGTCTAGATGTTCTTTGTGTCCGTTATTTGAATGTTTGTAAAGTCCCTCGCGATACAGGAATTATTCTTAGGGCGCAAAATGTCTTTTGACAAAAAAAGGCTTATCTTTTGTACACCTTATTGCGAAAATTGCGCGGACGGAGCAGTATGAAATTTGGCACAGTTAAAGTGTATATGGAGAAGGAGGGGCGAATCCTAATATTTTTATAAAATATGAATTAAAAATATTAAATTAATGAAAAAATACTACACGCATACAACCATGCATTTGACATACGCAGTCGAAACGCGTAACTATAGTTACATATATCAATATACATATAATGACATAATATATCAGCAATATCGTACAGGCAAACTTTGGTCGAATATCGAGCACTAGGTGACCGCTAGTTGTTATTTAATAAGTGTAGCCTGTGTCAGAAATCTTGCTAAAACTGAGATATTTGTAACCTGCTAACATGCATGACTCAGCAAAAATTCCTTACGATTGGCTGTACTGCTCTGCGAGAGGATAGCGTAATATCGTCTTTTTTCACATTCCCATAGATATCTCTGGAGGGATGGGACATTTCGTCAGGTGTGCTTATAGGTTCTACGTGGTCCGCGTACCACGTAAAATGTGCTTGTTGCTGGGCGTAGTTCTAGAGTTCCAAACTGCCTATTGCTATAAATATAGGCAAACCGAATGACACTTTTCTTGCCCCGACCATCGAACACATGAATAATATCGTGTGACAACGCATTTAAAAAGGCGATTAAAGCCAACACTATCGCAGCCAAGTTACATCATAAATTTAATAACGAATCACAGTCTTCCGCTGTGATTTATTCCTTTTCTTCCAACGCCCACTACTCCTGAATAATTGTAACGCTAAAGTATTATAATTGCAACCCTCAGGCCTTTTTAATGCCTAGCTCTACGAATCACATTGATTAAGAATATAGATGTGTTGCTGTCCCAGAAGCCGTTTATTAAGAGTTAGTTTCCGCAAAGCAGTGTCCCTACTATTTGTAAGATTGGACGATTCGTATCGTTCAATATAGAAAGATTCGTATCGTACAATTTAAAGATTAGACTGTTAGTGTCTAATCTATTGGTTTTTCGGTTTGATAGGAGATCTCTATTAATTTGGATGTTTTTGTATAGGGTAAAGTTTAACAGTGAAGTAAATACATGAATGGCTGTGCATAAAGTCTCGTGTTCGATTTTTGGATAGGGAAAAGTATCAAGGAAATCTTATATATATACGTAGCCTTATGCCTATATTCCCGAAGATGTTGGAAAGCGTGTATTCATTCACATTTTGTTAATTATTATTTTAGGTCTCATGCTATAGGAAGTAAGTCTATTGCTGATCAAGCACAGTGCCAAACACCGCATGGCTATTGAAAATGTTTTAAATATATTATACAATATATGGTAAAATATAATATACAATATATAATAAAATATAATATACAACATTGGGACAGTATTTGGGGACTGCCGATAGAAGTGAAAACTTTAATCCTTGATCATAAACACTTCTTTATAAACCAAAAATAATTCAAAAATGGAAAGCGTTCGATGACGATGACGCAAGTTCCATGATTTTTGTTCACCCAAGAAGTGCTCAACGCGCCTAAAGAAGTTTTCACTTCAATATACAACATTTCCACCACCTGAAAACCAAAACCAGTACTTTATGCAAACTGAATCCACAGGTAAAAAATGGATCGTAGCAAATGGAAATCTGTAGTCTCTGCCTACCCCTCTGGGAAACAAGCGTGAATCTATGTATGTGTGAATCCACAGGTCAACAAAGCAAGTTTAAATTTACTATAGGCGATTTAACGTCGAGAGTTTCATCCATGGTAGGCGCTTTTAAGAATATGCTGCGCGTCCTTGGTATTCAACGGTATCCAGGATCTTAATAGCTACTGGTTTTGAAGCATTAAAATTATGACCGCCGCCAACACAGAATTAGTTGAGCAACTCAGTGTTCATGTTACGATGTAGGGCTACTACGCGAATTTAATTTGCGATGAAATGTCCTTAATTATAAATAATAGCTGCCACTCGCAGCTTCTCCCGCGTTTATGCTTGCTGCTCCGTTTTGAAAGCTCGTAGCGTGATATTATATAGCTATGATACTTCTGGATAAAGTAGCTTTTTGATGGTGAAAGAATTATAAAAATCGGTTCAGTAGTTTTTGAGTTTATTCAGTGTTTGTGTATATATACAATAATAATAATAATATTCTATCACATACAACACCATCTAGCCCAAACTAAGTAGAGCTTGTACTATGGGTACTAGACAATGGATAAACATACATATGTACTTTTTTTTTGTAAATACATACATATTATACAATAGCCTATACCAGCAATACCAGAGCCTGTCAGGGAGTTGGTGTTATTCTGTCTGCTAGAATGAATGAGTGTGTAAAAGAATTCGAATATGTGAATGCTAGGTTACTATGGATGAGAATGAAAGTAGGGATTACTCGTGTGTTTATGGTAGGGGTCTATGCACCCGTAAACATAGCAACGGGTATGTCTCAGAGTGCACGGAAAGAAAGAGAAGATTTTTGGGAGTGTTTAAGAGATGTCTTGAGGAAATGCAAGGAACACGAGAGGTTGATAATGTTAGGGGATTTTAATGGTTGGGTGGGAGTAAAGCGTGAAGGATACGAAAGGGTTTTAGGCAAGTATGGGGACGAAAGCGTGAATGAGAATGGAAAAAGGTTGCTTGAGCTATGTTTGGAGTGGAATCTCTGTGTGACAAACACTATGTTTGCCCACAAAAGAATCCACCAGTATACAAGAGAAGCAAAGAATGTAAGAAGTAGTATGATTGACTTTGTTGTAGTGGATGAAAGATTGAGAAAGAATGTCCCAGACACTCGGTTATATAGAGGTATTGGTGTCCATACCGACCATTTTTTGATTATGAGCCGGATACGTGGCCTCTTCAAAGGATGGCGACACCGTATACCTACCCGAACAAGTGTCCAAGAACGAATAAAAGTAGAAAATTTGCAAGATGAAGTATTGAAAGACGAGTATAAAAATCAATTGAGGTAAAGATTTGAAAGATTTTGTGACACTGATGATATAGAAGAATTATGGCAGTCGTTTAAGCATGAAGTGGTTGTTGTAGCGTCAGAAGTATGCGGTGTGAGCAAGAAGAGGAAAGTTATAAAATCGAAGAATGCGTGGTGGGATAAAGATGTGCAAGGGGTAGTACGTGAGAAAAAGCAGGCATGGTTGGACTGGCTATCTGTCAGAGCCAATGAAAGAATGCAAGAAGCAACGAATGAGGGTGTGAATGAAGCTAGGAATAAGTTTATAAGAATGAATAAAGTAGTGAAAGATGTAATTAAAAGGAAAAAAGAGGAATTGAAAGACGAGTTTGATAGAAGATTATCTGAAGATTTCCGGACCAACGCGAAGTTCTTCTGGAAATCCATTCGCTCGGTTCGAGGTAAAACCGTAACCACAGAGCTGAAATCAATCAGAGATAAGAATGGAAGTTTACTGAATGAAGAAAAGAGCGTACTGAAGAGATGGAAGGAATATTTTGTAAGTTTATTGGAAAGAGAGGAATGGCAAGGGCAAAGTTTCGAAATGAATGATAATGATAGTAGTGATGAAAGCCCTATTAGTATGGATGAAATAATGAAAGCATTGAAAAGCATGAAATCAGGAAAGGCTGGTAGGTATGATAGGATTACAGTCGAAATGCTGACAGCTGGACAGGGTCTTATAGCAACTCAGTTGTGCCGCGTTTTTAACTTGTGCTGGAATACTGGCCGTGTACCAAGTGATTGGTGCAAGGCCGTCATAGTACCTTTATACAAGGGAAAAGGCTCACAGCAAGAGTGCAAAAGCTATAGAGGCATTAGCTTGCTCAGCGTCGTCGGTAAATTGTATGCAAAAGTGTTAATTGAAAGGATTGTGAAAGTAACCGACAAGAAAATATGGGATGCACAAACGGGATTTCGAAAGGGTATGGGATGTACGGATCAGGTCTTTTCCTTACGGAGCATAGCCGAAAAAGTTTTGGCCAAAGGTCAATAGGTCTATTGCGCATTCGTGGATCTGGAAAAGGCTTATGATAAAGTGGTGAGGAATGAACTTTGGTCGGCATTGTCCATGTATGGAGTGAATAGCAACCTCACGCGAGCTCTGAAATCTCTTTATGATGATTCCAGAGCTTGTGTTAGGATAAATGGGACCTACACGGAGTGGTTTAGCATCGATAAAGGTGTTAGACAAGGATGTGTAGCTTCACCTTGGCTGTTTAACCTATACATGGACAATTGTTTGAAAGATTTAAAAGATTGTGAATGGGGATTAAGAATGAATGAGTTACTTGTCAAATGTCTTCTTTATGCCGATGACCAAGTAATACTTGCGTCATCGGCGGAAGAGTTGCAGGCGATGGTAACTATTATGCATGGTGATTTTGAGAGTAAAGGAATGAAAATAAATGTAAGCAAGACGAAAGTAATGGTATTTGAAAAGGAAGAGTGCGTGACGATGTGTAATATTATGATTAATGGAGAAAAAGTGGAGCAAGTGAAAGAGTTTGTATATTTGGGTACTTTGTTTACAAGGGATGGTAAACATGACGGAGATATTGAAAGGAGAACGATTGCTGGCAACAAAGTGAATGGAGCCCTACGCGCTTTTATGAACAGTCAAAATGTATCCGAAAAGGCACGTTTGGCTATTCATAGAGGACTATTAGTGCCCACACTTATGTATGGAAGTGAAAGTTGGGTATGGCAAAAGAAGCATGAGAGCAGAATAAATGCTGTAGAAATGAGAGCGTTGAGAAGCATATGTGGTGTGACTCTGAAAGATAGAATAAGAAATAGTGTGATTTGAGAGAGATGTGGCATGAAAGTGGATATAGTTACAAGAATAGAAAAGGGTATGCTAAGCTGGTTTGGACATGTAGAAAGAATGGACGAGGAAAGACTGATTAAGAAAGTTTATAAGGCTAGTGTGAATGGAACAGTCGCAAGAGGAAAACCTAGGCGAACGTTTCTCGACCAGATCGGAGGCGTCCTAGACAAAGGCCAGGTTAAGAGCTCCTTGAACCGACGGGCGTGTATGAGGAATGTGATGAAAGCGAATGAAGCCAGAGAAGTGTGTCAGGATCGTAGCAAATGGAAATCCGTAGTCTCTGCCTACCCCTCTGGGAAACAGGCGTGAATCTATGTATGTATGTATTATACATAGAAACACCCAGAACAAGACAAACATCCATATTCATGCACACAAATGTTTGACTTGTGCGGGAATCAAACCCCTGAACTCAGGCGTGGCAGTCGGTTACATTAATCACTACGCCATTGAGGCCGATTTGATGTTAGTAAATACACCTTAATACTATGTTAGTAAAACATTACACTACGTCTCACGGCGGTGTACAGCTATTTGGAGATATTAGAGAAACTACATTCGCAGTATATATTTAATAGTTCATGGGCAAAGAACGACATATTCTTGTGGGATATCTCTTTAGTATCAATCGCTAGGGAAGGCGAGAATTTTTATATATTCATGCTTGCATTAGATGTATTCAACTCATTCGCAGATTTTGAATATGGCTTAATTGCTAGCCATCAGAATATTCTAAGGCCAATGACTCTATACCAACGGTCGACGTTCACTATAGGCAATGACGGCTTTACGTACGCAAACTTGTCAGGAAATTCTTAGTAGTAGTGCAGATGTTCTTACTTAGAATTTACAGGCACAGTAAAACCTAATAGCACTTTGCTAAGCTCGGTAATCGAAATGGCTTTCACGATCGCGAATTTCGTAAGCACGTAATATATTCCCCAGAAGCCTTTGCGTTATTAGTAGAGGACGTAAGCGAAGGTACAAGCGCCTATCGTAAGGTTTTGGTTTCGATTCGGGAATCTGGATAATGTACATATGTTTTTAATGTATACTAATACTAGCTTTTTCCCGCGGCTCCGCTCGCGTTAATTTAGAATTTGACAATCAATTCGGGTTGTACTCTGCTTGTAATAATATAATTCAATCATGATTTAAAAGACACGTGGTGCCTTCTATTATCATAAGAACGTTATTGTTGTTTTCCTCGGGAACTGTTATTTTTTCGGGAGGAAAGGTAGCCTATGTCCGTTTCTGTACACCTGACAATGTATATGCAAAGTTTTAGGATGATCGGTTCAGTGGTTTAGGCGTGAAAAGGTAACAAACAAACAAACTCATTTTCGCTTATATAATATTAGTTAGGATTAGGATGAAGAGGTAAGATTTCATATCATTTTTAACTGATAAACTGCGGAACCGATTTTTATATTTTTTTCACCATTAAAAAGCAATTTTATTTAAAAGTAACATAGGCTATTTAATGAAACTACGAGCTATGGGAGAGGAGCAGTAATCATGAACGAGCGTGAAACCACGGGGGTTGCTAGTTTATCATAATTATATTGCTTTACTAGCGCAGTGGTATTGATTGCGACTGCTGACTGGGTATATGTTACGAAAACTGTGATTAATTGAAAATTATTAATAATTATCTGTCATTATTTAATAATCTTCTCCCTAGCCTTTATTATTCCCAAGTCACTTGGGGTCGGCTTTCTAATGTAACCAGATTTGACTGGATATTAGTTTTTACACGGAGCGACTGCCATCTGACTTCCGCAACCCGAAGGCTAACGATACCCTAAGGCCAGACCAGTGTTAGGATATTAGAGGGTACTAACTAAAAATAACGACTGCCATAGATGTTCATGGCAGCCGGGACTGATGGCTTAACGTGCTCTCCGAGCAGGCGATAATTGTCACACATCAGTTCATATCACACGCACATCAGTTCGAAAAGTCATATAACTTCTGAAAGTCAGTGGTGCGCGACGTGGGTTCGAACCCGAGACCGTCTGCATTGCAGTCTGTCGGTCTCCCCACTGAGCTATCGCTGCTGATTATTTAATAATGATAGACAATTATTAATAATTTTCAATTAATCACACTTGCCGTAACATAATTATATACTTCTGCCTAAGCTTTTGTGGATATGGCTTGAAACTACTATGTAAGTTAATTATGAGTCTAAAAGGAAAACGCCTTTAGGATTTTGACGTTAGAAGACTATATATCCTAATTTTGAGTCTGAAAGGCAATATTGAAATAGTAGTCAACACACTGAATCCAGACTTCTTCTTCTCCCAAGATTTTATTATTCCCAAGTCACTTGGGGTCGGCTTTCTAGTCTAACCGGGTTTGACTGGATATTTGTTTTTACACGGAGCGACTGCCATCTGACCTCCGCAACCCGAAGGCTAACGATACCCTAAGGCTAGACCAGTTTTAGGATATTAGAAGGCGCTGACTTCCCAATAACGACAGTCATAGATGTTCGTGGCAGCTGGGACCGACGGCTTAACGTGCTCTCCGAGGCACGGAGCAGGCGATAAATTGTCATTCAATACGCGCATACTGACGTCATATAACTTCCGAAAGTCACAGGTGCGTGACGTGGGTTCGACCCCGAGACCCTCTGCATTGCAGTCTGTTGGTATCCCCACTGAGACTAGTGTACACACATCCAGACTATAGTAATATATTGTTTGACAGATAATATAGAATCAAAACAGTTGACGGCGCGTGTAAGAGTCAAAACTCAAAGCGAAGCGAAGTAATCATTAAAATAGACGTATAGTCGGATTACTCTGTTGTCAAACACCCGGTTTAAAAAGCACATCAAGACGAAAAAAATTATAACAGAGGGCCAAACGCATCTTACAGATTGTATTAGCAAAAGCCAATCAATTGACAAGACTTCGATTTCGACACGTCGTTGATTACATTTCTGAAAACAGTCTGTCTTAATTCTCTTTTCAAAACATTTACATTCTCTTTTTAAAACATTTAGTACCTTTTAAAACTTAGCAACCCTATTCTGACTCCTTGGATCTGAGACGAGGGCGTTAACAGTTATTTTAACTGTTATTATAACAATTAGCTATGTTATTGGTCGTACTTGTATTTTGATAACAAGTCTCATTTTAGTAGTGACAAGACAGTTGTTACTTTAGAGATAATACTAGACAATATAGCGGGTACACACTATGGTATGCTTTCAATATTTATTTTTAAGGCTTCTTTAAGATAGTGGGTTGTATCGGACTGCCATGCAGAGGTTTCCATTTCGATCTCAAAGCACGCATCTCTAACTTTTTGAAGTAATATGCGTATTAACTAGTTAATTATCGCTAGCTTTAATGGTGATGTAAAACATCGTGACGAACGCGCGCCCCTTCTCACACTGATAAGAGGCCCGTGCTCAGCAGTGGGGCAATTTCAAAGTCAAAGTCAAAAATCTTTATTTCCATAAAAATGTGCAAACAAATTTGGACACGTCAATTCACTATTATATTAATAAAAAGAAATAAAAGAAATAGAATGAAATAAAAATTTGGCATTGAAAAAAGCCTGTTTAACGAGTAGAGCTTTCATGAGAAGAAGCAGACAAAAAACTCATGGCCACTCTTTTCAATCGCCAAAATATGTTTACATCAATACAATTCAATGTTATACTCGTATTATTTTCCTTATATGAGCTGCTGTGTGTAGTTGTTACAGTTATTTATTTCAATAAAATTTAAAAAGTTAAAAATTGTTAAATCTAAGATACATAATAACAAATGAAATAATAGTCACAGCAACTCATATTACAGTTAACTTAATAATATGATTAGAAATAACCTGTCAGTGGAAGCAACTCAATCCCAAGCATTTTTATCTTCTATAATATATTCAGTGACTGAGTAATAACCTTTCGAATATAATTTACGTTTTACAACTGTTTTAATTTATTAAAATTTAGATTTTGAATGTCACTTGGGAGTTTATTGTAAAAGCGCACACATTGACCTTTAAACGACTTATTAATTTTTTGAAGCCGGGAGGCCGGCACTGGTAGTCTGTTTTTGTTTCTTGTATTTATATTATGTATTTATATATAGAGTTAATATTATTATATTATATTAATATTATTATATTATACTAGATGTGCCCGCGGTTTCACCCGCGTTTATGATTTCTGCGCCTCTCCCATGGGTCGTAGCGTGATGTTATGTAGCCTATAACCTTCCTCGGTAAATATGCTATCCAATACTAAAAGAATTTTTCAAATCGATCCAGTAGTTCCTTAGATTAGCGCGTTCAACCAAACAAACAAACAAACACTTCAGCTTTATAATATTAGTATAGATATAGCGACAAAGTCCATCCATCCTGGTTGTTAATAAGAGATAACCGCTTATTAAGATGGTAGTGCCTTTTCATATCCTCGAAGAAATACCAAGCTAATGTGACTAAGCTATTGACTGTACACTATCAGGCAGACTATTTGCTTGATTGCCTACCAAATCTAGGTACACGGCCTGATGGTGAACAGCTATCAAAGTGGAGGAGTAAGAAGAAAAAAAAGTCCACTGCCTACTTATTCGAGGATATAGGCATATAGCTATGTATATACATATTTAATTGGCTGTAAGATCCTCAGCCGTTTACCGTTTTTTATTTCGAGAAAATTTAATTCAAAAGGTTGGAATTTTACCCATTCTGTTGGTTAGCTATCCATATCCATTTTATTTCTTTTGTTAGGAATACTAAGCTGCTAAGAAAAGCATGAATCGTTGTGTATACTAGATGGCAGGTTGCCAGTGTTGTAGCGACAATAGTAATTGATAACGTTATAAACATCTTATGGAAAATTTGGCTCAGCCTGATATTACAAGCCATTACATATTATTTTATTATGACTGTATTGTTTCAGTAGAGATTTATTTTGTATTTAGTAATCCCAACTAATATTATAAATTCGAATGTTTGTACGATAAAACTATACCATGAAATTTCGCATATACGTTGTCAGGGGAACAGAAAAGATCATAGGGCACCTTTCTTCCACCAAAAAGTACAGTTACAAAATTTTTTTTTGGACTCAGTGAAATCCTTCATGGATACCCCCTTCCCGAAGGGAGGGGAGGGTGGTTATGTGAGACTCTCCGCCCCTGAAGGAGGTCGGTATTCACACTAAAAACCTGGGGTGAGCAGTCCCTCCGCCGACGCGGCGACGGGGTGGGGCGGGATGGGGTCGCGTTAGCAATCACCATCCCGCCCCGGCGGTTGGCCCGGCTGATGGTAACCGGGCCTCAGCTCCTGTGGAGAGGTGGCCTTGCTCACCAAGGCAAAATATAAAACATATCTTATAAAGCCGCTATTGAATTTATATCCATCCATGATTTTTTTATACCGTCAAGTGGCGGACGAACCAGTGACCCACTTGATGCTAAAAGGTAACCACTTCCAGAATCTACAATTCTAAGCCGCTGCCTACCAAAACATTTTGCAAAAACAGACTTAAAATATTTCAAATAAAGAACAAAACACATCATAGACGTAGGGTTAACACGTTCACTGTGCAGCTACCCCATAAGTGCAAACGCAAATTATAGATAATAATATGTTGCATTAGGTATAAAAATTATATTATTATAGCATTGTTTTTCATTTTTTATATCCCTTTCATATAAAAAATATCGTTTTTATACACGTATGATCTCGTAAATTCATGCCCCACCCGTGTGGCATGCACGTATGATTTCGTAACTCCATGCCCCACCTATGAGTCATGCACGTACGGTGAGAAACTTGATATGCAGTGAACGTGTTAACGCACTACGCGGGACGGAAAATGTACATTATAATAATATTACTAAACAAAGGAAACAACAATAATTTCATTACATCTCATTTATTTTGCCATCAGTCCTACACGTCATCATAATCACACAATTACTTGACAATTTCCACATTTGTCCAAACTAATTCGATATTACCCAATGCATTTTCTTACTAACATATCACCGAAATTTTGTCGAAAACTAGACCGTGAAACATTCAAGATGACCTTAATAACTCAAAGTTTATTTTGAAGACCCTTTTGTTTTATAACAATAGAGTTTTATGTAACCTTTCGTAACATTAGGACATTATTTTGTGTCCGTTTATTTATGTATCATTATGATGACACGGGACAATGGTGAGGTGCTTTTGTTACGTTTTGTCCATTATGTTACCTTCGCCAGGCCTTTAATTTTCGTTATGTACCTAATATGTCACAGGGAATTTGTCAAAATAATGTCTGACCCAGTTTTTTTTGGGTATTGTCTCGTTTTGTTTGCCGTTTTCACGTTAAATTGTGTAAATATTTGTACTGTTGGGCTTGCTCGGGGCTAAACCGTTGCAAAATGGGTGTTGTGCAGATTTGCTTCGTGAAATGTTGATCCGATTATATTTTGTTGATGGCTTTGTATTTATATTGTACTGTTCTTTTAGATTGCTGTTGTTTTTGCTTTTTGGTAAGACTGATAGGTATGAATGTGCTTTTTTAACTGTCGCTATATTTTGTCAAGCTCGAACAATACGTAGATATTTGACAATATTAAAAACCAAAGTCACGTGATGAGAGACTAGCCAAATATTAAAACTAGCTTTTACCCGTTTTTGCTGGAAAATAGTACGTTTTTCTGAATGAAAGATGGCTTTGTCCTTTTCTGTACCTCTGACAGCGTGTATGCGAAATTTCATAATAATCGTTTGAGTTGTTAAGGCGTGAAAGCTTAACATACAGACTGATACAGGTTTATTATGAGCCTTCATCTTGTCCTTTACCATTTTATAGGTGTCCTTTAAGCATCCCTAATTCTTTCCTTCGTGTAATGATCTTGTAGGTTCCATTCAAAATTCAATAATGAGTTTTTCATACAAAAAATGTAAAGTAAGCTTACGGACTTCGCCCTTCTGTGTTTAATTAGACTTTACATGAGGTCTCGGGTTCGATGCCTGGTCAAATATTTATTTGTTTTTTCAGTAAAGAAATTCTTTGTAGCAGCAGTTTCAGTGTCCAGTAGACGGCAATAAGCTGACGCTTTAGTGTGAAGGACCATGCTTGAAAATCAACACTCAGTAGTAATACACCTCTGCCTAACTTTAGGAGATACCTATAGGCCTGAAGCTCTCTCCTTCTCTTTTTCTTTAAGAAAGACTAAGTGCCTCCCAAACTAGAAATAACTCCTATGCTGTGGGGAACTTTACAAACATTTAAACAACGAACCCAAAGAACACCCAGAGTCGCCACCAGAAAAAAGAGGATCATACACATTTTTGTTCTGTTTGGGGAACAAACCCACAAGACATTTAACCCATTCAATGCGGCGGACGCCGATCGGCGTCTTATTTTTTCATACTGAGTTTCGGAGGACGCCGTTCGGCGTCATGTAGTTGTTTTATATTTTACCCAAATTTAAAAATATTATATTAATAAAACAACAAATGTGTTTGGAATTTACTAATGAAATGCCTAATATGAGTAGTTTTTAGATATTTTGGTTCTTTTTTATTTCATCCAGTGCGGCTGACGACGATCGGCGTTTACGTTAAATATGAGCCGATTCTGGCTAGTGAAAGCAAAATTTGTTGCCGCATTGAATGGGTTAAACTGCTATGACATCTATGTAGTCAGTATTATATCTAATACAATAAGCTAGTTTGTCGCTCAATATCACAAATACCAAACAAAAACTCATTCATCTATTGAAGCCAATAAAACAATATTATCTCCTACTTTCTCCTTAAGTAAGCATAAACATACAGAATGATGCATCACAATGTACTACATGACACATACAAATAATGTGTTTTAAGACAAAATGGGGACCAATCTGTCTAACAGATTACGTTGTATCGGAACAAAGCGAGTGGCTTCCACACATTGTTGTATGAGGAAGCGAATCATATCTGCCCATTGTTTGCACAAATGAGTTAACTTCTTGGTCGTTATGTAATGTAATGGTTTACTTGATGGTATCTCTTACAACAGTTATAAGGCGTGAGGTACTTATGTGAGCTTGTGTTTAAGCTTTTTTATGGCAGTTCGAGTGAACGGGTGGTGGATTGGCTTAAGTGGTCGCCTTGGCAACGCATCGAGTATCACGGTTGAGTCTACGTGGATAAGAAATGATGTTAATAGACATTGAGTTATTATAGTTCGTACTAGACATCTCAACAAAATTGTTTGCAAACCACGTCTGTTTTATATAATTTTATTAAAGGATTTCTTTAAAAAATAAACTTGACAAATTCATTGTACAAATACAAGACTTTCAGTCAAAAAATTGGCTATTGAGGAAGTCGGTGCTGAGTCCGTGGTATTAGCCGATAAAATGCTGACGTTATTGCCGAAGTAGGATGACTCAAGGCACTTAATAAAATCCCTACATCCAACCTATTAAGAGGATACACTGAAAAAATACACTAACTTTCATCAAATAGTATAGGACTATGAGAAGACCAATTAATCTAGAATTTTGATATAGGTAAATTGATGTCTTTAACTAGAATTTCCTAGCTCAAAAACACGATATTGTGATTTTGGCTCGATCATAATTATTTTCAAAAACACCTCTGAAAATTACTATTTTTGAAATTACAAGGAAGTTACCCTATCATGATGCTTAGGAATTACTCAAACATATTCGTAACATCAATATTAGTAATTTGCTAGCTCATTATTTCCATAACTAAAACTAATCATTTTTAAATAATATTTTAAGATTTTAACAAACAATTTCTAAGCGCTCTCGATAATTGCAGGCGCATCGCAATTTTAGACCTTATTTCTCCGCTCTTTAAGGATTGATACACAATGAGGGTCAATGAGTACGGGCGTCACGTTTCGCGGTGTCCCCTTATTACCAAACTTTTTCATCACCGATTTAACTCGCGTTAGAGTACAAGATCTCTAACTCACTAAGGGCCACTTGCACAACAACTCACTAAATACGTTTAGCACTAAATAGATTTAAAACATCGTTGCATCTCAGTCACCTTCACACGGATAACTGCGACAGCACGATGTTTTAAATCTATTTAGTGCTAAACGTATTTAGTGAGTTGTTGTGCAAGTGGCCCTTAGTCTGGGACAGGCGATTCTTGCAACAACATGTTCTTCCACAAAATATGAAGCCTATCAAACATTATAAACGTGAATGTGAGTTTGTTTGTTACGCTTTCACGCCTTAACTACTCGACCGATTATCATGAAATTTTAAACACATTTTGTTAGGGAAACAGAAAAGGACATAGGGACATGGATGTAAGGCATTACGTCCAGAAAAAAATACTATTACTGATCTAACCTAATCTACATTTACGTAAACGAAGCCGCGGGCAAAATCTAGTATTTAATACGTGCAATCATGCTGCTTACGCTGCTTAATTAATATTGCACTCAAACGTGTTATCTCAGTAATCGCCTGGTTCAGACTAAATGAGTTAGAGAGCATGCACTTTAACACGTGTTACAAACAAATAGTAACAGATAGTTATTACTAGTTCAGGTATTCTTCTGAGGTTAGTATTTTCTTTTACATGCAGCAATTAAGTTTTTTGGAGATTTGGCTAGACCCCTTGGCGCTGCGTAGAGATGTGGCCTCGCTGTGCATCTTCTATCGCTTTTACTATAGGGAGTGCTTCGAGGAATTGTTCGGACTGATCCCTGCCGCCTCTTTTCGCCATCGTCCTACGCGACAGAATTTCCATCCCCATCATTTAGATAGTTGGCAGTCCACAACTGTGCATTTTTCCAGAAATTTTCTGCCTCGCACGACTAAACTGTCGAATGAACTGTCGCCTGCGGTATTTCCGGACCAATACGACCTACAAACCTTCAAGAAAAGAGCGTACTCCTTTTTAAAAGGCCGGCAACGCATTTGTAACTCCTCTGGTGTTGCGGGTGTCCATGGGCGGCGGTAATCGCTTACCATCAGGCGACCCGTCTGCTCGTTTGTTTCCTATCTCATCAAAAAAAAATGATTTTACAATGACAATGAATTTGCTTATTCTATAGACTATATATTTGCAATTAATGTAAAGTTGTTCAACATATTTGCATATAAATATCAAATGCTCGTACGGCATGGCATTATGGTTAAGGTGTTCACCTTTCCACTATGGCGTATACTCGATGGCGTAGTGGTTAGTGTAACCGACTGCCACGCCTGACGTCGCGGGTTCGATTCCCGCACAAGTCAAACATTTGTGTGCATGAACATGAATGTTTGTCTTTGTCTGGGTGTTTCTACGTATAATATGTATGTATTTACAAAAAAAGCTAGATAGATTTGGGCTAGATGGAGTTGTGTGTATGAGACAGGAAAAAAAAAAACACTGCTGTGTGTTTTGCGGGTTTGATCCCGACATGGAACAAAACATTGTGTAAAAGAATTTAAATGTATATACAACTCTTATCGTATCCATTAACCGAAAACAACCCCGATCTTATCACAATATTGACAATTGTAAAGTGATAATAAAGAATACTAGCTTTTGACCGCGACAAAGTAAGTAGATAACTTATGAATACTCTAGGACTTCTAGGCGGCGCCGGCGTATCAATGTATGTATAACATGCACCGGATTTTATGTTAGATCTCCAGCTATATAACTGTGAAAATCGAAACTGATTTAGCGCAATCGTTTTTCATCATTCAGCGTACAAACATACAAAGTTACAAACAGATGAAATTTTAAAAACAATTCGCACTATATTGTTTTATGTTTACGCGAATGAAATTAAACAAACTTTATAAGGATTTTATCGCGTTGTTTATTTTGTATAAAATTAAATATAAATAATTGTACCTATCATTTAAATAGCTTAAATAGAAGTAAACAGTAATTGTTAAACACGCTATTGTTAAACACTTTACGTGTTTAACAATAGCGTGTACCTAGTTTAAAGTTTCAAAATTATGTAATAATAGTGTTTTAGAAAAAATAGTAGTTTAAAGTTTCAAAATTATGTAATAATTGTGTTTTATCAAAAATAGTAGTTTATAGTTTGAAAATTATGTAATAATAGTGTTTTATAAAAATTAAACAACGCGACAAAATCCGTTAATTTGTTTAATTTCAACAATTCGCACTCTTTAGAACAGTGACTTAACTCAAAATTTGGAAGTAATTTGAACTCTAATTGTGTAACTATAAATTGTATTATTATTTTCGTTTTAAGTAATTAAAACAGAGTCTAAATTTGTTTAATCCAAAATATTCAGATAAGTCTGTTTTAAAGTACCCACATATGAATTTTCCTTAAATATTTTCTATGTACAAACATCGACCATATGTATAGATAAGGTTTTCTAGTTATCACTATTAAATACTACAGTAATTTATTTAATATCTATCTTGAGGCTAATAGTAAGGTCGTTAATGTTTCTAATGACGTAATTGCAGTCCACCAGACTTATCACGGAACAGTGAAGGTAAAGAAAGAAGCGCACCGTTGCCGTACGAGCCACGATTCTGGACAAATGACTGTGATTAAGCTGACTGTACTAATCAGATGAAAGACTAGACCAATTATCGTATATATTATCGTATATATCGTATATATACCTAATATATACTGATTTTATTATTTATTTTTATAGAACACTAGCTGTTTGTCTCACGTTTATGATTACACGGGGCTCATGGCGTGATGTTATATAGCCTAAGTTTTTAAAATCATTTTTTATTCGTCTTATCAGTTTTGAGTGTTTTTATTACAGATATAACAACGAACATAATAATATCGATCCTGTGCCCAGCAGTGGGATGGTTTCTAAATGGGTGGGACCATGCCACTTTTCAGTGTGAGAAGGGTTAAGCTGGCACCAGTGCGTATTGGTAGACTTCACATATCTTTGAGAAAATTATGGAGAAATCTCAGACATACGGATTTCCTCAAAAAGTTTTCTTTCACCGTTTAAGCAAGTGAAATTTTATATAATAAATAATACGAACATACCTTCGAAAAGTCAAAGACGCGTGCCTGGGAACCGAACTTGCGACCTCGTGGCAATCAAACATATAAAAATACAAATCGTTCCTCTTTATAATATTTGTATAGAAAGGTGGCAAACACTCGTAGAGCCCGCTAATAGTAAGTTGAAATTCCAAGGAATTACTCGTAAGCAGACTAGAGAAAATTAATTATACTTAAAATGAAATGAAATGAAATCTATTTCTTTAAGATTTCTGGTGCATTATATTTTCTTGACACTAATTCCTTATCTATACAATTTTAACACCACATCCATTCCTTAATACTCCATGGCACTGATAATCCACGCCTAGACTGACAAGCACTTGGATTTTAATGCTTCCTTTATATTTACGGTAACTAAATCGACAACTTGCATTACCAGACATAAAGCTAGGAAACGTTATTTGACAAAATATATATGCATAGGCTTATCGTATATACTTTAATGTTTGGGTTTTATAGCTGATTGGTGGCTGAATGAACTAATCATGGGGTAAGAATATTGCCTGTATGTTCAGTTACAAAAAATATGACATCTCAGTTGTTTAATCATTATCCTTACTAATATTATAAATTCGAAAGTAACTCTGTCTGTCTATCTGTCTGTCTGTAACCTTTACACGGCTAAACAACTCAACCAATTTAGATGATGTCTGTACCACACAGACATAGTTTAAAACCATGTCTGTACCACACAGACATAGTTTAAAACCTGTGGAAGGACATAGGCTACTTTTTATTGATGTAGGTACCACGCGGGCGGAGCCGCGCGCAAAAGCTAGTAATATATAAATAGATACCTACTGCTATACAACTGTAACTTACTGATAACATAAGTCTCAAAGTTGTCAATATGGACCTTTCTCTGGATAATCCAGACGAACTATATGAGTCTTTACTTAACATAATTACTTTAGAATATAATAATATTTTTAAATGTAAGACCTTTAGTCAGAATAATAGGATTAAGTTTTGTGACTGGGCAACATCTGGGATATATAAAAGTAGAGCAAAGCTATATGAATTATATGGTATGAAACAATACAATTTCGATCCAAATTTTATTCAATATGTTAAAAATTATTCAAAATTATTTAAAAAGACTTGTGCCACTGCCAAGTCCCTTTACCTAAAAACTAAAATTCAAAAATCTAATAATAAAATTAAAACTACATCTAACATTATTAACAATGAAACAGGTCGCAGCAAGGTGCGTGATAATAAATTTGAACTGAATATAAATAATAGCGTAATTTCAAATAATTTGGAAGTAGCCGATACATTCAATAACTACTTCGCAAAAATACCTTTAAACATAACTAGTACCCTTAGGTCTTGCCCAGCTCGAGCAGAATACTTAGTTAGGTGCAACGTGGAAGAGTGCAAGATACTATTTAGTTTTGAGCGTGTACATCCGTATGATATAATTAAAGTATTTAAGTCGCTTAATTCAAAAAAATCAGCTGACTTCTGGGGTATTTCGGTAAAATTAGTTGAAAGTATTATTGTTAATATAGCGCCACACCTAGCCGCAATATTCAACGGATGCATTGATGTGGGCATTTTTCCAAACTTAATGAAATGTAGTAAAATAATACCTTTATTTAAAAATGGTTGCAAAAGTGACCCCAGTAATTTTAGGCCGATTTCAATATTACCTGCTATTAGTAAAATATTTGAGAAGATTATATTACAGCAATTAGAGAGCCACTTCAGTGTAAACAATTTATTTCATGCAGATCAATATGGTTTTAGGAAGGGCTGTTCTACGATAGATGCGGGTGTTACGCTTTTAAAACATATATTCAGTGCCTGGGAGAATTCGCATGATGTCATTGGCGTATTCTGTGATCTCTCTAAAGCCTTTGACTGCGTTGACCATCAAACGCTGTTGCAAAAACCCAGGCATTATGGCATCCGAGATACTGCACTTGACCTAGTTGATTCCTACCTAAGCGATAGACTACAACACGTTGATATCAACGGAAGTAGATCTTCTGGATTACCAGTCACAATGGGCGTGCCACAGGGCTCGATTTTGGGACCCTTTCTGTTTTTAGTGTACGTAAATGATTTGCCGTTCTTTGTTCAGCATTTGTGTGACATTGTTTTATTCGCGGATGACACATCCCTTATTTTTAAGGTAGACCGAAAAGCACCAAATTTACGTGCTGTTAATGATCCACTCGCGGAAGTCCTGGACTGGTTTACGGCGAATAATTTACTACTTAACTCTACAAAAACTAAATGTATCAAGTTTACATTGCCAAACGTAAAGAGTCCTAACGTGAATATAATTTTAAATGATGAAATTATTACTTTAGTTCAATCAACAGTCTTTTTAGGATTAACTTTAGATCATAAAGTTCAGTGGGGCGCTCAAATATCGTGTCTTGTAGGGAAACTTAGCTCAGCCGCATACGCAATTCGGAAAGTAAGACAGCTTACTGATATAGATACTGCAAGACTAGTATATTTCAGTTACTTTCATAGTGTCATGTCCTACGGTATATTATTGTGGGGCAAGGCAGCTGATATTGAGACAATTTTTATTCTTCAAAGGCGTGCAGTACGTAGCATTTATAATTTAGGACCACGAGTTTCCCTGAAAGATCGATTTAAAGAAATTGGCATACTTACTGTTGCGTCGCAATATATATTTGCTAACATTATGTTTATTAAACATAACATTTACTTATATAATAAGAATAGTGATATCCATAACGTAAACACTAGAAATAAGCATAAGTTAGTAGGCCCATATCATCGTTTACATAAAGTTCACAATACATTTGCGGGACTCGGTATACGTTTTTTTAATAAATTACCTATTACTATAATTAATTTACCATTGTTTAAATTTAAAAACGCCGTTAAAAAACAACTTATTCGGAAGGGTTATTATTCAGTCAACGACTACTTAAATGACAAAAACTCATGGAGCTAGTTGCTTGTTGCATACAGGATTCAAAGATCTGTATTACTTATAAGTCAATTTAAGCCTTTGCATAGTCACAAAGTGTAAGTGTATGCGCCATCATGCCATCTTACTGTCTATTTTAGATTTATATTAAATAATATATCTTAGCTCAAATTATTTCCTCTCTATAATATTATTAAGTTATTATTGTTATTATCTTTAGTTTTTTATAGTCAGTAGTATATGGCATAATGGCTGTAACACCTTGTTAATCTGAGTTGTAAAATACTGAAATTATATTTAACTGGCGATTTAAAAGAGTGGCCGTGAGTTTCTTGCAGGTTTCTTCTCATAGGCTCTACCCTTTGCCTGAACCTAGCAACTAACCTAAATGTAGCTTCAGTAACTTAGTAAACTCACTAACCTATATACTTTGACGTTCATAAGTGTTACTTTGTGACCTAAATGAATAAATGATTTTTGACTTTGACTTTGACTTTGACTAACAGGGCTGCACCTGTTTCTATTGGAAATTTTTGAACAACTAATTGCAATCTTAAAGTATATTTTTGTTATTTAATCAATGATTGCTTAATTGTACAGGGCAGAGCGGGGCCTCCTAACACAGGTAATGTTATGCCTAAAAGGAGCATCTAAGAATTTTTCTTTTTACTTTGGGGAATGCATTGACGCATACCCCTCCGTGGTGGCGGGCGGAGAGGTTATGTCGGACTCGCCGGGGTAAAAGAGAAAGATGGAATAAGAATGTACCTCCCGGAATACCGGCTAAACCTACCACGGTGTTCCTCGACTAAACCGGGAATCACTTTCACATGCGGTCGCGACCCCGCTGAGGTTTAGGCCCGCCGCGCCGTATGAAACGGCAGGCCACTACACGACAAGACCTAAGCGCTCCAACAATATTGTAATTTGTAACTCGATTAACCTCAGTTAATGAAAATAAATCATTTTATTTTATTATGTACTAGCTGTCCCGACAGACGTAGTCCTGTACACACGAAAAAAAGAATTAAAACAAAACAAATCTAAACCATTCTCGAATCCATTTGAACACACACAAAAAATTTCATCAAAATTGGTCCAGCCGTTTAGGAGGAGTTTAATTAGAAACACGCACAGAAGATAGATTAAAGTAGACTGGTAGGTACCAAAGCACGTGACGGCAAGTGACAGATTTTTAGAATTATATATGTCTATCCATCTGTTTATTCCGATCATAAAACAAATACTACTCAACGGATTGACTGACGAAGCGGTATTGGGCTTTTCTATAAAGAAATTGTCAGTAACAACACGGATTCCAGAACTATGCTTAATAGGCAATAGACTCTTCCCTTATTACGACGCATCTAAAACAAGGATAAAAAGTAATAATAATGTCCACCAGACCGAATTTCGGTCACGGCGGCCAGTCTTAACGGAGACTGGCCAACTACGCAGGAGATATTATAGTGCACAAGTGTGTGCGCAAACACAAGTGCACTCTCTGTTCCCTCACTCTCATGATCCCATGGGACGGTAATCCGACACGACCGGAGAGAGATCAGGCGTAGGACCAACGGCTTTACGTGCTTTCTGAGGCACGGGGGTGTGTAACACCGCCAACTTCCTAACTCCGGGCTGCTATTCAGATTTCTTAACATAAAAGCTCAATAAATTTTTGTTGGTCCGACCCGGGATTCGAACCCGAGACCTCATGCACAGCAGTCGTGTTTACTACCGCTGCGCCACGGAGGCAGGAGGATGAAAAGTAACGAAATGTTTGTGCAATATACCTCTGCCTATACAACTACGAATGTTCGCGTGAGACTATGTATGTATAAACATTTAACACGTAGGTATTCAAGGAATATATAACATCTAATTTAATCAACTTATACCCAAACATGTCAGCAGCACATGTTCCGAAAGTAAAAGTAATACGCTTTTCCACATCGCAATTCAAACACGACCAAAAAACCTTGTCCCATGTGTATTAGCTCAACCTTCACCCTACATTATTCAAGATCCATTCACGCTCCTTCATGATTATTCAACACCATCCTCTCGAGCCAATCGACTTTTCCAACACATTCTAAATTCATTGCTGTTAATCCCCTATGATGTAACAAGACATTGATTTGTACCCGTCAATGTACGACCAAGGACGTCACCAATACAAGGCACGTAACCGTTTGAAAGCGAAAGTTAAAGTCCAAAGGGATTCAACGGTTATTCCTTTCGTGTTCATTCATAAATCAAATGCGACAAGGGACGAGACTTGCCTTAATTGACAGCCCATGTTTTGAAGTTTAAACTTTAAATTCAGGTATCAAGGTCGATTTTCGTATGCAAAATTTGACGAAAAAGATTATTCAAATGTCCAACGTTTTCGGAAGGTGGACTCTCATTGAAGTCGTCAGTAAAATGTGATATTAAATAATTCAACGTATTTTTGATCGTCGCTCGAGAAAACCGAAGTTTTTGCAATTCCCTCTGATGCCTTTGGACAAGTTATATATGTCGCAGTAAGATAGATGAAGCCGTAATATAGTTATATCCCTAGGGATATAATTATATACCGTAACATAGTTATACGAAAGCGATTCATTACTATCTCACTAGGAATATAGTTATAAAACCGTCCAAGTTTAGTGATATACTTATATTACTAGATTAAGTTTAGTGAAATAGCTTTAGGAGTGTGCGGCGCAGGCGGCGCGGCGGGGGAGGGGTTCGTTGTGTTTACGCGCTCCTCACTCCGCAGTCAGTCGGCCGATAACAGTTGTTCGGCGTTCACGTCTAGTTTTCGTGCATGTTCATTTAATTGTCGCTACGTTTCCTTAGTATTTGATATATATTCGTTTTATCATTGCTAATTACTTGTGCCAGCTATGGATAAAGATGAAGAAATTAATGCAAGGCGACGTTTTGAACACGAAATTCGTCTATTTTACAATGCGAGATGCAAAAAACCAGAGTGGACGCGGCAGAGAATAAGTGAAGTAATAAATTACATAGAAATGTATGAAGCGGCGCCTCGGCTTAATGTAAAGAGAAATCCTAACCATCATTTTTATGCAAACCATTATGACGTAATGCAGGTAGGAGGTGAAAAGTATTTAGCTTTGAAACGAAAATCGACTACTGATCCTATTATAAAAATTTTGCCCTCCGAAGAATATTACAATGCTTTGTCAGAAATTCATAAAAACACAGGACATGGTGGTCGCGACAAAATGTTACATACTTTGAAATCTCAATATTTTATACCTACGCCAGTGGTTATCAGTTTCGTTAAACAGTGTGTAACGTGCCAAAATAAGAAGGCGTTTCCAAAGAAAGGTATTGTAGTCCGACCTATAATTTCGAACTCATTTAACAATCGAGGGCAAGTAGATTTAATAGACCTACAGTCAACTCCAGACAGAGAATATAAATGGATACTTCATTACCAAGACCACACAACAAAGTTTTCGTTTCTTCGACCTTTAACCTCCAAGCGCGCCGCAGAGGTCGCATTGGAATTACTGAAAGTAACTAACTGCAGGATACATAAAGTTGATTTTTTAATAAAGATAAAACCAATATAATATTGTTTTATTTAATAATATATGGTAGATTTCTATTTCACTAAGCTTAATCAAGTAATATATTTATAACACTTAACTTAATCTAGTAATATAAGTATATCACTAAACTTGGACGGTTTTATAACTATATTACGGCTTCATCTATCTTACTGCGACATATACATAATGAGGCTTATCCCGAATCGTCCATTCAGATATTATGATCTTTGGATCCAAAATACTTCAAACCATTTTTGATATATTTCAATAGACATCGCATAATAGGTACCGTACAATAAATAGCACCTCTCTTTCAAGAATATAAAGACAGATTTTGTATATTGGATTGAAACAAACTTGTACTTATGTTTTCTACATTTGACTCTTGTACTTTTTGTTTAGCCTGCGTATTCAGAAAGGCAGCTTCAGCTGTATTTAGAACAGCTGTATGTTAAATTTTAATATACTACATAATAATAATGCGAATGATAACCCTAGCGTTACAAGAGTTAATAACAGCCTATGGACAGTAACTACTTACCATCAAGCGCCTCGCAAGGCCAACTTAGCTGCATCCTTTGTTGTCTCTTTTTCGGCAAATACCAAAAAATAAAACCTTTGGTGCCTGCTGTCACAAATGCCTGTAGCAGTCAATATGACAATTCAATAATCTTAAACTATCCCAACTGCTTCTCAGGCTAATCCAAACTAATGGCTTATTGACTTATAAGTGACATTGTAAAACACCAACTACATGAAAAATAAATACATTGAACACGTAAACTGGAAAATGCGAAGTTATTTTGCCTGTATTCCATAACAAAGGGGTGTGAACAAAGGTTAAGTTGTCATTGTAAACAAAATAAACGCATCCTTTAGACTCAATCTCAGCAGGGGTTGGGCTTCCGCACAAGAAAATGAACACAGGGGAATGACATCCAGGAAAAGGATACTGAAGGACGGATACGAAGTAATTTTAGAACGGAATACACATATAAACGGTTTGATTGTTTGTGTGTTTGTGACGATTTCAATACAATTAAATGAGTGCTTTGATATTGGAGGAAAAGGAAATGGCACATTTAGATTTCATTTTGTACGTGCGGGATCGCCTTTCTAAATTAGTAAATGCATCTTTTTAAAAGCTGACAAAGTACTATGTTGAATACGTAATATAACCCTTAATATTATTAGCGTAAAAATGTGTCTACGTATAAAATATTTGGTTACCTACTGATAAATTTCCTAATCTTGCGTAGCACGTTTTATATAGCGCGAATTAAAGTGATCCTGCTATTTACGTACTATTTTGGAAAACTTGACGCTTTGGCCAGTTTGCACTGACCGTAGTTACAGGCAGATCCAAAAAAATACGTAACTACCTAGCATGGTTCTCTTAATTACCGTTACATGATTGTTTGCAATTTTGATAGTCGGAGGGTCATTCATCGAGTATACACTGCATACAAACTAGCGCCTTACACTGACTTCTTAGATTATTTAACAGTGGGCACTATACTCTCCAGTGACATCACCAGAGACTTCTTTTAGCCAGGTTTTATCCCTAAACCATAAAATTTGTTCTAATAAAGGTGAGAAAACTCGTGTCCTGTACGCTAAGTTTTGTACAAGTAGTGAAAACCTGTCGTTTAAGGCATGCGACTCTAAGAGCCTTTGACGTCAACCTTGCTGAGGCAGACAGAATAATCTTCACCCGAATATTATTTTCAGTGCCATCGGACGTCCACTCTTCTACCTAAGATGACATAAATCATAGGAAAATCAAATGGTATGGCCTATAGCCGTTGGAATAAGCGAGTCCAATCGTGGCTAGATAAACGTGAAGCAGATCTCTTCTTAGTCAGATCAACAGACAATTTAATGAAAGTGGTGGAAGATGGTAACTATCAATAATCCCAAAAAGAAAAGCCTTTTGATCTCATATTACTAAGCTATTAATTAAGTGTACTTTAACAACACACAACTTTGTATAAATATATTTGTATAAATATGAAATAGGTAAATACTTTAAAAGCCTGGCCCGACATTTATCCGAGGCGTTATCGAAGTATTATCTTTAATATACTATGATAAACAACTAAAGAAACCATTTTTCACTGATGTAGACCTACTTTAAAAGGAAAGAGCCTAGAGATAAGGATACATTCATAAATAAGCAACAGATCTTGATATAAATAAATTAAATGGACGTGCCACAGTTTCCTTCGCCTTAATTAGTGATTCGATAACGCTACAGCTGTTTGTTACTGATATATAATTATATACATACATTATACATCTTATTTTTATTTATTAAGATTGCCACTGGAAAGAATCTAAAACAGCACAGATACTGCCTCTTTTAGGCGTTACTGTGCATTTATTTTTATAGCGTAAAAATGTACTTAGGTACATAATGTTTCAAGTAAATATAAGTTCTAATATTTATTTACTCACCAGTCGGTAGCCAACATGTATAGTTATGTGGATTTTTATGTTAATAAAGTTTAACACCCTCTAAATTCTCAAACGCGTTGAAAACTATCAGTACCAAGCCCACGTTGGAGAAAAATAAAGTAAAGAAAAACAAAATAAAGAATAATGAAAATCTAAAATGTAGTAGATTTTGTGAAGGAGTTTAATCAAGGTAGCGATAAATTTCGATTGACCGATTCAATCTCAGGGGATTAAAGCAATTGGTCGAAAGTGTGATTGGGGTTTTCTTGTTTCAACAAATTTCCGTTATTATTACTGGTAGCCCTGATTAAAACTGTTTTAGTACATATTTCTCGGTATTCGTGCAACTCGCCTCCCCAAAAGCTTTTTGAAAATCTGTTCTTTGATATATCTTCGTTTTATTTAAACTACAACGATATCTGTGAATCAAATCAAATCTTGATATTGCTAAATAACAAGAAAAAAATAAAAATTTAAATTTCTCCTTCAAAATAAGCAATTCTAGCATCTAAGATATGACGCTTTCCTTTCCTTCGTTCAAAGAATCACGACATTATATCAAAATGAATGAAGAATGAACTAAGAAATAAATACATTTTCGCATTAGTGCAGCAGGGTCCTATTAAACCTACAGAAGTAAGCTGCAATGTTAATACTGAATACCGGGATTCCAGTTGACGACATAGGTAACGGAAAACGGGCACAAGGCAAGCAAAGATGATTGTAAGCTGAGCATACACTTTCCCCAGGCGTCGCGTGCGTTGATCGCATCGATGAAGCCTTCTGTAAAACGTGCTTGTAGACTCAGCCTAAGTTACAAGAGATTGTCAACTCAGTACTGTTTTGGCTAAAAGTTCTACAGACTAAATTATTAGCGTTTCTGCTATTAGTTAAATGCCTCAAGCTTCAACAAATTCAACATCAATCATTAGAAATTATATGAAGAATTGCAAAGCTGATTAACACAAATATAATTATTGTTTATTATGATAATATTTAGGAAACAAATTAATGTATGTTCTTAACATAATTTAAATGAATTGAATGAAAAGCATTTATCAGTTAACAACGCACCAAACATTGTTCATTGATAATCTTAACGAGCTTAGAATAAATCAAGTTTTGATCTGTGTTCTTGCATAAAAAAATAACAATAATTATCTTATTAATTGGGTAACAGTTGTTAGTAGCAATGTTCTAGTAAGATTTATTTGACAACAACAGCTAACTTGAATGTGCACTTCACTAGCACGCAAGACAAACTTAGTGGCAAACATCTAATTTTTTTAATAATAAAGAGATATTATCTTAATCTATAGCAGAACAACTATGAAGTTTTTGTTATTTAAGTATTTGTATTATTTGAGTTTATACGCGTGTCTTGTTATGACGGTACCTACCTAAGTGTAAAAAATATTAATTTACCGACAATCTATTTAGCTTTAGCACACTCTGATTGTAAACTTCAATATTTTTAGGTAACATTCTTAAATAAGTGAATTGTAAAATTATTTTAAGAATAAATAATCTTTAAACCGAAGTTGACCAAGATAGTCAGAGAGTAGTTTCCAAGAGCGCTGACAAGGCCAGTGGGGAGACCAAATCATTGTTAAGTTGACGGGATCTCACTGACTGAATGGCGCAGGAAAGTGAATATTATTTTGCCTAATAAAGAACAGGCCTATAGATCCAAGAATAAGCTGACGTGGAAAATTATTAATGATAAGATTATACAATTCTAATTGCGATGGCTGCAAGTAGAAAAGTACAATTTTATTGTATCATCCGTTATCATCTATAGCCGGATAAATCACCCCAATAAATCATAACTCCGCAATAGATCGTCGTTTGAGACACACACCTACAAACCGGTAGCCGGTCTCCGTGTACTAACTCACAATATATTGCTAACAATTTATCGCCATTTGAAAATTATTTCTCGATGAAAATCCAACGTTTAACAAAATACGGCTCGAAATCTTCGAGTAGTCAATAGTAAAGATGAAGGAACGGGTATGCTATATCAGCTGGCTTCGCAAAGACTAGTTTATCGTTATTGCTATATAATGTTGGTGGAAAATCAGATATTGTGAAGACAGACGATGTTTATTGACTTGTGTTATATTGATGACGGTGTCGTCGATTCTGTTGAATTTAAGTAACACGATAAAATTATGTTTTGTTTTCTGCGTTGTAAGGATTTGTTGTTGAATGTATTTATTATTTATTAGAAGTCTCGATAAGATTTACGTGTGAATGATTGTAGTTCTATAGTAAGATAGTATAAACATGTGTCGTTGTGTTTTAGATTTATGAGAACTGTGATTATTGTTAGTGTATGTTTGGTTTTGGTCTACTAATGGTAACTTGATGTTAGACAGAGTACTTTAATGCAATCTTACACTCGAATAGTTCAGGAACAGAGTAATTTAGTATAGTTATATAATAAAACCAAAAACCAAATGATTTTATATTTTTTGTAGATAGAAAAGTATTACAGTATCTACATTTTAATTTTCAGATACACAAATTAAAAATACTTGAAATCTCTGTTAATAAATTGATTTTTGACACGTCTGTACATTTTCGAAGGCATAAAGCTAAAAGTTGGTTCCTGACTACACTTTTATCAAAAAAATCTTAAATGTAAATACATTAACTGACTCAGCAATTTAACTTGATACTACACGAACGGTGTTTAAGGAAAGCTTTATTTTAATACTGTCACTCACTAAACACCATGGAAAACAGTTAGCAGAAGTTGCATCTATGCCACTTATGTTTAGGTTAATAACTACTCCAATGAAAGCAGCTATAAACCAATTTCATTTTCTAACATAAACGTCTAAAATTGAATAGCACTGTGTGAGTAGGCGTCTATTATTCCGTTCCTCATCTCGCTTGCGGCTAGGCCTTGTACTTCAATGCCAGTTTTTAAATAGTAACACTAAGAATAGACCTCACTTGAGGCTGTTTCACAGTTGAGATGTTTATGGACGTTTTGGTTTGTTTCCATTAATGTTAAAACATGTTTATGTATGCTCATCCTATAATATAGGTACAAAACTATACAGATTTCGTTTACCTTACCATTTTCTTTATTCCAAATGTGTGTTCGATCTATACTCGAGCCAAAAATTTTATGATAGTTTGTATATCGTTTGCTTACCACATGACTTTGTTCCTCACAATTGTTTGTGTTCTTTGTTTTAATATGTGTGAATTGACATGCGACGCATGAATGGCCCATAAAGGTAGTTTCAATGCAATGTTCCCGTCCCATATTGTTAGAGGCTACTACTAACTTACCTAAATAGCCAAAGCAATAGAGCTTCTAACTCTGGGCAATAAATTACTGGGTCGTAATACAAGTAGTGACAAGCCTTAGCCACGTGCCGACTTTATTGACGTAATTTTTGTTAATAGCTATTTCTTTAGGACCGACTATTAGGTCTAGATACTTATTGGTCATATGTATGCATGCCATCATGATGACACAGGTTCAATTTTAGATTAAAATACTTATTAAAAGCAGGGGCTCCAGAAATGCGGCCGGTAGAAGGAATTTACGCACATGATAAAGCGTAAAGCGTCGAAAAGTAGGTGTTATTAAACCTCTGCCTACTAATTCAGGGATATATGCAAACAAATGTATATGAATGTTATATCAAGACAGACAAGGTACCACTGGAGCCTCACATCTGAGTTTTCGCTTAAATTAGAGCAGCCGCACCAGGATAGTACCTCTTCCTTCAATGTCTTCGTATAAGATTGTTATAATTAACCAGGATGATACTGTCGCTTCTCACTTGTGTATCCAGACCTATAAAAATAAAGATAAAGATGAGACTGCCACCAGGCCTCTCTTCCTATCTCTCTACATGTTTATTAATGTATAGCTTATTTCTCGAAGAGCTATCTACTAACTGCCATTTATTATGATCCCAACTTATTTAATTTGCTAACTTCGCAAATGAATCTTGTATGAAGACAAGTTTCATTTCACAATTACTTACTCTGTACCTATAAACATTTATTTCATTTAATTATAATATTGTGACGTAGTATTTCTAATAAGAAAATCATCGACATCACGTACGCGAGCTAGTTATTTCGCTCGAGAATAACTCTCCATAAGAATTTAACGCAGTCATTGAACAATTACAACAGTAGGCCAATAATATTACTAGCGATGTTCGATTAAACATTCGATTGTTTTCGAATTGATAGTCAAACGCATTGTTCGAAAATATTTGTAATATTGTTCGTTGTTTAAATAATAATAAGTGACAAAACTTAATTATGGATATTTTGTAATCTGACATTACCTTTTCGGTGACCATCATATGTACATCGCTATTGTAACCGTTATTTTGTTGTTGCGATCGTTACTACCGTATATTTCTGTAGGCTTTTACAATAGGGGTTACTCCTTTAATCTCTCCTAAGGGAAGTCTGTAATAAGTATTGCCGGAACAAAGTCTATACAACATTTTTGTGATCCACAAATGGTCGTGCTGAGTCTGGGTGTACTTTGTGTCCGTTATTTGAATCTTTGTAAAGTTGCCCGCGATGCTATTAATTTCCTTTTTAAACGCAACTTTTAAAAGGGAAATTAGGAAAATATACGAGACTCTAATACTGCAGAGGTCTGTTTAAAACAATAGATTTCGCCTAAGTTTTAATATTAGCAACAGCAATCAACGAAACAGCTGGATACATGTTCAGAGACAACCCGATGTTGTCATTCTGCCATCTCACTGCGTCGGTTACGGTACATAGATGGATCAGATTCAGCCTTCGGCGAGCCGTTTGTAGACCACCAGTTGAAAATTTATTGGCATGCCCCCCCCCCTCCTCCCTTCTGCGTATGATTTATAACAATGGGTGTAGCAGAAACGTGCCAGCGACTTGCAGATTAGATTGTCCGCGGTACTTTAGCTCGCAATAAATAGAATCTTTCGCGAAATGGAAAATAGACAATGCATTTAGCTGCGCGCGATTTTAACGGTTCGTTTGTGAGTATGGGCTAAGTAGAATGTAGAATTGTTACTTGAAACCACATTAGTTTCTGTTCTATTGGCCTTCTTTTGCTTCTTCGCAAAACTTTATTACTTGATATTAGGATTTTGAGCAATTCAATATTACGAAAATTGACTTAGAAGTAACTAAAGTAGCTTAGATTGTCAACCTCTGCGATTGGTATAAAAAGTAGGTAGGTACTCAAAATATAAATACGAAACTTTCACTCTGCAAGAATTTATGGGAATATAATAATTAATATATTGGGAAACCCATGCTGTAATCATTTTAGTTTATTGATTTTGAAGGATATAATCTGTTCAAAAGACAGCAAAAAAGCTTTACACTTTATGCGTCCATTGACTGAATAGTGGTATAAAATTCCGTTTGTTCTTTTTTGAGTTGAACATATCAATGAATTATAAATTAGTTTTACAACTAATTGTAGTTTCAATTGTTTTTTTGTCGTACTATGCAATATTTGGATGATTTCATTAATGGTGCAGTGGTTTAATGTTACATACTACACCAAATGTTATATAGTTTCATACCCAAAATACACAAAAAATGTGTGAGCGACAAATAATTATTTCGAGCCTGATTGCTCTCTGTGTCCATTGCTTAAGTTTAGTAAAGGTTTTTGCGAAACATGAATGTGAGTTTGTGAGAATGCTACGTTTTCACGTCTTTTCTGCAATGTTGTATACACGTGTTACTGAAAAGGACATATGGTACCTTTCATTCAGAAGAAAATACTGATCCCGAGTGATAGAAATTTATTGTGAAAAGCTACATTAACGTGAGCAAAACCGCAGGCGAAATGTAATAATAAATAAATTAATTGCTTTTATATTTGTAATTTTTTATTAATATTTACTTTTTCTCTTGTTCAGGTTACCAAATGTCACGCAAGTCGTGCGTGGTGGGCGGCGCGCGCGGTGCTTGCATGTGGGTCCAAGAGTGCAACCGGGTCGGAGGCACGCATGCTGGGGTCTGCGTCGACGGGTTCATGTTCGGCTCCTGCTGCCGGCTGCCGGACAAGCCAGTGCATGTGGAAGGTGAGGCAATTGATGGTTGAAGGTAGGAAAAAACTGACGAAGTGAGAATGAGGTGCTGTGGTTGGCATGTGTAAGGGATTTCCCTTGAGTTGCGCGGTGTCCAACACAGAATTGACTGATGCAAGCTGTCAGATTTTACCTCAAGCCTTGTATGTAGGTTTCTAATAGAACTATATGCCAATGATTGCTGTCAAGATTTGGGTCTGCTATCTATTTTTAGAATAGGTAATTAGACATTGTTTGAATAGTTGTTCAGAAACTTATCAATAATGTTAGCGAGGGTTAAGGGATGCCCGATAATTTGATAGGGCACTTTAGTAGCGTCTACTAGTCCTAGAAAGCAAGGCTTTGCTTTAAAACTATCATTAGGTAGATCTTTATACTTTATTTCATTATTATTAACACGATATTAGTACCAATATAAAACGACATATTATTCACATAATTTCAACTTATATACGTATCATGGGATACGTTTTGATATAGCTATTGTAAGTTAAATACGAGGTATGTGGATATGTAACCAAGACAAAAACGATTCTAAAGGAACTATATTTTAAATTAAAAAAATAACTGACATTAACCTTTTGACCGCCACAGCATAAAACTAGCGTCGTGCCCCCTACGCCAGGCGATGATTAATGTAATTTTAAATAATAGGTAAAAGGAACACAACAAACATATTTTTTATGTTTATTTTGATTTGTAAAATAGTCGTATTTTCGACGTGCCATGCCGTCGGGGACGTCGTGAGCACGGTTTAATTTGACGTGAATGGACGTCCGTCGCGGTCAAAAGGTTAACGAGTCAACTGTCGAGCGGACACACGTTTGTCTGTTTTTTTTTTAATGTATCATTTTTTGCGAACAAACGTATGACCGCTCGACAGTTGACGGGTTATGAGTAGCAATTGAAGTGACAACTAGTGCTATCTAACGCCACTTACGCGAACTTCTTATTTATTAAGAAAATACTTCTCAATTTCCTAATTAAGATGCGATACAACTTAGTACACACGGAGAAGAAAGCCATGTCCAGCAGTGGGATAGGACTGATATTACATAGTATATGCGTAACACAATATTTTATCAAATAATAAAGGCTGTTATTTATTTAATAGAACTGTTAAAGATACAGATTCCAATATCCCTACTAGGAAATTTTATTAAAACTAATTTATATTTTATTTGCATTGCCATTCAACGTGGCAATGCTGCCAGTCTTCTGGGCACACTACCGGTCGACTGTGATGCGGAGGAATTTTATGACGCCTATTAGGTTTTAGTTTTCTTTTTTTTTCTGTTTTATAATATTTTAGGTATAAGTTATTTTTAAAGAATTGTGGTTATATTATGTACATATTTGAATTTCCTATAAATAAATTATATAATATTTATATTTATTAACTCATTTTATTATTGTTGTGCAGAACCCCAGACTCCAGTCACAGTATCAGAGCGCACGACGTATTCAACGCCATCTAGTACAGCATTTACAACAACTCTCGCGCCAGAGACTTCAACACAAACAATCTCACGGCCAAACAATAACTGGCAGACGCAGAGGCCGTCGTTCATGACCAAACCAATAGATGGCGCGCCGACGTCATACTCCTACCGGCCGCCAGAAATAAACTTACCTTCATTAGGAAATTTAGATTCAAGTAGCGAACAAAACAGTGATATAGTTAATAAAATACCTTATAACAGTGTAAATAAATACCAAAATGTAAATAGGCCTAGCGAGGAAACTAGTCCCCACAATAAGATTTCGTCTAGTCTTAGCATATTATCTGGCGCGCGGCCGATGGCCGTTTCGGAGCAGCACGCTGATAACAGCATCAACTCGGGTGAGTTTTGTTTAAGTTCTTTTTCTTTTTTATAGATGTCACGTTTCGCGGTAGGTAACTGTCCAAAAATATTATTTAGGCAATGTTCCTAAATTGGACTAAAGATGTTAGTATTACCAAAAGAAATTTGTAGATGGCAGTGTGTTAAAATCTTATTAACCTATGGAGTCGAAGCGGCACACCGGCGGCCAGGCCTATTAGGTTTTTAATTCTGTCTGGTATTCTAAGACTATAAAGATTAAAGTAACATGCTGACGGACTTTGTTTAAAATAAAATTAAAATGCTTTGTGGGTTCGCCACTTATCATATAGTTTGTAAGTCTATTATATTCGCCATTAAAAGAAAAGTGACATGATTGTCGCAGCTGGTCAACAGTCATCTCGTAGCAAGTTGTTAGGGTTCGAATACCACATGGGACAAAATTATTTATATGACCCGCAAATTATCGTTCCCGTAAGTCCCTGCGATACAGGGCTTGATCCCAAGTCCTAAAGTTGCCAGAAAATAAATAAATTTATGAAAATTGTTAAAATTGAACCCTTGTTTTTACTCCTCCCTTATTATATGTTTGACAATCAACATTATATCATAGATTTATAGATTCAAGACATTCATGTCCCCGAATTATTAAGCAAATGTGTATGACATCTACATTTCGCCACCTATGTTTTTCACAACGTACTAAGAAGCGAGCTTATTACATTTAACCGAGCAAATTAGCGGACACCATGTTTCTACTAACAATTTTCAGGTTTTTTTTATACAACTACGGTGGCAAACAAGCAGGTGGGTGGACCTAATGGTAAGTGGTCACCGTAGCCTATGGACGCCTGCAATACCAGAGGCATCACTTACGCGTTGCCGACCCTTTAGGAAAGCAGGTGAGAAGGAGAAGGAGCAGGAAGTGGGAAAGGGGGTGATTGGGCCTCCGGCACTCTCACTCACCGAACGAAACACAACAGTAGGAATACTGCTATTTCACGTCGATATTCTGTGAGAGGGTAGTCCTTCCCCGGTCGAGCCGGCCCATTCATGCTGAAATCAGCGAGGTTCTACTACTCATAGACCTGTAATACTTCCCGACCCGCAAATCTAAGCGTAGATAATTACTATGTTAACCAACATTTATTTCCAAAATCTCATACGTTTTCTTCACAAAATTCCAGCGCAATTCATATCACGTCCGAGCAACCTGAACACGATACATTGGCAGGCGACGACAGAACCATCTTTCATTACGAAGCCCCGACCCTCGTGGGAAAAGCCGGCGGGGAAACCAAAGCCCACGAAGAAATTCACCACGACGACCAGCAAGCCGCACAAGAACTATATGAAGCCGAAAGATCCCTCACTGAACATGATAAACAGGACTGAGGAGTCAACTCAGGCGCCGCTCCATACAACAGCGGCAACTAATGCAGTTGGTAAGACGTTTTTTTGTTGAACTTAACTTCACGCTTATAACTACAAAGGGGTGAGCAGAGGTAAGTCATTCATAATTTTCGTATCTTCTATACTTACATAATATATAATAAAATTGTAAGTCGATATCTGTACCTACATAGGAGATATTTAAGAAAATTTTATATGAAGCTTTTTTATAACAGCTGTAAAATCCAAAAGAATTGTTTTATAATTTCTGTCTGTGTGTATGCTTGTATGCACTTCACGCAAAAACTACTGCACGAACATGAATGCGGTTTTAACAGTTGTATTGCTTGAGGTCTAACTTAAAATCTTGTGTATGTTTCATCTTGATAATTATGCTGTTTAGAAATCGAGTATTATTTGTACAGAACAGCTTCTTTAGACATGCAAAGTAAAACATATAGATAAATAGGTAGCTACTTCCCAATTCCACGCCTAGCAAGTCGCGGTCAAACGCTAGTTATATAATTATTTTATACGTCTGTAGAGCTCCTTTTAAACAGCTAAACCGATGTTGATGATGTAACGGTTATGTGTTGTGTGTTTGTCTGGGTCTTGTCTTGGTTTTGATAAATAATTCCGATTGGATAGTTCGGGCAGGACACGCTTTGCCCGGTCCGCTATTAATACCAGCAGTGTTATTGTAATATTAAATTAGAACAACTGACACATCTGTCCTTTTGTCCAAGAGAAATATTATAATTCTGTTGTAGGAAAAGTCAAAGGTGTTATGGATCCTATTTAATGGTTTCAGTCAGATTAAACTACTTTTAGTCTAATAGAGGCAATTAATTCAATAGCTTTACTAGATGTGTTTTCATCGGAAATCCAGATCAAACCTTGGGCTTCTTTTAATATTTTAGGTTCACTGAATCACTGTAGAGTGCGAGTAAAACTTCTATCCAAACTTTTACATGTACATTTTTAATTAGCAGGATTATACAGAACGGCTTCACAGACATAATTTTCTGTAGGTGGAATCTTTAAAACGCATTAAAATTTTATAAAGTGCATTTCATCAAAGTGGAAAATTATGATGCTTTCGTTTTTCCCTGTATAATGTACGGGAAATATAACGCAATGCGAGGGATGGTTGTAACTTGACCTCATTTAACTGTTTAAGTTCGGCTAATGGATGAATTTAATTTTAAATGCCATTAATTATACATTTATTCAAATTTACTTTTAATTCATTTAAATCAATTTGCAATTTAAATTAATGAGTGAAATGCATTTTAAAACATTGGTCCTGTGTCGGGATGCGTCCTAGTTCGGTTTAGAGAAATCTTGTGTTAGTAATGGTCTATGTTAGTTGTAAATATAGCAATGTTTGGGGATTGAACCTACGATCCTTCAATCATGAGAACATTGCTCCATTACTGGGTTATAAATAAACTATACCAAATATATATAGTTCCTATTATATTTTGGAAGCGATAATATATAAGAAATACTCATTTAATTAGATGAACCAGCAGTTCAATATCCTAACAAGCACCAAGGATTTTTCTAGAATGTGCTCAGAAAAAGATAAACAAAAATAATGATCACCTTGTTTTCTGTAGGGGTGGGCAGAAACTACAGATAGTTTTTGTAGTTTCTGCCCAACTCTCCTGTCTGTAGTTTCTGCCCACCTCTCCTTTTTGAAGAGAGATATAAACGAAAACATATAATATGTGGTAAGAAATAACATTATGTCTTTAGCTTAATTTACTCTCATCCCATTCTCAAAGTGAAAAAATAAAAATAATACCTCATTAGTAATTTGGGTAGGAAATGACTAGTATTCTTGTTAATTCCTCTATATTATTTCTTGTATTAGGAGTGGGTACAACTGGGTAGCGCAATATTAGAAGGGGCCCTTAGGGGGTCCTTAAATATTGGGCTACCGTCGCTTCATTCTTTAATTAAAGGCAAAGTCAAGAATGACACAAGAATTGTTTTGATTCGAAGACAAAGACAAAAAGACAATACAAGGTTGATGTATAAAATTGTTAAGGTCTGCCATGTTTCGCTTGAAAAGCATACAAAATATGTACATACTAACTTAAAGAAAATATGATAATTAATGAATAAGATTTTAAGAGACAACAATACAATAATTACGTTCATGTCATTTTATGGAGTAATCGTACTATTCTATTAATGGATATTTAAATATTCATTAATTGAATAAAATGGCCTTTTAACTAAAATGTCATGCAAAGTTTCTTGAAATGTCATGATTTATTCCTCTTACGGTCTTTCGTAAATAGTTGTATATTTTGGAAGCATCCCGAAAAAACGTTGCATTAATAAAATAGCTCTTCATGCGTGTTATATTTTAATGAAGAACACTTGTTAGTGTGTCAAATAAATCAAAATGGTTTTTGACCAAAATAACCACTTCATGCACGTAAATATAATTATGGCAGCATCACAATTTAAAGAATTATAGAAAACTAGCTTTTGCGCGCGGCTTCGCCCGCGTGGTACCTACATCAATAAAAAGTAGCCCATGTCCTTCTCCAGGTTTTAAACTATATCTGTACCAAATTTCATTTAAATCGGTTGAGTGGTTTAGTCGTGAAAAAGTAACAGACAGATAGACAGACAGAATTACTTTCGAATTTATAATATTAGTAAAGATTCAGTAATCCTTTGCTTTGCTTTCATTTTCTTCATTACACAAAGCGTAAGATAACATTAGGTTTCGATAGATTAAATCCTAACTAAATAATACAATATAATACATAAATGTGTATGTGAGTTTGTTGAGTCTTGTTTGTCACGCTTTCACGCTAGCGACTCAGCCGATTATCGTGAAATTTTGCAAGCACGTTGTCAAGGGTATAGAAAAGGAACCGTGGTGGATAGAAATTTACTGACAATACTACATTAACGCGAGCGAAGACGCGGCCAATTTTAGTATTTAATATTGTTCTTATGATTTCACAGAGTGTGGTGTGTCAGCGATGTGGCCACGACCTGAGACAAGGATCATGGGTGGCAAAGACTCCAGGTTCGGGCGGTGGCCGTGGCAAGTGTCTGTCAGAAGAACTTCGTACTTCGGTTTCTCGTCCACGCATAGGTGTGGCGGGGCTATTATAAACGAGGGCTGGATCGCGACAGCTGGACACTGTGTTGATGAGTAAGTAATTTAGAACAAGTACTAATTTAAGTATTGCGTTAATTATCGCTCGCTTTAACAGTGAAGGAAAACATTGTCAGGAAACCTGCATGTATGAGAGTTCTCCATAGTGTGCTCGGAGATATGCGAAGTCTGCCAACCCGCATTGAGCCAGCGTGGTGGATTATAGCCTAACCCTTCTCACACAGGGAAGAGGCCCGTGCCCAGCAGCGGGACAATATAATACAGGGCGGATATTATATAAATATAATAATTAATTGTCGCTTGCTTGATCGGGGACGGCAAACATCATGGGGAAAACCGCCTGCGAGTTATTTTCAATATTTTCGAAGATATGATAGGTCTGCAAACCCTCACGAGGCCAACGTGATGGACTGTGGCTTAAAAAGTTTATATTAATTATAAGTACAAATTTTGTTTGTGTTAAATGTGGCATAATGTAATTGAATGAGCTGAAGACATGTTTTTGTCGTTCTTGAATGTATTATGGTGGGCGATCCTAATAAATAAACTAAAAAACTTGATGCATTGCCCGTAGCCGCTATTTGTGCAATGCAGTCTAATTAGCAGTACGAAAATAAAATACTATAGCGCACATAAACGGCTGCCCCTATCTTTGCCTTTATAATATGCTTACTCAAATAAAGCTTGTGTTTTTACTGCATCCCAAATAAATATATCGACTTTGTAAATAAGGCGCTGTTCATACTAGTGGCTGTAGCGTGTGCGTTTCTCAAATGTTCAGGCAACGCGGACATGACGAAAGCATGTCTCTGTTGCTTCAGTCAATTGCATTACATTTTTCGTGTATACTCATGGGTTTGGTTTAGTTTTCACCGGTCTGATCAGAAAATGGTCATCTAGATAAGGTATAACGAAACTTTATACCAGTACATAACTATTTTTTTAAGTGTTTATCATTATAATGTTTTACCGTCAATGAAACTTGAGTCAGAGGTGTCGCATGTCATTACGTTTCTTCCTCCGATTATTCCATTAGCTTACTGTCCTTATCGTCCACACACTCTTGTTTTGGTTCAAATACTACCGATGATGTTTGTTAGCCTTCGATCCAACTACTAACGGAAGCGTAGCATGAAAGTGATGAAGACGCGACGAGAACGCCGCGTACACATTGACTAAACGCTCGACATAAACGCTACTGTAAACAGGCCCTAACATGTACTCCGTTCTTTGTGAATAAATAGGTTCATTATTTTGAAAGTGTGCACCGATTTCGTTCCGCGATAAAGCAGTTATGTTTTAAAAGAAACTATATGAAAATTGGACTGGCTGTTTTCCAGATTTTACATACGCTACCAGTGTATGTTATAGAAATCACGGTGCTGAAAGAATTGTATTTTTGAGCTTTGTAAGACAAAATTGTTTTAAATATATTCATTTCAAAGAAATGCATTCTTACCGAATTAGAACTGCGTTGCTGGCCCCAGTTTATATACAAATTAAATTTTCTATGAAATTAATCTTAATAGAACATAGTCTGGATCTGCATTGGTTCGATAGTAATAGTCTTAGTACTATGAGAGTGGGACCTAAATATAGCCGGTACCTCATGTATGTTCGCCTGCACTGTCTTACTAGTAGACTATATTCTGGTGTGACAATATTGTAAGTATGAAGGTGAGTGAGGTTTGCTAGGAAAGGGCAACTTCTCAATGTGAAATAGGTAAGGCTATAGTCCATTACGGTGACACCCAGAGCGGGTTGTTAGTTTTCTCAAATTTTCGAGAACATTGTGGAAAACTATTAGAAAAGCAGGTTTCCTCAAGATGATTTCATCGTTCAAACGAGCTATTAAGTACGCAAATAACTTCGAACTCGAGACTTCTGCGTGACAGTCCAACAGTCTGTCACAAGACTATCGCTACTGTTTAATTACCAACTTTTAATCCCGAATTTAGTCCATATAATCAGAATACTTTTTACAAATTACTATTATATACTTATATAAAGATAGTAACAAAGATCTAGAGTAGGCATTCTTATCTGTGTGCGAATGGAGCCCATCAAAGAAAACGCCAGCGTAGATTCATACATATTAATGAAAAAGAAAAATCTTTTTAACTAAGCGTTAATACTTCACAAAACTCTGTCTACTTATAAAGGATAACAGGCTTGAAACAAAACTGGCCACAATTTGGCAATTCGTATTCCGCCCTCCGTTTTATCACGTAAAAAATCCTTAAACATCTTAAGCCTTCCTGAGAAATGTTTTATCAGAATCCATTTAGTAATCCCCGAGATTAACGCATTCATACAGACAGACGGACGGCTTCCTTTCATTTATTTTTTATATTTCCCATTTCTTAGTCGGTTTTAAGTAGATTACTGTAAAAACAAAGTAAAGGGAAGCCTCTAAACACTGTAAAAAACGAATTAAAGCAGAGTTCTTGAATCGGGTCTGTTTTATACAGGATAAACTAGTTAAAAAAATGTTTAAGTCAGCGGTTTTATGTTTGGTGGAATAAATTGGGTTTTTACGAGTGCCCTGGCTTACCCATTGAGGTAAGCAGACATCTCAATGACAAAAGCGAGTGCAGAATACCGAAAATTACGTCCGTCGTTATTTTACGTGAGTTTTTCAATTTCCATGTTAATATGGCGCTGAATAAACAGAAAGTCGTTGTTTTTATCTTTTCGAGTGGATGAACGTGACGATTATTATTTTCAACGTCGTTTCGTTTTTGTATTTATTACTAGTCTCTGCCCACAATTTCGTTTACGCGTAATAAAGTACTAACAGCAGTTCGTCATTTTGTCTGGCCAAATTAAAATTCTGGAGGTACAAATGGAACTTTCATGGACAGAAAAATTACTTGTGGTAAATGCAATTTTATAAATAGTTTGTTTTATGACTCCTTTATCTATACTATTTGAAAACAATAAAAAAACATTATCTTTATATTAAAGATATCAAAAAAATATATATTCAAATCAACTCAGCTAGTTCCAAAATCCAGAAAAAATTATGTCCGTTTCGTTTCGTAGTTTACAATATAACCGCTCAATGGATTATTATGCGTTTTTCTTTGTTTGAGATCTCAGGGGAAGGCCTAAAACGTTATAAGTAAATCTGTTAAATAGAAACGGAGCGAGCATAATGACGTGATCTGTGTTAATAAAGTTGCTGGTAATCTGAAGACTTTGCAGAAACGCAAACGAAATCGCGAACCTAATCTAAGTGCCTAGTGCAAGTTTGTTTTACGTTAACGCGATCGAAATGTTTGCCGCATTTGACTGTCTGATTGGCTAAGAGCTTTGAGTGGGCCAATCGGAACGCCGAACGCCATAAAGGTGTTGATCGCATTAACGTAAAACAATCTTGTACTAGGCACTCAGGTGTCTTAAGCAGAAGACTCGTTGTAATTATTTATTATAATATTCATTGATTGGTGGTGCAGCGGTAGTCAAAGCGACTGCTAAGCATGAAGTCTCCGGTTCCTGGGCTAGGAAAAATGTTAATAAGTATTTCTGTCAAGAAATTCGTATTTACAGTTCTAGGATATGTGCTAAATTGTCACGTTTTTAGCACGTGGTCGACCAGGGAAGTCTAAGTTACGAAGATTGTATTGATTGTAGATGTAATTCGTAACTACACGATCTTTAATTAAAAAAGACGGAAGTTAATACAAAATATTTTTTTTTATACAACTTAGGTGGCAATCAAGCTTACGGCCCACCTGATGGTAAATTGCGCGTTTCTGACCCTTTAGGAAAGGAAAAGGAAGTGGGAAGGAGAAGGAGCGGGAAGGGGGAAAGAGGGTTATTGGGCCTCCAGCACTCTCACTCACCGAACGAAACACAACAGTAGGAATACTGCTATTTCACATCGATATTCTGTGAGAGGATAGTCCTTCCCCGGTCGAGCCGGCCCATTCACGCTGAAATCAGCGAGGCTCTATTACATTTCAAAACAATATTCAATATCTAGGTTAGAAGCAAGAGTACGCGAAACTCAATTTTTACACAATAAGAAGTATCTCAGGGTGTGTTTCTGGAAAAGGCTTCGGTGCGAGGTCCGGCTGGAGCACAAATGAGACACTTATCTTGATGAGCGTCGGCAGGCGAAAAAGCGCGATCCAGGGCGTGGCCGGGGTTTTTGTTTGCGGCCGCGGAGGGAGGGACACTCCCACGCCGCTGCAAGCGCGGCTGCCGAGGCTCGCCTGGCCCACGTGACAAAATTAAGTAGGACAAAGCATAGCAGGCGAAATGTGGGTGTAATACACCTCTGCCTATCCCTTAAAAGATAAAGACGTGAGATTGTATATGTCATTGATTTCATTGTTTATTAACAGAATGTGTTTTCTATTTTCCAGTCTCCTTACATCTCAAATAAGGATCAGAGTGGGAGAATACGATTTCGCGTCAGTCTCTGAAGAATACCCGTTCGTCGAGCGAGGAGTCGCCAGAAAGGCAGTTCATCCTAAATACAACTATTATACGTATGAGTATGATCTCGCGCTGGTTAAACTGGAGTCCCCAGTGAAGTTTGCGCCTCATATATCGCCGATCTGTCTGCCGGCGACTGACGATCTGCTGGTTGGAGAAAATGCTACTGTGACTGGTTGGGGAAGGCTGTCGGAAGGTGGTGTGCTGCCATTAATTTTACAAGAGGTAAGTATTTATATGTTGCATTCACACACACATCCTTATTTTTTCAAAAAGGTATGTACCAAGTCTGGTTGCAAATTTATAGTACTCTTGTGAACCACTCCAGCTATGCTATAATGATTATGTTAGAAGTGGGTTCACATCGGTAGTACAATGGTAGGGATTCGAACCCCCGACGTCTCGATCGCAAGTCTAATGCCGCCGCATGGTTGTTCTCACTATTATCTATAATATCATAACCTTAATTTTATCTTATGTTAATGGTTTTTATTAAAAACTAGATTATATCCGCGGCTTTGCTGGCGGTAATCTAGATTTTGTCAATTAATTTCTATCACTCGAGAAAATTCCATTTTTTGTGAATGAAAGGTAGCCCATCTCCCTTTCTCTACCTGATATTGTGTATACGAAATTTCATGTCGATCGAACGAGCAGTGATGGTGTGAAAGCGTAACAAACTCACGCATTTATTATAATATATTAGTTATGATTTCGAATGGCTTTTAAATAAAAATTAAAAATGTATTCAAGAAAAGTTTTAATTCTTTAAGTAAAACTTTTCTTGTATACAATAAAATTTTTGCAAGGCTGATACTTCATTCGTCGAGTCCGTTGAATATACCTACTATAAATTTTACATAGGTTTGTAATTTTATAGCTCCAAATTTAATACTTACTTTAGGAAATCTATCTGTTTTCAGGTCCAGGTCCCAATAGTGTCAAATGAAAGATGTAAGTCTATGTTCCTGAGAGCTGGACGGCATGAGTTCATCCCTGACATCTTCCTCTGCGCCGGCCACGAGAGGGGCGGCCATGACTCTTGCCAAGGAGACTCAGGGGGACCTTTGCAGGTAAATATTATTATTCAGTCATGCATAGTCTGTCAAGTCTTAGAATACCAAACATAATGACAAATCTCAATAGGTTAATATACTAGTAGACAACGGTTTTTAATCACATAGGTAATTATTTAAAAGTTATAATTATCGATATGCTTCCAGACGTTTCGACTGACTTGTATTGATCGTGATCACGAGTTCATTTAAAATTTTAATAATCACCACCATTAAAACAATTTGTCTAATATTATATTAAGAATATTCAGTTTATACTCCTTCTTCTGAGTCTACATCAAGGGCTCATTTTCGTAAGTGTACGCCTAATTGCTGATCATGATCTGCATGAGTTCTCGGTCCTGATTCACAAGTCAAGCAAAGTGTTAGTAGGTTCCTCGGTAAATAAATTCTCATTAGCAGAACGGAGTTAAACGGCAACAGGCTCGCATTCTATTCTGTAAGGCCTAAACCCTTACCTGGCAATATGTGGGTGCTATACATCCCTGCCTACCTTTTAGGGGATATAGGCCAGTTATCGTCAGTAAGCTCGCTCTCATTACATGCAACCTAAGCTTAACTGTGAATTTGATAGAAAACCGTTCGAGTTTGTTCGGATTCCATTCGCCTTTAAGCGGTTTATGCATTTTCGTTGGTACTACATGTTCGGATTGGCTTATTCGGTACACAGGTGTAGAGCCAAATACGTGCATGTGCGAGCAACGATCGTCTTTTTTGGTAGAATATTCATCTACAAATATTCGATTTTGCAGCCCGGCTATGCTGACGAACAAACGCAGGCATTAGGCTGTCCGTCCATTGCAGCGGAGCGAAGCTGCGAAGCGAAGAAACGGAGAAATATTAACCAATAGCATTGCATAAAATCTCCATTCCGCTCTAGTATGCAATCCTATTAGTTAATATTTTTCCGTTTCTTCGTTCCGCAGCCTCGCTCCGCTTCAATGGACACGCAACCTTACTATATAAGACAGAAACAAATTAAAAATAAATCTTTGCTATCAATTTTCGGTCCCGGCCTTATCCTGTCGAACAAGTGCAAGCCTTGCTACATATATAAAAAAAAATAACTATTTTATCAATTTTCACACAACGTTATATTGTAGCGTTTCATATTCACAATGTTATTTCGAAAACTCTAGTTTTAATTACAAGTAAAAGTTTCAATAGAATAACAAATCCTGTGCTAAAACTTTCATGAATATCATTACCCACAAGCCTCGTGGAGTAGGTTCACCCGAAGTTACCAAAACTCGTTTTACATGACATTAATCTTTTAGGCGCCTTAATTTCAGCTTTGAAGGTCACAATATATTGAAAACGCTAAATTTTGCTGAACGTTTTATCAAATATAAATTGATTGATTCAATTTATCGTTCCATACTTACTTATTATTATAAATGTCGAGGTATTTGTCACGATCTAAGCGCTGAACTAATTTAGGTACAGTTTACATACAACAAATACAAATAGCCTTTATTACGGATAAATATTAAGTATATACATTTCATTGCAATTATTTCCACTATTTAAATTATATAACTTTTCAATATTATTTATAAATTTCATGCATTACTTTTATGATTATAGAATAATATTTTTTTTAAATAATAACTCTATTCTTCGACATCGGTACCATTATCCGCTTGCCCTTTGGCATAGGCCTCCCCTAGGGTTTTCCAAGTTTTCCTGTTTTCAGCGTTTCTTTGCCATGTTATTCCAGCTACTTTTTTTACATACATCATTATAAATAAAGGGTAGGCAGAAGTGTAAATTTCGTCACGTTATGGTTTTAGGCTCCATATATTAGGGCCGAGCCTATTACTGTTTTACAGGGCCCATTTTCAGACCGCGTACTTAAAGTTTCTTGACCGAAAAATCCAGTAACGCTTTGCCCGATTCGGAGATCGGACCTTACTCCTCATGTTCAGCAGTCGCATACACTGCCGTTGCACCGAGGCAGTACAATTTAGTAAAAGATCATTGAAAACAAACTGGTACGAAGTCATGTAACTAAAAAACAATATTATGTTCAATCTTATGTAATTTAAGTGATAATTTCATGATCCTGAGTGATATTAGTTTCAATCTCGCATCACTTTGTATTCGGTAAAAAAATATATCTAATTCTATTGTCGCTTTGGCAGAAACAATATAAATTACTGCCTTTGTTACTGCAGAGAATCTCTAACCACAGCACTCAAAGACATACATTTTTAATTACTTAAGTGACTCTTTGCTAACGGTTTACTATGTATAATTTATACTACGAAGTCACATAAGTAATTTAACTGTTGATTCGGAACTGAGTTTGGCAAGGAGACTAGGTAAGGTAAGGTCGGTAAGGAGAATTTTATACGACCACAATTTGTGTCATATCATGACACAGATTTTGGTTCCAATTTGAAGTGCAGCTCCATAATTGTGTTTGTTGTAAAGCAATGCAATACAGCGATTGATCTTTAGTGAAGAAGATTTATAATCAATGTGGCAAATAAATAACACGAAATTGAGGCTTAATAATCTCCCGTGATTATTATATCAGACGTAGAATTCGCGCGCTGGTAACCCTGCAAAAACCTTAACCCAAAATATTATATATTCCCAAGGCAAATCTTTCAGTATGCATATTTTTTATTTATTCAATTTTATTTTCTTTTGTCATGCAGGTTAAAGGAAAAGACTCCAGATACTTCTTAGCCGGCATCATCAGCTGGGGCATCGGTTGCGGTGAAGCCAACTTGCCCGGCGTATGCACGAGGATATCAAAATTCGTACCTTGGATCCTGCAAACGGTCAACTCCTAGACACCTCCTGGAAACGAAGTGAAATAATGAAAGTGACATTCAAAACTCAAGTGATGTGACTCGAAACGAAGTTGTTACAAGTGCAGCGTTAGTTACCTTCAAAAATGTTGATTTGATTCAACGTTTTCTGAGGCGTTTTATTTATCGAATGACTCGCCAGAAGCTGTGTGGAACTCGTGACTGCGAGTTTCTGCATCACCCTACATAGGAGCTTCACAATGGTGACATTTTTCTGCTCGGAAACGCCTGACGACGACCTAGACGCCTTAACGTTAAGCATTTACGTGTAACAGTGATGATACTAAAAGTTTAGTTTCAAAATATTTTCCCGAAGTATTGTTACTATTCAATTCTTGCCAAATATGAATAGCCTTTTTTGTTTTATTAAGTCTTTACTTATGAAAATTATGGTGATTGTTTTGAAATTATATACCATACAATTGATCTTTTGTTCAAATTAAACATAAATTATAGTTTTTTAGTATATTTTAAGTGTGATCTACGCGCTTTTGTTATTACCAGTCAAACATTCATAAGTCTGCGCGTCTATCTTTAATTCTGGTTATATATATTTTAGACATTCAAGCGATATTTTTGTCTATTATAAATTATAATAGACAAAAATATCGCTTGAATGTCTAAAATATTTGTGGAACAATGTGAAGCCATAGCAGATAAACACAATAAAGTAAATAAATGACAATGTGTTTTAAAAATATATAAATATCTATGATATGAGACAGGTCGAAAATACACGAAGTTTGAGGCTGACCTCAATTTAAATTGACAAGTATTTACCTATTTGACAATTTAAATAGAAAATAAAAATATCGTAAGTAAAGATTTAATACAAAAAGCTTCAAATCAATCTTCAACAAGAAACTTTTAATATGATCGCTAGCTATTATGTACAGCTGATTTGCCTTATGCACTTGAAACATAGTTATTTTTGTAAATACAATCTATTTTAAGATCATTTTTATCTTTATTAGTATAATTGTAATTAAGGTTTTTATGCTCAAAAGTATTGTAAATATTGCGTAGGTATGTATCTTGCCGATTAGTTAAGCTTACTAATATACAGTATTATACTTCTTTGTATCGCATATATTGTAAATATAATTTCGTCTAAGTTCCTTGTGGAAAGCAAAGAGTAAATACAAGGGATGGACTTGCTAAAATACGTAATTGAAACTTACTCGAGTGTCGAAAATCCATAGAATGCCGTAATATATCAAATGGTGGACTCAGCGATTGCAATGGGACAGGGACCTCGTAACAGTTGGCAAACTACAAGTTCAGGGACTTCCATTTCTAATGTTTCATAATAAGCTGTATAAAATTTCACTGTGCCAGTTATTTCAGCGTTTATGATGACAGAGTGAAAAGTACTTACCTATGGACACGTTAAAATATATAACAGCTGCTGAGAATAAAATATATTACTGCTACATTACTGGCTTAGTTTACTACTTTACTAAAAATCTACAAAAAAAATTCGATTAGTCAAGCCTATACGGCATCGTATAAGGCTGCAGATAGTCTCGTACTACCTCAATCTAACGGTCTTATTCATAAAGCTTACTAGAGAGGTTGAATGTCATGAGTTAAAATACTCAATAAGATTCGTAAATATAGTTATTCATAACCTTCTGTAATTTTTATGCATTTTATAAACGTTCCATGCTTTTTTATGCTAATAAGTACGCTAGAGTATACTGCTGTTGTATCTTGAGGTTACAATGAAAGAGACCATACAAAAAGGTGATCGAAAGGCTGGCTCTTGTGATCTTTGTATATTAACAAGTCTTTCCCTTTAACCGTTTGTAATATTTCAATTGTAACACTTAATTAACGTATGCTATATTTAATATATTTTTGTAAATTGATATTATATTGTTATAAACAAAATGGATGAGTTTTACCAAATCGCGCATTGTTACTATTGCATTTAGTAAAATATCGACGCCCGAGTGATGTTGTTTGAGTTAGTTATCTATTGCGATTTTATTAAATGATAGTTTATGATGACGTTGATTGTTTTCACAATAATATTATTGTTAATAATTATTAAAATATTGAGATATTTTTTTGACTTTTGTTTTTCTTTTATTTTGTGAATTCCTATAATGCATGATCGGTACCGTGGGATTCATAGGTTTAATATATTTTTCCCTTGGCACTTGGCTTTCTAGTCTAAGGCTAACCCCACATTTGGCGTGCGCGTTCCTCGGGTGTGTGAGTAGCGCGCTCGTCGCGAGCGCGCTGCGCGAGTGTCGCGTGTTGCTGGCGTTACTGCCCTGCGGCGTCTGCCGAGAGTGCACGCGGCGTGCACGCAGCGCTCGCGTCGCGTTCTTACACCTTCACCCGCTATCCCCGCCGCCCGCTACTTAGCGAGAGCGCGCGCTGCGCGAGCGTCGAGTGTTGCTGGCGTTACTGCCCTTTGGCGTCTGCCGAGAGTGCACGCGGCGCGCGCGCGGCGCCAGCGTCGCTCACACGCCTGAGGAACGCGCACGCCTAACTGGATTCGACTGGATATCAGTTTTTACACGCAACCCGAAGGCTAACGATACCCTAAGGCTAGACCAGTGTCAGGATATTTGAGTGGGATAGATTTCCATTCATGTTTGCATCAGACAAAGTGTTATTGTATTCTTGTGATACACACCTTTACGCCAAGTAACCTGTAAATTCAAACCAAGAATATAACACATGATTGTTAGCCCCGGTTTGAGTAAAAGCCCAGACCTAAGTTGATATGCCGATTTACTTAGCTAGGCGGCTTAATCATACGAGATGGCTTATCTCGTATGACGAAGCCGCCTAGGTAAGACACGTAGGACAACGTCACACACTTAAAACATAGTTGTTCTGAGTCTAAGTTTTCCGTTGTTAGAATGTTTGTAAAGTCCCCGGCGACACAGGGTACCTACCTATATTTCAAGTGCGGTGTGGTAAATTTTTAAAATACATTTTAAAATATTAAATTGTATTCAAAAATGCTTTCTAAGGTGCCAGATAGCAATAGTTTTGGCTTTATTATGGTGGACGTAAAAAAGCTGGTGAAATATGAGCACCATAGACTTTTTTATTTATGAGATAAACTAAATTTTAACGAAATGCAAATATAGTAATATTTTCATTAAACTGTGTTAATAAACCTAGAAGGTACTACAAGAAAATCACTAATTAGTCCCTTAATATTTGGTCATTTGAATAAACTTCAAGTACGGACAATACGACTTAATCAACTGAACTGGACAATAGTTTGAGCTTGAATAGTATGCTATTACGATTAATTGCCATTTATGATTGCTAAAGGTAATTACTAGATAATTATTTCTCAATTACTACACCTAGTTAGTCTCGTGGCATAAGTTTGTGTTTATGTTTGCGTTTGATCGAGAGGTCCTGGTTTGAATCCCATGTCAGGTAGTTTTATTGTATTTTTTGTGTAATTCTCAACGACAGCACGGAGTCCCCAATGCATATGGTAGACAGAACCGTTTCATATGTAGGATCTTATTATTTAGGACCTAAACACAGGTGATGAAATAATTCTATTCTAAGCACCTGCCTAATTCTTTGGGTATATGCAGCCGTGAGTTTATTTATGTAAGTAACTCATCAATTAGTAGTAAGCTGGACATAATGTCAAAAGCATTGTGTTCAAGCCTTGGGTTAAAGAGCGTTGGCCAAGAGATTACAATTTGTCTTTTTACACAAGATATGTATATAGGCTACTTCTTGCTATTATTTATATAATTATATTTTCTTCTTATCAAGGGTTAGTTAAGTGAGCAATAAATAGGAAAATTGCCATACAAAAAAAATTCTGTCATACTTCGCTTGGTATCGAAATCGAAACTTTATGATCGGTTTAAAAAATAAGTCCATACTTTTACTACGGCGCCAACGACGCAATCATTATCTTAACAAAATAAAGTTATTTGTAGCAGTCGCCAAGTGTTAAAAATGTATTCCGGTCGAATTTTGACCGCTGTAATTTCTAAAACATTTTTTTGATAATGTCATACATTTCCGTGCAATATGCTGTAGTCTGCAAACATATATACTGTTTGGCCACCGGAGTACTGCTACGATTGAATAGATTAAAACGGGTACCTACAAAGTTTTCTCTTCATATATTATATTAACGTAGATACCAAATTATTTATAAGTCATTAACTAATGACCCAGCAACTAGCCTGAAATCTAGTTTATTACCTCGAAGAATTCACAAACTTAGGCAGAGGTCAATAAATAAATTTAGGGCGTGAATTGAATTCCCGGCGGTAGGCCTACAAATTTGCACAGAGTCATTAGGGACCTTAAATTTGGGTCAGATTTTGATGAGAGAATGCTGTTCTACGTTATACAATGAACTGTGAAAGATAGAACGTATAGGAAATATATTTTAGGTCCATCTAAAATTACATTTGGATAAACTTGGTATTTAAAGGTGTGTATTAGATTATACAACTATCTCCACTAAAACTAATTTCCAATTTAAAAGTCCTAACGCGTCATGATGAAGAAAATTAACTTTTGTTTAAATATTACTTGGCGCAGGTATACTTTCAAACGATTATATATTATGAAAAAATATTGGTGTCGTGTTGTGCATAGTCGCTGAGCTAAGTGTGTCTATATCTTAGTAAGTAGTAGCATTTGGCAGCTTTTATATAAAATTTTTCAACTTTATTCCTTAGGTAAACTATCTCTCTAAAAGACAATAATATAATATTATTTACTAACTGCCGTCCGCGGCCACGCTTGCATTGAAAACATGTCACTAAAACATAGACTATTTACTTAGGGATAGGTTACCATTCTATTAATTAAAGATTCTTTAGAATCTGATCATTTGTTCTAGAAACTTCCCCCTACATGTTGTATTTAGAGGGAAGTTTCTAGAACAAGAAGTTTACTACTTTTAATTAAGAAACTAGTGACCCACCTCGTCTTCGCTCGGGTACTACAAAACCTTAACAAATTATGCATCTAAACCTACTTCATGATTAATAATAATAATCTTTTTCTTTTCGTGTGGTTAGTGGCCAACCTGTTGTCAAGAGTCGTTCAAGCCGCCCGTAGGCGGTACGGTTTCGTTACCGTACATATTCATTCTGTCGACGCAGCAATACTAAAATGGGTACACAAGAGCGTTGCAATTTACCTCATATTGCTGTGATATATAATGATGTAATTCATAATAACATGAGAGTACATTTATCTATATATTAATACGTGAAGCGAAAACTTTGGATCCCTTTTTACGAAAATTGGACGGACGGAGGAGTATGAAATTTCGCACACTTATAGTTTATACAGAGAAGAAGTGACGAATGCTAATATTTATATAAAATATGCATTCGAAATACATTAAATTAATGAAAAAACAGTACACGCACACAATCATGCATTTGACACACGCAGTGGAAGCGCGTTACTATGGTTACATATATCAATATATAATGACATAAGATATATCAGCAATATCTTACAGGCAAACTTTGGTCGAATTTCGAGCACTAGGCAACCGCTAGTAACTATAAAACTATACACTTGCCGTGAGAAAGATCACACTTATTAATTAGCTTGTAAACATTTTAACAATATAAATTTTAAACGTAACTTGTGGTTCTTTCTGTGTACTCCAACAACTTACATATAGTTTCGAGTGTAGGAAAACAAACTGGCTTCTACATTTTATGGTCCCTAACTGGCTCCTACAGCTTCTGACATGGCTTAACGACTGCTGTCAATTTGACAACAACCGGGACCGACTTTTACGTGCCCTCCAAAGCACGAAGACGCTCAGATGAAATACCACTAAGCGGTCACCGATCTATAGACTGACCGCACCCAATGTTGCTTAACCTCGCTAATCGTTTACCGATCAGTGAGTGCAACTGGCTATGAGCGCCTGCTAGTGGTAAATGTAACCGACTGCCACGCTTGAGGTCACGGTTTCGATTCCCGCACTAGTCAAATATTTGTGTGCATGAACATGGATGTTTGTCTTGGTCTGGGTGTTTCTATGAATAATATGAAAGTATTTAAAATATATATATACCTATTATGTATGTTTATCCATTGTCTAGTACCCATAGTACGAGCTCTGCTTAGTTTGGGCTAGATGGTGTTGTGTATATGTGATAGAATATTATTATTATTATTACATTATAATAGAAATTACCCGCGGCTTCGCTCTCGTAAATGTAGGTTAGCTTAATAATGTCGTTGATATAGTTTCAGTTCTAGTGACCTACCCACAATTCAAGGCAGCGAGTTGGCATACCGTGGTAGCTTCAATCAGCAGTACCCGGGACGTTCCATCTTTCTCCCAGTGGGCCCGACATAACCTCTGCGCTCCTCTTTCCCACGGAGAGGTATGCGTCAATGCGTTAACCAAGTCGAAAAGAGAAAGGATTGTAATAGTTTTTTTTGGAAAAATGGTACCATAATATATCCTTTTCTATATCCTTAAAAACGTGTATACGAAATTTTACGATGATCGGTCAAGTAAGTAAGGCATAATAGCATAACAAACAAACAAACTCACATTCGCATGTATAATATTAGTTAGGATAATGTGAATGGCAATAATGAGGCAAATATACCATAGAACTAATAATAGGCATGTCAGCTATTTTAGTACCGAAGGCTTCTATTTGTGGTTTAAATAAATCAATTTAACCTTTTGACCGCCACGGACGTCCATTCACGTCAAATTAAACGGTGCTCACGACGCCCCCGACGGCATGGCACGTCGAAAATACGACTATTTTACAGTTCAAAATAAACATAAAAAAATATGTTTGTTGTGTTCCTTTTACCTATTATTTAAAACTACATTAATCATCGCCTGGCGTAGGGGGCACGACGCTACTTTTATGCTGTGGCGGTCAAAAGGTTAATGAGTCGCTTTGATGTGCTGTCGGTATCAAATGGCTAATGGGTACCAATAGTTATAATGTTGTGTCATTACTTGATACATGTAATTTACTTTTTGTTATTTGTGAAGTTGAATTATATAGAATCTATCTATTGAATCTAAAATCAACACAATGGCATAGTACTACGCTTGTATCTGAGGGATAGGCAAAGGTGTATTTAGATACCTACCAATTATCCCGTAAGTTCGTTAAACTTTAAATAAAAAGCACAACAGTTGTGCTTGCTAGTGAATGTAAATCTTATTGCACCAATGGTATAGTGATCGTTGCGCTACTGCCACTGCGAGTGTCTAGATTTGATCTTCATACTGAACTGAGATCCTCAAGTACAAAGTTGTTCCAATGTTTGTAAAGTGTAATGTGACATGTGACACAAAAATGAACCCTGTTAAAGGAGTTGAAAATTGAAACTTCACATTGCAGCATTCAAATTTTATTAAAAGCAAATTATAAAACTTATGTTATTTAAAATTATTGAATATAATTAAAATCATGCAAACATGCTTCTAGGGCCAGCACATCCCTAACACATGCATCGGTCGTAGCAACCATGATTGGAAATTCTCAACCGACCTGTCACTATGCATTATCACGTAACCTTTATACCATGCCGATACTACACAATCGTAATAAAACAACATAACCTTTTTAAAATCTGGATCACAACTTTCAAAACCTGGATGTACGGCGTCTGGGGCATTTTTACAATGTATACTATTAAATTTTACATTGTAAGTCGGTATTGGACGTGTAATTGGAGATTTTGGAATACCAAATTCCAGGTCCAATATCCAAGGCAAGTGAAGCTGTATATTTGGCATTTTGCAAAATTCATCTATAATCGGATTTGGATCGAGTGAAAGCATACTTGGTTTTGGAAAGAGTTCTTTTGGCAGTTTCAGATAAGACTCTAAATCGACATAGCTTGATTGAAGGTCAAGACTTGTATTCAAAACATTATTCAGTGGATTTACATGAGCTGTTCTTGTAACAACATCCTCTTGTAGATAATATGATTGGTCATTCGATCCATCCGCAACATTATCAAATAGCTCTGCAGAATAATTATATTCGGTTGTATAATGAGATATATCGCCAACATGTTCTTGTACAAATGTTGGTGGTATTATTGGTGATAACATTGGTTGTACAGCAGCTCCAATTAAAGGAGTTATTGGTGTGAATATTGGACGTGATGTTGGTATAACTGGTACTGGTACTGGCACCGGTCGAATAGAAAACAGAGGTATTTGTAGGTGACTCCAATCATTCATAGTTAGGGGATAACTATAATTTTGTTGATAAGGGTATGTTGTAACAATACTGTTTGTTGCTAATGGTAGTGCTGTTGTTGTTGCTACCAGCTTCTTGCATAGCTTGTGACAATATGGCAAATATACCGGCTGCATAATATTCTTTCTCAGTTTCTGAATAATGCTTCCCTTTATAACTTTTTTTTTTATTAGCTTTCTTGCTACTCTTAGGCAATGTAAGTTTTGTATTGCCAAGTGCATCGATGCATTTATTATAGGTTCGGGTCTTGAGCATAATATTCTATCGGTTGGTGACGTTTGACCCATGGTGACACATACCTAAAATTTAAACACGGTATTATTAATACAAGGTAATAAATAAAATATGATTATGAGAATCAGGATATATGATGAGTAGATAAATAATTAATCTAGTACTAAATTGCCAAGTCCCCGGCGCCCAGATACAATGTTTTTTATTGTGTATTTAAATTGTCCCTTTACTGGGCAGGAGCCTCTTCTCAGAGTGAGAATGTTATTATTTACATAGGATTGAATTGACGCATTAAGAATCTTCAATGTGCATGATTTGAAAAGGGAAAAGGTATAGTATTTTTTTAAATCTTATTTCATTTTTATTTAATATCACATGTATTAATATTGAACGTAGTATACAATCAATTCATATGAAAAATTAAATGCACCAATATACTGAATCATAGTAACTTTTGCAATAAACTTATAACAAGTTACGCCTATAAATAAAATAAATTGTTACTTACTTTTCTAATCCAATTTTTATGTAAATTGTTAACTATTTGTACCACTACAGGTTGTATTTATTTATAAATTTATTAAATTCGCTTCAAGTATGCAATACTATCGTCATTTCTTTTGTTGAATAAAGTACATGACCAGAGTTGTAAACAAAAAGAGTTATCTACATTTAAAATGTTGGTAGAACAAATGTGAAAGAATATGCGGGTAGTTGCAGATAAAGGTGAGTTTGACTATGGAACATATCACAGATAATTAAACGTTTTAATGTCATGCCAAACTACTTACTAAATGACTATAAATAAATTGTTAAATTAATTATAATTCTTAAAGTATTAAAGTTTTAATTTTAATTTTATATATTATTGTCTTAGGATTACGCGAATGATACGTTGTTTAACCCATTCACAGTCCCGTGATAGACACAATAGAAAATCAATTGTCATGTACCATAATATGTGGTTTTCATGGGACAGGGAACGTGTTAATAATATAGTTATTATACTTTTAGTCAAAAATGTTGAGGTTAATATAAACACTAGTAAACTAGCATATGTAGACTGATAACAGGTATGACTGCACGGATATCGTAGCGGGTTAAATGGTTGCCTCGCCATTGCCACTGCGCCGGGTGTCGTAGGTTCTTTTTTTTCGAATCTCATACGGGACTAAAATTAATGCTCCATAAATGGTAGTTCCGAATCTGGATGTTCTTTGTCCGTTGTTTAAATGTTTGTAAAGTAAGGATTTATTACTATAGAGGGAGCTGACTTCTTAAAAAATAATACAATGTTACAGATATAAAAATAAGAAGAATATGATGAAAATAAGTATAAGTTAACGTTTTGATTATTGAAAGTAAGTACTTCTTCTTCTCCCTAGCCTTTATTATTCTCAATTCACTAGGGGTCGGCTTTCTAGTGTAACCGGATTTGACTAGATATCAGTTTTTATACGGAGCGACTGCTATCTGACCTCCGCAACCCGAAGGCTTACGATAACCTAAGGCTAGACCAGTGTTAGGATGTTAGAGGGCACTAACTTCCCAATAACGACTGCCATAGATGTTCATGGCAGCCGGGAACGACGGGTTAACGTGCTCTCCGAGGCACGGAGTAGGCGATAATTGTCAATCAATACGCACATATTTTCGAAAAATCATATAACTTCCAAAAATCAGAGGTGCGCGACGTGGGTTCGAACCCGAGACCCTCTGCATTGCAGTCTGTTGGTCTTCCCACTCAGCTATCGAAGCTATATTGAAAGTAAGTACTTAAACGTAGACAAAAGAAGATTCTTTTTCATCAATTGGCGTGAATTACATACATTTGTAGTCTATAAGCCCATCGGAGAAGGCAGAGATATTTGATATCTACATTTCGCCAGCCAGCCAGCTATTTGAGTTCCAGACTTCATACTGCTACTGAGAATTTCAGACAGGAATCATATTATAACTATATTTAAATATAGGTAAAGTCAAAGTCAAAAATAATAATTTATTTATTTAGGCCACAAAGTAACACTTATGCACGTCAAAGGGGTTAGTGAGTTTTTTACATTTACTGAATTTACATTTTTGTTAGTTGCAAGGTTGAATACATACATACATAGATTTACGCCTGTTTCCCAGAGGGTATGCAGAGACTACGGATTTCCATTTGCTACGATCCTGACACACTTCTCTAGCTTCATTCACTTTCATCACATTCCTCATACACGCCCGTCGGTTCAAGGAGCTTTATCTAGAACGCCTCCGATCTGATCGAGAAACGTTCACCTAGGTTTTTCTCTTGCGACTGTTCCATTCACACTAGCCTTATAAACTTTCGATATATTTAAATTTCCTATTACCGGATAATTTAATTATTTTATTATACCTAACATGATTTTTTGGAACTTCTTTTACACGAAGTTACTTGCTTATAAGTTACTTTATTGTAGTATTTCGGACGAACAAAACTTTATATAGTTTATGGTATGAGTAGTAATAATAATCAGCCCCATAACCGAAACTAGCTATATTTGCAATATGGATTGGAAAAGGGTACTCATGCCAGTGTTAATGATGGAAGATTTTACACTGAAACTTCATAACTTCTTAATCTGTCAAGTCTTAGAATACCAGATATAATTAAAAATATATTGTGTTTGGCCACCGGTGTGCTGCTGCGCCTCAATAGGTTAAACATTCTAAAACATTAAATTCTAAACTCCCAGTCGTAATAACAGTAATGTAGAGAAGATGGTTGGTATGTACCACCAGCTTGGGATCCAGTAATTCAAATAGTCAATCCCAAGAAGAAGCAAACTACAGCTAGACTTCATGATACTTTAAGCTCATTCTGCGTAATAGAAACACCAATGATTAAATTATGTTCGGGTACTTTGAAATAACTACACTGGAACATTGAGACAACTACCATCTTAGTCTCCCCGTGACCATGGCTGCTGAAAAGCAATCGAAACGTCGGGGAAAGTGTAAACATAAATATAAATAGTATAATAGTAATAGTATAAATAGTTTCAATAATTCAATTAGCTAAAAAATTAGTAAAGTTTAATAGTAATTATAGTAGTGTAACAGTTTTTCAAAATTTTGTAATAAAGTGTCAAATAAACAACGCGATAAAATCCGTATATAGTAGTTTAATTTCAATGAGTAATGTAGTGACTAAAAACAAAAAGGTGCACTTTCATCATCCCCCCGTGGTGAAATAAGAACGAATCTACATTTGTCGCCGACGCCTTGCTTTCCTTTGAGCATTTTCTATTTTTGGGAGGTGTTTCATTAAAATAATGAAAATGTCTACGTAGCCAGAAGAGTGAGCAACGTGAATACAGTCCTTTGGCAAATGGCAGAAATATGATAGTTATATAAAAAATGTAATTTTAATTTATACAAGACTTTTTTTATGAAACAACGGTGGTTAGCAACGGTTGGCTAGCACCAGGTCCGAGAGGCGGCGTGCGTGTTCCCACGCTAGCCTCTGTGTCGAGTCCGTCTCCCCTCTAGGGGGGGACAGTAAGGTTTTATGAGTGAGAATTGCCAAAGAGTAGGTCTAGTCAGTATTCCGGGAGGTCCATTATCATCATTTCAACATCTTTCTTTTACCCCGGTGAGTCCGACATAACCCCTCCGCCCGCCCCCGCGGAGGGGTATGAGTCAATGCATTCCGGCACGTAAAAAAAAAGTCCACTCGATGGTACGCAGCCTAAAGTCGCTTGTAATCACTAACGCTTTGCCGGTTATAGAGGAAGGAATTGAAGATGGGATCAAAGGAGAGGAATGATTATTGTTGGGATTAGGTAATATTTCCTAAAATCACGTAAGATTTCTTAGTTTTATATACGATATTTATTTTAGTAAAACACAACATAACATTCTCATGACAGATCAACACAAAAGAGAGTGCATCAGCGCCACCACGGCGGAAAAACGAAACAATATGAAATACGTTTATAAAGACATTTATATATATTTAACAATTTGGGAACTTTTACTCACCATGTGAAACGCAGCCACGGTATTCGCAGGAACACTAAAGAGCAGTCTTACGATGGTTGCCTGTAAAAGGGTAATACTTATAACTCACCCAGCAATTTGGCTCATACCTATCATTATTTGATAATAGCAAATCCACTTTAGAAAAAAAGAAAATAATCGTTCCCGTATATATGTAGGTATATAAATTAAAAACATACTCTGATTTCATATTTTATTTGTACAAGAGGTTGTCTATTGAAATACATATGCGAAATTCTGAAATCATGTGCCACTTTTCATTTCGGAATTGAATTTCGTCCTCGAGCCATCCCACGGGAACTGGTGACGAGATGACCAACTGAATTTCCTTTGAACAAAATTATTCATACTTTAACGTGAAACATATATACTTGGAGGCCTATATCACTGAACGGGGTAGGTAGTCGTGTATTACATTCATAGTTATGATTTCATACTCGAAAACATTTATTGTAATGTGTAAGGTGAAATATAATTTAATTGCGCTATATCAATTTTCTATATATATGTGTTCTTGAGTGGAGATCGCGACTCTGCAAACGTAGTGTAGGACGCCCTCCGACCAGGTGGGATGACGATCTGCGAAAGACTGCAGACAGGGCGCTATGGCGGAGGGAGGGCTATGTCCAGCAGTGGACTATTATAGCATGATGATGATGATGATGATGATGATGATGATGATGATGATGATGATGATGATGATGATGATGATGATGATGATGATGATGATGATGATGATGATGATGATGATGATGATGATGATATCAATTTTAAGCGATAGCTCAGTGGGGACACCAACAGACTGCAATGCAGAGGGTCTCGGGTTCGAATCCACGTCGCGCACCTCTGACTTTCGTAAGTTATATGACTTATAGAAATGACGTGCGTATTGATTGACAATTATCGCCTGCTCTGTGCCTCGAAGGGGTTATTCCCAGTTGCCCCCACTATCAACGCCACCACTGGTGACAAATGGGATTTCTTTCCATAAAATGTTCCATAAAATCCCATTTGTTACCAGTGGTGGCGTTGATAGTGGGGGCAACTGGGAATAACCCCCGCGAAGAGCACGATAAGCCGTCTGTCCCGGCTGCCATGAACATCTATGGCAGTTGTTATTGAAAAGTCAGTGCCCTCTAATATCCTGACACTGGTCTAGCTTTAGGGTATCGTTAGCCTTCGGATTGCGGAGGTTAGATGGCAGTCGCTCCGTGTAAAAACTGATATTCAGTCAAATCCGGTTAGACTAGAAAGCCGACCCCAAGTGACTTGGGAATAATAAAAGCTAGGGAGAAGAAAGATATCAATTTTAATGTATTAGAATACGTATAAACACACCTTAAAGTTTATATTAAAAAGATTAATTAAATACTAGCGAGTAAATGTGTAATGTAAATAATGTATGTAACGTAGTTTACATTACAAATTTACTGTAAAATAATCAGCTGAACTAAATTGAAGGCGAACGACAGCGACGAATCAAAGGGCTCTCTGATCTTGTACTACTATTTTAAGTATTCCTACAAGATAGCTAGCATTTTCGTTACTACGCACATATTCAGAACCTTGATAGATATTCGAATACATTGAACTTTGCTATTGATTGATTATTTGATTACATACTAGCCCTACGCCAATACGAATGCGATGCATTCGATTCGTTTATTATCAATTTATGTCAAACAAACCAAGAAATCTATACTAATATTATAAAGCTGAAGAGTTTGTTTGTTTGTTTGAACGCGCTAATCTCAGGAATTATTGGTTAGGTATTTGAAAAATTATTTTAGTCTTCGATAGCTTATTTATCGAGGACGGCTATAGGCTATATAACATCACGCTACGACCCACGGGGGCGGCGCATTAACGATAAACGCGGGTGAAACCGCGGGAACATCTAGTATATATATATTTTGTAAAACTAACTTAAATTCTCTTTTGATATAAACTTATTGTTTAAGAACTTGCCATGATAAAAAAGATGGGTTAAAGGGAGGTTTATCCAACTATGTAACCGTAATAGGATCCCGTTGACACCTTTGAGTACGGAACGCTAAAAAGAGAAACGTATTGTTACAGCACTGTAGCTTAAAATTTAGTGTTTAGAAACGCTAGAAGGTTGTCCATGTATATTCCATTTACATGCGCACATTTTTCTATAATGCGACGAAGCTTTTAAAGTAAAATGTAATAACAATAAACCAGGAGGTTTTCACCTTGAAGGTTGTAAAAGCCAAAGCGTCGTCTACGAATATGAAATAACGTTACGACTGTTGAATTTTTAATAACGTGTGTAGTTCGAGTATTTACTGTATTGAGTTAGCTGTATGTGTGCGTGCGTGTGTATGTGTGTGTATACCTATTTTGTATTGATTCAAATATTAGCACGCATGTAGTAGTGTTTGAGTGCATATGTGACGAACAGCTAGTGTCCCGTGTCCCGAGTGATTGCATATAGATCGTTGCATGAAAGTAAAAGGCATCACCCGAAAGTCGTATTTTTACATTAGATGATATTGATTGAGACTGGTCGGAGGTATAATACAGTCAAAATTCATCAACAATATTTTGGACCGCACGTTATATTAGGTAGCAAGTCTAGCCCTCCACGCAGCACATTTCTAGATACCGTGCTGCTATTAAAAGTTTACTAACAGAAACACCCAATAACATTGCTTAAATCAAGTATCAAACCCTACACCTCTACGCAAACATAAGCGCACACTTATGCTATGGAACAATAAGTGGCCAGTATTTGTTTCCATAGTTACAATAAAACCAAAACTTGCGATATAAATGCAGTTCCAAATTCGAAAATCGTCATTTCTGCAAGAAAGAAGAAAAGGCCAAGACTTTCTTTTATGCTAAACCTCTTCTACAAAGCACTTACATTACAGTACCCGAGCACAGGGTTAGCACACAATACTCTATTCTTGAAATTTTAACCAGTCTGCTATTTTCAATAGCCTGTTCTGAAGAATTTCCTTTAGTACAAATTGCTGGCGTGCTGGCGACTTGTAACGATCGGCCATTGTGTTGGGCACCTGGACGTCTGCGTTTTTGTATTTTGTTCTCTATAAAGGACCCCATATACGATACGACTCGTCTGTACGATCGATCTGATGAAAATCGTGACGATTGTTCGCATCAAAAATGACGCACATACACGAAACGATTGGTCGTAACGATCCATCATTTACTTGTTGGAAACTTGTTTGAACACTGTCGACTCATCGTTACGATATTCATGATTGCATGGGTTTTCTTTGCGACTTCCGAAATCGTCTTCGATGAAGTAAATCATTAATGATCTTGACATACACTACCGATTCATCGTTTCGATCGGTCTAAAGCGACGGATCGTACAGACTAATCGTACCATATATGGGGCCCTTTAAATCGAAACTACAGGTACTTTATACCAGTATTTCGATGAAATAACAAATATTGCTATGTATTATAATGGTATTGTAGAATTGTGATTCAGCGAAGTTAATTTTAATTTGACTGCATGGATGGCGTAGTGGTTTAAGTGGTTGCCTCGCCGCTGCCACTGCGACGAGTGTTGTGGGTTCGAATACCACACGGGACAAAAATTTGTATAATCCACAAATGGTTGTTCCGAGTCTAGGTGTTTTTTGTGTGCGTTGTTTGAATGTTTGTAAAGTCTCCCGCGACACAGGAATTATTCCTAGTGCGGAAGTTGTCTTCTTTGAAAGAAAGAAGATCTTTAGAAGTCGTGGTGGACATCGTATCCGCAAAAAAAGTGCTTTGGCATTCAAAGCCTATTTTCCAAGTAATATTGTTCAAATCACTAAGCTTAAGAGGCTTTGTTAAATAAAGCCTTATAATGCAAACTTTACTAAAGTCTCACGATATTATAGCGAAAATTATCGCACACAGTTTTTCGTCTCCTGCAATAATGAAAAATTCACACAATGCCTATAAACAGCTAGCTTAGAGGTATTCTGGCAAATTTTCATTAATAGACAAAATACACGTTGCTAGGTTTTATCGACATTGGAGCCTTAATATCAATATTGAACTCAAATGCACTTTTTGGCCAGTATACCAGTGAGTTATTGCCATAGAAAAGTGATATTGCATAGTTTTAGTACCTTATAATCAACGTGAATTACAAGTGCAACATTTGGTCACTAGATCAACCAGAAATGAGTCATTCTATTGGAATGTTACACTAGACGCAAAAAACAATATGTTTTTAAATGTTTTAATTGAAAAGTTTAGCCGCACAGTTTAGTACTTTTCTGATTCTGATGATATAATATTGATCAGGAAAATGGTAAGCCTCGGAGTGAAATAATTGTGAAGCATTCATCCCAACAATTGTATAATATTGACAGTACCGATCTCCTCGGGTGATGGATGATGAATTTTATTCTCTATTCCATTTTTCACAGTATCATACCGAATTCGACCGGGTTACACGATCCAGCTGTCAAACATCAAAAGAGTTTAGTATTGTCAATCTTTTTCTATTGCTACAGTTGGGTTAGACAACTCTAAGGTACGTGGTGGGTTCGTCTGTGCCCAATTATTTAATTGCAATGTTCTTAATTTAAATACCTTGAAGTTCACTTCACTAGATATATAAAGGTATATTTCTACTGCATATAAAACGCAGTACTAAGCGAGTTCTGATGATGATCACGTCGCTGCGTGTAAACTGCTCGCTACCGGAGACAAAGGACGCTCGGCGATTGCTCCCAGACCACTGTATTTGGTACAAGTCAAAAGTTTTGCGCGTAAACTTAGCATGATAAATGTTATTCCAGAAATAATGATACTATGTGGATTATAGTAAATATTTTATCACATGCATATCGGTTTTGAATATTTTGTCACGTAAATAGTATTTATATAATACGTAATGGGTATTCGACCAGGTTACACCGGCCGTGGTCACAAGCTGACCACGGCTGGTGTAACCTGGTCGAAACGTCAAGCATAAAAAAGGTAAACATTATGCATGATCGCGTTAATAACCGTTTCGTATTATATATTTATCATGCAACGCGAAAGTTTAAAAGTAAATATTATTGATACAATTTCGCTTTTTTCTTCCGATCGATGCACGTTAGTTAATTATTTATATTAAAACCTGAATCATATCGGTCACTATTTTCGTCATCAGCCTGTTCTATTACTCACCTCAACAATCAGAGATGCAGTTGTTTATTATTATTATAATTTATATTATTATTTTAATTTATTATAGGACACGAAATGTAAATGAATATTATGATTTAGATTTATGCTTAGGAATATACTAATATCAGCCATCTATATAAACTGTTCCACTGCTGAGTATATTAGAAAATTATGCAGAACTTTTAGATACGCAGGTTTCCTCACGATGTTTTTGATTAACTATTTAATACGCACATAACTTCTAAAAGTCTTTGGTGCGTGCCATGCGATCGAACTCGAGACATATGCGTGGCAGTGTTTTATATTTAAGGATATATCAAAATAAGCTTTCTGGAGGCAACTATAGAGAATATCTGTCGATTAGTATATCGATAAAAAGTAGTACAAAATCCAAAAAACGCTATTTCTTATAACTTAAGCCCCAACTCAATAGTACGTGAATCCAAACGCTCCACCCACGACGGTCAAAGGAGACTGCAACTAGTACCGCTTCTTAATATTTTCTCAGGAAATAAAGGTTATTCGGACTATGTGCTCACAGAACTTTTTCAGTATTTTCTTGTGTGGTAAGCTTTGTGTTCACTTAAATGATATTTTTGAAACGGACCATGTTTTAGAGTAAGCAACTGCTATATCTAGTATCTTTGTGTTGGTTTTATTGTAAGTAATATTTAAGAAAGCTTCTCACTAAAAGGTCTGAATTAGTTTCTTAGATATTTTTAGATAAATTATCGAGTTGAATCGATACTACTAGTATATTGATACTGTTAGTATCGATTCAACCGTTGTATTGAATTTTGTTGATTCAAATGTTGAACAAAGTCGAATCGATACTATAGTATAGATTCAATTCGATAACTTGCTGTAACGAGTACAATACGATAGTTGGTTCAAATCTACTCGATATATTAATAACATTTTAACAGTTTACCTCATAATATTATGTTGTTTGCGGGTTTGCCCGACTGGTTTCGAATCCAATCGGAGTTTGCGTACTGTTCAGTAAGATACACCGTCGCGCCAAAGCGTCGCACTCATTATTAAGAATCTCGATAGGGTTTGAAACTAGTACGGCAATCCCGAAAACAACATGTGAGATTACATTATGATTATTTTGACTGCACTGATGACGTAGTGGTTTAAGTGATCGCCTTGCCACTGCCACTGCGCCGAGTATTGCGGGTTCGAATCCCACACGGGTCAAAAGTTTGTGTGACCCAGAAATAGTCGTTTGGAGTCTGGGTGTTATTTCTGTCCATTGTTTGAAGTCCCCCGCGATACAGGAGTTATTCCTAGTGCGGGTTGTCTTTCATTTCTCGGTAGTTGTCTTATTAAAGAAAAGAAAATCTACTCACAAAAGTTTCTATAAAACGAGATACGAACGAGCCACGGGTTCTAGGTAGTATATATTAGTATCATGTATAAATGAAATAAGTCAGACATTAATTCTCATATTGTATAGGATATGATACCATTAATCTTATGAAGGATAATGGTCGAGTATTGATACTTGACCGAATTAACGAGATTAATTAAGTACGGGTATTGAACGAACCAGGTAACTCTGGTTTCTTTGATTAGTCACATGATAAGGCACTTTAATGAAAATAAAAATATGATACCTCCATTTTCTTACATGCTAGCATAATATTTGAAGTGTAATGCTAGGCCATAGACTGTTTGTGTATCAAGGTGCTGTTAGGCACTTATAATAAAAATGAAAATAGTTTATCATTATTTTCTTCCATCCTAATATTATATCTTAAGTGTAATTCTTGGTCTATTTTTATATCAAGGTGCCATTTGCGCATAATTGAGTGAAAATTGCTTAATATACGTTTATATTTTGAATTACATTTGGCTCAAGGCCACGCTCGTGTAAATGTAGGATAGCTTAGGTTAGTAACAATGTTTTTTCTGGATGAAAGGTACCCTATGTCCGTTTCTGTTCCTCTGACAACGTGTATGCAAAATTTCACGATAATCGGCCGAGTTTTTAAGACGTGAAAGCGTAACAAACAAACTCACATTCACATTTATAATGTCAGTTAGGTTATCAATAGCTGCATGTGTAATAAATGACAACATTTTTGTTTAATAAGCCATCAGTTATTGCAGTACTTCTTATAACTCATATTACAAATAAACGGTTTATCGATTTCTCATGTTTTATACAAGTACATCTACCACAAATTATGGAAAATCCCTATGTTGTCATTACAAACACATTCAAATAAGGGACCAAAAGAATATCCAGTATCAACAATGTATCTAACTCCATATTTCCAAATATTTAAAATAACATACATATGAGTTCCGAGTAACTGATATTTAACACGAATTTCTACAACACAGCCAATGTGATTCACAATTTAATGAATGTATATAAATTATGATAAACTAGAATTTGTTCACGGTTTCGCTTAAGTAAATGTAGGTTAGGTAGGGATTTTTCCTAGATGAAATGTATACTATGTCCTTTTCTATTTCCCTGACAACGTGTATGCGAGTTTCATGATGATCAGTCGAGTAATTAAGGCGTAACAAACAAGAAAAGAGACAAGAGTTTGTTTGTACAAACAAACTCACATTCGCATTTATAATATTGGTTAGGATACATTTTATTTGGGTCACAAATTACTAGTATTATTGTTAATCCATCCAGCAAAGCTAGAATGCTTGTGTTAGAAGTGTGATTACGTCGGTAGTATAAAGGGTGGGATTCGAACCCGCATAATTTCGATCGCAAGTTCAATGCCTTATCCATTAGGCTATGTAAATATATAGACTCACGCCGGAGAGTTCTTGAAGGAATAATAATAATAGAAATTTCAAAACCCGCCAAAACGATATCAGAACAAAAATAATGTTCCGACTGAATATGAAGCTCCTTCGTTGCTTCTATCGCATTGCTTTGATAGTTTTCAACAATACCCACTCAAATTCTATTAAATCAGCTCACAAAAGTAGCAATTTGCTGCAAACACCGCTAAAAGAGTCCATTTATATTATGTCTTTAAATTGTTTTTTGAGGTTTACCAAATAATGTTTGGTGAAGAGTATTTTAGGGGATTTTGAAACTGAGCTACTCATATTGTGTTCATTGGAATATCTTAATTTTATGAGACATGTTTTAAGTTTCACGTTTAGTGGCAAGCCTATTGCCGTCAGTTTTGAGGTATGCGACCGAGTCAGTATGCATACTTAAAGCATATAATATTGCCAAACTGCGTGCTGCAACTCAAAATTTTTTAATACATAATCTCGTCTTCTGTTTACGCGAATGTTATTCATTGAAATTAAACTACTATATACGGATTTTATCGCGTTGTTTATTTGACACTGTTACAAAATTTTTTGAAAAACTGTTACACTACTATAATCACTATTAAACTTTACAAATTTTTAAGCTAATTAAATTATTGAAACTATTAAAACTATTTATACTATTACTATACTATTATACTATTTAGATTTATTTTTACACTTTCCCCGACGTTTCGGTTGCTTTTCAGCAGCCATGGTCACGGGGAGACTCTTAATAATATAAAATAATAAATAGTTTCAATAATTTAATTAACTTAAAAATTTGTAAAGTTTAATAGTGATTATAGTAGTGTAACAGTTTTTCAAAAAATGTTGTAACAGTGTCAAATAAACAACGCGATAAAATTCGTATATAGTAGTTTAATTTCAATACATAATCTAAATAACAGATTTCCAGATCCGGATATCAAACAAACATCACAATCGGCTACAAAACATAGTATAATAGTATACCCAAAACGTTAACAAGCGTTTCAAAAAGATACGTATCTTACATGATCGCCTTAACATAATTATATAGAAATACATGTAAAACATCAATACTCCCGGGAAGGATAGACAGAGGCTTATCACACCCACAATTTGCTAAGTCTTAGGTGCCACTTATTATGGCGCAAGCCGATTGACATCTCAGTGCTATTCATTGTTGAGAAGCTGTTCTTGTCAGAACACTCAAGAATAAGTCAAAGTCAAAAACCATTTATTCATTTAGGTCACAAAGTAACACTTATGAACGTCAAAGTATATAGGTTAGTGAGTTTACTAAGTTACTGAAGCTACATTTAGGTTAGTGCCTATGAGAAGAAACCTGCAAGAAACTCACAGCCACTCTTTTAAATCGCCAATTAAATATAACCTCAGTATTTTACAACTCAGATTAACAAGGTGTTACAGCCATTATGCCTTATACTACTGACTATAAAAAACTAAAGATAATAACAATAATAACTTAAAAATACCTTGCTCGATCCGGCGCGATCCAAACCGGAACTTCACGCACAGGAGTGGCATTAAAGCGTAAGCTGGGCCACCAAGGTACTAAATCCCGAAAGTACTAGAAAAAGCAGATTGGAAGTTTCTATCATTTCCTATAGTCGCATGTCGTCAACATTTTCACTAGTTTATTCTATTTTTATATTTCCGTTGAAGGAACAAGTCCATCGCAGAAAGGACAGCGGTGTCCCCCGAGGCGACCCTCGTCTCTTTGATTTTTTATTTGTTCCTTTTCGGTCGTGTTGTGTTTCACCCTTGACGCCACGTCATATCTAATATGGCCCTTATTTATAGGTTTTTGATTTCGCATGAAAGACAAGTCGGTGACTTTTGTTCCAATTACATATTATATTTGTAAGTATTTGGTATGGATATAAATTATACTCGTGACTATAATCGAATAGATTTCATTCGTTTTTGCGTTATTTACATACTTTGCACTATATCTGGTACTACAGAACAGAATTAATGTTCATTAAAATTTAGAGTTTAAGTAAATTTTTAAACTTACTCTTACCTTTATCGTTGATCACGCGGCACAAGTTTGCGTATATGTTTACACCTTATCTTGAAAAGGCGGGTTCAACCATCTGGGCATAGCGTAATAGAGATTTTCTATGACATGCACGGAGCGTGGAATGAGGCCTGTAAACTGCAAGCCTAGGCCTTCTATTACATGGGACCTAAAAACATAACTGACGACTATGAACGCTATACACCTCGTCATACCACTTTAGGAAAAACAATTGGGAATATTATATCTAGCCTAGGCTAAAGTACTTAAAAAGTAAATGCTACATCGTTAATATGATCTCGGTGACATACCCTTGGATAAGGGCAGCATTTGCAATATCCCTTTAAGTTCATATACAATTTCAGAAGCTCTGATAAGACGAAGCAATAGTATCTATGTTGTTAAGATAATAGCCAGATAGCTCTTTGTAGACATAATAACAGTAGCTTGTCTGGTTCTAAATCTATATATTAATACGTGAAGCGAAAATTTTGGATCCCTTTTTACGAAAATTGGGCGGACGGAGGAGTATGAAATTTGGCATATGGCAATTAATGAAAAAACAGTACACGCACACAACCACGCATTTGACACATGCAGTCGAAGCGCGTAACTATGGTTACATATACCAATATATAATGACATATACATCAGCAATATCTTACAGGCAAACTAAGGTCGAATTTCGAGCACTAGGCGACTGCTAGTATTTATAAATAGCTATGAAATAGAAATAGCTATCCTACGAAAGATAGTACTCATTTTTATTGGACCATTGTTGTTTGGTAATATGATGTCAATTTAAAAAGTCGTGGCTTATCTTATCTTATGTGGGGGCCAGTTAGTGCAGACCGGCGACACTTCGACACACTGGGATCTTTTGTGTCGACACTCTCTCAATAAAGACTGCCATAGATGTTCATGGCAGCCGGGACCAACGGCTTAACGTGCTTTCCGAGGCACGAAGCAGGCGATAATTGATTGATTGATTGACGCACATAATTTCGAAAAGTCATATAACTTCCGAAAGTCAGAGGTGCGCGACGTGGGTTCGAACCCGAGACCCTCTGCATTGCAGTCTGTTGGTCTCCCCACTGAGCTATCGCTGCTCTTGGCTCTTGCGTGGCTTGGTGTTAGTGTGGAATTTATCTACGAATATGGAGCATATAATTTTAATTTTGCCAATTAATCTATCTAGACGATTAGCCAGGTGTTATAAGTGTTTGTTTTGCTGTTGCCGCTGTAGTAACCACTTAAAATATGTAGATAAATTCGAAAAGTTAAAGGTAATCGTGGTGTACCTTGGGATCTGTGGCAGTTCAACGGTCTCTTAAGAAATAATTCAGTTATTTAATTAATATATAATTTCAGAAATATTGATTAACTAAATATACCAGCCAGACTTTTTACACACGAAATATTTATATCTAATCATATTTATATATAATATTCTACCACAATATTCTACCACATACACACAACACCATCTAGCCCAAACTAAGCAGAGCTTGTACTATGGGTACTAGACAATGGATAAACATACATATATACTTTTTTCTTGTAAATACATACATATTATACATAGAAACACTCAGACCAAGACAAACATCCATGTTCATGCACACAAATGTTTGACTTGTGCGGGAATCGAACCCGCGACCTCAGGCGTGGCAGTCGGTTACACTAACCACTACGCCATCGAGGCCGGCCATACACCGATATATAATCGATATATACCGATATATATCGGTGTAGACTGTCGTACTGTTATTAATCTATAAGTGCTCACAACTATAATGGTTCTTACCAGATCGATCATCGAGCATGTCTTTACTAAACAATTCACGTAATATTCGTCTATAGGTACATCAGAATCTAGGGGAGGGAAGGAGCACCCACTGTATGGTAAAGTTTCAATCTAGTAGCGTTAACATGTAAATAGCAAGAGTTATTTCTTCGAAAGTAATGTTTTATTAATCCACGACCACCTTTCACCACGTGAAAGAAATATTTGTATTATCCACAGAAAGAAAGAAATATGAAAAAAAAGAAAATTTATTTCCACATCATACAATTATTAATTAAATAAAAAAATATACAAGTAAAACACACATGGGTGTTCTGAGTTTGTGTATTCTCTGTTGCAGTATTTGAAAAGACTTAGCGACTAATCCCTAGTGCGTATGTTGTATTTTAAACTATGAAAAAACGTGAATATTAATCTGTTATTTAGTATAAGGCTCGTGTTCTACCAAGAGAAACAAGGCATCTTTCCAAGAAGAATGTGGAAAGATCTGTACCAGAAGACGAAAAATTTTCTGGCTACAGAAATGTTCAAATGAAGTGCATGGCGCTGACTGTTCCGTCGCAAGCGATACCTGTCTCCACTAGTTTGTCACAGAAAATTAATCAAAGCAAAACTAGCTTAGCGATACTCGCTTAACCGCACACACAGAGAAACACTCACTTGGATCATTTTGCCCAAACATATGATTGGGTAGTTGGTGGTGAGACCGGTGCGAGCAATCGCCCATCACTCATAGGCCAATAGCGAAACTACCTTAAAGCTATACACTCGTGAAGGCTAGGCTATAAGCACCTAACGCTTAACTTGCTTCTCGCTGACCATTGTCAATGTGAAAAAAGATTTCTAAGGGTCATTGTAATAATCGGGATTATTCCGCTGAACCAAGACAATAATTCCAACAAAAAAAAAATAGAATTCATTATTAAGGATTTTCCAACGTCAGCATAAAAAAGAAAAATCATACTTTGTCAGTATTTACTGCATGTTTTCACATGTGTATGACAATGTTAAAAGCCAACGTGAAAAATTTTCAGCGACATTTTTCAATGCGAGCGCGTTTTTACGGTTGAAATCTGGACATATGTTGTTTACTTCGATAAAATGGTGGGTCTCGTACAAAGCAGAGGTACAAGTATCATTTTACATCAATTATTTATTATTTTACAACCATTATTTACTAAAGCTTCTGGTTACTGCATGTTATTTGGACATACATCGGCATCATTATCCTGTTGAAGAGTTATGATATTTTGGTTGGCAGATACACGTGTCATATTTTACAATGTAGGTAATACGCGATCGATAGATAACCCTTTGTTTCTTGCAATCATACAGCAGAACATTTTCACAATTTTATTTATTCTCTGTTAACTTATCTTTAAGCAGATGGTATCTTATCTTATCTTATCTTATGTGGGGGCCAGTCAGTGCAGACCGGCGACACTTCGACTCAATGGGATCTTTTGTGTCGACACTCTCCCAATAACGACTGCCATAGATGTTCATGGCAGCCGGGACCAACGGCTTAACGTGCTTTCCGAGGCACGGAGCAGGCGATAATTGTTAATCAATACGCACATAATTTCGAAAAGTCATATAACTTCCGAAATTCAGAGGTGCGCGACGTGGATTCGAACCCGAGACCCTCTGCATTGCAGTCTGTTGGTCTCCCCACTGAGCTATCGCTGTTCTCAGATGGTAAATAGTAATTGTTTGTTTCCTTAATAATATTATGAAACATTTATTTTGGCGTTTAGTCTAGTTTTGTTATTTAAACTGCATCATGGTTAATCCTTTGTATGATGTATCGATATAAATGTAAGCTAGCATATTATGTTGCTTGTTTAATTCGAAGCGGTCGCCAAGTAAACAATTTTATTAATTTTATGGTGGGTTAGAATGAATACGTGTATGAAATGAAATATATTTGCGTGTATAAAATCGAGAGCATAGCTATATTATAGAAGATCTCAGAGTCGCCAGGCTGACGTGTTTTTATCCAAGCTGAAGATTCCTACAGTAAAATTATTTTCTATATAAGGATGAACAACTTCTGACATTCTGACTCTTATAATTGACCGATTTTTAAAGTCGTTTTCTCATCTTGGGACTTATTAGTCCTATAGCCTATTGACCACTCGTTTCGGTCTAGGTAAGTAGTAATGTCAACTTTGCGAATATAATGTAAGCCAAGCCTTACTTCGAAAACGCAGTCTACTAATTTAATGCTGTTGGAACATCCTATGCTTAACATGCTATCTGTATCAAATAGAGGAATCAGCATACATCGAGTGAAAAGTTTTGTATCAGGAGGTTGCGTCCAACTTTGGCGCCTTGTCGCCTCTTGCATTACACGGACTATTGGCACTATACTGAACTCAAAATTTATGGATATGATCGCATCGCAGGAATGCGCTATTGTTATCTAAAAAGCAATTGATTAATTTCGCATTCGAACGTCGATTTAGCAAATGATAAGTAATCAATAAAGTTACTCCTTATTACATCAGCTATCCGCCAGTGGAATTCCCGTCAAAATCGTTCCAGCTGTTTTAGAGATTAGCTGGAACAAATAGATAGAATCACTTTATTAGAGGAGTATTTAACTATGTACATATAACCATAATTCATTAAAACTAACTTATACTTAAAATATTATAAAACAGAAAGAAAAAAAGAGGAAACTAAAATCCTCTAATAGGCGCCATAAAATTCCTCCGCATCACAGTCGACCGGTAGTGTGCCCAGAAGACTGGCAGCATTGCCATGTTGAATGACAATGCTTATTCTTTCTGCAAAATAAAGTCCAGCCCTCTGGTCACGGGAAGCGTCGATTAACCTTTTTGCTATGTCTCTATACAGCGCACGAGCACTGGTACCCCATGACCCTAGCGTTTCGACCCCAAATAGACAGAATAGATTTTTGGTATAAGTACCGTTTAACCTACTGTACCTGTTATTTTGACAATACAAAAAGACACTACAATTGTATTTATTTGTATAGATGTTATAATAAATATTCAAATGCACAATTTGGTTTTGTGCTGTTTTATTTACCCTTTTAAATTATGCCCATACGCCATAAAATCCTAGTACGCGATTTAGCGGTCAAATTGATGGCAATAGCCTACCATCACTTGGACCGCAGAGTAGCCTGCCATATGCCTAGATAAATAATTGTGGGCCAGTATGCTCTTCACGGCGCGCTTTCGCATAGGGCTTCTTCTTTTTTAAGGGTTAGCAACGCGCATAATGCCTTACCAGCGTAGGCAGCTCTCGTAGGTGATGATAAATATTATATATACCACCCCCACCAATAAAAAACCATGTTGACGTAGTGATGAAAAGCACAGATACTTTTCCAATTAGGTTTTATATTTACGTTAAAGTTTCTTAATATTATTCACAAGAGATATTGCAGCATATTGCATAATATAAATTCCGACAATATCTGGGCAATTATGATAATGATGTAATGACAATCATTACATTGTTAAATACATCTTACATAGCAACAATGTGATCATGGTAATATTAATAACCATTTAAAGTACATTATATGTAGTAACATTTATTATTATGTAATAAAATGATTCATAGGCAAATGTCAATCCATTGTGCTGAAAAATAATATGGTTTACTTAGTACTAGGTAAATTTTGTATATGTTTTATATCGTATATAGGAGCAGCGATAGCTCAGTGGGGAGACCAACAGACTGCAATGCAGAGGGTCTCGGGTTCGAACCCACGTCGCGCACCTCTGACTTTCGGAAGTTATATGACTTTTCGAAATTATGTGCGTATTGATTGACAATTATCGCCTGCTCCGTGCCTCGGAGAGCACGTTAAGCCGTCGGTCCCGGCTGCCATGAACATCTATGGCAGTCGTTATTGGGAGAGTGTCGACACAAAAGATCCTACTGGGTCGAAGTGTCGCCGGTCTGAACTGACTGGCCCCCACATAAGATGAGATAAGATAGTACTAGGATTCTATGACTATGATTCTTAATACAAAAAAGTGAGCATAAGTGAGCTATAGCCTAGTGGGAGGCCGTAATAAGACTGCCAAGCAGAGACCTCAAGTTCTATTCCAAGACGCGCACCTCTGACTTTCCGTAGTTGCGTGCGTATTAAACGGTTAATTGTCGCTCGCTTAAACGGTGAACAAAAACATCGTGAGACATGTCTGAGAGTTCTCCATAGTGTTCTCGAAGATATGTGAAGTCTGCTAACCCACACTGGGACAGCGTGGTGGACTATGACCGTAACCCTTCTCATGAGAAGAAGCCCATGCCAAGCAGTGGAACAGTTTAGTATAGCGCTGATATTATTATATACAAAAAAGTTCTGAGAGATTAATAGGAATACACCGAACGAAACCCAACAGTTCGAATATTGCTGCCTATCTCAAATTTTCTTTGTGAGGCAATACTTGCCCGATTCCACTATGCTGAAACCAAAAAGTTGTCTAGATTTTTATATTTTGTTAACCAATTGTAACATTTGTATTGCGTTATTTTTTGTTTTTACTATGTGTATGTGTACACGTCATGTACCGTGTGTGCATGCACGGCAAAACAATTGTGATTCTTTAGTGCTTCTGATTTTTGTATCAAAATTAATATTTTCTTTCGTATTGACTGCACGGGTGACGTTTCATTGGTCCTCTCTCCACTGCTATTGCGCTGAGTGTTGTGGGTTCGATTGCCACACGAAAAAACAACGTTCTTTGTGTCCACCAGCGATAGCTCACTGGGGAGACCAACAGATTGCAATGCAGAGGGTCTCGGGTTCAAACCGACGTCGCGCACCTTACTTTCGGAAGTTATATGACTTTTCGAAATTATGTGCGTATTGATTGACAATTATCGCCTGCTCCGTGCCTCGGAGAGCACGTTAAGCCGTCGGTCCCGGCTGCCATGAACATCTATGGCAGTCGTTATTGGGAAGTCAGCGTCCTGTAATATCCTGATACTGGTATAGCCTTAAGGTATCGTTAGCCTTCGGGTTGCGGAGGTCAGGTGGCAGTTGCTCCGTGTAAAAACTGATATCCAGTCAAATCCGGTTAGACTAGAAAAGCCGACCCCAAGTGACTTGGGAATAATAACGGCTAGGGAGAAGATTTGTGTCCGTTGTTTGAATGTTTGTTAAGTCCTCCGCGGTATAGGCACCAAGCTGAGTGCAGATGTTGTCTTAAAAAAGTGAAAATAGTGTGGATGGCGTAGTTGTTGAAGAGATCACCTCGCCGCTGTCACTGCGCCGAGTATTGTGAGTTCGAATTATACATGGGACAAAAAATTTGTGTGCTCCACAAATAGTTGTTCTGTGTCTGTGTGTTCTTTATGTCCGTGTTTGAATATTCGTAATGTCCCCTACGACACAGGAATGATTCCAAGAGTGGGACTTTTAAAAATAATGCATATTTAATACCACATCAATTTCCAGTCTTCATTCCAGGTACATTTCTATCGTCAACTTCAACGTCCAATAGCTATTCAAACGACACGAAACTCACCAGAGACGCATTTCGAAAACAAGAAATTTAAACGAATAACGTCGACAACTTAAGGATACCTGCGCGTAAGCCCATAAATCCTGGCGGTGCCTTTTACTTCGGAAATTGCTTGAAATTCTAAAGTTAATTTCGTTTACTTTGTAGTGGTGTGCTTTCATAAGTATTTTCTTGATCTTCGCTTTTGTTTTTCTTTAGAGATACTTTGTATTTTTTGTTTTATGATAGTTTCTAAATTAATGTTTTTAACCTATTAAGTGGCAGCTGACGGCTAGACACAAAAGATTTTAATTATGCCTGGGATTTCAACAATTTACCTACAGGTTAATATCAAAATTATTAAGGCACCTGTATTTTAAACACCAAAAATGGTCTGCAAGCATATAGCACGCCTGACGGTTAATGGTAAGCATAGCGAATGATAACTAGTAAAAACAGGTGCTCCTCTCTCATTTTGGACACCCAGATGAAAAGAACTTAGAGATGGGATGAAAGTAAAGTAACCGTAGAGGTAGATACGTGAAGCCTCAAGGATCTCTCTTACTGGACATATTTTACTATTTTAACCCTTTACGTGTACCGTGATAGACACTACAGAAAATATATTGTTATGTTCATATATGATACATCGGACAGGGAACTCATTAATGTTGGTTTGCTATGAGAGGGTAGCAAAAATAATCTCGCAAAGTGATATTGATAAATTAATTGTAATCACACTCTTATACCACTTAATTAATTTATTATTTTGATTTCACTTTGTATAGAACACAGACTCGACCATGCTTATACGCTGTGAATGTTTTAGATGGCGTTCTTTCACTTATAAGTAGAACGGTCATAGGACATCGATTACAGATTCTCGTGAACATGAACCTATTACGCCACTGAAATAACAAGATAGTGCACAATCCTAACTAATATTATAAATGCGAATGTTTGTTTGTTACGATTTCACGCCTTAACTACTTGACTGATCATCATGAAATTTTGCATACACTTTATCAGGGGTTCAGAAAAGGACATAGAAAACCAGTACAGTTCCTGAGGAATAGTTTATTGATAAATTCTACATAACACTGAGCGAAACTGCGGACAAAGCTAGTCTTCTATAAAGCTATAATTATACACCTGTAATCACCAAAACGTGTAACCTATACAAATGCCTAATTTCTAAAGCATCACCACTTAACAAGTTTTCTTCCAAACCTATTACCCGTACAGATAAAATTGCCACTTACAGAATAGTTGCACTGTACTGTTTACTAAACAATTTAACTTAGTCGGTTTAACTAGTTTTACGACTTTAGTTCCATGTAGATTGTTATTGCCTGAGATAAGTAAACTATGTCCAGTGTCTTTAAGTTAATCTTTGATGTTAGAGTTATTCAGGCAAGGGATGTTTGTATAGGTTGAAGATATTGATTATACTACCTTGTTCGACCAGATAATATATGTTAGTGAGAGCGGTTCATCAACTGCTATACGTGACTTAGATTCGAAAGCCAGACTTACTTCGTTCTAGCACAAGTGATTTATTACAATACTAGGTTTTGATAATGTAGATTTTGCCTAAACAAATAACTATAGCCCAGGAACAGTAATTATGCCTGAATGAAAGGTAACCTATGTCATTTTCTGTACACCTGACAACGTGTTTGAGAAATTTCATGATGATCGCTTGAGTACTTAAGGCGTGAAAGCGTAACAAACAAACAGACATTTATAATATTAGTAAGGATTAGTATATGAGTTATATATAGGTAATCAATGTATGCATATTAGTAAGATTACATGTGATTGTGAAGCGATTTTTTTATTTGGTGTCGTGATATTGGTTTCCAGATCTGTTTGCTTACATATGGACTAAAATAGGTACCTAAACAGTATTGTTTAGATACCTATTTTAGTTTATTTAGTTTGTTGAGTATACAATAAACTAAATAATATGCAGTCGGGGATTACCTACATGTTACTTTGAAATATTCAAACAGCTGAATGTTTTCATCAATCAGTAATTAAAGCATAGACTTTAGTAACTGATTTGATAGCTTTGGAAACTTGAACTATGAGGTTCCATTTTCCGGGTGAATTCGCAGTAAACTGAGTACTGAGTAACAGTATTCTCAATGATTTATGTAGTCGCCTGGCTACTATCTGTGTTTAATATAAGTTATTCATTATTCTATAATTAGATAGGAGTCCTTGCCAAAAAAACCGGCCTGCGCAATTTAGAAATTTAATTCAAATCGCGCACGAAGCATCCAATTTCGCAAGGTACAAAATCCAAGTCAGTAAAATTGAAACGCTCCCCAATTTTTCAAATCTGTAAAAAAATGTCGGTAACCATACAAATACGTTATGTTTGGGTTCACCGGCCCCCAATTTATTCGTTGGGCCCACCGAATATAGAAGACTAAGGAATTGACTTCCAGCTTTCATTCTCGTGTCACACTTATGCTCATATGATCATACTTGAAGTCCTAAACGAAAAAACTAAACAATGTACAATTTTGAATAAAAATATATAATGCCCTGCATATAGAACTAGAAGGTAAATGGTTTTTTAATTATTAAACTACTATATCGTTTAAAAAATATATCAATTCTCTTTCCTTGACTTTAGGACGCATAATTCTATCTGGCCCAACAGCATATGTTTGCATATTATGTATTACATCGGGCGAAGTATTATTGCATTTTTTCTGTTAAAATTTTCTCAGTAGAAATGCTTCGCTTCAAATTGTACCTGCTAGGCTGGCAATAGATCGCTTTCATGTGAGATATATAATTATAACTAGCAAAATGTAGATGCACTTTAGCTTAATACTTTGGAGTTCGTAGGTATATATAATATATCTACATGGGTGCAGCAGGTTTTAAGGGGGTGCACTCGCACCCCCCTGTCAGGAATATAAGTACATAGAATGTTTTCATTTTCGATGTGCGAAATGCATTCAATAATATATCCGCATTTGAATTTGACATTACATTTATCTACATAATATACATATACATATATATAATTCTATAATTTACATCAGTGAATAGCGTAATGTTTAGATGCAGATGCACCTCCCTGAAAGTGATTCTGGCGGCGCCCATGTATACATATGAACTATCCCTTTAATTTATTGAACCATAATCAGAAATATCATTATTGTTTATATAATATATAATGATAATGATATAATTATGTACCGCCGATTATACGACATTGTACTTGATTTGACTAAAGAAAATAATTTCAATTGCTATTTAGCATCGGCCTATCTCGACTATGTGTAATTTGCTATATCCAACAGGATACATAATGATTTAATTTGTATATAAAGCCCACCTTTGTATAACATTATGGAATGTATTTCACGTTGATTCTCTTCGTCATGCAATTTAACACTTTGTATCGGTTTGATTTTCTTGACTCCATGGTCGGTTCCGTTCCCGAATGATTTATTTTCTACTCTCGACCTTTGCCCAGGTTTAATGTTTATTTTCCGACAGCTTGTATGCATAGCTACGATTAGTTCCGTTTGTTATATCAGTTTATTATATAGCGGACGTTGTATGGGGAGTCATATTGAGGACAAAGGATTAAAGGCTGAAGAGAGTATGTCATTAATGTTGGCACGTATTGGATTGGTGCCTGTTCGTATTTACACATGTTGACTTATTAGGTGCATTTTGTAAGCTTACTAATGTAACTCAATTTAGAAAATTTAATTTAATAAAATCTTTTGTCAAGTTGAAAAATACTGTGGACAATTTTTTGCGTGATATAATTAATGTATTATATGGGATTTATCACCTTGACGTCAAGTCCCGCCACGGCGAGTCGTCACCATGTCTACTTCAAAAACGCCCGCTTTTATTCCCGCCTCCTCGAATCGTTAAAAACATATCTTTTATTACCGTCACGTCTGATACATGATAAAAATATTATATTAATATACTAAAATATTTTAAAGAGATCAAACTAAGTTGACGGAGCCCCGTCTCGCGGGGCTCCTTTTTTGGGAGGGTTTAAGAAGGAATCTAATATAACATAACCCTTCCGAGACGGAATACAGTGATTTGAGGCTTATAGGTGCTCGTTATGATATATTTTAGTTAGCATATTTTGCTGTGTAATTAGTATTTTTGGTGGTATTTAATCCCTTTTTTTTTACGACTGTACAAACCACGTGGTGGTAATAAAAGATATGTTTTTTAACGATTTGACGAGGCAGGAATAAAAACGGGTGTTTTTGAAGTAGAGACATGGCGACGACTTGACGGGGCGGGACTCGACGTCAAGGTAATAAACCTTATATGGTAAGTACTATTTACTTTTTGGAGACAACGCAGTAGTCTCGATTTCAATCTGTATGCACGAATTTCTGGTTCTGAGGTCGCGGGTTCGATTCCCGCACAAGTCAAACATTTGTGTGCATGGGCATGAATTTAGCTTGGTCTGAGTATTTCTATGTATAATATGTATGTATTTACAAAAAAAAGAATATAACTATGTATGTTTTTCCATTGTCTAATACCCATAGTACAAGCTCTGTTTAGTTTGGGCTACATGGTGTTGTGTATATGTATATGATAGAATATTATTATTATTCCCTTTATTTATACATTTGTCAATAATAATTACATTTTTAAATATATAAAAAAACACATTTGAAAATATAAAAACTATGAAGACCCACCGGCATCGGGAACTGGGTGCTAAAGCTACCGGTGGTTAGGGCTCCAGTGAGAGGAACCTCCTCACGATGCGTGCCGTGTCTCAAGCAATACGGCCTTCTGCATCAGAGACTTAATCCAGCCGTCTAACGCGAGCCTCTTCAAATTATTATTATTATTATTATCGGTCGTTTTAACACAGGAAAACTTCGTGAGGAAACCTGCCTATTTGAGAGTTCGACATAATATTCTCGAAGATGTGTGAAGTCTGCCAAACTGTAATAGGCCAAACTAAAGTAAGACGTGTGCATATTATTATTTACTTTTGTAAGCTTTAGTATACCTTTGCACAATAATCTTACCAAGGTAATTGGCCCAACATATTGTATTAAAACAATAAAATATTTTAATAGTTCGAAGTCACTTGAGTATAATTATATTATTATTACAATACACAGATTTTAGAATAGTATAGCCTCGCTGATTTCAGCATGAATGGCTGGACCGGGGAAGGATTACCCTCTCACAGAATATCGACGTGAAAAAGCAGTATTCCTACTGTTGTGTTTCGTTCGGTGAGTGAGAGTGCCGGAGGCCCAAGCACCCCTTATCCCCCTTCCCGCTCCTTCTCCTTCCTTTCCTAAAGGGTCGGCAACGTGCAGGTGATGCCTCTGATGTTGCAGGCGTCCATAGGCTACGGTGACCACTTACCATCAGGTGGGCCGTATGCTTGTTTGCCACCATAGTAGTATAAAAAAAAGTAATGTTGTAATTTACTAAGATTACAACATTACATTTGGCTCAACCACAGAGCACAAGAACATAGCAGTTTCTTACTAAATAGTAGATGAAGGATGCTATTTATATTCTATACAGTCCTAGCGTTTCAGTGACAACTACAGGTAATATAAGACTATATAATTGTTGAACTGACAATGTAGTCTGCGCCCGGCACTTTTTGTCGCTAAGTACGAATATTACTTTCGGCTCTAGTAATAGCGCAGATCGCAGTATTCTACGTTATCACCAGCATTGTGACCGTGAAGGTGGACAACTAAATTTCATCATAATTTGTTAATTACTTACAGAATACTAATGAAACTTCATATACATTTGAAGACACAAGTTACAAGCTACAAAATAACGTTTAAAGTAAGTCTTTACATCTCTTATTCAAAGTGTTAGGACGTATTGAAGCGTTTTTATATTTAACTAGCTGTTACCTGCGACTTCGTCCGCGTAGATTTTAACTAAAAAGTGTTTGTCGCCGCGTAACCCAACTATATCATTTAAATATGCGTCGTTAGATTACACGCTGTCACAGAATGCGTAACAAAAATAAAGATTCACAGCTCCTCCCCCGTAGGTGATAGCCTGATAATATGTAGCCTATATGTTGACCCGACCTGTTAGTAATATTCATGCAAAATTTGAAGTAAATCCATGCAGTACTTTTTGAGTTTAGCCCGGACATACATACAGACAAACAGACAAAAATTCTAAAGACTATATTTTTGGCTTCGATATCAATTGTAGATCACGCCCCATATATTCTTTTAAAAAAATTTTCGATGTACAGTTTTGACTTTCCTACGATTTTATTATATGTATAGATTAAATAACCTTTAAACGGTGTATTATTTTTGTTTTTTATTGCACAACTAATTATAACTAATTCTTACGAAGTCATGTACAAAAGATGATTAGAATCCGCTTAACCGTTTCAGAGATCCAGTAAACGCAAAAGCGTTACTCCAACAGGATCTGGAATAACTTCGCAGCCGAAGAAAGAACAAATATGAAATAAGTTGCAAAATTTACCTCGCCTAGACAAGTAATTATATAGCTAATATTTATTTCAAAATTCCCATTAAAAAAGAAATGTTTTTGTGAAATAACTAAAAAACTATAAGTGCAACAAATTTAAAAATGTGCGCAACCATTACAGAAGCTGGGCCACTAATTATCTATAACATTTAAATTACTATTTTCGACATTAATTTGCTGGGGTAACACACACTCTACGTTCTATGGAAAATATAATTAGAGTTTGCTTTGTGTCACTAAAGCGCTTTATTATTTATTTATTTACAGAAATGAGATTGTAGGTTAACATTGATTTAGGCTATAATGTGTTACAGGTATTCATTTATACTCGTAGTTCTAGTATGCGTAATCTACAATAAGTTATGGGTAGAGTACTGTTCTCCTAGATAGGCTACTGAATAGCCTGTGTTTAGGAGTACAATGCCGGTACCCTATAAATATTGTTTTTTATTTTTGTTGCACGTATCAAGTTGAATTATTAGAATTAATAACAGCAGTGGTAGTAAGTAAAACAGTTAGACAATTACTTATTAAGTAGCGTGTGTGTATGTGAGTGAGTGTGAGTGAGTGTGAGTGAGTGAGTGAGTGAGTGAGTGAGTGAGTGAGTGAGTGAGTGAGTGAGTGAGTGAGTGAGTGAGTGAGTGAGTGAGTGAGTGAGTGTGAGTGTGTGTGTGTGTGTGTGTGTGTGTGTGTTTGTGTGTGTGTGTGTGTGTGTGTGTGTGTGTGTGTGTGTGTGTGTGTGAGTGTGAGTGAATGTATTATTAATTATTATAGTAAAAATATAATTTAGAAGCTAGTACGATTACCTATGTAGGAATACACTGATGCCCATATTTTATTGCCAGATTTGTTTAAATCCCATGTACACGTATATATATAGCTGTCAATTAGAACTCCCAGTATACCGTGTAAATATAGAGCATGAGATAATATACTACATACGTCTACTTAGTTTTTTGAATAGATATGTCTAGTAAGATATTGCGCAGAAATTGAACCCTGAATCACATGATGTTTTGGGATTTCATTTGCTTATGCTAACGTCACTGGACCAACAGGCACAATAATATTTGCGATAGTTTATCTTATCTTACGTGGGGGCCAGTCAGTGCAGACCAGCGACACTTCGACCCAGTGGGATCTTTTGTGTCGACACTCTCCCAATAACGTCTGCCATAGATGTTCATGGCAGCCGGTACCAACAGCTTAACGTGCTCTCCGAGGCACGGAGCAGGCGATAATTGTCATAATATCGAAAAGTTATATAACTTCCTAAAGTCAGAGGCGAGCGACGTGGGTTCGAACCCAAGACCCTCTGCATTGCAGTCTGTTGGTCTCCCCTCTGAGCTATCGCTGCTTCGATAGTTACTAACAAACAAACAATTACCTTAAATTATTTTATATTTTCCTTCTGTAGAATAAAGTCTCTAATTGAATCATTAGATTCTATCTGCTCTATCTATTTAATCAATAAATATCTATAGGCAAATTATAGCACTGCACTGATGCTGTAGTGGTTTGAGTGATCGTCTCATCGCTGCTGCTGCGCCGAGTGTTGTGGGTTCGAATCCCACACGGGATCCACAAATGGTTGTTCCGAGTCTGGGTGTTCTTTGTGTCCGTTATCTGAATGTTTGTTAAGTCCCCTGCAACACAGGAATTATTTCTAGTGCGAGAGTTGTCTTTTATGTAAGAAAATGTACTTTAAACTCGCCCAATTTACGAAAAATGATAACAACAATCGTTTTTGTTTAAATTGGCAAGTCATGTATATATATAAATAAAACACTAATTTTAATTCAAATAACAGACTTTAATCATTTCAAATCGTTACATTAAGATTGCACATGTTTTCTAAAATATTTGGTAAACGACAATTTTAGTCTATTATATTTATTTTAACTTGTTCCAGAAGTTTCGATTTGCTTCTGTTAATTTTCTTATATTTTGGGTTTGCTTTCACAGATCTTCTTATACTACTTCTGGTCATCACTCTATCAAAGAGCTCTTCACTGGTATCTTCGCTGCCATCATCAGAAAAGTGATTATTCATACTGTCATTTATTTTATTCGATCTGAGCACTAAAGGTTCCATCCCACCATCTGACAGAATAGACTCATCCTGTATGATTCGTTCGTCATCGCTTTTATCATTACTCGTTTGACGTTGAAACATTCCTTTATTAGGTACAGGTATTTGTAATTTGTCCTTTTTCTCGTCTTTTTTCTTCGTCCCTTCACGATTACACGGTTTGTATTTTATTGGAGAAAAGTCAACTCTCCGTAAAAAGCTAATTGTGTCACCGAACCTTCGGCTACATTTTCTTACAGCCTTTGTTTCAGATTTTGGCTCCTCGGCCTTGCTATCATCATTTTCTAAAGCAACCCCTGAGTCAGAGTTTGAATCCACCATTATGTTTATTTCGGGTATGCTAACATTAAAATCTTTTACTTTCAATTCTTTGTTTAACTCATCAATTTTCTCAGCCTGCTTTAGTATAATTAGATCCTTCTGTGCGAGTTGTTCGGCCACCGCCTCTGATCTCAAAGCTAAATTTACTTCGTATTTCTGCAATTCACCCGATAGGAATTCCAATTCCTTTTTTCTGTTCGATTCCAATTTCTTTATAACATCGGCCTGTTTCGTATATGCTTCTTTCAGCCTCACAACTTCTTGTTTATGTGTCGTCTGCAGGAATTTAATAATGTTTATTGCCTCTTGAAGTGTCGTTGGCTGCATTATATTTTCTTTTGTAGCATTCTCCGACATTATTGCTTCCATTCTGGATCTGTAACGTTAAACATTACGACATTAATTCTTGTACGTTCCTTTTCACCATTTACGCAATGTATTTTTGGGTAATAACAATTATACTGTAATTTGATTCTAATCATCTCATTAGGAATAATGATCCTGTCGTAATAAAAAAACCCTAATTATAACGACATAACAATTTGTCATAATGTGAAGTAAATTAATTGTAATTGCGTTTTTATATTAATTACTATTTCCTTTCATGTTAAAGATTACTGGTTGGAATCATGTTTAATTATTTGTTTGCGCGTAACATGATATAATTATACAGTCAATGGCGTAGTGGTTAGTGTAACCGACTGCCACGCCTGAGGACGCGGGTTCGATTCCCGCACAAGTCAAACATTTGTGTGCATGAACATTGATGTTTGTCTTGGTCTGGGTGTTTCTATGTATAATATGTAGGTATTTACAAAAAAAAAAAGTATGTAAGTTTGTTTATCGATTGTCTAGTACCCATAGTACAAGCTCTGCTTAGTTTGGGCTAGATGGTGTTGTGTGTATGTGGTAGAATATTATTATTATTATATTATTATTAATTATGACAACATGTGAGTATCTAGAATATAGCAGTCTTAAAAAGTTTATTATATAATAAAGCTTCGTATTTAGTTAAATTAAAACCGTTTTTATAATTAAAATGTAAGTTGAAACCACGAACCTCATATATAATAATTTATTATTGTATTAAAAAAGAATCGAATACAATTTGAAACGAGAAATAATGCAATCATTCGTTCGTTTATATATGAAATCGAAATTCAGTATGTATCCATTCATTGGCATTTCTTATCTAAGACAGCTCTATTGTTTTTAATTAACCAAGTCACAGGTAATGTGTTTAGTTACACAACGTGACAGTCTAGAACCATACTATCACGATTGTTTCAAGTAAGTCACTAGGGACATTCCACGTATATTTTCTATAATTGTTTTAACAACTGACCATAGAAATTGCAACACGCGTCGTTATCGTATCTACACATATTGATAGTTTACTTTATAAAACCCTGGTACGATGTGTTCATTTATATAACATACGTTATTGTTAGAATTTATATAACAATTCAACTAAAACAGGTGTCTGTTTGAATTACTTGGACGATTGTTTGAGTTTGACCGTTGAATGTGGCTTTAAGGATACTGGGTAATGTCTTTTGAAGTCATTGTTGAGTTAATGATACTATATTTTACTCATTAATTGGATCATCGTTAGGCAAGCGTTTTATACATATAAGACAAATTTGTATAGTATGTTTAGTTAAACAGAAGTTCAAAGGCCAAAATGAATCACTAATATTTCGATTGTTTGACTTACTAGAGTAAGGACTTGACATAAAGTCCGTAGTAATCATGTAAAATATTATCAATGTTTTATTGTCAAACCAAGTATATAGAATATTCATATTGACTTTTGTGTAAAAATTTGACCGATTTGTAGACAGATTGCAAAAACGCTAAGTTTGGAGTATTCTAAAGGAATGAAGGTTTCAGAATTAAAGTTTGTAAAGATGTATATTGCCTATAGTTACTGCTTGTATGTACATATACATAGTCTCATGCCTATATTCTCGAAGAGAGGTAGGCAGAGGTGATATACATCCACAATTCGCCATCTATGGTTTTTGATCATACATAATTGGAGGCGACCCTTTTTCGGACTACTGGGTACAGTTCTAGACTCTGTGCTTTTACTACGAATTTATTTTTTTATGTTTAAACAACTATGGTGGTAAACAGGCATACGTCCATATAGGAAAGGAAGTGGGAAGGAGAAGGAGCGGGAAGTGGGAAAGAGAGTGATTGGGCCTTCGGCACTCTCACTCACCGAACGAAACACAACAGTAGGACTACTGCTATTTCACATCGATATTCTGCGAGACAGTAGTCCTACCCCGGTCGAGCCGGCCCATTCATGCTGAAATCAGCGAGGCAGAAAAGTAACACTTTGATCCGGCAATCGAATCTGATACTATGCACAGCAGTCGCATTCACTACCGCTGTACCTCCAAGGTAGTATATTATAGGCATGTGTATGTTTAATAATATCTATGTTATCAATTTTGTTTATAAACTGTTCAACTGCTGGGCACATGCCTAATATAATTTCACACGCCTTCGAGACCATTATGTTAAATTCTCAGACATGTAAGTTGCCTCACAATGTTTTCCTTCACCGTTAAACAAGCTATAGTTATCTATTTAATACGTATTGAATAATCACAGTTGCCGTGGGATCGAAATTAAGAATCTGCTTAGCAATATACCTGTATTTCCACTAAGTTATCGCTTCCAATTTCAACCAAACTTGCTAGGCTTACGTAAAAATCTTTAAAATATCTAAAAAATATCTACTATTCTTGTTTTTAAGGTTCCACGTTATAGTGGATGTGCCATTTAACGATCTACATCTTTGAAAATCTTTTACTAAGAATTGTGTGGCCGAAAAATTCTATAAGTATTTGCGCGATTTGCGGATCGGTTACCCCGGAATCAACCTCAATTATATGCGTCTTATACCATGAGACGAAAAACATATTTAGTTAACAATAATATATATTTATAGCAACTTAAATATACATTATAATCTTGAGTAATATTATAAATGCGAATGTGAGTTTGTTTGTTACGCTTTCACGCCTTAACTACTCGATCGATAATCATGAAATTTCGCATACACGTTGATAGGGGTACAGAAAAGGATATAGGGTTCTTTTAATCCAGAAAAAAGTACTGCTCCCGAGGGATAGTAGTTTATTGACAAAATCTACATTAACGCGAGCGAAGCCATTGGCAAAATATAGTACCTTATAATCCTTATAATATAACCTAACTTTTTTGCTACACAGAATATGTTCCAAGCAAAAGTGACATTTTACACCTTCTAAAGTACACTTTAAAAACCCATAGCGGTATTCCCCATACAATATTACCTCGCACCTTAACACTTATCGAAAACCGATTTTTTATAGAAGCGAATCTCCGACAAGGAGTTGTAATTTATGACCGAAGGATTCACACTGGAATCCGTTCAATTGTTCTCGAGATTAGACAAGTACTTCTCTTTTTATGTTAGCAAGGGTTATTTGAATTATTTGACTGGTTTAGAAATACCTGGCCATTCTTATTGGTATATTGTTTTAATTTAACTATCCGTGGGACTCAAGCCTTAGGATATCGTTAGCCTTCGGATTGCGGAGGTCAGATGGCAATCGCTCCATGTAAAAACTACTATCCACTCAAATCCGGTTAGATTAGAAAGCCGACCCTAACTGACTTGGGGATATTAAAGGCTAGGGAGAAAAAGATCCGTGGGACTCAAAAAATGTATGCGTCAAATTCAATTATCATATATAACAAAAGTCTATGTGAAATTATCTGTAACTTTAGTAATAATAATAGATTTCAGACTGAATTTCGGCCGCGGCAGCAACTTTCAACGGAGACTAGCCATCTGCGCAAAAAATGTATATCATGGTGTACTGTGAGTGCTCTCTCTTCACCCTCACTCTCATAGTCCGTTGACAATTCGATACGATGGAAAAGAGATGTCGGAGAATGGTGTTTGCCAAGACAGTAGAACTAATTACATACAGCTCATTAACGTCGGACTGTTCCTTAGAATTTCTTGACAGAAAGCCCTTATAACTTTGGTTTGTTGACTGAACCCGGTACCTTATGATCAGCAGCCGTATATATTAGACTTTAGATTAATGTAGCTGGTAAACGTTAGTAATATAATATCTATTGCGTATATAATTATGGCGTCCATTTGACTTTCTTACTATTTTTGAAGTGACAACTTCTTTAGGCGCATTGAGCACTACTTGGGTGAACAAAGATCATAGAACTCGCGTCATCGTCATGCATCCACGCTTTTCGTTTTTGAATTATTTTAGAATATTAACAATATCTCAGAAATGGTGCATCCTACGCAAAAAATAACGAAATTTTGACCCCCTTAATAACCACTAAGAGAGTATCACGAATCCGACCCGCCCCTTTTTTATTTTGTTTATAAGGAAGTGTTTATAATCAAGGATTAAAATTTTCACTTCTATCGGCAGTCCCCAAAAACTGCCCAATTTTTTTGATCTTACCAATATTATAAACGAGAAAGTGAGTTTGTTTGTTTGTTACGCTGCCACGCCTAAACTACTGCACTGATTATCATGAATTCTCGCATACACGTTGTAAAGAGTACAGAACAGGGTTATCTTTCATTCAGAAAAATTACTGCTGCTGGATTGAAAAGTTTAAAACACAACATTTTGTGGACTTCATTATAATATTTTATCACTACTGGGTTCCCATTGAAACTTAAGACTTTTTTTACAAAAAGCTAGTCTAAGACAACTTAATGAATAAAATACAATAAAATACTTAAAATACAGCACTTAATACGACTTTTGTTTCATTAGCCTTTCTTAGAAACGGATCTGTTCATTAAAATTGTAAAGTTCGTCGGAAAACCAAAATTTACAATTCTGTACATATTTTGTATAACGCCTAGGTAGAAGTGTAATTTCGAATAACTCATTAATTAGGTAGTGGCATTATTATGTACCTATTGCACTTTATACATTTTTAGTTATGTAAGACATTATATTTTAAATAGATTTACTTAACTTACTTAACTTTTAATCTTAGTTGTTAATTTGCCTTTTATTATTATTGCATGCTTTGGTCTTCTATAATTGAAGGGGTTCACATTCAAAATACTTATGTGAAAAATTCTGTGTAAATTGCAGTGTATATTCTTTGTTGGAGATCCCAAATAAAATAAAATAAAAATAAAATATTAATTTTGATTTAGAGAATTTTTCATTACGAACGTCAATACATTTTATACTAATTATAAACCCCGACATCTCGCATTCTTTTAATTAATATGTGTTCTAGCGCAGAGTTAAAACTATCTGTTTCCTAGATTTCATCAAATGCCGCCAAGGAATTTAGCCGTGAAATGGTAACAAAGAGACATAATTATTTTCAATTTTTTTATTAATGGTATGTATTAAATCGTTTTTTCATTCAGTATTTTAGTGGTTTAGTCTACCATCGCGCTATTAATAATATCTGACTGATATAACATGGATTTAAGACTGTATTTCTGACCGAGTAGGCAGCTTTCACCACCTATACCTTAAATCCTACTACGTCTACGTAGGTATTAAAGTGTTCTGCCAATTTTGAGTAGCAGTTCGGGGTCCGTCAATGTACCCAACATTGACGGACCCCGAACTCCTACTCAAAATTGGCAGAACACTTTAATACCATTTTACTAATGGAATAAACATGAAGTCCCATATCTATACTAATATTATATAGGAAAGATTTGGTTTTTTGTCTGTTTGTTTGTAAGGATTTAACTCAAAAACTACTAAACCAATTATTTAAAAAATTCTTTCACCATAAGTAAGCTGTATTATCAGCGAGTTACATAGGTTAGAATTTATTTAAAAAAGCTACTGTTACTAACGTAACCTAACCTACTTCTACTTGAGCGAAGTCACGGGCAAAAGCTGGTCGTAAATAAGATGATACTGCGGTGTCGAACCTGTGACCATATAATCGGTCGCTGGTAAGATGGTAAGTAACTAAACAGGCATGTTAAGAGGTCAACGAGAGACTTGAAACAAGCATCTGCATAATCACTCAAATATTTATCCCGATCGGAACTCAAACCTGCAAAACCCGCTGCATTGCTATCCACGACAGCTGCACCATATATAGTTCGTTCTTAATCTATACAAATAAATAAAATTGAAGTGTCCGTTTTTAATGTCAAAATAACAGCTTTTTATCTAATGCATATGAACGTATATAAGGTACCAATACGAAAACATCTATTTAAAAAAATGTTTGTCTGTCTGTTTGTTCCGGCTAATCTCCGAAACGGCTGAACCGATTTTGACGGGACTTTCACTGGCAGATTGCTGATGTTATAAGGAGTAACTTAGTTTACATTGATTTTAGAAAAAAATAGGGTTCCGCGGAGACAAACACTTTTTAGTTAAAATCTACGCGGACGAAGTCGCAGGTAACAGCTAGTTGAATATACAACAATAATTGTAAAATAAACACAGTACCTTATACAAAAGATCTCAGGGCGTTCACAATGAGGACGAAATCCAATAACACTACTCACTTATTACTTGTAAATTGTCCACGTTTATAAATATAGCACAACTTGTTCGTCCAACGTTCGAACACTGACTGACACGGTGACTGACACCCGATACCTGACAGGTGTGAAACAATAATATAATAATAAACTATCTCCCTTTTTTAATAATATATTTTGAACTTTATTTTCTTGGGATAAGATTGTAAATAGCTCGTTTGGGGGTTTTGTTATAATGGGGTTCTACGAAAAAATGTGGTTTTGAGGATTTTGTGTTATATTGAATATGCGCTTATGTTAGCAGGTAAGGAGATTGTAATGAGTAGATATAAAGGTGTATGCAATTGTTATTTTTTGCAGGTATAATGAAAGGTAAAGCTTTTGTCTAATTTTAAACGTAATCCTACCGATATTTATCATGGTGTTTGGATGTTTTTGTTTTAATGATACAACTCCCGCACTAGGAAAAATCCTGTGTCGCGGGGGGTTTACAAACATTCAAACAACGGACACAAAGAACACACAGACTCAGAACAATATTCAAGAAGAAGAAGAAGAAGATCACACACATTTTTGTCCCGTGTGGGATTCGAACTTACAACATTCGGCGTAGTAGCAGTGGCGAGGCAACCACTTAAACCACTAAGCTATCAGTGCAGTCAGAAAATTATAGATACCTATTTAAATATGGGATTAAATAAAATAATGACCACCAAAAATAGTAATTGCGCAGCAAAATATGCTTACTAAAATATATCATAACGAGCACCTATACGCCTCAAATCACTGCATTCCGTATCGGAAGGGATAGGTTATGTTAGGTTCGTTCTTAATCTCACCCAAAAATAGGAGCCATCGACTTAGTTAGATCTCTTTAAATATATTTTGGTGTGCAATTTGTGTTTTTGGTAAGCATATTTTGCTGTGCAATTAGTATTTTTTGCTATGCAGTTACATAATAAATATTTACAGGTTGCTTTTCAGCGGGTAAGGTCACGGGGCACGTGAGTGCCAGATAGCAATTGAATCGTGGAAGAAAGAATAATATAAATAATATGATATTGTATGATATAATATGATATTATGATGTTAAAGCAAACCACGATAACGTGGAAACTCAAGACTCACAGACTTATGTAAATAAATCGAAGAGAACATAATTAATTACAGCCTAGCTATAAATACAGTTACATAATACAACAAAGAAAAAAACCGTTCAAATATCGAACATTCCATGTTTTTCTTATTTTGGCGCCAATTTCTTATATTATGCATGCAGAAATAATTCCCATTTGTTAAATTCTTGCAAAATAATTGAATGTATATTTTGTATGGCGATAACTTATATACTATCAAAACTATGATTTTGCTTCTATGAAAAACAATGATTGTACTTGTTAGGTATTAAATATTATAATGATAACTGTATTGATGTTATTGCATTACACAGTATAGGCAATATTTAAAACATGTTATCAACTATTATTTTCCTCTGAGTCTTCTTCAGAGGTTAATGAAAACAACACGGGTCTGTGTGTCTGTCTGTTAGTGACAGACGTAACTCCGAAACCACTGGACAAATTGACTTGTAACTTGGTGTGCAAACACCTTGGGGTCATACCTCGGTCGAGTTTGACAATGGGCCCTGTGGGTCAAAAGACCCCCGAGATATAGGGGTCACAAGGTCACACGTATAATGGCAAAATACTTTTACATTTAAGACGAAGAGGCTGAATCCTGGGTTATTACACCCATCTCGTTGTTCTGATACTTTATTAATGACCAAAAATTATAACAAAATGTTTTTGTAAATGTACCTGATAGTGAGCGACAAATTTGTCGACTAAATACCAGCCTCGGTGGCGCAGTAGGCAGCGCGTAAGTCTCATAATCTTAAGGTCGTGAGTTCGATCCTCACCCGGGGCATAAGTTTTTGTGTTTTCAGATTCATGTTTGTAGTACCATCTTTGAAATCAATTGTCAAAAAGGCCACCGTGGTGAAATTACTGACATCTGTGTATGTAGCATATTTTAAAATTACGCGTTATGATAAATCACCAATAGATGGCAGTAGTGTTCCCTCTTATGACGTGAAACCTACACTTTTCAGATATTACATAATGTATGTTGTAAATTTTATATTGGGAATAGCGTGTAAAAATAATAAAAAATATACTAATATTCTATCATATACACATAACACCATCTAGCCCAAACTAAGCAGAACTTGTACTATGGGTACTAGACAATAGATAAACATACATATATACTTTTTTTTGTAAATACATACATATTATACATAGAAACACCCAGACCAAGACAAACATCCATATTCATGCACACAAATGTTTGACTTGTGCGGAAATCGAACCCGCGACCTCAGGCGGGGCAGTCAGTTACACTAACCACTAAGCCATCGAGGCCGACTAATTTAAATATAGTTAGTGTTTTATCACCATATTATCTATACTAATATTATAAAGCTGAAGATTTTGTTTGTTTGTTTGTTTGGTTGAACGCGCTAATCTCAGGAACTACTGGTTCGAATTGAAAAATATTTGTTTGTTAGATAGCTTATTTATCGAGGAAGGTAATAGGCTTATAACATCACGCTACGACCCAAGGGGGCGGCGCAGTAATCATAAACGCGGGTGAAACCGCGGGCACATCTAGTTATATAATAAATATAATTAAGTTTCAACGGAACCGAATACATGCCTACTTGTCGATGGGCACGTGTACACGTGCAAATTATCACGCTAAGGCTTATTAGTTACTATACTCAATATTATAATCTATATATTAATACGTAAAGCAAAAACTTTGGATCCCTTTTTACAAAAATTGGGCGGACGGAGGAGTATGAAATTTCGCACACTTATAGTTTATACAGAGAAGAAGTGACGAACCCTAATATTTATATAAAATGTGCATTAGAAATACAATAAATTAATGAAAAAACACTACACGCACACTACCATGCATTTGAAACACGCAGTCAGAGCGCGTAACTATGATTACATATATCAATATATAATGACATGTATCAGTAATATCTTACTGGCAAACTTTGGTCGAATTTCGAGCACTAGGCGACCGCTAGTTACATTTAAAGTATAAATCAATGAAGAAATATTAAAGCAATTGTATTTTTAAACGATCACAAAATAAGATTTTGATTTTAGCCATTATATTAAGACCGCGTTTCCATTTGTATCGTGTACGCTTTTACGGAAACATTTACGGAAGGCAATCGCCGGTCTTTCTTAAGAGGAAACACTAAGGGCGAGATAATTGAAAATAGGTATTTGTAAAATCTATTGCTGTCGCGCAGTGCCATGTATAGTATCATGAGCGCGATAGACACAACTGCATCTTGGACCGAAAATACCTATTAAAAGTACACAAAATCAAGGTTTCGTAGTCCCCTGATTCCTTCTCCAAAACTTGACCGATTTAATTACTATTTTCATTAAAAATTAAAAAAGCTTTGGCCGTGTTACTATGTTTTCCTTTTTTTATATAATCTAGTCAAATTTGTTACCTGGATGTTTGAACACAACGGTAAATCTGGCCAATTTTAGAGGTTTTTGAAGGCTCATGTCTCTTAATAATTAATTTATAAAAAAAGGAAAACATAGAGACATGCCAATAGAGGTCGTACATTTTATGTAAAAAATCGATTGCTCTACTAGCATTATCCAGGGAAGAAACGGGGGACTACGTTTGTATGGAAAAACGGCCCTTGTATTTCCTCTTAATAATTCCCGTTGATTTGAGAATCAGAACAAATCTGTAATCAATTTCTCACTGTTTCCACTGTCGTCATCGAATTTTTATCGTTGAACGACTGACTGGGCTCGGTGTTTCCACTGGGTTGTAACTAATTGTCTTATATTTGAACGAGCGCTAAATTACATTTTGCCAATACGATAAGGCAACGGGCCTACCCGTGTCGTGACGCTTTTTATCATTGTACGTCAGTTGTCTTATACGGTTCTAATTGTCTAGACTATTTATTGTTATTGTGACTGCATGGCCGGCGTAGTGGGCAAAGAGGCAACTCGCTACTGCCACCGTTACTGAGCGTTGTTTGAATTCTACACAGGACTTTTATTAGTGTAATCGACAAATTATTTTTGACTATGGGTATGAGGTATTAGTATTTACTTGAACTTTATAGATCCGTGGGGCGCCCAAAAGACTGCAATGCATAGGGTCTCGGTTTCGAACCCACGTCGCGCACCTCTGACTTTCGGAAGTTATATGACTTTTCGAAATTATGTGCGCATTGATTGACAATTATCGCCTGCTCCGTGCCTCGGAGAGTTCGTTAAGCCGTTGGTCCCGGCTGCCATGAACATCTATGGCAGTCGTTATTGGGACAGTGTCGGCACAAAAGATCCCACTGGGTCGAAGTGTCGCCGGTCTGCACTTACTGGCCCCCATAGCAAGCAAGCAAAGCTAAAAGCAAAATTGTAATTTTATTAAACCCAAAATCTAAACCAAACCAACATTAATTAACCACCGTTATATGGCATTATTTTATCTATGTATATTATGTTGTGTAACTGACTTGTCAGTTGCCAGTAGATCGAAAAGGAATCTTTCATGAGCCATTCCAAATTACCACTGCACAGCAAGTTTTTAAATAATATTGTTAAGCGTTTACGCAAATGCAAAATCCGTATGTAGTTTAATTTTAAAGTATATTAAGTAGAAAATATCATCTAAATCGGTAAATCTGTTTCTGAGAATCGGTAATCATACATAAAAATACGCGTTAAAAGAAACTCTTTCTTTATTGAAGAGGCCCAAACACGTACATAATTATGTATTTTTTTGGTGAATACCAAAAAAAAAACATATTATTATGTAGTTAATATATGTTATGTGTAATTTGTTTCTGGCTACCCCATATGGCTCTACTTAGACATTAATTTATGAGTGTATTGTAATTATAATAAACTTTTATTTATGAACCCTTGTAATAATAAAAATAATTGTAGTTACCAGTTCTATACCTAATTACTCTGGGACAAGAATGAATAAGCTAATCAATTTTAGTGTAGTACAAAATGGGATCCACAAAAAGTTTAAATTCGTCATTAAAATTCTATATAACCAAATTTTATTGTTACTTAATACCACGTCGCACGCTCAAAGTTGCAAAGTTAACCAATTATAACTTTGCATGACTTATCCAATGTTATATTTGAGAATTCATTCGTTAATGGCAATAATGTTCATATGAAATATGTACCTATGTGTAATTAGCCAGCTTTGTTTATAGTAGCGGCGCAAAGGTAATGAATGGCGAACATTGTTTGGGCTGGTATTACACTTATCAAATATCTTGGTCCAATTTTGCTGTCAAGTAATTGATCAAATTTCTTTGAAGGATGCCCATTACAATTATCCAATAACTATGACCGATATTTTGATGAAGTCGTCAAATTTATTTGATCAAATGTACATTGGACCAAGATATTTTATAAGTGTAATACCAGCCTTACACATAATTATAATCTCTCGTTTTATTCCTGACAAGGTAGGAAGAGGTGTATGACACCCAAATTCTGCTCGATAAGGTTTTAGAATAGGTCCCCAAGTAATATATACACTAATATACACCTTCACAAACATAAATTGTAATAACACCTAAAGACGCGCACGCGCGTCACACACACTCACGCACTCACTCGATTCAAATATGTATGTACTTATCTTATCTCATGTGTGGGCCAGTCAGTGCAGACCGGCGACACTTCGACCCAGTGGAATCTTTTGTGTCGACACTCTCCCAATAACGAATGCCATAGATGTTCATGGCAGCCGGGATCAACGGCTTAACGTGGTCTCCGAGGCACGGAGCAGTCGATAATTGTCAATCAATACGCACATAATTTTGAAAAGTCATATAATTTCCGAAAGTCAGAGGTGCGCGACGTGGGTTCGAACACGAGACCCTCTGCATTGCAGTCTGTTGGTCTCCCCACTGAGAAGACACACACTTAGAGAACATTGTACTACGGAATGTAATTGATGTTGTAACAATTTGAAACAATATGAATCAACTACTTGTATTACCTGCTATATATTTACATAGATACCTACGATATGTTTATATACATTGAGTTATAATGCGTGCCAGAGTGTATAATAGTTTGTAAGAGAATGTATAAATCTTATATAAGTGAACTGTAGTTCTTTTGAGAAATAAATATAATTAAACCCGTATTAGGGAGCAGCAATTGTCTAGTGGGAGACCAACACACTGCTATGCAGAAGTCTCGAGTTCGATCCTAAATACTTTTCGAATTTATGTGCATATTAAATAGTTAATTATAGCTCGATTGAACGGTAAAGGAAAATATCGTAAAGAAACCTACATATCTGCGAGTTCTACATAATGTTCTCGAAGATATATGAAGTCTACCAAGCCGCAGTGGGCCAGCGGGGTGGACTATGGCCTAAGCCTTCTCGCACAGAAATGAGGCCTTTGGCCAGCAGTGGGGTAGTTAATATATATGGGCATCAGCCCTATATATTAACTACTATTAATTTATTAGTAGTGAATGCGACTGCTGTGCATGAGGTCTCGGGTTCCAATCCTGGGTCGGGCCAACAAAAAGTTGGCAGTGTTAGACACCCCCGTGCCTCGGAAAGCATGTAAAGCCGTTGGTCCTGCGCCTCTCCGATCGTGTCGGATTACTGTCCCATCGAATCATGAGAGTTAGGGAACAGAGAGTGCACTTGTGTTTGCGCACACACTTGTGCACTATGATATCTCCTACGCAGATAGTCTTCGTTAAGACTACGGCGTGACCGAAATTCGGTCTGGAGGATATTATTATAGTTTTAAGTCCTACGTAATATTGGGCAAGCCTATTGTTGGTTGTCTAATGGACCACACATAATTTTTTTTATTTTCTAAAAATTCCTCTTACTACCGCTGCGACACAGAGGTAATCTAATGGAGATACAAATAAAATTTAAAAGCAGTAGTAGTTACATTTTAATTACGGTACATTCATCCATTTTAAATTCTGTGTAATTTACTTTAATTTACAAATGTACCTTTAATTTACATTAATGTTCCTTCAATTTACAATTAAAGTTGAACGTGTTTTTATAACTGCAAGTTTTCCAGCGAACAATATTGTTATTCCATTCTCATTAGACTTAAAGTGCAATGAGCTTTCCTAGAAATACAGGTAGCTTAAATTAAACCGTTCGCTTTTATTGTTGAAGTACACGCAATACTGTTTGAAGGCATTTAAGTTTTTAATACAGGTAATTGGGTTTTCGATTGGGACTGGCACCTAGCTTGTAGATATATTATGTAATATTTTTACATTATGTAAAAAAAGTGTGTGTTCTTTGTGTCTGTTGTTTGTATGTTTGTATAGTCCTCCACAGCAGAGAACTCATAGGCCGAGAGTTGTCTTTCTTTATCAAAAAAACAAGAAAAGAAAGGCAGAGCTGCACGACACCTACATTTTGCCAACTGTTTTAGGTTCCTATTGCCGTTTATCGGATCTACAAAATTGCATGATGATGATCGACCAAATATATAAGGCGGGAAAGCGTACCAAACATACAAACTCACATTTGCATGTGTAATATTAGTTAAAATTAACAGGTTATCTAACGCCTATCTCCTGTAAACCATATTTTGAAAAATATAGAGTCTTAACATTGCCATGCCTATTTATCTATGAGACAGCAGTGTTTGTAAAAACTAATTCACACCTGTTCTCTACACTGTCAGATGTAACTGTTTGCAATCGACGTGACTGTCGTAGCAATAGATTATGTATCCACACTGCTAAGACAACACTCATGAGCAAAAGCATATTCTGTATGGCACCAAAAATCTTTAATAAAGTGCCGAACTTATATAAAACAGTTAATTTAAACTTATTTAAACATTATCTTAAAGCCCTTCTATTATCAAAATGTTATTATAATATAAATGAATACCTTAATGATAAACAAATAATGTAATTAAATTATTATTATATTTTTTATTGTTATTCTTGATTATTTAAATTGACATTGATACTATAACCACATTTTTTTACTTTTACATGATTTCCTCATATTCAATTGTTTTAAATACTTATGATTTATTAATAATAAAAAATTAAATATTATTGTTACTTGTTTATTATTATATTTCATTCTTTTAATTATTTTATGATAATGTAACATGCATGCTGTTTTTAATTATTATCAATATTTGCATGTCTTTATATTGACGGAACATGTTGAAACTGTAATACTTTGTAACACCATATTGTACACATGTTATGACAAATAAATCATCTTTATCTTTATAACGCAAACATATTTTTTTAATTGGATTGGTAGCGCCTGAGAAACTTTTTAACTTTATACATACATACATACATAGATTCACGCCTGTTGGGGGTACCAGAGGGGTAGGCAGAGACTACGGATTTCCATTTGCTACGATCCTGACACACTTCTCTGGTTTCATTCACTTTCATCACATTCCTCATACACGCCCGTCGGTTCAAGGAGCTCTTAACCTGGCCTTTGTCCAGAACGCCTCCGATCTGATCGAGAAACGTTCGCCTAGGTTTTCCTCTTGCGACTGTCCCATTCAGACTAGTCTTATAAACTTGCTTAGTCAGTCTTTTCTCGTCCATTCTATCTACATGTCCAAACCAGCTTAACATACCCTTTTCTATTCTTGTCACTATATCCACTTTCATGCCGCATCTCTCTCTAATCACACTATTCCTTATTCTATATTTCAGAGTCACACCACATATGCTTCTCAACGCTCTCATTTCTACAGCACTTATTCTGCTCTCATTATAATCGTTCATATCAATATATTTTAATATTTATCGCAAAGTTTACAATATGAATATAAATTAGTGGCAGATGGGACAGCGTGGAATTGCTTCTCATGTAGTTGTAGGTCCTCTTGGTATCGAATAGAAGAATATGTAATGAATGTTGAATTATTCTAATACAATTTACAACTAAAACTATTACAACTAAATCTTCAGGGAATCAAAGTCATCAGAATTGTTTCTAGTCTATTCACATTACTGAGATACCTAATTACATCTAGACAAAATTATTTTGCCATATGTATGCAAATTGCTTAAGAAAGTTTGTCAGTTTGTTACCCGAGGGATTTTATAGTGACGGCACTACGAAGGATGACATTGACGAGAATAATTATATGTTATTTTAAATACGTAACAATGAAAAATTAAGGTAATGTGATTTAAATTGCGAATGCCTCGTCGATCAAGTGGCATCATACTACCAAAAATATAGTTAAAATATATTAAACGTAGAAATCATATATATTGCGATAAAAAATTTATATTCGAATCATCTAGCAAATCAACTATTATATAGAAGAAAAAATACACATTGCTAGTCTGCCTATTGACTGCTAATAGTGGCTTACGGGTTCGATGTTCGGGTTGGTAAGATTTTTGATGAAGGTAGATACATTTTTACTCAACAATGGTGGTAAAAATAAGGAGAGAGGTACTACCTTTCACTATGAAAACTGCCGGAACTCTACCGCATTTTACCCGGTAACTTAGAACTTAAAACGAAATGCAGTAAGGATGTTACTAGTATTACACTGGTTGCCAATAAAAGGGTGGTACTTCCTTGAGTGACAAGTCACATAAAAAAAAATAACAACGGGTTGCACTACGGGAGTGCCGGCAGAAGTGAAAACTTGAATATTAACGTTGTGCATTTTTGATATTTTGGAATGGTTAGGGAATAATTTTGCACGTATTACTTTAATTATCAGTATAAAAGTACTATCATTTATGTGGTAAAATACAATATTCATTTATTGCGCTATCGTACACAAACATGACAATTCTCCCTCAGTCTTACGAATTTTCGATCAGGCCACGTGTCCTGACGGGAGTTTAACATTTTTTACCCATCACAAAACTGTGTAAAACGCCGCTAAAGAAGTTTTCACTTAAGACCTAAGAACTAGCCCTGACTCGTTCCTGGGTTTTTTTAACAAATAGAACCTCGACCTGGTATTTAGGTTTAAATAAAGAACGTTAGTTGAGAAAATATCTATGCCCTATTCATCGCAGTCTAACACGTTATGATTTGTTTTTGCTCTGCGTAAGGCTTCCAGGAAGCTTGCTTCTTGGCTGGCAGTACTGCGATTCTTTTTCCCTTCGCTGTTGCAAATTAAAAACTTATCAGTAGACGATCTTTGCTTTTTCACTACTATACTATAATGTCAGAAAAATTATAATATTAGGCCTTGTTAGTAAAAAAAAGTTTTTAAGGCCATCGTCATTAGCAGAACTACCCGTATATAAGGTAAAAGGTTTAATTCCTATAACGTTAAGCCTAAACCAAACTAAGCCACCAATTTAGTTTCCGATAGATATGATAACCTCGGAATATTATAATATTATATTATGCCAGGCATTGATGTAATTTATTAAAAATAAAATAATTATACTTTGTGTCGTGTTAAAACAAAGAATGGTACGAAATACTTGAATATGGTAAGATTTATTTTGTATATTTATTGAAACAAGACCAATTTCAGAGAATCCTCTTTTAAGTGAAGAAAACCTTCAATCAATCGCCGTCTCGATATAATCAACGAACGTACCCTGTGAAATTAAATTTCGGAAAATGTTGCTTTGTTTGAATTTAGATCGTATTTTCTTTTTATATTGAATAGTCTTTCCTTTCTTTTGGCCAGAGCTACGTCCAGAGGTGTTGAATTGATGACTAGATAGCTGATTACGTTGATTCTGATGAACATGGGTCGTGTTATATTTGAAAATCAACTTAAGATGCTTATTTTAATTTAAGAAAAAAATAGGAGGCAGTAGCTTTGTCTAGTTTTCTAAAATGATATTATCTTAATACTATAAGTATATGGACAAAGGCCAGGTTAAGAGCACCTTATACTGCCGAGCGTGTATGAGGAATGTGATAAAAGTGAATGAAGCCAGGGAAGTGTGTCAGGATCGTAGCAAAGGAAATCCGTAGTCTCTGCCTACCTCTCTGGAAAACAGGCGTGAATCTATGTATGTATAAGTTAGATAATGGATTATAAATTCAAGTTTCCTAATCAACTTAGGATTAAAATCAAAAGTAAGTCTATTTAATAATGCAGGTTGTGATCCAAACATTCGTAACCGAACTCAGTTTACGTTATGGTACTAATAAGATTGTGTAAGAAAATGGAAAAAGATCAAGTCCTTTAAGGGCAAATGTAATTATTATTATTAGAGACATTATTTTTAATTTATATGCTGTAATTCAGCTAGATTCTCTAAAATTGTTGTACCTAACCCTATTATATCAGTGACTATAAAAAATGTGAATTCAGAAACACGCAATATGTACTTATATATGTATGTATATTAGCTCAGTGGGGAGACCAACAGACTGCAACGCAGAGGGTCTCCGGTTCGAACCCACGTCGCGCACCTCTCACTTTCGGAAGTTATATGACTTTTCGCTATTATGTACGTGTTGATTGACAATTATCGCCTGCTCCGTGCCTCGGAAAGCACGTTAAGCCGTTGGTCCGGGCTGCCATGAACATCTATGGCAGTCGTTATCGGGAGAGTGTCGACACAAAAGATCCCACTGGGTCGAAGTGTCGCCGGTCTGCACTGACTGGCCCCCACATAAGATAAGATAAGATATATATGTATATTACAAAATGCGCAACATTGTTTGGATAATAGTGGCTCCTCTTACCGCATGCATTGCATATAAAACAAACACCTAAATAATACCGCCAATGCTTTCAGATCTAATTTTGCTTTCCACCACTGTGGTAACAAGCACTAATAAATAAAGAAATAAACAAAATTGACACGAGAAAAACGGCCACAACAACTACAATACGAAAATATACAAAGAAGCCTCTCGGAAAATCTCTGATTTTATTTACGATCCCGCTTACCCCTAATAGAAAAAGGTGGGATATAAATCCCTAAAATATGCGTTACTCGTCCACACACAATACAGATATTTGGTTACATACAATCTAACCGCACATAAAAATTACGTATAACTTTTATGAAGCCGGACCCGGTTTGGATTGGGTAATTTTTCCTAAATTTAATTTCCACTCCTAACGTATTACTATGTGAAGTTGGAATATATTGCCACTCGTGTTTTATCTCGCGTTGCGATTGTTGATGTATTTTGTAGGATTTAAGCTTGTCATGTTAGGACTTCGTTGTGAATTATTGATATGACTTAGCTGTGTTGACCTGATATACATACATATATAGCGTGTCGTCAAACATTGTTCGCGGCATAAACAGTATCTAGACTAAGTATTAAGTATTTTATTACTTACTAGCTTTTGCCCGCGGCTTCGCTTGCGTTAATTTAGGATTTGACAATCAATTCGGGTTGTACTCTGCTTATAATAATACTTTCATACTGCTAAGTCCAGAAATGAGAAAATTTCGTTACAAACTTTACCCCCCATTTTACCTCTCTAAGGGGGATTTTTGTCCATTCCACTTACATAGATCATTTTTTTTGTAATCAGAACCCAATATACCAATTTTCATACTTCTAAATCCAGAAATGACAATATTTCCATACAAACTTTACCCCCCCATTTTACCATTTTAGGGGGAGTTTTGTCCATTTTACCTACACAGGTCATTTTAAATTATAATCAATAACTTGTATACCTATTTTTATACTTATAAGTCCAGAAATGAGCATATTCCATATAAACTTCATCCTCCTATTTCACCCCCTTAGGGATGGAATTTCAAAAAATCCTTTCTTAGTACACCCTAACAAATTAAAACACACATGCTCTCCAAATTTCAAGTTCCTACGACCAGCGATTTAGGCTGTGCGTTGTCTCTAAGTCAGTCAGTCAGGACATCTTCCTTTATATATATAGATAGATAGATAGATTCCTGAAGACCTGTAATTGGCCTTTTGTGTCTTATTGTGTTTGTTTCGAAAGTTGTATGTGTTGTTGGTCTTCCAAAGATAAATAAATAAATAAATAGACTAAAGTCCAACCGCGTATATAGGTTAATTAATCTCTGCAATGCACGGATGACGTAGTGGTTTAAGTGGTCGCCTCGTTATTGCCACGACGCCGAGTGTTGTGGGTTTGATCCTCAAACAGGACAAAAAATTATGTGATCGACTAACAGTTGTTCCAAGTAGTAGAGTTTCAAATTGAGTCTGGATGTTTTATTGTGTCCTTTGTCTGAATGTTTATAAATTTGCCATGACAATTCGTGAGCTGTCTTTTTAAAAAAAGTAAAACGGTAAACAAATAAACTGCCCCAATATGACAATCTCTGCAATGGCTAAACAGATGTGGATCATGTTCTCCGTAATATACAGTTGTACTGATTAAATGGTAGTACCATATACCATACCATACCATACCGTACCGTACAATTGGGTAAGATTTGCTTCTTACTTTTGTTGTGTGTTGAGTTGTATAAAGACTTAAAAATACCTTTGATCACAATTATATAGCGTAATATAAAGTTATTATCTACTAAGCTGGATATTCTGAATTATTGTCCCCATTGTTACAAGGCTTGCAAAGAGATCAGTGATAATCCTTAACGCAAATGTATATTGCGTATTGGCATAGATTTATGAGCTTTCTAAAAGCTTTTCCATTATGAGTATTTTTCCACTAACAGATTCATAAAACATAATAAACCCTTAATGGGATTAGTGCAGAGGATTATAGAACATGAAAAATCCACACTATCCGAACACACTTTTGTTCGACGTAATTTTCTGTACATAAAAGAATTCGAGCTCGGCTTTATGTTCAACCAATAATTTATCTACTTTAGTTATTTGCTCAAAATAATTGTAATATATGGTCTCGATATTTTCTCTTAAAGTATTAGTGGATTTAAAAGAAAATGCTAGTATGTACTAGGATTTTCTTCTGTTTAACATTGTGCACGATACTGGTTGTTTATAAAGTGCAAATATAACGGCAAATAAAGTGTATAAAATGTAAAGGTGTTAAAATGTGTTTTTCTAACTAAGAGTGGTAGTTTTTCATAAAAAAGATTGTGAGAGTATAGAAGCGAGCTAAAACATAACCTTTTTTAAATGTTCAATAAAAAGCTTTATAAATATAGATAAAATTTTTATGAAAACACAGTTTATTATGTTTAAATGTCAATATAATTAATATCTTCGCAATTTATATATTATCATATTTTTAGGGATTAAATATAATGATCATCAAAAATACTAATTGGTCAGCAAATATTGTACAGCATAACGAGCATCTATACGCCTCAAATCACTGCATGCCGTCTCGGAAGTGTTAGGTTATGTTAGAGTCCTTTTTTTAAACCCACCCAAAAATAGGAGCCCCGCTTTGCGGGATTCCGTCGACTTAGTTTGATTTCTTTAAAGTTTGCTGGCCATGAGTTGGTGATCAATTAGCTATTTCTGCTCACAGATTATATTTTTCTGCTCACAAAAATACCAATACTATGCTAACCATTTAAATAACCCCCATATTTTTAAACACCTACATTATTGAACAAATTCGGATATGCTACCAGCTCCGTCAAGAGCTAAAACTACAGCTAAATCCAATCAGCTCATCTACCAGATAAGATATTTGCTGCAATGGTTTCTATTCCAGATCTATTCAACCATTCAGTTTATTAATATTTTCCAACAGAAAAATTGTATGTACTATATTTAATTTACGTTAACTATAAAAATCACTTTACGACTTACAACATGTCCGTATCTTATTTTTACACGCTATATAAAGTTCCATAATATATAATCACTAGGAATTCGATGGTCCACATTACTATCAAACGTATTTCCCTTGCTTTATCAAATCTATGACAATACAGTCAACAGTAAGCGTAAGCGGGCAGCCAAATAAGCTTCATAATATGCAAATCATCAAACTAACGAGAAGGAAAAGATAAAAACTATTTGCTATCGCTCGATTAAGTCGGATCCCAATAAAAGTTGCTTACGTAAATCCGATGGTACATCGCCCGCGACGTATAATGTTGTACGATGTATGATTGTTTTTGTTATTATTTCAAATCGACTATGACCGTTATGTTATTTTGTTGCTGTCAGTAATAGGATGCTGAGCATTGTGGTTATATTTTGACTAGCGGTCGCCTAATGCTCGAAATTCGACCAAAGTTTGTCTGTATGATATTGCTGATACATATACGTCATTATTTATTGATATATGTAACCATAGTTACGCGCTTTGACTGCGTGTGTCAAATGCATGGTTGTGTGCGTGTAGTGTTTTTTCATTAATTTAATGTATTTCTAAACATATTAGTATTCGCACCTCCTTCTTCATATAAACTTTAACTGTGTCAAATTTCATGCTCCTCCGCCACGCAATTTTCGTAAAAAGGGGTACAAAGTTTTTGCTTCACGTATTAATATATAGATATCTTTAGGTTGGCTAGTAAGTATAACATTACACCTAGTAACTGGTTAGGTGTTGATTGTGCCGGGGCATCGCCGGAGTCAACGGGTACTGCTAGGTGAGTCACTAATGTAGTTTCAGTTCCAGCGACCTACCCACCATTAAAGGCAGGATTCGGCCCGTCTTGGTAGGTTTAGTTGATAGGACCCGGGACTTTCCATCTTGCCTAGGTGAGCTCGACATACCCTCTCAGCTCCCCTTAACTCAACAGACATCCCTCATATGGAAATGCATTCCATAATGTAAAAAATAAAGAAAAAGACGATTGCAAAACCAGAAGTGCAAGAATTGTTGCCTCTACAAGAAACCAGAGCTAAAAATTAAGACGACTGGTCATTACTGACGACACGGAATTGCTTGATAGCAAAAAGCTTCTTGTTGTTATACATTTATTCAGATTATTTTACCTAATTTAGTCACTATAATCAGCACTAAACCTTGCCTAATGCAATATCGTCAAACATGTAGAAATTTAATACATGTTTTGCCAAAAATAAACTTCTTTATAAAGACATATTTAGTAATAATGTCACTTTTTCAGACTATGCAAGATAATTACTGCATTGAAATTTGACTATTTTATACGGATTTTATCGCTCTATTTATTTTAAAGCTATGATTATATAATTCTTAAACTAAACAGTGTGCGTACACTATAAAAAATATTATAATTACATATATTATTATCATACCGTTGACACGTATTGAGCTCACCGTTAAACAAAACAAAAATCTTATTTATTGTTGTTAGATAAAATTATTTTTATTGGTATATAAACTTTTTACAAGTGACAGTTATGTAATCTACACAGATTTGCAATTTTTATTGGTGTTGCCATGTGTTTTTTGGTTTAATACACTATTCACGATCTCAGATGATTTATTAGCGCCTTATAACTTGCAGTACTTGGTATAAAGTTTAACTGTCGCAAACAGAGGCAGTTATTAATTAAATACTGAAGATGTTAAGCGCCGGCGCGGTCAGCAAGTGTTTTCTATTGTGTCTTTTGTATGACGATTCAAGTGTTAAGTGACTTCTTAGAAAAGGTTTACTACGCAAATGAGGTTTACTAGGAAAGCACGTAAGTAATCACTAAATGTTTATGAGTGCGGCAATAAGTGTGATTAATAATAAAATGTTTTATAACTTTAAAGGATTTTAAGTAATCCTCTTAAGTTATAATAACTGGCATCACATTACTATTCCTTTTATTTAAATGTTGTAATCCTACTTAAATATGACATCGCCTTTATAACTCATGCTAGCATTTTAGTAATCCTATTAGTCATAATTTCTTTTTCTGTAATAAATTATTTGGTGAAAGGTAATAATTGCTACGAAATCCGATTATTGGAAAATTCTACAACCGCGCATTCGAATTATGATAAATTAATTATTATTTGTCGCTATTATAATTTGAATCATAATCGAATTTTAATTCGAATAAATTCAAATTGTAATTCGAATAAATTCAAACTATAACTCGAATTATAATCGAATGTTCAAAACTTGATTTGATGATAGATTTATAATCGTGAACAAACATCGAAACAACATCTGTTTCGATGTTTGTTCACGACGATTCATATATTGATGTCCTTACTTTTTTTAGAAAATACCTACTTTACATTATTTTCGTTCCCTTTGTATTCTGTATGACGACTTTTTTTGTATATAATCTGGTCGAGGGAAATAATCGTTCTTTATAGGCCACCGTCCTAATCTTTCGAAGCACCATGTCGTACCTACTCCTCGTTAATGATCGAATGACGGTCTCCCACTCGTACAGTTAATACGCACATAATCAAATAATCCATCAATATCAAAGTTTAATGTATTCAAATAAGTATTCGACAAAGCTATGAATATTTCGATTTGTTTAACGATTCGAATTTTTAATCGATAAGTGCTCATTGCTGATGTTAGTACCCCTTTTTAAATAGTTGTACTTTTCACCTTCCTATGTTCAACAAAACTTACTAAATGTAATTGATAACCCCTAAAAATTATTCGAGACCTGTTATTTAAATTTAAATTAGTAATAATAATAACTGCACAATAATAATAAATTATCTTAATGATAGGTCCTCTTGAGAAGTTCTATGCCCAAGGCTTGTAGATTGGCAAATAATATTATAATTATATTAATAATTAACGCTTTTGATAAATGCTTTAAGGTTAAAGATATATATTATAAAATATATTAAACGTTAAAGCAAGCGATAACTTACCTTTAATTATTACGGAAGTGCGAGTGTACTGAACTATTTTACATATTGTATATAATCATAAATAATAGTTTAAAGAACAAAAAATACCTTTTACATATACACACACACACACACACTAAAAGTATATTAAATTTATCTGTGAAAACTTTAATTGGCCTTTTCATGTTATCAGTTTATTTTTGTTTGATCAAGTTATTATTGTTTGTCAATTTATTTCCGTTTTTTAGCTTCACAGCTTTCTTTGACAGGTATTGTATTAAATAAAACATTCCAAGCTTTTTGTTACTTACCAAAGCGTATCGTTTAGTAGGTAAACTATTATTTATCTTAAACTTCTAGTCTTAACAAACTTTGAAATTTACATATACTCTTTCTTTCTTATTTTCCTAGTCTTGTCAAAACAAACCAGATGAGCTCATTAATAGCTATTTAATATACTAGAGTACTAAGAAATGTGTTTCTAGGCTCCATTATCAGTACAGCTCAATAATACCAAATTATTTTATTGACATTTAGACAGACAGAGAAAATATACTTGCCAAGAAAAAAAAAATCCAGCGAGCCCGTATGTAAAAGAAAGAACACGGTTTGTGTTTAAATCAGTAGATTTATTTAAAAGCTACTAGTGAAGCAATTATAAGCGTTTTAATAATGCGTATACCTAATGACAATATCTATTGTTATAAAACACGTATAAGCCACTTAATTCAATAATGATCACAGTGTGTCATTATTGAATCTTTATCATTATCTAGTTTTACTATAGACAAAAATATAGGCATGACATGCCGATTATTTATTTATTTATTTTTATCTCCCTAACACTATCATTACAGGCTTACACCTAATGCGATAGAGTGGTCTAATCTATGTACACTTATATCAAAACACAAAAATAAAATTTTACATTAAAAATACACATTCAGATCTTACATACTATTATGAATATAATAACAACGTGCATCATAAATATATTAAAAAAATAAAAAAAAATAATCACAATCGTAACATAAAGTATATAACAATGCCTTTGCGAATTCACTCAATGTAGCTGTGAACACATCAAGCCTGTTGTGAAGCCTGTTGATAGTACGGATCGCGCGGATGAGTGATGTTTTAGCGAGTAGGTTGGTCCTCGCCGTTGGCACGGCCAGCAGCGGCGGGCGCCTCCGTCGCCACACGTAGCGCTCTGGTACACACAGACTCAGGCGTCCCAGTACTCCTGGGTTATGCTCTACGCCACGGAGTAACTTCACCAAATATGCAACAAGTGTGAATTCCCGTCGTACACTCAGTTGGTTGGGTTACAACGCACTCACACCGCGCGAGAACTATGTGAACTCATAGTAGACATTCTGAACACACTGTTGTTGTTCACACCTTATATCCTGCTTATCAATGATTAGCTATGTTTGATGATGATGATCGATTACCATAATATCGAACAATTTATATTTTATTTGCTGTCACCGTATAATATTCGATTGTTGACGCGATATAAGCGACTTAATTCTTGTCTTGTGGTTGAAAAGCCGTCAACTCATTCCATTTTTTGGTTTTGGTAACAAAATCAGTTGAAAGAATATTTGTTTCTTTATTAGTATTGTAAGATAATTATTATTAGGTATATGTATATAATTTTAAAACTTGCAATTATTTATATATAAAAGAATCGAAATGTGTATTTACGTAGATAATTAAATTACTAGATATCATATGGGTGTTATTTAAATGGTTAGAATAGTATTGGTACAGAAAAATATAATCTGTGAGCAGAAATAGCTAATTGATCAGCAACTCATGGCCAGCAAACTTTAAAGAGATCATACTAAGTCGACGGAGTCCTATTTTTGGGTGGGTTTAAAAAAAGGAACCTAACATAACCTAACATTTCCGAGACGGAATGCAGTGATTTGAGGCGTATAGATGCTCGTTATGCTGTGCAATATTTGCTGACAAATTAGTATTTTCTGATGATCATTATATTTAATCCCATATCATATTAGTATTTTCGTGCAGTGTAGCGATTATAACTTGCCAGCAATAACAATTTTCATTGCGCACGAATTCATAATGTTGGTTTACGGGCTGGAGGTGTATGTGGATCTAAATCGAAATAAGATTTCATCAATTATATTAATAGGTAAAGTATTAGTATCCTTAGAATATTATGCATGCATAAACAAAACACATATTGTTATCAAAACCAAACAAGGCAGCACCATGGCAACATCACCAGCGCCCTGAGGGCGTTGTTATACTAAACACAGGGTTCCACATATTCTTTGGGCGTGATTCACTTACAGGAGGCACGTGTAAATACATATACATAACATACATACACGTGTCAGCGGAAGCTTTTATAGTACTAGCAAAGCATAGAATAATAGTTTGCACAAATTTTTTTTATCTTGCTCGTTAACATGACCACACTCCACCTGATGGTAAGCAGTAATGTGGTCCAAGAGCAGTGGCCTCCACACCATCCTCATAGCAGCTGAGGCGATGTTGAGGTCCCTACTGTGATGGACTGAGAAGGTGCTTTTTCACGCCCCGCTTATAAGACCCAGGATTGTAGGAAGAAGGAAACACGTGTCTTGGCAGAGAATTCTATGCCTTGATCGTTCGGCAGAGGTATGAGGACCCAAACTTGTTAGTGCGCGCTCTAATCGACTTTATCGTGTAAGGATGTCATCTGAACCCAGCAGGCGTTGTTCTGGAAAGGGGAGGGCGGGATAAGGATACATTAAATTTAAGGTAAGTATACACTTACATACTAAGTGGTTATCATTGCAGCTTATAGAGGCTTGTAGCATCAGGAGTATAACAAACCGTGTTGCCAACCATAAAAAAATGCAATCACTTAGTCAGCTGCTATCACCAAAAAGACTGACTGCATAGTGGTTTTAAGTAGTCGCCTCGCAATTGCCACAGCGCCTAATACAGTGTTTGATCTTTATGGAAAAAAAAATTGGGGCAATCTTTGGGGACTGCCGATAGAATTGAAAACTTTAATCCTGGATCATAAACACTTCTTTATAAACCAAAAATAATTCAAAAATGGAAAGCGTTCGGTGACGATGACGCGAGTTCCATGATTTTTGTTCACCCAAGAAGTGCTCAACGCGCCTAAAGAAGTTTTCACTTCAAAAATTTTATGATGCGCAAATAGTTGCTCTGAATCTGTTCTTTGTATTTGTTGTTTGTATGTTTGTAAAGTCTCCTAATTCACAGAATTTATTCCTGGTGCAGGAGTTTTTTTACAGGGTATATAGGTGGCACTGGTATTTCCTACTTACAGCACATTACCTCAATATAGAGCTTGGGAATCATGCCCAATAGTTGGTAAAAGGCTGTTAAGTGTATGTTAGCGACGTAACCATAGTGTGCGATATGCGCGTGGCTCGCGGGGGTAGCGGGACGCAGGGAGGAGGCGTGCCGCGAGCGCATGGCATTTCCGCGAGGTAGTGAATATATGGGCCCCACGCACGTCGCACGCTACTTCGTTTTGTACTGTACATCTTCAATACACGCAGTTTTCGGATTTCGTTGTATTATTTCATTTCTTAGTATTGCCCCGCCCACATCATTAACAGTGTATCCAAACATTACTGATGAAATAGCTATATAATAGACCTAACTAACTCTCAAAGCTATACAAGCATTACCCTTAATCAATTACATCCATCAATTAAATATTCCTTATCAAATTGTACCACAGGTTGGTAAAATTTCATATTACGTTCATTTTACATTTACAATGAACTAACTACATTATAAGCAGCTATAGCGTAGTGGCAAACCGTTGGACTGCCATGCTGAGGTCTCGAGTTCGATCCCAAGGCGCGTATCTCTGACGTTTCTAAGTTATGTGCGTATTAAATAGTTAATTATCGCTCGCTATAACGGTGAAAGAAAACATCGTGCGGAAACCTGTATGTCCGAGAGTTTTCCATAATGTTCTCGAAGATATGTGAAGTCTGCCAATCCGCACTGGGCCAGCGTGGTAGACTATGGCCTAACCCTTCTCACACTGAGAGGCCCGTGCCCAGCAGTGGGACAGTTTAATACAAGGCTGATATTATATAACCACATTATGACTATTAAAATGTCGTAAATATCATAAGCGTTCCCTAATTTTATGCAACCAAATGAGGTATTGAGTGTAACTTCTGCTATGATATTAGTTTTTGATATTAATAATGTGATGACTGTGCCGGAGGCGCAGCATTATAGACGGCTGTTCACGATGTCTCGAGTATGATTCACGAATCGGATAAAGTATTGTTGAGTATTTATGTTACTATAACGGATAATAAACACCAGATGATGATTGAAATATTTATTAATAACATTTTTACGGATTTTACCGCGTTGCTGATTTTAAAATTCGTATAATGTAGTTTAACTTCAATGTATTATTGGCATAAAAGTAAGACACTACCTAGATAATGCTGTACCTTCAGTGAAAAGAGATATAACTTGAAAATCATGATTTTGAGATATTTAACCTCTAGTGTGCCAGGGGCTCGCATGCGAGCCAGCAAAAAGCTCTTGTTTATATTTTACTACGTAGCTGACATCATAACAAATTCTGTAGTACCATTTTTTTGATTCTACGAGCTATGAGTGGGCCGGTAATTAACTATAACAAAATCTCAAGTGGCACGCGGCGATAACGGGCGATAATGTAAACATCCAGCTGTCTCACAAGAGGTTAACGTTGAAGTTTAAAAAAATTCTTACTCTTTTTCTACTTCACTAAAATAGAAACTGATTAATTTCAGTGATAAACATTATCTTTGAGCATGTTTCAATGTAAGAAAAAATGCATTAATTTATACAGTTTTTTATTATTTCAAAATAAATCAAGTTGTACCAGTTAACACAACGAATATTAATGTCGTTTTATGTGTCAATTAATTTAAAATTACATGAACCATTTTATACGTCGTATATTGGTTTGGTGTTAAAAGATCTATGATTCGTATTTTTGGAGGTTTATACTTTAAGGTCTTAATAAAACAAAAAGTACATTTGTACATTAAAAATTCAAATTTACATTGCAACCAGAAATTTGTGAGCTAATTTGAATTTGAATCTTTATACACTTGTATTGTATTTAAGATAAAATGTGAGTAATGATACAAACTGTTGTGTAATTTGGTACATTTTGAAAATACTAAAGTGTTTATTGATACAAGTTCCATACAGATAAAATAAAATTGTGAGAATTTTGTTAACTATAAGGAATTTGTAAGTGGATTTTCATTTGAAAAATAAAACAATATTTTGTTGTTTATAAATAGCCGCCGTAGTAAATTAAACTATCCAAATTAAACTTTTCTTATAACATAATGGGAGTCTTATGAAATCAGTATTATTTTTTGTATATACGTAATAAAGAAGCATATTCTATAAACTAATAAATCAGGTCTTATTGATAATTCAGTTTCAGACGCTGTACTGCTTATTATGCTTAAAATTTGTTCAATATTTTGTTTATCTTGATCCTCTTTTTCTATTGCGCTTAATTTCACTGCTATCCTCTGTCCATTCTGGTCCTCTTCCTCTATCATGCTTACTTTCCATTCTACTTAATGTAATTTCTGCATCAACGCTTTCTTTTTTTCATTAGCTGCCCAAACTGATCGTCTTCTTTCATCACGCTTACTATTTTGTCCATTTTCTCTTCATCTTGATTCTCTTCCTCTATTATGGTTATTTTCTTCTATTTTATTATGATATTCTTCCTCTGTAAAAATAATTAATTCTTCCATCCAGTTCATATCATTTTAATCATATCGATTTAATTTCTTTACATTACACTCGTGCTCTTTTTTCGAAACGCTTCATAATTTTAATAATGCGTGTTTTCATTATTGTCTGAAGAATAAACGGTAATTAAATTATAAGTATACGAAATCAAATAAATGATACCGGTAATTGAAACTAAACTACTTTATATGGATTTTATCGCGTTGTTTATTTAACATTTACTATTAAAGTTAACTACATTTTAAGTTAATTAAATTAAATATTTATATTTGAGACTTTGAGTTTACACTTTTCCCGATGTTTCGGTTGCTTTTCAGCAGCCATGTTCACGGGGTGGCAGATGGTAGTTGTTTCAATGTTCTGAAGTGTAGTTTATTCAAAGTACCCGAACATAATTTAATCATTGGTGTTTCTGTTTACGCAGAACGAGCGCAATGTATCATGAAGTCTAGCTGTGGTTTGCTTCTTCTTGGGTTAGACTATTTGAATTACTGCATCCCAAGTTGGTACATTCCTACCATCGTAACTATTCTTCTACTAATTATCCTGTTTTTGATTTCAATAGCCCCGCGAAGCATTCCTCGTAGGAATCGGTGTTCTTTTGAAAAAATTTCTTATCTTCGTTGGTGGCTCGAAGTATGTGTTGGTTAAAGCTCTCTTCGTTGGTGTTTATTCAAATTTAAATTATTTTTATTAGTAAAACACAGGTTTATAAAAAAATCTTACAAAAGCAAACGCAAATATAGTGCATAGTGCTGTGTCCTGTCAATACAATCGGTGCACAAAAATTAAAATTATAAAAACAAAAATACACAAATAAAACAAATCTAAGCCTAAATTACATTTATAATACCAAAACTAAAGCATAACTTAAATAATTAACAAAACGTATCATTTAGAAACTCCTTGACAGAGTAGTAGCATTTTTATACAATAAATTATTTAGCCTATTTTGTTTACTATCCGTCAAGTGCCAATTACCTTTACAAGATGCAGGGGCCTATAAAAGAGATTATGACTGTGGTCTCTCATACGTTGGTCAAACCAAGAGAAGCATAGGCACCCGCATAAAAAGAACAGCAATTCTTTGAAAGCAATACAAAAAAAATTAACGGAATATGTTTTTAATTAAATCAAGATTGAAAGATATTTTTACGTATGTTTTAAAAATACAAAGATCATATTTATTTAATTTATAGTTAGTTAAAAATAAAGCCTGGTATTTGTTTTAAATATTAAATATGAATTTGCCACCGACGAATGTATAACAAGAATGCTATCGCCGTAATTCATTGTTTAGGGTGCAGATAGAAAGCTATCCGGATAGATACTAAAGTTAAATAATCTACATATATGGTACATAAAATACCTCCTGAAAAGTGTAATAAATTAAGTTATGCATAAATAAATCATATTACAAGATATTAATCGTCGCAATAAATGCAACATAATTTGTGTAAAATGATATAAGTCAGTTACTTTACGCATCGATTTGCTGTAAAATGCACGACGCACCAGTTGAATGCAGTCGTAAGTTTTACTTTTTCAACACTCACTCTTTCTAGATGCCAATATAAGCATCTTACGCTGCGCGAAGAAGTTGTGATTCACTGGTTGCCGCGCTGTCGACTACTTACATACATATATCACACTACACTTATTTTATGGGTTATGTAACTTAAATTATAATTGATGATTTTTGATTTAAATGTATTTATATTATTAAACACTTTATCCAAAAGTAATTAGTATTGATACAGATTAAATCAGAATCATATATCACAATGAATTTGATTTGAAAAATAATGTAAATTAATATATTTAGAGTTGCATTAGTATACACATTTTTTTTCATAATAAAGTCTACCTTGTTTATGATATAAGTATAATTGTACCGGTTTTCACAAAGATGAATAGGAGTACTAATATATGTTTATTTATATAAGTGTAATTATATCAGTTCGTACTAATTTACGTTTAAATATATAGATCGTGTATTAGGAGCTATTTACATTTGTATTAACATACATTAAAGAAATAAAAATATTTGTTCAGTTCACATAATGTAATATTACTCGAAATGTATCATAATACACATTGATAAATGTAAAAAAACCTTAGTTAAAGCATTTTACACCAAAATTATCTTGCTCATTTTTCACCTTAAAGGGAGGTCAATTAGACCAAAAAATAGCAAATTTTTTACTGATTAACATAGTGTAAAAATATTAAAACTGATATAACTCAAGTTGTATCACTTTTCACTGAAGGTACAAAATGATGTCTTTATATGATGTATTTCATATCAATCGTTAACTCCACTGCGTCAACATATAACTTTTTAATTGAATCTCGTTAGTCTATCGACGTATAGGGTCCCTCAAGAGCCTTTGAACTGACTATACAACAATTCAATACAATTATTCCAAGAAGCACACACTCAAAGACACAAAAGGCTCTTGTCATCCATATACTCCAATTTCAACAATTGTGCAAGATGCGAGCGTACTATGCCTTCACATTATCAATTTCACGGAAAATAGAAAACGCTAAGTTTTGCTGAAGCCTCTCATCAGTCAATATATATAGGAAGGACGGGCCTGACTCACTAACTAACCAAAGGCTGAGCATTGATAAGTAACCTAGAAAACGGTTTAGCACATGTTCTATTTATGATTTAAACAAGGGAAAATGCCAAAATGTTATTATGCGGCTAATACTATGTTTACAATGAGCAATTGCATTAGACATAGAAATTTAATAATAAATACATCATGTGAATAATGATTAGTGGTCACTGATTATAATTTGAATCATAACATAACCGACTATTCAAAACTTGAAATGATGTTCGGCCAATTGATCGTGGTTGTACGTTTTTAGATGATGTTGCATGTTGAATATAGCCTTGGATGACACAAATGACGGTTTTTTAAATCATACATATTTCCCTAGCCTCTATAACCGTCCAGTATGACCGTCATAGAGTGTATATGAAGATGTTCTTGTTTAGGCTGGCGTTTTCTATGTCATCGAGCTATTACTTTCGCCATGTGAATAGACCAAAATTTTAGATATTCGTAAATGTAAAAATTCGAATTAATAATCGATAATCGTCATATATATTATTTAATATTGTCTTCTGTTTACGCGAATGTTATTCATTGAAATGTGTAACAGTGTTTCAAAATTTTGTAATAAAGTGTCAAATAAACAACGCGATAAAATCCGTATATAGTAGTTTAATTTCAATATATAAGAATAAGAATAAGAATAATTTATTTGCAAAAAAAATGTGGTACATTTATAGTTGTTACATATTATAATATTCGTTTGCACATTTCACCAAAGTTGGCACGCAAATTTAAATTTAAAAACAAAAATGTATTATTGACAATTGTTGAGGTCTATACACATAACATCAAATTACACTATAATATCAAAGTCAAAGTCAAAGTCAAAAATCATTTATTCATTTAGGTCACAAAGTAACACTTATGAACGTCAAAGTATATAGGTTAGTGAGTTTACTAAGTTACTGAAGCTACATTTAGGTTAGTTGCTAGGTATATTATTAACATTAAGAAATAAATACGCTTGAGGGAAGAAGGATGCTCGATATTATTACATTATTATTCAATTACATACACGGAAATTATAATAAAATCATTTAAATCACATGCTATAAAATTTTATATTAATTACAAATCAGGATTAAAATTTTAGATTTCGAACATTCAGATCGAAGAATTCATTGATGTTATAAAAAGTGTGTTCTATAAGCCATTTTCTTAATTCATTCTTCATTTTTGTTAGTGGCAATTCGCGAATGTGCTTGGGCACTTTATTAAAAACTCTTATGCACATTACGTAACAGTTGTTTTGAAATAAAGAACTTCTATTGATGGCATTAATAATCTAGTGGGGTCCCTTTTACCTATGATTGAATTGTCACGAGCATTGTTCAATTCTTTTGAGAATTTCTTTACATGTACGCATATTTCCAGTATATAATCCAGTATATATAAGCCTACAACAGTGAGTATTTTGTTATGTTTAAACAGTGGTCGGCATGAATCTAGTGGTTCCACGTTACACAAGGCTCGTATGCATTTTTTCCGGCAAATAAAGTCCTTATTTATGTCTGTCGAGTGTCCCCATAATATCAATCCATATCGTAGTATCGATTCCACGTATCCGTAATAAGCAATTTGCACCGCAGGTTTTCCTGCAATGTACTGTAGGTTTCTGAGTGCAAATACAAATTTATTTAGTTTGGTACATACGTTTTGGACATGTACTTTCCAGTTACAGTGTTGATCTATGTATATACCTAAAAATTTCGTATCAATTACTCTGGATAGATTTTCACCTCGGTACGTGATATTTAATGTTTCATGTGGTGTCTTATAATTACTGAATTTTATAAATGTTGTTTTGGTTATATTAGCACATAGATTATTGGAAAGCCATGTCATTATTGATTCAATATATATTATTATTAAAGAATTCTTATTTAGTATGTAAGTATCAACAAAAATCATTTTTCGAACTCTCAGGATAGGACAAGAACACAATACATAACAAGGTAGTCCAACGGACGGAATTATACACACAAAGCTAGTATTGTATACAACATAGTGTGACGGTGACCACTGCACGGGCGTCATGTCAAATTGACGCGCTGCCAGCGCTCGAAGCCGTCCATCAATTATTATAACTTTCATCCAATAAGCCTGACGCGCAGTACTCTGTGCTCTGCAAGCCATTCTCAAAGAAGTATAACATACTTCAATACTTGGTAACATGACGGGTGTCGGTAACTACTGACGCATAAAGTAACATGGAGTGGGAAAGTTGAGGCCTTAGCTCGTAAAATATGAAATACAGCCTCATATCACAAGTGTGGATCAGGATGTATGAAATGAATGTTTTTACGACGCTAAAATGTTACGATGCAATTTTCATAAAGTGATACACGGAGTCGTGGACAGCGGATAGTCTTGAATATTATATTGAATGTTCTGGTAATATTGGGCACAAGTGACACTTGTAAACGAATACATGTTCCTCACATCTGTATACACTCCGTAGAGATAAGCAGACATCTATTTACCCATCTTTCGATATGTATAGGTTCCACATATCTAGAGCCTATTGTCGTCATTTGTAGATCTCTAAAGTGTATTACACCGTTAGTTCGATAATCATATTTAGGTGCCAAGTAATAAGTGGGTTCAAATCCCACGTAGGACAATTATAATAATAATATATTCTACCAAATACACGCTACACCATGTAGCCCAAACTAAGCAGAACTTGTACTTTTGGTACTAGACAATGGATAAACATACATATATACTTTTTGTTTGTAAATACATAGGTACATATTATATATAGAAACACCCAGAACTAGACAAACATCCATGTTCATGCAAACAAATGTTTGACTTGTGCGGGAATCGAACCCGCGATCTCAGGCGTGGCAGTCGGTTACACTAACTACTACGCCATCGAGGCATTCATCATCATTTGTTTGTTTCACGAACGAGTCTGGGTATGTACTTTGTGTCTGTTTTATTGTATGTTTGTGAAGTACCCTGTCACACAAGGTTTGGTGAAGTGAGCGGTGTCTTAAAAATATCGGTGCGAAGCCTATTGTCACCTACCGGACACATTTCCAGAAATATATTAAACAGAAAATCTCAAAGCGTTTTGGTCTACCAGGGTATCGAAGTTATAATCTGGCAACAAGCGTAAGCATAAGTTAACGCTACAAGACTAACGACACCGTTTTTTTAATCTTTCTGCTGTATATTCTGCAGATTGCACCACTTATGCTACAACGCGGACGGCGTAAAGTGGTCACTGCTATTTCGAATATTATAAGTTCGAATCCTCAAATGGTAATTTCCGAGTCGCAGTGTACTTTGACTTCGTTGTTTGGATGTTTGATCCGCCACGATACATTAATCCAAGTGCGACATTTCAACGAGTCGAGGCGAGTCTGCCGTAGAACCTGTGCATGTTATGATTCGAGAGTTCCCTAAAAATACGCTTTGTTGTCAACAAAACGAGTGTTCTTTGTTTCACGGGCAGCCAGTTCCGCGACTCCCATTTCTATTGATAACAAGTGAGAAACGGCAATACAGTGCCGTAAATCTTAGAGTTCGAAAAAATGGTATCACGTGACCTTGAGGTCAGAGATCAAAGGTCATAATCATTTCGGGGTATACCGACTATGCTGAGTCGAATGGCGTTGACCGCGAGTTTCTAGCTCTTACGGTTCTTGAGTTGAAAGTTGTATAACAGACAGACGGTATAAGAGTATAAGAGTTTTTCGAATTCTAAAAACGCATTAGTTATTATTCCTCAACCTCTGATGACACAAACTTCTATAAAAGTAACATACATAGTCCCATTCATGGCTATATCCCAAAAAGATTACCAGAAATATACACCTCCACATTTTGCCAATTATGATTTTAGGTCTCACGTAAGATTGTTACCGTGAATGTTTTTCATAAAAGTCAATAACATTTTGCCTGACGTAGGAATCGAAACCAACTTCTCATCCATTTGTCATCGTTACTCCATCTGTATATATATATGCATTACGCAAAAAAAAAACTGAATAGATTTAATATAGCATACTTGAGATTTCGATCTGGTTCCTTTCAGTAAAACAGTATGGAGATACGGCTCATAGCATGATCCAAGAAAATAGCGTCGTGGGCGCAATGCTTCTTTTGATGATTATGATATCATGTCCTAAAGAGGCAGCCAACCAAAAGCCTTCATATCCAAAGTTAGCCAAAATTCAGAACAGTTTGTCTACCTAACTTAGGTTATAGTATAGTCTTCTTTACGTCCACGAAGAATCTATTTGGAGGGAGGCCAGTCTGGCAACGCAAGATAAGCAATTGGTTAGACCGAACGTTTCAAGACAATTGCTTTCTTATACATTTTACAGAAATAGGATGGGTAAGCGAAATATTTTGTAATAGAGTTACAAAAATATTTTATTGCTGCACGCTGTTTTCAGTTGGCATGCTTGCAAGCCTTTTTTAAAGTTATATTACACAGACTGAAAACAATGTATACATAGTTTTTGAAGTGAAAACTTCTTTAGCGGCGTTGTGCACTTTTTGTGATGGGTAAAAATGTTAAACTCGCGTCGGGACACGTGACCTGATCGAAAATTCGTAAGACGGAGGGAGAATTGTCATGTTTGTGTACGATAGCGCAATAAATGAATATTGTATTTTACCACATAAATGATAGTACTTTTATACTGATAATTAAAGCAATTCATGCAAAATTATTCCCTAACCATTCCAAAATATTAAAAATGCACAACGTTAATATTCAAGTTTTCACTTCTGCCGGCACTCCCGGAGTGCAAGCCGTTGTTTATATATTTGTTTATTATTTACTAGTTATTGCCCGTGGCTTGGCTCGCGTTACTTAAGAATTTGACAATCAATTCGGGTTGCACTCTGCTTGTATAATAATATAATTCAATCATGATTCGAAAGACACGTGGCGCCATCTATTATCATAGGAACGTTATTGTTGTTTTCCTCTGGAACAGTATTTTTTCGGGATGAAAGGTAGCCTATGACCGCTTCTGTACACCTGAAAACGTATATGCAAAATTTCAGGATGATCGGTTCACTGGTTTAGGCGTGAAAAGGTAACAAACAAACAAACTCATTTTCGTTTTTATAATATTAGTTAGGATTAGGATTATTTATTATATATCATTGCATACACTGTCATATGTTTATTTACCTAATGCGTTTGCGTAGTAACAAACATGAAACTTACTATTATACACATAACGAATAACACAATTGAATAAGCGCCTTATTAAATTCATTCGTGAACATGAGACAGACACCGTTGCTAATGAAAATTTCCTAATATAAAGACTCATAATCATACTCCCCGGTCGGGGAACCAAACCCGTGACCTCATGCACAGCATTCTCAAGTCCTATTCCTGAGCCAATAGGTAGTTGCTCAACTGCCTAGTGGCTCAGGACTATGAAATGCGAATGCTGAATATTCATTCTCAAAGTTCAAATTACAATTAATAACATCATTACTAAATAATTAAAAAGACCTGTAACTAGATTTTGTCCGCGGTTTCGATTGCGTTGATGTAGATTTATATAACCTTAATACCTATACGAAAACATCTATTTTTAAAATTTTTGTCTGTCTGACTGTTCCAGCTAATCTCCGAAATGGCTGAACCGATTTTGACGGGACTTTCACTGGCAGATAGCTAATGTTATAAGGAGTAACTTAGGCTACTTTGATTTTAGAAAAAAATAGGGTTCCGCGGAGACAAACACTTTTTATTAAAAAACTACGCGGACGAAGTCGCAGGTAACAGCTAGTAAATAATAATAATATCATTTGTGTATATCAATTGTCCCACTGCTGGCCATGGTCCTCTTCTCAAAGCAAAAAGAGTCAGCCCATAGTCCACAACGCTGACCCACTGCGGGTTGGCAAATTTCACATATCTTCAAGAACATTATGAAGAACTCTTAGACATGCAGGTTTCCTCACGATGTTTTCCTTCACTATTAAAGAGTAAGAAAGTGGATATAGTGACAAGAATAGAAAAGGGTATGTTAAGCTGGTTTGGACATGTAGAAAGAATGGACGAGGAAAGACTGACTAAGAAAGTTTATAAGACTAGTGTGAATGGAACAGTTGCAAGAGGACAACCTAGGCGAACGTTTATCGATCAGATCGGAGGCGTTCTGGACAAGGCCAGGTTAAGAGCACCTTAAACCGACGGGCGTGTATGAGGAATGTGATGAAGTGAATGAAGCCAGAGAAGTGTGTCAGGAGCGTAGCAAATGGAAATCCGTAGTCTCTGCCTACCCTCTGGGAAACATGCGTGAATCTATATATGGATGTATGGGGGGCGACGGCGGCGGCCAGCGTTGTTAGTGGTGCCGCGCGCATGCACTAATCTCTTACAGCACGCGCCGTTGACGCGGGCGCTGCGTGCACTCAATACAGTATCAGATCGTATCGATCTATTTTCATGTTCATTGAGCGAATTCACAAAGGCTACATACTTGATATTAAGTTATTGTTAATATAATAGATTTAAGATGTTTTATTATATTACCGTTTTAAATGTTATATTTAGTTATGTTACTATACTCTCGCATTAGGTTAAGAACCTGTAATGATAGATAATAGTTTTTGAAATAAATAAATAAATAAAAAGTATAATGAACCATTTAATACGCGATGCGCGCCTTGGGATCGAACTCGAGACCTCAACGTAGCAGTCTAACGGGGTTATCGTTGCTATTAGTAAAGATTAGCAAAATTACTACTTTAGGCAACCAGTTCGAATTCGAATTAGCTACAGTTGATATCGCTCTTATCTATATTAGGTCAGTTTGATATCGACATTCCATAGATTATTATCTGTACCGCAAATCAATGTGAAATTCCATCTGGATTCACTCGAAATGTTGGTTAATCCGATCTAATATGAACGTAATAATAATGTAATAGATCGGTTCTGTATAAAATTATATTATGACTTATTGCTTAATAATGAGTAAGTATTAATCATTGAGTATCCATAACCAGTTCAGTACGGATGGGGACTTAGTAAAATTCTGTCTTAAAATCTGTGCCTAGGAGATAAGGATCTAAACTCGTAGTATATGGTATCAAACATGACTTACAATGTCCTCTAGACCGAATTTCGGTTACGGTGGCAAATCTTATTTTCTATTGCATCCGCAGATAGTTAGCAATTGTTTGACCCTGGGACCTCATTTTATGCATTATTTGGGATTTCATACTACGAAAGTGATTGACGTATTATACTACACAATACACTACAACTACGTGTATAATCGAGTACGTTAATACGCTGACATAAGTTGTTTATTAATCTGTCAAGTTTTAAAATACCAGACATCATTAAAAATATATTGTCTCTGGCCACGGGTGTGCTGCTGCGGCTCAATAGGTTAAAATTTAAAATCTATTTTGCATTTAAGTGTGTATAGGTTTAAATATAGTTGACTATACATATCATTATTATACACTGCAAAACATAACACGATCTTGACAGCTAACAGAACTAACGATAACGACAAGGTCAAACAAATTTGCTCCAATTAAAATCTTCAATTAGCAGCCAATTAGAAAATAGATTGGCTTGCCTTAATTTGTAGGACCATAGACTTACTGATATGATATATTATAACAAAAATCTGTCTGAAAATTCAAAGACAAACATTTTCCGTACTAGACAAGGCCCATAATTGCTAGCACACCAAATTGTTAAGACCGGGATTAAATTGTACAGTTTAATGATATTTAAAATTGAAATTGCAATCTGCTTAACATCAGGTGGCGTGTAGTCATTTTGACGAGCAAAATAAAAGAAAAAAAAAAAATATTAATGTATAAATTTTGCAGTTAAGTGAAGGCACAGTGTTACCGTTCTGGTATTTACTATTTAGCCAAATTGCTCCACTATTAGGTACTATGGGTAATAGTGGAGCAGTTTGGCTGATGAAGTACGTACGTAAGTAGAGTGAGTAAGCATGGCTGATGTAAAACACAAACGCTCGTTCAAGTCTGCTATGTGTGAACATGTGCAACAGGGGACCAACCACTACCTGAGATTTGACAAACCACAGATGCTCGCTAAAGAACACCGATTCCTACCAAGGATGCTTCGCGAGGCTATTGAAATCAAAAAACATCCTAATTTCAATAGAGAAGATGGTTGGAATGTACCACCAGCTTGGGATCCAGTAATTCAAATAGTCAAACCCAAGAAGAAGCAAACCACAGCTAGATTTCATGATACTTCGAGCTCATTCTGCGTAAATAGAAACACTCATGATTAAATTATTTTCGGGTACTTTGAAATAACTACACTGGAACATTGAGACAACTGCCATCTTAGTCTCCCCGTGACCATGGCTGCTGAAAAGCAACCGAAACGTCGGGGAAAGTGTAAACACAAATATAAATATTATAATAGTATAGTAACAGTATAAATAGTTTTAATAGTTTAAATCATTTAATTAGCTTAAAAATTAGTAAAGTTTAATAGTAATAGTAGTGTAACAGTTTTCAAAATTTTGTAATATAGTGTCAAATAAACAACGCGATAAAATCCGTATATAGTAGTTTAATTTCAATGAATAACATTCGCGTAAACAGAAGACAATATTAAGTACAAGTAGCTTCAGCCTTCCGAAAATCTTATTCAAATACAAATTGTTTAATTGCTAAAATGTGGTGAAAAAGATCGTGTGATACAAAATTGGATATAGCACATTTGCCAACAAAGTATTATGGCATGCTCATATTGCTTTTAATTACTTGACTTTCTTATAATAACAACATTGAACTGACCTGTGTATTTGCAATTTAAATCTTCGTTACCAGAATAAAAGCATACTTGAATAAGCAAACAACCTTAAACTGTTTTCGCGATAAATACACTCCTTGAGGAAGCGAAGAGCTGTCTGCAGCAATTTACTTATTTTCTCTCTTGTGCTACGGCAGAGCAACTCCTTTTTGCATGGGTCAGCAACACGCAAGTGATCTCTGGTGAACCCTTAATAACGGTTTATGTTCATGTCTCAGTTTTGTGTAAAATCTCTTCTGAGGATAAGCCTGGTGATCTGTGATACAAGTTCGACCAAATTCAGACACTAGTCTCTTTTTAAAATGTCGTACTCTATGTAAAACTGCAATGTAGTGGTGAGAAATACATTTTATTATTGTTATTAATCATTCTGTGTCCATGTTTACCACTCCGGTTGTATAAAAACTATACAAACGTAATACCGGGTTATTTTATTGTAATCATAAATATTTCAAGCTTAACAATATTGTATACAAGCCTACTTTAATAATTTCCACACGACCCTAACCATCAGCACAGGAATTTATGTCTTGTATAAAAATACCGCTTACATACCTCCGGTACAAAACATAAAGCCACAATTCATTGTTATTAAAGTACCAATCATTTTACGGCTGGAACATGGCGGTACAAAAAGAATATCGCGTCCAACCGAGGACAAAGCTGCTTCGCTCCTAAGGGCACCAATAAAGGTTTATCACAATTTTGTTTTAGAATATTCAGGTAGAATAAAAACGGTTGACTGTCACACCGTAATGGTACATACATACTAATATTTTAATTGCTACTGTCGCTCTTTTATTGCTGATTTTTTTATCGGTTTTAGTGCAATTTGGATATATACATACACAGACTAATTAAAATGGTAGGTAGGTTTTAGAGTAGTAGAGCCTCGCTGAATTCAGCATGAATGGGCCTCGACCGCGGAAGGACTACACTCTCACAGAATATCGACGTGAAATAAAAGTATTTCTACTGTTGTGTTTCGTTCGGTGAGTGAGAGTGCCGGAGGCCCAGTCACCCTCTTTACCCCTTTCCGCTCCTTCTCCTTCCCACTTCCTTTCCTAAAGGGTCGGCAACGCGCAAGTGGTGCCTCTGGTGTCGAAGGCGTCCATAGGTTACGGTGACCACTTACCATCGGGTGGGCCGTATGCTTGTTTGCCACCTTAGATGTATAAAAAAAGAAAAAAGGTAAGTAAGCTAACAGAATGCTTTTTTGTAGACTGCTATATACTTAGTTAACTTATTTAGGACTTTCGTGGCGATGGAGAGAGGAAAAAATAATTTGAGCAAACTATTTTTTGTTTCAGTAGCATTAACGTACGTTAGGGATTTTTCAATGGAGATTTTCAGTAGCATAGATATTTAGATAATACACGGTACCTATTTATGCTTTTTTGAAATTTTGACATGACAAATAATTATGCAAAAATAGACTCTTGAGTGAAATAACGTTTAGTTAGATAGTACAATTATTGCACACGTTACCATAATCCTTACACATATTTTAGCATTAGGCGTTTTAGTTATATGGCCTCCCATGGCTTTAATATTGATTTTTTCATATCACGCACACTTTGTACGAGCGGACTAAGTTCGTTTTTCTTTTCTTGTTCTAGGAATGTTACACGACTATGTATTGTCATCCATCTGAACGCAAGATGTCCCTATTGTTCTTCGGGTACAATTCACAAACAGGGCCTGACAAAAAGGGCACCGATTTGATGGAAAAACTCTCTGCAATAAGAAGATGCCAGCGCTCTCTGGAGACTTTACTTTTGGGTGCATTGTCACTTAGAGCGAATTTAAGTTGGAATATTTTGTATATACTTTACTATTTCAAGTGACTACATTATAAAGGTATTAATGTAGGGTCGGTAATTGACTTTAACAAAATATGTATGTATGTATAAGGCCGTCAAGTTTTACAACTTTACTTTTAGTTTAGATTTATTTACAAATGCTAAAACACACTTATGTAAGGTATTGCATCCATTGGCATTACGCACACATGTATGTTTGTTAGTGTTTTTGTATGTCTTGTGGGTTATGTGCAGGTCAAAGGAGCTCTTCAATGAACGACTTTATTTATGGAACAAATATTACTAATTTATTTAATTACTTAGAAATTAATTTACATAGATTTTTTCCCAAGTTACAAGGAACGATGGTGAACCGACTACCACCCGTTTTTGTCTGACATCGACCGAGATCCCAATTACTTCGACGCGTGGATCGTATGTTCTAGAGTTTTCTTGCTCTCACTCATTCACAGGATCAAATGTATGTTGTTATCTCGTTCCCTCACCTTCGGTCGAGCCTCCGTCTACCCGGCACTAGGTGATGTCTCGCGATGCTCTTTTCGACGCTAGAGAGTGCCACGTGTTGTCGCCTTCTTATCAATAGATGGCGCTAACAGTTAGTGTGGCTTGTTACTTTAGATACATGCATACATAGTCTTACGCCTGTATCTTTAAAGAGGCAAGCTGAGATGTATTAATACACCCATATCCGAGTTTTGGATTTAAGGCCCACGTAATTAGAGGCCGTCTGTCGGGCGTATTTCCAGACTCCATGCCGTTACGGAACATTTTGTGTCAGAAAAACCCAATAGCACTTCAGATGAACCTGGAATCATTGTTTGATGAATCAATCACATACATTGCCTCTGCGCTACCAAAACAGTCATCTAACCCTAACCATGAGTATTATAGTTATGGTGTTACATAAAAGGAAGAAATTCAATCGAAATCTAAATAATTTAAAGAAGGAACCTTTGCTTATTTTTCCGCTGTAACTGGCACAATACAAAAACCCACCTAGATTTCTGTGGGACCCAAGCGAGCATTTCGCCAGACTACCAAATCAGTATCACAGCTACAGAAACCTACCTTTTTCTCTATTTATATTTGCTGTATGTAGCGTTTGGGACCTTATCTCTTCCCTTGTTTACTTACCTGGGTTTCTCGTAAAAGTTCTGTGACCAGTCGGATGATAATAAATCTATCATGATATTGTTTGTGTACACGGATCTCGTTGCGAATTGGATGTCTGTACATGTTATTCTTTATTACACACAAGCTGAAAATATATTATTGAAATAATATATTCCATTCGGCATTTACTTTCCTTACAAACAACGCCTGTGAGTGGATTGTGAGTAATTAATAATGACATGTTTATTTAATTGATAAAATGTTTAAATTTCACATAATATTTTCTTTAGTTTACACGAATGTTATACATTAAAATTAAACTGCTTTATACAGATTTTATTTATCAGCAGCCATGCGTGCTACATCATAAGATAATAGAAGTGTCTTCACTTCAGAACATTGAGCGAACTACCATATTAGTCTCCTCGTGAACATGGCTACTGAAACGCAATTGAAGCGTCGGGACAAATGTAAATTTAAATCCAAATAGTTTTAATATTTTTAAATAGTTATAATACTATTATAAGTTCAGAAGCAGCAGCAGTAGGGTAATATTTTTTTTAAAATAAATGACTTGAATTTTTTACTTCCATACATATTCTCATGTCACGGGTAGGCAGAGCAACACCAATTTTTCGCTATTATAATTTTAAGTCCTACATAACAGTAGGCGAGCTTATTGCTGTTCACCTGCCCATTGTTAGACTTAGTACTACGACTGAACATTTTTTGACAGAGAATCTCGGTAAAAGTTTGCCCGATTCAGAATTCGTACATCTGGAATACACACAAGTCGCATTCTCTATAACTGAGCTGTCAAAGCAGCAATTTTTGTATTCGCAATTACTGTTTGTAGGTTAAAAATAATTAATGATAAAATATTAATATCAGTTCTCTATATAAACTATCGCCCTATTGTAGCAGCGATATCCTAGTGGGCAACCGTTGGACTGCCACGCATAGGTCTCCGCGATCATTCGATCCTGACGCACACAATTCTGACTTTTCAAAGCCATGTGTGTCTTAAATATTTAATTATTGCTCGCTTTAACATAAAAAGAAAACATCGTAAGAAACCTGCTTGTCTGAGAGCTCTCCATAATGTTCTCGAAGATGTGTGACGTCTAGCAACTCACACTGGGCTGGTGTAGTGGAATATCGCCTAATCCTTCTCACACTGAGCCTCTGTCCAAAAAAACCGTGCACACCCGAATTTCTGTGTCGCGGGGGACTCACAACAACAACGGGGGACAAACAACTGACACAAAGAACATCCATACTTGGAACAACCATTTGTGGATCACATAAAATTTTGTCTCGTGTGAGATTCGAACCCACAACACTCGGCGCAGTAGCAGTGACGAAGCTACCACTTAAAACACGTATTAATATATTTCTAGGCAAATTAAGTAATTAATATTAAGCTCTAGTATTCAATTGATATTTTTCTTTAAGTATTTAGCATTAATAAAATTTGTGAATCTTTTCAATCCATCAACAGATTGACAAGAGAGCTAACGTTTTATATTGAAATTAATTATATTGATGTAGTCTTTAAACTGAAAGTGTAAAGCGCTTTTATGGTAATTTGTAGCTAAGTTACTTTCGTGCTGAATAGACAATTTCTTTAATTAAATGGACAGATTATTCAAAATAAAAACATGGCGACGTTGTCAACATTTTCTCTTTAAGATTAAATTGGAAACACTTTTAAGAAAGAACAAGCGTCAATAGCAGCCATTTGCCGTTTATCAGGTACAGTTTCAGACTACAGGCTGCTACTGAGAATTTAATGACAGAAAGACCTTTAAAACCGGGACCTCATGTGTCGCATGTCATACACAGGTGTCGCCTCCGATCAATAATACACTAGATGTCCGGTAAGCGCTTCAAAAACGAGCCTAAAAATAAGAGCACAAATACGGTTGTGCTCTTATTTCAAATTAGTATGATCCAATCATAACCAACATTAAGACGTCAAAAAGCCGCAGTGTGCGTTCAAAAATTGTGCAAATAACCACCGTAACACCGAGATTTTGGAAGGAATATCTTTTTTCGGTAACTTTATATCATTAAGTATTTTTCATAAAGTAAAAACCTAGTTAAATAGTAAATATGAATCAAGTACCAAATATTATGATTGTTTGACCAACGTTTGCAACAACGCGCCAACTATTGTAAATTGTTATTACTATTTTTGGCACTTTGTAATTTAGACTTTAAAACATGCGAATAAGAATAAAATTGTTTTGATGTGATTTGAGCAGCGAACATAGGTCGTAAAAATTAATTGCTTTTTGTGCATAGCTTTGTGAATGCAACTTTAAGTATTGGATTTAAGGTTGAATTTGCATTAATGTATATTTATTTCAACTAGAATTCTTAGAATTATGCTGGCCTAATCCTCTCTGTACTCCATAATGTGTTCTAACGAGTTGTTTGAGATGATGCCCTTAGCTACTTTTTATCATCGCACCACTCGCTATCGGCAGGGATTTAATTCTCACACCTTACAACCTAATTAGTGCTGCACCAAACGGTTCCAAAGGAATTTTCTCCCGCGGAAGCTCAGGTTATGGAATAAACTTCTTGTCGAGGTTTTTCCACAATACAGTACGGGGTTCTTCAAAAAGGGTGTTAAAAGATTTTTACAGGGTCGGCAACGCGCAAGTGATCTCTGGTGTTGCAGGCGTCCATAGGCTCCGGTGACCACTTACCATCAGGTGGGCCGTAAGCTTGTTTGTATAAAAACAATGTCTTCGAAGATATGTGGGTAAGCGGGTTGGCATATCCACATATCTTCGAGAAAATTATGGACAACTCACAGACATGCAGGTTTCCTGACAATGTTTTCCTTTTTTACCATCAGGTGGCAAACAAGCATACGGCCCACCTGATGGTAAGTGGTCACCGTAGCCTATGGATGTCTTCGACACGCGAGGCATCACTTGCGCGTTGCCGACCCTTTAGGAAAGGAAGTGGAAACGAGAAGGAGCGGGATGGGGGAAAGGGTGTGATTGGGCCTCCGGCACTCTCACTTACCGAACGAAATACAACAGTAGGAATACTGCTATTTTGCGTCGATATAGTCCTTCCCCGGTCGAGCCGGCCCATTCATGTTGAAATCAGCGAGGTACTACTTCGTCGTTAAAGGAAGCGATATTAATTTTTAAATATATTAACAGACTGAGTTGCATGTATCTTGTTTTCGAACTCGAGACCTCTGCGTAGCAGCCCAATGTTGCCTCACTAAGCTGTCGCTGCCACGGACTGCTACTGTTTCATTAAATAAGAGTACCTACTTGTTTGGCTAGTTTAGTTAATATGTATGTAAGCAGTAGTATATTCACATTTATTACCCAGAGAATTAGGCGGCAACTATGGGTTTCTATTTGCTACAATCCTTGTATGTCGTTTTTACTGCAAAAACTCCCACTACAATTCGTCTGCATGCTCGATACAAATGTGACAGTAAAATGCTTTCTAAAGGTAACACTTATAACTTAAAGGACAACTGAACGGAAAATATTGGTAATGAAATATACTGCCTGGTAATAACAGTCATATTATAGATTACACGTCAATATTATGCATATGGCTATCCAAAGATTTTGTGTTCGGAATGGCCGATTGCATTCAAATAATTTTAGAGCTAACCGGGCTCAACCTTGCAGTAAAAATATAGTCCAGAAGTTCCTTTATCAAGACTATTCAAATATTGAACGTTTCAAGACTATGTGGTGAATGAGAAATTGGTAGTCAACCCTTCGAGTGGGCACTTAAGTACTTTTATTTAAATGTCAGTTAAGAATTTGTTAATTGGTCCATTGCTAAAGTTTTAACGAGGTGAAGGGCAATATTTCATTCCTGAATTAAGCCGAATGCCTATTTTGTTAATGAAGCGCTACCGACATTCGGAACTTTTTTAAATAGAGGGCTGATTGGTACTTTAGTATTTTTTTGGTTATAAAATATTGTTTTTGTTGTTGCCGTTTTCTCAGTTTGCACGTATTCCTGAGGGCTCTGGGTTGTTTTCCGGGTCAGGCAAAGTATAAGTAGGTTATTTTTAGTAAAATTCGTAGTACAGAGTCCGGCATTCTTGCTAGTAGTATGCGAGAGTAACTTGCGCATGTTGCCCACACCAGGTACTTGCGTCTTATACAAGCACTTCAAGCTTTCTATGAATCGTATTTTCTTAAACATTATTGTATTAGTTTCATAATTATTAATTTTAGCATGTTTTAACGGTGAAGAAAAGCCTGCATGACTAAAAGTTTACCATCATGTTTTTAAAGTTATAATAATAATATAATATTCTACCGCATACACACAACACCATCTTGCCCAAACTAAGCAGAGCTTGTACTATGGGTACTCGACAATGGATAAACATACATATTATACATAGAAACACCCAGACCAAGACAAACCTCCATGTCCATGCACACAAATGTTTGACTTATGCGGGAATCGAACCCGTGACCTCTGGCGTGGCCGTCGGTTACACTAACCACTACGCCATCGAGTTTTTAAAGGTATCCGCAACCCATACTGGGTCAGCCCTAATCCTTTTTATACTGAGAGACGTCCAAGCCCATCAGTGGTAAAGTTTATAAACAATGCTATTATATATTATATGTAATGATATTATCATTTAAAACAGACAAGTTGAAGCACAATTCTAGAACTATTTACATTGCGATTTGCAATGCAATGCGATATTTTTTTGCCAATAAATGTTAACACGCTGCTAATAGAACAGCTTATATTTTTTATATAATATTTTTATATATTATAATTGTAATCTTAGCAGCTATAGCTCCGTGGGGAGACCAACAGACTGCAATGCAGAGAGTCTCGGTTTCAAACCCACGTCGCGCATCTCTGACTTTCGAAAGTTATATGAGTTTTCAAAATTATGTGCGTATTGATTGACAATTATCGCTTGCTCTGTGCCTCGAAGAGCACGTTAAGCCGTCGGTCCCGGCTGCCATGAACATTTATGGCAGTCGTTATTGGGAAGTCAGTGCCCTCTAATATCCTTACACTGGTCTAGCCTTAGGTTTCGTTAGCCTTGGGGTTGCGGTGGTCAGGTGGCAGCCGCTCCGTGTAAAAACTAATATCCAGTCAAATCCGGTTAGACTAGAAAGCCGACCCCAAATGACTTGGGAATAATAAAGGCTAGGGAGAAGAACTGTAATCTCACGCTATAATGATAATACCACCATGAGGGGATAGACGGATTTATAATTACCATGAGTATAATTATACATATACTGTTAGTATTATACTCTCAATACGTCGCTTACATTAAAGGTCCCGCGTAGTAGAAGGCAAGTCCATTGCCGCCAATCCGGTAAAGTTTTAGACTCTGTTCTGCTACCTAGAATTACTTAAATGAAAAACCCAATATTACTTTGGTCGTCCTAGTAATTGAACCAAAGACCTCAAGTACAGCAATCGCATACACTAGCGCTGTGCCACCAAGTTTACTCCATATAAACATGCACGATTTCGCATCACACGTGGAACATGATGTATTTGCAGTTCAACGACATAATTTAAGCGTGCATCTATCCATATACGATTAGTATATTACGTACTGTGTTACGAGATTGAAGCTGCCATTATCGTGGCGTGACGCAAGCCTTTGTTCACTGGTACAAAGGGTGCGAAACTCTAATGCAGTGTATCCGAAATTGTGTTTGTCTTTTTGGCGCTACTCTTGATGGCGCCAGAAGTTAAATAATGTTTCGTTGGATGTGAATTGTACTGGGTTTGTATATGATACGCTTTATACATACGTATGTACGTATATGTTATACATGACTGTATGGATATCCATAAAGTCTTACTACTTAACTTACTACTTAGTAGTAAGTTATCGCCTGGCCTCTGCCACTACGCCGAGTGTCGAATAAAAAAATGCAATCCAAAAATAGTTGTTATTCTCTAAACACCCGTTCCAGGAACAAGAGCTAGAGGAAGACTCAAGACCACGCTCCTGAAGAAGTCGTCAAGGAAAGGGCGAAGTGGAAGGAGCAGACAAAAAAAGTTGATCCTACCACCGTGTAGGGTAAATAGCAAGAAAGGAAGAGAGACTCTGAACAATGCGTGTTCTTTGTGTCCGTTGTAGTAATGCGACTCGAGCCCAATTTTATAATTCGAGTTAATCGAGGCATTTTAAGATTTCATTCGAATATCACTCGAGCGCCGAGTCACTAGAGTAGTTCTCATATCACTCAAACACTCGGTAAATTCGAGTCGTTATTTTTTACTCAAATATCTTTTAACCGTAGTAACTCGACCGGTATCGCATCATTAGTCCGTTATTTAAATGTAACATTGAAGCAACAGACAGAAAATATGATCAGATTTCTTCGTTCCCTAGGTCAAGATAGACCCCATTCAAAAGCCTTTCAAGTGCGTATTGAGCCATAATTGCCAAAATTCAAGAGCTAAAATTAAGCCGTTCTAATGGGTCCAGGTACATACTTCACACCGAACCATTATCTATTATAAGAAAGTTAAAGATACTTACCACTTTAACAGAACTAATCTTTGGGGAATTGTCGCGACCATTGAGAAAACTTTCCCCATTCGACCCTCTTAACGGTCCGTTTAAGCGGTTACCAAGATGGAATATTGATAGTCTATTGACGTTTATGATTGCTCAAATAGCGTAATGGTATAAGTGATCAACCGTTGTGGATTCGAAGCCGATACGGGATAAAAATGCGTATATTTCTCATTTTTGTATGGGATAATGTCCCGAAATAAAAAATATTGGTTGTTTATTTCGGGACATTCGAAACATATTGTAGTGGGTCTGGTTTTTGTTTGTGTCTAATACTTCAATTACGTTTTTTAAGTCAAGAGATGGCAAAAGAAAACGATTTACAGAGATTTTGTGTAGGTTATATTTTTGATGAAATTGACTCGATTACAAAATTGTTGATTTTGGTTATGTGATGAAATTTGCAGTCTAAATAATGGTTTTAGATATATTGTCTGTCTGTCTATTTCCTACAGTATCACGCAAGAGCAATGAGCAGCTTTTTAAGCAGTCTTCATATTTTGGTACCTTGTGAGTGTTTCTAATGTGATCTTCGTAAATTCAAAACTTTACGCAGATGAAAACGCGGTCAAGGTATAGTAACATGTAATATTATACCTTTTATTTAAGTCTAACTACAGTAACAGGCTTTAGTTGTAACAAACTTTTATTTTACGGACCCGGGACTTCGAGTCCGGCTTTAAGTATAAGCGCAGGTAATGTTACGGAACTAACAGCACTGCCTCATAATGTTATGTTAATAAGTAAAGACCGTACTTACCCATTATTGATTTTATAATATCCCGGTATTTAGGTTAAGTGGAGGCTCCAATGTTTAGTATTGAGATTAATTAAATACTTGTCGCGGTAGCGATGGCCTTATTGTGAATACCTCATACAAAGACATGCCAGTAGCTTCACGGATGGTGTAGTGGTTTAAGTTGTCGCCACTGTGACGAGTGTTGTTGGATTCGATTCCCATACAGGAAAAAAGTGGGTGATTCACAAATAAAAAAGTGGTGATTCACAAATAAACAAGTAGGTGATTCACAAATAAAAAAGTGGGTGATTCACAAATAAAAAAGTGGGTGATTCACAAATAAATATTCCAGTTATGGGTGTTGTTTGTGTCCGTTGTTAGAATGCTTGTAGAGTAACCCGTGACACAGTATTTAAGCATCAAGCGGCAGAACTAGGTTCTGAAAGGTTCTGGTTCTTTAAATTAATAAATAAAAAAAATTGGGGCTGCCTTTGGGGACTGTCGATAGAAGTGAAAACTTTAATCCTTGATCATAAACACTTCTTTATAAACCAAAAATAATTCAAAAATGGAAAGTGTTCGGTGACGATGACGCGAGTTCCATGATTTTTGTTCACCTAAGAAGTGCTCAACTTTTTTCACTTCAAAAAATAACTGAACACGTCACACTGCACGACCTTCTACTTAAACTAAAGTTATATTTATACTTGTTTCAAATGACGGACGCCGTCAAGCGCAGGCAGCTATGTTAATGTGTGTGTGTGCTATATTTGTGATCATGTGTGTAGAGTTGCTGCCTCCATGGCACAGCTGAAGTGAAAGCAACTGCTGTGGATGACATCTCGAGATTGAGTCCTGAGTCACAAAGTGCAATTGGATTTTTTTGGCAAGTAATTCTTATCGGTGTCTGGAACTTTACCCGATAATCTATGCCCAGCAGTTTATATACTGGGCTGCAATTATTTTAAAAACGAAGTCTAATACATCGTTTGCAGTTGCTACCAAGAACTAAATCAACTAAATCTCACAATTGGCAATTTTTCTATATACGATTAAATCAGGATCTTAACAATTATTAAAAATGTTTTCTTGTTAAAGCAAAACCAGAACTTCTGAATAAAATCTCTTCAATAATGTGCTTTAAGTTAAATTAACTTTGCTGATTCTGAAATAGAGGGTAATAAAAATATTTTATGTGTTAAGCTTGCGCACATAGTACAACTTCCTGCTTTAATGGTTTTTTATACAACTGTACTGACAAAAAAGGTCCCAGCTACCCTAAAGGTAGAAAAAATACTCCTGCATAGCCAAGCTTTTACAAAACAGGGTAAGTAGAATTCAAGCTGTCCTATCTCTGTCTTTTCTTAAGAAGCGACATCCTTACTAGCCAGTCTATACAAATACATATTGTTATATATATACAGGTTGTCCGGTAATGAATGGATAACCTTGAAATGTCTTATAGTAGAACTAATGGACGTTCAGAAAAAAGAATGAAAAAATATTAAAAAGTGCAATAGTTAATCATACTTTTGTCTATCTATTAGCATAATTAGTGTTTCATAATAAAACAACAAAAATCCGATGGAATTCATTCATTTATGGTCGTAGTGTACAAGAAAGTTAAATATGGTAACTAAAAAAAATCTATTATCTCAGGTAGTAGTTAGAATAGACTTTTTTTCATATTTTGATACAAGTAATTTTTGAAAGAAGGCGGTATTGTAATCATATACACCTAGCTTTAAAAGTAACTCATAAATCCATTCACTCGTAGAACTGGGCTGTTTAGAGCTCGCATTTTAGTTTTTCCTCTATTAAAAATTCCAAGGTTTATTTTACCATTCACCAGGTTGAATTCAAACGTTTTTATTTGTAGTTTGCTACGAGGCAGGTACAGAAAGCTTACCGATTTTTTTCAAACTTGTAGCAAATGTAGATGAACGTATTTCTATCAATCTTTTAAAGTTTTATTAAATTTCCAATTACTTATATGGAAGAACCGGGTGTGATATTTTTTCTACATGAAGGCGATCCTTTAACCGGGCTGAGGGATAGTATCTAGCAGATCGCAGTCTGATGATTATTATTAGAAAGTTGATAATATATAGGAACTAGGTATTGCCGGCGGCGTCTCATCCTTGGATTTTTACGGGATGAAAAGTCATATGTCTTCCTCCAGCCTAAAAACTAGCTCTATGTATAATCTTGGTCTTTTTAATGTACAGATGGAAGAAGAAAGGAATACGTACTTGCTGTTTAATATCACTTGAGATTGCGAACGATTGTAATCGTATAACCTGAACCTTCAAGCCTTATTTATTGAAGTGAAAACTTCTTTAGCGGCGTTGTGCACTTTTTTTGTGATGGGTAAAAACTGTTAAAGTCGCTTCAAGACACGTGACCTGATCGAAAATTCGTAAGACGGAGGGAGAATTGTCATGTTTGTGTACGATAGCGCAATAAATGAATATTGCATTTTACCACATAAATGATAGTACTTTTATACTGATAAAATTAAAGCAATTCGTGCAAAATTATTCCCTAACCATTCCAGAATATCAAAAATGCACAAAGTTAATATTCAAGTTTTCACTTCTGCCGGCACTCCCGGAGTGCAACCCGTTGATTTTTTATCATATTAAATGGTAAATGTTTTCTATTCATTTTTAAATTTAATACTTTGGAGAAACCTGTAAAAATAAATTCAATTAAAATTTATTTCCCCGATCCAATTTATTTTTAGACCTTCACCAATAACGTCTTTCCTTACAAGAATTTATGGCAAAATTTAAAAGTTGTTTCTCAAAGCGATGTTGTCGCGTCATTTCAAAGTTTTTACGATCGTACCTCAAAAAGCGGAAAATTTATAAAAAAGTCGCAATCTCGTAAAAAGCTGAGACGTGTTAGCCCAGTCATAAAACCTCCCTAATTTTGTCTTGCACTGTATATAATAAGTATACAACGTTAAAATGCACTTGGTGTCGTAGCTTGTAAAAAAATAATTAACTTTATGCTATTTTTATCGTGGGAGCTTGAAACCAGGTCTCTTGCTATAAAATGAACGTTTACATTATCAAAGTTACACTGTACAAGTGTAACTTTGTGAATGTTAATGGTAACTTTCAGAAGTCTAAGTACATTACATTAGCTCATGCTAAAACGAGGTGTGTTTGGTAGGTGTGTACACACACAAGTCGGCCTCGATGGCGTAGTGTTTAGTGTAACTGAATGCCATACCTGAGGTCGCGGGTTCGATTCCCGCACAAGTCAAACATTTCTGTGCATGAACATGGATGTTTGTCTTGGTCTGGGTGTTTCTATGTATAATATGTATGTATTTACAAAAAAAAAGTATATGTGTATGTTTACCCATTGTCTAGTGCCCATAGTACAAGCTCTGCTTAGTTTGGGCTAGATGGTGTTGTGTGTATGTGATAGAATATTATATTATATTATTATATATGATCGTTCTAATTTTAGTATGCCAATGTATTGCAAGTATAAGGCATATACGATGTAGGGAATGTTAAAACTTTATCGTAATAGCTGTTGCACTCGATACCGGTTACATGTGCAAGTACTCGTATTGTATGTAGCGAGTAAACGATCGATGCGAATCATCATGGCAAGAGTATGATTAATTTGTGTTGAACATAAAGCCTGCGAGAGCAGTTTGTGCATGTAAGCTGCGTGAGCAGCTAGCGCATGTAGCCCATGCAAGAAACTTCAGCATGTAGCCCGCGCTAGCTACTTGCATCATGAAAGAACAGATTAAGCATATTGCAGTGCTATGGGTGGGATTCTAACCCACGAATTCTCGATCGCAATCGAGTTTATAAAACTACAGCCGTTTCAACATTTAAATTAATCATAATTTATATTCTAAGTTGTGTTATTATTATAGTCCATTGAAATTAATGAATTTAATAGAATTATATGTTTACAAATTTTATGTTTTCTGTTTGTTTCTTTAATTAAGTTGTTAGTTTAGTTGTAATTATAATTTGCATGCTGTGGTTTCCTATAATTGAGGGACTATACACGCTAAGAACTTTATTACTGCTATATAATGTATGTTATTGTATATTCCTTTGTTGGAAATCCTTAAATAAATAAATGTTACATGAGCTTTGCATTTTTTAGAGGACGCAATTTTATTTTTGTGACATGTGTGGGGGGTCAATAGAAGCTTAACCCCAAGTTCGTGGGGTTGCCGCCCTTGTCCCCCGGCCGCCATCTTGGAAAATGGGGTACAAATACCTTGCGATATCTCGGAAACTATGCGTCCTACAAAAAATTCGTTAAGGCAATTTGTAGCAAATCGCTTTGCCTACTAATATGTTCATATAACTTTTTGCCCTAAATTTAAAATTAAAGAAGTTATAAGCAAAAAAGTGAGGAAATTTCTATAAACTGTTTAACTTAGTTTTATGATCGTTTTTTTGTTTCACATGTCCCAAAAATAAAATTGCGTCCTCTAAAAAATGCAATATTAGGTCCTTAAATTGTAACATTTCAATGGACTATTATGCAAGTTTACTACCAATCAAATCATCTGCTATTACTAAGGACTTAGTGATGTGTGTACGCATATCTGCTTTTCCCATCATGGATATACAAGCATAATAACAAACATCTTACGTTTTATCAAACATAGAATCCTAACTAATATTATAAATGTGAATGTATGTTTGTTTGTTCGTTACGCTTTCACGCCTTAACTACTCGACCGATCACAACTAAATTTCGCATACACGTTATCAGGATTAGAGAATAGGGCATAGGGTACCTTTCATTCAGAATAAAGTACTATTCCCGACGGATTAAAAATAACATAATCTACATTTACGCGAGTAAAGCCGGGGGCAAAATCTAGTGATATTATAAATGCGAATGTGAGTTTGTTTGTTACGGTTTCACGCCGTAACTACTCAACCGATCATCATGAAATTTCGCATGAACGTTGTCAGGGCACAGAAAAGAACATAAGGTACCTTTTATTCAGATAAAGTACATACTGTTCTTGAGGGATTAAAAATGACATAAGCTACATTTACAAAAGTGAAGCCGGGGACAAAATCTTGTAATATTATAAATGCGAATGTGGGTTTGTTTGTTTGTTACACTCACACGCATTACTCGACCGATAATCGTGAAATTCCGCATACACGTTGTCCGGGGTACAGAACTGAACAAAGGCTACCTTTCGTCCAGAAAAAAGTACTTTTCCCGAGGGATTAAAAATTACCTAACCTACATTTACGCGGGCGAAGCCGCGGGCAATATCTAGCACAAAATATAACCATAATCCCACGTTATTTCCTTATAATATTACACTGAATTCTCGCCACCAATGAAACTGAATACCCGATAAACCAGCCTAGTTTATAGACGTATCAAATTATGAACTCAATTCATTGTATTGTTATCTTCGGAGGCAAAGCTTTTGCTAGAAGTATTTAATAGATATTAGGTTTCGGTTTTATAAAGCAAATAATTTGCGGTTACCTGACACTTTCTGCTTATTTTTTTTTTATATTGTAGTAGGCTTGCGTTTGACCACGGCCTCACCTGATGTTAAGTAAAGATGCAGTCGACGATGAAACACGCTTGCTTTGAAGATACCTATTCACTCTCGAATTGAAGACACCCAGATTGTACTCATCAGAAAACACATACTTAGGTAGTGAGTTCCACTCCTTTGAGGTACGCATTATAAAAGTGGAAGCAAAGCGCTTCGTGCGTAAATGTGGTATATCCACCATGTACCTGTGCCGCTAGTATGTTTGTCTGGTCGTCCGATGGTAGAACGGGGAAGGAGGAATCAAATTATGCAGTTCCTCTACACACTCTCCGAAATGTATCCGGTAAAAAACCGAGAGATTGGCAATCCTACGACGATGCTCCAAGCATTGGAGTCGTGCGTTGACTAATTGGTCATCGCCTTCTCCAATATTACGCTCAATTGACTCCAAAGCCTCCAACTGATATTTTTAATTCGAAATAATTTGTCTTGTTCCTCTAGTTTATAATTGTAATAAAGTTTGCCGATAATTTCCATTGTGGCTACTGAATTTGCTGATTTGCAAGATGACCATAATTTCGTTCAATAGGCTGCTGAAAGTTTTTAATCTTTCATGTTTTAGAATATCAGACATAATTAAAATTTATTGTGTCTGACCACCGGTGTGTCTTCGCGGTTTAAAATCAAAGTAATGACCCTACGATCAACTTTAGGCATTAACTTATGTATCGGCACCAATGAGGCAATAATTTATTCTTTGTATATCCATTTAGCAACTGAAGTCTATAAATTACCCCGCAAACCGTCAGCAACAAACTGTTAGCATAATAAACCCATGACCTAATACTGAAAATCATCACTAGATTTTAATACATACCTTGAATTCATCATCCCAGTTTACTGCTATAAACGTTTATCCAGCCTTTGTATACTACCGGCCTCAGATATTAAACGTGTCAATGAATAATTGCTTTAATAAACGCCATTGATAAGACCAGTTTGATTTGTTTGAAGATTTAATCTAGTTGTCGTAAACGAGGCTTTTTGGAGTTTATTAATTGAAGGTATTAAGTATCGCTGTTTATGTGATCAATATTGTGATAGCTAGTTTTAAAATGGCGCTTGTTGTAGATGAAGGATATCGTTTGTTTTGGTTTGGTCATTATAATACGGAGATTGAGTGGAGTATTTTTTGTTGGTTTAAGCAGCAGTTTTAGATAAGTCACATAAATATATGACTACCACCTAGTACGAAGGGGTAGGCACGAGCGCAGGTAGTTAATGTAAACAAAGATTTTTTGATATAGGTATTTTGGTATATTTAGACATAACTAAGTACTATGATAAGTTACAACCCTTGTTTCTCCAAGAATATGCTGTGATACTTTATGTAGGTTTGGTTCGATTTTTATGACGATTTAGGCCAAGCTTCTATGTTATATAATAATAATAATAACTAGCGGTCGCCTAGTGCTCGAAATCCGACCAAAGTTTACCTGTAAGATATTGCTGACATAATAATATATATTGACATTATTATGTCATATATGTAACCATAGTTACGCGCTTCGATTGCGTGTGTCAAATGCATGGTTGTGTGCGTGTAGTGTTTTTTCATGAATTTAATGTATTTCTAATGCATATTTTATATAAATATTAGCATTCGTCACTCCTTCGCTGTATAAACTATAAGTGTGCAAAATTTCATACTCCTCCGTCCGCCCAATTTTCGTAAAAAGGGATCCAAAGTTTTCGCTTCACGTATTAATATAATAATATAGATAATAAAATTCTTTATTTGTTCTCTCACACAGAAATTACAGAGTATTGTATAGTATATTTAATTAATACATTAGTGTGTCAAATTAACTATGTGAGAGACTGGTATCTATACTAGGAGACCCTGTGTGAGAGATTACCAGCCTCTCCAGACTCTAAACAAGGATACAGTTTTATACTAATTTAGTATAATCTCATGTTCGACGCAGTTGTCTTCCATTTTGTTTAGGGAACGAAATGGATGTGGAGTTCAGTTCTGCCTACCTTTTCAAATATAGCGTGAAGTCGCAGTCGTCTGATTATGATAAGATCATAATAAGGGAAAGTCCGTAGCTTCTGTCTACCCTCCCAGAAAACAGACGCGAAACATTTAATACTCTGTAGCCATCGTTGTTCTAACCATATTTTTATTCAACTCATAAATACAACCGCAGCATGCCAAATAAAATCCACCTTTATTTAAAAAACAATAAGAATGAAATTGATATACAAATTCACCTTCGGCTTAATAAAGCTTATATTACTGAAATTACACCGCTTATATAAGAAACGTATTTATGAGCCTATTGATATCAATGAAATACGCAATGAAATATACTAATACCGATACTGTTTGATTGGAATTAAATCAAAATGGATGAAACAATTCGTCTCTTCTGTTTTCCTACATTTTATTTATTCATTGGTTTGTAGATTAATACTAATATATGCTTGTTTAGAAACTCAATGTTGTTCATTAGTAATGAGTGTTGGTTTTGAATGTTAGTAATCCTTTTGCATTTCAAATTAATTGGTATTCGTTTTACGTATTAGCGGAATGTTTGTGGTTGTATATATGTTGACTGCCTCCATGGCGCAGCGGTGGTGAATGCGACTGCTGTGCGTGAGGTATCGGGTTTAAATTCCGGGTCGGGCCAACAAAAATTTATTGGGTTTTTCTGTTAAGAAATCTCAATAGCAGCCCTGAGTTAGGAAGTTGGCGGTGTTAGACACCCCCGTGCCTCGGAGAGCACGTAAAGCCGTTGGTCCTGCGCCCGATCTTTTCCGGTCGTGTCGGATTACCGTCCCATCGGATCATGAGAGTTAGGGAACATAGAGTGCACTTGTGTTTGCGCACACACTTGTGCACTATAATATCTCCTGCACAGATGGCTAGTCTCCGTTAAGACTGGCCGCCGTGGCCGTAATTCGGTCTGGAGGACATTATTATTATTATATACGTATTAGTGAGTTCTCTTTTTTAAATCTTTTTAATTTAGAGGCTTTTGTTACAAAATAATATGTTAGCCCCATCGTGGCTTATTCTAAGATAATTACTTACTATGTAATGATAGGAGACAGAAGAAGTCATTGATGTACATATATTTCAAATAGGTCTAACGCCGCATTTGAAGTAGGGTCACTTAGAATACTAATGAAAAGTCCTACATCGTACATGTTAAGATTGTATTTGAACATCGACGAGTTCATTTGGCGCTGGTATTTGGCACAATCCATCAGTAGATAAGTGTTGGACATCATCAAGGACTCCGCAAGTTGCACAATCGGGCGTATCGACTTATTTCATGAGGTGTCCAAACTTTCTAGATGGTATTAGCTTATGTATAGTAAACAATGTATACAAGGCACAATTAATAAATACTTAAATTTTATATAGTCTTTATATTTTTGAATGGCAGAATTGCACCACACCTACATTTAATCAGCTATTAAGTATCGCATGGCTTTCAGGTGCTTTCATGCTCTTTCATGATTCGATGGGACGGCAACCCAACATGGCTGGAAAGAGATCAGGTGTAGGACCAACGGATTTACGTGCTATTCGAGGCATTTGGGTGTAAGCTACCTAACTCTGACCTGCTATTGAGAGATTTTAGCATACGAGCTTAATACATTTTTGTTGGCTGGAATTCGAGGTCTCCGGTACTATTTTAGGCCTGGGGGTAAACACAAAATGTATAAGTGGATACAACCAAATATGATCACTTAAGCAATGATACGTGCCCTTAAGCAATAAACAATTTATTATTTAAAGAAAATTCTCGCTCTGGGTATCAAGCCTTGTGTTTCGGAGGACTTTGCTAACATACAATTACCGATCACCCAGATTTAGAGCAATCATTTGTGGATTACATTATTGAATTCGAACCAGTAGTTTCTGAGATTAGCGCGTTCAACCGAACAAACTCTTCACGCTTTATAGTAGTATAGATGTGATGCGTATCAATTTTACTATCGAAGAGAGTTTCAATTCTCTACATTTCCATTGATGTATGAAAAACAATAATACTATAAGAATAATAAGTAGGTAGTAAAAGAAATGAATGTTCACAGCTCAGTTCCATAATCGTACATATTTGGTCTGAAGGCCAGCCAATGTTGACATTTATTGGCAAATGCTTTTAAAATATCCGTTTACGCGCCAAGTTCTTTGCAACCATACTTCATGTCATATTTTCACGTTTTATTGGCAGTCAATAAATGAAGTACGCTTCTGTAAAACGATTTAAGCGTATCTTGAGATAGTACTTTTTTGGCACTAGATGTGTACGATATGAGCACTTTTACAGATTTTACATACATGCATAATATTACACTAATATTACCGATCAGATGTAGGCAGGAATACAGTCCACGCGGCCTACTAAACTTCTATAAGAAAAGATGCAATGTAATCAAATCGTTGGGGAAGTGCGAATAAAAAACGTGCGAATACAGCTTATAGCCTTCGTCGATAAATGGGCGATCCAATATTAAAAGAATTTTTCAAATCGAACGAGTAGTTCCTGAGATTAGCATGTTCAACCAAACAAACAAACAAACTCTTCAACCTTATAATATTTGTATAGAGTATATTATGTAGATTTGACACACTGATACAGACTTAAAAAGATTTTCTCCTATTATGAAGGTGTTTAGCGTTGTTAGCAAAATGGGTTTGATAAGTTACTTCTATCATTACGAATGATGGTACACAAGCGTGGTGAACCGATCAGAAATACAGCACAAGGTTTTGATTTTCTGTAGGGTAGAGGTTTCAGTAGCCGTTCTGCGTCAGTTTCAGCAAAATGCCACCGTAATACAGAGTTATAAAAAACTTAATTATTGATGGCTACAATGTAAACGAACTTGCCTGATATTGCACAAGTTTGTTCCAATTATTAATCGTCAATTTTACTCTAACTAGTACGAAGTGCAAATTGTAAACTCTCAATGCCCAACATTTTGGCCTTCAGAGACTGAAAGCACATTAAATCCCATATTTATAATCAACATGCTCGTTAGATTTGTTTTTACAAAGAGAAAATTAAATCCATTTGCGACGGAAACTAAAGCTTTAAAACAAGCAATAAAAGTCTGAAAACTAAATTTTCCAAATAACGTTGTTTGCAAAGCCTAATTCAGCGTTTAGTGTTTTGGAATGACGTCACTACGTAGTTGAAAGGTGACCGAGATGGACTAAGCTAAATACAACTAAAGCGCTACATTTATGCTTTGAATGAATAGGATAAAATCTACAGGGACGTTAGGTTAGATTATCAGGTTCATCTGTTGTGTGAGGGTTTCGGGTACAATTCTCGGGCTAGCTACATTGTTATTGAATTTTACCGTCAATAAGTTTTGAGTAATAGCATAGAGTCAAGAGTCGTGTGCGGTGTCGGCTCACTTTTTAAAGGGCAGTAGATTCCCAATTAAATTAAATAATTCTAAAACTAATAGCTAGTAAAGAGTGGGTGTTAATTCACATCTGCCTATCTCTTTGAAGAGGCTGCTATTCGACAATAATTTTATCTGATCTCGTTGGAATAGAACAATTGGTTCAGTAATTCCTCCTTGATGGTCAAAACACTCGTAAAGAGACATTCATTAGACACCATACACATGTTCATGATTCCGAGGCCAGTCAGTACTCACCTGGTCTTGATGATTATCCAGGACAAAAACGACAACCATCAGCACGTAATTGTAGAAGCAGTTCACGAGCGGTGCTCATAACCCAGCGAATTCTGTTTAGCTACACATTCATTTCTCGTCGACTCGTCGAAAAGAGTAGAATCATTAGTGTATTTGATCCAACTTATTTCTCATTATCGTCACCGGTGAGACAAGTACCTTACAAACTAACAAATTACACGATTGTAAAGAGTCAAGTAAATATTTGAATTGGAACAAAATATTTGTTTTATTCTGAAATCAAGTCGCTCTCAGTTAGGAATGTTAAAAGTTTAAACATAGTTAAGCTTTTAAAATAGTAATGAGTTCAATAAGTTTAAAAATGTTTGCTAACAAATAAAGATAGAACATTCGAAATACAGCCAACAACAACACACTATTTTAAAATTTTTATATCTAACGTACTAGTCATTATTCCTGTGTAGCGAAATACTTAATTATTAATATTCCAACAATGGACAGAAATAATACTTAGACTCTGACCGAATGTTTGTGAGATCAAACCCATGACACTAGGCGCAATGTCAGTGGCGGACCACTTAAACTATTCCGCCATCCGTGTAGTCTCTCCAATAATAAAATTTAATAAATAACTAAAAAAAAAATTGGGGCAGTCTTTGGGGACTGCCGATAGAAGTGAAAACTTTAATCCTTGATCATAAACATCTCTACATCAACAAAAAAAAAAGCGGCTGGTCGGATTCCTGATACTCTCTTAGAGGTTCTTAAAAGGGTTAAAATTTAGTTATTTTTTGCTTAGGACGCATCATTTCTGAGACATTGTTAATATTCTTAAATAATTCAAAAATGGAAAGCGTGAAAGCGTGTCGATGACGAAGCGTGACGATGTCGCGAGTTCTATGATTTTTGTTCACCCAAGAAGTGCTCTACGCGCCTAAAGAAGTTTTCACTTCAATAATTACAACGCTTAAATCAATATTCTAATACGTAGCTTTCGTCTAACTTTCAAATCATTAAATACATTTTTCGTTGACGGTGATACATCGTTATAATAATATCGTGAGATTAAACAAAAAGCCTATTTGCCTTTAAATCCCCAGTAAAACCCATTTCATATTTTTACCAAACCGTTTTATCTTTACATTACAATAGATAGTAATTAACCCGGTTGTATCAGAGGCCTATTAGGATTTAATTGACCATTAATCCCTGTGCCATTATGTGAATATTTAGATCATTAAATGATAGAGATAACGATAAAATTATATTGTAATCAGTTGAGGTCAGCCAGAGGCGATAGACCTCAGATAAAATTAAAACCGACTGAAACAGTTCATTATTGCTTTTATTGATAAGCTGGCCATTTTATTTTATTGTACATTTTGATTGGCCCGTTGGCAGTAATCCCGTTACAGAACATTGTATATAATATGTTTGATCGATTGTGTGTCTGATTCATTCGTATCATAAACGTTTAACTTATTGAGTCGCAGCGACACACAGGCGGCCATATACAATAGGTTTTCAGTTATATCTAGGACTAGATTTTGCGCGCGGCTTCGCTCTTGTAAATGTAGGCTAGGCTAGGTTATGTTAGTAACAATACTTTTTTCTGAATGAAAGGTACCCTATGTCCTTATCTGTTCCCCTGATAACGTGTACGCATAATTGCATGATGATCGGTCGAGTACTTAAGGTGTGAAAGCTTAACAAACAAACAAACTCACATTCGCATTTATAATATTAGTTAGGATTCCAAGAATCGGCAGGTTGATAGTGTTTTTTTTTAATAAGAGTTGCAGAAGTAAATGTTTCTCCAAATGTGCCCGATTAACAATAGGAAACAGGATTTAAAAACATAGTGAGTTAAAAGTAGGTCTAACACATATATATTTAATCCAGATGTGTTATAAGGAAGATCCCTTCGAGATTATACGTAATTCCATGTATGTTGAATTATGTACTTATAATATAATGCGTCTATATTGTGGAGGGTAGACAGAAACTACGGATTTTTATTGATGTATATACAACTAGCTTTTACCTGCGGCTTCGCTCGCGTAAAAGTAGCTGAGGTTATGTTACTAAAAGTACTTTTTAAAAGGGATTAAACATAATGACCACCAAAAATAGTAATTGCACAGCAAAGTATGCTTACTGAAATATATCATAACGAACACCTATACGCCTCAAATCACTGCATTCCGTCTCGGAAGGGTTAGGTTATGTTAGGTTCCTTCTTAAACCCATCCAAAAATAGGAACCCCGCGAAGCGGGGCTCCGTCGACTTAGTTTGATCTCTTTAAAATATTTTAGTTAGCATATTTTATTGTGCAATTAGTATGTCTGGTGGAACAATGGCAAAAATTGAGGAACAATTAAATACTACCCTTTTTAAAATAATATATAGCCTATGTTACTTGGTATAATATAACTTCCTCTTAGGAAGCTATATTAGCTATATTATACAGTGAAAGAGTTTTAAACACCTTTGAGTAGTTTTTGACCTAAGTCCTTACAAACAAACAAAGATAAAAAAAAATCTCCTTATAATATTATAGTAGGTATAGATAAATTATCGACTTCCGTTTGTTTCAAACCAGTCATATAACACATACCGAATAGGAAGCCTCCTAAAACATTTCCACAGCGATCTATGTTAAGCTATTTGCATCCAGCGATCCATTAAATCTTGTTTATAAGTGCAACTAAAGGAGATACTAAAACTACACTGTTATTAAAAAGTGGTTCTATTAGTATCTTACAAAGTAAAGGTATCATACACTACTAAAAGCTTCCACGATTAAACTTTATTTCTGCTCAATACGAAAACTTTACTAAGAAAACTCGTTAGTATACAATGAAGAGTACAATCGATAGGGCCGCAGATGTGCCTCTTCTAAAACTGCAATGAAAGTGCAACATGTACTTCACGGTACAGTTGGCAAGCTTGGATCGTTACCAGCTTGACTTGACACTTGACTGGTTCTCGGTACGTGTGTTGGAATTGTGATTGGAGTTGCTTTGGTACTGTTCGCAATGAATATAAATGTGATAATTGTGATTGAAATTGTCTTGAATTGTTCACAATCGAATTTACTGAGCCAGTAAATGCTATCATTAAATAGGGCAGGCATGCCAATGGCAATCAATAATATTATATTTAGTTATACAGATGTGGTTGTTTTAGATTAGCAGAATAGATCTTATGGTTAACATTATCACCGATATCTTTATTTTATATTATCCTAATCCTAACTTCCTAACTAATATTATAAAAGCGAAAATGAGTTTCTTTGTTTGTTTGTTACCTTTTCACGCCTAAGCCACTGAACCGATTATCCTGAAATTTTGCATATACGTTGTCAGGTGTACAGAAACGGACATAGGATAACTTTTATCCCGAAAAAAAAAACTATTCCCGTGGAAAACAACAATAACGTTCTTATGATAATAGATGGCACCACGTGTCTTTCGAATCATGATTGAATTATATTATTACAAGCAAGAGTACAACCCGAATTGATTGTCAAATTCTAAATTAACGCGAGCGAAGCCGCGGGCAAAAGCTAGTTTATTTATAAAAGATACCTTCTGCACTAGGAATAATTCATGTGTCGCGGGGGACTTTAAAAACATTTAAACAACGGACACAAAGAACATTCAGACGCGGAACAATCGTTTGTGAATCACACAAATTTTAGTCGCGTGTGAGATTCAAACACACAACACTGCGCGCAATGGCCGTGGTGAAGCGACCACTTAAACCAGTATGCCATCCGTGTCTGGCCTTAGAATTTTACAAGCTTTCATATTTTTAACACGCTTTTATTAGCTTGGTATGTATCTATGAATCTATGTAATGGAAACTTTGAGTGTGATTTTCACTCCTTTCAAACCGACAGATTGATTTGAAACTTCGCACACTTATCGAGGACCGATGAAAATACAATAATTTGAAAAATGAATATAAATAAATAAAAGCGTGGGGTGCTTTCTAAGATATTTTGATAACTCCACCACACGATTTTTTACATTAAAATTATTAAATTATATTATTTTTTATTTTATGAAGCGTGTTTTTTAATTTTTTTACTATTATTTATTTAGTATAGAAAAATATTAAAAACGGGATTATGAACTTTTAAAAGGACGATGCAGCGAATTTATCATGACATAGATGAATACATTTTAATTAACTCTAACTAAAAACTAAATGACTTTCGGGTATGCTGATAGCTTTCTCAATTTATCCAAATAAGTAAATTACTGATATGAAATATAATAAACTGACCTAAAAATATTTTAAGCCACAGTTCAATCATTGTATTTACCTTGTCATCAAGTATCCAGTAACTAGCTATCTGTGTGTCAAATATTCCGAATCAGTTCAAAAGTTTAAGCCTGTATAAGTACAACATTACCAACAGTTATCAACATTCAAACATATACGCCTCTTTACGAAACAAAACTCTTCACGATCTATAGTTTATAAAATTAGTTTAATTTAAACATAAATATTATAATATCATTTTATTAGTATTATATATATTATGTATTATATATTATTATTATAAACAGAGTCGCAACGGAAGACCAGCGCTAGTTGTTTACAACTAGCATCTTGCTGAGTTGCGACCTATTTGCTGCAGTAATGTTATTGTTCCTTTTTACTTTACTTTTTGCTAACCATATTTGTAAGTGTACTGTTGCAAATAAACGTATTTTCTTTCTTTCTTTCTTTCTTTTAGTAGAATTGAAAAAAAAATATCAAACAATAATCCTGACAATTTTTCATCGCATTTCCGAGAACGAACAGCCGAAAAAATATGCAGACTTCAATTTAATTAGCATCCATAATATAATTGCAGCGTACCTGCTTAATAAACTTTTACGAACGTTCTAGAATATTCTCAACTTACGTGTTCTATAGAAGGTACCCGCCATTCAAAGACATGGAGCATACTTACGACTCCAACTTCGAAACTTAAATTAATTAAATTAGTCTCAGTGTTAATAAGAACTTCAAAAACTAATAAACTGACTTCTAGTATTTAATCTGTGCTTTGAACAAATATAAGCATTATATTACTTGTATTTGCACAGGCAGTTTAATACTAAGAGTAGCGTAAAGACATCTTGAAAAAGGTTAAAAGGCGTATGACTTATGTATCTTAGCATTGTATTGCGTGCGCAAGAACGAGATGAATTATACAGTCTACAATGCGCTAACTTACACTTGTTCAAATAATAGCTATGCTTTAAGAGACGATGGTAAGGCGGCAGTTTGAAAATACTTGTATCAATTATATTATCTATATATTAATACGTGAAGCAAAAACTTTGTACTCCTTTTTACGAAAATTGTGCGGACGGAGGAGTATGAAATTTGGCACAGTTAAAGTTTATATGGAGAAGGAGGTACGAATCCTAATATTTTTATGAATTATGCATTACAAATATATTAAATTAATGAAAAAGCATTACAAGCACACAACCATGCATTTGACACACGCAGTCAAAGTGCGTAACTATGATTACATATATCAATAATTATTATGACATAATATATCAGCAATATCTTATAGGCAAACTTTGGTTGAATTTCGAGTAATAGGCGACCACTAGTTAAAATAAAACTGCATGAGTTTTCCAGTTCAAATCCTGATAAATTTTTAAAAGTAGTTCGCTTTTAATAGAATATGGGGTTCATATTTTGTGAGCTATAATATCCAGTGCCCATTAAGATTTACCATCTTACCCAAAGTTCGGTCAGGTAGACGTAATTCGTGCGGTGTTCCACAGGGTTCAGTTCTCGGCCCGCTCCTGTGGAACATCGGATACGACTGGGTGCTGCGCGGTGTGCTCCTCCCCGGCGTAAGCGTAGTTTGCTACGCAGACGATACGCTCGTTCTCGCTCGGGGAGCGACGCACCGGCAGGCGGCTGTCCTGGTGACGGCAGGGGTAGCGCATGTCGTGAGTAGGATCCGGCGGTTGGGCCTCGAGGTGGCGCTGCACAAATCCGAGGCTCTGTTCTTCTACGGGCCTCGGAACGTGCCACCAGAGGGGTTCCACATCGTGGTGGGAGGCGTCCGCATCGGCGTCGACAAATCGATGAGGTATCTGGGCCTCGTCCTCGATGGCCGATGGGCCTTTGGAGAACATTTCCGAAGGTTGGTCCCCAAATTGATGGGTGCAGCCGCAGGGTTGTCGCGGCTGCTACCCAATCTGGGGGGGCCAAACGCCTCATGCAGGAGGCTCTTCATGGGGGTCGTGCGGGCGATGGCCCGTAACGCCGCCCTGCTGCGGAGGCCGCAACGGGTGATGGCGGTCAGGGTCGCGAGAGGGTACCGCACAATCTCCTTTGAAGCGGCAAGCCTCCTGGCCGGATCACCGCCCTGGGACCTGGAAGCCAGACTTCTCGCGTCGCTCTACCGGTGGCGCGGGGAGGCTCTGGAGAGGGGCTTTCAGCCGTTGCCGAGAGAGGTAGAAGCGCGGTGGTCGGAGCTCCGCGACGTCCTAAGGGCGGACTGGGGGGGACAACTTGCGCGACCGAGTGCAGGGCACGCCGCAATAGCGGTGGTAAGTCCGATTTTGGAGGAGTGGCTGGAGCAGCGCCATGGCGCCCTGACCTTCCGGCTGACGCAGGTCCTCACCGGGCATGGATGCTTCGGGAGGTACTCGTGTCGTATAGGCCGGGAGGAGACGTCCTGTTGTCACCACTGCGGTGACGGCCCCGAGGACACGGCGCTGCACACACTCGTGGAGAGCCCAGCTTGGGAGGAGCAGCGTCGGTCGTTAACCGGGGCACTGGGTGTCCAAGTCCTCTCGCTGCCGGAAATGGTTCTGTCCATGGCCCGGAGCGAGGGTGCATGGGAGGCCGCCGTCGCCTTCTGCGAGGCAGTGATGTCCGCGAAGGAGGCGGCGGAACGTGAGAGGGAGCTGGTCTCTCCCCACCCAAACCGCAGGAGACGTCCTGGGCGCCACCGTAGGGCGCTCGCAGACCTCCAGCCACCCTAGGGGGCGGCCTGCGGGCGGTGGTATTGGGTAGTCTGCTGCCCGAGCAGCACAGGCCCGATGGAGGGGTGTAGCGCCCCGTGCGCCCCCCTTAGTGGAGGGGAGGGCTGTACCATCTGGTCCTCCCCAAACAGCTGGGGTCCGCCTAGTGTGGCGGGCCAAGACCTGTCGGTGTCGCGGTGAATGCTAGCGCGAATCCCGTGGCACCGACATTAGGTACCGGGTAACGTCGTCAGGGTTTTAGTGGGTATGGGGCCGGCCTCTCGGGCTCGAGTCCCACACATCCGCGCCTTGCCCGGGCGCGGACGGTGCGTAAACGCATACCCTTACGTTAAAAAAAAAAAGGAGACGTAATTATTTTTATAGCTATAATATCAAAAATCTGTTACAAGAGTGTGTCTGTATATGGGGGGATATTTTAAAGTTAGTCGAGTACATATCGTCTTTATGCCGCCACCAAGTAAGAACCACTGAACTTATTCAAATGCAGTTTTCACCGTTCGCTATTCTGCTGAACCAGTAATATTATTTTGCTATGGATCACAGATCTACGTACCACAGTCTTGTGATTTTTAAAACAGATCCCATACTTAATCCTTATATTCCAGAAATCATTGACGCCTCCAAACCTCCAATTACACCCGAAACCCACACAAAGTAAACGAAGCCTCATCAGCCTTAATATCATCGTATCCTTTTATAATTTCACACAAATAACATACGTAAGGACCCCTAGCAGCCGGAACACCTGAGCTTTAGTATAATGAATATTGTGCCATTATACTGTAACATGCACTAACGGGGATTATGCCGGGAACGGCTAGCCGAGAATGGAGGCTTGTGGTATTGAAAAGTGAAAGATTTTATCATACTGCGGTATATGTTCACCGAAGTAGTTAGTTGATTTTTATGCATCATGTGTTTTTATAATAATAATATTAATGTCAATTTTTATATTTTTAAATATCGCTGGCTCACTATTACAAGGTCCTATGTGATTTTTTTTAACTTTGGCGAAATGAGGTTTAAAATTTGCATATCAGTAAAAATAACTTAAAAAGTAACTTAGAACTATTTGCGATTTAATATTGTGAGGTGGGAAGTGCTTCCATCTATTACTATATTAGTCTAAACAAAAAGAAATGACATATAGAACCATGCAATATTCATAAACCATTTTTTTCAAAAATGTAACGTAGGACCTGGTAAGATTGGACCTGCGATAAGTATAGTTTTTAATATTTATATTTAAAAATGTAACTATTAGAAAGAAAATTAATAAAGAGAATAGTAATGACAAATATCTAGTACCTAGGTCATAAGATTGTTGACATTTGGGTGCAGATTTGATGATTTGCCTGGGGTTAGTTATAAGCCAAGAGCCTCTACCACTAGCTTAAGAAGCTCGTATTATGTGCATGAATCAAGGGCTTAATGTAGAAGTCAATACTTTTAGCAGGCATTGTGAGAAGGTTCCTGTCTCTGGAGTGTTAACAATCAGGAGCTTAGATTCTGTTCGCAATGCTGGTGAGTCTTTCGGTTGCCAATTCTTTCTCATGGGAGTATATTTAAAATGTAAATAAGGATAGGTAATAATAGTAGTATACTTTAGTCCGAGTATCGGTCACTACATTTTATATAACCCCATTCTTAGAAGATAACACAACTATGTGTGTGCAATCACAAATGCACTTTCTATTCCCTTGCTTTCATAGTCCGTTGGGAAAGATATACGATACAACCACGGAGCAGTCAGCCGTAGGACTAAGGCTTTATGGCGCGGCACAGGGGAAAACATTGTCAAGTATCTAACTCTGAGATTTTACTGAGATTTATTCATCTTAAAAGTTTAACTGTTAGGTTTATTCGTTTAGAATGTCTAATCTGGGAAATTAACAGTGAGCTTGTTTACAATCTAATTGTACGGTAGTGATATATTTTTATAAAATAGTAAGAAAAAAAAAAGAAGAAAGAAAAAAATTTATAAATTTGGATAAAAACAACATTAAGAGAAAAAATAGCAGCGATAGCCTAGTGGGAAACCGTTGGACTACCACGCAGAGGTCTAGAGTTCGAACCCAAGGCGCACATCTCTGACTTTTCAAAGTTATATGCGTATTAAATAGTTAATTATGGCTTGCTTTAACGGTGAAGGAAAACATCGTGAGGAAACCTGCATGTCTGCGAGTTCTCCATTAGGTTCTCGAAGATATGTGAAGTTTGCCAACCCGCACTGGGCCAGCGTGGTGGACTATGGCCTAACCCTTCTCACATATTATACATATAAGAGAAAAATTTAAAATAAATAAATTTTGCCATATGGGACGTAGTTCAGCATATTATGGCATAGTAGGTAACAACCTACAATCAAATACTGAATATTTGAGATAGAAGGCTTACTGTTTATTCCTTCGGAGATAGAGACATAAGACTATGTATGTATATAATATACTGCGACTTTGTCCACGGCGTCATCATCACAATTCGCTGGCTGCATCATTTACGCGGTTCACACTATGCACCCATAATTCCTGTTCATTGAACGGGATAAGATAAAACGTGGCTTAGATTTTAAAATCCATTTTGCGCGATGTTCGATCAAACATAATAAATGGAAAATATGTGGTTTCGGATTATGAAACCGTTAGTTAGGTACTTATAATATCAGCCCTGTATTAAATTGCTGGGCTAATAGACCGCCACGCTGGCTCAGTGTTGGCAGGCTTCACATATCTTTGAAAACATTATGAAGAACCATTAGTCACTTGATCAGATTTAAATACACTTGCTATACGCCTATATCCTAGAAGTGTAGGCAAAGTTGTCAAACTCCTATATTACACCATATATGATTATACGTTCCAAGCAAACACATTCCCTATTATCTTTTACTGAGCCCAGATCTAGACCACGTACTGTTATTGACTATTTCTTAAGAGATAACCCAAGAACATTTCGCCTGACTTGGGTATCGAACCCTCATACACAGCAATCGCGCTCACAACATCTATGCCAATGGTGGCACAGATTTTGTAAACAAGATTGCTGTAGCAGTATTATAAGGTAGTATCTACTATAAAAGCTGTATTTTTTAAAAGAGCTAAAGAAAAGTTCTACTAGAAACCGCTACAGTTTTACCTAGGCCGGTAGAAGTTCACACTATCATTCTACAACTGGGTACTTAACAATTCCTAATTGCCAACACGGAGCAACGTGATCAACATACCTAATTGCTCGGTATCGACCGCTTTATAGGAAACACCGCAACTCGCCTATCCACTACCATGCGTTTACTATCATAGTTAATATTTAGGCTTTTTTGTATTTCTAGTATCTAAGTAATGCAATTATGAGGCACAGCTTAACGGCATAACGGCTGTGTATAGAGACTGTGAAATAGAGAGATTTTAAAGTCATGAAACATGATATCAATGTTCGTATAAGTAATAGTGATGATTTATCAGGCAATCTTAGGCAGCAAGAGGAAAGTGCTCTTTCCTGATTTTAAACTTCGTATTCCGATTAAAATTTTTGTTTAAGTTTTTTTGTTCACGTTGTCTGTTAGTCAAATTTAGCCAGTGCTTTACCTAGCATTAATTCTGCCGATACGGGAAACGAAGATTTCACAAACGATAATTGCACAAACATCAAATAAACTAAAGTAAGTTGCTCGATAATAAGTATATGTACAATCTGGACCCACATCATCGGTCCGTTTGTTTTTACGCTTGCATCTACATATGAACCTGTATGATAGACTAATTTCGGATAAGATCGGAATCAGGATCACAATATCGCTAGGAAACTTTAGGTAGCGAAAATAGCGAATAATACTTTGCTGGTCTCCAACTTCGTGATAGGCTGCAACTATAAGCGCAAACTCATGCTACGGAAAACCCAAGCAGCCAAAACAAAACAAACGCTACGACTTAGTTTACTACTGTGGTAAACATGTAAACTATGGTAACAGAGGGCAGACGCACTGAAGTTTTGATGAACGCAATCATCCGGCTAGGACCCAATTAGCGTTTGTTCTATGTTTCGAACCCCGGTGGAATACTGTTAGCTTTTTGTTTGTTTTTATAGCCTGTTGAGTTTGTTTTGAAATTCGTTTTTAGCTTAATCTTAACTGGAAATTTGAATAAATGTGTATTCTTGGGGTAAACTGGCTGCTACGTTGGTTCCGTAAATTAAGTAAACTCTTTTGTTTATGATTAAGTGATGCTTCAGGGTCGGATAAAGTAGTATAGATTTTTTCAAGAAAGACATTTTTTGGTAGTAGTACCAAATCTGGAAAAATGGTCGGTACGTGATAATAGAAATAAGGACCTACATTCAGGTATGAGATACAGCACTATGTATATTCATGATGATATAAAGGCTTTATATAATTATGTATACGTTGAGTTTTAATCAATTAGGACCTTCTTATGGAGATATTAGGATGCCTTAACTTAGCACTGCGACATTTTTAAAGGGTTATGATTTTCTATTAATGTTGTAAGCGGTTATGGACTGTGATCCGAAATCAGACACATATATATTTCGTAACGGGTATTAAAGGTCAGACGCGTTGAATTCTTATTTGACACCTTAGGTATATTTAAAACCTAAATGTTGCTTCAGTTCAAGTCGAATGAAAATAAAAATCGATTGAAAAAAGCTTGCAATATTTCAGCTTAATTGGCCGGTCAGTTAACAGAAATATTAAATACATTGCTATTTTATGATTCCAGTGGGCCGATTAGGAGCTGATTATAATAATATTATCCTATATTATAGGATATTTTAATTTGAATACTGCAAATTAGGTAAAAATCGGACCCCATGACATTTTCTCCATTGCATTTGTTAGGGTTGGCAATCCGAAGAAGAGTTAAATGTAGGTTAGGAATTAATTGCTGCTAATTGAGGCTACATTCAATTAATTGAATGTTTCCTACGCTAAGGGAAAATTCTCGTAGGTTGCAAGTCAAAAAGGGCTGCTGTGCTACCAGCTTAATTGCCAAAGATAACTAGGTTCCTATGCCAACAACTCACTATTTTCTTCAAGAGCCTGAGAATACTCAATTTGCAAATATGACAATGATAGTTTGCCTGCGATTTTCTGTACGGCGGAGTACCTCCACTCAAGGCGCTCCGTTCTGAGTAATAAGACAGTTTCATACTTGGATCCCACTATGTCTTACCGTTTTTAATATTATTTAAATGATGATATTTACTACTGACTTATTTTTAACTGAAAGTGCTATGAAAATTGGACCCGCACGTCATGTTATGAAATTTTTTTGTCATATTTAAGCCAAGGACTTGGCGATCGACTTTATTAGATTACAGAACGTCACGGATGTAACAGAGTAGTCTTTCATTCATTCACAGCAACATACAAAACATATAACACTTCTAAAAATATATTCGGGACAGCCCTAGTCAGGTATTCGGAACACGTAACGGCGATGTAAACAAAATTCCAAAATGGGGACATAGGTAGATTTATTAGGGTTGAACAAGCTTAACGTGGATTGCTTTCGGTTTTATGCTATGTAGGTACGATTGGCAAACATGCCATTTGATAGGTCAAGGATGAACGCATTGGCGATTTCAATATTGTCAACGGTATATCTTCGATGTTGTTTTTGAATTTAGAATATTGGGGATCCATTTTAAAGAACATTTGGGAAGATTGCGTCAGGTGCACGATGTATCGAGTATGTTTTATGTTTGTACGAACGCTACTCCTGTATGTTTGCCGGAAGGGTGAGTAGAGACTACAAATTGCTATTCGCAGTGACTCATGATATATTTTATATCATCACGTTTTTGACTAACGTCGCAGCATGCCTGAAGTCCTCGGTTTCGAGATTATATTTGCTAAGGATAATGCTCGCAACTCTTGTTACGATACAGTGTTCTTTTCACACACACTACGCCGCAAAGCAACATCTATGTAGACTATTGTTGGTTGGTCAGTTGGACCAGAGTGATTTCAATATAATAATAGTATTTATTTATCTAACTTACCTTATCTGCAGTACTTTTTTTCTTATGAACTCCCGCACTAGGAATCATTTCTGTGTAGGGGAGGACTTTACAAATATTCAAACAATGTAGAGCCTCGCCGATTTCAGCATGAATAGGTCGGGTCGATCGGGGAAGGACTACCTTCTCACAGAATATCAACGTGAAATAGCAGTATTCCTACTGTTGTGTTTCGTTCGGTGAGTGAGAGTGCCGCAGGCCCAATTACCCTCTTTCCCCCTTCCCGCTCCTTCTTCTTCCCACTTCCTTTTTCTCCCAAAGAGTCGGCAACGCGCAAGTGAGGCCTCTGGTGTTGCAAGCGTCCATAGGCTACGGTGACCACTTACCATCAGGTGGGCCGTATGCTTGTTTGCCACCTTAGGCGTATAAAAGAAAAACATAAAGAACATCCAGAGCTGAAACAACTATTTGTGGAACACAAAAGTTATTGTTCGGTGTGGAGATCGAACCCACAACACACGGTGCAGTGGCAGTGAGAGTTAAACCATAATGCCATCCGTGCAGTAAATATGTGATAATAAATGGGTGAATATAATAGCCATTCACCTGATGTTAAACAATTAAGGTAGTAAGTAGGTGGTGAAATATCGCTCAACAATAAATTATTTATTATGAATGACTTTTCTTGGCGACGGTTTTTGTAACAACTGACTGTCAACGGTCTGGGCATTTGGTAACGAAAAGGTTTTAGCACTGAGTTATATAGGCACTTGCACGGCTGCTGAGAAATGGCAAGTGCAGGCTCGAGAAAACGTGCTTCATCGACAAGTATCATTGCTTAACATCAGATGAAGTAGTATTAAGGTTACCGGGGTAGTATACGGTACATACGTGTATATATATACATAGCTCTCCCCAACAAATTGATGGCGGCGACTTTGGGCATTATTGTTGATATATACATTGATTATTTGCTTTTGTTTTAAATTGGTACCTGAGGTCGGTCGTAAAGAAGTGCTTAGATCTCTATTTGTGAATTTGGCGTTTTGCATCAAGTATAAATAATTATATTTCTACGTTAAGGTCTGTAGAACGAGAGCTTAAAAGACACATTCTGATATATGAAGTCTAATATGGGCAACATTATAATCCTTTGTTAACAGTATGATGCACTTTGGCTCTAAATGGAACCACGACATACATTAGCTTACATCGCGTTTTATAAGCTAACCCTCTTCATAGGAGCCATTACATCCTCGTTTCTAAGGCTAATGTAAACAGCAGTTGCATTTACATAGAGAAAATTGAATAAAATACTACCTCTTGACTTCAGTTGTTCGGCTAATACATACTATTTGAATAGCAGAAAATGTGTGTCAATAAAGGGATAAGAAAATATGTTTTGCTATGTGCTCTTAATATTATATGCAGAGTACAGCTTTTAGCTCAAACCCGGATTAGCTCGCTGGTGAAATATCATCTTCTTTCAGAAAGTCGCAATTTTTTACTTAGGAATTAAGGTATCCAGTCGCAAATCGCAAAATCACCAGTCGGTGGGCAAAAACTAGTGAGGCAAAAACTATGATACGTCATATAAAATGTGCAACAAAAAAGAATGGTCAGGTTTATAAAAATGTTATATACCATCGGAAAACTAAGAACCTCTACAAAATTGCCTCTTATCATAAAAGTGCTGTGACAGTTTTGCTGAAATTCGACCTAGTTCGGCAGGCACTCAAAATGAAACTTGGTGGCAAAATATTGTACAAAACATGGCACTTCAAAGCATCATGTTCTGTCTTTAAAGGACTCTTGGAGTGGACATAGTATGACTTTTAAAAGAAGGCTTATAAAGACGCTTTTACAAGAATAGTCTATAAATATTTGTTAGACAATAATTAGAGACACTTGGTTGAAAAAGTGTCAAGGGGCTGATTCTTCTCATTTTTGACATATATTATAGTGCACAAGTGTATGCGCAAATGAGTGCAGTCTCTGTTCACACCGTATTCGAACCCGAGATGCACAGCATACACATACACTATTGCCACACCACCGACCAATCATTTGGAAGTGTTTTATCTATGATATAATAGATTTATATCAAATCAAAATGGCGGATAACATTTGAAATCGATGAATATATTAAAAATAAAGACATTCGCCATTTTAAGTTGACATAGCTCAATTATAATAATATTAGCTATGTATTGAAATTAGTACAGAAGTCGTGTTACGGAGCAGTCCCGTTGTCGTTTGCTCCCGATTTGAAAAATGTAAATAGTGGTTTTTCCGTTATAAATTAGTCTCAGTGCATTGTAAAAATATGTTCTAAACAGTGTTCAAACAATTGGTAAACAAGTAATTGACTTTAAACATCTGTAAAGCCCTCAAGATTCGTTTTTTTCTCCAAAATTGTCCGTTAAGTATTCCATAATCCATTCAAAATTCCGTAAACAATCTCTATGCAAATTCACGCTATATTGACCCTTACCAGTGCATAATAGTATAAACAATAAACAAAAAGTGTAGTGAATATCGATTGTATCGACCATCACTGCTATATCGAAAGCAGCGGAGGTAAGCTCTTCCCCACCTCGGGTGAAAGAGACGGGCTGCGTGCGGCAAATAATTCGTCCTTGTCACACCTCGATACGCCGTCAGCGGTGGTCCGGCGACGATCGTGCTTACGTCACTGCACCTACTGGCCTATACTGCATAGAATCAGCTGTTGACTTGTAGCGGAAAACATTGTTTTCTTTCCGCTTGGATTATTTCATTTGTTGTATAATCCTAACAACAACACGTCTTTCATCAATATGTATTGCGCTGCGTGCTGTTGCGAAATTAAAGGAGAAGAACAACACATACAATGTATAGCGAGTAGCTGTAATAAAACCTATCATCTTCTTTGCGCAAGTGGTAGTACAGTTATTGAATCTCCCACTACGTGGATCTGTCCTGAATGTTGCTGTATGGCAAAAGGAGGAGGTGATAATAGTCTGACTACTATTAATTCTGCCCAGAAGTCGTCCGAATCTCAGATCAGTTACGTCACATTAAGGAAGCGCGCGCCGCGTCCAGGTGATGAATGTAACGTTATCAACCCGTCTAATGCACTCTCTATTGAAGAAACACAAAGTTTGCGGGACGAGATGCAACAGATGCGATACCAGATGAGTACATTAATATCTCTATTAGTGAATTATGAATCACAGATGGCTGCCTATCGAGACGAAGTGAGAGAGCTCAATAAAACACTTGAAGCTAGCACTAAGATCAAGACCACCACGGTTTCATCCTTAGCTCCTCCTGTTCCTATTGCACAGACATCTTGTGACACAGTTAAAACTGCGTCAGTTAACTCGGCACCAAAGTCACCAACATTTGAAACTTCGTCGCTATCTGTGTCTCAGCCGCAAGTCAATATGAGTGCGGTGTCTCCTGCTTCGCCGAATACCGCAACTGTGCCAACCCGGGTTGCTGTAAAAACACGAGCACCTAATAAGCGCAAGCAGAAGGAAAAAGCGCGAGCGAATACGCAGGCAAACTGTAAGGTGCCGTCGTTAGCTGTGCAATTACCGGTGCCGCCGCGTAGCGAAAGTTCTGGAATGGCATCTGCAAGCATTGATGTAGAAGACTGTGGCAACCCAAGCCAACAAGACCAGAACGATGTCGGACCCTGGATTGAAGCCAAATCCAGGCGAAGTGTAAAAACATTTTCACTGTTTGGTACTGCAGGCCCAACCATAACACCTTTGAGAGCAGTTGAACCCCGAAAGTATTTGCATTTATGGAATATGGAGTCTAACGCTGAAGAGGTTAGTAATTATTTGCGTAAGCTATGTACTTCTGGTTCATGCACGGTACAAGAACTTACCTCTAGGGGTAGCTACAAATCTTATAAAATTGGAGTTCCGACTGCTGCTTACGACTTGTGTTTCTCAACTGACGTCTGGCCGGTCAACGCGAGGATCAAGGCTTGGATACCGTATCAAAGACCCGCTAACTCCACAAAGACTACAGTACCTACCACACATAACAACCAGCCCTTTCGCGGTTCTACAAGAGCGTAACAGGAAAACTGTTAGTTTAAATATCTTATACCAAAACGTACGTGGCTTAAAAACTAAATTAAAAACGTGGCGCAATAACTTAGCAGCGTCGGTATACAACATTGCGGCGGTTACCGAGACGTTCCTTGATAGCTCCATTGAGGATTCTGAACTCGAATGCGGAGACTGGAGTATTCTAAGGCGGGATAGAAGTACACCATGCGGTGGCGTCGCGCTTGCCGCGCGGGCGCCCATTGTTCTGCGCAGGCAGCGTGAGCTCGAAACCGACACCGGTGAGGATCTCTGGTCATCCGTCTCATGGAATGGTCGTCAGTGTTATCTGTGTGTTGTATACATTAAGCCAAGTGCAACAGATAGTGACTACATGCAATGGTTTTGTAAAGTTGAGAGTTTTGTATGTACTTTTAAGGCGCCTATTATAATTTTCGGTGATTTAAATTTAAATAGTGCATCCACGAATGTCAGCAATTATTATTGCTATTTTTTGTCCTACTGTAACCTGTCTGAAACAAATGTGATACAGAATGTACATGGAGGCATGTTAGATGTCGTTCTGGTCCGGAAAAGTGATGAGATGTGTAAAGTTCGTGTGTTAGCTACAGATGGAATAGTTCCCCCCGACGCCTACCATCCTCCGTTGGACGTTGAGGTAAGAATCGACACAACTCATCGATCTGATCATCTGCAGCCTAGTAATATAAGTCCAGCTAAAGACTGGAATTTTAATAAATGTGACTTCGAGAAGTTATATTCTTTGTTCTCAGAATGTTCTTGGGGGACGGTGTTAGAAGCTAGTAACGTTCTTGATGCTACTGCCGAATTATACAATATTGTTTATAGCATATTTAATGAGTGTATGCCTAAAAAAATACGTAAAAGCTCTGCAAATTGTCGCTATCCCGTGTGGTTTTCCAGGGACATAATTTGTGACATTAAATATAAGGCCAATTTACACTCGTCGTGGAAACGTACTCAAAGCAAAGAGTCTTATAAATCGTTTTCAGAACTTAGAGCTGACCTTAAATTACGTGTAGCGGCAGCCTATGCATCATATATTGGCTCCATTGAGGGCAGCATTCGGTTTAACCCTCGTCAGTTCTGGCGTCATATCTCAAGTTTACGTACCAAAGGAGGATTTGAACCCACCGTCTCTTACAATGGTTCAACTTTTTCTGCTGTAGGGGCTGCTCAAGCTTTTGCTAACTTCTTCGCTGGCGTGTTTTTGCCAGATATCCCGGTGCTTGATACCAATTTAATAAACACACAGGATACTAAATACAACAGTAACTATGTGAATATTTACCAAATCACACCTAGTGATGTCACCTGGGCTATAAATAAATTGAAACTGGGTAGTTCTGCTGGTCCTGATGGTATCCCGTCAACAGTTATTAAGCATTCTAATAAGATCTGTATTCCTTTGTGCCACATTTTTAACCTGGCATTAAAATCTGGACACTACCCACCCCAGTGGAAATTGTCAAGGGTAACCCCGATACCAAAGAGCTCTGACAAGTCTAAGGTAGAGGAATATAGACCGATTGCTGTCTTGTCAACTCCTGCAAAGGTGTTTGAAATAATAATCCACAAATACGTACTTGCACAAGTGGACAAACTTCTTTGCAACGAACAGCACGGTTTTAGACCAAAGCGGTCAGTGGATTCCAATTTACTAACCTTAGTAGATTATTTGTCCACTGTATTGGACGGGGGTTCACAAGTAGACGTGCTGTATTTTGACTTCCGGAGGGCGTTTGATAGAGTCAATAATGACATACTACTGGCCAAACTTAGCGCTATCGGTTTTGCTCCTGGACTACTCCAGCTACTTGCTGACTATCTCCGCGATAGACAACAGTTTGTCAGACTTGGTGTTTATGAGTCTAAGCCCTATCACACGCGCTCTGGTGTGAGCCAGGGATCCATACTTGGACCCCTGTTGTTCTTGCTCATGATCAATGATCTTCCTTCAGTTCTGCAGCACACCCGTTGCTTAATGTATGCCGACGACCTTAAAGTTTATATGGAGGTTAGGTCTGAAACTGACTGTTTAGCTATACAGCATGATATCGATTCTTTATATCAGTGGAGCCACACGAACAAGATGGATTTTAACCCCACTAAATGCTATGTTGTAAGTTTCGGTCGTGTGCGTCACCCAATTGAACACGACTACAAGATACTTGGTCAGAGCATAAATCGGTCAACCACCATTAAGGATTTGGGTGTCACTTTTGACCGTAAATTAACATTCCACGATCATGTAACTGCACTAGCAAAAGAATCTTTTAGACGTTTAGGTTTCATACTGAGGAATTCCCATGACTTTAGTAGCTATCCAGTTATAAAATTGATTTATGGTGCTTTGGTTCGCTGCAAACTAGAGAGTGCTGGGTGTGTGTGGAACCCGCATGAAAAAAAGTACATTCTTCTGCTTGAGAAAGTACAAAAGGCTTTCCTTAGGTACCTATACATGCGTATCCATGGATACTATCCACTTATGTACCCTACACACTTTCTTCTGGGTAGCCTATGCTATAACTCCTTAGAGGTAAGGCGTGAGATGAACCAACTCACAGTAATGTGTAAAATCCTCAGAGGTAAGATTGATGCACCGGATCTTCATGATGAGTTGTGTCGATTATATGTCCCTAATAATTACCGTCGTAACCGGAAACATGTTTTGTTCGCCGTACCGTCATGTCGCACTGTGGCTCGTGCAAAGTCACCCATACCGCGCACCCAGTCTGCTCTCAACACTCTCCTTAGTGCCAATCCGGACTGTGACTTGTTTGCGGACGGATGGCATGTAATTATGTTGGTGTGTTTGCGATTCTGTGAAAGGAATCGCATACACACTAACTAAACTTATTTTTGTGTATTGATTGTGTTTCGTGTATTGTGTTTTGTTTATACATTATGATTGTTAGTTCTTTTTTTTTCTGTGTATATTTTATTTTTGTTGAATTTATTTGTGTGTTCCATTTTATTATTGTTTTTTCCTCTTTGTTGTTATTTATGTGTGTGTTACCAACTATGGTTTTGTGTTAATTAATGTAATTGGTGTTATACCGTTTTAATTAATTATTTAAATAAATAATAAATAAATAAATGTCCCACTGCTGGGCACGGGCCTCTTCTCAGTTTGAGAAGGATTAGGCCATAGTCCACCACGCTGGCCCACTGCAGGTTGGCAGACCTCTCATATCTTCGAGAACATTATGGAGAACTCTTAGACGTGCTTTCCTCACGATTTTCCTTCACCGCTTCAATAAATAGATCGCTCAAATAGACAGGAATAGTTTGTCCTTCATGGAAATTAGCTCCCTGGTACTTGTCTGATAGTAATCTCTCGTCCAGTGTTACGTTGATCTTGTAAAATACCTGGTAATATAGAAGTCTCTTTACACATTTTGAGTTAAATAGAAGTAAGTATCTGTCTGTCAAATAACACATAAAGATCACACACTTGGCCGTAACTGTACTTATCGGAAATCCAAATCATAGATACAAAAAAACAAATCAAACCTCTCATTTGAATGTGTAAACACGTGAACAGTATTCGAGCGCCACGATTCCAACTGTAAATGTATGCAAAAAAGTTGAATGACACCACGCCGCAATAAAACCCAATGCGGACGTTTTACACTGACGTGAAAGAGTATAGTTGCGGAAAAGTGTGAGTATACCCTTTTTGGGTAGAGCCTAAACTTTTTTTATGTTTTACGTGTGGCTTGTTACCAATTTGCGTTTGCTGAGAGAAAAGACCATTGAACTGCCAAGCCGGATATCTCACGTTCGGACTTGTAAAATATTAAATTTATTTAATAGCGTAGGGTGACAATAATTATAACACTCACACATCATTAGTTGGTCACAACAGCTGAATGTGACTACTTAATAATATCTGCATAACATAGGATGAAAAGTCTACGTTCCAGAATCCGTGAATTGATTAACTCTTCTTTTTTAAAGATGTTTAAAAAGAAGAGTTACCTCCCACACTAAAGATAACCTCTGTGTCGCAATAATAAACTTATCAAATGTAGACTGGAACAAGAACTCATAAACCCCGTAGATACAACTATATATGGCTCGCACATTTTTGAAGTGAAAACTTCTTTAGCGGCTTTATGCACTTTTTTGTGATGGGTAAAAAATCTTACACTTGCGTCAGGACACGTGACCTGATCGAAAATTCGTAAGACGGAGGGAGAATTGTCAAACTCGCGTCAAGACACGTGACCTGATCGCAAATTCGTAAGATGGAGGGAGAATTGTCATGTTTGTGTACGATAGCGCAATAAATGAATATTGTATTTTACCACATAAATGATAGTACTTTTATACTGATAATTAAAGCAATTCGTGCAAAATTATTCCCTAACCATTCCAAAATATCAAAAATGCACAACGTTAATATTCAAATTTTCACTTCTGTCGGCACTCCCAGAGTGCAACCCGTTGTTTTTTTTATGTGTATATCGAACCTACAACATTCAACCATAGCAGTGCCGAAGCAACCACTACATCACTACCTCAGTCAAACACTCGATCAATAGTTTTGTTAACATCTGTTCCATTGACCACTTATAGTCCTTCTAGGTAACATCTACAGGTGTACATCAACTAAACGGAGCAACCTAAAAACCGAAGGAATCCTAAAACGAGATACTGGCGGTATTTTAGGGTATCTCGTACTTTTTATTTGGAACCAATACAAATTCCGGAAGCGTTGGTAACATTCGCCCGCTAGAATTTATATTGAAAAAAAGACCAATAAATAAAAATGCTTTCGGATACGTAATCAATTCGCCCTTTTTGCAGCCCACTGGGCACAATTTGAGGACAAAATCGAGCCGTTTCAGCTAGAAAATAGTATCCACAATTGTATTTTTAATTCTATATTGTTATAAATGCCTTGTTGGTCCTTTGGTGTAAGTCTGGCTCACGAGCTATCGTTTTCGAGACCTCGATTGGATGAATTGTTATTGGCATTTGCTGACAATTTAGTAGTAGCATGAGGCCTGGAAATGTGTCTACTAGATGGCAACTCGAGAAGCGAGTAATATTCTAATACATATTATATAGAGGCAAGCACTCTGTTCTTGATCACGCAAAGTGAGTATAGTCGCATTTGTAAATAGCGATGCTACGGGAAGAGCTTCGCCTCAAGCGTCATCTTTCTATGAACGGATAGTCTTGTGAAACGCCATGAGATGCGACGCATAATGCCACACGCGACGCGCAAACCCTTAATGTTAAAGTTTTTTAAGTTATATACAGCAGGCCACCAATTTATCAAAAGGCCTAGTAGACAAGATATTTTAGTAATTATGTCAACTTCGATTGCTTTCGTCACCTTTCAAAAACACGAGGTAATTTCTATCATAGAGGGACCTGGAAATGCACCGGTAATAGACAGTAAATTTTATTTGATAAACCATGTGATTCAATAATATTTTATGGTCTATTTCTCTTTCTAGTTTTTCAGTTATCCCACATTATAAAGGAGAATAAGAGCTAAGATTACCCGAGATTAAACGTGAGATTGCGCTCAAGCTACGGCAGCTTGACTGAAGAAGCACTACAGCAGATCACAGCAAAACAAACTTCTGCTATGTTCCTGTTTTGAGTACGGTTCAAGTTTGTATAGAAAGCCCAGTGCCATTAGCAGAAGATAAGTAATCTATACCCTTTGCTCTAGCAATTACATTCTTGGTTGGTCGGTAAGGCTAGAGTCTGTGTTCAGCCCTACTACTGAGTCAAATATTGGATAGGAATGAAAAATAATAAAAATAATAACTTTGTTTTACTATTAACGCAATAACACATTTAGAGAGTTGGACCCTAGTTGATAGTTATGCAAGCTCCACATTTTGTTTAGTAGTTGATGTCATTACAGATCAAATTAGCCTATAATATTTTAGAACAATACTAAAAATTTATGAAAGAAAACACTATTTATTTTTCTATAACACATTTATTTGTATTACAAAATATCAAGCTTTTATGCGTAAGTACAAAATATATGGCTTAAGTACATGACACAGGTATCATGCGCAAGTATGATAGACCGATACGAACTACCTCTATGGTCAACTCGCGCATGTAGCCCGCGCAAGTTATAAGTAGTGTACGAGCACCATTTTGCTATTAAAGTATACGTATCATAATTGAATTTTGACTTCTACCAAGCACAATTTCAGATTGCTGCAGAATTAAAAGGCTGTTGCTTGATAATAATACGAACGACAGTACACTTGGAAATAAAAAACCTACAAAAAATACGAGTTTTAAATGAATACATCAATGTTTTCAATAATAAAATTATCGATTAACATTAAATCGTTCGATAATTGACTTATCGAGTTAGAGATCAATTCCTAGTTAAGTGAAAACGTTACTTTTTATTTCAGATATAAGAAAATGTGCTTGATAGAAGACCACCTACAATTCCAGACAGATTTTCTTCCTGTTCAATAAGCTCGTGAATAATTGTGCACAGTTGCAAACCAGTCTCGGGTCCCTGATATTTATCAGTAACTGAATCGACGCCTAAAGGTGACTATTCTAAATAGCTTGAAATTATCTAAAATACTTAAACAATATTTTATCGTGTCGATTCTGTTGATTGAACGCTCTTCATTGGTGTGCAGATGATGTTCATTATTGAGGTAGACAATTAATATTTTACACCTCAAGTAAAGGAACTATACTGGCTAGTGATGCGGCGTAATAGTCCGGCCGTGTAGTTTTGTGCGCTAACATGGTTTCTTTGGGTATATTTGTGAGCAACATTAATGTCTTAAAACCACAAGCTCTGCCGAGGCCTACGTCTTGTTCGATCCTGAAAATTAAGGAAACATTTAATCATAAGACGCATGGAGTTATATGCCTGTATATACTCGTAATCAAAGAGTTACGCGTAATACCTTGCTTTTTTATTTGTGCAATTTTATGTACGTGAAATAAAATGAACTACATCTATCACTACTTGTATAACTGCGATTGCGGATCTAAATACCTTTCTTTTGAAAATAGAGGGAAAATTACATGTAATGTACATCGATCAATTATACCATAAATGCACGATCGTCGCTCGAAAAACGGCCCCAACAAAACTGTGCATAAATCAGTCGTATGCGCTACATTATTCACGTGTCCCATTCACTCCTGCGTGCGGTGCGCTGCCCGTAATCGATAGCGAATCGACACCACTACTACGGCGGAGACCGTACCATATACTAAGTACGCTTGCGTATCGCGAGTAAAACACTCAAGATGCTTTACATTGACGCGTTTTAACTAAACTATTACAAAATGTTTCTCAGTGGGCGTTCAATGGTTATTCCGGTTTATTTCCTGGATTGCATAATAAATGCAGACACTTATAAGTAAGTAGTACTGGTCAGTGCCACATATTGACGCGGTTTTTGTATGAGAATGTGCATCTATAGTATATTTGATCGAAGGTAATGTATATTAAAAAGTATATTATAATGCGTAATACAACTTACATGTCGCCAATAAACAGCACTCTGCTAGGGTCGGTGACACCCGCTCGTTTCATGGCGAAATCTCCAAATAGTTTACTAGGCTTACTCAGTACAACAGGAGCACGTTGTGATTCATTTGCGACTATGTCGGTGAACAGAGAAATACCTGAAATCAGAACAATAATATTTTATTCAAATTAAACTACTATATACGGATTTTATCGCGTTGTTTATTTGATACTTTATTACATAATTTAGAAACTACTACACTACTATTACTATTAAACTTTACAAATTTTTAAGCTAATTAAATTATTGAAACTATTAAAGCTATTTATATTTATGTTTACACTTTCCCCGACGTTTCGGTTGCTTTTCAGCAGCCACGGTCACGGGTAACGTTCGCGTTAACAGAAGATGATATTAAATATTATTTTATTAAGAAGGCAAGTCTAGTTTTCAAGGTCTCTGTATAATTTTTTTTAAATACATCTACTGCACTGGGTATAATTCTTGTTTTGTGGGCGACCCTTAGACATTCAAACAACGGATACAGAGAACAGTAATCGGAACAACTATTTGCCGATCTCACAAATGTTTGGCCTGTGTGAGGATCGAACCCACAAAACTTGACGCAGTAACGAAGCAACCACCTACAATTATTCATCTACTAGCTTTTGCCCGCGGCTCCGCTCGCGTTAATTTAGAATTTGACAATCAATTCGGGTTGTACTCTGCTTGTAATAATATAATTCAATCATGATTCGAAAGACACGTGGTGCCATCTATTATCATAAGAACGTTATTGTTGTTTTCCTCGGGAACAGTAATATTTTTCGGGATGAAAGGTAACCTATGTCCGTTTCTGTACACCTGACAATGTATATGCAAAATTTCAGAATGATCGATTCAGTGGTTTAGGCGTGAAAAGGTAACAAACAAAAAAACTCATTTTCGCTTTTATAATATTAGTTAGGATTCCATTAAGTTCAACTCAAATTTCAACTAGTTGAACAAACTGGAAAATATATTCAAATTAGTTCAACTTTCTAAACATATTAAACAGACTCTGTCGATATAGTTCAACTAACTATATTTAAGAAAATTATAAGCTCAAACAATATTTTACCTTAAAAATATTAAAATGAGTTATTTGAAAATAAAATATTATTTTCAAATATGATCGACTATAGCTAAACCATTTAATTGAGTCCTCGCCTGCGGGGTGCAGCGACGCAAGGGGAAGGACGAGAGCGGGAATGCAGAAGGGTGCGGGCGGCGGGCGAATTTTTGTCAAAACTCAGTTCGGTCGCTACACGATTAGCGATCGCACGTGACGTTTGTTGCCGACGCTTTGTTCGAGATATACAAGAGATTACATTCTAAAGATGAGTCGAAATATCTTTGGACATAAAATTAGTACTCAGTGCAAGCAAATGGCTTTTAATGTATATGAATATTTTAGAAAAAAGAAACTAGATCCTAATTCTGCTGAATATCAAGAAGATATGTCCTTAAACAAAACCGTAGCAAAAGTTACTGGACTATCGGAAAAGTCTGAATCTAGAATTGTACAGCAAGCAAAATTATTAAAAGACGACGATCGATTTAAATCACCGAAAAAAGAAAAACAGATTCGCAGAAAAAGGGTGTGTGGGGTCTTGCATAGGTGTGTGAATGCTGACGTGTGCGAGATGCATTTGTGTGTGTGACGTATGAGTGAGCTAAGTTGTAAGTTTTAATAATTCAATAAACAGTTGGCATCTAACATCCGTGCGTTTCACTTGTCTCCAAATTCCCTACACGATACACGTACACATATAGTGACACATAACAAGTGCAAGTAGATGACTTTGCATATGACGTGGTAAGAAGAAAAGTCACTCAATTATACACCATTTTAAAAAAAATACCAGCCTACAAATCTTTGAACTCTGTACTTAGAGAAAAAATTTATTACACTGCGGTAGGGAATATTTAAGACTATTATTACATGATCTGGGTTTTAAATTTAAAAAATGCGGATCTAAAAGAAAATTCGTAATCAACAGCCAAATATAACATCGTGGCGTTGGAAATACCTAAATGCTATTAAAAAATATCGTAGAGAAGGAAGATATATTTTATATCTTGACGAAATTTATGTTAATACGGCTCATAATGTTTCAAAATGTTGGCAATCAAAGGATGAACACGGCGTATTATCTCATGTCGGTAAAGGAGACCGTTTGATTATCGTACATTGTGGGGGCCAAACTGGGTTTATAGACGGAGCACTTTTGATGTTTAAATCCAAAAGTAAAACAGGTGATTATCACGATTCTATGAATTTAACGAATTTCAGTATATGGATTAATGAAATATTAACACCTAATATACCACCAAATTCAGTTATAGTAATGGATAACGCAGCTTATCATTCGGTTAGAGAAGAAAAAAGCCAACTATGACGTCTACCAAGCCAGCCATGCAAGATTGGCTACGACGGCATAACATTACTTTTGATAGTAAGCATAGAAAATATGACTTATTTAAATTAATCAAAACCCACTTCCTTCACGGAAAATATTTACAAAATTGACCAGTTGTTGAAGAGAAACGGACATGAAGTGTTGCGGTTGCCTCCATATTACCCAGACCTGAACCCAATCGAGTTGGTCTGGGGTGATATTAAAGGACAGTTAGCACAACAAAGTATCGGCAGTAATTTAGAATAAAAGAAACATATATTAAGGAAGTGGAAGCACTGTATTAACCACGTAATGAAAGTCGAGGACGAGTACTGCAATCATGACGGAGTTTTAGATAATGTTGTAGATTTTATTATTAATGTTCAGGATAATTCGAATAATTCTGATGAGAACTGGTTCGAAAGTGAAGGATCAAGTTTCAGTGATATCGATATGGACATAAGTGATTGATTTATAATTTGTTTTTTTTTTCTTATAATAAATAGTATATTCGTTTATTTTATTTATTACCTACATATTTTGTTTCGCATAATTTAGCAGTTATTAATTAATATTTTAATTATTACCTACATATCGCGCTTTGTTTTTATTTTATTTACGTACCCATGTGCGCTCTAAAAATATTAATCTTAGTTTTAAACAGTGTTTCTCAGTAAGTGAATTATGTATACAATTCTTTATGAGAAATAAAGTTGTTCTTAAACCTTAAACCTTATATTTTGTTTCGCATAATTTGGCAGTCATTAATTAAGTTTCAAATGAATGAACCATCACCTGTTCACCGTTATCCACAGTGACGTCACATATCTTAAGATCTATACAATGCACATTTTATCTCATGTATGTCATACTACGAGCGCCCCCCGCCCGCACCCTTCTGTATCCCCGCTCTCGTCCAATCCCCGCGCCCCTGTACCCCGCAGGCGTGGTCTCAGTTAAGCGGTCAGCCTATAAATGAAATTATAACCACACAATAGTAAAAAGTATTATACTTAGAAAAATAACAAGAGAAATATACTTAATAGTGTTTTTTTAATTTTCTTATTTATAGTTATTTTAGTTAGTTGAACCAATTGGAAAAATATTTCAACTTGGACAATATTATGTGTAGAAAGTTGAACTAATTGGCATATTTTTCCAGCTAGTTCAACTAGTTGGAACTTGAGTTGAACTTAATGGAATAGATGCAATTTTTACGCAGCGGTGGCGAGCGCTTCCATACTTCGCGCCACTACTTAAAATTTCTTGAAAACCCATAAAACTTAACCCGGATAAAACTGAAAATTGAGTAACTAAAATTATTTTTTATAATAAAAGCATTTGAAACTGGCTGGTTTGGTATGACATCTATACTAATATTATAAAACTGAAGAGTTTGTTTGTTTGAACGCGATAATCTTAGGAACTACTGGTTCGTATTGAAAAATTATTTTAGTGTTGGACAGCCCATTTATCGAGGAAAGATATAGGCTATATAACATCACGCTACGACCAATAGGAACGGAGCAGCAATGAAAAATGTTGCAAAAACGGGAAAATTATCTTATATGAAGCAGACAAAGTTGAGCGGGTCAGCTAGTGTTATATAAATTTAATTAAGGTTAAACCGGCGATGGGGAATGTGATTGCACATTTCCCCGCGTAAAAAAAAAAAGAAATGGAATGATTACAATGGTAGAATTCGGTAAACTTAGGGTACATTTTTGCTCATTGTTGGGATCGAGGATTTGTCTATATCTTTTGCTGGTCTTACACCTTTTCTTTGTGTATATCAATCTATCAAGTGTATCTGTGGCATGACTCGTTTTAATTCAGTGAGTGGGTTACCAGGACTTTTTAAACCTTTGTTTTCAAGTTGTCGGGTGCAATATCAGACAGGTGCATCACCAGTCTTATTTTAAAAACTATTAAAGCTATAAGAATAAAATCACCATATTGCCAAAGTTTAACTTATTTACCTAATGCAGCACATCCTTTTTTGAAATGAATGTATTTATCAGTAGCACCACACGCGAATAAAACCTCCGGCCTCTTCAAATACGTGACGGCTTTGTTCAGCTTCGGTAGATTGCATTTATAATCGCAATCGAAGATCACTGCACCAATCTCCGGATCATCTTGTAAATATTGGATGTATTCGTCAAAGTCATCGCTGCCTACGTCTGGCTAGAATAAGATATTATATTAAACGTTATATTTGTAACTGAAGTATATCGCACTCTTAATAAAACAGCGACTTAACTCAAAATTTGGAAGTAATGCAATTTTAACTCTAATTGTGTGACTATAAATTGTACTATTATATTTGTATTAAGTAATTGCAACAGAGTTTAAATTTGTTTAATCCATAATACTCAGATAAGTCTCTGTTGTATTATAAGTGCGATACGTATAGTATATACAACACTGTAATGCGATGGTGCATCACTTGAATTTTACTACATATTATAAAACAAATTCCCGCGCCGCGTCTGTCGACCAATAGACAGAGTGATTTATGAGAAAGGTTTACGTGTGTAATTTGTTAAGGTTTTGTAGTACCTGTGCAAAGCCGGGGTGAGTCGCTAGATCTGTATAAACGCATATTGTACAACTATTGTGCAAATGTTGTGTACAACTATTATCTGTATATGCTAATCTGGTATCTGTTTTTGTACCTACTGAATAAAATAAAAATAAAAATAAATTATAGAACCTTTTGCGAGTGGTATTCATAATGTAATATATTAGACGGTTAAACTCACAGTTTGTAACCCAATTGGGCCGGAGTCAGCTGTCGTACTATGACTAACTAATGTACCTACTCCTATGATGTGGCATTATGAGCTCTTTTTTTATATTCAACTAAGGTAGCAAACAAACATACGGATCACCTGATGGTAAGTGGTCACCGTAGCCTATGGACCCCTGCGACACCAGAGGCATCACTTACGCGTTGGCGACCCTTTAGGATAGGAAGTGGGAAGGAGAAGGAGCGGGATGGAGGAAAGGGGATGATTGAGCCTCCGGCACTCTCACTCATCTTGTACATATTGTAAAAATTCATGATGTGACGTCATCGTAAACATCATTCGGTTTCCACTATTCGAGAGAAACGAGAACTCCAAACACCGTGAAGAGTAAATCCGTAAAATTTACACATTATTGTAATTTCTGGATTGCGACTACTTAATTTATATAGACAGTTCAAATTAAAGAATGAAGGTAAGGTTGACTTACGCCCGTTTTGCATTTGAATCCGTAAGATTCAAGCATTTTCGTAGATTCTGGACAGGTGACGCCGTATACTGCTTTCTTTAAATTCTCATTCTTTAAGTACTCAGCTATAGCTATGGAAGGGATTGTCAGGTATTTCTAAAAAGAAAAATAAATCATTATTATACCTATCTTTACTAATAATAGGTATAAATTCAAAAGTATTTCGGTCAGTTTGTTCTTATTTTACGTAGCAACAAAGCAATGGAACGACTTGAAGTTTTGCATAGAAATAGTTAATGGGTTGGCGAGTAATATAAGTTTTTATTCTAGAGAGCGAAGCTGCAGGCATAAATAACTTATTAATATACTAGCTTTAGTCCATGGCTTCACTAGGAAATACTACTTTTCCTGGATGAAAGATGATAACGTGTATGCGCAATTTCATTATGATTGGTCAAGTAGTTTAGACGTGAAGCGTAACAAACAAACATTTGTAAAATGTTGCGGCCACGATGGCGATGGTTAGTGTAACCAACCGCCAAGTCTAAGGTCGCAGGTTCAATACCCGTACAAGCCAAACATTTGTGTGCATGGACATGGATATTTGTCTTAGCCTGGGTGTTTATATATGTATTTACAAAAATATATTTATATATATGTATGTTTATCCATTGTATCCATAGTACAAGCTCTGCTTAGTTTGGGCTAGATGGCGTTGTGTGTATGTGATAGAATATTATTATTATTATTTGCATTTATAATTTTGTTAAGATTCAGAAAATAATTTAACTACGGTCTAGCTAAAATTGATCTATTGATCTATACACTCCTAACAATCGTAATCATACAAAGGGTTGACGTGGAAAGTACGTACCTGCTAATTATTTGATTAGTCGATACTTACTTTAGTCGTCAGCAATGTTTAAGAGACTAGGTATATAGAAAGACAATTTCATCTCTAATATCACACCGTCTCGTCTTCTAATATCACACCGAAACTCTATTGACGTCTATTGGTGCAGCCACAAAGCTACTAGTAAAACTATTCATAGAATCCCTATAGCCGCTTTCTGACTGAGGAAATACCCCTATAGCCCATATACTCGCTCAGTCAATACGCGCCTCGCCGAGGCGAATGCGTTTGTAAATGCAAATGTACACTGTTGTGTTCAAAACGCCTCGGTCTGTTTACAGTGCTCGGAATAGACCACAGAGTATGGAATATAGCGGACCACGTTGCAGGAAGTAAGCGTGATTTGTTTTTGTGCTCTGTGGGACAGACACATGGTTTTCCCTGACATTGATAAGGTAATCTGGATAAAATGCGATGTTTGAATGGTTTATGACTCAGTCATGCTGTGCACCAAAGTCTCATATAATACTAGTTTTGTCCGCGGCTTGCTTTTACATGTAAAGGTATTTTCTGTGTTGGGAATAATAAAAAAAGAACACTCACACTCAGAGCAACTAGAATTTATGTGGATCACACAAATTTTTGGCCCGTGCGGGGATCGAATTCATAACACACGGTACATGGTGGTAGCGAGATGATCACTTACACAACTACGCCATCCAATTAAAGGAAAATCACTATACCCGGGCGATCTTTGCGAGCTCTTCAGCCTCTATACTATCTCTATGCAAAAAGTACTTTTAACCTGTTATCCTATCTGTGTGTTTGTGACGTCACTACGCAAAAACAACTAAATGCAAATATATGCAATTTATTATAATCGAGCACAAAGTGTATCCCAGGTATAAAATTGAGGTCAAATAGTAGTTTATTCAGCGTGTGTAAAAGCAAATTAAAATATATTTATATATCTTCTATAACTTTTAAATTAGATATGCCTGCTTTATTGTCCTTTTAGGTAAGTAACTTCTTCACTAAAAGCTTCGTCGAAATTGTATCCGCCATTGTAAAGATGAGCATAGACAAACGCACAGACAACAGGAGAAAATCTTATTTACAATTTTATTGTATGAACTTATAGATAATGTTTTTATGATCAAGAGTAATGACGCTATAAACAACTAATCTTATTTTATGCTCAGTTGTAAAATTAATGGTACGTGATATTGTAATGTTTTATAGTGGAAAGTGTTTATTTTACTTCAATTTTATATCGTTTATACAAACGTCACAGCTGGTGTAAGATGCGTGTGCCATGAGGTAAATGTGGGGATCCAACTAGTCACAATATAATTACAAAATGACTACTTAAATCAATATGCCGTTCAGTTGAACTACAGTTTCTCATCAGAGACCTTCCTATCAAGAAAGGTTATAAAACTCTTTAGTCGAACCATCTACGAACTTTGGACATCGTGGTTACGTAAATAGAAGGACAATCTTATACCAGGGCAGTAACGCGGCAGTCTATTATTAATAAAAAGAATATCAGCACTGTTTATAATCTGTCCCACTGCTGGGCTGGGTTGAGGCCCATGCACAGCAAGTAAGACAGCAGACTGAGAAGAGCTCAGTATGAAATTAATTAGGCTATAGTCCTCCACGCTGGCCTAGTGTGGCTTGGCAGATTTCGCATATCTTTTATAACATTATGAACAGTTCTTAGTTATGAAGGTTACCACACGATACTTTCTCTCACCCAAACCTGTCATCTTACCTAATCATATTGAGACGTAATACTAAAATAAAATTGTCTAGACGGCGACGCCGACGTCAAAACGCCGATGGAAAAATTATAGTGAAGAGAAATTAACTATTTAATACGCAGTTTACTTATAAAAGTCAGAATTGTGACCTGGTGTAGACACCAGCGGTCCCAAGATAGAGCTCGGGACCACTGAGTGACAGTCGAACGGTCTTCTTCTAGACTAACACTGTTATTTACAAATCCTAACTAATATTATAAATGCAAATGTGAGTTTAGTTGTTTATTACACGCCTGGTAAGGCGTGTAATAAACAACTAAACTCACAGTAGGTATACTTGGCCAATCATCATGATATTTCGTCACATTATAAAGGTATACAGAAAAGGACATACCTTTCATTAAGAAAAAGTGCTGTTCCCGATCGAAGCACGGGCAAAAGTTAGTATAAAATAAATATCACTCACATGTCCATCTTCTATTCCGGCTTCTTTAAACTTTTCTTCATAGTTCTCTTTAGATCGAGTGCTGTTATTTGATGCGAAGTGTACTGTCTTTCCATGCTTCTTCATCAAGTGGAAGAACTCGCCAACGCGCGGTAACGCGTGCTCTGCCCATACTACACCTACAAAACGAAGAGAATAATAAATAAAAAATACAAGACAAACTGCTGCCTAGATCTTTGGTCTTATGACTATAGTAAGAGGCCAGGCTTTTTATACGACATAGTTGACAAAAACACATACGGAAAACACCGAGACTATATTTCAGACAATCAAAGACTCCAGCAATTACGTACCATTAAGGGTAAGCGGTTACCGTTATCTATGATTATCTATAGCGAATGTAATACTGGAATAGGATACCCTATTCCAGTATTACATTCGGTATACTAGCGCATTCTTGACCCTAGGGTAAAGGAATTAATCATCGAAAGGAACGTAAGCATCCGGGGTAGCGTGGATATACGATGGGTCACCATACAAAATACTGATTATTACTGAGAAAAAAAATAATATAACACAGAATATGACTTTCTACTACCTGGAAATACAAGAGCAGAGTACTATGAGGTCTTCTCTTGTATTTCCAGGTGGTAGAAAGTCATATTTTGTCATGCGAAGGACCTAAGACTTCCGAGTAGAAGTGTTCTCGATTGCCAATTGTGACAAATTAGCCAGCCCACGCAGGAAAGTACTATAATAATATTCTACCGACCGGAATACCGATATTAAACACACCATTACTGCGTTTCGCCCGAAAAGAAAGAGTTTCGGAGGCACACCGTTTTTCATACACCCTTCCTTCACTTACATCCTACCTTTCATTCCTTTTCCCTAAAGTCTGTATTACGTGAGTGATACCACTAATATTGAATGCGAACAGGCACAAATGATATCTGCTAACCATTAGTTTTGGCACCGTTGCTTTATAAAAGGAAACTAAATCTTGTATACACAAATATAATAATAATAGCAGACCCATATGTTTTTTATATTTTATAAGGTCCACCTGATGGTAAGTGGTCACCGTAGCCTATGGACGCCTGCGAAACCAGAGGCATCACTTGCGTGTTGCCGACCCTTTAGGAAAAGAAGTGGGAAGGAGAAGGAGCGGGATGGGGGAAAGGGGGTGATTGGGCCTCCGGCACTCTCACTCGCCGAACGAAACACAACAGTAGGATTACTGCTATTTCACGTCGATATTCTGTGAGAGGGTAGTCCTTCCCCGGTCGAGCCGGCCCATTTATGCTGAAATCAGCGAGGCACTACTACTTATACTATTAAAAATTGTCCTACTGCTGGTCCCGAGCTTTTTCTCAGTGTGTCAATGATTAGGTCATGGTCCACTACGCAGGACCAGTGCTGGTTGGCACATAGAGGTTCAGATATTATGTTTGCGAATAATATGAGAAACATTCAGACACATATGTTTTCTCGCTATGTTTTCCTTCACCGTTAAAGCAAGCGATAATTAACAAATTAATACGCATATAACTTCGTAAAATTAGGATTGTGTGCCTTAGGGACAAACTCGAGACCTCTGGACCGCAATCTAACGATCTCACACTAAGTTATTGAGTTAGAATCTCATGTTTCTTGTTGTATAAAAAATAATCAACGGGTTGCACTCCGGGAGTGCCGGCAGAAGTGAAAACTTGAATATAAACGTTGTGCATTTTTGAAATGTTGGAATGGTTAGGGAATATTTTTGCACGAATTGCTTTAATTATCAGTATAAAAGTACTATCATTTATGTGGTAAAATACAATATTCATTTATCATTATAGTACACAAACATGACAATTCTCCCTCCGTCTTACGAATTTTCGATCAGGTCACGTGTCCTGACGCGAGTTTAACATTTTATAGCCATCACAAAAAAAGTGCACAACGCCGCTAAAGAAGTTTTCACTTCAAAAACTAAAATATGTACCTATACAGAAATAAAAGTACACAATGATATAAAATGTATTCAGCGGCCTTAAATCACACAGTGTCGCTGTATAGTAACTATACATGGTGTTACATGATGGTTATCTGTTTAATCGTATTAGCGATACTATGCCAAGGCAACCGTTCAGAGATAACGATGTATATAATTCTATCTATATGCAGTATTTTAAAAAGATGGTATAGTCATAGCAGAGACATTAACAATAGTACTATCCAATTATTTTTTGGTCTTAACTAAGCTTCCAATCAAATGTAACCAATTTGGTTGGGAGCTGGGCCAAATAAACGGCAATTTAAATATCAATGTAATCACCATCCTGGTTTTGGTCGGCGTTCCGGACCCGATCCCAATCTCGGTTCAAGTTCTGATTCCGGTTACGGTACCGGTCCAGGCCCGTATTCCAGTCCTGGTACCCATCCCTATACGTAAACCTATCACAACTCCGATCCCGATCCCCACTCCTATACCTGTTACTGACCTGACCCGGTCCCAGCCCAGCTCGGAACCGCGATCGCTATTTTATAGCAATCTTCGAGAACACTATGGCGAACTCTCAGACATATAGGTTTCCTAACGATGTTTTACTTCAACGATAAGGTAGCTAATAATATTATCATAATTTTCTTCGAAAATCTGCTTTGGGGTCGAACTCGAGACCTCGACGTGGTAGCCTAACGCTGCACTATATGTTTGTTAGTTCATCACACACAGACAGACATGACCTAGATTAACATAATATACTTTTTATTACAGTATCTATGTGTTACCGGGTAATGCCCGGGGACGAAACCGCGGCAGTATCTAGTATTACATAAATATACATGTATTTGTTCACAGCACTGCTGTCAAGAAGATAACATCAGATGACATGTGAACTTTAAACCTTGACTGATTTATCATAAAAATATTTTTCTTTTGTATACAGCGTAAATATTATTTTAGATAAGATTAGTATTATCGTGTATACAGTGTGCATGAGTGATGCAGATTTGATTAATCATTCGTGCAATGCCACAAAGTAATTAAAAAAGAATTGCTTGGAATAAAGATAATGACATTACCTATAAAATTACCGTTGGTTTTCCTACATAATATAATTTCAAGATTTAATTTTGTATACAGCTGTCCCACACAACTTCGTCTGCTTCAAATTAGATAATATTTGCCAGTTTAAAAAAAAACTATCCTATCTTTTAAGTTGGACCAAATTACAGATGGTTACTAAGTTTGATCAAAATCGGTTCAGTAGTTTAGGAGTCCATAGCGGACAAACAACGTGACACGTAATTTTTATATATTAAGATATGTAATGATTATATTTATTTATTTGACATTATCTTTATTCCATAATAATACAGATGTAATAAACAAATGTGGTCATATCTATCATAATATATTACAAAAACAGCTACAACCCAAAATTGACTAAAATTGTCAAAGTTCCGAAAAAAAATCGTTTTAAGCAAACGGTGACTTATGGATGGCAACATGCTATGTCAATATGGCATACATCGTTGGTTCTACGAGATTAATCAATGTTAAAACCGCCTACAACAAAAAGCATATATTAGCTCTTCGTGCTTATACCTATAATATATTATAATCATACAATAGCAGGTGTATTTTATTTTAAATTTGGCTATTAAGAATTACCTAATATGAAATTACTTTGGCCGCAATTCAGGAATCGAAGCAGAGTGCTCACCGTGAGTACTGTGGCGCTTCTATTTATCCATATGCCAATGAGACACGAGGAAGTAAATTAATGTATGAATCCTACAAGTCACGTGACATACTAAATTAAATTGTTCCATTGATTTAATAAACCAACCTAGATCGAATATAAACATGATTATATGCAGTGCTAACGCAAATTGGAATCGTAATAACCGCGATCTCCGATTGTTACGAAAAATATTTCGAACTAGCTTTTGCGCGCGGCTCCGCCCGCGTGGTACCTACATCAATAAAAAGTAGCCTATATCCTTCCCCAGGTTTTAAACTATATCTGTACAAAATTTCATCTAAATCGGTTGAGTGAATTAGCCGTGAAAAGGTAACAGACAGACAGATAGACAGACAAAGTTACTTTCAAATTTATAATATTAGTAAGGACGATTCGAAAATACCATGGCGTTCGAATGTTTAACAATTCTGGTATATAATGGAAAATTAAACGATCTTTTGTTTATAAAACTTAGAGTTGAGCAACTTTAGAGTAGTAGAGCTTCGCTGACTTCAGCATAAATGGGCCGCCTCGACTGGGGAAAGACTACCCTCTCACAGAATATCGACGTGAAATAACGTGAGAGTGCCGGAGACCCAGTCGCACTCTTTCCCCCTTCCCACTTCCTTTCCTAAAGGGTCGGCAACGCGCAAGTGATGCCTCTGGTATTACAGGCTTCCATAGGCTACGGTGAACACTTACCATCAGGTGGGCCGTATGCTTGCTTGCCACCTCAGTTGTATAAAAAAAAATTAGTTTCTGTATTCCTCTTCTTTAAAGAATACTGCACATTCGATGGAATATTGGTTATACTAATCAATCAAAGCTGTATAAGAGGTCACCTTTCTACTGCGCCGTATGTTATGGGTTCTATTGATTCGTACATGGAACTAACATTTATGTAATTCGCAAATAGTAGTATGAGTCTGGGTGTTCTTTGTCTCCGTTGTTTGAAAGATTGTTAAATCCCCCGCGACATAGGAAATACTACTAGAGCGCCGTTTATAAAAAAAAATTGGGTCTGTCTTTGGGGACTGCCGATAGAAGTGAAAACTTTAATCCTTGATCATAAACATTTCGATATAAACAAAAAAACAATATTCTGATACTCTCTTAGGGGTTATTAAGGTGGTCCAAATTTCGTTATTTTTATATAGGACTCACCATTTCTGAGATATTGTTCATATTCTATAAAAATTAAAAGCGTGGAAGCGTGACGATGACACGAGGTCCATGATTTTTGTTCACCCAAGAAGTGCTCAACGCGCCTAAAGAAGATTTCACTTCAAAAATAAAAGTATCTCGACTATTCGAGATACTTTTATCTATATACGAATGAACAATTTTAGATTTTTTTACGCTACATGACATTACCCCGGTGCATCCTTGAAAGGTTTGACAGATGTGTGTTGCAAGACTGCCAGTTGATTACGGTCAATTATCCCGCCCGTCCTTTGCCTAAACCAAGAATAGAACTCGGGATAACACTTTACTCGGGATAATACTTATTAAGTATAAGGAAAGTTTATTAGCGTATTTTTTCCAAACGAAGTAGGTAACTTCGAATGCCGGTAACATATTTTCACTAATACATCAACAGCAAGCAAAAAGGCTCAATTACATTAAGATTACGAGTATACATGAAGAATTTTGTTTCAAAATTATTACAAAAGAGAAATATATTTAATCATGTATCACAGGCGATATGTGCTATTATAGTGTAATTCCTATTACACTACAATAGCACATATCGCATGTGATACAGGTATAAACTAGTAAAGGCGTCCAAAGTATTGTATCCTATTTTAAGTATTAATAATAATAATAATAATAATAGTATTGTTTTAAGACCTATTGTTATTCATATTTGTACCAACTTAAACTGAATAAACTATTATTATTATTATATAAAATCCTGTAGATTTTCATATCCCACATGATTTAAAAGTAAGTCATTTTATGCGGTAATATCATCAATCATAATTGTTTCAATATACATTAAAATAGATGCCTGATATTTGGCAAACATATAGTTTGTCTTAGCATAAATGTATGTACGTAAATGCTCCAGCCACAGCGTTGAATATTTGTAAACAATCAATACTCGATGTTAGTTTAAGCTGTTAATAGATATAAAGGTTTATAGTATCGAATATATCATGATATCTATGAATATATCACGGAAATATATCTCTGAATTAACCAGCCATATTTAATACCTAACTCAAAAGGATGAACCACAGGACCTCATTGAACAGAATGCCTGATTTCGTTCTTATTTCGAGAATTACGTTACAGAATCCTAATTATAAAATGATTTAATGTGAATGTGAGTTTGTTTGTTATGCTTTCACGCCTTAACTACTGAACCGATCATCATTAAATTTTTTATACACGTTATCAGGGTGCAGAAAAGGACATAGGGTAACTTTTATCCAGAAAAATATCTTGTAGACCTACATATTTATGCGAACAAAGTCACGGGCCAAATTTAGTAAGATATATTTTATTGAAAGACAATTTCCAAGTATTACGTGGCGTATTGCGGGAAACTTTACAAACATTCAAACAACTGACACAATGTAATTCCAGACTTGGAACAAATATTCGTGGATCAGACAAATGTTTGTACCATATAGGGGTTGAACCAACACACTCGGCGCGTAGTAAATGACAATACGACTGCTTAAACCACTTCGAGAGAGAGAGAATCTATTCTATTCGATCTGAACATCGTATCTAGAATTTCATGCTCGCCAATTACGCAAGCGTTTTCATTTCCGCTATGCGAGGCACGAGACAGACGATAGAGCTACATGTGAATGCCAAATTAACTGAAAATGAATCACATATTATACATAACAATAGATAAACTATTGTGTCTATTACAGGAAACCGACAATAGTAATAGGTAATAAAAACTGTTCAAAGTAGAATTCTGATCTAATCTCAATTCATTTCAATTCAATTCGTTTATTGCCCTCCATAATGTATATACAGGTCTTATAAATGTAGAGAGAACAAATATGGACCCCGTCGGGTACGGCAAAATTAGGAGAGAAGAACGAACATTCTATTATCTTATATCATATTGAAAAAAATGTAAACTTAAATGCAATTAATGATCACATTTGAGGTTTATTTTAATTAAGAAGAATACAATTTGTGATATTTATGACACTGAAACTAGATCGGCACTATATTTTGACAATTTTTATTATGAGAATAGGACATTTGTTTACAAACCTTTTAGTTCAAACTCATTCCATATTATACACGATTTTGTAATACTTAACCTACAAAATATGTAACACAAATGGGCTGGCCTTTAATTTCTAAAATATCTGTAGTACAAAGTGGTCTACTAAGAGTCTAAGACTAGTTTGCGGCACAAACAAAACCGGTTAACAGCTGTGATAATCCCTCGTATCCAATGCAGATTCACGCGAAACACAAAGGCACACATAGTTTAAGAAATAATATAGGTATCTGAAAAAGCTTACTCAGATACTTATCTCTTAAAATATCAAGACCTTCTAAAGCTATTGTTCATTTAAACTACTAAAGGTAACCTAAAAGATTATACCACATCGCACACATAGCTATCGATTTGTCTACGACATGAAACAGCTGTATTGGCGTATGACATACACTCGTGCATAATATTATGATTCAACAATTATTAATCACAACATTACGTGAATATTATGATTGTAAGACACCGTCAAAGTTATGCAAAGAATTACATTAAAAACATGACAATTATAATCAGTTTCATTAAAACGTAAGGTTATAAACATTGGCGAACAACATGCATAAAAATCAGTTAAGGAACTTACCGTCGCAATCCGAAAAGACGTGATCGAATGAATCCAAAAACACCTTGAATTCCTCTGGTTTTAAGTCCGATAGAAGCACGGGTGTAGAAGTCATGTTCACTGATCAAAATTTTATGTTTATTGCTGAACGAAAACGGTCACACGTGTACTCATAACCTCACCGCGTCACTCACTGCGCTTGCGTAAGTTTCCGCGTATTAATAAACTTGACTCTGTGTGCGCGTTTCCATTGATTCGCTTGATAGCTGAGCGATGATAAGCTGCCATTGATAAAATATTAGGAGGAAATATGCCGCTGTATGAGGATTGTTTAAGTATGTAAGATTGTGGGCCATACGCTGTGCAGTGGTACAACACATATTTGTGTTTTATGATTATATACATTCGCATTTTTTTATAATTGTTAGTTTAATAGATAGGTAATGAAAATCGTTAGTAACATTTATATTAAGATAATTCTGCGCCTGTGAATAATTACAGAGCAAACATGCGATTGGTAATGTGTAGATGTGTTCTAACGAAATAACAAATTAATATTTTAAAAAAATATTTTTACGATATTTATATAATATGTAAGTATTCCGATGAATAATATGAATAATTTAATAGTAACTGTTTCACTGTCCCGTGATTGATATAATAGAAAATATATTGTTATATATCATTTGTGATTCATGGAACAGGGAACCTGCTAAAGGACTTTTCTTTTATTACTTTTAGTTACATATACATTTGTTTATTAATGGTGGCTTTACATTTATATTCTATGTTCTAGAACATAATAAAGAACTCTCAATTATAAAGATTAGCTCGCCATGTTTTCCTACACCATTAAACCGAGCGATAGCTTTAGAAAAAAAGAAAATAGGTTGTCTGTAAAGTCGGTTTACGGACGATAGTTTAACGTGACAACGTCATAACAAAATTTATTTCCCGTAACGTTACAATGAGTCATCCTTTTTCGTGCGTGCAGCCGGCGTTTATCGATTTATTAGACGTTGCCACGTCAAAAATGCTAACCCTGATAGTGAACTCAAGGCCAATATATTATGGCACTTAAAAATGAGTTTACTCCTGTAATTACAAGTCCGTCACAATTTAACTAAGCATGTACTAAGAACCAATGTTCTCGATTTTAATCACAAAACATGCACCTCTAACATTTCAAAGAACAATGACAATTCTCCTAACATGCTTGTATCAGGAAAATCGTAAGAAACGCAACTTATTAAAACATATCCCGTCCTATTTGTTTATAAAAATATAAGTAAATTCGGAGTTCAGTATATTTTTAAAAAAGAAATAATTTTTGAGGCTATTAAGTTAGAAGTCGTTGTTATCATTTTAAATAACACAACACAAGAACACACAGGGAGGTACCTAATCAATCAATTTACAATAATTGAATCAATTTTCTTTTTAAAATATGGTGTTAAAAATGGTTAATATTAATGATGAGCATGAAATTGTATTAAATATATAATAATAATATATTTATTTATTCAGACATAGTCCATAATGTTAGTAACAATTTTTCTTATGCTATGTTAGTACATAATTATTTAAAACAGATTAAGAAACTACCTACTTAACCAAGACTCGAACGAAACCCTTCATTATGTCGGAGTCATACTTTTCAGAAATGACCTTTAGGATGCCATTAGTGCTACTCCTCACTCTTGTAAGTAAGGAAGCCACCCGTTTGCGACCATCGACTCTCGTTTCTGCAAACATTTTCGAGGCGCTACAAAAGCGGGGCAGCCCTAATAGCACCCTAAAGCCTACTAGTTTACTGATATAGATTGTATGTATGTTTGATATCATCTGTATTATAATTGTGGCATAAAATGGGAGAGGCCTATGTCCAGTAATGGACTGCGGTGGGCTGATTGATTGATTGATTGATTGTGTTATAATTTATTACCGTTATGAAATAAAACAGATTAAACTAAGAAAAAAACATGGACATCTCTAGTGTTGCAAATACTTTTAGATGCGTTCAAATATATGTTGTTTTATACTGCGTTCTGTTTAAAAATATACTTTTTGGAAGACGTTTATCTAAAGACACCGACTCCGACTCCCGACTTTTAAAAATAAAATGTTGATATCGGATAATTACATTAACAATTATCTACACGTTGGTGATAATCCTTCGTCGATAACAATTTCTGAAATTTTCCGGTACAAAGTGGCTATTGTTCTTCATACGCGTGTTAAATACGTAATTATTGCTTGGCTTTAACAGTACAGGAAAACATTATGTGGATACATGCACGTCTGAGATTTCAACATAATGAAATCTACCCATCTGCACCAAGTCAGCATGGTAGATTATACCCTTATGGTATAATCTACCATGCTTTTTTAAACAGTTTTTAAACAAGGCTGACATATACAAGCACTATGTCCAACAAGTTATGATATCAACGCATTTAGTAGTTACACTTGACGTTATGATAACGAAGCACAAGCACCTTTTAATATTATCTCCACCTCTTGAAATCAACATACCCATTATTAATAGCTACCTTTCTTGAAACAAATAAATTTTCTAGACTAGTCGGTTGCTAAAGAACTCCCTGGGGGGCTACTAAAGTTTAATGGATAATAAATCTATTCGCCCCTGTTTAACGAGGCTGTTCACCTTTGCTCATTTCGATTGAATGCGAATGATATTTACTTTACGAGTTTCTTGGATTTTGTTAGAAACATTTACCGTGGCAGTAGTCTATTGGACTTGCGAACGAGAAGTCGTGGGTTCTAATGCCATATGTAGATCTTTGGTATATATGATAGTAGTACCACACTCTAGGTGAGTCTCGGGATAAATAAATGAAATGTCGTTTTGAGTAAATGTTACTTTTTTTTTTTTTTCAGTCGCCTTGTATTTACAGAAAAAATTAAGACATACTTTTAATAATACATGATATTGTATTTGGAACAATGTTTCTCTCTTACCGCGTAATAATATAAATAATAGCTTGGTGAATTTCACTGATACAAAATATATAGTAATAATTAATAATAACATATATAGACATTCCTCGTCTGACGCGCACCTCCTACCAAACAATTTGTTTTTACATAAAATTCGTCGTCGCCGCAAATTGTTAAGGACCTATTCAAACTGACGTCATATCGCGTAATTCGCTGAATAACTTCAAGACTATCGTGTAGAAATCACGCGATCGCATTAGTTTGGACGGTCTAAAGCGTACATACATGCGTATATATTCATTTTCACACAGTATTTGTATTGTCAGTTCACAGTACAACACTTTGTTACACGATTAACACAATTATAATGTCTAGAATTTATGTATGCGTGTGCACCTGTGCCGTCCGAAACCGAGACTCCCGCGGCTCGGGCAAACTCGCCATTGCTCGGTATCATAATAATATGTGGTGTCAGCACCCACACCATCCTTTGCACTACCAAGTACCAACATAGACGTGAGCTCACTTCTATTACAAGTATATTAGCTTATCTGCAAAGGTTTATAACAATATCTACTAGTAATTTGTAATGAAAATTATTAGCAACCATAATAGAAAGCTAATGCCACTACCAGTGTACCGGTTGTCTTAGCTTCGATCCTACACAGCATACAACTGTGTAATTCACAAATAATTTCTACTAAGGATAGACGGTCTTTGTGTACGTTGTTGGAATCTATAGAAAGTCTTTCGTAGCACAACGTTAGATCTCAGTATAGAATTTTATAACTAAGTATAATAGGGTATTTTCCTATGTTTAATTTGTATAAGTATTTTATACACTAAAGCAAATAGCAATCAAAATAAATCTTTTTATTACCCTCTATTTCAGCATCAGCAAAGTTAATTTAACTTAAAGCACATTATTGAACGGATTACATGCAGAAGTTCTGGTCCTGATTTCACATTTTTAGTAATTGTTAAGATCCTGATTTAATAGTAGATGGATTAGTGGCCAATAGGGGAACTCTCCTATTATTCGCCACTATCCCATCTTCTATTAATGTCTTTGTTAGATTTTGTGCAATACAGATAAAGGCAAATAACAATCGAAGTAAAACTTTTTGTGCTAACAGTATCATATTTGGTTGCAAAACAAGTGAAGAATAAATATTTTATATTTGAATATAAGAACAAGTGAGAAACGGCAATGAATTGCCGTAAATCTTATAGTTCGAAAAAATGGTATCACGTGACCTTGAGGTCAGAGCTCAAAGGTCATAGTCATTTCAGGGTATATCGACTATGCTGAGTCAAATGGCGTTGAACGCCAGTCTCTAGCTCTTACGGTTTTTGAGTTGAAAGTTGTTTATCAGACGTACAAAGCTGTCGTATAAGAGTTTTTCGAACTCTAAAAAATGGGATGTAGTAGGATGACGGCTGTACCTCCCTCGGGCAGTTGCATTTAAATAGCGGTTATGCAGTTTGCATCGTGCATCCTTTTTCTGTCATTTGAAATTTACCCTTACTGCCAGATTCGAAAAGTCTTGTATCTTATTTATTTTTGAGTAAATTTTAAAAGTTCTTATACTTAGAGCTTAGGTAAGTTACTATTAAAATTAAATAATAAAAAATGTGTGTCACGTGCCCTATTTTTTTTAATATTAAATTCATGAAAGCAACTCTATATAGATCGTGGTATCTGCAAATTCATTTATTATCGATAAAATTGGGTCATTCAATTTGTCAGAATAAATTAATATCTAATAGACGTTGCGATCGATTTGTTTGTACACATCTAATCGTGTCAGTGGAAACGCACAAATTGTTATCGATTCGATTCCTACCGTGGCCGAGGCCTTGATAAGAATTTATTTTGTAAATTTTCGTGCTGTGTATAATAATTAATAATTTACGTAATGGGAAAAAGGAATTAATGCAAAACCTTTTTGGAAAGGTTGTCGTTTTGGCCAAGTTGCTCTGGTCGTGGTCATAAGCCTGAGCAAAACGTTACGCATTTTAAAAAGGTATGTTAATACCGGACACACGATACACACGCACGCCACCTCTCGGACCTGGTGCTGATCGGGTGATGAGCAGGCCCACGAAGGACCCGGGATTCGAACCCGAGGCCTCATGCACAGTAGTCACATTTACTGCCGCTGCGCCACGGAGGCAGCTTATTGCTGTGTTATAAGGACCCAACTTATAGCCATGTACCTCGTAATATTCCAGACTCCGTACTGTTACTGAAAATTCTTGGCAGAAATATCTAATGACAGTTTGCTCGACCTCGAGACCTGATGCACTGTTGTCATATTAGCTACCGCTGCGCTTTCGAGACAGTTTCATTCATGAGTCAGTGAGTTACTTTTTTAGTAATCATTATGTTGCTGACATTCAAATTAATTTATATTTAATTTCCTCCTCTTTTCCTTATTGTCTGGTTGTCATTTATTTTGAATAGCTTTACCTAATTATGAAGTGAAAACTTCTATAAGCGCGTTGAGCACTTCTTGGGTGAACAAAAATCATGGAACTCGCGCCATCGTCACCGAACGCTTTCCATTTTTGAATTATTTTTGGTTTATAAAGAAGTGTTTATGATCAAGGATTAAAGTTTTCACTTCTATTGGCAGTCCCCAAAGACTGCTCCAATTTTTATTTTATTTATAATTAATTTAAATTTGAAAATAATGTAATGTAGGTATGTATAAATTGTAATAACAACTATAACAAGATGTAATTATTATCTATTAGATTTATTTTATGGTTTTACAAATTTAAGACAATACTATGGCTTCGTTGATTTCAACATGAATGGGCCGGCTCGACCGGGTAAGGACTACCCTCTCACAGAATATCGACATGAAATAGCAGTATTCCTACTGTTGTGTTTCGTTCGGTGAGTGAAAGTAAGAGTGCTAGAGGCCCAATCACCCCCTTTCCCCTATCCCGCTCCTTTTCCTTCCCACTTCCTTTCCTAAAGGGTCGGCAACGCTCAAGTGATGCCTCTGGTGTCGCATGCGTCCATAGGCTACGGTGACCACTTACCATCAGATAGGCCCTATGTTTGTTTGCCACCATAGTTGTATAAAAAAAATTGTTACTTAATTGTGTTGTAAAAATCTCAATCTTTAGGATCGGCTTGTAATCACAATAATTGATACAAAGAAGACATTATTTTTATAGAAATCTTTATTAATGTTCAAACAATGGACACAAAATAAACCCAGATTTGGTATACGAGATACACACCCAGATTTATATTTACGTAACAATATGTCTGTTGCATCACCATTCGTAGCTATTGTAATGAACATTGATATTTCAGTCACAGTATTTGCTATTCAATATGTCAATAGTAACTGACAATATTAGTATTGACAGATTACATATCCAATACAGAAAATAATATATTTAATACTAACTTAATATTATAAATGCGAATGTGAGTTTGTTTATTACGCTTTCACGCCTCAACTACTAGACCTATCATCATGAAATTTCGCATACACGTTGTCAGGGGAACAGAAAAGGACATAAGCCACCTTTTATCCAGAAAACGTACTGTTGCCGAGGAATAGAAAATTAACGAAATCTAGATTACCGATGGAAAAATCTAGTACTAATATGCAGATAGATATAGCCGTGTGCAATTACTACGAAAAAATAATCGTATATTCGTAAATTGTAAAATTCCTAATCCTAATTTTGATTCATTCGTTATCACTGAATACAATTCGAATCGTATTCGAATATTCGCTACTTGATTTGGTAATTGTATAGTCGTCTTCGATTGAGTTTTGTATAGCCTCGGGTGATAGTGATATTTCTTTTTAAGTTCTTTCTCGTAATATCTTTGCCTTCCATACAGCCTGGTGATGCTCTCTTGCACGATAATCAACAACGACGATATTGTTTTTAGTTCCTTTTCATACCTTCTCCATACCCTCATCACTACATAGTATAAAACAAAGTCGCTTCCCGCTGTCTGTCTGTACCTATGTATGCTTAGCTCTTTAAAACTACGCAACTGATTTTGATGCACTTTTTTTAATAGATAGAGTGATTCAAGAGGAAGGTTTATATGTATAATACATGCATAATATAGTAGACAAACACTGATAATTTTAGAGGTTTCTAATGTGATGTCGTAAATAAACACATTTTTTTCCGCTTACATTGCAAACGCTGCCTGAACCCTACGAGATAGATCAAAATAATGTACTACAGTATTGTACATCTTAAAAAGTTCTACAAAAAAATCTGCGATGGTATATGTCTATCTCCTAGAGATAACCCACAATAACCATTTTTTATCCTTTACTTTTTACGAGAAATAATGGCTTATTTACGAAGCGATTTAAGCAATACAACGCATTAATCCTTATCCAATTAAGTAACTTAAATACATTGTGCACTTAATATAGATCAATATGGCCCTGTACAGTATGTAATTTAAATAAATATTTTCGAAGATATTATAGATTTAAAATGCAGGGACATAGCGGTTGCGGCGGTACCGGCCGGGGGGGCGGCGGCGTATGCCTAAGAAAACATGTTTGTATTGTCTAATGATGACAAAAAATTAAAAAGCTAGTCCAAAAAGTCTAGGTTGATGTGTCTCTGTGTGTACACTATAGCTCTGTATTAATATTATATTCTAAATAGTTCTCAGACCAAGACATATTGTGTGGTGCTGCCGCAATCATGATCTGTTTCCGAGAAATAATCTAAATGGCATAAGCATTGCTATTATACGTTGGACAAGTAAAGCTAACTGCGTTTGTAAACTAAATGGAATACCTACGAGTTCAGGTGGTTACGGCTGCTCTCAAACGCAAATTTGGAATAACTATTACAATTTAGTAATCAAATGAACAATGTTTATGCACAACAGATAACTACAGGGAAAGAAACATCCTATCTGCGTACTAGTCTCTTCGCTTACAACTTTTTTGAAAGAAACCAGCACTATTTACTTTAATCCTCATGTCTCTTGAAGGACTTTACAAATATTCAAACAGCTGGCATAAAGAACACCCAGACAGAACAACTATTTGTGGATTATGCATTTGATTTCGATTTTTTTTGGGATTCAATCCACAATTACACTTGACGCAGCGGCGAGGAAACTTAAACCACTACGGCTTCCGTGCAGACAATAATTTTATACAAACCAAGCATTTGAGAGATAATTCCACAGGGGATACAAATATGACACTTTGTTCTAGCTGAACTCGACGCTGTCTGTCACTCAGCCATACAAGTTTCGTCGCAAGTAGATTCAAAGTACAAAAAATACAAAATTTACAGTATTATTACTCTGTGAATTGTACGTTTAGGTGGCTTACTCTGTGCGTCAATTCGTGTTTTCATAAGAATGTTGGAATTGGAGGTTACATTTTTGATAGCAACGCGTCACATCCTTGTTAGATAACACAAAAATACACTGCATAATTGTGTTTACTCCGTGAACACCGTGACACTGAAAGTATTGCGCAATTTTGCATTCGTGCAATTAAATGTACTAGTCAACATGACATGTAAGATTAAAATTTGTACAGATGACCAAAGAAATCTAAATATATAAGATATTATTATCAAAAGTAATGATAAAGTTATTTTTAGAGATAATATAGAAATTAAACTACTATATACGGATTTTATCGCGTTGTTTATTTGACACTTTATTACAAATTTTTTGAAAACTGTTACACTACTATTACTACTAAACTTTACTAATTTTTAAGCTAATTAATTTATTGAAACTATTAAAACTATTTATACTATTACTATACTATTATACTATTTATATTTGTTTTTAAACTTTCCCCGACGTTTCGGTTGCTTTTCAGCAGCCATGGTTAAGAATTAGTAAAGTTTAATAGTAATAGTAGTGTAACAGTTTTCAAATAATTTGTAATAAAGTGTCAAATAAACAACGCAATAAAATCCGTATATAGTAGTTTAATTTCAATGAATAACATTCGCGTAAACAGAAGACAGTACTATGTAAATTTAGAGATAATAGTTATTTTTGCATTATAGACAACAGTTGTAGAGGTGATGTGACTTTAATATTAACTTATAAATAGAGACAAATAACGGGTTGCACTCCGGGAGTGCCGGCAGAAGTGAAAACTTGAATATTAACATTGTCCAGTTTTGATATCTTGGAATGGTTAAGGAATAATTTTGCACGAATTGCTTTAATTATCAGTATAAAAGTACTATCATTTATGTGGTAAAATACAATATTCATTTATTGCGCTATCGTACACAAACATGACAATTCTCCCTCCGTCTTACAAATTTTCGATCAGGTCACGTGTCCTGACGCGAGTTTAACATTTTTTACCCATCACAAAAAAGTGCACAACGCCGCTAAAGAAGTTTTCACTTCAAAAACATGTACATAAAAAACTGTCCTGTATCGTAAATTTTACCTATCTACCTATTACCGTTTAAATTTAAAATATAGAGCCGTATAAAGATCAGATGGACAGTTAGTATAAGCTTAGCAATAGGTTAATCCTACTGACACTCTTTGGGTGTACAAGGAATCGTATAAAATCTAGATTGCAGTTCAAACCTTCATCCCTCGATACTTTGCTGGTAACAAGCGGATCAATCACACTACTGTGGACTCAAACGAAATATAACACAAACACACAAGGTCAATAGTAATGATCAGTGACAGACATAATTGACCCAGTACTTCTTAGAAACAAAGCCTACTTGTTTTTTATCGTTCAAATTAAATTGATTAGTTCTAACATTGACATTCGAAGGGAAATACACGGAAATTAAAGTGTACTAACCGTGAATAATTACGATAATTAATTTAGCTGGTAGAACAACGATTGTTCTATTGATAAGGAGAACTTTCAAATTGCTGTAGTTTATTTTTGTTTCCTGTTGTCGAAATACTTCTTGAATCTCTGTGATTTATTTCGTTTATATGATACTGTTTTAGTCGTTGTCCTTTCAATCTATGCAAAAATACATTTCACGTTATTAAATTCGATATTATTAAAACGTCAATACATTTTGTCATATAAAAATACTAATAAAACTTTGGACATCTTTCGCGGCTTTTTCGCAATTTTTTGTTCATACAAACCTTGTCCTGGCAATTACAAACACGAACAAAAAATCGGTCGAGCCGTTCTTATGTGATGCTCCGCTATACACGTGGCAATTGATTATTATTTATATAAGTATATACATATTTAAATAAGAGTAAAAATATGCCAGGTAACTATTACAATCGTAAATCTAGACAACTAATATCTGTGGACCGATTCGATATCGAACCTGTGACCTCAGTGTATTGGAGTAAAGGCGAGACTCATACCGTCTGTGTATCTAACGCTTTTCTATTTCTTAACTAAAGTATAACTGACATTTAACTTAAAATGTTCAGAACTTTTTAAATTCCCCACGGAGCAGTTCTCACCTCTCTTGAAACTCAAAGTTTTATGGACACTCTTTAGAGCAGTAAACTTCAAATAAACAGCTAACAAGCACTCAAAATTTTGGATAGAGAACTATGGAACGGCAAAAAATATTTATATTATTTAAACAATTACTAAAGTTATGTTATTACTGCATAAGGCTTGCTTCAAATGAAAAGCTATTACATAAATATAATGACAGTTTTTATTTGATGCAAGTTATATACATTATTTATTATTCCTACACTTATTAAGTTAAAATATCTATGCAATTTAGTGTGATCCCCAAAACAAAACGCTATGGTTTGAGGTCCTAAGAAACGTTGGCCAATTCGGGAATTGAACCTGGGAAATATATCCAATAGTAAAGGCCGCCATCAAAATCACTTGGAGGGACATGGTGACTACCATTATCGTACAGCAGACTTATACCGTCTGCTGTACGAAATTTATAATGGCAATAATCAAATACTAAAAAAACATTTCTACTTGCTTGCTAAATTTGCTATAGCAACTTATGCTTCATGCAGGCTTGTTAGTTGTTGTGTCAGTAGTAGGCTGTATAGTATAGCATTTGTGTACCATACGTAATTTTAACAGTTCTTGTGGAATGCCATAAGAACTGATCCGTTCTCTTATACATAATTCACAGTATTCTAAAAACCTAAGTTTTTGTAATACATTTACATTCATACACCACATGAAAACTTCCAAATAAAAAAAAATCGCCTACTGTTTGTCTGTTTGTCCACCTCCATTACTTAAGGTTGACCAGGCGCCCTTTTCTTTTTCTTTCCTCAGACAAACTTTTGAAGTTACAGATAATATCCAAACCTATAGACCAGTGTAGACCCGAAAATAGTTAAAATATACTTCACTACAAAATTTCGCTGGAACGGTACGCCTAAGCAATTAGGTTACCTACCCTTCCTTTTTAAAGCCGAGTATACACTAAAGCGGAGATAAGCTTAGTAGAGGAAGATATGTCAACCAATAAGACGTTCAAGTCGTTATTCCCACATCTTAAGCTCTACACTCTCACACTAGTCATTAATGGGTACAATTTAAAAAAGAAGAAGATATGCCTGAGATGTCTTCTTTTAGACCAGTACTTTGGACATGCGTTGAGATGTGTTACGAACGGTAGGCGGTGACAAATAATATACAACGCATAATTAATACACGCTTCGCTTTAACCAGTATAGCTGTTTGATTTTGATAGCACAATCTGTTCTCTAAGTCATTTTTTCCATCTCCTTTCCGCACCTCTCCATTTGGATACCAACCCTGAATGTAAGATAATAGACGGTAGCCGGAATTCACTAAAAGGGTACTAAGATAAGAATTTTTCCTGTACAAAGTTCCTTTACAATATTTTCTTAAAGTTTCCAAGTTTAAGCAGCTTCAGATGAAAATTTTTTACTTTTGTTATTATAAAACGCTTGCTCTACTAAACATTTTATATGTGAATTTAAGTTACAAGAGCTTTTTACTTAGTTACTGTCAGTAAAGATGTTTCAGGGACGTCCAAGAACAATTAATGTTAGAGAAAAAGTCTATTGAAGCAAAGAATTCTGATGCTATATAAAATTTTGGAAATAATTATCTTCGTTCCTATAGGATATAGATTCCTATAGCTCTGGTCTACAGCCTCTGTGTCACAGTGGTTGTGAATGTGACTGCTGTGTATAACTTAAGAACGTTAACTTACTATAATTTTTTAAATGAGTATCCCAATGACGGTTTGGTTATGGGGCTTTTCATCAGAAAACATTCAATTGTAGCAGGGGGTATTAAAAAGTGCCCGGTACACAGCAATAAATCTATCCAATGTTAAGTCGGTTTTAAAATTATATGTACTAGCGGTCGCCTAGTGTTCGAAATTCGACCAAAGTTTGCCTGTAAGATATTGCTGATATAATATGTCATTATATATTGATATATGTAACCATAGTTACGCGCTTCGTCTGCGTGTGTCAAATGCATGGTTGTGTGCGTGTAATGGTTTTTCATTAATTTAATGTATTTCTAATGCATATTTTATATAAATATTAGGATTCGCCCCTCCTTCTCCATATAAACTTTAACTGTGCCAATTTTCATACTCCTTCGGCCGCGCAATTTTCCTAAAAATAGGTACAAAGTTTTTGCTTCACGTATTAATATATAGATTTGGAGAAGTGTGGGTGGGATCAGGCGCGTGCGCTTCATACAAGCAAATAAGCACTGCATACCCTAGTCCGCTGGCCTATGTAAATCTATATAATCGAAATCTATTTATTAAATACTACAAGCTGAATAATAATAAATACAATATAAAATTATCAGATACAATAAGAGCTTGTACCACTGCCATCTATTGGTCCGTGAGCGAACTACTAAACAGTCTAAACACTAACAGTAAACAAATAGAAATTAATGAGTAGCTACCGCCGCACCACTGAGGTGTCTTCAAGCAGAACTAATCGTGCTTATCGCCAGTACACTTAGAACTATTTAGAAGTCAATAGATTACGCTGTCTCTATGACAAATATTTTGCTTGTGTGTATAAAATGTACGTGTGTGCTCGCCGACTGAAGGCAGTGCCTACAACAATAATTCAACTAGTTTAAATAGTTGTCAAAAACATCATAATTGTTGTTTATTATAGGCCTTTTATTTTAGCAATATAGCATCGTACGCCATTTTTAATTATTTCACAGAGCTGTGAAGGGAATTTTGAGCGCGTATTTTATTTGATAAGTAAATAATTAGTGAAATTACTGGAATTACTATATATTATGGAAAATTATACCTGTGAGATCTGTGTTTGTGATGTGTGTTTAAATAAATTAAAAACAGGTGTTTTATCGACGTTGTAATTTACGTTTTCTTGATGTTGAATTGAATTTGGTAAGATATTTTATTTATTTATTTTATACAGATATATACATACACTCATACATAGATTCACGCCTGTTTCCCAGAGGGGTAGGCAGAGACTACGGATTTCCATTTGCTACGATCCTGACACACTTCTCTGGCTTCATTCACTTTCATCACATTCCTCATACACGCCCGTCGGTTCAAGGAGCTCTTAACCTGGCCTTTGTCCAGAACGTCTCCGATCTGGTCGAGAGACGTTCGCCTAGGTTTTCCTCTTGCGACTGTTCCATTCACACTAGCCTTATAAACTTTCTTAGTCAGTCTTTCCTCGTCCATTCTTTCTACATGTCCAAACTAGCGTAACATACCCTTTTCTATTCTTGTAACTATATACAGATATATATACACACAAAAACATTTATAAATAAAATGTAGTGCCCTCGCAGAGGTTTAGGGTAGGGCGTGCATACCCTACCAGACATCTTTGTGCACGCCCCTGGATGGGATGGTATACACCTTTGTCCACATCTTTGTGTGTACAGACCAACGTCTATGTATGAATGTTCTCTTATTATACTTAGAGCATCTGGCTAGGGGGGAAACTCTGAAGAAATAGTAGACGCGGTCGCATTCAGTGGAAAATTTGACTGGTAGAGCATACAGAATTTAAACAGTATTTCTTAGAACTCGAAATCAGCAATTGATGGACTATAGTAACCGCGACCATCAAGCAGGCTAAATAATTAATGGCCACTTAAAAAAATACAATATAATATCTGTGTATATAATATATGTACGTGTCTCTTCTTAGTTTGAAAAGGATTAGATCATCGCTTTTCATGCTGGTCCAGCGCGGGTTCATGGATTTCTTCAATAACCTTCTATAAGAATCTCAAATATTATGCAATCATTTTTACGATATCTTCGTTCACCGTTAAAGCGAGCGATAATTACTATTTAATACGCATTTATCTTCGAAAGCTAGAAATACGTGCCTTGTGATTGAACTTGAAACCTCTGCGAGGCAGTATTCTACTATGCAAGACGTAATTAATGATAAGTCTATATAAAAAGCTAACTATACCGAGTAATATTACGTAGTCTCTGTTGTGGGTATTTTTTGTCTACTATGAGTAACACGTGACATACATTTGAGTGACCCTCAAATATGTAGTTGTTCCAAGTCTAGCTCATCTTTGTATCCGTTGTTTCAATATTTATAAAGCTATTAGCGATAAAGGTAAGTAATTGTAACTTTAGCGCAGGCAGACTTTTGGAAATGATAAAAAAATAATTAAACTCAATTCGATGTCAAAATTCTGACCTAGCCATATTTATGTCTGTGTATCCCAAGTTGGTATTTTCATATTACGGTAATAAAGTATTCTTTTCGATGTCATTTTGTACATAATAATTATTTGTACTCGTTCATTTTTGCTTTCAACATGAAACCATAATATGGAACAGGTGCTTCAAAGGCGTCTTTATTTTCACTTATATAGGGTATCATCATAATTGTATGAGGCATAAAATTCTTTATGGTGGTCATGGATGGTCTGAATTATTAGACACCTGATACAATATTATATTGATACAAGCTTTTCTATTTATAGACCAGATTTTACTCGTGGCTTCGCTCGCGTATATGTATGTATATAATATGTCAACTTTCTATCCTTCGGGTAAATACTTTTTCTGGATGAAAGATGCCTTTTGTCCTTTTTGTATCCTTAATAGCGTGCATGCGAAATTTTACGATGATCGGTCAAGTAGTTAAGGCGTGAAAGCGTATCAAACAAACACTCATATTCGCATTTATAATATCAAAATTAGAATACATGAACAGAACATTATGCTGTGAAGAAGTGGACACCGCGACATGACTCTGGCCTGTGTGGTATAACAAAAATAATATTTTTAGCTTGCGTGTATCATTTTAATACAATGTCATTATTATAATATCAGGGTATGATATATATCACTCGCAATCCTTTCATAACGTTAGACATCGCAGTTTTTCATCGTTGCGAACTAGCCAGAAGCGAAAGGGCGTTGATTTATTGTCGATGTTGGATAGCCCTTGCCATTTTCACCTGGACGTGTTATCTTTGGTGTATTTATGTGTTGGCGATGTAATATAGAACGTGTGAAAGAGAATCCCTTGGACGAAAATTATGTACTATACCTATATTAGCGTCAGAAGAAATTATTATATGGATACCATAGTTGTATAAATGGTGACCACAATAAGTGTTGTGAGTTTAATACGGTTTTTTCTGTGGTGAAACAATTTATTTTTAAATCACAAGTTTTTGTTCTATGTCTGGATATTTCTGTTACATTTCTAATGTTAAAATAAATGTTTATTATTATTTAGTGCAGAGTTGCTATTTATCAATCACACCTCCTAAGGTCCAAACAAAATTTGTTCTGCTTATCACCCAATGTTCTTCTACAAGAACATATTGTGCTACTGTACTTACCGGCCAGACAGAAAATCTAAAAAAATACTTTATTGTGTTTTCCTCGGTGGGGTCTTTTTGCCAGGTATTATTGACATGACAGAGTACTGATTTACAGTGATTAATATTTAAAATATTTTGTTCTTATCTGAGGAGATTGCAGACCAATGTCCTCAAAGAACATAAAACTCTGTACAAATATTGATTTGTACAGAGTTTTATGTTCTTTGAGGAAGACATTAGGTCGTTAGCTTAATAAAAGATTTTATTTCAATAAGTAATATTTTATTATAAAAAAATCATCATCAATCTTAACAACGTTTTTGAGACTTCACAACGTAACGAAAAAAATAAAATATAACAAAATCGCCTTTAAGTCTTGAAATCAACAAAATAGTCTTCTTTTAGTTAGATAATATAACTAACGGTTCTGTTCATGTGAAGTCATTTGCGATAAAGCGTGTGCTTGTCCAACAATCATTTGAATTATCTGAAATGGATTCAGATAATGTAGGCTCACGACTGGGTGCGTTAGCATTACGATACGTACAAAGTCTTCTTCGGGCTCAGCGACTACGGTTATCAAGGCATATAACTCTACGGACTGCAGGTCTTGAGATGACTTGATCGTCTTCATCGGATTCGGTTCCACTAGAACTTGTTCTACTTGTATTTTCCGGCCCGATGACTAAGGGTGGATCGCCAGTGTCTTCATCGGAAGGTAAGAAGTCCTCTAAATCTGAATTATTAAGGAGGTCTTCCATTTCTGCACTCCACAACCTTAAAATAGTAGTTATAACTGCCAACTGTTCTCCCATAAGAACAAATCATAATAGTCAACTATTGGGACAACGGCCATGTGTTCTTACACCACTACATACTAAGTTATTAACATGAGAAACCAGTCACAAAACATTTTTATGATCAATAGTAGCATACATCTATCATTAAGTGTCTATTCTTTAATTTTTAATTTTATTTATACACTAACAAATTATTTGATCAAATATATTATTAGCGATTTAACTTACCTTCACCACGCGGGCGCTCCATTGTTGACACCACAATAACAAAATGACAGATAGTTTCTGATTGGTCCCAGTCAATCAGGCTGAAAACACATCAGTAATATGTCGCCCAATAAGATAACATTGAACAGTATTGGTATTTGCCGCCAATTTTTGAATTATTTTAGAACATCTATTATGTTCTTGTATGAGGACATTGTGTCACTAAGACTTGTTTACACCAATCGAGTCTGGATACCGGATTTTTCGAATGCCCTCGTACAAGAATATTGGGCCTTAGGAGGAAACAATATCAGTATTACTAAAGAATTCAGGATTTAAAAAGCTTGGGCTTGCACCACACACTACCGCGCTACCTGGTAACTAATTCAAAATATGTTGTTCTATTACCTTTCTAATCCATCTAAAACTAACTTATGCCATGTCCATAAACATTCTCTTGCGTAAGGTGCTATTCAAACCTAAACAAGCGCATCGGTGCAACGCATTTCAAAAAGTTTCTACCCGCTGCTTCACCCAGGGCTAGAAAAAAAGTTATCCTTTAAGTTAATGGTAAATATGGTTAATTTATGGTCAATCAAGTTTTATCGAATTCTATGCATCGGGTTACGTTTAATTGAGTCACAAATCTACAAACATCTTTACCAACCTTCACATTAGTAACTTGAATAAGAGAAAGTTAAAGTCAAAATCCATGTATTCATTAAGGCCACAAATAAACACATAAATGAATTTGCTCCATTTACGATGTACCTACTATTTTCAGATGTGATGCATTAGTTGTCTTAGCAATGACACACACGCACACAAACACTCACACACACACACATTCGCACACACGCACACGCACACTCCCTAGCCTACATTTAGTTACTGATAGCAGAGCAGCGATAGCTCAGTGGGGAGACCAACAGACTGCAATGCAGAAGGTCTCGGGTTCGAACCCACGTCGCGCACCTCTGACTTTCGGAAGTTATATGACTTTTCAAAATTATGTGCGTATTGATTGACAATTATCGCCTGCTCCGTGCCTCGGAAAGCACGTTAAGCCGTTGGTCCCGGTTGCCATGAACATCTATGGCAAACGTTATTGGGAGAGTATCGACACAAAAGATCACACTGGGTCGAAGTGTCGCCGGTCTGCACTGACTGGCCCCCACATAAGATAAGATAAGATAGTTACTGATATATATGCTATTCGATTTTGAAAATAATAGTTTAATAATACTTACATTGTTTTAGGGGGGGCTGGTTATCTGTCTTTGTGGAATAAATCATTATCATTATTTTACGATGATTATTATTATGATAGCATACGTCTTGCGGATTTTGGAAATTAATGATTTCTGGCAAAGTGGTCCGATACTTATTGAGTATTGCAACGTCAAACCTTCGATTAGATACCATTGGCAAAATTTATATTACGAAATTTTGTATTCGATAATAAAATCCCAGATACTTATGATTAAAGTAATGATAAATGATGAAATGAAATAAAAAAACTTGCATTTTGTATGTGTAGGTATTTTTATTAGAAACTGTATACCGGGACACGCAATATTTTTTGTATATCTCACTATTTTATTTTACTTTGACTGAATTGAAGTATCTTCAACGTATGCCTAGTCGCCTAAGATTGCTGCGTATCCGAATTACTTTTCAAAAATATCTGTAAGGCATAACAATATTATTATTCGTAACACTTCTTACGAATTCAAAGGCAACAAAAAGTTTTACAAAATGCACGGCGAAATGCGAAATCCCATCACCATTCAGCGAAAATTCATTTACATATCCTTTTTAACTCCGCGTTCAGTTCAGAAATCATTGAAAGTTACAAACCTCATGACTTGAGATTCCGTTCATGTATCACCATACAAAAGGTACCCTTTCCAAGCTTTTATTATGAATCTATGCTTATTTTTAGCACCGTTTATTATAATGATATTTCGAATGAGCTATACTTACACCGCAATGCTTTTTATGATATTGAGGAATCCTAACAGCATTCGATCATAACTGAATACTAACTAATATTATAAATGCGAATGTGATTTTGTTTGTTTGTTACGCTTTCACTCGACCGATCATCATGAAATTTCCCATACACGTTGTCATGGGAGCAGAAACGGTACGCCTTCCATTCATCCAGAAAAAGTACTGTTACTAACCTACATTTATACGAGCGAAACCGCGGGCAAAATCTAGTAAGCAATAATAACAAAGAAAGAGATGTAATAGCAAAAATATTGCTATATTAAAAAATCCTTTGACACCAAATTAGAAAGTCCATTTTGACACTGCGATTAAAATTATTTAAATAATGATCGAATAAATTAACTCATGTTATGTTTTTGATCAATCAAATTAATGCATGCACGAAACAACGGGTTGCACTCCGGGAATGCCGGGAGAAGTGAAAACTTGAATATTAACGTTGTGCATTTTTGATATTTTGGCATGGTTAGGGAATCATTTTGCACGAATTGCTTTAATTATCAGTATAAAAGTACTATCATGTATGTGGTAAAATACAATATTCATTTATTGCGCTATCGTACACAAACATGACAATTCTCCCTCCGTCTTACGAATTTTCGATTAGGTCACGTGTCCTGACGCGAGTTAAACATTTTTTACCCATCACAAAAAAAGTGCACAACGCTGCTAAATAAGCTTTTACTTCAAAAATTTGAATATATGTAGAATCAGCGACGTCGAATTAGTAAACATCATGTGATAAAAGCCGTTCATCAGACAAAAGTTGCAATTTTGTTGTGCAGTGTAATATATACAGCATATTATAAATAAGTATTCAAGAGACAACGTTCAGATTAATTAAAGTTCTCTGCCAAAATTGTAAAAGAGAGAATGATAGACAGTGCTACTGATAGAGATTTTCTAAGAAATAGTTCGGATTTTGAAACTCTGTCAAATAATATAACCTTTCAAACGTGCCTTTTATATGACCCTACACCATATGCAACACACAACAAAAGATACAGAATCGCCGTTGCCATCACCTCAACTTAACTAAGTTGCAAGTTAGAATAATCGCATTACACGTAATGCGTTCACTAATTTATAACATACCTGGATAATTAAGCAACGGTTTTAGTTAGCTTATACTATCGAATTTTGCAATGATATTTAAACATTAGGCGAAGACTTAGAGCCTTCCTAACTTTTATATTGTTACTGGACCGTGTCATGAGCGGCCGTTCTTCCAAAAGGGGAAACTACCTTCAGTAAGTGCTTTTATTTGTATCCTACGTGAGAAATGTCAAATGGTTTTTAGGATTCCTTACCAGAAAAGTGGACCATGGGTCCCAACAGGGTACCAATTTGTTCCTTTGTATTGGTGGCTTAGTAATAACTAAGCTGTGTACTGTTTTATTTTACAGCTAAGGTGGTATTGGTTGCCACCATAAAGTATGGATGCCTGCAACACCAGAGGCATCACTTGCGCGTTGCCGACCCTTTAGGAAAGGAAGACGACAAAAAGGAAGTGGGAAGGGGAAAGAGGGTGATTGTGCCTCCGGCACTCTCACTCACCGAATGAAACGCAACAGTAGGAATACTGCTATTTCACGTCGATATTCTATGAGAGGGTATTCCTTCTCCAGTTGAGCCGGGCTATTCATGCTGAAATCAGCGTCTACCAATTCGTCATTTGTTTGATGAGTTCTAACTAAATCTTCAAACTGTAAATAGTAGCCGGTAGAAATATAAAAAGATCCCACTGGGTATATTTCCTGCGTCACGACGACTTAACAAAAATTGAAACAATGAAACAATGGACACCAAGAACACCCAGACTTGAAACAAGTATTTAAAATTTTCTCCCGTTTGAGGATCAAACCCTCAACACTTGCGATATAGCAATGATGAGGCGACTATTTAAACTACTACGCACCTACCCACTCGTGTAGCAATATTATAATTGAATTCGAGTTTAAATTTTAGATATTTATGAAAGATAATATTAAAACTTAGTGGCCGGATAATAAAAATATGATGCTAACTCTGTATATAAACTGCCCCTCTAGTCACAGGCCCAGAAGTGTTAGAATAGTATACATATTATATGCACTAAGATAAAAAGATTTTATTCGTTATTTATATATTATATACTAGCTTTTGCCCGCGGCTTCGCCCGCGTAAAAGTACGTTAGATTTTCTGGATGAAAGGTACCCTATGTCCTTTTCTGTACCCCCGACAACGTTTGTGCGAAATTTGATGGTGATTGGTTCAGTAGTTAAGGCGTGAAAGCGTAACAAACAAACAAACTCATTTTCGCTTTTATAATATTAGTTAGGAAGGATTAGGATAGGATTATTTATATATGCTCTATCGTAAAGACAATACATACAAACTATGAACTATTGTATTATAAGATTTAAAGTAATACAACAAAAATAAAACCAGTCAATTGGGAGCCGGGCTTTCGCCATTGTGCGGGTACGGAACCGTCGATGCGCTCGTTCAATTCTCTCTAAGCGGTTTTAGAAAAGTGGTATATTTATTTGTAAATGGACTAACCTAATAGTTCTCTCGGATTTGCATACTGACCCGTGTCAATAACAATAAAGCTTTTATTATTTGCATATTTTATTGGCTTTTACCACAGACACGACTTTACTGCGGTGTTAGAATATCGCTATAAAAAGAGATATGGTAAAATGTTAATGTTGTATGAACAACAATTTAGTAACGTGGAGATATCCTGTTAGGATTAATGTGATATCTAAAAATAATTATGACTGGTGTAATATAGATAAAAAAAAACAACGGGTTGCACTCCGGGAGTGCCGGCAGAAGTGAAAACTTGAATATTAACGTTGTGCATTTTTGATATCTTGGAATGGTTAGGGGATAATTTTGCACGAATTGCTTTAATTATCAGTATAAAAGTACTATATTTATGTGGTAAAATACAATATTCATTTATTGCGCTATCGTACACAAACATGACAATTCTCCCTCCGTCTTACGAATTTTCGATCAGGTCACGTGTCCTGACGCGAGATTAACATGTTTTACCCATCACAAAAAAAGTGCACAACGCCGCTAAATAAGTTTTCACTTCAGTAATATGATTTCAACTAACTACAATTATTATTGAAAATTTGGGAAATATACATTTGTTCGCCAAACACAGGCAAAAAGGTTTTGAACTGTTTTGTCTTTACCTATCTATATAAAAACTAGCTTTTACTCGCGGTTTCGACGCGGCTGGCGGCTTGCGTAAAAGTAGGTTAGGTTATGTTAGTAACAATACTTTTAAAATAAAATATAGCTAACGTAGCTCGGTGATAACATAGCTTGCCAATGGTGATTTCTTTTTTAAATCGGTCCCGTACTTTTTGTGGTAAACCCTTACAAACCAACAAAAATCAAATCTTTCCTCTTTATAATATTAATTTTATAAATTTTATATAAAAAAACGAATAGCTTCCAATTATCTTTCATTGATGCAACTAAAACACACTTCTTTTGCTTAGTAGCTATTGCCTATTTAACAAAAAAGATCCCTCGCGACACAAGACCAAACCTTTAAGGACTTGATCTTTTCTTTTTTTTAAAGAATTAAAAAGCGAACATTTTTAAAACATGTATCAATGAAGCGATCTCATCAAGACAATTATGCTAAAAATAGTAAAATATACAATATTACAAAAATACTTAATGTCTTCTGTGCCAAATACGTAATTATTAATATTTATCAATGAAGCGACGCCGCGACGCGACGGTGGCAAGGTAACTGCGCTAATGACAAAGTACATACGTACATAGTCCCACGCATATGCGTGGGACTATACTGTCTACCTATTCGGAATATATATTCGGGATATATATCCCGAATTGGTAGACAGTATAACACTCATATTAGACAATGGACTAGACAATGGATGAACATAGTATACATAATAATATTTTTTTTGTAAATACTTATATATTATACAAAGAAACACCCAGACCAAGACAAATATCCATGTCCATGCACATAAATGCATGGACATGGATTTGTCCATACACTTACTAGGTATGGTAAGATTTTTGTAACACTTATAGTTTGTACATTAAAATTGTAAGTTAAATTTAATTTAGTTTACGATGGAACTGGCATGAAGTGTGTTCAAAAGTTCCTAATAAATAAAAAAGCTACTGTTATTAAGAGTTTATTAAGAGTAGTACCCGATCCATAAATTGAAGAAGAGTCCTCATGCTTAGCAGTCGCACTCAATACCGCTGCACCACTGAAGGATGGTATTACTGGAATTTATTCCATATTACTTGACAAATAATTACATACTAACTCTTGTTATCTTTGCTGACATTTATAATACATTGTTTTTTTAATGTGCCATATTATTTTGAACTTATTAGTCACTGCACGTTTGAGTATTCCGTATTCAAGAAAGTTACGTAATATTTCTTAAATCACTGCGTTTTTAAGATATTTTAACGTAGGCCTTTGTTTACTCACGCTTAGATATCCCAAAGTAAGTATGCATGCAGAGATTTATTAAAATGTACTATATCTAAATATATATAGTACTAGCTTTTGCCCGCGGCTTCGCTCGCGTTAATTTAGAATTTGACAATCGATTGGGGTTGAACTCTGCTTGTAATAATATAATTCAATCATGATTCGAAAGATACGTAGCGCCATCTATTATCATAAGAAAGTTATTATCGTTTTCTTCGGGAACAGTATTTTTTTCGGGTTAAAAGGTAGCCTATGTCCGTTTCTGTACACCTGACAACGTATATGCAAAATTTCAGGATGATCGGTTCAGTGATTTAGGTTTGAAAAGGTAACAAACAAACAAACTCATTTTCGCTTTTATAATATTAGTTAGGATTAGGATTAGGATAGGATTAGGATAGTTAGGGTTAGGATTAGGATAGTATATAAATAGCGTAGTGGTGAAATGATCAGCTCGCCACAGTTTACTCCCGGAACAAAAAGTGTGTGATCATAGTTATACCGAGTCTAGATGCTCTTTGTGCCTGTTGTTTGAATGTTTGTAAAGTCCCTTGTGATACAGGAATTATTGTGGAAGTTGGACGTGTCTTTAAAAATCATCTATATTTGTTATATAATATATGACGCCTAGCCTATTGCAGTCTACCAGGGAGTACTTCGAAATTATCTAAAGTTATAGAATATTTTGAAATCGAATATATATTATCGAAATGAAAACTTCACGACCAGTCTAATGCTTAATAGGAATTTGGCGTATTTGACCGCTACGTGCAACTGAAATTGTGACTAGCAGCGATCAAAAGTAAAAAGTCAAGTCGGTTAAAAGTCAACTTTTTATTTAAAACATTACCATTTATCTTATACATATAAGCTTTGTATCCCTATAAGCAGTTACATTAACACATACTAACAAAAATGATTCGATCTACATCATCATCAGTTTTCTGTGTTGATCTTATAAAAGCCGAGTTTACATCGGGTGCCTAGTCTTATTCTTAGTATGAATAAGCAACAAGGCTGACAATCAAATACAAAGTCATACACAATTTCTAACATATCTTTCATCTCTCTAGATAAACATTACTACTGATCTTTGCATCACCAGCCAATAATCCGAGCACACGACATTCACAAACTGAACCAATTTCCCCTTCACTAAGAAACAACTAGATAACTCCAATGTCTTCAGAAAACTCGCTGATAATATCGCGATGAGAGACAAAGTTATCTTCGCGGTTCCAACTTGGCGATAAAAACGTTCCGGATAATTTCGTCCGCAAACTGTAATAATAAGACCTAAGAAACTTTTTTCATCAACACTAGAAATGACTCTGGAAAGATGTCGAAGAACACAAAGGGCTGTTAATGTTAGTATTTGCATATTTTGTGTAATAAACTCGTAACTCAAGAGGCAAGTTGTTTCGAATAAAATGTTTAATTTAATTTTGTTTAGAGGTGAGTGTCAAAGTATTTGTAATTAATGCGGCGTTTTTTTTTGTGAGCGCTTCGGCTTTTGTTTTAATTTTAATGTCTTAGGTGGCCGACTATGAGCATCAGATGACTCAAGGTTACTTTAAGGGTGATGGTGACAGCTATGCTTGCTTTTTCGGGAGATGTAGCAGAGGTGAGCCTACCATAACATGGACCGACGACCAGTTAAATGTCGAGGCAAGCAGTTGGATGGACGCGGCTCAAGACGGTCTGTGTGGAAAACCTTTAGGGAGGCCTATATTCAGCAATAGACGTCTTTCAGCTGTCGTGATGTAGTGGCCGACAAACCAATGGTGAATCTTGTAACTGACATTTATGGATCCCCATATTCTTGAAGCGCGATTTCATCTTGAAATCTTGGTTATTCTTTAGTTTCGCTGAAATAAACATAGTTAATCAGCGTATTGTAAAAACTTATCTTGTCAGTAATGGCCAGCTTAGTTAATAAGAACAAAACAGGCGATCTTATTCCAAGTATCCTCTGTGTCATTTACCAATTAGCAATTTGTTTAACCCTTACGATAAGCTTAAATTTGTAAGGCTGGATTAACATCACATTCTCAAGTACTTACCTATTGTCATGACTAGTGGCTAGTGTATACGGCTGCAGATCATGAGGTCTGGGGTTCGAAGCCCGGATCTGGCCAAACAGAAAAGGTACTGGGTTTTATATTATGAAATCCTTGGCCCAAAAATTCTCAGTAACAGTTCGGAGTCAGGAATTCGGCCATGTTTCATGTCCGTGCTTCGGAAAATATGTATGGTTATTCTTCTAACATCTCTACAGTTGAATCAGATCATCGTTTTATGAGACAATAGAGAGTGTACTGGTGTCGCCACACATACTCATGCATATACAGGAGATATTATTATGATAGTTGGCTAGTATCCGCTGAGGTTCAAACTTCTGCAAACAGCTGAAATTACTCTGGAAAACATTTTTTTATTAATATATGTTCGAGATTTATACCTACAACCTCTTGCTTTGTCTTTTAGACTGCCGCCACTTAAATTATGACTGAAGTAATAAAAATTCTTATGACAATACTTGAGAAGATAAATGAACTACAGCGAACCATCGCTTGGCCCACAGAGTACATTTATTTTATGAAAACTTTTAACGGCCGTGACAAAAGGAGAGTTAATATCCTAATTTGCATTTATGTTTAATATCTCAACAGCATCGCACTTAAGTGTGGAAAGGCTACTTGCTTTTGAACAAAGACAGTTTAGTTTAAAAAAGAAATAAATAATGTTTTACTTTTATTGTTACTGAGAGGGGTCTCAGTAACAATAACGTTACGCTTTGATTGTAAAAGTCACTTAGGACATACACACAATATAATAATAATAATGTCCTCCATACCGAATTTCGGCCACGGCGGCCAATCTTAACAGAGACTGGCCATCTGCGTGGAAGAATACAAGTGCGCTCTCTGTTCCCTAACCCTCATGATCCGATGGAACGGTAATCCGACACGACCGGAGAGAGATCAAGCGCAGGACCAACGGCTTTACGTGCTTTCTGAGGCACGGGGGTGTCTAACACCGCCAACTTTCTAACTGCGGGCTCGTATTGAGATTTCTAAACAGAAAAACCCGGCGGCAAACGAGTCTGTGACCCAACGGATGTTAGCGACCGCTTAAGGACATAGTTTTAATTATTTGACATCACAAAAGCAATTCCAAGAAAACACAACCAAGCCGCCGCCTACCGTAAACCACATAGGTGCCAAAGAAGCACACAATTTGTCTGATGATAAGCAGTTACCGTAGCCTCTATGAAGGGGGCAGATGAATGGGATTAAGAGAAAGAAGGATGAAGGATATTGTAACAGGAGGGGAGAGGGGGAGGAATAAGAGAAACAAGGCAAATAAGGATGGAGGCCTTTATCATTTATTGAACGAAACGCAGTAATACGTACACTGCTACTTGAAGTCAATAATTAATCTATGAACAGGAGAGAAGACGTTCCCCGTTTGCACCGACCCAGCATGATAAAACCAGCAGAGCTATACTACTACTAATCTTACATACACAGCCTAGCATTTTATTAAATGCTTTGCCTGCTATTAAAATATATGTATTATTTGGGTTACGTTACATATTTAAATGGCCTTTTTTCAATAAATGCCACAAAGCAAATAATTGCAAACGTACGACAGTCAAATACATACATATCGAAATTATAATTATTTACTGTATACTTTACTACATAACAATTTTTTTTTAAATAATATTAGTGTAATAAATCGGGGTTAACTGTAACTTTCATATGTATTTGTTAGTTGTAAATATTTTTAAAATCTAAAACAATAGACTAATGGGTGACGAAGGTTACATGCGCGAGTTAATGCGAAATAAACCATACGGGTTACCTGCGCGTGTTCTGCGTTCACGCAAGCGCATCAACTTGCGCATATTACCTACATTGTATTATACACACGTAAAAAAAACACCGCGTTCAATAGAAAAAGTTGAAATGTTTTTGCTTGTGTCAAAATATAATTAATTAATGGATTAATTTATTGCTTCAACATTTAAAAACACAATTTTAATTTGAAAATCTCTGTAATCCTAATCCTAACTAATATTATAAAAGCGAAAATGAGTTTGTTTGTTTGTTAACTTTTCACGCCTAAACCACTGAACCGATCATCCTGAAATTTTGCATATACGTTGTCAGGTGTACAGAAACGGACATAGGCTACCTTTCATCCCGAAAGAAATTACTGTTCCCGAGGAAAATAACAAAAATATTCTTATGATAATAGATGGCGCCACGTTTCTTTCAAATCATGATTGAATTATATTATTACAAGCAGAGTACAACCCAAATTGATTGTCCAATTCTGAATTAACGCGAGCGAAGCCGCGAGCAAAAGCTAGTAATCTATAATATGCCATGTACCATTATGTAAGTCCATATGTAAATCCATATAATTATGTAACATTGTTTTAATATCGATATTACTATAATATACATACATATACTAGCATATCAGTCATCGTATTACAATTTGTGTTCAGCCAATAGTTTGCAGTTCGCTTAACTAACATAAAGCTGTTCAATTTCAATATTGAATTAGCAATAAGCATCGCCAATATACGTCACTACGAGATTGATAGGTGCACATTAGCAATAAGCTTCTGTGTAGGCGTTGAATTGGCAAAGGGATATGTTTAAAGTGAGTAATAATAACATCTGGTAACAGGCTTCTGCTCAGTGTGAGAAGGATTACGCCATAGTCCAGCATGCTGGCGCAGTGCAGGTTGGCTGACATCATATATTATCTACGAAAATATTAGGTAGAACACGAACAAAAATAGGTTTCCTCGCAATCCTTCCAGTCACCATTTATCTTATCTTATGTGGGAGCCAGTCAATGCAGATCGGCGACACTTCGACCCAGTGGGATCTTTTGTGTCGACCCTCTCCCAATAACGACTGCCATAGATGTTCATGGCAGCCGAGACCGACGGCTTAACGTGCCCTCCGCGGCACGGAGTAGGCGATAATTGCCAATCAATATGCACATCATTTCGAAAAGTTATATAACTTCCGACAGTCAGAGGTGCGCGACGTGGGTTCGAACCCGAGATCCTCTGCATTGCAGACTGTTGGTCTCCTTACTGAGCTATCGATGCTCTCCATTCACTACTAAAGCGAGTCAAAATAAATTATTTGATACGCACATAACTTTAAAAGTTAGAGTTTTGTATCGTGTGATCGAACTTAAGATATCTGCGTGTTAGTCCAAAAGTATCCCACTAGGTTATCCTTGCTGCTTCTATATTCGTTTATATGTCGGCCTCGATGGCGTAGTGGTCAGTGTAACCGACTGCAACGCCTGAGGTCGCGGGTTCGATTCCCGCACAAGTCAAACTTTGTGTGCATGAACATGGATGTTTGTCTTGGTCTGGGTGTTTATATGTATAATATGTATGTATGTATTTACAAAAAAATATATATATGTATGTTTATCCATTGTCTAGTACCCATAGTAAAAGCTCTGCTTAGTTTGGGCTAGATGGTGTTGTGTGCATGTGATAGAATATTATTATTATTATTATATTAATTGTACTTTAATCGGCTTTCTTCTTGTTAGCCAATATGCTGTTCTGTCGAAAATTCGTAACAACATTAAAGTGCTACGTCAAAATTTAATGCATGCTGCTCTCGTAACTCGTAACATATCAATGTGCACAGCAGACACTGGAAACGTTACGTCAACCAATTTACAGGGACGCGTTTCAATTACGTCAACACATCGGCTCCGATGCAATGCGGATGACGTGGCCTTTACTTCCCTGACTTTATTTGAACTACAATATGACTTTGTAATCCAAATAAAGTGATATAGATCACATAGTGATACTTTTTCTCCCTAGCCTTTATTATTTCCAAGTTACTTGGGGTCGGCTTTCTAGTCTAACTGGGTTTGACTGGATATCAGTTTTTACACGGAGCGACTGCCATCTGATCTCCGCAACCCGAAGGCTAACGATACCCTAAGGCTAGACTAGTATCAGGATATTAGAGGGCACTGACTTCCCAATAATGACTGTCATATATGTTCATGGCAGCCGGGACCGACGCGTCGGTCCATACATATTAGTTGTTTCATATTCTTTAAAAGACGAGGTTCCCCAGAAATATATAATACATTATACCTTTTCCTGTAACGTATAACAATAAAATCAATTTGAAAGTGATGAAGAGAACGGGCTTAACATGGACGTCCGTCAAAACGATAAAGATTGTGGTATTGTAAAAAAATCATTTCATATAATGTGTATAATCTAGTTTGGTCCTTAAACTATTGAGTAAAATAAAAAAGCATGCCAGTAGCGACATTGACAAAAACCATTTTTAAACAGTAAGTAGTTGTTCTACGATTTTCCATAGTGCGATGGCTTAACGTGCTCTCCGAGGCACATAGTGATACATAACCTTTAAACCAGAATATTAGTAGGTATATTTACCCACGGCATGGATGACGTAGTGATTTAACTGGACGTCAGGCCACTGCCACTGCACCGAATGTTGTCGCCTCAATCCCCACATGAGAAAAGAAATGCTTTTAATGTGGGTAAGGTCCCCCGCGGCACAGGAATTATTCCTAGTGCGTTGTCTTTTTTAGAAAAGAGAAAATGGGTTTTCTTCATCATTTCTTAAAAACAAGCGATCACAGTTAAGTGAATAAAATCAATACTTTTTGTTTAATACAAATATAAAATATACATTTTCCCATAACAATGAATGTGTTTACAATTACTCCGTGTAAAAAAGTTAAAATAATTAATATTTTCACCTACAAAATTACGTAAATTTTCACGAAAAATGCAAAAACGTAAGCTCGTGTTACGTGATTTTTAGATTATAACAGTAGAAATCTATCCTATTTTATAGCTTAAACGAAACATAAATAGTTATATTACAATTTGTCCGTCCCAAATACCTGTTTAAGTTGTTGGTTGACAATAAAGATTATGTATTTATCAAAAAAGCATTTCAAATTCTCCATACAATTTTACTATGGCGACCGCGCGCCGATTTGAATGTGCACCACCGCACGAGCTCTGTCATTCTTAACAGCATCTTTATTAGCATATCGGTAGTTAATGTAACTAAAGTACATACCCTGGTCGGGAAATTAATGATTGAGTTTTTAGAGTTCGAAAAAATTCTTATATAACAGCTTTGTCCGTCCGTCTGTCTATTATACAACTCAAGAACCGTAAGAGCTAGAGACTCGCAGTCAACGCCATTCGACTCAGCATAGTCGATATACCCCCGAAATGACTATGACCTTTGACCTCTGAGCTCAAGGTCACGTGACCTTTGCATATATTGTTTTTCGAACTCGTAAGATTTACGACAATTCATTGCCGTTTCTCACTTGTTTTGTTGAGAAATTCTTACTAGTGACACGCCGTTTTGCAGTGTACTCGAGAGCTCTGTGTTCAGCTTCAAAAGGATTACCCTCTATTACGAGGAACCGGATATAATACTTGCCGATATGTAAGTGTAAAACCATGTCTATCCCTTAAAATCCCATATCTACATTCGCAATTATACGCTCACTTTTTATTATTTATATTTATTTCTACAACTAAGGTGGCAAATCAACAAGCCGTCCATCTGATGATAAGATATTACTATTGACAGAGTGTTATATGGTTCCAAAATGTAACGCTAAATACTACTCCACACATAATTATCACAATACCATACCGAGCGCTACTTGCGCATCTACGGCGCCCAAAAAGTCAAGCAAAGTAAACATTTAATAGCCCATCTGGTATAGTCAGTACAGTGCCCCTTTAAGATGTCTAGGTACTGTATTCACTGCAGGAATATAACCTATGTTTGTTTGACTACAATCCTTAGAAGAATCGAAGTATTTTTTCATATAGGCTGCTTTAATTTGACAGAAATCCCAGGTTAAAATAAGGTACTGGCCGAACCTCTCTAATCATTCTGAAAAGCAAAACAAAGTTCAAACATTGCTCAATCAATGCAAACCTCGTTCCAGTGAAAGTGAAGAGTAAATGTTTACCCTAATCAGTAACAAAAAGTTCAGTTGAACCACACGACAAACAAATACAGGGGATTTGAATTATAAACTTTTTACGTTGTAAATTGCTAATGAATTAAAACTATAAATTGATTGGGTGATACGGTTTTTGGGTTAAAATTTAATGTCATTAACATGGGTTTTAGGATGCGTGTTGGGACTACTTCGTTGGTAAATATTATGTATGGTTGAATTATGTTAGAAAGCACCACGTTTCGATACCTTCGATAAGTTAGAAATGTTTAGAGCCGTCCTATATAGTTCAGATTGCTTCTCGTATATTAATAATAACCTCGCAATACTAACTAAAAGCTATTGTGGCGCAGAAACTGTTACAATAATTAAATAAATTCCTCATTTCATTAATAAGATAGGAATAAGAATTATTCAGACTGACTTCATCTATCTCGAAAACAGAAAAAAAATGTGGTGCTGAAATCTACATCAAAGTATTTTAATTTGTATTTGGATATAGTCCATTATCTATATATTAATACGTGAGGCAAAAACTTTGTACCCCTTCTTACGAAAATTGCTCGGACGGAGGAGCATGAAATTTGGCACAGTTAAAGTTTATATGGAGAAGGAGGGGCGAATCCTAATATTTATATAAAATATGCATTAAAAATACATTAAATTGATGAAAAAACACTATACGCACACAACCATGCATTTGACACACGCAGTCGAAGCGCGTAACTATGGTTACATATTTGCCTAAGTTTTGGCAATAAGTATAACGAGACTCAGATGGTGTTATAGTCTGTTTAATTTCAGTAAAAGTAAAGCTTATATACTAGTGTGGCGTGTGTATACATTTGCATGCGTATGCATTTTTAACTTATCTTAAGATGTGCTTTATCTGATAACGTGTAATAATGTAATCGCTACACATATATCAATATATGATGACATATATCAGCAATATCTTACAGGCAAACTTTGGTCGAATTTCGAGCACTAGGCGACCGCTAGTATTATATAATTATATAAAATACTATTAGCTGTAAGTTATAAAAATTTAAAATTGACATGCTTATTATTAGTAATAGTGGGGTGATTAATTTATATTATTATTATCCGTGTAGTCCACGATCTTTCATGAAGTATGTTTTTAAAGTTGCCTTGTTTTCTAACTCCGTTTTTTAAATGACAGTTCAGCACAAATATTAGATAACAGGCAGTCTGTCAATTGCTGTGATTACCTATCTAAATTAGTAACAGGAAATTAAATCACTTGATGTGAATTCGGTTTTGACACATCGTTGAAAAGCCTTTAGAAACCAGATGTTGGTAAATGCGGCCGATGAAGCTGACAATCATTTAAAAAACGGACATGACGAAAACCCAGACGAGAAACAACTATTTGTAGAGATTGAATCCACTTTAACAGTGATGAAAAAAAAAAAAATGACACTTTAACAGATATGCCATGAATATAATTATAGTACAAGCCCCGAATTACAAAATCTTTAGCCATTAACACACAAGTTCACAGTGGAAAATCTATGATTGTCAGAAAGCCAAACAGTTGTGCCAAGTTCCAGTAACACAATTAGTTACACCTCAGTAAGCCAAGTTAGGTAACTTGTTATTGTCTCAGCATCCAAAGTGTCCGGTGATCGGCGATATATTTTACTAAGTACTCGATTGATACGTCCATTTGTTTAAAGTAGGTGGCCAAGTGATTGAATCCGATGGTAAAACATCAAATGTATGAATAAATCATCATATAATATTGTCTTCTGTTTACGCGAATGTTATCCCCGTGACCATGGCTGCTGAAAAGCAACGGAAACGTTGGGGAAAGTGTAAACATAAATATAAATAGTATAATAGTATAGTAATAGTATAAATAGTTCTAATAGTTTCAATAATTTAATTAGCTTAAAAATTAGTAAAGTTTAATAGTAATAGTAGTGTAACAGTTTTTCAAAATTTTGTAATAAAGTGTCAAATAAACAACGCGATAAAATCCGTATATAGTAGTTTAATTTCAATAAATCATCATATTATACTTTTTATGAATTTTAGGTTCCTGCATTTTACTACATGTTCCCGCGGTTGCTAGTCTGTGGAATCCTTGAAAACGGTAGAACATCTGACATTATGAAGAAATAAAAGTTTTATAATGCGCCAGACATTTTAGGACAACATTAAAAATAACGTATTTTCCAGTCTTTATTTCCATTGTTTTCTGTAGCAACACGGTGCCTTTTAAACTGCTCATTTGTTTAGGTCTTAAATTCAGGGCGTGAAAATGACGTATATTTTTTTAAACAATAGAAGGTCGGCCTATGAATTTGATGAAAACGCGCCCACGGTTCTAGTAGTTGTACAGCGTTGTGTACAAGTTTATGTGTATTTAATTAGTGAGCAGCTATTTGATATAATAATAAATACATATTATTTACGATATGTGTGTTTGTTATGTATATCGGCACTAGGTAATGTTCAGAACGTGTACAGGATTCCGGTGCCGAACATGAGTTACCAGTTGGCCTCCTAATTATAACAACATACTCGAATATAATAATATATTATTGGAGGTCACATCCCTTTGGTATCGCAGAGGGTATAAAATCAGCGCGCACTGAACGTCACATCTCTTTCCGCCGCCAGCCATCGTGGAGACAACATCTTGTCCGTGTCTAACATTTTTCAGTTGATTAGCTCATTACGTGTAATTTATTAATTAAGAAATTGAAGTGTTGCCTATATTTTTGTAATAAACTTTGTTTTTTTAGTCAAATTTGTGTTAAGTACACAAGAATATCATTACATGTACAAGTGGTATGTACTCGGCGCAACAGATAGTTGGCCAATGGCCTGTTATACGTGTAGCATATCGGTATGTCAATATGTGTGCATATAAAATGCATCTAAACTACTTTTCTTCTTATTAAATATAATACAAAACATCCCCATACGTACACAGATGGCAGTCATAGGCGATCAGCAAAATCCTTCTAACGGACGCATTAAACCTAAGAGTAATTTTATGGCGCGACACTACGGAATATTTAAAAACCGACTAAGTACGAGTCGGACTCGCGCACGTAGGGTTCCGTATCATCCTAACTAATATTATAAATGAGAAAATGAGTTTGTTTGTTTGTTTGTTTGTTACGCTTTCACGCCTTAACTACTCAACCGATCAACATGAAATTTTGCATACACGTTATCAGGGGTACAGAATAGGACATAGGGTACCTTTCATCCAGAAAAAATAACTGTTGCAAACCTAACCTACATTTACGCGAGCGAAGCCGCGGGTGAAAACTAGTTATCTATAAAAACGGCAAAAAAATCATGTCTGTTGTATGAAAGCCCCCTTAAATATTTATTTTATTCTGTTTTTTAGTATTTGTTGTTATAGCGGCAACATAAATACTTCATCTGTGAAAATTTCAACTGTCTAACTATCACAGTTCATGAGATATATTCTGGCGACAGACGGGCAGACAGACGGACTGACAGCGGAGTCTTAGTAATAGGGTCCCGTGTTACCCTTTGGGTACAGAACCCTAAAAAGCACTTGATATCGAAGTCTAAATTGCGTACCGTAGGATCAAACTCGAGACCCCTCGCTGGAATTCGAAATACCGCAGACTTAGCAATTAGTAGCAATGTATTCCACTTAGGCGGTTGGCACAGTGCACCGCATCACGCAGCGTAGTGCAGGAGAGCGTGTTCTTATGTTGTTTGCAAGTACCTGTGTTTGTATAGAAAACACGCGTAGTGCAACACACAGAAAACGCATTCACGCGCAGTGCTTCAGATCACGCGTTTACATGCGGGTAAACACGCACCCGCGCGCGTGATTCTGTCACCACGCATCCCGCAGCGTGGCGCGGGGCAGTGTGTGAATCGCCTTATTGCCTAATTGATTTGGACTTGCACTGTCAAAACTACGTGTAAGTCGCTTCGTGCAAGTCCGTCACGTCTGACACGTAGAATAAGGAAACTCTAGTCTGTAAAAGCCTTATTTTTAACCACGCCTTTAACGATGTATAATCATAGTCCCTACATCTTCACATGTCACAACAAAGAAATTTCTCAACATGTTTCCGCGAGTATGTCACAATTTGGCGTAATGACTTAATTAAGATCAACCGTTTCACCACAGACTGTTGTTTCTGAGTATATTTGAGAGGTGAGTTTACTGTTACAAGCGTGGTCTTATAAAGAACGTGGCGTCTTAGGTAAACAGGATATTTAACTAGATGAGTTCTGTTTGTTTGTTTACGAGTGTGTGTACTGAAAACGTATTTAAAGTACAAAGGTATCTCCTAAGGTATGTTTTGAATTACTCCTGATCTAATACGAATTAATTAACCGTACGGACAGCGTAGTGGTTTAAGTGGTATTACCACTGCCACTGCCTAGTGTTGGGGTTCGATTCCCATACGGGACAAAACACTGTGTAATCTAATATTTGTACCGAGTCTGGGAGTTTTTTACGTCTGTTAGAATATTTGTAAAGATCCCGAAAAGAAATGTAAAGCTGGAGTTGGCTTTTTTAAAAAGAAAGAAAATAGATTAAGTTAAAATATGAGCAGCGATAGCTCAGTGGGGAGACCAACAGACTGCAATGCAGAGGGTCTCGGGTTCGAACCCACGTCGCGCACCTCTGACTTTCGGAAGTTATATGATTTTTTGAAATTATGTACGTATTGATTGACATTATTGCCTGATCCGTGCCTCGGAAAGCACGTTAAGCCGTTGGTCCAGACTGCCATGATCATCTATAGCAGTCGTTATTGGGAGAGTGTTGACACAAAAGATCCCACTGGGTCGAAGTGTCGCCGGTCTGCACTGACTGGCCCCCACATAAGATACGAGAGTACGAACCAACCGATGGTAAGTGGTCACTGAAGCCTATAGACGCCTGCAACACCAGAGGCATCACTTGCGCGTTGCCGAGTTTTTGGGAGCGGAAGAAGAGAAAAAGGAAGGGGGAAGGAGAAGGAGCTGGAATGGGAAAAGAGGGCGATTGGGCAAAGTTTTATAGAAATCTGTTTAAGGGTTTTCGCTTGAATGACTACCAAAGATCCATACATTCAAACAACTTTACAAAATTTCCCATTTATTATATTAGTATGATATGCCACATATATTTAATTATTTTAATACCGCCCAGGTGGCAAGCGATCTTAATTGCTTTAAAGTGTGCAGTTAATGTAATATAATCGACTTTGCCTTTGTAGGAGTATCAGTCACGTGTTGCCGGCCCTAAAGATGGAATTTAATGCTAATTTGGGTTTCGATGTATACTATAGGTATTCTCAATTTTATGCAATTTTTTTAATGTTATGAAATTCATTACATACATTCAAATTATATAAAAGGATTTTATTGTAATTTATTTAAAAATCACTAGTTTAAATATTTAAACCTGCAATAACTTTTAAATCGTTAAAATATTAGTTTTAAACGATTAGGAAGTTATTTCAGTTGATTTTGGCATTGCGGCTAAAATCAACTGAAACATTGCGGTGTATAAATATTATACAATAAGTAATACAGTTAAATCTCCGTTATTAAAATAAGACTAGGTCTACTAGCGTACCTAATTTTGTAGTTATGCATTCTCGTAAGGTCGTGGATTCGGTTCCGGCAGCTGATAGTGCTTTTGAATGTTCATTTATTTTTCAGTTATTAGCTGATTTATACAAAATAATTATTGACTAAAATAAAAATATTCGGAGCAGGCCTTAACCTTAAGTCAAATATTATACCTAATAAAAAAATAGGCGCCATCTGGCAACACGTAGGAATCTATTTGTCAATACAATTTAACCCTGCCTCCTTATTTTGAAGAGCAGGAAACAGAAAAAACTTATATAAGCAGGTATTTATTTCTCAAATATACAATACAAAATTGAATCGCCCACTGATCCTATATCCATTTCTTACGAATTCGATCAACGTAACAGACAGGGTGTCACCTCAAAACTTGAAGTAAAGAGAAAGAACAATTCTTTTTCCCATCTATAACTCGAACTTAAAACATTCAAGAAAAAGAAATTTGTCAAAAAATAAGCCCGTTTACTTAGAGTGGCGGAGCGTGGAACGATGATGGATAGTAATGTGTTGGTACTAGCCTCAATTCCTAATTATATATTGATATTTATTCCTAGGGTTCAAACACATCGCCAATGCACTACTAACGTGAAATTGTGAGTGATGGAGCGGAACTTACAAATAGTTGGATTCCCGAATAGAGTCAAGAGAGATTCAAAGTGTTATTATTTAAGAGTAGTAGAGCCTTGCTGATGATGCATGAATGGGCCGGCTCAACCGGGGAAGGACTACCCTCTCTCAGAATATCGTCGTGAAATAGCAGTATTCCTACTGATATGTTTCGTTCGACGAGTGAGAGTGCCGGAGGCCCAATCAACCTCTGTCCCACTTCCCGCTCCTTATCCTTCCCACTTCCTTCCCTAAAGGGTCGACAACGCGCAAGTGATGCATCTGGTGTTGCAGGCGTCTATAGGCTACGGTGACCACTTACCATCAGGTGAGCCGTATGTTTGTTTGCCACCTAAGTAGTATAAAAAATGAAAAAAATATTAAGCTTTTTGTCAAGAAATTCTTAGTAACAGCAAGGAATTTGGAACTGTGTATGAAAATAGGCCTCGCCTCTCTTTGTTAGACTTACCTTAAAGTGGTTAGGCTATAAAGGCTTCCGACACCGGCGGTATATATACGTTCATGCCTTGCTAATCCTTAAAAAGGAAATAGCCAGAATGGATGTGAGAGTCAGTAGACCAGTGTGTGATTTACTACTCACTTACCAATGAATCTGATAATCTGACTTCTTTATTAGTCTAGAAATTTAGTATAGTAAATATTAAAAAATAGTATGGCTTCGGTCTCCTTGATTTCTACAATATAACTGCACCAGTTTGAATGAAATCTCAGGTTAAAGTCAGTCAGTCATGAATGACTTCGATCGATAAAATTCTGCTTGTGTATTTTGCTAAGCAAATGTTAGTAGGCACTTAAAATTGAAACTAGATAACTTGATTTCTAGTGCCTTGAGGTGACGGTATGCGGTCAGAAGAAGTTTCTAACAGTACAGTGACTTCATTAAGTGAAATGAATTCTAATGATATGTATCAGCATATCTTATATCTATGTAGAAATGTATATACTTTCTTTTTTGGGCATATACGTCCTATTTGTGTCGCCTCGCTTAACGCTCCGTCTATACTAACCAGTGGCCTAAATTTTGCAAGATAACGGTATACATCATCGTAAACGAGAAAACTTTGATTAGGAAGGCCTTCAGAAATTCATTAGTACACGCTTCAAGCAAAATTACCGCGCGTTTGCAAAAACTTACGCGAGTTTCGAATACATATCCCAAACTCGTTCGGCTTGCTTGTTGGCTCAAAGAATTTGGGTAACTCCAGTTCTTCCTGGATGGAAAATGTTTTATTAAATCTTGTAGATTCTTCCACACTAATAATGATTATTATAAATAATGCAAAAGGCATTTTACTTGATAGAAATTTGGCTGTATCTATACTAATATTATAAAGCTGAAGAGTTTGTTTGTTTGTTTGTTTGCTTGAACGCGCTAATCTCAGGAACTACTGGTACGATTTGAAAAATTCTTTCAATGTTAGATAGCTCATTTATCGAGGAAGGCTATAGGATATATATCATCACGCTAAGATCAATAGGAGCTGAGCACCAATGAAGAATGTTTCAAAATCGGAGGGTATTTTTTCCTTTTGAGAGCTTCCGCTGCGTGCGCTGCGTAAACAGTTAAAGTTTCGCAAAAATCATGTATGACAGAATTCTTCCCCTTTAAAAGTTCTAAAAAAAATTCCGCGACAGCATATGTCTATCTTTTAAATTTGGCTCACTATAACCATTTTTATGCTAACCAAATTTGTTCTAAAATAATGCATTATTTGCGAAGGTATTATTATAAACATGATATTAATCCTTATCCAAATAAATACGTTATTCATTACAAGTATTTAATTTAAAACAAAATTGCCCTTTACATCGTTCGATTTCAATGAATATCTTAGGAGATATCGCAGTTTTAAAATAACATTGCAGCAAAATAATTACCCATTACAGACAGTACAAACGATGTTTCTCCTGGTTTATTCTGCGTGATTACTACTGGTTCGGTTTGAAAAATTCTTTTAGTGTTGGATAGCTTATTTATCGAGGAAGGCTATAGGCTATATAACATCACGCTACGAGCCACGGGGGCGGCGCAGTAATGATAAACGCGGGTGAAACCGCGGGAACATCTAGTATTTTATAAAATTGACTGGGATTTTCATCCATTCCAATAAAGCTTTCAAAGTTTTCTTGTTCCACATCATATTACGTGTTATGCTTAGAATACTAAATCTAAGAAATAATAATATACTAACAAATCTATGAAAATAAACTGCTAAATTACCAGCACTATTAGGGCTCAGATAATAAAGAGTGAGTCACCGCATATGTCTGTGCACTGGGCATAGTACTAGAATCTGAGTTGCTACTAACAGAAAAGCGTGTTATTGTCTTTTTTGTCAGTAGTAAACAATATAATTGTGCTACTGGCGTGCCTTTTAGTAAGATTATTACCCTATGATTCCAATGCCAGGTTTTACTCTAACGTTGTTGATCTTGTTGGTTAAAGATGGTATAAAAGGAAAGGCGTGGAAAGAGTAGGTATGTGAGTTTGGAAACTCACATACCTACTCTTTCCACGCCTTTCAGTAAGGCAGGCTGGAGCCTGTCTTACGGGTGAGCTCCTTTACTCATGTACATATTACATAGGTTTCTTTTATGTCCTACATTATCGTATGGGCTGAACAGAAGTCAAGTATTTTGCCAATATTGGACATATTTTAAAACGCCGGCGTGCTTCAATCCATAACTGCCTAACAGCAAAACTCAATATAATTTTTTCTGAAAACAAACACGTTTCCCCAATTCACTGAAATGCTTTAAAATCAACGAGGCAGACCTGAGATTTTTACTTAGAACTCAATGTGAATACAATTTTTTATAAATAATCCTCTTTTCAGCTTTCCTGTCTCGAATAGAAGTAAGAAAATGAAAATAGAATTCATAAACTGAGTTATTATTAGCTAAATTCGAAACGACGTTAACAGATTTTTCCATTCAGATCCAGTCGTCATTGGCCTGACCTTTTCTTAAGTGTGTTGGAGTGGTATTGTATAAATAATTAGATCGCCCACAATTTTCCACCTAGTGTAGTGACCGCTTAGTATAATATAAGCAGAATAAAATGGCTTCTAAGTGCTAACCTGAGGCAATCGACTGCATAAGTAAGGGTTAGGGACCCAGTAGAAGATTGCTGCTTTCTACTGCAGATAGCTATAACTATGTATATATGGACAGCGCGTACGCGCTGGATTTTCAAAAATTACAAGAGACTTAACGTGTCCTTTGTGCTTTACATTGATAATTTAGAGACTACTTGGGGAATTACGAAGGTACTGTGATACAACTGGTTTTTTAAACGATTTTACTTAGATACTGACTTAATTAAGATCGCTAAGCGAGAGCCTAGGTTTTAGTGAGCTCCCTATCCAAACCTGAGGTCGATGTTTATCATGGTGCACTGAGTGTTGAGGTTTCTTTCTAAGTCAGAGTGTTCTTTGTGTTCTGTATTCAATGTTTTTTTTTGTAACGTTCCTTTGACAGAAAAATCATCCGTAGTGTGAAAATGTAAATTTTAAGACAAACATAAAAATTAATAGTTTAAAAAAACTAAAAATACACGCTGTTAGATATTTTGATAATGACGCTACTTATCAAAATATGTTAAGCATAAAATTATTTCTTTTATTAATCACTCTATCCTTATTTCGAATTATTAAAAATATAATATAATATAATATTTTCTACATTTTAATTTGTTTTTTTTAATAAAGTGTGTTTTTTAGTTTTTTTTTAACTATTATTTATTTTCTATTTTTTAGTTCGGCTAACTGCAGACCACGCGCTTGCTGTATCTCTCTCGCTCTCACGCAAAGGATCTGTGAGAAAATCATTAGTTCTGACGAACCTAATAAGGATAATGAGATAATCTTATCAAATTATTGTATTGTCATCGCTCCTCGATAAGTCTACAACGTTTAAATGAAATCTGACCGTTTGAAGTGGATCAAAATCAAGTCCAAAGGAGTCAGTTATAAACAAAGTAACAAACAAACTAACAAACAAACATGTATGTAAAGCTTTTATTAGCTTCACCTGTAGATGAAGATTTTATTAGCTTCACCTGTAGATGAAGCTAATAAAAGCTTGTTAAAAAGATAAGACAATGCATTTAAAATTTGCTTAGAAAACCCCAAAATTTTACAAAAGTTGATCTTATTTTTATATCTTTAGCATTGAACAAAATATGTTTTAACTATGAATGTGTCTTAGAGCCTATGTATTGATCGAAATTATTTTCAATGCTTGTGAAGCCTCTTATACATAATTGCCGAGCGTGTTATCTGTCTTTTATATTATTCAAATGCGATACTTAATTTTTTTATGTTTTGGATGCGGCAAATACCAAAATTAAGATTTTAAATTTAGGATTTAACTCAACTCAAATTGTAAACACATACTTCTTGCCCAATTCCTCTTTTTCAATAGGGATTTATGTAATCCAAATATCCTAAGTCCTATTTATTTAACTAACATATTATAAAGGTACTATCCCACTATTAAAATTTCAAAGAACATTGGTCTAACTTCAATGAATTTTTAAAGACTGCTTCTTCAGTACCGGTTAAGCCAGAATAATGTCCGGACTTAGTAATTACAAATGTACGAGAAACTACACTACCCCTAATTACAGAGTAGGTAAGTGGCTGTAAAATAAAGGGGTACATTAATTCGGTATAATTTGTGAATGCGGGGGTCTGCTTTCAAATTAATTTTTAATGGCATTGAAGATAACAGGGGTGGTTGGTCGTTGAATAACGTAGATAAAAACAATCATGGTGAGTCATGTGAATAACGTAAATATTTATGTGATCCAAACTGAGAACCTAAAATGCAGTGTAACGCTTGTTATCTCGACCCTTTTTCCAATGTTAAGTTAACATTTGTATGCCTTCATGGCAAAACATAGCGTTCTTATTATAGACTTAAGATCACAAATTGTAATCACCTATGTTTGACAAATAAACGAATTCTATTCTATTCTATTCTATTCTGTTACGTTTCTATCGACAACCCTTATATTAAGAGCGGGTGAATACTATTCACCCGTTATATAGACAAAACATATTTTCTAATAGAAATCATTTTTATTCTAAGAGTGTTGTGATGAAGATTTTGTAATAAAGATTTATGAACCTATAGTATAGTAATCTCGACATTTCTCATGAGACCTATAAAAAGTTCGAGAAATGTGTTTTACCTCTGCTTCTGTTTTCGCGCTTATACGTCTGAAACTATGTATGAAACTATAACTAACTAACTTTATTTCGATGAAGCTTAAAATTCAAATATTTTCCGTATGGAAAATTATCAATGTTGCTCCAAAGGTTTACTAGTAAAGACGTTACAAACAGATACAGAAATAGAGTGATTGTCGCAGAATTAATAATATTATGAATTTGTTTGAGAAGGTTAAATCCATAAAAAATATTCAATAGATAGTATTCAGGAGACTAGTATACACAAGTTACTTAGCAATTCAACAACGATATATTTAATTAAACCAATATCTTATATGTTTAACAATTTTGAAGCATTCGTAATGTTTGAATAACTAAATTCAAATCACGTTGCATCTAAATTCCGTCACGTACCCGTCACGGAAGTATAAAACCAACACACTAGATATACATTTCATATTTGGTTATCAGCGAGTGAAATAAAAGAGGAGTTGACGGAAATATGAAGATTGATTTACACATATGAAATATTGTCTATCCAAAATTCAGTTACAATTTTACGTGAAAATTGTTGCTTGAATTGAAAGTAAGGTTTGGGATGACAACATTAATTTTCCGGTCCACCTATTACTTCGATTCCATGCATTGATATCACAGAATTATAGCTCTTATGACTTTGGACTTAGAATATTTTTTCAGGAATCGCAAATTAAATTTTGTTTGGTTACACCGTTCGCGCTTCGTAATTCCCTGTGAGAAATGTTAAGAATTTGTGATGACACGTGAGCATCTGGGAAGAAATAAAGTATCTGTGTTTCCGTGCTTCGGTCTCATTAAAGGGTGCTTTATCGAGACTTTGTTTGATGACGCTAAGTATACTAATTAAAGTTAAGTATACTATGCACTGAAGACAATTTATCACGACTTTTTAAGCAATTAAAGTAAAGACACATCGCTTAATATATAACGGGTTTTTCTATTTATTTTTACTTTATAGACACATCTATTATTGTATAGAGTAGGCAGATGAATAGTTTCTAATGGCCATAATCCTGAAATATCTACATTTTGGGTAATCTTCTTTTAACTTATTCTTTTTGTAATTTAAAATGTTTTTGTAGTATTTTTATATGAACCTAGATGTTTTGTATGTATATTGTTAATAACCAGGATATTAACCATATATAAAAAACTAGGGTTTCTGAAAGACAGATCAGCATGTTTTGTTAACAGAATGCATACTACTGGCTGAATCAGCAACAGCTAATCAAATCATTTGATATGCATGTCAATTTGACAATTGTTTGATTAGCTTTTCAGAAATTGGATGTTATATAGTATGAGAAGCATGCATCTTGGTCGGTGATAAACTAGAAAGTAACTATTTGACGTAAATTGTAAATTAATGTGAATTAAATATCCCTTTGTAATTGTACCGAATGCCAAATCTCGATACTCCTTGTATTCGTTCTATGTAAGTTACTCGTGATCACTAGGGCGGAATTAGTATGGCATGATGCATTTTTGATGTGTTTACCCTTTTAATTGAACAAACAAATGCCTCTTCCTGAAAACAAACTCAAACAGCGGTGGCAAATAACACTGGCAACAAAAACAATGGTTCCACACCAAAAATTAAAAACTAAAACACCGTCGCAAATATTTGAAAAAGCGAATAAAAAAAAAACAAAACCGACGTGCATACGGTACGAGTTTTTACACAATTCTATTTAAATTCATAACCACTTGAATTCGGAGTCGAGATGTTGAATTTTTGACACTTAAAAGCGTTAAACCCGCATGTTACGAACATTTTGCCACGGCAACTTTGTTTTGCAAATTTTTGTGTTTTATCAAAATATTTTTCTCTTTCCATTATTCGTTGGTTTTATTAAATGTGGTTTTGTTAATGTTGTTTACCCTTCGTTACCCTGTAATACGTATTTCTCCTTTTTATTATAACCCTGTTAATTATTTCTCGTGTATGAAATTATTTTAGTCGAGGGTTTATTAAATTAATATTGTCATCTTCAGTGTCAATGACATCAGTCTAACTATTCAAAATCTATTGCCAGCGTCAATAAAAAACATAACTTGATAAGTATCATTTTGATAAGTATCATTACAATTACAATACATTTCTTTGTCCGTTACATTAAAATGTTTTAAAACTTGTTCATTATGAACAAGTTTTTGTTAGGCAAATGTGCCGACAGGACATCAGTTAAACTCAAGCCTATCTAAGACTTAAGCAAAATACTATAAGTTTTATCTATAATAAAACTTAGCATAGCATCATAGATTCTAAAAATTTGTTCTGTATGACAATAGTCAAGTTATGACATAGAGCCTTAAAGATATCTGGCAAAATGTGGGTGCAATACATCTGTGTCTGCCATTCATGGATATGTAGATAATTATGTGAACTGAGCGTAGGACGTATAAGTTTTTAAGTATAAGTTAACAACATACATAATTATAGAGAACTGCGTCTAAATATTTTATAAATAGTAATCAGTCGTATTATTACATCTATGTACATTTTTCCAGGTACGTATTCAGATTCCATGTAATAGAGAGCAAGCGTATTATCATCAACCTGAATGATATCCAGAAACAGGGTAGCTTCTGAGACTTTTCTAATAGGAAAATTTTATAATACTTTCGCCTAGTTGGAGTCGAGCTTCAAACCTTATGTCGAATAGTTGGATTTACTATCGCTATGCCATCAAGGCAGTCAATATAAATGAAATAATTTGTATCCCTCATGCAGGCTCGAATGAACAGAAGTGACCGGTGGTACTTTATTCCTATCTCAAGGAAAACTATAAAGAAAGTGCAATACAAAGAAAAGGTCTGCCTTACATTATGAGAGCTCCACATAATTCAGTACAGAGCTGCTTACTCTAAGTGTCACTTAATCACTGTACATCTGGCGCAGAGGGAATGTGTAACTAGCACTCCGTACTAAAGGGAGTTGTAGACGTGTTTGTGTTAGTAATTTGTGTGTGCATATGTGTGTGTGTGTGTGTGAGGGTGTGTTTGTGTGTGGTTGCAACATTTAGAAGAAAAGTACGGTAATATTTAACTGACTGTAAGTCTGAAGTACCATCCATTCGTAATGCTTCTTTACCTACACATCCTTACATTCGAAACGTCACATACCTAATATATAGGTAAACAATCTCGAGCATTCCACTATGTACATTCCGTACCCACATAATTGGCTACCACATCACAGAGGTCTGTAAATAATAAATGTAGTGTTTACATATTGTGTAATATATTATTTATACGCATACAAACCGATGCGGATTTTTGTTTGACTACTATTTTCTAGGAATCACAACAGATCTTTCCTTTGAGACACCGTGCGTTCTAATTAGGTTTTGCAAGTTTATGTCATGAGATTGTATTATTCTACCCTTTTAGAAGATTTTCAGTAAGCAGCGCGGGTACTGATGATACGTTCGGTAGATATCAATACAAATTACATACTATATTTAGTACTATACATTATTTACATAAAAAAGAGCAATATATAGAGCTGGTTAAGTATATATGTATATACAAGAGATAGAACAGAAGTAGAGACTTCTGAGGTTAAACTACGGTTTAACCTCAGAAGACGCCTATGCTCGCGGTTTCGCCTGTATAATCTTCACTACCCATGCAACAAGCACTCTCTATCCAAAGGGATATCTGTCTCTCATAATCCAAAGAGACGGGCATCTGACATGATCGGCGAGAAATCAGGCATGGGACCAACGGGTTCACTGCCAACTTCCTATCTCCGGGCTGCTATTGAATAAATGAATAAAATATCTTGGCAGGAAAAACCAAAATCTTTCCATTGGCCTACTCGGGATTCCAGCCTTAGGTGCAGCAGTCCCATTCATTACCGCTACGCAACTAAGGCAGTTGTAGCTGTTTTGTAGATAACAATATAATTACTAGACACGTTTTTTTTATAATAATACTTATAGACATTACACCATACGTTTTTATTTTTATTATACACAGGAGTTTCTTTAAAAAAACCTATCAAACCTATTTTACAAATACAAGACCTTAACTAATCAAAAAATTTGGCTATTGATGTAGTCGGTGCGGACTGAAAATGCTGACGGTATTGTCGAAATAGGATGGCTCAAAGCACTTTGTAAAATCCAAATACCCTATACTTGATTCAAATCTAACGCACTAAGGCGATAATTTTACACGACAAACAGTTGCAACTCAACACAGCCATAACTCGAGTCACAAGTAATAGCATTACAGAAATGACGTCATTATAGCAAGTGCGCGGCTGCACTGAAAAGGTCCATTGCAATTAAATTAATGCGATACTCTATTTTCAGTGCATTTATGAACGCTGCGTTGGCTTAGCGGGTGCGTCGCAAATTTTAACGGCGAAAATGTTTTTAAAAATAAATACAGAATACTGTAAGATTAAAAACTGTCGTATTGGAGGTGTACCTCCTGGTTTGGAAGGCACAAACATTTGTTAACATATAATCAAACGCGTTTCAATTGCTGTGATTTGATAAGTTAACAACATTCAATAACTTGTCAGTTGGATTTTGAGACATCATTGACAAGCCTTTTAGAAATCAGCATTATCATTTTTATATGACGATCTTTTAATATGTGTATAGTAATCACTAATATTTAAATGTATGTATTGTTTAGTGAAATAAAAGGAAGGGTGAGCAAAGATAAACCCACATTTTACAACCTATGGTTTAAGGTCACGGATCACAAGCTCATATCCTGATAACACGCTACTACTGAAAATTGCTTGACAGAAAATCCCAATATCGTTTAGCTGACCTTTGGTCTCGGGTTAGATGCTTGAGGCAGGCTAATTGTTATCAGATTTTCTGGAATTGTGCCTCAGAGACGATAATATATTATTGCTACAAATAGGTAGCATTATTGGCAAAATGTAGGTGTAGTGCGTCATAGTCCCCGAAAGGGTTTCGGGGAATATGATGGGACTGTATGACGTAAATTTATTTCTCTTTAAAAAAAAGCAACGGTTTGCACTCAGGGAGTGCCGGCAGAATGAAAACTTGAATATTAACGTTGTGCATTTTTGATATTTTGGAATGTTTAGGGAATAATTTTGCACGAATTGCTTTAATTATCAATATAAAATTACTATCATTTATGTGGTAAAAGACAATATTCATTTATTGCGCTATCGTACACAAACATGACAATTCTCCCTCCGTCTTACGAATTTTCGATCAGGTCACGTGTCCTGACGCGAGTTTGACAATTCTCCCTCCATCTTACGAATTTTCGATCAGGTCACGTGTCCTGACGCGAGTTTAACATTTTTTACCCATCACAAAAAAAGTGCACAACGCCGCTAAAGAAGTTTTCACTTCAATAATAATAATCATTTATTCAACAAAAATTGGTGCAAATGGATACAGAGCTTAGGTTACATTGTAACGTTGATATATCAGGGGTGCCTGTACTAGGGTAAACCTGTGCCACAGGCATTAAGGGCACATACTGTATAATAAAATATTAGGTATATGTATTCTAAAGCAATACTTATAAATATGATTATTCGTATAATCATGTTTTATAAGTAATATTTATTTGTTTAATAATTGATGAATATGACTACTTAAACAGCTATTTTATTGCGTAACACTTATTGAACAACAGTCATCAAGTTTTAACTAATTGCTTAGTGTTAGCATAATTTTTGTCATAAATCGCAGTTCAAATGCGAAAAACCGATTGGTCAATAGATACTTAGATTGAGACTGTTTAATACAAACGATATCTTTCCTTCGCTTAGTGTTAGTAAGTTCCGGGTCGTATAATAAAATTAATGATCTAGCTTGCTATATAACTTGTTGATATGCTTTGGCCTCATAAGAAACACAAAAGCTTGCTGCATTATATTTTAATAATCTATACATCTATACAAATAAATAAAATTTAAGTGTCTGTTTGTAATGTCAAAATAACAGCTTTTTATCTAATGCATATGATAGTATATAAGGTACGGATACGAGAACATATATTTTTAAAATTTTTGTCTTTCTGTCTGTCTGTTTGTTCCGACTAATCTCCGAAACGGCTGAACCGATTTTGCCGGGACTTTCACTGGCAGATAGCTGATGTTATAAGGAGTAATTTAGGCTACAATGATTTTAGAAAAAAATAGAGTTTCGCGGAGACAAAGTAGCGGAGACTAGTAATAATATAAAAGTGGAAACACACGCATATGTTTTCATATACCACTAAAACCCGTATCTATTCTCGAAGGCGTGTGAACGCCCGCTTCCTAGTTTACCATAATGTTACGTACAATTTAATCATCCACCCACTTGGCTGGGATCTATCTAAAATCCATATGGGCCCAACAAAAAGCGTCACATCCACTCACACTGATTAGGTATCGTAGAATCGTTAGCGACCATCCATCATGATGTCACCGTGGCTCAACTCGTCCAGCATTGTCTTTGCAGAGTACAAAACTTGCTACAGTTTAATAAGAACTGGTATTGATGTTTAGCTGAACTGGTGTTTGGAATATACGTGTTATTATTGCAGACAGGCCTGCCTTTGATTAGAATGATACGTACTACATATCCCAAAGAGATGGTCAAAGGTATTGCATCTACATTTTGCAAGAGAAAATTTTAGGTTTTACATAATAAGGAAAGAACTTTTTTTTTTTATACAACTTAGCTGGCACACAAGCATACGGCCCAACTGATGGTAAGTAGTCACCGTAGGCTATGGACGCCTGCAACACCAGAGGCATCACTAGCGCGTTGCCGACCCTTTAGGAAAGGGAGTGGGAAGGAGAAGGAGCGGGAAGTGGGTAAGGTGGTGATTGGGCCTGCGGTACACTCACTCACCGAACGAAACACAACAGGAGGAATACTGCTATTTCACGTCGATATTCTGTGAGTGGGTAGTCCTTCCTCGGTCAAGTCGGCCCATTCATGCTGAAATCAGCGAGGCTCTACTACTCTGGTAACCTGACTGCACGGATGGCGTACTGATTTAAGTAGTCGCCTCACCACTGCCATCGCAGCGAGTGTTGTGGGTTCGATCCCCACTTTTCAATTTAAGAGCCAAGCTCTTGTCGGTGGAGTCTCTTCCATAATGTCCTATCTTTAGTCAGCGCTTTGACTTCTTGATACGAAGTAACTTTTACCTTTTCTTTCACGTGATCTATGAACGTCCTCCTTGGCCTCCCTCTTCCTCTTCTGCCTTCTATTTTTCCTTCTAAGATGTTTGTTATAAAAGTGTCATGTCGTATCGAGTGGCCCAACATTTTCCCTCTTCTATTCTCTATTGTTTTTAGAATATGTCTCTTTTCCTTTACCGTATTTAGAACTTCCTCATTTGTTTTTCTTTCAGTCCAACTTATTTTTTCAATCCTACGCCAATCCCCAAACGCCACAAAAAATTTTGTTATCCACAAATAGTTTTTGTGTGTTCTTTGTGTCAGTTGTTTGAATGTTTGTAAAGTCGCCCGCGATAAAGGAATTAATCCTACTGCGGGAGTTGTGTTTTAAACAAAAATTTAAACATATCTTTTGCCGTTTATCGCCCAAAGTTTCACTAGCCAGGTTTCTGTTGAGGATTTCTTGACAGAAAATTCAGTTAAACTTTTCTGGACCCGGGCGTCGAATCTGGTAGTGGATGCGACTGCTTTGTTGAAGTCTAGAATTCAATGAACCTGGTCAACAAATCGGGAAAAATGTTAATACGTTCTAATGTTAAGTAAGTTCAGTAGCAGCACGGGCTCTGAAAGTGTGTCCGATAGATGGCAATATCCTCATCCCTCTAAATCCAAACTTGAAATATGTGCGTCATACACTTATGTCTACACCTTCAGACATGTAGGCGTGAAAGTATGTATATGTTACGGTAAGTGTGATTTTACACTATTTTTTACTTTTATACCATTTTTTTTATTTTTGGCACAAATTCACATACTTTTCTCGTAGACAACGTGCGCGTGCAATCAATGCAATAACACCGAGCCGAATGACGTGTGGGCCTTGGCTGCCGTTACCCGGCGCTTCCGCATATCCCGCACACAGCTCTCCTACCCTCGGCCTCACCTCTGATACTCGATCCAACAGAAAGACGCTTCACTTACTTTTTTTTTGGAAATGTATTACTTTTTTCGGTACTGAGGTTAAATTATTCATAATCATTGATAAATGTGATTAATTTCTTACTTTTACCTCACCTTTCGGTAATTATTAATAATGATAGACAATTATTAATAATTTTCAATTAATCACACTTACCGTAACATATTTTATATAAGATTATTATCATAAAATTTTGTGCACCACAAATATGTTTCTCATCGTACACGTTGAAATTATTCAACCATATATTAAGTACATTGTCGATATTTGAACTAGAGAACTAATGTTCCTTGTTGTTGTTTAACTGTTCCTAAGTGTTACCTTTCATGTGTGTCGAGTAGCTCTGGGCGATATTGAATGGAGTTTGGAGCAAGTTTGGGTAAATTAGTTATTGCGTATCATACTATAGGCTATAGGCAAAGAGAATATAGTGGTTATATAGTAATAATAATAATAATAATCATTTATTTAACTTAAATTGGTACAAATGGATACAGAGCTTATGTTACATAGTAAAGGTAAATTATAAGTGGTGCTTGTACTAGGGTGAACCTGTGCCACAGGCATTAGGGGCATATACTGTATAATAAAGATATAAATTCTAAAACAATACTTATAAAACATTATTAAATAAATATTTGAACATTTATAAGTATTGCTAGGTAGGCACGTCTGCTCAATTCGAGATCAACACGTAAAAAAAAAAAGTTGTCTTTGGCTATAGGCTACCGTGACGGCGCAACGGTATTGAATGCGACTGCTTTGCAATGAGTCTTTGGGATGGATTGTTGTGAATGTGTTATTGACTTTTGTCAAAATTTTCAGCAGCAGACTTACCGTTTATTGTGTGGGACTTAAAGTCATAACAAACAAAATATCGATAAAATATACTTTAACTTCATTTTGCTTGCGTCTTCGCTCGTGTAAATGTAGGTGAGGTTATGTTAGATTAGTAATATTTTTTATGGATGAAATATCTTTGTGTTTCTTTTTGCATTTTATAGTCTACAAAATTTTGCCCGCGGCTTTTCCCGCATAAATGTAGGCCAGGTTAGGTTAGTAACAGTATTTTTTTTTGGATAAAAGGTACCCTATGTCCTTTTCTGTCTCTCTGAAAACGTGTTTGTGAAAGTTCATGATGATCGGTCGAGCAGTTAAGGCGTGAACGCGTAACAAACAAATTTTAATAAACTCACATTCGCTTTTATAATATTAGGTATATGGGTAGGATTTTCTTCTTCGGGGATTTAGGCATGAGACTATGTATGTATGCATACTTAATATAACATGAATCGATCGAAGTAGATTAATACTGATTGCTATTATGGAAATTATTTAAACAAATATTTAATGATACTAGCGGTCGCCTAGTGCTCGAAATTCGACCAAAGTTTGCCTGTAAGATATTGTTGACATATTATGTCATTATATATTGATATATGTAACCATAGTTACGCGCTTCGACTGCGTGTGTCAAATGCATGGTTGTGTGCGTGTAGTGTTTTTTCATTAATTTAATGTATTTCTAATACATATTTTAAAAAAATATTAGCATTCGTCACTTCTTCTCTGTATAAACTATAAGTGTGCGAAATTTCATACTCCTCCGTCCGCCCAATTTTCGTAAAAAGGGATCCAAAGTTTTCGCTTCACGTATTAATATATAGATATCTATATATCTGACTACCCGGATAGCGTAGTAGTTTAAGTGTTGCTACCGCTGCCTCTGTGCCATTTGTTGTGAGTTCGATCCCCACACGGGAAAAAAACATCCGTAATCCACAAATAATGGTTTTGTGTCTGGATGTTCTTTGTGTCCGTCTTTTAAACGTTCGTAAAGTCCCCCGCGATATATATTAGAAATTGAACTTAGTGCGGGATTCGTCTTTAAAAAGACAAAATATAGATAAAACATAAATAAACTTAATTTTATCATAAGTAGGCCTACGAAGATGTACCCACACCCAAATTTCGCCAGCTATAAGGTATTACCAATCTTGGCAGCTAGGTATTGCGATATCCATAAAATATCATAATACTTTGTCCGTTACCGGTATCGACCTACACCATCGACCGAAAATGTAATCCCAAACATATCTATACAAATGAATAAAATTGAAGTGTCTGTTTGTAATATCAAAATAACAGCTTTTTATCTAATGCATATGAAAGTATATAAGGTACATATACGAAAACATATATTTTAAAAATGTTTGTTTGTCTGTCTGTCTGTTTGTTCCGGCTAATCTCCGAAACGGCTGAACCGATTTTGACGGGACTTTCACTGGCAGATAGCTGATGTTATAAGGAGTAACTTAGGCTACTTTGATTTTATAAAAAAAATAGGGTTCCGCGGAGCCAAACACTTTTTAGTTAAAATCTACGCGGACGAAGTCGCAGGTAACAGCTAGTGCCATATATGTTTCTGAGTTAAATGTTTGTTACATTTCATGTACAAGTTAAGTAGCCCTGGGCTATATTGGACGAAGTATGGGGTAAGTTAGGAGTAAGATAGTTACTGCATATAATGCTTCATATAACATGAACTCATTGAAGAGGAATAGTATTGTTTTGTATGAAGGAAAGTACTTATAAACGTGAAGTAAAGTTCAATAATCATTTTATTTTACCCAGTTTTCATACTGTATTCTGCCTCGTATTTATGTAATTTATATATACACTAGATGTGCCCACGGTTTCACCCGCGTTTATGATTACTGTGCCGCCCCCGTGGGTTGTAGCTTGATGTTATATAGCCTATAGCCTTTCTCGATAAATGAGCTATTCAACCCTAAAAGAATTTTTCAATTTGGACCTTTTCCTGAGATTAGCGCGTTCAACAAACAAACAAACTCTTCAGCTTTATAATAATTATATTATTATAGATATATACGTGGCTTACTGTATGCATTGGTTCTGTACGTGCAGTAAGCAGTTGATCATAAATAAATAAATAATAATAATAATATTCTAATAATAATATTCTACCACATACACACAACACCATCTAGTCCAAACTAAGCAGAGCTTGTACTATGGGTACTAGACAATGGATAAACATACATATATTTACCTTTTTTTTTTTGTAAATGCATACATATTATACATAGAAACACCCAGACCAAGACAAACATCCATGTTCATGCGCACAAATGTTTGACTTGTGCGGGAATCGAACCCGCGACCTCAGGCGTGGCAGTCGGTTACACTCACCACTACGCCATCGAGGCCGTCAAATTAATCAATTGTTGCCCCTTGTACGCATTACTCTCATTTAAAATAAAACATTTATATATACACATATCGTTATTAGGAACAAAAACTACACCCAGACTTATCTTTGGATCATCTGTAGATTAAATAAATCTCTCCTTTTGGGTATGCTTCATTCTAAAGTCTACTTTTCAGAGATCCTGGAACATCCACACCATACGTCTCTACGCGTGGCTTCTATTGGTGGGTAGACACGTACGTACATGCTCATCGAACAAAGCTGTTCTGCATACGTGTTCCACCTTGCGTCTACACGTAAAAAGCTTGCTCGAAGAACATGTTTAATGTGCGTTGAAACTCTTCGAGCAATGGACGATTCGTTGTTGTGTTTGGTTGGTTTGCTTTGAACATCGAGCAAGAATGATGACCGTTTGAATCTTGTTCGAATCGAACATTTTGTTTGGCTTCGAGCATTTATCTTGAGAGTTGCATGGTACACACGTTCGTATTTGCTCGAGATCGAGCAAGTTTATCGAGCATGTGCGTACGTGTGTACCCACCATAAGGGTGATTTAGTTCTATGCTTTGGTAGCAGCATCCTAACTATCCTTACTAATATTATAAATTCAAAAGTAACTCTGTCTGTCAGTCTTTCTGTCTGTCTGCCTGTCTGTCTGTCTGTCTGTTACCTTTTCACGGCTAAACCACTCAATCGATTTAGATGAAATTTGATACAGATATAGTTCAAAACCTGGGGAAGGTACATAGGTTACTATTTATTGATGTAGGTACCACGCGGGCGGAGCCGCGCGCAAAAGCTAGTAATAGTATAAAAGCGAAAATTAGTTGTTTGTTACCTTTTCACGCCTAAACCACTGAACCGATCATCCTGAAATTTTGCATATACGTTAACAGGTGTACAGAAACGGACATAGGCTACCTTTCATCCCAAAAAAAAATACTATGCCCGAGGAAAACAATAATAACGTTCTTATGATAAATAGATGGCGCCACGTGTCTTTCGAATCATGATTGAATTATATTATTACAAGTACAGTACAACCCGAAATTATTATCAAATTCTAAATTAACGCGAGCGAAGCCGCGGGCAAAAGCTAGTAAACTATAAAAATGCAGTTGATCAACAGCAATAGGCCTGCTACCATGATGTCGTATTTAATAATATTAATTGCAAAATTTAGTTCTAATACAGCTCAATATTCAATTCTTTATTGCTTTCCACAATGTAGTGCATTTAATAAACTTAAGACTATGTATAATTATGGACTCTGTGGGGCACGGCATAATCGTTAGATTAGAAGAGAGGATGAGGCCTAGTTGCATATTGATTTAAATATATTTATACACTATCTATAGTTCTACCTAAATGTGTTCTACCCCTTTAAGTATATATAATTCAAGTACTTAATAAAATTGTAATTGAAACGGGTCGATGTCTGAAGGAGGTATATAGGAATAAATACTAAATACAGGCTTCAGTATATCTATATTTGTACACATATATTTTTTTAAATATTACTGGTCGTCTCTTGTTGGAGATACATCACTACATATTATAAAACAAAGTCCTTCATCGTGTCCAATGTCTGTATGTTCGCGATAAACTCAAAAACTACTGAACGGATTATCATGCGGTTTTCACCAATAGACAGAGTTTTGAGGAAGGTTTAGGTGTATAATTTGTTTAGGTTTTGTACTACCCGTACGAAGCTGGGGCGGGTTGCTATTAGAAGATATTTAAAAAAATTACGTCTTTATGAGCCTTAGTAGCCAAGAAAAATATATTTGGAATTTTTGTCTAGCTGTTTATTTTTACGGACATCATGCAAAAATTACTGCACCAAATTTAATGTCGTTTTCACAGTTGTATTTCTGGGAGTCTAACTTAAAATATGGTGTATGCTTCATCTTGATACTCTATCTTAAAGCCAAGTTGTTACGTATGATGATCAGTGTCTTGTTACATGTAAAGAAAAAAAAAGGTAGTCACTATCTATATTTTCTTATAATAATAATAGTAATCGTCATCATTTATTTTGTAAAACATACACACATCAAAAAAAGTCTGCGTTAACTTGGAAAAGTTGAGATATTTTTTCGCGTGTCAAAATATAAAATTAATAAATGCATTTTTTATTGCTTTAACATTTAAAAACACACAATTTTAATATGAAAATATCTATATTCTTTTGTTTTTTTTAATAGATTTTTCAATTTCTATGAAATTTGTAATTTATATAATTATGTAGGAATAGAATATTGAGATCTATGTTTAGCCAATGATTGGCGTACAACCTTAAGTCTAGCAAACAATTCAATTAGATATAAAATAGAGAAAGACTTTCTTTGTATGTAATTCTACTTCGAAATTCCTCACGTACGAAGTCACAGCCAAAAGCTAGTACGTAATAAAACAAACAGATAAATACAATGTCAGATAAATGCCATTAGTTTGTGTAGTGCATGTGCTATAAGTTTTACTTTGGAGACTAGTAAATCACCGCATGCCGTAAGGTAGCGGCTAGCCACGTACCGCATACGAAGCTTAGTGGTCGTATGTCTATACATTAACATTGTGGTGACTATTCAATTTGTATGTGTGCATTGATATCTATATATTAATACGTGAAGCAAAAACTTTGTACCCCTTTTTACGAAAATTGCGCGGACGGAGGAGTATGAAATTTGGCACGGTTAAAGTTTATATGGAGAAGAAGTAGCGAATACTAATATTTTTATACAATATGCATTTGAAATACATTAAATTAATGAAAAAACACTACACGCACACAACCATGCATTTGACTCACACAGTCGAATCGCGTTCGTAGTATTTCGGCATGTTTCGGGATTGTTCGTCTGACGTCGTACAATTCTTTGTAACTATGGTTATATGTACCTACCTAATTTATATGTAATAAAGAAAAAGAAAACAAAGCAGCAGGAATATCGTCATTGAAAGAGTATTAAGTAAATAATAATTTATTTGAAAAAGCTAAGTAAATTAACCTGTATAGCTTTGGCGAAATCTATATGAAATGTGATTATAAGTTATATATGTATAGATAATAAAACCTTAATAACGATCAAACTTAAAATTTAAATCGTTTACGGTCGAATTTTGACCACTAGGCGACCGCTAGTATGCATTATTGCATATGTGTGCACAATATATAATTATGTGTATGTGTGTGTTAGTTATGTGTGTGTGAGTGTATGTATGTATAACACATATTGACTAACACCTCGCTTTGTATAACCGAGCTGATTTCGATTATTTACCGTGTTTGTACATAACCCTAGGTATGCGGGCTAAATACACAAGGCAATCGTGCGTGTAATTTGCGTAGACTATCTATATCGGGAATAGTGGAAGTAGATTTTTAATGGAAAGAAAAATGTACTATAGTATTTACCAAATAATTTAAAATTAGCAGCAAAAGCCTGATTATGGAAGCTCGCGATAAGAGGTCGGTATCGATAACGGTATGGTATTATACTTCTCCACCAAATTATTCACAACAGTGGGCTCGATCAAAAATATGTTATTTGAAGTATATGTAATATATATATTTATTGTAAGTATATCATAATCGAAATATACAGAAGGTAAACCGAGTTTAATATTTGTGGATAATAAAGTGGATATAATTATCATATTGATTCTTTTCATAATATAATAAAAACATTCTAAAAATCCTCACACATATTATGCTAGTAAATCATTTCCTTTTTCTTAGAAAACCTTAATAATACATATCATTTTACGACTCAGTGGATAATGTATTTTATTTTAGCACACTATAATACTGTATTTTAGCTACAAGGAAAATCTTTGCTCAAACGCCATAAGTAATCCTCAGGAAAATGGACAACATAAAAAAGCTTCCAGAAAATTATTAGAAGTAAAAAGCACAAGAAATGTTATACATTGGTGACATATACAGATTGTAATAGAAATGTTATATTTATAGGTTGTATAGATCTTTTCGAATAACATAGACGACAGTGACATCGACATTCGTGGCTTTTAGCGTTGAGTTCTTACTTTACTGGTCTTATGATTATTATAAATGAAAATATAGCTGACATGTATTATCTATATAAAATAATAATGGAAGAGCCTTCCGCTGGTTGCTAATTATTTTGTACGATTGAAGCTTGACCGAAAAACAACTCTTGCTTGAAATCGGCATAAATTTCTTTTATTTCAACTTTTAGCGGTAGCCGCTTACCATTACGTAAGTCCTTTGTGGGATTGAGTTTTTTTTGTAGGCTACACCCAGCTTAGTAATATGTCCTGTGTCGCGGGGGACTTGACAAACATTCAAAAAACGGACCACAGACACTCAGACTCGGAACAGCCAATTGTCCCAATTGGGGATCGAACCCACAACACTCGGTGCGGTGGCAGTGGCGAGGAGACCACTTTAATCACTACGCCATCCTTGCAGTCAAGTCTTTGTTGTATTTTTGTTTTCTAAATAACGTAAAATCTGTCAATTGTTAGAATACAAGACTTACTTAATTCATAATTGATTGTGTCTAGCCGGTGTGCCTCTGCAACTCAATAAGTTAAAATTATTTATTCGGTAACATATTATCTTTATTAAATAATGAAAAACGGAAATTTAGACTAATTAAAATCTTAAAAGTATTAAGAAACTTCATTAATATGCTTGTCACGAGAATTTTGTAGCTTTTATTTGTACCTTTCCATGACAATATCTGGTAAACAGAAATTATAAATAGATTCTAACATGTACATGTAAAATATTTATACGAAAATCCATAATAATTATAGGGGAGTTTAATTTCAATTGATTTTGATATTCATTTCCAATAAACATCTAGTTGTTTGTAATACTTGAAAGCATTTTTCCTTTTGTCTTGTAATAAGTCATCATTCGGCTTTGAAATATTTTCACACATTTTTGTTACAGACTGAACGGCTTTTCTAAATAACGAAATACTAAACAAACCTTAAATATAACGAAGAAAGAAAACAGCAATTTTTTTTACAATATCCACGTCCAGTAAAAAACAACACTGTCTAGAAAATATACATTGCAAGAGCGACACGCAAAATTTGTATTAAAATTTACGTCGAACGGCAGATAAATTAGTTTGTTATTCAGAACACGGGCCGGAGGATTTAGAGCCAATTCCCTTTTTGATCTCTCCTGTGCAAACAACAGAAGTCTGTCACGGCGGTAGACGGGCCCCGTCTTTGCATAAAATATTAGGCGGGACTCTAGCGTCAGTGGGATAATGTACGTATCAAAATTTAGAACGGTCCCGCTTGAAAATAACGAACGAAATGTTCGCTTTTTTGTTACTATCGTACTAATATCTATACATATAATAAAATTGTACACATATCTCACACCTATATCTGCAAATCGGGAAGTAGAGGTGTATGACTCACAAGTATTACATACCCACGTGTAAAGAGTAGTATGACACTGCTACTTAAAGCTTACTATTCAGATTAAATGAAAAATAATAGAAACCTAGTAACCATGTCTTATTTTCATCATACTTAACAACGTTTGTTTTACAAAACTTAATATTTTACCAAAAAATCAAATTTTAACAAGTTTGTAATCGCATGCGCCTCGCCCCTCGCAAAACACCTTTCTCCCCGCTGTGTGTTGTTTGATTATCTTAAGTCTTTGTTGTGCAATTAGAGCAACCAATTTCAATTTCTATATATTTGAAAAATGAATAATCATAAGTGGAAGAACAAAAGTTGTCAAGTCACAGGGCTACTAGTATTTTATAATTAACCCAGTATAGCCACAGTTAGAAAACGGCATAAAACCTGACGTTTGATGATTTCCAATCGATTTTGAAGATTTTTGAAACCAAACGCTTTCGATCTTCGTTCCCGTCACAAAATACCAACCACTATGTTTTCATGTTTTCCAATTCGATCGACCACCGTATTATGGCCCAACATCGTTCTTTCATTTCTTTGGACACAGTTCACTAAAAGGGGTGCTATAGTATTTCGACAGACCAACTTACAATGGTGAACTAAGGAAAGCTAATAGATGTAAAAATGAAATGATTTGAACGAGTTTCTTTTAAAACACGTGGCGTGAAAGCCACTCAGTTGTGCACACAACATTGTTGCAAATGCTTACTATCAGTCCCTTTTCTGAGAAATGTAAAATACTTAAAAGATATCGTTGCTACGATTAAACAGCAGACACTTCGTTTTGTCCACTCCCCCATAGTGGACAAAACGAAGTGATAAACTATCGAAGCATGGTTTAAACTTTTTTTTTTGTTTTTTTATTATTTTACTCGTCAAAATGACCACACTCCACCTGATGGTAAGCAGTCATGTGGTCTAAGAGCAGTGGCCCCCACAGTAGCCGAGGCGATGTTGAGGTCTCTACTTTGACGGCCTGAGAAGATGCTTTTTCACGCCCCGCTTAAAGAACCCAGGATTGAAGGAAGAAGGAAACACGTGCCTTGGCAGAGAATTCCATGCCTTGGTTGTTCGGCAGAGATATGAGGACCCAAACTTTTTGGTACGCACTCTAATCGACTCTACCGTGTAAGGATGGCATCTGAGCCCAGCACGCGTTGTTCTGGATAGGAAAGGGGAGGGCGGGATAAGGTGGAATAACTCTTCAGAGCACTCCCCGTGGTATATTCTGTAGAAACATGCCAATCAGGCAATGTCTCTACGGAGTTGCAGAGGTTCCAGTGAACTCGTGACCTCTGGATCTCCGATGATACGGACAGCCCGCCGCTGTAACCGGTCGAGAGCGTCCAGCAAGTTCTGCGCGGAGCCATCCCAAAGATGAGAACAGTACTCCACGCAAGGGCGCACTTGTGCCTTATACAATAGGCACAGTTGCCCAGGCGTGAAGAACCGCCTCACCCTGTTCAGAACTCCGAGTTTTCGCGAAGCTTGCTTAATGACGCTCTCGATATAGGTTTTCTAATTAAGGGAGCGGCAAAGATCCATACCTAAGATGGAGAGACTGTCACGTATCACCAGTGGAGTGTTCTTCAGAGAAGGGAGGGGAAGGAACGGAGACTTTTTTGTAGAGAACGCGCATGCCTGGGTCTTCTTGGCGTTGAACTCGACCAAGTTCTTGGCACCCCATTCATAGATGCGGTCCAAGGTCCGGTCAAGTTCAACGACAAGATTCTGCCTTTTCCACTTAACCTCAGCCTGTTTGGCCCCAGGATGTCCGAGATATCGCCCATGCACGGTACTGTCGTCCGGATAACAATGTATGTTGCCGAGATTCAACATATCATTGATATGCAGAAGAAAGAGCGTAGGGGATAAGACAGAACCCTGAGGCACTCCTGCATTGACCTGCATAAATTTGGAAGCGCGACCGTCGCAAAGGACCCGAATACGACGCTTCTGCAGGAAACTTGCAATCCAGGTGCACAGTTGAGGGGGCAAGCCATAGGCCGGAAGCTTGGAAAGAAGAGACCGGTGCCAGACTCTGTCGAAAGCTGATAGCCAAAGACTCGCTGTGCTTGTCCATAGGTACTAGGTACTTATAATGTGCTACTTACGTTAAACCTCGGCATTATTACTCTGTGTTATTTTTGTTATAACAGAGGTAGTCTGTCCTGTCTTAGGTATCATTTTATACATTTAAAAACGGGTACATTTAAAATGGCTGTTCTTTTATAGATATATGTCCATCCTGAGATATAAATACTCTTGTGTGAGATTATAATGAAATAAAAACATTCCTTTTTCTTAAATATTAATGGAACTAAAATATAAGTAATAATTATCGGTGACGCAATAAATGAGTCAGCTTGTCCAGGGATTAACCAACCTTTTAGAGACAAACCGCAGTAACAGCAATTACAGCGTTTCGCTCCGTGAATAAGTAGTTTCAAAGACTACCTATCTAGATACTTAGCTCTCACATTCTTAAAAATGTTTTATTTACATAAGTTTGGCAATGTGTGAGAGGGTTCTCCATTGTGTTACCTAACTTTTATATCCATAATCTAAAGTGCCATATTTTTTTTGTCCTAATCATCATTTGTCCGAATGATAACTTGCCCGAACTTTATGTCAGATAATATCACATGCCATAAAATTGAAATCCCTAAATTTGTTTATCATAAATATTACAATCAATAATATAAAAACGACTTAAAACCGTTTTCAATAAAAGTTAGAAGTCCTAAATTCAAATTATTTAATGTTTATTTTGCCCTAATAATGTTTTTAAAACTAATTTGTATTGCAAAGCTTGGCTTTTGTCACGGCTCCGGCGCTGCGGGTCTCCGGCGTACCCACGCGTGCTAATCGTCGCAGACGGCTTTCGCTCACCACCGCAGCTTCGGCTTGCTGGCTGCCGGGCAGCCTAAGCCACGGCGGCTCGCTCGCAGAGTCGGATTCATAGCGATTCGTTTCTGACACTACAACCTAATTTTAGCAAATGTTTTAGGACTAATAGTTTTATTATAAATGAACATTCGGAATAATACACGTCATTATATAATACAAAACTTAGGACATATGACTTTATTTCATACAAAATTAGGAGATTCAATTATTATAGTCCTCGATATTATGACAGAAAAGTAATAGAAGTAAAGGTAATTATGCAAAACAAAATTTCGAATTTTTGAATATTATGGTTAGGTACTGAAGTTTATAGCAAACGTGTTATGGATCATGATTTTCGTACAAACAATTTAAGGGAGTACCGTTTGAGAGACATCCTTGGTACTAAAAGCGATTATGAGCTACGATCGTGGCAATAATAATGACATGTTTTTCGTAAGTCATGAATGGTCATATTTGACAAAAAGCAAATCTTGTTTATTTAACAGACTATACAGCGATAAAATGACAAGCAACTTAATTCTAACAATATTTTCGTTCATAAAGAAATAGATTGTCATACAATCTACAACAACTAACAATAAAGTCAGCTAACATTGTCAAATAATATCCATTTTTTAATACACAGAGACTTTATTTCATCATCGCAGTATAATTTTCGGAGCGATCTTTATTGTACATATTTGCAATTTTATTAATTAAAACAAAGTTTGTTATGAATATTCAAAGCAAACATGGCAAACTTTGCAATATTCTGAATAGTTATTAAGGTTCTATTCAAATTATAAATTTCTGAGCAACTTATTTTTTAAAAGACGTCGCGCTTACTTAAGTCTTTGAATTCTTTCTAGTCTCGTCGTATTTCAAAGATGGTAGGTTATTTCAAAGTGTCATAATAATAAAATTTTATCTTAATAAAAGTAATGACGGCAAAATTTTACCATGATAGATTTTATATTATACTAGCTGACCCGCGCAACTTCCCTTAATTAATTTTCCTGTTTTTGCAACATTTTTCATTTTTGCTTAGCTTGATGTTATATAGCCTATGGCCTTCCTTGATAAATGGGCTATCCAACACTGAAATATTTTTCAATTCGTACCAGTAGTTCCTGAGATTAGCGCGTTCAACCAAACAGACCAACAAATAAACTAACAAACTCTTCAGCTTTATAATATTAGTATAGACTAGCTGTCCCTAGGGAACAGTATTTTTTTCTGGATGAAAAGTAACCTATGTCGTTTTCTGAACCATGATAACGTGTATGCAAAATTTGATGATGATGGATCTAGAAGTTAAGGCGTGAAAGTATAACACACAAACTCACATTAACATTTATAATACTAGTTAGGATTAGGATACACTCATACAGTCTTATGTCTGTATAACCGAGAGATACACAGAAGTAAAATTTTCAGTCATATTTCGCCAGTGAGGTCTCACGTAATAGTTCGAGACTTCGTCTAATAATTTATTGATTTTGAATACTAACAATTTGTCCGATTCCGGGAATGAACCCTAGACTAACACAGCAGTCGTATTTACTACCGCTGCGCCATCGAAGCAGGAACTTTTATATTAATTATATCAATAACACATTGTTCATACTATTATCTAAATGCATATAGTGATTAATAAATCTCTCGGAATATTATGTTGGTATACGATGTTTGCGTTCGATTTCGAGGTCAAGCAAATGTGAAAAGAATAACTTCCGAACTGAAGATTCCATAAGGTTTTTTAATTGCTGCCAGACAGTTGTCTGGTAGCAATCGCATAATATACTTGTTTGTTAATTAACAAACAAGTATACTATTGTGTATGACAATTGGCAGAGAAAGGTCTTGGTGGATGTCTCTTAGTCCTATCAGTGTCATTCTGGGAAAAGGTAAGGATTATAGAAATACTCATGTATATCCAAAGCATGAACTGAAAGTGAACGAATCAAACCAAGAGAGAGATAGAGAGAATATTAAAATGGAATTTTTGAAATAGCAGTGGCATTATCATAATCGTGAGTGTCTCCAAAAGCATGTAAATAAGTCCAATGATGTATTGGTTATTTTTCCAACTACCAATTTTATCATGCCTAGTTAGCTGATTTATTTAAAATCTCATTATAATTAAGATTTTATTATAAACGGCTACTCACGCACTTGGAATATATCTCGGGTCGTGAAGGACTTTAAAATTATTCAAACAATGGAACACTCAAACAAGGAACAAATAGGATTACACAAATTTTCGTCCCGTGTAGGTTTCGAACCCATAACACTCGCAGTGGCAATAGAGAGTCGACCACTTATACTATTACGACAACCGTGCATTCCTTAATTACACGATCAACCAACTACGCCACAGCTTGTTGATCTTTAGACTACGTTGCTTATTTTGGTTTCATATTGAATCACTTGAATTTGGTTTCAATACTTTAGAGAGTACCAACAATAGCTGATTCCACAGAGAAATTTTACCAGCCATCCGTCATGTGCCAACTATCTTTACAAGATGCAGGGGTCTATAAAATAGATTGTGACTGCGGACTCTCATACATTGGTCAAACCAAGACAAGCATAGGCACCCGCATAAAAGAACACATATCTGATGTAAAACACCAACGCTCGTTGAAGTCTGCTATGTGTGAACATGTGCAACAGAGGACCAACCACTACCTGAGATTTGACAAACCACAGATGCTCGCTAACGAACACCGATTCCTATCAAGGATGCTGCGCGAGGCTATATCAAGAAACACCCTAATTTCAATAGAGAAGATGGTTGGAATGTACCACCAGCTTGGGATCCAGTAATTCAAATAGTCAAACCCAAGAAGAAGCAAACCACAGCTAGACTTCATGATACTTTGAGCTCATTCTGCGTAAATAGAAACACCCATGATTAGATTATGTTCGGGTACTTTGAAATAACTACACTGGAACATTGAGACAACTAACATCTTAGTCTCCCCGTGACCATGGCTGCTGAAAAGCAACCGAAACGTCGGGGAAAGTGTAAACATAAATATAAATAGTATAATAGTATAAATAGTTTTAATAGTTTCAATAATTTAATTAGCTTAAAAATTAGTAAAGTTTAATAGTAACTATAGCGGTGTAACAGTTTTTCAAAATGTTGTAATAAAGTGTCTAATAAACAACGCGATAAAATCCGTATATTATAGTAGTTTAATTTCAATACCACAGAGAAACTTTAAATTGGTTGTGAGTGAGTTCTACCGTGAGTTTCCACGTTCCTCCTCTTTGTCCAATAGCAGTGTTAGTATGCAATTGAATAATTAGTGATCATAGATATAAAAATCGGTGATAGCCTAGTGGGAGATCGTTGGACTACCACGCATAGGGTTTGAGTTGGATTCCAAGGCAAGCACCTCTTTTTTTTAACGAAAACTGCCGCACTAGAAATAATTCCAGAGTCACGGGGGACTTTATAAACATTCAAACAACGGACACAAAGAACACCCAGATTCGGAACAACCATTTGTGGAACACATAATTTTTTGTCCCATATGGGGATCGAACCCACAATACTCGGTGGCGAATACCTCTGACTTTTCGGAAGTTATATGCATATTAAAACATTAATGATCACTCACTTCAACAGCGAAGAAAAATACCGTAAGATTTTTTTTATTTATTTATTTAATCAAACTTATACTATCTTTACAGGCGAAAACCTAATGCGATAGTACAGCCAACAACAACAATAGTACATAATATAGCTTAGTATTTTTACAGTACACTTATTTAATTTAATTACAATAGCAAGTCCTCATAATGTAATCTGAGAAGTCTCCATAATGTTCTCGAAGATATTATTATATTATATGAGTCTGTCTGTCTGTCTTACTGAGCTAGCATGGAGGACTGTGATTGCCTCACTCTTCTCTATTGAGAATAGATCCGCACCCAGCAGTGAAATAGCATATTATATACAGGGCTGATCATCACTACTTATAAAACAAAGTCCCCCGTCACGTCTGCCTGTCTGTTCGCGTTTAACTCAAAAACTACTAAGCGGATTTTCATGCGGTTTTTACGAATAGACAGAGTGATTCACTGAGAAGGTATATAATATAGGTGAAGAAGGTGTATAATTTGTTAAGGTTTTCTATCCTTGCGAAGACGGGGCGGGTCGTTAGTATAACAAAAAACAACGGGTTGCACTCCGGGAGTGCCGGCAGAAGTGAAAACTTGAATATTAACGTTGTGCATTTTTGATATTTTGGAATGATTAGGGAATCATTTTGCACGAATTGCTTTAATTATCAGTATAAAAGTACTATCATTTATGTGGTAAAATACAATATTCATTTATTGCGCTATCGTACACAAACATGACAATGCTCCCTCCGTCTTACGAATTTTCGATCAGGTCACGCGTCCTGACGCGAGTTCATTTTGTACCTATCACAAAAAAGTGCACAACACCGCTAAAGAAGTTTTCACTTCAAAAATATTATAAGTGTTTTGAAAAGCTAATGCAGATATAATAATATTGCTATAATACTATTTTAGAAAACGAATATTCTGATTTGTATGTCTGCTAAAAATTAAGTACCTTGCTTTTATTATAATATTCTCGCTACTGAGTAAATACTCAGTACTCATATTTTATGTAAGTATTTTTAATGATACCACAAAATTTTAATTAAGATTGTTCTTGGAATCCATTAAGCATTTATGAGCTTTGTGAATTTAATGGTATAGTGATATTTGCAAAAAAAATTGATTGCATATAGCAAGTGTTCGCCTCGTTGTTGCCGCTGCGTTGATTGTTTTGAATTCCACTTCCACATGGGACAATTTGTGATCTACAAATTATTGAGAGTCTGGGTGACCTTTGTGTCCTTTGATTATACGTTTTTATCTTTGCGATACAGGACTTGGTCATAAGAGTATGAAGCAGTCTTCAAAAAACAAAGAAAATAATTACATTTACCAGTCATTTGATTTGTTTTATTGTTAAATATTTGCTACTGTAATAATTAATGCGTAATAATAATCCGACAATGTAATTAGAATTGTTTTATGTCATTTAAATCTAAACGGAAATTATTTCATATTTTAATTATTTTACTGTATTTTCTTGCTACTTATGAAGAAGAAACTAAAATTGTGTCATCAAAATTCCGCAATAAATTACTCGTTTTCGTTTTTCATGAATCAAAAACGTGTGTCAGTGGTCACCAATTCTGAACCTGACTTTATAGGTAGGTAATACAGTGGCGTTGATGAGGTCAGTCCTCAGAAAAATCAGCAAGCTTATTTTATAAAGAGTTTTACCAGCTGAGAGTCAACATTCAGTAAACTATATGTCTGGTAAAACGTCAAAGGAGGAAAATTACTATAATCCCGAATTCTTTTTTACGGTCAACGTAAGAGCAGCGATAGCTCAGTGGGAAGACCAACAGACTGCAATGCAGAGGGTCTCGGGTTCGAACCCACGTCGCGCACCTCTGACTTTCGGAAGTTATATGACTTTTCGAAATTATGTGCGTATTGATTGACAATTATCGCCTGCTCCGTGCCTCGGAAAGCACGTTAAGCCGTTGGTCCCGGCTGCCATGAACATCTATGGCAGTCGTTATTGGGAGAGTGTCGACACAAAAGATCCCACTGGGTCGAAGTTTCGCCGGTTTGCACTGACTGGCCCCCGCATAAGATAAGATAAGATACGGTCAACGTTTAGCGTACTAATAAAGTACTAACAGATTAAAAAGATGAATGAAGAAGATTAACAGAAAAAGCGCAACAACTTTGTTTACTATGTGTGTTAAATCAGGCAAACTATGGTAGCAATTGGCATTTTATTTTCGATTGTCCGAAATTAGAAATATAAAATAAATAAATAATATTATTCATTATATACAATGTTTTATTAATATATGTCTACCATGGGATTTTATTATAGACTTGAATTTCCAAATATTTACAGCCTATTATTTTCAAACAACCAAAGTAATATTAACTACTTTGTTACAATGATTACTCGTTGAGGTATGAGAGAAGTTACCATTTACCAATTTGACTTAAGTCTTCAAAACAAAATCCACTTCATAAATATTTAAACCAAAACACCATCCAAATCGGTTAGCACGATTGACGTTTTAATTTAATATCAAAGGCTATCCAGCCATTTTAAACTGTTTGAGTTTATATCGCGATCTCGTTTCAAACCCACAAAGGAGGTTTTCCATTGAAGTTGACAATAGTCTGTGTGCTATCTTATTCATGAAGTGAAAATGTTGAAGGTTTTAATTAAAATATCGAAATCTGTTTCTATACAGAGATTCTTTAAATATAAAAAATGCTCTTTGTGGAAGAATATTATAGAACTGTTCCAAATTTTGAAGAAATAAAGAATTCATAACTAACTTTTATGCTTTATATAACAGTGTCTCAAATCTGAAAATCTGGTTCTTATTTGGAAAAGGCTTACTACGTCACCTACTTCCAATAGTATAATACTCCTAAATACTACTAACATACATATTATGCTTCTAATGATCATGTTTCACAAGTAAAGAAATCACAAACAGAGGTAACATTTTATTAAAATAATGTCTGATGGCATAACAGTTTTCGAGTGTAAGATCCCATCTCAATAATTTAATAGCGGTTCAAATTTGTTAGTTCCCCCAAAACAGTAAACAACAAAAAAGTTGCGTAAGAGTACTATAGTATAGAATAGTACCCGTTATGAGCGTTCTAGAAGCTCACATACCTAGACTCTGATATTTTCACCAATGAAAATTGGTCTGCATATGCACTGACACTCGGAGGACGCACGGGGCTTAAGCAAAATGGTTTTAGATTTTAAAAATACAACTCTTACAATATACGTATAATTCCTGCCCCGCGGTGGACTTTACGAGCATTAAAACAACGGACAAGAAATTGTGGATCACACAATTGTTTGTCCCGTAAGGGGATGGAATGGACCCACTTTAACTATAACGCGATCTGGGCAGTCACTTTATCCTTATCCCTAAAATCAACAACTCTCAAACTGTACTTTGCTTGCTGTCTTTACAGACGTGCATAAAACTGTCCATCGGACACAACCAGTATTTGAAATTTTCTGATTGCTTGTAGGTACTAGTAACACCATCCCCGTTACAGCTAGCTTATCTAGAAAGTCAAAATCGGTAGTTGAACAAGAGCGAACGCTACGTCATTATGCAACTGTGATACAACGCGGCACTTAGCAAACACCAACGAAAACCAGTTCACGAAACTGAAACATGATTAATTCGTACCCGTTCACGTTATTTAATTAGCTTCCCTTCTACCCTTACCAATTTTAAGGACATCTAATTGTGTAACAAAAAACCTCGTTTGCACTTTTGTTGCGTCAAATCCCATCGAGTTTCGCACCAGTTAAATTGTATTAGGGAGTTCGTAGAAACCAGATTTGTTGACTATACATATGTAAGTAAGAGCGAGCGTTCGCTTTGAATAAATAGATGATTGAGGTTTTTACAGACATCATGAATTGTAGGCAGTGGTTCGAATACCTAACATTAATATATATACTCTATCCTAGAAGAGTTCAGAGATACATTCCAAGGATAGTAACTTTTAACTACCACTATTGACATACTGGACATAGTTCCAGATTCTGTGCCGTCTGCCTCTGCTATTAAGAACGTCTTGACAGAAAAATCCCAATAACACTTTACCTGACCCAGCAATCAAACCAACGAAACTTCATGCACACCTGTCGCATTTCCTACAGCTGCTTCACAGAGAGAGTACTCTCTTGGTACAAAGAAAATCTTGTTTATATAATATGCATATTTATTCGACAACCAGGAACACAAAGTAAGTTGCGTGTTAAATCTAGAATAAAATTCGACAAATTTTCAGCAGTAGGGCCTCGCTGGAATATATAGTGACCATTTATTAATTTAGATCGAAAATTCCTAAATCAATGTAGCCTTAACTAATCTTATTGGGTAATAAATTCATACGTCGCTGCTGATGGTTTCCACTTCCAATACTTGAAGAAAATTGTCGAGATTTTTCACCAAATGGGACTATAAATTTAAAGCCGGTCGTTGGCTGGAAGTTAAGACCGGAGTCCTAGGGCCGCAGGATGAAATAATATAGACTGAGCCGTTCGACCTAAGTTAGAAGTCATTATAATTTTATAGGCAGTGTAACTGCTGGATATTGATGAAAATCCCGGTATTATTTTCCATGAAATATAATTAAATTACGACTTTAAATGCAATCCATACATACTTACGTCTGCATATGCGCGAAAGGCTACAATGGATACCTCTACCTATTGCGGATACATCTAATCAATTGGTGACTGTTTGTTGTTTTAATTAAAAAAACCTCCACGTAAGCGTGTGTATGTAAATACATCTAAGATTTAATTAAAAAGCGACCAAAAATACTGATCATATATTTTTTAGACGAGATCGCTTGGTGACCACAAAATTAATAACTACCTCTATAATTTATATTGGATATTTCGAACGTAATGTAAAAACAACCGCATAATGTGTCTTAAGCATAACCCACATTTAATCATTGAGAACATAAAAAAACATCGAATTCGAATGATACTTTATAATTTTAACAAAATGATTATGTCCTAAATACACATCTTAAAATATAGTATTCATCATTTAAAGAGCACACTATTATGACAGTACACTGTGGCTTCTCATTTTGCATCATGCTGCAGGTAGCTCGTCTACTTTCAGAAGCAATAACAAAACCTGAATCAGTCCTATTTAACCATATCATCAATTTACTATCTATGCCTATGTTTCAGGTGGGTTCCCGTAGTCGATAAAACCATTGCAGTTTATTGCCAATAATTTTATATTCGTGCAATTATTCTAGCGTCAGACTGCTTGCTGCAGCCGGCAAACAAATATTCGGCCAGCTTGTAGGTAGCGGCTTATGTAGCCTATGACTATTTATAACACTGGGGATTTTATTAAATCGCCTACAAAAAGGTATCACTACCCTGCCAACTGCTGCTGAGAGATAAGAGAACGCAACGTTTATTTGAATGCGATATTCTATAGAAAAGTCTAATCTACTTTTGGCGTTTGTGATAGCCCGGGAAAGGCTTGAGTGGGACCTCTTTGTCGAAACTAAGATTTTTCAGGTAAACCTATTAACATATTGTTCAACCCTGAAATCGAAGCCTTTGCTTGGTAATTGTGCCAGCACTTTACAATGTCACTACACCAACTGGACAGTTAATAAGAGCAGTAACATCCAAAATATGTTGTATCACACACCGACTGCGATATTTTACAATATAAGTTTAATGTCCCTTTGTGAACAACATGTAATCATCCAACCAAATTGTGTCGTGTATGGCCGGCATTAACAGTTGCTCGTTCATCGCATATTTTATTAGACTGTTCATTGTATTGGTCAATAAAGTCGATAGTCGTAAAACAGAATCAGTTTTAAATTGGATGGACAGCCGCTATGCCTACAATAAGGTTAACAGAACAAAAGAAAATTTGCCTAAAAAATGAGGGCGTTTTTTAAAGAGGATCATGGTTTTCGACGTTAATAGATTGTTATGGACATTTAAATGCCTTTTTTTACTCAGTGTGCCCTTCCATGTAATGTTAATGGTAATAATGACTTTAATGATTTGGTTTGAATGTTAAGTTCGTCGTTTAAGGGCCATTTGGTGGTACTAATGTTTATTGCTTATCAGTCCATTACTACGTCCTTGTACGGCTTCGGACTTTTCTCAGAAAGAGAGGGCTTTGGGTTGTAGTCTATTTTGTGACCTAATTCTTAGTGTTGCTATCAAACCTAATATCCCTTTCGCTTGAAATCGGAAACACGTCTGATATTACAATATAACACATGGCATGGCTAGGTTAGGTAAAACATAGCATTTCTTATACTCAGTGGATCGGACTAACAATCTTATTTATTCCTTTGATGAATAGAGTTTCTAGGATTCCTAAATAAGTAGGTTAAGACTGGTGCAATCTTCTTGTCACTGGTAGCCGTGTTTTAGATCATTACTTTTGGTCGCCACTTGTCAGCAGGCATGCTGTACCTCCTTTACCACGATAATAGTACAAACAAATATACTCAAAATGAAACTAACACATGGAGCATTCTACAGTTTCATTACATCGATAGTACTTACATATTTTATTGTTATTAGGGGTCAAATTCCGATAGTTCATTCATTTGTTTACCAATATTAATTACCTTAATAAAATGGTTCGAGTTTTCAGTATTGTGTTTTGTCGATGTTTACATAATTCTGTTATTATCATTAACTAGCTTTTTCCCGCGGCTTCACTCGCGTTAATTTAGAATTTGACAATCAATTCGGGTTGTACTCTGCTTGTAATAATATATAATAATATAATTCAATCATGATTCAAAAGACACGTGGCGCCATCTATTATCATAAGAACGTTATTGTTGTTTTCCTTTACTGGGAACAGTAATTTTTTTCGGGATGAAAGGTAGACTATGTCCGTTTCTGTACACCTGACAACGTATATGCAAAATTTCAGGATGATCGGTTCAGTCGTTTAGGCGTGAAAAGGTAACAAACAAACAAACTCATTTTCGCTTTTATAATATTAGTTAGGATTAGGATTACATTCAGTTATGGAATACGTTTAAAAACTGTTGAGTATTGTGTTAAAATTGTATTGTTTTTCTGCTATTATTTATAATTATCATCTATAAATTTTATGACTGTTGTTGAAATGTAAAGCATATTATGTTTCGAAGAATGGCATGATAACAGCTGATTTAATTAAGTCAATTGATGCAAGAACTTATAATTGTTTCTGTTTAATTTACAGTTGCATCTTAATTCAGATTTATTTTGTATATTATAAGGAATTAAATTATTATTTTACTAGATTTTGCCCCCGGTTTCACTTGCGTAAATATAGGTTTTGTTAGTAACAGTACTTTTGCTGAAGAAAAGGAACTCCATGATCTTTTCTCTTTTCATGATGATTGGTTTAGTAGTTAATGCGTGAAAGCGTAACAAATAAACAAACAAACTCACATTCGCATTTATAATATTACTAGATATTGCCGCGGTTTCACCCGCATTTATCATTACTACGCCGTCCCCGTGGATCGTAGCGTGATGTTATATAGCCTATAGCCTTCGTCGATAAATAGGCCATCCAACACTAAAATAATTTTATAAATCGAATCAGTAGTTCCTGAGATTAGTGCGTTCAAACATACAAACAAACTCTTCAGCTTTATAATATTAGTATAGATAAAGTATAATATAGTTAGGATTATTTATCTCGTTATTATCTGCATCAATGACCCAATAGGCAGACCGCTGGATTGTCATGTCTGACACATGGTTTTGTATTCAATCCCTTGTCACGCACCATTGTATTTTTGAACCGATGTGTATATTAATAGCTAGTTATTGTTACATTATTTAAAATGTTAGAGGACAAGCTAGAATACCAAAAGTAAATCAAAAACATCTGATGGCTGCCAATCATGATTTGAACAGCGTAGGTAATCATGGCTTTGATCTTAGAAATCTAGAGAAAAGCACGTGCCTAGGATTAGGACAGATTACAGGGTTGAAATAAAATTAAATTTAAAAAATGTAAATATATGGCTGACATTTTGAGCAGCAAAATGAAATAAGTAAATTATAAACTTCAAACATCTAACAATATTGAATAAGTGCTCGTAAAAATACGCTTATTTTTCCAGTACATAAAACTGATTCTAATTTATATATTTTTTTATAACATCACGAAACTTTGCCGTTCCAACGCTTGTTTCATTCGTTCAGAAAGCTTGAAGCGCTGTCTAATGACGCAACTGATATGCTAATAGCGCTCGTCAGTCTCTATTGTGTTTTTGAACGAGGCATTTTATGTCACCTTTCGCAAAAAATAAGCATGTATAAAAATGTGAATAGTTCATTAGGACCAATGTCGACATACATATTTATAAATAGGAAGGTTTTAACGCTAAATGTTTTGGATTACCAGTATTTTTTTGCTGTGTATTTTTAGAGATGGTTGCGTTTTACTCGGCTTATATATTAGACTAGATGTGCCCGCGGTTTCACCCGCGTTTATACTTACTGCGCCGCTCTCGTCAGTTGTAGCGTGATGTTATACAGCCTATAGCCTTCCTCGATAAATAGGCTATGCAACACTAAAATAATTTTTCAGATATAGATAGAATAGAGATTTGCGCGTTCAAACAAACAAACAAACAAACTCTTCAGCTTTATATTATTAGTATAGATTATACGCCTATGTCCCCGAAATGGTAGGCCCACATTTCGTCAGCTCTTTAGGTCCTATGGGGTCACAGAACGGAGAGAGTAAAAGCCTATTCCCGTCTACAGGGCATCATCATCTAGCCCAAACTTAGCAGAGCTTGTACTATGGGTACTAGGCAAATGATAAACATACATATACACTTTTTTCTTTGTAAATACATACATAATATACTTAGAAACACCCAGACCAAGACAAACATCCATGTTCATGCACACAAAATGCTTGACTTGTGCGGGAATCGAAACCGCGACCTCACACGTGGCAGTCGGTTACAGTAACCACTACGCCATCGAGGCCGTCAAATTGTGTGCTACTCTTGAACATTTATTGACAAATAATCTCCATATCACTATATAAAAGGGAACCGAACCCGGGCTCATGCACACCAATCGCATTTATAACGGCCATGCCACCGAGGCTTTGTAATAAAGTGAAATTAAAAAGTTAATCAGGTGATGGTTTCAATTACATTAAACCTTTTCATTTAATCATGGAAGTAATATTATTTCACGTATATTGTTGTACATTTTATGACGATAATGATGAAATAAATTAAAATTTTCATATTATATTAAAAAACATATACCTAGGGGCATACACATATCAATATTTTGATTTTGTCTAATCGTGGATTTATTCTGTACAAGATTTTGCGCGCGGATTATTCGCGTAAATTTTGGTTGGTAACAGTGTTTTTTTCTGGATTAAAGGTATGCTTTATCCTTTTGTGCATCTCTGACAACGTGAATAATTTCATCGTGATCTGTTGAGTAGTTAAGGTGTGAAAGCTTAACAAACAAACAAACAAACTCACATTAAAATTTATAATTAGAATTAGGATTATTTACCTTTAGTTCCTTGAGGTTTCCACCAGGTTACCCCGGCCGTGGTTACAAGCTTACTGCTACGTTGGTGTCATGGCTACATTTATTAGGCTGATGAATCTTCGCCCCCTGCCATTTAATAGGTTAAAGCTCGTTACGAATTATAAATCATGCAATACAAAAGTTCAAACGTCATTAATTCTGAACATTAAAGTGATTAAATAACTAACCAAATAGGTTTTATAGATATCGTATAATCTCATAAATTATTATAAATAATAACACATGGTCGCACTCGACAATAAATGCCTAATCTAAGTGAAGATGGTCTTGGCTGGCAAGGCAACAGCGTCTCAATTCAATAAAACTACAACATTCGGTTAGCTATTTAGTTTCTATATCTATTGGCATACAGTTCGATTGCGTCAACTTTGTCAACTCTTGGTCATTTGTCCACGATCATGATATGCTCATGACAGTTGTATGCCAATTTCTTTGGTTTCCCAATTCCATGTAAAATTTACTCTCAAATGAATGCCTAAAAAATTGCTTTTCGGCGCTCCCAAATGATGATTGCTCTTAGTTGAAAATTTCGTTTATTTTCATCGTGTAGTTTTTCGTAGGTGCAAAATCAATAGGTGGCTATTGACATTATTCATATATATTACGGCCCATTGTCGTGATTATAAAATTCAGTCGTATTGTAGTGTGTACTTTATACAAGAAATAAATAAATTAACGAATTGACACAGCTGGTCTTACGAGAAGCGCTAGACGTAACATATTAATAAAAATGTCCCACGTTGCTCACTCTGTAGAAACTTAGTTGCTGATAATACAGTGACAACTTAAGAAATGCAAAAATCTTATTTACTACCATGGACTACGGGTACGCCGTAAATAACTAAGCCTTTTACTCAAGCCTAACAACGCTAGAAGAATAAGTTCAACATAGCGCACTTTAAAAACGAGTGGCTGCGATGTGTGCGATTGCATAATGAGCAAGGCGACCCTAATAAAACTAAGGACCTCCCTGCTTATTATGTAACGTCTATATAAAAACTTCTGGAAACTTAACTCACCGTATTCTTACACGTTCCTAAATTTCCAAGAACACTAAAAATCGTGGTTTTTGTAGATGCAACTGGATGGCGTGGCGCTATCACTTACGTCAACTCGTGCAGCCGTATAACATTTTACAATAATAAATATTTTTCTTACAGTTTTTGTTTGAACACAAAGCGCTGATTCCCTTCATTGCGTAGTATTTTAGCGTGAGCACTAAACGAAAAGGCATTAGTTTTACCAACACCGCAATGCGGGGTTGATGCCGCATCAGTCTAGTTTGGTACTTTGATCGCAGTGTTACTGATCTGTGAATACGATGTATCACTCTTGTTTAGAGAATATTTAGGTGTGTGACTGTCACTTTGGCATACAATTTCGCTTAAGTTTACAGATGGTGAGATCCGAGGTGCTTCGTAGGTGAAACAAAGCATTAATGTTACTTTGTGGAGAAATTACCAGAGAGCACGTCTTGAAATAGTATCAGTATACATATTATATCCAATAAACTAGAGTAAATAAGTATCCAATGCCTAGCAAATATTGTAACCATTTACCAACAGGGGGACCATAAATACTATGTATTAGCAATAGGTATCTATTTCGTAATCTGTTTTTACGAGTAAACTTTAATAATAATATGCTATGCTAATAGGTACCAACTTTATATAATAATATCAGCCCTGTATTAAACTGTCCCACTGCTGGGTACGGGCCTCTTCTCCGTGTGAGAAGGGTAAGGCCATAGTCCACCACGCTGGCCCAGTGCGGGTTGGCAGACTTCACATATCTTTGAGAACATGATGGGAACTCTTAGACATGCAGGTTTCCTCACGATGTTTTCCTTCACCGTTAAAGCAAGCGATAATTAACTATTTCTTACGCACATAACTTCGAAAAGTCAGACATGCGCGCCTTGGGTTCGAACTCGAGACCTCTGCGTTTCAGTCCAACAGCTTCCCACTAGGCTATCGCTGCTATATAATGTTTAAAAATAGATATTTATTTCTGTACCCAAGATGATACGCACATCTCATAAAACAGACCAAGGCCAGTAAATTTGACTGACAACTAATAGCAGATCTTCAGTTACAAAATACAAAACAATACAATAATATGAAACCGGGTGTACTTGAACTTGCAGTATTCCAATCAAAGCGCAATACTGCAATACTGATATACGTCCAGATCCTACGACGTGGCTGTCCCTGTCCAGAGTAGTACGGTATTGACAACTTTTTTCTATTGCAATAGTTGGGGTGGATAAATATTATATTCATTGGATTCAATAAAAAACAATATTATATTCTGGGAACATTTTACTACCATTTTTGCAAGACTAGTAGACGTTATTACAAATATTTAAAAGCGAACGTGGTAATTCTGTTTTGTAAGCAAGCATTAAGTATTTTTTTATACAATATTATACACCTAATTATACGAGCACTTTTAGACGCAGTATCATCTCTTGATATTGGAAACCCAATTAGCAAGGCGCTTGTAATACAGCGCTTAGGTACCTTAATTCAGACATTTTATGAGAACGGTTGCTTAACAGTCTACGCCAGATAATATAGCTTTGTCTCAATACATGACGCCTATGTATCACCAATGGGGAAGCAGAGGTTGCACTTATATTTCGCCAACTATTAATTTAAGTATAAAAAGACAATTTCCGCACTAGGAATAATTCCTGTGTCGCGGGAGACTTTACAAACATTCAAACAACGGACACAAAGAACACCCAGACTCGGAACAACCATTTATGGATCGCATAATTTTTTTCCCCGTGTGGGATTCGGACCCACTTCACCCGGCGCAGTGGCAGCGTCGAGGCGACCACTTAAACCACTACGCCATCCGTGCAGCGAATTTCAGTCATCGTGCAAAAATGAGTTTGAAGACTGCTGTGTATGAAGATTCAGGTTTGGTTTTAGAATCCAGAAAAATGCTATTGCAATATAGTATGAGACTTTTTTCGAAACAGCACGTACTTTGAAACTGTGGCTGGTAAACGGCCATTGGTTCGCCCCTATTATGTGGGAACTAATAATATAGCTGGAAGGTGGTATTAAGGTTGTAACCACTTCCAATTTTGAAATTCATATAATAGAGAGTAAGCCTGAAGTTAAAAAAAACCAAAAGATTAAAAAAAGACACAACTACCACTCAAGCTATAATTTTTATGCTGTGATCCTCATCAGACAACATGAATCTATAGACGCAAGTAATTCCAAACTCGGAATTACTATTTGCGGAAAACAGATTCCTATAGATGTCAATTTCGGAACAGTAAGCATGGCGCAGCGTCGATGTGACCACTCAAATCATCCATGCAAACTATATAACTACAGAAAAAAAATCAAATAAAACTATAACTGACGCAAAGATCAACTATGCTACCTTGTGAGTCAAGCCCCAGCACCCATACTTATGACACAGTTTAGATAATTAAACTACAGTATTTTAAAGACCATTAACTAAATTGACAGGTAACATAAAATACCAACTACTCTAGTGGTTTGTTGGCCTTGCCCGTCTTACCCATAAACATGCGCTTGTTTACGTGTGATCGTTAACGTACACTGTCAAAGTAAACTCTGTCTATATTTCAGGATTACCCTAAGATTAACGAACTGCCTAATGTGATATCGTTGGACTGCCACGCAGAGTTCTTGTGTTTGAACCCCACACGCGCATCTCTGACTTTTTGATGTTACGTGCATATTAAAAAGTTAATTATCGCTCCCTTTAACGGTGAAGGAAAACATCGTGAGAAAACGTGCATGTCTGAGAGTTTTCCATAATGTTCTCGAAGATATGTGAAATCTGCCAACCCTCACTGGACCAGCGTGGTGGACTATGACCGAACCCTTCTCATACTGGGAAGAGACCCGTGCCCAGCTGTGGAATAGTTTAATACAGAGCTGATATTATATTCTTTTTATCTCTGCATCACCCTACGGTTGACAGGTAGAGAATGCCCTTGTCATTAAGTCCGCCAATGTATTGTTTTGTATATGAAGTTTTATATAAAAAAATAAATATAATATTGTCAAAGTAATAATGACAAAATAAAATATCTGTAAACCGTGATCACAAGCACAGGCTATAGAGATATCTTGGTTATACTCTTTGAATCCAGCACGATAACGTCAGATGCCCGCAACTCTAAATTAACCCATCTCTTCCCCAAACCAAATTATACTCAATAATACACAATACTGCTCCAAAATCAAGGGAAGTCGGCGTCCATAACTAACAATTTAAATAAAGGGCTGAATGTCATGCGGTTGTGGTCTCCGACCGTCTTTTCCCACGATATACGATCTACCCTACTCACTATTGGGACGTATGACCATATTTTGTATAGGATTACCCCAAGATCAAATAGTAGAGTTAATTGTTTAAGGATTATAAGGGATAATGTCAAATGCTATGCTAAGATTTTAGTTTAAATTAAGGCTGCGGTTGAAGGCTTATTCGATAAGTGCGGTAAAGCAGTTCAGTTTTAAGATGAAAGCCATTAAGATAATAGTACTTTAGGTTAATTATCTGTAAATTGGATGGTAGTAATTAAGGTACCAAAATGTATCGTTGGACCTACGGTATTTTTTCAACTGGCTTTAACGTCTTGAGTTGGATATCTACCTCGGACCAATTTTTCATTTACCAAAGGAGACCGTCCATATTCGGCTTGCACGTGGACAATCGTTTTATAAACAAAGTAAAATATTAAAAGTTTTGTTTTAATATATAAAAAATATTGGTTACCATCCAGTAGTATGAAATTGACTTATTTTATTTATATATTATATCAAAATAAAACGCACAGCCTGGAAGCAATATGGCAGTATTACTGCAACTGCATAGTCTGCCGAAGTAATGTTGGTTGCTGTGCTCACATAATGTCTGTAATATTACCATATTACAGACATTATGTGAGCACAGCAACCAACAGCAAAAACTGGGCTGGTAGAGTGACATTTTTATATCTTGCCCAGCTTAGGTACCCCTAAGCTGGGCAAGATATGAAAATGTCACTCTACCAGCCCAGTTTTTGGAAAATATTTAAATAACTTATGAAGGTGATGGTGACCCATGAAAACAATATTTATTTTAAACAATGTGTTTTATTTTATTATTTAACGAACTTGATACTTCAAAGAATAATGTTTTCTACTTAGTTTAGACTACTCAACATTAAAATTGTTATTACAATATAAAATTGTTCACGCCGAGGCCAGGATCCCATACAAGGTAGTCGGTCTCCTTTGTAGTATCAGCTCGCAGTCTGGAAAGGTGCACGGTATACAACAGCAGGCCTGCCCTTAACACGTGGGCCTAAAACCTTAGCTGGCGAAATGTAGGTGTAGGTTTCGGAAATATCATCATATCATTTCATTCTTCTACCTAGATAGATCCTAAATAAATCAAGTTCAGCGTAGTAAGTTTTCTTCTTCCAAAAATCAGTCTTCATCTCATTATTAAATCTTTTGTCTTCCACATCGTTTCTTATACACCCGAACTATCTTAGCTTAGTCGTTTCTCTATCATTGCTATATTTACATGTAAAGTCATAACTTTTTACACACATGCATTTTATCTGTTTTTATAACTTGCTCATACGATAGTACACACACAATATCATACACGTTTAGGAATAAACAGGTTTGAATACATATAGTGTATAAAATTTACATCAATATACGTATTCATAAAGACATGCTCCATTACGAGTATTTATGCGGTCAATATAGTAAGCATTTAATGGCTTTTTTATTATGATTACAAATACAAAAAATGTTTTGCCTACAAAATTAGTCAACCATTAACACTAATTGTCTTTTGTTGCCCCTAAATAGCACTCAAATAAATCTAATCTAACTTTATGGCCGATGAAATTAATGGAGTACTTTGTTGATGTAGCCGTGAAAGCGAGAGAGTGATAGCCGGTTTTTAATGCTTGGATATTATTTCTGGCTTACTTGTCAGCAGAAGCTAGGTCTACCTTCCGAAATCCAAGTCTTTACTTGATTAAAGTATTGGGGTGAATACAATGGAACCTTCAGTTGTCTTTCTGGGCTGAGTAGAGATTTCAGGGTCCTTGAGGAGGTGGTATGCTTGGTAGTCTAACCATTGCTTTTGGCACGTGACAACTTTTTGAAAGATTGGCAATTCGTGAGTTGTTTTGCTGTTAGTTCAAGTGCCCAGAGGCTACGGTAACCATTCACCACTAAAGCGTCCCGACATCACTTTTAGACTTATGATTTCGTTTAATCTAAGGCAGTATCCGCCCTACGAAAAATATGGCAGTCTAGTCTGCCACCTTTATCGATTTGTGGTGAATGGTTTCAATTTTAGGTGTCTAACTAACCTGTTATATAGAAATTGGTCGATCCTCTAATATAACCGACAATGTTTGATCCTCTAATATAAAATAAGTGGCGAATAAGGCATTAGACTTACGTACAAGAGGTCGTAGGTTGAATCCCTACTTCTTACTGACTACTTACGCAATAACGACGTGAACACACTTGTAACACTAACGTATAGCATGTGTCAAGTACACACATTAGCAACCCGCAGTGTGGGTTAAGTGATCGCATCGCAATTGCCACTATACCGAGTATTGTGGGCATACCGGCATACCCACATTACTGTGGGATCATATTCCCCATAGGGGGAAGAAAAATGTGTAATCCACAAATTGTTGTTCCGAGTCTGGGTGTTCTCTGTGTCCGTTGTTTGAATGTTTGTAAAAGGTACTTTACAAACATTCAAACAACGGACACACAATAAATAGGATTTATTCCAAGAGCGGAAGTTGTCTTCCAAATAAAAAAATAAAAAATAGAAAGTAAGTCCACGCCATAAATCTGTACTTAACCCATTTCTATAAAAACATGATGCAGCATTTTGTAATAAATATACTCGAATATTGCACTACACGTGTTCATCAATAAAGAATTCCTTTGTATTAATATATTTCGCAGTAAAATCTCGTCAAATAGCGGCTGTGTAACCTGACAATTCCTGGTTCTGAAAAAGCCTGCAATATTTCAATATTAGTAGCTTTTCGGAACAGAGAACATTGGCTAACACAGGAATATTGATACAAATATACCTTTACTCAAAATGCGTAACCTATTTTGATCCTATCAAAACTGCTGTACTTGACGAACTCGTGCTGACAAATCCAATACGCCCTTTTTAGAGTGGGCTTATATGTACGTACATAATTCTGTAAACATGTGTTCCTATCTGCGAAAAGCTTGGTACGACTGTAGAGCGCTCTACAAACATAAATGTACCACGGACACAAAAAACCCACACTCGGTACAAATGTATGTGTGTACTTTCAGGTCTGTTTATCTTGATTGCACGGATGGCGTACTGGTTGAGAGTTCGCCATACATTTGGCACTGCACTGAGTGTTGTGGTTTTGATCCCCACATAAGATAGACACTTATGTGATCCACAAATAGTTGCTCCGAGTCTGGGTGTTCTTTGTGTCTGTTGTTTGACTGTTTGTAAAGTCTCCTGTGATACAAGAATAATTCCTAGAGGGATAGGCCTTAAAAAATAACATTATACCTTCGGAACTCTTCTTCGGAATATGAAAAATTGGATGAAATGAAAGGCTCCTATCATTAATTCGTCAGCATAATGATGAGGTGGCCATAGGAGACATTAAGGCGATTGACATTCGTGGAATATAATACTTGAAAATTGTTGACACAAGTGACCATAAAAAATGTATCATCTACTGACTTTCGCTAAATTGACCATTGAATTATTTAAAGTGGTTTATAAAAAACATTATATTAAAGACATTGATTCTCAGCATCAAATCAGGTATATACTACGGTATACATGTATAACAAGCAAGTAATTTTCTTGTCTATTAGATTTTCACAACATTTTCCAATGAAACTATAAAGGAAGAGCACTTCGGAGCTCTCAAGAGACGCTAAATGGTCTTAGAGTCCGCACCTAACTTAATCAAAAGAAAATAGCCCGAGATAAAATAAAGGAAGTAAAAGAAAAAAGAGATATTATGTATGTACGTATTTAATGCATTTGCCTTACTAGCCGTATAGTTCACGCTTGCATTTATATTTATTTATCTAAACTGGTTTGATTCTTGGAGCTAGAAATAAATGACTGAAATTATCTGTCAAGAAATTCAGTAGTTGTGAGGATTCTGGAAATGTGTGCCGTAGACGGTAATATATTACAATATTACCGCACGAATGGTGAAGAGGATTCTTCTTCTTCTTCTTTTCGTATGGTTAGTGGCCAACCTGTTGTCAAGAGTTGTTCAAGCCGCCCGTAGGCCTCTGACATGGCTTAACGGCTGCTGTCAATTTGGCAACAACCGGGACCGACGTTTTACGTGCCTTCCGAAGCACAGAGATGCTCAAATGAAATACCACTAAGCGGTCACCCATCTATAGACTGAACGCACCCAACGTTGCTTAACCTCGCTAATCGTTTACCGATCAGTGAGTGGAACTGGCTATGAGATTGATGGATTAACTGGTTGCCTAGCCACTACTGCTACGCCGAGTGTTGTGTGTTCGAACCCCGTACGGAAATATTTATGTGATCCACATATAGCTGTGCCGTGGCTTGGTTTTCTTTGTGTCTGTTGTTTGTAAAGTATTTTTTTAAATTTTTGATGTGAAATTTTCTTTAGTGGCGTTGTGCACTTTTTTGTGATGTGTAAAAAATGTTAAACTCGCGTCAGGACACGTGACCTGATCGAAAATTCGTAAGACGGTGGGAGAATTGTCATGTTTGTGTACGATGAATATTGTATTTTACCACATAAATGATAGTACTTTTATACTGATAATTAAAGCAATTCGTGCAAAATTATTCCCAAACCATTCCAAAATATCAAAAATGCACAACGTTAATATTCAAGTTTTCACTTCTACCGGCACTCCCGGAGAGCAAACCACTGTTTTTTTTTTTAAATTTTTAATACCTTTGTTGGCAGGCGAGCAAGTGGCCCACCTGATGGAAAGTGGTAACCGCTGCTCATAGACTTCAGCAATGTCAAGACAGCAAAGCCGCTGCCTACCGTAAAAGAAGAACTCTCTTTAAGCCTTGTTTGAAGAAGGACATATCATAGCGTTCGGGAAACACCGAAAGATGGGAACGCTCAGGAAACACTGTGCCAGTTATAAAGTGAGTGAATGCCAGTTGTTTTTAAAAGAAGAAAATATAAAAAGTTGACAAATATCAGATTTATGAGGCAACATACATGCTTACTAATATTACAAATGTGAAAGTGTATATGTATTCATTTCAAGCGTGTATATTGTCGTTTCTTTACTTATCGTTAGATTTTTGGCCAGCATGTGACATTGTGACTAAGCCGTTATTGGCGATCTTTAAACCGATTTAAACCATCTATTATGAGAAGTAGAGCCTCGCTAATTTTAGCATGAATGGGCCAGCTCAACCGGGGAAGGACTACTCTCTCACAGAATATCGACGTGAAATAGCAGTATTCCTACTGTTGTGTTTCGTTCGGTGAGTGAGAGTGCCGGAGGCCCAATCATCCTCTTTCCCACTTCCCGCTCCTTCTCCTTCCCACTTACTTCCCTAAAGGGTCGGCAACGCGCAAGTGATGCCTTTGATATTGCAGGCGTCCATAGGCTACGGTGACTACTTACTATCAGGTGGGCCGTATGTTTGTTTGCCACCTTAGTTGTATAAAAAAAAGGAAAATCTTAAAATATTATAGTCAAAATTCATGTGTATAAGTAGTAAAAATAATTTAGAAAGTCGAATGAAAACTGGCTTTTCTTTTTTAAAATTGGTAAAATACAAACTTACAAACTTCAAAATAAAGCAGCTGAAAAAGAAATCACTTCACAACTTTACTAACAAAAAAATAACCCAAAAACATTAACAAGGTGCTGTAAATAGAGCGAGTGTACGTAATGGGGTAAGTTAGGCAGTTTACTCGAACGAATTCGACATCCATCGAACGCTCCGGGTATTTTCTGTTGCACAAGTCGCGTAAATATCTTCAATGGATGTTATAGATTGATTTTTCCCTGCCCTTAAGTGGTTTTCTGTATTGGGGCCATTGGCGAAAATAATTTTTTTGGGGTAGTTGAATTAATGTTTTAGTTGTATTTTGATTACGATGTTAGATGAAAATGAACGCTTACTTATTTCCATCAATAGCGCTGCGCATAAGACTTTCTAGAATATTTTAACTATATAACAGTTTTCAGTGTGCTTCATTGGCCCTGTTGATTGATAAGTGAAATACCACTCTTCTGCCTCGAAGATCGATGATGAGACCTTTCAATTGATTGTAAATGTAGACGTAAACGAATGCCGTGGCCCTAATGAAAATGTCTGTACTTTACCTTACCCTAATAATAATTTAAAGTCATAAATTTACTTCTGAGGTAGCATATAATCAAATGTGCACAAAATATTCATCAGGCTTGTCAATGCCAGTCAGGTCAGTCAATAACTTCTAATATAGCATTAATATATTTCATTCATATCATACATGGCGTATCACCGCTTCAGCGCAATCATTTAACTATTAAGCCACTCCATCAAGCTCGAATACACGATGTACTCTTACATCCCTACATCAGAGCTCAATGATATCATAGCTGGACCATTTTATATCGACCCACCGTCCTTCATAACAATCTTTAGTATCGGTTTCTTCTGAGGGGTCATGTATGAATGGGCGTTTGTAACGTGTATTGTATTCCCAACGTAGTCTCGGATAAGGGTCTTGGAAATTGTTTTACGTGTCACATTATGTAACGAACGAGACTGTTCTCTTTGGACGCGTTTTGAATTGTTAAAGTTATCGACCGATTTCTTAGGTGACGAGATTTTAATGTTCTCTAGAAAGAGTGCATTGTATTGAAAACAGCTTACAAAAGGGATTAAGACGAAAGAAAAGTGTTTCAATATAAGATAGCTGTACCATAACCAAATAATACCTAATGGAAATTTTGAGAGATAGGGCTGAGCTTTTGGTTTTTGCTCGAACTAGTTCACCACAGCTGGAAAAGATCTTCTATCTTACAGAAGATGACGACTAAACCAATTTATGTCGTGTTTCTGAGATGAATGGGGTTTCGAAGCTTCATAACCTGTCCAAAGCTTAACCATATTATGACATAATGATAAATGCATTGTATCTGGACGCCGGCGTTGGTACGCCGATAGACTAAATAAAGAGTCGCTTTGGTATCAATCAGTGTCTGGTAATTTTCGTCATAAGTTACACTGCTAGGAGCATAACGACTTTTGTTTTTAGGGGGTGATACCTTTAGGGTTACAAGCAGGCAAGCGTTTATAATTTACTGTAACCGTTTAACATTAGATGGGTAGTATACTTCTTGGGGAAGGCGGCACTTTCATACAATCCTGAACGAACGCCGTCTTGTCTTACTGAAATGCTTGTTCTAGGATCTATATGCCCTAGCATGACTGTGTTCAATAAGTATTGGTGCATTTGAGTACCGTACGTTAATAAGAAAGCGTGACTAAAAGCGATTTCACTACTTATTGTTTTGAAATACTAGATAGGCCAATGGGTCTTCAGCAACTTGACTGTGTAAAAATATCGTATTTCTTACTGTGTTGTCTTTCTAACTTTGCATGAATAATTTAGATAATTGCTCAACAAAGCAGTTAAAAATACGATGCTATACGATGATTCTAGTTAGATAAAAATAAAACCAGCGGTTAAAACGCCATAGATTACCTAAAAAGCATTACCGTAATAACGCCTCAAAATCGATTTCTATTCTTAACCAAACGAGGCTCCTACCACCTCCAAATCACCGCAATATAAATGTAAATACGAAATCCGCGGATGTCATTTAATTAATTCCAGTTTTGTTGTATTCCAGTCCGCCATAACCTTTTAATTTGATTACCAGTGGTTTGCGGTGGTACTGTTGTGGAATTACCCGCTCCGTTGAGCGTCATGCCCGGCTATATGATTGGCTACTCTTGATTATAGTTCAATGTAAGCTAAAATTACATTATGTACCACTTCAATGGATTGATGTGGTGGTTTTGGTTGATTGGCGGTGTGGTTTTTGATAATGAATTAATATTGATGCGAGTATTATACAGTGACGAATACTACCGCAAAAATAATGAATGATTCGACGATTCAATTGTTGTTTTGTGTCCTAACTTACTGTTACTACATTAACTATCGAACATTAGTAATCAATTTGATAAAATACCTCGATTTACTTATTCTTTTATTACCTAACGCATCAATGCAAGAACAAAATTCAACGATAACAGCACAGAAACAAGTAAAAGAGCTTGCATGGCTTTTCTTACTACAATACTCATCGCAGAAACACAAGATAAGATTATTTGGTTGCAATTTCCTATACTATATCTCTATTGTAAATTATGACGCCTATTAGAGGGTTTTAGTTTTCTTTTTCTTTGTTTTATAATATTTTAGGAATAAGTCATTTTTAAAGAATTGTGATTATATGTACATATTAAAACATGATTTGAAAATGTGATCATATATATCTCTATTGTATAGCAAATTTCAGCCAAATAATCTGCTTTCCACAAATAAGCAAGTAAAGTGAAATAGCCTTAAGTCATCAGTAATTTGTCATAATATGTAATCTAAGTTATTTGTATTGTATCAATATACATATTTATTTTAAGTTTATGCACATTGACCTAAGCCCTAATATAACTTGGCATATATTTTTTGTAAGTAGTTCAGGCAATCACATAATAAAACCTAGAGCTTGAAATTAAATTAGAATGCACAATGTCGCCGGATTAAAGTATACCTAAGTAAAACATGTACCACATTAAGGATAATAATAATTTATTGTAGTATAATATTATTTTAGACTAGTGACAAAAACGTATACCCATGTATTATTATTAAATAAATTTACGACGTAGTAGAGCCTCGCTGATTTCAGCATGAATGGGCCGGCTCGACCGGGGAAGGACTACCCTCTCACAGAATATCGACGTGGAATAGCAGTAGTCCTACTGTTGTGTTTCGTTCGGTGAGTGAGAGTACCGGAGGCCCAATCACCCCCTTTCCCCCATCCCGCTCCCTTTCCTTCCCACGTCCTTTCCTAAAGGGTCGGCAACGTGCAAATGATGCCTCTGGTGTTGCAGGCGTCCATAGGCTACGGTGACCACTTACCATTAGGTGGGCCGTATGCACGTTTGCCACCTTAGTTGTAAAAAAAAAAAAAAAAAATTGCATATAGATTTTAGCTAGAATTACGCTTACTCCTCCTATCTGAATTTGACGTTCTAACGGCTCCGTATAGAATTTCTCAAGCGTTATCTTCGGGTAACAGAAATTTGAATGCAAGGTCTTGTTTTTAAAATTCTTTTTAGGTTTTTTTAATCGCGTTCGTAACATTATCTATTTCTATACAAATACATAACAACTAAATATCTTGTAACACTATATACACTAATTTTATTAGTACTGTGTATGAGGATCCTAATAAGCCAGCTAATAAGGCATACTTGGCAAATCAACAATAAGAGGAAAAGCAAAAAAAACAAATGGAGAATTATACCAAGCTTTTCCATTTTAATTTGATCAGCAGTGGTTCGCGATGGAAGCAGAATTACCGGCTTTATCAAGTGCGCTGTTATTGGATGGCTCTTATTATAGTTCGTTGCAAGCAGGGATATTGTGACCTAAAATAATCTCTGGTTACACAAATATAAATAACGTTGCAATGACCGTTATTGAACTAATACATGTTTTCTTATGTGCGATTTGTATCCCAGTTTAAGTGGTGTGAAGCAAATCGAATTTCGATACCTTGGGAAAGGAATAAATATTATTTTTATAATATTAACATATCGAGTCGCAGCGGCACACTTGTCAATGCTTGGAATGTCTTGCATTCCACGAATTGACAGGTAGAAGTCATTTTTTTTATTTTTTTTTTAGGAAAGACGACTTTCGCACTAGGAACAATTCTTGTGTCGCGGGAACTGTGCAAACATCCAAACAACAGACACAAAGACTTGGAACCATTTGTGGATCATACAAATTTTTGTCCGGTGTGGGATTCGAACCCACAACACTCGCAGTGGTAGCGGCGAGGCGATCACTTAAACCACTACGCCATCCGTGTATTTATTCAAAGTTTATATATCACATCATCATTGAGACTTCAGATATCTCTTCCATAAAAATAATGTTACTTCGTACTATCGTAATTTTATAATGCAATCTGCTAATATAATAAATGTAAAAGTTTGTGAAGATGTTTGTATATATGCAGGTTTGTTACTCAATATTAATTGTCCAAGGACGGTACTTGGCACACAGGTAAACCACATCCTGGCCAAATAAATAGGCTTTGTTTTATCCCAATGCCTAATTGTGTGAGATACTAAAATAATAATAATACAAGTATCGCCACAAGATGAAAACAGGCAAATGTTCCAGTGGCATTTTCTATTTAAGTTTCACTGAATATGTAAAAGATTTTCTTGTAGAATAAGATTATAGATAGCCAACTATCCGTATGTCACTATGTCTTGATCCTGAAAGACGGTTAGACAGCTGAAATTTTGGCGAAACTAATGTAACTTCGAGCCCAAATACAGAGTCAGAAAACACAAAATATGTGTATATTTCTTGACTTACGTCGATTTGTCCCTATTACTAGTGAAATTCGTATGTCAGTAACAATATTTACTGGAAATATTACTACACAAATAGTTTTTGCTTTTGCTATAACCTTTAATATGCCTATTTTTCTTTAGTTTTCATATTTTACCCGAAGGCTTTATTGATTAATAGTTGCCCGCCGAATTTCACCCATGTTTATAATTACTGCGCCGCTCTCGTGGCTCGTAGCGTGATGTTACATGGCATATGTTAGTCATTGATAATATTGCATTCTCTTGATGGTTATATTTTTTAAATGAGACATCTTTTTTTTCGTAATATTAACTAGCTTTTGACCACGGTAAGCTAGGCAAACAAAAAACTTTTTTGAAGTGAAAACTTCTTTAGGCGCGTTGAGCACTTCTTGGGTGAACAAAAATCATAGAAGTCGCGTCATCGTCACGCTTCCACGCTTTCCATTTTTGAATTATTTTAGAATATTAACAATATCTCAGAAATGGTGCGTCACCGAAAGCTTTCCATTTTTGCATTATTTTTGGTTTATAAAGAAGTGTTTATGATCAAGGATTAAAGTTTTCACTTCTATCGACAGTCCCCAAAGAAAGTTCATTTTTTTTTAAATTTAACTTTTTCCTATGTTAGTCGGCAATAAATTAAAATTTTTATGAAATTTTATAATCATTTCACTAGTTTTTGAGATAAATCGTTACAAATAAACTAAACCAAATCTTGTCACTTTATAATGAAGACAGAGAGACAAAATAAAATTAGTTTGCCTTTCATAAGCTATTGTTGGTTGCGGAATTTCTAGTACAACGCAGTAGGCCGGCCCACTTACCGGGCATGAATATATTTTGCCCGCGGCTTCGCTCGCATAAATGTAGTTTAGGTTAGGTTAAATTAGAAACAGTAGTTTTTTCTAGAGGAAAAGTACCCTACGTCCTTTTCGGATCTCCTGACAACACGTATACAAAAGTGTACGATGATCAGTCAAATTGTAAAGCATAACAAACAAACTCACATATACATTTAATAGCGGTCGCCTAGTAGTCAAAATTCGACCAAAATTCCTAAGCTTGCCACTTTGTTTTCTGTTTTTCTCTATAACGTATAAATAAGGTATAGGTAACCATAGTTACAAAGAATTGTACGACGTCAGACGAACAATGTCGAAATACTAGGAACGCGATTCGACTGCATGTGTCAAATGCATGGTTGTGTGCGTGTAGTGTTTTTCATTAATTTAATGTATTTCTAATGCATATTTTATAAAAATATTAGAATTTGCCACTCCTTCTCCATATAAACTTTAACTGCGCCAAATTTCATACTCCTTCGTCCGCGCAATTTTCTTAAAAAGGGGTACAAAGTTTTTGCTTCACGTATTAATATATAGATAACATTAGGTAGGATATACTTATATATTTATAACACAAGCGTCACTCAACTGTAACAAAATATGTATGTTACAATAAATAATTCAGCAATGTTTACATTGCTGAATAATTTATTGTAACATCGATTCAGTAATACACGCAGGACTACCATATGTGCGTATTAATATGCATTGTATGCACGTCCGGTTTAAGCCTTTACAATAAATTTTGCCACAGGTGCCGTATGCATGCACGTATTACCTACCCACAAATTTCATAGTCGAGTTGTACCTATGTTGAAATCTATATATTCATAGGTGAAGTAAAAAATTTGCACCCCTTTTTACGAAAATTGCGCAGACGGAGGAGTGTGAAATTTGGCACAGTTAAAGTTTATATGGAGAAGGAGGGGCGAATCCTAATATTTATATAAAATATGCATTAGAAATACATTAAATTAATGAAATAACAAAAAATAAAATTGACTTCAAAAAGAATATTCTAAAACTTAAAATGCACTAAAAAGTTATTAAATAATTGCATATTCTTGTGAATAATTAAATTATTGTTATTAATGGAGTCGGTGTCAGCCAAGGTAGGTTTGTAACTAATTAAACATGAGATGTCTTCTATAGTCATAACATAACATTGGCATGCACAATTATTACACACATAGACGCAGCACGCGGTGCGGGCGGCTAACAGGCATCGTCACATCCTGGGGCCAAACAGGCTGAGGTTGAGGGGAAAAGGCAGAATCTTGTCGTTGAACTTGACCAGACCTTGGATCGCATATATGAATGGGGTGCCAAGAACATGGTCGAGTTCAACGCCAAGAAGACCCAGGCATGCGCGTTCTCAACAAAAAAGTCTCCGTTCCTTCCCCTCCCTTCTCTGAAGAACACTCCACTGGTGATACGTGACAGCCTCTCCATCTTAGGTATGGATCTTTGCCGCTCCCTTAATCCCAAAATCTAGATCGAGAGCGTCATTAAGCAAGCTTCGCGAAAACTCGGAGTTTTGAACAGGGTGAGGCGGTTCTTCACGCCTGGGCAACTGTGCCTATTGTATAAGGCACAAGTGCACCCTTGCGTGGAGTACTGTTCTCATCTTTGGGATGGCTCCACGCAGTACTTGCTGGACGCTCTCGACCGGTTACAGCGGCGGGCTGTCCGTATCATCAGAGATCCAGAGGTCACGAGTTCACTGGAACCTCTGCAACTCCGTAGGGACATTGCCTCATTGGCATGTTTCTACAGAATATACCACGGGGAGTGCTCTGAAGAGTTATTCCACCTTATCCCGCCCTCCCCTTTCCTATCCAGAACAACGCGTGCTGGGCTCAGATGCCATCCTTACACGGTAGAGTCGATTAGAGCGCGTACCAACAAGTTTGGGTCCTCATACCTCTGCCGAACGACCAAGGCATGGAATTCTCTGCCAAGGCACGTGTTTCCTTCTTCCTTCAATCCTGGGTCCTTTAAGCGGGGCGTGAAAAAGCACCTTCTCAGGCCGTCAAAGTAGAGATCTCAACATCACCTCGGCTGCTATGAGGGCGGTGTGGAGGCCACTGCTCTTAGACCACACGACTGCTTACCATCAGGTGGAGTGTGGTCATTTTGACGAGCAAAATAAATAAAAAATATAAAAAAAAACAACCATGCATTTGACACACGCAGTCGAAGCCCGTAACTATGGTTACATATATCAATATAATATAATGACATAATTATATCAGCAATTTCTTACATGCAAACTTTGGCCGAATTTCGAGCACTAGGTGGCTGCTAGTACATTTAAATGTTTGTGTGTATTTTTCCTGTGTAACTTGATTGCTGGTTGCTTTTGATTGGTCGGCAACCAAAACCAAAATCAAAATATATTTATTCATTTAGGTCAAGTAACACTTATAAACGTCAAATTTACACTAACTAAACTATAATATGAATTTACATTTGCCACGTTCAGCAAAGCAAGAGCGTAGAACCAATGAGAAGAATGGGCAAGACGGCAGCTACAGGGTTCTTCTTCTGCTATAAAGTTTTCAGTAGCAACATGAAGTTTGTAGTCGTGTTCCGTAGATGGTAATAGATTCGTATCTATTATTTAGTCTTATGGCAAACATAATATACTAACATAATGTACTTCATTATTTACCTTGGTTGCTTTTAGTTTATCGTCAGTCTGGATTGATCAAAGAATAGCGCAATACTTCGCAGAATAGCGTGTGTATCCGTAGTAATATGTGATCAGGTATTAGTAAATCCTAATGCCCTACGGACATACGAAATTTACTCGATAACATTTCAGTAACAATACCTTTTAAAATAAAAATACAACAATACATTTTGATATGTACCTTTTAAAGGTATTAAACACTTTTCTATTCCTGAACCTTTTATTGTACAGACCGATGAATACATTTTTTTTTTCTGATATCCTAACGAATATTATATTTAAATGTGAATATCAGTCTGTTTGTTACGATTGAAAGTTTGTTTGTTGAAAATGATTTTTCTTAGTGCAGGAAACGTCTAAATGTTACTAATCATGCATTAGCTGGAATCCTAACTAATATAATAAATGCGAATGTGAGTTTGTTCGTTTGTTACACTTTCACGCCTTAACTTTTGAACTCCTACTACCACTACTTTTTCAAGATAAAAGTTACTTTGGGTATCTTTAATCTAGAAAAAAGTACAGTTCCAGAAGAATAGAATTTATTAACAAAATCTACATTAGCACAAGAAAAGCTATGATATGTCCTTCTTCAAACGAGGTTTAAAGAGAGTTCTTCTTTCACGGTAGGCAGCGGCTTTGCTGTGGCCTGACATTGCTGAAGTTCATGAGCAGTGGTTACCACTTTCCATCAGGTGGGCCACTTGCTCGTCTGCCACCAATGGCAATAAAAAAAAAGGAAAAAAGGAAAAAACAAAACTCGTAATTAGATATTTGCATGACAATTTGCAGTAGTGTGTGCGATTGCTGTGCATGAGGTACCGGCTTCAATTCCCGGATCAGACAAAGTGCTATTATATTTCTCTGGTTAGAAACTCTTAATGGCAACACGGATTTTATAACTGTTTCTGGAAAACCGCTATAGGCTCGGTCCAAAACCTTAGCTGGTGGAATTTGGATATACACTTGTACCTACCCTTTCGGAAACATAGATATGAGTATGCATCTATACTAATATAATAAAGCTGAAGAGTTTATTTGTTTGTTTGAACGCGCTAATCTCAGGAACTAGGTACTCGTTCGAATTGAAAAATTATTTTAGTGTTGGATAGCCTATTTATCGAGGAAGGCTATAGGCTATATAACATCACGCTACGACAGGGCAGCGCAGTAATTATAAACAAGGGTGAAACCGCGGGCACATCTAGTGTTAAATATAAATACCAATATATATTTTTCCCCTAATAACAAACAACTGCCGCAAATGTAAAGTTGTAAAGTTTCCCGTACTAGGAATAAATAAATTGCGGGGGACTTCACAAACATTCAAACCTCGGACACGATGAAAATCCAGACTCGAAACAACCATTTGTGGTTTACATAATTTGTTGTCCCGCGTGGGATTCGAACTCACAACACTCGCATAGGCAAGGCGACCACTTAAACCACTAGGTACGCCATCCGTACAGTCAAAATAATTGCCTATACGTTATCATACGAAGTGTATTGACTTATATATCTAAAACAAAATCAGTTTAAACTCACGTATGCCAGATAGCATCTAATCCTTAGATTGCTTTGTGATATCGGGTACTGTGATTGAATTTTAATCTCATTACAACGTCTTTTATCAATCTTTATTACATATGATACTTATTATATTAAGGAAATTAGATAATTATTGAATGACGACGCAACTTTAAATATAATATAATTCATGCCAATATATGATAGTTACTAGCTTTTGCCCGGGGCTTCGCTCGCGTTAATTTAGAATTTGACAATCAATTCGGGTTGTACTCTGCTTATAATAATATAATTCAATCATGATTCGAAAGACAGGTGGCGCCATCTATTATCATAAGAACGTTATTATTGTTTTCCTCGGGAACAGTAATTTTTTTCGTGATGAAATGTAGCCATGTCCGTTTCTGTACATCTGACAACGTATATGCAAAATTTCAGGATGATCGGTTCAGTGGTTTAGGCGTGAAAAGGTAACAAACAAACAAACTCATTTTCGCTTTTATAATATTAGTTAGGATTAGGATAGGATTTGCATATTAATTAGCCAATTATAATCGCTTGTTTTAACGGTAAAGGAAAACATTGTAACACATGTCTGAGAGTTCTCGATAATGTTCTCAAAAGTCTACAAACCTGCAGTGGACCAGCGTGGTATATTAATTATAACTACCTAACCTTTTTCAAACTAATATTATATTTATATATATATATGATATTTGTTCTGTTTCTTCTTCTCCCTAGCCTTTATTATTCCCAAGTCACTTGGGGTCGGCTTTCTAGTCTAACCGGATTTGACTGGATATCAGTTTTTAAATGGAGCGGCTGCCACCTGACCTCCGCAACCCGAAGGCTAACGATACCCTAAGGCTAGACCAGTATCAGGATATTAGATAGCTTTGTAATAACGACTGCCATAGATGTTCATGGCAGCCGGGACCGACGGCTTAACGTGCTCTCCGAGGCACGGAGCAGGCGATAGTTGTCAATCAATACGCACATAATTTCGAAAAGTCATATAACTTCCGAAAGTCAGAGGTGCGTGACGTGGATTCGAACCCGAGACCCTCTGCATTGCAGTCTGTTGGTCTCCCACTGAGCTATCTCACTATGCAATGTTCTGTTTATATATTCTATATGATTAAGTGATGGCGCAATGGTTTAATTAGTCACCTTCCTCTATTATATACCACGCCGAATGTTGTAGATTCCATCTACAAACGAGACAGTAAATTGTGTGATTCACAAATAGTAGTTCTGAGTCTGGTTGGTCTTTCCGTCTCTTATTTGTGTTTGTAAAGTCTCCTAGGAATTATTCTTAGTGTGATAGTAGTATTTAAGTAAAATAATTGACTTTAATATTATACTGACCATTTGGATCCAGTTTTTAGTATTCTTAGACTAAGTGAAAGTTTATAAAATCTGTGTATAGTTAGATGTGTTAGATTAATTTTAGGTTCTTTTAAGATAACAACATTTCTAATAAACAACGATCCAATGCGAATAAGACATCAGCATCGAGGGTTTCTTACCTTAAATAAAAACATAATTATAAAAAGTAACATAAATACCTGTATCCGGAAGGGCAAGACATAATAATATGTACTAGCGGTCGCCTAGTGCTCGAAATTCGACCAAAGTTTGCCTGTAAGATATTGCTGATATATATTATTTCATTATATATTGATATATGTAACCATAGTTACGCACTTCGACTGCGTGTGTCAAATGCATGGTTGTGTGCGTGTAGTGTTTTTTTATTAATTTAATGTATTTCTGATGCATATTTTAAAAAAATATTAGCATTCGTCACTTCTTCTCTGTATAAACTATAAGTGTGCGAAATTTCATACTCCACCGTCCTCCCAATTTTCTTAAAAAGGGATCCAAAGTTTTCGCTTCACGTTTTAATATATAGATATTATTACTCTCACGTTTGCCAACTAACTTTTAAGTACCACGCAGTAAAAGGCACTTCACTACTACTATTCTACTATGTGGCACTATTGACATATACCCGGCACAGATCCAAACAATCATGTCGCTACTGAGTAAAAAACATACTTTTATGTCTTATCTAGCTGACCCGCGCAACTTCATCTGCTTCATATAAGAGAATTTCTCCGTTTTAACAACATTTTTCACTGCTGCTCCGCTCCTATTGGTTGTAGCGTGATGTTATATAGCTTATAGCCTTCCTCGATAAATGGGCTATCCAAAACTAAAAGAATTTTTCAACTCGAACCAGTAGTTCCTGAGATTAGCGCGTTCAAACAAACAAACAAACTCTTCAGCTTTATAATATTAGTATAGATTAAATAGATTTATTACCAAGAGACATTTACAATCTCCTTATTATACATTATTCATATAACACTAATTAATCTTACTTATATTTACAAACGTATTAACAGTCACAACACAACACTGCAACAACACTTTGTCCAACTTATAAAACGAACTCCAGGGTATCACGGATGTTGCATCCCCTACCACTGCGCCAGTGAGGGTAAAGATTTTATTTTTAACTAGATGTTCCCGCGGTATCACCCGCTTTTATCGTTACTGCGCCGCCCCCGTGGGTCGTAGCGTGATGTTATATAGCTTATAGCCTTCCTCGATAAATAGGCTATCCAACACTAAAATGATTTTTCAAATCGAACCAGTAGTAATCACGCAGAATAAACCAGGAGAAACATCGTTTGTACTATGTCTGTAATGGGTAATTATTTTGCTGCAATGTTATTTTAAAACTGCGATATCTCGTAAGATATTCATTGAAATCGAATGATGTAAAGGGCAATTTTGTTTTAAATTAAATACTTGTGATGAATAAAGTATTTATTTAGATAAGGATTAATATCATGTTTATAAAAACACCTTCGCAAATAATACACTATTTTAGAACAAATTTGGTTAGCATAAAAAAGGTTATAGTGAGCCAACCTTAAAAGATAGACATATGCTGTCACGGACTTTTTTTTAGAACTTTTAAAGGGGAACAATTCTGTTATACATGATTTTTGCGAAACTTTAACTGTTTACGCAGCGCACGCAGCGGAAGCTCTCAAAAGGAAAAAATGCCCTCCGATTTTGAAACATTCTTCATTGGTGCTCCGCTCCTATTGATCTTAGCGTGATGATATATAGCCTATAACCTTCCTCGATAAATGAGCTATCTAGTGCTGGAAGAATTTTTCAAATCGGACCAGTAGTTCCTGAGATTAGTGCGTTCAAGCAAACAAACAAACAAACAAACAAACTCTTCAGCTTTATAATATTAGTATAGATTATTCAACATTATGGCGATTGAAAATTATTTTTTATTTATATATCTGTTAATTAACGTGTCCAAGATGTGTTTACACATTTTTATGGATATAAAGATTTTTGATTTTAACTAGGTTTTTGAATTTTCATTACTAAATTTGTTTGTCATCGAGATTAGCCGTTCTCTTAAAAACAGTGCTAGATAGAGAAATCGTTTTATTATTTTTGTGCAAATTACGGACATTTTATTGTGCAAATTTAGGAGATAAGGTAAGGAAGTTGCTGGCTTTTTATTATTATTATTCCACGATAATTTTCGAAACTGCATAGTTTATAAAACAAATGATAGGTATTTAAATATATTTCATAAGTAAAGCACTTCCACAAGACGCCGCTAAACTTTTACCAAAAGACAGAGAGCATGATTTTTAGCCACCTGCAACCTGTGACTGATCTTAAATTCTTCGGAAATTTCGGACTGGGTACAAAATCCTTTACAAAATTGTCAGTATATGAGATGATCATGTGATTCGTCGACGGGTCGTGCAAAGTGTTATTGGGCTTTTCTTTCAAGAAATTCTCCTTAGCAGTATATTGTTTGGTACCCGATAGAGGCAAAAGCCCCTATTACGTGGGATTTTTAACATTACACCACCCATATCGCACTCAACAGTCACCCATCAACCCATTAATTGGCAACAATGTAAATAGCAACTATCTTGATAACACCTACAGATATATCTGCACATAAGTCATGTTTTAATTTAAGTATATAGATTACAATTATCAGAAGCAATCACAATTGATTCATCATATATAAGGGAATATTTTTACCGATCTTGGTCACATTCGGTGTACATTGAATTCAAAGATGGCTGCCAAATACTTAGCTCTGTTTGTAACTGCTGCAGTGGTAACTCAAGGTACGTTTAATAATTTTTACGTAGCATTATTTTGCTTGATATAGGTACAATAAGTGTAATTATTTGAATACTAGAGTGAGTGTGGAGATATTGCTTCATTGGTCGTTCACGGATAGCGTAGTGGTTTAAGTGGTCGCCGCACTCGCTGATTTCAGTATGAATGGGCCGGCTTGACAGGGGGAGGACTAATCTCTCACAGAATATCGACGTAAAATAGCAGTATTCCTACTGTTGTGTTTCGTTCGATGTGTGAGAATGCCGGAGGCCCAATCACCCTCTTTCCCCCTTCCAGCTCCTTCCCCTTCCCACTTCCTTTCCTAAAGGGTCGGTAACGCGCAGATGATGCCACTGGTGTTGCAGGCGTCTATAGGCTACGGTGACCACTTACCATCAGGTGGGCCGTATGCTTGTTTGCCACCTCAGTAGAATAAAAAAAAAATACCATTGCGCTGAGTGCTGTGGGTTTGAATCCCACACGGGACAAAAAATTGTGTAATCTACAAATGATTGTTCTGAGTCTGGATGTTCTTTGTGTCCGTTGTTTGAATGTTTGTAAGTTCCTAATATTTATAATTATAAAATATGCATTAGAAATACATTAAATTAATGAAAAAACACTACACGCACACAACCATGCATTTGACACACGCAGACAAATCGTTCGTAGTATTTCGGCATTTTTCAGCTGATGTACTACTATTCTTCGTAACTATGGTTACATATATTAATATATAATTACATATATTCGCTATATATTACTTTTAAATGAATTATGGTCGAATTTCGATCACTAGGCGACCGCTAGTAAACTTAAATGCACGATGCCAAAGAAATACTATCTTGTCATAGTCGTATGCATTATAGTCTGTATTTTTTGAAAATTAAGATATTATTTTTGTAAAATATAAATGTTTATATTTATTAACTTTATTACAGTTGTACCACTCAACCTACCTCAAGCTCGCTCTCTCGTCGAAGTCACATTAGCGGATGAATCTATCAGCCATATCAGCAACCCTTTGATCGGCCGATCAATTACTATTGCCAAGTCTTTCCTGGACACTTTGATTAGCTGCCATGTTGTATTCCCCAACGGTGTGATGTACGAAGCTTTCCCCACCAACCAGATCCCATCAGGACCAGTGTCTTTTGCAGCAGCTGTTGAACCATACAACAGCTGTGCCATCTCATTCTTGGGACCTGATACATCCTTCAGTGGTAGCTACGAGCTGATTTCCTTGGTAAACCACAACGCGGAGAATTACCAAAGCTTGACCCGCAAGAGATTCCACATGACGTTCGTCCTCAGTGAGCTCTGGTAAATCGAATGTTTTGGTAATTTTTGCCCATTGAGAAAATATACCTTTTCACGCAATAAATTATAAAGCTTGTAAACATTATTTATTTTTTACTTTTACTACATCTGCATGGAATGATTGTATTGTCGTGAAAAACTTTACAAACATTTAAACAACGCATAATAAAAAAAAACGGGTTGCACTCCGAGAGTGTCGGCAGAAGTGAAAACTTGAATATTAACGTTGTGCATATTGAAATGGTTAGGGAATAATTTTGCACGAATTGCTTTAATTATCAGTATAAAAGTACTATCATTTATGTGGTAAAATACAATATTCATTTATTGCGCTATCGTACACAAACATGACAATTCTCCCTCCGTCTTTCGAATTTTCGATCAGGTCACGTGTCGTGACGCGAGTTTGACAATTCTCCCTCCGTCTTACGAATTTTCAATCAGGTCTCGTGTCCTGATGCGAGTTTAACATTTATTACCCATCACAAAAAAAGTGCACAACGCCGCCAAATAAGTTTTCACTTCAAAAAATAATATTCCCGAGGGATGGCAAAATCTATGACGCGTTAATAGTAGAAAGCCATAATTACTGAAATTTTCTAGTAGCTCGAATATTCTTTCAACACAATACATATCGTACACAACGACCAATCAGAAACGAGCAAACAAATAATTCCCTGGACACAGTCCATTGTTTAGCGTGACGGGGCAACTTGACAGATCAAATTAATAACTGGAGTTCGGGTACTCCCTGGGCAACTGTCATAGTACTCACAGTGTCGGCAAAGTGGCCGGAGATGCTACAGAATGTTTAATGCAGTTAACAACTACCTACGTTTGAGATCTCTCTGGCGTTAATATATCTTGTACAAGTTCTGAAGGTTAGTTGAAAAGATATGTGCGGCTTAGATACGATTTAAATAATTGTGTTTTTAAGGTTATAATCATAACTGTAATTAAGGTATAATATTATAATAAGAAATTCGTTTCAATCCAGATTTGGTGGTCCAACCACACAGTTAATGCCAAAGAAACATTATGTATATTGGACTTTTAAGTGGTGGTAAGAATTAGCACGACTAAAAGGAGGGAAATTACTTAGATCATTTTTACATTAAATTCAAAATAAACGATGATAGTGTAATATATACGTAGATACCATGTTATCTGTACAGTTATAGATATGCATTATATCTATGTTATTTAGACATACATAACATGTATATTATATTTTACTTGAGTCTTCAGACTCTTTGATGTAAAAGGAAAGTATATCAATAACGCGTTATGTGTATTATGGTAGACAGAAATGTACGGACTACAACCAAATTTTGCTGATCATAGGCCTCACAGAGTAGAGACAAGCAGAATGGTTCGTATAAACGGCAATCCGTTTAACAGGCACATTTACAGACATTTATACTCCACCCAGAAAGTGAACTCCAGGCCTAAGGTTTGACTGAAAAGATACATACTTACTAAAACTGCAACACTAGCGAGGCAGATGACAATAATTAAACTCACTTACCGATGGAAAAACTACTTTCAGTTGGTCGACGATTTTTTCGTCCTGTTTTTTACTTCCAACGAATTAAGAATAGTGCACTACAAAGTAGCACTTCTATTTTTAATGCAGTGTCTTGCTGTAAAGTGCAAAGTTTGAGGCAATCCGATGTAAATAGCTTACAGTTTTGTTTGGAACATTAAAGCTGAGTTACGGTGAAGCAAATTGTTTGAACTAAGTTTCTTTACTGCTTTTAGTGGCGTGTTTTAATTTTTGTATAAGTTTATATTTTGCAGCTGTTCGGAACACGGTAGTGCAATTATTGTTTTTATGTACTATCAAGTTGGCAAACAAACATAATATTGCCTGCCTCATGGCCATAAGTTACCTATGGACTCTTGCATCATCAGAATATCACACACGATCAAAAAATCAATAGTTGTGGTGTTGTCTCTAGAGCAAAAATTTCACTGTCTTCTCTCGTCAACGACACTGAAAACTATATTTACAGGACTATGAAATTACTTTATAACACTGAAAGCTATACTCACTAGACAATAAAGTTACACTGTCTTCTCTCCTTAACGAACCTGGAAACTATACATACTTAACTATAAAATCACACTTCTTTCGCCAACGAACTTTCAAACTATACTCACTGCTCTATAAAATCGCCTTGTCTTTTCCTCTCAACAACGACCCCGGCGACTATACTCACTGGACTTTAATATCACACAATTTTCTTTAACGACCCTGGAAGTATTAAAACTTCCAGGGTCGTTAACAAAAGAAAAGTTTCAGTGAGTATAGTTTCCAAGGTCGTTGACAAGAGAAGACAGTGTGTTTTTATAGTCCAGTGAATGATCACTGGACTATAAAATCACACTGTCTTCTCTTATCAACGACCTTGGAAACTATACTCACTGAAACTTTAAATTCATATTGTCTTCTATTATCAACGATCTTGGAAAATACACTCAATTGACAATAAGGTTACACTGTATACCCTCCGTAACGATCCTGGAAACTATTCTCACCAGCCTATAAAATCATACTGTCTGCTATTGTCCACAAATCTGGAAACTATACTCACTAGAATATGCACACGGAAATACCATGACCACATCTTATTGGTCTCGTGGAGAAATTGCACACAAAAAAATAGGTGCACTTGCAAGGTGATAACTTATGTACATACATACGTATCACATTAAACGACAATGTAAAAAATAACTTGTCGGATTATGAAAGCGCAGCGACGGTATGTATGATAAGTACATAATAAACTAAGAAAACGAATCTCCGAAACACGTACCGTATACACAATCCCACATACATAACACAAGTGGCCTGCTCGTATCGCCTTTGTACCAAACTCCGGATTGTTAAGCATAGTTAAATCCGTCCGGTGAAACTAACCGGATGGCTCATATCCGGATTTATCTAGCACATGCTTGGAGTATAATAGCGGAGAAAGCGTTTTACAATTCTTCGTTTATCTTATCTTATCTTATCTTATGTGTGAGGACCAGTCAGTGCAGACCGGCAACACTTCGACCCATTGGGATCTTTCGTGTCGGCCCCAAGATTTAACTCTTAGCTATCTCCTTATGAATGTACTGCATAAGCCACAGTGTACAATTCAGAGGGAGAAGCCTGAAGTCTTCAGGGTTTGGATATGCCAACCCCAATTCTTCGTTTAAGTTAAGTGTTGAAAATGTTAAATAGTCAACATAGCTAGCCAGCGTAATTGGGTACAAGTCATCTGCAAATTAAAGCCTAAATGTCTCGGTAGCGTGGTGGCAGTGAAATTGACTGCTGTGTATGACGTCTTGGCCAATTGAATTGGAGTTTTCTGTGAATAAATTTTCAGTAAGAGCGGTACGTTTAGAACTGTGCTCGGTATGGCACGTAAAAACATAGCTGGCAAAATGAGGATTTAATGTGTTACTTACTGTTTCTTTGGTGTTTTTTAAAGAGGTGCTCAAGAAAGCCATTTAGTAGTTACGGAACTAGAGCATGGAAATACGAGCTACTGGCTGCGGTTTCGTCTACGTGATTCCCATAAGAGATATAGGGATCTATGTATTAATCTAGGACTTGATCTATTTATATTCCAAGTTGTATATATTATATAGTTTTTTTATTCAACCAAGGTGGCAAACAAGCATTCGGCCTACCTGATGGTAAGTGGTCACCGTAGCCTATAGACGCCTGCAACACCAGAGGTATCACTTGCGCGTTGCCGACCCTTTAGGAAATGAAAAAGGAAATGAGAAGAAAAAGGAGCGGGAAGGGGAAAAGAGGGTGATTGGGCCTCCGGCATTCTCACTTACGGAACGAAACACAATAGCCTACTATTGTGTTTCGTTCCGTTTCCGTACTGCTATTTCAAGTCGATATTCTGTGAGAGGGTAGACCTTCCCCGTTCGAGTTGGCCCATTCATGCTGAAATCAGTGAGGCTCTACTACCTACTTCGAAAATCCGTTTAACTGAGTACAGCCATAAACAGACCTTAACAATTATTATATTAGTATAATTTAAATCCGCTTCAGCTTATGATTTAATCTTATTTAAATTTTTTACAGCAGAACGCAGTGAGCTCAAACTGTACGAATGCGCCTGACAACTAGTTACAGAACAACTTGTTACGTCGCAAGACTGGCGGATTTAAAAATCTATCTTAAGGCTTATTCCTATTCGGACTTTATAAGGTGGCTGAGTTGCCTTAGGCCTTAGTGTATTGGAAATGCTCTAACACTAGCAAAAGTAAATTGCACTTGTCGCAAATTTTTCGCAACTATTTTCTGCAGTCGCTTCTAATTTTTTACTTAAGTCTGCGTAAATGTAAAAATTAATACAACAATGTGAAATGTGTATTAAATGTTTTTTAGCAGAGAAAAATAATTGACGATCATATACATGTGTGAAATGTGGTCTCAAACTATATTTATTTACGGACGACTATTTGAATATTTTGTCATAATAATATATTTTGCTAAAACCTTATTCATAGGTCGCTGATCTTATTAAGCATCCAATTTAATTGTTCTCGAATTATATTGAGAGACAGCGCGAATGTTGCCCGACTCAATCTGAAGCATCGTTATATACATCCCTTTACTCATGTGTACTATCCGTTTTGAAGCGCTGCTTTGAACCAACTATAGGTTTCTGTTTCATTGGTAACAATAACCATATACATGTTATACTATTATAATATATAACAATTTTATTGGCCCTGTATTAAAGTGTCCCACTGCTGGGAAAGAGTCACTTCGCAGAATAAGAAGGGCTAGGCTATCGTGCGCCACTAAGCTAGAATGCTTGAGGTATTGGTACGTTCGCTTTGACAATAGGTGGGATTTAAACCCACGACCTCCACTAAGCAAGTCCAATGCATTATCCACTGGGCCACCGCAGCTCTTTAATTAATAAAGTTATGACGTTACCTGGTTAAACAAACCTAATAAACAAACGTAAACCGAATCACATTGTATTGCATGCAGAATGATAATAATTTAATTAAAACTCGCTTTGATCAATTTCGACGAGTTTCTGCATGATTGGAATTCAAATATTTGGATTGATATGATTAAGTACAAAGTTGTCAGTACAAATATAATTTGATTGATTATAATGGAGATGTTTATTTTCAAAGTACGGTGCTGTTTATAAGTTAGGTTCATAGATTAGAGGAGAAAGTTTAAATTTAGAAGGGACTCAAATGTATATTATTATTTTATTTATTATCGACTAGCATTTGCCCGCGGCTTCGCTCGCGTTAATTTAGAATTTGACAATCAATTCGGGTTATACTCTGCTTGTAATAATATAATTCAATCATGATTCGAAAGACACGTGGCGTCATCTATTATCATAAGACCGTTATTAATGTTTTCCACGGGAATAGTAATTTTTTTCGGGATGAAAGGTAGCATATTATGTCCGTTTCTGTACACCTGTCAACGTATATGCAAAATTTCCGGATGATCGGTTCAGTGGTTTAGGCATGAAAAGGTAACAAACAAACAAACTCATTTTCGCTTTTATAATATTAGTTAAGTTATTACTAAATAGTGATTGATATACTCAGTTTTATTATTGGTTTGGTTGCCACGAAACCAAAGTAAAGAATAATACGATAAAAAAGAAAAATAATAATATAATGTAGCAAGAATTCTTATAATAGATTATTTATATTAATATTGAATATTAAATAGATTTGTTTTTTTTTTTTTTGAGATTGGTGATATATCTTGGTTTAAATACACAGCAGACAAAGAAGTAAAATAAAAATAACAAAATAAGGACATCAATATTTAAAAGTTAATAGGCAAGTTACTAAAATTATAATTAGGTAAGTTGTGAGTTGTTAATTATAATTAGGTAAGTAAGGAGTTGGGCTTAGGTAAAGACAAGAAACTCTTGGTGTCTTTTTAATTTTGCCATAATACCTATACTTATTAGTAATGTTGTAAATTTCAACTTAGTATTTTCGGCCCTATATTACTATAGCATAGAGCGCACAAGTCAAACTGCCGGCTTGAATAGTTATCAATGTCAATATAAAAAATAATACTATATGGAATCATTTAGATGCTCATATTTGACCTGAAAGAGGGATCAAATAAACGCCTTGGCAATAATAATATTACTAAGGATAATTTCAAAAACAAACGCAAAAGTAAGCGTTCGGCTTCAAAGCCCTTATAAATCTAGTCTCCATTGGCTTTATTTGACAAGGGATAAATTTATTGGGTGCTAAATGTGGCCCACGAATAAATTATTGGCAAAACATGTGACCGGAAATCAAGATTGTTTTGAAATGGAATCAGTTTTGATGTGTTTTGTTTCAATATGGAAATTATTTGTTTTCGATTTAAATGATAAAAGGTTCTCGGGTTATATTCGAGCTGCGTGAATATAGGTGAATGGGTGGTTTGGTATTGGCATTCGTTGAAATGTTTGAAAATGTCCGTAGGTAGCAATTGCGCATGTAATTACGTACTTTATAGCGTTTAAAGAGGCTTTTGACATTTTAACCGTCGACTCGGCAGCGCAACGGTAGGCTGGAGGTTTTAATTTCTAGCAATATATTTCTGGGATCTATCTGTCAACAAATTCTTAGTAGCAGCTTGAAGTCTAGGACTGAAGTAGACGATAATAAATCGCCTCTTATTACATGGGACTTAAAGTGGTTAGCATAACTTTTTCTTACTGTATTTAGCCATTTTCTTTACAGTGGTCACCAACAGGAACCAGCCTATATCTTACCCCCCCATCAACCAACATATGAAAAACTGACAAAATTACTTATAATTACTAAGCCTAACTAATTAAGAATACACAACAATATTTATTTTTCTCTGTTAACAAAAATATGTGCCGCATAGAGTTAAACTATAGCTTGCGATATGTAAGTGTAATACGCCTTCGCTCATTTTTTTTTGGGTATAGGTGTGAGACTATGTATGTGTGTACAATGATTTTGTCCTGAGAATGCCTTGCACAAAAGTGAATTCACATCGAAGCATATTTCGTATTCAAAGCAGCTTACTGCAATTTGAAATATTCCCGCGTGCCATTACACTGGTACTCGTCATCGGAGCAATTCATTATTGTCAACCTTACCTCTATTGGACTAGTTAGTACGTAATGGCTTCCTCTCTTCCTAATTATGAGTTTAAAATAATACGACCAATCTAACTTCATATTCGAAATCTATACATCAATAATGTTTACATACTAGCGGACCTCACATACGGTATCCTGCCACACATTGCAGTATTACATATCGGGTTCACTTGTAAATCATCCGGGTATCCACACTAACACACACAAAAATTGCATTAATATCGGTCTAGCCGTTTAGGAGGAGTTCAGTGCCATACCACACACACGAACAGAAGAGTTATATTATATACAAATATGTAGTCTTGAGGCGTTTTCCGGAGGGGTATCATGCCTACATGTGACCAGCTAAGTTTGAGGTTCCACATAAAGAAGAGCGAGTGTGTGTCATATATTTAGAGTCCATACTATAGTCATGTATTTGCAAACATAAAAGCCTAATATACTTTAGCCTTTAGCTTAGCGAAACCTTACGATCGAACGATCAATCAAACTTATGTCGCCGGGCTGCCAAGAAACAATGATTATATTATGTATTTAATAAAAGCTCATTATTATTATTTAGTACTTATTACATTAATTTCTTATTTTATAAAATGTAAAAAGAAATAACAAAAAGAAGTTGGATTACCAAAGATTAATCTCAACTAGTGCATAATATACCGTAAACCGGGGTGGCATTGATTAATTTTAAAATATAAACCGTTGCCATTCATTGTATTTTGAAGTCATATAAAAACAAAAAATGTTTATATAATGGACTAAAACTGACCAAATACTTTCATATTTTATTGAAAAAAAAATTAAAATGCAGTTTTTAATTTAGAAATAAAATTAAAAAGGTTGTAATCAATTTAATATTAAATTTGGGGTTACTTTGAGGCCGCCTGATTTTTTTATAGATTTTGATAGAGACCCCGACTAGAAACACAAAACAATAAAAAAAATTAAATTGACAATTTTAGTTCTAAAACTAGATGATTTTTAATTTTTTTGGGGTGAGTTTGATACTTGGGGTGAGATTGATTAGACTTATACTTGAATTCAGGGTTTACTTTATTATAATAAAGGGTCATAAATAATCACGCAAATTATTTTCAAACATTTTTATTTAATCAAGTAACAATATTATGTATTATAAATTATAATCCTAGAGTAGGTATTTAAAGAAAAATTAACAAAAAAACGTTTCAAAAGTTTTTTTACCTAATTATCTATTATAATAATCAGTCTTAATAGTTTTAAAGGTAATAATCAGAGATCAAAAAGTACCAGTAGGTACGTAGGTAGCATATCAAAATACAATACTTCTCTCCACAATAATTAACACGGTCACATAATTATTTTTAGAATTAGGTAAGTGTACTTAGTACAGATATACATTTTAAAAAACTATGTAGTAAATAAAAACAATACAAAATAATGGCACATTTTTCAAGAGGGTTTCTTTACAACTCCTTAACTACTATTTCAGTTGGAAATTTATAGATGTTTCCATCGAGTTTTGGTGATGGAAGGTAATTTATAATATCAGACTCTTCAATAATTGACAGATCATTAGGAACTTCTCGAAAATCAGTCTTTGATTTCATTTGGGATTTGTACCCTTGTACTACAATTTTTTCTCCCGAAATGTCTTCAATAGAGCAAACGTAGTTATAGCTTTTCTTTCCCTTCTTAGTCGAAAACTTTGCTAAAATAAATTTTCCTACTTCAGGCCCCTGCGTTTCAATTTCAGACTCACAGTTATCTGGTGCTACAGCTTCTGTTGGAGGAGATTCTGACCTAGATCTCGATTTACGTGCTTGATTTAAAACATGTGATTCATCAGGTTCATCGATAGCTTCATGGTCTTGATGTTCCGAGGATGTGGACGGCTCAGTTGTGCAAATACTTTTCCCAGGCTCGACATTCAGTCTCCTCTTCTTTCTAGTCGGCTCTGACTGTTGTCCGTAGCGCTGCTCTCTTAAAAACTCTATTAATGAATCACGAACAACCGTGTTCATTTCAGGGGAAGGTGTTCTGTCAGGCAATTTTCTTAAAACTCTTTCTCGGTCAAATGGATAGATTCCCGTTGCTTTAAAACTGGAAATCAAATTTCTCTTCACTGCCAATGGTTCGGTTACTGCACTGTCATTTTTCGGTGGTATTTTATCCATTTCTATGATAGTTTGTCTTAACAGTGACGGAAAGGATTCTTTCGGGACACTTGTAGCTCGAAGGTTAGTTTGTTTCCAGGTTTCAAGAGTTTTTCTCCAGGCTCCTTTTAAAGGGCGAAAGAAAGCGACATCTAAAGGCTGACATAAGTGCGTGGAGTTTGGGACAAGACACACGAAGCCAATATTATGTGTGTTGCATGAAGTTATGACATCTTGATCAAGGTGGGATGATAAATTATCACCAATCAATATTTTTCGTCCATTTAATTTGTTAGCGTGAGGCAAAAAACATGTCATGAACCAATCCCTAAATGTCGAAGCATCAATCCAGCCACTAGCAGTTCGGTTATATCGGCTTCCTCGACTACAGCAAGATTCTCTACAACACGGATGACCAACGATACCTCGTTCCTTCCAAGTATCATACAAATGCGTACTTTTATAAATGATGTAAGGCGGTAATAATGTTCCATCTGCGGAACCGCAAAACATAACCGAAGTACTACTTTTTGAAAAATTCATTATTTTCTCAGGGTACTTTACTCCCCTTTTATACAAACATCTTTTCTTGCCGGGATCGTCGGCCATATTCGTCTCATCATAGTTAAAAATGTTACTTGGCGGGATATCTTTTACTTCAGGTTCCAGGTGATCGAAATATCTATTTAATGTGTCCCGTCCTATTACTGCTCTAGACCTTTTGATATTGGTGGTTACTCTTTGTGCATAAGAGTCTTTGTGGCGCTTCAAAAGACTAGCAGCCCACTCGACACCCGGCAAATTATTTTGAAAGCGTTCGACTGTCCGTCCTCGTTTGTCTAAGTATGATTTCGCAAAAAAGCGAATATCTAATAACGTGAGGGGAAAGCCCCAATCAGAACAAGAAGCAGCAGCACTTAAAATCGAAATTTCCTCTTTATGATTAAAAATTGTCTGTCCACCGGCTGATTTTCCATGTAAGCCTTTGTACTTGTTATATAATGTGCCGAATGGGATGTGATACTGAAGCGAGGCAGCGTTTATCGTAAGCTCATTGTCGGTTATCTTCTCTAGAGCCTCTTCAAGGGTCTCCTCAGTGTAATTTTTATAATTGCGGGTACCCGGCGTTTTTTTGTAAGTCCGAACCATCTCGAATGTACAAACAAAATATATACCTGGGGTTAGATTGATAAGTCATAGAATGTCTTATATCCTTTGAATATTATAATAACTGGGGCGAGATTGATACATATCAATGTCGCCACGTATAGGTAATCAATTACGCCCCGGTTTACAAACGAAAGCATAGAAAACAAAATGGCGACCGACGGTGCAAGGTTAAAACATGTTTTTACTCCCAAAGAACCAAACAATTACATATCCTCTTTTCGTAAATAACAAGTAAATACACACATTTGCACATTCGAAGTTATACGGTATTGAAAAAGAGTTAATTTTAACGTAATAACTTAAAGAATTGAATAAATTACTTACAGTGATGTTCTTTTGTCGCCGTTTTCCAAAAATATGGCGGACGAGTCAACCTTGCCAACACAAAAAAGAAAAATAACAATTCATTCCATTCCAAGTAGAAATATAGTTAAAACCATAAATTTTTAGTAATCATCAATGTCGCCCCGGAACTCAAAGTCGCCCCGTTTTACGGTACCCTTTTATTTTCCATTAACAAGCAAAAAGATCAAAGCCAACAAAGAAAATTTGAGCTCCAAATTTAATCTCTCAAAATTTCAGGGACTCGGTTAATGCATGAGGACTTATGTTAAAAGGTACTAATTGTTCTGTACATAAGTAGGTAGGGGTGTGCCACTGTGAATAGTCTTGATGTAAATTCAATTTAATTATGCAGATGCTTCGTGTGCCAACCCTATTCGGTATACGTCACAGTCGTCGGTGTCAAAGTCGTGCTCATTCCCGCTAATGGAGATTTTCACATGTTATGGCTTTTACGAATGTGATTTCGAGTTCCATGTTATTTTGCAGGAAGCTTTTGTAATTACTCGGTATAGAATCAATTTGATTATGTAGATTTCTGTGACGCGGATGCATGTTTGACTTGTTCGTAATGGAATGGCGGTGAATTATTATATTTATTTTATTTAAAATATTTTTGTTTAGTTTACATAATAAACTTTTGCCAAAGGTATTTTCTATCACTGAATGAAGCAGACATTTATAAGTGAAGGCAGATATTACGAAGGCTTATGTGTAAGCAATAGCTAAGTTTGTCAAAGAATGTGTGTAATTTAAAGCTTAAGCCGAACCATGAAATAAAACGGATTTTTTTGCACTAGTCTCCAAGATCGTATAACTGCTATTTAATTAAACAATATTTAAGAAAGAGAAAATATTTCTTAGGCAAAGCTTTCTGATCTACAAGCACAGCATTTTATTACCAGTAAAATAAACCTAATACTGCGTTTCACTTTACAAACGGAATTAAAAACCTACTCATAGAACTAATAGCTTTAGATATTTACTATAAAATGCGGGTAGTTAAAAATAAAAATCAACGTATGGAGGTTGGCCCGGTATCGCCGGTTTTCCGAGAATGGCATTGCGCCAAAGAATGTCTTTATTGCTTCCAGGAATTTCCTTTGAAGGAATTCAATAATGCTAGATGGAATTAAAATATAATACTGTGAAAGTTTCATGTGGAGGCTGTATAGTAAATGGATTGATGGATTGGAAGCCTGACCCCTTAAAAATATTGGGTTTTAGAGAAAAATGGTAGAAGATAATAAAAAAGCATATCCAGATATTCCTTTAGAATTATTTGATAGTATTTATTTATTACTTCATTATTATCAATATATATAAGAGCAGCGATAGCTCAGTGGAGAGACTAACAGACTGCAATGTATAGGGTCTCGGGTTCGAACCCACGTCGCGCACCTCTGACTTTCGTAAGTTATATGACTTTTCGAAATTATGTGTGTATTGATTGACAATTATCGCCTGCTCCGTGCCTCGAAGAGCATGTTAAGCCGTCACGGCGTCGGTCCCGACTGCCGTGAACATCTATGGCAGTCGTTATTGGGAGAGTGTCGACACAAAAGATCTCACTGGGTTGAAGTGTCGCTGGTCTGCACTGACTGGCCTCCACATAAGATAAGATAAGATCAACATATTACTTCATTATTGGTAAAAGTATTGTTTCTTTCATGAGGCTTAAGTAGACAGAACTCGCAAAAGATAACAATGCGTAAATAAACTTAAAGCTTGGGCAAAATTCATCCAATATTGTAATTGTTAAAGAATGTAAAAGTAATGTTTGTCATTCATTCACTAAACGGATATGGATAAAACATAACACACATATGTATAATATTCTAGATTAACGCATAAGAAACCTTTTATCCCGGCGATGCGTCCCTACGGATTATTGTCGATAATGCTGCGTGCAAAAATAGTATATAATATTGACCAGGATATCAAAAATCTGCAGAATTAAATGACATGTAGACAGCTGCACCTGAATCTTAATGTTACGTTAACGTGACACGTCATATTGATTCTAACGGTAACTTTAACACTACATGCTCAATTCTATATAAATTAAAAAAGAAAATACTGGTTGAAATTAAACTACTATATACGGATTTTATCGCGTTGTTTATTTGACACTGTTACAAAATTTTTTTTTGAAAAACTGTTACACTACTATAATCACTATTAAACTTTACAAATTTTTTAAGCTATTTAAATTATTGAACTATTAAAACTATTTATACTATTACTATACTATTATACTATTTAGATTTATTTTTACACTTTCCCCGACGTTTCGGTTGCTTTTCAGCAGCCATGGTCACGGGGAGACTAAGATGGTAGTTGTCTCAATGTTCCAGTGTAGTTATTTCAAAGTACCCGAACATAATTTAATCATGGGTGTTTCTATTTACGCAGAATGAGCTCAAAGTATCATGAAGTCTAGCTGTGGTTTGCTTCTTCTTGGGTTTGACTATTTGGATTACTGGATCCCAAGCTGGTGGTACACTCCAACCATCTTCTCTATTGAAATTAGGATGTTTCTTGATTTCAATAGCCTCGCGAAGCATCCTTGGTAGGAATCGGTGTTCTTTAGCGAGCATCTGTGGTTTGTCAAATCTCAGGTAGTGGTTGGTCCCCTGTTGCACATGTTCACACACAGCAGACTTCAACGAGCGTTGGTGTTTTACATCAGCTATGTGTTCTTTTATGCGGGTGCCTATGCTTCTCTTGGTTTGACCAATGTATGAGAGTCCGCAGTCACAATCTATTTTGTAGACCCCTGCATCTTGTAAAGGTAGTTGGCACTTGACAGATGGTAAAAATTGACTTATCTTCGTTGGCGGCTTGAAGTATGTATTGATTGAAGCTCGCTTCAAGATGTAGCCAATCTTGTCAGTGACACCCTTCACATAAGGTAGTATAGCAGGCTGGCGCTCGACTGTGGCTGGCTTTTCTCGGGATCTGTGACAGCGGCGCGGCTGTTGGAGCTTGTTGTCTTGCAGTACTTGCTTGACATGTTGAAGCTCGGCGTCCAGGTGTTTCTTGTCACAGATCCCGTGGGCTCTCTGAAACAAAGACATTCCCACGGTAGCTAACTGTTTAGGATGGTGGTGAGATTCACCGTTTAAGTACCTATTTGTATGGGTCTTTTTCCTATATACAGTGTGGCTCAAAGTATGATCAGAATTCCTGATGACAAGGACATCTAAGAAAGCTAATGAATTATTTGCCTCTAATTCCATAGTAAATTGTATGTTGTTATTAAGGGAATTAAGATGTTCTAGGAATACACTTACACTATCTGTTGGTAATATTGTAAAAGTATCATCTACAAACCTCTTATAAATCCTGGGTGTGATGGGGGCAGTCTGCAAAGCTCGAGCCTCAAAGTCTTCCATATATATGTCGGCAACAACAGGCGATACTGGGGAGCCCATTGCCACACCATCAACTTGTATGTAGAATTTATTGTCCCACAACAGATAGCCAGTTGTTAAGCAATGCTTAAGTAGTTCTGCATATTCCTCAGGCATATTGTACTCTATTAGCTTCCTTTTAGTTATTTCAATACAGTCATGTACAGGTATGCATGTAAATAATGACTGTACATACAAGTTGATGGTGTGGCAATGGGCTCCCCAGTATCGCCTGTTGTTGCCGACATATATATGGAAGACTTTGAGGCTCGAGCTTTGCAGACTGCCCCCATCACACCCAGGATTTATAAGAGGTTTGTAGATGATACTTTTACAATATTACCAACAGATAGTGTAAGTGTATTCCTAGAACATCTTAATTCCCTTAATAACAACATACAATTTACTATGGAATTAGAGGCAAATAATTCATTAGCTTTCTTAGATGTCCTTGTCATCAGGAATTCTGATCATACTTTGAGCCACACTGTATATAGGAAAAAGACCCATACAAATAGGTACTTAAACGGTGAATCTCACCACCATCCTAAACAGTTAGCTACCGTGGGAATGTCTTTGTTTCAGAGAGCCCACGGGATCTGTGACAAGAAACACCTGGACGCCGAGCTTCAACATGTCAAGCAAGTACTGCAAGACAACAAGCTCCAACAGCCGCGCCGCTGTCACAGATCCCGAGAAAAGCCAGCCACAGTCGAGCGCCAGCCTGCTATACTACCTTATGTGAAGGGTGTCACTGACAAGATTGGCTACATCTTGAAGCGAGCTTCAATCAATACATACTTCAAGCCGCCAACGAAGATAAGTCAATTTTTACCATCTGTCAAGTGCCAACTACCTTTACAAGATGCAGGGGTCTACAAAATAGATTGTGACTGCGGACTCTCATACATTGGTCAAACCAAGAGAAGCATAGGCACCCGCATAAAAGAACACATAGCTGATGTAAAACACCAACGCTCGTTGAAGTCTGCTGTGTGTGAACATGTGCAACAGGGGACCAACCACTACCTGAGATTTGACAAACCACAGATGCTCGCTAAAGAACACCGATTCCTACCAAGGATGCTTCGCGAGGCTATTGAAATCAAGAAACATCCTAATTTCAATAGAGAAGATGGTTGGAGTGTACCACCAGCTTGGGATCCAGTAATCCAAATAGTCAAACCCAAGAAGAAGCAAACCACAGCTAGACTTCATGATACTTTGAGCTCATTCTGCGTAAATAGAAACACCCATGATTAAATTATGTTCGGGTACTTTGAAATAACTACACTGGAACATTGAGACAACTACCATCTTAGTCTCCCCGTGACCATGGCTGCTGAAAAGCAACCGAAACGTCGGGGAAAGTGTAAAAATAAATCTAAATAGTATAATAGTATAGTAATAGTATAAATAGTTTTAATAGTTCAATAATTTAAATAGCTTAAAAAATTTGTAAAGTTTAATAGTGATTATAGTAGTGTAACAGTTTTTCAAAAAAATTTTGTAACAGTGTCAAATAAACAACGCGATAAAATCCGTATATAGTAGTTTAATTTCAATGAATAACATTCGCGTAAACAGAAGACAATATTAAGAAAATACTGGTACTTTACATTCAGTAAGTGCACTATCCAATGACACATAAGAATGCTATTGATTCTTCTGAAATCACAAAGTTTCTCTATGTATAAGGCGTACTTCACCTCTTTCCCGGGCAAAATACCGAAACAGCTCATTACTGGAAGTTTGAATTCCACATACCCTTTAAGAAATAACAAAACAAGTACTAAACGTATTACTCTATATAGCCTCTCAGCCATAGTCACGTACGCAACTTCTTAAACTCCCAACGTGATATAATAACAATGTTTTCGTATTATAGAAGAATTTTCTTCTACAGTAAAAACCAATGAAACTGTTAGAAATACGCGAAGCAAAAAGTTTACCTTACCAAATTCGTTTGATATTTTGTGATAACTGGTTATATTGGCAACGTTATTTTTAGGTTATCTACCGATTTTCGTTTTTATATGCTGGTTAGTGTCGGAGTGCCGACCACGTATACCGCTCGAACTATGAAGTTAAGCTTTATTGCTGTATTGCTGTCATGAGATGCTTAGATGGGTGAAAATTTAATTAAAGGAAACATTCCTTTATGCTTGGCAGTATATGCTTCACGGTAGTAACTCACAAAACATTGGTCGCGTAATTCTTAGCAAATATTTAGAAGAAGCGTCTAAAACACCAATTATTTGCTTTTACTGGTAAAAGATTCCATCTCCAGAAATCCTTTAAGGTTGTGTAAGTCAGATACCAGACACTTAGTGTCAAAATGTATATAATCTGGTAAATTATAATTTAAGCTTGTATGCATGTTAGTTCTATGTTGTGAAATGATCAAGCGTAACAGTTACCAAAATCCAAATGTTAGTACAAAATGCATGCATAGCATACATACAATATTATATATATATAATATAGGATCTCGAAAATAACAAACCACTCCTTTGTTTAGTAATCCTTTCAAAGTCTTTCTCTCTTCTTTAGGTTTAGCATCAATTACTTTACGCTTAGTATCAATATTAATAGTTATTCGCTAATACGTATACAAAACCTTTGATTTAAAGACAAAGCTGTCGTGATTCCAAACATAAAAAAAGATCAACGGGTTGCACTCCGGGAGTGCCGGCAGAAGTAAAAACTTGAATATTAACGTTGTGCATTTTTGATATTTTGGAATGGTTAGGGAATAATTTTGCACGAATTGCTTTAATTATCAGTATAAAAGTACTATCATTTATGTGGTAAAATACAATATTCATTTATTGCGCTATCATACACAAACACGACAATTCTCCCTCCGTCTTACGAATTTTCGATCAGGTCACGTGTCCTGACGCGAGTTTAACATTTTTTACCCTTCACAAAAAGTGCACAACGCCGCTAAAGAAGTTTTCATTTCAAAAATGTCTAGGTTTATTCTCAACGGTCTTGGTCCTTTAAGTCTGACAAAATAAACAGAGCTGAAACTATCTAGATTGGCTTTACTGACTGAAGCTAGTGAGAATAAGAATTTTCATATTGTGTTGTATTTCATAAGATATTTGTAGACCATTTGCCGTTGCAACGGTGAATCAAATCACCATCAAGGAATATTGGAATCATGATCCGAAAGTTCAAAGGAATTTCACTATTGACTCGGTACAATACAGACAAGGTATAAACAATCCTATCGGTAAAATATGTTAAAAAATAATTAGTTTTAAAAGGAGAACAAATCGACTAGAAGTAAATTAAAAATTTCAAAGATCAAGCAAAAGATACACAGAAACCGGTTTTGTGAGTTCACGAAGAAAATTAATGAAACGCACGAAATTTAACACGGAAAACTTGAACTTTAATAAGTTGATGGAACTCCGAAATTTTATGAAATACGAATAATAAAGCATGTTTGTGTAAAGACTGGCATCAAACTAATTAACATTTTTATGGTTTCGTTTAATTAAAGTATGTGGGTAATAAAGTTGGCTTTTATGCGAAGCCTCCTGAGTTATAATATTTTTGTTTATTACTTTTTCTGCTGCTTGTTTTGAAAGGGCGATGACGTAAGCGGCTGATCTTTAGGTGAATCTTAGCTCGTGGCTAGTTAAACATGTAAAGGCTTCCGTAAAAACGTATTTATTATGTACTTTTTGATATTTTGATAATTAAGTAATGTTTTTATTTTTATCGTCATGTGCGTGGAGTTAGCATTCGAGCCTAATTAAAGTCTTAATACCTGGGTTTCTCCTCGGGGGGACTGCCAATAATTATCTACTGCAATACAAAGGTATAACGTTGTTCTATAGTTAGACCATATGATTCCCATATCGACTATGGTAGATGTTTATGTGTTCAATACCGATGGCATGCACGAAATGGTAAAGTGAAACGTGATTTTTTGTGAATGGTTACCCATCTAGCAGTATGCATTAGGAATAGTGATTATCTTGGCAAATTCGATCAAACTAAATGGTCACCACTACATCCCAGGTTTGAGGATCCCTGAATGCATTGTCGAGAGTTTTGTTGCCATATCTCAAGAAATATCAGACACCTTATCAAATTTTTTATAATTTTGTTTCACGAAATAATTGATAATCATCTTCGGTCAAAATATAGACACAATATAATAATAGTGTAACTTGACAAAATTCGTTCCCGAGGATGAAGCCTTGGACTAAGCTCAAACGACACATACACAAACAAGAACAATGATTAAATCGTAATTATCTCTCGCTGGATATAAAATTAAAACGTAAAAGTGATTCTGTTCTCAATTAAAAACTTCAGGGCTGGGTAATTTACTTCGGCGAAGTGAATAATTTAATAACGTCGGTCGCAACGTTCCGTGCATACTGTATTATTAAAACTATACTACCGAACAACAATTTATATTAACATATTTTGTTAGGGAGATGGTTATGGCTTCATCTCCCTTTAAAACTAAGTCTAAGATAGAAGGTTAGAGAGGATTCGTCGAATTGCCATCGCAATATCGACACAATGTCTTACTAGACAACCATAAAAATTACTTCGAAGAAATATATGATTACCTATTAACAATAAGTTGGAAATTTAATTACATGAAAATCAAATAAATACGTTTTAAGTGATATTAAAAATAAAACCCAAAATTGAATTTCGAAGAAAACAATTACCATAAATGGTTTCATAAATCGATTTGCTGAGGGATGTTTATAATGATAGCGTAAATGCGGACGTACAGTATCATCATTTTTTATTGAAGGTAGGACTGTGCACAATATCTTTGCTCGCGTATGAAATTTTGTCCAAACTGGAGCAACCCGCAAAGTTGCCAGCCGCAAAGTAAATACCTAGTTAACCCTACAAAAGATCCGTATCCAAACATTTTGTTTTGTGTACTTGCGGTGAGCGCAGTGATCAGTGCTGTGATCTTTTTAACAGTAAGTAACCTTTTTTGAATGCTCAACAATAATAAGCCAGTGATAATTTTGGCGTTGGAAGAGTCCATGAATTACTTGAACCGCTAACCATGCATCAGGTAAACCGTATGTTTCTTTGCCACCTTAGTAGTATTAAAAAAATACTCGCCCATCATTACGTAAGCCGTAAGTATTTATAATTATCGGTGTTACATTAGGTACAACCTTTTTGGTGAAAGTCGTAGAAATGTACGTAGCTCTAAAAATCTTCCAAGATAACGTTAAAAGAAAATAAATACGCAACTGAATCCAAGAAAATCCTTAACAACACTAAACACGCCTGGGACGTCTTAAACCGTTTACAGCCAATGACGTCAAGTAGAAACACTATAATTGCAATAAAAGCACTTAAGCAGTTTCGCTGCTTGTAAACTGTCACAATACCTAAAGATCCCATTAAACTTTAGCAATTTCTAACTTTTCCTATTAGGCTTATTGCACACATATATCGTCCTTATACGTTAGGAATACTTATAATGCTCGTTTATTGAAAGTTTCTGTGTAGTTTTTTAGATTTATGATCTTAGTTGGAATTTTCGAATTGTTTGCTTTTTCAGTCTCTTGAGATTTTATGAACTTTGTTAATAGCATCTCAAGTGTAGGTGATAAATAAGATGCCTTCTCGGGTAACTAAAACTATAGTTGTTTTAATTACCTTGAGGGTGAGAGTAAAAATTATAAACAACTAGATGTTACCCATTGCTTCGCTCGCGTAAATGTTGGATAGGTTTAGTTGGTAATAGTACTTTTTTCTGGTCAAAAGGTACCTTATGTTTCTTTCTCTACTCCGGATAATGTGTATGCAAAATTTCATGATAATTGGTCAAGCAGTAAAGGCGTGAAAGCGTTACAAATAACCTCACATTTGCATTTATAATAACTGTTTGGATACTACCAGAATTTTAAGGATTCATTCATATTTAATAAACATTTCGTGCAGCATTTTTTATTCGGTATTGATGATAAAGAGACATACGACTCAAATAGTTACCGTTGTTTGCCAGACTATGAGTAGCTCAGCGGTAGTGAATGCGACTGCTGTGCATGAGGTCTCGGGTTCGAACCCCGGTCCAGCCAAAAAAAGTTATTGCGTTTTTCTGTTAAGAAATTTCAATAGCAGGCCGGAGATAGGAAGTTGGCGGTGTTAGACACCCTTTTGTCTCGGAAAGCACATAAAGCTGTTGGTCCTGCGCCTGATCTCTCTCCGGTCGTGTCGGATTACCGTCTTATCGGATTATAAGTGTTAAGGAACAGAGAGTGCACTTGTGTTTGCGCACAGGCTTGTGCACTATAATATCTCTTGCGCAGATGGCCAGTCTCCGTTAAGATTGGCCGCCATGACCGAAATTCAGTCTAGAGGACATTATTATTATTACTCACAAACAACGTAAAAGGAATCAAAGATGGAATGGTAGGAAAGGCAAGCGTGAGGTTACATTTAACTTTTTTGCTTCCGTATGTTTTTGTCCGCAGAACTCGAAAAATGGATAATGGATTGACTTGAAATTTATCATTTGGCAACGGCAAATAGAATACTTTTATTTGCTTCCCTAATTATTAAGATCAGACTAAATCACAGCGAAGACCGGATTCAGCTAATTATTTATGATTGGTTTTGAATTCTACACTTTGCAATTCATTCTCATTGATAATTTTATAAAATTTGCAGATGACGTATTCAGATAAAGATTTTCGAAACCTTCTACAGTAGAATATTTTCAGTTGTAAGACTTTTTATATCCAATACTTACGTTGTTCACAAGATGGAGAAAGAACATTACAAACTGAACGAAACATAAAAACAAAAACGCCAGCTTCTTATGAAGCACCGGCTACTAAAACTTCAGACAATTACATGTATTTTTGTAAAGGTTGTTATACGTGAAATGGGCATTATACCGCGGTACAAAAGACCTGTGTTATACCACGATCCCTAAGTGCGTACTAAAATTAGAGGTTTTGTATCTACAAACTTTTTGCTCAAACGAGTATGTTTATAATATAAGTTTTTCAATGTTGTTATGTTAAAAGATCTAACTGGGTAATTCGTATATAGCGTCTACTATAAATCTTCGTATAGCACCTTTCATCTTTTGACGGTTGTTATAATCTATGTTTATAGGTAATAGACACGGTTATGTTTTGTTAATACATAATCAATCACTAATTAATGCATTTAAATAATAAGAAAATAGTATTAGAACTCGTTCAAATGACTTAGACATTCAAATCATTCAAATATATATCCGATAACTTAACGATTATTTTAAACACTGCCAACTCTAACGATAATTTAAGTAATTATACGGCTAGTATACGTCATATTGTTCAACAAAATATATTTTTTATCATTAAGTAGGTATATATTATAACATAGCATCATCCCTGTATTTTTCTAGAAGGATAGGCAGACTTGTTATACACCTCCGATTTGCTAGTTTTGTTTAGATCTACCAGGCAACATAATACTAGATATAAACGTATTATCGCATAAAATTACTGAACAGAAATATTTAATAACACCGCATGACCCAGAAAAGAGAAACTTTCCACTTAGCCAACGAGGCAGTAATTATTTTGAAAGCATTAATGTACATACGATAATTCATAATATGTTAATCACAGGCTGATAAAATGAACAAAATTATCTACAAACTGGCAAAATAAATTTTACCTTAAACCTCTCCCGAAAACCACCACATTATAAAGACATTTATTTATTACTCAGGACCCTTTATCTGATAGTAGGATGAAGATAAAACTTTCCCTTCTTTAGCCTTTTGAAGCATTGAAAGGATAAATTAGATTTTAAATATCGTTTCTCAAATCTATAGCCTTATCTACAGTTGCTCAAGATTTATTTTACTTTGATGTTATTTCCTGCCTATTTGAATCAAAATATCAAAACATGAATTTCTCCTAATTTAAATCGATTTATTGGTGATAACATTGAATTCGCTATTCAATTTACTATTGAAGTTTTTGATATTTTATAATTGAGTGAGAGTTCAAAATATAGTATCTTATTGACAGGTCCGGTTTCTATAGGTATTTCATCCAAATCTTTCCAGATATTTTGTAGGTTTAACAAGTGAGCCTATTAACTGCTAAGATTAATTACTTTATATTCCTTTATTACTCCTAGTTTCTTCTAATTAAATCAAATGGTGTTATTTGTTAATTGTAGCTATCTATTTTCAACTTTAGTCCATACATACATACATAGATTCACGCCTGTTTCCCAGAGGGGTAGGCAGAATACGGATTTCCAATTTTAGTAAAAAGTTATAAATTATGCATTTACATATAAACATACATGTCAGGCTAATAAAAACGTGTAAAATAAATAATACTGTCCAACTCAGGCATTGAATAATCATACAAAGTCCACTTAAATGCTACTAACAAAGACTGTAAAAGACCTAACAAGTACACACGAGAAAATAAAACTCCTACTAACAAACTACAAAATAAAACGCAACAATAAAACTAAAGCACATAAACAGCTCCTAGAAAATTTAACTCGCAGAATTAAAACGCTGACACGACCAAAAAAGCTTAGAGAAATTTACGGAGTCTAAGAATTTATATAGTCTTACCTGAACTGTAGGAAAACACTAAAGAAACTTCGAGGTAGCATCATGAACAAAAGTTATTATACTATCTGGATGCAAACCTTAGCTACCATTTATCTTTGTCGACGGAACTTACAGGAAACTTGGGTAAAGTATTTAGTGGAGGAAATTGAAGACAAATTCGGCAGAACCTTTTATTGGTACTAATTGTGTTTTTTGCTTTCGTGTTAGAGTGTGGATGTAAACCCATCGTGGTGAAGATGGATTTTATTTATATCTAACGATAAAATATTTAGAAAATACAATAAAATCTTCTAAAATAGCAATAGGTAATAATACTACTGAGGCAGTAAACGAATTCAAATGATGAGTTATTCTCATCCGACAGCAAAAAAAAACGTTGTATAGTTTTCCTATGATTAGCAGAGTCAGCCAAATTCCTGAAACGGGCAAAGTGCTATCAGCAGATATGTCAGTGATCTCTTTTTGTATGTTTGCTCGATAAGCAGAGAGTCTCCTCATTTGTTCTACGAACTTTGTTGGTGGCGTGGCAACAAGTAGATTTCACCGTATATCTTAGTTAGTACTCCTAAAACTTTGACGTACTTATGACATAAACTTTTTTGATACTGTCAAGGTGATTAGATGCAAAGGCAGAACGAATAATCCACCTAACACGAATATAAAAATAGGTAAATAAATTGTCTTTTGTAAATTCTTAGTAGCTGCGCGGAATATACCAATGAGTGACGTAAACGCCAATAGGCTCGCCGCCAATTACATGAAACATAAAAACATAGTTGGCGAAGCGTGTGATATATCTCTGCTTATCCTTTCGATGATGTACAGGCAAAATACTATGTATGTAAAAACGACAGAGCAGAACCGTATATGTATTTAAATGTATCATAAAAGTAATTACTGATCATCAGCGCGCACTCAAATTTAATTCACCAAATTATTGAATTATGCGAGTATAATGCATTTGATTTAAAATTAACATGCGATTCAAACTCATGCATTGTTTGGTATGCTTGTAATTTTGGTCGTGAACTACGGTCTGCAGTGTAAATACACTGATTGGTAAAATGTACAGCAATATTGATGATGATGTACAATATTTTTTTGTTTCGTGGTATGCTTCCAGTGGGAATAAATTCTCGTCACTAACAATTATTTGGTGTTGGTACGAATGAGGAATCGTGAGGAAACCTATAAATCTATAATTGTGTCTGAGAGTTCTCCAGTAAAGTGAAGTTTTTGGCAGGAAATTCTTAGTAGTATCGTAGAGCCTGGAACTGTGACTAGTTATAGAGCTATGAGTCAATAGTACACAGGCCAATTAATATAGCTTGTTTTCGTGCTTTACTTGTTTGAACATAACTAGCTAAGCTTAATTTGAAGCTCGATAGCTCTAGCAGTCTGATAATATTTAGTATAAAAATAAATAAAATAATATATCCAATTCCCATGGGAACTTTATATGAAAATTACGGAACCTGATTTTTTGTACATAATCTAAAGCTACTAATTGTAAATTGTAGACTTAGAAATTCATGTCTATTCATTTTGCATACTGTACTAAGTAGGCGTAGTATACGCTGTTTAATTTTATATGAGACCAGTAACTACAATATTTTGACAAATAATGAATTTCTTCATTCATTGCGTTGTTGTAATGTTTGTAATAAAAGGTTTAACTTTGGAGTTTGATAGTGTTGCATGTATGTTTGCGACCGATCGGTGCCAGATTTGAAAATTATATTAATTATTAGTTAGGAGATATAGAAAATATCAGAATCTGCTGCTATTAAAAAATTATGACTAGATAAGAAGATATGTATGTGTTTCCACCGACCCGCACTAAATTAGCGCGGTAGACCATAGTCCAGTGTAAAGGCCATAGCCTAGCCCTTTACACTGAGAAAAGGCCTTCGGTCAGCAGTAAGACAGTTCACATACAGGGTTGATATTTTTGACATTCACATAGTTTTGTAAATTTACTACAGTAGGCAAAATTAAAACGGACATAAAGCCTATCCTTGAATACGTTGTACGTTGCGGTCGCGGTCACGTTACGTCTCGTACTCGTGTCACGACAAGCTGTGACGCGGACATTTGAACTGGTGACACCTTTGTGAGATATTATGCAGCTACTCGGATATAATATATGAGGATTATAAGAACTACGAATAACTACAAAAATTGTCATCTCTACTTGTACGATACAACGCACCTATTATATCGACTGCACGGATGGCGATGTGGTTTTTGGTTCGCGTTGGTAGTCACCTCAGCACTGCCACCGCGCTGAGTGCTGTGGATTCGATCCTGACACCGGACAAAAATTTGTGTGCTCCACAAATAGACCTGAAAACTGCATTACTATACGTAATTTTTCCATAACGACAATATAAACAGATATATATACCATTATGTATTAAGTAGTCGTTTCATGTACTTAGTAGCTATACTTTACTAAGAGTATGTGTCAAAATACGTATAATCCTTGATGGGACCATTAAGTATCCGATAACCTTTTAAGAATATCGATAACCAGTTAAAGCACAACTTAGTGGGTCTCCTATACACAAGGTCACAAACAGGTCAGCTTAAAGGGCGTAGCCATGTACGTAGCGTATGAGTCACCTGAATGCTTCTCAAACTCGCTGTACCTGATTTTCGTCATTGTATTTTTAAAATATTTTTTAAGTTACTACAACTGCTATCAGCCTAGCCTAGAAATAGATAATAGAAACCAAAGTTTCTAACGCTTGTCGATACTTCGGCGTTTATGCTAATTTAAAAAAAAAATGTAATTGCGATAAATGCAAAAAAAGGTACTGAGCTCTTGGGGCGATATAAAAAAAATATTATTACACCAGACCTACCTCGGACGAATCAATTAATATACCAGCCTTGACCCCCACACACACACGTCACGTTAGATACGTTTACTATTATGAAACTAAATTGCTATAGTATATAAACATTTGTAAATAAAAAAAAATACCTCTGATTTCATGTAGACAGGTTGTGAACCCAAAACAACATACTGTCTATCTGTCTGTTAGTTTTGTCATCACGCAAAATCTATTGAAACGTTTTTAATAAATAATATAGTTATGACACTACGTAAAAATAACTGAAATGTTTTCAATAAATAAAATAAACACCTTACTACAAGCTTAGATTTTAAAATACGATTTGAGCAACGCTTTATTTTATTCCGTTCGGTATTATAGGATAATAATATACACCTAAATAAATTATTCTCACTTTCCTTTCTAAAAAAAAAAGTCTCGCACTTTCATAACCTAAACATAACATGTAGCATCACGCCTATAGCCTCGCACGCCCTTGCGAGGCTGCGATTTTTTATTTTTATAGAACTAAGGTGGCAAACAAGCATATGGCTCACCTGATGGTAAGTGGTCACCGTAGCCTATGGACGCCTGCGACACCAGAGGCATCACTTGCGCGTTGCCGACCCTGTAAGAAAGTAAGATGGAAGGAGAAGGAGCGGTATGGGGGAAAGGGTGTGATTGGGCCTCCGGCAATCTCACTCACCGAACGAATCACAATAGTAGAAATACTGCTATTTCACGTCGATATTCTGTGAGAGGGTGGGTAGTCCTTCCCCGGTCGAGGCGGCCCATTCATTCTAAAATCAGCGAGGCTCTACTACTCGCAAACTATTACTTTATGCTAACTATGATTGATTTTTAGGTTCTACGTCATAGGAGTCACGTCTACTGTCGTTCTAGACTCCATGCTGTCCCTAAGAAACACTGTGTAGAACACTGCAACTGCGTGATCGACGCATTCATAAACCAAACTCCAAAAATCTTCTACGTAACTTTCTTCATAAATTTATGAAATGTCGTATTTCTCGGCCAAATACCCAGACAGCATTACGAATTTAACTGCCAGTGTAGACGAATCACACAGCTTGTAGCCGAATGTGTGCAAGGCTTAACGCTTGGCGTGAAGCAACTGAATACGTTATACAACCATTGTCCGACGAAATGTTCAGTTGTGCCGGAGTTGAGTTGAAGCAGACAGAAATGTTTCACGGTTGGATGGCGTAAAAATTAAAATAATTCATGAATACTCCCACCGGTTTACTACTGGAAATTAGTTTGTGCAGTTTTAATTAAGTTCATTACACTAGGGAACTTGAGACAGTCGCGGGTAATATAACAAAAAAAGTGACGAGTAGCTTTCAAACTGTGAAACTGTGAGACGAAGTCTATTGACTGGGCAGAATAGATCAATTGATATGACTCTGTCAATAGAAATATACTTTTTAAAGTAATATTATTTATATCTTCACTTTTAAAGTTAGAAATATGTACATATATACATACATATACTTACGTTACGTTACGTAGATACAATTTTATTTTAAATAAGATAAATTATGGTACACACACACACACACATATATATATATATATATATATATATATATATATATATATATATATATATATATATATATATATATATAGCCTTGTATGTAAACAACTTCTCAGTGTGAGAAGGATTTGGGCCACCACAGTCTACTACGCTGGCGCAGTGCGAGTTGGCAAACATCACATATTATCTTCGAGAATATTCAAATAGAGAATATTATGTAGAATTCTTAGGCATGTGGGTTACCCCACGTTATCCTAATCCTATCCTAACTAATATTATAAAAGCGAAAATGAGTTTGTTTGTTTGTTACCTTTTCACGCCTAAACCACTGAACCGATCATCCTGAAATTTTGCATATACGTTGTCAGGTGTACAGAAATGGACATAGGCTACCTTTCATCTCGAAAAAAATTACTGTTCCCGAGGAAAACAACAATAAAATTCTTATGATAATAGATGGCGCCACGTGTCTTTCGAATCATGATTTCTACAAGCAGAGTACAACCTGAATTGATTGTCAAATTCTAAATTAACGCGAGCGAAGCCGCGGGCAAAAGCTAGTAGTTAAATATTTAAATGTTTAATACGTATTAGTATAGTAGTAATAAAATCAAACTCAAGACCTCTACGTGGCGGTCCAACGATATCCTACTAGGCTATCGCTGCTCTAAGTTACTTTCACAGCAATGGCGATAGAAAACTGGTGCCCAGTTTATTTTGTTATTAATAACTGCACTTGATTATTTAAACTAATAAATATAGAATAAGCTTACATGAAAAATATCGCTATACAACGAAAAATTGCTCCTTATATGTTTTGCAACGTCTTTTGTCAAACTGTTTTTGTTTTAAGACTGCGCCGAGCGTAAGACAGATAATGACAGAGCTCGTGCGGCGCATATTCAAATCGGCGCGAGGCCGCCATAGTAAAATTGTATGGAGGATTTGAAGTGCTTTTTTGATAAATATGTATCTTTATTGTCAACCAATAACTTAAATAGGTATTTGGGACGGACAAATTGTAATATAACTATTTATGTTTCGTTTAAGCTGTAAAATAGGATAGATTTCTACTGTTATAACCTAAAAATCACGTAACACGAGCTTACGTTTTTGCATTTTTCGTGCAAATTTACGTAATTTTGTCAGCGAAAATATTAAATATTTTAAGTATTTTACACAGAGTATTTATAAACACATTCATTGTTATGGTAAATGTATATTTTATATTTGTATTAAACAAAAAGTGTTGATTTTATTCACTTAACTGTGACCGCCTGTTTTGGCACAATAGAAAAGCGTTCCATTTAGGACGTTTTAAGGTTGTCACTTTAAAACATCAAACGTTACATTACTACTTTTTGTCTGTTTATAATATTATTGTCTACATATTATACATACACTGTAAAAAATCAGCTCTATTAGAATGACGTATTTCTGGAAGCTGTAGGATCACAGTCTAAACTTATCCGCATGAAATGGCAGTTCGTGTTTTAGTATAATTCAAATCGTGCGATACAGTGGACGTTCCGACTTTATTCGCTCGTATTAGACTTGATTTTCACTTTAGGGACGGTTCTTCGAATATCTGATGGTATCGATATATATTTTTTACACAGACAACTTTGGTAGAATTAACCTATCGATCTTGTGGCAGTACATTTACTTGAATGATGAAATGATTCAGATTTAATCTATTCATCTTTACAAATAAATACAATTGAAGTGTCTGTTTGTAATGTCAAAATAACAGCTTTTTATCTAATGCATATGAAAGTATATAAGGTAACTATAGGAAAACATCTATTTTTAAAATTTTTGTCTGTCTGTCTGTTAGTCCCGGCTAATCTCCGAAACGGCTGAACCGATTTTGACGGATCTTTCACTGGCAGATAGCTGATGTTATAAGGAGTAACTTAGGCTACATTGATATTAGAAAAAAAGGGGTTCCGCGAAGACAAACACTTTTTAGTTAAAATCTACGCGGACGAATTCGCAGGTAACAGCTAGTTCTATAATATTTTCACTGGGCTTTAAATGTTTCGCTGCAATGGTAGTTTTTTAGTAGATACTGGCTCCGCTTCAGTAACGAAAGTAATAATAATATTTATGCTAAGTAACGGATGAGAGATCTAACGCAGGCAGTTTAGGTTGGCAGAGGTATGTCACACCCAGATATGGATCGCCAGATTTAGATCATACGTAACGATACCTAAACGTGGCAAGCTTATTGCCCTTTGTCAGTTACAGTTCCAGTACTTCGTGTGATTTTAGGAACGAACTCGACTTCTACGAATTCCTAATAAGAAACTCGTAGTAGAAGACCTTGTCCAACCGGGGACCTCATATCAGTAGATTCAACAACCTTTGCACCACCGAGACAATCACACAAAGAAATAGATAAAACTATAAACCATTGTTTTGTGTTCAGCCTTAATAAATAGTCGCTCCTCATTACTTAATCACACTGTCTTCAATTCAACGACCTCTTGTTATAAAAGTTTTAGAAGTACGTCTGAGTTAGGTAGCAATAGTCTCTATATATTGACGCTGTTCATTCAGTAGGATCGACTGCTATTCAATTCCACTGACTGAATACGGTCGCAATAATAGATACTCGTTGTACTAAAGTCGACACAAAGTCACATATCTAATTGTTCTACAACTGAGTTCACTCTAAACACATCAAACATACTTATTCAGCAACAGAAATTAATCAGTTCTCTTAATTTCCATTTCAAATTACTAATTTAAACTCACGTGGGAATAAGTGAAAAGTAATAATTAGACTGACGTAGGCGTAGAATGAGTACCCTCTACAGTTTTATTATTAAAATTCTGACTATTAAGTCAAAATTTAAGGTATAAAACTGTTTAATGAAGAATGTGTAATACCGACTCTATTTAAAAGATATATATATATAAGGATGTAGTAACTGTTAGGTGACGAAGCGGCAGTAAGTGTGGCAGCCATGTACGAGGTCTCTGGTTTGATTCCCGGGTGGGGTAAAGTTTTATTGGGTTTCCGTTTAGAAATTTTCTGTAGCAGCACGGAGTCTGGAGCTGCCCCGAAAATCGCTGTTTAGTAAATGTTTGACCTCTATCACGCGGGATCTGAAAGGTAGCAAAATGATGGACTCAACTCACAACTCGCCTCTTTATTGTATAACCGGATTCTGAAGATTATTTTTTATATTTGATAAATTCAAATGCTATTGACTTTGGCCATTTGTATATAATATATTATTAATATTAGAAAACAAGTGTTAATCATGTTAGTCAGATACAATCTATATATTAATACGTGAAGCAAAAATGTTGTACCCCTTTTTACGAAGATTGCGCGGATGGAGGAGTATGAAATTTGGCACAGTTAAAGTTTATATGGGAGAAGGAGGGGCGAAATATGCATTAGAAATATACATTAAATTAATGAAAAGACACTACACCCACACAACCATGCATTTGACACAAGCAGTCGAATCGCGTTCGTAGTATTTCGGCATTGTTCGTTGACTTCGTACAATGCTTCGTAACTATGGTTACATACATAATATGTATGTGGAGTAGGTGACTAAATGAAACGTGATTATAAGGTATTAGTTATAGACAATTAAACCTCAATAATTATCAAATTTAAAATTTAAATAAATTATGGGCGAATTTCGACCACTTGGCGACCGCTATACTAGTACTATATTAACTATGCCTGCGCCGGTTTTGTACTCTGTTCCTATAGTAAGAAGTGTTAGATAAACTATTTATCAAATATTTTTTTGGTTATGCCTTAAACAAGAAATTACATAGTTATAGGCAGCACACCTGTTGTTTCACAAAAAAAATCTTAACAGGTTCCCTGTCCAATGAATCACATATGATACATAACAATAGCTTTCTATTGTGTCTATCACAGGACAGCGAATGAGTTAATATTGTTTTATTTAATTATTTCTTGAGACATCATTACTTCAGCTATGAATAAGAATATGAATAGCAGAATAAAATAAAATTAAAATAAGAGCACAAGCAAAATTTATTTATATTGATAATTTTCATCATACAGATCCATATTTCGAAAACGTACGTCTTCCATTGATAAAATATAGAATGATGACTTACCTTTCTAGACAAAATATGTTTGTCTAAAAGTAAGTAATATATCAATCACTATTTTTAAAATCTTCTGTATCTCAATTTCTTTTATCGATACTTTTCCTTTTCTTTTATCCCAGCTTGACATCCTGATCCCCTCACTACTATATTGTTTTGTATTGTAAATATATGCCGGACGGCACAAACTGCTCGCACAGATTCCTAAAATTAACATAATCCTGTATTTTGTTAGAATTATTCATCTGGAGTGCACGTTGCATTAACAACTGCTTCGACTACACATTTTGGAAGGTATATGGTTGTTACAGTTTGCTTTTAAACACTTTTCTAACTTATATTTTTTGTATTCTGTTTTGGATTTACGTTACGTTTGTACGAAAATTTGTGTTTTGTGGATGATATGGTTAAATTTTGGATGCTTTTATTCCATAAGTTAATTTAAGTTTTAATAGTATTATATGATTATCCTGTGTGATAATGCCATTGTATTATTGGGTTCGATTCCCGCACAAGTCAAACATTTGTGTGCATGAACATGGATGTTTGTTTTGGTCTGGGTGTTTCTATGTGTAATATTTTTTTTATTTGCCTTTTCTTAGATTTTGGATGATTTACCAGCTAACAGATAGGCTGGAAAAGTCATCAAAATAATATATAAAACTGAGGTTTACTATTTTAATGTACGCTAAGCTATTATAAAACTATGTCTGAATACACTGCGTACTGCCTATTCTATTCTAGTAAGACTGAATTTTGTATATAATATTTGTATGATTTATATGTATTATATAAGCTTACATAATAGTGCACAGATTGATTCGAGAAGTCTATCAACAACGAGCATAAATAATATATGACGAAAGAAATTGGCCCCCTTTTAAACTTTTAGTATGCAATATTGTATAGCTACATTTATTGTAAAAAGTCTTATGTGCAAAACTTGTTAAAACCTGGTGGTTCTGGGCTCTTGTACTATAAAAAACTTTTGTAATTACTGAAAATTAAAATAATCTAATAATTACTATAATACAGGTCACTTACATTTGTAACGTACTCGTCAAATAAAAAAATTAATAGTCAAAGTCAAAGTCAAAAATCATTTATTCATTTAGGTCACAAAGTAACACTTATGAACGTCAAAGTATATAGGTTAGTGAGTTTACTAAGTTACTGAAGCTACATTTAGGTTAGTTGCTAGGTTCAGGCAAAGGGTAGAGCCTATGAGAAGAAACCTGCAAGAAACTCACGGCCACTCTTTTAAATCGCCAGTTAAATATAATTTCAGTATTTTACAACTCAGATTAACAAGGTGTTACAGCCATTATGCCATATACTACTGACTATAAAAAACTAAAGATAATAACAATAATAACTTAATAATATTATAGAGAGGAAATAATTTGAGCTAAGATATATTATTTAATATAAATCTAAAATAGACAGTAAGATGGCATGATGGCGCATACACTTACACTTTGTGACTATGCAAAGGCTTAAATTGACTTATAAGTAATACAGATCTTTGAATCCTGTATGCAACAAGCAACTAGCTCCATGAGTTTTTGTCATTTAAGTAGTCGTTGACTGAATAATAACCCTTCCGAATAAGTTGTTTTTTAACGGCGTTTTTAAATTTAAACAATGGTAAATTAATTATAGTAATAGGTAATTTATTAAAAAAACGTATACCGAGTCCCGCAAATGTATTGTGAACTTTATGTAAACGATGATATGGGCCTACTAACTTATGCTTATTTCTAGTGTTTACGTTATGGATATCACTATTCTTATTATATAAGTAAATGTTATGTTTAATAAACATAATGTTAGCAAATATATATTGCGACGCAACAGTAAGTATGCCTATTTCTTTAAATCGATCTTTCAGGGAAACTCGTGGTCCTAAATTATAAATGCTACGTACTGCACGCTTTTGAAGAATAAAAATTGTCTCAATATCAGCTGCCTTGCCCCACAATAATATACCGTAGGACATGACACTATGAAAGTAACTGAAATATACTAGTCTTGCAGTATCTATATCAGTAAGCTGTCTTACTTTCCGAATTGCGTATGCGGCTGAGCTAAGTTTCCCTACAAGACACGATATTTGAGCGCCCCACTGAACTTTATGATCTAAAGTTAATCCTAAAAAGACTGTTGATTGAACTAAAGTAATAATTTCATCATTTAAAATTATATTCACGTTAGGACTCTTTACGTTTGGCAATGTAAACTTGATACATTTAGTTTTTGTAGAGTTAAGTAGTAAATTATTCGCCGTAAACCAGTCCAGGACTTCCGCGAGTGAATCATTAACAGCACGTAAATTTGGTGCTTTTCGGTCTACCTTAAAAATAAGGGATGTGTCATCCGCGAATAAAACAATGTCACACAAATGCTGAACAAAGAACGGCAAATCATTTACGTACACTAAAAACAGATAGGGTCCCAAAATCGAGCCCTGTGGCACGCCCATTGTGACTGGTAATCCAGAAGATCTACTTCCGTTGATATCAACGTGTTGTAGTCTATCGCTTAGGTAGGAATCAACTAGGTCAAGTGCAGTATCTCGGATGCCATAATGCCTGAGTTTTCGCTACAGCGTTTGATGGTCAACGCAGTCAAAGGCTTTAGAGAGATCACAGAATACGCCAATGACATCATGCGAATTCTCCCAGGCACTGAATATATGTTTTAAAAGCGTAACACCCGCATCTATCGTAGAACGGCCCTTCCTAAAACCATATTGATCTGCATGAAATAAATTGTTTACACTGAAGTGGCTCTCTAATTGCTGTAATATAATCTTCTCAAATATTTTACTAATAGCAGGTAATATTGAAATCGCCCTAAAATTACTGGGGTCACTTTTGCAACCATTTTTAAATAAAGGTATTATTTTACTACATTTCATTAAGTTTGGAAAAATGCCCACATCAATGCATCCGTTGAATATTGCGGCTAGGTGTGGCGCTATATTAACAATAATACTTTCAACTAATTTTACCGAAATACCCCAGAAGTCAGCTGATTTTTTTGAATTAAGCGACTTAAATACTTTAATTATATCATACGGATGTACACGCTCAAAACTAAATAGTATCTTGCACTCTTCCACGTTGCACCTAACTAAGTATTCTGCTCGAGCTGGGCAAGACCTAAGGGTACTAGTTATGTTTAAAGGTATTTTTGCGAAGTAGTTATTGAATGTATCGGCTACTTCCAAATTATTTGAAATTACGCTATTATTTATATTCAGTTCAAATTTATTATCACGCACCTTGCTGCGACCTGTTTCATTGTTAATAATGTTCCATGTAGTTGTAATTTTATTATTAGATTTTTGAATTTTAGTTTTTAGGTAAAGGGACTTGGCAGTGGCACAAGTCTTTTTAAATAATTTTGAATAATTTTTAACATATTGAATAAAATTTGGATCGAAATTGTATTGTTTCATACCATATAATTCATATAGCTTTGCTCTACTTTTATATATCCCAGATGTTGCCCAGTCACAAAACTTAATCCTATTATTCTGACTAAAGGTCTTACATTTAAAAATATTATTATATTCTAAAGTAATTATGTTAAGTAAAGACTCATATAGTTCGTCTGGATTATCCAGAGAAAGGTCCATATTGACAACTTTGAGACTTATGTTATCATTAAATTCCTTTAAGCGATTAGATGTCATCGGTCTACATGTGACCTTATTCTCTTTATGAATTGTACTCACAGGAAATACTACCTTTTGCCCACAGTGGTCAGATGTAAGTTCACTCAATATGGCCCTATTTAGAAATTGGCAGTCGCAAAATACATTATCTAAGCAGGTAGCAGAATGTGAAGTGATCCTAGTGGGTTCAGAAAATAAATGCTGTAAATTAAATGATCTAAATAAACTAATAAGTCTTAAAGAGACAACTGACTGCTCAAGTAAATTAACATTAAAATCACCACACACTACTATATGCCTATTACTAGAACTCAAGCGTTTTAAAATATCCTCTATTACGGTTTCAAATACACTAAAATCACTTTGCGGTGGTCGGTATACACAAACTATGACATGTTGCTCTAATTCCACACAGGATAGTTCAACAGTGCGCTCGATAGAAAGATTTACTATATCTTTACGTTCTTTACATTTTAGATTGTTACATACATATATTAGAGAGCCACCATGTATAGAATTCTTTCTTACAAACGCACTTACAATTGAATAATATTGGTTATTAAATATTAATTGATTAGTTCTTAACCAATGTTCTGTTATGCAACATATTTGAATATTATGTTGTTTAAAAAATAAATCTAATTCTAACTCCTTGCCGGATAGACCCTGAATATTCTGATGAATTAGTCTAATACTGTGTGTATGCCTATCCTTTGTCTCATCTAACAGTTTAAACTACTAGAAGTGTCAATATTTGAATTTGTAGTAGAAATACTACTATGTCCTAAAACCTTAATTACCCTACTGGTACCTGAGTCGCTACATATTATATTAAATGCTAATAATTTAGCAAGTTGCTTTTTATAAAAAGAAGATAGATACATTGTATCTTTAGTCAATAAAAATTTACTAATAAACTTATTAGTGTCAAAAAATAAACTATAATTGTTGTAACATGTACTGTTATAAAAAGTAAATTAAGTTTTTCAATATTCCTATTTTGTTCATGTGTTAGTACATAAGAATATGGTAATGCACAAAGAATAAAGTTACACCCTACTTTATAATGTAATGATTCTATTACCTCTGTCAAATGGATTGCCTCTTTTTTAGTGACAGATAAGCTGTCACCATAAAGAAATATTACTGTTGATTCTGCATTTAATTTTGTAGTTTTTAACTTATCAATTATAGAACCTAACCTAGCCCCAGGGGAACAAATATTTATGCAAGGCGTCTCTGTATGAGAATTAATTAGTCCACTAAAACCTACTCCTATTTGGTCAGAAAACATGAATATATTTTTGTTAATGTTATTCATCAAAGAAGAAGAAGAAGAAGAAGACACAGCCATATTTTCATGATCAGAAAAGGAGGTGGTACCACTGTTTACTGAATCCAAATCACAAACAGCTGACAGGTTATTATAAGGTGTAGCCTGTAAGCACTTACCGCAAAGATTGTTATTAGTTAGTGAGAGAACATGTTCCATGTTCTCCCTACCAACTCTGGCAATTTCCTCATACTTCAAAATATATTCGGATGTTTCTTTATGGTGATTAAGGCTCATTCTTGTAAGTTGTTCTTCTAAGTTCTTAATTTGATGATTTAATTCGGCTGTATGTGCTTCATACTGTAACCTACTGGCAACTACTTGATCATTGCTTTTTTCTAAATTTATTAATAAAGCATCATGCTCCTTCACCAATTCACTGTTATGCTGTGTCACCTTCCTAACCTTGTTTAACTTATTAAGATTAATATTTAACTTTTTAATTAATTTATTTAACTTAAAGTATTTTCTCAATTTCCTAGTACTTTTAATAAAAACATTACTAAGTTTATTTTTATTACTATCCAATATACTAGTTTTGTCCCCCAGGAGTTCTGAGTAGAGGTTCTGAGTCGCAGTACTGTTGAGCATCTGAATAGTTTGTTCTAATGTAATAATTTTAGTATGAGCTTCATTCAGGTTTGCTTCAAGCTCAGTACTGCGGCTCAGTGACCTAGAAAAAATATCACTACAATTACTGAAGGATCTAACTTCATCTTCTAATCGATCCCGCTGGTCCAAGACATCCATATATTCTATATGGAGTTCTGTCAGTTGCCTTTTAAGCTCCAATACCTTATTATTAACTGCTTGCATTTCATCTTCACAGTCGCTACGTTCTTTCAACAACATATGGTTGTCATCCTTATATTTCTTCAATTCTTGTAGAGCTAACTTTAACTTATTTTCAGTATCCTTGGCTGTCGCTTTACGGGTCATCATTTGTGTGCTCATTGTTGGTCCAGTGGATGTATAAATCACCAAGCACCTGAAAATTAGAGAAAGAAACAACTGAGGGATAAAAAAAGAAATTTGGGATGGGATAGTTAGCTATATATATCTAAATTGTTGAAAATTTACTATAAACATACAGTATTGTAAAAAACAGAAAAGCTTTAACTAGTATTAGTTGAGAAATTGATAAGAAATGTTAATTTATTATGTTGTAAAAGATAATTATTTGAAGAAGTTTTTTTTATATTTTAATATGGAGGGTCAGACTAAAAAATAAATTTAAGGGAAAAGGCGAAATTATAATGAAAATTTACATAAGAATGCACACTAAAGCACTAAAGTAGTATTAGTAGTTAGATGTGAAGTAGAAATGTGAGTGTATGCGTGCGTGAGGCGAGTGTTTAGTCGTCAATTTTGCTTCCACCTATTGTCAAGCAAAAGGAGACAAAACTGTGCCAGTGTGTGGTGGACGGAGCTCATAGTACAATGAGCAGAGTAAACAAGTGTCGTGGAGTGTCTGTTAGGGTTTTAAAAAGTAGAATACTCCCCAGGTTTACACGATGAATGTTCAAATTTCGTCCGTTGTCACAGTGATGAACTCCTACGACCAGTAATTTATGTAGATTCGTGGATCCGACTTAACACAGCATGAAACACTTCTTTGGTCACAAATATACAATTTTATTGTACTAAATATATTTATTATTGAATAAAACTAATTTAAAATTAAAATAAGTTCCTAAGGCACGATTTTGACGTCTGAATAAAATCCTAATCCTAATAACTATCCTAATCTTAATCCTAACTAATATTATAAAAGCGAAAATGAGTTTGTTTGTTTGTTATCTTTTCACGCCTAAACCACTGAACCGATCATCCTGAAATTTTGCATATACGTTGTCAGGTGTACAGAAACGGATATAGGCTACCTTTTATCCCAAAAATAGTTACTGTTCGCGAGGAAACCAACAATAATGTTCTTATGATAATAGATGGCGCCACGTGTCTTTCGAATCATGATTGAATTATATTATTATATATTATTACAAGCAGAGTACAACCCGAATTGATTGCCAAATTCTAAATTAACGCGAGCGAAGCTGCGGGCAAAAGCCAGTAAAGTAATATAAAACAGTAAAGAGTTCTTTGAAAGGAATTATAATAAGTTGATGAAATTGACAAAATGTAAAGCAATATTAAAGCCGCTTATGGAAACTTTAATGTTTTTACTAAATATATTTTGATATTCAATTCCTTTGAAGTTGAAATCTCTGTATATAATTAATAATACAAAGTTTATTCGTTAAATCAGCTTGTTACAATTAGTATTATATAAAAGTTTTAAAACTATCGACATTAAAATTTGAAGTTTAAATTGTCTAGTGATTCTTTATTTTAGATTTGGCATTCCGTGCAAAAATGATATAATCCGTTTATATTATTTTTGTACGGAACGACGATTGATAAATAAAAAATGATAAATAAATATTTTTGATTGCCAAGTCAAAATATTTATATCCTGATTTACTTTTTTACACGCATTTAAGCTATAAATTAAGTACATCAATATATAGCTTTCAACTTTTGGAATGGCAGAAATAATTAAAAACCTATTGTGTCTGGATGCCGGTGTGCCGCTGCGCCTCAAAACATAGATACATATTTTAAATATTAATTATGGGCGTTCTATAATTCCGATTCCAAAATATAAACACTTATTTCTATTACATGTTTATTAAAGCTCATCAATGCGGTTACGCACTTAAATTCATTTTAACCTATACCCTAAATAATAGTTGTTTGCGTTCTATAAGACTCCAAAATGTAAGAACATTGTCCTGTTACACACCAAAATTAATCCATAAATCGGAACCCATAATTGAATTAGTCAGTAACTATCAAAACGTTCCCGCAAGACGCCGTTTAATCTGCGCGATATTTTTAGTTTCGACACATTAGTGCTGTATCAATTAGTGTTGTGTCGTTAGCGCGTAATTTACTGTCACAATCAGACACTAGAGTGGAGATTGTGACCACCGGTATTACGTGTTGCTATGATTTAGAAAGAAATTGCTGTTGTTTTTTTGGAAAGAAATGTAAATTATACACGCCCTTTTTCCTCGAAAAGTAAGCCAGAGATGTGTTACACCAAAATTTCGTCAGCTGTATTTATTTATTTGGGAAAACAAACAGATACATACGATTCTTAAGTTAAATAATTTACAAAAAAAGATGGTGGTAAGTACTCACAACGTTATCCACGTGTTAATGCTCTGCAGTTTTAATAAGTAAGTAATAAGGCAATCTTATCCGTCTACCAACCGCAGTACCACACTCCTCGCTATTTTTGACTACCTGTTTTGAGAGTATATTTGCTACGGTTACCTACTATTTACCATCAGTTTTGCTTCAGTCTACTAAGCACAAACCGAAGGGTTAGTGTATTCAGTATTATTTTAATTAACAAATCTATTATGAATTGTTAGTTGCCAAACACTTTTATGTATAATCGAAATAATATGTCTGTTTTAATATTTTAATTCAATATATTCTATATCTATTTTTTTGTAAATTTTATTGTAAACTTGGCGATTAAAAAGAGTGGCCATGAGTTTCTTGCCCGTTCTTCTCATGAGCCCTACACCCTGGCTTTGCTGAACGTGGCAGTAAATGTGAATTCACAGAAAAAAATTACTGTAACTTTGACATTTATAAGTGTTACCTTGTAACTTAACTTGAACAAAATTTGCTTTTGATTTTGATTTTATCTAACTTCTGTAGTTACTGCTACGTCAAGGCATATACGAAGAGAGAAAATTACGAATACACAATAGCAATAAAATTCCTATCTCGACACGTAATAACTATCAGCACGACGGGTGCTAAGACTCACGGGCCAGTGATTAAAGATTGTGCTCCACTGTTGTGTCGCGATAAATGTGGTTGATACTCGCTACGGCGTTGTGCACCGATATTATGTAATAAGTACTGCAAAACAAAGGCTACAGTTTTAATTAAGTCGTTAATAGAAACTTTCTAGAACATTCTTGTGACTAAGTACTTTTTAAACGACGGGCTGTGTTGCTCGTAATTTGTTCGCGTATCAAGGTTGCCATGATTTTTTTAAAGATTAAAGCTACTACTACTACCATAGCAAATTTTGATACTTATTGGTTTATGGTTCAGTCATGAAAACGTAACAAACAGGTTGAATGCGAAGGTGCCTGCACTTTAGTTTTTAAAACCGACTCCTGCTGCACGCGATTACAGACACAATAGCCGGCTAAATTAGAAAGAAATACCTTAGTTTTTTTTTCATTGCCGCAATATTTGTACATAGAATAACAGAAAGGCTGCTGAATTACATTTTTTACTAGATAATGCCCGCGGCTTCTCTCACGTTAATATAGAATTTGTTAATTAATTTTTATCCTTCGGGAACAGTACTTTTTCCTGAATGAAAGGTACCTTACCTATGTCCTTTTCTATTCGCCTGTCAACGAGTACTCAAAATTTTATGATGAGTGGTCAAGTACTTAGGGTGTAAAAGCTTAAACACAAACAAACTACATCAACTACTTCGAACTTACAACAGCAACAGAGAAGCAGCGAAGTTGATATCTTCTTTTTGCCTAAAAATAAATATAAAAATAGCATTATTCGTGATCTGATCGTAAATTCCTATTACTGATAACTGTCTTTCTGATAAGTACTCTTATTGTATAAAACTCATAGTGTTACTTAGTGATCACAATTTTCTATCTGATATTCCACTGTCGTGGAATTCTGTAATTGGCTTAGAGTTTGCCTTAAGAAAAATTGTATTCTATCTTTGTAAAAAAGCTGTGGAGTTTCCTTAAAATAAATAAACACTCAAATTTATATTTGCATTTATAATATTAGTTAGAGCTTATGTTTGAAAAAATGTATTTACATATTCTAAGCATAATAACAAGCATAATATATAGTCTGCTGCCTGTCGTATTCAAACTAAATTGGCCGAGCTTCTCGCTTCTCTTGACTCACCTGAGTGTGCGCGTTCTATCTTATGTGTGCCAATTCGTAGTTTACTCTCTAAGATTCGCCTGCTCCAATCTGCCTATAAATACTATAAGATCGATAGCCGCTAGAGTATTCCCACGTTAGCTTGCTTATTCTACAAACCGGTTGTTGGTTATTTTGGTTCTTTGTTCGATAAATTTGTTTTGAACTTTAGCCTACAAAGAAATTTCAAGCATAACTCGTTCTACAGTCCCCTGCATTATTTTTCTATAACAGCTGTGATATAAATACAGCTTCGACAGGAATGTAAAACATAGTTGAAATAAAGATGAGGAAGACAGTAGTCCTTCTGAAATAAAATCTTCTGAAGAAGAACGTAAGAAGTTTATGTTTCACTCTGCGCATAATATTGTGTTATCAGTATCTATTATGCAATGACCTTTTTATCTTTTATTTGTACCCACCTCCTTAAATTTTATTTATTTGATGGTGACGTATTTTAATTTTTACCCCAGTTCTCGTATTTTTGAAATGTACCGAATTTATAAACATAATTTAATATGCCCTATACGTTTTCCTTGTGTATGTATGTAGCAGAACCACATTTATTGATTTTTTGTTGTAATGTTAAGCATTTGCCTCCGTCCGTGCACCACGGTATCGGGTGACCAACTGAAAACCAGCGCTGGTGCACTCAATTTGGGTGCCCAGCTAATGCTGAGGTGGTGACCCTTTTCGGCGAGAGCATACACATTTTGTTTTTAATATGTATAATATGTTTGTTTATTTGGTTTTAATTAATTGTGTGTGCTCTGTAGTTTTGTGGTTTCGAACCCCACATGGGACAAAAATTTGTGTGATACGTTATGTTCTTTGTGTCCGTAATTTGAATATTTGTTAAGTTCCCCGCGATACAGGAATTATTCCTGATTTGAGAGAAGAGAGAGAAGATCATTGAGAAATAGCTATATTAAATAAGGAATGAAAATTAAAACCAAATTATTTATATAAATACTGAATTTTTATCTTATGTAAAAACAACAACAAACAAATCAATGCAATATTTTGTAATTTTCCTTGAACTTGCCTGCTGGCGTATAAATATGTTCAATCAGAGAATTGGAATCGCATGTTTTACATGCAATTCAGTATTTAAAATATTTTCGCGTCAAGTGATATTATTTATTTTTCATTGGCTTCTGCATTACATTTGGGGTTATTTTAATTATAAAAGGAATGTATTTATTAATTTTGCTAACAAAGCCTTTGAATATAAATTATTCTTCAATACAATTACTAGATATAAACAGCTGTAATATCAACAAGGAAAGGTTACAGCAGCCCTTTCTTAACTAAGATTTATGTTCATGTAAACAAAGCCAGAAAACATGTTATAAAGCGATAACATAAAATTTACAGTCCGTAGATATCTTAATTAAAATCAGCTAGACGTTTTACACAACTGTTTTATTTAATCTCACCGTTTACTAAACAATTGCCACTTAAAATTATTATAAGTACAAATTTAATCTTTTTGTAACGTTATTCTAAACAATAGCTTATTGTTTTTAACGTTTACGTAAATGTTACAAAATGTAACACTACTGTATTGTTTTGTAGTAAGTTTATATTATGTTAAAAATTTGAAGAAATACTTATTTTCAAGTTTCGAATAATTTTGTAAGGTTATTTACACACCACTACTGTTTCATATTCGTGGTAAATGGTTTGTACGTATGTATTATATATATATATATATATATATATATATATATATATATATATATATATATGTATAAGTGGTTTGTAGCCTATCATAGCTTTGCGAACTCCAAGAAAAACCCTGAAAGTTTATTTGACTTGTACCAGAACTCTTACAATTCTGACGCTAGTCACTTATAAAAGAGTGCGACGAGCTAAACTGCCCCCAAAAATTTATTTGACAACAGTAAGCATCGCTACTCTAAATATTTGTATGTATATATTATGTTTTAGTGAACGCTGGAAAAACCAGAGCTATCACACGTGCTTTTCATCGATCTTTACAAAAAAGTAGTCATTGCTACCAGCATAAAGGACAAAGGCTACTGGTAACCTATTAGCTTCCTTACCTTTTTGACCGCCATGGTCGGGTATAGCCGACAAATGAAAACTTGCCCATCACGCCACCGTCAGCATGAGCCGACAAATAATAAATTAAGATTTTTGTGTTTCTTTTACCTTTTATTTAAAACATTATTAATTATTATCGTCTGGCGTAGGGGGCACGGCGTTACTTTTTTGCTGTGGCGGTCGAAAGGTAAAAGCGTTTAAAAATCTTACTTACCCCCGGAAATGGCTGGCAGAAAGCTATGCGTTTTACATAAGTTTGGCTGCAAACTTCTGTAGTATAAAGTTAAACCTCCAGTCATAACAGGCGGGCCTCAGCAATTCACAGAAACAGCACGGCATTTGGAAATAATGCTAAAATACGTGCTGCTACTGGAAACTTCCTTACAGAAAAATTCAATAACGCCTCACGATCTTATACCAAAGAACGTCGTATACTAACGAACGAGTTAAACCATACTTAAGTGACTGAACATTCGCTTTCCTATGCTCTCTAATTGAACATTTTTATACGCCAGCAGGCAAGTTCAAGGAAAATTCAACTACAAAACAATTCACTAATAAAATTTGTAGGTTAGTGTTAAAATTCCTCGCTGGAAAATATTCTTTGCGAATTTATCTGACTGCGTCCTGTAAATGCAAGCCTTAACTCAAAAAGCTCAAGGATGCTCTTCAAACAAATGGCGAAAACATTTTGCATCTATTACATTAGCATTCTTCATTCATGACTAGTTGTGTGTACATTAGTAAGCAACCGCAGTAAATGGATGTAATCTTGTAAGTGTTACAAGCGTTAGTAACATATTATGTGATCGCGACAGTTTTATTAGGTTGGCATTATTACGTATGGAATGGAGAAATTCCATAGTGGTTATGTAATTTCTCCAAAGTAGGCAGAAAATACTATGAAATTCGGCGGAGGCAGAAAAATTACACTAACATTTTCTTTTTGATTCTAGTGCCGGGCAAATTTCCAGACTCCGTGTTGAAAAATTCTTATTAAAAGAAGCATATAAAATTTTTCCGATCCAAGTACTATCAATGGACTGCTATCAAAAGTGACCTAACGAGGAGGTTAATATTACATTTTCAAAATTGTAAACATATTTGGATTAATTCAATTGACAAAAAATGTACTAAAATAGCGAAGAAAATTAATAAGTTTCTATTGCAACACGCCATCATATGTTTAATGAGTATTATACATGATAGGTACTCGGCTTTTAACAACTACGAGGAATCCCGCATGATTTTTAAAAGCTTTTAACCTCTACCTTGCACATTCGCCACCTTCATGGTATTATGAAGAATCGTCTAATATAAAATAAAATAATATTTTATTTTCAGAAATCGAACCGAGAGCCGAACGGTCTGCGACACTACAACAAAGCTGAAGCAACTGCACCAACAAGTCCCAAGTTTTACAACGGCACCAGACACAAAAAGCTGCTGCTTTGTGAATCCAAAATTTAGAATTCCAAAACTGACAAACTATCTGCATAGTAATCGCAAGATATTAGTATTCTACTGTGTAATATAGCGCAACTGGTATTTCCGGCCAGCTGATTGCACAGAGAACACAAACACCTGAAACTGTACTCGTTTGCATCTAAAAGCTGTTGTCAACTTGATGGAAACAGGAAGGCAGCCGACCTGTTTGTGTGTTATCCATATATTATGGTTGTATTTTATAACTACGCTGTAGACTTTAGCGATAGCTCTTAAAGTAACGGTAGCCTTATAGATAAGTAATTGGTGTCGAGATCGAGAGGTCGTAGATTCGAATTCCATCCGTTCCACTACAGATGTGAACGCTTTCCTAATACAAACTTCCAGCTTAGCTGTAGGAATTAACAAGAATACTAGAAATTTGTAAATCAAATTCTTGGCAATATTGTTAAAAAAAACGTAACGGGGAGACTTATTTTCTTGGAATTTTTTATATGAAAATAAATGTTGTAAAACCTTAATTTACTTTTTTGTAACAGTACATGTTACAACAATTATAGTTTATTTTTTGACACTAATAAGTTTATTAGTAAATTTTTATTGACTAAAGATACAATGTATCTATCTTCTTTTTATAAAAAGCAACTTGCTAAATTATTAGCATTTAATATAATATGTAGCGACTCAGGTACCAGTAGGGTAATTAAGGTTTTAGGACATAGTAGTATTTCTACTACAAATTTAAATATTGACACTTCAAGTAGTTTAAACTGTTAGATGAGACAAAGGATAGGCATCACACAGTATTAGACTAATTCATCAGAATATTCAGGGTCTATCCGGCAAGGAGTTAGAATTAGATTTATTTTTTAAACAACATAATATTCAAATATGTTGCATAACAGAACATTGGTTAAGAACTAATCAATTAATATTTAATAACGAATATTATTCAATTGTAAGTGCGTTTGTAAGAAAGAATTCTATACATGGTGGCTCTCTAATATATGTATGTAACAATCTAAAATGTAAAGAACGTAAAGATATAGTAAATCTTTCTATCGAGCGCACTGTTGAACTATCCTGTGTGGAATTAGAGCAACATGTCATAGTTTGTGTATACCGACCACCGCAAAGTGATTTTAGTGTATTTGAAACCGTAATAGAGGATATTTTAAAACGCTTGAGTTCTAGTAATAGGCATATAGTAGTGTGTGGTGATTTTAATGTTAATTTACTTGAGCAGTCAGCTGTCTCTTTAAGACTTATTAGTTTATTTAGATCATTTAATTTACAGCATTTATTTTCTGAACCCACTAGGATCACTTCACATTCTGCTACCTGCTTAGATAATGTATTTTGCGACTGCCAATTTCTAAATAGACCACTGTGATCATCTGACCACTGTGGGCAAAAGGTAGTATTTCCTGTGAGTACAATTCATAAAGAGAATAAGGTCACATGTAGACCGATGGCATCTAATCGCTTAAAGGAATTTAATGATAACATAAGTCTCAAAGTTGTCAATATGGACCTTTCTCTGGATAATCCAGACGAACTATATGAGTCTTTACTTAACATAATTACTTTAGAATATAATAATATTTTTAAATGTAAGACCTTTAGTCAGAATAATAGGATTAAGTTTTGTGACTGGGCAACATCTGGGATATATAAAAGTAGAGTAAAGCTATATGAATTATATGGTATGAAACAATACAATTTCGATCCAAATTTTATTCAATATGTTAAAAATTATTCAAAATTATTTAAAAAGACTTGTGCCACTGCCAAGTCCCTTTACCTAAAAACTAAAATTCAAAAATCTAATAATGAAATTAAAACTACATGGAACATTATTAACAATGAAACAGGTCGCAGCAAGGTGCGTGATAATAAATTTGAACTGAATATAAATAATAGCGTAATTTCAAATAATTTGGAAGTAGCCGATACATTCAATAACTACTTCGCAAAAATACCTTTAAACATAACTAGTACCCTTAGGTCTTGCCCAGCTCGAGCAGAATACTTAGTTAGGTGCAACGTGGAAGAGTGCAAGATACTATTTAGTTTTGAGCGTGTACATCCGTATGATATAATTAAAGTATTTAAGTCGCTTAATTCAAAAAAATCAGCTGACTTCTGGGGTATTTCGGTAAAATTAGTTGAAAGTATTATTGTTAATATAGCGCCACACCTAGCCGCAATATTCAACGGATGCATTGATGTGGGCATTTTTCCAAACTTAATGAAATGTAGTAAAATAATACCTTTATTTAAAAATGGTTGCAAAAGTGACCCCAGTAATTTTAGGGCGATTTCAATATTACCTGCTATTAGTAAAATATTTGAGAATATTATATTACAGCAATTAGAGAGCCACTTCAGTGTAAACAATTTATTTCATACAGATCAATATGGTTTTAGGAAGGGCCGTTCTACGATAGATGCGGGTGTTACGCTTTTAAAACATATATTCAGTGCCTGGGAGAATTCGCAAGATGTCATTGGCGTATTCTGTGATCTCTCTAAAGCCTTTGACTGCGTTGACCATCAAACGCTGTTGCGAAAACTCAGGCATTATGGCATCCGAGATACTGCACTTGACCTAGTTGATTCCTACCTAAGCGATAGACTACAACACGTTGATATCAACGGAAGTAGATCTTCTGGATTACCAGTCACAATGGGCGTGCCACAGGGCTCGATTTTGGGACCCTTTCTGTTTTTAGTGTACGTAAATGATTTGCCGTTCTTTGTTCAGCATTTGTGTGACATTGTTTTATTCGCGGATGACACATCCCTTATTTTTAAAGTAGACCGAAAAGCACCAAATTTTCGTGCTGTTAATGATTCACTCGCGGAAGTCCTGGACTGGTTTACGGCGAATAATTTACTACTTAACTCTACAAAAACTAAATGTATCAAGTTTACATTGCCTAACGTAAAGAGTCCTAACGTGAATATAATTTTAAATGATGAAATTATTACTTTCAATCAACAGTCTTTTTAGGATTAACTTTAGATCATAAAGTTCAGTGGGGCGCTCAAATATCGTGTCTTGCAGGGAAACTTAGCTCAGCCGCATACGCAATTCGGAAAGTAAGACAGCTTACTGATATAGATACTGCAAGACTAGTATATTTCAGTTACTTTCATAGTGTCATGTCCTACGGTATATTATTGTGGGGCAAGGCAGCTGATATTGAGACAATTTTTATTCTTCAAAAGCGTGCAGTACGTAGCATTTATAATTTAGGACCACGAGTTTCCCTGAAAGATCGATTTAAAGAAATAGGCATACTTACTGTTGCGTCGCAATATATATTTGCTAACATTATGTTTATTAAACATAACATTTACTTATATAATAAGAATAGTGATATCCATAACGTAAACACTAGAAATAAGCATAAGTTAGTAGGCCCATATCATCGTTTACATAAAGTTCACAATACATTTGCGGGACTCGGTATACGTTTTTTTAATAAATTACCTATTACTATAATTAATTTACCATTGTTTAAATTTAAAAACGCCGTTAAAAAACAACTTATTCGGAAGGGTTATTATTCAGTCAACGACTACTTAAATGACAAAAACTCATGGAGCTAGTTGCTTGTTGCATACAGGATTCAAAGATCTGTATTACTTATAAGTCAATTTAAGCCTTTGCATAGTCACAAAGTGTAAGTGTATGCGCCATCATGCCATCTTACTGTCTATTTTAGATTTATATTAAATAATATATCTTAGCTCAAATTATTTCCTCTCTATAATATTATTAAGTTATTATTGTTATTATCTTTAGTTTTTTATAGTCAGTAGTATATGGCATAATGGCTGTAACACCTTGTTAATCTGAGTTGTAAAATACTGAAATTATATTTAACTGGCGATTTAAAAGAGTGGCCGTGAGTTTCTTGCAGGTTTCTTCTCATAGGCTCTACCCTTTGCCTGAACCTAGCAACTAACCTAAATGTAGCTTCAGTAACTTAGTAAACTCACTAACCTATATACTTTGACGTTCATAAGTGTTACTTTGTGACCTAAATGAATAAATGATTTTTGACTTTTGACTTTTGACTTATGTCTTGAATCTCTGAACTTTATTCAAATATGTCAAAATTAAATAGAAAAATAATTGAATATAGAAAAAAGAAGGCATCTAATGTAGTAGAGCCGAGAAGAATGAGGCAAGAAACTTATGGCTACTCTTTTCCATCGCCGATTACTCTTGGAGTCCACGGAGAGGATCGAAAGTCTACTCTAAAAAGTGCATCTGTTATTTCAAAATTATGTGTGTATAATGTTATCTAATCATTTAAAATGTTATGTTGAACAGGTAACTATTTTATACTTATCTGTGAAAATTTCTTGTGCATGTGTAACCTACAATTATTTTTCACACTCGTTGCTGCTTCATAGATTTATAGTAATATAATATCAGCCCTGTATTAAATTGTCCCACTGCTGGCCACGGGCCTCTTCTCAGTGTGAGAAGGGTTAGGCCACAGTCCACCACGCTAGCCACGTGTGGGTTGGCAGACTTCACATATTTTCTAGAACATTATGAAGAACTGTCAGACAAGCAGGTTTTCGGCATTTCCTTCATTGTTAAAACAAACGATCATAGATTTTAAATTATTTTACTATTGGTATTAACTAACAACTATTCATATATAGTTGTTAGATAAACAAATAAATTAATATTTAAGCGATATACTTTGGTCTTATTTACCTAGAACAAAAAATAAAGCAATAAAAATATAAATTCTAGTCTAAAATCAACAACCAGTCTCTGAAAAGAAAAGATCAGCCTTAAACTATTCGCTAGAAAGAGACAAATGTTCACAAGAAAAAGAGACAAATGAGGAATATAATCTATTTTATTAATCAAATAGTGCCTAGCTGTGTAAATATCCATCAAGGAACTGCAATGTGTGGTCCCAGTTACAGCAGATTAATATGTTTCGTTATGCTTTTGTTTTATCATCATCGTCATCGGCTTAGATTTCGTTTGCAGCTTTTTATGTCCAATATTTTTGGCGTTGAAGAGTGGGTCCGGACTTTTCTTTATGTAAAATATATTAAACAGCATCTTAGGTAAGGTTGGCAGTCGGAACGTCACCATCATCGCTCTATGGTATTGTTGATTTCGTATACGCGTATATGAATATTACTGTTAGTAAATTCAAATTGTAAAAGTGAACCAACAGTATCGCATTGAGCGCGTGCTTACTGTCCCAAGCGAATTAGTGTATTTTTAAGCCTTATAGAAGGACTGAGACTGCCGATAGAAGTGAAAACCTTAATCCTTGATCATAAACACTTCTTCATAAATTAAAAAAAAACAAAATGTAAGGAGCTGGTTCGGATAGTTCCTGATACTCCCTTAGAGTTAGTAAGAGGGTCAAAATTTCGTTATTTTTTGCGTAGGACGCACCATTTCTGAGATATTGTTAATATTCTAAAAAAAAAAATAAAGCGTGGAACGATGACGCGAGTTCCATGATTTTTGTTCACCCAAGAAGTGCTCAACGCGCCTAAAGAAGTTTTCACTTCAAAAACAAATGACAGTCTCTTTAAATTTCAAATTCATTAATTAAACAATCGCTAAGACCTATTGATAACTGTAGAAAAACATTGTATTATCATGTTATATCGCATCTGGGCATCATTAGTTTAATAATTTCAACCCCTTATAAAAACTCGCTGTCATTTATAACCTGGACTTATTCCAACGAGTCCAAGACAAATTTCCCAACGTGCCTAATTGTGCCAACATTTACTTCTGAAATCACGTACAATGAATGGACTCGACCGTAAATAGCCACGGATCTTTCGCAGATCTAATAAGTCGTCACGGATCTTTAGACATTTGGGTTTCGGCCTTGGCCTACCTGACTGACGGAATACAATGTTACCATGACAATTATTCGTGTTGTGTAATCAAATAGATTGAGTTACATTACAGATTTTGGTGTTCAGTGAAGTATGTGAGTCATTTCTTTTATTATTTTCTCAAAAGTTGGGTTACGTTAAAGGCGAAAACAAAAATATTTTTTGACATACACTTAAAAATAAATTACCTAGAAGCCTTTTACATCTGGTAGTAGGTATAATATACAAATGACAAAGAAAGGATGCGCGATCCATTATAACGTAGTTGTAGTTAAAGTGCAAGCTTGTGAGGAAAATAACCACTTTCCTGACAAAACATATGAGTAGATGCTGGTTTTACAAAAAAAAAAGGATTTTTGAATCCTATTTATTGTTTCATCGCTATCACTAGGTACATGTCACTACATTTTATATAACAAAGTACCCCGGTGCATCTGTCTGGTCGCGATAAACTCAAAAACTACTATTTTTATGTAGTTTATACCAATACACAGAGTGATGCATGAGGAAGGTGTAGGTGTATTTTTTAAGGTTTTGTACTACCCATGCAAAGCCGGGGCGGGTCGCCAGTATAAAATAAATAGCAAAATTTAACATTGGCAACTTTCCTATTAACGCACCGATATACAGCAATGCTTGCGTAGATCTATCGTTTCGTTACCTTATACCACAGACATGCTTGTAGATGGGTAACCATTTAGAAAAATGTCACTCCTTTCCATATTTCAGAGAGCATGTGTATGAAGTCATCAGTCCCAGGTTTCATGAATAATTGTGATAGGTGATTTCGAAAATGCACAGCATATTGCATGAATCCAATAATAGTGTGCCTGATAACACAAGCGACCGCATATTATAGTAGCAATGGAAGGCCATTGCAGGCAATTCCAAGTAAAGACTTGAAATTGCCCCAAAAAAATATTAGAGGGTATATTTACGGGTTCTCCTAAAATATTTTACTTAAAAGGAGTACCCCATCTCCTAATTGTTATACAGAAACGATAGCCAAGTGGGAAACCGTTAGACTGCCACCCAAAGATTTAAGACCTTTGCGTGGCAGTTCGATCCCAAGGCACGCGTTTCTGACATTTTGAAATTATTGCGTTTAAACTGTTATACCCTTGACATGCTAGAGATTTGGTTGAGCACTGTATCCACCACGCTCTGTTACTATGTCAGTTTTAAGAATAGACGCCAATATTCAGGGCTCGAGAGCCAGTTCGTTCTCATTCTTAATAAGGGTCGGAGGTTGTTTTGTTCTATTACTATATCAAGTGTACCTGTATATTAAGGGGGTTGTGAAAAATATGTAATCCGCTATTATTATCAAACATAGCTAAGAACACTCCCGACTAATTCACATTTCCAACAAAAAAACTAAATCAAAATCGGTTCATCCGTTCGGGAGCTACGATGCCACAGACAGACACACACACACACACACACACACACACACACACATACACACACGGACAGACACGTCAAACTTATAACAACCCGTCGTTTTTACGTCGGGGGTTAAAAATAGTTTTTATTTAAACGAATCTTCAGTAACCCGTATATACGGGTTCACTGTAAAAATACCCTTTAACAGTGAAGGGAACGCAGTGAGGACACCTGCATGTTTGTTCTTCATAATGTTCTCGAAACTATTATTATGTGATGTCTGCCAACCCACACTGGGCCTACGTGGTGGACTATTGCCTTATCCTTCTCAAGCTGAGAGGAGGCCCGTGCCCAGAAATAGGGCATGGGCCTCTTCTCTGAAATTTACACACAGAGCTGATATTATATATACTTATATCGTAGCAATGTATATTATTTTGTATCAAGACCTATATATTTACTATATTTACGATCATTCTAACTTTAATTGCTTGTAGTCCTAATTATATTATTATAAAAGCGAAAATGATTTTGTTTGTTTGTTTGTTACCTCTTCACGCCTAAACCACTGAACCCATCATTCTGAAATTTTGCATATACATTTTCAGGTGTACAGAAACGGACATAGGCTACTTTCATTCGAAAAAAATTACTGTTCCCGAGGAAAACAACCATAATGTGCTTATGATAATAGATGGTGCCACGTGTCTTTCAAATCATGATGGATTTATATTATTACAAGCAGAGTACAACCCGAATTGATTGTCAAATTCTAAATTAACTCGAGCGAAGCCGCGGGCAAAAGCTAGTTAACTAATAATTTTAAAACATACATAATATCATCATTTTGCGTGATTACGCTAGCGTTCCAATCGGTACAAAGCCCTATTGCCTTATTATATGCATCATGCTGTGATTGTTACCTGTTGTAAAAAACTTAATTAATAAATAAATATATATATAATCGGCTCCGATTGCTTGCTGAGCCTGTCCTAACCAAATCAAAACGTGGCACGTACAGTTACTCTACTAAATAGCTAAGAATGTTTTCCACGTTCTAATAAATTACAATGATTATTTTTATCGTCCAGCGTATATTACGTATTATTTTACTTACGTAAATAGAGGAGAAAATGACCATGTTATGGATTCCATTATCTGATTGTGTATTTAGGATATATAAGGAATTATGTATTTGTTTGTGGGATTAATTGAGTGCCACGGATTTTATTAGCAAAGCTTATTTCGGGGTGAAGATTATTGTATTTTGTTTATAATGAGGCCACAATATTGGGCTTTTTCATTGTACTTTATTTTTATTAAATTTCTTCAACTTGTCGGTTTGAAGGTTTCTTTTTTAATTAGTAAGGTTAAGCGCGTTAGGGTGATTAGAAGGCTTGCTTCATTTTAAAATTAAAATGTTTCCTTTTATTAAAGAAATCATTACATTTCTTCTTATACTGCTTCGGTTGTTGCGATTATTTTTCATAAGGTCTTGGGTTCTATTCCCAGGAAAAGTGTTATTTGGTTTACTTGTTAATGAATTAAAGAAATTCAAGCAATACGAAGTCTGTAAGTGTGCCCGGTAGATGGAAATAGGCTCGGCCCCTGTTACGTACCACCTAATATCCCTTCGAGAAAATCGACGTGAGGCTAGGTATGTACCATGTATTTTTATTATTAATACAATTAAGCATTGTAGTAAGCGGTACCTATATTCTTAGGATGCTAACAATACTAGGATATCCTATTCTACATTGTACATTACGTCTACTATTTCACACGCAAGCTCCGTAATTTAGTATCTAAAAATACAAAAGCAAATAAAATAAACGTGCGATTTACGAGCCTACCTCTCCCATATTATTTCTGTCATCCCATCTTTCATTCCTTTTCTCTAGGCTCGACAACACGTGAGGTATTGTAAGCGACCATTAACTACAGTAACCACTCATTAACGCCGGTACTGTAGTTTAAAAATAGTGGCGGTATCACAATGGGTAAGGCAGCAGACTTTCCATCTAGAAATCCACCTATTCTACTACCGACGTAAACTCCATCCCAACACAAGCATATTACCGTAGCTGAAAGGATTCAGAAGAATAGTAGTAATTACTAACCCAAATTCCTAGTAATCTTTTTAGCAGAACATAGCTTAAGTCAAACCTTAATTGTTAAAATACAAAGTAAATTAAAAACGTTGTTGAATTTCTGTATTAACCACCAAAACTAAGCTAGATCAGAATAGTATTAGTCAGACTAATTTTGTACCAAGTCTGTCTGCACTGGCAAATTTATTGAAGCATTATTTGAACGAGTATTGAATAATAATCGGTGTAGACGTATAACGCTGAGTCTGTAGATTACGTGACTTGGCGTAAATGTTAAGATCAAGGTACTTTTTGTATTGTATCTTCGAGTAATACAGTATCTTCAGGTATGCTATTGATAATACTGTATTTCTAAATTTGCAGATATGCGTAGATAGAAGACCAAATAAGTACGTTTGTATACACTTAAGTATTTTATATACAATCAGATACTTTGAATGTCTATCTATACAACTAAACGAGCAATATTTTACTACAATATGTGGCTACATTGTTTTCAATTATTGCCTGGCCAGCAAAAGACATTTGAATTGATCGGCCATTTAAAACATAATTCTTTGGAATGGCCATCCAAAGAATTATGTTTATATATCATGAAAAATATAACGAGTTTTCTATAATATGGTTGTTATTGTCAGTATATGCCGTCAACTGTCGATCGACCTCCTAGAAGTCTATGTCAAAATACGAGCATCTGTCGAGACGCCTCTAGGAGGCGTCCGAACGACCTCTAAAAGGCGTCTAAACAGATGCGTATATTTAGCATGTTTAAATATGACTGATTTATCTAAGCTTAACAAAAGGGTATGGCAAAGACAAAGGATGGCATAAAATCACATTCTACGTATATTAAACAAATGAATATCTGTTCCTTGAAGTGACAGTTGCGCAAAGTTGCGGCCATACATTCGAGCGGATATAGCAGTACACATTGTATTAATAATAATCCTGGTTGAGAAGCCGCTTAAAAGTGCAATCAAATGCCAACGCATCGTTGTGTCCCAAAAATGAGACTATCACTCAATTAAAAAAAAAATCTTCAGACTATAAATTATACTGATTAGACATATAGATGTCTAGTAAGTTAGTATGAAAGGTTACACCATGATTTAGGAATTCCCTCAATAAAGGAGGAAATTAAAATAATAATGCCCAAATACAGAGACCGTATCCTAAATCATGTAAACGAGCTTGCTGTTGAGCTAATGAAATCGAGGGTTACATTTTTGAGGCAGAAAAGGAAAATACCTACTGATCTACTTATATGATCCTAAAACCATAAAGTCCAAGTAGAAAGTTTATATTCCGACAAAGTGGGCGAGTCACTGGACTCGGACCTGAAACGATTAATATTACATAACAAGTATAAATATTGCCAAATGTCCATGAAGAGACAGATAGCAATAAAAAATTGGAATTTAAAAAAATATGTAATGAACAACTTTTCCAAAATCCAGTGTACTATCTTTTAAACGCATTTTTCTATTAATTAATTTATTAAAAATATCTTTTCGCTATGAATGTGAAACATTAGACATACACATATTATTATAATCAGGAGATTTTTAATTTATCATACTATTCTGTAGTTGTCAGATTTTGCTGTCAATCAATTTATTTATTTATCTTCTGGCTGTAAATTTGCATAAATGTAAGTTGATGATTACAGATGTAACCTACAACTTTTTAAAATCGATTGTACCATTTCGTTCCTATTCGGATTTCTCTGTCTACAGAACGTTAAAAATTATACACATACTTTATACGATATTAGGCAATTAGAGGTTCTTACATATAGACATGGAGGTACAATTAGCCCGATATTTCACATTTATCATCAGACATCGATAAATAAAACCTACACTGTAAAGGCCTTAAATAAATTCTGAATTTTTCTAAGGATTCAATAAAAAATCAGAATATCCATTTCTTTCAAACCGGGATTTCTAGTTTGATATATTTACCTTTTACTTATTTTTATTATAAGGCATTATAAATATTTATGCAGTGGATGTACAGACGCAATCTCTTTATATATTTATGACAGTAGATATGCGCATAAAATACAAATAACTGAAAGCGCTTGCTTTATCGATGATAATGATATTCTAGATTTAATGTGATGTGTTTGTTCTGTTTACTTTGTTTACTCTAGATAAATAACACCGAGAGGATATTTTTCAAAGTCTTAAATATCCTGACCATAAACCAAAGAGTAATGAAGCCTGAATTTTAAAGTTGTCTATCTTGTTGGTCTCTATAAATAATATAAAATGAAGAAATATACTTTATTACATGTAATGACATGTAATAAAGTATATTTCTATTAAATAGCTATTCTAGAATCTTTTAAAGACAAGCTTGTACAATGGTACAAGCTTGTCTTTAAAAGGTTCTAGAATAGCTTGTGACTGAGATTATTCGGCAGGAAAATCTATAACATTCAAAAAATATATTTTAAAAGCAAACTCTTACTAATTTACCCATAAAATCTTTCCAAGTTGAATGTTTAGGATGGTTGCGAAAATGTCTCTGTTTTCAACAGCCTGTATAGTATTTGTCTATTATACAGGCTGTTTACAACAGAGTACTTTACTGATACTGGTAAAGCTACGTTTGCGTAGCCACTCAAGACTTTCATAAAACAGTTCCTAAAAATGGAGTAAATTATTTTGTTACATACTTAACTATTAATTTTTTATTTATAATTTTATTCCTAAAAAAGAAACAAGTATTTTATGAGACCTAAAATTTTGCATACGATGTTTTCATTCATATTTTCATACTATCGCAATTATTAAATTACCCTCATACACATATCACTTGAAATCCAATATTTGATTGAAACATACATTGTTGATTTAGTACGTTAGTGAAACCACATATAAACCTGTTTTGAAAAGTCGGGTTGTATTTCTGATCGATCAAAGTTATTTTGCTAGTCAATTCGTAGTTGCAGCGCAGAGCGAGTATTTTACATAGTGCATGCCTATTTCAAGAGTATTTTGTAGTACGTGTATTTTGTGTAAGATCTACATGTTTTTGGCAAAATTTTGGTTTCATCCATTACTGCTTGATTATTGCAGTATTGAATGTTACAACCTAACGTAACCTCAAAGAGGTAAGCATAAGTGTAATACACCCACATTTCACGAGGTTTGGTTTTAGGTCTCATGTTATTATAGGGGACCGGCATATGGCCGTCACATCACATTTCCAAATTTCGTGCAGATACTGAGAAATTATTGACAGAAGATCCCAATAACATTTTGCTCGACTCGAGAATCGAAAATGGATTTCGTGCGCAGCAAGGCAGCTACACTATGGTATATCCAAGTTTCCATGCTTTGTTGGTATCCTTGACGTTAAAGTGAGCGATAAATTAATTATTTGACATCCACAAAGCTTCGAAAAGTCAGAGAGCTTGCCTTGGGATCGAAATCGAGACCTGTGCATGGCAGTCTAACGGTTTCCCAATAGCTTTTGCTGCTTAATTTCTGATAGTTACATAATGCAAAATCAAAGGATTAGTTTCAGAATATGTACCATAAACTTTACCATGACAGCTTATAGACGGCCCATCATAATACAAAGTGAACAGATTCTGCTAGAGGGATAACCTCATGGGAAGGTCTATTACTAAGCGATGCGACGTCTACACGATGACTGATAATGGCTAGTTGACCATACAGCCTCCATTGGGAGTCCTTTGTATTGCTGTTAACTAAAATGGCGTCTTGATACAGTTTGAATAGTTAGTGTATGTGCATTGCAATTTCTATGTACTATATGTAGCTTGGTAGGGCTTTAAAGGTAAACAGATTGTTTAAGACTATATGACGCTTGTTTGCTGATACCCTGACCAGCTCTACTGCAAAGGTACATACACGTTACAGAAGTTGGCAGGAAATTTATAATTAAGATATTTCTTAAACAATAAATAAAGGGAATAAAAAAGAGTACGAGCCGCATAATGGTAAGCGGTTACCGTAGCTGATGAGGATCAAAAGAGAGAAAAAATTAATTACGTTTTCCTACAAAACTTCACAAGCCTTACTCACCGGATGAAACATTATATCACTGTTACTATTTTTTGTTAGTACGCAGGTTTCTCGTAAGATTAAAACGTTCTAGAAAAATATTTCTTATTTCTTTTTTTTCTAACTCGCGCACTAGGTATAATTTATGTGACGTGCTTTTAATAGCAGCGATAGCTCAGTGGGGAAACCAACAGACTGCAATGCAGAGGGGCTCGGGTTCGAACCCACGTCTTGTACCTCTGACTTTCGGAAGTTATATGACTTTTCGAAATTATGTGCGTATTGATTGACAATTATTGCCTGCTCCGTGCCTCGGAGAGCACGTTACGCCGTTGGTCCTGGCTGCCATGAACATCTATGGCAGTCGTTATTGGGAGAGTTGTTCTTTTTTTTTTATTGCCATTGGTGGCAGACGCGCAAGTGGCCCACCTGATGGAAAGTGGTAACCACTGCTCATGGACTTCAGCAATGTCAGGACACAGCAAAGCCGCTGCCTACCGTGGAAGAAGAACTCTCTTGAAACCTCGTTTGAAGAAGGACATATTAAAGCGCTCGGGATACACCGAAGCTGGCAGTTCATTCCAGAGCTTGCACGTACGTGGGAGAAATGATCGCTGAAAGCGTACCGTCTTAGAATTGAATGCTTCCAGGTGATATGGATGAACCCTGCTTCCAACGACTCCAGTCTATCCGTGAGATTGGGATCATCGACGATTCGAACTGCCCGTCTTTGTAGGGAGTCAAGTGGGTCGAGCTGGTATTTGGGGGCCCCTGCCCAGAGATGTGAGCAGTACTCCACGTGCGGCCGGACCTGTGCTTTGTAAAGCACAAGAAGTTGATCTGGTGTGAAGTACCGCCTCGCTCTGTTCAGTACACCCACCTTTTTACTCGCTAATTTAGCTTTGTCCTCCAAGTGACTCCCAAACTGGACTTTATTTGAGATTTCCACGCCGAGGATCCCAATACTTTCGGAGATACGGAGAGTAACTCCTTGGAACTGTGGCGCCATGATAAAAGGGTCCTTCTTGGCAGTAAACGCGCACACTTGTGTCTTCGAGGGGTTGAATCGAACTAAGTTCTGTTCACCCCATTCGGAGGCCCACCCAAGAGAGTCCTCGACTTCAGACACAAGTTGTGTTCGTCTTTCCTGTATTATGCTCCGAGGGACATTCTGATAGCTGGTATAACGCGCATCACCCGTGCTGTCATCCGCTTAGCAATGTATGTTTTCGATTGACAACAAGTCATTGATATGCAGGATGAACAGCGTTGGGGAGAGCTTTTGTCGACACAAAAGATCCCACTGGGTCGAAGTGCCGCCGGTCTGCACTGACTGGCCTCCACATAAGAAAAGATAAGATATGTAACACGGAGAAAACAAACATTCAAACAACGGACATAAAGAACACCCAGACTCGGCACAATCATTTGTGGAGCACACAAATTTTTGTCCCGTGTGGGGATCGAACCCACAACACTCGGCGCAGTCTTAGTGGCGAGGCAACCATAGTTACTGAATCCCATGATTGTATTTGGATGATATTTCTTTGAATATTCGTATTCAATTGTGCTCAGCGCGGTACTTACATACTTTGATTGTTCAAGAATGCAGTGCACGTAGTACTCTTCGTATATTAGTATCAGCACATTCGAATATATCCTGCATGCACATCTAAACATCTATTGAGTCGCGGTAGTACACCAGCGGCTATAAATAAAAATTGGCAACGTTACCTACGTATTTTAAATATTTTACGATAGCACAGACGAAATAATAACTTAAGCTCTAAAGTTAGATCAATAGCTTACGGCTCTAAAGCCTAATATACTAATATACATCTTAGCACTAGATAATTGGCTCGCTGGTCTGAGCCAAGAACTTCGCATTTCTATCCAAGTCAAGTGCAGTCTTATAATAATACCAGCAGTGTTAGAGGTAACCTGCATTACAAACTATTAGTATAGTTAGTTGTTAATACTGGTATTGTTTGAGCTAAATCGCACTCGATCGAAGTGAATATTAATACTTAGATAGAAAAGCGAAGTTCTTAGCTCAGACCAGCGAGCCAATTATCTAGTGCTAAGCTGCAAACTAAAGCCGTAACCTATTGATCTGACTTTGGAGTTCAAGTTATTATTAAACCTATGCTATCGTAAACTATTAAAATACGTAACGTTACCAAAGACACTTACACTATTCTTCTACTTTAGTATTTATTTTTCTTTACTAGAAATCATAAATAATTTAAGGAGCAATTTAAAAATATATATTACAAAAAAAAAATATCCACTGACCTGCACATATGTTATTGAACCAAATTATAATTGTCAATACAACCATCATAATACAAGCCCTCAATAAAATTCTTCAGGTGCAACGTTTAGAAAAATAATACAAGACATTTCATATCACCACAATTTCGAGCCCTCAAAGAATCAATCAAGCGATGTTGTTATTTGCTTTCAAATATCGCAAAGCTACAAGAAAAAAAGAAAATAAGAGCCAATAAATTCTAAGACACGAAATTGGCAACAGAAAATCACGACTCTGAAAACGGGAACAGAAAACATTTACGGTAGGTCGGTGACATCAGGTTGGTGCCTAAAGTCACTACAGACAGTACCGAAATCCTCTAAAGTTATTCAAATGAACCAGAGCCGCAGTATTCAGAATAAATGCATATTGAATTTGTTTACGTACGTCGAAACGGAATAGAGACCATACTTCTCTATTTAAATTTCTTCGAACAATCTACATATTATTGCTGGTCAGAAACAATACCTGTTTCTTTGTTTAAGTAGAAAGATACTACGTCATCGTAGCTTACCGATACTATTTTGTGGACTTTCCTTTGTTATCTTGCAACCTTGATAGCTGAATCGTTTAAGGTATTGTGCGATATTTTACCTATTGCGTTTGTGGGAGAAAATATTTATGAAATTGTTCTACGAAATGTTAAGACTATAACCGAAGCGTCTTAAAGTTATTTCGATCTTTTTGGCCAAGTAGCGTAAGAGTGGAAGAGTCATTTACAATTTAGAGGCCCTGGATATGATTAATGGTAGTAATGATTTAAAGTTATGATAGAAAATAAACTGTAATAGATTTTTTTAAATCCTACTCTGTATATAGTAAACGAACGTTAAGAAAACCTCTAACGCAGATTATTTTCTGTATTAATCACTTCATTATAAAATCCTGATGTCTTACACATAAACTGTGTACCCAGAGCTATGTAATTTCAATAAACCTAACACAGTTGGTCGATACCTAGTGGCAGGTAAGTCTAGATAGTATGTAATATAAGAGCCCCTGGTCCCTAGGGACCCCTACTTTACTAATTATATATACTGTACTACCTTCAGAAATATACGAACGATACTATGATATAAACGTAGCTCAATGACAAACTATTCGAAGGCTTTCTTTAAGGGTTTTGGTGAATACCATCGTAAAGTTGGCTAATAGCGGTTTTGGACCCGACGGTGCATTGAGCTTGGGTGTAACTCTTTCCAACAAAAAATTCAATTATACTTTTGTTCGGTGCGAAGGTCGGAACTTCGAGTGGTGTTCAATTGAATTGGCAATTTTTTTCCGTAAAGATTTTATTCATCCTTTAAAGATATGTACGTAGTAAGATATGCTTTAGAGATAAGCTTTTAATATGTATTGGATGTATGTTTTGTCTGCACGTCTGGCGTAGTAGTTTAAGAGGTCAACTGCCATAGCCGAGTGCCGAGTGTTGTGGGTTCGACACACACACGGCACAAAAAATTGTGTTCAATAAATAGTGTTTGTATAGTCCCTCGCGACAAAAAAAATATTTTAAGAGTGTGAATTGCTTTAAAAAAGAATAAAATGAAATCAATGAAATGGAAATGCTTCACGGTATCATCCTCATTAAATGTTTTTATGCTACTGCACTGCTGCATTGTGTTGTATCATGCTGTTATAGTCTGATAAAGAGTTTTCAATTCGGACTGGCAGTCACCGAGATGATATCTTTAAGATACTACCTATCCAGCTTTATAATAGCGGTACAGTTGCACATAATAATATCCACAAAACTGCTACGTCGATCCCCAAGCATGCATTCTTGTATTGTCGTTTTAGGACGATCCTGAAGGCTTGAGGCACGGATCGACAAAAAGGTTTTTTATTAATATTGGCAAAATACGGCATCTGAAAATGAAACCTTGAACATCACGATTGCACGGAAACAAGCACAAACTCAAGCCACGATATTAACGAGACGAATAATAACCAGCAACAACATCCAAAATTTTAAGGTAACAAAAACTTCACCTCTCGTATCTCAACTACAAACATTACACGACATCTAGCCGCCATCAATCCACCAACAAAGGCTTTTATGTAAAAGAGAAATATTTTTTATACACTCGCTTTACCACGAGTGGCCACAGGTCCTTAGGCTTTACGATATCATAAAGTCTGAAGTCTATTCATTTTACGAGTTGAATTTCATCACCATTTCCTTGAATCCCACTTTCCAGTTATCTTTATTTTTGTTTTATGGCACGCACAGATGAGATTTACAATATTAAATTCAATGAGATTGTTTAATGTCTGACTTCGTCAAGGAATTAAAAGTCACGGTGAATTGCCATATCTTTCTTTGAGACATTTTATCATTGAGTTGAGTCTTGAAATATTTTATTATTTGGCCAGTTAAAATCAAGTCATTGTATAATGGTATGGATTTTATCGTGGTTTATTTAAACATAATTTCTATGTACACCACACTCTGTCTAATGTTTTGGTTGCTTTGTCGCGGCCTTCGTTCAAAGAGACGGAAGGCGAATGTAGTAAAAGTAAAAATATTATAATCATAATAGGTTAAGATAATTCATAAAGTTTGCTAACGTAAGTATAATTACAAGTAAAGTCCCAGTTAAGTTGACAAGTCACAGAAAGTACCATCTTATCAAGTGTGATAAGACAGTACTTTCTGTAATTTATCAACTTTGCTAATAGTCGTTTACAAAGCATTATGTATCTTCTCGCTATCCTTTATTATTCCCAAGTCATTTGGGGTCGGCTTTGTAGTCTAACCGGATTTAACTGGATATCAGTTTTTACACGGAGCGACTGCCATCTGACCTCTGCAACCCGAAGGATAACGATACCATAAGGCTAGACCATTGTCAGGATATTAGAGGGCACTGACTTCCCAATAACGACTGCCATAGATGTTCATGGCAGCCGGGACCGACGGCTTATCGTGCTCTCCGAGGCGCAGAGCAGGCTATAATTATTATTGTCAATCAATACGCACATAATTTCGAAAAGTCATATAACTTTCGAAAGTCAGAAGTGCGCGACGTGGGTTCGAACCGGAGACCCTCTGCATTGCAGTTTGTTGGCCTCCCCACTGAGCTATCTCTGTGTGTGTGAGCTCTTGCTAGTATACAAAACATTATGTATACTAGCAAGAATATTTGTAAACGCAATAAACCGAATTAAAATATAGTTTTTAATATTAGGTTTTCAATCGTTAGCTCAATGTTTTCCATTACTTGTTTCAAGTTCAACTTAATACAAATGTCAACGATGCAGACAAAATTTATGAAGCTTGTGGTCTTTGTTGACGGGGCAAGTATTTGGTGCTGGCTACGTGCACAAGGGTTAATAACAGGGGATGCGTGGGTAGCTTGACTCGGTTGCACTATGCATACAACCTCGCAAGTGTGGCACCGTTGTAAAAAGCTATTCTTATAAATGCTTATGCGTTTATATACATATTATGTATAAATGAAAAAATTGTTATTCGATATTATAGTAACAATATAAATTAATATTGTCTTATACGCGAATGTAATAAATTGAAATTAAACACTTTATACGGATTTTGTCGCGTTGTTTATTTTACTTTAATATTTTACATGGATGCTGTAAACCAACCGAAACGTCGGGGCAAAGTGTAAATTTAAATATAAATAGTTTTAATTAAATTAAATAGTTTAAATAGTATTAAAGTTCAATAAAAGTAGTGTTAGTTTTTCAATATTATGTAATAAAAGTGTTTCAAAGTAAAATAAACAACGCCACAAAATCCGTATAAAGTGTTTAATTTCAACAAAACAATATAATTGTTTTTAAAATAATTTAAGATTTATAAATATATTTACAAATTATATTGCAGTTCTCCAGACAGCCATAAGGAGATCATGAAGCACAACGATTAAAAAACAAGAAGCAAATCTTGACATTTTATTTCTTAAATATTAAAAATGTTCAAGGCCACTTTTGAACGTTTGCCAGATTTTTTCATAAAGCCGACTTAATCAAACTTGGGAGTAACTTCGTAATTTTTCTTGACTTGCATAATTCATCTATATTTTCTTTCTGATATTATTGGCAACGACCTAGATTCGTAACTTTGTTATTCACCATTTAAAATTGTTAACAATATTATCAATTCTATAATAGGTATGTTTATATACAAAATAGCTATAGCCTTGGGGACTGCCAAGCAGAGGACTCATGTTCGATCCAAATGCGCGCGTCTCTAACTTTTCTTTGTAATGTGCCTATTAAATTGTTAATTATTATTATCGCTAGCTTCAACAATTAATACTTAGCTCTGGGTAATGTGCCGGCCATCCCTGTTGTAACTTTCAACTGATCCCGAACAGTGAAGGAAAACATCGCGAAGAAACCTGCATGTATGCGAGTTCTTCATAATGTTTTCGAAGATATGCGAAGTCTGCCAACCTGCACTGGGCCCGCACAGCGTATGTGACTATTGCCTAACTCTTCTCACACTGAGAAGAGGCTAGCGTACCTAGCAGTAGTATTTTTTTTTTTTTTTTTTTTTTTATTTTGCTCGTCAAAATGACCACACTCCACCTGATGGTAAGCAGTCGTGTGGTCTAAGAGCAGTGGCCTCCACATCGCCCCCACAGTAGCCGAGGCAATGTTGAGGTCTCTACTTTGACGGCCTGAGAAGATGCTTTTTCACGCCCCGCTTAAAGAACCCAGGATTGAAGGAAGAAGGAAACACGTGCCTTGGCAGATAATTCCATGCCTTGGTCGTTCGGCAGAGATATGAGGACCCAAACTTTTTGGTACGCGCTTTAATCGACTCTACCGTGTAAGGATGGCATCTGAGCCCAGCACGCGTTGTCCTGGATACTTTAATACAGGGCTAATATTAATATTTATATACTAGCTGACCCGGCAAACTTCGTACCGCCTCAGAATCAATAAATAAAAAAGCTGAATGATAAATGCAGAATGTTTCAACTGTAGTAAAACATGTGGTCAAAACTTAACCGGACCAAAACAATTCGTTATAAAAAAAAATGCTCGATATGAATTAGATTTTATTATTATTTTTAATTTCACATGATGTTGCTTGAAAAATTGTTATGTCACAAAGGTTAGGTTAGCTTACAAAATAAAGTTTGTAGTGTGACCATACACTACAAACTTTATTTTGTATATTTTACCTACAAATATTTTGGGTTCAAGGGGAAACATGTCGATATGATAATCATAAACATGATGAAGATATGACGGAATCCTTGAGCGTATTATCCCAATGCGAATCGTTCTCGAGTAACTGTTGTTACGCCTCACGGTAGTTGACACGCCTCACGGTATGTCGCACACAGATGTCCATTAATTGTTCTCAGTTGTTGGAACGATGTCGGACCACGAACATTCACCAACAACAATCGAAGATTCGTCGTTATTTGGATGTACTGTGTAGATGTGACCTAGAGCGTCTGAAGCAAATATATTCGGATGTCCTTCAACTGGTGTTCCTTGTTTTCGACGCTGAAACGTTTTCGATGTTGCGTTCCATGTGTAATAGCGTGGCATATCAGCATACAGCAAAGTGCGAGTGAAAACATCTGTTTGACAAACTGAGAAGAAATTTGTTAATGTAGTCGACAATGGACGTGCCGCTCTATCCGCCGCATTCCCTTGATTGAAATACACTCGTTGTCCATTTTCTAGATGAACTGCCACATACAATGCCAATTTTGGAGCAATCTGAACTTAGGACTGGTGTTGCCGCTTGAATTCTTTAATTGCTGCACACGAACACACTAATTTACTGCATGATACACTACACATTAAACCGCATTATGCACATAAAAATAAAATTCAACCAAGACAACGCGACCTTTACGCCCAGATTCCCACCAAAGTCCGTAAAATATTATAGTTGCGATCAGAAATTCTAAACGACGGGACGAACATCAAACGTTCGACATTCAAAACCATAAAAAATTAAAAAAGAAAATTTCACTTTTAAATTTAATTTGATTTCTGAACGTCTTTTAAATTTTAAATGATTTCTAAACGACGGGACGAACATCAAATTTTTGACAGGTAGGAATAGTTTCTAAGGGAAAGCGAAATTGTTGTTTTTGCTATATTCCAAGCAATTTTTTTCATATTTACTCACCTTTTAAACCTTCCCTGGACTTCTACAAACATTTCAAAACCTAAATCAGCTAAATCAGCTCAGCCGTTCTTGAGTTTTAGCGAGACTAACGAACAGCAATTGATTTTTATATATATAGATACTTGGGGTGGAAAACACATTGTTGATACCCCGTTTTCCGCTTAGGGTGATTCTTAGGTAGTGCTTAATATCCTTTCTCTTGCTTCAAACTACTTTGCATACTTTTAATCACATTTATTTCTGTGGCTTAGTCCGAAAACGTAAAGCACAAACGGAGTTTCTCTTGCATTTATCGTCGCGTAAATCAATTTACAACATGACGTGTCGGATATTGGATTTTCGTCACTATAATGTCAATCAAATCAAGTCACAAGTTACGTTACATCCGTGACATCATTTTCAAACATATTTTAAACGAGAGACCGAACAGCTATATTTTGTCATAATATATTGTCTGGAACATGTCACGGTACATCGCCGCGCATAATTGCGTTTCATCCCTCAATTAGTGAAGTAAAATTAAACATTAATAACATTATCATCATACTTTTTATTTACTTGACTCCGCAGCAGTTCATATTTTCTACCTGAAAACATTTCTGTCCAGTACGGAGTCTCCCCCTGAACATGGCTGCTGAAAAGCTACCAAAACATCGGGGAAAGTGTAAAATTAAATCTAAATAGAAATAAACGGCAACTAGTAAAAGTGTCTAACAATAAAAGCTTAAAGCTTCATTCGCCTAATCGTAAGGCAATATTATTGTGTGTGAGCGCTATCACTTCTCTTTCTTTTATTATGATATTTTTTTTATACTGTTAAGGTGGCAAACAGGTTGGTAGGTAGTAGATCCTCGCTGGTTTCAGCATGAATGGGCCGGATCGACCGGGGTAGTACTACCCTCTCATAGAAAACCGGCGTGAAGTAACGGTACCCGTACTGTTGCGTTTCGTATCGGTGAGTGAGAGAGCCGGAGGCCCAGTTACCCTGATCCTTTTCCTATCCTTTCCTTTGTCCTTTCCCTCCTTCATTCCTTTTTAAAGGGCTGGCAACGCACTTGTAACTCCTTTGGGGTTGCGGGTGTCCATGGGCGGCGGTAATCGCTTACCATCAGGCGATCCGTCTGCTCGTTTGCCCCCTATGCCATAAAAAAAATAAGCATACGGCCCACCTGATGCTAAGTGGTCACCAAAGCCTATGGACGCCTGCAACACCAGAGGCATCACCTGCGCGTTGCCGACCCTTTAGGAAAGGAAGTGGGAAGGAGAAGGAGCGGGAAGAGGGAAACGGGGTGCTTGGGCCTCCGGCACTCTCACTCACCGAACGAAACACAACAGTAGGTATACTGCTATTTCACGTGGTGACTTACAAGAAGAGCTGTGTAGATTCCTGATATTGCTAGTAGGTACATGGGTGGCGGTTGATTGCAGGTAAATATCAAGCAATCAACACACTTGGAAAATTTGTGCTGCTACGCAAAAATTCTAGATAGACAGAACATCCCGATAACTTTTACAAAGCAGTCGCAATCACCGATGTGCCAGCGAAGCAGCCAGTTCTATTATGCTGGGGTTACATTAGCGGGTAAAGATTCGTGTCGCGTTGGCGCGCTAAAAACATCGTGTATGACGCGATGTTCTTGTCTACAATAAGCGGGCGAAGATTCGTGCCACGTTGACAAAAAAAACACAAGCACGTCCGTCCCGCTGAACGACACTGAAGCGACGTAGGTGTAGCCATCCAAGCGAATATTGGCATGCCATATTCCTTTGATGCGCGACAGTGTCCCGATAATACATTGTCTTCGCCCGAATACAACGCGTTGCAACGATCTAGCCGGCCACACTCATCGCGTTAACACGAATATTCGCCGTAGCCCGCTAATGTAGCCCCAGCATTACATATCACAAAATTCTACACACGCTCTTCACTAGAAGTCTTCACTACACTTCAATAGCGCAATTAAATGCCCTCACGATTCCGCGTACGTCGGATAAATGCAAGTTTCTACTATAAGCTGACCAGATTCCGACATGCACCTGACTGGAAAATTTTCCTTTTGAATGCCACACAGCTGCAGCTGGTTTCTAATATTTTGCTGTTGCTTTTGATTTGGATTGCATTTCAGGTAAGGTAATATTCCGATGGGACATTCGGTTTGGAAACTGGTTGGGTTATTTTGTGCTATACAGATATTATGTGGTAAATTTTATTATCTTCTAACATCGATTTAATCAGGTTTGGTTATTTTTTTTAGTTTTTAATAGTTTGTATTAAATATGATATTAGACAATAGATGTGGGTACTTATTTACTGGTAGTTTATTTTAATTTTTACCCGGGGTCAACGAAGAATAACTCAATGAATAGGTATTTATCACTTTCAAATAATCATTAATTAACAACACGGTTATAACTTGTTGTCTTATATTATATTAAATACTAAATGTTGCCCGTGGCTTCGCTCGCGTTAATCTAGATTCTGTCATAACATCACAGTGCTTTTTTATTGATGAAATGATCCATATGTCCTTTTATGTATCCCTGATAACGGGTATGCGATATGATATCATGATGATCGCTCAAGTAGTTATTAGTTTTAAAATATAAGTTGGAAATTGTCGGTTAATGCTATTTTAACCTGGTCTTTCCTCGGAATATGTCCTTCGTCTCATTTCAGATGAATTTAAAGATATGTAGTTTATTTAATGAAAATCCGAAATTCGAAATGATAAATAAAAAAATCTATTATAAAAATAATTTAGTCGCATTCAACGCTCACATACCTATGTAGCTGATCGTACATTCAATCTTAAACATCGTGATTCCCTAAATTGTAAATCCAGATGAGACATGTAACTTCTAATAAGGCTAAAGTTGGACAAAGTTTGCATGCCTACTCCGACGTTGGATTAATTAAAGGATTCCATAACAACAATTACTTCTACGTAGAACGAGATGTGAAACACGTAAAGGAAAATGGATTACACCGGCTTTGTGAAGAGATAAGTCTTATGAAGAAAGTGATTTAATGTGTGCTGAGAATACAGCTTAGTGTCATGTAATAATGAGATAAAACCGATGTATATGATATAATATAATATAATATTCTATCACATACACGCAACATCATTTAGCCCAAACTAAGCAGAGCTTGTACTATGGGTACTAGACAATGGATAAACATACATATATACTTTTTTTTTGTAAATACATACATATTATACATAGAAACACCCAGACCAAGACAAACATCCATGTTCATGCACACAAATGTTTGACTTGTGTAGGAATCGAACCCACGACCTCAGGCGTGGCAGTCGGTTACACTAACCACTACGTCATTGAGGCCGATATGACGTTCAAGCTCGTAATTATTTATTAATTCACATGACTCTAATGTGAATACGTAACTATGTAGAATAATAATTTTCTGATGGCAATAATTTTTTAAACAGTACTTACGCTCTACAAAATATTGCAGTCGTACATCGTAGTGCTTTATGAAGACATTGTCTCTTTGGCGCAGCAGTATTAAATGCAACTGCTTAACATGAGCTCTCGGGTTCAATACCGGATCGGGAATGATTTCTGATGATGATTGGTTTTTTAGAGGTGCTGATTAGGAGGAAGGATTCTGGAACTGTGTGTTCAGTAAGCGATAATAGACTGGCATATCTGGCAAAACTGTACGTCATATCTAACTATAATTTAACCTTAATCCTTATCCCCGCTTCAGGGCCATAATACTGAATATGGCCCTGAAACAGCCATCCCTAAAATGCGATGCCTATAGAGGCATTAGACAATTATTATTTATGTATAATTTACATGAAATCTAGTGATGTCTTCGGCACACTTGTTTATACTAAAGGACACTAAAAAGCATCGGACTTTTAGCGGGCGAGTGATCTGTGTCCTTTAGTGCTGATAGCACCGAGATTACTTTAAGCAAGCATTATTAGGTAACCATAACCCTACCCATAAAACCGGTCGTATACTTGTTAAATTACTTAGGAATAAAAATAAAGCTGTGTATTCAAGTGCTTTTCTTAATAGCCTTTGTTGTTCATCAGTGCTGCCATCTTCTTCTCCCTAGCCTTTATCATTCCCAAGTCACTTTGGGTCGGCTTTCTAGTCTAACCGGATTTGACTGGATATCAGTTTTTACATGGAGCGACTGCCATCTGACCTCCGCAACCCGAAGACTAACGATACCCTAAGGCTAGACCAGTGTCAGGCTATTAGAGGGCACTGACTTCCCAATAACGACTGCCATAGATGTTCATGGCAGCCGGGACCGACGGCTTAACGTGCTCTCCGAGCCACGGAGCAGGCGATAATTATTGTCAATCAATACGCACATAATTTCGAAAAGTGATGTAACTTCCGAAAGTCAGAGGTGCGCGATGTGCATTTTGCCAAACTTCTTGGCAGTATATGATTAGGTATAAATGAGACAAAGTTGTAGTATAGTCTAGTTATAATTATCCAAAGGTGCATCTTATATACTAACGACTACGTGTTGATCACGGATAGTAGAAACATTTAATAGATATTGAACGTGCGATAAAGATCATAAGATTGCGATGTAGATTGTAGATACAGCACAAAGATATTGTACTGTAACAGTACACCCCCCTTTAAAAAAAAAAAAAAAATATTATTATGGTAATAGTGTTTACAATATAAATTTGACCTAGACCTTACTAGTTATTTGCTGATGTATATAAATAATAATGCTATTGTACGCGGTGGAATTTGATGACGCCTGTTGTTACTAGTTATTTGCTGATGTATATAAATAATAATGCTATTGTACGCGGTGGAATTTGATGACGCCTGTTGTGGTGTGATTTGCTGACGTATGTAATTTTGACTTAGCTGTTGCACGAGTGTTTATTATTTTTTTCCGTTAAACTCTTCATTCTTCTGTCCAGTGTTTTCATTATGCCGTAAAGTAGGATCACGCCGATTGTTAAAATAATCTGTCCCATTGCAACATTTCTTGTCCACCGTAAGTCCTCCTGGATCAGGTTACGGAGTTTGTCCGCTTCGTTTTGATTGAGGCAACTGTCCGTATTGTATGTTATCTGGTCCTTAGAACTTTGATTTCCCATTTTAGATGTCTTGTTGTTACGAGTAGTTGTGAATTAATGGTATATGTTAAGATCTATGTTAATATATATACGAATAGCTTGCTTATATCAGCGATTTTTTATAGACGTACTACTGGCTTTACTTTACGTCCTGATCGTGTAGTGTACGTGTGTGAATGTCTGTAGAAATCCTTTGAATCTGGCACGTAGTTTGATTCGTCATTGATCATGAATGCTGGTTTCAATCTATCAATTGATATCACTGTCTCTTTATCCCTAATTCTAATGCAAAATGTTTTATCTGTTTTACTAATTACTGGGTAGGGTCCTTCATACGGCGGTGTCAGGGCTTTCTTAATTCTATCACACCGAACAAATACGTGTGAGCATTCTTTGAGTTCGGGATGCACAAATATAGCTTGGTTGTGGTTTTTTCTTTTCGGAATTGATGTCATTTGTGTGATGTCCTTTTGAATTTGTTTTACAAACTCTTCGTACGTTGATAACTGTGCTGCTGATGACTCAAAAAATCCTCCAGGGAGTCGTATTGGCGTTCCATATGTCATCTCTGCTGAACTATAACGTAATAACTGCGAAGGTTTTTGTTCACCGAGTTCTGTCTCTGATATTAATTTTTGAAACTGTCGCTGTTCTGTTTCTTCGTAACAATCAATTAAACGTTCCTTGATGTTTTTATATTTATCTGTAGTCGGTGGTGAAGTGATTAGGTCACTAACTTGTAGTATTTCTTCCTTGGATAATTTTGCTATTACTGTACAGTATTTGTATTCGTCTCCTTGCTTCTGTGGTGCTAATATGGCTTCTAGTTGCGTGAACCATAATCTTGGTTGGTCTTTCCAAAATTCCGGAATGCGAGATAAAACCGATGTGCCAGCAGCTACTTCAAGTGTTCCTTGCTGATTTATGTTCGCCTTGCATGGTGATTGTGCCATGTTTCTTGCTGCGTATTCGTTCGTCGGGTCACCAATTTGCCAAACTTCTTGGCAGTATATGATTAGGTATAAATGAGACAAAGTTGTAGTATAGTCTGGTTATAATTATCCAAAGGTGCATCTTATATACTAACGACTACGTGTTGATCACGGATAGTAGAAACATTTAATAGATATTGAACGTGCGATAAAGATCATAAGATTGCGATGTAGATTGTAGATACAGCACAAAGATATTGTACTGTAACATGCATGATTGCAGTCTGTTGGTCCCCCCACCGAGCTATCATCAGTGCTCCCATATCATGTCAAATTAACGAACCATGTCAAAAAACAAAACGAATGTTATACAGCAGTTCAAACTTAAAAACGTAACAAAAAGAATTACGTTTACGTTTATAATTACACAAAAATGGCCTAAACGGAGCCACTTCAAACAAAATATTCATTATACCTTTTTCAATTCTGCGAACGTAACTGTATCATTTGCATTCAACTGTCGATGTACATTAGTGGGCAATACGCCACGCCGCACATCATTCACGCGAAGCTTTACGTATCAAATATTCACGAATCACACATTTCACTGTTCATACTATATCTGTTCATACTATATATATTATTGGGTTGTTAGTTGGTAACTTAACTTTCGGACTGCTAGACACGGGCTTCTTTTGAGTGTGAGTATAATTCCACCACGCTGACCCAGTGTTTAAGGTAAAACTACACACATACAGGTTTCAGCACGATATTTTCCTTCGCCGTTAATTTAGCATCTATTTTGATATTATAAAGAGGCAAAATTTGATGTTTTGTTTGTTTGTAAGGATTTAACTCAAAAACTACTCAACAGAATTTTATAATTATTTTACTGTAAGAAAGCTATATTATCACCGAGTAAGAAATGCTATATTTTTTTTCATTTTAAAAAATAAGTTTTGATACTAGTATAACCTAACCTATTTTTACGCAATCAAAGCCGCGGGCAAAAGCTAGTAAATAATAATATTAAGCCTATATATAAACTGTCTTACTGATGGACGCTCTTCTCAGTGTGAAGAAGAAGCTGTAGCCCAGTGTAGATTTTTTTAATTTTTTTATTATGCTCGTCAAAATGATCACACTCCACCTGATGGTAAGCAGTAGTGTGGTCTAAGAGCAGTGGCCTGCACACCGCCCTCATAGTAGCCGAGGCGATGTTGAGGTCTCTACTTTGACGGCCTGAGAAGGTGGTAGACTTAACTTATCTTCTAGAAAATTACAAAGTTCTCTCAGATATGCAGGTTTCCTCACGATGTTTACCTTCACCATTGTCACTGTTAAAGTGAGACTATTGACAATTTAATATGCAAAGAAAAACCATATCATAGGTGTATATAATGGGATTGAATACCTCTACATGCCAAGCGTATTATTAGTTCTTTTATTTATTTAGTAAAACTGTATTGAAGACGTTCAGTTATTTTGGCTAATACCAAGTTACAAATTACCAAAAAATCGAGATCATGTTCAAACAATAAGCAAACATACTCACTACACATATATGTACATAAAAATACACATCTCTTGTTCACTTACTATAAGGTGGTTGGCACAGTACACCGCATCACGCAGCGTAGTGCAGGAGTGCGTGTTCTTACGTTGTTTGCAAGTACCTGTGTTTGTATAGAAAACACGCGTAGTGCAACACACAGAAAACTCATTCACGCGCAGTGTTGCAGATCACGCGTCTGCATGCTGGGAAACACGCACCCGCGCGCGTCACGCGTCACGTTTGTGCGGAGAAATCTGCATTATGATACAGATCTGCACTCACGCACCCGCACGCGTGATTCTGTCACCACGCACCCCGCAGCGTGGCGCGGGCCAGTGTGTGAATCGCCTAAGTCTACGGCTACGCCTACGTTAATTCCACGGGAACGTATACCTTAGTATACACTGATAACTAACTTTTACACGTGGCTTTACTTACATAGTTCTTAGAAAAAATAAATATCCCATAAGACACTTTTGCTCAGCGATATAATGTAGCTATACGCTTTGGCTCAAAAATTAACTCTTCAATCCGTGGCTCCATAGCTGCATGGAGAAAGGACAAACTAACACGCACACTTTCACGCTTATAGTTGTAGGTATTAAGTAAGGGAAATGATATACATACATACATTTAATTTAGAACTGGCAACATTTTTAAAGAAAAGGTCCCGACGTTAATTGCTTTTTAAGAAAAATTTACAACGTATATACAATTTATTGATTTTAATAACTAGGCGACAAGGCAATAAAAAAAGTGAAGCTAAATAAATTTTACTCAATGTTAGTTTAAATATATAAACAAAATTAAAAAAAAAGAAAACCGACTTGAAATAAGAATATTCTAAAACTTAAAATGCACTAAAAAGTTAATAAATAATTGCATATTCTTGTGAATAATTAAATTATTGTTATTTTTGGAGTCGGTCTCAGCCGCCCGCGCCGCGTGCTGCGTCTATGTGTGTAATTATGCATGCCAATGTTATGTTATAATTATAGTAAGACATCTCATGTTTAATTAGTTACAAACCTACCTTGGCTGACACCGACTCCAATAATAACAATAATTTAATTAATCACAAGAATATGCAATTATTTATTAACTTTTTAGTGCATTTTAGGTATTAGAATATTCTTATTTGAAGTCGGTTTTCTTTTTTGTTAAAATTTTGTTTATTTTTCGGTTTTTAGTGAACCTTGCCAAATATGAGAACATCATCAATGTAGCCAAATACGCATTATTAAGTATAACTCGAAAACGAATAGTCAAATTTTTATCAAAATTAAATGGGACTACACGGGAAGTACCAGCTTTCAAGTAAAAAAGAATCATCAAAATCGGTTCACCCAGTCGAAAGTAACGAGGTAACAAACATAAAAAAAAAATACAGATGAATTGAATACCTCCTCCTTTTTTTGAAGTCGGTAAAAATTAAAACATTCAACAGATATAAATCGACTGAGTTTGCCATTTAAAAGATGGTAATAAAGCACGTTCAGCGACTGTTGTAGAATCTACTAAATAAAATAAAATGGTAATAATTTTGGAAATTACTGACACTAATCCATTTCGCTTTATAGCCCGTTTAATAAGAGCCCTATGAGCCCAAAATCTAGCGCCCTCAAACAGCTTTTTGCTAAAAATTTAATCTTAGACAGGAGGCCTTCGCCTTGGCACTTTAGGGATGTGCTATTATGGAGAAATTTATCGATGTTGATATCGAATATCGTAATATAAAATTAAATTATTTTAGATTTTATTATACTGTGTCGTCTCATATAATAATACATTATTACCTACTTATAAGATTATTATGTTTGCAATTAATTACTGTGTGATCTTCAAGCGTATTTTAATTCTGTGTAGGTAGGCTAATTGACGTGGAAACAACTATAAAATAAATACAATAAGCTCAAAGAAAAAGAGCTTAGGCAATTTAAGAAGAAAAACGATGATATGTAAGTTCTTGATTCTCCTAATGTTCACGAAGTCAGCAGAATAGTATCATGCCTGTTATTACATACACCAACCTAAAATTCAGGCTTATCTAAATTAATAACATAACAATAAATTACAGGATAGACAGTGCTGACGCAAAATTTGAACTCTATGGGTTTATATTTTGCGTCAGCTCTGTCTATCCTGTGGCATAAATTTGCGCTTACGTTTATAACTGATTGAATCAGAGGTTTTGTGTTTAACCTATAGATCAAATAAAACTTTACTAGATTTTTCTGATAGGAAATTTAAAGCAGGATACTATGCCTGTAGTATATGAGACCTAAAAACTCACCTGACGAGAAGTAGTGCCTACGATTATAGAATAAGGTGTATGTAATAATTCAGCTTTAAATCGGTTAAATATTTCACTTGAAAGGTGGCGTTTCTATTGCCGTTTATTGAAATAATGCGAAGATTAAATTCATTTTTGACTTGTTCCGTGCTTTTTAATAAAATGAGGTAAAGTAAATAAATATATCGATATTACAAGCATTTTACTCTTGCCTAACACTTTGATTAAAAAGGCAAGGGGTAAGGCTTTGTCTCCACGACGAAAGCAGACTTTTAATCTGGAAGTTGTGTCGGAAAGTAGCACGGCGGTATGAACTGGAGAATAATTTGTAGTCCTGATAAGATGGGGTTCAGAGTTCGGTGAAGGGATGAAGATAATGTGGAACTTTCAAGATGAAACATAAAATAATATAACCTTACTTTTTTTACGTGCATTTTTTTGTATTAATTTAGTTTTAAATTTTAAGTACTTTTTACTATCTTCTAGCTTTTTCCGCGGCTTAACTCTCTTGCGAACAGCATTTTTTCTCTAAGTACCTACTCTACGTCTGTATACCTAACAATGTGTATGCGAAATTTCATGATGATCGGTTGAGTAGTTAAGGCGTTAAAGCGTAACAAACAAACAAACGCACATTCGCATTTATAATATTAGTTAGGATTATTGTAGAAATTTAATTAAATAAGTTTAAAAGATAATTTGACTTAATATCTGACAGTGAGTATTTTACAAAACAAAAATCTAAACATTACTTTGTTAAAAAACTTCTATAGCATACGTATTACAAGAAAAAACACAACTGGTTGTCCATTGAACTCCAAAGTCTCATCTTATTCATAGAACACCATAGAAACACACTAATATGCTTTAGCTTTTAAAAGTATTCTGCCTACTATACCGTATCATGATTAGCTTTCTGCTAAGCAGTCTGCTCACCACTGTGAGTTTCCAATTTGTTATATAACATGAAACATCGCGCAGAGGTTAATCATTTTGAAATGGATCGTAATTCGCAGAGAAATCTTTTCACTAATTCATAGTATGAACTGAAAATTTTGCCGATACATACTGTAAATATACAGTATTCAGAAGGAATAACAGACACGAATTATCAATTAGTAATCAATTTCGAGAATATTGACTATGTTACTTTTAGTTTCGTCTGAATATCCTTCTGTGAAACAATACGGACAGTAAGTAATTACCATTGCCATGATAAATGGTGCTGTATTAAAATTTGATAATAAAAGAAACAAATTATAAGACCACGTATATAAGACGCTGCTTGATCATCAAATTCGAAAGATTGTCAAGCGTTTTAAAAATGATTTAACATGATATAAATCAAACAACGCAAAAGTATAAAGTGATAAAAAAAAATATTCAATCGCCGATTTTGTCACCATTAAAATATTTTTCTGCTTTTTTGCTAACATGATAATTTATCTTAGATACCCATATTTTAATACGCTAATTAAATAAAACACTTTAATACCTACTAGAACGAAACAAAAAAGGTCAAACCCTGTTAGTTTGATGCCAATCTATTAGCCATTTTAACAGCATTGTGATAGTTATGCATATACCGAGGACGGCGAAATAAGAAACACCTCACATACAAAATAGCGGCACTTTTATTATTTACTTTGTATAGAGTTCAAAGCCAAAATAATACTATGTATGCAAGTGTATCTACTAGGTGAAATCTTAGTATACTTGGCGTTTCGAGTGGTTCAGCACCGTCCCACGAAGTGTAAGCGGCTCGAGCGCATGTCGGACTGAAGCATAGGTTTCTTTTTTTTATTTGTGTTAGTTGTTGGCCTTTACGCGGATTTTTTTGTGTGTGTGTTTTAGTTGTTGGCCTCAGATGGCATTCACAACTTTACGCTGACTGTGGTTGAGCGCAGATGCGGTTTTTTTTTGTTGAGCATTAGTTGTTGGCCTAAGAAGGCCTTCACAACTTTACGCGGACTGTGGGTGAGCACAGAAGGCTCCCAATCCAACTAGTCCAACTGCGCAACTAGTGCACAGAAGCGGACTAGTTGCGCGTTTTATACAGCAGCTGTGCACGTGGGGATGGGCTATGTTCGGCGGCACTCGGTGACTTTCACAGGCGACTGGCGTTAGGCGCGCTTAATTTAAAATTGATATTGTTTACAGCATATTCCAATACTATTCCATAATAGAACAACTCATATTATGACGGCCTCGATGGCGTAGTGGTTAGTGTAACCGACTGCCACGCCTGAGGTCGCGGGTTCGATTCCCGCACAAGTCAATCATTTGTGTGCATGAACATGGATGTTTGTCTTGGTCTGGGTTTTTCTATGTATAATATGTATGTATTTACAAAAAAAAGTATATGTGTATGTATATCCATTGTCTAGTACCCATAGTACAAGCTCTGCTTAGTTTGGGCTAGATGGTGTTGTGTGTATGTGATAGAATATTATATTATATTATTATTTGTATCATAATCATATTAGCCAATAATACTTTATTGCATAATTCTGTTATAGTACGTTACGGTCCAATGGGCAAACACCTTAAAGACAGATCATAGTGTTAAATGTTAATGTTGCCCACTTAGGACTTAAGTGATAAGTGCTATTTTATTATTCAGATTTAAAATGGCATGATGTGACAATTATTTTGCATTAGCATTCATATTTTATTTACTTAGATTTTATTCTAAATATGAGTATTTATTGTTGTTCTTTTATTTAAACGAAATAGAGTTGATACAAAAAGTTACTGAATTACAATGTGAAATTATATGTGCGTTCGAATGATTTTATGCGAAAGTTATAATCGTAAATTTTGAAAGTTTTCTTTATTTTTAAAGCTACATACATATTATTTTGAGCAGCGATAGCTCAGTGGGGAGACCAACAGACTGCATTGCAGAGGGTCTCGGGTTCGAACCCACGACGAGCACCTCTGACTTTCGGAAGTTACATGACAATTATCGCCTGCTCCGTGCCTCGGAAAGCACGCCGTTGGTCCCGGCTGCCATGAACATGGCAGTCGTTATTGGGAGAGTGTCGACACAAAAGATCCCACTGGGTCGAAGCGTCGCTGGTCTGCACTGACTGGCCCCCACATAAGATATTATTTTTTATATACATAATACATTTGCTGAAACTAAATAAATATACATATTATTTAGTTTCAGCAAATTGAAAGGGTGCAATAAAATCCAAATTATCCTAACTATCATTTTATAATATTATAAATGCAAATGTGACTTTATTTCTCTTTACTTACTTTAATTTTATTATTTTAGGAAAATTTACAGCTAGGAATTACTATAGAATTATTAGAGTTTGTTTATTTGTTTGTTCGTGAAGGTTTCACGCCTTAACTACTCGACTGATGATCATGAAAATTTGCATACACGTTGTAAGGGATACAGAAAAGGACATAGGATATCTTTCATCAAGAAAGTACTGAATCTAACCTAACCAACATATATTTACGCCAGCGAAGCCGCGGGCAAGACCTACTTTCTAATAATTTTCTTTCTTTTTTTTTTATTTGCTCTATTTTAATACTTTCCTCTCCGTTATCGAGATACAATAAATAACCAGAAGTAAATCGATTCGAATACAATATTTCCCTCTCAAATATTTCCCCTAACAATTGTACAGGAATAGATTCACGCATCAATTTCAAGCCGACACGACACGTGTAGAATGCAAAACGCCAAAATTTTATTATCGCCGATAAAAAAGGTTAGTATAATAAAAAATTCTACATGTAATCTTTAAATTATTTCGATTTATATATCACCAAAGGGCATTCGTGCTAGATAAGTGGTATATCAGATTTATGTTACTTTATTGGTTTGAAGGGTGACTGTAATTTTGTACCATTTATTCAATCCTCAATCGTTAAATTAAGACTGTAAAGATTTATCCTAACTTAATAATGTAAATGCGAATGTGAGTTCGTTTGTTTGTTACGCTTTCATGCCTCAACTACTTGACCGATCATAATTACATTTTCAATACACGGCAAAAGACATAGGGTACATTTTATCCAAGACAAGTCCTCATACTAAATTAACTTAGCCTACATTTATGCAAGCGATGCCGCTGGAAAAATATAGTACAAATATAATTTTATTGGCTTCTTAGTATAATAGTAATAGTAGCTAGTAAAATATAATCCTTCAAAATGATTTGGCATCAAGGTTTACTGAACGATTTTTATGCGATCCTCACAATTTGATAGCTTGGAGTTCATCCTAAAATCTACGCCACGTTTTATGTAATTCTGATCGATAGAGCCGGAGTTATTGTGCATAAAGTGAAGCGCGTAAACGACGTTTCGGACGAAGTGAAACACATGCGAACGAACTATTGGCTATATTTATCGTATTGATATTATATACTATTATCATAGACGTAAGCGAGACTGTTCAAATCAAATATTTACATGTTCAATATTTACAACAAATGCGAATAGATGTGATGAGACTAGAGTGATGTACTTTTTAGGGTTCCAAATTTAAAGGGTGCTAACGGTATCCTATTTTGTATGCCTGCTTTGTTTTGAATCGATAAAGGTATCTGGCTGAAAATTCACTGAATATATTATATTATGTCAGTACCCTTACAAACTATAAAATATTCAATCTAAATTTTTATGAGATGTAAAATATATATAAGTTATTTTACCTATATAGCAAAAATGGTAAGATATACAAGCTTGAAACTTGAATAGATAGTTTAAGCTAAAACAATGAAATATAATAAAACAGTCACGTTGGCATCGTCTCGCACTTGAACAGTTTTTATATATTATGAGTATGTCTCTTTAAATTTAAATACCAGTTTATTTTCAATTTGAATAGATCAATCATTCAATATGAAAATATTTGAAGCAGACTATTTACTTTATTCGTACTGCAAGAGAAACTTGATATTGACTTTGAGTTTGTTTGTTTTGTTAACAGAGCTTATTACCTTTTAAAAGGCTAGTCCTTCGTGTATTGTGTACGTAAATCTTGAGAATATTTTGAAGTGATTTGCTTTCTTGTAATACAAGACAAAAAAATACAATACTTTAGTTTTAAGTCGTTTTCGGCTGATGATGGCACGAAAACTCCGTACGAGTGTTAGAAGAAAACTAATTTAAAAATAAATAACTTAAATTGGAAGCTAAAAACGAGGAAGACTACGTATTGAAATTTTGCTCACCATAGATAAAGCAATATCCATCCTGGTTTTAGCTTCTATGCCTAATTCATGTTTACTATCGTCGGCAACAGTTGACTGCACGTATGACGTAGTATTTCAATCGGTCGCCTCACCAGTGCCGCCTCTCCAAGAGTTGTGGGTTCGATCAACACACGTAACAAAAATTTGTGTGATCTATAAATAGTTGTTTCAAATCTGAGTAGTCTTTGTGTCTGTTGTTTAAATGTTCGTAAAGTCCTGTGTGACACAGAAATTACTCGTAGTGTGAGCGTTGTATTTAAAAGAAATTTAATTGAAAAGTATAATATAAAGGTATACTTAAAAGAGTCCAGGAGATGCATTTAAAAAAAAATTTAATAGACTAATATATGTATAATATAAACATATTTGGATGTAGTTTGTTTGCTTTAGACAACCATGCAAACTAAATCTGCATACTATAAAATCAAACTGAAAGGGACACTATCAACCTCAAAATTCCTTATTTTAGATCTGAAACCATATTCATCCATCGTAACGATCCTAAAATATAACCATACATTCTTATTACCTGCTCCATACCAGGCTTTTTATTGGCTCCGTTAAATTTCACTCTAAGACCTCGTAACATGGTTCCCAGTTCACTCAGATCCAATATCCAAGCGGGACTTAACGGTATAACATTTCAAAATGCCATTAAGCTTAAATAAAAAGGCGTCACGAGCCCCTAGCGGCCATAAGTCAGGGGCAGACACAATGCATAGAAAGTAGGCGTTGTACAACCAGCCAGGTATAAATTTCGCTTTTTTGACATTCGCCAAAATGGTATTGTCACCTTTATTTTTTATTGGTTGGTAGCATTATTTAAGAGACAGTTATGCATGTTCGAAATTTGGTAGATATTTTCTAAGTTGAAGTAGTATTAGGAAATGGATTATCACTGAGCTGCTAAACGAACGATTTAGTTGTTACCACACAAATTTTATAAACATAGGTACAATGTACATAGTCTCACGTCTATATCCCCTAATCCATGGCCAATATGGAAATCCCTAAATCGTCTTCGTACTCAAGTTGGTCGCTGCGGTAGCAACCTCATAAATTGGGGAATCAGGGAGCCTCACAAAGCACAGTGTGAAAGCGGTGATCCCAATCAAACCATGTCACATCTATTAAAATGCCCAAATTGTTCCTGTAGTTACACCATAGAGGACTTGATGGACGCAACTGCTGATGTGAATGCCGTGACTACACATTGCGCAGGGCATAATTAAAATAATTGTACCATCGACGTGAGAAGAAGAAGATTCCCGAAAGGGTAATCAGAGATGTGTATATTTTTAGGTTCTACGAAATAGAGGGCGAGCTTGTTGCTAGCACGATTCCAGACTCCGTGCTGCTAGTGGGAATTTCTAAACAGAAAAACCCGATAGCATTACACCCGTTTCGAGAATATAAATCTAATCATTCACAGCAGTCACATACCACAAGGCCGCCGAGGTAGAAAATTTGATAAACATTGGCCTATTTTTAAGAGCTACGATGCTATATTTCAGTTATGACCAAAACCAATTACCCTAAAATTCAGTACCAGCTATAAAAAATATCTTCAAAGGCTATCTTCGTAAATCCTGTTTTAATATTCACAATCTATCTAATCTAAAGATGGGTTTACAAAAACCCACCTTGTTTTTATAAGTGATTGATTGTCTTTCATGAAGGACAATTAAGATGACCCGAGATATTGCTCTATCTATCTTGTAGAACGTTACATGACTGATTTATATTGATAGTGTCGGTTGGTTCAGATTAGGAGAGTGGGGTAGTCGAGTAATTAGTACTGGATTTTCTTTGCAGTTCATGGTGGGCACTCGACCATCGTATTATTGCATTACAATATGTATATAGTCTATACATTGTATAACAATAATGTATCCTATAGCGGTGCACATATTGATGTGCAGCATTACTATATTTATATGCGTCCTTACAGTGGTGTTATTCACTAATTACAAAATAATTATTTCAATAGATGAATTTATATAAATCCAATTCATCCTTACTAATATTATAGATGCGAATGTTTGTTTGTTTGTTACGCTTTCACGCCTTAACTACTCCATTGATCATTGTGAAATTTCGCATACACGTTGTCAGGGTTAAAGAGTAGGACTTAGGGTACCTTTCATCGAGAAAAAGGGCTATTAGTAACCTATCCTTAATATATTATGTATATAAATAATCTAGTTGATTATAATTATTCAATTTATTGGTTGTATGTTATAAAAAGTTACGTTAATTAATATGGACAATTATTGTTAATATCGACTGAGAATATTGTCAATACCGGATAAAGTAGCTAGTATTTAGCAGTAATAATAGATGGAAATCGCCACAAAGAAAAACCAGAACATGTCTGAATCATTCAGATAATAGAAAATGACTGTAGATTATATATATCTTTTATATTTATTTATTTCCACAATATTACATGATTACATTGTAATGGAGCTTTAGCTAGTATTTAGCAGTAATAATAGATGGAAATCGCCACAAAGAAAAACCAGAACATGTCTGAAACATTCAGATAATTAGAAAATGACTGTAGATTATATATATCTTTTATATTTATTTATTTCCACAATATTACATGATTACATTGTAATGAAGCTTGCATAGTATATTATACATAAGTATATCAGAGAGCCTGGTACCCAAAGAGGCGTAAATCATGTTTGGATGTTTGAATTTAGATTTAAGTAACGTGAAGCCCTACTCCTATTTCATTGCTGATCCGATTCATCCGATTGCTGAATTATATCATGGAAAACAGGAAAGGCAAAGGAACATACCTTCATTTTCATATTGTCTTACTTTGGACTTTATCGCCCTATTTTTGACACAGCCTTTTCTTATTTTATGTTATTATTTATTGATACCACTCCGTTTTCATTAGAACCTGAACTGTTATATAAGACAAGCAATTTAAAAAGTGCATATTGGGAACACCCAAATAGGCACATTTTTGGACAATATTTCTATAAGTGTTTTTCATCACAGAATTTTGCTTTAACGCTACACGTTAATAACTACTATAGCCGTTTGTCGTTCCATTGCAGATCTTGATTAAAGCATCGCATTCATAATGCGACAAATGTTGCGCAATATGTCGTTCAACCTGTTGAACTAGAATATTAGCCGCTTTTGCCCGGATTGGTAGACTGATAGGCATAATTAGGACTTACTCATCATGGGTATTCAGTGGAGTTCTGCGAATACATTGAATACATATGTATGCAACATAAATATCGATAACTTTGAAACACACTAAAGTATACTGTCCGGCATTTATTTTATCAGTGGAATATACAAGGAACATAAAAAATAATCACCAGATAAGCCTTCCAAATTTTCAAAGTTTTCGCCACATCCATGGTCAAATTGAAAAAGATACATAAACTAGAATATAAATAGACAAAAGTTTACGTATTCCATATCTGTCAAGTGAAAATTACATTAATGACGTTAGAATTACATTTTTATACGATACGATAAAGCTTTATATAATTTTTGTGATTTAAACGATGATTCATATTCCTAAGTACATTTAATGGAATTTGACTTCTGTTATTGGAGTCGTCGTTACTTGGGAAAAGTTTATTTTTAACCTTTCAGTGGTTAAAGCAGACAACTACCTACTCAGCTTATTGTGTTGTCTTAACGGTAATGATGTGTTTACACTCAATATAATAATGTTGAAGAGTTTATGTTTCCTTGTTTGGCAAATACTACCTATTTGTTTTTTTTGCATATGACATCTCCATTTTTGAAAAAGGTTTTTAGCATTATAGGTTATAAGTCTGTAAGCTATAAGTTATATTATGTAGGCTATATGGCATCCTGCTACGAGCCACGCAAGCTAAGTGCTAAAGAACGATGGTATTCAAATAGAAACATCATCTACACTAAATATCTTATACTAAACATACCAATTAGCAAACACACTCGCCACTTAACTGGCTCATCCAAACACGCCCCAAGGACAGTCGATACTTATTTGATTAATTACTTAGATGACATGTAAGTATTATTTATGAGGGTTTACCAGCAATCGTCTGGGTTCGAATGATCTATCGATGTTTTAGTTTAATGTGTGTTGGGCAAATGCGTGACACTACAGTTGAAAGGAGTTATAGCATTAATCTGTCTTCGATAATTGGGTACGGCATTTGGATAGGCGTAATGATGGTGTGCTGTGTTTACATTTTCTGCTTGAGATCTTTAGAGAGTTGGATTTAATACTTAGTTTGATGGATTCATACTTATATTTTTGAATTATGTTAAAAAATTTGGTTAAAAACACAACTTTTATTACTCGATATTTTAACTATAAAATATAAACTAACACATCAAATAATAAATTATCAATATATTATACAAACCAAAACTTCAAAATAAATAGCGCACGATAATTGTAAGGCTGTACGTTTTGTTCGTCGTCCATTGAGAAAGTGAGCTCTTATGTTCCGAGCGTCCTTTCTAAGCAATTCAATCAATCGTATGTTTCATGGTGACACTTGTTTATCTATTCATCTGTAAATAATAATATTATAAAGGTGAACCCAATGAATTTTCTCATGGTGCGTGATTTTACGGACTACCACGCACCACGCATGAGCTCTCGTCCTCGCATATCCGTAAATACACACACCGTAGGTGGTCATGCTGCGGTGGTCATGATCCACCACTTACGTTAAATAAAGATTTTGCCTTGGCTTGCCTTGCGATGCATTTTGAGAGATCTGTCTGTACTAACATAATTATATTAGACCTCTTTACATGGTGCACCAGTATCCTTAAACAAAAATGTCAGCAACTTGCTGCTGAGACTTTACCCCTGTAAAAAACATGCTTAAATCATCTATACGTGGCACTGTATGCTCCTAAATATACGCTTAGAAAACTGCACTTTAGGCTAAATAATATTTCTATTGCCCAAATTGAGGAAGGAAATAGAGTGTATTAACGAAAAGAAAAAGTATTGCCAGCGCTGCCTCTCGGCCACCTTTCTAAGAATTAGTCTTAAATGAAGTAGCTCCATCGGCTAGTGATGAGGTTACATGATTACATGTCCTGTCATGTTGTTATGAAAGCCGATTCCGGTACTTACTTTAGAAGAGATGTCGCAATGTATAGTCTATAAGAGTATTACGTCGATAAGTAAAATTAATCTTCGGGAAATTAGGTATTAACTCAGAATAGTGACAACGTTGGGGATAGTATTGCCTGGCATGTATTATGCTCATATGAATTTTAGTTAAAAGATCTGACTCAACCGGATAACATCCAAATAGCAGTTCCATTACGAACAAAATAGAACACAATTTTGTCTAGCAGCATAAATTATGTTCTGTGGTCATAGTAATAACATAATCATGATTGAAATATAATAAGAGATGATACAAAATATTAAATTTTCGTTTTGACAAAAGTTTTATATTTTAATTGCGCTATATCATGATGAATTTGTTGTCGCTCTCGATGGCTCAGCGGTAATGCGACTGCTATTCATGATGTCTTGGCATCCATTTTCTTGGCAGGTATGCCGTTTTCGGATTATTGTGTCCAAAAATTACCAATAGTAGTCTGAGTCTAGGCAAGAGACACGTAGGTCGCAGAAAGAAGTCGTGGCTGAGAAACCTTCGGTAGTGGACTGGAGATCGGAAGAAATATGCGGAGCTGATTGCCAACCTTTGCTAGTCGCAGAGGCACATGAAGAAGAAGAAGTCTGAGTCTGGACTATGCGTGGTAGATGGCTATAGGCTTGGCCTATTTTACGTGCAGCCTAGAAAAAAGATGATATAGTATGAATATAAACCTCTGCCTATCATACTCTGCCTACCTAATAAAGACACCAAGCTATATGTACATTTCATTATTAAAAACTAAGCTATATAGCAGAGTATTCCATATGCACAAATATCTCTTTTGATTACCGCGCACAGCTTTATGCTGTTACAGATAATCTCCTTACCAATAAACCCAGTAACCGTTGATAACCCGAACCACGAAACCCAAAAGCCTACAATCAATTCTTCTGCAAGCACCATTGAGGCAGTAAAATGGACAGCGGTTCATAAAAATATACGTTTTTAACAAATTGAAAAGCGAGTGAAGCGTTTGAAGTGTCGAGTACGCTCCAATAAAAAAATATACCAAACAAATAACTAAAATTAAGTTTTCAGGCATTCAGTTGATCGATTCATTGAAAACCAATTATCATTCTTCTGAGTGCATATTGCTGATAAAATATTATTACGCTGCATTTTATTTATTGCTGGCTATTGAAATGCCGACTGTAGGTTTCAGATCCATAGTACGCATGCTGCATGTTGTAGCAGTTTGTTGGAGAATTTGACCTACTCAGAGTAATGTCTATTTTAGATATACATATCTAGATCACTTTATAATCGTGTCTTCTTGTCATTTATCTGTAACTTTCTCTCTGTATGCATGGAAAAAACTGTCAGGTATAATTTTATGCCACGACGAATATGAATTTTGGAATGGATCTTTGATATAATGAAATGAAAATATTTATTTGCATTAAACATGTGTGATACATTGAAGCATTGATGTTAAACAAATTGAAAGTCCAGCATGTTCTACCTGAATAGGTGTACAAATGAGTGTAGTAATTACATAGAAATATATAATAACAATTAGAATACTATTCAAATGATGGTAATTAATTAAATATTAATTGTAAAATCGAATAAAGACAGTAAAATTCAAATTAATAATAATAATAATAATATTCTACCGCATTCACACAACACCATCTAGCCCAAACTAAGCAGAGCTTGTACTATGGGTACTAGACAATGGATAAACATACATATACTACGTTTTTTTTTGTAAATACATACATATTATACATAGAAACACCCAGACCAAGACAAACATCCATGTTCATGCACACAAATGTTTGACTTGTGCGGGAATCGAACCCGCGACCTCAGGCGTGGCAGTCGGTTACACTAACCACTACGCCATCGAGGCCGACAAAATCAAAATCTAATTAATTATTGATTCGATAACGCAGTGGCAGTGAATGTGACTGCATGCCTGAGATGTCGGGATGGATTGCCGGATTGGACATATTATTTCTAGTTCTTAGACATGAATCTCACAGTACCAGCATGTAGTCTGCAACTGTTCTCGGTAAACGGCAATAGATTAGCTACCTATCACGTGCCACCTAAAATCAAAGCTGATGAAATATGGGTGAAAGATGAAAAATATCTACCTCATAAAGGATAGGGACATGCGTGTATAGAAATACATAGTATTTGATGTGTAACCGCGGTACTTCACTTAGGTACTTCTAATACATAACAGCTCCTTAAAAATCGATCTCGATCAGGAAGTATATTTGATTTTCTCTTTCGAATTTTGGAATGTGCTACTGCTAGGCAACATCTAATAAGTACCTAAGTAATCTAATTAAAATCTTTTAAATTCTCTCTAGTAGCTCAGACTTACATAATATAAAACAATAGGACGTTTATCAAAGCCTCTGTCTGCACGACAATGTCCAGTTACTTAAGCTTCAATAAAGCTTCGCTTCATAGCTCGTTGGCAAAACTTCAATTAAGGCTCTGTATCTCGACTAGCGACTATATTTGATCTTCATATTCTTTAAATAATTTTCTTTGTAACTTCCCAACATCAGCTATTATCAGAACAAAGCACATCTTCACACCCAGTAAACACGAAATAAATGCGGATAAAAGTTTCAATAAAGAACGATTTTGTTTCGATCTTTACACAATCCCGTTACGTCTCGCAAACGTACAACCACCCACGCAAGTTATCCCATAGCAAGTTTATCCTATTTGTATAAGAGTTTGGCATGTTTATGTCGAACACAGTATTCTTTTAGACAATTTTGTCTTGTTGCAATGTTGTTTTGAATGTTGGAATATTTTCTAGTTAACGGATTTGGTGGCGTAAGGTGCTTTTTTAAAGATGTTTTGATGCCAGTTTTGTAAGTTATGTTTGTGTGCTATTGTGTATCCTAGATTCTGTTGCTGTTTCAACTCCTGTTTTAGTTCCCTGGTTTGTTACCAGTTCCGATTCCTAGTTCGGATCTTGAATCAGTTCCTGATTTGGTCAAATGTGTTTTCCAGAGAGACTAGTAAAGCACTATAGGCTCGGCCTGCATTACACGGAAACCAAAAACACACTTAGCGAAATATTTATTTATTTGGGAAAACAAACAGATACATACAATTCTTAAATTAAATAATTTACAAAAAAAGATGTTGTTAAGTATGTACCTCACAACGTTATCCACGTGTTAATATGAGTGTTTGTTTGCCTTTGCTCACCTCTTTGTAGATAGAGGCTTGGGTATTTATAATAATATTTATAATTTAAATTAATTCTTACTTGGCCTGAATCAGCAATTATGAAACCAGCCCGTATGAACCGTATGAACAAACAATTCGACAAACAAAAAAAAAAAATGTGTTTATGTCTTGTAGTATGCAGATGACCACATGCGTTAAACAATAAATATGAATCTTGATATTACACTCTCCAAGTTTATTGATATAGATCTTATAAAAACATTTATTTTTATTTTATACTAAACAGCCCTCTAAAAGTACCACTCTTTGAACGAAACCAGCTTAAGTGTAATAAAACTGAATCCACGTTTCACTCGGAGAGTAAGAGCTCCAGATCCTCAAGTACCTACCTTTCCCATCTATTTACTCCACCTATAATCATAGGTGGAGTAAATTCTTACTCTCCAACTGAAACACATGCATGTTGGTAAGTTTAGGTAAAAGGAATTCCTTTTATGTAAACTTTTATCTAAAAAGTAATTCCTCTGGTATTGCAAGTGATCATTGGGTACACTATACTATCTGCTTACCATCAGACGATCTATTTACTTTTTAACCTTTGTAGTTTAATCAGAAAATCTAATTATACTCGCTCTTAACTACAAAGCACTTTATTTAATATAATGCACATGTATATGACTTTTAATTATGCCAGAAACTTTAACTACCCTGAAGCAGAAAAGCTGGTTAGAAGGAATTAACGGCATCCAAGAAACTTTAGCTGTTATACTTCATAACAAATAAGCTTGTTAATTACAGAAGAACTATTTTGTTTAATAACATCACGACCGACGAAGCAGATAAGGATATGTGTTGACTATCGCGAGGTTCGGTAATGCAAATAAGATTTTATGAATATTTTTATTAGTAGATCCAGTGAGTGATCGCACAACTTTGCTTAAGTAAGCTGTGCGGTGAGTAACGCGAGGTTTGTTGGTAAAAATATCATTAAAAGAATATTCTCTGCTGTTTGCCAAATAGATCTGGTGATTTAGTAACCTCTTCGCTTTTGTAAGGATATGCGCTGACTATTGAGATGTCCAGTTCCGCAAATGAAATATAATAAAAATCAACGCGTTTGCACTCCGGGAGTGCCGGCAGAAGTGAAAACTTGAATATTAACATTGTGCATTTTTGATATTTTGGAATGGTTAGGGAATAATTTTGCACGAATTGCTTTAATTATCAGTATAAAAGTAATATCATTTATGTGGTAAAATACAATATTCATTTATTGAGCTATCGTACACAAACATGACAATTCTCTCTCCGTCTTACGAATTTTCGATCAGGTCACGTGTCCTGACGCGAGTTTGACATTTCTACCTCCGCCTTACGAATTTTTGATCAGGTCACGTGTCCTGACGCGAGTTTAACATTTTTTATCCATCACAAAAAAGTGCACAACGCCCTTAAAGAAGTTTTCACTTCAAAAATTACGTGCAAATGCTTGTGATTTTATTAATTAGTTTGCTCACATTATAGCGAAGGTTAAAGTGACCACTCAATGATATAAATATACAAATATAGACTCTCACCTGTATATCAACGAAGACAGAAGCAGATAAACCTCTTCTAAGCCCCTATTAGTAACTATATGCGAGTATTTAGCAATTATAAAGGTCTTCTGTTTTTTCTTTTATATGACAAGTCTGTAGGCCGATTATTGAATGATTGTTAAGACGGTATCTACAATAGGTATGTTGACCCTTCAGTGAAAGAAACCTGAGTAAGTACCACTGTCTTGTGGAGAACTAGCATAATAGTAGGGAAACTTTGGCCTGGAGTCGATAACTTGTGAGTTATACTTCTTGTATTGCAAACGATTGTAGGCTGTGGTGACCGCTCATCGCATCTATCGAACCGTATAATTGCATAGATACTACTAATTTTGTTAAGAAAAGTATATTTATTTATATTATTAAGTTCACACAAAACAGAAGTTAGTATTGGGAACAATACACGCACTGTCTACGTCGCGAGGAGAGGAGGAGGAGGAGATCATTAAATGTTAAAATAGCAGAAACAATACACGCAGACTTCTCAAAGACTTTGTAGCAATAAACAGTCTACGTCTAAGTCTTTAACTTAAAATGGAGGGGCTGAAACTTATAGTTAGTAGTACTCATAGAAATTATACAAGAGAAATGGTACAAGAACAAATTTCAATAGTATTCATCGTCTCAAGAAACTAAGTTTAACGTTTGAATAGTCTTTCATTAATCTTTATTTTAAGTGTTATGTTTCTGTCTCTATCAATTTAGTTTCTGATTTCTGTATTCTTTCACCGGAACTCGCCTGTAGATTCACCTTGGCATTATGTTGAATATAAAGTTTTTTGTAAGACTTATTGTCACTTAAGCTTTATTTACTGTACTAAAACTACTTTTTGACTAGCTCGTATTATATATCTTCTTCTTCTTCTTCTTCTTCTTCTCCCTACAATATTATGGAAAACACTTAGACATCCAGGTTTTCTCACGGTGTTTTTTTTCGCCGTTAAAGCGAGCAACAATCCTTCTTCTCCTTAGCCTTTACCTATTATTCCCAAGTCACTTGGGGTCGGCTTTCTAGTCTAACTGGATTTGACTGGATATCAGTTTTAACGTGGAACGACTGCCATCTGACCTCGCAACCCGAAGGCTAACGATACCCTAAGGCTAGACCAGTGTCAGGATATTAGAGGGCACTGACTTCCCAATAACGACTGCCATAGATGTTCATGGCAGCCGGAACCGACGGCGTAATGTGCTCTCCGAGGCACGGCGCAGGCGATAATTGTCAACACTCATAATATAACTTCCGAAAGTCACAGGTGCGCGACGTGGATTCGAACCCGAGACCCTCTGCATTGCAGTCTGTTGGTCTCCTCACTGAGCTATCGTATTATATATCAAGCTGCCAAAATCCATATATTCAAAACTAATCGTTTTCAGTTTACTTATTACAAGGGTAAAGATAGAGAGCATATAATTAAAACCTCCGTTACTTCGATACCGTAAAATTCTTTTATAAAAAAATAAACTGGCAAATATAAGACAAATAATAAAACCAAAATCACTATTCGGTAACAGAAGGTATAGAAGACCAGAGTGCTTGGGATTGAGCTGCTCTCAACCACGGTCTATTACTGAATGATATATTATTCATAATTTGTGAATAAGAGTTACTATGTTTGCAACTATTATTATTGATCCATTCTTTAAGAAGTTTTTTACATCATCATTTTTGAGACAACCAAACATGCACATGAAAGGAATGGCAATTACATTTTACCTGCGTTTTTTTTTTTTGCTTTTCCAGAACACAATTATTTCCTATTTTATAATTGACTTAATTTCTACCGTATCCGAAAATATTATATTTAAATTCTTGAAATTACTGTGATATTTTTTTATACATCTTATTATCGAAAATAAGCGGACAAAACAAGGCTTGATAGCTTGTATAAAACGTTTAATCATAATACACTATATTAGGGAAAACAGTCCTAAGAAAAGAACGTAAGGCGGTAGATAAGTATGATTCATCAGAAACTCAGTCATATGAAAAGAATGAATGAAAAGCGATGAATGGAAATGATTTATTGAGTATCCCGTAAGGATGCGTTGAATCACATTGAAACCATAATGTTAATAGCCTTCTTAAAGGTCAAGTGCGAAGAATTGGGTCGAAGTATTCAACTTCGCTCTTGATCTGTAAAAATAAAAAGTCTTTAAAGGATAACTTATATACTATTTGACTGCACGGATGGCGTAGGGGTATAGGTGGTTGCTTCGCTATTGCCACTGCGGCGAGTATCATAATTTCAATCTCGCACGGGATAAAAAAATGTGATGCACGCATAATTATTGTTCTGAGTCTGGGTGTTCTTTGTGACTGTTGTTTGAATATTTGTACATTTTCCTATTACACAATAATTAATCATATGCTGTCTTCTTATAAACATAAATTTAAAAAAGTGTACGTGGCAATTATCAATATTGAAAGAAGTGCCACGTATTCTACTTGACCCATATTTCTAAAGCCTTATTTTAAATACCGAGTGAATTATTTCAAAGATTATTGGTTAGCATTTGATTAACATTTCTTGTTATTCAAATACTTTTTAGTATTCCTGGTACCGTGAGCTTTTTTAGATAAAATAAATAAGATTTAAATGTGTAGCAGTGGCAAATTCAGATAATATTTTTTATAATTTTTCTTGTTAACTGACTCTACATTTTTATTTTTTCCAATTGGAAAATAAGCTTACTCTGAACTACTTTTGATAACAATAACTGTGTAGCCTTAAGGTTGGATTTCTTATAATTAAGAAGAATACAATAACTTAATATCTGTAAGAAGGTATTTCTTGGAACAGAGGGAATTGGATTGCTGTCGTACAAAAATATATAATAAAATTATTTTGTGCTACTACAAAATCATTTTAATCTTTTCAAACAAAATATTTTATATTCACGGATTAGTTATGTTACTTAAATTGATTTAGCTTCAATTTTTATGAAAAAGTCCTTTACAAATCTATAAAAAATAGGTTGTACTATTTTTTTGACATATACTTTCTCGGTGGTGCAGCGTTAGTGTATGCGACTTCTTAGCATGTGTAGAGTCCAAGTTTTGGGAAAATTATACTACATAGATAAATATATAGTATATTGTATATACTAGTCCATGAGCTTTACTAAAACAAAAAAGTTCCGAAACTAAGCCCAGTAACTGGTAACTGGTAATAGCACAGAATTTACGCTCTGCGCATTTCTACGCGATTGAGCGTGATTTGGTTCCATATTCAATTATTTGTTCCTTCACGTAGCACCGTTACTACTCTTTTAAACAACGTACTAGGAATTCCTCTGTCATCAGGCCATCTTAGTTAAATAAAGAGAACTAGTCATTTTTCAATCGTGCTTCATTATACTTATTACTTTATCGCACTAAGAGAACTATCGAGACCTTTATCGTATAAGACCTAAACAAACAAAATCGAACACAACAGCAGCTAAACGTTTTGGTACAAAAACAAGACGTTCACACTCCAACAAGAACATCGAATGTTTTTACTAAAGAGCCTGTACAAAAAGGTTCGAAACACTAGCAAATCTCGGACAGTGAGTGCAAAAAGCGACAACTCTATATGCGGCCATTCGGGTCCGTAGTACCATCATTATGCCGTAATCACACGTTCCGTCTTCATCCGAACTTGCTCCGTGATTGATCGAACCGGGCCAGTATTGTACCAGTCTGTTCTTTTATTAACTTACAGTTTGTTCCTTTTTCGTGTTTTATTTCTAAGACTTGATAGGTTTTCCTAAAAGAGTTTGTGTTTTAGTATCTACGTTTGTACTTTAGGGGTTAGTGAACGTTCTTGATCAATGTTTTTACGCTTTGAAGAAATAGTGATGATTACGTTAGTAAGAAGGCCTTTAAACATTAAAATGTTTAATACTACAAAGCTGGCAAGCACATGGCATGCTTATTCTTAACGGTTATCATAGGCTATAGTAGCCGCTAGGGTGAGCTATAGCAACGCGTTAATATTCCTGGATACTACGACATGGTATTGAAGCGTTTTTGATGCTAGGAGCCTTTTCATTTTGTTCCATCCAGCCTAGGGAAAAGGAAAGGAATGGCAAAGACTGGTATTTGATCCACTTTTACTCACGAGGTGATAATTATGCAGCGACATTATTATTACTCTTATACCAGTATCATGTAAGTGGGTGATACTTCCCTAAGGAAGTTGTCTTTGATACCGCCACCAAATAATTTAATTAGCAATGGCTTTACCACCCTGGACTACTTTCTTTTATTTCTTCCTATATTCTACAAGTATGACCTAATTATTACTAGTCAAACTTCTAAGTTTAAATTTACTATAACTTATTGCTCTCTTACTACTTTTATAAATGTTAAAGTTCGTGCGGGTATTTGAACGCCTGTTATTCATTCACTCAAGGTAGGTTATTTTGCCAATCTGTGGGCACTCACAGGTTGGCAAAATATCAGGAACTAATTTATTTTAGAATAAATTAAATGATTACCTACATAATTATACCGTATCATTAAGCTACTGTTTCATATTTAATGTATCAAATAATAAACGATAATGGTTCTTCCAAATTTTACTTTATCGGAAAACTTTTTGCTATTAAATATTCATTTTAGTGATCGAGTTTCAATGATAGCTCAATGAGATATTAATTTTTAAAATATAGTCTTTATATTGAGGGTAGGTATTTATTTTTAGGAAACAATCGTTTATATTTTTCCGAGCTATACAATTTTTAGTAACGTTTTCTTTTGTAATTAAAGTTAGATTAGTATTATAAATCTCGGCTATATTATCTAGGACATGAAAATAAATCAATTCTTGTTGAATTGCGATGTTATTGAGCCAACGCTTATTATTTTTGTCCGTCTCTTTAGAGTTATGCAGCGTTGATTGCCACTTAGCACAATGCAAATTCTAATTATATTTCATTGATTCTTATTTCCTACATATTTCTTTAAAATTTTCTGAGCTTTCAATTGTCACAAAATAAATAACAACGACAGTTAATTCTATTCGTAAGTGCAAGTATTATAAGTATTTATAATAATATCGTTGTTTTTTGTTATTAGTCTACGATTGGCTGCACCGATGGCGTAGTACATAGTTTAAGTGGTTGCCTCGCCACAGTAACATTTTTTTTTTAATTAATGAAAATTAAAATTATTTATTATCGTTTTCTTATAAGCTATTTTATAATCAGTAAACTGCGCCGAGTGTTGTGCGTTTGAATCCCACACGGGACCAAATACAGGCATTATTATTCCTGTTGAGGGAATTGTCTTTTCCTAAGAAAAATTTTGTTCGTAAGGTTAGGCTTTTGGGTAAAAGTTATCACCTGATTAAACATTTAAGCCAACCTCAACATACATATTTACATATCTTTGTATGCGGTAATCGAGTGCTGAAGTCACTACGCGCACTGCATATTGGTTTAAGTGATCGTCTTGCCACTGGCACTGCACCTGGTGTTGTGGGTAAGATCACCACATGAGACTAACACTTATGTGATCGACAAATAGTTTTCCAAGTCTGGGATCCTATGTGTCGTCACAAAAAATATTTATTGTGCAAAATTTATCTTCATAAACAAAATAATTAAAGGATTAGACACATGAATAGTTGGCGAAGACTACTTATACCACTATTCAATCTACGTAGAGTACATTAATAAAAATATATCACGAGCACAATGGTTATCCCAAATGTTTAAAATTTAAACGTCATATCGTAGCAAATTTGGTACAAGATTGTAGACGTTTTCATACACCTCCGTAGCTAATGTCGTAGACGCTTGGAGATTGCTATAGTCTACGAATACACAAAGGCTGTCTTGGCCAGCATCGTATATTTGATCTTAGCTCTGAACTAGTTTCATTAAGATTATCAAATATAAATTAGGTTTCTTATTCTAGTCTAGGTAGTGACGACATTTTATTTTAATTATAGAAAAATCTTTTGTGAATACTATTATAAAAATGTGACTTATTTTTAATGCTCGTCCCGTATTACGTCGAACTTAAAATCATACTTAGAAATTTCGATATACTAAATACTCTTTTGACTACCATTTTAAGGATATGAATGACTGCAAAGATAGCGTAGTGGTTTATGCGGTCGCCTCACCATTGCCCAGTGTTGTGGGTCGATCTCCATATGGGACAAAATATGTCAAATCAAATCAAATCAAATCATTTATTTGCTGATCAGGGGTATACAGTGGTCTTAACATGACATTCAATGGTTCTCCTTGATCTACCTTACTGGCATGCAAATGGTACATTATAAGTTTTATTTAATACTCGTTAAAAATGTGCTAAGTAGGTTTAAATAGATAAATGCATCAATATAAAATAAGTATAGACATTCATAACAATGATATAGTAGAAATTAAAATAAGTAGCTCTTAAAAAAATCGAAATAGGAAAAGTTCAGTACACAAACAAAACAATCAAGCATTTTAGAATATAAGTAAAATAATTAAATTCATTTCGACAGGGCCATGTCAATACAGAAATAAGAATTACAATACGTCAATCATGTGTACAATAATAAAAATGTCAATCTTGTATATAATTATAAAAATAAACAACAATAATTTCATATTGTATAAATTAAAAAAAAAGTAATATAATTGTCAATCATGTATAAAATAATAATAAAAGTATCAACAATATGTATTGTCCAGATAATGAATTTCTATTTTCTAGTTACATTATTTACCTTCGAGAAAATCACTAATTTTATAATAGATTTTACTGACTGGAAAGTCATTTAAATGTTTTGTGTGTTCCACAAATAGTTGTTCCGAGTTTAGGTGTTTTTTGTGTCCGTTGTTTGAATGTTAGTAAAGTGGTCTGCGACACAGCAATTTGTCCTAGTACGTTAGATTAATTTGTCCTAGTACGTTAGATTAATTTGTCCTAGTACGTTAGATTAACTTGTCCTAGTACGTTAGATTAATTTGTCCTAGTACGTTAGATTAATTTGTCCTAGTACGTTAGATTAATTTGTCCTAGTACGTTAGATTAATTTGTCCTTGTACGTTAGATGAATTTGTCCTAGTACGTTAGATGAATTTTCATATTATAAAAATTTGTTATGATCTATTTTTTTCTTGAACACATTACAGATGATCTGTGAACGTTTTCTATATATTTTTAAGACAACTGAGCTGCTTCCGGGATAATCCATATTGCTGAGTTTAGTAAGAACATTAAAAAGGTTTATTACGTGGTATGTAAAACTATAGCTAGCGAAATATGGATATTATACACTATGTTTGAGGACTCAGTGTTGAGTGTGATATAGGATTCGTCTACTGAATACTGTCTCCATCTGGTTGGTTACATCATTCAGATTACGTCTATACATTAATACGTGTAAAGAAAACTTTGTACTTTTATTTAAGTATTTTGGTTGCACGGTGGAGTGTGTGATTTGCCATAGTCATCCTAACTAATATTATAAATGCGAAAATGAGTTTGTTTGTTTGTTACGCTTTCACGCCTTAACTACTCAACCGATCAACATGAAATTTTGCATACACGTTGTCAGGGTACAGAATAGGACATAGGGTACCTTTCATCCAGAAAAAATAAATGTTGCAAACTTAACCTAACCTAACCTACATTTACGCAAGCGAAGCCGTGGATGAAAACTAGTAGTTTATAAATAAAAAATGATCATTTGACCCCGAAGCAGAGACTATTAAACCACGGTATGTGCCCATCGACAGTTGAGCAATTTCAATAAAACAAGTAACTAGTCATACCTTATTGATGAGCAATATATTTTTCTACTCATTAATAATTATTGTATAAAAGGTAATCATTTCCAGACCTAAGCCGAACAAACCACGTCATGTCGGTATTGGCAATCTATCTTAGCTCAGTGATTGGCGTCCGGTGAGCCAGTCAGCGGAATTTATATCGGCGACATTTTCAATGACCATACGATTGAACGAGTAGTTAGTTCACGTCGACATTCCACACTTCACTGCGTCAATCGTGACTGTTTTTGTCGATACCATAGTGATAATATTGAAGAACGATGCGAAAACCGTGAGAAGTTTAAATTTTAATCTGTCTTAGTGGTGCAGCGGTAGTGTGTGTAAGGTCTAGGATTGCAAGGGTTATTCGGGTTAAAAATACGGAGACTAGTATTGTGCTCAGAAGACGGCAATAGCCTCACTTACTATTACGCGGGATTTAAAACTATAGTAAGTAAAATGTAATTGTATTACACTTTTGACTATCCCTTTCGGGATGCCGTAGGGTATTTATAGAGATTTTTTGTTTTTTGGATATTACAGTAGCTGATTAAATTGGCGTTTTGTCAACGTGGACCCAGAAATCTTTGCAGTAATAACTTAGCAACATTTCACGTTAGGCAACACGAGTGTATATTTTGACCATTACAAGCGTCCTATTACGGCAACCAATTACTGTCAAGTAGATTTTTTTGTGTATATCCCTATACACAAAAAATGACAAAGTAAAGAAAACACCTACATTTTTTACAAATCATCCAGCAACTTTTTTATTGAACAGTTTCCATTGTCACGCTCGCTTAGAACCTTTATTCCTGTATCTAATATTTTTTCACACACGCCCCACATTTTCCTCTTATCAATTTCTTTCATATATTTTATTTTAGGCGCTCCACACAATGGGTCGGGAAACAAAGATATTTGCTAAATAAGCATACACTTCACAAGTATTAGCTTACTTCTATAAACTATAGGTTCTGAAAGATCGAGAGAGTGCTTATCGTAAAAAAGGTTCTAGGGAACTTTTTCTTTGAGAGTATTTTTGCAAGTAACTTCAACACTTTGTAAGTAGATGCAATATATTTTAGAATATTATATGTCTTAAAGAATACATAAGTGAACTAGCCCTACTAAGAGCTCACGTGTTTGAGTACCACCCATGAGCAGCTGAGCGCAGGTGTAAGTAAGCATTGTAAAAATCGATTTATTTATATTTTATTCACAGTATACCGAAACACATTTTAGAAGCAAAGTAAATAGTACAAGAACTGCCAGACGTCATTGTAGAAAAGCTTATTTGTCATAGATGATGTGTAATAAGTTGGTGAACAGCGTATGCATTTTCGCAAGTTTAGTGATTGCATGCATTTGGTTTTTTTAACAGTATGGATGGCTACAGTACACGCACGTGATGTCTGCTCTCTCTGTATATGTATCCTCTAAGTTATTTATACGTAAATATACCATTTTTAGAGATAAAGATTTGTACGTAAATACACTTCATATAATTAAATCTGGTGAAGTCTACCTGGAGAAAAAAGCTTAGATGATTATAATATTTACTTACTTATACTTACTATTTGGTTGGGGATATTCCCGAACAAATAGACAGTGGTGTATGACGTCCATTTCACTAGCTACGTTTTAAATCGCACGCAACAGAGATGACCCTTTTGTCGTCTACTTTTCACAGTTATAGATTTTGTGCTACTACTATATTTTTTGAAGTGAAAATTTCTTTAGGCGCGTTGAGCACTTCTTGGGTGAACAAAAACCATGGAACCCACGTCATCGTCACCGAATGCTTTCCATTTTTGAATTATTTTTGGTTTATAAAGAAGTGTTTATGATCAAGGAGTAAAGTTTTCACTTCTATTGGCAGTCCCCAAAGACTGCTTATTGGTTTTTTTATAAGACTACTCTCGTACTAAGAATAATTCCGGTCTCGCAGGGAACTTTACAAATATTCAAACAACGGACCCAAAGAACACCCAGACTCGGAACAACCATTTGTGGATCGCACAAAATTTTGCACCGTATGGGATTTGAACCTACAATACTCTACGCCATCCATGCAAACAAGAGAATTGCTTCATAAAAAGTCCAAAAACAGTTGGCCTGACATGTGAATGACTATGAATTCAATGAAACAAACCATCTCCCAATTGAAAAGATTGGTATGACTATAACACTGAGCTCTGCATCCTAATGCATAGCTATGCGAATAAATAGCATATAAAGAAAATAACGTCGAAACAAAAAAGTAATTGTGAATATCTTTACAAAATAAGCCCCATTACAATGTACCAGTCAAGCTCGGCACTTCGGAAACTTTGACGTGCAGAATAATTATACCAAGTCAAAGTTACAATTATATATATAATTTGTAAGAGGTATTAACGTGATTATATTGTTTATCGACCAGGATATATTGGCCGTTGTCACGGGTCAGCATGCAACAAAATGGTAGTCAATATGCATGATGGTGTTATTACGCGTGACGCATCATTAATATATAATACTAGCGTCAAATTATACACTCATGAATTACTTTGTCTATTGGTGAAAACCGCATGAAAATCCGTTCAGTAGATTTTGAGTTAATCGCGAACGGACGCGGCGGGAGACTTTGTTTTATTATATTATTATGTAGTGATCATAAAGTTTAAAAGTTATTAAAGCTACTATACACTTAATAATATGCTATGCAAACCTATATCTGCCTATCCTTTTACAGATACAAAAGCTTGATAATATATTATGTTGTATATACCTGTTACAAACACAATTGCTTTATCAATAGTAATTCCACTGTTCATTTAAGTTAACGGCCGGCACACGGGATGCAGCTGGTGCGTTTTATGTTTTTATTTGATGCTAACAATATTCTAGTTATACAGTACATTACAGATGAAAGCGTGGAAATAGGATTGCATAGGTTTCATTATAAATATTGGTGGCAGAATAATTAACTTTAAAGGAGTGATTTCGCCATTTATAGACACCATCTTGTTAATAAAGTTTTAGGCAAAGGACTGGGAACAACTCTCACTGAATCAAACAGAATGGCGCAGAGTGGCGTAGAACCGTAAATAACGGGGTGAACCACTGAGAATTTGCGTCGTGAAAATTTTTAGAAAAACCTGTTCGTAGCAAACTTACAATTACATCTACGACGCTGCGGAACAATTACTGTACTGTGTAGATTGCAACCGCTGCTTCAAGACTAAGTTACGATTTGCTAGTCACATCTGGGCACATGGCAGAAGATAACCAGAGTGTCGCTGTCAATGGATATGTCGAGGAGGATATCATCATCATCATCAATAACGTTTTGTCGTCTAAATATGGTGAGAGTGTAAGCATGTGTTAGTGTATAAAATATTATGTATTTTAATGATAAAATACTTTTAATGACTAATTGATAGCGTAATTGAGAGGTAGAGGAGAGTAGAAGTGACCACTTATACGTCACTTCACCACTATGCCGAGAGTTATGGATTCAAATCCTACACGGGAAGAAAAAATTTGTTTGATATAAAAATTGTTGTTCTGGTTCTGGATGTTTCTTTAGTCCAATCTTTGAACGTTTGTAAAATCTGCCGCGACATACAATTTATTCCAAGTACTGGAGCTATCTTTAACAAAACAGAATAAGGATAATAATGTAATGGCTTTTTTACGTCATACAAATTAACACAATAATTGACGATAACACGCCGCGCAATCGCGAAGGGTCGGCCGCTTTACAGTTATGTGAGTATGTATGTACAAGCGATCTAGACGACTTCAGAGGACTCTTTTTTAGTTTAGATGTTGCCGTCTGCGGATTCCTACGTTTACGATCGAAAGTTATTATCCACTACTGCAAGCATGGCGTAATGTTTAATTGGTCGCCTTGGTACTGCCATTGCGCACTGTCGAATTATCGCCGGCATTTTGGTCTCTTTAAAACCTCAGATCAATATATAGGCAACACAGCCTGAACCTTCCTCTCAGTTTTTTCTTCAACTCTCAATTGGAATATAACTACCTTACTGCATAAGACCTAAATATAATCAGCTAAATCAAAGCAGGAAACCTCTTCTAAACATGTAAATATATCATGCGTGCTACATAATACATTAAACATATTTGCCAATATTGTATAACATGAACAAACAAACAACAAAATCCAATAAAGCTCATAACCATCCCAACTCAATTTAAATTTAATTATCACAAGATAATTAATAAATCGGTTTTTATCAATTCGGTGTAAACCATTTGAAATCATCAACAAAATTACTTTTGCTTATGAATTGGGATCAATACGGATAATTTTATCCTACGGGTTATCGGATTAATTTGACCCGGCCGGATGAAGTATTAAAATATGAATATTGTATCAAATACTTTGCGTATTCATTAATCTGTTAATACGGAAATAAATAAATTAAGGATATTTGAAACTGAGGAAGTTACAGAGCCTTCTTGGTCCCGTAATTCACATTAATTTGCCTAGTTGTGATTCGACTCCCAGGTCATGTAAAGTTAGATGTTCCTGACTTCTTGTGGTTTCTTGTTAGGTAAAGGTCAGCACATGGTCTGTAAATGAGACCAGTAATTAGGAATAGGTTACCCCTATTAAGTCGATCTGAAACATAGTTGGCAAAATGGAAGCATATAATGATGAGCTACATACGTACGGAATTTGTACTAAAAACAGCAAACACAATATACTCTAACCAAAGCTCCAGTAGCATAATTGGTTATGTACAAACAAACATGCCTATTAAAAAGTATTTTGAAACAGGCGTATGAGACTCACATTTCACTAGCTATGACTTAGGTTTGACATAAATATGAGTTTTGATTTAGTTTTCGTATAGCCGTATATTTGAAGAATAGTTCGACTCTTATATGAAAAGTAAAGAGATCCTACAGGCATAATTCCAATAACAATAGGCTTATAGTGCATTGCTGTCTTTTAAGTCAAACAAGCATGTTAGCTTGATAGAAAATTGGTCAAATTTGGCTAGTGCGCGCTCTGGTTTATAGGCTCAACGTGCGTCGCTGTGTGTTGACAGAATAGATTGTGATCGAAATCTAAAGCGCCACAGCCTCGTATTACCTGTACGTAATATTGATACGTATATGTAATCCTCCTTGTCTATGACAAAGGTAACATTTGAAACCAATTAGTGAGATGACGTTGATGTGACATTTGACTGCACCGGTGGTTTAGTAGTTGCCTCTCTATTGTGTCGAGTGTTGTGGGTTCAAGTCCCATACAGGACAAAAAATTATGTGGTTGTGCCAAGTCTGGATGTTCTTTGTTGTTTGAACGTAAACGTCCTCCGCAATACAGAAATTACTCTAAGGTTGAGTAAACTTGGTTTTTATTTATTTATTTATTAAAATAAGGGTCTCCAACAAGGGACATACACAATTACTTGACATTTAAGACAGTCCACATAACATATCGTGTACTCCTTCAATTATAGGAGACCAAAGCATGCAAGTAAAATATTATTGTGACAAACACAGATTTAACACAGATCAAAAATGTAAAAATTTAAAAACAGAAAACTTAGGTACTAGTTAGGAATTAAGAGATAAAATTAGAATTTACAATAAAAGATAAACAATAATAATTAAAAACAAAGCGTCAAATTAAACAATCAGAATAAAAAATTTAAAATCAAAGATAAACATCTAAGGTAAAACATAAAATATCAAAAATAATTTACATCAATTATGTTTTTAAGACTGGTTTTAAATTTATGTAGATAAAAGGTAGGTGCGCAGTGGTTAAAGCATCGGACTTTAATCCCAATATCACATCCCTAGCAGTTCATACAAGTGAACTAATTACATTATCTGGTTTATCATCTTAGGTCTGAGCTCATGAAGTGGGACAAGAACAAAGATACACAAAATCAACGTATAAGTTCCTTTCGTTCGCTTGCGATTGGTGACAACCAAATAATGCTAACGCTGCAGAACTGCCAGGCGTACTGCTACTTGAATGCATGTCGCTTCTTTACGCTGTAATAGTTATTATTCTTAGCCTATGTATTACTACTGCGAACCAATTATTCTTAATACATGTATTTTGAATATCATAAGGGGCTAATAAGAGTCCTAGAACTAATTAGGAAGCTAAACTGCGAGCATATTTAAAAAAAATCTCTTATAATTTGTACAATATAAGTTGACCGGCAGAATTGTAGTTATTTTGTATAAAAAGACAAGTTTTTTTACGTAGTTAAAGGAAACTGGTTTAAAAACAGTAGCATTTTGCCTGGCAAGAGCAAGAATGCCTCTGCCATTTCTTTTCTTTATCCCATCTTTAATGTCTTTTCACGAGTTATGGCAAGTCGGCGATAATAATAGTCATAGCCATATTGCAAGTAGTCAAAAGCTATCACAACCATTTAACATCAAGTGGGCCCTGTGCTTGTTTGCTATCTTGGCTGTATAAATACTATTGTATCATCAGCTTATGAGTCCGTCCTAACAATTTTAATCATATACATACATAGATTCACGCCTGTTTCCCAGAGGGGTAGGCAGAGACTACGGATTTCCATTTGCTACAATCCTGACACACTTCTCTGGATTCATTCACTTTTATCACACACACACACACACACACGCCCGTAATAATAATTTTAATCACGATAAAATATATGCTAATATTGCTATAAATGATGAATATGTTCTAAACCAATTTTGTATTTTATTTATAAAAGACTAGCTTTTGCCTGCGGCTTAGCTCACGTTAATTTAGAATTTGACAATCAATTCGGGTTGTACTCTGCTTGTAATAATATAATTCAATCATGATTCGAAAGACACGTGGCGCCATCTATTATCATAAGAACGTTATTATTGTTTTCCTGGGGCCAGTAATGTTTTTCGGGAAGATAGCATATGTCCGTTTCTGTACACTTGTCAACGTATATGCAAAATTTCAGGATGATGGGTTCAGTGGTTTAGGCGTGAAAATGTAATAAACAAACAAACTCATTTTCGCTTTTATAATATTAGTTAGGATAACTCCCGCGCTAGGAATAATTCCTGTGATGCGGTGGACTTTACAAACTTTTGTCCTGTGTGGGGATTAAACCCTCAGTAGTGGCAGTAATGAGGTAACCACTTGAACCAGTACGCTATCCTTGAATTTGTTCATATATTATTTTAAATACATTTTTGGGAGTAATTCTGCTATTCCAACACCTGTGTAGCCAGGTTTAGCCGTGGTGACCATGAAAAATATGCCAGTTATTGCATTAGCGAAGTTTCCGGTAAATTTTAACTGTCTTGGAACTCCCAGAAAATTTTATCAAATATATATAATAGGTATATTATACAAGTAGTCCGAAAACAGATCGCATTTTATTTTAAATCTTCTGTTCACACGGTGGCGGAAAACATTGCATAAACATATTGTTGTAGGTATCCGTAAAGAAACGCCTGCAAAATCAAAGTTCTACAGCAAATTAAACACATTCCATAAAACTAAAAAACTAAATTGTTGTTCAACCCAAAATGCATAACTACACACTGTACAACTATTAACCAGACTAGCTTCCACTAAATTCACAAACACGCTACTTAGTAGCAAATAAAAAAGTATTCAACTTACAAAGCTTTTCTATGTATTTTGAAATCGCGCAAACCGTCTAAATAACCAAATAAAAACCGTGAAAATCTTAACTCCATTTACAAACTGAACATCAATTCCGTTACTTAATTTCCTACAAAATTATCGTCACACTAACTGCAAACTTTAACTTAATTAACTGATCAGAGAGTCACTAATGTCCCTATAATGTTAGGGATGATGAAACGGCGCTTCACACCCTTTCGCATCTAGATTGTATGAGCCAGAGCTTCAGTTCTGGGCCGGCCGTTGTGGTAGACGCACGTCTCGAGCGAGTGTCCGCCATTTGTAAATCAACTTGACGGTTGCCGGAGGCGCGACACTGCTGTGAAATAATACGGTGTTCCAACTTTTCTGTGTGTCAGTGTTCAAAAGGGGATTCTATAGACTTTTTGTAATGTAAGTAGCGTTGTTATTTATAAGTTTGTTGACAGTTAATTACGTGAACGTTAATTTTAAAATGTATCCGATTACAGGGTACATAATAACGGGCATTTGTTACTGATGATAGCTTATCTTTGTAAGTTATTTATGGTTATATATCAACTAATTAGTCAATATATTAAGATATTTTTGAATACAGGTCTACTTTATTATATTAGATCTTGATTTCAACCATACTCATCTGCCATTTTAAAATATACTGTAAAAACTTTGACTTTATTTTCACTGAAACTTATTTTATGACCCAATAAATATTATTTCAAATAAAATATATTACTTAAAGCTCAGCTTACTTTAGCTACATAATACTAGATTTACGTGTCGACTAGGTAACAAATTAGGTAGAAACCGCCGTAATGTACACCAATAAAGGCAATCATCCGTTACGAAGCGATAAAAATGTATCTACAGTTATTACTCATGCCTAAAATAACACTAAATATACGTATAAATTTGCTCAACCTTGTCTGTCATTTGGTGGATATAATCTAACTTTCGCGTTTATAACACATATTTGGCGTCGGACTTTAGGCAGTAATTTAGTTTTATCTTTACGATGATTTGGGAGCGGAACAATAACAGAGAAAATTGGCAGCCGGTTTGAAAAGGTTTGGAGAATATTGCTATGGTAATTCTCTGTAATAAGTAGACAACTTGTGTTATTAAATAAGTTGATTGTGCAGTTAAACATGGTGTTTTCACTACAATTGGCAAGTGAAAATGTGTACGAGGCTAATATATTTTGTAAGTGGTGCTGCTCTAATTGTTTTCCATGTCTCGAGAATGTCTTATTAGGAATGTTGGACATGATCAATGATTCTAATAAATAAATAAAATCATTACGAGAATGTTCTACGCATGTATAGTCAGCCATGTTCACTCAAGTGATAGACAGAGCCAACGGGATGCCGCAAACTGCTAAATTAGCTCTTAGTCTTATTCAATAACATCACATTCTTAATTCACATATACTTAGACATTAAGACGTCTGAAATCTTAAAATTTGCTAGATAGTTCTAAAATATTTTGAAGTATTGAACGAGTATAAGTAACAAGATATATCCATTATCATTGGACGTGATACCTGCAAGACCACGTTATTCCAGGTCTAATAAAGATGACCAACTAGCTCTACTAATAAAATTAGTGTCTACACATTTTGACGTACAAAATCAACACATTTCACGCAACATCGAAGTAATTACCCCCATACTAATCCCGGAAGCAAAGGAAAAATTGAATTTATACACAGCTAATTACCCAATAGTATTTCGAAGGGCAGAGTAAAAGAATTGGCGTTAATAAGGATTTCTTGCTAAATTTGCTGATTCATCGTAGTATTTATCCTCCTATAGGAAAGGTCATATGTTTTATGCTACTCAGCATGTAGTGCAAACCTATTGTACTTATTAAAGATTGTGTAGTAGTAAATGTATGGTTTTTGCATAAACTAGATTTTCTGCTGATACTGATAATATCACTACGGTAGGAACAACAAAGCGAATGATGTGAATGAAATTTCGGAGGCGATACTCGGATTAGGCCATGTGGTATTAAGTTCTCCTATCAAAAAATTCTCAGTATTTTTCACACGGCGTCTGGAATAGTGCTACGTAGACAGTAGGCTTGATCACTGTTACGTGGAAGCTAAAATTGAAGCTGGCGAAAAGTGGTTGTAATACACCTCGATCTCCTTTTCCGGGACATAGATGTAAGCCTATATGTACATCAGAATTAATTAAATGATTAAGACATTGATGAACCAATTCAAGAACCCAGAAAATATTTAACGACAGCGATTATGAGAGTTAGAAATGGTTTTTATTTTACTTCAAAAATGTCTATAACTCACAAGATTTTCCTTGCAGCTTCGCCCGCATAAATGTAGGTTAGGTTGGATTACATTAGTAATAGTATTTTGTTCTAGGTGAAAGGTACCCTATGTCCTTTTCTGTTCGCCTGACAACATGCATACGAAATTTCATGATGATTAAGTATTTAAGGCGTGGAAGCTTAACAAACAAACAAACAAACAAACAAATAAATAAAGAAACAAACTTACATTCACATTTAAAATATCAGTTAGGATATTACAGTATTATTATTGCACAAAAAAATTTGTAAAGCTAGTTTTTTTTATATGCTTAATAATAAATTATATTAAGTAATATCTAGAACTATTCAACTGATTCTAAAATTCTTTTACTAATACTAAGTCACACTAAACCTAAATAACAGGCTATCCAATTACAATAAATTAATGAGACGTCATTGGACTCTCTTTTAATCTACTAAGTCGTCTTTTAAGTAGTATTTATTGGCAGGGACTTTAATTCACCTAGTAGATATTTATTATTGTACAGCATTATTAGCTTTTTCTAGCAAGTCTTAGTAGTAAAATGGATTTTGCAAACGGCAGTCAGCTAGATGGCAATAATGCCTTTCTGTTACATATCTGCTGTAATGTATACGTAATGCACACACATAAGGAGAAATCTTCGGCACTGAATGCATACATTAATTCACGCTCGTATATACTTGAGGAGATATGCAGAACAGCCTTTTGTCAGCTATGATAAAAGTCCCACACCTTCGGAACTGAATGCTTACATTAATTCACGCTTGTATATTCTTGAAGAAGAAGGCAGAGCTGTCTTTTTTTACAGCTATAATATTTCAACCTACATAATAGGTAAAGAGCCTAGTGCTGTTTACCGGGAATCATGTCAGACTCCGTACTACTGAGTCTCTTATCAGAAACATGCCTATCCTTTTTGTCTGATTTGGTAGTCGGACATGTTTTCCTTTGATCTTGAAATGCCTTCCTATTGATGGGAACCACGCGCTTGTAGACTTATGTAGAGTACATAAGTCAACCGCGTGGCTCCCATCATATTTTTTTTAGAAGATAATAGGTACTTATTGTTACAGATTTCCTCATAGTTTTCCTTTTATTATAACTGAGAGCCATTTCAACATCTACGAGTTTTTTTCCGTCTATCATCACAACGAAATGTGAATACCGAGGATATAGACGACGCGAGTTTGGTTTTCAAAAATTCTGTAACGCAGATTACGCACTATGTATCAGAAAGGTTCAAAAGTCAATATAACATAACCAGTCAAAATGCAAAATCATTGCGTCTGAAAGCCAGCGTTCAAATGTTAACTTAGAAATTAAGGTTTTTGTTGTGAAAATTAATCTTTACTAATATTATAGCATATTGAATGTGAGTTTGTTTGTTTATTTGTTTGTTACGCTTTAACTACTCAACCGATTATCATGAAATTTCGCATTCATGTTCTCAGGGAAACAGAAAAGGACATAGGCTACATTTCTTCTAGGTAAAAGTATAGTTACTAATCTAACCTAACCTACATTTACGGGAGCGAAACAGCGGGCAACATCTAGTAAAATATAATTATAATAGTATTTATACATTATATTTCGGAAATTACTGTTTCTGCTCGGTTTGCCATATATTTAATATGTAATCATTGTTTATTTATTATATATTCTTGTTACTTTGTTTAAATGGTAAATATATTTTCAGAACAAACCAGATACCACGGTTTTTCGTAGGTAAATAAATATCCGTACATATACATTTCAAACGTAAAATCCAGCATTATCAAATTCATATCATTGACAATCTTTACGAATAACAGCAATCAAATTAAAGCATTTTTACACGTGACGTTGATACTTATCCTAAACAGATGCAGTTTCCACTGATAATCTGCCACTAATTGTTACAAATATTCATGTTATGATTTATGTCGAAACAGGGCACTAATTAATCGTTTATTGTTATTTATGATTTAAACTTCGAAGATGATGAATACGCTTACCACTGTAAGCGGTCAGTCGCCTGGAGGTAAGCGGGTTTCGATGAGCTGATCTAACTTGACGAACAATTAGATGTACTTGTACTCGTAAGAGTAATTGGTAATATGAACGTTGAACGTTGAAGTAAGCGTATTCATTACCTTATAAGGGTAAGCTTTTTACGCTGTCCTTTTGCCTTAGCTGTTTTTGCGTTAGTCCTTGTACCCTAATACAATATTTACCCCAAACAGTTGATTGCAATATTGGGGATATCAATTGCACGTTAGCAACCTTACTATCCTATCCTATCCTATCCTAATCCTAACTAATATTATGAAAGCGAAATTGAGTTTGTCTGTTTGTTTGTTTGTTACCTTTTCACGCCTAAACCACTAAACCGATCATTCTGAAATTTTGCATAATTATACTTTGTCAGATGTACAGAAACGGACATAGGCTACCTTTCATCCCGAAAAAAATTACTGTTCCCGAGGAAAACAACAATAACGTTCTTATGATAATAGATGGCGCCACGTGTCTTTCGAATCATGATTGAAATATATTATTACAAGCAAAGTACAACCCGAATTGATTGTCAAATTCTAAATTCACGCGGGCGAAGCCGCGGGCAAAAGCTATTATATAATAAAGTATCGTTTATCTCGGTTTTAGGGTAATATAATATAGGTTAGAAGAAACCCTATAACTCTCTTCATACTAACAAACATTAAACACAACAAAGTTATATGTCGTCGATGTACTGCAGAATGGAGGTTTATTAAAATCTCCAGTCACTTTGCTCCAAGGTTGCGATGGTATTAACTGTATACACTGGCTGATAGTTGCCGCTGCGTTGTCGATCTCACCAAAAAAAATTTAACTGTGCTGGAAGCCCTAAGGACAATGGTAACACTGGTTCTCCACTAAAGCTATATCACTTACCCAAGCAATAGTAACCCTATTTACAGTATAAATATACCAAAAGATTGTATGATTTCGATTTTCTTTAGGGTGGAAATACTTTCTCAGCTTTAATGTGTCCGGTAGCTTCACGATTCAAAAATATAGTGATCCCTGTTATTAGTACTAAACAACGATTTGTATTTTATCTAGACTGTACTGATTCCATTTGAAAAGCAGTTGAGCTAAATTTATATGGCCGCATATCTGTCGCATGTCAAATGATCCAAAATGAAAACTTCTGAGCGTGTGTGTGCCTTTGAACCAATAAAGCTTAGTTTTTGCCTAGGCTTCCATTATTTTGAAAATCAATCCCATATCATATCTGGACAATTTTAGATTTGGAAGATACCGTCTGTGAATTCATACAAAGGACAAAAAGCAACAAACAACTAAAATTGAAGACGCTTCCAAAGCATATTTAAAGTATACTATAATGTTTGCGATTATTCATTAAAGGACTTGACACTTATTAATGTAAGTAGGCATATTCGTTAGGAACATGTATCGTTTTGTAACTTCCTTATATCGAGTTCAAGGTGCTATCATGAGAGAAACATGAATATTAAAGGAGCTATACATTATATATGCCTTATATATCCCTAAAGGGTTGGTTGTCATACTCACACTAATAAAGCCATGATTATGCTTTAGTTATAATAAGAAGAGGATTTATTATTATGATACTTTAGTCCTATAGCATAAGTATACACTTAATACAATAATTGATTGTAAACTAAGTGTATATAGGGTGTTACAAAGATATGAGTAGTGCCTTATTCAAACATTATAATGTTGAAGGCAAACAATAATATATATTCACCATGTATACACTACAAGATACACTAATATTAAATTAGTATATTTACATAAGAGCACCATAAACCAGCGAGCGTGTATGAGGAATGTGACGAAAGTGCATGAAGCCAGAGAAGTGTGTCAGGATCGTAGCAAATGGAAATCCGTAGTCATTGCCTACCCCTCCGGGAAACAGGCGTGAATCTATGTATATATGTGCAGTATATTTAGAAATAAGTACGTAACATATACAAGTTAATTTTGCGGGCAGTTAGGAGATTCCGGGATCAATTCCCAGTTTAGACAGAGTCATTGGGTTTATCTCTTAGTGGCTTGCCTGACAGATAATGACAATAACACAGAATCCAGCAAAGAGTTTGATGGACAGCAATTAGCTCTGCTTCGCCTTCTAAATAGAGGTCAAAATATAAATGTAATACGCCTCTGCCCACTGATATAAGCGTGACTTTATGTATATACTGAGTTCAATTTTGACCTACGTCTTATTCCTAAATCAGCTCAGGTTTCACTTAATAGGAATATAATGAATAATGTAGATTGCAGGTATATGTATATATATTATGACAGGTAGTAGAGCCCCGCTGATTTCAGTATGAATGGGCCGGCTCGACCGGGGAAGGACTACCCTCTCACAGAATATTGACGTGGAATAGCAGTAGTCCTACCTACTGTTATGTTGCGTTCGGTGAGTAAGAGTGCTGGAGGCCCAATTACCCTCTGTCCACCATCTCGCTCCTTCTCCTTCCCACTCCCTTTCCTAAAGGGTCGGCAACGCGCAAGTCATGCCTCTGGTGTGAACACCAGCAACTAAAACATAAAAATATCCATGTAATAGTTTCTATCAAAAGTACAAGATTACCGATTTACTGCATACAAAATAAATACGCATTTTCATATATAAAGACTGAATATGTTTATTGATAACACACTTTTATCTTGAAATTAAAAAACAACATCATGAAAAATACCGCCGCGTTAAATCCTCATCCAGATGGAAAACTCTTCAACTGTAACTGATAGCACTTCAAACGGATATATTTTTATAACCCAGTTAATCCAATCTTTTGATCCTTTATATAGCACTAGCTTCTGCCCACGGCTTCGTCCGTGTAAATCCCATAGGAACGCATACTAAGAGATAATTATGTGTTAATCTACATATTATGTAGAACATTGTCTATCTGTGTGTATAATTTTTTCCTAATCCCTCTAACGCTTTACATGTCATTAAGTATCAATCATCCAAATATATTGTGAAACTTTCACGTAGGTTCATAATTTTTGAATCCCAATCAATCTAATGAAAATATTTCCAATGCACCTACAGACAAAACCCTGTGTCGACATTCTAGTTTACCTTTTAAATATGTACTCTAAAAACGTCAAAATTCTAGTAGGTATTTTCGTAAATTATTTGCAAAATACCAAAACTCGTGCAGTTTTTACCAAAATTTCGTCGAATTTTCCTAGAAATGTTCCAGCAATTCGGTAACTACAGAGAATCGTGGTGGATGTACAGGTAATGTTTTACTTAGTTAGTTGACTTCGCGTGGAGCTTTAATACAGTTCATAGTTCTTGTTTTATAAGCTCCTTTTGATATTAAGCACATTGCGGTCACACGTTTTGGTGCACAGTTTTAATGGGCACAGAGTTTTGATACTTTTACAATTAGCTTTGGTGCTTATTTTGGGAACAATTTAATTAAACTAGCGATCGCCTAGAGCTCGAAATTCGACCAAAGTTTGCCTGTAAGATATTGCTGATATATGTCACTATATGTATTATTGATATATGTAACCATAGTTACGTGCTTCGACAGCGTGTGTCAATCAAATGCATGGATGTGTGCGTGCAGTGTCTTTTCATTAATTTAATATATTTCTAATGCATATTTTATATAAATATTAGGATTCGCCCCTCCTTCTCTATATAAACTTTAACTGTGCCAAATTTCATACTCCTCAGTCCGCGCAATTTTCGTAAAAAGTGGTACAAAGTTTTTGCTTCACGTATTAATATATAGATATTTTGGTTGCAATTTGGGTTGACGTCGTATCTCTGTCTTTTCAAAGTTATGTGCAAATTAAATAGTTAATTACCGCTCGCTTTGATGGTGAAGGAAATCATCGTAACAAAACCGGCATGTCTGGGACTTTATATGTGAACACTACCAACCCGCATAGGGCCAGCGTGGTGAATAATCGCCTAACCCTGAGAACACTTCTCACACTGGGAAGAGGCCCTTGCCCAATAGTGGGATAGTTTAATACAGGAGTAATATTATTATAAAATACTAGCAGCGAATAAGACACTGGACTTGTGGTCAAGAGATTTTGGTATCGATCATAATTATACGTCTGACGTAAACATGAAGTTTACAAGAATACATTCAAAATTGATTGTAGAGCTAAAAAAATAATCTTTATTTTATTACAACACAGATTTTACAATTCATATTTTGTAAACCATCACAACCATATCTATTTTCATAATTATAAAAAGAAATCAAATGTTTGCAAGTCTAATTATAAGCTTTATTTAATACGTTTTTTATAAAAAGGTTCGGTACACCATGCCTACTCAACGATGCTATGCTGATAATACTAAAAGCTTAGTAGCTAACCATATTATCAACTAATAGGGATATGGCAGTGTTCAATACGTGCAAATCCATATAATCCGTTACCATTCCGTGAAATAAGCGTGACTGAATATATGTATGTATCCATATAGTTCAATAACCAGAGGGATACGTACATATTATTATGTTTGTTCATACCATTGAGATAATGGAATGGACCTGGAAAACCCTTTATTTAAAAAAAGCTGCGTCAATTTTGTTAAAAGCCGTTGTCTGTTTATACGATGGTTTGAAGTTAACTTTTTTAATTTCACGGGGAATCATAAAATTACGGCGAATGTGGATCCGGCGCACATAATTCCCAAACTTTTCGAGTGCATTTTTACGCCGCATGACATTTTTTATGGATGTTATTTGCAACGTCAAACATTTCTACCCTCATGTGCTTTTTAGAGGATGAGCAAAGAACAATAGGAGTTGGCTGTTTGAAGGCGACGGACCTTTTGTATTTACGTACTGATTTACAAATTTACGCTATACGGCTGTTGCACGCGTTGTATTTCCCGAAAAACATTGTTATAAAGGACGTTAAACATTTATTTTGATTTAAAGTGATATCCTTTTACCATGCTTACCACAATGTTATAAATTTAAATTAATAATAAGCTATTCATATATATAGGTAATTATAATATATATTCCGTTAAATATTATGCTTACATTATATGTTTTGTATAATTGACGTCAGTGGTTTGCATTTCGTACAAATATACCAAAACTTGTAGGCTCAGCGCGGGACAGACTCCCGGAAAGTGTGATAAAAGCACCGTCACAGAACTGTTTTTTTTATTTTTTATGAATTAGGTGGCAAACGAGCAGACGGATCGCCTGATGGTAAGCGATTGCTGCCAGCCATGGACACCTGCAAAACCAGAGGAGTTGCCGGCCTTTTAAAAAAGAGTACGCTCTTTTCTTGAAGTGTTGAAGGACTCGATATTTTTTGGTTCTGAAGAGACACAGCTAGCTAAGCTGCTAGTGTGTTTATTAGTACAATAATAATTACTATACAAGCTAGCCTAGTCAGATACTGCACGCATTGTGTCGCGCTGTTGCACAGTTCTAACCAAAGGCATCTTACTCTATTCCCCTTGCCAATGGGTTTATATATATTTTATATTTCTAAATGTATTATTTTATATATTTAAAAGTTGAAAAATGTATTGACTCAGTACTTACCATACTTATCATACCTTATGATATACGGGAGTCAGTAATACACTTCTGCTAACTTTTGCGGACATACCCTAGAAAAGGTATAAGATTTTATACACCCACATTTCATCAGCTATGTAATTGTCAGTCCCGCGTAAAAGGACGCAAACATATTGCCGTATATTAAGCATACTTACAAAGGACTCGCTACTACTGAGAATTATGTAAGAAAACTAACCACATCACTAGAACCACATATACACGATCGGCCGCAAACATAATCAAAATCCTATGCCACAGGATCAACGATACAGGCAAGTTATACAAACAAAGAAAACAAATAATCACCAACTACAGCAATATTTTATTCCCTTCGATAACGCTTTGGATAAAACAAATACGTGACATCATTATATAAATTTAATGCGATTATGCGAACGATATAAAGCTACACGAATTAACAAAAGCAATAAATAATGTTAATACTGGTAAAGTCTTCAAACGATTCCAAGACTTTGGCCATGTCGATTTATAAAAGCAAATTCTTAGACGAGGGGGACGCAAAGCGAAGTTGCTTTTGTTCTGATAAAAGGAAACGTTATTACTTGATTTATTAATTTTTGAATTTACTTCCAATTTCAAAAGGTGTTAACTGTCAGATATTTTGATTTGGTGAATTCGATTTTGAGTTTACAGTGTTAAGACTGTTTTCAAAAACTGTTGGCGTCTTTCTGTGCTTTCCTATAACTGAAGGCAGTCAATGTCTGGAACTTAGTTATTCATTGCAAGTTTAAATAGGCCTTCCGTTTAACTTTATTTGTCTATTACCCGATATTGCAAAGTCAGAGTACTAAAATCTGTTACATTTCTCTATCTATTGTTTTATTATTTGTATACTTACATAGACTGCATAACACATGCAAGGCACCTGAACGCCCATATCGCATCAGCTCTGAGTTAATCCCATGACAATTGAAAGCAAGCTTATTCTCAGTAGTGACTTGTGCTGCTATTAAGAATTTTAATTCCGGTAATGAAACTTTGCTCATCAACCCAATAATCGAAACAAGGACGTAAAGCTCGGCCACACATATAAGCATAAATACCACTAATTAATAAACTAATTTAATATCTATCTTATATTAAATTATGTTCGGATACTTTGAAATAATAACTTCCCTTCAAGACGAGACGACCACCCCACCATCTTAGTTTCCTCTTAATAATAATTATAGTTGCTAATTTACTTACTACATTTTTATTTAAACAGTTAGATTAAACTACGGACTACAATCAGGCCTTGTCTTGATTATTTATGTGCATGTAAGTGGATGCTCCTGTTTACCATACTGCTGCTTTAGAGGCTACCATAAAATTTTATGAAATGCTTGAGTATGTTCAGTAGTAATTTATGGAAAAATAGTTGCAGCACCTTACAGTTATGATTTGTAAACAAAATTTTATTGTAAACTTGGCGATTAAAAAGAGTGACCATTAGCTTCTTGCCCGTTCTTCTCATGAGCCCTACACCCTTGCTTTGCTGAACGTGGCAGTAAATGTAAATTCACAGAAAAAAATTAGTGTAACTTTGACATTCATAAGTGTTACCTTGTAACCTAACTTGAATAATTTTATTTTTTATTTTGATTTTGATTTAAAAAGCAATCGAAACGCCAAGGAAACTTATATATATAATAGTTTTTAATATAGCATAGTAGTTTTTGAAAATAAATTGCAATAAATGCAGTACCTAGTTTAATTTCAAAGTTTCATTTCATGATGAATTGTGATAACCCCACATGACTATAAATTAATAGAGGTACGTCATTAATTTACGGAATGCCTGTTGTATTCGTCCACTAAATTAAGCCTAAAATAAATTCGGACAACATCATCGCATACCAATTGGCATGAATAGCATAATTAGCTCTGAATACCGCTTGTTAATTAATCGCATAATTATATTATTATTCATGCCATTCGTCATTGACAATTATTATTCTCCATATGATTGATGTCTGAGTAAGCAGGATATTTTAAATACGATTACTTCGTTTTTGAATATTGTTGGTGCCATGAGATATAAGGAAAACTTCACAAACCTGCAGACAACGTAGACAAAATCCGTCTAAACTCAAATCAGACAATTGTTTTTATGAAAAGATCAAATCCTTTGCACCATCCTTGTGGATATAGGAGTTCATCATCAAACATAGATCATATTTATTTTGGAATGTATATTTTAGATTTAATTCCAATACTGTCGCGGGAATATTAAATATTACTCTCAAGGCACGTTTTAAAGTTTAAAAGCAATTTTTCTGCACGGATGACGAGTGGTTTAAGTCATTGCTACGGCGTGGAGTGTTGTGGTTTCGATCCCCCCACGGGTCTAAAATTTGTGTGATTCATTCATTGTTCTGAGTCTGGTTGTTCTTTGTGTCCGATTTTTGAATGTTTCTAAAGTGCCAAGTGACACGGAATTATTCCTAGTACGGAAGACGTCTGTTAAAACACAAGTATGTTTTTTCGATGAAATACCTTTTAGGCTAGTTAAACATCATACGAATTCCAAAGCCATATATGTAGTTAAATATTTGTGTTTTTAGTGTTATATTTCACTTTTACTTTTGATGTTTTAATTTGATTGCATTATGTAAAATTCATAATATATTTTACCGAGGGGCTACTAATAATATCTTTAAATTTAGAAAGTGCGCTGAGGTCTGAAATACAGATAATTTATTTTTATCTAGTTCGGACACAGATGTCTCACTCAATAATAATTGAAATTTAAGCTAAAGTAATGTAACCAAAATGTAATTATTGTATGTACATGTTTCTTGGAAAATAAACAATTATTATTATTACTATTATAAAAAAAATCAAAAAAATAAATAAAAAAAAGCGGCAAAAATAAATTTTCTGCCAATCATGATATTGATTGATCAATTAGCTGTGAACGTTATTGTATAATTAAAATAAATTGAGTAAATAGTTACGTCTGATCATCTGTTTGCATGACACGGAAAATTGGCCCTAAAATATAACATAAGATTGTGCTGTTTCGAAAACAATAGTTACAATCATGGGTGTTATCATCGTTAACGATCATCACCAGCCATTTTTTGTGATGATTACTATGCTTTTATTGATGAAAATGATTATCATGTTGTATATAATATAAATGGTAACTGAATGTAATTACTTGTATGGTATTGAACAAATCTTTTAGTGCTAACTTTACAAATGCTTGGAAGCACTTTTTCAACTAAGAGTCGTGAGTGATTGATTTGGATTCGTCAATCCTTAACTGACTGGCTTATTTTATTTTCTTTTCTTTCACGTGGTTAGAAGTAGCTGTGCTGTACACGGTACCTGAGCTTATTAAACCGTTCACAGATGTGTTAGTGGTTTAATTAAGCGATCTATCACGTTGGACTACTTAGATTATCTTCTTATGGCAATAAAGGTACTAAGATGGGCCATATGATGATAACCTTAGACAGTTTCGGTCTTAGATGTATAACGCTTTGGATTTTACTCTGAATAATTGTAATTTCTTCTGCAAAATTTTGTGGATACAAGAAATTCTAGTACCCGACTTCAAATTTGGACTTTATAATTATATTATCTCGGTATATTTTTAGTAGTTCTTTCAGTATTGGATCAAAATGCTTTTCTATTGTACCTATTGTAGAATATAATATTAATCAACCTACATCAACATTACTAATTAGGTATCAACGAATCTCAAGGCCTGTAAAAGCCACAGTCAATCTTCAAATTGATTCGCAACAAATATTTATGTCGTTTATTCAAAGATCTCGGTCAGAACTCGGTGTATTGTTCTCGCCGGTTCGCTCCGAGCATCGAGAACAATAGTGGAAAGTGCTTTTGCTATAATAAATTGGACTTCTGAATGAACATAATAACTTTCATTGGTGATGTTAACGTCGCGCCCTCTATTGTCACAACGATGTCTAATTCATTAATTTGTACTGGAATGTCTTTACACCGTTACGGTATTTTTGTTTCGTATATTATTTGCGACGTAAGGGTCAGCATTACCTCTGCTAATAAGATTGAGCTCAAATCTAGACACCAACTCAAATAAGTAGGAACCCTACAGAAGATTGCAGCTAGAAGACTGTGTTTAGCAGGATTTCAAGTTGCTTTAAGGTAGCGTTATGCTGACAGTGAAAGTAGTCTAGTCCCTTGTGCCCGTACAAGGCAATACCTTTTTAAATATATTGATGATGATTGCCTTGTGCCACCTTACTACCTATACTTATCATCTTCTGGTGATAGGCAGTTATGCTAGCCTGTGCAACTTAATATTATTTGCTATCCTTAAAAAATATGGTGACTTTGCAAAGAATAAGTTTTAGCAGGGATTGTTAGGATCGTATTACTACCTAAGTTCTTTGAACGTTTATTTGGCTGCGATGTTAATATAAATTATTTTTCTCAACATCTTAAATTTAATTTACCACATTTGAACGTCTTTTGATACAATACTCTAGACGCCCAAGTTTAAGATTAAAGGTGAGGCCAATGACGTGGAGTTTACGACTATTTAAAATACACCGGAGTCATGATGTGTAATATAAATAAAAATAGCGCGGGGTTGAAATACTCAGAAATTCTTATCTGTAAACTGATTACGGCTTTCGTATTTTCACAGAGCGAACTTTAGTGCCGCGAACCGTAATCTCGCGAGTTAGCAGAAAGGGTTTTATGATTATTTTATTGCAGCACCTTTTCCATCAAAGTTTATATAACTCGAGTAAAACAGTTGCGAGGGAATTTCGAAGCGCAATAACTGTAATATTGAAAGTTCGCTTCGGTGTGAGGGTCGGACGATAACGCGCTCGCGACTTTGCCGTTTGGAATTTTTTGAAAATAAAAATATATTTTATAGCCCGCTGTGAGACAACAACGTTTTCTAAATTCGTTTTATAAATTTATGGGTGCATGTGCTATACTTAAAATGTATTCATTATACCCGTATATAAACAAAGGTCGGCTATACCTATGTCATACGCAATTTTCGCTAACTATGTTTAAGTTTTAGGTAAGACGGGGCCAAGTTATTGACGTCTACCAACTATAGTTTTAAACTTTGTATTTCTACATAGAATTTCTACTCACGTTTTACTTAGAATAACTCATAAGTTACTGTTAACATAACGTCGTTGTGTTTGTCTATGCGTTAGCCTAGAGGCATACCTCTAGACCAGGCAGTATAGAATACATATTGCTCAAATTACAACGAGATGAAAAGAAATGTGCTGTACATATTCTTTATGCTCCGAGCTCATTCTTGGAAACCATAAGAGTATCCACAGTGGCTGTTCGCAGTCCGTGATTTTACTGATTATTCTTGTGCGCATAAATTTGTAGAAGCATGCACCGTGGGTAGCCTTGAGTCAAACTGCCTTGTTAAAGCAAATTATCGACGCATCTGTGTTAACAGGAACGACTTAAGGGCCATGGTGCAACCTCATGTGTAATCCGTATAATAAATATACGCACTAAGGGAAGCCTACCTCTTTTTCTACCACATGTCACGACAAACGTTAAGACAAGTTATAGACTCGCAAAAATCTACGCGTCCTACACACAGCCTGCTTACTTTATGTAATATTTTCTTAAGCCTAAAATCAAAGGCCTTACAATTTACACTTTCGAAAGCGCACACATTCTCTAAGATATTTGTGTTGTCATTATGTAAAATAACATCTTAACCCAAATTCTATATTATCAATCTGATAACCATATTTATTACATACAGTTGTTCGATGTTTCGCCAAACCACAATAGCACAATAGGAACTTGTCTCATCAATACCACGATTACCCATTGACGTAACACGACGGAGAAAGTTGAATCGTATCAACAATCGGGACCCTAAACACTTTATTATGAGCCTTTTGTTCTCAAAAGCATAATTTGCAAAACAAAACTGAATCGGGGAGTTTTCCAGAAAATGTTTGTTGGTACGTAGGTGCCCACTGTAAAAGTTGGTGCGTTGTTTAATAATAATTGAAAAAGTTATTGAATACCCTAAAAAGACTTTGTGAATTTATTCATGGAAGGCTTTACGATATAAATTACAATTTTAAACGTACTGTGAATGGTAGCTTTTGATGACCGTTTTGGCAAAGCAGTTAAAGAAGTCTGAGCTGAATTTTAATTTCGTACGTTGTTTGGGTTGGAGAAAATTCTGCAGTCGCCGTGCCTCGGTATGATTTAGTTGAGTAAAAAGGAATAAGAGCATATCATAACATCACAACTCTTGCTAAAGAGATAGGTAGATAGATTCTTAAGGCCCTATAATAATACTATATTCTTATATATAATATTGCAGGCCTTGGTGAAATGTGCATCACTTAATCAGACAAAGAAACTTTCTAAAGCTTATGTTTTCTATGCGTAGCTGACATTTGTGAAAATGATCAATAGGCTACCAACAGAAAATCCTTCAAAACTTTATTTCACTTACTTTCTTTACACTACAACTGTTGCCTGAAACTATGTAGTATGTAGTCACATCTCGTAGCAAATTGAGAACCTCGCGAAAATTTTGCAAGCCATCGATTCCATTTTATGGCGATTTAATTTGTCTTTTCCAAGAAAATCGTATTGACATAAGCAAACTGATTGATGTTATTTTGATAACGTAATCGAATCGATTTTTATTCGTTTAAGTAATCAAAATGCAATATATCATTTGGTTTTCATTATCATTTGATACTTGTAGATGTAGAACTAATTACTGGTCCTGTGAATACATAATTTACGCCTATATCCTCGATGAGATTAGGAAATATGTTCGAACCCACGTCGCGCACCTCAGACTTTCGGAGGTTATATGACTTTTCGGAATTATGTGCGTATTGATTGACAATTATCGCCTGCTCCGTGCCTCGGAGAGCACATTAACCATCGATCCCGGCTGCCATGAACATCTATGGCAGTCGTTATTGGAAAGTCAGTGACCTCTAATATCCTGACACTAGTCTAGCCTTAGGGTATCGTTAGCCTTCGGGTTGCGGAGGTCAGATGGCAGTCGCTCCGTGTAAAAACTGATATCCAGTCAAATCCGGTTAGACTAGAAAGCCGACCCCAAGTGACTTGGGAATAAAAAAGGCTAGGGAGAAGAAGTTTGTTAGCTATAGTCTTACGTACCCTGTCATTGAGGGCAAGCCTGTTGACGTCTCGGGATTCCCTGCTACTAACGAGAATTTCAAAACAGGAAAATCTAGTCATTCATGTACAGCCCTCACATACACTACCGCTACGCAACCGGGTCAGTTGTAATAAAGCAAAATAGTTAGTTTAAAATCCAATACATTACCAAATCAATTCGATTTAGTAACTTATGATTTAGTAACTTAGTCAGCACCAAATTACCATCATATTAACTCTGGCCTGTTTTAGAATCATTTATAATAGGTATGCCTTTATGTCACAAACTACAATCGGGACTCCAAAGTTGTTAATTATGACATTTGGTTCGCAATCGACTCTTCGTCCTACCAATAACATGTTTTTATGCTTAAGCGTGAAAACCGCCATGTTTTCAATTGGCGTAAGAAAAATTGGTTGTCCGTAAAGTCGGTTTACGGACGATAGTTTAATGTGACAACGTCATAACGTGCCCTTCGCTCGCTCGTGTAGCGCTCTCGCTCCGATCGTAACATTACAATGAGCGTAACGGGACAATGAGTCATCCTTTTTCGTGGGTGCAGCCGGCGTTCATCGATTTATTAGACGTAGTCACGTCAATAAGTATAGCGAGATTCTTACTGTTGCGGAACGTAATGCTACGCTACATACGATTAAAATGCCGCTAAATGCCGCCAAGTTAATAGAGGCGTGTAAAAGTAGCATCGAGAGTGTCCCGTGTTGCAACGTAGTTGTATGTCACGGCTGAGGTATCGAGTTCAAGTCAGGCAAAGTGTTATTGCATTTTTCTGTTAAGGAATTCTTAGTATCAGCACGAAATTTGGAACTGGATGGTAGGCGAAAAAATAATGTCACGTATAAAATAATAATAATAATAAGTATTTATTTACCAACTTAACAGATATATTTATACTACAGTATAAATATATCTTGTATTGTTAAGAGCAGTAGTACACTATTGCACTTAACAATACAAGAAGCGGTTTATATAATACAAGGTACGGTGAAATAAACTTGCATTTATTTTAATTACAAACTAAAACTAACGTGTGACCTCAATCCATAATTTTGGAAATGTAAGTGTACCCTCTGCCAACCCTTTCAAGGATATGGGCGTAAGTTTATGTATATATGTATGAATATATCAAACACTTTAATCAAGATTGCAATGTTGATATTAAATCTCGGAATTGCAACAACCTTTATTTTGTTTTACACTGTTACTCGGTTCAGCAAAACCCTACCGGTTTTGCTATCCGAGAAATATTATTTTCAATTAATATGAAATTCTACAAATATACGTTTATTTTTGTAATACATGGGATGTAGTGGGTTTTACTTTATGTGGAAGTATAAATACTTTCAATGAAATTGATTCTTTGAAATATTATACGTAGGCATTGATATTTAACAGACATAAGAAATTATGTGCTTAAGCTGTCTTTTAAATATTGGCATACAACGTAAGTAGATTGCATGCGCGCGAGCTACATGCAAGAGTGTAGTATTAAGATATCTTACAAATGGCTCGCGTCTCTCGTTTACACGATGCATGCACCTTGAATGCAAGATTAGTAGAGGCGTCAGGTCTAGAGGCTGAGCATTAAGTCTGAACTTTTCTTAATATGTTAAAACTTAGCTGATGTTATAGTAGCGAAATTGAATTTTATATGTATCTAAGTGATTGAAATTAAACTACTATATACGGATTTTATCGCGTTGTTTATTTGACACTGTTACAAAATTTTTTGAAAAACTGTTACACTACTATAATCACTATTAAACTTTACAAATTTTTTAAGCTATTTAAAGCCAGCCACAATCGAGCGCCAGCCTGCTATACTACCTTATGTGAAGGGTGTCACTGACAAGATTGGCTACATCTTGAAGCGAGCTTCAATCAATACATACTTCAAGCCGCCAACGAAGATAAGTCAATTTTTACCATCTGTCAAGTGCCAACTACCTTTACAAGATGCAGGGGTCTACAAAATAGATTGTGACTGCGGACTCTCATACATTGGTCAAACCAAGAGAAGCATAGGCACCCGCATAAAAGAACACATAGCTGATGTAAAACACCAACGCTCGTTGAAGTCTGCTGTGTGTGAACATGTGCAACAGGGGACCAACCACTACCTGAGATTTGACAAACCACAGATGCTCGCTAAAGAACACCGATTCCTACCAAGGATGCTTCGCGAGGCTATTGAAATCAAGAAACATCCTAATTTCAATAGAGAAGATGGTTGGAGTGTACCACCAGCTTGGGATCCAGTAATCCAAATAGTCAAACCCAAGAAGAAGCAAACCACAGCTAGACTTCATGATACTTTGAGCTCATTCTGCGTAAATAGAAACACCCATGATTAAATTATGTTCGGGTACTTTGAAATAACTACACTGGAACATTGAGACAACTACCATCTTAGTCTCCCCGTGACCATGGCTGCTGAAAAGCAACCGAAACGTCGGGGAAAGTGTAAAAATAAATCTAAATAGTATAATAGTATAGTAATAGTATAAATAGTTTTAATAGTTCAATAATTTAAATAGCTTAAAAAAATTGTAAAGTTTAATAGTGATTATAGTAGTGTAACAGTTTTTCAAAAAATTTTGTAACAGTGTCAAATAAACAACGCGATAAAATCCGTATATAGTAGTTTAATTTCAATGAATAACATTCGCGTAAACAGAAGACAATATTATATCTAAGTGATTTTAAAACCTTTTTTTTTAAAGTTCTACTGGTCCTATGTTTTACACAATTAATATGTGTACGTTGATTATCTAATTTTTTTTTTAAACTTTACCCACTCTATTTATTTTTCATGTGTCGCGGGGGACTTTACAAACATTCAAACAATGAACAAAAAGAACATTCAGATTTGAAACCACTATTTATGTAATCATTCTCTTGCCCTGGTCCCAATTTATTTGGGGTCGGTGCAGTATGTCCTTAGCTTCCATACTTCTCTGTCACCCGTCATCTGATCATTTACCCCTTTCCCTTTCATATCCATTCTCACATATTCCATCCATCTTTTCCTTGGCCTTCCTCTCCCTTTTCATCCCTCTACCCTCATATTCATTACTTGCTTACCTACATACGTACTATCTCTTCGCATAACATGTACATAGTAAACCAAACGATTTCCTTTCACCTTCTCGTCTATGGGAACCACTATTTATGTAGTTTAACACATAAATTGTTGTACAGGAGTTTGAACCCACAACACTCTACACAATGATAGTGTGGAGGCGACCTCTTATATGACTACGCAATACACACACATATTGCTGAAAATATCTGCTGTGCTAAACAGACCTTAGTCTATGCTCAAACCTCTCACTCTATGCCAGATATTGCCCGCGTCATGTTATAGAGCCATAACTAATATTGAAACAACTCACACTACCCACAGACTGTAAATGACAATCTGTGTATCACATAAACTATTGTTTCGAATGGGAATTTAGCCGCAAAATTCGTAAAATCAGATAATGGCGAGATTATAGCATATAATACTGTACTGTGCTGTTGTGTGATTACGTTTTATGCTACAATTAAAAAACATAAAATCCAAATAATTATTAAAATTTACTTAAAAATAAGTGAATGACAAGCGTTTCGAATCTGGTAGTAGGAGTAAATGTTAAATTACAAAAAGATGATTCACGATACAAACTGTGAAAACCGACGGACGTGTATGTGGAATGTGATAACATTGAATGAAGCCAGAGAAGTGTGCCAGGATCGTAACAAATGGGAGTCCATAGTCTCTGCCTAACCCTCTGGGAAACAGGCGTGAATCTATGTGTGTATGTATGTACAGACTGTGACGTAACCGCTGTTTAAATGCTGCTATTCAAGGGAGATACTCCCACTACAGCCATATTTTCTTTTATATCCAAATTTAAAATACTAATTTCTCCCTTATTTTACCATCAATTTTGATACTGTTTGCACAAAGATAAGTCTTTTGATTGCTATTTACTCTTATATATAAAATAATGTACATAATCAAACAACGTCAACTACCTTTTGTAATAATCTATACTAATATTATAAAGCTGAAGAGTTTGTTTGTTTGTTTGGTTGAACGCGCTAATCTCAGGAACTACTGGTTCGAATTGGAATTCTTTTAGTGTTGGATAGCCCATTTATCGAGGAAGGCTATAGGCTATATGACATCACGCTACTATACTCTAGAGCGGCGCAGTAACTATAAACGCGGGTGAAACCACGGGCACATCTAGTAATATTATATGAGATATGTATTTTATTGCCATCAAAAACTAGTAAATGATAATGACAGCAAACGGTAGTTTCAATAGATAACGTATCATATTGATTGATAACTTATACTGGTGTTTAGTAATAACGTATAATCATTTAAAACTAACAACAGGCATTTATGTAGACTAATGGTGTTGTAATAACAGGATACGTACTGTCCAACTTTGGATTTCCGACATGTTTCAAGGTAAATTATATAAATAGATGATATATAGATTTATACGGCCTCGATGGCGTAGTGGTTAGTGTAACCGACTGCCACGCCTGAGGTCGCGGGTTCGATTCCCGCACAAGGCAAACATTTGTGTCTGGGTATTTCTATGTATAATATGTATGTATTTACAAAAAAAAAGTATATATGTATGTTTATCCGTCGTCTAGTACACATAGTACAAGCTCTGCTTAGTTTGGACTAGATGGTGTTGTGTGTATGTGGTAGAATATAGTATTTTAATGTATTTTCATTTGTTTGTTCGGTTGCTACGGTTACGCAGCGGTAATGGCACTGCTGTGTATCTAGTCTGGTTTGATCTCTGGGTCGGATAAAGTTTTCTATCAAGAAATTATCAGTCATGGAGCCTGGATCTGGGCTAGGCATGGTAGACTTGCCTTCAATTACGTGGGACTTACAGTCATTGTTGGTGATATGTGGGTGTAATATCCCTCTGCCTGTCCCCATTGGAATGGAGGTGCGATTTTTTTTTTTATATGACTTTATTAACCTCTGAGTCTTCTTCGAAGAGGGTAATGAAAACACTATGTGGGTATGCGTGTATGTCTGTTAGTGACAGTTTGTTAATGCCAGGCATAACTCCGGAACCACTGGACTGATTGACTTATAACTTGGTGTGCAGACACTTTGGAGTCATACCTAGTCGAGTTTGAATATGGGCCCTGTGGGTCAAAAGATCCTCAAGATATAGGGGAGGGTCACAAGGTCACATTTATTTAAATGGAAAAATATTCACTTGTAACTTGGTAACACCTTGGGGTCATATTTCGGTCAAGTTTGAATATGGGCCCTGGAAGTCAAAAGACACCCGAGATATAGGGGTCATTTCATTACTTTTATATTTAAGACGAAGAGGTTGAATCCTGGGTTTTTACACCCATCTCGTTATACTTGACTTGCCTTTTATACATCAGTGAGACGATCACTTGAACCACTATTCGATCTTTGCAGTCAACCTGTATTTACACATTATGTATGTTCATGACTATATTTTGAAATGGTATATAATCGACTGCGTGTTTGGTCCCATGGCATAATTAGCACTAGTTTGTTTGAGTGTAATCATGAGGTTTTGCTTAAAATTTTAATTGAATAAAATAGATTTTATTTAAATTGACATAACACAATATCGGTTTAGATTTATTCTGAAACCCAAGGCATGCCACTGAATCTCTCTATGTAATAACTACACATAGTCAGGCACTTATTTGTTTTATTTATTATTCGTACCATTTAGTTGAATTATGTCAGCGCCGTTATTGCATTCACAAACATTCATGCGTGCACATGAATAAAAATGTCACCAACAGTACAATATTAGAATATATATTGCTTAACACTCGGCAATATTTTAGGAACTTTATTTGAATTGTTGTTTTATTAAAAGCGATTTCTATAAAGTATTTTGAGATATTAAAATTACTGCTTATGTTGCATTCTTAGGCATATTATAATACGTAAGAATTCAAAAGAAACAATTGGATGAGCCAATTTCAGAAAGGTAAGCAGGTAATGAAAATCGGTCCTACTTTTTAATAGTAGTGTAATCTTTTCAATACTGCACAGATGGCGTAATATGTGGTTGTCTCGCTAAAGCCGAGGGTTATGGATTCAATCCAAACACGTGACGAAAAAGAAGGTCATAGGCAGTGCTGCTCTTTTTGTCCATTGTTTGAGAGTTACAACGTCTCCCACGATATACAAATTATGTCTTTTCAAATAAATTAATAAATAACTTCAAACATTATCGACATGTTTTGGGTAAGATATTATGAAATAATAAACATGACTTGTTTAAAAATACAAACATCAAGGTAGATATATCAAATCGGAAAATTTTTCCAATAAGTGCTTCACAAGCAATTTAGTTAGTAGAACAATTTATTTTAATAGCGTTTCTATGTATTGTACTTTTCTGCAGCTAGCAAAGTTGATTCAGTTTTGGAGAAGAAAATAGAGAATATATTATATGAGATTTGATATTTCCATTTCGTTTAACCTGGTGTAAATGAAGAGTGAAAAGGATACCTTCTTTCTTTCACACATCATTTCGTCGTGTGCAAAAAAGCGCCTTGCCACCGAAAAATAGTTTTGCAATTTATTTGGTCGCTGCATCTTAATATGATACACAGTGAAAGAAGCGTAGGTACATGAGTAACTTAGCAAGGTATATTAGGACAGATAAACGATAAGATCGATATTTTTTGAAGATGACGTCGTCAAAATCGATGAATAGGAGGATCAATAAAATTGTTAGCAGTTTCTTGTCAGGAAGTATTACTAATACTAGCGGTCGTCTAGTGCTCGAAATTTGACCAAAGTTTGTCTGTAACATATTGCTGATATATGTAATTCTATATTGACATAATTATGTAACCATAGTTACGCGCTTCGACTGCGTGTGTCAAATGCATGGTTGTGTGCGTGTAGTGTTTTTTCATTAATTTAATGTATATCTAATGCATATTTTAAAAAAATATTAGCATTCGTCACTTCTTCTCTGTATAAACTATAAGTGTGCGAAATTTCATACTCCTCCGTCCGCCCAATTTTCGTAAAAAGGGATCCAAAGTTTTCGCTTCACGTATTAATATATAGATAAATGTGCAAGTTTGTGAAGATATTTGTTACAATAACGGGTAACCTGTTGAAGGTTTTTGAATAAAACTGGTACACACAAAAATTGGATAAAACTGGTAAGCACGTATTTTTATCTTGATGTGCGTTCCTGTATGTTGTACCTAGACGTAACCGGCGGTATCAATTACCAATAAAAACACCTGGAATTGCGAAACAGCAACCAAGGCAATAGTTTAACATACTAATTTATTGCTACCCATTATGTTTGTTTCTATGCCATTATGCGTGAACGATGCGCTTTCCTGGTGCACAGAGTGTATGGCAGCATCAATACAATCCTTAGTATAATCGCAAATCGGCTACATATTTATCAATCGTTGTTGCGCAGTCTCGAATGTAATTGCGCAACAACAATCACTAATTATGTGCCCCCTATGTTTGCATTTTTGTATTATGTTATATTGTCTTACCTATACTCTAGCTATAATAAGATAATTATAATAAAAAAATATAGGGATCCATACCAACTTTAAAATAAAATTGTTATTATTAATAATAGGAGATACTCTGCTACTATTACTGGTCTCCTTTTGACTAAACACCGCTTTCTTTATACCCAACTTACTGCAAGAATGCAACAAAAAGATTGCAGATCCGCAATGTTCTGTAAGTTGGAGGCAATTCCCCAACCGGTTTTTTCCAGTTTGAGTAAAATTTTTAAGCGACAGATTCTGCTTATCTTCATGTTTTATACGTATATACTTGCTCAGTTGGTGCAATACCTATATATAGCTATTGACATATGGAGTCGCAGCGGCACACGGACGATCAGATCAATAGATTTTTAATTATGTCTGGTATTCTAAAACTTGACAGATTAAAAACATATAATATCATAATGAAGCCAAAACCGTACAGAGGTTTTTTATTACAAGTTACAACTGCTCGATATGCAACCCTACAACATAGTTTTTAAAATTTTTGTCTGTCAGTACTTACAGACGACAATATTATTATGTACGTTCAAGCTTACGGCAAACTTTAGTAGACATATTCGTGTATAATCGCCAATATAGGCTCATAAATTATCACTTTATCGGCCTGGGAGGTCAGCAATAAATCATATTGTACCAACATTCACAAGTACCGTTAGGACCAAATAAATAGAGTATAATCCTAGTCTATCTTCCAATGCCAGTTCTTAAAGACTCGTATTTTAAGATTAAGCGTCAGTTTTCTGAAAACATGCACTCAATTTCCGTTCTTCAAAATTCAATTGGTTTATTTACTTCTCTGAGTACTAAAAACTTGATGAGTTTTGCTGGAGCATGTCCATCTAGTTGGACTTATTTACTGTCAGTCTAAATAAAATATTTTGTAAATGTATGTTACGTTTTAACTAGCTTTTGTAGCGACTTCGTCAATGTGACCTTCAAGCTATTCGTGAATTCATTTATGTGGATCATAATTATTATGAAGCCATATTATCGTCGTTCTAGATGTAAAGTCTATGCCATATAAAATCTGCAGTAATATACCTAATTATGTAATCTCAGTGAATATTAACCGTTATGTATTTTTTTAAGTACACTAAAGTTTTTGGTATCACGTCTATTAAGGTATTACGGCGTAATGGGTTAAGTGATTGTCCCGAGTCTGTATGGTTTTTGTGTCCGTTGTTTGAATGTTTGTAAAAACCCCCGCGACAAAGGTTTTTGAAGTGAAAACTTCTTTAGGCGCGTTGAGTACTTCTTGGGTGAACAAAATTCATAGAACTCGCGTCATCGTCACGCTTCCACGCTTTCCATTTTTGAATTACTTTAGAATATTAACAATATCTAAGAAATGGTGCGTTCTACGCAAAAAATAACGAAATGTTGTCCCACCGCCCCTCTTTTTGACCCCTTAATATCTCCTAAGGTATCAGGAACTAGAATCCGACCCATCCCCTATTTTTTTATTTTTAAGTAAGTGTTTATGATCAAGGATCAATGATCAAGTTTTCAGTTCTAACGACAGTACCCGAAGATTTTATTTTTAAGTTTTACTAACAATTTGTGTTTCAAATTACTAGTATTCTTGTTAACCCCTCCAGTTAAGCTAGTATACTTGTATTAGGAGTGGATTCACGTCAATAGTGCAATGGATATAGGATTCAAACCCGCGACCTCTCGATCGCAAGTCCAATGCCTTATCCATTGGGCTACTGCCACCCGTTTGTTATTCCTAGTAGCTCATAGGGAGTTGTCTTTATATTAATAACAATAATAACGTGAAAAATAAAAATAAAAACCTAGGCAAACGTTTCTCGATCAGATCGGAGGCATTCTGGACAAAGGCCAAGTTAAGAGCACCTTGAACCGACGGGCGTGTATGTGGAATATGATGAAATTTAATGAAGAAGTGTGTCAAGATCATAGCAAATGGTAGTCTCTGCCTACTCCTCTGAAAAACAGGCGTGAATCTATGTATGTATGTATAACTTGATACCAATAACTTAAGTATACCTACAACAGCTGGTACATAGCTACGAGAGTGAATCTTTAAATGGAACTCAAAATCATTACGATCATATTCAAAGTGTATGCCACCTAAAACCCATACTAATAGTTGTAATCTCAGTTAGAACCGTGTTATCCAATTAATTGCTTCACGTTATCAGATTTTGAATAAGTGATCATCTTCCATTATAAGTCTATTAGCCGATGGATACAGATATTGGGTTCAGATAAGGTAATCTACAAGGGTAAACTTTGTAGAATATATAATGACCTTAATAATTTGCCAAGTTGTACGAGATGAATGTGAATAAAATATTGTTATACGGTATTATATCCTTGAAAGGTTAGGTAAAAATGTATATTACACCAATATTTTGGTGTCGTCTTAGAGACATTTATATTGATCGATTCTTATCCCTTCTTATGCTTTAAATTTGATGGAATTAATAAATTAACCAACTGTTGACTCATTCACGGTCAGTCTGGATGTAAGAGCGAAAGAGATAATCATTTAAGAAAATAATAGTTAGCAGCCTGAAAGATTATTTATAAAAAACTTATCGCCCTTGTGAGCTGACACAAACATCAGCCGCATAAAAACCCTATGTGTTATAATTACGGTATAGTCATAATAATATAGTCATAGAAATATGCGCTTAGGAAGTATTTATAACGAAGGTAACAGTTTGTGTCAAGCCTTGTCAAGCTGCTTTAAGAATTGTCTTTTTTCTAATTCATAGTTCTACGTTAGCAAAGAAAGTAAATATTGATATACTTAGATTTTTGACAGGAAGCATGTTTTTTGAAGCATATGTTATGCTATCCCTGTTTATTTTCACTAAGTTAGTAAAATAAAATGTTATTCAAAAAATTTGTATTTTTCATTTTTTTCAAGTGATTTGAGTTGCTATTTCTAATTCAATTATTATCTATGCAAATACCAGCAGTAGACATGCATTTGACCGTCCCGTCCATTAATTAATATTTATTTTGTGTTTATCAATCATTCTGAAATCATATGTAAGATACGTTTGCCTACTCCTGTAGGGATTTAGTCGTGTGACTGAGATTGTTTGTTCAAAAAATGTGTCAACTTTCAACGATATATTCAATAAGCGATTAGTTGATAACTGAATCAACGTCTATGAGAACCACATGAAAAATATATGAATAGGTATCTCGTATCGAACAATAAGCTACCTAAACGAAGAGCAGCGATAGCTCAGTGGGGAGATCAACACACTGCAATGCAGAGAGTCTCGGGTTCGAACCAACGTCGCGCACCTCTGACTTTCGGAAGTTATATGACTTTTCGAAATTATATGCGTATTGATTGACAATTATCGCCTGCTCCGTGCATTGGAGAGCACGTTAAGCTGTCGGCCCCGGTTGCCATGAACATCTATGGCAGTCGTTATTGGGAGAGTGTCGACACAAAAGATCCCACTGGGTCGAAGTGTCGCCGGTCTGTATTGACTGGCCCCCACATAAGATAAGATAAGATACTTAAATGAATCACACTACAAATTCACTTGCATATCGGTTTTCCCACATAAACTATATGTTTTCCGACATAGTCGATAAACGTCTCGTAACATCTCTATATGCGTAACCATGTACGGTTTTGGAGGAACTGTGTTCTAACCACTACGGGGGATAATCGATTAGTGGTCACACGTCAGCTGCGGTTAGCTCCACTATTGATTGACAGAACTGTTGCAATTTCAGAGTGCAGCTTAGTATTGTTACTTATACTTGAGAAGAGGTTTATGGTAGTAATTGAACGCGTTTAATATTATACATTACAATCAAGAAGAGTAAGATATATAAGAGATAGCCTAGTGGGAAACCGTTAAACTGCCATGCAGAGGTCTCGAGTTCGATCCAAAGGTGCAGAACTCTGACTCTTAATTTCTATGCGTATTAAATAGTTTATTATCGCTCGCTTTAATGGTGAAGGAAAAACATCGTGAGGAAACCTGCATGTCTGAGAGTTCTCCATAATGTTCTCGAAGATATTTGAAGTCTGCCAATTCACACTAGGCCAGCGTGGTAAACGATGGCCTAACCCTTCTCACACTGAGAAGAGGCCCGTGCCCAGCAGGGCTGTACGATTTACGACCTTTTCAAGACTTACTGAATTATTTTTGTGTATTATAAACAAAGAAAAAATTTCATTAACCTTTTGGCAGCGGCACACCAGTGGCTAGACACAATAGATTTTCAATTAGACATAATTGCCAGACATGGCATTTCAACAATTGACAGGTCAAGCTCGTCTTAAGCCTGTGACCTTGACAAGCCGTATCGTCGCTTTACTTACTACCGTATTAATGATCCTGATCATGAATATCAGGAGCTAAGTATATTATTTATTTCACATCTAAGGCCATACTATGCGTTATATACGGTACTAGCTTTTGCCCGCGGCTTCGCTCGCGTTAATTTAGAATTTGACAATCAATTCGGGTTGCACTCTGCTTGTAATAATATAATTCAATCATGATTCGAAAAACACGTCGCGCCATCTATTATCATAAGTACAGGTAAACTTTGGTCGAATTTCGAGCACTAGGCGACCGCTAGTATTTATAACTAGCTGACCTGCTCAAGTTTGTCCGCGTCACATGAGAGAATTTTACCCGTTTTTGCAACATTTTCACATTGATGCTCCGCTCTTATTGGTTGTAACGTGATGTTATATAGTTTATAGCCTTCATCGATAAATGGGCTATCCAAAAACACTAAAATAATTTTTCAATTCGACCTAGTAGTTCCTGAGATTAGCGCGTTCAACCAAACAAACATACAAAATCTCTTTAGCTTTCTAATATTGTATAGACATACAATCAGAAACCATAAAAATTATCCATTTTATCTATTCCTCGGAGCAATCTTATGTAAGCATCCTACTACGAAAATACGTCATACCCTTTCATCGAGACATCGTCGAGAATAATAATGCATAAACATATCTATGTTATCATTTTATGTTCTTCGCAAGCTTATTATGGTAACAGCTGCACACAATTTGGCATACTCGAATAACAGGTTCCTTCAAGCTGACTCCATAATTGGACGGCATTCGGTGCATGAAGCTGAAACCTGACCGCAGTCTGTTCCGCGTATAAATCTTTTCGTATTTTATCTTGTTTATACAAAGGATTGTATAAGACCGCGTTATAGTCCGCAGATAGTTCTTAAATAATAGCCTGCATAGATAGCACCCTATTTAGTGGTTAGCCTTTTGAAGCAAAATTTGTGATATTTTAAAATCTAAGTTTACCTTGACGTTAACATCGGTTAACGATGAAACAATTATAAGAAAAAAGTAATGGTAAGATCCTCTGTTGCCAAATATTCGATGCCAGGCTTACAAAAGAGTTACAATTGACAAAAGAGTTGTATTTTTCTTATTTTATACGATTAGTGCAAAGTTCAGTATGTAATAGAGACCTAATGCATTTCCTTAATGGAGCTAAAGCGGCTGGGTATAAAACTACTCATACAGTAAATACGTACGGTACGTTGAGAGATTATACCGCTTGATACTGCGTTTCTCCCAATCAAGTAGAGTCATAGATACTGCGTTTTACCTAAAAAAAATAGTTCAGAATGGTAACATGATTGCGACAACGACGTTTGAGATGTGTTCTGAAAGCGCTTCTATTTATAACAGCAGTTTGCATTCTTGTACATGACACAGGTCACTCGTACTATTTTTATATATCTGTCCTGTTTTTATATATCTTGTAAACTATCACGAGCTACTCACGTAAGTTACTGGTATGATTAACTCTGGAATACTATTAGTATATATGCCAATGTCTTCACTGTACATAAGTTTGTTATTATTATGCCGTATTAACTATGTATTCGAATTTTAAAGGTATAGTTTATAAATTATTAGAAAGATTTCCTAGTTGTATGTTTTTTGCCCACGTTCTTACAATAATACATTTACTACAGCTCTCAGGTATACAGATAAAACAAGTACAAGTGAGTACAACAGTACGAAATAAACTTTATAATCGTGGCCACATAGTATATACTACTAACTCAGAAAATACTATCTGTATTTTCCCTATATACTTAGAGTCAACTTAGAAAAAGTCATGTACACAATAGGCGTCACAATATAAAGGCGCAGGCACACTGAACGTTAAAACTAATTTGAATCGAATTAAGCGTTTCTGGGCGGCAATCCATTGTAATAAACTAATTGCGGAAGAGGAACCCGCCACGCACCCTCAGAATGCCTACTCTAACCATTGCAATAGAATAAGGTTGACAATACCTAACTCCTCTGGTTACGGACAGCCGCGTAGGAATCTAGCATACTTCAACTTGCAGTATTCGGCTTCGAACACAAAATAAGCGTCGACTCGTGTTTCGCCCAGTGCGAGGCCACTGCAGGATCATCATACATTTTGAGTACACGATGAATACATATCAAAAAGAATAAAAGTGAAAACAATAGATTCATCTCACGCACTAAAAGTGATCAGTTGATGTTTTAATTAAACGATATTAAGAGTCACGTCCTCTTGTGAACGTTGCTTAATAAATTAAAACCGGAGTCAAAAGCATATTATTTGTTTTCAACTTAACAAACTGTGGAAGGAGACACGTCTTCAATTAAAATAGAGTCCAATATGCTTACGTATATCACAATAAGAACATAACATTATGGATTCTAATAAAATTTGTGTTTCACAGGAATGTTTTACAACAGATAATCTTAGAATTCCAAGCTAAACTAATAATCCCGAGGGATATTCCATTTAGCCATCATTTTAACTTTTACATGTTATGTGTTTTATTTTAAAGTTAATTTTAATCCTAAGACCCGAAATACGATGCCTTAATGTCCCCATATCGTTATGGCACATGCTCGTATATTCTTACTACATTTTGTGTAAGGTCTTATACAAGTAGCTCGCTTGCAGCGTACCCGCGTATTGCTTACAACTTACGTTCGGTGTACCGACGCCTTAGTCATATGACCTTCTAACAAAACATTCCTTCACAGTGTAAGTCCGCTTAGACGACAAATGCCTTAAGGAAATCCGCACGCTATATAAATTGTAAACGTATTAAATTCGGTGAGAACCCCGCCGGAAGCGACACCTGTCTGCGTCGCATTAACATATTCTAAGGCTGTTATACTAAGATAGGTTGTAAATTCTTGGAGGTATTTTGCTACACGGTAGATCGTAATTAGGTATATCTATGAAGGCTCTCGTGATTTGATGCTCTTTACTATCATAGGGCACCATTTTCCTTTTAAATGAAACACTTTTTTTATTATTTTGTAGATTAAATTTGACTGCCCGTTTGTTTTATTGGTTGCGTGGCAGAGGCTTGCGCTTACGCTTTTAAAGACTCATTTGCAACTGCTATGAAAATTATGAATTTTGATTGTTTCACTAAGTATAATTCAGATCAAAATCGAATATTAAAATGTTTGCTTAAATGATGGCAAGATTTATATGTGTTGCGATAGATAGTGCGTGATAATCAATTAAAATCACAGTTTCACATATTCGAATGGTTGTCAAAGTTTTAAGTATTTCGATTTATTTAAAGATAAATCGAAATACTTAAAACTTTGACAACGAATACCTAATTCAAATTTTAATCGATTATTGCCAAATGCCAGTCTGTGTAGTAGTTAGCGGTTACAGTAGCGAATTGGTGTTTAAAACACTAAGGACATAATTTGCATGTTGCCTGCTTGTGAAAAAGAAGTCACTGTGTTGCGGGAAAAGACAAAAAAAGCACTCCTCCGGTTGCAGACTCGTATAAAAAACCCGAAATAAATAAATACCTATGTATGTCTACGATCTTTTGCATGACGGAGGTACTACACCAGCTGTTGTGCTGGCTTAGTTTGAAAGACATACCGTGAATATGCGAATATCTATTTGTACGTTGTCTGATTTTAGACCTTTCCTTTATAAAAATATATCTTAAACCAAAAGCCTGCAAACTTAAGTATTCGACTCCCACTTCTCAAAAATATCGTATTCCCAAAGGTTTCATTACGTTCAAACCATGTAGGTCGAGTGTTGTGAAGAATAGTCTGACACTTGAGATTCATAAGGCTTCTTTGTTTGAATTCAATTTGATGAAGTATTGACTTTTTCTAACTTTTATATGTTAAGGATTACTTTTGTTAAGAAAGTATTACGTTCTTTTTGTTTTCCTACAGTTTATCAACATTAAATTTTACCAGTACTGGTTACTGGTAAAATATGCTCATAATTATTGGTAGCTTTCAATCCTAGGTTAAGCAGAGTTACAAGATTATTCTACCACGAAGCAGTTAATAATTATTTTAATTACGTAATGTAATGAGTACAATGATTCTAACTATAATCTAATATCGAACATCAACTTGAATTTAAGTGCAAAAAGAGGACAGCCACGAGTCACGACTAATAAATAACGGATAATAAATTTGAAATAGTAATTTATTCATTTTTTAACCTATAATATTTATGAAGCGTTCCTTACCGTTATAATAACAATTTCCCTTCGTTAGAATGAAGCATATCAGGTGTGTCGAGTTCATAGAAAATGAAAACCCATGCGTCCAACAATTTTTCTGAGGCATAAGGCATACGTACATACAAGAAAAAATGTTATTTGAGATAAACATTAGGTACGTTACTTAACATATTTTTGATATAGGCGATATTAAAATTTGTCGAAGTACTTACATACGTTTGAAGAAAACAAATCTGCCACGAGCTGCCTCTTATACTCTTCGTAGCAGCTATCGTAGACGCTCTACGAAAATACGTAGCATCCGTAGTACTCAGTACTCACAAAGAATCAGATATTAAGTTCATAACATAATACACTTTATTATTTCTTCATTCATATTAACAAAAACACACAAACTGCTTGCACATCCTCGTGCTTTTGTAGATCACGCAGGTCATGTAGTGTTTTACTATTAGTGAATTTTCAAAAGAGCATTTTATTAGAAAGGGTATTTTATTATATAGGTAAAACCTATCTTTGGAATTTATAATATTTGGGATAGCTCAACTCTTTTAAATTCTATGGGAACCAACATGAGGATTAAGTAGCGTAAAAATATATATTTTGACGAGTGGCCATTGAACGACCGGTATAGTTAGAAGTCCTTTGGCGGATTAGAAACCGCTTTTACAATCATTAAATAAGCTATCAAAGCGCACTATTTAAATGCTACGGCAACGTATACTAAGATGAAAAGATTCGTAACCAGTCAATTATTGTCGGAATGCCAGACATAATTGAAAACCTATTGAGGTCGGCCGCCGGTGTGCCCGTGCGACTCAATAGCTTATATGTGAATTCAAGATATGGTGCTAATCTTTTAAATCCATTTAACGGTTAGATCGTGATTGAGTAATAAGTATCCAAACATATTTACAAAATGTAACGTTATAATTTTACCTAGAATTCATTTAGTATTGAAATTGTTGCAAGCGTTAGGTAAGTAGGCTAATTACTATGAACGGAACCGCATTCCGAAATTAGTACCACATTAGCTACATGGCTTGCGGTGGCATTACTAATAATGGCTAATAACCTCTGAAGCTAACTATTGATGTTTGACAACTAACTATAAAAGTTAAACATGAAAATGAAATAAACTATTTTTCAATCTTATTATAAACACGGCAGTTATTTATATAAATAAATAATATCTTTGGTGATGCTGCAATAGTAAATTCTTCTGCTGTGCTCCTGCACAGGAACCTGACCTAGGAATCGGATCTGAGATCCTTCTCAGATTCGATTCCTAGGTCCGGTAAAATGTTATTATTATATTTTATTGTAAAAAATGCTGCAGCACACAGTCTAAAGGAGAAAATCATATAAATTAACAAAATCCACAGAAAGTAAAAAATCGGTCCAATTGACACAATTCAAAATGCAGTTTATTATTATATGTCAGTAGTTTATCTTTTTAACTTATACTTGGTAATTCCTAGACGATTTTGGATATGCCATCAGCACCTTCAAATGTGAGCATATATGTAGGTAATACAAATCAGCTCATCTATTTAATGAGAATTGTATCGGCCTTTTTCCAGATGGTGTTGGATTGAGTTGTCTCTTTAAAATAGCAAAAAAGAAAAAGTTTGTCCATTTCAAATATTTTACATGTATTAAAATATATGCCTTGTTAAAGAAATGGCAAAATTTATTTTAGTCATAGTATCTACTATATAACTTTAACACACACACACAAGTATCTGTATGTATTCGCTAGCAGAATGTACAATATGTGCCTGATTGGATCTGTCATCAATATTAATCTTGTGTCTTGCGTTTGACACGTGCGCTTCAAAGGGTGTCCCCGAATTCCTCATGGATGTCTCGGATATTCTGATAGGATTGACGAAATTGAAACATAATCAGTTATTGTTGTATAATACATAAAGGACAAAAAAATTTGTTATCTGGAAATAGTTGTTTCGTGTCTGGATGTTTCTTTTGTCCATTGTTTCAATATCTGTCCCCCTCAACACAGGATTTACAACCAACTTGTTGTCTTTTTGAAGACATTCAATTTCATATAACAAGCAACCAAAGGTTATTGTAAACCACTTACCATAAAGAGGCTTGTGTTATCGCTACCTTAGAAATATAATAAATACTATAACACCTTGAATACTCCTGATGCAGTTCGTAACAATAAGAACTCAGCAATTTTTTCTGGTCTAAAAACTATTGAACGTAGTTCATATTCACGTATAGTAAAAGGAAGGTCAAAAATCCTCGCACGGACGCAAGTACCTTTCACATAATTATGTATATTATCTTAACAAATGTTTTAAACATAAGGTGCTAGTAACTTAAGTGAGCTACATGCGCAATCTACTCGCGCAAGTTAATCTTATGAGCTACTTGCACGCTTGACTCCCATTGTTTGTTAATACGATACAAACTACTTACGCAAGTGCCGCAACGCAACAAAAGCCATTAGAATACTGTCTAGTAATTACTATTTAGTAAAAGTCATTCCAACCCTTTCTAAAATAACGTACAAGTGTCATTTTAACTAATTGTAATATTTTTTCTCACTAAAACCGTATTCGTGTACCGCGAAACTGCCAACATAAAACCCTCTTCACGTTTTCAACTGAAAAGGTCTGCTATCCTGTAAAATCACTCCGTTCAGAATGGCGTGTTCTGACCCGTTGAGTCGGCATTAAGAATTAACGTGCTTTATTTAAATATTTACTAGTTTTGGGACGATTTTTAATGAGAAGCGATGTTAGTTGTGCTAAAAACAGTCTTTGCCATTTTGAATGTGTAGGCTTTCATTGCGTTTCATATTATATTGTTAAAATGGCTGAATTAATTAACGGCATTTTTATCATAAATTAATGTGTATAATATAAGAGTCAAATGTTGAGAAGATGTTGGCATATGTGAATCAATTAGTCGGAATCCAGACACAAAGAAAAAGTATCGAGTCTGGACGCCGGAGACCGACCGACCAAGAAATTCAATAAATATTATCAAGTGAAATTCGTCTTTCAAATATTGAGCTAGTTTTCAACTCCATTTTTCAAGCTTACATCGAAACCTCAACTTCCATGTAAAAAATTGCTAGCATCAATACCACGCAAACCTTTTCTCCCCACACGACTGATAACCCTTGAACTCGTCGTAACGTTGAAAAATGTTAGTTTAATTTCCTTTCATATGCCACCGTCAGACCATTTGTTTGGATATAACTCGAGTGCCTAATGTGCCGAAAAATATGCTGAGCTGTGTTGCTTTAGCGACCCCTATGTGTGTATTTTCCTTTTATGTTTTTTTCCTCGTGTCAGCTGTACTATGTGATTTTATAGCGTGTATAATAATTATTAATTATATGCTGGTTAATTAGGTTATACATATAGCAATGAGCTCCTTCATTTGTTAGTGCTTTGGGAGTTGTATCGTCCGACTCTAGGTTAAAATTCTCTATGGACCTCATCCTCAAGTAAGTATCCCAAAGAGCCAAGTATTTTCTTAAAGTAAAATACAAAGGAAATAACCATGGCCATAGGCCGGTTTATACGTAAGCTAGGCACTAGTAGTGAAAAAGTTCCAGATTCCATGCAGCTACTGAAATTATATAATCAAAACTTATCTTCACCCTACCCTAAAATTGAACTCGAGATGAACCAATCGATGAATTCAGGAGGCAAGAATCGGCTAATTCATGAAACGATTTAGTCGATTCATTTTGATTCGATTTCAGGGACGAGCAGTCTGTCATTGGTCTGCTAGCGATGATCGCATTGAGTTCGATCGTCGATCAGGATAAATGCGTTCGTGAATACCATTTAAAACAGCAGCGCTGCGTGAGAACGCAAAGCTTTGAGAGCAATTGGAAGGTCACTCGTAAACTTATCTCGACCACCAGCTCATCGTTGCATACAATGAAAAAATGGTATTTAGAATGGCATTGCAACAAAACCCTCTATTCTTAATATAATACACTGGAGGTAAGCCTATAAATACAGGAATGACACAATATATTTTCTTTTGCATCACAGTTACCAACCAAGTTCTTCTTAAGAGAAAATAGAACATCTCTCCAGAAAACCTCATAAAGCCAGCCAAAGTTTCCAACAATGTACATTTACTTACTATTTTCAGGACTTGCCTATTAGTTAATTTACGATACTTTATACATCAAACTAACTTAAACTTAACACAGGTAAATGTGGTGCCAAGATTATTTAATATACGTAAAACGTACTGTTCTTAGTAACATTTTAGTGGATAAAGGAGACGAGTTAAAGACTCTTTGTATTGGATTACCGTATTGCCAGTAAAGTAATTCTAATACACGCTGCGGGTAGTTTGAGATATCAAAGGAGTTTTAGGTAAAATATGAATAAAAATATACATGCATATCAAGTCTCACGCCTATGTAGAAGAGGTAGGCAGATATGCTCTATCATCACATTTTGTCAGCAATACTACACATAGGTCTTTAGCAATAAAAAAGGTTGCACTCCGGGAATGCCGGCAGAAGTGAAAACTTGAATATTAACGTTGTGCATTTTTGATATTTTGGAATGGTTAGGGAATAATTTTGCACGAATGGCTTTTATTATTATCAGTATAAAAGTACTATCATTTATGTGGTAAAATACAATATTCATTTATTGCGCTATAGTATACAAACATGACAATTCTCCCTCCGTCTTACGAATTTTCGATCAGATCACGTGCCCTGACGCGAGTTTGACAATTCTCCCTCCGTCTTACGAATTTTCGATCAGGTCACGTGTCCCTGACGCGAGTTTAAAATTTTTTACCCACCACAAAAAAAGCACATCGCCGCTAAAGAAGTTTTCACTTCAAAAAGCCAAATGTTACGCTATATGAAATTACATCTAATTAAATCTTAGCTCTGGACACATCAAACAGACGGAATTACATTTACTTGTATAATATTAGAAGTTAAATTTAGGTCAGGTTAGTAACAGTCCTTTTTCTGGATGGCCTATGACCTTTTCTCTACCCCTGATAACGTGTATGCAAAATTTCACGATGATTGGTGGAGTCTTTAATCCCTCGTGAGTTTTTTGCACACCTGGTGTTCATAAGCGCCAAGGACATTTCTCTCACTTTTTTTGCCGACATTGGGTAATAATATTAGATAGGATTAGTGTATACATAGAACATAGATCAAATATTTATCATGATGGAATAGGAAATAATTCTGAAAATCCTATTTTTATTCCCGGTTAAGCCAAATGTAATTAGTTTTGTCTATTAGGTAATTTTAAGTAATGGCACTAGTCGGATAGCCATAAAGACAGACTTAGACTTAAAACAGACTTATTTAAATGTAACCTTAAAATAGCTGTAGAAATGTGTAGAACACATAGACTTATTACGTTCTACATTCTGTCTAAATCGGTTTTGTCAACATTTTTCTATTACATTAGTTTTCCTAATTATTTAATTAGAACAAATCCCCAGTTACTTAAGGGACTACTTACACTTATTCAGCTCTGTTCAGTTTTTGTCCATAGAAAACAACGATTTTGTATGGAGACGCGTACGCATCTGTTCAGCTTTCCACGTCTATTCAGCTTTCGCGTTAAATAGGCATAAAATGAGGACAAATGTATTTTTATCATGTGAATGCTATAGATAGAATTCAGCGCTGTTCTGCCGTGTTCAGCGCTGTTCCGCCGCGTTCAGAGCTGTTCCGCCGCATTCAGTGCTGTTCTGTCGCGGTCAGGGCTCTGTATGGCACTGTACGCGGTTACTACTTGTCAACGAGGACGTCCGCTTTCAGTGCGGAACGCGGCGGAACAGCGCTATACACGGATGGTTCCAGACTCCTTATCGACAAGTTGCGACCTGCATAGATTTGATTGATTATTACGTAATTATTATGCACACAAGGATTGAGAGAGTTCGGACGTGTTTTAAAGTAATTATTTTATATTTACGAAATAAAATTATGGACGAAGAGAAACTTATATTGCTAGTGCAAAAGTATTCTTATTACCGTCTTCGTAGCATATTTAGTGCTGTACGCAGTAGATAGAAGCGTTTCAGCTGATATAACACGCTATGACGGCATTTCTCATTCTAATGCATTCTCATTTTCTCATTAGACGCTGTACGCAGCTGATAGAAGCAGAACTGTATAAGTGTGACTAAAATCGTTCAGTAAAACGCGAATGGAGCGGAATAAGTGTGAGTAGCGTCCCCATCCATTAGCGTACGGACGCCGATATTCTGGCACAAAGCTTGTATCATTATGTCTCAATATGCTTAAGCCGACAGATTAAAATATTTTCTTCGTTTTTATTTGTTTTAAAATATTTTAGGTATAAGTTAGTTTTAAAGAATTGTGTTTATATGTACATAATTAGTAATCTATAAATTAATACGTGAAGCAAAAACTTAGTACCCCTTTCTACGAAAATTGCGCGGACAGAGGAGTATGAAATTTGGCACAGTTAAACTTTATATGGAGAAGGAGGGGCGAATCTTAATATTTATATAAAATATGCATTAGAAATATATTACATTAATGAAAAAGCACTACACGCACACAACCATGCATTTGACACACGCAGTCGAAGCGCGTAACTATGATTACATAATATATCAATATATAATGCCATATATCAGCAATATCTTACAGGGAAACTTTGGTCGAATTTCAAGCACTAGGCGACCGCTAGTTTAAATAAATGTATCTTAATCCTATAATATATATTATAATATTCATGTATACCTATATAAATCTATAAATATAATAACACAAGGATACAAAAAAAAAATTCTTGTCTGCTTAATTTTTCCTTAGCAGAGTCCATCAAGGCCTCGTATTGAAGGTAATAAATGATACGCGAATTAGAACAAAGTATTCCTAAGATTTCCTTGAAGGAAAATATAATACATGCAGTATTATAATATCTGGGGTCATTTTTATGGCTTCTTCTTTGTGTGGACTCATTTAACAATAAAAGTGGGATATTATATCCCTCGTACTTGGACGGAGATGGCATGGATAAATATTGTATTTCTTGTTCCTTGTTGATACGCGTGTGTTGTCTGATACGCGTGTGTTGGACTGTTCGGCAAATTATGGCTTCTGGCCGTGGGTTCACCCTAGATAAAAAGTATATTTTGTGATTAAATCCAATTATGTCGAAATTGCATATTACTCTATCTCCCTAAAAATTAGTAGTTACTTAGTTACTAGTTATTTGTTGTTACTATTATAATAAATACAAAAGTTAACACAAATGTTTTGTTTCTCTGTGATTTGTTTCTCTGTCAAACTTAAATGTTAAACATATTTGGAAGTAGACACACACACACACACAGATAAAAATCCATGTATTAACATTGCATTAACAGATAGGACCATTTAATTCGGGTATGTGTTCCTGTGGCAATGATTTTATCGCACATTGTAAGGATTTTCATTTTGTTGCAGTCATATAATCCGATCGCATAATTTATGACATTATTATTCAATCTCTGTCAAAGTTATCTTCATGAAAGCGCATTGAACATTAAGTTTTTAGAAAGTAGTTGCTTCGCAGTACTCTCACTCAGTCTTCTTCTCAACTAGTCGAGGCACGAAATTACCAAGTAATTGTAAAATCTTGCCTTAAGGATCATAAGTGTGTTCAATTTGTACGAATCGTCAAAAAACGTAACAACAAAGTTCGAGAAATGTCAATTATGATAATTCCACGCGATTCCATCTCTTCTATGCTAATATAGTCATAATCCATAAACAGATATTGTTATTATTTCGATACATATAATATTTTATAATTATAATAATAATACATAATATTTTAAACGTTTATTCGATAATCGCTCGACTCGATACCGTTAGCAGTTGCATGCGTTAAACACTAAGACCAACTGACGGGATGGTACGCTTAAAATAGTCGATTTTGATAATGGTCGTTGCAGAAAAAGGCTTGCAGCAGCTCTGTTGAAATTTCAACTATAATGTCATACTATTAAGGTTCATTATTATTCGTTGCCTCAAAATTATTTTGCTGTGCTTGCCTGCCAGTGGATGCCGGGTTTTATGTGCTTTTGTTGCGAAAATAACTTAACAACATTTTTAACATTGTCTTGAAGTTACTACTATCTATTTATGTTTTAAATAATGTGCTTAAAACATAAACGGGCAGTAGGAAGAGATAAGCTCTTTATACCATTTCCTAAAGTGGGTTTTAAGGTAAAGGTATTATCAAAGACAAATAAATCTTCCTATTTGTACTTGAGCGAAAGCCACATTAAGCCAGCCGTATCTCTGAGCCGCGTATAATCAAAACAATAACCTATTTATTGCTATGATTGCTACCGAGCGCTTAGGGACAGAATCGTAGGCTGACATTACATTATGAATATTTAAATCTAATTTTGCTTTTATGTATAGAACAAATGTTGGGTAATTTATTATTGTTCAATGTTAATTTGATTTCAGTTCAAACGTTGAAAGAAAAAGCTGTTTATTTTATAAGTATGATTGAGGTAAGTTGTACTGAGTTATTGCGGTCAATGACCGGGTTGCTAAACATTATAAATAGGGTTGATTCGATACGTTATTTTATATACAAGAGCAAAAGTAATCAATAGAAATATTTTTGTGCAAAAGTTATCAAAATTGGTTGCGAAATAAGGGAGTAATTAATATTTTTAATACGGATACCAGAAAAAGAGGGAGTGTAGTGGGGATATCTCGCTATATTATAAAACACAAATCAAAAAGAAAAAGAAAACTAAAGGCGTCATTCCTCCACATCACAGTGGACTGGTAGTGTGCCCAGAAGACTGGCAGCATGGTCACGTTGAATGGCAATGCTTATTTTTCCGCGAAATAAAGACCAGCCCTTTGGTCACGGGAAGCGTCGATTAACCTTCTTGCTATTTTTCTATAGAGAGCTCGACCCCATGACCCTAGCGTGTCAACCCCAAACGGCTCAAAAACATAATCTCCAACTAGGGTTCTGTTTTTGCGCGCTTTAGGAGTCTCCACGGATGCAGCAGCAGCATATATTATTGAGAAGATTTCAAGAATTCTTTGTATTTTAGAGTTTTGGTAGCGAAACTATGTATTTGACTTAAATAATATCAAATTGTGAATCAACTACCCTAATACATAGCTACAGATGGATGTCGAAATGGCGTTGGTCGCTTACGTCGATTATCGGTCAAGTGATCAATTGTCAATTCAATGCAATAATAATTGTCAATGTGTAAAAGCAACTGTTTACTCGTAGGCTATTGAACTGGTTTTATATATTTATGTGTTCAAGATACATAAATACACGTGTCGTTTTGATTTTTTTGTCAGAAAATTTATATTATTAATGGTAACAAAATTGGGAGAAACCGCCAGCGTGATGGACCGTTGGATTGCCACGCAGGGTTCTTGAGTTTCATACCAAGTGACGCACCGCTGATTTTCGAAGTTGTGTGCGTATTAATTAGTTAATCACGGGTTAATGATCAAGGAATACATGGTGACGAAATATGTCTGAATTTTCCAAGATATGTGAAGTCTGCCAATTGAGTCTTAAACTCAGAAGTCTCATTGCTCGTGCCCAGCAGTGGGACATTTTATATACAGGGCTGATATTATTATAAGGGAGTACCCAAAAGTATTCTGCAATCCTAAATAGCAAGTGGTTTGAACTTTATCTCTGCGAGAAGTTACGAATTTGTCGATCATTTTGTCGACGTAATGTATGGCGTGGATAAATGTACGTGGGACATCATGCAGACAAGTACGCGTTGACACTAACAGGAATCTCATAATGTTTGTAAAATTACGTATTATGACAACTAAACAAGCTAGTGTTCTAGTTTTCATAAAGTAACGTCAAAGGGAATACAAGTGTAGTGTTTCCTTCATGAATAAAGGACACACAGACGTAATATAATTCCAGAAACGTATCCTTTTATACATACGTTTAGTACAAGCGAAAGTGAAATTTCTTTATATATTACTAGCTTCTGCGCGCGGCTCCGCCTGCGTGGTATCTACATCAATAAAAAGTAGCCTATGTCCTTCCCCAGGTTTAAACTATATCTGTACCAAATTTCATCTAAATCGGTTGAGTGGTTTAGCCGTGAAAAGGTAACAGCCAGACAGACAGACAGAAAGACAGACAGAGTTACTTTCGAATGTATAATATAAGTAAGGATTATAATATACAAGCTGTTGCCCGCGGCTTTGCACACGTAAAAGTATGTTAGGTTTAACAATACTTTTTTATATAAAATATAGTCTATGTTACTCGGTGATAATATAACTTTACAAGTAGTTTAATAGCGTCAAAATTACTTAAAAGATTAAAAAAAACATCTTTTCATATAAATCGCGATTAAATACGTAGAAAGTAATATCCTGTACGTTTATGTCCACAAAATTCGTACGGTAGTCGTTACATTTCTATATAAGAGCGTTTTTATATACTTTTTATGTCAAAGTGCCTACGGGAACGAGAGATTAAAAATATCATACTAGAAGCAAGCCATGACATGAGATGAGATGTAGCACGAAATAAATTATTATCTATACATCTATACATATAAATAAAATTGAAGTGTCTGTTTGTAATGTCAAAATAACTGCTTTTTATCTAATGCATAAGAAAGCATATAAGGTACCTATACGAAAACATCTATTTTAAAAATGTTTGTCTGTCTGTATGTTCGTTCCGGGTAATCTCCGAAACGGCTGAACGGATTTTGACGGGACTTTCACTGGCAGATAGCTGATGTTATAAGGAGTAAATTAGGCTACACTGATTTTATAAAAAAAATAGGGTTACGCGGAGACAAACACTTTTTAGTTAAAATCTACGCGGACGAAATCGCAGGTAACAGGTAGTAGATAATATATTCGAATATGATTTACTTGAATTTCGCTTTATATTTTTTACAAAAAAATATATATTGTATAGTATCTAATGCTATATAACTAGTCTAACCACAAACAAAATGTGGGTTGTCGTTTGCAATGAATAATCTCAAAAACTACTGGACCGATTTTAAAACATATAACCCACCATTAGTAAGCTACTTTATCCAGAACTTATATAGGCTACTAGATGTTTCCGCGGTTTTACGTTTATCGTTTATCGTTACTGCGCCGCCCCGTGGGTCATAGCGTGATGTTATATAGTCTATAGCCTTCCTCGATAAATAGGCTATCCAACACTAAAAGAATTTTTCAAATCGAACCAGTAGTTCCTGAGATTAGCGCGTTCAAACAAACAAACTCTTCAGCTTTATTATATTACTATAGATATGCGATTCACGGAAAGTGGAGCAATAACCATAAACGTGGGCGAAGCGACCTAGTAATATAATACCAATGAAAAATTGTATTTTAATATGTTTATATTTTTGTTGGTAAGGCAACTTCATAAACTACAGGGCAGATTCAAAACTCTCTCCACCAATAGAAGGCTATTTTATACCGAATGTACATAGGCTATTTAACACTATGCGAGACCCGGGCGAGGTAGCAATCATAAAGGCGGATAAAACTGCACGGACGCTAGTAAATGAATAATTTACTTTAAACTCTTACTATAAAATCGACAAGTATTATATGGCGTTGTCTAAAGCTTCGTTTATGCTGACTAACATACTAACTATCTGTTTCTAGACGTTTCTCTCTTTTCTGTTTTTGTTTTTTTATGTTTTTCATCTAAACTAGGAAATGTTCCTTTACCGCGGCGGACTTTGCAAACATTCAAACAACGCTCACAAATACTACACAGACTCGGAACAAATAAATTATGAATCACACATTTTTTTATTTAATGTAGGGTTTGAAGTGGCAGTGGCGAGGCGAACACTTGAACTACTATGTCATCCGTACAGAAGGTATAGATAATCTTATCCTATCTTATCTTGTGTGTGGGGGTCAGTCAGTACAGACCGGCGACACTTCGACCCAGTGGGATCTTTTGTGTCGGCCCCAAGATTTATCCGTTAGCTATCTCCTTATGAATGTAATGCATTAGCCGCAGTGTATAATTCAGAGGGAGAAGCCTGAAGTCTTCAGGGTTTGGATATGCCAATCACATCAGACCCATCCTCAGATCAGCCAACGCGTCGCATTCACACAGTAGGTGCGATATGGACTCGTCCTGTTCACCACAGGCTCTGCAGATCGAAATATGTGTCAATTTCAATCTGCACAGGAAGTTGTTGGTGCCAAAATGGCCAGTGAACGCTCCTGTGAGCAGCCGCATTTGGCTCTTGCTATACCTGCAGAACGTATAGATAAAGGATACAAACGAATCAATTTCGAAAACCAATTTAAATTTGGAATCAAACTATCCTTATATAACTAACAGAGCAAGACTAATTGAAAAGCATTTAATACTCTCTAACACACCCCTAGTCTCTGGCCGTGCATTTGAAACCAAATCAGTAGATAAATAACAGCGCACAATTTTAGCATCGCAACAGAGACTAAAACTATCGAAATTAAACTACTTAATACGGATTATATTGCGGTTCAGTAGCCTTGATCACGGGAAATTGCCTCTATGAATATTACTGCTGAAAAGTAAACAAAACGTCGTCGTAGTGAACGTAAAAAATAAATAGTTTCAAGGTAGTATTTTACATATTGTTCTGCTTTTTATTTAGTATTTTTTATTTTAATTTTATTTCTTCATGTTTTGGGTATGGTCTTTTGTGTGCCAAAATAAAAAATATTTATTTCTTTCTTTCTTTCTATTTTTCAAATCAACTGTAATGAAATCTGTATAGAATGGTTTATGTTTGAAGACTAACTAATATTAAAAATGCAAATGTAAGTTTGTTTGTTACGCTTTCACGCCTTAACTATTTGACCGGTCATCATGCATACACGTTACCAGGGTTACAGAAAAGGACTTCGGGTCCCTTACTATTGTTATCTTTCATACAGTAAAAAGTACTGTTCTCGTGGGGTAGAAAATTAACATAAGCTACATTTACGCAAATGAAGCTCCAGGCAAAATCTAGTAGTATATAAATTTATGAACATTAATCATCTTTTTTTTCTTTTGAGTTTACCAAAAAAATTTGTTTGTCTGTAAAGTCGGTGTACAGACGATAGTTTAACGTGACAACGTCATAACATGCGTTTCGCTCGCTCGTGTAGCGCTCTCGCTCCGATCATATCGTTACAATGAGCGTAACGGGACAATGAGCATAACGGGAATTGTTCCGTTACGAGTCCCTCATTGGAGTCATCCTTCTTCGTGCGTGCAGCCGGCGTTCATCGATTTATTAGACGTTGCCACGTCAAAAATCCTAACTAATATTATAAATGCGAATTTGCGTTTGTTTACATGTTTCTTACATGTGCTTTCAGGCTTTAACTACTCAACCGATCATCATGAAGTGTCGTTTTCAGTACCACTGACAACAAGTATGTGAAAGATCAAGATGATCGATCGAGTAGTTAAGGCGTGAAAGCGTAATAAACAAACATAGAAATAAACGAACTCACATTCGCATTTATAATATTAGTTAGAATTGTTGGGTTACCTCAAAAGAAAAATGACAAGTGAAGAAAAATATGTTTATTAATTATAATACTATCCAGAAAGCGATTAATTTTACAACTTTTGTTTTCACTTAATTTTGTATATCACAAATCGGATAATTATTTTAAAGCAACAAGCAGAAGTTAGAACCCAATTACTCGGCCAGATGAAGCCTGTTATATCTTATACATCGTTTGGGCTGTAATCTCAGCTATAATAACTAATACCCATAGCAAAAGTTACAAACTCCCTGTAAGTTTAATGGGCATGTCGGGGCTCATGTAGCGCTCCCTAATCTGATTAATATGGAATTGACAGAGTAATTACGCTTAGAGTGTGTATCCACTGTAGTTTTTAACATATTTTCTACTAGATATTATGAACACGTAATAGGAGCTTCTGTGATAGAGCAGTAGTAAATGTAACTGCTGGGCATGTCTTGGGCTTGATTCTCGGATCAGCCAAAGTGTTATTGGGATTTTTCTGTTAAAACATTTTTTTATTTTTTTATTGCTTTCCTCGGTGGCAGTCTAGCCAGCGGCCCACCTGATAGTAAGCGGAAACCGTGGCTCATACACATGGCAGTGTTTTCTTAGCATTACAGAAGCAATGTCAAAAAAAATATCACCAAGTCGCTGCCTACCGAAACGAAAAGGGAAATGGAGCAGGATAGGGTTTGGGAAGGGAAGGGTGATTGGGCTTCCGGCGCTCTCACTCACCGAACGAAACATAAAATATACTGTTATTTTACGTCGATCTGTGAGAGGGTGATACTTCCCTGGTCGAGCAGGCCCATTCATGCTGTACGTGGCCCTACCACTCAAAGCACCAGCACGGTATCTAGAATTGTTCCCGGTAGAAGACAATAACCTAGTCCCCTATAACGTGGGACCAGAAACCTATAGCATTAGAAATGTGGGAAAAATACACATATGATACGTGTCTGCCTAATTCTTCACTGATATTGGCGTAAGACAATGTGTCAGGAAGAGAAAAAAGTAGAGTTCCCTGTGGCATACATAATATGACACTTATATTGACGACATGACAGTACTGCCTGCGTTAGAGGTGTTCGTCATCCGGCACAAATATTATTTTTCATTTAGTCTTAGAATAAGAAAATAAATAATTTTCACCAATATTTATTTTCATATCTCGTCATATAGATAGATTAAATGTTTCAACCCGACTCCTTTGATTTGAATTTCCATAACTCATACGTAGGGAGTATTTCTACAAAGGCTTTATCAACGAATATAAGATGAGAGGTACTCGGCACGAGAGCCTTATAACAGGACGTGGAGCCTTAAGTACAGCCTTCAAGATTCTTAGCATTGAGGTCGCCGAGTCATTAGTGTGTAATGAGATACTGACGTCACTAATTTACCTCTAGAGAAAATAAATCCTTTTGATAAAAGTGAAAATGTTACAGTTCCTTTTAAAATGAATATGCTATTTTTATCTTGTACAGCCTCACATATCCTCTGGTACCTATAAGGCTACGTATAAGACTTTATTTCTTTATTCTTTCTTTTAAAAAAAACATCTCCCGCACTAGTAGTAAATTCTGTGTCGCGGGGAACTTTACAATCCTTTAAATAACGGACACAAAGAACACTGTTTCGGAATAACCAACCCACGACACTCGGCGAAGTGGCAGTGGCGAAGCGACCACTTAAACCACTTCGCCATCCGTGTGAGGTCTTAGGTTCGACTATACCTAGGTTGGGCAAATTATTTCTGCGAATAGGCTTACTATCTATTATGTGGGACCTGAAAACAAAACAAGTGAAATTTGGGTGTAATGTTGAATATCTCTTTTTTTTTTATTGACGCACACTCCTCCGCGGGGGCGGACAGAGGAGTTATGTCGGACTCGCCGGGGTAAAAGACAAAGATGGAATAAGAATAATGTACCTCCCGGAATACCGACTAAACCTACTACGGTGTTCCTCAACAAAACCATTATCGGCGGGGTCGCGCGAATCACTTACACATGCGGTCGCGACCCCGCCGAGGTTTCGGTCCGCCGTATGAAACGGCAGGCCACTACACGAAAGTCCTACCCAATGGTCACTACTACAAAATCCCTACTGTCCCCTCCCCCCCCCCTACAGGGGAGACGGAAATGTTGAATACCCCTGCTTATCCCTTGGAATGTCATTATTTTCTTTTAATGTATTATATTTCATTTAGTAAGTGTAAAGTAAGTACTCATTAAAATGTAAGGATTTGACTACGTCGCTGCCTATACGAAAGGATAAAACATCATTATTGGTTTCCATTCGATGTGCCTCGATACTTCGTAATAAAATCAACAAATTCAGCACACGCACTTCAAAATTCTGACACACTTGAGACGCACTTGACGTTTGCCTAAAATTTCAATGTACGATGTAATATTAGCACAGCTGTAAGAAGGCTTCTCTTTATCTTCGAATATGGGAGGAGTGCTCACTCACGGCTTAAGGGCTCACACGACTAGGGTTACCATAATTTTTTGTTAATCTTAAAATTGTAGACAAACTTTTGTATTTTCTTTTTGGGCTTAATCTTTATGTTCTTATTCGCTTTATTTTAGTATGAATAATTAACAAACAATTAATATGCTGTCCGGTTTGTGGCAGTATATAGATGTTCGAAAAAAGAGTCGATAACTGAGCGCCTTACATTTTCTACAACATCATTGAGTGATATATATTGGCAATAGTATGTTTGTAATAAGAAGAGCTCGAAAAATGCTACTCAGCAAGAACACAATGCACGATTAATTGACCATACTTTTACAGACAAGATATTAGTTTTTAATTATATAGGTATAAAAAAAATGTTATGCGATATTTCTCTAATATATATATATATATATATATATATTATTAATTATGTACATGAACGAAACTAAATGTGTGTGAGTTGATGTGTCATTTCACCGCAGTAACCAACAAGCTATCAGTGACATTTGGATCGTGTGGACACGATGAAAAATTTTGGAGAAATTTCTCGTTGCATTTCAGAATATATTTGAATAATTTGAAAATGTCCTGGTATAATAGGATGTTTAGTCACCCTACTGTTAACAGGATACAGTACGATAAGTAGGCTCTGTTTGAGGGATTATGCACGCTTTACAGATTGAGTTTAACGTATAATGATCGACTGTAATACCTTTGACAACAAATTGTAGTTACTTGATCTCGGATTTTGGTCATATTCATGTATATGGGACGCGTATATGTTACTGATGTTGGATATTTATGTTAATGAAGATGTCTATTTTTTTTTTATGGATTATGGCCAAACGAGCTGACGGATCGCCTGATGGTAAGCGATTACCGCCCACCCATGGACACCTGCAACACCAGAGGTTTTTGTATATGAGTACCGTTATGTTTGATTTATGAGCCTTTTTGTTATAGTTATGGACTTGAATGTATAAAATGTTGTGTTGGTATGTTAATTCATTGATATACATTCAGCCATTCAAAAACTTCTTCAGAAAATGAATATAGGTATTTAAATTAAGCCCAATGTTCTATTGGTTTTATTTAAATAACAACTTTACATGTATATTTTTTAAGCTTTAAAGATAATTTGTTTGTTTTAAAGTATCAGTTACTAGAAGTACAAGTCAAACTTGAAAATCTTTTGCATACATATCTATACTAATTAATATTATAAAATGAAATAAAAATATTTTTTGTTTGTTTGTAACGATTTAACTCAACAACTAGTCAACCGATTTTAAGAATTCTTTCCCATTAGAAACCTTTTCTTTTTTACCTGGAAATGCTTTGACGTATACCCCTCCGCGAGGACGGGCGGAGGGGTTATGTCGGACTCTCCGGGGTAAAAAAAAGATGATAATGATGATAATCGACCACCCGGTAATACCGACTAAACCTACCACGGTGTTCCTCGACAAGACCGCAATCGGCGGGGCCGCGCGAATCACTTTCACATGCAGTCGCAACCACGCCGAGGTTTTGGCCCGCTGTATAAAATGGCAGGCCACTTTACAACAAGACTACTCGTGGGCACCACTACATTTAAGCCTTACTGTCCCCCCTTAAGGAGGGGACGGACACCCAACACAGAGGCGCGCGTGAGAATACGCACGCCGCCTCTCGGACCTGGTGCTGACCGGGTGGCGGGCAGGCCCACAAAGCCCACCACTCCGAGGTCAAACCTCAGAGTGGCTGGAGGTCATCTCGCGCCCTTCGTTCTCTTTAGAAAGCTATTTTTTTACTTGGAGTAATGCATTGACGCATTCATCTCCACGGCAAGGGGAGCGGAGAGGTTATGTCAGGCTCACCCGGGATAAGATGAAAAGGCCCGGGTACTACCAACTAAACCTACCACGGTGTTCCTCGACAAAACCGCTATCGGCGGGGCCGCGCGAATCACTTGCACATGGTAGGTTTAGTCGGTCCCTCTTCGGATATGTCAGATTGTCGTAGTGTCAAAATTGAGAGTATCCGTAATAATTCTTCGTTCGACTAGGCACTCCCGCCGTGTTGCGACTTCAAATTCCACACGGGACTAATATTTTTGTGATCCAAAAAAAATTGTTTTCAGTTAGGGTGTACTTTGTGTCCATTAATTATAAGTTTGTGAAGTCCTCCGCTGTAAAGAGCTTGAAACCTATCGCAGGCGTCGTCCATAAAAAACTAAAACCAATAATAAATAATATCAGCCCTGTATTAAGCTGTCCTACTGCTGGGTACAGGCCTCTTCTCACTGTGAGAAGGGTTAGGCCGTAGTCCACCACACCACCAATTTAATAAGATCTAATATAAACTATATCTGTATTTCGATGATACTTTAAACTCTAATTTCTTACATTTGTAAGTAACTGTGGGACACGTTTGTAAGAATATATCTTAAATTAATGTATATCAATGGTTAAAAATCATTATCTTGAACGCAGTACCTCTAAAAATAATATTTTTAGGCAGAATACTATAGTGTGTTATTTCGTGTACCTATTATATACCATTCTACCTAAAAAAACATGCATATAATATTTTCCTAGAATTATTTTTCTCGTATGAACATTTATATTTTCCGTTACTTGCTGAGAAACAATGTTTTTATTATTCCCTACCTATATTCTCAGGAGGCGTTGCGCGAAATTATAATACAATTTTTCCCTTAGAGATGATTACATAATATTTTTAGAATGCCTGTCTATTTCGTATTGAAAAGTTTTCCTTAAATACAAAGTATAAAGGGTTATTTAAACGTGAATTATTTGTACCGAACAGAATCAAATTGTGACTAAATTGAATAATGCAACGATAAAAACAATGGAGCTGAACCCTTCTCAAGCGATGACAGCTGTTGAATGTCCTAAATACATATTTTTTGCACCAAAATGTTTCACTTGAAATTAATTTTATTTCGGTGTAAAAACAGATTACAATTATTTGAAAGGTTGTGATAGATTTTTTTTACAATGTATGAAAAGGCGATGGTTAAGTTTTCTTCTACATTATTAATGTGTATTGGTTTACTCGCGTGCGAAGTAATTAAATATCTAAATGAAGCACTTTTTATTAAGCTTGCCAGAGAATTGTGGTTTAGGTCTGGTTGCAGCAAAAAGATGAGGCTGTTTTATTCGTATACCTAATGTGTTGAAATCTCTGAAAATTACGTCGAAATAAATTTGGGATCTTAAGCTAGATGATCGTTCATATTATGTACTGTGTAATGATAAAGATAAAGATCAGTTAATTTGTATGAAACATGAGTACATTTACATAAAATGCATGATGTTATAGTACATTAGTGGCTCATCATGTTTTACCCTTAGGGTATACAAATATTTAAATTATATTACTAAAAACAATTTATTTGACGCACATAAAAATTTCAAACGTGTCATTTTAAAAAAGAAAACGGAATTATTAATAATATTCATAATATAATGCATGCAAGTAAAATTAAAAAATAAAGATCAGTTATTCAATAATATCATTAAAATTATAAAATATGCATGTCATAAATAAAGTAAAAATTAAAAAGATTAAATGTCAGTTAATAAAGTCAGTATTCACATAAGAGTTAAATGTCAAATATGTAACGAAGTTATGATTTTGATAGCATTAGCATTGTAGTAGTATAGCACAGTAAATACCACGTTAAACTACAAATATATATTAAGTGAAATACATACATCCACACAGTTATCTCGTAGTGAGGCAGGATTCTATTATTATACCCACATTTCGCCAACTACGATTTTAGATCTCTCACATTTTGGTTTATTGTTTACTAGATTTTGCCCGCGGCTTCGCTCGCGTTAGTTTAGAATTTGACAATCAATTCGGGTTGCACTCTGCTTATAATAATATAATTCAATCATGATTCGAAAGACACGTCGCGCCATCTATTATCATAAGAACGTTATTGTTGTTTTCCTCGGGAACAGTAATTTTTTTGGGATGGAAGGTAGCCTATGACCGTTTCTGTATACCTGACAACGTATATGCAAAATTTCAGGATGATCGGTTCAGTAGTTTAGGCGTGCAAAGGTAACAAACAAACAAACTCATTTTCGCTTTTATAATATTAGTTAGGATAGGCAGTTAGGATTAGGATTAGGATTAAAACGATGAATTTATATGTGGATTTGATTAGTTATTTATTAAATAGTTACATACAAAGATCCATGTCCACTTTTTGTTTGTTTTTTAGCACAGCTCCCGCACTACATGTAAATCTTGTGTCGCACCTGAGTGTATATTATACACTAGATTTCACTCGCGTTTATAGTTACTGCGCTGCCCCCGTCGGTCGTAGCGTGATGTTATATAGCCTTCCTCAATAAATAGGCTATCCAACACTAAAATAAATTTTCAATTCGAACCAGTAGTTCTTGAGATTCAACCAAACAAAAACAAACAAAGTCTTCAGCTTTATAATATTAGTATAGATATTATAACGTCAAAGATATAGGCAGAGATTTAAGGCAACGTTTCAGTAACGCTGTCTTCTGTACCTTGTATTATTGTACTAAGCGAAGCCTATTGCTGTTTACTGGTCATAGTTTTACACTCTGTGACCCTATTTAGAATTTCTTGACAGTACCTATTACCAATAACATTTTACCTATCCAAGGATTTGAACTCGAGACCACAGCTGTGACACTTACTTACCTGCGCCACTGCGGCAGTTAAATAAATTTATTTAGAAAATGGCTTCATGATGGACGTGGTCTCAAATAGATTTTTCATACTTATTTATGTTCTTCATTATCAAAATTTAATCTAAGATCATTTGAGAATAAAATATATTTTATATGAACAGAATTATTTTATATCATAGCTTATACATAGATAAATATAACTAGTTTAATGCCTCTTCGTCTCATGTTTTCAGCCAATTTTGAATTCGCGCGTTCTAGGATAACCGGATTAGGTGAGGTATTATTGATTTTATTGTTACGGACTTCCCAGTCCATTTCCTTAGATTCTAGAAACTTACTCCGTAGTTAGTAGACAGGCCTACTAATAAAAACAACATAAACCAGATTTACTAAGATGTGGTCATAAATAATATATCTCTTTCGCTTTGAGTCTATATAGCCGTGAATCTCTTTATGTATATAGCCATTTAAATAAATTACTAATCAAACCAACATATACCTACATATATCGTTTAAATAAGCAATGAAAGCTTTTAACGTCAATGTAGCAAATCAAAAATTAATTATCTGCTTCGTACGTAATGGTTGCTTTGAGACGCGTTCTAACAATGCAAAATGTTTGCGACAAAATGTTTGCTCCGTATGCATACAAATAAATTATGTGTACGAAGACAAAACCAAGCGAGAGAGCATCTTTAGCTTAAAGATAAGAAAGGTTTTTGAAATCAAGTGTCTTACACTCTTAAAATAAACAAATTAAAAGGTACTTGCAATCCCTATAATTATAAGAATGATCGGCTGATAGTACAATTTGTTAATACATAAATAGTCTCTTACCTATATACCCAAAGCATGCAACCTTTAAAAAAGAAATATCTCTTTATGTGACATTTTCTACAGATCATTTAAAGCACTGCACCGATCGTTCAATGGAGTAAGTGATTGCCTTATCACTGCCGATGCGCCAAGTATTGTGATCTCCATTTAATATTTCTTTGAAACACATATACTTGCACTATTTGGTAAATCAGGAGTTGTATTCTTATAAAAAAATTACTATAATAAGCATAACAGTGCCACAAATAGGACACACTTCTAGACTACGTGGTTTTACTGAATTGCACACAGAAAATCTATTAACACTATGCCCAACCCGAGAATCAAACCTTAACTTACTCTACGGAAATAACGAAGCCGTTGCCGTATACTATGTACATGACCAGGACTAGTGCTGCTTTGAAAATTTCTTAGCAGAAAACCTCTATCTATTATTGCCGGGAATACGTCGAGTTACCAGTAACCCTGTATATAATACCCTTTCCACGATCCGACGTCTTATAATTGCATAGATACAGTGCAAATTATACGACACTAAAAAGTGAATCAAATTCAGCAACAAACTATTTGCCTAATGAACACACACACTTAATACCCCAGTCCGTTTGTTTTGATCATAGCTATTAATTTTCATTTGCGCCCAATATTTATGAGGCTTATTGGCCGTAAATCTATAGAAATGCACTGCGGAATCATTTTGGTGTGGTGAGCATGAATTGAATCTAATTTAGATACATTTATACGCATATATGAATGTATATAAAATAAGATTTAATTTTGAGGGTTTTAGTTTTCCTTTTTCTTTTTTATTTGTTTTATAATATTTTAGGTATAAGTTGGTTTTCAATAATTGAGTAAATTGATAATAATTCATAAAATAACTAAATTCAAAGTATTTAATAAATATTTTTGTTAAAAACAGGGCTGATATTTTTATATTACGTGAATATTGTCAATTAATTCTAATCAGTGTAAGGACCTTGCCTTCGAAATGACCCGTGTCAATGAATATGTTTACTCTTTACTCCTAATGAATATATGAATAATTTTTTACCCTACTTATTTTCATCGCCGTCAATTTCGATTGTTTGAACATTTAGCTATAAATTACGTCTAATAGAAACTTAATTATTAAAGGTTAATTACAAGTTTTGTTCAACGTAAACGTACTTAAAGTTAAAATTACAGCCTACTTTGAAAAATAATTACAATATTGTTGTTTAAAACATCGGAGCCTTGGAAACTCGTATCAGCTAAAGAAGTAGTAATATTATAACTTTTAATTATTTTAGTTTAATAGGATGGAAATGAAAGATCTTTGGAAATGCGAGACTTTCCCTTAGCAGGTGTCCTTTTTGGCTAACGACAAATTGAGGACGATAGTTATTACGGGTATAGGTAGTGGTTTAAATGGTCATACTAATCTGAAATAAAATCTGCATCTGTTTTAGCTACAAATAGTTACACTCTGACATATTTTTCATAGCTTAAATGTCAAAATTAATTGACCGTAGGTAAAACGACTCGTTTTTAAATATAATAATAATATTATTCTATCACATACACACAACACCTTCTAGCCCAAACTAAGCAGAGCTTGTATTATGGGTACTAGACAATAGATAAACATACATATTTTTCCTTTTCTTTCTGTAAATACATACATATTATACATAGGAACACTCAGACCAAGACAAACATCCATATCCATGCATAGGTACAAATGTTTGACTTATGCGGGAATTGAACCCGTGACCTCAGGCGTAGCAGTCGGTTACACTAACCACTACGCCATCGAGGCCGCCTTAATATAGGAACCAGACCTTAGCATTGGAGAAAATACCTTACAAACTACCGATCGTAAGGTATTTTCCTCGAACGCTACACACCTACATAGGCTATATCTACATATTAATACGTGAAGCAAAAACTTAGAACCCCTATTTACGAAAATTGCGCGGATGGAGTATGAAATTTGGCACAGTTAAAGTTTATATGGAGAAGGAGTGGCGAATCCTAATATTTTTATAAAATATGCATTAGAAATACATTAAATTAATGAAAAAACACTACACGCATACAACCATGCATTTGACACACGCAGTCGAATCGCGTTCATAGTGTTTCGGTATTATTCACCTGGCGTCGTACAATTCTTCGTAACTATGGTAACATGTACCTTATTTATACATAATAAAGAAAAAAGAAAACAAAGTAGCCAGCTTAGGAATATTGTCAATGAAAGAGTATGGTTTATTTAAATGTTTAAAAAAATGTTTATTAACGTGTATAGCCTTGGCGAAATCTAAATGAAATGGGTGTAATAAGGGTATAGTCATAAACAATAAAACCTTAATAACGATCAAAATTTAAATTTAAATCAATTATAGTCGAATTTTGACCACTAGACGATCGCTAGTAGGTAGTAGTTACGCATGCTTACATCAAGAAAAGAATAGTTTATGAAGCTCTGTTAGCCCAATAAATAATGCATTAGACTTGCAATCGATTAGGGTTTCGAATCCCACCCAATACTGACGTGGACCCACTCTAACATGCTTGTTCTTGGAAATGGGTTCATCGGTGAGAATACGTATTCTAGCTTAGCCGGTCGTCAGTCAGAATTGTTGTCCTAGCTTAGCTGGAAGTCTTAACTAAAGAATATTGCTAATTCGTAACCCAAATATGTAGTACACGTTTTCTAAAAACAGGTAAAATTTTATTTATTCTTGTAGTAACAAAGTAACACTTACGATCATTAAAACTTATGAATGAGTATTGATGTTCAACTTATGTATATAAACCTAGCAAGCTTAGATAAAAGCAAGTGCAAAGGTCTCCTATACTGATCCACTGATCATAATCTATCGCATTGACCTGCCAGTCCTGCATAAAAATATCCACATTATTTGAAATACGTAACATTGAATGAAAAAGTAAGGTTTGGAGTAATATTATTCATGTAAGCGATTGATATCCTTGAACGGGAATAAATCCGATTACTAAATTGGAATCTGTCTGTCCTTGTCACGCCATTCTGGAACGCCTCGTGTTGAGATGAAACACGTGTAAAAACATTATTAACATTCTTTGTTTTCTCAGCGGAATAATGCGATATATGAAGCTGATGGCTAACTTCAAAGGAGCGAGGAATTACGAGAATATTCTTTCTAAGGGTTTGTTTTTATACAAGATGCTGGTACGGATATGGTCCAGCAGATCGTTAATGAACGTTTAAAATACCAGTATCACCGGTGCATTGCTAATGCTCCTGCTGATAGCATACAGTCTTCTTGGAAGTCTTAAAGCTGCGTAATCCACTGTGATCTCAATAACAGCCCGGAGTTAGGAAGTTGGCGGTGTTGGACACCCCCGTGCCTTGGAAAGCACGTAAAGCCGTTGGTCCTGCGCCTGATCTCTCTCCGGTCGTGTTGGATTACCGTCCCATCGGATCATGAGAGTTAGGGAATAGAGAGTACACTTGTGTTTGCGCACACGCTCGTGCTCTCCTGCGCTGATGGCCAATCTCCGTTAAGATTGGCCGCCGTGACCGAAATCGGTCTGGAGGACACTATTTCACTGTGAGTACGCAACCATGATTGTGTCTATTTGGCTAGTGTCTTCTATAAGAGAGAATCAGTTGCTGCTTAATATTAAGCCGAATACCTGATTTAAACGAGGATTGCTCCACCTCTTGTAAACTGAAGTGCAGTTTCAACTCCTGTATGATTTACACCGTTCTATGTATATATCCCCAATAGGGTAAACTTTTTCAGATCTACATTGTTTTAAGTCCCATGTAAGGGCGAGCCTACTACCGCTTGTCAGGCATAGTTCAAATTGCTGCTGGAAACTGTCTCCAAAAACATTCAATAACACTTTTTCGTACCGAGAGACGAACCCGAGAACTCATACACAACAGTCGCATTCACCACTGCTACGCCACCGAGACATCCATCCGAATCATTATTTAAATATAATAAAATATTTACTTAAGCTATCTCATATAAAGTGAAAAATGGAAAATGGAAAGTTTAGCATACTGCGATAAGTGCCGCAGTAAACATGATTTTCGCTATGGTACGAATCATTTGCTATAAGGGTTTGACTTCAGGTTAATTTTGCTGCTGTTAATTACTTGGTGCCAGGAGTCTAAAGTCGAAACCTGTAAAATCTTTCTTTTCCTCCCAGAGAAAGAATGTGTGGCTACAGAGATACAACATACCATAATAATATTTTATTTCAAAGTTGATTTCAAAATATTATTGCAGTATTATAACGTTATTTTAAAACAGACATTACAGCTGTGTTCTTACTGTACATTGATCAAGATAGAAAGTTGAGTTAAGAAAAGTGATCTCTCACCTTACAATTACATGACAGAGAAATGAAAGAAAATTCTAATTTTTTTTTACCCTGTTATTGAAGGTTTGCTTTTACACTTACGGTTGATTGTGCAGTTTGGAAGACCTTTCCTGAGCTATATTTATATGCTTTTTATACGTCCGAAAATGTATTAGTGACATATCTGCAAATGTTCCCGGTAGACTGCAGCTGGCTTGACTGATCTAAAAGTTTCACAATAAGGGTTGGGCGATAGCTACACTTAAACCTAGCTTGATTGTATTACCCATTCGTGATGTGCAAGCGTGAGACTATTTATTACGATCACCCAACCATATTAATATTGTAAACCTTAAGATAATGAAGCAATATTGCAGCCTCCTGGATGACGTTCTAGTCCATGCCATACATAATTAATATACTCATCAAGGAAATGAGCAACCAACTCAAATATTAACCAGTTCTCCTTGTTACAGATAAAAAATGCAAACTCGAAAACGTCAAAGGAAAAGGCGGGTGAAGAGCAGTGTCGTGCGATGGACGTGCCATAGAAAAATGTAACGTGAATCAAGATTAATAAAGTTCAAAATGGGTGTGGCAAATTTGTGGCCAACAATGTGCAGGTTCACGAACAGAGATCTGTTGGTGGTAGTTTTGTTCTTGTGTAGAACAATAGTTTGTGACAGTCAGTGTCCGAAGTTTGCGGAAAAGCCACTAGAGACGAGAGTTCAAGACGCTACTATAGTTTTTAGGGCGGTGGTCGTACAAACACATTATCAGGTGAGTTATTTTCATGTTTACGCTTTGTTTTCTGAGCTTATCAGGCCATTGTGGTTGCCAAATATGTTTTACTGGACGGGATAACTTATTTGCTTTCAGTACTAACCTTAATAGAGTAGTAAGACTTGTAAAAGTAGTCTGTCTATATTGATCACTATTGAGTAACACTTATGTAAGCTTGTAAGGGACCTTAGCTTACATAACTGTGAGTATAGGGTACAGCAAATTTTCTTTTCGAGCAATTGGACTTAGAAAGTACCTTATGGAAGCATATAAACGAATAATCTTGTAGTGAGTTACTAGACTTGTTTTCTAGGGAGACGGATTTCATACGTTTTGTGTAGACTTTGCGCTATCTGTTAGCAAGTAGCCACAATTATTGCTGCTTAGTAACTTATTACTACTAATGATTACACTGATAGTGCAGACTGTAAGCGATCGCTTCGCCCTTGCCACTGCTCAAAGTGTTGTGGGCTCGAATCTCCCACGAGAAAAAAATGGTATTGTTTACAAATTATCGTTTTGAACCTGAGTGGACTTTGTGTCCGATAATATAGTAAGTTTGTAAAGGGTAAATATTTGAAAACATACATTTATTGGACGCATCAAATAATTTCGCAGCATGACATGTCTCTAAAAAATATTGCAACTCACGCTTGATGTAATAATCGTTCATAGACTACGATAAAAATTTAGTAAATCAATCGTTCAGTAAGAAATAAGTATTCCATACCACGCTCCTAATATAGCAGCCGTATCAATGTATTGCAATTTTCCTTTTCGTTCACAGAATTTCAATTAACCTTTAGATATATAATATTTTGCAAAAAAAATACAAACCAAAAATAAAATATCCCTAAATATTTTCTTCTCAGTATAGTGAAAATTCCCAATTACCTTTTACCCAAATAACCTAGATACCAAGAAATTCGTACTAAGCCGTACCCGCATTTAGACAGTTCATTTGAAATGTTCATTCTTCGGATGGTCGGCTTTTTACGACCGGAATATGTCATCAGAGACACAACGTAAAATTTTAGTGCCCAAGACCCGTCAAAGATGAGGTTTGAAATGGTAAAGACGCTATCAAGATTTAGTAGCGAGCTATTAAAGTGAAGGAGACAACTGCTTACATAATTATTATAGTTGCTACATCCACGCAGGGTAAGCAGTACTCTAAGTTAATGAGATCCTCCTATTAAATTAATTGCACGTTAAGTGCATGCTCAATCAATATCTCTAGAGCGTTACTGCAGCAGTGCGATATTTTACCACAGTCTCTTTGCTCTATCAAGTCGTGGATTGTCTGACATACTTATGTAAAAACCTATTTTGACTGGCCGCCGGTATGCCACTGCGACTCAAAGGCTTAAATAATCTTGACAAACATATAATATTAACACTACCTTATTCGTAAAATATGTGTTTTTGGTAAACAAAGTACAGTTTCATTAATAAAAGTATCTTCGTCAAAAATCTATATGAGATTGAAAATCCCCGTACATTGTACAGGCATTGCCATATAATTAATATCAGAAATTTCATATAAAATCAAGCATTGAAAATTAAAACAAACTTTATAAGTGTGCTTAATTAAATGCAAATGTAATCGGTGCCAGGCCGCATGAAATATTTCCAATGAATTAATAGTATTTCAAGCATCAATGCCATAATGAAATTACTGCTTTATTTTGATTTATGGTTGTAATAATGACTACTGTGTATGGTCATGCTCATGGTTATTTAAAATAAATATAAACAATGCAATCGCACAAAAAAATTATCGTTTCGGGTCACCGAGTACCCACAGACGTTCATAGTGTTAAAATATTGGAAATGATGAATACTGATACATTTAATATTAAAATAGGGGCTGGTCTTTATTTTGCGGAACGAATAAGCATAGCTATTCAAAGTGGCAATGCTACCAGTCTTCTGGGCACACTACCAGTCCACTGTGATGCGGAGGAATTCTATGACGCCTATTAGAAGGTTTTAGTTTTCTTTTTTATTTCTGTAATATAATATTTTAGGTATAAGTTAGTTTTAAATAATTGTGTAAATTGATAATTTTCATAAAATAAATAACATTTTTAAAACAAAATATTAAAACGTACAAGACATTCCGTAAAATAAAAAAAAAGATAGATTAGGGTCATTATGGACCCACAGACATTCATAGTGTTAAAAACAAATTAGCGTAATAGCAATCAGTCTTATATCTCGAGAATTTCTGCAAATAAAACACATTATTTTGTCTACATTGCCAATTGCTGTGTACAAGTTACACATATCCGACTGTAAAGACCATACTAGCCTTTTTATCACATCGACTACATACAAAACGTAGGGCAGATTTATTACGTCACCATATTAGTTTTTCCAACAGATTATCGTACTGGAAGTGCTGACTTATCGACTCTAATATAACCTAAGAACATCCAGATGTTAGGTCCAGGGTATTAAAGGAAATCCGACCATCATAAAATATTTTTTCCCTCACAGGAAAAGGAAACTTTGCTCTTTACAATATTGGCTGTAAGTGTTTTTCCTTAAGAAGACTGAGCATTAATTAATTATATATAATCGAGATGAATTTACGTGAAGTTCTTAGAAGGAAGATTTTATGTGCGTTAAAACAACACGTTTGTTAAAACCAGATGCTTTGTACTTCAATTATAATTAGAATATAAGGAAAATATCACACGTTTTCTGAAAATGAAAGTTCTATTCTTTTGTGCATTTTTGACTGATTTTTGCACGCATCTGTGTTTATTCATGTAGCAGTAATAATGTAAATTAAATAATGGAATATGCTAAAGTGTGATGAGTGGCAAGAGATCGTCTCCCTCTTTATTTTTGTTTTTCAAGATATCATATTGTGAGGTGTTTAATAAAAAAAATTAACACGGTTTGGATGTACATAATTTTTTGTAAGGTGCTTATTTTGTGATTTGTTAATATCAATATCGCATAAGTATACTAATACTATTTTTTTCAGGGACTTTGCCTTTCTATCTTTCTACTTTAATATAGTGATGGTTAGTCCAAGTCCACATGATATATTAACCCTTTTGTACCGTGTTTGACACTATAGCAAGTATATAGTTATGTATCATATATGATACGTCGGACAGGGAACCTGTTAAGTCATTTTAGGTGACTAGAGGGCAGCCCGGTAGAGTCTGAACTTTACCAAAACGGTAAAAATTCATTTTCTAGAGATTAACAGTAACAAAAATAATATAATTTACTTTTGTGTAATAAAATTATAATAATTATAAAACTCCGCCGGCGGTTTAGTAAATGAGGTTTTTAAAAATGTAATTGCCATTTATGTCTTACCTACATCTAATTTAGTCGTTTCTGAAGAAAATGCAATGGCTATTTCACGCCTGTTTCCCAGAGGGGTAGGCAGAGACTACGAATTTCCATTTGCTACGATCCTGACACACTTCTCTGGCTTCATTCACATTCCTCATACACGCCCGTCGGTTCAATGAGCTCTTAACCTGGCTTTGTCCAGAACGCCTCCGATCTGATCGAGAAACGTTCGCCTAGGTTTTCATCTTGCGAGTGTTCCATTCACAGTAGCCTTATAAACTTTCTTAGTCAGTCTTTCCTCGTCCATTCTTTCTACATGTCCAAACCAGCCATTTTAAAAACGTATGTTATATTTCGAGAATAAACTATATAAATTATTATTACAATTTGTATTTAAAGTTATATCGCTTAGTGTCTGACCATATTCTTTGTTTCATTTGCCGTAATTACAATATGGTTCATGTTGTTCATTTAAGACAAAATATAGTGGCCTAAATACAAGCAACTATACATAAAAAAAACATAGAATTCGAATTGACTATTAAAAAAATAATTATGAATTAGTTAGTATGAAAACCACACCATTACCGATATTCTTTATACAAAGCGACAACTTCATATTTAAGCTCCTATTACTACACAATATTGAAATCAAATATTCGATTCTGTGTCCACGTAACAGATACCTACCCAATTATATCAAAGATTGTACAATGCACAGTCTATTATTCTGTTTGCAGTTCCATCCCGACTCACGTCCATATTACCGAAAAGCTTCACAATTTCTATCGTTCTATTGTTATATTCGGTGACGTAAGTTTACATTGTCAAGAGTGTTCGACAACTATATTTTGCCCGCAATTTCTATTCCTCGAGAATAGTACTTTTTCCCTGGATGAAACGTACTCTATGTCCTTTTATGATTCCCTGACAACGTGTATGCAAAATTTCATGATGTTCGGTCTAGTAGTTCAGGCTTGAAAGCATAACAAACAAACGAACTTAGACTGCACGGATGCTGTAGTGGTTTAAGTGGTCGCCTAGACACTGCGCCGAATGTTGAGGGTTCGAATCCCACACAAAACAAAAAATTGTGTGATCGACAAATTGTTCTGCCGAGTCTATGTGTTCTTTGTGTCCGTTGTTTGAATGTTTGTAAAGTCGTGTGCGACACAGGATTTATTCTGAGTGCGGGAGTTGACTTTTTCATATGTTGTCTTTTTCATATGAACTCACATTCACATTTATAATATTAAATTAGGATTTGGATACGAGTACGAAATAATTATAATGGAAATATGAGTACCTGTATAATTACTTTGATTTACGTAATTACGCAGTTGTTATCTGCATTTAGATTGGCTAATAACGTACGCATTACCGTGATGAATTGCCTTAATGCTGATTATAAGACTGTGTAAGTGCCTCGTTGGTCCAGTGGTAGTGTATACGACTGCAGATCATGAGGTCTCGGGTTCGATTCCCGGGTCGGGTTTGGAATTACTAAGATTTTCCGGCAATAATTTCTTAGTAGCAATTTATTAAGAACTTCTGTCAATTTCTTAATAATTATCCCAGAGTAAGGAAGTTGGCAGTGTTTCACTCCTGTGCGTCGGAAAGCATGTTAAACAGTGGGTCCCAGCTGTAATAAAGTAAGTAAATTAAAAAGTTTTTTACTTACAAGACAAATAATGTATGAATCAGTCAAATGTAACTTATCATTTATTTAATCCAATCTTTATACTATTTCCATATAATGCTTTTTTTTTGTGTTTTACATTATTATTATCTAAATACAGTTGTTATATTATATAGTTTATTTTAATAACTCACCTGTGGACGCTGTTTCGCATTCCACATAAATTTCTATTTCACACAACCGCTTTATGTTATGAACGTTACACTTAAGTAATAACACTTAAGTAATAACTCGCCACAATTAACTGGTCTCACTAATAATAATATCAATACAAAAACAAACAAAACAATGCGAATAGCCTACCCAGTCAACAACGCCTGAGGTCGATGACTTTGTTTATGTTTCACTATGCGCATAATATTGTGTTATCAGTAACTATTATGCAATGACATTTTTATTTTTTATTTGTACCCACCTCCTTAAATTTTAGTTATTTGATGGTGACGTATTTTATTTTTTACCCCTGTTCTCGTATTTTTGCAATGTACCGAATTTATAAACATAATTTAATATGCCCTATACGCTGCCCTTGTATATGTATGTAGCAGAACCACATTTACTGTATTTTTCTTGTAATTTCATTGTCATTTGCCTCCGTCCGTGCACCACGGTATCGGGTGACCAACTGAAATCCAGCGCTGGTGCACTCAATTTGGGTGCCCAGCTAATGCTGAGATGGTGACCCTTTTCGGCGAGGGCATACACATTTTCTTTTATAATATGTATAATATGTTTGTTTATCTTGTTTTAATTAATTGTGTGTGCTCTGTACGAAATAAACAAATTTCTTTCTTTCTTTCTTTCATAAACATCTATGGTAGTCGTTATTGGGAAGTTAGCGCCCTCAAATATCCTGACGACTGGTCTAACCATAGAATGATGTTTTCCTTCTGGGTTTCGGCGGTCAGATGGCAGTCACTCCGTGTAAAAACTGATATTCAGATAAATCTCGTTAGACCAGAAATAAGCGGACCCTGGCATAAGGTATGATTAATAATCGCCAGGAAGAAGAAGAAGATAAGTATACGCTTATGTTTGCAGCTGACCATAATGTCCGGATTTGACGTCCACATTCAGTAAAATTGTATAATTATTCTGCCATTATGAAGATCTTTGTACGACTTTGAAAGTATAAGTGATATACGGAAATTAAATAGGATCGCCTTATATCGCGTGAGAACATGAAACCTAAAACAGCGTGTGGGGAATGTAAGTTTTCTTGTAAAAGTACATATAAAATAGTTATTGAAAGATAAGGATATATAATATATGTATTTAATAGTACCAGTTACATCTGTACTATAAAATTATAAAGAGGAAAGATTAGATTTTTTGTTAGCTTGTTTGTAACGATTGAACTCAAAAACTACTCCGACTTTAAAAATTCTTTCATCATTAGAAAGCATTATTATCACCGAGTAACATAGGCTATATTTTAATTTTTTCAAAAGGAATGTTACTAACGTAACTTACTTAACCTTACTTACTTTTACGCGAGCGAAGCTGCGAGCAAAAGATAGTATAATATAAATCTTTATAAAAAAAAAACATATTGAGCTACGACTTAATTCAGTGGTTGCGAGGAGATGACTGCCGCGCGGCGCTACTGCATACTTGTGTCTTACTATATAAAACTAAAACGCCAGCAGGGTCTGGGCGCTCGCGAAATGTTGTTCAGAGATTTTCCCTAATCGAACCTTTTTAGCTGTAGTTATATTTCACTATTGATTTTGATACAAATGGTATTCTATCTGCTAAGTGATACGTCGCTTGCGAAGTTATTCGAAAGTTTCGGTACAGGCAAGGCAAGCATGTTCAACTTGAGAATCAATTTTGAGACCACAGATTTGTTAGTTGTGCAGAAGCTAACACTTATACTACGAAGCAGACAGCATCATGAGTAATTTATTCATGACTGTATTTTGTCTAAATTGATGTTTTGAATGTCGGATACGTATCGTTACCGTATCGTATACTAGAAGAAAGGCCAACAAATTCTCGAAAGGTCGTCCTCGATGAAGGATGCAGGCGATAACCCAATATAGCTGGCTGTGCTTAATTAAGTACGGTGCGGATCGCCTGATAAACTCATTTAAGTAGGGTCGCTTAGTCGCTAACATTATAGGGTAAGCTTAACCTTGTAGATAATGAGCAAATTTCAAATTGTTACCGTTTTATACTGAACGATATTTCCTTGTACGTACTATTATTATTTTAATGCACGGATGGCGTAATGAATTTAATGGTTATCTCTCTAATATCTACGATGCTCAGGCAGTAAACGTTTATAACAACTAAAAAGTGTATATTTTACACTTATAGGTAGGAGGTAATTTTTTAACAACATTCACTTTGTAATAGAAGCATTTTGTTACGAGAGACTTTATAAATGTAATTCACAGATACAAACACAGATATACCCATATTCAGAACAATCATTTATAGATCATTTGGATGACCTAAAAATATGATAAAAATAAATAAATAAAAATCACTTATTACCAAAGAAACAGTACAATTGAAATTATCCTTTGGCCCCACACTAGGCTTGCCTGTCCTGTGGGTACCAACATATTTACGTTTAACGCTTGTTTACAATGTTTGCTCGGTTGACATACATTAGATATATAAATTCCTAAGTAACTTATTTTAGAAAAACAGAGGTATTTTAGCAATAGTAATTATTTGGTATTTGGAGATTACAAAAATATTATGCATACATATAAATATATACACATATAACAATAACAATAATGTAATATAATATATAAACTAGTAAGATATCATGTATTTAGTGTTTATTTTTAGATTTATGGGTGAATTGTATGGTCAATAGGTATATTTTGGTTTGCTTAGCAAAGAATTAGGCTAGATGTACTAGGATATTTTCTGTGGACTCGTATTCTAAAGAGGTTAAGTATTTTTTGAGTATACATTGTGCTTCTTTTACAGTGCATTGTTTTATATCACAACATTTTACTACTTTGTTGTAGATGTAGCAGTCTTTATAAGGACTGAAACGCCTACCGAAGGAAGTTTTTACTTTGGGAACTGTGATTTTGTATGTGCGACGTTTTAGTAAATTAGTATATTCTTGTGAGTTGATAACTTTTTGGTGGGTTTTAAGTAGCGTTTTTAGAATAAATAGCTGGCGCACACTCAGAACTTTACTGTCTTTGTAAAGCTCCACAGTGGGGTACCTAAAGGGTTTTTTAAAAGTCGTTTTTAGCACACATCGTTGGGCCCTTTCTAGTTCAATCATTGTTGTTTTGGAAGCATTTCCCCAGCAGGTTATGCAGTATGTGACCAATGATTGAGTTAGTGCGCAAAACACATTTCTCAAAATGTTTTGTGGTGCCGATTTACGAAGCAGTTTCATGATGTTCGCAGTTTTGCGCACTCGACCAGACTAGGAGTGGATGTGTGCCTTGAAGTTTAGGTTGCTGTCGATGATTATTCCTAAGTATTTGATGGTGTTAGTTTGCTTTATGTTTTCACAGGTACAGTGCTCATGATCTCTACAGGTGTGAAATTTCATACTAAAGCTTGTGCTCGGTGTTGAGGCGGATGTCTTGTGGAAACAGACGTACTGCGTTTTATTGATATTGAGTGTTAAAAGGTTTTGTTTCAGCCACGAGGACACTTTCCCTATTGCTATTGCTATACTCTGCGTTCGAGAAAGTCTCGTTCCAATTTCGACCATCAATAATCAACACAGTGTCATCAGCATAACATATTATCTCACCCCTGATAGTTTCGTGAATATCGTTCATATACATTATGAACAACGTTGGCCCTAGCACGCTCCCTTGTGGAACTCCAAAATTAATGTGATGTAGTTAACTTTCATGATTGGCAACTTTAACACACTGCTTTCTACTGGTTAGGTAGCTTTTAAACCATTCTAGAGCTACACCCCTTATGCCAAATTGTTTTTCAAGCTTTTGCAATAGTATAGGAATTGAGACCGTATCGAAGGCCTTGGCTAGGTCTAGGAAGATCCCTATGCTGTGCCTGCCACTATCAAGGTGAGATGACACTGTTGATGTGAGCAACGTGATTGCCTCTTCTGTTGATTTCCCTCGCCTAAATCCGAATTGCCTGTCCGAAATAAGATGGTTCGTCTCTATATATGTAACTAGTCTGTTGTTAACTACTTTTTCAAGCAATTTAGAGAACACAGTTAGCAATGAAATTGGCCGGTAGTTTTCCGGTGCATCTTTGGGTCCATTTTTATGAATCGGTATGACAGAGGCTGTTTTCCATGCGTCAGGGAAAATACCGCTTTGTAGACTCATGTTAAACACTTTCGTCAGGGGTGGTATAATAACGTTCCTTATTTCTTTCAGGAGAATATTAGTTACTCCGTCGATCCCCGGGGCCTTATCATTTTGTAATGCCAGTATTAAAGACTCTATTTCTATCTCATCGGTCGGCTGCATGAAAAACGAGTTATTTATTGAATTACAACTGACTTTGGTTGCCAACATATCTTCACTCTGTTTCAAATCATTTAGAATGTTGTTAGCCAGTTTTTGTCCTAGTGTTGAAAAATATGTATTGCATATGTTCAGTGAGTGTTTGGCATCAAGGCTGTTGGGGAGCATTAATAATTCTGTCGGTTCTTTTTTGTTTTGTGACAGATGGCAAATTGTCTTGATAGTTTTCCACATTATCTTTGGGTTTTTCGTGTTATTAGACAGTTCTGTGCTATCGTAGTCGGATTTAAGTTTATGTAGTAGATCATTGCAGAAGTTTCTGTACAGGGTGTAAATGAAATGTAGTTGTTGATCGTTTGGTGATTTCCTTGATTTTGTATGTAGACGGTCTCTATGCTGCATGCAACGAATAAGTCCAGGTGTTATCCATGGCTTTATGTTAAATTTTGAGTGACTAATTCGCACCTGTCGTGTATGTTTGTTGACAATGTCTGAGAGTTGATTGCAGAAATTGTTTGCTATTTGATTTGTTTCAGGGTTGTCTATTTGTAGGGACCAGTTGAGTTGCAAGAGGTCATTTCTAATGGCTTCAAAGTTCCGCTTGACCATAGTGCGATTCACATTTCGTTTGGTAGTTGTATTTTTTGAGAGGCCAATAATTACAATGTCATGATCAGTAATGTCCGAGCTACATATTACACCTACAGTATCTTTGAGTGAGTTTGTATAAATATGGTCGATACATGTGTGCCCTCTAGTCGGTTTGGTTATAGCTGGAAACAGGCCGTGTTCCGCTGTAAGACACATGTATTCCACCTCTTGACCACTACTAGTTGAAAGTAGGTTGATATTTATGTCTCCAGCAAGGATCAGGGTATCTGAATTATTTGAGTAGTTGTTCAATAAACAATTAAGGGAATTCAAAAAGTTGTTTAGGTTTTGGAATGACGGCGAACGATATATACCAAACAGAGTTGTCTTGTCATTAAACGTCATTTGCAGGCAGTTTGCATCTAGTAAATCTGGTTCGGTGACACAGACTTTTAAATTTTGTTTTGCGTAGACTACTACTCCGCTGTTCTGATTGATAATTTTTTTCGTGCTGTAGCTATCGTATGTGTCTATTTGGGGTATTATGGAAGATTCATCAAGCCAACACTCGGTCAAAATGATAACATCGAAGACTATGTTTGTTCTTTTTAGAGCTACGATGAACGAGTCAAAGTTTTTATGCAGGCTTCGTATGTTAAATGCTAATAACTTAAAATTATGTGTTGTCGTAATTACTGTTCGGCATTCTTCAGGGGCTTGGATTTTGTGACAATTTATACAAATCGTATCTAACTCATTAATGGTGGTATTGTCAATCACGGTTACGAATATTAATATAGTAGATTAAATTAGTCCCAACTAAAATGTTAGGATTTGAACACTTGCCGTACAAAGTAGCTGGGTAAGTATTATTATACGTTTTATAATTTGGTTGCATTTTGTGTAGTTCTACATTTATATTCGAATTTAGTATATTTATGTAGTTAAAGCAATGTATAAACTGAAATAGTTGACTAACATAAAAGCAGTAAAAAGTATGTTCACGGCGATTAGTATATTGCCATACGCTGCATCCTAGACCATGTGTTGTATATTTTATAAAATAGTGAGTATTATTATAATATAATATATAATATAATATGTAATATAATTTAAGTAACGATGTAATCTTTTTGTTTGGTTTCTTAAATAATATAGGTTTATTTAAATGTAATAGAGAGTTATAATTGAGGTACATACATCTGAAAAAAGTTTGACAGTTATTTAAAAAGAGAATATGTTTTACAAATGAAAAATTAATGTTGTGATGTTTTAAATACATTTTGAAGGTCATTATGGATACGTATATAATGAGAAGGTTTGCCCTCCTTTTGTTTGACATAGATTTTTCCCTGTGTGCACCAGCAGTAGGAGTAACCGAAGTCCTTAGATGTTGCCCTCGCGGCGCGAAAAAGCAGTCTATTCTCCTTTGTTAGACGTTCGTTGTAGTATACTTTGTGTGGTGACCCAGGGACATCAAGATCAGTACTGGTTATGTTCCTTCGCGATTTGGAGGCTTTTATAATCTGGTCACGCTTGTTTCGGCGTAAAAGACGTACCACTACCGGTCTTGGGAACTTGGTATTATGTTCGGCAGATAATGCTGAGATGCGACGGGGTCCCGCCCTGGCCACCCAATCAATATCGCAGTCATTTAGTTCGATGCCTACCTTCCGCGCCGCCAAGAGTGCAATGTGGTGGAGATTTTCATTCGTTTGTTCTGGGATGCCGGACAATTCTAATTCGTTGTTCAAATGTTGTTGCGCTTGTATGTTCAACTCAAGTTGTAACTCCGACACTTTGACCTCAAGTAACCTCGTCTGCTGTTCACGACCCTCGAGATGCCTTATTCGGTTGTCATTAGCAGCTACAGATGACCCCAACTCCTCTAATCTTGTCTGGCAGTTTGTTAGCGAGGTCGTGGCGTTTTCAAGTTGCGTTTTGAGCGAAGAAATTTCTCGAGTCAAAAGCCGAACTTCTTCTATCAACTCTTTCACCTCAGTGTTCATGCCGACGTCGGTCTGATTGTTAGACTTGTTCCTTACCGTGATGTTGTCTTCGGTAGGCCGAAGTGGTGTGCTGCTGTTATCCCCTCCTTTTCGCTGTTTCGCACAGCATTCAGGGCATTTCCATGATGACTTTTTATCAATTGACAGCGCCGATTGATTAATACACAGTGAGCAGTATTTCTTGCTGCACGTCGTTGTTGTACATTTTATAAAACTTTTTCCTTTAGAGTCTTCTAAGCAGCCGTAACATTTCATCTTGTTGTCAGGTTTTGTTTTTTATTTTTATTTCGATAAATTTCAAACATAAAATTATAAAAATAAAAAACAATCTACCAAAAAGAATTTCCTGTTGCAGGGATCGATCTCAAGACTTCACACGTTGCGGACGTTAGTTAAATCGCTACTTTACGCAATCGACCACTTCGCCTATACGAATTATGGTGAAATTAACGGGTGCTATTTACCGCGTTTATAAATCGTTGCAGAGCTCTGACGAGTTTGACCTTGTCTATTGTATTTGAAAGTCAATTACACTCGCGCGGTCGCACTTTTAACGAACTTTTTAAATAGTTTTCTGTTGATAACTGGGTTATTTCTTCATGCACAGTCACTATGATATATTATGAATTGCTCTTCTGGAATTTGAACCCCCAACACATTAACGCAACAACGACGGTAGCGCTAAGGCTGTAATTGACTAAATAAAATCTCTTTCTCTCTCTTCTCTTTTACATACATACATACATACATAGATTCACGCCTGTTTCCCAGAGGGGTAGGCAGAGACTACGGATTTCCATTTGCTACGATCCTGACACACTTCTCTGGCTTCATTCACTTTCATCACATTCCTCATACACGCCCGTCGGTTCAAGGAGCTCTAAACCTGGCCTTTGTCCAGAACGCCTCCTATCTGATCGAGAAACGTTCGCCTAGGTTTTCCTCTTTTTCTCTTTTACGTAGGAGTGAATACCATAGCCGACAAAAAGTGGGTTTAATATATCTCTGACTGCTCTTTCGAGGATATAGACGTGAGGCTATGTATAAGTAGCCGCGATCTAATGCTCTATTTCTTTTCTGGTTCAATACTTTTTAATAAAAAAGCGCTAACTTCCACTTAGGTTGGGTAAAGTCAGTGAAGTTTGTGGTTTTACTTTATTTAGTTGTCCAGAACAAGCGCAATACGGTCTTCGGCATATTGCCTTGTTGATAGTAATAGTATTCCTATTTTCTTACGTATCACATATGATCACAAGCTTCCGAAAAGCTCGACAAAGATGTTTAAAAAAATTACAAGCTAATTTTTATGTTCGGTATTATGTATTTATGCGAGTACCCAATTGCCTATTACTTGATATTTCACAGCAGAAAATCATAAAAACATTTTATAACTCTCAACATTATTTTATACCGACTTTTCATACTACATAAGGAAAAAAGACGCATCTGCCAAAAATATCTATACTAATAGGTATTACCTATAAAGCTGAAGAATTTGTTTGTTTGTTTGTTTGAACGCGCTAATCTCAGGAATTACTGGTTCGAATTGAAGAATTCTGTTTTTGTTGGATAGCTTATTTATCGAGGAAGGTTATAGGCTAATAACATCACGCTACAACCCACAGGGGCGGCGCAATAGCGATAAACGCGGGTGAAACCGCGGGCAAATCTAGTATTTTATATAAATATAGGTTCCAAATACGTAAATAATTATATCAATTTCGATAAAAATGTTAGATACATCTTTTTCCTTATGATGACAATATAATAAGTACGCACTAGCATTAAATGACATCAATTAAACTATAACTTTAGATAATATCAGCATATATACAAGGCCTACACTAATAAAACAATTAATTTAATGACCCTAAAATATTAAAGTTTAATAAATAATAGGTATTACCATATTTTGCTATTGGAGAACAAATCAATCTACAAACACAATACGACCCAAAGAGAACTAATCAAGAAAACTATAAAGTAATAAATAAACAAATAATATTTATTTATAATAACCATATTTTCAAGATTTTTACATATTTATTAACAGACAAAGCAATGTTTCGTATACTTACACAATAGGTTAACCGAAGCAGTCATAAAATTAGCAAATATTTAATATAAAAATTTACTATCTAACATAAATATTCCAATGCAAATAGAAATATGATTTAAACAATTTAAGTAATTAATTTTAATGCTTCTAACGCTCCAAAGCTGAACCAAGTCGATTCTCAAATGCAATTCAGGTCAGATTGTAAGCCAACAGAAGGAAGCAGCTTTGTTCCCTTCGCGAAGGAGATTATTGTTGATTTATTAATATCTGAATCCATTCCGGGTTGCCTTGAGGCATTCCTTATGATTAGAATGGGGAACTTCTAACACAACAATGTAAAATTGTTTTGTTTTGTATCTCTGTTATAAGATTAAAAAAGATTTTGTGAATTTTTCATTTCAATTTCGAATGCTAAGGCAGGATTTTAATTGAGTGCAATAATGACGCAAATGTTTATGTGGCTCATCAAGTGTTCTAGGTTCAACACCCGTGTTGCAAAATTTATGTGATAAAGAAATAGTTGGTCTTGGTATTTGTAGTATTACAATTTGTAATGTCTCCCGTGATACCTACAATTATTATTTAGCTAGAGCAGAAGTTAATTATTTAAAAACACAAAATTTTGGAAATGGTATAAGCGACGCTTGTTTCTATAGTAAGCTCTTGGGTTTAAATCCTGGATAGAATTAAGTGATATTTGAATTTTGTCAAGAAATTCTTGCTAATATATTGGCATTGTCCTGATATATTTTGCGCTGTACTAGACTATCACTGAGGCTATCAAAATGTGAGTGTTACATAAGGTGCTGATATGCAACCTCACCATATTTACAGAGGTGATTTAATAGGTGATTCCAGACATGAATCAGTGACAAAACACATATCCCTTTTTTTTAAATATGTGTTTTAGATAAATGTAGATCAGTAAAAATTGTATTATATGATTGAATATAACCTTTACTAGGTGCTCAAAAATTTGGAGAGAATGTAAATTTTCATTTGCATTTTACTACACTTCTGCTTAATGCTTTGAGAATATAGGTGAGGATATTTGTAGTTTGTACTCTTTGTAACATATTATTGTGCCTGTAATATTATATAACTACAAACATCAACATGCAAGTGAGTAAACGTTCACAGTTTGAATGGGATCATAATTGCCAACCCGTAGATAAACCGTACCATTATTGTTACGGTTGTGTTTTTCAGTTGACTAACCAACCTTTCAAGCGAGAAATGGTCAGTTTCAGCTTTTGCGATAAGAAAGGGTTAACTATTATTCATAAACAAGATGACGTTAAGTATATAAATATACTACATAAAATAAAACACTACAATTTTGCACCTGACCCCGAGTCGTTATCTGCCTATTTCTGCAATTAATAAGCTTAACTTTGTATATCCACATACACAATCAGACGCCTGTATTCCCGTAAAAGAAGGCAGGGTTGAATTACACACCCACATGTCTCTACGGTTTTAGGTTCTACAGAATACTCGGTGCGCGTATTGCCATTTCCCAGATAGTTCCGAGATTCTGTACAATACTGAGAACTTCTTTACAGAAAACTAGAAACTCGAAAATCAATCCCGACTCTTCACATACAGCATTTTTATTCACTACTAGCTGTTACCTGCGACTTCGTCCTCGTAGAATTTAACTAAAAAGGTTTTGTCTTCGCGGAACCTATTTTTTTTAAATAAATGTGGCCTAAGTTACTCCTTATAACATCAGCTATCTGCCAGTGAAAGTCCCGTCAAAATCGGTTCAGCTGTTTCGGAGATTAGCCGGAACAAACAGACAGATAGACAAACATTTTAAAAATAGATGTTTTCGTATATACCTTATATACTTTCATATGCATTAGATAAAAAGCTGTTATTTTGACATTACAAACAGACACTTTAATTTGTATAGATGTATATAGATCATTGCAACATCTAGGCAAAATATAACTGTACAAATTTAACGAGGTTCTGTGTCACTGACGCGTCTGTTTGAGTTTAAAAGGGACTCTAATTACCAACCCAAGATAAACCGTCTCATTATAGTCACACTAGTGTTTTTCAGTTACGTCACTACACCGGATCTTTGCCAAGTAGATGTTGGACCTAATTTGCGGTTCGTAGAGTGGAACATAAAGATATGTAGAACATTTTAACAGAATTGCTACTTTTAAGTTTCATTCTGTTTAGTTGTAAAGATAAGTTTTCATTGCGCAAATATTTTGGGGTGTACCTTCATAAAACTAAATGATGTTTATAAAACCGAATGTGTGTGGTTTAAAAATAGGTTGGTAAAGCGGTTGGTACTGCACGGATGGCGTATTGGTTTAAGTGGTCGCCTAGACACTGCCACTGCTTCGAGTGTTATGGGTTCGAATCCAACAATGTGCATATTATGGTATGAGTTGCACCCATTCTTACAAAAAATGGGGATTATTTAGTGAAAATTGTAGATTAGCAGTATGTGTGATCTAGTTAATTGACTATTACTTTTTATTTTAGGTTTAAAAAATTAGTTGTCTATAAATTCGGTTTACGGACGATAGTTTAACGTGACAACGTCGTAACAAAATCTCTTTCCCGTAACGTTACAATGAGCGTAACGGGACAAAGAGCGTAACGGGACAAAGAGTGTAACGGGACAATGAGCGTAACGGGACAAGGAGTCATCCTTTTTCGTGTGTGCAGCCGGCGTTCATCGATTTATTAGACGTTGTCACGTCAAAAATTTGTTTCTGCACTAACACATATTGAGACTAACACACAAGAGCAGCGATAGTTCAGTGGGGAGACCAACAGACTGCAATGCAGAGGGTCTCGGGTTCGAACCCACGTCGCGCACCTCTGACTTTCGAAAGTTATATGACTTTTCGAAATTATGTGCGTATTGATTGACAATTATCGCCTGCTCCGTGCCTCGGAGAGCACGTTAAGCCGTTGGTCCCGGCTGCCATGAACATCTATGGCAGTCGTTATTGGGAGAGTGTCGACACAAAAGATCCCACTGGGTCGAAGTGTCGCCGGTCTGCACTGACTGGCCTCCACATAAGATAACACATATTTACAATTTTTCACTAAATAATCCCCATTTTTTGTAAGCATTGGTGCAACGTTTTGAAAAGAACAAGCATACCACATGCACATAATCCAACACGAGACAAAAATGTGTGTGATCCACAACTGGTTGTTCCGAGTCTGGGTGTTCTTTGTGTCCGTTGTTTGAATGTTTGTAAGATCCCCCGCGCCGCAGGAATTACTCCTAGTGCGGGAGTTGTCTTTTTTTAAAAAGCAAAAAGTTTGTATAATTTACGCCAATTTGTTATTTAAGATAATGTGGGTGTATGAGAAATGAGTTCGAGTGGCACAGAAATTAATATTAACCTATTCCGTCGTAGTAGCAAACCACTGGCCGGAGATAATAGATTTTTAATAATGTCTGATATTCTGAGACTTGTCAGATTAAGATACGTCCATTAAGTCTTAAGCTGCAGCGGTCCGCTGATGGCCAGACACAATTGTTTGTCAATTATCTCTGGCATTCCACCAGCAATTTATAGCTTAAATAGTAAGATATTAAATGGAATAAGCAATCATTATGCCCGAACTTAATATAACACAGCCAGAAATCATCAAATTAATCAGTGTTATATTTGTGTCTTAAACGTCCTTCAAAGCACGTATAAAAATTTTACGTGAGTGTTTTTAAATATATCCTATCAGACACAATATTTAGATTTTTGGCTTTCATAAAAATAATATTTTTATAAAATCGTGAATTGTTTCATGTTGCAATTACATGTTTTGTTTTATTTTCCATAGTTTATTCTAGTAGTGATAACTTATATTATTTATGTATATAAAAATAAAATAGTTCATAATTGGAACTTACATACATCCGTTAACCCTTCAAGTAAAACACAACAGACCGACAAATTAACAGAAGTCAGCGGTCGAATAGGGACCCGCCGCGCGAAGAGGGTTAGTGACGTAACCAAAAAACAATAGTGTAACTAGGTAAATGTTAGTAATTAGGACTCTATTGAAGCCCAAACTGACCCTTAACTTACTTCAATGTTCGTCTGTTTCAAAGAGAATCCCTTTGAAATTTTCAAACAATTTTATTTTGTACAAAAATACCTCCTTGATTTTGTTACGATCATGATTTTGTTCTTTTAACTATGCCCTGGAATTTTTCGTAACGTTTCAAATTATCTGGCAAAGTATTATGAGATTCTTGCACCTTGTACATGTCCGTGCACGAGACATATCAGGGAATACATTGAATAAATCATAGAGATTATGCTATGAATAGCATATACTTTATGATTTATTTATTGACGTACCAGTAATATATGTTGTCAGCAATAAGTTGCATATGAGACTGAGAACAACAATAAAGATCCATATAAATGACCAGGACGTCCTACATGATATGTAGATTATTACGTATCAAGTAAGGACCGTCCAGAACATGTTCCAAGCTATATAATACCTACCTTAGACAGAATCATCTTATCATAATCAGTATCTGTCAATTTACTGCATCACATTATAATGATCTTTTAAGTTTGATATTTCATCATATTATCTTCAATTTACACAAATGTTATATGTTGAATGGATGATGGATTTATTATCATAGACATTGTTTGAAAATTGACAATTTACTTTGACATTTTTATTATTATATCTATTGAATATTTGCACGCCTAGTGTGGCAAAATGTAGAGGTGCTTCATTTTGTATAATAAGAACATTTTATACCTATATTATTGCAAATAAACTGATTTGATTTGATTTGATTTGAAATTAACCTACTTTACGAAAACATAGTACGTAATCACACGCCTACATCCTGAAGAGGTATGCAGAGATGTATTACACTGACACTTAGCCAGCTAGTTTTTAAATCCCACGCAACAGAAGACGTGCCTATTGCCATCTACCGTCACAGGTCTGGACCCCGTGCTTTATCGTTATTAATATTATAAAGAGAAAAATTTGATGTTTTGTTTGTAAGGGTTTAACTCAAAAACTATTAAACCGATTTTAAAAATTATGTCGCCATTAGAAAGCCGCCTATATGATCAGCGAGTAACATAGACTATATATTATATAGGCACATTTTAATAAAATAATCAGTACCTACTGTTACTAATATAGCCTAACCTCCTTTTCCACGAGCAAAGCCGAGGTCAAAAGTTAGTATATAATGCAGCGGTTTGCTATTAAAACATTACTTTTCAACTTTTATTAAGACCAATTAAATTTACGCTTTGCCTAACGCTTCGACAGTATTTTAGTAAGGTCACGGCATGACTGACAAGATGGTGGACTCGATGTCTTAAGTGTCGTTATCGTGAACCCTAACAAACAAACAAAACTTTAACAGCTTGTGATAAAATAATGGACATGAATTGACAACAGGTAAAAGCCCAAAATATTTCTCAGCTGTAACAAAATTTATTTGGCAATGTAATTTGAAAATACGAAAGACATTCTTTCTTCTTTAATTAAGTTATTAGAAATGCTCTATGAATTGATAGTATCATAAAGTTATAAAAGCTGTTATCTGTTGTTTTAATCATTACGATAAATATTATTAAGTATACGTCTTGACTAGCGATGCCAGTTTTTTTTTTGCCAATTTGATATTTTTGAACTTTTTGAGTGGAAAAAGCGGGATTTTTTCATCGAAAGCGGGACATAGTAAAAAAACGTATATAATCAGAAGGTTTTAAATATTTATCTTTTTATTTGAGTTCAAATTACGTTTACGTGACAATAGATAGCAAAAATAGCCATAGGAAATGTATTTTAATAAAAGTATGATATTTTAAATCAGATTTATCCTATCGTTAAATAGTTGAGTCTTATTCGACTTCTGAATAAAAAAAATAAAAAAACAGAACACTGAAAAGCGGGACCGAGCCTGTCCCGCGCGGGACATTTAATTTTGATTTAAAAATCGGGACGTCCCACAAATATCGGGACGTCTGGCAACGCTGGTCATGACTGTGAAGTATGATAACGCCTCTTTGCTAAACATTGTTAAAATCTATAGTGTTTGTCTACACAAACACTTCCAAACATATTCCTTGGAGTCCTGCCTAACCTTAAATCCATATCAAGACAAACTGTACTAGCCGAATATTGTTGCCAGTAATAGAGCAAATAGCCAAACTTTGCCAAGTCAATGTTATTCCAGATTTGTGGCACCCACTGCACACAATTTGGCCAAAGCACAAAGATATGTTTGTACACAATCTACGTAAACTGTTTACTAGAAATTCCTGGCGTTCATTAACTAATTGAAGCTTGTAATAGGATTTAAAAGGTTACAATTTAAAAGGAAAAACGTACTTTGTTTTATCAAGAGATATTTTCCAATGAGAATTTGCTTCTGGTTTTGAATAACTTTATACATACATATAAAATCGACTATGGTCTCTGACCAGGTCACCAGAGATACCGTACTACAACTATGCAAGCCCGATTACATTTTGCTGGTTTTTAGTATTTATAATTTACCTTAGGGCTGATAATTTAATTACTCCAAATTTAAAGCTTGTTTGTTTCACTATACAGCAAAAAAATTCATTTAAAATACATGTTTTTTGTACGTGGATTCTTTGAATTGTATTTGAAGCTATCTGTTAAAATATCTGCCATTTGTTAGTATATTCTGTAAAAACAGCCCTACTTCTAAAGATCTTTTTCTATTGAACCTTTTAATAGTAGCCAGACAGACGTCTTAAGCTTAGGAGTCCCTTTTCACCTTTTTGGAGTATGAAACCTATACATATAAACCTATATAATATATTTAAAACTTGTTTTATTAACGAAGTTTAATATTATTATGGCAAATCTAATTTAAGGTCCAATCAGTACGAAACTAAAAGACGATTTAATTGAGTTGAAGTATGCAAATTCGGAATAACACGAAACATCCATATTTTAAATACAAATTGTGTAAGAATTAAACATATTCATATTATATATACAAACATAGTCATATGTTGTCGATATAAAATTACTTTTTTTACATAAACATTGTTTCTTTGTATAGGAATTATGAAATTAGATGTAGGAAGCAAAAGACAATAGGTATACCATATTCCAATAAGTTTTAACTTCTATTGTAAAGGATTACATATAAAATGTACCTTAACCTTTTTCGTTGCGTAAGTTTAGCACATATCATTGTTAATTTGCCTTACAAATAGTTTTAATAGGCTTTTATTACAGTATTGACTTCGGACTTTAACGGTTTGTTTATTTACTTAAACCAGTTGTTACTTAGTATGCAAAAAATATATAATTAGGGACCTCTTTTATGCAGTTCGTATCTATAAAAAAATATTTTCAAATTAAATGATTTGTCTATTATTCATGTCAGACCATCACAATTATACAGATTGATTGATGCATTGATCAGACAGTTCGTCACACATACAATAATAGCAATTAAAATATCACCACGGTACATAAACTTTTCCACCGCTGGATATGGGGCTCTTAGTATGAAGGTTCACTCCACAATGCTCAGTCAGTACTGGTTGGCAAACTTTACATATTATTTTTAAGAACACTATGAAAGTCTCTCAGATGTGTAGATTTCCACCCAGACATACCCACATATACTCGCACCACCCACACACACACACACACACACACACACACACTCACCCACTCTCGCACTACTACATGCTCAATCATAAGTGTCAACCCAATTTTTATTTACTTGTTTTCTTAGATTTTGTTTTTATTATTATTTTATATTATTTATTTTCTTTTTGTAATTTATTTGGAAACATCAATGTACGTACCTAAATGAATACCTAACTGTTAAGAAACCTGAAAGTGGGGCCTGGTACCCATAACACAAGTTAGATCTTACCTTCGGTCCAGTGTTCAATAATTACTGTGTCTTCCTTATTTGTGTGTAATAAATTTCATTTCATTTCATTTCAATTTCATTTCAACAATTTCATTTCATTTCATTTCCTCGCGATGTTTTCCTTTGCATTTAAAGCGAACAATAATTACACATAACTTGAATTAGTCAGAAATTATATCTCCTGCCCCTGTTTTCGTAGAACAGAACCTAAGCTTCTGTTGTACGAACACATAAGTAAAAAGTTCAATATTCATATGATTTATAACAGTAATAAATTGGTTGTTATAGAATTTTATGTTTGTTCATTTCTATTATATATTTTACACATACTTACAATGACACTTATTACATGGGTAGTAGGTATTTAACTGCATAGCAAAATTTGCTTACCAAAAATACTAACTGCACACCAAAATATATTTAAAGAGATCAAACTAAGTCGACGGAGCTCCTATTTTTGGGCGGGTTTAAGAAGGAACCTAACATAACCTAACCCTTCCGAGACGGAATGCAGTGATTTGAACGCGTATAGGTGCTTGTTATGATATATTTTAGTAAGCATATTTTGCTGCGCAATTAGTATTTTAGTGGTCATTATATTTAATACCATAATATATTGGCTCGGTTTCGGTCTGGCAGCATTAAATATTTTCCTTTCCCGGACTATAGACTATAGTTTTGAAAGAGTAACGAGCGACATTTCTTTTACCTGCACAAGAAAAATACAACATTTTTAGAACTTAAAACTTTACGTCGTAAAACAAATTCATATGCACTTTTACTTCTATTGTTTGCGTTGCCATTTGTAATTTGCTATTTGGTCTTTTTGAATATATAACTTGACTAGATGTTCCCGCGGTTTCACCCGCGTTTAACATTACTGCGCCGCCCCCGTGGGTTGTAGCGCGATGTTATATAGCCTATAGCCTTCCTCGATAAATGAGCTATCTAACACTGAAAGAATTTTTCAAATCGGACCAGTAGTTCCTGAGATTAGCGCGTTCAAGCAAACAAACAAACTCTTCAGCTTTATAATATTAGTATAGATTACCTAATGTTGCCGTTTACGCGAATGTCATTATATTGAAATAAAATTACTATTTTGGAATTTTGTCACGGTCTATTTAAAAATTAACACTGTTTTGAATTTTATCTTTAGACTATTATTGCTTTAAGACTAGTTAAACTACGTATTTACTATGTGCTTTAAAACAAGTAGACTTCAAGATAATCTATCGATTACTAGCAATGTTCCATTGTCTTGACAGCATAAATATTTGTAGAGTACATGACCTCAATCCTCAAGTCGTTCAGAAGTTATACGATCGTAATAAATGGGGATGACCGCAGCAATATACAGCGATTATACATAATATATAGAAAAATATGTATTTTAAAAGTGAGGAAAACAGACGATATTAAAAAAGGTGTTTTTTATAACTAGTAGTATAAATATAGTGTTTATAAAAATGTAGGCATTATTTTACATACTATCAAGTAACTACACATCCCAATCATTCTTAACTCATATGTGTGTAATCATGCCTTCGCATGTTGTTAATATATAATACCTTAATATTAGTCTATTGTTTCATATCTTATCTTATCTTATGTGGGGGCCAGTCAGTGCAGACCAGCGACACTTCGACCCAGTGGGATCTTTTGTGTTGACACTCTCCCAATAACGACTGCCATAGATGTTCATGGCAGCCGGGACCGACGGCTTAACGTGCTCTCCAAGGCACGGAGCAGGCGATAATTGTCAATCAATACGCACATAATTTTGAAAAGTCATATAACTTCCGAAAGTCAGAGGTGCGCGACGTGGGTTCGAACCCGAGACCCTCTGCATTGTAGTCTGTTGGTCTCCTCACTGAGCTATCGCTGCTCTTATTGTTTCATATAGAAATAGCAGGATACACAGTCATGATGATAAAAGCATTGCTTTTGGACACCGGCGTCTGTACCCTGACGGACTTATTAACGCATAAGAAAAACTTTGTGAGGAATCCTGCATATCTGACGCTTCTAAACTAACCTATGGAGTTACAGCGGCACACCAGTGACCTGTCACAATTTCTTTTTATTGTGCCTGCTATTCTAAGACGTCAGACTAATAATGTTCTCAAAGATGTGACTGTGTCTCTTAATCTGCACTTCGTAGTGAACAATGGCCTAACCCTTCTCACACCGACAAGAAAACCGTTCCAACAATGCAAAAGCTTATAATCAAGACTAATACTATTACTTTATTACATCATAACCTTTACTTTAATAAAATACTAGGCGGGCAGGTGCTAGTTTTTCATAAACTTACGCCTTCAAACACATAGCTACACTTTTTTCGTCGCAGTCGGGCAAAAATACGGGGTGTTAATGGCCATGCTTATAGACCCGTGAAAGTTATAAGGGGCACTAAAGAAATGGGTCACTAGGGTGCCGGCAAGCGATAGGCAAGTTATTTCTTCTGAAATAAATTTAGTATTGTAGGTCTCTTAGTTGTTAGCTTTTGCAGAATAAAAGTATACTTTACTTTCCTTTTGTAAAAAGGCTCAAAATTGCACAACGCGTAGCCAAAAGGTCTATGATTGACGTTTTTTGTCAAAAGCTTTGGAAAATCGAAATGCGTATGCCGGAAGTGTAAGGCGAAAGTTTATCACAGTCACATTTCATCGGCTACGCTAGGCCGAGTGTTTAGGTTCCATGTAATAATCGAACCCAAAAGTAAAATGACAAAAGTAATATTAGAAAAATTTTTAGTAGTGGCTTTACTGCTGATTCTGTTATGTACTACAAATTATAATAAAATATTTATTTAAGTATTTCTATTCGTATCAAAAATCTAAAATTTTGTTCTATAAATAATTACTTATATTTTTAACAAGTAACTGTACGATTGGCGCAGTGAGAAAGCAGTCTTCTCTCTGCTATCGCAGCGCTGAGGGTTCAAATCCTACACGGAGTAAAATATGTTTGTATGAAGCACAAATTATGCTGAATCTGAGTATATCTTAATAATTGAATGTTTGTCACAGGCAACCCATTTGTTGAACCCTAAAAGGCAAGTGCTTTTCACAAATTACAAAAAAAAAAACTTTATAAATATCGAAGCTAATTACTCAAAATATAACATCAATACTCAATAATGTTCAGTGCGACACAAAAAGTTTAGTTGTTTACGTATTAGTAGAAGCTAGATGACTACTCAAAACACAGCATTATCCAAAACAAAATCCCTTAGCGACTAAACAAACCATGTCACTAACATAAACAATCGATACAGAGTGTAACATGAGTTTTCAAACTTAAGATAAGATAAAATGACGACCATCGTAGTATCGGCATATCTGTTCATACGGTTTATTTGGCTTATCAAAGCTTTCGCTTGAAGCAATTTTAGAAAATATTGACTACTATTATTCGGGGGTTCGAGAAAAACTGTACTAAGCTTCAGTCTAGTCTACAAATCGTAATCCCTTGAGGTTTGAAGATCAGGCCAGTTATTTCAAGGGAAAACTGATATTCAGCCGTATCCGGTTAGACTAAAAGCCTGTTCGATTCATCCGGGAATAATAAAACGAGGCGAAAAGCGAACTCGAAAACTATGGACACAAGTAGGTATACCCAACTTTAATAGAAACACACAGTTCGCAAGCCTTCGGTTTAAAACAAGGTATAGTTTTAGTATCGTGTAAATACTTCGGAACAAAAAGCACTTTATTGCTTGTACAGTAACCAAACTTAGCGTCTAATTTGAGATTGAGCTCCTTCGTAAGTTGTTAACGCATGCGCCACTGCCAATCTAGAAATTAAGGATTGGATTTTAGGGTAAAGTTTTATTGGCGGGGTAAGAACACTGACAAGAAACGCTAAAGCAGATAACCTTGCATCGCATTCCCAGCAGTATATATGATGATTAAATTATGTTCGGGTATTTTGAAATAACTACACTGGAACATTGAGACAACTACCATCTTAGTTTCCCCGTGACCATGGCTGCTGAAAAGCAACCGAAACGTCGGGGAAAGTGTGAATATAAATATAAATAGTATAATAGTATAGTAATAGTATAAATAGTTTTAATAGTTTCAATAATTTAATTGGCTTAAAAATTAGTAAAGTTTAATAGTATTATAGTAGTGTAACAGTTTTTCAAAATTTTGTAATATAGTGTCAAATAAACAACGCGATAAAATCCGTATATAGTAGTTTAATTTCAATGAATAACATTCGCTCAAACAGAAGACAATATTAAGTATATATGTTGATAACGATGACACCGATGGTTGAATGAGGAAGCAGTTGCTTCGCCGTCACTATCGCGCTAAGTGATGTGAGTTTAAATCTTACAAATGACAATTATTTATTTATTTAAGGACAATTAACAAATCATACACTAAAACATTGTGATAATACATAAGTAGGGATTAATTGTTGCGAATATTTGGAGCTTAAGCGGAGCTTCCGCATCGATTTGGACATCTGCATTTTCATCCGCATCCGCAATAATCAACGTGGATGTTAATGCAGATTTAGATATAGTGCAGATGCTGAACAAGAAAGAAAACGGATGGACCGATGAATGGCGCGATGATTCTTAAAGTGAAGATAAGAATCAAGAAACACCAGAAAATGGTGTAGCTAAATTTATGAACCTTCACAAAACATGCTTAAACCTGCAAAGGTGATATTAGATACTTTTTATTAAATAAGATGCACAATTTTCATCAACATCCGCATCCGTAAAATGCTACAACATCCGTGCAATCAAAGCCTATTCAAGTTATTTTATTTATAAGTTATTTCTGGCCCTAGTAATCATTCTTGTTTCACTGCGGACTAATACTTACTCCGCTATAATTATTGCGGAGCTTCTGCATCGATTTGGGCATCCACATTCGCGGATGTGAGCCTTTAAATATCGTATCCGGATCCGCAAATGTCAAGAAATCTACATCCGCAACATCTCTGGTAGGGATACATTATATAGTTCTGCCTTAATGATCGGCTGCCACGGCATGTATTCACGAATATTTGTGTATCCACAAATTTAATAATTGACATGAATCTGGCTGTATTCTGTGTCCATTAATTAACAAAGCTAAATCTTTAGGCTGTATAGTAGTGGTCTTAGTTGTCGCCACGCTACTGCACCAACTGTTATAAGTTGAATGACAAGAGATAAAAAAATAATGATCCATAAATAGTCGTACCGAGTCTAGGTGACTTTTGATGTCCGTCCTTTGAATGTTTGTAAAGTTGTAAAGTCCCCAGTGAAACAAGAATTATTACTAGGGCCAGAAATCCTAACTAATATTATAAAAGCGAAAATGAGTTTGTTTGTTATCTTTTCACGCCTAAACCACTGAACCGATCATTCTGAAATTTTGCATATACGTTGTCAGGTGTACAGAAACGGACATATACTACGTTACATCCCGAAAAAAATTACTGTTCCCGAGGAAAACAATAATAACGTTCTTATGATAATAGATGGCGCCACGTGTCTTTCGAATCATGATTGAATTATATTATTACAAGCAGCGTACAACCCGAATTGATTGTCAAATTCTAAATTAACGCGAGCGAAGTCGCGGGCAAAAGCTAGTAACTTTTAAATAAAATAACTTGAATAGGCTTTGACTGCACGGATGGCGTAGTGGTTTAAATGGTCGCCTCGCCATTGGCACTGCGCCGAATGTTGTAGGTTTGATACCAAGGGACAAAAAATTGTATGAGCCACAAATAGTAGTACCGAGTCTTGGTGTTTTTTGTGTCCGTTGTTTAAATGTTTGTAAAGTCCGCCGTAACACAGGATTAATAGTGCGAGAATTTATTGTCGTCGAGAAACCTTTTCTGTCCAAAAACAATACTTTTTTTTTACAGACGCTATCAGAAAAGCGTTTCTTTCTTCAATGGTTAGTAACAAGTTACACTGTTTGTTGCGAACGTCGAATGCTCTAGATAACCATTTGCCACAGACCCATAGCCAGTTGCACTCACTGATCGGTAAACGATTAGCGAGGTTAAGCAACGTTGGGTGCGGTCAGTCTATAGATGGGTGACCGCTTAGTGGTATTTCATCTGAGCATCTCCGTGTTACGGAGGGCACGTAAAAAGTCGGTCCCGGTTGTTGTCACATTGACAGCAGTCGTTAAGCCATGTCAGAGGCCTACGGGCGGCTTGAACAACTCTTGACAACAGATTGGCCACTAACGACACGAAAAGAAAGAAAGACAGGTGGGCAATTATATCCTCATAAAGGCTATTTGCGTTAACGATTACGGTAGAGATGTATTACACATAAGAACATTGCATTACTTCGGGAAGAGTTTACAGTGCATCTTAGTATTATCAAATTGTTTCAATATGACATGATCTATATAAAAAATTAATATAATTATTTAGTATTGTTCAATTTTTTATGGTAAAAATCTATTCGTAAAGGTAAAGTTAAACATTGTAATGTAAATAAACATACCCACATTTTTCCCTTGTATTATTATATTTTAGTATTTTCATCAGAAATATCTCAAAATATAATAAATATTATATATTTTTGTTTTTTTGTTCATTTCCAATACAACAAATTTCAGAATAATCGATAGCCTGACAGTCAGATGAATCATCTGAACTCCTTACAACAAAGTTCTCTAATGCGTCCCTATCATGCTATAGACTATTTTGATGACCTAGGTTAAGAAACAAGAAATAGTGTCTATTACTTACAAATACTAAAATAGTAGGTCACAAATGGTGTTGCAAACATGCGATATTAAGTCTAGACTTTATCGATCGTATAAGCTATTAATTGTGCCTGTTACTTGGGAAGTCGTATATTATATCAGAAAGTAGTAATATTACTTATCTAGTTTAGGGTTTAATATTAACTTTCTGACCAACAACGGTTTGGTGTTAGGCAAAGTCAAAGAGCAATTTGCGAGAATAAGTTTTTATTGTTTAATTTTGCCAAATTGCTTCATGCGTGTAGGGTTACTGCACAGTCGTGAAACTTTTTGGGATACATAAAAGTTATAGTTTTTGGACCAAATGCTTTTAGTTATGTATTAAAATGATATTGTTATGACGGAAATCTAAATTTCTTAATATCGTTTCAACTTTGATTATGTACTTTGTGTCCGATTACAATGCTAGCAAATTCCAACCCACACACATTATTCATAATGAAGCAGATATATTTTTAAATTATTAAACGTTGTCAATATTACTTCTCTAAGTAGGTATAACATAAATTAGTGCGCAACAATTTTCAATCAATTAACCAGTTTATCACTAGCCACTGCTGGCTATAAGCCTTTTCCATTTTACGCTACAACATTCAGTTTTCTCCGGCACCATTTTCAGGTTATTACGTCAGGTCTAAGCAGCAACACTTTTAATATAATAAGTATTTAGTATCATATTACTAATGTCAATAATATTAAAGCATATAATATATTGGTCGTGGAGATTGTTTAATACGACATGATTATTTAATTTGAAATTAAAAGGGACGACTACTGCATTGTCAAATGAACGCCTTGACGTTATTTCGTCAACGTCATGCTCACATGACGTCTCAACAAAGTCACGTGCTGTTCGGTAAAAGAATATTATTCTAATTCGATCTCGAGAGGGTTAGCACGCGCCTAAGGCAAAATTGTTGGTTTATTTGTACAATTTGAATATGTAACGCTATTCCTAACTAATATTATAAATGCAAATGTGAGTTGTGTGTGTTGTTGTGAATGTGTTTGTTTGTTTGTTACGCTTTCACCTCTAAACTACTCGTCCGAAATTTTAGATACACGTTGTAAAGGAGAAAAGGATATAGAGTACCTTCCTTTACCGTTCCCAAAGGATAATAAATTAACATAGCGTGCGAAGCCGCGGGCAAAACCTACTATTAGAGTACGCGATTACAAAACTTATAATGGAGCCAACACCATCGACTGATGTTAGTGACACTGCGACTACCAACCTAGCCGATACGACGTTATACATATTTATGTGTGTACGCCACGCTTAAAAAGCTTCTATTAAATATTTTCTAAGGAATTAAATCAAATAGCCGTGATTTTAAATAACATATTTGAACGAAAGGCGAATAAAATAGGCTTCTTTTGAAGTTACCAAGTAAAAAAACCTAATTCAAATAATAGCTGCTTTTTGTCGGTAGCTCCACGTCGGTGTTTTTAAACAGCTACACGTTCCTACATAAAGCTAGAGCAAAATAAAGTTTCCTTTTAGTGTCGGTGGCAAAGCAAGTGGCAAGTTTACGAAGCAAAATTACATTTGCAACTTCATCAGGTGTCGGTACAATAACATTATGCGAAGACTTTCTGATTATTTATTGTTACTAGTTTAAAGATTAAAAACCGAGACTAGGTAACCGAGAGTAGTCACCTGAGACTAGTACTTATTTATAGATATTGCAATAATGTGAATATGAGTGTATGGTAATTCTTCTTTATTAGCTTGTTTATATGTTCCACTGATGACTGATGAAAAGCCTCTCCCTTGGACTTCCAAATCTCCCTATTGATGGATATCTTATGAAACTGACCGATACAATTCCTATGCGATACATGGCCACAATACACTGAACGTTATAAATACTAGCAATTAATTGATTACTCACCTTCATATCACCTAAATGATCTTTTATAAACCTTAATAGTCTAACTCAGCAAAGATATCTGAGAATTTATTAATTCATTGTAACGACTCAATTGTTAGATACTAAGCAAATTTGTGAGATAGTAAAGGTAAGGTAAATTTTCGTTATTCATATTTCGAAGTTATTAAGTGTTGATTTTAGTCGTTTTAATCACTTAGCCAACGCTCGGCCCAGGGAACAGACACAAAGAAAAAGCATTGTCTGTTTTGGAAGAATCAATGCAATAACAATAGAAAGGCAATTTCTCAGTTTGTTAGGGTGCTTCGCCTTGGCGTGGACATTAATTATAGTAATAAATGCATTGCTTTTTTAATATCTAATACCCAAAACAAACTAAATATAATGAAGCTGCAGCAAGTTGTTAAAATATGCCTTTTTTTTATATACATAATATTGCAATGATGTCACTTATAATCGACTGAAAATGAGCATTTCATTGATTGCATAGTATCTATATTTATTATAAAAACGATACCTTATTTATGTAATAAAGAACATGTTAAGGAAAACAAGTATCTTATCAAAAATGCACGTTTATTTATATGCTAACCCAGAATGGAGCGCAAAATAAGAAAAATGGCGGTGCCTATGATTGTTATTAGTTTAAATATTTATATATGCGTTCTTTTTTACCGAAATATTTCCTGCAACGAGGTATTATTTAATATTTTTGAATTAATTAATTATAATTGTAAATAGATTTTTTACTGAGCAATTTGTCCACGCAAAGCCGAAAGTAGGTATTCCTTTTTTTGCATACAACTAATGTGAGTTACAATGTTAAACGGTAGTAGATGGCAGGAAGACTTGGACGTTTTCGAAAAGGACGGGCTTTACCACTCTCCAATTATTGTACTGTAAAGCAACATATTAAAAATTGCTAGTTGATAAAACGTTCAACTTATAATATCAGCCCTGTCTTAAATTGTTAGACTAATGGGCACGTGCCTCTTCTCGGTGCGAGGATTAGGCCATAGTCGACCACGCTTGCCCAGTGCGGGTTGACTGACTTCAGGTATCTTCGAGAACATTATGGAAAACTCTCAGACATGCAGGTTTCCTCACGATATTTTCACGTTCAACTTAACTTCTTGAAGGTCTAGCGGAAATACGAAAAAAATAATTAAAAATTCTTTGTGCAAACAATACACAAACGGACAAATGTATGTCCGCTCGACACTTGACTCATTAACGAGTCAAGTGTGCAGCGGACATACGTTTCTCGATTCTTTTTTTTTGGATGACTCATTTTTGCGTACAGCGTTATGTTCGCTCGACAGTTGACGGGTTAATTACTTACAAAGGATGCTTACAAGTTGTCATAGAGGAAGTCTTTTGCTATCGACCAGGCATAGTCGCAGAATCCTTGCTGTTATTGAGAATGTCTTGATAGAAACCCAACACTTTGGCCAAAATCTCTATAGATTTATAGTAATTGCGTTGAATATTGTGTTACTACGTATCTAGTTAGCTAACCTATCCCAACGGATATTGACAACTTTAGATGCCTTAGAGAATTATGTGAAAATTTGTCAGACGTAACCACAAAGTAAATACTAGTAACTAAATAAGCTATGGTTGGCTCTTGGGACTGTCGGAATGTCGAGTCAAACGTTTTAAGTTAAACCAGGTTAAACACACTTTAAATTTTAACTAAATTTTGCCCACGACTACATGCGCGTGAATTTGGAAAACAAAGTTAGTATTTTATTTCATTTCAGTAGTCTAGTTTATACCTTATAATATTAAGCAGCGATAGCTCAGTGGGGAGACCAACAGACTGCAATGCAGAAAGTCTCGAGTTCGAACCCACGTCGCGCACCTCTGACTTTCGGAAGTTATATGACTTTTCGAAATGATGTGCGTATTGATTGACAATTATCGTCTGCTCCGTGCCTCGGCGAGCACGTCAAGACGTCGGTCCCGGCTGCCATGAACATCTATGACAGTCGTTATTGGGAAGTCAGTGCCTTCTAATATCCTGACACTAGTCTAGCTTTAGGGTATCGTTAGCCTTCGGGTTGCGGAGGTCAGATGGCAGTCGCTCCGTATAAAAACTGATATACAGTCAAATCCGGTTAGACTAGAAAGCCGACCCCAAGTGACTTAGGAATAATAAAGGCTAGGGAGAAGAAGAATCTAGTTTATACCTTGACCTCTAGTGCTAAAATGGAAAAAACATCAAAGAAAATACATGTTCAATACCTGCATCCAAAATTTCATTACGATCCTTTTAGATATTTCAAAAACATTAGTAACTAAACTAAACTTTAACACAACAACAAACAAACGTTTTTGTAGCATGAACGTAATCTGAACTTATACCTAGTAGCATTTATTTATCACAATGAAGAAGACAAGGTGGTTACCTCAGATTGTTTTTCTTGAACATTGATTTTTCGCAATTTATATTACTATCACTTTAACTTCAAAGAAAAATATTATTAAAATTTTTCCAATATTATAGGGTGAATATTGCAATCTACAATATTCACCCTATAATATTGGAAAAAATTTATAGGGTGAATATTGTAGGTTGCAATATTCACCCTATAATATTTTTACAGTTAAAAATAATACATACTAAGTACGTCGACTATGTTTTATTTTTAACTTTCCAAGAAGCTCCACTTTGTCTAGTGGTAAATAGTTAATAAATTCAGTTATAATGTCTAAGCGAAATCGATGTGGCTTCTTGTTCTAAACAGAGATACTTTCGTTAATAGGGGAATGCTATAATTTTATCGAAAATTATCGAATTGATCCAAAATTGCAACAACTGGCATTCGTGTCCGACTTGACGTAAGTGTACCATTTTATTGTGGCCAATCTTATCTTGACACATGAACTTCCATTACATTTTGCTGAATCTGTACGTATTTTAAATTGTGTTTTGTCTATTCAAATGTTGGTTTTTGCCTTATGGTATGGCCGCCCGACGGAATATATTTACATATATACACACTTCACTTAAAGCTGTTGCCTCGGTTTTGAGGATAGATTCTATCTACAGCTGGTACTGTTAGATACAACAGGGCATATAATATAATAGAGCGATAAATTAGAGCATTGGTTTACGGATTGCTAATAATTACAAATAATAATCGATAAAACATGTGAATAACAATTGATATTAATCGAATACATTTAAATATTTTATCGATAATTGCGGCTACTTGCGGCTATGTAGCTAGTTTACAAAGAAGTTTGAATGGTTATATATGAAGCAATATATGAAGAGGGATGTATTTCGCTTTAGGCTATTTCTCATAGCCACGGCTATATTGATCTGAACATTTACTTATCCGGACTTTGCGTATACAATATTGACTCAGACTTTCTTAGAAGAATGAAACTTCATAATAATAAATATTATTGCAGCTCTACGTATTGATTGACCTAAGCAAGAAGCATGTTAATTAGATGCTTAGGGGTTATATTGATTATTGGGTTTTCCAGTCAAGAAATTGTCAGCACTAGTTACACACTGGTTTATATGGTCGCGTTATCACTGCTACTGCGTCAAACTTTCGATCCTTAAAGACAAACATTTGTGTGATCCAAAAATATTTGTTCCAAGTCTGGGTACTCTTTGTATCCGTTGTTGGAATGTTTGTAAAGTACCCCACGATCCAGCCATTATTACTAGCGTGGTAGTTGTATTTTATGAAGAACTAGATGTTCCCGCGGTTTCACCCGCGTTTATTATTACTGCGCCGTCCCCGTGGGTCGTAGCGTCATATTATATAGTCTATAGCCTTCCTCGATAAATAGGCTATCCAACACTAAAATAATTTCTCAAATCGAACCAGTAGTTCCTGAGATTAGCGCATTCAAACAAACAAACAAGCAAACTCTTCAGCTTTATAATATTAGTATAGATAAAAGTAGTTAGCTGTGCTGCATCTCTGTGTCTCATAAAGCCAATAATAATTGGTCCTGCTCTTACAAATTTTGCCAAAATTAGTAAGTAATTTTGGATACTAGATTTCAATAACTCATCATTTTTTTATTCGAAATTACTCGCGACAAGTCGAGAATTAAATTCTAAGAAACTGTTAAAATCATAATAAAAATATAAGTTCAATTTAAAAAGTCCTATTTTGTGACTGTACCTGTGTCAAAAGGTCTGGCTGGCCCCTATTAGGAAACTAATTTTTGTAATATACTGTACATATTATAAGGAAAATGTAGCATTTTAAACCCTTTTATTACTATGACTAGACTTATAAGTGGTTCTTTTGTATAATTACATTTTCAATATGGTTTGGGTATATCTATACTAATACTATAAAGATGAAGAATTTGTTTGTTTGAACGCGCTAATCTCAGGAACTACTAGTTCGAATTAAAAAAATATTTTAGAGTTAGATAGCACATTTATCGAGGAAGGCTATGGGCTATATAACGTTACGCTACGACCAATAAGAGCGAAGCAGCAATGAAAAATGTTGCAAACACGGAGGCAATTCTCTTAGGGATTAAATATAATGATCATCAAAAATACTAATTGATCAGCAAATATTGCACAGCATAACGAGCATCTATACGCCTCAAATCACTGCATTCTGTCTCGGAAGTGTTAGGTTATGTTAGGTTAATTTTTTTAAACCCACCCAAAAATAGGAGCCCCGCCAAGCGGGGCTCCGTCGACTTAGTTTGATCTCTTTAAAGTTTGCTGGCCATGAGTTGCTGATCATTTCTGCTCACACATTATATTTTTCTGCTCACAAAAATACCAATACTATGCTAACCATTTAAATAACACCCATTCTCTTATATGAAGCAGACGAACTTGCGTGGGTCAGCTAGTATTAAAATAAAGTTATGCTTGCCGTACTATTGCTGTTAGGCATGGCTCTAGACATACATAGGTCTCATGATTCCGCTTTAATCAATAATATAGACAAAATGAGCTTTTCAATCCTTTATCTGACCTCTTCAGCCCTACAGAATACCAATATAATACCAATTTATATAAATAAACTTTTTAAAGATACACTGGATACATTTAGCGTATATAGATATCCCAGTGCTGAAGCACATAAACTGCAATATATTCCAATGAAATTGCCATCTATAAACTCAATATAAACTTTCATAATAATATATCGTAAACGTATTTCAATCAGATTGCATACGTGAGAATATGCGAAGATATTTTCACCTAATTCTGAAACGTATATTAACCTATGAATACACGATAACGACCTTATGTTATAGGTCATAAGGTCCATATTGGCTTATCATATTGAGCAGGTGATACTGCCATATAATTTTATGGGACACTATGTTCTTATTATTCTAAGTTCAATAAAGGTGCGGATTGGATCTTCAATGTGATGTTATGAGTGATCAGGCTTTGTTATCTTAAGGTTGGGGTTGACCTCATTGAGGTAGAAACTATTGTGGGCTGATAAAATAATTGTTTAGTAGACGCTATAATTATGACACTTGTTATTTGTGAACATATTTAGTGGGAGCAACAGGCTAGTATGCAGGACAACATGAACATGCAAAGTACGAAAATATAAGTATACGTAGGAAGTATTGATCTATTTTGTAATATATAGCTAGACTTTATTTATTATTAATAACTAGGTTCTTAAAAAATATTTTGCACCTTTTTGGCAAGGTTTAGCTGTGATGATCATGGAAAACTCTAAGTCAAGTTTCAACTCTTTTCGAGTCTAGGGGACATTTGTCATATTTTGTACATACCTTGTGTCACGTATATTTTTACCGAAAAGGCAGGCAGAGACTGCCTCGGTGGTGCAGCGGTAGTGCATGCAACTGCTGGTCACCCAGCAATTGTAATTTCTAGAGATTTTGTCAGAAAATTCTCAGTAGCACTAAGGAGTTTAAAAATGTAGTCAGTTAAGTGTCATAGGTTCGTTCTCTTGACTACTACGTATGGTTTTGACGGTAGTCAGATTTGATAAGGATATACACTTACGACCGAGTCGAGCGGTTTGAATCTCACCTATGACACTACCGACGTTGAAACCATTCCTAACGCAGGCGTTTTAGCTTAGTTGGATGGGTTACCAGGAATACCAGTAATTTGCAAAATAAATTGCTAGTAATACATAATTATGTATTACCATATTATTTATACTATTTCCTTTCGAGAATACGTAGGTATGAGTTTATTTATGAGTATGTTTGTTACATATATTTGACGTTGACGTCACAATGTGATACCGGCTTTTAGGTGTAAACATCTTTTTCTGTCACTTCTTATTGAAGTGAAAACTTCTTTAGCGGCATTGTGCACTTTTTTTGTGATGGGTAAAAAATGTTAAACTCGCGTCAGGACATGTGACCTGATCGAAAATTCGTAAGACGGAGTGAGAATTGTCAAACTCGCGTCAGGACACGTGACCTGATCGAAAATTCGTAAGACGGAGTTAGAATTGTCATGTTTGTGTACGATAGCACAATAAATGAATATTGTATTTTACCACATAAGTGATAGTACTTTTATACTGATAATTAAATCAATTCGTGCAGAATTATTCCTTAACCATTCCAAAATATCAAAAATGCAAACGTTAGTATTCAAGTTTTCACTTCTGCCGGCACTCCCCGAGTGCAACCCGTTGTTTTTTATAATCTAATTTATGCTCATATTATGTCCCTACAAGTCTCAAAAGACATATGTAGGATGTATGTAACCACTAGCGGTAAAGAGGTTAAAAGTGGCTCCCAACTTCGTCCTACAGTTTAAGGAACTTCACAAGATTTGCCTTAGATGAAAACTTGATTTCCAAGATCCACTGTGACTGTGGAGTTTCTAAGAAAATCACAAGAAAAATCGCTTCATTGTGTGGCTTTCCGTAGTATGTTCCCTTGTCGCCATTTCACCACTAACAGCCTTATAAGCTAATCAATACTTAGTTACTCTCAACTAAGACAATGTTTAGTGCTTCAGGCAAATATTAGCCCCACCTTAAGTCAGATTGTAGTGGTGGTTCTTAACTACTAACAATCTCGGCGCCCAAAATGGCGCTCGTATGTCAGATGTGCAATAAAACAGAAGAAACAATTAGACTCTGAAACACTTTGACAGGGTAATCTCCATTTACTAAGATCCTGCCATATTTTTTCTATGTGATTTATTAGCAAATAGGCTTCAAGCACTGTTAACCTGGCCTATTTTTAGAATGTCTCCAATTTAGTCTGAATGATTTTCACTTCCGATAGTCTCATTTACATTCCTACCTTGGTTTATTTTCTGTTTTTCCTTCTTACAGATTTCTCAGACCATAATAATACAACTTTCTAAATTCTTGTGTCTATTTTTGCCTTCACGCCACATCGAGTTTGAAATGTATTAAAAGGATTTTTATTTGTTAACCTTTACTTGGCATTTGAAAAACACTACAGTATTTAATAGCTGGCATTATTTCCAGTGAAAGGATATGGTTTTAATCTAAACTGACAGATATAAATTGGGTAGATTCCATACGACTAAAGCTGGTGTGTGTAGGTGTTAGCTGTTGCCTCGTTTGGTTTTAGGGTTCCGTTTCAAAATACTGAAAACGGGACTCTTATGTATATGACTTTTGCCGTCCGTCTCTATATCTATCACAGCTGCTTATCCTAACGACAACAGCGTTACTTTAGATTGAAAATATGAAAATTATTTAAACAATGTTTGTCGTAGTTTTAAATTACTAAGGATTTTGTAAAAAAGGGTTCAAGTAGAAGCCAAATAAATTAAAATAGCATTACCAGATTAAATGGGTTTACAACTTATTCTATAAACTAAAAAAAAATTACTAGCCCTTCCCCCTCATGACGAAGCGTAACATTTAAAACAACTTGAATTAATAGAAATGTGTGTGAAGATTACAGAAAAATTAAACGATGACTTCAGAAAAATTTAGGTACGCATTATCGGTATTTAAGCTACGTGTTTTGATGAATTTATCTACAAAACCTTCTTAGCTTTCATTTAAGATACGGCATCTTCGTGAAGTGACTCCACCTCACTGGCAATAACCATCGGTCGTAGCTCAAATGTGATCGGCGTTTTTTTACCAATGAATAGAATTTATTTTGTACTTTTTAAACGGTAACGGCAAAGCTGAATTTGGATAAAATCAGCAGAATATTTTAAAGCAGCCTTATAAACATTAACCATACTAATATAAGTTCCCACGTTCGAATTCTGGGCTAAATGTTGAAATTTTGTCACACAGCATTAATTACTGTTAGGAAATTCTGAGTAGCAAAGACTAGAAATGCACTCGATAGACGGCTCCCCCTTTTACGTAGGACTGAATATAGTTAGCATAATCTGGTTGTAATACAGCTCTAAATTGAAATAATATATAGGCCTAAGTGTATGTATTTATTAAAGTATGTATTTATTAAAAGTATATGGATTCGTAGCTTTGTCCATATAACGAGTCAAAAGGCTTAACGAATATGAATTAAATTTACGTTCCATTAAATTCCGCTGGGATTATTGCTGTTATACTCACTATGAGTATTAAGCGCAGGGGAATTTGATAAAATGTACGGATCTGTCCAATTTAGTGACACACTAATTTAACTAAACCATTTTGAAACCGAAATCATTAATATAATGAAGCCACGAACATAACAATCATATAAAGAATTCTATAATATTTATTATGGATAATGCCCCGATGGCGCAGAGGGAGTGTTACTACGCAACAGGTATTGGTTCCGATTTCTGGGTAAAGCAAAGTGTTACTGAGTTTTTCTGCCAAGAAGACGTTCTCAGTTGCATCATGGAGTTTGGAACTGTGCTCCATAGATGGCAATAGGCTTGCCACATAATTAACGTGGAACCCAATACTACAGCAGCGAGAGCCTAGTCGTTATACTGCCACGCAGAGGTTTCTAAATCGACCCCAGGGCACGTATCTCTGGATTATCGAAATTATGTGCATACAATTATTTAATATAGTTAATTGTCGCTCGCTTTATTGATTGGCAATTATCGACTGCTTCGTGCCTCGGAGAACACATTAAGCCGTCGGTCCCGGCTGCCATGAACATCTATGGCAGTCGTTATTGGGAAGTCAGTGCCCTCTAATATCCTGACACTAGTCTAACTGTAGGATATCGTTAGCCTTCGGGTTGCGGAGGTCAGATGGCAGTCGCACCGTGTAAATACTGATATCCAGTCAAATCCGCTTAGACTAGAAAGCCGACCCAAACGACTTGGGAATAATAGGTAAAGGCTAAGGAGAAGAAGAATTGTCAAAAAAAAACACCGTGAGGAAACCTGCATGTCTAAGTGTTTTCCATAATATTGTTAAAAATATGTAAAGTACGGGTTGCACAGTTGGTGGAATATGGCCTAATCCTTCTTATACTGAAAAGAGTTTTAACTTTTTTTTTTTTTTTATTATGCTCTTCAAAATGACCACACTCCATCTGATGGTAAGCAGTCGTGTGGTCTAAGAGCAGTGGCCTCCACACCGCCCTCATAGCAGCCGAGGCGATGTTGAGGTCTCTACTTTGACGGCCTCAAAAGGTGCTTTTTCAGGCCCTTCTTAAAGGACCCAGGATTGAAGGAAGAAGGAAACACGTGCCTTGGCAGAGAATTCCATGCCTTGGTCGTTTGGCAGAGGTATGAGGACCCAAAAACACGTGCCTTGGCAGAGAATTCCATGCCTTGGTCGTTTGGCAGAGGTATGAGGACCCAAACTTGTTGGTACGCGCTCTAGTCGATAGTTAATACGAGTTGATATTATTTTATATATCATAGCTGTCGCAATGTGTGTGGAATACAGCTCTGTATATCCCTTGTGTGATACAGGCTTAAGATTGTGTACATATGTGTTAATTACATAGCATGACATGCGAGTACAACTGCGGGTGAAAGCTGGAACTACATATAATAAAAAACGAATCATAATTTTCCCGGGCACCAGACAGTACTTTCAAATTCCACCTTATGTTTCCAAACTTATTCTACTTTGTTTTACAAGGCAAGGGAATCCTGCAGAGACAGGCGAAAATATTAATATTTCTTCACCATCATCCCTTGCGTATAAGAAAAGACAGATACCTCCTACAACTTAAACTTATTTGAATACAAAGGAAAATAAACCCTAATAAGCAATGTTTAAGGTAAATTTTGTTTCGATAACTATTATATTGCTCGTACGACGATTATCTTTACATTATATGCCGCTGTTATCTTGGTATATCCGTATTTTGTTTCGTTATCCGACTAAGACAAATAAGCGTAACTATGCATTTTTTTGTTTGAGTCGTTCAAATGTGGCTTAGACCTTTTTTCTCAATGCATACACACTCTCGCATGTGTAGGAAAATATAATATAATGACTAGCTTTAGCGCGTAGCTTCGCTCGCGTGAAAGTAGGTTCGGTTAGTTTATGTTAGTAAAAGTACTTTTTAAAAATAAAATATAGCTTATGTTACTCGGTTAAAATCGGTTGCGCAGTTTTTGTTTTAAACCCTTACAAACAAACAAACAAAAAATCAAGACTTTCCTCTTCATAATATTAGTCTAAATAAAGGCTATAAAAATATACCCTCCTCCCTTGCTCTCTTACCATTTATAGTTTCAATTCCCGAATCGGGCTAATTATTATTGGAATTTTCCTTCAAGAAATACCCATTAACAAGAATGGCGTCTGGCAAGGTGCACTGTAGACAGTAAGAAAGAAATAGGTTTTCTTATATGTACATGGTTAATAAATACCTTTTTCTTACAGCGTTAGTGTCTCTAACTTACAAAAATAATAGCCAGCTTAATTAAAATAGAATTATCAAACAATGTCGTCGTTAATTAAACCAGTTTTTTAATCTGTCTTATTATCCAAAATGGCGACCGCAGCTTACTGCTAAATTTTAAGCTTGTCACATCAATCTTAGTTTAAATTATAGACGAGGGATAATCTGTCTAGATGTTCAGATTATAAAGACTTTTACGTAATTAGGTGATGACAGATTTCAATCCTGTAGATAGTGTTAACTTCTAGTGCTTATAATATTAATGATATTTTTATGCGTCTTAAGTATATTTTTTAACCTATATTGTGTTTTTATGTCAGTGACAGTTACAATAAGTTATTCTTGACTTCCAGATAGTTTATATACTGTCAGCTAAAGATAAAATTGACATTTATATCTTACTAATTCTACTTATAATACAAATGTGAAAGTTTGAGAAGAGGATGGATGGATGGATGTTTGTTACTCTTTCACGCAAAACTACTGAACCGATTACGATGAAATTTGGTATATAGATAGCTGGAGAACTGGATTAACACATAAGCTACTTTATATCTCGAAATTCATACAGCATAACGACCTACGTGGGTGAAACCGCGGGGTGCAGCTAGTACTATATAAAAATGATTATGACTAAGGCGTCCCCCACATTAGGCGTGCGCGTTACTCGGGCGTGTGAGCGACGCTGGCGCCGCGCGCGCGCCGCGTGCGCGCTGCGTAAGCGTCGTGTGACTCATGTGTTGCCGCCGTGTGACGTGTGTGCAGCGAGCGCGCAGCGCGCACGCGGCGCTCGCCCTCGCGTTTAGTAGTAGTGGGCGGCGGGGATAGCGGGTGAAGGGGTAAGAACGCGACGCGAGCGCTGCGTGCGTGCCGCGTGCGCGCCGCATGCACTCTCGGCAGACGGCGAAGGGCAGTAACGCTAGCAACGCGCGACGCTCGCGCGGCGCCAGCGTCGCTCACACGCCCGAGGAACGCGCACGCCAAATGTGGGGTCAGCCTGAGTACCGTCAAATACATAGAAAAAATAAATTTAAAAAGTAATCATTATCTCAGAGTTTTGAGTATGCCTTATTACAACATAAATAGTGTATTTTGTAATAAAATATTACTAAGATTAATTTACAACCCTAATAATACTCAGACACAAAATAAAATTATGTGAAACATGCAAAAAATTCTCTCGTGTGGTAATCAAACCTAATACTCGACACAATTGGTGATAACAAAGGTGTTCACCTAAACCATTACACAATCTATGCAGTTAAACTAAATATATATAATATGTTACATTTCTCTAATCTACCACTACACCGAATTTTATAAGCTTTGGCATGGCTATAGCTTGAATTTAAAAAAAAATCACAACACCACATATAACTACACAAGGACACCATAAAACAATACAATTTAAAACAATTACTGTTACAGTAAACACACCATCATTTACATCTCTCTCCGTCTCATATTCCTAAGCCATTATGCACAGCTGTTTAATTAAAAGTCTAATTCTGCAAAGCGTCTGCAACATACCTACTAACAATATAAGTTTTCCCTCTGAGGCAGCTAGTATTACTTAACTAGAAATATAATAGCTTAGTCGTTAGTACTAATTATAACATTATATGTTTAATTAATAGCCTAGTCTTTGTTTGTCATGCCGCCTAAGTTTGCTATTATAATGACTTACAAAAATGATTAAAGCAATGAGCGTACAATTAGATAAAGCATTATAAGATACCCCGGTAATACCGACTAAACATACCACGGTTTTCCTCGACATAACCATAGTCGGCGAGGCCGCGCGAATTGCTTTTTGCGGCGACCCGCCGTGGTTTCGGCCCGCAGTGGTTTCAGCCCGCCGTGTGAAACGGCAGGCCACTACACAAAAAGTACTTCCTCCACCGTCCCCCTGGGGGAGGGACAAAGACACAGAGGCGCACATGTAAACACGCACGCCGCCTCTCGGACCTGGTGCTGATCGGGTGGTGAGCAGGCCCACGCAGCCCACCACCCCCAGGTCAAACCTCAGGATAGTTGGAGATCATCTCGCGCCCTCCAGCGCCCGGTTCTGCGGTTGGAGAGAGGGTTTAAGAGAGAGAGAGGCGGTGGAGCGGGAGAGGGAAATTACTTCCTCACAGAAGGAGGCGACGGCGTTCCACGATCCCACACTCCGGATCACAGACTGAACCACGGCCGGGAGTGATAGAGCAACCAGTCCGACTGCCTCGATCAACTCACGGCGCTGCGATGCCCAGGCGGGGCAATCCGCCAAAGTGTGCAACGCCATGTCCACAACAACATCGCGGCAGTCGCCGCAGTGATGACATCCGGGCGTCGCCTGCCGGTCTATGCGAAACAGGAACTGGCCAAAAGAACCGTGGCCAGTCATTACACCTGTGTCAGCCGGAAAGTGAGGGCGCCAACGCGCCTCTCCAGCCACTCCTCAAAAACGGGACTTACTTACCACGATCGTGGCGTGCCCGACTAATGCTACTACCTACGTGGACCCACTACTAACATAAACGTATAGAATAGCTAGAGGGGTTAACAAGAATAGTAACTTACTAACTCAATTTTTAATAATATTATTATTAATTAATTTTTGATTATTAGGTGGATAGTTGGCGTACAACGTAGGTGTAATCCACCTTTGCATACGTTTTCGGGGTAGTAGGCGTGACTATCTATGTCAAGAGGTCGGGCAAAGCGGTCTCCCCACTTAAAATAATAATTTTGCCCAAACTAGGACAGTATGATTGAGCAATTCTCCTTCGGCCCCGTCCCCACACCTTGTTGCGTTCCTTCGTTGGATAAACTTTCCATGCTTCTTGAAGAGTCGATGTGGTGATACGAGAGTCAGTGTGGTCCTTGCTTTAGGGGCACTGCTTCAATGGTGTTTCCTTTACTTCACATGCGGATAAAGCAGTTTGTTTTGCGCCTAATCGCCCTTCAGTCATATCGAATTACCGTTCCATCACTCTGAAAGAGAGAATATATAATATATACATACTTGTGCAGTCTAATATCTCCTATGTATATTGGCAGTCTCCTTTATTACTGAAATATGGTCTGAACCTTACTTACATTTTAAATCTTATTGGTGAGTACATATTTGAGCCGTTTGGTGTCAAAACGCTGGGGCCATGGGGTCCAAGTGCTAGGTCTGTTTATAGAGACCTAGCTAAGCGGCTGATCGACGCTTCACGTGACCAGAGGGCTGGTATTTTCTTTGCACAAAGAATAAGTATTGCCATTCAACGTGGCAATGCTGCCAGTCTTCTGGGCACGTTGCCAATTGACGACGATACGGAGGAATATTATGACGCTTTTTAATTGTGTTGTTTTATTTTTCTCTTTAGTTAATATGTCTTGTAAATAATTTGTGTATATATTATGTTAATTAATTGTTTATTTGATGTGAAATTACCAAAATAATGAATAGATTTTAATGTAGGTTTGTTTGTTACTTACATTTTTAAAGTTAGACATTATGTGAATGTTGCAAGCACCCATAAGCTGCAGTACTGGCCATTGCTGACAGTACATAGACTATTTAATTACTGTAGTTTGGACTTGAAAACGTGAGTAACAATCCTGCCGTTGCAATACTACACTAGCTGCTGTTTTCTTGCAGTGTTTTCCATAGTCACCACTGCTGATAATAATAATAATAATAAACTGGCAACCCTGACAAACAACATCAAGTCTTTTATTTTATGAATTTTTTAAATATATTTTCAACATTTCGGAACAAAAATTTATGTAAATAAGTATAAAACGTCTAAGATCGCAGTAAAAATATATATTTGATAAAACTCTTTAAGAAATCTGGTATTTAATATAATTTTTACAAAATGACATGTGTGACAAGTGTGGTACATCACAAGAGAAAATCCAAAACAGTTTATTTCAACTATAACATGTGCAAATAAATTAAGATGTTGACCAGGGCTAAGGCCAAAGCACTTACAGCACGCCTTCCATCCCCGGACTCGTCGCGTAGCTCCGTCTCGCAGTCACCAGGACACACATCAGCGCCACCGGACACTGCAGAGGCGTCGAGCAGCGACGAGTACTTCTCTCCGCCGTCGTCGCCAACATCTGTACGTCGGCGGGGAAGAGGCCGGCCACCGACTTGCTTGGGACCCAGAGGCCAACCGGCCTCAGGAGGGGTCCCCGCTATTGGTGGTAATGTGCGCCGCATGAAATGGACAAACTCAATGAATGAGAACGTCATGCGGGCATATTTTGTGGCTGCAGAGGGGGAAACAAACCTTAGTGCGTATCGTGATCGCATGCTGCCTTTGTTTCAGATACTTGAGCCAGCTGTCAACGTTTCGGCACAGCGACTATCAGATCAAGTGCGGGCAATCCAACGATGCCATCTGTTGGATGACACTGTACTTGAGAGGTTACGCTCTGACGTGCAGGGTAGCCTTCCCATCGCTTCTTCGTCGCAAACTGTGGCACGGGTAATAACAACTGCACCACAACCACAGTGTAATCCTGCTGATGGAGTGGCAGATGGACAGGCTGTTCATGTAGGTACCCACTACAACAGCCAATTAAGGAGCGCTTTGAAGTGTGCCATTACGGAATATCGATCCATGGAACGAAATCTAAGACCTCGTTTGCCACGTTTGCCTACGCATAAAAAGAATATAGCACTGGTGAGTGCTCTGGATTCACTATTGTCTAGTTATTTAGATAATAGTGAGAATCTCGGTGATACACATTCAATCCTGTACTGTGCGGCTGTAGCAGTATGTCGTGTAGCTGGTGTTAAATTACCATCAAATGAAACTGCTACACGACTGAACTCTGTTGTGCCAGCTTGGCAGTGCAGGATTGAGCGTCGTATTGCTGGGGCTAGAGCACTCATCGGAAAGCTCATATGTTTCAGGTCGGGCAATACACGCCCGAGAGTAATGCGCTTTGTGGTTCGGGCGTTTGCAGGTACTGGGATCAGTAGGCAAGATTATACGTCTCGAGTCACAGAGCGCATTGACTTCTTGAAACAGAAGATTTATGCGTGGGCAAACCGTATCCGGCGTTATAAAAAACGGGTGGATCGATATTGCCAGAACCGCACATTCCAAAGGGATGAAAGGTGGGTGTATAGAAAGTGGGAGCGATCTGATTCTGACGTGGGTAATGGATGTCGGCCGGATGATGATGCCACTAGCACTTTTTGGCGTAGCATCTGGTCGACACCTGTCTGCCACACAGAGGGTGATTGGATACGGGATGTAGAAAGAGTGTGTAAGCAATTACCTATAATGGAGCCAATTATAATAACAACAGATGACGTAGCCAGTGCAGTCCGTTCGTTACCAAATTGGAAATCAGCGGGTCCGGACGGACTGCACAATTTTTGGCTAAAATGGCTCCATAGCTCACATGCTCATTTGGCATCTCAATTCCAATCATCCTTAGAATCAGGATTGCTACCACATTTTTTAACAACTGGCATCACCCACCTACTTCATAAGTCTGGTAGGACCCTGGATCCCAAAAACTATAGACCAATTACATGTCTACCAACGGTCTATAAACTTCTTACATCCATTTTGAGAACAAAATTATCTAAGCATATTAGTGATAATTCCATTATATCTGTTTCTCAGAATGGATGTAGGAATGGGGCCCGTGGTACTAAAGAGCTCCTTATTATTGATATGACTATTAGCCAACAGGTTCGCCGTAATCGAAAGGATTTGTCGACATGTTGGATAGATTATAAGAAGGCCTATGATTCCGTGCCACATACGTATGAGGGTGCTGGAGTTGTATAAGATTGATACAACCCTATGCACCTTCTTGAAGACATGTATGAGGCAATGACGGACTGTTCTTTGCTATCCAGGATGTCGAGAAATTCAGGATTATGGTGTACCGATAAAGATCGAGCGAGGTATATTCCAGGGTGATAGTCTGAGTCCGCTGTGGTTCTGCCTGGCTCTGAACCCTTTAAGCACTCTTTTAGAGAGTTCAGAGCTGGGCTATCGGTTACGGAAAGATGGTCAGGTTATATCCCACCTCCTTTACATGGATGACTTAAAATTGTTTGCCCCCAGCAATTTGCAACTGGCAGCGTTACTTAAGGTAACCGAAACCTTTAGTAACTCTATCAGGATGGAATTTGGTGTGGATAAATGTGCAGTTATGCATGTGAAGCGAGGCAAGATTATGGAATCTGTTGGGGTGCAACTCTCAGATTCCATACAACTTAGATATCTATCTGGAACCGAAACCTACAAATATCTGGGTATGTCGCAGGCATTAAATATCTCCGAGGCTGGAATGAAACAAGCGTTGCAGGAGCGTTTCTTTGGCCGCCTGAAGAAAGTACTGAGAAGTCTTTTAACAGGCGGCAATAAGGTGCGAGCCTGTAACGGTTGGGTCATGCCAGTCCTTGCTTACTCCTTCGGCATACTCAGATGGACTCAATCAGAACTGGATGCCCTGGACAGAAAAGTCCGGTCACTGCTAACCTCTCACAGAATGCACCATCCACGTTCTTCTGTAATGAGGTTGTACATCCCGCGGAAATGTGGGGGTCGTGGCTTTTTATGTGCCAAGACCTTCCATAACCGTGAGGTGTGCAATCTCCGAGAATATTTTCTCCACAATAACGTGGATGTTCATCGTGATGTGGTGGCAGTGGATACTGGCCTTACCCCGCTCGCTCTGGCTAAAGAGAACTGGCGCAAACCGGTGGTGCTTACAACTGAGGATCGCAAGGTTGTATGGAAGAGCAAGGAGCTACACGGACGGTTTTATCGGGCTCTATATGGGCCCGACGTAGATTTAATATCGTCCGTGTCCTGGTTACGATTCGGTGACCTGTTTGGAGAAACCGAAGGTTTTGTCTGTGCAATTATGGACGAAGTAGTGATGACGAATAACTACCGGAGATATATCCTAAAGGATGGTACGGTTGACATATGTCGGGCGTGTCACCAGCCCAGAGAATCCCTCAGACATATTATCTCTGGATGTTCTCGTCTTGCTAATGGCGAGTACTTGCATAGACACAACCAAGTGGCCAGGATTATACATCAGCAACTTGCTTTAAAATACGATCTCGTGGACTTAGAAGTACCGTACTACAGGTATGTGCCCGACCCCGTTCTCGAAAATGGTCATGCAATGTTGTACTGGGATCGGTCCATCATTACTGACAGGACTGTTGTAGCCATTAGACCTGACATTGTGGTGGTGGACCGATTAGAGCGCCGTGCAATGATCGTCGATATCACCATTCCTCATGACGGGAATCTCGTGAAAGCTGAAAAGGATAAACAAGTTAAATATCTGGATCTGGCGCACGAGATTGTCGACATGTGGGATGTGGATTCGGCGATCATTGTACCGATAGTCGTATCAGTCCATGGACTGATTGCCAAGAGTCTCGATCACAATCTGAAGAGGCTCGCGTTAGACGGCTGGATTAAGTCTCTGATGCAGAAGGCCGTATTGCTTGACACGGCACGCATTGTGAGGAGGTTCCTCTCGCTGGAGCCCTAACCACCGGTAGCTTGGACCTAGTTCCCGATGCCGGTGGGTCTTCATAGTTTTTATATTTTTAAATGTGTTTTTTTTAATATATTTAAAAATGTAATTACTATTGAAAAATGTGTAAATAAAGAGAATAATAATTTATTTATTAACATAAAATTGTTTACACATTTCCTATGAAGCCCTGATTCCTCTGCTAGGTACGAAACCTGTGTTACAGGAAGTCAGTGTCTTCTCCCATATTATAATTTACACAAAAAAAAATATGATTACAAAAGCAATTCGTTGTTAGAAAGTAAACGAAATATTATGTGAGGTGTGTGTGTGTCAGTGTATGTGGGTGTGTGTGTATGTGTGTGAGGGTGTGTTTGTGTGTGTGTGTGTATGTGGGTATGTTTGTGAGTATGTAATGTGATTTATATAAAGTATTGCGAACCATAATTATTGTTACTACTAGAAGCTATCATTATGTTGTCTGTCATTGCTGATCCTGGCTACACATGTGTTACAATAGTAGGAATGGAATGGGATTAGTACAAAGATAGGCCGGAGCATTGTATACCATTTAGGTAGTATAAAAAGTAAATTGCCTGCCTTCAAGGTAGATAATAGGGTAGCCCCCTATAACGTGGCATCCAAATATAGCTGCCGAATTGCGCGTGCGTGTTAAACCTTTCGGTATATTCGGCCCTGACGCGACGGTTTGTTATGTTTTGGTATTAGTAAGGTGGCTATAGTTTATATTTTGATAAGATATGTTTGCATGGCCTATTTGGGCAATACCTTCCCTTAGAATAACAGGAACAAGTTTGTGTTGTTTGATGAAGTGGACTGTAACTGGCATGAATGGTAAATGCCTTAAGAGACTACTTTTGTGGTGTGTGTGTGTATGTGTGTGAGGGTGTGTGTGTGTGTGTCAAAAAAAGTTTAGATGTAGCACTGAGTCTAGGACTATGTGTTTGAACTGAGTCTGTATGCAGTAGGCTGGTTGCCTATTAGGTAGGACCTATAACCATAGATGGCTGAATGTAATACTCTTTTGCCTATCCCTTTCGGTAGAACGTAGTAGCAGATTTTTTTAATGTGAGAGTCCACAACTTAAACATTGAGTCCACACCGTAAACTACGTAAATATATTTTCAAATATTGAAACAGCTGGCAAAAAGAATGAACATTCTTGAAACGAATATTGCACTATCACAAAAATTTATTCGCATGAATGGGCCAACATCAGTTAGAGTATTGGTTTATTCAATAGGGAGATAGCCCAGTATCATGTGAATTACTTTTTCTCTTTTTGCAGTTTCTATTGTCAAAACTATTTCTATGCAACATCTACTAGCGCCGCAATGATTGATACTAAAAGAGAACAAACATTCTGTTATGTATGCGGCAACATTCGCATGTGTGCGCGGGCTGCGCCCCGCGCGTCCTTCTTTCTTAATAAATTACTGTGCATTCAATTAGCGAGTTTGATTGACGCGCACTGCTCCTGTCACTTTCGCGTAAATATATAACACGTGGTGACGAGTATGGGACTGGATTTCACTACCCTCGTATAATGGATTTTGTGTATTACGCATGTACAATGCTTTAGGTCATGGTTAGCTTACAGAGATCATGGCACTATCTGAATAAGAAATCATTCATCAATAATCTCACATCTTCTGTGTTAGTATTACATTTCTCGATATCATTCAAGGATATCAAATATAGAATTATAATTTTGTGTTTGTATATTTGGAACGTAACATATATTTGCAACGTTCAAATACAATTTGTGGCACACCACAAATTGTAACATTCTAGTGGTCAAATAAACCTGCCTTATTTGGCAGCAACAATTTATGGTTTAGGTACCAATAATGTAAGCTTGTGGCTAATATTTTTTTCATAACGATTGATTTTATTGCCGCTTTAGTGGAACATTGATAAATGTGTCTTAGAACCTTCATGTACATTATTTAGTGACTATAAATGAATATAATATTTATAAGAACATGGCCGTTACTGACCTAAAGTTAGAATAATCCTTGGCACAGTGGGTACCAGAGTGCCGTGTGTTGTGAGCTAATAATAACTAATACCAACACAATAAAAAAAATGTGTGGTCGACAAATAGTTGTGCTGAATCTGGATGTTCTTTTCTTTGTTTCAATGTTTGTAGAGTACCCGCGACATAAGAAACATATCCTTCTTCCTTTAAAAATAAGGAATCTGAAGTATACAAGATAATGTTTCTAGAGATTTAAAATCGCAGTTGACCTTTGATTCCACTTACAAAAATTCCCATTTGAGTTTGCTTGATGTCTATATATAATATGTATATCATTATTTCTCCTGTAATCTAACACATATATACATACATACTTAGGTGACCTCGGCTTCTAGACCCATTCATACTGCATTCCTTGTCCTATCCACAGTATTTGTCTTCTACTTTATAAGTCTCCGCTAGAAGAGCCACTGGTCAGTCAAACAAACGCCCCATAATCTATTTCCTATTTATTTTATACTTTGTTTTTGTTAAAACGTTTGTAAATATAACATCTAATGTATTTGTTAAAAGATGCCAAAGTCAATAGAAAAGAAAACTCATACCCTATTTTCCCTACTAAAGCCTGTTTTTTTGTTTCAGAGTAAAACACTAGACTTAGCTCTGGTGTCGATATACAGAGGGGGTGTGGAACTGGCGTCAATCAGCCAATATGCAGGTTCACCGTACAATACTACAGACAGGTGAGTGAAGTACAGACAGCAACACAACTCTCTAAACATTGAACTGAACAGTTTGTAAAATTACTTTTGGAATTCCTTTTTTTAAAAGACAACTCTTGCACTAGGTATATTTCCTGTGTCGCAAGGTGACTTGACAAACATTCAAACAACGGACACATAGAACACCCAGACTCGAAACAACGATTTCTGAATCACAAAAAAAATTGTCCCGTGTGGTTTCGAACCCACAACACTCGGCGAAGTGGCAGCGGCGAGGCGACCACTTAAACCACTACGCCATCCGCGTAGTAAGGTCTTTTTTTGGAATTGGAATTTTATAATAATTGTTCTTTAGTTATGAATTGGTAATAATAGCATTTGGCTAAAACTGCTACAATTCAATATTTCACGTATGTTTATCGACTTATGTTGCTAACTGTACTCTGCATAGATAAATACACAGTATTTTTGCAAGACCACTTTCGATATTACTCCCTTGTTTTATCACGAATATTGAAGGGAGAAAAACACCAGCCTTTCAGGTATTGGATTAAAAAATAGCAGAACCATCTCAAATATTGCTCTTTTGTCGTATCCTCAATATTGTAAAATTGGCAATTGCGTTTTGACAGTGAGAAGTTGATCATTAATCTACACTTCTTCCTCCATATAAATAAAAAAAATCACGCATACAAAAATCTGTGCGAGCAAAAGCACACTAATATATATTTCGTTTTTGTTATAAAAAAAGAGACCTTCCGCCTCAGGCATAATTCCTGTGTCTGAGGACTTTACAACATTCAAAAAACGGACACAAATTGTTGGTCACACAATTTTTTGTCCCGTATGGGTATCGAACCCACAACACTCGGTGCGGGCAGGGGCGAGGCAACCATTTAAACCACTGCGCTATCAGTGCAGTATTAATTGCTAAATTGCTTATCTATATATTAATACGTGAAGCGAAAACTTTGGATCCCTTTTTACGAAAGTTGGGCGGACGGAGGAGTATGAAATTTCGCACACTTATAGTTTATACAGAGAAGAAGTGACGAATGCTAATATTTTTTTTAATTATGCGTAAATATACATTAAATTAATGAAAAGCACTACACGCACACAACCATGCATTTGACACACGTAGTCGAAGCGCGTAACTATGGTTACACATATCAATATGTAATTACATATATCAGCAATATCTTACAGGCAAACTTTGGTCGAATTTCGAGCACTAGGCGACCGCTAGTAAGTATAAATTGCTTGATTGGTTGAACCCAAATTTAAAAGTCTTGTTACGGCCTTCAAGGTTAGGATCTTAACTATCTATACGACCCTTACTCACCATACTTCCATTATAACGTTACAAATGCCAAACTAACTTCAAAGTAATTCCGTCCCTTTGTTGTGTTACGCGACTAAACTGTTGAACCGATTGTAATGTAATTTGGTGTAGCGAGCTTGAAAGTTCATATTATGAAGCCACCAAAGTTTAGTTTTCACCAACAATCAATATAATTATATATTTTAAAATTTAATTAGTACTTGCTGATTTCGTTACTTGTTTTTAATTCACTTAACCAAAAGTCACACATTTTCATGCTTTTTAGGGTTTATTTGGCAAATCCTTTCTAATTGTTTGCCAGCTTTGTTTATATAAATTATTATTATCATATAATTTTATTTAATAGGCTTTTTTACTGTTCTAATAACCACGTTACCGTCAATCTGTCCAACTTTTTGTCTTGGATTCGGTTCCCGGGCCACGCAGTGCTATCGGGTTTTTCTGTTGATTAATTCTCAATAACAGCACAATCTCTAGTAATCTTCCTAATAGACGACAAATTACTCGCCTGTATTACGTGAGACATAAAAACATGCCATGTAAACATAGCGAGTAAAATCTGAGTGTTATACATTTCAGCCGTTAGGCTAAAGAAGGGTTACCTTCGAGGATATACCTACAAGCGTGAGTGTATGGTATATATATATTATGTATATATATGGGTCCTATATATTACACAGGTTTAATTATCCAATTTTACTTTGAATCTGTGAATATTGAATAAACTGGGTCTAAGTTACCTTAAGCCTGTAAATAATTCAAACAATGTCTTTAAACTGAGTCTTGCTTTAAATGGTCCCTGATTTACTCAGAAAACGTTACCGTAAAACTCACCTAAGTTTATTAACAAAACAGATTAACAATCACAAAATTGAAGCCACACTGTTTGTGTCAACTTTTACCTTGATCTATATAAAATAAACATTTAGACTGTAAATGTTTAATCTATTCAGACATTAGTTGATAGTCATTACAGTTATGTCAATTACTGTTAAATTGCAAAGAAATTTTAAGCTTCGTTTAATTGTGACATATATATGTCGGAACAGCAATATTGTTAGTGGGACACTAGCGCCATCTAGTGACACAGAAAGGCATTAGGACGGAACGCCAGCGCCATCTAGCGGCGCTAGACTGAGTCTACGAGGCGGCGCGAGGAGCGGACAAAACTCAGTCTTCGCGTTACCGTCGACCAGTGCACACCTCGTAGGAACTGTCTCGCGTTTCATAGTGATAATAAGTGCTCTTAGTGTGAAGTAGTTGTTAGTTGAATTTGAACACATGTTATCAGACTACCTACGTGTTTTCTATTGATTGAAACCAGCATTTCCCACTGCACGCCCACGTGCTTTGATCCTATAAAATGGCTGGGACGGGATAAATGCTGCTACTCCGACATATATTATATAATAATAACAGTCCTGTATATAAACTGTCCCACCGCTGGTTACGGGCCTCTTCTCAGTCTGAAATTTTTGGCAATTTATGTCGTAGACTGTACTTTTAACTATTAAAGATATTACATGCTTTAATGTAGTATTTTCCTTTTTGACTAACCGTCGTATATACTTTCTGTAAATACAACTTCAATTCGAGATCGCTTCGCATGTGCCTGGGAGCCTTTCGCTGATCTATCAAAGGCATAAAACCAGAATTCCAATTACCCATTTCTAGTTACAGATTGCCCGACTATGATGTGAAAGGTTCGTTTTTTCCCCTCTTGGCTCCCGAAATTGGCTTTTGGGTTTGGCATTAAGTTGAAGCTATCAATTGGAAGTTTCTTTTTCCAATCAATCGGGCAATCAAAACAGTTTGTAATTGGTTACCAATCTGTGTTCTCACTTTGATTATTCAAACAAAAAAAGTCATGATACCGTAAAGATGTCTGATTGGCAAATAAGTCTTAGTCAACCTAATGGTAAGCAGTTACCGGCTGTGATTGCTCTCAATGCCAGTATTAATCGTAGCCAGCCTTGTGGTAAAGGAAGGAGGGTATCAAATTAGAGATCAGGTACAATACTACACACCAAGCTTCTAGACAAATGGTCAGAATTTTTACATTTGATCTACCCCAGCCACAAAGCTTGGCGTAGTCCATATTATGGCTAGCGTTGTGACTTGGGTACGACAGATTTATACCACATTTTAAATCCATTATTTCGTGATTAAAATACATAGCTAGAGCATCATTATCAAATGAATAAAGATGACCGATCTCACTATTCCACGTTTGCCATCATTACCATTACACTTACAACTGTTTTCATTTTTAAATTATATTCTATTGATTGCCTCTATGCCGCATTGATGGTGAATCGATTTCTATACTTGAGATCGATTTCTATATATTTATGATTTTAATTTCTGGGTTGGTGAAGTTTATTTGAAATTTTCTGTCAAGAAAAGTCAGTAGCATCACGGTGTTTAGAACTGAGGCCACTAGACGGCAATAACCTTGCACCTATTATGTGGGACTTAAAAAAATAACTGATGAAATGTGGATGTAGTATGTACCTTTTCTTACCTCCTTTGTAAACATGTTGTATAATCTTCGTTCATGTTTCCTTAATTAGATATATACAAAACTTTTTCAACGTCATTATAATGTCATCGAGTTAAGGACGCTTAACACAAATACGCTTTATTGTCAACCAATTACAAAATCTACAGCGGTTTAAAAAACCGAACGCAAAAAGAAAAGCCTTATCGTTAAAAGCAATTTCTTACAGGCAGTCTGCGTAAAAAAGTCACGACATTCCAAAGCACCTCTTCAACATGACAAAAGACTTCTACATATATAAATAAAAATAGGTTTCAACACAGCCATTATGCCCTAAAATATAAAGAAGCTTTTATTCCTAAACGTCTCAAGACATTTTCGAGACAAGAAAATTTTCACACACGTGTGACAGTAGATTTTAATAATATTCTCGTTTGGTTATTACACATTACCGGGATATTAGACTACTGTCGCTCGCATAGATGTTGTAATTGTTATTTGGGCTATTATAGAACTTTATAACCAACAACTCCTTTAAGAGGATACGTAAGCATTAAGCAACATTGTTTCACTGCAATGCATACATGGCATGGCGTTGCTATAAAGTCGTACAATATTTTTAATGGGCCTGTTGAAAGAATTTGATATGAGCAAATGTTTTCTGAGTAGATTGGAGACAATTTGAAAATATCAGGCAATGTGAAACTTAAACCGATGAGCAGGCATGAAGAATTTAATGACAGCAAAAGATGCCAGGATCGTAGTTAGATAAAATTCGTGCGTTTGCTCACTCCTTTGGGAACTGTATGTAGTCTGTTATAGAAAGTCTCAGTTCGACCTAATTCTAAGTTTAAACATTAAAATATCAACTCAACCAATTCAATTCAATTCGTTTTGATTACTGTTGCTAGATTTCAAACATGCATAATTACCCACTACCCATTTTGCAAAAGAGTGGAATAATTATGGCAGATTAAATTATTATCATTGACTCCATGTTATTTTAAATAATTTGATGAAAATTACAAATTAGCCAAAAACCAAAAAACAAGCGTACAACCCACCAAAGTTCATTCCAGTAAGATATACTAACAATATAGGTATAGTGGCTGACATAAGTTGAAAAGAGAGAATCAAGAATTAAATTCGGACTTTGCAGAGGCCGTTGTGTACTGGACAGCCACGGGCTGACGAAGGCGATTATTTAAAATCTTTAGAGTCACATTAATTGCTGATATTGACTAATTGAGAGTTTAAATATTCTTAGCCATTGTCGCTATAGACTACCCTATCAATCACTATTATTCTAAAATTCTTGACTATCGTGCCAAAGCCCTGCCTTTATCTTCAGCAACATGTTTCGTAATGATACGGTTTCCTTAAGTATCCGAATCTTCATTGTTATTTGTGCTATTATTATCATTAACTTCCTAAAATAAATAGAAATGTCGTCGGGTTTCCCGAAACCCAAGTAGGAGAAAATTGTTATGGTAAAATCTTTTGAACATCATGACGCTTTTTGCGTTTAAATAAGGTTCTTCCTGCTTTATTTCTTTTAAAAGAAATCATCTACTAGGTGTTTTTCTCAAGACAAAAAGTAGAGGGAAAGCTTGGGACTAATTTCCGTTTGGCATAATCGTAGCTTATTTTGGAAGCGCCGATTTTCTAAATAAAAGGAAATTTCGTCGACCCTATTTCCTAAAAGTGTTTGCCGTACAAACGGTGTGAGGAAGATTTAAACTCAACTTAAGCTCGGTCTGGTGAGAATAAAGTATAGCTTAATTAGTAACTTATATTTATAAAGCTGTACTTAAAGTATCATTAGTTCTAGTTAGTTCTATTAATAAACTACGATTCGAATTCCTTTAAAATGTAACTAATTCCTTTAAAAACCTTCAACGAAGGTTTGGTTATTGCTATATATTTTTATCATTAATCTATGAATATTACAAACTTTCGCACTTGAAATAATAATATTAAAACTGACTATACTGTTAGGACCCTTCTAAATAATTGAAATTAAGACTAGACATTGCATTTGCCAAACGAGAGATGGACGTCATTAAATGGATACGATTGGGATAAGTACTCTCAAGTATTCTCACAATGTTTTATGTCATCGCTAATGCAAATAGAGTTTATAGCGTCATATTTATGAATTATATCAGAACGCGATAAAATTATTTTCAAGAGAGTATATTTTACTGAGGCATCAATTGACTTTTGAATAGGTATATTCTTTTGATTGCTTTAGGAATTGCACCTAAGTCAAAATATTAAAACAATACATTATTTCGGGTTATTCCCAGTTGCCCCCACTATCAACGCCACCACTGGTGACAAATGGGATTTTATGGAACATTTTATGGAAAGAAAGTGGCCAAAGTCTTTCTTTAAATTTGAATGGAAAAGTAGTTAAATCGGTCAAGTTTTGGAGAAGGAATCAAGGGACTACGAAACGTTGATTTTGTGTACTTTTAATAGGTATTTTCGGTCCAACCTGCAGTTGTCTCTATCGCGATCATGATACTGTACATAGTACTGCGCGACAGCAATAGATTTTACAAATACCTACCTATTTTTCAATTATCTCGCCCTTAGTGTTTCCTATTAACGTTGTTAATTTAATGGTTTTTATATTGTAATTTGACTTTACTGATTGCGCAATAGTTTGTGTAGTTATATCGTTAATAATATTTAATCTTGGAGATTCCGAACAAACATCAGATTAAAAAAAAAAGTATAATTGTGTGTAAATAATGATACGTCACAAATGTTGAAATAATGGGTTATTCCCAGTTGCCCCCACTATCAACGCCACCACTGGTGACAAATGGGATTTTATGGAACATTTTATGGAAAGAAATCCCATTTGTCACCACTGGTGACAAATGGGATCGCGATAGAGACAACTGCAGGTTGGACCGAAAATACCTATTAAAAGTACACAAAATCAACGTTTCGTAGTCCCCTGATTCCTTCTCCAAAACTTGACCGATTTAACTACTTTTCCATTCAAATTTAAAGAAAGACTGGCCGTGTTCCTATATTTTCTTTTTTTATATAATCTAGTCAAAAGAGACCGTCCATATCCGGCTTGAACGTGGACAATCGTCTTATAAACAAAGTAAAATATTAAAAGTTGTTTTAATATATATTTATTATAATGAATATTGGTTACAATCCAGTAGTATTAAATTGATGTATTTTATTTATATATTATATCAAAATAATACACACGGCCTGGAAGCAATAAGGCAATATTAGTGCAAATGCATAGACGGTCGAAGGACTGTTGGTTGCTGTGCTCACATAATGTCTGTAATATGGTACCTAAGCTGGGCAAGATATGAAAATGTCACTCCACCAGCCCAGTTTCTGGAAAATATTTTAATAACTTATGAAGGTGATGGTGACACATGAAAATAAATATTTAAACAATGTGTTTTATTTTATGATTTAACGAACTTGATACTAAACTTGATGACGATTTGCGAAAGACTGCAGGCAGATGCTGGATGCGGCAAGCTGAAGACAGGGCGCTATGGCGCTCTTTGGGGGAGGGCTATGTCCAGCAGTGGACTATCATAGCCTGATGATGATGATGATGATGACTAAACTTCAAAAAATATTTTTTTCTATTTAGTTTAGGCTACTCAAAATTAATATTGTTATTACAATATAAAATTGTTCACGCTCAGGCCAGGGTCCCATACAAGGTGGTCGGTCTCCTTTGTTTTCTGGATATTTGAACACAGCTGAAAATCTGGTTTGTTTTTTTGAGGTTTTTGAAGGTTCATGTCTCTTTAATAATTAATTTATGAAAAAAAGGAAAACATAGGGATATGCCAATAGAGCCTTTACATTTTTTGGAAAAAATTATTGCTCTACTGGCATTATCCAGGGAAGAAACAGGGGACTACGTTTGTCTGGAAAAAACGGCCCTTGTGTTTCCTCTTAAAGTCTTTCTCCCAGGTCAGTGACAGACCTTTACTAAAAAGTTTTACTTGTCCGTTAATTTAAAAACTTCCCTAAGACAATCTACAGCCATGACGGGTTAAAGAGATTGCCCAAACATTTGACAAGTCTTTCCTTTTACTTAAACAAAGTTAAACCTTCACCGCAGCCCGTCACAAATCATCTCGTTTACAATTAAGAAGAGCGGAAGGGGTATGTAAGACCTCAATCCCGTGCAGCGTAATAAAATGGTTAACAAAACAAACTAAGGGAAAGCCACCGCGCGGTATCGAAAGTACCGAAGTTTGCCCAAGAAGACCGGGGCAAACACGCACAAGTTTTAGCTGTGGGCTAAATTATAAGCGAGATGGATATGTTAAATAGAAAGTTGTTTTACTGCGGTTAAATATAACAGGAAGTTTGGCACCGAGAATTAGCAGAGACTTTTCAGTGACTATAATTTATTTTGGTAATTAACATTTTCACACTGAAGGGCCGTTGAAATTCTATGAAATTATACAGGTATATAAATAATTTATAAGAAAAATGGATGAAGGTATGATTGAATTTCTTGGAATATAATATTCTCAGTCTTCATCTTTCTTCTTTTCGTGTGGTTAGTGGCCAACCTATTGTCAAGAGTTGTTCAAGCCGCCTCTGACATGGCTTAACGACTGCTGTCAATTTGACAACAACCGGGACCGACTTTTTACGTGCCCTCCGAAGCACGGAGACGCTCAGATGAAATACCACTAAGCGGTCACCCATCTATAGACTGACCGCACCCAACGTTCTCAGTACCTTTTTTATATTATTTAGCCAAAATGGCAAGCACGTGTAAGGTCTTGGTAGTAAATGGTTTCCGTAACATGAGCCACGAGAACTAATTACCAATAATATAAAATAAACGCTTCCAATATAAAGTATACTAATTAATTACCAATTTCACCATCAATATATTACCTGCATTCTTAGCAAATAAATTTCTGATTCTGATTCTGAATTTAATAGTCTTTAACTAACCTGGTTGATTCAGACAAATAAGAGTCTGTGCAGGTTTTCTAGTTGGGTTTATAAATGCATGGGCTGATACCTATTCATAGGTATTTTTATGCAACTAATAGTGGGTCTCTAACTAAACCTAGTCAATATTTATGTTTTATAAACACTTTTCATTCTAGTACTAGTAATATGTGTCTTCATTATAGTGAATTTCAATATAATCGATCGATATATGTCTAGTGGACATAAACGTAATAATAATATTTGTGCCAATTGCCGGATGGCATCAAACGCCTGCCCAATGTGTTATATTTGGATTATGTATGTATGTAGTTATCGCACTTGAATACTATATAACATGTCAGACTCAGACGATGCTAAACAAACATAAATAGTAAAATGTAAAATTTAATAGAAATTTGACTAATTGTCACGTTATTGATTAAATTATTATACATATAATTTTTAAAATTCTTCCAATGTAACATATTATGTGATGATGATGATGTGGGTTACATGTTTTCTTATTTAATTTTAGTGTATGAATTGTATTTAGTTATAATTTAACTGTTTTTTATTCCAATAATAATATAATAATATATAATATTCTACCACATACACACAACACCATCTAGCCCAAACTAAGCAGAGCTTGTACTATGGGTACTAGACAATGGATAAACATACATATATACTTTTTGTTTGTAAATACATACATATTATACATAGAAACACCCAGACCAAGACAAACATCCATGTTCATGCACACAAGTGTTTGACTTGTGCGGGAATCGAACCCGCGACCTCAGGCGTGGCAGTCGGTTACACTAACCACTACGCCATCGAGGCCGACAAAAATAAAATAACAATAAATATGTTAATATAAAAAGTCTAGACTTCTTTTTCAGAGTCCAGACTAAATAACTTAGTCTATGTTATAGTATTAAGCTAGTGAATTGTATTTGGGTTATTTAGTATTTGAAGTACATTTGTAAGAGGATTTAAAAATTCAAAGCGGATTATCAGCTCTAAGAAAAATACAAAAATGACCTTACTTTCAAATTAGCGAATGTACATACATACATACATAGATTCACGCCTGTTTCCCAGAGGGGTAGGCAGAGACTACGGATTTCCATTTGCTACGATCCTGACACACTTCTCTGGCTTCATTCACTTTCATCACATTCCTCATACACGCCCGTCGGTTCAAGGAGCTCTTAACCTGGCCTTTGTCCAGGACGCCTCCGATCTGGTCGAGAAACGTTCGCCTAGGTTTTCCTCTTGCGACTGTTCCATTCACACTAGCCTTATAAACTTTCTTAGTCAGTCTTTCCTCGTCCATTCTTTCTACATGTCGAAACCAGCTTAACATACCCTTTTCTATTCTTGTAACTATATCCACTTATATAGCGAATGTAGGTAAACAATAAATAAGCATACATATACGATATTCACCTACATGTATATATTTGCTATAAAACAATTGGGGCAGTATTTGGGGACTGCCGATAGAAGTGAAAAGCCTAGATCATAAACACTTCTTTATAAAAAATAAAAAAAAGGGCGGGTCGGATTCCTGATACTCTTTTAGGGGTTCTTAAGGGGATCAAAATTTCGTTATTTTTTGCGTAGTATGCACCATTTCTGAGATATTGGTAATATTCTAAAATAATTCAAAAATGAAAAGCGTGGAAACGTGACGATGACGAAGCGTGACGATGTCGCGAGTTCTATGATTTTTGTTCACCCAAGAAGTGCTCAATGCACCTAAAGAAGTTTTCACTTCAAAAAACAGCTTTGCTGAAATGGCGTAGGTCTACCAGCTGCGAAACTTGGTACTATAAAGATCACACTAAAACAATCAGACGTGGTCGCGAGATATAGCGCGGCAAGAGTGGCGAGGAAAGTATCGGTTAGTAGTAACTTCATCACTCGATATTTTCTGTTCATTGTCACACCGTACTTGACAGTTATTAAGACCACTAACCACACGAAAAGAAGAAAAAGACACTATAATATGAATTTGCACAGTCGTGAGTCACCATTATTGTCGTCATAGAGAAAAAAGACTTATCTGCCAGTATTTTTATATTTAATATAAAACTACTGGCATAATATGCGTTTTATTTTTTACTGATTCCAAATACGTTAAAACCTCAATTTCGAAATTTTTCTGTTTCGTTTTTCCCTTAAACGTCAAATTGGTTAGACTGTATATAATACAGACTAACTAATTTGCCGTTATAAGAAAAAAAAACGAATAAATACTTAGCTCAATATTTATTATAATGAACTGAATCAGATCTTGGCGTACTTCAATTATTATAAGTAAAGATTTTAAGTATACGCTGAAAGCGAAGAGAGGTAAATAATCTCACGCTCTCGCATATTTGCCGTTCTAACAAAAAGTTAATATTACTGAAATCCTCTTACTAAAATATGCTCAGCTCTCATGAAGCTGCTGTCCACCAAAAAAACAGTTGTGATTATTTACCAACATCCATGTTTTTTTACTGTTTATGCGGATAGCTATTTTCAAAATAAAACGTTATCATTAATCTAGTTAAGCACACGATTAACTTCAAATCTATACTAATATTGTAAAGCTGAAGAGTTTGTTTGTTTGAACGCACTAATTTCAGGAACTAATGGTTCGATTTCAAAAATTATTTTAATGTTGGATAGCCTATTTACCGAGGAAGGTTATAGGCTACATAACATCACACTATGACTTACGGGGGCGGCGCAGTAACCATAAACGCCGGTGAAACCGCGGGCACATCTAGTAATGTTATATACTAAAACTAGTTACACTACGATAATTTTCAGTATTTACGTTAGTCAACAAATTTATTATACAAAATATTACATACATAACCTCATACCAATATCCGCAAAGGGATAGACAGATGCGTATTACACCCATATTACACCAATTATGATTTTAGGTCCCACGTAACTAGTGGGCAAACCTTCTTACGTCCCCTGGGCACAGTTCGAAAATCAGACCAGCTTCGTAGATTTTTTTGTCAGAAAAACACAATAACACATTTTTTGATCTAGAAATCGTATCTGAGGCCTCATGCACAGCAGTTGTATTGACTAGTACTTCGCAAGATGAATTAATGATACCTAAATTTTACCACACATTTATAATACAGTCTATATAATAAAAAACTCCAGAGTAAAAAAAGTATGAAACAATTCTTTAAAAACTTCAAAACTGATAAGCATTCGCTTATCGCTTATATCCTCGGAACGAAGCAAGTTAAAGATTAGTGCGGAACTCAATTAAACCAACCAAGTTTCTGAGAGATCGCGATCCGTATAATTAAATTTTCTCAGCAAAAGTGCTGCGTGATCGGAATGTACTTCGAATGCAGGCGTCGGTGTTTATCCCTGGCAAACTCAGCTCTATTGAAATAAGGATGCTTTTGCACTTGGATAATAGTTCAGCATTCACCATTTTTCAACTGCGTTTCATCTCAGCATCAGTGCTTCATATCACAGATATGTGACTGCAGAAGTAGTGGTTTAAATAGTCGCTTCATCGCAGACTCTGCGCTAAGTGTTGCGTGATCCACAAATGGTTGTACCGCGTCTAAGTGTTCTTTGTGTCCGTTGTTTGAATTCTTGTAAGTCCCCGTGATCCAGGAATTATTCCTAGTGTGTATAAACGAGCCACACGTGCTAATAACTCGTTTGATTAACTCGCGCCAGTAACTAGTCCGCGTTGTAGTAGATAGCTACTAGCATAGTTTATGCACCATTAGATATCCTGACAACGTAATATTGTGTAAAGAAAATGTGATACGCTAGATTACAAGATATTTGGCAAACAACATAATTCTACATACATATATATATATACATATATGTATGTAGAATTATGCATAAATTGATATATATATATATATACACACATATATATATATATATATATATATATATATATATATATATATATATATATATATATATATATATATCAATTTATGCATTACCAGCTGCTGGGCACGAGCTTCTTGTTCAGTATGAGGAAGAATGAATCAAAGCTCACAAGCACTGTAACAGATTGCACGTAATTATGTTTGAAAACATTAAGGAAGCAGGCATATAATGCGTGAATAAATTCGCATAGCTAAATATGCATGCCGTGAGATCGCACTTGAAACTTGAACTTGACATTGTGATGCTCTCCAATTCACATAATATTGTTTTACTTTTACGCGAATGTTATTCATTGAGATTAAACTACTTTATACAAATTTTATCGCGTTGTTTATTTAATACAAAATTATGTAATGAAGTGTTGAATAAACAACGCGATAAAATCTGTAACTAGTTTAATTTCAATGGTCTCCAATTCATTTAAATTATGCAAAATTCAAATTTATACTTTGTGCCGATACGGAGTGATCGGCTGCCCTAAAAGCTCTTGACATTTATAAAAAAGCTTCTAATTCCCATCTCTTCTGATTTTATAACTATTAAAAAAAGGTTTCTATATTAGGTTCATTTTTATATTATAACCAAGTTGTAACTTACCCCTTGTTTAATTTAAGTTGTCACTTTCTATAATTTACTTAGCATATCAACTTGTTAAAACTCAACAACTTTGATCAGATTCCAACGCTGTTTGTTTTAATTCCTTCCATATCTTCAATTGACCATAGTGACCATAGTTAATAGTTGTAACTATGGTTACCTGGAGGTATAAATCGAGGCATGCATTAAACGATCCAAATTTAAACACAAATTGTGTATAAATCAATTGAGATTTTATTAATAAAACATGTTATTCATAATATTTAGTGTAGAAAAATAAGCATTGTATTTAGTATATGAATCAGAGCAGCGATAGCTCAGTGGGGAAACCAACAGACTGCAATGCAGAGGGTCTCGGGTTCGAACCCACGTCGCGACCTCTGACTTTTGGAAGTTATATGACTTTTCGACATTATGTGCGTATTGATTGACAATTATCGTCTGCTCCGTGCCTCGGAGAGCACGTTAAACTGTTGGTCCCGGCTGCCATGAACATCTATGGCAGTCGTTATTGGGTGAGTGTCGACACAAAAGATCCCACTGGGTCGAAGTGTCGCCGGTCTGCATTGACTGGCCCCCAGATAAGATAAGATAGTACGTATATGAATCACAAAACTAGTTGTAAGAAAATACAGCGATTTCATTGTTAACGACCTAATAGATAACATCCCAGAACATTTATTTCTCTAACTACGTATATACTACAGAACTTGGTAAGCAGAAAATTACCTTTTTACGGCATTCAGCCACTTACCACTTAATTACATAGTGCCCACTTCACTTGATGTTAGTGTCGAGGCAAATGGTGAGCTAAAACGTTTTGCCTAGACGGAAAATTGCCCTAATATTGGAGATACAGACTAATGGCGAATTTCTCAACGAAACCTTTGAAGGAACCGATTGAGTGAAAATCTGTTTTTTTGCTTTTTACCCCTCTTGAATAAGTGACTGTTAAGAAGATTGCGCTTTGAGAAGCTAGTAGCGGTTTCTTGAAAATGTTTACAGCAAAATATTTTCTTAAAATTTTGTAGACTTTGAATTCTCGTTTTAAGACGAAAAGTATTTTCGAGAGATCTTTAGTAATTTACTGACAATATTGTGTTGAAAATAGAAACGTTATTTATTTAAGCTTTTCTGTCAATATAAAAGTGACTACAGATTCAATTTACTACGTTCTTGTACCTAAGCTCCACTCTGACAAGGCATTTAGTCGGATTCCCACTCAATTTAGGACATGTTTGCCCTCGTATCACGGAAAGAAGTCACGTAAGCTGGTCGTAAAAAGTTTTTGCCAACTACCTTTCTTTGCACGTTGCGGATACCCTCAACTTTTTGTGGTACGTAACGACGTGTAAGGCAGTACGAAAAACTAAGTAAATGAACATTTTCACCAACGATTTTGGTCTCGGTGTTGACTTTAACGTCACATTGTTTTGGTTGATCAATTTTATATTATGTGTTAAGGTGCTTAAGTTCATTTATGTTATGTAGTTGATAACAATATTTTGAATTAACATATAGCATATATTACTACCGTATACGTTCCAAAAACTATGTGTGCTACTGTGCATAATTACATATCATAAGGTCTACGTAGTAAAAAAGACAACTCTTGCACTACGAATAATTCCTGTATCGCGTGAGACTTTACACACATTCCAACAACGGACACAATGAACACACATACTTGGAATAACCATTTTCCCTACACACAATGTATATCTCGTGTCAGATTTGAACCACACATTGTCAGATTTGAACCCAATACACATGATGTAGGTGCAATGCTGAGGATTCCGTTCTATCCATGTACCAAGTTGCATCCAAAGGGAATTTCTCAGTTTGTTAGGGTGCTTCGGCTTGGCGTGGACATTAATTATAGTAATAAATGCATTGCTTTTTTAATATCTAATACCCAAAACAAACTAAATATAATAATAAAGCTGCAGCAAGTTGTTAAAATATGCATTTTCTTGATATACATAATATTGCAATATTGTCACTCATAATTGACTGAAAATGAGCATTTCATTGATTGTTATCAGTTTAAATATTTACTTATGCGTTCTTTTCCACCGAAATATTGCCTGCAACGAGGTATTATTTAATATTTTTTAATTAATTAATTATAATTATTTGTAAATGGATTTTTTACTGAGCAATTTGTCCACGCAAAGTCGAAAGTAGTTATTCCCGTTGATTAACAGTCTACGACCACATTTTTACATTTATAATATTAGAAGGATAGCCATCGTAGTTCATCTAGAATCTGTAAATATACTTTAAATAAATTATGTTGTCACAAACAAGAGTCTATATAATAATACCTAGAATGTGAAGCCTTATCTAACAGTATCATGAAAACCTGAAAATAAAACAGTCCCATTATTGCCTCGGTACAGACTTATCAGTTTGTTTGGAGTATACAAATAGCTTTCAAATATTGTTTATACTGTCAAAAACAGAGGTTTTACTTAAAAGCAGTAAAGTAATTATAATATCCAATTTATGATTAAATATATATGTTGGTTAAAGTTAAAGTACTATATGCGGTTTGTATCGTTAAAACATATATTTTACTCGACGTTTCAGCCATGGTTATAGGTGGTACGGTGGTGATTGTCTCATTTTCTTGATGTATAGTTATTTCAAAGTAGAGGAAATAGTTTTAAACATATCGAAAAGTAGTGATTTAAAAAAAAGAAAACCATGGGAGAATTCGTATATTTTTATATATTTTTTATTTCAATACTAGCTGACCCGACAGTCGTTGTCCTGTCAATCTATACAAACATACATTTACATACATACATAGATTCACGCCTGTTACCCAGAGGGGTAGGCAGAGACTACGGATTTCTATTTGCCACGATCCTGACACACTTCTCTGGCTTCATTATCTTTCATCACATTCCTCATACACGCCCGTCCGTTCAAGGTGCTCTTAACCTGGCCTTTGTCCAGAACGCCTCCAATCTGATCGAGAAAGGTTCGCCTAGGTTTTCCTCTTGCGACTGTTCCAATTTCACGTAATTAAATTCAATATCAAAACTGTCAATTATGTGTTTCCATATAAAAATACTATTTTAATTTTCGTCATATACCGCGGATTTTTCGCAAATTTTCATTCATACTAACCTTGTACTGGCAATTCCAAATTTAACAAAGAAAGAAGCAGTCAAATCTTTCAAGCTGTTCTTAATTAAATGATGCTACGTCATACATGTGGGAAATGAATTTTATTTATATAGATTATAAGAAATTTTATTGCATTAAAAAGTTCACCTACTGTAATAAATAGAAAAACATATTAGTTGATCCATTGGTTCTTTTACACGCAACGATGGAAGTACGGGTCGTCATTTTTTATCTAAAGAGATAGTATATAGTGATAAAGGTTAATGTTTATCCCCAAAAAATACACGTTTCCTGTGAGATAGAAAAACAGAAGACTCGCTATATCTGTATTTTCTCAGAAGGTTTCTAAGCGATTCCAAAGCAATAAAACTTAAACCTATCTTCAGACAGCAACTAGTTGTCAAAGCGCTCCAAAATTACTCCTAAAGCATAAATTGCCTGCATTCCTAGTACATACTGGCAGCATTTAATTAATCTGTAATTCAGACTCACTAAGTGTACATTTGTGTACAAGTCTTCACTGAAAAGGAACTTTCCTCGAAAACGAATTATAAAGTGCATAGGACTTACATTTGACTGCATAGATGGTGTAGTGGTTTAACTTGTCACCTCGCCAAGTGTTGTGGGTTCAAACGCTACACGGGACAAAAATGGTGTCTTCCTTATTTGTCTGGATGTGTTCTGTGTCTGTTGTTTGAATGTATGTAAACATAATTTATATTTTTTTAAGATATACAAGCATATCAATCCTTACTATATCCTTACTAATATTATAAATTCGAAAGTAACTCTGTCTGTCTATCTGTATGTTACCTTTTCTCGGCTAAACCACTCAACCGATTTAGATGAAATTTGGTACAGATATAGTTTAAAACTTGGGGAAGGACATAGGCTACTTTTTATTGATGTAGGTACCACGCGGGCGGAGCTGCGCGCGAAAGTTAGTTATATATAATGTAGAAGCGTAAAATCTCAAATGACATTATTTTTGAAGTGAAAACTTATTTAGGCGCGTTGAGCACTTTTTGGGTGAACAAAAATCATAGAACTCGCGTCATCATCACGCTTCCACGCTTTCCATATTTGAATTATTTTAGAATACTAACGGTCAATATTATTGGTCGAAATTCGATCAATAATATTGCTGATATATGTCATTATAATCAAATGATATATGCCATTGGAATCTATCCTAACAACTGTTTGGATAGATTTTTCCATATTTTATTCTGAACGGCCATAAGTTCTACTACAAGACATTTCAAGGTTATCCATTAATTACCGAACGACACCCTGTATATAACTTGGTTTTGCCCTCGTCTTCACTTGCGTTAATCTAACTTTTCTCAATAAATTGCTATCCTCCGGGAACAACACTTTTTCTGAATGACAGTTAACATATGTCCTTTTCTGCAACCCTGACAACGGATTATGGGAAATTTCATGATGACCGGTCAACTGGTTAAGACTTGAAAGCGTAACAAACAAATAAACTCACATTCGCATTTATAATATTAGTTAGTATGCCCAAGAAGTTAAGAGCAGCGATAGCTTAGTGGGGAGACAAACAGACTACAATGCAGAGGGTCTCGGATTCGAACCCATGTCGCGGACCTCTGACTTTCGGAAGTTATATGACTTTTCGAAATTATGTGCGTATTGATTGACAATTATCGCCTGCTCCGTGCCTCGGAGAGCACGATAAACTGTTGGTCCCGGCTGCCATGAACATCTATGGCAGTCGTTATTGGGAGAGTGTCGACACAAAAGATCCCACTGGGTCGAAGTATCGCCAGTCTGCACTAACTGGCCCCCACATAAGATTAGATAGGATGCCCAACATTATAATTAACCATCCTATTTATAGCAACAAAGTATCCTTTGTAAATAAAGTTAATAATAGATTCGTAGGCTTATGAACACATTATAATAATTATACTTTGGTTAAATGAACATTATTATTGAACATTACTCCCCGGAATTTTCTATATTGTTCCCATTTAAAATGTAATTGCGGCTACCTAATTGTTTCAGTTCTACTATGAATTTAAGACGTGGCTCAAGTTACCTATGTTAACACACTACGTATATAATGTCAATTTAATTAACCTACGGAGAATAAAAGCGATTTATTATTAATGTGTCTATTTCTATATTACTCGTATTTGACTGCCTCGGTAGCGCAGCGGTAGTATTTGTGGCTGCTATGCATGTGGTCTCGTGTTCGGTGCCTGTGCTGGGCCATGTGTTTCAGGTTTTGCTTTCAGAAATTCTTGGTAAATACATGATCATGATTTTTGGAACCGTGTCCGGCAATTGGTCCGTTCTTTTTTAGATCTTATCTTATCTTCAGAAAATACCGGATAGAACAAGAGGTGTTATATAATATTTTAATCTTGTTCTTCTTAAAATAGTTGAAATGATTTGCCATAAAAACATGTTTTCCTTTTGGCTAACGAATTCATATTGTCACCATATTAATCGACATAATTATTCGACGTTAAGAACGTTTTTATGTACCCAATTGTGAAGATTTGCTTTATTTATACCATTCAAAATGACTCTTAAACAAGGCTACTTCTTAAAACATTGTAGATTTACACAAAGAACACAGATTCGTCTTATTTTTTTTTAATTTGCACTCTTACAAGCTTTAGACGGTGTTATAAATAAAAGAATCCAACTTGATTGTTGCGAATGAAAAAGTTTCTTATTTTCTCTAGTTTTATTGCTTTGCAAAACAATCTTAAAGTACGTTTCTTTTCTTGTACTATCAGTACAATTTAATCTAAGCACTCAGTGCCAGAATAATTACAACTAGAATATTGAGTTAATGTCAGTAATCATACATTTCTAAAGTCTTTTAGTCGAAGTACTAAGAGTTTATTTCGATCCATATGAAGGACTCAAAGTAATTTTACAACTTAATAATTATTATCGAAAGATTAAGCAGTGGTGTTTCTGAACCACTTTTCTGCATAGTTTCATTGTTCAAAATAGAGTGCCGGTCAAGGATATGAGAATATTTTCTGATGTTTTAGGTTCCGATCTAGTCTTACAGTTAGAGATATAACAACATAAATTGTAATTCAAATCACATTTGACGTTTCTGGACTAGACTGGATCTCTATCTTTTTTTACGGAAAATGAATATTTTTGAAGTGAAAACTTCTTTAGGCGCGTTGAGCACTTCTTGGGTGAATAAAAATCATGGAACTCGCGTCATCGTCACCGAACGCTTTCCATTTTTGAATTATTTTTGGTTTATAATTTGGTTTATAAAGAAGTGTTTATGATCAAGGATTAAAGTTTTCACTTCTATCAGCAGTCCCCAAAGACTGCCCCAATTTTTTTAAATTTTTATTTCTCATTTCGTGGACCTTTGCCAACATTTAAACAGCGGACACAAAGAACAACCACACACGCAACAACTATTTGTGTTTCACATAAGGCAATTCCCGTATGGCAATTGAATTCACTATACTCGCCGCAGTGGCAGAGGAGAGACGACCAATTTAACAGTATAGTCTACAGCTTTCTCGTATGTGTAGGTCTTACGTAAAAAATATCGCATGTTTACTATCGTATGGACAGGCACATGGTGCTTTAGAGGCTTTTTATCATTAAATTCCTATAAGTCTTGGGAAATACATCCAATCTGAAAATAGGTTCATTTAACTACAATATTTCTCGGTAATCGCTGTCTCGATAGCTCAGTGGGGAAACCAACAGACTGCAATGCAGAGGGTCTCGGGTTCGAACCTACGTAATTGTGCACCTCTTAATTTCGGAAGACATATGACTTTTCAAAATTATATGCGTATTGATTGACAATTTTATTATCGCCTGCTCCGTGCCTCGGAAAGCACGTTGAGCCGTTGGTCCCGGCTGCCATGAACATCTATGGCTGTCGTTATTGGGAGAGTGTCGACACAAAAGATCCCACTGGGTCGAAGTGTCGCCGGTCTGCACTGATTGGCCCCCACATAAGATTAGATACTATCATGTGGACAGGTACATGGTGCTTTAGAGGATTTTTATCATTAAATTCCTATAAGTCTTGGGAAATACATCCGATCTGAAAATAGGTTTATTTAACACCCTACAATATTTCGTGATACGCTACAGGCTGTAATTAAAGTTGTTATAGCAAAGCCGAGCAGATCGATACTTTAGTAACGAGTTTATATCAAACTATCATCTCTATCTAGGTTTAGCTCGAAGTAATTAAGGATTATAAATTGCTAATAATATTGGGGACGAATCAATTGCCTTTGTCTCGGAGAGCTATCGGTCGATCGGGTGAATGTTTTAAACGCAGACTCAGTATTACCTAAACCTGGTACTTATTATTTATTTAGAGTATTTTTACGTCCATTGTATTTTCAAACAACATTCAATCGATATTTTTTTTTAAGTGAAAATTTCTTTCGGCTCGTTGAGCACTTCTTGGGTGAACAAAAATCATGGAACTCGCGTCATCGTCACGCTTCCACGTTTTTATTATTTTTGAAGTGAAAACTTCTTTAGCGGCGTTGTGCACTTTTTTGTGATGGGTATAAAATGTCAAACTCGCGTCAGGACACATGACCTGATCGAAAATTCGTAAGACGGAGGGAGAATTGTCATGTTTGTGTACGATAGCGCAATAAATGAATATTGTATTTTACCACATAAATAGATAGTACTTTTTGCAAAATTATTTCCTAACCATTCCAAAATATCAAAAATGCACATCGTATATTATATATTCAAGTTTTCACTTCTGCTGGCACTCCCGGAGTGCAACCCGTTGTTTTCTTTTATTTTTAGAATATTAATATCTAAGAAATGGTGCGTCCTACGTAAAAAATAACGAAATTTTGACCCCCTTAATAAGCCCTAAGAGAGTATCAGAAACTAGCATCCGACCCGCACCTTTTTTTTTTGTTTATATAGAAGTGTTTATGATCAAGAATTAAAGTTTTCACTTCTATCCCCAAAGACTGCTCCAATTTTGGTTTTTTTTTGTTGGACCTTCAATATTCATTAAATTAAAACACCACGCATCCATCGTAATAAATGGTCACTTAAACTTAATAAAGGCAACTCCAGCACTAGGAACAAATACTATGTAATGGAAACACAGACAAACATTCAAACAACGGGCTCAAAGACCACCCAGACTGCCAAGTATGAGTATCCATTATACAGAAAACTGTGTGATCTACAAAGCTTATTATACTTATGAATGTCAAAATCTATTGGTAATTTACCTTACTACTGAAGCTACGTTTAAGTTAATTACTAGCTTCCAGCGAAGGGTTGAGCCTATTAGAAGATCCTGCAAGAATCTCCGCCATTCTTTTAAATTGCCAATCGAATATAATTTCGGTATATTATTATACCGTCGAACATCGCGGCCACGTCCATTTTTATCCCTACGTGACTTATTTAGTAAAAAGAATCAACGGGTTGCACTCCGGGAGTGCCAACAGAAGTGAAAACTTGAATATTAACGTTGTGCATTTTTGATATTTTGAAATGGTTAAGGAAGCATTTTGCACGAATTGCTTTAATTATCAGTATAAAAGTACATAACTTATGTGGTAAAATACAATATTCATTTATTGCGCTATCGTACACAAACATGACAATAATAATTATTCTCCCTGCGTCTTACGAATTTTCGATCAGGTCACGTGTCCTGACGCGAGTTTGACAATTCTCCCTCCATCTTACGAATTTTCGATCAGGTCACGTGTCCTGACGCAAGTTTAACATTTTTTACCCATCACAAAAAATAGTACACAACGCCGCTAAAGAAGTTTTCACTACAACAAGCTCTTCATTATAAAAACATTCAGAGAATGTTTGCAGACTACATTCGATATCTAATAAATAATAGTTACATAATGAAGAAAGATTTAAATATGTCCCTACGATTGTCTCTAGATATCAATACGCCTTTTTTACTAAAACATACAACTGAGACAACATTTACTATATAGTGTAGCATTCGTAGGCTACATAGCAAATACTAGTTTAATTTAAAATAATTTATTTTCTCCATAGATACGCAAGTGACGTCAGTATCTCATTACACACTAATAACTCGGCGACCTCAATGCTAAGAATCTCTAAGGCTGCACTTAAGGCTCCACCTCCTGTTATACAGGCCCTCATGCAAAGTGCCACTCGTCTCGTGTACGTTGATAAAGTCAAGCCTTTTGTAGATATGCTTACTACGCATGGTGCGTTATTGAAGATTCAAATAAGGCTATTTGTATTGACTGCGTTAGATGTTTTGGGTATCCTAACTATTATAAATGCGAATGTGAGTTTGTTTGTTTGTTACGCTTTTAGGCCTTAACTACTCAACCGATCATCATGGAATTTCACATACACGTTGTCAGGGGAACAGAAAAGGAGAAAGGGTTCTTTTACTAACCTAACTATCATTTACGTGAGCGAAACCAAAGGCAAAATCTAGCGTAGCATAAATGGCAAATAGCGTTGTGAGAGACCGTTGGACTGTCAAGAAGAGGTCTCGAGTTCGATCCCAAGGCTCGCATCTCTGACTTTCAAATTTTATATATATAATTATAATATTATAAATGCGAAAATGAGTTTGTTTGTTTGTTACGCTTTCACGCCTTAACTACTCAACCAATCAACATGAAAATTTGCATACACGTTGTCAGGGGTACAGAATAGGACATAGGGTACCTTTCATCCAGAAAAAATAATTGTTGCAAACCTAACCTTTTTTTTTTAACGTCAGGGGAATGCGTTTACGCACCGTCCGCGCCGGGGCAAGGCGCGGGTGTGTGGGATTCGAGCCAGAGAGGCCGGCCCCATACCCACTAAACCCCTGACGACGTTACCCGGTACCTAATGTCGGTGCCACGGGATTCGCGCTAGCATTCACCGCGACACCGACAGGTCTTGGCCCGCCACACTAGGCGGACCCCAGCTGTTTGGGGAGGACCAGATGGTACAGCCCTCCCCTCCACTAAGGGAGGCACGCGGGGCGCTACGCCCCTTCCTCGGGCCTGTGCTGCTCGGGCGGCAGACTGCCCAAGACCACCGCCAGCAGGCCGCCCCCTAGGGTGGCTGGAGGTCTGCGAGCGCCCTACGGCGGCGCCCAGGATGTCTCCTGCGGTTTGGGTGGGGAGAGACCAGCTCCCTCTCCCGTTCCGCCGCCTCCTTCGCGTACATCACTGCCTCGCAGAAGGCGACGGCGGCCTCCCATGCACCCTCGCTCCGGACCATGGACAGAACCATTTCCGGCAGCGAGAGGACTTGGACACCCAGTGCCCCGGTTAACGACCGGCGCTGCTCCTCTCAAGCTAGGCACTCCACGAGTGTGTGCAGCGCCGTGTCCTCGGGGCCGTCACCACAGTGGTGACAACAGGACGTCTCCTCCCGGCCTATCCGACACATCCAGAAAAAAGAACTGTTGCAAACCTAACCTAACCTAACCTACATTTACGCGAGCGAAGCTGCGGGTGAAAACTTGTAGTTCATAATCGCTCAATTTAACGGCGAAGTAAACATCGTGAGGAACCCTAGTCTGAGCGATTTTCATAATGTTTTCGAAGACATGCGAAATCTGCCAACCCTTGCTGAGCCAGCGTGGTGGGCTAAGGCCTAACCCTTCGCCTTACCCAGGAAACTGTAATGTTTTGACTAGGTCAGAGATGTTTCGGAGATAAATCAAGTAAGAGTATCCAGATCCAATGATTATGAAGAAAGTTAATTCTTAATTGATACCAAGCAGTTATCTGTAATCCACCTACTCCTTTGGGAAATAGTGTAACCACTGTATACTAGGACTTCTCTTTTTTGTATGTTGTTCTGATTCTATTTGATCTTTGATCTGATTTAGTAAGCAACACTCGAATCATCAGTAGAAAGATCTAATACCAAAATTATACGCAGCTATACTTTTCTATAAAGTTTTCATTTCAAACTCAAATATCGTATCGACAATAACTATGATAATAAAAGAGATTTCAGTGTGGCTTCAATTTTGAAATCTTACGGAACTACAATAGCTCCGAATGAAGTAGATATTTTAAGAGCGATGTGATTCAGTTAGTGATAGTAAATGGTCCATCGGATTTAAATAACTTATCTTCTTTGAGTTGATTATCCTATTGGCTGAAGATAATTGACAAAATGAAATCATATTTTATTAATGTTACAACATACTATGTATACTTTTTAGGCCAGATTATGGCCAACCTGATGAGTTTAATTGTATTTTTGAAGCAAAAACTTGACCAACCGGTTCGTTAGGGCATTTATTGAAAAGCATTTAAATAAATATACCGTCAATATATAAGTAGATCGTGTGTTGCGGCACATATTATGAATTTTTATTGATTTACAGATTCATTGTAATTTATGTTCAAGATGTTTAGATGCATTAGTAAAAGCCTTATTAATTATTATTCTAAAATGCTTTCTGGATATTCGTACATTTAAACAATTTCGTTCGTTTATAAGGAAATATAAGTTAACTGGAATAGCTAAAATAATACATAATATTAGGGCGCCTTCAATCGATCATTATATGGCGCGATCACGCTGCTTTCGCAATCCATTAGAATTAGAAACATATAGCTGTAGCGCTGCAGACGACCATCCGTTTGGTCGTCATAGTTAATATAATTATAATAATTAAAATTATAGTCAGCTTAATGACGTAACATTTTTAATAGACAATTCCCACACTCGTAATAAATTCTGTGTCGCGGAGGCCTTAACGAACATTCTAATAAAAAACACGCAGTCTTAAAACAAGTATTTGTGAATCACACAAATGTTTGTACCGGGTGTGTATCCTGGCAGTGGCGAGGCGACCACACTATTGACCATGCAGTCAACTATTTATATCTTATTGATCTTGTGTTAAATTTTATTTTATTTTAAACGCCCTTAGATTGTTTCTGTCCAACTCAACGTGAAACTAAATGCATATTCAACTAGAATATTGAACCAAATGACAGCTACGCAACACTACTAAGAGCTCTTACACACCAACGTTTTTTTCAGCCGCCGTCGACGCGCGTTTCGCTGTCGCGCGTTGTCGGTGCTGCCAAACTTGAAAAAGGCAGATTAATTGCGATTGTATCGCTGCAAACTCAGAAGATATGCGCTACAGACGCGCGTAAGCAACTCTCCTTGTAGTAAAACGCGCATAGCACGTGCGCAAACGGGTCACAAACGTAAGTGTATCGCGATGGAAACGTGCGTGTGCTATGTGACCGACTGACATCGAGCTGTACGTGTGTATTTGCAGCTAAACAGACTAATAATTTGTCGTGTTGCGCGATTGCTGCGTAACAGTCGGCCGGCTCATTGCCGTTAATTTGAAAACGCCCTAAGGTATTAAATCACGCCTCCATTCCTACAGTTAAAGCATACCTATGCAATTTTTTGCCATTATTCATACTGGAGACAGACTATTTTGTTTGAAAATATTTATAGCGTGTAATCCACTGCAATTTATTCCTAAAAGAATAGAACTTTTAATGAATGAACAATATCATATTTTATTTTAATACCCAAACGTCGTATAAGCTTAAATTTATTTTACAGCACATACTTTTTAAAGTTTTACTTGTATTATAAACATAACAAATTTTTCTCATAGATAATATTGTTATATGCTTGTTTTATAAAGTTATAATATATTGAAATATTTTAAAACACAAACATCATTTTTGAATTACTATGTAAACTTTTATGTTTATATTTATCTTTGATAATATTTTATAAGAAACTTACAAGTTTAAAAATCTTGCTTGACGTTAGGGTCTGGTAAGTTATGAGTTATATTATAAAAGTGAAGGATCTGTATAACTTTCTGACCCGTAGGAGGACACAGAAACTCTTAAATAACATACTACCAAGGCGGTCAAATATCCTGACCTTTAATTATTTTATTTATTAATTCTCTTTCGAGTATTTTTATAGTCAAAAACTAAATTGTCTGCACATATAGCATAGCAGGTTAAGTGCGCCGAATGTTGTGGACTCGACGCACGGGTCAAAAATTGTGTGATCCACAAATCATTGTTCCGAGTATGGATGTTCGTTGTGTCTCTTGTTTCATGTTTGTAAAGTCATCTGCGATGAATAAATAAAACAAAGTGTGGGCAAGGCTCTAAAAAAATAACAATACGTGTGAATTGTGGAGGTCAGCTAGCAGTTGCTTTCTAAAAAAATATATTTTAAGTCTGGTGAGACCAGACCAGACCTGCATTTGCGTTATAATTTTTTGTGTGCCGGGTGACTTAATGAATAAACAATTAAGGGAGACAGAGTATACCCAGACTCAAACAATTATTTGTGGATCATGTAAGTAATCCTATCTAATATTATAAATGCGAATGTGAGTTTGTTTGTTTGGTTGTTACGCATTCATGCCTTAACTTCTCGGCTGATCATCACGAAATTATGCGTACACGTTGTTAGGGGTACAGAAAAATACATAAGCTACCTTTCATCCACCTTACATACACACGTGTTGGATAACTATGAGTGCAAAGAATAATTGTAAATAAATAAACAAAACGAATAGGTTTATAAGAAGGACGTTATACTTAGGAGGTTAAAAAGCCTGTATGCAAACTCCTAAGTATCTAAATCCTGCAGTTTGAGCTATGGGTCAGTCAGTCATACATTTAATAAGTCAGCGTAATTCTTCTTTTATATACGAGTACTAGCTGTTACCTGTGACTTCGTCCGCGTAGATTTTAACTAAAACGTGTTTGTCTCCGCGGGACCCCATTTTTTTTCTAAAATCAAAGTAGCCTATGTTACTCCTTATAACATCAGATATCTGCCAGCGAAAGTCCCGTCAAAATCGGTTCAGCCTTTCCGGAGATTAGCCGGAACAAACAGACAGACAGACAGACAAAAATTTTAAAAATATATATTTTCGTATAGGTACCTTATATACTGTCAAATGCATTAGATAAAAAGCTGTTATTTTGACATTACAAACAGACATTTCAATTTTATTTATTTGTATAGATAACCTAAATGCGGCCTCGCTTAGCTGCGGCTTACTCTGATATTTTTAATTTCCTATTTTTGAGACAACGTCATCATGACGTTCTCTAAGAAAAACACTGTTATCTAAACGTGCAACGTTATGTACAAAAATCAAGTCAATCCATCGACTTCCGTTTGAATTTTTCAGACACGAACATACGAAAGCTATTTATTTATAAGGATTGGCCTATGACTTCATTGTTCTGGCTGCATTATAGTTGTGCAACACCCTTTGCAACATACGTGACGTCTCACTAATGATAACCATCTCTGCAGTGCAACAATCTGTATTATTAAAAAAAATATATAAGACAAATTTTTTGTCAACAGACAAGTGAACCTGAAAATCAATCCACAACTCGGCGATTGCTTCAATTGGAGCATGACGCCGTCACAGAGTGAGCTGGTGGTTTTCGCCAGGATCAGCGATCCTGCAGTAGATCTGGAGACCACGCCACCTGACGGTCCGTGGCTTGAAGCTACGGCTTCAGCAGTCCCCTGGAGTTTGGGCGTAGATATCGCCATCTGGAATGCCGTCGGTAAGAGAATATTACTATTTTATAAATATTTGGTCTGGACTTAAAAAACTATGGTTTACTAAGATAACAAACATTTTTAACTAAGAAAATTTTATCACTTTTGATATATATAATATTATGCAGTAATACGGCAGTGTAATAAGGCATCATATAATTATATAAAACTTGAAGCCTTCAATTATACATTATAAAATAATTACGGTTCAAAATTGGTAACTTGTACATATTATTTTGGTAACTGCAAGTTATTGTAAGCTGCGAGCTATAGTTTTTAATGAAAATTATCTAAAGCTTACAAATTCATGTTAAGCGTGTAAGAAAGAGTCGACATTACAGATAGTTTAAAAGAAAGATGCCGTCGCTGTCTTTACTAATTTTATGTTTCTTAGTACAAAATAATATTAACTGTCCATAAAAGTATTTCATAAGATATTTGAACCATCCTTTTGTATTAATTGGCACTTCGCCCGTAAGTAAATTTTTTACAGAAAATTCATAATTCAAACAAATATCATCAAACTATACTAACGAAAATATCAACGAATGAAAAAGTCATTCGCATTTCACTAACTTTATTAGAAGATAGCTACTTAAATGTAAGAAACACAATACCAATAATTGTAATGACATATTTCCGAAGTACATATAGACGACACGAATAGCAGAAACATGAAAACCAACAACAACTAACAACAAAGCACTCCTATCAAAAACAGAATAAACTTCCTTTGATAGTATTAAGCAAACGAAATTTCATAGCAGATGGTCCGAAACTTCCACACAAACAAAACTGTGTAAAACTATTGCAATAACCTCTGGAGGAGAGTTCATCTATCAATATTGCAGGCTGGGCGGGGTGGGGGGAATGGGGGGCGTGCAGTAGGACCTGCGGAGGGGGCAAGCAGACCAGGAGGAGATACTGTTCGAGGCCCACCTGCGAAGGGTACGGGGAACAAGAAAGGTCGTGTAACTCCTTCGACTGTGAAGGTAAGTCGTAATTAAAGCGAGGAATTCCAACTTACTGCGAAATTCGAAATAAAACTTTTAAGGATAAAATCACGTTTATTGTTTAATTTCGCTTTGTTTCGATTTAGGCACCTGCTGCTATTTGAACTTGATTAAATTGCGTAGGTATCCAGATGTCGAATCATTATAATACGAAAATTATTTTAAATTATTCGAATAATATAATAATTGAATCTTGTTGGTTTTTCGATCGCTTGCGTAACTGTGTTTTGATATCTATAACGTAAAATGTCGTTCTATTATATTAGAAATTCGTTACCAGTAGCTAAGGGTACGAAACCTATAACTGAAGGTGCGATGCGAAAAATAGGTGCAATCAACCATATATTATGCACATGGATTTAATGATTGCCGTGTAGATATATTGGGATCGTAGTTTGTCAACTATCATACATCTTTTGCGTGCTTCTAACTCACAAATAATTTCCTACCAAATAAATCCAAAATAACACTTTGCTTCAATACATACAAAAATAAAATTTTACGACTATCTTATCTTTCCTACATTTGCTGCATGCCGATTCCAATTTCAAATTTAATGGAAACCCGCATTTCCTGCATTCAAACGTCAATTCTGAAACCCTAAACGCAAGCGTTTCAGTAATAGCACCACGTTAGAAAACTGCACTGCGTTTAAACGCAAACGAATATTGGATTTTAAATTATTTCCAGACTAGCTCGTTAACTGACATCGTAACAGCATGAAATCGATAGGTCGAGTGAAGTTGCCCAACTATTCCTATCAAGCATGCAGGATGTAGGTGACATTTTGATAAAGCGATTTTAGCTTGAAAATAGCTTGTAGTAGCAGAATTATTTTTTAATAGAGTTTGACATAGAACATTGATTGACGGGGTTCACGAGTATGTTGCACAATAACCTACATTTGTTTTGACGGAAGCGAAATTGAGTAATAGAGGTTTGATGGATGGGTTTTTATTTTGATAAACAATATTGTTAATTGGAAAATGTTCCTTTTTAGAAGAATTTAGTTTCTTTCTTAGCGTTTTGGTAAACTTATAGTAGGCCAAGATACAAAAATCTTTAAGTTTGAGGAATCAGAGTTACGATTGAAAAGACATATTGTGTCCATAACTTAAACAATAATTTAATAGATGGGTACTTGTAAATGATTGTTGTTCAAGGCAGAGATTTTTGGTGAAAATAAACACAGATTAGAATAACAGTAAAAAAGAAACATATTTTGTAGTCGCTATACAAACCAAAGCAATATTTTATATTTTTAGACTTCATTTGTTTAAATTAGTATATCAATCAATTCATCGTGAGTCTCCACTGCATAAATTACAAAGGAACTCTCACTTTTTATTGGAAGGATTACATAAAATATTAGTAACATGTTATGCATAATCATGCCTGCAGGATACCAAAAATAATAGCAATATGTTATAAATATATATAAGATTCCTATCTCAAAAATTAACTGGAAACGTATAGCACGATAATACCTTTTAATGTGTCATAACAATTTTGATAAGTAATAAACTTTTTAATTTATGTAACCATAAACGTACGACCATTAACTTACACATACGGTGAAAGCCATTCCATTATTTAATAGGGCTCTTATTCACATGTTGCCTAACAGCTATAGTCAACATGTATACAAATAAATAAAATTGAAGTGTCTGTTTGTAATGTCAAAATAACAGCTTTTTATCTAATGCATAATATGAAAGTATATAAGGTATCTATACGGAAACATCTATTTTTAAAATGTTTGTCTGTCTGTCTTTCTGTTTGTTCCGGGTAATCTCCAAAACGGCTGAACCGATTTTGACGGGACTTTCACTGGCAGATAGCTGATGTTATAAGGAGTAACATACTTTGATTTTAGAAAAAAAAATAGGTTTCCGCGGAGACAAACACTTTTTAGTTAAAATCTACGCGGGCGAAGTCGCAGGTAACAGCTAGTACATAATAATTTAATTCATCAGGAACAATAAACCCGTTAGCGCCGGGGGCCAGGCGGAACTTCCACCCAGCGCAGGCGAGGTGGGGTCCTGTCTCGGACCGGCCGCATGCGTTCAGTTTGAGGCCTAATTCCTACATCTGGATTGCCTCGTCGGAATTATTCTCGGCTGGAAAGACATTTCCGCGGGAATTTACGCTATTCATCTCGTTGAGATTGCGGCCAGAGGTAAGTTGTATAAGTTTAATTAAGTTAGCGATAGTGTGGGTTATGATTTCTGTTTTCTGTTTCTTCTTTTATGAGAACTTGTTGGAATTTTAATTTACAGAAGTCCGGTTTGTATTTCATAGCACGTACAGTCAGTGACATAACCTAATAAACATTTGTGAATTTTTTTATCGTTTTATCACAACTTATTGTATGTATGTCCAAAATGGTAGGTAGAGGCGTACATCCACGTTTTCTGACAAGCTGTAGCTGTGGGTCTGGTGTGGCCTAAAGAGCAAACTGCCGGACTACATACTGCTATTGAGAATTTATTGACAGAAAAATACAAAATCACTTTGTTCGATCTGGGACTTGTATCTAACGTATCATTCGCAACGATTACATTCACTACCGCTGCGTCACTGAAACGGAAATTAGTATTTAAAGAACAATAATTTCTAATTTTATTTCTTGTCAAAAAATTGTAACGACTTATAATGTTTTGCTATATTTGTGCATGTTAATTAATTAATAATAATTTTACTGCACGGTTGACACAGTCGTTTTAGCACACTGTCATTCATGTCGAGTATTGCTGGTTCCATAGAGGACAAAAATATTCACGTGAAGAGAGAAATAAATAAATAATTATTAAATTATTATTATTATTTGTTTCTCTTTCACGGCTATTTCCTTAATACGTTAGTAAAATACCCGGCCCTTTGGGAGGCTTACACGGAGACATGGGTCCAACGTAAAGAGGCCCTTCGAGAGTTTTAGTCAAAGGTGGGATGGAACACCTACAGCGGCACTAGCCGCAGCATGCGTAGGACTATTGCTACGTATGAATTCTAATATATGGGCTATGGGTCCATACCCATAGCCCATATTATATTAGAATCCATATAGCGTATATTGTTAGAAGTCCATAGTTACCAATACACCAGTCCATCAAACACCCATGGTGTTTGATGGACTGGTGTATTGGTAACTATGGATGATAAAATGGCGTCCGCCCTAAATACTCTAATAGTATCAATCAAATGGACAGATATTATTATTATTATTCACGTGAGCTCTGCAGAGGCCGCGAAGGAGAAGAACCTACACACTCCTAACAACACACGCTATATCATTCTCGCGCATGCAATGACATGCTTTAAGAGTTAGTGGTAAGGTACCAAGTAGTACCAACCTTACGGGTGTAAAAGTTCTATTGATCTTTGAGTATGCAATGATGCCCCTCCCCCCTTGCTGTTAGCACATCATCATATCTTTAAGGACCTTTAAATATTCACCGTAACTCTCTTTATGTAATATCTTGTAAAATAAATCAAGAAGATAATAGTCTTATTGATTTTAATTTAACGAGGCTAACTAATTAAAATTAAGTAACTAAATTGACTATGCTCAAGTTAAATATTTAAGTAACTAGTAGTAAGATAATATTATTTTAGGACAACCAATTTAAAGCTAAAATTGTATAATAATAAATAACTTTTATTGCCTCAAAAAAATATTTGTTACATATATATGTTTGTGTATAGAACCCCCTTTTAAGCATGACATGCCTGTAGTAGGAGGCTGTTCTCTTCGGTATCTTTACATTATATTATTAATTAAAAAAAGATTCAATAATTTATATATTAGTATCATTAGAGTTCAAGTAAAAAATGTTTAATGCAATATCATGGAGTCTCATTTGAAATCAATTTATTTGTAGTTAATCTATATATACAAACTTAATTTTATAATATCGGTCCTGTCTCTTCTCAGTGTGAGAATGGTTAGGCCATAGTCCACCACGCTGGCATGGTGCAGGTTGGCACACTTCACACATCTTCGAGAACAATATGGAGAACTCTTAGACATCTCCTCACGATGTTTTCCTTCACCATTAAAGCATGCGATAATTGACTATTTACTACAAGTAGATTCGAAAATTCCTTGGGATCGTATTCCAGACCTCTGCATAGCAGTCCAACGGTCTCCCACCAGGCTCGTCAGCTAGCAGGCCAGTGCAATTGATATTATCTTAATATTACATAGATGTGAAAGTTTCTGATAATGTTTGGCTGTTTGTTACCTATCAGACGTAATTTGTCGCATGGATTTAGATGAAACCGTGTCCTGAATAAACACACAAGAATCTTATTACGTCGGTTTGTGTTGCCGGATTCACGCGGGCGAACCTGCAAGTAGGAAGTAGTAGGAACTAGTTTTAGTATAGTTAAATTGCAGAATAGGTATACGGATGATGCTTATGGCTTGAGAGATTATCTCAGCTTGGTCGGTGCGAACACGACATGAGACCAAAAGTTGTGTGATCCTGAAATACTTGTATCAAGAGAGTTATTTTCCAACGCAGGGAATAATCAGTCGAAAGCATTGATTTAATAAAGAATATGATTTTTTGTACAGTGAAATTTTGAATAATACAATGATAAAGTATAAGACTATTTCTATTAGACTACTTTTCATTATTGTTTAGATAAAGCTAAAATAAATAAGACGAAAGTTCTACAACAGAATAATTTTAGTTTCGTGACTCATAAATTATGAAAAAGTATCCAGTACTTTGACAGTTTTCGAAGTTAATTGAGTTTTTATTTTTAGATGTATTCACGCCCTATGTAATTTCATCTACGTTGATTAAAAAGTATTTGAGTTTTTTGGTAAACCAAATTTCAACTTTAGGATGATGTCTTATTTAATCAAAAATTGTAAACTTTTTGGTTTAGTAGAAAACTGGATAAATAGTGGACTGATTATAAATTTATGTTGGACGCAAATTACATTTTATTATAAGAAACAAAAGAAATGAATGGAAATATTTAAAGTAATAAAACAAATAAACTTGAATAGTTCATGTTTAAATTTCTCATCTCTGGCTTTAGTTGTGTTTCATTATTTAGTTTTTACTTTTTCATCCCAGCCTTTATATTCCAAATTATATTAGGTACAATTTTCTAGTTTAATCAGATTCGGTTGAATAGTATATTTTCTATGGAGTAACTACTATAATATGTGAAATAGTTATATTGGTAGTTGGTTATAACTTATAACCAACTACAAATTCAACCTTTATGCCAGTATATATTTAATCTACAAGATGACCCTAAAACTTAAGCTAATAGATTATGCTAGTTTATCCCACCTAAAATTCAAACGAATTCCCTATCATCTCTCTAAACTCTCCCTATAAATAATAAAAAAAAACAAAACAAAACAACGACTGAAGTAAGAACTAGAATACAGCAACAGACCCTGCAACCAAAAAGGGCAGGTGCCAGAAATTGAAGGACATGTAACGTATATCGGCTGTCATAAAAAAAATTATGATAGTTATGACCGACGGCTTCACGTGCTCTTCAAACTTAATGACCTTGAGTGGACGGTCACCTATATATGTATAAGAAAGACGATAGTAACAGCAGTTAAGCTCGCGTACTAATTGGTCTGCATCATCGCCACTACATCGCGCGCTTACAACAATTGCCAGAGCAAAATAAACAATGACGCAATTTGTGCACTCAAATATCGATCTATCTCGTCACTGCTAAAGAATGCTGTAAGCGTGCGATGTGGTGGTCTGACTTGTACAGACAAACACGTAGTTGTTTTTCTTTATGTTCGAAGCTTAAAATATTTTATAATTATGAGTTTTTGAAGTAAAAACTTCTTTAGCGGCGTTGTGCACTTTTTTGTGATAGGTAAAAAATCTTAAACTCGCGTCAGGATACGTGACCTAATCGAAAATTCGTAAGACGGAGGGAGAATTGTCAAACTCGCGTCAGGACACGTGAGCTGATCGAAAATCCGTAAGACGGAGGGAGAATTGTCATGTTTGTGTACGATAGCACAATAAATGAATATTGTATTTTACCACATAAATTAATTATAGTACTTTTATTCTGATAATTAAAGCAATTCGTGCAAAATTATTCCCTAATCATTCCAAAATATCAAAAATGCACAACGTTAATATTCAAGTTTTCACTTCTGCCGGCACTCCCGGAGTGCAACCCGTTGATTTTTTCATAGTAAGCAATACTAACATTGGCAGTAGCGAGAAAGCTTCTTGAAGAACTATGTTGTCTGTGCAGTAAAATCTCGTGCAAGAAAAATCGTCTATTCGAACTTTTTCTTCGAGTTCTAATTTCAATATTTGTTTACAGAGTGGCGGCTACGGCCAAGGCACATTATTCTCGCTGCGCTCCCGTCGACGCACTGGCTCCTTCTTGTCTTTGGAGCTGGCCGGCCGAGGAGCTGCCAGACTAGTCCACGCGGGGTCAGGATCATCCCGGTCTATATACTTAGCAGTACCTTTGTATGACTTCCGTTGGCATCATATTGCTATCAGGTAAGTTAAGATTGCGAATTTTTAAACCTCTGCTTTAAAATTAATATATTTTAGAGCTGTCGTATATGGAAGTCACTTATTGGCAAAACATTGCTTTTAGTGGACACCTGCGATGATATTATTGTGAATTATCATTTTTATAATTATTTAGGGTTATTTATAATTCATGTTTAATTACTTTTACGGACAACTCAGCGAGATTATACATGCAGTCGTCGGTCTAGATTCTACCTCTAATATTTCTGAACAATATACGCAAGTCCTGTGACTTGTCATGTAACTAAATAGACAATACAAAATTAAATATGATATATTAATAATTATATTGTCGAAATAATGGTGAAGAATATACTTCACACCAACCATCTCTCATCGCAATATATTAAGTTTGATAATAATATTAATACAAACCCGTTTAAAAATAATTACTCTTAAACTGTTTTGTTTAAAATAATAATTAAAACATCTGTACTTTTTGCAACATTAAACGTAACTACAGACTACATAAAAAGCGTGCAAGCTCCAAACTAATTTTGTTACATGCATAGTTGAGTTAATTAACAACTAAAATTTTAATTTTATTTAATTTAGTCAGTAGTTTTTTTTATAAAACCCTAATGCAAATGTCGCTTTATCATACATTATAGGCGCGCACGTTCTAGTTAACAGGTATAAATTGAATACACAGGTTTACAAGGTTTAATTACTATACTCTTTCATATTTGAATTTCCATATTAAATGTATAGAAATAATAATGAAATTAAATTACTTTATACGGATTTTACCGCGTTTTTTATTTCAGAGGACTGTTAATACATAATTTTAAAACTAAGTACTACTGTTTAAGCTATTTAAATTATAAAACCTTATTTTTTTTTATTTTTTTTTTCTTTATTTAAGGAGCTTTGTCACAATGTGACTATGTCGCTCCATCATATCGTAGTCACCGGGTGTATCATTACAGACTTTAGATAACGGGTTTTACTCGCCCCGACGGAGACGTTTCGGTTGCTTTGCAGCAGCCGTGGTCACGAGTAGGCTGTTAGTGTCCGTGCATAAATAGTAGTAACGTTTAAGAGTATTAGTTTAATAGTTTGAAAATTATGTATATTGATTTAAAATAAAAAACGCAATAATATCCGTATGAAGTACTTTAATGGTCTTCCGGCACATGTGTTCCCTCCCTTCTTCTACATTGGGTCCTTCAAACGTAGTGTGAAGAAGCATCTGGGCAGACCGGCTTGACACTGACGACGGCTAGAAGACATCTATCTTCTCCTCGTCGTCACTGTCTCTGGACTGTAATTAGGCTTTCCATCAGGTCCGTTACAATCACTTCGACGAATCTCTATAAAAAAAAAATTGCAACGAATAACATATTTACTAGAGATGTTGATCCACGAGACAGGTATAGCTCCACTCCAAGAAAGACCTAATTTAAGTCCTTTTTTATAATTATATCCCTTGAGGCATACTGTACTCGAAGTTTTATGCCCATCCGAAAGTTACGTACTAAGGACCAGAATCAGTCTTTTATTCGAATCGTTTTGTTTGCAAGGCATTATTAATATGTAGTTTTGTTCTCACTAAGTAGTTTACTAAAAGGGAATAAATTGGACAATTTGTCTCTAGAGATCTCGTTTTGTTCTGTTCATTGTTTGTGAGCTAGGCATTATTATGGACGTAATTGGGGACAGAACATAAAGGTCGAGTTTCCTTGTAGCGAAGTGAGGGAAGGAAATATAAGAACTTATCGGACTGACAAACTAGATTAGACTGGTTTTTGACGGCCTATATTGTCCGTATGTTTTTATGTTTTATGTATTCTATTTTTGTTTCTTTGTTAGATAACTTAAGCATTTATGGAGAGCCAATCATACGTTTACTATACGGATTTTTTGATGGTCAAGTTTAGAAAATAATGCCTTTAAGGTGTTTTGACCCCTATTTTTTTTTAATTATATAACTAATTGTGCTACTCTATATGGTTGGCAATAAACTTAATATCAGAACATTCTAGCTAGATACAAAAGTAATATTTTATCGATTAAAATCGAATAATTTGTATACTCAAGCAATTCGAATTATTCGAAACTGATAATAATTCGAATGCATTTATTTATTTATTAAGGATCTCCAACAAAGAATATACACAAAATTGCACAGACAAATGGGCATTCGTTAAAAGGGTAGGGCGCTATGGCGCTCTTTGGGGAAAGGCTATGTCCAGCAGTGGGCTATTATAGCCTGATGATGAGGATGATGATGATGATTCGTTAACATTAACTGAATATGGTTGTATTGTGCATTTCCCATACGCAAAACAAGAACATTTATGTTGACGCGGCACGTGGGACATAATATAGGGTCATAACAGTTTTATAAAAAGGGGCATAATATGAAAACGACTAATAGCTGCCGTACGACACGTACGATAATTTAATCACCGTCATCGACTGCGACTTATCAAATATGTCGTAATTTATTTACAATATAAGTTGCTACAATAATCTAAAACTAGAATAGCTCTTTTAATAAATGTAGTGAGTCACAGTCTAGTAGATAAAAACGATTATATAAAGGATAATAATATCTTGAAGATATTTTCGATGATAATAACAAAATTAAAACAGATCTGTCAAACCACACTGAGCTAGCGTGGCGGAGTATGACCTAACCTTCTCATAGCAAGAATAGGCCCGTGTACAACAGAGATATAGTATAAAGACCGGGCTGAATATATTCAATATTATCAACTAACCTAACTAAGCTTGATGCATAAAACTTATATAATAAAATAGGTTTATACAAACAGTCTTGAAATGACTTCGAATATTAATTATATTCGAAGTCATTCTAAGACTGTAATATCACAGAGCAGTTAATACCTCTACTAATTGTCCCAATTTTTATTCTTTGTAGTTTTTGCTTCCTAAGCATCTTGTATTGGAGTTATGTTTCCGCATAAGCTCCCAAAAGAAGCAGTCATTTTCCTTATAGAGTTCCGTGAAATCAAGGAAATATGACACAAATAACAATAATAATGAGTGGTAAGGGCTCTTCATTCATACATCAAAGGAAATGTTTAAAAAGTCGTTTTATTAAAAACGTACAATTACACCCTTATACTAATTGAAAGGTTAAGCAGAAGGTTAGCATTACATTCAAATTACGACACCTAAATTTAGATCCAACGTAATAGGTGTCGATTTTATCGTTGTATCCAAGACAAATTTATAATTTTCTATGTCTTCAAAATGATCAAAAATAATGTTAGCTTTGTACATACGTACATGTTCTGCTGGGCACGGATCGGACTCAGTTTAAGAAGAGTTAGTTTATAGTCTACCACGCTAGCTGAGTTTGGGCAGGCAGACTTCACACATGTTAATTTTTCCCTTACGATTCTTTCCTTCATTGGTAAAGCGAGCAATAATTAGCGATTCAATATGCACATTACTTCAAAAAGTCAGACGTGCGTGCTTTGGGATCGAATCGGAAACCTCTGTGAGATAGTCCAGCGTCTCAAATTTGGCTATCGCTGGTAATAAACTAGTTAACTGATGCTAAATAAATATTACTTTTAATCTTGGCACTAAATTCGGTATCTCATGATATATCTTTTTATAATTGTTTGTGATATTTATGCTTCTAGGCCTTTGAGCCAGTCCAGAAACACAAAGTCTTATTACACAGCGACATAACTTAGCCTTCATGTTACGTAAAATCAACATCCCAGCACAATTAAAGTTAATCTCCTAGTTTTCTCCTCAACATATTACCCAGCCATAAATCAACTTTCAGACCATATTACACAAACAAGGTTTAAGCTCTAGCAACGAGAACTACAGAGCTGAAAACCAGGTTATACACACACACTCATAGTCACACATACAAAGTCACATATATATACAAACTCACACACCGACAAGCACAAATATGTAGTCCACATAGTGTGAATAAACAAGCAGTGTCGCCGTTAGAAAATCTCATTTTCCCATTACACAGCTGCAATGAGACTAATTTAATTTTGCGTGGAACAACGAAATGAGAACTTCTAATGAAATTAACTGTTTTAGACGTTTAATTAAAGATACCCATGTTTTTTAATAACCTAGACTATTGCAAGCCAGTATAGGGTCGACTTAATGAAATACTCAAGTGTAGGTTTATGAGTTTTGCATTGAACTAAAGTAAGATTCATAGTAATGTACGCTCGACTAAGTAATAAACGTAATTGTGTTCAATGGTGAGCGAATATACCCTGACCAGTAGCGCAGTAATCGTACAATACGATATTGGTAATATCTTTCTTGAATCGTAGGTATATTTTATAAGCTATTATATGTTAATTAGATATCAAATTCTTATTAGTCAGTAATTGAAGACGGTCGATACATTCTGTTTGTAATTGATGTTTAATCGAATCATTCGATACCTTGACGGAACGAAGTGCTATTCTGAACCCGTACGATTCAGGATCAAATTTGAAAAGTTATGGAAAAAGGTCAAAGTTAAGAGTGCCACTAACCGACGATTGTTCATTAAGAAAATGATAATAAACTCGTTAGGAAATCGGACTTCACTAATTATCCGTTATTGACGTTGGTTGATTTCTATTTTTATTTTTCAATTCGAATATGATTTATGATCAAAATGAAAACAAAATACTTACAGCTCTGAAGGTCCCTGAGTTGATAAATACTTGTCAATATATTAATAAGGAATAGGTAATATTTTGATAACTCTAAGATAGCATACAAGTTTACGCCTTGATGATAAATGACTACCGTTACCAACTCGGCGTTGTAAACCATACAAATCAGATGTCCATGTGCTAGTGCAAAGGCTTAAAACCACATTATTATAAGATCCCTATTGGCAACGCCTCTTTAAAGTACCTAAAACACTGCGCGTTGAGCAATAAAAATAGGTTGTCCTGAAACTTTATTTGTGCACCTCACAATCTACCAATATAAGCACTCAATTATGCCGCAAGATCAATAAAGCAGTGAATCCTTCATGAAGCCTGAAGTGAATTAAATAAATACATATATCTGAGACAGAAAGACTACTTTACATAAACTTCATTAAACATTATTCTTAATCGCATTCAGATCATGATCAGAAATTATTATAAATAGTTAAAAACTGAATTCCAATGTTACCTTTAAAGCGATAAAACGAGGTTCGAACAAAAATTACAGTCCTTTAAAATCGTTGGCACTAATTGGACGTGAATTATGTATGTACCTTTGCATCGTATTTGTCAATTATTTTTATTGTGTATTTAAGATTTAATTTCGTTTACAGTTTGATTTTCCACTTTAAACAGATGCAAAATTCATTTATTGTTATGAACGAAAACATTGTGTCTGGGTGAAAAATATTTCTATAATTATAATTTTACTAATATAAATGCGAAAATATGTTTTCTGGTCTGTCTTTCTTTCTCGTAGCACTTTCAATGAAGCAACAAATCGACATGATGTTTCACATTGAGGTGGCTTATAGGTCTAAAAGTGGGAGTCTACGTTATATCTCGCACGATAAATTGGAAGCAAAGTCGCGAATATAAGCTAGTTTTATTTTAAAATACATTTTCTGCACTAGGTTTTATCCAAGTACCAGTAGAAATTTTGACTGTAAGAATGGAGGTGTGTCAAAAGTCACCTCGGTACGTTAAAAGAGTTCGATTCTTAGGTGGGACAAAATATATTATTATGTGATCACCAAAAAGTCGTTCCAAGTCTTGATGTTCTCTATGTCCGTAGTAGAAATCTTTCTTATCTATATACAGTTCAAATTTTATTATAAGTAGGTATAACCTATACAATTATATAATAATAATAATAATAATAATATAATTACAGTTAAGGTGAGTCGGATATTTGATTCCCGCTTCTCGAGGTACTTCTAGAACAGCAATTATCTTCAGTGTCGCCAGATCGTATGACTCCAAAAAAAATATATGTATGAAAATGTTATCTAGACTTCTCTAGTGCCTAGCTCACATAAACTATTTCTGGCAATTCCCAAAAGAATTCCTATCTCAAGTTTCTAAAGGAACACCAAAACTTTTAATGCCAAAACCAACTATCTAGCTATAAAAAAGGCACGAATCATACTGAGTATACACAGATAGAATCACACTGTTGGGAACCGAACAGCGAAGCTATCATCCTCAAGGGAGGTATAACCCTATCCTAACGTTGGTAACAGGAATAGTTCGATAAGGGGTTCCCGAATCGAATTACTTAGTTTTGTTCGCTGTATAGGCTACGTAATAGTGAATGGTAAATATTTTACTTGGGAAATTAGTCCGGCGGTCTTGTAAAGGTTTTATTGGTAAAGCAGAGTGTTTCGGAATCGGCAGTTGCTGTAAATAGGTAGTGGTTAATAGAAATTACTCTGAAATAGTTCGGTTCATTTCTGAATTCAGGCTTAATTGCAATAATGATTCTGTTCCAATCTGAGTTGTCCGAATTGCTCTTTGAAATACCTGCAAAGGATAATAGAGTACTTGTTCTGAAATTTGTGTTTGTATTCCAGCTATTGCGCAATTTAAATTGAAATTACTAAGTAGATTAATTATGTAGTAGAGTAATCTGATTTTAAAATATTGTTTTCCTTTGCACAAACAAGTGTTACATTTGTGTAAAGATAATTTGGGTGGCCATTATTTGAATGTTTGTTGACCCCGCATAACAGAAATAATTCCTAGTGATGAAGTTGTCTTTTAAAATAATGAGGACTAAACTATTATTTACGGATGGTCAAAACCAAATGTACAATTAAACTACTCACAATTAAACAATGGTCTGAAAGGATATCCAAATACAGGAGCTGTGGATGACAAATACATATTGTTCAAAAGGGCATTAAATCTATAGAAACGGTGTATTGACTCATAAGGAGAGCTAGTTCCTTGCCTATCTGATATTATAATTTAATACTAGTTGCATACTTGGAATTAAAATAAGCTTCTTTAAAAAGTTAAGGTGATGTCCAACTTTCGAGATATTTTTAAAACAATATTTTTCAATATAAACGATGAAATTTGTAACAAGTAGACAAAGCTATTTTTGCATTTTTATTAGTCGTATATAAAGTAAGCAATATTTTAAATTAGTATGTATTTTATACATCCATATTTTCACAGTGTACACGACGATAACACAGTCCGGGCGTACGTCGACTGCCGCTGGCTTCGCACCGATGTCCTTGAAAAAGACGCTCTCGACACTCCCAGGGATGCTGATCTTATTATAGGCTATCTCTTCTCTGTAAGTACAAGCTTTATTAAACGAAATCGTAAGCGAACCGTGAGAAGGGACATGATAAATATTTACATAGGACATGTCATGTAATTTCAATTCACCCATATTGTATGATTGAGATACCCCAGGGCGCAACCCTGGGTCCAAAGGTAAACATGATGTTTCGTGATTGCTACATTTTGGGTAATAGGGAGCTTTATTTATGTTTATTTGGTACTAAAAGGCCTGGAGTTAAGGCTTAGAATTTAGAAACATGTGTGCCGCAGTTAAAACATTTTAGGTCCAAATTTATTAAGCATTTTTTAAATTGCGTCTTTACTTTTTCATGAAACCGTTTCGATTCAATTTCGTTTACTATTGTACCGAATATAAACATTTTTATTTTATATTTTAATTTTGAACTAATATAATTGTCGTTTACATATACATTACTATATCTATTAGTCTTTAATATTATGTTATGTAGGTATATCGATATGGCTCTTCTCATATATATTTATTGCTGTATTAGGCCTATGCAATATTTGATAAAATTGAGTTTTATAGCGTAGCTGACGCAAAGAGGATATTGCCATTATCGTTATCTTGACAGGCACATTGGTGATCGCAGTTCGATACGATAACACGAGACATGGATGAATATTGCTTTCCAATCTACACAAACATTATTTTATAATATATTTGCAGGGTTTATTTTTGATGGTATTTTCGTTAGCCTTATCGGAGTGCTGGTTCTTTATTATTTGTTTCATCGATCCAGTAAAGACGATCTTGTCTTTACTAGTCATTGTATGATATTAGCCGTGTCATGGCTAATTACATCAGTTTTGTTGCAACACAATTTCCACTCGTATAGTTAAGACTAGTTATTTAATGCTTCTCCTGTCAATCACAAAATCTTGTAGCAAGTTTTCAGTTTAAACAAGCTCAAATATATTTCCAGACGACATGATAACATAACAATTTTGCCGACAGGGTGATCTCGAGCAGCTGGTGCTTGTGCCAAAAGCGGGACAAGCACACAAGCAATGTTCCAGCCAAGCGGTTGGCATATCTACGCCTTACGTCACAATACATGAAACGTAACTGGAATAAGACCTTATTACACTTGGAGCAACATAATTTGAGAGAAGAAAACGGTATGAATTGTAAAGCTTTTATCTCATAAAGACTTCAAAATGTTGTCAAATAGAACATTGCATTCATGAATGTGATTTCATTCGTCAAGCTAAACTACTACACAGTGTTTTGTAATGTATACAAATACAAAATTTATCTTGACACTCATGATTGATATCTTCATATTATTAAAAAAATATGGATTTAGCAAATGAAGATACTAGTCGATTAACTAAGGATTTAGCAAATGAAGATACTAGTCAACATATTTGACGTGGACGATATTTAAAAGGAATAGTTGGAATGCTAACTAAATAAATGTGTCCGAAATAAAAGCTAGCAAGGCGTATCCACCATTTATAAGATACAAACAGTGTAAAAAAGAATGACGTGATGGTACAATAAAAGATACATCTAAATTTACGCGATCAATATACTCAAATATAATGGTAACGACCGACTGAATTGCAACACATTCATTCAACGTGAGTGGTAAACATACAGATCTTTATTAAAATTTACTGTTTTAATTTGTTGATACTGTATGTCAGCCGTTACCATCAGCGTACGGGAAGTAATGTCCCATAATGCCCCTTTCGTTCTCATGAAAGGCGTCGAAATTTGTCTGACGAATAAATGTATTTATGATTTTTGATGTAATAAAAATCAATAATATTGTAAGCTCAAAATATTGTATAAATTAGGACCATAAAGCTGTATAGACTAAATAGAATACACGTGACCCGTAACACTAAACAGATATGGGCTATAAATGTATAATTAGATCCATGAAAAATTCATTGTATTTTGACAAACAAAAGAACTGTTTTCTATTCAAGACATAGTATAACAAGTTAGTTACTATTACAAAATTGTTTTAAAATAATTGAATGTTGCTTGAAATGGTTTATAAGATTAAGTTACAGATACCGTAATAGCATTTCTTAAATAGATTTTAACTTTAAGAAATCAAAGTAAATGAATCGAATATATATCCTTATTTAGGTCTAAGAAAACAAGGCCACTATAAGAGTATATACCATAACATAATTCTCTTATTATGTGTTTGTAAATTCATTTATACGAGACGATATATCTAAATATAAAACTAATATGCTAAAATAGATTAGTATTTGAAATATTAGCGTTTCTTACATTAGAGGGCCTAAAATGTACATAACTTCTCTGATAGTGAATTTCAATAATTGTAATTATATGCTAGGAGAATAAACTTTAATTTTCTGTACCATTAGCCAGTCAGTAATCATAGTACGTTTAGTTTTTCTAACGATTTGAAATAACATTGGTTTTACTATGTAATGTTTTGAAAGGAACTGTTTATATTTCACTTGGATAATTGAATAAAGAGGATTATACTGTATTTGTATTGTTTAATTTACGCTTTACCTTTATAGAACATCCAGTATATTGTAATTTGTGATATAACAGTAGTAGGCAACGTTGTTATTAGGGTTCTGTTTTCGAAGGGTCCCAACGGGACTACTATTACTGTGACTCTGCTGTCTATCCGTCTGTCCGTTAGCCGGCTGTCTTTTACTAACCGTAATACGCAGATAATTAATAATTTCACTGAGCATGTATTTCTATGCTATAACAAAAAATAATAAAAATCAAGATGGCAAATTTCAAAATACCCTTCGTGTGTGTGTATGACTCCTACTCGCACTTGACCGATTTTTCGGCGATTGGGTCTATTAGTCTTATGACTTTTGATAATAATATAATGTAAACAACTGAATTAACGGAAAACATAATTATGAGCTTTTCGTTATTTCACATGTAGATATTTTCTTCAAACCACACTGATTTTGATTTGACTAAAATCATCTTAACTTTTTCATCACGGATGAAGTTACTTGTAGGTATATAGGCTTATAATTATTGGGAAGCGTAGCCATAATATAAAACAAAAGTTGTACATAGATATACACTATAAAACAAAAAGAAAGAAGGTTAATTTTAATATAAGATTTATGATAAAACATGATTTAATTTCTCCACATTACCATCACAAAAGCACTTCGATGACTGTGAACAGCATTAAATTAAATTGTAATTTAATTTACCTTCTCTCTTGACGCTTGATTATTTAATTTGCACCCAAAATTGAATCATAAATAATATATTATGTTTAAAAAATACAAGATTTTATAAAGCCTTGAAGAACAGTACTTATTCAAGACGCAACAAGCTGGTGCAGGCTACAAGCCGCATGGAATTTATGTTATGTGCAAGTTGATAATGCAGGGTGCCTAGTTTGAGTTTTTTTTTACGTTAACGCGATCGAAACGTTAACCGCGTTTGGCTCTCTGATTCGTTAAGAGCTTGGAATTGGCCAATCGGAGCACCCAACGTCATAAACGTGTCGATCGCGTTAACGCAAAACAAACTGGTACTAGGCACTCAGGTTTCTGGCGCGGAAAGCTCGCGTTGGTCAATTGCACGATGCATACAACGCGCGCAAATACCTCAACGTAGTAGCTTAAGTCACGGTAATATTATCTAACAGTATTCTATCTTCATACAAATGGTCGGAAAGCGAGTCATAACTACACGCGTCGAGATCGGTATACATTTGGTTCGCAGCCAGTCGTGAATACGCCGCAGTGATGAACGCACGGTGTGATGGTTTTGCAGCAGTAAGCGTGTGATTTGTTAATATTTTATTTAATTAAGTACAAGTACTTACATAATAATTATGACAAAGTGTAAATGTAAACAAAAGTATTTATAATTAAACTTTTTATTCGAATGCGGAATTTTTTATACTATATAATTTAACAATATAGCTTTTCGAACGTCTCAGTCGAGTCGCAAATACCTATTGTTCAGTCTCAAATTAATATTTATAGTTGTTGTCTATATCTACTAATCAAAACACCACATGATTTTTATTCCTTCCTATTTTATTACCTTCCTATTTCACTCACTACAAATTTCATATTTTTAAATAAAACATTAAATATTTACAATCACTAAACTAGAAAGAAATTCTAGTAGGTGGATGAAATTAAAATACTGTAGGTGGGCAGCCCTCTCGCGTGTTTGCGTATTGCGCGGCTGAAGGTAATCATTTCAAGGACAGAGCCGAGTTACAATACTGTTATATCTAACAGTATTGTAACTCGGCTATTGCACTTGAGCACGGTAATGTTATCACATTACCGTGCTCAAGTGGTCGCCTCGCGTGTACGCCGAGTCTTGTGGCTTCAATTTCCACACGGGACAAAATTTTATGTGATCCACAAATAGTTGTTACGAGTCCGGGTATTCTTTGTGTACGTTGTTTGAAAGTTTTTAAAGTCCCCAGCCACACAGTTTTTTTTCATAATACACGACTTGTCTTTTTAAAATGAAAAGATTATGAAAAGGAAATATAGCCTTGGGATTTGCCAGCGGCGCTGTGAAATTAAATTTGTAGTAGGGGTAGGTTAAATGTACTTAAATGTGATATAAATAATGTAATAGAATATTAATAATATAGAAGAATTTGAAGAACAGTTGAGTTAATGATAACGAATAAGCCAGTACATTATCATAAAAAAAAACATAATAATATAAATATTTAGTAAGAAATAATTTAGTAAGAATAGGAAAGGAAAGTACATAAGTAAGTATAATAATGTTAAAATTTCACTTACGATCGCAATTCTTATGTTTTGTTGGGCCACAAGAGTTTCTAAAAAAAAAAATATGATAAGAATACTAATTTATCATTTATTTATAATTATTTACTTACAAAGTCTTACTGCAGAATTCCTTAGGATCGAAGAATTAAAAACAACTCTATTACACATTTGCCAGTGCAAGGATCAAACCTTGGTATTGGTAAGTAAATTAATGTCATTTATCATAAGTGTAATTCATTTATACTTATATATGTATATTGCACGGATGGCGTTGTGGTTTAAGTGGTTGCCTCGCCACTGCCCCCGCTCCGCGTATTGTGGATTCCATCCCCACACGGGAGAAAACTTTCTAAAGTCCCCCGCGACACAGAAATAATCCCGAGTGCGGAACCAGTCCTTTTAATAAAAATCAATATAGGTATATATTTTTCTAGCATGAAAAACATACAAAGAAGAGCAATATTACAACGTACGACTTACGACTTTATCCAATAGCATACGTCCAATAGGACTTGCGATCAAGAAGCTTATTGTTAAAAGCCTAATCCGACGTGAGCACACCTGTAACACAAGCATTAAATTTAGCTCTAGGGACTAACGAGAATACTAATAACAAACATTGACATGAATGGAGTAGTAGTTTGTCGCTTAGCCACTTGCCATATGCCGTTGTAGGTTTGATCCTCACACGGGACAAAATGTGATCTTTAATTGCTATACTTATCTATTCACCCATCCACGAAATTTATTAATTATGTGTCTGACCCAGACTCTTTACAAACATTCAAGGAACAGACACAATTATTTTTATTATTTTTGCGTCTGTGTGTAATGGCACACAGACACTAATATAAATATAAAAATAATAAAAATAATTGTGTCTGTTTCTTAAATGTTTGTAAAGTCCATCGTAACACTGGATGCATTATTATAAACGCCAGAGTAAAAAAATTACAAAAATAAAAAATTTACACACAATGCGAGAGATGTGTCTTTACGTAGAATATAAATTACAATCCAAATTGTTAGTAATGTGTAAATTAATAACTGAATCACGAGAAAAGATCACACTTGACTCAGACATTCGAACAGTTCGAAGTTTCACCCGAGACCTTATAATCTGCCTTTAATATCATTATAATTTTAAGGGCATCTCTCTCGTGATTTATTTGACGTGGATCTGCGTTCATAAGATCACAATCTCCCAGAGAATTCCAATTACGACGGTGGTGTGCGTGATACGAATATAGAGGGGCGCCTACTTATGACACAGGACGCCAAAGCGGCTAGAAATGGCATTAGTTGCGCTAATGCGGGTAGAATGCCTTAGATTGAAGATGAGGTGACGGATTTAGATGTATTAGATAGATGAGATTTGATTCTGATAGGATTTCGATCGGTTGAATGTTGAGTGGTCAATAAATAATATTACTGTAGTATGTTTACATTGTATATTAATAATATTTGTCTTGTATATAAACTAATTAACTGCTGGGCACGGGCTCCTCGGTGAGATAAGGGCTAAGTCATAGTCCAACAAGCTGGTGCAGTGCGGGTTAGCAGACTTCACATATCTTCGAGAACAATATGAAGATCTCTCAGACCCATTTTTCTAGATGTTTCCATGACCGTTAAACCGAAAGATAGTTATCTATTAACCTAATGAGTCGCACCGGTACACCGAAGGACACAATAGGTTTTTATTAAACAAATGATAGGTTAAAATTATACGCATATAATTTCGGAATATTAAAGGTTCCTTGGGATCGAACTTTCTACTTTCTTAGACTATGACGTGTAAAGCGTTGCGTTTATCCTAACTAATATTATAATTATGAATGTGTGTTCGTTACGCTTCATTATAAAATTTCGCATACACATTGTCAGGGGTACAGAAAGGACCTATGGTATTCTTCTTCCAGAAAAAATTACTGTGTCGGAGGAATGGCTAGTTCATACTAATTTAAAAATGTGATAGGTAGTAACTATGTTTTTGTTACCTTGTCACGACTAGACGGGTGAATAGATCTTAATTATTTTGGCAAATGGTTGCGAACTGAGCACAAAGTCTATATCTTGGAATGTCACGCGAGCAAAATCGTGGATGAAAGGTATCCTCCTTTCATCTAGAAAAAAGTACTGTTCTTGAGGGATACAAAATGTTTTGTTTAAAATCTAGACTAAGGCGAGCGAAGTCGCGGGCAAAACCTATTCAATATATATCATGAAGGGTTAACTGTTTTATTGCTTTTATGCCATTTATATAATAATATTAATATTCTACCATATACACAACACCATCTAGCCCAAACTAAGCAGAGCTTGTACTATGGGTAGACTAGACAATGGATAAACATACATATTATATACTTTTTTTTTTGTAAATACATACATATTATACATAGAAACACCCAGACCAAGACAAACATCCATGTTCATGCACACAAATGTTTGACTTGTGCGGGAATCGAACCCGCGACCTCATGTGTGGCAGTCGGTTACACCAACCACTACGCCATCGAGGCCGAAAAATGTTTGCAGCCTATCGTAAGGCCACGAGTTACTGGGTGGAATTCTCAATAGAAGCCGCAGGCTGCGAATGTACCGATAGAAACTCGTTTCCTATAACGTGGGTCTTAATAACATAGTTTTGTTAGATTTGTGGGTGCTGTATGCCTTTGCATTTTAATTATTTTTTTTACAACTAATGTCGGAAACAAGCATACGGCCCACCTGAGTCATCGTAGCGTATGAACGCCTGCGAAACCAGAGGCATCACTTGCGCGTTGCCGATCCTTTAGGAAAGGAAGTGGGAAGGAGAAGGAGCGGGTGATTGGGCTTCCGGCTCTCTCACTCACCGAACGAAATATAACAGTAGAAGTACTGCTATTTCACGTCGATATTCTGTGAGAGGGTAGTCCTTCCCCGGTCAAGCCGGCCCATTCATGCTGAAATCAACGAGGCTCAATGCCTCTGCCCACATGGATATACTGTTGTTAAAATACTGATAAAGAAAAATTATAGAAATCTTTGCTAGTACATAAATAATGTATTTTACCGTATTGAAGTGAAAACTTCTTTAGGCGCGTTGAGCACTTTTTGGGTGAACTAAAATCATAGAACTCGCGTCATCGTCACGCTTCCACTCTTTCCATTTTTGAATTACCTTAGAATATTAACAATATCTCAGAAATGGTGCGTCCTACGCAAAAAATAACGAAATTTTGACCCCATTAATAATCCCTAAGAGAGTATGTGTTAATGATCAAGAATTAAAGTTTTCACTTCTATCGGCAGTCCCCAAAGACAGCCCCAATTTTGTTTAAAGTGAAATCTTCTTTAGCGGCATTATGCACTTTTTTGTGATGGGTAAAAAATGTTAAACTCGCGTAAGGACACGCGATCTGATCGAAAATTCGTAAGACGGAGGGAGAATTGTCATGTTTGTGTACGATAACGCAATGAATGAATATTGTATTTTACCACATAAATGATAGTACTTTTATACTGATAATTAAAGCAATTCGTGCAAAATGATTCCCTAACCATTCCAAAATGTCAAAAATGTTAACGTTAATATTCAAGTTTTCACTTCTGCCGGCACTCCCGGAGTGCAACCCGTTGATTTTTTATCTGATAGCACGTACCATGTTTCGTTTCATTGTATATATGTTTTATGTATGTTGATCAGCTTCTTGTTTTAGACATGGGATATATATATATAGGTACCTTCGTCCAAATTTCATTCGCATAAAGTCGCGGGCATAAGCTAGTGCTATATAAAACATGTTCTTTATAATATAATTATATATTTTGCTTTTTATTTTGTTTTACTTAAAAAATAGTTTTGTTGATATTAGTTTAGTTGTATGTAATGATTAATTATAACTTTATAGAATCATATAGGCAATCTGCCTGACCGTACAATACATCTCTAACTCAGAGACGGACACACTCGCAGATGAAATTGTACATATCTACTTAATATGGAGCCACTTGAAAGTTTGAAAATGAATTTTCGGAAGAAGAGGAACTTTCTATTGAGTTTAGTAGTCAGTTAGTCTTGCGTTTGAATCTCGGGAGGAGCATCGTGTAATTGGGTAACAAGATCTCAGTAGTATAACAAGTTTCCAAAAACTACAATAGGCATTTCGTGAGACTCAAAATTGTATTTTTGATAAGTAAGTATAAGACACATCTGTACCACTTCTGGGACTACGTATGTATGTTAAAAGAAGACATCAGTTTCAGGCCTGTGTTATTCAGTTGGGAGATATTTGAAAAACGTTTTTAAATAATTATGCCCAAATATGTGTTACCTACACGAAAACGTATTTATTTGGAAGTATAATACTTATTTTAAAAATATAGAATATGATAATATATTATACTAAGTGCGCAAGAATAACATGCACTTGGAGGGTTTTATTTTATATTGCACAAAGCAATATTTCTCGCTGATATTTATTATTGGATTTGCCGCACATTTGTTGAAAGCCTAGTAAATCTAGGCATCGTATTTATGACGAGAACGTGTTGCTTACGAACACTATGAATTTGTTCGAGCGCCATAAATGTTGGCTGTTTCTAGATTGTAGACATTATAGGTCGTATTGGTAAGGATATACTTAGTTGTTTCATATTTGAAAGCATTCGTTTTGAGTTGTTTGATTTGAATCAATATTATTTTTCTACTTCAAATCGCATTATTTGTGCCTTGCCGCTTATTTTAGTCCAGTTACCACTAATTGGTATAATATGGCTACTCATATAATACTTAAATTAGATAGATATATTAATACCCTTTTTAGATAGGTATCTAGATACCGATCTAAGTTATGATTATGACTACTGCTACTATGTAACAGAATGATATGTTCGAATGTAATTTGTGGTGTAGTGTAAGTTGTGTGACTGCAGATGATTAGTAGATCATCGACTAAATATTTGTATCGTTAGTCGATAATCAAACATAATATAACTCTACCGAGATTCGAATACATTCGAATAATATCGATTATTCGAATGCAGTACTAGTAACGGAGATGGATCATTTAAGTACTGACCAAAAATAAAGGTGATCTATTAGTCGGATAAAATACCGCATACGGTATCACCAATATACAAATGCACTTATTATTATAATCTAATTAGGTATGTACACCTTATTGTGTTGTTACTGTTAGCAGTGATATGTCAAGCAAACAGATACCTACACCTACATATAAATAAACACAAATCAAACGCAATTCGAATATTCGATAATGATGCGAATAAAAATTTGTTACAGCGAATGGATTTGGATTTTTCACATAAACTGGAGTACCTACAATAAAAGTAAAACCAAATTTTTAGAATTGATGGGTGATTACAAAGACATAATGTTGCACATGAATAACCAAAAGAAACAATTCGCCAAGCAAAAACAACCTTCTCAATAATATTTATTTGCTAGCGATTGCCAATCTGGTTTTATATTCGTTACATCTATGTTTTGATTGATATAATAATAACCATTTTTATTAAATGAACGCAGTTATGATTCTGATAATTAAAATGCATAAGCTTTGAAAACCTAAAGAAAGCGTTACTTTATTATTTTAGGAAAATAAAATATACATCACAATAGGTAAACTTTGCCATACAAACAATTATTCCAAGCGATCTGAAAGTGCAAAAATAATTTCGTTAAACGAAAATATTCAAATTAATTAGACAGTCAGAAACAATATCTTGAGTTGAAAGAGCTCTCATGGCATGCGAAAGTTCTAAACAAAAAACACACAATTCAGAAAAGTTTACAAACAGAAATGAAAGCACAAAAATGAGGATACTGCTTAAACTTTGATCCTGAAATGTATAATCAGTTAAAAAAAAGGAAGAAAGAGTAAATAGTTGAAGCTCCGAGCGGCTTATGGCTCAAAAACTTTATCTAGCCAGATAGACTTCCAGGCTGGCTTTCCTTTTTTGTGGGGTAAATAAAAACATCGTTCCATGAAATGCGGAATGTTTTGAAATTGACCTGCGGCTGGCGATGACGTAATAATATGCTCTGCTATTTTATTTAATGAAACAATGAACAGTAAATTGTATATACAAAAATAAGAACACAAAAACTTTTTGCTTTCGCTTCTTAGTAAAGTATAACAAGTTTAATTTTAAAATTATGTTGTAATAATCAAATTGTTATAGCCACTTGTATTTAGTCCCGTAGCATTCATTGGGCTTATCTTAGTGACTCGTAATGTACATATTTGGTTCGATGCCCAGGTTTGGCTGTGGTTTTGGATTTTATATCAACGGAGTCTTTCTGGAGAATTTAATATATAGATTCCGATTATAAATTAGATTATATAGAAAATAAATTATAGATGTCAAATATAAATTAGATTACCATTGGAATTTAAAATACATATCTTGAAATGTGGGCGTGAAATATTTATGCCTACCTCTCCAGAGATTTAAAAAGGCGTGAAGATTGATGTTGTAAACCCATAATAATAATAATAATTTATTTACCAAAACATGTACAATTACATTTATAAATAATATTGGTAAAACAATAATCCTTACTTCCTTATCCTTACTTCCTTACACGTTACTAATATTGTAAATGCGAAAATGAGTTTGTTTGTTTGTTACGCTTTCACGCCTTAACTACTCAACCGATCAACATGAAATTTTGCATACACGTTGTCAGGGGTACAGAATAGGACATTTCATCCCGAAAAAAGAACTATTGCAAACCTAACCTAACCTAAACTACATTTACGCGAGCGAAGCCGTGGGTGAAAACTAGTATTTTATAAACAACAAACAAAGAAAGTGTATTTCTTGAACTCTGCTACCCAAAGTAAGATCTAACTTATGTTATGGGTACCAGAACCTATGTTTATAAGAAGTATGTTATACATAATTGTAATAAACCTTAAATGTAAATTTCATTGGCTACGATTTATTAAAAGTACATTTCACAAGCAAAGTTTGAGTCCACGTGCAATGGCTAAGTCTACCGCTTGTCAGACACATCTTCGAATAACGCAACATAAATCTTTTGAGATAATTATTTTATTACATTTTATTCGAGACCACACAAGTAACAATCGAAATACATACATATATGTGAACATACATAACAAATGGTTAGATAAAGGCGTATTATTCCCACATTTCACCGAGCTATATCAGGTGCTAATAGGGTACCTAATCCTACTACCATTAGGTTTAGTTCGAGCTTTCGCACTACAATACATATTTTCCAAAAAGGAAATACAATATCCGATCCCTGGCCTGTCTTTCGCACTCACTTTGCACTTTGGCAGCGGCGAGGAGATGACTATAACCGCTGTATCGTATAGTCATTAATATTGACTGACAACCAAATTACTATCGAAAATAATATGTTACCACAATACAACAGAATGTTAGGTATCAGATCGTATTACAATGTAATAAGCTGTAACATGAAATACAATAGGTATTGTTGAGTGCTATTGTCGTCACAGACGGATACGATTACATCGATTATTGGCTCTGCTAGCCAGTTCATTGTATTGTAGGAAAATGTGTCCTTTATTAACAGCGAAAGCATTTAACGTATTATTAGGTAACGTGTACAGTAATAGTAATATACAGGCACGAATAAGCATATTACTTGTCAATAATAAACAGAAAAAGACCTGAATTTCATTAACAATAAATAAAACTAAACGCACGTCAAATCCTTGGGTGCTATTGTGATTTAAATGGTCGTAGGTTCGATCCCCGCAAGTGACAAATATTTCATCTGGGGATTGTGTAAGTTAGGTGTTTAAAAATTGATAATAAAATATAAAGCCGTTTTATATTGAGCATTTCGTATGTGTCATAATGTCATAGAACGACGCTAAAGCTATAATCGTTGGTTTACTAATTAATTCAAAATTAAATCAACTATAACAAATTAGATACTGAATGTTGCTATTATCGTCTTTTTAAGTAAGACTAAGTTTTAGATATTTTAGATAGGTATTCTTTTTTATTGAGTCTCATAAAATTTTTGACATTTCACATAAATAATGTTATAATTTAACTACTCCAAAAGCGGAGTCAAATACAACATATTTTAATATTACTGTTTTCGATAAATCTAGCTTTAAGTGGATGAAATGAAACTTTGTCACGCGGACCAGGCGCCTAGGCAGCCGCGCTTGCAACGGCGTGAGAGCGCCTCTCCCCCCGCGGCCGCAAATAAAAACAACGGCCACGCCCTGGATCACGTTCTTTCGCCTGCCTCGCCTGCTTATCAAGATAAGTGTCTTATCTGTGCTCCAGCCGAAACTCGCACAGAAGCTTTTTCTAGAAACACGCCCTGAGATATTTCTTATTGTGTAAAAATTGAGTTCCGCGTACTTTTGCCTCTAACCTAATATTGCATTAATAATAATTTTCCGTCCTTTTGAATTAAAGATCGTGTGATTGCGAATTACAGTATTCAATTTATCTTCGCAACTTAGACTTCCCTGGTCGACCACGTGCTAAAGACGTGCCCGTCCCACCTAAGAACTACGTGACAACTTTAAATACATTTCTTTTCATGCCTACATAGACTCAGATCTCTGCCTACCTATGAAATATACACACATTTAGCTATGTAGCTATGGTTTTAGATCCAACGTAATATAACGCTGGCACAGTTTCAGATTTGGCTACTGATAATTTCTTGTCAGAAAATCCAATAACATTCGCACATCCGAGGCAACAAACCCAAGAATATGCATGTCACATAATCGCGATCACAAGACCAGCAAGGCCAGAAGATTATTATGGGTGTTTCTATGTATGTATGTATTTACAGAAAGAAGTATATATTATGTATGTATGTTTATACATCGTCTAGTACCCATAGTACAAGCTCTGCTTAGTTTATTACTATAGTATTAGAATAAATACTCCCACGCCAAATCCTTGGAGAATTCCGTAATCATTTTGTACAAGACCCATAGGAAACGTTGATTCTTTTCTTAGTCAGAAGCCGGAAAATAAATATTCGCTTTTCTGATTTCCTTTCACCACCTCGCTATAACCGGGACGTCACTTTCCGGGAAATTGTAGCTGTTGATGGCTTTATTAAGACGTTGATATAAGCGGCACATTTTTATCTACGTGTATCGCACGTGTATGTACTAATATACACATACGAAATCAACTTACATATCCTGGTTTTGATATATTTGTCAGCTGAATCGTATAATATTGTCAATCTATCAATCTATTTGAATTATTAAACTACTAGCTTTTGCCCGCGGCTTCGCTCGCGTTAATTTAGAATTTGACAATCAATAAATTCAATCATGATTCGAAAGACACGTGGCGCCATCTATTATCATAAGAACGTTATTATTGTTTTCCTCGGAAACAGTAACTTTTTCCGGGATGAAAGGTGGCCTATGTCCGTTTCTGTATACCTGACAACGTATATGCAAAATTTCAGGATTATCGGTTCAGTGGTTTAGGTGTGAAAGCTAACAAACAAACAAACTCATTTTCACTTTTATAATATTAGTTAGGATTTACATTATAAAGCTTAGTGACTCACTAACCACAAAACTATGACGTTGACGTGTTATTTAGTTTGAAGTGTAACTTTAGTTAAGTCATTAGTTTACTTAAGGTAGACTTATATTAGTGACTAGGTTCAGGTAAAAGGTGAAAATGGCTAGATATATGGCCATGGCCACTATCTTCATGGTTTTGTAGGGAAGACAGTGCAGACGCGTTAAAACAGATTCAACTCAGAGGTCCATCTCTTAAACTTTACTGCTGGGATGCTGCCTGTTTCACCTGACCATGTATGTACAGGATTTTGAGGTCACGTCTGACTGCACATCTAGGTATAAAACAGAGCAGCTTTTTAACAGTTTAAATAGTATATTTATTGTTGCATATATATAAATATAACCATATGCTTCAGTAAACGTTATTATAATTTATAATAAATACACTTTCATACCTATAAAAATTAAAATTGTTATGACTAAACTGAAAAAAAATTATAAAAATAATAGAATGGTGTATATGTTTACATTGTAATTTCAATAAAAACTATTGTAACAACGATATTCTGTTTCCATTTATTTGTATTATATATTTTTTGTTTCTATTAACTATCCATTATAAACATATTATATTACATATGCGTGGATGAAACAAAGGCTGTTTCTCGGCAGAGTAGGGCGGAGGCAATTGATTTGATTTCGACTGCACGGATGGGTGAGAGGCTTATGTCGTCGCCTCTCCATTGCCCCGGGTGTGGGTTCGAATTCTAAGCGGGACGAAAATTTGTGTCATTCACAAAATGGTTGTTTTGAATATGGATGATTTTTGTATCCGTTGTTTGAATGTTTGTAAAGCACCTCGAGTGACACGGTTTATGCCTAGTGCATTGTCTTTTAAAGACAATAGTATATCGATTTCAATTGCTACGATCCTTTCATTCCTTTTTTTATATTCATACATTCTTATTCTCCACCTTAACAAAAAACAACACCAACAAATTACCAATCTTAAGGTTCCTTGTAATAATTATAGTGTTGTGTATGTGAAATTAATAAATAAAATAATGAAAATTAAGTAAAGGCAATGGGAGAAGTTGACATTGGCGGCATTTTGCTTACCGGGAATAACGCAGTACCAGAAACATACTACTCTTACCGCCCATTGCTTATAAGAGGACATTAATTCATCTACCCATACTTCCAAAGGTGGGCCGACACATTCGCACCTTCATCTAATAAAAGGCCACATTGGGCTCTTCGACCTCTCAAAACATTCAACCTATTCTCTTGCACACTCATCGCTTTATCGTAGTTTTAACCTGACCTTACTCCAGAAAGTCGCTGACGTCACCGCTTAAGGATAAATAAACAAAGGAAAAGAAACATAAACTACACAAATTGAAATAAACATGTAACATCTACATGCACTTGTTTCTGATAATTAGGTCAAGGATTACGAACTTGTTAGTTTCGATATCTCTCGATGTTTTGGCCACATAACATGTATAGAAAATACTTGATCAACAAAACTAATTATTTATAATGGTACAAGCTTGTACCACGACTTTGTTCCCATAGTTTTATAAAAATATTTCAACAGAAACTGGGCATTTTTCTGGATAGACAGTATCCAGCAAAATGCATAGATTCTGCTGTGCTTACTAGGCTAGCTTATCTCTGCCTGGTTACGGATAGAGATAGAAACCACGTCAATCAGCTGTTCTCTTGCTATGTAAAAAAAGAATAAACCAATAAAGAAACTGGGTTTAATTACCTGGTCGAGTAAAGACTTATTGAGCTTCGAAAAATATTTATTAAATACTTATTAAGTGGCCGTAGGTTTGGCAATAGGTTTAGAAGATAGATATTCTCGCTCACTTATGCATGGGCCTTAAAAATTAGCTGAAAAAATGACGATTTAATATTATACTCGTGTCAGATCAGAGAAATCAGCGCTGTGTAGTGCTTGCAGCAATGCAAGTGCCACAGCATTATGCTGAGCGCATCACCGTTGTTTTTGTGCCGTCGGATGGCACGTGCATCTGCACATATTTACATTTTATTGTTTTTAAAAAAAAAATTTTACTTACATATTTTTATTTACTTTTTGTTATACCCGCATTCTATAATAATAATTTGATGATGCATGTCATGATGGTACAAAAATAAAAATCTTTTCATTTCATTTTATATTTCATTTGTATATGATAATATTTATATCTGGTGAAATATGTAGTTCACTTCTGCCTATCCTTCAGCGGTACAAGTCTATGTATTCATATTTATCAAGCTGTATCCGTCAGTTTCACTGGTTCCACCTCAAATCTGTCTCAATAAATGCGTTATAATATATTATTATGCAATACGAATTGTTTAATTATGAATGACACTACCAGATATTAATGCATACAAACATACTATATACAACACTCTCTAAATCTAGTTCTCTATATCTAATCTCTCTAAATCTTTATAATATTACATCTTTAACTATAAAATTGCAAGTAGCAAATTTCATATTTATAAGTATATATACGGCATGCCAGTGTGTTGATATAGACTTGTTTACTTATAGTAATAGCCAAGTCAAAAAAATTTAAAACTCTTTCTTTGTTTAAAAACCAGATGTGTGTCTATTTTTTTGCTATTATCTTGTTATTTAAATGTCTTCTTCTATTATTTACACTTTATTCTACTATCTGTAAAAACTTTTAATTGGCCTTCTTTTTCGTATCAAATCTGTCTATGATACTAATTTAACTGTAAGTTTTCCTAAAATTGTAAAATAAAATAAAATATTTCCTAATAATATCAACTTTTAAATGTTTGTTGCGTGGCTATGTTCATCCGAACGAAAATGATTCCTTAATGGTAAAATAAGTTACTTATTTATAACACAGGATTTGGTTAACCATATCCTGTATATCCTTAGGGATATAATATGTACGTAATTATGGCGTATTTAGATATATTATGGTAATTAATCTTCCTCCGGTGACGTTATACGTAGTTTATCTTTCCCTCCAGGATATGGGCGAATTGGTTTTAAAATAGTTCACGCACTAATGACTTTCTTAAAATATTAAAACGAATTTTAATATTAAATACATACTCTTGTTTATACTTTTGATAGGGTATGTAAAAGTGTATTACACCTACATATTGTCAATTACGGTTTGGGTCATACGTAAGTGAGCGAAACTGTCAGACAAGCTGTCTGCTAGACAAAATTCTAACCTCCGGGCTCCTATTGGAAAATTCTTGAGAAAATTAATCAGCCCGCCCCAGGAACTGAACCCATCATGATGATCACAGCAGTGTATTCACAACTGCAAAGCTATCGTGGCATTTACAGAATTTCAAAATATTATTAAATTTTTATACTAGCTTACTCCTACAATCTAGCCCATTTTGACACTGCCCCGAATAAATACCTTAAGTGCTATGAATATTAGTAGCTGGATTCTAAGTTTATTGCTAGTATTTTAATAAAAAACTAAAACAAATTTCTTATTACAACCTTTAGTCTTTCATTTCATCCACTTAAAGCTGGATTTATCGAAAACAGTAATATTAAAATATGTCGTATTTTCCTACTCTTTTGTAGTAGTTCTGCGAAATTTTGATTTATCTTATCTTAACTTATGTGGGGGCCAGACAGTGCAAACCGGCGAAACTTCGACCCAGTGCGATCTTTTGTGTCGACACTCTCCCAATAACGACTGCCATAGATGTTCAAGGCAGCCGGAACCAACGGCTTAAAGTGCTCTCCGAGGCACGAAGCAGGCTATAATTGTTAATCAATACGCACATAATTTCAAAAAGTCATATAATTTCCGAAAGTCAGAGGTGCGCGACGTGGGTACGAACCCGAGACCCTCTGCATTGCAATCTGTTGCTCTCCCCACTGAGCTGTCGCTGCTCTCTCTCTCTGCTAAATTTTGATTTAACGCAATCTTTTGCTTTTAAGGCTTTTCGCAATCACAGCATTCGCATCGAATTATAACGTCATAAATGTGAAATGTCAAACATTTTAATAGAATAAAATAAAAGGGATATCTAAAATATCAAAAGACTAGTCTTACTTCAATCGACGATGACAGCAATCAGTACGTAATGTCTTTCGTATCTTATAGTTATTCAATTTTGAATAGATACCTACGTTGTATAGTCTTTTTTTTTCTAATTTTCCTTATTTTGCAAAAAGCATATTCCGTACGCTATAGAATCAATATAAGGCAACCCTTTATGTATTATTCTGTCTTGTTTCAGTCTTTATCCTGTAACAGGTACTGAATCATTTTATTATGAATATAAACAAATATTTACCAAATAAGTAAGAAAATGAGCTGTGTGTTGTCACTTCATTCAATCGATTTTTCTACATATATCACGATGACTATTGTCTTATTGTTCCTTTGGTCATTTGAAGATGCCTTACGATTGACGTTATCTGTTAAACATTTCTTAGCATTTTCCCAGACGCTGTGCTAATTGCACGGTATCTGGAATTGTGTCTACAGTGATGTGAGACCATACATAGCTACGCATACGGTACTGCACGGATGGCGAAATGATTTCAATCGTCGCCTAGTCACTGCCACAAGGCTTAATGTTGTTCGATTCGCACATAGGTCAAATATTTGTGCGATCCAGAAATATTTTTTTCTTGAAACACCAAGAATCAAAAATATAACAATGTGTGCGTTGTTTGAATATTTTTAAAGTTCCAAAAGCAACATACGACATACTCTTAGTGCGGGAGTTGGCAATTTTACTTAATTTGATTACATGTCACTCAGTCATACATCGTGGCAGTTCTGCTTAGTCAGCAGTTTTACCATTGAAGGGGCAACTAGTGTTGCAGTAGTCGATTCTCAACTCTTGTATAAATTGGTTGCCTAAGAGTTCTCTTTTTTACACGTTTATCGATAAATAGTATTTTTAATTGATTATAATTTCTTTTTTTAAACGTTCTCGGATGAAAACTCCGTAACAGAACGTAGGCTAAGAAAAAACAAAACATGTTTTTGCATTTAGATTACCTATTATACGAACATTAAGTCTCAGATCACATCTCTTTTTTTCATTTGTCATTGTTTTCTTTATATACACGTAATATTTCGTCCTATGTCAAGAGGTTTCGAGTCACTGAGACCCGACGGTACTTCATTTATCATTCGCGCGTTATATTTTCTTTATATTTTACGCGGCAGTCGCATTTTACGCCCACAGGCGTTCTAAGCGTATTTACTACTACTTATTTTTCCAATTGCTTTTTCATCAAGTACTGATATCAAATGATTCAAAAATTGTACTAATTCGTATTCGAATATCAATTTATTGATTAAATCATTACTGTACCAAAATTTTAGAAGACCGTACCCAAAACGGTCATAAGTGTTACTTTGTAACCCTAATTAAATTATAATAATAATAATTAAGTAATGTTTATAGTCAAGGCCAAACAGGCCTTGACTATAAACATTACTGAAAGTAAAAAAAGCAAAATATAGCTATGTGTGCTTGTGTTGTGGAGTACTTTATGAGCAATTCAACTACGGATATTATATAGCCAATACAACCATAGCCTATTTTCTGTGAGGCTGTGGTATCACTCCGGTCGAGCTGGCCCATTCGTGCCGAGCGTGGCATGCCCACGATATAAATTAAGTCATTTATTTTTATTTATTTTACAGTATTTATATATTTTTTTATTGTTTTCTCCTGTTCATATTCTTGTTTAAAGGTGAAATCTACAGATCCACTGAATTTTGTAGAGCCGTCTCGTAACAAATATGTCATAAAATTAACGGTAGGGCCTGGTGATCTGTAATACAGTTTTTTTTAGACCTACTTTAGGCACCAGTCTCTCAAAAGTCAGTTTACAATGTGGTATGTACACTGCTGGCTGAACATGAGTAATGATAAGAAACTATTGTGAAAAGAAAATAAATTATTTTATTATTATTTTGATTTTCTTGTATTTTCTCGGCTAACCGGAAAGAGAACTGATGCCACGGTCCTAAGCCAAGTGTACTTCAGCAATAGGTTGTGATTGAGTTGTAAACAGAGTGGCTGTGTGTGTAACTGGATGAGAGTTTTCTGTAATATTGTCTTCTGTTTACGCGAATGTTATTCATTGAAATTAAACTACTATATACGGATTTTATCGCGTTGTTTATTTGACACTTTATTACAACATTTTGAAAAAATGTTACACTACTATAATACTATTAAACTTTACTAATTTTTATGCTAATTAAATTATTGAAACTATTAAAACTATTTATACTATTACTATACTATTAAACTATTTATATTTATGTTTACCTGCGACTTCATCCGCGTAGATTTTAACTAAAAAGTTTTGTCTCCGCGGAATCCTATCTTTTTTTCTAAAATCAAAGTAGCCTAAGTAACTCCTTATAACATCAGCTATCTGCCAGTGAAAGTCCCGTCAAAATCGGTTCAGCCGTTTCGGAGATTACCCGGAACAAACAGACAGACAGATGTTTTCGTATTGGTATCTTATATACTTTCATATGCATTACATAAAAAACTGTTATTTTGACATTACAAACAGACACTTCAATTTTATTTATTTGTATAGATAGTAATTTGGTTGGTTAATATTCACTTTATGATACAGTAGTTATTGCTTTCTCCTCCAGTGTTTACACGTGTGTCATATGGTCATCTTATCGCCACTATGCTGAGTGGGTTCGAGCCAAAGAAGCCAGGGATCAGACAGTATATTGGCATTTTCGTGTGGCAAAATATATCAGAAGATCTACCTGGTACTGAACTTGGTAGATGGTAGTAAGCTTACCCTATTAATAGCAACCTGAACAGTTGGTGACATGTTAGTAGGACTACCCTTGCTGACCTTTCAATGATAATGATATAGGTATTGTGTTATATTTTTTATCAAAGAAAAATTCGATGATTTTAATGTTACCTGATGTGTCTGAAATAAATAAATAAATTCGGATAACTCTATTTTATTTTAATCGAAATCTTGCACTATCGACTCCGACTCATGTTCGTTAAATTCAATTAAGGTAAGACTTGAAAGATCCATGTACCTATTAATATATTCTACTAATAAACTTTTTAACGTGGCTGTTTGAAGTTATCATGTTTTTATTGGTGATTATGTTATTGTTTATTAGTTAAGAAATATATTAGTCAAACTAGACATCTATATTAAAAATATATCGTGGCATAATAGAAATAATCCATTGCGAGAAAAAACAGTCCATTACCCTTCTCTTTGAAGAAATTTACAAAGATGACTCTTGTTAATTTTCATCAGTCAAACCCGTTTCATTGTGAGTAAAGATCAATATCTCAAGAAAAACGTATTTAACGAACTTCCTTACTTTTAGATAATAAGACTAAATAGTTTGGTTAAGTTAATTTTCCCCGTGTCATAGAATCATGATTACCGCGCAAAAGTGCTCGCAAACAATGAGTTTAATTAGGGTGGCCATGAGTTCCGTTTCAGTATCGGGACAGTCCTGATTTTACACCTAAACTCATTTAGAATTTATGTATTTGGCAAAATGTCTTAATATCAAAGTAAGCTTTTTAACATTTAATTAAAACTTTTATTTAAAACGGACATAAACAACAATATTAAATCCATATTTGACCACGTTTAATTTTAGTTTCTCGCGTATTAAAGGGATCTCTATTATCGCCTACTGCGTTTTATATTGCTATTGCTACTCAAAATTTCCGGACAGAATAAACAGATGTCAATTACTGACCCGAACCGGGAATTAGCCCGAGACCTTACGCAAAGTTGTCGCATTTACTACCGGTAAGCCGAGGCAGTGTATGCCACCTAAATGGCGGTTAAACGCACATTTACCAATTCATATCTGTTTAGACTTAGCAAAGCTTTCTGTTAGTCTCATAAATATTTGTGACATGCGACAGCTTAAAACGCCGCATATGTGTCATAAATAGTAGTGGTTAGGTGATAAATAACCCAAACCACTGCATCCATGCAAGCTTCTTTATTCTGTCAGTCTTGAAATTCAGGATGTTACTTAGTCCAGCAAACGGTACCACATTATGATGTATGTTTGGTTAATTGCGATACATAATTATTTAGTTGCAAATAAATATCATTATTATTTTTATTCTTACTGTGTTAGTTGAGTAAGGTGTGGAATATTATCTTGAAGCTGTCAAAGTAAGGTCTATCATGCCACTTCACTACGTCAACGATTGGAATGGTAGCCTTCATTATTGAACTTCACGAACTGCTTACCATTAGACGGAGTGAAATCACTTTCATAATAATGACATCAGCCCAGTATACTGCTGGGCAGGAGCCTCTTCCCTGCATGAGAAACGTTTGACCACAGTCCACCACTGGTCCACTGGTCCAATGCGGGTTGGCAGACTTCACATATCTCCACGAATTTTATGAAGAACTCTTAGACATGCATGTTATCTCACTACATAGTGGCATAGTGTAGAACATAGTGATAGTATGTTAATAATCGCTCGCTTTAAGGCAAAGGAAACCATTTTCCTTGACCTTAAGGCGAGCGATAATTAACATAACTACGAATAGTCAGAAGTTTTCCTACACGGACAACTACAACATAATAATACTAATGACTTCAAGCAGATTCATAACTGCATGACATTTACAAGTAAAGATGTCGTTATAAGTTCTTAACTTATCAGAATCGTAATAACACAACTGCGTAGATTATTCGATTTACCCAAAAGCAACATTGGATCCAATCAGAATACGTCCAATTCACGTCTGTTTGCTGACAAAGATTGACTGTGCCTCCGAAAGGACAGTAAATCATATGTCTGGTTAACGTGCTAAATCAGAAAAAGGTTGGGTATGTATCTGTACAAAGGTTATTACATTATTGTAATGCCTAGATTTGACAGTGATAGACAAAAGAATCGACGGTAACTCTCTGTTCGCTAAGCAAGTAAACTTTTGTCTGGTGGTCAAGACATACTGTCGCCTGTGGGTGTTTCCAACAATCCCCATAACTAGCGCTTCGCTAGTTAGTTAAAAAAGATCGCAATATTCTCATTTGTTTTCTGCGGTCAGTACACTGTGTCTTTAAGAAGTACGGCAAAACAGTAAAGCAATAATATCAGAAGACAGCAACCAATCAACGTTAAGTTATATTCGAACAGTATTGTCAAAATTCTTTCTTAGAAAAAGTGTTCGTATTTAATGTAAAATTATTTATGTTACGTTATTTTATATTCAAATAGCTTTAGCCCGTGGCTTCGTTTGCGGTAATTTAGATTTTGTTAATCAATATCTATTCCCCGGCAACAGTCCTTTTTTCTGGATGAAACTTTTATGTCCTTGTCTGTACCCATAAAAACGTGAATGCGAAATTTCACGCTGAGTAGTCAAGGCGTGAAAGCGTAACATGGCAACACACAAACAAATAAACAAACATCAAATTCACATTCGCATTTATTATATTAGTTAAGATTATGAAATACTTCCACGGTTGAGCTAATTTGAGTGGAATCTTACGATTAAAACACGATAGAATTAGATAAACAAATGAACAACACAATAAAACCTTAAAACATTGTCAATTACTTCTTTGGAGATAACGTTTAAAACAATGATTGATAAGTCAATATAAGAAACCAATTTATGTTACCTAAGTAAATAAAGTATCCGTATTTTTAAGAATAATATGGTTACTTTAAATACAAGTTGAATAGTAAGAAAGTTTTAATGAATGTACTTAACGAGTTTGTTCTTTGAAACACTCGCGGTTTCTTATTAAATATATATTGTCTTTTCTGCTCAAATTAGTTTTCTGGTAAATATAAATTGTCATTGTAATGATATAGCCATTTTAAACAAAACTACGCGGACGACTCAATGTTTATTTAATTCACGAACGTTGCAACATAATATGGCAGTATGATTAATTATTAACGATGGCGCCGTAGAAATGTAATCGTGATGCTACTGAAAGTTTTATACCCACTAGTGTTATTAATTGAACTTCTGGGAAATTCGTTTTCAATACTTCCATTGGCCTTGTTCACAATATCTCTGAAATTAAAGTGCTTCATATGCATTTTATCGCAGTATTCTCGAAATTCATTTCAAACTTCAAGACAATAAGACGATTACCGACTCAGACTTCACAAGACCATGGCAGCTGAAAAACAACTTGAACGTCAAGAAAGGTGTAAATATAAATTAAAATAGTTTAATAATAAATATGAATGTTTGTTACTTTTTCAAGCAAAAACTACTGAACCGATTACGACGAAACTTGGTATGTAGGTAGCTGAAGACCTGGATTAACACATAGCCTATCCCGGCATTCCCACGGCATAGGGACTTACGTGGATGAAACCGTGGGGCGCAGCGAGTATAATATATTAATGTCGTAAACCAAGCATTGTAAACAAAAATTTGAAGACTTGTATGTTTGTATGTTTAAACATAACATGCAATAACATAATACTTAACCTTTTGCCCGAAATTTCTTATGCATAGAGTTTGGTACTTACCTATCTAAGTCTATGTGTCTTATTTGTAAGCAAAACCTGATCTACACACTTAAATACTCGAATATTATTATTGAATATTATATTTATATACATCATGCTATTGCGTCAATTTATTTAATTTATAATATTTATATATATTAATTAAATAATAATATGCTCATAAATTATAATTTATATATATCATAAATATGTATGTTTTTTATTTTTTGTCTTTGTAAAATATTAAAGAGTAGCTGATGTACGTCCGGGCGTCACTTGGGGTTACCACATAATATCAGGGTTGGTTTGAGGTATAAACCGCAAACCAACAACAAACCTGAGTGGTAACCTCATTTTCATTATATAATTATGTACTTTTATTTTGTTTTCTGTGTTATAATATCTGTATAAGAACGTGTACCTATATTTTGAAAAATAAATACTTACTTTACTTTACTTCTAGGGGCGTACCAAGGTGAAGAATGTATCAGATTTTAAATTAGACTTCGCGCATTACATCTGTGGAAATTGAATTCAATTTTGTGCAGTAGTTTTTGCGTAATGTGCGTTGAAACATACAGACAGACAGATCAAAATGTCTAACATTTTTGATTGACTTGTATACCCACACATACATTTGGCTTAAATATGTACAGACATCGAACAAGCTCAAAAGTTTTGCACGTAATTGTTGTATAATGTCATTGGTTACATAAACCTATTGGTTAAATGATAATATATCATATAACTGACGGGTTAAGCGGGTTAAGTCTTGCTTAATTGCCATAATAATTATGTTAATTTACACCCGCTGTATGTTACTGATTGTAGTATTAGCGTGAATATTTGTTTATTTATGTACGAATATTCTATGAATGTTTTATTACCTGTATTCATACGATTAGGCTTTTCATTAGTAATGTAAATGAAACGTTTACTATTATTTTCGAGTAATTTTCGTGCTACATATCTATAAAAATAAATAAAATTTAAGTAATATTGTCTTCTGTTTACGCGAATGTTATTCATTGAAATTAAACTACTATATACGCATATGACCATGGCTGCTGAAAAGCAACCGAAACGTCGGGGAAAGTGTAAAAATAAATCTTAATAGTATAATAGTATAGTAATAGTATAAATAGTTTCAATAATTTAATTAGCTTAAAAATTTGTAAAGTTTAATAGTGATTATAGTAGTGTAACAGTTTTTCAAAAAATTTTGTAAGTGTCAAATAAACAACGCGATAAAATCCGTATATAGTAGTTTAATTTCAATAAAATTTAAGTGTCTGTTTGTAATGTCAAAATAACAGCTTTTTATCTAATGCATATGAAAGTATATAAGGTACCTATACGAAGACATCTATTTTTAACATTTTTGTCTGTCTGTCTGTCTGTCTGTTTGTTCCGACTAATCTCCGAAACGGTTGAACCAATTTTGACGGGACTTTCACTGGCAGATAGCTGATGTTATAAGGAGTAACTTAGACTACTTTGATTTTAGAAAAAAAATAGGGTTCTGCGGAGACAAACATTTTTTAGTTAAAATCTATGCGGACGAAGTCGCAGGTAACAGCTAGTTCAAAATATAATGGTTATTTTGAAAGCTGTTTTATTTTCGAGAAAATCAATGTCATAGATTTTATATCTATTTTTATGTACATGTACTTTTTATGGTCTGCTAATAAATGTCAGAATACTACAATCACTAAGTAATAAATACATAAAATAACAGAATTTATAAAAAAACTTACATCCAATTATAAGCATATTAGATTTTGCCCGCGGCTTTACTCGCGTTAATTTAGAATTTGACAATCAATTCGGGTTGTACTCTGCTTGTAATAATATAATTCAATCATGATTCGAAAGACACGTGGCGCCATCTATTATAATAAGAACGTTATTGTTGTTTTCCTCGGGCACAGTATTTTTTCCGGGATGAAAGGTAGCCTATGTCCGTTTCTGTACACCTGACAACGTATATGCAAAATTTCAGGATGATCAGTTCAGTGGTTTAGGCGTGAAAAGGTAACAAACAAACAAACTCATTTTCACTTTTATAATATTAGTTAGGATTATACTGATTGCACTTAGTAATTAAGAATACCTATAATTCAATAAAGAGTAAATTAATTAATTAATATTTTATAAATTTATTTATTGTTGGTTGATAATAATTGACGCGTATTATCAATAAAACACGTATTTTTTTAAAATTATATCTTGTATTGAAAGTTCTATCGTTTAGTGTCTATCCAGTTTTGGCGATTCAATTTGCCATAATAATTATACGCTGGTTTCTTTTTTAATACAACCCATACTTGGAGAAATGTAAATTTGGTGGAAATTTGACGTTCATAAGTGTTACTCTGTGACGTAAATGTTCACCTCTGTCACGGAAATACTGCAATAACGGATGTAATCTGTTTATAAATGCAAACGTAACTAAGTTTTTTTGTTACTTAACCTAAACGCATAAAAATACAAAAATACAATTGAGCTGCATGTGAAAGCTAGGTAAATAAAAATGCAAACCTAATTTTCTTTGGTACCTTTTTACAGCTGAAATTTGTGGAAGGATATAGGCTACATAATAATCAAGGGGTGTTATTTAAATAGTTAGCATAGTATTGGTATTTTTGTGAGCAGAAAAATATAATCTGTCAGCAGATATAGCTAATTGATCAGCAACTCATGGCCACCAAGCTTTAAAGAGATCAAACTAAGTCGATGGAGCCCCGCTTCGCGAGGCTGGCTGGGTTTGAAAAAAGGAACCTAACATAACCTAACACTTCCGAGACGGAATGCAGTGATTTGAGGCGTATACATGCTCATTATGCTGTGCAATATTTGCTGACCAATTAGTATTTTTGCTGATCATTATATTTAATCCCATAATCAAGTTAAGATAAGTAGCTAGTTCAATGAAAATATATAAATAGTATTTTTTTTTTGGTTTATAACTTGTGCACTTGTAGTCTAGGCCTGTGTCATGTCCCCATGACACAGGCCTAGACTACAAGTGCTCAACACAGGCCTTAACAGTCGCAAAGAACACCCAGTTTCAGAACAATAATTTGCGGATCATACAATTGTTTACCCCGACTGGCATTCGAACTCAAAACCCTCTCACAACATCAACGAGGCGATCGCATGCATGCTGCGTCATCCGTGCAGCCAAAACAGGTCCTAAATATTATTTACCCATAGTTCCTTTATTATCGATTTATGCACTCATATTTGACACTTACTCGCACCAGTCACCGTCCAGACTAATACAACGATAAGCCATAATGTAGCGACTGCCATTTGGCCGCCACCCAGACCCATAGCTGTCTGTGGTCGACTAACTTAACACGTAGCCTGATACTCGATGGCTATTTACATATCGACACTTCACTGTGCATACGCTAGTAAGCTTTACAGAGTGAAATAGAATGTGTATGTTTTTGTACTAAAATGATGGTAAAATGTATGGGACCTGCCGGGCTATATAATTTAGTAAGCGGTTATCGTAGTCTATGATAAATTACAATACCATCCTAACTAATATTGTAAATGCGAATGTCATTTTGTTTGTTACGCTTTCACGCCATAACCTCACAACCAACGCTAGGACGCTGGCATCCGAGCTTCTTTTGTTGGAATAAGCTGTTTTGTATTTTTGATAGCTGAATTGGTTGAGAGGTTAACTACTTGACTGACCATCGTAAAATTTCGCGTATACGTTGTTAGGGTCACAGAAAAAGACCTTTTAACCAGGTAAAAGTACTGTTTCCGAGAAATAGAAAATTATCATAACCTAACATAAAATAACCAATCGAAGCCACGGGCTAAATCTAGTATTTTATAAGTTCACTGCATTGGTGCAGTGAATTCGACTGTTATGCATGAGGTCTCTGGCTCAATTTCCGTGACGAACAAGGTGTTCATGGGTTTTTCGGTGATGAAATTTAAGCTTATTCACAAGTAATTTTATAAGTATATCAGCAATAGATCATAATATTATTATTATGCTTAAAAGGATTTATAAATATTAAAATACAACTTGTAGAAGCACTTCAAGGCTTAACGATTATGTCAAGTCTTACAAACATCGATTTAAAAAACCCACACATTTTATCTTAGACTATAGAATTGACATAACTACTCATACTAGCGGTCGCCTAGTGCTCGGAATTCGACCAAAGATTGCCTGTAAGATGTTGCTGAATGTCATTATATTATATTGATACATGTAACCATAGTTACGCGTTTCGACTGCGTGTGTCAAATGCATGGTTGTGTGGGTGTAGCGTTTTTTCATTAATTTTATGTATTTCTAATGCATATTTTATAAAAATATTAGGATTCGCCCCTCCTTCTCCATATAAACTTTAATTGTGCCAAATTTCATCTCCTCTGACCGCGCAATTTTCGTAAAAAGGGGTACAAAGTTTTTGCTTCACGTATTAATATATAGATAACAACTACGGAAGCTAACTTTTGATACCTGACTATAAAGCAACATTCTTATAAACACAACTTACTCCTATCAAAGGAAAATTTTATTCATAAACTATGTAATTTTGCGACTTTTTTGTCATACAAATGTCGCAGCAAGGATAAGAAATCCAGAATCAAGTAGGAATCCTAATTCTCTACTTAAAACTTCAGTAATTAGGTACATAGGAAAAGTCGGCAAAATCTGTACCGTAGCTTTGAACCTTTAATCGCACAATATGCAAACTAGCATATCACTGTTAAGTCACACATACATTGTCTCACGTCTGTATACCCGCAGGGGTGGGCAGAAGTATATTTACAGGTATGTTCATCTCGATCAAAATTAGCCTTTAAATATTATGGAAATTACCTAATACTTCAAAAAGAAAAAAAAATTATGTGGTGTCGTGGGACACCAGGTAGGAACGAAGTTCCTTCGGCTAATGTAGAATCTATACACTACTCGCTTGTGTATGCGACTGTCGCGCCTGCGCACGTCTCATTTAACGGTTTTATTGCACGCACTTTTTTCCACGGATTTTTTCTTACGTTTTTACTATCACATTTTTTTCAGTTCGGTCGCGCAGCAAAATGCCTATCCCCTCCAAGCCTGCCGTAATGAACTTCGTTCCAAAAAAGGTGATAACGACAATTATGTCATCACCATAAGCATAATTCTGTTACAGGGCCAATATCACGAAAGACCAAAAATAGTCATCACTGTCTGCTGAAACGATATGAAATACCAACCACGAGTCATCATCAAATCAGGTTTCGAATATTCCAATGCGATTCGAATTATAATCAGCGATATCGATAACTTTTGGAAGCGGGATCATTTAATTTTCGAATGATTGAATTTCCTTTTCCATAACAATTGCACATCGCTTATAGCCAAGCGAAAATACTATCTTACCTCTGCACTCACTATCCATTTCTTAACACCTTGTTACTAGTTCCCAACACAACTAACTCCTCCAAATATTTGCGAGAGTTCCGAGTTTTCTTTCTAAAATACGATCTACACTGTCGAAGCAACATTCAACTGAAATAGTTACCATAACAAATTGGTCATACTGAAATGTTATTTACTGCATAACAGAATCCGGAATGGGATTGATATTTAAACGTCATTCAACAAGTAATTACGTTACTGTTACAGTTGGAGCAAACACTGGTTGATATTAATGCAAATTGAACGTTAATATCAAGCAGCGTTCTGTTTGTGGTTCTTATTGTAGTGGATCAGCATAAGTTTGGGATTGTTATGTACTATTGTTAGGTTAGCTAGCGATAGCTCAGTGGGGAGACCAACAGATTGCAATGCAGAGGGTCTCGAGTTCGAACCCACGTCGCGCACCTCTGACTTTCGGATGTTATATGAATTTTCGAAATTATGTGCGTATTGATTGACAATTATCGCCTGCTCCGTGCCTCGGAGAGTACGTTAAGCCATCGGTCCCGGCTGCTATGAACATCTATGGCTGTCGTTATTGGGAAATCAGTGCCCTCTAATATCCTGACACTGGTCTAGCCTTAGGGTATCGTTAGCCTTCGGGTTGCTGAGGTCAGATGGCAGTCGCTTCGTGTAAAAACTGATATCTAGTCAAATCCGAGCCCAAGTGACTTGGAAATAATAAAGGCTAGGGAGAAGACTGCCTTGGTGGTGAGGTGGTAGTGAAAGTGATTGTTGAACATGAGGTTTCGATCGGTTGGGCAAAGTATTATTAGGTTGAAGACAATTTTTGGCCTTTCTTAACATTGGCCCTGTGACATATGCTTGTGGTGATGATAAGTTCCCGCTATCAACTTTTTCTTTTTGTAGTATTGGTTAGTTTCCATTATATGTAAAGGCTAATCTTGATTGAAATGAACATAATAATCGATATAAACAAAGCGCATGGGCTCTTTAGTCTTATCAAATTCAAGTAGCATTTCCATTTTAGACATTCACCTACTTTTTTAAAATAAACTGATCTAAGATGTTATTATAATTTATTATATATACATGCATAATAAATGTACTTCCTGAAATATCGACACTGTCATCGTCTATGTGACGTCGTGTTTTTAAGGTACGTTTACGTGAGTCTATAACGCGTTTCTACCTATCATAGTATTATCTAACTAAATATTGCAGCGACGTGCAATATTCAATAAATGAAATAAATCATTGCATTGGATCACGACCTCGATGGTGTAGTGGTTAGTGTAACCGACTGCCACGCCTGAGGTCGCGGGTTCGATTCCCGCACAAGTTAAACATTTACGAAAAAAAAAAGTATATAATTATGTATGTTTATCCATTGTCTAGTACCAATAGTAAAAGCTCTGCTTAGTTTGGGCTAGATGGTGTTGTATGTGATAGAATATTAGAATATTATTATTATTTGTGTGCAACGTTTATTGATTGCATGATAGATACCATAGGTTAACTACATGGATAGCGTAGTGGTTTATTAAAACCGCGACCTAGAGGTCGCCTCGCCACGTTTTTTTATTTTTTATTTTGCTCGTCCAAATGACCACACTCCACCTGATGGTAAGCACAATGCCACTGCAACGAATGGTGTGGGATCGATTCCGACACGGAACAAAAGTTTGTGTGATCCACAAATAATTGTTCTGATGCTGGATATTTATTGTGTTCATTGTTTGAATGTTTGTAAGAAATAAAAAAATGTGAGTAGTATAAAGCTACATACTGCCTAGAAGACCTAACTAAGATATCGACAATCAAGCATTGAAATTACGATACGATTAGAATTATAAACAGTAACAATTAATTGATCAATATTTGGATGCGAAATCATACCAACAGTTTTCGAATTTATTTGCTCGTAGCGATTGCACATCGCTAGTTCGGCGTTTGAGCTTACATCCTCTAAAATTGACAAATAATATTTTACAAAAAACAAACATCCATTCGACATAAAATATTTTATTTCAAGCTTTAAAATTTTACTCTGGATATTGCCAATCATTTTCATCGTTAAAAACGCACAATATCAGCAAAAATTTGTGTCATCATATATGCACTGACATGCTGATCTGCTACACAAAATATTTTATCCAATTTTATCCAGCTGCCATTAAATTTTTGTCACATACAAAGCTTTAGCGGCACAGATGAATGGTCGGCAAAAATGTTCCTGCTCAATAAAATTATATTAATATGTATAAAATTTTACTAATCATTACTTTGTAGTGATAAACACTCTTTTATCATTACCAGCTATAAAATTTCATATAACAGTTATTTTATATAAAAGAACAATCCAAAATCGATTTACGTAGCTGACTGTACGTTTGCACATAAATACTCATCTTACTTTTTACCAATGAATTTTAGGAACCGTTCGTAATGTTTCATCTAATCTAAAATATCTGCTACTACTACCACTAATTCTAAAAAAGATAGCAAGAGAATCAGGCGGCTTGAGAACTCTTCTTACTTTATTATATCAGCAACTTGACTTACTGCACCGTATTTAGAAGACTACCTGTTTTTGAACAATGTTGACAGAAGTATCACTCAAGTATTGCCAAGTTTCAAAGAAAGGGTCTGCCATTGCAAAGAATCAATCATTCCACTGCTGACAGAACCACGCTTTTTCCAGTCTTGAAACCCTCACTAAACAAGCTTGTATAGCTGCATAGTTGCGATCTTCTATTAACGTTGTACCTCCGCGAGTCACGCTACTTTATATTTAGGAAAACCCGCTGTGCTGTATATGCACCTACATATTGTAAAAGTTCCAAAAGACCATCCACCTACCGAAAGTAATTTGCGTACTCAGCTCCAAAACGTAACAAAACCACCTATTACTGATGCAAAAAGTAAGACGTCTAATTTAGCCCAACTCGAGGAAAAAGACGAACGAGAAAAATGTGAGCTACTTTTAAAATGGTGCAGGAAACTGGTTTATTGAGGGTAAAGCGCTAATATTTCATAAATATTCATAACCCTCATGTCTCTAAGATTAAAGCACTTACTGGTGCTTTGAAACTGCACTTTTTACGACTTTTCATGAGCTGATAAGCCTGCTGTGAGTGCTGCGGTTTACTATTTAGTATGAAAATGCCAGCTGCTAATTAACGAAGGATTAGCACTAAAGCCTGGTTTTAAAATGTCGACATGAACTCGTATAGTGAGCTTAATCCGTGGAGAAATAATATTTAGAATATAATATATAATTGAATCGTTGTTCTGTTATTTTTCAAATTACCATTTGAGCTTTTTTAAGGCTATTAAGTTTTTGTATTGAAATTATTCAGGACTGTTAAATGTATGTGTCACCTTTGACCTAATCTCTAAGGTATGTGTATACAGTGAGGCTAAATGCGTGGTTATGAATCAAAATGTTATAAGTATTCATATTAATTTATTTGTAGTAGATAGATGGTTTACAATCTGACAAAGATGTTGAAATTGAAACTGCACACTCGCAGATTGCATGAGTGCCTTTTTACGCTATTGAACAAAAATATATATCAAACTTAAATTTGTGCGTATTTATGTATTTACCAATCATCTTCGTCCCAGCCCTCTTCCTTCCAAGTCTTATCTACCTCAAAGATACTAAATCTTTGTAATAATAATCGTGACGTGAATATCTATTCTAACTTTTTCTTCAAAGAAATATAACGACTGTTAACTTGATGTAAGAGTTCAGTAATTAATAATCAAAACTAGATAATAGCTCGAAAAAATACTTGCAATACGATAAATATATTTCATCTATAAAGCAATGTTTTCTATGTTTTTGGTGGCAAAAGAGTTAGCAGGTGGCACATAGCTCTATCTTCTTGGTATTAAAAAAGCAAAACCTAGGTAATATAATCAACCCGCTGCCTTCCATAAAATACGTCGAGGGCACACTATAATAGTCTATCTGATAGTAATCAATTACCGTAATATACGTGCGCTTACATAATCGAGATATCACTTGATAAGTAGGCAAGGTAAGGTGGACACAAAGAACAGCAAGCAGTCGCTCATGTAAGAGCTAAAACAAATAAATCACCACCATAAAAGCAACTCGTAAGCAAATTGTATAAAAGACCCACTCTAAATGTATAGTCTCACACTAGGATGTGCCACAAACTCGCAATGATCTCAATAAGCTTGTGCCAATTCGGTAACAAAATGGCATGCCAGACACACTGGCAAGCTGCCAGTATAGCCAGGCATAAAATATGGGGAATTGACACACGCCTGAAATATCAGCTGCAATTTGATTTATTACTTTATTTTTTATTGTTTTGTGACAAATTAAAATGCATATCGGTTATTGATGACAGTTTGGACAAACTTTGGAAATGACTTATTTTTATTATATTTGCGTAATAACTATTCCATCGAATAATATATATACAATTTGATGGATGTGAAATTAAACAGTCAGCTTAACCATACCGAGATATAATGATAAAAGCATTGAGTTTTGATGCACGTACGCTAATGGATGAATTAAATTCATTGGTACAAATAGCAATATATTCAAACCCTCTCTCTTTCTCTTTCTCTCTATCTCTCTCTTTCTTGCTGTCTCTCTCTCTCCCTCTTTCTCTATCACTCTCATTCTAGCTTTTATTTTAGCTCTTAGCAGTAGTATCTTTTCACCTTGTTTTGGATCGGCCTCTGGATCTCTAACCGGGGACGTCAAGCTGTAGTGTTGAGATTAAATCCAAATAATGCATAAATCTGATTCTAGTTCTGACCATATATAAAGTTTTAGGAGGAAGGCTATAAGTGCAAACATAGTTAAAAACAAGTGCAGCCAGACTGAGAAAATACTTTCACCCTATAAATCGTAACCAAATGTTTCAACGTTTATAAACACTGTTTAATATTATTTTAATTAATGAATATGTCGAATGTGTTCTGACGATAGGAAAGGAATCTATAATTTTTTTAAATGGAATAGTAAACGTAGGATAGCAGAGGTAGTAGGGTATTTGACTCGAGAATCACTTATTTACCGAACGAAACAAAGTGACTGTGTTACTACTCTTACGCTGGTTTTATAAGCTGGCTCATTCATATCGTCACCGAATAATTGTCAAGATCAAATGGCAATCTTAAAATATTGAAATATAAAATAATACTAATTACCAATAAAACCAAAATTGGACATGACACCGTAATCTAATATTTGTTCTTTAATTAGTCAGTAACGAATAACGTTTATTTATAATTAAGTTACCTACTTCAAGATAGGTAAGCGGTATCTCTGTTTTTGCCTGTGATTTCGCTCATACCTATTAAAAAAGCTAGACTGCAAAACCATCTACACCATAACGAAGATCATGGCCTAACAACATTATGTTTTTTTGCTGTTGAGAGGGCACTGTAATGTCTGTATGGGATCAGAGTGATCTTTGTCATTAGTGCTGACAGGAAAACGAATCCTTTTTGAAAAGTCATCATTAAGAAATATACCTAAGTATATAACTAGAGCCTACCGTATTATAATTATGATTGCTTGCAATATCTGTTGCAAGTGATTATAGGCTATGATAGCTTACCATTAGACCGGCCATATGCCAGCCACCTATAAACCCTTTTGCCGTCCTATAATAGACACAATAGAAAATATATTATTATGTACCAAATTATTTAATTTATCAGACTTGGCACCTAAGTGTAGGTACGCAGACACAAAGAATTTTCACATGCTACAATTCTGACATATCACTCTTGCTTAAATCATATTACATTTTACAGGTATCCTTGTCGCTTCATAGTAGTCTTCAATTGGCTTTTCTTCAGATTGTCTTAGATGTATTGAAGATTGCACCTACAATATAATATCAGCCCTCTATTAACCTGTCATACCTCAAGGTTCGGGCCATTTTTAGTGTGAGAATGGTTAGGTCATAGTCCACCACGCTAGCCCAGTAAGGGTTGAAAAGCTTTACATATCTTCGATAAACATTATGGAGAACTTTTAAAACATGCAGGTTTTCTCGCTATGTTTTTAACCTTCACCATTAAATCGACAATTAACTATATAATACGCATATAACTCCAATTAATCAAAATCGAAACTCGAGACCTCTGCGTAGCATTCCAATGGTGTCCCACTAAGCTATCGCTAACATGTACTTCCTAACTAGTAATATTATAAAAGCGAAGATGAGTTTGTTTGTTTGTTACCTTTCACGCCTAAACCACTGAACCGATCATCCTGAGATTTTGCATATACGTTGTCAGGTGTAGAGAAACGGACATAGGATACCTTTCATCCCGAAAAATTTTACTGTTCCCGAGGAAAACAACAATAACGTTCTTATGATAATAGATGGCGCCACGCGTCTTTCGAATCATGATTGAATTATATTATTACAAGCAGAGTACAACCCGAATTGATTGTCAAATTCTAAATTAACGCAAGCGAAGTTGCAGGCAATAGCTAGTAGTTAATATTTTGCCTTTGTGGCTCCTCGTATACTCAGTTACTATTTTCCTTTTTTAATTTACATATATTATTAAATAAACACGAAGAAAACTTAATACCCCTTCCTAATTTTCCGTGCATGTGCCGTACATCTCATTCCGCGAGACAGTGGAGTTCATATCACAGTCGGCACTCGTATGGTTTTGGCGTTCTGCCAGTCATGTCGGTATGTTCCTCCGAGGTATATCTGATATATGCACATAATTTACGACGTTAGTTTGTCATTACAGCCTTTGCTATCTCGTTTTGGGTGTTATATGGTGTATGGTTATAGAAATATCATAACATGAGGAAGACTCAAGCGTGTATTTCTCTGAAGGCATTGGCAGAGCTGTATTACAACCGTATTTTGCCAGCTATGCTTTTATTTAGGGCTCACGTAATAGGGCGAGTCTATTTTCAAAAAGCTACAGTGAACTTTCTAACTCAAAAATGCAGTAACACTTTGCCTGACCCAGGAATTGAGCCTGAGATCACACGTTTGCTCGCAAATATAATTGCAACAGTTGGTCTTGTTGTGTAAGGCAACATTACAATATTTATACGACAGGGTGGTATTGGGTTTTAACGCGAGCTCTACTCCCCGAACTGGCTTTTATTTTTATGCAAAATTTTTATTTCCTTATCATTTCATAAATAATATTTTAAACTATCCTGTCCAAGAAATATTACATTATTTTTATGGAAATAAATATTTTTGGCTTTGATCCTATTGAGTCCCAACGGCACAACGGCGGCTAGACACAATAGGTTTTTTATTATGTTTGATTATTCCAAGACTTGACAGGATAATAGCACAGAAATTACTGTAGTCAAATTCTTAGGATTAACACCAACTGACTCTTGGAGAAATACCATACTCTCAGGGGAAACCAGCATAAGGGCTCATAAACCTATCTCTTCTAACACTTCCCTTGAATTCTTATTCCTAATGTCACCAACGACCATTAATGTTGAGCACTACAGCAGCATTCCATTATTGTTGTATTAAAAAGCCAACAGAACATATGTTTTTTTAGATTCTATATAGCAGCAATGGTTATAAAAAATTTGTCATTAATTTTACGTCTTTGTATAATAACATGTCTAAAAAGGTTGCATAAATCGCACTCTCCATTAAGTTAGAAAGCCCATTATTGCCAATAAGCTGTAATAGGCTAATAATAATAATTACTAGCGGTCGCCAAGTGGTCGAAATTGGCCCATAATTTATTTAAATTTTAAATTTGATCGTTATTAAAGTTTTATTGTCTATAGCTTAATACCCTTATAATCACATTTCATTTAGTCACTTACTCCACATACATATTATGTATGTAACCATAGTTACGAAGCATTCTACGAAGTCAACCGAACAATGCCGAAATACTACGAACGCGATTCGACTGCTTGTGTCAAATGCATGGTTGTGTGCGTGTAATGTTTTTTCATTAATTTAATGTATTTCTAATACATATTTTATAAAAATATTAGGATTCGCCCCTCCTTCTCCATATAAACTTTAACTGTGCCAAATTTAATACTCCTCCATCCGCGCAATTTTCGTAAAAAGGGGTACAAAGTTTTTGCTTCACGTATTAATATATAGAAGATATCAATAAAATCTTTAATTATTTTTGCACCGAAGAGATTGCCTTCTTACACACTAAAGCCAAAATTTATTATAACTCTCTTTATGAATTATTGATTACTTTTTTAATGATATTAGAAGTATTATTGTTAAAGTTGCCGACATAGCTCTCCGGATAGCCAAGATGAAGTGGCAGTGGGCAGGGCACATAGCACGCAGAACCGATGGCCGTTGGGGTAAAAAGGTTCTAGAGTGGCGGCCACGCACCGGAACACGCAGCAGGGGTAGGCCTCCCACAAGGTGGACCGACGACCTGGTAAAGGTCGCGGGAAGCGGTTGGATGCGGGTGGCCCAAGACCGGTCTGTGTGGAAAACCTTGGGGGAGGCCTATGTCCAGCAGTGGACGTCTTTTGGCTGACATGATGATGATGATGATGATGATGACAGTATTATTAACTTTTTAACTCAACTTTCATAACTCAAGTCTAACCAGACGTACTTTCAAAATAGGGTATTTGTAACTTAGTTCGTCATTGTGCCAATCCATACACATTAAACTCGACTACACGGAGCGCAATGGTTTAAGTAGACGTTTCGCCAATGCTGGATCCCCATCTGGGACAAAAGACGAAAGTGACCCACAAAAAGTTGTACCGACTCTTAGTGTTCTTCGTATTCGTTGTTTGAATGCTTGTAAAGTGTCAAGTAAGACCAGGACCATACCCATAGCAGGTGCTGCAATTAAAAATACAGCAGTTGCAATAAACAAATTTCGGTAGTCCGATGCCTGGATGCCTTTTAAAACCAAACTGTGAGTGCCTCAGTTTCAATCCGACTTCAATGAAGTTGGATTGTAAGAAATTAATTAAAAAATTTACACGAAACCCAGTGCAATGCTCAATAGTTGTACAAAGCATTGTGCTAAATCTTAGAGTTTTGACATGGTAATTGAACGTAAAGGTTTATTGTATAATGGCAGATGAACGAGCAGTCCACCTGATAGTAAGTGGTAAGTATTTGCTTTAGCAATAGAAGGTAGCCAAATCGCTACCTAACACAAGAGGAGGGAAATTAGAAACTGTTTTGGCTTTGCAACAAAAAAATTAATAAAATAGTTATACCCGCTTCTGGAAAAATTACAATTCTCAAGTGCTAGCTTTAATACAGGGTCCTGACAGACCCTGACAGACCCAGACTAGACAAATGGAAGAAGATGTAATACAGAACACCAAAAACGTGGATGAGGCAGAGTCAACGCTTAAAAAAGGGTCACACACCGGCGTCTCCCATGTTACAACCGGACAGGTCAAAATAAAGTAACAATTGCAGCTGACGCAGGTTAGAATTCTTCCATACTAAAGTCGCTCGTCTGTTCACATCCGAAGTCGCTTTCTTACCTGATAGACTTTTAATTATTGTTCCCTTTTGCCAATTACCTATCGCATGCAGTTTCACATGAAATTTTTAATCATACTGTATGATTAAAATTTTCTAATTTTCTAATAACTGAGATGTTCTCTGTTTTATAACAGAATTATTTTGATGTCATAGATGAAACAGTGGCTTCATTATTCACCCGTACTAATTTCGATGTTGGTTCGAGATATCCACGCAACCTTGGGCAATCTGGGTTTATTCTTTATTTTTGTTTTTGCTTTACATTTTACATACATATATATACTTACAAAAAAAATATTGAAATTACTTCTTGGTTAGATATTATTATATAATATCATTCACGGTGTTCTCTTAACCATGGCTGCGATATGTCAGGCGAAGTGTTATAATAAAAACTTTTTTAAAGAAGTGTACTTTTAAGTAAATTCTAAAGTAGATAAATTTTATGAAATAAATAGTTGAGAAAAGTAAATCACTCTCCCACCAATTGCTTATTTGGTAAATCACTAATGACTAAAAAATCGGAATAAAGAATAATAACTAGTTAAAATCATTATGCCCGATTTACGAATCGAACCTACTCGTATGTCCGAAACGATTGGTCCTAAAAATAAACGCAATCATGTGCCATTAAACTTAAAAGGCAGGGCAGTCATAACAAACAAGATGACCTTTTTAACAACATTATTCTTCTAAAATATCTGTATTCTTCTAAAATATCTGTATATGATCATTAATCTTCACAATATAATTGTCTCTTAACAAAATTAATAAGTAGGGGCTTTCTGTTCATTAATCACATTATTGCTTCGCGTCGTCTGAATGGAAGTAATTGATAGTCTATTAAAGTACGCTTGCCAAAATATTAATGATTTATATTTAATAAGCTCCGTTTTGAGTATTGTATATTTGTATCTTACATTGTATTTACATAAGCTGTGTATCGTGATTTCACACAATCCTAACTAATATTATAAATGCGAATGTTACTTTGTTTGTTTGTTACGCTTTCAAGCCCATAACTATTGTCAGGACAACAAGAAAGGACATAGGGTAACTTTCATCCCCAAAAAATATTGGGGCAGTCTTTGGGGACTGCCGATAGAAGTGAAAGCTTTAATCCTTGATCATAAACACTTCTTTATAAAAAAAAAGAAAACGGCCGGGTCGGATTCCTGATACTGTTTTAGTGGTTATTAAGAGGGTCAAAATTTCGTTATTTTTTGCGTAGGACGCACCATTTCTGAGATATTGTTAGTATTCTAAAATTATTCAAAAATGGAAAGCGTGGAAGCGTGACGATGAGGAAGTGTAACGATGACGCGAGTTCTATGATTTTTGCTCACCCAAAAAGTGCTCAACGCGCCTAAAGAAGTTTTCACTTCAAAAAGAATGGTAATCTAACTTAACCTAACCTACATTTAAGCGAGCTAAGCCGCCGGCAAAATAAAGTCATGTACAATTATGTTTATGACTTCTTCTCTACTCCTTTAGATGATGTGTCTTTATGTATCTTACGTCAACAGAACTGCTGTAAGCCTCCGCCAAATAATCTATTTTTCCACATTATTGTGTTAGTTTATTTTGTATTTGTTTGGTTAAGACTACTTTTGCACTAGGAATACTGGCTGTGCGTGAGGTAAGACAACTGGTTGTCACACCATATTACATTGTAACACTTGCAGTGGAGGATCGATAACTCAAACTACGGCGACTTCTGTGCCGGCTTAATAATATGTACATACTATTCATGTTATTAAAAATTATATAACAAACCGAGAATCGAACCGAATCGAATCATAAATAGTTTATCACTTCATGTAGCAGTCACTTCTTCTCGAGTTGATGGTACAATTACTTTAAATATGTCCACACCATTCACTACCATTTCCCCACTTAGACACTCATAGCATGTCTTCATTTGTAAACAATTGTAATAATTACACGAAGTATAATTTTAATTAAAATTACGTTTAATGGTTGAGTAGTCTGGACTCAACCACACTTATAATCACTGCGACACATTATTAAAAACACCTCATTTCAATAATTATTCTGAATATTGACGAGCACTCACAACTCTGATCACGCGGTAAGCGCGGTGTACATAATGAATGTTTTTTTCTGTATGTACGTATCACTATGATGTTAGGGCGCCTTCAAATTTGCCGCGCGGTGGCTCGCGGCTGCTACGCTACCGTCACGCAGCCGTCACTTGTCTATCGATGAACTAATGCGCGGCAGTAGCGCAGTGCAGAGCTTCAGTCGCGCGTTTTTATTTATATGTATTTACAAAGCAGCGTGGCCGCAGCGCTGCTGCCGCGCTGTACATTGCGGCAAATTTGAAAGCGCCCTTAGTGATAGAAATTTCATCATGTATGCAATCCCCAAGAGTGAGCAGGATAAAATATATCTTACCGCTTCAGTTATAATACTATTCAATTTACATCGGTACAGTAATAGCTTCTGTGGGTGATATTTGATACATGGATAATTTTATGGTTATACGTCACGTCAATTTTCTTGGGTAAAATGGTATATTTTCAGATCCAACGGAGGCTTTAGCAGTGCAACAAGTCAAGGATAAATGAAGCGTGAAGTGTGACGCGAAATGCGAAATGTATATCTGCGAAAGGGTGGCCAGAGCGCTTTTGCACCCACATTTCACGAGTTAAAATTTTAGGTACATTTTCTAACTGTTCAGTCTGGAAATGTGTTTGGTAGACGGCAATAATTTTGATCCCATTTCGTGGGTCGTTATATACGTTTATCTACCTTGTTATGGATAAAGTAAATAAATAGATTACCAGACACCGTCGTTGCTTTGCGTTTAAAATTGTAGCCAATCGTTAAGTCCCCGTTTTCATTACTGGGTCGTGTAGAGTGTTTGTTTGGTATTGCTCAGAAGCAGTACAGTGTCCATAAATTGGTTCGGTAGAAAACAACGACTGCTCCTACTGTTAAAAATATATTTTTAACAAATAAAGACTATAACATTTTACTCGTCCAGGTGGACCGAGGAATTGAACTTGAGACTCAACGATCGCACGCGAACATATTCGCATATTCATGCCACGAGACCAATATAGACACTAGTTTCTGTCCTCGGTTTCGCACGCGTAAACACATACCAGGATATCAGGTAGCCATTGTAAAGACAGAAAGAAAAAGATTGTGTCCTGAGCTTTCAGAACACAATCTTCTTCTTTCCTTGCCAAATTTTATTAAGATTCATTAAGCCTTTTAGTCATGAAAAAGTAACAAAACAGAATTACACAATATTGAATTACAAAATTACAGAATTTCACATTTTTAGAATTAGTAAATTTTAGCTTTCTCCCGCGGCTTTGCTTGGAAATCGTACCTTTTTCCGGAATGAAAGGTGTTCACCCCATGTTCTTCTAGACAAGCAAAATTTCATGAAGATCGGTCGAGCCATTAAGGCGTGAAAGTTCTGTATGTGCAAATATGAGAAATACAAACAATCTCACAATTGTATTTATAATATTACTAGCGATCCGCCCCGGTTTCGCACGGGTAGTACAAACCTTAACAAATTATACATTATTCACTCTGTTTATCGGTGAAAATGAAAAGTCATTCAGTAGTTTTCAAGTTTTAAGGCTAACAATCAGACAGACAGATTGACGTGGCGGGGGACTTTGTTTTATAATATGTAGTGATTTAGGATTAGGATTGACAAAGGCACTAAAATTTAAATTCAAAATAGTATTTAAACACACGCTAAACACTTCTGTCAGTTTGGACTAGTTTAATATAATTATAATAATTTCCTCCTGACCGATTTTCGATCACGGCGGCCAATTTTAACGGAGATTGGCCATCTGCGCAGGAGATGTTATAGTGCACAAATATATGCGCAAACACGTGCACTCTCTATTCCCTAACCCTCATGATCCGATGGGACGAATTATCCGATACGACCGGAGAGAGATCAGGCGCAGGACCAACGGCTTTACGTGCTTTCCGAGGCACGGGGGTGTCTAACACCACCAACTTCCTAATTCCGGGCTCGTATTGAGATTTCTTAACAGAAAAATCCAATACATTTTTGTTGGCCCAACCCAGGGTTCGAACCCGAGACCTTATGCACCGAGTCGCATTCACTACTGCTGCGCCTCGGAGGCAGTACATCTAGTTTGTGCCATCTTAATATGAAACCAAAATATTTTTATCTAATCTAAACTTGGTTTGTCCCTTCTCCATTCAAATCCGCTTGCGCAGAGTCTGCAGTTGCCAGCGGAAATAGGAGCGTGAGGCGTCCGGAAATGACGTCATATTTCACCCGTCGTACAGGGTGCATGCTTCTATAAAATGTAATTTTGTGTCAAAACAAACTGTATTTTTTTGGAGTGCTTAAGTACTAGCATAATATAGCAACGAGAGGCCATTGAACTGCCACTGGTCTCGAATTCAATCAAGGCGTATTTAAATAGGTTATCACTTGCTTTAACGGCGAAGGAAAACATCGCGGGAAAACCTATATGTCTATGGATGATCCATAATGTTCTCGAAGATAAGTTATGTTTTCTCACCCACACTGGGCTAGCGTAGTAAACTATGCCCTAACCCTTCTCACTATGAGGAGAGGCACGTGCCGAGCAGTGGAACAGTTTATACATAGAGCTGCTTATTTACGAGTATAAATAAAGCTTTTGAAGTAGATTGATTTGAGGTTCTTAAGGTCATATAACTTAAGCGCCATCTAGGCCGGTAGAGACCGCTATCAATTGATTTTTACCGTTGCCTGCTATAGAGCATAGAAAATTATAACGGTAGCTTTTAATCGAAATCAGAATTGTATTCCTCATTTTACAAAAATCTATAGATTTATGTAAAAATATATTTCTGGTCACATATTTATGACTCACATTTTATATGTTTGTTTCTTCCTAAAATAATTTTTTAGTTTATTTTAAACTAAAGAATGATGCCGCGGGTTCGATTCCCGCACAAGTCAAACATTTGTGTTGATGGACATGGATGTTTGTCTTGGTCTGGGTGTTTCTATGTATAATATGTATGTATTTACAAAATAAAATTATATATGTTTGTTTATTCATTGTCTAGTACCCATTGTACAAGCTCCGTTAGCGGGTTAGATGGTGTTATGTGTATGTGATAGAATATTATTAGAAAATTATTATTATTGGATAAATTTAAATGAAACAATCAGTGAAAATAAAAAATGGAATTTCGTCTTTGCCTACCTTATAAGTGTGCTTCCATGTTGCCATAATCTAGGCTCCCAATAATATTAAAAAAATAAGCAAGTGGTAGGTACTTTACCTCGTAACGGTATGCAAAATGATATTCAAATATTTAGAATAATAAGTACATGACCGCAATATATAATTGTAAACTTCGTCCATAGACAAAACTTTTTAACTTTTTTTTATTATCTCTGCGAATAAGCTTGGTAGCGTCTGCATAATATTTTGCCAGGCGCTTAAATAGTCAAGTCGAATGATGATCGACATGCTCATGCCGTATATACGAGATAGAATAGGCAGTAAATATACAGTGTGTAACAGAAGAGTGCTGGCTCATATTTTAGGGTCGTGATGTAGGTATATCTGAAAATTAACCTACAAGCCCTATCCCGGATTCGTGGATAATTGTAAGACCTTATGTTTTTACACAGGACATACTTCGTGGATAAGTAATGCGTTTCCTTGCATTATGTACATATTTATATTTTATAACTTATGTTTAATAAAATATAATTATTAAACTTAAATACTTTTTCTATTTTGATTTTATGCAATGCTTAAGATATAATTATGAATAAGGCTTTAATTATAAGCAGCGATACCCAAGTGGGAGATCTTTGGATTGCAATGCAGTATCTATCGAGTTCGATCCCAAGTCACGCACCTCTTTCTTTTCAAACTTACGTGCGTATTAAATAGTTAATTATTACCGATCGTTTTAACATTGAAGGAAACCATTGAAACCAGACTACGTAGTAGTGCGAATCGGACTCGCTCACCATGCGTTCCGTTCTAACTTTTGAGGTACGTAACTATAATTTATATTGCAATGTAATTTTTCATGTAGGATTTTCAGACTTCCCTTTTATTTGTGCTATTATCCTAATCCTAACTAATATTATAAAAGCGAAAATGTGCGAAAATGAGCCGGTAGTAGAGCCAAGCTAGTTATAGCAAGAATGGGCCGGCTCGACCGGGGAAGTACTACCCTCTCACAGAAAATCGACGTGAAACAACAGTGTTTCACTGCTGTGTTTCGTTCGGTGAATGAGAGCGCCGAAGGCCTAAGCATGAGGTGACGATTCTCGCAACTTATGAGGGACCTGCAGAGTATCCGTAGAGTCATTGTGTGGGTGGCGCGAGTCGACCCGGCGGCCAGGGAGAGCCGTAGAAACGGTGCTTTGCTGGCCGCCCGCGGTATAGTCCAGAGGCCCAACCGAGTCTAACCAACTAGGTTGGCTGCCTTATCATGCCGCGCATAATCTTGAGGTGGCTCGTCGTGCCGGATGGTGACCGGAGGGTGGGTCCCGGCGACCACTTTCGGGAGGGTACGGGGGTCCTTCCGTCCGTTGGATCGGCTATCGCCATACCATACAGTTATATGACAAAACTTGCTCTGCGCCTTGCCCCACTTTGCTGCGAGAATAGCCGCCTCTTTTTTTTTTCACGTTTCCCCTTCCTTTCACTCTATGGCAGTACGAAAAAAGCATTGTCGTTCAACAGCAGCCAATCGCCGTAACCCCACTGCTGCTTCCTGTGTCGTGGAGTTTATTAACATCAGAGGACTCCACGCTAACCTTAATGCCGTCCATCACCACCTGGAGACGGCTCGGCCGGCTATGCTTTTTCTAACGGAGACACAAATACGCCGTCCTGCAGACACGAACTACCTGCAATATCCCGGCTACGTGCTAGAGGAGTGTTTCCTCGCGAAAACCGGGGTATGCTTGTTTGTTAGGGCGGATATTTGCTGTCGCCGTCTACAATGCCTAGAGGACCCTTCCTTCTCAGTCCTTTGGGTACACGTAGATCATGGCTCTTTCAGCCAAATCTACATGTGCCTCTACTCATCCCATTCAGGAGACGCTGAGACAACTCGACTCTTCAATTACCTGAGTCAGGCGGCAGGCGACGCGCAGGAGCGGTTTCCGAACGCTGAGTTGGTGTTCTTGGGAGATTTCAATGCCCACCATGAGACCTGGTTGGGTTCTCCCAAAACAGACCACGCGGGACGAACTGCCCATGCGTTCGCTCTCACGCATGACCTGTCTCAACTGGTACTCCAGCTCACCCGGATACCAGACATTGCAGGTCAGGCGCCCTCTCTGCTCGATCTGCTGCTGACGAGTAACCCGAACCGGTACAGTGTGTCGATTCGTGCTCCTTTGGGCACCTCAGACCACTGTCTGGTTTGTGCCATAGCTGTTGTTGTTACGCCCCCACGACCCGAGGAGGCAAGACGACGACTGTGGCACTACTCGTCAGCAGACTGGGATGGAATGCGGGAGTACTTCGCATCCATCCCTTGGCCTCAACGCTGCTTTGAAAACAGGGATCCATCAGAGAGCGCTACTGCTGTCGCTGGTGAAATCATCCTGGGTATGGAATATTATATTCACGAGCGGCGGCAGGAAAAGGCTCTGGTTCGGGCGTGAATGCGCTGATGCTGTTGAACGCAAACAGACAGCGTACCGCGCTTGGACCAGGGCTCACACTCTCCACGACCCTAACGTGGATCACCTGAAGGCAGCGTTCAACCAAGCCACAAAGGTCTGCAAGAGGGCATACTTAAGAGCGGATGCCCAGCGCGTCGCACGGTTCGGCCAGGAACTCATGGCGCATCCTACGGGCAGTCGTAGTTATTGGCGCCTGGCCAAAGCCGTGCAGTCCAACTTCTGCCAGACCTTGCTGCTCCCTCTGAGATATCCGAATGGATCACTGGCTCATCGGCCGCAGGAGAAAGCAGATCTGCTTGCAAATCTCTTTGCGGCCAACTTCCGAATCGATGACTGCGGTTTGCAGCCGCCTAACATTGCCAACTGCGGCTACACCATGCCTGATATATGTATCAGGCAACGAACCGTTCGTGCGATACTGTTGTCTCTTGATGTTCGGAAAGCCAGTGGAACTGATGGCATCCCAGCTGTGGTCCTTAAAAAGTGTGCAGCGGAGTTGTCTCCCACACTTACGCGCCTATACCGGACGTCTTACGCCACAGGTATTGTGCCTGAGGCTTGGAAGGAGCCGAACGTTCAACCGATTCCCAAAAAGGGGGACCGTTCCGAGCCAAGCAACTATCAACCCATAGCTATCACCTCAGTGCTTTCCAAGGTGTTCGAGCGGATTATAAACACCCAAATTGTCCGCTACCTGGAGGATCAATCGTTGATCAATGATCGCCAATACGGCTTTCGGTCTAAACGATTAACGGGTGATCTTCTAGCGTTCGTTACACACCTCTGGGGTGAGGCTATGGACAAGCACGGCGAGTCTTTGGCTATCAGCCTTGACATAGCCAAAGCTTTCGACAGAATCTGGCATTGGTCTCTTCTTTTCAAGCTTCCGGCCTATGGCTTGCCCCCTCAACTGTGCACCTGGATTGCAAGTTTCCTGCAGAAGCGTCGTATTCGGGTCCTTTGCGACGGTCGCGCTTCCAAATTTATGCAGGTCAATGCAGGAGTGCCTCAGGGGTCTGTCTTATCCCCTACGCTCTTTCTTCTGCATATCAATGATATGTTGAATCTCGGCAACATACATTGTTATGCGGACGACATTACCGTGTATGGGCGATATCTCGGACATCCTGGGGCCAAACAGGCTGAGTTTGAGGGAAAAAGGCAGAATCTTGTCGTTGAACTTAACCAGACCTTGGACCGCATCTATGAATGGGGTGCCAAGAACTTGGTCGAGTTTAACGCCAAGAAGACCCAGGCATGCTCATTCTCAACAAAAAGTCTCCGTTCCTTCCCCTCCCTTCTCTGAAAAACACTCCACTGGTGATACGTGACAGCCTTCTTAGGTATGGATCTTTGCCGCTCCCTTAATCCCAAAACCACATCGAGAGCGTCATTAAGCAAGCTTCGCGAAAACTCGGAGTTCTGAACTGGGTGAGGTGGTTCTTCACGCCTGGGCAACTGTACCTATTATATAAGGCACAAGTGCGCCCTTGCGTGGAGTACTGTTCTCATCTTTGGGATGGCTCCGCGCAGTACTTACTGGACGCTCTCGACCGGTTACAGCGGCGGGCTGTTCGTATTATCGGAGATCCAGAGGACACGAGCTCACTGGAACCTTTGCAACTCCGTAGGGACATTGGCTCATTGGCATGTTTCTACAGAATATACCACGGGCAGTGCTCTGAAGAGTTATTCCACCTTATCCCGCCCTCCCCTTTCCTATACAGAACAACGCGTGCTGGGCTCAGATGCCATTCTTACACGGTAGAGTCAATTAGAGTGCGTACCAACAGGTTTGGGTCCTCATACCTCTGCCGAACGACCAAGGCATGGAATTCTCTGCCAAGGCACCTGTTTCCTTCCTTCAATCCTGGGTCCTTTAAGCGGGGCGTGAAAAAGCACCTTCTCAGGCCGTCAAAGTAGAGACCTCAACATCGCCTCGGCTACTATGAGGGCGGTGTGGAGGCCACTGCTCTTAGACCACACGACTGCTTACCATCAGGTGGAGTGTGGTCATTTAAACGAGCAAAAAAAAAAGTTTGTTTGTTTGTTTATTTGTTACCTTTTCACGCCTAAACCACTGACCGATCATCCTGAAATTTTGCATATACGTTGTCAGGTGTACAAAAACGGAGATAGGCTACATTTCATCCCGAAAAAAATTACTTTTCTTTAGGAAAACAACAATAACGTTCTGATGATAATAGATGGATGGATGGATTTAATTAGGAAAACGACAATAACGTTCTGATGATAATAGATGGCACCACGTGTCTTTCGAATCATGATTGAATTATATTATTACAAGCAGAGTACAACCCGAATTTATTGTCAAATTCTAAATTACCGCGAGCGAAGCCGTGGGCAAAAGCTACTATTTCATATTATCTTAACTTCGCGTTCTTGAGTAAAAATGTTGATAGATAGACGGATAACAAAATGATCCTATCAGGGATTCTTTTTTGCTTCTTGCGGTACTGATCCCTACAAATGTTTGGTTATGGTAATAGGTAGTTGAAATAGAATGTTTGTGGACTTATTGAAACCAGAAAAAGCTATTAAAATATATTTAATAAGATATAATATGCAAATATCTAGAAAAGTTTTGTTTTTACATGCCGTTGTCATATGCCTTGGCCTACTTTTTTTTATTTTTTTTTTTATTTTGTTCGTCAAAATGACCACACTCCACCTGATGGTAAGCAGTCGTGTGGTCTAAGAGCAGTGGCCTCCACACCGCCCCCACAGTTAAACATTTGTAATTTTTACGACACAACCATTCTGTTTTAACGTAAACAACACTGCGGTGCTCACTCAAGCTAACTTTGTTGTATCTTAATGAAAACGAATATCGTCAATTTTACGAAGGTTTCTTTAATAATATCAGGGTATTTTTTTATAATTTTAAATAACTGTTGTACTGGAAATTATAGTGATTTTTTAAACAATTCGTGGCAAAGCATAATCACGATTTTATAAAACCTTAGATTATTTTTTAATTTTTTCATTTGCCGTACATAATGATATTCATGCTTTATTTCTCTTCTCAGGCTCAAAATACTAATTAGTAACACAAGAAATTTCCCCGTATGGGATTCGAACCGTACACAACGCGGCGACCGATACCCCATTACGCTACGCGTGCACTTAAAATAATAATCAGTTATCATATACAGTTTTGTGACACAAACATGCCCACATGTATGAGTCTGATCGTAAAGATTCAAGTTCAAGCAAGGCTTTAATACATTTTTAGCAAAAACACTTAGTTACCGGCTGCGTAGTAATGTACCCGCTAATTGGCTTGTTCTTCACGTAGCAGCTCAACATAGCTTGCAAAACGAGTGTTTTATATCTCTGTTTACCCGTCCATGGATATCATAGCGTAGTATTACGTAATCTGAAACTGATACAATTAAATTATTCACGTCAGATCTATCAATACCGTGATTAGGGAACAAGAGTACAAAGTACTAAGTTTGTTCTAACAAGAAAGTTCGCTGTTTCTTGTTTAATAACTTTGTACTTATTATGTTGTACGTTTAATAATGCATAATAGTTTCGTATTGATTAGAGTTGTTGTTTCTAGGAGAAGTCCTAAGTTTGTAATGTTTCTATGCGCAGTATAGTCTAGTTTTAATTATAATTTTGCTGTTGTAATTAAGACTGCGCCGAGCGTAAGACGCGGTTGGACTGAATGACAGAGCACGATATTCAAATCGGCGCGCGGCCGCCATAGTAAAATTGTATGGAGGATTTAAAGTGCTTTTTTCATAAATATTTGTTTTGTCAACCAATAACTTAAATATTTTGGACGGAAAATTGTAATATAACTATTTATGTTTCGTTTAAGCTTGAAATAGGATAGACTTCTACTGTTATAATCTAAAAAATCACTTAATACGAGCTTACGTTTTTGCATTTTTCGTGCAAATTTGCGTAATTTTGTAGGCGAAAATATTAATTATTTAAAGTTTTTAACACGGAGTAATTGTAAACACATTCATTGTTATGGTAAATGTATGTATATTTTGTATTTGTACTCGTTTTCATCCGCAGATTCGCTCGCGTAAATGTAGGTTAGGTTAGGTTAGGTTTGCAACAGTTGCAGTAGGTCGCTCTCTTGCCCCCCACGTAAGGGTTCCGGGTGGCAAGGCTCAGGGGGGCCTGCCACCCACACATTAAGAACCCCGAGAGGGCGCGCGCGGTGTTCCCGCGCGCCTTCCAATGTCGAAAGGGGAGAGCGGTGAGGCTCTCCACTGGGGACGAGAGGTGGTTGGGTCCGTTTGACCCGGCCCGCACCCACGCGGGGGGGCCTGCTATGGATGACTCAATTCTTTTAAGAGCTCCCAACAGGCCCCTCCATTGGGTGAGAGAGGGAACACCCCAGGTTTTTAGTGGGTATACCAGATTGGGGAGTCCCACACGCCCCGCCGGTGCCGTCCCCTAGCCGGCGGATAGTGCATCAAGCATTTTTCCTGGGTACCAAAAAAAAAAAAGAAAAGGTTTGCAACAGTTCTTTTTTCTGGATGAAAGGTACCCTATGTCCTATTCTGTACTCCTGACAACGTGGATGCAAAATTTAATGTTGATCAGTTTAGTAGTTAAGGCGTGAAAGCGTAACAAACAAACAAACTCATTTTCACATTTATAATATTAGTAAGGAGTAAGGATTAAACAAAAAGTGTTGATTTTATTAACGGTGACCGCCTGTTTTGGCACATTTCGCTCGGCGCAGTCGTAATACTATAACAGTGAGACTAAGCAAAAACTTACGGCACCGAATCAACGACGATAATCCGGTGGCGTAAGTCTGTGCTTTGATTGGTTCGAATGCCTTGTAGTAATATTCAGTTAAGAGAATCTAATAAGTATACTTCTGATTACTTTTTCGAATTTATAGGTGTGAGTCTATGTATGTGTGTTTTAGGGTGTAGGTACACTTGAGATAAATTTTGTTTACATGCTTATGTTATAAGATATAAAAAAGACAACTCCTGCGTTATGCATGTATCTTGCATCGCGGCAGACTGCACAAACCTTGAAACCACGGACACTAAGATCGCTCTGACTCGGAACAACCATTTGTGGATCTTACAAAGGTTTGTCCCATGTGGGATTCAAACCCACAACACTCGTCGCAGTGACAGTATCGAGATGACCATTAAACTACTACGCCATCCGTGCAGTGAACGCTTAACTACAAAATAATATTTTTTTTTTTTTTTTTCAGTCAACTATTTTATCTGTTTATAATCAAAAATGTATACAAAATTTGAGTCGTTAGTATGCATCGACTATAATTACAATTTTAGCATCACACAAAAAGTAAATTTTGACCACTTATCTGCCTAATTTGTGTAAATTTGATGCAATGTAGGTACACAATTAATATATGATACAAAAAAACTTACAATACTTTCATTTTACTACTACATCTATTCAAAAAAGTTAATTACACCATACAAAATGTTCTACGTGACTCGTAAACCTTTCACTTAGAACATTAGTGCCAAAATTCTTCCCCCGAACAAATGCTATTAGTGTTCTCCAACAAATAAAATAGCTAATAAATCTCACACGAACTTCCATAATCTAATTAGGCAATTGAATGTTTAATGGACACCTGTGGACCTAGCATAAGGTTATGTGACAAAATAAAAAGAGATGTCAAGTAATGAATATGGTTTTCAACTCAGTAGACTTTTGGCCTGTCATTAATTGCCGCAACTGAAAATCAAAGATGTACAATTAAACGAGATCATGTCATTATATTCATGTAAGTTAAAAATTACATTAGGATGAAATATATATTTTAATAAGGAAAATTATATGCGGTTTAAAACTGCCGCTCATTGTGTAAGCCGGTAAGTTATAATTTGTTATCAAATAGTATCTTGAATCTAAGTTAGTATGCCTTGATCACAATGTGAGCATACGTAATTCCGTATTCAAACTTTAAGGTCACTCTTAAAGCCGTCAGTCATATCGACGGTTTTTGACGGGTACCATGCCACTTTCGTAATTTGGTCTTTTGGATAAAGTCTTTCCCTAATGGATTCCAGCAACTGCTTATCTTTACCCAGAATGGAATCATTTGGACATGCGAAAATAAAAATCATACTATTATACAAAATATAAATATAAGAATCAATATTAAAAATTAATTTAAACTATTTGTCAGAAAATGCTAATACAAAAGTATCAGATCATAATACATTCAAAAACAATTTACCAATTTTCTAAATTTGACAGGTACGCGTGACATAATTCTTGTAAGATAAGCACGTGCTAGGCCTACTGTTTTGGCTAAGTATTTTCATGGGTCCTATTTTGTTAATGGTATTATGCACGTAAATCTCTTTAATACGAGTCTGGATGCCATTACGTTGATAGATAATTCTGTTTGTTACTTCCTCAGATATATTACAACAAAAGGTTTATTTTCAAGGTAACGAAAGGTAGAAAAGGTAGATATTTTTATAACATGTTTTTATTTTAGTCTTGTACAATATATTTTCTAGTAGAGTAAATGTTATTGCAACAGCCGATCCGATTTTAGTCACAGCAAAGTATCATAGATATTTTCTGCTATATAATTTTCGTATAAAGTCTTTGGAAAAACCAATGTCATATTATATGAACCACAATGATTACATGATACCGCACGTTAATGGAATGTTCGGATACTTCTGTATAAAATAATAAATGTTTTCTGTATTCAAAAAAAATATTTTCCACTACAATAATGAAACCTGTAATCTTATCAAAGTGCTACGTTGCTACGGCTTCCATGCCTACGTTGCTACGACGTAGACGTGGCATTAATCTCACTTTATAAAATACACACTTTTACCAACGTTTTGATGTATATATTTTCATCGTCGGCTTTAATTTGCACCTACATGTGAAAATATAATCTGAAAATATATTTCTTTTATTAAAATGCAAAATTAATCCCAAGTGCGTAACGTGCTTTAGAGCTTAGCTTGAATTATGTAAGCTTTACAAAATATATTGAAAATATAAAAATACTGCACTGTATGGGTAAATGAGTTATCAGTTATTTGATAGGAGTACAAAGGAGCCGGCCCCCTAGTGGAAGCACTCTTACAGGCAGCCAAGTGGTTTGAGGGCAGTAATACTGTCGTTGCGTTTTGCTGAATAAGTATGAGTTCGGAAAGCTTATACAGCTATTTCTCCCAATTCTTTCCTTTTATTTCATCTTTAATTCCTTTTGCCTACAGTCAGCTACATGTAAGATACACCTACATTTTGACACCTTGTTTTTAGGCTCCGCGTAATAGAGGGCGAGTCTGTTGCCAATCCAAAGAAAATCTAATATATTATAATAATAATAAGTGCCCGTAAATCACGATCTCGACTCTTTTATTGTTCAAATGACTGTTATTGACAGATCAAACGCAGGCGTAAAATAATCCTAGAATTTGATCGTAGCGCCATCTACCGGGTCCGATTGTAAATCTAACTCATCCAGGGACGTAATTAAAAATACACCAAAAAAGCATCAGTTTCGGCCCAGGTACGCCCTAGCTACGCTGCTGTCCAGACGTCAGCCGATACAAAAATAGGTTTTATTACTTTATCGCTTTTGCTAGGAAAGCGAGAAGCATTTTATACTCAGAGCATAATAGCAATTTATTTTAACACGTAAACGATGAGGCGTTGTATAATTTGTAAACAAATTTATTGTTTCTCCGTAATGAGTTTACATGAGGCAAAACATAAGGGGAAGTTTATATTGACTGCATGATTGCTGTAGTGGTTTAAGTAGTGGCTTCGCCACTGTTACTACGCTGAGTATTCTGGGTTCGAATCCCACACGGGACAAACATTTGTGTAACCACAAATAAACTAAACTAGAAACCCACATCTTAGTCTCTTATATTTTTAATTAAATAAGAAAAAGTGGTGTCTTGTTTATTATGAGTAGTAGAGCCTCGCTGATTTCAGCATGAATGGGCCGGCTTGACGGGGAAAGGGCTACCCTCTCACAGAACATTGAAGTGAAATAGCAGTATTTCTACTGTTGTCTTCCATTCGGTAAGTGAGAGTGCCAGAGGCCCTATCATCCTCTTTCCCCCTTCCCGCTCCTTCTCCTTCCCACTTCCTTTCCTAAAGGGTCGGCAACGCGCAAGTGATGCCTCGTGTTGCAGGTGTCCATAGGCTAAAGTGACCACTTACCATCAGGTGCGCCGTACGATTGTTTGCCAATTTAGTTAAAAATGAAAAATGTCTCGCTATTTCCCTCGGTCAGCTGCGCTTAAATGGCGGCTATGTCATAGTTTGCATCGTGTCTGTTTTTTCTGTCTTTTGAGAATTACTCCACTAACAGATTTGAAACGCTTGGATCTTATTTATTGTTAAATAGATTAAATTAATTATTTGTATTTCAGAGTTTGAGTAATGTAGCTATTTGACTAAATAATGATAAAAAACTGTTAGTAAACTAACTTATTAGCAACTGTCGCAAGTTAAAGGCAAAAAGACAACTTTCGCGTTACAAATCTGTGACACCAGTATGCTTTGTATGCATATCTTAGTTACCTACCTATTGTCATGATTTCTTATTTTTGTTAATAATTCTGTTCGGGAGTTTTTATTTATTCAATTGGCAACACAGCCAACTATAATTTTTAAATAGTGGGGTTATTGTAGAGGGGAAAAATAACTCGTTCTCTCGGCGGAAGATCGCTCAGCAGTAAGGAACTAGCATTCAACTGAGTAAGACGTTCTCAATAGTCCGTGTAATTGCTGTGAGTTTGGTAATATAGTCACATAATACATATTTTAAACGATTGAGTTTCATTATACTATGAAGCTTTTGAATTGAAGATTTTTTTATGAAGAGTTTAGTACCAGAATCTCTAGTACCCAAAAGATCGAAATAAAAGTTAAGAAGCTTACACGTTTTTATATCGTAGTTGCCACGTTTAATAACAAATTGCTTAATTTGAAATCAAATCTAAAACTTCACAGTCGTCAGGCACATTTACACCGTTGGACAAACGAAGCAATCGATTAAACAAAATGTAATTAAAAAGTACAAAACCTTAAAAGTGCTCTTTGATTAGTTGAAAACAAACTTTGATACCTGTTTCCTCTTAGCTAAGTTGTGAACCGTATTCAATTGTTTTATTTTAAGAAACATCTACAGTTAGTACAAGGTTTCAAGGGTATGTTATCACTTCACTAAATATTATAAAACAAAGTCCCTCGCCGCGTCTGTCTGTCTGTTCGCGATAAACTTAAAAACTTCTGTACAGATTTTCTTGCGGTTTTCACCAATAGATAGAGTGGTTCATGAGAAAGGTTTAGGTGTATAACTCGTTAAGGTTTTGTACTACCTGTACGAAGCCAAGTTAGTAATATTACGTCGAAACTGACCCTCCATTGACAAAACTGATTGGAAAAATACTGGGTAATCAGTTGGATAGCCGGTGCTTTCTCTCAGCTGTCAACTTTTCTTGACAGTTGTTTTATGACATACATATATGTATCAAAATTAACAACATGATTCTGATTTTTTTACTTGGGTATTTTTATATAAAAATTTTATTTAAGGTAATGTGTTTAGAAACTTCAGCAGTAGTGAATACGACTGCTATGTATTGATTACTGGCTCAACCAAACTGATAAAAGATTATTCTGTCAAAAAATTCTCAGTAGCAGTCCGGAGTGTGCAACTATAGGCTCGCCCCCTATGACTTGGAGCTTAAAATCATAGCTGATGTAATTTGGCTGTAGGACACTTCTGCTTGCCTCTTTCGGGTATATGGGTCTGATACTATGTATGTATGTTTGTATAACTGGCGAAATGTAGATATAAAATATATACATTTTCCAGGATATATGGATCTGTATATACACAGTCACACAACCAACAACGTGATAATTGCAGCGATTAAAAAGTCATTAGGATGCAAGCGGGGTAGTTACGAATGAACGTAGCTATGTATGTAGATCTGGCTATTTAGTTTTAAGTCGAGTAGTGAACATTTGCTTCTTGCCTGATCCGTAATGATATTACTTTTATCATTCAGTCAGATGATGAATTGAGATTCCTTGTAATCATCCTCCGACGGCGTACAGGACGACGAGTCGTCTTCCTCCGACGATAAAATATATATCGTCTCTTCGGACGACGGAGGCGTAGATTCCTCCATCTTCGGTGCCACCGCCTGTATCGCCTCCCATAACGCCTCATTCGCACTAACAAACAATAAACGATTCTTTATAATAATAATAATAAATTTAGTTTATTCAAGTAACTAAAACGACTCATAATAATAAATAATAATTAAATTGTTAGTATACCTTACAAACTACGTTAGTGTTATAATAATAAACAAACTATAAACTATATTATCTAGTCGGCTGGACCGCATACACGCGACTCACCGCTGTATCATTCCGTGAGAGATGGCACCGCAGCGATTTACGTATATACAGTCCAACCGACTAGAAATCATGTTTAGAATGCTATTGGGGCTACCCCGCACCCTGCACACCAGAGACGCATACCTCTTTCGCATAATCGTATAGAAACAATGCCTTATGCCTCATCCATATTATCATCACATTCGTTCGACACAAATATAATAGGTAAGTCCACAAAATGTCAATAACATATCGCTCTCACACTTTACAGGATACGCATACCTTCCATGAATCTCATAATCATACTAGGCACACAAATTTATGTAAAAGTTCTTCAAATAAAATTACTTCATGATAAATTGATAGGAGATTGTGACCTCTAGCTAATCAGCCGAATAATCACTTCTATCATATCACCTAATTCTACTGGTCTAAAGAAATTCTCTTGCAGAAATACATACATAGTCCCACGTCTACTAACATTTCGCCACCAGTTTTAGGTACCACGCAGAGAGGGCGAGCTCTATTTTTGCTAACCGGACACAGTTCCAGAGTCCGTGTTGCTACTGAGAATTTTTTGACACAAAAAACGACAAGTACACTTTGCCAGACCCGGGTATTGATTCCGAGACCTCGAGTATAATAGTAGTCATATGCAGTACGGTTATGCCACAAAGCCTTGTCATAATCAATCGTAAAGACTGCTAATTGTAACCATTTATTCTTGTGTTATTTTATGATTTATCCTCGATACCACATTATCATTTATTTGCTGCCATTATTGATTTATTTTCGAAAATGTATTATGTCTAATGAAAAATAATACAAATCTGCTAGCTGGTATATACGCATAAGTCTATTTACGTACTTAAGTTAATACCTCAATGCATATAAAAATCGCAAATTCCCTAATGCAAGTTTATGTCTCATGAAAAGAGTTATCAATGTCGTTTTTAAGGAACAAAACGTTTTTGAACTGATACCAAAACGAGCTAATCAAGGCGAGCGACCATGATTGCCACATTTCAACGAAGGAATGGCACCCAAGGAACCATTTTTTGCGATATCGTTTTAATAATTCACGAACCAATCACGTCATAAAACGCTTTCGCATATTTTTTCTTCAGTGATGATAAGGTAGCATGTTGAATTTACTTTTTTATGTATACCGCAAAGTATTTGATTGCAGGAATGTTGCAGTTGCGTAAGTGCTCGCTAATAATAATGCCAAAGAACTTAATAATAATAATAAAATTTAAAAACTAAACCCTTACTACGCAAAAATAAATCTAAAAAGGACGAATTTAAAACTTATATAGCCTATGTCACCTGGGCCATTATTACAAATCTATTGACACCACATTCACTAAAATCAGTTCAGTAGTTTAGGCGCTACGGTGGAACATACAAGCATACATACCCAGACTGCCAAAATCATTACCCTTCCTTTTGGCTTCGCCGTAGTCGGGTAAAAAGACAACTTGGAATAATTTCTTTGTGGGCGCTTTAGAAAATATCAAACATCGGACACAAAAAACACCCAGACTTGGATTAACCATTAGTGGATCACACAATTTTTGTCCTGTGTGGGATTCGAACATACATCAGTCGGCGTAGTGATATGGCGAGGCGACCACTTGAACCACTATGTCCGTTAAAAACAAATCGCGACAATACTTGTCTGTCTGTTTACACTAGTTATATGTCAGCTCTCAATTTTTGAGTTTAGTCTAACGTTAACTTAAAATTAAGACAGCGGATTTTCTACGTTTAAGAAATTTATAGCTCGATCTTCACTATCAGAAAAATCGAATGAAGTTTTTCTATACACTGTCTGTAATGAAGCTGAGGCGAAGGCTGTTTAAAACGTTCCTAACTTTGTTTCAAATGGATTTATAATTACCGTTGTACAAAGGTCCGCACATATATACATATTATACTGACACATAAATTATTAACATCTATACATACATACAACTAAATAAAATTAAAGTGTCTGTTTGTAATGTCAAAATAACAGCTTTTTATCTAATGCATATGAAAGTATATAAGGTACCTATACGAAAACATCTATTTTTAAAATTTTTGTCTGTCTGTCTGTTTGTTTGTTCCGGCTAATCTCCGAAACGGCTGAACCGATTTTGACGGGACTTTCACTGGCAGATAGCTGATGTTATAAGGAGTAACTAAGGCTACTTTGATTTTAGAAAAAAATAGGGTGCCGCGGAGACAAACACTTTTTAGTTAAAATCTACGCGGACGAAGTCGCAGGTAACAGCTAGTTAATAAAAAAAAACATCCACGTATTTTTCAAACAAAACATGATTACTCACAACCCTTTTGTATTACTAAGTATTTTTCAACCTATCAAACAATACTGATCTCAAATCCCACCACATTTAGACATCATGTTTTTACCGAGGCTCAGTCAATCGAAACTTTTTATTCTCCGACATTCCCCACATATGTTACTTGACTTAATGAGGTCAGATGCTTCTCGGGTCCAATTGAAAACGGGTCCGTGATATATCTCTCTCAATATCTCATGGGAGACACTTATGTGCGAGAGTAATAAATATTTTTAGCACTAAAATTGAGTTTTAGTTTTGATTATTGAACTTTGCGGAACTATTTTTGATATTCTATAAACATGAATTTATTATGGCTTATGTTTAACTTATCACCAGATATAGTAAAATATAACAGTCAAAAATAGTAAATAATCACCAAATTGCAGAGCAAAATATATTTAAAGAAATCAAAATAAGTCGACGGAACCCCGCGAAGTATGCGGTCTGTATTAAAAGAGAGGTAAAAAGCCAGCCTAAAGCATACCACGTATTAAATCTCCCTAATAGAGGAGCCTCTTGCCTTCTCTCGTGCATATTTACGGACAACAATATATACCCTATATAACCTACAATAACATTTTTCCTGAATCGAACTCAGAACCTCACATATATACATACAAATTTCAGTACCAGCATAGCATCCGCATTTCGTGGGACCTAGAAACCACAGCTGAAAATTTGAACACACCTTTAACCTTCTGAGATGTATATACAGTTAAATATACTCAATATCCGTAACTATTTTCAATCACCATTCAACTAAATGCAAACCCATACCTACAAAGAGCGCAATCAATCTCACGTATTTAGTATTATTCAAGGTAATATAGGTAGCAGACAGCTGTATTCATGCTTTCAAAGCTGGCATACACTACTGCCATGTATCACAGTACTTATTGCTTCAGATATTCATCAAGTAAGCCTTCAAGATAGAGTAAAACCAGGTCATTGATATTTGCTAGCGTATATAGTAGTGGTAAGCTTTAAAGGGGAATATGTGTGTGCGTGTGTGTGTGTGTGAATATAATATGTTTAGGTGAATGTGACAGGTATAAATTATACAATGTTAGGATTCATTAATGTAAGGCTTTTGCATACAGTACGGTATAGACGAGCTCGTATTTATAGAATTGAATTTGTGTTTTAAAGTGAATTGATATGATAAAAGTATATATATATTGTTAAAGCGTGACTGCGTAGCAAACAAACTCACATTCGCATTTATACACCTATATTTTCAGTTTGGTTTTTGCGTTCGTTAGATAAGGGATAAGCCAACAAAGTTTTCTAAGATCAAGCGTCATAATTAGAATTCAATTTCAACGAGTCTAACTACGATGAACTCTCGGTGCGCACACATTTCTTTAAAATATGTTGAACGTCTTCGACAACCGTACGAAGCGAACAGAGATGGAAGAATTAACTTTTCATAAGAAACACGAAGTTATTCAATGGAATCATGGCGGCCTGTTTTTCTAGAATCTTATTATCAATTTTAGTTTTAAGGAACGAAAATGTGTCTATCAGATTTTTTGGACGAAAATGCGCGAAAAGAAAGGCGTCTACTGCGGGAAGAAATTATAAAAGCACGAAAAAAAGGCCTACATACGAAATAATCAATTATTTATAGAAGGCAATCCAGTTAATTTAAAGGAAAAGATAGACAAAGAACAATTATACAAGAATAACACCGAAATGGATAGAAGTTACAGAAAGCCATAGAACTCCAACCAGACCTACCATCAACCAGAAACAAGCGAAAATAGTTTAAATCATCCCTTTCGTAAATAACAATCTACAGTCTAATAGTGCTGTGCCCGACAGGGTCCATAATTTGTAAATGTGCCAAACCTGTAAAAAACCTGTAAATGTACATTATGGAATGCAATAAATTGAATTTGAATTTGAATATACGATAATAATGTAGTTGCCTATGTTTTGTTTTGTACATTATTGTACACACAAGAGCAACTAGAAATCAAAAGTAATCTCTTTGTAAAAAAATATCAGAATTTCTATCGTGTACTGTTTTTTCTCATCTGACAATTACCCCAACTACAAAGTTTGAAATGCTTGTTTTTTAATTTATTTTAAATAGCTTTTAGGTAAGAGGTTGGGTAATGAAACTAGGTATGTGATTTTAATAACAAAAAATAGTATGTCTTAGCTACCTCGTACCTTATTATATCGATATCGTTTACACAACTAAAATCCATGCGAGAGATGGCGCGGGTAAAACGTAGTAACAAATATAATTCATAACTATGAAACACAAAGACAAAACGTCACAGCTATCAATCAGATCACAAGAAATCCAACTCCATTGCCTTCATAACCCTCGAACCTTCTGCGAGTATTAATATCTCCAGATTTATTTCTTAGCCCACAATCTCCTGACCGGCTATAAATCATATCGCGGCGAGCCTGGTGGACATCGCACGTAAGTGTGAATTATGTTCATTGTCATCCGATACTAGGTTTTCATATGATATTGCGGTTATTCGTGCTATATTTTTGATTGGTTCCTCCATGCATGGTGGTGATGAAAGAAATGGGGATGTGTTTGGTCGGTATTGTGTGACTTTGATGACTTGACGTTGCGACTTACGTGTACGTCCCGCCTATGTTCAAGTGTTGCAGTTCGTTCCACTCCGGCATAAAACATATTGATTCGCAAATTATGTGCCGTGTAATGCAAATGTTATAAACGTGTTATACAAATACTAAGATATTCGTAGTTTCATTGGACATGTTTGTGAGCAAGTTAAAAAATGTTTGTGTGTATTTCTAGTCTATTATGTGTGTTTCTAGTCTATTAATTTTATCAAAGTCTATGTTTGATATTGCTGCTTGTTATTTATGTCCGTATATGAATTAAAGCTACAACTTCCACACTAGCAGTAACGACAGCGCTATGTAAATCACTGTTTAATAATTACTAGCGGTCGCCTAGTGGTCAAAATTCGACCAAAATTCCTAAGCTTGCTACTTTGTTTTCTTTTTCTTTATTACCTATAAATATGGTATAGGTAACCATAGTTACAAAGAATTGTACGACGTCAGACGAACAATGCCGAAATACTACGAACGCGATTCGACTGCGTGTGTCAAATGCATGGATGTGTGCGTGTAGTGTTTTTTCATTAATTTAATGTATTTCTAGTGCATATTTTATAAAAATATTAGAATTCGCCCCTCCTTCTCCATATGACCTTTAACTGTGCCAAAGTTCATACCACTCCGTCCGCGTAATTTTCGTAAAAAGGGGTACAATGATTTTGCTTCACGTATTAATATAATAATAAAGATAATATATTCGTATTAAGTTTTTAACCTATACATATGTTATGCACAGACATTATTGTATAATGGTATAATGGATATTTTGTATCAACAATAGTATTTTATTACTAGGTTATATTCTATATTTTACGATCTGACGCAACAAACGTTACTTTTTCCGAATGAAAAAACAAATCCTGGAACCCAATCGCATCGCCACCTACCGGGTCGTAGCCGTTTAGGAATAGTGACGAACAAAAGAGTATGACCAATTTTTTTTGTCATAACTTTTTTTAATTAGGCTTCAGACGCTTCACGTGTCGATAATTAAATAATAATAATAATCATTTTTCAACTTAAATTTTAATTGCCTGTACTAGGGTAAACCTGTGCCACGACTCGATGGCGTAGTGGTTAGTGTAACCGACTGCCACGCCTGAGGTCGCGGGTTCGATTCCCGCACAAGTCAAACATTTGTGTGCATGAACATGGGTGTTTGTCTTGGTCTGGGTGTTTCTATGTATAATATGTATGTATTTACAAAAAAATAAGTATATATGTATGTTTATCCATTGTCTAGTACCCATAGTACAAGCTCTGCTTAGTTTGGGCTAGATGGTGTTGTGTGTATGTGGTAGAATATTATTATTATTATTATTATTAAGGGCACATACTGTATAATAAAGAAATAAATTCTAAAAATAATACTTATAAAACGTTATTATTTGTATACAAAAACTATAATATTACATAGTAATCACTTAGTTTATTTATAATATAATTTATAAATTATATTATAAATAAACTAAGTGATTACTATGACAACTTAAACAGCTATTTTATTGCGTAACACTTTTTGAACAACAGTCATCAAATTTTCAGTTTGATCGTAGTTCAAGGTTTGTAAATACTGTTGCTTAGTGTTAGCATAATTTTTGTCATAAATCGCAGTTATTTTGTTTATATTATTATAAAGAAATGGACCTAGAAATGCGAAAAACCTGTTGGTAAAAATATACTTAGATTGAGACTGAGTAGTACAAACAATATATGATCTTTCCGTCGCTTAGTGTTAGTAAGTTCCAGGTTATAATCAAGAGTACCTAGTATGATGTTTTAGTACGGTGTGCATTATAAAAATATTGAAAACAAAAATGTTGAAATGTTCATAATTATAGTTACTTCTTCGAATGACAATAATTGTTGTTTATTACGATCACGTTGATTAATTGTGCTATTATGTGTCTTAGTAGCAATTATCTATACTAATATTATAAAGAGGTAAAGTTTGTAACTTTGATTGTTTGTTTGTAAGGGCTAATCTTCGGAAATACTGAACCGATCATGAAAATTCTTTCACAATCAGAAAGCTACACTATTCAGGAGTGCTATAGGCTATATTTTAAGATTTAACAAAAAGTTCAGAGAAAAATAATGGCATATGTATTCAAGTCCGTGGAAATTGGGCAAGATGTGATGCTTTAACGGCGTGCGCTGACTAAATATATGAACATAATAAAACTTAGTACCTACTAAGACAACATAATTGCATCACAAAAATATAATCAACGCCCAACAAAGTGGGCACGGGTCGGCTAGTAGTAGATAAACACATAATATTTATATTTATCTAAATGTTTATCTTATTGGCTACGTTAATATTTTCCATGTTAACGTTTCTACGTAAAGACAGTTTTACGGCTTGAATAAACATTTGACGGTATGGATGGCGTAGTGGTTTAAGTCGTCGCCTGAATACTGCCAATGCGCCGAGTACTGTAGGTTTGATCCCGTCAGGAACAAAAATTTTGTCGATCCACAAATGGTTGTTCAGAGTCTGGATGTTCTTGTGTCTATTTTTTTAATGTTTATAAGTTCCAAGTTTGTCTTTAAAATCAACAATATAACATTGTCTGTTTACTTATAATCATTACACGCTAAAATTTGCATATCTTAATGAAAATAATAAGTTTAATAATAAGTTTATTTGGTTAATAAAAGTACACAAAATTAGATGTGACACTGAATCCCGCACTAGGATACCCTGTGTTGCGGGATCCAGTCTCTTTCGTCTGATATTCTTAGAGTGTTTTACATAAACCTTGTTTCACTCGTGTTTTATTTCTCAAGGGCAAATAAAACCATACATATGTTTTAGGAACAAAACGAACCAATATTATTATTCTTTGTCATTAAGGTTTAGTTAGCATTTATTTTGCTTTTGTGTTCAATGCTCTACCATTTAGCTTCATTTGGACTTATTAAGGTCTTTTGGCCGCCTGCCACAGTTCGTGTCAATGGCCGTGTAACGTGATTGAGGTTAATATGGGTTTGTTGATAGCGTTTTAGAATATCAAGTAGTTTTAGTGTTAAAATAATAAAATATTTAACCGGTTTAACAAACAAGGGCATCTGCTTATTTATTTTACGGCATAAATCCTTATCCCAACTGATATTATAAATGCGAATATGAGTTTGTTTGTTTTGCTCTCAAGCCTTAACTACTCCACCGATCATCATTTAAATTTTGCATACACGTTCTAAGGGATACAGTAAATTACTCTTACTGAGCAAGCAAAGCCGTATGCTAAAGCTTGTGATTCAATACAAATAAATTGATATGATATAAACATATTTTCTGAAGTTAAAACTTCTTTAGGCGCGTTGAGCACTTCTTGGTTGAACAAAAATCATAGAACTCGCGTCATCGTCCCGCTTCGTCATCATCACGCTACCACGCTTTCCATTTTTGAATTATTTTAGAATATTAAAAATATCTCAGAAATGGTGCGTCCCACGCAAAAAATAAACGAAATTTTGACCCCCTTAATAGCCCCTAAGAGAGTATCAGGAACTAACATCCGAACCGCCCCTTTTTTTTATAAAGGAGTGTTTATGGTCAAGGATTAAAGTGTTCACTTCCATCGGCAGTCCCCAAAGACTGCCCCAATTTTTTTTTTATTTGCATAGTTTACGTTTTGTATTATGGTACGCTTAAAACAAATGCCGGCCATATTATTGTTTCATCTTTTCAAAATTAAATATAGTCATGCAAAGGCTAAGATACTTTTATACTGTGATGAGCTTAAACACATACAGCTAGTAGAGCTATATATTATCTAAGCAGGACATTTGCATCTTTCTTCGTAGATTTACATAGGGACATTGCCTCATTGGCATGTTTCTACAGAATACACCACGGGGAGTGCTCTGAAGAGTTATTCCACCTTATCCCGCCCTCCCCTTTCCTATCCAGAACAACGCGTGCTGGGCTCAGATGCCATCCTTACACAGTAGAGTCGACTAGAGCGCGTACCAACAAGTTTAGGTCCTCATACCTCTGCCGAACGACCAAGGCATGGAATTCTCTGCCAAGGCACGTGTTTCCTTCTTCCTTCAATGCTGGGTCCTTTAAGCGGGGCGTGAAAAAGCTCCTTCTCAGGCCGTCAAAGTAGAGACCTCAACATCGCCTCGGCTGCTATGAGGGCGGTGTGGAGGCCACTGCGGTGGAGTGTGGTCACTTTGACGAGCAAAAAAAAAAGAGAATTTATTGCAGGGCTATTCAAAGTGGAATTGCTTTTAAAAGACCGACAATGTTACAAAATAAGCTCACAACAATAATAACTGGCAAATTATCAAAAAGTCCAAGCCTTGCTTTTAAAACTAGTAAGATAACTACTTAATGTATCGTCTTCATGGCAAAAAGAAAAATAAAATTTTTTAACGTCAATAACACTACAGAGTAAAATACATTAAATAAATAAATGAATCTGTTCCATTGTGCCAAATCGGACCTAGTTTTATATTATTATGTGCTAAGCATGATTGGCGCTGGTTTTCAACTAGATATCTTTGGTGAATACATGGTGCTAACATCAAGTAACAAAATATAAGTAACATTAGATAATTATAATATATTGTAATAATTAAAACATGAACTTTTTTTAAATGTACATCCATCTAAAAGAATGCATGTACCGTCTCTGTACTGATACAAAAATACAAGATATCACGTAAATCAGCACAACATTTTGTTACGGTATATGGATGAATAACAATTTAACTGACCCGGCAATTAATCCCAAGATGTATATGATAGTCCCTTTAATCGCAGCCGCACACCGGCGGCCAGGCATAATAGGTTTTTAATTATGTTTGGCATTCAAAAACTTAACAGATGAACTACTGCTGCGCATCAAAAGCAGTCCTTTTAGAGTTCGAAAAAATTCTTATACAACATCTTTATATATATATATATATATATCTTTATTTATATAAAGCTTTGTCTGTCCGTCCGTCCGTCCGTCTATCTGTTATACAACTTTCAATTCAAGAACCGTAAGAGCTAGAGACTCGCGGTCAACGCCATTCGACTCAGCATAGCCGATATACCCCTGAAATGATTATGACCTTTGACCTCTGACCTCAAGTGGTAACACGTGACCTTTGCATATTAGTTGAACCATTTTTTCGAACTCTAAGATTTACGGCAATTCATTGTCGATTCTCACTTGTATATTCTTAAAAAGACAACGCCTGCACTAAGAGTAATTCCTGTGTCGCGGGGGACTTTACGAACATTCAAATAGCGGACACAGAAAATCCATACTCGGAGCCATCAATTGTGGATCAGACAAATGTTTGTCCTGTGTGGGATTCGAACCCACAACACTCAGCGTAGTGGCAGTGGCGAGGGGACTACTTAAACTATCGGTGGCAGTCTGTGGATGGATTACAGACAAAAGTTGTGTTTTTTTGTATTATCTTTATTTAACTTCATAAAAAGACATGACGTTTTCCACGTAATGACACGAAAATTGGATACACTTTTACGTTAATAATATTAATACCTTGTGATATTTAATATAATGGCGACAGTAATGAATACTTACTGAGATTTAATGACCGTCATTAGATTTCACCTTTATATACAACAAAGTATATATTAAATTACATTTTAATAGTATGATATATAATATGACATGCGTTCGTTTTTTGGGGTTCTGCAGTGACTGTACGGATGACGTAGTGGTTTTAGTAGTCGTTTCATCACTGCCACTGCATCGAGTGTTGTCGGTTCGATGCCCAAACGGGACAAAAAATTATGTGATCCACAAATGGTTGTTCCGAGTATGGGTGTTCTTTGTGTCCGTTGTTTGAATGTTTGTAAAGTCGTTTGCGACACAGGATATATTTCTAGTGCGGGAGTTGTCTTTTTGAAGTGAAAACTTCTTTAGGTGCGTTGAGCACTTCTTGGGTGAACAAAAATCATGGAACTCGCGTCATCGTCACGCTTCCACGCTTTATTATTGAAGTGAAAACTTCTTTAGCGGCGTTGTGAACTTTTTTTGTGATTGGTAAAAAATAAGACGGAGGGAGAATTGTCATGTTTGTGTACGATAGCGCAATAAATGAATATTGTATTTTACCACATAAATGATAGTACTCTTATACTGATAATTAAAAAGCAATTCGTGCAAAATGATTCCCTAACCATTCCAAAATATCAAAAATGCACAACATTAATATTCAAGTTTTCACTTCTGCCAGCACTCCCGGAGTGCAATCCGTTGTTTTTTTTTTTAGAATATTAACAATATCTCAGAAATGGTGCATCCTACGCAAAAAATAACGAAATTCTGACCCCCTTAATAACCCCTAAAAGAGTATCAGGAACTAGCAAACTAGCATCCGACCCGCTCTTGATTTTTTTTTCAACTTTTTTTTTTGTTTAGTAAAGAAGTGTAAGAGTGTAAGTAGTGTAAGTGTGTAAGTGTGTGTGTAGTGGTAAAGGTCGTGGGAAGCGATTGGATGCGGGTGGCCCAAGACCGGTCTGTGTGGAAAACCTTGGGGGAGGCCTATGTCCAGCAGTGGACGTCTTTTGGCTGACATGATGATGATGAAAGAAGTGTTTAGGATTAAAATTTTCACTTCTATCGGCAGTCCCCAAAGTCTGCCGCCCCAATTTTTTTTAAACAAAATGCAATTAGGATCCTTTAACTAAGCCTATGTCAGCAATCTGTCCAATGTTTAAATTAGATATAAATTGATTGAGCTATATTGGTAATTCTAAATTGAGCTACGTTTTAACCCTTAAAGTGCTGTATCCCTTAATGCAGGCCGATTTGATGTCACTAATTCGAATTATAATCAAATATTTGAACCTTTTTATTTGATGATGGCGCCATAAATATTCTTTGTAGTTAATCGATCGTGCTCTACGATGCCTTAGATGAGAAGGGTTTCTGCTAATATTTAAGTGAAATAACCTCATACCGATTGTTTATTAAAATTTTGGTATTGACATTCGTTTTTATTAAGCCGGAGTAAATTCAAGTAATCAATCCACATCAAAGTTTCACGCATTCGAATATTTTGAGATACCTCCAATATTTCAATTTGCTTACAAATTAAAATAGTTCGAGTTTTCAATCCATTATCGTCTATCGCAAATTGGTTACCTACATTAGCGTCTATTGCTAAACTGATACAACAATAACAAGAACTAAGCCAAGTGTGATTCGTGGTCTTGCACTTTACTTTGTAATCACACAGAACGCTCGGTGCGTGAGTCCGATTCGCACTTAACCTATTTCTAATCATTATTTTAACTACACATTAACTATGACATTTCTTTAATTAAAGGTATAGAAGGTAATGAGACTAATTGTATTACTATAAGTTGGTAAGGTCATGTACCTCTTAACCTAAGATCGTTATTAAATTTATAGAGGTCAGATGATACTTATTTTAGGTACCGTTCGTACTGATTCAAAACTTGCCTTTAACAGTAAAATTACTTTAGTCTTATATTATTGTATTATATAGCAATATATTATAACAGCGAAAGCCTACTGGGATACTGTTTGATTACCACGTAGAGGTCCCGAGTTCGACCCCAAGGCACGCAACTCTGACTTTTCGAAATAATGTGCGTTTTAAATAGTTAATTATTGCTTGCTTTAACGGTGAAGGAAAAGATCGTAAGGAAACCCGCATATCTGAGAGTTCTCCATAATGTTCTATGAAATATGATAAGTCTGCCAACCCACACTAGGCCAGCGTGGTGGATTATTGACTTACCCCTCTCACACTGAGAAAAATCTGGTGCCTAGCAGTGGGACGGTTTAATACATAGCTGATATTATATATCTTATCGTTACTTAAATTGTTCGACACTTTGTTGACATAAAGGACTTTTATACGTACAAAGAAGAAATACAGGCATAACAACATTTTGCTAGCTATATTTTATTTCTTACGTTATAAAGAACAGGCTATTGTCAAACACTTTGCTTCACTATGAGCCCAAAATGTACATTGGGACCTACGAGGCAATTCTAAAAAGGACTTTCCTGACTGAGCCATAATGATACCTATTATTAATTATATTACTCTAAGACGATTTGAAATCTCAGACAATCATTATACGTAGTACTACGTAGAAAAATTACAGCAACATTTTCTAATGTCTATAGTTTCATCAAGAACCATTCGTTTGTGAAGATACTTATAAGTCACGCGTGAACCAGTCCTGGACTATCACTTAGTATACATAAAATCCCCATTATACATTCCCGTAGTATCCAGAAGGCAGGCTAGTTTATTATAAACTTTAACCTACATTTCAAAAAAATATAACAGAAAATTCCAAAAAATATTTTAACAAACAAACTCGTAGTTAACCCGCAACTCATTCACTGCACATAATCATATTTCGTGAACCCAAACTTTTCAGCCAGAGTCTAAAGACTCGAAACAGTAATAAAAGCAACCCTTTACTGCAGTTTCAGTTCATTCATTCAGCAATAAAACTCAAAAGGAAGTGTCGACAAATGTCATGAAGTGGCTGCCATTAGGAAAACCAAGTCTTTGAAAAGTAATGAAGACTTCATTTTATTCGATTTATCTTTAATATCAAACCATGATCCATTTTATTGAATACTTGCTATCGCCTGCGACTTTGTCTGGGTCAAATCTTATATATCTATCATTCATATCATTATGATTGGTTCAGTTATTGCATAGATTAGACTGTATGAAAACAAAGGGCGAAAAATATATTTGATGGATACATAACTAAATAGTCGTCTGTGCATCTGAAACCGTATTCATGTCGATATTACACATTATAATCAGTTCCAATTGTGCATACACTCCAATTTCTCTTAAAGTAGTTACAATACGTACTGCCATCAGTATTCGAATCGAATGATCTTTTCATTATAAACAAAATGTTTTCGTTAGAATTAAGATACAATGATAATTTTGAAACTGACCAGTATAAGTAATTAAAACTAAAACCAGTAATTTAATTTTGACCGAAATTCAAAAAGCTACCATTTTTCGGAATGGTTTTTAAAGCCTAGTATCTTTTATCTTTTTTTCATAAGGGCTACTAGATGGAGTACATCCTTTTCTTTTAAGATTATGGACTTTTTAAGTCAAATCCAAGTCCAAAATTATTTATTTAGTTTAATGCATTTAGTATTAAACTAGTGTTACTTCTAGTAGGGCACACGTCATAGCATAAGATAGGCATAGTGATGAGGGAAGAGATATATTACGTTCTCTTCTTTTCAAGATTTTTTATACTTATTTCTTTTTACATATACTGTGCTCAATATTATTGTTACAAAGATTTTTTAAAGTAAGGTATGTTTGCTATTTTAAATAATCAGCGGGAACTTAACCTCATTGCCAGTTTATCGGTTTTTTATAGCTACATTTTGAAAAGTGTGCAGAAGAATTGCAAAATCTAATTCCTTTTCCCCATCTACCATCACACGACCAGACAAACAGACCAGCACCACAGTTACATAGTGGATATTCCACATATACGCACGAACCGCTTTGCTTTCACTTTTATAATGCGTATCGCAAAGAAGTGGAACTTATTACCCATGTCTGTTTTACCCGATGAGTACAATCTTCAAGTGACGAGTAAATAGGTACCTTCTAGGCAAGCATGCACTATTATCGACCACATCATCCCTAAACATCAGATGAGATCGTGGCAAAATGCAAGCCTATACAAAATAAAATAAAAATATTTAAAATATATATAACATATTATACTCTCACAATGATAATATATTCTTTTTAATCAACATAACTGTCCTACATAATTTTTACCACTCATGAATCTTAAGTAACAGAATACGTATATACTCTTTTTATCCTTTGATTGGTCGGTCCTTTGGGAGGTGAAATGAAATATTATTTCTCGCTTCTGTCTCAACGGGTCTATAATTTTGTCAAGGCACGAAGCTCTATTGAATTAAGCTCCAGTGAAATTTTAGAATTACGGTACAAGGGTGGAATATGAAACTGGTAAATAGTAAGTTGTATGAAAATTTTTATTGACATATTATAATAATATTTTGAGTAGAAGATGACACAGCAGTTGTGAATGCTGTGTCTGATGGGTTCGGTTTCAACACGATTAGACTGCTATTGGATTTTTTAAAAAATATCAGTAGCGGGACAGAATCTGTAACTGCCAGCATTAGACGGCAATAAATGATGGTTTTGGGTTCGATACCTGGGTGAGACTAAGTGTTAATGGGGTTTAGAAAATTCTTAGTAGCTGGAAAGAGTCTAGAACTGCAATCAGCGGACGGAAAAAGGCTTACTCCTAATGAAAGTAACCAAAAATCATAGGTGTCGAAGTTTTGGCAAAATACACGTCTGCCTACCTCTATAGAAATAAAGGAGTCGTACTATGTATATGTGCATATATGCATCTGCTTTAATAATTATCTGCAGAAGAAATTGGAAAGAAAACTCACTGAACTATTTTCTTAAAATAAAGTCTCCACGCGTCAACAAAGACTAAAATAAGAAACGATTAAAGCTTCTATTCTACTCCTACGTCTTATGTAGATTGGCAGATCGGATTGAAGCCAAGTTATTCTTTCATTATCGTCTAAATATGAGAATAAATTTGCTCCAGTGAATTATCAAGAAGATATTCTTTAATCACAGATTTACATTAAGATAACTGCGATGACGTTTACGTTATTCAAATTATTGACTTCCTTTGCTAGTAACATGGCATAAATTGAATTTTATGTTAGTGACCGATCGTGAGATCCCGGTGTCCTTACTCTGATCAAGCAAAGAGTTATTAAAATATTGAGGCTTGGTATGTGTCCAGCGCTGCCTTCAATCGCGAAAATATTTAAGTAAAGAATAAATACCTACTTTTCCGAAGCTTATCTTTCTAGGAATGTGTGTATTATTTGTTGACCCCTTGAGTGTCTTTATGTAATATCTTCAGTTCAGGACATTTACCCTCTGTTTTCAATTATATAGGTAATCAAAAGGCAAAGTATTAACATGGCCACAAAGACTCTGAATTGAAGTTATGGTTATCTCAGAAAAACTAACAGTGTTAATTACTACATATTATAAAACAAACTTCCCCGCCGCACATGTCTGTCTGTTCACGATAAACTCAAAAAGTACTGAACGGATTTTCATGCGGTGTACACCAATATACAGAGTGATTCATGAGGAAGGTTTAAGTATATAATTTGTTAAGGTTTTGTACTAACCGTGCAAAGCTGGGGTGGGTCGCTAGTTAACTGTATAATAAACAAGATGTGCCCGCGGTTTTACTCGCGTTTATGATTACTGCGCCGCCCCCGTGGGTTATAGCGTGAGGTTATATAGCCTATAGCCTTCCTCGATAAATAGGCTATCCAACGCTAAAATAATTATACAATTTAAACTAATAGTTCCTGAGATTAGCGCGTTCAACCAAACAAAGAAATAAACAAACAATTTTTATAATATAATATATAACAAGCTTTGTAATATTAATACTAGAAAGAAAGAAAAATAATTTATTAAACACACTAAAACACAACATATTATCATACAAACAAGAAAAATAAAAATTAAAAAAAATAAATAAACAAAATGTTGTGCAGTGTGTCTAAAAGGTTCCAGCTCAGCCTTTGCTACGGATGACCGCAGCGCTGTTTTTCAGCCGAAACCCAAGAGCTAGCACGGACAATTATTCGGCATACAGTTTATAAACATACTTAATAGATAGAGAGAAATTAATTGCTGGATTTCTGTTGAGATAAATATAAATTCTTTAACTTAAACCTGAAACTACTTACTTTATCTAATTGGCGCAGTGGAGGAGGCAAATTATTCCAGCACTTGGTAGCGTTATACCGGAATCCACCTCTAAAAGCAGTAGTTCTGTGCCTAGGTATGCGCAATGGTTGCCCTAGTTCTCTGCTTGAGTATTTTTTATTTTCGGCAGTCCATTCCAATTTTTCATAGAGATACTCTGGTTTTTTGTCTTTGACGGTTCCAAACATGAGAGTTGCCAAGTGAATATCTCTCCTCCATTTCATTTTTAAAATATTGCCTGCATTTAAAAATGGAGTTACATGGCTACGTTTCGGAATGTCAAAACAGAACCGCGCACATGCGTTCTGCACTCTTTGAATAAGGCTGGAGGTTTTCGCCATTAATCTTGGCCCGTACACCACGTCGAGGTAGTTAAACTTGGAAAGAACTAGCGAGTCAGTAAGTTGCACACGAAGATCGGTGCTTAGATATTTTCTTAGTCTGTACAACAATTTGATACGATAAAAGCAATTGCGAACTACATCTGAAACATGTCGCGCAAACCTCAACGCGTCATCCATAACAAGCCCCAGATTACGCGCTTCCAGCACTCGTTCTATTACAGAACCATTCATAACAATGTGTGGGTTTACCCGATCTACTTTATTTATCTGGTCTTTAGATCCCAAGATCATGTACTTTGTTTTGGAAGCATTGAGAACTAAAGAATTATTAGAGGCCCAATTAAAAATGTTATTCAAATCTGCATTAATTTTATCCACTGCTAATTGCGTTTCGTGTATAAATTTGCACATCATCCGCATATATATGAAATTTACAATATTTTATAACATGTATTATGTCAGCACTGCAAATATTGAATAAAATTGGTCCCAGCACAGAACCTTGAGGAACTCCCCTATTTAAGGCTTTTACATCTGACCGAGAGGTCGATCCGTCATTATTGCGAATCTCTACGAACTGAGAGCGATTACTTAGATAGGAGTTGAACCATCTTACTGTTGGGTAATCAAAACCGTAATATGTCAACTTGGACATTAAGAGTGAGATATTTAAGGCGTCGAAGGCTCTGGAGAAATCGAGTAGTACCAGTATCGTCGCCTGTCCCAAGTCCTGAGCAGCAATGATGTTATCAGTAACGTCAAGCAAAGCTGTGGCTGTACCCCTATTTTTTCTAAATCCAGATTGCTTGACTGGCAAAATGCTGTGAGTTTCGAGGTAATTTGTAAGTTGTAAGCTTACTACCTTCTCTAATACTTTGGACAGGCAAGGCAAAATACTGATCGGCCTCAAGTCTTTAACTGAAGTTATATTATTAGTCTTCGGTAAAGGTCTAACGATAGCCGTCTTCCATAAGGTAGGAAACTTGGCAGTCTGTATGGACTTATTCACTATGACCGTGATAAGTTCAAGGGCCTGTGGCAAGATTAAATTAATCATATCTATAGACAGACCATCTATACCTATAGCAGAAGAGCTTATATTCTGGACTATTTTGAGTACGCCACCGGAATCGATTGTCTTGATTGAAAATGTTTTATCACTGAAACGATTAAATTAAAAATAACATAATTGAGATATGGAATTATACAAATTGCCCGGAATATTTAAAAACTGATTATTTATATGGTTGGAGTTACTTAGGTGCACAGGAATTTCTGTCATTTTATGCGATTTCAACTGGGATTTTAAATTTCGCCATAATAGTCTCGGTTTTTTAATATTAGAATTAATATTAATATTGAAATAACTTTTTTTTTCATTATAAATCGCCACATCTACTTGTTTTTTAAGGTCTTTGTAAAATTGCCTATGTACAGATTTTCGGATATTACGCGCCCTATATAACGCTCTATCTCGTAGTCGCATCATAAACTTTACAGTATCAGTGAGCCAAGGAGCAGGCAGCTCACGAAAAACCCTCGTTTTCATAGGCGCATGTAAATCAAATATTAAATTTACCACTTTTGTAAAATCCTCGACAATATCGTCAATATCGCTCAACAACCCCATTCTTTTCCAATTAATGTTGGCTATATCCTGCTCCAATTGATCCTTATCAATATCCTTGATCGGCCTATAGCACATTATTTTGGGTAAAATTTTAGGTTTGCGAAAAAGAAACTCGACTGAAATGAATGCATGACCATTAATTATTCCTACAGAGTCCACAGATACGCTGCGCACGGGAGCGTTTGTGCATACTACGTCAATCAGTGTCTCACTAGTAACAGTAAAATGCGTAGGGTCACATACTACTTGTTTTAAGCCAGTACAATTTAAAAATATATTGAATGAGGTATATTTAATGTCAGTTTTATTATACATATTAATGTTAAAGTCACCCAACAGAATAAGATAATCATAATCAGAAAATATTGCAATAGTATCCATTAATGCATCTAGAAACAAATTCACGTCAAGCCAAGGCGGTCGATAAGCAGTTCCAATAATTAACCTATTACCGTTCACTCTCAACTTAACCCACATCTGCTCCACCAAACGATGAATAGTATGGTCACAAGCGCTAAGATTCAGACCACGTCTGATGTAAAAACCTACACTGCCACCGCGACCCTCGCGTATCCCCAAAGGTCGAGGGACATGTCTTAGCCGGTATTCCGGGACACTAGGTGCTCGACCCTCTTCCCCTTGCTTTAGCCAAGTTTCATTTATGGCTACTATATCTGTTGCTTGACGTTCCATCATGGCTACAAAGTTGTCATGATTCGTACTCAATGTACCAGCATTCAATAAACCAAGTTTAAAATACTTCGAAGGCATAGTGTAATATTATAAGACGATACATATAAGCGTAGCAATAAAAAATAAATATAAATAAATAGACTTTGTAAAACAAATATCATGTAAATATATCAGTTGCGCGCGCGCAGTCGTAGCGAGCGGTCGAGTTAGCAGTTGACGCTTACGCGGTTGTAACTGTTTGCGCTTACCCTCATTTTTACTAATTAATTAATGCTACTTAATGAGTGAAAATGTAGAATTTTGTGACTCAAGTGGAAGTGAGATTGTGGAAGAGGATCTTGAAATGGAGAGCAAGCAACAAGTTAATAGGATGGAGAAGGAGAAAAAAACGGAGTTAAGTAGAGAGCAACAAGTATTACCGGAGAAAAGAAGTAGACAGGAGGATGACGAAGAAGTAATTGAAGGTGATGACGGATTCATAACCATAAAACGTGGGAATAAACGACCAGCACGAAGAAATTCAAAAAATTTTGAAGACTTGCAATTGAGTTTTTCGAATAATAATGTGAAACCCATAGAACATATTGTGTGTATTACGGCCAAAGAAACATTACCGAGGCAATTTGGGATGGCGAAACTTTTGAGATCTCATAATTTAGGAAACATAATTAAATTAGTATACAAAAACCCTTATAGGGCCTTAATATATTTTGACAAAAAAGAAAATGCGGTGAAGATGTTAAATTGTGAGAAATTATTAGCCAATTTGGAATATAATGTCAATATAGTAGGTGAATCATCGTTATGCTATGGTTTACTGAGACAGGTGGACTTAGAAATAGAAGATAAAGAAATATTAGAAAACCTTAGGTATGATTCTGAGATTATATCTGCAAAACGATTAAAAAGACAGGATAGTGATGGTAAATGGGTAAATTCGGAAACAATTCGCCTGTGTTTTAAAAATCACAATCTACCGTCATATGTATATGGTTTTGGGTGCAGATTTCAAGTTGAACCCTATATTTTCCCTGTATCCCAATGTTCAAGATGTTGGCGATATGGACACCTTTCAAGAACATGTCCTTCAAAAAAGATCATATGCCCTAAGTGTGGAAATAATCACGCAAACTGTGAGACAACTAATTTTCAATGTATAAACTGCGAAGGTCCACATATGGCAATGAATAAAAGATGTCCTATTTTTTTGAAGGAAAAAGAAATTAGAAGAATTATGTCGGAAAAGAACTGTAGCTATCGGGAAGGATTAGAAATATATAAAACCGAAAGAAAAATACAGGAAAATAATACAATATATAATGCGGATGCTGTTACGAATAATGAAACAAATAAACAGTTGTCACAAACAGAATGGACTCAGGACACAGAACCAAAAAGAACATATAGAGAAGTGGTTGTTACAGAAGCCGTTATACATGAAGAAATGATTACATCGGAGGAATCTGAGACAGAAGACAGCCAGAAATTAGATAATAAAACCAATACGCAGTCTAAAAAATCAAAAAAGAAGAAATCACGAAGAAAAAAAGCAAAAACAGGGTGGTATGAACAGGAACATTCACAAACAAATATAAGTGAGGCTGAAAACACCAATAACAAAGAGGAGAAACAAAGGCAACCAGGTGAATGCAAAGAATATTGGTATGGACTATATAAAAAAATTAAAGATATATGTATGTCGAGAAATAGATTTTCTGATAAGCTAGGATTAATTATCAACATGATTGTTCAGGATTTCATTGCACTATGTTTAAAAATAATAAATGGTAAAGATATTTTAACTCGTATACTTTCGTTCTCCAATAATGGATAATAATTTTAATAACAGTTCTTATTTCATAAACATATTGCAGTGGAATGCCCAGAGTTTGAGACCTAAAATTTCAGAATTTCAAGCTTTATTAAGTCAGGAGAACATTTATATTGCTTTAATATCAGAAACTTGGTTGGAACCTGATTCATCATTAAATATAAGTAGATATAATATCTTTAGGAATGACCGAAGCGATTCATATGGGGGAGTCGCCATTGTAATACACAAATCAATTAGAGTTCAGTTAGAAACCTTAAATCATAGTAATTCAGGAATAGAAATAAAATGTGTTAAACTTTTAAATTGTAAAGAAATTAAGAATATTATCTTGATATATTGTCCTTCCTCGGTACATACTGTTCAGTCGGATTGGGATTTGATATTCACGAAATATACTAGTAAATGTCTAATAGCTGGTGACTTCAATGCACATCACCATAATTGGTCATGTAAATCAGATACAAGAGGTACGATGATTTTTGATGCTGCTTTGGAAGCGGGATACATCTCGCTTAACAAAGGGGCAGGTGAGCACACGTGAATTAAGATGGTAAGTGGTTATTTACAGAAAACGTCCCCTGATATTACATTTGTTTCCACAGATTTAGCTTGTAAATTTGAATGGCATATATTGAGCGAGAATTTGGGCAGTGATCATATGTGTATTAAAATTAAAAGTATCTATAGGGAAGCTATATATATAGGTAAAAAACGTAAATATAAATCAGCCAATTGGAAAGGATATACAAAAACTATAGAAGAAGTTATTTTGCCATACTGTGGAGAGTTAAATGCTCAACAAAATTATGATTATTTCATTAACATTATTAATAATGCAGCTGATAAATATATACCGTATACAAAACAGCTTGCGCATTGTAAACCGGGCTTCCAACCAAAAACTTACTGGAATGAAACGCTCTCTAAATTAGTAGCTGAAAGGAGGTTAGCTCTAAGTAATTTTAGGTCAAATCCTACCCCCTTCAATTTAAACATTCTAGAAGAAAAGACAACAATCGCTAAGAAAGCTATTAGTAAAGCCAGATTAAATGAGCGGCGTAATTTTTACACAAGCATTGATGAGTCAACAACAGTATCAGAAATGTGGAAGCGAATGAGATGGTTAAAAGGGTGTAGCTCGGCTAAATCATACCCGTCAAGGGACCAGAAAGTATCTTTAATCTGTGGTCTGGCTCCTGATTATGTATGCTATGAGAAACCAACATTTAATTCATTCAACGTAGAGTTGGAACTCCCAGTTACATTACATGAACTGTGTAATTCACTCAAAACTAAGGATACAGCACCTGGTGAGGACGGGGTTTCTTATTCAATGATTTTTAATTTATCAACCAACGGAAAAATATTTTTGGTGAATTTGTATAATAATATTTTAAATTCTAGTATCGTAACCGTACAGTGGCGTGACATAGTACTGATGCCTATTCCTAAACCAGCTACAACCAGCGACAGCAATCCAAAGTTAAGACCTATTTGCTTAATATCATGCTTGTGTAAGATTCTTCACTCCATACTGACTAAACGCATTGAATGGTTCATAGAGAAAAATAATATTTTGTCTCCATATACGTCGGGTTTTAGAGATTGACCACACAGATTCAATTAGGTTTCTCGAAAAGTTATGCAACAATCGCGTGTTTTATAGATGTTGAAAGTGCATACAACAATGTATTAGTTAATAAAATGATATCGATATTGAATGAAATAGGTATCGGTAACAAAATATGTTTATATCTATGGACTTTTTTGAATGAAAGACATCTTAAAATAATTGATGAGTCTAATGAAGATGACACTATGATTAGATATACAAGTTTAGGATTAGCCCAGGGTGACCCTATATCACCAATATTATTTAACGTTGTAACATTTAAATTGTTCTCAAAAATTAACAATGTACATATGTGTCAGTACGCGTATGATTTTGTCTTGTATAGTACAGACAAAAATCTCTCAGAAAGTACAACTAAATTACAAGAAGCATTAGACATATTTTCATCTTGTCTAGCTGAATTAGGATTGCGTTTGTCGAATAGTAAATCAAAACTATGTATTTTTAGCAGGGGATTTAGGAGACAAAACATTACATTGAAAATAAACAATATTGCTTTAGAATTAGTAGACAGCTACAAATATTTAGGGTTATGGCTAGACAGATCGCTACGATGGGGACGTCATGTTAATGAGGTAGTCAGAAAGTCACAGAAATACTTAAACATACTCAAAGTTCTAGCAGGTACTTCTTGGGGTATACACCCCAAACATTTACGCAGAATATATATAGCGATTGTCAGGAGTCGTATAGACTACAGTTGTTTTATTTACGACAACAGTGCGAGTTCACATTTATATAAATTGCAGAAAGTACAGAATCAAGCACTGAGAATTATAGGTGGTTTTATAAAATCTACGCCTATCCACACCATGGAGAGTGAGCTATGTATTCCACCATTGCACATAAGAAGAAAATTCCTAGCCTACAAATATTGTTTAAAATCCCTATCTTGGAATAATAATGTAACAATCAAATTATTAAAAGAACTAAATATGTTTATTAACAACAGCTATTGGACACGAAAAAAGATTCCATTACTTGTAAATGTGTTAAATGAAATTAAAGATGTACAAGTGGCCTCATCCTCTCCATTAGAGATGTATACCTTAAAAACGTGGGTCTCTTACATTGACACGAATAACATAGTCTCGGTTGATTTGGACAGTATGCATCGAGCTAAAGATTGTTACGAATTAAATCTGTTGAAACACACTGTAATGAAAGAATTAATAGAGAAATATGCTGATTGGGTAGTAATTTACACAGATGGATCTAAGAGCAAGAAAGGTAGGGGTTCTGCATTTTACGTTCGCTCGCAAGAAAATTCTAATGGATGCTTTAAAGTAATTGGAAATGTGTGTATCATGTCGTTAGAGCTCATTGCAATCTCAGAAGCACTATCATATATCAAAACCATTTCTGAAAATAGAGCTGTTATATGTTCAGACAGCAAGAGTGCGTTATATCATATAGCTCGATGCGCCTCTGGTCGCAGAGGTACACCGATAGCATACGAGATACTCTCTAAAATTGAAGAACTAGCGGAGAATGGAGTGGATCTGAGGTTGCAATGGGTCCCTTCACACATTGGGATACGTGGTAATGAGGAGGCAGATAGATTGGCGAAAATTGGAAGTACAGAAGGACAAGAAATATATGTGAAACCATATTATTCAGAAATATTAACGAAATACAATGGACAGTGTTATGACTTATGGAAAGAGTATTTCGATCAGAGATCGTTGGAAAAGGGTTTATGGTATAAAACTATCCAATGTCAGCCTCCTCGTATACCGTCGTGTACATATAGCCAGCTGAGTAGGAAACTGATTACTATAGCGCACAGAATCAGGACCGGACATATCCCATCAAACAAATTTGCCTTCTTAATGGGGAAAGCTCCTTCCCCTAACTGTGATACTTGTGGTGTAATAGATGATACTTACCATTTGTTGATGGAATGTGTTCGGTTTCATGTGGAGAGAAAGGAATTATTGGAAAAATTTGATGTGGATATTTTGCAAGTCGGAATCATGAATTCCTTACTATCAAAACCTAACAGTGAAGAAGCTTGTCTTTTGTTTAATCTATTGGCAACTTAAGTTAAGCTACTTAGTAAGTACTTAGTAAGTAATTAGCGAATAAGATTAACCGGACTGACATATACATGTAGTATAAAAGTCCAAAAAACAAATAAAGAATTTAAAAAAAAAATATGTAAATATATAAGACTAATATTGTATATTATGTAAATAATCGCCCAGTGGTCATACCCAATAGACTTCAACCAAGAAACTGCTGAGCTGAGCCAATACCAACCCACAGCACACACCACACAAACATCCCCACGCAATCTATTAATTATATATTACGTAGACAACGGAATTAACAACACTCAGAGAAAACATTGAAACATGCAAAAACAGAACTATACTAAATAATTTAGGTTTGTAGAAATGCTCCAGGATTGAAACTACACATAATTCACGTAAGTTATAGTATTCACAAAAAAAAAGTATAATAATTATGTACAACTTATAATGTTTATGAACAGCAGTTAGAGCATTAAGCCGAGTTAACGACTGCGGCACCAAAAACACGAGTGACATCGTTATCAGATCTTATATTATAGGTAGGTTTGCCCTCCTCTTGCTTAACAAAGATACGACCGCGTTTAACCCAAACGAACTTCCAATGCATACGCTGCCGAGCCTCCCGAACCCTGTACAGTAATTGTCTGTTTGTCTTTGTGAGCCGTTAATTAATGTAAAAAGGCCGCGCTTCACTCGCAATACCGAAATCAGATGTGTTGGTCCCTCGTCGCACGCGCATACTTCGCAGTATCTCATCGCGATGTGAGCGGCGAACGAGACGTACTACCACCGGTCGCGGCTTCCCACTACGCGCTCCGCCGGCCCCGCCCTCAGTCGCCATTCCGCCGCCGCGCAGGTGTCTCGGCCCCACACGCTCCGCGCTGACAATATCGCGCTCTTCTATTGACACAATCTATTGACTAATATTATAAAGCTTGTTCTGACTTCATAAATGACTACGCATCTGTACAGATGCGTAGTCATTTATGAAGTCAGAACCGATATGTTAAGTTTCATGTCAGGTGTTAGGGTACTGACTGTCCAAACTTTATTCTACATTTCTTAGGCACTAGCTATAATGACTGCGCAAGAGGTCCATGAATCAGATGGTTCAACTTAGGAGAGTATGTCTTTAAATGTTAAAAGAATATAACTACTCAAAGAAACAAAGAGATTTATTGTTGCAAAGTTTTTTTCATTAAAAAATATTACTGGCAGTCTTTGGGGACTGCCGATAGAAGTGAAAACTTTAATCCTTGATCACTTCTTTATAAACCAAAAATAATTCAAAAATGGAAAGCGTTCGGTGACGATGACGCGAGTTCCATGATTTTTGACCACCCAAGAAGTACTCAACGCGCCTAAAGATGTTTTCACTTCAACATTTTATTTTTCAGCTTGCCGAAAAAACAATAAACACGCCCCTGAAGACAGGGCGCTATGGCGCTCTTTGGGGGAGGGCTATGTCCAGCAGTGGACTATTATAGCCTGATGATGATGATTTTTTTTTCTAGGTACGGCTCCAATTTGAGCTAATTATTGAAGATCAATGTCAACTTTTCAAATTTAGAACTTCATATATATTACTATGTACGAGTTCCAGTTTAAAACAACGATGTACATAACTTTTAATTAACTAACTATCTGAATTCAAACTCTCACAAATTCAAATCGATTAGTTTTATGTTCAAAATATGTATGTATGTATGTCGCGTATTCTAAATTTTAACTAAGTTGTTAAACTATTGCAATGTATGCTTAAACCTTTGGTATAACACAGATGGGACAGAAAAATGAGTAACCCTACCTTAGAGAGTATCCCAACGCAGTCCCTTATATATCTTGACTTAATTAAGAAGTTCCTCGGGACAGAAGGAATAAGCCAAGTGAGCGGTACTCTCAACTTAGCTGGGTGTCGTTGCTACGTCCACAATAGCTTGAACTCTTATTCTCCCAAAAACAATCTTATTTTAAGCGTGTTAGGTTTAAATGGTATACATGTAGGGGTTTGTATAAATTGGTTACTTGGACGAATATAGTTCTCTAAGCTTGCTGGGCAGTATTAAAACTTTGGTAGGGGCTTGTTTATGATACATGGGGGCCATGTTATTGATTTCGAATGTTTAATTAGTATGAGAATCCCTTGATATTGATACGCTGTGTATATATAGGCCTTTTAAAACAAATAAATAATTGTTAGTTATAATTTTGATTTAGGAATTATAGCTCTCGAAGTCAAATCAGTTCTTGTCTCCGACTTATCAATTATTTTAAATAGACAGCATCAAATTTGATTGATCGATTGCATGGAGGGCACAATGTTTTAAATGATTAACGCACCAGTCCGCTGTATCGAGTACTTAAGATTCGATTCCACATAATAGCTATTGAGCTAATTTGCATTTCCTTTTTAAGACTTTGCAATATAAAACCCAATAACAATGCCTGATACGGAAATTGAACTCGTAAAGTCATAATCGCACGCAAACTTAAACACATACATATACAGGGCCAGTAAAGCAGTGAGATAATTCAATCTACCCTATTATAATAAAGGTATAACACCGGATAGCCGCAAGCAATGTAATTAAAGATTTCCATCTATAGTTTTCTTACCTGAATTAATTTCCTTTGAGATTTACGACATAATTAATAAACCACTTCAAAACCTTTTATATTCCACTTACCAACTTGTCTAAGAAACGAAGCCATAGTTCATTATTTCAATAACTTTTTGCGTCGCTAGAGAAATCTAGGATGGTAACATTTTTCTCAGAGATTGTATAAGAAAACCACCAAGTTAATTAGTTAAAAAATAATTGGGTCCGATCTAAGCTCTTTTATATTATTCCGGTCGGAACTAATTTTGTTTTATTCGTAAAGAATATTCTAATCAAGGTTCGTTAATTTCGCTTTTATATAAAAGTTTTATTATAAGTTTGGCTTAGTTGGATAATTTAACAAAAATGGTCTGGTAATGACAAGAAAATTAACAAAATATATTCAGTACAATTTCAATATTCCTTCTGTTAGAATTATTTTATTAAAAGTACGGCGTCTGGAAACGTGTCCAGCAGATGGTAATAGGAGTCTATTACCATCTGCTAGCTGGAGGCGAGTGCCTTCTATTAGGCGGAGCTTAACTTACCAGTTAGCCCGAAACCAAACACAATGCAACACAAGCTTTTATGTGCTGTATTGTAGCGGTTACATCCACAATAGGTCTGTACTAGTTAAGCGAAATCGCTGGATTAAGCAGGATTCTTACTATACCCTAATGTCTCTTAAAATGCTTAAGTTAAAATGCTCTCTATGCCTCTGATTTGATTTTACAGCTTATCTAGTCGAAAATATATTATATTATAAAAACTACACATTATTATCCTTCTTCTTATCCTTTAAGCTGCTACGGTAAATTTCTATCCATAAAAAAGTTAAGTACGAGGCACTTGTTGGTGAAGCAATTTCTATCTTTCTCGATACATTGCCAAACCTTCTATTCTCCGTCCCTACGTTAAGTCTACTTTCTTCTTGGTATATACATTTACCTCTATTACATATATACCTATAACATTGGTAAGCGATTTTTTACGGCAGTAAAAACCCAAATTCACTTCTCTTCATTCAGATTTAAATCCGAATGCCAACAAGGTAATCATGCTCTATACTACGACAAAAGAAAACAACAAAACTACACTCTTATACCTCATATGTCAAATAAAAAGAGAATCTCCGGCGGTATTATCTGAACTTGCAAGAGAACGCACTTAAGGCGTCACACAGGTATTAGAGCGGATTATACGAGAAAGAGCCACTGTCAGCCGATTCCGTCCTCAGATTTGGAGAAAATCACCATGACAGCGCTTATGGCGCAAAACTGGGTGACACACTGGTAGAAAAGTATTCGAGATGTTTTTGTAAAATAACATACATCCAAAGTAAAAAAAAGTAAAGTTATTATTTAAAATAAGTACTATTATTACGTTTTATTTGTGCAAATTCGGTGGTGAAAATTGTAATATAAATTTTCTACAGAGTTCCCACAAATTACTTAAAGATATTAAGTTCCTATTATGTTTGAAATTGATCAGGTAAAATATCAGCACTCATAGGCAGACGCAATTTCAATATATTTTACGTTTTGAAATATATTTTTTGACGACTAGTAATAAGAAAAAGAAAGAGTAAGACAGAGTATTATTTTCATTTTTGAAATAATACCTGCAATAAGAAAATCCTCCTGCTTAGAGAGACAAATTATCTGAAATCTACATAAAGTTCGTTTAGTCTCGTAACATCTATCTGTAGTACATATTATTTTTCTGTCTTTTAAAAATTAGCCATAAATGTGATGAGCGAATGAAAATTCTTATCACAGTGTCTTCAGACATTCATATTAAATTAGTAAGAACGTTTAAAACATTTAAAATTACTTGTATCAATCAAAATATTATTTATACAACCATTATTGTAAACATATTTTAATAACATACATAACCTTAAATCTGTTGCCCTAAGGGTAAAATTTATGTTGCTTCATTTACTCATAATACCACACACTTAAACTATGAATAGACATATTTTAATATTTTCTTCAGAACCGTATGTCACCTTTGTTATTGAAGGCCTAAGATTATTTCGCTGTTACGTTTTTAGGAAGGCAACCGGCGTTCAAGTAAATTTCCGCCCTCTGGGTCTACTACAATAAGCGGGAATTTTTGTCCAATTTACTACTCGTTACTCCTGTTTTGTCTTGTCTCCATGAGACTGACTGGTAATTTGTTAAACGAGATTTGACGATACAACTGTCAGACCTCTTAGCTACATTTCCATGGGAAATTTACATGTCCTTGTGCGTGAATGATATTGGTCGGATAGCGTAGTAATTTATGTGGATTGTGATATGGGTTTTAATGCCCAAGCAAATCAAACACATTAGCAATGTCAAAATTAAAATCATTTATTTATTTAGGTCACAAAGTAACTTTTATGAACCTCAAAGTTTTGTGGTTGGTGTAAAAAATTTCAAAGACGTAAAAAAAACGTCAAAGTTAGAAATAATTGATTCAGTTAGGTCATAAAGTAATCTTAATGACTAAATAACTCAATTATTTTTATCTTTAATGTTTACCTAGGTTACATTATAGTTATGTTAGTTACATTCAGGTTAGTTACTAGGTTCAGGCAAAGGGTTAACGTTTTGAGAACGTTACTATATAGGTACAAAATCAGTCCACCGCCTACGTCACCACTGTATATGACGGCTCATGTTTGTAGGCATATCGCTTAAGTCGCTTTGCCAGTGGCGAGCAAATTCAGTGTTTATAAAGCACAAACATGTTTTATGAAGTTTTCGTGACGCGATCAAAAAACTGTTTAATCGCGTGTTTTTGCAGTGAAAAAACTAAGTGCTTTTACGGCGGAATATGTCAGACCAGGTACATGAACGATGTGTAGATTAAGTCAAGTATACTTGTAGTATAATATGTACTAAGACTTGATAAAAAATGGGTTCGTGGCCAGACGTACGTGTGCACGTTAAAGGGCTGCAAAATTCTAGCCAGTAATAACGGTCTACTTTACCTTGATTACCTGGATGACAATGACAGCCATATTTTACAATAAACATCAATGTTTTTTATATGGCTATCCCAACCATTTTGTTTGGAATGAAATCGATCGTGGTTACGCGTTGATTCAAGACGATCCGTGCAAGTCGGTTAAAATTTTGGGCAATCAATAGGTATTTATATACCTTTAAATATTTAATCAGTAAAGTCAAAAATATTTTAAGATGTAGTCTATTCATCTAAAAAATTTTATATAATGTTGTCTTATGTTTACGCGAATGTTATACATTGAAATTAAACAAACTTTATACGGATTTATATTATTAATTATGTAATAATAGTGTTTTATAAAAAATAAACAACGCGATAAAATCCGTGTTAAATTTGTTTAATTTCAAAATTTTATATAAATCCAAACAACCGTTTACAAGTGATTGAGCCGCGTTAAATCCAACATCATCACTGACTTATTCATTTACTATTTATAATATTATACATTTATAATATTACGAGAATTGACTAAACACCGCCTGGATGCGTTAGAATTATTGCGATAAGAACTATAGCAGCGCCAGTATGTACACTTAACAAAAATAGATTAAATGTTACCTTAAGACATGGTATACAATCAAGGTATTACAAATTAGGAAGGTTCGAACAAATCTCACCCTCAGTAGACATACCAAATTTCTTTATTTATATAACATTTTTGTATACTGCAGCGCAAATTTAAACGATTTGCTAGCATAAAAAGTTAGTCCAGATTATATTCTAACCGCGTGCCAAATTGCAACAAAATCTGTGCAGCGATTTGAGCGTAAATTGTGTAAAAAGCATATGAATATCCAAAGTAATTATACAGTATAGCTTTGCTCGTGAATTCGTTTTCGCATTCGGAAGTAGGTATCTATCTATATTTTTCTTTTCTTGCATGTAAGAAGCTGATTTGCATTTGTTATGGCTTCTAGGCAGCGTATCAAAAGTTTCTTAATATTAATACTCGATTTCTAGACCATGTGTGCACCAGATCACAAGTATGCTCTCCAGCAATACAAGTAACTGTGCAAACCGCATTCAGTTTCGTGCAGTAATATTTGAGTGTTGCGCGTAGAAAATGCAGATTAAAAAAATATTATGGTTTCTGTAGCTCTTACCAAGACGCTTAACATTATTTTCTTAAATATCTCATAAGTGCAGACATCGACCAGCTACAATTTTATTATATGAATAGACTATATCACTAGGATACACACCATAACAAAGTCGAAACAAAGTCAAAGCAAGACTCTTATGAAAGAGAAAATTTCGATTTAAAAGAAATGCTGACGGCCATCGCCCTTGGACCGTGAATTTTAATGATTCCTTATTAAGTCGCCTGAATAGCCGAGTCGTTACTAAATTAAAATCTTAATTATATCTTAATAATACTCCGAAAGATTTTTTAAAAGGCTTTTTATAAAATTCGAGAATGTAATTAATTGGTAATGTCTATAAATAGTTGTGACCTTTATGATTATATATTTATATAATATCGTACAGATCGAATTTTAGTCATAGCGGTCAGTTTCCGTTAAGATGACATGAGGTAGTATAGTACACAAGTGTAGACAAACACAAGTGATAACAAACACAACATCAATTCCCTCAGTTTCATAGTCTGGTAGGTTAGCAATTGGGCACGATTGGAGAAAATTCGGGCGCAAGATCAACTGCATTACATGCTTGCCAAGGCGCGAGAATATGTGTATATATCTACTCATCGAGAAGTGGTCATATTAAATTCCATTGATAACTGTTACTTCTTATAATAAAAAAGATACCAGAAAGCATAATTCTAGTGCCAACTCTACCAAAAAGGACTTAGAGTTCTCAAAACATGGCAAAAATATTTAAAAAAAATTGTTTGTTGTTTGTGGTATTCATTGCGGTACCACAACAAAACAAGGTTCTAATCAGATTAATTAAAATAATTATATTTATTTAGCAACACTTATGAACGAAAAGGAAGGTTACTTATAAAATATCGCAATCTAGCTGTATCTCGCAGTTGCACCTACGTACGGTATATGATTACTGCACAGATCCCGTGGCTCATCACGTAATGCTACGTAACATATACCTATGTTGCTCCAAGATAAGTTAGTTGTCTTAGTGTAAAAAATTTTATGGAGTTGGTCCTGTACTTTTTGAGATTATTCATTACAAACAAAAATACGAATGATACTTAATGTTTATAATATTAGCGTAGACTACTTACACAAACACTTATAATTCATTGATCAAAAGCATAACAAACTTTTGATCAATGATTAACCCCCACCGATTGACGTAGACATTGATGGTCGATTAATGGACCACCGTTGTCATTTACCTATTATTTATTTTAGAACATAACGTTGAGTATTGTTTATAGATTATTTTTAATCAAATAATCCGCTATTTAATTTAGTTTATAATAATTTAGAGTGGTTATAAGGAAAGCTGTGTAAATTGTAGGGATGTCTACAGTTAACTGCTGTTCTACCGAATACATAATATACATATGCAAAATAATTTTAGATCCCTCCCAATAAATCAACTTTAGAACCTAATAATCGTCACTTCTGTAAGCGCTCTTCTCTATAACTAGAACAACGATTCATTATTATACGTGATGGTTTCGATAAATAATATCCTGACAGCCTATTGGCATTATTACACATAACCTTTTATATAAGGTTGTGCTTCCTACGTTCCAAACTCCTTTTGTTCTATATTTAGCTAATAATTACATTCATGAGCGTAAATGTTCATATATAACTTTTATGAACAAACTAGTACTTGTACCATACTTATGAAGCTACTACATAATGCCACAGGTTTGCTTGTAAAAATATACTTTTAAAATCCGACTGTCTCAGTGTCATAGTGGTAATAAAAGTGATTATTTTTGATGAGGCATCGGGTTCAACAAGCTAATCAGGTAGAGTTTGATAAATATATATGCAAATTCTCACAGCCATAGAGTTAAGCAAAGGTGTTTTTTTATACAACTAAGGTGGCAAATAAGCATACGGCCCACCTGATACTAAGTGGTCACCGTAACCTATGTCCGCCTACAACACCAGAGGCATCACTTGCGCGTTGTTGACCCTTTAGGAAGGGAAGAAGTGTAAAGGGAAGTGGGAAGGAGAAGGAGCGTGAAGGGGAAAGAGGGTAATTGGGTCTCCAGCACTCTCACTCACCGAACGAAACACAACAGTAGGAATACTGCTATTTCACGTCAATACTCTGTGGGAGAGTAGTCCTTCCCCGGTCGAGTCGGCCCATTCATGCTGAAATCAGTGAGGCTCTACTTGTAGTAGAGCCTCGCTGATTTGTTGTAGTAAACCTACATTAGCCAGCAAATTGTAAAATTTGCTAGCTAATGCGAGCTATTGTCAATACACAGAGACAGTCAATATACTACTACTATAATAATCAGAATCCTTAAATACACTAATCACATACACTCCCACTGTGCCAAAAAGGCAGTCAACTAAACGTGGGAGAGTACAACTAGTAGTATTTATATCAAGAATTATCAGTAGCAGCACGGAGTCAGAAACCTTAAGACCTCAATATGCTCGCCCTCTATTTCGTGATACTTAAAACCATAGTTAGCGAAATATGGACGTAAATCACCTTTGCCTATACCTTTAGGTATATAGGCGAGTGTGTATGTATGTATGTATTTCGACATGAAAGTCAAACAAACAAACGTACTAATATAAAAAAGAAACTTTTCATGTAAGTCTGACCTTTGTCACAAAGATGTTCAAAGCTTCAGACATCTTTGTGGCAAAGGTCGAAACCTCAATTAAATAGTACTCCTAAAAGTCCACAGTAAAGCCTTTAGAAGTATATTAAAAACATATCAAAGATAAAAATATCGCCTTTAGTCTAAGTCATTTCAAAAGTCTTTTTATGCGGCGATAATTGTCATAATGAACACGCTCTAAAGATTTATGGCATTAGTGCGAAACGAAAGCTTTTCAGATTATATATAATGCTTTAATAACCACTTACGATCTACTCGCAGGCATTATATAGTAATTTTAGTAGGTTTACTGTGATATTTTAATATTTAATAAAGTTCATCTCATTGATGTAGTACTCACGTTTTCATTACCGAGGTTATCGTAGCTAATGTCTACGTCGTAGATGTCTACAAAGTAGCGCTACACAGCTACATAATCCGTAGCAAAGTAATATACTACGATGGCGCTGTCGTTAAAATAATTGATTGGTAAAGCGTAATTATGATGTATCTACATGCTGAATGTATATACTGTAGATACGTCATAATAGTGTCACGCCTATATCTCCAAAGGCATAGGCGGAGATATAGTACATCCACATTTGGATAGCTGAAATTTTGGTCTCTCGTAATATAGAGCAAGCCTATTAGCGATTCCCAGCCAAACTTTTAGTCTAAGTGGAACTACGAATACTTTGAAAGGAAAACTCAATTTGCTCGACCTGGAAATCAAAGTCAAGACCTCCATCAAAGACGTCATTCATTACCAATGTGCCACCAAGGCAGTCTATAATGAATTTAACTAATATTTAAATGCTGTATAAAAATAATAAATTATAATTGCCTAGCTCATTGATCTTAAATAATATAAAATACTAGTGGACCCGATACACACTATCCTGCCCAAGAGAGTTGCCAACGCCACCTGCCAGGTGCAATTATAAATCTAAAACATCCAAAGGCTCACTCAAAAGACATCCGTGTAGGAGGAATTCAATGACATACACATGTACAAAAAATACTTCGATGTAAGAATAACAAAACAAATGGATGCAGCCGTAATGCTGTTGAATATTGTAAGAAATATATTAGAATGTAAAAGTATTTTATTTAATTAAGTTTAAACCATGTGGTGGAGTATAATCCAATAGTAAGTTAAACAGAAACAATTATAAGTTCTTGCATCAATTGACTTAATTAAATCAGCTGTTATCATGCCATTCTTCGAAACATAATATGCTTTACATTTCAACAACAGTCATAACATTTATAGATGATAGTTATAAATAATAGCAGAAAAACAATACAATTTTAACACAATACTCAACAGTTTTTAAACGTATTCCATAACTGAATGTAATCCTAATCCTAACTAATATTATAAAAGCGAAAATGAGTTTGTTTGTTTGTTACCTTTTCACGACTTTAAACGACTGAACCGATCATCCTGAAATTTTGCATATACGTTGTCAGGTGTACAGAAACGGACATAGTCTACCTTTCATCCCGAAAAAAATTACTGTTCCCGAGGAAAACAACAATAACGTTCTTATGATAATAGATGGGACCACGTGTCTTTCGAATCATGATTGAATTATATTATTATATATTATTACAAGCAGAGTATATTTTCATTTATTTTTCATTTATTTATTCACAAACAATTTCATTGTGTCGGAACATAATACATATTACAATTGTTATAATATTACTTACTATAATTTAATGTCAATAATTGCAAAAAAATACTATACTTAAAAGTTAAACAGTTCAATGTCAAATTCATAACAGCAAGGAGTCATATAATAGAAAGATAAAAATAAATAAATAAATGTCCCACAAATCTACAATAAAAAAGAAAACAATCAAAATTCAATTATGTTATAAAGTTAAAAAGATCAATGTCACATTCATTAAAAATAAAAAAATAATTGAAATATACAACAAAAAATACTAACAAAGAAAACAATTACAGAAAAATCACAATAATACACCACAACGAGAAAAGTCCTTCTCTCACTTATGCCTACAATTCCTCAACTGAGTAGAGACACCTATCTAACAGGAACGCTCGAAGCTTTGTTTTAAATGTCGATGTGTATATCAAACGTTTTAAGTGAAGTGGCAATTTGTTGAAAGCTGCGGAAAGACTTTTGACATATCTATACTAATATTATAAAGATGAAGAATTTGTTTGTTTGCTTGAACGCGCTAATCTCAGGAACTACTGGTCCGATTTAAAAAATTATTTCATGGTTAGATAGCCCATTTATCGAGAAAGGCTAGTTATATATCATTACGCTAAGATTAATAGGAGCGGAGCACCAATGAAGAATGTTTCAAAAACGGAGGGTATTTTTTCCTTTTGAGAGCTTCCGCTGCGTGCACTGCGTAAACAGTTAAAGTTTCGCAAAAATAATGTATGACAAAATTGTTTCCCTTTAAAAGTTCTAAAAAGAAGTCCGCAACAACATATGTCTATCTTTTAAGGTTGGCTCACTATAACCATTTTTATGCTAACGTAATTTGTTCTAAAATAATGCATTATTTGCGAAGGTATTTTTATAATCATAATATTAATCCTTATCCAAATAAATACGTTACTCATCACAAGTATTTAATTTAAAACAAAATTTCCCTTTACATCATTCAATTTCAATGAATATCTTAGGAGATATCGCAGTTTTAAAATAACATCGCAGCAAAATAATTACCCATTACAGACATAGTACAAACGATATTTCTCCTGGTTTATTCTGCGTGATTACTACTGGTTCGATTTGACAAATTCTTTTAGTGTTGGATAGCCTATTTATCGAGGAAGACTATAGGCTATATAACATCACGCTACGACCCACGGGGGCGGCGCAGTAACGATAAACGCGGGTGAAACCGCGGGAACATCTAGTTTTTTATAAAATATGTATATATAATAAACACTCCGCAGTTAAAATTACTCTTTTCTTGGATATAACCTTAACTCAGTAACGACCTAAATGTGACGTTCATTCGTGTTAATTTGTGATCTAAATGGATGGATGGCGGAAGGGTTTAGTAGCCACCTCGCCACTGCCATTACAGCGGGTGCTATGGTTCTGAATCCCACAAGGGACAAAAACTTGTGTGATCTGCAAATGGTTGTCCTGAGTTTGAGTATCTGTTGTTTGAATGTTTGTAAAGTCCCCCACGATACAGGAATAATAATAATTAATGCGGTAATTGCCTTAAAAAATATAAAAATATATTTTAGTCTTTGATTGTAACCTGTTTTGTGAGCCTTACAAATAAATAAATTGTATATAAAATGTTTTTAATTATTAGGCACATAATATTATATGAAATTTTCATGTTTATAATATGTACATGGGTAAATATCCAATTTGTACGCATGGTAAAAACTTGACCTGATTTTAGATAATTTAAAATATTTTATGTAGACACTTTTAATTAATTCTTTTAATGACCAGTAATTCTGATTTTCTTAATTGAATTGATAGTTAACGAAGTCTAACTCTCACGCTTTTTGTATGTCTTTTGTATTACATCCATATTTCACCAAATATGATAAGTCCCACGTAATAAAATAAGAGCCTGTTTACATCAACTACGCTTAGTTCCAAATTACGTAGTGCTTCTGAGAATCTAGTCAACATTTTACCAACCCGTGATTTGAACCCGAAACTTCACGCACATCAGTCATATACAACACTGAGGTAGTCAACATCGAATCATTAACGATGACATAACGCGCGATATATTCAACAGAAAGGAATATGGTGATTTTTGAATAGGTATATGTATGTGAAATTTTTTTAAGTGAAAACTTCTTTAGACGCTTTGAGCACTTCTTGGGTGAACAAAAATCATGGAACTTGCGTCATTTTTTTTTTATTTTTATTTATTAATCAAAGGTAAGTTACATTTTATCTTATGACTAGTGAACTCGCCAAACGTATTCGTTTAACGGCGAGAAGCGCTCTTAAATTAATAACCCACCAAGATAGGATAGATAATTATCAAAATTATCCGATATATAAAATGTGCAAAATATACATGTGAGTAAGTTTATAAAATCTATGTTAAATGTGTTACTTTACTGCTCGACACAGTCATCGAGCAAAGAATCTTTAATTCTTTTTTTTAACAAGTATATGCTTAATTTAGGGTTTTGTCTTAATATATCTAAACTATTAAATACTAGTGGTACTATATACTTATTTGTTCTCTCTCCATAATAATTTATTATTTTTGGTTTAACTAGATTATCATCTCTCACTCTTTTAGTATTGTATCTATTTGTAACAAACACTTTGTACTGGTCACTATAATAATATTCCAAACCTATTAAATACTTTATTTGTTTATGTATTGGTAATATTTTACAGATGCTAAATAACTTTTCATAATCTTTCTTACACATATCCTTCTCCTTCTTTGTTACAATATATTTAAGCAGTCTTATTTGTAATGTTTTTATATCATTTAAATAAGTAGTAAATGTTCTACCATACACAATAAGTCCGTAGTTTATTAATGCGTGAGCAAGTGCGTAATATACTATTAATAGTGTGTGCTTATTTACTACTCTATTTAATTGATAGAACTTTCCTAAGACAGACCTTAACCTATTACAAATATCAGATACATGTATTCTCCAGTTGAAATGCTTATCTATATTCAGACCTAAATATTTAAATTGTTCTACATACTCTAGCGATACACAAGTACAATCAGCCTTATTATTATGCAAACAATCATATGAATGTCCTTTTATTGCTATATCCGACACATTTACAAATTTCGCCAGTCTATTGTAAGGCGAGTATATATGCGTGCATTTTGTTTTTTTCAAATTTAGAATTATGCCATTATCATGGGCCCATTTTGTGATGTTTTCAAAATCTTCTTGAACGGAGTTTTGTACTTCTATGATGTCTTTTGAAGCGTATACTAGACACATATCATCTGCATACATATATATACTCGGCACTTACTTACAACATTAGACACGCTGTTGACGTGCATGACATACCCTACAGGTCCAAAAACTGAGCCGGTTGGCACCCCCATACTCATCACCGCCTCTTCACCTGACACACCGTTAATTACTGTGCAGATTTTCCGATTAGATAAATAAGTTTTAAACCAACTATTCATAGGACCGCGTATTCCGCATTCATCCATTGAATGTAAAAGTATACTATGATCGAGGGTATCGAAGGCTTTTTTATAATCAATAAATAAAGCTATAATTTGTTTTCCACAATCTAGGCTCTCATTAATGTAATCGGAGAAAGACGTCAGAGCTGACACGGTACTCCTACCCTTCCTGAACCCGTGCTGTGTGTCTGAGAGCACGTTATGGCATTCTAGGAACTTACTTATTTTTCCAACAATAATTTTTTCTACGATTTTATCTATGACTGACAAGATGGCTATAGGTCTATAGTTTACATATTCTAGATGACTTCCAGATTTATAAATTGGACGAATCATTGCATATTTTAATTGATCAGGATATATATTTTTAGATATACACATATTAATAAAGTTGGCCATTACTGGACTAATTTCTTTCCGTAAGTATTTAATGTCTTTAACTCGTATTTTATCCAAGCCTGGTGCTTTTTCACAAGACAATATGTTGATAGTTTTTTCAACTTCCGTGGAACACACTTTTACGTACCTAAAGCTTACATCACATGGTTTCACATAGTTCTCCCTTTGCAAAAAGTTAGTGTTACATATATGCTTAATATTTAAAATCTCCTGAGTAAAAGTTTTTGTGAAGTTTGTACATATTTGCTCAATACTCTCAACTTTGCCTAAATATTTTAATATAGTACCATCCAAACTATTTTTATTTTTACCTATCCAAGAGTTTATGTTTTCCCAAATTTTTCTAAGATTCCCATCACATTTTTTAATTTCTGATTGTCTATAGTTATTTTTAGCATTAATTATTAATTTGTTCACTTTATTTCTGAATGTAGTATATTCCAAACGCTTATTCATACTGCTTGGTTCTCCTTTCCATAACGAAACGCTTTCCATTTTTGAATTATTTTTGGTTTATAATTTGGTTTATAAAGAAATGGATTGAATGAAGGATTAAAGTTTTCACTATCGGCAGTCTCCAAAGACTGCCCCAATTTTGTTTTTATTTGTCTGTAATTACTTTAATGTTAATCTACCTATATCACCAGCCAATTGACTTGTTTGCTACTAAACTCTGAAACTTTGTTTACGAACCAGTTTACTTTATACTGAAAGGCAAATATCCACAGCAAAGCGTCCTACCGACAGACGATAAAACCAATAAAAAGCAGGGCTTCTAAATTCAATATCTTATAGCGAGGCGATTGTCAATTTTCAATAAATCGTTTGCTCCGGTCAGTACGTTAACAGCCTGAGGGTAAACCACGTTCAACCTCCTACCACGAGGCTCTTACGATTGAGTTATCGATCCCGATTTGTAAACTTCTCCATAGTTGCAGCAACAGTCGCTACGAACAGATCGTTTCATAATACATATTACCTTTTTATGTAAATTTGTAGAGAAAATAATTTTAAGGCATCGAAAATTATTAAGAATTTCTTCTTTGTGTTGTACTTGCGCTTTTGAGAATAAAGCCTTTTTTTAATAGATAATACTATCAATGTTACATACAACTAATATGTTTGGTAGGCTTTAAGAACGAAACCTTATTCTAAATTGCATTCACTAGTAGAACGCACATATTTGAGGTTCAAAATTTTCACTCACATTTATATTTTGAATATATTATAGTAATATGTATATTCGAGTAATTAAAAATAGTAAATAGCAACCACACGTGGTATTTCCTTACGCAAATTTTTATATACCGATGAGACCCTAAGCATATTCAGTCTGTCTAATAACATACATACATACAAAGATTCACGCCTGTTTCCTAGAGGGGTAGGCAGAGACCACGGATTTCCATTTGCTACGATCCTGACACACTTCTCTGGCTTCATTCACTTTCATCACATTCTGTCTGTCTATTTATACTGTAATATATGGCCTTCCGGTATTTTTTTAATATTATATGTGTTATTATAACAGCGTTCCATCTAGCAATAGATAAAAATACGCAACCAAAAACTCAATTATATTTAGATTATAGGTAGTAGAGCCTCGCTGATTTCAGCTTGAATGGGCCGGCTCGACCGGGGAAGGACTACCCTCTCACAGAATATCGACGTGAAATAGCAGTATTCCTACTGTTGTGTTTCGTTCGGTGAGTGAGAGTGCCGGAGGCCCAATTACCCTCTTTCCCCCTTCCCGCTCCTTCTCCTTCCCACTTCCTTTCCTAAAGGGTTGGTAACGCGCAAGTTATGCATCTGATTTTGCAGGCGTCCATAGGCTACGTTGACAACTTACCATCAGGTGGGACGTAGGCTTGCTTGTCACCTTAGTTATAAAAAAAAAAATCTTGTTGTTGCTCTATCTTAAAAGCGGTATTATTTTTATTTGGAGTAGTTGTTGTGTATATTATCGGCTAAATATGATTGGGGCTTTTGCCATTGTAAGGTGGAACAGATAGCTTAGCATACGAGTCCGACTCTCAATTAACTGTTTTTCTATTTTATTCTTGCTTTATCAATATCAAATAATGACCACCAAAAAAGGCGGTTTTAGGTTTAATAAATTGTTCTTTGAATAAGTATGTACAATCAATAATTGCTCTTACAACCAACAACACAGCGTAAATACACCAAAGGATCCTTTAACAATAATTAATCCATACATAACAGCTTACCACAATATCACATTACAACTAATAGCATTAAAAACACTCAACCACACCACACTCGAACAAAAGGAAGAATGAAAAACATTAATGAAGCAATTTGTTTCATGTCTACACTATACGGGACAGGATTAACGTTATCTAGCCTGAAAAGAACGTAGGGTACGATGAGGGATGGGGGCAAGGGGCGGAGAGTACCCAACATGGACATGGTACAGTTTAAACAGTAAGCCAAGTTTGTTTTACTATAATAAGTATCTATAAAACTATTTTCTCTTCCTCCTATTGCGCGATCATCTTGAGAGCTAGAATAGAATAACCTTTTGAGTGTCAGCGGTATAACGGCGGTCAGACACATTAGGTTTTTAATTATATTTGGCATTCTAACAAATTACAGGTTGACATGTAGCTAGAATTTAGATTAGATAAGCTTAGCTTTAAGAAGAGATCAACTGCAATTTTTTTACGAAGTTAGGGCGTTATAGCTCTCTAATAGCTACCTTAGTTGTATACTACTGTGAACTATCGAAACTCAGCATCAGCTATTCGAAATAATGTAGTAACTACTCATTCGACGATTGAGTTCTATAGATTTTAAGCTTCAGGGCTAGTAATCTAGCGTTATTTTCTTGGGACTAACGCTATCGCTCAATTTTAATAGATGAAGAAGAACAAGAAGTGAAAGCCTAGTGGGAAACCGTTTTACTGCCATGCAGGGGTCTCAAGTTCGATCCCAAGGTGCGCATCTCTGACTTTTCGAAGTTATGTTCGTATTAAATAGTTAATAATTATCGCTTGCTTTAACGGTGAAGAAAAGCATATTGGCACAACCTGCATATCTGAGAGTTTTCCATAATGATCTCAATGATACACACTGGGCCAGCGTGGTGGACTATGACCTAACTCTTCCCACACTGAGAATAGGTCCGTGCCCAGCAGTGGAACAGTTTAATACAGGGCTGATACCTATCATTTATTAATAGATGAAATTGAATGCCTCTGATCTACTAATAATCCATCATTAGCTAATAGTTGTTTACTAACAAACTATGAACCAGTTAATAGCTCGTCGAACTGCCCACATTCTAACTGTGTCTGTATACCATTAGTTTCCAAAGTGGTCCAGGTGTCCACGGAACCCCCAGGGGTCCACGGGAGACTCGACGTAGGTCTAAGTTGGCGTGACAAAAATTGGGGTTCACAATTCGTAAGCAGGGGCAAGTCCACGACTGTTCAACAAGCTTAGCGACTGTTACTTGTAAAAACTTGCATAATATTACATATTCAGTATTAGTGGTTCTGGGAACCTCTGCTGTATACGATGCAATAAGCGAGCTACGTGTGGAATCTAGTTTTGCTTGCTACATTTAATTTAGCCCACCCCTTCGATGACACAGACTTAAGACTTTGTATGTTTTATTACATTGTTAACGTCTCCAAGAAACTCTTATCCGTTACTAGCTTTTAATTTCGGCTTCGCTGTCGTTAAAGTAGGTTAGATCGACACCAATCACCTAGCGGTATGAAATATACTTTACGAACTATTCTCGTACCTACCAAATATATGTACATAAAAATTTCAAAAAATTGGTTGAGTCGTTTCGGAGGAGTGTGACCATAAACACCGAGACTATATAGATTGACATTGAAAATATTTTGAACAACAATGTTAACCTACTGGTCCTTTCTTATCGCATGTTCCTACAGTAGCTGGGAGGTGTTTCACTAGATCATAGTACACTAGAATAGGTGACGCGTAAATTGAGCGCCATCTCCACACAATGGACGCCACTGTAACCTAGATGAATTTTCACACCATACGTTTTACGAAAATATAAAAAAATATGGCTGGAACTTTAAATAAGAAGCTAGTTGTGAGATTGACTCATATTTTCTGACGCAGTGCTACTACTGAATATATTTTACAGAAAATCCAATCACTTTGAGTCTGTACCGAGTATCGAAACAAACTTATACTTATTATACTCAGATCATGAACATTCCAGAATAAAAATATTTAAAAATCATTTACGTAACTGGTTGATTGAGAAAGTATATTACACGATCCAAGGTTTCCTTAATGACAATATTAATAAGGTATTTAATTTTGTTAGCTATATAAAATGAGCATGTTTTTTCTTATTTCTTTGTTTAAATTTGTAATTGTTGTATGTTTAACCGCAGGACATACTGGTAACCTATGTTTTATATATACACCTTTTTTGACCTATGCCCAAAATAAATGGATTTGATTTGATTTGATTTAAATATCCTCATATTCTCATTTATTTAATACTAGATTTTTACCGCGGCTTCACTCGCGTAAATATAGGTTAGATTAGGTTAGTAACAGTACTTTTTTATGGATGAAAGATCTGCATGTTCTGTCCCTCTGACAAGGGGTTTGCGTAATTTCATGATGATCGGTCGAATAGTTAAGACATTAGAATCAAGCAAAAAAAAAAAATTGTTGAAGATGCAGCTAGCAGTCGGTAAATCTTTGCGCTTATTTTCTTATTTAAAAAACTCACAATCTCATTATAAAACCATTCAGCTAAAAGTTTGTAGACTATATATTCGTTTTCTAATAAAAATATACGATAAAAAGAAAAATAATTCATATAAATGGGTCTCTATGTAGTGTCTTTAGCTACCAGTACGCCATATTATTTGATTACTTAATCAGACAAGTAACAAAAACACATTATACACTTAAGCTCAGACAACGGCAAGCAATCAACAAGGACAAAGATATATAAACCTCAAAGTCTATTAGATGGTGGGTTTTCTAAGATAATGAAACGACATTTAGGTAAGTTACTAGGTTCAGACAATGTGAATATCAAAGGTTAGTAAGTTTACTAAGGCTACTGCAGTAGTTTACTAAAGTTACAACAGGCAGTCACCTAGCCATAGTTGCGATTATACCTCGACCATAATGAACCGATCAGATTATTAGTAAGTTAAGTTTGTGGCTAGTTGTTGGCAACGTGATACCGAGCTGGTATATACCACAATTAACACGCATTCCGCAAAGCTAATTATAACCAAAACTATTGATTATTACCTATTCATAGATACTAGCGGTCGCCTAATGGTCAAAATTCGACCAAAATTCCTAAGCTTGCTACTTTGATTTCTGTTTTTCTCTATTACATATAAATAAGGTATAGGTAACCATAGTAACAAAGAATTGTCGACGTCAGACGAACAATGTCGAAATACTACGAACGCGATTCGACTGCGTGTGTCAAATGCATGGTTGTGTGCGTGTAGTGTTTTTTCATTATTTTAATGTATTTCTAATGCATATTTTATATAAATATTTGGATTCGCCCCTCCTTCTCCATATAAACTTTAACTGTGCCAAATTTCATACCGCGCAATTTTCGTAAAAAGGGGTACAAAGTTTTTACTTCACGTATTAATATATACTAGCGGTCGCCTAGTGCTCGAAATTCGACCAAAGTTTGCCTGTAAGATATTGCTGACATATTATGTCATTATATATTGATATATGTAACCATAGTTACGCACTTCGACTGCGTGTGTCAAATGCATGGTTGTGTGCGTGTAGTGTTTTTTCATTAATTTAATGTATTTGTAATGCATATTTTAAAAAAATATTAGCTTTCGTCACTTCTTCTCTGTATAAACTATAAGTGTGCGAAATTTCATACTCCTCCGTCCGCCCAATTTTCGTAATAAGGGATCCTAAGTTTTCGCTTCACGTATTAATATATAGATATATTATGTACATAAATACATTTAGGTGTGTATATACCCAAAAGCGTGTAATCCACCCACATTCCGTCAGCTATGTTGCTACGTCCTTCGCAATAAGCGATGAGTCTTTTCCCGTATATAAGGCATGTTCACATCAATATGTCGAGACGATACTTCAGTTCAATTCTGCTCGCGTTTCTGAACACTCCGTTAACTGTCAAATGGTATGATATTTTTTAATGAAAATCTCGAGAAGAAAAGTTTTGAGTTTTGAGTAGTGACCGCGCTTACCTTTCTTTCTACGAACTTGAAACGCAATTTCTCGTTAATAACAGTATCAGTTTTGTGTTATCATAGAAATTTCCGAACAGGATACTTAAACATTTAACTGGCTTTTAAGAAATCCGATCATGAAAAATCAACTCTCAGCTCATTTTAGTAGTCCTGTGCATCACCTTTGGTAGGTATGGTCTCTTATCCATCTGCTTCTTTATTTCTTTTCACAGTGAATAGTCGAGTCTTTTACCCACCAAGGCACATTTCTAAACATAGAGTTTAGAAATGTGCCTTGGTGGTTCAAAGACCTGTGACTAAAAACTTTCTAACAAAAAAACTTAATAACTTAAATTACGGAAAACGGGTATTAATGCCATCATCAGCTCAACATTTACATATCTTTTTAAAAGTCTTGATGTTTCAGCCAGGTTGCAATGCCAAGGTTTTTTTTGCAAATACTAAGCGCTTGATAGCGTTAATATCAGTTTTTCATCATAATATAAATATTCAAATTTTAACAGTTCGACAGCTTTATGTTCTTATGTCCATCCTGCGTAAGCACTCATCTCGACCCCCTACGGAGCCAGTTGGCAGATTAAAACACAAAATCTTCACTCAAGTTTCACATAATACCTCATTCGCAAAACGACACTACTACGTGGCTAGTTCTAAACTGTATAACAATTTAAAAAGAAAACTAAAAATACACTCTAAAACTAAATTAAAACTTAAACTTGTACTAAAGGATTTTCTTAAAAAACTTATCTTCCGTGATACCGAGGAACTCCTGTTGGGGAATTAACAGTTGCATAATACACATACACAGTTATGTAGAAAAATACTCTCACACAGTCATATTTATTTATATATACACTCATACACATTCAAACATCCTTATAAACATCCACCAACACACATAAACACACACACACACACACACACACACACACGACACACAACAATTAATTATAAATCTCACACTTATTAAGCAGACACTTGCAGATTTTGTATTCCTTCTATACAATAAAGAAAGATAGTTTTCTCCATCTTCCCTAACCCTATTTTTGTATTATTCATGCAACGAGAAAGTATAAAAATGGTTAAAATCTACTAAAACCTTACATTTTCAGACTTACAAATTATTTATGTTTATACACAATATCAATGTCACCATCATCTCTATAGCTATAGCTTACGCACCAATCACTAGAAGCCTCTAGGATCCATGATCAATCATCTAAGTAAATAGCCTTTCAATTATTATCAATCAAGCGAGTAATCAGTACTGGCGGAAATTAAGTTGAGAGTATTAATCTCAATGTTTAAGTTTATTTGAAGGTGGTATTGGATGGATCTTGTTGTTATTGTTTGAGACAATCCCCGAAATGAGCGTTTTTGGTTGATGGCTCTCAAACATTTTATCTGATTGTATTGAATTACAGTTTTATTTGATCCAAATAAGAGTTTATTGAAGTACCTATTATTATTTTGTGTAAAGTATCAGTTTAATTATCAAGATAATATTACTACCAAGTGAATATTGGTTTAAGTTACTCCTTTAATGTGATGGTTAAAGAATTTATAATATTTATTTCTGAAGTGAAAACTTCTTTAGGCGCGTTGAGCACTTCTTGGGTGAACAAAAATCATAGAACTCGCGTCATCGTCACGCTTCCACGCTTTCCATTTTTGAATTATTTTAGAATATTAACAATATCTCAGAAATGGTGTGTCCTACGCAAAAATAACTAAATTTTGACCTCCTTAATAACCCCTAACAGAGTATCAGGAACTAGCATCCGACACGCCACCTTTTTTTATTTTGTTTATAAAGAAATGTTTATGATTGGATTAAAGTTTTCACTTCTATCGGCAGTCCCCAAAGACAGCCTCAATTGTTTTTTTGTAAAATACGTTTAGTTCGTCATAATAATAATTATCTTTACTTAGATGGTTATATTCACCCTATGCAATCCTTTTTATATTCTACCATTTTAATAAGCAAGCTAAGTAAACCAAGTCCAACGCTGACTACACACACAAGCTACTGGTCCAGATTATATGAGCAAATATATTTGCGCGAATGGATCGCGTCGGTCTTTTGCACGATGCATACAGAGATCTACGACGTAAACAAAAGCCATAGAGGTATTTCAGACATACAAATAAAATGTTCAAACTGTTTTAATATACTATAAAATAGTTTCAATAAGTTTGCTAAAAAATCTTTTGAATTACGAAGACATGTTTCAACAATTGTAATTTAGCGAAAGTGCATGCGGTGTAAAAAATGCGGCCAGGAATTTTAAGAAACAAACCCAAAAAAGAAGAAAGGTTTGAATATTCATTCATTCATTACATTTTAAGGAAAGATAATATTCTCGATTTTACTATAATCAATTTTGCAAATAGAATTTGTATCCGAAAATAGAACGTCTATTTTGGTGCACAAAACATAATTGTTGGCCAATCAGGATTGATCAGACGCAGAGTTGATCAACGAATTTATGAATAATTGTCCTTCATTATATTTTCATGTTCGGAACAAACAAGTGGCTGGGCCTTGTACTGGTCTAACTGATGGTTATAGCTTCATTTATGTGGAAACAATAATTAGTGTAAGCAGACCTCTTATTTTTCTACAACAATACAATGGAGAGGTCAGTGCATTTAAGCTTACGAATTGTATTGGAATTATTTTATTCTAGGATATAATATTTTAAGCCATGTTGCATTGATGGCATATTGCGTATATTTTCAGTTTGTTGGATTATATAATCCGTATCACGATGTTCGTGTTTCACTCCTCCGAAACAGCTCCACCGATTTTCATGAAATTTTTTATGTATATTTGGTAGGTATGAGAATAGGTCGTAAAGTATATTTCATACCGCTACGTCATTAGGGTGTCAACCTAACCTATATTTACGCAAGCAAAGCCGCGGACAAAAAGATAGTTAATAATATAAAAAACCAGGTTCCTAATTATCCATGTGTCACGAGCACATAGATTATTTCTATAGAAGCTACCTGTTTACTTACATTTTACAAAAAAACATCTTATCTGGACTGAAAAATCGTAACTGTTTGTACAAAAAATATATTCGTAGCAGACTAAGTGGATAAGGCTTTAGTCCACATAGGCACCGTACTGTCAACACGTAACACGTCATCACTTAGGGAGTTGATTAAATTTTCATGCCATCACGTTTGCGCTAGAAATATTTTTAACTAAAAACAAACTGGATGGTGTACTGAAAATATTCAAGTTTAGTTTTAGAAAAAATATATATAATTCGCTTTTTGAAAATGTTTGGAGTAAAGTCATGTGTCCCGTAGGTAGGTAGTAAAAAGTAAGGTTAGAGAAGCCCATGCATTTTTAGGATTGTGCTAGATTAAAGAGTTGCAGCAAAAAGATCTAATTGATTTGGAGCTAGCGTTTTTTTTTTTTTTATTTTGCTCGTCAAAATGACCACACTCCACCTGATGGTAAGCAGTCGTGTGGTCTAAGAGCAGTGGCCTCCACATCGCCCCCACAGTAGCCGAGGCGATGTTGAGGTCTCTACTTTGACGGCCTGAGAAGATGCTTTTTCACGCCCCGCTTAAAGAACCCAGGATTGAAGGAAGAAGGAAACACGTGCCTTGGCAGAGAATTCCATGCCTTGGTCGTTCGGCAGAGATATGAGGACCCAAACTTTTTGGTACGCGCTCTAATCGACTCTACCGTGTAAGGATGGCATCTGAGCCCAGCACGCGTTGTTCTGGATAGGAAAGGGGAGGGCGGGATAAGGTGGAATAACTCTTCAGAGCACTCCCCGTGGTATATTCTGTAGAAACATGCCAATGAGGCAATGTCTCTACGGAGTTGCAGAGGTTCCAGTGAACTCGTGACCTCTGGATCTCCGATGATACGGACAGCCCGCCGCTGTAACCGGTCGAGAGCGTCCAGCAAGTACTGCGCGGAGCCATCCCAAAGATGAGAACAGTACTCCACACAAGGGCGCACTTGTGCCTTATACAATAGGCACAGTTGCCCAGGCGCGAAGAACCGCCTCACCCTGTTCAGAACTCCGAGTTTTCGCGAAGCTTGCTTAATGACGCTCTCGATATAGGTTTTCTGATTAAGGGAGCGGCAAAGATCCATACCTAAGATGGAGAGACTGTCACGTATCACCAGTGGAGTGTTCTTCAGAGAAGGGAGGGGAAGGAACGGAGACTTTTTTGTTGAGAACGCGCATGCCTGGGTCTTCTTGGCGTTGAACTCGACCAAGTTCTTGGCACCCCATTCATAGATGCGGTCCAAGGTCCGGTCAAGTTCAACGACAAGATTCTGCCTTTTCCCCTCAACCTCAGCCTGTTTGGCCCCAGGATGTCCGAGATATCGCCCATGCACGGTACTGTCGTCCGCATAACAATGTATGTTGCCGAGATTCGACATATCATTGATATGCAGAAGAAAGAGCGTAGGGGATAAGACAGAACCCTGAGGCACTCCTGCATTGACCTGCATAAATTTGGAAGCGCGAACGTCGCAAAGGACCCGAATACGACGCTTCTGCAGGAAACTTGCAATCCAGGTGCACAGTTGAGGGGGCAAGCCATAGGCCGGAAGCTTGGTAAGAAGAGACCGGTGCCAGACTCTGTCGAAAGCTTTGGCTATGTCAAGGCTGATAGCCAAAGACTCGCCGTGCTTGTCCATAGCCTCACCCCAGAGGTGCGTGACGAACGCTAGAAGATCACCCGTTGATCGTTTAGACCGAAAGCCGTATTGGCGATCATTGATCAACGATTGATCCTCCAGGTAGCGGACAATTTGGGTGTTTATAATCCGCTCGAACACCTTGGAAAGCACCGAGGTGATAGCTATGGGTCGATAGTTGCTTGGCTCGGAACGGTCCCCCTTTTTGGGAATCGGTTGAACGTTCGCTTCCTTCCAAGCCTCAGGCACAATGCCTGCGACGTAAGACGTCCGGTATAGGCGCGTAAGTGTGGGAGACAACTCAGCTGCACATTTTTTAAGAACCACAGCTGGGATGCCGTCAGGTCCACTGGCTTTCCGAACATCGAGAGACTGCAGTATCGCACGAACGGTTCGTTGCCTGATACATATATCAGGCATGGTGTAGCCGCAGTTGGCAATGTTAGGCGGCTGCGAACCGCAGTCATCGATTCGGGAGTTGGCCGCAAAGAGATTTGCAAGCAGATCTGCTTTCTCCTGCGGCCGATGAGCCAGTGATCCATTCGGATACCTCAGAGGGGGCAGCATGGTCTGGCAGAAGTTGGACTGCACGGCTTTGGCCAGGCGCCAATAGCTACGACTGCCCGTAGGATGCGCCATTAGTTCCTGGCCGAACCGTGCGACGCGCTGGGCATCCGCTCTTAAGTATGCCCTCTTGCAGACCTTTGTGGCTTGGTTGAACGCTGCCTTCAGGTGATCCACGTTAGGTTCGTGGAGAGTGCGAGCCCTGGTCCAAGCGCGATACGCCGTCTGTTTGCGTTCAACAGCATCGGCGCATTTACGCCCGAACCAGGGCCTTTTCCTGCCGCCGCTCGTGACATCACTGTATGGAATATAATATTCCATACCCAGGATGATTTCACCAGCGACAGCAGTAGCGCTCTCTGATGGATCCCTGTTCTCAAAGCAGCGTTGAGCCCAAGGGATGGATGCGAAGTATTCCCGCATTCCATCCCAGTCTGCTGACGAGTAGTGCCACAGTCGTCATCTTGCCTCCTCGGGTCGTGGGGGCGTAACAACAACAGCTGTGGCACAAACCAGACAGTGGTCTGAGGTGCCCAAAGGAGCACGAATCGACACACTGTACCGGTTCGGGTTACTCGTCAGCAGCAGATCGAGCAGAGAGGGTGCCTGACCTGCAATATCTGGTATCCGGGTGGGCTGGAGTACCAGTTGAGACAGGTCATGCGTGAGAGCGAACGCATGGGCAGTTCGTCCCGCGTGGTCTGTTTTGGGAGAACCCAACTAGGTCTCATGGTGGGCATTGAAATCTCCCAAGAACACCAACTCAGCGTTCGAAAACCGCTTCTGCGCGTCGTCTGCCGCCTGACTCAGGTAATTGAAGAGTCGAGTTGTCTCAGCGTCTCCTGAATGGGATCGGTAGAGGCACATGTAGATTTGGCTGAAAGAGCCATGATCTACGTGTACCCAAAGGACAGAGAAGGAAGGGTCCTCTAGGCAATGTAGACGGCGACAGCAAATATCCGCCCTAACAAACAAGCATACCCCGGCTTTCGCGAGGAAACACTCCTCTAGCACGTAGCCGGGATATTGCAGGTAGTTCGTGTCTGCAGGACGGCGTATTTGTGTCTCCGTTAGAAAAAGCATTGCCGGCCGAGCCGTCTCCAGGTGGTGATGGACGGCATTAAGGTTAGCGTGGAGTCCTCTGATGTTAATAAACCCCACGACACAGGAAGCAGCAGTGGGGTTACGGCGATTGGCTGCTGTTGAACGACAATGCTTTGTTCGTACTGCCATAGAGTGAAAGGAAGGGGAAGCGTGAAAAAAAAAAAGAGGCGGCTATTCTCGCAGCAAAGTGGGGCAAGGCGCAGAGCAAGTTTTGTCATATAACTGTATGGTATGGCGATAGCCGATCCGACGGACGGAAGGACCCCCGTACCCTCCCTAAAGTGGTCGCCGAGACCCACCCTCCGGTCACCATCCGGCACGACGAGCCACCTCGAGATTATGCGCGGCATGATAAGGCAGCCAACCTAGTTGGTTAGACTCGGTTGGGCCTCTGGACTATACCGCGGGCGGCCAGCAGAGCACCGTTTCTACGGCTCTCCCTGGCCGCCGGGTCGACTCGCGCCACCCACACAATGACTCTACGGATACTCTGCAGGTCCCTCATAAGCTGCGAGAATCGTCACCTCATGCTTAGGCCTCCGGCGCTCTCATTCACCGAACGAAACACAGTACTGAAACACTGTTGTTTCACGTCGATTTTCTGTGAGAGGGTAGTACTTCCCCGGTCGAGCCGGCCCATTCCTGCTGTAACCAGCTTGGCTCTACTACCTTCAAAAGCGTTAGCTGTAAGCCTTAGCGTTCAGCTGGATCCTCACTTAAACAACAGTACTGTGCTTAAACTATAAATTTCGTTTAACCTGTTTAATTGAAATCCTAGGTAAAATACTTCAGTTTAATTTTAGTAAAAACATATAAGATTCGGTTTATGAAAATACTTGGTGATAACTTTTATAGCAATCGAGAATTCATTTATTTGTTGAAATTAATTATTAACATAAACAAAAGCAGCAATCATAATTTACAACATAACAAACCTAACTACTTATAAATTAAACAAAATGAAAAGGAACAAAATATAGCAATGGGATTAAGAGTACCAAAATATTTGATAAAACTATTAAAAATGGGTTTTTTATTGTATTTTGTTTTGGTGCTTTGCCAGTCTTATTGCATATTAACGATGAAATATTTTCAATAAATACCATAAGTTATTAAAGAAATAGGGTACAGCATGTTTTAAATCTAGGATCAAATTTGTGAATTACCATTCAAATCTACGATGAAACTGGAGCAAGCATATTCTAGAAATATCGTTGTTTGGTAGATAGCACTTAGCAGCCTTATGTAGTCTTCGAGTCAGCGAGTATGTTTTCAGAGTCTTGGGGGGTAAGTTAAGTTAGCAGGTAGGCCAGTGTGAACGATGCCCCCTGCACTGGTAGGACAGATACCCTTTCATCTTCAGCAATGCACTTGTGATACACTTAAAGCTACATTACCTTACCGTTGAGGGCTTCTTATGCTTATTTTGTGTTTTAGTTGTATTCATTGCAAATCAGGGGTAAAGCTTTTTGACAGTTTTATACGTACTCTTTTGTACCGTTTTGATAGTTAAATACTTACTGTTTTGACCTGATAGCCTTTTCCTCTCCTATAGCTTGCCACGACTAAGTCAATAAAAAATATCTTCACACAACAACCACAAATAGTTTCTAGATAATAATTAAAACATAAATATCCAATTGCGTTTTCTTTTAAGTGAACTATATCCCAAAAAACACCTATATATTCCATCCTAATCCTAACTAATATTATAAAAGTGAAAATGAGTTTGTTTGTTTGTTTGTTACCTTTTCACGCCTAAACCACGGAACCGATCATCCTGAATTTTGTATATACGTTGACAGGTGTACTGAAACGGACTTAGGTTACTTTTCATCCCGAAAAAAATTACTGTTCCCGAGGAAAACAATAATAACGTTCTTATGATAATAGATGGCGCCACGTGTCTTTCGAATCATGATTGAATTATATTATTACAAGCAGAGTACAACCCGAATTGATTGTCAAATTCTAAATTAACGCGAGCGAAGCCGCTGACAAAAGCTAGTCTTAAAATAAACTAAGACCTATTAATAAAAGTTTACTGCGTGACATACGCAAACCCATTCACATATAGAGTGACCGAAATCTAATAAAGAAAACTAACATTGCCAATATTTTGATACGCTCCGATAGAGGAGATAAACCGCGTATAGGATAAAGACGTTTTGCCGAAGTGATGGCTCATAGAATATTATGTGTTACGTGTAAAGATTTTGTTGGGTGTATTTTAACAGTTACAGCGTAATCTAAAAGGTTAGTTCTTTTTTATGTTTCCAAAATAGCAAAGTGTACAACTGTAGGTAGGGAGTAGATATGTGCCTTTTGATAAGCGGTTACGGCGTTATAATCATATATGAGTTTGCATTACCACGTTGTCACATGAAGGAAAAAGGAATTAAAGATGGGATGAAATGGAAGGAATGAGAGGGGTAGTCATGTGATCACACGGAACTCATACTTACCAGACGAATTGATTCGAGTGAGTGTTACGACTCTTAATCCAGTCTCCTGTGAAAGGTAATACTTTCCGAGTGACCTGACTCATTCAGATCATCACCAAATGTTTCGTTTTGATCCTATATTTATTTCGTTTGCCTTAAGCTAGGCGTTGCCCGGGCGCGATGGGTACCGATTAATCACGGCCCCCATCGTGCCCAATAATTGCTCAAACTCGGCGAGGCGCCGGTTCGGAGAAAAGTACACCCCGATCAGGACGGTTCCCTCCCAATCTACACATACATAACCATCGCCCCTGTCTGTCATCACCAGGAGCGAGGGTCCGGACGAAACAATGGCCGCCGAGCCCCCGAGGTCCCCAAACCAGTTGTATCGGCTGGGGACGCAGTAAGGCTCAGCGACCACGGCGATGTCTATTGACCACTCCGCCATGTGCTGCAGCAAGATATCCTGCGCCCTGGCGGAGTGGTTAACGTTCGCCTGTAGGAGGCGATGGGCCATAGTTAATTAATGTCCATCGCCCCCCTACTGCTCCCTGCTTGGGAACGGGCCTGGGCGGCCGGAGTTCCGGAGACCGCCCCTCTGGCCATGCATCTTTTTGGAGGGGAGCAAGATTTGCTCCCCATCCGGTGCTCCGCCGGTTTTCCTGCAGCCGAACATATGCTGCAGGTAGATTTTTCGGCGGAACAGGCGGCGGCCTTGTGGCCGGGCTGGCCGCAGCGATAGCAAAGATCGCTGCGATCAGTTTCGGCGGTGCACCGCCTGGGCCTCGGCTCCAGGAGGTTCACCTGAGCCGAGATCATCCCGACCAGCAAACGGCCAGCCGCAACCTTCTTCGCCGCGGCAATGGGGCAGCGCACCACCAATGTGCACAAACCACTCTCGCCGCGGCGCATCTCTCCCTGACCTGCGCCTGAGGGCAAGATCCGGCTTGTGCCACCGCAGTGGCGACATCCTCGGAGGAGGCCGAGTCGTCCAGCCCGGTTATTCGCATTGCCGCGGATTTCACCGGGCGGGAGACCCTGACCACCTCAGGCGTGAACAGGGACCGTAACGTAGCGGCTACCGTATCCGCCTTGTCGCCGGAGGTGGCACCTGGGACCTCTAAAATCCTGGCCCCAGTGGCGACAACCTTGAAGAGAACACCTCCAGCAAGGCCCATCTCGGCGAGATTGCCTTTCATGGCCTGAGTGGCCCGCTGGAGGACGCTCGCATAACTGACGCCCTGCGGAACCCCTCCTCCGTCAGCTCCACCATGATGGCGGTGGAGCGCGGGGGCCGCAGGTCGGCCGGGCGGGGGCCCTTCGTTTTGTTAGTGACCGGTGGCGCCCGGGAGGCCTTCTTCTTCTTCCTCTTCCACTCTAAGATAACCTAGCCTAACCTAACCGCATGTGGCCGCCTGCACCTATTTGTAGCCGGCTAAAACTAGGTGTAGCCGCAATTTGGCTATTAGCCGTGACATATAAATAAAAAATTATTGCCACATGTATGACGGAGCATCATTTGAGAACGGCTTTGCTTTTTTTGTTGGTTTTGTAATTATCAGGACAAGGTTTGTATGAACGAAAATTTGCGAAATATTTGCGGAAAAAGTCGATAATTTTAATGGTATTTTTATAGGTAAAAAAATTTATTGACATTTTAATATTGAATTTAATTACGCGAAATGTATTTTTATATAGATTGACAGGACAACGACTGTCAGTTCAGCTAGTTTTAAGAAATTCCGAGTACCCAATAGTAGCGGCCCAAATAACACTTAGCTCAATTCATTTTTTAACACAAGTGACCTTGTGTATAGACAAAAATTCCACTCAAAATAATCCTTTATTTGTTTCTCTGAAACACCTTTTTATCGAAATATGTCACATTCACATTGATTACACAAGTGCCAGTCTGAATCACGTATTAAGCGAGCTCTAAATTGGGATCCCGTTTTCATTGTCATGATGAATAGGCAGAATGAACTCTTTGTTTTGAGCCAGTACAGCGTATGAGTGAATGGATGAATGATACTTGATGATAAAATGACTTTGGAATAATTGGTGGGTATAGAAAACAAACTATAAATAGAGGAAACACAATAGCATAATGAAATTAAACTACTGTTAACGTATTTTATCTCATATATCTCTTGAAGTTCTTTTAGAACTATGTACAGTTACATTCGAATTCTATATGAATTTCGATACATTTTTTATGCAACTATGTATAGAGTTGTTGATGCAACATCATACATAATTGCATGTGCTGCGTTCTTAAGCATGCAGAATAAGTGGCGCACTGCACACAAATGTATTCGAAAATTATTCGAGTACGCATTACTATATTATATAAAAGTAATATTTGCAAATATAAAACCGAACACAGTAACGCTAAAGCAGAAACAATAATAAATAAACTGTTAGCAACTTCAAATCAAGTCTAACTAAGTTACAAGCCCGACGGGAATTGAACGTAAACTGAAAATATTTATCAAAACTCAGCTTTCACGAACAATAATTAAGAATCTTAAGTACTATTCCTGAAGTTTCTGTTTATTTTCAAGCGGAGCTAGAAATTGCTGGAGGCCTTTTAACAGATTCTTCTACAGGAAATTGTGTTTTTAATTTCAAAGTTCCTGGCCTAACTTCATTTCAAGTTATGACAGTAATTTGTAGCCCGGTCTAGTACATTTTTCTACGGGTTTGCTTGTGTAAAATTATATTATTTTTTTCTTCTTTTAAACGTATTGCTTGTAAGCTATACGTTAGTGACCAGCAGCCTTATAACCTTACTAGCTTTTGCCCGCGCCTTCACTCGCGGTAATTTAGAATTTGACAATCAATTCGGGTTGTACTCTGCTTGTATAATAATATAATTCAATCATGATTCGAAAGACACGAGGCGCCATCTATTATCATAAGAATGTTATTATTGTTTTCCTCGGGAACAGTAATTTTTTTCGGGATGAAAGGTAGCCTATGTCCGTTTCAGTACACCTGACAACGTGTATGCATTTCAGGATGATCGGTTTAGTGGTTTAGGCGTGAAAAGGTAACAAACAAATAAACAAACTCATTTTCGCTTTTATAACATTAGTTAGGATTAGGATTATTAATCATTGTTACCTCGGTAAGCATATAAAGCCGTTATTCCTACGCCTGATGTCTCTCCGGTCGTATTGGATTGACGTCCCATTGGATTATGACAGATAGCACTTGTGTTTCCGCAAACACTATACATTACAATATCTCCTGCGCAGATGGCCAGTCACCGTTAAGATTGGCCGCCCTAACCGAAATGCGGTCTAGAGTATATTATTATTATTAATAAATTGTTGTATTTTATTCTCGACTAGACTTTCCCCGCGGCTTTGTTCGCGTAAATAAAGGTTAGGTTAGGTTAGTGACAGTATTTTTATCTGGATGAAAGATACACTATGTCCTTTTATGTTCCCCTGACAACGTGTTTGCGCAAATTCATGATGATCGTTAAGGCGTGAAAGCGTAACAAATAAACTCACATTCTCATTAATAAATATTAGTTAGGATGTTCCCGTACAACTATAGATGGTTAGACACTAACCTATTGTTATCTCTTATACTTGGACATAACGCAAATAGTTACCGTGAGCTACATACGCAAGTTATGCAATGATACAGGTCTAACTTTTACAAATTATGCATCCAAGCTACGCAAAAGTTTCGACTGCTGCATATTATCTATGTCATGCGATAGGCATACAATGCTGTGGTCTTTTCCAATAATTAATTTTCTATAATTAAAGCAAAATACATTAGGTCTATGAGCGTCGATTACCGCTTACCATCAGATAGTAAAAAGCAGGTCCGCTAACAATAGCAATAAAAAAACAGATCTCTTATATCTGCTTACTGCGAGTACCGACATTAACATATAATATACTTTTTATTCCAGTATGCGTTTTCATGGGATTTACGCGGGCAAAACCGCGTGTATAAAATAGTAATAGTGTAGATTTCAATACCCGGAAGCAACTCAGTTTACAGTTCCTATAAATAAAATTTGTGTAGCAGGCTCACTGCTTGCTCTGTCTACAAACACATCTGGGTCCCTAAGACCCTTAACCGACTCCTCAAATAGTATAGTGCCCTTAACGACAACACAAACTAAAGTTTTAAGTTTCACGGGTTCTTAAAGCCATGGAAATATAAACAGACATTAAGGAAAGGGATAGTTAGTGATGGAATCCTAAAACAGGAACATATACACGAGAAAAGAGCATGTCTATTGAAACAGGATCAATTTAAGTAGAAAAGATGATATCTCTTAAAGCAGTCATTTTCAATAGCGAGGCAGTCCGTCTATTGAACATTTATATATTTTTTATTATTATTACAGAGTAAGTAAGTACATCAGAGCAGCGATAGCTCAGTGGGAAGACCAACAGACTGCAATGCAGAGGGTCTCGGGTTCGAACCCACGTCGCGCACCTCTGACTTTCGGAAGTTATATGACTTTTCGAAATTATGTGCGTATTGATTGACAATTATCACCTGCTCCGTGCCTCGGAGAGCACGTAAAGCCGTTGGTCCCGGCTGTCATGAACATCTATGGCAGTCGTTATTGGGAGAGTGTCGACACAAAAGATCCCACTGGGTCGAAGTGTCGCCGGTCTGCACTGACTGGCCCCCACATAAGATAAGATAAGTAAGTACATCTAGGCTACGGTAGCTACTTGATGGCATGTGATTACCGTACCCCACGCATGTAATACTATGGAGAAAGACATTAGAAGATAATGTCTTTGAGTATGGGTATAACTCGCGCGTTGCAGATTTTAGGAAAAGAAATTAAAGATAGGATTAATAGTAAGGAGATGAGCTAGATATACATATATTTCTTTTAAAACAGATGTGATTTACATGAAATATAAATACAAAATATTAATTATATTTATTTATAGTGATTGATCTCATTTTATTATATTTATTTACATAGATTTACTTTATTTATTATCTTATTGGTATACGTAGCACAACGATTTTGATAGTTATATTAGAAATTCGTAGTATCATGAATAAACGTTGCTGTTATGTATAAATAAAACTGTCCCAATATTTGCTCCAAAGAAAATTAGGCCTACGTCCCTCAAAGCAACTTAGGTCATCAAGATAGGCAAAGCTCTTCCTGACGTGCCAATATCGCTTTCAACTCGCCTCATCGTGCGGAGCAAATTGTCAATTATCTTGCATATCTATGTGTGTATCAAGACCACGAAGGTTGCGTGAAGGGACAATTAGGGGCGACCGCAGATATTCAGACTTCGTCCATTTAGGGCAACGTTTTATCCAAGTCATTCAAGGAATTTGACCACACGTGTAAGGTGAAATGTGATGACGGCCACCGAACACATTGTGATTTGGATAAAATTTTTGGTTTGTTTAGAATTGGTTCGTTTATTTACTGATAATACCTATATACTATGGCGTAATATGTTTGCGGTGGATGGTGAGGTTCCACGTTAAATGACTTGGTCAAACAAAGTTTTTATGTTTTTTCCTGTTACAAAATTATCAATAACAGAATCGCGGGTGAAAATGTGATGATTAAGTGGGCATTAAAAAATATAGGGGTGAGCCTGTGTATATTCATGTATATGTATATGGGATACCAATTGCCTCGTTGGGTCTCACTTTCAATGTCTGGGTCAGCCATATTGTTACTATTATTCTATTGTTTCGAAATTCTCAATAAGAGCATGAAGTGCGGTAATGTGACCGGCAGACGACAATAGGTTCGCCCTATCATGAAAGATTTGGAACCAAAACTGGTGCTATATGCCTTCGCCTACCCATTCGTGGTTATAGATGTGAGACTATGCATATATGTTGCTATACAGCTCATGCATGGTAGTCGCATTGACGACCAGCTGCGTCACAACAGCAGTTTCAAATCTATAGTAATATTATAAAGCTGAAGAGTTTGCTTGTTTGTTTGAACGCGCTAATCTCAGGAACTACTGGTTCGAATTGAAAAATTATTTTAGTGTTAGATAGCCTATTTATCGAGGAAGGCTATAGGCTATATAACATTACGCTACAACCCACGGGGGCCGCGCAGTAACCATAAACGCGAGTGAAACCGCGGGCACATCTAGTAAAATATATCACTACATATTATAAAATAAAGTTCCGCACTGCGTCTGTCTGTCTGTCTGTTTGCGATAAATTCAAAAACTCCTAAACGGGATTTTCATGCGGTTGTCACCAATAGACAGAATGATTCATGAGGAAAGTTTAGGTGTACAATTTGTTAAGGTTTTGTACTACCCATGCAAGTCAGGGCGGGTCGCTAGTGTTATAATAATTTCTAAAACTAATACGTACCTCATAAAACATATCTTGTCTAGCGTGTCAACAATATGTCGATAACCTTAAATATGAATATGTATTGAAATTAAACTACTATATACGGATTTTATCGCGTTGTTTATTTGACACTTTAACCAGTCTCCCCGTGTCCATGGCTGCTGAAAAGCAACCGAAACGTCGGGGAAAGTGTAAACATAAATATAAATAGTATAATAGTATAGTAATAGTATAAATAGTTTTAATAGTTTCAATAATTTAATTAGTTAAGTTTTATAGTAATAGTAGTGTAACAGTTTTCAAAATTTTGTAATAAAGTGTCAAATGAACAACGCGATAAAATCCGTATATAGTAGTTTAATTTCAATTAATAACATTCGCGTAAACAGAAGACAATATTATATGAATATGTAACTAGCAATAAAATCTATTTGTTTCAACTCATAACAACAGGCATTTATATAAAACTAACATAATTTACGCGAATAAGAACATGTCATTGGCAAACTACGATTTGACATCGTTGCCAATAGAAAACATACTATATGCAATGGCAATACGTAAACTTGTCTCGGCAAAATAAAAATAAAAACTAGAACGATGAATGTGTACAGATAGAATATACGGCAGGAAATGGAACCAAGCAGCCATGTTAGAAACGTTATTGAATTCGTAAACTAAAATGACGCAAGAAAATGTAATTTCATACTTTTTTTGCTGATCGTACGCGAAACATTCGATAGGGTTGTGGGTAACATAATATTGGGAAGTTAAAATGGTAAGAATAGCATATCGTTGTTTAACAATATTCTTTATATATATTCGAGGGCGAAATCGAAGGTGTCGGTACACCTTTTCATAATCTGTTTACGTTCTATATTTATAAAGGTAACATTTTCTAAACTTTGTACTATTTACATACATCTATACTAATATTATAAAGAGGATAGATTTGATTTTTCGTTTGTTTGATTGTAAGGGCTTAACTCAAAATTACTCAACCACTTTTATAAATTACTAGGTTTTGCCCGCGGCTTCGCTCGCGTTAATTTAGAATTTGACAACATTTTACCATGTATGGTTTTAGGTCCTATGTAAAAACATCTACGGAGCAAAAGTTTAGAATGCATGCTATTACATGAATATTTCTTGACAGAAAATTCCAATAAAATTTTGCCCGTAACCGAAATCAAATCCGGGATCTCGTGCGCAGTTGCTTCTACTACAACTTGACGTAGCCGCAGTCTTGGCACTAAGAAAATACGCTTAACCAAAATAATTTAATGACACTAGGTCTCCTCTATACACAACCTATATTTAATCGCCGTCATTCACTACAAGATAATTTAAAATATAAAAAGAGTAGTTAAGAGTAGTAGAGCCTCGCTGATTTCAGCATGAATGGGAAGGACTACCCTCTCACAGAATATCGACGTGAAATAGCAGTATTCCTACTGTTGTGTTTCGTTCGGTGTGTGAGAGTGCCGGAGGCCCAATCAACCCCTTTCTCCCATCCCGCTCCTTCTCCTTTCCACTTCCTTTCCTAAAGAGTCGGCAAGGCGCAAGTGATGCCTCTGGTGTCCCAGGCGTCCATAAGCTACGGTGACCACTTACCATCAGGTGGGCCATAAGTTTGTTTGCCACCTTAGTTGTATAAAAAAAAGAGTTCAAGCAGAAATAAGAGTTCTTAAACTCTGGTACCTAAGTCGTATTATTATTAATACGTCTTAAGTGGCAACAACCATTGTTTCGGCTACTAAGCTTACCGTGCTTAAATAGCAAATAATGTAATTGATGTTACTAGAGTAGTCTCTACTTATACTTGTACTGGGTAAACCCAGTGGTATAAATTGGACCGTATTAGATTAATTTCAAGTACTAAATTATAAAAAAAATATTTTCTACACTGCTTGCTTATACAGACAATAACTATGTCAAGTCCCATACGCTCCAGTGCACGCAATATGCTTAAAATAGGTGCAAAGTTTTCTGTTCTGATATTAATATCAAGGTTCCCAAGCATATTTGGACGTTCTTTCTGAAAAACGTTTCAACCCACACTCGGGTCAAAATCGAGTTATTATTAGCAAATTAGTAACGGGGTTACTATTTACTAGCTGGAAAAATTTGGTAGCTCTACTATCACTCTAAATATGAAATCATGACTTAGTAGCACAACCCACATGTATGAAGAAGCAATACGGGATTGAACTTCAATCACGATTATCTCAAAATCTTAACTTTGTGGGTTGGAACGTTTTTCAGAAAGAACGTCCATTTTTAAAACGATTTTAAATTAAGTATATAAGGTTTATATGGATAGGTTCAAGATAATATTTCATATATGATACAGCTTATAAGACAGATGATCTGTAGTCAATATATATTATAAAGTACTTATATACTTTATGAACTCACCTAATTAAAAAACTGAAAAAACAGATTTCAAAAGAAGTTATTGTCATTCTAATAACTTTATTAAAACAAATGCTTCATGGCAAATGTACTGTATCATAAAATTGTAACGGCTTCAGTAGACTAAATATCTGTATTTTTAATAACAATTTTTTATGTACATATAAGTCCCATTGTATTCTTTATATATTATACATTCGCAAAATAAGGATTATTATTTTCTAAGTTGAATCACTTTCTGCTTTTTAATAAAACAGAAAGAGCCTCAACTACTACATTGACTGGCAAACACAAAGAGTTTACCTGCTGCCGCTGATGTTGGTTAACTTAATATATTATGATCAATCTTATCTTATGTGGAGGCCAGTCAGTGCAGACCGGCGACACGTCGACCCAGTGGGATGTTTTGTGTCGACACTCTCCCAATAACGACTGCCATAGATGTTCATGGCAGCCGGGACCAACGGCTTAACGTGCTTTCTGAGGCACGGAGCAGGCGATAATTGTCAATCAATACGCACATATTTCGAAAAGTCATATAACTTCCGAAAGTCAGAGGTGCGCGACGTGGGTTCGAGCCCGAGACCCTCTGCATTGCAGTCTGTTGGTCTCCCCACTGAGCTACCGCTGCTCTATCTTATGATGAAACATACCAATATCCTTTTGATTTAAATTCAGCTCAGTTAAAAGTATCTGTCTTTCAGACTTATATCGAACACACTCCACTAAAATGTGATGTATATCCTCTAATAACAAATTAGAATCAATTATTTAAATCTAACTAGAAATTTTATCCGTCTTTTTGATAACGACCTAATAATATTCTACGCTACTATATAGATTTTGATGCGGATTTGTAGCTTATATTTCAACTTAAAATCTAAGCCAATACAGCCTTAAACGCATGTTTAGCAGTACGACCGAAGATTATAAAATCTTTGGTCCTACAGCTCAAAAGTCGTAAGTGCTAGGGATCACTAAAGTAATAATTTAGAAGAAAATATTTACTTTCAATATTACACACAACCCTAGGTCCTTAGTTGTATTTTTAGAACCTACAATAGCTGTCATTGTACTGTCTGCATAAAACTTAAACGTCTATTATCAAATGAAAATGTGCCCGGAAATTAACCAAAAACGACGGAAATATTTGACAGGGCCGGTAACTAAAATATCTTTTATAGCTCTTGTGGGAAATATATATTTTTATATACTTAGAGGAATTTAATTTATGCTATTTGCTTATTTATCTTCAAACTCGTCCCTTGGGCGGGCTAAGAATCGCCATTTATCACTGTCAAAAGTGATATAAATTTAATTTTGGGTCGTTACTGTTGGGTATTACATATTTGCCGTTGTGTCCGAAATTTTGCTGGTTTCACATTATTATTTTGTATTAGAATACGTGTAACAGAAAGGCGTGGTCACATTTAAGGATATAATAAATAATGGTAGTTATTAAAATCTCGTAATTTTGTAGGCAAAGCATTTTATGTCACGGATGCCAGATTTATAATGCAGTCAATAATAATACAATTTTGTAATTTTCGATGGCATCTGCAATTAGACGCCTCGCCACTACCGGCCGTGCTGAATGTTGTGGGATCAAATACCATATTATACAATTATTTGTGCGCGCTACAAGTTATTATTCTTAGTCTGGGTGTATTTATGGCCGTCAATTAAATGTGTGTACAGCTCCTCGCGACACAGAGCTTGATCATGGACGATGATGCAAGAGTTGTGTTTAAAAATCAAATCTCATCGTTTATTTTTTCTTGTGTAGTGTGAATGCTACTTTATTTTATTTTAAATGTTTTATTCTATTTATTAATTAATTTTTAGGTCGTCACTATTGTTGCTAAGCTGGAATAAACGATATTTTTGATATTTATATTTTTGTACCGATCTCAAAAAGATTGTTCCGTATATTTTATTACATCAAATTAAAACAATCAATTTTGATTTGATACTTAGACATGCATTTTGCTTCACGATGTTTTTCTTCAGTTTTAAACCAGAAAATAATTAATCTATACTAATATTATAAAGCTGAAGAGGTTGTTTGTTTGGTTGAACGCGCAAATCTCAGGAACTACTGGTTCGAATTGAAAAATTATTTTAGTGTTCAATAGCCTATTTATCGGGAGAGGTTATAGGCTATATAACATCATGCTACGACCTACGGGAGCGGCGCAGTAATCACAAACCCAGGTGAAACTGCGGGCAAAACTAGTTAATACCCACATGACTTCGAAGAGTCAGTGGTGTGTGCTCTGGGATCGAACCCGAGACCTCTGCATGGTAATCCAACGATCTCCCAGTAGACAATCGCTCTATGCGTCGCTTATGTTTTGTCATATGTCTGTTTATTTAATATACCTAAAAGTCCTTGACAAAATAGCGATGATGCTTAGTATGTGATTATTAAAGACATAAAATAATGTTGTAAATAACTTTGTTAATCATAACTAGGCCTGAAAGTGACAAAAATACGTCCGAATTTTGTATGGAATAATATTAATGTCCTCCAGACCGAATTTTCGGTCACGGCGGCCAATCTTAACGGAGACTGGCCAACTACGCAGGAGATATTATAGTGCACGAGCGTGTGCGCAAAAACAAGTGCACTTTCTGTTCCCTAACCCTCAAGATCCGATGGGACGGTAATCCGACACGACCGGAGAGAGATTAAGCGCAGGACCAACGGCTTTACGTGCTTTCCGAGGCACGGGGGTATCTAACACCGCCATCTTTCTAACTCCGAGCTGGTATTGAGATTTCTTAACAGAAAAACCCAATAACTTTTTGTTGGCCCGACCCAGTATTCGAACCCGAGACCTCATGCATAGCAGTCGCATTCACTACCGCTGCGCTACGCCTATATAAGTAATGGTAAAAGGATTAAATACTCATTTAACTAAGCCTTACTTGAAAGAAAGCCCTTTTCCGTAATCTGAATAAGGCCATGCTAAAATTCTTTAAATAATATAAGAATTTAATTAAGTTTTATAGACTAGGTCAATTATTTACTTTTTGTATTAGAAAGTTTATTACAATATACTAGCAGTGCCTCGCGTCTTTACCCAATCTCTTAACGCCGAATCACGTAGGATAGCCTATAGCCTTATTTGTCCTGTCAACTGTTAGAAAGCCAATCATAATTTAAAAAGCTATTGTGTCTAGCTACCGGTGTGCTAGGCTACAAAATGCATCACATTCTTTAAATCTAACCAGTAGTTTCGTAGATTAGTATTTTTTAACAACAAACAATATCTTTAGCTTTATAATATAAGTATAAATTACCAAATAATAATAATAATATACATCAATGACAATCGCTTACACTAACCACTACGTAATTGAGGCCGACATAATATATGTGTTGTCTATGTAATATAAATATGTGTGTGTCATCTACTAATGTTATAAAGAGGATATATTTGTCTTTTTGTTTGTTTGTAAGGATTTAACTCAAAAACTACTAAACCAATTTAAAAAATTCTTTCATCATTAGTAAGCTGTATTATGATGATAATACAGCTTACTAATGATGAAAGAACTCATACACTTAACAATAAAATATAGTATATATTTTATTTTAAAAAGTACTGTTACTAAAAACCTTACCTAACCTACTTTTACGCAAGTGAAGCTGCGGGCAAAAGTAAGTAGTTTTAATAAATGCGAATGAAGTCACGCGTAATACTTAGTTATTAATATTATTGTTGTGACGTAACTCGAACAGTTTCATATCTAACCGTGTTAGCTGTAGTATCGTAAACATAAAATGGATACCATTCGCCATATCTACTAACTCAATTTAATTGTTATTGGAATTCACAATATATCCAATATCTTGTTGTTGTTATTACATTAGATAGTAACGCTTCGTATATTCGACACTCAATTTCTTAGATTCGAATTGGATTCGAATTTAAATTAAAAATATTTATGTACTGTCTCGGTCGCGTAGCGGTAGTGTACGCAACGGCGCGCGATTCGAACCGCGGTGCGAAAGGACTCATTCAAAAAGAGCCCATAAACTATTCATACTGCGGTCCAAACCGCTCGCGTTGCGAAAAGACTAAGTACCCACTGCTGTGTGGTCTCAGGTTTGATTCTCGGGTCGGGGATTGTTGTTAGGTATATTTGTCAATAAAATCTGAGCAGCAGCACGAAGTGTGGAACTGTGCCCTGTAGACGGCAAAAGGCTCGCACCGTGCCTATTACATAGAACTTGCTGGTGAAATGTGGTGTAATACGGCTTTGCTTACCTTTTCAGGGATATAGGTTTGAGACTATGTATCTCTATTCTTTGTTCTCGGTTTCATTAATAGTAATAGTGGTGTAACAGTTTCTAAATTTTGTAATAAAATGTCAAATTAACAACGCTGTAAAATCCGTATATAGTAGTTTAATTTCAATGAATAACATTCGCGTAAACCGAAGACAATATTAAGTATTTCGTGATTAAGTTGCTTGTATATTCAAATTTATCCTAACAATCCTAATCACAAATCCTCTAATAATAAAGTTCACAGAATAACGTTAACAAATTTCACTTATGCCTTCGTTAAAAATAACCTGTCCATATTTTATGAGGACAATAAGTTTAGGATCGAGTCTCACGATGGAAAATTATGGAAATTGTTTTAGATGACCCAAATTTCGTTCCACTTTACGCGACGGATCATGTCCGGGATAAAATAAAAATAATGGTCATTAGCTACGTTTCGTAACTTTGAACCGAAGATGAATTTTATATTAAATGCTATAATTAAATGAAGACGAGCTGATAGGTTTATAAGCAATGATAAAATTTCATTATCATAATCTTGAGACTAAAATCAATGATATAGGCTAAAGATAATGTTAATTTAATTTATTGATTACCTATTGGTTCCGAGTTATAATTTCATCATTCCAATGCCGTACGTGTTGTCTCTGAATTTGAATTAGGTTTTCATGTAGAAAATACTTATACGCAATGGAAATAGCTAGTGCAAGTTACATGCCCAAGCTATTCTAACAAATGTATGTGCAAGCTAATCTTATGCTTACACATGCCTCGAACCTTGCATGCATCCGTATGGGCCTCTTTTGCGGGCTGCTTGCGTCAATCATTTACACAATGTATGTATGGGCACCCTTTTATTTTATTTACTCCTATTTACGGGTTAGCAGCTATAGCCTAGTGGGAAACCGTTGGACTGCCACGCAGAGGGCTCGAGTTCGAACCCAAGGCGCGCATGTCTGACTTTTCGAAGTTATATGCGTATTAAATAGTTAATTATCGCTTGCTTTAACGGTGAAGGAAAACATCGTGAGGAAACCTGCATGTCTGAGAGTTCTCCATAATGTTCTCGAAGATATGTGAAGTCTGCCAACCCACACTAGGCCAGCGTGGTGAACTATGACCTAACCCTTCTCACAGTGAGAAGAAGCCCGTGCCCAGCAATGGGACAGTTTAATACAGGGCTGATATTATATATTTGCGGGTTGCTCGCGTCAGTCATCTATACAATGTATGTATATATATGTATACTACTTGCATAAGTGGCTTAGCTTGCGCATGTCGCTTGTGTTGCTTGCGACAATAACCATGCTACTATTAAAGGCATTTTAAGCCAATTACCTCTTTTTATTTTCGGGTATATTCAAATGATATTATAATGGTATTCAATTATGTATTATGTATACATACATATTATGTACATATACATACACATGAATAGCTGTAAAATTGTTTTGAATGAGATTGCTAATAAATAATAAATGAAACCGCATAGCTTATTTGACTATAAAGATGCCAAAGAACGTTTAAAGAAACTTTATATAAGAAAACAAATTCCTTTCAGTCCGCCTCTGTTAAATGGATTCAACGCTTCTTTTAAAGTAAAACTTCTTGAACTTAAATTCGTTCATCGACTTTTATAAGGTTTGTAATGTTTCATGATTATTGCGGGATGTTCAACGAAGAAAAAAAGAAAGTGTTGAGAACCTTCGGCCGGTTACAATCTTTTGAGAAAGGTAATCTTGTCAATAATTGCTTTAAGCCTAGCGCGGTTTGTGTTAAGTTTGTTATCAAAGATTTTTTTGTTAAATGTAAGTGCCGTTTCTATATTTTATTAATTGTTCTTTAGCTTTAAATTTTGATGTTGAATGCTACTTTGAAGTAAAATTGTTTGCTTCTGTCTGTATTGACATTTTTTGATTGTTAAGTCTCAATTTTGATTCTTGAGTCAGACAAACAAACACAGAACAACATACAACAACAGAATAAGTTATTGGATTTTTTATTAAGTAACATGTAGCTATGAGATACGCCTTCACATAAACCGTATGAATATAATTTAGATCTCGGTAGATAATAGCAGCGATAGCCTAGTGGGAAACCGTTGGACTACCACGCAGAGGTCTCGAGTTCGAACCCAAGGCGCGTATCTCTGAATTTTCGAAGTTATATGCGTATTAAATAGTTAATTATTGCTTGCTTTAACGGTGACTGCCAAACCGCACTAGGCCAGCGTGGTGGACTATGGCCTAACCTTTAAGCCTCGTCTTTAGGGACTGCCGATAGAAGTGAAAACTTTAATTCTTTATCATAAACACTTCTTTATAAACAAAAAAAATTGAGAAAAAGGGGCGGGCCGGATTCCTGATACTCTCTTAGGAGTTATTAAGGGGTTAAAAATTTCGTTATGTTTTGCATAGGATTCACCATTTCTGAGATATTGTCAATATTCTAAAATAATTCAAAAATGGAAAGCGTGGAACCGTGACGATGACGAAGCGTGACGATGACGCGAGTTCTATGATTTTTGTTCACCCAAGAAGTGCTCAACTCGCCTAAAGAAGTTTTCACTTCAAAAAGGTAAACGCCCAGTAATGGCACACATCATAGAAAAAGTACGGATAATATTGTTATGTTTTTAAAAATGTATTAAGAAAATAAAAAGTATTTTCTTCCGTATGTATGTAAGCCAACAGTTTTCATAAAAACTAGTGTACCGACTTTAACGGTTATTATACGAGTGTAACGTGTGTATTTCGCGAAGTACCTATGTAATTCGTGGAAGGTTTTTAGTACATTTTCATTATGTGTCTGTTCGCTACAAAATGATCACACAAAATTCCCTAAACGAGCGTCTGGTACGTTTTTTAGAATTCCTAGTTTTCACAGAATATGTTTTATGTCGGTTCTAAAAAATACATATGTATTAAAATTAGCGTTATAAATACGGTGAATTAAATAAGCTACATGATTATGAAATCTTATGTTTAACTTACACTTTATTATTAGATCCAACATAAAACGATAAACAATAATTTTTTTTATACGATTACGGTGGCAAACAAGCATACGGTTCACCTGATGGTAAGTGGTTACCGTAGCCTATGGACACCTGCAACACTAGAGCACTTGCGCGTTGCCGACCCTTTAGGAAAGGAAATGGGAAGGAGAAGGAGCGGGAAGGGAGAAAGTGGGTGATAGAGCCTCCGGTACTCTCACTCGCCGAACGAAACACAACAGTAGGAATACTGCTATTTCACGTCGATATTCTGTGAGAGGGTAGTCCTTCCCCGGTCGAGCCGGCCCATTCATGCTGAAATCAGCGAGACTCTACTACTCAATATCCGCTGTGAGTCGGGTGTGCGTGCAGGCCTTAATGTTCATGGTTAAATTCAGTAAAGTTCAATAATAGTAGTGTTATAGTTCATAATTTTGTAATAAAAGTGTTTTAAAATAAACAACGCGCCAAAATCCGTATAAAGTAATTTAATTTCAAAGCAACAAAAAGTTTCAACCTTCGTAAAACCATTCATTAAAATTATTTATTTCTCAAATAATTTATCTAAATACATAGAAACAACATACAATTTTGGGGATTCACTACATATACATAGTTTCATGTATTACAACGAGAACTTCAAACGTTAGGAATACGTGTATCACCTACGAGCCGAACGTCTTAAGTTTAATTGAACTTAAGACGAAATATTTATATCTCCTACTGGATGAAATATTAATTAACTTATGTATGTTCAAACAAGTTATTTGTAAATATATCTTATTTGAAATTCAGTGAAACTTCTATACATTATTTATCTTGCTGCTCTCGTACCGTGGTACCTATAAGGTCGCAATTGTATGAAAGCCATAGAAAATTGTATAGAGATTGTAAATCCTCAGTCAGCATGAAGTCTAACAATGAGTCTTATAGACAATTAAATCATCCCTATTACGTGAGGCTGTAAAGTTTACACTGTATAATACAAAAAGAAAATAAACGTGTGTAATAAACTAGACGATGCTCAGCACCTTCTCGTAGAGTGTACTAGAAATGTATTTGAAAGGAAACAGCTATGTAAAACATTAAAATTAAACTTTTTAGATTTAGGTATATTCCAAAGTGTATTAGCTAAGCCTACTAGTACTGAAGCTAAGCTAGTTTATAAATCTAAGACTAGCATGAACCTTGATTGGTTAAAATTCCCTAATTAAATTAAGAAAAAAAAATAAAATACATTGTAGCACCTCTTCTTTCTAGAAACTTCAACTGCCAAATATCAGACTCCTCCGTACACGCGATATGCTTAAAAAGAAGCACAAATTTATCTCTTTACGTATTAATAAACAAAGATATGTATGTACTTGTACACAAATCTCTAATAAGCACACGTCCTTTAACAAAAAACGATCTAATTCGGCATAACATTCTTGAAGACTACAATTTGTATGACACAAATATAAAATAGAGAAACACGAGACACATATTCATTTGTACAATAATTGGATTGGCCGAATAATAGCCCCGAAATGTTCTGTTTACTCAATGAACCGTTGTTTCGTATCGTCTGGCGAAAATCCTAATAGCTCCCTGATTGTCTCCCATTTTATATATTTCGTCTGCCTCGTACAAATATGTCAGAATAATTTCATTACTTAGGCATTAAGGAGGCCGTAGTCGGATAATTAAGCGGACAGAATGGGCTAATACATTTTTTTATTTGTTTACACTTAGGTTGCTGTTTGGTATTCTATTATTGTCATCTTATTAGGTGGGGCTTTTGTAAGGTGAAACTGAGTCAGTATTGAGTGAAATTCTACGTTCAAACGTAGACCTCGCTGCGCTCTGATTCTTTTAGGAGTATACGGATCATCAATGTTTTTTTTAATTAAACTATTTTATTGACAATGCAATTTTATGCACAACATTTTTTATACTCTCAGTGAGGTAATAAAGTGACGGTAGACCAATGAATAAGGTAATTATTAGACTTTGGTCGAGTTTGTTCTATTGTGGGTCAAGTACTATTCATTGCACCACCGAAGTGAATCTTTTCCTAATACAAGTAGTCTAGCTTAGATAGAAGGATAAACAAGATGCCCAGTATTTGTAACCCAAATTAATAGAACATAAAATCTTTATGGAAAAATACGAAACGTGATAAACAATGCCGGCGACTTCATTTTCTCGGGAACAGTACTCTTTTTCTGGATGAAAGCTACCATATGTCTTTTTCTATAGCCCTGACAACGTGTCTGCAAAATTTCATGCTGATCGGTCGTATTTACGGCGTGATAGTATTACAAATAAACAAACTTACATTTCTGTTTATAATATTAGGTAGGATGATAAAGAATATTCCTAAATTAAAAGAAGAGTACGTATATTATCTATAGTTATGTAACTATAGATAATATAATATAACATGTGTATAAAGAGAAATTGACGTATCAAAGCATAGCTCAAACCGTTGGATATAGAACCTTGGAGATTTTTACACAGATTTCTGACATAGCATAGCATCTAATAAAGAATGGATTTACGCAATTCATCTTTCAGAGGATGAATTTATGATGCATAGCATACTAATATTTATATACTACTAGATGTTCCCCGCGGCTTCGCGCGCGTTAATGTACATTTTGTCAATAAATTTTCATTCCTTTGGGAGCAGGACTTTTTTTGGATGAAGTACATATTATGTCCTTTCTTATAGAAATGACGATTGGTCGAGTAGTTAAGGAGTGAAATCGTAACAAACAAACAAACAAGCTCACATTCACGTTTATAATATTAGTTAGGATTCTATGAAATAGCTTGTTGCTATGTTTTAAAGTACTAATATCTAACTAATTGATTGTCAATTGACTTGACTGAACGGAAAGAGGTTTAAGTGGTCTCCTCAAAACTGCCACTTTGCCGAGAGTTTTGGTTTAAAGATGGCAACACGGGACATAAAACTGTGTTATTATTATTATTATAATGAAGCCAGAGAAGTGTGTCAGGATCGTAGCAAATGGATATCCGTAGTCTCTGCCTACCCCTCTGGGAAACAGGCGTGAATCTATGTATGTATGTATGTATTATTCACAAAAAAAAATCGAGTCTGCATGTTATTTATATCCGTCGTTTCAAGGTTTGTAAAATACAGCACAAGAATAGTCCAAAATACGGCAGTTCTCAATAAAAAATTTAATATTGAGCAAGTGCTTCATACGGCTTTAGACTACATATAATGTTCCTACAGTCTACTGCCTTGCTGACTTCAGCATGTATGGAACGGCTTGAACAAGGCAGTACTACCCTATCACAGAATATCGAAGTAAAGCGGCAGTACACGGAGGCTACTTGCTATCAAACAGCAGACCGTATGCTTGTTCACCACCTTTGAGGCTTACTGTAGACCGTGGCTTGGTTATGTACCCTGAACCACCCAGGGCATCAGACGCATTTTTTAAATGTGTTTAAGAAAAGAAATATAGCGTCGGAGGCCTAATTTTTGGTTCGTAAATTGTGGTTTCCATACCAAGAATGGATTCTGTGTCGTAAGGAACTTTACAAACATTCTGATAAAACAAAGAACACACATACCCGAAACAACTATTTATGGAATACACAAAGTTTTGCCCCGTGTGGTGTTTGAAATCACATCTCTTGGCGTAATGGTAATGGCGACCACCTTCTGCCACCAGCAGTAATAAAAATATCCTAGGCAAACCCCGCAGGCACAAGCTAGTCTTTATTACAAGCGTATACCTGACACAGCTGTCTAGTTACCAAAACAAGGTCACCATCACAGAGGTGCATAAACAAAAGCACAAAATACGTTAAACTAATTCAGCTTTATTCTTGTCAACTATGAGCGTTTAAATTGCATCTCAAAGGCAATACACGACAGTTTAGCTTGGGATCGTGGTGGTATTATCATACGTGCCTCGAGGTGGACGATTAAAACTAACATACCTGCGAATTGGAATACACGGGTTTGGTTTTTACCGATCTTGTTGGTAAAATGCTTTTTTATTCATCGGTGGCGTAGTGGAAATGAGGATTTCATGCCAGAGTTGAGCTCCAGAGTTGTTGCAATTTTCAATTGTCAAGAAATTTTCAGCAGCAATACTGAGTGTGGAACTGTGCCAGGTACACGACCATATAGACCTCCCTTTAAACACGTGGAAGCTTAATTTATATTTTGCGAAATGTAGGTGTTATCAGGGATAAAGTCAAAACTATGTAAATATGTACATAATTATATACGTCTGTTTCTTGAGAGAAACTTTGCCAAAGTCATTCCCTTCCAAGTGTCTTATTCATACATATTACATTCACCTATTTGAACAGTTATGAGCTCGCCTCCTATACCCATGTATGTGGTTTTACATCACATGATCTTAAACCTAAAACCACAGTTGGCAAAATTGTATTATACACTTGTGGCGATACATTGTTATATTTGCTGAGTAAACTTATTCCGAGCTCGCTTCGCTAACCACTTCGATTAGAAAGAACAGTCGCTACTCGTAGGGCACAGAATATACCCGCGTCTATAATTGTACGCGTATAAGTTTAAGTTTATAACTGGTGTTAAATTTAACTTATTATTTTCATTCCTTCTGACTATTGACAATAGCAACTACATACACTAAATTCAGTTAGAAAATAGTTAGTTAAACACTTTTGCATACCTCTTCAGGTGTATAAGTGTGAGACTATACATGTATATTAGGATGTTTTTGCTTACGAAAATATTCAGCCGTATGTCAACTATAAATACAAGTGCAATGTCACTAACCATTGCAACGAGACCTCCTGCACTGTTCGTTTTGCACTCAATTGCCTATAAAAACCAACTGCCCGACTTTTTTGAAAAGCTCTAGTTAATTGGGCGTTGTTGTTGCTATTGGATTGCTTTTATGAAAGGTAACTTTTAAAATGTTAATGAGAAATAAAAGCCTGATTTTCCAAAATTAAGATAATACAAGAAATATCTGTGTTAAGTAATAAATAGAATTTTCGCTTCATAGTTGTCTTGTTGCCTATTATGTATTAAAATTTAAAAGTTACTTTAGCATGTAATTGCTTAATTATCATCATAAATAACTAATTTCATGATTTTCCAATAAAAATCACTTAACAAATGAAGAAATAAATTGATTTGTATTATCAAAAAATGTATTGTAAACATTTGGCAATCGAAAAGAGAGGCCATGAGTTTTTTGCTTGCTTCTTATCATGAGAGTTCTACTCGGGACTAATAGACTTTTTCCAATACTAAATTTTTATTTCGTTTTACTTTTATCTTCTTTTATTATATACTAGCTATTGCCCGCGGCTTCGCTCGCGTTAATTTAGAATTTGCTAATCAATTCGGGCTGTACTTTGCTTGTAATAATATAATTCAATCAATCAAAGACACGTGGCGCCATCTATTTATCATAAGAACGTTATTGTTGTTTTCCTCGGGAACAGTAATTTTTTTCGGGATGAAAGGTCCTATGTCCGTTTCTGTACACCTGATAACGTATATGCAAAATTTCAGAATGATCGGTTCAGTGGTTTAGGCGTGAAAAGGTGACAAACAAACAAACAAACTCATATTCGCTTTTATAATATTAGTTAGGATTAGGATTAGGAAGTTAGGATTAGGATTAATTATATGTGTTTCATTACTTGATGTGTCCAAGAAGTGCTAACACATTTTGATAGAAATAAACATTTCTGACTATGACTTTAAAGACCATACAGACAGAGCCGCGAAAAAGCTAACAACAGTGCTAGCGCGAATAAATATTTGATCTGACACATTTATATTCACCCCACGTAATTTATTACTGAACTGTGAATGAACAGTACAAGAGTCAAAAGAATGAAAGCAACTAAAGCACTTTAAAGTTACTTTTTCAACAACTTGCAACAATCCGCGTGATACAATCACAGTAGCGTCTAAAGTAACTGTCGAGATTTAAAATAACGTTGCATTGTATTTTTAAAACCGCTTCAAGACTAGCATAATTACTTCTGCAAAACGTAAACCTATTTTATTTAGTTGCACCATTTAACTGTTGTTATTTTATTTAAAACTGGCTTTTGCCCGTGGCTTCGCTTGCGTAAAAGTAAGTTAGATTATGTTAGTAACAGACCTTTTTTTTCTTAAATAAAATATAGTCTAGTTATTCGGGGATAATTTAGCTTTCTAATAGTGATTCCGGCTGACACAGGTAATGACTGCCCACGGTTGTTTTGGACAGTTCCTGTGTCGCATAGGCTGGCAAGCGACGCCCGGATGTCAGCACTGCGGCGACTGCCGCGATGTTATTGTGGACACGGCGCTGCACACTTTGGCGGATTGTCCCGCCTGGGCATCGCAGCGCCGTGAGTTGATCGCGGCAGTCGGACTGGTTGCCCTCTCACTTCCGGCCGTGGTTCAGTCTATGGTCCGGAGTGAGAGATCGTGGAATGCCGTTGCCTCCTTCTGTGAGGAAGTAATTTCTATCAAGGAGGCGGCGGAGTGGGAGAGGGAGTGGTTAAACCCTCTCCCCAATCGCAGAACCGGGCGCCGGAGTGTACGAGATGACCTCCAGCTACCCTGAGGTTTGACCTGGGGGTGGTGGGTTGCGTGGGCCTGCTCGCCACCCGATCAGCACCAGGTCCGAGAGGCGGCGTGCGTGTTCCCACCTGCGCCTCTGTGTCGTGTCTTTGTCTCTCCCCAGCGGGACGGTGTAGGAAGTAATTTTTGTGTCGAAACCACGACGGGGTCGTGATTGCAAGTGAAAGCGATTCGTGCGGCCTCGTCGTCTATGGTTATGTCGAGGAACACCGTGGTAGGTTTAGTCGGTATTACCGGGGTATCTTTTCCCCGGTAAGCCCGACATAACCTCTTCGTCGCCCCGTGGAGAGGTGTGCGTCAAAGCATTCCCCATGTAAAAAAAAATCTTTCTAACGGTGCAACTATTTTTAAAATCGGTTGTTTAGTTTTTGAGTTACATCCTCACAAAAAAACAAACAAAATATCAAATCTTTCCTCCTTATAATATTAGTATAGACTAGATTTTGCCCGTGACTTTACCTGTGTTAATGCTGATTTTCTCAATAAACTCCTATCCCTCGGGAACAGTACTTTTTCTGGATGAAATAACTTGTGTACTATGTCCTTTTCTGTATCCCTGGCAACCTGTATGCGAAATTTTATCATTAACGGTCTAGTAGCTTAGGTGTGAAATCGTAACAAACAAGCTCATATTCGCATTTACAATATTAGTTAGGATTTAAATGTTACTGAATGAAGATTAAATTGAATGAATTTTATCGGCAATTGGAAAATAGTAGGCAATAACTATACGGATAGTTTATTTAAATTGACACTTCACCGTGCTGTTTTGGTTAATGCAGTTTCTATCCAGGTATAAAAATTTCAGTTGAGCCCAGTGAGGGTATTCTTACTACCTGCTATTTTAACGTTTGTAACGACACGGGAATTATACCAAGAGTTGGCGTTTTTTTTATAAATGTGTTGTTATTCTTATTATTCTGTCAAGTCTTTGAATATCAGACAAAATTAAAAAATTATTGTGTCTGAACCACCGGTGTGTCGCTGTGATTCAATAGGCTAATATTGTAACTTCGAAAGTATGTTGATTTGCTGCGTTCTATCGTGTAAGAAGGATCTTTAACGTTACGACAATCAATGATGATGATTCTAATCGAATTTTTCATATTGAACTGCAACTCGGATCATACCAGATTCGAGTTGGATACATCCAATATAAAATTATTGAATGAAATAACTGGCCGTTGTCAATTATTAGGCGAGAGCACGAATAAGCCAATTCACATTGAGAAGTATCAACTTACACAAAATCGACCTAAGAGTTATAACATTGTTACTACGTTGCTCCGTATTAAAAGTTTCGAAACTTCATCTAAATCCCGGCGGCTTACATACTCATCAATCTCCCATTCCTTTCCTTTCAGATCAGCAACACACGACTGATTTCTCTGGCTTCGTTAGTGATGCTCACCGTTTACCATCAGACTGAATCCGGGACCTGTTTCGTATCTTTATTGTACTTTTAAAATACTAGATGTTGCTCGAGGCCTCGCTCACGTAAATGTAGGTTATTTAAATTTTCTATCCCTCGGAAACAGCATTTTTTCTGGATGAAAATTATCCTGTGTCCTATTCTGCTCCCCTGGCAACGTATATGCGAAATTAAACGATATCGACGAAAACATAACAAACAAACTTACATACGCATTTATAATATTAGATGGGATTAGTTTAGCATGATCATACCTTTCTGGTTCTTGATATGTATATTCGAAATAAGGGTAGTTAAGCAGACATTTATAATACTTACTTATTATTATTGCCAAGTCTCACGTCAGAAACGACTAGCTGATTACTCTCTACCTGGAACCGTGCCAGACATTGTAGACATTAAATATAGCCTTATTTTACTAGCTCACTGTGAGGCTCATAAAATAATGATATTACTTAAGTTATAGCCATATCGCGCGAAGAACCGACAACCGCTGGGGTAAGCGTGTTCTTGAGTGGAAACTGCGACTCGGCAAACGTAGTGTAGGACGCGCTCCGACCAGGTGGGATGACGATTTTCGAAAGACTGCAGGCAGATGCTGTATGCAGCAAGCTGAAGACAGGGCGCTATGGCGCTCTTTGGGGGAGGGCTATGTCCAGCTGTGGACTATTATAGCCTGATGATGATGATGATGATACTATACAACTTTAGCGTAGTGAAAGACCGATGAGTTCGATTACAGGGCATGATCTTCTGTTTTTTCGTAGTTATATTCCTACTAGCTTTAGACCGCCACTTCGCTCTGCATTATCACTATTTTCATCTATGATGAACTTTACTGTATGATGTCCTTTACTGTACCCCTGACAACGGGTATACGAAATTTCATGATGATCGGTCAAGTAGTTACGGCGTGAAAGCGTAACAAAGAAACAAACAAACGCACATTTGAATTTATTATATTAGTAAGGATTAAATATTTAATAATTTCAGCTCGTTTTAACGAGAAATCATATATCACTAAAAATCGATGGCGTAGTGGTAACTGTAACCGACTGCCACGCCTGAGGTCGCGGGTTCGATTCCCGCACAAGTCAAACATTTGTGTGCATAAACATGGATGTTTGTCTTGGTCTGGGTGTTTCTATGTATAATTATGTAAGTATTTACAAAAAAAAGTATATATGTATGTTTATCCATTGTGTAATACCCATAGTACAAGCTCTGCTTAGTTTGGGCTAGATAGTGTTGTGTGTATGTGATAGAATATTATTATTATATTACGAAGTTATGTTAATGTGATCTGCACCTTAAAATAAAATATTTGCCCAACTACCACGCGAAGAAAACCTAGGTGCGCATTAGACGAAATAATAAAAATATACTGTGAAATAGCAGTCTTTGAAAGTTTCATTCCGAATGCCGCAAATAAAGCTTTGATTTCACAAATATGTAGTTTCAGAAAATATTTCTTTGTGCACGCACTTGAAATAAATTTATTAGTATCTACTTTTTTGTCTGAAATTCAATTAACTTTAACTTTTGTAATGTCTGAAAAATCGCGTTTAGTTTTGTTCAAAATGATCACAAAGAGCTTTTGATACGAGAAATATTTTGATTTTATTTCATATCTTTTAACTTCATAAATCGTGTTATATTGAATCTAAACAATACCCTTCATTTGTTAAAACAACCATGAAATAATATTACTTTTGATCAAAACGTTTACCCAATATATCACTTCACTTGTCTTGAAGAAAAAATATCGACAAATATCCCAAATAAATATACGAAATACAGACGTTTAATGAAGCGAGTAAGCACCCAACTAACTAATTTATGTTTTTACTAGTTTTCACCCGCGGCTTCGCTTGCGTAAATGTAGGTTAGGTTACGTTAGGCTTGCAACAGTTATTTTTTCTGGATGAAAGGTACCCTATGTCCTATTCTGTACCCCTGACAACGTGTATGCAAAATTTCATGTTGATCGGTTGAGTAGTTAAGGCGTGAAAGCGTAACAAACAAACAAACTCATTTTCGCATTTATAATATTAGTTAGGATTAGGATGTGAAACGTGTCTTGTTTCCTTTTTTTCTATTTTTAACAAAACGATGTGTTTTCTTTAAATAAAAATTACAAATAAATATTTATGTAAAACAATGGCGACGAAAAGCAACAGAATTAGTAAATGAGAGCGAGTATAATTATCCCACTTGATTTTACGTAGACCATCTACGTAAAATCAAGCGGGATAATACTCACCCATACATTTTGAACGGATGAGTTGCAAATGACAATACCAATAAACCGCTTCGAATAAAAGTATTACCTTCATGCAAGAAACAGGCTTAATAGAAGCACTGGAACACTCCATTACATCCGGTGGATAAGAGGTGGGTCACGACTCCCATTTCTTTCCCTTTATCCTTCTTTATTTTTTCTTCTTTTTCTAGGGACGGTAACGTTGTACTGCTGGTATTGCAAGCGATTAAAAGCTACGGAGACCACTTATCATCACACGAATCGTAGGTTGTTTTTTGTTAACTTTATTATATACTAGCTTTGCCCGCGGCTTTACTCGCGTAAAAATAAATTAGGTTAGGTTAGTAACAGTGAGACGCGAAGGTCCCAGGCTCGACTGGTCCTCGAGGCGAAGTGGGAAGAAAGACTGACCCAGCCCCGCTATGGGGTGAGGACCGTCGAGGCTGTCCGTCCGGTATTAAGGCAGTGGACGGACAAACGGCGCGGACCGCTCACCTACCGGCTTACTCAGGAGCTCTTCGGACACGGCTGTTTCGGAGAGTACCTTTGCAAGATAGCCGGTAGGGAGCCGACAACCAGATGTCACCATTGTGAGGAGTGTGACCGGGACACGGCGCAGCACACGCTGGAGGAGTGCCCGGCGTGGGCCGCGAAGCGCTGTGCCCTGGTCGCTGTGATTGGCCCCGACCTCTCCTTGCCGACCGTCATATTTCCAGATGGTCGGCGACGACAGGTGCTGGGGCGCAATGAGGTCCTTCTGCGAGTCTGTCATCTCGCAGAAGGAGGCGGCGGAGAGGGAACGTGAGGACGATCCTTACGCCCCGGAAGTCCGCCGCCGGAGAAGGGGGCGCAGGAGACGCGCTTATGTCGCTCTCCTGCCCCCCACTTAAGGGTTCCGGGTGGCAAGGCCTCAGGGGGGCCTGCCACCCGTAAACTAAGAACCCTGAGAGGGCGCGCGCGGTGTTCCCGTGCGCCTTCCAACGTCGAAAGGGGAGAGCGGTGAAGCTCTCCCCTGGGGACAAGAGGGAGTTGGGTCCTAAAAAAAAAATGACTCGGCCCGCACCCACATGGGGGGGCCTGCTATGGATGACTCAATTCTTTTAAGAGCTCCTAACAGGCCCCCCATTAACCCCCCAGGAACACCCCAGGTCTTTTAGTAGGTATACCAGCGCTTTTTTCTTGCTGGGGAGTCCCACACGCCCCGCCGGTGCCGTCCCCTAGCCGGCGGGTAGTGCATGAAGCACCAAAGGTACCAAAAAAAAAAAAACGGTTAGTAACAGTAGTTTTTTAAAATAAAATATAGCACATGTTACTCGGCGATAATATGGCTTTCTAATGATGAAAGAATTTTTAAAATCGGTTACGTAGTTTTTCAGATAAATCCTAAAACAAACATTAAATCTTTCCTCTTTATAATATTGGTATAGAATTAGTATAGATATAGGAAAACAGCTATTCATAAGAAGTCTTTTATTTTCCATGCTGTAGGCACAGGTTTATTACATCCACGTTTTATCCGTTTCAGATCTCCACAATAAGAGGCGCATCTATACCCACCTACCGTGAATATTGCTAGACTTCAAACTTATACTGCTAATGTCTTAACAGAAAAACCTAATAACACATTGCCCGTATTGAGACAAAATTCGCTTTGTTCGTGAATTATGCTTTTCGAGTGCTCTCATCGCACTATCCCCTCTATGTCTATGAGTCCTCATCCCACAACGTCCTTTTGTTTTCCTGCTGAGGCAGGAAAGCAAAATGACATAGTGCAGTGAGATCTTTGATTCAATCGAATATTCTAATTACAGTGGCTCTCTTGAAGATTTTATATTACATAGTATTACACTTATATATACTATCATCAAACTGAAACGTAGTCATATCTGTATACGTAAAACTAAAATGAAGGCAAATCAAAGGAATTCAGTATTTTTATCTGTCTGTTTGTTTGTACCGACATCACGCAAGAAGCACATAAGTAACGGATATTGATTTAGTTTTTATAATTTGGTAGATTAGGGTTCAACTTAAAATCTAAACCAGGTTTTATCAAATTCTGTGTATTTGAACCGGAGATATAGAGCTGTAGTAAAGCAAACTGTAGTCCACGCGGGTGATATCTAGCGAAATCTGATGTTTTATTTCTCATTTAACACAAAGCTTTATCTTTGAAATCCTACCATAAAATCTATGCTGAAATAAAAAAGACTCTACTAACCAAGATAACTTCACCGTTTTCAGCTATACATAATATTTTTCTACGTATATAGTTAGAATGTTCCACAAGCTTGGGACCCACTTATACATTTCATCGTCATCATCATCTCAGCCAAAAGACGTCCACTGCTGGACACAGGTCTTTGCCAAGGTTTGCCACACAGACAAATCTAATAAGAAGCAAAATACAGCAAGATTTCATGATATTTGGAGTTCATTATGCGTAACTAGAAACAGCACTAATTAAATAATGTTTGGATACTACGAAATAACTATACTTAAAAGCAATGATACTCCAACCGCTGACGCTGACTGGCATAGCTGTTGAAAAGCAACCAAAACGCGAGGGCAATTATAAATTTATTTTACCTGTCTGTTGTTGGAATGCCAAACAATATCTATTGTGTCTAGCCTCCGGCGGGCACTGTCGCTCAATAGATTAAAGCCTAACAAATATTATTTTGAATGTGAGTTTATTTATTTGTTTGTTATGCTTTCACGCCTTAACTACTCGACCGATCATCAAAAAATTTTGCATACACTTTGCCATGGGTACAGAAAAGGATATAAGGTACCTTTTATCCCGAAAAGTACTGTTACTGATTTAGATCACTAACAGTACTTTTTACCTAACCTACGCAAGCAAAGCCACGGGCAAAATCCAGTCGACTATAAAAGTCAAACTCATAAATTAAGTGTACAGTACTTTTTCTGGTTGAGAGGCACTCCCTTTCATCCAAAAAGAAGTACTAACCAAGACACTATTAAAGAGCAGCGATAGCTCAGTGGGGAGACCAACAGACTGCAATGCAGAGGGTCTCGGGTTCGAATCCACGTCGCGCACCTCTGACTTTCAGAAGTTATATCTTTTCGAAATTATGTGCGTATTGATTGACAATTATCGCCTGCTCTGTGCCTCGGAAAGCACGTTAAGCCGTTGGTCCCGGCTGCCATGAACATCTATGGCAGTCGTTATTAGGAGAGTGTCGACACAAAAGATCCCACTGGGTCAAAGTGTCGCCGGTCTACACTGACTGGCCCCCACATAAGATAAGATAAACCAAGCCTACATCTATGCGGGCGAAGCCGCAGGCAAAATGTAGTAGTAAATAATATTATAAAAATTGTGTTCTACTTTTAATCATCCGAAATTGTTGGTTATGTATCAATATTGTCTGATGATTGAACGTGAAACTATAAGCCAACCATAACGATAAAGTATAGCTTTATTGGAATTAGTTTATTTAGTTCGAAGCACTTACGCCGTGTGCCGACTCAATTGTCGACTATCGAATTCAGACAAGTGCTGAGCACTTAAAAATGTTTGAACAGCTTTTGTATGTTTTTGCGCCAGAAAAATATGGCCTGTCCGTTGCCGAGCTATAACAGTTTTCGGATTTTTCGCTAGAGATATTTTGAAAAATAGTATGGAACGTAGTTTTGTCGCTATTAAATCAAATTGAATTGTTGATATGTGTCAGCGGTTATTGGTACCAGTTTGCCTTTTTAAAATGTAGGTTCTATAGCAACTTTAATTTTGTTATAATTAAATTAGCTTTGCATGAGGTTATTAATCGATTTCCGAAAGAAAACCGGATTAATGACCTCGAGAATTTGTTCATATGTATGACAGCTCTTTGGATAGTTCGTGTGGCTCTTTACATTCCAACTAGATTTATCCCGCAACTTCACTCGCGTTAATACAGATTTTATGAACTATCAGAACCCTTTTTCTGGATGAAAGGGGCTTTTCTGAATGCATCTAATCCTTTTCTCTGCCTCTGACAACGTGTTTGCGAAATATCATGATGATCAGTCGTATTGGTAGGGCGTAAAAGCATAACAAATAAACAAACAAGTCACATCCGCATTTATAATATTAATTAGGAATTAGAATAATAAAGAGGCATACTGTTAAATTATAAACACTTATTAGCAGCTCCATGACAGCATGGTCGTAATCAAATTATAGAGGACTTGTTCGTGAGTCATCAATGAATGGAGGGTGTTCCATCAATCAAAAGTATATACAGCCCACATATAGCATGTATCGACGTTGATATGGATAGGAAATCATCAATGAAATACGGACGCCTTACAGTGAAGAACCTACCATAGGTACTTCACTGTAAGGTGAATACACAGCAGACATAAAAGATTGTATAGTTGTAAATTTTACTTAAAGTCGTGAAAATTATACCTACTATAATTTTCACGACATACAAAATTGCAAAAAAAACAAGTGGAATTTAATTATTTTTTATTTTACGATCACTTTTAAGAAACTATAGCACATTAAAGGACTTAGCCAATATGTTCCCCAAGCTGTACATTGATAAAAGATTTGTAATTAAAATACATAAAATAAATGATAAATATTGAACATCTTCTTAAAGTTCTTAGCAGATATGGAGAAAAGTTCACAAAAAAAAAAGTATTTAAACGGAGACAACAGTTCGAATACGCTTTAAGCGAATTTTATTGCCATGTTATATAAATAATAATTAAAAATAGGGTAAAATATGAAATAAGTAAGCACATTCAGTATTCTACTCCAAAATTTATTGCATCACTAACTTACTTCATATTAATATTTCTTAATTATAATACCAAATAATAATAAATTATAATATACTCTCCATTATACGAAATCAGTGTTAGATAATTAATTATACCAAAATCATAAAGAACATTAACGTCTAGGCATATTTCGATTTAATTAATGGCAACACTCAAGAAATTGTCAATTGACATTATTGACAAAAACTCGTCTCACGCGCTGGTTTTTGTTGTTTCGTGCCTTTTTGTGCAATTTTTTTTTTCACCTTTATTTTATAGTGTCGTAGCCCCACGCAAGTGCTCCACTAGTTATAAACAATGTTCTTTGCTTTATTTTTATTGTAACACAAACCCTACAAAACAAAACTATGGTAACTGTGGATAGCTCTGTTTTATCCAACTAAAAAACTGCTAGTCTTGTCATGTCTTTTTAGCAAAAATGGTACAGATTATGTACCGTTTGTATGTTTTGATTAAGGTGCATAGCTATAATACATTATGGAATTATGAGAATATCGGAGTGATAAAATATCTATTTTTTCAACCTTCATAACTTTTTTCCAGATCTGCTTTGCTTGATGAACCTTTTTAATTCTTTATATAGAAGGTCTAACCTGTCAATAATCATATATTTGTTCGCTGTACATTCTGGGGATCAGCCTCATACATTTATTGGCCATCTCCTTTGTATCTGTCATCATTATTACAATGTTATATACATTTTTTAACCTTAAGAGAGAGACCCGTGACAAAATGCCGTCCACATAGATCAGCCAGTGAAGACCTCTTCATAACGCTGTTTATAATAGCGAGATTGGTTAGCAGATATGAAGTATATAGTCAGTTGAGTATTTAGTCAGCATAGTAATGCTAAACTAAAATATTTGGTTTTCTGAATTAACCATAGTTTACAAATATACTATTCCACCGCTGGGCATAGCCAGTTCAATGAAAAGGATTAGACCACACACAACACGCTGGTCCAGAACCGGTTGGCAGAGTTAACCTAATGTCGAGAACATTATGAAGAAGTCTCAGACATGCACTTATCCACATGACATTTTGCGTCATGCTGGCGATAATCAACTATTTTGTTCGCATAGAACTTCTGACTAAAAATCTCTGCAGGGTAGTCCAACGGTCTCATCAATAGTCATTCGTTGTTTCTACTAGGCTAACAACAGAATAAAACATAAAAACATACTCTAAAATATTGAAATAAAATTATAACCTGCAGAACCGCGCACATAATTTAAATTTATTATGAAATGTAAGTAACACTACACGGCTATTCAATCACATTATAAATGAGCATCATTAATTCGACGCTCGCAATGAATAATGGAGAATTGTCATTGCGCACAGTGCGCATACAGCATTATTAATGAGGGTCCTATAGCCATAAAATATTCCACCCTATAAAGAAGGTAATATTTAAACAGAAAACCCATCGGTGTCTTTCGAATGGTACTTTAAAATTAAATGGCTGAGATATTATCGTCATAACTCGAAATTATGAGGACAGATATTTAGTCACTGATACACTGCTTTCTGTTGAAAAATTAGGCAGTAGTAAAATATAAATCTTTTGTGTCATAATTGAGTGGTGAAATCGTAGACTGCTTAATCCTAGTTTCATTTTTAGGTTGATAAAAATTACTGCTAGAAACTGAATTTTGATTACGAATTATGTAACTAAACATAAAGGAAACAAAAGACAAAGAAAATATGATACAGTTGAGAGATGTCGCATCATATTTTTTTGCATTGCATTGCATTTTACTATCAAGTAAGCGTTTAAAATGCATCGTATCTAATTGATTACAAATTATACTACAAATTTACATTATTCACATTAAAACATTTACGAAAGCAGACTGATCAAAGCGGGTCAGGCAAAGTCATATTGGGTTTTTCTGTTTAGAAATCATCAACACAGAGTGGCACTTCTGGCAAACGGTAATAGGATGGCCTTCTAGAATATGACTCCTAAAACATAATAAGTGAAATGTGGCATCTCAGCCTACATGCTGAATAGTCGTGACACTATGTATTTATATATTATTATTTATGTTTCTCTTATCTCAAGTATTTTTCTAACATATTTCATTAGAAAAATACCCGGCCTTTTGGAAGGCTTACACGGAGACATGGGTCCAACCTGAAGACGCCCTTCGATAATTTTAGTCTAAGTTATAATTATTATTTATTATAATTATCATAGCCAGTACTGTCCCATTGCAGAGCAAAGTTCTCTCTCTCGCTTTTTTACATTTCCCTAATACGCGCTAGTTTGCACCAGTATCTATGCAACATAATATTATTCAGGACTTAATATGCTACTTCTACTTATACTAACTATGTACTTTATAGAAACAACGTATTATTTCATTCCCCAACATTAGAGGTTAAACAACTTATCAATAACGTTCCAATCAGTACGATTGTCTTCAAACAATAGGTCTGATTGCACTGTCTGTTATTGTCATGATCGATTCTATAAACACAGTTTAATATTGATCAAACCACCTACTAGAGTGTTCTGTACCCGCTCAACAACTTTTCCAATTAATGCATCCAACTTTGAATAAAGGCATGCCTTTGATTTGAAATATGGAAAAATAAAATCAGAATACACTTTAATTTAGCATGCAGCTTACATTTTTAAATCTATTGCGCCGCGCTTATGTACATTACATTTTTTTTGTTATGTGTGATTAATTCGATGGTTCTGTGGCTTAGGTTTGTTCTTATTTGTGTAATGTGTATCTAGTCGTACGGGTTCAGCTCGTACGTCAAGCAAATATGATTTTTGATTTATTGGTAGAAATTTTTCATTATAGCACAGGAACTGGCAATATGTTCGTTCTCCAGCAATAGGTCAAATACCTGAGACATAAAAATATAACTAGTTAAGGATTGGTGTAATAGACCTCTGTCTACCGTTTCGAGGATATACGGGCTTATGTTTCTGAACGTATGTGAAAAATGGCATTCATTAATGTGTTTGAAGGATTTGCCAAATCTTTTTGTTCGTGTAACAACTGATATTTTAATTTATTTTGGCATTCTTACATCTAGACTTCTAGGGTCAAATATACGGATTTTATTAATGTTTAATTCTTCTAATATATTAATATGCTTATTATACTATACTGTATCGTATTGTGGAAAGAAATCTATTTAGACTGTAAATTATTTCCAAGAATTATTACCACTGCATTCAAAAGATACGATAATCAATCACACAAATTTTAACTTGGCGTGATCATTGAATATTACTTTCTTTTCGTAAAAAGACAAACCACAGATGCAATATTCAAAATAAAATCTTAATCATGCATACATATTTATTTCGACAATCTCTAGATCCCAAAACAAAATTACAGTACGCAAGCAATTTTCCTCGTGTACCAAACGATTGTATATTTTTCCTGAAACCCGCCTTCCTTATAAATCTCGCACGACAGCCTCCAGTGACGTTCCGTATCAGACAACAGCCTTATATAAATCATAACTGAGCCCTTCTCCGTTTTTGTGGCTTCAGTTGTATGTAACATGTTAAGGTGGCACTCCATATGCGTTATGTAAGACAACGCGAAAATTTGGGATGCCTCGAGCGTAGAAAGGGATTTTACTATGTTTTATATGTTTTGTAAATAGTTTTGGCATAGTTAGTTTGTTGTTATATTACAATTAATCTGTACAATGAATATCTTAGAAGCCTTTACTGTTTCGAAAAACTTTATATTAACACGAGAAGACTCAACACGTTGTTGCCTAGCCGTCGAGGCCATACAGGCTTAGTAGATGAAATGCATTAATGAAAATTATACCGTGGCAATATCAAATATCTTAGATATTGAAATTAAACTACTTTATACGGATTTTATCGTATTGTTTATTTAACATTTTATTACATAATTTTGAAAACTGATACACTACACTATTAAACTTTACTAATTGTAAGCTATATAAATTAATAAAACTATTACATCAATCTATTTATATTTAAGTTTACAAAGTAAGTGTAGTAGTAAGTAAGTTTTTTAAGTTTACACTTTCCCTGACGTGTCGGTTGCTTCTCAGCAGCCATGGTTACGGGGAGACTAAGATGGTAGTTGGCTCAATGTTCCACTGTAGTTATTTCTTTGAAATAATTATAATACAGTATAGTTAATGAGATTATCAGACCGCTGTGTATGAGGCCTTGAACTCGATATCCTCGTGGGGATCATCCAGCGCGAGACCACATAAATAAAGTGTAATTTAGATTTTTTGTCAAAACATTTATACCAGGAGCGCGGTGTCTATAACTGTGTCCGGTAAACGACAAAATGCACGCTCCCTATTACATGGAGCCTAAAACCATAGCTGGAAAAATAGGGTAGCTTCAGAGATGCAGGCGAAAATATTTCTACATACATAAGAAATTATAGAAAATCTTTAAACGGGTCATTTATCGATTATCTCAACGATCTCACTTAATCAACCAAGCTATCTATAGGCAAGAATCCAGGTATAAAAGTAAAAATTACAGGCAAATCTTTAAGATGTAGACTATACCGATTATCTCAGCAATCCATATTGTAACGTCCCCAACCAACCTTAGTAACAAAAAAAAATATTAAGGAAAATTCGCCTATTATATAAATACATCAGTTTACTATTAAGAATATTATCCAAGTAGAAAATCAAATTATAATACAATTTCCCTGTTCATAATACCTAGAAGCTCAGAAAGTTGCGAGCCTTCCTCCAGGGCTTGATACACGTAACGTAGAGTTACAACTTTAATCTAAATATAACTGTTCAGAACTAACCATGTATCCAGTAAATTTCCATCTAACATTTGCTATCTAAATAACTCAGAGATAATATATTTCAAGATGTCACATCTGCCACCCGTCTCAATTTTTTTCTTGCTCTGTCTTGTATTATCTGATACAGACCGCCCTAAAAATAATATTTGTTTCATCTTACCTATTTATATTAGTTATACTTACATGTGTGCGTGTGTGTATATGTGTGAAGCTGCACACATTTATACATTACAATTTGTATATTTTATTATACTGCACGCATGGCGTTGTGGTTTAAGTATTCGCCTCGCCACGGCTACTACGCTGACTGTAATTGTAGAATCAAATCCTACGCGATACAAAAAAATGTGTGATCCACAACTGGTTGTTGCAAGCTTGAATGTTGAAGATTTGTTTTCGGTATTTGAGTGTTTGTATTCTTCCACGATTTAGGAAATATATCTAGTGTAGAAGTAGTATTTAATATAAAATCTTGCATGACATAAGTTTGCAAATTCCGTATGATCGTGAGGTCCTGGTTTCGGTCCTCGGGTGTAAATATGTTATTACGTTAGAAAATGTGATTCGATTCGATGAAGCGTCTGGCCATAGACGCCCCAATATTACATGGGACCTAAAAACATTGCTGATGAATGTGGCTTTAATATGCCTCTATCTACTCTTTTGTGAATCACGCGTCAGAACATACTATACCATAAATTATTATATGTATGTAACGTCTAGTATATTGATCGAAACCTTAATTAAATTTCACTCATTTTATATTATGTGCAAGATCCAAAGCAAAATGGTCAAATGTTATAAATTCTCCATCTCTCTGGTAGAGACGTTTTTTTCGTATTAAAATGTAAAAAGGTTTAGGTTGACACAAATATAAAGTGATGATGGCCATTAAGGAAAATTTCAGGAGTACGATTCTTGAAATAAATAATGGTAAGCGTTGACTTTAATTTCACAGGCGTATTATTATTATTATTTATTATTATTGCGTGTTTTGTCAAAAGAATTATCTTTGTTAATGTTTTGTAAAAAGTCTTTGTACAGTAACTATGGCTAATCGTCAATATTTTATATAAAAACTAGCTGGCCCGTTAAAAATTTGTCCTATCTGACTATTGGCTTGAAAAACAAAAAAAATAAACAAGTAAATCTAAGCTATCCAGGTATCTACTCAAATACAAACACAAAAAAAATAATTAGGGCAGTCTTTGGAGACTGCCGATAGAAGTGAAAATATACCATGATCATATACACTTCTTTATAAACCAAAAAATTAAAATTCCTGATATTCTCTTAGGAGTTATTAAGGGGGTCAAAATTTCGTTATTTTTTGCGTAGGACGCACCATTTCTGAGATATTGTTAATATTCTAAAAAAATAATAAAGCGTGGAAGAGTGATGATGACGCGACTTCCATGATTTTTGTTCACCCAAGAAGTGCTCAACGTGCCTAAAGAAGTTTTCACTTCAAAAACAACAAAACCGGTCCAGTAATTTAGGAGGAGTTCATTGACATATACTTGCACAAAAAAATCATATAATATAAATATATCGATACTAGGAGTATTATATTATACTATATTATGTGTGCTAAGTTGAATCCAAATCCGTTCAACTGTTTCCGCCTACACGTAGTTGAGCAACAAACATCTTGACCTCTAAACATCGTCACAAACTTTTACACTTATAATATTAGTAGGTTATATTCTTTATATTTATTATGTTTCTCATATCACATATATTTTTCTAACATAGTTATTAGAAAAATATTATTAGCTTCAGATAAACTAGTTTCCTAAAATAAACACAGGGTACACTAATTATGATACCATTATAAAATATATCTAGGGCTTATTAGACGTATAGATTTAGCAAATATCTTGTAAAAATATGCTTCATCTTTTTTATTCTTGTTCCCAATTACTTTATTTGAGTTTGAGAAGAATCTCGTAATAGGACGAAGTCTTTTTAATTTGATTATACACCACGATACTAGGATCAATTTTCCATTGTTTTTTGTTTATGTAGGCTTGGCGAAGCAATACACATTATTTACAGAAATATATTATTGTAATGTAAATGTTTTTCAAATCAAGGAAATGTTTTTCAAATCAAATTAAAGGGCACGAAAGTTTCAGATGATATTTGGTGGTTTGTGTTATTGTTTTTGTTAATCAAGCCGTTAGACGATTTTGAACGGAACTTGACATACAGACATACCATGTTCTGGATTAACACATGTATGTTCACGCGGGTGAAGATTTGGGCAGAATATTTTTTTATAATCTAGATCCCATACAAAGACTCTTTCACCTTATAGTAAGGGATTACCGTAACCCTATGATGCTCGCAATACAAAGAGTGACTCTGGCGTGTTTCTGATACTCTAAAAATTGTATTTTTGTAATGACAGCACAAGAGATGAATATTATAGGTTCCATGCTAACAGCACAGTGCTACATTATGTCTAATTGCCGCAGGAACACAGTACAAAGATGATTGGTTAGAGGTACTCACCTGTGTCTGTTGCTGAGAGAATTTCAGCCTTCAGTTTTAGCGAAAGTCTAGACTTGAGCGAAAATTCCGCTAAAATGTCTCTTGGTCAGAGTATCTCGTTGTATAGGACACCTTCTATTTTTGATTGCAGATTAGATCACCCTCTAATCCAAAATCGTTGTGCTTGAATTAAGCAGGTTCTGGTTTACCTTAGCCAGGATAATGAAGGTTACTACTATATACGGCCCTAGCAAATGGACAAGTTTATTTTTGTTAAAGCAGCATTCTTTTGTTTTCATTATTCATTAACTAGTTATCCCTGGGATACAGTACGTTTTTCTTGATTTTTGTAAACTGGTTTGGAATGGTTGGTTGTTTTAATATCACAAAGTCATCACATATACAAATGTATGTTTGATGACTTTGTGAAACATCTCAGTGTAAGGTGCATAAACAATCAAACTAAATTACACAACTAAACTTAAGCAAGTTTAGTTGTGCAATTTAGCCATGACTGCCTATGCACCCTCAATACTGAGACGTTTGTCTTTTTTAAAGGACAACCCCGGCACAAGGAATAATTTCTGTGTCACGGGGGACTTTACAAACATTCAAACAACGGACACAGAGAACACCCAGACTAACACCAGAACATCTATTTGTGGATTACACAATTTTTTGTCCCGTGTGGGGATTGAGCCCACAACACTAGCGTACACTGGCGTAGTGGCAATGGCGAGAAAACCACGTAAACAAATACGTCATCCGTTAAATCAAATAAAAAAAATAAGGCGGCCACTTCGCCATATATAATGCAACTAGCAGACCCACGCAACTTCGTCTGCTTCACATAAGAGAATTTTCCTCGTTTTTGCAACATTTTTCATTGCTGCATTTGTTTTTGCTCCTTTTCTGGTTTATCATTTGCGACCTCCGCAACTTTCTTTATAGCTCTGGTCCGTTTAGGACTTGATTCAGACTGCGGTGACGGCAGCACTGGATCTTTAGGTTTTGTCTGTTTAGTGGAGCGGAAGATTGTGTGAGTGGAGCGGGATGCGGCTATAGGAACGGGCGCCACAGGTGGTGGCATTGTAATATCATCCTTAGTTGGTTCCTGAATAAACTCAATGTTGAGCGGTAGAGATTCCAATTCTGGTGGAGAGACTCTGGTGGCAGGTGCTTGACTTAAAAGTTTTAAATGTTTGACAAACACAACAAAACACTACAAGATCGAAAAACGTTTGAAATTATATAAACCGTATATCTATTTCTGTATCCTTTGGTGGTGGTCTGGCGGGCGGGCCGCGCCAGACAGCGGATGAGGTACGCTTGAGGCGGGTTCGCTCGATGTTGGGGAAGACTTGGCGAAGGTCTGGAATGTGGACGCGCACGCTGAACAGTCGGTCTATGAGAGCACTGCTCACTTGGCATTGTGCACTTGGCGTTGCGCAAACAGCAACTGACTATTTCTTTATGTACCCTTTTTGTTTTTTTTAATTTCCTTTGTCATTAACACCGGTTCTTTCTTCGTTGTAGCAGCTTCTTCTAATTGCTCCTTGCTGGACCCGTCTGCCCTTCTCTGTTCCTTAGCTAGTCGCTGTTGCCTCACTTGCTCTTCAGCACGTCACCACTTTTCTGTTTCGGGTATTTTGCTTGCTAGTTCTATTTTTTTCCACTCGGGCTCCTTGAGCTGTTCAAGTTTCCCCAGCTCTTCGTGGGCCCGTTTATCCACGCGTTCCTTACCGGTGGTCTCCATCGCGGTGCACCTTAAGCCTAATCATAATCTCTTTTTGCGTCTGCCTCTTCCCGTGCTTTATTGATGCCGCTTACCTGAGATGTATACGCCAGGACCGATTTAGCTGCAGGAACATTTGAGTGAGGTTTCGTGGCTAAACTAGACATCTGAAAAAAAAAAGTAAACGTTCAGTTTCGGTGGACAAACAAGTGGTTGTGTTATATCAGTAACTCTATATTTTGGTGATGATGACAATAAAGTACTAAAGTTTACACGTTGGCGCCTACGGACTATGACAAAGTAAAACCTTTCAATATTATTTATAAAGACTGTATGAAACACTTAAAGTGACATTTATCACTACATTTATGGATAATTGTGCTATATTTTAACATTTACTTTTTATGGATCAGTTGAAAATTTAAATTTGTGAGAATTTTCATGTAAACAAACTACAGCTGACTAACTTTTTCTTTGACATTATGGATTGATGGATTAACCAATAAATTGTGATTTAAACGCTTTCATTCGGAAACTGACATATTGGACAAACTCACGATTTGAATACTAGTCTTTTGGTAAACGTTTCATTTTGTGCATAATACAATTTTATTTGGAGTAACAATGGAGAATGTTCAGATTGAGAATACCAAAATTACGTTTAGGCAACCTCAGCCATCTAATTCACTTTGCGATATTTCTTCCAACCAATCTTTGTTCTATGCGACGATGTTAAGTTTACCAAATACATCTATGGAGGATAACCAAAACTATAACGAACTGCATGACAAAATTATACCTCTAGAACAAAAATTATCAAGCGCAACCCAAGAAATAGACAACTTGAATTATGAAAAATACTAATTTATAAAGAGAATTAGAGAAATGCAAACAATTAATAAATATTTATAAAAAAGTTGGAACACCAACACACCAAAATCAGCCAAGAAAAAACGATCCACAACAACTCAGGATATAATATGCGATTCACCTAAAATGCCTCTGCACAATCAACGTAATTCTCTTGAGAAATACGACTGTAGAATGTTGCCAGAATAAGTCATATCAAAAAATGTGACAGTACTCAATTAAACAGCAACATACCAACAATAAAAACGAGTATTACCAAGCGTAATATATTATGTGGTGTGACTCTGTAACTCCTCTGTAGTTAGAGACGACTAACTTTAGCAGTACCTATAATTACACTAAAGAGCGAAAAATTGCCGCATGTTTTTCTTCTACAGGAGTCATCCTCATGATATCTTGATTAAAGACAGACATATCTTTGTACGCCTTTAATCTAAACAGTGTTGACGTCAATGTTGTTGGAAGTTGTAATTACATTACATATATTACAGTTCATAGAAAGACCAATACTCAGTATATCGATACAGATAGCGTAGAAATCATTATTTATATAATATAATAGCTTTAACTCGCGGCTTCGTTCGCGTAACAGTATTTTTTTAAATAATAATATAGCCTATTACTCGTTGACGATATAGCTTTCTAATGATGAAAGAATTTTTAAAAGCAGTTGTGAAGATTTTGAGAAAAACCCTTACAAACAAACTAACAAAAAATCAAATCTTTCCTCTTTATAATATTAGTATAGATTATGTGTTTTATATAATTTGACTTGTGTTGTGTAGTAATTCCGTAGAACATAATAATATATACATAATTATTATATATGAATATTAGAAAGAGTGGCTTTCCAAATTTCTAAATTCAAATATTTTACACTGCAACAGTATTTACGCTACTACTGCCTAGTGAGAGACCACTGGATTACCACGTAGAGGGTTTGACTTTAATCTAAAGGTATACTCAATCAATCAATCAGCCTACCGCAGTCCGCTGCTGGTCATAGGCCTCTCCCATTTTATGCCACAACATCCGGTCTTGCGCCTTCCGCATCCAGTCTGACACAGCTACCTTTTTCAGGTCATCGGTCCATCTGGTCGAGGGGCGTCGCGGTCTCCACTTTAGGACTCGCAAGGTGTACTGCTCTTAGTTTGTTGAAGTCTAAAGTTATGTGCATATTAAATAGTTTATTATCGCTCGCTAGAACAGTAACGGAAACCTGCTAGTCAGAGAATTCTACATAATGATATCGAAGGATTGTTAAGTCTACGAACTCGGACTTGCTGACCAAGTGTGGGTTAGCAGACTTCTCATATCTTAGAGTGTGGCCTAACCCTTCTCACACTGAGAAGAGGTCCATGCCCAGTAGTGAGATAGTTTATATTATTATAATACATATTAAAAAAGAAGGTAAATTAAAAAAGAAAATAAAAATAAAATTCAAACGTCTGAAGTTAAAATATAGGGTGACCAGAAGACTGGCAGTATTAGCACGTCAAATGGCAATGCTAAGCAATATTTCTGCGAAATAAAGTCCAGCTTTTTGATCGAACGACAAATGCAATTTTTTTATAAGATCCTATGAAATCTGTGGAATAAATTCGTGAAATGTTACGATCCAAATGATTTAAAACATAATTGCCATCAAGATAATTTTAATTGCGTCGTTTGAAAGCCAGTTCTAAAATTAATACATGTACAAGTAGATACACTCTTGGCGAGATATCATTATGAGTTGCTTTTAATAAGCGTACCTATTATTTAGCACTTTAAAAAAAATGTACAAGGCTTGTCTAGACGTAAATACGAAATTATTTTAATGTCATTATCAACAAATTAAGCTATAAAAAGTCCTTAGGTTTCCAAAATCTTGAATAGTCTTAATTATATAAGCTACTAACGCATGTATTTAATTTAGAATTTCAATTCAATTCCCCAGAGTTCTGAAATGTAATCAAACTATCTTTAGTTTGAGTTAATTATCAACACGTTATACAGACAATGTTAATATTTGAGTTCAACTTGAAACTGTTACACGTGACTTCCATTAATGCTGAAGTATTTAATTCGTACATACTCGAATTCGTCTTATGTTGTAAAGGCTGTTATAGACCGAGCGAACTGCGTTGTAATTGGCGTGTATTAATTTTGATGTGAAAGCAATTTTAAGGCAGTAGATGGCGCTATTAAAGAGGTTAAACTAATGTCATCTATCAGGTAATAATATCAGCACTGCACTACCATTTAAACAGTCCCACTTCTGAACGTGGGTCTCTTCTCGGAATGAGAAGGTTTAGGCCATAATCTACCATTGTACAGGCCCAGTCGGGGTGGGCATACTTCACAAATCTTCGAGCACTTTATGGAGAACTCTCAGACATGCAGATGCTTATAACATAATTAACCATTTAATATGCACATAACTTCGAAAAGTCAGACTTAAGTCAGTTACTCAATTTAAAAATCTACATAACTTGGCTGTGTTACCGATACTTGAAATCAATTTTAATCGTACAAGCCTTATAGGAAGTATATTTTTTGCAGTTGATGGTAGATGAGCCAGCGGCTTACTTTACGGTCATGTCCACCATTTCAATCTATTTGTGTGGATCTAGCAAGACTCTATTCTCCTTTCTACTCTCGTGAGATGCTATTGACAAGTAGTGCATAATTTGGTTGCCATACCAAATCGGTTAAAGAAGTAATTCCACTAAGAGATATGATGGTTAACCCATTCACAGTCCCGTGATAGACACAATAAAAATCAATTGTTATGTACCATATGTGGTTCATCGGACAGGGAACGTGTTAAGAAGACCCTAATTGTTAAATCTTATGTGTTGGCTCCTACTGTGAGTTGAAATGCTGTGCACTAATTGATTCAGTCAATACCCACTACTGTTGTTGTATATGCTTATTGTTCAGTGATACTTTTAGTACTGCAAGCATTCATTATAATGCAGGGGTAGTAAGCCCCATTGGAAGTCGTTTGCTTGTTCGGCTATAGGACTGGTTTAAAAAAAACTATAATCCATACAGACTCACAGATCGAAGGACCCTTAAACCCCATTTTTATATTCTTTGGCTAATTTTCTGCGCTAAGACTCAGTGTACTCGTAGCTTAAACCCAATTCATTATTTTTATCACCCACATATACTGAATTCTTAAACTTTATTACTTCTTTGGAATAAAGTGAGTGCGTTAAACGTGCATTTTAAATCATAAAACGTCTGAGCTACAATAAAATTGCAAGAAGTATGAAGCGTGTACGTTTGTTTTATTTCGCCAAAAAAACGACGCAGTCGCGACATAATGAATACAAGCCAAATATCTTAACATGGTCCGGAGAAAATTATGTACTTTTAAGACACACACCCAAGAGAATGGTAAGCAATGGTGAGTAAAAGTTTAGACCTAAAACGTGAATTCTGAAACGTAACACCACTGACTCACGTCTGCGTCTCCGAGGTTGTAAGGAGATATGTATTACACCCACATTTTGGGAGCTACCTTTTCATGTTCCATGTAACTGGGTCTTTTGGCCATTTCGGCATATTTCCAGATTCGATACTGGCACTGAAAATAACCCGATAACACATTTTTCAAACTAGGAATTAAACCCGGTCCATATAGCTATTGTCTACTGGTACCTCACGTTCTAACACTTACTGGACGAGATTTCCAGCAACATCTTTATCCATATTACCACGCGCTGTACTTGTGTGACAACCCCTGACTGCGTGTAACACGACAAACTGCGTAACGTGACATTCTATAATTAACCTAAACTCAAAACAAAGTTTCATTTACTTATTTATTTAACCTATTGAGTAACCCAGCAGTACACCGGCGTCAAGACCCAATAGGTTTTTAATTATGTTTGTCATTCCAACAATTTACTGATTCATATGCTCGTCAATCTACGTGTCAGTGTTTCACAAAGTTAACACGAGCCATAGAGAAAGAACTACTAACGAAGCGTGTCGCGGCAGCTGGCGCCGCGTTTTATATGGCCATTCTGAGCTCCGACATATCAAACGAACACGTGGATATTATACCAGTGTATACCACCATCTATATGCTCTAAAACTGTTTGGGAACAAGTATGAAAAATATGCTTTCATATTTTTGTATTATCTGTCGATTTTATCTGTGATGTTCTAGTATAGTGCTGGCTGTGTTGTCTTGATACTTCTAAATAATTCGCAATGGAATGATTAAAGGAAATTCAGTGAATGAAAGGTTTATTTATAAAAATTACAGAACTACGAAAGCCTCCTAGAGAAAATCATTTTTCTAGGGGGCTTTCCTAGTTCTGTCATTTATTTTTATACTCAATATTAATTGAGTGCGAAGAAAAATCGTAATTGGCCTACGTAAGGTGGTTAGAATTCCGTGATTAAAGATATGCATATAAGTAGAAAGATCAATCGCTGTGGATGTGTTTAAAGGTCATAGCACACATATAAACTCGGAAAGGGATCGGCATCGTATCAACTCGAGCCGTGCAGTATTCTTTGTATGAAACTTCCTACTGCAACGCACACTAATCGGAATCGTAACGTAATAAAGAGACCTCAACATCGCCTTTGCTGCTGTGGGGGCGGTGTGGAGGCCACTGCTCTTAGACCACACGACTGCTTACCATCAGTTGGAGTGTGGTAATTTTGACGAGCAAAATAAAAAAATAAAAAATATCGCCTCGCCTCGGGACAAGCTTGCAGTCCTAGCGCTTACGGCCCATCGTCCCCGCGCTTACGTCTCTCCGTGCACTACTGTTGCCGAACGTGCTGTCTTCCACAAGATAACTAACAGTCGTGTTGCGTGCGTATTTTATTGAATTTGTAGGTTAGATTTCAAACAAAAATAACGATGAAAGGGATCATTGTAGAAGTGAGAAAATATATAATATGATTTAAGTGAGCGCGGCGTAAGCGCAGCGTCACCTAACCCTAACCGAGTCGACGTACCGGAGCTGTTGATCCGCTTTGGTTACGTGAGGTTGACGCCAGTTTGACGGCGAGGCGAAAGGCGATACGGTGACGATCCCTTTCCGAGTTGATATGTATGCTATAACCTTAAACAGCAGGGTTCACAAGCTACGCAATACTACGAGCCGCGCATTTTCTAGAGACTGAAATTATATAAATACTCGTGTCGAGTCATAGAAGCACCGTCATTTCAACAAGACAATATAAGATTTATATTTGTATTGCCTAGCGCGTGTGTAGTTATCACTAACACGCTGGAATTGTATATTATATAGCTGTCCTCATGGGTTCACCCAATTTAATTATGTTTACTGGTCCACTTCCATGGCTCTAAGTGGTATAACCTATATTACTCCTGAATAAATTAACTTTCTAATAAAGAATTTTTTTTTAAATCGTCTTGTTTTTCTGGTACCTTATCCTTATTTACCAAAAAAGAAATCTTGACTTTTTATGATAATAAAATAGATATGGATAATGAGCGGTATGTCTCTACAAAGGAGCTGGCATGTTCTACACTCTGTGCTGGGCATCATACATGTAAGAAGATGGTGAACCAATATTTGTTTTGGTATTATATTATATAGCAAACATCTTTTCCAATTTATTAGTGTCACAATGTTATACTGGCAAACACGACACATAAGTTTAGTATATAATTATTTAATGTGCTGAAGTGATACTTACAGTTGCTAGTTTAAGACAACAAGTTGAGTCTATGAGAACATAAAATATTTATAAATTCTATAACAAATGTGGTGTTTAGGGAAAATTCTAGAAGCATAAAATTACACACGCGATTATCCAAGAAATACACCTGATAAAGGGCTTTGACTCGGCATTTTGCTTATATACATTACTTACTAGATGTACCCGCGATTTCACCCGCGTTTATGATTATTGCGCCGCTCTCGTGGGTCGTAGCGTGATGTTATATAGTCTATAGCCTTCCTCTATAAATGAGCTATCCAACACTAAAAGAATTTTCCGATTCGGACCAGTAGTTCTTGAGATTAGCGCGTTCAAACAAACAAACAAACTCTTCAGCTTTATAATATTAGTATAGATGTATTATTCTATTTAGAAATCGCTTATTAGTACTTAAAATAAGGCCATGATACATTGACGCGGGATGTATCGTGAATGAAGCTTTATATTGATTGTAAGACTGTTTTTAGGGTTGCGTATCCAAAGGGTGCCAATGCGACCCTATGACTAAGCCTCCATTTTCCATTCGTCCGTCTGTCCATCAGCGGGCTGTACCTCTTAACCGTAAGTAAAGAGTGTGTTGAATAATTTTTATTGCCGCTATAACAACAAATATTTAAAAACTTATACGATGGTACGGCACCTTTCTAGTGCAAATCCGACACGCACTTGACCAATTTTTTAAGAATACTACAGAAATAACAAAAAGCTGAAATCAAAGCGAACAATCCTTTATTTTGTGACAAACAAGGATAAGTTCAAACTAAATACATTCGCAGGTGCGATTTTTATACTACTATAAAAGTGTCGTAAAACTTGTGTGTATCCGTGTGTTTATGTGTTGGTGGGTTTGTGTGTGTGTGTAGTTTTGCGTTACGATCTTTTACATGAAATAGTCAAATTTAGGTGAAAACATTCGTTCTATTTCTTCCAGTCATCAAAATAAAGTTGTTCTACTATTTTTATTTATATATATAATATATATTATTGTTTGCTTGTTCTGTATACGGAACACGACAGTTGTTTACTAAAGTTTCATACTAATTTAGCAATTCAGAGAGTTATACTCTGCGCTATTCAGTGATGTTAAGGACGTCAATTTTAGTATTGCTTCTATTAGAGACGAATATCGAAATCATAATATTAGCGATACAATATTTTCTATAAATATTAAGATAATGAATACGCTATCATTATATTCACAATTTCTAATAAATATGTGGCTTAATTTTAGTACATTTACCTCTAATTTAATTTATGTATTATGAATGATAAAAATGCGGTATAGCTGTAAAAAAAATTGAAATAGGCGGTTTGAAGATGTGGAAAATTTGACGATAAAAGACTGATGAGGAAAGAACACTTTAGGAAGACCCAGGTCAACATTTTATGACCGCAACAAAGACATCTTGGAAAAAACAGATAGATACAGATGGACATTACTTAAAAACAGATTTAATAGAGATTTCGACGAAGAGATTTTTTAAAACGTCATCTCTCGGTCTTTCAGCGTACTTTACAAACATTCAAACAACGAACACAACGAACTGCCAGACTCGGAATAACCATTTGTGGATCACACAAATTTTTGTCCCATATGGATTCGAACCCATAGCACTCGGCGCAGTGGCACGCCGCAGTCTAGTCTCTATAATTTTTCAGAGGAGATTACTGTTATTGTCAGCACTAAGATTAAAATATTTAAGGAATATAGTCGTAGGGTTATCCTGATTATATCCAGTCCGATATCAATACGTGTAACCTGCTGAGGTAAGCAATCTGGTTTTCTAGAGCCATCGCTTCAGCATGTTTGCCCGGTATCCCCTCTCTCTATGTTTTCCCGGTATGTCATATTCGTACTCACCCTATCCAAACAGTGTAAGATGAATAATCTAGATAAACAGATACCTATTAGACTTCTGTCAAATGAGAAACGCCGACTTGTTTTGTAGGTACTTAATCACAAACGTAACGTAAGTTATTTCGTAGAAGCAAACGTTGCTTCTACGAAATAACTTAAAACTTAGTAAAGATAGGATTTCTATGAATGCTTGAAACACGTGGAGAGCAAAGTCGGTGACTTCTAAATATACTTCGAACTATATACTTAATCTAAATCTAGTAGGTACTTATGTTTTAAAGTTCCTTAATTCAATATAACATACAAGTTTAAATGAGAACTACTCATAATCTTTAACCGTGTCTACTTGACATCATGCCGAACCACGTTTGTTTTACCGCATTTTAGATAGCTCTGACTTTTGTCCACAAAAACTTATTTTAACGAGTTAAAATTTGCATGCCACCTTCCACACCACGCCTCCATTTGTGTTTTTTGTTTACGCTATTGTTTTTTTTTTGCTTGTCTTACGTCTGAGTCGTACGATTAAAGCAACCAATTTTAATATTTTTATATTTATATCAAAAATAAAATAACCATCATCATCATCATCAAAAATTAATTATTAAACGAGTTATTTAAGTTATAAATAAATAACGGGTGTAAGGTTATTCATATTTTTCAATTTACCTTCTATTTACAACGCAGCCTCACACATTGCTGTAAAAATAATGCCTTTAAGAAACCCTTTACAGTAAATTACACAAGTACATTACTGAAATCCTCTTTTTCCAGAGTTAACTCCACAACAAAACCCCTCGTAAATGAAACACGAATCACCATTATTGATAGACAACAATCCAAATGACCTATCGACCGCAATTTCACGAAGCAATGAATTAATCATTTTTTGCAGACGATAAATGCAGAACGGGCGAATGTTGTTGACAGAATCGTAACATGGGTTGTGTGTTCGACATGTTGACGTATGACTTACTTTATCAAAGGAACAATAGGCCAGTACGCATTGTTTACGGGTCGTTTTCAATTGTTATTGGTTATAATTGTGGCTGGGCTTTTGTATGAGATAGTGTGAGTATTATGCTTGGTATTTGTTGTACGAAATGTTTGCTGGTTTTTGGAGTCTCTATGATAGAGGTAAAGGAGACCGTCCATATTCGGCTTGCACGTAGACAATCGTCTTATAAGCAAAGGGAAATATTAAAAGTTTTGTTTTAATATATAATAAATATTGGTTACCATCCAGTAACATGAAATTGACGTATAATAAAAATGATTTTCAATAAGCAATAAGACAGTATTACTGCAACTGCATAGTCAACCGAAGGACTGTTGGATGCTGTGCTCACATAATGTCTGTAATATGGTACCTAAGCTGGGCAAGATATGAAAATATCGCTCCACTAGCCCAATTTTTGGAAAATATTTTAATAACTTATGAAGGTGATGGTGACACATGAAATAAATATTTATTTTAAACAATGTGTTTTATATTTAACGAACTTTATACTAAACTTCATAGAATAATGTTTTCTACTTAGTTTACGCTACTGAAAATTAATATTGTTATTAAAATATAAAATTGTTCACGCCCAGGCCAGAGTCCCATACAAGGTGGTCGGTCTCCTTTGGTATAATAGGTTAATAGTATAGATGTTGGCTTCGCTCGCGTAAATTCAGGTTAGGTTAGGTCAGTAAAAGTACTCAGCGATAGCTCAGTGGGGAGACCAACGTACCAACGAGGGTTTCGCGTTCGAAACCATGTCGCGAACCTCTGACTTTCGGAAGTTATATGACTTTTCGAAATTATGTGGGTATTGATTGACAATTATCGCCGGCTCCGTGCTTCGGAGAGCACGTTAAGCCATCGGTCCCGGCTGCCATGAACATCTATGGCAGTCGTTATTGGGAAGTCAGTACCTTCAAATATCCTGACACTGGTCTAGCCTTAGGGTATCGTTAGCCTTCAGGTTTCGGAGGTCAGATGGCAGTCGCTCCGTGTAGAAACTGATATCCAGTCAAATCCGGTTAGACTAGAAAGCCGACCCTAAGTGACTTAGGAATAATAAAGGCTAAGGGAGAAGAAGAGCTCAATAAAAGTACTATTTTCTGGATGAAAGGTACCCTATGTCCTTTTCTGTTCCCCCGACAACGTGTATGCGAATGCGAAATTTCGTAACGATCTGTCAAATAGTTAAGGCGTGAGAACGTAACAAATAAACTCACAATCGGATTTATAATGTTATATATAGTTAGGATTAGGATTTTCTAGTTATTATTAAAAAGTGACACGGATAATTAAAACTTAAATGTTATTGATACGCTATTAATCTAACTCATATCTACCACACGCTTCTGGAATGGTATCAAATCAATTACCTAACAATATTAGAATATTGTGTAATATAAAAAGACATGTTTTATAGATAGTTTCTGTTGTTTCCAAAACCGATTTACAAAGCAAATAAACATAAACTATATATATACATTTAGGACCACTTTAATGAACACAATATATAAGAATACATAGAAGAAAAATATTTTCTACAAAGTATTTTACGCTCACACCTGGTCTAGAAGGTAAATACTCGTAGGTACCTACAATATAATCCGTTACTAGACACCCGATGACAGAACAAGTAAAACGTAACAGTAATAACGTATCGAGGACACGAAGGTCGTCATCAACTTGTAAGAGTCACGGGAAACTGGGACTGCTGATGTAGTGGAAAAAATAACAGAAGTTCAACGAGGATTATAATAATATTCATAACTTATTTATAAAAGGGAATCTCATCCATACGTATGTATATTATTATTAAAAAGTATATAAGGTACCTACTAGATGAGGGAGGTACCCCTGACTACGTGTATGCGTATATTTCATGATGTTCGATCGAGTTGTTAAGGCGTGAAAACGTACAAAATAATAAAATAAAAAATTGGGGCAGTCTTTGGGGACTGCTGATAGAAGTGAAAACTTTAATCCTTGATCATAAACACTAATTCTTCATAAAACAAAAAAAAAACAGCGTGTGCGGGTCGCTAGTTCCTGATACTCTCTTACGCGTTATTAAGGGGGTCAATAGTTTTTTTGTTGTTGTAATTTATTAATCGACAAGGTTATTTTTTGCGTAGGACGCACCATTGCTGAGATATTATTAATAATCTAAAAAAAAAATTGGGGCCGTCTTTGGGGACTGCCAGTAGAAGTGAAAACTTTAATTGATGACGCGAGTTCCATGGTTTTTGTTCATCCAAGAAGTGATCAAGGGGCCTAAATAGGTTTTCACTTAAAAAAAAAACGAGTAAAGGGGCGGGTCGGATGCTACTTTCTGATACTCTCTTAGTGGTTATTAAGGTGGTCAAAATTTCGTTATTTTTTGCATAGGACGCACCATTTCTGAGATATTGTTAATATTCTACAATGGAAAATCGTGACGATGATGCGAGTTCCATGATTGTTGTTCACCCAAGAAGTGCTCAACGCGCCTAAAGAATTTTTCACTTCTGAAAATTGATTTCACTGATATGTAATTCTCAGCGGCAGCAGTAGTCTGATATTATTTATATCTAGGCAGAATCCTATAGCCTCAACCTCTTTTGCATGAACTTAAAAGCTTGCATCTTAGGGGACAACTAGAAAACGATGATGTAATAGCACTCCACTTCTTTGTATATTACTATTGGCGGACTTACTATACGCTACTATACGCACTATTGGCGGACCAAACGTCAATAATTGTGGTGGTCAAGTGCCACAGCATTATGCTGAGCGTAGCACCGTTGTTTTTGTGCCGTCAGATGGGACGTGTATCTGCACATAAACATTTTAATTGTTTTTAAGATATCTTTATACTTCCATATTTTTATTTACTTTTTGTTATAGCCGCATTCTATAATAATTGATGATGCATGTCATGATGGTACAAAAATAAAAAATCTTTTAATTTCATTTAATTTAATTTCATTTCATTTCATTTCATTTATATAATTATGTTTATCCATTGTCTAGTATTCATAGTACAAGCTCTGCTTAGTATGGGACAGATGGTGTTGTGTGTATGTAATAGTATATTATTGTTGTTATAGTGATGTAACATATGAACATTGTTTCGTAATACCTACATTAAAGTTTCCAGTTTGAGTTACATAATAATCGTGTAAAAATTAACTTTGAAAGTAAATTTACTTACTACTATGCTAAAATCACAATCTGATATAGAGAAGTTACTATTCGTTACTAATTTAATAAACTATTTAGAGCCTTAAGCATCACTTCTTGATGTAATGAGAACGTGGTGTAGAAGGCTGCTCGTAGATTATACGATTGTTTACCATCAGGAAGAGACTGGTTATTTTGAATGGCTACAATAAAAAAATCTTATATTTTCCTTCATCAATATTTAAATAAGCCAAGCTGGCTGAAACTGCTGTTTTGGGCGTAAATTTTGTTATTTATACTGTTTTATGGCTTTATGATAACGCAACAAGCTCATAGCGTTATCACAAAAAACTTTATGACATCCAATATAATACAGTTGATAATTATTTAGTTACTTTAAAAAAGGTCCGAATCATATCGAACCAATGTCTAACAGACAACAGGCTAAAGATTAATAACTAACATCTAATAAAATTTATTTGTAATGCCAACTTAGAATCGTAATTTAACATTTCTAAGAAAATTATAGCACGAAAATATGCACTACCTTATGCGCACCACATGCGCATAAATAATTTGTATTACTTTTCTTTCTATATCTTAATTACTCTGGCCAAGTTGTTGACTCAGCTTATATAATGTTAATACGTATACTCTGTCTCAATAGAATTAATATTCTATGTAAACAATCGTTCCATGCATAAATAAATATAAAGTCATTTAGAAAATTTAAACTCCCTTTGAAAAGTAGTTAATAAATACAATAAGCCGTATGAAAGTCCTCCTTTGATAAATATCCACACATTGATTTTACAGAAAAATATTTTATGATGAAAGACACAAAAGTTGTTTAACTTTTTCTCAAATTCTATTGGGATAGACTATAGTAAAAGTCATAAGTACTTAATAATTTGATGATAAACGTAACTTCTTTTAATCTTTTGTACAGACTTATCCTTCTGTATAATGTACGCTGTCAGTTGTCAGTCGGATCACGCTCTCGATAGGCGAATGGCCCATGAGTGCTTCAACGTGACTGCCGACCGATGAATATTTTCAACAAGCTTTTGTTTTTAAAGTGACTTCAATCTGAATATTTGGGGGAAATAAAAGAAGAGCCCAGTTTTTATAGACGATAGTGTTTTTTGATGAGCGTGTTGTAAATGTTTTATGTTTTCATAGGTTAGTGTAAGCAGTACGTTTCATTTTGGTTTTATATTGTGAACAATTCTAGACATATGTACAAAAGTTATGTGTAAAACACACATAACAATTGTATTATTTTAAAGCAGCGATAGCCTAATGGGAGAACATTGGACTGCTACGTAGAGGTCTCGAATTCGATCCCAAGGCGAAAAGTCAAAAGTTATGTGCATTTTAAATAGTTCGTTATCGCTTGCTTTAACGGTGAAGGTAAATATCGTGAGGAAACCTGAATATTTAAGAATTCTCCATAATACTCTAGAATATATGCCAACACGTCAGGGCCAGCGTGGTGGACTATCATGGCATAACCCTTTTATTTTTAACTATACGAAAAACAGTGGGCAGAAATAAAGGAATGTAAACAGACGAAGGAAGCACTCCCATCCTTAAACATCTGTCGCGCAAACTCCTACGTGCCACAAGGAAAAACCTACGCCACCTAGTAGGTATAATAACAGGCCACTGCTCACTCAACAAACACCTATTCAACATCGGCATCACTGACAGTCCCCTATGTAGAGGCTGCATAGAGACCGAGGAGACACCGGCTCACGTGCTCCTACACTGCAAAAGCGTGAGCAATCAACGGACAAAACTTCTGAACAGTCCAGAAACGATGCAGGAGGTGCTGCGCAACACCGGTCCCCTATTGTCTTTCTGGACGGAGCTGAGGTGGTATGAGTAACCGAACAAATTTTTGCGTCGGTTACTTACGCACAATGGCCCAATTGTGGGGTTAAGTGCGGATAATACATGTCCAAACAACTAACTAACTAGCCCTTTTATTATTGTAATCCTGTTATTGTATATTATAGAGAATCGGATAAATGATACCGATGCACCAGTGTAATCTACATACACACACACACTCCCGATAAAATTGATTGAATAAAAAGTTAATTGAATAGCTATTTTTCGGTAAGACATTTCAATAGCTGTCCCAAGATTTAAAACTGGGATTTTACGGTCGATAGGTTCGGCTCTCTCTTGCGTGGATTGACGGTCGCAGGAGACATATAATTAATAAAATACTAACGCAATGATAAAAGTACAAGTTTGAAAAAGTGCCGACTTAGTCATTTTCAAAACTAAAATTATTAGTAATTAGTACAAAATTTAAATAGAGGCACAAAAACAGTTTTACATTTAACTAATTGCAATAATTAATCTAACATTAAACTGGAAACTAGAGTTGATCACCGTCTTGTTGGAATATCAATTGTATTTTTATGAATACATTAAGGGCAATTGCCACAGCATTGTAACATCATGAATTCTGGAACTGTGTCCGGTAGATGGCACTAGGCTCATCCTCTACTACTTAAGACCTAAAACTATATCTGCTGTGTCCGGTAGATGGCACTAGGCTCATTCTCTATTACTTAAGACCTAAAACCATATCTGCTGTGTCCGGTAGATGGCACTAGGCTCATCCTCTATTACTTAAGACCTAAAATCATATCTGCTGTGTCGGTTAGATGGCACTAGGCTCATCCTTTATTACCTAAGACCTAAAACCATATCTGCTGTGTCCGGTAGATGGCCCTAGGCTCATTCTCTATTACTTAAGACTTAAAACCATATCTGCTGTGTCCGATAGATGGCACTGGCTCATCCTCTATTACTTAATACCTAAAATTATAGTTGGCGAAATTTTTACTCAATACATCTTTGCCTACTCCTTAGAGAATTTAGACGAGAAACTATGTACGTAAATTATTAGCAAAGACCATCACAAAGGTATATATAATATGCATGCAAAATTACTCAACAAATTATTTTGTGATCCTATTAATCCCATTTGCTTCGTCTCCATACGATCTACTTGCATTAACCGACGAATTTATACGCAGGTGAAATTATTGCAGCTTTAGTTCGAGTAGTAAAACTGTATTCATTTCTATTCAAAACAAAGGGTCTTAATCGCGTTGGTAGATATTTGAAAGTAATAAATACTTGTATATTTTGACGTTTTGTCTGACTTGCATCGATTTTGGTCACGGGTTTGGACAGCCAGTGCGATCCATAGAAAACCCGTGGTACTTCATCTTTACCTTTATCTTATCAACACTGGTTGAAGATAAAATAATATTAACTCTCGCGTAAAAGTAGGTTAGGTTACATAACACATTTACTTCGATCGATCAGTTTTTGAGTTGAATCCTTACAAACAAACAAACAAAAACTCAAATCTATCCACTTTATAATATTAGTATAGATTTCATACCTGTAGTAGTCTCTGACTAACTTTTCGGCAAATACGTTGGTCATGAGTATATAATTTACATTTACAAGATAAATCTCATTTAATTTATAAGACATTTATATATATAATTTATATAAAAGAAATTAGCACGCTTTTACAACGTTCTAAGGTCAGTATTTTTTAAATCAAATAAAATTTCGTCTAGAAAATTATTCACGAATATTATTTGAACGGAAACTTAACAGTTCCGAATTAGTCTCAAAGTTTGCTTATCAGAAATATATTTAATTAAATCAGCCTTAAAGGTTAACCACAACCTGAACCTTCCAAAAAAACGAATTACACTTCCAGTATTAAGAAAATAATATTTCTTAAATATTTTCAGACGTATCTGGAAAATTAATCTCAGCAAATTTTTCACAGTCGATTTATCAAAAGAACAATTTCATCGTTGTCTTATATAAATAGAGTCTGGTACGGACAGACTATTCAAAATACCCAGTAAGGCAAAACTTAAGGCTGTAGTGGAAGAGATATCGACCAAAGTTGATATCAATGAAAACGGTTGGTAAATAGTAAAGAACAATAAGATTAAATAGTCTTTGCTTTCAAAGGACTATGCGAAATCTTCTTTTGTTTGTCATAATGCTAATCACACTGTAGTGTAATGATTGTTTAAACTATCCTATGATAATATTGTCTTACGTTTACGCGAATGTTATACATTGAAATTAGACGTTAAATATACAACATTTGAAGTGAAAACTTCTTTAGCGGCGTTGTGCACTTTTTTGTGATGGGTAAAAATGTCAAACTCGCGTCAGGACATGTGACCTGATCGAAAATTCGTAAGACGGAGGGAGAATTGTCAAACTCGCGTCAGGACACGTGACCTGATCGAAAATTCGTAAGACGGAGGGAGAATTGTCATGTTTGTGTACGATAGCACAATAAATGAATATTGTATTTTGCCACATAAATGATAGCACTTTTATACTGATAATTAAAGCAATTCGTGCAAAATTATTTCCTAACCATTCCAAAATATCAAAAATGCACAACGTTAATATTCAAGTTTTCACTTCTGCCGGCACTCCCGGAGTGCAACCCGTTGTCTTTTTTACTATTTAAATTATTGAAGTATTTAGATTTACAGTTTACCCGCCGTTTCGGTTGCTTTTTAGTAGCCATGGTCATGGGAAGTCTCCCCGTGATATGATTTTAATTTAGTGTTTCAAATAAACCACGACAAAATCCGTATTAAGTAGCCTTATGTCAATCTATCCAATCATGGTAATTTGCAAGAATGTCGTCGACCACATTATCGTGTCGCCACATCGCTCATGATTATAATAGTATAATCATGTGTTGCTGGTTCAAACGTATACGAATAAACTATGTTTACTCTATAAATGACTACTCCAGGTATTTGTTGTATTCGTTGCGTCAAATGCTTTATGGTATTGTCTGGTCTTCAAGATTTCTATAAAATATTAAAAGCTGAATTATTCAATTGTAAAGTATTACTACCTCCTTGACCCGTGGCATAAGTTTGTGATCATACATAATCATCATCATGCGTGCTAACGTGTGAACTATCAGATATATTAAAAAAGCTAATAAAACTTTGCCCGTCAGATTGTCATCTAGGTCTAAATGTTATTGAATATTTACGGCACAGTCTGTAATAGATGGCTCAACCGATGTTGAACTTAAAACATAGCTCATCAAGCATCAACATAATGTATGAAATAGAAAAGAAAGGAAGAAAGAAAATCGTTTATTTGTCACAGATACACACAGTACAAAAGTACAAAAATAGATAAATATGAAAAAGTAATAGGTACATTGTTAAAATGATTCACAGGTTTCTAATAAATATTATCAGGATCACTTTCGTGTAATGCATAGTTTAGTTACTGAATCAATGTCACAGATTGCTAATGTAACAGGTTCCAGGCTTTCTTCACGATTAAAACATTTTCCTTTTAAGCTTGCACTGTGTAAGGCAAATGCTTCGAAAGCTTCATTTTTAGAATTCTTATGAATATTCAAAAGATTTAAGTGAGAATGTCTTTGTTTATATATAAAACTTAATTTATTGCAAAATTCTTATTCTCCTTTATTTTCTAGACAATCTAAGATGTAGGTCTGTGTCTGCCAATCTGTGAAAGTCTTAAAGTATGCATAATAAATAACCACGTCGCTCGTGAATTTCTGAAAGTATTTTAATTTAAAGTTACAGATTAAATATTAATATACAGGGCGCTATGGCGCTCTTTGGGGGAGGGCTATGTCCAGCAGTGGACTATTATAGCCTGATGATTATGATTAAATATTATAAATTTGAAAGTAGTTTTTACTTTTCAATCTATCTTTTTACAAAAACTTTCAGCTTCCATATGTTTGTTTCAATAAAATTCTAAATTATTCAAGGGATTGGACTTGAAATTCTATTTTTGAAGTGAAAACTTCTTTAAGCGCGTTAAGCACTTCTTGGATGAACAAAAATGATGAAACTCGCGTCATCGTCATCGAACGCTTTCCATTTTTGAATTAATTTTGTTTATAAAGAAGCGTTTATGATCAAGGATTAAAGTTTTCACTTCTATCGGCAGTCCCCAAAGACTGCCCCAAAATTTTTATTGGTTTTATATACTTACCTCGAGTGTCAACGGAAATGGGATATACAATACTTTTATTTACTTTACCATAATGATTATTATCAGATTCCTCAGGGATGCGTGGCCTGGTTTAGCTTGTGTGTTATATTTTAATCCGTAAACATTCTTGGAATAGAGGACTAATGGCCTAAGAAGAGATATCGGAATATCGATCGCGGTTACTTTAAAGTAGCCTATTCTTTAAATCAAATGAAATCCATTTACGGCTAACATACTTACGTAATCTCACGCCTATATCCAGAACAGAAATACTGTAGTGAGCTATATCCACATTTTGCCAGCTATTATATTACATCCTACGTAATAGAGGTCTATTGCCGTATACTGGGCGTACTTCTTAGTTACGTGTTGGTAACGATAATTATTATAGAAAAATTCATCTGTCAAATTCAGTAATCGAACCCGAGACCTCATGAACAGAAGTCACAAGTTCAGTATAACAATAATATCAATCCTGTCTATTAAGCAAAACTTGACTTTGCCTTCCCCGTTTTGACAAGTGATAATTATCAATTACATGATTATGCTTGCGGCTTCGCTCGCGTAATTGTGTATTAGGTTAGTACAGTTATGGACGTAACAGTACTTTTCGAGGTAAAAGGTACCCTATATCATTTTCTGTTCTTCTGGCAACGTGTATGCGAAATATCATTATGATCGGTCTAGTAGTAGCGTAATAAACAATAAAAAAACTACATTCGCATTTATAATATTAGTCAGGAGACGAAGATCGACCGAAAAATGTCTACGTACCAATAGCAACGGTCTCACCACTAGGCTACTTTACATATTAATATCAATTTCAGCACGATGTTCAATTAAGTTCTTAGTAGTTCCAACTTTAGTTTATGTCATAGGTACTTTCATATTTTGTAATTATATCTTCAATTAATTAGCAAGTTATCGATAGTGCTGCTAATTATTCTTACACCCACGAATTTTTCGAATGTGCCTGTATAAATTAGCCATAGTAACATACATACATAGATTTACGCTTGTTTCCCAGAGGGGTAGGCAGAGACTACGGATTGCCATTTGCTACGATCCTGACACACTTCTCTGGATTCATTCACTTTCATCACATTCCTCATACACGTTCGCCGGTTTAAGGTGCTCTCAACTCGGCTTTGCCCAGAACGTCTCCGATCTGATCGAAAAACGTTCGCCTAGGTCTTCCCCTTGCAGCTGTTCCATTATGGTCCATTCTTTCTACATGCCAAAACCAGAAAATACTATAGCAACACAATTTAGAAATACATTACTTAACTTAGTTACTTACTTAACTAAAAGAGGCGACAAAGAATAAACTTTTGCATCAGTATAAAACAAAGCGCACCCTAAGATATTACATAACGGTGTAACAGACAGCCACGTTAAATGCAACGGACAAAGTTGAATCCATTTTAAAGTTAGTTCCGGCGGGGCTTTTAGCGCAATAAATGCCTTCCTTCCTCCACTTTCTTAAAAGTTTCCTTTAAAACAAAAAGATTTGTTTCTTATTCTTGAACAAACGGCCGACTCTACTGTCTCGCGAGCGATTTTCTTAGAACTATTTTCGCAATTTGAATCGAAATGAGGTATTTTCCTTTTGGTTTCCGATTTTCTTTTGTTAATCTTCGTTGTTTTTCTTTTACCTCTGTCTACGACGATAATAATTTGAGATATTTTGGTCTTGTATTTAAGTAATAAAACCTTTTTGGACGAATTCGTTTTTGTCGGCTGAAAATGTTGTAGTAATTGATTTGTTAATTCATGTTTGAATATTGGCACGATTCAAATATTGACTGCCTTGCTAGAATATTTTTAATAGCAATACCTTTGATGTTGGAAGCAGTCAGAGAATGTGGTAATCGTTTACTATCGCGGCATCGCAGCTGTCTTTGTTACCGTTTGAGTATAAAAAAGAAAATATTGTTTATATCGTCTTGTATTCCTCACTGATTATCATGTTTATCTTTCAGTCATTGACTACAATGATTGAAAATCCGTTTCCTCCCAACTTTAATTTTACAAGAGGAAATACTAGTCTCCTCTTGGAAAATTAATACAGTCAAATATAATGTCAACTATATTGTTCGTATAAAGTTTATTCGTACTTGGCTTTAGGCGTATTCATACGATGTGTGCATAATAATGCACACATCGTATGAATATGCTAAAAGCAAGATAATTGGATAACCATTTATTTTGTTCTAGCTTTTACCACGCAGCTTCGCTCACTCAAGAACAGTATTTCAATAGCAGATTTGTTTCAATTTGAAGAGCGATTTTCACTGTGACCTATTTATATAAAACGTACCTGTATAAAAATATATTATATAAAATAATGAGGAAGAGGTTTAGGTATTACATTTCACCAGCAATCGTCGAATTCGTCCGTCCACATAATGGAGGACAAGCCTATTGTCATCTAAAGGACACAGTTCCATTATACTCTGTGCTTCTCTAACCCTGCGCCACCAAATTAATCAATTTAATATTTATAAGTATAAAACTCTAGCAAACCTCTCCTATTTTATCTGCTAAAATATACCTCGAAGTTATGTGCCTATTGAATAGTTAATTATCACTTGCTTGAAAGGTGAAATAAACATCGTGAGGAAACCTGCATGCCTAAAAGTTATATATCATTTTCTCGAAGATGTGTGTCTACCAACTCGCACAAGGCCAGCGTGATGGCCTGAACCATCTCATACTAAGAAAAGGCTCGTGCCTAGCAGTACACAGTTTGGACACTATTTATATAAAGGGCTGCATAACAAACTAATATCAAATTACAATATTATGTGCTTCAATATATCACAAAACCTTTGATACAAATTCTAAAAAACAAACACTATTACGACACGAGATAAAGCCTTGAACATTTATTTCCGTAAAACAACACAGAGTCATATTTTTCCTCCACATCCATTTATCTTCATAACAAACCTAAACATAAAAAATCTCTGTAGGTAACAAAAATATCTAAACTGATTTCGCTTTTGAGCTTCAGGCTTATTACGGTATATGGAAATCATATTTTATTGTTCTATCATTTATTTTTTGGTTATATTCTGAACAGGTACTTATCCTAGGTCTTATATAAAGTGTGACAACTGTTTAATAATAATTCTCTCAATACTGCGGACGTAGACTTCAATGTACGACCTGTAATTACTTGAGTACAAACTTGCAGTATTTGGCACTAACATTTTTACTTTCCTCAGTACTTTACTGCGCTCAAGCCGAAATTGGTCTTCTCTTGCGAATTGTTGCAATGTTATTCTCATTTCGTCTTAGCGGATCATCCTTACTAGTTCCATCAGTATTTTGTTCCATGGAACTAACCTCGTAGCGTAATGTTATATATAACATCACGCTACTAGCAACGGGATAAGAATAGTAATTATAAACGTGGGTAAAACCGCGGAGGGAGCTAGTAATATATAATGCTAAATAATAATCATAATATGTACTTTTATTTCATTCTAGGTAATTTCAATTTTCGGTCTTTATCTTTTTAAAATACAACTTCTGCAACCTGTTATCATTCTGGTGTCGCGGGGAGACAAACATTCAACAACGGACCCAAAAACACCCAGACTCGCAACAACAATTTGTTGATCACTCCCGTGTGGGAATCGGACCCACACTATTCGGCGCAGAAGCAGTGGCGAGGTGATCACTTAAACCTCTACGCTATCCGTGCAGTCCTTACTTTTACTTCTCTTTCGCTGCATTATATTCAGCGCTGCATTATATCCATATACTATGAACTCATGCCACGTAAAATAAATAAAAATAACTTAAGACATACTTACCGCAACAGACACTCGCTGCAGCTTGAACTTAGTCTCTACCAAAGTGTACATTTTGTGAGAAAGTAAATGCAAGTTCTATGTAGCTAATACTTATGCACGTTCTATCTGAATAGTTTTGGAAACTCAAATTTATGATATGCTTAACTATATGGTGCTTTATTTTTTATTTCCTATTTGTGTTTATCTTTTTATTTTTATTTTTTCACTTTCAGTTAAATTATGTAATATTTATTTTAATTAATAATGCCATCAATTTATGATATTATGTATTTTAAATTATCATTTACTTTTGTCCTAGTGTCCCATTGTATTTTCCTGTCTAACTGTATACCTACTACGTTTATGCTGTCTGCAGTATGTGTTGTGTGTTTTTTCTGTCAAAATAAATGTATTTTCTTTCTTTCTTTCTTTCTTTCTTTCTTATGGGCACAACAGTGTGTCCTCCATCTTGGTTAAACCTAGAACAGATTGGAAAGCACTAACTACACGAAAGCACAAATACACGCCAGTGCTTCCGAAATCCAACCAAAGCCTTATACAAACCAGATTATACTATTTCCTTTTATATTAAATTACTAGCAATTCAGCTTATAAATCTATACTAATATTATAAAGCTGAAGAGTTCGTTTGTTTGTTTGAACGCGCTAATCTCAGGAACTACTGGTTCGAATTGAAAAATTGTTTTAGTGTTGGATAGCCTATTTATCGAGGAAGGTTATATAACATCACGCTACGATCCATGGGAGCGACGCAGTAACTATAAACGCGGCTAGCTATTAATATTCTTGTTAACCGACCAGCTAAGCTAAAATGTTTGTGTAAGGAGTGGTGTCACATCGGTAGTGCAATTAATGGAATTCGAAACCGCGACCTCTAGATCGCAAGTTCCATGCCTTATCCATTGGCCTACCAACGCTTAGATTTTGCCTATGTATGCTATGATTTCAGGACGCACGTTATAGGAGGAAAATCTACAGCTATCAACAAAAAATAGCAAAGTTTTATAATGACTTTGAATGCTCTTTATGTGTGTGATGATACCTGCGTTGCTCTTAATTTTTGAATCAGTTATAACCTTTTGTTTTCAAAGTTTTGTCTCCAAATCTGTTCAGTACATGGCAATAGACTTGTTATTTATTACGTGGGTCCTAAGACTGAGTAGACAAAATGTGATTATATAAGGCAAAGGCGTGTGTGTATTTTCAGGTTTAAATTATAACTAAGGTGATACAAATATACTGGGTTAATTAAAAAATACTAATAAATAACCTTTTACCTGTGCCTTATATAGATAAGGTAAATGGTAAATGGTAATGGTTGGTAAATGGTAGAACAAAAGTTGTTAGGTAAGGCATAGACCTTACCTAACTTTTGTTCTACCATTTTTTATAACTAATTACTGTCTTTTTTGAAGTAAAACCTTCTTTAGGCGCGTTGAGCACTTCTTGGCTGAACAAAAGTCATCTTAACCGAACGCTTTCCATTTTTGAATTATTTTTGGTTTATAAAGAAATGTTTATGATCAAGGATTAAAGTTTTCACTTCTATCGGCAGTCCCCAAAGACTGCCCCAATTTTTTTTATCCGTACAAAAGTATAAATTTTGTCGTGGTTGTTCTAATTCCACAACTGAGACTTAAGACTACATACGGTAGCAAAATAAAAGCAGCGGCGAAACCAAACGACATACCGTGGGGAGAAAAGGCGTTTGCAGAAACGGGGCACATGTAATTTTAAGTTAGAAAATTGTATTAAGTTTTGTTAAAAGTGGTAGAACAAAAGTTGTTAAGTATGATTTAAACAAGACGAATTTAATTTTACCTTATTTTAATTAGTCATTAGATAGAAATAGACACAAACTAAGAGCATTATTCTTTTACACAAGGAAAGACAGGCCAGCAGTCCATACAATGGTAAGTGATTATGAATTCATTATAGATTGAAAAAATTACTTCTAAAGTTATATAAAGAATTTCTAAGGGAAATAATAATTGTTGCTGCATTGTCGTATGATACAAAAGCTCAAGTGGCAGTGAAATAATTATTCAGAGCATTCCTTATTGAAATCTTCTTATACATAATAATAATAATATTCTACCACATACACACAACACCATCTAGCCCAAACTAAGCAGAGCTTGTACTATGGGTACTAGACAATGGATAAACATACATATATACTTTTTTTTTGTAAATACATACATATTATACATAGAAACACTCAGATCAAGACAAACATTCATGTTCATGCACACAAATGTTTGCCTTGTGCGGGAATCGAACCCGCGACCTCAGGCGTGACATTCGGTTACACTAACCACAACGCCACCGAGACTGACATAATAACTTTCTTGCCTGTTTCTGATAATATTTTTCTGGAATGAAAGTAATAAAGTCTAAATATTCAGTCGCCCAACACTTAATACTTCACATACTCTTATAACATTTTATAAAGGGTGATATCAACAGGTTGTTCTGGAATCTTCCGATGTGCATTACCGTCAAAGTTATTTAAGTCTTCACTAGATTCTCTCATATTTCGTGTATGTAATAAAGTTGAGTTTCGTAAAATGTAGGTTCTTTAGAGATTCCTGTTTGATGTCGAAAGTATTTAGGGGGTTAAAGTCTTGAGATGTAGAGTGGCATAAACTTCAGTATTACTTGCTATGATATAATTCTGAGTACTTGAGTACTTATTCATATTAAATCTCGTAAATTGGCAGTAATTTTATAGCTGAGTGCGAGATTTGAGATTTATGTTAGCCATAGCAGAATATTTGCTCGATACCGTATGGTACAGTACTACCGACTAGTAAATTTACACGCTATAGAAGGTATTAGGTTGTCGCTATGAACTTGCCTTTTACGTCACCAAATAAACGATAAGATCCTGAAAACGATGGAATGTCGATTTTTATGTTGTCTATTATAATATTAAAACGGTAGAATATTATAATCACGATCGTATGTCATACCTATAGGATTTGAATCGATGGATTTTAGGCTGATATATCCTTAAATTTGTTTGCGTATTGCATATACATAATCAAATTCAGTTTAACCATCAATATTATTCGTATACAATCGATTTACTGGAACACTCGAATAGTTAGTGCATAGCTTATGCATGTGTAGGTATACTATTAGTATGTTACTCTTATAAATGCCTGAATACTTCTGTATTCTTCTTTTGCATCGGCAAAAGTCCAGTTATTAAAGTGCCATAGGATAAAGAACGTACCTAGCAACTGCCTGACAGTAACAGTATCTAACCGAATTCACGATGATACTAGATTCTGTGCTGCACATATACATAGATTTCATGTTACAAAAATCCAAATAATAATAATAAAAGTATTCAGGGCAGACGCCATTTTTCATCCATAGTTACCAATATACGGATCCATTAAACATCTATCCCAATAGCCCAGACTTATTAGAGTACATATGTAGCAATAGACCTACGCCTGCTGCGGCTAGTGCTACCGTAGGTGTTTATTTATTTATTTAAAAGGATCTCTAACAAGAAATACATATATATTGCAATTAAAAGCTAAGCACAAATATTGTAGGTCTTATGTTTTCTTACTATTGAGATCACAGCATGCGACAAAAATAGTAGGTACATACATAAATGCAATTAAAATACAAGTAAAATATTATAATATAACTATGAAATTTAAAAAAATACAAATAACAAAATAATAAAGAAAAAGAGAAAAGCGATCTACAAAACATTCCGCAAATGAGCTGCAACAGCATTTTTGAATTTCGTCAGTGAATTATCAGATATATATCTATGTCTTCCGAAGCCTGCGACACATCGTTGTAAAAGTAAGATAATCTGACTATCGGTGAATGCCTACCAAGGTTAGTTCTATGTCATGGCGGTCTAAGTAGCGAGACAGGATGGCGAGGGACTCTATGTGGTACATTGATGCATATTTTATTTAGAAGTTCAGGGTAGTCAAACTGGTTATTGAGCAGCTTATACAAGAATATCAAATCAGAGAGTCCCACTTTAATCCATCCCACTTTAGATTAAACCTTTCGAAGGGCCTCTTCACGTTGAACCCATGTCTTCGTGTAAGCCTCCCAAAGGGCCAGGTATTTTCTAATATAATATGTTGGAAAATACCTGTGATAAGAGAAACATAATAAGCAATATACAAATAACTTTATCGATTTCAAATTAATTTTGCAACTCTACTTGTTATATGTACCTATGTTTACAAATAAAGTATATTCTATTCTATTCTATTCTATTCTATTCTATTCTATTCTACACTTAATGACAACGCTGCATATTTTAAATACATGTTTAAGTAGTATAACATCAATCCAAAACCTAAGAATAATAATAATATCAATGCTACGAAACACACTTTTACTTCACTTTAATCAAGTATTATCCGTAGAATTTCTTATTATAATCACAAAAGATGTAGAGGATAGGAACTGTCTCCCCAAAGGCGATAGTCAATTTCATTAATGCCATCTGCCCGAAGGACGTGCAGTAATAGTGCAAGAGGACATTTCAATAGATCCAATAGTTCGAAGATAGAAGGGCTTTTATGAACCCGTACCTTTTTCCGTGAATCCGAATTACAATTTATAATGTTATTATCGAGTTCGACATTTATTGACCATAATAAAGTTGGAATTATATTTACTATGGCGGTGAAATACCAGTAATAAATGGAGTAATAGAACGAGAATGGCGAAGTTATTTTGTGTATTGAGACAAAAGCCAATGCTCACAGTAGTTTATAAGGCAGTAAGATTTATGGCGCCACGATAGCCCGTTCGGGAACCACGCAGAGTTTCTGAAATAAAATCATGAAAATTTTCAAACATTTTACAAAATATGGTTTGATAAAAGTATGCTTAGTTATTTTGTCATTTTGAAATAATGGATGACAAAATATTGATCTATAAATCATAGAAAGTAAACTAAAAGATAAATATTTAGGTGAGAACGTTTTTAACATATCACAACCGTTATGGAGAATGACCAGAATAATCCTTGAATCGATTATAAGCGTTCTGAAGAAAAACAGGCTAAATCTAAGGATTATGTATAAAAACTATGATGAAAGTAAATACAACAGACAAGAGAGTTATCAAAATTGTAGCAAATGAAAATCCATAGTGTGCCATTCTAGGAAAAAGGCATTAGTACATGTATATTGTTTATGTACCTACATAATATACTATGCACCGAAACGCTAACAAGCATATTACCCGAATGATAATCCTAACCCCAATCCTAACTAATATTATAAATGCGATTGTGAGTTTGTTTGTACGTTACGCTTTCACGCCTCAACTACTTGATCGATCATCATGAAATTTAACATACATGTTTTCAGGGGAACACAAAAACACAAGGGGACCTTTCATCCAGAAAAATGCACTGTCACTAACCTAATCTGCATTTATGCGAGGGAAGCCGCGGGGAAAATCTAGTATTATATAGTTTGGGATTTAATTTGAAATATAGGCCATGTTTCATCCTTTTGTATTTAGTAGAACCGGATACATAATATATTTCATATACGTACACACGCAGGTAACAACTAGTCTTCAAGAAAATCTTCGGATGTACATAATTATTATATTATTTTATGTGGGAGCCAGTCAGCGTAGACCGGCGACACTTCGACCCAGTGAGATCTTTTGTGTCGATACTCTCTCAATAACGACTGCCATAGCATGACAGCCAGGACCAACGGCTTAACGTGCTCTCCGAGACACGGAGCAGGCGATAATTGTCAATCAATACGCACATAATTACGAAAAGTCATATAACTTCCGAAAGTCAGAGGTGCGCCACGTGGGTTCGAACCCGAGACCCTCTGCATTGCAGTCTGTTGATCTCCCCACTGAGCTATCGCTGCTCTTCAGATGTACATACGTTATATAGTAAAGAAAAATCATTTCATCAGTTTTTCTCAGCAAAACTAAAGTAAGAATACAGGTTCACAAAGACTTCTTCGAGAAATTAGTAGTCTTTTGTGATAAAAAAACGGTGTTGTTTAACATCAAAAAGCTTATGGTATAATGAATATCACTTTGCAATAAAGACAGCAGGTACGCTCTACTGTAGGTTCAGTACACACCAACTTATTGAAGTAAAAATAAGATATTAAATATTGAAGCCGTGACTATGAGTAATAAATGATAATACGGCGGGCATAGATTTATTGATACGAAGCCAAGTCTGCGTATTATTTGTGTCCGTTGTTTCAATATTTTGTAAAGTCTCCTGCGACACAGGATTATTCTCTGAGCAGGTGATGTATATTGTATAACAAAAAAGACACAGTTTCAGTAGTGGCTAAGATTACTAAGACTTTAACCACTACAGAAACCATGACTGTTGATAGAGATATTTAAAAATCTTACGGCTAACAAAACACGTAAACTGAAAGAAGTAAACACAGTAAAATTACGCATGGATATTAAAGTGTCCACTTGTTGCGGTCGTATTCTGGTTAAATCTGCTATTTATAACGCAAAACACAACACTGCATATTTTAATACTAAGCAATAAAGTGCTGGAGAGTACAAGTGATAAGAGATGGAGTGATAAGAGATGGAGTGACAATGGAATATTTCTTCAAATCTTTGCTATCTTCAAATTTTTGCTAACAGCAATGTGCAGTCATTCGAATAACCATTCGAATTAGCCAAATGTATTCGATCAATATTTGAATTATTTACTTAGAAAGATGAAAGAGCAGCGATAGCCTAGTAGGAAACCGTTGGGCTGCCATGTAAAGGTTTTGGATTCGATGCCTCGTCCTTGGCAATATGTTATTGGGTTTTCTGTCATGATATCCTTAGTAGCAGCAAGACATCTGGAACTGTGTCCAATAAACGGCAATAAGGATGCACCCTAGAGACCATAACCGATGAAATATGGGGTGTACAGTTCAGCGTTTCCCTTTAGGATATGGGCCTGGCACTAAATAAAAGTAGCTGAAGTAGTCACCTTACCATTGGCCCTACGCCGAGTGTTGTGGGTTTCGATCCCATTGGTATGTGACAAAACTTTGTATGATTTACAGTTGCTGCGAGTCAGTGTGTTCTTTGAGTCTCCTGTTTGCCTGTTTGTAAAGTATCCCGCGATACAGTAATGCCTAGTGCGGGAGTTGTCTTTTTATAAAGAAAATATGTGATTTTTGTTTTACCACGCTAGAAACTATTCACTTGGTACATTTGCAAACTGCATACGGCAAACGTTAGTGCATAACGCGTTTTATGAAACCAGTACACCAGGTGTGTGGATTATACATGATCATTCTATTTAAGTTTACTTATTCAATAAACAACTAAATTGTTCCCAGTAAATAACTTAAATCTTGCATATGTTTAGCAGTCTTTATGACGTACTGGTGAGTAAAGCGACAGTTGCTTATAGGGTCTCGGGTTCGATTCCCAGTTAGAGTGTTGTTGAGTTTTCCTGTCAAAATATTTTTCGTAGTAGCACGGAGTTTAAGACTATGTTCTGTAGTTTGTAATTAACTTTGCATAATAGCGTTCATATCTGTTAAGTATATACAACGTTGAGTATCTAATAGTTAAGTAACAATTTTACCAACTTCAAAAAAGGAAAAACATTCGAGGCAATGGCATTGCTTAAATTCGATTAGGAGCTTAATATTAAAAGAATAAAGAAAATGTTTATATTTCGCTTGCCAGAGTTATAGCAATCGTTATGTATTTTTCGTTATGAACATTTCAATAATTGGACAAAGGCATTGGCACAAATATTTGTCACCATTATCTAATGACCCAATCTTCCAATCAACCTTCAAGGACACGACAGCTAACTCAATATACCATTTATCCTCATCGCCCGGGGAGATGCAATTTGATTAAAACTCTACTACAATTTTTCTTCCATTTCGTTTAAAATCAATTTTCAAGACTTCGTTAGCTTTATCGGGGCAAGATAGATTGTCAGGCGACTGAAGATTCTTTCCATTAATTCTATCAGTCCCATTACACGTTCAGGGGGACTTCAATCCAATGTGTCAATTAACGATTGGAAAAATATATTACATTGACATCAAATTCGATGAAAAGTGTTGTTGGGCATTTTAATGAAATATGTGGTCTAATTTAGTACCGTTTGAATAGTATCGTTCGTAATTTGAATTTGTAAAGCAAACAAAAAGAAACCTAGATGCGTTATTTAAAAAAGAAGGTCTTTTTAAAAAGGTTTTAATAAAATAAGTTTGTATCGCGAGTAATGAATTGAGGATTTGATAGAACAGATACTTAGTTAAAGATTGATACCAACATATAACTATGTATGTATTTTTATATGTTGATAAAGCGTAGTAGGCCTATATCCTAGAAGAGGTGGGCAAAAGTATTGCATAAATAACTTCAAAAAGTCATTGTTGTATACAATGGGATCAATCTTTACAAATCTGCTCGTCTATCTTTTGCCTAATGGCCGCTAGGCTACTGCTATACATTCTATCCAGAGTACTTTGCACTTGCGCTGGAAAATATTCCATCTTTATCGATCCCTTGCTATACGTTACTGATGACTAATAGTAATTGAAAAATGTGTGTTTGTAATTTATTGGCAGTTACCAGTAAAATAAATAATACTTAAAAGTCCCTACAGTTCTTTGACTGCCTAACATTCTACCTAGGGTTTGTTAATGGTCAATGAACTCCGCAGAATGCTTAGTTAGCGAGTCACGTTCCGGTCTTCAGACGGAATTAGGAATCACCAAAATTGCAAAGTTTGTATTGAATTATACTTGGTATTTGTTTTTGTGTGTTTTATTGTACATGGCGTGTTATAGAATTGGCTATAATTATGTAAGGTCAACGGTCAATGAAGGTAAAAAAATAAAAAAAACGGCATATCTTTTATTCTTTATTAATTCACGGACTTAAATTAATATTATAATATTATTTAATATTATCAGTCTCATTGTAACTTAAGCTTACATTAGCAATCCAAAAAATAAATTACGGTTAACATACTGCATGCAGACCTTGCTGACATTTACTGGTTCGGCCAATATGCTTTGGATTACCACATCTTACCTAGTAAGTATACGTAATTGGTGGATTATACTCTGTCTTTTATTCTTGACACAATCCTTTAACAAATGGTATATCATACAAAGCTCACAAATGCAAGGAATTGCAATTGTACTATGGTTCTGATTGCTTGTTTCTTTAAGACATTAAGCGCCGCGGCTGTCACTAGATGTCTGCCAACTATATACTCGTTTTGTATAGCGTAGCGTTTATCTGCGTAGCGTTTACCTGCGTAGCGTTTATTTGCGTAGCGCGTGCCTGCGTAGCGTTTAACGTGTTAAGGTGTTTGGAAAAAGAAAGACCTTTCTGTATATAAATTAGTAAATTACATTATTATCTATTAGCTTTTGCCCGCGGCTTGGCTCACGTTATTTTGAATTTGATAATCAATTCGGGTTGTACTCTGCTTGTAATACTAAAATTCAATTATGATTCGAAAGACACGTGGCGCCATCTATTATCATAAGAACGTTATTGTTGTTTTCCTCGGGAACAGTAATTTTTTTCGGGATGAAAGGTAGCCTATGTCCGTTTCTGTACACCTGTCAACGTATATGCAAAATTTCAGAATGATGGGTTCAGTGCTTTAGGCGTGAAAAGGTAACAAACAAACAAACTCAGTTTCGCTTTTATAATATTAGTTAGGATTCATGTAGAACTATGAATCCTGCCGAGTGACAAATGGCGTCGAACGCAACTCGCAGGCAGCATCGTTAGTTTGACAATTTATTATGTATCATATTCATTGTATCGCCTGTATATTTGTCACTGATACGCCTGGGATTGTATATACCTAATAGCTATTTTAGCTTTAAAATTAAACTACTTTATACGGTTTTTGTCACGTTGTTTATTTTGAAACTCTTTTATTACATAATTTGAAGTATGTCAATAATACTATTATCAAACAATACCGAAATTTAGACTTTTCAGCAGCTATGTTCACGGAGCAACTTCTAACTATTAACGGATTCTGGCCAGGTTAGGTAAGGCAATATATAAAGTAAACCTTTTTTGCGTTGAGATTAACAATTTCTACTCGTTTAGTCCGAAGTGTGTCTAGTAAATTATCTTATTAGGCAAGTCCTTCTTAAATTTTACTTGCATTTCATTGATGAGCTCACGAAAATACACTAAAGACCCGCTTGGAGATAAAAAGTAATATTTTAATATTGAATATTTATTTATATTAAATTTTATAATATATACTGAGACAGTCTGATATTTTTATTTTATCCGTTTCCGAGGGAACTTTGACATAAAATGTATAATAACACTTTTATATAGTAATGTTATGATAATTTGAATGATCTACAAAGTGTTATGCCGAATTTGAGTGTTTTGTGTCCGTTGTTTGAATGTTCGTAAAGTACTTCGACAATTATTTAAAAAAGTAAATTTGTGGATTTGGGTTTACCGTTATGTTTCTTCTTTTTTGAATACTATAAGACTGCCATGTTGGTTTAATAGCACAATTTGGCGCTTACGCTTGTTAATTGCGAGGTTCTAGATTAAATATTCCCAGGTTAGGCAAAACATTTATTTTTCTGTTAAGTAATGTTCTGTAGCAGCGCAAGATATAAAAATGTGCCTGTTAGATTACAAAAGATTAAGTCTCAATTACGTGAAATTAAAAATACCTGGTAAAATAGCAGTTCAAGAATATACAGTTTTAAATCATGATGTATATATGTACCTATATATCCTATGTATAAATGGGCTGTATGCCTTATATAACGCTAAAATTAATACCATTGACAACATTAACATGTTAAATGACATGTTGAGGTCTATAAACACAACTGACATACAATAAAAGTGATTTCCAACAAGCATTCTAAATCGGAACACATTTCTAGCCGCTAGCAGTGTTCGTACATTTCAATATCCCAGTCCGCCAACACCCTAACGCCTGATCGTCCGGCAAACACCGCGTCACTCATGTCACCACACTATTTGCATGTTTGATTGGACTCCGCCCAAATATTGTGCTCATTTTAAAATAATAATTCAAATTCAATGCTTCTGTTTGTTACTATTGATTGGTATTCAAACACAATCGGGTATTTTACTGCTTTCATTGTCTAATATGATGGTTGTCATTCGAGAACTTTATGTTGATACAAGGAAATCGAATTTGGAAGAAATTGGCTGGTTTGGTAATCAATATTATAGATATATATTTATATTCCTGAAAGGATCCAAGCTGTGACGTTATGACCATGTAGTCAGGTCCAACTTAAATGTACCTAATATATATATAAATAAAAAATAAAAAATTCTACGACGCCAAAATCGTTTTTGTAAATAATAATTATTATAATTATTAGTATTTTTATAATAACTTTTTGTAAATATATATAAGATTAATTAGTGTCACTATGACTGATGTAAATATATTTGTATACTCAAAACGCGGACACAAAAAAATCAGACTCGGAATAAATAAATCACACATTTTTTATCCCATATAGTTTAACTATCATACTTAAACTATTTTCGATACAAACTAGGTGACAAAGAGCATGCGTCCTACCGGTATCTAACCTATGAATTCTTGCAACATTCGCTGATGCCACTGCATTACCTACGCCTTTCTGACCATTCAAGAAGGAGGAACAAGTGTACTGTACCAATATAATTTAAAACACAGAGCCTCCTTGAGAACCCTGGAAGTTCTCTTCAAAGAAGAAACACAATACAACGTTGCATAGCTGCGATCTTTTGTTAGGTACTTCGTTAGCCGGACTGTTCTAGTTGAAGCGAAGTTTGAAATGGGGTAGTCCAATGGTATTGGACTCGCTTTGTTGAGGAAACCTAGGGTCAACCTACTAACTTAAACCTATTCCTAAGGCAATTATTGTTCAGCTTAGCTAGTGGTGTTAGCAAGAATACTAACAATTTCTAACTAAGTTGCTAGCAAACTACTTAAATATTTAAAATATATTTCTGGTGTTATCAAGGCCATAACTCGCCACGCTGCCATTTTCCTTTCCCGTTAAATCAAGCCGTAGTTTACTTTTAATTGGCATATTTTTTAGTGATAACTCCTGCATTAGATCTTACAACTGTGTCACGGGGGACTTACCAAACATTTGAGCAACCTTTTTTGTACAACACAATATGTTTGTTTCCTGTGAGGATCAATCCTACATCACTCCACATAGTGATTATGGCGAATTTACATATATTCATACCTCTGGATATTTCTCTTATGATATAACGCCGTAATTTTAACCATCACACACATTGCGGTAACAACACTGCCAAAATTACTACCAAATCTATTGATCGGCATGAGTACTCACCACCAATCGCCGGTATTAGCATTACGAGATAGTGTTGGTTTGAACAGACAATGGGTTTAAAATTAGTTGGATGGAATGTTTAGAGCATGCTTGATTAAATCTACCTACTTGTAGGCTGATGAATATTTTAGGTCTAATGTAAATTTTGTTGACAGATTAATTTGAGTGGTGGATTTGTCCTGCTTTGTAATTGAAATGGATTATAGTATTTATTCTGCCTCGTTAATGCTGATGAATATGTTTGCGATTATATCTGTGATCGTTTGTGACGTACCTGACTTAAATTAGAGTGAAGGTACATTTTTATTCAATTTTTATGGTAGGCAATTCAGTTGTAGCACAGATGGCGCGCTAGAAACTAATCTTTCATACTTGCTACTACAACACATAGCAGGTGAAAATAAAAATGTTTTATCAATAATGAAAATTCAAGAAATTCGTTACGGTTCTCTTCATAAAAACCAGTTTCATAAGTACAGACGAAATATTTAGTAACGGTGAACTCTTCTTCGAAGTAAAGTTAGAGCCTTCGAAACTGTTGTAGGTAGCTACGTGCTCAACGTCATAGAAAAATTCTTGATATTTATTTAAAAATATAGAATTACTTATTTAATCTTATATAATACAGTTTGTTACTTCCGATTCTCATTTTCACAGATGATCAACTGAAAATAATATGCCACCTATGGTAGTCCAGGTAATCATTGTGGAATTGATCTATCGAATACCCATACAGTTTTTTTTTTTAAAAGGATCAAGTTATTTTTCGGCAGGTTTGTTATATTGAACATGTCGACGGTACTAATATTTTAGGATAATCTGTTGTCGATACGGGTTGCAATACACCACCTGCGATAATCATAGCACAGGTGGCGGTAACAATTGTTTTAATTGGTCGCCTCGCCAATATGGATACATCATAACGAGTTGGTTCTCGTATCGAACAACTATTTGTGATTCATTGATAGTTTAAAACTTACCAATAAATAATATTTTTTTTTTAATGATGGAAAAAGTACTTATCTTATATTATTTCCAATAAGTAAATACTAGTTTATAACACAAAAAGCATGAGATTTTAGTAGTATTAATGAGTTTCCCTGAATAATATGTGTGTACTTTAAAAAAAAATTGGTTGTCTGTAATGTCGGTTTACAGACGATAATTTAACGTGACAACGTCATAACATGCCTTTCGCTCGGTCGTGTAGCCCTCTCGCTCCGATCGTAACTTTACAATGAGCGTAACTGGACAATGAGCGTAAAGTGACAATGAGTCATCCTTTTTCGTGCGTGCAGCCGGCGTTCATCGATTTATTAGACGTTGTCACGTCAAAAACTTGCCATGCCGTGTAGTTTCTAATATCTTGCGACAGATAGTGACGCTTTAATTCGTCCATCCATATTATTATGTCCTGGTATGATTACATTTCTTAAAGTGTGAATTTGACAATTAACGCTACACGTCACTAGCACGGCCTCGATGGCGTAGTGGTTAGCGTAACTGACTGCCATGTCTGACGTTGCGGGTTCGATTCCCGCACAAACATTTGTGTGCATGAACTTGAATGTTTGTCTTGGTCTGGGTGTTTCTATGTATAATATGTATGTATTTACAAAAAAATGTATACATGTATGTTCATCCATTGTCTAGTACCCATGTACAAGCTCTGCTTAGTTTGGGCTAGATGGTGTTGTGTGTATGTGATAGAATCCTAACCAATATTATAAATGCGAAAATGAGTTTGTTTGTTTGTTACGCTTTCACGCCGTAACTACTTAACCGATCAACATGAAATTTTGCATACACGTTGTCAAGGGTACAGAATAGGATATAGGCTACCTTTCATCCCGAAAAAAGAACTGTTGCAAACCTAACCTAACCTAACCTACATTTACGCGAGCGAAGCCGCGGGTGAAAACTAATATTATTATATTACATGCATAGATGCTGACGTCACAAATCATTTACATTTTGAATTAGTCCTTATTTGTAATACAGTTATATTTGTGTGTATAAAATGCTTCCGCTTTCTACTGATTACTCCCAAATGTGGAAGTCAAAAGAAATGAGATAATTCTATTCATGACCAAACCAGACAACCGCTGAACTTATTTGTATTCTTAAACAAAGATCGCGTTATCGTAAACGAAAATGTGTTTTCTCAAACACAGAAGAACCAATTTCATTATGCACAAGCAACTTAGGCTCGGCTAATTCTACTAAACTTAATGTTCTACTGCCCAGCATTGTACAAAAAAATCTTAGGGTAAGGTCATAAATATGAGATGAGCTAAGCTGTGTCACGTTTGAACCGTCAAAGTTTAATAGCATTTTTATTATCTATCTCTCTCATACTGATTGGATAATAATAAGTATGAGTACACTGCACTGGAAATACATCCAGCGCAGTAAATGTTCACATATTATTATGCATATTGTAGATGATTCTGAAAATTAGTACTTATACATATAATATAAATAACAAGAAAATAAATAGAGCGATTTATGTTACAATAGTATTAAAGAATTTTGTTGCAATTTTACACAATAATGAAAGGTAAAATTTCACAGGTTAAGATTTTCCGATTTATAGATTCGCCCCTATATGTCCTCTATGTGTAGGCAAAGGCGAATCACAACTTAATTTAAGCCAGACATGTTTTGAAGTTTCACGTAAGAGAAGGCTAAAGCTATTGTCGCCTATCAGGCACAGTTACATGCTCCTTGCGGCTGCTGAGAATTTTCTTATAGAAATACACAATTACACTTTTCTCTATTTCCAGATTCACGATTCACATTGTTCACGATCGCACGCTAACATGGCCCTAAATATGTATGTGTCTAAATATATGACTAACGAAGCAAAGGGACCTATTCGGTTTTACATTCATAAGATCTTTTACTATCTTCTTTCTTGAATTGACAACAGAAAACTATTGTAACCTACAATCTGTCTATCTCAATTTCGGTTTACCAGGCCATAATATGTCACGTTTCGAGTTCTGAGCTTGGAACTTATCACATAATTATATATACTGTAATCAATCAATACTTGAGGCCGTAAGTCTTCCAGTCAAAGACTATGTCTCGGTATTACATTACAAGCCGCACACTTTGGTAATAAGCGCTAACGTGGACGAGAATATATAACATAGCTTTTCGACCGCCACTCATCTTATCATAACTTTGTTATAAATTGATATTTTGAGTGTTAGCTTAGTAACAGTGATGCTAATTTATGCAACAGTTGTGCTTTCTTATGAAACTAATTTATGCATGAGAACTACGCTGCGTAGCTGGATTAAATAGTAGAACCAGATTTTGAATTGTCACTAACCACACAGCTTAGCTTCAAGATACGCTCAGTACATCTCAAGTATATGACCGCTCCCTTACAAAAGCGTACAGTTTCATTATGGTAATGCTTCAACCAATCTTTGATATCGCAGCGATTATTACTGTTTAGTCGTTGAGTGTACCCGTTTTGGAACAATGGACCTTTTTGCGTCTTTACTCGTATTTTTCTCGCGCATAATGTTTTTATTAAAGCTATAAAATATTGTTTAGGGAGATCCGTTTCGGTTGGGTGTATAATTGAAAAAATATCGGGTTTGTGTTTGTTTTTTTGGGTTGTTTAAAGGTTGATAAATCTTATGATAATGTTTGTAACTAAATTGAGTTATCAATATATTACAGTAGTTTCAACTAATGGGATATTTTTAGATTACTTTACATGGAATTATCATTTTTCTTGAAAATTAAAATGTTTTTTTAACAATAAGCCCAATAGAATAAAAAGTAATAATACCCAATAGAATAAAAAGTTTTAAAATCATTATTTTTCTTTATAGTAATAGAATATTATAAAATAATAATTATTGTTGATTATTTGTTTGGTACCAACTCCAAATTAGATGAATTAATAATTTAAATTAAATATCAAGTATATTGTTGCTTTTCAGAGTTTCAGAAGACATATTTTATTCAAACACATTTAAATATCTAATTGACAGCCATTGTGTTAGTTTACTACTTAATGTTAGTGATCATTAGCTTGGGAGACCACTTATATACCACTTATTACATTATTGATACTAACTCTCTACACTCATCTACAATTGAATAAAGTAGTTTGTACCGACGACATAGCCCATGTTGTCGGTACAAACGACTAAACTACTTCATTTTCTTATAAAATATTAAGTACAAAACAATTCTAAAAAATCATTACTATAAAAGAACAACGGGAGTGCCAGCAGAAGTGAAAACTTGAATATTAACGTTGTGCATTTTTGATATTTTGGATTGGTTAGGGAATAATTTTGCACGAATTGCTTTAATTATCAGTATGAAAGTACTATCATTTATGTAGTAAAATACAATATTCATTTATTGCGCTATCGTACACAAACATGACAATTCTCCCTCCGTCTTACGAATTTTCGATCAGGTCACGTGTCCTGACGTGAGTTTGACAATTCTCCCTGTGTCTTACGAATTTTGGATCAGGTCACGTGTCCTGACGCGATTTAACATTTTTTACCCATCACAAAAAAGTGCACAACACCGCTAAAGAAGTTTTCACTTCAAAAAGTTGCCCTGACAAACAAATCATCTTGAAATATTCGAGAATAAATGAACGGGGCTGGCGATAGTTAAAAGTTATATACTTGAAATGTCACGAGGTTGTGTTTTCATATCCAAAAGCAAACATGAAAATATATAAAAAGAACAATAATAATTAATTGCTATTATGTCATGATGTAACGGGTTACCTACATTCTACCACATTAAGCCTTAAAGACCAAGTAACACGTGAACAAAAGCGACTCAAATTAATAATACCGGCTCATAATTGTAATTCCGCAACATAATTATCAACAAAATAGCAAAAATATGTAAATTATAATCTCTAATATTATACTAAAGAACTTACCAGGCTTTCAACGTAAATTAATTAAGCCAACAGCGAAATTTTCCTATCAATTTGTTTCGAATCTCTTTATAACAAAACCGAGGGTATGGGATACGGGCTTAGTAGGGCCTAAATATGGAGGATCGTTTTATCGATAGTAGTGATAGTGTTACAGAAAATGTCACAAACGATTGATTCTTATGGATGGGTAGAGCTTCACTGTGCGTAAACAATAGTGTTAGTATACACATTGTTCTATTAAATTATGATACAAAGGGCAAAATTATGGCAAACTTAGCAAACAAAATCAAATAAGTCAGCGTAATTTTTTTATGTTTAAGAAAGACAATATCCTCACTAGACATAATTCTCGTGTAGCCGGGACTTAATCAAACAAAGCACTTAAAAACACCCAGATGAGAAACAACAATTTGTGGAACGCACAAATTTTTGGCCCGTGTGGGGATGGAAGCCACACCGGCGCAGCGCCTGTGTCGAAGCGACCACTTAAACCACTGGCATAGATGGCAGATGACATATCTGTGCAGTCAAAATTGAACACTACGTATTTATGTTGTCTCCAACATGACTTATTCATTTTAGTATATCATACTACAAAACTGCATACATAATATCACACTCATATACGTGACGGTATATGCAAAACTGTATACCACATTTTGTCAGCTATCATTATTTATTAACCTCTGAGTCTTCTTCGAAGAGGTTAATGAAAACACTTTGTGACGGTCTATGTGTTAGTGACAGATTGATGTTAGTGACAGGCATAACTCCGGAACCACTGGACCGATTTACTTGTAACTTGGTGTGCAGATACCTTGGGGTCATACCTCGGTCGAGTTTGAATATGGGCTCTGTGGGTGAAAAGACACCCGAGATATAGGGGTGATTTCTTTTCATTACTTTTACATTTAAGACGAAGAGGTTAAATCCTGGGTTTTTACACACATCTCGTTATTATTATTATCAATGGTACAATACGTACATTCAAAAACAAATTGACTGCACTTCTATTAGATTGTATTATTATTCAATTAATGACTTTTTGAATGATAAACTTTGACATTACTTTAGATTATTAGTTTTTGACATTACTTACGCCTATTTGACATTAAATTTTTTCTTAATTTTTGAATCCTTACACAATTATATTTACCATTATATTTATAATATTATGTTTCTCTTATCACAGGTATTTTCTAACATATTTTATTAGAAAATACTTTGGGAGGCTTACACGGAGACATGGGTCCAACGTGAAGAGGCCCTAATTATATTTACTATATAATTACAATTCATATTAATATTTATAATATTAATATGAATTGTAATTTTGTAATTCCAAACATTTCATTCACTAATTTGTTGCCTGATGATTTCTAATTCTATTAATTTGGTTAATTATTGTTTAAAACTTTATGAATTTTAATCTATTATCTAAATATTTGTATGCCGTTTTAAGGTAGATTGTATAAGGATCAAAAACTTGTTAAAATCTATATTTCATGTACCTACAATCAATGCAAATTAAATTTTATTCTATTCTACTAGAGGCAGTAACAAATCGAATTCCGCTCACAGTTGACCTCACCTTTATTTACCAACTTTCAGTTTACGACAGCAGGCTTTAAAATTGGTTGCAAAATTTCAAATGGTACTACGATACCGATCCCCAATTAGTCCGCCCGTACCTCCATGATCCTTGGATTTGAGGGGACACTTCTGGTTACAAAGAATCGAATACTTATTATTTTCGGGAAGGGTTTACGTGGACCGATTTTGTAGACAATGATTTTATGCAAATTTTCTGAAAACTGAAGTTGATACAAAATTAATGACTAAACAATTTTCATTTTAATTTAAAAATGAGTACGTATCCGGTGAATAAATATAATGAAGTATAAAAAGAGTCATTCAAACCAAATTTCAGCTACAACGATCATCTGCTCAGAAGACATTATATATTTCAGAAACGCAAAGTGCGCGCAAACAAACGTATACTCTTTTTCCTTTAATTATCATAATGCAATGGGACAGTAATCCGACCACCGCCGAGAGAGATCAGGCGTAGACCCGACGGCCTTGCTTATTTTCCGAGGCACTGAGGTATGTGGCACCGCCAAATCCCAAAGTCTCGGCTGCTACAGAGAATTTATTGATAGAAATACCCAATAACTTTTTGTTAGCCCATCCAGATTTAAACTCGATACCACATGCATAGCTGTCATGTCATATTTACTACAACTACGCTACCGAGACAGTCAAAGATTTATAGACGAGGATATCTTTAAGAAAGTAGATGTGAAGTTAATCGGAGAAAAGATTACGTTTAAATTGATTTGAATCAAATCCTAATCAATTTAGCTGCATCAATCAAAATCTCATCCATCACTATTTACAATCGACAGCTCAAATTAATATCTTTAATTATGACTGACAGCTCTGACGTCAATCTATTACGTCATCTAAACCCTTCAGCATTCCCCATCTCGCATACATTATCCATCAGGCTACATTTCCTATTATTTGCCGTTGCTATTCATGACGGAGTCTCTGTAACGAGCGCGTCACGTTTTGCCATTCATGGCCTTCGTACGCGCCGTGACTTCTGATGTCCTTCAACAACGTCGTGATGTATTACCCGGCTGTGCAGGCAAATCAAGTTTATATGCTTAGAAGAATGCGTCTTGTGATTTATAAGGAATATGAATAAATGTTTTTGGGTGTATAGATAGTGGAGTGGTTTTGGAGGACGCCTCGATATTGCCAGTGTGTAACACTACAATTTGTGTGTTCTACAAATAGTTGTTGCAAGCATGGGCGTCTGTTATTTTAACACCTGTTAAGTCTGCCGCGAAACATGGAGAAAATAAAGTATATTTTTGAATTAAAATCCGAAGTCACTAGATAATTACCACGTAGATTATACATCGTCCGCAATGTCATTTACTATTTATGGTTCTACTGAACCGAATAGGATGAAACGTAGATGAGATTTTAAACAGCCGGCTCAATTATATAAAGACATAATGATACAAGGTTTGTGTTGGAAGGCCGACGCCCGTACGCCGAAAGACGAATTAAAAAGAACTTCAAACTATCACTAGCTTTCTAGCTCAAACATAAGACATATTTATAAATAGTTTACTGTTATAAGCAAAGCTAATATAATTCTGCATTATATAAAAAAGGATTAAAGAAGATTATTGATTTGGATTGAAAATTACCAGTATTATTATTACCTCCTACAACTAAGCTAAAATGCTTGTGTTAGTAGTGGGTTTAAGTAGGTAGTGCAAGGTATCAACTTCCAAACTCGCAACCTATCGATCTCAAGTCCAAGCAAGCTGTAGGGACATTATTAGGTATTGTTATTGTATAGGTGTACCTAAATGAATTGTGTAATTTTAAGTAATTTGTAAATAAGTATAATATGACTTTGAGTCTTAATGTTATTAACATTAAGCATAATTACTAATAACAAGTATAACTAGGTTACGAACTTAGATTACAATAAATATTAAAATAAAGAATATATTGCACTTAATAATTTTGTGTATTGACGAATTTTTAGCAATTCAACATTGCGAAATGTAATAAACATAACTAGGTATTAAGTTAATATGACTAGTATATAGTTTAGTTTATATTTAGACTTCATTAACGCTGAACACTAGTCGATAGCATGGGTGGTACGTCTAGCAAAGACCAGGTGATTGCGCAGGCGACCGTGAACAACTCCATGATAACTCAGAAGCTGGATACGATGCACTGGATTATCGTCGTAATAGTTATCTTCATCGGTCTCACAGCCGGATACATTATATGGCGCCATTGCAAAAGGTCGGCGAAAGGATGGGTGCGCAGGCAAGTGTTCGCGAGTAACGCGACGTTGGCTAGCGTGCAGACCGTCCCACGTCAACATGCGCCAACTCCACAGTACGCGTCATAGATCGGAGCCACATTCCATGCTATCGATCAGCGTACGTGTCAAGTGAAGTGATGATAAATAGGATTAAGATTTAGTTATACTGGGGTAAATAAAGAAATAAATTTTTATTTTTCCTTTCTTTTGTAAAAGGGGGAGTACTGTAGGGACACATTACTAGCAGTGTACTTACCTATTTACTTAGTGTACGAATGCGTGATGTATGTGTGCAATGTAAGGTGATGTATGTGTGAGGTAGAGACGGCTGCGTCCGTCGCCTAAGGTAATTATTTTTTAGTATGAAATATACGGGCTTACGAGCAATACGTATTTTTATTTCTACTCACTACACGAACCTAAACAAGCCATATCTAAAGGGCCATCACCATTTCAAATCTAAAACATGTTTCCATATTGTTTTAGAGCACATGTTATACAGAGTCCCATTACCGACTACTGGGTATGTTTTAGTTGCCTATGCAACTACTAAAACTTTTCTAACCAAAAACCCCAAAAACAATTTCCTCTGTCCGGAAAACAAACCCAGGATTTCACGATTAACCGCAAAGATAAGCGCATACGTACCTAAAAAGCACTTTGGTTGTTAAATTAGCAATATAAACGACCAAGTGCTCGTAAGCTTAAACATCGTACCTTCAAAGTCGTACACGCAACGGTAATAAAATGAAACATACAGTACTAATACTAAACAATAAAAGTTACTACAAAATGCTGAGTTTCGAGTGAGTAATCATCCTACCCGGTCCCTGAGGGTCGTGGTCGCGATAATTAACATAACAATTTACATACATTGTAATAGTCTTAAATTATAATCCCGTTCTATTCACAATAGAACTTGGGTTTGGATGTGTAAACTTTGGCTGGATGTTTCGGATATTATCCGGGTAAAGATATTATTTAGGTAAGTATAAGTAGCTATTGTAAGGGTTAAATTGAAATTAAGGACTGTTGAATGTAATATTAATTGCTTTATATGTTTTTATCTGAGACATACATTTGGATTATATAAATGTGATTCATTTAATTTGATTCTTACAAAGGACGATACGGACTTGATGCTTCGTTAGTATCTATTTTTATTTAATAAAATTACAAAGAGTAAATTCTATGAGATAAATTAGCTTTTTCTTAGGCCTAATTTTTGTATATGTGTTGTCTATCAATCGTTCGTCTATTTGGATATGAATCGAGAAGATAGTTTAGGTATGTAGAAAGAATAAATGATAAAATATTTACCAAGACAGTAGGTAAATACTTAATAATAAGAATGGGACAGTTGAAAGAGGAAGACCAAGTTATCTGCACCAACCAATCGTTCCGTGACAAATCGGACAAATTTTGATTTATTTTTTGCTTTAGAAAAGACAGTGCCGCATTACGAATAATTCTATATTTCCGGAGACTGAACAACGGTTTTAAAAATACTCAGAGTCGGAACAATTATTTATCTGTGAAAGACACAAATAATTGTGTGATAAGAAATTCGAAAACATTGAAATTACTTATCAATTTTTTTGTTGAGTATCCTTCATCATTTACCAAACTGATTATCTATATATTAATACGTAAAGCAAAAACTTTGTACACCTTTTTACGAAAATTGCGCGGACGGAGGAGTATGAAATTTGGCACAGTTAAAGTTTATACGGAGTAGGAGTGGCGAATCCTAATATTTTTATAAAATATGCATTAGAAATACATTAAATTAATGAAAAATCAATACTCGCACACAGCCATGCATTTGACACAAGCAGTCGAAACGCGTTCGTAGTATTTTGGCTTGTTCGACTGTTGCTGTAGAATTCTTCATAACCATGGTTACATATGTACATATGTGGAGTAGGTGAATAAATGAAAATTAACCTATCAGACACCGCGCGCGCGCTAATGTAAACAACAACAATCCCCGCGTCCCGCGCTGCCCGACACTCAAGGCCACTTGAGCGTTATTCGAGTGGGTCGGCAGATGTTTATAATTTAGAACGCAAAGTTATCATAACAAAGCTTGTGTTTCTTAGAAGTATACATTGTAAGCTACGATAAGTGTTATGAATCATCGCATTTACGTGTATATTTTAGTTTATACGTCTGCTTAAGTAACCGAATTGGAAATCTGAGATGATATTATTATATCTTTATTATATAGATTAATTGATTTGTTTAATAAGATGTTTTACTTTTTCTATTTCCTAGTTAAATACTCTTTATAGTAAAAAAAAAGTATTTATAATGTCTGTGAGAAAAAAATAAGATATTAGCATTTGAAAGTGCATGACGAGTACATTTTAGAGCGCGGAGAAAGTAAATATTGAAAAATTTCTAAAAAAATTCTGACGTAGCCTTGTGCGTGTTTTTCACATATTTTATAGAAATACTAATAAATAACACTATTATAGTGATTAAAACCTGAAATACGATATAATAAAGTAATAAAAAAATAAAATATCAAAAAGGCGGGAAATTTGAGAAATGATAATAGGTTATTTTGGGCTTCAGTTTGTTATACAACAATAACAATAGTCACTATTGTTTTATTGTGTCTAAAAATAGAAAGAATAAGCTATCCAATAATGTATTATACTTACATACTTGCCCTATAAAAACTACAGATAACAGCGGAACAAATAACATAGACGAATGAACGTGTGGCGCAAAGTCACGTGACATGACAAAAAAAATATTTAGAAAAATATTATTCAGTTGATAAATATTCATTCGAAAAGCTCAGTTCATTCTGAGAACATTGATATGCAACACAATATTTTAAATACAGGCCATTATAATAAAAAAACGGCAAACAAAACACGTCCCAACGCTTCGACCCCATATAGCGTCACCGGGGTTTGAGCGGATGTCAATAATCATTTATTTCTTCTCTCACACAGATAATAGTTAACAGAAATCAATTTTAACCTAGATATACAATCCAAGATGTAATAATCTGTGTGAGAGACTGGTTTCCGTACTAGGTAGAAACCTGTATGACAGATGACCAGCCTCTCCTAACTCTAGATAAGTAGGTACTAGGGTAGTGTAATATAATCTGTAGTATAGATTCCGTGTAATTTTTAACAGGTGAGATTAATAAATAAATGAACAAAAATATTTTAAAGTGATGTATCAATGAGTAGGTGAGTGTATAGAATGTATAATAATATTATACATACATTCTATACACTCACCTACTCATTGTCACATGTCTGAGAGTTATAGACAATAGAACCCTAATTACTATCAAACTTAAAATTTAAATAAATTATGGTCAAATTTCGACCACTTGATGACCGCTAGTTATTGTAAAGTTACAAATCATACATTAAACCAACATACCATTGTATTACACAATGCATTATTCGAATATTTTATCACACCAGGTTGCAGCTGCTCCAAAATCCATCTCTAGTTTGAATGCTTCAATTCGATCACTTTATGACTTTGCAAGCCAGCTTTGATCTATCTATCTGACAGTAATACCTCTGGGAATGTTCCATCTACAAGATAAATGGCGTTGTTTGGTATGACAAATATTACCTACATCTATCCCAGCGCGCCAACGTAGGTATTGAATACAAATTGGTGATTTCGACAGGTTCACTGTTAGTTATGTCTAGGAAATGATTGTCATCGGAAATAGATGATATTATGATAGCAGCTGGTTTTAATGGAATTTTGGACGAGGTATTTTTGCTAGTGGTGCTTATTGCACGTGAGGTTTTGGGTTCGATTCCCAGGTTAAAAAGTGTTATTAGGATTTTTATCAAGAAATTCTCAGTAGTTATTTATTACTAAAAAAGAAGAAGAAGATTACTCAATAATTCGCAAATAGTCTGGAACTGTACAAGTAGACGACCATAGGCTCTCCCCTATTACGCGTGTAATCATAGCTGGTAATGTGGGTGAGAGAGAAGAAAATTAACAAGATTAATTTGTAACATGCGTTAGAGTGCATGCTCTATAACTTACTTAGTTTGAGCCATGCACTTACTGCAATGACACGTTTGAGTAAAAAATTAATAATGCAAAACGGACGCAATATTTAAATATAAAAATGATGCTGGTCCTCTTGTACGTAGTACATATTAACTCTAATATGGTGTATAATATATTACGTTTACAGCAACAAATCAGAATTATTATAATTATTTCAGCTTGTATTGATCCACTGCAGGGGAAAGGCCTCCCTCTCGTTTTTTAATATACCCCTGTTATATGCAAGAGAGGGAAGCAGTAGATGCCTAAATTTTAGATTTGAATATTGAATCTCTCAATCAACTAAGCAAATAATTTTCTACATTGTAGCTTGACATACTCCCACGTTTGCGATACTAGTCAGTCAGGCAGTCAAAGGCAAATGCCTGAATACTAAATGCTTATAATTTCTCAACCAAATTCCACGGAAATACCCGCTTGTATTTTGGCATTTGATCTAATCCCACATTTACGCTCTCAAACTTACAAACCCGTCAAAAGTAAAGGCCTACCTAGCATTTGGTATTCTAAACTATCTTCAAAGGAAATAATTAATTCTCTTTAATTATACATAAAGACTACCCACCGAAATTGTGTCTAATACACACAAATTCATGCTAATGATAAAGTTTCTCTAAATGTTGATATAAGAAGTCCTTTGTAAAATCAAAATCATGTACGATAGAGAGTAATTGGCTATATTTTTAGATGTTTTAAATATCTACGTCCGCGCCACTAGAAATGAAGTATTATTTTAACTTTGGTATATAAATAATAATTAAATAATGAGTAACTAAAATACAAATTCAAAATTTACTAGTTCAAAATTTATATAGTAATGGTCTAATCTTTCAAGTACTGAGAAAAGGCCTGCGTCCTGCAAATTGAAATTAAGCTATTAGGTATTATTATTTGTGAGAAAGCTTGTAACACGATCGAAAAGTCATTTATCTCAATATATTTATTATGTTGTAACAAAACTAAGACCTCGTCAGCACAGTGGTAGTGTATATAACCACTACATGCATGACCGAGAGGTCTGACTGCGACTCGGAAATGGAACCCGAGAGGCTTCCATTTCCGAGTCGCAGTCAAAAGAATCTGACCTGTGTGCCTGGAAGACGGCATTAGGCGGTAGTGGTTTAAACCAAAACTTAAACCAAAAATGGCGGAATTTGGAAGTTATCTACGTATAATTATAACACCTAAATTTCGCCAGCTATGCAGCCAGCTATGTAGTAATCAGAGTTCTAACTACTCTTGGAAATGTGGAAGAGAGACTATGTGTAAATGTAGAATTAGTAACTAGTCAAACATAAATGCCTAAATATTATTACATGAGTTTCTAAACTACACTCCAGTGAAATAATTGGCTGTATTTCAACACGTCAATTATTGTGCTCGGAAGAAACAAATTGTTATTAGAGACATGTTTATTGTTGCTGGACGCCGACCTCCGGTGATGGATGAACATAAACTCTAAAGTGGAACAGCTATGTTTTCATCCATGTATAGAAGCTTGGAGTAATGGATGGGCTTTCGAGACCGTCAACAAGTTTTCTAATAAAATTGTTACAGGTGAAACCAATAACTGGTATACTTAGTTGTTTTACTCTAGCTGCAGGCGGTTTATTAATCTGTAAAAATTAAATCTTAGAATACCATATATATAATACATACATGTCGGCGCAAGTCCATATAACCAATTATTTTAATACATCAATTTAGCGCTAATTGACTTATAATCAGGTCTCTATTTATTTACTAAGATTATTTCATGATTACGACATTGTTTATGCGAGTTTTACCAGTTATTGCTTAAAATGAGTTGTAATGGTTTGTTGTTGTTTGAGACGACAGACTTATAAACTCATTATAATCTAAACATTAATTTTGAAGTAATTAAGCAACTGCTAAATTCATAACTTGATTTTTCAACAATAACGAATTGATTTCTAGATATTTTTGTTGAGTTCAAAGTATTTCGAATACTTTCAAGTTCAAGATTAAATTGAAGAGTCAAACAGTCGGTTATTAAAACATTTGAATTGAAATTAAAATGTTCTAAATATTAAAAATGGTCTGTTGATTTTTGTAAAGAATTAACGTAATTAAATTAGCTATTAAGGAAGTGTGTGTTAAAATAATAGTGAAATATTGTGATTGTGTATTGACCTCCCAACGCCCGCCATCTTGAGCGCGTTTGGCGTTGAAAAGTCAAGCATTCTATTATCACAGAGGAAAGATCTCTTCACAAATTGTAATCTTGTGAGTACTTAATTTAATATTGAGTTTTACTGTGTTGCTTTACATAGTTAAGATTAAGATTGTGCTTAAGAATTATAAGTGTTTATTATCGAAAGCGTGTTTCATTGTTTGCAATGAGTGATCCGTCTATTGAGAATAGTGACGTCAGCTCTGCTGACGTCACAGCTTTTAAAAACCCTGCTGGAATCGATGATCCGTTATACATATTTTTAATTTCATTTATTTACATAATATTGTATTTTGTTTACGTGAATGTTATTCATTTATTTAGTTTTACGTTTATTATATAACGAAGGGTTGGACAGCAACTCGCTTTTGAAATGATGAAGCAACAAAATATAGGCGTGGTTTTATACTTCGTATGTACATGAAACAATAAAGGTTTTCTTTGATTATCACTGATTTTATCGGTAACGCAGCGAGTTCGTCACACCGAATCCGCGCACGTGTCACCGGTATATAACGTCAATATGTCACTGACAGCCATAACTGTCACTCCAACTGACACGTTGGCTCTGTGGCGACCTCACTCAAGCTTACGCTTGACGTTCCGAAACAAACCAATAGAGAGCGCTTTATTCAACTCCAATTACAGAAATAAATTGCATTCCAATGATTATTTTCTTGAATCTTTGACATATAAAAATCTCCTTGCCAAGCAACACAGCTTGTTGGCGATATACGCTCGTTAACAATCTATTGTGTCTGGCCACTGGTGTGCCGCTGCAACTCAATAGGTTAATTCAGTAGTGTAGGTGTGATTAGTTGTACAAATGTTGGTTGAGTCCTAGGTTTAATGTCTGGGTCGGAAAATTTGGTATTGGATTTTGTCCTACATTTGTTTTGTCTTAGAGTCTTTCAAGTAGCAGATTTGTTAGTAGTTTTCCCCATAATTATTTTTGTCACAAAGCGTCTTAAGTGTTACAGGCCTTCTCTATACTTTTGAAGGATCTTTTTAATTGCTTCATACGCAGTTAGTAGATATCGTTAATGTCGCTGACTGTACAAGAACCATAAAACTAAGAACGATGTAGTAAAAAATCTTATCCGACTATCTTTACTTAGATCTAATTGCCTCTAATAAAAGTGACCTTGAACCTTATAACAATGCTTGAAAAGGCGAAATATAACAAATGTTGTGTACTAAGAAACCTTAATGAGGGTTGAATGGACAACATTTCGTTATAATCGTCGGCGATTCCGTTCACAAAGGCGGATATAATAAAGGAAAAGTGGATCGCGTCACGCCCGGCTGTTCTACACACCGTACGATATTTGAGTCCAGCAAATTGGATGGGTTTGGGAAACCATAGAAGAATCAGTGTGAAGATTATAAGGATCAGATATCTTTATAGCTTTTATATTGGACTGATCAGATAGTAGCCGAGTAGTCACCTCGTCGCTAACAAACTGTCAGCTTTACGGTTTCGATTTCTGTAGAAAACAAAAATATTCAATAATTAGTTTGTTGGGTTATATACTATCAGTTATATTGTTAGAATTAATATTGTTCAGTAGATATTTTTCTTCCAACTAATACTCTTTACTACATAGTGTTGATGGCAATATTATTGACAAATGTTTTGATTATTTTATTAAGATTGAGTTGAAGAGACCGCTGTAGCTAATTTTTTGGCAACATAAAACGGTACGTACAACCTGGCATCCTTCGGCAAAATACATACATCTTACAAAGAATTGTTGAAAACGGAGTAAACCTATTAATTAATACATATGGCCCGGCAAGCAAAAGTGCTGAGATATTGTATTATAAGTACTAGCTTTTGAACAGTTGTTTTTCTGGATAAATGTTACCCTTTGTCCTTTTATGCACCCCTAACAACATGTAAGTGAAATTTCATGATGATCGATCGAGTAGTTAACGCATGTAAATGTAACAAAGAAAGTCACATTTGCATTTATAATATTAATGAGGATAACTCTTTAATATGTACCTTGTTATCTAATGAATCTAATCAAAGCACTAGAAATCCATTTTATTCAAAGAGTTATAATCATTTATTGAAATACGAGCAGGCTCATTTTATAGTCCAAAGATTCTTTCAGATAACTTTTTATCCCTCGTCTGTGAAAAATAATATTATTTATTAAATCTGAACAGCAGTAATTTATGTACATACATTTTTCCTTTTTTGCGTGAAGTAATTAGTTTCTTACTAGCGATGTCGTGTAGCTTGTGAATATTAAATACACAAAAACCTAAAAAAGTAATTACTTGCTTTAATTACTTTTTTTTAGTTTCTACGTGATTTAACTGTTATGTCGAGGCTCGAAGTTCGCTAATAACAATTTGATATATATTCGCATTCTTATAGTATTTTATTTCGTAAGAGTAGTAGCACAGTTGAAGTATGAATAACATAAGTATATACATATTTATGTTATTCTTCAACTGTGTTGTTGTGTAGCAGCTGAATGAAGGTTTTAACTGATTACATAAAAAAAAAGCTTTATCTCTAATAGATTATCTGAGTTTAGTTCTAGTTTAATATATAATTATGTATACGATACGACTAAAGAGCAGCGATAGCTCAGTGGGGAGACCAACAGGCTGCAATGCAGGGGGTCTCGGGTTCGAACCCACGTCGCGCACCTCTGACTTTCGGAAGTTATATGACTTTCCGAAATGACGTGCGTATTGATTGACAATTATCGCCTGCTCCGTGCCTCGGAGAGTACGTTAAGCCATCGGTCCCGGCTGCCATGAACATCTATGGCACTCGTTATTGGGAAGTCAGTGCTCTCTAATATCCTGACATTAGTCTAGCCTTAGGTTATCGTTAGCCTTCGGGTTGCGGAGGTCAGGTGGCAGCCGCTCCGTGTAAAAACTGATATCCAGTTAAATCCGGTTAGACTAGAAAGCCGACCTCAAGTGACTTGGGAATAATAAAGGCTAAGGAGAAGAAGATATGTATCATTAAAAAAAAATGGCTCCAAACATATTGCTAGCAAATAAGTTGTACGGGCTTCGTAACAGTGAGTATACAATATTAATATCTGTTGTGAAGAATATCAACAAGAGCGAGAGTAACAAATAATGATCATCACTAACAAAGGTCTGATGGTGATCGCCGATGAGCAACTATTTGTCAAATAGCCAACAGTTATGGCGGATGATCAATCTTTAGCGAATTACATCTGTGTGTGGTTTTATTGCTTTTGGTTCAGTATTTTTGTTTGGGTCAACCATATTGGTTAGTAATTTATTCGTTCTACGCCCTTGCTTTGGTAAACGTGGCAACAGGTAAATGTAAATTGGTTTTGTAGATTAGTTAGTGTATCCTTGACGTTCATAAGTGTTTCTTTATGACTTAAATGAATAAATATATTTTGATTTTGGGTTATTTTAACTTAATATTATTAAAGCGAATATGAGTTTGTTTGTTACACTTTCATGCCTCAACTACTTGCCCAATCGACATGAAATTTCGCATACACCTTGACAAAGACATAGCGTACTATTCATCCATAAAAATGTACTTTACCCGAGCAAGCGAAGCCGCGGGCAAAAGCTTGTTGAATTATAATTTTAAGTTTTAAATGTTAGTGTGCAACTTAAATGATTGAATGATTTTTGGCGTTTATTCGGACATACAGCCGCTGAAAATTTAATACAAAAGTTTGAAACTAAAATACTTCATACGAATTTGATAGCGGTTCATTTTTATCAACATTACTCTGACATACAGCCACTGAAAATTTAATACAAAAGATTGAAACTAAAATACGTCATCCGAATTTGATAGCAGTTAATTTTTATCAACATTAATTTTGAGTTGTTTAAACTTTTTATATTTTATACTTTCCCCAACATTTCGGTTGCTTTTTAGCAACAAAAAGTTATAATGCACATTGGTTTCCGCTTTCGACCCAGAAAATATATTGACGACTAAACAGATTATTACCTATTCTTAATAGTAATTTCGTTCTATTCATGAAATATTCTTCTACTGAACATAGGTCTACTATAGGTGTACCTATATGTTAGAACATAGTCTAGGCAGACATAACAAATTTTCAAAAATATTATTTAGAACTCTCAGACATTATATGTAAGTTAATTCACGATATTTTTCTGGTCTATTAAAGCGAGCAATAATCTTTGATAACAAATAATTTACTTAAAATGTCTAACCTCAAGTAAATCAGTTGTCATACGAGTTACAGTGCATGCCCTCTAAGTCAGTTGATTATTACAATGATACTTTTTGTGATTTCAGCTGATTTCAGCATGAATGAGCCGGCTCGACCGAGGAAGGACTACCCTCTCACAGAATATTGACGTGAAATAGCAGTACTACCTACTGTTGTGTTTTGTTCGGTGAGTGAGAGTGCCGGAGGCCCAATCACCCTCTTGCCCCCTTCCCGCTCCTTCTCCTTCCCACTTCATTTCCTAAAGGGTTGGCAACGCGCAAGTGATGCCTCTGGTGTTGCAAGCGTCCATAGGATACGGTGACCACTTACCACCATCAGGTGGGCCGTATGCTTGTTTGCCACCATAGTCGTATAAAAAAAAAACATGATTACGCTACAGAGTTTAATCAATATTGCACGCAAACATCTCATTCCAGTAATCGCCTGGCTCAGTTAGAGTGCAAGCACTTCTAATGGCATAGTGGTTTAAGAGGTCACCTCGACACTGCCACCACGCTCAATTGTTGTGGGTCCCTTCCAGGTATTCCACACGAGTCAAGCATTTGTGTGATCCTCAAATTATTATCCCGAGTCAGTGTTCTTTGTGTCCGTTGTTCGAATGTTTGTAAAGTCAACCGCAACAAAGAAAATAACTAAAGCCGTATTTTAAAAAAAATCTTGAGATGTATCCTCTAGTATGTAGTCCTTAATAGCTCAATGGCAACAATCAACATTTTAATACGCACATAACTTCAGAAAAATAATTCCGACACGCACCGTAGAATCTAAATCGAGAACTATGCGTTGCTTTCCAATAAAACTGAAATACCGCTGGTTTCCAATATAATATTCGACAACCCGTCGAAAAATAAAACATTAATCGAAATTTATATTTGTTACATTCAAAGCGATGTTTGCTTTAATTAAACTAAATAAAACGAGGGCTCACGTTACAAACACATCCTGATGAATTGCTGGTGTTTTCATGGGTTACATAATTGTGGGTATAAAAAATAACAATGTGGAGTGTTGATTATAATTTCCGATGCTATTGCCTGCCTTTAAACCTTCAGAGCTTAAATGGTTTCAAGTGTGTACGTGCCTATCAAAGTAATGGTTCATTAAATTAAAACGATAAAAAGGCGTGACTTGAAATATAATTTCTTTTTTAAGCCTAATGTGGCAAACAAGCATACGGCCCGCCTGATGGTAAGTGGTCACCGTAGCCTATACACGCCTGCAACACCAGAGGCAACACTTGCGCGTTACCGACCCTTTAGGAAAGGAAGTGGGAAGTAGAAGGAGCAGGATGGAGGAAAGGGGGTGATTGGGCCTCCGGCACTCTCACTCACCGAACGAAACACAACAGTAGGAATACTGCTATTTCACGTCGATATTCTGTGAGAGAGTAGTCCTTACCCGGTCGAGCCGGCTCATTCATGCTGAAATCAGCGAGGCTCTACTATTCGGAAACAACTTTACATAACATGAAAGATTTTAATAAAATAATTGAGATAAGAGGAACCCATCTCGCACCTTCGGTTTGCCCACTCCAACTATTGCAATAGAAAAATTTTGACAGTACAAACTCCTCTGGATAGTGACAGCCGTGGGATCCAAGCGTACTCCAACTTGCAGGATTCCAATTCAAACACAATATTTTGTGATCCTGTCGGGATTTTCTCTTCCTAATTATTTTATGGATTATGGATTTCTGCCTATTCCAATTCAATATAAGAGATCCCTTAAAGCAAAGGTGTGTTGCTACCATATTTTGCCAACTATGAAAATAAGGTCGTGCCGATTGGTTACATTACACTACAGTAAACACTATTTACACTACGCAAATATTCATGATATCTAAATTCCTTTTTGGTATTGAAAATTTCCTATTATAAAAGCAAAATTAAAAGCTTAATATTGTCTTCTGTTTACGCGAATGTTATTAATTGAAATTAAACTACTATATACACTGACACTTTATTACATAATTTGTAAATTATGTAATAAAGTGAACAAGAAGAAACAACGCGATAAAATCCGTATATAGTAGTTTAATTTAAAAAAATTAAAAGCTTTTTCATTGTCCTACGTTAGCGTGGATGTTACATATTGAAATACAAAATAAGACAATGGTCGGGTACTTTGAATTATTTGATATTTTAAAATTGAAACTCACACCATTTTACTTTGCCCGTGATCATGGCTGCAAAGTAGTAACAATAAATAAACTGTAAAAACAAATAGTTTAAAATTAAAGAAACATTTTCAGAAACCTGTATGAATTAACACTAAACTTTGGCCAACCCTGTTATCGAACCTAGAAGTTCACTATCATCCGCAAATCTATGCCGCACTATGAATAAAGCAATCTTTTCAGTGACCAGGCAGTTAATTATAAGGATAATAAACAAACCTACATTAAAGAAACGTTACATGTAGTAGATATTAGAAGCCATATTTCTTCACAAGAAAGGCTCAGACCCTAACGTATCACGTTTCCGCCACATATCCAGGATTCATGCTATATCCGTCAGCTTATCTTGTTCCTCGGCTTTGCCTATAAAACCCGAGTTGTTCGCAAGAATATTCTTTACTAAAATCGAACATTAATAAAGCTGAAGACATCGTTACTGGCGCTTGAATAATTTTGCATATTGAAAGTCCAATGGTATAGGGATGGGGTGCAGTTAGACCGTAATATATGAATCGATTAGATTTATTCGATTTGTTATCGATTTAGCAATCGTATGGTTTTAAACTTAGCAGATGGTTAATCTATTTAGTCGCAGCAGTACATAGAAGGCCAGCCACAGTAGGTTTACAATTATGAATGGCATTCCAAGAATTGACAGGTTAAATTTATTGGGAGTGTTTAGAGCTACTGACAGGGTGAATCAATATTTTTACAAATATAAATTCAGTTACTTACTAAGCTCACTAGTGTGTACTATGTGTTACTTTGTGACTTAAATGAATAAATGATTTTAACTTTGACTTAATACAGATTGGAAATAAGAAAAAAAGGGCAGGTCGGTGCCTATACTTGAGACACGGCTAGTCGGCGCGGCGGCTCCATCTTATTGCAGAAACAAAATGTTCTATGTGCGTGAAGCGATTGCTATGCCTTAGGCTTTGATTCTTGGGATTGGCTATTTTTTTTCTGACCAGATATTATTAATCTTGATAGCAATAGTTGCGTGGCCATTATACGGCAATATGCTCGTTCCCTCTAACGTGGGACTTATACCTCTGCCCAATCTGCCTTTCAGTGACCTAGGCGTATGTAATATGTCTATAATAAAAGTAATCTTTTATTTTTGACCTTTGACTGCACGGATGGCGTTGTGGTTTAAGTGATCGCCTCGCCACTAAAGCCGCGTCGAATATTGTGGGTTCGGTCCCCACACGGGACAAAAAATTGTGTGATTTTTTGTGTCCGTTGTTTAAATGTTTGTAAACTCTCCCGAAAAATTATTTTTTGTGCGGGTGTTGTAGAACACGGGTTACATGTAATTTACTTGTCAATTGCAATAATGATAAATACTTTAATTAAACATTCCGGTTTTGCATACTGATTAGCCAATAATGGCTAATCAGTATGCAAATGTAATGGTAATTGACATTATTGTCATAATGTCAATTACCATTATGACAATGAATCTGAATTAATATTGACAAATCAGAACTAATACGGTAATAATATGTTTGTATGATATGTAAACAATAATGTATTTACCGACAGTTCAAATATAATTTGATGGAATTAATAATATACATAATTATTATATAGCATTTTACGCCTTAGGCCTTCAAGGTCTAAGCAGAGATGTACCTACTACACTCATATTTCGCCAACTGTGTCTTTAGGTCTTACATAATATTATATTATTATAATATACTAGAGGAGTTTTTTTATTTATCCATTTCTTCCCAATCCCGTGGGAATTTCAGGAAATCCCTTCTTAGTGCACCTCTACAGTACCCAAGGAACATACATGTCAAATTTCAGCTTCTTGCGCCCAATAGTTTCGGCTGTGCGTTGTCTGTCAGTCACTCAGTAACGGAAGAGTTTTATATATATAGATAATATTATAGGTCATGAATTTATTGCCATACTGGCCACAATTTCAGACGCCGCGATGCTATTGAAAATTTCTTAACAGATAACACAATGACAATTTGTCTGAGTCGGCCATAGAACCCGAGACCTCATGCACAGCAGTCACAATTACTGCTGTTGCACCATCGAGATAATGAAGAAATTTAATACATGATGCTGTGGCTAAGCGACCACTTTACTTTTATGCCATCCTTGCAGTAAAAGTGTTTTATTTCCTATTTAGAAGGATTTACAATAAATACGTTGCAATAGATTTAAGCTTTCTAGGTCCAACGGTTTTGATTGGCGTTGATTGTCTAGTCAATGAGTGACTGAACTGTGAAGACATTTATTTTATATATTTTGATATAGTGGATACTTCTTCTGTTTAGGTTGAGCGATCTTTACTATAATATTTAAACCCGAAAGGTGGTATTTTAACTGCATTTATGGTGGCGTACGTCAGGTCTTGTAGACCGCAAGTGTGTGAATACTTTGAAAACTCCAGTTGATCAGCCATAGTCTGGTTCAAAACACCAGACAGATAATATTTCTATAATCGATTATGATCGAACTTGACTACAATCACAACGTCATCCCATCACTATCCATTACACTTTCCGTATCAACTACTTGCATAAGCAGATTTTGATATTTTACATATTTGTAACGACATCAAATTTACAAGTTTCAAGAAGAAATATCTAGTTCCTACTACAAAAAGTTCAGCATGAAAACATTTTTATGGCGATATTTTACAGCAGAAAAGGAGTTGTATAATATTGTCACTTCGTTTAACCCCATCTTAAAGGTTTAGTTCTGTAAGATGATGAGACGAACCGCAGGCTGGATGTCATGGTTTCATACAAAAATAAATCTTACATTCATCTAGTAACTGAACATTTTAAAAGCAAGCAACGCTTCTAATGTTAAGCTGCTGTTATCATAGCTTATGAGCGCTTGCAATGCGGTAGCACTTACACACTACCAGCCTTTTAAAAAAGTAGTATCTGTTCAAAAGCTACTCCAGCTTATGATCAAACACGAGTTATACTAATAAATAAGCCACTTATCTATAAATTAATACGTGAAGCAAAAACTTTGTATCCCTTTCTACGAAAATTGCGCGGACGGAGGAGTATGAAATTTGGAACAGTTAAAGTTTATATGGAGAAGGAAGGGCGAATCCTATAATATTGGAACGAAGCTCCTTATCGCGCGTTGCGAAAGGGGCTAGACGGGAAAAATTAAGACCAAAGTTGTGACGACACTTTTTGTAACGACACTTTTTGCTATAGTTGTAAGTTTAAGGTTATTTCTTAATATGATTAAGTTTATATTACATTATATTTTTTAATAATAAAAAAATATTATTATAACTTAAAAAAAAAAAAAAATTTATTACAATTCCTTCACTAATTAATCGAAAGGAACTTCGTTCCAACCGGGTGTCCCTTGACACCTCTCAAGTTTTTTTTATAAAATGTGCATTAGAAATACATTAAATTAATGAAATATAAAATATTGTCGGCCTCGATGGCGTAGTGGTTAGTGTAACCGACTGCCACGCCTGAGGTCGCGGGTTCGATTCCCGCACAAGTCAAACATTTGTGTGCACGAACATGGATGTTTGTCTTGGTCTGGGTGTTTCTATATATAATAAGTATGTATTTACAAAAAAAAAGTATATATATTTATGTTTATCCATTGTCTAGTACCCATAGTACAAGCTCTGCTTAGTTTGGGCTAGATGGTGTTGTGTGTATGTGATAGAATATTATATTATATTATTATATTATAGCAAAAAGTGTCGTTATAACTTTTGGTCTTAATTTTTTCCGTCTAACCCCCTTTCGCAACGCGCGATAAGGAACTTCGTTCCAAAAACACTACACGCACACAACCATGCATTTGACACACGCAGTCGAATCGCGTTCGTTTCGATATTGTTCGTCTGACGTCCTACTATTCTTTGTAACTATGGTTACCTTTATGCCTATACCTTATTATATGAAATAGAGAAATACAGAAAACAAAGTAGGAAGCTTAGGAATTCCGGTCGAATTTTGACCACTAGGCGACCGCTAGTTGCTATAAAAAAGCCAGAAGTAAGTACAAGAATGTCAACTTCCAAAGAAGAAAGAGTTAAAGGGATTGCCGTGGCCGTAATCGATCTAGGAAGATACATATAGGTACCTATATAAAAAGAGGCTAATTCACAGGAGTGGAATACCTGGATGACTGGACGAACTGTTTCAATTCCAACGTCATCACTTATGTATATAGACTAGACGGGCATTCCCTCGCATATGCCTGTCGGACGTCCGTAATAAAGTGTTGCGATGGCATTTACCAAGAAAATTGTATCATTACTGCAACACAATACAAGAGTGGTTTACAGTTCCCGCGGTATTGCCGCTATATATCAACCCGATATGTTCTAGAGATATCGTTTTGTTGGTCGCTAGTGATAACAGCCAGCGAGAGCGATTCTTCAACGTTTTGCACTTGGTTGGTTATGATTGCAGCTGTTGTGTATGAGGTCTCGGGTTTGATTTTCGGATCAGACAAAGTGAGATTGAGTTTTCTACAAAATAATCTCAATAGTAGCTCAGAGTCTGGAAGTGAGTTCTGTAAACGGCAATAAGCTCGCTATACGCTGGATATAAAACCATAACTGGCGAAATATATATACGTAATAGAAATCGCCATAATATGTATGAATATTTATACAATTTTCAACTCAAAACTTGGACTTCCTCAAGGAGGTAATGAAAAAGTTATTGCAGCATCGGTAACGCGAGCATTATACCTACAGTGTTTAATACGTTCAAGTAACGGTGACTCTTTAAGCTAAGCAACAAAACTTAGTATCTTCATTGTTAGTAAAGAAATAGTAGGTATATTATAATGTTACCCGATTTAGCTACGATTACTGTTTGTAGTAAAAAAGTTTTATCTAGTTATTCGATCCAGCGGCCAAATCTAATCAACATTTTATGTGATGATGGATGAGATCATGTAAGTGTTACTCTACGAAGTTAGGCGAAGCAATTCGCTTTTATATTATCAAAATTCTATAAAGTGAAATACAATTACCAGTTAAACAGTCTAATGGCCAAATTATTCGAATATATTCAAATAACATGAATTGTTATTCGAATGCGTTAGTTACTAATTCATTACTTTTTCAGACAAAAATATGTAAATTATTGTGTACTCTAATGTTGGTTTCAAACCTGGTTGAACAGCTTAAAAACGGTCTTTAATTCCTCGACGACCATCTGCATAAATAGTTCAGTATTCTAGGAAGATATAAATTACTTCGCAATTAAAAGTTCATCACGCGATCAATGAGCCATAAAATAAATGATTCGAATATTTAATCGTTCGAATATTAAATCATTATTCAGTACACATTCATAATTTTTAAGCAATTTATAGGATATAATGACTTAATGATTCGTTTGTGGCTATGACTATATCGAAGAACGGTTACCTTTGTATCTACCTTTAAAGATTCTGTGGTTGTATTTAAATTTTTATATTTCATAAATTCTAATCCTAACTGATATTATAAATGTAAGTTAGTTTGTTTGTTACGCTTTCACGCCTTAACTACTCGACCGATCATCATAAAATTTAGCATACGCTTTGTCAGGAGCACAGAAAAGGACTTAGTACAAGTACTGTTCCCGAACAATTGAAACCACTAGCAAAAGCTAAAACTATACAAAATTATATAAATAATAATAAAGGGTTTGAATCCAAAACATACCCTTTGTTTTTAATTGTTTGTTCGATGTTTATCTAAAAACGGTTAGGTTAGGTTTCACTAAACGGATTTTGATATTTTAAGCCAATTTAGTAGAACTGTATTGTGCATGGTAAGACGAAGTCATGGGTATAATCAAGTTAAATTATATAGTACAAGTGCATATTCTGAATAGCATTCCTTATGTCCCAATAAGATTAAGGCCAGCTATAAATGGCAAATGTGACCTAGTTACTAACTTAACGTTAACTATGTATCACGTATGAAAAATTGATGACTATTCCAGTGCATTCTGCGAATGCGGACGTCTTATGACCTAAATAATTTATTCTAGATATATTTTGATCAATGTATTATAAGGAACAGAAATTTGATTTGAATAAGTGTTAATACAAAATATTGAGGTGGCAAATAATACTAGACTGCATTGGTTTAAGCAACCTCGCCGCTACTACCAAACCAGGTGTTGTATGTTCGATCCCCACACCCCACCCGGGACAGAAATTGGTGTGGTCCACAAATAGTTGTTCCAAGGTTGGTGTTATTTGTATTTGTTGTTTGAATTTAAGTTGAGAATGTATGTTGTAAAATACCCCTTGACACAGTATACATATCTATATATTAATACGTGAAGCAAAAACTTTGTACCCCTTTTTACGAAAATTGCGCGGATGGAGGAGTATGAAATTTGGCACAGTTAAGGTTTATATGGAGAAGGAGGGGCGAATCCTAATATTTTTTTAAATATGCCTTAGAAATATATTAAATTAATGAAAAAACACTACACGCACACAACCATGCATTTGACACACGCAGTCGAAATGCTTAACTATGGTTACATATATCAATGTATAATGACATATATCAGCAATGGAAAACTTTGGTCGAATTTCGAGCACTAGGCGACCGCTAGTATTAATAAAATGCGTATGTTGCCTTTCTATAACTATATGAACTATGTAGGCGTACTTTATCTCTGAAAGTGTAGGCAGGTAAGTTACTAAGGTTATAATAGGAAGCGATATATATTATTTCCGTTTACCAGGCACAGTTCCAGATGCTGGCAGTTTACAGTTACAAACGAAGTTAACATTATTTTAGATTAAAACTAAACGACTTTATGCGGTTTTAATGTATTTTTATTTAAAACCTACTATTATTAAACTACTACTGTTGCCATTGTTTTTGTTATACAGTCGGGAAAAAATGTGGTCTACAAATGTAACTACGGTTGAGGTTCATTTGAACGTCATGAAAGAACAAAGTAGGCTAACCTAATTTTGATATATGTGGCGCAATAGAAGATGTTCAACACATACTTGTCGAATGTGTTAAATATCGAAGGGTTAATTTTAATATTAATAAGTATGATCAAGGAGCATTTTTAAGCATATTAGCCGAACCGATTTCTGAAGCTGCAAAATTTATTATAGAAAAGATTATTTATAACAGATGATTCTTTAACATTTAACCTTTATAACCTAATAAAAATTTGTATATTTTTGTAATATGTAGTATATGTACTGTTTAGGAAACGCTGGGCTCACCTATCTTTGATGGTCATAATTATGCCCCTAAATAAATAAAGTGAAAAAAAAATGATACAACAAGGTCGATTTCCCCTTGCAATAATATTATGATATTATGACAGTGACTATTGCTCTCTTTATCATGTTTTATTTTAACGTCATGCCATGTGTCAAGTTTCAATTATCACAGCTAACAACAACCAACCTCCTTGCCTAAGATCCCTTACACTCCGTAGAAAGTCAAAATTTTTATTAAGGGACTTTTACACATTATGCACATCAGTCCCATCGTACCCTAATTACATTTTTGCGTAAACAGTTTACAAATATTATTTATTTAAAAGTAACAAATACACACATTTACTGTAGAGTCATCAGCCTAGAGAGATTCTTTGCTGCTTCGGAATTAGGTTGAGCTAAAATGCTGTTAAAGCTACCAACATCGAATCTGTTTAAGCCAAAATCCCTCATCTGTATTCTCATAGACTCATACCGAACACACTCCGTCAACAAATGATATATATCCTCATATACACCACAATCCTCACAGTTAGGTGAAACGGTCTTACTCATCAAGAAATAAAATTTGTTGCATGGAATGTGTCCTGATCTAAGTCTATGAGCTGTAATAACTAATCTCCTGTTTAAATCAGTATGTACAAAACAGTTTAATTTCTATGTATAACATTCGCCTAAATATCAGACAATATTAAATATTATAATATAACAGGATTAATGCAATGGTCATGAAAAGCCTTACACTGTTGTTCTTATTGAATTACATTATGATTAAAAGCACTTTTCCCCCACTGAGTATTTTGTGCTGATTGTTATTATTTCTCAAATTTCCTTCCTCATTAAGCCTCCTCGCCTTAAATCGCTCTTGCAAGCCATTGTTTAGTAAGCTTTAGTAATTTATCGAACACAGTCCTTTATTAATACCGTTAATTATTAAAATAGCAATTAAATTTAATCACGAATATAAGACAGTAGAAGACTTTAATTATATATATTTCAATTTTGAAAAGACATATATAGTCTATTACAATATAATAATATATGCCATTTATATAAGTTGTCCGAAGGCTTCTTCTCGATTCGAGAAGGGCACACGTATATATTCGAGAAGATTATGGAGAATTCTAAGATATGCAGATTTCTTTATGATATTTTCCTTCACCGTTAAAGCAAATTGAGTTAAAATATATTACTTTATTATTCATAAGGTAATTATTCGATGTAAAATGAATAACGCGCATAAGTCGGATTTGTGACACGGTGAAGGAGCTTTAGGCTAAATAAACTCAATCTAGACGCTGGAAGGTGCTATACGGTGCTAACGGTAGTAGACCGAGAAGACAATGTAGGTATGAACTAAATGACTATAAGAGAAACTGGCTTAAATAAGTGCACGTCATCCCATGGCAAAGAGAGGAAGGAAGTAAAGACTTCCAGCGGGTACCTATGACTCCACAGTTCCTTAAAACGTAATTCAGTTGCTAGGATCTTATCTTGTGTGTGGGGGCCAGTCAGTACAGACCGCAAACACTTCGACCAGTGGGATCTTTTGTACCGGCCCCAAGATTTATCCCTTAGCTATCTCCTCATGAATGTACTGCATTAGCCGCAGTGTACAATTCAGAGGGAGACGCCTAAAGTCTTCAGGGTTTGGATATGCCAATCCCATCAGACCCAGTTGCTAGGATAACGATACAAGCAAATCCATAAGAAACCATGTCTCTTTTAAACGATTCTTTCACTTTTCTTTAAGTGTGCTGTTTGTTGTCGAGACATTAGTGGGGTACACAGCACAGAGAATTTTGCTACGTGATTATTTTTCGCGAATTATAATGCCACTTTTCTAATATCTTATGTCTCACGCCATACCCCGCAGATGCTTGAAACTATTCAACTATTCCAACTGTCAGCCGATGTCTTCTCGTGGCGATATATCTGCGAAATATCCGCCTCAATCTCTCACGGCTGTGACGTCATTTGTAATCGTCATAACTTGTTACCATAACAGATTTGCGGCGTAAGTGTTGTTTTCAACCGTCTTAAGCAGGCGTGGATCTGGAGCTATAAGTTAAGAGAGGCTTGAAGACTGAAGTCAATTCAAAATTACCAATCATAAATTGAAGGATGTTATTTGTGTGACTCGCTTGAAATAGATCAATTAATTTATAATAATAATTATTAAAAGTTATATACTTTTAGCTCACGATGCGAGCATTGATATTCTGGTTTTAGGTGACAGACAGAGACAAAGATATGTCTAATACACATTGTAATAAAAAAGATAAGTTAGTTTAATACATGTCTATACAAAATTACAGTTTAATATCAACATATAAAATATAATGTCCTCCAGACCAAATTTCGGTCACGGCGGCCAGTCTTAACGGAGACTGGCCATCTGCGCAGATATATGATAGTGCACAAGTGTGTGCGCAAACACAAGGGCACTCTTTGTTCCCTAACTCTCATGATCCGATGGGACGGTAATCCGACACGACCGGAGAGAGATCAGGCGCAGGACCTACGGCTTTACGTGCTTTCCGAGGCACGGGGGTGTCTAACACCACCAACTTCCTAACTCCGGGTTGCTATTGAGATTTCTTAACAGAAAAACCCAATAACTTTTTGTTGGCCCGACACGGGATTCAAACCCGAGACACAGACTCATGCACCGCAGTCGCATTCAGTACCGCTGTGCCATGAAGGCAGTATCTATATATATTTTATAGTAGAAGAAACTTTTATGCTATTACTTCACGGATAATGCGGTCATCTTGTGATTCCTGTCTCAACGCGGGACAAAAATTGGTGTGATTCACAAATCGTTGTTCCAAGCCTGGGTATTCTTCAAGTGCGTTATTTTAATTTTCGGAAAGTACCCCGTGATACGGGAATCATGAATAGTGCGGGTATTATCTGTTTTATAAAACAAAAATTTTACCAAATAAGAAAACCGACTTCGAATAAGAATATTCTAAAACAAAAACTGTACTAAAAAGTTAAAAAATAATTGCGTATTCTTGTGAATAATTAAATTATTGTTATTAATGGAGTCGGTGTCATACATAAAAAAATATACAGTCGAATTGAGAACCTCCTTCTTTTTTTGAAGTCAATTAAAAACAAAAGAGATGTGTTATTTTTCCTTTTTTCTTCTTTTTCTAAAATAGCTTATATTACCTTGATTTCTCCCCTTTCTTACACTATAGTATAAGATTCGAGTATTTGTTTCTTACCTCAAAATTGCCATTGCAGCCTATAAATGCTTACAACTCGAGGACTATGTCTCCCTCATCGCCGACCAAAAGAATATAATTATTTAAAATAAGATGATTCCAAAATTATATATGAAATGCACAAAAAATCAAGTAACTGAATACCCACATGTATTAAAAAATGAAACTTCATCCGCGCAGTGAAATTGCATACCGACAGTTGCGTCAAACATGGCGAATGAAACGTACACCCGTTGTTTGTGTACATACTGAACGCAACATTACACGCGATACTCTGATTTAAAATTTTCCACACAAAAATTTCTCCCATATGCCGTATATTGTCAAGCCAACATCCTCAGTATGTGGTATTCAAATATTTACGTTAGACTCCACAGCTTATGTGATACACTGTACGCAAGAATGGCGAGTTATGCTTCGTTTTCCACTTTAACTCTTGCTATGACGGATCATAACATAAAAGTTCTTACAGAAAACTGGACAAATTAAAAAGGGCTTATGTATAACTTATCACCAGATATAGTAAAACATAACAATCAAAAATAGTAAATGATCACCAAAAATAGTAAATGATTACCAAAATTAAAACCGCATTTTAATACCAAAAATATTAATTGCACAGCAAAGAGATCAAAATAAGTCGACGGAGCCCCGCTTCGCAGGGCTCCTATTTTTGGGTGGGTTTAAGAAGGAACCCAACATAACCTAACCCTTCCGAGACGGAATGCGGTGATTTGAGGCGTATAGACGCTCATTATGATATATTTTAGTAAGCATATTTTGGTGTGGCCAGGCGTATATGCTACTGAACGCAATAATGATCATAGATATGGAATCATATCATACTAGTTCACTACTAAAGAGGCCCCGTTTTTCACAGTCTATACTTTAGCAAGCAGCAATAGCCTAACCTTACCGAACCGTTGGACTGCCACGCAGAGTTCTCGAGTTCAATAACAAGGCACGCCCCTTTAACTTTTCGAAGTTATATGCGTATGAAATAGTTAATTATAGCTTGCTTTAACGGTAAGTCTGCCAATCGACGCGGTTCTTGGACAGTCTTGCCTAGTGCGACCAATGGGTATTGTACAATATTGTAAAGTTATTAGACAGTAAACAATATTTAATGTTTTATAAATCTGGACGGTACCAGAATGGTAGCCTATGTCCTAACCTTTCTTATTTTGAGAAAAGGCCTAGCAGTTTATTAACACAGCTGATAATAATATTTTATATTTTAATATATACTATACAAGCCTGTCAGTGGCAACTAGATAGAGAATTACTGTATAATATGTAACAACATTTTCGAGGAAATATAGGAGCACCGTCAGCTTCGTGCGCGCTACACAGACTGTCGTTTTTCTATTCAACACGAATACAATGACTTCTTACTTTAATTTGTACTAAAATCACGGCGGATTATATTACGGTGCACTGTGAACTCTGTGTGCTGTATAAACAACTTGATGAGAAATTGATTTTAGACCACTTTTGCGGACATAAAAAACTTGATATATCGGCCATCTAGGTCTTAGTAATTGGTGACACTCGTTTAATTGGTCATTGTCATTTACTTCGAGACAGATACCTGCACTGCTTATTTTGTATGACCTGTAAGTGTAGCGTTCTTGAGTGTGCGGTGGAATGTTAATATCTACGTACCAGTAGCAGGGCCTATACCTATTGCGGGAGTATGCTCATAGCGCGCTCAGAAAATCACTAATTATTTTTCTTAGTAGTAAGTAGCGGTGACGATGGTTATCTACAACTGAACTATTGTAAGTGAAAATAATTATGTAGAAACAATTGTAGAAAAACTTATTAGTTTAAATTGGACGTAGTTTCTGAAAAACGTTCCAACCCACACTCGGGTCAAAATCGAGTTATTATTAGCAAATTAGTCACGGGGTTACTATTTACTAGCTGGAAAAATTTGGTAGCTCTACTATCACTCTAAATATGAAATAATGACTTAGTAGCCTGACCCACATGTATGAAGAAGCAATACGGGATTGAACTTCAATCACGATTATCTCAAAATGTTAACTTTGTGGGTTGGAACGTTTTTCAGAAAGTACGTCCAATTATGAGTTGACTCAACATGACTTTTTAATAATAACAATTTAAAGTAAATGATTATATTAGCCTAATTTCGATCACGAAAAACTGGTATTCACCGTAAATTCTACGACACTGGATTGACGTAGCAATCAAATATTACTTTATCGTATTTTTAAAAAGAGTTATTAAATAATCATTCAAGCAAAGTGTAAATAATAAAACAGTCTTAAAAAAGTGGTCGGGGATAATATTGTCAACAGCAAGTTGGCAAGATCCTTATAAAAACTATAAAAGGAAACACATAAAGTTTTCACGCTTTTGAAGCAAACTTCAGAATATAAAACGTCTGCCAATTCCGTTTCTGAGAGAACGTCTAGAGTGGTGCCAAAAATTTTAAGGCTGACTTACATAATGGCGAGATGAGTTATCTAAGTGTGAAATAAATCTAATTTATGTCAGAGGAAACATCCCTTGCTAAAGAAATTTTTGATGTTTATTTATCTCAGATTTACGTAAATTTTAGAGTTGAATATTGTAAGTTAAGTATGGTTGCAATTACGCCCCCGTGAGTTGTAGCGTAATATTATAGAACCTTCCTCAACAAACGGGATATATTTTCAGATTTGACTGGTAAACCTACCTTCCAGTTGTCGACCTAGGATTATCGCGGTCAAATAAATAAACACTTTAGCTTTATAAATTTTAGTAGGATGATATTTTGTACAATGTATATTTTATTACTACCTAGGCTGGCATACTTGCAAATGACACCTAATAGCCTTGCTAGCCTACGAACGCTAGCAACACCAGTAGTATGTGCGTGTGGCTTGCAAAAGTAGTTAGTAGTAGTAGTAGTTTTCCTAAAGAGAGTACCTTAAAATTATAGTCACTTTCCCATAGCCCAAAATATTTGGTGATGACGCATTGATGTCCATTATCCACAGAGAACAGAATACTATGCGCTGAGCTTCCACTAAGGATTGTAGAAAAGTATTTTTGGAAGTGAAAACTTCTTTAGCGGCTTTGTGCACTTTTTTGTGATTGGTAAAAAATGTTAATCTCGCGTCAGGACACGTGATCTGATCGAAAATTCGTAAGACGGAGGGAGAATTGTCATGTTTGTGTACGATAGCGCAATAAATGAATATTGTATTTTACCACATAAATTATAGTACTTTAAAATTTATACTGATAATTAAAGCAAGTCGTGCAAAATTATTCCCTAACCATTCCAAAATATCAAAAATGCACAACCTTAATATTCAAGTTTTCACTTCTGCCGGCACTCCCGGAGTGCAACCCAATGATTTTTTTGCAGAGCGTTGTACGGCGCTATGCGAAGGCACGCGATCAATTTGACCGTAAGTGTCATATTTGTATCCCCTGTATAACAGACATGTTCGGATTGTATAAAATATGACAACTACAATTCTCATTCTATGTTTAGAATTATAATCGTACGATTTACTCTTGGTATCTTTTACACAATCCATCCACACTTTCATATGTCGCTCTAAGGTTTTCGAGCCATTTACACCCATTGTATCTTAATCACCATATTTGGCCGGTTCGTTACGAATTACAAGCCCCTAATAAAATAAAAGATAATTGTGGAATTTTTTTGTCACTTCCATCGCTTTTAAAAACACCCATAAGATTCTATTCAACGGACTTCAATAATGCTCCCTACTCAAGTCACCGTATGTCTCACAAGCACAAGAGCAGAGATACACACATTAGGTTAGAAGGCACAGTCTGCTGGCATCGAGGATCTGTTAAGGATACGATCACTCGATACGATCCCGTTTAGTAGACGCCCCTTTCTGATACTTCGCGAAACGGAACGTGTCGTAAATCGAATCGAAATTGGAATCGAGATTACGGTGGGCGGTACTCGATTTTTTGTGCCTCGATTTAAATTTCCAAGTGATTTTGGTTATTTGCTTATATTTACTGGGTTTTTGGGACGTAATTTCTCGATTAAGATCCCGTTGACATCGCATCTTGACATAAGTACGTAATAATCCTTATCGCCTTCTAAATAAATATTGAAAATCTACGTGAGCTCATGTCATCAGTTTGCTTAACATGCGGTTACGAATTTTGTAGAAATTATGTAAATTTGTACTGTATCTTGCTTTGTATAAATCTGTTAGTTATAGCTGTAAATAGTGAGTATGTATATATTAGTACTAGTGTTCGCCGACTGGTCGAAATTCAACCTTATTACAATTTCGACAAAAAATAATGAAGTATAATATTATTATAATAATATGAATTTACATATTTCCAACTTATTTTCATATTTCTCTTATAAATTCGTGTAAATTTAACACTTTTATTTGTAATTACAATAGAAAACAGTTTAGTATCATTAATATTAAATTAATAAATCAAAACTATTTTCAATTTTATATTTCAAACTACTAAAACTCGCCAAAAGCTGTTAAACAAAAACAAAAGAAAATCAGATGACAAACAGAGGTTAAAAGGTTATAGTTACTGCGCCACCCCTGTGGGTCGTAGCGTGATGTTATTTAGCCTATAATCTTTCTCGATAAATAGGCTATCAAATAATTTTTCAATTCTAACCAGTATTTCCTGAAATTAGCGCGTTCAACCAAATAAAAAAACAAACTCTTCAGCTTTATAATATTAGTACAGACTGGATTTTACACGCGGCTTCGCTGGCGTAAATGTAGGTTATGTTAGATTAATAACAGTATTTTTCTGAGTGAAAGGTACCCTATATCCTTTTCTGTTGCCCTACAACGTGTATGCGAAATTTCATGATGTCCGGCAGAATAGTTAAGGCGTGAAAGTTTAACAAACAAACTCACATTCGCATTTATATTATTAGTTAGGATTAGTTAAAACATCGTCAGTAATATAGTAACAAGATAAAATAAATAATCTGAAAATTAAAATAATGATTTACACATAACTGTGGTGATGGGGTGTATAGTCCTCCTCGTCGATTTCGATGACGGCGACCTCAGAAGTCATGGATCTTTTCTTTGGTGAGCTCTAATATGGCTTGCTAGACCGAACTTGGTCTTGAATGTCCTACGACAGCTGTGACAGTAGAGTTGGCCTGTGTTGTTGTACGTATAACTGTAGGAGGGTTTAGGCCTTTCTTTAAGTATTTGGCGTTTTACGTCAATCGTTTCCAGACGGTTTTTCTCAAAAGCCTTAATTTTATTAAAGATGGTAGATCGCCATGTAGACCTATTTGCAGCCAGCTTTTCCCAAGATAAAACGTCGATACCGCAAGCGTTTAAGTGACGGTTGAACACATCCTTATAGCGCAGATGCTGACCGCCGTGTTTCCTTTTACCACCTGCAATCTCAAAATAAAATACAGCTTTTGGCAAATGGTGACGGTGTAACGTGTAACTAAAGTCTGAAATATTGGGTGACTAAAATAAAACTGTCTCAACTTACGGTTTTGGTTTATTGTCCATCACACACACAATATATTAATGTTACACATATACCAGCGTCAAATTATTAAAGGAGAATGAGTTATAAGCACAAGCACACAAGCATAAGCGGTATGAAGATACGAAATTAGATTTTAGACGAAAGAAAGAAAGAAGTTCAAAGTTCAGTTTATGACGTAAAGTTTTAAGACACAGTATAGGAAGGCACAATAAATAAGCACATATATAAGCTACTAGATTATGCGATAATCATAAAATAATAATATAGTATTTGCGACGCAATAACAAAGCTACGTGTAAATCGACTCAAGCATATGTCCGAACTGACAACTCGTACCTGTGCGCCCGCGCTGACCGCTAAGCTCGTGAAGGTCAACGAACGGGTCTTATACGTGGAGCTTAGAATAATAGGCCGGGTTGCGCGTTCTCAATGTAATTGCGACCAACCGGCACGATAATTATTATGTGTGTTTAGATAAGTGTATTTAATATATACTAGCGGTCGCCTAGTGCTCGAAATTCGACCAAAGTTTGCCTGTAAGATATTGCTGATATAATTATATATATTGACATTATTATGTCATATATGTATCCATAGTTACGCGCTTCGACTGCGTGTGTCAAATGCATGGTTGTGTGCTTGTGGTTTTTCATTAAATTTAATGTATTTCTAATGCATATTTTATATAAATATTAGCATTCGTCACTTCTCTGTATAAACTATAAGTGTGCGAAATTTCATACTCCTCCGTCCGCCCAATTTTCGTAAAAAGGGATCCAAAGTTTTCGCTTCACGTATTAATATATAGATATAAAATGTTGTAAATAAATAAATATGTATAAATCAGTAAAATATACTTTACACACTAGGTAGCCTACATAACAAATAAAGATAGGAATGACAAATCAAAAAGTAAAAATAAATTCTTATTTCCAAATTTACTTACTCATAATTACATATAAAAATATCTAAATATTTTATTTATTGAAGCAATAATCGTAAACTAGAACCGGTTCCTATATAAAAAAATAAACGTTTAATATATGGACAGTTGAATTCTGACATATTCTTCACAGAATGTATATCAAAAATTAATTGTCCGTCGAGTAGCGATATGAATTGGGACGTAGTCAACGGTTCCATAGCGTTCCTAAGCCCACGAGCCAACGAGTTACGTCTATACACGAATTCTTTAATGAAATACAAAATTATACTTCCATATAATTATATTCAAAGCATAATACGAATTCTATGCCTTTCCGCGATATAAAATAGAACTACGTGAATGTAGTTCTATTACTCAACCATTTTATACAGTTCACTTTATCTCAATAGAGTGAAACTACGCACAGGTTTCATTTAAAATAGACCAACATTTTTTCACGACCGCCTTTGCAAATAGACTGGCGAAACGGCTCAAATTTGTACCAGCGGATTCGGCACTAATTGTGTCAGTACTGGTCGAAGCAACGTGCAGTGACGTAAATAGGTACATTGTACCTAACACGGACATATTCCCAAAATGTCCTTTACTGAAACAGAGACATTTAGTGGTACAATGATTGCCAATAGGCGTAATTTCAAATGGAGTTCAATTTTCTGAATGAACTTGAATAGAATTTGTTGGTATCATTTGATGATTGACTGCACGGTTGGGTTCCATGAATGTGGCAAGTGTAGCACGTTTGATACGCGTACTATGCTTAGTACGTGCATACAGGTATAGTCTTAATTGGATATAAACTTTACCGGGCACATTTCGAAATGTAACGAATAGGTACATTAACTTCAGTAATACTGTTCGATTGGTTAGGAATCAATCAATGATTTATGACTATGGAAATAAGGCAGTCTATTAGTAGTTAGCGTTAGCATTTAAATATTTGAGTACAATTGTGTGCAACGTGAGTTTACAATTCACCGTCAAAGACAATCATTGTGTTGTTACTCCTAAAGGAGTCTACGTATGTATTAAAATACATACGTAGACAGTTTAATATTGTCTTATGTTTACGCGAATGTTATTCATTGAAATTAAACTACTTTATACTTATTTTCTCGCATTGTTTATTTAACACTTTATTACATAATTTTGAAAATATTACACTAATCCTATTGAATTTTAATACCTTTTAAGCTTATTATCATCGTAGTGGTCACCGTGAACATGGCTGCTAAAAAACCAACCGAAACGTCGGGGAAAGTGTAAACTATCCTTATCTTTCTGCCTTATTCTTAGCGATCCATAATATCAGTAGGCTTTACACACAACTTATACTTGGCTTTTTTGTTTTTTTTCTTGTGGTTCGTGGCCAAGCTGTTGTCAAGAGTTGTTCAAGCCGCCCGTAGGCCTCTGACATGGCTTAACGACTGCTGTCAATTTGACAACAACCGGAACCAACTTTTTACGTGCCCTCCAAAGCACGGAGACACTCAGATGAAATACCACTAAGCGGTCACCCATCTATAGACTGACCGCAGCCGTTGCTTAACCTCGCTAATCGTTTACTGATCAGTGAGTGCAGCTGGCTATGAGCGCCGTTTATAGCTGATGTTTATAGGTAAACTACAATATAAATGTACATATTATATTGTTATCACTATATTGCATAGTTTTCAACATTGCCGAATTGCGTTGTGCTTGCAACTGGAATATTCAACACCAAACAGAGGCGATGATGTATGGTTATATTGAATATTTTGGATCGTATAGTGTAATAAAGAATTCTTTTGTTTGCAAAATAACTGCTACATGTTCAATACAACAATCTCAAACGTCAACCGTGCACTAGCGAGCTGTATATTTGTATGCCTGTGCCTTACAAAATAATACAACTTTTTACTTTTTGTATATAAACAACATAGACTCACGTCTGAATATGTTCAGAGGGACATACAGTGTGAATATTTAAAAAAATATTATGTAAGTTGTTATAGAATAAATGTTATTATTCTATTAAAGATTATATTATTAATACTGCTACCATTTATGATAACTATAATAAGGTTTTATGCGGCTTTTTCTTACTTAAGTTTCTTTTTATGTTTCTTTTTGTCCTGTTTTTATACCTTAGAATCTATACTAATATTATAAAGCTGAACAGTTTGTTTGTTTGAACGAACAAACAAATTCTTCAGCTATTTAATATTAGTATAGATTATACACATTATTATCGAATGTTTGTACGATGCCACATTCGTATATCGATTTAGGCTTTATTACCAAGATTAATCAGTAATTTAATCAGAATTTGATGAGACATTGAATAATTTTCTTTTGACGTTTCTTGTCCTAGAATTCGCCTTGATCTGCAAACTAGGTTACGTACATTTTTAATAGCGATGAAATCTAATCGAATATACAACTAATCACGTGTAAGTACATTTAAATACTATAAAATAGTACAGTCGCCATGAATAGGTAAAGATTCTTTTATTCTAAAAGGATAAATAAATATTATAGACTTAATAATAATCAAAAACCCCTATTTCACTCATGTTATGCTGTCCTATATAAAAGTCATGTTCTACTGTCTCATATAGTCTTGCTAAACCAGATTGACCGATTCAAAAAGGCAAATTCATTAATATGTTTTACCAAAGCCTTCTTAAATGACTTCACCTAACAATTACTCATTAAAAAGTAATCAAATATAATAATATGAGATCTCTGTTTCGTGATGCGTACAAAGCTATATTATACATACTATGATGACATATTGACAAAAATTGCTCAATCTCTGTTCATAACTATTATTAGATTCTTCAATAAGTATTTGTTTGCTCCGATATTAAACTATCGAGCAACTTTATTGGGTTCAATTAGATATACATTTGTATGAATATTTGTATATTTGTTTGCTTGCAAACGGATAATATGGTAGAATATTGATATTTTATATTTACATTGTACCTACAGTTTTGTACATACATAGTCTCACGCATATTTCTCTGTAGGGGTAAGCAGAGGGGTTGGTCACCAATATATTGTTAGCTATAGTTTAAGGTAATACCTAATAATGGGTATGCCTATCCGGTACAGTTTTAGATACCTAGCTGCTACACATTGTGTTCATCCTAGGCATTACTTTATTGCATGTCTGCATGCAAGAAATACAAATAATCAAAAGTCCTATCTTAATCCTAATCCTAACTAATATTATAAAAGCGAAAATGAGTTTGTTTGTTTGTTTGTTTGTTACCTTGTCACGCCTAAACCACTGAACCGATCATCCTGAAATTTTGCATATACGTTGTCAGGTGTTCAGAAACGGACATGTTCTCGAGAAAAAGAACAATAACGTTCTTATGATATTAGATGGCGCCACGTGTCTTTCGAATCATGATTGAATTATATTATTACAAGCAGAGTACAACCCGAAGTGATTGTCAAATTCTAAATTAACGCGAGCGGAGCCGCGGGCAATAGCTAGTATTATTATAAATACAAATGCGAGTTTATTAATTGTGCGTAACCATGGCTACGGAAAAGCAATTAATATGTTGGGGAATCTGTAAATCTAAATAGTTTAATACCAACTAATATTAAAATAATTTGTAAATATTTAGTAGTATAATTATTTTTGTTTTTGTAATTATGTTACCTTTTTTAATACGTTTGTAAATATATATTAGGTTAATTCGTTTTAAAATTAATAATGTAAATATTTGTTTCAATAAAGTATAGCATATCAAAAAATAAAAATAAAAAATCTAATATTATAAATGCAAATGTGACTTTGTTTGTTTGTTACGCTTTCATGCCTTAACTAGTCAACCAATAATCATGTAATTTTGCATATACGGTATCAGGATAACAAAAAAGGACATAGGATACCTTTCAACCAGAAAAAAGTACTATTCGCGAAAGTTAGAAATTTATTGAAAAAACTAGGCGAGCGAAGCCGGGGGCAAAATCTAGTCCATAAATAGTAATTGGACCGACTAGTCTCTATTAAAATAATTTTTGTCAAGCTCTCCTCAGTATAGCAATAGATAGACAATAACTATCAAAATATTATATTCTTAACTCGAAACTAAAATGAAATATTCCACAAAAAACAAATTCCAACATCAATAACGTTCTTAAATCTGACATCACTCAAGACTTAAGTCGAATAAAGAGCAAACATATTTTATTCTAGCCTCCTCGAGATCTGATTTATGCTCGAAATATTCTTGGACGTTATATTGAAAGGGAAACCTCGTTTACAACGCAATTTCCTTTATGTCCCAAAATGTCCCGAAAGCACTTTTTAAAGAGATAGCGCATTTAGATAAAATGCTAATTTATTCATTGGCAAGAAAGAAGAAAGAAATAAGCCTACCGGTACTCCAATTGAATCTTGAGACTGTAATTTATTTTTGATGTTAAATTAAAAATGTGTTTACGGAGAATTATAACTGAGTTCATGTTTCGTATTTGCGGTTTTGCTGATTCTATTTTGCGTATTCGTTTTCTGATTGAAAATTATGTTGACTTACGAAAATTGAAATTAAATTATATACAGTACGTATTATAGGAATGGCTAGTATAGTCTTTGGGGTTTTGGTTTCTTGTTTGTTTGTTTGTTCCGTGCTATTTATTCCGTGTTTCTCACTTTTCCTAATTAAATTAAATTAGGAGCTTATCACTTAATTAATTTAGCTTACAAAATGGTGTCTTTTTGCTTAATACTTTCATCAATATTCGCATGCCTGTTATAGGCGAATATGTTGGGCTGTTACTTGATGTCAATATCTAATGTACCATATTCTTGGCGAATAAATAACTTCCTTTCTTTCTAGGACAGTTATTATATAGTACTTTGTATTGGTTAGAACCCCTTAATAGTAGTGGTGTGCGATTATCGAATTAAAATTTGAATTATATTGTAACACAATAGACTTATATTGGAGGGGCTTCAGGAGCTGCTCTCCTAAAAGAACATGTGCTCGTGGAAAATTGAGGAAAGGTTCAGCAATTTAAGATAAAAAAGACACCATGAGATGTAAACTGAACACAATTTAATTATATTTAACACCAACCGAATTGGATGACAAAAGACGCAATGCCGGGGCGTGGCTTCCTGGCGATACGTAGATTCCAGGCAGAGAAAGAGTCAGGATCACTTAACTTAGCGCGGCCAAAAGTCGAGAGAAAAAGTCCACTGCGCGCATTTCTTATAATAGCCTGATTAGCCTGACCATAAATAATGCAAAATTAAAAAAAAAAATTACATTTTAATTTGGAATAATAATAATAATAGTTACCAATATACTAGTCCATCAAACATCCATACCCATAGCCTATATATTAGAATCCATACGTAGCAATGGTCCTACGCCGCTGCGGCTAGTGCCGCTATAGGTGTTCCATCTTACCTTTGATTAAAACTCTCGAAGGGCCTCTTCACGTTGGACCCATGTCTCCGTGTAAGCCTTCCAAAGGGCCGGGTATTTTCCTAACGTATTAGGAATATACCCGAGAAAGAGAAACAAATAATAATATCTGTAGATATATAAGATATATAATAGAGACGCACTGGTCATTATTTAACTGATAATTTAAAAATGAATAGGGTGGTAAAATCAAAACAACTTCTTAATTGGTACGCAAAGGGAGGCCACAGAATTTTTTTATGTATTGACGAGAATTTTTTTACTATTGAGTAATGTTTGAACAAGCAAAATGACCGAGTATAAAGTTGTAAGCTCTGTAGTAGCTTCAAACTGCTTAGCTTACAACGTGGAAATTAACTGACTTTAGTGATGGTTTGCTAGGGTGTTAGCTATCAAGGAGTGACAGATATATTTTTGTGAAAAAGGTGTCAAAACATCGGCACAAGTGTATCAAGATACGATTCTTGAGAAGGTGGTTAAGTCTCTTAACAATTTCCATAACCAAAAATGGTCTTTTCAACAAGACTCAGCACCGGGCAATAAAGCTCGATCCACCCGAGCGTGTTTGGAAACGAACGTTTCGGACTTCATTAGAGCTGAAGACTTGCCGTCATCTAGTCCCTATCTTAATCCGCTAGATTATAATTTATGGTCAGTTTTAGAGAGAATTTCATGCTCTAATCGCCATGATAATTTGGAGCCCCTAAAACAATCTATAAGATTAGCAGTGAAGAATTTTCCCATGAAGAGAGTGTATGTTTCTATTGGTAACTGGCGTCAAAATTTAAAGGACTGCTATTAAAGCTAATGGAATTTGAATGAGCTTCATATATTTTGAATGTTATTATATTAATGTGTAAACTAACACACATAACATTAATAATTGTTTTATGCAATAGAAGAAAATAAAGATTTTAGCTTGTAACAATATTTATGGCAAGATTAGTTGTGTTTACCTGTAAGAGTTTGTTACGCTAGTAATGAGTTTTATGAATGTATCACATCTTGTAACAGTGTAATCAATTGTTGGTGAACCTTATAAATAAAATAAAAAATAAATAAAATAAAAAATAAATAAAATAAAAAATAAAATAAAAATAAAAAATTAGAGTGCATAGTGCGAGTTTGTTTTACGTTAACGCGATCGACACGTTTATTACATTCGGCGCTATTGGGCCGCTCTAAGCTTTTAATCAGTCAGAGAACCAAACGCGGTAAACGTTTTGATCGCGTTAACGTAAAAACAACTCGCACTAGGCATCTAGGTATATCCATAATAAGTCACAGTTTATTTTAAAACAAATACCTTTGTTTGTAGTTTTGATATTGTTCCTCTACACAAATTGAGAAGAATTCAAATAATTTCCAATTAAAATTTCTTGCGAAGAAATACTCGAAGTAAATAAAGAATAATAATAATAATATATTTTTTTAAACCTTTTTACATTTTCACAATTATTAAACGATAATGACTACAGTAGTATAAACTGTGTCGTAGCCATTAACGCCCACATCCGGATATATTAAATAACTAAGGTTAGTAAGGGTACAATTTTATTGTTTATCTATACATTACATATAATAAAATCGTAGGAAAGTCAAAACTGTACATTGAATATTTTTTTAAAAGAATACTTGGGGCGTGATCTACAATCGATATCGAAGTCAAAAATATAGTTTTCAAAATTTTTGTCTGTTTGTCTGTTTGTATGTATGTATGTCCGGGCTAAACTCAAAAAGTACTGCATGGATGTACTTCAAATTTTGCATGAATAGTACTAACAGGTCGGGTCAACATATAGGCTACATATTATCACGCTATCACCTACGGGGGAGGAGCTGTGAATCTTTATTTTTCTTACGCATTCTGTGACAGCGTGTAATCTAACGACGCATATTTAAATGTTGTTTTTGAGTAAGCCATACCATCTAGCTTTACACTATAAAAACTACGCCATTTAAGTAACTTGGGCAGAGAAATATATTTGGGTTCCGCGGCGACAAACACTTTTTAGTTAAAATCTACGCGGACGAAGTCGCAGGTAACAGCTAGTTTTAAATAAATTTATGCCTATATTGGGAATAAGAGTATGTGTTTGTAGGTGAGTGTATGTGAGTGTCTGAGTGTGTATTGTGTATATGTACATAGGTATGTGTCTGTGTTTATCGGTATTTGTAGGTGTGTGTATATGTATGGGAGTAAGATGTATTTGTTATAATGCTTTGATGTCCTCACATTGTGTATAAGTTTGTGAAAGAAGCTCTGTTAGTTTCAGCTTAGATTTATTATAAGTCAAAGGATAGATTTTAAGCACCCTATTTATCTTATTGTAAAGTTTGGGGCTTAGAAAGTTATATAGACCGGATGCCAGAGAAGTCCTGTGTGATTTAAAAGAACAGACTCTGTCAGATCTACGATTATTTGTAATAAATTCTAGGTCATACGGAGATTCAGTATGCTTACGCAAAATCACCTGCAATATATATAATTGTCGTATCGTCAGCACCTTGCAGAGATCATAGAGATTAGACGTTGGGAATCTTCTAGGTTTACCAGTCATGACCTTGAGTATACATCTCTGGGCTCTCTTTAGACGCATCATTAACGTTTTATAACTACCACTCCAAGTGGTAATGCAATAGCCAATAATGGATTGAACTAGCGCATAATAGATCATCTTCATAGTGCTTAAATCTGTAGTATTTCTTAATTTTTTGAAAATATGCACTAACTTTCTAGACCGAGTAGCAATTTGATCTATTTGATAATCCCAAGTTAATCTACTGTCAACTATTACCCCAAGATATTTTATGTAGCTAGTACAAGCAATAGAAAAACAGGTGCAGTTAGAGGAGTTCGGAAAGCTACACGTGTGAGCCTTAATTAAGAATGGGGATGGTGGTTGGGCAGCCGCACTAGGGGCAAAAGTGATGAATTTTGTTTTTCCTAGGTTAAGGGTAAGTAAGTTAAGTTCAAGCCATTGAAGTACGAAGTTTAGGGCGATTTCAGCATTATTACGCGCGTACTCCCAAGTAGCTCCATTTACTAGTAGCACTGTGTCATCAGTGAAATGATGCTGTGAATATAATATTGTACTCAAACATAAAAGCATAAGCCACAAAGGAAGCTCTAGATACATCCCACAAAAGAGAACCCAACTCAATAAAAATACCGCACAAAAACGAGTGTAATTCGGAAATTAAATCCATTACGAATTCAACCAGTTTTAAATTTCAAACATGCAGTTTTAACTCCATAAAGGTTGGTCGCAGAAAATAATTGTATGAAAGAAAAATAGATTACACGGCGCTCGGGAGTCTTCCAATATGCATAATAATGGTAATGGATTCAGCAACGCAAGATGGAGCCCCAGTAATGTGGGGCCCTACAGAGAGATAAACGAGTTTCGCTTCATTTTGCATTTATTTCGAATTGACTGTACCTGTGCGAAAGAATGTGATGAATGTTCTTTAGAGTATTGGCTTGGAGTTTTAAACACAATTAATGATTAAGCAAATATTAGTTCTTCTAATGCAGTTACTGCTATTGAATATAATAGTATATGCGTGGTATAGCGACTTAGTCGTTCATCTGGCTTGATACCTATACGTAAAGTGTTGTGGTGCATCCCAGTACGGTAGTAAAAACCGTATGATGACTATGTCATTCTGACTCTGGGTGAGCTTTGTGTGGGTAGAATTAATGTTGTCTTACGTTTACGAAAATGTTACATATTTAAATCCATATAAAGTAGTTTAATTTCAATGATTTAATGTTTTCAGTCCGATTGTCTTGTTAACAATATATAGATTAAAATGTAAATTACGAAACTTTATCGAATCGCGTATTCATTATTTTTCAATAGAGTCATGGCGACATGAATTTTCTTATGATATTTTATTCCATTTTCTATTAGAAGAGCACCTTATCTTGGTTGTAACCTCATAAGATGAATCATGTATGGGACTACGGCTTCTGCAACGATCAATACCAAGTCCTGTTTGCGGTATAAATGTTTGACTCCTACCTCTCTCTCCTATGACATACCTAATGCCAACCCGCGGAGGCCACCGTATACTCAGAAATCTTAATTTATATTAGAATAATAATTACGATTTCTGAGTTGACGCTAACCCCACGCGGGTTGATATCATTCGTCTACCAATCGCAGGTGCCAAGCAGATTTACGTTCTAACTGAAAGGTACCATAGCCGTTTCTGATGCCCTTGCCTTTTAGCAGATAGTGGCTTGAATTGTAGAAGCAGATTCTTTCTGCAAAGCTAAACAAAACATAACCATGAGGTTGCCGTTTGCCATCAATTAATGCAAAGCCATTTTTGGAAGGAAATACTGCAATAACCTCGTAAATAATCTTGATGGCGTCATGAGACTTTATTAATGAAGATGATTTTCTTTTTTGTATTTATTCCGCATACCCCGTAATCCATCGAATTCGATACAATAATGTCTATTAGTATTAAAAAGCTTAACTCATGGCAAAAACCAATCCTGTTTAAAATAAATTAAATGTCTATATAACGGACACCATTGAAATATATTTTACGAGATAATTTGTGACTAGTCTGGCATTCAATATTTTAAGGCTCGTGGTTTCCGTGGTAACAGCAGACAAAACTATAAAAGCTGAATTATAACATGATAATTTATACGTGTGGTATATCAACATGTTCTATGACACTGGCAACCGCTAGTTAACCACTTTTGACCTGCTTAATTTGTGTAGTCAGTTTGGTTATCAAATCGTTCATCTCTGGATCAAATAACAACTGCATCCAACCTGGACACAGCCCTCACCTGAAATAGAAGTGCAGATTGAATGCCGGTGTAAATTTGAAATTTAAAATTCAATGATTATCCGTTGAAATAAGCGAAAACCCTTTTCAAGTGAGACTTGAAAGGTTTAAAGATATTATTATTCTGGTTGGTTTTAGAATAAATCGATTTATGCAATTGAAATTGGAGAACTCGGTTTAAAAATACGCTTTATTCAAAGATGCTGAATAAGATGAAAGTAAGCTTTTGTTGAGTCAAGGGAGTTATTCAGGGCGAATGAAATAGAAATATATTTTCTAAATTGGTGTTACTGGTGTCGTAAAGGTGTAACTGACAACTAGGGATTATATTCACGCAGAGTAAGGCGAAATGAGGTGCGATGTTTCTGAAACACACAAGAAAGAAAAGGTTGCTTGGTAATTTTTGCCTGTGTGACTTTGGCATGCAAGATACAGTTTGACTGAGGAAATAGTTTCGGGTAAGTAAAAATGTTGAAGGTGCTTCCATTTAGTTTTCAAGCTTCTTTGGAACACGATGATCATGTTGACTAGTTTGATTTTAGCCCCTTGTAATATCAGCACGGCGTCTCCTATTTTGATGGGTCGTGTTACAGTCAACCATAGGCTAAACTAATTACTTGCTTTCAATTGACTTAAATAGTCGTTTATCTAATTAGGAATATAAAAAGGACCCTGATCAGACTAGGTATTTGTGCTTACCCAGGTAATCGTCAATCATTAGGCCGCGTCCAGACGCAGGCCAACGATTGATGTTGGACACTTGACAAATTTCGCTCACAAGACCCGAGGTTCATTTGGTGATGTAAAGAACCCAGTACTAGCGAAAGCTGCCGCTAGTTCTAGTAAGTCGAATCTACATTTATGTACTGGCGGGCCAGATCTAAATCTTCGCTGATGTACCGAAACAAATCGTAGAAGCAGCAGTAAGTTATACAGTAAGACATGATAGATCATACTAGAAACTAATATGAGCGTACTAGTATTTATTAAGGCGTGTGGTAGTTCTTGATAAGCCAGATTATGCTGTCTGTCTGAGACTTGATTACTTCTCGGTATAAAAAAGAGCGTTGCGTTCTTCCGGCTACGGTTTCAGTTCCTGCATGAAAAAGCGCGGGCCTATTGTTGCCCACAGGACACAGTTCTAGACTCCAGTTGCTACTAATAATTTCTTGAGAGAAAATCTCAATAACATCTCGCCTGTTAATCGAACCCGAGACCTCATTTACCTGACGCACAACGCATTCAATATCACTGCGTCACGAAGGCAGTCTAATATTAATGGGGTTATTATAACAGACTAATAGTACATTTCCCATTTACATGTTATAAATAGCTCTCAAGCTAGATTTAGCTTTTAAAGAACAAATCTTAAACAAAATTAAGTGATAATTCAAACTTTTAGGATTTCATGGAAGATGCTTGATGTTACGATTGTTTGATGTAAAATAAGTTTTATTTGGGACGAGGAAGTGCCGCTGGAATGAATATATATTTCTGATAAACATTGCTTGAAATAGTTTATTATATATAAAAATTATAATAGACTTAGAGTTATATAGATTGCACGTATGGCGTGATGGTTTAAGTGGACGCCCCCACCACTGCCACCTCGTCGAGTGTTGTGGGTTCGATCCCCACACGGGATAAAAGTTTTTGTGATCCACAAATGGTTGTTCCGAGTCTGGGTGTTCTTTGTGTCCGTTGTCTAAATGTTTGTAAAGGCTCACGCGATACTTGATTAATTTCTAGTGAGCGAGATGTACCTATTTAAAAAAAAAAATTACGATTAAAATAAATTGTATTTTGGAAACATCTTATTAGTTCTACGCATCTTATTAATTTTTTTTTTAGTTTTGTCACGCTCTTTCGATCTAAGAACCTGGTTTATTGTACAGTATAAGTTCGCCCCATGTTTTCATCAACCATAGATTTAGAGCCAGATGCCTGATTCACGTGGTGCTTCTGGATTTTATTACAAATGTTCGATAGATGGCAATAAAAATGCTCTATAACGTGGCACCTAAAACGTAGATATATTTGGATATAATTTGGGTATCATACTCGCCTACTTACCTGCTAGGAGATAACAGGTGTGAATGAATGTATGTATGTACAGTGAGCTGCAAAAAATCATACCCATATAAAACTAAAATGGTATAAGCCGGTTATTGACGGAAATCGATATAAAACTGTTTAGTAGTTTAGTTATATCGTAACAAATGGCGGTGCATTACTATAAAATAAAATAAGAAGATTTCCTAATAACTTAATTTTGATAAATTTATTTAAATTTTTTTTTTTAATCCCTATTCAGAAAAGTTTATTTAAAAAAGAACATTAAGGAAAACCTGAGGGTAAAACAAGAAGCAAAGATTTTCAAAAGGATTTATAAATTTTTGTTTATTTTATAGATTACTTTTGATGACTGGCCATTCAGTGCGTACACACACATTATTCCGTCCCTGTGTTCGAATGTCATTTTGGTTGAGATTATAATTTCTTATAAATTTCACCTTTCACCGTCAACATCTAATACAGTCATTATTTATAAAACAACGCCATTTAGTTCATTCATATTTATTCCAATTCAAGTGTTCACAGGATTTTAGACCTTAAGGTATCTATGTAATATTTCAGGCGACTGTACATATATTTTGTACGTAACATGAAATACCTACTGCTACTTCTAAGTTTATCTTGCTATCTGAATTCTACATTCATGTTTCTTAAGATTTTCATTTATTTTTCGTCTGGCTGTCTGTCTCACCCAACTCTGATTCATCATATTCTTTTTCATTCATTACTCACTGACAAATTTATAAGCCTTTTGGATAGTTCGTTGTCCGTTTAAACATTGTGTAAAATTGTTTTATAAAGAGATACTGTAAAAGAAAACTATACCTACATATGTACATAGATTGCTATAAAAAAGATAACTTTCGTACTAGGAATAATTCCTATATTGCGGGGGACTTTACGAACATTCAAACAACGGACACAAAGGACACCTAGATTCGGAATAACTATATGTGGGTCATACAAATATTTGTCTCGTGTGGGGATCGAACCCAAAGCACTGCTACTACACTACTGCAAAGCTCGGCGGCACTTAAAATACTACTCTATTCGTACAGTAGTCTCAAATTTATATCCTCCAAAGATAGAAGTATTATGTCCAAATTTCGCCAGCAATGGCTTTAGGTGTTCCGTAATGACTGTAATCTCTAGATAGCTTGGTATAAGCCCCCATACTTGCCGCCTAGAAATACCAGTTTTAGAATCCCAGCTGCTACTAATTATAGTTTTCATAGCAGAAAACACTTGGCTCGACCCGGAAATCAAACCCGAGACCAGCACAGTATTAATTTTACCTGCTACCACCGCTGCGTCATCGAGGCACCAAGGAATTCGTTGAAACATTATAATTTACATCTAAGCCATAAGATAGAAAGAGAATACGCATGAGTGTGATCCATGTCTTTTGAGGTCCAGTGTCTTTATTTTTAAAGCCTGGTTCCTATATAAAGAAACGAGTTGTTTTATCAACTGACATTTCGGCACATCTTTATCTATACTAACTAATAAAGAGGAACCCGCGAGCAAAAGCTAGTATTCCATGAAAAATATGTCACAATTTATAGTTCTTGCAACTCACGAACGCGAGCGGGCTTTATTTGTGGCAAACACGTATGTGTGTGTGTAAGTGTCGCTCGCAAGTCGCAACTGACCGCACTGTCAAACACGCACACTACCGCATTGTGCATGTACACGTTCAACTACAAGTAAAGCCCGCTCGCCTTCGTGAGTTGCAAGAACTGTAACAGTCTGTAGCTAAAACACCTCGTTTCTTGATATAGCAACCGATCCTAAGAAGCTAGTCATATCACCATGATGTTGATCTGACAACACCATTATTATAGATTCCATTATACACCACTCAGTGTATGGATAGTAACAATGATTACGTTACGTAATAGCAATTAGACAATATATTACCATTAGCAGTGTATGTCATGTTACAGATACTCTGTTAGTTAACGAACGGGTTATGTAACTATGTATTCATGTCAGTTATGTACTAGCACTTAATGGAAATTACCACCTTGTTTGTGGGAATTAAGTTAGTAATATGTTTGAAGAGAGATGACGGCTTAGACAGGTAGCTTGCGATCCTTGAGACTGTTTTATAGGCTGTCGCAGCGATAGTGAATGTGTTTGCGATGCAATGTATTAAACTCGATTTGAAGTCAAAAGGTTAATGGATTATTCTGTCACATAAACTCAGACTAAGAAATGAAAATTCATGTGGTGGCCTTGGCAATTTCTAGAAAGCACGATAAGCCACCCGGGTGCAGGATTTAGCAGGCTTAACGTGCTTTCGTGCTTATAGACCGGTCTTTTTTCGGTCTTGACGGATAGCCGTCTTATCGGACTATGCAAGTAAGGGACTAGAAAGTGCAATTTTATTTGCGCACAAACATGTGAAATATACTATTATCTTCAGCGTTAATACCTAGTTATTGTTACGATTTCAGCAAATAAGAAATTTGGTCATAATTACATTATTATAGCTTGCTGATATCTTCGCTTAACTTCTATCAAGTAAACAAGCAGATGTTCATAAAATTATTTTTGAAGTTATGTACGTACTTAATATTTGAGTATCGCTCGCTTTAAGGTGACGAAATACATGATGAGAGAACTTGCATGGCGTAGCGGTAAGTGTAACCGACTACCACGCCTAAGCTCGCGGGTTCAATTGCCGCACAAGCCAAACATTTATGTGCCTGAACATGGATGTCTGTCTTGGTCTGGGTGTTTCTATGTATAATATATAAGTATTAACAAAAAAATAGTATATATTGTATGTTTATCCATTGTCTAGTACCCATAGTACAAGCTCTGCTTAGTTTGGGCTAGATGGTGTTGTGTGTATGTGATAGAATATATATTATATATCGAAGATATGTGAAGTCAGCCAACCCACATTAGGCCAGCATAATGAACTATGTCCTAACCATTCTCGCAGTAAGCGTCTACACACTATGCCGTCACCGCATCTTCGCTGCGCCGACGCCGCACAATTACACTGTAGATACGAGTCGCGCGAAGCCCGCCACCGCGCCGCCGCCGCGCCGCCTTCGCGTGCGTTCCCTCTGTTTGATTCATTCAAGTACCGGCCGCGTACGAACGTGCATGTGATCAAACAGACAGGGAGGGGAACGCGCGCGGTGGCGGCGCGGCGACGGCGGTGGCGGGCTTCGCGCGACTCGTATCTACAGTGTAATTGTGCGGCGTCGGCGCGGCGACGGCGCGGTGACGGCATCGTGTGCAGGAACGCTAAGAGGCCTATGCCTTATATACAAGGCTATTTTATTACATACCTATATTATTAAAGTCGCCGTTTATGTTAATGCCCTTTCCTTTCCAGTCCAGAGTTTTAAACATATCTTCCAACGCGCTTGTGAACAATTTCGGGGACATAACATCCCCTTGTCTCACTCCAGCAGTGGACTATCATAGCCTGATGATGATGATGATGATGATGATGATGATATTATTAAGAATATTCTCGTGGGATTTACACGGTAGAAGCCACAGGTAGAAACTAGTTATATGTACATTACTAACTTATGGTATAATATATTCAGATAGGACTGAAAGTTTAGTGCTACCCTCCAGAGACTATCTGATAGCGCCTTTCCACTTCCTCGGGCTATCCATTCGGTGTCAGCGCCATTAAGTAGTTAGGAGTTATAACTCGTAACTTCAAAAGTAGTCCAGGGTATACTATCAGCTACTTGGACGATTACTAACAAATGTGTTTCTTTTACACATGTTAAAAGGTCAAAATTGCGATTCGAGGTCTTCAAAAACTTTCTGATTATATCCGGGAAAGGGCAGGCAGTGGTGTGTTACGTCTAATTTTTGCTAGCTTTCGTGTTAGGTCTTACGTAAAAGAAGGCGAGCCTATTGTCATCTATCGGGCATATTACTAGAATTTAGTAATTTACTTAGAATTTCTCAACAGAAAATCTTAATAACCCTATGCTCAACTGGAAATTTGAATCTGGAATCTTACGGCAATTAACGACGCATGCTACATTTCGTCAGTTTCGGTGTTAGATCCTATATAATTGGGAGTCAACTACTGGGCGCAGTTTCAGACTTTATACTGCTACTAAGATTTTCATTTTTTTTATACGTCTTAGAAGGCAAACAAGCATACGGCCCACCTGATGGTATCTTATCTTATGTGGGGGCCAGTCAGTGCAGACGGGCGACACTTCGACCCAGTGGGATCTTTTGTGTCGACACTCTCTTAATAACGACTGCCATAGATGTTCATGGCGGCCAGGACCAACGGCTTAACGTGCTGTCCGAGGCATGGAGTAGGCTATAATTGTCAATCAAATACGCACATAATTTCGAAAAGTCATATAACTTCCGAAAGTGAGAGGTGCGCGACGTGGGTTCGAACCGGAGACCCACTGCATTGCAGTCTGTTGGTCTCCCCAGCTATCGTTTGAGTTATCGCTGCTCTCACCTGATGGTAAGTGGTTACCGTAGCCTATAGACACCTGCAACACCACAGGCGTCACTTGCGCGTTGCTGACCCTTTAGGAAAGGAAGTGGGAAGAAGAAGGAGAAGGAGCGAGGGTGATTGGGCCTCCGGCACTCTCACTCACCGAGCGAAACATAACAGTAAGAAAACTGCTATTTCAGGTTGATATTCTGTGAGAGGGTAGTCCTTCCCCGGTCGAGCTGGTCCATTCATGCTTAAATTAGCGAGGCTCTACTAATTCATGACAGAGAAACTCAATAACATTTTGTCCGACCCGTAAATGATGAGAATCCGACACCATGTACATAGAAGTGTATTTTACTATACCTGTACCATCGAGGCAACCTACAGTCAATATTCAATAAAAGCCGAAAAATTCTTTCAATGTATCTTGTAATTAATGTTTATTTTGTAACGAATTTTGCTGACATACTATTCAATTACTCGAACAAACGAATTCTGAATAAAAATTACAGTCCCAGCCATGCGCAATGTGGTTGTAATTCTTGACTCGACACACGATTCGACTTTGTTAGCTTTTTTCATCACAATCCTTTGATTGCTTTGACGCATCAAATTTAATTACTAACTCCGTGCGTTCCAAGAAAATAAGTACATATTTTCGGCGAACATTTTATTGAACGAATGTTTATTTATGGTTTTCAAATTGCGTGTCTTATTATCATTACATAAGTTCATTGTCTTTCATTTATTTTTAAATCTGCACACAACATCGAGAAATTAGCGCTAGTAAAGATATAGTTAATATAATTTTAGCTGTACCTATGTATGAGTTACTAGGTTTAGACGTGAAAAGGTAACAAACAAACAAACTTATTTTCGCTTTTATATTATTAGTTAGGATTAGGATTTATATTTTGTTTTGGCAATGTCTTTACAATACAGGCTTTTCTAGAAGATCTTCACAATACAGGCTTTTCTATAAAATCACAGAAATATTCACATTCATAATTCTTCCATCGCTTGTAAAATACCCATACTATTTAAAGTGTTTTAGGCAATGCCTGCACGGATGGCGAAATAGTTTAAGTCGCCATCTTTTTAAAGTTGCAAGCTCTTCTTATCTACTGTGCTACTTACGAGTTCAAATTATCAACACAAGTGATCAAAATTTTCGATAAATAGACTAACAAATTTTCGACGTCCATTACTTTGATTAACATATCCAGTATAAAATACCATTGGTTTTAGATTAAAGTATTTCCAATTCATCAAACGCTAAACTAAAACTTTTCGTCATGATTTTTTGCCAACATGCGTTCATACAACCGCAATCATCACTCCATCTAAAAGCATCGAATACAAGTATACAAACAAACAGTACGGCAGTGTATCCCAGTTTTGTATCAAATCAAACGGAATGATTGCATTGACACTAGTGAATTCTTTCCAAAATATAAAATGCGGCTAGAAGTTCTTTTTATTTCTTCTAATTGTCATGTTTATTTCTTTTATCAAATGCATTCCTTATGTGAAGCTTCCTTATTTTATCAAATTATTTTTTTATATTATATTTGAAGCTTTGATTTTATAGTGCATGCTGTCTACTATAACTTAAAAAGTACACTATACAAAACTTATGTTCATTTGTTTGTGCTATTTTGTGTATATTTTTGTCGGAGATATTTTAATCAATTAATATTATATTAACACATTCGCGTAAACGTAAGATAATATTGAATAAGATGATGTTATTGAATATGTAAAAAATACGTAAAAGTCTAAATAATAGAATATTACAAAAATGGTCTTATATATGAACTAATTTATTATTCATAGCTTTGATCAATCACTACTGCGTGTCGAAAATCATTGTCTTGTGATGTATTTTAGAGGGATCGCACTATGAAACAACTCCCTTAAGGGATAATGCAGGCAGTGATCATTCCATACAAACGTATTACTCTGTTTAATAATTACTGAAAAATTACAACGTAGCAAAAACAAATAAATACTATATACATGATAGATATAGATATATAGTTAGATTGGGTATATCTATACTTTTTGTTCTGGTATTTTAATTTGTTTTTTTTTAATTATTTTATTGTTATAAGGACCAGAGCCATCAAAACTTGCAAAAAATTACTAGGTTATACGATTGTTTTCAAACATACATACATTGCGTAAGTCTATCTAATATTTTTTATGAAATAATAAAAGCTTGTACAAATATTTTAATCGGTTTATGTATGGAGGTGGCAATAGAGGAATAGATACGAGATGATGATTTCAGAGGTATAATCAGTCCGAGCTGAAGTTATTTGTTGTGTTCGTTAGAGCCTAGTACACCAGCAGTAGATCGGTAATAAATCATAGTCTTTTCTTTGTTGTGATGCTTATATTTCATTTTACTTGATCGTTTAAAATAATAGTTAGCATCAGTCTGTTTAATAATAATTAAAAAAGTAACGCTTCTCTGGTAGGATTACCTATCTCATTGTGTATATCACCAAGAAAAGGCCAAATCTTTAGGGTCTAATACACCTTATATCCATATTGCACTACCTAAGTTAATAGGTCCCACGTAATAGAAGGCAAGCCTGTTACCGTAAAAATGCCTTTAATCAAAACTTGCGGAACCCTGTCACTGGCAGCCTTTTTTAGTTTTTGCTATCTCTAGATAGAGGTGCAGTGTTGAAATTTTTCACAGAGGGCAATTTAGTTCAGAAACTAACAAGGGATTTGTGCTACATGAAAATGCGGTGCTTCGTTTAGTTTACATCTGTATTTTGGAACTACCGTGTGTATCCAGTTACAAGGAAACACTTCCAGGTAATATGCTTTGAGTCAAAGGTAAGTAGGTACTAATTGAAATTTTGCGGGTCTAACTACGAAAATTAAGCGGGAAATGGATTTAAACTACATTTCGCTAGTGGTTCTATTATTCTTGTTAATTTTACTAACTATAGTTGTTCACTTAAGATTAATATGTCTGAAAAAAAGCTGCTTTATATTTCAGAAAATTTTGACGGAGAAGTCAAATACTCACATTTCAGTAGGCTATCTTTTGCTTCTAAATAATAAGTGGCAAGTTCAGTATACCAGCATGAAGACTATTTCCATACTCTGAATTGCTATCGGCACTTTTCAGTAGGAAAATCCATACGTACATATATCATGAAACGTATGACACCACACGGTGGTATTCTCTTGGTAAAGTAAGTAAAGAATATTCATTTAATTAAGGCTAATTGTCAAAGAATGTACAAACGTACGTGCTTTCGAGAAACAGACGAGCAACCAATTAAAAAAATACGAGTACATCAAATTCCTTGCCTCAAGAAAAAGCAATTACAATAAATATATTATTATTCAAGATTTACTACTTTAAGCAAAACATATAACAAGCAGAACTGGATGAAAGGTACTATATGTTAAAATTTTGCATTCACTGTGTCAGGGGTATAAAAAAGATTTTATACCCCTGACAAAGTGAATGCAAAATTTCATGATGATCGTTTGAATAGTTAAGGCGTGAAAGCGTAATAAACATACAAGCAAACTCACATTAGCATTTATAATATAAATTAGAATATAGAAATAAAGATCTTGATTTTGACTTTAGCCTGTATTGAATTCCATCAAACCGCTTGTCACTTGAGTTTTCTTCCACATCAAATAGGTACTCCTCCTGGCATCTTAGAATCTGATCAAACTTTGCCAAACTTAATACCCACGAGGGTAAACTTTAAAATACTTCGGCGATATTCGAGCCTAAACATAAACAAAGGCATTAACGTGCCGAAATACTGTTAAGAAGTTAGTTGGGAAGTTCGGCACTTTGTATGGAGTACCGGGTCAAGGAAATCTGACCTGTACGTGATTTTTGTGGGAAATAATTTTTTAATAAACCAGTGTGAGTTATACACGAGTATATATGAGACTACTGAAAGGAAGACTTCGACTAGCGTTCTCTGGCCACATCATAAACATTCTAGAGAAATGCCAGGTTAAGAATACCGTAAACCTAGAGTTTAATTAAATTGAGACAAGAGTTGTATGCGCCAGTATCATAGTAAGTAAGTATTTTATTTTTCAAAATATAGGTACCTACACAAAATACAGACAAATATTATAACACAGCAAAAAAAGTACATATATATTGAAAAACGAGATTACCACTCAGGTTTATTGTTGGTTTGCGGTTTATACCTCAAATCAACCCATACGTACGTACGTACCAAAAGTACGTGGATATTTGTAGCCTCTACCGACCTTATTGGAAAACAGGCATCATTCTTTACTTGTATGTAGTGAGTTTGAGTTATTTTCCATTAACCTGGATGGACTTAAGGACGAAGTTTTTATTGCTTTTAACTTCTAGCTCTATCCCTCAGATGAAGTAACATTCTAGCTGAATACGGCGATGTCTTGGCATGTCTTTCTATACATTTTACAATAATTCTAGACTCCTAGCTTAACTGACCTCAAAAGCGCAAAGGTAGAGGGAGGTTTGATATCTGGATAGGCAATGTTGGGAGTTTCCTGTAAAGAAATTCTCAGTAGCAACACGGAGTCTGACACTGTGCTCAGTAGACGGTATTTGGCTCGCCCTCTTTTACGTTAGACCTATAAATATAGCTGCAATAGTTGGATGTACCATACCTCAGCTGACTCTTTCAAACGCAGGTCTATGTGCACGAAAAGAGAAAATGGCAATATACCAATTATCTTATCTTATGTGGGGGCCAGTCAGTGCAGACCGGCGACACTTCGACCCAGTGGGATCTTTTGTGTCGACATTCTCCCAATAACGACTGCCATAGATGTTCATGGCAGCCGGGACCAACGGCTTAACGTGCTTTCCGAGGCACGGAGCAGACGATAATTGTTAATCAATACGCACATAATTTCGAAAAGTCATATAACTTCCGAAATTCAGAGGTGCGCGACGTGGGTTCGAACCCGAGACCCTCTGCATTGCAGTCTGTTGGTCTCCCCACTGAGCTATCGCTGCTCTAATATACCACGTAACTAGACGGGTTATTATGTAATTGCAGTATTTTGGTCACAAAGGACGCCTACGTCATTTAATCCTTACTTCCTTTTTAATATTATAAATTCGAAAGTAACTCTGTCTGTCTATCTGTCTGTCTGTCTATTACCTTTTCACGGCTAAACCATTCTACCGATTAAGATTAAATTTGGTACAGATATAGTTTACAACCTGGGGAAGGACATAGGCTACTATTTATTCATGTAGGTACCACGCGGGCGGAGCCGCGCGCAAAAGCATATAGTATAATATAATAATAATATTATATCACATATATTATACACATCACCATCTAGTCCAAACTAAGCAGAACTTGTACTATGGGTACTAGACAATGGATAAACATACACGTATACATTTTTTTGTAAATACACACATACTATACTTAGAAACACCCAGACCAAGACAAACATCCATGTACATGCACACAAATGTTTGACTTGTGTGGGAATCGAACCCGTGACCTCAGGCGTGGCAGTCGATTACACTAACCACTACGCCATCGAGGCTGACAAAATATGCGTATACACTTCGTCAACTACTGTGTAATCTGTCTTCGTAGAATTGCAATATTTACTTGATACCACGATGCAGCAAATTTACACGCACCGAATAAGCTAGTCAGCTTAATTTGAATGCATCAGCCACTAACCAATTATGCTGCGCTTCTGTTGCGTAAATACGGACTGAGGAACCCGTTTAACTACAAAGACGTGAAGCGAAGCCTCTAGATCCACTAAGATGAGAATGTTCAATGTGTGTATACGTTGGTGCATTGTCTGTATAGTTTATACTAGTACTACTAGTAGTACTAGTAGTACTAGTATACTAGTAATACTAGTATACTAGTAATACTAGTATATGAAATAAAGCCTGTATACTTAGCATATACATAATATATATAGGTAGATAGGTATAGAATAGATTGGTTCAAACAAGCACATAAATAGGAGATGTGAAAAAGGGAGGCTTTTTCAGTAGTAGGATAACACAGGCTGAAATAACAATAATAATAAATGCAATACCTGTAGCGACACAGCTGACGCGTTAGTTTTGTGTAGTCAGGCGCAAGTATACAGCAGCGCCGCGCGGCAGTCGTCTCCCAGCAACCACTGAGTTAGGTCGTAGTCCAATATGTATTTATATTAGTAATAATAACTGGTACCAGTAATATATATCCACATCTATCAAGAAGTATTTTATTTGGACTCCACAACAAGAACTTTCATTTACCCCCACATATAGCAGACACAAGAGAAAATGTAGTAAATGTGTTGAATGTGTTAAATGATAAAAACGCCTGCATTTTGTGTGCGACTGCTGTGTAGTGAGGGTTTGATTCCCGGTAGTGTTGTTAAGTTTTGCTGTCTAGAAATTTCTAGACAGAAAACCTTAATTACAGTACACTACGGTCATAGTACGGAATCTGTAATCGTGCCCGGTAGGCAATCAATAGGCTCGTCCCCTCTGTAATACGTGGGTACTCAATGAATAAGGTATTGGACTTGAGATCGAGAGGGCGCGGGTTCAAATCCCACCCATTACACTACTGACGTGAACCCACTCTTAATACAAGTATTCTAGCATAGCTGGAGGGGTTAACAAGAATATGTACTAGTAATTTGAAACCCAAATTACAAGAAAACTTAAAAAAAAATATTGGAGCAGTCTTTGGGACTGCCGATAGAAGTGAAAACTTTAATCTTTGATCATAAAGACTACTTTATAAACCAAAAATAATTCAAAAATGGAAAGCGTTCGGTGACGATGACGCGAGTTCCATGATTTTTGTTCACCCAAGAAGTGCTCAACGTGCCTAAAAAAGTTTTTACTTCAAAAAAAGTATAAAAGAAAAGAAATAGGTGGCTCAATATGAGTGTCATACACCGGTGCCTTTAAGAACCATGGTGCAATACTAGTGTTCATGTACATATATGAAATAAATAAAATAAATATAATATAAACACCCTTACTCTCACGTCACATGTGTTATGCTTAGTGCATTGTTTAAATTTCTAAATAATAAATATAACATCACGGCTTACATTTTCGCTTTTGAAAGTTAAATCACACCCAAAATATTTCAACTCTAAAAATTAAACTTAAAAATCCAACCAAATAAGCTCAACATAAATAGCAAAATATACCTTTACAATATAACTCCAATTGTCTCTTAAAATAAAAATCCTTGCGTTCAAGTTTCTCTGACGTCCCTAACAAGTCTGAGACTTCGTAACTTGTCAGCTCGACATGCAACTAACAATTACATTTAGACGAAGTCAGCATAATCTGGCGTTTGAAGAATTGCGTCGTAACTTTATTTATTTAAATAGTATTATTTACGATAGACGCTTGAAGCTGCGTTTTGATTAAATTAAGTCTCAAGCTGTTTTTATAGGAGCTTCGTTTTTCTTACTTGTTTCACCTGTGTTAAATGTAATTTTATAAGAATACTAGCTTTTACCCGCGGCTTCGCTCGCGTTAATTTAGAATTTGACAATCAATTCGGGTTGTACTCTGCTTGTAATAATATAATTCAATCATGATTCGAAAAACACGTAGCGCCATCTATTATCATAAGAACGTTATTATTGTTTTCCTCGGGAACAGTATTTTTTTTCGGGATGAATGGTAGCCTATGTCCGTTTCTGTACACCTGACAACGTATATGCAAAATTTCAGGATGATCGATTCAGTGGTTTAGGCGTGAAAAGATAACAAACAAACAAACAAACTTATTTTCGCTTTTATAATATTAGTTAGGATAAGTATCTACGTTTTAACCGATGACGGTATGATTGGTCTTTTAACCTAATGTTGCATATAAATAAAGCTATGTACGGAATCCAAAGTCCTGCAATAAACTGTCAAAACAATTTAAACAGAGAAACACAACACCATACAAGTCCCAAGGTAATTTAAACGTTTTATGTATAGGGTTTTGTTTGGCCCATTCATGAATTATTTACATGAATATATCAGTTACTAAATTGGATGTATTTCATAAATAACATAAATTATTATGTATGAGGCTAAATTAATTGGATGTAATTACTAACATAGCTGGCTAATGAAATTCCTTTGGATAATATATGAATTATTAGCGTGTATATCGTAATAAATAATAACATGAACATAGAAAATTGGGGCATTGTAGTTCAGTAATCATTATAAAAGGAAGGATTTCTAACTTTTGTTTGGTACACTAATAGTTAGCCGGGCCTGGGATGTCTTTCTGTCTGTTGTTTCAATGCTACTAAAGTATTTTTGAAGTGAAAACTTTTTAGGTGAACACTTCTTGGGTGAACAAAAATCATAGAACTTCCGTCATTTTCACGCTTCCTCGCTTTCCATTTTTGAATTATTTTAGAATATTAACAATATCTCAGAAATGGGGCGCCTTACGTAAAAAATAACGAAATTTGACCCCCTTAATAACCCGTAAGAGAGTATCAGGAAGCCGACCCGCCCCTAGTTTTTTTTTGTTTTTAAGGATGTGATTTCATAATTCTACATAATCATAATTCATGAAGTGAAAACTTTAATCCTTGATCATTCAAGGATTAAAGTTTTCACTTCTATCGACAGTCCCCAAAGACTGCCCCAATTTATTTTTTGTAAATTACTAGATTTTGGCCGATGTTTCGCTCACGTAAAAGTAAATTAGGTTAGGTTAGGTGAAAGTGATTCGCGCGGCCCCGCAGTCTATGGTTATGTCGAGGAACACCGTGGTAGGTTTACTCGGTATTTCCGGGGTATCTTTTCCCCGGTGAGCCCGAAATAACCTCTCTGTCATCCCGCAGAGAGATATGCGTCAAAGCATTCCACCATATAAAAAAAAAAGTTATGTGTGACAGTACCTACTTTTTAATATAGCCTATGTTACTCAGTGATTATTAATATAGCTTACTAATAGCTCAAGAATTTTTTTAATTGATTTCATAGTTTTTACTTAAATTATTACAAACAAACAACAAATCACACCTTTCCTCTTTATTACATCAGTATATTTATTCAAATATATTCACTTGCTAGAGCCAATGTGTACTACATTGAAATCAGTACCTATTTCGAATAGAAAATCTCTACCACATTGAAATCAGTACCAACTACGAATAGAAAAATCTTGTACAGAATCGGTAAGAGACTTCACAGTGTTTTATTCATAAATGCTTTCCTCAAAAAGTCGAGGTTTGCCTTTATAAGGATTACATTACCATAAATCCGTTCTTAGCGGTAATCTATAAATATTACATACACACAAAATGTGGTCTAAGTTGTTACAAGTTATTTTTGCTATATTGATGGTAAAAATATTCTATGTAATCTATTTGTGATAGGTTTATTTTTTTATGTACAGGCTCATCCTAGTCATAGCCAGTTGCACTCACTGATCGGTAAATGATTAGCAAGGTTAAGCAATGTTGGGTGGGGTCAGTCTATAGATGGGTAACCGCTTAGTGGTATTTCATCTGAGCGTCTCTGTGCTTCGGAGTCGGTCCCGGTTGTTGTCAAATTGACAGCAGTCGTTAAGCCATGTCAAAGGCCTACGGGCGGTTTAAACAACTCTTGACAACAGGTTGGCCACTAACCACACGAAAAAAGAACGTGATATTCTGTGTGTGGGTAGTCCTTCCCCGGTCGAGCCGGCCCCATTCATGCTGAAATCAGCGAGGCTCTACTACTCTTTTAAAATCTTTCGCTTGTCAATTTATAGCTACAAATACACTGCACTAGTAATTGTCATCATAATAATGACTACTCTTTCAAGAGTAATAACTATCGAGGACCGACATACATCAAATTTATATTTAACTGGATATTCCTACGGTTTCACCCGCGTTTATCGTTACTGCGCCGCCCCCGTGGGTCGTAGCGTGATGTTATATCACAGTATACACCTATAAAAACAGTAATTTTATATTATATTACTGTTTTTATCGCTGCTCACTGACAATACTAGCCTTGACCGAATGGAGTCAGTTTCCGTTTAGCGGAAGGTGTGGTGTTGCCAGTGATCAGAATTTAAATTAAATTAGTGTTAGTTTTATTATTCTACTTTTATTCTTTATTTTCTTTTATTTTGTAATTTGTATACTTTTGTTTTTTATTGTTTTTTTATATTTCTTCGTGTTTTGCGTGTGCCCTTGTGTGCCAAAATAAATATCTTTCTTTCTTTCTATAGCCTTCCTCGATAAATAGGCTATCCAAAACTAAAATATTTTTTCAAATCGAACCAGTAGTTCTTGAGATTAGCGCGTTCAAACAAACAAACTCTTCAGCTTTATAATATTAGTATAGATGCATGTTGGTATAGTTCTTGTAACTCACGAAGGCGAGCGGGCTTTACTTGTAGTTGAACGTATACATGCACAGTGCGGTAGTGTGCGTGTTTGACAGAGCGGTCAGCTGTTGCGAGCGACACTTACACACACACATACATATAAACCTTTACCACAAATAAAGCTTACAACTATAATTAAAATTTTCTTTACATGTTGCAGTCTAATACTTATTAAAATATCAGATTTTACCCGTGACTTCACTCACTCGGTAACAGTACGTTATTCGAAACAAAACTTAGCATAATATTTTCTTTTCTGTATCCCTGTCAACGTGTATGCGAAATTCCTATCGGTCAAGCGATTAAGGCGTGAAAGCGTAACAAAAATACAAACTAACTTACATAATTATTATATTCGCATTTATAACATTAGTTACGAGGAGTTGGATATTCTGACTATGTTAGTAATATAAATTTTAATGGTATATCATATTATCAGTAAATAAACGTCTTTAAATTTTATAAAATTTAGATAATTATGTTCTGTCAATGTAATTTTGGCAAATTAGCTAACCGAATATATTATTTTTTTACTTACCTACTTTTGGCGTATTATAGTAGAGCCTCGCTGATTTCAGCATGAATGGGGCCGGCTCGACCGGGGAAGGACTACCCTCTGACAGAATATCGACGTGAAACAGCAGTTTTCTTACTGTTGTGTTTCGTTTGGTGAGTGAGAGTATCGGAGGCCCAATCACCCTCTTTTCCCCTTCCCGCTCCTTCTCCTTCTTACATCCTTTCCTAAATGGTCGGCAACGCGCAAGTGATGCCTCTGGCGTCGCAGGCGTCCATAGGCTACGGTGACCACTTACCATCAGGTGGGCCGTATGCTTGTTTGCCAGCTTAGTCGAATAAAAAAATAAAAAAATGAATAAATTAGACACGTTAACTCCATCGTACCTTTCTACATATTATGAGATACCCACCTTCATCGTACCCTTTTTACATTTGATACCCACCTTACATGAATGCTAAAATAATAACCTGTTAAAGGTAGACAAGTTAATGATGAGAGTTACAAATGAAATACTGAAAACTAATTATTTAATTTCCATTTCCAGATTAACTTTTATGCAATACATGCAATAGTTTATCAGGGCTGCACAGAAGCAAATGTAGTTGAACTGCAAGGCAAGTGGTATACTTTGAGATAAGCTAGATTGATGACGAAATACGCACAAGCCTCGCTAAAAAGAAATAACGACTGAAATAGCCTGACACAATCTCCCTCTTCTGTTAAAAGGACAATTGATTAATGAGAATTTATTATTGTTTTGTCAAGAGTTAATTAACGCCAGAAACTCCTTGGTCGTGCCTAAGTGTAATTTTAACTTTTGACAGCTTTCTTCTTCGAAAACTTTACGAGGGACGTGAAAAAGTTATTTCGAAGCGCCTTCGACATTTTCGTATAATTATGGAAAATTATATTGCATTTTATAATTAAAGATTTAATTTCTTGTAGTTAGTACCAGGAAAACGGCTACTTACCATAAGATTCCAGATTTAAATCACCACCATTTTTATTTTCATTTAGTCTGGAGATTTGCAAAACAGGCCACGAGCCTAGCACAGACTCCAGCTCTCATTAAGGCACAGAACAGTTGTTACGTTGTTATCATTATATCATCATCATCATCATCATCAGGCTACAACAGTCCACTGCTGGACATAGCCAAATTTACTCCTCTGTATTTTGTGAAACTTTGTAATAAAAATAACTGTATAATAGTGCGAGAAATAAATAAAATAAAAACATTACTCAATACTCAATTTTTTATTGCGTTCCACAGTGTAGGCTTAGATGGTAACTTAAATAATATAACAGTTCATTATGGACCCTGTCGGGCACAGCAACATAGGAGAGAAGAAACACAAATTACCTAGATACAATAATATCACATTCTATACATACTAAATTCTCAATACTCAATATTTCACTGCAATCACAATGATAAAGATGGACTTACGAACAAATGGTCATTATGGATCCTGTCGGACACAGCAAATTAGGAGAGAAGAAGAGGGCTACATACCAATTGAAATAATTTGTTTTAAACATATAAAATATAATGTATCTATCCAATATAATATACATTTATTTATGTGTACTTATGTTAATATTTAGATATTGTTATGTAATTAATATTATCGTTAATTACATAACAATATCTAAATATTAACATAAGTACACATAAATAAATGTATATTATATTTGCATTGTGCAGTATTAGGTAATCGTTAATATTAGACAGTATTAAATAAATCCAAATCTAATCCTTTCATTGATATTTACAAGAGCAGATCGGCACAGCCGGCTGCAAAATTTTTTTTAAATCTTCCATCCATTTTGTTTTTGAAAATTGATTATATTATGTACACATAGTTTAATAAAAGTACATCCTAACTGATACTATAAATGCGAATGTCACATTTTTTGTGACTTTTAAGATGATCGTTGAGTAAACTAAACATCATAAAATTATATACATGTTTATTGAAATTAAACTACTATATACGTATTTTATCGCGTTGTATATTTGACACTTTATTACAAAATTTTTGAAAACTGTTACACTACTATTACTATTAAACTTTACTAATTTTTAAGCTAATTAAATTATTGAAACTATTGAAACTATAAAAACTATTTATACTATTACTATACTATTATACTATTTATACTATAACTATACTTATATACATGTTGTCAGGGTGTAGAAAAGGACATAAAAGGTACCTCCTTTCATCCAGGAAAAATGAAATGTTATAGAAATTTATTGACAAAATCTACATTAATGCGATAATACCATAGATGAACTTAATCACATTAAACTTTGAAGTTATAATAATGATAAATAGCTTACACTTTCAGATAACATTTACTTTTAAATTGAAAAGACCTAACCTCTGAATAACCAATCTGTAACCAATGTCAAACTATAATGCTGATATATCGTTGTGATTAGTGTAACCGACTGCCACACCTAAGGTCACGGGTTCGATTCCCGCACAAGTCAAACATTTGTGTGCATGGATATTTGTCTCGGTCTGGGTGTTTATGTTTGTCTCGATCTCGGTATGTATGTATTTACAAAGTATATATATATATATACTAGCTGTCCCGACAGACGTTGTCCTGTACAAATGAGAAAAAAAAGCATTCACTAAACCATCCTTGAATCCACTTGAACACACACAAAAACTTTCATTCAAATCGGTCCAGCCGTTTAGGAGGAGTTCACTGTCAAAACACGTACAGAAGAATTATACGCCACGTGCAAAAGTATTAGGCACCCCTATTGTTTGTCTCTATCTCAACAATGAGCGCTCGGATAAGGGTTTTATGGTCTTACTATTGCATCGGCGGCATTTTTAAACAAAAATAAAACAATAACAAATATTTATGACACCCAGGTGCAGTTTAAAACAATGTTTTTACAAATTTGCAATTTTAAAGTTTACTCTTTTAGTGTGTTATCAGTGCTTGCAGTGAACAGACACATATCGTACGCAATTGTTGCTACCATATTCCTGAAGACTAATATTCATCGAGTTAATAATGCCTAAAAAAGCAGAACTTAGTGCAGAGCAGCGCCTAAAAATTAAAATTTTACATGAACAAGGCATGTCTCAAGTGAAAATAGCCCGAGAAGTGAAGTGCTCGCGTTGTGCTGTGCAATATGCACTAAATCGCTTCAAAGAGATCGGTACTCATGAGAATAGGCCAAGAACAGGCAGAAGAAAAATAACTACAGATCCTGAAGACCGATTGTTAATTAGGCAGTCTCTACAGGACCGTAAAAAAACTGCTTTGGAGCTCGCTGCAGCTTTATCTGAAGGAAAAAGCAGATCAGTGAGCGCGTGTACTGTGAGAAGAAGGCTTATTGCAGCTGGGTTAAAAGGTTGCAAGGCAAGAAAGAAGCCGTGGCTATCGGAGCACAACAAGAAAAATCGGTTGCAGTGGGCCCTCAGACATAGAGATTGGACAGTGGAGGATTGGTCCAACGTACTGTGGTCAGACGAATCTAACTTTGAGGTATTGTTATTTAATTTATGTATTATACCAAAACACATAGCCGTCTTTGAAATCACGTCCTGCGAGGGAAATATGCAATCTTGAATTAAGTTATTTTTTTGCTTGTTCCATAGGTGTTTGGAACACCCGGTGTTACTTACGTCAGGCGAAGGGTGGGCGAAGAGTACAACCCAGATTGTGTAGTGCCCACTGTTAAACACGGTGGAGGCTCAATAATGATCTGGGGTTGCATGGCTGCCGATGGAGTGGGCGAAATGATGTTGTGTGAGGGGCGAATGAATAGCACCAAATACACAGAAGTTCTGGAAACAGCTCTAGCACCGTCTGTTACACAGATTTTTGGTGATACAAACACCGACGGCGTAAAATTCCAGCAGGACAACGCCACTTGCCACAAGTCAGCACACACTATGGCATGGATGGCTCAAAATGGAATAGATCTTTTGGACTGGCCGCCACAATCACCGGACCTCAATCCTATTGAACATATTTGGTCTATTTTGAAGAAAAATATCCGTAGACACTCGATAAGCAACAAGCAAACACTACTCGCCGCGTTAAAGCGTGAGTGGCAAAAGATATCCCAAGAGGAATGTTTTAAGCTGGTAGAGTCAATGCCAAAAAGAGTGGCTGCTGTCATTAAATCCAAAGGTGGACCGACAAAATATTAATTATTTTATTAAAATAAATCTTAGTAATCATATGTTTTGTTTTCTTTACATTCCCTATGCTCAATCACCCTAAAACTGACATTACTATAGGGTGCCTAATACTTTTGCACGTGGCGGTATATATAAAGATGTATGTTTATCCATTGTCTAGTACATAATACAAGCTCTGGTTAGCTTGGGCTAGATGGTGTTGTGTGTATGTGATACAATATTATTATTATTATTCTTATTATAATCTCTATTTACGACCCTATCTACTTATAGCAACATATATAATATGATAGTAATGTCTTATTTCACGGGCGATAACTGAAGAACAAACTTCAGTAGTAAACGCTTCTCAAACTTATGATTAAGATTAATTACTTTCTAGTGTCAATGAACTATCCATACGCTGGTAATCTCTTGCAAGTTACATAGAACTTGTAATGGGACTCCAGAACTCGATATTAGGGAGAACAGTGTGTATGATGCGTTGTATAAAACGATGATTTATATGGGCTTATGTTTGATAAGTTAAAACTTATCACCAGATATAGTAAAATATAACAGTCAAAAATAGTAAATGATCACCAAATTGCACAGCAAAATATATTTTAAGAGATCGAAATAAGTAGACGACTTTTTTTGGGTGAATTTAAGAAGAAACCTAACATAACCTAACCCTTCCGAGACGGAATGCAGTGATTTGAGGTGCTCGTTATGATATATTTTAGTAAGCATATTTTGCTGCGCAATTACTATGTTTGGTGGTCATTATATTTAATCCCATTTATATATGTGGCAAGAACGACGACAGATTTGAAGTAGTATTTTCTACCTTGGTTTTGTTTCTAACGTAACGTTAAGCGTTCCACCCCGACTTCGCACGGGGACGGCACATTTTCAACAATTATCATTATTCATATCTAAACCAATTAAAAAAAACCCTGACAAATACACCTAAACCTAAACCTTCCTCATGAATCACTCTATCTATTAGTGAAAACCGCATGAAAATCCGTTCAGTATTTTTTGAGTTTATCGTGAGCAGACAGACAGACAGACAGACGTTGGCGACAGACTTTATTTTATAATATGTAGTGACTATTTTCATACAATACATAGTCTTCCGCTTATATTCCCAAGGTATAAATAAATATTACACAATATATGTATATTTTTTTTACCACTTCCGCACAACACAATCTAGCCCAAATTAAGCAGAGCTTATACTATGGATACTAGACAATGGATAAACATACATTATATACTTTTTTGTTTTGTAAATACATACATATTATACATAGAAACACCCAGACCAAGACAAACATCTATGTTCATGCACACAAATGTTTGACTTGAGCGGGAATCGAACCCGCGATCTCAGGCGTGGCAGTCGGTTACACTATGCACTACGCCATCGAGGCCGTCAAATCGCATCATTTCTGAGATATTGTTAATATCTATACATATAATAAAATCGTAGGAAAGTCAAAACTGTACATTGAATATTTTTTTAAAAGAATACTTGGGGCGTGATCTACAATCGATATCGAAGCCAAAATATAGTTTTTAGAATTTTTGTCTGTTTGTCTGTATGTATGTCCGAGCTAAACTCAAAAAGTACTGCATGGATTTACTTCAAATTTTGTATGAATATTACTAACAGGTCGGGTCAACATATAGGCTACATATTATCACGCTATCACCTACGGGGAGGAGCTGTGAATCTTTATTTTTCTTATGCATTTTGTGACAGCGTGTAATCTAACGACGCATATTTAAATGTTGTTTTTGAGTAAGCCATGCTATTATCTAGCTTTACACTATAAAAACTACGCCATTTAAGTAACTTGGGCAGAGAAATATAGTTGGGTTCCGCGGCGACAAACACTTTTTAGTTAAAATCTACGCGGACGAAGTCGCAGGTAACAGCTAGTTCTAAAATAATTCAAAAATGAAAAGCGTGGAAGCGTGACGATGACGCGATTTCTATGATTTTTGTTCACCCAAGAAGTGCTCAACGCGCCTAAAGAAGTCTTCACTTAAAAAAATCTGAAAAATAAAAACAAAACCCTAATCTACTACTTAATACCTACAGTTCTTGCAACTCACGAAGGCGAGCGGGCTTTACGTGTACGTGTATAGTGCGGTAGTATGCGTGTTTGACAGAGCGGTCATTTGCGAGCGACACTTACAAACACACACACATAAGGTCGCAGGCGACTTATACAACACCGCTCCCACACGGCAAAATAATGTTAATAGAGATTTGAGTTTTAGGGCGTCGTCTGTAGACATAATTTCTATTGATATCACAAATTAGCAAACAGCTCAGTGTAAGCGAGCTTACCGCCATCGTACCACTCGATAGTTGAAGCCACGCTTACCGCGCGCTTCAAGCGGGTGGCTCGCGCTTCAAGCGGGCGGCCTGCGCGATGTACGCACACACGCGCGGATAGTAGCAGCTAGTCGACTGCTAGCTGTAAGCGAGTGGACAGCTGGTTGCCTGCTAGCTGTCGGTGCGAGGACAGCGGGTAGTGGCCTCTCCGTTTGGCTTAGCTGTGCGAGAGCGGTGTTGTATAAGTCGGCTGCGATCTTATCGCCATCGTGAGTTGCAAGAACTATACCTATGTATTTATTGTCTCATATGGCTAACTAACCTACAACACACCACATCGGGCAGAGGCGAGACACATTGCTATAACAATATTCTTTTATCAAATTATCTATAAAACTATATCATTATATTCATTAATTACAGTAACCAACAGTAATTATAATTTGAAGCACAACATTGACTGCGATTAATATGTACCTAAATATTGAATCGCAATTAAGGACCACTCGATAATTAATTTTAACAAAATGGGCCTCAAATTTCTATTCATTATTACAAAATATAAATAAGCGATTATATTGAACGGTTATTTTTAGCTAGCTGATATTGTTTTGAATAATATTGGATCGGTCATTTAATCATGGTAAATAAGGAAATTAGTTTTTTTGGCGAGTGGGAGTTCATGTTATATAATTTAAATTTTCAATATTTTCTACTCTAATAATAATTTCACAATGGCAGTACGAATCTGTCAATGTTATACAACAAATATCTTTTTAGCGTGGTTTTATACGGCTGCTTTTTAACATATTTATTTACTATATCGTCAGGTAAACTATTCAAGACCTTAGGAAGTATGTATCGACATATTTTAGTTCCATACAAGTTATTAAACCTTGGCAAAACATATTTCTTTGAATTTGGCAACTGTCTTAAATTATTGTTACGGCTATGCAAACGAAGTTGGTCCGGGTTTACCAGTTCTTCTTTCATTACGGCCATTTTGATTTTACATTGTATTGTTAATACCTGACAGTATTTAAATAGTTCGTTGTAATTTTCTTTATATTTAATTTTTACATTACGAGGAACAATCGTTTTTAATAACCTAATCTGGATATTATATATTCTTCTATATAAGTTTTGTAAGTACGGCCGTAGCTACACAGACCATAACCGATAACAGAATCCACCAGTGCCATATAGAATAAGCGCAGAGTTCCATATGTCATCTTGTACTTTAATGTGTACATTTTACTAAGTAAGGCTCTTAACTTCTTACATACATGTTCTATATGGGCACCCCAGTTGAATCTATTATCTATACTAATATTATAAAGCTGAAGAGTTTGTTTGTTTGTTTGTTTACTTGAACGCGCTAATCTCAGGAACTACTGGCCCGATTTGAAAAATTCTTTGAGTGTTAGATAGCCCATTTATCGAGGAAGGCTATAGGCTATATATCATCACGCTAAGATCAATAGGAGCGGAGCACCAATGAAGAATGTTTCAAAATCGGAGAGTATTTTTTCCTTTTGAGAGCTTCCGCTGCGTGCGCTGCGTAAACAGTTAAAGTTTCGCAAAAATCATGTACGACAGAATTGTTCCCCTCTAAAAGTTCTAAAAAAAAGTCCGCTACAGAATATGTCTATCTTTTAAGGTTGGCTCACTATAACCATTTTTATGCTAACGAAATTTGTTCTAAAATAATGCATTATTTGCGAAGGTATTTTTATAACATGATAGTAATCCTTATCCAAATAAATACGTTATTCATCACAAGTATTTAATTTAAAACAAAATTGCCCTTTACTTCATTCGATTTCAATGAATATCTTAGGAGATATAGCAGTTTTAAAATAACATCGCAGCAAAATAATTACCCATTACAGACATAGTACAAACGATGTTTCTCCTGGTTTATTCTGCGTGATTACTACTGGTTCGATTTGAAAAATTCTTTTAGTGTTGGATAGCCTATTTGTGGAGGAAGGCTATAGGCTATATAACATCACGCTACGACCCACGGGGACAGCGCAGTAACGTTAAACGCGGGTGAAACCGCGGGAACATCTAGTCTATTATAAGATCAACATACATATGCTCATTAACTTTGTCCAGATTGGAACACATGCTATTATGCTTACACATAAGGTTGTTATGCAGACATTCGTGATCGTGTGCTATTATATTAGGTGTGTAGCTGCTCTTATTATGCGATGATTCTATACACATGAGTTTCGTTTTTTGGGCGTTTATCATCAAGCCAACGTCATGCGCCCATTGACACATTTTATTAAAGTTTTCTTGCAGATAATATTCAGCATTTTTTAGGTCTCTGTCCACTACCACCAGGCAGGTAACGTCAGCAAACTGGTACACGGAGCCGTGAGTGAATAAGTTACACATTTGATTAACATATATAATGTTTTCATTTGGGCCAATTATTGAGCCTTGTGCGGTTCCTTTATCTGTGGGTATGCTATCGCTGTACTTATTTCCGACTTTTACTCGCGTAAACCTGCTTTGATGGTAATTTTTGAAGAGTTCTAGCAGTGGGTCTCGTATACCAGTCTGCTCTAGCCTCTGATACAATATTTTATACTGTAGCATATCAAATGCTTTACTAAAATCAACAAAAATAACGAGCACGTGACGTTTTTCATTCAGGTGCTCACTAATTTCGTTGGTGAATTGACTCAACAATTGAGATGTACTTCTCCCTCTTTGGAAACCATACTGTTTATTATGGATTATGTTATGCGCATGTAAGAAATGGCTAAGCTTGTCCCCCACGTACCTCTCAATTATCTTGTCAACACAGGACAATATGGTAATGGGGCGGTAATTATTACAATCGCCGTGGTTACCTTTTTTGTAAATAGGGCGCACCACACCTAACTTTAGATCGTCAGGGTAGGTGGATGTGACAATGCATCTGTTGATTAAATGAGTAATAACTGGTGCTATTTCTTTGTTAATATGTTTAATATCAGTTACTCTGATTCCGTCAAGACCCGGGCTTTTATTAGTATTCAATTTGTTAATGATTTTATAGGTTTCTTCGATATTTATCTTAGGCATTCTCATTGTCACATCCAACCCGTCAGAACAGTCAGCTGTCGACGTGACTAAGATATTTGTACTACATGAATTAGCATTAATTTCGGAGTTCTTTTTAAACGCTTTTGCAAACATATTAGATGAATCGTAGTCGGAAAAAGAAAAATATTTTTGTATTGTTTCATCGACCGAGCTAACGACTTTACCACACAACTCATTTATAAATTGCCATAGTTTTTATTGTTATTAAAACGTCTTAAGATTTCATTTTGTAAAATTTATTCTTCGTAAAGTTAATATATTTGTTGGTCTTATTTCTATATTTATTATAAATTATTTTATTTTGTATTGATTTTTACAAATTTGCAATAATTTATTTCGCCGTTTACACATGTGTAGTACTTTTTTATTTATCCAGTTATCAGTGTTTGATTTATATTTATTAATCTTGATTTTACACTGTTTACATTGGCTATAAGAGTTAGTAAAAATATTGTGCATATTTTTATAAATGTCATTAGGCGAGCTATAACAAAGCGGTGCATTCCAATCGGCGCGGCGCAGCTCAGACAACAGCTGATCATTATCGTAGGTATATATAACCCATTTGTTTACGTCGTCTCTTACGGGCCGTTCATTAACTAGGGTACATGCCGTTATGTAGTGATCTGCCGGTGACTCATTCACTACCGCGGTGTAGATCGCAGCTGTTGTCGCAGAGCTGCTCCGCACAAATATGTGGTCTATACATGACTTGGTTATTAGATTACCCCTTTTTTCAATACGTGTGTATTGGTTAATACAGCTCGTTAAGCCTAACTCATATAAGGTATTAATATAATAAAGTGTATGATTACAGTTTTTTTAAATATTTATATTCATATCACCAATGAGCATAAGGTTACATTTTTCGAACTTGTTTTAATTATACGTTTCATTTCCGTAGTGAAATATCTAACTGAGAGTTGTGGTGGTCTATATACACAAATTATACCTATCTTTTCGTTGTCAACGTGTAACTGTCTCATAATTATTTCACTAAAGGACGAGTGTACGGTCATTCTAGTGTATTTTAATCGTTTGTGCATATAAAGGACAACGCCTCCACCTCTCCTATTCATTCTTAAATTGGTATACATATTATAGTTAGGTATTTCAAATAATGTTGAACAGCTGTCCCGTATATTCACTTCCGTCAATACTATAATGTCTATTAACTGTGGGCTTGAAGCTATTAAAAGTTCAATATGCACAAAATTTAAAAAAAGTGATCGAATATTGACATGTAAGGTTGTTATTAACCGCTTGTTTTTAGGTAAAGTTGTGATATAATCATTCCAGCTATTAACATTATTCTCATGTAAATCATTAGTTGTACTATCCATTAATGATTAAGAAACTGGGGTATGCCGTCAGCACACATTAAGTTCCTTCGGCTAATGTAGAATCGACACAAATTGCAAAAAAAATCGTGCTCAATTCACTAAATAGAATAAAGAATATTCATTTATACCAATATATTTAAATGATTCCAAACATTTAAATATATTGGTCATTTAGTGATTTCTGATATCCTGGTATTATACACTACTCGCTTGTGTATGCGACTGTCGCGCCTGCGCACGTCTCATTTAACGGTTTTATGCCACGCACTTTTTTCCACGGATTTTTTCTTACGGTTTTACTATCACATTTTTTTCAGTTCGGTCGCGCAGCAAAATCCCTATCCCCTCCAAGCCTGCCGTAAGGAACTTCGTTCCAAAAACGAAATAGTATATGTATAAGTGATACAGACTCACGACTTGGTGTTACTTAGCTGCTGTGCCCATTTCCTAATGTCTTCTTCAGATCGTATGATATTTATTTTTTCTGTTTCTGCTTTCCGTATAAGGACATTCCCGTGTTTGCACCACACGAACTTGAATAAATTGGTATTTTTCAATTCTGACTTTGCACGCCAAAGAAGATGAGCAGTAGTAGGTGAGAGTGCCTCCCTCAGGTATATTCTCGAGTTACCCTCTCTCCCAATATCTCGTTCGGTAATGATTTTTGATTTCGCGGCGTCCAACCATAAGTCTCGCTGGTCCTCTTTCAATGTCACAACCAGGGTCCCTATATTCCTTTTCTGGCCATCAGCAGACTTGCTTTGCTTTCTATATACTTTAATAATACTATTCGCCTCCGTTTCAAGTTTGTCACACATTTTTCTTGCAGTTTCCATAAGATTTTCATTTTCCTGTCTAGCTATGCCGCATCTTGTGTTATGAATTTTGGCAATGTTAAGATGTATTTGAAATAGGCGCTGTCTAAATAGTCATGTTACCACTGCCACTATGTCGATTGTTTTGGGTTCGAATCCTGTGGGACGATTTTTGTGTAATTCACAAATCTTGTTTCAAGTATGAGTGTCCTTCGTATTCTTTGTTAAAAGGTTTATAAAGCCTGCCGCAGAACACAAATTATTCCTCATAGTATTTAAATGATTATTCGTCATTGCTCTTAGAAAATAGTAGTAGTAGTAGTAGCCAGTAGTCGATTTTAAAACATGTACGTATATAACTAGGAAATAATAATAGGTTAAAGTGAGCTGAGCCTCATACCTCTGCCGAACGATCAAAGCATGGAATTCTCTGCCAAGGCACGTGTTTCCTTCTTCCTTCAATCCTGGGTCCTTTTAACGGGGCGTGATAAAGCACCTTCTCAAGCCATTAAAGTAGGGACCTCAACATCGCCTCAGCTGCTATGAGGATGATGTGGAGGCCACTGCTCTTGGACCACATGTCTGCTTACCATCACGCGAAGTGTGGTCATTATGACGAGAAGAATAAAAAATACTTGTGTATATTTAAGTGGATGTTTGAATGGTTGGATGCACAATTAGACCCGGTGGCGCTACTGTTGGGTTCTCAATTAAGTCTTTTTAAACCACCGTTCTGTCAATGTTACGGGACTGTTAGTTATGTATATATAAAAAATCAATCCCTGTCTGTTTGCGTCCGCTATAATCGAAAAGTAGCTGATGGACGAGCTTGTTTATTTTCACAGTTGCAATTCAGTAGGTATACTAGGTGTAAGAGAAAGCGAAACTGAAATAGTCATTTCGTCTGAATAGGCCAATGGTCTGAAACGACTATTTATTCTGAGTTAAAATAATCGGCATTTTCATCATGAAAAATTACATAACATTTCAGCAATTATAATTTTTTCTGACTGTGACAAATTTAAGTCAGAATGGTGATCTGAATGTACTATTTCACGTTTCAGTACGCTGTACTATACACCCAGTACAAAAGGAGTGGTTTTATAAACTTTTGTACTGAAGTTCCCACAGGAATGGGGAACTAAAAATATCAGACTGTACCACAACGTAGCGTGGTCGCATTTAGCTAATGTTACTAAAAAATAAACATTTAATATACTTCTCTCTCGATACTAGTTAGCGTTTAAATACTTTCATGTTTAAGAGAAACATGAATGTTTATTACTGTATTTAAAATTTCATGTGTCTTTTGTATACGCGTATCCACAACAATTGTAAGATCACGAATTCGATTGAATTAATATTATACGTAGCTGTTTAAGTGATCGCCTCACCATAGCCACCGCGCCAAGTGTTGTGGGTTCGATCCCCACACGGGACAAAAAAAACAACGGGTTGCACTCCGGGAGTGCCGGCAGAAGTGAAAACTTGAATATTAACGTTGTGCATTTTTGATATTTTCGAATGGTTAGGGAATAATTTTGCACGAATTGCTTTAATTATCAGTATAAAAGTACTATCATTTATGTGGTAAAATACAATATTCATTTATTGCGCTATCGTACACAAACATGACAATTCTCCCTCCGTCTTACGAATTTTCGATCAGGTCACGTGTCCTGACGCGAGTGTAACATTTTTTACCCATCACAAAAAGAGCACAACGCCGCTAAAGAAGTTTTCACTTCAAAATATGTGTGATCCACAAATAGTTGTTCCTGATCTGGGCGTTCTTTGTGTCCGTTTGAATGTTTGTAAAGTCGTCGCGATATAGGAGTTATTCCTAGTGCGAGAGTAGTCTATTTCAAAAGAAATCCTAATTTCATATTCATTTTTAATTATGTGTTACTAGCAATTTAGGTTACAAATGACTGAATGAATGATGATGAGTAAGTATTCTTATTAATTTCTCCAACTAAGCTGAAAAGCTTGTGCTTGGTTCAAGTAGGTAGTGTAATTTTTCGGCCCCGCCGATAGCGGTTTTGTTGAGGAACACCGTGATAGGTTTAGTCGGTATTCCGGGAGGTACATTATTCTTATTCCATCTTTCTCTTTTAACCCGCTGAGTCCGACATAACCACTCCGCCCGCCCCCGCGGAGGGGTACGCGTCAATGCATTCCCCACGTAAAAAAAAAATAAAAAAGGTAATGTAATTACTGGCCTTTCGGTCAGAAAGTTTGAAATGATACATAAAATATACTACACGGAAACATTACCAACCTCCATAAACTGAACGAACTCTTCAGAGACTAGATAAGCCACAACGAAAAGACAAAACTACCGTGGAACTACACGTAAAACAAAACTTATTTGCTCGCAGCGCTATATGCCACTACATTGTTTATAAAAACAAGCATAACCATAAAATAACAGAGTAACAAAACATTTTATCGATTCACATTGCGAATGCTTTTACAGCAATAAATGAATAATGTTGCAACGATCTCTGTATGAAGTCACTTAACTTCCAGTTGCTACGTTCGCTACACACGTTTTAAGAGATACACGGATGGTAATTCGTGCCTGCAAGTCAGGTTGATTTTGTTCTGAGAATTTATGGCAACAGGTAGAAATAAATGTTGGCTGTAAAAGATTGCCTTATTCGTTAGCCAGCCTTTTTACATTATAATATGCTGGACTTTTAATGTAAAGCTGTATTTCGACTGATATTCTCATTCTATTCTTTCTTGAATTTATGGTCAGAAATGAGTTTATTTTGTCCATTAAACTGTTTGTTTCTATACAAAATATTTGATGTGCCGATTGCCGAATCAGATTTTTTGAAGTGAAAACTCTTTTGGGCGCGTTGAGCACTTCTTGGGTGAACAAAATTCATAGAATTCGCGTCATCGTCACGCTTCCACGCTTTCCATTTTTGAATAATTTTAGAAAATTAACAATATCTCAGAAATGGTGCGTCGTACGCAAAAAATAACGAAATTTTGACCCCCTTGATAACCGCTAAGAGAGTATCAGGAATCCGAAACGACCTTTTCTTTTTATAGAAGTGTTTATGATCAAGGATTAAAGTTTTCACTTGTTTCGGCAGTCCGCAAAGACTGCCCCAATTTTTTTTTTATTGATTGTCTGCATATAGCATCTTTCAGTGGTTTATTTACGTGTAGTAAGTCCATGTACTTAGATAAGCCAATTATTTATCATACGTATTTTAAGCCTAGCATCAGGCAACAAAGAGTAGAAAATCCAGTTCTAAAATTCTCGCTTTTTATACTATTCTTTTTTTAAAAGTCTTTGTTATTAGTTTTTATGTATTCTTCTTGTTTATTATAGACGATTAAAATATTTAATTTAAGACTAAAATACACTACAAATATAGACGCGAAGTGGTCCCTCAAAGCTTAAAATTGTATCACCAACAAAGAATACTCTCTCCTTTGTTTCTGAACTCTGTTAACTATCTACGCAAAGTCGTATCGAATACATAATATATTAAACTAGAACTAGACTCAGATAATTGGGATTAAATACAACAAAAATTTGCCTCAAAAGACATAATTGAAACCTCTTGTAGTGAAACATTTCGAAACTGAAATACAAGTTGTATTTTCAAACGGCACGACAGAATATCTCTCCGTATGTTTTGTACAATATGCCGAACACTTTCTATAAAGCTGACATGACACAACCTTAGGGTGTCACATGAACTAAAAGGTCCCATGGGTCATGTGAAATTTGTATACACGGTGATACATCACTTAGGTAAAAACGGTTTGAAGAGAAGCTATTTTATTTTCTATGGGGTATGGAAAATGTTGGCACTTTAGTTCATCGTATGAATATAAAGACTAGTTTAAAATAAACCAGATTGGAAGCAGTATATGTGATTAAAAAACTATACATATTTTTGTATTGTAATAAAATTGTTAATAAAGAGTGATATAAGTTAAACATACAAATAATATAAGCTTTTGCCCGCAGTTTCGCTCGCGTAAAAGTAGGTTAGATTATTTACATAACCTAACCTACTTTTTAATAAAACAATAAGAGTAACAATACAATACTTTTAGTAAATTTTAGTCTTATTTATTTACTTACTTATTTAATTATTTATTGGTTTATCAGTAGTTATTACACTAAAACATTAATAACAAAACAGAACATAGTATAATAATAATAATAATTTGTTTTATTTTCTTTAAACAGATTTACATTTTTTGTGTAGTGATTGAAGTCACCTAGTAATCAAACAATGCATGTGACAGGTGAGTACGCTCTTCCATAGCTAATAAAAACTAAAACATTAAAATAATTATAATTATAATTCGTACTTAATACGTAAACTTAATTCTTACGTACTGCCAACATATTTAATTACATAAATAATTCAGTATAGTACCTTTAACGTTTATATATAATCATTCTCACTATAATGTGTGTAGGTATGTGTGTGTGTGTGTGTGATTGTGTGTGTGAGTGTATGTGTGCGTGTGTGTGTGTGTTTGTGTGTGTGTGTGTGCGTGTATTAGTTAGTATGCATGTATTTTATGCTTAATCTAAGTGCACAAATTATGAAGGTTAACATCACATGCATATAATTTAGGAAATAACAAAAGTTGTCCAAGTATCGGAGAAACAAAACTTATAGCCTGTGTTACGTGGTTTCTAATAGACAATAATTTTTAAAATCGTTTAAAAATTCGTAGTAGTCGTTGAGTTTATTCGTTACAAACAAACAAACAAAATATTAAATAATTCCTGTTCATAATATTAGTATACATACAATATAAAATTTCATTTTCATGTATTACCTGAATTATGAGCATTTTGTGTCGATACTAACATCAAAACAAATAGTATTTATATATACGGGTTTGCTCGTACAAATATTCTTAACACATACAATAGTTAGATATTCGCGATAGAATTATTACGGAAATTGAACACTTCGAAAACTGTAGGATATACCAAGCACGTTTTGATGCCATAATTGGCAGAAAGTTATACCGACAGTAATTCTTTTTTAGGGTCATCTACCGCAGTAGGATTTTTTTTGTGTTGCAATGGACTTAACAATCTTTAGTCTATGCAGTGGACTCAAAAAATTGAGGAACAGTTAAATACTATCCTTAAAATATTACTAGATTTTGCCCGCGACTTCGCTCGCGTAAATGTAAGATAGGTTAGGTTAGGTTAAAAAAAAAAAAAATTACGTTAGGTTAGGTTCTCCCCAACCGCAGAGCCGGGCGCCGAAGGGCACGAGATGACCTCCAGCCACCCTGAGGTTTGTCCTGGGGGTGGCGGGCTTTGTGGGCCTGCCCGCCATCCGTTCAGCACCAGGTCCGAGAGGCGGCGTGCGTGTTCCCACGCGCGCCTCTGTGTCGAGTCCGTCTCCCCTCTAAGGGGGACAGTAGGGAATATGTAGAGGTACCAGTGGGTAGGTCTTTTGTGTAGTGGCCTGCCGTTTCATACGGCGGGCCGTAACCTCGGCGGGGTCGCGACTGCATGTGAAAGTGATTCGCGCGGCCCCGCCGATAGTGGTTTGTCGAGGAACACCGTGGTAGGTTTAGTCGGTATTCCGGGAGGTTCATTTTATTGTTTAACATCTTTCATTTACCCCGGCGAGTCCGACATAGCCCCTCCGCCTGCCTTCGCGGAGGGGTATGCGTCAATGCATTCACCCAAGTTAAAAAAAAAAAAAAAGCCTTAAAATCAATACTTTTTTTTGGATGAAAGGTACCCTATATCAATGTCCTTTTCTGTTCCCTTGACAACGTGTATACGAAATTTCATGATGATCGGTCAAGTAGCTAAGGCGTAAACAGACAAATAAACTGACATTCATATTCGTAATATTAGTTAGGATGAAAACCGAATAAAACTCTGCATTACCGCCGGGTATTGCAGAGTGTTATTGGGTGTCTATGTCAATAAGAAATTCTCAATAGTTGCACCGAGTTTATGTAGAAATGAAATTCATTCAAGAGCTCATGCAATGCAGTTACATACAACGCGGTAGCGTATATGACTGCTGCTACAGTACATAAGGACTAGAATATAATTGATAATAATAAAATATTAATTGAGACTAAAACATAGGTATAAAAAAGAAGAAAAGAAAGAAAGAAAAATGTATTTTCATTTCAGCACACTCAAAAAAAATTATACAATCACAAAAACAAACATAATGCCGTGGTACAAGTATATTTTTTATTTTTCTTTTCCGTAAACAATAATTTACTGCATCACGGCGCTGATTTTCAGTGACCACCGACAACTACTAATAATAAAAAAACAACATAAAAACTATTTATGTTGTATATAAAATACTATTAAATAAAAAACATATATAAATAAATAAAACAATATTAATAGACAAAATAAAATATGTACTTAGGCAATGTTCATGTACAAATAAATGAATTACATATAAATACTTTCAAAGATCGAGCTTACCTATTGGAAAATCTTTTATATTACTAATCGTTGTTATGTATGTATTATATATGACATATATAGTCTCACATCTATATTACCGAAGAGTAGGCAGGCGTGTACCTACTACTATTTTTTCTCATCTGAAACCTTCAAAAGCACTACTCATCTATTGAACTTGAGACTTCATCCCATACCAGTCCCATTCTTTACCACTAAGTCACTGAGGCAGTCTTTGTTAGCCTAAGATTTTAATTTTGTAAATACGAAGGTGAGTTTGTTTGTTACGCGTTCACTCCTTAATTACTCGACCGATGATTATGAAATATCGGATGCACGAAGTCAAGGATACAGAAAATGGCATATATTTTTGCCGGGCAAAACCATTGTTCCCGAAAGATAAAAATAAAAAAGCAAATACGCCGGCAAATACTAGTACTCCAATATATTTATTTATTTATTTATGGAGGTCCAACAGCTTATTGTAGTTTGACATTTCAATAAGAATCAGATATCCAATTACATGTCCTCACGATTAAAATTACATTAAAAATTACACACAATTTCTAAAAGAATAGCAATTACACGTATACAATTACAATACAACCAGGGAACAATACAGTTCAGCTAGCAATATGGCAATCTAAATAAAGAACTGTTCACTCATTCGTCATCTCGCCACTGAAATAATTCTATATGTTAGTAAAGACTCTATGCGACATCCATTAATCTTTACCTAAACTTAGTCATACCCTTTTTACGTTACTCAACTAGTTATAAAACTTCATTCTACATCAAAGGTACCCCGCAAAGTACTTTATAAGAGCTCCTAACAAACGCTGTCAGATACCATCGTACCATGAAGTCTAGTTTTTAGGAAGTGTTCCAGATACTATCTTTCGTACTAAGTTAAAGTCTTAGTCTGGTTAAGTGGCTGATTTAAAGTCGAGAAAGACTCCGGTGCGACATATTTTACTGTAGAGCTATGGCTATAAAGTCTTGTTTTTGATAAGGTTTATAAATGACTCGCTTTTTTCTCGGATATTGTAGCCACTTTGAGATAAAAGGCACTTAAAGTTGCTCGTAAAATTATTTCATAGCGAGGACACTAATACTTTGACTGTGTAACTATAATAAAGATATAATCATAGTATTCATAGAGGGGATAAATGTTTAAGTGGCGTCCTTGCCGCTGCAATTGCGTCGAGTGTTATGGGTTTGATCCCCATAGAAAGAAAAGATGCTAAAAGTGTAATCCGTAAATAGTTTTTTGAGCCAGGGTGTTCTTTGTGTCCGTTGTGTCCGTTCTTATCTTATCATATGTGGGGGCCAGTCAGTGCAGACGAGAGACACTTCGACCCAGTGGGATCTTTTGTGTCGACACTCTCCCAATAACGACTGCCATAGATGTTCATGGCAGCCGGGACCAACGGCTTAACGTGCTTTCCGAGGCACAGAGCAGGCGATAATTGTCGATCAATAATAATGCACATAATTTCGAAAAGTCATATAACATCCGAAAGTCAGAGGTGCGCGATGTGGGTTCGAACCCAAGACCCTCTGCATTGCAGTCTGTTGGTTTCCCCACTGAGCTATCGCTGCTCAACTGGTATAATTTCCAGTGCAAACAATAACGATTGCTGTATAAGTTTGCTTGGCCGATCATGAGATTCGGTTTTCGATGTCCGGATTGGGTATTGTTAATAGATTAATACTTTAAGGAAATTCTTAATAGTAGTGTTGCAGATAAAAATGAGCTCGGTAGAACGCAAAAGGCTCGCTCTTAATTACGTGGGCCTTCAAAACACCTGGCGTTTGGATGCCTTTATAATTTTGATGTATGAAATGTTGTGTTTGATATGTCTGCTTACCGCTTTCGCAATAAATAGGCGTTAACGTATATAAAAAGTTTGAAATTTTGAGTCTCGATACAATATGAAATCTTTTACTACTAAGCTCGCGAAATAAAACAAAAAGGTTAATCCAAGTATAACATTTTGATTAGTTGCCAACACGTTACATTGAATCTTATAAAGACTTTTAAATTATTAAAACAAGATTGAATTTTCTGTTTTAAAACCAATTTCGGCTCGAATACGTGACTTAATAACTATAAGAAGGTTTAAACCTGCACCTTTTATTTAGGCAAACGTATTTTTTATGTAATCTGAGTATTCTCGTCATAAGCGTGTAAAGTGGAATTATATCGAATCTTTTCACTTTGGCTAGCTAAGGATAGGTCTCCTTAGCTAAATTTAAATAAATCTATGTCGTACTTATCCAACTAATATAATAAATGTAATCATTTGATAAGTTGTTTAGATGTGTGTTGCTTTATTACACGCGTTACACGGATTAAGATTAAACTAGAGCAGTGATAGCTCAGTGGGGAGACCAACAGACTGCAATGCAGAGGGTCTCGGGTTCGAACCCACATCGCGCACCTCTGACTTTCGGAAATTATATGACTTTTCGAAATGATGTGCGGATTGATTGACAATTATCGCCTGCTCCGTGCCTCAGAGAGCACGTTAAGCCGTTGGTCCCGGCTGCCATGAACATCTATGGCAGTTGTTATTGGTGGAGTGTCAACACAAAAGATCCCACTGGGTCGAATTGTTGCCGGTCTGCACTGACTGGCCCCCACATAAGATAAAATAGGTTAAGATAAGATTAAACTATGGATACACGTAGACTGGATTAGTCCTTAACCTGGTATATGTGTGTGTATAATATGTGTATGTGTACTTTTTCTTCTTTTTTATATTAAGTAAGTATAGTAAGTATGTATTTATTTTCACAACATAGGTACAAATTCTCTTCATGTTTTTGCAAAATATTATTACACACAGGTAAACAGAAAAGTACATTTCATTATATTATGAAACTGAGGTTACCACTCAGGTTTATTGTTGGTTTGCGGCTTATACCTCAAACCAACCCTGATATTAGCATCTGAGTACTAAGTTTTGCTTCGAATCAGAAATAGTTTGCAAACATTTTATATATTATAAAGAATCCATAAGAAAGTGCAGAGGCTTGTCATTAGTAACATATGTATTTATGTATATTCAAATTGTTATTAGCCATGGTTATTAGTCTATAAGCCTTCTTCCAAAACCAAATAAAAAAATGAGTTACCAATAGAACTTAATCCCAATTCGGATTTACGTAGGCAAAGACAAGGGCTGAAGCTAGTCAGTAATTAGTGCACCAAAATACCGGCAAACACTTATCATACGTTATATCTTTAAAAATCATCCCATTGCAAAAGTTTTATTTATCTCACGATATAATATATTTTTATACAAATGGTTTATTGAAAGAAAAGCTATGTGTAAGTTAATCCTAAACAAAAAAAAATATCAGTGTCAACTAAGGCCCTTCGTACACAAGCCTACGCAAATCTTCGATACCCGACGATTTTGGTCTCTAAGCGACTACCGCAATACAAATTCATAGAGGTTCGTACACAGGTACAAATGTCGGCGACGCGTGCCTGTGTACGAACCCTCTATGAATTTGTATTGTGGTAGTCGCTTAGAGACTAAAATCGTCGGGTATCGAAGATTTGCGTAGGCTTGTGTACGAAGGGCCTTAGTTGCCTTCTTCAGACATTGCAAAAAATAATATTCTTGTTCAAATTGTTATGCAAGAATATTGCGTTATGCTTGCATCCTGGGTAACAAAAATTATAGTGGGTAGAATATAAACTGCTTTACACGGATTTTATCGCATTATTTAACACTTTATTTCATAATTTTGAAAATATTCCACTACTGCTGAACCAAACATTGTATTTTAGCTATTTAAAATTATTAAAAGTATTTAGATTTAAATTTACAATTTTTCCGATGTTTCGGTTGCTTTCATGAAGCCTCAGTCGACTCCAGACTTACCCGTACTGCATACCGAATAACAATAAATCAAAATATACCAACAAAAAACGCGGTAATCAAAACTTCGGTGAAACAAATCTTCATAAAATATTTGAGCAAATAAACTTGCATGAAATTATCGTTTCCTGTAAAGCGATGCGCGTGTATTTTGATTTATTTGAATGTGCTGGTCGATGTTTTTGTTGTGTTAAATATTTTTGAATAGCAAAAACGGCACACTTGTTTTAGGTAGGTCGCTTCGGCACTGCCACCACGCCGACTGTTGTGCGTTCAGTTCCCACTCAGTACAAAGATTTGTATGATCCACAAATGGTTGTTTTCAGTCTCGGTGTTCTTTGTAGTTCTTTGTGTCCGTTACAATGTCCACCGCAGCATAGGAAAATTCCTAGAGCGGAAGTGGTACTTCAAAAAAACCATGAATACCATTGCACAAATTTCGAATACAATAACCTAATGTTATTTTCGCTTTCATAAATTGATTGCGTACATGGTTTTGGAGAAAATTGGTTGCCTTGGATGCTTGATTGTAAAATAGCCTCCTTGCCAACATTGACGAAGAGACTACAGTAACTATTCGAAATGGCCTAACATCGTGTTTAATTGTTGGCATGCAATTAATCCCCTGTTATTGAAAGTTTTCATATGCTTTAGTAGATAAGACCGTAGACTATGAATGCTTACTATCTGAATATTTATGTGGGAAATGGTGTATAGTCGAAATAATGTATTTATGGCCGAAGTCATGTGTCAGCCATACGTCTAATTACACTAATCCGACCCAGGTCTATTAGGTTCCACGTATAGTCCTATCGAATGGCTTAATAGGTAAGCGGACTAAGCAGTCGACTCTCCATCACCACACTAAGTGGCTTTGAATCCTACACCCGGGCTATTTGTGCTATCCACAAATGATTCTACTGTACACTTTGTGTCTGATGGTATGTTTGTAAAGTCCACCGTAACTGAGGGCTTGATTCCTATTGCAACAGATGTCTTTTAAAAAGCCTTGTATGTTAGCTGTCCCTGTGCTCGGTACGGGCTTCTTCTCAGTTTGAAAAGGGTTAGAGGCTATAGTCCATCACGCTGGCCCAGTGTGGGTTGGCAGACTTCACATATATTTGAGGATGTTATGGAGAACTCTGGTTTAGCTGCTTTTTTACAGTATTTTCCTTTACCGTGACAAGGAATAATTAACTATTTAATTCGCACATACCTTCGAAAAGGCCGAGGTGCGGTGTGCCAGTTCAACGATCTTCCACTAGGCTAACGCTGCTTTATAAAGTTTTAAATGTAAATTTAAAAAATATTTCTACACCGCGGTAGCCATGAGCCATCTACATAATCATAATGCAGTTCAGAAGGCACCTCGATAGGTATCGTATACCCTGGTTTGCGACCCCGTGTAACTTGCTTGAAAGAATGTACATATATTTTATTGATTGAAAAATTGCCCGTGTAAAATGCATAATCATAATAATTCAATTCCATAATTTCGACAACAGTCGCGCAGCGCTACTTTTTATCATCTTATTCACAATTTACATAGCTTTCGAAGCGGCGGGTGATAAATTTTCGAGTGGGAGCCATAAATTTTTATTTTACGTGATACACTTCCGAGGATATTTAGCGACGTGAACCACGCTATCCGTTTTATTGTCTTATAGATTATCTTTATTCCTTACAGTTTATGTCATATCAACGTTACGTCTTACTTTTATAGTGACGTCATAATTTACAAGAGTTTTATTCTTCTTAAACGATTTATTGCTATTCTTAGTAATGTTATGAATGCGAACGTATGTTTGTTGGGTTATGTTTCATGCGGCAAGCAAGCAGCAGATCGATGTATTCTTTTTCCTTAGACAAGTGAATGCCATAGTGTCCATTAGATTCCAGGCTTCTCAAGCCAACAAGGTATCCCAAAGGAACCACAACTTTTATCACCACCTGCTTTTTGTTTTGATTAGACGACCACACTAGGAATAGTGCCTGTATCGCAGGGGCCTTCACAAACATTTAAAAAACGGGCACTTTAGAGTATACATTTCAATATTTATTTTACAATATTTATTGGTATGTATACTCTAAGACGGGCACAATTAACACCCAGACTTGGAACAACTTGTTGATCACATACATTGGGATTGAGCCCACTACACTCAGCGAGGTGGCAGTGATGAGGCGATTGCTTAAACTACAGCTATGCTATCCGTATAGTCTTAGTAATGTTATAAATGCGACAGTATATTGGTCTTTCACAAAACAACAGACCAATATTTTTTTTTAAGTAACTCCAGAACCTTGGAACACCGTGTTCCTTTTGCAAAGGGATAGTAAAGATATACTAGACAAGTGAAATAGGGTCCATTAGATGCCAAGTCAATAAGGTCCAAATCGCAAGTGGATTAAAGTAAGTTTCTTTTAAAAGAACCTGTAACTAAATTACAAAATAGCATTCGTTTTTGGTTAGAATTGTACAAGTTCTAATATTTAAGGGATGAAAAGGGTAAGGTTGGATGAAACAAGAGAGATATGTCAGTTTGTAGCAAGTAGAAATCAGGGTAACTGTCTGGGAAGTAACGCCAATGAGAAAGGTAAATCCCAGCAATAAGATAACATTCAAAGTTTTCTACTATAAAACCCTTTATTTGAAATTTGCCGATACCGTCAGTATAATTCAGGAAGAACAGTTACCATGAATAGACCTATCTTCTATCTTGTTGGAATACGTCAATATATAAGAAAATATCTATGTAAAATAAATAAGTCTACATATTTAGTTTTTGAAGTGAAAAATGTTAAACTCGCGTCAGGACACGTGACCTGATCGAAAATTCGTAAGACGGAGGGAGAATTGTCATGTTTGTGTACGATAGCGCAATAAATGAATATTGTATTATACCACATAAATGATAGTACTTTTATACCTATTGATAATTAAAGCAATTCGTGCAAAATTATTCACTAACCATTCCAAAATATCAAAAATGCACAATGTTAATATTCAAGTTTTCACTTCTGCCGGCACTCCCGGAGTGCAACCCGTTTTTTTTAGATTACCTGAAGGCAATTGACAATTTACATGACATTAATCATATTCAATATGGATCATGTGGATTAAAAGACCCCCGAGATATAGGGGTCACAAGGTCACATGAAGAAGAAGAGGTTGAATCCTGGGTTTTTACATCCATCTCGTTATCGCTTATTAACAGTGAAAAAAAAAAACACCATCTCTGAAGACGTATGAAATTTGTCAGCCCCTTACTGAGCCAGCGTTGTGAACTGTGCCTAACTCATCTTTTATTGAGAAGAGCCCCGTGCCCAGCAGTGGGAGCTTATATCCAGGACTATTATTCTTTATTCAAGTCAGTATGTAGTGCAATGTATACCATCCAATCGAAGTCCAACGCCTTATCCTTTAGTCTACCGCCTTTGAAATTAATATGACACATTACGCCAATTACATATAATGCGTTTCCGTACCTATAAAAATACTAAATCTAATCAATAAAACGTCCCACATGTTTTTGTTCCATCATAATATTACACGAGTTGTTTGCTTATTTGCGTGGTTGTTGCTTTGTTTAATTTATTGAAAATAAACTATTTATATTTTATAATAATAGTAAAGTTTAACAGCAGTAGTAGTTGATTAGTTTCAATATTATATAAGTAAAAATAGTGTTAGTAGTCAAATAAAAAACGAATTAAATCCGTATAAAGTAGTTTTATTTGTTAGTAGTAGTTGTAAAAAATCCAATGCTTGCGTAAAAAAAAATTGGTTGTCTGTAAAGTCGGTTTACGGACGATAGTTTAACGTGACAACGTTATAACAAAATGTCTTTCCCGTAACGTTACAGTGAGCGTAACGGGACAGTGAGCGTAATGGGACAATGAGCGTAACGGGACAATGAGTCATCCTTTTTCGTGCATGCAGCCGGCGTTCATCGATTTATTAGACGTTGTCACGTCAAAATGAATACACAAACATTAAAGATAACACAAAATAGAAAAGAAGCGCCAAATGCAATTGACAATATCTTTTTCAAAAAGCTAAAATTATAAGATTTTATAAGAACACCCCGAACGAATACTTGAAATATACTTAATAGAATACATAATCGCAAATATTCAACCGAAACGATAAGTACTGGAAATCCGTGAGGTCAAAATTTAATCAAATAACAAGCTCCACAAGCTTAGCAGCCAAAACATTTTTATTTTATTTTCATAAGCCGACATAAATACGTTAGGGAAAAAATATGAATATTAATAAGAGTTGGTATTGAAATTTCCAACAAAAAAAGAATCTCCAAGCGAATATCTTCAACATTGTGTAAAAATTTACTAAATCACAAAAAGAAGATATTCATTTTCAAACGGTTGAACTTTTAACAGATTGTTTAATTAATTTTCTCTTATACAAATACTCTTTAAATATCTGTCTGATATTGAAATGTACATGGGCAATTTTCTTTTAGACATTGAAATTAAACTACTATATACGGATTTTATTGCGTTGTTTATTTGATACTTTATTACAAAATTTTGAAAATTGTTTGAGCTCATTCTGCGTAAATAGAAACACCCATGATTAAATTATGTTCGGGTACTTTGAAATAACTACACTGAAACATTGAGACAACTACCATCTTAGTCTCCCCGTGACCATGGCTGCTGAAAAGCAACCGAAACGTCGGGGAAAGTGTAAACACAAATATAAATACTTTAATAGTATAGTAACAGTATAAATAATTTTAATAGTTTCAATAATTTAATTAGCATAAGAATTAGTAAAGTTTAATAGTAATAGTAGTGTAACAATTTTCAAAATTTTGTAATAAAGTGTCAAATAAACAACGCGATAAAATCCGTATATAGTAGTTTAATTTCAATGAATAACATTCGCGTAAACAGAAGACAATATTAAATATGAGACATTTCAAAGTATAAAGAATAGGATAGGATAATAAAGAATAGGATGGAAAGGAGAGTAGAAAATGAAGTTCGATGTTTCCTATATTGAACTTCAAATGCTTTCACTCACTGAACGAAATACAACAAAACAGATATTGCTAATTTAAGACGAATTTTTATCGTAACATGTCGCTCTAATTCACTAACCGATAATAATAGTCATATTACGGAATAAACACAACTTTTTTATATAGTAATATTATGGTTATCCAAACTATTTTGTGGTATCACCAATGCATTGAAATGTTTTTGAGCTGGCCGTGCTATAGTTAAAACATCAAAGTTACATATTGAAGTAAAAATATTACTCTTTACGTCGAAATGCAGTATAACATTATCATTATAACACCTTTCTGCTTTTAATAGATATTTGATGATAACTTTGTTATATCTGTACGTTTTAATATTGCTACGATGTAACACAAGGCTTTATTGTCCATTCTCAAAGATTATCACTATCATAAACCATTGTTAGTAAAGCCACATTGTAAATATTTCAATTTTCATTGAATCGCTTTTGAGAATTTGTCATAGTAAAATGTGATATTGCAAATTTATTATATGTACCCGCGGTTTTGCGTTTATCGTAACTGCGCCTCCCCTGTGGGTCGTAGCGTGATGGTATATAGTCTATAGCCTTCCTCGATAAATAGGCTATCCAACACTAAAAAATTTTTCAAATCGAACCAGTAGTTCCTGAGATTAGTGCGTTCAAACAAACAAACTCTTCATTAGTATAGATTTTGTCTTTAAAATATAAACCTGAGAAAAGCCAGTAGTGTATGTGATTTCAGTTTATAAGGATCGGCTTCGATTCTCTTATCAGGTAAATTGATATTAGGTTTCTGTTAAGGAATCCAAAGTAGCAGCACGGAGTCTGGAACTATACCCGATAGATGACAATAGACTCGTCTTCTTCAGGGAAGGATTAAAGCTCCTATGGATAAATTGTAGGCGTAGTACATCTCTACATACATACATAGAAATCATAAACGTGAGATTATGTATGTATATAACGAACTGTAAAGAAATTGTGTCTGCTATGTCAGCACTGTTCCTTAAAGATACACGAAGAAAACTAATTCAGGTTCAAGTCTATTCATTTATATGTTTGACTTTTCGCAAAAACTAACGAACGAATTTTGTTGCAGAATTCATATTCGATTGTAGTTCGGTTTTTCACGTTTCATGCAATACTGATAATTAGAATTTGAATTATGGTGCAGTGTTATCAGCATAAATGACGTTGCAGGTGAATAGTTTACTAATAAATTTAATTAATTTATAATTGGTAATGGTTTGAAGTTTTCCGATGGACACCAACAGGCTGCTAGTCCGTTACATGAACTTAAATAAGAAGGAACTTGTATATTCGCGTTTACTATGTCGCAGAAAGCAGCAAATAACCCTAACCAATATTATAAATTCAAATGTAAGTTTGTTTGTTTATTACGCTTTCACGCCTTACCTACACGACCGATCATTATGAAATGCCGCATACACATTGTCAGGGATACTGAAAAGGGCATAGGGTTTTCATCCAGAAAAAAATCCTATTTATTCCAAAGCGGAGCGCGGGCAAAAGCTAGAGAAAATAATTTCCACAATTTTAGCTAGAAAACACGCCTTTGTTTTGACGCTCCATTCCGTCGTGAAGATCATCATATTAAAATTATTTGTAAAGATCCTTGAAACCTCACATGTATACTAGATAAGCTTTAGAATAATGGAATAGCGTTGAAACGTTCTATACTTTGTGATAGTCATCCATGATATTCGATTATTATGGATCAAATCAGCTGAGTCACGTAATTATTACTCTACATCGTGATACTTTCACGTTATCGTGTAAAATAATAACGACAACGCCTTTACGCATGTGTAATCTAAAATTTAAAACAGAAAGGGAATGTTATATCAACATTTTGATTTCATACTAGAGTGCCATAAAAATGTTCAGCCCACCTGGTTTTAAAAGACAACAATAGTCTATGGCCACTTATAACATGAAGAATGGGCTGTATGGATGCGTAGTGGTTTACGTGGTCGCCTGGCGTTTGCCACTACGCCACTGCACTGAGTAAGGTGGGTTTGACCCCAAACGAAAAACAAATTGTGCAAACGAAAAAAAAATTGTGCAAACGAAAAAAAAATTGTGTGATCCAAGAATAGTTATTCCGAGATTTGTAAAGACACAGGATTTATGCCTAGTGGAGGAGTTGTCACCTTTCAGTGATAAGCCTAAAACAGAAATTACCGGGATTGTCTCCGGTAAGACATTGTGCATCAACACTAGTCAGAACGAGTCGACGGGCCTTTACCCGCATCTTCTTACTACTTAAACCACTATGTATATAGCCAGAACTGTCGCCCAACTATCGCGCTCCTTCCACATTCCTATATACACGTGTGAAAAAATAAGCCCACCTCGCGGAAAGTGCATGGCAACATAAATTCACGAACACATTGCTCACGTACAAACTTTATACACATCACTCTGACTTAAAAATTGTAGTCCGCCGAGTAAAATAGAAAACGTGTGTCGGTTGCTGAATGAGCCCCCATTTTGTTACTTAGTTACGTGAGATGGCGTATCAGTAACTTTGTTATTTAAGTTATACTTTGTCGGCAAACGATGAGGTGGGAGAAAAAGGTTACGATTTGTGATTGTTTGTTGGGTGGAAATTCTATCGATATACATGTACATGTATATTTAGTCTTAGGCCTATATCCCTGAAGGGGATAGCAGAGGTGTGCTAGGTATATCAACATTTCTCCGAGTATGGTTAAAAGTACGATAAAGAGGACGAGTCTTTTGCCGTCTGTTGTGCATAACTCCAAACTTCGTGCTGCTACTCAAAATATTCAAAAAGATTCTTCAATTTGCTTTCTAAAATTCACCTGTCGTCTTTCAGATTATTTCATATTACAAAACGAATCACTGATTTTCTGAGCATAAAATCGTCTTGATAGTAAGGTCTACTGAAGTATTTTTCTATCACCTTTGACCTCTACTGAACCCACTCAAAAATAAATATGAGAGAAATTAAGGTACACATCCGTACTTTTTGTACGTGGGACCTAAAATCATACTTAGCAAAATGTGGGTGTAATACATGTATACCCCTTTGGCGATCTCTATCCCTGGTTTGGTTTCTATCAGTTTTTAGAGTTCGAAAAACTCTTATACAACAGCTTTGTCCGTCTGTCTCTCTGTCATGTATAATGGTTCTTGAGTTGAAAGTTACAACTTTCAACTCAAGAACCGTCAACCGTAAGAGCTAGATAATCGCGGTCAACGCCATTCGACTCAGCATAGTCGATATACCTCGAAATGACTATGATCTTTGACCTCAAGGACATGTGATATCACGTGACCTTTGCATATTACTTGAACCATTTTTTCTAACTCTAAGATTTACGGCAATTCATTGCCGTTTCTCACTTGTTTAAATACAAACCATATCTTGACATTATTTGTATGTAAAAATCCTTAAGCTCAAGTCATTTCTTAATCAGACACCTCTTTCCAATACCTAGATGTTTAAGATTTAAACTAATTGCAGGTAAATCGATATTGGTGAGAAATACCAATAATTTTCTCTGCAGATATCAAATGGCTCACAGTTGATTCCACTTGGCCACCCTTTGAATATAAATGGTAATCAATTTCCACTATCGTGATCTGTATAGCACAGTATAATTATGTTGCACTGATCGAAAGATTTAATGGAAATGGAAAAGTAAAATGTTCTTCTTTATTTCATGAATAGCTGGTTTCACCCATGTTTTTGATTATTACGCTGCTCTCGTGGCTCGCGGCTTGATGTTACATAGCTTATGTTATTTCTGGATAAAATAGCTTTCTAATGATAAGATAATGATTAAAATCGGTTCACTAATTTTAGAGATTATCGAATACAAGCAATTAAATCTTTTCTTTTTATGCAGCAAATGTCAGCAATCTGAACACGCGAGGTGTCGATCAAATATTAACACAGTTATATCGTAGGTATTCTGTTTCCTTAAAATCATAGTTCTAATCAAATATTATCATACCTTACGTTAAAATATAATCTATACTTATATTGTAAGGGTTTAACTCAAAAATTTATCAACCGATTTTAAAAATTCTTTCGTCATTAGAAATATATAATTATCATTGCCTATATTTCATTTTTAAAAGAGTACTATTACTAACATAACCTACTTTTTACGAGAGCGAAGCCGCGAGTAAAGGCTAGTTTTTAATAAACTTAGAGAAGATTATAATATTTTAATGCATTTAAATAATCTGGTTAGGTTATTTTAAGCAACGGCCTTATTAAGTTCCATTAATGTGTAACTTCAAATAAGAATTATTTAAACTTTTTAGTAACTTATTTAATTATTCAAAATTGTACTCATTAATATTGTTTCATACGTTTAGTGCTGGTTCTCACGAAGCAAAGGGTTTGTGACTTACGGTATGCTAGCTTTGATACTATCGACAGTATTCAAATATATTTTATATCTCAAAATATCATTTTATATCGATATTATTTCTCAAAACAAGATCTACCAACTAGCTTGCGAGCTCTTTTTTTTTTTTTGAGATGATGTTACCCACACTAGTAATGATTTCTGTAATGCGGGGAGCTTTACAAACATTTTAACAATGGCCAGATTCGGAGCAACGGAGTTTCATACCAGTTCTTCTCATTGGTTCTACGTCCTTGCTTTGCTGAATATGGCAACAGCTAAATGTTAATTTACCTTAATAAGTTTAACTTTGACGTACGCAAGTGTTACTTTGTGACCTACATGAATAAACACATTTTTGGTTTTTGAATTTGATTTCAACCATTTTAGGATCAAACAAATTTTTGTCCTGTACGGGATTCTAACCCACAATACTCAGCGCAGTGGCAGCGGCGAAGCGACCACTTAAACCACTAAGTCCACGCAGGCCATTATTGTATGTATTGTCAGTTTTTAAGCCAAGAGCATAGTTTGTTAGCCAAATGAAGTCCTGGCCTTCTGTAAGCCAATAGGTGCTCTAAACAATATTAATGAGTTTTTGACTTTGGAATTGTTGCCTATGTTGATAAACCAACGACATAGTAATTAATTGTATGTTTAAGATGCGATAAGATAACATAAGATACGTTTATTTGTGAAAACGTGTGTACAGTTGATGTTACATAATATAATTTAGGTTTCAACATGCTTGGTCCCTTATTTTAGACATACAAATATTAAATAAGAATAAATTATAAAAGACATACAAAAAGATAATGTCAAGGTGGCTAGTATTTATAACTAAAGCCAATAATATTATGTTTATAAAGACCTTTCGATGTTACATGTGCGCTAAATATAACGAAAACATTCCCAATTGTCAAAAGATTACCATTGTTTTTTTATTTATACTTCTAAATCGACAAATAAGCATACGGCCCACCTGATGGTATATCTTATCTTATGTAGGGGCCAGACAGTGCAGACCGGCGACATTTCGACCCAGTGGGATCTTTTGTGTCGACACTCTCCCAATAACGGCTTCCATAGATGTTCATGGCAGCCGGGACCGACGGCTTAACGTGCTCTCCGAGGCACGGAGCAGGCGATAATTGTCAATCAATACGCACATAATTTCAAGTAAAAGTCATATAACTTCCGAAAGTCGGAGGTGCGCGACGTGGGTTCGAACCCGAAACCCTCTACATTGCAGTCTGTTGGTCTCCCCACTGAGCTATCGCTGCTCAACTGGTATAATTTCCAGGGCAAAAAAGCTACACCTGATGGTACGTGGTTACCGTAGCCTATGGACGCCGGCAACACCAGAGGCATCACTTGCGCGTTGCCAACCTTGTAAGAACCTTTTAACGCCATTTTTAAAGAACCCCATACTGTAGTCGAGTGAGAAAATCTCGGCAGGAAGTTCATTCCACAACCTGAGCGTCCGCGGGAGAAAATTCCTTTGAAACCGCTTGCTGCGGCACCAATTAGGTTGAAAGGTGTGAGAATGAAATCTATGCCGATGGCGAGCGGTGCGTTGATAAAAAGTAGCTGAGGGCATCATCTCAAACAACTCGTCAGAATACAATCCACTATACAAGCGGTAGAACACACAAAGGGAGGCAAAGTCCCTTCTGCGACTTAGTAGCTTATTACCGTCTGTGAGTTTGGGCTTATCGACAATTCTTAAAGCGCGTCTTTGTACCGCATCAAAAGGATTAAGCTGCAGTACTCCATGTGAGGCCGGACTTGCGACTTATATAGAAGCAGTCTTTGCCCCGCAGTGAAGTACCGCTTAGCTCTATTGAGCACACCAATCTTTTTGAAAGCCAGCCTGACCTTGCTCTCTAAACGACTGCGGTAATGTACATCACTTGAGATGCCGAGGCCGAGGATTCCAATGCTCTTGGAGATGGTGAGAGACGTGTTCTGGCGTTGTGGAGACACAGTAAACACACAGACACAGTTTCTTAGCGGAGAATGCGCAGGCTTTATGTCTTAGCTGGGTTAAACGCGACTAAATTGTATCAGTTCAACTAAAGCAAAATGTCGAGGGCGATTAAAAAATGTATTCTAAAACAGGTATAACAAAGATACCTAACCGAGGGTCTTAACTAGGATTCGAATACAACAGGGTACAAAACCTTGTGTGACCCACAAATAGCTGCTCCGAGTTTCAGTGTTCTTTGTGTCCACGGCTTGATTGTTTGTAAATACCCCGTGATACAGGAATTATTCGTATACAACAGTAGTATTAATATTAATAAAGTAAGAATGCCACCCCTGAGTTGTCATAAACTTGATGGGAAAATTGTGTAGGTAATCTTAAAACTCAAACCTACAGACGCAATTACACAGCATACCTAGACACAAGAGCGGTATTATATCAAGTTCGCCAAATGCAATCATTGGAACCTGTATGTATGTGTGATGGATCTTAGTAATTTGGTTTTGAATACTCCGCCAGCTAACATTAATAGTTAGTGAGGATATACCCAATACCCCATGGACATCAAAGTCAAAGCTAATAATCATTTATTCATTTAAGTCACAAAGTAATAATACCATCGCTATTAAATTGATTTGAAGTAAATTTATTAGAGTTAAATTTATATTAGTTGCTACGCCTAGGCCTAGGAGAAGATACCTACAAAAAACAAGCGGGCACTCATTTTCAATCGCCATTGAATTTTGGTATTTTACAACTGGACGTACTTTCTGAAAAACGTTCCAACCCACAAAGCTAACATTTTGAGATAATCTTGATTGAAGTTCAATCCCGTATTGCTTCTTCATACACGTGGATTGGGCTACTAAGTCATGATTTCATATTTAGAGTGATAGTAGAGCTACCAAATTTTTCCAGCTAGTAAATAGTAAGCCCGTGACTAATTTAACTTAATAATAACTCGATTTTGACCCGAATGTGGGTTGGAACGTTTTTCAGAAAGTACGTCCAACTAGTATCTGCAAAGTGCTGCAGCCATTATGCCATATATTACCAATATAAGAAGGTTGCAAAACTATCAAAGTCACTACATTTTGTATCACAGGTCAGGTTACCATCAAGTACTTACCACTTTTTCATAGTAGTTAATAATTATTACACAAAAGAAAGAAAATTAGATTCTCAAATTACTAGTATTCGTGTTAATCCTTACAGCTAATGCTAGCCAACATGCTTGTATTAGGAGTGAGTTTACGTCAGTAGTGCGATCAGTAGGCTGCCAAGAGATATAGTCATGAATCGTTTGAGCTTGTAAACACGCAATCAGGATCACCATTGTGCGGTACGTGATGCATTCGAAGTCAAACCATGTATCCTAATATTCGATTCCCTTTATGTAACACAAATTCACTCTGTCAGGATTATGCTCGGAATAATTAATGATTGGAGATGTATGCATCTTAGATTTCCGTACGATATACATATGAATGTAGATTCAGGTTATTTCCTAGAGAGGCTAGTAGAAACTAAGGCTTTTTGGGTTCATTCATCATTATTCGTTCAAGGGCTTTTAAACTATTTTATCTTAATATGTCTATTTAAGTCAAAGAATTGCAAGTACGTGTATCTAGGATAGGAAATTAAACTGGGAAAAGAGAACCAGGAAAATGAGGTTAACCGAAGGATCCGACTGGCGTGGCCAGCCTACTCCAAACTCAATTTTGTATTCAAAATGAACCTGTCAGCACAAAAAAGGCTCAGATCTTTGACCAATGCATACTACCAGTCCTTACATACGGCGCGAAAACTTGAGTTACGACTAAAGCCATTCTGTATAAACTACAAGTAGCGCAAAGGGCAATGGAAACAAAAATGGTGAGTGTGACATTGAGGGACAGAAAAACCAATACGTGGCTTCGTAAACAAAGCAAAGTATCAGACGTTGTAAAAAGTTGAAGTGGGAGTGGGCTGGTCATGTAGCCAGAAAGCAAAACTCTTGGTGTAAAAGAGTGTTAGAATGGAGACCATGGAACTAGAAAAGACCTCGAGGGCGACCACAAATGAGATGGAAGGATGACATCAAAAAGTGGCGGGCAGCAACTAGACCCTAATTGTCCAAGACAGAGGAAAGTGAGGAGGCCTACACCAAATATTTGGTCGATTAAGGCTAAAGAAGAAGAAGTCAAAGAATGCCGAGACAACCTCTTTATATTTTAGTTCTATTTAGTAACTAGCTTCTTTATAGGGGTATCCACTCTTGATGATGAGGTTTATAATATTGTCTTACGTTCACGCGAATTTTATACATTGAAATTAAACTACTGTATACAGATTTTATAGTTTATTTTTAAACATTATTTGTTACATTCGGTCATAATAATAAGTAAAGAAAGTCAGTAAACCTAGGTATTTAACATTATTATTGTACCAAAGGGCGACATTTCGGGGATTTCGGTCCCTTGTAGTCTATCTTTAGACTAGTTAACCCTTTCCGTGCCGGAGATCAGGACATAATTGCCTTCGTTACTATAAACCAGCCGTAACTCGTTAGTAAGTAAGCCGAAGCCAACACATAAGACAAGTAATGACGATATTATAAATAACTAGACTTATCCTGTGACGTTACTCGCGTAAGATATGTTTGTTCTTTCAGACATACATAGACTTGGCAGAGATGTATTACACCAACATTCGCCAGCTATCGTTTTAGGTACCACGTAATAGATGATGAACCTATTGTCGTCGTCATCTACCAGAGCCGATAATAGACTCCGTTTTGCTACTAAGACTTTTTTGCTACTAAGAGTTCGAAAAAACTCTTATACAACAGCTTTGTCCGTCTGTCTGTTATACAACTTTTAACTCAAGAAACGTAAGAGCTAGAGACTGGCGGTCAGCGCCATTCGATTCAACATAGTCGATACACCCCCGAAATGAACCCCCTTTGACCTTTGACCTCTGACCTCAAAGTTACGTGGTATCACGTGACCTTTGCATATTACTTGAACCATTTTTTCGAACTCTAAGATTTACGGATATTCATTGCCGTTTCTCACTTGTTTGTCATATAAGCAATAGCACTTTATCCGATCAGAACTCGATCTCGAGGCTTGATGCACAACAGTCGCATTCATTACCGCTGCGCAGTAGCTTGAAGATATTTTTTATACATTTTATTCTCGTCTCGCTACGTATGATAGACCAACACAAAATTATTTATTGGATTCTTTGTAAGGCACGTTAAAACACACATAATTTGTATTGTTTGGTTTTAAGTATATGACAAAAAGAAATAAATAATTTAGTATATCGCTCACTATTACAAGGTTCTATGTTATTTTTTTTTACTTTGGGGAAATGAGGTTTAAAATTTGCATATCAGTACAAATAACTTAAAAAGTAACGTAGAACTAATTGCGATTTAATATTGTAAGGTGGTAAGCGCTTCGATCTATTACTATATTACTCTAAACAAAAAGGAATTACATAAAGAACCATGCAATATTAATAACTTTCTTTTTTTCAAAAATGTAATATAGAACCTTGTAATATTGGACCAGCGATATGTACTGTGGGTTCAGTGAGTAAGAAAGGCCTAATTACCGCCTCGGTCCCTTTCTTCCCTTCTTTCGCCTACCCCTTTCACTTGTTTTCTTAAATAGGCTACGATTACTGCCTACTGCCAAGCAGCAGACCGTTTGCTTATTTGACTTCTGTGTGGTTTACTGTAGTCAGCAACTTGATTGCTATACCTTGAAATGGATTTTGTAATGCCAATAAAACATAGCTGTGTCCATGAAAGCTGGTTACCACTAACCATCAAGTGGACCGCTGACTTATTTGCTAACAGTAGCAATAAAATAATAAAAATTAGTTTTAGCTAATGTAAAAAGACATAGGAGTTCGATCTCGGACTTTTCTAATCTATGTGGTATTAAAAAGTTAATTATAGCACGCTTTAATGGTGAAGATTAATAATGAGGAATACGGTATATCTGTGAACTCTCCATAATGTTCTCGAAGATGTGTGAAGTTGTGTGGCTTACTACGGCGTAACCCTTCTCACGTTGAGAAGAGGCCCGTGCCAAGAGTCGTTAGGCTGAACATTATTTATTTTGCTGATATTATGATATATATCATGTTTCCTTTCTAATATGTTTTAAAATAAGATTTAAACGGGAAATATTTTGACTGCAATATGTGGTTGGTTGTAATGTTTTTAACTCCAGCCCCGGCAGCCCAAAAACATTTAAATTCATCCGACATGACAAGCCCAATTCTTTTGCTATCAAAATAATTATATGGCATATTTTTTTAATTGTAAACATTGTTGTCAAAATAGATATACTTTTAAAAGCCTCTTTGGAACACAATCTTTTTAAAAAGGGTCATTCCTGCACTAGGTATTAATCTCGTAACGCTGGGTAGTTTTAAAAACATTCAATTCAACAAAAACAAATAACATCTGCATGTTCTTTGTATTAATAAAAAATTGTGTAATTCACTTTGTGAATCGCACAATTTTTTGACCAGTGTGTAATATTTTGTTTACAGATATATATTCGAACTGTATTCATCATTCACTATTCCAAGTAAAAAGTCAACATTCAAATACATATGAAATAACAATTATATAAAAATGTATTTTCTAGAAACTTCCCGCTCGCAAAGTAAATCGACGTTTGACAAAGGTTCTTGACAGAAAATGGAGTATCTCCGACTAAATCATTGACAATGGTCATACACGTCATGTGACGGCAAGAAGATGGCAACTGAATATCGTACTATTAGGAAACTTGATGGCAACTGTTGTAGATGCTATTGCATTTGGTGTGAGACGATGAAACAGTATCTTATAAATAAGTTATGGGCTTCACACGTATTAGACATACCGCATACGACATACAGCAGTGTACTTAGTCTTTTCGCACCGCGAGCGGTTCGTACTGCGGTATGAATAGCCTAAGAGCTCTTTTAATGGACCTGATACCTTTATCGGCAATATAGAAGCTTATACAACAACACATATAGGGCAAAAAGAGAAAAACCTCAACGGCGGACAGTCGACAATAAAACCGCGGGTGCCTGCAGACAAAGACACACATTTCTATCTGTTTATATAACATTGAACATCGTCGTCTGCGTATCGTCTTACGCTCACTGTCATACTTTAGTGGCATAATAATAGTGAGTATAACTCACGTAACCTTAGTTCCCATCTCACCATCATCATTGACTGCACAGATGGCATAGTGGATTAAGTGATCGACTCGCCACTGCTACTATGCCGGGTGTTGTGGGTTCGAATCTCACGCGGGACAAAAATTTGTGTGATCCACAAATGGTTGTTCAGAGTCTGGGTTTTCTTTGTTTGAATGTTTGTAAAGCCTCCCTATGACACAGGAATAATTCCTAATGCGGGAGATGTCTTTTTTAACAAATGAAATGTAATCCCGTTCGTTCTGATAGTTCTTGTGCAGTAAACATTGACGAAAAGGCAGCATCAGACGTGCCCTCTATTATGTGGAACCTAAAAAATAGCGAAATTTGGGTGTAACACGTGCCTACCTGACTTTTGGTAATAGAGGCTTGAGACTGTGTAATGACAACCTTACACAGAACACAATGCATGAAAATTTGTCACAGTATATCTAATACATAAAATTATACTCATCTTGACTAAAGTTGAAATTATTGCAGCTATATATTGCAGTAAAAACATTGCCTGTTTAGAAACTCCGTAGATAAACAACATCCCATATACACACATATTTTATTTACTTACTAATTTAGTCAAGCAAAATGTGGCGCAAAAGCATCCACAGAAAGTTCCCACAGCAACACGTAATACTTCAAAGAGAATGACAAAGTTTTCTTTGCTCGTTTTATTATTCATAATCCTTATGATATGTGGGTCGGCAGAGGTGAAGGGACACTATCTAATTCACAAGAAGATAACGCCATGATTTATTGAAGATCGTATTTTTGGTATGCCAGACAGGTGATAATAGGTAACGTTATTTCTAGAAAGTTATGAAAATTTTATGTCGAAAGTGTTGAATATATATATTTATATTTTATAATTTCGAAGTTGACAGACAAGTTAATATCATTAATTTATGCTATTATTGTCATCATGTCTGAGACGTTACGTGTCCATTTTATTGTAGTCAGCAAATTATATTAAGTATAATAAGTTTGAAGTATTAAAAACCAATAAGTAAATAATGATATATTTAACATGAAACCCGCATTTTACGCCAGAAGGGTAGACGTTAGGCTGTGGATACATACAATAGGCTGGATTGCCGATATAATTGCGATTTTAGTGACCAATCTATTTCAAAAGCAGAAGGGTAAAAACCGAAAGAACGCGGGGCAGACCACTATGTGGTCATGCGTTATATATGCATGTGTGTAAAATGTTACACTTATAGGTCTTCAAAAACTTTAGTTCTCAAGTAGATAATAATGAGGCTGGCAATAAATACTCATACCTTTTTTGTTGCTATTTAGTCGTCACTTATTTTTCCTATGGACATTCGAATAACGATAGGTATATATTATTTGAAAGCATTCGAATTAATCGAATGAAAACATCACTACTATGAATAACAAACCCAATACAACCACGAACGATCGACGCTTAATTAAAAAACCTAATAATATCAAAAAGCCTTCCCACAAAAATCCTTGACCTTTACTTCGCCCTCAACAAGACAGCCTCATAAAAAGCAATCGTCTTTTTTAATAACAGAAATCCTTCCGAAACATAGCTACAATAAACTAAAGGAAAAGCACTCGTTTCAATAGATTTCTTTCGTACGACGTCTCCGATCTTTTCGCAATAATATTCAAATATAAAACACGCAGGCACGGTACGTCCCGTTTGGAATGCAATCGTGCGAGAAATTAGGGGCAAGTAAGAAACATGTACACTCTAAATTGAAATCTGTCTCGGGTTGTTGAGGCACTCTAGTATGACGTAAGTGATGGAAATCGGGCGGAATTTTGTATTTATCGTTTATGTTTTATTGTTTAAGCTCTGTGTCAGTTACAACGCATTTAGCTAAGATTTAAAAGATTCTTTGTATGTTGTTTTTCATTCATTGTCATTGTAAGCCTTAGTCATTAAATTTTAAGTGAACCTTTTCTGTCTGCTATGCATAAATACATACATAGATTCACGCCTGTTTCCCAGAGAGGTAGGCAGATACTACGGATTTCCATTTGCTACGATCCTGACACACTTCTCTGGCTATAAAATAGACGAAAACGACAGATGTGATGTAAATACTTTTGCTTGAGGGATATAAGACACTAATGACTTGGTTTATAAACTAGTATTTCTGTTACGCTTTGCATCTAAGTTATCTTATCTTATCTTATGTGGGGGCCAGTCAGTGCAGACCGGCGACACTTCGACCCAGTGGGATTTTTTGTGTCGACACTCTCCCAATAACGACTGCCATAGATGTTTATGGCAGCCGGGACCGACGGCTTAACGTGCTCTCCGAGGCACGGAGCAGGCGATAATTGTCAATCAATACGCACATAATTTCGAAAAGTCATATAACTTCCGAAAGTCAGACGTGCGCGACGTGGGTTCGAACCCAAGACGCTCTGCATTGCAGTCTGTTGGTCTCCCCACTGAGCTATCGCTGCTCTGCATCTAAGTTAAATGGTTTGTGTAGTAGGCTTATGTAAACAGTGCAAAGTTGGTTTTACGGCTTTTTGGTTACTAAGCCAATTCTTTAATCATTTAAAGTCTGAGCGCTACCAGCGCTCACTGATGTTTTATAAGATGATTATTATTAACACAAGATTCACAGTGAAGTGAAAAAAGGCTAATATGCCTGGCATGCTGGCCCATCAATATTCTTAGAATAGCTTAAAAGAAGTGACGTCACAATAGACTACAAGACATTTTAGGAATGTTAATTTTTTATATCGCGACATTTTTTTTATCCTCATATTAAACATAATCATGTTAGTATTTATTTATTTATTATGGTTTATCAACAGCAAATGTTTACAAAATTACATCAACGATAACAAGGAAAGTATGGTGGCTGAAACATTTGCCAATTACAGATTAACCAGCATTCATCAATAGTTGTGACAATCCTAACTAAGATTATAAATGCGAAAATGAGTTTGTTTGTTTGTTACGCTTTAACTACTCAACCTATCAACATGAAATTTTGCATACACGTTGTCGGGGTTCAGAATAGGATATAGGGTACCTTTCATCCAGAAAAAATTAATTGTTGCAAACCTAACCTAACCTAACATACATTTACGCGAGCGGAGCCGCGGGTGAAAACTAGTATTTATATAAAGAACTTAAATTACTATAACAAAGTAAGAAATAAAAATAAGATTAAAGGAGAAAATAATGCAACTTACATTACATGCCGGCCTCGATGGCGTAGTGGTTAGTGTAACCGACTGCCACGCCTGAGGTCGTGGGTTCGATTCCCGCACAAGTCAAACATTTGTGTGCATGAACATGGATGTTTGTCTTGGTCTGGGTGTTTCTATGTATAATATGTATGTATTTACAAAAAAAAAGTATATATGTATGTTTATCCATTGTCTAGTACCCATAGTACAAGCTCTGCTTAGTTTGGGCTAGATGGTGTTGTGTGTATGTGATAGAATATTATTATTATTATTATTATTATTATATATGATTTTATGTGACGACGATATTGCTATTGTTGGAGACTTGAAGGACTTGACTTAGTAAACGCGAAGTGACACTAAAATTGAGTCACCATAATAATATACTAAATTATAGATGCAATCCTTATTTAAATCAAAGGCAGGACTACAAAGTCATGGTATAATTTACCTGAAATATCAAAATTTGTTAAATTAATGTCCTCCAGACCGAATTTCGGCCATGGCGGCCTATCACAACGGAGACTGGCCAACTGCGCAGGAGATATTAAAGCGTACAAATATGTGCGTAAACGCAAGCTCACTTTCTGGTCCCTTCAGACACGACCGGAGAGAGATCAGGCGCAGGACCAACGGCTTTACGTGGTTTCCGTGGCACGGGGATACAAATTTCAATCTATAAACATTATGTACCTCTATGCTTGAAAAACGATATAAGTCTTCTCTGACCGTTTAAAATACAGACAAAAGTTAAAATAAATAAACACACGCTTGGTCCTTTTGACTTGAGTCAAAGATAATGCTGTCCGTTATTTCGTGAAGTGAGTTTTACGTCGTGAATACGTAATTCATGGAAACCTTTTGAGGTTTTCACTGGATTTTTCTTGTACCCTTTTATATTTCGGCGGTAAAAGTTGATCTTTACAACATTCTTATACTCTCTGTTTTATTGAATTTATATAATTGGTTTTCTTAATATGAGACATGGTTTCATTTCTAGACACATTTCCATTATAAAATTATTCGGTTTTGACAAAGAACAATAAAGACTATACGTTTCCATTAGTTAAAACACTGGTTTGTTTTCTCATGCATTATTTATTTAATAGATTTGAGTTACTAACTAGGCATGAGCAATATAATTTATTTATTATTATATATAATAAAAATAATATCAGCTCTGTATATAAACTGTCCCATTGCTGGGCACGGGCCTCTTCTTATAGTGAGAAGGGTTAGGCCTTAGTCCACCACAATAGCCTCAAGCGAGTTGGCAGTCTTCAGATATCTGCAAGAATATTATGAAGAACTCTTCGACATGCAGGTCTCCTTAGGATATTTTCCGTCACCGTCAAAGCGAGCGATAATTAAGTAATTATTACCCACATAATGTATCTTTAAAAAACCAGAGATGGTCTTTCAATCGAGCTAGAGACCTCCGCGTGCTAGTACAACAATCACTCACTAAGTTATCGCTGCTTTTAGAAGTATTTAAATTATTAGAACCTAACATTTTATGTTGCTTATGGGACATCCAAAAAATTGTCTCCTGTATTGATGTTCAAGCCCTGTGTCCCGGGAGCCTTTATAAACATACAATTATTGGAAAAAAGTACATCCAAAGTCGGAACAACTATTTGTGAATCGGGCAAATAATTACCCAGAGTGGAAAGCCACAATGGCCAACGCGGTGGAAGCGGCGAGACGACCGGTATGCCAACAAACCACGTGCGCTTAAAACTCGCTTTTGAATTCAGTATTAACCTAGATTACAAATGTAAGATTATTTATAAAGTGTGGGTTCATATTAAGTTCGTTATACAAATTTCTGTAGGTTAAACCGTTGACCCCGTAGCCAGGTGAACTTGAGCCTTCTTCGTTTGTTTAGGACTTGCCATTTGTATAACAAAGACTGCATAGTTGAAACTAAAATTATTTATGTAATTAGTATATCTGCTTGGAATATGCAATTCAATGTTTATTTTACCAAGATAATAGTATTGTACCAATGTATTATTTGTCCAAATCCATTTCTATATTAGCTTTTATTATAGTCTTAGTAAGAGACAAGTATAATCAAAAATCATTTATTAATTTAGGTCACAAACTAACATTTGAATTTTCTTTTTGGGTTCTGCTGTGGTGAACATGGAAATCATAGAATTTTGACATTCATGAAGTCTTAGGGCAAGTCTGTCATCGCTACGCCAGTCTGCCTGTGCCCACGGCCAGTGCATCCTGGCCGAAAGATTAAGCCTTCAAAAAGGTATGTAGACACCGAGCATGATTGCATTAATACCCGTTTTCAGTTATATTAATCATGTATGCCAAAACTTTAGAAGTAAAACTATAGGCGGAGTATAAAATAATTCCACTTATTTCCATAGCAAAGCATATTTATAAACCAGAATAAAAAAGCATTTCAGATTCGAATATTAAAGGACCCAAATTGTGAACTATACCAGATTTCAATAATATGTACCTACGGCAGAAACTCAAAACAAAGTGAAACTTATGAACGTCAAAGTTTTGTGGTTAGTGAGCTTACTGAAGTTACATTTAGGTGAGTCTAACTTTAGGTAAAGGGTTGAGCCTATAAGTAGTATTTGTAAGAAACGCACAGCCGGAGGCGCTCTTGTTAACTTACTAGAAACATTTAGTCGAATGGGGTATACATAATTATGAGTATAAAGTTTAAATTAATCTCCTTCATAATTAGCTTGTGGTTGCTGGTAATAGGCCTTTTCCAAAGTGGGCTGCTAAGCTCGATTTTCAGTTCTTCAGCCCGATTTTCGAATTGACAACCCGATTTTTGACTCTACAGGCCGATTTTCAGATCTCCATTTTTAAGTATGGTTAATTCGTCAGTTTGATGTTAGAGGCCATGTTCTGAGGACATAATCTTGATATTGCAAGCATCCCCTATGAGAACCACTCATTATTAATACGCTAATTATAGTATCGTTGGCGCAATGATAATGAAAGCGACTGCTGAACATGAAGTCTCGGGTTCGAATTTTCTGCCAAATAAAATATGAGTAGATGGCATAGGCTGTAGGCCCCTATTACATGGAACCTCAAACCACAACTGGCGCCTAAATGAAGGTGTCACTTCTGCTTGGAGATATAAGCGTGAGACTATTGCGTGATGTCCCAAACAACACTTTTTCACATCTAAATATAAAAGTTTACAGTTCAATATTTTTTATAACAAATCGTCTTTTGTATTGGTTTTACGCCAACTAACTCCCAACAGAGCAATCGAGGTTAGATAAACATGATTCATATGCGTTATTATACGTATTATAATGTCTCCCTGAGGACTGGACAGCATGGTGTACTATACTTCGTATATTGATGTACGTTTGCCTTTAGTTTACTGTAGACACGAAGGAAATGACAAGACTCATAAAGCATGTGTCACAAAGTTGGTCGTAAAATAACTACTCTAGAGCAAATTTAGGTCAAGGCAGCCAATACCAATGGAGACTTATCATCCGCGTAGGACATATAGTGCATAAGTATGTGCGAAAATATAAGTGCAATACCTTATTATATTACTCTTTAGTCCTATGAGCCGGCCGGCCTATGAGATAGGACCGGCAAGAGATCAAGCTGCTTTTCGAGGAACCGAGCTAAAATATTTCGTGCTTTACAAAACAGTTATTCAATGTAATTGAATAACTATTCAAGTATAAAGAATGTGATATACATTTTATTAATCAACTAAATTAATTATAGTATAAGTTAACTTATACCTAAATATTATATTTGTATGTAACAGAAATAATATAGTCTTACGTTTACGCGAATGTTATACATTGAAATCAAACAACTGTACTTATACAGTTTTATCGCGTTGTTTATTTTTATAAAACATCTTAATTAAATAATTTGGAACATTAAACTACTATTGTTAAACGCTTTCACTAGTTACTGTTTACCTCTATTTAAACTATTTAAATTATTGTTTTAAAAACAATATTTATTTTACACGTTTTCCTGATGTTTCGATTGCCCATCCGTGTTCACGGCATAGCAATATTTAATAAACAATAATATTATATTTATAATTATGTAGACAGCATAGCTTTCGGCGATTTAATACAGACAATCTTCGTAGGGATATTATGCGAGAGAATACTTAGCGCAATGTATAAGTATAATTTATTTATCTTCAATAATTACTTTATTACATTAGCTAATTATTTCTTTCTAATATTATAAGATGTACCATAATATAATAATATAAAATAAACCTGTACAAATACATAAAACATATTTCTGATGATTTGAACTATCGTCAACAAAACGAATTTCTAGAATAATAGAGACTTGCCATTATTGATTTCTAGTAATAAATTTGTAAAATTAATATTCTGACCGAATAGGGATATTCGTTCAGCCTTATTATAGAGATAGTATACATGACTTACGTAGTGTCTTAATTTAAAAATACTAAAGAAAGCTCACGCTAACACTTACATGACCGATAAGCAGCGATAGCTCAGTGGGGAGACCAACAGAATGGAATGCAGAGGGTCTCGGGTTTGAACCCACATCGCGCACATCTGACTTTCAGAAGTTATATGACTTTTCGAAATTATGTGCGTATTGATTGACAATTATCGGCTGCTCCGTGCCTCGGAGAACACGTTAAGCTGTTGGTTCTGGCTGCCATGAACATCTATGGCAGTCGTTATTGGAAGAGTGTCGACACAAAAGATCCCACTGGGTCGAAGTGTCGCCGGTCTGCACTGACTGGCCCCCCATAAGATAAGATAAGATACGTGACCGATTCGATGATTGAATTCCAGAAATGGGCAGTGTCAGTTTCATTTAGGCAATTCTCAGCAGTGATACAGACTGTGTCCATTTATAAAGTTTACTATTGAGCTCAGCATAAGAAGATTTAGGCCATAATCCACGACACTAATTGCCAAGTTTTACACATCTTATAAACATTATGCAATACTATCAGAAATGTAGGATTTCTCATAAAATTTTTCTTCATCTAAACATGGTAATTAAGAAAAAACTATTTTTTTTTATGGTATAGGAGGCAAACGAGCAGACGGATCGCCTGATCGTAAGCAATTATCGCCGCCCGTGGACACCCGCAATACCAGAGGAGTCACAAATGCGTTGCCAGCCTTTTAAATTTGACCCCCTCCCAGGACGGGAAGGGGGTTGGGCCTCGGGTACCCTCACTCATGCGACGAAACACAATGCAAGCGCTATTTCATGCCGGTTTTCTGTGAGGCCGTGGTATCACTCCGGTCGAGCCAGCCCATTCGTGCCGAAGCTTGGCTCTCCCACGGTAACATTCAACAGACACAGTAACTTCGAAAACTCTATCCTATTGCTGCACTATAATAAGAAATCCTAAACGACCTTAAAAATCCTTGAATCCACATAAAATTTGACTATGCCTATCAATTTACTCGTAACAATGTAAATTGACCTTTATATCATTGGCCAGAAGTTGGATGGAAACAGTTACATTTAAATCTATTGCCTAAGTTAAGGGTTGACCGCATTCGTTCGCAATATTAATGTGGCTCACGGTCCAAAGCCGATGGGATGAGATAAATTTATAAAATATTTCCGGATACATATGTTTTGGGAATTGATAGTTTAAGTTGACCGGAATAATTGAGATTGCTGTTGATTTTAACCTTACGAATAATAGATTGATATTAATAGATCGTTATCAAAAATATATCAAAAAGAGGAACTAAATTATATGATTTATGTATGGGAATATTTAAGGGTATCCTTTCCATAAAACAAGATATAATAGTATATAGTGAGCCCGACAGAGGCGAATTAATCAGATATGTTTTAAAGTCTAACCTAATGGGGCGTATTTCAACATTATGACAGATTTTATATATACGAGCTTATGGATACTTACAAGGGTAGCCCTTGATCATTACTGAGCCCTCAGAAAGTAAGTTATGTACTAACAGCGCAAGATAGAACGATTACTGATGACCTGCTTATAGTACAGCGTAAATATTTAGATCTTAAAAACTTTACTCAACGCAGAAAGACAATATTGTTTGCTCTGCTGTAGGGTGGAGATATTGACCCAGCCGTAATTCTCCAGTTTCATCGAAAACGCCGTCTTACACAAGATTCCCAACATGCTCAACCCTAACTCTCTAACTTAATCTAAATTGTTCTACGGTTAACTTTCTTCATCGTCCCCAGATCTTTTGTCAGTAAAACCTAAAACATAATAGTAGATAATCTATAACTGTATTTGGTAAAGTAAGAGACTTGCGTAAGAGATCTGCACTAATTGATAGCGACAAAAAATGTGAGAGAGATATACTTAGCTAATCTAACATTTACATAGAATATTGACGTTAAAGTAGACAGTTTTTTATTATGCAAAGCATTCATACATATAATGTTAAATTTGATGTACATATTCCATACAATACGCGCCTTATCGCTCGCTAAGAGCACACTGCTGAACAGCCTTCCGTTACATACAAAATAGAATACAAATATATAGCATTTATTCAACAGTAACGAAATCGTTACAAATAGAAAATAACCGGACTAAAATCAATCATTGTTCTCTTTAAAGCCAATAATTTCCAAAACAATAAATTTCCTTGAAACAAGTGGCTTAAAATTTTCTTTGAGATATTTATCGAAAAGTAGCTGAACCTTCGAGGCTTCGAAGCGTCCGCTACTAATTAATTACGATTGCTGTTAAACGAACCGTTTCATCCTAAGGAAATGGCTGCACATTTTTTTGGCTCACCACATTTTCCAAAGGGAGGCCAATTTTTGCAAAGCTTTTAAGAATGAAATGCTGAAAACAAGTGTATTTTCGCTTTACGTTTGGACAAAACATGTTTGCCTTAAAATGTTTTTGGATTTGTTATGCCCAGACGTTAGGTACCTCTAGGAATAAAAAATTTTGAAAGACCTTGAGAGGTTTTACATTATAAACAACTGCATCGATTTCAATCTCTTAATTCTGGCATTATATCTAGAATCAAAGCATGAAATCGCCTCTAACTTAATTATCAGGCTCATAAAATATTCTATAATAACAAAAGACAAATGTGTGCAAATATTATCCTACAGAAACCTCCGGTATGTGGAGTTGATAGATATGCGAAATATTGCATACACGTCAGGGAAACAGAAAAAGATAGGGATTAAATATAATGATCAGCAAAAATACTAATTGGTCAGCAAATATTTCACAGCATAACGAGCATCTATACGCCTCAAATCACTGCATTCCGTCTCGGAAGTGTTAGGTTATGTTAGGTTCCTTTTTTTAAACCCACCCAAAAACACGAGCCCCGCGAAGTGGGGCTCCGTCGACTTAGTTTGATCTCTTTACAGTTTGCTGGCCATGAGTTGCTGATCAATTAGCTTTTTTTGCTGCGCAATTAGTATTTTTTTGTTGTGCAGTTAAATACTACCCAAAAAGATATAGCGTACCTTTCATCTAGAAAAAAGTATTGTTACTCATCTATAAATCTAACGTACATCTAGGAGAGGGAAGCCGCGGGTAAAACTAGCTTTATAATCAACTAAGTAGCGTTCATAGTGTAGTTATGTCACATGATAGGACTGTACGCTATTTTTTTATTTTCATCGCAATTTAACAATTACTTATCCTACCATAATTATGGTAAATGGGCTTCTGGCAATACAAAAATAAATTATTTATTGATTATAGACAACGTCAGTTTTTAATTATAATATTTGAGTGCACGGATGGCGTAGTCGTTTATGTGGTCGCCTCGCCTTTGTCACTGCGCCGAGTGTTGTGGGTTCGAATCCTACATGGGACAAAAATTTGTGTGAGCCACAAATGATTGTGCCGAGTCTCGATATTTATTGTATCCTTTGTTTGAATGTTTGTAAAGACACTCGCGATACAGGAATTATTCCTAGTATAATGAAACTCAATCGTCTAAAATATTATGTGACTATATTACCAAACTCACAGCAATTACACGGACTATTGAGGACGTCTTACTCAGTTGAATGCTAGTTCCTTACTGCTGAGCGATCTTACGCCGAGAGAACGAGTTATTTTTCCACTCCACAATAACCCCACTATATAAAAATGGTAGTTGGCTGTGTTGCCAATTCAATAAATAAAAACTTCCGAACAGAATTATTAACAAAAATAAGAAATCATGACACTAGTGTTAAAATAATAATAATGTTACAAAACATTGTTTATATTTAATACCAAGCTTTTACTTGCTTTGAATTTTCATTTGATTTTATTTGCCAACTTGTAAATGTAACATATTTATAATGATCTCTAAAAAGGTTTACTTTTATTCACTTTTAGGCCACAGACCTAATCAACCAATTTAGGTAGACGTCCTTACATTGAAATGAAACTGCTTTAACTAGATTAAATTTAGGTATACTGAAATTTTGAATACATTTACGTTCCCAAAATTAGGCGAAATTTCAAGACAGGTAATTTAATTTTAAAAATTAAACTTAATGAGTAACATTAAGTTTAATACGACTAATATAATTGAATTTTCTGAGAACTGCGAATATATTTTTTTTATATAATTAACATTGAATCAACCCGATCATGCATAATATTTACCTTTTTTATGCATGACGTTTCGACTAGGTTACACCGGCCGTGGTCACAAGCTGACTGGTGCTGCGATGTCATGTCTCCGTTTGTGAGGCAGAAGAATCTTGATTCACCCTCACTTTACGCATATTTTTGTTTGTCAATGTACCGTTACACTCTACACTCACGGTATCCCTATTTATAAGCTAGGTACCGTGAGTCAAGCATAAAAAAGGTAAACATTTATGCATGATCGCGTTTTAATACCCATTACGTATTATATAAGATAGGTATCATGCAACGCGAAAGTTTAAAATTTATTATTGAATCAATCCCCAAAAGCATAGACAGAGGTGCGTTACATCCACATTTTCATCTACTGGGCATATTTCGAGAGCCCTTGCTGTCAATGAAAATGCTTATAACACTTTGCCCAACCCGGAAATCGAACCTAAAATCACATGCACAGCAGTCGCATTCATTACCGCTGGGCCATTGAGGCAAGGCATAACATTTAAAACTCGTGTTTTTTTTTATACAACTAAGGTGGCAAACAAGCATACCCACCTGATGGTAAGTGGTCACCGTAGCTTATGGACACAACGCGCAAGTGATGCTTCTAGTGGCCTGCGACACTAGAGGCATCACTTGCGCGTTGCCGACCTTTTAGGAAAGGAAGTGAGAAGGAGAAGGAGCGGGATGGGAGAAAGGGGGTGATTGGGCCTCCGGCATGCAATCAAATGCTGTTTCGTTTGATTTTAAACATTGTATGAGCGTTGGCGCATATAAACATAATATAAAGTACCATTACAAAGAAAAGTCAAGCGCCATCGTTGTTTTTCAAGAACTGTACCAACAAAATGTATACAAAAGAGTCTATGTTTGTTTATTCAACTTTCTTCAAGTCAAAGAGGACAATAAAGTTCCTAAAATACTTAATTTTAACCTGTCAGTTTATAGAGATATAATTATAAAAACATTGTGTCTAGACACCCTCTGTACGCAAATGGATGAATTAACCTGTCAAGACTTGTAATGCCAGACATAATTGAAATCCTATTGTGCCTGGCTGCCGGTTTTCTTCTGCCACTCAATAGGTTAAGAGGATATACCCGCATCAAAACATTTAAATAAAATGTTTATAACAGACTAGCTTTTGCCCGCAGCTTCGCTCGCGTAAAAGCAGATTAGGTTAGTTATAGGAGAAGGATTCTAGTTACGTCTGTCTGTTTTTATTTCTTCGAAATATATTAATTATTTGTCTCGTTACATTTAATTTCTGGAGGTCTGTAAATAGCAGTATAATGAATGTAATCTGAAAAATTGCTGAAATGATTAAATGTTTCTAGTACATGTAGTAATTATGGAAAAAGCAAACGAGAGGAACATAACAGTGATAGATATAAATTACATCTTTTTGCGCTTTGTTCGGTGACCAAGAATTTGACCAGAGGACCAAGAAGCCTCTCAGTGTCGGTAGCTTTTTTAATGAAAATCCTTAAGCTTGTATTGCGTCGGAATTTAAAAAAAACATTGAAACAATGAATTCAGTATTTGTGTGAAGTACCCAACACCACTAAACTAGAGTACCGCACGGATAGCAAAGAGGCTTATCTCAATACTTTAGCAGTAGTGCCTGAAAGAACGCAAGACCTAGTGACGGGACGGGATAAGTTTTAAAGGCCAGTTTTCCCTACTAGCAGAACTTATTATGTTCAATCTAATATTACCTTAGTGTGCATTAGTAAGCTCATGCACTATATGCTAGTGTAATTAAAGAATGAACAAGGATAGAGATAGATTTCACACCTTTTACTGCTACAACATTGGGCTTTCCATGTTCTAAAAATATACAACCGTATCACGAGATCGCATCCAAGTATCGGCTACGACTCTTATCACTATCTATGAGAAAATATATTACTTAAAATAATGAAATGTCGTGTATCCTTAGTTATAAGCATTCAACCAACTTTGACATAAAATTGTCTTCTGTTTACTCGAATGTTATTAATTGAAATTAAACTACTATATACGGATTTTATCGCGTTCTTCATTTGACACTTTTACATAATTTTCAAACTGTTACACTACTATTACTATTAAACTTTACTAATATTTAAGCTAATTAAATTATTGAATCTATTAAAACTATTTATATTTATGTTTACACTTTCTCCAACGTTTCGGTTGCTTATCAGCAGCCATGGTCACGGGGCAGACTAAGATGGTAGTTGTCTCAATATTTCAGTGTGTAAAATCCGTATATAATAGTTTAATTTCAATAAACTTTGACATAATTCAAGTAACGGCAAATCAATATTATTTATAATCTGCTTTACTACAGAGCATGGGCTCTTCAGAACGGATTGCTTTAAGAACGGTTATGCCATATTATAACTCACTTAATACAGATTGGCACACGACTTTGAGAATATTACGAAAAGTCTAAGATATTCAAGATTCCTCAAAATGATAACGATGTAAGAAGTAATAGAAGTATTATAAAATTTTATTTTGGAACATCTTTTTACTAAACACATCCTCTACGTAACATCAGACTTAATTGGAATCAATAAAACTAATTCTGTGAAAACGTCTCCTGAAAACGATTTGGTACGTTCAGGAATCTCATTAGCGACTGTGAGACTAAGTATTGAAATTAATTTTGGGCAATTGGAGCGTTCGTGAATTTCATGTATGTATGCAATGTCAGACTGGTAGGAATTGAAATTGTTTAAATGGAGATTTCTCTTTATTGCTTACTAGGGTGATGTAGTTTCATGGCTATATGCCAATTACACCCATATATCGTCCGAATTTTTAGGTATCATGAGGAACAAATCGTCTATCGGACACAATTTCGGACTCAGTACTAAAAATGTATTGGCAGTAAACCAATTTTCTGTTCTAAAAATTGAACACTAGACCTCTTGCACAATGTACTACCTCAGGGATATGCAAAACTGGATATATATAAAATATATTTATGTTGCTTTTTTATAGACAATTTCTGCGTTGTGAATAACTCCTGTGTTGCTGGGACTTTAAAATATTTAAACAACGGACACAAAGAATATCCAGACTTGGAACAACTCTAACTCCGTATTTGTCCATCACAGAAATGTTTGTGCCGTGTGGGAACCGAACCCACAACACTCGGCGCAGTTGCAATGGTGAGACGACCACATAAACTACTATGTCTGGAGTACCTTGGTATCTAACTCGAGGCCTCTGCGTGGCAGTCCAACGAACTGTAGACTAGGCTATAAATGTACCGGTAGATCATTACGATAAGCAATGTTCTCGAAACATCTTTATATAAATATAAATCTTCTGTGCGTGTGTTTGTAATTAAACTCCTCCTAAGCAGCTGGACCGATTTTGATGAGTTTTTTGTGTGTGTTCAAGTGAATTCGAGAATGGTTTAGATTAGTTTTTTTATAATTGATTTTTTTTTCGTGTCTACAGGACTACGTCTGTCGGGACAGCTAGTATAATATATAAATCTTCTGTGCGTGTGTTTGAAATTAAATTCCTCCTAAACGGCTGGACCGATTTTGATGACATTTTTTGTGTGTGTTCAAGTGGATTCAATAATGGTTTAGATTTGTTTTTTTTTTAAATATTTTTTCGTGTGTACAGGACAACGTCTGTCGGTACAGCTTGTTGTATTATAAAAATCTGTAAAAATTATGAGCATTCCATAAACATTTTACCTTTACTATAAAAATCGTAAGTTTTCAAATTATCAGAGAGTAAATCACCAAAAGCACTCAACAGATTCAGATAATTTCTTCAAAGAAAAACTGTTTCAAAGTAAATATTTACTTCGGGAAGGAAAGCTTTTTTAATGTCGACATAATTAATATAATTAAGACTGTGCTGTGAAAGTGATAGGTAAGACTATTTAACGAGCAGATTACTTTTACAAAAGATTTATTATTATGGGAAATATTTTACAAAAGATACTTGACTTTTTGTTTTTATTACCCAGATGAGATTGGGGTAGGGCACTAGCTGCTCCAATCTCATCCGGTTTGGACTAAATATTCAATGCCTATCTGGAATAATGTACAGTGCAAAAATGCATACCCATTTCAAAATTAAAATGCCGGTAATTGACGCCATCTAACGGAAATCGATACCAGAACTGTTAAGTAGTTTATTTATATCGTAAGAGATGGCGGTGCACTACTTTAAAATAAAAATTAGATTTCTTAATAACTTAATTTTGATAAATTTACTTTGAACAACGTTTTATTCTCTATTTACAATAGTTTATTTAAAAAAGAACACATTTTAGGGTAAAACAAGACGCAAAGAATTACAAATATAGTTTATTTTATAGATACTTTCGATGACTCACTATTATGTTCGTACGCAGACATTATTCTGTCCCTGTGTTCGAGTGCCTTTTCGGTTGAGATTATAATATCTTATAAATTTAACCGATTTTCTAAAATTAGTACGCATTGCAATGTTTATAAAACAACGCCATCTAGTTCATTCATATTCATTCTAATTTGAGTGTTCACAGGATTTTGGACCTTATGGTATCCATGCACTATTACGGGCGACTGTACCTTTCAAATAGCGAAATCTTTTGAAATAAGTACAAGTTTCCGAAGATTATCAAAATACATACATACAATCTCTAAGACCTATATCCTCAAAGTCGTAATCAGCGGTGTATAGAACCTACATTTGTCAGCTATGGTTTTGAGATTGCACTTAATAAGGAGCGAGCTTATTAGCATTAGTCGGGTGCTGTTCCAGACTGCATGCTGTTACAGATAACTTTATGACAAAAAAAACGAATAAGACTTTGCCCAATCAGGGAATCTAACACATAGCAATGACATGAGTGGCATATCAGTAGTGAGCCACTGCTGCGCCACTGAGGCAATCAGTAATCGCACAATATCTTTTTATCCAGTTTACTAAAGGGGCATTAAAACGAGTCCGAGTTATACTGCAATGTGTGGCTGTAATGTAATGGCCGGCAATAATAGACATATTATAAAATACACGTCTATATTTTGCATACGGCTATCCGAAGACTTTGATTTTAAATGGCTGATTCATGAAAATGCTTTAGTTGAAAATATTGCAGAGACAAATTGCAGTAAAATATTGCCCGTTTAGAAGCTCCACAAATCAAAGCATTTAGTCAGAGCATAATTATGTAGCAACACTGCTAACGCTTTAGCTTTGTATAGTCAGGCGCAAGGATTCAGTAGCGCTGCGCGGCAGTCGTCTCCCTGCAATCACTAAGTTAGGTCATAGCTCAATAAGTATTTATATTATTTACAACTGGTACTAGTAGAATATATACATCCATATATTCAACCAAGAGTTATTACATTTGACTATCCACAATGAGAACACCTTTGATTACCCTTTCACATATACATATTTTCCAACCGCTCCCAAGTGGTAAGAAAATATCTAACACCAGCCAGATGAAGACAAAATTTAATTTACATTTTATTATTTTAATTTAGCAACGTTTCTAATCTCAGTCGTCATTATATTGCATTATCCACTTAGCTTAAAAGACATAAACCTCTCAGACTTTATTACCAAGTTTATTATAACATTCAAATACCTATTACTTGAACATGAAATGAAATATAATAAGCTTCCCAATTTTTAACAAATGGTGTTAACTTTTTCGCAATTTACGTCATTTACCTTCTGTTCAATTCTAAACCTTATTTCTAGATAATAGAGCTCAATTATCTTTTTCGTCATCGCTAAAACAATTATAATTTGAAGCACCTAACAGTTACAAATAAAACTCGTTTATTACTGTATTTTATTAACAGAACATTCAATGTTTAATTAAAAGTATTCGGATAAAACGTTTTGTCTTCACTCGTTGTTCTTAGGAATAGGTTACTTATATTAGGAATAGCTTATGTAAATCTAATCCAATGGCATATATTGGTCAACAAACTCGCTGATGAAATACAATCTGTATAGATAATTTAAGTTTTTGTATATATCTACTTATTTACTATCCAACTGATAGCTTATAATTTTTAACTATAATATTGTCGAATATCTAAAGAGTCATAATATATAATACTTATATAATGAAATGTAGTAAAATAATACCTTTATTTAAAAAAAGTAAAATAAGTTGACGTTGATGCGTAGTCTAGCTTTACTTTAAAAGTGACAACACTACACCAGACAGTCAAATAGAAAGTAAAACAAATTGCTACATAATATGCAATTTCTTATAGAAAATTGTTATTACTCTGTTGATAATTTTTTATCGTCTAGAATTTTTAAATGTTTACCTAATGTTCGCTTGATTATAATTTATTGTTGTTGATTGTCTTGTGTCTATGATGACTAATAGTAATAATAGAATTCATATTTAATTTTCAATGGAATTTATAATATCAAATCAATAGAATTTTATATTCATATTTTCTTAATATTATTTAATAATTTGTATGCCCCAGTGGCTGATCATGGAATGGACAATATAATTATAAAATGAACATCTGTATGTAACCCATGTATCACAAATAAACGATTTGATTTGATTGCAATATTGCTAGTAATTAGGATTACAACAGAGATGATATTTTAGCATCGGCTATCGATGATTTTAGTTTACTTTCTAATAACAATACTTACCATCGTAAAAGTATGTATCTGCTTACATCGCAATTGAGGTAACCAAGTCGCTTTTTGGAAGCTGCAGCTACTGAACTTATGAAACCAAGCAAGCACCTTAAAAGTACAAACAGCTAAAATACAGTTCTTATACGGCATGCTTTAAAAATCGCCATCGATTAAACTAGCTATGAATAACCAGAATCGAGTAGTATTGAACTTGTTGCGAAATTATAAGCACCGATTCTCGAAATATCACTCGTAGTTTAATATCGATATAATCTCATCATGCAGGCTACTGGATCTTACGTGCCTAAAAGCCGTTATGATAATTTATTCACGAAAGAGTTTCACTTGTGCCATTAGCGTCATTGCATATTTAATATACCTTTGACATAAAGCCAAACTTGCTTACCTTAGAGATTAAGCCTGCTTAGAACCTACAGATTCCATAAATTACTACTATAGCGCGTCGTTACTTATTAGAGTCTAATTAACTAAATATTTAATGTTGCCATAATATAATATTTATTGTACATTATTATTTTGTATATACCACGCAGAGGTCTCGAGTTCGATCCCAAGGCGCGCATCTTTGACTTTTCAAAGTTATGTGAGTACTAAATAGTTAATTATTGCTCGCTTTAACGGTTTAGGAAAAAAATCCAGGAGTTCTCCATAATGTTCTCGAAGATATGTGAAGTCTGCCAACCCGCACTGGGCCGGCGTGGTGGACTATGGTCTAACCCTTCTAACACTGAGAAGACCCCCGTGTCCCACTGTTGTAGGACAGTTTAATACAGGGCTGATATTATTCTTATTTTAGTAAGCATTGTATTACCAATATAAAAAGTATTTATTTAAATATTAAAACTATAGAGGTATTAAGTATTATTTGCCACGTAGAGAACTTTTTACAAATTTTATACGTTCTTTATCAATTTAAATTTTAGAAAATATTTATTCTCAAGCATCCAATCAAGTAAAAGCTTCACATTTTTTAACGATCCTCAATTTAAATAAAAATAACCCCTAAATCTTCAATTACAGTTTTCTCCCTAAATTCGTTGAAACCATTTTTCATGCGCTTCCCCTAACGTTCGGTAGAGGTTTTTGTTCCGTCGTATTTTACGTTTTGTTTAGAGGGACATTGATGGATCGGCTGTGTATAAAATAAGGCGTGTTTTATAGTGCAGCTGCAAAGGAAAATGCATTGCGATGGACACTTTTCAATGCCACTGGAATATTTCAATGGCAAATTTGCTTTTCATTTCATTTTGCTCTTTTGTAAGAGACGTCTCTTACACTAAGATAAGTAATTATATACTCCGTGTACTGAATTCTGTGCCGTTGATGAAGGTTTATATAAAATGAAACCATGGAATATATTACGCCGTCGTTGATTAAACAATGGGCGCACCTCAGAATAATAAGGAGCGCACTGAATTTATGCCAGGTTTGAAAATTTGAAATATAGGTATCTATGGCTTCTTAAGATACCGACATAAATGTCAAGTGTAAAGTGAATTTGAAGAGATCGTTGCTAGTTTGACTTCTAACGGATCTACGACCATTTGGTCTCGGTCTTGTGGTATCCATGAATATTTCTAGAACCAAATTTTTTTAGAAATCGAAAGCTATATTACAATTATTTTTATCCATATGACGGGTCAAATCATCAAATATCAAATTTTGGATGGTAAATGATAAAAAAAATTGGGGCAGTCTTTGGGGACTGCCGATAGAAGTGAAAACTTTAATACTTCGGATTCCTGATACTCTCTTAGGAGTTATTAAGGGGGTCAAAATTTCGTTATTTTTTGCGTACGCGCCATGTCTGAGACATTGTTAATATTCTAAAATAATTCAAAAATGGAAAGCGTGGAAGCGGGACGATGACAAAGCGTGACGATGACGCGAGTTTATGATTTTTGTTCACCCAAGAAGTGCTCAACGCGCCTAAAGAAGTTTTCACTTCAAAAACAATGAGTAATAGTGCAATTTCGGGTGCAACACAAATAGGATAAAAAAGGACTATAGAATAATATTGTAATAACTAACTAAAGTTTAGGAGATATATTAGTGTGTTTTTATAAGTTTTATGACCGAAATACTCGAGGACTTGCAGGCAGACGGTACATTGTGATTACTTTGAAAACTCACATCTCCCGAAGCAAGAAAGACTAACTATTTCCACTTGCTACTAATACTTCTACTCTTCTACTATAAGTTGCCGTAAAAGAACTATAACATTTAATTAAAACGTTAATTCGTACATGTTTGAAGTTTGGATCTCGGATTGGCAGAATTATTGGTTATTTAGTCAAGAAATTCTTAGTAGCAGCTCAGAGTCTAATAGTGTGTCCGACAGACTCGCCTCCTATCACATGAACTATATTATCGTAACTGGTAAAATATGGGTTTTATACACTTATATTATGTGAGTTTGTTTGTTTATTACGCTTTCACACCTTACCTACACAACTGATTATCATGAAATTTCGTATACACGTTGTTAGAAGTACGGAAAAGGACATAGGGAACATTTTTCATGTAGAAAAAGTGTACTGTGCCTGTAGATTTTCTTTTTGACGAAATGTTTAATAACGCGAAAGAAAACCTAGTATGCATTAATTTAAATTTTAATACATTACAGTACCAGCATGTATTTGTGCAATGGCTAACTTAGCGAGAAACTTGTTAAATAAATTAACATTTAGAATAATAATTCTGATAACGAAACGGACGCAGAAATCAATACTTCCATTCGCAGAACCACTTTCACCGGCTTTTACCAGAGAGCATGCCAAATTTAGGTTTAGTACGTTACATTTGAAAGGTAATAAGCATTATTTGATGTATGTAATTTGTAATGTCTAACTTATTATTTTATTATATATAATAATAATAATAAAAGTTAGTAAAGATGTTTGGATGCTTGCATGTTTGTTAAGCGTAAACCATTGAGCAGGTTTTGATTAAACTTGTGACACAGGTAGAACATATGCTAGACGATGTTCCTGCATGAATCCGCGGGAACAAAGTAGTTGTATATTGTGACTCTTTTGTGCAAACTTCGGTAGCGCGATGCAGAATCTATTACAAGCTGTATGGAGTCGTGAGGGTTTGAGTACAGCGCCATCAATTATTACTAGCTGTATCTTTTTCATATAATATGTAGAATCCGCCACTTAAGTAAATTATAATAGGCTGTCTGCGAATGCAAATACTTTCCTGAAAGAATATCACTACCAAATAAGATTGTGCTATAATTCTGTATGAGTAGTGTTACTAGAATTTCTATTTTCTGTGGGAATATTACGAAGTAGCCGTCCGTAACAAAATGATTGCAAAGTAGTTCAGACGCGCATACAATAATTAAAACCATCGATCGACGGACGAAGTTAATCAATACTGCCGTCATCAATTACGCAGACGGTTCATCTTTTAGAAAACATTACACGTGTGCTCTACCAGACACATCTTGCCTACCCGTGATAGTTTTAATTCCTGGTAACAAGCGATTTTCAAACAATAAAACAAACAAATTAAATATCATCTGTTGGTACCTGGATCACATCATGGAAAATAAAATATTATATTACCCCATATAGGATTCAGCCCCATAAACCCCAAAGTAGCAAGTACCTACAGCTTTTTAAACTACTAGTCGACTTCTAGCGGGCTTCTCAGACCCACTTTTACGAGCCGTATTTTCAAATCCCGCGTATTATGTAAAACCACCATTTAGAAATCTGAATTTTTAAACTCCTAGTACAGCTACTAAGAATTTCTTAGCAGAAAGTCCCGAGAACACTACCTGATCCGGAACTTCACGAACAACTTCAACTTATTACGGAAGCGACAAAACCACACCAAGGTTCTAAGGAAGCAGTCATTAATTTTAAACCAATTTAAAAGCTCATATCACTCGACAGCCGTCAATGTGATCGCAAACCACAGAACAATATATCAAAGAACAAGGACGTTCAATCAGCAAGTATACTACGCTATTTATCTTGGGACCAACGTAGGAAACAAATTAAACACTTTAATACATGAGGCGTGACTAAAAGAAGAAAAAGGGGATGAAAAAAGTGCCCTATCGTGTGGCTACGAAGATGTAGGTATACTGGATGTGACATCGATATACGTCAAAAATACGTCGTTTTGGTAAAATAATTGTATCTTTCTATTTTTATTTTTATATATTTATTTATTTTTTGTCATTATCATATAACTATAATATAAAAATACAAGATAAACAAAGTTCAATTAAGAATTTAACATTAAATTTAGTTAAATATTAAAAGACATGATTATTCTTTTTTCTTTTTATTTTCTTTAAAAATGGCAACCCCGAACTAGAAATTATTCCTGTATCGCGGGTGACTTTACAAAAGTTCAAATAACGGACCACTCAATTTTTGTACCGTGTGGGATTCAAACCCACAACTTGGTGCAGTAACAGTGGCGAGGCGACCACTTAGACCACTGCACCATCCGTGCAATCAATTGTTCCTATTCAAATTATTGGTGAAACGAATGCAGTGATTGTTGATTGATTAATTACGTATTAGAAATAAACGTACCGTAAGGTCGTATGACTTTAGCCCTGAGGGGTGACATTGGCCCTAATTAGAAAAAGTTTGAAGTTCCCACCAGACCACTATCATACTTTTTGCCGAAAAAATACACGTGGAAATCAATAGATAGCACTATAAACTATCAGTAAAACAGCTTCTTCCAATTAAACAGCTTTTTCCAATTAAGGGCCAATGTCAACTCTCAGGGCTAAAGTCATACGAAGTTACTATATTACAATTATTGTTAATACGCGCAAATTCTTTAACCACGTTATATATCTTTATATATATAATTTTACTATACGTGTGATGAAATTTTTTGTGTGTTCAAGTGAATTCGAGAATGGTTTTTGTTTTCGTGTGTACAGGGTAACGTCTGTCGGGACAGCTATGTAGTAAATATATAAACTCTAAGATGTCGTACCCGATACATCTACCAAAAATATATATCAACTTAATTGTTAGAACTAATAACGACGATTCTAATATTTGTCGATAATTGTAAATTACGGCATTAACTTACATAACAATACTGCTTCCAAAAGAAAATTACGTACAAGACCTTAAACAAAAACTGTTCACCGTACACGAAAGTATAATATTTATTCTAACGCATCACAAAACAAAAACAAAGAGCTATTATATCTCCACTTACAGGTAATAAAACGTTAATGGACCATAATAATGAAATATGTTATTAAAATTATTATGTGTGGGCACTCTGAAAGTTTAATATAATCTATTACAGCTTTATGAACACATTTTCATGGAACATTTTACTATTACATCATAATTATCATACATACATATATAGATTCACGCCTGTTTCCCAGAGGGGTAGGCAGAGACTACGGATTTCCATTTGCTACGATCCTGACACACTTTTCTGGCTTCATTAACTTTATTCTTTTCACATCATATCCTTAGGGGTGCAAAGAAAGCATTTTTTGATTGTACAAATTTAGATGTTAATTACATAGTTTAGCGTATATCGATGAATTACAGCAAATGTTTGTGATTACTGTACTATCCTAACTAATATTATAAATGTGAATGTAAGTATGTTTGTTTGAATTTTTATTTGTTACACTTTCACGCCTTTCAGCTCAACAACTCGACCGATCATAATGAAATTTCGCAAACATGTTGTCTGATGAAAAGGAAAGGATATAGGTTATCTTTCATCCAGAATAAAGTACAGTTACCTAACCTGACCTAACCTAGCGTGAATGTACGCGATCAAAGCCGCAGGCAAAATCTAGTTTTATGTAACAGTAGAAGTTTGTACTACGAGCTTAAAGATTGCATTTTGTAATATTTACAGTTACTGTTATAACTGTATCGCCTGTGCAGATTCAATTCCTATACTTAAACAATAATGTATTTAAATGTCATGGGTCAAAATGCTTTCTTTATATCTGTTGCTTCATATTCTGTTAAAATTCTACTACAAGAGTATACTAATATATTATATTAAAGGATATTTAAAAAAATATGATATATATCGTTTCTGAAATCTCTACAGTTATAGGTCTCATGGTCTGAATAGGATAATTAAAAACACAATAAAATCAAATTCAGAATTATTATATCTCTTCTAATATATTTATATCAACAAAAACCGTTAGCCATTAGTTGCGCGCCATAACGCCAGCAAAAAAAGTCGAAGTCGCCCCTATATCCGGATTCTAAATCTGTCCACCGACCCCTGCTTTGACGTCTCCCGAAACGATACCTTTGATTAGTAATTTTGTATTTCGAAACTTGTAAATAGTTCGAATTTAGAATTGAACGGAACTTAAGAGCGTTTCTCGTAAGAATTTAATGAGTAAAACCTTTTTAGGTTGTTAAAATTTGGTTTTAAATGGCCAGAAGTTAGAGCGTAATGAAAATTTTATCGGTCATTTGTTTTTAATATATTACTATTAAACATATCAATAATTGCTATAATTAGGTCATACTTTGTTTTCAAACCTAGATAAGTGTAATTTAGTTATTATGTTAAGAAATTATAAGTAGGAGGTAGTAAACACGATTTCTCTAAAGTAGAATCTAAAAACGTAGTATTAGTAAAGTAGAATCTAAAATCGTAGTAATATATAAACGGTGACATGTGGATTTAATACATATAATAATACGTAGGACAACGCGAAAGCCAAAGCCACTTATTGTTCCTGCGACTTCTTGCAGAACTATTGCCAAAGCCAAGTCCCCAGTGTCTCGTTCACTACAAACGCCCAACACTATCCTGACAGCCAATCCTGAATGTGATGTATTTGGAGATGGATGGAACGAATGCGTATATGTCTAAAGGAAAACTACGCAAGTTTATCTTTTATCAGTTCAGTTCAGGCAGTTATTAGGTTATACTGTTTTAGTAACCTATGAATAAATAATACTTCTGCCTGTACCCTCGGCGAGTATATGTATTTTCGATCAACTATCCATTATTTCTTTACAATAATATATAACGGACACAAGGCGCACTCAGATTCAGAACCGTACCATGTGGGATTCGAACTATAAGTCCCTTAGCCGCTGCTCTATCCGTGCAGTCAATTTTAAGGCTAAAATAGTGCTTAATTAAGATTTTAAGTTTATTTCTGAATAAAAAATTAAACCACCAATTCCCCAAATGAGTTGTGATTATCCCTACAATCCTATCTAATAATAACTAACCCGAACGCATACAGTAAATCTTTTAAGAAAACAGCAGATGCTACTACGAAATCACAACTCCATATACATAGAACAACATCCAATGTGTGCCAACGCCACATATACACAATATATACACGACCAAAAACACGCAACGTAATCTAAAATCGCCAGCCTAAAACAATGTGTCAAATTTAAATTTAGAATAGTCTAGACAGTTGCAGTTTAAGAATGACATTAGGATCAACAAAACTAATTATATGACTCAAGTGTGTGAGTAGTAGTCATTTGATCTTAAGATCGTGTTCTTTCAGTCTCTTGAAAACATGACAAATTTTGATTGCCTTTGATGTCATATGAAAAGAGATGACATTTAGTTTTAGCGTTTGAGCGTGTTTGAAGATTACTTGTTAAGAACTTTAATGGTATCATAAGGTGATGATTGCCATGTTAGTTGTCTTTACGATTGGATTTTTCCGAGAAGATTTGCCCGATTGTTGTGGGGATCGAACCTACAATACTCAGCGCAATGTCAGCGGCACGGTTAACGGCATCCGTGCAGACTAATAACAAAAATGTTATTGAACTTATGTATTTTTGTTTTTGGAAATTATTATTTATCTTTTTATTTTTATTTAAGTTTTATATTAATGTAATTAATTTTGATTAATACTATATAAATATAGTTAAAATCATATAGAAGTGTTGTCGTTTTTAATTAAACATCCTGTTTCTAAACTAGCATAACAATCGATCTTTCGGTTTTTAAAGAGTATCTTTGCATTTGGATATAAATGTTGTATCACTGGGTACTTCACAAACATTCAAATAACAAACACAACTTAAACTCAGAACTACTTTTCGTAGATCTGTCTGATCAATGAATGATAAATTTTTCTTTTGCTTATCATTTTGTGGTATTCGAACCCATAATATCGGTGCAATGACAGTGGAGAACGACCACTTAAACCAGTACGCCATCTACGCCATACTGTAGCATATTACATAGTAATTATATACATATACTAGCTGTCCCGATAGACGATGTCCTGTACAAAAGAGAAAAAAAAAAGCATATCTAAACCATCCTCGAATCCACTTGAACACACACAAAAAAATTCATTCAAATCCGTCCAGCCGTTTAGGAGGAGTTCACTGTCAACACACGTACAGAAGAATTATATATATAAAGCTATAGTAGTGTTTTACTTACGTTTCCTTTATATATACTATATTTAGGACATCTAAAAGAACAGATTCCTTGTACATGCCGTACAAAAGCACTGCGTGCGACGCTTACAATGAAGTACCTGGAAGAAGTACAGAGCTTACATTCGGTTCGACTGCATTCACAAACAGAGCGCATTCACAAAGGATACTGAACGGCCTGTGAGAGTTCAATACCAAGAATTGGTACAGAGAATAAATAGTCCACTGAGTAACACAGCAGTGCTTCGCACTCCCGCAAATGGCGAGGAATGCGGATATATAAATTAGTCATTAATTATGGAGAGTGTTCAGCTAGGTCAAAAGGTACATAACATGATTTTGCTTCAAGCTGTAATGTAGCTTAGTAAATTATATTGAGAGATGCAAGACCCGTGTTAAAAAAAACATACAGTTTTGGTTCGTCGACCCATTTCAGTCGAGACACCATAATTAAAATATGTACAATTCCATAGGGTATGGATACCAATGGGGTCGGCAGATTGTCATGGGAAATTAAGTAATAAATAAAAGTAATATTATTATAAGACCTTTATATATCCTTTTTTACCGACTTCAAAAAAAGGAGGAGGTATTCAATTCGTCTGTATTTTTTTTATTTTTTATGTTTTTTACTTCGTTTCTTTCGACTGGGTTACCTACCCGTTTTTGATGATTCTTTTTTATTTGAAAGCTAGTGCTTCCCGTGCGGTCCCATTTAATTTTGATTAAGATTTGACCATTCGTTTTCGAGTTATACTTAATAATGCGTATTTGGCTACATTGATGATGTTCTCATATTTGGCAAGGTTCACTAAAAACCGAGAAATAAACAAAATTTTAACAAAAAAGAATACCGACTTCAAATAAGAATATTCTAAAACTTAAAATGCACTAAAAAGTTAATAAATAATTGCATATTCTTGTGAATAATTAAATTATTGTTATTATTGGAGTCGGTGTCAGCCAAGGTAGGTTTGTAACTAATTAAACATGAGATGTCTTACTATAATCATAATATAACATTGGCATGCACAATTACACACAAAGACGCAGCACGCGGCGCGGGCGGCTGACACCGACTCCAAAAATAACAATAATTTAATTATTCACAAGAATATGCAATTATTTATTAACTTTTTAGTGCATTTTAAGTTTTAGAATATTCTTATTTGAAGTTGGTATTCTTTTTTGTTAAAATTTTTTCATAGTCTATCTTCTTGAAGTTTAGGCAACATTTTTGCTAAGCTATAACTCTTATTTTATTAGTATTATTATGGTCAATGGTCAATAAACAATTTGAATTGAATTTAGCCGTCATAATACCACTATTATCATTATCAATGGTGAAAGACAATGTAATGATTGCCTTTACTATTGAATTTCACATCAGGTCATTAGATGGACTGGACTCACACCCATAAATTACCGATGAGGCCGGCATAATTATATTACATTCACATTAAACGAGCTTAAGTTTAAGTTCTACTGAATTGAGGCCGATTTTAAGCCAAAGTTTATCTGGAATCTGACACCAGGTATTTTTTTCCTGAATCATTGCTGCTACAGTGAATTTGATGACAGAGTAAATCAATAACCTTTAGGTCACCTATAGGCCCTCACAAATGCTTTAGTATTATTAGTGTCACAATTTTTGAGCACCGCATGAGCTATTTATTGCTGTGTGTATAAGTTAACGTGATTGAAATAAAGAATTGTATCAGTGCAATCGAATAATTATCAATTTGTCTAATAAGCAATTTTAACCGATGGTTTCGAATTTTATTCGATAAATGCATATCGCCTCTTCACTCTAGCCTATTCCCGACCATTTACGTGAACGCTTTTAAATCACCGCAAGTTTATTTATAGCCGCACACGCTCAAACTGAGCACGTGCTCTCACTTTTTTATCAATGGCCATATTGACAACCCTATCCATTCGTAATTTACGATCTTACCCGAGTTTTTACGACGTCATTCGCCTACGTCACAGCGCGGTCCCGTTAATGAGAATGGGATCTATCAGTCAGCAAGCGGCCGGAATCAACGATATTGGATGGAGAACGGATATCTATTTCTGGATTTTATCTTTGGTTCGCTTGTAAGTGTTCAGTATAATATAGTAGGGTTGCATTTTTACCTAAAGTCTATATAAATCAGGAACTAGGGATTTCTTGGCTTATGGCAATATATTTGTTAAAGTCATCAGTTTGTTTAAACAGTATAAGGCATTTCATGTGAAGACTGCAACATTCCTGCAGGAACTTCGAGCAGATAGAATCGGCAAATTTAAATTCTTCTAAATAGGTGGGTGTGATATGGGTATCCTGTAAGAACTATAGAAACTACATATCTGTATATTCTATAATTCTTACAGGATTCCCAAGGTGGATAGAAAAAGAACGGCAGCGGCGGCGTTCCATCCCGATCCTGTTAGCAACTTACCAGCTTATGCCCTACGTAATGTTGGGGATGCTAATTACCGTCTTTTTCACTTTCCGTGCCGTTACTAAGAATATTCCAATAAGACTTTGCCTAGTCTGGGAATCTAACCCAAGACCTTATGCACAACAACCCACCAGCGCTATTCGAAGCAGTAAGTTAGTAAATTATAATAATATAACTACCTAAGCGAATACAAGTGTGAGACTGTGTGTGTGTAAAAAAGTATAATGTAGTATTATAAAAATACTTTGATATCAAACAAGAGTATTTTCTAAAAATTAGTTGAAATATCAAAATATGAATAAAGTGTTGTTAACCCATATTATTATTTTAACGTGCCTTCTATCAAATACGGCCATAACTTAGAAAATACAATTATGAGTACTCACGAAAAAAAAAAAATTTACCGCTTCGAAGCCGCAGTAATGTGCGACTGCTGTACATTCTAAGGTCTCGGGTCCAATTTGCGGTTGAGTAAGGTGTTATTGTGTTTTACTGTCCAGATTTTCTCAGTAGTATCGCGGATTCAGGAATCATGACTGGTGCGTTGAATAGAGGGCCAGCATCTTATAACGGCAAAGGGTCCCTATTATGCGTTACGTAAAACTAAAAATAGGTAGAATAAATAATTTTTGGATGGTAATTTTGACATAATTTTTAAGACAACTCCCGCACCAAGAATAATTTCTGTATCGCGAGGGACTTAACAGACAGTCAAAAAACGGATACAACGAACATCCAGATTCGAAACAACCATTGTGGATCACACAAATTTTTATCCCTTGTGGGATTCGAACCCAAAACACTCGGCGCAGTGTCAGTAGCGACGCGACCTCTGAAATACTACGCCCTTCGTCATGCAGTCATGTATTTTCATACCTATTTTTTGCATGTCTTTACATTATTCTAAACCCAGTCTATTATGTTTGCACTCCGACATATTGAGCAAATTGGATACGAACTCTGCACTCTGAGAATAGATTTTAGTTATCCTAAATAATATTATAAAAGCGAAAATGAGTTTGTTTGTTTGTTACCTTTTCACGCCTAAACCACAGAACCGATCATCCTGAAATTTTGCATATACGTTGTCAGGTGTACAGAAACGGACATAGGCTACCTTCCATCTCGAAAAAATTTACTGTTCCCGAGGAAAACAACAATAACGTTCTTATGATAATAAATGCCACGTGTCTTTCGAATCATGAGTGAATTATAATATATTATTACAAGCAGAGTACAACCCGAATTGATTGTAAAATTCTAAATTAACGCGAGCGAAGCCGCGGGCAATAGCTAGTTTTTATATAATTTTTAAAATTACATACACAATTCTCTCGAACATTAAAACTTTTCGAGTTACACTATTTCATCGCAGCTGCGATATATAGATATACACAATATAAAATAAGCAAGCATACAAGTCTAAACATGATTTACCGACCATTGTAATAACAGTAATGTTTTTATATAACATTTCACAGATAGTTTTAAAATGGATTCGAAACCTTGACTGGTTTAAACTGTAAATTTTACTGAAACAAAAATTCAGAAATATTCAATTACATATTTTCTTATATCTTAGTATTTCCTTACCTATTTAATTCTAAAAAAGAGCTCTCCTTAATTTTTTTTTATCTCATGGGGAACTTTATTAAAATTAAATAACAAACTGTAACGACACTGCTGATGCTTTAATTTTATACTAGCGGTCGCCAAGTGCTCGAAATTCGACCAAAGTTTGCCTGTAAGATATTGCTGATATAATATGTCATTATATATTGATATATGTAACCATAGTTACGCGCTTCGACTGCGTGTGTCAAATGCATGGCACAACCATGCATTTGACACACGCAGACGAAGCGCGTAGTGTGTAGTGTTTTTACATTAATTTAATGTATTTCTAATGCATATTTTATATAAATATTAGGATTCGCCCTTCCTTCTCCATATAAACTTTAACTGTGCCAAATTTCATACTCCTTCGTCCGCGCAATTTTCTTAAAAAGGGGTGCAAAGTTTTTGCTTCACGTATTAATATATAAATGGTCAGACGCAAGTATGCAGTAGCGCAGCGCGGCAGTCATCCCACCGCAACCACTCAGTTAGGTCGTAGTATTTATATTATATGTAACTGGTACCAGTACATATATATATACGCATATCTACCATGAAACATTTTATTTGGACATCCAAGAGAACACTTCTGAAAAACCCCTACAAAACAATACTCAGATTTAGAACTATTTGTGTTTTGTGTTATACGGAGATCGAACTCGTTACAATCGGCTCATGTCCAATCGTCTTTAAGGGTCAGCGCCGACTGTTGGAGTGGCGGTGCAGAGACTAATTCAGTAACAATTTAAATTCAATCTAAAGTGCTTCAGAATACGACTGTATTTGGTACAACGAAAAAAACTGACCGCGCTTTGAGTCACTAGCCGTCATATTATTTCGTTGTACCAAATACAGTCGTATTCTGAAGCACTTTAGGTTGAATTTAAATTGTTACTGAATTAGTCTCTTCGCCGCCACTCCGACAGTCGGCGCTGACCCTAATGATGCAACAATCTTAATCTTGCCCGCCTTTTTGGTAAAGTGTGTTGATTCTCACTTAATATGAGCCTATCAGACCTGTTATTAGTAAAAATCGGCACCCTGATTATCTTTTTATTAAACAATTGTAGAGAAGAGTGATTGTCGATTAATTTTCGGCAGCTCATCTATTCCGAATGTATTTCTTAATTTTCTTAGGACGAGAAAGCTACTTTGGGTTTTAATTAGGTTTGCTATTAGCTATCCTCTGCCAAATCATTTCAAGGTCTTCAAAGTCATTGGGATGTTCTTCATTATTTTAATGCATTACATTATGATTGATAATTTATGACAGAACATACTGTAGATATTACGTATAGTAATCTTCTGTCGTACGTTAACGTATAGCGAATATCGAAGGATTATCACAAGTCTACTAACTAACTTGAAATCCCATGTAGAGAGCAAACATATTTTCGTTCTATCGGGTATGCGGATGTCAAGTCAAATGTCGAATTAAAAGAAAACGTCCACTAAATCAACTATAACTAATCGTCTTACGCTAATCTCTGGCAGTATTAGTTTAAGGTGACAGATTCTTTGTATTAATTAGTCCGTTTATTGTGAAAGCACGTAAGCTACTCGTATATAACATCACGCTACGAGTCACAAAAAAGTAGTTACAACCGCGGGGTCAATTAGTTTGAAGAATCTTAAATTATAAACAAATACTAAGCCTTTAATTTAGAGAAAATAAGATATTTATTTTAGTTCACCATCTTTGAATTGACATTTGACATTGACGGCCTCGATGGCGTAGTGGTGAGTGTAACCGACTGCCACGCCTGAGGTCGCGGGTTCGATTCCCGCACAAGTCAAACATTTGTGCGCATGAACATGGATGTTTGTCTTGGTCTGGGTGTTTCTATGTATAATATGTATGCATTTACAAAAAAAAAAAAAGAAGGTATATATGTATGTTTATCCATTGTCTAGTACCCATATTACAAGCTCTGCTTAGTTTGGACTAGATGGTGTTGTGTGTATGTGGTAGAATATTATTATTATTATTTATTATTTGAATTTATTTTGTGCGACATCGTCGGATACTTCTTAAGCGAAAACTTCTTTTGGCGCGTTGAGCACTTCTTGGGTGAACAAAAATCATGAAACTCGCGTCATCGTAACCGAACGCTTTCCATTTTTGAATTATTTTTGGTTTATAAAGAAGTGTTTATGATCAAGGATTAAACTTTTCATTTCTATCGGCAGTCCCCAAGGACTGCCCCAAATTTTTTAATGACATTTATAACATAATAAAAATACTTATTTTTAATTATTAACCAGGTGACCGTTTAAGCAAATTACCACGCAGCCATAAAGGCTATATAACCAATTAGGTTAAAAAAAAAAAAGCTATTTCTTCTCGTATAACAAAGGATTTAAAGTTCCCCTGCAAGTCAATAAAGTTAAGTTACAAATGTCATGTCCTGCCAAATTCTGATGCCAGCTAAGCTGTGCTGTGTAAAAGTTAGTTTCATAAGATGAAGTTACCAGAATTGTGAACGTTTCCGTACTGAGCAGTGAACATGATACGAAAAAAGACACTTCATTGCAAATGTTTTTAATTGTGGACATCATAATATATGTTTTATATGATACATAATATAGTCTTATGCCTACAGACAAGGATAGGCAGAAAAGTGGGTATAGACGAATAAATATAGAGGTCGAGCGTGTTAATGCCTAACCAGTTCGTAGTTCAGGCCTTCGTGCTGCTTCTAAGAGTTTTTTAAATCTTATAACTCTTTGACTGACCTGATCAAATCCAAGACTTCATGCACAGAAGGCGCATTAACTACTGCACTACCGAAGCATCAAATAATAATATATTAAGTGCCTAGTTAAAAGTCGTTAAGAAAAAAAAAACGAAGGGAATCTACATGTCTAAGAGTTCATAATTTTCATGCATTCTGCAAACAAATACAGAAAATGTTTACTGGAGTCTTTAAATAACGCAACTGCTTCCAAGTCATGTGCCTAATCTCCATAGTCCATATACATCTTACGTTAGACATGCACGTACGATATAAATAAATGAATTTATTCATTGTAAAAGTATATTAATTAATTTATTTATAACTAATGTATTGAATCCATCCGCATGTAGCATGCTCCATTTTTATATAATATTGTGTAGTAATAAGTGGATATTGCTGTTGGTAGTATAATTAGCACATTTATATTTAATGATAATATGTAATTTTCAATAATATTGTACTACTGTTTGTTATCCCAAATACATAAATAAAATAAAATAATATTGTGCTCAAAGATGCGCGAAGTCTGGCAACTCACGCTGGACCGGCGTAGCAGAATATAGCCTTACTCTATATACTGAGACAAAGCCTACGAGGGCGTAGGCAAGGTATAGGGATACCTTCTCGCAGAGCTCAATCCACCACCGGGCGTGGACCTCTACAACATGGCCTACTTTATAAGAGGTTTTTTAAAGGTTTTCTGTGACAGTTATTTGTTTCCTCCAGCTAAGCTAGAATTATTGTTCTTAGGAGCGAACTCACGTCGGTAGTGCGATGACTGAGATTTGAACTCGCGACTAGTTTTAGATTCTGAGAATTTCTTAACATAGAAACTAAATAACAATTTGCCCGAGCCGTAGTGTAGAATCCGAAACCTCAGCAGTCGCACTCAAAACCGAGGATTAACATCATCAAATAACATATACAAACGTACAATAAATTAATTCTTCATAAGTAAACCATGAAAAATGTATTATCCGGAACTGAATTTTAAACTCAACGAATGAAATTACATCAATACGGTCCACAAAAAATCTGATTGTATTCGAACCCGTAATATATTGCAGTTTCCGATGCAACGAATGGAATAAAATTAATTTTTCATCATTTCGTTCATTCCGCCACCTAGATTTCATATTCGTGTTCCGTATTAAGTTTTTGTTTGACAATTTATTATTTCTTGTTTTATAATTATTTTGCAATAAATCTGTTAAATCTGTATGTACTGTACCGGTCGTTTATTATAGAGAGGAATTATTATGAACTAGCTTTAGCCCGTGGTTTTATCACTGGGGAAAAGTAATTTTCTAGATAAAAGGAACACTACGATCTTTTCTGTACACCCGACAGCTTGTGTGCGAAATTTCATGATGATCAGTCGAGTAGTTAAAGCGTGAAACAAACAAACTCACATTCGCATTCATATACTAGTTAGGATATATGTTTTATTGTAATTTATACGGCGATAGCGCTAATGGTTAAGGCATTGGACTTATGATCTACGTTAGAGCTAAATATATCTGACTAAATGTCAGTGCATTACACCATAACCTAACCCTTTATGGATATACGTGTTAATATGTCTACGTCTTAAGCATAATTATTTTCTTCGAGTTCGTTAGCCAGCGTATTGCTATAGACTGTTTGCCAAGCATTAACTGTAGCAATTAAGGAACTAAACTGCATCCATCGCTCTACCGCTGTCGTCTTTAATGAAAAACGTGAACTTAATCTAATTATAGCCAGCACATTTGAACTTTTGTTTCCAATAAATAGCTAACCCACACGCACACAAGCGCATGTTTACATAGTTACATAAACTATAGAGCACTCTACCCTCCCTAATGTTTCCATAAGTTACATCTGAACTTCAGTTAGAAGCGAATGACATCGACATACCTTTCAGTGTAGAGTGAACGAACCCAAGAACACCCGAACGCCGCCAGTCTAAAATAACCCGACGGAGGGCGCTCGCTCCCCTCTTCTTTTGTTCCTATTTTGAAATTCAAAAAATAGAACCGAAGGGTGTTTCGGGATGCGCGTGAGTCAGTGTCGGACGGCGCGCCGGCGCGTGCGCAGCTTCCGCCGCGGAAATAGGATTAACTGAATTCCGGAATTCCGTTTTTTTTAAGTGGTGTTTAGTGGCTCTGTTTAATTGGATACGGATGTGAATATGTGATCTGTGTTTTTTTATTCTGTGCTTAATCGGAATCTCCTTATTTGGTACGTATTCTTTTATTTTAGTTTATAATTTATTATTACACCACGTGCTGAAAGAGATTGGTTAATTTATTATTCATTGATTATTACCGACTGAATTTCAAATTATCTTAATTAACGATATTCCTTTTGCGGAGATTATTAAATAATGAAACATAAATGAACATTGTCATATTTATTGTGTGCACAAACGGAGGATTCGAAAATATCATTTTAATTATTTATACCTTTCTCTTCATAAATTCGAGGCTTCGTCGTAATAAAATCGTGGCCTTTTGAATTTGTAATGGATTTCGAACGGATTTACTCTTCCAGGTATTTTCATGAATGCATTTATTAATTGTAAAATCTTAATGAAATATAAACAGACATATATAATAATAATATCAGCCCTGTATTAAACTGTCCCACTGTTGGGCACGGGTCTCTTCTCAATGGGAGAAGGGTTAGGCCATAGTCTACCACGCTGGCCCAGTGCAAGGTGGCAGACTTCACATATCTTCAAGAACATTATGGAGAACTCTCAGACATGCAGGTTTCCTCACGATGTTTTCCTTTACCGTTAAAGCAAGCGATAATTAACTATTTAATACGCACATAACTTCGAAAAGTCAGGGATGCGTGCCCTGGGATCGAACTTGAGACTTCTGCGTGGCAGTCTAACGTTCTCCCACTAGGCTATCGCCGCTTATATATATAATATATTATATATATGTACATTTTCTCGCAATGCCAGTAGTCGCCAGGGGTGGAGGGACATCGCTCGACGTGCGGCAAATGTCGTCAGTGCGCCGCCGCGCCGCAACCCTGTCCATCAATGATCAATGATAGCCACGACCACTCTGACAAGAGTGCCCGACTAAGAAGAATGTATATATTATATAGCATGAGAAAATACGTCTCTGTGTTCCATTGTGGAATACAGACACATATTTAGTAAGAGATTAATAAGTTGTCATTGACAGGCAGGTTTCATCACTCATACTTAATTTCAAAATGAAATTTATCGATGTTGGTTAACCTCCCGTTAATCTCTTGAATGGCATACCGGCAGCCATACGCAAAAGGTTTTCAATTATGTCTGGCATAACAACAATTGACACGTTAATACTAAATCGTAACATTACTTTTAGAAATGTATGAAATCCGAAAAAGTACCTTCCCCGTCCTAATTTGTAACTATTAAAGTATCCACAGGTCACTTTGTAACTAAATATACACAAAGTTACAGCATTTTGGAGTAACATTTAAAACTATGTGCTCCAAATTATTTGGGAACCTCGTAACGCGAATTATAAAAGCACTTGACGAATTAATAAACAGTAGTTACCGACCTCATTTGTATGAATTGCTAGTGATGTGCGTGGTATTTGCGGATACTGCGAAAGTTATATCCGCATTACTTTCACTAATATCCGAGATTTTATTAGTTGGTTATAATACGTCTCACGCCATCCTTTAAGATAACCGATCTAATAGATCAGTGTGGCGGGTATGATCCTCCACCTGCGACAAAGAATTATCTACAGATAATTATTGTGCCGAGTTTGAGTGTCCTTTCAAGTATTTATTCAGGAGAGGCGAACATTTCTCAACTTTTTGCACTACCATTCAAGATCAGTCGTCGTTGTAGAAAAGCAATAAGAATAGTTTTCTATTCTTAGTCTAGAACCGGACAACAATGATATGCATTTAGAAATTTGTCCACCAACACACAACATTGTACGTTGTAATGCAATACATTTGTGTATTCAATTCAGTGATTTGGAAATATCCTTACATAGTGTCGTGGAAAACAGAATACATATAATTTGTACAAAGTCTTTCCTGTGAAATACTATTGTTGCAGGTAGAATTTTAATCTCCTTCTTGTTTAATTTCCTTTAGTGCAGTTACAGTTACGACTATTAAAAAAGTTTGTAAAAACGTCAGCGTTTACGACTTGAGAACAAGTAAAATATATACTATTCTTCAATGTAAACCCTAGGTATTAAACTATCTTGTAGTTTTTAGGAAGTATTAATATAATGCAATTATGATTACGTTTGTATATATTCAAATAGTTTGACGTAAGTGTATGGATCTTATTTTCTACCAGATGTTAAGGTCCCACGTTCTGCATAAAATCCATATTTAAATAACATTGAGTTGTATAATAATACGCAACTTAAAGCTATTTAAATATGGGTTTTATACAGATCCCGGTTCGCCACTTCATGAATTTTTTCTAGTAAATAACAAAGATTTTTGTTAAGTATGTTGAACATAACACACTTAAATAATGGTCAATTTACATTGGCTTTCAATAACAAACATTTTGTTACAACTCAAGTTCATTGACACAAATATTACCCAGCAAAAAATTACGTAAATTTCCGATTACGAAATTAAATGCGCTAAATAATATCAGAGAATTTTCGGATACATAACGTACATCACTAATGCAAACGTTAATAATACTTCTCACGTCCGTGGCAAAGGGGCCAGCAGACGGGCCAACGCGGTCGATAACATTTACAAAAATATTCCTGAACGTTCCACTGTTAGTAAACTATTTAAATTGTTTCAGACAAATGAATAGCTTTACATCAAGATTTTGTATGGATTACGCGTCTTAGATATAAACAATTGATCAGCTGTTTACTCAACTGTTGTGTCCAATCAAAAAAACAGGTCAATGTACGCATGATGCGTGGACGACGGTATAAAATAGAATAAGCGGTGGGACTAATATTATTTGTAAAGAAAACATATTCGCTTCGTAGTTTCGAAGATTGATGAGACTTTGAAGACCTAACTAAAACGACTATTGGCAATGCTAGCTCGATCTTAAGCCATTGTCTCTACGTTTATTGAGTTCTTTTTCATGAATTTATTCAACATTTAAATAGACAGGCACGCGTAGCTTTCATTCTATTTCAATATACACAGACTCGCGCCTATATCTATGAGTGGTAGGCAAATACTACGCATTTTTACTTGCTGCACTCGTATATAGTGTCCATAAAACTCTATACATAAATCTTTTTAATGGTTTTTAGTAGATACAGGGATCCAGGTGTATTTCGATTGCTCACTTCAATCTCATCGTAATCTTCACGCATAGTTGTTAAATACAGTCTTAACCTAGCTGTTCTCGAGAATTAGTCAGAGAATATGTCCTGCTACAGTCAAAAAATACGCTTGGCGTCTATTGTGATCTTCTCACATTGAATGTTCGATTTACATGTCTTATATAGTTACTTTCGTAGTCAATATTTTGTATCTCTTGCGATTTCAATAGAACTTGAATAATATACTTTCTGGTAATAAAATTACAGTTTCTATTCACTTTTGCAGCATTGTCGTATTATGTAAGCTCCGAAGCAATCATGTAGACATTGACGATAAGTAATCTAGTTATGAGAAAAGAACTTAATCGGTAACATCATATACACATTCTCATAATCATCATTTAGCGACAAAAAACTTATAAAGTTAAGTAATTACCAAGAAAATACAAAATTCTTCAAGAAGGGGAATAAAAAGTTTTATGCATTATCAGAGACGTCTGAGTAATACCTCTAATATTCCAAACTTGTTAGTCTGCAGTAATTGTTCACCATATTTTCGTTTGCCACATAAAAAACGCAGCATATTTTTGCGGCATGACTATTTTTCGTCGTTTCACTGCGTCGTAAACCTATTTTATATTGTAAATAAAATTAACAGTCTTTAATATTAATAAAAACATATTTAGATAGGAGATATAATGTTAATACAAAACCTCTTGACTGCCTTGATGGCTACCTGTGCCGTCTAGGCAGTCTAACAGGCTTTGTAGTTTGTGCGACTGCTGTGCATAAGGTCTCGGGTTTTATTCCCGGGTCAGGTGAAATGCATGCTTTGAATGGTAGCTAGCCTTAAGCTATAAGGCTTATGGCTAGCTAGCATTCAAAGCCCCGCTAATACATGGGACCTTTAATCGTATTGGGTGAAATATGGGTACTTCTACTTTGGGTATATAAGTGTGAGACTATATACAAAACTTTTTATATCTGCTAAATGATTTGACGACATTCGAAAGCTAAGTCAAAACTTATATTTCGATCATAAATATTGGTTTGTAATTGTTAATTTTATTTCTATTTTGTCAATACTATATGGCAAGTAAAGTAACATAGATTTATGAATATATACATATAATATATGATAAGAATATATTATGTAATCTTTATACAGTTAAAAGGGACTGCCAGCAACGAATTTGTAAATGAATTAACAGAATAATAATTATGTTTAGTAAAACAAAAAGGTTTTGTTTTAAATTGTATACCTGTTTGAACAGCTAATGTGCAATGTTCATAATTATTATACTATAAGCTATTTATTGCCATATCAATGCCTAACGCATCCGCCCTTACTAAAATCACCACGACTGGTGTATAAATCTGGCAATCACAAGACGTTGAATTATTTGTTTTTGATGTGCGATGTCTTCAGAAATGTTATACAAATTTCTTGTTCACGCTTACACGTTGCCAAGATCGTCCCGTTTTAAGTTTCGTTTATAGCTTACATGTTCTAGAGAAGAACGGAATACGTTCATAAAAGCGACGGTCTTTGTGAGCTGTTTATCAAAATTGCTCAGACACAAATTCCTTAGAAGCACAGGGCATGAGACGAAGGATTGTTTAAGCGGATGGAATTTACGGTGTGGAAGCGATGTTGGAAATTTTCGTACGAGGAAAGCATGCTCGTAAATGACATATTTCTAGAGGCCTACGTCAGCATTTCGTATTTAATGTAATGGTAAAAAGATTTGGTGTTTAATAGAATAAATGTCAATTGTCAAGAGCATTTACAGTGATTGCATGAGTAGTTTCTAAACGGGATTTCACTCGCATGAAAACAACGGAAACACATATCTTAAAGATTAAAAACTTTCTTTCAATACAAATTATTTATTGCTTTCCACAATGTAATATATAATATATGATAAGCTTGAAGCTATGTATCAATTGTGATCTCTTTCGGGCACAACAACACAATTTAATGTGTGGTAAACTAAAATATTATTGGATCATCATCTTTTTTTTAAATTTCCAATAAAAAAGTCAAACATATTGATTTACTGAAGACATTCTGATCTAAATCACTTGACGACTGTTCTTCAATAACAATAACAAATTTTAATGAATGTGTTAATTAAAATTTGTTATTGCTTTTGAGAAATTAAGTTGCTTATGACCTGTCCTGAAACTAAGTGGCACTAATGGCAGGTTGCCAGTTTGTACTAAACAGCATCAAAGTATTTCTAACACTAGTAAGTACAGTCTTATGAGGGCCATCCTCACAAACATGGTCGGTAAAGTGCGGTACTATGGCTTCCACTCGTTCATCATTAGGTATGTTGAAGACCACCCCGGGGTAGTTACTGTTGAAAAAAGTTATGACTTTTTCATATATATTTAAAACTGCGTAGTACGGCCTATGGGCTTACTACGCAGTTTAAATATATTCCATCACTGTCTTTATCTGCTTATTAGTTTGCAGAAAGCTTAAGACGAAGATATTCTCTATATCCTAAAACAACAAGCTAGCCTTCTTGCATATCTTGCATACTTGTACGCGCCATATTATAACTTGGAAGTACCCATATAATATCTATATATTACTATGTGTGCTTTGACTCACTTTTAATAAGAAGGAATTATGATGCCGAACCAAGAAGACAGCTGACGAGAGATTTAGTACGTTGCATAGGATGTAAAAATATGTTTGTTTATTTTAAAATGACTACCATTGCATTATTTTACAAGCCCTGTATGACGGAGGACTTGATAAAAACAATTAACTGACAAAAAATACACCTAGATTCACCTAGAAATAATTACACATTTCATTGACCCGTGTGGTATTCGAACCCACAATACCAAGGCAGAAGTTAGGCAATCACTTACGCACTGTATATTGCATCTGCAATCCTTCCTAACTAATATAATATTATAAATGCGAAAAGTGCGTTAGGTACCTACACAATTTGTGCAATATAGGGACTTATCTATACCACTTACTTAGGTACCTACATAGTAAATGTTATGATAATAGATGGCGCCACGTGTCTTTCGAATTATATTATTACAAGCAGAGTACAACCCGAATTGATTGTCAAATTCTAAATTAACGCGAGCAAAGCCGCGGGCAAAAGCTAGTCAATATCTATAAGAGAGAATAAGCGATGAATTAACATAATAATCAAATTAATAATGGATTTTCGCCGAAGTGACGCCCGATTCAATTTTATATTTTAAATCTTGGAATCACACATCAGCTGTTACACTATGTCAAGGATGGTCATAACTATTTTATGAATTTCTTTCTAGTTCTGTTTTACGATGCCATTGAGTCTAGATCTAGTAATTTATAGCCAATTGTCGAGACACCATTTAGACGTTGGATTAGTCATAAAACCCACTCTGTCTACGATTGCTTTGAAATATAAGTTTTGACTTAGCTTTCGAATGTCGTCAAATCATTTAGCAGATATAAAAAGTTTTGTATATAGTCTCACACTTATATACCCAAAGTAGAAGTACCCATATTTCACCCAATACGATTAAAGGTCCCATGTATTAGCGGGGCTTTGAATGGTAGCTAGCCTTAAGCTATAAGGCTTATGGCTAGCTAGCATTCAAAGCCCCGCTAATACATGGGACCTTTAATCGTATTGGGTGAAATATGGGTACTTCTACTTTGGGTATATAAGTGTGAGACTATATACAAAACTTTTTATATCTGCTAAATGATTTGACGACATTCGAAAGCTAAGTCAAAACTTATATTTCAAAGCAATCGTAGACAGAGTGGGTTTTATGACTAATCCAACGTCTAAATGGTGTCTCGACAATTGGCTATAAATTACTAGATCTAGACTCAATGGCATCGTAAAACAGAACTAGAAAGAAATTCATAAAATAGTTATGACCATCCTTGACATAGTGTAACAGCTGATGTGTGATTCCAAGATTTAAAATATAAAATTGAATCGGGCGTCACTTCGGCGAAAATCCATTATTAATTTGATTATTATGTTAATTCATCGCTTATTCTCTCTTATAGATATTGACTAGCTTTTGCCCGCGGCTTTGCTCGCGTTAATTTAGAATTTGACAATCAATTCGGGTTGTACTCTGCTTGTAATAATATAATTCGAAAGACACGTGGCGCCATCTATTATCATAACATTTACTATGTAGGTACCTAAGTAAGTGGTATAGATAAGTCCCTATATTGCACAAATTGTGTAGGTACCTAACGCACTTTTCGCATTTATAATATTATATTAGTTAGGAAGGATTGCAGATGCAATATACAGTGCGTAAGTGATTGCCTAACTTCTGCCTTGGTATTGTGGGTTCGAATACCACACGGGTCAATGAAATGTGTAATTATTTCTAGGTGAATCTAGGTGTATTTTTTGTCAGTTAATTGTTTTTATCAAGTCCTCCGTCATACAGGGCTTGTAAAATAATGCAATGGTAGTCATTTTAAAATAAACAAACATATTTTTACATCCTATGCAACGTACTAAATCTCTCGTCAGCTGTCTTCTTGGTTCGGCATCATAATTCCTTCTTATTAAAAGTGAGTCAAAGCACACATAGTAATATATAGATATTATATGGGTACTTCCAAGTTATAATATGGCGCGTACAAGTATGCAAGATATGCAAGAAGGCTAGCTTGTTGTTTTAGGATATAGAGAATATCTTCGTCTTAAGCTTTCTGCAAACTAATAAGCAGATAAAGACAGTGATGGAATATATTTAAACTGCGTAGTAAGCCCATAGGCCGTACTACGCAGTTTTAAATATATATGAAAAAGTCATAACTTTTTTCAACAGTAACTACCCCGGGGTGGTCTTCAACATACCTAATGATGAACGAGTGGAAGCCATAGTACCGCACTTTACCGACCATGTTTGTGAGGATGGCCCTCATAAGACTGTACTTACTAGTGTTAGAAATACTTTGATGCTGTTTAGTACAAACTGGCAACCTGCCATTAGTGCCACTTAGTTTCAGGACAGGTCATAAGCAACTTAATTTCTCAAAAGCAATAACAAATTTTAATTAACACATTCATTAAAATTTGTTATTGTTATTGAAGAACAGTCGTCAAGTGATTTAGATCAGAATGTCTTCAGTAAATCAATATGTTTGACTTTTTTATTGGAAATTTAAAAAAAAGATGATGATCCAATAATATTTTAGTTTACCACACATTAAATTGTGTTGTTGTGCCCGAAAGAGATCACAATTGATACATAGCTTCAAGCTTATCATATATTATATATTACATTGTGGAAAGCAATAAATAATTTGTATTGAAAGAAAGTTTTTAATCTTTAAGATATGTGTTTCCGTTGTTTTCATGCGAGTGAAATCCCGTTTAGAAACTACTCATGCAATCACTGTAAATGCTCTTGACAATTGACATTTATTCTATTAAACACCAAATCTTTTTACCATTACATTAAATACGAAATGCTGACGTAGGCCTCTAGAAATATGTCATTTACGAGCATGCTTTCCTCGTACGAAAATTTCCAACATCGCTTCCACACCGTAAATTCCATCCGCTTAAACAATCCTTCGTCTCATGCCCTGTGCTTCTAAGGAATTTGTGTCTGAGCAATTTTGATAAACAGCTCACAAAGACCGTCGCTTTTATGAACGTATTCCGTTCTTCTCTAGAACATGTAAGCTATAAACGAAACTTAAAACGGGACGATCTTGGCAACGTGTAAGCGTGAACAAGAAATTTGTATAACATTTCTGAAGACATCGCACATCAAAAACAAATAATTCAACGTCTTGTGATTGCCAGATTTATACACCAGTCGTGGTGATTTTAGTAAGGGCGGATGCGTTAGGCATTGATATGGCAATAAATAGCTTATAGTATAATAATTATGAACATTGCACATTAGCTGTTCAAACAGGTATACAATTTAAAACAAAACCTTTTTGTTTTACTAAACATAATTATTATTCTGTTAATTCATTTACAAATTCGTTGCTGGCAGTCCCTTTTAACTGTATAAAGATTACATAATATATTCTTATCATATATTATATGTATATATTCATAAATCTATGTTACTTTACTTGCCATATAGTATTGACAAAATAGAAATAAAATTAACAATTACAAACCAATATTTATGATCGTTCATTCGAATTTAATTTGAAGGAAATTGTCTCTACTATGGACATTCACTATACAATTCTAAAACTGTTTTACAAGCGTTAAAAATTCAACAGCAATGTATTTCCAAAAGCTAAAGACGAAAATATCTACAAATACAAAACACACATACACAAAACAGTCGTTGACATAAAATCCAAGTCGAAAAGCGGCCGTAACAATCAATTCCCTGGATTCCGCATACATTTCATTAGAACTTTCTCTTTGGATAATATTTACGAGTGTTCTCATCCTTCCTTCATGACTCGTGTGACAATGCAGCGGACAAAAGCCGCGGATATTCCACGTCCTGCCCCGGTTACGTACACATCATATTGAGGGAGAAATTCCGCTGTGCATCCGGTACGTCCTTTGTGAACGCCGTTTATAATAGAACTCGGCTGATGCGATTTCTTTACACCGTTTTAAGGTTTTCACTTAACGTTCTAGAATCGTTTAGTCCATTGAACGATTATATTAAATCCTAACTAATATTATAAATGCGAAAATGAGTTTGTTTGTTTGTTACGTTTTCACGCCTTAACTACTCAACCGATCAACATGAAATTTTGCATACACGTTGTCAGGGGTATAGAATAGGACATAGGGTACCTTTCATCAAGAAAAAATAACTGTTGCAAAACCTAACCTACATTGACGCGAGCGAAGCCGCAGGTGAAAACTAGTAGATATATAAAAAAAGAAAGAAGCGGTGTTTATTTTGGTCCTCATCAAATAAAACATACACAATTCGATACAATAGAAAAGCAATAGACAATAATGACTAATATCTACTAATATCTCTCAACGTGTTCAAAATAGGAACTAGCTTAGTGTGCGAGGATGCATGACACTGGTTTTCATTTTTTTTTTTATACAACTAAGGTGGTAAACAATCATACGGCCTACCTGATGGTAAGTTGTCGCCGTAGCCTATGGACGCCTGCAACACCAGAGGCATCACTTGCGCGTTGCCGACCCTTTAGGAAAGGACGTGGGAAGGAAAGAGAGCGGGATGGGGGAAAGGGGGTGATTGGGCCCCTGGTACTCTCACTCACAGAACGAAATACAACAGTAGGATTACTGCTATTCCACGTCGATATTCTGTGAGAGGGTAGTTCTTCCCCGATCGAGCCGGCCCATTCATGCTGAAATCAGCGAGGCTCTACTACTCAAATATGTATCTGAGTATATGCATGAAATATGTGACTACCACGATATATAAGCTCAGCCCTATATCATAGTACTCATATATTTAATCATATATTATACAATTCATTACTAAAGAATACATAATACTTATGTATCTGACAATTATTATCCTAATCTATATTATAAATGTGAATGTGACTTTGTTTGTTTGTTACGCGTTTACGCCCTAACTGCTCAACCGATCGTCATGAAATTTTGTGTACACGTAGTCAGGGGAACACAAAAGGTCATAGGGTACCATCCAGAAAAAAGTAAACTGTTACTAAGCTAACCTACATTTATGCGAGTGAAGCCGCGGGCAAAATCTAGTTGCTAATATACCTCAATATACTTAACATGAGCTGTCGTATATCTTGTCACGCGGGCCGGTCCTGCCTCAGCGGCTGCGCTTGCGACGGAGTGGGAACGCTTCTGTCCACCCCAGCGGCCGCAAATAAAAACTCAGCCACGCCTGGATCGTGCTTCTTTCGCAGGACGACACTTCCCTAAGTTAAGTGACTTAACTGTGCTCCTGCCGGACCTCGCACCGAAGCCTTTGTAATAGAACCACGCCCTGATTTACTTCTATTTGTATTGACTTCAGTTTTTAATTAAAGATCGTGTAATTGCGAAGTGCAGTGTTTGTTTTATCTCCGCAACTTAGACTTCCCTGGTCGACCACGCGCTAAAATCGTGGCTGACAAAGAACTACGTTACAAACTATGGGTTTATATGCACCGCAGTATATCAGCAGCAGCAACAATAAGCTCATTTACTGCCACCATTATATATTTTGAATCGTTATCCGGGATCTGCCTCATTGTTTTCGAGGATCGTACAATATGTATGTGCAGTTTACATTTTAATGCAGCTCTTATCGGATTTCATGTTATTATGATAGGTAGATTTTTATGAGGATACTGCATGTATTGTTATGTAGAGTGGCTCTCTGGCGAAGTGGCAGTGAATTCAACTATCGCGCATAAGATCGGGCAGTTATTAGTTTTTCTGTTAGAAAATTCTCAATAGCAGCATGAATAATGTTTTGCTGAACGTGGCAGTAAATGTAAATTCACTGAAAAAATTGTAGTGTAACTTTGACATTCATAAGTGTTACCTCGTAACCTAAATTGAATAAATTTATTTTTGATTTTTGAATACTTGAACTGTGTATACAACGCACCCCGTTACGTGATATTTGTTGCCTTAGCTAGCAAAATGTGGGTGTATTACTCTGCCGACCCCTTCGGGGACTACTCTGTAGCTTTTGCCCACGGTTTCCCTCGGTAACAGTATCTTTTTACTATGACCTTCTCTATAAGTACCCCTGACAATGTGTATGCGAAATTTTATGATGATCAGTCGATTAGTTAAGGTGTGAAATCGTAACAAATTTCTAAATTGAATTCGCATTTTATAAATGCAAATGTCTGTTTATTTATTTGTTTATTATGCTTATATTAGTTAGGACGAATATAGTCTGAAAGCAGCAAGAAGAAGAATAATTTACATTGAAATGCTCCAAGCCAAATAAGACAAGTAAGAAGACTATATAGACTAACCTACAATGTAAAACAGAACAGCAAAATAAAAAACAAATTCGTTTAATCATTAAATGAACGACCAGCGTTGGCAGCATTTGTAAAAACGCGTGACATATATAAACTTAACAGGTGAACCGTAATTCTGCAGAATTCGCCGATACAATACGGTTGCCGCTGAAACCGTTCGAAATACCGTAAATGTTACCGATAAAAATTGTTTTCTGCTGAATTTTTGTTCATTACATCGGAATTGTATGGTCCAAAAAATTGAGACGGCGGTTTAATGTAACATAATATATCTGGTTTGATTACTTTCATTCTATTAATTGCAACCCTAACCAAGACGACGAAATTAGGAAGAGGCATTAAAAACAAAATTGGGGCAGTCTTTGGGGACTGTCGATAGAAGTGAAAACTTTAATCTTTGATCATAAACACTTCTTTCTAAACAAAAAAGAAAAAAAAGAAAAGCACGGTTCGGATTCCTGATACTCTCATAGGTTATTAGCGAATCAAAATTTCGTTATTTTTTGCGTAGGACGCACTATTTCTAAGATATTATAAATATTCTAAAATAATTCAAAAATGGAAAGCGTGCAAGCGTGACGATGACGAAGCGTGACGATGATGCGATTTCTATGATTTTTGTTCACCCAAGAAGTGCCCAACGCGCCTAAAGAAGTTTTCACTTCAAAAATTAAGCATCCGTGATTATACATCGCCAACAGAATGCCTCAAGAAGGGATAATAAGATTCTAAAGTGGTCGGCATTGTGCGAGTAATTGACCTAGAGATTTACTTTGCAAGTATTTAGAGGTAAGGGTAACTGATAACATTCAGGCGAACTGCATGATTATTCGTCATTTAAGCTTTATAAAAACTGTAATTGTTTTTGAGTTTATCTGTTAGAAAAATTCTCCGTTGTAGAATGGAGTTAGAACGCTCTGTCACATATCAATGGATTTGAAAATAGACACTCGCTCTAAACGTAGACCAAACAATACGATAGGCGAAAGTTTGGCCCCCGAATAAGTTTATTCCGACGACACTAATTGGGAGGAGTTAAATGATTACCATTTTAATTGTTTTTCAAGTTTTGATTGAAGACGACCCCGATTTGTACATCAATCTTTGTAGTCAGATAATTTTGGAGCCATTGACAAAAATAACAATGTTGAAGGCAAGTACTACATTAAATACAAAACACATTTTAATCATTTTTATTTGCATGTGTTTCTTAGTAGATTAAGAATTCACTTTACCGTTGGCTCTGCTCCGAGTATTGTGGTCTCAATCTTTACACGACAATAAAATTGTGTGATACACAAATGGTTGTGGCGAGTCAAGATGTCTTTTGTATCCGATGTAAAGAAGTAATGTTCCTGTAATACAGGAATAATTCTTAGTGCGGTAATTGTCTATTTAAAACTAGAACAAAAGCAAACCATTTAGATTTGATCTTGGATATACTTTTTAGTGAAGTGCAAATCGACCTCAGTTTCCATTTTTGGATGAAAATTTTTCAGTTACCAAACCTGAGAGATATGGCCTATGTTAACGTTTTCTCACTAAACCAGCGAGGCAAGGTTTCATTTAACATGTTTCTTAGAACAAAAGCAGACTATGAATGACAGAAAATCAACAATTAATAAATTCATAAATGTGATTATATTTTTATTAACTTCTTTAATATATTCAACTTTTCTTTTTTCTAACGACCTTGTACAAGCTTGTTCGAGCATCACTTGAATAAATCAGTCAGCTTTATGATTGATCGAATAAATTAAAATGGTATTGTATTTTCAATAATCAATTTACGTTTGGTAACGAATGCCGGAACTCGTTGGAAAATAAGAAATGAAAATATTTTGTAAAATAATTTAATTATGTTCGGACGGTACGTTCATACTTATATGGTTACAAAAATCGGTTTGCTGTTGCAGTTTGACAAAGTCAAAGTCTTAAATCTTTATTTCCATAAAAATATGTAAATATTTCTCGGACGCTTCAATTGACTTAGGTATATATTTATAATAAATTATTATAATTAAATAAATAAAGAAATACACATTTTGCAATGGAAAAAGCCTGTCCGAGAAGTGGAGTTTCGGTTTTTTACGTGTGCATGTAAATATTCTCTTTTATTCTATCTGTCATATATTATTTTTATATATCGAATTATTCAGCTTATAAATATTCGATTATTCAGTAATAAAAAGACTTAAAAAGTCATTGACCGTCGCCTTTGGGAATATGATATGCAGTATGACGGTCAGGCGCGGCGGGTACAGAAATATTGAAACAAAGACCTAAACAAATACGAAATATTGTCAATCACAATCAATTATTGACAACGACAAAATCAAATATCGAATAATTGTATATAATTTGAATTATGATCAGTGACTACAAATTAACCAATCTGGATACGAGGTCTGACAATTCTCTAATATATGAATTTATTAGTTATAGCCTTTTCAGATTTCTGAAGCGTATCAATAAACCTATTTGCATAACTATACAGGTATAAACTCAGAGCCCTACGTTATAGCTTTAACAGTTACGTAGTGAAAAGAAAGTATAAAAATCCTAAAACGTTAATCCTAAGCAAAAGACTGCGTTACTAAAGTTATAGGATAGACAAGTTATAAACTTCTGACCAAGTGTTATGTAGTTCATATAAGTGCACGTGTTTGTTTTTTAACCTGGAGTTGCTTAACCGAGTTGTGATGTTTTTTTTATAATATAGATGCAATGAAGAACGCTTTGCCACTTATGTAATGAAGGCTAGTAGAATAACTATCATTTATTTTGAACCTTCTTAAGTAGGTTCTTAATTCACCAATTTCGTTGGCAAGAAAAGCTAAATAATTAGATAATGATATTAGGCCTGTATTATACAGTTACACTGCTGGGTATGGGTCTCTTCTGAATGAGAGAAGGTTTAGGCCTTAGTCCACCACGCTGGCCCAAGGTCAGGGACCAGCGTGGTGGACTATTAGATTAGATTTAGATTAGCAGACTTCGCATATCTTCGAGAATATAATGGAGCGCTCTCAGATATGCAGCTTTCCTCACAATATTTGCCTTCACAATTATAAAAATAAGCAAGTAAAATATTTATATGGAAAACTAGCGATAGTAAGCAATTTATAAAGTTTGGTTTATACATTTTCACTCTATTCTATTTTGTTCTTAATAGACCGTTCAGGCAAGTAAACGACTTATCTACCTCTCGAAAGCGATTCTAAGTTAGAGCAAGCAGTCAATATTAAACAATGCCTTAGAAATCGAAGTGCATCGCTGGTATTGCGTTGTTTAAATGCATAATTATAGTCAAGTCAAAGTCAAAATAATTTATTCATTTAGGTCACAAACTAATAATAATAATATTCTACGACATACAACACCACCTAGCCCAAACTAAGCATTGCTTGTACTATGGGTACTAGACAATAGTTAAACATACATATAAACTTTTGTTTTTATAAAAACATACGTATACATAGAAACACCCAGACCAAGACAAACATCCATGTTCATGCACACAAATGTTTGACTTGTGCGAGAATTGAATCCGCGTCCTCAGGCGTGGCAGTCGGTTACACTAACCACTACGCCATCGAGGCCGACTTATGAACGTCAAAATATATAGGTAGGCTAGTGAGTTTACTAAGTTACTGAAGCTACAATCAGGTTAGTTGCTAGGTTCAGGCAAAGGGTTGAGCCTATGAGGAAAAACCTGCAAGAAACTCATGGCCACTCTTTTAAATCGCCAATTAAATATAATTTCAGTATTTTACGACTCATATCAAGGTGTTAGGGTCATTATGCCATATTATTACTATGTAAATCTAAAACTTATGACAATAATTGTAAATAAATAATTACTGAATAATATAAAGGAGATGAAATAACAAGGATTTAGTAGAATTATTTAATACTAGCTTTTGCCCGCGGCTTCGCTCGCGTTAATTTAGAATTTGACAATCAATTCGGATCGTACTCTGCTTGTAATAATATAATTCAATCATGATTCGAAAGACACGTGGCGCCACCTATTATCATAACAATGTTATTGTTGTTTTTCTCGGGAACAGTAATTTTTTTCGGGATGAAATGTAGCTTATGTCCGTTTCTGTCCACCTGACAACGTATATGCAAAATTTCAGGATAATCGGTTCAGTGGTAACAAGTAACAAACAAACAAACAAACTCATTTTCGCTTTTATAATATTAGTTAGGATAGGATTTCTATAAAAATTGCTATATAGCTAGACTTCGAGGACGTTTTTAGGGGCTACCTTCCATCCCGAAAAAAATTACTGTTCCCGAGAAAAACAATAATAACGTTCTTATGACAATAGATGGTGCCACGTGTCTTTCGAATCATTATTAAATTATATTATTACAAGCAGAGTACAACTCGAATAGATTGTCAAATTCTAAATTAAAGCGAGCGAAGCCGCGGGCAAAAGCTAGTGCATAATATATTTTCCTAAGAGTTCATGTAGCCAAATGGCAATCAAACGAACAAAAATTAAGTTTCAATAACTATGTATGTTATCCGAAACCCTTAACATTACTCAGTTCTCTTAAGGACAGTATTTCAAACACACGACCCCAAGACACTTCGCCAAACAATTATCTCTATTTGCTTACGACCCGACGTGAAATTCTATGAATGGCTTACCTTCCCTTGTTTGATGTGCAAATTGTGGGTATTTTATGTTGAACAAGATAAACATTCAGTCATACGAGTTAAAATAATAAGATTCTGAGAAATTTTGGTAAGTAGCTGCGAAATATCACGCTGTTATATGTATGTCTGAAGGGCAAGAGCAGAGATATGCTATATTTACATTTCTTCGGCTACATACATCAACTTTACGCTGTAGTGAATAAGAATGAACTCGCGAGACAGTTACAATATCTAGTTGTACTCTTGAATATTTAAAATAGCTTACGGGAAGCGTGTGTTTTAAATGGTCAGTCATTGAAATCAAACTATGTACTTTATATAGATTATATAGCGCTGTTCATTTTAAAATACTGTTATTACTATTAAACTACTGCTGATAAACTATCAGCCATCTATACTTGATGGAATATGTCCAACGCAATATTTCCTGACGAAAAATAACCCTAGATGAGTAGGGAGTTTACACGTGTTTATGTGTGTGGATGAGTGTGTGTGCGTATGTGTGTGTGAGAGAGATATAGAGTGTAAAGAAAATTCTGGTTCTAAATATTATTACCTATTACGTTTCTTGGAATCCCAAATAAACTTAAGAATTAAACGAGGTCGTATATTGTGTGAACGCAAATTAAGTACAATATTATACTAAGAATTTATTGTTAGTATAGGACGCGTTTTCTTATCACGTTTTCGGCTCGATTAGAACAAAAGACGTCCCGTTCCGTCCCAGTCTGAGTCGTATTCAATGTGCGCTCATTTCCATACTATTAAACCTATGTTAGTTATGTGACATTCGGTTTCAGCAGAAACCAAAAATGTGGCAGATACCAAAGTTTTATAATTTACTGTGGTAAAACTTTTTGAGTAACACAATATGTTTATAATGGAAAAATTAATAATAATTATTATTTATTTCACCATATAACCAACTATTTTTACAGGTGACTCTCCTAATACAATAGTGGTGTAGTGATTAAAAGAAAATATAGAAACAAAAATAAACTTAGAGAAAAAATAATAAATACAATAAAAACCCAAAATTAAATGTTGTTATTTAGGAATTCTGCTTACCATTTTAAGTAGTTATGGTAGCCTAGGAATGCTTCCAATACCAGACGTATCAATTCTATCACTCCTGTATTTTATACCTTTCCAAAAAGAGATTGTTGCGAAGCCAGCATTAGATTTTAAAACTAGCATGCATTTGTTGATTACACTACGCTTCGTGAAGGAGTGCTGCTTTACTCACCCCAAGTACACAATATAATAACATCTGGTATATTCTGTAGCATGAATATATTTTCCTGGTTTGGTGTGGTTAGGTAACTGTATCTCGTGTTCTGTTAAGCTTATTTCGTGAGGTGAAGGTATTTATGCCAGTAGCGTTGCTCCAGGTATCAAAATAAATTTAACAATCTACGCGCATGGCGCAGGGTGTAAGAGACTGATTTGTGATTTTAAAAATCCAGCACGAGAGTCGTCTTAATAAGAAAACATATTATGTTATGCTCTTTTCAGCCTAATCATATGTCACTTGGCTCATGAGTCTTAACCATCATTATAGAAAATCTTAGTACAGTTGGTCTTCTATGTAAATAATCATTAAACGTCATATTGCTTTATACAATATACAATATTTTGCTACAAAACAAATAACATGTTTTGTGTTTCACATTAACACGAGGCTTCCTGAGGACAATTTGGCTGCAAGCCAGCTTACGAGCTCCAAAATTAATACTTTTAAGTTAATATCTAAATGCGTTTACCACAATATTTCTGTGCAGATAAGCTGCGCATTATGTTTCAAAATCCACAACTTATCTACAGAAAACTTGTTACAAAAAGCAAACTTATTTTTGAACTTAAAATGTTCACGGTCATGGGTTGAAAGTGGCCCAGGGCTTAGTGTGCTCAGCCAAGCAAAGTACGCATTAGCCTGAATTTCAACTTTTATAAAGAGAGACATTGAACACACTGTTTACTCGGCTTAGTTTTAATTTAATAATTATTTTAGAAGATTAATTTTATTCTGTTTTTCAGTGGATAGCGAAAGCCCACGTAAAGCTATGATAATGTCAAATGTTGTATTAAGACATTGTAATACTTCAATTGAGATTATGTGTATCGCCTAATAATGTATCATATATGCTCTCTTCCTGGCTATATATTTTACATGATGATGGGATTAGTCTTCCTGTATCTATTTCAGATAATTCGCACTCCTATATAATTCATGTTTGTACACAAAAGCTTTTGAAAGTTTTACCTTGTACCACACAAGGTGGACTTGTTTTGGGTCGGCCTCTGGATCTATTCTGGATTCTGGATCTAATACTTTTGAATAATTACCGATGACACAATATAAATACCTTTTTTGTGAACTCATTCATGGTCGTTTATTCATCACATTGCCCTTCTAGAGGGTACTATGGTTACCAACAGGGACATCTAAGATGTCTTCTGAGGTCACTTTGATTGAATGTTATTTCATGTCAGCTCATTTTATTTAGCAGTCAACGTGACAGAACCTTCGTACGTCTAAATTAAAATTAAATATAGCACCTACTCCTCTATGTGGTCCAACCGTGGTGTTTATACCGGATACCAAAAATTGCCGAGACCATCCCTTAATCCGAGACCAAATACTCGAGTCTCTCTAACCTCAATCTCATCCCAATGTGGAATGAAAATTGTGTGCGCAGCCGAAATGAAATTCACCCTTATCTGCCGTTCTGTTTTGTTTGCTTAACTTGTATTATACGACTACCTGAAAATTATATCTGTCATTGAACTCATTCTTGACGGCAATATGCATTTTTTATTTGTCTGAATAATCTTGAACCTTTGCGGAGTTATCTTCTCTTGAGAAACATGGATTATTTGTGGAAAAAGAAATTGGACGCAGCTTTATTTTGATGCACGAATTGTTTTAAAAGGCATCGCTATTTTACCGAGAACAATTACAGGTTAGACGTTTAACGTACAAAATGTTACTGTGTATTTATTATTATGCATGCAGTTTTAAAATAAATATGCATATGGCTCCCATTTTATTTTGAAGGATGAATGGTACTTTAGAATACTATTGTATAAAACAATCTCGTCTGCTTATATTCTTTTTTAATAAGTTTATTTTAATTTTAGAATAAGACAGTGAAATATTTTAAAGATATAATATACTAGAGGACCTGACGGACGTGGTCCTGCCCAAGCGTTGGCTTTCCTGCGCCATCTACCAATTGTGAATCTAAGCAATCTAGAGAACCACTTAAACACACACAACGTTTTTTTACCAAAATCGCTCCAGCTGTTTAGGAAGAGTTCAGTGATATACAAATACAGAAGGATTATGTATATTAAAATAATAAATCCATAATATATAAATAAAACAAGATAGCTAACTTATAGCCGCACGTACCACATAATCCCTAACGTATTTCCTGAAACTCTGCTGTAAAAATAATATTACAGAAATAGTGATGTGCGATTTATCGAATAAGTAGTCAAAGAATGTTCGAGTGATTTGTGCATATATTATTATTATTCGTTAACATATTAAATGCATTATTTGGTAATCCAATACTAGGCATAAATAAAAGATTATGTAAGAATGTAAAAAGGTCATCCAATTTCAAATAGCAAAGGCGTCGTACCTTCACGAGCAGTATAATAAAGTATTAAAAGATATTTGACTAAGGGCAAGTAAAACGGTCATTACCACGATCGGCCATAACAAACGTAACATTTATAAAAAAATCGTAATGATTCGAGCTGATGAAAACGCGTCAATTGATATCGAATTTATCCCACATTGTGTACGATATTCGAATCATTCGATGTTTTTTTGGACGATAGCTGCACATCGCTATACAATATATAAAAATACACATCCACGTTTTAATATTTCACGCCTGTCACAGCATGTCCAAAAGTGTTCAGGACCGTGCCAGTCGGTTCCCACAGATTAACCGGCGGAGTCGACCAGCAGTCTCATGGGACCACAGGCTAAAAAAAAACAACCGGAAAACTTTTTCCCCCGTAGCGCACGCTTCACGAAAAACTACTAAAATAAACCGCATTTTAACGACCAGCGGTGAAATAGAGCTGCCGTTTCTCTTTTTTTGAATTACGATACCGGTTTTGTAACTGAAGTTTTCGGTTTTATTTCTGATTACTTTGTGCAGCCGTATTTTCTGTTAAATTGTGCGGATGTAAAGTATTCAAGACCTATTCGTGCCTAACGAAACTTTTATAAATCAAATTCTTACACATACCACTTTTGCTGGCTTGGCTGAAATTTTAGTAAAAGTAAGAGCCATGATAGTAATGTTTGTGTATGTATAAGTTTTGTAATCAAAGACTTAAAAAAAAATAGGGCACCATAACATTATAATATATTAAGATAAACACGCAATGACCCTGTACGGAAATGTTCCTGATTAAACGTCTTTATAAGCATAAATTTACCCAATTTATAACAACTTATTGGATTATATTTATATGTTACGTCTTATTAATATCCGTATAGTTTTTTGTTGTTCCTCTGTAACAAATTTTTCATATTTTATTTTATGGATTAAACCTAGTGCAAAGGCAGAGATTTTTGAAAGTCAGATAAAACAGTAACATCAAGCCTTAGATACATATATATATATATATAACAAGCTACTTAATTAATAAGAAATACTATCAAACAAACTTTAGTTTATTTTATTTTATTTATTTATTTTTGCAGAAAGCTTACAGACTAATATTCTTATATATAAATATGTAGGCACAGGATGGTGTATGTAACGTATTATTCACTGCTCAATAATTACGGATTAGCTAATGTTTATATAAACATAGAATGTTTAAAGATTGCGTCGAAAATAAGCGATTCGTCGTGAGCAAGGTGCGCGTGAGATGGCCGCCTCGCCACCACCGTTGACGTTCCGCAAGAGTGACGATACTTGTCACCCTATTTCGACATAATTGACAGCGGATGTCAAATGTTATGTGCAGTGCCGACAAATACAATAATTAATTTCTATTGCTAATAACAAGCTCTCACATATATATGGCAATATACCATTGAAGTTTGCATTGTACTTGCAACTAACGTGATATTATAATGCGTATGTATTTACAGAGTTGTGAACATATTAAGATGGTTAGTTTGAATACAAGCATTAAAAAAAACAAATAAGTATATGAAAGAAAAACAAAACAAAAACATACTTCAGGAAAATCTGTGCCAGAAATTAAGGATCACTATTAAAAAAATAATTATTAAATAGTCTCTTTTTTGTGCGTGCATTGTTACAAAATAGATCTATATCCATGTGCGTCGGCAGATTGTTAAATGCTTTGGCGCTCCTTAAACAGAAAGAGTTTTTACTGTAGTTTGTATAAACATGGGATATGTCTAATAAGGGTCGTTTTCTTAACCCGTGTACATTAGTGCGTAAAGATATTTTGCTTAGTAGATTATAGTGTAAGTAAGCAAGAATAATATTATGTACCAGACTTATTAGTGAGTAGATCAGCATTACTACCCTGGGTAGTATGTACTGCTGCCGCAACTGCTACTATAAACCAGGCCAAACTTTTTACAACTCGTCCTTGAACTTTCAACAAAGGCAAATTCCCTCATCAACCGCCATATTAACTTTTATTAGGGTTCCTCAGTAAAGATATAAAAACTAAACTTTTGGTTATGAACCGATAGTTTGCAATGGGTTCTGTGTTTGAAGTGCGTAAAAACTAGAGCACTGTTTATACGCTGTTAGGATGTTTTTATGGGAAAATACATAACATGTTCTGTAATAGTTTTCCATAAATTTGTTTGCGTTGAAGTTAGAATGTGTTCGAGTTTTACTTGCTAACTTCTTATGGATACAATCTGGTTTAGTACATACATACGTAGACTCACGCCTGTTTCCCAGAGGGGTAGGCAGAGACTACGGATTTCCATTTGCTACGATCCTGACACACTTCTCTGGCTTCATTCACTTTCATCACATTCCTCATACACGCCCGTCGGTTCAAGGAGATCTTAACCTGGCCTTTGTCCAGAATGTCTCCGATCTGATCTAGAAACGTTCGCCTAGGTTTTCCTCTTGCGACTGTTCCATTCACACTAGCCTTATAAACTTTCTTATTCAGTCTTTCCTCGTCCATTCTTTCTACATGTCCAAACCAGCTTAACACACCCTTTTCTATTCTTGTTTAGTATAGTATGCGTTCAGCTTTGAGGCTGATTGTAATTAAATGAGTATTCTACAATTATTATTTAATTATAGTAAGGCAGTGGCGTATTATTGTTGTTACTGCGTCAATTAAAAGCTAATTTTTGCGGCCATAATAAAACACAATTAAAGTAAATTAATTTATTAAATGAAATGGATACGGTTTTAACACTATAATTACATAAATGTGAAAATTTCAACTACTATTTTTAAACACTTTTACTAAATACTATTTATTTTTATTTAAGCTGACTAGTAAATGTGTATAATGTTTTATAAAAATTTGTTTTTATTGGGACAGTCTTTGCGGACTGCCGATAGAAGTGAAAACAGTAATCCTTGATCATAAACACTTCTTTATAAACCAAAAATAATTCAAAAATGGAAAGCATTCGGTGACGATGACGCGAGTTCCATGACTTTTGTTCACTCAAGAATTGCTCAACGCGCCTAAAGAAGTATTCACTTCAAAAATAAACAACGCGATCAAAATCCGTATCATCATTCATCATCATTTCAGCCTATTGCAGTCCACTGCTGGACATAAACCTCCCCCAGGGTGCGCCACAAGGCCCGATCGCCCGTTTTCGCCATTCAGTCACCTCCAGCCACCTTTTTCAGGTCATCGGTTCATCTCGCCGCAGGGCGTCCTACACTACGCTTGCCGAGTCGTGGTCTCCACGACACGGCAAGCGATCAAAATCCGTATAAAGTAGTTTAATTTTAATGTATAACATTCACATAAACGCAAGACAATATTATGTTATTTAGTTACGTTATACAGTAATATTCATAAAGCTACTACTTGTAGGTATTATTAATACTATATGTTTGCTTATTCGTTGGCAAATTTTTGCCCTATTGCCTCGAGATTCCAATGAATTTTCGTTTGATTAGTCATAATAGTAAGAGTGACATAGCATATACAGGTTGTCCGGTAGCAATTTTCACATTTTGAATAGATTATTTCTGAACGAGAGCAACTACAGGGGCGCGGGGGGAGGAGTTAGAAGCGCCAGCGCTGTGAGTTTTTTAGTCTCAATGGAGCGTTAGTCGGGGGCGCACCGCGCTTTTGCTATCGAAGCATATTTAACAAGTAATTTTTCACTCATTACGGTTCAGCGTATGTGTTGTAAGCGCTCGTCGGCTTTGGAAATTGCCAGAACAACATTACATGAAATAATAAGAAAGAAACTCAAGTTTCATCCCTACAAAATACAGAGAATCCAAAAATTTTACGGAAATGATTATCAAACAAGAATAAACTCTGCCGAGAGGCTGTTAGCCAGTTTTTCGACCGAATCTCGATTAAGAAACATTTTCTTCAGTGTTGAAGCCTATTTCAGTTTGGGAGGCTACGTCATAAAAACTCACAGCGCTGGCGCTTCTAACGCTTTCCCCCGCGCCCCTGTAGCTGCTCTCGTTCAGAAATAAAGTCTATCCAATATGTGAAAATTGCTACCGGACACCATGTATTACGTTATAGAAAATAAAAATGGCCGCGATCGTGGGTATTTTTGCCGCAGCAACTTTTGCCCGCAGCTTCGCTCGCATAAATGTAGATTAGGTTAGATTATGTTAGTAAGAGTACTTTATTTTGAATGAAATATAGCCTATGTTACTCGGTGATAACATAGCTTTCTAATGACGGAAGAATTGTTGACATCGGTTGATTCAATTTTGAGTTAATTCGTTACAAATTATAACAATAAACAAATATTATAGAATAGAAAAAGCTATTGTTGTCTACTCAATACATTTTAAGACACCGTGCTACTATTAAAATAAAAACGTAATGACACTGTCCGACCTGGCATTTGAACTTAGAACCCACACTATCATACATAAACATAGGCGTGCAATTATGCCACGAAACCAACGAGCCTTCGACTTTGATTTTACCACGGAGCAATTTACATAACAATTTTTGAAGTGAAAACTTCTTTAGGCGAGTTGAGCACTTCTTGGGTGAACAAAAATCATAGAAATCGCGTCATCGTCACGCTTCGTCATCGTCACGCTTCCACGCTTTCCATTTTTGAATTATTTTACAATATTAACAAAATCTTAGAAATGGTGCGTCCTACGCAAAAAATAACGAAATTTTGACCCCCTTAATAACCTCTACGAGAGTATTGTTTATAAAGAAGTGTTTATGATCAAGGATTAAAGTTTTCACTTCTATCAGCAGTCCCCAAAGACTACCACAATTATATTTTTATATTTTTCATAGCTATTCCGAGTTAAATACGACTGGCCATCAGTTACCACAATATTTAATTAATTTAGGTGTCAATATTGCCAATAAACTATATCGGACGATATATTTTTTACTTTTACAATTATTCACTTTGATTGGATTATCGAGGCTGTCGTTATTTATTTGCTAGAATATACTGTCTCGTTAGCACAATGACGTGAATATGACTGGTCTGCATAAGGTCTTGAGTTCAATTTCTGGGTTGATCGAAGTGTTACTGGGTTAATAAACTCTATAAAGAAACTCTATGAAGACACTATGGAGAAACTCTATGAAGAAACTCTATGGAGAAACTTAATGAACAAACTTTATGAAAAAACTCAATGGAGAAACATTATAGAGAAACTCTATAGATAAACTTTATGTATAAACTCTATAAATAAACTCTATGGAGAAACTCTATGAAGAAACTCTATGAAGAAACTGTATGAAGAAACAGTATGAAAAACTCTATGCAGAAACTGTATGAAGAAACTCTATGAAAATACTTTATGAAGAAACTTTACGGCGAAACCCTATGAAGAAACTTTATGAAAAAACTCTATGAAGAAACTCTATCGAGAAAATCTATGAAGAAACTCTATGAAGAAGCATGAAGAAATCTATGAAGAAACTTTATGAAGAAATTCTAAGAATACCTATATAAAAAATAAAGCAAGATAGATAATATTTCAGTATCGTTCATATTTTATTATAATGACCGCGATATTGACGATAACTTTGACCTTACCCTTGTGATCTTGAGATTAACCTTGAGGTCTTAACCTAAAAGCTCCGCTTAAGATGCCAAAGCTACGGCCTTAAACAATTCCTTAACCTTATACGCATTGCGGTTGTAACGTCCTGCTGAAATCTTGAATAGCTTGATTGTTAAAATAATATTTATAACCTACTTATTATTATTACTTGTGACATCCTTCACGTAAAAAATGTAGCATATCTTTTTCGTGAAGGACGCCGTACCAAGTTTCGTTAAAATCCGAACAGGGGCTTAGATATGATTGAGGCAAAGATCTAAAATGTAAACATTCTATCTAATTTATAATATTATCTGGATGTCACAGCAGTTTCATCCACGTTAATGATTACTGGTCCGTTTCTAAGGCTCGTAGCGTAATATTATATGCATGAACGTTTCTTAAGCAATGGGCTTTTAAATGCAAAAATATTATCCAAATCTGACGGGTAGTACCAGAGGTTATCTCGTTCAAATAAAAACCAAACAATCTCATCAGATTTATTATATTAACTAGCGATTTTCCCCGGTTCGCACGGATAGTGCAAAAATTTAACGAATTACACACCTAAATTTTCCTCGTGTATAGATAGATAGAGTGCTATCTATTGGTGAATAGCATGAAAATCCGTTTAGTAGTTTTTGACTTTATCGCGAACAGACAGACAGGCAGACGCGGCGGGATACTTTGTTTTATAATACGTAGTGATATGAATAAGATAGGTACTCTAAAAGATAAACATGTATAAATAAAATCTTGATACAAGTAGGTACTAAAGTTTAATGACTCGCATTTTACATCCAAAACTACTAATTTACATCTCAATTTTCTTTCATCATTTTTAAATGAATACAAAACTTCATAATCTATGCTCCATTAGCAGCTACTTTGCTTCAAAGTGTTCGAAAAAGGTAAACTTTTCTAGCTGATACCGAATGAAATTTGCATGCGGGTGTTCTTTTTTAATTTTTACAGAGACCCGACGAAATGATACGTTCGAATCGACCCACACTTGTAACGGGTGGCTGATAAATTAAATTTCGTAGCGAGCTGACGGTTGGCGCGATAAACGAAATAACACCGGGCTTCATCCAGATACAGAGAGCGAACTCAATGAACTTTTGCCGTAGTTTTACCAGCAAAATATCTACCGTATTGTGGTCTCCGGTTATTTGTTTGATACAAGGATAGTTATGCTTTTGACAAGGTATAAAGATAACTTCGTTTGTTTGATGTTAAACTTGTTAAGCGAGTCGAATGTAATAATGCTTACTGGGATGAGGTGTTTTTGCGTAATGTATTTTGATTTATGTATCTTTGCATTCAATGTTTAAGTGAAACTGGTCCGTGATTTGTAACGCTATAAATTGTAACATAAATATAATATTTATATGATATTAGCGTTAGTATTACAATATACTGTTACTGCATTATGCCCGATAATGGACATGCAAAGTAACCTTCTTACCATCTTTAACTATTTTCATTTCCGTTATATTCCTTTACATCCCATATATAATTACTTTTCTTAAAATCGCCAACGCGTGTCTAATACTCTTAGCATTAAAAGTGATCATAAGCAATATTAATCGCTTAATATGTTGAGTACCGAATGCTTGTATGTTTTTGACGTGACAACGTCTAATAAATCGATGAACGTCGGCTGCACGCACGAAAAAGGATGACTCATTGTCCCGTTACGCTCAATGTTCCGTTACGCTCATTGTCCCGTTACGCTCATTATAACGTAAGAAATTTTGTTATGACGTTGTCACGTTAAACTATCGTCCGTAAACCGACTTTACATACAACCAATTTTTATTGTAATTTTTATACTAAAAAGCTGTTGCGTACTGGCCATGTGGTGAGCTGTTATCATGGCCTAAGGATGGATTACTCGCAAGCAGCTGACCTTACAGAAATCTTTATAACCATTTTGAGGTATCATTCCATAAAATAAGAGTTGATGGCAAAAAAAACCGCTTGGCAAGCGACAATTTTTATTCTCTAACACTCTTTTACACCAAGCGTTTTGCTTTCTGGCTACATTACTAACCCACTCCCACTTCAACTTAGCAAAGTTTGTAAATAGGGTAGCAACTACCCTATTTACAAAGTCACTTCAAGTTTTCTTATTAATACTGACTATAAAAATATATATAGTCTGCTTATCTCATCGACAAATAGACGTGAGTATATTATATTATACACCAGAAACCATGTAAAAAGTAAAATAAACTAGCAAAAAAGGCTTTATCTCATTTCTGTGCTTAATCCAAAAAAGGCTTTATCTCATTTCTGTGCTTATCCAAAAGCGGTGCAGAACAAAATAATTCCATTCTATTTAATACATGACCTGGCAGACCTTCGTCTCACCTCATAAAAACTGGAGTCTCATGACAAACGACGATGTAAGTTTTATCAGGCTTGTCTCCGAGAAATAATAAATTGTCGCCAACCGAAACTTGATTACAGAAACTAGGTTACCTTATTGGGCTGGCTAGAATAAATATCGCTGCGGTCTTGTGATCCTGCGGTTTAATTTCTAGGGTGATATTATACTGCCTAGCGTTTGATAGACGATAACTTAGTTCTAGGTGTCTCCTGCTCTACTTTATGACGTATTTCACGGGATTTTACTGGTGGTTTTGGAAGTAGCTGGCGTGGGCTACATTTGTGATTTAATCATACGAGTTACTTGTGGGGACGAGCGTCAGTCTTTGCAAGATACATACAGCTCGCACAAGTACCGCAACTTGCATAAGCAACTTGCGACTTGCACACGTACACATTTTAATATTGGCATAATTATTTAAATTTGTACGTGAGGTGCTATCTCCAATACTTAGTCTCCGCCTCTATACCGAATAGTTTTATATCAAATTGAGACGAGTCTAGTCAGTGGTCAGAGGTAATAATTGCAACTGCCGTGCATACAAGCGAAGTGTTATTTTTTTTATACAACTAAGGTGGCAAACAAGCATAAGACCCACCTGATGGTAAGTGGTCACCGTAGCCTTTGGACACCTGCAATACCAGAGGCATCACTTACGCGTTGCCGACCCTTTAGGAGAAAAAAAAAGTGAGAGGGAGAAGGAGCGGTAAGGGCGCAAGAGGGTGATTGGGCCTCGGCCACTCTCACTCACCGAACGAAACACAACAGTAGGAATATTGCTATTTCACGTCGATATTCTGTGAGAGGGTATTCCTTCCCTGGTCGAGCCGGCCCATTCGTGCTGAAATCAGTCAGGCTCTACTACTCATAAAATTGGGTGGTTACTGGGCTTTTCTGTCAAGAATTTTTAGCGGCAGTACTAAATTTAAAACTGTGCTTGGTAGGTGGCAATCGGCTCATACCTTATTACGATGGACCTAAACCCATATTTCGCAAAGTACGACTTTAAATGGCGAAATTGACTTTGCTAATAAACGTGAGGCTATGTGTGTATTTATGTTTGTCTATTTGTAAAACACTTTTTATTTGAACAAATAAAAAGTCCACATAACCACTGATCTGATGTTAAATGTATTTTTTTTACTGGTATCGTTTGAAGCATGTGGGAGTGTATGGTACTTCACATACATTTAAACTAAGCTCAGAGTATGAGCGTCTCAATATAACTCGTAGTCTCATTAAGTATGCTAATAGCAGAACAAAGGAGTGTCAAAACTACTAAAACGATCTAAAACTACAAAGCAGAGTTGTATTACTCTCATATTTACACGAGATAACCAGGCTGGTTCCGAATGTTCAGTGTAGTTCGATATTACCAACTTTTTTCGATTGAAATACTTAGAACAACTATCGGTCGCCTAGTGCTCGAAATTCGATCAAAGTTTGCCTGTAAGATATTGCTAACATATTATGTCATTATATGTATATTGATATATGTAACCATAGTTACGCGCTTCGACTGCGTGTGTCAAATGCATGGTTGTGTGCGTGTAGTGCTTTTTCATTAATTTAATGTATTTTTAATGCATATTTTAAAAAAATATTAGCATTCGTCACTTCTTCTCTGTGTAAACTATAAGTGTGCGAAATTTCATACTCCTCCGTCCGCCCAATTTTCGTAAAAAGAGATCCAAAGTTTTCGCTTCACGTATTAATATATAGATAATTGGCATGACAAGATAGTTGTCCTTAATTATTATTTAGCAATGCAACGAGTTCTCCTGTGTACAAAGTGAGCTTTAAAGAGTTCGGTACCGTTAATATTTTTACTTTGAATTGTTGGCAGTCGAACCTGCTATTGCAATTGTTATTTAAAATAAAATATAATTTGACTGCACGGATGACGTAGTGATTTATGAAGTCACCTCGCCACTGCCTCTGCGCCAAATCTTGTGGGTTCGATCCTTACACGGGACAAAAATTTATTTGAAATATTTGTTTCGTGTGACAAAAACACATATGTGTGGTTCACAATTATTTGTTTCAAGTCTGGGTGTTCTTTGAATTTCGTTGTTTGAATATTTTAAGTCCCTAACAATATAGAAATTATTCCCAGTTAAATATATACCAATGCAATAAGTTCACATGTACATAATGAGCTTTAAAATAGGCTTTCAGCAGCAGCCTTCCCTAAAAGCAGCATATTTATTTACGTTTCCCGAATTAACGCGATCGGGCGGCTTATCGCCATCATCAGTAACATTTGGTACGTACTTTGATACGTGCCCATTCGTATAGCGAAGGCTTTAATTAAGCCTTTATTGCCTGAAATCGATTGCTATCATTTGCATATGAATGCCGTTTTTTGTTCACGTTGAAATACGAAGTGCGAATTATTTTGTTTCCATCTGTTTATCGCTGGTTACTTCAGACTTATTATAGTAATATGCTTTTATGATTGATAAATGTTATATTCATATTTATGAGTTATAATTAATGTCAATGCTTGTTTGAGTAACATCTGCCTATTTCATGGTTGTATAATAAAGTTGCTTTTATGAATTCGTTACTGAAAAGCTGAGGTTTTACCACATCTGCTTTTGTAAGTTTAATTTTGGTTCAATGTGATATAATTTAATTTGTTCATTTAAAATGTTGATAAATGGTGCATAATTTTAAAAGTCACGTAATCAACTTTATCTTAAGAGTGTACACATGGAAAATATTTTGGAAATGTCATTAGTAAAATTATTTTGAACACTACTAATATTATGAACGTAAAAGTTTATGAAGTTGTTTCGATGATTGTTACTCAATTATGCGTAAACCGTTGAACAGATTACGATAAAACTTGTTACACAGATAGACAATATTCTTGAATAATACACGGCATAACGTATTTTTATCCTAGTACTTATTCCCGTAGGATATACGTGGGTGAAGATGCGGGCTTAAGCATAATTAATAATAAATTTATCGTATTGGGAACTTCAGAATAAACAGGTACTTGACATGATATAACCAAAAGTAAATAAGCTTATTCGGTTATTATACCAATCCGTAATAAACTATATAAATTAATGATACAATATTTGACACCTACGTTTTGTACGTTACAAATTTAATGCTAAGTGACTTTACTATCATAAAAAATATTAGCAGCTACTTACAGTAGACTAAATTTTCAAACAACTAAAACTTTTGCCTAAACACCGCAACAGCATTTTATTTTCAAAAGAAAACATTCTAAATTATCGTCGTTGAGACTCGAACCGCAACAACTATTACAATTAACTAAACTCCCATCCGCCGTACCTAAAACACATCATGAAAAGTTCATTAAAACACCCCGAAACCCGTGTTAACGGAAGAAAACTCCAACTACCCACATTTGAACACATATTCACAAATCGCAGGGGACGCAATTGAAACAGACATTCGCTTAAATAAACAAGAACAACATTAATACGGTTCCAAATGCGTCTCTGGTGCCACATTTGGGGTCTCTCAAGCGAAAACCAATAACGTAAATATGTCTCTTGGTGACTTGTACGGAACCGTAGGTGACGTAATTTCTGAGCTCTAACGGATTAGGGTGTTGTCATTTTAAGTTTTGAATTTACCGAATGTTTTGTGTACTTTGCGGTTCTGCAGTAAGTTGTTGCCCAAATATTTTGTTTGGACTACTGATTTGTTTATTTTAAATTTGATTCTATCTTTCGTATCTGGTCTCTCCATTTTGGGTCTACTTACACCACTGCAAAACTAGTGTTACCAGGTTTAATTGTGAATTTGGGCCGTACCAAGTTAATACTCGTAAAGTCTAGCACAAAGTTGAACTGCCTAGAGACTTGAAATACATTTAATCTGAAGTATATTGGAGGACGACTAGTCTCCAAAATTATAGAAATATTATCGAAATATTTCATGTCATATGGCGTGAATAAACTTCCTTCTTTTCTTAATTTTATGAATTGCCGGCCAATGGCATCATATTTCATAAGATTGCTTATTAATAAATATATTATATTAATTAATTCCAGAATTGTAATCATATTGAACTGGGATTCAATGCTTCAAGAAGAAAGTTTCACAGATTTCTTTTTCGTCCAATATTAGATCATTTTGACTCCTATAAGTATTTTAAGCTTGTGATAATTTCTCAAGTATACAATAATATATTTTATTATTCTAATGGTCATCCATCTAAAATTATGACTATGTCAACTTTGCTTAACCACAACTATTGGTTGAAGTACACAGTCACGACCGCGTCACGATTGACTATCCCAACTATTTAATTTCATAAAATGTCTAGGTCATGGTTCAATTTGGCCAATTAATGCTGTCAAAATGTAGAGCAGCCTGTGGTATAAATGGAGTTTATTAATTAACACTGTCACTAATTGCACTAATTGTTCTTGTATTCGTAATTACTGTTCAGTATTGAATTGGGTTGCTCATGTTTGGATTTATAGGTGGCTATTTATTTTGTTACGAGCGTTTCTGAGGAGGTTACTGCAAAGAGAGCAGTGGAAAATATTTAGTACGTATTGTGTCTGGCGATTCGTTCGTGTATGTGGTTATATGGAGCTACTGTTAGACTTATAAATATGCATAGTCTCACGCCTTTATCCTTGAAAAGTTAGGCAGGAATATATTACAGACACATTTTGCCAACTATGTTTCTATAACCATAGTTACGAACCTTGTTCCTTACATGGAACATAGATAATAGATATGGTAACTATGGTTAGAGGCAATAAGTAGTAAATGACAGTGCCATATTTCGTGCTGCTACTAAGAATATTTTGACAGATAGCTTCAATAACACTTTGCCTAAAGCAAAAAATGAAGCCGAGACCTCATATAGCAATCGTATCTACTACCACTGTAACAACGTGGTACCGCCTTCGTTAAGTGCGGTTTTCGGCAAGTGTAGTTATCGAAACCCGCACTTCATGATGGTGCCGCTGAGCTCACACCAGTCACCAAACCACGATCGATGCAAGTCGGCCGAAATGTGGGAAAATAAATATGTCATTCAATTAATTAACTATTAAACATTTACCAATAAGGATCCGTTGTATAATATTATAATTATTAATTACTAGTTAGCCCTTGTGAACACTATTTTTCTAGATAAAAGGTACTCTATGTCCAATTTTGTACTTCGGACAACGTTTGTGCGAAATTTCAAGATAATTGGTTAAGTAGTTAAGGCGTGAAAGCGTGAAAGCGTAACGATCAAACACACAAACTCAAGTTCGCATTTATAATATCAGTTAGGATAATGAGTGTACGAGAGCAAAATGCATGTTCTGATTTCTAGACAGCCATTTATCACGAGAACGTTACTATTCTATACGCCACATCCGATTTCCTCTATTAAATTTGCTAAATTTACACCAAGCACACCGTGCACGTACAGTCAACATCAAAAGTAGCAAGCATATTTATAAAATACTATTTTATTAATCCAGTATTTATTTATGAATACTATATGACTACTTTTGACTGCCGCGGTGGGGAGTGGTATTTTATGCGACTGCTCAGCAATGTCTGAAGTTTTGGATTAAAATCCCGGGTTCAGCCAATGAAGAGTTATTGGGTTTTTCTGACGAATAATTCTGAGTAGCAGCCCGAAGTTGGCCCTTTGCCTCAGAAAACAAGTAAAATCGTTGGTCCTGAGTTTGATCTCTCTTCGGTCTTGTCCAATTACCGTCCCATCAGATCATGAAAGTAAGAAAAAAGAGCACTTGTATTTATATCTTCTGCGCAGATAGTCAGTCTCCTCTGATTTTTTATATTAATTTATTACTTTATATTCATGTGTGTAGATGCTTCTATTTTGTCATGCCTGTTGCAAAAATTTTCATTTTCATATCTGTTTTATTTTTAATGGTGAATAAGTAACAATGTATTTGTGAGCACGTATACTTTTGCGTTTTATGATTAATATCACAAAAAAAAACGACTTCAAAAATATGCGTCCCACTTTACAAAACTAGTTACGTCAACTGTGTGTCAATTCTGTTGTTGACCGTACCTCAAAGCTTGACCGATCTCTCAAACATCAACACACAACATTTCAAAGCACCCCTCTAATGAACGCCGGTGGTCTTGTCAAAGTTTAAACAATAAATCTTCGTATATATGAACAAAGCTTTAAACACCTTATAAATCAACATCGAGTTAGTTGTTTACTAACTATTCCAACATTAGTGCCCGGAGGAACAAAAAGGGTTCAAGTGCGTACTGAAAGCGATCGGGTTTAGAGTAAGGTTTTGTTAAGTGGTGTGTTTATGAAAGCACATACATATACATTTATAGACCTTACTTAACTCGGTAACGCAGCAATAAAAAGTCTAAAGCAGTCGCATTAACTATCGATCTTCCGCAGAGTTTAAAAAAAATTAAGAAATCGGTCGACTAAAATATTATTGAGTTTTGAATATTTTAGCCGACCTTGAAACTAATTGACTTTTCTGACGAGGAATTTGGAGGATGATTCCTTAGAGCAGCGTTGCGTGAGGCGGGTCTACCGTCGCACGTGGCGCGGGTGACGATGCCCGCCCCGCGGGAAACGCGACGCGCCACGCGACGGAGCGCGTGAGCGGAGCTGTTTCTAGGAAATCAGTGAGCGCTGCTTCGTTACTACCGGCGCGGCGCTGCAAGAGGCGGGAGTCCGTCGCCCGCGATAGGTTAATTTGTCCGTGACGAAGCACGGCGCGGGTCCCCGCGGCAGGCCTGTGCACCCGCTTAACGCAGCGGACGGCCTAAGTCAGAGGGCCATACATAACATATGAAGCTAAACTAACTGTGTGATACGCCTTTGTCTAAAACTTCGAGGACATGTGGACAAGATGCTATGTGCTGAAATCTGTTCTTCTTTATACGGCATTATTATAGTGATGACCTATTGGTTCGTCTCATAATAGGCAGAGGCTTGGTGATATGATTTCTTGCATATCCCGTTGAGTGTTTGGCAAAACAAGTGGTGTGCAAAAAAACAACCGAGAGATTTTACAAAACACATCTCACTTCGTTCTGCTAGCGATAAAATCCTTACAGTAAAACACATCACCCGGGTCTCGAATCCAGAAGCTCATTATCCACCGCAAAAATAAAACCGCATTGTTAAATCACGGGAGCAACATGGCAGGTGTAAAAGCATTGTTTTTACGTAAACAACTTGTGTGTTATTCCCAGCTGGGTAAGCACTGGTATATCTCCGTTGGTGCGATATATCGTATCGGCATTTCACCAGTAGGTAGTTAAGACTCGTGGGACCTTAACAAAATGTTGAGCGTAATAGCAAGCAAACGCAGGAAATAGTAAAAGAAGAAATACTATTACTGCGTTTAGCCTGGTGAGTAAGAATACTATCACTAATATCAGGCTTTTAAAAGGCTAATCAATAATGTATCAAAATTAAATTCATGTCAAGTGATTTTATTGGTCGTTGATAATTCAGGAAACCAATCATAGCAATTGACGTACTATCTGATTGTCTATTAACAACAGTTTGTATTGATTTGCCTTTGAGAAATCGATGTAGCTATGTAAGCCGATGGCATTATATTAACCAAACCCCTACCAGTATTTTCCTTTAATTCCTATCTCTAATTTATTTTTCTTGGGGTCGACGATACGTGAGTTATATTCTATGTTTGTCAAGCCTAGGCTGTACATACAGTATGTGCTTATTGGCTACCATTATTGGATAAAAGATTAAACATTAATATTGTCAGAGACATGTTCTATAGGTCAGGTCTATATTTAGCATTATTTGGCAATAAAATATGCAATTTAATCTAATCCGGGCCTAATTAGAACCAAAATATGCTATTACAATGACCGACAGTATTATTTCGCGTTTAGAGTATTGTCGACGAATCTAAGAAAGAGTTTGACAATGACATCTTAATCTCCTCATCAAAGAGGCTTCTGAATCTAGCGTATAAAAGTTTGTATAATATAGTAGTATTATAGTTACTGTGAAAATCACATTTGAGTTCCAAAAGAAAACTTTTCATGGAAAAGCGCTATAGAACGTGTATTACTGTTTGTATTTTTACGAACAAAACATAAATCCTAAAACAAGAACATTTTACCCTTTCCTAGACACAAAAATTACTCGTAAATGAACGCCAGGATTTAGACCATTTTGTCAAAACTAAATTACATATCCAAAACACATCATTAGATGATTTTTCAAAAGCGCTGAATTAATATCGTCAAAATATCACAAGCTCTGCAAAATTCATTAAAATCAATTTACTACACAAAATATACAAGTATATCTGGGTGTCTAAAGGTAAAATACTGGTTAAGAAGAATGAAGGTGAAAATTCGATCTGGGTGAGATCTGATAATGATATCGGCGATCTACTTAATACAAAAACATAGGTCCATAATTAATGTGTGTTCTTATTCTATATAAATACATAATCATGTAAGTAAGTGTCTAAAAACTTTATCAAAATTCACGACCCTAGACAATATTGAAATAATTACTAATAATACGATTACAGCAGTTGAAATAGAAAATTTAAACATTTGGTTATCATCTATAAAATATAAAAATGACTTTTGTATAGTACACATAAATATAAGATCTTTAAAAAAGAATTTTAACGAATTATCAGTTACTTTACACAATAATTTAAAATACATCGACATAATAATAATTACAGAACCAAACATTAATTTTGATTCGATAAATTACTATAAGATTACAGGATTTGATATCTATAGTGTAACAAGAACGGGGCGAACCGGGGGAGGCGTACTTGTTTACACGCGTGAGTCATTAAAGGCCCGAGTGAACGAGTCGGTAGTGACACAAAATATGCACTCGGCAGAGTGCGTTTCCATTACGCTCGACAATTGCGGGAGTGATCCGGTTCATTTGTTATGTATTTACCGACCTCCAAAAATTAACAAAAAAGATAAAATAAAACAATTTCTCGAAGATTTACGTAACATTTTAGAACATTTGCCAATAAAGAATAACTTAATTATATGTGGAGATATAAATATAAACTTATTGAAAAGCCAAGATAGCCATGTAATGGAATATGAAACTTTATTAGCGGAATTCGGATTAATTAAATGCATAAATAAAATAACACGCAAAGAAATCATGAAAGGAAATATCGTTGAATCATGCCTAGATCATATATATATTAGGGCACCGACTGCACATATAAATTCTGCGGTAATACAGCATAAAATATCGGATCACTTTATGGTGTCGGCCGCAGTGCGGTGGAACCGCGCTCCTCAGAGTAGCGTACGCGCTGGCAACAGCGCATCACTCGGGCGATTAGCCGACGAAAGGAGTGGGAGAACCATACCTACCACGTATCGCCGCCGCGTTCTTGATAATCGTTTAGTTAGAGAGCGATTATTAAATACTGATTTTAAAACATTATTATCCACTGAATGTCCGGTAGAATTATATAATTCTTTTAAGCAACTATTCATCAACATCTATAATGATTGCTATAAAATAGTAACTGTAAGTGGAAGTTATAGAAATAATAAAAGTTGGGTTACGGATTATTTAAAAAAGATAATAAAGGAGAGAGATAGACTATTTAAGGTGTGGTGCAGTGATCCAAAAAATATGGTTAAAAGATTAGAATATACTAAACATAGAAATAAATGTTATAAAACCATAACTAAATGTAGAAATGAATATGATAGACAAAGTATTATTAACTGTAATAAAAATATTAAAAAGATATGGGACAGAATAAATATACTATTAGGAAATAGGAAACAATCGCTAGATACTATGATATTATCTAATATGAACATGCAGGGAAACACGAAAGTTATAGCTGATGGGTTTGCGACTACTTTTGATGAGGAAATCCAACGAATTAAACATATATGTGACGATAAATGGTTAAGTAGATGCAATTACGTGCAAAAATCTGACAAAAATATGAGATGGCAACCAGTGAGCGACAAATACGTAAGGAAAATAATTAAAAATATGAACGCTAACAAATCACCTGGGAGCGATCTCATACGGATGTCAGATTTAAAAATAATAGCTAACAAGATAAGTCCTATTATAACGAAGTTAATTAATTTATCTGTTGAAAAACATAAATTTCCCGATAAACTTAAAGAAGCAATAATACGTCCTATATATAAAAAAGGCGACCGTAAGATACACTCTAATTATAGGCCGATAGCAATTTTATCTAGTGTTGACAAAGTGATAGAAAAGTGCATAATAAATCAACTAGGGAACTATTTAAGTACAAATAACTTAATAAATAAATCACAGCACGGTTTTCAAAAAGGAAAGGGTACCAATACATTATAGTCCAATTTTACTAACGAAATTAATAACTATTTAAACGAGAAAAAAATTGTAGTAGCAATATTTTTTGATTACAAAAAAGCTTTTGAAACTTTAGAAACAAACACGCTAATAACATCATTAGAAGAGTGTGGCGTGGAGAGGCCTCTGAAAGAATGGTTCAGAGACTACCTCACTTCACGCTGCTACCGGGTCAAGATAGGGGACACGTTTAGCGATGAAAAATTGGTCCGATGTGGGGTACCGCAGGGCTCAGGAAGCGGTCCCGTATGCTATTTAATGCATGTAAATAGCTTATGTAATGTGCTACAACATTGCTCAGCGCACATGTTCGCGGACGACCTGTGTATCTTGCGAGCCGGTACGGACCTCGCTGAAACGTGTCAACTAGTTCAGCAAGACGTGGACGTAGTAGTGAAATGGTCGCATGATAACGGAATCGTATTAAATACCGATAAAACACAATATATGATCATACACTCGCCCTACTTACCATTAAAAGAAAATCCTCTAACACTATACACTCACACTTTTGATTGCATTCATGGTAACTATGTCAATTGTGGTTGCAAACCTATTCAGAGAATAAAATGTGTTACTTACTTAGGTATTAAAGTTGACGAGCATTTCTCATGGATAGAACATATAAATTTCTTGATAAATAAACTAAGAAGTATATTGAGTAAATTTTACCACTTAAGTTACCGAGTTCCTAGTAGCACCCTAAAAATTCTGTACACTTGTATGGTGGAATCTGTAATGGATTATGCTCTTGACTGCTATGGGCTTACATTTAAATCCTACATTGAAAAATTAGAAAACATACAAATTAGGTTCCTAAAACTACTAGTGGATAAAAAAACTAAAAATAAATATAAAAATGATTATTATAAACTTTTCAAAATTTGTAAAGTATTACCGGTCAGACTGAAACATAAATATATTCTCGCAACCAATAACCATGGCAGACATGAGCATAGCTCATTGCTGACAAAAGTGTGTAACAATTATAACACCCGAGCGATGTCATCTGGTAAATATGTAGTACCGAGAGTTAATAATGTCTATGGAGACCGAACATTAAACAAACGTATCCCTTATATACTCAACAATTTACCAGATGAAATCAGGGACGAAGAAATAAAATATAAATTTAAGAATAAACTAAAAAAATATCTACTCAGTACACTGCCATAACTTGTCTATATGTATATGTATGTATATATATGTGTGTATGTGTGTATATATGTATATGGGTGTGTGTATGTATGTATGTGTATATATATATATATATATATATACCTAACAGTTGTTTTTCTATTATTATTTTGTTTTTATATATTAATATTACTATACACTTTCAAAAATAATATTAAACTATGATTGTAAATCGATCCAACAGACAAACTATGTACATATAGTTTTGTTGGACTTAGTGTTAAATTGTAAGAACTACTATGTACCTTTATTAAATAAATAAAAAAAAAAAATAAAAAAAAAAAAAAAAAAAAAAGTCGAAATAAGAACCTCCTTTTTTTTGGAGCCGGTTAAAAATGGAGATTGCTTTCCAAATAAAATGTAGTATTCCAAACATTTTAACACAATTAGCACTACTACAAATTACAAATGACGTTTACAAAGCAGCCATTCGGAATTAGTTCGGTATCTAAACTCAATAAATAAATACCCAAATCCTTAGAGGACGATAAATCAACATGAGCCTTTATTTACGAACAAGAGAACTATTAGCGCCGAACTACACTAAATAAAGAGGGTAAAACGATAAAATTCTAGTGTTAGTGTTTAAGTTTATCAGTTTTCTCAAGTTGCTGTGCAGTTTCTGAACTGCAAAGTAAGGTGGTGTAAATTTTAAACTGGTATTGGAAGTTGGTTTGTAGTTTTATATCGGAAAGAAACAAGTATACAATTAGACATTTTTCTTGCCGGTATAAAATGTAGCTTAACTTACTATTTATCGTATTTATACAATTTATGTCCTTTGCATATGAACATCCTGTATGGAAGTAACAACGCGCGAATTGGCATCGAAAAATATTGAATGATTCGAAAGTTTCATAATCCGGATCATAAAACATTCGAATGACAACCTTTGTCATTAATTTATTATTTATTATACCTACGAATTACCATAGTTATAATTTTATATTCTATTCTATCACATACACACAACACCATCTAGCCCAAACTAAGCAGAGCTTGTACTATGGGTACTAGACAATCATGGATAAACATACATATATAATTTTTTTTGTAAAATACATACATACATAATATTATACATAGAAATACCCAAACCAAGACAAACATCCATGTTCATGCACACAAATGCTTGACTTGTACGGGAATCGAACCCGCGACCTCAAGCGTGGCAGTTGGTTACACCAACTACTACGCCATCGAGGCCGACATAATATATAATGCTTCACATTTTATTGTGTGCGATTGTATCAATAACAATTTTATTGGTTATCATTCGAATCTTCGATCGGCATACGACTGTACATTAAATTATCTCTAATACATATTTCATCAACGATGGAAACTTTCGAATCACAATCACTAATTCGAATACATTCGAATGTCTTAAACGTTTAAATAATTCGAATGTCTAATTATCGATACTTTCTTACGTAGGTATAGAATAAATCGATGTGATAAAATTGATATTTAATTCTGTGCCTCCTGTGATGAGTGATATAAGTTGAGTTGTACCCTTTTTGTGATTTTTGCATAGAAATGATCAGAAAAAAATTAGGATTTTTTTGATCTAACTCACGTTCTTCTATCTACCATAGTTTCGGAGATAATTTTGTGCAAAGTGATATAACTGGCTGGATTTTTGCAAAAATATCGTGAATATAGATATATTTCAAGTTGTAACCTTTATAAGTAAATGCTCCACACATTATTTTTTGTGTTTCATGATATAAGTGTGATATATATTTATTTGCACATTTAATTTTTCATCTTACACAAAGACAACTTATAAGTGCAATATAATTTAACTGTAGTTGTATCATTAATCACATTATAGAGAAGGATGTATTAGAAATAAAAAAGGTACAAGTTATAGGTTTTTAAACGATTACTTTAAATCTATAACATTGACCACAAAAATGTAAATGAATAATGAAAGTGAATGTTTTATCTACAAAAATAAGTACTAAAGTTAATCCTAGCCCACTTAGAACACGAACTAGATTTTTTAAAATCTTCTTTTGGTTATCCTGTATTTTTGACTTGTATCACTTGTCACAGGAGGCACAGAATTATATATCAATGTAAAATTAAGTAGGCATTTTGTGAGCAGGAAAACAATCATCTTTATCCCTTTGTAGCAGCATTGCTTTCCTTTTTACGGACGCATAATGATACCTATTTTGTGTTTAAAGAGGCTATTTGTCACTATAAACAAGGATAATCAAATATACCTAGGTAGATGCTTTTCAAAATAATAGTGTAAAAGCTTTCTAATATAATAAAATATATTATTATTTTTTTCTTTAAGTCATATATATTTGGGATTAAATATAATGATCAGCAAAAATACTAATTGGTCAGCAAATATTGCACAGCATAACGAGCATCTATACGCCTCAAATCACTGCATTCCGTCTCGGAAGTGTTAGGTTATGTTAGGTTCCTTTCTTTAAACCCCCCCAAAAATAGGAGCCCCGCCTAGCGGGGCTCCGTCGACTTAGTTTGATCTCTTTAAAGTTTGCTGGCCATGAGTTGCTGATCAATTAGCTTTTTTGCTGCGCAAATAGTATTTTTTTGCTGTGCAGTTAAATACTACTACAATATATTTTATTAAAATTGCTCTCCAGACCTATGATTAGCTTTTAATATCTTGCTATAAAATTTTATTCATTCCAGTTGAATCTAGATTCTAAATAGATTAATGCGATTAACGTATCTTAAAGTGCTTTTTAATTTTCAGATCATAATTGGTATCCCATTCTACACGTACAGTCGGTAAGTTACTTGTTCTATTAAGACAGCATGATAATCGGTATTTATACATCATATTTAACCTATATATTACTTTTTTAAACGCGTAATGGTTTTATTGCGTATTAGGTCGCTATTAAACGTCCATGGGAATCTAAACTGAGACTCTACAATCGACAACTGCTCAAGCTCTAATCTATACTAATATTATAAAGAGGAATGATTTAAGTATTTGTATGTTTGTTTGTTTGTAAGGATTTCTCTCAAAAATTACACAACCGTTTAAAAAAAATTTCACCATTAGAAAGCTATGTTTTATTTTAAAAAAGTACTATTGCTAACATAACCTTACCTATTCTTACGCAAGCGAAACCGCAGGAAAAAGCTAGTAATATATATATATATATATATATATATAGATAGTACTTGCTGGACTAATGAGTCAGGTATCTTTTAATTAATATCTTAAAAAGTCTAAGCCAAATAATTGGTCTAGTCTAAAAATACCACTTCAATTGAAATGAGATGTTCGCTAACATTCTTATATTTTTTATCCCAATTTAAAATGTCCCTCGAAACTCAAAGTGACATTGACATTCAATTAATACTTTTAAAATAAATGTTGAATGATCTAATTGTTTTATAACAATAGGTTGTTAGTTACAGCAAAGGTAATAAATCAAATAGTTCTTTAATTAAATTGCACTTTACGTAATTAATCTTTAGACGCAAGCCACGCTTAAGAGGCATCTGACTCTGGTATGGACGTACTATACGCTATACGAGCAACCAAAATGTCTGCGCTACACAAGCGTTAGACACCATTTCTGCGTGGCTTGCACCTTAAAGTCAAGTAATTTTCGGTCGTCGCACGTCGCAAAGGTTTAATAACTAGACTTAAAACAATAAAATTTGAGACTTATTTCGTATATAACACAATCCAATTTAAAAATTATTTTATAGCGGTGTCCCATCGGATTGTTTTTGAAGTGAAAACTTCTTTAAGCGCGTTGAGCACTTCTTGGGTGAACAAAAATCATAGATCTCGCGTCATCGTCACGCTTCCACGCTTTCCATTTCTGAATTATTTTAGAATATTAACAATATCTCAGAAATGGTGCGTCCTACGCAAAAAAATAACGTAATTTTGATCCCCTTAATAACCGCGAGAGTATCAGGAACTAGTATCCGACCCGACCATCCTTTCTTTTTTTTTAAATTAAGAACTTCTTTAGGCGCTTAAGCACTTCTTGGGTGAACAAAAATCATGGAACTCGCGTCATCGTCACCGAACGCTTTCCATTTTTAAATTATTTTTGGTTTATAATTTGGTTTATAAAGAAGAGTTTATGATCAAGGATTAAAGTTTTCACTTCTATCGGCAGTCCCCAAAGACTGTCCCAATATTTTTTATTTTTATTTTTTAGGGATAGCTCACTTCCTAGTTATAAATCCTGTGTCGCGGAGGACTTTAGAAACATTTAAACAACGGATATATAGAACAGCCAGACACGGAACAAACATTTGTGGATCACACAAAGTTTTGTCCCGTGTGGTCTTCGAACCCATAAAACTGGATGCAATGGCAGTGACGAGGCGACCATTTAAACCATTACGCCATCCATGCAGTCGTTGTCTGCGCGTCGTACATCACACACAATGTAAAACCCACATATCACTCACTGGATCTATGTTGTCTGCTCGTAAGCCCAGCGTTGACTATTAACAACTGCGTTACCAGCTAGTGAACAGTCAATAATGACTCTAATATGTACAAAAGCAGGCCATTATTTTATAGTTAGTTTATTTGTTATACATGCATACATTCACGCCCATTTCCCAGAGGGGAAGACAGAATCACAATTGTAAATAAAAATAATACTTTTATTAGTTGAAATATGATCAGGTACAATACAAAAACATAGGTATAGGCTGAAATCTTCATTCTTCTTTTGAGGTGGTGAAAAACGCACGCGTTCATAAGAAAAGGGTGCAATACAATTTCCGCAAAAACCGGCGATCGACTTCGAAAATGCCGTTTTTCCACTATGTAAATTTTTTTAATTGTTATATTGCAGCTTTAAATATTGAGATGTTCAAACTTGGAATAGATTGTATCTAATATTGTCTTACTTTTACGCGAATGTTGTAATTTGAAATTAACCTAAAAAAATATAAAGTAGTTTAATATCAATTGGAATATTGACTAGGGATGTACATTTGTAGAAGAACCAAATAACCATACATTGCTAGACACATATATACATCGATGTGTGTTTGTGTGCGTCAGTGTACGCGCATTATATTAACCTAATTCTATAACATATGGGTTTTGTGATTCAATACTACAACACTACTCATGTCTGCTTGAGTCAGCCTAGAGCGAGCGCTTAGTCACCCGCTGAGACATCTACTACACCTTCCTATGTTCAGCTGAATTTTGAAACACGTTATACAAAAAGCATTTTACGAATATTGTTAGCTCTTTGCCAAAATTACGTCGTAAGATTGACATGATATTTATTTCCTTTAGTTTTGAGAAATCTGTGTCAAATGTTTCCATATATAGAAACTTACGTGGTTAGTCACCTATATTAGTAATAATAGATTGCATATAGTCTCACACATATCTCCAAAGGGAGAGCAAAGGAATATAACACACCCACATTTCCCCAGCTATGGTTTCCCATAGTAAAGCCTATTGCCTAATCCGGGCACAGTTGCATACTTCAATGCAGCTGATCATTACTTGATGGAAAATTCTAATAACATTTTGCCCCATCCAGGAATCGAACCTGAGATCTCATGCATAGCAGTCACATTCTTCATCACTGCGCCACAGAAGCAATTAGTAAATATAAGTATATGTTTTATTTACGCGTTTCAGTGTATAGGATTCTTAACCGGTATTGAATGTTGACTTGCGTTTGAAAATTATTTCAACTGATGTTCGTCTATAATATGGTCAACTATGAAACGTAATTGGGGACATCGTTTTCATCGTGGAGACCGTTGGACTGCCACGCCGATGTCTCCAGATCGCTCCCAAGGCTTAAGGCATCTGACTTTTCGACTTTATTTGCATATTAATTAGTTAATTATCACTAGTTTTTACTGTAAAGGACAACATCATAAGGAAACCTGCATATCTGAGAGTTCTCTACAATCTTCTCAAATATATGTAAAGTCTAGCAACCTGCGCTGGGCCAGCGTGGGAGACTATGGCCTAACCCTTCTAACGCGAAGAAGAGACCCGTATCCGGCAGTGGAACAGCTCATATACAATACTGTTATTGTAGAATAATAGTGACTTTGATATAATGATGTAAGATTCGCGCAAAGTAAATTACAAGTACCGTCACTATAATCGCTTCGTAGATCATTAGAGTTATGTTTATGTTATTTTTCATATTATAGATTAGTATGATTACTGACAATAAAATATAATTGTTTTGTATATAAGTATTGAAATAGATACTAACGTGTTAACATACATTATTAAGGTTAAGCAAGCACTGTCCCAAAAGTAGCTGAACAACATAAGCGACAAAAGTATATTAACATACGGCAACATTAAAAATATACTTTGTTAACCTAATTTTGTCTTTACTGCTGTTTAGTGACTTTTGATACAATGATGTTCAGCGACATTTGGATTGATGGTGTACAGCGACTTTAGGAATACTAGTGCACAGATACTTTTGAAATACTCGTGTTTAACGACTTTTGTAAATTTCTGGTGTACAGGCTATTTTGTTTCCTACTTGCGACTATAACTTATGGCATTTTATTGTGAACAGGTGTTTTGTTAAGTTGATTCTGTTCATCGACTTTCGGTGCTGACTGTACTTAGCAGGACATAAAAATAGGTGTGAGTTTGATTTTATTACAGAACTTTAAAAGCATGAGCAATATTCTACTGTGATTCATATTCATATAAACATTTTGCTGTAGAGTCACTGTTGAATGAATTAACTTCTGACGATAGAATACATCAGATGAATCATTGGATAATGGTTTTAAAACCTGTTTAGATTTCTGCCATATGACATTTGACATATATGTATCTTCTAATGGATTTAGTACGTACAGCAGATAGCGCGTATACAGGCTGTATACATCATGTAAAACGACCGACACTGACTATCCCGACAAGTAACCTACATGATTATACTCAATAGTTAAAGTATATTAGGGATTATCAAGAATCTATACTAATTTATACTATTATTATCAAGAGGAAAGATTTAATTAATGTTTGTTTGTTTGTAAGAATTTAACTCAAAAACGACACAACCAATTTTAATTTTTCCACCATTAGAATGCTATATCAGCGAGTATCATCAGCCATTTTTTTTTTTAATTACTGTTACTAACCTATCCTATACGAGCAAAGCCGCGGGAAAAAGCTAGTCTACCTATATAAACAGGCAAAAATGAAACAATACAGTACTTTTTCTCCAGTGTCTGTCAAAGGATTTTCTTTTTTTTTTGTTTGTTAAGTAGCTACTGAGCTTTATAGTTGGTAATGAAAAAATATGAGCAGTTTTTATTTATTTATTAAGGTGATTACAATAGGTAACAATTAAAGCATATTATATAGATAGGTACAGATAAATCAGATCAGTACCTGTTTATCCTCTACTTGGCAACGAATGTTCTCTTGTTTAGTTGAATAGCTATTGACGATCAAATGTGAAAGAGTAGAAAAAAAGTTGAAAAGTGGAGAATTACATTGATTCATAAGTTATTCGTCGAATGTAGACTTGTAATCTAAACGGCTTGTTACATTATTTAAGTAATAAAACAGCGGTTTTTATACGAGACTTTCTTACTTTCTTGTCGTTTTTAATGTATACTTATATTATAAAGAGGAAAGATTTGGTTTTTGTTTGTTTGTTTGTAAGAATTTAACTCAAAAACTATTAAACTGATTAAAAAAATCTTTTACTATTGGAAAGCTATATTATCACCGAGTAAGATAGGCTATATTTTATTCAAAACCCTACTTTTACGCAAGCGAAGTCGTGGGCACAAGCTAGTTCTCTATTTACCCGAAATGGTGATTTATGAGAATAACTTTTTCGGTACGTTGATCTCTTATTTGTCAATAAAAACGGTTACATTTCCAAAATCACGTGATTTATTATTAATCAATGAGTGTCCAAGTGTAAATAATAAAGTTCACCATCAAAATTTGACTGAACTATATAATTGGCAGACTACATTCTAAGCGCATCCTCAAACGCAATTAATATTCAGCTTCTAGTTTAACGACGTTCCCCTGGGACGCGCTGCCAATTCCATATTGACGATCATGTTTAGTTATGAAGTGGGAACTCGTGTAATATAAACCACTTAATACGTTTTAATAGCTTGTTAGATTGCTTTACAATATCTTCCTAGTTTTTATATATGCACCTAGCCAAGAATGACTTTTAGTTACTAATACTACACGCTTGTATTTAAGTATGTATAACTAGCTTTTGCTCGCAGCTTCGCTTGCGTAAAAGTAGCTGTTACTCGGTGATAATATAGCTTTCTAACGGTGAAAGAATTTCAAAATCGGTGAAGTAGGTTTTAAGTTAAATCGTTACAAACAAACATACAAATAAAAATCGAATCTTTCCTCTTTATAATATTAAGCATAGATATCTATGACTGCACGGATGATCCAATTGTTTGAGTGGTATAGATATTCGGTGAATTGCAATGGCGAAGACCAAGTTGAAACATGATACGAAGTAAAATATTATGTAAATCACAAAATAATAGTTGTAGCGAATCTAGGTGTCCTTTTTCCGTTATTTCAAGGTATTTCAAGTCCTCTGGGATGCAGAAAAAATACCTAGTGTTCGGTAGATGCAAAAAAATTAATATCCATAACGGGAATTAACGTTATCATAATTTGCCTTTAGGAGTTTGAAGTTTCGACCAGGTTGCACTGACCATAGCCACAGAGCTGAGTCAAACACTGACTTAACCTATTGGGTCGCAGCGGCACACCGACAGCCAGATACTATAGATTTTTAATTATGTATACTTAACATAATTAAAAATCTTTAAGAATTGACTGGAATTGATAATTTTAGTTATGAATTGCATATAAGTATATCATGCAAAGCGAAAAAAATAAAACCTTATTCAGCAACAAATTTGATTCAATATCAGTCTATTATCAATTAAAATAAGAGGAATACTAATCCCAAAATGAGTCTGCGATACCCACTTTCCTTCATCCTCCTCACGTTCAATAATATCGCAAACTTTACATCGCCGAGCCTTATTTACATAGAATATTCGACAAAAAAGAGGATCACGGCTAAAAACCGTGAGATATGTTCCCATTTGCATATTTATACGAAAAGATGTTTTCAATTTCCTTTTTGCCTTTTAATATTTATTTAGGCTCGTGATTTTTATGGAAGAATAAGATTGGAAGTGGTTTTTTGGTGAACGAATAGAAACTACATTGATGAATAAAATCGATTATAATAGAGCTGAATCTTTAAGTAACAATACCAATACCTATAGCATATTTATGCCCACTTCTTAGTGTGAAAAGGGATAAGTCATCTGACACACTGGCTGGTGCGAGTAGACAAACGTCACATAATATCTTCATAAAGGACTTGAAGCTCACGATGTTTTCCTTCATCGTTTGAAGAGAGAATAATAATAAAAGCAGTAATTTTGACTATTTGGATGGCATAGTGGTTGAAGTAGTAACCTTCTCATTATCAATGCATCAAGTTTTGTGGGTTTACTCTATTTGTCGCGTGTAACGACACGCGACAAATAGAGTGTGATTTAGAATTAGTTGTTCCAATTCTGGATGATCGTTGTTTGAATGTTTGTAAAGTCCACTGAACACAGAAAATACTCAAAGCTTGGGTACATCAAATAATATTAGGCAATTAAAGTCAAAGTCAAAAATCTTTATTTCCATAAAAATGTGTAAACAATTCTTGGACACGTCAATAAACTGATATATCAATTAAAATATACTTATTACTAACGTAACCTTTTTTTTTTTTTGGTACCCAGGAAAAATGCTTGATGCACTATCCGCCGGCTAGGGGACGGCACCGGCGGGGCGTGTGGGACTCCCCATACTGGTATACCCACTAAAAAACCTGGGGTGTTCCCTCTCTCACCCAATGGAGGGGCGGGCCTGTTGGGAGATTACTAACGAAACCAAACCTAACCTAACCTACATTTACAAGAGCGAAGCCGTGAGCAAAATCTAGTAATTTATTATGGAGCAGCGCTGAACCCGCCAGCTTAACACCATAGCTTCTGTTACATGATTGAAAATACAAACAATATGCAATATGGCATGTCATGTTACATTACGCTTCGATTCTATAATACGACTTTTGCCACTGAGTTAGGGGCACAGCCGTTGGCCCGTAGTTTGCAGCCGATCATGAGGTCCGATGATTAATCCTAGGTCACAAAGGATTTGAGAAGGATTGTTGTGTTGTCGGTAGGTAGCAATAGACTAATGATAACAGCCCTTTTCTGCATTTCACTTTCAATTGCTTATCATTTATCGCTATGTCAAGATGTGTGTGATTCTCACAGATGGCCACATTGTTTGATATTGTACAATTTGGATTGTGAATGTATGTCCTATGTTTTTCTATCCATAGTCGTATTCCAAAACCTAAATTTTCTACCAGAGAAGAAATAATCTTTAGTTTACATTATCAAACCCACAGGAAAGAATACTTTTCTAAGTGATTAATTCTCCCCTTAGGCCTAAACCACACGAGTACAAAGTCAATCACCGCAACAAACAAAACAAAAGCCGAAAGCCTTTTCAATCAAAAGGTATGAAGCTAAACAAATGATTAAACGTACGAGTTGAGTGATTCGCGAAAATGGTATAACTACGAAGTTTCCGGGGTGTTTCCTCGAGTGGAAAAATACCGCGAATGTTGGAGTCTTTAAAAGACTTGATTGTGAGCAACTCGCATGTTTGTGGTCTTGGTTGTTTTGATTATAAAAGTCTCAGTAGCAGTATGGAGTCTGAAAAAGTAAAATAGGTGCCACTACTACCAGTGTTTTTAGTTTTAACAAGTCACATAATAGGGTGCAAGCCTATTGTCATCTATCAGACACAGTCGCAGATCGTGCGGCTCCTAACAAATGTTTTAATGAAAAGCCAGTTACTCTTTTCCTGGCCATCAATAATCAATTAATTTGAAGATTTGTGTAGATGTTTAGATATCTGTTTTACACGCAATATTAGAACAACAGGCATAATATAAGCTTAAATTTAAACTATCTATTTGCGGAATAGCACAATATTTTGTGTTTTGTAAGATTTAAACTCTCGACGTACTGGCAGTGATAAGTTGCGAGATTTCGGTATACAGTGGCATAAATTTAAGTTTTTTATTTATATTTTAAAATATGGGTTCAGTTTCTATTTGGAGAAAATTATTATTATTGTATTATGCTAAATAATGCTCAATAACACCATGCTGCCTAGTAATGTGTTAGGTAAAAGTCAATATACTTGCCCCTATTACGTAATACTGAAAACATAGATTACTTAAAGTGGCTTATATATGTACTGACCCCTTCAAGGATTACTACTTCGAGCATGAAGCTATACAATACTATGTATGAGCTTTAATCTGCGGCTTCGCTCGTTCGGAAAATATTCCTTTTTTTCTGGATGAAAGGCATTCTAGGTCCTTTTCTGTATTCCTGACAGCGTTTATGCGGCATTTCTCCCACGTACGAGCAAGCTTTGGAATGAACTGCCTGCTTCGGTGTTCCCGAGCGCCATGATATATCCTTCATCAAACGAGGTTTAAAGAGAGTTCTACTTTCACGGTAGGCAGCGGCTTTGCTGTGTCCTGACATTGCTGAAGTCTATGAGCAGCGGTTACCACTTTCTATCAGGTGGGCCGCTCGCTCGCCTGCCGCCAATGGCAATAAAAAAAAATGAGACAGTCTTTGGGGACTGCCGATAGAAGTGAAAACTTTAATCCTTGATCATAAACACTTCTTTATAAACGAAAAATAATTCAGAAATGGAAAGCGTTCGGTGACGATGACGCGAGTTCCATGATTTTTGTTCACCCAAAAAGCGCCTAAAGAACTCTTCACTTCAAAAAAATATCTATGATAATCTCACATTCGCATTTATAACATAGGATGTAACTATAAAAACTTCAAAGGATTTCTCCGTTGTGGACCTCTAAACATCATGATTATTTACATAAGCATACTAACACAAGCTAAAGTACAAACTAAATCGACTCTTAAACGTTTCAACCACTAAGATATTTTAATATCCTAGCATAACTTTAAACCAAAATGCCTTCTAGAAAGACCAAATCCGCTGTGGAATGTAAATAGGACGATGGAACTACTGAACTTTGTCCAGCCAGACGCGGACACACTGTTTCTACGAAAGGCCAACTTATTTGATGTACGGGTTCATAAAGCCTGCAATATGCGCTAATAGTTTTAGTTCTGAAACTTATGTGGGCATATTATTATGTTGAAGCCATTACAGCTTCTTATGGATAGTTTTATGCTTTGAAGGCATAGTCATTTATAAGTATGACTTACTAGGTCATACACAGCTTGTTGACGTTAAAGTATACTTTAACTTATACGGATTTTACCGCGGTTTATATAAAATTCTACTTTTACATAATTTAATAGAGCCTCGCTGATTTCAGCATGAATGGGCCGGCTCGACCGGGGAAGCACTACCCTCTCACAGAATATCGACGTGAAATAGCAGTATTCCTACTGTTGTGTTTCGTCTGGTGAGTGACAGTGCCGTAGGCCCAATCACCCCTTTCTCCTTTCTCGTTCTTTCTCCTTCCCACTTCCTTTCCTAAAGGTGCGGCAACGCGCAAGTGATGCCTCTGGTGTTGCAGGCGTCCATAGACTACGGTGGCTACTTACCATCAGGTGGTATGCTTGTTTGCCACTCTAATCATATAACAAAAAATTTAATAATAATAATTTATTTGCACAGGAAGTAGGTACATGAAATATTGATCATAAAATTCTTTTTGTTGTTCCTTGTACAATCTGCCTTACGTTAGGTATGCATTTAGATTTACATAATCACAGAAAAATATAAATAATTACTTACCTATTTTTTAAATCTTTTAGTTCCAATGAACAATTTTATGTAACAATAATTTATATAGTGTAATAATTTCAAAATTATCTAAAAGTAGTTCTATTTCAATGTATAACATTCGTGTAAATGAAAAACAATATCAGTTTATTGTTGAAAATTCATTGGAATTTCTTATGAATACTTTTATATCTTGGAAGTATGGTCACATAATAAGCTTGTGTTTATATAGTATAGAAGTACCATTTTCTTAGGAAAAAACGGCCTGCGAGTAATAACAGTGTTAGTGAATTCATTCGATGAGTAAGAGGTCCAGAGACTTACATACCTACCTTATTCCTTGCGTATCATTTCACCTTTAATTAATTACTTTAAGGTCCGTAGTGCGTGAGTGATATCACGGGTATTAGAAGTGTTCATAGGTTACAATAACTACGTAAAATTAGGCAGGCCGTATTCTTGTTTGTAATCTATACTAATATTATAAAGCTGAACAGTTTGTTTGTTGTTTGAACGCGCTAATCTCAGGAACTACTGGTTCGATTTGAAAAATCTTTTAGTGTTGGATGGCCTATTTATCGAGGAAGGCTATAGGCTATATAATCACGCTAGGATCCGGGGGCGGCGCAGTAACGATAAACGCGGGTGAAACCGCGGGAACAGCTAGTGAAAAATAAAGATTGACTGCACCGATTGCGTATTCGTAAGTAGAGACGTCGTCACTTCGCCGCACAGAATAAAAAATGGGTGATCTAGTAATAATTGTTCCCAGTCTGCGTGTTCTTTGTGTCCGTTGTTTCAATGTTTGTAAAGAGCCCTGAGTCACAGAAATGATTCGAAGTGCGGGAGCTATACATACAAACATAGATTCGGGAGAAGGGAAATAATTATTTTTGAAGTGAAAACTTCTTTAGCGACGTTGTGCACTTTTTTGTTTTGGGTAAAAAATGTTAAACTCGCGTCAGGACACGTGACCTGATCGAAAATTCTTAAGACGGAGGGAGAATTGTCAAAATCACGTCAGGACACGTGACCTGATCGAAAATTCGTAAGATGGCGGGAGAATTGTCATGTTTGTGTTCGATAGCGCAATAAATGTATATTGTATTTTACCACATAAATGATAGTACTTTTATACTGATAATTAAAGCAATTCTTGCAAAATTATTCCCTAACCATTCCAAAATATCAAAAATGCACAACGTTAATATTCAAGTTTTCACTTCTGCCGGCACTCCCGGAGTGCAACCCGTTGCTTTTTTCATAGTAAACTCTTGGCTGTCTCTTTCGCTTCGTGATTAAATACAATCATTGATTCTCAGCAATCGTTTAACGGTACGCCAGTAATATTTTATGCAAGGTTTATAAGTACTTACTGCCTTTTTATAAAGGGATACTTATATGTTTCGAATACCAAGTAACGTTTTATGCTGAAATGCCGATTTGTAGGAGGCTCATACTGAAATTTTCCACACGTCATATTTTTACAACTATTTGCAAAACATATAAAATATTCATAATACAAGCCTTGGAATTTGGCCAAAACATAACATTTAATATTCCAATTTCAAGCAGTTACCGGGTACTTCATCTATCTTGACATGGTTAAAAAATATATTATTATTTATAGAAATAAACATTATCCAGTTTTCGTTTGTAACTGTTATTCGGTAATCATTACCTTCGTCTTATGCCATTGTCCTATGAGGTACCATAAATTCATTATAAAACCTCATAATGTATAAGCTCAACTTAAACCGCTGGTTAAACTAAACACATGCATACCTAAACCACTACATTCATGGTTGTAGCTCATCTCACATGATCAGACATTTTGACGACGAATAATCCTTAGCATACCCTCAGTTTACAAAGCTAATAATACTCAAGCAGTAACGCAAGGAATCCTTTACACCCCATAAATCTCTCATAATTAATATTCCTTTGCCTCTATGAATAACTCAGAGCTGTGACGCATGCTACTGCATCTCACTATGTTTTTATGCTCCGTTGCTTATGAAATGTAAAACACTTTGATATTTAATAGACTCCTCCAATTACATATTATGTACATATGTGGCATACACACAGAACATAATATAATGTTTGCTTTGGTTAGGTCTCAAGTTCAATACCCAGTTTCACGCACGGCAATAGACTTGTTTCCAATAATGAGAGACTAAAATAGATATCGAAGTATAACACACCTCTTTCAATTCTTCAAGGAGCTTTGTATGTATACTGTTTACCTTAAAATGTTAAGGAAAATGCATACCAAAAATTGAGTTTTCTGCAAATCGAAGAATGTATTTTACCTTTTCTATGGCTATAGGGTAGCGTTGTGACAAGGCTTTTCTAGCTGCCCGAAGGAAATTGGAATATATAAACGATTGCTATCTGATGACATCAATAGGTTTCCACATTATTACGTGCTCTTTCAAACATAGAGACTATCAGGTCAATTACCAAGCTTTTAATGGGTCAACTGGAAAGAAAGTGTAATCTAAGTACTAATATATCTTCAAGAATAACTGATGCGCCGCACGCGTACGCTTCTTATTATCAACGTAGTAACCTTTTAATGATACACCTTCTTTAAGGGAGCACTGACAAGTAAAACTTATCTTCATAGTAATGACTTTTTTTTTATACTACAACTAAGGTGGCAAACAAGCATACGGCCCACCTGATGGTAAGTGGTCACCGTAGTCTATGGACGCTTGCAATACCAGAGGTATCACTTGCGCGTTGCCGATCCTTTAGAAAAGGACGTGGGAAGGAGAAGGAGCGGGATGGGGGAAAGGGGGTCATTGGGCCTCCGGCACTCTCACTCACCGAACGAAACACAACAGTAGGAACACTACTATTTCACGTCGATATATGACTATGGACTTAACATTTAATTTGATTGGTTTTAGTTAAATCTAAGCACCCAATATGACGGCGGTGCCCAACATTAATTTTGCCTTAGCAAGTTGTTGTTTTATTAATATTTATTATTTTTCTTTCGTGATTTGTTTGCTTTTATATAGTTTTTGATACTAATTTCACTCTAGTTAGATTTGTTTAGGAGCTTAGTTAAGACTATTATAAGGTAAGTTATCTTAAACTAAGCTCTAATTCATATTTTCTTATGGGTTTGAACAGCTGTCAATTTGTTTTAATATTCTCATTAAGCGAATTCACAGCAAGTAACTGTGAAATAACGACTTACCAAATCATCCAAGTCAAAATTAAAATTTAATTCATGACTGCAACGACCAATATTTCAAAAGCAGTCAATGGTAATGGATCGAGAAATTCAAATCCCGACCCGTCAAGCTATTGAATATGAGAAATAGTTCCGCAAACAGTTTTTTGAACTGAATATAAATTGTGCACAGACTTTAAAAGTTCGCTGTGGCTTATATTGATCGTCTTCCGAAACTTATGCACGGAATCTGTGCTGTGACTGTATCAGGCATAAACCTGAGTAAACGTATAAAAGCTATAGATAATATAATTATGTAGCTATATGATAGTAACATAGTTGGATTTAGGTATACCTGTGTAGGGTTTGGCAGGGGTTATTACATTCATTCACATTAGGCCAGCTGTTTGTAACTCTTAGGAAGAGAGAGTGAACCTGTTGCCATCAACACATCATTTGAATACATTTTATCTGAATGTATGCAAAAGTGAAATTTTTTTTTTTACAAATTGTTTACACACTTTAGTATTGTCTTCTGTTTACGCGAATGTTATTCATTGAACTTAAACTACTATATACGGATTTTAGCGCGTTGTTTATTTGACACTTTATTACAAAATATTTGAAAACTGTTACACTACTATTACTATTAAACTTTACTAATTTTTAAGCTAATTAAATGATTGAAACTATTAAAACTATTTATTAAACTATTGCTATACTATTATACTATTTATATTTGTGTTTACACTTTCCCTGACGTTTCGGTTGCTTTTCAGCAGCCATGGTCACGGGGAGACTAAGATAGCAGTTGTCCCAATGTTCCAGTGTAGTTATTTCAAAGTACCCGAACATAATTTAATCATGGGTGTTTCTATTTACGCAGAATGAGCTCAAAGTATCATGAAGTCTAGCTGTGGTTTGCTTCTTCTTGGGTTTGACTATTTGAATGACTGGACCCCAAGCTGGTGGTACATTCCAACCACCTTCTCTATTTAAATTAGGATGTTTTTTGATTTCAATAGCCTCGCGAAGCATCCTTGGTAGGAATCGGTGTTCTTTAGCGAGCATCTGTGGTTTGTCAAATCTCAGGTAGTGGTTGGTCCCCTGTTGCACAAACGCTCGTTGAAGTCTGCTGTGTGTGAACATGTGAACATATATACATATATATATATATATATATATATATATATATATATATATATATATATATATATATATATATATATATATATATATATATATATATGTATATATATATATATATATATATATTAAAACGTGAAGCGAAAACCTTGGATCCCTTTTTACAAAAATTGGGCGGACGGAGGAGTTTGGCACAGTTTCACACATTGTGAAATTTGGCACAGTTAAAGTTTATATGGAGAAGGAGGGGCGAATCATAATATTTTTATAAAATATGCATTAGAGATACATTAAATGAATGAAAGAACACTACACGCACGCAACCATGCATTTGACACACGCAGTCGAATCGCGTTCGTAGTATTTCGGCATTGTGCGTCTGACGTCGTACAATTATTTTTAACTTTTAACCATAGTAACAAGTTTTCTTTATTACAATAAATAGTACCTTATTTATATGTACTAAAGAAAAAAGAAAACAAACTAGCAAGCAAGAGTTTTGGTCGAATTTTGAGCACTAGGCGACCGCTAGTAATAATAATATTCTATTCGATACGTAAACATACTAACAACTGATTCTGGTGACCTCTGTGAATCCGATAATTACCTGTCATAATTCCGATAGAGACGCAATACGTTTGATTTGATGTTTAAATAATAAATAAATAAAATGTTTGATATAGTCGTAAAATAATAGTAAAATAACTAGTTTTTATCCGTGGATAGGGCACATAGGTTTCTATCCAGATATAAGTACATTATGACAATAAAATATGACCACACCTTTCTGTTATACGCTGTATATTATATAATGTAGGGAAGGTCTTTTCATATTTCAACCACACTTTTGTTAGACAGCTCAAACATTCACAATATGAACTACGTATAATAAAGGCAGGGGAAGAAAGACGAGCAATATCATTCAGAAGCTAGTCGAGCACTTTTGTTTATACAACCATTGATTTACGTCTACATGTAAGGAGAGTTCTCGTAAAATTCTCAAGGTATCTCGTAAAACACGAGCGTGTATCTATCTCATTTACAGGCACTTGAGTTTCATAACAAACGGTTCGTGTTACACCGTTCATGTTTTAGGGCTAGAGTTCTATGTTGCTGATGTGTTACACATGCGCGTATATCACCGAAGCTCATAGCCAGTTGCACTCACTGATCGGTAAACGATTATTGAAATTAAACTACTATATACGGATTTTATCGCGTTGTTTATTTGACACTTTATTACAAAATTTTGAAAAACCGTTACACTACTGTTACTATTAGTAAATAAAGTGTCAAATAAACAATGCGATAAAATCCGTATGTAGTAGTTTAATTTCAATGAATACATTCGCGTAAACAGAAGACAATAATACGGTAAACGATTAGCTAGGTTAAGCAACGTTGGGTGCGGTCAGTCTATAGATGGGTGACCGCTTAGTGGTATTTCATCTGAGCATCTCTGTGCTTTGGAGGGCAGGTAAAAAGTCGGCCTCGGTTGTTGTTATTGACAGTAGTCGTTAAGCCACGTCAAAGGCCTACGGGCAGCTTGAACAACTCTTGACAACAGGTTGGCCACTAACCACACAAAAAGAAAGAAGTACCGAAGCCAGACGTATATTAGATAGATACACTTCGTTAGCTGTATTTAGGTTCTACGTCATACAGAGTGACTCTATAGCCTTTTACTGGAAACTTTGCCATTTACTCCGAAAGTCGAGCTCTTGAGCTCTTATTAATAATTGTATAGCGGAAAAGCAAATTACAGTTTATGCAACTCCTTTTATCTCCTGATAGGATGCTAAGAATGAGTGCAAACATATATTATGAGGCTAACGAGGTGTTCTAATAATCAATTAAAATGTTGATATCTCGTTAGTACGTTGATATAAGCTTACGGTCATCTATCGAGAAGTTTACAGCTTATAAATTTCTAAACTTTACTCAATAGACTGTAATAAACTTACCTTCTATTAACCTGTAATCTAAACATGTCTGACACATAATAATATGTCATGTAACAGTCTGAGCCGTGATTGCGAGTGGAATGATCAGAATCTTAATATTGAATTTAATTGAGGACATTATTATTAATGATTTATTATGAGTTAATATTGTCTTCTGTTTACGCGAATGTTATTCATTGAAATTAAACCACTATATACGGATTTTATCGCGTTGTTTATTTGACACTTTATTACAAAATTTTAGAAACTGTTACACTACTATTACTATTAAACTTTCCTACTTTTTAAGCTAATTAAATTATTGAAACTATTAAAACTATTTATACTATTACTATACTATTTATATTTATGTTTACACTTTCCCCGACGTTTCGGTTGCTTTTCAGCAGCCATGGTCACGGAGAAACTAAGATGGTAGTTATATTTTGTGGTAAGTGTGAAACAGGCAAATTTCGAACTAGTGTCAAGTCCCGTATTGCCAGAGACTGACTAAAAAACATAATATATGTAATTATCGCAGACGTAGTTATACCCAGACGCAGAACAAATATTTGTGGATATAAAAAATAATTGGCCAGAATGAGATTAAAACTCAAAACACTCAACTCAGCAATATCGGCGTAGCGTGGCCACTGTTTGCTCACTACGCCATCTAGACATGGTTAGCTCCGTTGCCTTATTCACTTTCATCATAGTCCTTATATAAGTGTACTAGTTTAAGCCACAAGTACCTAACATTACCTTTCTTTGGAACCACACAGAACTACACCTGTAATTCTATGTACCAAGTATATTCTCGAAGAACAGTTTCATTTCGGTGTAACACAGTGTCACGGTAAAGGTCGTAGCTGACTTACACAATACCGCTCCAACACCGCTCTTGCACAGCTAAGCCAAACGGAGAGGCCACTACCCGCTGTCCACGCATCGACAGCTAGCAGGCAACCAGCTGTCCACGCGCTTACAGCTAGCAGTCGACTACACTGTCCACGCGCCGACCGCTTACGCTTTTCGTGACAGACACAGTCAGTGATTAGTCTTCAATGAAATAACTCGTATTTTTTCGCTATGTCTCAATTCACAATGCATGATCTGGTGATCATTGCTATTGCACTTAACGATGAAGAGAATAGCTCGGGAAATAACAAAATACGATGATTTTGGGTGCATAAAATGCTAAAAGCAAGAAATGCGAAAGGAGAATTTTTTCAAGATCAAGCGGCATTTACTGGATGACGAAGAAGAATTTTTCATGTATTTCCATATGAATCGGTACTTTTTTGACGACATTTTATCGTTTATGACTGACTGACAATCTAGCAACGTGCTTCAAGCGAGCAGTTTGCGTGCGTACATCTCGCAGGCCTCCCGTTTGAAGCGCGCGAGCCACCCGCTTAAAGCGCGCGGTAAGCCTGGCTTAAACTATCGAGTGGTACGACGGCGGTAAGCTCGCTTACAGCGAGCTGTTTGCTAATTTGTGATCTCAATATAAATTATGTCTACAGAGGACGCCCTAAAGCTCAAATTTCTATTAACATTATTTTGCCGTGTGGGAGCGGTGTTGTATAAGTCGGCTGCGACCTTAACATCGTAAAATCAGTGAAATTCGAACAGACTTCGCGCGGACCGTTACAGTCTCTTGTAAGAATAATAATGAGGTGCTTCATGGCGCGTATTGTTATTTTGAACTTGATTCATAAAGGACACATCACACGACATTATCTTTTGGGAGGTGCTGGATACTAACTACTAGTATTTTGATGCTCTATCATGGGCAGCGCTGTTTCCTTATGCAGGTGCAACTTATTAGTCGCCTTGCAGTCCTGTCATCGAAATATGATACAAAATTTCCTGTGCGTTGAGAAGATATTTATTTCTTTATCATCATTTACACTTTAGCTTCAAATTTGGAATGATTAGGTATAGTGTAAACTTTAAACTAAAATACCAAATTATAAAATTGGCCCATTTGTGAGCTGGACTCATACTATTGTTAGGTACAGAAGCCATGATGAGCTAGTTCAACGCGCTTTTGATCGGCTTTTCATGATATTGACTCTGTACAATTCGCTATTACGAAATACTAATCAGCTAATTAACTAGGTCTATATATGCTATTCAAAGTATGTACCTTAAGTACTTGTACAGAGCCCAAGCTATATCTAACTCATATATGATTAAAATAGATTAAGTCATTTAGCCAGGAACATATTACAAACAAACAAAGCTATTGCCAAGTTTATAACATTAGCACGGACATACGTTTTACAAGACAAACTTTATTCAAACAATGAAAACATTTTAGCATAAACTGAATTACCCAACATACAACAAAAATGTTCACTGTGTACGAAAAAAAACGCCGGCTTGGCAACCAGACAATTTTTTTTGCGAGGCAATTGACACGATTCGTAAAAGTGGAATAGGCCGAGCGTGGGTGAGCCACAACAAAGATATAAATAAAATTATCAATTACAACACTGCGAAATGCATGATCTATTGACGAATAACATTGTTTCATGAAATATGTTGTTTTGTTTCAATATGTAGGTCAATGTTTTGTTAAACGGTTTCTGTAAGCATATAATTTTCCTTTATTTATTAGTAGAATCTTTTTGGAATGGCAGTTTTCTTATTATACTTTTCCCTTCAATGAAAAGTGGGTAACGACATCATCGTTATCTAAGTAAATTATAAATATTAAAAATATAGTCTCACGACGATGTATATTACCTGTATTTCGCCATTAACGATTGTGTCCTAGGTAAAAGAGAACGAGCCTATTCAAGTCTACCTGCCACTGTTCCAGATTCCAAATATTTCTTGATAGAAAAGCCATCAATCCTTGCGCGACACGATCAAACCTGAGACCTCTGACTAGAGGCTTAAACATAACAGATTCACTATCGGTTCAATATAAATAAATTATTGCATTATACTATCCACGACTTAAATCAATTTTTGGTAGCTTGAAATGAAAAATTTCATTAAAATCAATTCAGCAGTTCGGCCGTCAAAAGAATCAACCAGAACAGCCATAGCATTTATAATATTATTAATATGGATTTGACACGAATCCATTAATATAATTTAAGACATATTTTTTTATCTATATTGGTATATTCAGGTCAAACCTACTAAATATATTCTGTCAGTTGCAGCGCTAGTTTCAGTTAATATCTTCGTCGTATGATAAGAAAGCAGCGCCATTTTCTTTCTAGTACGCTCCGTTATTAACAAAAAGTAATGTAGTGTAGTGTAAAAGTCCTGAAAATTGGGAAAATTGGCAATTTTTGCTCAGCAATATAATAAAACAGTATGAAAAGGAAAACTAAAGTCTATTGAAACTGTGAGATGTTTATTTTCGCCTTGTTATGTTTGTTGCCAATTACAAAATTCCTAGAATAACTTTTACAGATACTAATTGGGTATGATGTTCTGGTACTTTATTGGTATATACCAATTCTCTTTACTGTAGTCTATGATTTTACTATACATACAAACCATTTAGAAATTTCCGCCGTTTGTTCTTGAAGGGGTAGACAGAGACTCAGCTGTAATAAATGTGGTTGTTGTGCGTGAGGTATCAGATTTGTTTCCCGGGTCAGACAAGTGTTATTACATTACACTGTGAGGAAATTCTCGATGACAGCACAGGAAGAGTCAGGAACTATGTCAGTAGGCTTATACTTTATCACGTGGGACCTAAAACATCATTTTACATGACTGCCTACCCCTTTGAGCTGCAGGTGTGAGACTATCTATGTATATTTCCCACCTACATAACATAGGTACCTTCTTTTTATATACCGTATACATTTCTACAGTCCATGCTGCCATTGAATTACCTATAAACATTATTACCCGACCCGGATATCGAAGCCAGTGCCTCACAATTAGTAATTATAATATTTATTTTTCTCACCACAATATAACAAAATACATACATAATATTATTTTTATATTTATGCATGTGCGTGCGTGTCTGCGTGTCTGTGTGTGAGTTATATATTATTATGTCACTGTGTTGTGATACAAGGATGGGGTTTTGGTAGCACTTTACAATCTTTAATGGTAAACTTAAACATACCTTTGAGCAGCGATAGCTCAGTGGGGAGACCAACAGACTGCAATGCAGAGGGTCTCGGGTTCGAACCACGTCGCGCACCTCTGACTTTCAGAAATTATATGACTTTTCGAAATTATGTGCGCATTGATTGACAATTTATCGTCTGCTCCGTGCCTCGGAACGCACGTTAAGCCGTTAGTCCCGGCTGCCATGAACATCTATGACAGTCGTTATTAGGAGAGTGTCGACACAAAAGATCCCACTGGGTCGAAGTGTCACCGGTCTGCACTGACTGGCCCCCACATAAGATAAACATAACTTTAAGATGCTTGTTAATGACAATAATTGTCAGCAAAAATAATCTAATACTTATACTGTAGCATCGCCAAGATAGCCAGCAGCATAAATGAGAAAGATAGTAATTTTACGTACATGTAAAAATAACTCTCCATTTCATAGTTCACGCACTTTTATCTAGGTCACAATATTTTAGTCTAAACAGTGTAGGTGTATCTCTACCGCATGTATAGGCTATAATTAGAAAGACCAATTACACACATCCCGTGGGTGTAACCAAAGGTTACGCGAACCAGGTTGGTGGCAACCAAAAGCTTTGTACAGATAATATTAGATCGAGATAAACCATGCGATAATATTAGATCTTTAACTATGAAATTGTCGTTTGTCTTACATAAAATTTTGTGGTTTATACAAATAGTAAAGTTAATTTAAAAATCCATTTATATTTCGAGAATATACTATCTATATATACCTATTATATTATTAGATATAAATATAGTTTTATACAATTTGTATTTAAATTTATATCGTTTAGTATCTGCCTTTATTTGTTTTTAAATTCGCCATAATTACATGAGAGTTGATGTTTTTTAAGACAAACCACAGTGGCCTAAATACAAGCAATTATACATCAAAAACAGACATATGATTCTACTTGGCCATTCAGAAAAGACTAGATAATAATGCCCGAGGATTAATAATAATAATAATAATATTCTACCACGTACACACAACACCATCTAGCCCAAACTAAGCAGAGCTTGTACTTATGGGTACTAGACAATGGATAAACATACATATATAATTTTTTTTGTAAATACGTACATATTATACATAGAAACACCCAGATCAAGACAAACATCCATGTTCATGCACACAAATGTTTGACTTGTGCGGGAATCGAACCTGCGACCTCAGGCGTGGCAGTCGGTTACACTAACCACTACACCATCTAGGCCAACGCATTAGCTCGCATTTGTGTAGATAATGCCGATAAGTTTCTATATCTCGGCAACAGTACTTTCTCTTTTCCTTTTTTGTATCCGTGACATCGTGTATGCAAAATTTCATGACGATCGGTCGAGTAGTTAAGGCGTGAAAGCGCAACAAACAAATAAACTCACATTCGCATTTGTAATATTAATTAGGATAGTTAGTATGAAAACCACAACTTCTTCATACAAAGCGGCAACAACGTATTTAAACCCTATTATAATTAAATCGCAATTTAATGGAGTGTTGGTTCCCGGCTGGTTTGTTCACATGGAATACGTTCTGTCACCGATATGGCTAACTCTAGGGAATCATATGTTAATATGTAATGAAAGGTAATTTATATTACGTTTCCGATGTTGATTTTGGTGTTCTCCTGGGCGTTATTATTAAGCCTGTACTGCGGTTACCATATTATTATATTTTGTGTGTACCTTGACTTATTGACTGCATAGAAGGTGTAGTTGTTTATCTTGTCGCCTCGCCAGTGCTATTACGCTGAGTGTTGTGAATTCGAATCCCACATGGAACAGTTATTCTAAGTGACCAGTTGTGCTGGGTGTTGCTGTGTCTCCGACGCCCTATGTAGTACCGGGGCGACGCCGAAGAGTTGTAGACTGCTGGGTGGATCGCTGAGGTTTTAACTTTTGCTAGCGGCCCATCCACTAGACAAGGTAGCTAGCGTGCACACCGTGGGGTTTAGGTCCGTGGACCCGAAGTACGGGAGAGCCGGACATAACCCTCTCACCTCCCCTTGTGGCGAGAGGGTATGCATTAGGCGCATTTCCCCACGTACAAAAAAAGGGTGTTGCTGTGTCAGTTGCTTTAAAATTAATTGTAAAGTTCCTTGGGATACAAGAATTATTCCTAACTGAAATTATAAGTTTCTTTTGATAAAGTAGCCTTATTTATAAAAGAAAACTTATACTTTTGGCTCACAATTATACGAAAGGGCTACTGTAAGGTATTTCAGAATGGTCCATTCTTTACGTTAAAACCTGCATGGTTTTATATGCTCACATTTAATTACTATTATTGGATTATGGCCATTATAATTAAACTAAAACATAAATAAGGAAATAATAAATTTATACAGCGGTCAGCGACTTCACCTATTCATAAGCCAGCATTTTCTATAAACAAATAAACATTGTCCCACTTTAGACGAATCTGTATTCGTCTAAAGTGGGACAATGTTGTCAAAGGCTGTCCTTTTAACATCGAATACCTCTCACCCCATATGACGTATCCAGTCCACAAGCCAAGCTAATCCGAGCAGCCGACATTATGCAACATCGAGAGTTACCTATCAGATAAAGGAATCGATTCCCTGTGAGAGTACATCTTGAGTACAAATAGGGTTCATCACTATCCTCACTGAATACAAACGGCGGGATTTGAACCGGGGAAAGTTGGTTGGTAATGGCCTGGCAATGACTGTTACAGTTTTTTTTGCGTATACTAAGCATTTTTTTTTTGCTTTGTATATATTTTGAAACCGTTGTTTGAATGGAGGGTTAGGCATTTACGGATTTATTGTTGTTTTAAAATTATATGTTGTCAGAGTACTTAATTATTTCTTTATTAAGATTATCTTCACCTACCGACATTTCTCAAAAGTTAATCTATGGTATGTGGTGGGTCCCTTTTTTTGATAATTATGTGTTTTAGTTATGTGGAACAGGGACAGTCAACTTAATATGTACCTATACTTACGTCTGTATTTTGAAAGAACTGCTTCAGTATATATCTTTTTCTTCCTTTACTCTTATTTCATACTTCATGCATTGATAAGCATGAAAAAAAGTGTAGTTTTCTTGCTTTATGCGAAAGGATATTACATTTATATTACACATACACGATGGTATAAAGATAGCTTATGTTTATACCATGTAACAAAATGCTATAATATTGACTATGACTAATTTCAGTTAGTCAAAATTTCAGACGCAACAGAAACTAAAAACCTTGACCAAAGACAAAGACATTACCATCAGTACACCTGCGTTCCCACTCCCTTTTAGAACAACAAAACAATTAAAACAAATAAACTAACAGCAACTAAAGTCATCTCATAAATCAAATCTAAGCATTGATACTTTAATCCATATCATCCACTACAGCCTCAAAGAAGATCAGCGACTTATCTCACTCATTCCATTTCCACACCATAATCATTTCCCGATCCACTGACTAAGCAACATCTCCCCTACATCACAAAAAAGTGCCGTTGCCTATAAATAGAAATCATATTGAAAATCGTCCTACCCTCCGTTTTTGACCGTTCAGTTGTAACTAATAGAAAATGAAAGATACAGCTCTCAAGGTTTTCGTGACGGCTCATAAATATTTCTTACAAAATTCGCCTTTTTTTTGCTCGTGAAACTTCCTTGAATCTAAATTGCTGTTTTGTAAGAAGCTGGATACTTTTTTTTAAATAGCAGTCTACCTTTTGACTATATGGTGACAGGAAAATAGAAAAGGGAAGAAATTATGTTTTGAAAATATAACAGATTGTAAAGTTAGGACTGGTCTGGATTACTTCTTTGTCTATGTATGGTAATACTAATGCTGAATTTATATTACGTCAATGCGTTTAATTGCGTTCTAATCATATTTTAATGCAACATTACTTAACTTAATCAAGGATACTAAGCGCTCATCTACATATATTATATACTAATATAATGTAGGTAGCATTGAATATATTCGAATATATATTAATTGGTCGCCTCGCCCCTGCCAATGTGCCGAATATTATGGGTTCGAATCGATGGGACAACATTTTTTGTGATTCACACGTAGGTGTTCCAACTCGGGCGCTTTGTTTCTATTTTGTCTCCATTCATACAACGGACACTGGCATAATTACGATAAGCTAGTGTGGACGTTACTTTTATAAACTAGAAAATATAAACATATTTTACTACTTCATATCATTAACTCATGAGCTGTCTACAGTTGACTCAAATGCTAGGTGCCTATGACCTGTCATTTGAGTCAGCTGTAGCTGGCCTAGCTATATATTAGCCATACAAGTTAACGAGTCAGAATTCAAACTAAATCCTCCTCACCTAAATACCATCAGTCATTAGGCCAGCTCATCCTTATCCATCCTGGAAATGGTGTTCCAAAATCCTCTAACATTACGTACTCAGTACTACGTGTAATATGTAAATGTACGAACCATATTATCAGTAAGGAAACTGGTGAATAGTTAGACGCTAATGGAATCGTCCATTAACGATATTATCAATCTAATGAAAGGATATTACGTGTGTATTAGTTGTAAGTAGATTAGGTACATCGGAACGTGGTTTTATATGTAGAAGGAATTAGCTGAGATGGTTTAAATATGGAAAAGCAATTGTCATCTGTGCGCCATTTTGAAAAAGATACAGAATACACAGCGCTATTATACATAATCGTGCTGTTATTAATAAATTACATGTGACTTTTTCTCCATATTAATAATTAATCGATAATGGAGATAGTTCTCTCTATCTATTTTTATAAGATATCGGCTCAGTGGTGCTGCAGTACTGTAGTAAGCGTCTGCTGTTCATGAAGTTTCATTCTCGGATCTGTCGAAGTGTCTTTTTTTTAAACTACCGCCCAGCCGATAGCCCGCACTAGGTCTGATTCAGGTGTTGCTAGGTACTTTACAGTCATTCAAACAACGGCAATAAAGAACACTCAGACTAGGACCAACCGTTTGTGGATCTCACAAATGTTTGTCCTGTGTGAGATTAGAACCCATTATGCTCGGCTTAGTGCCAGTGATGAGGCAAAAATTATGCTATCCGTGCAGTAAAAGTGTTGGGATTTTCTGTCAAACAATTCTGTGCAGCAGCACAGAGTCTGTAGGTCTACCATGAAGATGTTTATCTGAAACTTCGGGCAAAACGAAAATAAAATGCAATCAAGTTTCTTCAGATTTATTTCCTTTAAAATGACATTACGCCGTTGTCCGGATCTTAGGATAATAGAAAAGTAACGTAGCGAAATTTAGGACACATTTCGGAATAAATATTTTTCACGCTACAAACAGTTGGACTGAAACTTCAGCATTTACGTTTCATGGAATTGAAACAATTTAATTGGAAATATTGATGAAAAGGCTTAAGACAATGAAGAGGTAACGTAGCGAAATTTTCGTTACATTTCGGGGTAAATATGTTCCACGCTACAAACAGTTGGACCGAAACTTCAGCATTTACGTTTCATGGAAGGCCTATTGGGAGTTTGCCTGGTAGATAGCAATAGGTTCACTCCTATTACGTGGGACCTCAAACCACAGTTGATGAAATATGGATGTAATAGATCTCTGCCTACGTCTTTTTCATGGATATAGTTTGAATTATAATCTATACTAATATTATAAAGCTGAAGAGTTTGTTTGTTTGGTTGAACGCGCTAATCTCAGGAACTACTTGTACGAATTAAAAATTCTTTTAGTGTTGGATAGCCCATTTATCGAGGAAGGCTAAAGGCTATATAACATCACGCTACGACCAATAGGAGAGGAGCACGCATGAACAATGTCGCAAAAACGAGGAAAATTCCCTTATGTGAGCAGACGAAGTTGCGCGGGTCAGTGAGTAGACTTATATTAGGCCACCTTAAGCCGGCGAGCGTGTATGAAGAATGTGATGAAAGTGAATGAAGCCAGAGAAGTGTGTCAGGATTAAATGGAAATCCGTAGTATCTGCCTACCCCTCTGGGAAACAGGCGTGAATGTATGTATGTATGTATTTAAATATATCTACTTATATTATTAAAATATACGCTGTCTAAACAATGAAAGTTCATGGACTTACTTTTTTCATTTGCTAAACCTTAGGACTAAATTAAATTAAATATTTAACATAATCTCCCGTTACTTAAATACTTAATATTTATCTTTAGGGTCAATGAGGTCTAAGTTAGGTCTTATTAAAGCACACCTAGCACGGTTACGCAATCAATTATAAACCAGAATGAACTCAGGCTTATTTAAATTTTGGTTTAAAGTATTCGTCTTAAATACTAGCTGTTACCTGCGACTTTGTCCGCGTAGATTTTAACTAAAAAGTGTTTGTCTCCGCGGAACCCTATTTTTTTCTAAAATCAAAGTAGTCTAAGTTTTTCCTTATAACATCAGCTATCTGCCCGTGAAAGTCACGTCAAAATCGGTTCAGCCGTTTCGGAGATTAGCCGGAACAAACAGACAGACAGACAGACAAAAATGTTAAAAACAGATGTTTTCGTATAGGTACCTTATATACTTTCATATGCATTAGATAAAAAGCTGTTATTTTGACATTACAAACAGACACTTCAATTTTATTTATTTGTATAGATGTATAGATGTCGCAATTAGGGTTATTTTTCAAATAATATGACTTAACTTAAAACATATCCTAACTAATATTATAAGTGCGAATGTGAGTTTGTGTGTTCGTTTGTTACGTCTTAACTACTTAAGTGATAATTATGAAATTTCGCATACAACGCGTATCAGGAATACAGAAAAGGATATGAGGCGCCTTTCATTTTACATATTGCAATGTTAGTCAACTGGTCTGAACAGTGCTAGGACCAAAATATATTAATACTTATTGAGACTGCCCCAGTAGCTGACGGTAGTGAATACGACTGCTGTGCATAAGGTCTTGCGTTTGATTCCTGGGTTGGGTAAAATTATACTAATTAATTATTTCAAGTAATTATAAGTAGCCGCATAGAGTGTAGGATAATGCCTAGACAGCTGTAGGCTCACCGTCTATTACAAGACACCTTAAGACATAGTTAAATAAACTAGCGGTCGCCTAGTGCTCGAAATTCTACCAAAGTTTACCTTTAAGATATTGCTGATATATTATGTCATTATATATTGATATTGTAACCATAGTTACAAGACACCTTAATACATAGTTAAATAAACTAGCGGTCGCCTAGTGCTCGAAATTCTACCAAAGTTTACCTTTAAGATATTGCTGATATATTATGTCATTATATATTGATATTGTAACCATAGTTACGCGCTTTGACTGCGTGTGTCAAATGCATGGTTGTGTGTGTGTAGTGTTTTTTCATTAATTTAATGTATTTCTAATGCATATTTTATATAAATATTAGGAATCGTCACTTCTTCTCTGTATAAACTATAAGTGTGTGAAATTTCATACTCTTCCGTCCGCCCAATTTTCGTAAAAAGGGATCCAAAGTTTTCGCTTCATCGTAGAAGGATATTAAAATATATTAAGTAATTCCATACAGCTCTAAAACGATAATATTAGAATCATAAACAAGCTTCTGTGTGAAATTTTCACTAAACATAAAATACATTGATAAGTTACTAAATGTTTTTCTAATGCGCATACTACATAACCAACAACATATGTCAATTATAGCGTAAAGATCTGCTACATAATGCATCATATAAGTGTTTGCTACTTTTCTCTTACGTTCTTTATTACATTTCCTGCAGTAATTCCATCGCTGATTTTCCTAAACAAATTTTGTTACAAGTCCGCACGCACGCTTACGTAAATTTTTCCCCAGAATTTTCCGCACAAATGGGGGAAAAATTGAGGGAAAATCACAAAACTTCCGACATAAACATTTAGATATTTGTCAATCCCTCTCATTTCTGTTTGCCTCACTTTATTAATTGAAAAACTTTTAAGATCCATTTGACGAATATGGTAAAGATATTTGAATATGCAATTAGTTATTTTGTTAATACGAAAAGTAATAATGGGTTCTAAATTTTGAATACCATTCAACCATTACGTAACAGATAGAAGCTCCTCGGTGGCGCAGCAGTTTTGAATGCGAGTGCTCTGCATGAGGTCTCGGTTTCGATACCCGGACCAGATAATACTGTCAAAAAATTGTCAATAGTACGCAAGCAGCAGTCAAAAAGACTTAAGTTGTACCCAGTGGGCATTATTTATTTATTTATTTACTAAGGATTTCCAATAAAGAATATATGTACATAAAATGACACAAACAAAGTAGTTTTAAATTATGTTTGGTTACCCACGATTTAATAGACAAACATTGTATACGGTACCTACTTTGTTTACTGAATTATTAAAGTAATATTGTATCAATTGTTGTTTGAATAAAAGCTACACTCGCATTATGTCATTTAGAAATAAGGGGTCCTGGAGATTTGCAAAACAGGCCACGAGCCTAGTACAGACTCCAGCTCTCATTAAGGCACAGAATAATTGTTACGTTTTTATCATTGTATACATTGTATGACATTTAAAAATAAATTATTCTATTTTCTTTTAGACAAATGTTACTATTCAACGTATGACTTCCTAAATGAAACTTTGACATCCTATAACTAAATTACTTTATACATTTGACATTTTCTTAATTATCTTAGCTTTCTTTTTTATATTTTTCTGACATACAGTTTTTATTATTTTTTATTATTCCCAATGATTATTATATTATCTAAATATTTGTACGCTGGAAACGGCAGGATATTATGGACATAAACATTTTTGTAATACCATTGTAACTACAATATTCTGAAAAATAAATGTTATTATTTATTATTATTATTATTATAACATTGTTAAATTTCCTTTGTATTTTGTGAAACTTTGTAATAAAAACAACTGTATGTACCTTTTGAGAGAAATAAATAAATAAATTGAATTGAAATTGAAAATGCACATACATACAACAACAAAGCATAAAATAGAAATGTTTAAATTAATACTTAAAATAGGCTACATGTTAGGAATGAACTTAACATAAGAAATAATAATAATAATTAATTTATCACATACACAAAACACCATCTAGCGCAAACTAAGCAGAGCTGGTACCTATGGGTACTAGACAATGGATAAACATACATATATAGTTTTTTTTTGTATATACATACATATTATACATAGAAACACCCAGACCAAGACAAACATCCATGTCCATGCACATAAATGTTTAACTTGTGCGGGAATCGAACCCGCGACCTCAGACGTAGCGGCCGGTTACACTAACCACTACGAGGCCGCCAACTCGAAGATAAGCAACTGTAAACTATACCCATATTTTGTCTAATACGATTTAGATCGCACGTAAAAGACATACATGACACAAACATGATAAAAAGTTATTTAAGTTTTCCATTAAGTTTCACATTATTTATTTCTCGGCCTATAACTGTAGTACAAGCTTTGCTTAAATTGGGCTAAATGGTGTTGAGTGTATGTTATAGAATATCTATATATTAATACGTGAAGCGAAAACTTTGGATCCCTTTATACGAAACTTGTGACGAGAAGAAGAAGTGACGCAAGCTAATATTTTTTTAAATATGCATTAGAAATACATTAAAATAATGAAAAACACTACACACACACAAGCATGCATTTGACACATGCAGTTGAAGCGCGTAACTATGGTTACATATATCAATATATAATGACATATTATATCAGCAATACCTTACAGGCAAACTTTGGTCGAACTTCGAGCACTAGGCGACCGCTAGTTATTATTATTAGATATCTCTTTAAAGATATACGTAAGACTATGTATGTATAATATACAAGATGCCAATTTCTTATTGTAATACAGCATAAAAAGCTACTTAACTGGTTTTCACGTTGTTGAAGTCTGTTAGCAGCAGTTATCACTCACCGAAAACGGACATAAACAAGAAGCGGTGGTAGCCCAATGGATAAGGCATTGGACTTGCGATCGAGAGGTCGCGGGTTCGAATCCCACCCATTGCATTATTGACGTAAACCCACTCATAACACAAGCATTCTAGCTTAGCTGAGGGTGTTAAAAAGAATACTAGTCATTTGAAACCCAAATTGCTAGTAATCTTTTTGACGTGACAACGTGTAATAAATCGATGAACACCGGCTGCACGCACGAAAAAGGATGACACATTGTCCCGTTACGCTCATTGTACCATTACGCTCATTGTAACGTTACGATCGGAGCGAGAGCGCTACACGAGCGAGCGAAAGTCACGTTATGAGTTGTCACGTTAACCTATCGTTCGTAAACCGACTTTACAGATAACCAATCTTTTTTTTAATAGAAAGTAATCATCCCTTAAATTTGGGAAAACGATTTCTTGGTTCCACTTATTGTCACTTATGATAATTTGGATGAAACCCGCAATACTTGGCTCTGTACCAGTAACCAGACCGTTTAAGCGAAGGTGAAATCCAAGCACTCGTATTTAAAGGACGAAAATGTAATCTTCATTTAATTTAATAGAAAATGTAATCTCCATCCTTATTAAAAACATTTGAGTCTATTTTGGTATATTTTCAAAGGAGGTGCTTCAGTTTGCTGATTCAAATTATTCGCATTTACCCTCCGACCTAAAATAGCTCTATTAAATTTGTATATACCTTGTACCCACGCAATCAATTGCTTTATTGAGTTTTTTTGTATAATATACTAACTTACGCCCACGACTTCGACTATAAATGGTTTAGGGTAAAAGTAACTTCTGTATATCTTAATTACCACTGCCTCTGCGCCAAGTGTGGTGGGTTCGATCTTGACACGGAACAAGAATTTGTGTGATTCACAAATAGTTATTCCGATTTTGAGTGTTATATGTGTTCGTTGTTTACATGCTTGTAAAATGTTTTGAAGTGAAAATTTCTTTAGCAGCGTTGTGCACTTTTTTTTTGATGGGTAATAAATTTTAAACTCGCGTCAGGACACGTGACCTGATCGAAAATTCGTAAAACGGAGGGAGAATTGTCATGTTTGTGTACGATAGCGCAATAAATGAATATTGTATTTTAACACATAAATTATAGTACTTTTATACTGATAATTAAAGCAATTCGTGCAAAATTATTCCCTAACCAATACCCATAACCCTAAAAAAATATCAAAAATGCACAAAGTTAATATTTAAGTTCTCACTTCTGTCGGCACTCCCGGAGTGCAACCCGTTATTTTTTTCAATAAACAAATGTAGATTATTATCCAATCATGCGTTAATCGTAGAATCGATTTCGATGATACTCAACATACTGATAGCGTTTCCATAAGACTTACGAGTGTGAACCTGCGGGCAAAGCTTATATCGCATAAATTATAGAACTATGTGAAGAGAAAGTTAGGCAATATACATAGTGTAATACAATATCATTTAAGATGAACCACATCCATAATATCTCCAAGTAGTATTTTTAGAAAATTAATTCACACTCTTCACAAAAATAAGTAAAATTATACATATCTGACGTTTCCAATCTTTGAAAGCGGCAGAATAACACGCCATCGTTAAAAATTAGCATCTAATTTTATCTAAGTTACTAGAGGATGCCCACAGCTACGCCTGCCCATGTTTTTTTATTTATCCATTTCTTCCCAATCCCGTAGGAATTTCGGGAAATCCCTTCTTAGTGCACCCCTACAGTACCCAAGGAACATACATGCCAAATTTCAGTTTCTTCCATTCAGTAGTTTCGGCTGTGCGTTGTCTGTCAGTCACTCAGTAACGGAAGAGTTTTATATATATAGATTATAATCTCAAGCAAACAAACTCCTACTCACAAAGGTAATCCTTACCAACGGAACAAGTTGTAATTTTTTCGGCACTCGATTTAAGGAGCACCTTAGTCGGTTCCAACGGTTCAACCCAGACGCTTGCCAATTACAGCCAGTATAACTTGACCGGAAACTTTTAATCAATTTTTAAACCTGGAACGCGGTGTATGTAAGTGAAAATGGATCCATACATTCAAAGTCCAACTTCAAAATGGATTTGAAAGTTGAACGTTTTAACTTGTTAGCGGGCTGCCTGCACGACTTATTTTTGCCCGTAAATCTTTTAAGCTGAAATTGTATTAGGCGTGCCTCACACTGTGAATATGCACTGAATGTAATCGTATTATTGCAATTGGTTCCAGTCAGAGTTCTTTAAAAATAATTTTGACTAATATTATAAATAAGCAACGATAGCCTAATGGGAGACCATTGGACTCTCAGGCAGAGGTCTCGAGTTCGATCCCCAAGGCGCGCATCTCTAACTTTTCAAAGTAATATTTGTATTAAATATTTAATTATCGCTCGCTTTAACGGTGAAGGAAAACATCGTGAGGAAACCTGCATATCTGAGAGTTCTTCATAATATTCTCGAAGATAATTATGTGAATTCTGCCAACCCGCAGTATGGTTTAATCCTTCTCACACTGAGAAGAGGCCCGTGCCCAACAGTGGGACAGTATTATTATTATTAGTATACTACTGCTAGTCCACCACTCACTGTCGCATAACCGTGACTACATAACCTATACAAAGAAGATTCTTAACTGCCCACACTGGGTTAAATTGGAATTTTCCAGCACTCTAACCCAGTGTGGGCTGGCACACTTCACATAATATCTTAACTTTGATTAAAAAAATAGTTGTAAGGTTGTGGCGCAGCGGTAGTGAATGCGGGTGTGATTCTCAAGTCGGACAAAGTGTGAGTTTCTGTCGAGAATTCTGAGAAGCAGCATGGAGCCTGGAACTGCAATAGGCTTTCTTGTTGTATGTGTGTATTACACTTCTCACGTGTGTTATGACGTCTATTTACTCTTTCGGGAATAAGTATATAGACGTGAGACGATGTATTTTTGATTATATTAATGCGTGAATGGTCAGTGTGTAGTGAGCCTTAAAGCCAAAGAAATGTATGTTTGTTGGTTACTTATATTTCGAAGCGTGGTCCCAGTTCGCAGAGTTGCTAAGAAAAAGTAACAAACTTTGATTTTTACGCCCAAAAATATGTTCGGTGTGAATTTATGGACTTACGCTTCAGTTCACGTCTTAACTTTGAAGTTTGTGAATAAAGTCCCTGTTTGATAAACATTTTAAGTGAGGCTCGATTCGGGGCTTATCGCTATACAACACTTTCTGTTATAAAATCCAGGGATTTTCTTAGTGTAAGTCCCCAATTTTGTATCGTTCATCTCAAATATATAAATTTGTGAGTCGGAAAGATCACCGTTGAGAATATTATATTATGTACAAATAAGCCACCTTGCTCGAGTAATACCTTGTAGGCAACAGTCGTAAGAGTACTAACACTGCCATAGAAACGACTCAACACTCCCTTTTTTTAAGGATTCCGTACGTTTCAACGGAACTCTATGTCTCTATGCGAGCTGTATGTCATTTTACCGTAATAGGTAGAAATATGGTATTTTCTCGGAATATGTAATTCTATTGCTACTATAACAATCTTGGCTAGTGTGAATGGAACAGCCGCAAGGGGAAAACATAGGCGAACCTTTCTCGACCAGATCGGAGGCGTTCTGGACAAAGGCCAGGTTAAGAGCTCCTTGAACCGACGGGCGTATATGAGGAATGTGTTGAAAGTGAATGAAGCCAGAGAAGTGTGTCAAAATCGTAGCAAATGGAAATCAGTAGTCTCCGCCTACCCCTCTGGGAAACAGGCGTGAATCTATGTATGTGTGTATAATAATCTTGTACAATAGTACGACGCTCTTCGTGTACGACTCGCACTTGAGCGGTTTTTATTGCTGCTAAAACAAACAAGCGATAGTGCCCAACACAGCCGCCCCTGGACATGGCTGTGTTTATGTAGGAGGTACCTAAAGAGCCATATAACTCACAAAACATTTAAACTAATAATGTAAACCGCTATAGAATTTAAAAGGCGTGTTTATCCAGCAGTACATAATAAATATAGTCTATGCGCACTGTTTACCTACTAGTCTAACCTAAAGATAAACTATACCGCACACTGCTGCCGTTTTTACTAAAGAAAACAAAAGATAAATTGCTCACGCGACACGGCAACCGTACGTTTTGTGCAAGTTATACGGGACAGTTGCTTTACCACGCGTTCTGCTAAATTTCTAATGATAATATACTTTGAATACCGAACTATAAGACAATTAACTTTTTTGAAGTGAAAACTTCTTTAGGCGCGTTGCACTTCTTGGGTGAACAAAAATCATAGAACTCGCGTCATCGTCACGCTTCCACGCTTTCCATTTTTGAATTATTTTACAATATTAACAATATCTCAGAAATGGTGCGTCCTACGCAAAAAATAACGAAATTTTGACCCCCTTAATAACCCCTAAGAGGGTATCCGGAACTTTAAATTTTTTTTTGTTTATAGTGAAGTATTTATGATCAAGGATTAAAGTTTTCACTTCTATCAGCATTCACCAAAGACTGCCTCAATATTTTTTTTTCTATGCAACTATAGCGGCAAACAAGCATACGGCCCACCCGATGGCAAGTGGCCACCGCAGCCCATAGACGCCCGTAACACCGGAGGCATCACTTGCGCGTTGACGACCCTTTAGGAAAGGAATAAGAGAAAAAGGAAGCGGGTAGGGGGCAAGAGGGTGATTGGGTCTCCGGAACTCTCACTCACCGAACGAAACACAACAGTAGGAATACTGCTATTTCACGTCGGTATACTGTGAGAGGGTAGTCGTTCCCGGTCGAGCCTGCCCATTCATGCTGAATTAGCGAGGCTCTACTACTCAAAACTACGTGTTTGCCCTTTAGGGTAGCCTATAAACTGTTAAACCAGGACGAAATATCATGTTAAATGTTGCCACTGGAAATTACTTACAGAAAACCTCAATAACACTTTGTCTGACTACACGGATGGCGTAGTGCTAAGTGGTCACCTCGACACTGCTACTACGCCAAGCATTGTAGGTTTGAATCCCCCAAGAGACAAAAAATGTGTGATCCACAAATAGTTGTTCCGAGTCTGGATTCTGGTTTTTTGTGTCCGCTGTTTGAACGTTTTTTAAACCCCCTGTGACACAGGAGTTATTACTAGTGCGGGAGATGTCTTTTTTTTTTAAATAACTTACTAAGTAATAAATTGTAAATAAGTTACAAAGTAATAAAAAGTAAATAAGTTACAAAGTAATGAATGTCAAAATTTTATATTGAGTGAGTTAGTAACTGAAATAGAAGAAATTAGTAGAGTAAGAAGCATTTCTAGACTTATTTTAACCATGTACATTTAAGCAGGTATTAAAATTCATCTATTAATATCGGTTAATGATTGAACACACTTGTATCAAATCTAAAAGAAGCTACAACCATTGTCCTATTTTGAAGTAGTAATTCATCTGCTATATATCATCAGACGACAAAAAATATACTATTATACAAGTATATAATTTACAAGTAGATAATTCCTGTATGTATAATCTCGAACTACTACAGTTTATTACCGAAACTCATAGTATGGCCGCTGCACAAGATCATACAATAAATCATGCTAAAGCATTATTTACTCCTCGCACGACAGATGGCGCTATATGTGTTCATATTCGCGACTCGTTGAGATGTCGCGAGACGTGATACAGGATGGAAATTAACGTTACATCGAGCCTTCTTAGCTCGTATACAGAGTGTAGACAACCGTAAGTAAAGGTCTATGCAACACAATATCTCTTCTCCTTAATAAATTAAGCCAGTTTCAGCAAGATATGTTGAAAGTGTTTCTTCCGTAACATGCTTTCTGCATTTCTCAGCTATATTGCCCCTTCACTGCTGGTAATAGCTTCTATGACTATAATGATATGAATTGAACTCAATTAAAAACTAAACTTTTATGTTTGCGACCTGTTTAAATAAAAATTGTAAACCAATTTTACGTTTTTAAATATAGTTTTTTAAGTTTTTTATCAACGGGTAATAATTATTTAAATTATCATAAGGAAAACCATGTGCAATGCAAATAATTCACCTATCTTAGTCTTGGTCAACTATCGTTCAGAATATATAAATAGCTATAAATAAGCTGTAAACTTATTTCTTCTTCTTCCTAGCCTTTATTATTCCCAAGTCTCTTGGGGTCGACTTTCTAGTCTAACCGAATTTGACTGGATATCAGTTAAACGGAGTGACTGCCATCTGACCACCGCAACCCAAAGGCTAACGATATCCTAAGGCTAGACCAGTGTCAGGATATTAGAGGGGACTGACTTCCCAATAACGATTGCCATAGATGTTCATGGCAGCCGGGACCGACGGTTTAACGTGCTCTCCGAGGCACGGAGCAGGCGATAATTGTCAATCAATGCGCACATAATTTCGAAAAGTCATATAACTTCCGAAAGTCTGAGGTGCGTGAGGTGGGTTCGAACCCGAGACCATCTGCATTGCAGTCTGTTGGTCTCCCCACTGAGCTATCGCAAACTTATTTATAGCTATTTATTATGTACTAGATTTTGCGAGCAGCTTTGCTCGCGTAAATGTTAGAAAAAAGATTGTTTTCTGGATGAAAGGTACCCTATATTCTTTTCTATTCCCTTGACAACGTGTATGCAAAATTTGATGCTGATCGGTCGAGTAGTTAGGCGTGAAAGCGTAACAAACAAAATCAAAAGTAGTAGAGCCTCGCTGATTTCAGCATGAATGGGCTGGCTCGATAGGGGAAGTACTACCCTCTCACAGAATATCGACGTGAAATAGCAGTATTCCTACTGTTGTGTTTCGTTCGGTGACTGAGAGTACCGGAGCCCCAATCACCCCCTTACCCCCTTCCCGCTCCTTCTCCTTCCCACTTCCTTTCCTAAAGGATCGGCAACGCGCTAGTGATGCCTCTGGTGTCGCAGGCGTCCATAGGCTACGGTGACCACTTACTATCAGGTGGGCCGTATGCTTGTTTGCCACCTTAGATGTATAAAAAAAAGAAAAACTTACATTCGCATTTTTAATATTAGTTAGGATGAGAAGCTATTTGTTAGTAGTACTGCACACGTTTTGTAACGCCTTTCACGAAGCTACGATTGTTATCTGCCTTCAAAAGATAATATAATAATATTTATAATATTCTACCACATACACACAACACTATCTAGCCCAAACTAAGCAGAGCTTGTGCTATGGATACTAGACAATGGATAAACGTACACATATACTTTTCTTTTGTAAATACATACATATTATACATAGAAACACCCAGACCAAGACAAAAATCCATGTTCATGCACACAAATGTTTGACTTGTCCGGGAATCGAACCCGCGACCTCAGGCTTGGCAGTCGGTTACACTAACCACTACGCCATCGAGGCCGCCATGTCCTGTAATTGTTTAAATAAATCTTCGAGAACACAATGGAGAACTTTCAGGCATGCAGGTTTCTTTACGATGTCTTCCTTCACCTTTAACAAGCGATAATTAACCAAATAAAAAGCACATACATATATTTGAAAAGTCAGAAGAGCCTTAGAGACGAACCAAAGACCTCGGCTTAGCAGTTCAACGGCCTTCCATTAGGCTATCACTGTATCTCTCTTATTCTCCAAATAATCTCTTCCTATCCATGTTTTTAGGAAAAAACATCTATGTACACGATACAAGAGTATTTAGTGTTAGCTCACACATCACATACGTCACCCTAGAATCAAAGCGAGTGACTCCGAGTACTCTCTCCATCCGTCACTTCATTAGGACGTGCCTTTGCGTTCACGCATCACAGTTAAAGCTGGATTTAATGATCGCCATATACGTAGGGTATACCTTTGTCTACGTAGTACTAAAAAGAAATAAGTATTAAAAAAAATATAGACTTACTTGAATTTGAAAATGTAACTTAATATTATAAATGTGAATGTGAGTTTGTTTGTTACGCTTTAATGCCTTAACTACTCGACCGATTAACATGAAATTTTGCATACACGTTGATGAGGGTACAGAAAAGGACATAGGGTCCAGGACCGAGCGAAGCCAAGGAGGGCAAAAGCTAGATCGGTAATAATTCTATCCTACATCTACTCATCTACATATTAAAAATTGTGACCCGTCACGGAACGCCTGGCAGATATGAAACATCGAAGCTATTTTGTACAAGTAATATGCAGAAAAGAACAGATTAAAATACTACTATACAGCGTGGCGACGCGTCGCCACGGCATGCGTCGCCACGCCAGTAATCGGTTTTACGTGCGGCTATAGATGTTTCACATAAAAAAACAGATTAAAAGTATTTCTGCTCACTCATACATCTTTCGTCGCAAACACGCATGATAAAAGTCTTTTCAAAAAAAGAAGAACGTCAAGTTTATGTACGTACTTTTTTAAGTGGAAGATATCGATGACCCGGAGGCCCACGCTCATGATTACTTCTCCGCTTACCATGACTCGGCCTAGCAGCTTCAGAGGTTATCGATTACAAACAAATAAATAAATTTTTCCTTCTTATAAAATTAGTACAGACTTGAACTTTACTTTGACTTGCAACACCTTACGTAGAAAATAATTAAAGAGTCATATTACATATACAATCTAGGACACTTTTACATAGCATTTAACAACACAAATTTTAATTAGGAGGAACGTTATGTTTTGAATGAGCAGCAACTTTAAAACATATTAATTCTGTATAATTCACGTTTTGGAAGCTTCAAACACACGCCATCGTACGAGATGAAATTACACGCACGTGTTGCAATGTAAATATATAACAGAATGTCAATTTTGAACAAAATACTGTTGCTGAGTTGAGTTGAATAAAATCTGCTTCTATACAGCGTGCAACAGAAAGGTGTGGTCATATATTTTAAGGGTCACGTAATATTTATTTATTTATTTCACTTACACAACACTATCATTACAAGGAACCTAAATGCGATAGTGTGGTTCACCTTAATATAATTAATTATTTTGTCTATATACCTACACATTACCATAGCAAATTACAAACATCGTTATCCTTGTGAATTCACCCATTGTGCAACAGAACAAGTCTAGCTTATCCGCGACGAGGTTGAAGGTTTTGTGTGCGCGCGTCAGAAGCGCCTTTTGCAGTCTTATGCAATAGAAAACTGCAATGAATAATCTCTATAGGTATATAATTTTCATTAAGATCTAGCTTCTTCCTATCGATTTTCAATTTTAAGGCCAATTGTAACAGGGAGTGGTTATTTGCGCGGTTCGTATTATAGTAAACAAATGTGTAGTACAATTACAATTCTCAAAGCAGTCTCTATTCACTCAATCTTAACGTGCTTAGTTAGGCACAGAGATGTGCAAGAACGTCGCATTTTTTAAAACCCAAACCCTTCTTAAAAGTCTTGATAAAAACCAAATAACATTTTGTTTATCAAAATGTCATGCAGTCGCATACACTATCAATTCGACAAATATATAATACTACAAAATGTGATACTACTGTTCTCCACCTTCACCATGACGCAGCGTATAGAAGCAGGTGGCACATTGAATTAAAACGTGAACAAAAGATAGTACACAATGAGGCAAGAATGAAAGGCGTACATAGAAGCCTTCAGGACGTGCGTAATGAAGCCTCACACGTGTTATGTGCTAGATTTATCTTATCAAAAATTGTGAACAGAATTAACAAATGTAGACAGCTATTCGGCGTAATATATTTAGCTTTCTTGTTAAGAGCTCCTTGAAGCGACGGGCGTGTATGAGGAATGTGATGAAAACGAGTGAAGCCAGAGAAGTGTATCAGGATCGTAGCAAATGGAAATCCTTAGTCTCTGCTTACCCCTCTCGGAAACAGGCGTGAATCTATGTATGTATGTATGTATTTTGCTTATTCATGAGTCGTAGTATTTCTGAATACCAGTGACTTTAAAAACCTAAAACTAAGACTAATGCCTAACGGGAAAATGATTTTCCATACCTTCAAGGCAATTAAGAATTAAATTTAGGAACTTAATGCTATGACTGCATGGACCTACCATAAAAACGTTTATTTGAAATTTCGGGGTGATGGATGTATTAAGAATAAACCTATTGTAAAATGAATTTAGGAGCTTATTGTTAAAACCAAGTAAATAAAACCATTGTTACAACCCTAGTTTACATTTACAATTTTTTCTTCTGCTTGTTTATTATTCTTTCTATCGTTATCTTTGTTGATGTAATAAATAAAATTGTCACTATACAAGGGAGATACGCTGGCACCTGCAACACAGTGTTTACTAGCGCAGGTGTTAGGGAATTCTGTTTTAAACTGTATCAAACATGTCAATAAAGATTATAAGTAGGCAAAGGTCGCCTAAATAGGCGTAAGACTACGTGGCCGATAAAGATAATAAAATTATGTATTTATTTAGTAAACAGAAAATGAATACATACCTAAAGACTATCCAAATATAAAAATAAATACTTACACAACCTCCCGCTGGAGCAGAGATAATTCTCCACCGCAGTCTTTACAAGACTAACACCGTCAATCTAATTACTCACCAAAATAATATTTGCGGAATAATCTTGACTTACCCAGTTGGTAATAAAATTACTCCGAGAAAAAACGATATTGTCGCCCATTAACTCCCAAGTGTCCGTAGCAGATTTCGCTCAAAATATAGCCTCACTTATTTGCCTTCCCTTCTAAATTCAGCACAACGAACGAGATGCATAATTTTCAAGGTAACAAATCGTCAGTGCTACTAAATTCACGGCATAAACAATGCTACAGGTGTACAAAATTAAATACGAAGTGTATAAGACTGGCCTCAGTATAAATAACTTGGCATTTAATTTGGACGTATAATACTGCGGCTACATTGAATTAAATGAACTGGGTGAGGTTTAAAGGGGTTACCATACGAAAATGGCTGCGTATTTTGTTTTTATGCTCTAGTTTAGTCATATTTACCATAACAAATAGCAGAATGTGTCGCAGTAGTTAAGGTTTTGGTATTTATTTGTTTTTGAGATTTTGTTTTATTTTCCTTTTGTAATTAATTAATTTTATATTATTAATTGTAATAGTGACTTTATTACATAAGATAAATATGTCTCATTACTCTGGGAGAGGGCACTGACTTCTGTAACACAGGTTTAACCTAGCATAGGAGCCAGGAACTTCATACAATCTGTAAAAACGTATTATGAATAAAGATGAAAGAATAAAGATTAGAATTAAAGAATAAAGAATCTTTATCGCCAGTAACAAGTTAGGACTGGTTGCTACATAACCTTAAAAAAATGTCTCCTCTAAATGGTAATTGTTAGTTAACAACTAACAATTACCATTTAGAGGAGACATTTTTAGTCATACTTTTGACTGTCTATATATTAGCATAATTAGTGTTTAATAATAAAACAACAAAAAACTGATGGAATTCAATCATTTATGGTCGTAGTGTACAAGGAAGTTAAACATGGTAATTAAAAAAAAAAATCATATCTCAGGTAGTAGTTATGATAGATTTTTTTACATATTTTTTTCTGAACGGCCCTCAGTTCTAGTATAAAATATTGCAAGGTTATCCATTAATTACCGGACACTCTGTATACGCACAAAGCGCTTTGCTTCCAATTTTATAATGCGTTTTATGGTCTGTATTTCCTGATGAGTACAAGCTGTGCGTGTTCAAGTCATAAGTGAACCCAACTTCTGACCTAGCGTGCTCCATCGGCGACCACATCGTCGTTTAACGCCAGATGAAATCTTGGTCGAACGTAAGCCTATTCAGAATAAAAAAAACACAGTTTCCAAACTGACTGACTGCACATATGGCGTATTGGTTTTAGTGACACACGGAGCCAAAATTTGTGTGATCCACAAATAGTTGTTCCGAGTCTGGGTGTTCTTGGTGTTCGTTGTTTAAATGTTTGTAAAGTCCCCGCGAAACTGGAAAGACACCTAGAGTGGGAGTATTCTTAAAAAAAGAAATTAATTGGTTTTTAATTTAAAAGCAAATGGCCTCTAAAAGCCTTAACAATTATTATGTAAGTGCGCTGTAGTAATGTAAATAGCAAACAAAATAAACAGACTCCATGACACATTTGATATTTTCGTCGAATATCCAATTACTACTATCATCGTTAGCTATAATTAAACAACGTAATCGATAGCTTTGTTTAGTTGACATTGATATATCATTTCATTTTGATCCTGTATGATGTGTCTTTATTAATCAACGTTCCAAATTTAGCCTGCTATGCTACAGTGGTATCGTTATTAAATAATAGGGGTTAAAGTAGGAAGTTGCCGTTGTATAGTAATAGATACTTTGAATTAACATAAAACCTTCATGGTGTGAGATTTCTTAGTGAAACTTTTTTCACATGATACCTATAAGATTCTTCGTTTAAAAAATGTGCGACATTTGATTTTCGACTTTCAATTGTTTTTTTTATTCAGCTCAAACGGAAAAGATAGATAGTTCGAAAATCCGAGTCATTTTTGAATACGAGTTCTGACGCGGAACTAATGCGGCAAAAACGGCTCGCAATATCAACGCTGCGTTCGGAGAGGAGACTGCTAATGAACGCACCGTGCGTTTTTAGTTTAAACGCTTTCGTAATGGAAACACCACATTAAATAATAATAATAAAAGCCTAATATTTAAAGCCCTTTCATTGAATATGTATGAAACTACAGCTCTTCAGGATTTATTATTCGATATAGATAAAATTTTGTATTTTTGTTTAATATTATATCTATATTTGTAATGAAACTACTATATACATATACATTTATTTTTTACAAATATAATAATAATCTTTATTTGCTAGAATATGGTTCAGGTATACAGGTGGTCATTTTTTAAATTTGTACTGCGTATTCTGCCACATGTGGCGTGCAAAATTTAATTAATTAAATTACATTGGTACAATTTTAAAATTACATGCATATTATTTAATTTAAATGACATATTGATATTTATTAATGAATTGTATATAATCCAGGAAAAATAAGATAATAAAATGAATATACAGCACGTTACACATTAATTTAAAATATTAATTAGAAAAAAAAGAAAATCTGACAAACACATATCTTAATCTAGAATTGAAAATATTTTAATAACAGTAATGTATTTATAATTATATTAATAATATCATCTAGATTATGAATTTATCATTAAAATATTCAGTTACCGAATAATATCTTTTATCAAGTAATAAATTAAACAATTTACGCTTAAACAATGTCATTGGTAACCTAGTGAGATCATTGGGTAGATGGTTATATACCCTTATGGCCATACAGTATACATTTTTTCTAAAGACTTCGACTCTAATTTGGGGCAGTTTTAATCTAAATTTATGTCGCGTACGGCTACCTTCAGCGTATTATGTATGCATGCAGCGTTCATATGTTTGATAATAACAATTATATACCTTATTATCTCCCGACTGCGTTCAGTTGCGTTCAATATATACATATAGATATATTTTATCTATACTCTTAAATTTTATACATCACATTAGGTATTTTATTATATATCACATTTATTTACAACTATTATATCATACACTATCTACATATTACCCACAATGATTAAGAACCCTATTACTAACTAAATATGATAAAACATGCAAAACTGTTACTCGAAAAATTATTTATCGCTTAAACACTCACATCCACTCCCATACACATACGAGACACACACATCACGCACATACATACATACACACAAACACACATACATACACACACAAACACATACATACACACACACAAACATACACACACACACACAAACACATACACACACACACACAAATATGTCATTATTATACACTAAAACATGTTCCTGTCTACTCATTCACAACAATCACAACTTTTACGTACGCTTTCCACATGTTGACAATCCATACAATGTTATGAAATGGGGGGCCTGGAGATCTATAGTACCGGCTTCGGCTTAGTTTAGACTCCAGATCGCCCACAAATTACGAATTACTGGCAATTGTTCGTGTCAACTATAAACTGTATAATAATAATAATAATAATAATATTCTACCACGTACACACAACACCATCTAGCCCAAACTAAGCAGAGCTTGTATTATGGGTACTAGACAATGGATAAACATACATATATACATTTTTTTTGTAAATACATACAGATTATACATAGAAACATCCAAACCAAGACAAACATCCATGTTCATGCACACAAATGTTTGACTTGTGCGGGAATCGAACCCGCGACCTCAGGCGTGGCAGTCGGTTATACTAACCACTACGCCATCGAGGAGGCCGATGTAATTTGTGGAGATGAAATAAACATTATTATTATTATTATTATATTATTATTAGTTATCTCCAATAACTCGTAATAGAGAGCCAGCAAGCCTATAAGCGTTTCACAGGTCACATTTCAGCCTTTATACTGTTACTGAAAATTTCGTAGCATAAAATCCAATAACACTACCCAAGACCTGGAGGTCTTTGGTTGACTTGCGTACCTGAGCACAGCAGTTACATTCATCGTCGCTGTGCCAACGAGGCAATTAAGTAATAATCACGACTCGACATCCATCCATACTTTAGTGCCCTCAATAATGGACGTGTAATATAGTTCTGAGAACAATGTGTGAAGAACCAGTCTGGGTGCGTCAATAATTAAATAGTTTCGAGTATCAGTGACGTAGTATTAGTCCGACATGTTCTAGGAATATAGGTGAAGGATAGACGTATCTGTTACATTGGTTCATATGCACGAGATTTTAGAGTTTGCGGATTGAGTGAATAGTACAACTGGATAAATTCTTGTCCTTGAAATTAAACTACTTTATACGGATTTTATCGCATTGATTATTTTAAAAACACATAATTTTGAAACTATTTTGTTACAAAACTATGCTACTACCGTTAAGCTTGACTACTATTTTAAGCAATTTAAATGAGTAAACTATTTCGATTTACAGTTACGTTTAGTACCTATGTTTCAGTTGCTTTTAAGAGGAAACACAAGGGCCGGTTTTCCATACAAACGTAGTCCCCTGTTTCTTCCCTGGATAATGCCAGTAGAGAAATATTTATTTTTCCAAAAAGTGTATGGGCTCTATTGGCATATCCCTATGTTTTCCTTTTTTTCATAAATTAATTATTAGGAGCCTTCAAAAACTTCAAAAATTGACCAGATTTTCCGCTGTGTTCAAACATCCAGAAAACAAATTTGAATAGATTATACAATAAAAGGAAAATACAAGAAGACGGCTGAAGCCTTTTTTTAATTTTTAATGAAAAAGGTAGTTAAATCGGTCAAGTTTTGGGGAAGGAATCAGAGGACTACGAAACGTTGATATTGTGTATTTTTAATAGTTATTTTCGGTCCGAGCTGCAGTTGTCTCTATGGCGCTCATGATACTATAGACGGCACTGCGCGACAGCAATAGATTTTACAAATACCTAACAAATTTTCAATTCTCTCGCCCTTAGTGTTCCCTCTTAAGTAGCCATGGTCACGGGGAAACCTGTTATCATAACATTATAACTGTAGAGGAAAACATAAGATAAATTTCAAAATATAAAAGTATTTTAAGAGAACTTTGTGGAAATTAAAAACCATGTTACATAATTCGTGCTTACTATTTACTACCATATTATTATACTTATAAAACTACGTATCTATCCAGACACTCTCGCCACATGAATAGATAATGTGCTCTCGCTGAGAAAGTAGACATTATCGTATTTGCGGTTAATAATTATCAAGTAATGATTAATGTATAATTACTTTTGATCTTCACTTAGATTTCGACACAGGAATGAAACTTGGTACCTTAAAATCAACACAAGATCTAAGCGCAAGTTTGCACCACTGGGCCAGCGAGTCAAACCTAGTTGCAAAAAACTGAACATACACCCACAACAAATATCATTAAACGAAAATCCTCTCTCCACAATATACATATCCTTACGGTTCCTCCTAAAACGCTCCACAACATTGATTCCCCCGACTTAAATCTATTTTCTATAAAATCAGTTTACTGTCTTTCTCTACAACACGGCTTATGCCGAAGATTATCATAATTTTAGGCTCTATGAACTTCAATATGATAACACGGCTTCTGTTAGAAGCAATTTACATCAAATCGTGCGTAAACTTTTGTCCGGTTGTTGGTACTCAATGAGTGAGAAATTCTGATAAGCTGATACCCGGGTCCTGTGCTAAGTGTTGGGTGAAGGGGGATAAGGCGGGATTATTTCTGGCATGTGTGATGTTGGGGATAATGAAGAATGTTTTGAGAGGATTAGGTTATGAGCTTTTATTGGTTTTAACTTTATTATGTAAATGACCGCTTCATTACTTCTATGTCATATCAATTTAAATATCTCCTGTTAAACAGATAGGGATATTAAAAACAATAATAATCTACATATTAAACCATTAAAAATATTGAAAATAAAGATAGATATTAATATCGCTCTGGATTTGAACCCCTGTTGATTCTAATAATAGTACCGAAATATCACAAAAGCATTACGCATTTTGCTAAGACAAGCATAGGCTTGGCACGCATATAGATGCGTGTACCTATGTATATACATATACATACATGTATATTCTTTGCCAAAAATTCAATTGATTTGTTGCTGCGGTGCCGCGTGAAGTAACCACAAACTACAGATCGCGCACTGTATGATGACCGGTCTGAACATTGCGCGAGTGGCGTCGCAGTTACAAGTTTTAGGTCTCTTTGGTGACAGGGGGCGGGGGTGGGACGCCTATTAGCGAATATACTATCGACTCCAGCGACGGATGACCACTCCTAAGGTTAAAATCGCATAGCAGGCCAACACTTGGTACCCGTACCCGTGACACGCCCCTTTCTTTGTTTGAGTTATTTTACACTTTACATTTGTTTACTGATTCTAAGGCGATACGAACTCAACTGGTCAACATGTGCAAACGAAAATTTTTCTGAAATAGTCATCCGTCGCTGGAGCCGATAGTACATGCGCAACAATTTGGAGACGCTATGTTCAGTCCGGCCATCGTAAATTGTGCGATCTGTAACAGTGTTTGTTAGTTTGTGGTTGAAGCATTTCTATTACTACTTCCGCACACGTCTCGTAGCGTAATCGCACCGCACGCATAATAGCATATTTTCACTATCTTGTATAAGTATGAGATTAAATTACCGCTTGCGCATTTAAAAAAATACTGCTTTATTACTACATAAAAATTGTCAGTGACGATGTATGACAGCAACAAGTAAGATTGGACAAAATGTACGCTCGTATTACGCCACTAAAGTACAACTGTTGGCATGACGAGTACGCGTAGCTTTACGATTCTCCAACGACGGGATGCTGTGTCTTGTGCAGACATGTTCAGACATGTATGCGCTTGTAACTCTCTCAGAGAGAGAAATACGTAAAGTATCCTAACTAATATTGTAAATGCGAATGTGAGTCTGTATGTTTGTTACGCTTTTACGCCTTAACTAGTTGATCGAGATTCGCATACACGTTGCCAGGGAAAAAGAAAATGACATAGGGTACTTTTTATCTAGAAAAAGAATTGGTTGTCTGTAAAGTCGGTTTACGGCCGATAGTTTAACGTGACAACGTCATAACAAAATATTTATGGAAACGTTACAATGAGCGTAACGGGACAATGAGCGTAACGGGACAATGAGCATAACGGGACAATGAGTCATCCTTTTTCGTGTGTGCAGCCGGCGTTCATCGATTTATCAGACGTTGTCACGTCAAAAGTACTGTTACTAACCTAACCTACATTTACTCGAGCAAAGCCGCGGGCAAAATCTAGCATGAAATGTTTCTAATATCTCTTACACGCGCATTCCCTAAGTAGACACAAACGCTGCCGAACACCAAACTCTACCTAACTCAGTATATTTTTATCAGGCAAAGACCACTCGAATAACAATTTATTAGATAGATCTAAATTCTTAGAGAGATTAAGATTGTCTTTTACCTAGGTTTTCCACAGACTTGAGTGTCTTGTGACCTAGATAAGGCTACATAGATCTTTGTAAACGCCTAGCCTGTGCTAGGTTTGGGTGTGATCTATTGACACCCTAGAACCATTTCTCACTGAATAGAAGAATTCAGGTTACACTGTAATATCCCAGCTGTTTTAGGTGTACCTTAGTTGTATGTTTAGTTTTGTCTTATGCCTTATCTTTAGAATAAAAACCGGTTAGATTGACGAAAAATGTCTGTCTCTACCAGTTACATAAGACTAAATAACTATTTACCTTGAAAATATTACGTTTTTGTAGAAACCTAGACTATATGCACAATAATTAAATTAATTTTGTCGCACAGGACATGCTTAAATAGGCCAATAATGAAAATAATTATATTTAATACTGCGAGCTATACACCAACCAAAACGCCAATTGACGTCCCGAGTGTAATGAAGTATGAAGACCAAAGGTATCAGAACGGACATCGCGGAGGAACTGAAGTAGTCACGTAGAAGAGATACAAGTGGATATTTATTATTATGAAGTCTATCGACTGTGGTACTAGTGAATAAATGTTTTCGAGTATTTATTAGGAAAATCTTATCAAATGTTCTAATGTAATGTTATTTAAATGGTTGCCACACATTGTTACGGCTGTTGTAGGTTCGAATCCTAAACGGCACAAATTAATTCCCTCCGTTAGTCTATACTAATTTTTTGTTTGTTTGTTAGTAAGGGTTTAAATCAAAAACTATAATAATAATATTCTATCCCATTCACACAACACCATCTAGCCCAAACTAAGCAGAGCTTGTACTATGGGTACTAGACAATGGATAAACATACATATATACCTTTTTTTGTAAATACATACGTATTATACATAGAAACACCCAGACCAAGACAAACAACCATGTTCATGCACACAAATGTTTGACTTGTGCGAGAATCGAACCCGCGACCTCATACGTGGCAGTCGGTTACACTAACCACTACGCCTTCAAGGCCGATATACTAATCAACTGATTTTAAAAATTCTTTCATCAGCGAGTAACTAAGGCTATACTTTATTTTTTTAAAGTATTTTTTCTAACATAACCTTACCTACTTTTACGCGAACGAAGCCGCGAGCAAAAGCTAGTCTCATATAAAAACGCACATATTGAATGCTAATTTTGTAGTTTCGTTTCAATTTGTTTAGTAATTCTTAGCGTGAAACTAATGATACATTTTTGTTTCAGATTCCTTATGGTGTCAACTATATTGTACGTACCAAATCAAACTATAATACATTTTGAAGATCTCTGTTGCGATTAAAATTAAACTACTACATACGGATTTTATCGCGTTGTTTATTTGACACTATTACAAAATTTAGAAACTGTTACACTACTATTACTCTTAAACTTTACTAATTTTTTAGCTAATTAAATTATTGAAACTAGCTATACCATTAATAATAGTTTCAATAATTTAATAAGCTTAAAAATTAGTAAATTTTAATAGTAACAGTAGTGTAACAGTTTCTAAATTTTGTAATAAAGTGTCAAATAAACAACGCGATAAAATCCGTATATAGTTCCTGATACTCTCTTAGAGGTTATTAAAGGGGTCAAAATTTCGTTATTTTTTACGTAGGACTCACCATTTCTGAGATATTGTTAATATTCTAAAAAAAATAATAAAGCGTGGAAGCGTGACGATGACGCGAGTTCTATGATTTTTGTTCACCCAAGAAGTGCTCAACGCGCCTAAAGAAGTTTTCACTTCAAAAATCACACTAGCGGCATAAAATATAAAGTCTAAAGGGTGTGGTGTTCCGTCGGTTCCGCGGACAAGAGCCACTTGAACGCAACAACAGAGTGCAAGTGAAGCATTACTAACATAGTTAATAAGTTATATAGATACTAACACAAATTGTATGTAGGTATGTTAGTTAGTCCATAAGGTATTTATCTATGCGTCTATGCCACGCGAAATAAATGGTTGTTAACCGCCGAGTCTTCTTCGAATAGGTTAATGAAATAACTTGGTGGGCCTGTGTGTTTGTCTGTTAGTGACAGGCATAGCTCCGGAACCACTGGACCCATTGACTTGTAACTTGGCGTGCAGACACCTTGGGGTCATCCCTCGGTCAAGTTTTAATATGGGCCCTGGGGGTCAAAAGATCCCCGAGATATAGGAGTCACATATTTTAAATGGAAAAATATTGACTTGTAACTTAGTGTGTAGACACCTTGGGGTCATACCTCGGTCGAGTTTGAATATGGGCCCTGCGGTTCAAAAGACCCCTGAGATATAGGGGTCACAAGGACATATATATTTTAAATGGCAAAATAGCTTCATTTATATGCAGAGTGGTGGTGTGCTGATTCGAGTTGGTTGCTGCTGTTTGCTGTCGAGTTTTGTCTTGTGCTGCGTTTTGCAACACAACATGCCCAATAGTAGGCATGATGACCAACAATGGACATAATACCCAACAAAGGTCATGATGCCCAACAGCGGACATGATGCCCAACTGTGGGCAGCATGCCCAGCAGTAGGTACGATTGACTTGTAACTTGGTGTGCAGACACCTTGGGGTCATACCTCGGTCGAGTTTGAATATGGGCCTTGTGGGTCAAAAGACCCCGAGATATAGGAGTCACAAGGTCACATGAAGACGAAGAGGTTGAATCCTGGGTTCTTACACCCATCTCGTTATTATTATTATTATTATATTATTATGTAAAATCTGGCACTGTAATCGGTATAGGGCAAGAGCGCAACCTGCTTCTCACTTACGTTCCAACGTAAGCGAGTCTTAAACCGTAGGTGGCGCTATGTGGTATTAACACACATTGTTGTATGCTCATATTTCCGAAACCCAGGGTAGGCAAAAGCCTTATCAGAGATTCAGGAATATAAGCGTAAGGCTATGTAGAACGAACTAACAATTAGCAAAATCCTTGGACTCGCCAAGTACAACTTGCCTTTAACGGTAATAGTCGAAAACCTCGCTCACAATTTGGCCAAAACAACACAAACTTTTAAATAACAAACCCCTGTAATATTCTATAATAAACTGTAAAAACAAAGTCTAAAAGTATTAATCGGAACGATTATGTTAATCACAAAACTTCCTTTGGATAATATGTCCCGTACAATTTCTAATTATTACTTTGACAAATCACGCGAGGGCCCCTAAGGCTTTATGATAATGATCTCGGCTTGCGTAATAAAATTCACAAATGTTCGCAGTACTGAACTGTTTTTAGATAAAATAAATTGGTAGGAGCTCGTAATTTGGATGGCAATAGATTTTGAAGAAGACTTCTGTGTGAGAATTTGAACTAAAACCTGGTAATAGTTACCTGGTAATAGAAAAGGGTATGTTAAGCTGGTTTGGACATGTAGAAGGGAAGAAATGGACGAGGAAAGACTGACTAAGAAAGTCTATAAGGCTAGTGTGAATGGAACAGTCGCAAGAGGAAAACCTAGGCGAACGTTTCTCGACCAGATCGGAGGTGTTCGGGAGAAAAGCCAGGTTAAGAGCTCCTTGAACCGACGGGCGTGTATGAGGAATGTGATGAAAGTGAATGAAGCCAGAGAAGTGTGTCAGGATGAGGAGCAAATGGAAATCCGTAGTCTTTGCCTATTCCTCTGGGAAACAGGCGTGAATCTATGTATGTATGTATCTATACATATACTAAATTTGAATGGAGTTGTCATTCTCCATTAAAAATAATAATACTACTCATGGTAAATATAGGTACGATACTGAGGCGAAATCAACAATGTATAAAAATCTCTTTGTATATCTGTCTGGACGAACATGACTCACAAATTACAACACAGATTTTAATTAAACTTGGTATATAATAACCTTTTTTATACATCTGAAGTACGTTTTATGTATCCATCACAATTAGTACTGATTGATCCCATGGCGCGACTGTACCTTATCAGGGGAATTTGGTATTTTCAACCGAGGTTTCTTCTTCTCCTTAGCCTTTATTCTCAAGTCACTTGGGGTCGGCTTGCTAGTCTAACTGGATTTGACTGGATATTAGTTTTTATACGGAGCGACTGCCATCTGACCTCCACAACTCGAAGGCTAACCCTAAGGCTAGACCAGTGTCAGGATTTTAGAAGTCACTGACTTCCCAATAACGACTGCCATAGATGTTCATGGCAGCCAGGACCGACGTCTTAACGTGCTCTCCAATGCACGGAGCAGGCGATAATTGTCAATCAATACGCACATAACTTCGAAAAGTCATATAACTTCCGAATGTCAGAGGTGCACGACGTGGGTTCGAACCCGAGACCCTCTGCATTGCAGTCTGTTGGTCTCCCCACTGACGTATCGCTGATGCAACCGAGGTTGTGTGCCAAGTAATGCCTAATACGATTCCTACAGATTCATGCAACATTAGGTAAAAGCGCCTTTTTACGCGCTGCTATTAATATCCAACGCATTTATTTTATATTTTATTGACTATATTCCAATAAAACCCAATTAATTATCAAGTAAAATAAAATCGTAAATCTCCCATAGTATTATGTATAAATAGGCTAAGTATATTTAATTATATAGTATATCTTGCTGGCAATAAAGTAAATGGCGCTCTACGCGCTTTTATGAACAGTCGAAATGTATCCGAAAAGGCATGTTTGACTGTTCATAGAAGACTATTAGTGCCTACATTTATGCATGGAAGTGAAAGTTGGGTATGGCAAAAGAAACATGAGAGCAGAATAAATGCTGTAGAAATGAGAGCACTGAGAAATATATGTGGTGTGACTCGGCAAGATAGAATAAGGAATAGTGTGATTAGAGAGAGATGCGGCATGAAAGTGGATACAGTGACAAGAATAGAAAAGGGTATGTTAAGCTGGTTTGGGCATGTAGAAAGAATCATCATCATCATCATCATCATCAGGCTATGATAGTCCACTGCTGGACATAGCCCTCCCCCAAAGAGCGCCATAGCGCCCTGTCTTCAGCTTGCCGCATCCAGCATCTGCCTGCAGTCTTTCGCAAATCGTCATCCCACCTGGTCGGAGGGCGTCCTACACTACGTTTGCCGGACGAGAAAAGACTAATTAAGAAAGTTTATAAGGGTAGTGTGAATGGAACAGTCGCAAAGGGAAGACCTAGACGAACGTTTCTTGACCAGATCGCAGACGTTCTGGATAAAGGGCGGGTTAAGAGCACCTTAAACCGGCGTGCGTATATGAGGAATGTTATTAAAATCGAATGAAGCCCGAGAAGTGTATCAGGATCGTAGCAAATGGAAATCCGTAGTCTCCCTCCCCCTCTGGGAAACAGGCGTGAATCTATGTATGTATATCTTCGACCTTTACATACGACAACCGCAAAAAGAAAGGGTGTTTCTCAATTTCTATTCCCGGCACGGTTTACACAAAGTTAATGTCATACAGAACAATGTTTACGTACGCTAATGTTAGTGTTTGTAGAGGTTAGTTTCGTTAAAGACAACTTTACATCAAAGCATTGTATGTTAATATCAGTTTAAAAGAAATATAATGTAGGCGTTCATTAACGCTTAGATGTTATATATATATATATATATATATATATATAAAAGTAAAAGCGGTAAAGCGAAAGAGCACCGCCCGACCGCGCGGTCGAGCGGTGCTCTTTCGCTTTACCGCCACCGCCCTTCGCGGCGGTGCGCGGTGCCGTGTGATAATCGCACCTACTGTCACCAACCTGTCAAATTGAAAACCATCAAAATTGGCATATCTAATTTAAACATTCAATGTCAAAACTCTCTTTGTGATGAAACGATACAGCATAGATTACATGTAAAATCGATCAAAACAGAAGTCGATTTACTTCTCACTTACCTTTAATGTATTAAATATATAAACTCCGATATAAATATAAATAAAATGTACATATCGAGTCACACGTGCTATCCCCCTTACAGTCTTTAAATAATTCTAAATTTAAATAGCGTCACGATAAAATGTCTCTAAATTTAGCTCAGGCTTTTAGACACCCGATGATTTGTTTATCTTGGGGTAAGATAACACACAAGTAAGTTGGCGATGGGGTAAAATGGGGTTACCTATTTATGTACAAGTAATTAGGGTGTTTATGTTTTTGTTTCGAGTAAGGGAAGGACTTTGGGATGTATGTGTTACATATGCTGATATGCGTACTAGCAAAAGGTTTTGATACTAGCTAACATACTCTCTGTTATTGCTATATGTATTATATCATAAGTAATTAGCTGACACGTCAGATGTTGTCCTGTCTTAGACGAACTGTCTAATCCGCGAGGTTAAAAGAGTCAGTAAGTTTTCTGAAATTATCCAATATTCTGCGCAATTTTCTTAACTTTTCTTTCCATAAGAACCTTCAAAATATTAGAGAGCTTAAAATTAATTTTCTTCTTTCTTCTTCTTCTTTTCGTGTGGTTAGTGGTCAACCTGTTGTCAAGAGTTGTTCAAGCCGCCCGTAGGCCTTTGACATAGCTTAACGACTGCTATCAATTTGACAACAACCGGGACCGACTTTTTACGTGCCCTCCGAAGCACGGAGACGCTCAGATGAAATGCCACTAAGCGGTCACCCATCTATAGACTGGCCGCACCCAACGTTGCTTACCCTCGCTAATCGTTTACCGATCAGGGGGTGCAACTGGTTATGAGCGCCTCAAGATTCATGAAATTGGTAAAGTCTTTCTCAAATTATAGCGTGACTAAGGGAAACAGGTATTCATTTTTATAATAATAACGTCCTCCTAACCGAATTTCGGTCATGGCGAGCAATCTTAACGGAGACTGGCCGTCTGCGCAGGAAATATTCTAGAGCGCAAGTGTGTGCACAAGTGCACTCTCTGTTCCCTAACTCTCATAATCCGATGGGACAGCAATCCGACATGATCGGAGAGAGATCAGGCATAGGATCACCGTCAAGATCCTATCTTATCTTATCTTGTGTGTGGGGGCCAGTCTGTACTGACCGGCGACACTTCGACCCAGTGGGATCTTTTGTGTCAGCCCCAAGATTCATCCCTTAGCTATCTCCTTATGAATGTACTGCATTAGCTGCAGTGTACAATTCAGAGGGAGAAGCCTAAAGTCTTCAGGGTTTGGATATGCCAATCCCATCAGACCCATCCTAAGTCCAGCCAACGCGTCGCATTCACACAGTAGGTGCGATATGGACTCGTCCTGTTCACCACAGGCTCTGCAGATCGAGTCGTGTGTCAATCTCAATCTGCACAGGAAGTCTTTGGTGCCAAAATGGCCAGTGAACGCTCCTGTGAGCAGGCGCATTTGGCTCTTGCTATACCCGCAGAACCTCCGGGTGAAGCCTGTGGCTCCATTTGCAATGAATTTCTTGGAGTATTCCAGACCCCTAAGGGCCATCCACTCTAGCCTGTGTTTTTCATTGCCGTGAGCATTCAAAGCTGCCTTTACGGTGCTCTCAGAGAGTCCCACGAATGGCTCGGGGCCCACAAACAGTTGCTCCGAGCCCTTTCTGGCTAATTCATCAGCTTCCTCATTGCCCTGCACTCCTGCATGCCCTGGAACCCACACCAGTCTGACTGTGTTCTTCCTGCCTAGTTTGTTAAGGAGCTTAACACAGTTCAGGACCAGTCTGGAGTCCACCCTACACGAGCCCAGAGCCTTGAGAGCAGCTTGACTGTCACTGAGAATATACACAGCCCTGTCAGTGACACCACTGTTGATATTCTCCTGAGCTCAGGCAATTATAGCATAGGTTTCCGCTTGGAAGACCGTTGCATATTTGCCCATGCTTTGGCTCACCTTACAGTCGTTGGCATAGATACCAGCGCCCGTTCCTGTTTCCATTTTGGAACCATCAGTGAACCAGTTGAGACAACCCTTGTCAGGGGATTGTAAACCTTGTCTCCATTCGTCCCTCGTACCTTTATCTTAAAATTCTTTTTGAATATATGCAATGGTTGCATTTTGTCGCATCCCATGCTCATAATCCTTTTGAGATCCTTTGAGATCTCCAATTTTGTGTGTCGAGTTACCGGCATATTGACGCTCCACAGCCCATGCACGGATAGCCTATGTAGCGCCTTTATCGCCTCTGACTCGACAACAATGTGTAGCGGCATTAGATCCAGCAGGACCTCTAACGCTGCCGTTGGCGTGGTCGAAAACGCCCCTGTTATAGCCATGCAGGCCAATCGCTGCACCTTCGACAGCGCGTTCCTGCATGTAGCTAGTTTGGTTCTTGACCACCTCAGTTCTCGACCATAATCAGGGCCTTCTGCATAAGACTAGATACCGTACTCGGAAACTTTCCATTTACGAGTATCACCAAGTCATCCGCATATCCGACCGTTAAGTACGGACCTTTGTTGAGTTGTTCTAGGAGTGAATTGACTACCAAGCACCATAAGAGTGGTGAGAGTACTCCACCCTGAGAGCAGCCCTTGGTTGTCGTAGCATACATTTCATCTCCTAACAACTCAGACCTTATGATTCTACCCCTGAGCATACAATCGATCCACCTGCAAATGGTTGGCTCTATGCCGTGATTTGCCGATGCCACACTAATGGCATCAAAGGTGGTCCGATCGAAGGCTCCTTCAATATCCAGGAATGCAGCAATGCATACTTCCCGGTTCTCTAATGCATGTTCTGCCTTATTTACCACAAAATGTAGTGCCGTCTCAGTGGATTTTCCCGACTGGTAGGCACATTGTAGCCTGTGGAGGGGGAATTTCCATAACGCTCCCTCCCTGACATGTCTATCTACTAACTTCTCCAGGGCTTTCAGGAAGAACGACTCAAGACTGATAGGTCTGTATGCCTTGGCTTCTTCGTAGTCTGCTTTGCCCGGTTTCGGTATGTAGATGACTTTAACACGCCTCCATATCTTTGGAATATATCCAAATGCTATGCAGGCTCTGTATAATCTGCACAAATGCGGAACCAAGAGTGCAGCTCCCTGCTGTAGGATGATGGGATAAACCATGTCTGGACCAGGTGACTTGAATGGTTGAAAACCATTTAGAGCCCAGCCGACCTTCCCTTCATCCACTACCTTCCTAGCAGTGTCCCAATCTGCTTTGGTTGTCCGACAGCTTCGTTCAACCAGGCTGATCGGGTCCTCCTGCTCCTTTTTTATTATCTTACAGTTCGGAAAGTGTGTGTTTAGCATAATTGCTAGTGTCTCCTTACCAGACTCTGTTCGCCGCCCATTGCCATCCTTAATGGTTGTCAATGGGTGTGCTCTGACAGTCGATAAAGCTTTGGAGAGCCTCATTCCTTCAGGAATCGTACTGATGTAGTCAAGATCCTAACTCCGGGCTGTTATAAAGATTTCTTAGCAGAAAAACCTAACAACTTTATATTGCCCCGACTCGGGATTCGGACCCGAGACCTCATCCACAGCAGTTTATTTACTTTATTTATATATATATATATATATTTATGGCATAGGGCGGCAAACGAGCAGACGGATTGCCTGATGGTAAGCGATTACCGCCGCCCATGGACATCCGCAACCCCAAAGGAATTACAAGTGCGTTGCCAGCCCTTTAAAAAGGAATAAAGGAGGGAAAGGACAAAGGAAAGGATAGGAAAAGGATCGGGGTAACTAGGCCTCCGGCTCTCTCACTCACCGATACGAAACGCAACAGTACGGGTACCGTTACTTGACGCCGGTATTCTGTGAGAGGGTAGTACTACCCCGGTCGATCCGGCCCATTCATGCTGAAACCAGCGAGGATCTACTACCTTATAAAGATATATTTAGACATAATATTGTGAACAACACTGAAAATATGTTCGATTGCTTTACAATCTTAGACTATGCACAAACTAGAGGTTTTGTAGCAATTCATTTACTTTCTCAGATCACCTTTTTTATAAGTTAAAAAAAAAATGTATGCTTTGTTATTCTATAGACAATTCTCGCACTAGTAATAATTCTTGTGTTGCCTCTTTCTAATTGTAGTGTTTATTGTAATCTCGCAATATTTTGTATTCTCGTTATTGCGTAACAAATAATGCCATGATTAAAGTGTGAATAATGATTGTTGAAACAACTAATAAAATAAGGGTAGTAATTAACTGCACAGCAAAAAAAAATACTAATTGCACAGCAAAATATGCTTACCAAAAAAACCAATTGCACACCAAAATATATTTAAAGAGATGAAACTAAGTCGCATTAACTACCGCTACGCCACGGAGTCAGTTGCAAAACTAAATATATGATGTGATCAATGTAAACCAAATCACGAGCATACTGTAGTTTATTATTAATATTTCTTTATTATTATGAAAACGCATCTCGAAAACATTGGGGTATATTAATAAACATAGTCGTTGGTAGCCATTTATCATATACAGCGTTATTAGTAGTCAAATTATTTGCATAACACTCCAAATACTAGCAAACAGAATTAATTCACCTACATTTTATTATTATTGATTAATAAATAGTAGTAAACTATGCACAGACCTAACAGTAGCGTAAATATTTTAAGCTTCCAATTGATTTAATTAAAATTGAATAGAGTTTGACCCAGTTATGAAATATTGCCGGCCGAGCGGTACCTCAATTTAGTTAAATACTAAATTGAGGTAACGAAATATTTACATTTTATAAATGTATTGATGACTTCGATTAGTTTTGTAAAATATTGATTGTAAACCAATTAAGGTTCGGTTCCTACATTCCTATGAAATTTAATTCTATAGTCCACCGCAGCAATAGCATAGTGACAGACTGTTGGACTGCCATGCAGAGGTCTCGAGTTCAATCCCAAGGCGCGCACTTCTCACTTTTCGAAGTTATGTTCGTATTCAATACATTTATCGCTCGCTAAGCTCGCTGAAGCAAAACATCGTGAGGAAACCTGCATGACTGAGAGCTTTCCATAATGTTTTCAAATATATGTAAAATCTACCAACCCGCTTTGGGCCAACGTGGCTGTGGCCTAACTCTTCATAAAATGAGAAGAGGCCCGTGCTCAGCTGTGGGACCGGTTATATACAGGTTTGATATTATTATTAGTCTCCCACCTTGCCCTCGTGGAGTTAAGCAGACTTCATACATCGTCAAATATATTATACAGGCTGATTGGTAAAAGACTGGACATATTGAAGGAGTTTTCAGGAGTATTCAGTACTCGATTCTGGACACGAATATATAAAAATATAGGTATTTAAAATTTGACCTAGTTATCCAATAAAAACTTAATGTGCGGACACTCTTGCGCATATACCAAAGCTAAACAAAACCTCCGCCCCCGCCCTCGGCTACCGCACCCCGCACTCTACCGAATTTGCACCCCTGCCCGTCCTTTTCTTATCAAAGGTCATTAGCCTCGACAGCTGTGTGCGCAGTGTCCACATTTTATAGATATTTCATACAAATTTTCATAATTTCTTTGCAGGTTATACAGATTTTATTTTTATTTCTTTTTTATACGTTACGTCTGACCATAAATTATCATGTCCTTAAGTATGTACAATGTTTAACCAGTCACACTGTATATTAAGCGAACTGAAGGCTCACATACCTACTTCCATCTATTATCTTTCATCCCATATCTAATTCATATATTATTTTTCCATAGGCTTGACAATGCGATACTTCTGTTATTGCAAGCCATCATAGTAATTATCAGAGGTACACTACTATTTTCTGGATTACGTTGCGTCCAGAAAATAGTACTGTTTCCTAAGGATAGAAAATTTACAGAACCTATATTTACGCGAGCGAAGCCACGGGCGAAATCTGGTTTTAAATAAAGTCAAAAACACAAACAAATCCGCGGTATACACTCAGTATATTACGTTACTATTAAACACATCATAACAATGGTATCGCCCACAGATCCTTTACGTCTTCACTGTGCATTATTATCTAATATATCAAAGCTAATGTGAATGATCGTTAGACGGATAAGGCTTTGCTATCGATACGAATCCAATCTTTGATGTGGTGTATTAAGGAGATTTACTGATGGAAGAATTGAGCGACTTATGGCATACATTAATGACGTTATTAAGTAAATCTTATTTTAATAGTAAGATAATATTGAGTGTATTATGGCCGACGTATGTAGCTTTGACTTATACACTACTAGCTATTGCCCGCGGCTTCGCTCGTGTTAATTTAGAATTTAACAATCAATTCGGTTTGTACTTTGCTTGTAATAATATAATACAATCATGATTCAAAAGACACGTGGCGCCATCTATTATCATAAGAACGTTATTGTTGTTTTCCTCGGGAACAGTAATTTTTTTCGGGATGAAAGGTAGCCTATGTCGGTTTCTGTACACCTGACAACGTATATGCAAAATTTCAGGATGATCGGTTTAATAGTTTAGGCGTGAAAAGGTAACAAACAAACAAACTCATTTTCGCTTTTATAATATTAGGATTAGGATTAGGATAGGATTAAGATTGCGTTGTTAATTATTGGTTAATGAGCTTTTACCCCCGAATTAGTACACGTAGCATTTGGAAGTAGGTACCTAAATATAATTTTCTTTCTATGCATTTTTAGAAGGAATAACATACATAAATATGGGTTATGTCTTTCTCTCCGTCTCTCCAACAATTTCTTGTTGTTATAGCTTCTAGGCTACGTATCAACATAAAACATGCACACTATATTTTAAATTAGACCTCCAGCAATACAACTGTAAAATCCGCATTCAATTTTGTGCAGTAGTGTTTGCGTGTTGCACTTGCAAACATACACACAGTTAAATGTACAGGTCACATGACAGCACACACATGTGACTAACACCGAAATATTCAGTCACGAATACTTTTACGGTCCGTTTTCAACATTAGCGGCAGTGGGCGTGAGGGGTTGTAATTAAAATTTGTTGGAAATTTAGTTTTAAAAGGTAACATAATATATTTATGAAGTGTGAACGGAAGGAAACAGATCGATCGGCAATCCGTATCGAAAATCGATCGACGAGTGTTATTGGGATACAGATAGGAGATCGATCGGAGAATTGGCTTCCATTTTGGATTGACTCGATCGACAGGTCAAGGATACGATATTGGTATAAGGCGTAAAACATCCTAATCCTAACCAATATTATAAATGCAAATATGAGTTTGTTTGTTTGTTATGTTTTGACGTCTTAACTACTCGACGGGTCATCATGAAATGTCGTGTACACGTCGCCAGAGATACATAATAGGACATAGGATTCCTTTCATCCAGAAAAAGGACTGTTACTAATTTAACCACCCTATATTTACGCGAGTGAACGCGTTGGCAAAACATAGTACGATAAAAAAAAATTATCCATCTAACTTGAAAAAAAACGCTATTATTAAGAAAAGGCTGCATTTATAGATAAATTAATAATATTACAGCGAAACAAGGAAATTGCGGGCTACAACAAAGCAATACAAATAAAAGTTAATTAAAGTGCAGCTAAAAACCTCACGTACTTACTATGATGCTTGCACCCCCTTTGTCTCTTTCAGCCGCATATGTCTTTCTAAAAGCTCCTGCAGAGAGAGCTGTGACCTGTTTTAAGATTCGTGGTTGTTCTTTTAAGATGTCTTTGCGGCATTTTCATTTACGGTACGTTCACGTTATTACGATATTGCATAAGTTTATTTACAATAAACTTTTGTATATGGCAATTGCAATGCAAAAAGAAGCGATAACGGAAGACCGTTGCACTGCCACGTAGAGGTCTCGAGTTCAATCCCAAGTTATCGCTCGCTTTAACCGCCACGGAAAGAGTTTTGAGGAAACCTGTCTGAGAGTGTATTAATGTTCTCAATGACATGTGAAGTCTGGTAGCCTATACTGGGCCAGCGTGGTGCAACTACCTATAGCCTTACCCGTCTCACAGTGAGAAGAGATCCGTGTCTAGCAGGAACAGTTTAATACAGGAATTATATTATTATATACATAATATGCCAATCACATTTGACGAAGACTAACAATTTTTCAGTACTTCAGAAATGCCGAAAAAATTGTCTTGCATGCTTGACACCCAAGAGACCGCTGAGTGCGGAAAGTGAACAAGAGACAGACAATAAAGCGTTTTGTTGACTCATAAAGCAAAATATATAAATAAATGTAGCTATATTCTATTTTATATACTTTATTACATTAATTAATATAAAATAATTATTTTAACTCCACCACTAAAGCTTTTAAACCCACTTCCTTTCTCCCGATTTGCTGTGCCCGACTGGGTCCATAATAATCTAATTTGTTTAGAAGTCCATCTTTGTATGAAATTATGGAATACAATAAAATATTGAGTATTGAGTTAGCAAAAAAAACTTTGTATTAAACGCAGTACAATACAATCCATATCAATGCTTAGTATTCATATTCATATTTTATGATAAAATTGTTTGATTTGTTATGCAACCATATACGCTTGGGACCATAGTGAATATAGTGCGGCCTAAATATATTATGATTATGATTTAGTGCGTATCGATTAGATTTAGATGACTAAGGTTGATATTATAGTCATAAGCGGGGCGAATAGCGAGGAGGCGTTTGAAATTGCGAAAATTCTTTTGCTTGAATATTCCATGATTAAATTGAAATATTTAGCATCATAACTGTGGTCATGTCCCGGGTTGGTGAAGTTATCGGCCATAAACTTTTATAGATATATAAGAAAATATAAATTTTGGTCTACTTATAGCATAAGTAGAAGTGCAGAAGTAAAATGATACCATCGTTCTGCAACAAAAACAAAAAAGGCGACAGAAATGTTAAGTACTCGCAAGCATAGTGCTGATGTCAGCACTAATGCAACTTTGTACCCTGTACCAAAGCTTGTACCAAATTACCTCTAAAATATGACTTCATCAATTCCATTTATCTCTCAAACACTTTCGCCAGCGATTTGCCCCGTCAATTTTCAGTAGTAGCTCAGCGTTTGATGATGTACCTGACCGACAGCAGTAGGCTCGCTTACTATTATGTTATATCCGAAATCAAGCTAAAAACTTGTATGTTTGTGTGACGTTCTTGGTGGATCTGCACGGATGATTGTTCCCATTTCTCTATTAAACAAAGAAAAATCCATCCATCTAGAACTCATCATCATCAATTCAAAATATTCATAGCACAAATAGATCAAAGATGCCTTCGCCGCACATGTCACAAAGCCTTGAACAAATGACCTACAAATGTCATCCCTTCGAACCTTAACACCCTCATTTGGAGGGTCAAAATGTTCTTCGTAGTATTATTTATGCAAACGCTTCAGATCCCTCAGACAGTTGAGTGTAGATGTCTTATAGTTGAATATGTGGTAAAGAATTTATAACTTGATCTTTGGGTTTGTTGAAAACCAATTCAATTAATTAAAAAGCCTGGTCCAAATGATTATAAACTGAAGAGAAAATGAAATCCACCTTTACGACGTCAGGCTGGAGAAAAGGATGTCAATAACGCTATATAGTTTTTAAGTGGATGAGACCGCAGTTGCCAATTATTTAGTGATGACACAAATGAGCCTGCTCGTCCAGGAAAGTATCATCCTCATACATCAACCCACAGTAAGAGTAGTGACACTGCGTTACGTCTGATGACTAAGAGTGCCAATGGCTCTTATTCTATCATTAATTCATATGTTCCCCTCGTATTTTAATCGATCGTGGGCTATGGTTACAAGAGTAGTAGATAAAATAAAATGCATGAACAGCATCACATTTTTATTCTATACCTCAAATGGGTCCTAAATTATAAAATCTGATCCAGATCGTTTTGGTCTATCAGTCTGTTGGTTAGGCTATAAAATAAACCCTTTGGAGATACCAAACCTAAGAATAAGAAACAGATCTCCTACTGCTAACTGAAGTTCTCTTCTATAGTAATTCATATCCCTCATTCTGCAGCGCACTACAGACAATCATATGTCCTGGTCATATTTTAACACGTGCAACTAATAACTCGGCTTGTTTGAACCTTAAATGCATATTCATGGCCAAATTGGCCAGCGGCCTATGAAATATAAAAATACATGAAAATAAGATTTGAACAAATGTAGGCAGATGATAATGCCAGCAAAAGGAAGGCGGGAGGTTTACTTGCATTTATCAGTGGAACTTTGTGTTCCTGCCCGATCCTCTGGGAAATAGTAATATATACATACTAGGGTATGCATATTATAATTCGGTTGAAGCCTCATATAGTTTGCTCTTATACACGCATCTCCGTCCATAATTCCTCAATCAATACTTTATTTAATTATTGTGGTGTGACGGGTGTGAAGATATGGGTCGGGACTCGAAGGGTCAAACTTCACGCGCTATTATTTATGCAAGCCTTCACAGCTCTAAGTTTTGGGTATAAAACCATCAATATTAAATCTACATACCTACATGTGCAGTCACGTCAATTTCTTAGTATGTTTAACTAGTCACCCGCACTAATGTTAATTTCTTGGTAGTTGAATTTAAGAAATTATATAACAGCGATAGCTCAGTGGGGAGACCAACAGACTGTAATGCAGAGGGTCTCGGGTTCGAACTCACGTCGCGCACCTCTGACTTTCGGAAGTTATATGACTTTTCGAAATTATGTGCGTAATGATTGACAATTATCGCCTGCTCCGTGCTTCGGAGAGCACGTTAAGCCGTCGGTCCCGGCTGCCATGAACATCTATGGCAGTCGTTATTGGGAAGTCAATGCCTTCTAATATCCTGACACTGGTCCAGCCTTAGGGTATCGTTAGCCTTCGGGTTGTGGAGGTCAGATGACAGTCGCTCTGTGTAAAACCTGATATCCAGTGAAATCCGGTTGGACTAGCAAGCCGATCCCAAGTGACTTGGGAATAATAAGGGCTAGGGAGAAGGAGTTGAATTTAAATAATTCTATATTTCCATATTCGCCAGACCTGTGTTATTTTTTAAGCGATGTTTTTACAGTAAATGTGTAACATGCAGGTAAACAACGAGTTTATACTCACCAGCTTAAAAGCCGATAGGATTAGTCAATCCGTTTATAAATGCGTTTAAAACGTAAAAAAAAAACAACGGGTTGCACTCCGGGAGTGCCGGCAGAAGTGAAACCTTGAATATTAACGTTGTGCATTTTTGATATTTTGGAATGGTTAGGGAATAATTTTGCACGAATTGTTTTAATTATCAGTATAAAAGTACTATCACTTATGTGGTAAAATACAATATTCATTTATTGCGCTATCGTACACAAACATGACAATTCTCCCTCCGTCTTACGAATTTTCGATCAGGTCACGTGTCCTGACGCGAGTTTGACAATTCTCCCTTCGTCTTACGAATTTTCGATCAGGTCACGTGTCCTGATACGAGTTTAACATTTTTTACCCATCACAAAAAAGTGCACAATGCCGCTAAAGAAGTTTTCACTTCAACAACTCAATTTTCTATATACAATACAATAAAACGTATTAAAGCCGCGCCTCAAAACAATTTGTTTCCCAGTGTTTGCACGTGTTTCTAAACAATTGTGTTGCAATGATTGACTATTGCTTCAAAATATTGCAGTTATCAACCTTATGTTGTGTTTTTCATAAATAATGGTTTCCGGGGTTCTTAAGTATTAAGGTTAGGTTAGTAATAGTACTTTTTCTGGATGAAACGTTTCCTATGTCCTATTCTGTTTTCCTGACAATGTGTATGCGAGGTTTTATGATGATCGGTCGAGTACTTAAGGCGTGAAAGCGTAACAAACAAACAAACTCACATTCGTATTTATAAAATTCTTAAGAAGGTGCAACAATCAGTGCAATCTTTAGCCGTTGCACTGCAACTCAGCTACTCTTTTTTTTTCGTTGGCTTTTAAGTACTAGTTAGTTATTTAATCTACTAAGTAGGCCGTGTGCTAATAAACAAACATAAGCATACAGTCATACAAAAGTATAAAAACTTATCTGGGTTTTCTGTCAAGATATTCTCGAAATCAGTTACAAAATTGACGGCGTTTAATCTTCGAGCATCTGCAAGCACGTAATATGGTTACCAGTTCAATACCTGACCAAATCAATTACCGTCACATCAGACTATGAGTTTGGTCATAGAGTGTGCAGTTGTATTTGCAGGCAGACTTGCACTGCATAGCATGCACTAATATAATGTCTTCTGCACAAATACCTAGCTTTTGTTTAGATTGGCTGCAGTGATTGAAATTCGGTCTGATGGATATTGGATCTTCAGATGAGGATCGAAGAAAGAGCAAACAATAACGCCATTTCTTATCCAGCGTTTCGTAACCCTTATCTTCATTCATCAGTAGGCCTTTCAATGTAGATCAATTTTTAGTGCCACGTGCCAAGCTACGTGCCAGTCCTTATATTTCCATTTGTTTACTTAATCTGTTTTACATTAGGGGAATAACAAATCATTTTCGTTGGAACCGGCTGGTGTAGGCAGATTACGACAACATTTTCTTCCATTTTGTGATGATGAGAAGACTGAATATTTTAACGAAAATATTTTGTTATAGCATCTACATTTGCTCTGATGTGGTGAGAGGGAATCTTATTATTTTGAAATTGAATTATATTATAATTATGATAATGATATCTCGGCGACTGTTTACGTGAATTTTATGTAGCAACTCATTTGTTTATTTTAGGTTTTCTGCAAATCTTCAACTTGATATACGGCCTCTTAGCGCACAGAACATGCTAGCTTCCTACTATTCTACAAGATCCAAGTGTCTTAGTTGTCTCCTGTCATAGCTAGCGTTGCTGCTTGCGATCGTCAATGAACTGTACGTGGCGCGAATATTATTATTACTTCCACTTGGAAATATATTATTTTGTGTTACTTCTACTATTATTATTACTTCCACGCAGCATATAGTATTTTGTGTTCTGTATCTCTATGCATCGCGTGATGTTTCATACACAGACACCTCTGCGCTTATATCATTAAAGTTATCTATACATCTATACAAATAAATAAAATTGAAGTGTCTGTTGGTAAAGTCAAAATAACAGCTTTTTTCTAATGCATATGAAAGTATATAAGGTACCTATACGAAAATATCTATTTTAAAATTTTTGTCTGTCTGTCTGTTTGTTCCGGCTAATCTCCGAAATTGCTGAACCGATTTTGACGGGACTTTCACTAGCAGATAGCTGATGTTATAAGAAGTACTCCTGCAACACAGTTTTTACTAGTGCAGGGGTCAGAGAATTCTAAATTTTTGTAGATTAATTTGTGTTAATAAAGAATTATTAAAAGAATTATTATTATAACTTAAACTACTTTGATTTAGAAAAAAATAGGGTGTCGCGGAGACATACACTTTTTAGTTAAAATCTACGCGGACGAAGTCGCAGGTAACAGCTAGTATTTCAATAAATGCTTTAAATACCCAAAAATTTAAGGTTGGTTTCCCACTTAATCGTCACCGTACTGATGAAAATAAATGTTTATTGATTTCAATAAAATCATATTATAGAATTTAGTCTTTTTATCGACTAATTCTAAAAGTGCGTAACGTCGTGAATTTTGAGTCCCTGCTACGTTCTCAATCGAACCACTTCACCTTACAAATAAATATAATACAAATGCAAGCGATCACCTAAGGTGATTGTCCTTATATTGCCAATAGAAATAGATACCACCTACTTAAAATTCACCTTCCATCCGATGAGACGTAAACCATTTGTATTAAAAACAGGTATGCAAGGAAAACTCCTTAGAAAAGTATCGTGGAGCCCTCACGTACAGAATTTACGCTCATTCACTTGATTCCAATCGCGATAAGTGAGACGACGATCATTGTAACACGCGCGCGATGTATTTGCTGGAGAAAGTCAATGTGTTTGTGACCCACGGGTGGATGAAATAGCCAACAATTTAGTTAATGGAAGATGTATTGAGGACAATCTTCTTGACGACAAGTTTCGTTTCACATTGAAAGGTTCCCTCCGGTGCCAGTTTTTTTTGGTCGCTACATCTATAGTGCAGTCTGAAGAAGCAAGACTATTTTGTAAACTATATTATATTGATCAGTGTTTGTCTTAGATATAATTTTATAGTTCATATTACAATAGCTATAGTTACCTAAGTATTTAATTGTAAGCTTGTATGTTTATAATTGCTTGAGTTATGATGGGGCTGTCATGTATATTATACCCATAAGTCCCCAAAAAATAAAGAATAAAAAAAAAACTATTGTGCATAAAATATAAACTGTGTGTATTTCTCACATGTATATTTATGTATCCTTATACCAATTTTAGTATATGAGGTCGTAATATAATACATTTAATAATGATCGCGTAAGATTTAACTTTCATGCACAGTTTCATACATATAATAACTGAGCTTTACAGTCGTGTGAAAAATAAAACTTTGATTTATATAGGTAGAAAACATTGGGAGTCTTGGCTGAGTAAGTAGTACTTGTGTTTGAGTAATACCTTCAACTTACAGAAGATCACAGCCAAACAACCCATCGTTGTGAATGAGCGGGATGTAGGATTCTTATACATTATCTTTGGTTTCCTCCTTGTCGCCATTTTTAAATAACCATTCTTACATCTACAAGAGTGCTTTCTATCATGCCATTTATTAGTGATCACCATTTAAGAATCTTTCTTGTCTAGTCGTTGTCAGATTGCTGTACTAAATGACCAGCCATATTTAAAAGTAAAATGTATTCGATCTACGGTACCTATATTCCGAATCTTATCATATAAAATTAATACGCTTCACTAATGGCCAAGATTATAATTACATTTTTATTTATAAAATAAATTTTATTTTTAAAATTCGGATGTTAAACATTCTTACCATCTATATACCACAACAAGATACGTTTAGAAACACAATAAAATCAACTTAGCGCAACAAACTACACCGATACGTGTAATTTAATTACTTTCAACATTTATTCATTGTTCTGCAACGTAAACATTCGCGTTAAGACGATTGAAACCATTGTTCCATGCTGTATATACCTTTGCAGAGTAAATCCTAGCCAAATAAGTAATGTCGGAAACATTTATTTGTAGAGGAATTCCTGTAACATAGTTGAAACGTTTTGTATGTCAAAGGAATGGCTTAAATGTTTTGGTATACAGTTTTTAGCTTAAATTAAATTAGCGAAATGCAAATTTCAATTTCATTCGTCGCTTGGAAATAAATGTGGAAATTATTTTACTAATTCGTATTCGGGTTTACTTGCGATTGCACTTATAAAAGCCCTTAAGGAGCAATTTAATCTATTACTAAAAGTACTACAAAGTATTTTTTATTTACTTATCAAACTCGACTTCTTTATGAGAGCTTTACTATTCTGGTCTTTCTGTATGTAAGTCTTCTGTAGACTTAAAAAATATTGTAAAATATGAAAATCACTTTTTTTCTGGGAGTTTGACAGCTTTATCGATTTCTCAAATTGTAAGTTGGTAGGTGCAATTGTGGTGGAATTGATACAATATGGCCTCAGACCTGGCAACAGCGCGAGCCCTTTTAGCGAAAAAAAATATAACTTTTTCACAATAATTATCTATTTGAACCCCAGGCCTCTGAGTCAAAAACTGTTTTGTTGACTAGCTTAGCTAGAGAATAATACATTTCAGCACTCTTTCAGGCTAAAATAATTCATCTACTAATGAAAGCACTCCAGTTGCTATGGGTAACCAGATTCTTCGAAACCTCGTAGTAGCTGTAGAAGTTTGCTCCCATTTATTTAACGTTTCATTCTTGGGATAAATTGTTTGTACCTTCCGATGAACTCATCTTATAATCATGATAAGAACACAAATCTTTTTACCCATTTACAGGATCTAGAATATTTAGGTCTTTTTCATTCGCAATGTATAATTCCAGTACCACGAGGGATTTTACAAAAAGAAAATCTCTTTCTTTTACTAACTTCATAATGATATTGGTTACGCACTACAGTAATTAAAGTAAGTAGCCACAAAATATTATTTACTAATTAAATTTTTGTTTTGATTACAGATACTGCATCCCAATGTCAACAAATGTAAGTAAATCCTTCTATTTTCTAAAAGTAATTCCGTCATATGCCAACAATGTTTTTATCGTTATACCTACGTGACTTAGCAGCAGCGATAGCTCGGTGGGGAGACCAACAGACTGCAATGCAGAGGGTCTCGGGTTCGAGCCCACGTCGCGCACCACTGACTTTCGGAATTATATGACTTTTCGAAATGATGTGCGTATTGATTGACAATTATCGCCTGCTCCGTGCCTAGGAGAGCACGTTAAGCCGTCGGTCCCGGCTGCATGAACATCTATGGCAGTCGTTATTGGAAAGTCAGTGCCCTCTTATATCCTGACACTGGTCTAGCTTTAGGGTATCGTTAGCCTTCGGGTTGCGGAGGTTAGATGGCAGTCGCTCCGTGTAAAAACTGATATCCAGTCAAATCCGGTTAGACTAGAAAGCCGACCCCAAGTGACTTGGGAATAATAAAAGCTAAGGAGAAGAGACCTACGTGACTTTGTTATTTTAACCCAAAATAATAAGACGATTTCATGTATAACAATACTTAGTAGAACACCTATATGCTTATAAGTTATAAGGATACCGTTTTTACCATTTGTATATACTTAATATAAAATGCATAGCCTTTGGATACAATATTGCAATTTTTTAGATTCTTACAAATCTTATTTAACTACATCTAAGCGTTAGGATTCATAAGCTAACTTTCCAATTTTCTAAATATTTTTCTACTATTTACAAATAAAACAATAAATAGTAAAACATTCCAGTATCGGACCAGTCCCAGCGGAGTCTTCCATCGTTTACTTTTCTGCACTTTGTATTATTAGTTCTGTAACTTGCAGCGGAGGAAATAATAATATATATTGTTTGGGTAGTTCTCAAGTGTACTGAATGTTGTTGGGGCCAATACAATCACTTTGCGAAATACAACCGTTGCTGGTTAATGCGCTGTTCGATCATAAGTCATTTTAAGTATCTATATAAGCATTTCAGTATTAGAAAGATGGTGTAGGGGATTAAGTGGTGGCCTCGCCACTGCCGGCACACCGAGTATTGTGGGTGTGTGTTATTCGATTCCCTACAAGGGACAAAAATTTGTATGGTCAACAAATTGTTGTTTCGAGTCTGGGTGTTCGATCTGTCCGTTGTCTGAATGTTTGTAGTCCCCCGCGACACAGGAATTATTCCTAGAGCAGGTTGTCTTTTTGAAAACGAAAAAAAAATAATTTCTAGTTTCTCATCTACATTCCCGAAGGACATAATAACACCAAAAGTCACCAATACTATGTTTTAGGACTCACGTAATAGGGTCAAGCCTATCGCCGTCTCTCTGGCACTGTTTTAGACTCCCTACTTCCACTGAGAAATTCCTTTTAGAAAGACCTAATAACACTGTCCTCAAATTAAACACGAAAACAGCAGTATCTATACACTTTCGCTACCTGTATCTGCTAAGGTAGTGAAAATTAATAATTTCCCCAAATATTTTTGAACTTTTTATTCAGTAAATAAAAAATAAAAAAGTAATATCGTTTAATCTGATTCCCGCTGAGCCCACGGTTATGCGGAATCTTCAGAACATAAAACTCAAATCAAAACCTATTGTAATGTGAATTCTTTGTGGTGTAAATGGGATGAGTTCACGAATTACGTTTCAAATTTAAATTAGAGCTGTATTCTGGTCGGTTTAGACGCGTATAGTGAGAGAATTTATTATGGATTTGGTAGTTTTAATGGTAATTGCTTTTTGTAAATATGTGTAGTGTGCACAGAAAGTAGTCTTAGTATATAAAATACTGGCAAGAATTATGTCGCCTTCATTTTAACCTAGTGTTAGAGACAAAAATACATATATCACATATTTTTGCGCAACGGTTATACTAGGCTTAGACGGAAGGAAGTTTACCATTAGGCGTTGATCTATAGAAATAAATAAAATGGAAGTGTCTGATTGTAATGTCAAAATAAAAGCTTTTTATCTAATGCATATGAAAGTATATAAGGCACTAATACGAAAACATATATTTTAAAATTTTTGTCTGTCTGTTTATTCCGGCTAATCTCCGAAACGGCTGAACCGATCTGATGTTATAAGAAGTAACTTAGGCTACTTTGATTTTAGAAAAAAGATAGGGTTTCGCGGAGACAAACACTATTTAGTTAATATCTACGCGGACGAAGTCGCAGGTAACAGCTAGTATGATATCATATTTTGTTTCTAACTAGAGACAAAATATTATAATTATATTTTTGCGCAACGGTTACACAAGGCTTAGGCGGAAGGCAGTTTACCATTAGGCGTTGATAGTATATAAAAAAAGCTATATTTATATTACGTTATTAGCAACAAGATTATTTATATTTATTAATCAATTTCGGGCACAAAACGCATATACGCTTGATTAATTTTATAATAATAATAATAATATTCTACCACATACACACAACACCATCTAGCCCAAACTAAGCAGAGCTTGTACTATGGATACTAGACAATGGATAAACATACATATATACTTTTTTGTTTGTAAATACATACATATTATACATAGAAACACCCAGACCAAGACAAACATTCATGTTCATGCACACAAATGTTTGACTAGTGCGGGAATCGAACCCGCGACCTCAGGCGTGGCAGTCGGTTACACTAACCACTACGCCATAGAGGCCGACAAATTAAAATTAATCAGGCAGTTGAAATATATTTTATTGTTCATAAAATAACTATCATGTTAATAACATTTAATCATGAATATAACTGAAAAACAATCAACGGGTTGCACTCCGGGAGTGCCGGCAGAAGTGAAAACTTGAATATTAACGTTGTGCATTTTTGATATTTTGGAATGGTTAGGGAATAATTTTGCACGAATTGCTTTAATTATCAGTATAAAAGTACTATCATTTATCTGGTAAAATACAATATTCATTTATTGCGCTATCGTACACAAACATGACAATTCTCCCTCCGTCTTACGAATTTTCGATCAGGTCACGTGTCCTGATGCGAATTTGACAATTCTCCCTCCGTCTTAAAATTTTCGATCAGGTCACGTGTCCTGACGGGAGTTTAATATTTTTACACATCACAAAAAAAGTGCACAACGCCGTTATAAAAGTGTTCACTTCAATAGGCTAAATGCGTAACACAAGCATAGGCTTGTCCTATGCCTAGGACAAGCTTATGTATCAAGATACATACATTAGTTACCTAGTTTGTGTTGCAGACTAGCATAGACGTATAATTTGCCGTAAAATAATTTTTAAAATATCACATTATTTGAATACACCTTTCGATGTCTCAATATTTTCTTTATTCTTAACTATATGCATTATGTAAGTAATTCTTTCAATACGAAATTGCTGTTAACGTATATAATGACTTGATAAAATGTATTTTTTAACCAACCAACTAACGACGCGCGACGTCTGAACCCGCTATAACGCTATTATTATGAAATACGCAAAGCGGTTTAATTCTCACCTCAGTTGAGACGGATTAAAATATTTGCCCTCATATTTGTAGGGACCCAGTTTTGTTCAAAAATGCGATGTCATTTGGTAAACGAGAATTAACTTTAGTGACGTAGAAACCAGTTTTGAATTTGAATGTATTTTGTTTAATTGAATATATTAAATATATTTATGCTGAAGTGAAACTGTGCGATTACATTTTTTATTTGAGATGTGAATGCGAATGCTGTGCATAAGGTGTCTGATTTGATTTCAGAGTCGAGGATATTGCTACTGGGTTTATATGACAAAAAACTGAACATTTTTGGTCAGATAAATCCAGCAGCACGGAGTCCTAAGCTATGCCCGGTAGACTGCTCTAGGCTCGCTACCTATTACGTAGGACCTTCCTATTTATATATTTTTTTAAAACTGTTCCCGCACTAAGTGTAACACTATGTCGCACGAGACTTTACAAACATTCAAACAACGGACACAAGAAAACATCCAGACTTAGAACTACCATTTTTAGATCACACAAAGTATTTTCCCGTGTGGGATTCAAAACCATTTAGCGCAATCGCAGTGGCGACCGCATAAACCACTACATCATCCGTGCTGACAAAACGTGGGTGTACTTGAGTATACTCCTTGAGGTATATATGTGTGTGAAACTACGAATAAATGATTATCAATGTCCTTAATCACTAAGTAGATACTGAAATTTCTAACAAAACGTAGTAAGTATTTTATTCTTTGAGTTGATAGATCGACAATCGATGTTCAGTGCTTAATTTAACCGAGAAACGATTATTTTGCCCTCGAATCGAATTAATCGAAAGTAGAATTTCTGAGCGTCTCGGCAAGCTATTTGTATTTTATATCAATAACCTAATGACGCATATGACTTCGGAGTTCAATTATTGTTTTTTGATTTATTTAAATGACTACTCTCCCGTTAGGGATCGAGTCAATTTCGCGGGGCGTATACAATCATACGAAACATCATGTCATACGGTATACCTTATGGTGCATTCATTCGCCATCGCGAAACCTACTGAAAGTAAAAGAAGTTGCACTGAAGTGTATCGTATCTCATAATATTGTGTAATATTATAATATAAATTATATCCTACTAACTAGTTACGTAATTATAATTTTACACACACACAAGCTATAGTTTGTAATATCATTTTAGGATGCCCTGTAAATAATTGTAGATGTGTTGTAATAAATAAATAAAAAATGCTACAAATACGGAGAGCTCTTAAAAAGGAGTATGCGTTAAATACTATTATATTTAGAACTAGCTTTTGCCCGCGGCTTCCCTCGCTCGAAAACAGTATTTTTCTGGATAAAAGGTACCGTATATCCTATTCTGTACGCCCGATAACGTGTATGCGAAATTTAATGATGATCAGTCGAGTAGTTAAAATATAAAAAACAAACTGACATTCGCATTTATATTATTAGTTAGGAAGTAAGGCTTTTAAACCTGACACAGACTTCCAAGCAATCTAATATCCCTAAAATACGCAAGACATTTTTCTCTTATTCCCGACATTTAACTAAATGTAACCTAATGTACCAAACCAGGCAATTTAAATTTACAGTCGCCATCAATCAGTACAAAGATACTCACGTTCGTAACAAACAGCTAATGTGTGTAATGCCTCGAAAACTCCGATAGGCGGCGCCACTTGTCACGATGATTTCAAGTGGAAATAAAAAGTACATTTTAGATATTCTTGCCAAACACTCATTGTCTAATGATAGCTATAAAGCTGTAATATTCTCAAGGAAGTACATATAAAGTTCGTTCATAAGCGCAGTAGTAAATTTGAATGCTGTGCACAAGACCTTGGGGTCGATTACCATATCAAATAAAGTGGTAATAGCTTTTTCGGTAAAAAAAATCGGGAAACAGCAATAGGCTCGCCCCTATTACGTGGATTTTTACCATACCTGGCGAAATCTAGTTAAGCTAATTAGTAATATACCTTTGCCTGATAAAGACGTGAGTCTATGTATGTATCAAATTCATTGCTAATCTTTAAACTATTTAGCTGTGCTATTATAAAATAATTCCAACTTTAAAGTTGCGAACAGCATCATAAATCACATGGTAGATTTAGTAATTAATTTGATTAATTACTTCAAATGTAGAGAATAGTCAGTATATATTTCATTGATTGCCAATAATTATTAGCAGTAATTACACTAGTATCTGATATTGATTCCAAACCGGTAACACAACTCCGCCATGCGCGATGAACATGAAATAGAATTCGACCCGTCGAGAATGAAATGTTGTAAAAGCCACTTTGACGATAGTGAGTTATTGGTATATTGACTGATTTACTGATTATTGACTTAATAAATAAACAAAGGAAATAATTATAGCCAGCGTAAGGCAGTGGTCCGACCGCCGACGATGAACGAGAAACGAGTAGAACTAGAAACTATAAATGAGTTGACGATCAGCGGGAAGCGAGTGTGTAGTTTCGATAGTTTTGTCGCCGGGCTATAAGCGAGTGTGCAAGTGCGACGAGCGATTACTCGCACCACTCGCCTGCGCTCGCTCAGTCCTGTGCAAACCTGCGCACGCGACGAGCGAGCATCGCTGAACGAGTATCAATGAGCGAGTTTATTTTTGAAAGCTCTTGTCGCTCAGCGACAAAACTAGTGAAGCGAGTCGTCGCCGGCAGTGTGAACAGTCAGAGACCAATTTTAATATATGCATCTCTTTCGTTTACACGTAATGTATTTTGTTTTTGTTTAATTGTGCTTTTCTTGAGAGAGAAAATCGCCGATAGTTAGTCGTTTTCTCGCCGGCGCGGTCGGACCACTGCATAAGACTTGAGTATGTTCAGTAGAAATTCATGGAGAAATGGTTGCAGCACCTTACAGCTATGATTTTAAGCAAAATTTTATTGTAAACTTCGCGATTAAAAAGAGTGGCCATGAGTTTCTTGCCCGTTCTTCTCATAAGCCCTACACCCTTGCTTTGCTGAACGTGGCAATAAATGTAAATTCACAGAAAAAATTAGTGTAACTTCGACATTCATAAGTGCTACCTTGTAACCTAACTTGAATAAATTTATTTTTGATTTTGATTTTGACGAAATCACTGCACGTCACCGGAAAAAGTAAAAGTTCCATAAGTTCATAAACTATGTACCCACCTTACTTACCCATTTCTTACCTTGGATACTTTTACCTAAAGTCACCAACGTGACTGATATCCCTGGTATTGTAGGCATTTATAGGCTATGTTAAACACCTACCATCAGACGGGCCATAGGCGTTTCGACCACCAAGTTGGTACAGAAAAGTTATTACAAAAAACCCTTAAAGATTATTTAAGTCTGCTAGCGCTTACTTCGCGGCCCTACTTTTATTTTTATAATGCAAAGAAGGGCTTTGTGTTCTTAAATAATTTATCTTGCAAGCCACAAATTATGAAAAACCACAGCTCATTGGTGTGAGATCCTGGTTATCTGTGACACCCACTTCAGACACTTAGGTACATACTAAAATTTTCTTGTCATAGTTTTAAGCATGATTAAATATTCTTATGAATAATGTAAGAAAAATAGTAAACAATATAATATTGTCTTATGTTTACGCGTTTATTATGTTATACATTGAAATTAAACTTTATACTTTATACGGATTTTATCGCGTTGTTTATTTTTTATATAATCATCATATAATTTTGAAACATTAAACTACTATTATTAAAACAGTTTTACTAGTTACTGTTTACTTCTAAATAAGCTATTTAAATTATAAAAAGTACTAGTTTTCACCCGCGGCTTCGCTCGCGTAAATATAGGATAGGTTAGGTTAGGTTTGCAACAGTTATTTTTCTGGATGAAAGGTACCCTATGTCCTATTCTGTACCCCTGACAACGTGTATGCAAAATTTCATGTTGATCGGTTGAGCAGTTAAGGCGTGAAAACGTAACAAACAAACTCATTTTCGCATTTATAATATTAGAAAGTATTTAGATTTAATTTTACACTTTCCCCGTCGTTTCGGTTGCTTTTCAGCAGCCATATTCACGTGGAGTCCCGTAAAAATTATTTATTACAGTTTTTCTTTATCTTGGGGAATGCTTTGACGCATCCCTCTCCGCGAGGCGACGGAGAGGTTATGTCGGATTCACTGGGGGAAAGGTATCCCGGTAATACCGACTAAACCTGCCACGGTGTTCCTCGACATAAACAAAGTTGGTGGGGTCGCGCAAATCACTTTCACGTGCAATCGCGATATGGTTTGGGCCCACTGCTGTATGAAATGGCAGGCCACTAGGGGGGGGGGGGGGACACACGACACAGAAGAGGCACGCGTGGGAACACGCACGCCGCCTTTCGAACCTGGTGCTGAACGGGTGGCGGGCAGGTCCACGAAGCCCAACATCCTCAAGTAAAACCTCAAGGCGGCTGGAGGTCGTCTCGCGCCCTCCGACGCCCGGTTCTGCGGTTGAGGAGTGTTCAAGCACTCCCTCTCTCGCTCCTCCGCCTCCTTGATGAAAATAACTTCTTCACAGAAGGAGACGACGGCGTCCCACACCAAGATATCCACAGATAATTTAACTTATTAACCTAACATTTAAGCTCTATTTAGTAATAAAAACCATAATTTCACTTAAAAAAATACACTCTCAGTTTGGTCGCTGGCTCCTCATTGATTGAACCTAATAATATAACAACACCTTACGTTACACGTTGTATATTTCAGCAACTAATTCATCAATAAATTCGTCGTATCCATATAATTATTATGAATATCGTTGTCCATTTTCAGTTTATACTCCAATACGGTACAATAGTAATTTTTCCCTGAAATTCAAAGCCACTGCGCGACGCGGATTTATGTTTGGCACAAATCAAAATTTACGCCTGTAAATACAAATTTATAAATAACCTTGTGAAACTTAAGAGAAGTAGCTGGTAGCCTCTATGTTGTTATAATAAGTCTCAAAATGGCGTGAATTTAAATTTTTAGACATCAACAAGCTAAACTGTTTGCTTACCGGCGGGATATGGAATGGGCGTGCTGTTACACCGCTGCGTAGCATTATGTTTTATTTTAAATGTTTTGGTTGAATTGAGTAGACGATTAGTAGTTATGCATTTTAAGCTTTGTGATATTTGACGTGTCTACGTAGAACTTATTAAATATAGAATACAAGCTAAAATTTTTCTTCTATACTACTTATGGCAAAAATAACTCGCATTAATACAATCAATCCAAAGGTTATTTGGAATGTCGTAGTCTGCTTTATTAATTTTATAATTACATTATTACAAAATAGGATTTTTGTACATTCACAGGTATTTTTATTTGTTTTGCTATAAATAACTGTCTACAGAACGGGAACGCAAGTTTTTAAGTGTTATATTTTATCTGCTTTTGCCATGGAACTAACAAATCAGTATACTTTATTTATCTCACATATTGCGCTAATCGATACTGATTGAGATAATCGTCAGCAGCTAAACGGTATCTGGAATTTCGCCTGGTAGACGTTAATAAGTAATTAAGTGGACCCTAATACTTATATACAATGACATAACTAGTTATGTCATTGTATATAAGTATTAAGGTCCACTTAATTACTAGAGAAATATGAATAAAGAGTCATTTCGTACCGTATATGACGTTACAAACTTCTAAAAACGGTTAAAGAAATAGAGACAACTGAAACAACAAACAATATGTTGATTTCTGATAGTTGCTTTTGGTCAGGGCGAGAATAATAAATGAATAATAATAAATCTTTATTCTCAAAAATAAATCTACAATATTTTCGCCAACCACACAGTCAAAAAACATTACAATCACATTCACCATCTACATTTACACATATCTTGCACCCCCATTACACTCTGGTGTGATATACAAACCGAAACAAATCAGACAGACGGGGTGACGTCACCGGAAGCGGCGCGGCGGAAGCGCGCGCGCCGCGTTTCCGCTAGAACCGCCCCGGTGCCCGCGCAAACTACATCAACGAATACGGTGATGCGATAGACCTGGAAGATTGCTGTTAAGTTATTTGTACTTGCCTGTACATCTTACTAGGCGTCTGCCTGGTCTTGCGGTACAAATTTTCATTACTTATCATAAAACGTATGCTTGCTTGTTCCATATTATATTACAACAAATTCAGCGCCATCGCGGCTACAAACACCTCTGGAAAACGAAAACATTGTGTGTAAATTTATGTACATAGTCTTAAGCATGTATCCTTGAAGTAGGAGTACGCAGAGCTGTATTGCACCCGCATTTCGCCAATTATAGTTTTAGGTCCAGCATAGAGGGCCTAGCCTATTGCCATTTACCGGACCCAATTTAAGACTAAATGCTACTACTGGAATTCACTTTACAGAAAACCTCTATAACACTTTGCCAACTGCATGCCTTGCCTCTATCATTGCGCAGATTATAATATAATAATATTCTATCACATACACACAACACCATCTAGCCCAAACTAAGCAGAGCTTGTACTATGGGTACTAGACAATGGATAAACATAGATATATACTATTTTTGAAGTGAAAACTTCTTTAGCGGCGTTGTGCACTTTTTTGTGATGGGTAAAAAATGTTAATCTCGCGTCAGGACACGTGACCTGATCGAAAATTCGTAAGACGGAGGGAGAATTATCATGTTTGTGTACGATAGCGCAATCAATGAATATTATATTTTACCACATAAATGATAGTACTTTTATACTGATAATTAAAGTAAATCGTGTAAAATTATTCCCTAACCATTCCAAAATATCAAAAATGCACAACGTTAATATTCAAGTTTTCACTTCTGCCGGCACTCCCGGAGTGCAACCCGTTTTTTTTTTGTAAATACATGCATATTATACATAGAAACACCCAGACCAAGACAAACATCCATGTTCATGAACACAAATGTTTGACTTGTGCGGGAATCAAACCCGCGACCTCAGGCGTGGCAGTCGGTTACACTAACCACTAAGCCATCCAGGCCGACGAATTGAATTGAGATTGTTTCGTAAGTTTTGAATTTGTACTAACATTTATGTAATCAACAAATGGTTGTTCAAGCTTGGATGTTATTTTTGTGTCCGTTGTTTGAATGTTTGTAAAGTCCCCCGCGATACAGGAATTATTCCTAGTGCAGTTGTATAAAAAATAATTCAAATCCAAGACCTTATACACAGCAGTTCCAATTACTACCGCTGAACCTCCAAACCTCAATTCATACTTGATTAAAATGTATTCTCACGGAAACATGTCGTATAAAGCCGGTACACTTCATCGCGACATCCATAGTTGTATGCAATAAAACATGAAAGTTCATTAGCGGTCTGTTGGCTGAGTATTTCTGTAGCGGACGAGAACATCCGTTCGTTGGGGGTCCACGCTGATGCTACTTACAACTGAGTTATAATAAGGATGTATTTAATGAAGGGAAGATGATTATTCGCGTTAATGAGTGGATTCTTTCGTTCAGCTCAATTTTAATGTTTATGTCAATTCTCGGCGGCTGTATTAATGAAAATTAGCATCATTAAAAGGTGAAGCCAATAGCTGATTTTGGCAGGACCAGGGTTAATATCATGAGGTATTTTAATGCTGGTGTTCAAATATGGAATCTAACCTGACCTCATCATCGAGAACCGTGAATACGGAATTGTTATCAATGAAGATTTTTGAGTTTGATCGCGACCTTTACTTTGTGATGAGAGTGATTCCTTCTTTAGAAACTCTAAGATTCTCTTCTTTTGTACAATATAATATTCTTTATACCTTGCTTTGGTCAAGACAACCAGTTTTAAAGAAAATATATTATACTCTTACGCCCCCGCCGGTTTATTTGTAAGAGGTACTTCCCTGCGCGAACGGGTTAATTGGTATCGTGATCAAATAATGGCTACCACTCTTTTACTCGAAAGTGACATGAATAATACATAAGTATAGAACTCTACAAACTATACTTTATATAACACACAACACACAGCTACCTGATAACTGATAAACAAAAAGTTTTATCAATTCAAAATAAGAACTAAGTCGAATCGACTCAAGATTATATTATCGAACTCGACTTTCAAACTCGAAACGCTTAACTGAAGGCCTTTGAAATGTTGTTGAGGTGTCTAAAAAGGAAATAAAAAAGACCGTTACTTTTCAAAAAGAGAATTGGAAAGTTCGGAAAAATGTCGGTGAAGGATTTTGTGTCGGCGCCAGTTGACAGTTTTGCAGTAAGCTGAGTGCCAACGGGAAGTCATTGGTATTGCGTGTCGTGATTGACGATAGTTATCTGTAATAAATAATGTTAAAAAACTTGCCTAACGCACGTAAGTACCCTAAAATCTAAAACAGAAGGGGTAAATAGAAAAAAAATTCAAGCCTATTGCGATACGCAGCTTTGTAACAAAATTAAGAGTTATTTTAGCTTTAAGGAAATTACATTTTAGTTTTTAGGTCATACGTTATTGTCACTCATATTTTTGTTGACATTTTAATTAAAATCAACCATGCTCAATATATCATTTCGCAAATTACTATGTACCTAAAAATTTTACAAAATTAATTAAGAATGAAAGAGTGAAAACATTAATTTCATTTTGACATTCATATTTTTGACATATGCTAGATAGAGATATCACGTAGGCAAACGCTAGCTGTGAAACATATGCCAGTTCACATTACCAATAAATCCAATGAAAATTCTGAAGTTTCAAATTGCCATCACACGTAATACGAGCTGAAAACTTTTCGCCCGCGCTTACCAATAATCCTTTTGTAACAAACCAGTTTGACAGATGAGAATTCTATTGTTGGGCATTTTTTCTCTTTTATCGCGTCTGCTGTGAATAATGGAGCGTGATGTAAATTTCCATGCTAATCCTTCCCAGTGTGGATATTTAAATTTATCATAGAGTATGAAAAATAAAAATTTAAATCATAAAATAATAATACTTATATGATAGCCTTGCGATCGTTGCCTTCAATAGTACAGTGTTGCACTTTTGTTACTGAAACTGCAAGCTGTTTATTAAATTTACTGTCTAATATATGGTGCCGGGTTAAATATTCAGTTCAGACAATGAGAGAATTATTTCAGAATTACTTCTAGAACTGTGCCTGATCGATGGCAAAGGGCTCGATTTATCGCTGATGAAATGTGGATAATGAAAATAAATAATGTATTCAGGATTTAAAATGATGAGGAACTTGACCTCACAAATAGTACAATGGCTTATTGTACTTTTCACTCAGTAGCTAGCGCGAGCTACATGCGCAAGCTTCTCGCATGGGCTACTTGCGCGAGTTTATTTTATTTTTCTACCTCGAAACGTGAGTCAGCCGACTGTATCTTTTATATGTGTAGATTAATAAAAATCTTCCACAAACTAATTATTGAAAACAATCTTCGCCGAAAATACCCGCCATTACAGAACGTGTTAATTTTTACAACGCAAACGATTCGCCTAAGCGAAAGTTGATGTAATGTTATTTATTCGTGAAACATCCGAGGAAATTATGCGAAGATGGCTACGACCGTGATGGAGAGTCTGTCGAGGGTATTACTATGTCGAATCAATTTCAGAGCCCCTACTAATGACACCCTTTACGGTAAGAATGCACTCGAAAGAGTTGAATAATTTCAGCACTGTTTTAAAAGCTGCAGGCGTCTTCTCAATATGAAAATGGTTAGGCTTGCCCAGCGCAAGTTAGCAGACTTTACATGCATTCAAAAACGTTACAGAGAAATCTCGGATTACATATTCCATTTCAACGCTTGGTTTGCCGATTGGTTTCTTCGCAATGGTCTCTTTTCATTTGTTTGTGCTTCCGTATATTTGTTGACCGCAAATCTAAAAAAATGTAGATAGATTAACTTGCAATTTTTATATTACGTTGGATTTTTATATAGGAGTGTTTTATACTCTTTTCGTCACGACGTGGAAATTGCTTCTCTAATAACGGTCTGTTGGCTGAGTATTTATATACCTTTATAAATTTACCCACGCCGAGTTAGTTATACGCACGTAACTTGAAATAGTTTATGCTGCGTGCTATGGCATTGAATTCGAGATCTTTACATAGCCGTCACCGGTCATTCCACCAGGCAATCGCTATTCTCGATCGACAGCTTTCAACAATATTTTCTTTTACCAAAAACGTAGCTAAACCAAGACATATAGTAGCAACCACATCAGCACCCGCGACTTATCAACACAAATAATTTCCTATTACAAGCATACACTAAGCCGCTTTTCCAATTTTCTAAAATAAACATTCGCTTGCTCGAGTTTTCACATTTAAAGCTCAGATGGATCTCAGAATGGGGTGCGGCTGTAATTTGGTGTATAATGTGAACGAATTTTGAAGAAATCAAACGTTATTTGCTAAAGGGGTGTTGATATTTCGTCGACAGCAAGCTTAGACGAGAAGAAAATTGCGTTGAAATTCAAAACATTTTGGTCTAGTATTTGCTACAGTTACAATGTTATAAATATTATTATAATAAATTATTTTGAGAGAGTATTGAAAAGAGTGGATGGTAACATTCTTGCAGGTATCTTTTTGTAAGCTCAACCATAATTTAGGGTAATTGCTAGGTTTAGGCAATGTTTCCTCAGTATCTTCAGTAAACTAACCAACTAACTTTGTCGTTCGTTACTTTTACTTTGTGTATACCTATACAGGGTCTTTACGTATGGCGCAGTGGATTCGATACTGCCAGTGACTGCGTCAAGTGCTATAGATAAAAATTTGTGGCTGAGTCGCATTATAGTTTTATCGAATATTGTATCCATTGTTTCTATGTTAATAAAATACACTGCAATAGAGGTATTATTTTTATGTTAAAAGATAAAAGAAATGCACCTGTAAGAGAGGCACAATGAGAATATGTATCACCAGTTCTGTCCATAAACCGCCGTTCATACATAGCCGTTGATTACATTTATACACTTTAGAAAATATAATGTACATATAAACAAACATTACCGTTAATTGTTAACATTACAATAAACACACACACTTACAGACATACACACACGCACACTCTCTCACACATACACGTAAAACCATGAAATATCATAGTCATGAAATTAGTTAGTCTGGCCGACCCTGTTATCTTTAACATGGTCGGCCAGATATTTTCTTGAAGTAATATTAACAGAGGCTAATAATACCCAGGCAAACTTATGAAGGAATGAGATAATTCCGGAAACAGCTGACGGAATATCTAAATCATGGCGTGCCTCATAAACTTAGGAAAAGGGCTGTCCAACTATTTAGTCGACTCTGCTATTTTGGAAGCTCTCTTCTCACGTCACGAACAAGTCACGGTTCTGGATATGATTATGCATCGATTCTCAGGCTTAATCCCTGGGTCGCAAGATAGACTAAAATTTTTATTTTTATTAATCTTATAAAGGCGAATGTGAGTTTGTTTGTTACGCTCTCACACCTTAACTACTCGACCGATCAATATGCAATTCGCGTACATGTTGTCAGGACTATAGAAAAGGACATAGGATACGTTTTATCCAGAAAACAAGTACTGTTTGCGAGGGAAGTTAATAGTATATACCTATCTTTAATATGGCGTACTGGTGAATAAATACATTACTTAGATACTCTTTTTATTGCTTTTTTTGCTATTTTTTATTATGTATACTAATTATGATATTATAAATGATTTTTTGTTTGTTTGTTTATTAGGATTTAATTAAAAAACGAAGCAACCGATATTAAAAATTATTATTTCATAATTAGAAAGCTATATTACCAACGAATAACATAGGCTACATTTTATTTAAAGAAGGCTACTACTACTAATATTACCAACCTAACCTACTTTTACGCGAGCGAAGCCGCGGGCAAAAGCTAGTTTCAAATAACCAAGTAAGAAACGAAATTGTTTGTACGTCAGTAATTTGATTGACTTATAATAAACATAGTTCCTTCAAGTCAACTTTGGTTATTACATAAAGAATGCGCTTCCAAACGAGGTGGAAAACTGTCTGTACGTAAATGTATTGGAAAATCGAATGAAGTACTGAGAAACTTTAGGGAAAGTTTTACAAAATGTAGATAAATAAAATATTTTCTGTTATATTTTACTATAAAATATGTTTATTTCCTACGGAATAGTAAGACCAAATCGATGGAAACTCAGAGAAAAGATCATAGAGGTTTCAGCATCCAAATACTGTTAGTGCGATTTAATCGTTAAGTTCCAGACACTCTCCTTAATTTCATTTCTTCGACTTGAACATACCACAAACAAACCGACGTCAATGTTTGTCAAAATCGAAGTTACTGCTGCGTAGTTTTTTTTTCGTTTTTACTTTACATTAGGTTAGTACATTCTAGGGAATCTACTAAACTAAATTACAAACGATTTAGTAATCTTTGCCCATCCCTAGTTAGAACCTCGTTTCGTGTAACAGGCTCGTTTGCCCTGAATGGACAATTTCCTTACACTTACCGTTAGTTAGCTGTCAGTTAAAGCGTTGAATAATTTTTTGTATATAGTAACAATATACGTGAAGCAAAAACTTTGTACCCCTTGTTACGAAAATTTTGCGGACGGAGGAGTATGAAATTTGGCACAGTTAAAATTTATATGGAGAAGGTGGGGCGAATCCTAATATTTATGTAAAATGCATTAGAAATACATTAAATTAATGAAAAATACTACACACACACAACCACGCATTTAACACAAGCAGTCGAATCGCGTTCGTAGTATTTCAGCATTGTTCGGCTGATGTAGTACTATTCTTCGTAACTATGGTTATATAATTATATCAATATATAATGACATATCAGCAATATCTTACAGGCAACTTTTGGACGGATTGGAACGATATATACAATTTATATTATAATATATTTACGTATTTATATGGAATGAAGAAAAAAATTGGTTGTCTGTAAAGTCGGTTTACGGACGATGGTTTAACGTGACAACGTCATAACATAACGTGCCTTTCGCTCACTCGTGTAGCGCTCTCGCTCCGATCATAACGGGACAATGAGCGTAACGGAACAAAGCGCGTAACGGGACAATGAGTCATCCTTTTTCGTGCGTGCAGCCGGCGTTCATCGATTTATTAGACGTTGTCACGTCAAAAAGAAAACAAAGTAGCAAGCTTAGGAATATCGTCAATTAAAGAGTATAGTTAAGTAAATAATAAAATTTGTTTAATAAGATAGTTAAATTAATATGTATAGATCGAAATCTAAATCAAATATGATTATAAGAGTATAGTTCTAGACAACTAAATCTTAATAAATATCAAACTTAACATTTAAATCAATTATGGTCGAATTTTGACCACTAGGCGACCGCTAGTAATAAATAGTAGCTATGGGTAACTGTATATTGTATACGACTGCAGGACAGTAGGGGTACTAATGCAAGCAAAATCTTGGTAACACTGCTCCAAGACTAGGTGATATTTATGTTTTCACCTACGTTTATGATTACTGCTTTGCTCCCTTAGTTCTTAGGATGATATTATATAGCCTTCGTTACTTCTGGATAAAGTAGCTTGCCAATGGTGAAATAATTTTTAATAGCGGTCCAGTTGTTGTTGAGTTTATTCATTACAAATAAAAAAAAAAAAATTGGAGCAGTCTTTTGGGACTATAGAAGTGAAAACTTTAATCCTTGATCATGAACACTTCTTCATAAACAAAAAAAGAAAATAGGGCGGGTCGGATTCCTGTTGGATGCCTGCGTTAAATAGTGTCTTAGAAGCTACTTAAGGGGTTGGTGAAAGATTAATAAAGGGACCAGAGGTTATAGGTATATCTGGTAAAATAAGTTACCGTTTACTATTAGAGAGAAGTATTCCCATTTCAGTAATATAACAACAAAAATATTGCCTTGGAAAAGAAAATAACCAATTTGACCTAACAACATCCCCGAAATACCACTTTTTCAATTTAATTCGTTTATCGATAAACCAATTCTTCTAATATAATAAATGGTTTGTAATAAATTCAATAAGTACGCCACCAATGAGATTCACAAATTAAAATTATAAGAATTTGGAAATATAATTTATTGATGGCGGAATACAATTTTCGATGTAAATTTCGCAGATTTTCACTTCGGCAATTAAAATATTCTGAATTGGATTTATTTTCCTGATATAATAGATAATAATATATACAAACTGTTCTTGAGTATATTTGGACTGTCTTATATGTATTTTTGTGTCTAGTTTATTCCAACCTGCGCTTAATGGGGATTGTAAGTTAAATTTTTTGTTGGCTGACCTAAAACTGGATCTATCTGATATTTCATAATCTTCAGCCGTATATAATAGCCGCTACGGTATACACACTAACTAGGAGGATAATCAGCCATCAGTATAGTGTTTTAAGTGGAATTCTATAGTCCAGGCTTGCCAAAGACATCTCTCATAGAACGAATATTCTCTATTTCGTTAAATAATGAACAATTTGGATCTGGCCAGGACACAAAATCTTTAGGGTGTTTTTGCATTTACAGTATTAACGTGATCATTGTCAATGCCAATCAGTGTTCTTAATCCAAAATGTATTTGTCATCGATCTAATAACTACCATACATTTTCAAACTGTCAATAATTGTAACCAATCCAATACTATAATAGGCCAATAACATCGTTTTACTCGCACTCATAAAAATGTTGACTCGAAAAATTCAATGTGGTATTAGTTATATACCAAACAATTTTCTGCAACAACTTATAAAAAAAAATCAGCAGCCATGGGTTACGGCAAAGCTAAGGTTGTATCTGTCTCAATATTTAAATTTCAAATAAAAGTAGTCGAACCTTGTTTAAATTATTGGTGTTACTATTTACGAAGAATGAGCTCAAAGTAACCCATGAAAAATAGATCATAGCGAAATTTAGATTTAAACCATTATTGATCTTGATGATACATTTAAACCACCCTCTTTATTGAAGTTGGTTGGTTTTTATTTTAATTTGGTAATCTTGCATAATACCGGTTTCTACCAAAGATGATCCATTCTTGTTAGAAACCGATATTTTTTGCAAGTATATGTTATTTGTCTAAGGTTAAGTAATAATACGGTGTTCTATTCTTGGAGATATATGTATGTATGTATAAAGAGGTACAAATAAACAAAAATATATTATCAAGATTTATATTTTCAGTAATCAAATAAAACTATAAAATCGGGAAATCTAAACTGTATTGAATATAGAAATACTTAAACTTTTAAATGACAAAAATTATACAAGATTGCATTACAATATACACGTTCGTAAGCCGTTTAATTCAAATCCATATTTATTTATTAAATGTAGATCATTATAATTTTGCCTCGTGCTTTTATCCTTGACATCCGCACATAGCATGATACCTTCATGTTTCTTATGCATTTTCTCTTTTATATGACCAGCTTTTTCTTTTTTTACGCCCTTTTTAACATGAACCACTTTTATTGGATTTGTGTTTTTTACTACTAGTGTCATCTTCATCCGAGTCATTTTCATCGGATTCATCTTCATCGGATTCATTTTCATCGGATTCATTTTCATCGGATTCATCTTCATCCGATTTATCTTCATCAGATTCATTTTCATCGGACTCATCTTTATCTTTCTTATGTTTCTTGTTTTCTCTTTTATTATTTTTCTTCTCCATACACCTACCATGTTTCATGTTTTCTTTTTCTTTTTCAGATTCAGATTTCTTTTCCATACACATTCCTTTTTTCATTTTGCTTTTTTCATCTTTTGAGTCATGTTTCTTTTCTTCACCCATTTCATTTTTCATTTTGTCTTTCTCATCTTTTGATTCATGTTTCTTTTCCGCATCCGATTCATTTTTTATTTTATCATTTTCGTCTTTTGGTTCCATTTTCATCTCCTCTCCTGTTCCGTTTTTCCCTTTATCGTTTGATTCATTTTTCTTTTGTTCGCCCATTTCTTTATTCGTACTATCTTTATTTTCTTTATCATCTGTTTTGTTCTTTGAACCACCGTAATTATAGAATGCTGTACTTGCTTCAGCTTTTGCTTGTGCTACAACTATAGATTCTAGTTCCGCTTCCACAGTGAATGACAATGCCATCACACATAATGCAACCTGCAGGATTCATAATTTGATTAATTAATATTTATTGTAAAAATTAAAATAAAAAATTGTTTACTGCTATTTTAACTCCTTTTAAGTAAATATTATTTACTATCATATACATATAATTAAGTATTATTTATCGATTAAACAATAAAAAATATACGACTGATTTACTTGTTAAGTGAAATAAGTATTCACACATGTGCAAATTATGCTTCCGTTTAGAATATTCTCAGTAGCAGAACGGCGTCTTAAGCTTTTCCTAGTAGATGACAATTTTATTGACGAACTCATATTTTATGGTACCTTTGTTTAGTTGGTGAAATATGATGAAATATGGTTACGATACACTTTCAGTCTCAAGATAAATGATAATAGTAAATAATAGTTATTGTAGTATAAGTAGTCATGTAACTATGTCACATTAATATTAATATAATAGATACAAATTGTTTGACTGCACGGATGCGTAGTGGTTTAAGTTGTCGCGTCACCATTGCCGCTAAGCTGAGTGTCGTGGGTGCAGTTCCCACACAGGACAAAAATTTGTATGATCCATTAATATTGTTCCGAGTCTGGGTGATTTTCGTATACGTTGTTGTTGTTGAAGTTGCGACACAGCGACACAAAGATAATGGTTAATGCGGAAGAAGCAATTTAAAAAAAGGCTTGAGAAGTAAATATGAAATCTTACTTACCAAAACTAGAGGCTTGAAGCTGATCATGTTGACTGTAGCCACAGCTAAACTGTCTCTGATGAAATAACTAAAACATCGACGTTTATATACACTAGCAAAAACTATTCTTAATTACTTGATATCACAGAATTACTTGAAACATTACTATTCATTGGAGACAATAATGTTAATTTATTTATCCTACGTATTTTAATTAAAATGCGGTCGTTGACATAGAAAATAAATACTTTTATATTTTTCAAAGGAGCAATTGTGCTGCTAACGCAGCTATAGTTCAGTGAGGAGACCAACATACTGCAATGCAGAAGGTGTCGACTTTGAACCCACGTTGCGCACCTCTGACTTTCGGAAGTTATATGACTTTTCGAAATATATGCGTATTGATTGACAATTATCGCCTGCTCCGTGCCTCGGAGAGCACGTTAAGCCGTCGGTCCCGGCTGCCATGAACATCTATGGCAGTCGTTATTGGAAAGTCAGTGCCTTCTAATATCCTGACACTGGTCTAGCCTTAGAGTATCGTTAGCCTTCGGGTTGCGGAGGTCAGATGGCAGCCGCTCCGTGTAAAAACTGATATCCAGTCAAACCCTGTTAGACTAGAAAGCCGACCCCAAGTAACTTGGGAATAATAAAGGTTAGGGAGAAGAAGAATTAAGTATGCCTAAGCGGTAGTGAATGCGATTGTTGTAGAGATTTTGGGTTTCATTCACGGTTTGGGAAAAGTGTTATTTTCTGCCAAGTAATTCTCAATAGCAGCACTGAATCTGGAACTATGTTCGATACATGGCTATAAGTCTGCTCCCTATTTCGTGTGATATAAAAGCATAGCTGCCATAAACAGCATGTAATATTCCTCTGTCTACTAATCTCGATATTTTGACGTGAGGCTATGTATGTTTAAGGAGTTGAATTTATTATCGCTAACGTAACGCAAATGGGTGGAAATTAATAAAAAAGAATAAGGTATTCTCGAAGATGCGTACCTCAGAAGTTGCTCAGAACAAAGTCCTTAAATGTTCTCCTTTCTAAGCTGTTGTTCGGAGCTCCCATGAACATATCTATGACAAACGATACGGGAAATTAGGACCTTCAAATAACGATCGCGAGATGGTGAATTGGTTTCTGATACAATTATATTAGTTTAGCTGAAAGGGTTAACAAGATTAGGTACTATAAAATTTGTAATCCATATTACAAATAATCTTTATAAAAAAATCATGACAGACATCATGGCCCTTAATTGTTATTGTATGCGCAAAACGCAGTAATGATAATGTCAGAGCACGGGTGAGAATAAGAAAGCAATAGTAAATGACGCTTAGTGAAATGGCAAAACTGCATAGTTTGTCCATTTCGCCTGGCGTCATTCGACAGACAAAGTCACGGGTAATTCTAGTGCAAGTTTCAAATTGTACATCGTATTATCTAGACATTCATTAAGCGTGAGTTATCCTCGAGTTTTTAATTGTCTCGCAATTCTGACGTCATTGCGATATACCAACTACATGGTAATTCAAGACTTAAATAGATAACTCCTATTTGTAAAGTTAATGTTTACATAAAAAGTGTTTTTTCGTTGATACCGTGGTGATTTCGTGTAATACTAAAATAAAAAACAGAAGATCTTTTTGAAAGCATAGCTTATCCAAAACTATAGGTATTTAGCGATGAAATTCTAATTCGATCAACAAGTTTAACTAAATGTCCTGAGGATGTATCGTCAACAAACGTGTGTCGATACATATTTTGTGTTCGAAGCGAATTATTGCTAATTGGAGTACAACCGGATCCCACGACTCGGTTGTTAATCATTAGAGGAGTTTGGTATTGTCAATCTTTTTCTATTGCAATAGTTGGGATATCCAAGGGGTAATCCGAGGTTGCGTGATGGGTTCCCCTCTTCCAAATTATGTTATTACAATAGATGGCCGCCAAGTAAAGCCCAAATCTGAGAATTCCTTAATAGATAAACTCAATCAATAAGTATGTGCCTGACCCAAGAGTTAGATTTGAAACCTTATGCACGACACTCGCATTCAATTAACTCCTTACCGCGATGTTATCTTACCTTATCTAATCTTATGCGGGTGCCAGTCAGTGCAGACTGGCGACACTTTGACCCAGTAGGATCTTTTGTGTCGACACTCTCCCAATAACGACTGCCATAGCTGTTCATGGCAGCCGGGACCAACGGCTTAACGTGCTTTCCGAGGCACGGAGCAGGCGATAATTGTCAATCAATACGAACATAATTTCGAAAAGCCATATAACTTCCGAAAGTCAGAGGTGCGCGACATGGGTTCAAACCCGAGACCCTCTGCATTGCAGTCTGTCAGTCTCCCCACTGAGCTATCGTTGCTTTACCGCGATGTTAGTCACACCATAAAATTAAATTCTAGATATTCAATCGCCCGTTATTTGTGGCTTATTAATTCCAACAAATATAACTTGTTTGCTATCTGTTTTTACACGAAGCACAAGTAGGTAGCATCGTACATTTACATAACGTATAATAGCAAAATGGTAATTACATATGTAAATGGATAACTATTTTTGTAATGAACTAGGTGTATTTTGATTACGATATCTGTTTGAATAACTTAAACAAAGAGAAAAGGCACCTAAAGATACTTTTAAAACAAATTATGTGAAAGAAGTCCGCAACACAGGAATAATTCGTACTGCGGCTAATGCTTCTGAAATGAGTTATTGGGTGACTTTGCAAATAAGTCAGCTCGGTCTGGCAGTAATACTCGCTTGTAGGCGTCCTAAGAGTTGTAACACGGATGAGAGTATTTCACTGCAAAAGTAATACACGCATTACTTTTGTTGTATTAAATGTTTGCCACTTTCACTTAATTTTTGGCTGAAAATCTAATAATATACTACATAGTCGTAAACAACACAAACATTACTCTGAACTTCGGTAGTCACATTCAATAGTAATGGGTAACCAATGCAATACTTTCATAATAATTTATTTTACACATTAATTATTATTGAAGTGAAAACTTCTTTAGCGGCGTTGTGCACTTTTTGTGATTGGTAGTAAATGTTAAACTCGCGTCAGGACACGTGACCTGATCGAAAATTCGTAAGACGGAGGGAGAATTGTCATGTTTGTGTACGATAGCGCAATAAATGAATATTGTATTTTACCACATAAATGATAGTACTTTTATACTGATAATTAAAGCAATTCGTGCAAAATTATTCCTTAACCATTCCAAAATATCAAAAATGCACAACGTTAATATTCAAGTTTTCACTTATGACGGCATTCCCGGAGTGCAACCCTTTTATTATGTTTTATTATAATAATAATTAATGTGTAAAATAAATTGCAAACTAGAGTTGAACCTTGCACGGCCAGGCAGGCTCAATTATTGGCCATCTTCATAATATAAAAGAAGTGAGCCAAACGATTCCCTGTTACTAGCACATGAAATTAATATAACTTAAGCAAATCCATAACAGTGCGAGGTACGCCAAGAGTAAAATATCCATAAAATATATATTAAGAGATATGAGTACATTTTCACCACTTTTGAGAGAGAACGTTCGAAACAACAACACGCTAAAAGCTCTTGGAGACCTATAAATTATGGAATAAACTGGAAAATACTTACATACAGACTTATACTTAGGTATCCCATAAAGGGAAAGTGGCGGATTACGTGGAACCCAAAAATATAATCGGTGAGTAGTAAGTAGTAGTAGTTCTGTAAACCCACATATTACCAAATGTTTTTTGAAGTGAAAAATTCTTTAGCGGCGTTGTGCACTTTTTTGTGATGGGTAAAGGATGTTAAACTCGCGTCAGGACACCTGACCTGATCGAAAATTCGTAAGACGGAGGGAGAATTGTCATACTCACGTCGAACACGTGACCTGATCGAAAATTCGTAAGACGGAGGGAGAATTGTCATGTTTGTGTACGATAGCGCAATAAATGAATATTGTATTTTACCACATAAATGATAGTACTTTTATACTGATAATTAAAGCAATTCGTGCAAAATTATTCCTTAACCATTCCAAAATATCAAAAATGCACAACGTTAATATTCAAGTTTTCACTTCTGCCGGCACTCCCGGAGTGCAACCCGTTGATTTTTTTACATGAAACCTAATAGGCGGTGAGTCTTTGGACGTCTGTCGATCTTATTCCTAGATCCCTTGCTGCTACTGAGAATTTCCCAACAGATAAATCTAATAACATATTACCTGATCGAATTTTATTGCGAACCCGAGACTTCGCAGTCACACGAAGACCTAAACGCAAACTTACTTCCCTTTGTTATTAACCTCTTGAGTCTTCTTCCAAGATGTTAATGAAAACACTATGCGGGTCTGTGTGTGTCTGTTAGTGACAGGCATCACCTCGGTCGAGTTTGAATATGGTCAAAAGACCCCCGAGATATAGGGATCATTTCTTTTCATTACTTTTACATTTAAGACGAGGTTGAATCCTGGGTTTTATTTTGTTCGCAAATCATGTTAACCTATACAGCATGTAACATCGAGGTATAGTCATATTTTAGGACCGTGTTGTATCTGATATAAATTATGACCTATATGCCCTTTCCTCGGAACAAAACAAATAATTTTATTTTTATGACAAATTTATATATTTTATTTATTTAGGTATTACTAGCTTTTGCCCGCGGCTTCGCTCGCGTTAATTTAGAATTTGACAATCAATTCGGGATTTACTAGAGTAATTGTAATAATAATATAATTCAATCATGATTCGAAAGACACGTGGCGCCATCTATTATCATAAGAACGTTATTATTGTTTTCCTCGGGAACAGTAATTTTTTTCGGGATGAAAGGTAGCCTATGTCCTTTCCTGTACACCTGACAACGTATATGCAAAATTTTAGGATGATCAGTTCAGTGGTTTAGGCATGAAAATGTAACAAACAAACAAACTCATTTTCGCTGTTATAATATTCGTTAGGATTAGAATTTAAATATAAAAACAAACGCATGACGTCACTATCAAAAGTCAGCGAGTCAGCTGTTAGTATTGTGTAAGTATCGGCTAGAATGTGCTGATATTAATAAGTCGATAAAAAGAAAACCTTTATATCTTAGTTTAATAATAGTTTATTGTCTCATAGAAAACAAGCAATACATGGATTGAGGCCCTAGACCCACACTAGGATTCCCTGTGTTGTGGGATCTAGTCTCAAATACAATAGTTTGACAATAGAATAAGATAATGAAAATAATGTATACAGATTTATTTTTTGTGGCTTTTCATCGTAAAAGGGCTATTCCATATCGCTTCAATATGACCGCATATTTCTGTTACACGCTGTATAGACAGAAAACAATTATTAACAGATAACATAGGTATCGACTAATCAAGAGCATTCCCTTTACTTTTCTCGCTCGCCTTATCTATCCTTATCTGCCTGGCAGCCGGTTTTGTCCCAGCAAAACTATCATTACTTAGCCCTCAGATATTTGAACGGTAAAGCAAACTCTAGATTTTTAGATCACCATCAATCAGAATATCCATTTGATTTATAATGTCTGTTGGAACTGGGAAGCGAACAAGCCATCAGCGCGGTCCAAATAAGCTGTCATCGTGTGATTTATTCTTAGAGTCGGTCTGCACAGCCGGATTTAGTATGGCTAAGTGCTTGGTTCGATTCATGCCATTTACTCGCCCACACCGCTCTTATTTCACCTTTGTTTGACTGTGGGCTTTAAAAGAAGCGATGTCTAGAGGTCAACAAAAAATGTAATACACATCATAAGAAAGACATATTACCTTTATATGATATCATTTAATACACCTACTTTATTCTATTTCGGCAAAACCTCAAAATAATCTGGTATTTAGTCGTCTTATTTTGAATACATACTTTAATGCTATTTACTAATTGCATTTAATTGTGTCTACGTTTAAAATCTATACCCAACTCCTATGAAATTTAATAGATAAGTACTTAAAAACGTATCGTCCATTTCTGTAGTAGTTAGTACCTATATTAATATTATGCTAGAACAAATAGATTGTTTGAATGTTTGTTTGAACACGCTAGTTTTTGAAACTTCCATACAGACAATTTTGAACACTTACTGCTATATTCTGTAGCCTTGTAAATACAAGGGTGAGAGTTCAATGGTACGGACGGCAGCGGATAAAACAAAACCGATATTGGTGACAGAGGATGGACGGATCAATATATTCATGGTAGTGTCACTGGTTCGTTAATCTTAACTGTGTCTTTGCAACACTGAATTAAGGCCAACGGTCTGTAACTGATGCTTCCACGACAAAAGCATCTATTGTAACTTAGCTCAGCACACTATGAGCCTCCATTCTGTAAGATTCTGCGATTCTTCAGTGAGCGAGTCTAAAACCAAACAAAACAGGAATGGATTCAAAACTGACCCTTGATAAATCCATCGAGGGTCAGTTTTTAGGCCTTAGTACAGTGTTGCAAAGACACAGTTAAGATTAACGAACCAGTGACACTGCCATGAATACATTGATCCGAAACTTACAACGAACGAAATATTAAGATTATACCAAGTAATAAGTATATTTAGACTAATTTCTGTTAATTTCACGGTACTCCATTATTTGTACTACTCTACTGTAGAGTTTAGGATGTAAGCGTTACTTCATGTATTGCACTGAAGTACTAAATATAGGCTTGAAACTATTATTTTTAAATGACAACTACTACGAGACATAAATCTTGTGTCGCGGGGACTTTATAAACATTCAAACAACGGACACAAGGACACAACGGACACAAGGAACACCCAGACTCGAAACAACCATTTGAGGATCACACATAGTTTTGTCCCTTGTGGGATTCGAACCCACAACATTCGACGCAATAGCAGTGGCAAAGCGACCACTTAAACAACTACGCCATCCGTGCAGTCATTAACCGATACATTCGGTGCCAGCGACAAAAGTATCATTCCCATTATTATCAGAGCAATCCAAAAGTTATCCCGTGGCCTTTAGCTACTAGGCGTAGCTCTTTGTTTCGCCCAGAGCAAAAGGGATTACTTTTTCCATAAAAAAACAGGTTTTTTGCCAGCCATGTTAATTTTGTGGCCATTATAAACTTACAATCTATTGGACTATCATAATAAGTATCTCGAATACTATTTCGGTACAACATTTTCATCATGTGATGAATAGGTTGCACGATTGTTGTAACGGCGTAATTGAAGGGGTATTTGCCTAGTTGCTACCAATATACCGGATGGTGTGGCTTCGTTCATCTTATCTTATCTTATGTGGGAGCCAGTCAGTGCAGACCGCGACACTTCGACCCAGTGGGATCTTTTGTGTCGACAATCTTCCAATAACGACTACCATAGATGTTCATGGCAGCCGGGACCAACGGCTTAACGTGCTTTCCGAGGCACGGAGCAGGCGATAATTATTGTCAATCAATACGCACATAATTTCGAAAAGTCATATAACTTCCGAAAGACAGAGGTGCGTGACGTGGGTTCGAACCCGAGACCCTCTGCATTGCTGTCTGTTGGTCTCCCCACTGAGCTATCGCTGCGCTTCGTTTACAACACGAGACAATTTTTGTGACACAAATATTTGTTCCTGAATCTGAAAGCTTTTTATTGTTGTTGTTTGTATAAAAGATTGATATCAATTGCAGCCGAATTGCAGTCAGTGTGCAGTTGGCGTGCAGTCCGAACGACTGCAATCGCTCAACTGCACACTGGCTACAAACGAGCTGCACGGTTGGTTTGCAGTTTTATTGCAGTCGTACTAACTGCATTCAAACTGCAAATTTACAGTTGGAGTGCAGTTGAAATGCAGTCCGTCTGTTTAGAACCTAAGAGATTTAGAGGGGCAGATACTTTGCATCACATTTGCTTCATCGCATTTTTAATTCCTGTTTCCTTGTATAATGGAACTCAATCGTCTAAAATATTATGTGACTATATTACCAAACTCACAGCAATTACACGGACTATTGAGAACGTCTTACTCAGTTGAATGCTAGTTCCTTACTGCTGAGCGATCTTTCGCCGAGAGAACGAGTTATTTTTCCCCTCCACAATAAAATAACCCCACTATTTAAAAATGATAGTTGGCTGTGTTGCCAATTGAATAAATAAAAACTCCCGAACAGAATTATTAACAAAAATAAGAAGTCATGACATTCGGCCATCCGATACCATGCTACTCCTGGAGCACAACCTCAACTAAAATCACTCAGTTTTCATTATCACACGATCAAGATATAGTGTTAGCAAGAATGAAAAGTATATATCCACTTCCCTATGCATAACAGAGAAACATCCCGATCATCGAATTTTAAACAAAATAAAAAGAATGACTATTGAAGAATTGCTTTTATACATTAAATGAATATTGTAATTGCACACATACTTTAAAACGAAATGTCTATTAGCAATATAATAATAAGTACTGTATAAAATTATACAATGTATTTATATTTAATTTATCTTGACTTATGTAATTTAATAAACTGGAAATTGACATTGTTTATACATTTTTTTAATTTTTTTATGCATTTACGATATTATTTATTTCCTTCGCATATTTATAATTATTGTTCCTATTAATAATGAATATTATGTCTATTAATTATTGTTATATTTTTTTTGTACTATCTAATAACGTTCGTAAATGAAATCAAAAATAAATTTATTCAAGTTCAGGGCAACACTTATGAATGTCAAAGTTACACAATTTTTTTTTGTGAATTTACATTTACTGCCACGTTCAGCAAGGCAAGGGTCTAGGGCTCATGACAAGAACGGGCAAGAAACTCATGGCCACTCTTTTGTTCAAATCATGACTGTACGCCTACTATCTTATCTTATGTGAGGGGCCAGTCAGTGCAGACCGGCGACACTTCGACCCAGTGGGATCGTTTGTGTCGACACTCTCCCAATAACCACTGCCATAGATGTCCATGGCAGCCGGGACCGATGGCTTAACGTGCTCTCCGAGGCACGGAGCAGGCGATAATTGTCAATCAATACGCACATAATTTCGAAAAGTCATAAATTCCGAAAGTCAGAGGTGCGCGACGTGGGTTCGAACCCGAGACCCTCTGCATTGCAGTCTGTTGGTCTCCCCACTGAGCTATCGTTGCGTACGCCTACTAAAGGCGAGGTATGATGTACCTTAACCTTTGTAACATCCTCTGTAATTATGTCTCATATGCATACAAATAAACTTCTACTTCAATGTCATCACATCACTTCAATCAAATCATTTCAATGTCATCAAATCACTTCAACGTCATCAAACCATCTCAATGTCATCAAACCATCTTAATGTCATCTAACCATCTCAATGTCATCTAACCATCTCAATGTCATCTAACCATCTCAATGTCATCTAACCATCTCAATGTCATCAAACCATCTCAATGTCATCAAACCATCTCAATGTCATCAAACCATCTGAATGTCATCAAACCATCTCAATGTCATCAAACCATCTCAATGTCATCAAACCATCTCAGCAGACCATTTCAGCAGACCATTTCAGCAGACCATTTCATCAAACCATTCCATCAAATCATTTCAACAAATCATTTTAATAAATCATTTCACCAAACCGTTCCATCAAAGCGCTTCATCAAACAGTTCCATCAAACCGTTCCATCAAACCGTTCCATCAAACCGTTCCATCAAACCGTTCCATCAAACCGTTCCATCAAACCGTTCCACCAAACCGTTCCACCAAACCGTTCCATCAAACCGTTCCATCAAACCGTTCCATCAAACCGTTCCATCAAACCGTTCCATCAAACCGTTCCATTCAACCATTCCATCAAACCATTCCATCAAACCATTTCATCAAGCCATCATAAAATCATTTCACCAAATCATGGGTCAGAAATTTCGTTTGCACCATGATCAAATTGAAGGAACAGAACTCTTTTATTATCACTTGTGTGTACCTACATACACTCACTTCTAACCTCACCAAAACGGAAACCTATACCAAAACCAAACCAATATACAATCTTATTTTAAATCATTGACTATTAATATCATTCAAAAATTATGTCAAAATTCTAAGAACTCCTTCTAATAAATTCAATCACATGATTTAGTGTAAAATTTCATTACCTCTATTGTTTACATAAGTTACCGATGTCATATGCCTGATGCCTCCCTCCGATAGCATTACGTTCTCATGCATTCATTTCTAATAACGGTGTCAAATTTTTAAAACTATACCTTTGTAAGAAAAGTGGACTTGATTATGCAGCTATAGTTAATAAATGCTCTTATACAAAATAAAATGGCTTCATAATGATTAGCAAATTATAATAGAATTATTAAATTTATAATCCAAATAACAATGAACATAAACAATATTAGTAAAACGTATAGTCTGCAACGCAGGAACTACTACAAAAGTCAGAATAATTGCGAAATATTTGTCTCTTTGACCATACTATAATTTAGGGAGATATTTCATTGGAAAGATTACAATTTGAATCTACTATTAACCATATAATAATTATAATGTGTACTATAAAATTAAGAGTGAAACCGCGCGCATCATAGTATGCGTAACGGGTCAGATAACATGACTGCACGTCGGGCACCTATTGCGACACAATAATGGAATACACAGTTATAAAAACAATCGGAAATATAACTCAAAATGATAATGGTTTATGTTTTTAATTAAGTTAATTAATATGCCTTTAAAATTATTATGATATATGCCAAATTAGAAAAACAAACCGAATTTGTATATATTTCCATGTTATCTTAGAACATAAACATGTTCTAAGACAAACAACATACCTTTATGCATCTAAAAACGTATAATGGAATTAAAACGTATGATCGTTAAGAATCGGCAAATTATTATATATCCTATTGTAATATAATTTCTTCAAATCGTATTTGTTTATTGTCAGCAGGCATATTTGAACAAAATCTTTTCTATGATAGTTATATTATATATCATTATCTAGTATTATGTTTCAGTTAAAATTAAGAAAACTTTAAAGTAGGTATATCTAAAGTGCACAAAAATAATAGTAATTGTCCGCGACAATATTTATAGAAAATGTCACCATCAAGACCTGGAGCCATCGCGTTGTCCGATTTCATGGTCTCAAAATAAAAATATAATATCATTAGGACTGAATCGATATTATCATGCCTAGATGACTAAACATTGTAAAAGTCAGTAATGGACCATAGTAGCACGGCCTATTATATAAAATATGGTTATCCTCTAATATTTCAACTTCAAAAAATTACCTATGCTACGCACATATGACACTGATCATTTCAATGATGTACACTATGTAACTTTAATGTACTTGGCTCACTAACGAGACAACTAATCTCTGCTAGTTGACACACATACATGACATATGTATGAGGCGAACCTAACCTCATTTTAATTTAAGCACATTTAACTAAATCATGAGGCACACATAACCTCTGGCAAAAAGCAAAAGGCACACAAATATAAAAAGGCATATTAATCAAAGCATACTTGGCTAAAGCATAAGGCTCACATAACTTCTGCTATTAGCATGAGGCACACAACCTCTCCTATTAGCACATAGATTCACGCCTGTTTCCTAGAGGGGTAGGCAGAGACTACGGATTTCCATTTGCTACGATCCTGACACACTTCTCTGGCTTCATTCACTTTCATCACATTACTCATACACGCCCGTCAGTTCAAGGGGCTCTTAACCTGGCCTTTGTCCAGAACGCCTCCGATCTGATCGAGAAACGTTCACCTAGGTTTTCCTCTTGCGACTGTTCTATTCACACTAGCCCTATAAACTTTCTTAGTCCTTCCTCGTCCATTCTTTCTACATATCCAAACCAGCTTAACATACCCTTTTCTATTCTTGTCACTATATCCACTTTCATGCCTATTAGCACGAGGCACACATAACCTCTTAGTAGCAAACGAGGCACACATAACCTCTTAGTAGCAAACGAGGCACAAATAACCTCTTAGTAGCAAACGAGGCACACATAACCTCTTAGTAGCAAACGAGGCACACATAACCTCTTAGTAGCAAAAGGAGGCACACATAACCTCTTAGTAGCAAACGAGGCACACATAACCTCTTAGTAGCAAACGAGGCACACATAACCTCTTAGTAGCAAAAGGAGGCACACATAACCTCTTAGTAGCAAACGAGGCACACATAACCTCTTAGTAACAAACGAGGCACACATAACCTCTTAGTAGCAAACGAGGCACACATAACCTCTTAGTATCAAACGAGGCACACATAACCTCTCTCTTAGTAGCAAACGAGGCACACATAACCTCTCTCTTAGTAGCAAACGAGGCACACATAACCTCTTAGTAGCAAACGAGGCACACATAACCTCTTAGTAGCACGAAGCGCACATAGCCTCCAAGTCAAGAGGCAATAGCCTCCAAGTCAAGTGGCAATAGCCTCCAAGTCAAGTGGCAATAGCCTCCAAGTCAAGTGGCAACAGCCTGCAAGTCAAGTGGCAACAGCCTTCAAGTCAAGTAGCTTTATAAACCAACAGCGCTTGTTTAACAAAGAAATTACCTCATTACTACAAAAGTTATTGCAAGTATTTTACTCGTCAATCTACGTAATAACACTGCATCCCAGCCAAAGACTGCTGAAGAGTATATCACTGTATAATCACTCAGACCAGGTAAGCGTAAGCGTTATACCTAAGCAAACAACGGCATTATGCTCCAGCAAAAACACTGACGAAAAGTAGCCTCGTCCAAGTATTTCACGCAAGAGCACAATGGACTTTTAGAACTAAAAAAAACACTATCAGGGAGTACCCTGACCAAGTATTCTCCAGATCCAATGTAAATGCAAATGTTTTCAAAAAAAAAATCATAGTTTATATCATTTTTTCATCTAAGCGCTGCTAATTTACAATGCATATTTCAATTATTTACTAAAGAATTATAATGTAGGTACATAATAATATGCAATGAAATAAATTATTTACACTCGTGCGTGTAGAGTTTTCAACCAATAGGCAGGCGGACCTCTGGTTTGTCGCCATGGTTGCCTCCAGAAAGTAAACCTTACTCATTAGCTGAATATGTAGGATACACTGAGGGTATTCCCCAACAGCACTCCAGTTAAAGAGTTACTAAGTGTATTTCAAGGTAACCGTTCAGTTTTAACACTCGAAAATACACCAAGTTGTGATGATTCCTATGGGAATCGCGTATAATGTCACTGTGTGTAATTACGTGGGTAGTTTTTTACATTTGTGTAGTGTATTGTAAAGTGTACTGTAAAAGTCGACACATTATGATGGCAAATGACAATAGGTTATACTATAAGTATTATACTTATCAGTTTGTTCACAGTTAAACAATCGGAATAAGTATCTACTAATTAAACTTTTAAAAACAAGAAAGAAATAACGCTATTACAAAAAGATAATTATCGAAAATGTTTGCGTGTACTTACGAATCCCACTTCTGAAATATAATGGAACTCAATCGTCTAAAATATTATGTGACTATATTACCAAACTCACAGCAATTACACGGACTATTGAGAACGTCTTACTCAGTTGAATACTAGTTCCTTACTGCTGAGCGATCTTTCGCCGAGAGAACGAGTTATTTTTCCCCTCCACAATAAAATAACCCCACTATTTAAAAATGATAGTTTGCTGTGTTGCCAATTGAATAAATAAAAACTCCCGAACAGAATTATTAACAAAAATAAGAAATCATGACACTTGAAATGTCAAGGCACAAAATATAACAGCTATCAACTAAAGTAAATATTATATAAAAAATTTGGCTCCAATTAATATAAATTACGAGTCGAACTACGTCAGCTTTAAATGAAAATGTTCTTTCTATTCGACACTACGTCATTAGTCAAAAGGTAATTGAACGGGATTGTGTTTTAACAAGTATGAATATGCACGAATAATTGGACGAAATAGTTGAGAAATCATCTATTAGCACGCAGTGTATGTAAATTGATAGATAATAATACAAATATACGTTTATCTGACGAATAAAAACTACGAAAATATTTAAATGACACGTATTTAATTATTTCGATATCTCTTGCTTAAATATTAGTTTATTTTTATTACAATTAACATAATTTAAAATTATCTATAGTATATAATATAGACTAACAAACTGAATACCTTATTATTCTTCTGCTACTGACGACTAATAGATTCATTTGACAATGAAGGCAGTAATACTAGTAAGTATATTCATTAATTCAGAACTATTGTAAATTCCCTCTGTAAGAACTAAGTCTGATTTAATTTAGTAAGACATTTCCAAAAACTAAAATATGAACATTTTGCTATCAATAATATTTAAAGCTCTGTTGTTGCTAATTTATTTTTACTATTATACGCCTAGTGGTTGAAATTCGACCTTAATCATATTTGAAAATTTTAGAACTTAATTTAATGTGAATATACATTTAAAAAATAAACTAATGTTTCCATTTTTTTATTAATACTTAACAATAAAAATAATATAATAACTTCTAAGAAAATGAAGAAAAGCAGTCGACAAACACCTTTGTTTGTCAACCGATTTTCTTTACTTTTTATTATTTATTAGTTATCCTTAGAAAAGGCACTGAATCATCTTTGCTCATTTATATATACAGCGTGTAACATAAATGTTTAGTCATACATATATTGTGGTCGTAATGTTTAGGTGTTAAGTAGTACCGTGAGCTAAGATTTTGCACATTAAAAATTACTAGCGGTCGCCTAGTGGTCGAAATTCGACTATAATCGATTTAAATTTTAAGTTTCTTAGTTATTAAGGTTTTATTGTCTAAAACTATACCCTTATAATCACATTTCATTTAGATTTCGATCTATACAGGTTTATGTTTTCCTTTCTTTCTTCTTCCATATGTAATTATATATTGACATAATATGTAACCATAGTTACGAAGAATAGTGTTACATCAGCCCACAGACCATAGCATCAGCCGAACAAAGGCGAAATACTACGAACGCGATTCGACTGCGTGTGTAAAATACATGCTTGTGTTTTTCATTATTTGATTGTATTTCTAATGCATATTTTATATAAAAATTTGGATTGGCCCCTCCTTCTCCATATAAACTTTAAATGTGCCAAATTTCATACTCCTCCGTCCGCGCAATTTTCGTAAAAAGGGGTACAAAGTTTTTGCTTCACGTATTAATATATATATATATATATGATATTTCATGAAATGTTTATAGTTTTAAGGTTGTGTACCTTAAAATATCACTACAATTTTTTACATGCAGTATTTTAAAAGTTATATAATTATTTCGTCCCAAAACTAGCCTTATTTTTAGAACGAAGTTTATCATTGCCTAAAAATTAATACAAATGATCATATTTTTAATTCTAAAATAAACCAGTATCTATGCTAAATCTTATATATATGTATATCAAAATACATGTTAAAATTTTAATGTAATTATATAAAATTAATTAAACAACAACGTGGTAATGCTGCCAGTCTTCAGGGCACACTACCAGTCGACTGTGATGCGGAAGAATTCTATGACGCCTATTAGAGGATTTAATTTTTTTTTTCAGTATTATTTCTTCCTTCTCTTTTTTATTCCTGTTTTATAATATGTTAGGTAGGTATAAGTTAGTTTTAAAGAATTGTGTAAATTGATAAATTAAACATAATATTTATATAACAGGTACTATCCAGCTTATTAATCTTCGCCACATTGATAGACAATGGAGTAGAAGCACAGAGGGATATGATGGGAATGTTCAATGGATTCTTTGGTCCTCGCACAACAACATCGGGGTCTACAACGTATTCACCACAAACGACATATATACCGAATACATCGGCTAATCCCAGCACAACATCACCCTAATCATAAAATGGGAGCAGTTCAATTGAATCGGGACAAAATATAATATAAGGTTAAATAAATACTAATAAACTTTTACCCGTGTCTTCTTTACATCATATATAACCACTTTTGTTCTACCACGTTTTACAAAATTCAATACTTTCTCCACGCATTGCGTTGTTTGTTTGCATCGCTCCTTCCTTTGTGACAATTCGATACGTGTATACTAAAATATAACTTTAATAAAATAAATATATAACTATGAAATTGAATTTTTAAAAATATTAAATGACAATAATTATTCATGTCGTAATGTCCGAAAAAATTTGTTAAATACCAGTATTTCTGTTTTATTAATGTTTTACGGATACGGATCCAACAATGACCTGGGTTAGATCTACCGGAGCACAACCACATGCGCCACTAATACGATGGAGTACCGCGACAGTTCTTCAAACTGCTTTTAAAATTAATGATCGTGCTTGCTTCGTATCCCGAATAGCACGTGAATTCGTAATTAATACTGACAAATAAGGTATCATGACGTTTTGATTACTAGGAAGCTAATTAATCGAAAGTGGAGCCTAGTAGGTGGCAAACTCTGAAACTGGGTTGGTTATTCGTAACATAACACAACACCATTACAATGCTTGACCTGAGTAGTGAAGTTCAAATGGAAAATAATTTGCCTCTATGCCAATTGTTATCACTGTGTAATAGTATCTTAAAAGTACTGGTATAAATAGTACCTGATAATTAAAAAATACTCATACATAAAGGGGATGCTATAAAGTTTTAATATCCTCCTTATGGAAAACACAATTTTAGTCAAGTCTAGCCTACTGCGATGCAGATATTATAATGCAAAAGTGCAAACGCAAACACAAGTACAGTCTCTATTTCCTCACACTCATAGTTCGATGAGACGGCAAACCGGACGACAGGAGACAGACCACGCCCCTATCCACCGTACATTCCGTGCCACTCGGATGTAAATTTCGGACCATTTCTGAGAATTTGTACACAGTTAAGCCCGTATATGATTTTTGACGTGACAACGTCTAATAAATCGATGAACGCCGGCTGCACGCACGAAAAAGGATGACTCATTGTCCCGTTACGCTCATCGTAACGTTACGGCAAAGAAATTTTGTTATAACGTTGTCACGTTAAACTATCGTCCGTAAACCGACTTTACAGACAACCAATTTTTTTGTTGGCGTTTTAAGCCCAAGAGCTGATCTATTACTTACCTATTCACAAATGCTGCGCAACCAAGGCAGGCAATAGTTCTACTGCTATTGACTCATTGAAGCATGTATACGAATAACTTATTATTCGACTATACTTGGGCAGTTGCTTTCTGCATATAAATACAAAATGTTTTATTTCTCTACCAGAAATGTGTATACCGATGTTCATGATTGGAGCTTGCTTTTAAGCAGGTAATGCCTGTATTAAGAGACTCTGCTCTTCCATAGCATGCTTGTTATATTGTTAGTGCCTCGGCAAGCACGTAAAGCGGTTGGTTCTGCGCCTGATCTCTCTCCGGTCGTGTCGGATTATTCGTCCCATCGGATCATGAGAGTTAGGGAACAGACAGTGCACTTATGTTTGCGCACACACTTGTGCACTATAATATCTCCTGCGCCGATGGCCAGTCTCCATTATGATTGGCTGCCGTGACCGAAATTCGGTCAGGAGGACATTATTATTATTATTATTATATTGTTAGTACATGATTCTTTTAAATTATTTTAGGAAGTTAAACAATTAATATTTAAATTCATCATTGCATTCATGCATCGTTATATAATTTTTCTATATGCTTAAATTTGAAACGGGTATTTAAATTAAAAGCAGTATCTGCATTAACAGCTTATAATCAAAACGTAAAGGCTCTCTGGCGATGAGCGTTATAATAATTCGAAACTACCTCCACTGTTTATAAAGCCACTAAACCAGCAAAATTTACTAAAGGTCTTTACTTAATTGCGGTCAACTCCACGCCGGGTTGGTTAAGGGTTGGCACTGATGTGACAATGTAAGCTTTGAAAGTTTATTTCGCTGTCCTGCGTTAGATAGACAAAAATATATTGTGATGAATAATTTCTTGTGATTTATCAGACAGAGAAACTGTTAAAAATGTGTAATCAATCGTAGATTAGTGTAGACAATTTCAAATAGCTTTGTGATTCAATGTGTGAACATAAAACAGTGGGTTACAGTTCTCGCGCATGCAATGACAATGGTTTAAGAGATTATGGTTAGGCCCCAACAAATCTAAAATCAATCAGTACTAGGAAAACAGATGCGGATTTTTAATTTTAAGTATGATTATCTAATACTACATTATTTTATTGTCAAAATCATTGTCATATTTTTGGTCATATTTATAAATCATTACCTAGACTATATCCATTAAATTACTTTTATAGTAAACTGGTTCCATCATAGCGATTATATTATGAGAAGATAAAAATAAACTAGGTGTCAGTTTTATTAAACTACTAGCATACATTTTACCTAAAAAGTGTTTGTCTCCGCGGAACCCTATTTTTTTCTAAAATCGAAGTAGCCTATGTTACTCCTTATAACATCAGCTATCTGCCAGTGGAAGTCCCGTCAAAATCGGTTCAGCCGTTTCAGAGATTAACCGGAACAAACAGACAGACAAAAATTTTAAAAATAGATTCTTTCCTACCTTATATACTTTCATATGTATTAGATAAAAAGCTGTTATTTTGACATTACAAACAGACACTTCAATTTTATTTATTTGTATAGATCATTTTATTTATACTACTACAGTTGCAAACTTCAGGCTCGCCTGATAATAAATTACTACGAACACTAAAAATGGATGGCAACATCAAAAGACCAACTTAAACTTTTGATGTTACTGTGGCGATACATTGTTATATTTGCTGAGTGAGCTTATTCCGAGCTCGCTTCGCCAACCACTCCGATTAGAAAGAGCATATTTATAATTAAATAATAAGTCTATAACAACAATATATAATATGGTGTTAAATTTGACTTATTATTTCCTTTCCTTCTGATTATTGACAATAGCAACTACATACACTAAATTCAGTTAGTTAAATTACCATCCATTATCACATACGTGACCGCATTTTGTAACACGTGCACCATCAGCATTGTATTCGCTCACATCAGTAACAACCCTTACGACACGATTAATATTAAACAAGGTGCTTTAGTGCGGGTACCCTGAATTATTTCGCTGTTATTTGTGAAGCGCTTGATAGCCTAGTGGAGAAACCGTTGGATTGCCAACTCAAAGCTTTCGGCTTCACTCGGGCTTTGTGGAAGATATACATTTTACAAACATAAATTTGGACTCGCTTTCTTGCTGTGTTCACACCTTTACCGTTTTACGAATCGGTATGCTGATACGATTTTCAGTATGTATCTTATCTTATTGAACTTACAAATACAATAAATGTAATATGTTGTGAACATGTTTGTTATTTAATCACGTGTAAAACGATAAACGAATTTGAAGGTAGTTTATTGGAATACCAATTTTCTCAGTCTTTCTTATTGGCTTTTGCCAGCGGCTTCGCTCGAAATCTCGAATTGTGTTTCGAATTTCGAATTGTCTATGTCCTTTTTTGTACCCCTGATAATGTGTTTGTGAAATTTCATGCAGATGGGTCGAGTTGTTAAGGCGCATTTATAATATTAGTCAGGATGTAAATATACTGCCGAAACCAGTAGTAAAGCATGATATACATAATCCTAATCCTAACTAATATTATAAATGCGAATTAATAAAGGAGAACATACTGTGTTCTGCTTTATACTTATTTTTATTTCTTATTTTGTTCTAATAATTTAAGTTCTTCACATAAATATTGTCACAACTAGGTATAGATGAATTCTGGTCAATCTATAATTGGCAAATGTTTCAGTTCTATTTGATATCAATTTGTAAACATTTGCATTTTGCTGTTGATAAACCATAATCCTAATCCTAACTAATATTATAAAAGCGAAAATGAGTTTGTTTGTCTGTTACCTTTCATGCCTAAACCACTGAATCGATCATCCTGAAATTTTGTATACGTTGACAGGTGTACAGAAACGGACATAGGCTACCTTTCATCCCGAAAAAAATTACTGTTCCCGAGGAAAACAATAGTAACGTTTTTATGATAATAGATGGCGCCACGTGTCTTTTTAATCATGATTGAATTATATTATTACAAGCAGAGTACAACCCGAATTGATTGTCAAATTCTAAATTAACGCGAGTGAAGCCGCAGGCCAAAGCTAGTAATTAATAAATAAATAACTGTCCCACTGCACGGGCCTCTTCTCAGTTTAACAAAAGTAAGACCTTAGTCTCCAACGCTGGCCCAGTGCAGGTTTACAGACGTCGTATATCTTTGAGAACTTTATGAAGAACTCTCAGACATACCGGTTTCCTTACGATCTTTTCGGTGATAATTAAGCATAGCTTCAAAAAGTCAAAGTTGCGGCCTTGGATTCTGACTCGAGTCCTCTACGTGGCATTCCAACTGTCGCCCACAAGGATATCGCTGCTTATATAATTATATAGCCTATTTTGTTTAGTAGCTATAAAACTAGAATAATAATATTTATTCAGATACATTTACATGTTGTAATTAGGCAGTTAACGACTGTTGTTATTATCTCATTCATTGTTAGTTGTAATAATAATGGTGTCAGTAAACATTAAAATTTGATACCCTTTATCTACTTCGGGGAATTCTGGAGTTTGTTGTACAATACAATACTAGGTTAGGTACTCTAGAAAACGACGAAGGGCTTATTTCACACGACGTGTAACAGAAAAGTGTGTTCATGCTTTTTTATTTGTTTTTATTTTTATTGTAGCATAGGAACAGCGATAGCTCAGTGGGGAGACCAATAGACTGCAATGTAGAGGGTCTCGGGTTCGTATCCACGTCGCGCACCTCTGACTTTCGGAAGTTATATGACTTTTCGAAATTATGTACGTATTGATTGACAATTATCACCTGCTCCCTGCCTCGGAGAGCACGTTAAGCCGCTGGTCCCAGCTGCCATGAACATCTATGGCAGTCGTTATTGGGAGAGTGTCGACAGAAAAGATCCCACTGAGTCGAAGTGTCGCCGGTCTACACTGACTGGCCCCCACATAAGATAAGATAAGATATTGTAGCATAGAATCCTGTATAACTCAGGTAGGCAGAGATGTATTACATTTACATTTCGTCACCTATGTTTTTAGGTCCTGCGTGGTAAAGCAAACCTATTGCCATCTGACAGGCTTTACGAACACCGTGATGCTATTGAGAGTAATTTACAAGACATGTAAAACTTTGCCAAACCCGAAAATTGAAATCGGAAGTACATATTCTGAGCTGCCACTTGGGAAAATTCTGCGTCACCAAATCTAATTTATTGTATTTATAGTCAAGAATTTTATTTATACGCATTCTATCACGGTATATTTAAAAACAAAAACCTTCTTGCGGATAATTTTAAAACTAATAAGTAGTTTATTAGTTTCTACTCCTATTAAACTATTTAGATTTCCTCGTTTCCGGGACATTTCCATTGCTTTTTCAGTTGTCAGGTTCATATCGCCATGAAATAGTTTAATTTAAATCTACAACATACGCGTAAACCTGAGACAAAATCAAGAGGTTTAGTCAGCTTTGTTCAGCTTCATGGATTGTCTTTTTCCCGTCTTTATTTTACTAAGGATCTGTTTCACAATTATCAAACAATATTTCTCTATCTTAATAATTATATATAAATTACGTGTCACGTTGTTTGTCCGCTATAGACTCCTAAACTACAGAACCGATTTTGATCAAACTTCGTAACCATCTTCGTAACCATTTTAACGGCCTCAATGGCGTATTGGTTAGTGTAACCGACTGCCATGCCTGAGGTCGCGGGTTCGATTTCCGCACAAGTCAAACATTTGTGTGCATGAACATGGATTTTTGTCTTGGTCTAGGTGTTTCTATGTATAATATGTATGTATTTACAAAAAAAAAAAATATATGTATGTTTATCCATTGTCTAGTAGCTTTGCTTAGTTTGGGCTAGATGGTGTTGTGTGTATGTGATACAATATTATATTATTATCTGTAATTTGGTCCAACTTAAAAGATAGGATAGTGTTTTTTTTAAACGGCCAAATTTATCTAATGTGAAGCAGACGAAGTTGCGCGGGACAGCTAGTATATCTATAAATCTCTAAGAATTGCTTTTATTCAACCTGTTAAGAAAAAGACAGCATGCTTATCATTTTAAATAACGTTTACTTATTTCTTTGAAACGGGCCTGAAATAATTTTGTGCAACGACCTAAATATATTTATACATACTTATCGCTAAAAAACGTGTGCTTACATTCAAAGCACACTCGTGAAACCTTCAGAGAGTGTTTCAACGTTCGCAGAACTACATCGTTTCTCATTACCCAGCGTGTGAGCTCAAAGAAATTCAGGAAACTGTTTTCTATTCGTAAAAATACGAATCTATTTGAGGTTTGTGTTTAAAAAAAATAGCTGGAACGATTTTATATATTTTAAAGGTTCTGTATATTAAATATGTTTTTGAATGCATTTCAATCTAGTATTTTATTAAATAAATAATAAGGTATTTCCTCGCTATTATTACTGTATCCTGATTCGATCCCGCAAGACATTAAAATTTGTGCCTTCTCCAAATATTTATTTCGAGTCTGACTGTTATTTGTTTCCTTTGCCTGTATGTTTTTAATATTTCCCGCGCCATAGAGAATATCAGTATTGCGGACTTAAAAAATGTTCTTTAAACCATTTTGACGCCTCAGCCTCTGAACCTGCTTCGTTGATATTTGGTTGGGAATATCTTGAATCCTGGAGAAAATAACATAAATTACTAAAATTATTAGAATTATAAACAGTTTACAGTCAATAAACTATTATTATATTACTAATCTTTATATATATAAATCTTTTGTGCGTGTGTTTGTAATTAAACTTCTAAACGGCTGGACCGATATTGATGAAATTTTTTATGTGTGTTCAAGTGGATTCGAGAATGGTTTAGATTTGTTTTTATGTACAGGACAACGTCTGTCGGGACAGCTAATATACTATATTACTAAACTATTCGATTTACTATTTACTTATACTACTAGATAGATCACATCTCAGATCGTATTCATCATTTGGTAACAAGGTGACTCAAGGTTTTCCCCCTAATGTTTGTAACACAATAACAGGACTAAAAGAAATTCACACCCCGATGCTCTATAAGCTTATAATTAAATTTTGCATATAATTGAATCAAAACAAAAATGTACTGCTGTAACTGAAACCCAAAATAACTTTACCCTGTAAATAATCCCTTAAAAACTTTTTCATACTTAATTTTTTGCAGTTGAAATGCAATTGTTGAAGTGCTCAAAACTTCAAAGCGGCACACTAAAGCGTACATGATTGTGATGATGAACTTCTCAACCTTAAAAAAATATTATTTCTTTTGATTACGACGCTGATCCTCACCCCACTCCTGAGCAGCATCAGAATTATCTTTTTAAAAGCAAATATAACGAGCAAGATTTGAACAAAGAATACGTATTAAAACTTTCATTGCTAAGGAACTCTAAATGAAAACCACTTCATGTGCACTTTTCGCAAACCTTTCTTCGCTTGCACGGAGACCCGTGTTCGTCATTGGCTAAACGCCTGTTCGCTTCCTGTTTGTGCGGCTTTAGCTTAAACTAAGCTTAAAGTTTCTTCGATTTATTGAATTTTTGTCGGCGTACGAAACGAATGGTACTGAGGTAAAGGCGTAAACGTATAGTACTTGCAAATAGAATGTGTACTTGCAGTTGAATTCTGCATAGTTAAGCGCAAAGGAAACCTATATTTGACTGTGTATACCTCATTTACCAATGCGAAATACAATTTTACAATAAAGTTGTAATGTATGATGTATCTTATCTTATGTGGGGGCCAGTCAGTGCAGACCGGCGACACTTCGACCCAGTGGGATCTTTTGTGTCGACACTCTCCCAATAACGACTGCCATAGATGTTCATGGCAGCCGGGACCGACGGCTTAACGTGCTCTCCGAGGTACGGAGCAGGCCATAATTGTCAATCAATACGTACATAATTTCAAAAAGTCATATAACTTCCGAAAGTCAGCGGTGCGCGACATGGGTTCGAACCCGAGACCCTCTGCATTGCAGTCTGTTGGTCCCCCGACTGAGCTATCGCTGCTCTTACGTATGATGTAAATGTAACGCGATGGTAAATGCAAAATTGTGCATAAGGTCTGAGGTATAATCAGTCGGGGAAACTGTTATAGGTTCATCTGTCAAGAAATTTAAAGTAGTTGTACGCACTCTAGAGTCGTGCTCAGTAGACGGTAATAGATACGTCTCCTATTAAGTAGAACCTAATACTTTAGCTGGTGAAATCTGGGTAAGTTACGTGTCTGCTACTCCTTTAAGGATATAGGCATGCAACTAGATATAATGAGATATGTTATGTACATACACGTATGTAACTGAACGAATACTATGAACCTTAGTATTACTTGCGCGTTATCGAAGCAGCAAAAACTTTTATTTTATCACCTAAAAGGCCTTAGGCAGATGTTGAATATTGGTCGAGGATAACCGTCCAACAGTCCCTTTTAAAGATTTCAGGCAGAACAGCAACGTTAGGTCTAACTAGTATTGATAAGAGATTGTTTGTTACCCTTTCTCGCTTTAACAACTAGGCCGATCATTACGGCCTCGATGGCGTAGTGGTTAGTGTAACCGGCTGCCACGCCTGAGGTCCCGGGTTCAATTCCCGTGCAAGTCAAACATTTGTGTGCATGAACATGGATTTTTGTCTTGGTCGGGGTGTCTCTATGTATAATATGTATGTATTTATAAAATAAAAGTATATGTGTATGTTTATCCATTGTCTAGTATCAATAGTATAAGCTCTGCTTAGTTTGGGCTAGATGGTGTTGTGTGTATGTGATAGAATATTATATCATTATTATTATATATATTATAAAATCTTGCTTAAAACGTTGTCAGGGGTACAGAAAAGGTCATAGGGTATCATTCATTGAGAAAAAAGCGCTGGTTCCGAGTGATAGCAATTTACTAACAAAGTTTACATTAACGCTAAATCTAGTAGCAAAATAATTACATACCTACTGTAGCAAACATCAGTACAAAGAAGAAGCTCCACAATAGCGCCTTTAAAATCGTTTAAACGTTGCTTTCCATCCTAATTCGATTTCCGAATTGTCCTTAAACTGCATTACGTATATTATCCTTCCGAAAATCTTCCTTGTCTCATAAGAACCACTATTGGAGAAGCTATTTGGCATCAAAGAGAATTTTATGAACACTAATGGCAATTTCTTATGGTGTAGTTACCTTAATGCTTTGCTTGCAGTGTTCAGTTTGCCTGTTGTTGATGTAATTGAGGTAGAATGTGTAGAAAAGTAACTTGGTAATGAGAGTTCTTTATGGGCTTAAGTATTCGTGCGTACAATGTAACCTTGCGTGCATAACAGATACCTTTATACTGAACTTAATAGATCTTTTATATTACATATATTACATTAGTAAACAAAGAGTACCTAGTAGAGCCTCGCTGCTTTCAGCATGAATGGGCCGGTTCGACCGGAGAAGGACTGGCTGACCTGGGCTGTGACGTCACTAGGCTCTATGTAGGTTACTATTATACAAATATAGATTAGTTTTGTTATTAAAGAAGATTGCTATTTTGATTTTGTGTTTAATGTTCTCATGAAATGTTCCTTTTTGGTTTAACTGTGTGTAGTAGGGCCTCGCTGATTTCAGCATGAATGGGCCGGCTCGACCGGGGAAGGACTACCCTCTCACAGAATATCGACGTGAAATAGCAGTATTCCTACTGTTGTGTTTCGTTCGGTGAGTGAGAGTGCCGTAGGCCCAATCACCCCCTTCCCCCATCCCGCTCCTTCTCCTTCCCACTTTCTTTCCTAAATGGTTGGTAACGCGCAAGTGATGCCTCTGGTGTCGCAGGCGCCCATAGGCTACGATGACCACTTACTATTAGGTGGGCCGTGTGCTTGTTTGCCACCTTAGTTGTATGAAAAAATAAAAACATTATGCATGTTTCGTGAAAGCAACTTACTTATTATTTTATACTTCCTAAAATTTGGGTTACAAATTACCTACTAATATTTTTGTTCATCTTGGTTTAACGCTTGTGTTAGAAATGTCAGAAATGCAATAAATTAGTATCGAACCTACGACTTTCCCATGATCTTAAGTTCGATTAATATTTGGGTTACCACCGCTTATTTATAAATGAGAAAAACTATTCACTAAGCAACACTTAGATCCGCTTCTGCGTCGTAATATATAAAGGCAAAATGTCAATACATGATGTAAATTTTGTAAATATGCAGCATGAAAATAAATAATTACTTACTAAAAACAACAGGGTTAAATGTTAATGTGAAAATGCTTTGTCAACACAGCAATATTACTCAAATATTTAACGTGATTGCAGTCAGCTTTGTGCTGAATGATTTTAATCACCTTCAAAGTAAATAATTTTTACTACAAAATTCCCTGTTATATAACACTTTACTACACAAAACTGAAAATCATACTAGGATTTTTAGAAACAGCATTTTTAGTAGATCTAATTTGCTTTCACCTACCAAGATAAATATGAAAGCTTATGAAGATGTTTCAATGCAAAATTGAACAAAAGTAAACAAATAGACCATGTCATGGAACAGCACATAGGACAGATATTGTTATCCTTGTACAGGGATGGCGAACCAATGGCACGCGTGCAATTCAGGTTTGCCAGTAATTCACTAAATATTACAAACCAATTGACAAATTTATATACAACTTGATTGAAACGCGAAACATGCTTTACGTTTCTTTGATGGCACATTAAATACACATTATTATTTTTCTATAAAAAAAAAGAACGGTTTGCACTCTGGGAGATCCAGCAGAAGTGAAAACTTGAATATTAACGTTGTGCATTTTTGATATTTTTGAATGGTTAGGGAATAATTTTGCACGTATTGCTTTAATTATCAGTATAAAAGTACTATCATTTATGCGGTAAAATACAATATTCATTTATTGCGCTATCGTTCACAAATATGACAATTCTCCCTCCGTCTTACGAATTTTCGATCAGGTCACGTGTCCTGAAGCGAGTTTAACATTTTTCACCCATCACAAAAAGTGCATAACGCCGATAAAGAAGTCTTCACTTCAATAACGGCACGTTAACCATTAAAGGTTCGCCATCCCTGTCCTAGTATAATCCTTGCATTTTACACTGGCGAAGCTGTAAGCAAAAGCTTGTAACAATTGTTTTTATTGCTTATGTTGGCAGACTACTTATACATCTATCAGTTTATCTTATTGTAAGCGGTAACCAAATCGCGGCTACATTTTCTTGGCATCACAAAAGTGATTCTTACGAAGCACAACCTAACCGCTGTCTACCACATAGATGGCAAACAAGCTGCCATGACTGATAGTAAGCAGTTACCGTAACCTATGGAAGAGAGATAGGGCAAATGGAGTAGAAGAAGGAAGGGAAGAACTATGAGGAAGTGGAAGGCCATCCGTGCTCTCGCTAAACAAATGAAATGCAACAGAACGCATACTGTTTCTTTACGTAAACTAATAAAGACACATTGGACTTGACTTGAACAAGACTTTTATTGAGGTCAAAGTACATTATAAGTCTCTAGTCTAAATCAAAGATACACTTTTTAATTTCCAAAGTTTACTTTTCAAACCAGGAACTTAATAAACATAATTAATTTTCATCTAACAATTTAAGTCTAAATGAGCAATACCAATTTAATCAACCAGCCTCTCACTACTTAAGTATCATCTGACAAGAAGTTTAATTCACATTCGACGTCAATATCTCTTAGATCAACCCTACAGGATTTATCGTCAAAACTTACTGTAATTTATGTCCGACAATAAGTTAAGGGGTTGCCAACTTTTAGGGTTGCCACTTCATTATTTGGTTTGCTTTTAATTTATAGAAGTTTCTAATTTAAAGGCAACGGATACCTGAATAGGTTGATTTATTTCTTTTTACTGTTTATGCATTTTATATTATTGTAGTTTTGTGTTGTTGGATTTAGGAGATATACATTTTTAAGTAGGTTTTAAACGGCTTTGTGTATTTTAGTAAAAAATGTGCCTGATTTTCTAAAAATTACGTTTTGTACTGGTTTAAAATCGGTGTTCTAATTTTGAATGTTTTGTTTTACAAGTAGATAGTTACAATTTAAAATTGCAAATTTCTTTAGAATGCTTTTTGGGAGAATAATTTACTAAAACCTTATCAAGTCACTTATAGAAGAGGGTGTCGAAACTAACAATACCAAAAGCAAAAAATATAAATATTATACCTACACAATCTGTCACTTTCTGGAATGGCAATGCATAATTGAAAAACATTTCGGATCGCCGGTAAGTCGCCGCAAGACAAACCGTTTATGACTTCAATGAATAATATTCATAAATGTTACGTACCCAGAAATATAAATTAATATGCGATAATACTCAGTATTTACCTTAGTCAGGTTTACAAAGATATATAATATCCTATGTAAATGTGTAAATGCATAATTTTGCAGTTTTGAATTTACATTTAAAGTAATTTAACAGTCGTTTTAAGTCAAAATCAAGATTCCTTTTATTGATCTAGAATAAAAAAGACCACTGATGAACGGTAAATTTTACGAGTAAGTAAAGTTTATAGGACTTCATTTAATTTACCCTGAATATAATATTATATTAATCAATATAACAAGTTAACATTTATGAATGTGTTTGTGTAACATTCATGTTCTTATACTTTAAGAGTAAGTAGTATTTTTTACACTTTAGATGTAAAATTATTTCCATTACTTTTCAGCCTAAATCATAAACATTTTACTCACTAAAATATCGCTTACAATTCAAAGGCAGCCCTTACTCTATTCAGCAACCATATTCAAAACCCCATTAAAGCAAAACATTATAATTTTAAATTACCATCATAACAGTAGGGTAGAGATTGTAATGAATACTAATTTCCATGGAGGCGTGCGCCATTGTCTGAGATGTCGAAAGGCTTTGATAAGCCCGCATGGCTGACGACATTAATGACTGACCTGGGCTGTGACGTCAATAGACTCTATGTAGGTTACTATAATACAAAGAGCAGTGATAGCTCAGTGGGGAGACTAACAGATTGCAATGCAGAAGGTCTCGGGTTCGAACCCACGTCGCGCACCTCTGACTTTTAGAAGTTATATGACCTTTCGAAATTATGTGCGTATTGATTGACAATTATCGCCTGCTCCGTGCCTCGGAGAGCACGTTAAGCCGTCGGTCCCAGTTGCCATAAATATATATTGCAGTCGTTATTGGGAGAGTGTCGACACAAAAGATCCCACTGGGTCGAAGTGTCGCCGGTCTACACTGACTGGCCTCCACATAAGATAAGACATACTATAATACAAAGATGACTAGTTTTGTTATTAAAGAAGATTGCTATTTTGATTTTGTGTTAAATGTTCTCATGAAATGTTCCTTTTTGGTTTAACTGTGTGTAGTAGGGCCTCGCTGATTTTAGCATGAATGGGCCGGCTCGACCGGGGAAGGACTACCCTCTCACAGAATATCGACGTGAAATAGCAGTATTCCTACTGTTGTGTTTCATTCGGTGAGTGAGAGTGCCGAAGGCCCAATTACCCTCTTTCCCCCTTCCAGCTCCTTCTTCTTCCCATTTGCTTTCCTAAAGAGTCGGCGACGCGCAAGTGATGCCTCTGGTATTGCAGGCGTCCATAGGCTACAATGACCATTTACCATCAGGTGGGCCGTTCGCTTGGTTGCCACCTAAGACATAAAAACTGTTTCGCCGTGTCAGTGTGATATTATTTGAATTAATATTCATCGGTAGTGATTCATGTCCGACTATGTAGTACATAAGATCTTGGTTGTGTATAATGCAACAGTATAGAACTTGAATCCCGGGTCGGGAAACTGTCTTTTGGTTACTGACAAGAATAAATTAATAGCAGAACTAAGACTAGATAATTACGTGTTCTGTAGATTTATAAGGCCCGCCTTTTATTTATTACTTAGGGACTAAAAACGTAGCTAGAGCAATGTGGTTGTAATTATAGTCACATAATTATGTATGTAGATAGGTAGACAGATAGATAGATACACATCAGGCCTTTACAAAAGCTTACGAATATAGGTGGCGTCATTCAACAGCGTCTGCAATTGGATCTTATAACGATCTTAAGAAGTAGTTTAGTCCTGACGCTGCCACGTACCTAACCAAACAAGACCTTGGCAGTACCTATTTAATTTGATATTATTCTAAAATCCTCAATTAGAAGTAAACACACAATATATCGTTTAGTAAGAATAATTTTTAAACGAATCCCTTGACACAGAATACTTTGGATCTATCATTCTGTAATGGGAGTCTCGCTGTTTGACTGACTCTGACTACTGACTCTAGTACTTTTATAAACTTCTACATAAAAGTAAAGCTTCAAAAATACACAGAGACACAAAACCAGAAGATTGGAGATGTTTTCTTGCTTACAACAAAAGAGCAACAGTTTCCTAATAAATTATTTCACCACAGCAATAAATAAACGACAATTGACCCTACTTAGCAATCCCGGGTCGAGACCCATCAATGTTTTCGTTCCAATCCGTGAACCGGATCAGCATGAAAATATTCATTAAGTTAATTGTTTAATCAAGTGTAAAGCGATATTTCATCGGGAGAATAACTTTCCTATAAATGAACTCTTGCTGACCTAAGATTAAGGGTTCTTCCGCAGTTACAAGCAGAAGCGAGTCATGATGGAAAAGCCTTTTTGTTTAGCAGTTTCTTCCTCTTAAAAGTATCTTAGTTGATGTGACTTTCATAGCAGAACAAAAGAGGTTGTGTCTAGATAGACTATAAGTAGAAGAGTGATTTATTTAGCTATTGCGGAAGTCACAATGAGTATTGGACCTATAAATCTCTGCCAGTGCACCTAGTGGTGTGATTTCAATTGCAAAAATTGTGTAGTCCACAAATTGTTGCACAGAGTGTGGTTACTTTTGTACCCTTGTTTAAATATTATCTTTGAAGTCATCTTCAATACCAATGAAACTGAACTGCGAATTGCCTATTCCACAAATAATGATCATATCGCAAAAAGTCTAAAGTCTTCATAAATTCCATAATTTTGCGTTCAAGCTAAAAAAGAACTTGCAAAGTGTCTAATTAAATCGAACATTGAAATATCGCCTTACGTAATTTTCTCAAATCATTTCTCTAAATAGTAGGAAGTAGAAAATAGTAAGAGCATAACAAGTGTCATATTATACATAAGTATAATAAATATAGACATTTCTTCTCGAAAACAGCTACGCATGCATTATTATGCATTTCCTCCAGTTCTTGGTCAAAAGCACCTCATCCAAGTACCACAGAGGTATAACGAACTAGCCTGTAGTCTTTTACAATCAGAAATTATCCTCCTGTAGAGCACGTATAAAACCACAGAAACCGTTTTCAAAAAGTTTGTGTTTATATTCGCATCTCTCGCTCCTTCGCTAGCGCTAAGACCCATCCCAATATAATCCTTACGTCACTACAAAGTTACGACACGGCTGATTGGCCACCGCTGACTGTCAAACGAGATAATACACGCATTTATTTGCACTTAACCCTTGCGTATACCTCTGACCTCGACGTGGGTAAGGCTTAATTTGGGAAGGGTTAGTTGTATTATTTCGTGTATTTCTTTGTTACCGAACACACACGTAATATGTAACAGATAAGATTCTGGGTCAATCTTGTCTAATATGTTGACTAATATGATAATACATGTTTATGCAAATGTATTCCAATTATTTTATTATATTTTGTTGAATGACTGCTTAGATAGCGTAACGGGGAGGAAGTCGTCTCGCTGCTACTGCCATGTCAATATTATAGATCCAAATGACAATTAATGTGATAAAACAAATGATTGTTCTGAATCTGGGTGTACTTTATATCGGTTAATTATACTGTCCTCTGCGACACAGGGCTTTTAAACCAATACGGAAGTTGATCGTTAAAAAACAGATCCAACAGCAAATTATAACGGTACTAACCTTTAAACCCTGCCAACAATTTCTGTATAGTTATTAATACATTTGTTGCAAGTTCAGCTTAGTCCAGCGATCTTAGCCAAGAAAAGGACAGACAATCTAAAGTATGACAAACTTCATATAAGCTACACTCTAAAGTGAATATCTACAACAACATTGAATATCAACTTACAAAACTTATTAATTTACTAAGAGGCTGGTACATAACAATGTTTGGGACTATAATAGGATGAGCTTATAAAGGCTTTGTAGATAAGGTCTTATGTTAAACATAATGATCGAATTAACGTGTATGACATGTCATGCTCGGTATATTTAATGTATTCAATTTTAAAAAAGGAAAAGACAAAAGAAGAGAAAAGGCTTATATTTTCTTACATACTCAAAAGTAAAAAAGATGCCCATAAAGTTTTTGCTGTATTTTTCTATACAACTTCTACTCGCCAAGTTACGAGCATGACTATCGAGGCGTCCTATAAAAGTAGTTTTATAAGGCACTATTTTAAATTGCGACATAAACTTCTAGAAGAGCAGTTAAAAATTTTATTTCTTTTAATTTTATTTCAGCACTGGTTCGATACAGACGGCGCGGAAGCGCCAATTTATTGACTCTTACAGTTTGCGTGGCAATCAGCTGTGTATTCTGCTGATATTTAACGATTTACATTTTTAATTAATGCGAATCAAATATATTTCTATATGTCACTTCACTGAAATTTTGTCGTTAAAGCACTGATGGTGTATAATTGGATGCGTTTATTAAGATTTATAAATTGGTGGTTATTTTTTATCATATTTATAATCTAGTTGGTAAATTCGACGCCTCATAGTGAGCTGTTAACGTGATACAAGTTTGCAACAAATGTTACACATTAACAAACGCAACTACGTAATTGTTAAATATAGGAATCACTGTGGCGTCTGCTTGAGGGACAAAAATTGTTGGTTCTCTGTTTTACAGCACAAACAGGACAGTGGATCGTAAGGTGCCTGGAAATTTTACGCAGTACAAAAACTGACGAGGTATTAGCCTTGAACCTTCCTAAGTAGTGTAATTCGATGATTCAAACTGTAGGGGCTAGCCTCTCCAGTTTGAATGATCGAATGACAGGATTAAGCAATAATTCTTAGCTCTCTGAAAACTCTTCTCCTTATTCTATCCTTGAACTTTTATTCACGTGATATTTTGTAGAATTATTTAATCATACTAGTGAAAAAAAAGGAACATATATGTGATTAATCATAATCTGGCTGCAGTGGCTTTGCCAGTGGCTTCAAAACGCCAATGGTAAATTAGGTATGTACTTCCTTCTAAACAGGAAGAATCATGGACTACAACGTATCGTATGAATGGTATAGAGTTCCATGCTTATTTAACATGAAAGCCGTTTGCAAACTTCCTTAATAAATTTGGTGACATCTCCACAAATGTAACTCTCAAAATACATAAACGTTTCTTTTGTGAAAAATCTCATTACGTGCCAAAAAACTTGAGCAGTCAACTAAATAATGGTAAATTTAATAAAGTAACTGTCATAGATTCATTTTCAATTATTTTACAAATTCGAAATGTCAAAACACGTCTCGCCGAAGGATTTTAACGTTTTATATTCCTTGGTAAATAAATTGGCAAAACCAAGCCATTATTTTGACACCCACTTGTAATTTACTCAATGAAACTTTAATCGGTAAAATGGTTTTTGGTGAACATTGAGTTTAAGAAAGATTTTTGCCGTATGGTTGGTATTTCACCAAGTATTAGAATTTCTCAAGCCTTTAACATAGTTCAACATCTCTACGTAACTATAGTCAAGATATTTCCTAGGTATGTCACCCGAATTCTTGCGAAGTTATCTATCAAATATATTCATAATGGATGAGTTAACTTGCAAACAACGCAACTTTGAAACGAGAGCTTCGACAAATCTGTATTTATTGCTTATTGTTAATGGAGTCATATAGGCACAATGTCAGCTTTCTAGGTTTAATGGTTTAGACTGACTGTTGATGAGTCAGCCAATGAGTAAGTCAGGACTTCTCTTGTTACATATATTAGTAAATATGGCATCTCCCATTCTTAGCCACTTCAAAAAAAGGAGGAGGTTTTCGATTCGACAGTTTTTTTGTGTGTTACCTCAGAACTGTTTTCTAGGAGAACCGATTTTGGTGATGCTTTTTTATTTAAAAGCTGATGCTTTCCATTTAAAGTTGTTCCAATAGTTTTTGAGTTATCCTAAATAATACGTATTTGGTTGACTTCAACTACATTGATGATGTTCTCATTTTACTTAGTTCGAATCGTCGATGATCCCAATCTCACGGATAAATTGGAATCGTTGGAGCAACGGAGAGAATTTGGGTCTCTCTGCGTGTTCTATCGACTCCTTCACGGGAAGTGCTCTGGAGAACTGTTTGATTTGGTACCAGCGGCCCCTTTCTATCAGCGTACCACTCGACAGCGAAGCAGGGTTCATCTACATCACATGGGAGCGTTCAAATCCAAGACGGTACGCTTTCAGCGATCATTTCTCCCACGTACGTGCAAGCTCTGGAATGAACTGCCTGCTTCGGTGTTTCCCGAGCCCTATGATATGTCCTTCTTGAAACGAGATTTAAAGAGTTCTTCTTTCACGGTAGGCAGCGGCTTTGCTGTGTCTTGACATTGCTGAAGTCCATGAGCGGCGGTTACCACTTTCCATCAGGTGGGCCACTTACTCGTCTGCCACCAATGGCAATAAAAAAAGATGAAGTCGGTTTTCTTTTTTGTTAAAATGTTTGTTTATATTAATTCTTAATATCCGAATCCACTTTTCTAACAAACTATGCCTGGCATTAGAAAACACAAATACATTTTACAACCCAGCTGCAGTTTCAAGCTGCACTAACTTCGGTTTAATTACAGCTGCAAAACGAACGAATGACAGACACTTTGAAGGTTTAGCTCTGCATAATAGTTCGTTAAAACGTTTTCGTTGCAACTGTGTTAAAATTCAAGAGGTCCAGAATAAGTTTGAAGCTAACGACCCTGGGTAATTGAGAGTTTATTTTGTTGCGATCCACAAATAAATTTTCATGTGGTAAATGTTTGTTACTGGTTCAGTCGGTTTTAAGTAATGGGTTTGAGATATTCTGTGGTTAGTAAGTAGCGGTGTTTATAGTGTTCTATTGTACATATTTACTGTATGTACTTCAACTGAGTAGTACATAGACGTGGAGTAGGTAGATAGAAGACCTACAACATTGATCGCTGTGTCAAACTTTGAGAAATTCAAGATAGCGTTGTTAGTATATACATACGTACCTGGAACCTTATAGTCATTTGATGGAAAGATTTTGAGATGTTATGACCCATCCGTCCTTTTTATAAGTGCAGATAACATGAGTTAACCGTTTGAACATGTGAGATGAGCGCAGAGATGTGTGCAATCGTTTATACAAATATACTGTCAACAGTATACATAAGTGCGTGTATTGCGTTCCTGACCATGCAACTATTATTTGAATAGAACTAAGGCATTAATGGAACTAAACTAGGCGAACTATAAAAAAAAATGAAAAGCGTATCTTTCTTGAAGTATTAGCGCTCGTTTTAACCACGTAGTACAACATTTTAAAAATATTTGTTTGTATTTTTTTTATAAAACTGAGGTGGCAAACAAACATACGGCCCACCTGATGGTAAGTGGTCACCGTAGCCGATAGACGCCTGCAACACCAAAGGCATCATTTGCGCATTGCCAACCCTTTAGGAAAGGAAGTGGGAAGGAGCAGGAGCGGGAAGGAGGAAAGAGGGTGATTGGGCCGCCGGCACTCTTACTCGCCAAACGAAACACAACAGTAGGAATACTGCAATTTCACGTCGATATTCTGTGAGCGGGTAGTCCTTCCCCGGTCGAGCCGGCCCATTCAAGCTGAAATCAACGAGGCTCTACTACCTAGACAGTGTTTTGTAACGTTTACATAGGTTATTGATAATCTATTAGCTTATACATACAATATACATACATACATATGTATGCTTTCTGTTGCAACCAATCAAATGTATTCATTAAAAAGCAGAACCACGCTGGCGTCGTGCCATAAGCTTGTGCTTAGTTTAGTGTAAATGTGATCTCACTTGGTCGACTCAACTAAAAGTTAGACGATCATACACCGCACCTACGATTATACATATTACAATGATTATATTAAAACTATTTTAATAGTAATGTGACGCTAGTATTTTACTAGTATTAATATTATTTCTTTCAACTTTTTTTTTAATATTACTAGTAGTAATTAAACTACTATATACGGATTTTATCGCGTTGTTTATTTGAGACTTCATTACAAAATTTTGAAAGCTGTTACACTATAACTATTACTACTAAACTTTACAAATTGTTAAGCTAATTAAATTATTGAAACTATTAAAACTATTACTATACTATTATACTATTTATATTTGTGTTTACACTTTCCCCGACGTTTCGGTTGCTTTTCAGCAGCCATGGTCACGGGGAGACTAATAGTTTTAATAGTTTCAATAATTTAATTAGCTTAAAAATTTGTAAAGTTTAGTAGTAATAGTAGTGCAACAGTTTTTAAAATTTTGTAATTAAGTGTCAAATAAACAACGCGATAAAATCCGTATATATTAGTTTAATTTCAATGAATAACATTCGCGTAAACAGAAGACAACATTATTACTAGTAGTACTTATTTGATTTTTAAATTACTAGTATTCTTGTAAAACCCCTTCAACTAAGCTTAGTTGGTTTACGTTGTTAGTATAATGGGTGGCGTGCGAAACCGCGACCTCTCGATCGTAAGTCCAGTGCCTTATTAATTGGCCTACTGCCACTTTATAACTAACTATCTCTCGAGAATAGTACTTTTTTCTAAATAGAAAATATCCTATGTCATTTTCTGTACCCAAAAAACCCTGACAATGTGTATGTGAAATTGCATGATGGTCAGTCGAGTAGTTAATGCGTCGAAGCGTAATAAACAAACAAACAAACTCATATTCATATTTAAAAAATTAAGTTCGGATTCTATCAAAATGTTAACAAGTAAATAAAAATGGAATCATATACCTACAACATCAGGGTCGGTCCCTGTTACGTGGAACCTTAAATTATATCTGGCAAATAATTGTGGCCGTAACACACCCCTACCGACCATGTATGTATTAACGCAAGTAACATTAATATTCTTCTTAAACCTAAATCTCGACTAAGTCACTATTTGATTCCTACTGTCTATTTTAGGCCACAACCACTAAAACCTCAAAATCTCTTCAATAATAATAATTTAACAGCATAACCAGTACAAATTAAATTGAAATTTCACCAGCTCTTGAATAATGAAGTTCTAGACCTTCCAACACAAGATAAACCTGAATTAATTACGCCTAAATTTCAATTTCTCAAATGTCTACCTCAGTGCCGCAGTGATAGTCCTTCTGTGTTTTCTTCGGGTTCAATTCCGAGAACGTCGGGAATATTCGAGCTGAATGTAATAACGTTTTTCTGTCGAGAAATTCTTAGAAGTAGCTAGAAATGTGGTCTCGGTAGATGGCGTGTGATGTGTGTGTGATGGCGAGAAAATGTGTTACTACCCCCTCAAGGATATATACCTAGAAATATATATACATGTAAATTTGATTTTCGGATTAATTTCCAATTTTATATACCAGATAACGAAATTCCAAATACCGGAAATTAAAAAGGCAATAGGCTGAAAACGCGTATCACGGACAATCGCATTGCGGCTTTGACAAAAAAAAATCTCTCTGATGTTAGGACAGACCTCACAGGAAATGAAATGCTGTGGTCCACCACACATGTTTGAATCAATACAGCCTTAGGGAATGGAATATTCTAGAGTAAGCTTTCAACTATGGCATATGACCTTTTCCTAACGTAATTTGTCTTCTTATAAACTATTAAACAGTTTATTTTGTTTCCAATTTTGGTCTTATAACAGACTAGATGTTTCCGCGGTTTCACCCGCGTTTATCGTTACTACGCCGCTCCCATGGGTCGTAGCGTGGTATTATATAGCCTATAGTCTTCCTCGATAAATAGGCTATCCAACACTAAAATAATTTTTCAAATCGAACCAGTAGTTCCTGAGATTAGCGCGTTCAAACAAACAAACAAACAAACTCTTCAGCTTTATAATATTAGTATAGATTTTTCTTAAAAGCTAATACTAAACTTTCGCGTTGCTTGATTTACGTAATATGAACAAGAAAACAACGGGTTACACTCCAAGAGTACCGGCAGAAGTGAAAACTTGAATATTAACGTTGTGCATTTTGATATTTTGGAATGGTTAGGGAATAATTTTGCACGAATTGATTTAATTTATTTATCAGTATAAAAGTACTATCATTTAAGTGGTAAAATACAATATTCATTTATTGCGCTATCATACACAAACATGACAATTCTTCCTCTGTCTTACGAATTTTCGATCAGGTCACGTGTCCTGTCGCGAGTTTAACATTTTTTACCCATCACAAAAAAGTGCACAACGCCGCTAAAGAAGTTTTCACTTCAAAAATAATATCTACTACATAAACATTCTGAAATAATGCCTTTTAAAGAGGCAGTTAATTGTCGCTCGCTTAAATGAAAAGGAAAATCTTATAAGGGAAACTACATATCTGATAATTCTACATAGTGTTCCCGAGTACGTGTGAAATAAGTTTATGAACCTGCACTAGGTGGACTAGTCAAACGCCATGAAGTATGATCTGACACTTACTGAGACTCGACATCACGTTTGCGCATGCCCAGTAGTGGGACAATTTATAAACAAGGCTTATACATATTATTCTCAAAGAAGTATATTCTTTATCTAATGATAAAGTTAGGTAATTACTTAGCCCGTATTAAAATCTACTGAAACTCAAACTAACAAGCATTTTTAAGAGTTTGTTTTAACGCCGCTCAAGGGGTGCTTGCTTAGGATACTCAACACATTAATTACTTTGAGCTCACTAAAGCAAAACTGTTGGTATTACACTAGAAGTTTTACGCGTACGTTATACATATTCATTGCTTTTATCTTAGAAGGAGCTATGCCGTAACTACTTTCGTATCATAGTGTATACTTTGTTCAGTTTTATATGTTTTAGTGTTTTTTATAAAAACGGTAAAATTGACCCTTATGTGGGAAAGAACGCTTTGTGTAATGTTTACATCAGAATTTGTTGATTACACAAATGTTGTTTTCGTTTGGTAATACAAGTATAACTAACATTGGGCACAGCTTAGCGGTGAGAAAACTCGTGAATTGGTCCGCATCTTCTTAAATAAGCAAGTCAGACCGACCTATGGAAATATAGAGAGGTGCCTACCTTTGGAATACACGCACGGCTTAGTAATTTAAGTGGAAACCTTGTCACTGTTACACGGTACAAAATTTTATGTGATCCACAAATAATTGTTCCGAGCTGGGTGGTCCTTGTGTTGGTTGTTCGAAAGTTTGTAAAGTTCCCCGCAACACGGGAATTATTATTAAAGCAACGGCTTACGTTAAAACAAAATTGGGGCAGACTTTTGGGACTGCCGATAGAAGTGAAAACTTTAATCCTTGATCATAAACACTTCTTTATAAACCAAATCATAAACCAAAAATAATTCATTAATGGAAAGCGACGACAAGCCTAAGGAAGTTTCACTTTAAAAAAAAAGGGGGCGGTTCGAATGCTAGTTCCTGATACTCTCTTGTAGGGGGGAGGGGTCAAAATTTCGGTATTTTTTGCGTAGGACGCACCATTTCTGAGAAATTGTTAATATTCTAAAATAATTCAAAAATGGAAAGCGTGGCAGCGTGACGATGACGCGAGTTCTATGATTTTTGTTTACCAAAGAAGTGCTCAACGCGCCTAAAGAAGTTTTCACTTCAAAAAACCTTTTCAGACTCCATGCGACTAAGAATTTCCCAACAGAAAAACCAATACCACTTTGTGACCGTCCCCAGGACCTCACATACATAAGCGATACTAATGCCACGTGATCAACTAAACACTTATAGAGATGAACTCTCTAATCCTTCAAAACCCATTTAATTCCTAATACGTTGTCACTTCCCTAAAATTAGGTCAGAGTAGTGTTGGTATTAGAAATCGCATCGTAATCGATTCGTCGAGGTTCGTATGTAGTTATTGTACGGGACCGATCGACAGAAGTTTCATTACAAACCGACGACGTCTAGCTCCTTGTATAATTAATCAGAAATCAGAACTAGTGCTGTGGTAATCGATTTATCGATATTGGTAATTAAATCCATATATTTTGTAATTTATACATATTATAATCAAATTGTAACTTACCTACTTATTAATGATGATCAGCTTCTTATATGCAAAAAAATAGAAATATCGGTACTAAATCCAAATTCCAAGCGTTTTAATTCGCGGGCAAAAGGTATTAACCAAATAAAAAAACGTCGTTGGCTTATTATCAGCAATGCCGGATATAAAAATTATGTCTTACTAAGGTACTGAATGTGACTGCTATGCATGAGTGGCTAATTTTGTCATGAAATTCTTATGCTGATACTAATGGCAGCACGATATTTGGACTTGAGCCCATCAGATAGTAATAGTTTCATCCCCTTTTACGTGAGACTTGAAATCATATTTGGTGAAATATATTGACCCTATATAATATTGACCCTCATAGAGGTGTACTCCTACCTACCCTTTTGAGATTATCCTTGGCGTGAGTCTATTTATGTATATACATTTGGATAATAGATGGATATTCGAGTGATAGATTGGAATTGCGTTACCAAATACTACCAGGCGCGGTATACATCGTATTGCAGTCGATATAGGAAGATTTTCCGTCATTAATTTGTCACAAAACCACTCTAAGAAATGAGACATATATACACGTAATTGCCAAAACATCATATAGCTGTATGTTATTTTCGTGGCTTTACTTTTAAAATAATCACATTTCGCTATCTATATTAAGAGGTCACGAAATAAAAAAAGCTTTTTTCGGCGACCTTAGTTTTAGACTACGTGGTGCTGTTAAAGAAGTTATGTTCATAAATATTAATTAATACCAAAATAACTAATTGTAATTATAATCAGTTTCATATTACACTTATACCACATTACATTAATGTGCTTATTTTATTTGATAGTGATAGTCATCATAGAACATGATATAATTTAAAGAAATGTCTACAATATTAGGAATAATTTTTGTGTCACAAACATTTTTCAAATATAGAAATATCAGGCACAAAACGAAATTGCAACCGCACAATTAACCAGAAAATACACAGTTTTTATCACATATTTAATCATAAGTCTGTAGATTTTTGTAAACTTCATCAAACAGATAATTACATGACTTTACAACATCTTCACATATTGCACCCCCAATGCAATAAAGGTGTAAGTAAAGACATAAGAATAGTGCAAGTAAAGATACACAAACTCAATTATTTTCGTTGTGATTTGACAAAAAATATATACCAAAAAATACATTTGTCGCGTCATAATACGTATAATATTTTTCAATCATAAAATACAATAAACTAACTAAAACACTTAAAATTGGATAAAAATACACTTAATCTTACTAATGTCTTCATTTCACCTAATTAACAAAGTTTATAAGAGTAATTCCTAAAGTAAATATATAAGAGCAAACAGGATCTTTGCTCTCCTCTAAAGTTAGCATATTCTTCTTACGTCTTTATTCCACTGGGGGTGCCATATCATCGATATATTGTAATTATTCCCATCACTATCTCAGCCATATTAGTGTCTCGGGCACGTGTGAGCCGTGAACAAAAGATTGGGATAACCCCATTTGTCTGCAGGCGAGATTGTGCGTCGTATTCTCGTATTAAACACACATACACACATCAAACTCTACAAGTTATGTCTTATATAGAATTAGGTGACGCCTTTGTATCAACGAATGAGATTCATGTAATAAATAATAATAATAATAATATTAATAATTTATTTACCAAAAAATTATAATTTAGTACACTTACAAATGATATTGGTGAAACAATAATATTTTATAAACAATAAAAGTAAGTGTTTTTGTTGAACTCTGGTACCCAATGTAAGATCTAACTTGTGTTATGGGTACCAGCGCTCTTCAGTAACACGTCATACAATATGGCATATTCAATTGGCAATGACAAAGGTGTGTGTGTGTGAGGGTGTGTATGTGTGTGAGGGTGTGTGTGTATGTAAATGGCTGATATGTAATTAGATGTTCGGTATTTATTATCGATATGTATGTTTGGGTTATTGGTTGCTTTGTTGATGACGTACTATCATCATAATTAATCTTTTGAAAAGTAAAGGTAAGGTATAAAGGCATGGTTGAGGCAACATAAATCACCTATCTTTCAATTGTTTGACTAACTAGAGATGTGCTAGAGATAGGAATTGCATAGAGGCTCGATGTTATATTAGTTATATGACAATTATATTCGAATATGTTGTCTTCAACGTGGGAGAGCCACGCTTCGGTACGAATGGACCGGCTCGAGCGGAGTGATACCACGGCGTCACAGAAAACCGGCGTGAAATAGCGCTTGCGTTGTGTTTCGTCGAGTAAGTGAGGGTACCGGAGGCGCAACTCTTCCCCTTTCTGGGGGTAGGGGGGGAATTTAAAAGGCTGGCAACGCACTTGTGACTCCTCTGGTGTTGCGGGTGTCCATGGGCGGCGGTAATCGTTAACCATCAGGCGATCCGTCTGCTCGTTTGCCTACTACGCCATAAAAAAAAGAAAACAATGCTATACATAAGTACCTATATACGTGTGGCAGGTTGTGCCGGATTAAGGTAGCGTGGGACTGGCAGTTACGACAAGAGGCTCATTTTCATTCGATAATTATTTCGATTTATTTTTCGAGTGGCAGTAGCTCAATGGATACGGCATTGGATTTACAATTGAGAGGTCGTGGGTTCAAGTATTATACTACCGATGCCGACGTAGACTTTTCAAGAAAATAACAAAAATATTAGTAACATGCGAATCAAAAAACACGTCTTCTAAAATATCTAAAATAGTACTTTTTATTGTTTGGTAACACCTAAAATGCTCTCTTGTCGGCCTCGATGGCGTATTGGTTAGTGTAACCGACTGCCACGCCTGATGTCGCGGGTTCGATTCCCGCACAAATCAAACATTTGTGTGCATGAACATGGATGTTTGTCTTGGTCTGGGTGTTTCTATGTATAATATGTATGTATTTACAAAAATAAAAGTATATATTATGTATGTACCATTGTCTAGTACACATAGTTCAAGCTCTGCTTAGTGTGGGGCTAGATAGTGTTGTGTGTATGTGATAGAATATTATAAAGCCCAATAAATCTATACTAAGTATTTGATGTACCTAACTGCCTTTAAGATTAAAATTGAATCCTAATCCTAATTATTATTATAAATGCGAATGTGAGTTTGTTTGTTTGTTACGCTTTCACGCCTTAACTACTCGACCGATAATCATGAAATCTCCCATGCACTTTGCCAAGCGAACAGAAATGGACATTGGGTAAACAGTACATTTTTCTGGATGACAGGTTGATACAAATTTATTGACAAAATCTATATTAACGCGAGCGAGGCCGCGGGAAAATACTATTAATTAATATACATAGGCAGACCGTTCCTAGCCAACAAACGTTCTTGAGGTGAGAATCTAATATTAAACTCTCTCAAATAGACAGTTCAATCACCTTAACAAAACACAAATACATTTCTAAACCGTAGAAAAATAATATTAACGTGTTTTTTTTTCTCTTCTATAACATACTGGGGTCTTATAAGGGTGAGTAAGCTATTTTTAACCCACAAAGTTGTTACCACGACACCTGGCCCATTATGTTTAAGTCATCGATCTCGTTAATTTCGAATATTTTCTTCGCTTCTGAAAATATGGGACTCAGCTGTTCGGGTTAATTTTGTCACGTGAGGTTGATATAAATATACCGACTCATTACTGCCTACCAGCTGCTGTGGTGGAGGTATATTAATATTATACGTCGGCATTGCATGAGTATACATTGAATGAAGTGCAATGTTTGACATGATGAGCTTCCTGAGGTATTTTAATTCAACGTGTCTATTTATAATCATCCATATACTTATGTAAAATATTTGCACTAGATAGTCTAAGTGGACTGTGTAGTATATAGGTGTACGTCATTTTCTTACCACTTTTTCTTTAAATACGTTATTTTCAGATATAGCTGAGTATCTATATAGAATATCAGTTTGGTTTGAAAATTTTCTTACCATTAGGTAGGTAACTACATTCTTTTCAAAGTTAACGTAGGTTAACATTGAAAAGAATGTAGTTACCTATCTAATTAGTTGCCTAATTGTTAGTTACCTAATTACCTAATTAAGTTGGTAGCAACTTAATTGTATTGCGACAATTATAAAAGCCTTTTGTTTAGACGCCGGCGTCCGATTGATGAGTGATGAGTATTCTTTTACATAATTATATTTAAAATAGTTTAATTAAAAATAGATATTTCACGAAATGCCAGAAGTCAGTGAACTATAATTAAAATTTAGTAAAACGCCATCTATATTTTTATTCAGTAACTTATCGAAAGCGTAGTACGAAGTAAGGTGTAGAAGCGACCGCGGCGCTTTTACGGTGCGTCGGCTACGATATATTCAAAGACGAGCTACCGATCGTGCTAGTTCACGCACTAGCTACGAGATGGCGCACCTACGTTAAAGCACTTAATTGCGGTATATGTTGTTATTTTAGTTTTTCATACAAACAACACAACAAAATTACACTGTCATGTCAACAAATTTTATGTGGTGCAATTGAGCGCTTTCAGTTATCTCCTAATTTTATTTTGCTGATCTTTATAAAAAATGTCAGCGTGAAATATTATAAAACAAAAAAATTCCCGCCGCGTCTGTCTATCTGTCTGTTCGCAATAAACTCAAAAATTACTGAACGGATTTTCATGCGGCTTTCACCAATATATAGTATGATTCAAACAGGCGTGAATTTGTGTATGTAGATTTTTTTTATTTTATTTTGCTCTTCATAATGAACACACTCCACCTGATGGTAAGCAGTCGTGTGGTCTAAGAGCAGTGGCCTCCACACCGCCCTCATAGCAGCCGAGGCGATGTTGAGGTCTCTACTTTGACAGCCTGAGAAGGTGCTATGTATGTATAGAGTGATTCATGAGGAAGGTTTAATGTATAATTTGTTAAGGTTTTGTACTACCCATGCGAAGCCGGAGCGGGTCACTAGTCTATACATCTATACAAATAAATAAAATTGAAGTGTCTGTTTGTAATGTCAAAATAGCAGCTTTTTATCTAATGCATATGAAAGTATATAAGGTACCTATACGAAAACATATATTTTTAAAATTTTTGTCTATCTGTCTGTTTGTTCCGGCTAATCGCCGAAACGGCTAAACCGATTTTGACAGGACTTTTACTGGCAGATAGCTGATGTTATAAGGAGTAACATGGGCTACTTTGATTTTAGAAAAGAAATAGAGTTCCGCGGAGACAAACACTTTTTAGTTAAAATCGACGCGGACGAAGTCGTAGGTAACAGCTAGTCTATACTAATATTATAAAGCTGAAGAGTTTTTTTGTTTGTTTGAACGCGCTAATCTCAGGAACTACTGGTTCGATTTGAAAAATTATTTTAGTGTTGGAAAGCCTATTTATCGAGGAAGGCTATAGGCTATATAACATCACGCTACGACCAACGGGGGCGGTGCAGTAACGATAAACGCGGATGAAACCGTGGGAACATCTAGTACAAATATAAAGTGTTAAGGTTCTGTCTATAATTATGATCATGTCCACACAAGTGTGTTTCTAGATCTGTTGGTTTCATTTATACGTTAAAACCATTGAATACATTTTTGATGTGTTGTGTGTTATCACAATTTGGTAGCTTGAAACGCAACTTATAAACGAAGTCCAGTTTCATTTTGTCATTAATTTTGTGTTCCATATTATTGAAATTGCGGTTAAGTAGTTAAAGCGAAAGAAGTCGCGTGCAAAATGATTATAGCCTTTGCCCGGAATTAGTGTAATATGTACCTAATAAATTTATAACGCATGTAAGTTTTAACAGAAACCTTTTCTTTTGTTACAGATTACCTTCGACCATCAAACGAATAATTCCTCCAAAATTAGTCAGAACAAGTTCCTAGTAGTTTAATTTAGTATAAAATGTATAATTCCAATGAGTTTCTGCATAGTGCTGGCGTCAGCCGGCATATGCAGGCCACAGGAGAGACACCTTCCCAAAAAACCAGTATGAAGCGTCGATCCTGTGAGGTTCCTTTAGGAGATATTTCTGCTAACAACTTCAAAGTATCCCTCAGCGATCTGACTAATGAAGGGACAAATTACGATTGCCGATCACTTCGCTCAGTTAAGTCTGAGGATACTCGGTCTATTCGAAGCTACCGACCAATAGACAGCCGAAGCTACAAGAATTTTCGGTCGTCTTTAGCTGATATTTCTGGGTACTCGCTCTCAAGGCCTCCGAGTTATGATCAATTGTCGCGAAGATCGTTAGTCGAGGGTCCTGATGGGCAGGGAATCACGTCGAGCATCGAAGGAGTACTGTGGTCGGATGAAGAGGAGACGGAGTACTTCTATCAGGAGAATATTACGGCTGCGTGGAATGAAGGTAAGATTTAGGTACTTCTTTTAATTGCTGTTGTTAACATGGTAGGTAATTCTAGTGCGAGTGTTGGTAAATTTAATATTTTAAGTAAAGCAGCGATAGTTATATGTCACAATATAATTTTAATCGTTCATTAGGTTTACGCTGGAAAGCTGTTATAATGTACCTATGAATTGGGTTTATGTCGATTATGATAGTATTATTTATATATTTATTGAGCTCGGTTTCGATTCGCGGGTCGCACAAAGATATAATATAGGGTTCCTGATGGGTCACAAAGTTCAAATAAGTAGCAGCACGTAGTCTAAAAATATTACCACAATAGGCTCGCACTGTTTTAATTCTAGATGGCGATGTATACGTAATATATTCTAACTACCTCTTCGAAATATGAATTTGAAACTATGTGTATTGTACAGATAACTGACGTACTGGTTGACTATAGCTTTTAGACTTAAAAAAATTAGTACCGCTATGTCAGTCACCCGTAAAATTAAGGTTAATTACAAAAACATATTATTGTCGAGGCGATATTTTTCGTCTTCAATAGCTAATATGCACCAAAATACTTTATACGGATTTTATCGCGTTGTTTATTTGACACTTTATTAATTAAATTTTTATAAATAACATTAGCGTAAACGTAAGCGGTAGCTCAGTTGGGAGACCAATAGACTGCAATGCAGAGGGTCTCGGGTTTGAACCCACGTCGCCCACCTCTGACTTTCGGAAGTTATATGACTTTTCGAAATTATGTGCGTATTGATTGACAATTATTATCGCCTGCTCCGTGCTTCAGAGAGCACGTTAAGCTGTCGGTTCCGGCTGCCATGAACATCTATGGCAGTTGTTATTGGGAAGTCCGTGCCCTCTAATACTGACACTGGTCTAGCCTTAGAGTATCGTAAGCCTTCGGGTTGCGGAGGTCAGGTGGCAGTCGCTCCGTGTAAAAACTGATATCCAGTCAAATCCGGTTAGACTAGAAAGCCGATTCCAAGAGACTTGGGAATAATAAAGGCTACGGAAAAGATTAGCGGAAACGTACGACATTATAATATGCAACAATAATTTAGCACACCGCATTGTTCTGTCGTTTTTCATCAGATAGTGAGGTACCAGAATCAATTTGATTGGTACCCCGATATTGCAAGCGTCAATGGATGTGCATTATACTTGCTGCAATGACAGCAGCACATATAAAAACAGGTGTTTTCGAAATGATTGGTCTTAAAAAGAAATCAAAGCCTTTTAAGGTTTTATTATTTCCGAAACAAAATTACTAATAAGCACATGTAATCATCTCATTTCCGCTAGATGGGAATAAGCAAGAGAGAGTGAAATGTAACACCATACGTAGCACCGATGCGCGCTAGTTTTCAACTCTTTTTACTGTCTATAATTATAACCTATATAAATAAAAAATATGTTTGTATGTTTGTCCTCTATGCATTCCTAAACCATTGATCAGATTGTGATGAAACTTTCTAGGGTGCTCTGAGGCCGAGGTTTCTGGTCCAACAAATCTATATCAACTAAGCACTTTTTTCTTACGTGTTCATGCCGGGTATAGCTAGTTTTGTATAAAAATACATACATCACGCGTAATACTTCCTAAGCAGTAATGGTGTAATCCACTGCGTTTTAGGACCCAAATAACAGAGGTTGATATATTGCAAATGTCCCAAGTCACTGCCCGACCATATTATATCTAACCCAATATTATTCATAAGTTACTAAAAATGTTAGTATTAGTCATGATCAGTGTATGATGGGGCTGATATCAAAAATGTAAGTCACGTATGTGCTTCTAACGTAGTACCGTACTAAGATTGCATTAAAAGGATCCTATGGTCATGCATTAAAAAGAGAGGAGAGTTTACAATTTTCAACATGAGCGAGCATGATAATATTGTCCTTATAATTCAGATGTCATGTTAGCATTGTGTGTCAGACGACAACTTAAGTCCGACCATAATATTTAAATGTTATAAGTAAGGCCACAGAAATATAATAGGCCCATTAATTAAGGCTAGTGTCTCAGTACTCAGTAGTCAAAATTCAACCATCATCATTATTGAAGGTTCTAGAAAACATAATTTTACAAAGAAATAATTTTTCATAATTCACCAATGGCAACTAAAAGTAAGAAATGCGCTTGTCGAACAGAGCAAAAAAAGGTACTGAACGGTTTTGACTTTATTCATAGGTAAATGGATATTTAGCTGACCTAGTCCGTCTTGTAATAAAAGTGCCAAAAAATTTTAATATAATTTGAAATTAGTTTTCGTTTACTTTTCCTCATTATCTTACGACCGAAAGTCAACAAGAACGCCGAACCTTATGCCTCGAGACGAGCCTAAAATACTCATACAGAACTCCGTGCCAAGTTCATTGCCCTTTCCCTTCATCTGATCAATGATCAATGGCCCACATAACCATAATTACAAACAGTAATGTAAAATGTAATTTGGTATCATTGATGTTGGTAAACATTTGAGTAATGATTGATGCAGTATGGCATTTAAAATACTTCCGTATAGTTTTGGGTGTGCTGACTACTGATCATAACAGTATTGTGGGAATTATGGATAGCTAGATTTTGCCCGTGGCTTGGCTTGCGTAAATGTATATTATGTCAATTTTCTATTCTTCGGAAGCAGTAGGTACTATCGGCTCCAACGACGGATGACCATTTCAGAAAAATTTTCGCTTGCACATGTTGACCAGTTGAGTTTGTATCGCCTTAGAATCAGTAAACAAATGTAAAGTGTAAAAAAACTCAAACAAAGAAAGGGGCGTGTCACGGGTACGGGTACCAAGTGTTGGCCTGCTATGCGATTTTAACCTTAGGAGTGGTCATCCGTCACTGGAGTCGATAGTACTTTGTTCTAGATGGAAGGTACCCTATGTCCTTTTCTGTACCCGTATGCAAAATTTTATGATGATCGGTCAAATAGTAAAAATGTGAAAGCGTAATAAACAATCCTATCCCTAGGGAATCCATTACCGAAAAATCTTTAAAATTGCTGTTCGTGTCTAATTACGTACTTAAATACCAAGTTTGAAGTCTCTTTTATTAATAATAACTTACGAGATTGCCCGCGGCTTCGCTCACGTTCATGTAGATTTTCTATCTCTCGGCAACTGAACTTTTTTCTGGATGAAAGGTTACACTATATTCTGTACCCCTTGCAATGTGTTTGCGAAATTTCATGATTGGTCAAGTAGTTAAGGCGTAAAAGTAAAACAAACAAACTCACATTCGCATTTATAATTTTAGTTAAGATCAAACAGGACAACTTTAAAGCGAAAAATATATTTATTGTGTATTCCGTTTATTTTAATTTCGAATACGTCAGCCATATTGCTTTGAGGTTCCATACCAAAGGATTTTTTTTAAATTCACGCTTTCCTGTCATCTGTACCTATATGTTTTATACTGATATTGCGCTAACTACGATTTTAGATCCCACGAAATAGAGGGCAAAGCTATTGCCATCCGGGCATAAGTGAGATTGCTACTGAGAATTTCTAAACAGACAAGCTTTATATTTTGCAACTTGATAATTGAACCCAGGATCTCACTATAACTATATAAGTAAATCTCGAACTGATGCTACAAGTCTGACGAGAGCTTCACACTATTGTATAATATAATCGTTGATACCACTACCTAACCTTTTAAGTCATCGACGTGGTCCATTAACGGTCTGAGACGCCATATTGAAAAATATTTATTAAGATAGGCTGTAAAATAACAATGTATTAAAACACTGGTTTTTACGTTCAATTCAGGAAGATGAGTTTTAAATGCCGGTGTTATTATGATGGTGTTTCACCATATTGATGCGACGAAGGAACTTTGTTAATTGTGGGGATTTATGCATTTAATTTGGGTGATCCCGTCACGCAAATTGTCGGAATGGTCTATCAACTCAAGACAATAACCAAGCGATACATCAAAATTTTATCAATTCATCGGCAGTTGAAAATCAATAGGCATCAAAAATATGTTTATGCATATAGGTCACAAAGTAACTCTTATGAACATCAAAGTCACACTTATTAGTGTGAATTTATTTAGGTACTTGTTGCCATGTTCAGCAAAGCAAGGGCGTAGAACCAATGAGAAGAACTGGCAAGAAACTCACGGCCACTCTTTTCAATCGCGTTGTTTACCTAAACACAAGCATTCTTCTTAGCTGTAGAGATTTTTATATGGGTTTAAACGGTATTGTATTATGAATACTTACGTCAAGCTCTTAGTAAGATACTAGTAGTTTGTGAGAATTTAATATTCAATTATATCCTGTTTAATTTTATGACAATTTTAAAGTTTAGGACGTGTCCAGATAATACTAGAAAAAATTTGATGGAAATAAAATATTTGAATCTGAAGACAATTCCAAAAAAAAACAGGAGTATTTGCGACGGTTTTAGCAAAAATTTTTAAAGGCTTCAAGAATACGTATTGCCGTACATCACCATAACCACTCCCGGTTTATGGGGTATCATTTAACGATTCAGCGTGGTGCTTGTATCAAATTATACCGCTATTCAATACCCAGTATTTGTATCTTCCGAATAAAGTATTGCATATCGGTATCTTTAAGTGGCCGTCATTAGGGACAGATTAACTTTCAACGTATTGAAAGAGAATGTGACAGGTGGATATCTTTTGTATATACGGTCTTCCAGAACGAATTTCGGTCGTAACCAATCAAAGCCAATCTTAACGGAGTTTGGGCATCTGCGCAGGGGATATTATAGGGCACAGGTGTATGCGCAAGCACAAGTGCTTTCTCTGTTTCCTAACTATCATAGTCCGGTAGGACGGCAATCCATCGCGACAGCAAACTTACACACCACTTACTTTATAACTTTGAGCTGCTGTCAAGACTGTCATGGCAGACAAACCTAAACAGTTTTTGTGGGTTCGATCCAGGATTTGAACCCAAGACTTCGGCCAACAGTCGCATTCACTACCGCTACGCTACCGAGACAGTTAGGTTTTTCAGTATATATGTATATGTAAGTGAATCAGAATAAGCAGTTTTTTTTTACGGCTATCTGATCATAAGTGGTTACCGTAGCCTATAGACGTCTGCAACACCAGAGGCATCACTTGCGCGTTGCCAACCCCTTAGGAAAGGAGGTGGGAAGAATAAGGAGCGGGAAGGGGGAAAGAAGGTGATTGGGCCTCCGGTACTCTCACTCACCGAACGAAAGACAACAGTGGGAATACTGCTATTTTACGTCGATATTCTGTGAGAGGATAGTATGTACAAGTCTAATAATCATTTATCATAATTGACGTCTTATATGTACATAGATCATTTCTCACCTCTATCACGTTACATTTTGCTAAATACATTGTTTAAAATCCCATGTAAAAAATACGGAACTTTTTACCGTATACGAGGCACATTTCCAGACTCCGTGTTACTGACAATTTCCTAACAAAAAAGTCCATAACTCTTAACCTTAATAAAGCAAAGCTCTTAAAAACAAATATATTATTACTAGATGTTCCCGCGGTTTCACCCGCGTTTATCGTTACTGCGCCGCCCCCGTGGGTCGTAGCGTGATGTTATGTAGCCTATAGCCTTCCTCGATAAATAGGCTATCCAACACTAAAAGAATTTTTCAAATCGAACCAGTAGTAATCACGCAGAATAAACCAGGAGAAACATCGTTTGTACTATGTCTGTAATGGGTAATTATTTTGCTGCGATGTTATTTTAAAATTGCTATATCTCCTAAGATATTCATTGAAATCGAATGATGTAAAGGGCAATTTTGTTTTAAATTAAATACTTGTGATGAATAACGTATTTATTTGGATAAGGATTAATATCATGTTTATAAAAATACCTTCGCAAATAATGCATTATTTTAGAATAAATTTCGTTAGCATAAAAATGGTTATAGTGAGCCAACCTTAAAAGATAGACATATGCTGTCGCGGACTTTTTTTTAGAACTTTTAAAGGGGAACAATTCTGTCATACATGATTTTTGCGAAACTTTAACTGTTTACGCAGCGCACGCAGCGGAAGCTCTCAAAAGGAAAAAATACTCTCCGATTTTGAAACATTCTTCATTGGTGCTCCGCTCCTATTGATCTTAGCGTGATGATATATAGCCTATAGCCTTTCTCGATAAATAGGCTATCTAACACTGAAAGAATTTTTCAAATCGGACTAGTAGTTCCTGAGATTAGCGCGTTCAAGTAAACAAACAAACTCTTCAGCTTTATAATATTAGTATAGATTCAACTATTAGGTCTTTAATTACTTGTATACTTTCGCGTTGTATATCTATACTAACTAGCGGTCGCCTAGTGCTCGAGATTCGACCAAAGTTTGCCTGTAAGATATTGCTGATATAATATGTTATTATGTATTGATATATGTAACCATAGTTACGCGCTTCCACTGCGTGTGTCAAATGCATGGTTGTGTGCGTGTAGTGTTTTTTCATTAATTTAATGTATGTATTATACATATTTTATAAAAATATTAGCATTCGTCACTTCTTCTTTGTATAAACTATAAGTGTGCGAAATTTCATACTCCTCCGTCCGCCCAATTTTCGTAAAAAGGGACCCAAAGTTTTCGCTTCACGTTTTAATATATAGATATAATAAAGCTGAAGAGTTTGTTTGTTTGAACGCGCTAATCTCAGGCACTACTGGTTCAATTTTAAAAATTCCATAAGTTTTGGATAGCCTGCTTATCGAGGAAGGCTATAGGCTACATAGCATCACGCTACAACCCATGGGGGCGGCGCAGTAACGATAAACGCAGGTGAAACTGCGGGAACATCTAGTAATTTATAATTATTTAACGGTAAAATGGTATCAACCCAGTAATGCTCAGTATTTCCATAGGTACCTTTTTTTGAAAGGCTTGACGTTTCGGCCATGTTGTACCAGCCGCACAAACAAACTGGTTATTATTTTCGGCCATTTTTCGTTGCTTTAGTTAGGGTTACAAATTACTAGTATTGTACTTAACTCTATGAAAGCTAGAATGGTTGTGCTAGTACAATTGGTAGGATTGTAACCCTCAACCCCTTGTCTTCAAGTCCAAAACCTCATTGCATCCAATCCATTGGGAATAACTATTAAACAGCATTAAACCTGTACTGCCTAACTTGCAATACAGGCCTTCCAGCTTCTTATAAAGGCCTATAAACAAGAGCTTCCTGCCGATGGTATCTTGATCGACGAGCGACTAGAGACGGCCACTAATTGAGCTCGTAATGAGACTACTGTGCTGATTCAACTTTCTTGTTTGTAGCCTGTGGATGTTGGCCTTTATGTTTTTGTTCAGTGAAAATGTGAATTTTGGTGATAGATAAGATAAGACTTTCAAGTATAACCATTTGTTTGAGAAAGTATAATGTCCTTCAGACTGAATTTTGGTGACAGCGTCCAATATTTAAGAGGACTAGCCGGTACTAAAGATCTATAGATTGATGATAGCAGAATCTGAGTACTAAGGGATCAGGCACAGGATCGCCGAATTTACGTTCTATATTAATTTTTTTAATAGCATGTTTTAACCTACCTTAAAGAAAGAAACCTAAAATTCATATAGTCTTGAACTATACGCACGAGGCCACAGAGAGAGTACAGTGAATAAATACAGCATCGTCTCAAAAAGTTATTGAGTACTTTGATATGACGCTAATAAACGATTTATATATTACTAGTTTTCACCCCCGGCTTCGCTCGCGTAAATGTAGGTTAGGTTAAAAAAAAAAAAAAGAAAAAAAGGATTGCAACAGTTCTTTTTTCTGGATGAAAGATACCCAATGTCCTATTCTGTACCCCTGACAACGTGTATGCAAAATTTCATGTTGATCGATTGAGTAGTTAAGGCGTGAAAGCGTAACAAACAAACAAATTTTCGCATTTATAATATTAGTAAGGATTTCTTCATTTTTTTAGCAGTGATTTTTCTGTTATTCGGAACACAATTTCATAATACACCGCTTAAAAAAAACATCGCCCCGGATTATGTGAGTTCTAAACACGATAGCCAAAGAAATGTAGGTGTAATATAATTCTGCTACCCCCTGTGTGTATATAGGCATGATATATAAATTCTTACTTTGATAGGAATAGGATAAAAAAGAGAGAAATAAATAAAGAATCTATTTCTAACTAAGAGGTATGGAAGAACCAGTGCTATTACAGTAACTAATTATAGAATCTCATTTGTTGTAATGATATCCGAATAGCTACTATAATTTCTAGCACGATAAATATAAAAAGTAAGAGGCTGAATAATTTACTTTGTATTATTATCTAATTCTTACATTTATTTGGTCAATTAACGACGAAATAAATACTGTTATCAGTGTAATATACGAAGTACATTATTTAGCGATATATTTCGTTCATTTTAAATACATAAAAGAAATATGAGTCTATTTTTTTAAATAAATGTGTTATATGATGATATTGAATTTATTAAAAACCGGGCAAGTGTGAGTCGGACTCGCGCACGAAGGGTTCCGTACCATTATCTATAAAAACGGCAAAAAAATCATGTCTGTTGTATGGGATCCCCCTTAAATATTTTTTTTATTTTAATTTAATTATTTATTTTTAAAGTGAATATATAACTAAATATTCTGTGAATATTTTAAGAGTCTACCTGTTGCCGTTATCACTATCGAGCAAAAACGAGCAAAATAATCACGTTTGTTGTATGGGAACCCCTTAAATGTTTATTTTATTCTGTTTTTTAGTATTTGTTGTTATAGCAGCAACAGAAATATATCATCTGTGAAAATTTCAACTGTTTAACAATCACGGTTCATGAGATACAGCTTGGTGACAGACGGACGGACAGACGGACAGCGGAGTCTTAGTAATGGGGTCCTGTTTTACCCTTTGGGTACGGAACACTAAAAAGCTTCATATTTTCTTATATTCCAATAAATGGAAAATAATTTAAGGCTGAAAATAGATTTAGATCATATATTTCGTAATAATGATATGGAATAAGCCCCATACTTTCTCCTACTTAATTAAAAAGTTGAGACTAAATAATGTATTTAGTAGGTATTCAATATTTCATATGTCTATTTGATCAACTAACGATTTAATATAATATACTGATGATAGAAGAAACAGCATTTAGCCCCAGAAATATGAGGCTCATTTTCAATAAATAAAAAGAAAAAGAAAGTGTATAATGGATTCCATATATCATCTACTTATTTAGTCATATAACGATTACATGTATTATACTGCATATTTATTTCTCAGATAATTATTATTAATTATTAATAAATAATTTTATTATTACGCTTCATACTTTTCTATTTTATGAAAGTAAAAGTTTTGAGGCTAGAATTATATACCAGCTGTCCCGCGCAACTTCGTCTGCTTCAAAACAGATAATTTTTCCCGTTTAAAAAAGAAAAAAACTATTCTATATTTTAAGTTGGACCAAATTACAGATGATTACCAAGTTTGATCAAAATCGGTTCAATAGTTTAGGAGTTTATAGCGGACAAACAACGTGACACGTAATTTACATATATTAAGATTATTCTATATTATTATCAAATATTTCATATATGTAGTTGGTCAATTAACGATTGTATATAATATTATTAGCTGTTAGGCGACTTAGGCTGCACATTTTAAAACGTACGATACTTTTAACAAGCAGCGTCTTTGTCAAGCAACATAAAATATGGTAAGGTAGTGGGTAATAGACTTCTATTTCTATTACATGGCGCCTAAAAGACAGCTGATAAGATATAGAAAGAAAGAAAGAAAGAAAATTAATTTATTTGACAAAAAAATACAATAATAACAATTTAAATAAAAATAATATTAAAATTTGCCAAATGGGACCTAGTTCAGCATATGCCAGGCCATAAGGAGCCAGGCGCTGGGCTATATACGTATAATATACCTATATGCCTATTCCCTAGGGAATATAGGCCTGCTAACAGTATGTATGTCGCAGGCAATTTGTATGATTCCACGTTTTACAAACGGCGTCGTTCATTTAAAAACGCTCGCTGTTTTAAAATATGCCGTAGGCAAAATGTAAATTGCCTTGTCACTTTATAATATGCCACAACATTTGATAGACAATAATAGCATAACAAGCACCTATACGCCTCAAATCACTGCATTCCGTCTCGGAAGGGTTAGGTTATGTTAGGTTCCTTCTTAAACCCACCCAAAAATAGGAGCCCCGCCAAGCGGGGCTACAGTCAGCCTACTATAACAATCAACGAGCGTTTTTAAACGGACAACGCCGTTTGTAAAACGCGGGATCATCACGACGCCGTTTGTAAAACGCGGAATCATACAAATTGCCTGCGACATATATATAACATTCGCGCAACCGTCAGACAACCCAGAGCAAAAATGAAAAACGACCTAAACTAAATCTAACTCTGCACAATCTGACACTAAATTCTCAGTCGAAGCCCGAATAGAACCATATAAAGGCATGATAACATAAAAACGACAGTAATATAATGCATAATAACATAAAGTGCACTAACTAAGGGTGGTCCTAATAAATACACCGACAAAAACCGGGTTCGTAAGTAATTGTGTACTAAAAACTAGAATATGAATTAACTACGGACTTATAACAAGTTAAATGTCGAGTAATCTTGAATGGCTGGATGAAGAAAAAGTTATGGTTATGACCACTACTACTTGTGACAGAAATTTTCTGACGTGATAAAGTGGTGAAAATTTTCTCATCGGTGATAAACTAGTGAAAAATCACACCACTCACATGTCAAAAAATGCTGTATTTATAGGCTAGACTCCTGCCTATCTAACGGAGAGACGTAGGCTGAGATATATCATACCTAAATTTCGCCAGTAATGTATTAGTAAAGGACTAATACATTACCGGCGAAAGGAGACCGTCCATATTCGGCTTGTACGTGGACAATCGTTTTATATACAAAGTAAAATATTAAAAGTTTTGTTTGAATATATAATAAATATTGGTTACCATCGAGTAGTATGAAATTGACATATTTTATTTATATATTATTTCAAAATAATACACACAGCCTGGAAGCAATAAGGCAGTATTAGTGCAACTGCATAGACGGTCGAAGGACTGTTGGTTGCTGTGCTCACATAATGTCTGTAATATGTTACCTAACTTGGGCAAGATATGAAAATGTCACTCCACCAGCCCAGTTGTTGGATAATAATTTAATAACTTATGAAGGTGATGTAAATAAATATTTATTTTAAATAATGTGTTTTATATTATTATTTAACGAACTTGATACTAAACTTCAAAGAATAATGTTTTCTACTTAGTTTAGGCTACTCAAGATTAATATTGTTATTACAATATAAAATTGTTCACGCCCAGGCCAGGGTCCCATACAAGGTGGTCGGTCTCCTTTAGGTATGATAGTTATTCAGTAAAACTCACTACTAAACTCATTTTCGAGTAGGCATTAAGTTTTACAACAGTAACATGGTCATAATGGTTACTATGCTGCTGCCTAATGGACAATTGCAATATAGATCTTATTACAGCAGTTTGCCAAAATAAGTACTGTTAGTTAAGAATTTCGTAACAGAAAACACAATAAATTTTTTGGTACAAACTTATAACGTGATTCAAAAAGGCAGTCATAGCAGTCAATCAGAAAATATAGCTATAGTGAAAGAAATCTTTCGCCGCTAGAACTGCCCGATTTATGTCCAAAACTACGTCTTTCTGTGCATGTTATGAATTTGAAAAGCGAACAAAATAATATCCTGAATTACAAGGCGCTTTAAGCTAAGGCGTGGAAAGTTGAATCACAGACATAATACACCCAGAATCAGCACAACTGTCTGTGAATCAGACAATGTTTGTTTTCTTAACGAATGCAAAGCGCATTGCTACTTTATGAAGACATGACTTTGCCAAACATAACGTGCAGTCACACTATCTGGTCTTTGTAAACGGTTTGTAGGTATATTATTATACAATCGAATTAAGCGTTATTTGGCGGCAATCCATGGCAATAAAATTACTGGAAGAGAAACCCATCACGCACCCTCGGATCGCCCATCCTAACTATTGCAATAAATGATAAAAGGTTGAAATTCTCTGTTCAGGGACTGTCGCATAATGGGATTCGGGCTACTCCAACTTGCAATGTATAGAAAATATCCTATTCTCAGTTTCGGTTTTTGAGGGCAAGAATCAAGTAATCAGGAAATATAATGAACATGATTTAGTGTATTATGTATATGCCTGAAGATAAGTTTAAGTTTATGATGATCAGATGATTCGAATTCACATTTAGAAAAGGAATTAAACCACACTAAAATATAATATACCGTTATTACACTTTAATATCGTTTTTAACTCGACTTCAAATCGAGGTCTGTTTATCAAACGACAACACTTAGTAAAGCCTTATAGAAACCTAATTGGCACAAGAGAGTGCCACGTCCTGACAGATAAATCGGAATTAATACGATCATTCCAAGTTAATTGAAGGTTGTACGTTTGCCCACTTTGTGGGGAAATTCTAGAGTGTTGCCTTTTCAATTGTTGGATAAAAAATGCGGTTTGTGGTTTAGAAAATGTATGAGCTAACTTTTCTTAAGATTCCTATAGTAAATGAACGCTGAAGCCAATTATTTGGAGACTGTAATAATGAGCGGACCATCAAAGCATAACTCCTTGGTGATATTCAGACATCATAGTATTTTACATAGATATGTCTTTCTCCTTTTATGCCAGATGTCACAGCTGCTGTGTGCTGTTACCAATGTGCATGACGACACAGGTTCCACTCCTGGCACAGACAAATTTTTTTTGGGTTTTCATCTAGAAATTATCTGTAGCATCACGGAACCTGGATCTTAGACCGTTAAACGACAATAGGCTCGCTCTTAGTACATAGGAGCTAAAATGCCAGCTAACTATATTACCTTTTTGGAATATAAGCGAGAGGCGTGTACGTGGCTCACTCATCATCTATAAGATATTAAAAAAATGTTTGGTCTTACAGAGAAAATGGTTTACCAGTCTTTGAGTTAAATTATTAATTTGCAATAAGCAACCTATCCATTCCGTTTATACTCACTGTCCTAAGCAGTAGGCGTCACAGGCAGTCTGATATATGTTATTTGAAGTGACGAGTGACAAACACAGCAGTGTCAGAAGGCATGTGTTTAAACGATTACAGGTATCCTGGATGAAATGACGTCATTAAAATGTCTAGACAGCTGACTGATGTTTCAAGTTAGTAGCGGTATAGGACAGGTCAAGTTGTTAGGCTTACTAAGAGACAAGTTATAGAATAACTGTAGTAGTGTGATTTCTAAACACATGAACTGTGATCATATGATTGCTTAAGTTTAGTGGTGTAAGTTTGCATTTGTGTTTGCGTGAGATGTCTCTGGTTTGATTCCCGGGTCGCTCGTTGTTGTTGGATTTTTTTGTTAGTCTCACTATTTTATCCACGAAGGGATAGGCAGGTATTTCACCGATTATGATTTTAGGTCCCTATGTAATAAGGGGCGTTTTTATTGCCTTCTATCGCGTTCAGGTCTAAACTCGGTGCTGCTACTGACATTTCCTGATCCGAGAATTGGACCCGAGACCTCATACACAGCAGTCCTATAACCACTGCTCCAATAGGCCAGTTTTTTTTTACAATTAAGGCAGCAAACATGCATACGGCCCACTTGATGGTACGTGGTCACCGTAGCCTATGGACGCCGGCAACACCAGAGGCATCACTTGCGCGTTGCCGGCCCTTTAAGAAAGGAAGTGGGAAGGAGAAGAAGTGGGAAGGGGGTAAGAGGGTGATTGGGCCTCCGGCACTCTCACTCACCGAACAAAACCCAACAGTAGGAATATTGCTATTTCACGTCGGTATTCTGTGAGAGGGTAGTCCTTCCCCGGTCGAGCCGGCCCATTCATGCTGGAACCAGCGAGGTATTACAACTCAAAAAAGAAAACACGCAAAGACACGTGTTAGTGTAGGTACCTACACTAATAAATTATATTATCTTAATTCATGTTTATTTTTAAGTTCCGAAACTCGAGTGGCTAACAGCTGAAATGTTTTTGTTTCTTGCTTGAGCACGCCAATTTCTAGAACTACTAGTCGCTTTAAAAAATTACATTTGATATGCCAGTTCTTGAAAGAGGATATAGGCTATATACCATCACGCTATGAGCCATAGGAGCAAAGCAGTAACCATAAATATGGTTAAAACCACGGAGGGCAGCTAGTAGTATGTACCTATAATTACAATATAAAAAATAAACTTTAAGTCTTTCCTCAGACATTTTAATTTACCGTTGAGATTTAAGCCGACAGCTATTACAACATGTACATAATTTCCGATGCCATTTTAAGTGTTAATTAAAAGCAAAGAAATGCTTTAATCGATGCAATAAACAATGTTTTGCAATAGACTTCGTAACATGATAAGAAATTGTACAAACATTATTCTGTTATTTTATTGCAGAAATGAGAAAACATGATTGGAGGTCAAAGTGCGGAGATATGTTTGGAAAGCGGTGAAAAATATATTTTACCGATGTTCTTTGAATTGTTGAATTAATCCCGTGGCATAAATTTGTGTTCGTTAAGAGCCAGGTCCGATGCTCTGTCTGGCAGACTGAAATTATCTTGTACGCTTTTATGTCATATCGTTGAAATGTGGCTGCTTTAGAACTCTGCCTACGCCTCAAGGTACAGACATTAGACTATATAATGTATATGATATTAAAAATTATCATTTAATCTCAAAATCATTTATTGATTGGGGTAGCAAATTAATTCTTATGGATGGAGGATCATAAGATCATACTTGGGAATCGAACCCGAGAACTTTTGCACAGCATTCATATTTACGACCGCTGTGCCAATACTTAATACTTCTTAAAGAGCAGCGATAGCTTAGTGGGGAGACCAACAGACTGCAATGCAGAGGGTCTCGGGTTCGAACCCACGTCGCGCACCTCTGACTTTTGGAAGTTATATGACTTAATATTTTCTTTTCGCCTGCTCCGTGCCTCGGAAAGCACGTTAAGCCGTTGTTGGTCCCGGCTGCCATGAACATCTATGTCAGTCGTTATTGGGAGAGTGTCAACACAAAAGATCCCACTGGGTCGAAGTGTCGCCGGTCTGCACTGACTGGCCCCCATATAAGATAAGATAAGATAAGATTTTTAGAGACTTAAGAGTAAAATTACGTCTACAAATATTTTATAATAAGTTATATTTATACATATTCTTACGTCTTTATCGCCGAAGGTAACGAACAATTTGCCATTTTAATCCTATTGCCTTGGTATACTTCCAGACTACGTGCTGCGGCTAAGAGATTTTCAAAGAAAAATCCAATAACAATTGGCCAGACCAGGTGACCAGGAACAGTGTGTCATTGGCCTTTACTATTTCAGCACTATCAAGGCAGCCTGTAACTTATAATACGACCTAATTTCTCCAAGAGACTCAAGCGTAAAATTACATCTACAATTATTATAAAAATAACTCATATATAATTAAATGCTCACAAGATCAAGTTTCCACACCCTAATCAAATCAACTTCAAATAGAAATTCTTGCCACCACCCGTTATCATAAGCACATGCGAATGCATGCTCACTATATATGCTAATAAGGAGAAAATGATTCAGCTAATATTGCAATTTACCCTTTGATTAAATGCCTAAGCAACTTACATTTTCCCGGCTTAATACTTAGCTTGAAGCACCTATTTTATTTACATGAAGGCACTCATAGCCAGTTGCACTCACTGATCGGTAAACGATTAGCGAGGTTAAGCAACGTTGGGTGCGGTCAGTCTATAGATGGATGACCGCTTAGTGGTATTTCATCTGAGCGTCTCCGTGCTTCGGAGGGCACGTAAAAAGTCGGTCTCGATTGTTGCCAATTGACAGCAGTCGTTAAGCCATGTCACAGGCCTACGGGCGGCTTGAACAACTCTTGACAACAGGTTGACCACTAACCACAAGAAAAAGAAAAAAAAAACAAAGATGTGAAGGGAAAATTTAAATGGGTGAGTCATAATCTGAGATTAGGTACTGAGATAGGGCTGTTTAAGTGGTCGCCTGAACACTTGCGCCGCTTTGGGTTCGGGATCCCGGGACAAAATTCGTGTGGTTCGCAAATGATTGATCCGAGTCTGTCTCTTTATTTGAATGTAATATCACCCACAAAATAGGAATAGTAGGCTATTCCTATTTCGCGGGAGACATAAAGGAAGTGCATATGTTTTTGTCAAGAAAAGAAAATGTTAAATTAATTAAGGATTTGCATTTACTACGAAAAAATAATTTCGAATATTTGAAACATGTATGATCTCGTATCCGAATGTTGAATTTTTCGTAATTGGTTTATTTGGTTACTATTCGAGTCATATTCGAATATTCAAAATTCTGTCCCGAACACGACCGATCAACCTGATCGACCACAGGTTCAGGTTGATTATGAAGAATGATGGGTACTCAACAACAATTATCTATTTTTCGATTATTCTCTAGACTACTGCCCTCGTACGATATTTGCATTAGGCTAATAGGTACGTATTCAAAACTCAATCAATATCAAAACTGAAAAAAAATAAAAAATAATTCATATCTGTATACCTTTCCTTGAAAGCGTGAGCAACAGTAGTATTAGACTCATAATTGTCATCATTGCATTTTTAGGTCTCTTCTTTCGACCGATGGCAATCCGTCACCCGTATACATTTCCAGACACCACATTGCTTTTGAGATTTTTTTAAGATAATGCTAATTAGCACGTTATATTCAGCATTAACAACTCAAGTATAAATGCCTTAAAGTATTTTCCAAAATGTAAACACTTCAGAATTTATACGAAAGTTTCCAAAATTAGGAATTCCTTTGTTACTAAGCTTTCTACCAACATTATACTATCCATACACAATACAAGCCTATCCTAGCAACTTATTTACCATATGAAAGCGTGTTTGTATGAAGCAAAATTAGCAGTATTATTATTAGCATAAGTGTGTCACGTGATGAAACCAATTATGATCGGGAAATAGCTTTAGTACTTTTAATTTGAATGGATATATTTGCTTTACGCCATCTTAGAGTTGAATGATGCGTGATTTCTGGTGCTGGTTTGAAAAAGTTTCAACGCTATGTTGGTTGTGTTATAAGTGCATGCAGTGGTGTGCTAGATTGTATTGCGAATAGTTTTATTTGAACTTTTGTTAAGCTACTGCTCAAACGAGATACCAGAGTCGCCTGATCTACATTGTTGTAACAAAGCTACGACTTTTACATAAAATTAAAATATACCTTATGTTAAACTATAATAATAATATAAAGTTTAAGCTCGGTTGCAGAATGTCTACAAGTCGTAAAACATCCATTTCTTAAAAAGTCTATTTAGCAAATTGTCCCATTTTCAATTTCTTGGTGTCGGTAAAAAACTGGTGACAAATCAGATTCGCGTACGGAGCAATCCATACCAAGTGTTGTAGGTTCGTTAACCACACGGGATAAAAATTTGTTCAATCCACAAATTGTTGTTTTGAGTCTGTGCGTTTTTGTGTCCATTGTTTAAACGTTTGTAAAATCATTCGAGAGACGAATTATACCTAGTGCGGGAAAAAACAAGATTAAAATTATAAAACTATTTGTATTCATACCCTTGTCATAAAAAAAAATAAAAAAATAGTATATATGTATGTTTATCCATTGTCTAGTACCCATAGTACAAGCTCTGCTTAGTTTGGGCTAGATGGTGTTGTGTGTATGTGATAGAATATTATATTATATTATTATTATTATATTATACTCGAACCGAATTACCTCTTTAACACATACAGCCTCGTTACACTGTTATAACTTTATAAATAGATAAATAACTGTTGCGTGAACTAGTCTAATTAAAATAATCACCAGCTTTCATTTCTTGTCACACATATAAATCTATGGCAGAATTTATTAACATTATTACAATAAAACTGTGTCTTTAATATCAGTTTTCTCTAAGTAATAACTCTTGTTTATAATTAAGGTGATCATACTATGCGACAGAACGTTTATTATGCAAATAGTGAAAAATTAAAAATACAACATACTCACAATACTCTATTAATAATTCCTGAGTGTTGACGGACTTTAGAAACATTTAAACAATTGACACAAATAACAAATAAACACGGAAACACTATCAGTGAATCACATTTTCAATTCCGTGTATGCATCGAACCCACTACACGGCTTACTGGCGATGAGAAGGCTATCACTTCAACCACTGCGCCTCTTGTGCAGTCAAAGTTAGAGCATTATATGTACGTACATAATGATGAAGTAATGTCATAAGGGCTAATTATAATAAGGTATTAAAAATCGATCAATGACTGTCTGCTTGTTTGGACTCGTGTCATAAGATTATGATTGGAGCCTGGTTTTGATTTTGGGATCAGACAAAGTATTGACGGGATAAAAAATATTCAACAGCACGAAGTAGAATATTACTTACTCTAGCCAGTCTTGGATGGAAAATAAAAACAAATCTGGCGAAATTTGGATGTAATAAAGTCATTCCTGACTTTCCATGGCGTAAGACTATATATATATTTTTATAGTATTTAGCTTTCAACCAATCCTGTTATCAAAAATACAAAAATACAAAAAATTATTCAAACAAAAGAAGACTCTTCTCCCTAGCCTTTATTATTACCAGGTCACTTGAGGTCGGCTTTTTAGTCTAACCGGATTTGACTGGATATCAGTTTTTACACAGAGCGACTGCCATCTGACCTCCGCAACCCGAAGGCTAACGATACCTTAAGGCTAGCCCAATGTCAGGATACTAGAGGGCACTGACTTCCCAATAACGACTACCATAGATGTTCATGGCAGCCGGGACCAACGTCTTAACGTGCTCTATGAGGCACGAAGCAGGCGATAATTGTCAATCAATATGCACATAATTTCGAAAACTCATATGACTTCCGAAAGTCAGAGGTGCGCGACGTGGGTTCATACCGGAGACCCTCTGCATTGCAATCTGTTGGTCTCCCCACTGAGCTATCGCTGTTAACAAAAGAAGACTATCATAACAAAATTTACGTTTTAAATAGTCTAGTTAAGCTCGGTTGCATCCTAGCGTTGGTTGAGAGGTTAAATTTCCAAAATGACTGCGTCAAGCAATATTTCGATTATTAGATTTCCCTTTCCCAATATCCCACGAATCTTATAGTAGTGCACCTTTGCCTATCCCTTTCATGATATAGGCGAAAGTTTGGATCAAATATCAGCAAAGATTAGTTCAGAACCCTTACTACTGCAGAAGGCCTGCCTTCGTCCAATATTTATCCCTTTCAACCATAATAATCATAAATTAGCAAGTTTTATCCAACCTCTAAAACTTAACAGCTCATAACTGGCGTCCCGTCGATCTTGCTAGCACTTTCTTGTCCACTTTCCAGCCGAACTATAAATAATAACATTCACACGGTGCGCCTATTTAAATAAATACATATCAGCTTTCCCGTCTATGGCAACTAGGGGTGGGCTGTTTATGGCGTAGTATCGATTTGAGTTTTAGGTATCGATTTATTTAGGATCAAATTCAGTTTTAATATGATTCTGTTTTTATTTTAGAGGCATAAGCGAGGACTCTTGCCCTTTATCCTATCTAGATGTCACGTGTTCGATTCTTCGTCCTGAAATTTGAAAACTGACTGTAATTATGCAATCTGTAACCAATAGATGGTAGAGCCAAGCCTACGCAGGACTTTCTAGTCAATGCTGTCTATAATTTGAGGGATACGTACTGTTAAAGCACCGAATATCTCAAAGTTGTCGTCTAGGTACAAAAATAGGAAGATACCACAATTATATGAATACAGCTTATTCGACTAATAAATGCAATACGCCCTAATAAAAATTAAACAATTCATTGTTTTATATTTATCATTACATTATAATAACATGAGATCTACTAAAACGTAATCTCTTGCAACTTATCATCAACCTGATTAGTATTATAGACTGTCTCAAATTACGACACTAAACTTAGCTCCTTTACTATTTCAACTAGTGCTAGCCTATTTCCTGCTAGCCTCTTTGTATATTGTAACTCCATAGCAAAATTGCATCCTGTACTGCATTTGGCTCCATTCCACAATTTGTATAACCCAATATTTGTTCTGAAGCCTAAATAACCAGTACACTAATACTTCAGCTATCTAATCCTCTGACCTATATGATAACTCTTAAAAATATCGGTAATCGACTTACCAATACTTTAACCAACACTAAAGTCATTACCGTTAGTTCTAATATTAGGTACATCAACAAGTTCCACATAATTTACCAAGAAATGTTACTTTACTTTTAATTAAACCTTGGCTTTAATCAGTATTAATTTTCTCTCGGGGTTCAACAATTTTACAGCAATTCCATTTCCGTCACGATAATCATTCCTACTTTATCTAGCTTACTATGTATGGAAACCTGCAAAACAAAGTATATAATATAAGGGTACTTTTAGATTATGACAGATTGTAGCGTAGTAGTGAAAAATATATTTTTCCCTAATAATGATATAACATTTCTTGGACACGTCAATTTTAAAAGAAAATAAAAAATTTGCATTGAAAAAAGTCAGTTCGATGTGTAGAGCTCTCATGAAAAAATACAATATATTATGTTTTATAACAGTAAGTTAAAGTCAAAATTAAAATATCTTTATTAATTTAGGTGACAAAAGAACACTTATGAATGTCAAGGTTACACTAACTAAACTATACTATGAATTTACATTAACGTGTCATCACGTTCAGCAAAGAACTAATTAGAAAATCGGGTAAGACTTCCACCCCATTCCTTCTTTATTCTCCAATTTCACTTGCTTGCTGGGAACATTCTTACCAAAGCAAATTTAAAGCAGACTAGTGCTAGATTGAATATAATAAAAATAAGAAGGAGACAGAATGGGTTTTCGGCTTAAATAAGGATATCTCCTCCATGACTGCTGTGATTCAGAAAGCAAGTAAAACCGTCATTGAACGCCAGAACAGCTTTCACGAACACATATTATAGCATTGAATTACGTAAGTGTTAGTGTTAGAAAAATGGGATAAAAATAATAAATATATACTTATACAATATATTTATACTATATTTCTACATGAAAGGTATTATGTACCTATATTATGATAGAATTGCAACTAAAACAAAGTGCTATAGCCAGCAAAAATTAAAAAATAATGCGTTTATGCGACCTGATAGGCATCAAATTATAAATAGATGATTACTAAACTTTAACATTTGTTTGTTCATGTAGATGCAGCCTATAATCCAGGATCTGAATACAAAAACTTTGAAGTAGAAATACCGCCACAAAAGGCGCAACCACTTTCTATAAACAGTCATAATTTGCATACGATGCATTGCCGATTAAAACGATTCTCATTACCGATCGCAGCAGAAATCGATACACCTATATGGCACATCTCTAGTTAGCAGAAACTTCAGAAGAATGTCGACAAGTTCCTACTCTCTCACACGTGAACAAGTTTGATCACATTAGTTAGTTATCTAAGTAGGTATGTAGTATTTATTACTACGAGTTATTCCTAATTACTATTAGGCCTTAATAGGAATGAAGTATGTGAAAATAAATTTTCTTAGAATAGTTACTTGATTGAAAGGTATGTAAATATGAATGAGACTTGTTTCGTTTCTGCTACTGAAGATCATGGTGGATTGAAAGTAATACTAGGTAATTATTAGTAATATTTAAGATCGTTGAGATATTGGTCTAGCGGTATAAGTATGCTTTTATGTTAGGGTGCGACTACTTTGCCGATCCCAAATCAATACCTGAGTTGGGTCGCTGGAACTAGAACTACATCAGCGACCCAAACAGAGTCAGAATTGCCTGCTCCGTCGGTTCTCTAACGTGAGGGTGAATAATTTAGATTTTCGATCATGCGCAATATTAATGAGCTTTCTATCTAGATTAACTAATTTCATAAAAATCAGAATTTCAGTCAATGATTTAATTTATTTTAGCAAAGCTTAAAGCTTAATAACGTTGGATGAATTTAAACTTGAGTATATATATTGCTAATTACTTTTATATTTTTATTGTTTACTTCATGTTGAGATTAAACTGCTTTTAGGTACTTAATTGTGCTCTTTATAATTTTACATAAAATAACTATAATTATCCCAATTAATTATAATAATATGACCTTTAAAATAAATCGTAATAAAAAAAAATCAAAATAATTATTTGAAAGTACCAAAATGTGTTAAAGCTTAGAACTAGGTATTATAATATCAGCCCTATTCATAAATAAGCACTGCATACCTCTGAGTATAAAAATGTAAGACCATAGTCCATTACGATGGCCTATATTACGCACATAACTAACGTAACGTTGCTTCTTACGTTTATTACAAATAAAATGATGAAGCAACTCCAAAAAGCGTTTATCATTAAGCATTTACTCATTAACTCGAGGCAGGCAGACAAATTAACAGATACTTTATTGTATCGGAAGGACAAGTAACGGAGCACAAAAATCATTACCGTTACACGAGACAAATAAGTTGATTCAATCGGAACAACTGTAATTAGGGTGAAGCGAACTATAACGGGCCGTGCAAAAAATCGCATTGATTTTAAATCGTAATAAAACAAACTAAAGACATTTTTTATTGACAGCAATAATTTGTGGCATCTTTTTTGTAAAAAAATGTGACAATAAAAATGTCCTGAACATTATTTTTCGTAGGTTACTTGAAGATTTACAAATTACCAACATTTTTGCAAACGTCACCAACTACGCTAAAATACTTGTATAGCTTGGATTGGGTTTACGTCCGTCGATAGTACAATATGTGATTTTGACTCGACCTCTTGTTCTGAACTCGAATGACTTATCCGTGGGACTAAAAAATAATAATATTCTATCACATACATGATACACACAACACCATCTAGCCCAAACTAAGCAGAGCTTGTACTATGGGTACTAGACAATGGATAAACATACATATATCCTTTTTTATACATGCATATTATACATATAAACACCCAGACCAAGACAAACATCCATATTCATGCACACAAATGTTTGACTTGTGCGGGAATCGAACCCGCGACCTCAGGCGTGGCAGTCGGTTACATTAACCACTACGACATCGAGGTCGCCTAAATGAAAATGGATTATCTCTGTGGACAACGGGATATGTTAAAGATATTCAAATAACGGACTCTAAGAACAATAATAACACTTAGAATAGAGAAAACGATTTTTTTGATAACACAAATTATAATTGTGGTCATTGGTAGAGAATAAACCTACAACCAGTACGCTATCAGTGCTATTTTATTTATTATTTATTTATTTATTTGCTTAATTAGAACGGACGCAGGCCACTTATACTAATTAAGGACGCAACTATCATACTAACTTTTCACAATATTCCTTACACACTGACAGTATCTTCTTCCATTCATCCGCAAACATATCACATTGAGTTTTGTCCACAAGAAGAGCGTTGAGTGTGAGCTATCACTAACAATGTGTCGCATACAGCGACTTTTAGTTCCGTACGGAACAAATAATGGTGTCATTCACAATCCCCAAATCCACGGGTTCAGTTCTCAATACAGCAACCTGCTACGTAACCAATGACACTACCTATTTTCCTCATGGCTACCGGAGTGATAAAGCCGCACACCGCTTGTAACTCTGAGAATTGCCAAGGTGTACGGAGAAGGCACCTTCATACCACCCGCTGTTTTAACTTCTTGAGCGTCAAGGGGAAATACGGAAAAAAATAAAAAATCCATTGTGCAAACAATACACAAACGGACAAATGTATGTCCGCTCGACACTTGACTCATTAACGAGTCAAGTGTGGAGCGGACATACCTTTGTCTGTTTTTGTTTTTAGTGACTCCTTTTTTGCGGACAAACGTATGACCGCTCGACAGTTGACGGATTAAGGTTTTTTGTATCGAACCTATAACACTGGACCCTGTAGCTGAACCAGGGCGGCCATTTACACTACTGTACCATCCGTGAGGCCTAAGCAATCCAATAATCACATAATCCATAACCTCAGCAATACATCAATGTCAATATATTTTCTGTTTATGCCGGCCGACAACTTGTATATTGACCTCACAAAAAGCGACAAAAAAAAGTTACAAAGCAAACACAATTATCACAGCAAAAGTTTAATCAAGTGACTTTCGCGATACTTTCACTTGCGAATCAATTACAGTTTAATCTAAGAGCGAATTAAACTTACTTTGTTAATAACTTTACGTTGATTAAGCGATGTTTTCAAGCGAAGAGTTGCTTTTGAAGTACTTTAAGTAATATATTGCGCGTGATTAGTTCGTGTATTGAGACAGATACGCGTATTTTTACTTGGTAGGTGGCATCATTAAGTGTAGATCAATCAACAGCTACTACGCAACAACTAACTTTTGCTCGTGGCTTCACCCGCTTGCTTTCTACGAGAATCCATATTGAGATAAAAAATCTAGGACTAGATATTCTATGTGCCATTTCATACAAATCCGAAATATATACAAACTTACAATCATCTTGTCTCGAGTTCCGACTCCGACTCTCCAACAATATCTTATTGTATTGATTTGTCAATAATTATTATTCCATACCATACAGTCTGACAAACAGATCACAGACAGATAGAATCTAATCTAATTAAATTAAATCTAATCTAATTTTTTAAGCTTCTATACCTCTAATAAAAACCCCACACATTAATATTTTAAATATCTCCTAGGTACAGATATCGACCAATTACCATTATTATATGCAGGTATGGATATGTCTATTTAATACAAAGGAGAACACAAAGACAGCTGTTCACCAAAGTCAATAAGGTATCGTGGGATCCTTTAAAAAACAAATGCCTCCTAGGGATACATTTGCAATTTAGTTTTTTCCACTCACATGCACGTATTCGTGTCGATATTCAAAAGTCCATGTTCATCCGAATTATGGGTTATTTTGCTCAAATTAGACATTTTACTGAAGCAATTTAACATACTAAGTAAACTGGGAATGTATTATTTTTTACTTTAGTTTTGGTTCCCATGTTTACACAATACTTTCTTATTCGAGGCGCTCATAGACAGTTGCACTTACTGATCGGTAAACGATTAACGAGGTTAAGCAATATTGGGTGCGGTCAGTCTATAGATGGGTGACCGCTTAGTGAACGGCCTCGATGGCGTAGTGGTTAGTGTAACCGACTGCCACGCCTGAGGTCGCGGGTTCGATTCCCGCACAAGTCAAACATTTGTGTGCATGAACATGGATGTTTGTCTTGGTCTGGGTGTTTCTACCGCCACGTGCAAAAGTATTAGGCACCCCTATTGTTTGTCTCTATCTCAACAGTGAGCGCTCGGATAAGGGTTTTATGGTCTTACTATTGCATCGGCGGCATTTTTAAACAAAAATAAAACAATAACAAATATTTATGACACCCAGGTGCAGTTTAAAACAATGTTTTTACAAATTTGCAATTTTAAAGTTTACTCTTTTAGTGTGTTATCAGTGCTTGCAGTGAACAGACACATATCGTACGCAATTGTTGCTACCATATTCCTGAAGACTAATATTCATCGAGTTAATAATGCCTAAAAAAGCAGAACTTAGTGCAGAGCAGCGCCTAAAAATTAAAATTTTACATGAACAAGGCATGTCTCAAGTGAAAATAGCCCGAGAAGTGAAGTGCTCGCGTTGTGCAGTGCAATATGCACTAAATCGCTTCAAAGAGATCGGTACTCATGAGAATAGGCCAAGAACAGGCAGAAGAAAAATAACTACAGATCGTGAAGACCGATTGTTAATTAGGCAGTCTCTACAGGACCGTAAAAAAACTGCTTTGGAGCTCGCTGCAGCTTTATCTGAAGGAAAAAGCAGATCAGTGAGCGCGTGTACTGTGAGAAGAAGGCTTATTGCAGCTGGGTTAAAAGGTTGCAAGGCAAGAAAGAAGCCGTGGCTATCGGAGCACAACAAGAAAAATCGGTTGCAGTGGGCCCTCAGACATAGAGATTGGACAGTGGAGGATTGGTCCAACGTACTGTGGTCAGACGAATCTAACTTTGAGGTATTGTTTTTTAATTTATGTATTATACCAAAACACATAGCCATCTTTGAAATCACGTCCTGCGAGGGAAATATGCAATCTTGAATTAAGTTATTTTTTTGCTTGTTCCATAGGTGTTTGGAACACCCGGTGTTACTTACGTCAGGCGAAGGGTGGGCGAAGAGTACAACCCAGATTGTGTAGTGCCCACTGTTAAACACGGTGGAGGCTCAATAATGATCTGGGGTTGCATGGCTGCCGATGGAGTGGGCGAAATGATGTTGTGTGAGGGGCGAATGAATAGCACCAAATACACAGAAGTTCTGGAAACAGCTCTAGCACCGTCTGTTACACAGATTTTTGGTGATACAAACACCGACGGCGTAAAATTCCAGCAGGACAACGCCACTTGCCACAAGTCAGCACACACTATGGCATGGATGGCTCAAAATGGAATAGATCTTTTGGACTGGCCGCCACAATCACCGGACCTCAATCCTATTGAACATATTTGGCTTATTTTGAAGAAAAATATCCGTAGACACTCGATAAGCAACAAGCAAACACTACTCGCCGCGTTAAAGCATGAGTGGCAAAAGATATCCCAAGAGGAATGTTTTAAGCTGGTAGAGTCAATGCCAAAAAGAGTGGCTGCTGTCATTAAATCCAAAGGTGGACCGACAAAATATTAATTATTTTATTAAAATAAATCTTAGTAATCATATGTTTTGTTTTCTTTACATTCCCTATGCTCAATCACCCTAAAACTGACATTACTATAGGGTGCCTAATACTTTTGCACGTGGCTGTATGTATAATATGTATGTATTTACAAAAAAAAGTATATATGTATGTTTATCCATTGTCTAGTATATAGTACAAGCTCTGCTTAGTTTGGGCTAGATAGTGTTGTGTGTATGTGATAGAATATTATATTATATTATATATTATATTTCATCTGAGCGTCTCCGTGCTTCGGAGGGCACATAAAAAGTCGTTCCCGGTTGTTGTCAAATTGACAGCTGTCGTTAAGCCATGTCAGAGGCCTACGGGCGGCTTGAACAACTCTTGATAACAGGTTGACCACTAACCACACTAAAAGAAGACTTTCTTATTCTTTATTTTTGAGCTCTATATATCCTGGATTACTCGGTGCGTTGCAAAGACTATATAAAATTATCTTTGGTGCGTTGAGTGAGCTTAGATAGGTACAAGAATGTTCTTATTTTGTGAAAGGACATGATGTTTATATCTTCGGTAACGTAGCAGTAGTGAATGTGACTGCCGTTCTCGAATCCTCGGATTTTATCACTACATCGGGCAAATGGCTATTTGTTATTAAAAAAAATTGGGGCAGTCTTTGGGAACTGTCGATAGAAGTGAAAACTCTAATCCTTGATCATAAACACTTCTTTATATACCAAAAATAATTCAAAAATGAAAAGCGTTCGGTGACGATGACGCGAGTTCCATGATTTTTGTTCACCCAAGAAGTATTTTAATAAATTTTGGACAGATTGGTACGCACTCAGCATTGTTGCTATATTGTGGTCCATAGGGGATCCACAATAGAGCGCTGATTTTCAGTGCGGACCTTTAGATGTCGCACGGACGTAAGTCAGCCTAATTATAATTCTATAATATCATATTATAATTTCATTAAATTGTGCACGCTATATATATGTACCTACGCAGCCTAGTTTATCGCATGATTAGCACGTCGCGCGTCGCGTCGTTCCAGCGCAGCGTTCCCCACTATCCAACAACTAGGTACTAACACCTAAATATATAATATAATACATTTGCATGCCGCTGTGTCGGTGAAACATGATGGACTAAAATTTCATGTAACATCTTTGTACCGTGTTTCTACCAAATAAATCTATACCAATAAATAAAATTGAAGTGTCTGTTTGTAATGTCAAAATAACAGCTTTTTATCTAATGCATATGAAAGAATATAAGGTACCAATACGAAAACATCTATTTTTAAAATTTTTGTCTGTCTGTCTGTATATCTGTCTGTCTGTTTGTTCCGGCTAATCTCCAAAATGGCTGAACCTATTATGACGGGTCTTTCACTGGCAGATAGCTGTTGTTTTAAGGAGTAACTTAGGCAACAGTGATTTTAGAAAAAAAATAGGGTTCCGCAGAGACAAACACTTTTTAGTTAAAATCTACGCGGACGAAGTCACAGGTAACAGCTAGTAAATAAATAAAGTTCTCAACGCGCCTAAAGAAGTTTTCACTTCAAAATACTTATGCTGAAGTTTGCAATTGTAAATAAAATCCAAGTTAGCGCAAAGTGAAAGTAGTAGGTACATCCCTGCCTACTACCCATCCAGTACGGCAAAAGTAGTGAGTATAGTCTCACGAGTATATTCGCATACATACGTGTATGAAAATATATGACTATAATACATTTAGAAATGCAGATATTTCCATATTTTCGCGTAACATAAATTTCGAATTTGATTAGGTACTTAAAAATGCCATTAGCACTCTAGAGAGATTTAGAAGAAGCCAACGCTTATCATTGGGCTAGTTTAATACAGGGCTGATATTATTTTTATTATACTGGGTGTAACGGACGGTGTACCGAAAACTGAAATACATAGTAGATTCAGACCATTATTCTGAGTTAAAAATCGTTGGAATTTTTTTCAGAAATCTCAATTCTCTTTTCTGCAATTTTTCATTTTTCTGACTGTCACATTTTTCTACAATACAGCAATGTAATTAAATGGTCGTGATTTAAATAGATCAGCTGTTTTTATGCGCGCGGAACGCAGAGTTCATTCGTCGAGTGCGATGTATTGGTAGCAATCCATTGCGTACCGCGTAATAATGTTAATCTACATTACATTTAAATCTTGGGTTTTTTTATTAATTGAAGTTTGCGTCGTGATAAGTACTTATAGAAAGACATCTTGCTAAATTTTTCGGTACGCCGTCCCTTACACCCAGTATATAAAATATTATCCCATCCGGGGATCGAACCAAAAAACCAGCTCTACCTTGCTCCGCTAGCAGCAGCTACCACCCAAACCACTGCACCATTCTTTCAATTTTATTTTTTACTAGCTTTTGCACGCGGCTCCGCCCGCGTGGTACCTACATCAATAAAAAGTAGCCTATGTCCTTTCCCAAGTTTTAAACTATATCTATACCAAATTTCATAGAAATTGGTTGAGTGGTTTAACCGTGAAAAGGTAACAGACAGACAGACAGAGTTACTTTCGAATTTATAATATTAGTAAAGAAGTAAGGATTTTATTGCCCTATAAACTGAATTTCATATACAACAGAAGCTCAACAATTCCACACCCAAACAATTTGCGTCTGACACAATAATTGACGAACTTTCATTGTCTGCGCGTCTGTTTATTAGCACCAATAGTCAATCATTGCAACACAATTGTTTAGAAACACGTGCAAACACTGGGAAACAAATTGTTTTGAGGCGCGGCTTTAATACGTTTTATTGTATTGTATATAGAAAATTGAGTTGTTGAAGTGAAAACTTCTTTAGCGGCGTTGTGCATTTATTTTGTGATGGGTAAATAATGTTAAACTCGCGTCAGGACACATGACCTGATCGAAAATTCGTAAGACGGAGGGAGAATTGTCAAACTCGCGTCAGGACACGTGACCTGATCGAAAATTCGTAAGACGGAGGGAGAATTGTCATGTTTGTGTACGATAGCTCAATAAATGAATATTGTATTTTACCACATAAATGATAGTACTTTTATACTGATCATTAAAGCAATTCGTGCAAATTTATTCCCTAACCATTCCAAAATATCAAAAATGCACAACGTTAATATTCAAGTTTTCACTTCTGCCGGCACTCGCGGAGTGCAACCCGTTGTTTTTTTGTTTGCTTAAATAACTTATTTGGCAAATGGCTATGTAATTATAATATCAGCCCTGTATTAAACTGTCCTACTGCTGGGCACGGGTCTCTTTCTCAGTGTGAATAGGGTGAGTCCATAGTCCACCACGCTGGCCCAGTGCAGGTAGGCAGACTTCACGTGTCTTCGAGAATAATATGGAGAACTGTCAGACATGCAGGTTTCCTCGCAGTATTTCCTCCACCTTTAAAGCGAGCGATAATTAACTATTTAATATATTTAATATTATTTGTCGGCCTCGTTGGCGTAGTCAAACATTTGTGTGCATAAATATGGATGTTTGTCTTGTTCTGGGTGTTTATTTGTATAATGTGTATGTATTTACAAAAAAAAGTATATATGTATGTTTATCCATTGTCTAGTACCCATAGTACAAGCTCTGCTTAGTTTGGGTTAAGATGATGTTGTGTGTATGTGGTAGAATATTATATTATTATTATATTATATTACATATGCACGTAACTTCGACAATTCAGAGATATGCACTTCGGGAACAAACTTGAGATCTCTTTGTGACAATCTAACGTGGTTTGTAAAAATAAACCATATGCGTCAGCAATGTTTCAAATAATATACTGGGTATCTCCGTAATTAGGTAGCGTACTGGTCGCCATTTTCTCAAACTACCTGCTACTAAGGATTTCTTAACTAAAACCTGATATTTAAAATATTAATTTATCGAATATTTATAAAATCGACTGCACGAATTACGATACTCTACTTGACTGTACAAAACATCGGACACTACGCCGGCCCACAAGAGGTTAAGCTTACTCGAGAATTAAGTCCAGGAACTTAGCGCATATTTACACCAGACTAACGAGTCAAATCAAATTCCTTTTCAAAACAGATTCAACTTTAGACATTACACGTTTTATAAAATTACATCAACACAGCATAATCCCAAACGATTGAACTACAAACACAAGCTCAAATTTATACGTAGAACTAGACAAACACGATCCTAAGTTGTGAAATAAGTGTTGCCACTATGGATACATGAAATTGGTACAATGAAGCAACTATCTACCTGTATTTGAGCAAATTTTACACGTGTATCAACATGAAATCAAACGGGAGTTCCATATATAGTTGGTACCTGAGGCCCTTATTGTAGGGTGACCAAGATGTTCGTATTTGAAACAGGTCTAGAATATAATATATTATACTTAATGTAGACAAATAAAGTAATTATTGCTTGCTTTAACTGTGAAGGGAAACGTCCTGAGGAAACCTGTATGTCTGAGAGTTCTCCATAATATATATATATAATATGTAACGGGTATTAACGCGATCATGCATAATGTTTACCTTTTATAGGCATAGGCTTGACCTTTCGACCAGGTTACACCGGCCGTGGTCACAAGCTGACTGGTGCTGCGATGTCACATTATATATAGATATATATGTCGGAGATGTATTGTTCTCTATGGCAACGTCAGTAGAGGTTGAGGGTTTAGTGGGCGTTATCTGGGTAATATGCGAGCACAAAACACAACGATGCCGGTTTTACACTATTTGAATTTAGAATAAACAGTATTTTCACTTCACAATAATGTCGAATGAAAAATAACAGTTAAGACCGAGCAGTGGGTTCAGGGCATTGATCTTACTTCTTTTTACACAACTCACAACTCAACGTTCCGACTCGATCAGTCGCTATCGCTCAAATGTGTCTCAACAACTGTCGGCCCTCCTAAAGTAAAGATGGCGCCTCGACCCCACTCAAGCACGCGCTCTGCTCTGATTGGTCGTTACGTGAATTACAATATTCATAACTTTTATTAGATTAATAATGTTTATGAGCTATAGAATAATTTAACTAATCAAATTAAATTAAGAATTTTAAAAGTAATTAAGACGTAGACAATTTATATTGTGAATTATACGTGTAAATAATAATCAACCCGACTCATAGCTTCCTCCGACATATATATATCATGCAACGCGAAAGTTTAAAAGTTACTATGTTCTCAATAATGTTCTGGAAGATATGTGAAGTCTGCCAATCCGCACTGAGCCAGCGTGGAGGATAGCATAACCATTCTCACACTGAGTCCATGTCTGTGCCCAGCAGTGGGACAGTTTGACACTTAAATATAAAAATGCGAAGTTGGGAGGGAGTTGGTGTCTGTCACACAGTTTATACTAGTTCAGACACCATCGTTCACTCTATCTTTAAATTGTGAATTAAATATTATGTACATTTTTTTATTTGTTTAAGATAGATTAACTGTGCTATGTTTTATATGCAAATAAAGTTTTTGTTATTATTATTATTATAGTTTATATACAGGGCTGGTATTAGTATCATATATTATAGTCCATAAAAGCGGACCATACTGGATGAGCATGTTAGCAAAAACAACAGTCTACTCTTAGAATAAATATTGTAGGTGTGTATTGAAACTGAGTACAAAGTTATAGGTTGATTTGAAGTACTAGCTGACCCGCGCAACTTCGTCTGCTTCACATAAGAGAATTTTCCTAGTTTATGCAATATTTTTCATTTATGCTCCGCTCCTATTGGTCGTAGCGTGATGTTATATAGCCTATAGCCTTCCTCTATAAATGGGCTATCCAACACTGAAATATTTTTCTAATTTTTACCCGTAGTTCCTTAGATTAGCGCGTTCAACCAAACAAACAAAATGTGAGTGAAGTCGGCGCGTGAGCACCCCCGCCTTTTTATATATGCAGCGGATGGCCGTTTCGCGCGTTAAATAAAAATCAACCGTATAGCCGTACCCATACTGGCGCGGCGAGATTTGGAAGTTTTATTTCTTGTGTGTTTATAAACCGATTCCTATAATGTTTTTTTTTATAAAATGATTATTAAAGTGTACTTTTTGAATATGGGAGTTTGATAAAGATATATCTAAGTGAAATACAATATATTTATGTATTTAATACACTTTGAAGAAATGCCTAACGATTAAACACGTTATTGTGGCTAATTTATAAAAGATAGATATATACTATTCAGGATTTTTTTCTAGATCTTTTGAAGACCATCATCTTTGTAATACATACTTTTGGTGTATGATCAACGTATGCGAGGATAAGAGCTCGAAAGCGCATTTTCGTCCGACTTGCTTCAAATTTATCATCACTGCTCAGCTCCTATGTGTCTTAGCGTTATGTTATATAGCCTATAACCTGCCCAGGAGTATGGACTACAATCGTAACAAGTTTGGTTAAAATCCCTTCAGTAGTTTTTGACCCATGCGTGCATATACAGACAGACAGACAGACAGACAGACAAAAATTTACTGATTGCATTTTTGTCATCAGTATCGATCACCATTCAACCTCCAATATTAATTTTGAATATATATTCAATGTACAGAATTGACCTCTCTACAGTTTTATTATAAGTATAGATAAACATAGCAAAATCTTTTTTTGCTAAAGAAAATCAAATCTTAAGCTTTGATATATCCGCTAGCTCTTGTAGTGCTACTATAATTACATGTTTTAAAGATTATCCTTATAAAAAATATCCTGCTTCATACATGGTCTCCTTACAAGGCATCACAGTTATTGGAAAGGCAATGTTTGAAGCCAGATGCGCTTTATAACGGACGTAAATATTTACACTTTTTCTGTAGCTTCCGTAATGAAATTATAGTAAAAATAGTTTTCTTTTTACGTCAGTTTATTTTATAATCTACCTTTATGAAGTTTCATGGTGAAATCTTGGAAATTGAGGACCTGCTGCTGTTTGTGTTTGGTTAAGTGTATTTTTGACGTTGGATTATTACCGTGTGGCCCGTGTCTAGAATCAAGCTTTAGTTGCACATAAAATATTTGTTTTTGAAGTCATTAGCACTATACTTTAGGATAGTGAGCTAATTAATGGAGGTGATAAAAGTGACAGAGAAGGATGCTTGCTTAAATCTGAAAAATATCTCAAAAAAAAAAAAATTACTTTAAAGGCAATCATAGCCAAAACCTAGTAATCCTGCGGTAAGTAGGGTTTCCAGCCATTCTATTGAGGTGTCGATCTATGTTCTTTACGCTGGCAGCACAGTGACTGCTTTTATGTAAGATTGGCAACACATGAGTGATATTCTCTGGTGTTGCAAGTACTTTTAGGTTACAATGACCGCCTATCATCAGCCGCGATTTATTATTTTTGCCATCTTTGTATTATTCCAACCATAATAAAATCCATGATTGTAACGTTTTGTAAGGTCTTTACGACACAGCTGTCAATCAAAATTATTCTCTTCCCAAGCCTGGCATAGCACTGCATTCTCCTGAGATGCGTAGGGTTACCAGAGCTTTTTAACATGCTATCGGAGACTAGTGTTCTATGTCCGTTCTACTGATATACATTACACAGTAGCTCTCTTTTTGCTAGTAACTTTTATCTGCCACGTACGAATCATACGCCTGATGTTGCGTTCATAATTTAACATAACCGTCCTATCACACAGGCTGTATGCTTGGTTGCCATCTATAGCAGATGTATAAAAAACTAATAGTAAAAGGCTTACATCAATATCGTTTATATTAAATTTGTTTAACCAAATGACTAGTATGCTTCATGGTGGAATTACTAATCAAATAATTGACAGTTTATAATAATATATATCTGATATTGTCTTCTGTTTACGCGAATGTTATTCATTGAAATTAAACTACTAAAGAAGAAATAAGAAGCAAACCACAGCTAGACTTCTTGATACTTTGAGCTCATTCCGCGTAAATAGAAACATCCATTATTAAATTATGTTCGGGTACTTTGAAATAACTACACTGGAACATTGAGACAACTACCATCTTAGTCTCCCCCATGGCTGCTGAAAAGCAACCGAAACGTCGGGGAAAGTGTAAAAATAAATATAAATAGTATAATAGTATAGTAATAGTATAAATAGTTTTAATAGTTTCAATAATTTAATAAGCTTAAATATTAGTAAAGTTTAATAGTAATAGTAGTATAACAGTTTTCAAAAATTTTGTAATAAAGTTTCAAATAAACAACGCGATAAAATCCGTATAAAGTAGTTTAATTTCAATGAATATTTATTTGTTTCTAACAAGGAAAAGTGCGCATATCTAATGTGGTCTCTGGATTCCGTGGTATGCTATCCTTTTTCTTTGTCATTCTCTCACTAATCACGGTCATATACTATACGTCTCCATTTGCCTCTGTCCTGCGCCAGTTCAATAGATCGATGTAGAGTTTCTCTTATTGCCTCTACAATACTTTTGCACCATCGTGTTGGAATTCAGGCCCTGGAGCGCTTCCTCTGCATTTGTCCCACGATCAACTGCTTCTCCAGCTCATGCTATTAGGCATGTGTAAAAGCATTTTTTTTATATTTTGCAAATAATACAATTACAAAACTTACATCAAAATTATTTTCTTAAAATTCACATTAGTGCAAATGTTGTTTTTACAAAATATCATTAGGTTTTTGTCAAGCCATTCTGAGCAGCAGCACGAAATTTCGAAATTTACCCGATAGCTCGCTTGCCGCATTTACATGGAAAAATATAATTAAATACAAATAAATAAAAAAAATAAAATTGAAGCTACTAATTGTAAAAGTGTGTCAGGATCGTAGCAAAATGGAAATCCGTAGTCTCTGCCTGCCCCTCTGGGAAACAGGCGTGAATCTATGTATGTATGTATGAAGTTGCTGTGTCTGGTATTATTAATATAGCTATTCATTAATAGTATCGCCTTTGTTAAATAAACTATATTTGATAAGCGCACACATGTTGGAATTAAAATCAATCGGCGACTGAAAAAGTGGTCTTGAGTTTTTTGCCTTATTCTTCAATTATAAGTTTTAGTACCTACTGGTTTTAGTAGTACATATTTTCTAATCTATTTATTTTGTGTGTGTGTTATCGCCTCTAATAAGAGTTGATTTTGTTATACATAAAATCTAACTTTATAATAAAACCTTAATTTATTCATTATTTGATCTTTATAGTAATTATTTATTTCTTTTTTCCAGGTAAGCAATCATTTTATTAATTATATAGGTAAGTAGTTTAAAACCTTTTAATAACAACGTCGCCATCACGGTTATTTAAAGACTCGTATACTACACGGGTAACTGCGTTGGTGACGCAGAGATAGTGTATGTGACTGCTGTGCATGAGGTCTTGGGTTCGAACAAAGACTCGGACAAAAACAAAAATCAACGGGTTGCACTCCGGGAGTGCCGGCAAAAGTGAAAACTTGAATATTAACGTTGTGCATTTTTGATATTTTGGAATGGTTAGAGAATAATTTTGCACGTATTGCTTTAATTATCAGTATAAAAGTACTATCATTTATGTGGTAAAATACAATACTCATTTATTGCGCTATCGTACACAAACATGACAATTCTCCCTCCGTCTTACGAATTTTCGATCAGTTCACGTGTCCTGACGCGAGTTTGACAATTCTCCCTCAGTCTTACGAATTTTCGATCAGGTCACGTGTCCTGACGCGAGTTTAACATTTTTTACCCATCACAAAAATAGTGCACAACGCTGCTAAAGAAGTTTTTATTTCAAAAAACGTTTGTATATTTTCTCTGTCAAGAAATTCTAAATAATAGCTCGCAGTTAAAAATGTTGGTGTTGCATACCCCTGTTCCACGGAAACGCGTAAAGCCGTTAGTCCTATGCCTCACCTCTCTCCAGTCGCGTCGGATTGCTTCTATCGGATTATATACGTTAGGGCTAAGAGAGTGCTTGTGGTTGGGCACACATTAGTGCGGTATATCATCTCCTACGCAAACCTTCGTTAAGATTGGCTGATATGACTGAAATTTGGTCTAGAGGAGTTATACGACACAGATATTAGGTATAACATGCGCAAGAGCCACTTGCGCGGGTTGCATGCTTCATGTAAACGACCGACGACCGACGACCGACGACGGCGTTGCTCGTGCCACTAATCTGTATAATTAGGTCACGCATGTAACCAATGGGAATAACTAGCGCATGAAACGATCGACGCGAGCAACATACGCTGCTAACCTGCATAATTAAGCCGCGCATGTAATCCACAGGAGTCACAGCGCAAGAAGCCTGCGCCACCTACTTGCGTCGCCGCGTCGTGTACAAGCGGCGTATTTGAAAGGCAAGATGCCAATTAGATCATACATAATTTAATACACGACATATGTATAAATAGTATACAACTTAATCCATTAATAATCCTAATTTATATTGACACTTGATTCACAGAACATAATCGTTCATGTTCCATGTCAAATTCGTGTTGCAAAAAATTGATTTGATTAAGCTAAATTGCTTTGATTTGGAATAGATTTGGTGAGCAAATAAATGTGCAATGTCATTGGGATGACTGATTGCATTAGATTAGATAGGTTTTTATATAACTCTAGCTAAATCCAGTCACGTTTTACTGCAGCTGAGTCTGATATTATTTATTAGGTACGTCCCAAAAACTCTTATATCGAAATGCATCGACTAGTTTTCTAGTTTGGACGGACCCAAACAAATATACTATTCCGGTACAAATACCGTGATGCACGAAAATAAATAAATATCCTATGGTCTATCCATGTGCCAAGTTTTAATCAAGTCTGTGGAACAGTTAACGCGTAATTAACAATTTTATTATAGTAGACATTGTTTATTTCTTTAGAAACTTTTACATGTATACAAATAAATAAAATTAAAGTATCTGTTTGTAATGTCAAAATAACAGCTTTTTATCTAATGCATATGAAAGTATATAAGGTACCTATACGAAAACATCTATTTTTAAAATTTTTGTCTGTCTGTCTGTTTGTTCCGGCTAATCTCTGAAACGGCTGAACCGATTTTGACGGGACTTTCAATGGCAGATAGCTGATGCTATAAGGAGTAACTTAGGCTACTTTGATTTTAGAAAAAAATGGGGTTCCGCGAAGACAAACACTTTTTAGTTAAAATCTACGCGGACGAAGTCGCAGGTAACAGCTAGTCCAAGCTAATATTATAAAAGCGAAACTGAACCACAGAACCGATCATTCTGAAATTGTGCATATACGTTGTCAGGTGTACAGAAACGGACATAGGCTACTTTTCATCCCGAAAAAAATTACTGTTCCCGAGGAAAACAACAATAACGTTCTTATGATAATAGATGGCGCCACGTGTCTTTCAAATCATGATTGAATTATATTATTACAAACAGAGTACAACTCGATTGTCAAATTCTAAATTAACGCGAGCGAACCCGCGGGCAAAAGCTAGTTTATAATATTTGTTGGATAGAATTGTTGGTATTTGGTTTTGGTATTCCTCTGATAATTGTGTAGTTAATACATATAAAATGTATTAACTATACAATTATCAGAGGAAAGGCATTGTAGTATCTAAGCCACGTTCAATATAATAGGTTAGTGCATCTGTATTACTACGGTGATTTTAATGTTTCTAAAGCATTACTTATGTTGCAGCTAAACAAGTTTCTGTTGTTTTCCTTCTATTATAAAAGGTTTCTAGATTCTTTCAACGGTATGCTGATAGGAGACGTTCCAGTGTGGTCTTTTAAAGAGTCGGTAGCGATGGTAGTGTTGAAGTACCTATTCAGGACGGTAGCCTCTTATCATCAAGCGGACTACTTATTTGCCAACTAGGTAATAAAAAATAATGTTCCCAATTTGAACTCGTCAACTCTTCTAAATATAAGCTAGCCATTCTTATACGTTTATGGCGAATGATTCATTCATACACATATCGCTACCGAGTGGCCATGTTATGAGGTGCAACTGAACAATGGAACAGGTTGCTCTCCCTTTATAGCAAACAATTTACTTATTAGAAGGGAGAAAAATTGGAACGGTAAAATGGTGCTGCGTGTTTGAAATAGTTTTGGACTGAAAGTGAAACCGTTGTTCAGGTTGAGCTTGTTGTTTGTAGATTGCAATAATATTTAACTATAGGATATATAAATATAACTTTAGTGTATAGTTTTGAAACAATGTTTTTATTTAATAAGGAGAATTTGTGTGAAAAGCGAAAATGAAACAAGCAATTGACTTGCGATCTTTATTTTTCTATCAGATATTATTATAGATCTATACTTATAATAAAACTGTAGAGAGATCAATTCTGTACATTGAATATATATTCAAAATTAATATTGGAGGATGAATGGTGATCGATACTGATGACCAAAATGCAATCAGTAAATTTTTTGTCTGTCTGTCTATCTGTCTGTCTGTCTGTATATGCACGCATAGGTCAAAAACTACTGAAGGGATTTTAACCAAACTTGGTACGATTGTAGTCCATACTTCTGGGCAGGTTATAGGCTATATAACATAACGCTAAAACACAAAGGAGCTGAGCATTGACGATAAATTTGAAGCAAGTCGGATGAAAATGCGCTTTCGAGCTCTTATCCTAGCATACGTTGATCATACACCAAAAGTATGTATTACAAAGATGATGGTCTTCAAAAGATCTACAAAAAAGTCCTCAATCGTATATATCTATCTTTTATAAATTAGCCACAATAACGTGTTTAATCGTTAAGCATTTCTTCAAAGTGTATTAAATACATAAATATATTGTATTTCACATAGATATATCTTTATCAAACTCCCATATTCAAAAAGTACATTTTAATATATATTTTATAAAAAAAAAATATAGAAATCGGTTTATAAACACACAAGATATAGATGAAATAAAACTTCCAAATCTCGCCGCGCCAGTATGGGTACGGCTATACGGTTGATTTTTGTTTAACGCGCGAAACGGCCATCGGCTGCATTTATAAAAAGGCGGGGGCGCTCACGCGCCGACTTCACTCACATTTTGTTTGTTTGGTTGAACGCGCTAATCTAAGGAACTACGGGTAAAAATTAGAAAAATATTTCAGTGTTGGATAGCCCATTTATAGAGGAAGGCTATAGGCTATATAATATCACGCTACGACCAATAGGAGCGGAGCATAAATGAAAAATGTTGCAAAAACTAGGAAAATTCTTTTATGTAAAGCAGACGAAGTTGCGCGGGTCAGCTAGTAATAGAATAAAAAGAGGAAAAAGGAGAATAAAGTGGAAAAGTAAAAACAACAAAGAGGAAGTAAAGGAAGTGAAATATGATAAGAAATAAAGAGGGTCAGCTAACCTATAAGTTGGAGTCAATTCATGCCTTTCTCTAATTTTCATTTCTCTTTGTTTTAATAACGTAATTCCATAACACCTAAACGATAAGTTATTTTATTTTATTATATCCAAGAACAACATTAACGATTATCATAAAGTAAAAAATATTATTAAGAAACTTTATTAATACGATCTCATAAAGGCAAAAATATTAAGTGCTATATTAAAAGTTAACTATTTTTACATTTCAGGGTACAAAAATTTTATCAAAGAAGAATATTTTTAGATAATAAATCCAAAACATTTTTGGCACGCAAAGCAGCATTTTAGAGTCCCTCAAGCAAGTTTTTGCGTTCAAACGATGAGTCACAGAGTCAACGCACGGAACCCAACCGCGCGCCTTTGATGGTACTTTTTTACATTATAGCCTTTTTGCAAACCCCATCGAGCCTGCGATGGATTCAATATTATTTACATTAATACATTCTTCGCGGTCCATTTTTATCTCGGAATAGTAAGAAGTTATCGCGTTTTTGCTCCGAGCGAAATGTCGTACGTTTACTAAGAGTGGGTCAGTTCCGATAACGTTGGCTGTGAACTTGTTGATACATGCTTTGTTTTTTTATTAGGCAATTAATTATATGTATATGCAACTTCGATGATATTGTTTTATTTTTATTAATTTTATGTCACGTATGTTACTGCAAGAAACAAAAGAGATAAGAATAGCAATGCGCGGTTGTTATTTAATTCGAATGACTTCAGATTTGGAAATATGAACGTTGATCTATTCATTGACACAAATTTTTATTCGAATTATAATAAAATATTCGAATCAATATGCGTTTGCGTCCAGCAGATAACCTGTCAAAATATTTAGTACTATACTTTGCATTACGATCGTAATAGTACCTTTTTCTGCATGAAAGGCACACTATGTCCTTTTCGGTACCCCTAACAACGTGTATGAGAAATTTCCTGATCAGTCGAGTAGGTAACCTTACCTACTTGACTGATCAGGAAACGAAAACGAAACTGAAAACGTAAACAAACTCACATCCACATTTATAATAATACTTAGGATTTAGCTCATGCAAAACGATTCATAAAATTGATTACCTACTTTATTAATTTCTAACACACTTTTCGAGATTGCAATCCAAGAGTCATGCAGGTAAACCTTCGGTGAGACGTAATACTTGTTGCTTCATCATTATTGTCGCCAATGATATCCTCAGTGCTTTAAAGAAACTGGTTTTGGTATTTCCAGGTCGAGCAAAATAAATTTGATTACGCTTTTAGTTCGGGATCGAAATTTCGAGCGCAATCGCGCTTGTGTACAGTTAGCAGTAATGGTATCCAAAAAGAAATGAAAAAAAATACATTAGCGTATAAGACTTAAGTAAGTTTTTTTTGTATACGAAGACACAGGGTAAGCAGAGCTGACGGATTTTCAATTCCCATGATCCTGGTATATTTCGATTGTTTCATTTATAAAAGCGAGTCGGTAGAGAGGTCGTGGGTTGTACTACCAATGTGAACCCACTCCTGATACAAGCATTTTAGCTTGATTCTTGATGCTTCAGTGTTTCCCAAGAGCTATGATATGTCCTTCTTCAAACGAGGTTTAAAGAGAGTTCTTCTTTCACGGTAGGCAGCAGCTTAGCTGTGTCCTGACATTGCTGAAGTCCATGAGCAGCGGTTACCACTTTCCATCAAGTGAGCCACTCGCTCGTCTGCCAAAAATGTCAATAAAAAAAAATTAAGGATTTATCAAGAATACATTAACTCAAAACCAAAATTGCTAGTCCATTTGTGAGTGTCGACGTGAAAGGAAATCTCCGGAATCACTACACTTAATTGACATATTTTCAGATGGACTATGGTTATATATTATGTGATATAGACAAGTAAGAAAAAGTAAAACGAAATTCGTCGTCGTCGATTAAAGGTACTTTGACCTAGCCTTTCTTCAGAATATTTCTAATCTAGGTAGAGTACGTTCGCCTATCGCTGTCTCCCCTCCATTTGCTCATCCACAAGTGAAGACATCAGAAGTAAAATTGCTTTTGCAATCGAAAAGTTGTGGTTACAGCTACACAATACGTTCTAAAGAGCAACCGATCATATTTATTATGCAAGGAGATATGGTTGTGGAGACCACAACCATTTAGAATATCTTTTACTATGCTGCCTACGAAATGGTAAGCGGTCTCCACCAGCTATCCACGCTTGGAAAACTTAGAAAATTTGTAGCGTGTTTCCAAACGCTATAATGCCAGTATATTTCTTCTTTCTATATGATTTAAATTCTCTAGTTTAAAGTCCTGTTTAAGTGTGGAATTTCGCAACCTGGTGTGATATCGCAGGCTTAAGGTGGTATCCAGTTGTTATCTACCCGTATTAAATATAAAAGGTATTAGCGGTATATAATAAAAATCCGTGCCTATGGCGCCGGTAAACATCGCATAGTTCCAGACTGCCTGCGACAGTAAATCCCAATGATACATTGCCCGATCCGGGTCTCGAACTCGAGAGCTCATGAAATATAGTGCGTAATAAACTTGAACTGCGCTACTGAGGCCTTATTTACTTAAAGAATATATTGATAAAAATCCTAACCAGACTTTGGCAAACCCATCAAGCCCAAAAGCAGCACAGCAGTCGCAAATTACAACTGCGCCTCAGATGCCTAATTTACTCCAAATATTCCTTGAAATAAAGGCCTAATAATGCTTTGCCCGACCCAGCAATCGATGCCGAGACCACACAGTCGCATACACTACCGCTGCTCCATCAAGGCCTAATATACAGCTTATCTTCTCCCTAGCCTTTATTATTCCCATATCACTTGGGGTCGGCTTTCTAGTCTAACCGGATTTGACTGGATATCAGTTTTTACACGGAGTGACTGCCATCTGACTTCCGCAACCCGAAGGCTAACGATACCCTAAGGCTAGACTAGTGTCAGGATATTAGAGGGCACTGACTTCCCAATGACGACTGCCATAGATGTTTATGGCAGCCGTGACCGACGGCTTAGCGTGCAGGCGATAATTGTCAATCATACATACATACATACATAGATTCACGCCTGTTTCCCAGAGGGGTAGGCAGAGACTACGGATTTCCATTTGCTACGATCCTGACACACTTCTCTGGCTTCATTCACTTTCATCACATTCCTCATACACGCCCGTCGGTTCAATTGTCAATCAATACGCACATAATTTCGAAAAGTCATATAAGTTCCGAAAGTTAGAGTTGCGCGACGTGGGTTCGAACCCGAGACCCTCTGCATTGCAGTTTGTTGGTCTCCCCACTGAGCTATCGCTGCTGCTAATGCCTAATATACTGCTTATAAAAGTAGTAAATACCTTACCTCAGCAGTTAGGAACACAAACTGCTTACTTACTCACGGAGTTAAGTGTAAACATAAATAAACATAATAGCTATTGCAGACTGCGGCGCACTTGTAGAACCAGCCATATCCTTATATCAATCGCGACAACGTTTTAATTACTGTTAATTAAATTTATTATTAGAAAGTTTTTAGATAGCGTGTTGGACCTGCCTCTGTCTTAGTGGTGGCGTGGACGAAGAAAACGGCACACAAAATTATTTTATGAATGTTAAGGCAAATATCGTCTGGGAATATAAAAGGCTCACGATATTTTCCTTAACATATTATAGACTTAACACATAGATGTTTAGCAGCTGCTTTTTGAAGATATGTGAAGCTCCGCACATTAGACGACCTTGGTAGCCTTGGAGGTCCAGCACAAATTATGTAAAAATCTTATAGCAGTGAAAAATTAAACTTAATTTATTTGCTCAAGAACAAGATTAACAGATAAATAAATTTTGCCAATAGCTGTGCTACAAAAGCAAGTTTTATATAAAAATTGTAAATTGAACTCTCTGCTGACGATAAAATTTCTCCAGAAGAAACTGGAACTTACTCTGGAAACTATAGTCACATCAGGTATACAATATTAGAGCTTTTGATTACAGTTTCCTATAAACGCATTCTCGTACGAACGCAAACTCACTTTCGCATTTATAACCATCATCTTTCTAGGCTGGCAGCCTAGAAAGATGATGGTTCGACGAATTAGAAAGGTAATTACCAGCTTAAAAACGAACCCTAAAGTCTTGTAGTTATTTACAAATAGACAGAACCTTTCTCCTTGTCTAATATTGTTGTGATCTAGCGTTTAATTATTAAGTTTATCTAAACCTTTTACAACTTTCACATCGGGATCGACATTTACTAAGTACTTTTCACTTAACATCACTTAGCTGTAATCAGCTCAGCATAATTTCTAATCATTTATACTTACGGTATCTTTTATGGAGACCTATTAAAATAAATAATTATAATAATATTAACTATGTTGGACCGTAACTTCTGTTCGCTACGGGACTTATTTTAGAATGTATGAGGTTGTTCTTCATGCACCTTTGGGTGGGGTAGTGTTATTACGAGTAGATTTTTCTGTGAGGCGATTCCTTTGTAGAATTATTAGGGCTCGATAGTCAGACTTAGCTCCTGACTAGACACGGCATTTCTGATACTTATTATTAAAGCGTATGAGCAGTGCAGACGTATAGTACACACACATTCTGATTTAGATGACTATTATAGATAGGTACTATCGACTCCAGCGACGGATGACCACTCCTAAGGTTAAAATCGCATAGCAGGCCAACACTTGGTACCCGTACCCGTGACACGCCCCTTTCTTTGTTTGAGTTTTTTTACACTTTACATTTGTTTACTGATTCTAAGGCGATACAAACTCAACTGGTCAACATGTGCGGGCGAAAATTTTTCTGAAATGGTCAACCGTCGCTGGAGCCGATAGTATATAGAGCATTCATCATCTTAAACAAGACTTTTGTTCATTCAAAATACAATCCTATCCTAACTATCCTAATCCTAATCCTAACTAGTATTATAAAAGCGAAAATGAGTTTGTTTGTTTGTTACCTTTCCACGCCTAAACCACTGAACCGATCATCCTGAAATTTTGCATATACATTGTCAGGTGTACAGGAACGAACATAAGCTACCTTTCATTTCGAAAAAAATTGCTGTTCCTGTGGAAAACAACAAAAATAGATGGCGCCACGTTTCTTTCGAATCATGTTTGAATTATATTATTACAAGCAGAGTACAACCCGAATTGATTGTCAAATTCTAAATTAACGCGAGCAAAGCCGAGGGCCAAAGCTAGTATTTTATAAATATGTTAAAATAAAAGAAAGATTTCAACAAGGGCTTTAACGCGAATTTAAATTGGATTAAACAATATGTTTTTGAATTCCCATTACATCCTTAATAACGTTAATTGGCATTTCTGTAAGATTTCTATTATTTTTCAACTGTAGGTTACCTATCACCGTAACCAATAAAAAGGAATGGATTTTTAGGACATAAAATAATATGCATGTTAACGAGTCTTTGCTGCAGTCTTATAGAACCGTTCACAATTTTGTAAAAAGATCGTGTTAGTATGCCACGGCGTAAGAGTGGCATTTGCATCTTAAAGAATTAAATAATATGACTAGACTATGACCAATTAGTAGTCAAATAATATTTAGACGCTCAGTCATACTAAAAACTCAGTCAGAAGTCATGAAGAAAGAACTCCGACGCTAAACATGCGAGTGAAGAAGAACTTCGTAACGGCCAAGATTATTTATCAGCCAGTAAACCCAAAAGACAAAATACCCACCAACCCAAATCTTTTTTGGACATATCAAATGTAATAAGACACCATATAAAACTCGAGTTTTCACTCAAAAACCAAATTTCGATTCAACGCACGAGCCTGCCTCACATTTGGTTTAATCACATACATTTTTCAAACCCCTTTTGGGTTCAAACATCAACCGTGAAACTTTAACTTAGTGGCGTAGAATCACAATCTACTAATTTATATTTTGGAGCATATAATATAAATACGTTAAACAATATACGGTGACTGTAAAAATCAGACATCAGCAGGTTTTAGAATTATATTTACACCAGATTGTATGTAAATTTTGTCAATACTATTCATTCAGAACAATACCTTTTTCTGGATGAAAGATACCTTATGTACCCCTAACAACGTATATGTGAAATTTGTTGGTGATCGGTCAAGTAGTTATGGCGTGAAAGCATAACAAACAAACAAAGCAAACACAAACATAATAATAACATAATAATAATAATAAACATTCGCATTTATAAAATGTATTATAATATATTATTATCCTTTTATACAGTCCACTGTTTATTTATTTCACTACGAGCTATCGTCGCAACAGGATTCAATATATCTATAGTTTCTTAAAATTTTGGAACTGTCTGTAGTGAAAAGTGCATGGCTCATGCTATCATCATATTTATCTAAATCGTTAATAAGATAGAACAATGTAAGGTTATATTTTAAGAAAAGGTCCATATAGTAGAAACACAGTGAGATGTAGTTATTACCACACTGCCGAAAGCAAGACTTTAATATAACTTATTTTCAATAGTCACTAGAAATTTTACCATACATTCAGTTTAAGATATCAATAATAACATATAAATAGAAAGATCCATTTCACACTACATTTGAAATTTCATTATAAAAAATAAAGATCATTAAAATGATAAATATAATAGACTTCTCATTTACCGAATATACATATTTGTATTAGCATAAGTTAATGAAGATATTCAAGAATTGAGAATTTAGATTGTAGACGTACAAGGCGTTGGACCTATCATTAATCGTCTCCATTTTTTAGACAACTTCTTAATTAAGATACACATAAAGATATATCTATAGTTCTATAAAAGGCATATTATAGATCCATCATCGTGATTAAGATATTAGGAAGATCATAAATAGGTTTACGACCCATAATAATATCGCCATGTCTCAACATAAGCCTACATAACAGCGGGACAAATACTCTAAATAAACTATCACATAAAAATACAGTCGATAAAAATCCAATAAATAATACAATAGTTCTAAAAACGTCAGAATAGCAACAATGTTAATAATGAACTCGAAAGAAATCGTTACTTACAAGTTCGTCGCATAAATTCCACAACAAAAAAAACAAAAGGACCTTTTTGTTTACGAAAAAAATGTCTATGGGAAAGAACCAAGGGCTTGGACGCCTAAATATGTTAGGAGCGCGTCTCAACCAGTACGGGAGCGGAATTTTAAACAAGACTCCTTAAAGGGAACGTCGGGGATGCCTTAGGGTTTGATGAAAAACATCCAGGCGGTGAATCAGAACATAGTCTGGCCCTTGAAATTGCTGAGATTATTGTTTTAGTTATAAATAAAGATGTGTGTGATGGTATGAAAGAATATATATACCTGGAAAGGTAATGATCAGAAGAAAATGTTTTGGGATTCTTGACCAATTATTGAATTAGAATGTACCCAGTAATTTATTATGATCCATAAAAATATACGAGGTGGTTTATGGTCTGTCAGGTATATTTTTTGTCCCATCGTATGGATGAACTGTCTACGCATCAGGAATAAATTGTAGCACTAAACGATGGACACGAATTGTGTCATTTATATAGATATTATTGTCTTTATTATGATGGCACTGGGTCTGCTATAGCTTACTTTCTCTTGTAGACTTAGTAATGAATCTGGTAGAAGAGATATTTAGGACTTCTATTTAAGATATTTTACAACTACTGATTTTATAATATCACTTGTCACGGGCATTCGTTAGAAGCGTGACTCTTTTCAATACCGAGAGCCAGAGATTAGGAATATTCCTAACAAACAAATCAATATTTATCTTCCGACCCAGGCATTGAACCCTCACGATCGGTAGTTGTGCAAACTCTCACGCTTATTCGACTGGGCTAAGAAGACAGCCATTTGATAAAGTGAAAGGATTAAAACGAAACAACAATTAAGCTCGGCTAGACTAGACCAGATAAATGGCTACAGATAGACTTATATTATTTTCTGTCAAAATTAATTCGAGTGTTCAAAAGTAGCGGTCGAAGCACCTGCTAACAAGCCAATTAAAAACGTATAAAATGTAACTTAATATTAATTGTGATCTTGTTAACAAATACCGTTCTCAATCCTACAGAGATCCAAATCTGTAATTTGCAGTCTACTTACCGCTACTTGTGGAACTGGATCAATTTCTGTTACATATATACTATAAAATTAACATTTTCCCTTGCAATTTTCATAAATGTGTACCATTTATCTGATCTTGCACAATTTTCTTTTGCATGAGGACTTAATTATGTTTAAAAACGCCGAACTGAGATTCCCTTAAAAGACAACGTTTTAAAACGAGCATAATACTGGTAATTCGCTCCTACTTACATTTTAAATCATGTCCACCTTTATAAATTGTTCAGGTTTACCACCATACATTTTATTACGTAGAATACGCCCAACATCTGTATAAGAATGGGTCATTATGTAAATGATGTATAATGACAAGTGTTTGTGACCATTAAACTTAAATTCGAGTTTTACGATCGATTTGGATCGATATAGTTCCGAAGTGTTCAACGCAGTCATTAATGGATCGAACATAAATATCAGGCAACTTTTTGCCAAATTTAAATATTGCTGTTGATAATTTATACATTCTGTAAGTCAACATTACGAACAATGATACAGCTGTCAAAAAGTAGGTCGATATTAATAAACGATCGCAATTTTGCTGAACGTGAACCTTTTTTAACGCTGTACCCGCCATTAACACATAAAGCCTAATGATTACAAGGTCCGATCCATTTTAATATAATTTGAAATTCCATTCCCTAAGTTTCATAAACTGTCGATACGAGTTCATACATAGTTGTTGAGCAATAAAATGGTCTATGAAAATCAATTAGTTACATCGGTACTAAATTGATTATAAAACGTATTGAAATGCGTCTTGACTTTAAAGTAGCAACTTATATTCTTTTTCGCATGTGTGTTTAACGATGTAACCCGACCGGATGGCGTAGAGGTTCATGTACTTAGTCAACTCACAGAGCAGCGATAGCTCAGTGGGGAGACCAACAGACTGCAATGCAGAGGGTCTCAGGTTCGAACCCACGTCGCGCACCTCTGACTTTCGGAAGTTATATGACTTTTCGAAATTATGTGCGTATTGATTGACAATTATCGCCTGCTCCGTGCCTCGGAGAGCACGTTAAGCCGTCGGTCCCGGCTGCCATAATCATCTATGGCAGTCGTTATTGGTAGAGTGTCGACACAAAAAGATCCCACTGGGTCGAAGTGTCGCCGGTCTGCACTGACTGGCCCCCACATAAGATAAGATAGTCAACTCACCATTACCATTGCGGCGAATGTTGTGGGTTCGAATCCCACACGGGACAAAACTGTATGATCCACAAATGATTGATACGAGACTGACTGTTCCTTGTGTCCGTTGTTTGAATGTTTCTGAAGTTTATTACTAGTGCGAAAAAATAATAACTGAGACAAGCCACCTTACAATCTCTAATTCAACTCACAACTTGACTTTGAAACTTACAATAATACTAATAATAAATTATTATTATTATTTATTTCAGACCAGAGATCCATATGGGGTTAGTAAAATTCTTAAAGCTAAAGTTAGTAGGTAAAAGAGAAAGAAAGATAATTTTATTTGACATTGCCAACATGTAGCCTATTCCAATGTCTCCAGATAGGACTTTCTAATTTTGAAGCAATTACTTTTAGGTATCTGTTAGGACTGTCCCGCACTCTGCGCATCATAGACGCGGTTCTTTTGCGCAATATAGCTGCAAAGCCATATTCTATGTTAGCCTCTGCAAACATCGCCGATGCGCTACAGTACCGAGGCAGTCCCATCAGTATCCTAAAAGCATTGTTGTATTGCACTCTTAGTGCACTGACAGCCCGCTGCGTGTGACTTGCCCACAAACTGCAGGTGTAAAATGATTGAGCATAAACTCGAAACAGTGTGGTTTTAACTCCTATGGAGCATTTAGTAAACCTGCGAGCCAGCATATTGCACCGAATTGCCATTCCACTGCGCTCTCGCTCAATATCGGAATCGTCACTAAGGTTTTCATTTACTATATGGCCTAGATATTTAAATTATTTTACCCTATTTAACGGTACACCGTTTAAGGTCACACTAGGCACGCTGGTATGGTGAAGACATTTTGTGGTCCCGAGGTTCTAGTATTAGATTACAATACGAGTATATTATATAACATGTAAGATATTCTCGAGTTTAGGTCACACGACAAAACTACTTATTAAATAGAAACCTATACACAATCAAAAAGAAAAAAAAATCTTTCAGTAGTGACACAATACAAAAATACAGAATGAGGTCACCAAAAAAATAATATTGTAATATTTACATATGTACCTGTTATTATGATTTCTTTCGGGCAAAATTAAGTATACTCTTTAATATGTTTGAGCTTTACACAAATGGTTTTCAGCACTACTTACTTATATATTAAGATCTGAAATCCAAAAGCATAAGTCTTAAAAACTTGTGTTTACCTGTATCGGACTTTCACTGTCGGGAGATCAGTTTGTCATTCTCGAATCACTCACGATGATTAATGGTGTACAAAATTATATGGTGGTCGCGTCTGACGAAATTGGCCGGAGAATCATAGGGTCTTGGACCGTAAAAGTAAAAAAGAAGATTCGGTGTGGGAACATCCTTTTATACATTAAGGGAGTTTTGCCCTTTTTTCATTCGATCGTGAGGAAGCACGCTCGATCTGATCAAACTTTTATAACCCACTCACCGATTTTATGGTTTTAATTTCAATCAGGAAAGCTGATAACTTTTCGAGTTTTGTTACACTTTATGTGATAGAAATTTGAAACGGATGCTTTGTACAATCCAACATTGTTACAATATTAATTTAAAAATAGAGGGTGGTATTATTACTCTACATTCGCACCAGCGCACAGAACAATGCGTGATCTCTCGAGGGAGGGTCTGTCGACCCCTTTCGCAAGTAATAATTCCTGTTCACCATTATCACACAGATTATTCCAATGTTGAATTTATAAAAAAAACATATTGGAATAAATAATTAATAGAGCTTTTAACTTCACGACAGATTTAAAGTAAGAATACTCAATGTCAATAAAAGATAAGGCTATATAAGGAACAAAACTGTATACAAAACAATATAGAGTATGTATAATCTGATTATCAAGCAGGTCAGTCCGTACAACATGAATCTAGGCGCACATGTCTGCGGTGTGCGCAGCGTCATTCGCGTCAGTGAGACGTCGCGCGCCGGACGTCAGCGCGCGCGCCGAGTCCGTTACAATTCAAATTTCAAAAATCTAACAGAACAAAATTGTGACATTTGTTAACAAAAGAAAAAACAAAGTGTGTGTTCCAATACCTACTCCGGATTTTGTGTGTGGTAACAGTGGTGTAATAATAATTGGTTGATTGATTCTGTACTATGGTGTGCATGTAGAGACAAGTGGTTGTGACCTTCTGTGTTATAAAAAAGGAGTTTGTTCCCAAACTTGTATGCAAAAGTGATAGAAATATGAATTCGAAAAAATTGGAATGTTTTGACGACGACGATTCTGTGGATGATAAGCCGAGTCTCAGCTTTTTAGGTAAGTTAGAACGAGATAAAGAAAATAGTACAATAGAGTAAATATACAGAAACAGTTTCATTGATAACTTCACGTTTGTGTGGTTGGTTGTTTATTGATATGGATATCGGGAAAATTTTGTGTCAGTGATAAAGTGTGGGGTTAGAAATGTTATTAGTAAACGTCGTGAACTTTGCTGCAGAAATCATGACTTTGTAATGTACATTATTATCTTTAGATTAGATTTCCACATCAGTAATTTGAAAACCCATTTATGAATGTCATAACTGGATATCTGTTTAAAATTCAAATGAGAAATATGAAAGGGGATTATTTGTCAGTTAAGGCACGATTAGGTTGTAATGAAGATATTTTGTAATCATAATTGTCCATTTAACATATATGGGTGAATTAAATTATTACACACTTTAGAGCAATTTGTGTGAGTCGTTGTCTAGTTAATCTTATTACTCACGGCTACATATTCTCTTCACGGTTGTAATAAGTTTATGTACGAGTGATATACTAAAAAGATCGTGTCTCGCAATTAACCTTCGCAGTTTCCAGCGACTGTAGTAATTATTCCAGTCCATTGAATGTGTCGTACAGATTTTAACATAAAATAAAGATAAGGTTTTTCTCAAGTATACATTCACATAAAGAAATATTCACATTTTATTTGCAGCAAATAAAGCATAAACCAGACTTTGTTGCAAAGTGTATCTCCATATACGTAAATAAATAGACTACAATAAAAATATATTTTCATTGACAACTATCACCGTAAAATATTTTTGGTAAGTTCCATAAAATTGCAAAATAATTTCTCAATATTTTGTAATGTCATCTAAATCTGGATGTTGTGGGGGTGTATTGACTCATAGACAAATGAAGCCACGTATCCTGGTATGAGTCAGGTCCACCGAAGGTTCATAACCCACGCCAATAACTTACTCTACCGTCAAGCTGAAGAGTTTATGTAGGTAGTACAAGTGAAATTCAATATTACTTGACAAGTCGTTGTAGCGCCACAATCAGGATTTAAAGAATATAAAGAAAATCAACATACGATCAGAAATATGCTGAATGTAGAACTTTAATAAGGCGTACAATTTCAAAGTGAAATTATCAGTGTATGGATTCTGATTACATTTTAAGTGGTTTTATTGTGTCTACTGTTTTATGTCATGCTTCATTACCTATGCTCATTGCTGTTAGAATATATTTAATATCTTATGTAGATTAGTTGACACAGATTCTTAATAGCCAGTCATCACTTGCATATTTATTTCTATACAAAAGTAAATCATGTATTTAATAACTAATGAGATCATTCTTCAAGCGATCCTAATTCCATTTTCTATGAATCAGATAAGCATAATTCTTGCTTGTAAGAACGATTTATAACGGAAAAGTCTTCTGCGTATGTAACTTGCTATCAAAATTTACTAAAATGTGGGTTTATACTGATGGTTGTGTTCAACTAATTGGCAATGACCTAAAAATTTGAATGCGTATGCAAATGTCCATTAATAATAAAGTATCTAATGTGTATTTTACGACTATATTGATGACAAGTTACTTAGTATAAATGTTGGCACGCTTCTAATCTTAGTCCGTTAGACTTGATTGTATTTATCAATACGTAGAATTTGGGATTCTTTATCGCCAATTTGTTAAAGTTCGGTACTAAATTCAAATTGTTTTATTGCGTTAAATTGAAAATGTTTTTTCACTTTAAAACAAAATGAAAGTTAACTTTCATTTCCAGGTAGTAAATAACATTTTAAGACATGGTAAAAACAAACATTTTCTGCACTTGTTGTTGATTCCTAACGTAATTATGATGAACGACCTGTGATATGGTGAATCTTCGTAACAAAAACTTCCTGAAATTAAATTAAAAGTAATTGACAAATTATTCATGATTTCAACATCTCTCATTGATACCACTCCAGTGGCTTACTTATTAAATTATAAGCTTCGCTTAGCTTTCTTTACTATTGGTAACACGGCGTAGGAGTTTACTAGTTTATATAATTACATGTCTAATTAAAGTTGTACTAAGCTCGGACGAGCAATTAAGATATTTTCAAAGTAATTAAAACACGTTTCACTTCGAAGTCATGTTTTTACTATTTTAATTACTGCATTTATTCCTCGCTGTTTCCTTTTTTGGGTATGTAGTAGTAGTACCAGGAAGCTCATGAACGTAGCGGTTACTTTATGTTGGCAAAAGAAAGAATTGCAAATGCTTTAATCAAACAGCTTTAATGCAGCTCATTACTATTATATATGAGCTTGTCTATAGATACTTTAATACGCTTTATCCTAATCCTAACTAATATTATAAATGTGAATGTAAGTTTGTATGTTAATTACGCTTTCACGCCTCAACTACTCAACCGATCATCATGAAATTTTGCATACACATTGTCTGGGGTACAGGAAAGGGCAGGGAACCTTTCATCCAGAAAAAATACTGTTACTAACCTAACTTAACCTACATTTACGCGAGCAAAGCCACGGGCAAAATCTAGTACTCCATAAAAGATAAAATCAAAGTCTATAAGTTTCAACACACAGAGCGCCAAAGTTTTACCCGCTTGCAAGTGTTTATAAATTAAAGGCTAGTTTTGAAGGTAATACTCAGGCTTAAACGAACCAAGGGTTGGTCTAATTTTAGCTTTGCGATAACTATCGAATCGGGAAACTTTAAATTATGTCTCGAAATTAGCTGATAGTCAGCACAAACTACACCTAATAAATGCGTAAAACGTTCCAATCTAGCATTCAAAATCTCGATTGCACACCAAAATATTCACGATAAAATTAATTCGAGTAATTTTTATAACAGCTTATTGCTTTTATATCTTTTTGCCCTTTTAAGGTAAGTTACATTTGTAGGATTTACTTAAACATTTCTGTCGAAACGCATGTCAAGTGCGGTCAAACGCTCCAATTTGTACTAACACACGGGGACCAATTAAAAACGAGATCTTCTTGTTTAAGAAGAACCAGTTTAATTATTGGCGATTAATTCAATAAACTTCATGGGTTCAAACCAATTAAACTTTTACTATAATTATCAATAAGAAGGTAGTAAATACTTTATTTATGTAACGGTATCGTGTCTTCAGGCAGTTGTATAATGTTTTTGCGTGATTGTACAAATAGATTAGAGATTTTATTGTTCGTATTAATTTGTTAGAGTGGGCTGTAAATTCTTGTTAGACTTGAAGATTTCCTTTGATTTGAATTAAGACTGAGGTTATTTAAAGAGAAAATATGAGACAAGAAAATTAATGTACTTAGGCATATTATGACAATTATTATTAATGTTGTAGTTTGTAGACACGTATTCAATGAAGCAGCTGTCTGTAGCATAGCATCAGTTTTAAAAGAACTCTGATATAATTGTGTAAATACCTGTATCCATGGGTCCAGAGATCATTAATTCAACAAGCAAGTGGGAAGCTAATTGATTTTACGTATTGAGAATAGTATATTGTGCATTCTGTTGGCGTTCTGATTTAAATATATAAATAATAACAACATTAGTTCCATTATAATTATTCACAACATTACCACAATGTTAACGACTCACATCTGTGGATTCTACAGCCATTATACAGAAAGCTTTATTAGTTAACTGATAAAGTTAAATAATGCTTGGATAGTTAACCGTGGGGTCTGTGATATCTAAATATTGTTTAAAATTAACTTAAAAACTCTAAGAAAACATGAATAAATTCAAGCTTAAGCGTAATGTCACTTAAGAGTATAAATAGCTTAACCGATTTCGATAATATTAGTATGTATCGCTGTCTTGTCTTCTCGCTTGGGTTAAACTAGTTAAATTAATTTAAAAAGTTTATCATATATTATTATGTTTGTGTAAAATTCATGTCAATGTGGCTAGTGATAGTGAATCGATCGATCATTGTATTTAAAGCCGATATCCTGTGATCAGGTTTCGGTTTTAGAACTTTTGTAAAAAATAGTCACACCATACCAGACTTAAAACAGCTGTCTCTGGACTACAAAAACTGTTATGGCGAATAAGTATTGAACCCTACTAATCTTATAAAGGTGAAAGTTTGTAAAGTTGTTTGAATGCTTAACCACAGCTGGTTAAGCATTCAAACAATTTTGGACAATAACAACAACAATGGATTTGGGTGAAACTTAAAAACTGGAAATACAGAAAAACTTTGATTTGAGAATAAAATTACTTTATATACTAGTGTATTACATACCTACAAGGTTCAAGCGGAAGAAGCCGTGAAGGTAGAAACCAGTATTACATTATGAATTTGAAGACTAAGAAAGATTTCTGCCATGAATTAATGGGTAAATAGCCGGTTGATATCCGACACTCTCCAATTAGACCATGTATGTTCCAAGAAATTAAAAACGACTCAGCTGTTTTTGATCAGATCAGCTTGCAAGAGTCATGCAAACAGGTTTCAGAGGTGATCCTAAAAATAGATTACCAAAATTTTTTGAGCTTAGGTATCCCGCTTACAACGTCCTTTACCTTACTTCTATTTGCCATGCAAGATTCAACCTTAGTTTTGTCAACATAAGTTTCAAAATACTTTACTTACTAGAGTTGTAAAGTCTCGTTTCACTTTTTGTTTAGCAAATAAGGTTTCGCGAAACACCTGTAGTCTATAGCTTTTTTTCTTTACAGTTTGTATTGAATGGGTTTCGATGATCGACACATCTAAAAGTAATTTGTCATGATCAAGTTGAGGCGATGACGTCACTTATGGTCGTCACTTTGTAATGACCTTGGGTTAACAACACAATGGCAGTGCGGAAGTGTTGATAGCTTTAAAATCTAATGTTATTTGAGATGTTTGATAATAAAACTAGAATTTAATTCTAGTGGGTCTCCCCATATATGTATGTACGTTCGTTTGTATATTATATGAGCAAAGGTGTGTTTCTACATCTACATTCACCAGTTGTATAAAATCTATAGCATTTTATTATCGTCTTACCAGGCTCGTTGTTGCAAAAGAGATTTTTGTAACAGAAAGAACCTATGAACGTTTACTTTGACTAAAGAATCAAATTAAAGATAATAGAATAGTAAATGACATAATCCTCACATTCTAATCCTAACTAATATTACAAATGCAAATTAAAGTAAGTTTGTTTGTTACGCTTCCTCGCTTTAACTACTCAACCAATCATCATGAAATTTTGCATATACGTGGTAGTAGAAGATAAAAAAGGACATTATGGTATTTTTAATCCAGAACGGTACTGTTACAGGAACAGTACTTTTTTCTGTAAAGTACTTTTGATGTTATTACTCAATTACGAGTAAGCAATAGAACGGATTTGGATAAATTAGCATACAGAGTCGTAATACACATAGGATATTTTTTATCCAAGAATATTATATGTCTTTCTGTAAAATTTACCTGGGTGAAACCGCGAGCAGATGTACCTACTTTTTATCCCGGAATATCAGATGTGTTCTTTTAAAATTCATCCGGGTGAAACCGTGATTAGATACCAGTTACTCATAAATCAAACACAGTATATACAGATACAAACAGTGCGGCGATTCAAAGCCAGTAGTAATTGCAAAGCTAAAGATATTTCTAGTTATTGCTGAGATCGCATAGCAGTTCCACTCTCCCTGTCTATCTGTTTGACGTGGCGAGATATGCATATAGAGAGGGTGAAAGTGACGTTTACTTTGGAGGGGTGAATTCACCGGTAGATAGAAATATATTCCATAATCTATATATTTATATGCAAAGAGAAAACTTTGTATACTTTTTGCACGCACGGAGTCTAAGGTTATGGTATAGTTAAAGTTTATTTGGATAAGTACAGAAATTATAAAAATAATAATGATTTATAGTATAATTTTGAAACATGAAAACGTGTATGAAAAAATTGTTCTTGCCTCTTTTTTAGCATTTTGCGCAAACGGAGGAGTGTTAGATTTGCTATAGTTAGTTTATTTGGAGTGTAGAAGGTTAAACTATATAATAAATGATTAATTACGGTATAATTTCGATCACTGGGCGACTACAAACAACATTGAAAAATTGCGTTTTTAAATTTGTAACGGGAATTTTAGTGATCATGCATAATAACTAATTTGATGGTTCAGCGGTAGCGAATGCTGTTTTTTCTCGGACTGGATATCCGGATAGTGCAAAGTGATATTGAATTTTCTGTAAAGCAATTCTAACATTTTAAAAAAAGGCAGCTATAGACTAGTGCTAAACCGTTGGACTGCCACGTAGAGGTCTCGAGTTCGAACCCAAGGCGCGTATCTCTGACTTTGCGTACCAGATATAGTAAAATATAACAGTCAAAAATAGTAAATGATCACCAGATTGCACAACAAAATATATTTAAAGAGATCAAAATAAGTCGACAGAGCCCCGCATAGTTAATTATCGCTTGCTTTAACGGTGAAGGAAAACATCGTGAGGAAACCATGTCTGATAGTTTTTCATAATGTTCTCGAAGATAAGTGGAGTCTGCCAACCCGCACTGGGCCAGCGTAGTGGACTATGGTCTAACCCTTCTCACAGTGAGAAGAGGCCCGTGCCCAGCAGTGGGACAGTTTAATACAGGGCTGATATTATTATTATTATAATTCTTAGTAGCACGAAGTTTAGAACTGGGCGTCGTAGACGCCAATAGGCCTGCTCCTTATTACTTGGCACTTAAAACTATAACCATAACGAAATGTGGGTGCTATACACAACTCTAATCTATATATTAATACGTGAAGCAAAAACTTTGTACTTACCCCTTTTTACGAAAATTGCGCGGACGGAGATGTATAAAATTTGGCACAGTTAAAATTTATATGGAGAAGGAGAGGTGAATCCTAATATTTTTATAAAATATGCATTAGAAATACATTAAATTAATGAAAAAACACTACACGCACACAATACATGGTTGTGATTGTGTGCGTGTAGTGTTTTTTCATTAATTTGACACACGCAGTCGAATAGTTTTCGACATTGTTCGTCTGACGTCGCGCGTCGTACAATTCTTTGTAACTATGGTTACCTATACCTTATTTATTTGTAATAGAGAAAAATAAAACAAAGTAGCAAGCTTAGGAATTTTGGTCGAATTTTGACTACTAGGCGACCGCTAGTTTTAGTTAAAACATCAAATTTAAAACCGGCGTGAAATAGCGCTTGCGTTGTGTTTCGTCGAGTGAGTGAGAGTACCGGAGGCCCAACCTCCTGGGAGAAGGGGACAAATTTAAAAGGCTGGCAACGCGCTTGTGACTCCTCAGGTGTTGCGGGTGTCCATGGGCGGCGGTAATCGCTTACCATCAGGCGATCTGTCTACTCGTTTATATATAGGTTATAGGATAATAAAAAAAAACAAAATCTAAATTTTATTTCTAAAATACAGTTGTTTACAAGAATTTAGTGTGGTTCTCATGGTCGATAATAAATTGCCTACAACATAGCTCGTTATAATAGGCTTTCCATTCTAACCGTGAAATTCCCAGTATGATTAAATTTTCCCCAATTCGATTACAAAAATCGAATCCCATAATCGATTAAACATAATCGATTCATATATCGGATCTCGTATCGATTTATAATAAGCCCTTTTATTCTCATATTTGACAGATTCTTTATAAGATTATCTAATGTAATGCTTGGAGTGTAATCGTTTGAAACGGTTTACCCACGGTTATAAAAACCGTGGTTATTTTACTTAAGCTTGGAATATTGTATTGCTGCCTTTGCATTAGGATAACTTTCTTTTTATCCCGGTCTTGGATATCATTTACTGAATATTGCTTTCTCAGTGGTGCTGTTGCATTTGATTGTAGTCGATTGTGTGGTGTTTGGTTTGATTCCTGTGTTGGGAATAGTGTTTTTAGATATTCGTTAGGCAATTCTTAGTAGTAGTATTTTTACTTTTTTATTCAATTAAGGTGGCAAACTAGATACGGTCCGCCTGATGCTTTGTGGTCTATAGACGCCTGCAACACCAGATACATCACTTGTGCGTTGCTGAACCTTTAGGAAAGGTAGTGGGAAGGAGGAGATGGAAGACGAAAGAGGGTGATTGGGCCAGCGGCACTCTCATTCACCGAACGAAACACAACAGTAGGAATACTGCTATTTCACGTCGATATTCTGTGAGAGGGTAGTCCTTCCCCGGTCGAGCCGGCCCATTCATGCTGAAATCAGCGAGGCTCTACTGCTCAAAACAGTGCCGTACCTAGGCCGGTCCGATAGACCGAAGTAATATTGTTCTCTTTTTGTGAGATTTGGGATCATAGTTGGTAAAATATGGATACGATACTAATATACATTTGCCTGCCTCTTCAAAGGTATATATGTGCAGACTTCAGTCTGTGTATAAATATATCGATAGAATTTATTTGTCTTCCTTTTGAAAGATCGCGGGTTCGATTCCCGCACAAGTCAAACATTTGTGTGCAAGAACATGGGTGTTTGTCTTGGTCTGGGTGTTTCTATGTATAATATGTATGTATTTACAAAAAAAAGTATATATTTATGTTTATCCATTGTCTAGTACCCAAGTTCTGCTTAGTTTGGGCTAGATGGTGTTGTGTGTATGTGGTAGAATACTATTATTATTATCTTTAGTCTCTGCTAACATGGCGGATTTTATTTACATCTTGTATTATAATTATTATCAAGCGGTGTATAATTTTCACTTCTAATGGAGATAGATAGTTAAGTGGCTGTTACAAATTACCTGACGAAATATTACCACCTTGATACTTTGGTAGTCTAGATCATCGAACCTGGAAAACCTCACGTCAACAGTTACACAAGTGCTAAACTTTTACTACTGAGCCCTAAACAACGTAGTAATTATGACCATATCGAAAAATGTTTATTGTCTAAGCTTTATATAAGAAATATTACATTGATTATGACGAGATTAAAACTCAAATCAACGTTCAAACCGTAAAAGATTAGCACAGATTCAAATATAAAGTGGCTTATAAAAATTCATGAAAAAGAAAAGCTTATAATCTCACATTTATTGTCATGAATTTAATTGTGAAACTGCTATTAATAATCTCGGTTCTAGAAAGCTCTGAGAAGTGTTTTTAAATGAGTTTAAGTGCTGAAACTGTTTGGAATTTCATATAATGATGATTCGGAGAACAAGATTCATTGCCGTACCATTATTTATGAATGTGCTTTAAATATAATAATACGTACTCACTTCACTTACTAAAAGCTGTTATTAAAATGAAAGTAATCTGTTTCTGTGACTAGCTTTTAGCTGGGTATCATTGCCAGGTTTCTTGCTGTCACTGGGTTTATCTTAACAACAACTAAAACTTATCAATGCTTTTCCTAATTCGATTATTGCAGCTGTCAAAACTTACTATAAAAACATTTATTGAGATGGTCTACATCCCAAATCTTAGAAACTACTTAATCATACAAAAATCAGTATAAATTTGTATTTTTGCGGCGTGCAATGGGTCAGGCTTGCGATGGAGTGACTGTGGTTTGACTCCCACTCATCGCACCAACGATGTGTACCTTCTCCTACATAAGCATTCTAGCTTAACTGGACAAGTTAACAAAAATACTAGTAATTTGTAACCGATTTTTTTTTATCTCATACACACAACACCATCTAGCCCAAACCACAAAAGAAATACGTATTTCTTTTGTGCCCAAACTAAGCAGAGCTTGTACTATGGGTACAAGACAATGGATAAACATAAATATATACTGCATTTTTTTTGGTAAATACTTACATATATACATAGAAACACCCAGACCAAGACAAACACCCATGTTCATGCACACAAATGTTTGACTTGTGCGGGAATCGAACCCGCGACCTCAGGCTTGGCAGTCATTATTAGCAGTCTACAATAATTCAACCACCTTTAAGTCACCTGCATTAGTAATAAATCTTGTGACGCAGGTGACCTTACAATCATTCAAACAACGGGCACAAAGAACATCTATACTCGAACCAACAATTTTAATATAATATTGTCTTCTGTTCACGCGAATGTTATTCATTGAAATTAAACTACTATAAGGATTTTATCGCGTTGTTTATTTTACACTTTATTACATAATTTAGAAACTGTTACACTACTATTACTATTAAACTTTACTTATGTTTAAGCTAATTAAACTATTGAAACTATTAAAACTATTGATATTTATATTTACACTTTCCCCGAAGTTTCTGTTGCTTTTCAGTAGCCATGGTCACAGGGAGACTAAGATGGTAGTTGTCTCAATGTTCCAGTGTAGTTATTTCAAAGTACCCGAACATAATAATTTAATCATTGGTGTTTTTATTTACAACAATTTTAAGATCGAACACACAGCACCCGGTGCCATCCGTGTCCTTTAAAACAATTTAAACTAAAAAACGTCCGATAATGACCACAATTCCCTTCAGTTTTTACTCCTTCATCCTGTTAAGTCTCGCTAATCTCCTTTAAGCCGTGAACACACGAGGCGACAAACAACGTGTGAGCTTCCAGTGTGGTCCGATGAACAACAAAGGGACGGTCGGGACCGAACGATTATATCGTGGCTTCGCTATCCTTACAAATTATTTCACGCCTTTGAGTAATGAAATGGACATAATATGACTTTTTAAATGATGTTGGAAGGATTGTATTAAAGGATGGAAGTTTAATAGAAATGATAAAATTAGGTCAAAAATGCATGTATTTTTTTCCGATGAAATCCAAAATTTCAATTTATACCTGTCGAGGTTTTCCCTCAAGACTACAGTATAGGGTTCTTCAAAAAGGATGTTAAAAGGTTTTTACAGGGTCAGCAGCGCGCAAGTGATGCCTCTGCGTTGCAGGTGTCTATAGGCTACGGTGACCTCTTACCATCAGATGGGTGGCGTATGCTTGTTTACCACTTTAGTTGTATAAAAAAAGTCCTTAGGTAAAATAATAAAATATGTAAGTTTATTTTGCGTAGAGGCTATGTACGTATATTGAATTATCACTGACTCCTAAGATCTTTTATAGATCAAAACAAACACCTCATTTTCTGAAAGCAGTTGATTTTTAAGCTAACAAACTGCTAATTTGGTTATTACATATTTATGTATGTACATACACACATAGAGATTCCACAACCAATCCTGACGGAACCGAGTATTCGAACTTCAAATCAGAACCATTTTTTTCTTTTTTATGCGGCCGGCTATTTAATGGTTTATGGTTGGTTCACGTCGTTGTTGGATGTTCGTGCGTTTTTTAAACAGGTCTTTCTCCACTGATAGACCAAGTACTTTGCTTTGTTTCAATATAATGGATAACACTCAGTGTGATATATTTGCGGATGAATGGAAAAATATATTATAAGGTAATGAATATTGTGAAAAGTTAGTATGATAGTTACATTCTTAATTAGTCTAAGTGGCCTGCGGTTGTTCTAATTAAATAAATAAATAAATGATTTATGTAGCTTCATAATTAGTTTTGATGTCAGCGGCTCTTTTATGATATTCTAGAATAATTGTTGCTTTTTCTGCAATATTAACTTATAATTGTAGGAAAACAAAATAAAGGAAATATAAACCTTTTATTGGTTTGTTAAATATAAATTACACTAAAGCTTAATTGAGGAAACCATCGTTAGACGTAACCTAGTTTTTGATGACAAGACACTTAAGATCAATACATGATTAATAATTACAAGCCTTCTTTCACTCTAATTGATATAAGTTAAAACATCACTGATTTATGGTATCATTTACGGCAATTAAATGCAAATATTTAGGAGGCGTAATCAAATATTTAAATTGATTTACGAACTAGATTGATGTTTGTTTATATTAAACTTTCAATATTAATTGCTTTACTGCATTCCAATATTCCATTTCCTTTTATATCTAACTTTAATTAGAGAAAGGAAAAGCATAACCATAAATAAGGCCTTCAATTGGAGCCGTAGATCTTCCATTTGTTAGAATTAGTATCATTTTAATCAGAGAGCAAAGGAAAATTTAAAGACGTCACACGTGTTATATTCTAAAAACCAAAATTATTTATTTAAATAAATTAAATATTAATAAAGAATCCTAACTAATATTATAAATGCGAAAATGAGTTTGTTTGTTTGTTTGTTACGCTTTCACGCCTTAACTACTCAACCGATCAACATGAAATTTTGCATACACGTTGTCAGGGGTACAGAATAGGACATACCTTTCATCCAGCAAAAATAACTGTTGCAAATCTAACCTAACCTACATTTACGCGAGCGAAGCCGCGGGTGAAAACTAGTAACTATATAAATAAAGTATGGTTAAAATATAGAAATTCAACAAAAGCGTGTTAGTGATAGATATATACACAGGCGATATAAATCTGTTATATAAACTGATGGTGTTGTCTACGCTCACCATCATCCGTCATCATAAAAACATCTAAATCAAATCAAATCTTCTGTATCTTAATCCTTCCAAAATCCTTGCTGGCAACTTAATACAATACTTTCATATTAATAGTCAAAGTCAAAAATAATTTATTCATTTAGGTCACAAAGTAACACTTATGAACGTCAAAATATATAGGTTAGTGAGTTTACTGAGTTACTGAAGCTACATTTAGGTTAGTTGCTATGTTCAGGCAAAGGGTTGAGCCTATGAGAAGAAACCTGCAAGACACTTCAGTATTTTACAATTTAGCAAATAAGTAAGTTCCCGATAGTATTTATGTTCAAGTTTTAAGCCAAAGTTTTTATGGGTTGAACATTCAGACCTAATAAACATTTTAAATTCGGTGTCGACTAAAAATGTTTACCAAACCTTTTTTTCAAAAGCCACACAGCGCCTTCCGAAGCGCATTATCTATTTTTGGAAGCGTACAAGTTAGGCTAATATTAACCGAACAAATTAGTGGGTCACCATTTGTTTAGGTACAATCCTTTGTCTTACCCCATCTGTTAGCACGACTATTAGAATCGATGGGATATTGGAAAAAGGTTCCAGAAACGCTATAATCGAAATTTCTGACGCTGCTAGTTGAGAAATTTTAATACGCTAAATGTACAAACATAATCACGCTAAATGTACACACAGGCAGTATGTTTTAGATCCCACATATAGAATACAGAATACTAGATGTGCCCGCGGTTTCACCCGCGTTTATGATTACTGCGCCGCCCCAGTGGGTCGTAGCGTAATGTTATATAGCCTATAACCTTCCTGAATAAATAAGTTATCCAACAAAAAAGGAATTTTTCAATTCGAACAAGTAGTTCCTGAGATTAGCGCGTTCAAACAAACAAACAAACTCTTTAGCTTTATAATATTTGTATAGATTAAGGACAAGCCTATTACCGTTTACTGGGCATAGTTCCAAACGCCGGTCTACTACTAAGAACTTTTTGCAGAAAATCTAATTGCACGCTTTGTGTAATGACGATAATATGATCCATAGAGATATTATGCTTTATGTCTGGATTGTCTATGGGTACGTTGCTTAGAACTTTCTTTGTAGTGTTATCAACGCTAATAATGTTTCTGATTATGCAAAAATCCATGGGCACGACAACTATTTACCATAAGGCGGATAAGACAAAAAATAACATTATTTCGGATTCACATGTGACAAAATTGCCGCGTTCCATAGAAGCGGTTCCGCATCTGAAAGTTCGTCGCATCTGTCTTTTTATATTTAAATCGCAAGGTGAAGCTCAAGTAGTAATGAGATATGTATGGCATATGCCGTTGAAACTTTAAGCTAAAATCAGTACAAATTGGACTCCAGAAGGTGCTAAAAGGCAACGTGTTAGACCAGGATGGTGGGTTTAGAAATACAACTAGTATCATCGTGTCAGCCAAAAAACATCCACTGCTGGACACAGGCCTCCCCCAAGGTTTTCCACACAGACCGGTCTTGGGCCACCCGGTAGGTTAAAAAAATGAAAATACAAATAGTCTTGTATATAGACTCGTGCATAACATGAAGGAGCCAAACAGGATATACGGTTAGTGCGACAGTATCTAGAATCTATATATGCAATACATCCTACGGTTGATATTAATTTAAAATCGTCGTAAATAGCTTTAAGTGCTTTCAACATCAGCAATGAACGTTCTTGTGTAACACAAGTGCTTTTAAAACCTAAAAATAGATTTCACATAAGGATATAATATAATTGTAATTTATTAATTTTATTGGTCGTAAAACAAATTATTATACAACTAAAGCCGATGTGAATGAACCGTCTCATGTTTTAATGATCGAATGAAATGGCAAGTATATGCGAAATACGTTAAGTTCTCCATTAGGTACTCACGGTGCTTATATGCAACGTGTCATTGCAATAATAAAATCTGGAAGTAGTTTCTGTCGATAACTATATTTTGCGTGCGGCTTTGCTTGCGTCAATGTAGGTTAGGTAAGGTTACTAAAAGTATTTTTTTCTGGATGAAATGTACCCTATTTTCAATTCTGTACCCCTGACAAGGTGTATGCGAAATTTTATGATGATCGGTTATTATAGTCACGACGTGAAGCGTAACAAACAAACTAATAAATAAACAAACAAAAATCATTATTATAATATTAGTTAAGATTTATTCTCTGCTAAGCTCATGCAGACTTCTCTCCCACTTTTGGAGATAAAAACTAATAAACAAATCATTTAGAAAATCAAGAAAATTCATTGCAGCAAGATAGACAGGTAAACTAACAAACACTCTTTCGCCTCTATAATATTAGTATTTTAATTTCTATGTGGTTTCAATAGACTAGTATAGATAAAAATTCTTCAGTATCTATCTAATGGATGATATAACATAACAAATCTTCTGTGCGTGTGTTTGTAATTAAACTCCTCCTAAACGGCTGGACCGATTTTGATAAAAATATTTGTGTGTGTTCAAGTGGATTCGAGAATGGTTTAGATTTGTTTTATTAACATTTTTTTAAATCTGATATCCAGTCTAATCCGGTTAGACCAGAAACGCCGACCCCAAGTGACTTGGGAATAATAAAGACTAGGAAGAAGAAGACTATAGCCGAAATCGACTTGGAGGAACCATACTTAGCAAAATATGGTTATAATACTCACCTGCGTACCCCATCAGGGTATATCATGTTCAAAATATTATAATAAAGGGATTCAATATAATGATCAGCAAAAATACTTATTGGTCAGCAAATATTGCACTGCATAACGAGCATCTATACGCCTGAAATCACTGCATTCCGTCTCGGAAGTGTTAGGTTATGTTAGGTTCCTTTTTTTAAACCCACCCAAAAATAGGAGCCCCGCAAAGCGGGGCTCCGTCGACTTAGTTTGATCTCTTTTAAGTTTGCTGGCCATGAGTTAAAGATCAATTAACTTTTTTTGCTGCGCAATTATTCCTTTTTTGCTGTGCAGTTAAATACTACCCTATAATATATGTAAGTAAGTTGCAGTGTTTAAAGTTTAGCATTATGCTAATCTTTCTTTGTTTCTACGCGAATGATACGTGTAAGAAGAGCAGTGTGTGCATTCTCAGTATTGTAGGTTACGCTGCTCCGCGATTGTGCAATGTTAACATTACACAGTTAATGTCAACAATACTGAACGCCAGTGTTTCCATTCGAAATATCACCTACACAATTAAGAGCAAACTTTACAGTTCTGAATATTGTGGCAATACATTTCGCTTGCTAAATATTAAAAGGAGTCATTGATTTAAAACTTAAATTTAAGTTTAAGTTTTTAATCAACGAATCCTTTTTTTATAATGTATACTAATATTATAAATGGAAAGGTCTATATTGTCACTTTCAAGGCTAAATTTGTAAACCAATGTCGAAGGAATTTGGTTTATACCTTGGAAGCTAGAAGTTGCTTTAATTTTAATGTCAAGAAACTGTTGCATAAGTAATATGATACATGAGAACCCTTTATCCATTTATTTGTCTGAAACATTTTCATGGTTAACACTGAACATGATGCAACCGTATATGAAAATGGAACTTGAAATACAGGCCATACAAACATTATATACATAATATTTAACTTGTTCAAAAAAAGATTTTTCATGTTCTATCCACAATAATAGTCCTAATATTCGATAGTAATTATTTATTCAATTAGTCATTGTAAGTATAAACGTGCGATATAGTTAGACTATTAGTTTAATTTATATCAATAATTATACCACCTGAACCTGCCTTATATAAAATATTTTAGCTAAATTACTTTTAATTTATTTAATGTACAGTTTTAACCACAGTTTTAACGCTAGAATTTCTTATCGATAATTTGATATTAATTCTATCTGTAGATCTTTGATTCCAACTTTAATTCTAGAAGCTGAGTGTATTATTACTGATTATTATGGTCGTGTAGGCAACATGCTGGCTTCCTATTAGAAACGCCCCGTTTATTATAATAATCTATATAATCCAAACGCGTCAGTGAAAATTACATAATGTATACAAATATGACACTTATAATGTCGAATTGATATTGCTACGTGCATTGTCCGTCTCTCGACATGAACATTATTATTATTTTCGTATCTAGTAGCACTTCTTGTAAAATAGCCGTGTAACTTTACCAGGTCCTGGTAACATGCTCATAGTACCCGCAAATTATGTGCGCCGTGCGCGGTCCTTCGTGCTCTAAGCCGAAACAGCACGAATAGTTCAGTAACTCGTAATATTACTTACTAATATGCCATTGAAATTATATACATAATATATCTGAATATATAAAATAAGTATCGTAAAGCTTACGTCTGGATAACCTGCATTGAAGAGATAAGCAAAAATTTGCTATACTCATACTTCGAAGCTCGTTTTGAAAAGTCTTCTCTGACAAGGAGATTAACTTCACAGTTCACAATTTTAATAAATCAATGTAACCATAGCAAAATGACATTCCGTCTGAGCCCCGGCGAGCAAAACTTAATATAGACGTTCAAAAACATTACTTTTCATGTTTAATATACATAAAGAAAGTAAGTCTTTGCTTACCTGCAAAGTCACAACCACGATTGTTCATACAACAATATCGATCGTAATTTGCGTGAAAACACGTGACGCGATTCGATAAATAGAAGCAAATAAATTTGTCGTCATGCCTTTTAAGATTGACGCTTTTCTGCCCAACTTTCTGGTCAAGTGACCTCAATACATTGACCTTACTGCAGACACTTATACAAATAACAGAACGTGACGATGCGATGTAAGGGTCCAAAACGAAATAAACACCCACCGTTGAGGCGGGTTTTAGTTTACTTTTTATATTAGCATTTGTATTAAGCGCAACGTCGTTTCATAAAAGCTTCCACCGTGCCTTTAATTTGTTTTCTATCCATAGCACGCTTAACTGCAAACGGGTCTCCATATTTAAACACAAATGAAGCAATGAAAACGTCCCTTTCGAAATTTACGACTTCAATTAAGGTATGAATATTTTTCCACAAAGCTTTTGCTATACTTTCAATTTATTTCTTATCCATAGAATGCTCATTTGTAAACCAGTATCAATATTCAAAGTCAAATGAGGCGATGGAAACGTCTCGATGGAAAGTTACGGTTTCAATCAACGTTTGAATATTTTTCTCTGTAATAAAGGATGTGCGGTTGATAGAACTTGTTTAGTATTACTAGATGGTTAGTTGAAGATCAAGTCTATTTCTAAGCAGAGACGAGACAGTGTAGCCAGCCAGTTATCATGTTGGGAAAGTTATGAGTCATGATATTTGAAATTGCGATGCTAATTGCGCCGATACAGAAACTAGGTGTGCAGAAGAAATAGAAAATTGCTTTAGAGCACACTATAGACTGTCGTAAAATGTGCCAGCATTTTCTATGGCCGGATGTGGCGATAGGTCCATTGACGCGTCGATAAAATTATTTAATTTGCATTCTGTAGTCGCAGCAAGGAGGCTGTGGTTCATTTTTATATTCAAATGAGCTTGCAAACTAGCTTAAATGAGCCTGTTGGTAAGCAATTCTTGTAGTTTGTACGCTTATAATATAAGGGTTATCACTCGGGCTTTTGACGCACCTTAACTTGTCTTATCTTATGTGGGGGCCAGTCAGTGCAGACCGGCGACACTTCAACCCAGTGGGATCTTTTGTGTCGACACTCTCCCAATAACGACTGCCATAGATGTTCATGGCAGCCGGGACCAACGGCTTAACGTGCTTTCCGAGGCACGGAGCAGGCGATAATTGTCAATCAATACGCACATAATTTCGAAAAGTCATGTATAACTTTCGAAAGTCAGAGGTGCGCGACGTGGAATCGAGCTTGAGACTCTCTGCATTGCAGTCTGTTGGTCTCCCCACTGAACTATCGCTGCTCTGCACCTTAACTTATTTCGTGGCAGTAGCCCGATAGTTAAAGCATTGTATGCATATATGTATCTTATGCGGATCAAATTAGAAAAGTCGTGCGTTCGCATCCTACCTATTGCAATCCGCCTGAAGCGCACTCTTACCACAAGCATATAAGGATAGCTGGAGATGTTAATAAGAACAATAGTACTTTTAAAAAATATATATTTTACCTATGTTGACATACGATCCCACGGCATATCTGATGTTAAAATGTTACATGCTCGTCACAGTCATATCTATGTTTCATCCCTAGTAACATCTATTACTAGGCATAGGCAGCTGATATCAGCTGCCTAGCGAAACAGGAGTGAGTGCGGGAAAGGCGAGAAACGACTATTCTGACTTTATTATAGAAGCGCTTTATTATTGCTAGCAAGCATAAGCTACGATAACTACTTACATTCAAGCAGACTCGTATATACATACGTTTCTTTGCTACCTGGTAGAGTAACAAAGTTAGAATGATAGTCTGCTTCGCGACTGAAATAAACAGAACGGTAACACCAACCCGTTTGGGATCAACATTATGAACGAAATCCATTAAGTATAATCCCAGAGATTTATTTAAAAATAATATGCCTACTAATGGGCGCAATAAACCAAAGATAGCGTTACGGTAATCCGGTATTAACATCAAAAGATAGATTGACTACGAACTTATACACACCCGTTGCAATCCACAGCTGTGTTATAAATACGAAGATTGACAATATACTGTTTTAAAAGATTATATCATTACGCGTTATCGCAAGAGGGGCTAAGCAAAGATGTATCAAACCCGCATATCGCCAGCTGCGATGAAATCTCAGGTAGAAGGGTCGAGTAGGCCCGTACACATTGCAATGTTAAACTCTTTTACTAAGATACCCTGACTAAAAGTCCCTGTGTAATTTCGTTCGAATAAGAAAACAAACACCGGATCTTGAGACCGGCAGTTGAAAATAATAACAGCATGAGATGGGTGATGTAAATGAAAACAAAGCTAATTTGCCTAGTAGTAGAAAATTGGATTGCATTGCAGGCAGATACTAGATGCGGCAAGCTGAAGACAGGGCGCTATGGCGCTCTTTGGGGGAGGGCTATGTCCAGCAGTGGACTATTATAGCCTGATGATGATGATGATGATGAGACAATTGGATTGCCACGGTCTCGATTAAGATCCTAAGGCACACATATCCGACTTTTCGAAGTTTTATACAAATTAAGTTAGTTATTGCTTTCTTTAAAGGCGAAGGAAAAACATTGTCAGAAAACCTTCATGTTTGGGAGTGCTACATAATGTTCCCAAAAATATGTGGAGTGGGCCAGCGTGGAAGACTATGGCCTAACTCTTCTCACACAGAGAATAGGACCTCTTCTCATCGCGATATTGGCTTAGCGAGAATTCATAAACAGGGTTGGTAATAATTAACGTTATATTCGATTTCCACACTGCAGAGAAATTTGTTCATCTTTATAAAGCCATACCGAGTAAAAGTGTTCCGAGTCGTTGCGTTAATTTTTATAAACTACTCCGTGACAAAGGAATTACAAAAAGTGCGGGAGCAACCTTTTTCAAAAATAAACGCATTTACATACACAGACCTGTACGGCTGTGTAACGACGACCAAGATGTATTTTAGCTAGATTTTGCCAGCTGTTTTCCCAGCTGTTATCTGCCAGTGACATTGCTAGACTCCATGTTGCTTTTGGGAAATTTCTACCCGGAAAACTTAATAACACTTTCTCCGATCCGAAAATAGGCCTAACGATCTCAAGATACTTAAGAAACTGATGCTATGTGACCAAAACCGCAGTAAAGATAAAGTTAATACTATTCATTGCACGTACTTGAACATCTGAAAAACCTGTCAGAGGCCTAATTAAACTCTGAGTTACCTTTTAAATCATTCTTCAACTATCCTCAGTGCCAATCAATTGGAAACATTAAAAATAAATAAAATAAACAGTTAACAGTCGCATTAACAGCATAGCTAATTGAATCGAGAACAGCAGAAGTCCTGTGGGCGTACGATGTTTTATGTCTCTGTCCTTCTTGCTGTGTGCGAGCGAGAAGACGCTAAGGTCTATTATTGTTAGCAGTGGGACAGGAGCAGGTTTGAAAGATGAGGGTTGCCATGACTTTTGTGTAGACATTGAATCGATATTTTATTGTGTTGCTTTAAATTTAGCATATAATTTAAAACTGATTTTGTTGTTGATACGTTTTGAGTGATAGAAAAAAATCGTGCTTAAGAAAGTTTGTTGTGTGTATATTAGTGTACGATGCTTATAAAAGTTAGTATTCCAGGCAAAGAAATTGTTACCTAAAACTTTAAACTAGCTTAATGAAAACAGACTCTTGGTTGGTTCGAAAACAGACTCTGTTAAACGAGTGATTAGATTGCAATTCCTTTGAAATTTTGTGTTTCTGGTTGTAAGACTTCTGAAAAAGGCAAATTGCAGTTATATTGTACATAATATACTCGGAAAATATTAAACGAAGGTAAGGATACATGTTTTAATATATAGGTACATAGATTCCTGTAGATGTAAAAGAGACTACTGATTTGTACTTGCACACATCTTTGCTAATAGATTCACTTTCATCAAATTCTTCAGTCACACTTACATCCTTAACCTGGAAAAACCTTACTGATTTGCTTAAGGAACATTTACCTAGTCTCGTCTCATTCATTATGTTTGGTCTATTCAAATCATGGTCACACTAAAAGATGCAGCTTTTATTAGTAGCAGTGCCATCCAGACAGGCTCTTTTGTCGTAGTGACGGTTATTACTGCAATTTAATATAAATATATGTTCGAAGAAAAATTCCAGCCGTCCAAGTCTCCTGCATCAATACTACTGATACAATCTTTTAATACTACGATGATACTTGAGACTAAGTTTATTTTTGCTGAGCCACATTCGTTCTAACGCTGCCCGGACAATTGTACGCTGATGGTATCTATATATTAATACGTGAAGCAAAAACTTTGTACCCCTTTTTACGAAAATTGCGCGGACGGAGGAGTATGAAATTTGGCACAGTTAAAGTTTAAACGTAGAAGGAGTGGCGAATCCTAATATTTTTATAAAATATGCATTAGAAATACATTAAATTAATGAAAAAACACTACACGCACACAACCATGCATTTGACACACGCAATCGAAGCGCGTAACTATGGTTACATATATCAATATATAATGACATATATCAGCAATATCTTACTGGCAAACTTTTAGGGCAAAAGAAAATAATTGTCTTGCCACTGGTACTGCACCAAAATTTGGGGTCCCATAGGAAACAAAAATGTGCACATATCATAAGTTGTTGTTCCAAGTCTGAGGGCCACTTGCACGACAACTCACAAAATACGTTTAGCACTAAATAGATTTAAAACATCGTGGCATCTCAGTCATATTCACACGGATGACTGCGACAGCACAATGTTTTAAATCTATTTAGTTCTAAACGTATTTTGTGAGTTGTCGTGCAAGTGGCGCTAGTGTTCTTTGTTTAAATGTTTGTAAATTCCCCTGCGATATAGGAATTATGACTAGCTCAGAAGATGCTAGATGTCTCTAATATCTATAGCAAGCAATAATAGACTTCAGTAAATGTAATTGTAAGAATCAGGTGATATATATGACTGTTTGACATCATTGTTTTTTTAAATCAGTCCATTTATATTAACACTAGTTTTCACCCGCAGCTTCGCTCGCGTGAATGTAGGTTAGGTTAGGGTTGCAACAGTTATTTTTTCAGGGTGAATGGTACCCTATGTCCTATTCTGTACCCCTGACAACGTGAATGCAAAATATCATGTTGATCGGTTGAGTAGTTAAGGCGTGAAAGCGTAACAAACAAACAAACAAACTCATTTTCGCATTTATAATATTAGTTAGGACTAGCTTTTGCGCCCGGCTCCGCCCGCGTGGTACCTACATCATTAAAAAGTAGCATATGTCCTACTCCAGATTTTAAACTATATCTGTACCAAATTTCATCTAAATCGGTTAAGTGGTTTATCCGTGAAAAGGTAACAGACAGACAGACAGACAGACAGATAGACAGAGTTACTTTCGAATTTATAATATTAGTAAGGATAGTAAGGATTGTATACAGTTACAATTTGTGAAAAATCACTTCTCTTATAATTTGTTGTTCATAGGATTGGCATAAATCACTAAATCAATTTAGATATCAAATTCAAATAGTTTATGGTAATTGTAAATTGTTAATGATATTCTTATAATATGTCAAAAAAGTGACATAAGGCTTCATTTCCCTCATACCAACGTCAAAAAATATATTTGAGAAGTTAAAAATGGAATAGTATTTCATTACCTGTCGATACCTTAAAAAGTCGAAATAAAAAAGGGATCACACACCATCTGCCTTAGTTTTGTGTTTCAAACACCGCTAATTGAAAAGAGGCCGATGGTTTTGTGAAAATATAATTATCACTTTGAAGATTTTTATTAGAGTTTTATTTAATTTTGATTTGTTGATCCGGTGATATAAGTGTAAGCTTGTGTAAAAAGGTACATCGTGGTATTGGATCTCAGATTTTCTTAATATTTTTAGGAGGGCAGTACTGAATTACTACCAAATTGAACTTTTTACTAACTATTGAATACATAGATATAACTCTAAAACCTTGAGGTGTGTGCTATAGGTTTGATCTTGAGACCTCCGACTAACACTCAGTTTTAAAAAGACAAATCAACGATGTGTCAAAATCAAACTTATGTCAAGTGATGTGATTGGCTATTGCGAATCCAATTAGCCAATCACAGCAGTTGACATTTGTATGGCCGATTTTCGTGTGTTTTTCTCCTTTCAAAAAGGGTTAGTCCAATCGTTCTGACTCGTCCATTAGTACTCTGCGTAGTATCTGTAGGTAATATACCTTGGCTTAAGAATTATCGTGATCCTTAGGCTTAAGTCTAATCCAGGCCAGACGTATAAGATGATATTAGGTTGTATCTTAGGATATTTTCTAAAAGTCTTGTGTATGGAAATGTGTCATATAAAAGGTGTCATATAAATGGTCAAATATTGTCTCTTTGCCTTCACCATAAGAATATACAGGTATGAGTCTATATATACAAATATGTAATTACAAAGATATTACTGACCAAAACTAATCTGAAGAGAATGCGCAATGTTTGTTTCAAGTATTTCAACACATAACATTAAATACCTTCCGACAAACCGCAGCTCAACACCACAGAATCTGTTGACCCAAATTAAACCATCGGATACGTGTACCTTTCATTACTATGGGAGATTATAACTTAGAAAGCATTAAAATCGACAGATTAAGCCTTGTAAACTATTCATTTGAATACAATCGAAAATAAACTCTATAGTTGATGAATAAAGTTGAATTTAAATTTGGTATATTTAGTCATTTGTCTCATGAGAGTCCTGTAGTTACAAAATTTATTGCCAACACAGTTACCTATTGATTATCAGGAATGGTTCGCGTTTGAACCGACAATTTATAACTAACAATTTAAGTTCTATGACCACTCAATTAATAAGTTAGATTTATTTTTAATTATGTGCTACGCAATGATTTATTTTGGAAAGCCTTTAACGAATAATTAGAAATTAATTATGATATATTTGATAGTTTAATTTGTTGTTTTTATCGCTACTGGGTCGTTATGTACCAATATTGACTTCTTTTTAATGATGTTGGTCGTGAGTAATGTGAATTATGATTGTTTATTTATATATTTTGATTTGTAATTCATTAGGTAGTACAGTTAAAAAACTAAAACTATTATAATATTGATTTTTCAATGTACTATTACCAGGTTCCATGGTTTGAAAGATCCCAGGTCTCATAAGAACAGTGTATTCTCTTTTAATTAAAAAGCTACTTTGTCGTTGTTATATGTCGGCTCATGAAATATCTCTACGCCATAAATTACTTCTTTTCTTCTTTTGCTACATGTAAAAAATATAAACCAACAAATTCACTCTTGCTTTGGCAACATTATATAGGAGTGTGTGTATTAGTGATTTGGTTAAGATTATTTATATAATAAGTAGGCTATATCCTTACTGCTGCTTTAAGCTATCTCCAAAACAAATTTCATCAAATTGATTCTGTACCTCTAGTTGAAAATAATGACAAACTGGCAGACTTACTTACTTTCGTATGTCGATATAGTAAAATATTATGTCATATTGACACAAATTACCTCCTATATAAGAGATTAATCCTAATGAAATTATGATAACCCAGACTTCAAATAACGTTACGTACAGCTCAGCACACACTGCCCAGATACTTTCAAAAGACATCTACCCCACTAACAAAGAACACCTTAGAACAACCATTCATGTCTTGCGAGGATCGAATTCAAAGCAATCAACGTGGCATTGTAGCGAACACCTTAAATATAGCACCATAACTGCAGTCTTAATATTCTAAGACAATTACATCATCTACGTCTTATTTAGTTCTCAACCAAATTGTTTAATTACCACCTAACCGTTGCAACACTTTTTTACCATGATATCTTAATTACTTTTTTGCTGGCATCAAGTTTTTTATACTATGTCATTGTTGAGTTTAAAAAACTAATTGCCTTCAGTAACGCCCATAGCAAATTAACTCTCGTTTTCTTAAATTAAAAGCGATGTATACACTGTATTGCGTAATGTTGGTGATATTTCTTATAAGGTAAACAATCATACTATCTGTTTGTAAGTAAGCAGTTACCGTGGCTAGTAAACGTTTACCACAACTGGGTTATAGGTAGCATGACCCTGTAAAGACGAAGTCACAGCTATATTATAATCACCATTTTAGAGCATTCTCGAGAACGGGAGAAAACTATACACTTGTAATACGCTGTCCCATTCTTGCACATACATTGACAATGCTTTAAGCCATTGTTGTATGGCTCCTGGTCTACTCGCCGGTAGTACCTAATTGGGTAAACCTAAGTTATAAGTAAAACTAAATAAAAAGGAATAGCACAAAATCCTAATCCTAACTTAATATTATAAATGCGAAAATGAGTTTGTTTGTTTGTTTGTTACGCTTTCACGCCTTAACTTCTCAACCGATCAACATTAAATTTTGCATACACGTTGTCAGTGGTACAGAACAGGACATAGGGTACCTTTCATCCAGAAAAAATAACTGTTGCAAACCTTTTTTTTTTTTTTTTGTTACCCAGGAAAAATGCCTGTTGTACTATCCGCCGGCTAGGGGACGGCACCGGCGGGGCGTGTGGGACTCCCCATTCTGGTATACCCACTAAAAAACCTGGGGTGTTCCCTCTCTCACCCAATAGAGGGGCCTAACCTAACCTACATTTACGCGAACGAAGCCGGGGGTGAAAACTAGTATATGATAAAATAAATAAATAAAGTGACTGGTTTAGCAGCATTTTAAATTCCTCAGCATTGCTGTCGACTGGAAATGTGCTCAAAAACTGGCAGCATCATTGTTGCAATCGGGTTACAGTTCATATGAATAGACTCAAATGCTGACGAGTAGTCGGATCGTTACGTCAGGTAAATATTATAAAGGCGGAAGACTTGAAACTACATACACAACAGACACTGGCTTATAATCAGGCGAAACCTATGTACCTACTCGTATAACTCGTAAAGAAAGCAAGATAATATAAGTCTATATGTTGCTTCGTATTAAGCCTTAGTAAATATTTAAAACATGCTCAGCACTGGACAGTTATTAGTAGCGAGTACGAGATCAGCATTAACCTGAAATCTTCGTCAGCCAATTATCACACCAACATCGACACTTGTAAACGATTATGTTAAAATTAGCATTAAAATGAATATAGCTTTAATCTTCCGCCCAACCTTCGGACCCTAGGGCCCAGATACAATGCCAGGTAAAATTGCTTTTTTCACAGAGTCTGCATTTCAGCTAATTAACTCTTTAATCAATATTTTTTTTAACATGCCGTTTTGATTATAAATGTATCAATAAACTGGTGTAATTTACCAAGTACTGTTTCCGAAGGATAAAAAATTAATGACAAAATCTACATTAATAAAGCTTTATTAAGTTCACTTATGTTGAAAATTGTATATCATCCTACTGTACTGTTTTTTCGTGCGATCTAGGTACGGTGAGAACACACCTAGGATTAAATCATTAGTCTACTGAAGTATGTTATCCTCATACATAAGCATTTATCGACCGTTTTAAATTCAATTACCAGGTTGAGATTTGAAAAGTAGTAATTCAATTGCGGAAAAATAACGGTGTCTGACATGTGAACATCAGCAAACGTCAATGGATTCGCGCTCTATAATATTATGTTTACGTGGACCTGCAACATGTACTGATTCTTAGGGTGTAGCTATAACCTCGCATTAGCCAACAAACTCGCGTTGCCAGGCGTCCAGATAAAGCCGGACGCAGTTTGGCTTTTTGGTTGCGTGTGCAGATATTCCGAAAACCGTGTAATTTGGCGAATTACACGATTTTTGGAATAACCGGCTCTTGGTAGGCTTTTTAAATTTGTAATTTTTTTTATATTTGTCATGTTTTGGTTTCCACTCCACCCGCCTCAATTTGTATTACTAGCGCAAGCGAATGGACTAACACTGTCCTCCCCTAAATATTTTTTTGTGTTATACTAAGATTAAAAATTTAAGGATTTTTGGCCTTTTTACCCATATTATGTGCTGCTCTGTCTGAGTTTTTGGTTTTAAGACTTGGCAACCCTACAACAAACTGTAGCTTTATAATGCCCCAAGTGCCAAAATGAATACAACACATACAAAAACCTTTTCACGTTACGTACCCTAACCTAATTACAAAAACGAGTCGTAAACAGTAAGGCATAAACAACGTTCTTAACTACCTTCAATTTTAATCCTTATGCAATTTAAATAAGTTATAAATTTCTTTGACTTAAATTTGGAATTGATTGCTCGTGCGCAAAAGCAGCTGCACATGACACTTTTGTGGTGTGATTGTATGACGTGGCTACTTGTACATGACCAAATAATTGCAAGGCAATAAGCTCGGGTGCAAAAATGTTGTTGTCATCGACCACTTAACTACTAAAAAGCGGTTATCGTAGTCTATAGATACCTATAATGCTAAAGGGAGAGTCGCGCGGTGTTGAGTCTCCCAAAAAAGTACAGATAACCTCTAAGAAGCTCTATAAGTTACGATCGTGACCTATTCCGAAGGACAATTTCGAACAATGCAGGGGTCAATTTAGAACATTAACAATCCACTTAATCACGTTAATCCAAAACGAACCTAGGTTTGCTTTTACTCTTTATATTATTATCATACCATAACTGTTCTTTAAACAGCTAATTAGTCTATATCAAATGTGTTTCAATATTAATTTATTTATTTTAGGAAAGCTTACAGTCTAATAATACATTTGATCAGTTAAAAATGAAGATACACATGTTGCTAATTACAAGCTTTCACATAATAATTAGTACACCGCTTATATAACTACTCTGATTACCTATGAGTTAGTTATCATATCTAAACAAATGGGAAAAACAAAAGAAAGAACACAGACAATAATAACAACAACAAAAAAATACTTTACCGTTGAATACACCGTTAATCCCTCTTTATACAAAATCTTTATTCACATTAATTTTAGCATGACTAAGACTTGTAAAAATGCTAAATCATAATTGCATGTATCATTTCAAAATTGCCATACTGGCCTTGAACATTGAATCTCATTTGGATCTTTATATTTAGCTTAAATTGAATCAGCTAATGTTACCTTTTGCAATATGCTGAGCCATTTAATAATGTCAGAATAATTGGCTTCTGTAGAAATTGGTGTTATCCATAGATTAGTACTGAGACTAGCTGTTATTAATGTCCGTTTTTTTAATGCTTGGAATCAGCGTAACTCAAGGCTCGCTTTTAGTGCTCTATCTTTCTCATGTCTCTCATAAAATAATGCTCGTTTCATTATGAGATAATAGATATATGATTTTAAAAATTCTATGTGTAATATCTATCCTTTCTTGCTATATTCTTCAATTTAAATTGCATTCAACTCACCAAAGCACGTTGAAAGTAGGCTAGTGCTAGTCTGTATATACAAATTTACTTTAGTAAGGGAACTCAGCTCATGGGTGTATAAACATACCGCCATAGCTAACTACGACTCCATATCTTTTTAATTTCTAAAGTTTTTGTATTACTCGATTTTCAAGAAGTAAATCCGTCATCTAGAAAAATAGTAATACCTTTCGATATACCTTGTTTATTTTTAATAGAATAAACAAGGAGAATATGTTATCATTAATCTTCAGAATGCAAGGCTTAAACCACTACCACCCATAGCAATGTTTAAAATACTAAGAAAATGTGGGTGCAAAATATAGTAAAATAAACCTTTTAAGTTAGCCTCAGGGGTTCCCACTATCGAAACGGATAACATTTATTTCATACTTCAATACGGTCGTAAAAAAAACGAAAGTAAATTTCCCGCAACTCAAAAAGCTCCACATGTACTATATCATATCTTATGCCTCAGGCTTCTTGAGGAGGTCGAACGTGCTCCAATAAACGCTACGTGTAAAAAGATTTATTTTTTCAACGTATAGACTATTAATATCAGTTCAATAGCCCTCGTTGTGTAAGAGTGACGTAAGCAGTCCACCTGCTTGCTAAGGTATTCACGCAACAAGGTATGTAAGGGACCTTGTAGGCTAGACACAGACAGTATAAATAGCAACTATCGCTGTATTAGGTATGGCTTCCGCGACCTTTTGTTTGCTAATCTGTACGGAGAAAGGCTACATTGTATTAAATCTTAGTAAGTACACACAAACAATAGGCTTTAAAAACAAAAGGGTCACAGAAATAGCTTACAAAATTACAACAACTGCCAAGTGACAGAAATAAGATCAGATAAAACAACACCAAAAATATCTGAATATCAACATATGCAAAAAGGAATTTCGACACCAAGTGAGATGCCAAAAACACACAATCATTTTAAACAAATTAAGTGACGAGTAATTTTGTCTATAGGTCAAGGGGACTTAAACAATTAAATAATAATATATCCTGAGGTCAGTTTACCTTATGTAGGAAGATGCGTGTCAATAAATACATATTTCTTGTTTCAACCAATCCATCATTAAATCTGTCACTTTTAAGTGGACCCCAACACGTTTGGAAATTGGGTGCAATGATGGTAATTTCGCTGTTGAACTTAATATTTAGTGACACCGATTGTGCTTCTTAAGGTTATTATGGATAATTTCGTTAAGTGATAAAGATAGCATTACGCCTTTCGTTCCAAAAGGTTAAGCAGCCATTCTACTGCACACTTTGCCAGCTTAGATTAGGTTGAGTCTTTTCAATCTAACACACTTTGTATTGCTACAGGAAATTCCTACACAGTGAAATCTTATAAGATTTTGTCTAATTTAAACTGAGACGTCATGATTTAGAGTTAATGATTTTCATATTTACTGATTTTTATTATTTTGTTCAGATATCGTTATTCTGTGAGAACGTAGGCATGTGACTAAATTTTAGTTGAAGTGGGAAGTCGATATTTAAATGCCAAATGAGGCGTGTTAAATTTATTGATTTCTGTTGTTCCATATTGTTTGGTTGATTGATTGATTGTGTTGTTTATGTTTATGTCCGTGATTGATGTTTCCTCTGATGTCTTTATGACTATATTTTGGTAGTGTTTGTAGTTATTCATCATCATTTCAGTTTATTACCAATCGTATTTAGGTTTGGTTGAATTTGATTGTGATAAATTTGTTGATGGCTGTAGAAGCTAGCGCTTAAATATGTCGTGGTGAGTTTTTTAATGATTACTAGATCAAGATAAGCATAATTAGAATTTCCTTCTAGTATCTCTTTATGAATAGCGAGGGCTCTGCAATTGGCCTTAACTCTATCTCTTGTTACGCGGGAACCAAAATGGCGAAATATGGATGTGATAACCTCTGTCTCACCCTTCGGGTGTATACAAACCATGTTACGAATTAATTTAACTACTATCTTTCTCAAGACATAATTGCTGTTTGACCAATTACCTATCTAAAGTTAAATATTTAATTTGTAGTAGAATTGTATAGCAACAGGTTTAATGCGCAATTTTTATGTTAAACATTACATGACGACCGTGACCATGACAGGTGGTTTAACTTGTTCTTCGAGGCACAGAAAATTACTGTAACATGCACTTCGTACAACTTGTTAGCTCAGGAGTAACTGCGCAAGATTGGCTAACCATCTTTCAAAACTTAGCTTGGATGTCGCTGTGTTCTAAGTGATCGCTTCCTTATTATACGTGCCAATGTGGCGAGCGTGTTATGTGGATAAATATTAGTGATACGTTAGATGCTTTTAATGTCAGATGTTTGGTTGCTTATAAACTTTACTAAAATATTAGGTTTCCAGAACTCCTTAAAGAACCATATATAATTTGTTAGAGGTTTTAACGCGATTATGCATAACTTTCACAATTTTTATGCTTTCTTATAGAACCACTGCGATATTGACAACACCATTGAAGAAACAAAGTCTTTATTTGTTTCGCAAGCATGGCTGTAACCTTTTCTCAAACTCAGTGACATACGAATCATTTGGTTTTTGTCTACCCTTCGCTATCTAATCGCTGACCATCAGACGTACCATACAACTCTTTGTTTTTTTGGTCTTACAAAAAGAAAGCAAAGATTATCCACGATTGTCGTTATTAACTTTATCTTCAATCGCATGATCAGCAGCAGTTAAAAGTTCTTTAAAACATTAAATAACCTAAACATTACAAAATTGGTCTCATGGTACTTATTGTCAAGCTTTACGGCCATCGACGATCGTGCCAACCGCTTATATTTCATTTCAACAGCTTTAAGTATTAATGTTACATTGTTGTTAATAAATTTCTTAGCAACAAGACTCCACGAAGTTTATTAATGTGTATTCTCGATTTATTATCGCCAACAATTGCTTTTACTTCTAGCATGTACTATCGATGCGAAATTACTAAGTAAGATCTCATTGAAACATAAACGTACTCCTTTCACGATATCTATGAGAGTTACAGCTCTGTAAATGTCTTTATAGTATTTTTATCTATTATCATAAATTTTTAATTATACGCTCCGAAGTATTAAGCAGAGGAATATTAAGTAAATCAAATTTAGTGAGCCGTATTTCCAATCGACATAGTTACAGATACCGTCCTATTGTAGAAAATCTTTAATTAAAGACCCACTATTTTCAAAAAAGACCAAATTGGTATTGATCTTTTTTGGAAATGAGAGCCAGCTCTGACAACAGTTTATTAGAACGAAAAAATCGATTTATAAATTCTCATTTGATCTATCAAGTGTCATTATGTATAAAGTAAAAGATATTTAATTTGAAATATGTTATCTCAGCTATCCTTCTAAGAAACAGCTATGAGACTATGTATATTACATTAACTTTTAATACTGATCATGTGTCTGATATTCTTTGATAGCAATTCTCGATAGAATAGCCCTGAGGTTACTAATTGGCAGTTTTATTTGACATCTTGTGTGGAGGCTGCGGGTATTGTACGTATGGATACGCATGATGGCCATGTGTAGGTATAACGTGTAGGTGTTTTAGACCATAGAACAGTTAGGGCGGACGTTAAACTTCACTCTTTAACCATAATGTATTTTCTCATAACGAGCAAATAAGTAGAACCGTTTTAAATAGTGTAAATATTTAAATAATGTTATTTAAAAAGCACACTAAGTAGCAAACTTTCCTGTAGTGTTTTGACAAAGGGTATTTTGATTACATACAATTTTTATTCCATATCACGTACTAAATGTACTAGTTACGCTATGTCACGCTAACTGTATGTGCCTATATACCTCATATAATAAGGAGCGAGTCTCTTGTCGATCAAACACAACTGCGATGTTACTACAGATATTTTTTATAAGATCAAAATAGCAAAGAAGCATTTGATCTGATGGCAAACGATAACCGTAGCCTATGCATACCAAAACTATCGCTAACGCTATCGCTCGCACATATTCGAGCCTTCGAAAAAGAAGTTATCGTACTATGGCAGTCAGACAAAACTGAGGAAGACTTGCTCAACAGAAAATTATAATAAGACTTATGTCTGAATCTATCTTATGTCGATGGTACTAGCGATGTTTTGCTTTCGAATATATTGACAACACTATACAGAAATATGGCAGCCACGTCCTTGACCATGTAAAGTATGTATCACCTATCTCAACTGTATTCGAATATCATTCGAAATCAAACAGTCCATCACTGAATAGTAAATCTGTTTATCTATACCCGAATAGGTCGATAAGAGACTACACAAAGCAATAGATACAGTAAGAAAAATATAATCATGTACTCAGCTGTATATTCACAAATAACCATTTCCCCTGCCTCAATCTTTATGAGAACAATTACGTTCTATTGAAGTCGAGTCCATATCGTCAAGTAAAGCCTAACAATTCCCTGTCCGTTACGTTTAAATAGTCGATCGCCACAAAGTCGTGTCTTCCGTAGCTATCGATACATCCAGATGGACTCGATACCGCTGCGTAATAAATTGGCTGCCGACTGTATCGTCTGAATGCATGCACCGTTAACGAGTAATAGATTAAGTTGCTTTCACACTAGCCAGTGGCCGCTGCGATTTGGTTTAATTAATTTTGTTCAGCTCGCTGTTTATAAGCAGATTAATTTTCGGTTTACTGTGAGAAATGTGCTAATTAGATTCAATTTTGTTTATATTTGCGTTCATTTTTGATTTGTTGTCTATATTCACTTCCAATTTTAATTTAATTAACTTAAGTGTTAATTTGATTCTCAATTTTCATATTTTATTAAGTGTAAACTAATTCTACTCTAAGTTTATATTCTCTTAGTTGGAATAATATTGTTTTATAGCTTGCAAATAAGTGAGTACAGATACTATTATCTTTCGAAAATTTGCTGGTAGTATAATTAAGTGTGTTAGCTCTCTAAGGCAATATCGAAATATAAATTATTTTCCGAGACCTTTAGTAGAGAAATCCAGCAATAAGTATAAAATATTAAACCGTCGAACCCTTCAATTTCGCTTAGCTTTCACTATCTTATTGCATAAAGTTGTGTTTAAATACGTATCTCTATTTTACTTGTAATGGTGTTCAGTATTACTTCTTTAAGTTATAGCTAGGAAACAAACTGAAATAATGCAAGGTAATAAAAATTAGAAAGTCAATGAATACGTTTGAAAGCCTTTTCACCTTCGTGGAAATTTCTTGAATTAACATGGATTAACGACTTTATAATCCTACACATAGAGGAAGACAAAAAGGTAAAATAATATTGATTTTTCCTCAACAATATGAACATACAACACATAGTTATTTATATACAAATCTTAAACTTAATCTATGCAGTAAAATAGAAGCCTGCCTATAAAATCGAGACGAATGACTATTATTGGATGCAGAAATTTATTTGCAAGCTACAAAGGCATAAACAACCTCGTGTTACCTTGCCTGGTAAAAGCGTCTTAACTTTCTGCTATCGCCAGTTTATCCACCAATCTACAGGGTACAAATCTTGCTTATGGAGTAACGTATATTTTAAACCCACACGAATTCACTTCATCTTTCAAATATTGTTTGACCCACTTGGTGAATCTCAATTGGACAGAAATTTGCATACATGTGTAAATCTGACTAGAGCATACCAATCTTTAGCTGATACAAGGAAACTTGAAGATAAACAAACTGTTTAACAGATTACAAATTACATGTTATGTTGTCTATTGATTTGAATGTTTGGTGCCATATGAAGGTATGAAACATAATGTTTAAATAGTTGTTTGGTATTTTTACGCAAATGTGAAATTAATCTACTTTTAACAGCTTTCGTTGCGAGCGTTGAAACAGACAATAACTTTCTGCTTCCAGATGCTTTATACATTTAGTATTGCACACATGGATAAACTATGTTCAAGTATAATCCAAATAAAGAACGATGATAATTAATGTTTCTGCACTGTAGCATTTATTGCTTATTTTATTTCTTGAAATGAAAATTGCCGCACAAAGTACAATCGACTTAACGATCTTCACTCAAATGGTCATAACGCTCAAAGAACTCGTACTTGTACAATTTGTTTGTGGTATCTTAGAAACATAAGGCCGATATGGCGTGAGACTTATTATTGCAAGCATCAACAGTTACTTGCCATCTGTCGAGCTTTATGCCTGATTACCATTTCCTCCTATCACAAATCACGGTCATTAAAAATTACAAGTAGGATGGCTGGGACAATTTTTGAATGGCGTCGTATTTTAATTCTGTTTCATAATTACTATGTATATTTTTTTTTCTATCACATACACATCATCTAGCCCAAACTAAGCAGAGCTTGTACTATGGGTACTAGACAATGGATAAACATCCATACATAATTATATACTTTTTTTTTGTAAATACATACATATTATACACAGAAACACCCAGACCAAACAAACATCCATGTTCATGCACACAAATGTTTGACTTGTGCGGAAATCAAACCCGCGACGTCAGGCGTGGCAGTCGGTTACACTAACCACTACGCCACCACTAACTAAATAGTTTTAATAGTTTCAATAATTTAATTAGCTTAAAAATTAGTAAAGTTTAATAGTAATAGTAGTGTAACAGTTTTCAAAAATTTTGTAATAAAGTGTCAAATAAACAACGCGATAAAATCCGTATATAGTAGTTTAATATGTATGTATTTACAAAAAAAGTATATAATAATATGTATGATTATCCATTGTCTAGTACACATAGTACAAGTTCTGCTTAGTTTGGGCTAGATGGTGTTGTGTGTATGTGGTAGAATATTATTATTATTATTTTTTCGAGCGAAATACGTGACGTGAATAAATTAATACGTGACGAGAGAACATTGTACCCTTTTTTAAGCATATTGTATACTCGAAGAAGTGTGATATTTAGCATAGTTATTTGTAGCAAGTTTATATGAAGAAGGAACGCAGAAAACTAAAATTTATATCAAACTAGCTTTTGCCCGCTGCTTCGCTCGCGTTAATTTAGAATTTGACAATCAATTCGGGTTGTACTCTGCTTGTAATAATATAATTCAATCATGATTCGAAACACACGTGGCGCCATCTATTTTCATAAGAACGTTATTATTGTTTTCCTCGGGAACAGTACTTTTGTTCGGGATGAAAGGTAACCCATGTCCGTTTCTGTACACCTGTCAACGTATATGCAAAATTTCAGGATGATCGGTTCAGTAGTTTAGCCGTGAAAAGGTAACAAACAAACAAACTCATTTTCGCTTTTATAATATTAAGTTAGGAAGTTAGGATACTGTCGAATTTCGACTACTGGGCGACCAAGTACATATCACTTTCCGTATCAAAACTTATATAAAAGTATACTGCAGTTGAATTTATTTAATCTCGATCTATCAACGTACCAACAGTTACAAGTTGATTTCGTAACGCTTCTACAAACAGAACCATTACGTACTAGCTTCCTTATCTGCACTTTGATGTTTTATTTCCTGTGCTTATCTACAGAATGTATTTAGGTCTTCTATGGACAGTTATTATCCGTTCAGTTATCTTTATTTGCTTCTAAGGGTATTCGGTTTCGAGTCAACAACGGTGTAAAAGTTGTTTATAATTTTGTAATATTTTCATAAACATATTTTAATAAGACAATTGCAGAAAGTTTTAATTTCAATGAAGAATATAAAACAAAATCTGGAATAAGTAGTTATATTCCAAAATATTTTCATATTGTTATATTCTTAAAAAGGACTAAGTACTTCCACACTAGGAATAAATCCTGTGTCGCGGGGTACTTTACAAAATATTCAAACAATGGACACGAAATCTCATATAATTTTATGCTTATTTACTCTTGAACTGTTAGACAGGTACGGGTCTCTTCAGAATGAGAGGAATTAGTCCTTAGTCCACTGGTCCAGTGCGTCTTATGGGACCTAAGAGATCATTATAGTGAAATCTAAGCTTTCTTCACAGTATTTTCGTTTATCATTACTACGAGCGATAATAATTATAATTAATCGTTCAATACGCACATAACTTCGAAAACTCTGTTGAGCGTGCAGTGGCATCTATCTTATGTTGTGTGTGGGGGTCAGTCAGTACAGACCGGCGATACTTGGACCAAGTGGGATCTTTTGTGTCGGTCCCAAGATTTATGCCTTAGCTATCTCCTTATAAATGTACTGCATCAGCCGCAGTGTACATTTCAGAGGGAGAAGCCTGAAATCTTCTAGGTTTGGATATGCCAATCCCATCAGACCCATCCTCAGTCCAGCCAACGCGTCGCATTCACACATTAGGTGCGATATGGACTCGTCCTGTTCACTACAGGCTCTGCAGATCGAATTGTGTGACAACCTCAATCTGCACAGGAAGTCGTTCGTGCCAAAATGGCCAATGAACGCTCCTGTGAGCAGGCGTATTTGGCTTTTGTTATACCCGCAGAACTTCCGGACGTAGCCTGTGGCTCCGTTTGCAATGAATTTCTTGGAGTGTTCCAGACCCCTAAAGGCCATCCACTCTAGCCTGTGTTTATCATAGCCATGTGCATTCAAAGCTGCCTTGACGGCGCTCTCAGAGAGCCCCACGAATGGCTCGGAGCCCACAAATAGTTACACTGGGATCTAACTGAAGATATCTCCGTACGTGCAGTGTAGACCTAGAGACCTCGGCGTGGCTGCTTTGCGGGTCTCAATTGCCATTTCTTATAATGCCTATTTTTGTTATTTCCTCATTTTAAATGTACCATTTTATCTTGTTGCAGGTAAGCGTTACTACTTTCAACAATGCTACACATTTTGAGGACTAGCGTAACGTATGTTATTATAACAACCATTTATTTAACAATAATTTACAGGACCATAATATGTGATTTATTAGTTACAGCTGGTGAAAATGACAATTATGTCTGACATAACGTAAGTCTTTGCATACACAATAGGTTATTACTATCTTAGAGCTTATTGCTTATTCATGTACTTATTTAGAGTAATATTTAATGAGTACTTAAATAAGGAATGTTATAATGAAACGATTATTAAGTGACTAATAATAGCAGCGATAGCTCAGTGGGGAGACCAACAGACTGCAATGCAGAGGGTCGAACCCACATCACGCACCTCTGACTTTCGGAAGTTATATGAGTTTTCGAAATTATGTGCGTATTGATTGACAATTATCGCGTGCTCCGTGCCTCGGAGAGCACGTTAAGCCGTCGGTCCCGGCTGCCATGGACATCTATGGCAGTCGTTATTGGGAAGTTAGTGCCCACTAATATCCTGACACTGGTCTAGCCTTAGGGTATCGTTAGCCTCCGGGTTGCGGAGGTCAGATGGCAGTCGGTCTGTGTAAAAACTGATATCCAGTCAAATCCGGTTAGACTAGAAAGCCGACCCTAAGTAACTTGGGAATAATAAAGGCTAGGGAGAAGAAGAATATCAGCCCTGTATTGAACTGTCCCACTGCTGGGCACAACAGACCTCTCCTTGTCAGAAAGCCACGCTGGCCCATTGCGAATTGATAGACTTCACATATCTTCGACAACATTATTGAAAAATTTCAGACATGCAGGTTTCCTCTAGATGTTTTTTTTTCACCGTTAAAGCTTTATGTAACTAAATGGACATGAATGAAAACTAAATGGACAATGTCTCTGAAGGGCTGGGCAGTGATATTGCGTCCATCTTCATCCCATCATACATACACAGTCTTACGTCTATGTCCCCGAAGGTATAAGCAGATATACACACACATTTAATCCATTGAGTAAACATCTACTACGGACTACAGGAGACATCTCGAGAAAATGCTTTGTAACACGAGGTAGAGTGCTCTCTAACTCACTTAGGCGATTATTGCAACGACACATTGCTGTGCAAATTTTAATGTTTTAAACATATGATTTTGTGTATTACGCTACTGTTTAAAAATGCTGCAACAGTGTTGTTTCAGTAATCGCCTAGCTCAGATTGAGAGAGTTAGAGAGCATACACTTATAATCAAGATAAAAAAAACAACTTGAGATGACTTCTTTAGTACACAGTACTTAATATCTCAATGATTTCGTCAATATTTTAGTAAGTTTACTGACTTGAGGTAATGCCGGCCCTTTGATTACAGTGCGTATATTAATATCATAGTCACGTAGAACAAGTTAATGTCCAAACATTAGTCACAGTGATCGATAAATCGACTTTGTTGCTTCATTCATTATTATTAATATCTACAAAATAAATGTCCGTGAAATTGCCGTGTAGTTTTCGACTGAGAACGAAGCCACTTTGCTTCTTCCCGTGGGCGTTGGATAAGGCTTCGTTGACTGCGTTATTTATATAGTTTTTAATAGAACTGAGGCTAGTAAAAGATTTTGCATATTTTGTGAAAAGAAGTTAGTTTGCTACAAAAAAATCTTTACTTAATATTATAAATGCGAATGTGAGTTTGTTTGTTACGTTTTCACGCCTTAACTACTCGGTCGTAAGCAAACAATCTCAAATACAATACGAAACCCAAGATGCGCATATAAAATAATTTGAAGAAAGATTATTCACAGATCTATCGCGGTCGCGCTAGGTCCAAAGTGAGCCAAAGATGTTACATCTACGGTTCAGACGTTTCACGTCTCCCGAGAAAATCATAAAATTCTGGATACACATCGTCAGGAGTACAGGAAAACAGTAATAGGAAAGAGTACTTTTTCTTGGTGAAAGATACTCTATCTTTCCCCAAGAAAAAGTACTGCTTCCGAACGAGCGAAGCCGCAATCAAAAGCTATAAGTTGCCTCGGTTTTCTTTTCCTCAGTCCCTTGTCTTTTTTATTTAAACAAATACGTACCTCAGTCAAGTCCTAGATAAACATAATTGTTCACGACAAAAACATATTATAAACATAATAATATCAACAATTTCTCTCAACAAAAACTGTCATTATAATCAATTATAGTGAAAACTTTGACGGTCACGGTAGTTTTGCTCGTCGCAGGCTTTCTACAGACCAATTAAATGCTGCCTACTTGCGTCTAGACGATGCTAAGATAAGCTATGATGAGCTATCGTGAAATTGATTTGTCAGTCGTATCTTATCCTTCGTAACAAATATTATAAAAGCGAAAATGAGTTTGTTTGTTTGTTACTTTTTCAAGCCTGAACCACTGAACCGATCATTCTGAAATTTTGCATAAACGTTGTCAGGTGTACAGAAACCGCAAAAAAGTACTGTTCCCGAGGAAAACAATAATAACGTTTTTATGATAATAGATGGCGCCACGTATCTTTCGAATCATGATTGAATTATATTATTACAAGCAGAGTACAACCCGAATTGATTGTCAAATTCTAAATTAACGAGAGCGAAGCCGCGGGCAAAAGCTAGTAGACTTATATAATTATAACGTGGTACATATGATGATGATGATTATGATGCTGGATGCGGCAAGCTGAAGACAGGGCGCTATGGCGCTCTTTGGGGGAGGGCTATGTCCAGCAGTGGACTATTATAGCCTGACGATGATGATGATGACATAAAGATATATATTAATTACAGCAATATGAAAGCAGATAAAGATCTTAATTCGCACAATATGATGAATGATTGTAACTAGCGGTCGCCTAGTGCTCGAAATTCGACCAACTGATATATATTATGTCATGTCATTATACTCGTATATTGATATATGTAACCATAGTTACGCGCTTCGACTGCGTGTGTTAAATGCATGGTTGTATGCGTGTAATGTTTTTTCATTAATTTAATGTATTTATTATACATATTTTATATAAATATTAGCATTCGTCACTTCTTCTCTGTATAAACTATAAATGTGCGAAATTTCATACTAAAGTTTTCGCTTCACGTATTAATATATAGATATCTGTTTAAAATAATAAACCATTTTGCCTATGGCTTTGTTCGTGTAAATTCAGATTATGTAATTTTTTTTATCCCTAGTGTACAATTCTTTCGCGGATGAGAGATACTAGAGTAAGATCCCAGAGCGATCAGACATAACTTATTTTCACATAGATGAAACCTTAGGTTCTCAGTAGCGTCTCATGTTCTTTGAATACCTGCGTGCTTGTGGAGCTCGCCTAGTGACACCTGGACAGGTACCAGGTAAGAAAGGTTACTAAAAATAAGAGTTCCTTAACTTAAATTCACATGGCTGATTTTTATATATGTTTTGTAGAATATTATTCTAAAATAGTAACATAAGTGTCAGACACTTTCCATGAACCAAAACTTTTGTCAGACGCTTTAAAGCTGCACAAAAAATAAATGAACTTTACTTATTTTTACATGTCTGATTTTTATATATGTTTTGTAGAATATTATTCTAAAATAGTAACATAAGTGTCAGACACTTTCCATGGACCAAAACTTTTGTCAGACGCTTTAAAGCCCCACAAAAAATAAATTCTCACAGAATATCAATGTGAAATAGCAGTATTCCTACTATTGTGTTTCGTTCGGTGAATGAGATTGCCGGAGGCCCAAGTACCCCCTTTCCCACTTCCTGCTTCTTCTCCTTCCTACTTCTTTTCCTAAAAGGTCGGCAACGCGCAAGTGATGCCTCTGGTGTTGCAGGCGTCCATAGCTACAGTGACCATTTACCATCAGATGTGCCGTATGCTTGTTTGCCACCTAAGTAGTATAAAAAAGAAAAAAACGTTCTCCGTTAATTTTCAAGATATAAAGTTCCGTAGGTACTGGCCGTTTCTTCAACAATCACCGTCAAACAAAAATATATCTACACTTGCCCCTCTTTGTCATAAAAACCAACCAACACTCTTTTACGTTTATAATATCAGATACATTAATCAACGTCTCATTTCTGTCGATACAGCTCATTTGTATCTGAACCGATACAGCCCATAATAAGAAAGAGGTCATAACAATACATTAGAATTACTTACCCAAACATAAATCTCTACTCAAATCCAAAAGTTTAAAATGAGAAAGAAATATAACGCGATTTGGTTCATTGAATATCAATTTGTTTATTTTTAAGGCGAACAAATTAGCGTCGCGATTTAGCAACTTAAGGTCGACCAGTGTTTTAAAATAAGAATCTTGAGTCATTATTTTATGTAAATTAGTTGTTTCATTGTTTATATATAAAAAATCCTTGATAAACGATGTATTTAGGATTGTTTCTTATATAAATTGTGCAATCTAAAAACGGTTAAACTTATATGATGCGTATTTCGAGGATGCCTTACTAATTAAATAAAATTGGACTCATTTGCCCCGTGCTACAAGTTCGCGCTTATATTTATGGCCGATCGCCCCGAGTTCAATTCCTGAACTGGAAAGGAGAAGTATGTGTAACTACAAACATGTAAAAAAATATAAAACTCCGTGCATGGACTCGAAGTCGCACAAACTACTAGTTAGACTTCATTAGAATATAAAATTTAATGCCACTACAATTACAGACCACACATTGGTATCCACATTTTCTTAAGTATAGGCTGAATAAACCGAGGAGACATCTGCTCATATGATTTCCCTGCAGAAGCCCTGCTTCTGAACAGTTGAGAAACAAGAAAGGACTTTCTGAGCAATATTTTATTTTATTTTATTTTATTTATTTATATGCATATTTACAGGGTAAACATAAACATTCACATAAAATTTACAGATATGAAAGTGCATGTGCTACCCCAGTTACAAATATGCACAGCACTGGCAGGTAGACAACATTGAAAAACTTCATAATAATATTAAACAAAAGAAAAATACAAAAGAAAAATATAACAAATAAAAACAACGACAGGAAAAACAATATTTATAAGAAAATTACCAACTTATAATACTACGTTATTTCTATTAGTTATTTTATATATCATTCACTTACCTTCTTTCAGACTTTTTTCAATAGAAAGAGCTGAGGTGGTATGAATTGTAAATCACCCTTACGTCGCTTATTTTAAACAATGGCCTATTACCAACTATCTCTGAGATTTTGTAACATGCAAAAGCAATAGATTGTAAAGAACCGCAACGCAAAGATCTTGTTTTTCGTACTAACGCAGTCGATACTCAGTTTCAATTATCCTTTTTTTCGATATATCTTAATGAAAATCATAAATCCATTAATACTCCGAGTAAACTGAATTGCCAGTAAATATTAGGTGCAGCTTGATTGATTGAATTGGCCCGCGATTATAGACCTTTGTAAGATATACCTGAATTAAAAAGCCAATCTAGCTACTGGAATACAAATTGTTGGTATAATGTAGAAGTAATAAAAACTGTATAATGTGCGGTCGCTTTGATGGTACCACTAAACTATTTGTATGTAGATAGTATTGGTTTATAGTACACGATTAATCTAAATATACTCTTCTTTTTTGTAATAAAACGCTCTATATGTTATTCCTGTATCTCGTGAGAATTATACACATTGAAATAATTGACTCTTAGAATACCTACGTACTATTTAAATCCAGTCTCAGTCTGGAATCGGAACAAATACTTATACGCAATTTTTTGCCTACATGGGCATCGAGCTCACAATATTGCACTAGCACAGGTAGTACAGGCAATGGCTAGGCGCAGACCATGCGAAGAAACTTTGACTATTTATTAGTATTCAATACAATTTCAATGTATTGTATTTGGTTTCTTTATATGATTACTTAAAACTTAAGAAAAATCTTATATATTAATACATGAAGCGAAAACCTTGGATCCCTTTTTACGAAAATTGGGCGGACGGAGGAGTATGAAATTTCGCACAATTATAGTTTATACAGAGAAGAAGTGACGAATGCTAATATTTTTTTAAAATATGCATTTGAAATACATTAAATTAATGAAAAAACACTACACGCACACAACCATGCATTTGACACACGCAGTCGAAGCGCGTAACTATGGTTACATATATTAATATATAATGACATAATATGTCAGCAATATCTTACAGGCAAACTTTGGTCGAATTTCGAGCACTAGCCAACCGCTAGTTTAAATAATTGAGTAACTAAATTGTATTGCTTTATAAGTTTCCATTAATATACAATAAAATATAATGTTTATATTAAAATCAAAATCAAAAATAAATTTATTCAAGTTAGGTTACAAGGTAACACTTATGAATGTCAAAGTTACACTCAATTTTTCTGTGAATTTACATTTACTGCCACGTTCAGCAAAGCAAGGGTGTAGGGCTCATGAGAAGAACAGGCAAGAAACTCATGGCCATTCTTTTTAATCGCCAAGTTTTACTACGTAAAACATAATTAAATACTATCGCTTAGTATAAAGTTAATTAATTGTTATTATAATGAATATCAATAAGGGAGACAGAGTAAAAAATAACAGTATTCGTACAATTTAGAGATATCCAATTAATTATGAAAATATAAAATCGAATAAAACTATAAAGCAAAGTTACATTTATTTTTATCGCCAAAATATTTGGATTATTCACTGTCACAAAGATAACAAAAAATGTTAAAGTAATCACAACAAAAAATACCCAGAACCAAAAAGATTATCCGTGGATAATTTTTTTGTTACATTCAACATTTATTTAGTCCCGCTACCGCTTAAACTATTACGCCATCCGTGCATTCAAAACGATAAAATCTCCAAGTACCTGTAAAATGTATCTCAAATCACGTTGGTCGTAAATTCTGCATAGAAAACAGAAAGGTTAAATCGGCCCTAATCGTAAAGAAGACAGCGGTCCATTGAATCTCGGGAATCTAGATTTAATTGAGCAAACTAATTATATTGAATGTTGCGCAGCTGATAAAATCTCTCGTGGGAATGAAGTCGTCTTACATAGATCGTTGAGATTAGCTCAGATGAATTTAATGGTTTACGAAAATGAAAACAGCCAAGTCGAGCATAAATGACAAGATAATTATGTATTTATTGAATAATCTAATACAATATGGCTATTATAGAGTATTGCTTGAAACCACCTAAGAGTTAATAAACGTATCTTGCACCAATATATTGCAAATCATGCTTGATTCCACTTTTTAGGATAAGTCACAGTTGGGTTGCATTAAAAATTTACTTATTTTGATTAGGTCTCATGTTTAAGTATATTAACGTTATTTTATAGTAGTAATGTATGCTCTAGAACCAAGTTTCCAGAAACCGTGCTGCAACAGAAAACTTCTCGACACTAAACTCCAATTACAGCTAGGAGAAAGATTGACAATTAACCACGTACACGCTGATTCTTAAGCCAGTAGAAGTACGTTCATTTTTAAAGGATAAAAACAGTCCTACAAAATTTATCAACATGACGTCGGAATCGATACACTTCTTACATTTCCATATACACCATATTAAAATTTTACAGATCTGTTGAAGACTGACTGTCGAGACCTACACATATTATTATAATCAATCTCTAGTATTCATTGCCAAACCAAATCCTTTAAAATCTGATGACAATCAATCAATTAGCCTGTTGCAGTCCACTATTGAATGTAGCTAATGTCCAACAGAGAAATCTTAACTGTATCAAACAGTTGCTATGGCTGATGACGCCGAAATTGATTAGTTTGCAATCATGCAAACTAATTAATTTTGGCGTCACCAGCCAGTCATCCAGTCTATTCATGACGTCATAAGGCATTGCCTAATCTTTCGGGGAAATTCAGACGTAACATCAGCGATAACGATAAGTTGTAACAAAATAAATTCCATATACAATAATGATGAATAGAATTCTTAGAAAGACAATGAAGACATCAGTATTACACTTGATAAAAGCAAGATAGTATTCGATACTGTGGAAAAAGATAACGAGCTACGTTTACAAGAGTTTAGCTTCTGAGAAGTTTCTTTATAGGGCTCCGTAAGAGAGGGGTCCGAATAGAAGCCTATTGTTGTGGCAACATCTGCCTGTAGGTCTATCACAACCTTCTTATGTATGAACCCGGTATGACAATTTTCTTTTTTATTAATTTATTTTACATTTAGATTTTGCTAGAAGATATTTTATCTGTAATCTGTAATAAATAAATAATAATATTAATATAATAATTTTCTATCACATACACACAACACCATCTAGCCCAAACTAAGCAGAGCTTGTACTATTGGTACTAAACAATGGACAAACATACATATATTCTTTTTTCTTTTGTAAATACATACATATTATACCAAGAAACACCCAGACCTAGACAAACATCCATGTTCATGCACACAAATGTTTGACTTGTGCGGGAATCGAACCCGCGACCTCAGGGGTGGCAGTCGGTTACACTAACCACTGCGCCATCGAGGCCGACAAATAAATCTGTAAGTAGTTGTAGGTTAAATATTTATACACCAGACAAGGTAGAATATAATAAAACTTATTATGGATTCTATTAACACCTTTATTGTAACTACATTCTTACAAATAACTGTTTGTTTCTTTCTACACATTTAAGGAACCGTAGTTAAGAGGTTTGCAAGTCGAACACAAGTATATTTTAAATTTAAATTCTACTAAATTTAATGCTTGGTGGAGCCGTCAGTTATAGTTTTTAAAAATCTTTCATTTTGTTGCTAAGTAATCTTGTCTAGGAAACGGGGTTACAAAATAAGGTATCAATTATACAATAATTAAACACGGAAATATTAAACTTAGTTTTTGTATTTTAATTAATATTAAAATATATATTTAGAACTAGTTTCAAGAAAATTGCAACTAATAAATTCAAAGCTACATGGACATTTCTTAGTACGCAATCCTCACGCGACAGGACCGACTCGCTCATGACCAACTTTTTAATTCTCTGTTACAAGTTTCACATAGTGCTGATGGCAATGTAGATTACATTATATATGATGTATATCTCAGTCTTCCCACGATCGTCTAGTCGTCATGTTAGACGCAATACTCCCGGTTCATCAAACACGTCACACGTGAGCCACTGTGACCTCTCCGTGTGCCTTCGGTGCAGGATTATTTTATTTTCTACTTACTTTTTTGGTAAATTGCAACGTAGCTTCGCGATCTTTTAGTAGATTTCATAGAAAAAGTAACTGTTACATTGTGTGGGAAGGCTTAGATATACAGGTTCCGTTTTGTCTAAATCTTCCCTTGTAAAAAATATTAAAAAGAAGTCTTAGAGGTTTGTTCTCTGATCAGTTCAATGACGTCTGGTTAAGAGTTAATCGCATGGTATGCATTCAGAATGTGATGAGAATGAATAATTCAAGATAGGTATATTAAGATTGTTGCAGGTGGAAATTCGCAGCGATCTTAAGATACTAGCATGTGCCTTTGTGTGTGTTTATTCAAAAACGTAAATTCTATTAACAAACAGGCACACTCTTGTCTTCTTTTATTTCGTGGTTCCTTGCACACTGCTAAAGCTTCTTCCATTAGCATAAGGGTGCTTTAAAAGCAATTGATTGTAATTGGCTCATTGCAATTGCTGGTCCAGGCAATGATATTATTGAGAGGAAATTCTCTGCAGCAGCACTAAATATGTAGCAGCATAGCGGGTAATATTTTAAGTGGGAGTTATTTAACTTCTTAAAGAGATACGTGCTAGGTAACAATATTGACCTTAAATAATTTTCATGAATGGAATAAAATTACACCAAACATAATCAAAATAAACGCACTTATTCAGTACAATAGCATCGAAACACTGCCTTGAATAGCATTCCAACTGGTTTTTTTCAATGCACTACTACAAGCTTTGCGGTTAAAAATTCAAAAGCAAATTACCATCTGGGATAATTCATGAGCCATTCATTGCCATAAATGGTTTTCAGAAAGTGATACCGAACGGTTTGCACCGAATATGGTGTTACGATCCAGTTTCTAAAGCAGAATGCGAATTAATGTGAATAGATGGTCGGACAAAATTGAAGATGATTGTTGCGTAAGATATTGCTTCAGTTTTTTATGTTTTGTATTTTATGTCACCAAGGTAGCAAGCAATCCGCTTGTAAAACAGTTGATGTTGCTTTGAGTCGCGTACAACTAGCAGTACTATTACTACATCGTTAACGTTTTGCTGCTAACCTCACGCTCTGAACCAAAACTTGGTATCTTGCCTGTCTGCGTAACAAGTGCTGTTCGTATCCTTTCTTCCTTTAAAATAGATTGCGGCTTAGTTCTTTCTTGGTCAGAAAATATAATCTAATCTAGCTCATCTTTTATATAAAAATGTTAATATACTCACTTACATCACCAACATGCGTCACTCACGGTCAACCTGAAACCACATTCCGTCTACATGCATTCATTATCAATAAATTTACTCTCATTCATAAGCACCACTTAAACTCTTTCACAATACTCCGACCCTGCTAGTCTAATCTCTCCAGAATCTCCTTTGTACAGCTTATCTGGCTCAACGCACTCAATATGATTTACAATAAGTACGTAGCTTCGTATCTACCGCATTTCTCACTACCATCCATCACTTTTTTATAGCACTGTTATCAGTTATCTGGACCGGATCAAACTGTGTCAATGTCTATGTTGTTGGTAAACAACGGAATCTATAAATTTGAGATACAACTAGATGCATTTATTGATAATCTAAAAATAGATTCTTACGTTTTGGAGAATTTTACAAACTAAAATTGAACAGCTACTTTTTATAGTTTACGCTTATAACGACGTAGTCTTGGTCATGGAAATACTCAAAAAACATATCAGATAAAAAGGACGTCTCGGTGATAACTTGAACTTGATAAAGTTACGTAAACATATTTAATCGATTATGAGATCTCAAATTTGAAGGGAAATTCAGCTATATTTTATAGAGCGCTTCATCCATCATCAAGATACTTTAAGTAGCAACCAGTAATATCGATTATTAGATTGATAGATAAAAATATTGCTAATTTTGATGACCCTTATTTAGATTAAATTAATATTTTTTAATGTATGTTTTCACTTGAACAGAGGAATCGCCTTTTGAAAAACTTAAAGAGGAACAACTATTTGTAAAGTTAAGTCCGTTCTTCTTATGTAAGCTGTTGTTTTTTTAAACATCAAGAAATAATAAACTCGATAAAATATAATGAACTCTGTAAAGCAAGGACTAATAGGCCAAGTGTCTGTTTATAAAATTGCGTTGCAAGAGATCAAAATATTCAATATTACACGAGATGGTTGCACTGCGAGTACATCGACGTATCATGTTCCACTGTTGACCGGTCAAGGGCGCTCGACCGTTACAAATCACTAGCGTTTAAACAGCGTATAGAATATAGATGCTGCTTTTGTTCCTGTCTTTTGTTAGCGTTAATACTGGTACACACTTATACGTTTCACTATTTTCCCCCTAGTAGGCATAATATTACGGCATAAAACGCTATAATATCAGCTAAACTTTCCAACTGCTGAACTCGGGCATTTTCAGCATGAGAAGGGTTAGGCTTATACCACCAAGCCTCTGTGCAGGTTGACAGGCGATACATTTTCATGAAATTCATTCAGAAGCCTTAGATGTAGATTTCCTCACGATTATTTTCTTCGGTGTACAAGCAAGTTACTAATAATTATTATTTCAAAATTAGGCCGTGTATTAGGAATGTTATCTCCTGTGGTTATCTCTATAAGACAAAAATCAAGTTATACTTATGATGACATAATATCTGTTTATACCTGATGTATAATGAAGTTTCAAGTCTTAGGTATTAAAGGGCGAGGACATTGCCGTCGACATTATGCATAGACACACGCCTGTCACTAGAGCTAGTAAGAGATGTATTACACCCACTTTTTACCAGCTATGGATTGCATCCTACCTGCTGGCTAACAAATAATCCAATAACACTGCTCCTACATCAATTCTGATACTGTATTGTCTTCTGCAAAGTTAAGCCATGTGGCCAAAGAAGTAATAGATACATATCTAAACAATCCTAACTAATATTATAAATGCGAATGTGAGTTTGTTTCTTTGTTACGCTTTTACACCTTAACTGCTTCACCGATCATCATAAAATTTCACATACACGTTGACAGGGGTACACAAAAGGAAATAGGGTAACTTTCATCCCATTCATCTATAAAAAAAATTATGTGCCCAAATAATGATCACTAAACTTAATTCTGACTTTAACCGCAACATCTCCATCGAACTTGTCTTGTATATTAATATTAATGTAACAATTGGTATTACGTAAAACTGACCACCTGGCGTTTGCATCAGTATAATTGTTCAGTTGATTGATACAGCCATTACTGGTTCCTAAGTTTTATGGGCTACATGTAGTGCCTACTTCGGTTTTAGTTTCATTGCGGCTTTAGTTGATAATGTTTATAGCTCTTGTATGGCTTGATGCAGTGTACGTTAAACGAGTAAGTATACGTTATTGTCTTTGCATGTAGTATTTAATTGGTACTAGGTATCAATATCAGTAAACTTAATGTTATGTATTGCTAGTATCAGTAATATAAATATGCTGAGCTTGAGGTAGCTACTAAGCTCTTTTCTTGTGTGTAAGGTTGTGAGAAAATTAGCTACCTGCATGTGGTGCGGTGACCAATATCGTCATCTGATATTTAAAAATAAATAACATTTTGTCCAGTTCGGGATGATACATTTGGCAATCGTGAAGTAGCTCATATTTACATTATCAAACCAATTATCATATCCAATATGAGATTTTAACTATGAAGTTTACATTGCTTTCATTACAATTAAAACTAGAAACTATAAACTTCAAATCACTTATTGCTTCAACGACTACAAGACCGAAATTATAATATCGGGATCTAAAACAATTCAAAACCATGCGTTTATAAATGGAGCCATTATGTCTGCCACATAAAACAACTCGCAAACTGTCTGCCAACGATATTACTTAACACAATTTAGTTTTAGATATAGCTATGAATTATTTAAGGCAAGCAACTGAGAGGTAATACGGTGGACAGGTATTGTGCCAATTCACTATTGCATAGTATTCTCGGCTAGACAAACGATCATAACGTGATATGAAAGCTGATAGGAATGATAACAGATGCAAAAGTGAAGTTGAATTTGTGTTAGCATTGGGTTGAAAAAGTCAATATAGATGCAAAGAATTAAGTTATAGATTTACTATACTAAATTGTTCAAACCTTTTGGCTTAACGTCCTGAGTTATATAAAACTAAATATTAAACTGATTATCGACCTGTTAACATGGAATAATTAAGATGTCATGCAATTTAATAAATATTTAAGACTGTTTGTAATACAATTATACTCATTTAATTATTGGTATACATGTGAAGTCTGAATTTCGTTTAGAAAAATGCGAAATAGAAACCTGTATTTTGGACGGTGGCAATAAAAATGCAACATCCAATGTCTTTGTAGTCAAAACGATTTGATTTGCTTCAAAGAACTTAAGCTAAGAGTAACTTAAATCACGGCGCAATTCCTGTCGCCCATCTGGTTGACCATTTGACCTGTAAATAACTACACTATCTATTCTGACACACGCGTGTATTATAATCTCCAAAGGGAAAGATAAATATAAACTGCACTTAGATTCCACCAGCTGTATTTAAGTTCCTCGAAGATCTTTTGGACATATTGCCAAATTTCGGGCTGTTACTGATCATTTCCAACTTAGATTGAAGGCACGGGAAAGGAGATAATCTAAATCTTTTATATCTAGCAGTTTTGATTTAAGTATTGATATATAAAACTGTAGAAACTAACAAAGACGTACAATAAGGCTTACGTCAGTATCTAAACGTGTTATAAGATAAACTTTATCTCTGCATTAAATAGCTGCACTTGCATAATTTTGCATCGTTGAAATTATTCCATTGCGCATATAAATATTGTGAAGGAATATTAATTTACATTATAATACTTGTAGGCTCTGTTCTTTTGTATTTTCAAGGTTTCCCTTGCATATTATTAGTCTCGACGTCTTTATGTCTGATTGGACATAATTTTATGTTAACTATGTTGATATACTCTCGACTGTTCTCCACAGAGGCAAATAAAGACTTTTTACTTGAACCACTTTTGATTATAATTTGCCTCTTCAGCATCAGCAGTCTCATGATATTCTCCATACCGACTTCTCAGTTTAGCATCTTCATAATTTTCTCTAAAATATCTAGTTTAGAGGATCTATAATACCTATAATCAACTAACATAGCTTTGATTGTTAATAGACTTGTTTGTTCTAAAAAGTCTGCTGTATAATAGAGATTAGTGCCAAACTATAGATCAATTCTAATTAATACTATACTGCACTTTACATATATTATAACAAGCTATTTTGGTTGACATTTTTATTAACTGTTATCCCCGAACGAACGACCTTCTATTCAAATATAAATATAAACGCATATTTAAACGTATATACTAACAAGATGCTCAAAAAGCCAATTTATTAGTAAAATTCCAGTTTATATAAAATTTGCACATATTAGCGAAGAACAAAAACAGTTTAATCATAAATCACACAAATATGTTAACAGTTACATTTTAAAATTAAATATGATCACAACAGAGTCAAAACAACAAGTCAATAGCCTATACATTTCGATCCAAAATTCATTGGTACCACACCCAAATCTTTTCAAGTATATTGGCACCAAAATCATGAATGGTGACCAGTGTCAACTTCTCTATAAAAAACTACTCAATAAAAAAATCGACAGTTTCATTTAATTTACGCCCACTACAAGATTAATTTAAAACTGATGTCAGTGAATAAATATTTAGTGCATTACGTAAGACACTAAAATCGTCGTCACCTTCAAAAGCCTTCTAAAGTAGAGCTATCGGGTTCAAATCTGGACAAGTGCCTTTATCGTTTACAGACTGGCTTAGTGGCCTAATTAGTGGTAAAGAAATCGTTCGAGTTTATTGAATGCTCATATCTACTGTCTCAGGAATGATTGATATCGGAAACTGAATGTTTAATATGCTCTCTAGTACGACAATATCTATTCTGCCAGTTTGAAAATGAAAAAGATCGTTGAGGAAAGCTTTAACAGAACACTGCCAGACTTACGTTTCAAACTTGAAAATTCTCAGCTGATAGTTTTGCAAGCACTCTCATAAATGCCACTAGTTCAACGAGGCGGTCTTCAAAATAATATGTGTATTTAAGAAAGACTAATATTACTACTAATAATGATTATCTTACTAAATAGCATGTCGCAATATTTCTTAATTAAATACTGCTAGGCTTTGCTATTATCCGCTAATAACGATCTGTGATATTTAATTTACAGGCAATACAATATTACTTTTATTATAGTAGTAGTGGTGTTGTTCAGAAAAATCTCAATATTAGCAGAGACACTGTGTGACTATGTGATATGGGATCCAAAAATAACTGCTAAAATGTCATAAAAAAGTACCCAATTGTGATGCGAAATATTTTATTCCTAATAAGAAAGAGAGGAGCAGCCTTTTCCTAGAAATGGACCAGTGCGTCGATTAGTATTAACGTCAGCAAGTCTGGTCGATTACGTAATATAAAGCCTATTTAACATAACGGTTAGCCTGCAGTAGTGTAGTGAAGGGCCTTTGTTGCATCTCAAATGCGAGTAGTATATCTTTCTATTCCAATTGTTTTGTATAAGCTAAAGTCAGTGGAAGCTGTGCTATGTTTCAAATCAAAGTTCATAAACTTGCTCTATAAAGAAAACTCTTCAATATACCTTTTTGTTCATTTGTCATAATCGCAATAATTAATTTATAGTACTGTTATTTATTGATTATTTTGTAACCTATATTCTGTTATTAAAAATAATACGATAACTACTAAACATTTTTTGAAGTGAAATCTTCTTTAGGCGCGTTGAGCACTTCTTGGGTTAACAAAAATCATAGAACTCGCGTCATCGTCACGCTTCGTCATCGTCACACTTCCACGCTTTCCAATTTTGAATTATTTTAGAATATTAACAATATCTCGGAAATGGTGCGTCCTACGCAAAAAATAACGCAATTTTGACCCCCTTAATAACACCTAAGAGAGTATCAGGAATCCGACCCGCCCCTTTTTCTTTTTTTTTTGTTTATAAAGAAGTGTTTATGATCAAGGATTAAAGTTTTCACTTGTATCGGCAGTCTCCAAAGACTGCCACAATTTCCTTTTTTTTTTTATAATTAAGTGTTTATGATCAAGGATTAAAGTTTTCACTTCTATCGGCAGTCCCCAAAAACTGCCCTAAATTTTCTTTTGTTGTTTTTAATACCTTATTTAGTATCAATGTATTTTTCAATGATAAATATTATGAGCAGCGATAACCTAGTGGGAAACCGTTGAACTGCCACGCAGAGGTCTCGAGTTCGAACCCAAGGCGCGCATCTCTGACTTTTCGAAGTTATATGCGTATTAAATAGTTAATTATCGCTTGCTTTAACGGTGAAGGAAAACAGTGAGGAAACCTGCATGTCTGAGAGTTCTCCATAATGTTCTCGAAGATATGTGAAGTCTGCCAAACCGCACTAGGCCAGCGTGGTGGACTATGGCCTAACCCTTCTCACAGTGAGAAGAGGCCCGTGCCCAGCAGTGGTACAGTTTAATACAGGGCTGATATTATTATTATTATAAATATTATGTCGAATATATGTACGTGTAGTGGTGAATTCACGATATTTTTCTAACAATTATGTTTTTGTTACAGGTAATGATTTTATTATAACAGCAACAATTGCTCAACATCGACTTGTAAGTGGCAAACTATAAATATAATAGTGAAATCTGATCGTACTATATTAAATATAATTAATTATTGCTTCCAATTTATATAGGCGACGAGACACGATGCACATGGATTTGTTATAAAGGAAAAAATAAACGGGCGGTAAAGTAAATTTATTAACCCATTTATATTTTTTCTTTGTTAAAGTAAAATATTGCATCACCATACAAAACGTTTTTCGTTATATTAATATCTACAAACAGCATTTTTGCTTGTCCAAGCATTAATACTTGTCAACACGTTCAGTAAAACTTGTATGTATTTTATTTTTAATTCTTTAAAGTATTTTTAATGGCATCTTCAAGATCATTTCATTCATTATATGTGTTCGAAGGTACAAAATGGTTTGTCATTTGTAATTATGTAGCCAGTACTTCTTAATATAGTATAATATTTTGTTTTTACATAGGCTAATGTTTAAGCCAAATATGATATGAACGAGACAAAAAATTGCGAAGTTGCCAGAGCTTATAGACAGGACATTGTATATTTAATAAACTTATTAATGCTGTCTCGTTACTAAATAAAATTAAAAAGCATTTAAATTAAATATTTGTCTACTTTGCTGGCAATAAGCTCCTGACTTCTATAGGGTTTTTTCAGTCAGATGATAAAGGAGCCCTTTGTTCATTGACGTTGAAGTGTGCTCGTTGTTTCTCAAGTCCTTAACCAACCAGTAAGCAGAAACCACGTTTTCTTTTTACGATATCTAAAAGCTAATGTAATATTTACACACACAGCAATTGCGCAAAGCATTTATTAATTTTACGACAATATTATGACTATAATTATAACTACGTGCTACTATTTCTCGTATAATAATTCAATTTGTATGTTTTATAACTTTATTTTATTGAGCGTCCATAGCCAGTCACGTATTGGCGCTAAAATCACTAAAGATTATATTGCCTTGTGCAATTTATGAATGAAATATTTTATCGAACAACGGGTCATTGACAAATTTGCGTTTGATAACCTACCATGTTTGGTCTGTCCCAGATTCTATATCTGGGCGAGGTATAATTTCCTCGATAGCGATGACGTCACAATTATTAACGTGATTGTGGATATGATTTGTAAAATTCTACAATTTTATCTTACTACTGGTTTAAAGCGTAGTTGTTAATTTCTTGTAGAACATTTTTAATAGTTTCTCTACCTTATTATGAACTTGATGCATAAAAGTAACTCAATATTAGGTTCAAGAGAGAGCAACAATATTTGATTTCACCTAATAATTAATCATCTGAACTAAATGAACTATTTCATCTATCCCTTTCTACTAGGCCTTAAAAGTTTACTACTTTCTTTTATAGCTGATCCACTCTTTATTAATTTCCCTTTACATATGATCATAATTAAATTCAACTCTCACTGCCCATATAAGTCACATGGCTTCATACCTATTATAATTTTTGCCTCTGCTATGCCTTGAAGCTTCACACAATGCAGCATAAGATTTTAGCGTCAATCTTACTGACAAGCAATCTATCGCATTCTTTGTAAGAAAAAGTTATCATGATCCAAACGAACGTCAGTTTCAAAGATACACAAAGCTGTTTCTATTGTTACCGTCTCAAGTACTTTGGAAGTAACGAAGCGAAACTAATCTTGGACGTTTGGAAAAGATGGTAGGATTGCGAAATAGGAACCGTTTAGTTTAATGAATTATTAATAAAAAACTGTCTTCTCGCGGATTTTATTATGTGAAATTATACATACACCACAAATTAAACACAATGAATGCTTGTTAGGAACAGGGTAAATTTAAATTAAAACAGTAGTCCGCAAAATCAATTTTTATCAATTCTCGTTAAATATTTATATCTTCACTAATATTAAAAATGCAAATGTGAGTTTGTGTGTTATTTACGCTTTCACGCCCAACTACTCAACCGATCGCCACGAAATTTCGCATACACGTTATCAAAGGAACATAAAAGGACATAGAGCTTTCATCCAGAAAAAAGTTCTGTTACTAATCTTACCTAATCTACATTTAAAAATCAAAATCAAATTATAAGGTGGTATTATCTAGTTCCTAATAATTTGAGGATGCTGTACATTGAATGCGAGATGGGATGCTATAAGAAGTAAACAGTCTGATATACCCTTATGTATATGTTTATTAGAATGTGATCAAATAACATGCAAAGCATACTTCGTTTAAATGTGTCACAAAGAACAGACACAAGTTGAGAATATGTACATAAAAAAATGTGTTGTTCTTTTAAACAACTTTAAACAAATTTTGTCGCGTTGTTTATTCTTAAAAACTTTTATTACAACTACGATACTAACTATACTATCTATGTTGTTATTTTGACATTTCATTATCTCAATAAACTCGTCCAATCTTGTGGCTAGGTTTCAAACCACAGTAAACAAAAGCCTGACATTGTACCTGTCAAACCACAACAAACTACTTATATTAATTCTAACCAGATGAAAGTCGAAACTTAGCTTTTACCCGCGAAGTGATTAACACTCAAAGTGGTTCATTTGATCAGTGCCAATGATTAGGGAACGAGTAGCGTTCGGTCTGTTGTCGGTTGAACGTTTCAAGCGAAGCGGACGATTGAAATGTGGCAAGTGAATCAAGTTACCACCGGCTTTCTGCCACAGTAAACCTCGGTACACAAATAGAAAATGCCTATACAGAAGCAGACTTAGATAAGAAATAGACATCAGATTAAAACGTCCTAAAACATAATCACCATTAAAAAATGTGATATTCATTAAAGTTACAAAGTAACTTTTATGAACGTCAAAGTTTATTCATTAAGATCACAAAGTAACTCATATGAAAGGCAAAGGTTATGTGGTAGTAAGTTTATTACTGAATTTTCGTTTATAGTATTTGCTAGGTTCAGACAAAAAGTTAAGCCTATGAGAAGATACCTGAACAAACACATGTTAATGTGTTTGTTCAGGTATCTTCTCATAGCTTCTCATAGTAGTTATACTCTCGTTTTTATAATACATGTTAAAGATATATATAATTCTATAAAAAAAAACCGCTTTAATATTAACTTTATCAAATTGTCTATTTGTATGTTTTTGTAAAGTATGCCAGCTAAAGCCGTTGTCCACACCTGTTCCACAAAGTCAGTGTGAAGCGTGTAAAATTCTGAATAATTGGTGTAACCTTAGGTTAGTAGTACCTCATTTATAAAGTTGCACAACTTAATATATATGACGACAGCCCGTGAGACTTGCAGCGTAATTGTCAATGTTGGATATTGAGCAGAATGGGCCATGTTAATAAATATACGCAGGGAATCGGGCATAATAGATTTGGCTGTAAACAGATCTGAGAAGATCGTAGAATAATTGTAAAAATTAAGTAATAAAGGTTCCCAGTAGCAAATAGTACTTTTATTTGGTTGACTCGTATTAAGTCTTTTTAGCTTAGCGAGTAAAATTTAACACAATTGAATTTGATAATTATGAACAATCTAGTTCGACAAATTTTGTTTGTATGATTTTAATAGTAGTATCTTTTTATATAATTATATATTTTTTAGAAGCTATCAATCGAATTTTAAACATTTGACAATAATATAATGCCGTAAGTTTCTTTGAATAACATATGTATGCTGGAGTATCTTTAACTATATCATCTTACCTAAATTACATTTTATTTCAAGTTTACTTATGTTCTTCATTAGTATTATGTTTGTCAATGGAGTTAGTAGTTTCAGCTGCACTAAAATATTCCAATCGAATTTTACCCACACTTCGCTGTACATTCTAAACTTGCACCAGCCATCCAAGGTTATAAGGTTCGCGTGAATTTGACAGAGATTTTAGAATTTAATTGAAATTTTAATTGGACGGCGCGAAAGTTGCGGCCACAGGTTAAACAGGCTATGTTTATTTACTGTAAATTATCTGGTATACATGTTGCTCTGTCTCACAAGAAACTCAACGTTTGAGAACTGAGTGGCGTACTTTGCCGTTACTTTCTGTATTTTCAATATCTTTTTTATATTAAACTCCCTCACAAAAACAATTTGTCTTCATTTTGTAAGAGACTATGTTAGCTATCAACTTACGAATATGTATATTCAATTCTATAGCAATACAAATTATAAAAATTCAATTTCAATAAAACGTACTTCTATGACGACTCAAACAATGAAAATATTCATTCGTTATTACTTACATCGGCAAGTACGTCGTAAAAATTTTCAACGCGAATTGTAGCTGCCCTTGACTGTTGAAATACAAACAATTTTACTTTCAACTTTCAAATCAAACAACATCATATTATTATATAAAACTCCAACAAAATTATACTTAATCCCAATAATACTCTATAAATATTTACACACTTACTCGTTCAATAAAACTAAATATGCACTTAAACTTAATATCAATAAAACCCGACTGACAGTAAATATAGTAAACAATGACGAAACAAACACATAACTGCAGAATATACTGCACAGTGGCCGGAAACCGCCCACCCACTCGCCAAAACATTTATTTTGGCGACAAAATAATTTATACAATCTGGTCAGCAAGTAGAGCGGCTAGAACAAGTAGTGTACACGTTTCAATGGCAACATTTCGCAACACTGTGTTTGCAGACAAGCCGGCGTATTTCTACACAATTCATTGATAACGTGCGTAGGCGAACTCGACGGGTCCACTCCATTCATGAATTGGGCAACGCTTGCCCACACGAATAACGGTAAAACATCGGTGCATACAAGTAAATTATGAACTTTAATTAATACGAACTTGTGTTTTACAGTAATTTATAAAGACGGGAAGCTGTTAATCAATTTTTAAGGGAAATTCAATCTTTAGTTTAACGAAAGCGTACATTCTGTTGTATAGGATTTTACAAGAGGTAAGTTATGATGTAGTTTACAAGTAGCGAGTTAATAACTATTTGAATACAAATTGGTTTGCTGTGCAACAACCAGAAAACTAGCGTGCATTAATATTATGTTCTAAAACTCGTAAACTTTTTAAATGTAACAAAGTGTTACATTTAAATGTAACACTTTGTATCTGTATAATAGTTTAATCAGACACGCAATTTTAAATATAAATTGCATTTTCTTCTTCTTTTCGTGTGATTAGTGGTCAACCTGTTGTCAAGAGTTGTTCAAGCCTCATGGGCAGTGTACAGTTCATGTTATAAATTGCATGAAATATAATTATTTAACGTATCACTACATATTAAAAAACAAAGTCTTCCGTTGCGTCTGTCTGTCTGTTATAAACTCAAAAACTACAAACGGATTTTTATGCGGTTTTCACCAATAGACAAAGTGATTTATGAGGAAGGTTTAGGTGTATAATTTGTTAAGGTTTTATACTACCCAGGCGAACCAGAGGCGGGTTGCTAGTTTTAAATAAATTTATAGTAATCTTGACCATTGTGTGAGGTTTGTATTGCTACAAGTTGGGTAATAGAAAGAGAGATATAAATGGTATATACCCACAGTTTTATTTCTGTTTAACGCCCTCGTAAACATTAAACATCTCTAGAAAATGTTCACCTCGTATTTGACCATGTTTTCGTCTGATGATTAAAACATGACCAGGCATTCGAAGTTTTTATTTGTTTTTCTTTTGGTCACAAATACCTGCATATCAATTACATCATATAAAAAGATCACTGATCACTGTTTCGAATATCGCCTAATTAATTTTTAATTACATTCAAATATTAAAACAAGTTATACCTTTAATCAATGAGATCTTAAACCGATTTTTTTTCTTTATGAAACGAGACACGTTTGACACCCACACATTTTGTTAGTTGACACTATTAAATCTATGATCGCTTGTCTTTTTACGATGTTTTATGATGGTTTCTAAGTTATTACAAATTATAATGAAAGATTTTAGATGGTAAATTAGATATTTTTGAAATATGGACTTGGTCAGAATTACTTACTTGTGATGTCTGTGTTTATTATATGACCGTTACAGTTACTATAGGCGCTAGAGGCGCTCATAGCCAGTTGCACTCACTGATCGGTAAACGATTAGCGAGGTTAAGCAACGTTGGGTGCGGTCAGTCTATAGATGGGTGACCGCTTATTGGTATTTCATTTGAGCGTCTCCGTGCTTCAGAGGGCACATAAAAAGTCGGTCCCGGTTGTTGCCAAATTGACAGCAGTCGTTAAGCCATGTCAGAGGCCTACGGGCGGCTTGAACAACTCTTGACAACAGGTTGGCCACTAACCACACGAAAAGAAGAAGAAAGAAGAAGATTGATTACACAATTTCAAATTGGTTATTGATAGCATTTAATAGTATGAAGTTACCTACAACTGTTAAACTCAACAAGGTATACACAAAAAAGCTAATAACAAAATTATTTCTTTTTTTTTAATACTACTAAGCTGACAAACAAGCATAGCACCTGATGGTAAGTGGTCACCGTAGCTAATGGACGCTTGCAACACCAGAGGCATCACTTGCGCGTTGCCGACCCTTTGGAAGAAAAAGGAAGTGGGAAGGAGAAGGAGCGGGAAGGGGGAAAGAGGGTAATTGGGCCTCCGGCACTCTCACTCACCGAACGAAACACAACAGTAGGCATACTGCTATTTTACGTCTATATTCTGTGAGAGGGTAGTCCTTCCCCGGTCGAGCCGACCCAGTCACGCTGAAATGCCAGCGAGGCTCTACTACAGTAAAAATTCTATAATACAACTTTTAATATGACGCTGAAGCCATTATAACTTTATACTCGCTTATACCTACAACGTTATTTGTAATTTAAAATCCTACTAACTAATTTAAAATGTCCTTCTTCAAACGATGTTTAAAGAGAGTTCTTCTTTCACGGTAGGCAGCGGCTTTGCTGTGTCCTGACATTGCTGAAGTCCATGAGCAGCGGTTGCCACTTTCCATCAGGTGGGCCACATGCTCGTCTGCTACCAATGGCAATAAAAAAAAACTAACTCTATAGTGAATTTCACTAATATAATTTAGATTTTCAGCCGTAAAATGTTATAAGCCGTAAAATACAGTTACTTGTGTATTTATCATATTAGTAAAGTATTAATTATCACATTAATATGAACAAAAATTAATTATAATTGTAATTAATAATGTCTTCTGAATAGATTAGGTAAATAAATTGCTATTTTGCACCAAGTGTTTTACATAAAGCATTTGAACTAAATCCTTACATACTTCCTTACTTAATATTATAAATTCGAAAGTAATTCTGTCTATCTGTCTATTACCTGTTCACGGCTAAACCACCCAACCGATATGGATGAAATTTGATACAGAGGTAAAACGGTGAAAGGACATTTATTTTTTATTTATTTATTTCATTTATTATTCATTATTCATAGGCTGCGTTTTATTGATGTAGGTACTACGCGGGCAGAACCGCGCGCAAAAGGTAGTTTTCTATAAATATGAGTAATTCGGATTTATATAATTAGCATGACATTAATTTTACTTCAAAAATGTTCGAATATGTTTTCTATGCTAATTATCTAATAAAGCAATAAAACATAAACCAACTGTAAAATGTAGGTATTTTATTAATTATAATCAAGTTTCATTCCACAAAAAATCTTTAGAGGCTTGTATTTCTTTCTGTCTCGTTTTGATTTGTCATACTGTCTCACAGACATTTATAATTTATTTGATAAGTTCATTAATATTTATTGTTCAGTGTGTTACTATAAATACTTCAATTTTATCATGCGTTCTACGATTTACAACTTTGTATTTTTATTTATTACTATATACGAGTGAAATATTCAAGAAGCGAAAATTTCATCCAACCCAAAAACAAACATTCTTGATAATTTGGTATGTCCGTCTAACCAAGTTTTATTATTTCTTTGTATTTCTTCAGCTTGTATACTAAAATCTCTGCTTAGTCATTTTCTGATGGAAATTGTTGCCTTCATTGAATTAATGGAATTACTTTTAAGCCATGTCAAATCATTTTTATGATACAATAGGAGTTACAACGTCACTATAATTCTTCATTGATTACCGCAAATATAGAAACAGTTATCATAAAATTTTCTTCACGGACGATACGGTACCGTTGTCCGATCAGTTCCGATCGAACCGCTTCGGTGCCCCATTGTCTGTCGCCTCCTGAGACAAGAACCAGTTCCACAAATAGGCCATTGTTCTACGACATCTTAATCCTGACCGTCGCGAATTTTTAATGGTGCGGCTTTTTTTATTGTAGTGTCGTATTTCCAATATTCATTCAAGGTTCTTAAAACAACAAAGATGTTGGTATTTTCTAAAAATATTTTTATTACTACTTTTATCATTTTAGTTATTTTGTAAAAACAATTATTACCCTAACTAATATTATAAATGCCAATGTGAGTTTGTTTGTTACGCTATCATGCCATGACTACTTGAGCGATTATTATGAAATTTTTGCATACACGTTGTCAGGAGAACAGAAAAGGACATAGGGTACCGTACATACAGATAAAATAACTATTTCTGACACATGACACGCTAGCGAAGCTGAGGGCAAAACCTACTGATAAATATTTTCATCCTGTTTAGTCGGCCAAATAGTAAAATTTAAATGATACTATCCCAGTAGGTGGCCCGGTAATAGCTGTCAGTGACATCATTAGGTTATCTTCAGAGCAGTTGTATGGCCTAACATAATATCTACATACAACATCAATATGTCATTACTGAGTAATTAACGCAAATTTCACAGAAATATGATATAATTCTTGCTTTATTTGTACTCCTGTAGCGCCTTATTTTGCGGGTTCAATAATAGTATGGTATTCCAACGATCTTATCTTATCTTATGTGGAGGCCAGTCAGTGGAGACCGGCGACACTTCGACCCAGTGGGATCTTTTGTGTCGACACTCTCCCAATAACGACTACCATAGACGTTCATGGCAGCCGGGACCAACGGCTTAACGTGTTCTCCGAGGCACGGAGCAGGCGATAATTGTCAATCAATACGCACATAATTTCGAAAAGTCATATAACTTCCGAAAGTCAGAGGTGCGTGACGTAGGTTCGAACCCGAGAGCCTCTGCATTGCAGTCTGTTGGTCTACCCACTGAGCTATCGCTGCTCTATTCCAACGATATTTAGAGGTGAAGGGTCTGGATATTTTCGTTTCCGATCTGGTAATGTTTGTCAAACAATCTAGGATATTAGGATCATCTTTAGCAGTAACATATTAGGTTAAACATACAGCTAAACAAATAAAAGGTTCTCTTTTAATCTTTTTGAGTAGCTACCTTAACGCCTTCAAATTTTAACACAATCTTTATCCATATCGCCTACAAATATTACAAATTAAACCACTTTCACTGTCGACACACTTCTGCAATCAGTTAACTTGATAAGTTATCTGTTATGTATCGTAATCGTGAACCTTTTACCATTCTGAGGTAAACATGAAACCCAATATGTAGGGTCAAAGATAACATTGTATTAGTGCCGTCCCAAATATATAATAATAATAATAATATTCTATCACATACACACAACACCGTCTAGCCCAAACTAAGCAGAGCTTGTACTATGGGTACTAGACAATGGATAGACATACATATATACTTTTTTTTTGTAAATACATACATATTATACATAGAAACACCCAGACCAAGACAAACATCCATGTTCATGCACACAAATGTTTGACTTGTGCAGGAATCGAACCCGCGACCTCAGGCGTGGCAGTCGGTTACAGTAACCACTACGCCATCGAGGCCGACTATATATACTTATTCATACAAGCTGGGTTATTGATGTGAAAAATCGATGTCATTGGTTCTAATGATTTTCCCCTCATTTGTTAAGGTAGTTTATCGTGGCTAAGAACTGCTATATATCTTCTTTTTCTTATTTGGAGTTCATTTTAATAATAAATAGCGATCCGCCCCGTCTTCGCCCAGATAGTACGAAATCTTCCTAATTAATCAATCTGTCTATTGGTGAAAACAGCATGAAAATTCGTTTAGTAGTTTTTGAGCTTATCGCGAACAGACAGACAGACGCGGCGGAGGACTTTGTTTTATAATATGTATGTCCAAATATGTAATCTGTTTTGATGACTAATTCTGACACTATATCATACTACTATTTAGAGTAGTAGAGCCTCGCTGATTTCAGCATGAAGGCCCGGCTCGACCGGGGAAGTACTACCCTCTCACAGAATATCGACGTGAAATAGCAGTATTCCTACTGTTGTGTTTCGTTCGGTGAGTGAGAGTGCCGGAGGCCCAATCACTCCCTTACCCTCTTCCTGCTACTTCTCCTTCCCACTTCCTTTCCTAAAGGGTCGGCAAGGCGCAAGTGATGCCTCTGGTGTTGCAGGCGTCCATAGGCTACGGTGACCACTTACCATCAGGTGGGCCGTATGCTTGTTTGCCACCTTCGTTATATAAAAAAAACAGAAATATCACTATATATGATATCATCGTGTTCTCTAATGTATAAATATGACACGTTTGCCGTAGCGTCTCTTCAATCATTAATCTGGACGATACAAAGATGTCTGACTCAAATTATTTCAAATGTGCAATAGACATTAAATACAGGCCACCAATTTACTATAAACGATACCGTGTTGCTTGATTTCAATAAACCCTAACCATTTTGCCTAAGTATACCTTTAGTAACCCTTGCCCGTATTAAGACGTCACAAGAGTTTCCTTCATTCTGAACCATGATATTCTTGAAAAAGATTCATGATATTCTTTGGCAGAAAGATGCTTAATATTATCTCCTTACATCTTTTTTTTTTATTGCCGTTGGTGGCAGACAAGCAGGTGGCCCACCTGATGGAAAGTGGTATCCGCTGCTCATGGACTTCAGCAATGTCAGGACATAGCAAAGCCGCTGCCTACCGTGAAAGAAGAACTCTCTTTAAATCTCATTTGAAGAAGGACATATCATAGCGCTCGGGAAACACCGAAGCTGGCAGTTCATTCCAGAGCTTGTCTTGATCTCATCAGCATATTTTCTTTAAAAGGGAATTTTATTAGGTATAAGCTTTGTTACACGGAGTACTTTACAAACATTCAAACAACGGACACAAAGAACGCCCAAACTCATGACAACTATTAATGTCATGTGTGGAAATCGGAAACAAGGAGCTCGATGCGGTAGCAGTGACGAGGTGACTACATAAACTGCTAAACCATCCGTGCAGTCTGTATGACCATTTCATAATTGATGGTTGAATACGACGACGATTGCTTCACCTTGCCACTTACCGGTCAATGAGTTCAACTATAAGTCTAATACTTATAGATAGTCTCAATTTTCATAATTATTTATTTACAATCTATTACAGATATAACAATTATAAAAAGACCTAAAACTACTACTTCATGAACGTTTTACCTAATATTATAAATGCAAATATGAATTTACTAGCTATTGCCCGCGGCTTTACTAGCGTTCATTTAGAATTAGACAATCAATTTGGGTTGTACTCTGCTTGTAATAATATAATTCAATCATGATTCGAAACACACGTGGCACCATCTATTATCATAAAAACGTTATTGTTGTTTTCCTCGGGAACAGTAATTTTTTCGGGATGAAAGGTAGCCTATGTCCGTTTCTGTACACCTGACAATGTATATTCAAAATTTCAGAATGATCGGTTTAGTGGTTTAGGCGTGAAAAGGTAACAAACAAACAAACTCATTTTCGCTTTTATAATATCAGTTAGGATCAGGATTAGGATTTGTTTGTTTATTACTATTTTAGGCCTTAACTACTCGACCGATCATCATGAAATTTCGTAACCATGATGTCAGGGGAACAGAACAGAACATAGGATACATTTTACTACAAAAAGCATTGTTACTAACCTAACCTAACTAATTTAGTGATGATATAGTTTCGTCATCATCATTCGGCGTTCACATTTGTAGCCTAGATCATTCAACTATTAAGTTAATTTAAAGAATAAGTAAATTATGTCATAACAGTGTTTGTTTCATCAGATTAACACAGAAACTACTACAACATAAAAGTTTATGCAACAACAATTTTAATAAAAACCAATGCTTTTAAAATTTAATTCATTCTTCGTATAAATGTCGGTTTTTTGTATCTGCAGGTAACGATTGACATTTCGAACGAGAAACGTGTCGTAACGGTAATATTACCGGTCAATAGGACTTCGATTCTGATTGGTGTAATGAGTTTGGTTCATTCAGAAATATGTCGGAGTGAATGTAGTCATAAATTATTGCTTGGGGCTAAATACATATAAATAAATAAATAAAAGAGTATACAGAAATCATTTGTAATAATATACTTGTATTTGTGGAGGGTTTTCTATTGCTGTCTGGAGGAGAATGTTTCAGCCAAACTATATTTACTTTGTGTATCATAAAAGTCTTCTTATATTTGACTTGTAGTATAATATTAACGAAAGTACAGCGTTTTCCACACAGATAATGATAAAAGTTGTAGATTTTTCATATATCAATTTAGGTAGTTTCATTGGATAACATGATTATTAATGAGACACACAATTTCACGTTCCTCAAAGAATGACGACACCTTTTTTAGGAGTATCCCGCTTTCGGCACCAATTTTTTCGGCACCTATGGTTTCGGCACCTAAGCTATTCCACTTTCAGCACCAATAGGTATTTTATTCCACATTCGGCACTAAGCAAAAATACCTATTGGTGCTGAAAGTGGAATAGCTTAGGTGCCGAAAGCATAGGTGCCGAAAAATTTGGTGCCGAAAGCGGAATACTCCCTTTTTTAACATGCTGTATATTCAGCAATGGTGTAGTCGGAGACTCTTGGACTGCCACGCAGGGTCTCGAGATCGATCCCAAGAACCTCATCTCTGACTTTTCGAAGTTATGTGCATACTTAATTGTTGAAATGAGCGATAATTTTTTCGCGCTTTAACGGTGAAGGAAATCATCGTGAGGCAACCTGCACATCGGAGAGTTCTCCATGATGTTCTCGAAGATGTGTGAAGTCGGCCAACTCACACTGGGCCAGCGTGGTGGACTGTGGTGTAACCCTTCTTACACTGAGGCCCATGCCCAGCAGTGGGACAGTTTAATACAGGACTGATATTATTATGCCAATGGAGATTATTTGGGCAAGGGACAAAGTCTATGCTTTGGTTTTACCTTAAGACTTACATAAGAAAAAGAAAACGTGACTGTAAGTAATAAATTACAGAAATCCATAATAAACGTGCCATTAGCTTAAAATTATTCAATTATCTCCCAACTTTTAATGATCCCAGTCAAGAGGTCCACTTTATCTTAGTTTCGACCAATAAATTCCATTTTAAAACACTTAATTAAATATTATATGCCTACTTTAATGCGTGTGGTCTTTTTATCAGTTTGTTTAATAAAGATTATACACAATGCTCTTAAACATAAATTTTCGTCACCTTCCTAATTGCTTAACGTAAATGGAAGTAGTATGGTACCATAACAATATGTGTAGGTGTATATGCCAACGATTGTCAAATTTATCGTTTACAATTGCTTGTGGACAATAGATGACAATCACAAAGATTGTCTCTTATGATAATAAACTGTCTGCCAACCCACACTGACATACAGCGTAGTGGATTATACCCTTGACCCTTTCATTCTGAGAAGAAACTCAAGACGGACGATAAAACAACAGTAACGATGAATAAGCCAAGCGAGAGATCTCAGAAGTAAATGCACTTAGTATAGTTTCAGTTCATCTTTCAGTCTTAGAAACTTTAATCCTAACTTAATATTATAAATACGAATGTGAGTTTGTTTATTTGTTACGCTTTCACGTCTTAACTACTCTACCGATCATCATGAAATTTTGCATTCTCGTTGCCAGGGGTACACAAAAGGACATAGGGTACCTTTCACCCAGGAAAAATACTGTTATTGTATAGAAATTTATTGACAAAGTCTACATTAAAGTGAGTGAAGCCGCGGGCAAATTCTAGTATAGTATTTAAAATCAATGATAACTGTTTTCTATTCACTTATCAAATCAACAATTTTCTTCTTTCTTTTGGTGTATTCCAAACTGATCATCTAGTTGCAATTCAATATTTGAACATGACTGTAATGAAACTATTATTCACACTTGTTACATGAAACCCACGGTAACTGTGACTCAGTTTATGAAACAATATGTGAATCATTAAAGCCTTGATATTATGCTGATTTAACATTAACTGGAACAAAGAAAGTGAAGGCGGGCAATAAAGGTGACAATCGTGTTCACCAAAGTGCTGCGTTTAAAATCAATTATATTACGTAAGAGTTCTGTGCCGATACAGGTAATCGTCCACATAAGATTCTTTGTAAAGACCAAATAATGTTTGAATGAAAACAAAAATCAATATGCGTTTCAACTGATTTTCCGTAACTTTATATTAGAGAACCAATTGTGCACGAAAATCTATCTAAGTGAAATTATTATGTCGATTGCTTTGAGAAATATAAAGATGCATTGCATTATAATTAAATATATACCTCAGAACAATTCAGAGCGACAACATTTTTTTAACCTCACATAAACAAACTCATATATATTATATAATTTCAATAATGAATTTATTTGACGACTATAATATGATATAATGCCAAACTATAAGGCTTTTTAATCAACTTATTAACAGAGTTTTCCCATTCCCAAGTGATTGTAAAATGTATAATCATATTATTCTGACAATAAGGCACAGGAAAATGCAAATATGATTAAACTCACAAACATATCCCCATCCACTAAGGCTATAAAGAATAAGGCAACCGTTACATATCATCTCCATACGATACCAAACTTGAACAATAATGTAAGAAGTACAAAAAAAGATCTCCTTTTCAGTGAATTACGTCATATTCACCAAACTCAAAACGGTTGGTGATATAAAAAAGCAGTAGCCATCTGTGCAAACAGGCCACTTCAGTCTAAACTGACACGTACGGACCTGTGCAAGCAATTTCTGGGCCAACGAACTTCGGTGTGTGAGAAAAAATATGTACTTTAACTATGTGCAGAAACTGTTTGAATAGCACAAGTTAAAAGTAACATATCTGGTGAAACGGTACTTATGTCTTGAAGTTCATTAAAATCATTGTTATTTGAAACAGTTTCATCATAAAAATCTCTTGTAGTTATTATTATACATTTATTTATGCCTACGAGTACCATTTGAGCGTTGGACGAACCGTTATTAGATCTCTTTGTTAGGAAGATTTTGTTCGTAAGCAGACCTAGATAAGTGACCGGTAAGATGGCAATAAGCTCGACTCTTATTATGTGGGACCTAGAAATGAAGCAGTTGAAATGTGAGATGTAATACAGCGCTACCTATCTCAAGCTACTTTCAGGGACATAGAGGCGTAAGATAATAATGATGATGTATGTACTACCATCAGTTGCGATGCAAGATGGTATCATTAAACTCTTCTATATTTATTCATCTTAGGATATTTTATTTTATCAGTGTTTACTAGTCACTAAAAACACCTAAGGCAGCGAATAGACTAATTCACTTATAACAATAAAAGCCATAAAACCTGCACTATATTATGCTGTTAAGGTATAATATACTATGATGAATTTGATGTGAAATTCAGTGAAAAGCTTTATTGTGTACAATGACACTTCTGTAATAATTACGACAATCATTATGTACTTATTATGACGTGCAATTTGTAATAACAGTCACACAATTATGACAGACCTTCAAACATAACCACTATTGATAGTTAAAGACGGGAAACAGTATTCATCACTGAATACCTATAACGTAAAAAAAGAATCTTATGAACATTCGCAATCACTTGACACCACTGTTCATGAGCAACCGACAACACAGGCTGGTTTTATTATAGTACCCAAAAAGGTTATTACTACCTCAACTATTTAAGGACAGGCGCCACGACAATTATAATTCAAAACAAATCGTCCCCCAGTTAAAATAAGATAAAAGGCGTACATCTGTTAAACAATATTAAGTTATGACCGTCAATAAACAAAGTGATAATAAAACATAAACAGTATTTCATAGAAATTCAAATAAAAAGCCATAGGATAGTAACAGACATCCCTCTTGTGAACACGTGGTAGAACAGGAAGGAAGCGTTAATTTAGATTTCAATGAATGACGCCCGGTATTTTTTTTAGTAGGACATAATGAAGCTCTTGTTATAGATGATGTATTTGAAAGACAGTTGAGTTTAAAAACAGAATTTGAAGAATTTGAACTTGGTGATTATGTAGGTAGCTAAAAATAGAATTCAAGTTTAGAATCCCATAAATAGAATTTCATTATAGATACCGATTTATCCAAAAGAGTATAATTTTAAGGAAGTAAAACCTCCACTGCTATAACTGCCTCAAAATACAATGGGCTTAGCAATGAACAAACATTTCAACGGTTATCGATCCTCGAGTCTTCATTCTTACGTAATCATATTTACCGTTAACAAAATAATATATCAACTATTATAGGCTCTAAATTCTCCACATTAATTTCTCTAGGCATGTAGTTGGTTACCTCTACACTTGCAATACGAACATTGGCCACAAATCATAGTTATACTAGTACCTGGTTCGTAATGGCCGGTATGAGCTAGAAACAAAGGAACTTCTATTTAAGCCAACATCTGTCACACCGTTGTTGGAATTGATTAAATTTTGTATTATACTGTTTAAAGTACTAACATTTGATTATAATGACTTTTATGGAATAGATGTATTTAGGTACTAGTAGAAAGTTTGTGTTTGACCACTGAAATGGTTAATCATTGTTAATCATTTTCATAATAATTAAGATAACAACCATAGCAATATGTTAAGCTCACAGAATAACAAATAAGTCAAAATTAACGTCATACACAGCATATGAACTAATAAATAAAACAAAAATAAAATTTTAAAAATACTACAACCTTTTAACGCAGAGGATATTTTATATTCCAGTATGCGTTCTTATAAGTTTTATGCAGGCAAAGCCGCAGACAGAAGCTAGCATGAAATAAAATAATATCATCATCGCTTCAAAATTACCAGTCGCATATAATTTGCAATGCGACTAAAACGCAAAAAGTATAAAACGTTTCTATAAAGTTACGTGACCGTGTAACAGGTGGTCATGGACCGTTTTATCACACTTCCTATGCAAGTTTGCCGGCGCAACGTTGCCCTCTGAATTGCCTGATCCCTTCAATGGTTATAGAATACCATCGCTCCATTGTTTTATTGTACATCTGATATTATACGGGACTTAAACGTGCACGTGCGTTTAAGGAAATTTTCGGATGTCGATTCCGGATTTATTTTGACAAGGAGTGCCACTAGGAGCTAATTTAGTCCCCATAATGGCCTTCATTTGAGATACAGCCTTATTTGTTATTTTTGCTACATCATACTTCCATAAAAAAAACAAGATTCTCAAATTATTGAACATGTTATTTTAAACTGTAGTTATAATATAGAAATCGTGCTTGAAATATCGACACACATTTCTAAAGAAGATTGGATTTGAAGATTTGATTGCAAGGGAAAGACTTAAATCTAAAAGTAGACGGAGATTTCCTTAAACGAAATATGTTAGTGAAATCAACCATAAATCCAAAGTACGGTTGCATGGTGCACTGTGCTGACCTCATGATATTATCTTATCAGGAGCGATAAAGAAACACACTTTACCTGTTGTAAGTCACGGCAGTCCTGAGTCGCTCCATATTGACAGAATAGTTGTTTGGTTTAAATAGTTTTGATCTGTTTTAACGTTGTAAGTCAGGAATTGTGTCTGGCTAACTAGTGAAAGGCAACTAGCAATATGTTAGCAAGACAAACTATTTAAAGCTCAAGTCATTACTTACTTAAATCATTAGAGAAGTAAACTCCGAATGAAACGTTGATGTTAATGGTATTTATTTTATTACATCTGTATACATTTATTTCATTTAGACAAATTTATCAATACTTTCCAGCTATATATACCATAAACGATATTTATAATGTATATTTCATTAATGACAGGTCCAACGATGAAATTAATGAAATATCGTTTACGGTAAAAAATAACAGCGTTATAAATGTACATCATTAAATTTAATAAATATAATTTTTGAAGTCATTTTTATTCAGAAGCATTTTATGAGCTTCCTTCTGTGTTTATAACACATGTTCTCCATAAAAACCATATAAAATAAAGCAACAAGTCAAATACCCCCCATTGTCACAACAATCAATTTTCAGGTGTCCTCAAAAGTTCTCGTTTATTTGCTTGGTCATTATGCAAAATTTTACTTTATGTATAAGCATTGAAAAATGAATCCTATTCCAAAATGATCAATCTTAATTTTGCTTGCATGCCCTCAGTTACGTGTAGACTTACATCACAAAACAATGAAAATCTGCGACATACGTAAAGGCCAATTGCTTCACAAAGTTGTACTTGTTTTTTGCAAAATATTAGCGTTACGTGGATGTACAGAATAATAGTAGTTTCTGACATTTGACATATGAAAGAAAACCTCACGCAACATAAGTCGTCATCATTCATGTTCGAGACAAAAGTATTAATTTCTTACGTGTGTTTACATACTGTCTCACTTTCGAGGTCAATAGACTTGGAAAAGATTACATTTGTGGGATAAACAATAGTGGCCGCGTGTCTATAATAAAGTCATACGAAACGTGAGGTTGATGGCATGTTTCTAAGTTGTGGTCAGTAATTAAGTTGTTTTGTCTAAGACGATTTAGAACAAATTTAATTTATAGGTTACCTTTACATATAATAATACTAGATGTTCCCGCGGTTTCACCCGCGTTTATCGTTACTGCGTCACCCCGTGTTATAATATAGCTTGTAACCTTCCTTGATAAATAAGCTATCCAACACTAAAATAATTTTTCAAATCGAACCAGTAGTTCCTGAGATTAGCGCGTTCAAACAAACAAACAAACTCTTCAGCTTTATAATATTAGTATAGATTACTGTATTAAATTGTCCCACTGTTGGGCACGGGCCCCTTCTCAGTGTAAGAAGGGTTAAGCCATAGTCTGCCATGCTGGTCCAGTGCGGGTTGGCAGATTTCACATATCTTCGAGATCATTGTGGAGAACTTTCAGACATGCAGGTTTCCTCACGATGTTTTCCTTCACCGTTAAAGTGTTTAATAATTAACTATTTAATACGCACTTAACTTCGAAAAGTCAGAGATTCGTGCCTTGGGATTGAACTCGAGACCTCTGCGTGGTAGTCCAACGGTATCTCACTAAGCTATCGCTGCTGTTACAAGAGAAAATAACAGTCAGATACATAATACGAATGCAGCCAAAACAATAAAATAGTGCATACAAGCAATGGAGCTCTTTCACTACAAATTATAGTCTCATAACATTCATTGTGAGTATGATATCTCCATACAAATTACAGTATCTTTCTCGCAGATGCTTCTATAACATCGTGTGATGTTTAAAGATAAGTTTTATTCTGAAAGCCGTACTTTTGTTGTCACTTATTGTCAATTCAACAAAGTTGTTGTTGTGGTACTAATGCATAAGTCCAAGCACATAGTCATACTTTTTCATTGTCAAGACCGTAACATTGTTCGGTAAGGTGTCTACAGAATCAACAATAAGATCTTACACATCTTGATATAAATAAGTAGATATTCAACAAATGCCAAGCAACACATTTATAATGTAAGCAAACTTTTACCATCATTTGTCAGTTGCGGCACGTATTAGGCTATAGACAAATATTAGAAATTAGTTGCAAAGCGAGATGCCGCGCCTCGAAACTAAAAAGCCAAACGACAAACGTCATAGCTTAACAACGCCCAGCCACATCAGTAACCTTGTTGTCAGTATCTAATATTATCTCAACCTGAGTTTAAACAATGAAATTTGAACACTTTGTAATTACTGGATTAAGGTAATTTATAACGTTCGTCCTAAGATACAAATGTGTCTTCCCTGTTAATATTTATTTTAATCCATAAGTTTTACCAATAATAAAGGGTTCTCATTACCTAGTTATTATGATATAAATAAAGCGTGTCGTAATATAAATAAAGTCCGGAACGAGATTATCCGACAAAAAACCAAAGCCACTGACGTAGTTCAGAAGTGTAGCAGGCTGAAGTGGCAGTGGGCTGGTCACATGTGTCGCAGAACCGATGATCGTTGAAGCAGACGGGTTTTCGAGTGGAGACCACGACTCGGCAAGCGTAGTGTAGAACGCCCTCCGGCCAGATGGACCGATGACCTGAAAAAGGTGGCTGGAGGTGACTGGATGGCGAAAACGGAGAGATCGGGCCTTGTGGCGCACCCTGGGGGAGGCTTATATCCAGGAGTGGACTGCAATAGGCTGAAATGATGAAGCGTGTATTCAAATCTAAACTGCTACATAAATTCCAAAACTTATATTGTAAGCTTTAGGATTTATGTAGGAGTTATTCCACATACTCTTTACGTTTGAACTACGCATTATCTCACATAATACTCTAGCTCTGGGTGCAAAATTAAATAGAGAACAATCTGCTAGTATTCATTATAAAATAAAATAATCATACTTATAAAGTATAAATTCATATGTATAGAGCACTCAAGCATACATTTATCAAGTAAATTATAAGACACGAAGGTATTTTTATTTAAAATTTATTCAAAGCTAATCTGAACCCAGACCCAATCAAGGTCTCAAATGCAAAATTATTGTTATCGGACACAAAATGAATGAACCAATTTTGAGAATCATCGGCGCATATCGATGGGTGGTCGAATTTTACAAATCCAAATTGTTGTCAATAAAAGTGAAGTTATTGTTCAAAGTGATAATAAAAAGGACATATGTACCATTGTTCGTGGGATGAAATTTATGTAAGAAAAAGGCGGTAAGTTTGATCAGATTAAGCAAATCATCGGCAGAGTTGTAGGCGTATCACTGGCAAGGTATTTTAGAAATCTTGTAATATATTGAAAATAATAATGTTATATGTTGCCTAACTTATACCGTACTTATTATGACTAGACTACTTGATACTTACTATATAATAAAATATGTATAATAATTGATTTAGGCTCTTCTATTATTTTTATATTTTTGCGTACATTTTATTGTAAGCGTTCTATTTAGTTTTCATTTCTTTCTTAATCACTAAAAAAGGCAGGGCATATAAGGTCTTGTCATGTTTCTTCTTTATTATAAGGCTGCAATCGATATATCGCATTATTCAAAAATATATAGAATTTTAACAAATGTTATTTGATGTTTAACGTTAAACGATGACACAGTTTTTATTATTTCCTATTATATAGGTACATATACATTCGCTATAAAATTTCAACTAACGAATCTTTGTCGGATCTTCTCATTCCATTATTCGTTTTTATATTAATTTCTACATAATTTAATAATCAATGTGTTTTTATATTTACAGATAACATTATTATCTTCACTTCATACCTTAAACATGAAATGTTCATATAAACCATTGTCTGTTAAACACCGCAAATTGATGTCTATCTAGACATGAATTTAAAAATTATTGGACTACTGCAAATTGACAATGTTAGCCTTGTGTGTTTGACCGGATGCGTTATAGTTGACAATAGACTCGGATATTCGCTTGTCTGAACCGATGACGTATTTGGTAATGAGTCATGAAAAAAAGGTTTGCAATTTTCCGCTCGTTAAAATTACTGAGGGTGATGAATATGGAATTCATAATGAACAAAATATGACAACGCATGCAAAATTTTAATTGTTCTGGTATTGTTCACATTGAGCTATTGTTGGTAGGTTCTGGTTAATGCTAAAGTAGCTATGTCTGTTTGTCTTTGTTTTGTTTTCTCTGTTACTTGGTCAAACCGATTCTGAATAAATTTGGTATTTAGATAGCTTGAAACCCGAGTGAAACAATAACTTAAACCCTCTATAAAACGCAAATCAAATCGCGGTTTACAGCTAGTATAGAAATAAACACAATATATAGCTCCTAATCTTTTTAATATAATTTGACGTATTGATTGTTCTTGTAAAATATGTTTAATATTAGTATAAGTGGTTAATACTAACATTTGGGATATTTTATAGCTTTGACTGTATTTTTATCTGCACTTTATATAGACACCATACACCTAAAACTTGGACGCAAAAAACTTACAACAGATTTCAATAAAATAGAATCCTTAAAAATTGCTTTCATTCACATTTGTCACGAAACTGACAATAATGAAACAGCTATCAAGTAGATGAATAGAAATAATGTACCTACATGAAATGGCAAATAATGAATGAAGCCAGTACAAGAGCTGGCATTATAAGGAATTCGCTATGATATCACCACGCCATTCATGATAACAATTGCAGTAAAGATACTCAAGAATATTAGTGTCAACAAACTGCAATTCATTGATACACTAGTAACCAGTTGATAAATCATGCTAAAGTTGAAGATAGGAAATTTTCTTCACTTATTGTTAGAAAACACTTTAATTGTAAATAACAGATTATGTGATATCATAATGTTTATTTCTAGTAAGTTGGTAACTAAGTGTACTTAACTGTAGTAGCTTGCAATGCAAAAATCGCGGGTTACCAACCGTGTTAAAAAGAAAACGCCATAAGATCGACGTAGGGGTAATGACCATTGTATCCCTGCAGACATGGCGCCTACGTAAGTAGTTCTCACAATCCTAATCACCGTGTAGAACAAATCTCTAGATATGTACTAGGACTTAGGTTGTTCCTAAGTCAGATTAGGTACTCTAGGTTTTTGAGTTGATTTGTTTGAACTTTTGATTCGGCTGCCTAAACTGCTTAATTACATTAATATATTTGGATTCGGCATTTGACATGTATATTGTAGAAGTATTAGAATGTGTACTACTAATAATAGGTTAGACTTCCACTGTATTACTAATAACCTATGAGACAAGAACCAACAATAAATGACTATTATTATTATTAACAAAATCAAAAAGTTACTTCTTACTATTTTCAAATAAACTTAGCATATTTTATCTTGAGACTTGCAATTTTGTTATTTGTATTTCCTTTGAAGACTGTAAAGCTTCTATCTTTAATATTTTTCATTACAAAAAGCTAGCAAAACAACCACTCGTGTAATCACACAATCAGTATCGCTGTCGGCCTTTTGCGATCTAGCGTTAAGATACTGCTATCCAGCCTCGGAAACAGCTTCACGTAAACTTGAGCAATTTTTTCTGTTACAATGTAGAAAGCTCATTTTAGGTATATTTACAACGTTTATTTCTTTGTGTCGTTTTTCTAGGAAACAGTTAACCTTTTGAGTGCAAGTGTCAACAAGGAATTCAACAAAAAATTTCATCATTCCCATATTTGGGTGTAGTCTTCTAAGATGACGAAATCGCTATAATAATCTTACCTAGCATATTAAAACGCCTATATGCCTTAAAAGGCTTAGTGCAGACCTCTGCTATCATAACTATATTTCACTATGTTTAACATGTTAGATATTGAGCTTTCTGCTACCTATCTATTGTTATAGAGACTTCGTGTATAGTCTAATAACTTTCCAGAACTTTCAACTGACTAGTCATATGCTGATATTTACGCCAATGGTATAATAAAAAGTAATATTAAGACATAAAAATAATCAAATTAATTAAATTAAACTTTGTAATGAATTGAAAGGTAAACAACAGATAATTTAATTATTTTAGTAGGTGTCAAATATTAAAACTAACCTAAATTAATTAAATAATGATTAGCTGCTATCAAACCGCTATCTTGACGCCGTTACCGTAAACACTTGTTATTTACAAATCCTCGATCAAGTGTTAAATAAACTTTATAATTAGAACATGAACTATCAACAGTATTATCTGAAACCTATACACCGACACTTCAAGTCCTCATCTTCTATGTTCGATACAATCGCAAAACTTGTTGTACATTATCTATAATCTTCAGCCGAACACGCAGATGTTAAGTCAAGCACAGAAATGGACATTAAGTAACGCTTTATGATAAGATTAGCGGATGTACGCCGGAGCCGAGGCTATCGCTTGACACCTTCGTCACGACACGTTATGATCGCGATCGTAATAAAAATATTTTATGTTAAAACCTTTTACTGAGGATTTGTTTATACTTCCTAATATTTATTACTAATCCTTTTATTCCTCTTAAAGTTGTGTGATGTAGGTATAAACCTACACTACAAAATATTAAGATTATATTTTCGGACCACCACCCAAATTTGTTCGTAAGTTAACGTTCTACGCCCTAGAGGCATGAGCACTTAGTACAGTTCCAAACAGATACTAAGATTATCCTAATCTTTTTTCTTTATTACTTTTAGACTTTGCCTGCTTCGAAACACCACTACCAGATCCTGCTGACTGCTAACTATGCTAACTATTCAATAAGACAGGCAAAACCGATAAAATTCTTTGTTTGCTATTATACAAAGAAGAAATGTATTAAACGTTATGACATCGATATCAGTTTAAACTAAAATGATGTAATTTTCAATGTACAAACCAATAATTTAGTAGACAAACAATAACCACAGCAACTAGAATCAGATTTCTTCACAAAACATTTCAAGCAAGATGTTGTTAAACCAATATTTAAAGTACAAGCTCCAAGCAAAAGATCTTAAACAAAACCTATAAACAGAAACGTTAAACAACAGACCGACTAAGATAATAAAGCGAAGAAAAGACGAAATACCGATAATATTCGAGCATAGGAAATTAAACCTTATGACGTTGTAACACGACCCTGTTACCTAAAACCAAGTCATGGTGTACAATCTGTTTTCCTTCGTATATCATCCATTCTGATAGCTTTCAGCATAACTGATTAATTAAATGATAAGAATAACAACATTGATTCATTAAGCCAAATGTTTTTTTATGTCAACCTTATTAACGTCAAAAGAATATGGCCGGCGAAATTTCGTGTTACTTGAAAATTAATGTACCCATACTTAAAATATTCGAGCAAGTTGTCTTGGTGCTGCTAATTGTATTTTCGTACTCTGAAACTGCTCTAATTACTGACACTAACTTATGAAACAGTAACTCATTTCAATTTCCTAAAAACAACTTCACTGACTTAAATTATTACAATATAATGTTACGATGAAGTTGATGATGACAAAAATATTAGATAGTAATGAATGGAACGATACTAATAAATATGATAGCAATGAATTAGAAATCGTTAGGCAGAGTTTATAATATGTCCATTCAAGTCATCATTGATTGGCTTTAAGTATAATACATTGTGAGATACTTTAACTACTCAATTGGTTGATAGTCGTATTATTTGTTGAGTTTAGAGGAAACTCTTCACAGCAATTTCGAGCAAAATTAATAAAAACATTAATCAAAAAAGCCAGCCAATCAAATCAGTCATAAAAAAATTCTAGAAAGCCAGTAAGTATAGTCAAATGACCCACAATATTTATCATATGTTTTCTCTTATACTGATGTTAACTACCTTTGAAATTACATTGGTCAGGTATTCATGTAACTCGAATCTTAATAGTACTATGAACCAAGACAATGCACGCGTGAGAAAGTGAAGACATATACACAGCTAATGGACTGATAATAATGATGAATTGTGATAACTTGATGATGTTATTTTTAATCCAATTAAACTCGTGTCCGAATGAATAATGAGTAATATTGAAACAAAGGTAATGTCGGATAGTGAAATGTATGTTTATTATCTAATTGAATTTTAGGACGTGAAATTAATCAAGTTAATGTGGAAACAATAACGGGAGGGCATCAGTATTATGGATTAGATAGTGATATATTGAATAGTGACTATAGAATAATCGCTGCAACAGTGTATGTAAGTGTTTTCTCTTTAATTGTTTCATTCATTACACATTTCACACATGTAGTATTATAAATATCCATACCCGTTAAAATAATCATTTGACTTAATGCAATCAAAGGCCATAGATAGGACGTAATCTAATAAGTTTGGTAAAAATATCTTAAAGTACTCACCGAAAAGTGTTGTAATTTTTAGTTTATTTTCTACAAACCTAGGAATATAGAATTTTAATTTAAAATAACAACACTTTAACATTATGTAAAATATAACAATACAAATTCTCTGGGAATATGCCTCACTCTTACTGCTGTTTCTTTTTTCTTAGCAATATTTTCCAGTTATAATGTGTATTAAAATATGAGTGAACGCTTTATACAAATTAACAATGTCATAACTAGAATGTTCCCAACCAGGTTAATGAGAAGTATTGTAATACAATAAGTCACATTCAACTTTGATATGATACAAGTTTTTATGATCTAATAGTGTAAAGCAATATTTTCTAATATGTTGTCGTAATGGACTCTTCGCAATATCACATCACCATATTATTAAAGGATTAACCAAATATGGATAACATTTCACTACATGTTAAGCTATACCTTTCATTCAACAAATATTGCTATGGTGTAACGTAACTCAAAACAGTATTTGTGTAATTTTCTCTGAAAATAATATCAGTAGCAATTGGAAGTCAGAAACTGTATCTAATAAACATAAAATAATTTTTAAAAATAGCTGTTAAAACATTGCTGTATAAACCTGCATGATGTATGTATATTACAGTGTACACATGCAATAACAACACAATAAATGTAACTGAAGATATCTAAAAAGCTATAAGTCGATATCTATCGAGGCCACCACTATCTGTTCTATGAAGCAATAATATCAATATTATCGATACACACGCGATAGTATGCAGTTCTACATGAAAACTTACGTAACGTATATTTTGATTGTATCTTTCTAATCTCGTTATCCTTTTATGTTTAAAAGGCGAATTGTATTGAATGTTGGATAGTTTAGTCAATGGTATTTCATTGCATCGTTTTTTGTACTTATATGGTGATAATCAAATAGCTACTTTGATTACACTAAGGGTGCTTACGCGTTATCGATTTCTTAATATTGGCCTTCCTTTACTGTCAGCGATATCACAGGGCTTCTTTGATGCACAATAATATTCTTACTCGCCGCAGCAATAGAACAATGAACAGTGATCATGCACTGTGCCTTATTTCAACTAATTTTAAACTCTGCAAACCACAAAAATTGGGGATGGAATAAGAGCTGTTAAAAAGTGCTAGATGGTTTAGATATTTGGAACGATTCATAAAAGCTGATTTATTTAGAAAGTATATAGCGCAAATATATATAACACAATCTGAGATGACCTTTTCCTTATGAAATCAAATCTTTTCTAGATGGACGTCTCGTTAGGACAGTGTGAGACCGACTTTAAGGAGAAGTTATAGCCAATGATCCAAAAGAAGTGTGTCAGGATCTTAATAAGTGGACAGCCGTAGTCCTAGCCTTCCTCGAGTGAAACTAAGACGTGACTACATAATGTATGTCATAGTTCTACTCCGGATAAATCCTTACAAATATTTTATCCACACATCAAAACGAAAATGCGTGATTGTTTAGTTACACACGCAAGCAAACACAATGATCGAGTTAGTTTAACGGCATCCAATTGTGCGGGCTTCCTGTGTAACTTAACAATTACCAACTGTGCTATTGTAACTTTGTTAGTATTGCGATAAAGTGGTAAGATTTTTCTGACCTATGTATGAGTGAGTGAACGCCATTGAGACACCAAGCCATAAGAAAAAGAGGTATAGACGCTTAAGAATGAATGAATTCGTTGTTTCAATGTGATACAAGAATATCGTAACAATAAGACTAGATTTATATCTATAAGGTTAGATTTAAACGATTTTTTTAAATTAAAGGACAGGACAGAGTTTATAAACATTTAAACAACAGACACCAAGAACACCCAGATTGGGAACAACCATTTGTGGAACACATAATTTTTTGTGCCATGTGGGGATCGAACCGACAACACTCGGAGCGGCGGTAGCGGTGAGGCGACTACTTAAACCATTACGCCACCCGTGCAATCACTCAATCTACACCTCTACTTTTAATACTAGCTGTTACCTGCGACTTCGTCCGCGTAGATTTTAACTAAAAAGTGTTTGTCTCCGCGGAACCCTATTTTTTTTCTAAAATCAAAGTAGCCTATATTACTCCTTATAATATCAGCTATCTGCCAGTGAAAGTTCCGTCAAAATCGGTTCAGCCGTTTCGGAGATTACCCGGAACAAACAGACAGACAGACAAAAATTTTAAAAACAGATGTTTTCGTATAGGTACCTTATATACTTTGATATGCATTAGATAAAAAGCTGTTATTTTGACATTACAAACAGACACTTCAATTTTATTTATTTGAATAGATTGTTATGTTCCAACACAGCAAGGAATTGAGGTTATAATATCGTAGCAAGAAAATCACGACCAATTATTTTTAAATCCTTTTCAAATATTTATGACTAACAAAGTTATGTTTGTCTATAAGACGATGACACAGAAATCCTTTGTGTTATTGTTACAGAACTGAAGATAGCAATTATTATCATTATGCAAACAGTAAATGCTATTGGTTTTGCACGCCAAGAAAACCAATAAGTATGTGTGATCAAAAAATACCTTACCAAATGTATGACTTGTAGAATTATGGTCCAGTAGGATGGTAAATAATAGACATATACAGGTTGTCCCAGAAATCGACGTCAAGCTGAAATCAGGTAACAGGCTAAGTTACAATAGCTATCATAAAAATTAAAAAAAACCAAGTTACGTATTTTAAAAATTACAAGCATTTTAAAAAAATCATAAAATTGTAGATTCTGCGACGGTCTTTTCACATCCTGTATATATTGTATCATGTCTATGTTCCCAAAAGGGTAGGGTAGTCTGTTACACTCACGCTTCACCACCATTGCCTTTAGGTCCCACGTAATCTTCTTAACGTTTACTGAGCACAGTTCCAGACTCCGTGTTGCTGCTGAGAGTTTATTGACAGTGCAACCTTAAGTACTTTGCCCGTTCTAGGTATCGAAATACTCCCGTTGCGCCAACTGCCTTTATTTAATAGGTATCATTTATTATTCTAGAGTTACATTAACAGGTTCTCTGTCCGATGAATCAAATATGATACATAACAATAGATTTTCTATTGTGTCTATTACGGGACAGCGAACGGGTTAAATACATATTTTTTCCAGATAAGTTCAGGTCGGTTTCCAAAACTCTTGGTTGAGAACTAACCATCCAATTGTTAGGCGGGGACCCCAACATTTGGATGAATATCACGCATGACTGTTATATTATGCAAGAAATAACATGATTAAAATCAGAAATCATCATTTTAAAGTGATAAGATTATTATACCTATTGTACAACTGATAGAATTCTGAATAATCATCAAATGTCACATACATTTCGAAAATATTACATATATATACAACATGTCATTATCGTCGCTATTGATAAGAATAAACATATAGACAAAATTATCGCTGGTATCTTTTCAATTGGCGGTCACACTTTGGCGCCAGTCTGTAAGTAAATGATTACTGGTGGTATTGTATAGATTGCTTATCATTGTAATGGCGAGACAGTGCACCCCTCACAGACGGTTCTAGATCTGATAAAGGCAAGAATCACATATAGACAGCGGGAGGTTTGATATAATGACCTTTTATAAATCCTATCCTATCCTAATCCTAACTTCCTAACTAATATTATAAAAGCGAAAATGAGTTTGTTTGTTACCTTTCACGCCTAAACCACTGAACCGATCATTCTGAAATTTTGCATATACATTGTCAGGTGTACAGAAACGGACATAGGCTACTTTTCATCCCGAAAAAAATTACTGTTCCCGAGGAAACCAACAATAACATTCTTATGATAATAGATGGCGCCACATGTCTTTCGAATCATGATTGAATTATATTATTACAAGCAGAGTACAACCCGAATTGATTGTCAAATTCTAAATTAACGTTACGTACGTAATTAACGCCTGCTTGTCACCAAATAGGTTTGTATACGACTAGTTTTCACCACATATAACCTACCAAACTATTGTCGTTTACAAGGCACATTTCCAGATTCTATTCCGCCACTAAGAATCTCTTATTAGAAAATACTCAATGACACTGAAAAATTAACGAAAACATCATTTAAAAAGCCAGCTTATCTGAGAGGTGTTTATAATATCCTCGAAAACTTAAGAAATCTGTCTGTACCGATCCAATGAGATGCGGCGATCTTAGGCTTCTTTTACTCAGAAAAGGCCACTACTACTATCTACTAAAACAGTTAAGAAACTGGGCTGTTATTTTTATTAATAGCTAACACTGTAGCAGTAAGTTATATGTTGTAAAATACTGTCTGGTTATATATTCAACTAGATGTGCCCGCGGTTGCACCTGCGTTTATAGTTACTGCGCCGCCCCCGTGGGTCGTAGCGTGATGTTATATAGCCTTCATCGATAAATAGGTTATCCAACACTAAGAGAATTTTTCAATTCGAACCAGTAGTTCCTGAGATTAGCGCGTTCAAACAGATAAACAAACTCTTCAGCTTTATAATACATATTAGTATAGATTTTTAAAAAAACGTTTTCTCATCCGCACATACCATTACGTACTGTACGTTGCATTAACGTTATAGTTTCTATCATTGAATTAAAATTTTCTTCCTACACTCACTAACCCGTACATAGTCTGCTCATAATTATCACTGCTCGTAAAATGATATCCTGTAGCGCCCAATTAATTACATCAAAACCAACTTACTAAACATTTTTTTATACAGAATCAGACTTTTATTTTTACTCCCATAAGGTTCAATTTTAAACCGCATCGCTTTTGTCATCTGCATACCAAACATTGCAAGGCGGCCTTAACTGTATATCTTATGCAGTGTGATAAAAGCAATTGTTTCTTATTATGTAAGCAACAGAGTCTGAATTTGAATGTATTGATGTTTTAAAAACGTAAATGTTTTATTGTCGTCGTAATGAATGTTTTCTTAAGACATTCCTGTCCATAAATAGTATGAGAATAATGTATCGGGCGCCTGGCGCATGTATACGTACATATGCTAAAGGTAATGTTTTCGATAAATAAATGCGACTGCGAAGAATTAATTTATTAACGTCTTTAAGCTTCAAGTAATTATAAAGTGCTATAATGGCCACCGTAGTGAACTTATGAGTGGACTGGCATTATGGGTTACTCTTTTGGTTCCGTACTCAAAGGATGCGAACGTAAGCGTCACTTTTACTAAATCTACGCTGTCAACCAGGCCTACAATTAATGGACTTTATTTTTAGTAACATAATAATAAGTCCGTTCGAATGTTTACTGAAGATGTGTTATTAGGTCAAATATCCCAAAACGGTCAGATCTCATGCCAAAAAAATTTTTTCATTGAAACCTTCCTTAGCCGCATTGAGCACTTCTTGGGTGAACAAAAATCATAGAACTCACGTCATCGTCACGCTTCCACGCTTTCCATTTTTGAATTATTTTAGAATACTAGCGGTCGCCTAGTGCTCGAAATTCGACCAATAATATTGCTGATATATGTCATTATATATTGATATATGTAACCATAGTTACGCGCTTCGACGGTGTTTTTGAATTATTTTTAGTAATTTGGTTTATAAAGAAGTGTTTATGATCAAGGATTTAAGTTTTCACTTCTATCGGCAGTCCCCAAAGACTGCCCCAATTTTTTTGGCTTTCGTGGCGCATCTTTATTGAATGACTATTCTACATGAGTTCTCGATGTATTTCGATTCCTGAGTTAATATAATATTCTACTACATACACACAACACCATCTAGCCCAATAGTTGTCAAAATGTGGATGTATTATACTTCTGCTTACCGTTTCGGGGATAAAAACATAAAACTATACATATGTATGTAAGATTTTTGATATTGCTCTATCATCAATAAATGTAAGCTTCAATTTTAGAGCAAGTATAATATAAACTTCAAAGTAAAGAGGCTCGCGTTATTTGGTACGGAACCCACGGTGTGCAAATCCCAATCGCATTTAAATAACCCAAGCCTTACTCACCGCGTTTCTTAAGGTTTCTTATTGTAAAAATGGCGCTTTGGTTTAAGTAGTCAACTCGCCAATACTAGTGTTGAGTGTTTTTAGCTATAGATATTATAACTGTGTGTGTTTTTCAAGTAGCTATTTTTAGTCTTGGTCTTCTTTATGTCTGTTATTTTAAATATTGGTAGAATCCTCACCATAATATATTATTTTTAGAAATGTAAGGCCGGGTCTCCACCAAAGCAGCGATGTGTGCGGTGCGCTGTGTGCTGTGCGAGAAGAGATGTTTTTCAGGTCAGGCCGGCTCGGCCGGCGCGTGTGCGGGGCTCTGCGGGTTGCTAGCGGGCGAGAGGGAGGAGGGTGACATCGCTCACTGCACGCCGCTCACATCTCTCGTCTCCACTGCGCGTCGTCCGCGCACAGCTCACATCTCCACTTCCATCGCGCCGTACAAATATTACACATTTCCGCACAGTGATCTCCACTGAAGCTGAGCGGAGAGGAGATGTGTTAATAACACAATTCTATTGGTTGTTTAAAAACATCTCCTCTCCGCTCGTCTCGTCTCGGCTTTGGTGGAGTCCCGGCCTAAGAGTAATATACTTGACTTCAAGATTTTAATTGAAGTAACTGAGATAAAAATAAATGAATCCTTCTTCAACTAGTCTGGAGTATTTACTAGCCGATTTGTTCAGTGATTACTAGTTCTATGATTTTTTTATGTACTGCAGGCGAAATGTTTATTAGTGTCTATTCATTCATACCTATTATAAAGCTGAAGAGTTTGTTTGTTTGAACGCGCTAATCTCAGGAACTACTGGTTCGATTTGAAAAATTACTTTAGTGTTGGATAGCCTATTTATCGAGGAAGGCTATAGGCTATATAACATCACGCTACGACCCATGGGGGCAGCGCAGTAACGATAAACGCGGGTGAAACCGCGGGAACATCTAGTATAGTAATATTGCTTTATTAGTAATTGACTATGACACATCAGATAATGGCATTCTTGTCTACGTCTAAGTTGAATATAAGATAATATTTACTCTTGAAATACCTGTGACAACTAATTACCACGCCAGACATGATAATACATATAATATACATAAATATAGGTCAGACTCAATTCATTCTGTCAGTTAGTTTTTCCTTGGATAACGTTGTTTTTTTTTATACAACTAATGTGGCAGACAAGCATATGGCCCACCTGATGGTAAGTTGTCACCGTAGCCTATGGACGCCTGCAGCACCAGAGGTATCACTTGCGCGTTGCCGACCCTTTACGAAAGTAAGTGGGAAGGAGAAGGAACGGGAAGGGGGAGAGATAATTGGGCCTCCGATACTCTCACTCACCAAACGAAACACAACAGTAGGAACACTGCTATTTCACGTCAATATTCTGTGAGAGGGTAGTACTGCCCCGGTCGAACCGTTCATATTGTGGCCCAAACCAAAACGTATTGAGAAACATTAAATAATTATTATAACGTTATGATAGAAGGCTCATCTCTACTAAGTAAACCTATATCACCATTTCACTGGTCACCTACTACCAACCTACCAAACTCTGGGCATCCGAGTTCATATCTTTAGCTAAGCTTTCAAATTGGCTTGATTTTTGTCCAATAATAAACAGATACACTTTATATGGTACGCCCCGTGTGACCCCCAATAAAATTTTATACGTGAGAAATGCCTTACAAACATGCAAATGAAGATAATCCCCCTTATAATATCAATATGTTAATTTAAGTACTTAATTTTCATAACAACACCATTCCCACGTGCACCGAAAAGAGAGCAAATAAGCTTATATCCTATATAAGTGTCATATAAGATTTCTTTTTCACCATAAACATTAAACTTTCATTTTATATTTCGCAAATATTAGATATCTTTTTTGCCGCTACCACATTTGTGGAGAATTCTGTGTTTATATTGTGCTTGTTGGTTTTCTCTTTAGCGTTTGCCCGTGAATCTTCGTCGCCATTCATTTCTGAATCCGCTGTGAGTTTAGCACTGATACTTGTTGTTTTTGTACAAATATACTTATTATCAACAAGTTATCACTTACGGCTGGTGATCATTTGCATTTATTGTTGAAGTATAGTGTTATTTTATTTAAAAGCTTGTCGTTTTATTTGACTTAAGTGTCAAAATCGATGTTGCTCTAAGATAATTCTTAATCAAGAGGCAGATATCGATTACGTTAATATTGTACTTTAAAACTTGCATATGATATAGAATAAGGGTTGATCTAAAATTAGGGTTGAGAAGAGGAACGAACACGTTTGCTTGAGGCATGTTCTAGCAATGTATGTAGCTAAAAACTAAGCAATAAAAACTAGGCACAGCATATTATGTAATAGGAATGTAAAGTTTATAATCACAATAGCACTTTATTTATCAAACAAGAAACCTTTGTTCTTCACAGTTTCTGCCTACTATGCAATCGTGAGCGTAATAATCAAATACTTCTTTGTGTACCTTACTCGCCTTTGCGGTTTTGACTGTTGATTTCTCGTATTTCATCTTGCTTACTAATATACTTTGATGTCCTTTGTAATGCCGTTACACAAAACGTAAATACTAAATACAGAAACTTATATGACCATTTATTGTATTACTTTATCTTGTTTACGGTAAGTTTTAATAGCATTAGAACTAAAATTAATATCAATACACCTGCGATTACATAGTTCTGTATCTACCAAAAATGCCGACACTGTTTCTTAATCAATACAGTTATTTTTCCTAGTTTGATTGTCTTCATCACATATCACTACAGAACGAACAATAGACTACTATTACCTTATAATTTTCAAATCTATATTAAGGTTAGTCTGATTAGAAGGAGACGAAAGAAATTTTTGACAAAGGACACATTCTTTCAAATGCTTTTGTTGAAATGAACTAACAAAATATAAATCTAGGTTACTACATAGTGAAATAATTAAAAAATATACCAACTATTATTGCATCATGCTATTGATCTTTTTTCTCTAGTACTAACCCAACTACTTGTCAATACTGTCACGAATTTACTCATTGTTTCTGTGTACAAATTCTTAGAGCCGTAATGTTAATCACTATTGTTTTTGTTTCCAGGTAAGATGTTCTTCCAAGTTGCTAGCAATCTTCTGTAAGTAAAAATATATAGATACGTCATCGTGCAGCCATTTAATTTATATTCAGCCTAAGTATATTTATATTTTGTTGATAAAGATTACAGATGTGTCAGGTCCAGAAGGTTATCCATCTATTTAGATGAGTTGCCGTAAATAGAAAGGCTTAGCCTAGGACTGTAGTTTATAGGGAAAAGTGGAAAGATTATGGCAAGACCTTTACTTTGCAGTGGGATAACGAGGTAGGCTTATAATTGAAATAATATACAACGACAAAATACTAGCATTACTAGAGATAGTTTAGATCGTGGCATGGGATGTGCATTTTATTATAGAATAGTTTTTCCTGCGACTTCGCTTGCTTAAATGTAGGTGTTGGCAATTTCAGTACCCCGGGAACAGTAGTGTTTTCTGGATAAAAGGTTCCTTATGTCTTTTTTGACAACGTATATGCGAATTTTTGTGATGATCGATCGAATAGTTAAGGCGGAAACGCGTAGCAAACAAACAGTGAGTTTGTTTGCATATATTTTTAATGGTTATAATACATAATTATGTATATTATAGATTCACGTCTGTTTCTTAAGCAGAAACAACTTATTTCCGATACTGAGATTCGAGCTCATTGCGGATACTTTATTAGCTTACCTCATGCGTGCTTGTTCACTTGTACTCATAGCACCTAGCCTTTCTCTAGAATGTCACCGATTCAATCAGAATACGTTCGTCTGGTTCAGCTCCATCTGACTGTCACGTGCACAATGGTCTTATATACTTGCCTGATCAATTTTTTGTCATGGTCGTAATAATGCTTCTAACTTAAAATGTCCGAAATTAGAAACAATAAATGATGCCATAAACTACTCCAGAAACAATTTGAAACCTATAACCATGGAATTTAAAAATATACTGCAGTTCTAAACTGTAAAACGCCCTTAGTATTTACCTTCGAATTAGTCGCGATGTAATCTTGAGTTTATTTCCACTATCACCAACTTTTACTACTGCAAAGTAAACTTTACATTCAAATTCATTCGCTATAGCTCTTATCTTTCTAGCAATAGGTATCAAAATTGAATGTTTTCTATTCGTTTGAATGAAAATAGGTTTTGTGGCAAACTTAGTTCATGTTATTTGCTGTTGATAAGTTAATTTGGTTTACGGTGTTTTGCCCCCTTGTGTAAAGTATACGTGTCAACCGACTTGTAGTTTAACGCTTACACGCAATATGTTATGTAAGGGGAAATTAAATATCGGTATCGTTTTAACTGCGTACTGTGATGGACAACTGAATGTCAGTAATATGTGACTGCTTTACTTGGCCATTGAATGCTGAAATAAAATTTTAGACAGCAGATTGGTGCATTAATTTAGTGGTCATTTTGTTGCTAAGCTACGTCGAGTGATCCACAAGTAGTAGGTTTGAGTTGTGATGCTTGTCTCAGTTATAAACACAGGATATTTATCAATACAAGAAAGAAGAAGAGATTAATTATTCCTAATGAGAGTTATTTTCTTTAAATATCGTCTTTTGCAAAAGTCTTTAGCAAGCTTGGTCTCATTATCTTCTAGCATATTTTGCAACTTCTAAATCCTCATATCGGCTGTCATATTTCATGATGGTGGAGATAATGCTTTCAAAGAAACCATGCCCTAACATTGAAACAATGGACACAAGTAAATCTCAGTTTATTTGTGTCCATTGTTTCAATTTAATTATTTAATTAAATTTTGTTAGCGCGCAGGAATAATTAATTTATAGTGTGGGAGATTCCATTTACAAGAAACTCATTAATTTCACCAATTTGTTCGCAATCATCGCCTTCGTCAAAAACTAATGTTTAAAACATTTAAATCAAACTCAAAGTCAGCGGCAGTTTTCATTACACCAAAACGATATTAACATTTAATAATGAAGTGTGCAAAGAGATCAGATCATAAATCTTTTGCGTTGGGGAGTCAACGCAGTTCGTGACTATAATGGTGTCTGCGGCTGTGTACCAAGTTATTTATTACTGAACAGTTTTGACCTGTAATTGTACAAGTAAATGATTCTTAAAGCGCTTTGTTCGGCGTGCGGAAATAAATCGATTATTGTTACAAAGTTGACTTTGCGGCGTCGTGGCGCAAGTGGTTGATTCAAAACTGCTAGCGCGGATAATGAGGATTCTATTCTCAATAATACTCGCAGTCTGTGTGATAGAAAATAGATTGTATGGTAAATTAACGTCTTGCTCCTATCCGTCAAGTATTAATTCGGTCCCCACACGCAGTAGTGAGATTAACAAATGAGGAGTATAGTTTCAAAACCCGCCAAAACGATATCAGTACAAAAATAATGTTCCGATTTAATATGAAGCTCCTTCGTTGCTTCTATCGCATAGCACTGATAGTTTGCCCACTCATATTCTATTAAATCAGCTTACAAAAATAGCAGTTTGTTGCAAACACTGCTAAAATAGTTCATTTATATTATCCCTTAAATGGTTTTTTGATATTTACCATTATTTTATGAAAAGTATTTTAGAGGATTTTGAAACTAAACTACTCAAATAGCATTTCCAAGACCAGGTACTCTAGAAGTCTGGGTTTGAAAAAATATTATAATATACTATTGGTAGTATTGATGGTCTTTGTATCCATCTTTTCAATGTTAACAAAATGCCCGTTTCAATGTTTATTAAAACTATTAAAAAAAAATCAACGGGTTGCACTCCGGGAGTGCCGGCAAAAGTGAAAACTTGAATATTAACGTTGTGCATTTTTGATATTTTGTAATGGTTAGGGAATAATTTTGCACGAATTGCTTTAATTGTCAGTATAAAAGTACTATCATTTATGTGGTAAAATACAATATTCATTTATTGCGCTATCGTACATAAACATGACAATTCTCCCTCCGTCTTACGAATTTTCGATCAGGTCACGTGTCCTGACGAAAAAATGCGAAACACAGGGATTATAGAGATAATCCTAATAAAAAACCTTCTAAAACGGCAAATGTATTTATTTAATTCAAACATTTTTGTCAATTAATGGTATTGAAAGTGTAACACTTTATAATATTAAGCAAATTATTTTCATGCTGTGAAAAAAATGGTGGTCATGTTTATTTGACGGTATCCGTTCTGTTGATTGAAAGGTCGGGAGTTCAAATCCTGTCCTAAATTGCTGCCATATGGTAGTTTAACTTTATGGGAAGCGTTAACAATTTGAATGTTATAATAGGGCTTATGACTATTAATTATTAGACCTACATGACGAATGCCCATCATCAATGTGAATTCTCATCTAATTAAGACTGCTTTGGTGGCACAGCAGATTGCGACTGCTTTGCATAAGATCTCATTATTTACAAAAACTTTTTAAAAAGTTATATTTCAAAATAAACTGTGATTTTTGTACGGTGCAAAAGCTATGGAAATCTATTTAGCACACACATGAGACTATCTTACATAGGGGCGAGCTCAGTTTCAGACTGCGAGCAGCCATCCAACAGGCGATTGTTCGACCTGGAAATCGAACCGGTGATCTCATGCATAGCAGTCATTCACTACTACTGTTCGACCAAGATCGTCATATACTCAGATGCTATGTTATTACAATATAATAAAAAATCATATCACTATACGATCAAATTGTCCAATAAAATGTTACAACGGCCCCTCTAGAAAGCTAATTATAACGTTGGTAAAGTGATGACATTATCAAGAAACTTATTCAACTAAACATCTGTTCACGGTTCTTGAACCAAAACAATCGTATCTAAAATCAGTACCAATAAATTCATACTGAGTTTAACGGCCTAGCTGTAATAAATTACGTGCGCTCTTTATAATAGCCATATTAATGTTTTTGTTAATATCGTTCACTTCATGCTTTAGCGGTTCCGGATTTTTATCAGTAAGTCTACGTATTGATTCGTTTCTAATCGGTCATCATTAATTCAAACTGATAGCGTCAAAGTGAAATTTGAAAATATTTATTGAAGTGAAAACTTCTTTAGCGGCGTTGTGCACTTTTTTGTGATGGGTAATAAATCTTAAACTCGCGTCATGACACGTGGCCTGACCGAAAATTCGTAAGACGGAGGGAGAATTCTCAAACTCGCGTCAGGACACGTGACTTGATCGAAAATTCGTAAGACGGAGGGAGAATTGTCATGTTTGTGTACGATAGCGCAATAAATGAATATTGTATTTTACCACATAAATGATAGTACTCTTATACTGATAATTAAAGCAATTCGTGAAAATTATTCCCTAACCATTCCAAAATATCAAAAATGCACATCGTTAATATTCAAGTTTTCACTTCTGCCGGCACTCCCGGAGTGCAACCCGTTGTATTTATTTTCGTCAAAATGATTTCTTGGACATATAAATTTAAATTTAAATTAAAAGAAAATAAAAAAAATGCAAGGGGAACAAGCTAGTTCGACTAGTAGAATATCTCATGATAAGAAGCTGGCAAGAAACTCAAGGTCATGTTTTTTTATAAATTTATGCGAATGAATATTATGTTTGCTTTTAAAAACCTGCATGAAGACTTAATCTGTTTATTTTCTGTTAAAAATTTGTCAGCAGCGGTATTCGTGTTTCTAACTCTAGTCTGGAAGTTGTTTAGAAAAAGGCAACAGGTAGAATTACGTGCCATTCCAACATATTGTTCAGTATCTTTTTTATCAGCCATCTTGTCGTTGTTGTGTTGAGTTTCAAATCTTCTTATAGCTAGTTTCTAATTTACAACTCTCCAATTTTCAGCTCGAGGTACTTTATGGGCTATCCTTACCAGCACTTTTACCTCTATAACACATTGCAGTGGTAGTAGTACTGGAAAATTAGCACTAATTTCCTAGAGCTGACTTTGCTAGCAATGCACGTATTGCATTCGAATACAGTAATGCATAACGCGATTCCTACTTCACTTGGTTAAAAACAGCTTACGCATATATGTGTGTAGCCAAGTTTAGCAATGGTGACCACAGAAAACACCGACTTTTGAAAGCTTGAGGGCCGTCGATAGATTGTCGTTTATCGAGCGCGTAATAGAGAGCGTGACCATTATCGGCTGTGCTCTATTAGTACCTAACTTAGTTTGAGTAACACTTCTCGACATGTCACTCAGCAATGTCCTTTATAAGATTACAAAGAAAAGAAAACAATCTGTAGTGCTTAAATATGAACGTTAATTGTCTGTTCTATATTGACTATCGACTTCTACAACTAGTATTAAATGACTTTAAAAGTAGGTACTTTACAATAAATTACTAGAAAAATAAAACATGCACTTTATTCCATGCCATGTTTAAATCTATGGCGAAATCAAGTAGTCTACAAAATACTTTCATCAGGAATCCTAAATCTGATGAATAGCCTTCATTATCTTTCCTCAACAGCAATTGCAACGTTATCACCAGCCCGATCTAAAAACGTTATTCAAAACTAAAAATACACAACTCGTGCAAAGATCATCTCATATCATTTCTAGTCCACGTATTTAAATCGGCCATCTTAATAGGCCATACCATTTGTTGCTTTCACCCGCAAACTCGAAACGCAAACGATAAACAAAATCACAACATGCCGACATGAATCCGCATAAATTCACTTGCATTCAATACGAAATGTACGTTATATCTGATCGGCGGTTGTCAATGTGCAAAATGGCGGGGCAAACAATATCGAGTACCGGTAAATGTCATCGGACGCACAGAGGGCGTGGTACGGGGAGAAATCGAAAAACGTACAACCATTTCGTTACAATGTATAATTTAGATATTGGCTTAACGGTTAATAGTGGATTAGTCACGATTTCAAATCGAGATGCTTCAGTGACCCCTACCAATGTATGTGAAAATGCGATGCAAATGAGAATGGTTTTCGTAACACGGGATCGTGGTCATTGTCAATGGGACATCGTTTGTCGCAGATTTACAGCGTAATAAAACTCCTAAACTAGTATTTAGGCTTAAAATATGGTTAAGGTGTCCGCAACTAGCCATAAAGTTTGCCATATATTTGTTACAATGGGTTGCTTAATGATATGGCCAGGTATACATATGGTTTAGCAAGTATTTTTTCTTTTATGGAGCGTCATATATCTAATCATTTGAAAGTTGATTGAGGGTTTCTTAAGCCATATGCAGAGCTTACTATTGTTAGCAATGACACTTCAAATTTGGCGATTGAGAATTGGCAATTTTAGTGACAATTTATTACTTGGAGTTGTTAAGTTTTGTTAATTTCGATATTTCAACAATACTATCCTTTTATTAACAATTGAGGGGGCAGATACATAAATTCAAATTATTGCTTCACGCCTACGTGAATTTTCTTTTTATGTATATTGAGGCAATAATCCGTTATTAAGTTTAACTAGAATCTTATAAGCTTAGTAAGTCAGTATTTTAAGACCGCAGCTTGGTCCATGTCAATAAAATTTCCGAACCTTAGATACATACATATACCTTTACAGTCTCACGTTCTTTTATTCCTGAAACGGTAGATACAGTTGTATTTAGACTGATATTTTACCACTGTTGTTTTAAGTCCGACATAATAAAGGCCGAGGCTATTGCCGTCCACTTTACAGGGTTCCAGACACGTCTTCTTTCTTCTAGAATTTCTCGACCAGAAAATGCAAATAAATGACAATGCTTTCAGGCACCAAAAGGTATAGCGACCCTTTCTTTTATAACGGCTGGTGAGGAGCGGACGATATATCTGTAAGTAGGATGGTTATAGCAAAAATAATTATGTCCTCTGATATGATTAAAAACCAGCTCTATACATAAACTGTCCCGCTGCTAAGCACTGGCCTCTGCTTGGCATAAAAGTATTAGACCATAGTCCACCACGCTGGCCCAGTACTGGTTGGCTTGACGTCACACATTTTCGAGAACATCACGAAGAACTCTCAGACATTTAGGTTTCCCCTCGATGTTGTTTTATTTATGTAATAACTTCGAATCGTCAGAGGTACGTGCTTTGGGATTGAACTTGAGACCTCAGTGTGGTAGCCCAATGGTCTCCAGCTAGGCTATTGCTGCTAATTTATAATGTTATAATTATTTAAAAGTGTATACAAAACATGTCTACAAATGGCTAAGATAATTCATCGAAGATACACATCGGGCAACTTGTGAATACTTAATGAGACCTTTCGTACGTCACTTTCGATTTTAGTTAATTGATTCATGTCTAGATAAGACCGACGTGTTGGACAGAAAGAAAGTGATCCGTATCTCCCCAACATCGTATTAAAACAGTAAACCGCATCCGTTTTTTTTGGACGCCATTTTGTTACAAGCTGTAAACATAGTTATATTTAAGTGAGAGATTTGACAGTTTATAATTTAGTTTTCAATTGGTATCGCTTGTTCAATTATTTTTGTGTGTAGTTCACTTTCTTTGTGGATTAATTAAATGCAGTTGAATCAATCTAGTGGATTTATTATTGTAGAAAGTTACTTAACTTTTCATTCAATGGCTACTGTGTTCTTAAGTACCTTATATTCATTATATTATTTGGGATGAAGTAACTACTCATAATTACTGTATGTTCTCTCAAATTATATATAATACTGCAATTTTATATGTTGATTGAATTTAAAGTAATTACACAATTATTAAAATAAAAACCAAAGACATATACGTTGTAGTTATTCCTCAGGCCTAAAGAGAAGTTGATATAAAGCACTCACATTTTGCCAGATATTAGAACTCAACACAATAGAAGATGAATCTATTACCATTAACTAGATATGGTGTTGAACATAACAATTAATTTACTGACAAAATAGCCAAAAAAAAATTGGGGCAGTCTTTGGGGACTGCCGATAGAAGTGAAAACTTTAATCCTTGATCATAAACACTTATTTATAAACCAAATTATAAACCAAAAATAATTCAAAAATGGAAAGCCTTCGGTGACGATGACGCAAATTCCATGATTTTTGTTCACCCAAAAAGTGCTCAAATGCGCCTCAAGAAGAATTCACTTCAGAAAAAAAGAAAAAAGGCGCGGGTCGTATACTAGTTCCTGAGGTAAGGTAAGGGGATCAAAATTTCGTTATTTTTTGCGTAGGATGCGCCATTTCTGAGATATTGTTAATATTCTAAAATAATTCAAAAATGGAAATCGTGGAAGCGTGACGATGACGCGAGTTCTATGTTTTTTGTTCACCCAAGAAGTGCTCAACGCGCCAAAAGAAATTGTCACTTCAAAAATTATCGAACGGGAAATCAAATTTTTGGCTGCTTTCAAAATCACATCCACTGAATCACTAGTTCTATAGACAAGCTAGGCAACAGAACACAGGAACAACTGTAAGCTTTCTCAAAACTTATCTGTCCATCAGAATAACTGCAGTAATAAAACATAACCGGAATATATTAAAATGATGTACTGCCCCGAGTGCAAGCCTCACGGAGTCACGAAAGTGAGAGCACGATTTATGGTGTGGTCGCACCGTGTTGTGACAAACGTGTCTGTGTAAGAATTGGGACGTTGTTGAGACGAAGATTGACACTGCGTCGCGGAACGGAGATAGGTGGAAAACGAGAAATGGCTCTGATCAGACAGAGATGTATGTTTCAGAATATCTTCTACATACGTATGATAAATGTTTAATGTGTCTATATATGTTACATTTTGTCTGTTTCTAACAGCATTTAATTTTACTATAATAATTTAACGGAATGGATAGCGTACAGAGCAAGAGGTAGCCTCAATGCTCCCGCTGCGTAAAATTTTGTAGATTCATATAATACATCGGGTAATAACTTGAGTCATCCACTATTAAGTAGATCGCAATTCTTTTTTACCGCTAATGTAGCAAACAAACATACGGCCCACCTGATGGTAAGTGGTCACCGTAGCCTATGGACGCCTGCAACACCAGAGGCATCACTTGCGCGTTGCCGACCCTTTAGGAAAAAAAGGAAGTGGGAAGGAGAAGGAGCGGAAAGGGGGAAAGAGGGTGTTTGGGCCTCCGGCACTCTCACTCACCAAACGAAACACAACAGTAGGAATACTGCTATTTCACGTCGATATTCTGGGATAGGGTAGTACTTCCCCAGTCGAGTTGGCCCATTTATGCTGAAATCAGCGATATCCCCTATTACGTGATCCTTAAACCATGTCGGGCAAATGTGGATAAAATACACTTCTGTTTACTTCTTCGTGGATACAGACGTGGATAAGTCTATCAATAATAAATTAAAAATATGGCTAAATAAGAACATCTTGTCTTGCTCTTTTCACTTCCTGACGTTTAAAACATAAGACAAGATGTTATAGCGTAAAATGGAAGCAGTCTAGCATTGGATTGCAATAGTTTCACACCAAATGTTTATGCCTTAGGCTTAGTATAGTGATCTTATAATGCACTAGATGTGTCCGCGGTTTCACGCGCGTTTATGATTACTGCGCCGCCTCTGAGGGTCGTAGCGTGATGTTATATAGCCTTCCTCGATAAATAAGCTATCTAACACTAAAATAATTTTTCAATTGGGACCAGTAGTTCCTGAGATTAGCGCGTTTTAACAAAAAAACAAACTCTTCAGCTTTATAATATTAGTATAGATTATTAAAAACATTTACCTGGGTGAAAGATTTATGCCTTTGTCCTTTTCTCTACCCCTGACAATGTGGGTGCGAAATTGCATGTTGATCGGTTAAGTAGTTAAGGTGTGAAAGCATAACAAACAAACATTTGCGTTTATGATATTACTTAGGATTGCATTTTGATCTGATTGATTGTGTGTTAAATATGATGTTGTAAGTTAACCGCTGACTGACATTCGGTATGCTCGTTTCCCACCTTCATACTACAAAAAGAAGGTTTCATTCAGCATGGAAATTTCAATCTAAACTGTTCGTTGAAACGGTTTAATTTTTCTTCTTGTTTACGTCTCCAGTTTCCTTTTGTAGAGTCGTCTCTACCAAACGTAGCCGCTCTACATTGACGTATTAGTCTGTAACGTTATTTAATGAGTACTTGACTAGTTACAGTTCCCGGTTACGCTTATACGGCATTGGATTTAGTGTTATTGACATTTATCTGTACGTGTGTATGTATGTGATGTGGTGTATCTTTATTGCATTTTTAAGAGAGTCGAAGGCAGATTTAGCTTTATTAAAGCAATATAATAGTGGTCGTTCAATGGATAAGGTATTGAATTTGTGATTGAGTTTGTGCATTCAAATCCCACCTATTGCAAGCTAAAAAGCTATCTAAAAAAATATCGAGGCTTGCAATTCATAATTTTTGAAGTGAAAACTTCTTTAGCGGCGTTGTGCACTTTTCTGTGATGGGTCAAAAATGTTAAACTCGCGTCAGGACACGTGACCTGATCGAAAATTCGTAAGACGGAGGGAGAATTGTCATGTTTGTGTACGATAGCGCATAAATGAATATTGTATTTTAGCACATAAATTATAGTATTTTTATACTGATAATTAAAGCAATTCGTGCAAAATTATTCCCTAATCATTCCAAAATATCAAAAATGCACAACGTTAATATTCAAGTTTTCACTTCTGCCGGCACTCCCGGAGTGCAACCCGTCGTTTTTTTTTGTTTCGTGCTGATTTTTAAACCTACTTACTATATTTGGCGTATTAACAATGACATTATTTCTAGCTAAGCCTTTGTCCCGTGAAGCTAGGATGATTTATGCCTTAGCTAATTTTTAAGTATTACAATTGCTTGTATATTGGGTATAGTAAGACTTTTGTAAAACCTATAGTTTGTACATTAAAATTGTAAGTTAAATTTAGTTTATTTTACGATGTAACTGGCATGAACTATGTTCAAAAGTTCCTAATAATTAAAAGAATAAAAAATAAAAATACAATGACATAGTAACTATACGCTAAAACGCAAAAAAATTGTTACTCGACCAAAACGCTATGAACAACACATAATTTTAAAAGTTTTGTATGACCCGGCTTAGAGTGATTGTGACGAGGGAGAATGAACGAACAGAAGTCCTTTGTTAAGTCTGCTTACCCCTCTACAAGAAAGGTGTGACGAAATACGTATCCAAGATTCAAAGAATCTAACCACTATCGTTCGGTAATTAATTTACCTTCGTAAGGCCAATCAAAATAAAAATTAGCGCCGTTGTAAATGCACAGACCTAATTCACTGAAATAGTACAAACCTTTCTCAATTACTCTCACAATAAACTTTATTACAACAGCACAAACTCTATGACGTATACGTAATTAACACGTTGCTAATTACCATTTCCCGTACACGAACTATCGGGACTCATTAGAAGTACTATTAAGTATTTACCGTTATAAGATAGTGGCTATCAGATGCTATGACATTGATTCACATTGAGTTATGTCTGGGTAAGGAGGAAGTTATGTTTTTATCTTAATCTTTATTGAGTCCTCATTAAATGGATATAGATTAAGTAAATATGTATAAAGTTAAATATATTTTAATTGACGTTTCTATTTAAGTGTTCTACTTTATAGAACCACCTGTTTATCCTTGAAAGGTAAGCAGAGATGTATGACATCAATATTTTCAGCTATTGTTAATTCCCACTTGAACCTACTGCTGCTTACTGGGCACAAATATCTAGGAATAAAATAATATTTGAACATTTGTGTAGATAATTTTCATATATTATATTAGTGCTACAAACTTCACATCTCCAAAAATGACAATATATTTTACAAGCTGAAGAACAAGCTTTGAAGACTACTCTCCAGCTATTTATAATTCCTTTGTCGCAAGAATTTTTAAAAACATCGAGACGAGATACAGAAGGTGTACCCATACAAAAAAAAACGAGTTGCACTCCGGGAGTGCCGGCAGAAGTGAAAACTTGAATATTAACGTTGTGCATTTTTGATATTTTGAAATGGTTAGGGAATAATTTTGCACGAATTCCTTTAATTATCAGTATAAAAGTACTATCATTTATGTGGTAAAATACAATATTCATTTATTGCGCTATCGTACACAAACATTACAATTCTCCCTCCGTCTTACGAATTTTCGATCAGGTCACGTGTCCTGACGCGAGTTTAACATTTTTTCCCATCACAAAAAAGTGCATAACGCCGCTAAAGAAGTTTTCACTTCAAAAACAAATATTTATTTGTCTAAACAATTTTTGTCACGTCTGGGGATTGAACCCACAGCCATTTGTGCAACGGGATGGCGAAAAGACCACGTAAACCTTTACGCGTTTATGCAGTAAAGATTTAGTATTCAGTATTATTACTTGAAGCTATAGTACGACCCCTAAGTTATAAACCTTAAATAAAAAACATCCTAAGTATTTTCTCTTCGACGAGAACAATCAACGCTAAATACAGACATCCCCAGTTCCAGAGACAACCATCTAAAACATGTTTTGCTTCCAAAAATAGCACTCAGACAGACAGACATAGAAAAAGTAAAAAAGTTTGGACAAACATTGCTTGGATGTTGGCCCAAGGATGTGTTTGCACTGGCCGCAAGTTGTTGTGGTTATTTCCTTACCTGACAGGCTGTTCATATAATGATTTATACTTTATGCTTAAGTTCGAATAGTGTGTTGGTTGGAATACGTAGAAATAATCTTAGTCAAATATTCATAATTACCAGTAATATTTGTTTAATATTGTCTTACGTTTTCGCGAATGCTATACATTGAAATTAAACTACTTTATCCGGATTTTATCGTAGTTTATTTAAATATATATATTTTATATAAATTTGAAACTGTAAAACTATTTAAATTTACACTTTTGCCGAATTTTCGGTTTCAGCAGCGATGGTCACTGGGCGAGTTATTATTTGTAGTTTATAAATGTTACCGACAGGTATATGCGATGTTTGCTGCGGTATACCTTGCCACACTGCTGATCACAGGACTGACTTATGTCGCAATGGTTCAAGCGATCCTTGTCACTCGAGTGTGGCTGGTTATATGGATTTGAGACAAAATGTGTGAGCGTCTATTCGCTGTCATTATCTACCAGCGCTTAAAAAACTATCAACTCATCGCATCGGCGCTTTTCTTCCTAATTAATAATATTTTACATATTTTTGAAACACGTCAATCATAAGTTTACGCTGATATTTACGCCCTATAGATGACTTTAAGTTTGCCCATTGTTCTGCTATTTCGTGGGACTTTAAAACATAACCTGCCAAATATGGATATCTTGTGTGGGGGGGCCAGTCAATACAGACCGGCGACACTTCGACCTAGTGGGATCTTTTGAAATATGGATATACTCGTACCTACATTTAATTAGCTTGTTGTCTGCTCTAGTCTTTAGTAGGCATTCTTAGGTTATCTAAATACCCTTGAGCTTTACTTGTAAATGTTAATTGTTGAATTATATGTTGTTTTCAAAGATAACTTATAATAAATCGTTGAATAACTTTATATGAATAAACAATGTTATTGTTGCTATTGTGGATTTTAATCTACGGTTGATCAATTCGCACATAATTCTAGAATTGATTATGTTAATATTAAAGATTAAGAGTAAGATATATCTTAAGTAGTTTATTCTATTGTCGCTAATGATTTAATACTAGTCTAATTTGGTATTTATGTGTTGTTTTTGCCTGCCGACTCCAACCTTTCGGTCGGAGACCACCTTTAGCCTTTGCCACAAAGTACTTAGATACAGATACTCGGCGTAATGCAATGTGCCGAAAAGGACACACATACGATATATGCGTACAACGGTATCTGATTAGTTTGGATACTAGGGTTATTTACTCGATCGTTGCCCACCCTATGCAAAAAGAGTTATATTATTTGATAAAACAAAGGGAACATGGGAGGTAGGCAAGTGTAGCTTCGAAATTTTACTTACCGAGCAAGACACGGTAACAATATTAGCACTTTTACGCCGGTTTGGAAGAAAATAGTCAGCAAGCTAAGCTCTTTCAAACCGTGACCAAATAATAGGACAAGACGGATAACCTTCTCATATTTTTTTATTGCAATAGATAACACAAACGAGAGTCTATCGTTTGTATGTGCCTAAAGAGTTAGCCAGTTGTATCCTACGTGCACATTCCGGCAGCAACTTTTTCACGTAAAAGTGTTATTGGTGTCTACCGGGTACATCTCCAAACTCTTAGTAGTAACTAAGAATTTATTGAGAGAAAAATCTAATTACAATTTGCCTAAGCTGCCAATCGCAACCAGAATTCCCGATTGCATGCAATCTTGATATAAATTGAAAGTAAAGACCGTACCCAACCACCGTACGTAATATAAATACATAAAACTTGTCCCCAAGCGATTACATGTCTTAAACATTCGCCCTATCATCGAATAAGAGTTCTAATGGACAGAACGTTAAGAAAACATTATTAGCTGATAAACTCACTCGTAAATCTGTCCGTCTGTGCGCACTTATCTCCGCTACTAGAGTTTATCAGGAAGTATGTGAAAGCTTAGCTAAGTGGAATTACCTATTGACCAACTGAGAAATATGTTTAAGTTATGTTTGGCGAATGTGTTTTCTGTTTTGGATAAAACTATTTCAAGTGTTCTTAGTAAGCTATTATTGCTTATAGGGTTTTTATTGGCTGGTAGTATTTGCCCGCGATTTGGCCGCGTTAAGTATTGACGATTGACCGCGATTTCATTTGCTTAGATTGTAGTATGCATCTTATGTTTACGAAATATTATTAACGTGGCCTAAAATTCTTTGACATCGACTTAAAATTGCCAAACAGTGGTAATAATGCTGGATCAAATATCAGACATGCAAGAATTTAAAAACACATTTCGCTGGTCATTAAATTTACCAGGCGTAGGTCTAGAATCCATGCTGCCACCAAATATGTCTTGATAGAAAACTCAGTAGCACTTCTCCCAAAATGAAATTCAAACCCGACACTCTGTGTACAGTAGTCGCTTTTACTTCAGTTGCGCCTTCGAGACAAAGGGCTACTATGAAAAGAAAAAGTAATACAAATAGGTTGGTTTGCAAATTATCCTTGTTAAATCCTCCAGCTTAACCAAAATGCATGTGAGATCACGTTTGTAGTGCAATACAAATATATATGTATATTTATGAACATTTAAGAAAAGAGAAAGAAGAAAATCGTTGTCAATGTGACCATGCTTTAGTAACATTTAAAATGTTCAAAAGCATTTCATTCGGTCTTAAAACTTCGTTTCCGATTGTGGTACGTAAGGTGCGGACAAGAACTCATTTACCTTCTAATGGCTTCATACCAATAATTATTATTAGAGTAAAGCTGTAAAACGTAAAGCTGTTCATTAACCGTAATATCTTAGCCGTTTTGTCGGTTAACCACGGGAAGTGATTACACTGTTATATGCGGAAGCCTTCGCTGTAAATCTCAGTTAAGGACCTTGAACTTAATAAACTTGGATACCTGTAAAGACTTCTACGTTCACCAGGAAAATGTATATCCGAAACTTCGAGTAAACGAAATATTAAGAACTAGCTTTGCCCGTGACTTCGTTTGGGAACAGTACTTTTTCCTGGATGAAAGGTACTCTATGTCCTTTTCTGTGCCTTTGACAATGTGCAAGTTTCATGATGATCCGTCGAGTAGTTAGGGTGTGAAAGCGTGACAATCAAAGAAACTAACATTCGTATTTATAATATTAGTTAGGATAAATCTTCCAACAGTTTTCTTTGGATTTCTTTCGAAGTGACGTAACTTTGTTATTCGGACCACTTCATTGTAGAGTTTAGGATGATCAACGCGTTAATTCATGTATTTCATGGTACTATTTTTGATATTTTATATACAACTAGAGTGGCAAACAAGCATACGGCCCACCTGATGGTAAGTGGTCACCGTAGTCTATAGATGCCTGCAACACCAGAGGCATCACTTGCGCATTACCGACCCTTTAGGAAAGGAAGTGGGAAGGAGAAGGAGCGGGAAAGGGGTGATGGGCCTCCGGCACTCTCACTCACCGAACGAAACACAACAGTAGGAATACTGCTATTTCACGTCGATATTCTGTGAGAGGGTAGTCTTTTCCCGGTCGAGCAGGGGCCCATTCATGCTTAAATCAGCGAGGCTCTACTACTAAGGTACTAATCGTACAAATAATAATAGGTCCAAAACTTCGGCATTTACGAGTACGTTATATGGTCGGCCTACAGATTTGATCTCTGGTCGAAGTTTTATTGGTATTTGAGTAATTCTAAGTAGCATTTACAAACATAATCTCACGGCTATATCCCCGAAGGGGTAGTCAGAATATATCCACATTTCGCCATAGTGATTTAGATCCTACATAAAAGCCTACCATCGACAGTCAGGCACTGTTCCAGATCCCGCCTGCTAATGTCAATTTCTTGACTGAAAACCCTCTAACACAAGCAGCATTTCCCGATCCCTATTGCACCTATATAGGTCACAATGCCTGAGTTGAAGCTGTTTTCAGAACTCTATTACAGGCAAACCCAACAACACTGCCTGACCCTGGTACCCATTACCTAATGCTCAGCAGTTACATTCACTGCCGCTGCAATAGAAGCACTTTTAGGCAGCTTTCCAAGTTTTTGCAGCTAGTTTAGTCTGCACGGATGGCTCTCCACTGCCTCTACGCCGAGTATTGTGGGTTCAAATCCCACACGGAACAAAACTTTGTGTCATCCACAAATGGTTGTTCCAAGTCCAGTCTAGGTGTTCTTTGTGTCCGTTGTTTGAATGTTTGTAAAGTCTCCCGCGACACAGGATTTATTCCTAGTGCAGAAATTTTCTCATCTAAAGAACAAAATAAAAAGGAAAATAAAATTTATGATAATGCAATAACAATTCATAAAACTTATCCCAAGAAACCTAAACAACCAATAACAATAAAAGTACATATATAAACTACAATAGATTCGCACACATGCATACATATTGGCCATTAACATCGCGAACTCTTTGTCTAGGAATGATAGAAAACCAAATGAGTTTATCTTTACATGAAAGTCGTGAGTTTCTCGAAGAAAACAGGCCGATACAATGCCTTGCTAATTTCGTAGACGTATGGTGTGGTCTCTCACTGTGAATGCGATATCACATCACCTTGCATAGAGCTCATAAAAGGCTTCGAGGTGAGTTTTACTGAGTACCGATAACCTACTGGTTTAACCGTTATTCACGGTGAGATTGTGATTCGTTTTTACACGGTTATTTTGTTTAAGTCGCATATATATTGCATTTGAGTCACGAATATTGGATTATGAGTCGCAAATATTTCACTTAAGTCCCTAATACTTCCTTTGAGTCTCAAGTATTTTGAGTTTAGACTCAATCTAATATGTAGGTATTTTATTTGTGTCCCAAATATTTTATATGTGTCTCAACTATTCCTTTTGAGTCTAAAGTATTTTATTTCAAGCACAAGTATTTAAATACATCACAAATATTTTGATCGAATCTTAGTCATTTTATTTGGGTCTCAAATATTTTATATAATAATAATGTCCTCCTGACCGAATTTCAGTCACGGCGGCGAATCTTAACAGAGACTATAGTGCACAAGTGTGTGCGCAAACACAAGTGCACTCTCTGTTCCCTAACTCTCATGGTCCGATGGGACAGATAATCCGACACGACCGGGGAGAGATCAAACGCAGGACCAACGGCTTTACGTGCTTTACTTGCTTACTATACTCAAATAAAATATATGAGATTCACTCTTTTATTTAAGTATTTTATTTCAATATCACGTGTTTGTTATAAAACTATGAAAATGAATTTTATTTGATACCAAAAACGTAATCATGGTTATGTTGTTTATGTATATTTTAATTGAATGATCTTTGATACTGCTGATAAGCTGTTAATCATAATTTGAAGTGACTATTCCTTGATTAGATAAATATTAAAGAACCTACTTACATAAAACACAACGAAACTTAGCACAATATACCTTTACAGTAATAATGTAGATTGTAGCTCTCATAAACTGTCTCATGCAGTGTTAGAATTTGCTATTACCGACGATTAGGTACTAACAATATGACACATCCGCACCCGTATCGCCAAAAATTTTACATCCGTAACATCCCTGGTAAAAACCAATTTAATGGGTAAGTGTGTCCACAACTTAAAACTCTGACATTCAGACGAAAAATACCCTATAAACTAATGTCTACAATATTTATATTTGGCAACATTACTTAGTCTATGTGTGTTGATATGCACACGTCATACGTTAGTCAAATGAGTAATGATTACCCATTTATGATATTTCAATTATGCTCTAAAATCACAATTTATTTTCAATTATATTTTCTTTCTACATGTTTATTTGCTGACGTCACTTTATACAGAACATATCGCTGTAGTCATAGTTTAATAATAATAATATCTTCTAAATAAAAGTCGAAGACTGCCACCAGTAACAATATGACAAAGGAAACTACTGCGCTATGGATCTAATTAAAATTAATTATACAGTCACATGTGCTGCAGTTTGGTGTGGGTTCCCAACCGGAACCAATAATAATACCGCATGGGGTCTCCCTCACCCTCAAAATAAATGACCATGACACCTGTTACTTAAGGTCAAGGCCAGCTAATGTAGCCTATGAATACAGGTAATTTTACGAATGATTAGTCCTTCAGGTTGTGCAGTTGGTGCGGTTATTGGTGGTTGTAAGATACTAGGTTCACATCCCGCGTCGTGGAAAGTTTTTGTGGACTTCGCTGTCCGGAAATTTACAAGAGCAATACTATATCTGAACATATTGTCTGGTAGACAATAATAGCCTCATCCCAATTACGAGTACTTTAAATGATAGCCTAGTGTGATTTGGGAATAATACACTTTTCTCTCCCTCTTTGGGACTGAGTGAGTCAAATTATTATGTAAAAATAAATTCTAATTTTCTTTTTACTTTTGTTCACAGGTAAATACTGATGACACTCAATTATTTCAAGTAATGAACAATTTGTAGGTGGTACTTAGGAGTATAGTAAGTAATTGGCATAAATACGTATTATTGTAATAAACAAACTATCATAGTTTTTTGTTGTTACTAACGTAACATTTAATATAATATTATATGGTTAATAATATAATATTATAATATTAATGGTCAATTCTATAGTATTAAAAACACATCAACAATATAAATATTGTTAATATAATATATGAGCAGCGATAGCTCAGTGGGGAGACCAACATACTGCAATGCAGAGGGTCTCGGGTTCGAACCCACGTCGCGCACCTCTGAATTTCGGATGTTATATGACTTTTCGAAATTATGTGCGTATTGATTGACAATTATCGCCTGCTCCGTGCCTCGAAGAGCACGTTAAGCCGTCGGTCCCGGCTGCCATGAACATCTATGGCAGTCGTTATTGGGAGAGTGTCGACACAAAAGATCCCACTGGGACGAAGTGTCGCCGGTCTGCACTGACTGGCCCCCACATAAGATAAGATAATATAATATATTATATTAGCAATATTACATTGAAAATTACATTACATTAATAACCATAATTTTAAAAATATAGGAGCATGTGTTGATGTATTCTTGAAACCATAGAATTGACCATTAGTGTCGTACTGTTTATAATACAATAATTTAATTAATTTTATAATGTCCTTCATCCCAAACATTGTTCTCGACGGAACTTATCTAAACGGAGACATTATAGTACACTAATGTGTACGTAAAGTACAGAAGCATTGTCTATTTATGTCCCGTTTTTTAAAGTTCGATAAGACGCCAATCCGACACGACCAAAATGTTTTTTTAAATACATACGTTGCAACTCCAGCCTGCTAGTAAGAGAGATGTTTGACGAAAGAGGCAACAAATAAATTTATTATCATTACTACCTATAACATCGAAAGTTTCGTAAAGAAACGTTTGCAAATAAGAAGTATCAAGTTCCATTCCACCTCACGCACCTCTGACTTTGCAAAGGTATGTGCGTAATAAAAAGTTAATTATAGCTTGATTAACGGTGAAGTACAACGTCGTGAGAAAACATGAGCGAGAGTTGTCTATAATGTTTTCGAAGGAGCGTGAAATTAGTCTGGGCTATGTCTACCTACTCACTTCGTTTATACAACTAACGTACACAGGCATCGCTTATAGTTGAGAGATTATCGTACCATAAGTAGGTTTTCAAAAGTGAATGTATAAAAACTACTACTGATTTAATACAAAAGAGCTGCCGTGCACTGGTCTAGTGATACACTGGTCCTCTGGTTGGAAATGGAACAGAGTCTACGAAAACTCTAAGGCAAAGACTGTAGATTTTCACTTGCTACGATTCTGGTGTATTTTTTCCTTCATTCATCAGCAATTCTACATGCCCGCTCGACCGTTCAACGTTCCTTTAACCTGATCTTTCTTCAGGACATTTATGATGTATCATCAATGCAAGAAAACTCAGCATAAAATTATTTGACTACGAAAGTCTGTAATGGAGGTCTTCTTCAGCAAAAACTTCTTTAAGACCTTGGAGCTAACCAACCTTGTGTTGTACTCTTTTGGTTAGTAGGATTTGCAAGCTCTATAAGGAACAATGATGTTTTCGGTAGGGTACTCATTAGCGTATATAAGGGTCAGGCCAGGGGGATGATTTGCCCTAGAATTGTCAGGATTTTAGGATGATGACCCTAGGATGTTAGGTATCCATTCAAAATTCTAGGATTATATGTGGGCCAACGCTGTTTGGAGGCCGGGCACCCTCTGAAAAATAACCCTAGATACTCTAATGGGGTAGCAGTATAACCTTACTCTCTTGCGCTAATCGCAGAACGACAACTTTTTGGCAGGGCTAGGAAGTCTTGAAGTTTACGCCTGGTATTGCAAGCGTCTTTAACCGGCATCAGCTGTTTACCATCAGGTATGCGGTATTCTTTGCCATCTTAGTAGTACAATGAAGTATCAAAACTATTGGCGACTGTCGGACAGTTTCAAATTCTGCTGCTGAGAATTGCGAATCACGAAGCAGCTCCCCAATTGACCAAATTAACTGTTGTATTAGCTACCGTAAATCATATCTCCGTTACACGGTACGAATGGTTATTAGAATTTCTAAGTGTTACGATATAAATCAAGAGTCTGTTTCCGATGGAACTGGTCGTTCTAAAGCCAATTTGACTTTGAATATGTGGTAATTAAGTACAGCTACGGCTATTATATTGATAAAATTATCCTGGTTCTCACACACGAAATTCTTTTGTGATGTACCAGTAACTTAGTATGACTTTAGCCCTAAGGAGTGACATTGGCCCTTAATTGGAAAAAGCTGTTAAATTGGAAGAAGCTATTTTACTGACAGTTTATAGTGCTATCTATCGATGTCGACGTGTATTTTTTCGGCAAAAAGTATGATAGTGGTCTGGTGGGAACTTCAAACTTTTTCCAATTAAGGGCCAATGTCACCCCTCAGGGCTAAAGTCATACGAAGTTACCAGTATCTCTAAGCTTGTCTCGTTGAGCCCATAGTATAAGGTTGCTGTTGTTTGTGACGTCTTAGGTGTAGTTGCAGAGTCGGCTAATGTATGGTGACACACAGAGACGGAGTCCAAAAATGAGTCCGGTAGATGGTAATATGCTTGTCGAAACTTAAAACATAGCTAGCTAAATGTTCGTCTGTAATACTTTGTTGATCCCTATGGAAATATATTATGTGTGTGTTAAGATATTTTAAGCCGTATTATGGTTAACTTAAGAGGCTACTGTCTTATAACAATACGCAGTTGCTTATCCAAAGATAAATTGTCCCTAAGATTTTCTATGAACATTTTCCTGCTAGTAATAGCAGGTGTAATGAAAAAGTAACTAACATTATGCATATTTCTCGACAAGTGATACATCAGTTATTTATTAAACAAGTCTTACTTAGAACTAGCCTAACCTTTGTCCACATAATATTCAGCAAACCTATTGCCGTCCATGAGGCTCTTCCAAAGTTCCAAACTCCAACTCTTATTCTGAATATTATATGTCCAATATTCTTATGAACACTTTCTTCAATCCGATAAGCCCTTTTGATTCGTATGCATTTCATGCTTACACTGCTCAGGCAATCGTTTTGCATTATCAAAACAAAATAATCCAATCAATAAGGATTTATTAAACTACAGTACGTCTGTAAAAACAAGACTCTTTTACTCACAAATGAATGTCTAAAATTAACCTCCATACCAAAGAGAGTACATTCGTCATCACCGAACGCATTCGATCATATCGATATAATATATCGGTTTAATATCGATATTCTTCTGATCGATTGCGCGCCCTATACGTGGCCCCTGGCAACATGCCATTCAATTAAATACTCTTTATAAGTCTTACGAAGCTCATGTCGAGAGAAAAATGAAATCGATTGCAGTTGTATACTAATTATGAACAAAATGACGACATCATAACACGTTACTGATGTAGCATAAGTTTTCATTTGTTTAATGACGATGTCATCATAAGAGTTTGATTAGTAAGTCGCGCAAAATTTTAGAGAAGTTTTCTGCTAGCAAGTTTGCAGAACAGTTGACTCTCTTGCACAATGACAAAGGATTCTATAGTAGATTGTAAGAACCATGTGATTTTACCATGTGTAATAATGGAAAATATGGGTACATATGACTATAATATACCGATAACTAACCTATATACTTGCGTGAGATATATATCTTCAAAATGTAAGTAGAAAACAATATAAAGAGCGTGCCATTGCCAATTATTTAGGGACGCTAGAACGAGCCAATTTCTGCGAAAAAGTACTACTATCTTACAGGCAGCCTATTACCACAGTTACTGCGTTTCGCTCGATACAAAAACCAACAGATACTACCTATTCATAATATTCAACATATCAAAATCAATTATCTATCTTAACAATGCATCGGCTATTTCAACGCCGTACAAACGATTCCGAGAAGCGATCCGCGATTGCAAAACATAATTGGCTTTAAGTGATCGTTGCTACAATATGATTGTAATTGAGACTATTGCTCGTATGAATTAAATGTGGCGCTGTCGCCGATTGATTTATTGATTGGTTGTGTTTGTATAGATTTTGTAACAGAAAGGTATAGTCATGTTAATGTTTCGTATGTAGTTCAATTTTTTGTGGTAAAACACATGCATAATATGCGTAAATGCGCTTATTTTCTTACGCCGTATTACGAGTACCCTCATGTGTCTGAACTAAAATTATTTCTAAAAACACTATAAAGAGTCTGAAAAGTCGATAGTTGTAAAGCTTAATCAACAGTCGCACATTACTATCAATACTACAAAATCTTAGTAATAAGAAACTGAGAAAGTAGAGAAAAAGAGAAAATGGGACTGTTAAATACTTGGCCTAACGCTAATACTTTAGGAGTTATAATTAACTCCTCTGGTAACTAGTTTCCATCAGGCAAGCTTTACCATTGACTATTTGCAACCTTTGTTGTATAATAAAAAATTAAGTAATACACAAGCTGCCCTGCGGTTTGTGCACAATTGATTTATTTCTTTCTTCCCTTCTTATACATTTTGTTTTGTTTAGAACACAAGGTGCAGTGTTTAAAAAGCTGATGTGCTGAGCCCTCTGACGCTGCGGTAGTTCCACGTTGAGATAAAAACAGCCCGAGAGTAGGTAATATTATTAACAATCTTTTGCCCGCAGCTTCGCTTGCGTCAATGTAGGTTAGGTTAAATTAGCAACAGTACTTTTTTCTGAATGAAAGGTACTTAATCTCCTTTTATATTCCCCTGTAATGTGTATGCGGAAATTTCATGATGATCGGTCGAGTAGTTGAGGCGTGAAAGCGTAACAACCAAACAAACCAACAAACTCACATTCGCATTTATAATATTAGTTAGGAAGTTAGGATTATTTTCATTAATGAGACCAAGTGAAGAAAATAGAATGAGCATGACTATAACACTCCCAAACTAACCTAATATATAATACCTTCATAATAAAGCTATTCAGAACCAAGTGACAGGATCACACAACAAACTATTATCTTATACAAAACTGTGCACACGTCTGAGCCAAAACATTCTCTAACACAAACACCATCAAAGTGAAGAAAGACTTCAACACAAAAGTGTCTGCCCAGAGTCAAACAGACCCTCTATTTGGAAGGTAGACGTGAAACAACATGGGGAGAAAAGTTGGACTACGGCACAATACTATACAAACACTAAGCTTGCTTGTGTTAAACGCCAAGAAACGTAAGATATTTGAGTAAAAAAGTGTCTTTGAAGGCAAAGTCCTAAAGCATTTTAGGAATTATAGTTAAAATACTCAAAATAATTAACACACTAGTTGTACCACGCGGTTTCACGTACGTTTATGATTACTAAATTTACATTCGGGTTAGTCGCTAGGTTCGGCAAAGGGTTGAGAGCACATGAGAGAGCTAAAAATAAACGTAGCGTTTACAATGTCTAGATATTTCAGAATAAAACGAGAGAAATATAACCTGACAATAACAATCCACATTGCCAAGAAATAGCCATCTTTAATTGACAGAAGAAATATTTGTTCACACTTAAAATGCTATTTGATTCAACAGCTACTAATATAACAAGCAGCCTATTTAACAATCTAAATATAAGACTCGGACAAGTCACAGTTCAAGATCATATTCATATGAAGATGCAACATTATATCTTGGTAATAAATATCAATGGACCGCAAGGCGACATTAATAAATATGCCAATGTAATAGAAAATAATATAAATATACAGTCATATTAAGATAAAATATGTAAGGCACGGTCCAAAGGTTGGTCTATTAGCATCAAACTTAATCTAATTATGACATTATTACTTGAACTTGAAACCAGTGTATATAATTTGATAATATTAGCTATATTAATGAACTATATTTGTACATACATACATACATAGATTCACGTCTGTTTCCCAGAGGGGTAGGCAGAGACTACGGATTTCCATTTGCTACGATCCTGACACACTTCTCTGGCTTCATTCACTTTCATCACATTCCTCATACACGCCCGTCGGTTCAAGGTGCTCTTAACCTGGCCTTTGACCAGAACGCCTCCGATCTGATCGAAAAACTAAATTAAATAAATTAAATTAATAATAATTAATTATTAATTTAATCAATTTATTAACTTAATTAAATGAAATAGCTTAAATACTAGCAAAGTTCAATAATAGTAATGTTAAAGTTACAAAATTATGTAATAAATGTGTTTTAAAGTAAAATAAACAACGCAACAAAATCCGTATAAAGTGTTTAATTTCAATAAATTGAACCAACCATGAGATAAAATCGGAACAGTATTTCATTCCAGACTACAAACTATGCGAGTTCCATTATTCTCAATTTAATTCAAATCTAGATCTTTATTTTGATTTGATTTGAAGATATTGAGCATTTTACGCTTCATAAATACAACAGATAATACTGCAAACAGTAAGGGCTCTCGTATGCAGTACGGCTAATATGCGCAAGTTGAGGCCCTTGTACATCAATATTGTCGTAAGACAACCAAAGCTATGCATCAACAAAAGTCCATGGAGTAGGAGCGACGCCCTCTGTTGCGCCGGGGCGTCGTCCAGGCGTTGTCACTTGCAGAAATTCTATCTCTGCATTGGGCACTGCCGGGTGGATCGCTGAGGTAGTTTCAGTTCCAACGATTCACCCACCATACAAAGCAGCGAGTTGGCATACCGTGGTGGTTTTAGTCGGTAGGCCCCAAGGTGTAAGGAGAGCCCGACAAAGCCTGCACTTGTAGCGAGGGGGTATGCACCAGGAATATTTCCCCACGTAAAAAAAAAGTTCTCAACACAAGTAACTCGTGCATAGTGTCCATGCAAATAGCTTGCGTATATACTTATTTAGTGAAAAACAACGGGTTGCACTCCGGGAGTGCCGGCAGAATTGAAATTCTTGAATATTAACATTGTGCATTTTTAATATTTTGGAATGGTTAGGGAGTAATTTTGCACGAATTGCTTTAATTATCAGTATAAAAGTACTATCATTTATGTGGTAAAATACAATATTCATTTATTGCGCTATCGTATACAAACATGACAATTCTCCCTCCGTCTTACGAATTTTCGATCAGGTCACGTGTCCTGACGCGAGTTTAACATTTTTTACCCATCACAAAAAAAGTGCACAACGCTGCTAAAGAAGATTTCACTTCAAAAAAGTTATCAACACAAGTAACTCGCGCATGGTGTCCATGCAAATAGCTTACGTGTATACTTATGTAGTGAAGAAGCCCTATCAGGGAAACCTGGTTGGATTTGTTCCTCATAAGTAGGTTAAAAGTAACGTACTTTCAAGGAACATAAATTAAGCAACTTATCATTTAATATATCTATTGCTGGAATGCCAGACATCATTAAAAAGCAATTGCGTCTGTCCGCTGGCCGCTCTAATTGTATCAATACCTTCCAAATCGTTTCATACATTTGTTTAGATTCCACTAGGTATGTAGTAACTCGCGTAGTTATTCTTATAATATAATAATACTAACCCTTATTAAGGTGTCTCACTGCTAGCTTCGGGAGCCCTAGTCCACCACGCTGGCCCAGAGACGACTCTAGGACATGCTGGTTACCTCACGATGTTTCCTTCACCGTTAAAGCAAGCGACAATTAACTATTTAATACGCACACGATTTGAAAAGTCAGAGATATACGACTTAGGATCGGACTCGAAATCTTTGCGTGGCAATCCAACGGTCTCCTATTAGACTATCACTGTTATTATTAATCTATAAAAAAGCTGTTATCTTAGACTAAAACAATCACCTTCATTAGACTATAGTACAAATGATCTCCACAACCTTCAAATTAAACATCATCAAAACCAAAGGGTTCAAATTAGAGCCAACACTACCGACTCCGCTCCAAATATCGACCAAAACATAATCGTAGAATCATTATGAATGATGAATCAATGGGATCATTACATTGAACAAGACGTACTATCAAAGGAATGTATAAAAACGATTTCTCTTATTGTTAAGGTAAGGCTTTACAAATTATATGAATGATGAGCTGATAGTAATGTTTTCTTGTTGCAATTGCATCACGAGATAAATATTTAGGAAATTTACGAGTAAACGGCTGTGTAGCTCAATGGATATGATGTTGGACTTACGATACGGAAGAGCTTTGGAATTGCGGTCGAGTGGTTGCAAGATCAAACGCTTCCCATTGCCTTACCGATGTGAACGCTCTCCTAACACAAAAATATTACCTTAGCTTGAGGGTTAATAACAATACCAGTAATATATAACATAAATTACTAGTATTATTTCTGGAAAACACAGAAAAATGATTTAGTTTTGTTACCTACATATATTATGTCTTAAGATCCCCGTAAAATATAGTTTTTTACTAACACTCCTATCTTTAAACAACATTATTTCATCTGTAATTTTTGATACAATAATTACTTTGATATCCATCTATAATAACAAAAACTAATTTGTTCTAAATATTAGTAAATTAACAAAAGTAATTTACTTCAAGACTTCAACATGAAAACTTATTTACCTTGATCTTACTCCATAAACTTAGCCTTAATATAATTTATTAAAAAAGCACCACACACCAAAAATATTTCACACAATAACAAACATATCTTGAGCTATGACTACTATAGACATTAATAATATTTATGTACCAAACTATTATGGCAAATCTGCTTTCTTTACGGGTAGCAATTAAGGCAGTTATTACAGCTATAAACCAATCTCGTTTTGAATGGATCATTGTTATAAAGAAATTAATGATAGAACTTTATAACTACTATTGTGAATGCCTGAACAAAATAACGTAATTAGTTCTAAGTTATTGCTACTGAGGTGGTCCGGGTTTTCACTGCGCATTTGAGGTCTGTAGTAACAAGATCATCTATTACATCCATTAGGTGCGTTCTTTGTGGTTGTAGAGTCGTAAGCTCGACTTTAGGTCTTGGATTCGATACCCCAACGAAGAATACATTCTAGTTTCTGCCTTCGCCAGGGTCAATCTCACAAGATCGCATATGAATATAAAAAGTATTTATTGGGCTTTTTAAGGACATGGTGAATCTATCTTGCAAGTTTTAATCATCAATACTTATTATAAAACAAAATCGTCCGCCACGTCTGTCTGTCTGTTCGCGATAAACTTAAAACTACTGAACGGATTCTTATGCGGTTTTCACCAATACACAGAGTGATTGATGAGGAAGGTTTAGGTGTATAATTTGTTAAGTTTTTGTACTACCCGTGAGAAGGCAGGACGGTCTGCTACTTATAATATACTAATACCAGAGAATTTGCAAATAGTATAACCTGGGATAACTATTTGTTAATCACACGTTTTATTAAAAACGGGAATTGAATCATGCTATGTACATACATATGTCGTGACAAGGCACGTTACCACTGCATTCATCCAATCACATTTTCATCTAAGGACTTTAGGCTTGCGGTCATTCTTCACCAAAATTTTAGCAGTAAAGGTTACGCCATATTTTCAAGAATTTCGCATTATTTCTAGAACTTGTCTAACTATTCATTAGTGACTAAAATGGTTGACGCATAAAAATCACACTAGCGTCTGGCTTGAGTCACAAATCTGTCTCAATGATTATATCAAATCAGTCACGTTTTTATACTAGCTGTCAAGGTGAAGACTAATTATTATTTGGTAGATGTCTTTGACAATTGAACTGCAGTGTATTCATTAGATACAGTTAAACAAATGGACACCAGGTCTGTTACATACAAAATATCGTCCACGGTTCTATATAATACTTAATTATTACGTATATACAGGTTGTGGCGTAAATAATGGATAACCCTGAAACTGTCGACTGGCCAGATTATCATATATCATTTACCCCACTTATATCACCATATGCCTTACCGTATATTGGCAATAAATTAAAAGAGAATAAACGATTACGATTTTTTGGGAACGCTGTCATGATCATAGAAACTGCCAAGTTTAGACTCGCCAGAAGTTCTGGGCAAAGATAAACAGTCTTAGAGACCCAACGAATTTAATTATAATATAAGAGAAGTTGGAAGAAGGATTTCTGGTGATAACGACTAAATATAATTTTAAGATTATAATTCTATTATTATTTACTACATTAATAACATCTACTCAAATAAAGTCGACTGGTCAAAAAACTCTTCATAATGAATGTCGCGTGTGTGCCAAAGAGAACTTTACAAACATTCAAACACAAAAAAAAGCAAAGGGTGCACTCCGGGAGTGCCGTCAGAAGTGAAAACTTGAATATTAACGTTGTGCATTTTTGATATTTTGGAATGGTTAGGGAATAATTTTGCACGAATTGCTTTAATTATCAGTATAAAAGTACTATCATTTATGTGGTAAAATACAATATTCATTTATGCGCTATCGTACACAAACATGACAATTCTCACTCCGTCTTACGAATTTTCGATCAGGTCACGTGTCCTGACGCGAGTTTGACAATTCTCCCTCCGTCTTATGAATTTTCGATCAGGTCACGTGTCCTGACGCGAGTTTAACATTTTTTATCCATCACAAAAAAAGTGCACAACGCCGCTAAAGAAGTTTTCACTTCAAAAATCACTACATTGTGCACTGGCAGCGGTAAGTTGACCAATTCAACCACTACTCCATCCGTGCAGGTACTTGTATAATCTTAGTATGTTCTGATTCTAAAGATATTTCAAGCCATAAACTATTGGTGCTTCGATTTTATTAAAATAAGTAGGTCCACAATTGCCAACTATGCTTAATATAATAAAATAATATTCGATCACATACACACAACACCATCTAGCCCAAACTAAGCAGAGCTTGTACTATGGGTACTAGACAATGGATAAACATACATATTATATACTTTTCTTTTTTTTGTAAGTACATACATATTATACTTAGAAATACCCAGACCAAGACAAACATCCATGTTCATGCACACAAATGTTTGACTTGTACAGGAATCGAAACCGCGACCTCAGGCGTGACACTCGGTTACACTAACCATTACGCCATCGAGGCTGACAAATTCAGCTGTACATTTATCTAGCTCAAAGAAGCATGTATTAAATACTATAAATCATGAAATACGAGTAAATCAATCTTGTCTATTCAACTTTCATAAACGAATACCATCAAAGCGAAAAATATTTACATTATTTTCCATTTTTAACATAAATCAATCATTTTATATTTGGCTATGTTCTAACTAACAAAAACAATCTAGTTCAAAAATATTGCCTGAACCATCAAAACAAAGTCTATCTTATATTATAACAGCGTACCATCTAGGCGTCGAGAAAACTATTTTGATATTCTAAACGTAGACTCACGCCTATTTCTTCGAAAGGCGTAGGCAGTAGTATACTTGCATTTCATCAACTGTATTTTAGATCCTGACGTGGCGAATTCCGCGTCGGCCTAACAAAAACTTGTTGTGCTTTTGTGTTAAGAACTCTCAATAGCAGCCCGGAGTTAGTTGGCGGTGTTAGACACCCCCGTGCGTCGGAAAGCACGTTAAGCCATTGGTCCTACGCCTGATCTTTCTCTGATTGGCTTGCCGTCCCATTGGATCATTACAGTTAAGGAACAGAAAGTACACTTGTGTTTGTGCACTATAATATTTCGTGCAAAAGTCGCGTTCAAATCCGCCGTGGCCGAAATTCATTCTGGAGAACATTATTATTAATACGAGCCTTTACCTTTCCAAAATCCTTCCAGCAACCATTGATTTAATATGTACTACATACTAAAGGACATAAGCTAACTAGATTGTTACTTATTCTCAACCATGCGGTTACTGCAATGACACATTTAAGTAAAAATATAATAAAGCAGTACGACAATACACATGTAAGATATTTTAAAAACATTAATATGTTGTAAAAAACGTTTATAACTCAATGGCAGTTGATAACAATTGCGCGCCAGATGAACCTACTAACATTTTTGTCTAATTCAAAAATCAAAACCGAGGCCGCGTACGTCTACACGCTAAGGAACCAAATCAGTCTTTATAATAAAAACAGAATAAAAAATGTCTAATTAAGTGTTAGAATTGGTTGGAGAAAGTAAATTCGCATAATAAAAAGTTAATGAAACGTCCATTAGTATGAAATAGGACAGTGACCGGAATGACTGGACAATTTCTTACAAAAAACTTATGGTGTCATTTATTTGCGAACCTCGGTATTGTTAAAACGGCTGGCAGATATACGAATTGTACTGTATAATTTGAAGATGAAACCTTTTCTATAAGAGGCTAGGTGGCTAATGAAATAACGGCCCTGCTAACAGTCATTGATTACCATGTTGTTTGCCACACCAGGGCTATAACTCACATTTTGTCAACAAAAAGTTGCCAGCGCAAAGGACAATTATCCTTTTTTTATTTTAGTCAACCAAAATGAATACCCTCCACCAGATCCACATACATTACTAATACAATGCTACTATAGGGCCAACTCAAAGGTCTTAGAAAGCAATTTCACCTTCAAACTTTTGTAGGTGTATACTCACAGCCCCTGCCCAGTGTTCAAACTACGTGGGGCAGATCAGGACTACTTTTCAAAACCACGAATAACGGCAGTCAATCTAGTAAACCGAGAAGATGTTGATTTATCCAGTAATACTGTATAAATTAATAATAAAGATTAAATTAAATTTTCATATTTTGTTACTTTTCACTTTGTTTCATTTATAAGTGGTTAGGTTTGATAATATTAGTTAAGTTGTCTTTCTTTCTTTTCGTGTGGTTAGTGGCCAACCTGTTGTCAAGAGTTGTTCAAGCCGCCCGTAGGCCTCTGACATGGCTTAACGACTGCTATCAATTTGACAACAACCGGAACCGAATTTTTACGTGTCCTCCGAAGCACGGAGACGCTCGGATAAAATACCACTAAGCGGTCACCCATCTATAGACTGACTACACCCTAAGTTGCTTAACCTCGCTAATCGTTTACTGATCAGTGAGTGTAACTGGCTATGATTGTTGCTTTGTTTATGTAACTAATAAAACGAAATAAATAATTCCTTTATAATGAAGATAGCACATTATATAAATATGTATATAATATCAGACCTGTATATAAACTATTCTTTAACTTTCCGGTCATAGTCCACCATGCTGGCGCAGAGCAGGTTAGCAGACTTCGAGAGCTCTCTCTCTATGTAGAACTCTCAGAAATACAGGTCACGATATTTTCCTTCACCGTTACAGCGAGTGATCATTAACTATTTAATACGCACATCACTTCGGAAAGTCAGAGGTGCCTTGTAATCGATCTCGAGTCTACGTGGCAGACCAACGGTTTCCAACTAGAACGTCAGAATTCTAAGTGCGAATTATTACTAGCATTAAATTATAGTGTTAGTATTTGTTTTATTATACTAGTTTTATTCTTGTCCTGTTGCTTTTATTTTTTTTGTAATTTGTATACTTTTTGTTTCTTTTATTTCTTCGTGTTTTGCGTGTGCCATTATGTGCCAAAATAAATAGGTATTTTCTTTATTTTTTTTTCTTTCTTTCATTAGTTTTATAGGCTTACTAAAGGCATGAATATTTCTAGAGTTTAACATCTAACTATGACCATTTATTTTTGTAACCCACTGTGTATACACATAGACACTGTGTATTCTTATGAGCCCTACACCCTTGCTTTGCTGAACGTGGCAGTAAATGTAAATTCACAGAAAAATTTAGTGTAACTTTGACATTCATAAGTGTTACCTTGTAACCTAACTTGAAAAAATATATTGATTTATTTATTTAAGTATCTACAATAAGTTGTTTACCAAAACCTATCCTGGTATGCAAGGGCAATTAACTATATGCATGAAACTTTATACATTTTCACATGAACGTTTAAGCGTGCGATTTTATCGCGCAACATAAAGTCTGAGACATGTCGACAGTATGTTTGAGTACACTTTCTAATGTTGGACATTCTCGTTTTTATATGGGAATTTACTGTGTCAGGTATTCGCATGGGATATTTATTTAGCATACATGTATCGTGTGTGCTACTTTAATATAATTATTATATTAGTAGGTACTCTCTTTTGAGAAAGTAAAGTAAAGCTGCTTTATACTACTTTTACATACATAATATGTAAATAGTCCAGGGTTGAATATTCTCAAAGACGTAAGCAAAAGTTTTGAACCAGATTTCGTCGGCAATCTACAGGTTGTCCCAAAAAATAGTGCCTAGCAGTTGCCACCTAGGGGTACTCGAATCAACAAGTTCTAGTTTTTCAGTTTAGTCTTTTGAGCTTTGAACTACAACTAAAGAAATTATTGCCAACTGCAAATTTATAAATCATGTTTTTTTTAATAGCATAATTATGTACTAAGTTATCTTGTCGTTATTATAATTATAGCCACTTCTAAAATATATATTTAATAGGTAATTTTTTTTTTGATAATATTATTTTAATTGATAACATAATGGCTTTTAAACTTTAATAACTAATAAATGAAAAAATTTTAATATGTACATATAATCACAATTCTTTAAAAATGACTTATTCCTAAAATATTATAAAACAAAGAAAAAGAAAACTAAAACCCTCTAATAGGCGTCATAAAATTCCTCCGCATCACAGTCGACCGGTAGTGTGCCCAGAAGACTGGCAGCATTGCCACGTTGAATGGCAATGCTTATTCTTTCTGCAAAATAAAGCCCAGCCCTCTGGTCACGGGAAGCGTCGACTAACCTTTTTGCTATGTCTCTGTAGAGCGCACGAGCACTGGGACCCCATGACCCTAGCGTTTCGACCCCAAACGGCTCAAAAACATAATCCCCTACCAGGTTTTTGTATTTGCGCCGTTTGAGAGTCTCCGCAGATGCAGCAGCAGCACCAGCACAACCCGCCGTGCTGGGAAGATGTGATGGCGCAAGGGTGTCGACACACGTTGCGTCCCACACCAAGGGCCTACCCATCTTCCAAGGCATCAATGACATACCGTCCGGTCTCTTCCCATCGTCACGCGCCAAGCCATTAGGTTCGAGATGAGCTGGCACGCCGGCGGTGACAAGAGCACGACGGATAATGTCGTTAAGATTGGCGTGCCGCGAAAAACGACCGGCACTCCTGCTACATGATAGGCCATGGTGGCCAAGGCCATCGACGGCTTCCCCACAGTGACATCGATGCGGAGAAACACATGGAGCACCTAAACGAAGGCAAGAAGCGATGCGGAACGTTGTATCGTCCAACATAGTGCCTATGTTGGACGAAGGGAGTGCTTGGAGCCAAAGACCCGATTCCCACTCCCCCACAGCCAATAAACGGGCACGCTCAGCAACATTAAGAGATGTGTTTATGAGATGTTCTCTCACCATGTTGCAGAGCGGCCCATCCCACCGACTCTGAGAGAATAGATCGGATGGCAAATCAGAGCTTGGACAGATCATTTTCCAAGCGTTTACTGCGTCGGACTTGCACGACACTTCAGAATTAACCAGTGTGGGAGCTAAAATTTTCCTGGTCAATTCTTCAGTGCAGTGGACCGAAGACAGGAACGCCGGTAAACTGACATCACTAATTTTGCGAACGCCGAGGCCACCCAAGCGAACTGGTAGGGTTGCCTGGAGCCACACTCGGTCGTTCATGGCCAAATTTAAAATTTTACTAAGTGTATGCCGAATAGTATCGTCGATTTTTTTCCAAAAGTATTAAATGCTTCCAAAATTGAGAGGATCGGAGGGCATGTGTGAATTTAGGAACGAAGAGGCAATAAATTAGTTAAATTTTCAATATTTCATTTTGTTTGAGGGAGTTTTAAAAAGTAAACGCGTCTAAGCAAATTTCATTTCAACACGCATTAAATCCGAAGGTAGTCTGGGTGTCTGGATACATACTGATCCCATGGCAAACTTCACACGTAGCCGAAAATACAGTAAAACTTTCCAATCCTATATTTATTAAAACTCAATGTACAGTTTCACATGCTACCTAAATAAAGATAACTCAAACACATAAGGAAAAAGTCGTGACTCGCGAGGAAATCCGCAATCCTTATAATGAATTCTAAACGCATGTCGGTATTAATGCTGCAGATGACGCCACATACGATCAAATACCGATACACCGTGGCAAGCATTCGTAATTGTTATTATGATAGAGGATTGACATCGTATTGGGTAATGGAAAAGGTTGTATTGCTCACGAAAAGTATATTTTAACTGTTATTAAAACTATTAGAATACCTAATGCGGTGAGCAAATGTTTCGAGGCGCTGATAAACTACTGAATCTGCTAATAACTACTTCATGCATAATAGTTTTAATAAAATCAATTCATGGTTCAACTACAAAAAAACATATTTATGATAAACTGTATATTATTTAGAAGTGCCTCAAAAACCTTTTATTTGCTAATTCGATAAAAATCAGTGCAAAGAGTTTACTTTGCACCAAATTTTGACAAAAGATTGGTTTATAAATTTTATTGAAAGGCTAAAAGTAGACTGTAAGAGGTCATCAGATTAATATAAAAATGTTTGAAGACTTCATATATCACCATTTTAAGTCCCAAGTTAATATTTATACGTGTTTGAGAAATTGATGGACGTTTATTGTAAGTGGATTTATTAGAAAATAACGAATGATCTCTAGTTTCTATACCTCAATACCTTAAGGAATAAATGCATTGCATCACTATAATATATTAGAAAAAGTAAATAGTACTTGAGACAAAGTGTATTCATTCGGTGGACTACCAGGGCTGGGCACATGATTTCTGCTTCGAACCTTTCACTGTTAAATGGATAATAATTGTACACCACAATTAAAATAGAAAACAACGTAAGGAAATTTTCATCTATGAGCTTTCATTCTTATCATCATAATATTCTCAAATGTGTGTGAAGTTAACTACTAACTAAGCCGCATACTAAAATACGAATTTATTTAAATGTAAAACGTAGCTCGTGCCCAGTTCAACAGTTTCTTAAATAAGACCGATATTATTATAAAGCTAAGCAATATGCGACTATATAAACGCAATTACTCTCGCAAGTCGCACCGTTTAAACCGAGCCTTATAATTACCCAACAAATAGACGATACAGAAAGCTATTAAAATTTCTTTTTTTTACTTTAATTTGAGCTTAACGAAGGGTCTGTAAAATCGGTCTAAAGTCAATAAAGAGAAGATTTACGACAGGTTATCTCGAATAAGTTTAGTTAAGAACAAATTGCCTTCGATACAGATTGTATGCCGACGTTATTTATAAGAAAATACGGCTATATTTATTTAAACTTTTAATTGCTTCTTACGATAACGTTTTATTTTAGTCAATGTAGCTGAGATTTAAATGGCTCGTCTAGATATTTTTATCGAGTGAGCCTTGTACTAGATATTTTTTTATTGAGAGAATCCTGCGCTAGGGTCGCGAGGGACTTTATTAATATTGAATGAACGCACGAAGAATATGACAAGCGCTGTAATTTTATCACGTGTTAAAACTCATAACATTTTATTAGCGATGCATCACTTATGATGACGAATTTAAAATCATTATTCTATCCTTGCATATAATAACAATCTGGAAGCTCACACGCAATAAAATGTACATACAGGATATCCCAGAAGATGTGAATCAAATTATTGTAACGGGAGATTCCTTAAGTAAGGACCTTCCAAATGTGCTAAATAAAAAAATATGTTGTGTTGTTGGTCAAACGTACAAGATTTTCTTTTGTGCAAAAAAATACACCAAAATAATGCTGCGATTTCAAAACTATGTCAGTTTTTAAGGAAAATCGTTTGTAGCTTGACGAATCAATCCTTCACAAATAATAATAGAGAAAACAAAAAAAATGCCATAAACGAAGCACCTGTAGTTAAAAGTCTGAAAAAATTCGTACTTTTTAAAAACTTTGATTTTTATTTTAACCAAAGGTCATTATTTTTTTATTTAGCACATTTGGAAGGTCCTTACCTAAGGAATCTCCCGTTACTATTTGATTCACATCTTCTGGGACATCCTGTATATATAATATACCTACGAGAAATAAATTGTTACGATCATAATCAGATATGGAATTTGGAAGACTTAATATCATACTGCAAACTTATATATAGCTATATACTTATATTTTTATAACCGATATAAATAGCATCACAACCCTCTGTGCGGATAATATAAGGCGAAGGAAATACGCGAAAATATACTTGGTACTACACAAGACCATAGGCTATAGTCACCGCTTGTACTTTGGTGAGTCGGAAGCAAGTAAGGCTTAAATAGTTCTGACGTAGCCTGAAAATTACTTGGAAAACTAATGGTAGACTAAAACCCAACTCCTCAACTCCTCTTTTTATATTCTTAGTCCTTCTATATCAAATTCCTCTTATAAACTTCTAATTAAATTCATTGCGAGTCTCAAGACAGACTTTCTCCGGGAATTTCCAAATGTCAAAACTCGGTGTTTTCTATGATCTCTACTACTGAACCTATGTAGCTACACAGGTCTAGAATGGTGGGAGTACCGGTAAGACTAGTCCCTTTAGTCATTATTTATCGCTATTGCGTAGGTAGGTTTTTGAAAAGTAAAAACTGCGTTCAAAATGGTTCATTTATGAACAAAAGTTTAATTTGCGTTAACCTACAAAGCGAATGTCGTAAGTAAATGAACCAAAAATCTATATGAAACGCTCGTCAAGGCGCTATTACCATAAACGGTGAAACTTGTCGCAGGCGGCGCGAGCGCAGGCGCCATCCGGTGAGTCACTCTGTCACCGTTCATGCGCCCGCGCCGAACGCGCTTGAGTACCTTGTAAAGAGTAACGTTAGTTGGATATAGAACAGAAGACTTTAAAACCCATTACTTAAAGTGTTCTAAATTTGACTGGCTTGTTGGTTCAATGGCATAAGCTGGCGGTTGTTTGATGGGTCTGCGTTCGATTCTAATTGAAAAATTGTTTTTGGAATCTTGTTTAAGTACCTAATATTCGGTAGAAGCACGGGGTTCAGAAATGGACTTGGTAGATGGTAATAAGCTTGCCTCCTATTATGTGAGATGTATAATTATGGCTAGTTTAGGCCTAGCCATAATTTTAGCACACCTGCATGCATGCAGGAATATATCTGCATTAGTACATGTAGGTATGTACTATATTTTCTAGAATTGGATAGTATGTAAATCGGAAATTTGACACTATCATTCAACCACAAAAGTTTGTAAGATTGATGCATATTGCACGCAGAATAACTTTTAGTTCGCCTTTTTCATACCGTCTTGATTGCAATAAGGTATTTAAAAGAACCACCGATTTTCAAGAGATTCGTGCTATTGTAAATCGTCTTTATTACCCTAAACCGTATTTAACACGTTCAAATTTACAACTCAAAGGTAGTGAGGTAGCCCTGTCAATTTTCAATCGGAAACCATAAAACGATTAAACAAAAAAATATACACAAATCTGTTTTCTGTTTAAATAATAAAGCTGTAGTGATTGACGCATCCTGTTACACATTCACTTGGTAGCCGGATCGAACACCGTTATGCACTGTGTCGCTAGCTGGAAAGCGTATCCCTCACAAAAGACAGTGCATTTTGCTACTTTTTATCTCCAGAGTGCGTCGTTGATCCTACCCCATTTCCGCATATGTTTGTGGCCGATTGGACCTAGTATTGATCCTCGGGGTAGCGAAGTTTTATTGTATATTTTAATTATGAAATTTTAAGTACATTGATGTCTATGTGAGAAAGCCAATGTAAGCCTATTGATGTCTCTATCCCTCTTTAGCAGTCTGTATCTAGGTACTAAGTGCTAAAAAAGGATAGCAGCAATATGTATTTGCTAGACATTTTTAAAAGTAGCTTTATACAGCTTTATACATATAATTTTCAAATTGATATACCCTAAAAAACTCAACCCGAGTGTTGAACCGGTACCGGCGCAAACCTAGATAAATCTAACTTACGCAGTGAAATCAATTTTGAATAACCAAAAGAATGACAGACATTGTATAGGAAATATGTCTTCACTCCTCAGATTACTCTAACTATTGCAAAATCAATCTTCATTACTTTATAGATTACAGTCCTTAATATTACCACACCCTATCTGTCCCACGGTGTACATTAGATAATCTGTAGTCATTTCAAAACTGTGTCAACTCACGCGCATGCTTTGACACTATACTTGCACGGCACCCACACAACGAACTCGAACAATCAACGCATGCGCGGAAATGCTAATTTTTGAGATATGCGTGTGCGCTCACGCATGTCGGGCGCGGCTTATTGACAGCGGTTTTGAAGAATAGTTTTTTTATTATGTGATTCCCGGTTTATTATAATATTATCCATTTTTGTAGGAAAATGGAATGGAATTATTATTTTGGGGGCTCGTTATCTATATCTGTATCTACCATAATATATGTCCCACACGCATAACTAATAAAGTTATTATTTACTAGTTTTGCTCGCGGCTTCACTCTCGTGAATTCCATGGGTACCTAAAAAGTAAGTAGGTAATCCAGGACTTGATCTATCTGTGCACTAAGTTGCATCCCAATCCATTCAACAGTACACGCGTGATTGAATAACAATCACTTTTATAATATTGGTAATATAAATTTTCATTTAACAACTATATTAAAGAAGTAGGTTAGGCATATATATATATATATATATATATACATACCTTGTGCTAACCTCTGCCTACCCCATCGAATCCATAACAGCATCGAATTTCATCACAGACTTTCAACTGAACATTTACTTAAGATGATATATGATGTTCAAATACCTGCTCAAATTTTTTTACAGTTCAAGGAATCTTGATATAGAAACAGGAAAAAGAGTTTGAGTATTTTTCAACACGTAATTCTCAATGCAGAAACCGAAGCTTAGATTTTCAAATTCATCCCTTACCAGTAAGCGCAGGTGTAAAGATGCCCGAGATAATCATATTTTTGAAGTGAAAACTTCTTTAGCGGCGTTGTGCACTTTTTTGTGATGGGTAAAAAATGTTAAACTCGCGTCAGGACACGTGATCTGATCGAAAATTCGTAAGACGGAGGGAGAATTGTCATGTTTGTGTACGATAGCGCAATAAATTAATATTGTAATTTACCACATAAATGATAGTACTTTTATACAGATAATTAAAGCAATTCGTGCAAAATTATTCCCTAACCATTCCAAAATATCAAAAATGCACAACGTTAATATTCAAGTTTTCACTTCTGCCGGCACTCCCGGAGTGAAACCCGATTATTTTTTTATTAAATGTATGAAAAGAGACAACGAAGCTTGAAGAAGCCATTTATAATATATTACGGTCATTTTAGTCTCAAATATGAGAGCTTACCTGTTGAAGGTCAAGGATTCCATTCGCTGCAAAATTGTAAACATTTATATGAAGTTATTTTTCTGAATGAAACGGTGTAATGACAGTCCACATCCTAATAAGGCCGTGTATAAACTGTTTATGTATTTATTATACAAACGTGTAATATTTTGCTACGGTCCATATAAAAATAAATGGAGTGAGAATTGCTTCCTCGTGGTTTTGTTAAAGTTGTTTGTTTACCTTTAAAATGTTACATTTTTGCAGTTAAACATTTCAATTTGTTATACAATATTCGACAACGCGATATGAATAGGTTATCTTTAAATATTAATCAACTCATTTAAGATCTGTTATATGATATTTTAGTAAGTACTAGCTTTTGCGCGCGGCTTCACCCACGTGGTACCTACATCAATAAAAAGTAGCCTATATCCTTCCCCAGGTTTAAACTATAACTGTACAAACTTTCATCCAAATCGGTTGATTGGTTTAGCCGTGAAAAGTAACAGACAGACAGATAGACAGACAGAGTTACTTTCGAATTTATAATATTAAGTAAGGATTTTCCTTTCCTCTTTTATATACCTATCTCTATCCTGACCCTTCACAAATACATGACAGACGGGGTAAGGCAGAAAAAGTTTATCACATGATTTATAAATCGAAAATCGGTTATTCTTCTTATTATTTAAAATGACAACTCCTGGACTAGGAATAGTGCCAATATTGTGAGGGACTTAAGAAACATTCAAAGAACGAACATAAAAACAGCCAGACTCAGAACAAGTATTAAAAGGATCACAAATATTTTTGTCCTGTGTGGAATTTGAAACTGCAACACTCGGCGCATTGGCAGTGGCGAGGATAGTGTCTTGTCTTCTGTCTGTCTGTCTGTGACAAGGCGACCACTTAAACCACTACACCATCCCTGCAGTTTCAAACGACAGAAGCACATGCACAAGTTTACTTCAGCAATCTGAGACAGTCATTTTTAAAAATGAATATAATACAATCCAAACAAGAAAGAAAAATTATTGTTAGAAAATATCATCACATCTATACTAATATTATCTATACTAATATTATAAAGCTGAAGAGTTAGTTAGTTTGTTTGAACGCGCTAATCTCAGGAACTACTGGTACGAATTGAAAAATTATTTTTGTGTTGGATAGCCTATTTATCGAGGAAGGTTATAGGCTATATAATATCACACTACGACCCACGAGAGCGGCGCAGTAATCATAAACGCAGGTGAAACCGCGCGCACGTCTAGTACATTATAAAGTCTCTTGGCAACAAATAAAAAGTAAACATTAAGCGTAGTTAACTTTCATTCATGGCAGCGACTTTCGCCCGTCCAAAGTGCACCACGCTAGAACAAAGACCACACACTCAATGATGCCAATAGAAGACAATTGAATAAGTACCTACTTAGTGGGCGGGCACCGAAATACCTACCGCTCTTGCTTTCATTATACTATATAGTAGAGCATTGCTCTACTTACGAACGGACGGACGTAGTACAGAATTGCTAAATATATCTAATTTGACTTCGTGGACAGCGTAGTCGTTAAACGGTCACTTCGCCACTGCCAGTGAGGACAATGTTTCACAATATCCGATCCCCACAAAGGACATACAGTTGTGTGATTGTGATGCACAATTAGTTGTTCCTAGTTGGATGCTTAAAATAACTTTTAATGATATAAATAAAATAATGGTACGAACAATATGGATGTAATGTGAGTAAAAGAACGAAGAGAGACTTTTTTTTTATACAACTAAGTTGGCAAACAAGCATACGGCCCACCTGATGGTAAGTGGTCACCGTGGCCTATGGACGCCTGCAACATTAGAGGCATCACTTGCGCGTTGCCGACCCTTTAGGAAAGGAAGTGGGAAGGAAAAGGAGCGGGAAGAGAGAAAGGGGGTGATTGGGCCTCCGGCAGTCTCACTCACCGAAAGTAACACAACAGTACGAATACTGCTATTTCATGTCGATATTCTGTGACAGACAGACGTCCGTTCCCTTGGACTTAAATTTAATAAGGTATGAAAAAAGAAATTGAAATGTTAACACTTTAGGTAAGCTAAGGTATTATGACAAAAAAATTGACCTATATCATATTATTATATTGATTTCTTATTACCTACTTTTTATTTACCTTTAAAATTGATTCTAAAGAAATGTCGAAGCCTTAATATGTATCGGATACACAAAAATGCCAATACCTGAGTCCAAATCCCTCTCTCATCAGTAGGGACCTAAGTTTAGCAGGTCATTTAACGTCTAAGAATGCAGTTCACATCCTAAACGGCAGGTAGGTAGGCTGCATTTTTGTGTGAATCATCTAATGCTGTGTTCACACGTATAAAAACTGCAAACACATGTAATTTATTCAAAATAACGTATTGCACTATTAAAATTATGCTGCAAAGAAAATTGCGGTCCACTCCTTGGAAAACGACGGTGCAATATCAAAAACTGTTGCATGATATTTTCCCTAGCGTTTACTAGGGAAAATATCATGCAACAGATTTTTTTACATAAGTAAAGAAACCCGTGCTTTATGTTTGTGAAATTAAAAACAACAATTAAATTCAAATTAATTTATAAGTGAAACGTGAAGTTTTAGAAGTTTTTTGAGTAGTAGAGCCTCGCTGATTTCAGCATGAATGGGCCGGCTCGACCGGGGAAGGACTATCCTCTCACAGAATATCGACGTAGAATAGCAGTAGTCCTACTGTTGTGTTTCGTTCGGTGAGTGAGAGTACCGGAGGCCCAATCACCCCCTTTCCCCCAACCCGCTCCCTTTCCTTCCCACGTCCTTTCCTAAAGGGTCGGCAACGCGCAAGTGATGCCTCTGGTGTTACAGGCGTCCATAGGCTACGGTGACCACTTACCATCAGGTGGGCCGTATGCTTGTTTGCCACCTTAGTTGAATAAAAAAAAAAAAAAGTTAGGTAGGTGGCACATGTTATAAATAATGCCGAAAGCAAGTATTACTATCTCTTACTGCAAAGGATAATTTGATATATCAATTTATATTTTATAAATATATCTTCCTACCTACTTATATCTTTTATGGTGACGTTGGCAAGCAAGCCTACCAGCGTAAAAAGGTTTTTGTAGGCTATGATCGCTTTAGTCTATGTAATATTATAATATTCTACCACATACACACAACACCATCTAGCCCAAAGTAAGCAGAGCTTGTGCTATGAGTACTAGACAATGGCTAAACATACATATATACTATTTCTTTTTGTAAATGCATACATATGATACATAGAAATACCCAAGCCAAGACAAACATCCATGTTCATGCACACAAATGTTTGACTTGTGTGGGAATCGAACCCGCGACTTCAGGAATGGCAGTCGGTTACACTAACCACTACGCCATCGAGGCCGATGTCCAGCAGTCGATATGTTTCGGCTGGGATGATGACCGCTTTCCATATCTAGACAAGATAGGTAATATTTAAGTGTTCCATATTCATTTTTTATGAAACACTAGCAATATCTCGGCGGCCTCGATTGCGTAGTGGTTAGTGTAACTGACTGCCACGCCTGAGGTCGCGGGTTTGATTCCCGAACAAGTCAAACATTTGTGTGCATGAACATGGATGCTTGTCTTGGTCTGGATGTTTCCATGTATAATATGTATGTATTTACGAAAAAAAACAGTATATATGTATGTTTATCCATTGTCTAGTACCCATAGTACAAGCTCTGCTTAGTTTGGGCTAGATGGTGTCGTGTGTATGTGATAGAATATTATTATTATCTACTAGCTATTGCCCGCGGCTCCGCTCGCGTTAATTTAGAATTTGACAATCAATTCGGGTTGTACTCTGTTTGTAATAATTCAATCATGATTCGAAAGACACGTGGCGCCATCTATTATCATAAGAACGTTATTGTTGTTTTCCTCAGAAACAGTAATTTTTTTCGGGATGAAAGGTAGCCTATGTCCGTTTCTCTACACCTGACAATGTATATTCAAAATTTCAGAATGATCGGTTTAGTGGTTTAGGCGTGAAAAGGTAACAAACAAACAAACTCATTTTCGCTTTTATAATATTAGTTAGGATTAGGATTAGGATTATATGAGTTCACGTCATTCCAAAGTTATATTCTAAATTGTCTTCGTCTACTTGAAAATTGACGAGATTAAAAGTATGTAGATATAAATACACCAGAAATTTATGGCACCTATACCTAGGCACAATATGTTACCAGTTGTATTAAAGGTTTTATGTAATAGTGCCAGTTCGAAATGCTTACTTTTAGCGTATCCTATTTAAAACGGCGCAGTTTACATAATAGTGAAATGTGGGATAACTACATTTCTACTTAACCCAGATTATTATTATCCTGTTTATGTTCTTATTACTAACCATAATATTCGATTATTAAACTCGCTTAGTACTTTATTTGACTCGATTTTGTCGATTATACCTGTACCTAATCTAAACATTTAGACTGTAATATCAATGCAAAAGGCAATGCTTTTAGACACTGCACGCATTGTGAGGAGATTCCTGTCTCTGGAGTCTTAACCAACGACAGCTAAGGTCCTAGGTTTTAAAAAATATTATAAAGCTGAAGAGTTTGTTTGTTTGTTTGAACGCGCTAATCTCAGGAACTACAGGTTCGAATTGAAAAATTATTTTAGTGTTGGATAGCCTATTTATCGAGGAAGACTATATGCTATATAACATCACGTTACGACCCACGGGGGCGGCGCTTTAACGATAAACGCGGGTGAAACCGCGGGAACATCTAGTGTATTATATACATATTTTACAACTAGCTTTCGCCCGTGGATTCGTTTCATTCATTCGACCTTCATTCGTAAAAGATACCCTTAATTCGTAATTCGACGACCATTCATTCGTAAAAGACTATGTACTTTTCTGGCCCTCTATAATGAAATTTCACATATACGTTGTATGCGTAATTTCATGACGATTGGTCGAGTAGTTAATACGTGAAAGCGTAACAAATAAACAAACTCACATTCACATTTATAATATTAGTTAGGATTCTTTGGCTAAGTACGAAGTGGTTGCCTGCGTACTGCCAGCAAAGTAGCTGCAGTTCGCTATCATGCACCCAGCTTTACAATGTACCAGTGCTTATAAAATGATTCATATGAGAAAACTCTCGAGTTGTAAACTTGATGGCAGTCGTTAGTAGCAGTAAAGTTTAATAGTTTTAAACCTTAATATCAATCATTGAAAGGTGTGAGTTTTATAGGTGAAAGATGTATTAGAGGTCGTAATGTCTACTACTAAACCGAACATTTTATACTGTCTTTGCTAATACGCAATATCTTATTATAAAAGCCTTTGTAGTATATTCTTCACGTAATTTGCATTTCAGTAAACTTGTTGTGGGAGATTAATCACCACAAAGTAAACAAATATTTTTTTGTAAATGTGTTAAATGAAGTTTCAATACGAAAGATCGGTCTATTTTTTACATGTATTTAAAAATGTCGGAGTTTTACCTAAGATGGTAAATTAGGCGACTTAAATCTTAGATATTCGCGCGAAAACGTGAAATGGCTTTTAACATAGATCGCAAATATTTTACACATATTTAGGCGTGTAAAATATTTATTTGTTTATTAAACATTTAGATTGAGCTATTATCTTTATTATGTATAAAATTTGGCTTCCATATGTTTGTGTCAAAACTGGACAAGTAGATTATTCATTAGCCACTTTTCGAGTTTTGCTGTTCCCGCTGAAACGATAAATATGCAATACTTTTATTTATTTTTCTAATAATTAATTAAAACTGAGACACAGCGAACAGTCGGGTTAACAAGTAAAATATAATAAGAGATGGACTACCTCTTAAATGCGGGTAAAATTTTAGTTCAGATAAGCTTGTAGTAGATTTGGACAATGAAAATGTTGATACAGATATGAAATTCCGGCTGTTTTGTGAGAGTAAAAACCATTAAGATTAAAGTATAATATTTTGTCATGGATAATTAGTTACTATGAGAAAGTCGAGCACTCAATATCGTGATAAATATAATATTATAAAATACATGTAATATATGTATATTATATATTTTTAAGTGCAATATTGTAATTGTTATTAGTATACTTGTAAATAAAAGCCAAAAAAGGAAATTATCGACATTTATTATTAATTTTTTATTTCCATATTATTACATGCAATTAAGTAGTGTCAATGGAAGTACTTTTCAATCTCCGTCAGCTATTTTTATGACGCACTTTATTTTCTTAATAAAAAAACTTTCAGTTTAATCGACAACACGTAAAAATATCGATTTATTATCAATTAAATGACCTTTTAAAAATTACACAACCTTAATTGTTAGTCGATTTTTATTAATTCTCTGACACTTTGGATTATAGGTGTAAAGTTATAAAAAAGAGGGTTTTACGTTGTATTTTTGTTGTTAATACAAAGTATACTTCGCCTTTCACAAGAAATGAGTGCGGTTTTAAATTTAAAGTTTTACGATGTCGACTTTATCGATAATTTCTCAGCACTAAAATGTGTAAAAGCTTACAGTGTGGTTGCTGATATATATATTTCTAAGGGCACGCCGACACCTTCTTGTGTGTGACATTTTTGTGCCATCCTGGTCAGTGAACCATACCGTCTTTTTATTGCATGAGTAGAATTTTATATGCTATCTACGTAGGCGAAATGCCTAAATTCCAGAAACTGAGCTTAACTGCCTACTGCTCACTCTCTAATTACAAAACTCTAATTATAAGAATATATTATGGATAACTCGTAACTTTGATAGACTTCTAAATGCGTGTTCCACATGCGAAACTAATTAATTGCCTTAAGCCTAGAACAGAAGGAAACATACAGAAAGAAGGAGGATTAAGCAGTGAAGGTGGGGAAACGGTTGCAGTTCGAAAGCAGTGATTTCTAATTTCCGTCCACGATAGTCATTACCCAGTTCTCGAAGCAAAGTGCATCGTTCTGAAGTCATTTTTATCTTCATTAGTGGCCCTATAGCCATCTAGTGCGCCGAATGTTACAGATTCATTGCCAGTAAGAGACATAAATTTGTGTGAACCACAAATATGTAGTTAGTCTAAAGCGAAATATTATTTGTGGCCGTAGTTTCTATTTATGTAAAGTTCCTCGAGACAAAAGTGTTATTACTAAAACAATTATAAAATAATAATGTAAGAACAATATGCGCGAAGAATCGACAACCGCTGGGGTAAGCGTGTTCTTGAGTGGAGACCGCGACTCGGCAAACGTAGTGTAGGACGCCCTCCGACCAGGTGGGATAATGATCTACGAAAGACTGCAGGCAGATGCTGGATGCGGCAAGCTGAAGACAGGGCGCTATGGTGCTCTTTGGGGGAGGGCTATGTCCAGCAGTGGACTATTATAGCCTGATGATGATGATGAAGAACAATATCGCTTACTTTTATAGCAAAGGAAAATTTCTCAAATATGTATAATATTTTCTACCATTCCAAAGATGTTTAACCATTCGAAAGTTATGTAAACGTACGTAAGTGTATCGAGTTTCTTTGTGACAAAATACACAAAGATCAAATACCTGATAGACATATTAATAAATATTATAATATGCTTTTAAAATGTAATATTAAAATAAACACTTAAACTTTAATACTCATAAGTTCAGTTTTCTATTTCCCTAATTGACTTTTACAACTGTAATGAGCCATCAAACTAACCATAAGCAAGTTAAATATTCTATAAAAAGCAAATTAAAGGTAATAATATATTAATTTCTGTACAAACCATTTATTTTATTACAAATAATTAAAATATTAGTAATGCAAGTAATTATTTTTACGGGAAAATAAGTAAAACCTAAACTATTAATTTTGTGTTCCATATTAGGATTTGACCACACTGAGCAATCAGCTTGCCCACCGTTTGCTCACAACCTCAAACTAATATATGACAATATGAACTCACCTTTAATTGCGTAGAGTTATCACAATGTTGACGCAACGTTGAGTTAGGGTCTTCTAAGCGGGCAATATTTTTTCTGCAATGTTTTCACCGGCCCATCCAAAATCATATAAATGCATCGTGTAATTCTTTGTATAGCCATAGGCAAAATATTAATGTGTATTCTGTAAAATGTCTGTTATTACAGTTATATATTGCAGCCACACATGGTCGTAAAAACTTTAGGAAAGCCCTCCAGTTTTTCTGTTTGACTGAAATTGTTAGTAACAGTGATGGCAATGACTTTGACATTAAACTGGCAATTAAAAGTTGTCAATGTCGTCATCTTTGCATTTTTACTTACTTCTCCAATATATAATAAATAATCCAGTCGATTTGCCCTCATTTTTGGACTTTAGCGTAGCAAAACTTGACCATATTTTTTTGTCAATTCTTACTTAAAAATTACACTAACCAGTTCATGATCACACATGCACAACAGTTGCCTCCACGCTCTATGATAAGTCTGCTACAAACTATTTGCCTTGTAAGAATATAACCTATTCGAGTATATGTATTAAACACAGTTAATTACACGGCCATTCTGTAGTGCTTTTAACTAAATCGACTTGTTTATAACATTGATTATTAACTATCAATATTCATAGACCACGGTTTACTTCGAATCTTATCTTGAAGCATGCTTAATAACTTGTAATTTGAATTTTTAGACATGATATTACAAGCATACTGTTGTTTTAGAATTGAAAGTAAATTTAGGCAATGCTAGATGTATTGGTGCAAATAGTGTATATGAAGCAAGCAACTTTGAAATATGAGGCCAAAATATAACAGGTTGCTTAGTTTCTATTACTACCCTTCAAAGGACTAATTTCACAGACATTTTTTGGTGTATGGTCTTTCATCTTACGTTCACAATCTTTTCTTCTCATCTTTTACACAGTACGTCTATTTTTTTAATGTACCTATTTTTCTAGCCATGTCATCTTTTATACTACGTCTATGTTTTTTTTAATTTATTTATCTAGTATTTATAAGCCTTTTAGATAAGAACATATTTTATGTTCAAAACACTCTGCATGTAATTATTTTACCTTGACAACACCAATATCAATATTTTATCTCCACCAAATCGCCCTCTCACTATCACATCTACAGAATACATCAAATAATTTTACCTTTTGACACCTGTAACAATGCTTTATGGCGTAGTGGCCAAAAGATCGCCTCCTCACTGCCGTTACGTATAGTGTTGTGGCTTCGAATCCCACACAGTACAATTATTTACGTGATCCGCAATTCGTTTTACTGCGCCTGGGTGTTCCTTGTGTTCGATAGGTATATGTTTGTAAAGCCCTCTAACACACAGAGCCATTTAGGAACGATTCATTGAAAAATATATTGCCTCCTAAAACCGACCTTTGATCATCATGCCCATTATTATAAACACCGAATATATCTACCAAATAAAACAAAGAAATGTTTAATATCACACAATATTTCATTGCTTATTCCTTTTGGCACGTGGTTCACATTCAAACTCCAAACATTCCTTCAAACCAAGGTGTTATACCCTTATGGAGTAATGAACAGGATAAAATACCAGTTGTCGTGTGTCAGTATTTACCCAGGTGAGCCATTACTGTTCGTTATTTGGACAACAGTTTAACGGGAAGGAGCGTGATCTCTCATTCCACGTTTGTTTTCCTCGCTTGTTTGCCTTAGAGTGGGTTTGAAGTAATGCTACCATGTAGCACTTGAAGGATGTTTTAATTTATTGATGCTTCATATGTAGTATAAATTCGTCACTACATCGAAAGACGAGCTGGTCCAATCGGTGGTGGTCTTTTCAATGCAAAAAGCTGAACATCGACCGATCCAATCGATATTTCAAACACGCACTCCGAGTTATTTACGTTTAGTTTTAGATGCAGATTATTTATAAAAGACCTTTATATCAATCAAATCTTGGCTATTGGGCTAACTAGCTCAGATTTAGATTTAACTAATTTATGTTTTACAGAATAGATTATAGTAATTAAAATCATATGAAAGATACGTAGGTAAAGAGCGACGGTTTCCTTAGCCGGCATAATAATTATGTTATGTATTCTTTTGATAATAAAACTATTTTTATACAATCTACTTAGCAATTTCAGTACTTGCTAAGTAGATTGTACGAAAGTGGATTAATTGATATTATCCGATAAACAAAGTAAAAAAGCATATATAGAACTGAATGTTATACATTTCAATATTAGTAGTTAATTTAATCAGTTAGGTTTAATAAAAGTTACCAGCGGTCGCCTAGTGCTCGAAATTCGACCGACTGATATATATTATGTCATGTTATTATACTCGTATATTGATTTATGTAACCATAGTTACGCGCTTCGACTGTGTGTGTCAAATGCATGGTTGTGTGCGTGTAGTGTTTTTTCATTAATTTAATGTATTTATTATACATATTTTATATAAATATTAGCATTCGTCACTTCTTCTCTGTATAAACTATAAGTGTACGAAATTTCATACTCCTCCGTCCGCCCAATTTTCGTAAAAAGGGATCCAAAGTTTTCGCTTCACGTATTAATATATAGATACCCAAGAGTTTATGAAGAAACTTCAACAAACGCATCGCCCTATCCGCTTACACTAAAATATATCAACTATTCAAAGCACGCGTGAATTAATTTTCGTCCATTCCGTAACTACATCTATACGAGTGCCCTAAATTCCCACAAGTGCTCTGAATATGACCTCGTAAAGCCACTGAGAGCCCAATTGTTACGGCCACCTACTGGGCTAGTGTCATTTAAATTGTACCATCATTTCAAAAAGTAAGAAAGTGTGAGTCTGATTTTAAGTATGTCCGTATGTGTTGTATAAACTACTGTTTAATTACTGTGAATTTATTATAAAAGATACTATCACACCCTAATAAAACATAATAAAAATATTTGATATTATGACTGCCGCAGCGGTAATGAATGCACTGTACTTGAGTTCTAGGTTTGGATTTCCAGCTCGGGCTTAGTTGACAGATTTCGTGACTGAATAATCCGTCAAAAAATTCTCAAAAGCAGGTACCGAGGAAGGAACTGTGCCCATTAAGCTCCAATAGGCTCGCCGTGGGTCCTATAAGAACCTGGACGATATGTAGGTGTCTGTTTACCCTTTCGAGGATATAAGCGTGAGGTTATGTAATTATATATGTCTAATTTTACGCTTATATATAATCTGATTCATATCTTCAGACCCCGAAACAGGCACAACATTTTCTTCATTACGTCTAGTTTCCAGCTAATTGAAAAGTTAAAAGAAAATAGGAAATAAAAGGGATATTATAAATAAGGATGTTATTTTAATAAACATTAATAGAGATATATGGGCGTTGTGCACCTCTGCTTACCTCATTGAAGATACACAAACATGACGCAATGCAATGATTTATTAAGCTACAAACACAACTTCCTTTCAAAAGCCTTCTAAAGCAGCACCTTTTATAGTGCCAGAAATAACCTAAAATTCGTTTTAAACATCTGTTTGTTATTACAAATGATGAATGTGTTCCTCGCAGACCAGATTTGGTCCTTTGGACTTCTTTGAAACGTTAGCATACGCTGTATGTCATTTTAAATCAAAATTACGATGCGCCCGCGTCTCACCGGCAACGTACCGGGATTAATTTTATGGTTTATATTAAACTTATTATGGGTAAGAAAAATTATGGCGGCAAAAGCAATTTTTGGTATATTACCTCTTTGTTGATATTAAACGGTTTTATAGGACTTTTATGTTCTGTTTTTAAATTATATTTGTTTCGTTTGGCTGCTGTTTTACGCGATATGTTATCTGTGTATATTTTTTGTTAAAAGAGTTTTTAATAATAATTGTTTTTCTCTTTTGTTGCAGGTAAATGTCTTATTTAATTAAATTAAATAGAGACTGCAGTTTTTTGAAGCATGATGGTAAAGTAACAAAAATTTTCGCAATAGGTATATTTTTAGGGAGTATTCAATAGCTAATGCTATTTTATTTTTCCACTGCTGGGCACCGGCTTCTATAAAAGAGTAAAGACATTGTCCACTACGCTGTCCCAGTACGTGTTGGCAGACTACACATATTTTCGAAAACATTATTAGGAACTCACAGAGTACGTTAAGCCGTCGGTCCCGGCTGTCATGAACATCTATGGCAGTCGTTATTGGGAAGTCAGAGCCCTTTAATATCCTGACACTGGTCTAGCCTTAGGGTATCGTTAGCCTTCGGGTTGTGGAGGTCAGATGGCAGTCGCTCGGTGTAAAAACTGATATCCAGTCAAATCCGGTTAGACTAGAAAGCCGACCCCAAGTGACTTGGGAATAATAAAGGCTAGGGAGAAGACTATGAGGAACTCACAGACATGCAGGATTCCGTACGATGTTTTTCCTTCACCGTTAAAGCGAACGATATTAACAATTTAATTGGCACGCAACTTTTTAAAGTCAGAGGATGTCTTGGGATCTAAACCTTGTATTTGAATGCATGGCAGTCCAACGGCACAAAACCTTTTCAGATATACATTTACTTTTTCTTTTTTGAAGTGAAATCTTCTTTAGGCGTGTTGAGCACTTCTTGGGTGAACAAAAATCATGGAACTCGCGTCATCGTCACCGAATGCTTTCCATTTTTGAATTATTTTTGGTTTATAAACAAGTGTTTATGATCAAGGATTCAAGTTTTCACTTCTATCGGCAATCCCCAAAGACTGTCCCAATTTTTTTATTTCACACACACGTAAAACTATTATTACAGATTCTTACTATCTAATGCAATACTCTATGTACACAAGTATAAAAAGAAGAACAAAAATGGTAACTCAATAACAAACTAAGCTAAAGAAATTTCACAATAAGCGGACCGTGTGGATTCGTTCAGTGTGCACGAAAAGAGATCCATTATAACCAACTAGGTTTTGCTCGCAGCTTCGCTTGCGTAAACATAGAAAGGTTAGTATTTTCTTTTAATAAAATATAGCCTATGTTACTCGGTGATAATATAACTTCTGACGGTGAAAGAATTTTTTAAATCGGTTGAATAGATTTTGATTTAAATCCTTACAAACATACAAACAAAAACTCAAATCTTTTATCTTTATAATATTATTATAGAAATATATTTATGAATAAATGTTTTTAGTTTGTGTTAATTTGATACAAATTGCAACTATGAAGTAGTTAAACACGAGGTTGGCGGCCATATTGTAACTTAAATAGCCCTTACTTAATAGGTGTGAATAAGCACCGGTAATAGTCCCTATTAACATTATAAAACATAGGCTGGCTTTAGGCCCTTGCTTGTGGATAAGCGAAGTAAGAAGAATTTTCTTTTCTTTTTTGTATGCTCAGCTTATTGTAGTAAGCCTTTTCATCCTAATCCTAACTATCCTAATCCTAACTAATATTATAAAAGCAAAAAGGAGTTTGTTTGTTTGTTTGTTACCTTTTCACGCCTAAACCACTGAACCGATCATCCTAAAATTTAGCATATACGTTGTCAAGTGTACAGAAACGCGCATAGGCTACCTTTCATCCTGAAAACAATTACTGTTCCCGAGGAAAACAACAATAACGTTCTTATGATAATAGAGTAGCGCCACGTGTCTTTCGAATCATGATTGAATTATATCATTACAAGCAGAGTATAACCCGAATTGATTGTCAAATTCTAAATTAACGCGAGCGAAGCCGCGGGCAAAAGCTAGTATATTTAATAAATCCTAGTTCATAGTAATTGTTAACATACAGACGGATTGGATGAACCCCGTAACACATGATTTTTCTAGCTCGGCGGCCATTGATCACTGTGTTTTCTTGTTAATTCATGTCTTTAGTTCATTAAGTCATATAATGTAAAATACACCGCATTGTACTTTTTTCTGATGCCAATAAATTATTATTATTATTATTATACTTTAACGTCTCGGAGTAGTAAATACGACTACTGTGCATGAGGTCTCGGGTTCGAAACCCGGGCCAGGAAAAGTGCATTAGGTATTTTCTAACAAAAAAATTGTGGCGGTCTTTGGGGACTACCGATAAAAGTGAAAACTTTAATCCTTGATCATAAACACTTCTTTATAAGCAAAAAAAGGTGCGAATCGGATTACTGATACTCTCTTAGGAGTTATTAAGGGGGTCAAAATTTCGTTATTTTTTGCGTAGGACGCACCATTTCTGAGATATTGTTAATATTCAAAAATAATTCAAAAATGGAAAGCGTGGAAGCGTGACGATGACGAAGCGTGACGATGACGGGAGTTCTATGAGTTTTGTTCACCCAAGAAGTGCTCAACGTGCCTAAAGAAGTTTTCACTTCAAAAATCTCAGTAACCGTACGGAGCCTTTTAATATAATTCATGTCTCGGTGGCATGGGAGTAGTTGACGACGATTCTGTGTATTAGGCATTTTCTAACAAAAAAATCTTAGTAGTATTACGGAGTCTGCAACTGCTCCTGGATGACTTTTACATAAAACCGTAATTGGTGAAATGTGCATGTGATGCACCTGTAGTTTACCAGGTACAATGTCAGACTACATACTACTCAGAATCTAAAAAAGAACCTCTTTTCCGACCAGGCTATCAAACCTAATACATCACTATGGACCATGCGACCAACAAGGCTAGTTATCAGAAAGCCTTTCCTTTATTAAATTACGCCTTATTTAAATCTCATAAATTACGTTTGTTACACAGAAGTCAGAAGCCATTGCTATTGTAATGCAAATCAATGGAAACCCAACCCATTCAGGCAACAGGTCTCACCTACATTCATAGTAATCCCTGCCAGTATAATATAACTCGCGTCTAGTATATCTCTAACCAAACATGTCATGGTCAGCTTGTAGCTACATAGTGTGGATTGCACACATTTATATTACCTTTTTCGTCTTATGGCTTATGTTTGCGCTTATCTTGCGGTCTACTGTGAAGATCCAGGATCGCATTCCTTTCGAATATTTTGCTTGCCCGAGAATTGAAGCTACATTTAAGTTATTTGCTTAGTGCAGGCAAAGGATTATCTACCTTTGCCTGCTGGCTTAATTATTAAATTAAACTCACGGCTACTCCTAAATATAACTTCAGCTATATTGAGGAGTTTTATATTAACAATTTATTTTAAAAAAAGAAGTACCTGTTTTGCAACTCAGTGAGTTGTTTGTTTGGTTGGAGGCGCTAATCTCAGGAACTACTGGTTCGAATTGAAAAAATATTTTAGTGTTGGATAGTCCATTTATTGAGGAAGGCTATAAGATAACATATTATAACATCACACTACGGCCAATAGGAGCGGAGCATCAATGAAAAATGTTGCAAAAACGGGCAAAATTCTCTGTGTGACGCAGACGAAGTTGCGCGGGTCAGCTAGCATGTGGATATGATGCACTTACAACGAAAACAAAAACTTGATGACATTAAAATATTTTTTTTTATATATTGTTCTCGAATATTCCAGCTGATGAAATATACGTATGGAATCCTAGAAGCAAGCAAAATGAAAACACAAATATTACAAAAGTGGTACACTTTCTTCTCATATATGAAAAGTGTTTGTGAAACTAGTGCATACACACACAGATATAGTATTGCGACTTTCGTAATAAAATTTATACAAAATGGTCATTCTGTACTTGTTTATTCTTATGTAAATTCAGAACAAATATGTATGAACTAATTTTATTACAGATTTGCGTTTAAAGCTTGTAAATACAATGTTTTAGTACACCCTTAAACGATAGTAGCTATTAGCTACAATGTTGTAAATATATTTATGAGTAAAACTATGTACCGGTAATAATGTAACACCTTTTATTACGGTATAGACGATACCGGTATTAATAACGATAACCCGTATGCATTTTATTTGTGCACTTTATTGGTTGTTGTGATGCCAAGATAGAAAAAAGACTCGAGAGCAAAAAAATCGACTCATTCTGTACTTTGCCACTGAAAGGGCCCTAGATCTAAAATGAAAACCTTACAGGTCTTAAATTTCATAAGTTTTAAGTCTTAGCTTTAAAATGAGAACAAGTCTTTTAACTTGTACTCGTTTTCGTAAAAAAAATATATGCTGATAAACTTTTAGTGCGAAATCGAACATAAAAACAATTTTGAATACATTTTTTATATTGTTTCTAGAAAAAATTGATTTAAACGTTTAATGCTATCGCGTCTAGCTCTGATGACAGCCTCTAAGAACACTCCCTGCACCACCTGCCACCACGGCTGTTCCTGCCGTACTTATATAATAACTATTAGCTGATCCGCGCAACTACGTCTGCGTCACATAGATAATTTTCCCCGTTTTTGCAACATTTTTCATTGATGCTCCGCTCCTATTGGTCGTAGCGTGATGTTTTAGCCTATAGCCTTCCGCGATAAACAGGCTATCCAAAACTATAAGAATTTTTCAAATCAAACCAGTAGTTCCTGAGATTAGCGCGTTCAACCAAACAAACAAATTCTTCAGCTTTATAAAATTGGTATAGACTAGCTGACACGCGCAACTTCGTCTGCTTCACATAAGCGAATTTACCCCGTTTTTGCAACATTTTTCATTGAATCTCCGCTCATATTAGTCATAGCGTGATTTTATACAGCCTATAGCCTTCCTCGATAAATGGCCTATTCAACACTTTCAAAATAGTAGTTCCTGAGATGAGCGCGTTCAACCAAACAAACAAACTCTTCAGCTTTATAATATAAGTATGGATTAATATGTTTGTCCATATATCCTAAAGATATGAAAGTGCACAATTTAAACTTCTATCAAAGGATTTCATGCTGGTCTATTCCCGGTAGCGTTGTTCTAGATAAATGTGAATTATTCAATTACTACGCACTATCGCTCAGACAATTGATAAACATCACATTGGAATCTCTACCTTATTAAATACGATGTAGGTTTAAAATTAGATTGGCAGAAAACTAGTAAAATGATTGAAAGTATAATATTACATTTGGACTGTTTTATGTGGGGTATTAGATTAAAGCAATGGAATAAAGAGGTGGTTCGCTGTCAATGAGATTGTGAATGAAGTTTTGAATATAGAAATGATTTCAACTTGAGTTTGAATCGGGTATGATTGCTTGAAACTAGTACTAAAGGGAATAAAATATAAAAGAATTGACGTCGTAACTTTCCTAACTAATATTATAAAAGCGAGTGTGTTTGCTTGTTTGTTACGATTTCACGCCTAAACTACTCCACCTATCATTATGAAATTTCGTATACACGTTATCAGGGGTGCAAAAAAGGATATAGGACCTTTCATTCAGAAAAAAAGAACTGTTGCTAACCTAACATATATTTACGCGAGTGAAGTCACGGACAAAATCTAGTAATATTATAAATACTATTGTGTGTTTGTTTGTTTGTTACGCTTTCACGCCTTAATTATTTGACCGATCATCATGAAATTTCGTATTCATGTTGTCAGGGGTACATAAAAGGTGATACAATACCTTTCACCCATATAAGTATAAATGCGAAGCAGCCCGAGCCTAGCACTGAGACAGTTTAATACAGAGCTGATAGGTATTATATATTTCACTAGATGTGCCCGCGGTTTGACCCGCATTTATCGTTACTGCGCCGGCCCCGTGGGTCGTAGCATGATGTTATATAGCCTATAGCCTTTCTCGTTAAATAGGCTATCCAACACAAAAAGATTTTTTCAAATCGAACCATTAGTTCCTGAGATTAGCGCGTTCAAACAAACAAACAAACTCTTCAGCTTTATAATATTAGTATAGATTAGCTTTGCTCGCGGTTTCGCTCGCGTAAATGTAGGTTAGGTAAGGTTAGTCTGCGAGCCCGACATAACCTTTCCGTCGCTCCGCGGAGAGATATGCGTAAAAGCATTCCCCCAAGTGAAAAAAAAAATTGTATCAGAAGATTTTCCTTGAATAAAATATAGCCTATGTTACTCGGTGATAATATAGCTTTCTAGCGGTGATTAATTTTTGAAATCAGTTTATTCGTTTTTGACTAAAATTGTTACAAACAAATATACAGACAAGATATCAAATCTTTCCTCTTTATAATTTATTTATTTGGGAAAACAAACAGATACATACAATGCCTAAATTAAATAATTTACAAATAAAAGATGGTTGTAAGTATGTACCTCACAACGTTATCCACATGTTAGTAAAATATTTGTTTTGAAACTAATTGCATACGAGCAGAACTTTAACAAAGAAAATATTGTAAATCAAATATATAACTAATAGAAATTACAAAAAATAAATGTTAGTAAAAAAATAAAATAATAAAAATGGTATAAAATAAACATATTGAATTTAAAAAAAAAATAATCACTTTATTACATTTTAATAAATACAGTAATCTAAATAGTTAAAAACTAACAAATATAATAGTAGTATAAATATAGATTAACGGTAGCGAAACCGCGGAAAAAATCTAGTACCAGATATACCAACATCCTCCGACAAAACATACACACATAAACTAGCCTTAAGCGTCTATTAGACATTCCTAGTAAGACTAATAACTTATTGTTAGTACATTTCTAAGAGAAAAGTGAATATAATCATCACTTGTCCAGCCTCGGGGACGAATGGCGTTAATAGGCCTGCAATCCTAACTAATATTATAAAAGCGAAAATGAGTTTGTTTGTTCGCTTGTTTGTTATCTTTTCACGCCTAAACCACTGAACCGATCATCCTGAAATTTTGCATATAAGTTGTCAGGTGTACAGAAACGGACATAGGCTACCTTTCATCCAGAAAAAAATTACTGTTCCCGAGAAAAACAACAATAACGTTCTTACGACAATAGATGGCGCCACGTGTCTTTAGAATCATGATTGAATTATATTATTACAAGCAGAGTACAACCCGAATAGATTGTCAAATTCTAAATTTACGCGAGCGCAGCCGCGGGCAAAAGCTAGTACTCATACATGTGACGTTTTAAATATAGTGATTTAAGTCACTCAAGAGACATCACAGAAAAAGATATGGTGACTGACATGAAGGTGTCATTAACATGGACGTTTAAAGATGTTAGTGTTACTGCCATTTAGACGAGTAAGAGCTGGTCATTAAGAGAATTTCATATATTATTATTATAAGGTAAGAAGAAAATATTGGTTAATATTTACATACATATACAGGGTTAAATTAAAATACTACCTAATAACATTTTACCCGTGTCTTCTTAACATCATAGTCGGCCTTGATGGCGTAGTGGTTTGTGTGCATGAAGCACACAAATGTTTGACTTGTGCGGGAATCGAACCCGCGACCTCAGGCGTGGCAGTCGGTTACAGTAACTACTACGCCATCGAGGCCGACTATATATACTTATTCATACAAACTGGGTTATTGATGTGAAAGATCGATGTCATTGGTTTACATATCTAATGATTTTTGCCTCATTTGTTAAGAAAGATTATCGTGGCTAAGAACTGCTATATATCTTCTTTTCTTATTTGGATTTCACTTTACTAATAACTAGGGATCCGCCCCTGCTTCGCCCGAATAGTACGAAATCTTCCTAATTAATCAATCTGTCTATTGGTGAAATGTCATGGATGTTTGTCTTGGTCTGGGTGTTTCTATGTATAATATGTATGTATTTACAAAAAAAGCAAGTATATATGTATGTTTATCCATTGTCTAGTACCCACAGTACAAGCTCTGCTTAGTTTGGGCTAGATGGTGTTGTGTGTATGTCGTAGGATATTATATTATTATTATTATATTATAATCATCTTATCTTATGTGGGGGCCAGTCAGTGCAGACCAACGACACTTCGACCCAGTGGGATCTTTTGTGTCGACACTCTCCCAATAACGACTGCCATAGATGTTCATGGCAGCCGGGACCGACGGCTTAACGTGCTCTCCGAAGCACGGAGCAGACGATAATTGTCAATCAATACGCACATAATTTCGATAAGTCATATAACTTCCGAAAGTCAAAGGTTCGCGACGTGGGTTCGAACCCAAGACCCTCTGCATTGCAGTCTGTTGGTCTCCCCACTGAGCTATCGCTGCTCTTCGTAACATCATACTTAACAATTTTGATTGCACCATATTTTACAAAATTCAACACAAAACAAACATTTTACAAAAAGACAAAAATATATAAGCCACTGCTTTCTATAAGTAATATTTTAACAACATTTGAACTTATTTACATAATATTGTCTTTACAAACCATTAACTTAGGTATACTTTTTAAATTAATTAATAAGCAAATATGGTAATACTAATGTTATTTTCTGTTACAAACAGAAAACAAGGCATTATATTCGTTCATTGTGAAAGTAAGTATATTACATTCGTTTCGCGGATGCTTCGCGTGAAAATCAAACTTTTGTCGTGGCATATTTCGTGTTTGAAGCATAATAAGGCTAGAATGTATTCCAACACCTTAGATATATAGGATTAGTCTTATTACACGTAATATATCCACCATCTCTATTTTTCTATCACAATAATCAAAGTAACATAACAGGTGTGTGGTTTCTTTTCGTAATCGTATGATAATAAGTATCTCATAATAATATAATTACGAAACATCACATGTAGGCTTTCGTCGCTCAGAACTGTATACAGGTTGTCCCAGAAGTTGATGTCAAGCCGGAATCAGGTAAAAGGCTAAGTTATAATCGAAAAAAATCGAGAGCTTAAAGAAGCATTATTCAAGACTACATAACAAAAAAAAATTGAGGCAGTCTTTGGGGACTGCCGATAGAAGTGAAAACTTTAATCCTTGATCATAAACACTTCTTTATAAACCAAAAATAATTCAAAAATTGAAAGCGTCGATGACGATGACGCGAGTTCCATGATTTTTGTTCACCGAAGAAGTGCTCAACGCGCCTAAAGAAGTTAAGTTTTCACTACAAAAAAATAATTCAAAAAGTAAATATCTGTAGTAACAGGAGTGAAAAGACCGTCACAGGTTGTAGATATTTTTGTTATTTTTTAAATGTCTATAATTTTTAAAATACGTAACTTGGATTTTTTTCTGATAGCTATTATAACTTAGTCTGTTACCTGATTCCGGCTTGACGTCGACTCTTGGGACAGCCTGTATATAAAGTTAAAGCAGTTTTCGAGTTATTAACTCACAAACGCACAGTCGTTTCTCAAAATATGTAAATATAATGGAATTTATACACTAAAACTAGTTATTATAATCTTGTTTGTAATTGGAGCTGTGTTGTTTGTCAATTATTATGATAAGTTGCTCCAAATATACTGATTTTAGTTAATAAATTAAGTTTAATAGAGAAATTCAAATTACTTAGGGTGCATTAAGATATTAATCTAAATATTGTTAATGCATACTAATCAAGTTTATTATGCATTAGTTATTTCTAATGAAAATAACCCTACGCGCTCCTGTCGGTCGTGGTAAGTGGTTACCGAAACCTTACTCTTAAAATACCAAGAAAATGGTTAGAGCGGCATTTTAATTTATGCAGAGCAACCATTTGTGTATCACACGAATAATTATTATTCCATGAGGGATTTAGTGGGAAACCAAATTAGTACACAATATATGATGCGATTAAATATAATGATCATCAAAAATACTAATTGGTCAGGAAATATTGCACAGCATAACGAGCATCTATACGCCTCAAATCACTGCATTCCGTCTCGGAAGTGTTAGGTTATGTTAGGTTCCTTTTTTTAAACCCACTCAAAAATAGGAGCCCCGCGAGGCGGGGCTCCGTCGACTTAGTTTGATCTCTTTAAAGTTTGCTGGCCATGAGTTGCTGATCAATTAGCTATTTCTGCTCACAGATTATATTTTTCTGCTCACAAAAATACCAATACTATGCTAACCATTTAAATAACACCCATATATGATGTTATATTGACGGAAATGTTATACATAGATATTAAACTAGGTTAGGTACTTCATACGAATTTTATCGCGATTTTTTAAAATAAATTACATTTTATCTGTTTATAAACTAATCAAATAATCAAAGCAAGCAGCGATAGCTCAGTGGGGTGACCAACAGACTGCAATGCAGAGGGTCTCGGGTTCTAACCCACGTCGCGCAACTCTGACTTTCGGAAGTTATATGACTTTTCGAAATTATGTGCGTATTGATTGACAATTATCGCCTGCTCCGTGTCTTGGAGAGCACGTTAAGCCATTGGCGTCGGTCCCGGCTGCCATGAACATCTATGGTAGTCGTTATTGGGAAGTCAGTGCCCTCTAATATCCGGACACTAGTCTAGCCTTAGGGTATCGTTAGCCTTCGGGTTGCGGAGGTCAGATGGCAGTCGCTCCGTGTAAAAACTGATATCCAGTCAAATCCGCTTAGACTAGAAAGCCGACCCCAAGTGTCTTGGGAATAATAAAGGCTAGGGAGAAGATAAACTAATCAAATTGTGTCATTTCATATTCAATTTCCGCGATTGTTAGATTGCCTCTCAGCAGCTATGCTCAACTCGACAACTATTTATGGACCACTCAAATTTTTATTAGCTGTAGCTTTTGACTCCTCAATACTTTATTTAATAACAGTGATGAGGCGACCAATTGAACCATTTCACCACCTTCACTTTAAAACGAAAAGTCGGGAAAAGTATTTCAAAGCTATATTTTAAGTAAAAGCATTTCACTGCAATGCCCTTTAAACATTCATCACGGCCTTAAATATAACTACACCCCGCTGTCCATAGTTATAGAAAGGTCTAATCGTGACTGCACCTAATCTTGATGATAAATGATCACAAATAAATTATACATTTATCAATAAAATGTATTATTATAACACCTACATTTGATATAATTGTAGAGCAATAAGATACAATATCGATCTTATAGATAACTGAGCTTAATGGCTGTTGTACACGTCGGTACATGCGCAAGTTGCGGCAATTTCACGGGTTTTATGCGTCGTGTAAATAACTAATACGAGCCAAGTAATCCGTATGATTTACTTGCACATGTATAAGCTTGCGCATGTATTGTGCGTGACCAACTTGTGCATGTAGTCCACCCGAAAATCTTGCATGGGTAGACCGTGTTACTAGCTTACGCATGTATTCTGCGTGACTAGCTTGCGCATGTATCGCGTGCGTGTTGCTTGCACACGTAGTGCGCGTGACTACCTTGCGTATGTAGTCCGCGCGAGTGGCTTGCGCATGTAATGCGCCAGCAAAGGCATCGTGTACCCATAATCCATTGTGCATGGCGCAATGACTAAACTACTAAACACTATATTTCTTATCAATGTAGCAAATCCTACTTATATACGGTAACGCTAATTGTGAAAACTAGTATTCGCCCTTCGCCCAGTGGTCAAACATCGACCATTAGCATTATTAAAAATTTTAGGAAATCATATAGTTATGTCACAGTATAATTCTAAATGGTCAGTTATTTAGAAACAGTTAGACGTATAATTTACATTTTCAAAACACCTGAAACTTTATACATAACTAGATGTTCCCGCAGTTTCACCCGCGTTTAACGTTACTGCGCCGCCACCGTGGGTCGTAGCGTGATGTTATATAGCCTATAGCCTTCCTCGATAAATAGGCTATCTAACACTAAAATAATTTTTCAAATTGGACCAGTAGTTTTTGAGATTAGCGCGTTCAAACAAACAAACAAACTCTTCAGCTTTATAATATTAGTATAGAAGTATGGATTTATATCACTAGCGCTCGTCAATAAATACTACACAAAACAAAAAAAGAAATTCGGTTGGCAAACTTAGAATAAAAAGGTACTGAACTGTTTTGTCTTTGTTTATTTATAGATAGATTTGTGAAGATGCTTAGAGATTAGTTACTCAATCACACATAAATCCTTTAACGGAATAGTAAGAAACTAAGGGCCAGTTCCACCAACTCCAAATAACATTTATCTATAAGATAAAAGTCTTGCCGTCTCTTTTACTTAACAAGAGTGAGACAGCTTGCGATTTATCTTTCAGATAATTTTTACTTGATAATTGTGAAACTGGCTATAAATATACAAACACATAAGATACTTTTTATTATGGTACTAGCTGTTACCTGCGACTTCGTCCGCGTAGATTTTAACTAAAAAGTGTTTGTCGCCGCGGAACTCAACTATATTTCTCTGCCCAAGTTACTTAAATGGCGGAGTTTTTATAGTGTAAAGCTAGATAATAGCATCGCTTACTCAAAAACCACATTTAAATATGCGTCGTTAGACTACACGCTGTCACAGAATGCGTAAGAAAAATAAAGATTCACAGCTCCTCCCCCGTAAGTAATAGCGTGATAATATGTAGCCTATATGTTGACCTGACCTGTTAGTAATATTCATGCAAAATTTGAAGTAAATCCATGCAGTACTTTTTGAGTTTAGCCCGGACATACATACAGATAAACAGACAAATAGACAAAAATTCTAAAAACTATATTTTTGGCATCGGTATCGATTGTAGATCACGCCCCAAGTATTCTTTTAATAAACAAAATTTTAACAAAAAAGAAAACCGACTTCAAATAAGAATATTCTAAAACTTAAAATGCACTAAAAAGTTAATAAATAATTGCATATTCTTGTGAATCATTAAATTATTGTTATTTTTGGAGTCGGTGTCAGCCGCCCGCGCCGCGTGCTGCGTCTATGTGTGTAATTATGCATGCCAATGTTATGTTATGATTATAGTAAGACATCTCGTGTTTAATTAGTTACAAACCTACCTACCTACCTACTACTATTAGCTGACACCGATTCCAATAATAACAATAATTTAATTATTCACAAGAATATGCAATTATTTATTAACTTTTTAGTGCATTTTAAGTTTTAGAATATTCTTATTTGAAGTCGGTTTTCTTTTTTGTTAAAATTTTGTTTATTTCTCGGGTTTTAGTGAAACTTGCCAAATATGAGAACATCATCAATGTAGCCAAATACGCATTATTAAGTATAACTCGAAGTGTTAAGTATAACTTGATCAATATTAAATGGGACCACACGGAAAGCACCAGCTTTCAAATAAAAACAGAATCATCAAAATCGGTTCACCCAGTCGAAAGTAACGAGGTAACAAACATAAAAAAAAAAAAAAAATACAGATGAATTGAATACCTCCTCCTTTTTTTGAAGTCGGTAAAAAATATTCAATGTACAGTTTTGACTTCCCTACGATTTTATTATATGTATAGATTAATTTTCGACATATTCACGCGGACAAACCCACAAGCAGAGCCTAGTAAAACACAAATACATTCAATATTTTCCACACATGTAGACATATCATTGACATCGGCTATCTAACCTATATCTAACGTCGTATCAAGTGAGTCTTAGTCAGGCTTCTTGGTCCAACTGGGTCATGGGCCAAACATAATCCATTCTGCATAGGCTTCAGTTTATCTGATCATCCGCACGCAACCGAATGCGTGCAACGCGTGCATACAAACATGAACGCATCTAATTGAGAAATTGTTCAAATGGTCAGAGAATACTAATCGATGTTTTTTTTGTTGTGTGTGTGCGTGACTTAGAGACTTTTCATATATGTTTGTTGTTATTATGGTTTGTATAGAGTAAAGAGAAATGTGATAGGCTCACTTATCTAGTGGCTTCAGCTCTCCAGTCGCAGCGGCACACCGGCGGCCAGATACATTAGGTATTTAATTCGAGCTGGCATTTCAAGACTTGACAAGTTAAGCTTACGGCGTATCGTGAGATTTGACATCTGGTGGTTCGATTCCTTGGTCGCACGAAATTAATTATTTGACGATTCCCAATAATAGCGTAATTTTTGGTTATACATATGCCTTGTATACGGCAATAGATGGTAAGGTGATAAAAAGTTAGAGAGAAGTGTATTGCACGCAAATTTTGTTATCTATTCTTAGGTCACGAAATGTAGCTTTTCATAGGTAGGTTCCTTCCACCTCTTTGGTGATATACGCATGAGACATATTGCCGCGCTTATTACCTTTGACATACTAAGAAATTTCTAATAGAAAACCTTAACAAATGTGTACATTTCTATAATCAATGGGTAGAGGTTAGTCTAACCGACTGTTGATGTGATATTACGATTCGGGTTCGATTCCCGCACAAGTCAAACATTTGTGTGCATAAACATGGATGTTTGTCTTGCTCTGGGTGTGTCTATATATAATATGTATGTATTTACAAAAAAAGTATATGTGTATGTATGTTGATCCATTGTCTAGTACCCATAGTACAAGATCTGCTTAGTTTGGGCTAGATGGTGTTTTGTGTATGTGATAGAATATTAATATTAAACCTAAGGCTTTACTATCGTACGCCACAATGTAATCTTTGCCTACAAAACCAGCGATTCATAAGAAACAAATTTAACTAAAACCCGTTTCACACGTCTAGTCCTCTAATATGAAAAGCCTCTATCGCAAGTGTGTATGACGTGACACGCACACACACACACACACGCACGCATACACGCACAGCGCTGTAAGTGCACTGAACTTTTGCATTGTGGGTATAAAGTTACATGTAACTCGTATACTTCCTTGTGCGCAGATTACTTACCGTTTTCTATTTTAATATAGGCAGGAAAGAAAATATTTGCTATTTTAGCCTTTTAGCTGGTACTTAGCGTTGACTTGAGATACAGAAACAAGTATTTTAAAGTAAACAGAGCTAGCAAAAGGTATCTATGAGATTGCTATACTTGAAAGTACAGATTCTTCTTTTTTATACTACTAATGTGGCAATCAAGCTTTCGATTCGCCTGATGGCAAGTAGCAACGTGGCATATGATATCTTAATATGGGATATAACATGCGCGGTTTCTACTTTTGATATTTTTTTCCTAACTTTAAGACCCAGTTTACACGAAAGCGCAGAGGAGAGGAAATATGCATAAACAGCCAATAGATTTACGTTAACATAATATTGTCTTCTGTTTACTCGAATGTTATTTATTGAAATTAAACTACTATATACGGATTTTATTGCGTTGTTTATTTGACACTTAATTACAAAATTTTGAAAACTGTTGCACTACTGTTACTATTAAACTTTACTAATTTTTAAGCTAATTAAATTATTGAAACTATTAAAACTATTTACTATACTATTATACTATTTATATTTATGTTTACACTTCCCCCAACGTTTTGGTTGCTTTTCAGCAGACATAGTCACGGGGAGACTAAGATGGTAGTATCCGTATATAGTAGTTTAATTTCAAAGATTTACGTTAATTTAACGTCATCCTAGCGAATACTATAAATGCGAATGTTAGTGAGTTTGTTTGGTACGTTTTCACGCCTTAACTACTCGAACGATCACCATGAAGTTTTACATACACGTAGTCAGGGGAACAGAACAGGACATGACATTCATCCAAAAAAAGTACTGCCAAAATCTAGTTGAAAAATATATTGTAGCTTAGTAGACTTATACCGATAGGGGTACGGTTGTTAAACATTTCCATGACAAAGTAACACAGAAACACAAACCGACATTAAGCATTTAAAAATGTGCATTTAGTATTGATTTTTTGCATATAACTGTAAAACTGTGTGACTCACCAAACTTTTTCAAGAACACACAGTTGTTCTTTGGAAAATGCAAACGGAATACTAATTAACGTTTTCGTATTTTTTTTTTTGTATGGTACAGTGAACTTTAGCATTTAAACAGGATACAAATCACGTGAACTCAATTTTCTACGTTACTTACTTAAGAAACATTATTTTGATCAAAGAATCAATTTCCTAGGTCCGAAGAAACTGGGTGTGGGTGTTTCACCCTAGTAGAAACAGATAAATCTGGCAGGTCTAAAATGTTTTTAAAGATACTGGGTTTCGTAGGATTAAGAAAGCAGGGTTTTGAAGTTTCACCCGGTTTATGTATCTTAATAGATGGAAAAATATCGGGCATATCGTATAATGACCAATCTTTTATAGGGACGTCTTTATAAAAGATACTCGGTCTCTCAGGTCTAAAGAAGCTGAAAGTTTTATCCGTGCTAGGTACTCTAATCGATGCAGAAAATCTGACGGTTTTACCTACGTAAAGCTAGCTTAGTAAATACAACGAAAAGCTATACGTTATCAGAGTTTGAGGCGTATCGCATTTTTTCTCTTTCTTCTATTAATTTTTTTCTAGAGAGCATGTTCTGTTCATCAGTGTACCTTTATAGATACCAAAAGCCCGTCTTGCTAAGTCAAAATAATATTACATTAAATAACTAGCATGCTTGCTGTATATTTTAGTGAGGTTATCTACGATATGCACATTTAAGAATAAAAAGGAATCGAGATAGATTTTACAGTTACGCTCGCGTCGATTATTATTAGGCAGAAATCCACTGTATAATGTTATCGTAGGAAAACGCCGTGCAGAATACATCTCTCCGATTTTTTCCCTAATGTTATATTTTCCCCTTTAAGTTTCCTGCGGCAGTTATGGTAACTGCTTACGTCAGGCTAAACAGAAATAGCAATTAGCTGTCCATAGACAACATTTGAATAATGCATGCCATGACCACATGCTCTATAACAATATTTACATAATTACAATTATGTAAATACTATTAACATACTGCGGTATTTACTAAATGTAACAGTAATGTCACAGTATTTTTATTAAGATTTACAACTTATATATTTAAATTACCAACTTCAAATGTTTGATCAACATTACGAACATTTGTCAAACATCTTTGACCAAAAGTGTGCACAGCGAAAACGTTAAAATAAAGTATATAAAGTAAATGAGAATGACAATTGGCAATGAAGAGTTAGTAACGTTCTCTCAGTTTGCTCTCGCTCTCTCTTATAGTCTCACGGCTATTTCAAAGAAGGGAAGGCAGATACTACGATATTGCACTTGCTAAGATTTTGGAACATGAAAGACGTTAGAGAAAGACCAGGTTAAAAGTTTCTAAACCGACAAACGTGCACGAAGAAAACGACAAACACAAACAACATTCAGGCTCGGAACAATAAGTTATGGATGATAGAATATTTTTTACCACTGTGCCAAGTGGGCATAGTGGCAGTGTTGACCACTTAATAGAGTACACAATACGTGCAGTCATGAGTGATGAGAACGCAAAACGCGAGAAAGTTTACCCAGGATTGCAACAAGTGGAAATGCGTTGTCTCTGCCTATCCTCCCAGGAAACGGGTGTGGTATTATAGAAAGTATTTTTCTTGAACAAGATATATTCGATTTTCTGATCGTATGACAATACAATCTCCAACACGCACAGCATACTTAAGGAAGCAAGTTTCAAACCAACCAAACAAAAAGCTTGCCATATTAAAATAATAAATGAGCTCAATAATAACGTCAGTAGGCGCAGTGTTACCGTTAATGGCTGCTATCCACTTGTCAACTTGTAGTGTTGTACCCGATCCACTTAATAAGTGTAATCGATAGTCGATACTACTCGAGTCTACTCGATACTTGACAAGTAGGTCACCTCGACTAGTAAATAAGGTGGTGCAGATTTTACCTCGAGATTCGATTTCATGCTATTAACGAGTATTCAATGAGAGATTTTATCGATACAGCTTTGTATATATTTTTGCATTGGCAATGGTGTTGGGTATCTTTTGACATTTTATTTTTATATTTTTTAAATATAATTTACCTACTTTTGTTGTTTAAAGTTAATTATATTGTTTAATAAAATTATAATTGACGATAAAATTGTTTACGAAATAACTATTAAAGGGGAAACGTTTTTAGTGTTATCTGAGTCTTGGCGCCTTCGGTTTAATGATCTTGCATTCTTAAATGTGAATCACGTCATAATTTAGCATTAAGCCTGTATATTTTCGAAAGGTTGCGCAGATTTCTAGAACCTACGAATTATTACGCTAATAAGCCACTCTAAACAGGAACGAGCTTTTTACCAAGATACACAGTTGCTGCTACAAGATAACAACTACGTACTGTGGCTTTCTTGATTAAGTCGCACCATGAATTTTCAGCCCATTTTTGTTGGACTAGAAATCCCATCTCAATCCATACATAATCTTAAGCTTATATCTCAAAAGTGGTAGATATATAACACTTAAATTTGGCCAGCTATGGTTTTAAATCTCACTTAACTGAAAACGAGTTTATTGTTAACAGGACATAGATTCAAACTCCGTACCACTATTGAGAAGTTCCACACCAAAATGCCTAAAAATACTTTAGACGTGAGATCCCAGGTTCGTGTGATGAAAAGCTCGCACATAAACATAGAGAAAATTCCAATTTTTTTTTTGTTAGGGCAACCTAGTCCTTGAACTCGCGGCCTCATGAGTCGCATTCACTACTGGTGCCCCACAGAGACAGTAAATAAGACTAGGCTGATGACACGCAGTAGACAGAAGCAACTAAGTCATCATATAATACACACTGTTATATACTACTGTAAACACAACAAAACATAAGTTGCGGTTCATGGAAAACGAGACCAGTAAAGTGAGTCAGTAAGTTTTTGCTCTATACTGATCTCCGGCGAGAGGCAAGTTATGTGGATTAATATACGGAAAAAGTAGGAACCACGGTTTATGGAAACGTGAGCTGTTAACTGAAAGTGTTTTTTGTTGAAATATTAATGCATAAGTGCACAGTTGAAACAATGCGTTGACTGTATACAAAAAATTTCAATACTCAATACTCAATTGTTTATTGCGTTCCACAATGTAGGCTTAGGTTGTAATTTAAATAGTATAACAGTTCATTATGGACCCTGTCGGGCGCAGCAACGTAGGAGAGAGGAAACATAAACTATTCGGATACAATAATATCATATTCTATACATATGTTAATTTCATAATAAATATCAATGTATGCTTTGTTTTAGTCGATTGCTGAGTTATACACTGAATTGCACGTTTTGATTCTTAATTATTTAATTAATATAATTAATGAGAGATTTAATAAATTAAATAGATTATATTGAAATGTTGACGTATGTATATTATTATTATTAAGTAATTTGGATACAGTACGTCTCGTTTCCAGTTATTTGGTAACAGAACTAATGAACTGATTCTCCTAAAGATCACCTTACAGTAAACCTGGCTGAAATAATTGTAGTAACAAGTTTACAAATGGAAAACCTTTGCCCAACAGTGGGACAGTAAAGGTTAGAAAAATATGAAAAAGCACTGTTACTACTTATTACCCGTAAGAGTTCCGGGAGCTTAAATATCTACCTCGAAGGTCTCAAGTTCGATTCCTGGTAAACGTGATATTGTGTTTATCCGTCTAAAATTCTCGAGTGTACGGAGTCTAGAACTGTTCTCCAAAAGGCAGCAATGGGCTCGCCCACGTGGATTACGTGGATCCCAAAATCATTGTTAGCAAAAAGTGAGTTTTATACACCTCTGCTTACCCTTCCCTTCTCAGGACTATAGATGTAAGACTATGTATGCATATACGTATTATAACGAAATATAAACATGTCATCCAAATGTTGTCACTATGCACCAATTCTGAGAATGATTGATGTACGTAAATGACAGCTTAATGTGCAATATGCTATAATAACCGTTCTACAAATATGAGTATAAAGCTTGTGAAAGTAGCGTCATAATCGATGCAGTAGTTACTGAGACTAATGCGAGCATGCACACATGCGGATAACAAACAAAACTCCCTCTTTTTATAGACGTCATTAACCGATATATCAAATAAAATTGTAACTGGTTGAACTCTGCATATATAAGATATTTGAGCAAGAATTATTTTCGGGCTCTTTAAAAGAGATATAGAAACCAAAACAATTATAACATAAATATTTATTCTATATTTAAAAGTCTATTGAAGATAAAAAGCACCCAAAAAACTAATCTCAATCACAGTAAATTTTTTAGGGATTCACGACGTAAATTTTTTTTGGGGTTTACTTTCGAACAGTAACTTGGTTTAACAAAAGTAAGTAAAACAAGAATGCCTAGGATATCATAAACTAAATAATCAGTTTCATATAACAATAAAGCAATTAAAAAAATACTCTACTTTAATAAAACTATGTTTAAACATTCCAAGTGACCATTTCAATAAATAATGTCAGTTGCGTAATTAATTCAACTAAAACAAAATATATTCCAAGAAAATGTCGAATATGGATCAGATTATACAGCGACCGTCTTTATCCAACATTCTGAATGGACACATTGGACTGTTCCAACGGCCCTTCAGCAGAAATTCCCAGCGCATTTTCAATTTAACTTGCTTATATAAAGCTCTATTAATCTAGCTAAATCTATATTAAGACAGCTAACCTAAAAAAAAGGTTGACGCTGTGTTTAAATGTATATAGCGAGTGCGAAGTTCCTAGTGTCGGATATCTATGTAGACAATCCAATCAAACCAAGACTCAGGCAATGCAAAAGTAGTTGTTACGTATCTGTATGTACATTATGTCAGTTTTTGCAATACCTATAGCCCCGAAATAATAACAACGATGACGACGCTTCATCGTCGTCGCTGCTATTATTTTTGCATGCATTATCAATAAAAAGATAAAATCGTCAAATATTTTAAATATTTTTTAATATAATTCTTCTGACGAAAATAATAACAACCGAAAGTCAGACCCTTTTCTTACTAAAGGTGGTTAACAAAAAAGTGCGTTTTATCATTCCATCCACTACAAAAACAAATGTTGGGCAGAAATTACTGTCCATTCTTTACGACTGTGTGTAGCACATAAAAATGGATACCGGTATGTGCTGTGCTCCTAACGATGCGTTTTTGTTTCTAGTTCAGTTTATTACTCCTGTCTTTGATTTCAATGAATGAGCGTAAAAAGCGAGTACCTTATGGCTTCCTCCCAAGAACAAATGGCTCGCATAACGTCAATTATAATTAGGGTAAGGTAGTACTGAACTGAAGCCTTTATTGTGTAGGTGATATTGTGCTCTGTACCTTCAAACTCATATTAAGATTCCATATTCAAGGAACTCTATTACTAAGCTGAAGCCGTCTGACTATTTTTAATGACAACTCCATTGGGATAATGGCTATGTCGCAGGGTTTTAGCAAATATTCAAACTACGAATACAAAGAATACACAGACTCAGCAATTATATCGAGCCTTTCCCGCCATTTTAGCGCAACCGACAAAGACCAAATTTTACAGGAGAAGGCTTTTTTTAAATATTTTTATACAGAAATGTGCTAATAAAGTAAAATTTGATGTACATTAATGATTTTTAGACATTTATAATCATTAATGTACATCAAATTTTACTTTATTAGTATAAAAATATTTATAAAAAACCTTCTCCTGTAAAATTTGGTCTTTGTCGGTTGCGCTAAAATGGCGGGAAAGGCTCGATATGTGGATTTTAAAAATTGTCCGTGTGGGATCTATCCAAAACTCTTGATGCTATTTCAATAGCAATCACTAAGTCCTGGTAACAGCATGATATCAGCGGGAAAACGCAAAAGCTGTGTAAATTATAAACAATATATCTCATTTCTGTAAAACAAAGTGAAATAGAAACCAACACATAATAAATAAAAGCCAAGAATAAGCTTTCTGCTTAAGCTCAGAAAGCTATTTTAGACTTAAATAGAAATGACCTTTAATCCTTATTTATAACCTTTTACTTTATGAATATTAATGTATTTATTTTATCTAAGTTTAAATCAAAAGATTAACATTCAGCTAATCTGATAATTAAAATCAAAAAGTTATCAAATAACCCGTATTCTTGAAGACATTTGCATGTAATATGCAGATATTAAGTCGCACCTGGATACATAGATGGTTTAAATTACTACAAGTCGTGTTTCCATTTGCATATACTAAAACATAAAAAATACTCTACTATTCTGATGTCATCTCTATTTTCTCCTAAAAAGATTACTAACACACAAATTACTGGCATTTGTGTCAACCCCTACACCTAATCTGAAAAGCTCTACCATCACGAATTCCCTCATAACACATAAGAAGGAATTCGTGGCGGTAGAGCACTTGCTATACATATGGTAGAATTCCCTCTAATCTTAATGCTCTCTAACTCCAGTAAGTGATGTGATATGCATTCAGTACCTCTCAATCGCAAGTTTAACGTTGTATCCATTGGACTACCACTGCTTCCAAAATTCATAGCATATTATATATCTATAGAAGTAATTATACATTGAAAAAATTTCTAAAGAATGATATCTAATCTGGATCCCGCAACACAGGATATCCTAGTGCGGGATTCAGTGTCACATCTAATTTTGTGTACTTTTATCTTTTTTATTAACCAAATAAACTTAAAAATAAATTGATTTGTTCACTAGCATAAACTTGCAGATACCTGCATTCGATAGTGATCTCCTGATTTTGATTTATGTATGAAGATATATATGTATTATAAGGTTTTCTCTAAGGATGCAACACGAAGTCTGAAAATATATTCGTTAGACAGCAACCCCTCACAATTATACTACAAATCCTTTATAGTTGAAGTTTAAAAGTATTTAAGCATCATGTAAAAATCTAGAGCATTCTTATTTTCACATCCACACGACGACAAAGCCTCCAATAAATGTCAGAATTCGCAGCTTATACGTCATACAGACATGCTAAATCAAATAAAGAAAATATTCAACATAAAAAGGTTGCGTATGAAGGTAGATTAAAACATCAACAAGTATAGTAAACAGTTATTTTTATCGTGTCTAATTTTGGTCGAGTTTCCGCGAAGCGATGCACACAACACAACGCCGAGATTGTCAAGAGAAGCCTTTACAAGCGCTGATTCTACACAACCGGTCGTAATTCCACACCTCTAGGGATGTAGTTGTTTACTTGTCGATATAATAATAACAGAGGTATTGTTTATCGATATATAATTCAAAATGTCAAGACAAACATTAATGCAAATTAATAAAAACTTAAAGGGCCGTTTTGTCACTCCTAATTTGTATTAGGAGTAATCGCAAGTACAAAACCATTCCTTAAATTTGAGACAAAGTTAATACAAATATATAATGTTTATCCGTTTTGAATGAAGGCTTTTGTAATAATTACATTGAATATGACGCAAATATTGAATAGAAATCTTGTGCTATCTAACTTAGGTGAATGCTTAGATTAGATGAATACTAATATGTTGTAAACCAAATTAATAGTAATTTTTTTAATAAAATGCAATATTTGCTTTATATTCAGTTTAATTACTACAAAATCTCTTATACAAAACGGACAAACAAAATAGATTAATTTTAAAATTTTCTTAAACAACCAAACATAATAAACACTTTCTTTAAATCAAGTTGTACCAATTTAACAACATTAAAATTCATGTCACCCTACCAGTCTACGACGGCAAAAGATTGATTACTTCTCCAATAAGCTGTTCAAAATTTATTACCCTAATAAACCTTGACAAATTCCAATTGTGTCCCTACTAAACTATAACTTATTAACAAGACAATTCTATACCAAATGCAATGCAATAAAATGAAGTATTCGATTTTATCGATACTTTGCGAAGTAGTAGTGAGTAGTTGAGTATCGATATCGATATTGTATACAGTACATCACTAGTAGCCAGACAGGTATTATTAGGTCTTCCTGCTCTCCATTCGCAGGCTAACACGACAATTGTGAATGCTGTATTCGCTTCCATAGTCGATAGAATGATTGGTTACCATTACAGTTAAGCGGTTTTATGAGGAATTGTGAAGAATGAGAAGCACTTTTTACGTTACAACTTCACGATAGACATTACACAATTGTAAAATAATTAAATTTACAATTGCAGTTGTAAATAAGATTATTTCCGGGGTATAAACTTGTAAAATGATGGCTATAAACTGTGAAGGAAATTAAAGACATCTCAGTAAGAAACAGATCTATACAACTTACAAGCGCCACAGCAGACGATAGCAGAACTAAAATGGCGTCATAATAGTCTCTGAATAATGCAAAGGCAAAATGCGTTTATGTTTAAAGGCAATCGTGAGCGTCTTGGCATCGATTCTCGGTTTAAACATTGTGTTATTGGGATTTCCTAATAAATATTTTCCTGTAACAGTACGGAGTTTGGTAATTTACCCGATAAATGTCAATAGACGTGCAAAATGTAGGTATTAGATACCTTTGTCTGTTTACATATACATATCTATACTAATCCTAGCGGTCGCCTACTGCTCGAAATTCGACCAAAGTTTGCCTGTCAGATATTGCTGATATATTATGTCATTATATATTGATATAATATGTAACCATAGTTACGCCCTTCGACTGCGTGTGTCAAATGCATGGTTGTGTGCGTGTAGGGTTTTTTCATTAATTTAATGTATTTTTACGCATAATTAAAAAAAATATTAGCATTCGTCACTTCTTCTCTGTATAAACTATAAGTGTGCGAAATTTCATACTCCTCCGTCCGCCCAATTTTCGTAAAAAGGGATCCAAAGTTTTCGCTTCACGTATTAATATATAGATTATAAATCTGAAGAGTTTGTTTGTTTGTTTGTTTGTTTGAACGCGCTAATCTCAGTAACTACTGGTTCGAATTGAAAAAGTCTTTTTGTGTTGGATAGCCTATTTATCGAGGAAGGCTATAGGCTATATAACATCACGCTACGACCCACGGGGGCGGTACAGTAACCATAAACGCGGGTGAAACCACGGGCACGGCTAGTATAATAATATAAATATTGAAACTTTATTAGTAACAGACATTTCGACTAAGTCACTAGTACCTATAATAACTACTTTCTAAAAATAACAGATAGTATAAAAACTCGTAACAGATAGTTATGTATCACAGATACACAAACAAACAATTTGCAACACCACATCACGACAAATAATAGTAATCGTAACAAATCCAAAAACAATATCGATTACCGAAACGATTACAGGCCTCAATTATATCGATACTAATTGTCCAATACCCGAGGCATACGATAGCATCTAAATAAAAACCACATATAATCACCAAATCGATTAAACACCGTAAAAAATTGTGCCCCAAGTCAAAAACGAAAGTTGATTCTTTAAAGCAATAATCGTTATCGTATCGATACCATATCTCGATTCGCGTCTCGGATCGTAAAAGCCTTATCGAGCATTCAACTGCCTTCGCTGGTCATATTGATTAGTTCCGTATGTACTTAAAAGGTTAATATATTAACTATTATCATTAATATCATTGAAGTTTTAGTACACCAGATTTATAGTCTTCATTGAATAGAAGATCATTAGTTCCACCTACTGTGCAATAAACAAGAAGCAAGGTGTCTTTAACGAGGTTAGTTTATAGATGGATGGTCAGTTTTATGGGAGATAGGATACAACGGCATTTGAACCAAAACTGGAGCAATTCGGTAGTTAATACTTCTATCATACAGAATATGGATTAAGATCTTGTGTTGTGTTTCTACGGTACGTAGAGTATATACATACTAGCGGTCGCCTAGTGCTCGAAATTCGACCAAAGTTTGCCTGTAAGATATTGCTGATATAATAATATATATTGACATTATTATGTCATATATGTAACCATAGTTACGCGCTTCGACTGCGTGTGTCAAATGCATGGTTGTGTGCGTGTAGTGGTTTTTCATTAATTTTATGTATTTCTCATGCATATTTTATATAAATATTAGCATTCGTCACTTCTTCTCTGTATAAACTATAAGTGTGCGAAATTTCATACTCCTCCGTCCGCCCAATTTTCGTAAAAAGGGATCCAAAGTTTTTGCTTCACGTATTAATACATAGATTTTCATGCCTATATCTATGAAGGGGTAGTAAAAGTACACCTTCGAGCATGTGTATTACATCCACACTTCATCAACAAAAATAATAATATAATAATAATTGTTTATTTGTTCTCTCACACAGTACATAATATTAGACATCATAAACAAACAGTCCATACAAGAAAGCAGCGAATGATAATCTTTGTGGGAGACTGTTCTCTGTACTAGGAGGTCCTGTATTACAGATAACCAGCCTCTCCGTGCTCTGAATAGGTGGAATGTGTATGATTGGGGCTAGTATGTTCGTGTTGAGAATGTAGGTATCTACGTCATGTTGGGAGATGTGTGAGTGGGTAACAATGTTTCCAGGCATTCGACTGGTGATCGATAGGGGGTTATTCCACATATCCCCATTGAGTATCCTCATCAATGGGATCTGTGAACTTTTTGTCCACAAATCCCCATTGACCAATCATGAGGTCACTGTTTCCAATCCCATCCGTTGTATTAGTGATGTGAATCCACTTCTAACACAAGCGTTTTAACTTAACTGAAGGGGTTAACATGAGTATTAGCAACTAGATGTGCCCGCGGTTTCACCCACGTTTATGATTACTGCGCCACCCCCGTGGGCCGTAGCGTGATGTTATATGGACGTACTTTCTGAAAAACGTTCCAACCCACAAAGTTAACATTTTGAGATAATCGTGATTGAAGTTCAATCCCGTATTGCTTCTTCATACATGTGGGTTGGGCTACTAAGTCATGATTTCATATTTAGAGTGACAGTAGAGCTACCAAATTTTTCCAGCTAGTAAATAGTAACACCGTGACTAATTTGCTAATAATAACTCGATTTTGACCCGAGTGGGGGCTGGAACGTTATTCAGAAAGTACGTCCATATAGCCAATAGCCTTCCTCGATAAATGAGCTATCCAACACTAAACGAATTTTTCAATTCGGACCAGTAGTTCCTGAGATTAGCGCGTTCAAACAAACAAACAAACTCTTCAGCTTTATAATATTAGTATAGATTTGCCACTCAAATTGCTAATAAACACGCGAGCCTCTTCCCGTCTATGGGGCTCAGGTCCCAGATTCCGTGCTGCGGCTAAGAATTTCATAGCATATAAACCAGCCAATAAAATTTTCTGACTCAGAATCGAATCTAAGGCCACGTGCACAGTAGTCATATTTTCTACACGACATCACCGAGGCAGATACGTATAAACTGGATAGGCATACAATTAATGTAAAAACATCATTCATCATACGCACATTTTTTTCTAAGTTCACCGGGCTTACGAACTCATTACGGCGTAAAACAATAAAAATAAATTACACACTTAACACCTAAGTGATAATAATAATAAAAAAAACATTAAAGTAGGTATTTTCTTACACATAAGCAGATACTTGTATAAATATCCTTAAGTTGTTTCCTTTAGACACTCAGTCACTTAAGCAAGTGTTCGACGGAAGTCGTCGTCGATTAATGAAATTTACAGTTAGCTAGCTAGTGACGCTAAAGAAACAGCTAGAAGGAATAAGCAACATTGTAACATTTTACGAAACATTTTTTAGCCACCCGGCGGAATAATAATACCTGTCAGGCTGCAACCGGACGGTTGATGTTCGGGATTTATTATAGTATTTTTGAAATGCGAATGTAAGTTTGTTTGTTACGATTTCCCGCATTATATTTCGCATACACATTGTCAGGGGAACAGAAAAGGAATTTATCAGAAAAAGTACTGCTACTAACCTAACCTGCATTTACGCGGGCGATACATACATAGATAAGTATATGAGATTATGTCGTTTCACACCTTAATTCCTGAAAGGGTATGCTGAGGCTTATTACAACCATATTTCGATCATTTTTTAGGTCCTCAGGAGTAACAGCAAGCCTATTGCCGCTCATAGCTTGACTTCGTGCCACACCAAGATTTTCATGACAGGAAAACCCAATAAATCCTAATCCTAATCCTATCCTAATCCTAACTAATATTATAAAAGCGAAAATGAGTTTGTCTGTTTGTTACCTTTACACGCCTAAACCACTGAACCGATCATCCTGAAATTTTGCATATACGTTGTCAGGTGTATAAAAAACGGACAAAGGCTACTTTTCATTCCGGTAAAAATTACTGTTCCCGAGGAAAACAACAATAACGTTCTTATGATAATAGATAGCGCCATGTCTTTCGAATGATGATTGAATTATATTATTACAAGCAGAGTACAACCCGAATTGATTGCCAAATTCTAAATTAACGCGAGCGAAGCCGCGGGCAATAGCTAGTAAATAAATAAGATGAAGTGCATCTGAACCCAAAATCGATCCTAAGACTTCATGCAGCTCATATTTACAACAAACATTTTATGTATGGATGTATAGACTTAAGTAACATCAATGCAAAAGTTACAAATAAAACTATTAAAGCATCCACTTCAACGCTAACTACAGTAGTTACGTCAGCCACCTAAGTTCAAGAGCTTGGGGTCAATGCCCTCTGCCGCTGCGCGGGAGTCATTACTTGGTCATTGTTATCGCGAAATTACTTTCTGGGTTTGAAGTTAAACGCTAAAACTCTTGCCACTACTGGTTTTTTTTCTCTATTGTTAAAGAGTTGTCTCTGCCTTTAGATTAAAAAAATAATTATTTTTAGTGTTGTGCCGCTGCTATACATGTATCTTTCTGTTTTGAATCCTACTGATACTAAATTCTATTTTTAATACTAGATATAAATGCGAATATAAGTTTGTTTATAACGCTTCCTCTACCGATCATTATGAAATTTCGCATACACCTTGTCAGGGAGGGAAAGGATAACAGATATCTTTCATCCAGAAAAGAAATACTGTTCTCAAGCGAAGCCACGGGCAAAAACTAGTAATATTGTAAATGTGAAAGTTTGTGAAGTTGTTTGCATGTTTGTTACTCAATCACGCGCAATCTGTTGAACGAATTTGGATTAAACTTGACGCACAGATAGACCATATCCTGGATTAACACATAGGATACTATTTGTCCCGATACATAAGCCAATCCGCAATCAGAAACTAGTCCATTTATATAGTTTTAATTCCTTCATCGGAGTACGAACGCCAACCAGACACAATGTTTATAACCCCCGACGCAAAAACGACGGGGTGTTATAAGTATGACGTGTCTGTGTATGTGCCTGTCTGTGACATCGTAACTCCCGAACGGATGAACCGATATTGATTTTGTTTTTTTTTTGTTTTTATAATTATAGCTTGATACGGTTAACCTGATAGGTGGATGCAATCTATTGGTATTTTCGACTAAGTAAATTAACAGCATCCAAACTATCCTAACATCAGAATCAGTACTTAAACTTACAATTTTGTTCACACTCTATCATCTCGCCTAAAGTGTGTCAATAGTGTATGCATATTGTCGAAATGTGTTGGTACTAGCTGCACTAGGCACGTATATATTCTTCTTCTCCCTAGCCTTTATTATTCCCAAGTCACTTGGGGTCGGCTTTCAAGTCTAACCGGATTTGTCTGGATATCAGTTTTTACACGGAGCGACTGCCATCTGACCTCCGCAACCCGAAGGCTAACGATACCCTAAGGCTAGACCAGTGTCAGGATATTAGAGGGCACTAACTTCCCAATAACGACTGCCATAGATGTTCATGGCAGCCGGGACCGACGGCTTAACGTGCTCTCCGAGGCACGGAGCAGGCGATATATTATCAATCAATACGCACATAATTCCGAAGTCATATAACTTCCGAAAGTCAGAGGTGCGCGACGTGGGTTCGAACCCGAGACCCTCTGCATTGCAGTCTGTTGGTCTCCCCACTGAGCTATCGCTATAAGCACGTATGTATATTATAATTTATTTCATTTTAAGTAAGAGCGTAGCGCACAGATTAATACGTGAAGCGAAAACTTTGGATCCCTTTTTACGAAAATTGGGCGGACGGAGGAGTACCTATGAAATTTCGCACACTTATAGTTTATACAGAGAAGAAGTGTCGAATGCTAATATTTTTATAAAATATGCATTAGAAATACATTAAATTAATTAAAAAACACTACACGCACACAACCATGCATTTGACACACGCAGTCGAAGCGCGTAACTATGGTTACATATATCAATATATAATGACATTTATATCAGCAATATCTCACAGGCAAACTTTGGTCGAATTTCGAGCACTAGGCGACTGCTAGTTATCATTTATTTCGTCTTAAGTAAGAGCGTAGCGCATAGTATTTGTTTTAAAGGCTGCTCACGTTTTAGTTATATTTCTGTATTGCGGGAGCCTTTACAAACATTTAAACAACGGACACAAAGAACACCTAGACTCGAAAGAACCATTTGTGGATCACACAAATTTCAGTCCCGTGTGGGATTCGAACGCGACCACTACGCCATATTGTGTGCAGTCATATATTAAATTCTAGTGCTATGTACTATCGACTCCAGCGACGGATGACCACTCCTAAGGTTAAAATCCCATAGCAGGCCAACACTTGGTACCCGTACCCGTGACACGCCCCTTTCTTTGTTTGAGTTTTTTTACACTATACATTTGTTTACTGATTCTAAAGCTATACAAACTCAACTGGTCAACATGTGCAAGAGATTTTTTTTCTGAAATGGTCATCGTTGCTGGAGCCATAATAATACGTATTTTTTTTTATCGTGCTCGTCAAAATGACCACACTCCACCTGATGGTAAGCAGTCGTGTGGTCTAAGAGCAGTGGCCTCCACACCGCCCTCATAGTAGCCGAGGCGATGTTGAGGTCTCTACTTTGACGGCCTGAGAAGGTGCTTTTTCACGCCCCGCTTAAAGGACCCAGGATTGAAGATAGTTCAAAAAGTGCAACAAACAATATTTCTTGAGGAAAAAGTGTCTGATAACCGCATCAATTAAATCAATTGGCTCTTGCGCGTCAGGTCCAAATTCCAAATAGATGTATGTCATATCAATTGATGTTATTTGCGTTCAATGTTTTCGTTTCTCTTTTATGAAGTTCATAAATCTTTGTGAAGTACTACGAGATGGTCAGTGTTAATGCAAAATTAATGATTTGGGAGTGTTCTAATGGAACTTTTATTATAGTTTTCTGTTTACGTAATGTTAGTATACCTATGATTAATGCTCTTTTCTGGCTGGCATTATTGTTCTGTCATTGTTGGGATCGAGAGCCGAATATGGGTGAGATTGGTAAAGGAGTGTGAAGTGTGATACAATCAAAGGCCTTTGCCCAATAGTGGATAAAGTCACAATATGGATGACTATGACCTTTTTAAGAACGTAATATTGACGTATTTTGGGCTGTTACAAAATTCTTTTAGAATTTTCTATTCATTAATACACGGTAATACAAGTAAATTACAGCTTTTCGGATTTTATCGCAAAAATATACACATTTTTGATATGCACATCTATTAATTTAAGTTGATCAGACAATAACGTACCTACTTATAAAGTTTCTAAAGAAATAACTTAAAAAGGACTAAGAAATGTATAAAAATCCTTATTACTATTTAATACTTTTGAACGGCTATTAAATAAAAAAAATTAATTTCAAAGATAGAGAGCAAAATTTGAAGTTATATATTACTAGATGTTTCCGAGGTTTCACCAGCATTTATCGTTACTGCGCCTCCCCCGTGGGTCGTAGCGTGATGTTATATAGCCTTCCTCGATAATAGGCTATCCAACGCTAAAATAATTTTTCAAATCGAACCAGTAGTTCTTGAGATTAGCGCGTTCAAACAAACAAACTCTTTAGCTTTATAAGTATAGATATCAAAATATACAAAAATAATTCCCAACGTCGAACGTCATAGATCTTCATAACAGCCACTACTAAGCTTACATAATCTTCCAAACTCGGAAGCATCAGTAATAGCCACCCATCCATCTCATAACCGCTGGCATCTTTACTTGACCTCCGAATCGATCGTTCAGCTAAGCTAATATATAAGATTATATAATGAAGCTACTAAAGCTTCCCCCATATTTCCTTGCCCTAGAAAGCTCACAAGCTGTTCAGTGCCTTAGGCTTGGAAAGTGGCGACGACACGAAATGCAATTGAACTACGGCTCACTCTCGTGCGTATGCCATTTAACGTAATACAAAGTCTTCATGTTTTTTTCTTTTATCTATACTAATATTATAAAGCTGAAAAGTTTGTTTGTTTGTTTAAACGCGCTAATCTCAGGAACTATTGGTTCGATTTGAAAATTCTTTTAGTGTTGGGTAGCCTATTTATCGAGGAAGGCTATAAGCTATATAACATCACGCTACGACCCACAAGGGCGGCGCAGTATCGATAAACGCGGGTGAAACCGCGGGAACATCTAAAAAAAAATACAACTTCCGCTCTAGGAATAATTCCTGTATCGCGGGGGATTTCACAAACATTCAAACAACGGAAGCGAAGAACACCCAGACTCGGAACAACCATTTGTGGATCACACAAAGTTTTGTCCCACGTGGGACTCGAACCCACAACACTCGGCGCATTGGCAGTAGCGAGGCGACCACTTAAACCGCTGCGCCATCCGTGCAGTCTCACGCCCGTATCCTCAGAGAGATAGGCAGATGTATCACACCCAAATGTCTACGGCTGTGAAGACCCACATAATGGTGGCGAGCCCCTCTATATACCCATGGAAAGGTAGATAAATATGTTAAACCGACGTTTCTGTAAGCATAGGTTAGGTTCCACGTAATAGAGAGCAGGCATATTGCCGTCTCCAGGCATAGTTCTTGACCGCATGCCGCGTCTCAGAATTTCTTGACAGAAAAGCCTAATAACACTTTGTCTGACACGGGAATCGAATCAAAGACCTCATGCACAGCGGTGACATTCACTACCGCTGCGTATATAACACCAGTAAAGATTTAAGATCCATGATTTTGGTAATTCGGTAACATTGTACAGATAAACATAAGCAGCTCAACAAATTTGTAAAAGTATTATATCAAATTATAAATCTTACTAGCTTTTGCCCGCGGCTCCGCTCGCGTTAATTTAGAATTTGACAATCAATTCGGGCTGTACTCTGCTTGTAATAATATAATTCAATCATGATTCGAAAGACACGTGGCGCTATCTATTATCATAAGATCGTTATTGTTGTTTTCCTCGGGAAAAGTAATTTTTTTCGGGATGAAAGGTAGCCTATGTCCGTTTCTGTACACCTGACAATGTATTATGCAAAATCTCATAATGATCGGTTCAGTGGTTTAGGCGTGAAAAGGTAACAAACAAACTCATTTTCGCTTTTATAATATTAGTTAGGAGTTAGGATTAGAATTACTATTCCTTATTTATGGACTGCGATTAAAATTACTATTAAGTACTGCTATAAAAAACTAAAAAAAAATTACTTACGTCATTTTCAAAGATAGAGCAAATCAAAATGTCGCGTTGCGTATCTACTTACATAATAATTATGTATGTTGCTGTATAATCCAGTAATTCGGCTCGGGACAATACTGTCGTTACCTGCGCAAGCGCTTACATACATAATAACATTGTAAATAATCTACTGCCTCATGTAAAGCGACACGTGTCGATATAATAATATTATTTGTTTTTAAACAGCTTGACACGTGGCAAACCATTATGTGTGCGACCTAAGAACTAAGAAGGTTAATATTAATCAACTTTAAAGAAACGAAACTCTAGTAGGGTCTATAATTGGCCTGCCGAGAAAATCTTAAGTTTGATCCATGGCACGCACTCCTAACGTTTATAAGTTATCTGGATAGATATACTTATAGCGTATAACAGATACTTATCTATACAAATAAATAAAATTGAAGTGTCTGTTTGTAATGTCAAAATAACAGATTTTTATCTAATGCATATGAAAGTATATAAGGTACCTATACGAAAACATCTATTTTTTAATATTTTTCTGTCTGTCTGTCTGTTTCTCCGAAACGACTGAACCGATTTTAACGGGACTTTCACTGACAGATAGCTGATGTTATAAGGAGTAACTTAGGCTACTTTGATTTTAGAAAAAATAAATAGGGTTCCACGGAGACAAACACTTTTTAGCTAAAATCTACACGGACGAAGTCGCAGGTAACAGCTAGTAACAAATAAAGATGTTGCCCGCGACTTCGCTCGCGTTAATTTTGTCAATCTCGGGAACAGTATTTTTTTCTTGGATTAAAGGTAACCTATCTCCTTTCCTGTTCCAAATTATATGATGACAGATCAAGTAGTCAAGATATGAAAGCGCAACAAACAAACAAACAAACTCAAATTCGTATTTATAATTTATTTAGGATCGTTAGGTTGTACATGAGGCCGTCTACTAAGTCCAAACAACTGGTATACCAGTACACTACTACTCAGCATAAAGTTTTGATACAAAGCTGAGTAATTATTTAATAAGTAATTTGACAATATTAAAAGCTAAGATCAAATGATTTATTTGACACAAAAGAGAATATATTCACTGAGGGTACATGGTTATTAAACACTAACTATACAGTAAGTATTTCATTAAAAGGTACTGAGACTGTTTAGCAAACTAGGCAAGAGCCTGTATTTTGGCTGACAGTGTTCAGTCGTGGTAATTGACACTAGAGTATATATACAGATTAAGACGTGAATGTTTCTGTATAGCGAATTACATTTGTTTAAAGTAAGTAAATTTACATTTTTAAAAGCTCTCTTTATACTGGTTCATTTAAACATAAAAGATTTCCAGATGGAATTATTGAACACTACTATAAACCTACTATTGTTTGCTAACGATGCAAGCTCTCCGTTTGTAATTTAGCATGAAAGTTGACACAATTTTCCGCCATTTGCTCAAAGTATTCTGACCACCTGGCCACAAAAGTCACCACTAATAAGCTCATAAATCACTCTCTAAACACCATTACATACAACTTCTGATTGAATAATTCCGTCGAACATGTTACCGATTTCATTTTTATGTGTTTTCATCAATTAATCCGATCGCACCATAAATTATACGCAAAGATTACAGGTTGCCAACCTAATAAATAAAATAATAAATGATCATTATATACCGTATTGATCATTCCGGTTTTCGGCTACCGGTATGATCGCTTGTTTTAATTATGGTTACTGATTAATACTGATGTATATTATAATTAAGTTATTGATAGATGACGGGATTATTGTGTAATATACTACTTGCATTTTTTTTAAGTCAGTAAAAAGGTATTAATGGAAACTAGCGGTCGCCTAGTGCTCGAAATTCGACCAAAGTTTGCCTGTAAGATATTGCTGATATATTATGTCATTATATATTGATATATGTAACCATAGTTACGCGCTTCGACTACGTGTGTCAAATGCATGGTTGTGTGAGTGTAGTGTTTTTTCATTAATTTAATGTATTTCTAATGCATATTTTATATAAATATTAGGATGCGCCGCTTCTTCTCCATATAAACTTTAACTGTGCCAAATTTCAAACTCCTCCGTCCGCGCAATTTTCGTAAAAACGTACCCCGTTTTACGAAAAAATAAAGTTTTTGCTTCACGTATTAATATATAGATGATCGATGCGACGGCACTTGAAACGAGTCCGCCATTACCAATATGGCGGTAGTAAGTGTTTCAAAAATAAAATAACTATATCTGGCGGCCTCGATGGCGTAATGGTTAGTGTAACCGACTGTCACGCCAAAGGTAGCGGGTTCGATCCCCGTACAAGTCAAACATTTGTGTGCATGAACATGGATGTTTGTCTTAGTCTGGGTGATTCTATGTATAATATGTATGTACAAAAAAGAAGAATATATCTATGCTTATCCATTGTCTCTAGTACCCATAGCACAAGCTCTGCTTAGTTTGGGCTAGATGGCGTTCTGTGTATGTGATAAAATATTATATTATTATTATATTATAAATCAATCACATATTATATTTACAAATAATTTATCTCTCTACATTAACAGTTTTTGTTGTCTTATGCTATAAATTTCGCTTATGCTGAACGTATAGGTTCGATGCCTAGGTTGGGCATAGTTTTATGGGAGTCTTTTAGTAGCAAACTGCTTAGTAGAAGGCAATAAGCTCTTCCCTACGTAGAATTGAATGTACTTATAGTTGAAGAAATGTTGGTGAAATACACTTCTGTCCATGTTTTTGTTGATATACAGCTGCAAAACTAAGTGTATAGGTTTAAAATATACACAATTATACGGTATTTCTTTATGACGAAAAAATAATTTGGAAATCAGTCGCATTAAAACTCTGAACAGCTGAAATATCTGAAGAAGTGTGAAATTTTTCATTTAGTATATATAATTCTTATCATTTAAACAATTACATTTTAAACATAAGATTCCTTTTATAAAATTAATACAAAGCATTTTGAACTCTACATTGCGTTACATTAAACAGAATTTCGTAAAGCAAGACAAACAGTACTAAGTTTAAATAGGTTATTAACATTTTGAAGTAAAATCAAACGAATTTCAAACTTAATGCATAAGAAATAAAGTTGCAATTACAAAAACGGTAAGGCTAAAATATTTCAGTGGCAGACAGTAACCATCCTGGGACTAAACAATTCCGGACACATTCCCTGTCACAAAACACAAAATGCATTGTTGCCCTAATGAGTGTTTAACGTCTAAAGAATGCCACTTGGGACTGGTCGAAACGACCTTTGAAATTTTAAATCTGGAATTCAGTACATATACAGAAAATACGTTTTATTTTTGAGGAGTTCTTAATTTAAAGTTTATATTTGCAGTTTGATTTTTACGACTTTGATATTGTAATTTAGTTTCCCACATTTCTTTATGCTCTGTTTTAAGTACTGCATAAGATTGTCTTAATATGCAGTAGATACTTCATTCGTATATTATTATTGCGCCGTACAGTCCTATAGCTTTGTTAGACGTGAAAAATAGAAATTGACTACACAACAGGCGCCGTGATTTAGTGGTCGCCAGGGTATAGTAGTTTCGAGGCTGGATGTTCCTTGTGCCTATTGTTTGAATGTTTGTGAGTTCCCTGCGACATACAATGTTCGGTAGTCATTTTTATAAAATAAATAAAAGTAATTTGAAAGATGAACTCCTAGATTTCTCAATAATTAGAATCGCCTGATGGTAAAAAACTACAGCCCAATCTGAAATACGAACTTGGGACCGCATACTGCGTGTTGTGCATAAGCTTAAGATTATAGTAATACATATGTCCATGTCCAATTTAAACGTAAATTGAACACAAACCTTCCTAATTCACCGTGCCCAATCCACATATAAACTTAATATAAAAAGCTTTTGACCGAATGCTCACAACAGACTTGAAGATAATAAGATTTAACGTCCAAAAATCGATCCAAAATCTGAGTTATGTTTGAACATATGAGAAATAAATTTCCAAATATTACATTAACTAAACCAGTTTGTATCTCACGTAAATATCGGGCAGGAAATATTATAAATTCATAATTTTTATTTTATCTATATTTTCTCAGTTAATTCATTTATTTAACATAATCTGTGTATTTCGTCAGCATAATTAACGCGTTATGCCTTAAAATAAATAGTTCACATCGTAAACAACTCGAACGTATAAATAAACATTAAAACTTTGTTTAAATATTCTACTTTTACAGTCATAAAAATCTTTATGTCATAAATGTTATAAAATGTATAAATTTAATATGTTATTATTTGCGGGAAACGTCATTTTATGACAGTTAATTTTAAATTTTAATATGGCAACATTATTTATTGGGTGTGAAATTTTGTTCCTTTACCATTCATATTTTCATTGCTATTCTCTTCCTCACATTAATCATCCGATAGTTCCTCATCTAAAGTCGGAATTTACAAGATGTCCGACAAGTACCTATTGTCTCTCTTTAATAGCCTATTGTTGAGATTGGTCACAACTGACGGCTTAACACATTCACGAAAAGAAGATAAAACTTACAGCCCAGCTGTGCTGATCGACTACGATATGAGCAACTACGATTGTCAAAAACTAGCTTTAGCTCTCGGCTTCGCTCGCGTAAAAGTAGGTTAGGTTAGGTTAAGTTTCTGCCGGGGCTGCAGGATGAATGCGCTAGTGATCCCTGCGCCCCGGCCATAGGCCGTGTGAAGGAACACGTGGTAGGTTTAGTCGGTAGGACTCGAGACTTTCTATCTTTCCCCAGGTGAGCCCTCCGCGGGGGCGGGCGGAGGGGTATGCGTCACAGCATTCCCCCACGTAAAAGAAGGATAGGTTAAGTTAGTGAAAGTATTTTTTTAAATAAAATATAGCCTATGTTACTCTCTGATAATATTCGATTAGTTTTCTAATGGTGAAAGAATGATTAAAATCGGATGATTAGTTTTTGAGTTAAATCCTTACAAACGAACAAAAAATCTAATCTTTCCTCTTTATAATATTAGTATAGAGATATCTATCCTTACAAGTTTTACAAGTGATTTTCCATCATTTATATCTTAAACATTAGCTTAATAATTAAAAAGTTTGCATTGCCTTAGAAGAAACAAAAGTATACTAAGTAAGACAAGTTAATATTGCTTACTGAAAACTTACTTGTGTACATCGTTACTCTAAAAAATTGAGACAATTTTATTTTTTAGAGACATCGCCCGCATTATTAATAATTCCTCTGTATCTGGAGACTTTACAAACATTCTTCTTCTTCTTCGTGTCAATGGTTCTAGTGTGAACTATATATATTAATTGCATAATATTCGCCCATTCTAATTGCGTTAGGAGCGGCCGCACAAAGCTCTGGTATCGTACAAGTACTCGGGCAAGAAAGGCATCTATATATTAATACGTGAAGCAAAAACTTTGTACCCTTTTTTACGAAAATTGCACGGAAGGAGGAGTATGAAATTTGGCACAATTAAAGTTTATATGGAGAATGAGAGGCGAATCCTAATATTTATATAAAATATGCATAAGAAATACATTAAATTGATGAAAAAACACTCACACACACACACGCAGTCGAAGCGCGTAACTATGGTTACATATATCAATATATAATGACATTATCAGCAATATCTTACAGGCAAACTTTGGTCGAATTTCGAGCACTAGACGACCGCTGGTACCAACAAATGTGTCATTGTCTGCTCCAGCTTACCACAATCACACTGAGCAAGGCCGGGGTACAAACATTGAAACACGGACACAAAAAACATCTAGATTCGGAACAACCATTTCTAGATCACAAAATGTTTTGGTCCGTGTGGGATTCGAACCCACAACACTCAGTGCAATGGCAGTGGCGAGGCGACCATTTAAACCAGTACGCCATCCGTTCAGTCATAATATTCAGCGCAGTAGTGAGATAGATAGATATGGCATTGCAACCAAATATGAAACTTAAAAATATTATGTATAAAGGTCATTATGCATTATGTTATACTTCGAATATTATCGGGGATTGTCGGGTACATGTAAACGAAGATTAACGACGCACCATATTTTTGCTGTTGATCTGTAAATATGCGAGCAGTATTATCACATCTCCCTTTAACCTACTACCTAACAATAAACCAGTAAGAGATGGAATATCGGTAAGAATACGTGCTGAATTTGCAGCTTAATCCTTAGAAAATGTTTCTGCTTACATAACAACGAGGCTTAACCAAAGCTTTTCTTACAAAACAAATAGTTCTTAAGCAGCTTTACATAGTATTTAAATTTGCATAAATACTGCTAAGTTATTTGCTAGACTTATACGGTCAAAATGCACTAGGAAATAGTAACTCCTTACTTATGATACTACCTGTATCTCTAATTCTACTTTCAAATATGTAATAGGCCAGTGTCAATTCTAATAAAAAAGGTTGATTTAAATTTTATTTACTACTGTATTTTACCCGCAACTTCGTTCGCGTAAATACGTTAGTTACGTTAGTTTACGTTAAATTAGATTAGTAACAGTACTGTTTTTCTGTATGCCTGGCAACGGGTATGTGAAATATCATGATGATCGGTAGAGTAGTCAAGGCGTAAAAGCGTAACAAACAAACTCACATTCGCATTTAAAATATAACTAGCTTTGCCCGCGGCTTCGCTCGCGTTAATTTAGAATTTGACAATCAATTCGGGTAATTCAATCATGATTCGACAGACACGTGGCGCCATCTATTATCATAAGAACACTATTATTGTTTTCCTCGGGAACAGTAATTTTTTTCAGGATGAAAGGTAGCCGATGTCCGTTTCTGTACATCTGTCAACATATATGCAAAATTTCAGGATGATCGGCTCAGTGGTTTAGGCGTGAAAAGGTTACAAACAAACAAACTCATTTTCGCTTTTATAATATTAGTTAGGATATAAGTTAGGATTACCGCGGCTCCTGCGCATGCGCATCGGACAAAGTATTACTAGATTTTTCTGTCAAGAAATTCTCAGCAGCACCGTGGGGAATGGAACTGTACTCGGTAGACGGCAGTAAGCTCGCTCTCTATTATTTAAGACTTAAAACCATACCTATAAGTGGTTCTGATAGACTGCCTACCTATTCGTGAAAATAGGCGTGAGCCTATGTATTATCAAAAATATTTTGCAAATACTAATGAAGCTTGTAACATAATATAATAGGTAACGGCTTCATACCTAATTAGTAGTGACAAACCAACATGGGATATTACCATTTCAATGCAAATTTTTACAATGACCCGTTCTAAAGAATTTTTACGACTGGCAATCAGACATCTTCCTTTAGAATTCACGACAATGATTGACAACTTTGACATGCATTAATGTGTTGCCATTATAAATAATTGCCAGTTTTTATAACTTGCTTTTGTGAAGTGTTAAGTATTCCACGTTCCTTTTAAAGTAAGACTGCATACAATTATCTATTATAATTTCCGTTATTTTGTCACATATAAGGGCAATACAATTACTGGTATGTTAATTTTAACGAGTTAGGTACACAGCGCCGACACTGTACTAAAATACTCGACTAAGAATATTTTTTTAAATACAAATGAAAAGCGACGTTATACAGCAAAAACACATTTTAATGCTTTTATGTGACAAAGATAGCAATACTAACCTACATAAGTTATTAACTCCATGTTAATTGGCAGCAATTTGGATATACATCACTGCGCTCAGTAAAAAGTAGCAGAATATTTTTCTCCAATTACTTTGAAAGCTTATTACTACTTGGCTAAGAAACTAAGTAATACGTTAGACTTAAACAAAATTTTAAAGAATATACATAGTTAGGGATATTTCCATACATATTCAACACCCAAAAGTACATTTTTGAAGTGAAAACTTCTTTAGCGGCGTTGTGCACTTTTTTGTTATGGGTAAAAAATGTTAAACTCGCGTTAGGACACGTGACCTGATCGAAAATTCGTTAGACAGAGGGAGAATTGTCATGTTTGTGTACGATGAAATGAATATTGTATTTTACCACATAAATTATAGTACTTTTATACTGATAATTAAAGCAATTCGTGCAAAATTATTCCCTAACCATTCCAAAATATCAAAAATGCACAACGTTAATATTCAAATTTTCACTTCTGCGGGCACTCCCGGAGTGCAAACCGTTGATTTTTTTTAAATACTATAAGATAAGATGACTTCATTACAAATGATAACATTAGGTTTTTTATAAAATCTTTATGCCGCAATATTGATAACAAATTTTCTTTTATTTTCCAGGTAAGATCCTATACTACATATATCCTGTGTAATCTTCCGTAAGTAATATAAACGTACCCAAATCTTCGGATTGAATGGCAGTACCTAGGTATACCTATACCTGTATGACACACTTATTTTAGGTTAGGACCTATTTTATCTTATCTTATGTGGAGCCAGTCAGTGCAGACCGGCGACACTTCGACCCATTGGGATCGTTTGTGTCGACACTCTCCCAAAAACGACTGCCATAGATGTTCATCGCAGCCGGGACCCACGGCTTAACGTGCTCTCCGAGACACGGAGCAGGCGATAATTGTCAATCAATACGCACATAATTTCGAAAAGTCATATAACTTCCGAAAGTCAGAGGTGCGCGACGTGGTATCGAACCCGAGACCCTCTACATTGCAGTCTGTTGGTCTCCCCACTGAGCTATCGCTGCTCTAGGTTAGGACCTAAAACCGAAGGGTAAAACTGATAGGCCCCTATTGCTGTCTACAAGACACAGTGCCGAACTCCATGCAACTTCTGAGAAATTCTGGACAGCAAACCCAAAAACACTTTCCACGATCCGGCATTGAAACCCAGGACCTCATCAACTACAGTCACATTCCCCGCCACTGTGCAACTGATACCTCATATAAAACATATTTGATAAATCACAGAAACATTTGGTGCAGTCAAAATATCCATTTCACATTGTATTGTATGTTTAAGACCTTCATCAATAATAACACGGTATTTATAATACAATTAGGTAGTTTAGTAATATTTGCTTTAGTTCATTTTCTTTGTCACACTATAAAAGGTAATATTCAATAATAAAATTCAAATAAGACACTTGATAATATATTCTTGGCATGCGTTTGCAAGTATTAGTTATTCCATTCAGGTATGATAAAAATATTTCTTGTACAGTACACCTTTATCCTCACCTCTAGTCCCCTCGGTGATACAGTGGGACTGAAGTGTGGATGCTACTACGCATGAGGACTCAGGTTCGATTCTTAAATCGAGCAAAGTGTTATTAGGGTTTTCTGTCAAATAATTCTTAATGACAGCACGGAGTTCGGGACTGTGCTCGCTAGACGACAATAGGCTCGTCATTTATTTCGTGGGACTTATATCTACATCTGACAAAGTATGTATGTAAACACTACTGCCTACCTTTTCAAGGATATAAGCGTGGGACTATGTACGTTTGTCTTGCCTTATTCGCTTAGAAGTCACTTTTACCTGTAATTTAAATAAGGATCCAGAAATCAAAACCAAAGCTTCTGGTTCTATATTGCATCAATATAACAATATCATTCGATGATAATTATCTTAAGTTACCCGCCTTATTGTTATATCGCGTTATGTTTCGCATTTTAAATGTTTTGTAATATCAAAATTAAATAACGTCGCTCTGGTACTTGTCTAGCTATAAACATTTCAATTTATTATGTTAACCTTGTGTTTCTCAAACAAACGAATGTACATATATTCTTATGAGAAATAAATGCCACCTGATATCAGCGAACTGCCGGGCTCGGCCTCTTCTCAAAGTTAGTAGGATTCATAGTTCGCCAGACTAACCCAGAGAGAATTTTATAAAGTACTCTCAGACATGCAGGATGTTTTCCTTTACCGTTAAAAGGGACCATAACTAATTATTTAATACGCACATAACTTCGAAAGCTTAGAGGTGCCTTGGGATCGAACTCAAGAGTCATATCGGATCACATACCATTAAACCGAAGCTTAAGCCAAAAACCTTCATCGCAGAAGATACCGATACTCCATTCCCACATAATGTTGTCATCATAACAATGTAATCTCGATCATAAAATTGCCTCTTTGGTAAATTGGAACGATAATAATTTATTCGCTAAGGTATTAATCGTAAATTATACAATACCTCGTACTTCAGATTTTTTGATAAACGAGGTCCTTCACCTCTTATAAGACGTGGCACTGTGAATATTAATATAATACTTTGAATACACGGATGGCGTAGTGGTTTAAGTGGTCGCCTCGCCACGGCCATTGCGCCGAGTGTTGCGGGTTCGATTCCCATGCTGGACAAATTGTGTGATTCACATGTGGTTGAGGTGTGATCTGCGTGTTTATTGTATCCGTTGTTTAAATGTTTGTAAAGTTGCTGTCTTACTGCCGCGCACGGAGCTTTTGTCGGTATGGGAAAGATTAGGTTATAGTTCATCACGCTGAGTCAGTGTGAGTTGACAGACTTCATATATCGTTCAGATCATTATGAAGAACTCTAACATGTGCAGGATGTCACACAATTTCCTTTGCCACATTGAAATAAAATTCAAATGCAATTGTGAACTTAGTACACTTAGTACAACTGTAGGGGTCTGATAACCATGATCATCACGTTATAGAATTTGTTCAGACGTTTGTTTAAGAAATGCCTGATACAAAAACGCAATAATACTATATCCGACACAGGTTTCAAATCCAGGATCCTATGAGTGCTATCCGCTTACATTTCACATTCATCCACAAGGCAGCCATATTTTAATAAAACCGCTTTTTAAAATCTCCAAATTATTACTTCGTAACTAAAGCTACTCTATAATTTGGATAAAAAAGCATATTATTTGCAACGTCATTAAAAATAATATTATAATGCCAGATACTGCCATATTATATAAAAGCTAGGCGAGCTTATAGCTCCAGGGCATTCGAAGAAGTAAAACTAAAAGCGAAATTACTACTTTTTTGAGGCTAGCAACATCGTGATTTAAATAAAGATGGCCATCAAATAAGCGTAGCGTGAAAAAACAGATGAAATTTGATCTTTGGCTTTATAAGTTGATAACATATCATAAAATATAATTAGTCAAGTGTGAGCCGGCCTTTCAATGAGAGTTCCGTATTATCACACAATGGCTTAAGCCGGACTCGAACTTATTTATATTAGTTTAGACTCTATCAGAAATTAGATTTTATATTAAAATCATAAGTTGAAACCTACTCGTACATAAGTACGAGTATAACCGTTGGAACGTCAGCGCGACATGACCATGAAAAAAAGGTGTCGTGGTTATGGACAACTGCTTTCTAATAGGTATCATTCAAACAAAATTATGTGCAACACTACCAAAAAAGCATGCTACTTTTAACATCGATATGCATAAGGAAATTATCTAAATAAAGAATTTTAAACAAGGATTACTAGTGCAAGCATTAAAAGATAAGTAGAGAAAAAGGATCCTAAAATAAGATGTTTTCTTTTGATACACATATAAGAAAAGATCATAGTTAAATATTGTAAGAGCAGTTTAAATATATACATTTTAATTTAAAAGCTTAACAAACAAGTTTCGTAAATAAACCTTAGTATGAAACAATTATTATCTAAATTTATACTTTAACAAAATATGCATTTATATTTGTTACTAGGTATTGATTTTACGACTCTATAACACTGACTATTTAATATTAAACACATAAATCTTTAAGTAATAACCTAACTTATAGCTTATTTAGTACCTACTTTGGATATATTTGAGCCTTAATTCCTGTAGAATTCCTTCCAGTGTTTCAAAACGAAAACTAAAAAATGCTTTGTTTCGGATTTTGTAAAATGGCAATGAAATTATTTAGAGTGTCTTTTTAATGCTTGGGGTAGATTCCCGATAAATCTGATGCAGCCTGGGGTAATACTTGTTTCCTGCAGAAAATCGGTCTAATTATGTTATGTTGTGGTTCTGCTATAGGTAATGTTCATAGGGCGAAGCCACAACACTGCGTTGCGACAACGCATCGCAAAAACGCACAGTCGCACAGTAATACAATGCGATGATTCAATGCAATAATTTCATTGCATACGACGTCGTACGACAAAAGCTAACTATCAGTCCAGTTACTAGTGAGACATGGACCGCACTACACGGGTCCTACTTCTGTTTGCGTTAAGACGCATTAAGAAAAAAAAAATAGTTAAGAAACTACTGGGTGCACCCATTTCTATCAATCCTTACTTAATATTATAAATTCGGAAGTAACTTTGTCTGTCTATCTGTCTGTCTGTCTCTTACCTTTTCACGGCTAAACCACTCAACCGATTTACATAAAATTTGGTACAGATATAGTTTAAAATCTGGGGAAGGACATAGGCTACTTTTTATTGATGTAGGTACCACGCGGGCGGAGCTGCGCGCAAAAGCTAGTCATGAATAATGAATCACCCCGTTTAATGTGGACACTTAGGGCCAGGCCACAACAGTGCGTTGCGGCGTCGCATCGCAAAAATCAACGACGCCGCACAACGCATCGTGGAAATTTCCGATGCGCTGCCGCAACGTACAAATCTGCGATGCGACAACGCTTTGCCGTTTAGTCGGTGTCCATACTTTGAACGACCTGCACGTGTTTTTTAAGCGATATGGCGCAGTACGATGTCGACCACCTGATATCTTTAATTTACGAACGTCCCGTCCTTTGGGACAAAACTATATCACAATTCAAAGACAAATTTTTAAAAACAGAAGCATGGAGGGAAGTGTGTACAAGTTTATATTCAAATTTTGAGGAGTTAAATAGTGTTGAAAAAACAAAACTCGGTAAGTACTTATAAACATTTATATTTTTGTTAACTGCCAACTAAGACCTCCAATGTTACTATTAAAATAATTACAAAATTCGTTTCTGATTATGTTAGCTCCTGTTCTACTTTCATGTGTTGTTTCGTGTAAAATTTGCAAAGAATCGTCAATAATCATTTCTTCAAACGTTTGTGCGCCATCTCGATTCAATACAAAGTTGTGTAATACACAGCATGCTTTTATAATGTCTATTGTGAAATCGTAAGAAACATTAATGGGTCGATGAAATATGCGCCATTTATTTGCGAGTATGCCAAAAGCGCTCTCAACATATCGTCTGGCTCGGCTCAAACGATAATTAAAAACTCGTTTTTCTATCGATAAAAACTTCCCAGAATATGGGCGCATTATATTATTTGTCAGTGGTAATCCTTCATCCGCCACGAAGACAAAAGGAATTTCTTTTTGAAAGCCAGGTAACGGTTTTGGCGGAGGTATAGATAATTGACCTTTTTTTAATAAGTCGTATAGATTTGAGTTCTGAAAAACAGTGGAGTCACATTCCTTACCATATGCACCTATATCGACATATATAAATTTGTAATTCGTATCAACAAGTGCTAATAGAACAATGGAATTATAATTTTTATAATTGAAAAATAGGGATCCACTGTGATCCGGGCTCAATATACGAATGTGTTTTCCATCTAGCGCTCCTATACAATTAGGAAAGTTGGTCTTTTTTTCATACTCTTGAGCAATTTGTTCCATCAGCTCTGTTGTAATTTTTGGTAATTCCAACCTTTTAAGAATGTTCCATACAATACGACAAACAAATTTTATTATTCCTGTTATTGTAGATTTTCCACGATAATATGTGAAATGCATATCTTTAAAAGTATTTCCCGTCGCCAGGTACCTGAAAGAAAACAAAATAAATCATTATTCGTCATATTTTTTTAGGTAACGATGTCATAAAGAAATGGAGAGGAATCAAGGATAATTTTACAAAATACGAAAAAAAATTAAACGAGCAATGTAAATCCGGAGCTGGGGCCAAAAAAATTAAACAATATCATCTATACGACCAGCTCCTATTTCTGAAAAAGAATTCTCAAAATAAAACAACATCAAGTCTTGACGATGAAGAAATAAGACCAAGCACCTCAACCCAACAAAGCCAGCAACCTGTCATGCCACGTTACCAGCCTGCATCGCGTAAAAGAAAAATTGACGAAGACGAATTTGAGAAGAATATTATAGCTGCTTTAAAAACACCTGAAAGTAGACATTTATCTTTTTTTAAAGGAATTTTGCCATCATTGGAAAAATTGAATGATAATCAAACAATAATTTTCCAAAGTCGTGTCCTACAGATATTAAGTGATTTACACCAACCATCATACTATCCCAGCCACTATCAAACTTCACAAACATCCGTCCAAGCAAACTATCAAACATCTCAAACAACTGTTCAGACTGGCTATCAAACAGCTCAAATGTCTATGCAGAGTGGCTACCAATCAGCTCAAATGCCTATGCAGAGTGGCTATCAAACATCCATTCAACGCAGTGCCTTCCAAAGCGGATGCGAAACATCACCGGCACCTATGCAATCGTCTCCACAAACGCCAAGGAATGATGATGTAAATGAGCCAGAACAAATTCATTTCGATGAGGAACTAACAAATTTGACGAATGACACACAATCGGAATACGAGTTTTGAATAACACTAAATTATGAAAATGATTAAACAGTATGATTATAGTAAAAATAGTTTATTTTTTTCTTACCTTACAGTTAATCCCAGCATCTCCAGAGGTTCGATGGGTTTTCTAAATATGTATTTCTTTTGTAAATGAGGCTTTATCAAACTAAGAAGTTCTTCAAAACTTACTACACTCATCCTAAAGTAATCGAAAAATTTAACCTCGTCCACTTTTAGCGCCTCATATTTCCTTTTGAAGTGGTTTCCATCTTTATTCATAATTGTCAGTAATGGGTGCACCCAGTACTTTCTTTTCTGTTTCTTTTTCTTAATACGCCTTAACGCAAGCAGAAGTAGAACACGCGCAGTGCGGTCCATGTCTCACTAGAAACTGAACTGACGGTTAGCGTCTTGTCGTACGATGTCGTATCCGATGAAATTTTTGCGTTGCGACATCGCATCGCATAGCTGTGCAATGTTGTTTTTGCGATGCGACGCCGCAACGCACTGTTGTGGCCTGGCCCTTACTGAATGGTAGCGCGTCGTCGCATTGCAGATTTGTACGATGCGGCAGCGCATCGGAAATTTCCACGATGCGTTGTGCGGCGTCGTAGATTTTTGCGATCGGTTGTCGCAACGCTGTGTTGTGGCTTCGCCCGTAGACCAAATAGACTGCACGGATAGCGTACTGGTTTCAGTGGTCGCCTGGCCACTGCCATTGCATCGACTGTTGTGGGCTCGATCCCCACGCGGGACTAAACTTCCTGAGATCCACCAATCGTTGTTCCGAGTCTAAGAGCCACTTGCACAACAAATCACAAAATACGTTTAACACTAAAACTTGCACTGGCTTCTGTAACACAAGTTTCACCTAGCACAGGAGCCAGGGACTTCATACAATCTGTAAACGTATTATTATGAATAAAGATTATTATTGGAACGAAGTTCCTTATCGCGAGTTGCGAAAGGGGGCTAGACGGAAAAAATTAAGACCAAAAGTTGTAACGACACTTTTGCTATATTTGTAAGTTTAAGGATATTTCTTAATATGTATGTATTGTTAATGTCCACAAGCCAATTATTACTAAAATTGAGCCTATTGATTAAGTTTATATTACATTATATTTGTTAATAATAAAAAAAATATTATTATAACCTAAAAAAAAAAATTATATTACAATTCCTTCACTAAATAATCGAAAGGAACTTCGTTCCATCCGAGTGTCCCTTGACACCTCTCAAGATTTTTATTTATTATTTTTACTAAATAGATTTAAAACATCGTGCTGCAGTCATCCTTGTGAAGGTGACTGAGATGCCACGATGTTTTAAATCTCTTTAGTGTTCAACGTATGTTGTGAGTTGTCATGCAAGTGGCCCTGAGTGTTCATTGTCTCTGTTGTTTAATTACTTGCATAGTCCCCATTTCCACAAGAATTATTTCTAGTGTGGAAGTTGTCTTTTTAATAATAAGAATCTCCACACAAAAACAGTTTTCTAGCATCAGTAAGCTTTTAACTTTGCCCTAGCAAAGCACACAGAACAACATTTTTTTGCTATTGATCGGTTTTCAAATCATCCATAAAAATATACAAACATAACCAATAACTACAGACAATGGTGCCAATTCTGTTGTCACAAAACTCTTTAAACTTAACTAAAAATCACTAAAATTTTGTTTAGTCCTGTCACTTTTAACGATTACAGAATACGAAATGTCGTTTGACAGGACTAAACTAAATTTTAGTGATTTTTAGTTAAGTTTAAAGAATTTTGTGACAACAGAATTGGCACCAATATCGCAGCAAAAAGCTTGTAGCAACTAATATATAACAATATGTAACCACATCTCATATCACCGTATAACTGATTAAACAGTTGGTATATATTTTTTACGATTTTAACGCATTTCTAGAGCAATGTTGACGTGAATGACACGATTGAATGATTTACGAGTATTTGAACATGTTATGAAGGCGTATCGTATTATATTAGCTATTATACATATTTAATGTCAAGGAGCTTGGTTGTTTGGAGAGGCGTTGGTCGGTACTTATTCAGTCAATGTCGTATATTTGGAGTAACACTTGAATAAATCCGCTGTTTATAAAGAAGTGTGACGGCAAATTATGTTATTCGGAGATTCAAATGCTGTACTAATCGTTGGTATTTACTGTCGTTCTAGTTATTCTAGTTACATGATGAAATTCCATTGACCAGATAACTACTTCCCTTTATTTCCTTTAACGTAAATTTCCAATTAGTTTTTGAAGTGAAATCTTTAGGCGCACTTCTTGCGTGAACAAAAATCATAGAACTCACGTCATTGTCACGCTTCGTCATCGTCACGTTTCCAAGCTTTGCATGTTGGCATTATTGAAAAAAATTTTGACCCTCTTAATAAACTCTAAGAGAGTATCAGGAAGCCCTTTTTTTTGTTTATAAAGAAGTGTTTATGAAAGAAGAGTTTTCACTTCTATCGGCAATCTCCAAAGACCGCTCCAATTTTTTTTTAATTGGTGTAAAGGACAATTACTAGTAATAATTCCCGCTGCGGGTACTTTAAAAACATTTAAACAACGGACATAATGAACACCCAGACTTGAATCTTTTTCAAGAAATTGTAAGAAAACTGTAGCTATGCCCGGTAGACGCAACACTTACTTTACCTATAATAGGGGATTATGAGCCTAACACCATAGATAATAAAGTGGGTGCCAAACACTTCTGGCAACTATATAGAGCATATAATATTATCTTCTGTTTACGCGAATGTTATTCATTGAAATTAAACTACTTTATACGAATTTTATCGCGTTGTTTATTTGACACCTTATTACAAAACTAGTTTTCACCCGCAGCTTCGCTCGCGTAAATGTAGGTTAGGTTAGGTTTGCAACAGTTCTTTTTTCTGGATGAAAGGTACTCTATGTCCTATTCTGTACCCCTGACAACGTGTATGCAAAATTTCATGTTGATCGGTTGAGTAGTTAAGGCGTGAAAGCGTAACAAATAAACAAACAAACAAACTCATTTTCACATTTATAATATTAGTAAGGAAGTAAGGATTATTAACATACCTATAATATAATAGTAGGTATAGTAATAGTATAAATAGTTCTAATAGTTTCAATAATTTAATTAGCTTAAAAATTAGTAAAGTTTAATAGTAATAGTAGTGAAAGAGTTTTCAAAATTTGTAATAAAGTGTCAAATAAACAACGCGATAAAATCCGTATATAGTAGTTTAATTTCAATATATAGAGCATATATCTATATATTATTACGCGAAGCAAAAACTTTGTACTTCTTTTTATGAAAATTGCGCGGACGGAGGAGTATGAAATTTGACACAGTTAAAGTTTATATGGAGAAGGAGGGGCGAATCCTAATATTTATATAAAATATGCATTAGAAATACATTAATTAATGAAATACACTACACGCACACAACCATGCATTTGACACACGCAGTCGAAGCGCGTAACTATGGTTACATATATCAGCAATATATTACAGGCAAACTTTCTTCGAATTTCGAGCACTAGGCGACCGCGAGTTATATTAGAACTATCCCCTCAACTTCACCTCTTTAGGTAGCCAACACAAGTATTAATAATTACTTTATCCTCTTAATAAACTTTTATAATTTTTATAAAAGGTAAAATATTATAAATATCTTTTTGTAGTAACAAACCATCTTTTACTTCTTCACTCTAACAAGTTTGTCAACAAATCTCGTTTCTTTCCATCCGCATATAACTCTTCATCTCAACAAGACTCCCAGCTACTCCACGTGTGGTCCTCACAACCATTCACTCGTAAATAAAACCAAGTTATGACAGCCAGTGAATTTTACACTCCATAAATACAATTGAATGGATGCTGTAATGAAGCACGCCCTCGCATTAACACTTGTCAACTGATTGACGTTGAGTTAATAGATTTGGGCTTATTATTTTGGTTCTTTCTTGAGAAAAAAGGTGCTTAGTATTGTATTGGTTTTTTTGTTTACTATTTAGGTGCCTGACTTAGACGTCTTTAATAGGGACTGGCAGGGAATGTCTTCGAACAGAGTGGTTTGAAAATTCAAGGTAGAGTGCCCAGCAGTGAGATCTAAAAAAGGCTAGGAAAAACCTTGTTGCCTATAGAGCAGTGGTTGTGTATGCGACTGCTGCGCATGAAGTCTCGGGTTTTATTCCCGGGACGGGCATAATATTAGTAGTTTTTGTGTTTATATCAAGAAATTCTTAGTAGAAGCGAAAAGTCTAGTAAGCGTCAATAGACTCGCCCCTATAATGTGGGTCCTAAAACTAGTCAGCAATGAGGGTATATACAGGATATCCGATAATTAATGGATAACCTTGAAATGTCTTTTAGTAGAACTGATGGCCGTTTAGAATATATGAAAAAAATCTATCCTAACTACTACCTGTGATATGATTTTTTTTTTAATTACCGTATTTAACTTTCTTGTACACTACTACCATAAATGAATGAATTCAATCGGTTTTTTGTTGTTTTATTATTAAACACTAATTATGCTAATAGATAGACAGTCAAAAGTATGACTAGCTATTGCACTTTTTTTATTTTTTTGCTGTACGTGCATCATTTGTACTATAAGACATTTGAAGGTTATCCATTAATTACCGGACATCCTGTATAATACACAATCATGTTCATACTACTTTAGGTATATAGGCGTGAGATTATGTACTTATATACATATGTTAAGTGGCTAACTAGGTTGTAACACGAATGATAAATAGTAGTGATGCCCGAATGATATTCGAATACAATTGTACACAACGCGATTACTAGTTTTCATTCCAGAGGTATTTAATAACGACTATATTTTTAGACAGAATTATTATTTAGTTATATCCGTTTTCGCTTTAGATCCTCTTTACAACCAGCCTTGTATAAAAGTACTTAATCCATAATTGAAACGTGACAATATTACAAAAAGTTCCCCATGATACCCGTTAGTCTATAACCATAAATAAGAGTTGAAAGGTCGTGGGGATGACTTAAACTACGGGATCAAATGCCATACAATACCATAAAAAGTTGGAGGGTGTCTCAGTGAAAGATCACCAATTAATTTGTTATTAGTTTGAGGGAAAAACGGTCCTTTTATAAGACTCCCAGGAATTGATGGAGTTTCATGATGAATTATTGATATTACGATGTTGGTAAATGTCAGAGTTGTTGCTGTTTTTCGATTTGTTTCTAAAAAGTATTCATTAAATGTATTATTGGTGAGAGTTTGCGTGTAAATGTCCCGGTTCGGGATTTCTTTTGTTGGAAATTGTAGCGGCGCGGTATCTAGATATATGCCTGGCAGATGCACTAGGGTCGTACACTTCGTCCTAAGACCTTAAACCATAGCTGATGAAGTATGAGTGTAATGTATCTCTGTCTATACTTTGGTATGTTTAGGCGTGAATCTATGTATGCCAATTGTTGAGTTGCAAACTTGTTTCAAGATATTTAATTTTAATTATGTTACTCACACGAACTAAAAAATCTGTTTTTCTTATACCTCCATAAAATAGTAGGATCATTCAGGTGATTGACTTTTTCTTCGTAATCCAATCTCATAGTAAACCTACAGGTGGATTGAAAATCTCTAGCAATAGTTAGTAGCTATTCACCACACGCAAAAAGGTCACTGTCTATAGTAATCTATAGGTACTAATATTATAAAGCTGAAGAGTTTGTTTGTTTGTTTGTTTGAACGCGCTAATCTCAGGAACTACTTGTTCAATTTGAAAAATTATTTTAGTGTTGGATAGCCTATTTATCGAGGAAGGCTATAGGCTACATAACTTCACGCTACGACCCACGGGGGCGACGCAGTAACGATAAACGCGGGTGAAACCGCGGGAACATCTAGTATATAATAAAACCCAAGTATAAATATGTTTTATCTACTTTTATCGAAACAATTTCCCCTTCAAACATACACCATGGTTATTACACAACAATTAATTTCCCATGGGCACGTATTAACAACAAGCCCACGCATACTCATGAGGTATTATAGGATTAACTTATTTTAGAACCGAACGATTATGTGTTATGAGAATATCAATTTTATTTGCTATATTAGAGACTAGATGTAAACGTGGTTTCACCCGCATTTATAGTTACTGCGCCGTCCCCGTGGGTCGTAGCATGATGTTATATAGCCTATAGCGTTCCTCGATAAATAAGCTATCCAACAATAAAATATTTTTTCAATTCGAACCAGTAGTTCCTGAGTTCCTGCGTTGAAACAAACAAACAAATTCTTCAGCTTTATAATATTAGTATACAAGTATAGATAAGTTGCAGAAATCTATCACTAAGTATGTTTTTGTGTAGTAATTATATGTTTTTATAGCATATAATTTGAACTGCACGAATGGTGTAATGATTTAAATAGTCACCCAGCTACTGCTACAGCGCCGAGTCACGGGAACCCCAAACAAAAAAAAATGATAATAATAATATGATATTCTATCACATACACACTACACCATCTAGCCCAAACTAAGCAGAGCTTGTACTATGGGTACTAGACAATGGTAAATACATACATACTTTTTTTTTGTAAATACATACATATTATACAAAGAAACACCCAGACCAAGACAAATATCCATGTTCATGCACACAAATGTTTGACTTGTGCGGGAATCGAACCCGCGACCTCAGGCGTGGCAGTCGGTTACACTAACCACTACGCCATCAAGGCCGACAAAATAATAATAAATAAACCGTTAAATAATAATAAATAAATAAACCCAGGTGTTAAATAAACCCGGGTGTTAAATAAACCCGTTATGGGTTCGATCCCCACATGGGACGAAAAATTTTATGATCTACCAATAGTTGTTTTGAGTCTGTGTGATCTTTGTGTCCGTATTTTGAATGTTTGGATTTTTCTTTATATAAAGTAAAAGTAGAAAGTCTTAGCCTTTTTCTTATACTTAGAAATCCTGACTGCGACCACGCCGTTTGGAAGTGTGCCGATATTCGCTATTATTTGGCACTAATGACTCTTGTTTAAAATGTAGATAACATGGAAATTAAAGTACTTGCGCGAAGAAAACCCAACTATTTGTGGATTACACAAATTGTTGCCTTATTTGGGGTTTGAAATCTCAACCAGTACGCCATCTTAGTAATCGCTATACTTTACCTAGTCAGGTCGATAGAAAACAGAACTTTATTATTTTACTGTATATATACTTTTAAAATATACAATAACATGTTTTATTTAGATTGCAAACTTTCTTCGTTAATAGCAAAAACATAATAAATACAAATGACGCAAAAACCACACGAACAAGCAATAAATTAGCGCCGTTCTCATCAACAATTTATTTCTTAAATAAATGGCAACCATTTTGCTAATTTATTCAACACGTCGTAATTAACGCTAACAAAAAAGATTAAACATATTACACACGCTTTTGCCCGAAGGCGTAAAACTTCTAAGTTAGAAATTATTACTTTATTTATATTATATATTTTTGCCTAGCTTTTTAATGAGTAGTGAATCTTTACACGATGTTTATTACCCTATTATGACCGCCTTGATGTCGCCAGGCGGAATTTATGTGACACCTGCGCATGAGGATTAAATTCCTGTATTGAGTAAAATGTCATTAGGTTTTTATCAAAAAATTCTCAGTAGCGGAGTTAGGAACTGTGTTCAGTAAATGGCAATAAGCTCATGCCCTATTCACTGAATGAAATTGAATAATGAATACGCTACGGTTATTTTCTCCGGGCCCCAAAACAGCACTCTCCTTCATACCGGCTTATTCAGCAGCGATAGCTCAGTGGGGAGACCAACAGACTGCAATGCAGAGGGTCTTGGGTTCGGACCGTCGCGCACCTTAGACTTACGGAAATTATATGACTATTCGAAATTATGTGCATATTGATTGAAAATTATGACCTGCTCCGTGCCTCGGAGAGCACGTTAAGCCGTCGGTTTCGGCTGCCATGAACATCTATGGCAGTCGTTAAGTCAGTGCCCTCTAATATCAGGATATTAGAGATATCGTTATCCTTCGGGTTGCGGAGGTCAGGTGGCAGCCGCTCCGTGTAAAAACTGATATCCAGCCAAATCTGCTTAAATTAGAAAAGCCGACCCCAAGTGACTTGGGAATAATAAAGGCTAGGGAGAAGAATAAGCCCAGCTTATAAGCAATTCTAAGGTTCGCAAAGCCTATCTGGACTTACTATCCTTTATATACGGCAATGCTCCTATTACTTAGGATATTGCTAACAAATACTGTGTGTAATCGCCTCTACTAATCTCTTTAATCTACTCAATATAAGTGTGATACTTTGTATGTATTTATCCGACACACAACCTGTTAACAGGTTTCATGTTCGTTTAATCACATATGATACATAACTCGTCCATAACGGGACAGCGATAATATTAGAACACATAAGTGTTAAATACACCAGACTGGGTTAGAGCCGAACACATCTCCTGCATGCGTCCAGAGAAATTAGCATAAATCATTTTCAAGAAACACGACGGTGATATAAAGACCTAATCGAAGATGAAGGGATGTTTAGACGCCTTCGAAATAATAGAATAGAGATCACTATCATAGTATAAAGAAAAATAACTCCGCTCTTCTTTGAACAATAGCGACTCAGAAATGCAGTGAGTCATTGCGCAATGGGCCACAAAAGATGGGTAAACATAAAGAAATGACTCTTGGAAATCATTGCGAGCGATATCATCATAATATATTATCCCTTCATTTTTAGGGATATTTGAGTATTTTTTCGTGGTGCTATGCAGTGGTGTATTAATTCCCCTTCTCAATTGCCTTTCTCCATAAATAGTTAATAGTTTTATTTATATTTTATTTCTCTAGCTTTATTTTTGAAGTAAAAACTTCTTTAGACGCATTGAGCGCTTCTTGGCTGAACAAAAATCATAGAACTCGCGTCATCGTCACACTTCCACGCTTTCCATTTTTGAATTATTTTAGAATATATACAATATCTCAGAAATGGTGCGACCTACGCAAAAATAACGAAATTTTGACCTCCTTAATAACCTCTAAGAGAGTATCAGGAATCCGACCCGACCCTTTTTGTTTGTTTATAAAGAAGTGTTTATGATCAAGGATTAAAGTTTTCACTTCTATCGGTAGTCTCCAAAGACTGCCCCAATTTTTTTTGTGTCCGTTGTTTGTATTTCTTAATTTTATATCAGCGTTTGTTTTTTATTTCATTTATGTTTTGAATCGAATATTGTATAGCCGATGTTTCAAAAATATACTTAAGCTTCTACTTGGTAATTTTACTGTTTCTTCTGCAATGTCATATTCTTTTTAAATTGAACTATTTCTAACTAATCCAAAGCAATCTTTAATTTGTAAATTTTAACAGGTTGAATATCAACAAGAGCCAATTATTGTAAAACTGTTCAAAATAGAGTGCCGATTTATTAGACAACAAATGTAAACTAACATGCAATTTAAGTTTATTTTCATGTTTGATGTTTATTTTAATTAAGGAGAATTTCATGGACCTAATATATTTTATGATAGTGAGGCTATATAGAACTCTATTTTGAATAGCTTTTATTACAAGAATTGGTTCTCAAGTAAAAATCTTTAATGTTTTATCTGTTGATATCCAATTAACGAATTACTTCGTACAAAGTTAACTGTATTGTGTAGTTCTGTACAAGAAGCACTTAAGTCACTGTGACTTAAATTAGCACGCATGTCGAATGACCACAATAAATGTAATGTAAGCCGTTTGGCCGGTTTACATAACCAGGTCTCTTTGATAGCGATTAGCGTTTTATAAGACATTATAGAGTTTGCCTTCACCTTCACTCGCGTAAATGTAGGTTTTCAATGTTCTATCCCTAGGCAACAGTAATTTTTTTCCGGATGAAAAGTACCCCATGCCCTTTCCTATACCTCTGATTAGTAAAGTGTATCTGAAATTTCATGATAATCGGTTTAGCATTTAATGCGTAAAAGCGTAACAAACTTACATTATTGTTTGGATAATATTGTCTTAAGTTTATGCGAATGTTATACATTGAAATTAAACAAACTTTATACGGATTTTATCGCGTTGATTATTTTTTTTTATTTTTATAAAACACTATTGTTACATAATTTTGAAACTAAGCTACTATTGTTAAACACATATTTTTATAAAAAAATTGAAAAAAGTACACAACGCGATAAAATGCGTATTAATTTGATTAATTAGTTTGGAATTCAATAATTTTCTGTATTTTGGGGTCAGCACTATTTTCTAGATAAAATATACTCTTTGTCCTTTTCTCTACTACTCCTGACAACGTGTATGCGTCTAGTGATAGCTTGACAAACAAACTCACATTCTTATTTAAAATATAGTTAAAATTCTCGTTGTATCATTTTCCGTTGCCAGCTTGTCGGTAATTATCTGTCAATGCATATTATAATAATTATACCATGTATGGAAGCAGGTTGGTACTAAAAGAGAATATGGAGTTTCTATATTTATATTTAAAAGCTCAGATTATCTTGGTTAATACATACCGGTATTAGAAGCACCTCAACGCAAAACGTTTAACTCTGTCCACATAAACTAAATATGTCACTTTCGTAGTAAATGGACGCAGAAAATATGATCCAGAATATTTTGTTATTATAACTGCTTTTGTCTTGACTATTCGATTGATTTCCTTGAATACAATCCATACTAGGAATAATTCTTGTGCTGCGAAGACTTAAGAGGAAACACTAAGGGCGAGAGAATTGAAAAATAGGTATTTCTAAAATCTATTGCTGTCGCGCAGTGCCATGTATAGTATCATGAGCGCGATAGCGACAACTGCGGCTTGGACTTAAAATACTTATTAAAAGTACACAAAATTACGTTTCGTAATCTCCTGATTGCTTCTCCAAAACTTGACCGATTTAACTACTTTTTTAATTAAAAATTAAAGAAAGACTTTGGCCGACTTCCTATGTTTTCCTTGTTTTATATAATCTAGTCAAATTTGTTTTCTGGATGTTTGAACACAGCGGAAAATAAGGTCAATTTTTGAGGTTTTTGGAGGCTCAAGTCTCTTTTAATAATTAATTTATGAAAAAAAGAAAAACATAGGGACATGCTAATAGAGCCTATACATTTTTTGGAAAAAAATATTGCCCTACTGACATTATCCAGGGAAGAAACAGGGGACTATGTTTGTATGGGAAAACGGCCCTTGTGTTTCCTCTTAACAAACAATCTACAACGGACACAACGACACCCAGACTCGGAAAAACTGTTTGCGAATCACACAACATTTTATCTCGTGTGGGGATCGAACCTACAACACTCAGCGCCATGGCACTGGCAAGACAACCACTTAAACTACTACGCCACTAATGCAGTCAAGTCAGTCGTGCAGGATCTTCATCATCATCATCATTTCAGCCTATTGCAGTCCACTGCTGGACATAAGCCTCCCCCAGGGTGCGCCACAAGGCCCGATCTCCCGTTTTTGCCATCCAGTCACCTCCAGCCACCTTTTTCAGGTCATCGGTCCATCTGGCCGGGGGGCGTCCTACACTACGCTTGCCGAGTCGTGGTCTCCACTCGAGAACCCGTCTGCTCCAACGATCATCGGTTCTGCGACAGATGTGACCAGCCCACTGCCACTTCAGCCTGCTACACTTCTGAACTACGTCAGTGGCTTTGGTTTTTTGTCGGATAGTCTCGTTCCGGACTTTGTCCCTTAACGAGATTCCGAGCATACACCTTTCCATAGCTCGCTGAGTGACATGCAATCGGTGGGCTAGTTTCACTGTCAGGTTCCACGTCTCGGCTCCGTATGTCATGACCGGCAGGACGCATTGATTGAATACCTTGGTCTTCAGGCATTGTGGCAAGGGTGACTCGAAGATGTGACGCAACTTTCCAAACGCTGCCGAGCCAAGCTGCACTCTTCTGGTGATTTCACCCTCAAAGTTGTCTCTACCCAGCTGTAACTTTTGTCCTAGGTAGACGTACTCCTGGACAACTTCAAGGGCTACACCTTCGACGGGAACGGGCTCAGGGACGATGTGCTCGTTGAACATGACCTTAGTCTTGTCCAAGTTCATCCCGAGCCCAACGCGTCTCGAGGCAGCATTAAGACCGGACAGCATTTTCTGCAAGTCTTGCAGCGATTCTGCCATTATAAGTATGTCGTCAGCAAAGCGGAGGTGTGTGAGATATTCACCATTGACATTGATGCCCAGTCCATTCCACCGCAGGGTCTTGAAGTCATCCTCCAGAGCATTGGTGAAGAGTTTCGGGGAAATAACGTCACCCTGTCTTACACCTCTGAGCAACTGGGTGGGTCTTGTTTGGTGGTTCTGCACTTGGACGGACATCGTCGCCATTTGGTAGAGACTTCTCAGCACTTCTACGTACCGCCAGTCGACTTGGCATCGCTGCAAAGACTCCAGAAAAGCCCAGGTTTCGATGGAGTCGAAGGCCTTCTCGTAGTCCACAAACGCCAGACACAGCGGTTGGTTATACTCTTCGGACTTCTGTATAACCTGCCGAACAGTATGGATGTGGTCTACGGTGCTATAGCCTTTACGAAACCCAGCCTGTTCCGGTGGCTGAAAGGCGTCAAATCTTGATGCCAGACGATTCGTGACGACTCTCGAGAACAGCTTATAGACGTGGCTCAGAAGCGTGATCGGTCTATAGTTTTTAAGGAGCGTTTTGTCTCCCTTCTTAAAAAACAATGCCACTACACCTCTGCTCCACGCCTTCGGGGTAGTCCCATTGGTTATTACAGAGTTGAAGAGTCTCTTTAACTCCCCAAGAACAGGTTTACCCCCAGCCTTGAGGATCTCAGAGGCTACTCCATCTTCGCCGGGAGCCTTCCCATTACTAAGCTGTTTGAGAGCCGCCTCGATTTCGTCGACATCTACGTCTGGGAGATCGTCAGTGAAGTGGTGGGTAAGTGGGGCTCTAGGGTCTCTCGCGTCAGGTGAAGGCTTCGGTGCGTGCGAGGCATACAGATGTCCGTAGAAGTCCTCAATTTCAGCGAGTATCCCCGGGACTGATCTTGTTTTGAACCAATAGAAGAACGTCCCGTTTTTTAGTCTTCTTTGCGTGTGCTGGTAAAATATTGTCGTCTTTTCTGTATAATTATAATATTAGTAGCTTTTGCGCGCGACTCCGCTCGCGTGGTATGTAGATATCAATAAAAAGCCTAGCCTATGTCCTTGCCCAGGTTTTAAACTATATCTGTACCAAATTTCATCTAAATCTGTTAAGTGGTTAAGCCGTAATAAGGTAACAGACAGACATACAGAGTTACTTTCGAATTTATAATATTAGTAGGGATTGCTTCTGACTTATACGCTCCGCTTGCATCTTGGTACCTAGTCTCAAAATATGCTACAACATTCTGTCACACGATATTCCTTTTAAAACCTTATCATTTAGCTCCCGTTTTACTTGTGAATAATAAAACAAATTATTATTGATATTTAAATACACAATTTATTGTTTGTGATAAGAAAAATAACAGTTCGTTATTTTTATTATCATAACGTTATTAATATAAAGAGTGATACGATTATTATTTTATAGCTGGCTGCTTAAAATTAATTTACTTTTTTTATTTAATATGTTGTAAATTTAAAAATCAAGTTGTCAAAACAAAGTAGGTTGTTAAGTGCGAGATGTGGGTACCCATTAAATTAACACCTACACAATTTTTAAGCCTGTTTTAAGTGAAAATTTGCATTTACAATGTCGGTCACAAAAATATAGGAGCCAAAAATACTTTTTCGACACCAATATTTTAATGATCCACATTTCCTTGAATTTCAATTGATAATATTTTTTATGAATATTTAAAGGTCTGTTAAGCTCACAGTCTATAATTTGCGACATTTCGCTTAATATGGTAGCTTAATAGTATTAAAAATAAATAATATATTATAATAATATATATACACATAACATTTTATAATTTCAATTGTGTTATTCTTGTTTGCCGGCAAATTTCGAAAACAAATAACAAATAATTATAATAAATCGAAATAAAATTTAATATGACGAACAGAAGTAATAAATTTAAGGTAGTAAAATTCTAAGAGCTATTTAGTATTTCGAAATTATTTCCATACTAGCGTAATTAAGGCGACTAAGGCATGGAATCTGCTAAGGCACGTGTTTCCTTCTTTCTTCAATCCTGGGTCCTTCAAGCGGGGCGTGAAAAAGCACCTTCTCAGGCCGTCAAAGTAGAGACCTCAACATCGCCTCGGCTGCTATGAAGGCGGTGTGGAAGTCACTGCTCTTAGACCACACGACTGCTTACCATCAGGTGGAGTGTGGTCATTTTGACGAGCAAAATAAAGTAAAGTATAGTTTATTATAAAACTTTGTGACGGCATCATGACCAAAAACTCAGCCCAGTTCACTTGGTCAAGTTCGTACTTTATGGCCCTATAATCTCCCAGAGAGAATATACATTTTTTAACTAAATTAATTTTTAAATTATGAATGTCTATTTTGTTTGTATTCAATAATTAATGTTTTATGATGCACGTCTATAGGTAATGGTAATGAGTTATCGCACTTAGTCACAGTCAGAGTCAATAGAAAATACCAGGTCTAGTAATCTAGAATTTATGTTTCGTTCACCGTTATATTGCGATAGATTACAGGGTTTGGATAGTGTCAAAGAATTCAGTTAATGTCACCCTCGATGGCGTAGTGGTTAGTGTAACCGACTGCCACGCCCGAAGTCGCGGGTTCGATTCCCGCACAAGTTGTCTTGCTCTGGGTGTTTCTGTATATAATATGTATCTATTTACAAAAAAAAAGGATCTATGTATGTTTATCCATTGTCTAGTACCCATAGTTCAAGTTCTGCTTAGTTTGGGCTAGACGGTGTTGTATGTATGTGATAAAATATTATATTATTATTCAGTTAATTGTTGATTAGTGATATTAGATGGCACTAATTCTGTATCATTCCCATGGCACCAATCAAACTCGTTGCCAAGATTGAAGTCACCTATTATTATAAATTTATCCATGGGATGTGTCAAGATTACTTCATTAAGTTTACTTGTGAAATTGTGCAACTATATATTGTACGAATGGCCTAGATTTTCCTTACATGGGTAAAGAGCACAAATGTGAATTTTATAAGCTACCTATGGTTTAGACCGCTTCAAGATGAGTGACACCCATATCGCTTCCTTTTTCCCTGGTTGAAAGTTATCTATGTTCATTCCTGTACTTCTGACAGTGTGTATGCGAAATTTTATCATGATCGGTCTAGTATTTAAGGCGTGAAAGCATAATAAACAAACTCACATTTGTAATATAGTCACATTCATGCAACTATATAAATACAGTTGTAGCCAGCTACTTATTCTGTTCTCATGTCTCCTAAATTCACTACAGGAGGAGACAGCCGTCGAGGCACATACAAAAACAAATTAAATGTCATTAAATACCTTTTACTGTCCAATACATTTACAATTTGCATCAGTATCGTTTTAATTTGATGTTATTCAATACTCTTTTACGCTAAAGGATACAAGTAATTTATATACATGACTTTTAAACACTACTTTGTAACTTGATGACATCTCATTAGCTTTAAGGACATTCGGGATACATTTAAAAGATTGCTTTGTTGACCTGGGACAATAATTTTGTGCTTGACTTAATTTTTACTTCTGGAAGTCGACTGCATGGATGGCATTGTGGTATAAATGGTCGCCTCGCCACTGCAACTATGCTGAGTGTTGTGCGTTCGAATCCCACACGGGACAAAAAGTTGTGTGATCCACAAATGAATGTTCCGAGGCTGGGTGCTCTTCGTGTCCGTTGTCTGAATGTTTGTAAAAGCCCCCGCAACACAGGATTTATTCTTAGAGCGGGAGATACCTTAAAAAAATCAACGGGTTGCACTCCAGGAGTACCGGCAGAAGTAAAAACTTGAATATTAACGTTGTGCATTTTTGATATTTCGGTATGGTTAGGGAATAATTTTGCACGAATTGCTTTAATTATCAGTATAAATCTACTATCATTTATGTGGTAAAATAGAATATTCATTTATTGCGCTATCGTACACAAACATGACAATTCTCCCTCCGTCTTACGAATTTTCGATCAGGTCACGTGTCTTGACGCGAGTTTGACAATTCTCCCTCCGTCTTACGAATTTTCGATCAGGTTACGTGTCCTGACGCGAGTTTAACATTTTACCCATCACAAAAAAAGTGCACAACGCCGCTAAAGAAGTTTTCACTTCAAAAATATCAGTTAATATTTTATAATGTCACCCACCTTGCTGCTGAAAAGCAATCAAAATGGCGGCAAATTGTATATATCCCCTATACATAGTCCCTCGTATATAAGACGGAGTCGTAGACAGAGGTGTAAGACACATTTCACTAGCTGTAGTCAGGTCCCACATAATGGGCAGTGAGTCTATTACCTACTTATTACTATTATTACTAATTACTCATAGCCAGTTGCAAAATTACTTACTTATCCAAACTCCGTATTACACCTGCAAGTTCCTTGACATAAAAATATAATAACACTTTGTTCGACCCGTGATTTTTACATCAATAGTAATTATATTAATCTCTTGAGTCTTCTTCAGAGTTTAATGAAAACACTATCTGGGTCTGTGTGTCTGTCTGTTAGTGACCGGCATAACTCCGGAACCACTGGACCGATTAACTTGTAACTTGGTGTGCAAACACCTTGGGGTCATACCTCGGTCGAGTTTGAATATGGGCCCTGTGGGTCAAAAGACCTCCGAGATATAGGGGTCACATATTTTAAATGGAAAAGCATTGACTTGTAACTTGGTGTGCAGACACCTTGGGGTCATACCTCGGTTGAGTTTGAATATGGGCCCTGTGGGTCAAAAGTAGGGTTGCCAACCGTACTATAATATATAATATTTTACTATATTTCGAGTCTGCGTACTATATACTGTTGAAGAAATATATAGTATGCTAAAATACTATATTTCAACAACGAAAAACAACAAACCAAAACCTTTATTCAAAAAAACTATCGACGCTCCTTTACTGCTGATGCGAAAGCAATAAAAAACAGTAGGTAATAAAAAATTATTAAAAAAACAGTAGATAACAAATAAATATTTTGCCATGAAATACTATATTTTTATAAATGTACTATATTTAGATATAGCTTATTTTAAAAATACTACATTTCTTCGAAAATATGTTGGCAACCCTAGTCAAAAGATCCCCGAGATATATAGGGGTCATTTCTTTTCATTACTTTTACGTTTAAGACGAAGAGGTTGAATCCTGGGTTTTTACACCCATCTCGTTTCATTTACAAGTAAGTCGCCGCGGCACTAGGAGTAGTTTTTGTATCGAAGGGGACTCTACAAATGTTTAAATAACGGATACAAAGAACACGCAGATTCGAAACAACTATTTGTGGGTCACACAAATTTTTGTACGATTCGAACTCACAGCACTCAGCGTAATGGTAATGGCAAAGTATCTTATCTTATGTGGGGGCCAGTCAGTTCAGACCGGCGACACTTCGACCCAGTGGGATCTTTTGTGTCGACACTCTCCCAATATCGACTGCCATAGTTGTTCATGGCAGTCGGGACCAACGGCTTAACGTGCTTTCCGAGGCACGGAGCAGGCGATAATTGTCAATCAATACGCACATAATTTCGAAAAGTCATATAACTTCCGAAAGTCAGAGGTGCGCGACGTGGGTTCGAACCCGAGACCCTCTGCATTGCAGTCTGTTGGTCTCCCTACTGAGCTATCGCTGCTCTTAATGGCAAAGTAACCACTTATACCATTATACCACACGTGCAGTCACAAAAATGTAAAGTTTCATTTAGTTTACTGAATATACTTTGAAGTTCATATCTGTTACTTTGTGACCTAAATTGACTAATGAGGTACGTGTTCTAAGTGAGAACATGACTTTTTAATCTTAGAAGTATTTACGAAGATCCCATTTCGATTTTTATGGGGATCCTCATTACTCTAGCTTAAGTATTTTGACCACTATTATATCAATTACTTATACTAATTGTTGCATTCGACTTTTGTTAATACATTGATAGCCAAATAATTGAAATCATAGTTTTCCCTGCTTAAAATTAGCAGCTATCCTAAATATAACTTCAACAAACTTACAATGACTTTTACAAATGTTACTTTGCATTTTAAGTGGCAGAAATAAAACATCGTGCTGTCGTCAGTCATCCGTTTGAAGGTGACTGAGATGCCACGATGTTTTAAATCTATTGAGTGCTAAACGTATTTTGTGAGTTGTCGTGCAAGTGACCCTAAGACTAGTTTGCAATCATAAGTATTATGGAGTTAAATAAGGATTCGTAATAAACAAGTCATAAAGCTTTTATAAAACGTAATAACTACATTACAGTTGCAAAGCAGAAATCGCTGAGCCAGTCAATTGACTACGAATAATTTTAATCGAAATTTATTGAAGTGAAAACTTATTTGGGCGCGTTGAGCACTTCTTGGGTGAACATCATGAAAATCATGGAACTCGCGTCATCGTCACGCTTCCACGCGTTCCATTTTTGAATTATTTTAGAATATTAACAATATCTCAGAAATGGTGCGTCTTATGCAAAAAATAACGAAATTTAGACCCTCTTAATAACCTTTAAGAGAGTATCAGGAATCAGGAACTAGCATCCGACCCGCCCGTTTTTTTTGAAGTAAAAACTTCTTTAGGCCCATTGAGCACTTTTTGGGTAAACAAAAATCATGGAACTCGCGTCATCGTCACCGAACGCTTTCCATTTTTTAATTATTTTTGGTTATAATTTGATTTATAAAGAAGTGTTTATGATCAAGGATTAAAGTTTTCACTTCTATCGGCAGTCCCCAAAAACTGCCCCAATTGTTTTTTAAGTATTTCAACACGGATTTTTATGTTTACTTATAAATTGTAGTTTCTTTATTTGCTTTCTTTTTATAAGACAACACTTAGAATCATTCCTGTATGACAGACGACTTTACAAACATTCAAACAACGTACATAAAGAACATTTAGGACAAACATGTACAAAATGTATATACAAAGTTCCTTACAAATAAAGAAATTAAAAAAAAAAGAACATTTAGACTCTGAATCAAATTTTGTCTCGTGTGGGCCTCGAACCCAGAACACTTGGCGCAACGGCAGTGGTGAGGCAACCACTTAAACCATTACGTCATTCATACTGTTTGCTCAGTATTAAACGAGGTTATAGGACACGATTATATGATTTTAATTTATTTTTGTGCCAATGGTCACTGATAAGATAAAGTTATATTTCTCATAATCTGCGACAGCTGACCCAGTGTCACGAACATCTGGCCAAACTTTAAAAACACGTTTTTTTAATCACCATTATTAATAATGATATACAAGGAACTAACTAATTATAATACTTATGGCAATTTTCTCAAAACTTGGTTAAAAATAACGGCTAGTAGAAAAACCACAACAACACAAAAAATTATGTAAATCTTCAATGAGCAACCCTGTATGCGCACAATTTGCGTAAAACCGTTTTCGGTTTGCGTAAAAAATGTTTTCGTTTTTGCGTAAAAAACATAAATGCGCATAAAATTTGTGTCGACTACTGTTAAGTGCTTTTTTCGATGAAATTTTAATGAGACGTACTTAGTGATGAAACTACATTACTCGGTTGGTTTTTATACAAAATGTTCTTTATTATCATACTGCAATTTACTTACTGTTGTAACCAAAAAAATAAACAGGCATTTCGTACACATACTTGGTGGTGAAAACGAGAGTTAATGCGACTGATGTGCTTGAGGTCTTAAGTTTATTCCCCGGTCGGATAAAGAATTAACTGGATTTTCTGTTAAGAAATATTTTACTGCCCAATTTTCGCCAGCTTTTTAGATTTCACATAACAGTATGCCAGAGGACGATTCTATTGCCGCCAATCGGTTGCCAGGCTCCATGTTGCTGACCCGGGAATCGTAACCGAGACCTTATGCACAGTTACATTCACTATCACTGCACCACAGTCTAAATCTATACTAATATTATAAAGCTGAAGAGTTTGTTTGTTTGTTTGAACGTGCTAATCTCAGGAACTACTGGTTTGATTTGAAAAATTATTTTAGTGTTGGATAGCCTATTTATCGAGGAATCACGCTACGACCCACAGGGACGGCGCAGTAACGATAAACGCGGGTGAAACCGCGAACATCTAGTGTTACATATGTATATCACTTAATTTAAAGCTTATTACTCGTTAGTTCCTTATTCCTATAATAATAATAATAATATCATTTATTGCGTCAAATATGGTCAATACAAAGGTGTTACATATCAATAATTGTTTCACATATTTGGCCGTTACACAGCATGCAACAGTAAATTAAAGTCAATCACAATTAAAATTATAAAGAACTTATAGAATTATAAACAACTCAAAAAAAAAAATATAAGCGAGGACACAATATTATCTAAACCTCGATGAACGTTCCAGATTATAAAATTTACATGAGTATTTTTTTAGGTACTCCTCAACAGTATAAAAACATTCACTTATCAACCAAGTACGCAATTCAGTGCAGAACTTCCCATAAGGTTGAAGGGTTATCGAGTGTGGCAGACAATTGTAAATTAAGGGAGCCATATAAACGCAGCTTTTTCTAAAAAGTTCTAGTTTAGGTATGGGTATTTCAAAATCTAGGTGATTTATATTTCGTTTGTTAGTATTGTCCCTTCTGTTAAAAAGCATGGAGTTACATTTTACAAACTTGGCAATTTCGTATATATAGATGCACGGTACAGTAAGAAGGTTGTGAGCTTTGAATATTGGTCTGCAGGAATCACACCAATCCAAATTATATTGTACGTATGCATCGTTTCTGAGCCACAAATATTCTGTTTATCTCACTAGAGTTTCCCCAAACAACTATACCGTAGCGGATTATTGAACAGACATATGCGTGATAGACTACTAAAGAAATGTCTCGAGATGTAATGTCCTTTACTTTTCTTAAGGCAAATACAAATTGATTTATTTTTGTACAGATTTGTTCAATGTGCTTGTGCCAAGTAAAATGTTCATCGATTATTACGCCAAGAAATTTTGCACTACATTGTTGGTCTATAATATTACTGTCTATAACAACATTAAGTTGTAAAGGTTTACTTTTCCATGTCCTAAAATGATTTGCGATCGATCAAATATTCTCGGATTCATTTCCTGTATTACACAAAATTATCACCTCCAATTAAAAAATTGCCAGCAGCAGCACTGAGAGGAAAAATGTGTCCAGTACACGGCATTTTATTCACAGCCTAAGACTCGAACTTAAGACATACCTTGGGAACTGTTATATATACCATATGTATATAATAGTGCACAGCATTCCTAACCCTAATCCCTACTCAGCATTTCTGACTACAGGCAGCATTTTGAACTAAAACAATACGCCAGTTCGTATCGATCACCCACGCGTGACACTTGCCCTTTAAATCGAGTCCAATATATAAATAAACGTTTTAATTCTATAATTTCTTTTTAAAAGGCCTTCGGCTCTTTCCTTATAACAGAACCATATCTATTATACAATTCTGCCTACATCAACCAGGATATATAGGTACTACGTAAACGTATGCACATAATAAAGAACCTGTATACCCCGGTCATTCAAGTCGATCGCCCACGCGTACTGAACCACTGTATTATACGGACATCGACAAGTGTACCCAAGCCAAGTCATTAACCTGCTCTAGACTTCCCGTGTATTACTGCCAGCTCGGTGGGTTATGTGAGTGTGCGACTATCGGCTGTAAGGTGTTGGGTTCGATTTAAATGTTGGACGAAGTGTTATTTTCCTTTTTATGGAAGACAACATTTTTTCGCTTGCGTTTACCTCGATGTTGTCAATACATCTCAACTTTTGGGGAACAGGACTTCTTTGTCTCTTTTTTTCTTTACAAAGAAGTCCTGTTCCCCAAAAATTGAGATTTTCATGCGGTTTCATGCGTTGTCAGAAGACAACGTGTATGTAAAATTTCATGATTATCGGTCGAGTAGTTAAGGCGTGAAAGCGGAACAAACAAACTCACATTCGCATTTATAATATTAGTTAGACTTCACAACATTTAACTAATTTAGCTGTAGTCTGTATTTTTACTGCATTCTCTAGTTCTCTATTATTATGACTTGTTACAAAGGCAAATTATTAAAAAAATGCTTTTTCACTACACTCGAACGCATTTCAAATCTCTAATACTTCTTATATGATAATATCAGCCCCGTATTGTACTGTCTCACTGCTGGGCACGGGCCTCTCCTCAGTGAGAGAAAGGTTAGGCCATAGTCCACCACGCTAGCCACATACACATTACAGCCTCGATGGCGTAGTGGTTAGTGTAACCGACTGCCACGCCTGAGGTCGCTGGTCCGATACCCGCACAAGTCAAACATTTGCGTGCATGAACATGGATGTTTGTCTTGGTTTGGGTGTTTCTATGTATAATATTATTATAGAAATATCTACAAAAATAAAATAGATATGTATGTTTCTCCATTGTCTAGTACCCATAGTAAAAGCTCTGCTTAATTTGGTGTAGTGTGTAAAAAAAAAAACATTATGGATAACTCTTAGACATGCAGGTTTCCTCACGAATACTTCTTACTATAGTTTATTATCATTATAAAATATTATTATTGCCTTTTTATAGAGAGTATAAATATAATTAAGTACTTCTAAACGGTATAGACCAATCAATACGAACGCATGTCCATTAAGCAACACACAACTGCAACTGTTGTGCAACTGTTGTTCAATTATATAACCACTTAAAGGGTCGTATATTACAGCTTGTAAAATAAAGTTCTTTACAATAATATTGTTGTAACGCTTTCAGTACCTAGTACACACAGCAACACATCAACCTACTGTTTGGACTTTGAACTATTAGAAGTTGAACGCTGCGAATCGTGCGAGAGAGTGCGTTATATTTTTGTTACGCTCTATCCTTACCATTACATCGACACCACTATGCACTGTCCCTTTCCGAAAATTCTCTATTTTGTATGTAGCGTAGTTATGCGTATATAGGGTGTCTAACTTGATGTATAGCAGTGTGTACTTCGTAATTCGAAATGAACTTAAGGTGATTTTTTCTGACAAGAAATTTGCAGTAGCCGAGTCTGGCAATCATAGATATAATTTTTATATTTCTATGCTGGCAATAGTTCAAGACCCGGCGAAGAATAGGCCCAGTAGATGGAAATACTATCTACCGTTTTTCTTGCATATGTTAAGGTATACTATAAATTATTAACGAGAAAAAAACAATCTTTGAAGCAAGAATTGAACGATCGATAATTGTGTCGTTGCTTTTCATGGATTGATTTGATTTTATTCAATTTTCTGGGTCGGGCAAAGTGATATCTGGTTTTTCTGTTAAGACCTCAACATCGCCTCAACTGCTATGAGGATGGTGTGGAGGCCACTGCTTTTAGACCACATGATCGTTGACCATCAGAGCGAAGTGTGGTCATTTTGATGAGCAAAAAAAAAAAGAAAAAATTAAGTTCTTAGTAGTAGCACGAAATCTGGCACTGGACCAGATAAACGGCAATGGGCTCGTCCCCTATTGAGACCTAAACCCACGCCGAAAGCCGAATGCAATACATCCATACAGCCATGATAATTGCATAAGTATAACTTATATCGTTTATTGTCAAAAACCTCGCTGATTGCAGCATGAATGGGCCGGCTCGACCGGGGAATGACCAGTATTCCTACTGTTGTGTTTCGTTCGGTGAGTGAGAGTGCTGGAGGCCCAAACAACCTCTTTCCCCCTTCCCGCTCCTTCTCCTTCCCACTTCCTTTCCTAAAGGATCGGCAACGCGCAAGTGATGCCTCTGGTGTTGCCGGCGTCCTTAGGCTACGGTGACCACTTACCATCAGGTGGGCCGTATGCTTGCTTAATAGTTAGTAGTATAAATAAAAATAAATAAACTTAAAAACGAAAATACAAATTACATACTTAACTGACAAAGATAAGGTCCCTTCAATCACTCACGAAGACCTTAATTCGACTCAATATCATATCTCGATAACTTCAGTTTTAAACTTAAAATATACGCGATAAATCTTTTGGTAGATAATCGCATTGGCATATGGTAAAACTGGTTATAAATCAAAAGTCGTCGACCCGTTGGTAAAAGAAGCAAAAACTAACAAACGTACCGAATAAATGTATGCGACTTATCGAACGATAATTGGGGAAAAAGTATATCAATACCGTAAGGTTGGTTTGCGAGGTTGTTACTGGATTTACGACACATATATACATACACGGCTATACATCTCTAATTGAGAAGACTTAAGTAACTCACGCTCATATTTTGCCAGTAGTGTTTTTAATCTCATGTAGTAAGCTATCGCCGTTTCCAGACTGTACTACTACAGAGAATCTGTTGACACACAGAAACCAATAACGCTTTGTTGCCCTAATCTAACAATCGAATTGAAACCGAGATCCTCTAAAGGATAATAGCCCGAATCTGGCCTATCGATATGCCAAATTCGGGCAGAGCGTTATTCGTTATTTACTTCCTGAAGCCTATGAGGCATTCCTACACGGTTACTACAAAACCTGAACAAATTATACACCTGAACCATCCTCATGAATCACTCCGTCTATTGATGAAAACCGCATGAAATTCCGTTCAGTAGTGTTTGAGTTTATCGCGAACAGACAGACAGACGCGGCGGGGGACTTTGTTTTATAATATGCAGTGACTAGTGACTAGCGCAATCAGACTGTGTTTCTATGTCCCAGGGCAACATTCTTGAAATACGCTCCTGCGTTGACTAGGGATTTCAGGCTCCCTAGGAAAGTTCTACTATCGATTAAAGAGCAGTGAGATCATTTTCTCTATGCCTTTTTCTTTAAGAGCAAACGAGTTCAATGCAATGTTATATCAATCTTAGCGTTTACTTAGAAGCATCAATTCTGTTGCGAAAGGATTACACTCGCTCCGCCAGTTACTATTATGGATACAGGATCGAACCCGGACCGTTGCGCAAGCGCCTCTACTAACGACCGAACCATAAATGGATATGATGCAGTATGGTTGTCACAACTGCTTTAATTACAGTAATAATAGAACAGCTAATCGACTAAAGGTAGACTTGTCTCAGCCCAAAGAATGGCAATGCATCAGCATTGCCATTTAACGTGGCAAGAAGACTGGCAAGTCTTCTGTGCACTTTTCCAGTCGACAGCGATGCTGAGGCATTTTATGACGCTGCCTAACCCAACCATATGTATGTTTGTTCCTTTCCTTTTTATTTTATTTTCCATGACATAACTATTATTTTCTTTAAATATTTAACACTGTACATACATACATACATACATAGATGCACGCCTTTTTCCCAGAGGGGTAGGCAGAGACTACGGATTTCCATTTGCTACGATCCTGACACACTTCTCTGGCTTCATTCACTTTCATCACATTCCTCATACACGCCCGTCGGTTCAAGGAGCTCTTAACCTGGCCTTTGTCCGGAACGCCTCCGATCTGGTCGAGAAACGTTCGCCTAGGTTTTCCTCTTGCGACTGTTCCATTCACACTAGCCTTATAAACTTTCTTAGTCAGTCTTTCCTCGTCCATTCTTGACTGTACTTATCAGTAAATATTATTTGAAACTAAAGTATTTACATATAACGCAACACATGGTGGATGTCTTTGTTGCAAGAAAAATGTAAAGCATTTTCAACCTATTAGCTTAACTATATGGATACATAATATACATACGCCGATGGACGAATTAAAAAAGACAATACCCGAATTAAGGAAAAAGCTCTATGTTGCGGAAGACCTTACTAAAATACGATTAACAGACATAAAATGAAAGCAAACAAAGAAAAAAAATCAACGAGTTTGCACTCCGGGAGTGCCGGCAGAAGTGAAAACTTGAATATTAACGTTGTGCATTTTGGTTATTTTGGAATGGTTAGGGAATAATTTTGCACGAATTGCTTTAATTATCAGTATAAAAGTACTATCATTTATGTGGTAAAATACAATATTCATTTATTGCGCTATCGTACACAAACATGACAATTCTGCCTCCGTCTTACGAATTTTCGATCAAATCACGTGTCCTGACGCGAGCTTAACATTTTTTACCCATCACAAAAAAGTGCACAACGCCGCTAAAGAAGTTTTCACTTCAAAAATATGGTCATGCATAATTGTCTCACATGGGATTCGAACCCATAGCACTTCGTCGGTGCAGTCAGAAAGGTTTGCTTGGTAGTATATGTGAATTTGAGGTCTTGGGTTTTGTTATAATCCGATTCTAAATTATACATCAATCACATTGCCTTCAGCCGTATATACTCGTAGTTTTGTCCCTCCAATCATCTTAGGCCTTAATCAGCAATTTATCTTATATTCATCCAAGATATAACCTACATGTGTGTTAAATATCACCAAAATCTGTTCAGCTGTTTGTGGGTAATTAAGTAACAAACATAATATAATATACTAATATTATAAAGAGTTTATTTGTTTGTTTGAACGCGCTAATCTCAGGAACTACTGGTTAGATTTGAAAAATTCTTTTAATATTGGATAGACTATTTATTGAGGAAGGCTATAGGCTATATAACATCACGCTACGACCCACGGGGACGGCGCAGTAACGATAAACGCGGGTGAAACCGCGGGCACATATACGCCACGTGCAAAAGTATTAGGCACCCCTATTGTTTGTCTCTATCTCAACAATGAGCGCTCGGATAAGGGTTTTATGGTCTTACTATTGCATCGGCGGCATTTTTAAACAAAAATAAAACAATAACAAATATTTATGACACCCAGGTGCAGTTTAAAACAATGTTTTTACAAATTTGCAATTTTAAAGTTTACTCTTTTAGTGTGTTATCAGTGCTTGCAGTGAACAGACACATATCGTACGCAATTGTTGTTACCATATTCCTGAAGACTAATATTCATCGAGTTAATAATGCCTAAAAAAGCAGAACTTAGTGCAGAGCAGCGCCTAAAAATTAAAATTTTACATGAACAAGGCATGTCTCAAGTGAAAATAGCCCGAGAAGTGAAGTGCTCGCGTTGTGCAGTGCAATATGCACTAAATCGCTTCAAAGAGATCGGTACTCATGAGAATAGGCCAAGAACAGGCAGAAGAAAAATAACTACAGATCGTGAAGACCGATTGTTAATTAGGCAGTCTCTACAGGACCGTAAAAAAACTGCTTTGGAGCTCGCTGCAGCTTTATCTGAAGGAAAAAGCAGATCAGTGAGCGCGTGTACTGTGAGAAGAAGGCTTATTGCAGCTGGGTTAAAAGGTTGCAAGGCAAGAAAGAAGCCGTGGCTATCGGAGCACAACAAGAAAAATCGGTTGCAGTGGGCCCTCAGACATAGAGATTGGACAGTGGAGGATTGGTCCAACGTACTGTGGTCAGACGAATCTAACTTTGAGGTATTGTTATTTAATTTATGTATTATACCAAAACACATAGCCGTCTTTGAAATCACGTCCTGCGAGGGAAATATGCAATCTTGAATTAAGTTATTTTTTTGCTTGTTCCATAGGTGTTTGGAACACCCGGTGTTACTTACGTCAGGCGAAGGGTGGGCGAAGAGTACAACCCAGATTGTGTAGTGCCCACTGTTAAACACGGTGGAGGCTCAATAATGATCTGGGGTTGCATGGCTGCCGATGGAGTGGGCGAAATGATGTTGTGTGAGGGGCGAATGAATAGCACCAAATACACAGAAGTTCTGGAAACAGCTCTAGCACCGTCTGTTACACAGATTTTTGGTGCTACAAACACCGACGGCGTAAAATTCCAGCAGGACAACGCCACTTGCCACAAGTCAGCACACACTATGGCATGGATGGCTCAAAATGGAATAGATCTTTTGGACTGGCCGCCACAATCACCGGACCTCAATCCTATTGAACATATTTGGTCTATTTTGAAGAAAAATATCCGTAGACACTCGATAAGCAACAAGCAAACACTACTCGCCGCGTTAAAGCATGAATGGCAAAAGATATCCCAAGAGGAATGTTTTAAGCTGGTAGAGTCAATGCCAAAAAGAGTGGCTGCTGTCATTAAATCCAAAGGTGGACCGACAAAATATTAATTATTTTATTAAAATAAATCTTAGTAATCATATGTTTTGTTTTCTTTACATTCCCTATGCTCAATCACCCTAAAACTGACATTACTATAGGGTGCCTAATACTTTTGCACGTGGCGGTATTTATAATATTAGTAGTATTTCTGGCATCCCTAACTATCTCCATATATGGCTGATGACATTTTAGTTCGAGCACCTGTTAATATTTTAATGCCTAATAATAAAGCACATTAGTTGACACACTAATAATGTAACTGCGTCTAACTCGTAGTAATTAAAGTGGCAACCTCATAACTGTCAATGCGCAGACGGCTACGAGTTCGATACCCGCACGGTACAAAAAAGAAAACTTACAGATTGACGTCCCGAATGTAGGTATTCCTTGTGATTCCTCTTCCTCTATGATACAGGAATTATTCCCTAATACATGTAAAGAATTCAATATATTAAGCATAAACAGATTTAGGAATAATAATAATAATAATATTCTATCACATACACACAACACCATCTAGCCCAAACTAAGCAAAGCTTGTACTATGGGTACTAGACAATGGATAAACATACATATATACTTTTTCGTTTTTTTTTTGTAAATACATACATATTATACATAGAAACACCCAGACCAAGACAAACATCCATGTTCATGCACACAAATGTTTGACTTGTGCGGGAATCGAACCCGCGACCTCAGGCGTGGCAGTCGGTTACACTAACCACTACGCCATCGAAGCCGACAATATATATATCGATATGATTTGCCTTCTATTATATGGAACAGAAATATCGTAGACAAATTTTGCATACATTTTTCTAGCTATGTTTAATAACATCTCACGTTCATGTCTTAGTACCTATACACAGCGACTCATCAACCTAGACTGTTTGGACTTTGAACTATTAGAAGTTGAACGCTGCGAATCGTGCGAGAGAGTACGTTATATTTTTGTTATTTTGTCTCATACACGCTGAACGGGCCGCGGGCGTCGTCGCCGCACACTAGTGCACCGCGATGGGTCTACACCACTATGCACAGTCCCTTTCCGATAATTCTCTATTTTGTATGTAGAGTAGTTATACGTATATAGGATGTCTAACTTGATGTATACCTGTACGGATTCAGATATAGAGCCAATCAAAAAGTCGTGAACTCGCTCTCTAATACGTGGTGGTAATATAACGTAAACAAAACTTGATTGCACGGATAGCGCAGTGGTTAAAGTGATCAACTCGCCACTATGCCGAGTTGCCGAGTGTTGTGGGTTCGAATCCCACACGGGACAAAAATTTATGTAATCCACAAATGAGCCGAGCCTGGTTATGACGAGTTGTTTTTTTTAAATAATAAATCTGTTTAAATGTGTGTAACGTCCTCCGCGAGACAGAATTCATTCCTAATGCGGGCATTGTCTTATTTAAATGACTATTCCATGAAACCGGCCAAGTTCGAGTCGGACTCGCGCACGAAGGTTTCCGTACCATTATCTATAAAAACGGCAAAAAAATCACGTTTGTTGTATGGGAGCCCCCTTAAATATTTATTTTATTCTGTTTTTAGTATTTGTTGTTATAGCCGCAACAGAAATACACCATCTGTGAAAATTTAAACTGTCTAACTATCACGGTTCATGAGATACAGCCTGGTGACAGACGGACTGACGGACGGACAGCGGAGTCTTAGTAATAAGGCCTCGTTTTATCCTTTGGATACGGCACCCTAAAAACATAAAATACAATAGGTGATAGACACCCCTGCTAAAACCATTCGAAGAGATATTGAGGTGATATTAAGCTTATGTATCTTCTCTTATCTTATGTGGGGGCCAGTCAGTGCAGACCGGCGCCACTTCGACCCAGTGGGATCTTTTGTGTCGACACTCTCCCAATAACGACTGCCATAGATGTTCATGGCAGCCGGACCAACGGCTTACCGTGCTCTCCGAGGCACGGAGCAGGCGATAATTGTCAATCAATACGCACATAATTTCGAAAAGTCATATAACTTCCGAAAGTCGGAGGTGGGCGACGTGGGTTCGATCCCGAGACCCTCTGCATTGCAGTCTGTTGATCTCCCCACTGAGCTATCGCTGCTCTTAAAGCTTATGTAACAATTATAACATAATTTGAGTCAAAGTAGCCATAAAAGTTAATTTTATAGGTATATGTCGTATACATATCACTACCGCCTTGCAATCAAAATCATTGCTCTATCATTTCACTATTACCCAGAGGCAGTAATATAGACAATACTGTATCATTAAACTGCCAACAATAACACCTAACAACACTTTTGTTGTTGGTGGTCTACTCATAAACATAATTAATCTTACAACATACAAATCTTTCGCCATAAATTTACAAAATGACTCAATAAAATAAATATTACAATATTAACGAATTAGAAACTCGAGACAATTTATTTGCAATCAAAACGATGGTTGAAAGCGACATCTATAGGCGATAAACGTGCAGCTTTCCATTTTAGTTTTATATTGCTATGCCGCACGTCGTGATGAAAATATATGTACCTATTTCTTATTTAACCGTTCGACGTTTTACGTATAAGTAACAAGCATCCAATGATCTGCACATATTTATGAAATACTTGGTTATCCGGGCCACACTTCACTGTGGCTCAATCTGACTTTTAATGTCCCGTTCCCGTATGAATTTCGGAATTAAGCGTATATAAAAACACTTATGTACTCGTCTATAAAGACATACGAGTATAAACTTGTGACAAAATTTAAGTCAATCCATCGATTATATTTCGCGTTTTGCGGATACAAACATACGGGAACTTTAAAAAAAATATAATATACCTACTAGCGCATCCGTTGTCTTGCCCGTACGTCGGCTTGCCAGAGCCAACAACCGGGGACCTACTCGAACGTATACAAAAATTTCATCAAAATCGTTCTTACCATACTTACGAAAAGAAGAATTATATATATGACTAGCGACCCACCGCGACTTCGCACGGGTACTATAAAACCATAACAAATTATAAACCTAAACCTTCCTCATGAATCACTCTGTCTATTGGTGAAAACCGCATGAAAATCCGATCAGGAGTTTTTGAGTTTATTGCGAACAGACGTGGCGGGGGACTTTGTTTTATAATATGTAGTGAAGATATTATAATGTATACCCAATTGTTTGCCACCGTTACTGTAATAAGGGTCAAGTTAGGACAAGCCTACATCTATGAATATGGTGACATTAAAGAAAGAAAGAGTTGCTACTGATAGAACTAATCCTACCTGCATTCCTACCACTGTAACGCCTGTGTAACCAGGTTCAGCAGTGAAGGACATAGAAACTTCCTAATTTCGACTCTCGTGAAGTCCCACAGCGAGTTAAAGAGATATAGAACCCGCAACGAATAACCAGAATGCTAATACAAAGCATGAGGATTTGGATGATAGAAAGAGTTAGGCTTTAGTCTGCCGTCAGTTTCCTTAGTGATTTTAACCTACCGTCAGAAATGTTCAAGCCTTAATACATTTCGATTCTCCAAAGAATACACACTGACCATAGCCTATGCTCGGACACAATACCAAGTTTAACATTCACGCGTTTTTGATACTGCTAGAAAGAACTAAAACGCACTTCATCATTTTACAGATATGACAGGTTCCTAGCAAGTGCAAATCCATAATTTCCACCTCCAGAAAACAGTCGTGAGCTCACACAACAGTGAACTATTTAGCTATTTCCCAACCTCAAACAATACTTATTAATTCCAATAACAGAAGCTAAGACTATTACCATTGATTATGCGCAATTGTATTCAGAACACACTACATACATCATTCGATTCCGTCCGCACTGTCGTACGAGAAAGCGAATGATTTATGACGCCGTTGTACCAAGCAAAACGCGTTGATTTTCTATAGAAATCATTGCCTAATGATGCTGTTTAGGGTTGGAGTAACTGTATCGGATGTTAAATGAGTAAGTGGGACGTAGACCCGTATCATTGTAGATGGATCTGGTTCAAAAGGCATTTTAAAAGGGACTAACGCCCTTTGAAATTTATAAACAATCTGGAAAATCAACTAGCTCGAAACTGGACAATGAAAGAAGCATTGTGTCTGAGTCCCGAAGCTCGCGATAGCCAAACTAAAACTCTTAAGAAGATTATTATTTTATTAATGTGTGTGAACACAAGCCCAAGCTGGCTTCATGATAGGTACTTTGTGGTAATTTTACATGTATAGAAACACTAATAGATATTTAAATAAAGTGTTAGTACTTTGAAATACATCACACTTCAAAATTGTACGAGTACCACAGACGTCTCCCAGTGGTCATGGCTGCTTAAAAAGAGTAGAAACGTCGAGAAACTGTAAATTATATGAATAGTTTTATATATTATAAAATCAGTTTAAATGTTAAAAGGCCTGATGGTAAGTCATCAGGCCAGGACTAATGCACAATGATTTAAATGTTAACCTTGACGATGCCAGAACGTCAAGTGCTGTTGCTTCAAAGAAAAATTCCATAATTAGTTTGTCTGTTACTTCAATAAACTATAAAGTCGCCGCTTCATCAGTAAATTATCTTATGATACTTGGCAATATGTGAATGTTAAAAGTGAATCTAGTCGGCTGTAAAAGTACAATCCTAAAAGGGAAACCGTCACGTTGCAAGAGTACAACTAGTCATATTGTTTCTGCATTTTGCCCGGTACCTAATTAAATTACCGAAATTCACATATCTATCTCTTCTATTCCTTATCTTATTTCCTTGTACAAATGGCCAGCATCAAGAAAGTGATATATTTACCATCAAGCGGACACTATACCTGTTTGCCAATTTACTGTATATGAAAAGCCTAATATGTAAAACTAAGCTTTTTCGCTGGAAGTGTAGTAGCCCTTACTATAATTCTCAATCGATCGTTTAGTTCTTGCTCAACGTGACAGGTGGCGCCATCTGTCAACGAACTCATGCATTACACATATTTAGAATGTATTTATTGCAGTGTGGGTTCCATAAGTTTGTTATATTCGCTCCAACCTACGGCGACATGATTTCAGGTAACATTTTGTATATTACTCGATTTGTAACTATGTCAACATCTTCGTTTCCTTTCCTCGTATAAAGTGTATACAGGTTTTTTATTGCTTCTAGTAGCAATTAGCTACCGGCGTAATTGATGTGGATTATTCCAGTCTGCCCTGTTGATCTGTGGGAGACTGATTCTGTCTGCCAGTCTGCCTGCTATTTACCCCAACTTTCCCTCGCTGTTTCTTGAGGGAACAAACGGGAACAAAAATGTCTGATCCTTCCTAGACAATTGAGGGACAGATACAACTTACCACATTTAGCCCGGCTTTTTTTTATTGCGTAGGGCGGCAAACGAGCAGACGGATCGCCGCCCATGGACATCCGCAACCCCAAAGGAGTTACAAGTGCGTTCTTCCTCTTGTCTTCCTAATAAGACCTGTCTGCTTATACTCAGACAGGTCTCAAAGGGCCGCTAAGGCTCTTCTGGCAATTAGAGCAACAAAGGCAAAGTCAAAAATCATTTATTCAATACTATATATTTGTAACCAAAGAAAGTTTAAACGTCCGAATTAAAACATCATTTGCTTACTTTTATAAAAGTTTCCTTTCATATTTAAACACTATGCAAAATTTAATCATCATCATCATCATCAGGCTATAATAGTCCACTGCTGGACATAGCCCTCCCCCAAAGAGCGCCATAGCGCCCTGTCTTCAGCTTGCCGCATCCAGCATCTGCCTGCAGTCTTTCGCAGATCGTCATCCCACCTGGTCGGAGGGATGACGATGCAAAATTTAATAGGTATACATAATTGCATCAAACTTATAATTCAATAACTCGTGCCCGCGGGTTCGCTCGCGTAAACAAAAGGGAACACAATCCGAAATAAAAAATATATACGTTAATCCAGAACATGATCTATCTGCGTGCCAAATTTCATCAAAATCCGTTCAATAGTTAACTCCTGTTTAAGTAACCAACATCTAAACATCTTCACAAAAACTAACAGTATTCTAATTTTGTTTCATTTTTGTTCACAGGTAAACATCGTTCACACACTGCATTATATCAAGTAGCTAACTATTCCAAGGTAGTCTTCCAAGTCTAGCGAGTAATTGCCATAAATACGTACCGTGGCTATAAATAAACATATCTAAGACTATTAGATTATTATTTACAAAGATAGTCTTGTTAATAGCTGAACAAACATCGTAAATACTAATGCAGCAACATAACAAAGACTTTAAGAGCAATCTAATAAAACAATATCTAATAAATAATGAGTTTATGCGTAAATTTAATTCAAGACAAGCACGCACTATTATATATATATATATGTAGCGACTACATTATTACACGTATTCCGATAAAGCACATCTTAAGATAAGTTAAAAATGCACACGCATACAAATGTATACACGCGCTACACTAGTATATAAGCTTTACTTTTACTGAAATTAAACAGATTATAACACCATCTGAGTCTCGTTATACTTATTGCCAAATCACAGGCAAATATATATTACTAGCTTTTGCACGCGGTTTCGCTCGCGTAAACGTTAGTAAGAGTACTTTTCCTGAATTATACCTACCCTATGTTCTTTTTTGTTCCCCTGACAACGTGTATATATGCGAATTTATTAAATTATAAATGCGAATAAGAGTTATTTTTTGTTTATTTGTTTGTTACGCTTTCACGCCTTAACTATTCGACCGATCATCATGAAATTTTGTATACCTATTGTCAGGGGTACAGAATACGACATAGGGTACGTTTAATTCAGAAAAAAGCACTGTTACTAACCTAAACTAAACTTTTTTATTTTTTAACTCGCGGGAATGCATACCTTCCCGCGGAAAAGGGGAGCGGAGACGTAATGTCGGGCTCACTCGGGGAAAGATGGAAAGTCCCGGGTACTACCGACTAAACCTACCACGGTGTGCCAACTCGCTACCTTGGATTTTGGGTGAGTTGCTGACACTGAAACTACATCAGCAACTCACCCAACAGTGCCCGAGGCTAACCTAACTTACATTTACGCAGGCGAAGCCGCGGGGAAAATCTAGTAAAATATACATCAGAATAATGCCGCTCTTAAATACATTTATTTCTACATATCACATAATAGTCCATTCAACTATAAAGTAGTTTATAAACAGCCTTTTCCTCCAATAGTTCAGCTTCGTGTCTGTCAATCTAACGCTATGTTCCGGCAACCTGGTCACACCTAGTTATATGTCAAAGTAGGTAATAGCTATTTATAAATCATTGAATGATTAAAGTACAGATAACATAGAGAGGTGTGGTGGCATACGTTTTAAAAACTATATTAAATTCTTATCACACATACGGATTGGCAAATGGATCAACAAACAAAAAAGCCATTGATTTACGTATGAATCTATAGTCTGCTAATAAATGTAACATAGCATAATAAACTTTGTAGTAAAAGTTACATTCAATTATATGCAATCATCAACCCCACCTATATTGCGCAAACATTAAACAATAATTTTACTAATTTTCTATTCCACTTTGCGCACCAGGTATCAGGGACTATGTTTTGAGGAGTATCAGCTAATAAAAATATCGAAACTTCACCCGATTCTTAATGTACGAACTATTCCGAGCGAAAAATCACATAACTAATTAATTATATTATAATAATAATTTAAATGTGTCAAAAGCATCATAAAACAAAACCTACATTATAAATGTTTAGATAATTATGTCACTCAATCATGCGTTAGCCGTTTATGAAGCTTGGCACATAAACGATGTCCTGGATTACACATAGATTTTTATCCCTGTAATGTGTTCACATAGCATTTATGTGGACGAAGCCGCGAACAAAATCTTGTTATTATTTAAGTCTCTATATTTTTTACATAACCAAGGCAAAGGCAAACATACCTTAAACGCCTGATGGTAAACGTTTACTAATACTAGAGGTAGCATTCGCACGTTGCGAACTTTAGAGAAAATATATATAAGTGCGATAAAAGAAAAGGAATGAGGAGGTAAGCATGAGACCCTGCAAAACTCTTACATACCAAGCGTAACACGGTTACTACACTTATCATGTTTACCTGTATAAAAGTACCTAGAACGGCTATGTACTTAAAAAGTAGTTTAGTAATTTGTTACCTAGTAGTTACAAACAAATACCTACTCACAGATTTTGCAAGGAATTCAAAGACTGGCTAATTGAACAATCCTTTTACTCAATAAAAGATTACTTTGATGGTTGTCAAAAATAAATGTAAATTGTAGTAAAAGCGTAATATATGTGCATGTGTATATAACAATTATTAGTCTAGCAATAATTTACAAATTAAGAATATTTTATGATCTTAAAGCGTTTTTGATTTTAATTAAGATTGGCATGTCACAGTTTGACAAAATGTATATGGCTCCAATTATATAATATTCCAATTTATATACCAACATTTATGCAAATAAAAATATTCTATTCTATTCTGTAGGAGCTTGGTGGCGGAACAAGGGAATCATCATAAAATAATTGGCAATAACTTTCACTCCTTGTGTAGCGGTAATTCTTGTTACAGAACAAGGAAACGGAATCAATCTAGAGATCACACAATATTTGTATCTCAATGAAACCCTAAACTGACCGCATTAATATTGGCAAGTTACTTGCGAAAACAAAGGTATGTCATCCTTAATGTCAATACTATAAAATAGTATACAATCTCTTAAAGTCCTGTTTAGTGAGAATGTGACATTTGGAAGCGTTAAGCTTTCATAGACAATAAGCGTGTGAACTAATCCATTCCCTTACTATAGTAACGCTCTAGTTTGTGAAAAAAGAAACTCCAGTCAGTCCAGTAATGCATATATTATCTAGCTTGAATCCTAAATCAGGGTTAGTGCCATTGCGATTTTGCCAAAAATAATTGTATGGTATAGTTCTAATTTCTTAAATTTGTTAAATTTGGCTTAACAGCCATCCTAGTCGTCAAGCAAATTTAAGCCTAATGATGCTTTGCAGCAGATAGATACTGATGACAGTTTGTATAAAATTAAATGGTCATAACAGCCTGGATTGCCGGCTTCATGTGCTCTCTAAATAAATAGTGTCTAATAATATTTCTCTTAACAAAATCTTTCAGCTTTTGCAAATTGTCGTAAAGAAAAACTGATTGCCTTTTTTACTGAACCCAGAAATTGAAGCCTTCATTATCAATATTGAGTAGCTCTTTTAAACAATTTCGTTTCCAAAACATATTCTAGAACTATGTTCTATAGACAAAAATACGTCTAAAACTTACGACCTTAAAAATGTTGTCAAAACCTTTGACTTTCTTTAAGGTTTTCACTAAATTTCATGTCTCTACTCACTTCACTAACTAAAGCTTTTCGATCGAGTTTTAACAGTAATGGCTATAATCGTGCTTACTTAATGCGGTCCTAACTCGGTCGAAGTCAGCTCTACCGTCTAATTGGTTCCACGAGGACGGACGATTTCTCTCACCCTTATAATGGACGTTATTACGAATCTACATAGAGATTTCTCAACACCGTATTGTTTTGTTTGTCTATTAACGCTATTGGAATCAATTTCGAAGTATTTCTATTGGAATTACCGCATAATCGTAACTATTAAAGGTGAAAGGTTTTCCTTGAAATGCGTCATGAGTTCGATCTCTCCTTTTCAACTATTTCCGGCCACTTCACGTATATCACATTTTCCACTTGCCAGATCAATCCTATATAATCTCTCTTGTCTTAAGAGATAAGAGAAGCTTGCATAAAGAATGTTATTAAAGTATAAGTACTGTCATGGCATTCCTTATGCACGCTTATCGATATTTGGTTCGCTTGAATTGACTCTTCTCCAGAATGTATCTCACTTTGTTAAAGAACTTCCACCTAAATCTCCCCAATCCGTTGGTCGGATTCACATATTTTGTTGTATATAATTTCTTGGCAAATCTTTAGAGGTAATTCTTTCCACATATTCAAACCATCTTAGTTAACCTTTCTCAATTCTAGTCGTGTTTAGCATAACACTTTGCTAATTTGTAAAATTACAAACATAGAATGCCCATATTCCCAAGTAAGTCGGTACCTACCTACCATAAGGCAGTGTACACTTCCATACAGTACCTTCTAATCGTATCCAATCATAATAAATATCAAAATCATTGAATGGAACTATTATGTCAATCAAAGTATCAAACCATAGCCAAGTAATGTCGGAACAAATCGACCGTCACATTCTAATCATTGTGACGTCATAACTTCCTATTCTTATATTGTCACATCACGCGCTTAAGCCGGCACCTGACATTTAACGAAACTTAAATATTAAGATTGTCGTGCAGGAGACACAAATTAGTGACGCGCGTTTTGCATTCGAATAATATTCGAATATAATTGTGCACAACGCGATACCTATTTATGATACGAAGCACGCGAAGTGTTCTTAACACCATCGAATGCAATTCTGCACATTGCTAACAAAAATCTAGTTGATGGATCTGTAGCCGCATTTGCAGCGTTCGATTTATTTACCCAAAGTTGCAATGCCGCTCAACATTCAACCAGCAAGGCTGACAAATTGTCTCCGCACTACAGATGATCAAAGCCAAATAACCTACTTTCAATGTATACATATCAACAGAAGTAAGTAGTTTATAGAAATACTAGCTTTTGCCTATGGCTTCACTCGCTGTAAATCAGTATTTTTTCGGATGAAAGGTACTCTATATCCTATCCAAACCTTTATCAACATATATGTGAAATGTCATAATAATCGATCGAGTAGATAAGGCGTGAAAACGTAGCAAACAAACTAGGTCAGTATTAAGTTAGGATAAGTTAAGATTATGAATAAAATATAACAACTTTTTGTTTCGATGACGTTGCTTCTAATCTACCGCCTGTAATGAGTTTAGAATACAGAGTATCCCCAGAAGTCGAGTCAAGCCGGTATTAGGTAACAGGCTAAGTTATAATAGCTAGCATAAAAATATATAAAAAATCTAAGTTATGTATTTTAAAAATTATAGGCATTTAAAAAAAATCGACATCCTACACCTAATTGAAAAAATTCGAGAGCTTAAAGAAGCATTATTCGAGAATACATAACTATAAAATTAATTCACAAAGTAAATATCTGTAGTAACAGGAGTGAAAAGACCGTCACAGGGTGAAAAGCACCTGCCAAAAATATTGATAGGTGCCCTTCGTGGACTAGGCTAGGTGCTATTCGGACGGGTGCTCTAAGTGGACTACGTCGATTTATCATCGACTTCTGGGATAACCTGTATATCTTTGTCTCTTCAATCCTAAACTACAAGTCCCAGTTAGAAAGAGAGAACATTACTACTCACGATGTTAAATTTATAACCTTCAATCGTAGAACTGTCATAAATAGCCGATTCAATTTCGTACGACGATTGTACGTCTAATTACATAGATCAAAAGTACGACGTATGTTACAAATCAAATGTAACTTCTCTTTCAAAAGAAATTGACATTTGATTTGTAGTATCTTATTATACTGTGTATTGATGTGATAGCATTGAAATATTTATTGAACAGTTTATATGAGCTTGAAGCTTAGAATCTAGTTGTGTTATGTGTAATGATGGTCTTATAGCTGCTAATTAAAGACATTATAGAAAAGCTGCGTGACATGCATTACCGTTAAGCATTACGAGTTACTATTAATTTATTTAATTAAAAAGAATCACATATCTAGCACCTGTTTTTAGCCCACGGCTTCACTCGCTTTAATTAAGTAGATTTTGTTAGTAAATTTATATTCTGGATGAAAGGTATAACGTATAATATGCTAATTTTCATGATGATCGGTCGAATAGTTGATGCGTAAAAGCTTAACAAATAAACTCACATTCGCATTTATTCCTAATATTAGTTAGTTAGATAACAACTGTTAGAAATATATATAAAGATTACCTTTCAAAATTTGACAATGTGCCTAGTACTCACGACTTAAAATATAGTTTACACCCTATCATACACCTCTGCTAATCTCTTTGCATACATTTAAGGTATTTTAAATACATACAAACGACGACTTTGACGTCAAAGATTTTTGGAACAAGCATAGGTAATCTTTGTGTCCGTTGTTTCGGTACCTGTAAAGTACTCCGTGACAAAGAAGAGGATTCCGGCGACTGGGACCGCAATTATTACTTTAAACATTTTTCGTTTGACTGTACTGTTTTTGGCTTGAGCAATAGATTTTTGTATTTATTTATAGGTGGTCCCCGTTGCTGGAAGAAAAATATTAAAATTAAATGGATCCGGCAACTCCCAGTCGCCGGAATCCTCACAAAGAAAATGTTTATGCCTAGTGCGAAAATTGTCTTTTTAAAACGAAACGGAAGGTATAGTAATCTTGCTTTTTACTCGTAACCTTCATTAGAACGACGCTGGTCATAGGAATTCACATGCGTCATTCTTTAATTTAGTTGGTTGGTTGGTTCGTTTCCTCTCCATTAACTTGTGGGTCAATCGACCCGTCATCATCATCAATGGTACTTCCATCATGATAGCATCTTCTCGTTACAAGGATATGTTATATAATTTGATATTAATAGACTGTCTTAGTATTCCTGAGATGTTAACAATTAGGCATTTGAAATATAATAGTAAAACTATGTGGTTTGTTTAAAGTTCCCAAAACAATGTATATTTACGTCCAATTGTAGATTAACTACTATCTAAAACATCGTTGGCGGTTTACGTCCACTGGATACTCTTCAAGCGCTGTGCCATTATTGATCCTGATAAGAAATTATCCATCCTGGGAATTCGCTATCTTACAGTATACTGCACGAATGGTGAAATCTCTTAAATTGTTGGATGTGGATCGAAAGTAAACAAAAATAAAAATTGTGTGTTCCACTAATAGTTATTTCGAATCTGAATTTTCGTAGCTTGAATGATTTTAAAATTATCTACTAATATTACTACAACATTTAAAGAGAGACTAAGAAGAATTCCTGAATTACTTCAAATATGAACGTTGTTTTGTAAAGGTATCTAATACATACTAGCGGTCGCCTAGTGCTCGAAATTCGACCAACTGATATATATTATGTCATGTCATTATACTCGTATATTGATATATGTAACCATAGTTACGCGCTTCGACTGCGTGTGTCAAATGCATGATTGTGTGCGTGTAGTGCTTTTTCATTAATTTAATGTATTTATTATACATATTTTATATAAATATTAGCATTCGTCACTTCTTCTCTGTATAAACTATAAGTGTGCGAAATTTCATACTCCTCCGTCCGCCCAATTTTCGTGAAAAGGGATCCAAAGTTTTCGCTTCACGTATTAATATATAGATACTACGGCTATTCAAATATTGTCAATCAATTTGGGTTGTACTCTGCTTGTAATAATATCATTCAATCATGATTCGAAAGACACGTGGCGCCATCTATAATCATAAGAACGTTATTATTGTTTTCCTCGGGAACAGTAAATTTTTTCGTGATGAAAGGTAGCCTATATCCGTTTCTGTACACCTGTCAACGTATATGCAAAATTTCAGGATGATCGGTTCAGTGGTTTTGGCGTGAAAAGGTAACAAACAAACAAACTCATTTTCGCTTTTATAATATTAGTTAGGAGTTAGGATTAGGATAGGATTAGGATTAAAGAAATAATATATTATAATTAAAAAAGAATATCGATTCTTACTTTATCATAAAGTCAATCAAAATCGTATCACTCCTTATAAAAATATCGATAATACTTTTTGCAGAGCTTTTAATACCATACAACTTTCTCAGTCGGCGCCATGCCTCATCCATACACAAGGAGTTATCTCGTCATCTCTGACTCAATCATACAATCTGTGTACAGGGTTGTTAAACGTATCTCATTACGAACTGACATACTTTACCGATGATTAAAAGCTTATTAGCCAGTGTTAATTAATCAAAACCTGTTTTTTTTAAACTTCTCCCGCACTGTAATAATTGTGTCTCGGAGACTTTACAAACATTCAAACAACAGACACAAAGAACATGCAGATTGGGAACAACCATTTGTGGATCACATAATTTTTTGTGCCGTGTAGGTTTCAAACCCAGCCAACTCGGCGCAGGGCAGTGCGAAGGCAATCACTTAAACCACTACACCATCCGTGCAGTTATCTTATCTTATGTGGGGGCCAGTCAGTGCAGACCGGCGACACTTCGACCCAATAGGATCTTTTGTGTCGACACTCTCCCAATAACGACTGCCATAGACGTTCATGGCAGCCGGGACCGACGGCTTAACGTGCTCTCTGAGGCACGGAGCAGGCGATAATTGTCAATCAATACGCTCATAATTTCGAAAAGTAATATAACTTCCGAAAATCATAGGTGCGCGACGTGGGTTCGAATCCGAGACCCTCTGCATTGCAGTCTGTTGGTCTCCCCACTGAGCTATCGCTGCTCTTATCCGTGCAGTTAAAACTTAAAAGTGACAAACACAAACAATCATCTTCTCTCTAGCCTTTTATTATTCCCAAGTCACTTGGGGTCGGCTTTCTAGTCTAACCGGATTTGACTGGATATCAGTTTTTACACGGAGCGACTGCCATCTGACCTCCGCATCCCGAAGGCTAACGATACCCTAAGGCTAGACCAGTGTCAGGATATTAGAGGGCACTGACTTCCCAATAACGACTGCCATAGATGTTCATGGCAGCCGGGACCGACGGCTTAACGTGCTCTCCGAGGCACGGAGCAGGCGATAATTGTCAATCAATACGCTCATAATTTCGAAAAGTCATATTACTTCCGAAAGTCAGAGGTGCGTGACGTGGGTTCGAACTCGAGACCTCTGCGTGGCAGTCCAACGGTTTCCCACTAGGCTATCGCTGCTAATAAGCATAATACACCTAATATTTTTATTTTGTAATCAATGAAACATGTAATTATGATGCAGTTTTATAGATCTGATTCAGCAAAACTGAATTTCGTGCGCGTTTAGATATGAACGTAACGTGTCTATTCTTACTTCCTAACTAATATTATAAATGCGAATGTGAGTTTGTTAATTTGTTACGCTGTCACACCTTAACTACTCGATCGATCATCATGAAAGGAGACCGACCACCTTGTATGGGACCCTGGCCTGGGCGTGAACAAATTTATATTGTAATAACAATATTAATTTTGAGTAGCCTAAACTGAGTAGAAAATAAATATTTATTTTCATGTGTCACCATCACCTTGCTGGTGGAGTGACATTTTCATATCTTGCTTGGTACCTAATACCATATTACAGACATTATGTGAGCACAGCAACCAACAGTTCTTCGGCCGACTATGCAGTTGCAGTACGCCTTATTGCTTCCAGGCTGTGTGTATTATTTTGATATAATATATAAATAAAATACGTCAGTTTCATACTACTGGATGGTAACCAATATTTATTATATATTAAAACAAAACTTTTAATATGTTACTTTGTTTATAAGACGATTGTCCACGTACAAGCCGAATATGGACGGTCTCCTTTCGCATACACCTAGTCAGGGGTACAGAAAAGGACTTAGAGATTTTCATCCAGGAAAACCTCCTGTTCTCGAGATTGGAATTTATTGACGAAATCTACATTAACACGAGCTAAACCGTGCGCAAAATTTAGTAGTATACAATATAATTGTATATTATATAGTCAAACCCAACAGCTAGGACTTACGAGAAAGCATAGTCAATGCGAAGTTTATTAACAAGTAAGATTTAAAGCGCGGTTATGCGGCTCTGACACTGATTTCTAAAGACTTATATTAGCTGGCTGTTAAATCTTCACAATGATCATGCAAGTACTCCAGAGATAAAGTGAGTCAATCTTATTCGTCAATATATAAGTATACTGGATTTTGCCCGTGGCTTCGCTCGCAATGTAGGTTTTGTTTATTTAGAATTTATTTTTGTTAAATTTCCATTATATTATTTTTTTATCAGTGTTCCTTTTTAATTTAACTGTGTTTTGTTGAATTTGTATTTGCATTAATGTCAATTTACCAAACTGTTTAACTTCATATAAAAACCATTTTTTGTAAACGATGTGAAATGATGATGTACTCACGATGTGTTCTCCTGTAATTGAAGGAGCACAAATTATCGAACCACTTTTTGTAATTATTGCATGTACTGTGTATCCTTTGTTGGAGTTCCTAAGAATAAATAAATGTTAGATTAGATTAAGGGAACACCGCGAAACGCGACGCCCGTACTCATTGACACTCATTGTACATATATCATTAGTTAAAGAGCGGTCATAAGGTCTAAAATTGCGATGCGCCCGCAATGATCGAGAGCGCTTAGAAATTGTTTATTAAAATATTAAAATATTATTTAAAATGATTGGTTTTAGTTATGGAAATAATGAGCTAGCAAATTACTAATATTGATGTTACGAATATATTTGAGTAATTCCTAAGCATAATAATAGTGTAACTTCCTTGTAATTTCAAAAATAGTAATTTTTCAGAGGTGTTTTCGAAAATAATTATGATCGAGCCAAAATCACAATATCGTGTTTTTGAACTTGGAAATTCTAGTTAAAGACATCAATTTACTTATATCAAAATTCTAGATTAATTGGTCTTCTCATAGTCCTATACTATTCGATGAAAGTTAGTGCATTTTTTCAGTGTGTCCTCTTACTACTTCTTACTAACAGTATATTTTCCTGGACGAAAGGTATACCCTACGACTTCTTCTGTTCCTCTGGCAACGTGTATGAGAAATTTCATGATGATCGTTTGAGTAGTTAAGGTGTCAAAGCGTCACAAACAAACAAACTCACTTTCGCATTTATAATATTAGTTATTAGTAAGTTCGGTCTAGCAAGCCATATTAGAGCTCACCAAAGAAAAGATCCATGACTTCTAAGGTCGCCGTCATCGAAATCGATGAGGAGGACTATATATATATATATCTATATATATATTTATATATATATATATATATATATATATATATATATATATATATACATATATATTAGTAAGGATTATTATCACGACCTTATAAATTCTAGTTTGAGAGCACGTCTGCCTCGATAGTCCAGTGTATATGTTTGGGGATAATTGACAATCGCGAAAGGTTCGATTCTTAGAACGTGCAAAGCGTTACTGTATTTTGCTGTTAAGACTGCGCCGAGCGAAATGTGCCAGAACAGGCGGTCACAGTTAAGTGAATAAAATCAACACTTTTTGTTTAATACAAATATAAAATATACATTTACCATAACAATGAATGTGTTTACACGGAGTAATTACTCCGTGTAAAAAACTTAAAATAATTCATATTTTCACCTACAAAATTACGTAAATTTGCACGAAAAATGCAAAAACGTAAGCTCGTGTTACGTGATTTTTAGATTACAACAGTAGAAATCTATCCTATTTTACAGCTTAAACGAAACATAAATAGTTATATTATAATTTGTCCGTGCCAAATATTTAAGTTATTGGTTGTGAATAAAGATACATATTTATCAAAAAAGCACTTCAAATCCTCCATACAATTTTACTATGGCGGCCGCGCGCCGATTTGAATATGCGCCGCACGAGCTCTGTCATTATCTGTCTTACGCTCGGCGCAGTCTTAAGAAATCCTTAACTTTGTTAGGATAATCTCAATCAGAGGAAGGCTTAACCCACGAATGTACACGAACCGTTGTATGAGACAAGAAATCTGCTAGAATCCTAACTAGTTCAATACGTATTCTCTGCGATCCTTGCAATACACATCTAATTTCTAGTTTATGTACATAATATAATATATAATTTACAGCATTTAAAGAAGAAGAAGAAAGAAAGAAATTTGTTTATTTCGTACAGAGCACACAATTAATTATAACAAAATAAACAAAACCATTCTACATATTAAAAACAAAATGTGTATGCCCTCGCCGCAAAGGGTCGCCACCTCAGCATTAGCTGGGCACCCAAATTGAGTCCTACGGTTTACGGCCTATTCTGAATGGCTACGTCGCAAATAAGTATCATATTTTGAAGATTTTCAATGTAATTAATGCCTGTGGCACAGGTTTACCCTAGTACAGGCACCCCTTATAAATTACCTTTACGATGTATCATAGGCTCTGTATCCATTTGTACCAATTTAAGTTAAATAAATGATTATTATTATTATTATTATTTGACCACAAGGCGTAAACTGTATTAATAGGATAACTGGAATTTTTTTCGAATTCCTATTGTCATTGTAAAGTTAATAACTAGTTAGATTCAAAGGTTTGCTATCTTATCTTATGTGGGGGTCAATTAGTGCAGACTGGCGATACTTCGACCCAGTGGGATCTTTTGTGTCGACACTCTCCCAATAAACGACTGCCATAGATGTTCATGGCAGCCGGGACCGACGGCTTAACGTGCTCTCCGAGGCACAGAGCAGGCGATAATTGTCAATCAATACGTACATAATTTCGAAAAGTCATATAACTTTCGAAAGTCAGAGGTCCGCGACTGGGTTCGAACCCGAGACCCTCTTCATTGCAGTCTGTTGGTCTCCCTACTGAGCTATCGCTGCTTTTAAAGGTTTGCTAACACCTTATATATATGTTTTTAAAAGGCTTCTCCTGCACTAGGAAGGGTTCCTGTGTAACGTGGGATTTTACAAACATTTAAACAACGGACACAAAAGACACTCGGATTCGAACCGACTATTTGTGGACCTCACTAATTTTTGTTGCGGTTGGGTATCGAACCCACAGTACTCAGCGCAGAGGCAAGGACCACATTAACCACTACGACATCAGTAAAATATGATTTTAGTATACTAACTGTGCCCGCGGTTTTAGCCGCGTTTATGATTGCCGCGCCGCTCCTGCGGGTTGTAGCGTGATCTTATATAGCCTATAACCTTCCTCGATAAATAGGCTATCTAACACTAAAATAATTTTTCAATTCGAACCAGTAGTTCCTGAGATTAGTGCGTTCATCTAAACAAACAAATAGACAAACAAACTCTTCAGCTTTATAATATTAGTATAGATTTATAGACATACAAATGTGATTCTATATATTTAACCTTTACATACAAATGCAGGGTATACACATTAATCATGTGAACGGGTGAAACCTGAACAGCTGTATAGAAATTGTTTACCGACTGTTGTATTGACCTGAAGTGAAGGCGCACAAATGCGAATTTCACGATAACCCTACTGGGTACGTCTGATACATATCGTTGGTATCTCTCGATCGTTGACGCAGCACTATCTGGAATTAGGGCTACCAAATATAAAAATATAATCCTTACTAATATTATAAATGCGAAAATGAGTTTGTTTGTTTGTTACGCTTTCACGCCTTAACTACTCAACCGATCAACATGAAATTTTGCATACACGTTGTCAGGGGTACAGAATAGGACATAGGGTACCTTTCAGCCAGAAAAAAGAACTGTTCCAAACTTAATCTTTTTTTTTTTGGGAGGGGGGAAATGCTCCTGATAACCTAACCTACATTTACGCGAGCGAAGCGGCGGGTGAAAACTAGTGTTAAATAAATGCGATAAAATCTGTGTAAAGTAGTTTAATTTCAATTAATAACTTCGCGTAAACGTAAGATAATTATACTATTATTGTCTTCTGTTTACGCGAATGTTATTCATTGAAATTAAACTACTATATACGGGTACTTTGAAATAACTACACTGGAACATTGAGACAACTACCATCTTAGTCTCCCCGTGACCATGGCTGCTGAAAAGCAACCGAAACGTCGGGGAAAGTGTAAAAATAAATCTAAATAGTATAGTAATAGTATAAATAGTTTTAAAAAGTTTCAATAATTTAATTAGCTTAAAAATTTGTAAAGTTTAATAGTGATTATAGTAGTGTAACAGTTTTTCAAAAAATGTTGTAACAGTGTCAAATAAACAACGCGATAAAATCCGTATATAGTAGTTTAATTTCAATAATTATACTAGTTGTATTATAGATGGTTTAATTGTAAGGAGCATTAGTACAACGTATCATACGTGGGACGTATATCTTTATGTCTAATCACAACGACTGCACTAGAAATAAGACCTGTGTTTTGGCATCTTTACAAACATGCAAGCTCATACTCGTAATTATTCGGAGATTTTTTTTCTTTTTGTGCAACTAGACTGGCAAAGAAGCATACGGCTATACCTGATGATAAGTGGTCACCGAAGCCTATGGACGCCTGCAACACCAGAGGCATCATTTGTGCGTTGCCGACCCTTTAGGAAAAGAAGTGGGAAGGAGGAGGAACGGGCAAGGGGAAAGGGGTGATTGGGCCTCCGGCACTTTCACTCACCAAACGAAACACAACAGTAATAATAATAATATAATATATTCTATCACATACACACAACACCATCTAGCCCAAACTAAGCAGAGCTTGTACTATGGGTACTAGACAATGGATAAACATACATATATACTTTTTCGTTTTTTTTTGTAAATACATACATATTTATACATAGAAACACCCAGACCAAGACAAACATCCATGTTCATGCACACAAATGTTTGACTTGGGCGGGAATCGAACCCGCGACCTCAGGCGTGGCAGTCGGTTACACTAACCATTACGCCATCAAGGCCGACAAGGAATAGGAATAGGTACTGCTATTTCACGTCGATATTCTGTGAGAGGGTAGTCACAAAATTGTTTATCCCGAGTGAGGATCGAACCCACATCACTCGGTCCACTGGTAGTGGCCACTTCAACCACTACGCCATCCGTTCAGTCTGCATCTGAATTATATCCATTCATGACAATGTTAAAAATAAAAAACCACGTTTATTGGTTTAAAAAGGGGTAGTATTTAACTGCACAGCAAAAAAATACTAATTGCGCAGCAAAAAAGCTAATTGATCAGCAACTCATGGCCAGCAAACTTTAAAGAGATCAAACTAAGTTTAAAAAAGGAACCTAACATAACCTAACACTTCGGAGACGTAATGCAGTGATTTGAGGTGTATAGATGCTCGTTATGATATGCAATATTTGCTGACCAATTAGTATTTTTGCTGATCATTATATTTAATCTCTTTAAAAAGTAACACTTCTGGGTGTAAAAATTATTGGTTTGTGAGATTACTGAAGTTTGAAAGAAAAGATTTACCATTCTACAAACGAAATCTTGCGCAATCTTAAATTACTACACATCTGCCTATCCTTTTGGGATAAAAGGTGTCTATGCATGTATCAAATGTCTATTGAGAATGATGATTGTAAAGAAATCATTCGATTGCACTCCTTAGGAAAGCTGGACCAACGGTTGCATTGCCGCTGCCGAACCGAGTGTTATGAGTTCGAATGTCAAACGGAACAACTTCATTATTTTGCGTGATCTACATGAGTTTGTCTATTTTATCTTCTGCGATACAGGAATTTTATGCTAATGTATAACAAAAAAGCTCGATAACACTTTGTTCAATCCGGGAATCGATCTCGAGAATGCACAGCAATTGCATTTACTATCTCTACGCCACTGAGGCAGTCACTATATTTTAAAGCATTGTAATTTTATTCGCGAGAAAGAGAAAGTGCGCTACAGGGATTTTTTTTTTTGATTTTGTTGCTTGTGTTTGACCGCGATCTCACCTGATCTTAAGTGAAGATGCAGTCGACGACGGAGCTCGCTTGCCTAGAAGATACCTATTCACTCGTGACTTGAAGACACCCAGGGTGTATAACTTTTCTCTTTGCGCATGTATATAGGAATAAAGCCGTTGATACGGCTCCAGAATATGCTTGTGCATGTACACGATGTTCGAACATAAACTCTTTGGAGTTGTTACACGGCGGGGCGCCACATGACAGTCGATACGGATCTCTCGTTAGCTCTTGATTATTGACACTATAAAACTGACAGGGGGTAGGGCTGTCAAAAGATCGCCATCTTTTAGAATTGAATAAGTAATTTTGTGGCTTTGAAATTTAGGCAAATAAATTTTACATCCTTACTAATATTATAAATTCGAAAGTAACTCTGTCTATCTGTCTCTTACCTTTTCACGGCTTAACCACTCAATCGATTTAGATGAAATTTGGTACAGATATAGTTTAAAACCTGAGAAAGAACAGGCTACTTTTTATTGATGTAGGTACCACGCGGGCGGAGCCGCACGCAAAAGCTAGTATTTTATATATTCCATGCACGAAGAGGTATGCAAAGGTAGGTATATAATATCCACATTTCGCAAACTATAATTTGAGGATCATGTAATAAGGGCGAGCCTATTACCGAACCAGGCATAGATACAGAACCCGTGCTAGTACCTACTTAGATTTTTTGACAGAAAAAACTTGAGAGGTGTCAAGGGACACCCGGATAGAACGAAGTTCCTTTCGATTAATTAGTGAAGGAATTGTAATAAAATTTTATTTTTTGTAAGTTATAATATATATTTTTTTTATTATTAACAAATATAATGTAATATAAACTTAATCAGTAGGCTCAATTTTAGTAATAATTGGCTTGTGAACATTAACAATACATACATATTAAGAAATAACCTTAAACTTACAACTATAGCAAAAAGTGTCGTTACAACTTTTGGTCTTAATTTTTTCCGTCTAGCCCCCTTTCGCAACGCGCGATAAGGAACTTCGTTCCAAAAACCCAATGTTGCGTTTTCTTTTCTTTTGCATAACGCAGGCTCCGTATCTGAAACCTAACGCATAGCAGTCGCTTTCACTGCTACCTCACCGAGGCAGTCATATATACTATTTTATATAGCTAATTATACAGAAAACAGTTTATTTATTAGTTTAACGTCTCTCGAGAAATTGAATTTAAGGTATAGGATCAATTCGAAATTGCCAATCAAACAATGTTTTGATCATTTTAACTCTATCCTACCTCACTTTGCCGTTATTATTTTTGAAGTGAAAACTTCTTTAGCGGCGTTGTGCACTTTTTTTGTGATGGGTAAAAAATGTTAAACTCGCGTCAGGACACGTGACCTGATCGAAAATTCGTAAGACGGAGGGAGAATTGTCATGTTTGTGTACCATAGCGCAATAAATAAATAATGTATTTTACCACATAAATGATAGTACTTTTATACTGATAATTAAAGCAATTCGTGCAAAATTATTCACTAACCATTCCAAAATATCAAAAATGCACAACGTTAATATTCAAGTTTTCACTTCTGCCGGCACTCCCGGAGTGCAGCTCGTTGATTTTTTTTACTAATCTTATACATGACCCATATTATTATAATAGCTAACTGTTTGGGAATCACACAAATATTTTGTCCCGAATGAGTATCTAACTCACAACACTCCACATTGTAGCAAGTTGTCCACTTAATCCACAATAACTTCCATACATAATACATTACATACGCAAGTTAATCACACGGGTGACTCGCTCGTTGTTTACAAGACGCATACAACCCGCGCAAGTTCTCAACTTGGCCATCGTACCTACTTCGTGAACATGAACCACAAAAGGAACAGCATTATTAAATGTCAATTACAGTAATTGATTCTATCTTTTCACGTGATTCATAGTGTAGACTGCGATTTTAAAGCTACCTGATGCCGTTAACTGAGCCTACCAGCTTGGTATAAGGGCAAAGATACTAATTAATAAAACTAAAATAAGCATGCATGGTTGTTTAGTAAAGTTATTTAGAGATCCTATAGTTTAAAAAAAATTACAACTATGCATATTGTTTAATTTAATTTAAATTGGAATCATTCCTGTGTCGCGGGCACTCTACTGTACTCTGTGCTGTGTCCAAAAGTGTAGACATATTTTCGTGTTCACTGAGTGAGTCCACACAGGCTACTTATTCCTTTTTGTGTTTACAATAATTTTTGTGTTTACCTGTAATGATGGCTGTATGTGGTATTAAATAAATAAATACTTGAAATTAAATTAAACAAATATTTAAACAACCGGTACAAAGAACACCGAGGCTCGGTCCAACCATTTGTGGATCACAATTTTTTCCCTGTGTGGATTTCGAACCCATTAAACTCGATGCAGTCCTAGAATCGAGGTGATCACCTAAACCTATGTCATATATTATGTGCATTCAAATATGAGAGAGATACCTATGTATGTGTGGCGTGAGATATAATCAGTGATCGGATAATCGGGCACTAATATAAACTAAACTTCACTTTTATTCCCACGAAAGAATAATACGGACATGCCATTCAATTAATATTTTTTAGTCTTCTGTTCGTATAAAATACAATAAATTAGTCTATTCAATCACTAATCTATTAGATAGATATATCAATTTCCACTACTTGACTACATTGTGCACATTATCATTTTTTATTGATATTTGTTTTGAATAAAATAAAGATACTAAATCAAAATAACCACTGCTATAATTTCATTAAGTTTGTTATAGTTCTTTTTACAAAATTGGTCAATCCCGGGAACCTGGGATTACTTATTTATTCAGAAAGGAATGTCCATATTATTCTTTCGTGGGAAGAAGTTTAGGTATATAAGCGCCCGATTATCCGATCACTGGATATAATTCACCCATATTTTGGCAACTATAGTTTTAGTTTCCAAGTAATGAGCGAGCCAGAGCCGAGACTCTATACTGAAAAGGTCTTACAGAAAATCCAAGTAACACTTATCCGACCCGGGATTTGAACCTAAGACCTCAAGTTTGGCAGTCGCATATACAACAGCTGCCTCGTATACAACATAATTCTAACCAAATATTGCCTTATAAAATAATTTCTTATGAAACTAGATAGGGGTTCAAAGTACAAATTGCAAAGACTACTTACAAATAAAGTCGTGTGGCAACCCTAACATAAGTTAGTGTTGCAACAGTAACAGTTCGTGCGAATCGTACGAATTTGTCGTCACGATCATCCGTTAGATTCGAATCTTCTGAGAACCGACTCACAGCTTTAAATGTGAGCTTCTTCGAATGTTTTACGAACGAAAATGTGTGAAACGAGGCTTCTGTACAGCGTAAAGAAAAATAAATATCGTGTAAAATATAAACATGCTGTATATTAAATTGTATACAGTATATTTTCAAAATACATACAACATTCTATAAATTGTACTAAATCGTATACAGAGTGTTATTACTATACTTTAAACACTAAGACATACAGAATGTTCTCTTTATACCTAAAATATATTGTAAACTATTATACCTATAAAAATGTATACAAACATTATCTTCCAATTTATTTAATTAAAATAGAACTATTGACGGGTAAAATTGCAAATTATTTGTTAGTAATTCCCTTTTTTAACTTATAAGCTGAAATGCTTATACTTAATATGTGCCTATCTTCAATTTGTTAAGGGTGATAAATAATACTTGTTACTGCCCGCGGCTTCTCCTACGTTTATACATACCGATATAAAAAGTATCTTATATGTTAATTTAAAACATTGTTTATCTATATGCCAAGTTCTATCTAAATCCGTACAAAAATATACGTGTGATTTAGTAATAAATATCAAAATTGTATTAAGATAAAATATATTTAAAAATAACATGAAACAAGCTCCTTTTGTCTGTCCTAATATAATTAGTACACTGTGCCCGACAGGGTTCAAAATATACGCAAAGCTTAAAAATCACCAACTATTGTGGAAAGCAATAAAGAATTGACCTATATCCAGACATCTTCACAAATCTACACATTTATAATATTTCATCCGGATGACAACTGAAACATTCTCCGAAACCCTTGAGACGTGACAACAGAATTTCTTCCGTCTAATATTTAACCGACTTTCAAATAAAACAGTACGGCGCTTTGTGGTATCGGTTACGCACACAAAACGTAGTCACGATCAATAGGAGATACGGTTATAGTTTCAGCTGTAGAATTATCACACGACGTTAAACGTTGCCGGTATACTTTCACCGCTCTTTCACCGAGTCTCTGTGAAATGTTAGGGTAATTGTGTCTTTGAGGAAGGAACAGACAGAGCTATCGAGTTACATTCCAACTGTATTTAGATTTCGTGATCGGATGGTTTGATGTACATTATAACATTGTCAAGTCTATGCATCTAGGCACTCACTTCTAACATTTGCGTATCGTCAGAAATTAAGTCTAACACGAAATAAAGAAGATATACATGCATATATATAGACTCTTTGCTGCTACTGATATTTTTCTTCCAAACTCTATAAAATTTTACTTGAACAAGAAATTTTGAGTCTTCACGATTGACCGCAGACATAAGCACAATATTTTTGTGTCTCGGAAAGAAATATGCATAGAAATCTGTCAATATATATATATAGCAGTATACTATACATAAAGTCGTATTGAATCTAATTAGGAGTTCTTGGCAGAAATCCATTGTAATAAAATTATTGGGCAGAAAGGAACCCACCACGTACCCTCAGACTGCCCACCCCAATAATATTATAAAAGAAGAATCAATAGCCTTCTCAAAGATAAATTAAGCCAAGAACGTAACACTGTGTCTTAAAACATTGTCATTGCATACGCTAAAGCGCGATAAAGCTATACATTCTGTGACGTGCTATCTCATACTAGTGAATGTAATGAAAATGCTTTAAGAGATGGTCGTAAGGCCCCATATGTTAGAAGACTCTATTAGTTAGTGACCACACAAATTCCGTTGACTTGATTTCCTAAAACACAATAATATTTAAACAAGGACAAAACTTGTTAATACTTCTCAAAACATTACGTAACTAACGGAAGCCATACTTAAGAAAAACATACCACTTTCTTTGCACTTTCTAATGAACAAACACTTTATATGTTCCATAATTGGAACACAGGAACACGGTCTTACATGCTCCAAATTGATATGTACCAAAAATGGAACACGTTTTTTTAAGTGTATTATTTCGGGATAACAGGAAGTTGTAATTAGAACGTATAATTTGACTGAAATAAAACGATGATTTAATTAAAGTTGTGTACCAATTTTCTCACGTTTTGGTATACGATAAGTTAGTGCACAGTGCTGCGTTTACTCAGGGGAATTAGAGGCAAGTTGATATTCCAGTAAGACATTCTGTAGCTGTCACGACTTAGCTAAACAAAATCCATGATGGGTAACAGTGGCAGTATATTAAATCTGCCATTGTTTATTACTGTTTTACATAATATTTCCTTATTAAACGTATCTACCGCAATACAAGTAGTACTAGCCATTTATTTTGTGAAAGTGTAATATAAAGTTCATGATAATTTACGATTGGATTTTACGCCTTTAATATTTCTTGTTTTACTGGATATAAAATAACATCACGCCGTCTGCCTATAAACGTTGGTAAAGCTGCATTCTGCCAAATTCCGTATGATATTTAGTATGACTATACTAATGAGCAAATATTATTATCCCCATATATACAAAAGAAGGCTAGAAGCCTTGATGTTGTTACTGACTTCCTGAAATTATGTTAGTAGGTGTATTTTAGTAAGTTTATAATTATACAATTGGACCATACCTACCAACACACTAACTTGAAGAATTGCAAGGATGACGTATTGGTTTGACTGGTCACTCGCCGCTGTCGCCGCGTCGAATGTTGTGGATTCGAATCCCACACGGGACAATATATAAATAGTATGTAACATTGTTCTAAGCCTGAGTGTATCTGTGTCCTTTATTGTATGTGTGTATAGCTCCTTGCGACAATGAATCCCTAATGAGATGTCTTTAAAATTCTGTAATCCTTGATGATTCTACAGACTACTTGGAACAATGTGATTCAATAACACTTACTCGATTAGGATATCGAACCTCATCATTAACCATTGCACATGTACTCATACTACTCGACCATACATACATACATGCTAATTTAAAGAAAATACCATAATAGTCTATCTTAATACCATATACCTCATGGGAACAGCTATAGTCAAATAAATTATTGTTTTAAATAGTGTTCTGTAATTGTACTATTTTAATTGGCGACAATAATAATTATTTGTACTGGACAACATACAATTCATATCAAATGATAATGTCTCCTTTACATTTTAAAATATCCTTGTTCTACTTATTGCACCATAATCTCACTAGAAGTCATTAATTTACATTAACACATAGTTAATATAATAAGATTGTTATCAATTAAACCTGAATGTCTGATTTTGAACTTTTGATCTGTTGACAATTCTACGTCCTTGCGTTCTTGCTTTAGCTGTATTATATTTCTAAATAATAAGGAATTATACATAATAATTTACTTCAAACTAACCCGGCCTAAATATAGAAAAAAAAAATTGCTTTCAGATAATAAATAAAATAGATTTAATTTCGTCTACAAGTACTGCGTGCTAACAAAGTTTACTACATTTTCAAATACATCGTTCAATATTCTTACATTGATTAATAGTGTACCAATAATTTAAACTCTATTTAAATTCAAATAAAATACTGTATGTTTTTACAGATTAATAGCAGTTTTATTAAAAGACATACTTTGTTCACAATATTAATACGTTTACACTATCCCACCAGCTCAATCTAAACGCAGCATCAAAAAAATTAAGGTGCACTCGTATAGAAATGTATTCAAAGTTGATAAGTGCGACCCACGCACTGTCAACTTAATATTTTGACAGCAAAGTTACTACAGACTCAATGTAGACATATTTACAAAAGTAAATAAACACCATCGATGTTTGTGAGTTTTCGAGAAAGTTGGAAATAAAAAGACATTATTTTTTCTTTCGATATTCTTTATGAAAATATTTATTTTCTGTAGTAAGGAATGTCACGTGGCTCATATATTTAGTATTTTATTAAATTTGCTTTCTTTAGGTGTAGTTGGCGTACCAGATTTGATACACCAAAATTTTACTCAAGATATTATGTAGATATATTTTGATTTTATACTGATCGAGTTGAGAAGGTGGGAGACCAATAGTGAATGATATGCATCAAATCTCGAACAGAAACAGAAGAGAGAGAGTGTTATTGCGCTTAACTGTCAAAAAAGTATTTGTAGCAGCATGGAATTTGGAACTGTGCCTTGTAGATAGCAATTGGCTCGCCTCCTATAATATGAACTCAAAATAATAGTTGGCCAAATATGGCTTTCTTTATACCACTATGGTGGTAAATAAACATACGGCCCACCTGTCGGTAAGTGGTCACTGTAGTCTATAGACGCCTGCAACAGCAGAAGGATCACTTGCGCGATACCAACCTTTAGAAAAGGAAGAAGAGAAAAAGGAATTGGGTAGGAGAAGAAGCAGGAAGAAGGAAAAGAGGGTGATTGGGCCTCCGACTATAATTTTTTTTCTTTTTTACTTTATTCAGAAAACTTACAGTTACTTATAGCTAATTACATAAATACTTTAATAACTAAAAACCATTTACACGTTTTCACATTTATACTTATTGTACTTGATCTTAAGATTATAAAGGACTTAAGATTATAATTACATATAATCCGGGAATACTGCTATTTCACGTGAAAATTCTGTGTCAGGGTAGTCATTGCCCGGTCGAGCAGGCCCATTAATGCTGAACTCAGTGAGGCTCTACTACTCAAAAATGTATAATAGGTTGTAATACTTCTGCCTACCCTCATTCACAGTAGTCGCATTCACTACCATTGCGTCATGGAGGCATTACAGTGTGATAATATGCACATAAATCGTCTTCTCCCTAGCTTTTATTATTCCCAAGTCACTTGGGGTCGGCTTTCTAGTCTAACCGGATTTGACTGAATATCAGTTTTTACACGGAGCGACTGCCATCTGACCTCCACAACCCTAAGGCTAACGATACCCTAAAGCTAGACCAGTGTCAGGATATTAGAGGGCACTGACTTCCCAATAACGACTGCGAACGATGTTCATGGCAGTCGGGACCGACGGCTTAACGTGCTCTCCGAGTACGGAGCAGGCGATAATTGTCAATCAATACGCACATAATTTCTAAAATTCATATAACTTCCGAAAGTCAGAGGTGCGCGACGTGGATTCGAACCTGAGACCCTCTGAATTGCAGTCTGTTGGTCTCCCCACTTAGCTATCGCTGCTATGCACATAAATACAACATATTTATCTTAACATGCTAAGTCCATCACACTAAGCAGTCCGCCATATTGCTAAGATCTTCAGATAATAAAAGACCTTGTTCACGTAAAATTATAACCTGCCACTAATAGTTATCATGAGATCTAGCGGTTAGACATAAGCATAGAAATGGTGATATTAACTGATGTTTATTAACTTGACACGAAAAGCTATGATTGCTCCATCGTCTACTGACGAAAGCGTCAGTGTATGTCCTGGCAATTATAATAATGTCCTCGACACCGAATTTCGGTCATGATGGCCAATTTCAACGGTGACTGGCCATCTGTGCAAGTGATATTATAGTTCACTTGTGTGAACGCAAAAACAAGCGCACTCTGTGTTCCCTTAATCTCATAATCCGATAAGATGGTAATCCGATATGACCGGAGAGGAATCAGACACAGTAGCAACGGATTTACGTGCTTTCCAAGGGTGTCTAAAACCGCCAACTTCTTAACTCCGGGTCAGAATTACCCAATAACTTTTCATGGCCTGACACTGGATTTAAACCCAAGACTCGTTAATAGCAGTTGCATTCACTATCAATGCGTTACGGACGTAGTTATGAAGTGCAGATAAATGAAATGCCTCGATTGATTCTGTGACACTTTTATTACGAGGATACAGAAGAATCGCTTCGGATTTCCATAAAAAAGAATAGTCAGACCGGAGAGGTAGTTTTAGACTTCAGAAGTAAGAAAATAATCTTGTGTTGTATTCCTCTGATGACAGGGGCTTCCAGGATTCACCAGTGCGCTGTGCCAATATCAGGGCACCAATAATCTTTGTCTAATAATGATAGCATTGACAAATAATGACTCTTTTTATGATGGACTGTGAACTCGCGAATACTTCAATCAAAAAAATAATTTATTCCTTTAGGCCACAATGTAACCGTTTTAAACGTCAAAGTTTATAATACATAAGTTGGTAAGTTTTTTGAAGTCAATATAGACTTAAAGCAATCACATCAGACGGTTCATATAGTTTTTGCAACTAGTAGAATACTAAATAACAAGTGGATCCACGGTTAAAATCTAGTATAACCAATAAACTTACGGCAATCCCCAAGACTCGTACGAGATTCAATACCTTTAAACCCCAACCATATAATGAATACACAAACACAAAATCAGATAGCACAAACCGAATGATTTCCATATGCAATTGTTGTCGGCCCCGCGTGCGTCTGCGCAGCCGTAAATCTCTCAAACGCTGTATAGATCTATAGATCATTCAGACGGGAAGATCTATTGCTGGTGAGGATTTCCATCTGTCAAAATGTATATGTAGTTGTTTAAGTTGTTTAAGGTGGGGTTGTTTTGAGGTTTTAATTTTGTATAAGCGGCAATAGTTGAGTATATAGACTTTTAGTCTGACAAGTCAAAGTCAGTTTTTGCCACGCATAAAATTTTTTTTAGTTTTGTGGTTTAAGAAGGTTTACAAGTATACCCTTAAGATGACTTACTGCAGCTAATAGACACCTTTTTTTTAACGTGGGGGAATGCTTTATCGCATGCCTCTCCGCGGAAAAGGGGGCGGAGAGGTTATGTCGGGCTCATCTAGGAAAAGATGAATCATTCCGGAGACTTACGACTAAATCTATCAAGGTGTGCCAATTCGCTGCTTAGCTAATTGACACCTAGCTTATGGCAATACCAAGAGTACACTTGTGTTGCCAACCTAACAAAAAATGAGGACGCAGCCAACATAGGAGACAAATACTCATTACAGGCTATTGGACTTTTAGTGACAGCACATCTCCTTAAGACGTTATGGAAGCCACACTTGATTTGTGGCTGCAATCTTCTGTATAATGAAGGTTAACTTGAGCGGGCATTCAGCGATGTTCTGCCTTTCCTATTAATTCTGTGGTTTTCAATGAAAACTCATGTAATGTTTGTTTGTTGTTTAGGTACCAGTACCGTAGAGGAATCTCATCTGCGTTCGTGAGTTACAGAATGATATTAAACTAATAAAAGAATAATACCCAATAACATAAGGGATGTGGTCTAATTTCACAGCTTTACTTACTGTTTGAACCTCCTGTATTAAATACTAGCTGTTGAGCGCGGCTCCGCCTACGTGGTACCTCAATCATCATCAATCAAAAGATCAAAATTCAAATCATCAATAAAAAGTAGCCTATTTCCTTCTCTAGATTTAAACTATCTCTGTACCAAATTTCATCCAAATCGGATGAGTGATTTAGTCGCGAAGAGGTGACAGATAGACAGGTAACAGACAGTTATAAGAGAGGTATTAGTAAAGCTAGTAAGGACGCGCGAGCTGTTTGATGCGGTTACAACCACGTTCTTGTCACTGCTCCTGATATAACATTACGCTACCAGCCTTGGAACCGCTCCCAAGGCTCGTAGAGTGATGTTATATGGCATATGTCACTTCTGGATAATATAGCTTTCTAATGGTGAAAGAATTATTAAAATCGGTCCAGTAGCTTTTGAGATTATTGATTACAAACGAAAATACAAGCCATCAGTACATTAAAAGCAGTCCAAGTCAGCACCTCTAAGAATCACTTCATATAACATAACGATTACGCTGTTCATTACACCTTATATTCCCCATAGTTACTCCTTTACATAAAAAACTAACTGGCACCAGACATAATAAGTCTGTCTAGTGAGTTACCAACATGAAAACCACAATTGTAGTCTAGTTATTAATTGTCTCAATTAATTCTACGTGAACACTCATTACGCCCGACCCGGGATCAACTTGATGGGAGCTAGTTGGTTTTTTCTTGGGTTTTGTATGGGAATGTATGAAGTAGTGTTGTTGTAATTCATTATGGCAGTTGTTCGTTTTTACTGGTAATTGTAATTGTGGTTTCTGAATTACCTTCTCGTAGTCATTTGTATAAATATGGCTTATCGAACTTATTTGTGTAGACTTGGCGCCGGGGTATAGGGCCAGCAAAATGTCATGACTATATTCTTAGTGTCCATCGGATTTTAATATATCTATCTATACTAATATTAAAAAGCTGAAGAGTTTGTTTGTTTGGTTGAACGCGCTTATTTCAGGGACTACTGGTTCGAATTGAAGTAGGCAATAGTGTCGTACCCACATTTCCCCAGCTGTGTTTAGGACCCACGTTATAGATGCGATGCACTGGTCCGTGATACTATTGAGAATTTTCTAACAGGAAATCTCAATAACACTATCAGATCCGGGAATCGAACTCGAGACCTTATGATCGTTTGCAAACATAAGCGCAAACTGAAGTGCCATATGGTATAAATATTAAAATAACTTAAATTAAGCACTTTCAGAGCAGGGACAGTAACATGAAGGAAAAATAAAATTGTATAGATTATCAACTAACTGACACACCCATATTTCTACTATTTATTAAGCTACTAGTTTTAACCCGCGGCTTTGCTCGCGTAAATGTAGATAAGATTAGGTTGAGCGGTGAGGCTCTCCCCTGGGGACGAGAGGTGGTCGGGTCCGTTTGACCCGGCCCGCACCCACGCGGGGGGGCCTGCTATGGATGACTCAATTCTTTTAAGAGCTCCCAACAGGCCCCTCCATTGGGTGAGAGAGAGAACACCCCAGGTTTTTTAGTGGGTATACCAGTATGGGGAGTCCCACACGCCCCGCCGGTGCCGTCCCCTAGCCGGCGGATAGTGCATCAAGCATTTTTCCTGGGTACCAAAAACAAAAAGGTTTGCAACAGTTCTTTTTTCTAGATGAAAGGTACCCTATGTCCTATTCTGTACCCCTGACAACGTGTATGCAAAGTTTCATGTTGATCGGTTGAGTAGTTAAGGCGTGAAAGCGTAACAAACAAACTCATGTTCGCATTTATAATATTAGTAAGGATAAGGATTCTTAAAAACTACTGAACCGATTTCAATCATTCTTTCACCATTAAAAGGCCACCTTATCTATAGGCTATATAACAGTACGTTATGAGCCAGTGGACTGTCGCAGCAAACAAAACATAGGTGAAACTGCGGGGTATAGCTAGCATTCATTTATTTTCAAATTCGTATATACAAAGTATTATGGTACTATTAGGCAACTGTATACCTACCGATTCGAATTAGCCATTATACCATGGCTAAAGTAAATTTTCCATGCTTGTATGGGAATTAAAAACATATAGCATTATGTGTAGATTTCACTTCCTACTAAATAAGTAAAAAGTTATAGGTATTATGTAAAAAACAAATATATTTCTGATCATATACAGCATGAAACAAAAAGCCTTATATTATCTTACGTTTAAGCGACTGGTATACCGGTATACATTGTCAAAGACTTTGAATCTAATTTCTTTGTGAATTCCAAAGTCGACATTCGGGGCTGGCGACCAAACTTTACTCTTGACAACAAATTGTGTAACGATTTATTAAAAAAATCTTTGAAGCTATTATCAAACGATTTAAATTTACACTTTTCACGAGGACGAAGATTTATATTTAATTATCCCAGAGATAGTATGAATATGATTACTCTCCGTGCTCAATAATCAAGGCCAAATTGTTTGCTCATTATTTAGATATCCATATTTAGATTTTTTTTTTTTCATATTAACGCCTATATATGGATAACTGACTGGTTTCTGAAGCTGACTATCAACCATCGGAAGTACCGAAACCTATCTGTTTCACTCTACGTGTATTATAAGACTGTGGTAGTATTATAATGTGTCTCAGTTATGATGAATGCCACTATTGTTTACGAGGTCTCAAGTTCGCTTCCCGTTCTTTTGTTAATTTTTATTGCCCGACAAAGTTTAAATTCTTAGAAGCAGCATAGATTTCAGATTTGTGCCCGGCTATAAGCTCGCGAAGAAAAGTAACTGGCATATGTGGTTGTAATAAGCAGATAATATAATACTATACTAGCGTCTGCTTACCCTTTAGGCGTGAAAATATATTTATTACCTGTGAGTAACACTAGGAGAAACAATTACATAATTATGCCTACATTCAAACAGGACCGACGTGAGAGAATGCATGTTTAGCCACGTGAAAGTTACACTAACAGGTTACGTATAGGTTTATTAGTAGCAGACGATTTGAGGCTTAAACTGTGAAGCAAGGCATCAGCTGAACTCGTTGGACTAGTGTCTTGAAAGCACGAGTGCTTGTTCATCGTCGTAGGTTCAATTTGCGGTTGTATAAAATCTTTTCTGCTTGGTAGTTGTCAATAGTAAAGAAATCCTGTCAATAGTAAAAAAAGCCTGGAAGAAGAGCATGTATAGCCGGTAGCGGCCAAGTCAGAACTCTCCATAATTTATACGTTTTAGATGCCACGTAATAAAGTACATAGGTGCATATTACCGAACTAGATGTTCCCGCGGTTTCACCCGCGTTTATCGTTACTGCGCCACCTCCGTGGGTCGTAGCGTGATGTTATATAACCTATAGCCTTCCTCGATAAATATGCTATACAACACTAAAAGAATTTTCAAATCAAACCAATAGTTACTGAGATTAGCGTGTTCAAACAAACAAACAAACAAACTCTTCAGCTTTAATATATTAGTATAGATAAGCACATAATATAACCTGTTAAATAAACTAGAAGACTAAATGTGGTATACTGTGGTTTAAGCGACATCGTTTTGATACCCAAATAAAAAATTGTGTCAGCCACAAATAGTATATGTAACAAACATGTACAAAATGTATATACAAAGTTCCTTAAAAATAAAGAAATTAAAAAAAAAAGAAATTAAAAAAAAAAATAAGAAATTAAAAAAAAAATAGTATATGTTTAGAGTCTGTATGTTTGTTCTTTGTGTTTGTTATTTAAATAATCGTAAAGTCGACCGCGACATAGACATTGCACAAGGCGTTTGTATAATCATTTTATTGTGCATTACCTTTAAAATATGTACTTAATCTCCGTTGTTTCCTTCTCTCCTAATAACAAGGTACAATTCCTGAGTCTGACTGACTTTAAAAATATTCAAACAACATACACAGAACACTCAGGCCGACTATTTGTGGATCACACAATTCTTAACTTTTGATTCTTCTTCGAAGAGGTTAGTGAAAACACTATGTGGGTCTGTGTATTTGTCTGTTAGTGACAGGCTTTACTCCGGAACCACTGGACCGATTGGTCTGGTCCCACATAATGGGCAGTGAGTCTATTACCTACTTATTACTATTATTACTAATTACTCATAGCCAGTTGCAAAATTACTTACTTATCCAAACTCCGTATTACACCTGCAAATTCCTGTACATAAAAATATAATAACACTTTGTTCGACCCGTGATTTTTACATCAATAGTAATTATATTAATCTCTTGAGTCTTCTTCAGAGGTTAATGAAAACACTATCTGGGTCTGTGTGTCTGTCTGTTAGTGACCGGCATAACTCCGGAACCACTGGACCGGTTAACTTGTAACTTGGTGTGCAAACACCTTGGGGTCATACCTCGGTCGAGTTTGAATATAGGCCCTGTGGGTCAAAAGACCTCCGAGATATAGGGGTCACATATTTTAAATGGAAAAGTATTGACTTGTAACTTGGTGTGCAGATACCTTGGGCTCATACCTCGGTTGAGTTTGAATATGGGCCCTGTGAGTCAAAAGAGCCCCGAGATATAGGGGTCACAAGGTCACATGTATTTTCAATGGCAAAATATTGACTTGTAACTCGGTGTGCAGACACCTTGGGCTCATACCTCGGTCGAGTTTGAATATGGGCCCTGTGGTTCAGAAGACCCCCGAGATATAGGGGCCACAAGGTCACATGATGTACATTTAAGTCGAACAGGTTGAATCCTAGGTTTTTACACCCATCTCGTTTGTATCGGGTGGGGATTGAACCTACGATACGCGGCACAGTGGCGATGGCGACGCAACCACTTTGCCATCCCTTCGACAATATATACAGACATATCTCAGCCTCCTAGCGTTCTAGTACAAGTCATAAACTCAGTAGTAAAACTACCATCTGTTTAGGTTTAAACCCATGATTAAGAATCTACTCATTGCCTTTACAACTCCTTTCTATCGTAATCTATACACAAAACAATATATCGATTACACTAGCATCGATTCTCGTAACGAACTGTAAAGACTATAATCTTTATCGATAATCAATATTCTAAGAACTTTGGTTGTCTATAAAACCTAATAGCGTCTAAAAGATAACCATAATTGAAAGTCAAGACTTGGGTAAGGGTAAGTGTTCCGTAGAAAATGTCACTAAAATGTTTGAATATACATCTATATATCAATACGTGAAGCAAAAACTTTGTACCCCCTTTTACGAAAATTGCGCGGACGGAGGAGTATGAAATTTGGCACAGTTAAAGTTTATATGGAGAAGGAGGGGCGAATCCTAATATTTATATAAAATATGTATTAGAAATACATTAAATTAATGAAAAAAACACTACACGCACACATTCATGCATTTGACACACGCAGTCGAAGCTCGTAACTATGGTTACATATATTAATGTATAATGACATTATCAGCAATATCTTACAGGCAAAATTTGGTCGAATTTCGAGCACTAGGTGACCGCTAGTATGTATAATTGTACCTATACTGTCGCGTTGCTTAATTTATGTAACAGAAAACGGCCATGAACATGGTTATTCTTGGTTTAACATACCCTTTTTAAAACGCTTGACGCTTCGACCAGATTGCACTGTGGTCACAAGCAGACTAACAATCTGTTAGTGACCACGGTGAGTAGAACCTGGTCAAAAATTCTAGATTTCCGAAAGAAAAATGTGTTTATTTATTACAATATCTACAAAGACTAATGTATTCTTGATATCAAGCGCCATCTGTTCTATCTTGAGTCTCCATAAGACTGCACTGTCTTTGACACTTCAATATTTTAACTTTTAATTCGCTTTTAAACAACGCGAGCTACGACTTACGAGTATATGTAAAAGGCTTTCTAAACGGGAAATATTTTAACTGAAAAATGTGTCTGTAATGTTTTCAGCTATAGCTCGACCAGCACAAAACAATCGAATGCATTTGCCATTCCCAGCATAATAATTTTGGATAGCCATAAGCAAAATATTGACGAGTAATATGTTATATGGTTGTTATAGCTAGCGAGTATATTGCAGCCGCGCTTCTTCGTTAATTTAAGAGAGTACTTTTTGTCGGTGAAGTAATCGCCACATATTCCTTTATTTCTACTTTCCTTTTAACCTCGTGATACGACTCGATTCCCACGTTTTCCTCTACTTGTTCCGCAACAAAAATACGTCCACACAATCCCCTTCGTCTCCTTCCTTAAATTTTTCCTTCCTTAAAAATGTTTTGTGTGTGCATCAACATATTAAAAATAATGCCAATTTAGAAGCCTCATTTAATGTGTCTCAGATAATACTGTGTCGTTTCCTAACACACCTCATAAATCAGTAGGCAGTCATAAGCTTAGTTACGGTCATTAGTGACTTGTATCGCGCCAGTAGTAGCGTGTATCATCATAATGATCTGGTACTTAAAGGCAGCATAATGGACGAAGTCTCCTCACGGTGAATGATATCGCTGGACCTGATTATGATTTGTAACGGAACAATTAGAGATACCTTATTGTATGGCGCTGGTGTTTAAGCAGTGCCACTGGTTGGATGTTTTTGAAGACCTAAAACCGAATTTCGGTCACGGCATTCTTAACGGAGACTAGCCGGCGCAAGAGATATTATAGTGCACAACAGTGTATGCAAACACAAGTGAATTCTCTATTTCCATATATTCAATATCCGATGAAAGGCCGATCGGAAAGAAATCAGATGCAAGACATACAGCTTTACTTGCTTTCCGAGGCACAGGGATGGATATCGCCGCTATCTTCCAAATTTCAAGCAAATCCTAATAACTTTTCATTGGTCCGATTAGGAATTCGAAACCGAAACTTCAAACACAGCAATCGCATAAACTAGCGCTGTGGCACCTTTTTTTTTTTGGTACCTAGGAAAAATGCTTGATGCACTATCCGCCGGCTAGGGGACGGCACCGGCGGGGCGTGTGGGACTCCCCATTCTGGTATACCCACTAAAAAACCTGGGGTGTTCCCTCTCTCACCCAATGGAGGGGCCTGTTGGGAGCTCTTAAAAGAATTGAGTCATCCATAGCAGGCCCCCCCAGCGCTGTGGCACCTAGGAAATTTTCATACTAAAAAGGTTAAATTTCTTGGTCTAGCCGTGCTCTTGATCACCGATTAGTTTCCTCGCACATCCCAAGTGATAGAGCACCCTAATACCTAGACAGACAAGCCTAGGAAAGTATTTTAAAAATGCCTCCATTTGATGGCTTTTATTTTCCTGTGTCTTTTCTGCGGTTTCCTAAAACCTATACGGTATTCTGAACAATACAAAAACATATATCGCTATCTTATCACACTTTATTTAGACATTCTAAGAAAGAAACACTTCACACGATTGCGACGCGCCAAAACGTCTCACTAACCTAAATAACCGAAAATATTTAAAAATGGCTCCCATACATGTAATAATGCCGTCTAACAAAAAAATTGTTAACGATTCAGAAATTGATGACTTCTCAAAGAAAATTACTTTAATATCCCCGCTGAGGCGTGACCCGAAACCCGTTTACAAATCCACAAATACATTTATAAACCCTGAAAAGTAAATATTAACGACCTAATAACAATGGGAATAAAGAATATATTTGTTTGCAAGGTTAATGAAGATGATAGCAGATATAACTTGGCGTCAACGTTCGCAAATGATTTTTTACCTACAGACGATTTGCGTGAGTCAGCGTCCGTTCTACCAGACAGACCTCGTACCATGACACTGCGAACTATAGCAGATCGTGTGACCTACACGTGTAATTCCATGGGAGGTAATTGACATGGTATGGAATGTGGTATTTCATGGTACAAGGTGAGTAAACAATTGAGCTGTCCGACAATTGCCATAGCTGACTATACTCGACATATTGCACACTACTGTAGGTCTAAAGAGTTGGATCATGGACCAAAATAGATGGTTTTTATAATGCCTAATTAAAATCTAGACGAGTGAACTTTGGACGGTTGAAATGACATCTGTTTGTAACGATTTTTGTGAACATGTGCTAAAAGATAAGTCATAAAATATAAATATTTATTTTACATCGACTTAGTTGAGGTTCGTTGAATTGTTTGGGAAACATCTCGACGAAGATCCCACGGTGCGTACCGCTGATATTTTCGATGTGTCGAAGAAGCGATAATTAACGCTCATAGTTATATACAGTTTACTAACGCTCGCTTTAAAGGTGAAGGAAAGCATCGTTAGGAAACCTGCTTGCGCTCCATAATGTCATAATTGTCGGCCTTGATGGCGTAGTGGTTAGTGTAACGGACTGCCACGCCTGCGGTCGCGGGTTCGATTCCCACACAAGTCAAACATTTGTGTGCATGAACATGGATGTTTGTCTTGGTCTGGGTGTTTCTATATATAATATGTATGTATTTACAACAAAAAAAGTATGTAAGTATGTTTATCCATTGTCTAGTACCCATAGTACAAGCTCTGCTTAGTTTGGGCTAGATGGTGTTGTGTGTATGTGGTAGAATATTATTATTATATTAATGTTTTCAAAAATATGTTTACCAATACGTATTGAACCTGCGGTGGACTATGTTTTCACTTTTCTTTTACTATCTTATCTTATCTTATATGTCCAGCCAGGCTGCCAGTCAGTGCAGACCGGCGACACTTCGAGCCAGTGGGATCTTTTGTGTCGGCCCCAAGATTTAATCCTTAGCTATCTCCTTATGAATGTACTGCATTAGCCGCAGTGTACAATTCAGAGGGAGAAGCCTGAAGTCTTCAGGGTTTGGATATGCCAATCCCATCAGACCCATCCTCAGTCCAGCCAACGCGTCGCATTCACACAGTAGGTGCGATATGGACTCGTCCTGTTCACTACAGGCTCTGCAGATCGAATTGTGTGCCAATCTCAATCTACACAGGAAGTCGTTGGTGCCAAAATGGCCAGTGAATGCTCCTGTGAGCAGGCGCATTTGGCTCTTGCTATACCTTTCTTTTACTAAGTAGAAGTCCTGCCAAACAGTGGCACAATTTGCAGGCGATCGTAGTTAGAAAAATTGGTTCCTGTTAAGCAATTCTCTTCAGCAACATAAGGCCTTAACCTTACTCGTTAACGGCAGTTGGCCTCGTATTACAAAATGCGCATCTAATGTACCTTTCCTCTTCGAAGATACAAATGATGTAAATAATATAGGCGATGATATTGGAGTAGGCGATCTAAGGAAAGATAGGTACACTGACTGAATATCTAACATAACATGACGTTTTCGAAAACTTGCATATAATAATAATAATGTCCTACAGACCGAATTTCGGCCACGGCGACCAGTCTTAACAGAGACTGGCCATCTGCGCAGGAGATATTATAGTGCACAAGTCTTGTATGTACGCAAACACAAGTGCACTCTCTGTTCCCTTACTCTCATGATCCGATGGGACGGTAATCCGACACGACTGGAGTGAGATCGGGCGCAGGACCAACGGCTTTATGTGCTTTTCGAGGCACGGGGGTGTCTAACACCGCCAACTTCCTAACTCCGGGCTGCTATTGAGATTTCGTAACAGAAAAACCCAATAACTGTTTGTTGGCCCGACTCGGGATTCGAACCCGAGACCTCATGCACAGGTCCAATATCATCGTCTATGTATATTGTTTTCATATTTTGTACCTGGTTAAACGTTATCTAGTAAATGTCTTTAACGGCTGATTTATGGCACATTAGATTATTTTTGTTTCTCATAATCTAATTTTGTGACTAATATCTAAATGTATAAAATCTCATCAATCACGGCTTGTAGTTCAGTGTTGACCAATATACGGTCATTTCTAACGTCACATAATTAAGTTTAGTCGTATATTTTATTTCTTCGTCGACTTTAGTATGGGAATGTTTGTGTAGCATAATATATTGCTTTATTTTAGATATATAATTAGTATTTTGTATCTCTGCTGTAATAATATTGAGATGAGTTATGTTTTTAAATCTGTCACTTTTGGATATAGACCTTTGATAATCAGATGTGTTTGGTCGTCTTCTACAACGCTAATCAAATACAAGTTCAAAAACAGAATTATCTTTGAAAATATTATTAAGTGATCAATGATTTATTTTTAATTCATATCTATTATCCTAACTAATATTATCAAAGCGAAAATGCATTTGTTTGTTTGTTACCTTTTCACGCCTAAGCCACTGAACCGATCATCCTGAAATTTTGCATATACGTTGATAGGTGTACAGAAATGGACATAGGCTCCCTTTCATCCCGAAAAAAATTACTGTTTCCGAGGAAAACAACAAAAACATTCTTATGATAATAGATGGCGCCACATGTCTTTCGAATCTTGATTCAATTATATTATTACAAGCAGAGTACAACCCGAATTGATTGTCAAATTCTAAATTAACGCGAGCGAAGCCGCGTGCAAAAGCTAGTATGACTATAAACATTAGTAATAGTAGTCTGATTATATGGTCAAAGATAGCTTGCCTTGTAGTTTTTTGTATTAATAACCCTTCAACAAATTATATGTTGTCCCCTGTACTTTCAAAGGTGTACTATAGGTGTTTCACAAGTGCATTTTGCCGGCTATATAATAATAAATGCAATAAATGTTGAACCTATGAACTTATTTAATACCCATAAAATATTAACGAGAAGTAAATTATTTTAGATATTTCCGTAACTAAAGCTATAAGGTTGTTGGAGCTTACGTGGTTATTAGTCAAGTAAAACCCGACTATTTTTGGAGCCGAAGTTAACCGACCACGTCCGTAAATCTCCTTGGTGATTAATCTCAACATTCACCGACTTTATATCAATGTCCACTGACTATAATTTTGTCCATATTAAAAAGTTTTGTAATTTAAATAGTAAGGGGACATTTATTAACTTATCGAATTACTTTAGGTGACATTTCTTCGGTTATGTAACTTGATTTTATAAGAGCCAGCGGTTTTAATGTTTTGCAAGAAAATAAATTGAGATTGGCTAAGTTGACTACAAATTAATAAGAAATGTACAAATTAATAATGTCCGTTTTTGCTGGTAGGTAACGAGATAAAGTGATATATTTAAGAGATACCTGTGATGCAAAAATACTTTATAATTGCGTGTCTCTTACATATTTAGCATCTGATAAAGATGATATAAATATACAGAGATCACAAAATGACAAATAGAAGCATATTACATTCATATTTCACTATTTATGATTTGAGTCTCAATTTATAGAGGGTACCTCTGTTTCACAATTTGCCAAACGTTCCATTCAAGATTTTGCCGACCTAGAAATCAAACTTGGCACTGCACGATTAGCTACAAGTGTAACCACAAACTTATGCCGCGAAATGAACGGAGAAAAAGATTTTGGTGACTCCTCTCCAATTCCTCAATCAGACAATCGCGGTTACTTCTCTGGACTCATACAGGTGTCATTTTTATTCTGTATCTATATTATAACTAACAGTCCTCTCCAACTCCTCAATCAAACAAATCGCGTTGCTCATCTGGACTCACATCACTAATTACTAATTTACTATAGCTAATTACTTATACCCATAAACTAAAGTTGCAAAAATTATAATTAAGCCATCAATATACAACTAATTAATAAAATAAATGTAATACTAATTAACTGCCTATAATATACACTTCAAATTAATTAATATAAATCGTTAAAACCAGTCGTTATAATAATTAATATCATTTTGCTAAATTCAAATGTCTGTATAAAATACGACGTATAGCGGATCGGATATTATTTCAAAAAGGAAATGACAAATTTCAGATCCAGTTACGAACGAGTTCATCTTTTTTTGTTGTTATTATAATAAAACTGTTTTTATGGGCTGTTTTATGGTGTATTGTGATCTTTAACATGGATATACACGTGTCTTTGTGATACCGACACGTAATGTTATAGAGTTTATGGTGTTTCCAGTTTTATAAAAGATTTTTTCTTTAGACTTAGACATAAATGTCACTGTTAACTAGGAATTATACGTATTAGTCAACACTAAAGTACAAGATCTGATCTATGAGATTTAATACATTGTCATATAGATTATTTACAAAATTAGATGATACTTCTCCCTAGCCTTTATTATTCCCAATTCACTTGGGGTCGGCTTTTCTGGTTTAACCGGTTTTGACAGGATATCAGTTTTTACACGGAGCGGCTGCCACCTGACCTCCGCAACCCGAAGGCTAACGATACCCTAAGGCTAGACCAGTGTCAGGATATTAGGTATAGGGCACTGATTTCCCAATAACGACTGCCATAGATGTTCATGGCAGCCGGGAAAGACGGCTTAACGTGCTCTCCGAGACACGGAGCATGCGATAATTGTCAATCAATACGCACATAATTTCGAAAAGTCATATAACTTCCAAAAGTCAGAGGTGCACGACGTGGGTTCGAACCCGAGACCACAAAATTAGATGCTGTAACAGAAAAATAATCTAATACGCCATAGATCAGGCAAAAAGACATTAGACAACTTTAAAAAAGCTATGTGTGATCAACCAAATAGAAGTTTTGGAATGCAAAACTATATATTTCTTCTTCGTGTCAGTTTCTTTGTATACGCTGAACTTAAAAACAACTGTACTAATTTTGATGTACTATATCGTAGTTTGGTAGCTTGTCTTAATCTAAGTCACTTTTAAAATAAATTCGTTCAGTAGAAACACAGTTACGGTGCATAGCCTTAAAATGAAAATAAATGTTGTTTCTTGCAAACTTAACACCACGCGGACAAAGTCGTGAGCATAATGCAGTGATATAAAGAGACACTAAAGCAAAAGGTTACTTATAAGTTACCAACATATTTGTATTTTATAAGACAACCTGCACTTGAGTAATACGAAGCACATCCACAATTTACGACCAGTTTTATACTTTAAAACCCGCACATATTCTCGCCGAGCAAGAAAAATGGGTCATTATGATGTTGTAGACGATGCCACTAGCCTTCGACCCTTGGCTTATCTTTATAGTCCCTTTAAACCGCGCCTCTCACACATTTACAAAAGTCATACTCAAAAACTTTCGCATTTTAGAAAAAGTAACCGTTATGTCACGTATTCTTGCATCAACAGAATCATAAATTATTTTTAACAGGCTTCATTAACCTGTATAACGTCATAAACACGTTATTCGCCTGTCACAACACGAAGGAAGTATTTTTAAAGCTCCACATAAAGGTCAAGAAAGGAAAGCGACCACGAACCTGTATAGTTACTCTCGACGAAAATTGTTTACACGCAGACAGCTATTAAAAACGTCCGTATCAATTCATTGACGCCGGATTTAATCCTTTTAATTTAAGAGGTAGAAAAAAACTAATTTCGCCCACAATACTGATGGTGCTGTAAAGAAAAATAAAGTAAAAAATCTCTCGTTATGCGCATGCACCGGTCAATCTTCCCGTAATGTCATTTGTCGATGGAATCAGGACGCGCGCTGTGCACTGAGCAAGCTTTAATGTACGACTAAAAGAGAGATAAAATGTTGCTGTCTCACCACGCCGACTCGTGAGGCAACATTTGTATTTAATTACTTCGTTTACAGACTCTTGATTTACGAATCGCTTAATTTGAAAGTGTTGATTTAAGTTTTGATGACAAAACCTCGTTTTCAGAAGTTATAACGACATCCACGCATAAATCAGTTTTTTTTTTACTCAACAGACTAAAAAATAAGTTTGAGGACGCAATTATAATTATATATGACGCAACTATATTACCTTTTTTACAAATGAGAATTAAACAAGTAATACTACACCGGCACCACAATCCCATTTAAATTCCAACTACATCCTCATTCAATATAATTGGTTATAACAGTCCGGTGTGCGTACAGTACAAATTATATTATTATCCTTAGCTAGACTAACTTCAAGGGTCGTTAATGTGTAAATCGATTGCTATGCATGGAGCGACAACTCTCAGCGCATACTAAACGATAAACATTCAAACCAGTGTTATGATCAAAACATTATTAACATTCCTCATTTCTTTTGCAGACTTGGCGGCGATACGACAGTTGTTGGAGAGCGAGACTGGAGGCACGACCTGCCCCAGCTGTAACATGCCCTTTGACAAAGGCAAGAAGAGAAAACTGATCGACACATGCGGTCATGAGCGCTGCTACTCTTGCATGTTCAGGAACGAAGCTTGTCCGTCGTGTGCAAGGAACAGCCAGGGGCAAAGACGGCCCGTGATGGAGCGGTACACGCCATCGCCACAGCGGCAGGACTCGGACTGGCAGTCACCTTTACGGCTACCGAAACCGCCGAAGCAGCCGTCGAACTTAGCGCAAAGCTGCCCCACGCCACCACACACGAGAAGAAGATTCTTCTTGAGTCCCAAGTCGCTGAGGAGTCCGTTCGGTCACCGCGCGCGCCACTCGCATGATAACCACGTGCCCCTCTCCGGTAAGTACATCGCACGTACATTTGCATACCCGTGGGCCCGCGCGTGGTACTCGCAGATTTGCATCGTTGCGCAAGCTGTCTGTTGACGCGCACGCAACGCTACAGTCCATTGATGCCTTCTTGGGTAAAGTTGAAATCTCATTCACAAGCAGGCCGCATAACACCTCTCACTCGATGGCCCGTTTTATGATCTTTACGAAAACTGCGAGGATCCGCCGCGCCGTAAATAATGTCGGGCGACAGTTGCGACACGATCGCCCACGCTCGCTCCGCCGGATGTACGTAGGGGTTCCTTAAAGGACCGGTTGTCTGTCTACTGTATTTATTAGTTAAAGTATAATTCCGTACTTTTGCAACGCTGCCTGCGCAGACAGCGGGCCGGCTGTGAACATTATCTTTGTATCTGTTACATTTTCCATTTCCATTAATTATATCATTCCGGTCTACCAGATTTCTTGGGTAATTGAAATATACACTTCGTTCACAGCTGTGGGTTTCTTAATAAACTATTAGTATCAATTCGCTACGGCCCTTGCCCCTTCACGTTTGTACTTAATCTGTCGATTGGAAACGTTTCTATCTGTTGATATGAATAATAGTGTCTTTTACGATTTGTGACGGTTTGTTAATGCGGCCGAGGTGCAATTAATGGCCTAGAGAGTCATTCAGGAAAAGTGTAATTGAAATTTAACTCATAGTTTGCAATGATTTATGAGGAGAAATTGTAATACATCGAGAGTTCGCTCCAACAGGGCTACCAGAGGAAGGGCCGCGGAATGCGGCGTGGCATAGCCTGGTCTTCAATAAGATCAGATCGCTCTGGTCCACGCACTCCTCTGTGCCGCAAGGACTCAACCAACTGACAGGCACGAAGTCTTAATTTTGCATTGGAATGTAGATTATACCGATGTCGCTCGTTTAATTGCAAATGTTGCTCAAGAATCGATTATAATTCGATAAATATTTACGTGTCGTTGCGTTTTATTCTGCAAAACGATGTTGAATTATGCTTTTGAAATAGTATTATGTATTTCTTTGTATCGAGTATCGATTGACGAATCGATTAATTTAGAAGCGATTATTGCGGTAAATGAACACATCGGTATTCGGTTTGCATTCCCTGCACTCGATCTAGCACGGTCGTCGCTCGATTTTTGCACACCTTATTGCCTGTTCGCATCGCCCCGTCCGTTTGATACCTAGCTTACAATACCAGTTTTGTTTTCCATGGTTTTTTTGCATTTTGTGTGGTGTTCTGAGTTTGATTTTAATTTATTTAACGCTTTAAAAAGTGTTAATCTTATGTTTATTATGTAAGACTTGTAATTAGAGTGATACATTATTATGCTTGTACATTTTTGTATATGTGATTAACTGTATTATCGATTTAATTAATTCATCGATTCGATTTCATAACAGCACAATATTAATCGTTTTAATAAACATGTAACAACGCATGATTCATGTTCGAGCACTCGAAAAGATGAACAATCGATTTTTGAATCGAGATAAAGAATCGGTGACAAACGTTACATCGATTTGTGGGCGAGATCATCTGGACCGATTACATTAGATGGTGAATAGGATATAAGATAAGCGTAGGGTGAGTTATTACTTGGAGATTGTATATGTAAATTGAAAAGGCACGGATACGATGGGTGGGTTGGTGAAAGGAACAGACATTAAAAATATCTGTAAAGATATTACTTGAATATCTCCCGTTTCATAATATAAATATATATTAAACATTATTTGAGTACTTAAAGAAATAAATCGATAATGTTATCTAAATGCAATGATATGTTTTCAACTTAAATTAATACACGATTTTATGACTCCCGAACTGAATGCTTCAAATGACATTAATATACCGCAGATAATGATAAAATTGTACCTTTAATAAGTAATAATATAATGATTTAGTGCAATTTCTACTACTGTATTCAAAGTATTCAAATCAAAAAATGACACAACCGATTTATGTTAAGTCGCATCGTAATTACGAACCGAGAATGTACGATCATATTTGAAAATAGAACAAAAAATTCAAGTGAGTCTTAGTTCAATCTGTTTACGTCGCAAGATTGATTGCATTTCAATAGTTCTCTGTCTAGCTCACGTCAGTCGAAGATTTGACGTCAATTTATTAGTCTATTTTCAACAGATTTAATACTTTATATAACGATAAGACGTGGTTATATTTGAACCAATACGTATTTAAAACTTCAACATTTTATGCATCATTTTAGGCATTAATTTCATGTTATATTAAAAGTACTCTATAATTAGTGTAGATAAACTGAGGGGTATATAAACCCGAAAATGTAATGCTCCAGTGAATTTCTCATCAGAATTGAATAAACTGTAGGTAGTACTCTTGGAAATGCAGACGTAATGGCCAGATTTGTGCGCATAAAAAAACAAAATTGCATTACTAAAAAAGTCATGAAAACAACTATGTATCACAGCAAAAGAACAAAAAAAATTGGGGCAGTCTTTGGGGACTGCCGATAGAAGTGAAAACTTTAATCATTGATCATAAAAACTTCTTTATAAACCAAAAATAATTCAAAAATGGAAAGGTGACGATGACGCGATTTCCATGATTTTTGTTCACCCAAGAAGTGCTCAACGCATCTAAAGAAGTTTTCACTTCAATAAAAAGAATAAAAGAAGAAAATACTTTTTTCTAAACCATCCAAAAATCATTTTGTTTAGCATTCCTAAAATATCACCACACTTTACTACTCAACATTGTATAAACACAACGGATAACTAAAATCTCTATTATTATGAATCTCAAGTGTATCCTACGCAGATTAGCAGGCTCCTACATGACATTACGTTTCACCTACACTCAAATAAGTTTATCAAAGTTGACTGAGGCCGCAGCACCTAGCAGGAGATTAGCATGACTTGCTCTGATTTGTACAAGGACCCGCCTTCGCGTGTTTCTTTCGTTCGACAAGCCGACTTTTGGACAGCCTACGTTCAATACTATGGAGAGTATTAATATTGTGATACTAGATTTGCCCGCGGCTTCGCTTACATAAAATATGTAGGTTAGGTTAATAACAGTACTTTCTTTTTTAATAAAACAAAGAAAGAACATATTTGTTACCTATTTATATCTCCATACATACATATAAAAGATATAATATTTGATTTGCTAATGATTCCAATTAAATACTAATGACATATGCACGCCTGTGGGTGGAATGTGGCAGAACCTACATTATAATCTGTAACAACTAAAATATAAACCCATGCTCGCATTAATAAATGAATTTGAATTTGAAATAGAAAGGAAAGAAAGTAGGAAAGGTACTTTATATTCGGTTCTGTTTCCCTGACAACGTGTGAGCGAAATTTCATGATGAATGATGATCGGTCGAGTAGTTAAGGCGTGAAAGCGTCACAAACAAACAAACAAACTCACATACGCATTTATGATATTAGTTAGGAAGTAGGTATAATAATGGCTTATGTTTACGCGAATGTTATTCATTGAAATTAAACTACTTTAAACGGATTTTACATAATTTTGAAACTGTTACACTACTGATATTAAACTTTACTACTTTTTAATCTAATTAAATTATTAAAACTATTTATATTTAATGGAATGCTTTACGTTTTTGAGTGTCCCTCGCGTATGCGACGCAATAAAATCCGTATAAAGAAGTTTAATTTCTAAAGGAAGTAGGTACTTCTATAAACAAGAGATACTCATAAGTTTGCAAGAAACTGTACAATAATTGTTGACGTGAATTTGAGCTTACTATGTTAACGGTCATACTTGGAACCGTGTCACTTGACCTCTTAGCTCGCAGTGCTAGAAAGGAACAAAACAAATCATTAAAAACTGGACTAATGACTCGGTTCAAATAACATTATTGTTTTTTAGAACAATGGGAGAAAACTTGCTAGAAACATTTTGCAATTCGTTATTAGTTCACAATAATATGTAGTGTTGGCTTTTGCCTGCGGCTTCGCCTGTTCAACTCCAAGGGGATTAAGATGACAATGATGATGATACACAACATGGTCTATCTTTGTAAAAAGTTTTACTCAATATTGTTCAACAGTTTATGCGTGATTAACCAACAAATATCTATACATCTTCACAAAGTAGTAAGAATCAAAATGATGCTATGAATATTCATTCTTCTGCTTGAATACGGCAATAGGGTCATCTTCTAATACATCTATACTAATACTAGCGGTCGCCTAGTGCTCGAAATTCGACCAAAGTTTGCCTGTAAGATATTGCTGATATATGTCATTATATATTGATATATGTAACCATAGTTACGCGCTTCGACTGCGTGTGTCAAATGCATGGTTGTGTGCGTGTAGTATTTTTTCAATCATTTAATGTATTTCTAATGTATATTTTATATAAATATTAGGATTCGTCACTTCTTATCCATATAAACTTTAACTGTGCCAAATTTCATACTCCTCCGTCCGCGCAATTTTTGTAAAAAGGGGTACAAAGTTTTTGCTTCACGTATTAATATATAGATATCTAAAAGCTGAAGAGTTTGTTTGGTTGAACGCACTAATCTCAGGAACTACTGGTTCGAATAAAAAAATTGTTTTAGTGTCGGATAGCTCATTTATCGAGGAAGGCTATAAGCTATATAACATCACGGTCCGACCGATAGGAGCGGAGATCAATCAATGAAATATGTTATAAAAACGGGCTATATTCTGTTATGTGACGCAGACGAAGTTGCGCAGGTCAGCTAGTACACCCTAAAACTGGCGAAACAAGAGTGTTATACACAACTTCGTACCTGTGAGGGATATAGGCGTGAAACTATATATAATGTATATTATAAATACAGTACCCAAAAAAACTTGGGGCAGTCTTTGGGGACTGCCGATAGAAGTGAAAACTTTAATCCTTGATCATAAACACTTCTTTATAAACAAACAAGAAAAAGGGCGGGTCGTATTCTGATACTCTCCTATTATTAAGGGTGTCAAAATTTCGTTTTTTGCGTAGGACGCACCATTTCTGAGTATTGTTAATATTCTAAAATAATTCAAAAATGGTAAGCGTGGTAGCGTGACGATGACGAAGCGTGACGATGACGCGAGTTCTATGATTTTTGTTCACCCAAAAAGTGCTCAACGCGCCTAAAGAAGTGTTCACTTCAAAACTATATTGACTAACGGATCCGATAGAAATCACCCTGCCTGGAAGTTAACTTACTTTTTTTTAATCCAGTGTCCATTGCGACGCCACCTACCGCGTCCGATAGTAAATCCAGGGAATTTATCAATCGGTCAAGCCGTTTAGGAGTTCAATCACATACATACATACAGGCGAATTTTAAATATAAAAATGTCGACCAGTCAACCAACAGAGAGGAAACTAACTTTCAAAATCGACATGTATTTATGACAGCTTAAAATGGCGGCCATATGTGCTTGCAGATTGCAGATACAAGGGTGATCGGTTAGAGAAGGCATTGCTAGAAATCCTGACCTCTACGTTAAAGATCGTAGTATATCTATCATCTGTAGAGGTATTCAATAACGGGTCTTATAAATATGGTTGGTGTTATTGAATTCAATATCACGTGGTTAATCAGGAATCAATCAATCTCTCTCCATGCCAAATTGCATGAAAAGTTTCTTCTTTAGTGTTACAAACGTCCCGCCTTTTTTTTCGTTTCATCTCATGCTTTATGATTGATATCTATAACGCGGGGGACTCCAAACATTCAAACAACGGACATAAATAATAACTACAAGGTACAACCATTTGTGGATCACACAAATTTTTGTCCCGTGTGGAATTTCAATCCTCAACAGTCAACGTAATGGCAACGGCCATCCATGCAGTCTTTGCAGACATGCTCAATACTTGTTTGTCAAAAAAAACGGGTTGCACTCCGGGAGTGCCGGCAGAAGTGAAAACTTGAATATTAACGTTGTGCATTTTTTAACATTAGGAATGGTTAGGGAATCATTTTGCACGAATTGCTTTCAATTATCAGTATAAAAGTACTATCATTTATGTGGTAAAATACAATATTCATTTATTGCGCTATCGTACACAAACATGACAATTCTCCCTGCGTCTTATGAATTTTCGATCAGGTCACGTGTCCTGACGCGAGTTTAACATTTTTAACCCATCCCAAAAAAGTGCACAACGCCGCTAAAGAAGTTTTCACTTCAAAATATGAATACCCTAAAATATCCTGAGTGATCTGACCTTACAAGATAGTTATCTCACCAAGATAGCAATCTCTTGTAATATAAAATCATACCTACTACAAAATCCTTTCACTCTTAAACATCAACCGCCGAACTTTCCGCCTGTCGTATTTTTGACAGGTCTTGTATGATGTTTAAACAATACACATATACCTGTACGTCCAGAAGTGACAGGGAGTAAATCGAGTATGGAAGTGGCCACGATTAAACGCTTCCGTCCACCGTGTGAAGCAAGTCACAAGATCAGGTTACGTATTATTGATGGTCATGAGTTTAGGTGAGAGGATAAAGGGTATTAGGCGGTTTATGAGGTTGAAATCAATCGTTTTGTTGGGCCTTAGTTAATGTTTTTTATATTGGCTACTAGCTGTCTCGCACGGTTTTATCCACGTTTATCATTACTGTTTTGTTTCCGTGACTTTTAACGTGATGTAGCTTTTTCATGCTTAAATAATTTTTGAAATGGTCCAGTTTATTTATTGCAAACAAGAATACAAATCTTACTTCTTTATTATACTAGCATAAATATGATACTCTAAGAAGTTGACAATACGCTGAATGATGGGTTTTCCAATTAGCCAGAAACCAGACACAATGCAAAAGTACTGTTTTTGTGGACCCGAGCTAACGCTAAAAGATTAAAGACAACTACTGCATCCTTGTATCGAAAGACTTTACTTGCAAACATTCGAATAACAGACACAAAGAACACAACGATGTTTGTTTCGTGTGAAACACTTGGCACACGAGCTGTGGCTGGGTGACTAATTAAACCACAGCGATATCTTGGTGTCAAACTTTGTCGCACGCATCAATTTGTGTGATTGAAAGACAATTGTTTCAAGTTTCGAACACACTTATATCTGTTCTTTCGATGTCTGTATCGGTGAGCCGAAGCAGAATTAATCACTATCGAGTAAGTTGTGTGTCCAATAGCTGATAATAGAGTCGCTCACACATATAAGATCTCACCTTAGCTCTGCCAAATTTGAAGTGTGATTCGTTGGATCTTTTGACTGCACGAAAGACGTAGTGGTTATCTCGCCATTGCCACTATGCCGTGTGCGGATTTGATCCCCAATGGGACAAAAATAAATTGTGAACAACTGATAGTGTTGTGCCGAATCTGGGCACAGCATTTAAACGATGGGCTTAAAGTCTCTTTGCACATCGTTTAAATGTTGGATTGACTGGATTGCTTCCATCCTTAGTGCGGGCGCTATCTATATAAAGCTATAAATTATTTCAAATCAGATTATACAATTTTTTAGATGATATATAATATTTTCTACCGTCTGAATTTTGTTCAACCCTGAGAGAGCTCTATTGATCAACAACAACAGGTTTGAACAATAATCATGTCACGCACTAACTGTTATATTGTGTATAAAGTGTCACGGTCCATTTTAAATGTACAATACATTAGATAATACATTCGTCATAGACCTCAAAACGTGATACCATTCATAATACATTGATACATTGACTTTCTTACAAGTTGAAGAAACCTGATTGATATATACGCAGCGTTAGTGAACGCGACTGCTGTGTATAAGGTCTCCTGTTTGGTGCAGTTAAAAACATAGCTGATAAAACGTGGGTGTGACATCACTTCCTACCAATTCGGGATACATTTCCGAATTGGCGTGAGATAAGTATACATAATAGAGTAGTAGAGTCTCGCTGATTTCAGCACGAATGGGCCGGCTCGACCGGGGAAGTACTACCCTCTCACAGAATATCGACGTGAAATAGCAGTATTCCTACTGTTATGTTTTGGTCAGTGAGTGAGAGTGCCGGAGGCCCAATCATACCCTTTCCCCCTTCCCGCTCCTTCTCCTTCCCACTTCCTTTCCTAAAGGGTCGGCAACGCGCAAGTGATGCCTCTGGTGTTGCAGACGTCCATAGGCTACGGTGACCACTTACCATCAGGTGGGCCGTATGCTTGTTTGCCAACTTATTTGTATAAAAATATATATATATACCTATATGTATGTAAAAATATGTAAGTCTAATGGACGTATACCAGGATCATGTGTACATTTCGCACCTTGCTCAAAATCCCTACGCCCGATCCACCTGTGCGTTTAATTACGAGACTATGGCAACCCGCATAGGGTACCCTACATCTGGAAAAAAAGTATTGTTCTCGGGGGATAGAAATGTATTGACAAAACCCACATTAAGGCTGTCTGTTCATTGAAGCGGAGCGTGGCTGCGGAGCGAAGAAACGGAGAAATATTAACCAATAGGATTGCATACAATCTCCGCTCCGCTCCAGTATGCAATCCTAAAGCGTGTGAGGCCGCAGGCAAAATCTAGTCTAATCTTCAATATTTTAGTTAATCTAACATATGGTTTAGTGTAGCTAATTTTAAACTCACAAATTTTCTCACGTTGCCTTAACATAAACGGAACCATTTAAATTTTGATTTATTATTTTATGCCTTTTGCGTGTTCGGTAGTAAATGGTGCACTAGTTGCAACACTTACTTAAAGGCCAAAGCAAGCTAATTTAATGTCGGCTATATTGTCATTACATCAAATTTTTACGACTTTGTTTACTCACGATATCAAAATCGCATGCTATAGCGACTGCACCGTAGTTAAATCGCAATATTGCGGCATATCGCACGTTATAAAGTCGGGACCAAAGCTACACCGCATCGTTGCTGCTCTGCTTACGATTGCGATATGAATATCGCACATTATAGCGCGTATGTGAAAATATCCTGTTGCATTTAAACTTATTCTATTTAATTTAGTTTTTTTTTAATGACCAATTATCCGGAGGGAATTTATAAACATTCAAACAGACACATAGAGCACCCAAACTCGAAACAAGTGTTTGTTGATAACACAAATTTTTAGTAATCAGATTTTGTATTTTAAGAGTTGAATTACTACATCAAACTTCTAAAAGGCTGCATTTGTACGTGAAGTACGAATCTCGAATTACATAAGATATTTCACAAACTGGGCGATCAACTTAAACTGGTGATTCTTACAAAGTCACAAGCAATAGCTTATACGTTATTACGACAATTCCCAATAAAAAGCCCCTGTTCCCTGTGCCAGGAGTATAGTTTATTCGTATAATGATACAGCACAAGTCAAGCTTGACTGGGAACCAGCTTCTTGAGCGTGAGACACGGGTTTTTCTGTCTACATCCCGACTGCTAATCAATGAATGAGAAGGGAATTGTTTTTTTACAGTTATAAAAGCTAGGCATTGACATTGCTATTGAGAAGGTGCTTGAATGAGCGCCTTTAATTCTGAGAGTGTGTATGGGAACTTATGATTTGATCTTTGATAAGTTTGTATAGCTTTTTGTTACAAATAATGCCTTGGTTTAGACGCCATGCGATTGTCGTTCTAGTGTCTGTTAATAACAATCATTTGTTTATAATAAGAAATGATATACAAGTTGTAAATATAATATAGAATGCAAATATTTTGGTCACATTCACCAATAATTTTGACAATAAATTCCATAAGATTTTAATGAGCTAAAAAAATTTTAAAATAATTTTAATTTTTCAGTATTTTTTAATTTGCATGTACTAGTTTTGTCCGTGGATTCGCTCGGAAACAGTACTTTTTTTGGATGAATTATTTTCTATGTCCTTTGTTGTTTCCCTGACTACGTGTATGCGAAATTTTATAATGATCGGTCGAGCAGTTACGGCGTGAAAGTGTAACCAACAAACTCATTTCATCCAGGAAAAATACTGTTCTCGGGGGATATCCTAATCCTAACTAATATTATAAAAGCGAAAATGAGTTTGCTTGTTTGTTTGTTTGTAACCTTCTCACGCCTAAACCACTGAACCGATCATCCTAAAATTTTGCATATACGTTGACAGGTGTACAGAAATGGACATAGGCTACCTTTCATCCCGAAAAAAAATACAGTTCCCGAGGAAAACAACAATAACGTTCTTATGATAATAGATGGCGCCACGTGTCTTTCGAATCATGATTGAATTATATTATTACAAGCAGAGTACAACGCGAATTAATTGTAATATTCTAAATTAACGCAAGGGAAGCCGCGGGCAAAAGCTAGTCTAGTATAAAGTAAAATGCAAACCAACAACAAGTCTTCCCCATACACTATGACTTAGTTCTTATCTTATCTTATCTTATGTGGAGGCCAGTCAGTGCAGACCGGCGACACTTCGACCCAGTGGGATCTTTTGTGTCGACACTCTCCCAATAACAACTGCCATAGATGTTCATGGCAGCCGGGACCAACGGCTTAACGTGCTCTCCGAGGCACGGAGCAGGTGATAATTGTCAACCAATACGCATATAATTTCGAAAAGTCATATAACTTCCGAAAGTCAGAGGTGCGCGACGTGGGTTCGAACCCGAGACCCTCTGCATTGCAGTCTGTTGGTCTCCCCACTGAGCTATCGCTGCTCTGACTTAGTTCTTACTCTAACTATAGGGGGTAGGGTCTGGATGTAATATACCAAAGGACTTGCTCCAGTTTCAAGCCTAGCTTTACTCCATAATTAAGAGCAACAATATTCCAAGTAATGACAAGTTGAGAGATTAAACCGAGCTTCTTTTAATAGTTAATGAGTTCAAAGATAATCTTAAAGTAACATAATCGATGACTACCGATTCATCAACTAAGGAAGTACAAGTCATCAATTCAAATAATTAGCTGATCACGATCGAATGAAATCAATTAGCTCACTCATTCAGTCTGAATGGATTGAATGATTGCATCGGTCATTGTGATTAAGGAGCATATCTGTCTATGTCAGTTAGTTGCGATGGATTTATTGAAAAGGTTTTAGGATTTTTGAGACTGAATTTACGAAGACTATAATTGTGTTCGGTAGGCGGTACTATGGCTCAAACCATTGTTTTAACGTTGTAGCTGCCAAATTATGGGGCAGGCAGCATTTTGATTGATTTATATGTCAGACAATCCTATGTAGTAAATTCTAGCACCACCTAATAAATCTAAATGGCTGGCAAGTTCAGACTGCAATTCCACACTACAAAAAATTATATAAGATGGCTTAGCAGAATCTCCATTGAAACTTAGAATATTGTTTACTCGGACTCCCTGACTGGGGACGCCCCCACCCTAAGATAATCGCTGCCTAGCAACAACAACGCTGTAGGATTTGGATTTGCAGAGTCCTGTACTGACTGTAAGGAAACCAGAACAACAACCTATGTCCTATTCGCTGGCAGTAAATAATATCAGCCCTGTATTAAACAGTCCCACTGCTGGGCACAGGCCTCTTCTTAGTGTGAGAAAGGTTAGGCCCTAGTCCACCACACTGACCCAATGCGAGTTAGCAGACTTCACATATCTTCGAGAACATTATGGAGAACTCTCAGACATGCAGGTGTCCTCACGATGGTTTCCTTCACCGTGAAAGCGAGCTATAATTAACAATTTAATACGCATATAACTTTGAAAAGTCAGAGATGCGTGCCTTGGGATCGAACTCAAGACCTCTGCGTGGCAGTCTAACAGTCTCCCATTGGGCTACCACTGGCAGTAAAGCAACTCAATTTCTAGGAAGTTGCCAATTACGAGTGATATCCATGGGGCTACAAATATTCATGTGTTTACAGTACCAGCGGCGTATTTATTTCTCTCCATGGTAGTATTAAAAATTGTCTATTGTCAACCACGGAAATCGTAATTATAAACACTTTCTCAATTTTAATTGCGCCATTTGCCACACATATAGATACATACGTAATATATGTATATAACAGAAAGTAATTTCTCAATTCAAAAGAGTCCAACAATGACTTTGTACACTCTCAGATCTGTGCCATGAAACGAGCGATCGTATCGCTACCTAATTATCATGGTCATTAAATAAATGATCATGCTTGATTTCAGTTTAATATTAATTGATTTGTACTTATCTTGTTGCTTTAAATGTGTAAAATTAATTTTCTTTAAATGATGATTAGTTATTTGTTCGAAAGTTTTGATTTTTGGAGACCAGAACTTTATTATACTGTTTCGAGCTTATGCTCAATCGTTTTACACCTGCAGTCTGTGGACCAGTCACACGCAGCGAGCTGTCAGTGCACTAAGAGTGCAATATAACAATGCTTTTAGGATACTGATGGGACTGCCTCGGTACTGTAGCGCATCGGCGATGTTTGCAGAGGCTAACATAGATGGCTTTGCAGCTATATTGCGCAAAAGAACCGCGTCTATGATGCGCAGAGTGCAGGACAGTCCCAACAGATACCTAAAAGTAATTGCTTCAAAATAAGAAAGCCCTATCTGGAGACATTGGAATAGGCTACATGTTGGCAATGTCAAATAATATTATCTTTCTTTCTCTCTTATTTACTAACTTTAACTTTAAGAATTTTACTAAGATCTCTGGTCTGAAATAAATAATAATAATTATTATTTTTATTATTAATTTAATGGATTCATAGTTTATATAATAAACTAAATTATTTAATATTATTCAATGGCAATGTCTGGTCTATCTCTGGTTACAACACTTTTGGATTATTATTATTTTAGTCTTATCTTATTTGAGATATTGGGAATACCTTGGGAACGCATAATATCATAAAAATCCATACTAATATTATAAATGGGAAAGTAACTCTGTCTGTCTCTCTGTAACACTTTCATGGATAAACAGTAAACCCATTTTGTTGAAATTTGATAAGGAGATATGTATATTGTATCCTACGGAAGAACGTACTATATTTTTGTATCCCGGTAAGTGTGATTTAGGCGGGCAAATTATTAGCAAATTTAGTATAGTACATATATGTGTGGCAAGTCATGTTCTATCATTGTTGTAAGTTTCATCAAAATCCGTTCAACGATTTACGCGTGACTGAGCAAACATCCACATTCACAAACTTACACATCTATACTAATATTATAAAGCTGAAGAGTTTGTTTGTTTGTTTGTACGCGCTAATCTCAGAAACTACTAGTTCCATTTGAAAAATTCTTTTAGTGTTGGATAGACTATTAATCGAGGAAGGCTATATAACATCACGCTACGACCCACAGGGGCGGTGCAGTAACGATAAACGCGGGTGAAACCGCGGGCACATCTAGTTTATAATATTAGTAGTATTATTGACTATCGCACACATTTCCAGACAGACAACCGCACTAATAAATTCAATATCACTTAGCCTAAACAGGAAAACAAACCGACGACCTCACGACCAGCAGTCACGGTTACGCCACTACCACGAAGCTGTCGCTGCTAATGAGTAAATGTATTACCACATAAGACCCCCGGACCTTTCGCACTAGCTTCGAAATAGGTTAGAATGATCTCATGACGTGGCTCCACGATACCTGACATTTGATTAAAATGTCTTCATCTGAGCTAATAGATACATTGAATGGAAATACTAATTTACAGCTGCACGATCCTTTTACTGTCCTTACATGGTAACGTGTAAATGTTCTGCTGATTTATGAGTTCGTAGGTGTTTATATGGTAAAGAAGTAACGGATGATAAGCTGGTATATGCAAATTTTAAAATAGTCCGTTTGTTTGAAGTAACATTAACCAGTATATGCGATAATCTAATAATACTAATACTAATAATATTCCACACAAACACACAACACCATCTAGCCCAAACTAAGCAGAGCTTGTATATACTTTTTTTTTGTAAATACATACATATTATACATAGAAACACCCAGAACAAGACAAACATCCATTTTCATGCACACAAATGTTTGACTTGTGCGGGAATCGAACCCGCGACCTCAGGCGTGGCAGTCGGTTACACTAACCACTACGCCATCGAGGATGCCATGCTTAAGAAGAATTTTACGTTGTTCTTACTACGATTATATAAACTACGATATAAATTACATCAAATTGACTTCAAACCAAATTTAATATTTGTCAATATAGAGTAACAATAAAGTACTTCCTGGCGATTACTACTCATTGAGGAATAATAGACTTCTCTCAGCGAAATCTATATCTATACATCTATACAAATAAATAAAATTGAAGTGTCTGTTTGTAATGTCAAAATAACAGTTTTTTATCTAATGCATATGAAAGTATATAAGGTACCTATACGAAGACATCTATTTTTAAAATTTTTGTCTGTCTGTCTGTCTGTCTGTTTGTTCCGGCTAATCTCCGAAATGGCTGAACCGATTTTGACGGGACTTTCACTGGCAGATACCTGAAGTTTTAAGGAGTAACTTAGGCTAGTTTGATTTTAGAAAAAAAAATAGGGTTCCGTGGAGACAAACACTGTTTAGTTAAAATCTACGTGGACGAAGTCGCAGGTAACAGCTAGTTCATAATATAAAAAGAAGCAAGCAGCGAGATGACAAGAAGAATACCACAGCAAATTTCAGATCGGTTTATTCAAGCATGACTGTGTATTTTATTTTTTGATGATCATCCTTCTGGAGTCCTATACAATAGGCAAAATCTACTATATACCAAATTTTTTAAGAGATTATTTAAAATAGAAAAATTTAAATGACAACACCACAATAATTAATTTTATAACTTTATACCAAATTTTTTAAGTTTATTTTAAATAGAAAAATTTTAATTACAGCAACAAAATAATTAATAAAAAAATTTTGTACCACACCAAAATATTATAACTTTTTCTTGTGCAATAGTATCTACCCCGACAATCAATATATGCATACAAACAAACAAACAAAAATCTATTAAGCTACCCTAACATTGCCATTATTCTTGTACATAGTTTTCTTTCAAAACAAAACATTTTATCTACACTTGGTCGCTAGTTCCACGGCCTTACAGTACCAGTAACAATATCTCGTCAAGATCTCGGAACTGAGTCGTTCCCACGCGGCGGTTTCCGCAGGTGTGGAGGATCTCGCCTTACACCGCGGAGAACCTTCCACAACTACCCATGTTATATAAACATACATACTACCATGCATGTATCCTCGTAGAGTGTATCTCTTTGGGTATAATATATAGGCGTGAGACTTTCAAGAAATTATTTACTCCTACACTTCGCCAACTATGGCCATCGGTCAAAAATATGGCCTACCGCCCTACGCTTGCGGTTCATTTGAACGTCACTTAAATAATAACAGGCTGTCCTTTTTATTGCCCCTTATTATTTACGACATCAGTTATTGTTGTTATTGTTTTTTAATTAGTTAAATATTAAGATTATGTCGGGTGGTTAACATATGACTATCTGAATCCATTTCACGAAAAAAATTGGTACATTAATTTCTCCAAAAACATAATTCTAAAAAAAAAATATGGTCGGGCTTATTCTATATCACCAGTAGAATGCGTGGTTAAATGGAATTACACGATTCAAAATCACCCTGTAGTTACATAGTCTATAAAGATTACTTCGGTACAAAAACGAATAAATCACAGTCTAAAGCTTGCCCCTAATAACATAGAATATACATATTCTGTGAATACCTAACGGTACTAGGTCCTATTGTTGAAAGCATTTGCTTAGGAGATTAGGCACGTAACGGATGCTTTGCAATTGATATTGCATTGCGGTCATATACATTTCACTTACAATAGAATATTTCGCATTTGAATTGAGACCTCTCTTCTATACTACGTCTTATGTATCTTGTAGTATAAATATTGGAGGATAAAACGAGACAAATGGTTTTATTTATTTTTTTAATTTATTAATGTAAACAAACAATGACACAATATATGGTTTTCAATAATTTGTACCAAATAAATATAGCATAACTGTGTCACCAGTAACATTTACCACATATTAGTTTTATCCTATATACATTGGACTTCCGGGTTTAAGTTATGATCTCCTAAAGGGGAATGCCTATTCTCCATAGTATCTCAGGCCAAAGATGGACATAATAAATTACTATAAAATTGAGTGTTTTAAGATCTTAACAGTATTACATATATAAAAAATATATTCAAATTGACACCACTATTTTAGAAATACCTATAAAAAAATGTATTAAAGTTATTTTTCTATACGAACATGTGTCTGGCTGTGAGATAATTCAAAAACATCTCTTTTCTCAATGTTCTATTATTTAATTATAATAGGAGGAATGTTTGTAATATATTTTTATACAGTTATACTTAATAGGGTATGAAAAAAAACACATTTGTTATTTTAAACGTCTATATTCCCTTCATTGTCATGTACTATTAACAAATCATCTAGAAAAGGTGCAGGAGGGCATATATTGGACTCATATCTTGCCCAATAGACTTACTCTTTTTAACTATTTTTTGTAAATTGCAGTGGCGTCAATTTGAATGAAAGTAAATACATATATTTTACGACAAAATCAACAGGAAAGTATTTTTTTCTTTAGCCTCTTGTCCACTTGTGGCCTCAGATGGGCGTTCCCCTTTGACCAGCTATGTTTTTAGTCCCACATACAGACGACTTTGCCGATTACTAGGCAATGTTCTAGATTCTGTTTTACTAAAATTTTCTTGGTAGAATAATCGAATAATACTTAGCCCTGGATTCGAATCCGAGACCTTATGCACGGCAGTCGTATAATACATACATATAATATATCACAGTGAGTTCTAAAGGCACAGAGCTTGAAACCAAAGCACAAAATTTAGCTTTCTATGGTGGCGTGCAGTGAATTTTCCATAATACCATCATATTATTATATCTATACTAATATTATAAAACTGAATAGTTTGTTTGTTTGTTTGAACGCGCTAATCTCAGGAACTACTGTTTCGATTTGAAAAATTCTTTTAGTGTTGGATAGCCTATTTATCGAGGAAGGCTATAGGCTATATAAAATCACGCTACATCCCACGGGGGCGGCGCAGTAACGTTAAACGCGGATGAAACCGCGGGCACATCTAGTATATTATATCTATACTAATATTATAAAGCTGAAGAGTTTGTTTGTTTGTTTGTTTGAACGCGCTAATCTCAGGAACTACTGTTTCGATTTGAAAAATTATTTTAGTGTTGGATAGCCTATTTATCGAGGAAGGCTATAGACTATATAACATCACGCTACGTCCCACGGGGGCGGCGCAGTAACGATAAACGCGGGTGAAACCGCGGGAACATCTAGTATATTATATAAATCTTCTGTGCGTGTGTTTGTAATTAAACTCCTCCTAAACGGGTGGACCGATTTTGATGAAATTTTTTGTGGTTGTTCAAGTGGATTCGGGAATGGTTTAGATTTGGGTTTTTTTAATTTTTTTTCGTGTGTATACGTTTGCCGGGATAGCTAGTCTACTATATTACTATTCGTTTATAAGGGGTAGCCTTCAGGAGATATTGTACGTAAGACTATGTAAAACATTTTTTACCACTCGTCTACTTTTTCAAAGAAAGCTATTGCTTGCCAAATATGGGATCGCTTCTCTACGCAGATTATAATTGCCACCATAAATGTCATGGGAATTTCAAACAAAGGACAATATGTAAGAAAACACCTCGTTAACTTCAATGGTTATGGAGTAATGAAATGTGCGTACACGTTTAGGCTTGAAGAGAAATTGTAGAATTCGCATATTATGAATAATTATTTCTACTCTTGCTATTTTAAGTTATTCTGAGCTTTTTGTAGAACGTTGAGGATAATATTTGATTAGTTAACTTGTTGACCTGTTATATATGTTTACACTTATGTTTGCATCCAATTGAGGATTCTATTTTTGTATTGGATGAAGTGGTATTGGGTTTTTCTGTTAGAATACTTTTAGTAGCATCACCAGAAGCAGCACAGGGTCTGCAGATAAGACCATTTAATTTCTCGTTCCTGTCGTGCTGTTGTGCGGGACCTATGTTATTTTACGAGAGATCTAAAACATACCTGCCGAAATGTGTGTATTGCATTTGCCTCTTTAAGGTTATGCAGGCGTGAGTTTATCTATGTACTCTTACGTATTTACATGCAAAGAGCCACAGCTATTTTCTAGAAGTTCACTTGTTACTGCCCTATTCTGTTGTACTTCTTTTCTTCTTTCAATTTTCTTAAATTTGCCAGGATATTTCTTACTTAGTCAGACAACATACATAAAATTCTAGCTCTTTAACTGTTCTAATCCCACACTCATAGTCGCAATTTCTTTTCGACTTTTTTTTTGTTATTTCGCAATATATGTTATAGGTACTTCATCACTCTCTTATCACACTATTCTGCTCCATTGACTTTTCTCATGCTGTATGCAAATACAGCCCACATTAGCGGTCGAAGATTCGTGTCGCGCTGGCGCGCTAAAAGATCGTGTACGAGCATACGCGATGTATATGTCTACACTAGATGTTCCCGCGGTTTCACCCGTGTTTATCGTTACTGCGCCACCCCCGTGGATTGTAGCGTAATGTTATATAGCCTATAGCCTTCCTCGATAAACAGGCTATCCAACACTAAAATAATTTTTCCAAATCGAACTAGTACTTCCAGAGATTAGCGCGTTCAAACAAATAAACAAACTCTTCAGCTTTATAATATTAGTATAGATTAAGCGGGCGAAGATTCGTGTCGCGTTGACGCGATACATCGTGCCGGGTTGTGTTGTTCAACCTGTTGTGCGGCCGAGACGTAAGCGGTAATTCAAAATGGAGGTAGTGGCGTTGCATTATGACATATCAGGATTCCATATAATACTCTCCGTTTCATAAAATTGTATGAACTCTAACACTTTTTCGTTACTCCACTCCATAGTGTACAAAGAAACACAAGCACGTCCGTCCCGCTTCAAAATCTTGACTACACTGAAGTGACGTAGGTGTAGCCCCAAGCAAATATTGGCGCGCCATATCCCTTTGATGTGCGCCAGTTTACCGACAGTGCCCCGATGATACATCGTCTTCGCCCGAATACAACGCGTTGCGACGATCTAGCCGGCCACACTCATCGCGTTAACACGAATATTCGCCGTAGCCCGCTAATGTAGCCCCAGCATCACTGTTATGCATGCATTTATCAATTATAGACTATATTTAGTTTGTAACCGCATTTCCAGTTCATGGATGATTTGGTTTGTAAATAAGTATGTGTACGGATGACATTTTCCAATTAATACTTATTTAGATACTAGCTTTTGCCCGCGGCTTCACTCGCGTTAATTTATAATTTGACAATCAATTCGGGTTATATTCTGCTTGTAATAATATAATTCAATCATTATTCGAAAGACACGTGGCGCCATCTATTATCATACGTTTTTGTTGTTTTCCACGGGAACAGTAATTTTTTTCGGAATGAAAGGTAGACTATGTCCGTTTCTGTACACCTGACAACGTATATGCAAAATTTCAGGATGGACGGTTCAGTGGTTTAGGCGTGAAAAGGTAACAAACAAAATAACAAACAAACTCATTTTCGCTTTTATAATATTAGTTAGGCAGTTAGGATAGGATTAGGATTAGGATAGACTGTATTTAGTTTGTAACCGCATTTCCAGTTCATGTTCACTATTACTATTACTTAAAATTAAAGACAGTTCAGACGGCTTCTGGAGTCATTAAAGAATTGTCATTGCATGAGTGAGAAGCACAAAGAGCAGGCTCATTCTCGCGCATGCAGTGACAAAACTGTGGGAAATAGCAGTAAGACCCAAAAAAGCGGTAAGGAATTCCTGTATCGATTTAGGAATCCCTTATCGTAAGAGCCAACGCGACGTCTACATAATATTGTCTTCTGTTTACGCGAATGTTATTCATTGAAATTAAACTACTATATACGGCTTTACTATATACGGATAGCCAACGTCTACATTAATATATAAGTAGTCTACGTTGAATATAAATATATTTGGTGTGTGTGTGTGTTTCAGAAATAGGTATACAAATATAGCACGGTTCTGTATGCATGGAGTTTAAAATTACTATGTTTAATTGTGTTTAACATTTGTGAAAATAAATATTTATATTTTTCATACGTATAACTGTTGTTAATTTTGCACTGATTTGTATAATGTTGTCATCCAAATGTTAACCATTTACTACCGTTTTTTGTTCGTTGTATATAAATAAACCGAAACTTATTTTGCCATTTTACAGTTATCTAATGTTTCTATTTTCTCTTTAGATGATGAAGGCGGTCACATCAAGCAGGGCTACGAGTCTCGTCGGCAAAACGACCTGTATATGCGTCTTGGACTACTGCTGGGTGAGAGACGAGGATCCAGGAATAAGGCTCGAGACAGCTGCACATCTCTCGCGTCTCTTGATGCGCATACCCTGGCTTCACATAATACGAGCCCTGTAAGTACTTATTTTGTAATTATGGACTCTAGCTTTAATAAATGGATCATCATATTTAGGTTATTCTTCTACTCTATGTTTCCGTTTTAATGGGCTCATCCCTGATGCCGATGTGATAAACAGAAAATGGAATCGCACTCAAACAACTTTACATTAGGGTAATTTGGAACGGTGAAAGAACGCCATTGCTAAAAACTTAAGATTTGACAGCCGTAATTGATCAGAAACTTGAGCTTTTAAGATGAAGTTTTACAAAAATTAACTTTTGAAACTGTCAATCATATTAACCTTTATGAATCTTTCTTTCAGGTATCAACTCTAACAGGATCCTCAGAAGTGGAAGTAGCGACTCCTCTCGGTCGTGACTCTCTCGGTTCTCTAGCTTCTATGTCATTGTCTGCAGCTAGTAACTGTTCTTCATCCAGTCCTGGTAGCAGACGGCATTCTGTTAACAGTAAGTATTCTTAACTTTGACTTAGGAAATGAAGCTGCTCATCAGATTAATTACAGTTTCTTTGTAAAGATTACTCATGTGGGGCATGTCCACTGAAGTATGAATTTTTACTAGGACTGAGTAATAAATTCCATTCTGGAAAAGTGATCTTTTTTAGATTCTATGTTGAGATCTTTGTATTCCAGCGATGAGTAGGATTCAAGCTCTTTCAAGAACGCAAGCTCTATCAACACAGGACCCATAAGCAAGCAACAGATAGACGGAGAGAGCCATAAGCGGACATCTGTTGTTAGAATCCAGCTATTGTACCTACCTGGTTACTACTACTGATTTTTAAGGAGATAATAACTGAAGACTAACGACTACATATAATCCCTTCTCATTAAAAAGCTTTCGATGTTAAGGAAACTAAAATAATTATTCATTGTATAGCCTTTAACGAATACCTCACGAAAAAATGTTATAATAATTTCCAGCACTTCAAAGCGGCAGATCAGATGAATTGACCCGCATGTCAAGTGGCTTCTTCAAGACTAGGAAAACTGCCGCCAGAAGATCAGCCAGGGTCAACAGCAAGCAATCATCCACTTCATCAGAAATCAAGAAAGGTAACTTCAACTAAACAATTTCTTCAAGTAGGATTCCGTACAAGACCTACCAAAATTGACGGAATCATCCGAAAAATCACGGTTCGGTTACGAGTGTTGAAAGCCAACATACTAGATTGAGGTATCTTTAAAAGATTGCCTGGCTTAGATCATTGTAAAATTCTGACAGACAGCTTCACGAGCAAATAGCAAACAAAAATCATGTTTTGTTAAATCAAATCAATATTTTTTCATAGTAGTAAAAACCACGGCAGATTTTTATAACCACGGCAGATTTTTATAACCACTTGAAATTCAATTTTATTGACATAATTAGATACTTAATTGGTTTTGTTCTAATTATTTTTCTCGTACATAGACTTCTGAAACACGTATTGGTGTCCTTGAATATTTATAACATTTTATAAAAGAACCTATTTACTTTACAATAACTAATACTAATGATAACAAAGATATGTACATAATTTTATCATTTTTGTTCTAAATAAAAGACATATATTAATCACATGGCTAGTATGATCTTAGTTTTCTTAATGATCTCTACTTATCGTTTGGTTTATTTTCACAGTTCATCCGTCACCACAGCTGACGTTACGACCTCTGTTCTTCGAAGTACCATCAACTGATAACCAGACATATTTCTCAGGACGACAATGGCTCATGAGGGACATGGAGAAAGCTCTGGATTCTAGTTCTGCTGGTTAGTAATCACCATAATCTCTACATAACTTTAACCAATTTGAACTTAGACGCGTCTAATATAGACAATAAATTGTAGCAGTCATCCATATTATGTTTGATTATACGTACAGTCTATGGCGCGAATATATAAAAACATATTAGCATAACTACAGAAAGGCTTCTTGACTTTTATCTTGCTTAGTGGTAATGTAGCGTGCCGTATTGATATTAGATCGAAATTGGAAACCTGATATCACCAATTATCATTCTTATCCACAGGTATCCTAATATCAGGCTGTCCAGGAACAGGCAAGACAGCACTCATCTTACAACTGGTAGAATACTCTTGTTTTGGAAGAAAGAGAAACTGCGAATATGAAGAGTTAAGAGAACAGTCAGACATCAGAGAACTGCTGCCCGAAGAGCTCACAATAGGAATGTTCACCCATTTGGCCTCGCATGTCGTCGCTTATCATTTTTGTCAGGTAAATATTGGTCGACTCATAATATAAATAATGTTATATTGTTCTAAGTATAAATGATAATAGAAATAGCGAAAATATTAATATCTGAATAAATTTAATAGACATCTATGCACCAAATCAATAACCCACAAGACGTACTTGATTTATTTTTTCCGCCATTGAAAATCTGAAATATGCCAGCTTAAACTACATGCAATACTAATCATCATGCAACAGAGAATAAGTTACTTATTTGTAAATCATTATAGTTCAATTCTTATAGACTTATTTATATATTCCAGGCCGATAACAACAGCACTTGCCTAGTGGGTGAATTCGTCCACTCTCTCGCTGCACAGCTCTGCCAGGCGCCAAGGCTACAAGCTTACAGAGAATACCTTCTCAGTGAGGCTCATTTATTAGCCTGTTTATCTCTAAAGGAATGTATCGCAGACCCAGACTTGGCTTTCATGAGAGGCATCATAGAACCACTCATTATCCTAAGAAGGAATGGAAGCATAGATTCCTCAAACAGCATCATACTAGTTGATGGTCTTTGTGAAGCTGAATATCATAGACCAGATCATGGATACACGATTGCTTCGTTCCTTGCGAGACATGTAGCTGAAATGCCTACATGGCTTAAAGTTGTGGCTACAGTAAGAACGCAGTTCTTAGAATTGACAAAGCAACTACCTTACAACAGACTAAGTCTGGATGAATCTGATAATGTGCACAAAGATCTCTTGGAGTATTTCAACGTGAGACTGCAAGCAGCTCCGATAATAGAAACCAACATCAAATGTTCAACAGGAAAATCTGAAGGAGTACACAATTCGGTCATGAAATTCGCTCAATACGTTCTTCATTTGAGCCAAGGCTCGTTTTTGTTCCTAAAACTAATTCTAGACCTACTAGAAAAGAGCCATATTGTGGTGAAGTCAACCAACTACAAAGTAGTGCCTATATCTCTGGCTCAAATATTTTTGCTGCAATTCAACTTGAGATTCCCAACAGTGCAATCGTTTGAGAAAGTCACTCATATATTAAGCGTGTGCTTAGCAGCTCTATATCCTCTAACCTTGGTAGAGATTTATTACTCAGTCAATTCGTTACTGGTCAACACGTTCCTTCCATGGGATGAATTCTGCCACAGATTTGAGTCATTGTCAGACTTTCTTGTTAAGAGAATCGACAACACATACATGTTCTTCCACCCTTCGTTCAGGGAATGGTTGATTAGGAGAGACGATAACGAAAGTCCCAAATTCCTCTGCGATTTGAGAGCAGGACATTGTGGTATTGCATTTAGACTATCCAGGGTACAAGCACCTTTGGATTCTGAAAAGTCGATGGAATTAGGACATCACATTTTGAAAGCGCATATGTACAGAAACATGGGACCGGCCCAACTTGGCCTATGTCCGAGGGATCTGCAAGCAATGCTAGTTGCAACAAGTTCGGCGAGTGTCGGCGAAGCAATTGCTAATTTACGAAACATTTACACACCAAATGTTAAAGTTTCAAGACTTATGCTGTTAGCTGGAGGATCTCCTAACCAAATCACTGAATGTCTTGGCAGTGCACCATTGCTGTGTATGTATTCTTACCAAGGGATATTGGCAATGGTGGGACTGCTGATAGAATTTGGAGCTGATTTGGAAATGACGAATTCTCAAGGATGTACAGCATTGTCTTTGGCGTGTCAGAGGGGACACACGGATGTTGCAAGGAGACTTATTGCTGCAGGTAATTATTTATTATATTTATTTATACATATATTGTACGGATCGATTTCATAGCATAATCGCCTGCATTTTCAATTGATCATAAAGTCTGGGCTTCGATGTCCGGGTGGTACACGCTAATATTGGGCTATTGTGTTAATAAAGTTTCAGTCCCCTATTACTTGGATCTTAACCATGGGTAGCGAAATGTATGTTGATTGTAATGTCAACAACAAAAAATCTACTGAAAAGAAACGTTTAATAGTAACCATGCTTAACAATAAACTAAACTAAAGGTACGATATTAATTAAACAATTTCCTTAAAGGTGCATCATTAAGTCACACGGATACTGCAGAACAGACTCCTCTAGTTCACGCAGCTAAGAACGGCCACCGTGATACTGTCATATACCTACTAGGTTGTCAAACTGGACGTGATGACAGGAACTCTTTGGATATCGACGATGACAACATTGAACAATTAGTACCAGGATCTAGACATGCGCTGATAGCCGCTGCGCAGAACGGTCATTTGGATATCGTGGAGTATTTACTGGATACAGCTGAACTGATTGTAAGTAAAATCCTTGTTCCCTGTAATGCGTTTATTGTGGGTACTCCATAATAAGCGCAAATATCTAATAAATTATGTGCATAAGTCTGTCGTGATATATTTATATAGCATAAAAAATTACTACTCACGCCAAGAGCATACCCTCCAAGCTAATAGAGATGACAAATTAAAAGGTAGCAGATCTTTTTAACTGCATAAATTGAAAGCTACTGGTTACTGATAGATTTTGTCACAGTAAACATGATAGTGCACGTTTACTATCTTTTAAAAGTCACTTGTGTTATCCTCGAACATGTTGAATAATGATTCGGTTTCGATAATTACTTTTCATGATGGAATAGTTTTATGATAATGCAAATAACATATACAATAATCGATAATCATCCATTATTTTCAGCCGGATGGTATCTGCCCAGTAACAGGAGAAACAGCTCTTACAGCCGCTTGCTCACAAGGCAACGCTGCCATAGCCGACGCTCTTCTAATCCGAGGAGCAACTCCATACTCTCTTAATGCCAGGCAACTCTCACCTCTAGCCCTAGCATCTAAAAATGGGAGAACTGCACTAGTATTGAGACTACTAGATTCTGGTGCAGATGTCATGGGATCGGGTGGAAAAATCCCATTGATTCTAGCAGCAGCTGAGGGTCACGCTGATGTGGTTGAAATGCTATTGGATCAAGGTGAGCACCAATTCTATGGTAATAAAACCCACTTTAAAATAAACTTAACAATGTTATGCTTGACTAAGGATATAAGTATTGATTTGAAAAGTCCTTCACTCTGTTTAAAACTGACTTAAATTTTGTCTTAATCAAATCTAAAACAACCAGCATAGATCAAAAATGCTATGTCGTTACTAATTTGATCTTTATTATGATGTACATTAAACACACATTTTTATAACACATGAACACTCTAGCCGACAAGCAAAGACGACATTTGCTTTAATATTTGTAACATCAGGAAATTATTACGCGTAAACAAATATTTAGATCGATGGCACTGCATACCTCTAAAATTTTAATATGAAAGAGTTGAAGACGTGGGTGACAAATAGAAATATTTTTCTTTAGGTGCTGATCCGGACGCTGTGGATGCGGATGGTATATCAGCGTTGGGCTGGGCCTGCCTTAGGTCTAGGTTACCTACCATGATCATGCTGCTGGATAAAGGTGCTACCATCGGTAAGTGCAGAAATTAGGAATATATCTATATAAATCGAATAAAAACCCTTGAATACCTACACTGAATTAAAGCATACTGGATAGATATGGATACCAATATTTTCGAGTTGCCGAAATTGAAACATTATTCAAAGTTTCGTTAAAGAACTAACTTTAATTAAGACTCCTGTTTTAATAGATATTTTTCCAACTGTACTTAGGTCTTAACTCGACACTAATACCCAAAAAGCTATTAGTGTATACTAACAAACTCCACTCAACGTAATTTCTCACAATTGTCTAATGTATTCAATTACTTTGTCAGATCAACCAGACGGTAGCGGTCGAACACCTCTGGGTCTTGCGTGTGGAGGGCCAGCTGACCTGGTGGAAATATTACTAGAAAGAGGCGCTTCCTTGGAGAGGGTGGATCACAGTGGCCTTAGACCTTTGGACAGGGCTATAGGACAACGTAATGTTCCCGTAAGTTATTTGATTTTCGTGAACGTGTTATCATGTTAAATATCAAGGATATTTTTTTTCATGTTTTAATAATGTGTTCTTTCCTCACAGGTCGTTAATTGCTTCCTAAGAAAAGGAGCTAAGCTTGGTCCGACTACGTGGGTTATGGCTTCAGGCAAACCAGAATTCATGTAAGTTAACAATATGACTATTTAATTTTCTAAAATTTAAAAGAGGCATTTGAATTTATAATATCTACACAACTTTATACAATACAATTAAAGAGTGAATTATGAAAATAAAATACAGCCAGTCATCATTTAATTTTATAAAGATCGGACCCACAAACTCATAGCTAAAACAAATGAGTATATGCGTGTGAGTAGTGCTTTTAGAAACCCATTTCACATCCATACTACTGCTTATAAACTGTTGTAACCTGGCTTATTTTCAACAATTAAGAGATATAAGGTGCTTCTTCAAATGTGCTGGTGTACTCACGATGTTATCCAGTGCCGTGAAACAGACAATTAACAAACATTTAAAAAGATTCCGTGTTCAAAATTTAAATTTAATACCTAATATATCACTGCTTTTACGTAAGAAAATTCTCTTGTCGCTTTTTTTTTAAATGTTGTCTGTCGTACTATCTATAATGACTGTGTCGCGGGGAACTTACAAACATTCAAATAACAGACAAAAAGTACACCTAGACTCGGAACAACAATTTATGGAACACATATTTTTTTGTCCTGTGGGCATCGAATCCACAACACTCAGCGCGTCAGCATTAAAGAAGCGACTATTTAAACCACTACGCCATCCATGCAGTGTCATCATCATCATGTCAGCTAAAAGACGTCCACTGCTGGACATAGGCCTCCCCCAAGGTATTTCACACAGACCGGTCTATGCAATATCATAATGTAACAATATTTAATTGCTTTTAGGCTAATATTGCTAAACAAGTTGTTAGAAGATGGGAACATGTTGTACCGAAAGAACCGACCATCGGAGGCTGCTCACCGCTATCAATACGCGCTGAAGAAAATTAACCCGCTGATCAGTGACGAAGGCCTGACAACCCCTACTACTCAGCCGGTGCCGCATGAACACGTGTCAGCGTTTGTGCAGCTGAAAACAAACCTGTTATTGAACCTGTCCAGGTGTAAAAGGAAACTGAACGTGAGTATTTCATTTATTCATGTATTAATTTTACAATATCCATCTTCATTACATAGAGGACTTTGACTTGAAGCATATCCGTGTAATAAGTAACAATAATTCAGATCCAGTTTCTATAAAAAACATATTTTAATTTATGTTTTATATTTTCACTGCAACAAGCACCAATAAAAATTATATCGCTTAAAACAGACGGGAAAACAGACTACGTACAAAAAAAGCATTTTTATTTGTTTGTTAATGGTCTAGATCCTTAGTTCCCAAAGTGGTCCAAGTGGACCCCAGGGGTCCACGGGGACTCGACGAGGGTCTATGTTGGCGTGACAAAAAAATGGGGGTTCACAAATCGTAAGCGGGGGTCCACGAAAATTTATATGCTTTCGATAGTGAAGATTACTTGTAAAAACTTGCATATTCCATATTCAGTACCAGTTGTCTTGAACCTACCGATATTTCAGTAGAGAATTACTAAAAAAAAAGTTAGTCAGTAGAAATTTTATCATTTTTTTTAATTGCATGATCTTGTTTTGATTCTTAATCAATATACGAATGCCAAGGAATATGGTAGAAATGTAGCTGCAGGGAGTCCACCGGAACCAGCTCAATTTTGAAAGTGGTCTATAAGAAAAAAGTCAGGGGACCTCGTCAAAGTCGGGTCTAGATTCATGCCAATTACCAGGATCTTAATTTTTCTTAAAAATAAACACAATCTTTTTTGGTTACAGGAACCATCAGAGGCTTTAGACTTAGCAGCTCGTGCTTCCGTACTCCGACCTAACGCGTTCGAATGCGCCTACGCTATGTCTCGCGCCATACTTGCGCTGAACAAGCCTTCTGAAGCTCTGCCTCACGCTCGAAGAGCTTTACTCCTGGCACCATCCACAGATATGTCCGCCATACGAACACTAAAAGCCCTTCAGCAGGAGATTTTGACAAGGATAAACACTGGGTCCCATAGTTTAAACGGTGATACGCGATCCATGAGAAACTTTGACACCATCAGTCTCAACATGCCATAAGTTTCATTATACAGAATAATGTACAAATCGAATTATATTGACGTTAGGAATTCAAACTCAAAGCCCATCGATTTTGTCTAAGAGTACATTGTACAAAACGATCCACACTTGATATATTTTAATATTTTCACTATAATACACCATCAATATATATTTTACTATAAGAAAATATCTACAATGAAAATATACAGAGATCTGAGATCTTATACTTCTAAATGTTCATAATATTCATATATATTTCGCTTAATAATTCTCCGTAAGAATTATTAAGACTGTAAATATAATCTATGGAGTCGAACGAACGAATATTATTATGATAGTAACAATATATTTTATCTGTATAAACGAATCAAGTTTTGTACTTTAATATTGTTTTAGCGTTAACAGGTCATTATTTTCCTAGTTCTGTATTTTATTAGTAATGTTTATAATACAATTAACATTTAGTAATTTCAATGCAATTATGTCAACATCTTGTGCTATGATTTTTTTTTTAACAAACATTTCAAATATATCTTTTTCGATACACGGAATGAAATTATTTAGCAGTGTTAAATCAAATATTTATTAACAAAATTGCTTATAAGCGTGCAGTTTTTATTTATTTTTACTGTATATGAAACAATTGTGTTGTCTACGAACAGTTAATATCTCACTTTATCCTGCTCTATGGTTTATAATATTAAGTTATGTTAATTACTTATTGACAAATGTTGAAGTTAACGATTTTATGTACTAAAATGTTTACTATGTGATCACGTGTACATATGTAATCCTTCCTATTACGACATTAAGTATTTTGACAATGTACAGTGTCTTAAAGGTAATTAGCTTTTTAGCCTCGAATATAATCGTGTTTATTATTTTATTAATCGCTTGCCATTTTTATTAGATTGCTTTAATTTTTTTCGTCGTTGAAATTATAAAAGAAAATTATTTGGTGCCTTGATTTCGGATGACATGCAATTTATTTTTTCTTTTTGTTATTTTTATTAATCACCATTTGAGTTAAACTCATGTGCCCATTTTCTTGCTTTATTATAATTTATTAAAATATTATATTAGAGTGAGTTCAAAATATGTGAAAATAATTAGAAATGCTGATTTTTAATGGAGTTTTTTGTTTGTTGTGTTGAATGTATCTATATAAAAAGAGTGATGTATGTTATATTTACTAGTTTATAAAGTAATTTTATTTATTTTGCGACCCATGAAATGCATAGGCGTATTGTCATGTTTTGAATTGTAAATTCTTAAAATAACAAACTTTAAGTTATAATAGTGATCAAGTTGTGTATTGTAATTTTAAATCACTTTGTCATAATTATACATAATGTAATAACATACAAAATAATCACATGAATTCTGTAAAATCAAACATAAATAAATTTTATTTAAATGTAAGCTGTTTTAAATGAATTTTATTAAAGAAAAAGAAATACAGAAGATATAAAACTCTGGCCAAATGATTAAAATTTTTATTAAGACTGACGCTAAATATTGGTGGAAATTAATGAAACATTTACTTATACCTATGATAGTTTAAGAAATATTTTAAGTACAATAGTTACTCAGGCAGTACATATTATGATTGTATTAAATTTTTCATATTGCTTTAATGGTTGTTTTCTTTATATTGAGTACCTTTTTCTCCATTCTAAAACACTTCGTTTTTGTGACGCGAATGACGGTAGCGTATCGATTGCAGAAGAACATCAATATGATGAACCATTCTTATTAGCAACGATCTCTGGTCACATTTTTGTCACTTCACATCGCTATACAATAGGAAATCTGACAAAACTAATAATAATGATGTCCTCCAGACCGAATTTCGGTCACGGCGGCCAATCTTAACGGAGACCGGCCATCGGCGCAGGAGATATTATAGTGCACAAGTGTGTGCGCAAACACAAGTGCACTCTCTGTTCCCTAACTCTCATGATCCGATGGGACGGATAATCCGACACTGCCGGAGAGAGATCAGGCGCAGGACCAACGGCTTTACGTGCTTTCCGAGGCACGGGGGTGTCTAACACCGCCAACTTCTTAATTCCTGACTCGTATTGAGATTTCTTAACAGAAAATTCCAATAACTTTTTTTTGTTGGCCCGACCCGGGATTTGAACTCGAGACCTCAATCACAGCAGCCGCATTCACTACCGCTGCGCCACGGAGGCGATAATTATATATGGGAATGTGAGTTTGTTTGTTACACTTTCACGCCTTAACTACTCGACCGGTCATCAAGAAATTTTGCATACACGTTCTCAGGGAAACAGAAAAGGATATAGGATACCTTTCATCCCGTAAATATAACTATACTGTTTCTAACCTAATCCTACATTTACGCAAGCAAAGTCGTGGACGAAATCTAGTTTAAAATAAAACTTCAACCAAGTATCACAAAATCTGTGTTTTATTAACGTTATCTTCTGCAGAGGCCAGACACAATTGATTTCTATTTCGCCAACCATTACAGTAATTGGCAGACAAAACTTATACATCGCTTACTTATATGCAAATATGTTTACAGACAATGAAATAAAAACTTAACAGTAAATCCTTACTAATATTAAAAATTCGAAAGTAACTCTGTCTGTCGATCTGTCGATCTGTCTGTCTGTCTGTCTGTTATCTTTTCACGGCTAAACCACTCAACCGATTTAGATGAAATTTGGTACAGATATAGTGTAAGCCCTGGGGAAGGACATAGGCTACTTTTTATTGATGTAGGTACCACGCGGGCGGAGCCGCGCGCTTTAGCTAGTTACTTATAAATCAAAATACATAAATAGTATTTGTACTTGTACATATTAACTCCGACTTCATCTCAAAGAAGAGTCTCTCTTTCATAATCTATAGGCACTGATGGTGAAATCTTATTAGCAGTAGTAGTAGAAGTAGGCATGACAGAAGACGGAGTAGACAAATGTGCTTCAGCTATTCGATCATGAAGCCAATACGGATTATTGCTCCTAAACACATTATCATTGTGGAACGGTCTGGCCAGTTTCTTCACCTTTTGAAGATACACTGGCGCAAGAACTAGAGGCTTACTCAATGTTGTAAGTACTACAGGTTTAATATTCATAACTGAAACTTTCGGAGTATCTTTCGAATTAAGTAAACCATATTTGAAAATCGGCTTAAACATTTTCTTTGCTGGATTTAATCTTATAACGGGGTCACGTGTGGCGATCAATGGGTGGCTCGGCAGAAACATGCTGTGGTAGTGCTTCATAATTTCGTCGAGTTTTTCTTTAGTTACGTTCTGTTTATCCAGAGGTGTGGTGTCGACCATGTCCTTAAAGATTTTAGCACACTGTGGCGAGTTTACCCGTTTTGATACTGGACACGTCTGCGAAAAATGAAAAATATAATCATTTTGTGCCAATACATGTGTGGTAAGCGCGATGGGGTACTCTCCTATGCAATCAGACACAAAGAAAAGAGATCGTTTGCCGAACTGTGGCAAGAGCATTAAAGAGACAGAAATTCTGACCAGTCCAGCTAGGTGTGAATATGAATTATTAAATTTGACAAATAGGTAAATAAGACTGGGCTTGACTTATTCAGAGTGTGCTACACTTAGCATATTCGATAAATTGCCCGCGCTAACTCTGATGCAGGCTCACTAGCCTGCATCAGAGTTAGCGCGGGCAATTTATCGATTAGTACCGTAGACCCAGCACCGACCCCCTCTATAAAAATAAGTTTAAGTATTAGTTATATTATTAAGTTAAGCGAATTACTGTTTCGGGTACAATGGGTTTGATATGCTTCACATGAAGAAAAAGCCCTTAATAAAATAATAAATAAAAAAAAAAGACTGGGCTTCTATTACAATATACACAAAAATATATTATACATATATTTTTGTCACCAAAAGTAGAAAAAATTACAGAGAAATTGTATTAACCTATTGAATTGCAGCGGCATCGGCACACCGGCGTCTAGACACAATAGGTTTTCCAGCATAGGGAAAAAAAGAGATCTCTGAATTTTCAAACCCAATGTGTATTTGTGATGCGGTTTTCGGCTGCATAGTTTATTTATTTAAATTTAATTGGTTATGTTATAGAGAAAGTTTTTCATTTCATTTCATCACTTATTTATGATTAAATTATGTATTTACTAGCAAATAAAACTCATGAAACATACATACATATTATTAACGTTTATTTAACTGAAATATTTCTAAATCTTATATTATCTTAAAAATATATATTTACATGACTTAAATATTGAATTATAAAACATGTTATTAGAAAGAAGCATTGTGAATGATTCTGCACTGTTGATTACTTTCCGTGTCAGAGGAGACATTACACGAATACAATTAACTACAAAGAGTAGAATTAGATTCAAAATACATTCAGTGCATTAGTCAACATTAAGGAAGGAAGTATGGATTGCTTTTATACATTTCATCAGCGCGAAAAGATTTTGATTTATTCTTAGAATCTCTGAGATACACCGGTAAAAGGACTAAGGGTTTCTTTTCTGTAACACGTTCTGTAGGTTTAATATTAATAACCGAAACTTTTGGTGAATGTTTAGAACCTAATAAACCGTAATTGAAAATCGGTTTCGTATCGGTTCTTGGCGCTTTCTTCCGTATAACGGGGTCTCTTCTGGCAATTATCGGCTGTTTCTGCAGAAATATATCGTGATAGTGCTTCATTATTTCGTCGAATCTTTCCTTGCTTACATTCTGGATGTTTAAAGGAGTGATATCCGTCATAGCTTGGTAAATTGTTGTGCATTGTGGGGAGTCTACCCGTCTTGATACTGGACAAGTCTGCGAAGAAATTAAACCAGGCGTGAAAGCGTTGTGCTTTGGGAATAAAAGGCTGATGATATTAATGTAAAAATTATTACGAATATGTACAGTCACTTACTTAAAAAGTCATCATTCTTCACACCCACTCAAAGAACCCACCGATTATAAAAGGAGATATTAAAATTATTAGCTGTTACAAAATTTTCCATGATGGGCTCTCGTCGCGTCGTATTCCATACGAACAGCGCACATAGGCAACTTATGTCACAAGCTACAACATTTTATTACACTATCAATATTACGATGCAGTTTTCATATAATTATGTAAGTGCGCACACAATAGACGCAAAAACCGATCAATTATACTTAAAATACGCGCAGTAATTCCTAACGAAGTCCAAAAGCAACTTATAGACGTTTTTGACGACATTTAAATTAACCGAAACATGGATTGTAAAATTCATCAAGAATGAAGTAAACATCATAAGAAGCATGAAATATACTGCAGCATGATCATTCGGATTTGGGTCATGTCATTATGATTGACCACTTAATTTAAATTTAACAAGGGACATTGGTATGCACCAATGTACCTTGTACAATGTATTTTCCAGCCAGGCGATAAATGTATCTCGCTTGGCTGGAAAATACATTTGGATTTAACTACTTCAACCAAATTGACAACGGCTTCAACGTTTTTTTATTACCTGATAGACCGTCTAATGATCGCCTATAGCAAAACCTTCCTACAAACCCATTGAAAGTTCGCTGCATACTGATATCTTTTGACGCCAGTCAGCAATTTCTATTTTGCTGGTATTACTCTAATCAGCAATTCTCTTATATAATCTACGCCACGGAACAATGTATTTGTGTTACCTGCCGTATCTGCGCGTAGCCTAAAACTAAGGTCTATGAACTTACCATAAGCATAGCATCCACAACATTCAGAAACTTCTTCTGTGAGCTGCAGTGTTCATTATACATCGGTATATTAATGAACGCGCTCATGTAAATGTCGAGTAGCGGGGACCAATTGGGCTGATCTGATGTGAACTGACGGATCTTGTCCTTCATTTGGAAGTAGCCCATGAAGTTGTACTTGTTTAAGACTTTCATTTTCTGCATCACACACGCTGTTGATGGCGTTAGATCTTGGCACTGGAACAATGAAAATATAACTAAGGTATAAGCTTAAACAGTGAAATTCTCAAAGACTATACGAAATCTCGAACAGTGGTCGTATGAACTTAATGAGTTCACCGACTCTTCTAGCGAAATATAGCGAGCGAATTTGTTCGGTATAAACGTGTACTTCTGTAAATACTGAATTTTAGAAGTACAGAAGAATAGTAGTGCTTCTGTAAAATATCAATCTGACAATAAATCTATATTTGAATAGAGGAACATCATAGGCGGTAACTTCACACATACAATAATGTTTTTTTCGAAATATATTCAGTGTTGTAATCTATTGAAATACTATCAGAATTTTATAGGATCAGCCACTCCGAAGATTAACCAATACAAACAGACTTACAGAAAACCTACATTCTAAGGCATACAAATAACTGTCTAAACGCTTTAACGAATTATATATCTCTCGCTTTATCGCTTGATATCATAGAAAGACTTCTATATTATTGATAATATTGTCTGAAGCTTCACTCGTTAATGTACACTTTGTAAATAAATTTGTATGCCTCGGTAACAGTATTTTTTTCTAGTTGAAAGGTCCTCTAGGTCCTTTTCTGTACCCCTGACAACGTGTATGCAACATTTCACGATAATCGGTCGAGTAGTTAAGGCGTGAAAACGTAACAAACGAACAAAGAATCTCTCATTTGCATTTATAATATTAGTTAGGATTATAAATGCGAATATGAGTTTGTTACGCTTTCACGCCCTGACTACTTGACCGATCATCATGATATTTCACATAGACGTTGTCAGGGGTACAGAAAAGGATATAAGGTACCTTTTATGCAGAAATAAGGACTTTTTTTATCCTAACCTAGCCTAGGCTACATTAACGCGAGGGAAGCCGCGGGCATAATCTACTACATCCTTGTTAGTTGTATCACGTAGGTATGAACATAACAATGGATTTTCTACCGTATCTATCACAAGACAGGTTAATAGTTAGGTTCGGTTATAGATAAATAGATTTGTATACTCACGATATGTGGGTATGCAGACCATCTATTTGTATTAGGTTTTGGATCAGGCACGATGACATGTTCAGCTTTATACAGAGATTCCAGGCCGCATTGAGACAAGTAATCTTGGTGAACCAGCTGCGGCAGCAGACATATCTCGCGACGGTTTTTCTGGAACAGTGTCAATATAAGGAGAGCTTTATTTATATATTCGGTTGATAAGAACGGCTACAGGCCAATAATACTAACTAAATATAAAGATGTAATAAGATTTACAACAATAAAAAGTAACAAATAGAAACTAAACATACGTCTTACTAACAAAACTTGAACGTGCAATTTTGAATTTTTTTTTTATACAACTAAGGTGGCAAACAAGCATACGGCCCACCTGATGGTTAGTGGCCACCGTAACCTATAGACTCCTGCAACACCAGAGGCATCACTTGCGCGTTGCCGACCCTTTAGGAAAAAAGGAAGTGGGAAGGAAAAGGAGCGGGAAGGGGGAAAGAGGGTGATTGGGCCTCCGGCACTTTCACTCGCCAAACGAAACACAACAGTAGGAACACTGCTATTTCACGTCGATATTCTGTGAGGGGGTAGTACTTCCCTGGTCGAGCCAGCCCATTCATGCTGAAATCAGCGAGGCTCTACTACTCAAAAAAATTCTTTTGTATTTCATTTTCGACCAGTAGCACCCACATTCGCGAATTGGAGCGAGAACCTCGTGGTTGACCGTAAATATAACTATTCTGCAGCGAGACATTCTGCCAAATCCTAACCTTATCTTATGAAACTATGGAAACATAGCGTTTAATTCGGATACAGAGTACGCCCAGACTTGGTAAAACCATCTGCGCAGCACAGAGCAATTTGTTCCGTGTGGTATCTCACTAACTCCATCACTTGAAGAATTGGTAGTGGTTATTTGATCACTATGTATACCATCTAATTATATGACGATAGTAAGTGTTTACTTACCGGTCTAAGTCTTGAAGAACTGATCTGACATCCAGTCTTATGTTTATTGTGTCTGAAATAGATAACAATAATACATTATTTATCAGTAACCTCTACGCAGTAACAAACACTCAAACCGATTTATCTGCGAGATTAACCGACGTTACTATTGTTATGCTCAAACGAGCATAACGTTCATCATTTAACCCCGCGGGCATAATTTACAAAAAGTCCCACCCTTTCTTTTGAAAAAAGCTGGTTCGAGGTTCGGAGCTTTCTTGAGAAGAAGCAGGCAAGAAACTCATGGCCACTCTTTTTTTTAAGTGAAAACTTCTTTAGCGGCGTTGTGTACTTTTGTTGTGATGGGTAAAAAATGTTAAACTCGTGTCAGGACACGTCACCTGATAGAAAATTCTTAAGACGGAGGGAGAATTGTCATGTTTGTGTACGATAGCGCAATAAATTAATATTGTATTTTACCACATAAATGATAGTACTTTTATACTGATAATTAAAGCAATTCGTGCAAAATTATTCCCTAACCATTCCAAAATATCAAAAATGCACAACGTTAATATTCAAGTATTCACTTCTGCCGGCACTCCCGGAGTGCAAACCCGTTGATTTTTTCTTCAATTTTCTTTTTTTTTAATTGCCAAATATTTATTAACAATAGAAATCAATTTTATATTATTTTTATTATAAGTTGCTGTGTGTAACAATAGATTATTTCAATAGATTTATAAAATTAAAAGTTTGACAAATCTAAGATACTAAAGTAATTGTCACAGCAACTCATATTTACTATTTAGGTTAATGCTTTTCGATGGCAGAGGACAGAGGACTATCGCTACGTATCTGGTTTGGTTAGAAGGCTGACCTTAATACCCCTGGTAATAATAAGGCTGGGACTCCACCAAAGCGGAGACGAGACGAGCGGAGAGGAGATGTTTTTTAAACAACCAATAGAATTGTGTTATTGACACATCTCCTCTCCGCTCAGCTTCAGTGGAGTTCGCTGTGCGGAGATGTGTAATATTTGTATGGTGCGATGGAAGCGGAGATGTGAGCGGCGTGCAGTGAGCGATGTCACTCAACGCCTCGCACCTGAGCTGAAGAACATCTCTTCTCGCACAGCACGCAGCACACCGCACACATCTCCGCTTTGGTGGAGTCCCCCGAGCTGAAAAACATCTCTTCTCGCACAGCACACCGCACACATCTCCGCTTTGGTGAAGTCCCGGCCTAAGGTTAGGAGATGATGAGCATGATCTGCAATCGTTAGCTTTCGATTCCAATCATTGTCAAGGCGTTGTTAAAGTTGTACATTTCCAACTAACGGATTCTAGTACACAATTGTATGCACGCAATAATATAAATGTATAAAAAACTTATAGATATTTTGTTAAATGACGTACACAAGTTAATTAGGTAGGTATTTGGATACTTTTTAAATTTTATTTTTGTCTTTAGTCGGTACGACACACACAATTTTTAAGCTCATCGTAATCGCTAAAAACTGATACGAGCGCCTATATAGTAATGATTTCAACCATACATTAAAATCATTGATTCCGATTTACAATCAAAAGTACTCACTTGCAAGGATCCTCTGATTTACGCCTGTATGGACAGTTCTGGAAAAAATATAAAATATAGCATCTAAACACGTGTAATAACTTTTTTGACTTTATAAAGAAAACTTGGTGGCTGTATAGCCATCAAATAATATTAATCTGTCTCAGACAGTCAGTAAAATGTTATTTTTTTACATATACCCACTTTATTACATATACGTTTATTTATACACGAATAAATAAAGCCAAGGAAGGGCCTGGGTGCAATGGACTTATGGGTGGCACATAGTAATAATTGTGGTAATATTGACAAAAAACCGCATAAGTACGAGTCTGACTCGCCCACCGAGGGTTCCGTACAAATTTGTAGGTACATATTATAAAAAAATTTTGTCCTTGCATGAAGACCCTGTTTTTTAATGATTTAATTACAAATGTATAGTTTTCAGACTTTTTCCTGTACTTGTAGTATAAGACGGTATTACTTGCCAAATTTCATAGTTCTAGCTCAACGGAAAATACCCTATAAATTTTAATTCCCTTCAGAGTGTCGAAATATACGTTTTTGCGGCATAAACGGCCGTATATTCTTTTACGTTAACTTAGAAGTTTGATTTTTTCACAACTTCAAGAGACTGTAGACCTGAGTATATCGTTTTAATTTCAACTCGATACCTCCACGCGTTTCCGAGATAAAGGGTCTTGACAGACAGACAGACGGGCGGACGGACAACCAAGTGATCCTATAAGGGTTACGTTTTTCCTTTTGAGGTAAGGAACCCTAAAAACAGCCTGTGATCACAGTAACGCCTCCAAATCCTACCTCTGTAAGGAAATCCAAAGTGCAAGCCAGAATTCTATTGATCTCGCATTCCCCATCGTAATCCCGAACTTTTCTACTCAGACATTTCGTGACCACCCTAGCAGCAGCTTTCTTCCAAGAAGGATGAGCGTCCGTGAAGTTATTCAGAAGCTTCATAAACGCCATCGTATTGACAGAACCAGTCTCCGTTATGATGTCCAACTTTCTGAATACACAGTTCTCTTCTGCGCACTGAAATCATATTATTCATGTATAGTAATAAAATGTTAAGCAGAGATTAATCATATCTTTAAGGTATAATTCGTAATATTGCAGAGTCGTATTCCAATTTAAAAATAGAATGTTGCTCAACCTGGAGCACCAAACGTGTTGTGTTCCTGCGGTGATTAGTTTTCAGGTTCCTTAAGACGTCGCTATACTGTCAGAAAGATTGTTTGAGCCTTAAGCTGGCAAAAAGAGACAGACTTTAATTTTATTTTATTAACAGCCTATGAATGATATGCCTTTATCTGTTGTAGCAAGCTTACGTGGACTACGGTAACCTCTTACTGGACAGCAGGTCCAATGTATATTTTACAGTCTTTTTCGCATAAAATGTCTAAATTTCTTTCGTCGTATGCCATAGAAGGTAAGCATATTGTCTTTTTATTAGATGTCCTATCTACAAGGATTTTCAGCGATGCGGCGGACACATATCCCAGATTAATGTCGGGTCTCTTAAGGCAAAAACAATAATATTGCAATTGCCATGTGAAAGAGCTTAGATTGGAACCTAATTACTCACAGAATGAGGCTTCAACATCAAATCCTTAGGAGCATCAGCAGCAACTGTAGTAATCGTGATAGGCGCCTCAGTAGTCGTCAGCACAGTGTTGTTGGTGATGACCAGTCTTTCCTTACCCTTCCAGGTCAGCTGGAAGCCGCACTCAGATCTCCAAGTCGGTTGGATAAACTCCTTCATATTACAACAGTCTAAAGGATCTGTGATCGAAATGTCCTGAAACATATAAAGTGATTAGTAGCAAGCTTGTAACACTGTGCAGTCTAAGATTGAGGTTCAAAATCGATGCAGGCAAGCTGTCGTGAATAAAATACACCGGATAAGCATCGCCGTGGTTAAAGAGGTGCTCTGTTTAGGGAGAGATAGACAGAAGAGAGCGGCTTTTTTTCATTATAAGCTCTACTGCATAGCTTCTTAAGAATTACTCCAGTAACGGAGTAGAGGTTGAAGTAAAAAATGAAGAATCTAATAACAATCAACTTACTACGTCTTTCATCGCCGTTGGCACAGGTATCGGATTTAAATGTGCAAATTTCAACGCATCTCCATGTTTCTGAGCTGGCGTGAAAGTAGTTGGGACGGGTTCCTGAAACAGAAAAAGTCGTCAGCTTGCTTGCCTCCTCTTCACATGCACCGCAGTAAATCAGGAGTCACTATATTCTTATTTAGCCTGAGCTTCACAACACGCATAACTGACGAAGGTATTAAATGCGCCAGGCTGAAGTGAGACTAGGCCGGACACGTCTGCATGCACCCAGAGAGCTGGGCACAAATTGTGACCAATTGGGTGCCAAAAGACAGTCGACAGTGACGGGGCAGACCTAAACTGAGATGGCTAGATGACTTGGACGTCTTCAAAAGGGACTGGTAGGGAATGTCTTCGGATAGAGTGGTTTAGAAGTTCAAGGGATAGGCTTTTGCCCAGCAGTTGGACATAACAAAAGGCCAAGGAAAAATAAAGCTTTTTACAGTCCATTTCTGTTTCAATTTAAGGTACAATACCCGGTCTTTAATCTGCATTTACTGATTTGCACTCTATAGCTTATTTTGTGTGTTCAGTGATCGGGTAAGAGTATATGACAATAAACGACTAGTCTAGTTATATATAAATAAATTCAGTATCAAGTTTTTCTCGAATACACTGGCGATGCACGATTATCGATTACATAGTCTAAATATATAGATAGAAAGCTTAAATTAATCTCGAATGACGATTTCTCTCGAGTGAAGAGATTTCGAGAATTTCGAAGCATTCAAGACTATTTCCTTTAACGCTCGTTTTAAAGCCGCAAATACACATAATATGTTTGAAATGGATACTAAATCTATTTTAAATTATTTATTTGTTATCTAGTAATTATTTTCATTTTTACTATTGCATCTTAACAATTACACAAAGTGCACTTATACATATTTTCCCGAACTAGGTTAAACCTGTGTTTCGAGCGAGAAAGTACTTACAGACTAGTTTCAGTACAAATAAATTAACTTTCACTAATCCTTGGCAGTAAACGACGAGATCATCATACTAATACAGAGAGCGCGTGCCCAACAGCAAGTTTTATAACAGGGCTGATATTATAAAAAATATGCTAGATATTTCCACATTCATAAAAAAAAAGAAAATCTCACTAATAAACCAACGCCATCACCATCTGTGTACTTTGGCTCATGAGTGTAGTACGTCATGAGGGAAGAGAAGCCACACTCTTGCAGCACCGTCATGTTGAACATCACCGGCAAATCGCAGCACTTTTGGTCGAAATACTGTGAAATCATAAAATTATATGTAGGTATCTATATACTAGCCTGACTTTACGATATCGAATGCCTTTTGGGTTGTGGAAATCGAACGACAGAGCGACTCTGTGAATAAACTGATACTTGAGAATATTGTACTGAATATTAGATTTATTTATATACGAGCTGACTGACTTGAAAACTGGGGCTGGCTGTTAAGTGAACCAGATGGTTCACCTAGCAGTCAGCACCAGATATCAAGATAGTGAAAAGACAAAAAGCGCTGAGCCTTCAGACTGAAAAAGAAAACTTTCTAAAACGTTCAACAAAACATTAAGCAAGGTAGGAACAAAACCTAAGAGAATAGTCTAGTCGTATGGGGGTTTGCAGAATGACTACTATATCCAACAATATGTAGACGTCAGTCATTAAAAAAATAACTTACATGTTTCAAAAACCAAACTGGTCGACGTTCCTTCGGCAAGTGCTTCTCCATATTATCGTATCGACTGAAATAAACAAATAAAAAAAATAGTACATATATTAGTCCAAGAAAGGAAGTTTTCCTATAACATCAGGAATGATAAATATCTCCTGCTCTTCTGTCCACTGTCCCACTCTGCCATTTTCCTACTTTATCATTGATCCATTTCTCTTTAGTCTCAATGTTTTACTCTCCCACTGCCTCTCTCTCCGATTGCTTTACTATTCCGATCTGCTATTCTCCCATTCTTCTAGTACCACAATTTGCCCACTCGCTCATTCTCCTATATTCTTATTTAGCTCTCTTACTCTCTCACCATATCATACATTATATCATATGGCATTCATGAGTGGTGTATAAAACTAGTTACCAAATTTAATAACGTTCAGCAAATCGATGTATCATATTCTGTGCAAATAATACGTTACCTCTGTGAAAACATGAACTTGAATCCAGCAAGAGACGACACCGGGGAGCAAGCATCATTTGCTCTTAAGTTTTCTTCTGGACATTTCTGTAAATAAGTAATTTAAACAAATTAAATTAAAATATAAATATAAATTACATACCTTGCCGGCTGTTTAATTGTAAAGTCTTATAAAAACTGTACAATTTGCCAGCAGCCGTAGACAGGTGACAGAAAGTACCGACTAACCAAACGGTTACTTGGTACCTGCCCGTCTTGCCTTTGGTAGGTAGTAATGTTTTAGTGGGACTGTAAACAGCTGACGTATATTTATTTTGTTATTCTCTCACTTTAATTTGAATAGGATTTTATTTTTGAGGACGAATCTTTTCAAGACAAATATTCATCTCTTGCAATATTTAGAGTACCCAGTCTTAATAAATAAATACAAAGCACTAGCTTCATATTATAATGGAAACTGATATTATAGTATGGCATAAACGAGTAAATATATTATAGTTATACATTACCTGCGGTTATACATAGGGTTCCAGTAAGCACTCACAACACTCACGCTCACGACCACGGTTTCTTGCGTTCCGTTATTTCCGATCTTTACAATTGTAAACTCAAGTGGAATGGATTATGGAGTGTTATGAGTACTTATGAGCGTTGATGTAAATAATACAAAATTAAATGGTGAATTAGAAAAAAAAGCGAATGCTTTACGAGGTTAGGTTACAATTTGTAAGTCTGACCAAAAAATTAACTTAAAAACATGTATATAATACTAGTTTTCACCCGCGGCATCGCTCGCGTAAATGTAGGTTAGGTTAGGTTTGCAACAGTTATTTTTTCTGGATTAAAGGTAACCTATGTCCTATTCTGTACCCCTGACAACGCGTATGCAAAATTTCATGTTGATCGGTTGAGTAGTTAAGGCATGAAAGCGTAACAAACAAACAAACTCATTTTCGCTTTTATAATATTAGTTAGGATTCTACTAATATTATAAAGGTGAAAGTTTGTGAATGGATGTTTGGATGGATGGATGTTTGTTACTCTTTCACGCAAAAACTACTGAACGGATTTTGATGAAACTTCACAGTATTATTGTTTATTCATCGGAATAATATAAATGGCTACTAAAAATATATTTTAATGTAAATCTACATTAACACGAGCGAAGCCGCGGGCACAATCAAGTATTTCATAATTTTGTGGAGTATTTAATTAATTTACATTCAAATATATTTAAAATGTATTTTACGACTACAGTAGGATATTTGGTAGTGCGTCGCAATGTTCCAGAAAGTACTAGTTCATCCAGTTCAGATGAACAGTGGAATATCATTATACAAAATCATGATCGTTAAAAACGTAAACTTATTACTTAGACCACGTATTTACGATTTACATAATGTAATTAATCGTTACTCTGACGAAAAATTAAAAAAACTGACTTGTGTGTTATTTATATTGGATCAGTAGTATAGGACAATAAGTATTTTTATGTAATGTAGTCAATACCCATAAGTCAATACAAACTAGTAAGATTTTTGTTATGGGGCGACATTATCACTAAGTGACAAAGCTCCCTAAAAAAAGAGAAATAAAAAAATAAAAAAACTGACAACTGAAACACTGCAGATTATAAAATTTTTACTTATTTAAGCAATCATCGTTTCACCAAAATCGCATCAAATAAAGTTATATTTTCGTAGTCGCCATCTTAGTTACTTAAAAATCTAGAAATTTTCCAAGCAGAAATTTAATTCTTGTGGAATTTGCCAGTTTGCTAGCATAATTTATAGGTAATTAGGTACATTAAAATAAGAATATATAACAAAACTTACATCGATCATTTGATCCACAATACAATGCAGAAGCGCTTGTCCGGGACAAGTATTTGTGTATCGCCTGGTTCTACCCCCGTAGCAAACGTCCAGAACATTGCCCAGAACATCTTGCCAAGAACCTTGAGATAGAGCACGTCTAAATGCCCCTTCTGTCTCATTCCTAGGAGGCAAAGAGTCTGGCAGACCCAGTTTTGTGTTGATACAATTCCATTGGTGACACTGAAAATGATATTAGTGTAGTTGTATCACATTCACTTTGCCAATAAATCGTATGAATAAGATTACACTCCAAAATAGGTTTAAATCTGGTAGTAGGGGTGAAAGTCTAATGACAATAAGAGGATGCACGATATCTACTAATTGTAACGTACCTAACCGCTAATTAAAAGCTGCTGTCCGAGGGAGCTAGCGAGATATCCCCACTACAGTCCTATTATTTCTTATATCCAAATGTAAGATACTAATTATTCCCTTATTATACAACCAATTTTGATACTGTTTGCATAAATAGAACTTGTTAAACTTGTGGAGACACGTGGTGTCATGTCCACCAAACAATACAAAGAGGAAGCCTGCGACCAGGTTGGATGCCTGGCGGGCCACGGCCCAACGTTTGATGTCGGGAACTTGTATATAGGTACTTAGTTGCTGTGTAAACTTTATTTGCGAGATTCAGTTTTGTATGGCGAACGAGATTATAAGCGCCTACTGTGTACAGCGCCATCTGTTGCCTGTCGTCGAAACTTTTTCGCCATCTGTGTGGAGTCGCTACAAACTATTATCGACTATAGTTTGAGGTAGCTTTATTTTCGCTCATCCATTTGTGTTATCTTTGTGTTTATATTGCAGCTTGACGCCACGTTATTATATGATAGACAAAAATACAGTGTTTCCGATATCAATAAGTACGCCACACCGTAAGCCGTGTGCCGAATATCTTATCTCATAATTTGTTATTTAGCGTTTTATTAAGTGTGTATAACTTACCAATCTCGAGTTTCTTAAGTAAGATCTACCAAACCCAGCTTGTCCTAAAACCTACAAATAATAAATATAATTGACGTAATTTGCAGAGTCTTCAAGTTAAAGTGGCAATGGGCATTTATCGTTCAGTAATTATAATCAACCCTTATTAACCGAGTCCTAAATTAAAGATCAGTTAGGTACTGGTAGATATATATGTAACTATTTGGAAATATGCACTTATAGGTATGTTTACAATAAGTGCTTCTTAATGTTGTCGAAAGTATTTGAAGCTTGCCAAGTCGACAATGTTGTAATTTATGACATTCTTGAGTATGGTTAGGTACTTATACGACAATGTTAACTGTAAATACAGATTTTAACAAGAAAGTATTTTAATATATCCAGCTCAACTGCAGTTCGATGATAATATTGCGTTTAAAATAAGCTTGGGTTGTACATGAGGGCTTGCCACATCTTATTCTGAAGTTTTAAACTTTCTTACATGTAATCCTATAACTACTAAAATAACGGAGAGAATCAGTCTCCCCGTAATTGTATATAAGTACGTACATGGTATCTATGAATCTCTTGTTTTGAATATTTCTAATTCACAGCACAACAAACCTACCAAATCATTGCGGCCTAATTGCATTTCATTTCATTTCATTTATTAATTCAATAACAATTTTAACATTGTGTGTGAATATACAATAATATTAAGTAGACAATCAATTTAATAAAAAAACAACACGGCTACGGACAATATTAAAACCATTAATTAATTTAGGTCACAGCGTAGCTAAGCTATATACTCGTATTTTATAAATTTAATGAGCTTATATTCATAATAACCACGGCAAAACAAAGCAAGAGATTCATGCAATGAGACAATAACCACATAAAACTCACTTTTAGCCCGACATTAAGTTACAACTTCGGTTATTTACAACTTAGGTTGGTACAAACTATTGCAATCATACATCACAGAATACTCTCAATCAAAAAAGAAAACGTTCAACTCAAACAAGCACTAAAACATTTCAGTTAATACATACCGCTGGCAAAACAAAAAACAACCACAGCGCCTTCATGATATAACGAAGATTCAAGAACGACTGACCACAACAAGATAAAATTGGCCTCACGTATCTAAGGTCGTGACTCCAGATAACTCGTATTAATATTTTGCGTTGTGTAAACGGGGCAGGGTACTGTGAGCTTTAATCCTTGCGTGATAGCTCGTTAATTAATAACGGAGTTCAAATTAAAACGGCCGTGAATTGTCTATTGTTGAGCGCGTCTTCAATCAGACGTATGCAATCTATATTTTGTGCCTGTGCTACCCGGGTGAGCTAAATGCAATCGCATAGGTATTGGGATAAAAGTATACTGTGTGTTGATCCAGGATACGGTCATCTGTGTTCCAAATGTTATATAATTACGTTTAGTGGTTTGTATAAATAATAAATATCTAAATATATATTGACTGTACAGATAATCATGTCCTCCAGACCGAATTACGGTCACGGCGGCCAATCTTAACGGATCGCCCGGGGAAGTACTTCCCTCTCACAGAATATCAACGTGAAATAGCAGTATTCCTACTGCTGTGTTTCGTTCGGTGAGTGAGAGTGCCGGATGCCCAAGCACCCCCTTTCTCCCTTCCCGCTCCTTCTCCTTCCCACTTCCTTTTCCTAAAGGGTCGGCAACGCGTAAGTGATGCCTCTGGTGTTGCATGCGTCCATAGGCTACGGTGACCACTTACCATCAGGTAGGCCGTATGCTTGTTTGCCACATTAGAAGCATAAAAAATAAAAATACTGGCCATCTGCGCAGGAGGTATTATAATGCACAAGTATGTGCGCAAACACAAATGCACTCTCTGTTCCCTGACTCTCATGATCCGATGGGACGGATAATCCGACACGGCCGGAGAGAGATCAGGCGCAGGACCAACGGCTTTACGTGCTTTCCGAGGCACGGGGGTGTCTATCACCACCAACTTCCTAACTCCGGGCTCGTATTGAAATTTCTTAACGCCTAAACCCAATAACTTTTTGTTGGGCCGACCCGGGATTCGAACCCGAGATCTCATGCACAGCAGTCGCATTCACTACCGCTGCGCTACGGAGTAATTTAAGTGGTCGCCTCGCCACTAGCAGTGTTGTGGATTCGATTCCCGGGACAAAAAATTGTGTAATTTACAAATAATTGTTCTGCGTATGATTTTCTTTTAATCCGTTGTTTGAATGCTTGTAAAGTCCCCCGCGACACCGGAAATACTACAAGTACGGCAGTTGTCTTTTTTTAAATAAAAATATATTACTGAGTGGTGTATTATATAGGTGTGATGAATCCGCTATGCACATGACTGTACACTAAAAGAACTTTTCAATTCGAACCAGTAGTTCCTGAGATTAGCGCGTTCAACCAAACAAACAAACAAACTCTTCAGCTTTATAATATTAGTATAGATATACCCCACCATGTAAAACTTCGTATTTTTTTCGTTCGAAGTGACTTTAGTGGTTTTTTCAGGCCAAATCATGCTAAGATGTAATTCGATCTTATAATTTTGAAAATGTGTTTTATGATACATGTAATAAGAACAATCTAGTCGAATCTTCGACCTTTACGTTTCATGGCAGGCCTCCAGAAAACTTGACAGATGTTTGTCAACTTAGATGAATGACTTATTTATTAACCTCCGAGTCTTCTTCGAAGAGGTTAATGAACAACACTTTGTGGGTCTGTGTGTCTGTCTGTTAGTGACAGGCATAGCTCCGGAACCACTGGACCGATTGACTTGTAACTTGGTGTGCAGACACCTTGGGGTCATCCCTCCATCGAATTTGAATGTGGGCCCTATGGGTCAAAAGATCTCCGAGATATAGGGGTCACAAAGTCACATGAAGACGAAGAGGTTGAATCCTGGGTTTTTTATACCCATCTCGTTCTGTTTGATCTATAATATCGAGCAACATCTCAGTGGAAGACCGTTGGACTGCCACGCTGAGGTCTCGAGCTCGATGCCAAGGCACGCACATCTCATTTACCGAGGTTATACGCGAATTAAATAGCTAGCTATCCTTCGCTTGAACGGTGAAGGAAAACATCGTGAGGAAACCTGCATCTCTGAGAGTTCTGCATAACGTACTCGAAGATATGTGAAGTCTGGCAACCTGCACTGGGCCAGCATGGTGGACTATAGCCAAACCCTTCTCACACTGGGGAGAGGCCCAGCCCAACAGTGGGACAGGTCATATACCTATAATGTCGATGTTCCTCCCGCAGGATAATAAATAAAACACAAAATTAATATCTAACATAATTTATTGGATGAGCCCATAAATTAAAAAAATGTTTACACGTAAATCAGCTACTTACAGAAATAAGCAGAAACAATTTAATTTAACGACAACACAGCTATTTATACAGTTCACATGTTTTGTCAACAGATGGCGGGCGTTAATAGTAAATTCATATTTTACACTTGAGATCAAAAGATGGAGCCACTAGTGTCATTTCGTTTCTAACCGTACTTATAATTACTATTTTAATAGGTCGCCAATTAGTTTGTGATTTTATTATCCGAGTATTCTAGTCTACTAACTCACTAAGAATATATTTCATCAAGGCGTTTAACTATCGAGCGTATATCTTAGGAGACATAACCTATATTTATTCTTTCTGAACTATCTCTCTATAAATCTAGTTTAGAATTAAAATTATGGTGCTATTTGTAAAATATTGACATAAAATGTATAAAATACAATATATGTAATTGATCTGTCAATTGGTCATTCACAATGGCAAAACAATTTCGGCTCACTAGATATCGCTGTCGCTATAATTATTGGACTACGCTAGCGTTATCTATCGACAAATCACTTATTCATGTACTAAACCATAGCGCCACTTTTTCTCTAGTTCTCTTTTTAAAACGTCTTTTTAGACCATGTTGCACCAAATGATAAAATATTAAATTCTATGAAATTGATGATGATTTTACCTATATGTTTTAAGTTTTTATTAGATGTTATTTAAATTATGTTCCTTAAAACATTTTCTAGATGAAAAACGATAAGGCAAATCTTTTATTCTTATTGTTATCAATCAGTGCAACTTAGCCTTAATAAGCCGTATTTAAACATTTCAATCAAAGATATCAATCAGAACGGTAAATTGTCAATGTGGTTCATTCCAAAAGTCCATACCGACAACAATAAAATTGTTGGATACCATAATAATTGTTACACAATTCATTGATCAATCAATCTACCTACCTGTGTTGTCGTTAAATTAATTGTTCTATGCGCAAACTAAACATTCGTAACAGCTAATAAGATTCTTAATTTTTCCATACTAAGTAGGTAACGGACGTGAATCCAGAATGCATCAAACTAATAAAAGAGTTATTAAATTCATATATTTTTTATTTATATAGGAATATAAAACCGATTAGTTAATTTTTTTATTAATGCAATCTACTCATTGACCGATTTGTTGGCCAACGCGCGAGTGATACAACTTCATTAGATATTAACAAGAAAGTTTTTATTCACATGTCAAAATAATATTTGTTTTAATTACAAACGAATAAAGCAAATCAACTTGGCAACAATATTGGTAAATTAATATATTTTTTTAACTAGCAGCATTGAATTCTCGCCCGTGGACCAGCGCTTTCGTAAGTCGGCGTTAAGTTATTAGACATCACAGATGCATTATATAATTTACAAAAAGAAATATTCTGCATTATACAGAACTTGTCCCATACGTGTGCTTTCAACAACTGAACCGCTTTATTGGTAAAATTGAACCTGAAAAGAAAAATATTTGATTAATACATGAACCGAATACCTATATAAATAAATAACGGCACACTCAAATTCGTCTCTAATTATGCTTGGATAAACCTAACAAGACCTCGAATCAGTGGAGAAATTTACCACCACCTTCTGCTATAGGCCTACCATGAATCGTAAATGTCGAGGTTTCAAACCCGTGTACCGTGAAACAAATTTCTGTGCCTCATGTGAAAAGTGATACAAGTCAAAAATCAACACTCTACAGGAGAACAAAACCAAGATTTAATAAATCTAGTTCGCGTTCTAATTGGGCTAGGTTAAACATGAGCAGGTACCTTTTTTTTGTAGATAAAAACATTCACTTTCACTGTTCATATACATTTTTGTAGTCAATATTATAGTTTTAAAGTACAGTCAAAACCGGATGTAACGACATTGAAGGGACCAATAACTTCGGACGTTATGTCCGATAGTTGTTATATCTTAAAAGCAATATACACAAGTACGTAGTCATATTAATTGTCTTAAGTATGTTTGGAATTTTTAAATATGTACAATTATGTAGTATGGGCATAGGTTATGCTAAGAACTTGTTTTCAAATAAAATTTCGAAAAAAGAAATAAAAGTTTATTCTAAAAAACTTATACATAAAGTGTAGTCTATAAGCTGTACTCAGCTTTAAATATTCCTTCATAGATAGTAATACATACCTAAGTAATCTTTTTAAAATTAAATTGTTTGTTTTTTTTTTGATAGAAAATGTAAATCGGTTGGTCGCTAAAGCCGATGAATATCGATAAAGTTTCGTCGTTTTAAGCGATATGTCGCTGTATCCGCTGTTGTTATAAGCGGTATGATTACTTAATCGTTTATATAGGGATTCGGCCGGGACCTTGCCATTTGGTCGTAATAACCGATCCGTCGTTATAAACAATGTCGTTATATTCGGTTTTGACTGTAATTCTTAAAAATACCTATAAGTTGTACCTTTTTTTATTTCTAATACATGCTAAAATTATGTGATATATAGATATATTATTGCACGTATAAGTTGTCTTCGTGTAAGATAAAAAATTAAATGTGCAAATAAATATATGCCACACTTATACCATGAAACACTAAAATAATATGTGCAGCAATTATCTATAGAGTTTACAACTTGAAATATATCTATATTCACGATAATTTTACAAAAATCCTGTCAGTTATATCACTGCACAAAATTATCTCCGAAACTATGGTAAATAGTTTAGTGAGTTAAATCAAAAAATTCCTAATTAAATCTTTTTCTGATTATTTCTATGTAAAAATTACAAAAAGGGTATAACTCGACTTATATCACTCATCACAGGAGGCATAGATTTATTCCGAAGTGTCCTGAATTTCGGCCCACAACCTCTAAAGCTCAATTCTTTAATGAAGTAGTCCGAACAAGGGAATAATGTCATTTCAAAAGGGAGAAACCCGATGAAACTTTCATAAAATCGTGTTTCGTTTGCGAGTAAGAATGAACGCAGCGTTGCACGTGTATCCATTGATGACTCTCTGCGCATGTGTTAAGATACATGCGCTGTCACTTATCAGTCTACTATGGCGATACACGCATGCGCCGTATCCCCAAACAGGTAGGAAGATACACATTTCACCAGCTGTTTTAGGTCCCACGAAACACGGGCTATATTCTCAGATGTAGCGCTGCTATGGCGAATATCTCAAACAAAATCATATTTTTGTATGAAGCATAATTTTCAAGAATAGCAAAACATGTATGCTACATAATGAGCTTGTCTAACATCATGCATACTGATCACGTAACTTGTATTACTGGCATAATAAAAATATTCTTGATATACCTAATAACCATTTGACCGCCATGGAAATCGAACCAAGAAACTCACGGCCGTAAACATATATAAAACAATTAGTCAATTATTATTTGGTACAACAATGTAAAACAAATAAAACTATGTGTTGCTCTGTAAATCAAAGAAACGACATTTTAAGTTTATTTGTCTCTCTTTTAAAATTAAACAACAAATGAAATTATTTTTACAATATTACAGTGACATTGACTCAAATGTCATACATAGAATCAAAAACCATAATGTTGTTTTGCCAATCTTCGGTAGCTGGCCATCTATAGAGTCAGATAAAACCTATTCAAATATCAATAGTGTTTGAAAAGCGTATCATAATAAAAAAATAAAGGGATCCTAGGCACCTCTAGGTATTCCTTTACACATATACTGCAACTTAAGCAACAGTAGTCGCAAAGTCAGGTAAAATACATTTTTGACAAATGGACGGCATAGAAGTTTAAGTCCACTACCTTGCCAGAGCCTCTGGGTTCGATCCCCAGATGGGACAAAAATATATTTTCTACAAATACATGTAGTATGTTCTCAGTATGAATGTTTGAAAAGTCGTTTGTTTTCAACAGAATAAGAAACAAGTCTTACCTAATTTGTGTACCATCTCGCCACAATCACAGGAAAGCGCCGAATCCGAACGCACGCTTAATACTGTCGAAGTAGTATCGCCGCCAGTTGTCACGGGTCTGCTCCACCTCGGCTGTTGGTACCAGCTCCTGCTTCACTGTCACTAAGGTGTGGTCTTCCTATGAACAATGTAATCATGTATCAGTATCGCTCAGGTATTAGAAACTGGTACAAATTTGGATACCGGTTCTTCAATTCGGTTCTTGCCTTTTCAGTAAGGTCATGGTTCTGGTTCCGATGAATCGGTTACTAATAAAGATTCTATTGTACCTTTCCATCAGATCCGATTCATAAGAAATGCGAAATAGTTGATTATTCAAAGAATAATGGGGACGATCTACCAAAACTATCTTCTCCTAAATCTAGAAATACTTCGCTCACTAGCAGCCGCCATCGCACTTTGCCGTTATCGAACTAGGGTGAACGGCTTCGTATCGTATAAATTTAAATCGATTCAAAGATTCGATAAAAAAAAGGTTCTAGTTTAGTTAAAGATTAATAATTTAAAAAGTAATTCTTGTAACGAAACCGCTCAATAGCGATGTGGTAGGTATTGATATTTTAGAAACCTTTGGATGACTTATTTCTCAAAACAGTATGGCATAATATGGCCTGATTAAAAGACAGGATAATATTGTGAAAGTACTGATTCGCACGAAGTCATTAGTCAATCGAACTGTGACAAATGACTTTGTAAACAAAGAATCAGATATCATTTGCAGTATTGCATTCTTCATACAAGCTCGCCAATTTAGGGTATAATTAATCTAACCTTACTCCAGAATGTCACCAATCTGATTGGAGAACATTTAAAATTCTTTACATGTTATTTTATAAGTAAGTACCTACATTATTAGTTTCTAATTACTAACGTAAGCAAAAATTATTATTATACTAGCTTATGCCCGCGGCTTCGCTCGCGTTAATTTAGAATTTGACAATCAAGGTTGTAATAATATAATTCAATCATGATTCAAAAGATACGTGGCGCCATCTATTATCATAAGAACGTTATTATTGTTTTCTCGGGAACAGTAATTTTTTCGGGATGAAAGGTAGCCTATGTCCGTTTCTGTACACCTGTCAACGTATATGCAAAATTTCAGGATGATCGGTTCAGTGGTTTAGGCGTGAATAGGTAACAAACAAACAAACAAATTTTCGCTTTTATAATATTAGTTACGATTATGTGATAATATTTTGATAAACACCAAAAAAATGCCAACCCTACACTGCCAACCTCCTAACGTAAGCTAAGTATAAGTAGTTCATTAGAATTCTAACTACATATATTAATACATCCTAACTAATATTATAAATGCGAATATGAGTTTGTTTGTCTATTTGTTACACTTTCACGCCTTAACTTCTCGACAGTTTTTTTTTTTATATTGTAATAGGCTTGCGTTCACCACGATCTCACCTGATGTTAAGTGAAGATGCAGTCGACGATGGAGCATGCTTGCCTAGAAGATACCTATTCACTCTCGACTTGAAGACACCCAGATTGTACTCATCGGGAAACACAGACTTAGGTAGTGAGTTCCACTCCTTTGCGGCACGCATTATAAAAGTGGAAGCAAAGCAAATTTCGCATACAAGTTGCCGGGAAAAGTCAGTCATTCAAAAAAAGTACTGTTACTTCTAGCTAACTTATACATTTATGTGAGCGAAACCGCGGGCGAAATCTAGTATTTTCATAAATATCTGTTAAACTGCCAAGTCGTGGAGAAGTTACCAATAAACAATATTAATACCATATTTATATATGAATAATAAGAAAGAAAAATATCTTACTTTCTCCTCAATATTGAAGGTGACTTCGGAGAAATGCTGATCAGGCCACTGCTTGTATCTCCAGTTTTGAACTATCTTCTTAGGAGGAACTAGCTCCCTGAACTCGCCCGTGATGTTGCCACCGAACAACGCAAACTTGCCGCCTTTCTCCACCTCCATCTTAACATGGCCCTGGAAATTGTTTCAAACCAGTAAGTGCAAGAGCTCTGAGAATATTGGTCAGCTAGTCTTTGGATTTGTTACGATTTTTTATAGAAGACAATCATGCCAGCTAAAGTTACAAGGCTAAACAATAGGCTGTCATCCAATACTTTATTATAGGATCATGTTTCTTTTATTCCTGTCTATTCTTTTAGTTTTGCTTGTTGCTTTATGTACTTGTATGCGTTTCAACTAACAGCAATGAGCGCATTTCTCGTTAAATTCTATGTTATGTGGAAGAATTTTATTCTGAAGGCCATGTGCTTATTTTATCTCTCTTCATATTGGAACTATGAAATTACGCATTTACAAGGGGCTTGTAGTAATAGAGAATATAGCAGGCTACTTTTTCCCTTTTATTCATTGTCATTACATATATGTGCAAAATAAATACACAAAAAATAATTTATAATATTTATTAATCTCTTTTGAATGTAATAATAATTATATTCTACTTTAAATATACCTCTAATATAGGAATCATCAATGTTAAAATCAAGTTCACAATAATAATTATTTATCATAAATACAATATTAAATTAAATACGAATATACATAATTATACCGATTAATAAATCGTAACAAAAAATGACCAGATTTGGGATTGAATAAAGATAATTGTATAAATAAATCGAAAAGAAACAGTAGCCTATCAATAGTTTAACAAACAACAATTTGTATTTTTTACAGGAAACAACAATAGACAATTGCATTATTTCTAAAATCAAGCCCCAGTAACAACCTGTCCAAATGCAATAACATGTCATTTTGGGTTCAAAGTAGGAATGATAAAATAGATTCCTCAATTTTATTTCTAAGAAGCATCTATTAAGGTAGCACTCTCACAATTAGTTGAAATGCTGGTAATCATTTGTACATAGTGCATTTTGACCGTAAGCACATTACAACTCCTAAAACAACAAAAATTTTACTCTCAGAGTTTATCTTGAGGGCCGAACTCCATTTTTGGGTTGCATCTATTAGTTGCAGTAGTTGAAAACCAGCTCAAATATTTCATTCAAACATACCTGTGTGAATGCAGTAACCATTTCTATTCTAGTCATTGCATCATAAAACTCCTGTGCACGGCACTGGAACTTCTCTGAAATCTCAATAGATTTCGTATCTAATTTGCAGCCAACTTGTTGAGTCTTTGGAGATACCACGGGCTCCATATTGACTTTCTTGTTGAAACCGCTAGTGATCATCGACACATTGTCTGGTTTGACAGAAGATTCACCCTTTTTGGGGAGGATGAGACCTTTAGAGAACTCTTCTTTAAGACTACGGATGTATTCACTGAGTTGTTTCCGGATCTGATCGCGCCCAAAGTTGTGCATAAATGCCTTCACTCTTTGGGCTTCGTCACCACTGCCTTTGATTGTGACTGCAATCTGGAAATTTGTAAACAGTATTGTTATTTATAAAATATAAACTAGACGAAGTTTAGAAAATGATAATGGCTGAGTGGTAGTTAGGTTGAACAGTTAATGGTAAGACAATTTTATTTTCTTAAAATAATAATTGCATTTTTCCTATGCAGATATAGGTGGAGCTGCATGGCAGTGAAGGCGCTTGTACGCGACGCAAGCACTTGCTTGGTAGCGCGGGCACATGCATAAGTTTTTTAGGAGGCCGAGAATATATCACTACTAAAACGAGATAACATAAGGGTTACTTGTGTGGGTGCTACACATCAGTCGCTTACATAAGGCGAAACCACCATGCAACTGCCTCAACTTATGCATCTGACATGACGTGTCTTGATAAAAGTAATTAATCACCTATACAGATGGTGACTATGTTTGTGGCAGTCTAACTATAGGTAGGAAAGCAAGAAGCAGCAGAACCCAATCGATAAGGCATTTGACTTACAATGGAATTAATCTTTTGGAGTGGATTCTTTTAGGAGATTTTTATTTGATTCTTTTTTCCTCTCCTAACACAAGCTTTCAAGTCATTTTTGATTTCTGCTACTAATTTTTACACCAAATTGCTAATAATCTTTTAAAAACATAAAAATTAATATTATGCCTTGATGAGTTCTCTCTCTCTCAACTAACATATGCACTAGTTAGATTTCCTGTGGCAGTCTCAGACATCTATTTAGGTTGATTGCAAGCCTTGGTGGACTACAATCCTTACAAACTAAATATCAAACATTCTTTTAAATAACAAATCTTGTAATGAGAAAAGACAGTAGAATATGAGCACCGTAATTAACAAAACCAGTGAACCTAACATTTACTTGTAATAATAAATACTATATAAGTACTGCTGTTTATTCTTGCTGGGCAAAGCAGATATTCTTTTTAATACTGTATTGGCTTAATTACTCGGCTCCCAGAGGTCAGTGTCAATAATTTTTTTCATTGTGTCCCTATTATGGCTCTTGAAAGAGTTAATGTAAAAGGACACCACTATTATAACTGCCAGAATAAGCTTATTGATTAATGACAAGCAGATTTTCACATTGGCATACCACTTTTCATTCTTTTAAATATGCATATTAATATGTACCAACAACTCAAATATATAATCAGCTCACCACATCAATGAAGCATTTAAAATGCGGTTAGTATTATCATTGTGTGAATTTCATTGATAACTAAAACTAATCATGCTGAAAACTATTATTATTTTCTTGGTATTTTTATATTTTTTTAGATGTAGACAACAGTTTAACCTATTGATATGCAGAGGCACAACAGTAGGCAGCTTATTAAATGTATACCACATTTACAGTATTAAATTGTATATAGAATGTTCACATGTTTGTCCAAATGAAATAGACATCTGAATTGGGCTATTGCCCACGTGTTGGACTCAGGCAAATTAAATATTATTATTATTCTTTTTTAATCATGCAAAGTCAAACTTTGTTCTGTTTTTAGCTCTTTCCGAAACTTTGACAGCCTGTTATAATTTTTTTACAAGGTGTCTATAGGAAATAATAATTTTAATGACATGTAGCAATAGTTAACTAAAATAAAAAATATAATTATGACAGCTAAACCCATATTCGTTTAACAATTTTACAGTTACAGTCCAAATTTACGACCTGTTATTTTAAAAATTAAAATAAATCATATCGCCGAAACTGTGAGACAAAATTTAATTTGCCTGAGTCCAATGCGTTGGCAATAGCCCAAACCAGATCTCTATTTCCTTTGGACAATATATATATATAAGATATATTTGTAGCAGTGTTTATATCATTTCTAAGTTTTTCGCTGCATCAAATTGAATGATTTGATGATTAGGTAATTAATTGATTTACAATTGACGCTACAATTGGACCTCACTAAAATGTCTATGGTCATGTCAATGAACCGTTTGTATATCTTTTGATTTTTTTGTATTGAAATTGACTATAGTTCAAATAATCATTGTAGTAGCATGCAAATACTTTGTATTTGCATCTGATCACTGACCCACTACAAGTAAAATTAGAGGGTTAAACAATCATTGAAACAAAAAACAAAGAACAACTAGACTCAGAAGAACTACTTGTAGATCAGAATTATTGTTTTCTACTATTTAACAGTAACACTATCCTGAGCACAGCATATTAGTTAGGTGATCATTTAAGCCCAATTTATGCAGTTGCTTAGTATAAAGCCTTGCTCTTGGCTTAACCTATTGAGTCATAGTGGCAAACCAGCAGCTAGACACAATAGTTTTTTAGTTATGGCCAGCATTCCAAGACTTGACAGGTTAAAATATAATTACTAGATACCATATTATAAGCTTCTATACTAAAATGATCAAACCTACTTATTATATATTATTAATGGATGGCAAAGTGAGTGTTACTTCATACACAAACCTCACATCTGGCAGTGATCAGACACAAAATAAAACCATGCCCCACTTAAACATAATTATGTTCTGTTTATGAAAGGTTGTTCACATGAATATGTGAATAGATGTAAGTAACCTATGAGTACCTCAAATGGTATATTCCATTTACATATTCATTGAGCTTCATCAGACAGTGTCAATGGCTAAGGCAATAAAATAAAATAGACAAATTTATTTCATTTGCTAGCAGGCATGACAATTCTAAAATGTTAACATGATATTTAGAACATGGGCGATCAAAACAAATTGTGATAGAATTATATAGGTTATGTCAAACAAAATGTTATATGAAAGTCACAAGCTGAATGTATAATGGGCAATTAACATAACTGATACTTACATCTACTTCGTCGACGTCATTCTCCTCCGACAGATTCGGAATATGAACTTCACCCTTCACAGGATCCTTGCCACCAGCCAAGTTTCCTTCCCACTTCAGCTTGATATCCCATTCATAAAAAAATATTAGTTTCCCTTTCCTATTGTTAGCTGAAGCTTCACCGTCCATCTTTTCCACCTCCGTAACCTTGCAGTTAACTCCATTTTGCACAATTTTAAAGTTAGTAAGCAGTTCTTTTAGCCGCTCCTTCGACCATGGCCCAGCGTTTTTCTCCGTCCAATGCCAGTTGTTCACATTCGTAGCATCCGGTCGTTCTTCCACGATCCATCTAGGGTCACCCTCACCCCATTTAGCCATATTGTCAGTGTGTTATAGAAGCACAAGGTCTTTAAATTATATTTATTGAGAACAGCACACGCAAATGTTGAGATAAAACCGTGACAGCAGTGATTTTTGACTTGGCGCGCTCAGTGAAAGCAATTACAACACTTTAGCTTGGTGCAATACACAGTCTGCTTAAAAATTAACAGCGTGCAGCCGATCAGATGGTAACGAAAATTCACAGTTTTCGAGAAAAGTCGCGTAAGAACCTAACCATGCCAATCATGCCATTACTGAATGACAGCTACAATGTTTCTTACCATATTAATAATCTAAATTACCCGGATTTTCGCTGACATGTTTCAAAAGACAATAATAAGTAGTGTATATTTTTAATAAAATTCTTTGTGTATTATTAAAAGCATATTGTTATTATTCATCATCTCGTCATAAATCAATCTTAGAGTAATGTTATTCATTTTGACACTTTAAATATTAGTTACCTATACTACAAAGGAGTTTTCTACTAATGGCAATATTTCTGACAATTTCTGCATGTTTCTAGAAAACGGTTAGGTAGGTACCTCAACTAAATAACTATAACCGGATGTCAAAATGAATGCGTTCCTATAAACGCAGTCTGTATTTAATTCAATTCAATTCAATTCGTTTATTGCACTCCATAATTAATTTATAAATGTAGAGAGAACAATTATGGACCCCGTCGGGCACGGCAAAATTAGGAGAGAAAAATGAACATTCTATTATCTTATATCATATTGAAAGAAATTTTAGAGCTTAGTAGATATTTATTTAATTACTCACGTATTATAATTAATATTCTATTATAGTTTATTATTAATTAATTACAAAGTAAGTATTAAACTTATTTTCTAAATATACCTACTTACATGATTTCAACTATTTCCTACTATAGCCGTAAACTCCACTTTTGCTCAACGATTACCCTCATTCTTCCAAACACATATATTTAACAAAGTAAGTGCATTACTTAACATCCAAAATATCAGTAAAACAGAAATGAATAATAAGGTCAGATGTTGGCTCTTAAAAATATCATATTTTGACGCAGAAAACATTTTAAAATTTGTTAAATAATACAAAAGGATGCAAAATTTAACATACATACACATACACACTCATACACACCCTGACACACACATACTCACACGCAAATATGTACAATACACAACCACACATATGTACTTTTTACTAATTTTTAATTTTTTATACTTTTATTTTATTAAAATTCTATTGTTAGTTAATTATTCACGGGATACTATAAGTTATAAACAACCTGCATAATTTTGTAATGGTGCCCAAGACACAGGCTCAGCCTAGTTTGGGACCAACGGAACGTCATGTACTAGTTATGTACATTAAGGAAATAAAGAATTTATTATTATTATTATTAAAATTTATCGTATATTCATTTATAACATAGTAACATTTTTATATTAAAAAGTATTTTAATTTTTTGATAAATTCACATTTAATATTATTATATTTTTATGGACATAACGTAGGGACTTGATGCAGGCATTTGTAATCTGGACGTTGTTGGTAAGTTTAATCCATTTTTGTGTCTTAGTGTATATTTTGGAGGGGTATGTCCAGCAATGGACTATGATGATGATGATGTATATTTTGTATTTAAATCTTCCCTTTTTGTGTAATAAATGTAATAATGTATGTGTTGTCTGACAAATTTACATGTTTCGAAAATATACATACAAGGAACGGTAAGTATTTTTAGTTTTCGGAAATGAGGTTTACAACTTTCTGTGTTATCTATGTTTACTATTGTACTATTTTAAAGTTTATCTTTAAAATAGTACAATAATAGTACTTTAGTGTTGTTCTTATTAACTTTTTTGCATAATTAGCAGCGAAGGAGCATCTGTGCTGTTACCCTAGAGGATGATTCCGTACTTTAGCCACGAGGATGCATAGGCATAGTAGGTGACTAGAGCGGTTTTTATATCAGTGGTCTTTTTAACTTCCCGGAGAGCGTAGCAAAATGTTGATAACTTAGATTAAATTTTTTGTATTTTAATCCTAGTAAGCTGAATTTGTTGACCTTTTCTATTTTGATGTCTCTATATACAAAATCAATATGTCATTCTATTTAACACGCTATTTTCTATACAGTAAGGCTGAAACATTTTGTGCTTTTTCCTAGTAAAAGACATAACACAACACTTGTCCATATTGAGGAACATATTGTTTGACAAGCACCAGCCCGTAACGATGTTGAGATCTCGCTGAAGGGCCAGACTATCTGTGGTCTCGTTTATTCTATTATAAATCTTTAGGCCATCAGCGTATAGCAATGCAGGGCAAGATAATCGAGTAATAAGATCGTTAATAAAGACTATAAAAAAGAGCGGACCGAGATGTGACCCCTGCGGAACCCCAAAAGAAACGGGTACGAGAGTAGAAGAATAACCCTTAACAGTTACAAGTTGGCTCCTGTTACTCAGGTACGACGTGATCCATATTAACAAGCACCCATGTATTCCGTAGTGTGCGAGCTTAAGACATAACAGCGAATGGTCTACTTTGTCGAAACCTTTACTAAAGTCCAGATATATGGCGTCCACTTGCCCGCCAGAAGCAAAGGCGCTGCAAATATAATTTTTATATTTAAGAAGATTACTAAGTGTGGACCTTTATTTGACAAAACCGTGTTGTTTGTTTGAAGTATAATTACGTAAATGATTATAAAGTGGAATATATACCAAAGATTTAAAGAGATTCGCTATACACCCGAAAATGCTAATGGGCCGATAGTTAGAGCAGGATGTCTTATCACCAGATTTATGAATCGGGATAACATGCGCAATTTTCCGACGGACGGGGAAAACGCCTGAGTTGATTGATTTCTTAAATAATATGGCTAATGGGACAAATAATTCCTCAGAGCAATTTTTGACAAAAATTGGAGGAATCCCGTCTGGACCAACACCTTTACGTTCATCCAAATTCTTCATTTTATTCTGTTGGCTGATTTCAAATGGATGAAGCATAGTGTTAGAAGTGTTGGGCAAATTTTCGCACAGAGTTGACGGAGAGGAAGATGTATCGACCGAACCAAAATACTCCGAGAAAAGCTCACAGATCCCTCTGCCATCTGAAGACGTTTTGTTTCCATAGATCATAGACTGAGGTATGGTATTTACCCCCTTTCTGTCATTAACATAGCGCCAGAATATTTTAGCATCATGGGATAGTGATTTCTCTACAGAAGATAGAAAAGACTTATAACATTCATTGCTCAGAGACTTGCATCTGGTATGGAGTAAAGCAAAAGTATCATAATCTCGGGGAATGGCAATTTTTTTAAAACGCTGGCGGTATATAACTTTTTCCTTGAGGCAACGAATTAAGCAGTTGTTATACCATAACGGGTATTTGAAACAGTTGGTTTTTGCCAACGGTGTATGATTAACTATTATTTCGTTAATAATATCATAAAACCTTTCAACGCTGTCATTAATTTTTTATTTATAATTATGCAATCTTACACCATCATTACAGGTTTACACCCAATGCGATAATGTAATTAAAATTACTTTGCTAGTAGCTCGAGGGTCACTCTCACGAATTAACAATTAAAAATGTCGAGCCTTTGTGAGACGCTATTTATTAAAGTTATGGCGCTTGTAACCGGAGCAAACTTGCCAATGTTAGTGCGAGCCACCGGGACATCGGAAACCCGCGCCCTTTGAACCTGCCGCAGTCTGTTGTTTGGAGCGAACAGCCTCAGTGAGTCCAATATATCAGGGTTATTAAGTCTACCGCGGAACACTTCAAACACATATTTTGCTAATGCTAAGTTACGCCTTACCTCCAGCTTATAATAACCAACCACCCCTATAACAAAGAGGGTTGGATACATAAGTGTATAATAAGGGTAAACTCCATATTGCTTCAGATAAAGATACCGGGTAAATTTATTCTGCATATTTTCTACCATGAGACTATATTTAGTTTCATGGGGGTTCCAGATGATAGCACTACTTTCTAACCTACTCCTAATCAATGCGTTATAGGTATAACGATTTTACTGCATCCGTTTTTACTCAGCCCATTTCATGAGTCGTAATTCGGATTGAACACTTTTATAATCACACCTTTTTAAATTAAAACGTTTATTATACGTAGGCCTAAGATGTTTATCCGATAGAACATATTTTGGAATGACTACACAATAAGCTATATGATGGCTATCCACTCTGCAAAGACAATCGGTTTCCGACACTTCACCAACGGATATGCTCGAGAGGACAAGATCCAAAATAACGATTATTATTATTGGGAATAGTATTAAATTGTATCAGATTGCAGGTGTTAATCAGGTCGGATAATAATATCGCTTTCCGATCCTGGGCGTTCATGGGTATTTACGACAATCAAATGGGTCACTCTGTAACGTCCAAATCAAGTTAGGGGTGTTAAAATCTCCCAGCAATAGGAATGTATCCCTGTTCGTAGCGTTAAGAAACAACCTCTGACAGTTGTCACAGAATACAGCGATATCGTCAACAGGCAAGTCTGGAGGCAAATAACAGAGGCCAATATTCAACAGTTGGTATATATTATACCAACCGCACCTCTCGACACATATATTTACATAGTAATTTCAGTTACAGCGGTTAATATTATCACTAGGGTTGCCAACTATGGATTGCACATATAAAAAAATGTTAAACCATAAATCCACTCAGGCACCTTGTTATTATTAGGATTTCGTACACTGAACGGAAAAAATACTGAAATTCGTAGATTATGTTTGAAAGAACGAAAGAAAAATAATTTATTAGACACACCAAAATGCAACATATTAACAAACAAACAAGAAGAAAATACAAAAAAAAATAAACGAAAATAAAATAAAGAAAATGTTGTGCAGGGTGTCCAAAAGGTTCCAGCTCAGCCTTTGCTGCGGGTGACCGCAACGCTGTTTTTCAGCCGAAACCAAAGGCTTCGGTTAAATTATTCGGCATACAGCTTATAAACATACTTAATAGATAGAGTAAATTTAATATAATGTACAATAGACAGGCAATTACATATATGAGTAGAACAGAAGACCATATTAAAAAAAACAATTCTGGGTGTCTTTTTATATTCTTCTTGCCAATAAAAAGCACTACACAGTACATTCCGAGACTGGCCCTTACGCTTAAGTGATATTTATAAAGCAAATTGTACCTAACACCTAAAATTTAAAATTGTATATACCTATATCAATTCCAATATGCGTAGATAGACGAAAGAGCAATTTAGAATATTAGTCGCTATGAACTAGTATAATATGTAAAGACTAGATGTTCCCGCGGTTTCACCCGCGTTTATCGTTACTCCGCCGCCCCCGTGGGTCGTAGCGTGATGTTATATAGCCTATAGCCTTCCTCGATAAATGAGCTATCCAACAGTACAAGAATTATTCAAATCGGATCAGTAGTTCCTGACATTAGCGCGTTCAAACAAACAAACAAACTCTTTAGCTTTATAATATTAGTATAGACTAGATGTTCCCGCGGTTTCACCCGCGTTTATCGTTACTCCGCCGCCCCCGTGGGTCGTAGCGTGATGTTATATAGCCTATAGCCTTCCTCGATAAATGAGCTATCCAACAGTACAAGAATTATTCAAATCGGATCAGTAGTTCCTGACATTAGCGCGTTCAAACAAACAAACAAACTCTTTAGCTTTATAATATTAGTATAGACTAGATGTTCCCGCGGTTTCACCCGCGTTTATCGTTTCTCCGCCGCCCCCGTGGGTCGTAGCGTGATGTTATATAGCCTATAGCCTTCCTCGATAAATGAGCTATCCAACAGTACAAGAATTATTCAAATCGGATCAGTAGTTCCTGACATTAGCGCGTTCAAACAAACAAACAAACTCTTTAGCTTTATAATATTAGTATAGACTAGATGTTCCCGCGGTTTCACCCGCGTTTATCGTTACTCCGCCGCCCCCGTGGGTCGTAGCGTGATGTTATATAGCCTATAGCCTTCCTCGATAAATGAGCTATCCAACAGTACAAGAATTATTCAAATCGGATCAGTAGTTCCTGACATTAGCGCGTTCAAACAAACAAACAAACTCTTTAGCTTTATAATATTAGTATAGACTAGATGTTCCCGCGGTTTCACCCGCGTTTATCGTTACTCCGCCGCCCCCGTGGGTCGTAGCGTGATGTTATATAGCCTATAGCCTTCCTCGATAAATGAGCTATCCAACAGTACAAGAATTATTCAAATCGGATCAGTAGTTCCTGACATTAGCGCGTTCAAACAAACAAACAAACTCTTTAGCTTTATAATATTAGTATAGACTAGATGTTCCCGCGGTTTCACCCGCGTTTATCGTTTCTCCGCCGCCCCCGTGGGTCGTAGCGTGATGTTATATAGCCTATAGCCTTCCTCGATAAATGAGCTATCCAACAGTACAAGAATTATTCAAATCGGATCAGTAGTTCCTGACATTAGCGCGTTCAAACAAACAAACAAACTCTTTAGCTTTATAATATTAGTATAGACTAGATGTTCCCGCGGTTTCACCCGCGTTTATCGTTACTGCGCCGCCCCCGTGGGTCGTAGCGTGATGTTAGATAGCCTATAGCTTTCCTCGACAAATAGGCTATGTAACACTAAAAATAATTTTTCGAAGTCGAACCAGTAGTAATCACGCAGAATAAACCAGGAGAAACATCGTTTGTACTATGTCTGTAATGGGCATGGGTAATTATTTTGCTGCGATGTTATTTTAAAACTGCGATATTTCCTAAGATATTCATTGAAATCGAATGATGTAAAGGGCAATTTTGTTTTAAATTAAATACTTGTGATGAATAACGTATTTATTTGGATAAGGATTAATATCATGTTTATAAAAATACCTTCGCAAATAATGCATTATTTTAGAAAAAATTTGGTTAGCATAAAAATGGTTATAGTCAGCCAACCTTAAAAGATAGACATGCTGTCGTGGACTTTTTTTTAGAACTTTTAAAGGGGAACAATTCTGTCATACATGATTTTTGCGAAACTTTAACTGTTTACGCAGCGCACGCAGCGGAAGCTCTCAAAAGGAAAAAATACCCTCCGATTTTGAAACATTCTTCATTGGTGCTCCACTCCTATTAATCTTAGCTTAATGATATATAGCCTATAGCCTTCCTCGATAAATGGGCTATCTAACACTGAAAGAATTTTTCAAATCGGACCAGTAGTTCCTGAGATTAGCGCGTTCAAGCAAACAAACAAACAAACAAACTCTTCAGCTTTATAATATTAGTATAGATTAGAGGTTTGCGGAAGATTTTTCAACGCGTAACGCAACTCGATTATAATACCCATTTAAAAGATTACTTAATTTTGCCGCCAAAGAGTTGACACCCCTAATACTCACAAAGGTTTTTAAGTTATTCGATAATTATTATTGTAAGTTCTCGTGATCGTTAACTTCAATACACAGTTAATCATTCACAGTTAATCCGTCTACCGTAGTAGTAACAAGTAGTAAAAGGAAACAACAATAATTAAGAAAAATATGCATATTTAGGATTAAAATAATAGTTTTAAATTGTGGGACAATGATGGCAATTTGATCGCCGTCATTCTGCCGCGCTTTTTGTGACATAAGCGGTTATAATAGCAATTCAAATTTTATTGACGTTGAGCATTTTGTTAAGTGTATAGTATTGTTACTAAGTGCAAAAATATCTCAAGAAAGGCCTGCAACTATGAAGATAGTGTTGTAAGCCAGGATGAAATATCTCTAAAGAGTTAATACACTATAAAATCAAATGAACGTTATTACATAAATACTTGTTTTGTTAACCATGATGCAAAAAAGAAACATTTAAAAATGCAACTGCAATCATAGTGTAGACCTTAGTTTACGGGAGTTTATCTGATTTATCCAAAAAACTTCATAATGATATACATGAAAAAAGTAAGTATACCTACTCACTTACTCCGTGACTATAGAGAATGAGAAAACACTGCTCGTACGCGGTACCGCATGATCGGACGTAAGCATTTATTTATACCATAATAATATGACGAATGCGACCGCTTATTGTTCAAGGACTTTTTATTTAAATAAGTATGTATTTTGAAGTGAAAACTTCTTTAGCGGCGTTGTGCACTTTTTTTGTGATGGGTAAAAAAATTTAAACTCCGGCAGGACACGTGACCTGATCGAAAATTCGTAAGACGGAGGGAGAATTGTCATGTTTGTGTACGATACGCAATAAATGAATATTGTATTTTACCACATAAATGATAGTACTAATAATTAAAGCAATTCGGGCAAAATTATTCCCTAACCATTCCAAAATATCAAAAATGCACAACGTTAATGTTCAAGTTTTCACTTCTGCCGGCACTCCCGGGATGCAATCCGTTGATTTTTTCAATTCTTCTTACATTTACAAGTATAAAAAAATTTAAAATTATTAAAAAATGAAGGCCGATTACGTTATGCGTTTTCTAATCTCTACCGGTTAGCATTTGAAAGCACTTTTCTTATTTTGCCCAAACTACTCTTGTACAATGTTTCGTAACAGAATGCAATATCATTCAGTTTTTGAAAATAGTCACAATAAAATATAAAAAAGTCAACCCATAACTACACCTAGCAGCTATGTTCCTTTTCGTGACGTCACAATTCTGAAATCTGACCAATGGCATTACGTTTTAATTTTTTTTATATAATAATAATAATAATATTCTATCACATATACACGACACCATCTAGCCCAAACTAAGCAGAGCTTGTACTATGGGTACTAGACAATAGATAAGGATACATATGTACAGGTGATTTTGAAATCGTGTAATTTCTTTTAACCAATACAATACTACAATCTGTAAGAATAACCTTTGTTTTAGCACATTGTATGTAAAAAATTGTAAAACTGGTAATAAAAATTATTATTATTATGGTGGTTTATAAAATATTTCAAATCCCAGCTTAATGCTGGTGAGTGTGAACCTATCACGGGCTTATGCCGAGTGGGTCGGTTCATTGAGTATTGTTGTAGGTGTCTGTGTAGTGGATGTTAAGAATCGCCGGACTTTAGAGCAAGTGTCGATGATAACGGATTTCTGTAGTTTTATATATGATTTTTTATGCAAGTCTAATTCTTTAAGTGATGTATGAAGTGATTTTGGAATGAGTCCTGTAGATGAAATAATGTCTGGAATAATTTTAACTGTATGTTGATGCCACATTTGTCTTATTTCGTCTGCTAATGGTATATATTTTTGAATTTTCTGTTTATTTTTTTCTAATGTTTTCAGAGTTTGGTATTGATATATCTATTAAGTATGTGACTTTTTCTTGTTTAAGTGTAAGTGTGATGTCTGGTCTATTTTTTGTGGTTGTTTTATCTGTTATAATGTCTCGATCCCAGTAAAGTTTGGCGTATTCGTTGTTTAGGACGTTTTTTGGTTTATACTTATAATATGGCTCCGTTTTATCTTCTAGTTTATATTTTATAGCTAAGAGGGAATGAATTTGTTTTACAACATTATTGTGTCTTTCAGTGTACTGTTTGTTCGCTAGAAAGGGGCATCCCCCTGTTATATGGTCTATTGTTTCTTGATTTGTATTACATAACCTGCATCTGTCTGATACTACTGTAGGGTCTTTTATTATATATTTTTGATAGTTTTTGTTTTTATGATTTGGTCTTGGATTGCGACCATAAATCCTTCTGTTTCTTTATATATGTTTCCTTTATACAGCCATGCACTTGATGCTTCCTTATCTATATATTCCTGTTGTAGTTGGTTTGGGTATTTTCCAGATTTTTGTTTCCAGCTTGTAATTTTCTGATCATCTGTTATGTATTCTTGTATATTAAAACTGTTGTCATTTAGTTTCAACGGTGTACCTGATGTTGGGATGTATGTGAGAGAATTGTGAATGTGACTATCAATGGCTTTATTATGCATATATGTACGAATGTTGTGTATCTGTTTATTATGTAAGTTCTTTATATCAACTAGACCTCTGCCTCCTAAGTTTCTTTTAAGATTGAATCTTTCTGTAGCTGAGTGGATATGGTGTCATCATCATCATCATCATCAGGCTATGATAGTCCACTGCTGGACATAGCCCTCCCCCAAAGAGCGCCATAGCGCCCTGTCTTCAGCTTGCCGCATCCAGCATCTGCCTGCAGTCTTTCGCAAATCGTCATCCCACCTGGTCGGAGGGCGTCCTACACTACGTTTGCCGAGTCGCGGTCTCCACTCAAGAACACGCTTACCCCAGCGGTTGTCTGTTCTTCGTATGGTGTATAAGATGTTTATTGCATGTTGTTCGAGTTATTCTATTTAGCCGATCTAGATTTGTAGCTGTCCATTTAATAATCCCAAATGAGTAAGTTAAGACAGGGACTGCGTATGTATTAAGTGCTTTTATTGTATTCCTACCTGATAACTCTGTCTTTAATATTTTATTTAACCTATCAATATATTTTATCTTAAGTTTTTCCTTTACCTTACTATGATCTAATCCTACACTTTGTGCATACCCTAAATATTTATATGTGTCTGTTATTTCCATTTTATCAATAAGTAAATTTTGTTGTGTGTGTAATATGTATGGGTCAGTTTCGTGGTGTTTTCACTTAATAATGCTATTTATTTTACATTTATCTGTACCTAACTTAATGTTAATGTCTGAACTAAAACTTTCAGTTAAGAGACGGTTCATTTGTTGCCTATTAGCAGAATATAGTTTGATGTCGTCCATATATAATAAATGTGATATTTTTATGTTTCCTTCTCTGTGTATTATGTATCCCTGTCCAGATTTATTTAAGATTCGAGATAACGGATTTAACGACATACAAAATCAAAGGGGACTTAAATAATCACCCTGGAATATGCCTCTGGCTATTTTTATCAGATTGGACTTCATTGATCCTTTTTCTGTGTTTATGTGGAGCACTGTAGTCCAGTTTTGCATCGTCTTACTGAGGAACTCTACTAATTTAGCTTCTATATTATATATTTTTAGAATTTGAATTAACCATGAATGGGGTACGCTATCGAATGCTTTTTGATAATCTATGTATGCATAATAAAGATTTCTGTGTGACTGTTTGACCTGATTGTGTATTTCGGTATCTATAACTAATTGTTCTTTGCACCCCCTTGATCCCTTCCTACAACCTTTTTGTTCTTCTGCTATAATTTTATTTTGTGACAAATGTGTGTTTATTTTATATGATATTATGGGTGTAAGTAATTTGTATAGTGTTGGCAGGCATGTTATTGGTCGGTATTTAGCTGGGTTTTTAGTATCTGAGTCTTTTGGCTTTAAGAAGGTGTTACCTTGTGTGACAAACATGGGTAGTGTGTTCGGGTCTTTAATGAGTGCGTTAAAAGCATTTGCAATATGCTCATGGGTAGCTACAAAATATTTTAACCAGTAATTCTGTATCTTATCAGGACCAGGTGTTTTCCAATTCAAAGTCTTCTTTATTGCTGTTTCTACATCTGTTTTATCGATTATTACTTCTGCCATCGGGTCTAAATGTTGTGTTGCGTCTATTTCTTCTTTGATCCAGACTGCTTCGCAGTTGTGTGCTACTTGTTTTGACCATATATTCTCCCAGAATGTCTGTACTTCCGTAATATTAAGGGGATCTTTAATGCACACTTCTGTATTAAAATTTCTATAAAACATCTTCTGGTTGGTATTAAATGTTATATTATCTCTATGTCTCTGATTTGATTTTTTGTACCTACGTAATCTTTTTGATAAAGCTTGTAATTTCTGCGTCTTTTCGTCCATTGTTTCTAATGCTTCTTCTTTGTTGTTGTAAAGTCTTTCCATTTTATTTTTATTTCTAATTGATAAACTGTCCTTAATGAACTGGTTTAATCTACCTATTTCTTTTCTCAGTGTAGTAATATTATTTTCTATACGCATTTCCCATGCTGGTTTACCGTAATTTTTACACCTTGTGTCAGTTTCTGTTTTTTCCTGTAATTATGAATTGTTATTACTGTCCTGGCTGCACAATATATGAAATCCTGTATTTCTTCAATAGTCGGTTGAGAGTTGTTTATTAATTGATTGTAAATAAGCTGATTTACTGCTTTTACTGTAGTTTTAGATTTAGCTGTTATTTTTAATTTCGGCAAATTTGGGCGTGTAGTGGGATCAGTCCCTTTATATTTTGTTAATATTTCATTAAATAAAAATTCGACCTGTTCGGGGGAGCCTGTGTCTTCAGTTAAAATGGTTTCAGCATTTGGTGTTTGGTTCTGTGTGTTTGGTGTTGGTAATAACGTCAATGACGATAATAGCTGTGTATCAGTGTCTAATGTTTGTGAATTCAAAGATAGTGTTTGCTGAGAGTATGTTGATAAATTATGTGTATTTACTTGTTCTTCATCTGGATTTGTTTGCGGATTATTTGTATTTATAATTGTGGATGATTGATTTGTGTTAGATGGATGTGATTCTGTGGACGTCGGAACGCGTAAAGTTTCTGCAATTTCGTTCTTAATTATTTCTCTTTCTATGGCTAAAATTCTATTGTTACGATGTATGAGACGTATTTGATCGGCTAATCTTTGCTCTGATATGATATGTAGGTCTGGGTAAATTTCTATGAACTTAGTGTAAAGTGTTGGGCGATAACCTGTAAGGTTTGTTTCGCAATTTGTAACAGTGTAGTAGCAGCGAAGTAATTGTCGATTAACGTCATCAGTCCATTTCATTCGCTGCCGGTCTCTGCCAGCAAGGGTGGTTGCAGGTAGCATATCCTGCAAAACACTTCTTGATGATTCATGTGGAGTGTCTATTGCGTGTGTGTTTCTTGTTTCGGCTGTAGCAGATTGGATGGTCGTGACCCGCCTGCTCAGTCTACGACCACTGACGGTTCGCATGCTGCCACGTTCAGCGCCAGCTCCAGACGTGCCCTGGCGGTCCCCAGGCAGCGGTCCTATACGTGTATTCCTTACTGAATTCTCCATGTTGTATGGGTTCCCAGTGCCATGTGAGCCGCGCCCGTAATAATTAATATGTTGCGTGTCCGCCCCCTACGTGAGTCAGGTGTTCGACTCGGACGTATGGTTGGATTATAGGGGGCTTATTATTATTATTATTTTAACCACGCATTCTACTGGTCATATAGAATAACCTGACCATATTTTTTTTATTAGAATTATGTTTTTGGGGAAATTGATGTATCGATTATTTTCGATAATCGATATCGATAATCGGTACATAAATTTCATATTATGTTTACCACCCGACACAATGTTAATATCATACTAATTTAAAAAAAAACACACAAAACAATAACTGATGTCGTAAATAATAAAGGGCAATAAAAAGGACCGCCCGTTATTATTTACGACATTAATTATTGATATGTTAATTTTTCTAATTAGGAAAAAATAAAATTGCCACGGGTGGTTAACATAATTATTATTATGACTACCTGAAACCATTTCACGAAAAAAACGGTACATAAATTTGTCCAGAAAAATAAATCTAATAAAAAATCTATGGTCAGGGTTATTGTATACCACCAGTAGCATGCGTGGTTAAAAGGAATTACACGATTTCAAAATCACCCTGTATACGTTTTTTTTGTAAATACATACATCATATTATACACAGAAACATCCAAACCAAGACAAACATCCATGTTCATGCACACAAATATTTGACATGTGCGGGAATCGAACCCGCGACCTCAGGTGTGGCAGTCGGTTACACTAACCACTACGCCATCGAGCCATTTTCGTCAATCAAAATTCTTTATTTAAATTTATGTAAGAACCGGATACCGTTCGTAAATAAAATTCTTTGAGGCTCAAGATAATAAAAAATACCTACTTGACCTGTATTCTGTATGCATATTCCCTATTGTATTTATTTTAAATTTTTATGCATTTGTCACGACGCGACGCGACGTATTGTTGTTCATTTATACTGAATCTAGACTGATTACAACCAGATAATAAATAAGTACATGATGTAATTATGCTTATTGCTAGTAAATGAATTATTTATTGTCTGATATTTAAACTGAAAAGTTTTATAATTAAATACGTATTTAGTAAGTATAATTATATATGACTAGCTTTTGCGCGCGACTCCGCCGGCGTGGTACCTACATCAATAAAAAGTAGCCTATGTCCTTTCTCAGGTTTTAAACTATATTGAAATCGGTTGAGTGGTTTAGCCGTGAAAAGGTAACAGACAGATAGACAGACAGAGTTACTTTCCAATTTATAATATTAGTAGTAAGGAGTAAGGATTAGTGGAATAACTAACATTAAATTTAGTCTGCTTAGATTAGTAGGTCGAGTTGAGTGTTTCTTACAAACATAGTGCTGTTTTCTGTAAATTATCAGACACAGTTCAAAGTTTCAAACTTCTATGTTTATACATAATAGATGTTCCCGCGGTTTCACCCGCGTTTATCATTACTGTGCCGCCCCTGTGGGTCGTAGCGTGATGACGATGCTATAGCCTTCCTCGATAAATAAGCTATCTAACACTAAAATAATTTTTTAAATCGAAACAGTAGTTCCTGAGATTAGCGCGTTCAAACAAACAAACTCTTCAGCTTTATAATATTAGTATAGATAATAATGTAAGCATAGACTGAAGTAAATACTTTTTACTTATAATAATCTTAATGAGTCACCACTTCACCAGTAATGCTATTCTGTACGATCATTGTCGAAGTCAATTTCGAACTCGCATTGACAACTAAATGGTACCTACCTACTCAGTAAATTGAGGGTAACATTATTTACGTCAACTTGTTGTTTGCTTAGATAGAATTCCTAATTAGTAATTAACTAATTAGGAATTCTATTTAATTAGTATGCTTATTCAATTATAACTGCTTAATTAAAATATTATCAAGTAAAATGAAAAGTTACTGAACTGTAATCAGGTAGGTACTGTCACAAGTAGGCCGGTACCGGTACCTACTGTCGAAGTGATATTTGATTTCGAGTTTTTAATTAAGCTTACAGAATACCATGTCAATATTTTGGCTTTAAGTCATTTTCACCACAAACTTATTAATAGCGTATAAAGTTGTTTTATATTTGACAAGTGCTTTTATACTTCAGAATCTAGTAGAAACCGCAGACATATACTTCATAAATATGTCTGTGAATGGAAATTATAAGCGCCTGCAAATCTGTCAACCGCAAGTTCTCGGTTTCGATTTCGAAGCAGTGCTTTTCTGTCAGGAAATTCTCGGAAGCAGCAAAGCATCGGCTTGGTAGTGACCTCAGCTGTTATTGACATTAAAATTTATATTAGTCGATATTAAATGTTAGCAGTCTCAAAATTGCTATGAAAAAAGATTATAGAGCTATAAATATTTATTTTATACTAGCTTGTGCCCGAGGCTTCGCTTGCGTTAATTTAGAATTTGACAGTCAATTCGGGTTGTACTCTGCTTGTAATAATATAATTCAATCATGATTCAAAAGACACGTGGCGCCATCTATTATCATAAGAACGTTATTATTGTTTTCCTCGGGAACAGTAATTTTTTTCGGGGTGAAAGGTAGCCTATGTCCGTTTCTCTACACCTGACAACGTATATGCAAAATCTCAGGATGATCGGTTCAGTGGTTTAGGCGTGAAAAGGTAACAAACAAACAAACTCATTTTCGCTTTATAATATTAGTTAGGAAGGATTAGGATTAGGATAGGATAAAGGCCAATGTCGTAAAGTCAATAAACTGACAACCGACACGACATAGCATACTATAGACAACTAAGAGCAAATCTATTGTTTATTATTAAACACCTACGAAAAAATTGTGTTCTTTTTTAAATACCTAACCCACACGGCAATCCAGCTGATTATTTAAAATAGAACGAACCTAAAGCACAGTACATTCATGTACTGTGCCTAAAGAGTTTCGAACTTGTTGTTGACTTGGCAAATTATTTATTTTAATTATGGAAATATACCTACCTAATTAAAATAAATTAAAATCGCGGAGTATTCCGCTTTTGGCACCAATTTTTTCGGCACCTATAATTTCGGTGCCGAAATTTTGCCGAAAGCGGAATACTCCAAAATTGCAGGGAGTAGAACAAACAAGGCCTACAGCAATAGATAAAGTTACCTACGCTTTGGATGTTATTGTTAATTCTTAATTATTAAGGCTCTCCATATTCACGGACAAGAACTTTTAAGGTTGGCAGTATTTTAATTAGCTAAGTTTTAACAGGCATAATATGTCAAATAACATTAGTCACAAATTAAATTTTATTAGATTACTGTCTGTAGTGTCGCTAGGTCCTCGCTATTGACAGTTGACACCATAAGACACGTCGTGTGTGTCGCCGGCTAGCATCGAAAAACAAATGGTGGGCCAATAAGCTTTTATTTTGTAACGTTCAAGGTCACCAGCATACGTCATTGTATGTGAACGAGTATGCGAGCGAACACCATTCATCACCAATTGGTTGAAACACGTTATCTTAGTGCGAGAGAGATAACACACTGGCTTCGAAAAATAAACCCAGTTCGACTCGGAGACCGCTGAGCGTAGCCGCGGCCGCATCCAACGCGTATTGCAAATAAGTTTAAAAAAGAAAAAGTAACTACAATGTTCCCATTACGTCGCGTTGGCAGTAAGGTGAGTGATCAGTGCTTCAATTAAAAGTATAAACTATGTTCCATGTTCAAATTAGAAAAGTTATACCAACATTCAATTTCGAATTATTTTAATGTAATCGTGTTTGTTATTGCGAGTTTAAAATAAAGCCGGTTCTTCAGGTCTTGGAGCAATGGCGTGCGCCGGTTGTGTCGGCCAAAGTGCAAAAAAGTTACAGCACGGATGCGGTCCCTCCACGCGCCCTTACCATGTTGACTGAGGATGAGGTGGTAATGAAAGAAACAAGTAAGTCTTAAGGATACTAAACTAATTGAAAGTGCCGGTTATCCGTAAAACTTGTCATTTAATACAAATATTTGTTCAAAACGCGTTTTGATAATTTTGCCGATTTCTACAATGTTCCAGTTCTGCTTAGATCTACGCAAAATTAAATATATTATTTATGTAAAAGTACTTATCTATTAAAATACGAGGAAATTAAAGCTGATCCGTTAGTTTAATATACAAAATAAGCGGTTTTTATTCATGAAGCAGTAGGTATAACAATTCATTTTAAAAGTAAATAGGTAGTTACGGCCTGATATACCTACTGGTTTGAGTTAAATGAAAGTGAAATTTGTTGGCAAAATTAATTATAAAATCGTCTGCGAGTTGGTTTTCTATAACATGAACATTGAAATATTTGTAATAAGAACACTAGTTATGATAGTGCGCAAGCGTGCACTAACTCAGTAGAATAATTTAAAATTGGAACATAAACGTTTGCATATTTTTTGATGCACCCGGTAATAGAAACATCTCTCACGATTCTCGCTACCGAATTCCTAACGCAAAATGGTTCCTTTTATTAATATTTTTATATTAACGTTTTATTCTAACAATAATTATTGTGAAATCCAATGTCATTGTATAATAAAACAGAATTTAATACACTATGAATAATAAATTGCGAGCGTAGTTATTCAAATATTATCGCGTAGTTACCTATGAAATAATGTTGTAGAATAATAGTAGAACAGTTTCACATTATAATAATATATTACTTATCTCTTACTCCAAAGGGATTAACTAGATATATTCCTAGCAAAGAATGAGAGCAATTTCTTAATTGCCTTAGATACCTAGTCAGCAATTCAATCCAGTCTTTATTTCATCGGTAGGAGGCCTTTTAACGCTAGTGATGTGTGTTCTGAATACAAATTAGCTAATGACATAACCATAGAGTGCAGAATTCAACCAGGCATGAGTTTGTAATGTAAGGAGTACTTAATAATAACAGAACTTGCTATCGACGGTTACGCAACCACAGCTGATACAGATATATAATTAGGTAGGTACTTGCTTTTATTATCATAATTATAAAGCAATGTCAAATTAAACGATTGCAATGATAGTAATGTCACGCGTTCATTGGCCATATTTGTATTAATACAGAAAAACAAGCGTAAAATAATACATAATTGGATGTAATATTTTACGTTGATTTTTCTATTTAACATACAGACTGATTCGGTGGTGCAGTGTTAGTGACACGAACGCCCCGCATGAGGTTATAAGTTCGATTCCTGAGTCTAAGGGCCTGTCCCACCAACTCCAAATAGTATTTATCTTTATGATGATAAAAGACTCGCACTCTCTCTTCTTTAACCTAACAAGAGTGAGACAGTATGCGATCTATCTTTTGGATAACTTTTACTTGATAGTCGTGAGACTGGCCATCATTGTTATAGCAGCACCGAATATCAAAGCGTGCCGTGAAGATGACAATAGGGACTTAAATTAACTGGCGAAATGTGTAATACACGTCTATATAGCAGTAAGACCTTTTATATATCTTTATCATATTGACTCGTTCATCCTGTAGCATATTATGTTTACGCTTATCTTTGTGGTCATCGGTCAAATTACCGGAACGGGCAAAATATGGAGTATTCCGCTTTCAGCACAAATTTTTTCGACACCTACGATTTATTCCACATTCGGCACCAAGCAAAAATACCAACTGGTGCTGAAAGTCTAATAGCTTAGGTGCCGAAACCATAGGTGCCGAAAAATTGGTGCCGAAAGCGTAATACTCCCAAAATATCATTGCGTTTTTGGGTGAGACAAATCTTAGTAGACTCCGTACGTCTAGATATGTGCCCCATAGATAGAATTAGGCTCGCCCCCTATTGTGTTAGTGCGTTACTTTTATACTAACTCATAGATATTAAAAGTAAATTAATATAAAGTGGCTAAAAGACAAACACTTCAATATATTGACTAATATCGATAAGTGTCTTCAGTACATCGATTTAAGTATATCGAAATATGAGAGGACACAGTGGGTCCCGCGTCGAAATTGGTTTGCCGCTAGGGTTGTCAACTGTTGTTAAACTTTTATTTCACTTTATAATACTGTTTACCGTTCAATAAAAAAGTATACAATATAGGTATTGTTTGCATAAATAGAGCTGTCATGCTATATAAAATTCATTATATTTGTGAGCGATCGGAAACTTTGATCTGATTGCCGGCGAAAATTATTGATTTTGGATTTAATGTATATCTATTGTAAACAAATTAAGCCAGTGATAGCCTAGTGGGAAGCGGTTGGGCTGGCACTCAGAGGTGTGATTCGAGTCCGAGGCACCGCTGACTTTTCGAAGCTAATACCTATCAAACAGTTTACTATTGCTCGCTTAAACGGTAAAGGAAAACATCGTGAGGAAACCTAACCTATCTTCGATAATATTGTGAGATCTCCCAGATATGCATCTGAGAGTTCCCCATAACATAATCTATACTAATATTATAAAGCTGAAGAGTTTGTTTGTTTGTTTGAACGCGCTAATTTCAGGAACTACTGGTTCGAATTGAAAAATTCTTTTAGTGTTGGATAGTCCATTTATCGGGAATGTTATAGGCTATATAACATCACGCTATGACCCACGGGGGCGGCGCAGTAACGATAAACGTGGGTGAAACTACGGGAATATCTAGTCGAAGATATGTGAACTCTGCCATTCCACACAGCGGGGTTGACTGTGGGCTAACCTTTCTCACACTGAAATAAAGCTTGTGCTAAGCAGTGAAACAATTTTTATACAGGGCTGATATTATAAGTAAAATACCTATGTATTGTCACATGTACATTTTCAAATACTTTTATAAACTTATCTATATTTTTATCTTGCAACAAAAAGGTTGGTAACCCTAGACGCCGGTTGAATTAGAGCAGCCATATTGGAGAAATTATCTCCACGGTACAGAAGATTGCAGTCAAACAACCTTGTGTTGTGTATCTTCAATGAGTGGGGAGGTGGGAAGCCAGGCTCCTTATGCAGGCGCTGTGCTCTCACAATGTGACCAGTAATATGTATTCTCGAACTAGTAGCTAAGTAAAGGAAAACATCGTGAGGAAACCTAATCTATCTTCGATAATATTGTGAGATCTCCCAGATATGCATCTGAGAGTTTCCCATAATATAATGTATACTTACTAATATTATAAATCTGAAGAGTTTGTTTGTTTGAACGCGCTAATCTCAGGAACTACTGGTTCGAATTAAAAAAATATTTCAGTGTTGGATAGCCCATTTATCGGGAAGGTTATAGGCTATAATTATAACATCACGCTACGACCCATGGGAGCGGCGCAGTAATCATTAACGCGGGTGAAACCGCGAGCACATCTAGTTATTTATAACATTTAATTACCGCAACGGATATAGCGCTTTTTTTATATACAACTGAGGTGACAAACAAGCATACGGCCTGATGGTAAGTGGTCACCGTAGCCTATGGACGCCTGCAACACCAGAGGCATCAGTTGCGCGTTGCCGACTCTTTAGGAAAGGAAGTGGGAAGGAGAAGGAGCGGGATGGGGGAAACGGGGTGATTGGGCGTCCGGTACTCTCACTCACCGAACGAAACACAACAGTAGGAACACTGCTATTTCACGTCGATATTCTGTGAGAGGGTAGTCCTTCCCCGGTCGAGCCGGTCCATTCATGCTGAAATCAGCGAGGCTCTAATATTTTCTATTGTGTCTATCACGGGACAGCGAATGGGTTAAAGTAAGAATATTATTCTGAACCAATCTATATAAAATGGACTGTTTATCAATTAAACAAGTGCGTCACCCGACCAGTGATAATGATGTTGTCGTTAACCGAATCAAAATACACGTTTAGTTATTTCAAGGTTACGGAATATAATGATATGGGTTTGAATCCGTTACGGTCGATTTATTAGAAGAAAGACTCATTTTAGAACCGGTTTCTTATTATAATGAAACTCACTTGTCTAAAATATTATATGACTATATTACCAAATTCACAGCAATTACACGGACTATTGAGAACGTCTTACTCAGTTGAATGCTAGATTGCTAGTTCCTCACTGCTAAGCGATCTTTCGCCGAGAGACCAGTTACTTTTTCCCTTCCACAATAACCCCACTATTTAAAAATGATGGTTGGCTGTGTTGCCAGTTGGGTAAATAAAAACTCCCGAACAGAATTATTAACAAAAATAAGAAATCATGACATTATTATTGACTACATCGGTGGCGTGGTGCTAGTGTATGTGATTGCTGTGCATAAGGCCACGGGTTTGATGTCCGTGGCGGGTAGCTCCTTAGCAGTTTAGAGTTTGAACTGTGCCTGGTAGAATAGCTGGCTGATTTGTAGAATCGCTAGGCTTCTATTACGTAACCTTAAGGCCTAGCGCGCACTGCCTTGGGTTTTTTTCGGGATGAAAGGTAGCCTATGTCCGTATCTGTACACCTTACAACGTATATGCAAAATTTCAGGATGATCGGTTCAGTGGTTTAGGCGTGAAAAGTTAACAAACAAAGAAACTCATTTTCGCTTTTATAATATTAGTTAGGAAGTTAGGATTAGGATAGGATACCTACATTAAAATCAACACTCAGACTAAGAAAAATAGTCATGTTTTTACGTACCTTTATTACCTGATACCTGTTCGGTCCTGTACCATTTACCGTCGGCCCAGCATATCAGCATAATTCAGTAGAACATATCCAGATCTAATTCTCTGCATCATTCATAAGTCTCTCAGATAGGGGATCCCGCTGGGTGTAGACACGTCAAGCTAGAAGATACATATGCTTACGTTCAAAGTAGGTACATACTAACACCACTTTATGCCACAAATTTTGTTACTCTGAAAATATGTAACGTCTGGAGGGTCTAGTCGGATCTAGGCTCTTGGACTATTATTAATAATAATAGATGTGCACGCGGTTTCACCCGCGTTTATGATTACTGCGCCGCCCCCGTGGGTCGTAGCGTGATGTTATAAAGCCTATAGCCTTCCTCGATAAATACCTAAGCTATCCAACAAAAAACTATTTTTTCAAATCGTACCAGTAGTTCCTGAGATTCAAAAAAAGATTCGAAAAATATTATATCTATACTAATATTATAAAGCTGAAGAGTTTGTTTGTTTGTTTGTTTGAACGCGCTATTAGTATAGATATAATATTTTTTTGGTAACTGCCGCGTGCGACTGTACTATCCCCGTCGAAATTATTCGAAATATAAGGCAAATAGTATATTTTTTGTTAGGTTAAATAAAAGACACGTCATGACTTTTGTCGTATAGATAAACGCTACTTGTTGATTATGAAATACATTCTTATAATATTAAGGTTAAACAATTAACTATTCAACATGAGCCAACAATGAGCATTTTATAACGTAACTTATAATAAATATTTATCTTACAATTATATGGTAACAAGCTGTCCCGCGCAACTTCGTTTGCTTCATATAGGAGATTTTTCCGTTTTCGCAACATTTTCATTGCTGCTCCGCTCCAGTGCCGGATTAACCACGTAGCAAGAGTAGCAATTGCTACGGGCCCCGCGCGAAAGGGCGCCCCGCATATTTAAACGCACTCATCACTCACCAAGCATAATTTTTTGAGTGAAATTTATTAATTAAGATGTGGTATATTAAATTTACTTGATGTCACAAAAACGTGAAATGTTACAACTTTTCCTACTAAGACAATCCACGTCAGACAATCGGTAACCGACTATTTCCTTGGCGTATATAAAACACCGAATTTCATACGGCAAACGCACAAGTACTACAAAAAGTCGCTCGTATAAATGTGTAGAATTTCAGTCGGCCCAATAATCAGCTCTGGAAAAAGTCTGACGTATGCAAGCACTCTTACCCGAAAGAATCTGCTACGGGCCCCGCGCTTGCTTAATCCGGCACTGCTCCGCTCCTATTGGTCGTAGCGTGATGTTATTAGCCTTCCTCGATAAAAGGGCTACCCAACACATAGCCAGTTGCACTCACTGAGCGGTAAACGATTAGCGAGGTTAAGCAACGTTGGGTGCGATCAGTCTATAGATGGGTGACCGCTTAGTGGTATTTCATCTGAGCGTCTCCGTGCTTCGGAGGGCACGTAAAAAGTCGGTCCCGGTTGTTGTCAAATTGATAGCAGTCGTTAAGCCATGTCAGAGGCCTACGGGCGGCTTGAACAACTCTTGATAACAGGTTGACCACTAACCACACGAAAAGAAAGAAGAAGAAAGACTAAAATAATTTTTCAAATCGAACCAGTAGTTCCTGAGATAAGCGCGTTCAAACAAACAAACAAACTCTTCAGCTTTATAATATTAGTATAGTATAGATTAACCTCCCCTGTAGTGTATGACGTTATCGGAGTCAATATTATCTTTTAATGACCTTCACTATTGAATAGTTGGCAACAATTCCACGATAACATTTTATATTTTACGTTTGATAAGATGGTACAATCGTGGAGAGATATTACAAAGTTGAATTTTATTTACTGGAGAGTTCGAGACTGTTTAGTGAAATAAAAAAAGTTTATTTCGCCTAGAATGCAGTGCATAACTGATGTTTACATAATGAAAATAATGTTCGACAAATATGCGTTGAAGAGGCAAATATATCGGACATTATTTTTCATTAGTTATGCGTATCTTAATAAATTTATTATTATTTGATAAGCTTAGTTATAAACCGTTGGACTGCACGCAGAGGTCTTGAGTTCGAACCCAAGGCGCGCATCTCTGACTTTTATTGCGTATTAAATAGTTAATTTTCGCTTGCTTCAACGGCGAAGGAAAACATCGTGAGGAAACCTGCATGTCTGAGAGTTCTCAGACATGCAGGTTTCCTCACGATTTCGAGAACATTATGGAGAACTCTCCATAATGTTCTCGAAGATATGTGAAGTCTGCCAACCCGCACTAGGCCAGCGTGGTGGACTATGGCCTAACCCTTCTCACACTGAGAAGAGGCCCGTGCCCAGTAGTGGGGCAGTTTAATACAGGGCTGATACTATACTATATATTATATTAGTTATCTTTTTCTTTAAAAGTTGAAATAAGCGCCTTCAGGTGATGAATCCGAGATGACGCCCTGGCATATCACTCTCTTTAACACATGTCTGGAGAGGTCTAGTCGCGCTCGGGATACACTGCAGTAGGTAGTTTATCCCAGTGAGTTGGCCCTCCGTGGTAGATTTATTCGGTAGTACCCTGGACACTCCATCTTATCCCGGGTGAGCCCGACGTAAACTCTCCGATCTCCTTTTCCACGGAGAGGTATGCGTGATTGCTTTCCTCCACTTTAAATATAAACAAAATTTTAATAAAAAAGAAACCCGACTTCAAATAAGAATATTCTAAAACTTAAAATGCACTAAAAAGTTAATAAATAATTGCATATTCTTGTGAATAATTAAATTATTGTTATTTTTGGAGTCGGTGTCAGCCGCCCGCGCTGCGTGCTGCGTCTATGTGTGCAATTGTGCATGCCAATGTTATGTTATGATTATAGTAAGACATCTCATGTTTAATTAGTTACAAACCTATCTTGGCTGGCACCGACTCCAATAATAACAATAATCTAATTATTCACAAGAATATGCAATTATTTATTAACTTCTTAGTGCATTTTAAGTTTTAGAATATTCTTATTTGAAGTCGGTTTTCTTTTTTGTTAAATTTTGTTTATTTCTCGGTTTTTAGTGAACCTTGCCAAATATGAGAACATCATTAATGTAGCCAAATACGCATTATTAAGTATAACTCGATAACGGATGGTCCAATCTTGATCAATATTAAATGGGACCACACGGAAGCACCAGCTTTCAAATAAAAAAAGAATCATCAAAATCGGTTCACCCAGTCGAAAGTAACGAGGTAACAAACATAAAAAATTAAAAAATACAGACGAATTGAATACCTCCTCCTTTTTTTGAAGTCGGTAAAAAGTTGTTTATTGCAAACCCTGCACTATACGACAGTAAATGTAATTTCTGTAAATTTTAAAAGCGTATTTTGGCTGAGAACCTTTCCTAGAGGATAGGTTGGACCCTGCTTGCGGTATCGACGGGTACGATTAATAATATAATATTCTAGCACATACACACAACACCATCTAGCCCAAACTAAGCAGAGCTTGTACTATGGATACTAGACAATGGATAAACATACATATATACTTTATTTGTAAATACATACATACATATTATACATGGAAACACCCAGACCAAGACAAACATCGATGTTTATGCACACAAATGTTTGACTTGTGCGGGAATCGAACCCGGGACCTCAGGCGTGGCAGTCCGTTACACTAACCACTACGCCATCCAGGCCGACAATTGTACTTAGGCATGTTGTGCCGTGGCAGAAGAATACTGAACTAAGATCATATGCAATAACTTCACGATTGCTATATTATACATATGTTATAAACCGTTTTATAAATAAGTAGATGTACCCGCGGTTTCACTCGCGTTTATCGTTATTGCGCCGTCCCCGTAGCGTGATGTTATATAGCCTATAACCTTCTTTGATAAATAAGCTATCCAACACTAAAAGATTTGTTTAATTCGGACCCTTAGTTCCTGAGATTAGCGCGTTCAAACAAACAAACTCTTCAGCTTTATAATATTACTAAGTATAGATATATGAAGTCTGCCAACCCACACTGGGCCATCGTGGTAATCTATGGCCTAACCCTTCTCAAACTGAGAAGAGGCCCGTGCCCAGCAGTGGACCAATTTATATATACCAATTTATATATTTAAAAGACAATGACTCGGCTATCACTATGGTTGTTTTAGAATTTAGATCATTAGTTCCCAAAGTGGTCCAGGTGGACCCCAGGTTTCCACGGGAGACTCGACGTAGACCTACGTTGGCGTGATAAAAATGAGGGTGCACAATTCGTAAGCGGGGGTCCACGAAAAATTCATTTGCTTTCGATAGTGAAGAACTAATGGCTTGACCAACTGTTCGACAAGCTCAGCGACTGTTACTTGTATAAACTTATATTTCATATTCTATATTCAGTGCCAGTGGTTTTTCGAATTTCGGTAGAGAATTATTTAAAAAAAAGTCAGCCGATTTGATCTTTTTTTTTACTTGCATGAACTTGTTTAGCTGCAGGGGGTCCACCGGAACCAGCAAAATTTTGAAAGTGGTCTATGAGAAAAAAGTCTGGTACCCTCTGATTTAGATATAGGTACGTAGGTGCGTGTGAGATACAATATCAATATACAATATCTTATTATATTATCTGGATACTTGTAAGTACCGACCAACATTTTTATCAGTCTGATAACTGTCAGGTTCACCTTAGCATGAACGACAAAATGAACTATGTTTTTATATTACCAAGGTCAGGGCCGGATTTAAAGAGGCAACAGTGGCCCTTACAAAAAGAGGCACACTGAGTTTATATGTATAAGTACTAGAGGAGAGACCTCATCTACATTTCTAGATTATTTGTAAAACGTTAAGAGTGCATGCTCTCTAACTTACCTAGTCTCTCGCTGCAGTACACCGTGGCATAGACTAAGTGACCAGAAAAACCATAACATTTTACTTGAGTCATGAATTAAAACATTACCTCTTCGACACCAAGTCATCTATATATTAATACGTGATGCAAAAACCTTGTAACCCTTTTTACGAAAATTGTGCGGACGGAGGAGTATGAAATTTGGCACAGTTAAAGTTTATATGGAGAAGGAGGTGCGAATCCCAATATTTTTATAAAATACCTATGCATTAGAAATCTATTAAATTAATGAAAAATACACTACACGCACACAACCATGCATTTGACACACGGAGTCAAATCGCGTCCGTAGTATTTCGACATTGTTCGTCTGACGTCTTACAATTCTTTGTAACTATGGTTGCCTATACCTTATTTATATGTAACAGAGAAAAACAGAAAACAAAGTTGCAAGCTTAGAAATTTGGTCGAGTTTTACACTAGACGACCGCTAGTACTAAATATTATTCTTATAATTATCATGCTATTTCGACCCGAAAACATTTTGTAATAAAATAAACACTGTTTTACATGCGATTACGTCATCCCTAGTAGTAGCAGAAACTTCTTGTATAAACAAATATACAGCTAGATAATGATATTACCATAATTACATATATTATGGCAAACAAAGAGAAGTAGTAATTGAATTAATATTGTTAGGATTTGAAATAATAATTGAGAAGAGAGGAACACACCAGGCACCCTCGGATTGCCCACCCTAATTATAGCAGTAGACAAAGATTGATAATACCAAAACACCTCTGATATTAAAGCTGTTACCAAGCTAGGAGTTGACATTAAACCTTTTTTACTATGATAATATGTATATCTTAATTAGATATATGTATATCTAATTCAAGATATGTGAGGGTTGGTATACCTACTTTTCGAATTTTGTAAACATTGTAAAGAATCGTTACATATTCCTAGATATTCAGATTTTCGAGCGATAATTTTCTTTGCAAACATTATTTCACTACGATAACAGCAGACCTGGACTATTTTATTTAACTCAAGCTATTCATCCATCTCCAAAAGAACCTTTAGAGAATAGTCATCACCAAAAATGCAGATTTTCTCGCGACGATTTTGGTTGCCATCCAAGTTACTCGAAGCTCTTGTCTATTTCTTATAGTACGTATTATAAATGTTTATTTTTCTATTACAGTCAGGAAACTGGCAACAGAAGAGATTGCTCCACTAGTCAAGAAGATGGAAGATGAGCACCGCATTGACGACGGTGTCAGACAACTGCTCTTTGACAATGGTGTAAGTTCCTCCTTTGCATTTAAGTTGTTGACCAAATATTTCAAATGCAGCTATTCTAGTATTAACACCTTTGGAACTATATATAGAAAAAGCCATTTAGGTAACGCATGGCGTTTTGCTATTAGGTACATAGGTACTTATTTTGGAATCGGTTTCCAATTTTGGTTGTAACTTTGGATAGACGCTAATAGGAATGACGTTCGGCATCGCCAGAAATGTAGAATATTGTCTTAGAACATAGTACTTTCTTGAATGTTTGGTAAACAACGACTTATACCTACTAGCGATGAACATTTACCTACATTTTATTTATATTAAAATGTATTGACAACGCTATACAACGTGTTGATCAGCGGTCTCGCTAATTAGTAATTTTAGAAGATTTTGGTTTGGTAAGAGACATACAGAAATTTAATATCCATATTATTGTTAACCTATTGAGTTGCAGGGACAATCTGGCGACCAGACACAATAGGTTTTCAATTATGTTTAGCTTGCCAAGATTTTACAGGTTAATGTTTTTAGATAGTAAATACATAAGTTAAACGCTACCCATTCAAATTACGAGTTACTCCTTGTAGCTCGGCGAGGCTAGCCGACTTGCCTCAAATAATCATTTCATACAAGTTGATTTTTTGTAAGGTGTGCGACTTATGGGTCGGTATTTATATTTTACCAATATGAAAAGAAAAATGTGTTTCAGGCTAGCAGTATAGCCAGCCAGGTATAGCCACCTCTTTAAATACAGCAAGAAAACTTGTATAGAACAACCTGTATAGAATTACGTGCGCATCCTTGAACATGCAAGGAAGCTATTCTGTTGTGTAAAACAAGCACGATTGAATTCGAATGTAGTTATGCATCGCATTAGCTATCTATCTACTCGTTTTTAGGGCAATTGATACCAAAGTCACTTCAATATCAATATTATATATCTAAACAATATAAAGTTGTTATTATCTCGCAAGTGCACTAAAGATAATATAAAGCTAATAATACGTTAAGCCAAACCTGTTTTGGTGTCTTGAGTACTTCAAAGGTCATTTGATGTCAAACGGTTTTATCACTTTGTAACGGATTAAAGCTATAACTCAATGGGAAGACCATCAGACTGCAATGCCCTCTGCATTGCAGTCTGATGGTCTCGGGTTCGAACCCACGTCGTGCACCTCTGACTTTCGGAAGTTATATGACTTTTCGAAATGATGTGCGTATTGATTGACAATTATCGCCTGCTCCGTGCCTCGGAGAACACGTTAAGCTGTCGGTACCGGCTGCCATGAACATCTATGGCAGTCGTTACTGGAAAGTCAGTGCCCTATAATATCCTGACACTGGTCTAGCCTTAGGGTATCGTTAGCCTTCGGGTTACGGAGGTCAGGTGGCATCCGCTCCATGTAAAAACTGATATCCAGTCAAATTCGGTTAGACAAGAAAAGCCGACCCCAAGTGACTTGGGAATAACAAAGGCTAGGGAGAAGAAGAGAGAGAGAGAGAACCGATTAAAGCTATATCTTTCAACGATTAAATGGGTTAGAAAAAGTAACGTTCATCATTATTCACAAGCAAATCATACTAAAACAAAATACAAGAAGTTCCATTATTATAATAACTCTTTGTACTTTTGTTTACGAGTTCTTTGTATAATCTAGTTTTATTTGTCCAGCAGTATCATTCTCAGCGCCATTGTTTTACGCACTTCCTTATTCTCGCTTTTTTAGGTTCTTCTGTTAGATAACAAAGTAACACATATTAACATCAATGTAGGTATATTGATACCTGCAAGAAACTTATGACAAACATTTTTCTTTAATCTATAGTAATAGATACTTACCGATGTTGTGGCCAAAATAATTTTTTGCAAAGACGTAGAACTAATGTGAAGAACAGCTTCTTATTGGTTCTACGCCTTTGCTTTGCTAGACGTAGCAACAGATAAATCTAAATATTTATTAAGCCTTGACGTTCACAAATGGTACTTTGTGAGCTAAATGAAATACTTAATATATTTAGATTTTTGTTCATGATCAAATGGTCGGCCACATCATGAAGTCATTCATTCTAAAACAACACGACAAATATACATAATCGTTTTCGATTGAAATTTGAATACAGATATTATACAAAACGTAGTACTTACTTAGTACCTACCTTTATGTGATAAAGGACACAGCACACACGTACTTCTTAATAGTGTTGTCAATACATTCGAATAATTCGAAAGCAATTCTGCCCGTCGTTACTAGACTATATATACTCAAGTATCTTTTATAATTTTTCCAGTTGATGGGTATCGAAACTCCCACCGAATACTCCGGCTCGGGCTGCGGTTTTCTTCAAATGATGCTGGTCGTCGAGGAACTGTCGAGGGTAGACCCGGCCGTCGCCGCGTACGTCGACATCCACAATACTCTCGTCAACTCGCTGTTCATGAAGCTTGGCACTGAGGAACAGAAGAAGAAATATTTGACAAAGCTGTGTACAGAATATGTAAATACACCGCCATAACAAATTGTATATAATTTAAATTATATATAAGTATACTTAAAGGTTGCTATTTTAACCTTTTGACCGCCACGGACGTCCATTCACGTCAAATTAAACCGTGCTCACGACGCCCCCTACGGCATGGCACGTCGAAAATACGACTATTTTACAGTTGAAAATAAACATAAAAAAATATGTTTGTTGTGTTCCTGTTACCTATTATTTAAAACTACATTAATCATCGCCTGGCGTAGGGGGCACGACGCTACTTTTATGCTGTGGCGGTCAAAAGGTTAACGGTTGAAGAAAACAACTTAGTGTCATCCAAATTAGTAGCGCTCTAGGCACGCTCTTAAAACTAATTAAGAATAATAATCTTTCTCTCTTATTCTTCAATTTCGAGAGAGAGGCATCGTATTCGTCAATACGGTAAATCTAGGGAACCGCGTTTGGGAAAGTACATACGAAACAAAAGACTTTTAACATAGAACATTATATTACATATTTACCCACCTTCAAAAAAATTTAATTCTATCCACACACTCCTAATAAAAAATAAACTAATTAATTTACGTCATGAGTGTAACGTGTTATTTAAAATTACAATTATGGAATAAAATTTTTATTATTATTAGTGAACAGGCTTTGAAATGTCTTAAGAAGGCAGTATTTTCGAAATTACTGAGCAGCCTAGCAACTCTTTTGAAACAGGGTTGCATATATCCACACCGCTAATAAATCCGTAAATGTACCTAGTATAGACACAGTATTAAAAAATAATTATGTCTTTTCCAGGCCGGCAGCTTCTGCCTCACAGAGCCAACCTCGGGCTCTGACGCCTTCGCCCTCAAGACTGTAGCCAAGAAAGATGGCGACCATTATGTCATCAACGGCTCCAAGATGTGGATCTCGAACTCCGACGTCGCTGGAGTATTCCTCGTCATGGCTAACGCTGACCCTTCAAAGGTAAGCAAAAGAGAAAAATGGTGTCTTATTTCTTGTTGTTAATTTAACAATACTAAAAATTCATATTTATTTTTGTTTTATTGATCAAGTGGTAAATGTTTGTATTGTAACGTGAGATAACAGGTCTCTCTGGTCTGGATTGTTTCCCGAAATTTTCAGAAGCAATAAGGCATTAGACTTGTGAACAAGCGTTCTTGGGTTCAAATCCCTTACATTACACTACCGACGTGAACCCAAACTAACCTACAAGCATATTATCTTTGCTAGAAGCATTAACAAGAAAGCAAGCAATTTGAAGCACAAATTGTAAGTAAGCTCCATAAAACATTGTCCGTAAACAGCAATATGCTCGTCTTCTATAACGTGGGTCCTAAAAACTGAACTGGCGGAATATGGATGCACTTTACCTAGCATACTCTTTTTTGGATATATTTACAAACATGACCGACTAACTTAATAAGGTGGGACTTTCATATCTCAATGGTTGTTTCAGGGCTACAAAGGTATCACCTGCTTCATCGTAGAGCGTGACACTCCTGGACTGACCGTCGCCAAGCCTGAGAACAAACTTGGAATCCGTGCCTCCGGTACCTGCATGGTACACTTCGATAACGTCAGAATCCCAGAGGGCAACATCCTTGGAGAATATGGCAAGGGGTTCGTATTTTGATTCCTCAGATTATTTATCTCTTCATAATTCTCCCTCTTTATTTTATATACAAATGGTGACAGTAATATCTACGGGCCACCTGATCGTAAACTCTTACCGTAGCCAGCAACAAGCTTGCAATAACAGCCAGCCAACCTATTACTCAAACGTTCCAGAAAAAGAACTAAATACCTATGGATAAAAGGAAAGGAATTAAAGAGGTAAATACATATATGAGCCTCTGGTACTCTCTCGTACTCTCTCGTCTTCTCTCGTCTTCTCTCTTTATCGACGTAAGTGCAGTAACTGTGTTACTGTCCTTACCTATAAGAATGTAGTAGAGTACGGAGACATAAACAAAAGAAAATTAAAAAAATCTTATTTTACGAATTAATGTTTACTTATTATTTTCTATAGTAACAAATTGTGATTAAGATAACTAACATTTAGCTGTTACTACAGTAAAATATGAGTTTAATATAATTACCATTATTGTGTACTAGTTTTCACCCGCGGCTTCGCTCGCGTAAATGTAGGTTAGGTTAGGTTTGGTTTGCAACAGTTATTTTTTTCTGGATGAAAGGTACCCTATGTCCTATACTGTACCCCTGACAACGTGTATGCAAAATTTCAAGTTGATCGGTTGAGTAGTTAAGGCGTAAAAGCGTAACAACAAACAAACAAACTCATTTTCGCATTTATAATATTAGTTAGGATGATAGAGCACATCAAAATGTCGGAAATGGTCATCGACTTACATAATTATATCGCTCTACTACACAGGGCGAATACATTTATAATAATAATATTTATCCATAATTTTTCAGTTTACTAGCCCATCAATTACCCATCCCTTTAGCCCAGATTTATTAGGTTCCATAATATGTAGCAATAGAATTCTACACTTGCCGCGGCTAGTGTTTCGAAAAGTGTCCCATCTCACTCTGAACTATATGTCTTGAAAGGCCTCTGCATGGTGGACCCATGTGTCTATGTAAGCCTCCCAAAGGACCAGGTTTTCCCTAACGCATTAGGAAAATACCTGTGGAAGGGAATCAAACTATAATAATAAATTCATTTATTTCAGAATAATACGGTTCATACATACAAAGTATATTAATTTAGATTTAAGTACATAATTTTGTTTACGCCATATGAAGTCGCGTCCAGGCCACAAAGAATGACTTCATTAAATCTAAATTAGCAAATGATTTTGGACTTTGACTGCCTGGCCTACTACTGCTGCCATTTTTAATCCCCGACGCAAAAACGACGGGGTGTTATAAGTTTGATGTGTCTGTGTGTGCGTGTCTGTATGTGGCATCGTAGCTCCCGAACAGATGAACCGATTATGATTTTGTTTTTTTGTTTGAAATGTGAATTAGTCGGGAGTGTTCTTAGCTATGTTTGATAAAAATCGGTCCAAGATGGCCGCCGCCACAAAATGGCGGATGCCATACTTTTTCACAACCCTCAATATGAGTATCAAATGAAAGGGCTTGACTAGTAGAATACTATACACTATGATAAATTTCAAATCCAAGATGGCCGCCACCGCACAAGTGCAAATTACTATTTTTATTATTTTGTGTCGGTTTTTTTTTCAATTTTTATTTATATTATTACTAAGCTTTTTCTTATACTGTATCACACTGAGAAGAGGCCTGTTTTTAGCAGTCGGTCAGTTCAATACAAGGCTAATATTATTATTTTACCTTATCCTTCCAGCTACAAATACGCGGCCGGTTTCCTGAATGAGGGTCGTATTGGTATCGCGTCGCAGATGATCGGTCTGTGCCAGGGATGCATGGACGCCACCATTCCTTACACGCTGGAGAGGAAACAGTTCGGCAAGAGCATATACTCCTTCCAGGTAAAGATTTTATTTATAAGGCGATTATGTCTACGCCTGTACCTGCAAGTGGTCATCTAAGTCCTAAAAACGGTCTCGGACCAAAATAATTTTTTATGGGTTTTCTTGTAAAGAAATTATCAATAGCAGTATGTAGCTAGGAAAATGCCGATGTAGGACACCACGGTGCCTCGGAAAGCATATTAAGCCGTTGGTCCTGCACTTGATCTCTTTCTAGTCGTGTCGGATTGCCGTGCCATCGGACTGTGAAACTTAGGTAATTGAGCGCACTTGAGTTTACGCTTGTGTAGGTACTATAATATCGCATATGAAAATGGTTAGTCTTCATGAAGATATGCCGCCGTACCAAAACATGATCTGGAAGAATTTATAAGACCAAAAGCTCAGCTTAACATATTATTGCCTAGCATCGTCAACTGGGCACAGTTTCTGGTGAGAATTTCTTGACAAAAACGCAGTAAAGTAATATTTGGTCAAACCCGAGACCCCATTTATGAGCCAAATAAAATATCCATTGTGTATCAATTACTAACAAGGGGAACACACTTGTTAATTTACACTACCGTATAAACAGTGGCGAAAGAAAATATTTTGTTTATTTTATGGAAAATTATTGTTACATTCTAATCCTAATTAATCCTAATCCTAACTAATATTATAAAAGCGAAAATGAGTTTGTTTGTTTGTTACATTTTCACGCCTTAACCACTGAACCGATCATCCTGAAATTTTGCATATACGTTGTCAGGTGTACAGCAACGAACATAGGCTACCTTTCATCCCGAAAAAAATTACTGTTCCCGAAGAAAACAACAAAAACGTTCTTATAATAATAGATGGCGCCACGTTTCTTTGGAATCATGATTGAATTATATAATTACAAGCAGAGTACAACCCGAATTGATTGTCAAATTCTAAATTAACATGAGTGAAGCCGCAGGCAAAAGCTAGTAAATGATTTTTTTATATTAAATCAGCGAAGTCAACGCTCCTATGAAAACCTATAAGGCCTTTTAAAAAGCCAGCGCGTTTGAATGAGCCTGTTTTCACTCTTGGAATATAAGAGAGTCATAGTTAAAGTTGCTGTTTTCAGGGTATTAGCTACCAGATCGCCCACCTTCAGACTGAGTTGGAAGCGGCTCGTCTCCTGACCTACAACGCTGCCAGACTCAAGGAGAACGGTCTTGAATTCGTCAAGGAAGCTGCCATGGCTAAATATTTTGCTTCAGGTATATTTCATTACCTACCTTATTAGAATTATGGTGACGACGTGTGATTATAACTAGGCTTGTGTAACTCTTTACGGAACCGACTTACTGATCCGAATCATTGAAGTCATTCAAAAGATTCGTTCAGTAACAACGTTTTAATCGCATCATTTGGATTTGAAACATTACTTTGCTCTGTGCTCATTCCGCGCAACTCGTCGCTTCGCCCGCGCGCGAGGCAACTGAGCAGTGAGCGAGCGAGAGAGGGAGAATGAGAGACATACTGAGCTATTGACTCGCGAGTCGCGAGTGAGCGGGCGACATAATTACTTTATATACAAGTCAGAAAGAGATACCAAATGAAATGTGTATCACTCATCAACTCACAGATTTTCGTTGTCGTTATCCATGCACGTAAAAATTACCACTAAGGTGCTTACTTATCAAATACTATACGGTCGTTTTCTATATAAAATATTTGCATAACAAGTACTTAATCGTTTTACGTTGATGCAGCATTGAGCCGATGATCCAAATGAGCCAAATGAAACATATCAGTGATTTGGATCATTTCAGTGATCGAGAATAAATGTTCCAATCGCAAAAATGATACACTTTGCCCACCTCTAATTACAACCAACCGCTAGTTGTCAGTATTCGTAATTGGGTAAGTCATCGCTTTTAGGGGCTGTTCCAGTATTAGTACGTAAACAGGAGGAATGTGTAACAGGATATATTGCTGACGTAATCAGCATACAAAACCCCCGTCCAAAATATCCTCAAAAATATGCCAAGCAAACACATTCCACTCCCAATTGGTCGTTACGTGATAAGTGAACAACCCTTTATGACCCAGGGCCCTGGTGTGTCAGGTTTTATTACTGTGTGAAGTCTGTCAATGCTTAGTGGAAAAGCGTTGTGGACAGCCTAATTCTTTGTCCACTGAATGCTTTTTTTCCCAACAATTCATACTCTAAAGTGTCTCAGTGTTTAGGAAAATAGTTATTTAAAATGATTAAAAATCCTTATCTAGGAATGACTGGCTGAGATCTCTTTTCACAATGTTTCCAACGTGATAGGTACACTGAAACTTTCGAATGTGAATCTTTGGGAACAAAGGGTTGAGAGGAGTCGTGTTTATAAAATCGGCTTGTATTATTATATATGTACTACTTACCTATAAGCAAGCCTAATAAACTTGCAGGTATGTATACATTGAAATTAAACTACTTTATACGGATTTTGTCGCGTTGTTTATTTTGAAACACTTTTATTACATAATTTTGAAATTCTAACTTTGACAGGGAGACGTCTCCCCATGAACTGCTGTAAAGCAACCGAAACGTCGGAGCAAAGTGTAAACTTAAATATAAATAATTTTAATTACTTAAGTAATTTAAATAGCTTAAATTGTAGTAAAGGTTAATAATAGTAGTGTTACGATTTTTAAAATTATGTACCTACTTACTTAATAAATGTGTTTTAAAATAAACATCGCGACAAAATCCGTATACCTAAAGTAGTTTAATTTTAACATTCGCGTAAACATAAGACAATATAAGGTATATATACATATCTGCTTACCCCTTAGGGGCATGACAAAATATCTTATACAGCACAATAAGTAGGTAGCAACTATGCCTAATCTAAACAAGATAAATTACACTCACAAGATAAATAGCAATACGCAATGATTTCTAGTTGCGTAACACAAGGAAAACAAAGTTTATCTGCTATTCAAGATATCACAAACACAAGTAGATAAAATATCTACGCCACATTCTCATTTAAATAACATAAATGTAACCAATCAATTATGTACTTTAACGTATTGTTATAAGGAATATTTTATGTTATTCTTGTGTATTAATCGCGTTAAGTATACACGGCTACACATCAAGTTGGATACGCATAACTACGCTACATACAAAATAGAGAATTGAGGAGTATAGTTTCAAAACCGGCTAAAACGTTATCAGAACAAAAATAATGTTCCAATTGAATATGAAGATCCTTCGTTGCTTCTATCGTATTGCACTGATAGTTTTCAATAAAACACACTAATATTCTATTAAATCAGCCCATAAAAGTAGCAGTTTGTTGCAAACACCGCTAAAATAGTCCATTTATATCATGTCTTAAATGGTTTTTTGAGATTTACCATTAGGTATTTGGTGAAAAGTATCTTAGAGGATTTTGAAACTAAACTACTCAATTGTCTGCAAGGGACAGTGCAGTGATGTCGATGTAATGGTAAGGATAGAGCGTAACAAAAATGTACCGCACTCTCGCGCGATTCGCGTTCAACTTCTAATAGTTCAAAGTCCAAACAGTCTAGGTTGATGTGTCGCTGTGGTTACAATCAAAGACAGCTGATATCTTTGACCGACCTGCGTAATTTTAGCAAAAGTATGATTTTACAGTAAATGTGCCTTAATTATATTATACTTACTAGCTTTTGCCCGCGGGTTCACTCGCTCAGGAACAGTATTTTTTTCTGAGTGAAAGGTTCCTTACCAGTTTTCTGTAACCCTGACAACGTGTACCTATGCAATATTGCGTGATGATGGGTCGAGTAGTTAAGGCGTGAATGCGTTACAAACAAACTTACATTCGCGTTTATAATATTAATTAGGAGGATAGTAAAACAACGTAGGTATTATATTATTTGTTTTTCAGATTCTGATATGATCCTATTGGATCGGTCTGTGAGCTTATACCTACCTAGGCAAAATTTACTTAAACTAATTCAAACTTCAATATATGTAGCACGAGTAGGTATGTTTAACAGCTAGTAACATATTATGTTAGGTACTAACTTACAAGTCTACTTATAACGCAGTAAAATACTAAATTGGTTTTATATTTGGTTACAGAAATTGCTCAGACTTTGACCTCCAAATGCATAGACTTCATGGGTGGAGTCGGTTTTACCAAGGACTTCCCTCAAGAAAAATTCTTCCGTGATGCCAAGATCGGTACCATTTACGAAGGTACCAGCAACATGCAACTGCAGACAATTGCCAAGCTGATAGAAAGAGAATACACACAATAGAGATTAATATAAAGAAATTATTATAATATATAGGGACCGATGAATTTAAATATATTATTTTCATCTGATGTTTTTATTATTTTTTGCCTCTTCTTACATTTTTGTTTTATTTGCTTGATCATCCATTGACGGATTTGGGAATTTTAAATAACATTGCCACAGTCACGTCAAGGACTGGTGATCAATATCTAGACTTAACAAATATCTCTAACGTCACAATTGTAGGTACCTATATAAATAATTCGGATGCACAATGCATTCCAATAATTGACCTGATGCTTAACCACCTGAATATGTATCTACCAATACTATACTTTACCGTCATGAAGGATGGTACTCCATGTTTTGAGAACATCAAAGCCATCACTCCCTGGACTTAGAATCATCTACTTACGTCACTATTTATGAGGCATCAGTACCTAGGTATCTTTGCATTTTTGTATATTCTCTTCTTCTCCCTAGCCTTTATTATTCCCAAGTCACTTGGGGTCGGCTTTCTAGTCTAACCGGATTTGACTGGATATCAGTTTTTACACGGAGCGACTGCCATCTGACCTTCACAACCCGAAGGCTAACGATACCCTAAGGCTAGACCAGTGTCAGGATATTAGAGGGCACTGTCTTCCCAATAACGACTGCCATAGATGTTCATAGCAGCCGGGACCGATGGCTCAACGACGTCACCATCAGAATGGCCGGTCACTACCCATATTTCACATAGAAAGTTGCTACCTAGTTGCTTCTAGTTGCTACTAATCGTCATATAATTGCTACCCCCGTTTTTTAAAAAGTATACTACTTTTAAAGGTGACGGGCCATTCTGACATTAGGATGGCTGGTCACCTATCCAGTGAGAACCAACTGTGCAAATGAACCGAGTTATTTTTTAACCAATAGTTGCTACTAGATTGCTACCTTTATATAGGTACATGGTTTTGGGACTCATAGCTTATAAGGATAAAAAGTTATTATCAATTTACTATTTTGATGCCTTAAACGCCTGTAGAATTAAAAAGCAAGTTTGAAATTATATACAACACGGGTATTTTATGAGCAGGCACTACCTAATATATTATACATTTTGTAATTTATGTTTATAATATACTAACTTCGTCTCCGTCTTGTGAGAGAATTTTCCCCGTTTATGCAACATTTTTATTGATGCTCCGCTCCTATTGGTCGTAGCGTGATGTTTTATAGCTTTTCTCGATAAATAGGCTATCCAACACTAAAATATTTTTTCAATTCGAACTAGTAGTTCCTGAGATTAGCGTGTTCAACCAAAAAAACAACCTCTTTAGCTTTATAATATTAGTATAGAATATACCCTTCAAAGCAGCTTAAAACAATGACAAAATATCTTTACGTTGTTGAATGTAGAATGTACGTTATCTATAATTATACATTTTGTAATTTATGTTTATAATCAAATTAAACATAAATTACAAAATCTATAAGTAATATAATTATAGATAAGTTTAAAATAAATTATTCGAGCTGTTGCCTGCTTATAAATTACCCGTTTTGTATTTGATTCCAAATTTGCTCTTTTAATTCTATAGGCATTTAGGCATAAAAATAGTAAATTGATAATAACATTTTATTCTTAAAAGCTATGAGTCCCAAAACCATGTATCTAAAGGTAGCAATCTAGTAGCAACTATTGGTTAAAAAAACTCGGTTCATTTGCGCAGTTGGTTCTCACTGGATAGGTGACCAGCCATCCTGATGTCAGAATGGCCCGTAACCTTTAAAAGTAGTATACTTTAAAAAAATCGAAAGTAGCAATTATATGACGATTTGTAGCAACTAGAAGCAACTAGGTAGCAACTTTCTATAATTATTTCAATGTAAAATATGGGTAGTGACCGGCCGACGACGGCAGGCGATAATTGTCAATCAATACGCATATAATTTCGAAAAAGTCATATAACTTCCGAAAGTCAGAGGTGCGCGACGTGGGTTCGAACCCGAGACCCTCTGCATTGCAGTCTGTTGGTCTCCCCACTGAGCTATCGCTGCTTTTTGTATATTCGTAGGTAAGTAATGAAGCCGGAAGCTGTTGCGCTGGTATTTACATCCATTATTTTTTATATGGTAGTCAACATCCAAGTATTGTTTCTGATGTAATGCTGGTATGCATGGCGTAGAAATCTGCCTGCCTACAAAGAGTATCACTAACATCATGAATTGATAACTAAGGTTTATTAACCTCAGAGTCTTCTTTGAAGAGGTTAATGCACACACTTTGTGGGTCTGTGTGTCTGTCTGTTAGTGACAGGCGTAACTCCGGAACTACTGGAGTGATTGACTTGTAACTTGGTGTGCAGACACCTTGGGGTCATACCTCGGTCAAGTTTGAATATGGGCCCTGTGGGTCAAAAGACCCCCGAGATATAGGGGTCACATATTTTAAATGGAAAAATATTGACTTGTAACTTGGTGTGCAGACACCTTGGGGTCATACCTCGGTCGATTTTGAATATGGGCCCTGTGGATCAAAAGACCCCCGAGATTCAGGGGTCATTTCTTTTCATTACTTTTACATTTAAGACGAAGAGGTTGAATCCTGGGTTGTTTTTATACCCATCTCGTTATAACTATATTAGATTAGTAGCCTATGACTAGGTTTTGAAGAATAAGTCTAGTAGAAATACTCCTTATTATTTGAATTCTTACCTGTTTCCATTATTTCCTTTTTATGAATTTATTTTTAGGACAGCTCTTGTACCACCAAATTGACCTAATATGCTATAATTTTTTTGACTAAGTAATGCTTGTGGATGTAAAATCTTCACATAATATAGTCTAATAGAAAGACATTGTAATACCTTTGATACAATGTAGTTAGTATTACATATACTAGAAAATAATTAACAAATAATTTTTTGTTTAATGTTATACATTCAAAATTAACCTACTTTATATGGATTTTGTTGCATTGTTTATCTTAAAACACTTTTATTACATAACTTTGAAACTCTAACACTACTATTATTGAACTTTACTACAATTTAAGCTATTTAAATTAATTAAAACTATTTATATATAAATTTACACTTTGCCCACAACATTTATAAGATTGTAGTTGCCTCAATGTTCTGCAGTGTACCTAGTTAATTCAAAACTTCAGAACATTGAGACAACTACCATCCTAGTCTGCCTGTGCCATGGTTGTTGTAAAGCAACCGAAACGTTTTCGAGTTTGAAAATTATGTAATAAAAGTGTTTTAAAATAAACAACACATCAAAACCCGTATAATTTAATTTCAAAATAATTGACAAGATATTATTACATGTCACAGCACATAGCTGTCTCGCACCATGTTTTCTAAGCAGTAGGCCTGTCTTCTAATGGTCCTAGGATTGGCTAGATATGGTAGAGTATAAAACATCTATATATTTTCCTGTCAGTATTATGCTGTTATAAAATGCCTTCCAGTAGTTATAAAAGCAAAACAATAAAATGTAAAAACCATATTTTATTTTTAATATGGACTATATTAAAAATAAAAAACTTGTTAAAACTAATAGAAATTTATTTACAGAAATCTATACAGCTACTAAAATTAATATATTTCCAGTTCATGGCTTAGGATCATGCGGTAACTTGAAACCAACCATTCTTGCGGTCTCCTCAACGGTTCTTTCCCCCTTTCCCTTAAACTCAGAATTAATTTCCTTGTAACGTCTTGAATGTTGTAGATAATCGCAATATGTCTTTGCTTTAAAATGCATTTCATCTATATCTTTACAGAGCTGTTGATCTGTAGTCTGGTATTTTCTGTACTGATCCAAAATGTACAGTACTATTTGGTTTTCAGCAATTCTCTTTGAAGAGCTCTGTTTTCGTATCTCAGACAGTATTTGCCTTAGTGTGACAAGTGCAGGTTTTGTGGTAATCGACGCCATTTAGACCTTCAAACAAATCAAATGTTCAACTTCTGTACCATAAGAGATGTAATAAACTCTTCACTGTTTTCATATGTTGGTTTATCTCCTTTCTTCCAAAATTCTATATCAATCTTGTCTAAATTTACTTTAGAAAACTGGTGGATTGCAGTGTCATTAAAAATATCAGTGAATTTAAAGTTATTTTCTATACTATGTTCAGAAGTAAGACTTGATAGTTTATAAAGGTAAGGGACTGTTTCTGAAAGTATTCGGCTTGGTTGATTGTCAATTAAAGAGCTGAAACTGTTGCAAATAAGCACACAGTTTTCTAAATTAGGACCCCAGTTACTCCAAATGAAATTATTTGTGAGTTGTTTGGGGCAATGAGGTAAATAAACAATAGTAGGACCTTTGTCTGATATTACATAACTGCCTTCGCTATTTTCTGTTATAACATTACAACCTAGCTTATTCAAGACTTCACATTCACCTTTATAAAATATAGGATCGTGTGCTAACACTTTTTGAGGGTTATAATGATCCTTCAGACAGAGCAAGAGAGCCAATTGGTATTTAGAAATATTGCATTCAGATACATGTCCTAGACCAAAACAAACTATTTCTACGACACTTCTGCCGTCTAATACACTACTCACAGATTTTAAGAAGTCTTCTAGGTAAGTAGACAATCGCAAATCCTCAACAGCAGAGTGAATACGCCTGAAAAACAACAAAATACCAATGACACATAACCTCAAATACAATGTTATGTTTCGATCTTCATCATGATTACTCACTGAACAACTTTATCAACGTCTACTAATACGTGCTCGTTACCAAAATCTATCTCTTTTGGCAGTATTTTTGTTGGCTTATTTCTGCCAGAACGCTTTGATTTTACTTTCTTAAAGCCGTCACTGTCGACATCTGCGTTTGACATTTTATAATTTAATGTTGCCATTAATATAATATAATATTCTATATAATTTAATATTCTATATAATATAATATAATATTCTATATAATATAATATAATATTCTATCACATACACACAACACCATCTAGCCCAAACTAAGCAAAGCTTGTACTATGGGTACTAGACAATGGATAAACATACGTATATACTTTTTTTTGTAAATGCATACATATTATACATAGAAACTAAGATGCATTATTTATATAGGTATGGTATTTGAAACAAATAAATTAAATAGTATTTATATATTTGTTATTATTAGTTTATGTTTTTATATGTTTCCGTATGCAAATAAATAGTAATACATACTAAGCAAGCCTTAATTTAGAATAATAAAACGGTTACCAATATACAATTATTGCAAGGCAATAAAAATTATCATTACTTTTATCTTTTATTCAAAGGATTCGTAACATACCGTAGTTTCTAGATTATGCATTAAATATTTACCAGGAAAATTCAAAATTTGTCGGGGCTATAAAATGTATTAAAATTTGATACAAAATGTTTGTACATTACCTTAAAATTTTATAATATACCAGTGTTCATTGATATATAAAAATGTTTTATACATCAATGCCAGTGTTAACGCATTTTGATTCTACATTGGTCAATGATGTACCTACTTACCCGCACAAACTAAGGTGCTAAAATATTCCGGCACTTTCAACACTATTTATGATATAGGTACGCTACAAAGCCTCGAGCAAATTTTATAAATGTTATTTGCTATATATTTTTGTCAGGCGCCAATAAAATTAGCAATCACTATGCTGTGAATTTTCTTGAAATACTATATTTAATTATTGGTAGCTAAAAGAACTTTCTGCAGTAAAATTCATGGAAACACCACGACATCTGATAAAATTTACGACCTTCATACAGCTGGCTATAGGCATGTGATATTTATTTTTAGGAGTATATGTACCTGCATGCCACAATTTCTTGATAAAAACCTAATAACACTGCCATACCCATCGAATCTGATACCTTATGCGCAACTGTCACATTCCCTTCCTAGGGCTGTGTCTGCTGTTTTAACCAGCTTAAAACATTTATTTCTAGAGCCTGAGTCTTATGCTCATTGCCTCATCCCGAAAAGAGTAAATTCACTCAGATCAACCGCGCACGTCACGAGCCCTGTTTTGATACTTCGAATGGCCGTGCATCAGATGAATAACTTTTAGAAGCAATAAATTTAATTGTGCACACAACAATGGTGAACTCGTCTGTAAAATTAATACAGTTGTTATATAATATAATAATAATAATATCAGCCCTGTATTAAACTGTCCCACTGCTGGGCACGGGCCTCTTCTCACTATGAGAAGGGTTAGGCCATAGTCCACCACGCTGGTCTAGCGCGGGTTGGCAGACTTCACATATCTTCGAGAACATTATGGAGAACTCTCAGACATGCAGGTTTCCTCACGATGTTTTCCTTCACCGTTAAAGCAAGCGATAATCAACTATTTAATACGCATATAACTTCGAAAAGTCAGAGATGCGCGCCTTGGGTTCGAACTCGAGACCTCTGCAATGTTTGAGTTCCTCTCTCCTAATTGATGGTCCATAATTGATGCATAGTTTTAAGTTTACCATCTATTATATACTACTAATGGAACTGAACTGTTTTTACCTCGCATAATTATTTATAAGTAAACTAAAATCGCGCATAATTATTAAAGTAAGAACTGTGAGAGCTCAGCGCTAGAATGAACCTAGTAAACACATTATAGATATACCTAATCATAGATACTAAATCTATACTAATACTAGCTGTAGTGCAAGATAAAAAAATAAAAAAACATATCTAAACCATTCTCGAATCCACTTGAACACACACAAAAATTTTCATCAAAATCGGTCCAGCCGTTTAGGAGGAGTTCAGTGACATACACACGTACAGTAGATTTATATATATAAAGATTATAAAGCTGAAGAGTTTGTTTGTTTGTTTGAACGCGCTAATCTCAGGAACTACGGGTTCGATTTGAAAAATTATTTTAGTGTTGGATAGCCTATTTATCGAGGACGGCTATAGGCTATATAACATCACGCTACGACCCACGGGGGCGGCGCAGTAACGATAAACACGTGTGAAACCGCGGACACATCTAGTCATATATTAAAATGCAAAATATCTAAGTAATTATAGCCACATAATCTTTTATTTCCATTTGGGTCTAAAAGTTAATAAGCCAATGATTATTAATTTATAATCTGCTAATTGTTAATTTGGCCGCTAATGGTGTGCTACATATTTAATTTAAAACCAACCGTAGACCTAAGTATACACACATGGAGAGAATATCTTATCTATACAAATAAATAAAATTGAAGTGTCTGTTTGTAATGTCAAAATAACCGCTTTTTATCTAATGCATATGACAGTATATAAGGTACCTATACGAAAACAACTATTTAAAAAAAAATTCTGTCTGTCTTTCTGTTTGTTCCGGCTAATCTCCGAAACGGCTGAACCGATTTTGAGGGGACTTTCACTGGCAGATAGCTGATGTTATAAGGAGTAATATAGGCTACATTGATTTTAGAAGAAAAAATAGGGTTCCGCGGAGACAAACACTTTTTAATTAAAATCTACGCGGACGAAGTCGCAGGTAACAGCTAGTAATAAATAAATTATTGAAATTTACAAGAGTGAGCCGAAGAAGTAGGGAACCAATGTTGCGGATTATAGATGTGAAAACATAACACCCGTAGGTACTAGAGATTAAGCTGTTTTGCAGGTTACTACAAATATCCAATGAATCTATCAAGTGTTAGAGTACCAGGCATAATTAAAAATCTACTGTATCTGGCCAACAGCGACTATTAAGTCAACCATTTCAGAGTAGTAGAGCCTCGCTGATTTCAGCATGAATCGGCCGGCTCTACCGGTGAAGGACTACCCTCTCACAGAATATCGACGTGAAATAGCAGTATTCCTACTGTTGTGTTTCGTTCGGTGAGTGAGAGTGCCGGAGGCCCAATCACCTCTTACCCCTATCCCGCTCCTTCTCCTTCCCACTTCCTTTCCTAAAGGGTTGGCAACGCGCAAGTGATGCCTCTGGTGCTGCAGGCGCCTATAGGCTACGGTGACCACTTACCATCAGGTGAGCCGTATGCTTGTTTGCCACTTTAGTTGTATAAAAAAAACCTATTAAGCTTAAAAGATACAACATGCACCTGACTGTATTACACAAATTAATGACTACCGAGACTGGAATTTGGCTTTAGAACAATTGGTGGCTCAGTGGTAGTGAATGCGGCTGCTGTGCATAAGGTCTCAGGTACCTCTCCGGGGTCGGCCAACGGTTATGCTTCTAGACAGCAGAAGTCTGGTATACTCCTTCGTTCCGCAAAGAGCCGAGAGGATAAATTCACGGCATTCCACCCTTGAGGTGGGACTGGACAAAGTGTTATTGGGTCTAACTGTTAAAAAATTCTCAGTAACAGTGAGTCTGTTACAATAGACTCGCCGAACGTGGTTGTGTAATACAACCTCCGCCTATACGTTGCGGGTTTTGAAGGCGTTGCTTTATGTATCATATGTATGTAAGTAAAAAATTGTTACGCGTAGGATTCAAACCCACAACACTAGGTACACGCGGCGACATCAAGAACTGTGCTGATAAGCGGAGCCATGATAATATGTCTTATTATCAGTTATCACTAGACAAGGATAACAAAATAACCCTCTAACTAGTTATTGTCACCATCAAATGCCATAAATAGATAGTAGCACTACATTCTCCTTTTTTAAGACACTAAGTAGGTTAATTATTGTAAGACGCCATGAAAGAAAAATAGCTTTTCCACCATTGTTACGTACGCGCTATTGCAATCTCATTAAAGAAAAGAGGTTAAATGTAAATACATGTCTACCTATGCGGTGAGTAACTATCAATTTCCCTAAAGTAGTTCAGTCCACATTTAAAATCCAAGAATTTACCCAACCTGAATTATAATAGAATTGATTGAGGGCGCGGCTCAATTTTGTTCTTTATTCAACCACGTACCGTTCCCACACAGAACTACGACGTCCTTGATCAGGTATTTGGGTCAAAAAAATTGTCCACTGACAAAATAACATGGTGGACAAATGATCGCGGTGCATATCGAGTGCCTATTGTCCGATTTGTATTGGAGGTACAATAAAATCTATGAGCGCAGCATTCAAATCACGAACGTATTCGTTCCAACATACCGTAATACGAATAAGGCGACAATTGTATGTACATCGAACGATATTATTAACCGCGTAAGTTCAGTCAAAGGACGACGTTTCCGAACGAGCGACCGGACGCAAACACCGCGAAAATTTTATTTTAATTTTCCTCGTTCCAAATTCTTATGTTGGTATTTTAATAACTTTCTAATGTTTATACAAGAGGCGAGCGTGACGGCCTTTTAATTCAAAAGAGGTTTTAATTATATTCTATTCGCTTCGTTACTTTTATATAACATTTGTAGGTAGTTGGAATTTGTTTTTGTATGTTTACGTTTTAGTTTTAGCACGCCCGTGGACCGGAGATATCGTGTTATGATAATTGTGAACGTAATACATTGACTGTTTTGTGTGTATTGATAATGGAACGTTACGTTGTGAACCGGCATTCTAAACGCAAAAGTGAAGGACTGTTATCGAAATGGAGGAGAAAATATAATATTTTGAGCAGGCGCTCGTGGATTACAAATGGTTACGATTTGAATGTAAGTAATTTCATATGCATGAGTTATTAGCATAATTATCATGTCGTGACTGGTAACTATTGATGTTTAATAAGTTTGTTAGGTAAATAAGTAGGCAAGAAACTGTGAAATGTTAATTGTTATACAAACAGGAGTCGGGAGCTGGGTAGCTAGCTTTCATAACACTGAAACGCCGCCGGTTGCTTGGCGTATTGTAATATAAATACTTACTAAAACAAACAGAGCCGTAGAATTGGCTAATTAGTCAAAATACGCATTTATGTGGCATTTGGTTTTGTAAATACTAGTAGATACCTAGTTATATTGTGTTATTGTTAATATAAATAACTGGAATAAGCCGGCAGCGTCTTCCGCGTGGTAGATAGTCCGCAGTCTTTACGCAGATCATAATATTAGGTATGCATCATAACTCTCGTTTAAGGAAACGGAATTAAATTAAACTGGATTTTCATTTTAAATTGATCTTCAAGTTATCAAATTAGGAAAACTATTAAAATTTGTTTAGTGTTAGTTTCGTATTCAAAAACTCCTATTCCTTACATTCTTATAATATTACTTTACTTAATACTTATTAAAACATTCCATATTAGCTTCTACATGTATTATGAGCAGATTTCAATAAACTTATTGCTGAAATATCGCTGCATTTAATGGAAACTATACTAATATTATAAATATAAATGTACCTAGCTGTCTTTTTTATTAATTTTTACGGATAAACAGTTGTACTTACTAATTTTGATAAAAAAATGTGTTGATGTAGTTTGCAGACTGAGCAGGAAATATGCTACTTAATAATAACCGATTGTGACTAATGGGTTCGAATCCCATAAAGAACAATTAATCCGTGTAATCCATAAAAAATTTTAGATAGTCTTTGTATACTTTGTGTGTATATTTTGGCTATAGTGGCCGAACAAGGTTTTCAATAAAAATTATTATAAGTAATTATTATAACTTATTGCCATTTTCGGAATAGGCTCGCTCCTTATTACATGACACCTAAAACATGCCAGGCAAAATGTAAGCGTGTTATATTCCTCTGCCTACCCCGGCGATGAAGGAATGATACTCTAGATCATTAGTTCCCAAAGTGGTCCAGGTGGCCCCCAGGAGTCCACGGGAGACTCGACGGAGATCATCGTTGGCGTGACAAAAAAATGGGGATTCACAAGTCGTAAGCAGGGGTCCACGACTGTTCGACAAGCTCAGAGACTGTTTTCCGGTAGAGAATTACAAAAAAAATAAAGAGGTCAGCTCGCCTACCGTATTAGGTCCAGTCCCGATAATTTCTAAAAAAAAAAGTTCAGTCTGTTGAGAATTCATCAAATTTTTTTAATTGCTTGAACTTGTTTAGCTGCAGGGAGTCCACCGGAACCAGCTTAATTTTGGAAGTGGTCTATGAGAAAAAAAGTCTAGGAACCTCTGCTCTAGACCTAAGTATAGTATTATGAACACTATATGATATATGCTTTTGCACTTTGCCATCAATCCGCTATTACTTATGTACATAAGTAGGTACCTACTGTATGTAAGTACGGGTATTACACATTAGTATACAGAACTATTGAGGCTTCTTCGCGCTAATACATAGACACTGAAACTAATACAAATGTCGTTCATATTATGTCTCTATTTATATGGGTTTAAGTACCTACTATGACGTCAGAGGATTTATTAAAACAAAAAGTCAACATTATTACGTCATTGTTTAGGCGGCAGCGGTTTGATGCATGTATGACACATACATGTGTCGAAGTAGATAGGTTTAAACTTTTTATGGATTTTTGTAGTCAGTAACACGCCAGTAGGTATCCTGAAAAAGCATTCCGCCTACCGACGGCAAGCCAGACTCAATTGTTTTTAGGGTTCCGTACCCAAAGGTTAAAACGGGGCCCTATTACTAAGACTCCGCTGTCCGTCCGTCGCCGTCGGTCCGTCTGTCACTAGGCTGTATCTCATGAACCGTGGTAGTTAGACAGTTGAAATTTTTACAGATGTTGTATTTCTGTTGCCGCTATAACAACAAATACTATAAAAACAGAATAAAACAAATATTTAAGGGGGGCTCCCACACAACAGACATGTTTTTTTTGCCGTTTTTATAGATAATGGTACGGAACCCTTCGTGCGCGAGTCCGACTCGCACTTGGCCGGTTTTATTTAAGTATTTATTATTCCAGCAACTGACAGATTGAGTATCTTTGCTTAGTGGTTTTGTCACATCTTAAAATGTTTATAATCCGAAAACACTTTTTATATTTATGGCTGCATGCCATATAGTGACTACAATCTTATAATATAGACTATAATAATAAACTAACACACGAGACAAGTGCCACAAGGTTGTTGATGGCAACGTGAAAGACTTAAACGGTGACGGCGGGATGTTTTAGACGCCTTTGCAACGGACTGGCAAATTATAGCAAAGAACAGAGCTATTTGGAATCCTTTGACCAACAGTGGAACTAACCAACATATGTATATGTATAATAATATCAGTCTTGTATTAAAATGTCCCACTGGTGGGCACGGGCCTCTTCTCAGTGTGAGAAGGGTTAAGCCATAGCCCAGCACGCTGGCCCAGTGCGGTTGTCAGAATTCATTTTCGAGAACTCTCACACATGCAGGTTGCCTCACGATGTTTTCCTTCAGCGTTATAGCGAGTGATAATCAACTATATAAAACGCACATAACTTCGAAGTCAGAGATGCTCGGCTTGGGAACAAACTCGAGATCTCTGCTTAGCAGTCCAACGGTCTTCCACTATGGTATTCCCACATGCTAATAAAAAATAACTTACTTCCTTATATATGACTAGATGTTCCCGCGGTTTCACCCGCGTTTATCGTTACTGCGCCGCCCCCGTAAGTCGTAGCGTGATGTTATATAACCTATAGCCTTCATCGATAAATCTATACTATAATATTATAAAGCTGAAGAGATTGTTTGTTTGTTTGCTTGAACGCGCTAATCTCAGGAACTACTGGTCCGATTTGAAAAATTCTTTCAGTGTTAGATAGCCCATTTATCGAGGAAGGCTATAGGCTATAATCATTACGCTAAGATCAATAGGAGCTGAGCACCAATGAAGAATGTTTCAAAATCGGCGGGTGTTTTTTCCTTTTGAGAGCTTCCGCTGCGTGCGCTGCGTAAACAGTTAAAGTTTCGCAAAAATCATGTATGACAGAAATGTTCCCCTTTAAAAGTTCCAAAAAAAGTCCGCGACAGCATATGTCTATCTTTTAAGGTTGGCTCACTATACCCATTTTTATGCTAACCAAATTTGTTCTAAAATAATGCATTATTTGCGAAGGTATTATTATAAACATGATATTAATCCTTATCCAAATAAATACGTTATTCATCACAAGTATTTAATTTAAAACAAAATTGCTCTTTATATCATTCGATTTCAATGAATATCTTAGGAGATATCGCAGTTTTAAAATAACATTGCAGCAAAATAATTACCCATTACAGACATAGTACAAACGATGTTTCTCCTGGTTTATTCTGCGTGATTACTTCTGGTTCGATTTGAAAAATTATTTTACTGTTGGATAGCATATTTATCGAGGAAGGCTATAGGCTATATAACATCATGCTACGACCCACGGGGGTGGCGCAGTAACTATAAACGCGGGTGAAACCGCGGGAACATCTAGTATGCTATACAACACTAAACGAATTTTTCAAATCGAACCTGTAGTTCCTGAGATTAGCACGTTCAAACAAACAAACAAACTCTTCAACTTAATAATATTAGTATAGATTACAATATGATTGCCACACATACAAATTGACGCTTAGAGGTACCGCCAAATAAAAATAGTATATGTCTGCCTAACTAGTTGTGGTATAAGCGTTATGTTATGATTATGTATGTTTTATGTAAAAGGCACGTCTGAGAGGTATACGACGTAACCGACACCGGATGAGCGAGCGATGTTAGTCATCAATTTGTTTTGCTTAATGATCCATGATTAAGCATAACTAATCGTTTGTTTTGCATACATTTTAAGATTCCCACTGAAGCATTAAACCAACTCTTTTTGAAGTATAAAATCGTTTTTACCGAAATCTGTGGGATATTGGTGGTTTAATTTAAATCAATCGTGCTATTGGTGCTAAATCGAACTCTAATTTTACCTTGACAGTAATTATAATCTATTTTAACTTATGATTTTCAACTTAAATGTGTCAGTAATCTGTCTTAAATATTCGTTAGAAAGTTTCGAATCAAGTGTCGCTATTCTAAATTCCAATAATTTATACCTATGATTATTTGAGCAGTAGACTCTTGCTGGTTTCTTGTATGTGCTGGCTTGTATGACCGGGACAGTACCTACTAGTCTCTCGCAAATATCGGCGTCAAGAAGCAGAATGCGTATTATTGCGTTTCGTTTGGTTAGTGAGAGCACCGGAGAATCACTCCTCGCTTCTCCTTGTTCTCCTTTCCTATAACGTCTCTCTATCCTACGTATCAGTGGGCAAGCTACCTACCTACTGCCGTAAACCGGACACTGGGCTGTCTACCTTAATCTATACTAATATTATAAAACTGAAGAGTTTGTTTGTTTGTTTAAACGCGCTAATCTCAAGAACTACTGGTTCGATTTGAAAAATTATTTTAGTGTTGTATAGCCTATTTATCGAAGAAGGCTATAGGCTACATAACATCACGCTACGACCCACGGGGGCGGCGCAGTAACGATAAACGCGGGTGAAACCGCGGGAACATCTAGTAGTTAGATAATTACTAAGTAAATTGCCAAGTCGTTTAAAGTTTACGACCTGTGGTTATTGAGATAACTCAAATATATCAATGAGTATGAGCTCACAATTGAGAGGCCAATAAGGTCATAACGTTGACCACTAATGTAAATAAGATTTGCACAACAGAAGGCTCGCAAAATTCCGTCATTGTTATGCGTAAGATGCTACACAGCGCGCTATGGTGTTCTGATTTGTACGCACTGCGTTTAAAACCCGCTATTTAACGCGGCGCGACAGCTAGTTAGTTAGCTGGACGTGTGTTATCCGCACTTAGCCCCACAATTGGGCCATTGTGCGTAAGTAACCAACGTGAAATATTGTTCGATTACTCATACCACCTCAGCTCCATCCAGAAAGATAATAGGGGACAGATGTCGCGCAGTACCTCCTTCATCGTTTCTGGACTATTTAGAAATTTCGCCCGTTGGTTGCTCGTGCTTTTACAATGTAGGAGCAGGTGAGCCGGTGTCTCCTCCGTCTCCATGCAGCCTCTACATAAGGGACTGTCAGTGATACCGATGTTGAATAGGCGCCTGTGGAGTGAGCAGTGGCCTGTTATTATACCCACTAAGTGGCGTAAGTTTTTCCTTGTGGAACGTAGCAGTATGCGGTGACAGATGTTTGTCTAAGCATGGAAGGGCTTCCTTCGTCTGTCAACATTCTTTGCGGCGCGACAGCTATCGGCCAAAAATTAACTAAACCGTCATTTACAAAAGAAAAATTCGTTTGGCCGAATAAGCAATCGTTTGTAGTCCGGACAGAAGTTCCAATTTCCTTTCCTAAAGGGTCGGCAACGCGCAAGTGATGCCTCTGGTGTTGCAGGCGTCTATAGGCTACGGTGACCACTTACCATCAGGTGGGCCGTATGCTAGTTTGCCACTCTAGTTGTATAAAAAAAAAGATATTAATTCGTTTTGTAGATACTGAGTTTGAAACTTAGAGTAGGTTAACATTAGCTTAGAGCGCGCTCATCACCCGCGCGTTTGAATAGCTTACTGTTCGTAAGAAGAAATCATTTCTGCTATGCTTCTAAAAACTGTTTAGATACTTACATAATACTGCATGTTTGTATCTTAATAAACAGAAATAAGTAGATTTTATAGCTAAGTATTAATAGATAATATTAAAGTGTTTACATTATTCGTATCTGCGCTAAGCTGTTGACAGTTCGTACTTAAATACGAGCACTCTTTACTTATGTATACATTAAGGTATGTAACTGTTTACGTATTTGCTATTTTAGTAGTTTTACTAGCAAGTGTTATACCAGTGTGTTTGTCTTTCAAAAGTTGAAAGCAAACTATGCATTTAATTTTGTGTTTACTTGAAACAAATAATAATAACTAACAATCTAAATGCAATGTTTGTACTTTGCCTTGATAATCAACGAAACAACATGATTTTAGGGTTTATTCCGCATTCGCCCCTCATGTTTCGTCCCGAATGTAAAAATCCGCATTCACCCCAAAAATTATTCCTCATATGCCCCGAAATTAAAATAAATATTAATTTCTTAATGTAATTCCTTTTTCGTCCTAAATTATATTCCTTTTCTGCCTCTGTTTTTTTCTGTATAGAATTTTTGTTGTACCGTCTGCCGAAAAATATTTTACACTACCTCGTTGTTCTCGCGGCAAAACTTTGGGCTTATGATTGCATGACATCACGAGCCCGACAACAATAAGATTTTATATAATTTTAACCATGCTTTGGTTTTGCTAACCATATGCACAAAAATGTAGGACGAAAAGGTGAATCAGGTGAAGTGTGGTCATTTTGACGAGCAAAATAAAAAAAAAAAAATAAGGAATAATTAAAAAAGAGGGGCGAATGAGGAAAATTTTGGAATGTGGGACGTAATGTAGGGGCGAATGCCGAACAAATCGATTTTAGTTGAATAATATTATATCTATAATTTATAATAATATCAGCCCTGTATTATACTGTCCCACTACTGGGCACCGGCCTCTTCACAGAGCGCGAATGGTTAGGCCATAGTCCACCACACTGGCCCAGTGCGGTTTGTTAGATTTCACATATTATATTCAACAACATTATGGAGAACTCTCAGACATGCAGGTTTTCCCACGATGTTTTCTTTTATTGTTAAAGCGAACGATAATTAACTATTTAATACACACATAACTTTGAAAAGTCAGAGATGCGCGCGTTGGGATCGAACTCCAGACCTCTGGCAGTCTAACTAGGCTATCTCTGCTTATTTATAGGCTTTTATATAGTCCGCTGTAAACTGAGCAAAATTATTCAATGCTGATCGAACTGACCTCGAAAACTGAACTACAAGTATTACTATAACATTACTTAAAATACCGTACCTGTAGCCATAGGATTACGTAACTCTAGAAATTATCTAAAAGAAACTACACTCGATATTGACGTCGCCGCGTCGGTACCAAAACCGCGGGAGGTAATACTTTAGGCGTTAAAAACCCGCGACCGCAGTACGTACGGGTCATTTTATAAACAAATTCTTATTCAAAACATGTCATCTACGAACACTTTCTCTTATACTGTGTCGTTTCGGCTGCCATTAGCATTGCAGTGCCGATCCGTGACGTGCCTAACAATCTTTGGCACGGTAGCATAGACTATAGACCACCTTGGCTAATATGGCGGCTTGTGAGTCCAGTCCAGTGACATTTATTATATGTTAATGTGTCGCTTTTGTTTTGTTTGAATTCCTTAGTTATTAGTCAAGTGTTTGTTCTTTTTAGTAAAGTCCTTGAAATGTTAGGAGTATACGAACTTTTTTTGCTGTCGTTGCCACGGTTTTGTAGAATAAATTAAATATTCATTACCTATATTTCGTGCCTCGTCTATTAACCTCAGAGTCTTTTTCAGAGGTTAATGAAAACACTATGTGGGTCTGTGTCTGTCTGTTAGTGACAGGCATAACTCCGGAACCAGTGGACCGATTAACTTGTAACTTGGTGTGCAGACACATTGGGTCATAACCCGGCCGAGTTTGAGTATGGGCCCTGTGGGTCAAAAGACCTCCGAGGTATAGGGGTCACAAGATCACATGAAGACGAAGAGGTTGAATCCTAGGTTTTTACACCCATCTCGTTGGGTTTTGTGTTAGGAAGTTCTTAGTAGCAATACAGAATATGGAAACGCGTCAAGTAATCTTCAAAAGCAATATTACGTGGTAACCAACTTATTTTCATGAAATTTCTCATTTACGTCGTCTGGGGTACAGAAAAGGAAATAGGGTACCTTTTATCCAGTAAAAAGTACCGTTCCCGGGCGACACAAGCTAGTTTTTATGAGAGCGTTTTTATAACAGCTTTAAATCATAAATCCGCCTTACTACCGTCTAAATGTGGCAACCCTTCTGTACGTTATCATCTCACACACAATGTCAACAAGACATGTGAATAATAAATACAGTTTTATGTTTTATCACGTTCACTCATATTGAAAATTGTGCACTACCGTTCACAATCATGTAAATGAAATGTGCGAGTTCTCTCTTTTAAGTGTAGACACTTTTGCTCTTTAAGTACGATGAGGGTACATGCATCAAGGTTTTGTACCTATACTTCTTATTCCGAAGTTTACACAGGAACGGACATTAACAATAACAGACTGGCTAGCTAAACGTGGCCGGGTTCAGCTATGTCAAACTACAGAGTCTAAAGTTCGAGAATGTGCTAGAACTTGTACCGATCTACCAGTAGCATGATTCACCGATGTCGAAATATCCTCGCTAAGGTAACCGCGTCCAAACATAGCTTCGCTCCAAGTCGAGAGCTTCGTATTAGGAACGCTATGCGATTGCATGCAGATGCACACACCTAGGAACGTATATTTTAAATGCACTGACAGTGCAGTGGTTTATGTGGATACTGCCAATATGCCTAGTACTGTGTGTTCTATACTCAAATGAGGTAAAACGTTGTGTGGACTATGTACATATATATGTTATGATTGTTTCGAGATTGTGTACGCTATTTCAATGTTTGTTTAACTTGCAAGGCAAGATTTATTAAGCTAGCATGGAGCTACTGTTTCAGTAGCATTCATGTGTGTAGAGAAATACTTTTTAAAATCGGTGTTACAGTTTCAGATATATCATGTCAATCAATAAATATAAATAAATAAACAAAAATATCCTCTTTATAATATTACTAGCTTTTGCCCGCGGCTTCGCTTGCGTTAATTTAGAATTTGACAATCAATTCGGGTTGTACTCTGCTTGTAATAATATAATTCAATCATGATTCGAATGACACGTGGCGTCATCTATTATCATAAGAACGTTATTGTTGTTTTCCTCGGGAACAGTAATTTTTTTCGGGATGAAAGGTAGCCTTTGTCCGTTTCTGTACACCTGACAATGTATATGCATATTTGCAGGCTGATCGGTTCAGTGGTTTAGGCGTGAAAAGGTAACAAACAAACAAACAAACTCATTTTCGCTTTTATAATATTAGTTAGGATCTTCGTTAATCTCTGTCTCGCGGACGACTTAGAAGGAGGACTGTCTGTGTAGTAATTTTTTATAGAAAATATCTGATATTGCTGAAGGATTAGGTATACTATAAAGTCGTAAATAATTTAGGATTAAGAAGGTATCCCTAGATTCTGTTGATGTGTGTATATTTAAGTTTATACATTTCCCCGACGTTTCCGTTAATTTACAGCAGCTATGGTCACGGGGAGACTAAGATGGTAGATGTCTCAATGTTCAAGTACAGTTATTTCAAAGTACCCGAACATAATTTAATCAGTTTTGTTCCTATTTACGCAGAATGAGCTCAAAGTATCATGAAGTCTATCTGTGTTTTGCTTCTTCTTGGGTTTGACTATTTGAATTACTGGATCCCAAGCTGGTGGTACATTCCAACCATCTTCTCTATTGAAATTAGGATGCTTTTTGATTTCAATAGCCTCGCGAAGCATCCTTGGTAGGAATCGGTCTTTTCGGTTCTTTATCGAGTACCTGTAGTTTGTCAAATCGTAGGTACGTAATGGTTGGTCCCCTGTTGCACGTGTTCACACACAGCAGATTTCAACAAGAGCAACCGAAACGTCTGGGAAAAGTATAAACTTAAATATAAACAGTGTTAATAATTTAAATAGCTTAAACTGAAGTAGAGTTCAATAATAGCAGTATTATAGTTCAAAATCCTTACTTCCTTACTATATATAATATTATAAATTCGAAAGTAACTCTGTCTGTCTGTCTGTTACCTTTTCACGGCTAAACCACGCAACCGATTTAGATGAAATTTGGTACAGATATAGGTTAAAACCTGGGGAAGGATATAGGCTACTTTTTATTGATGTAGGTACCACGCAGGCGGAGCCACGCGCAAAAGCTAGTTGTGTAATAAAAGTGTTCTAAAATAAACAACATGACAAAATATAATCCGTATAAAGTAGTTTTAATTTCAATGTATAAACATCCGCGTAAACGTAAGACAATATTAGACAAAACCAATAACACTATAATACCCAAAAATCGAGGCGCTCATAGCCAGTTGCAATCACTGATCGGTAAACGATTAGCGAGGTTAAGCAACGTTGGGTGCGGTCAGTCTATAGATGGGTGACCGCTTAGTGGTATTTCATCTGAGCGTCTCCGTGCTTCGGAGGCTATGTAAAAAGTCGGTCCCGGTTGTTGTCAAATTGACGCAGTCGTTAAGCCATGTCAGAGGCCTACGGGCGGCTTGAACAACTCTTGACAACTGGTTGGCCACTAAAAGACTCTACAGAGTGAGCCTCCTCGGATTCCTTGGTTTGCTCAAATAGATATTAGCAGATCAAATGTAGTCATGGCTCATAGGTTACGGTCTGGTCACATTCCATCTAGGAAATTTGGACACCTTATGAACAAAGTGTAGTTACCAAACTGTGTAATGTGCGGTAAAATTGATGATGTTCAACGTTTACTAATGGATTGTGAAAAGAACCGGAGGGAGAGGGAGTCGTTGCTAGCTGAATGTAACATAAATATTAGTGACGTGGGAGCTTTCATAGCCATATTGGCAGAGCCTTGCTCGCAAAAAGCTAAATTATTGTAAACATGGTTGCTGCTGCAATGAGTACCTCTTCTTCTTGAGTGTAAATAAAAGGTAATGTAATTATTGTAATTATATATTAAGATTAGGGCACGATGAGGCTGACATTCCTTTGTAAGGAAAAAGTCCCCATAAATATTAAAAGAATTTAAAAAAATGTTGGCCACTAATCACACGAAAAGAAAAGAAGACCCAAAAATCAATCCAGAGACCTCACAATCAACAGCAAACATAACCGCAAACTTACTAAACCAACCAGACCGTCTTAGCCAAACTCGAGTACCTACACATAAAAGCTAAGTACACCTTACTATACACTTGCTGTGCCAAGTTTATATACTCATCACGTACTTTCAGACATAATTAAAACACCAGTACATAAATCCACTCATGCTTATCAATAACACACATGTACTACACACCGAAATAGGAAGACAATGTGGATTGTATTCAGTAATTCGATATCGGGACAATACGAACTAAGTAGATATCGATAAGTCATATACGTTGCAGTCAGATGAACTTTCGTAGATTTGCCAAAAGTGCAGATTACTCGAGAGTGGATTTGACAGTGAAAAAACCTAGTTCGCACAGATTCTCCACTGTCATATCTACTTGGATTTATTAAGTTTCTTTGATATAACTTCTGCAATGTCAAGATTTACCATTGGCAAAACTGCTAGCTCTCTACCACCTCTGAAAAAAATGCCTAGGTTTAATGATATGTGTGCTACTTGTTAACAAGTAGCACACATACTATTAAACCTAGGCATTTTTTGGTCTATACCAATCTAAAGTTGCCATACATATAAATTTTGAAAACGATTAGTTTTTTTAAAGATGGTGATTATTTCGGCAAGTTGTCTTAAATCAATCAATCAATCAGCTCACCGCAGTCCACTGCTGGACATAGGCCTCTCCCATTTTATGCCACAACATCCGGTCTTCCGCCTTCCGCATCCAGTCTGACTCAGCTACCTTTTTCAGGTCATCGGTCCACCTGGCCGGGGGGCGTCCCACCTTACGTTTACCAAGTCGCGGTCTCCACTCTAGGACTCGTTTGCTCCAACGGCCATCAGTTCTACAGATATGGCCAGCCCATTGCCACTTCAGCTTGCTTATTCTGCGAGCTAGTCAGTAACCTTGGTTCTTTGACGGATAACTTCATTTCTAAGTTTATCTCTCGAAGAAACTCCTAGCATAACTCGCTCCATAGCCCGCTGGGCAAGTTGTTTTATGTTAACATTATACTGGACTAAATGAGTGATAGTAGGAACTGTTGGTCTAACACTGAAACTCTATGCTGGTTGATCTCACGGCACGCACCTCTGCATTTGCGTATAACATTTACAATTATCGCTCGCTTCAACGTTATAGGAATCTTTGAGAGCCGGCATATCTATGAGTTTTGCACAATTTTCTTGAAGATGTGTCAAGTTTATAAATTCGCACTAACCAGTGAGATTGGCTATAGTGTGTCCTCGTGCCCTAAAGTGGGAGAGGTTATAAATAGAGTTGATATTTATGTTATAGCTAGATGGAAGGTACCCTTTGTCCTTAGTTATACCGCTGAAAACATGCATGCGAAATTTTATGATGATCGGTTGAGTAGTTAAGCAGTTAACGCCTAAGAAATAAATACACGTACGCAATTATTATAATACTAGATGTACCCGCGGTTTCACCCGCGTTTATCGTTACTGCGCCGCGCCTGTGGGTCGTAGCTTGATGTTATATAGTCTATAGCCTTCCTCGATAAATAAGCTATCCAACGCTAAAATAATTTTTCAATTCAAACCACTAGTTCCTGAGATTAGCGCATTCAAACAAACAAACAAACTCTTCGGCTTTATAATATTAGTATAGATTAGTTAAGATTATATTGGATAAGTCTTCAATATCATATTAGCCTACTAATCATAATTAGTAGCTTCTTTTCTCAACCGAAAACCCTTTGAAGAAAAGAACGTTGGAATTGTGGTCATAAAGCCGATTTTGTGGTTTCCCCGCCGCATGCGACAGATATGCCGATGGAATTGTGTGGTGTTGCGCATTTACTCACGATTGGCCCGAACTGTGCCGTAACCCGTAACCCAATACATACACACATGTTACGTTAACTCGCTACTTATTTAACGTATTGTTATGTACTTAGTGTACTAATGTTTCTTGTCATTAGATGTAATGTCATTATTTAGACTACTGTTGTGGCGCAATGGTGATAAATGCGACTGATGCCGGCGCTTAACATTGGCCGTATTGGCTATAAGTTATCGTCTTGGTTCCAACACACCCATGTGTGGATCGGTCTTGGGCTGTCTTGGACAGGTATTGGACATAAACGGACCTTTGCGTCCAATAGCCAATGTCAACCAGCCTTGTGTCGGTTTTTGTACACGTTCAAAGGCGAGGGGAGTAAAAGGGGTAGGTGAGCACGCAAGTTGGTTCCAACGTCGCTTCTCCATTATGGCATTGCAGCGAATGTGTGGCCGCATGCCTTGGTTACAATAAGTAGCTATTCAATTTATAGCCAAGCTTGGACTCCAATCATTTCCAATGTGAAGCGCCGGCTTGATGTGCGCGAGGTTTAATGCTTCGGTTAGGTAGTGATAGAGCAGCGATAGCTCAGTGGGGAGACCAACAGACTGCAATGCAGAGGGTCTCGGGTTATATGACTTTTCGAAATTATGTGCGTATTGATTGACAATTATCGCCTGCTCCGTGCCTCGGAAAGCACGTTAAGCCGTTGGTCCCGGTTGCCATGAACATCTATGGCAGTCGTTATTGAGAGAGTGACGACACAAAAGATCCCACTGGGTCGAAGTGTCGCCGGTCTGGACTGACTGGGCCCCATATAAGATAAGGTATAAGATAGGTAGTGATATTGGAGTTTTTTCTTAATATGTCAAGTCTTAGAATATAATAATACTGGCTGTTACCCGCGACTTCGTCTGCGTGGATTGTTTTATTAGCGGAATCCAATTTTTTTTGCTAAAATTTATCACGCCGAAGTTTCTCGATATAACATATAAGCTATCTGCCAGTTAACGTCCCATCAAAATCCGTCCAGCTCTTTCAGAGATTCGCCGGAACAAAAAGAATAATAAAATTTATATCTATTTTATTACATAATAGAATGAAAGAGGCATTATATTGATTGGAAAAGTAGTTTTGTAACTTTTTTACACGTTTGCACGGATAGTGGTTAAAGTGGTCGCCTCGTCACTGCCTCTGCGCTGAGTGTTGTGGGTTCGATTCCCACACGAGACTAAAATTTGTATAGCAAATAGTAGTTCTGAGTCTGGGTGACGGATACAAAGAACCGTTGTTTAAATATTTGTAAAGCCCCGTTGCCGAAATTCTTGGCTGGCTAGCGGCAGCTGTCTTTTTTAAATGGAAATGAAATGGCACTAATCCGAGCATCTGTATTTAAGTAATTCGTGCCTTGTTCCTCAGATTACTATAGCTAACAAGGTATGCAACTATTTCCTTAATACCTTATTTGTTCCATGCGGATGCTGCAAGATACTCCCATCCAGGATATCAAACCTAAAGCTGGTGTACCCTCGCAGGTCCATTCAACTCGCAAGGCGAGATTATCCACTGATGTATTGATTAAAATCGTGTAAGAACGGAAATGAAACTAGTTTGAAAAGGTTTCTCGGTTTTATATTTACCGATACGACTGTTGGTCGTAGTGTTATCTTTGTATTAATACGTGAAGCAAAAACTTTATACCCCATTTTACGAAAATTGCGCAGACGGAAGAACTATTAGGTATGAAATTTGGCACAGTTAAAGTTTATATGGAGAAGGAGTGGCGAATCCTAATATTTTTATAAAATATGCATTAGAAATACATTAAATTAATGAAAAAACACTACACGCATACAACCATGCATTTGACACACGCAGTCGAATCGCGTTCGTAGTATATCGATATTGTTTGTCTGACCTCGTACAATTCTTAGTAACTATGGTTACCTATACCTTATTTATATATAACAAGCTTTTGCGCGCGGCTCCGCCCGCGTGGTACCTACATCAATAAATAGTAGCCTATGTCCTTGCCCAGGTTTAAACTATATCTGTGCCAAATTTCATGAAAATCGGTAGAGTGGTTTAGCCGCGAAAAGGTAACACACAGACAGATAGACAGACAGAGTTACTTTCGAATTTATAATATTAGTAAGGATAGAGAAAAACAGAAAACAAAGTAGCAAGCTTAGGAATTTTGGTGAAATTTTGACCACTAGGCGAGTAGTCTTAGTAGTTACGTCTACAGAGACTCACGGTATATTACTTTTAGACATAGGCAGAGGTGTATTAAAACCATATTCTGCTAGCTACTAGCTATGCTGTTCCACGTAATAGAAGTATGCTTATTATTATTACTGCGCACAATTTACAAGTTACTACTAAAGACACCATGACTGTAACATTCAAAAATATTTTCTAGACTCGGCATTCAAAGACTTGACATAATACCAATGTTGCTTATATTTTTTCTTCTTTTTTGCAACTTAGCTGGCATACAAGCGTACGGCCGACCTGATGGTAAATAGCCACCGTAGCCTATGGACGCCTACGACACCAGAGGCATCACTTGCGCGTTGCCGACCCTTTAGGAAAGGAAGTGGGAAGGAGATGGAGCGGGATGGGGGAAAAGGGGTGATTGGGCCTCCGGCACTCTCACTCACCGAACGAAACATAACAGTAGGAATACTGCTATTTCATGACGATATTCTGTGAGAGCGTAGTCCTTCCCTGGTCGAGCCGGCCCATTCATGTTGAAATCAGCGAGGCTCTAACTGGGCAAACAAAACTTATGGCCTGCCTGATGGGATGCGGTTTCCACAGTCTAGGAATGCTTGTAATTTTAGAGGTACGATTAACTGAAGCTAAATCCTACTTATGTTTGTTTTTAAAATACAACAATGTGTTGTAGCTACTATATCTGTAAAAAAATCATGTTGCCTAAAACAAATAATAAGGTGGGTGGACCATGGAAGGTCATGCTTCTTCGAAGCCCAATTATTAAAAAGTCGTAATTATTGCCACGTGATGAAAAATGCATTCTACTCACACTATCTTATATGGGGACCAGTCAGTGCAGACTGGTGACATTTCGACCCAGTGGGATCTTTGGTGTCGACACTCTCCCAATAACGATTGCCATAGGTGTTCATGGCAGCCAGGACCCACGGCTTAACGTGCTTTCCGAGACACGGAGCAGGCGATAATTGTCAATCAATACGCACATAATTTCGAAAAGTCATATAACTTCCGAAAGTCAGAGGTGCGCGACTTGGGTTCGAACCCGAGACCCTCTGCTTTGCAGTCTGTTGGTCTCCCCACTGAGCTATCAATGCTCTTTACTTAAACTAACACCCATAGAGCTAATGTGTGCCAAACATCAATATTTGACCGATGGTGCCAAATGCCAAAACATTAAAAAGGACCGAGTCGAAAGTACTCCGTGTCCTTAAATTAACACTTAAATTTAACACTTTCTGATTAGGTATGTTATTGGTGAGTCAACAATTTATAACACACCAATAAACAATCAAAAAACGAATACATTAAAAAAATTAATTCATATATCGAACAGCAAAGCCGCTAACGGCCAGTGTCATAACTAAATACAAAACTTTTTCTTTTTCACGCTTTTCTGACTTTGCTTTCATCATTAATTATACAGGTCGAATGGTATTAATGCATCCACTTCTATCGTACGTCCAATCTGCACGTATTGAACGTGTATTGCACCTACAAACTTGGCACTTGTAATGCCAATAAGAAATCCAATCTATTCTAAGCCTTATGTTTATATAGTTAAAGGCTTTTTGTCGAGAAATTTGTGATCAAGCCAATATTGCGACAGTCCTAGCCAAGTTAACGTTTCTTACTTATAAACATTATGCTTGTTGCGTGGTTTAGTTGTCTATAAAGTGCTAGAAGGGAAAGGTTCACGTAACATTTCCATTTATATTCCAAATTTTACCAAAAATCTTAACGATCTAATAAAACATGACATGTGATTAAGAAACGTGCAAATGGCGGTCGTTTTTTTCTGAATTAAAAAAACAGTGGCCATGACATTGAATTGTGTAAACAAACAAAAACCGGAGTTATTTTTTTGGCAGAGACAAAAGTTTTGAAATTGGAATTATAATCTGCAGTCGTTTGACATTAGTGTTGTGCAGGCTCTGATAGTTGGGTCCACAGATTACATACGTTTTTTATCAAGTGAGGTCGAAGGTGACATTATGCCCCAGATTTTCTTCAAAAAAGTAATGATTGTGCGGGAGCGAGCCAACTTCGAGGTAAGCCACTTTCACTTTCCGCGCCGCTCCGTGGCGTATGCCCCTTGATATTACCGCGTTACAAACAAAAATATTTAGAATTTAATTGCATATTAGATTACACTTATTATTTATATTTCTTACTCTACTTACTTCAGCCTAAAAGTTTCATTAAACTAGATAACTAGTCACTGTCCAAATCTGGTATTACTTTTAATTTTATGGTTTTGGATATACGTAGGTTTAAAACATGAAATAGGATCATAGAAACGATAGACGGGTTATAGATAAGAAAGCATATCTAGAGAAGTATATTTAGCTATAGAGGGATACAAACGGCAGAAAAATAAATAGCATTTATTTATTCAAATAACTTCAGTTAATATTTATGGTTTAAGAATCTATATACAAATAAATAAAATTGAAGTGTCTGTTTGTAATGTCAAAATAACAGCTTTTTATCTAATGCATATGAAAGTATATAAGGCACCTACACGAAAAGAGCTATTTTTAAAATTTTTGTCTGTCTGTCTGTCTGTTTGTTCCGGGTAATCTCCGAAACGGCTGAACTGATTTTGACGGAACTTTCACTAGTAGATAGCTGATGTTATAAGGAGTAACATAGACTACCTTGATTTGAGAAAAAAAATAGGGGTCCGCGGCGACAAACACTTTTTAGTTAAAATCTACGCGGACGAAGTCGCAGGTAACAGCTAGTTGGTAAATAAAGCATATTGTAAAAGCAAATAGTTAGCTACTTATAAATCATAGTAACCCATCTTCAATTAAACACTTGAAAAGTAGGCAGAAATGTGAAAATGCTGGGCCAAATTTAAAATATAAACAATGGTTCTAATATTAAGGTCCGTATCAAGAAAAGATGTAAATTTAAATCAAAATTCAAACGAGTAATAATAACATTATCAGTCATAACTAGTCTCATAATCAGGGGTCGGAATAGGTAGTTTTTAAGTACCAAATGACGTAAAACTATTCCGACCCCTGCTTATAATATAAAGCACTAACTATTAAACTTTATTTAATAATTAGTGCTTACAATGTTAATTTATTAAAATATAAAAATACAAGCCAAACAAAGCACCTATTATTACAAACATACATATGTATTACTTACGGTTGATATGCCTCAAAAGGTAGGCAGAGGAAACTTAGCTAAAAAAGAGGTTATAAGATATTACATCCACATTTTTCTAGCCAAGTTTTGAGGAATATATTGCCCTTTCTCACTACAAGCGTATTTGTAATTTCTTAATTGAAAAACATAATTACCGTGCCCGGCCAGGCCGGGACCCGGGATAAACCCGGGACTTCATCACACACTAACAAAAGCGCAAACTTATGCTACTACTAGCTTTTGCCCGCGGCTTCGCTCTTGTTAGATTTTAGGTGTAAGTGAAGTAAATAAGCAATTTGGTTTAAGCATATTTTTTATTAAATATTAATGACAGGAATATGGTTCCCTTAAACTAATTCATAAAAGCAATAATTCAATATAAAATATATCAATATTTATTTATACTATATTTGTTATGTACCAATAACATTATATCAGCTACTATATTATAACACATAATACTTTTTACTATACTGGGTGTAAGGGACGGCGCGGCGTACCGAAAACTTTAGCAAGACGTTTTTCGGTAAGTACTTACCACGACGCAAACTTCAATTAATAAAAAAACGCAAGATTTAAATGTAATGTAGATTAACATTATTACGCGGTAGGCAATGGATTCCTACCAATACATCGCACTCGACGAATGAACTCTGCGTTCCGCGCGCATAAAAACAGCTGATCTAATTAAATCACGACCATTTAATTACATTGCTGTATTGTGGAAAATGTGACAGTCAGAAAAATGAAAAATTGCAGAAAAGCAATTGTGATTGTTGAATAAAATTCCAACGATTTTTAACTCAGAATAATGGTCTGAATCTACTATTTCAGTTTTCGGTACACCGTCCCTTACACCCAGTATATTATAATCAAACAACAACATAATAACAATTACACCAGCCATAATATAATTAGAACGGTATCGTACCTTATGTGTTACGCTTGATTGCCGAGAAGCAACTGAACTACAGAACATTGGCTCTCTCCTTTTATAACGACCAGTTGTGATAACGAGTCAAATCAGTGTTTCATTAAAAGCCATTTAATTGTATACAAAATATTGCTAGAACGGTAATTACTGTTACAAAACATTGTTTTTAATTTTAATATTCTTCTTCTTCTTCTTCTTAGAAGAAGAATAATTTTAATATTGATTTAAACATACGATTTAGTTTATTTTACGTTTTATTTAAATTTGTTAGAACGACCGGACGAGTCATAACGGCACTTCCATTAGGAACAATTTAATATTACATAAAATAATTTTATAACTGAAATGACTATCATAACATGGTTTATAATTACTTAACTTATTAGATATTATTATGTAATGTAATGTTAATTTAATATATCTATTCAAATGTCCGTTATGATGAGTCAAATAAGTGATTTATTAGAAATTATTTAATATTACACAGAACGTACACAGAACGTTTTTAGAACTGATATGGATATTACAAAAATTATTTATTTTATTATTATATTTCCCTATTAATTTAGCACCTAATAATATACATAAGTATGATTTATATAAATATTTATCACTCGCGTTAATTTAGAATTTGACAATCAATTCGGGTCGTACTCTGCTTGTAATAATATAATTGAATCATGATTCCAAAGAAACGTGGCGCCATCTATTACCATAAGAACGTTATTGTTGTATATCTCGGGAACAGTAATTTTTTTCAGGATGTAAGGTAGCCTATGTCCGTTTCTGTACACCTGACAACGTATTTGCAAAATTTCAGGATGATCGGTTCAGTGGTTTAGGTGTGAAAAGGTAACAAACAAACAAACAAGCTAAGTCATTTTCGCTTTTATAATAAGAAGTTAGGATTAGTTAGGATTATCTGTATTCATATAGTTCGGTATGCATATTGCAAATAAGCTTGTTTTATTACCAAATCTTAGCAATGTTAATGTTTGTCAATATTTATTTTAGTTACGCTTAGATTATAAACAGTCACGCCTATACCGGTCTGTCCACTTTATACAAATCTATTTGGGCAATATACATTGATCAATGAACATTATATTATTATAAACAATTATATGGTTTGTATTTATTCCTTCCTAATCATTAGTACAGTAATACCTCGACTTACGCTATCCCGACTTACGTGAATCCGGAGTTACGCGATTTTCAAATCTCGTTAGTTCGTATTTCATTTGAGCGTCACACATCTCTCGATTTATAATTATAGACTTACTGCCCCTACACTAATAATGTCTAGACATTGACGAAATTTTGCGGGAGATAATCTTTGAGACGTCAAAGTACTTTGTTAGATTTTATGAAGCCTTTTACAATCAGAATAACTTCAGTTGGTAATTTTATATATGGAAAATATAAGGTTCTTTGAAAAATATTGACTGAATTATTATTTTCTTTAGGTTCTGGCCTCAATTTAAGTAATTTATATACGAAATTAAACCCCGACTTACGCGAATTCGACTTACGCGGTTATCACTCAGTCCCACCTATCGCGTAAGTTCGGGGTATTACTGTATATCATGAAATAATACCACTACATAGAAATAAATTTTTCTTTGACCGAAAATATAGCAACAAAATGTAAAGAAAATATCCGCCTGTCTAAACCTTCTAGAATACGTAGGCTATGTCGAAGCTCATCCCGTCAACCATCAAAACAATGGCAAACAAATAAACAAGCCTTTGTTTACATCGCCATTGCACAGAACAGTCAACAAAGTTCTATCGCAAAAACAGGACAAAACATAAATACCGGTAAAAGCAAAATATTAAAACAAGCGATGAGACCAAAGTTGGTAAACATTGGAGGCGTTTAAAACCACATCGTGTGTCGCAACAGCTAGTAGGATCCTTGTCAGTAAGCGGTGGATTGGTGACGGAGTACCATCCATAATCAAATATACATACTTATTACAAGGCCTTGGCATGGCTCTCAACACTTCTTCTTGACCCCCTTCCTTCAATAATATTATTATTTTAATTTAATTATAGTTCTAGGTAATTTTAATTTTCAAATAATTTTTTGATAAATATACAGTACTTAGTACTAACAAAAGTTGTTTGACATATACATAATATATACACAATACATCTTATATTAAAAATATATTCACAACAGTCACAACACTATTAACAACATTATCAACTGAGTACTATGGTATTTGAATAATAATAATTACTAGCGGTCGCCTAGTGCTCGAAATTCGACCAAAGTTTGCCTATAAGATATTGCTGATATATATATGTCATTATATATTTATATATGTAACCATATTTACGCGCTTCCACGTGTGTCAAATGCATGGTTGTGTGCGTGTAGTGTTTTTTCATTAATTAATGTATTTCTAATGCATATTTTATATAAATATTAGGATTCCTTCTCCATATAAATTTTAACTGTGCCAAATTTCATACTCCTCCGACCGCGCAATTTTCGTAAAAAGTGGTACAAAGTTTTTGCTTCACGTATTAATATATAGAAAAAAAGCTTAAGATTTCTTATATCTGATAATGCCTTTCTCGTCGAATTCAAACATTAAAGTAATGACCAGAAAGACCATCCACATTCGTGTTTGATACTAATAATGCGGTGATACTCATATACCATACCATATCATAAATAAGATCGGAGATGTTAGATATAGAAGCGGTATATATAAAAAAAAATGAAATACACACACGTTTTTTAGAGTACTTAAACTTACATTACATCCACTTCTAAAAATAAACATAAAACCGATACTAATGTATACTGAGGAAATTATGTTTAAAAAAGTACATAAGTAATGATACAAAAGATAAAATTTTATCAGTTACCTAAGTAGGCAATGCATTGAATAAGTCGTAGGTTGCAAAAATAAATTGCTATCGAAGCCTACTTAGATCGTTGTCATTATGCAATAACCTCACCATCCAAAAACGGTGAATGCATGCTAAACAGCTGAAGGCTACTCTTGGCTGCGTATCTCAACATTTTATTCATCTCACATAATATTAAAACAAATCTAACAGAATTGCAAAATTCTAAAAGGATTTGTATTTTAAGAGATGTTTCTGACTAGCAAGATAAGCTATATCCCCTCTATAGCTGGAGATATCTCCATACTGAAAACGAAACGTGATTCATTAATACACATACTTATTAATCAACTAGTTTTCACCCGCGGCTTCGCTCGCGTAAATGTTGGTTAGGTTAGGTTTGCAACAGTTATTTTTTCTGGATGAAAGGTACCCTATGTCCTATTCTGTACCCCTGACAACGTGTATGCAAAATTTCATGTTGATCGGTTGAGTAGTTAAAGCGTGAAAGCGTAACAAACAAACAAACTCATTTTCGCATTTATAATAAGTTTTAATCAATAACATACAAATTTTGACGTCTAATTATAATGTTGTGTGATAACACTGATAACGCACTATAACAAGCGTGAATCCAAGGATATCTTTCCCTTTACGGTTTTACAGAAAAACCACCCCACAGATCGTTATGAAATGTTCATGCATTAAATAATAAGAAATTTCATGTCTTTTATATATGTAAAAACGCGGATGAATTCACGGATAATTGCTAGTAAATGTATAATAAGCTTATTATAAATATGCGTTTAGCAACGGCAATTTTATGGGTTATTATGCGATTACTTATTGAAATTATAATTAAAATATTTTGTGCCATTGCATTTAGCCGGTTACCGCATTAGCATTCAAGGCCATGAATGCATAAACTTTTGCGAAAATACTTGTTGCGGAATCTTTATGAACTCACACCTACAGAGAAAAACGGAATAATTAAAATAAGATTTTAATTTCTGCTTCAATAGTCCAGCGATATACGTATGAATAGTCACGTAGCTATTGATCATGAGGCCCTCGTTTTGATGCCCAGCTCGGACTGTTTCATTCGATTATGCAGTCAAGAAATTCTTAGTAATCATTGTGTTCGAGTGCTGAGTAGGCGCCTGGCTTTTTAATATCTCTTAAGGCATCAATTAGATACGTACCAGGCAAAAGCTTTGTGCCTTGGGCCCCGGGTCAAAGCGTTGGCTATAGAATAAGCTAACTATCGCGGTTGTGATGAAGGCATTTAGGGCCAAAATTAAGTTTTAATTATTTCAAATGAAAGTTAGAACTTTTAGTACAATCGAAAATTTTGCAACACTAAATATCTATTCCAATGAGGCAAGTAACTTAAGGTAAAGTTTGGGCTTGGAAATTCTAAAAGTAATTGTGCAAATAAAATGTAAAGAAATTCACAAAGTGTATTTACATAATATACTGTATATATATAATATTTAAAGAAAAAAACAATGACACGTTAACATTATGTATTTATTACACTATTTTTAATATTACTTTATCTTACATAACTAACATAACAATTGTCATATAATATTAAGAAATTTTTAAACAAAATACGTTAACTCTCACGTCTGTGAATAATAATTGTAGACGCTAAGTTTTGTTTTAATATTGATTGAGTAACACTGACTTTTGCCCCTACTATGGGTGTGCCGCAACTCGCAACTGAATTGTAAATTTTGCCGTTTTATCGGTATATTATAATTCAGTTGCATCTTAACTATTATTGATCGGGTATGACATCAGACTTCGATCGCAGAAACGAACACATTTTACCGATAATAGGTAAATGATTACAAAATATAATTGTATATACTTGATGTGGAATAACAGAGCAAAACACAAACAAATCCTAACTAGTCCTAACTAATATTATAAAAGCGAAAATTTGTTTGTTTGTTTCTTACCTTTTCACGCCTAAATCACTGAACCGATCATTCTGTAATTTTGCACATACATTGTCAGGTGTACAGAAATGGACATAGGCTACCTTTCAACCCGAAAAAAATTACTGTTCCCGAGGAAAACAACAATAACGTTCTTATGATAATAGAGTACGCCACGTGTCTTTCGAATCATGATTGAATTATATTATTACAAGCAGAGTACAACCCGAATTGATTGTCAAATTCTAAATTAACGCGAGCGGAGCCGCGGGCAAAAGCTAGTAATTTCTAAAATTTAAATGGCACTCTTGTTAAAAGTATATTTTTAGAGTATGTCACTTGTATTGAATCAGCGATATAATCAAACTTATGCTTTAGTCACTTTTATATCATTTTCATGCGGTCCACATTAAATCAAAAGATGAATAGTAACAGGATTGCTAGGAAATATATGCTACTTAATAATACTTTTAGAGAAAATCTCAACTTGGAAGGTTTTTTAAGCGTTAATTTTTTTTTATACACCTAGAGTGGCAAACAAGCATACGGCCCACCTGATGGTAAGTGGTCACTGTAGCCTATAGACGCCTGCAACACCAGAGGCATCACTTGCGCGTTGCCGACCCTTTAGGAAAGGAAGTGGGAAGGAGAAGGAGCGGGAAAGGGTAAAGGGGTGATTGGGCCTCCGGCACTCTCACTCACCGAACGAAGCACAACAGTAGGAATACTGCTATTTCACGTCGATATTCTGTGAGAGGGTAGTCCTTCCCCGGTCGAGCCGGCCCATTCATGCTGAAATCAGCGAGGCTCTACTTTTTAGTCTCTTATCCTTTGCTATTTCGCATATGATTTGACACGTCGTCGCTTGTCTATTTGCTCACAACCCATAGATGTCACAATGGATATAATCACTAATAAATAAAATTTATTTTTACATACAGGTATATCAAAGCATAAGCGTTTGGTGCTTCTCATTATTTGGCGTAACAAGGGTTGTTTTCGAGGCGGGCTTTGAGCTTTGAGTTAAAACCTTATATCGTAGACTTACATACCAGACAATTCTGGGTTAGGCAGTTTTTTTACTGGGAATCAAAATAACGTAAAGTAATAAAATTGCAATGTATGTATGTATATGTTACGGTTCTTCTACGTCGTTTAATTCTTGACAGAGTGGTCGTGGTCATCTTTAAGGTTGTGTAGCATGCTTGACAATCCGTCGCCAGTTGTCTGGTATGTAAGTCTACGATGTTACGGTAAGTGTGATTAATTGAAAATTATTAATCATTATCTGTCATCTATACTAATATTATAAAGCTGAAGACTGAAAAGTTAGTTTTATTTGTTTGAACGCGCTAATCTCAGGAATTACTGGTCCGAATTGAAAAATTCTTGTAGTGTTGGATAGCTCATTTATAGTGAAAAGCATATAACATCACGCTACGACCCACGGGGGCGGCGCAGTAAACATAAACGCAGGTGAAACCGTAGGCACATCTAGTTATTAATAATTTACTCATGATTTGGTAAATGTGAATATAAAATTGAAATTCATCACTTTTGCCAGTTGTTATTATTAATTCACTCCTCACGTCGGTAAAAGTAATAAAATAAGACTCGCCGTTAGTTGTCCAGTAAGTATTTATTTATAATACCATAATGCTTACAAATACTAAAAGAAACTTACATGCAAATCGTTTTCTTGGTTTTACGTTGTGATTGATGATTATATGTTTGCATAGCCGATAAGGATAGACTGTTGAACCTAAACCTACAATGACGTTAAATACACGGACACGCAACTAAATACTTCTGCTTTTTGATATATGAAGGTCCGCATGTTTTATCCAAATGAAACATCAGGGAAGCACCATTACTGAAACTATCCGCGTTAACCTTCTCCTCAGTAACTCACTTACAACTAACCTAAGTGATAACTAATCGAGTTATAATCAAATAGTAGTAATTGTTCGCAGTAGACGAGTGTCACGTGCCATTAGATCGTGAATCAGAGCGCGTCGGGCCCGTTGCGTAACTGCCTTGAGTGATGATGATGACCGAGTCCATGCCGATGGGTGCTCGCGGTTACTACTCCTTGTATACAAGGTCCTAGACGGTTTGATCTAAAGTTAAATTATAAAGATATATTGCAAATTTTATGAGTTTGGAGGGTATATGTTCAACCCGGGTGACGTTGGAGGAGCGCTAGTGGTTGATAAAGTAATCTATAAAAACCGGCCAAGTGCGAGTCGGACTCGCGCACGAAGGGTTCCGTACCGTTATCTATAAAAACGGCAAAAAAATCATATCTGTTGTATGGGGACCCCCCTTAAATATTTGTTTTATTTTAATTTATTATTAATTTTTAAAATAAATATATAACTAAATATTCTGTGAATATTTCAAGCGTCTACCTGTTGCCGTTATCAATATCGAGCAAAAACGAGCAAATAAATCACGTTTGTTGTATGGGAGCCCCCTTAAATATTTATTTTATTCTGTTTTTTAGTATTTTTTGTTATAGCGGCAACAGAATCACATCATCTGTGAAAATTTCAACTATCTAACTATTACGGTTCATGAGATACAGCCTGGTAACAGACGGACAGCGGAGTCTTAGTAATAGGGTCTCGTTTTACCCTTTGGGTACGGAACCCTAAAAATGGTAATTAATGGTATATATACAGGTAATGTATTATTTGGGTATGTCGGATTAGTATCAGAGCTAATCGGGGAGATTAAACATAAGCTTTATTTTTATTTTTTATTACTTAATAGGGCTTGCGTTTGACCGCGATCTCACCTGTTGTAAAGTTGCGATGTCGCGACTTGACACCCAGATTGTACTCATCGGGAAACACAGACTAAGACTTAGGTAGCGAGTTCCACTCATTTGCGGTACGCATTATAAAAGTGGAAGCAAAGTGCTTGGTGCGTAAATGTGGTATATCCACCAAGTACCTGTGTCGCTGGTCTGATTGTCTGGTCGTCCGATGCTAGAATGGGGAAGGAGGAATCAAATTATGCAGTTCCTCTGCACACTCTCGGTAAGCGCGGCGTTCTGGCGTTGGAGTCAAGAACTTAATTTTTTTCGGTTGTTTTCCATTAAAAGTTGGTGTATCACTGCTGCCATTAGGCATGTTTATAAGCTTTGGTCTACTACCATCAACCTTTCGTGTTCGCCTGCAATGCATGAGTGAGGTTTCAAGGGTCTTTATAAACGTGATCTGTTGTCAACATAGCCACTCCTTTCTTTTTCTTTCTAAATGTTCATAAACGCTTATGTGGTAAGATAACTGATAACTGATAATCCTAGTTATGGAGGAGACGATAGATTATGATAACCGCTTACCATGAGGTGAGTCCTTTGCTTGTTTGTCGCCTTAGTTGTATTAAAAACATATTTACTCATGATTTCTTCCTTATTGAAACAATGGTACTAATTAATGTTTCTTATCTCACTCGCTAAAATACTACCTATAAGTGGACGTACTTTCTGAAAAACGTTCCAACCCACACTCGGGTCAAAATCGGTTACTATTTACTAGCTGGAAAAATTTGGTAGCTCTACTATCACTCTAAATATGAAATCATGACTTAGTAGCCCAACCCACATGTATGAAGAAGCAATACGTGATTGAACTTCAATCACGATTATCTCAAAATGTTAACTTTGTGGGTTCGAACGTTTTTCAGAAAGTTCGTCCAAGTGGTTAAAGCTCACAAACGTTTCATCTCAATTATCCCTCAGTAACAAACTGAGAAAGCTATAATTAGTGACATTCTTTCATCCCTTCGCGTCTCGGAGACATATTTAAACACAAAGGACAAGTATATTTTCAGTTGCTAAGAGAGCTGCGTTTAAAATAAGTGTGATTTATTGCGGCTACACGTACCATATGCCAACATAAAGTTGACGAGAAGAAATATAACTTGATGCTCCGTACTTTATCCATACTTATAGTCTGTCCATGCTATAGTGTATTTTTTACTTGTCTCCTGAGAGATACTAGATGGAAACCTATGTTTATGTATTGTATTTCTTTTTAGGATTAAATATAATGATCAGCAAAAATACTAATTGGTCAGCAAATATTGCACAGCATAACGAGCATCTATACGCCTCAAATCACTGCATTCCGTCTCGGAAGTGTTAGGTTATGTTAGGTTCCTTTTTTTAAACCCACCCAAAAATAGGAACCCCGCGAAGCGGAGCTCCGTCGACTTAGTTTAATCTCTTTAAAGTTTGCTGGCCATGAGTTGCTGATCAATTAGCTTTTTTTGCTGCGCAATTAGTATTTTTTTGCTGTGCAGTTAAATACTACCCTTTCTTTTTGTATTTAAGATGAAACACAAGGGCCGTTTTTCCATACAAACGTAGTCCCCTCTTTCTTTCCTGGATATTGCCAGTAGAGCAATATTTTTTTCCAAAAAATGTATGCGCTCTATTGGCTTGTCCCTATGTTTTCCTTTTTTTCATAAATTAATTATTAGAAGAGACATGAGCCTTCAACAACCTCAAAAATTGACTAGAATTTCCGCTGTGTCTAGATTTTCCAGAAAACAATTTTGACTAGATTATATAAAAAAAGAAAAACTTAGGAACACGGCCAAAGTCTTTCTTTAATTTTTAATGAAAAAGTAGTTAAATCGGTCAAGTTTTGGAGAAAGAATCAGGGGACTACGAAACGTTGATTTTGTGTACTTTTAATAGGTATTTTCAGTCCAAGCTGTAGTTGTCGCTATCGCGCCCATGATATTGTACATGGCACTGCGCGACAGCAATAGATTTTACAAATCACTATTTTTCAATTCTCTCGCCCTTAGTGTTTCCTCTTAAGGGACGAATATTGTCTGCAGTAACTGAATAAATTTATAATAAGTTTATTTGTTTACCAACTTAAACAAGTAAGAAAAATAGACTACCCTAACTTTTGTTATAAGTACGAATGTGAGTTTGTTTGTTACACTTTCACGTCTAAACTACTCGACCGAGCATCATGAAATTTCGCATACATTATACATACGTTGCCAGGGATACAGAAAGGGACATAGGGTACCTTTCATCCAGAAAAATACTATTCCCGAGGGATACAAATAATTACAAAGCTACATTTACACGAGCGAAGCCGCGAGCAAAAACAAGTTAACAATAACAAGTGAGCTATATTTCTATTATTAAGTAATAAATTAACGTCCTTGTATTAAAGCCGCCATGTTACAGCAAAAAAACATAATGATTGCAATCAGCCAATTAAAATGACACTCGCTAATCAATCAATTTAATTTAATGCTTCCAAATAATCAGTGTACTGAAACTGTACTACTGCGGTTTACATGCTTTGGCAGCTAAGCTAAGTAACTTAATAACAGACATATTTTAACCTACATTTACATACAAATCTCAACCTTATTTCGCAAATAATACGGCCGACAATCTTTTACATATGAGCTATAATGCAAAGGTCTCCTTATGATGAACGCTCAAGCAATTTCAACTTTATGTGCTCAAAAATGTGGTTCAAATTTTTTTGCACATTATATGCAATAGGATAAGTGTTAGTGACGTCAACTGGCGCCAACAGATGGCGTTAGTGCGCTACGCGTGCGTCACAGCCACAGTCAGCAGCTGATTGATTGCTCGATGCAGTTCGCTTCGCCTTTTTGGATGCCATTAGTATTAGTTTTTCAATTTAAAGTAATTTAGGCCGAACATATTTTGTTTAAAGCTAATCAATGTAAGCCCATCTGTGTATTGATCGAATTATCCCTAAAGTTATAACAAGTTTGCCAACAGAAACTACACAGTTAATTATTTCAAAAATTATCCTATCCTGAATATTAGTCTACTAGATGTGCCCGCGGTTTCACCCGCGTTTATCGTTACTGCCCCGCCCCCGTGGGTCGTAGCGTGATGTTATATAGCCCATAGCCTTTCTCGATAAATGGGCTACCCAACACTAAAATAATTTTTCAATTCGAACCAGTAGTTCCTGAGATTAGCGCGTTCAACCAAACAAACAAATTCTTCAGCTTTATAATATTAGTATATGAACCCGCATTCTTTCACTTGCATGGATCTAGATTTTGTCAATAAATTTATGTCCCTCTGTAATAGTATTTTTCTGAATAAAAAGTACCCTACGTCCTTTTGTGAACCCATGACAACGTGTATACGAAATTTTATGATAGTCAGTAATATAAGTTAATAATAAGTCAAAAATAATAGGTAGTCAGAAAGCGTAACAAACATACAAAGAAATAAAACTCACATTAGTATTTATAATATTAGTTAGAAATCATCGTATAGTAATCATACTACCTTAAGGTCACTGTGTACCAATCAATACAATACATAATCCTAACTAATATTATAAAAGCGAAAATGAGTTTGTTTGTTTGTTTGTTACCTTTTCACGACAAAACCACTGAACCGATCATCCTGAAATTTTGCATATACGTTTTCAGGTGTACAGAAACGAACAGAGGCTACCTTTCATCCCGTAAAAAATTACTGTTCCCGAGGAAAACAATAATAACGTTCTTATGATAATAGATGGCGCCATGTGTCTTTCGAATCATGATTGAATTATATTATTATTTATTACAAGCAGAGTACAATCCGAATTGATTGTCAAATTCTAAATTAACGCGAGCGAAGCCGCGGGCAAAAGCTAGTAATAAATAACAAGGAAGTACCGTACAGAAGGTGCATAGTATTAAAGGCGACGCGGCGTGCGGCGGTTAGAATAATTTGATCCGCTTAGAACTTCATTGGACATATCGCACTCTTACTAAAACAAAGACCTATCTGAGTATTTTGGATTAAACTAAATTGAACTCTCTTGCAATTACTAAACACAAATATAACATTAGAATTAATAGTCACAAATAGAGTTCAAATTGCCTAACTTCTAAATTTGGAGTTAAGTCGCTGTTTTATTAAGAGTGCGAATTATTTTACCCGCTTAATTCTACCCACACTCCTGGCTTTACAACATCTGCCAGTCTAAACAGTGATAACTTAGAAATACCACACTCAATTAGAAAAAGCTAAACCTACCTACGTCAGCTTTTTCTAAATTGAATGCTATTTTATACTGTAAGCGAATTTTATCAAAAGAATATTGAACAAGATAAAGAAAATGAACTTATCTTATTTGGGAGCCAGTCAGTGCAGACCGGCGACACTTCGACCCAGTGGGATCTTTTGTGTCGACACTCTCCCAATAACGACTGCCATAGATGTTCATGGCAGCCGGGACCGACGGCTTAACGTGCTTTCCGAGGCACGGAGCAGGCGATAATTGTCAATCAATACGCACATAATTTCGAAAAGTCATATATAACTTCCGAAAGTCAGAGGTGCGCGACGTGGGATCGAATTTGAGACCCTCTGCATTGCAGTCTGTTGGTCTCCCCACTGAACAATCGCTGCTCAAGAAAATGATAAAACCTACCCTAAATTTAATTGTACAATGTCTTAAATATAAAAATGCGAAGTTGGGAGGGCATTGATGTCTGTCATACAGTTTATTTACAGTTTAATTCAGATATTTATTTACAGTTTAATTCAGATATTTATTTACAGTTTAATTCAGACACCATCGTACAGTCTATCTTTAAATTGTGAATTATGTATTATGTACAACAGTTTAATTCAGATATTTATTTACAGTTTAATTCAGATATTTATTTACAGTTTAATTCAGACACCATCGTACAGTCTATCTTTAAATTGTGAATTATGTAATATGTACATTTCTTATTTGTTTAAGATAGATTAACTGTGCTATGTTTTATGTGCAAATAAAGTTTTTATTATTATCTATTATTTATTATAGAATTATTTTATTTATGAAGGCGCAGACAAGCTCTCATACATTTATTCACTATCGATCGTCAAAGTTTACTAATATATAGTTAGTGAATTCACATATTTTGGGTAGATAGGTTTAGAAATAGGGGAGTGCCTATGAAAACTTTATACTACCTATTTAACTTAAATCAAAATAAAGAAGAATTGCTTGAACCATCGTTGGAATAGATAATAATATGGTTAAATATATGTACGTTGGAGCATTTCCTAAATAACTGTTTCACCGTTACTTTAAACCGATAAAACCAGTTTTATTTTATTATGTCTGCCTCATGACCAAATGTTCTAAACTAAAGCCTAAGTTCTGTGAAACACTACCGTAAAATAGTTTATTATGTTTTGCATTTATCCATAAATTATTTAAATGGCCGCCGTCAGTGCACTTTGAGGCTTTTCATACATTTTAATGTTTTAACTTTGCTAAGCATAACTGACTACCTGTTGTTAACTTGTTAGAAGCAGTTTTAATACAATGGTCCCAATGGTAGGACTGGCAGAGTTTGAACTTTTGACCTTTTGGCCGCCATTTTGAAGCGGCCGTTTTAGCCGGATGTCGCCACCATTAAACTGTTGCATATTATGATAAGTATAATTAACATTTAATCACTTTATTAATTATGTTTCTTCATAATATTATGGCGACATGATCTTATAATTTGGCAATGCCTGTGATAGAATACGGTATCGTACTAATTATAACTTTGCCTATAAAGCAAGCACCACATGAGACTGCATTAATAATTTTAGTTAAGTAATCTTAGTTACCAAATTTTATTGAATCAGCCTTGCACAAATACAGCCGTGTTTGCTTTGAAAGCAAAGTAAACAGTTGTCTTAAAAGGCTTGGTTTAAATATTAGAGATATTCGCAGAATATTACAATGACTAGCAATGCAATAACACCACTTACCCTCTTTCCCCTTCCTGCTCCTTCTCCTTCCCACTTCCTCCTTTCCCAAAGGGTTGGCAACGCGCAAGTGATGCCTCTGGTGTCGCAAGCGTCTATAGGCTACGGTAACCACTTACCACCAGGTGGGCTGTATGCTTGTTTGCCAACTTAGTTGTATAAAAAAACTAAAAAAAACTTGGCTATTTACTAACATCAACAAAATATCAATAATGTCTAATGTTTTAGTATACCTATATTTATTCCGTCCGAAAAAGGCAACACGAAGACAGCAATCAACTTTCATAATAAACCACCATTATTTTATAATATCTTATTAATTACCACACTAATTCGCCATCTTATAACAATTATTTTGGCGCGAAAGTCTTCATCTGTCACTTGTCAACTGTCATAATTACCGTCATTGCTTTAAGCTTGCAAAAACAAAATTGACGCGATATGAAACTTTCATACGATGACATAAGCGTGTTATTATAGAATTGTAAACGCAAGTATAGGTTGTAAGTAGTTAGTTCGGTTGAGAGGTTGTGAGAAAGGTGGCGATTGCGCAATGGCAGGTGGTGGGCTATTTTATGAGCGACAGGCAAGTGTGAAGGTCAGTGATCAAGTGATAGTAGGTTTGATATGACTGACAATCGAGTACTTATGTGTTTATTTAGAGCAAGGGTATTTCATGACAGGTTTAAAACGCTTATAGAGATTAAGGAAAAACAGCCATGGGTCGGTCAACGAACTTAAGGAAAGTCGCAGGCATTATATAATTGGCTATTTAGAAAAATAAAGAAGCAATCGTCAGATTATTTTAAGGCACTTACTCTATTACGACAGCCAAGAGTGATAAGTATTTTCGAAGACGGAAGTGTTTAATTCTCTTGTTCCGGTCATCCCCAACGGATACTGTGGGCTGTTAACGCAATTTTTGTCAGAAACATGGAAAATGCCAAATATATGAATCCGCTTTTTTCTAATTGGACTCAGTATAGGATCAAGTAGCGTACGCTTATTAACAAATGAGATACCCCAGCTTTAGATCAAAGCAATGAGTGGATTGATAATAATCCGTGGTGCCGTAGGTACAGACCAAATCCTTAAAGTAAAATACTTCAATACATAGGACAGTATGTATTGAAGTATTTTGCTTCAAGGATTTCTTTAGAAGCATTACTCTGCTGCAAAAGAGATTGCAAGATGTTGCTAGAGACAGATAGATGCGATGAAGCCCAGGACCATATTTATAACATTAATAACAAACAAAAAAAAATGTGTGACCCACAAATAGTTGTTCAGAAGTCTAGGTGTTCTTTGTGTCCGTTGTTTGAATGTTGGGAGTTGTCTTTTTAAAGAAACAACATCACAAAAAGTACATTATATTATATCTTCATAATATTCCGCTTCGCTTGTAACTTATACCACATTTGAATACTATCACGTTCAGTTATGAGCGGTTATGATAATTTATAAAATAATAGAGTTTTCTCTTCAGACATACGTGATTGGCCATATTGTTCGTTATGACCTCAGTTATTGCGTACATAACGATTTTAAATGGCTTTCTTTTTACCTTAGTTTTGGGCAATTTTTTAATACCTACCGCTCCATCGTTACTACGGTTAAAATACAAATTTTAAGGGAGCTTCTAAATAGTGAAATAACACGTACAAAAATACTCACGAAGCTGCGACAACCAAAAGGATAAGGCCGTTGCAGTTGCTATCTGTTATACACTGCAAATTACAGCAAAGGGCTTATGAACATCCCATGTTGCAATTTCAACATTTTATACTACAGTCCATAGTGACAAGACTAGTAATATTCTCAGTCGACCTCGGAACTGGGTTCCATTCAGTACTATTTCCAAACTCAGTTCGGGTTTGTTTAGATATATGTAGGTACTTCTATATCCTAAAATTAACAACCTCACTGTTGATAATCTACTAGTTTGATTCTATAATAATTCAAAGTAAGGTTTAGTTTATAAGATTATAAGTGACTAGCTGTGCCCGTGGTCTCCCCCGCGTCAGTGGTATTTGTGGTTACTGGGCCGCTCCCCTGAGCCGTAGCGTGATGTTATATAGCCTATGTCCTTCCCATGGTCTCAGGCTATCTCCATTCCAAATTTCATCTAAATCTGTTCAGCGGTTTGAGCGTGAAAAGGTAACAGACAGACAGACCGACAGACAGACAGAGTTGCTTTCGCATTTATAATATTACTAGCTTTTGCGCGCGGCTCCACCCGCGTGGTACCTACATCAATAAAAAGTAGCCTATGTCCTTCCCCAGATTTTAAACTATATCTGTACCAAATTTCATCTAAATCGGTTGAGTGGTTTAGCCGTGAAAAGGTAACAGACAGACAGACAGACAGACAGATAGAAAGACAGAGTTACTTTCGAATTTATAATATTAGTAAGGATTAGTAAGGATAAGGATTATTGAACATTTCCAATATAACTTTTCTTTTTGTACAGATTTTTCCCGTTTAATAGATCGAGAGGTCTCGGGTTCAAATCCCACCTACTGCACTATCGACGTAAACCTATTCCTAATACAGGCATTCTGGCTAAGTTGAACTAATTAACAAAAATACTAACTTTAATGTGTTACACAAAACACCAGTCATTTTTAAACATGTAGACAAGTCGAGTATTTTACTCTCGTGTAAACTTGGATCCATTTCACCTGATGCATTGTAAGTACATAATTATGTGATAGCTTAAAGCACAGTGCCATCAGTGCAGTTAAAATTGTGTTAACTTTGAATTCAAACAACTTTAGTTTCTGCTCATACAAATAACTATATGAGCCAAAAATTGAAGGTACGTTAAAACTAAAATTTTTTTAACGAGGCAAATGACCGATCCACTGGACTATGAGGATGTCAAAATAGAGAGTGCACTTGCGTTTGCGCACACACTTATAAACATCTGCGCAGATGGCCAGTCTCCGTCAATTTGCCGCCGTGACCGAAATTCTGTCTGGAGGACATTACTATCATACGTCTATACTAATCTATATCTATACTAATAATATTAAGAGGAAAGATTTGATTTTTTGTTTTTTTGTAAGAAATTAACTCAATAACTACACAACCGATTTTAAAAATTCTTTCACCATTACAAACCCATATTATTACCTAGTAACATAGGCTATACTTTTTTTATTTAAAAAACGTACTGTTACTAACCTAACCTAACCTTAAACCTACTTTTACGCGAGCGAAGCCGCGAGCAAAAGCTAGTTGTAATGCTGTAACCTCGATTCTTTCTAATTTCTTTCCTAATTACCATAATAAACATACCAGACACGAGAGGTCGGCAAGTTCAGTCCGGTTCTTGACCGAAACGGGTATATTGCTAAACTTTTAATTTTAATTATGTAAATGCAATTAGCTAATATAATACGTCAAAGTGGATTGAAAAGTATATTAGGCTATGTAATGTATTAGTAATACTGTTTGTAGTCTGTTTGTTGTTTTATATTAAGACTATAAGGGCAAAGATACATAGTCTTACGCTTAAGAGGAAACACAAGGGCCGTTTTTCCATACAAACGTAGTCCCCTGTTTCTTCCCTGGATAATGCCAGTAGAGCAATAAGTATTTCTCAAAAAATGTATGTGCTCTATTGGCATGTCCCTATGTTTTCCTTTTTTTTCATAAATTAATTATTAAAAGAGACATCAGCCTTCAAAAACCTCAAAATGTGACCAGATTTTCCGCTGTGTTCAAACATCCAGAAAACAAATTTGACTAGATTATATAAAAAAAGGAAAACATAGGAACACGGCTAAAGTCTTTCTTTAATCTTTAATGAAAAAGTAGTTAAATCGGTGAAGCTTTGGAAAAGGAATCAGGGGACTACGAAACGTAGATTATGTGTACTTTTAATAGGTATTTTCGGTCCAAGTTGCAGTTGTCTCTATCGCGCTCATGATACTATACATGGCACTGCGCGACAGCAATCGATTTTACTAATACCTATTTTTCAATTCTCTCGCCCTTAGTGTTTCCTCTTAATTATCTCTGAGGGGATGAGACGAATGCCAGTTATAGTTATAGGAACAGCCGAAATACAGCCGAGTCGATGTTTATAAAGTCAGGATTTTTGTGAGCTTTGCACCATCTTTTTTAGTATTGTCATTATATGCGGGAGAAAGAGACAAAGTAATGCACTCTGTAACTCGTCTCTATAACTCGTTGTCTCTATAACGCTCGTGCTAACATGAGGTGATGCAATTCTGGGCGAAATAGGACAAAAAGGCTTTAGCCAATCTGCGCTGAAATTCTATAATTTAAAATCGATTATGTTTTGACTTAAACTGTCAAATATTGGAATGTCAGACAATAATTGAAAGGCTTTTCTACGGTTGCTGCCGCTCATAAAGTGAACATTTTTACAGAGGAAAGCGTAAACATTATTTATCCCAAGAATCTTAAACAGAAAAAGTAATATATACGGTCGAATTGAGAAACCTCCTCCTTTTTTTATGTCGATGCGAGCGAAACCATAGTATTAAATATAGGTATTAGTATTTCGTAACTTCAGCCTTGGCGATCAGATATCAGCAACATGCTAATATTGTCTCAAACCTTTGCATAGATCTGAAATTTAATTTATTTATAAGTCTGTATTAATACATAATATAATCAATGCAAATTAGTATTGACCAATACCTACATAATTTATATTGCCAATATAAATTTATATTGCCTGCTTCTAAAACAATAAATTGTTTTATCATTAGAACGTGTTTATTATTCACATATGGTATAGTTTAGTTATGTGGAGATTCCATGTAATAGGGTATGATAAACTTTCTTCATTTACAAGCCAAAAAATGTGCCCGATATATAAGTATCATGAAATAAGAACTTTTTGCCGAAAAATTCAATAAAGCTTGGACCCGTAAATCAGTGCCACTTTCTCAAAATTGGTAATTAAGCAGGCGGCCACACTTTTATATACATAATATAATTATTATGTTTTCAAAACAGCTCCCTTTATTTACTTCTAAGGCAGCTTGGTCCTTTTCTTGTCTGGGAATCCCTGTGTGTCTTTATAGTATTTATAATATTTAAACAACGGACATAAAAACCACCTAGACTTGGCACTTTTTAAATGACTTACTAACTTGACTTTTTGTGAATCATACAAATGTATATCCCATGTGAGATCCGAACCCACAACACTTGGTGTAATCGCAGATAACCACTTCAAGGCCAGTGTCATCTCAGCCTATTGATCCCAACTATTTTCATGCATCAAATCTTTAACAGATACTCTTAATATCCATTTAAGAAATTCACTAACCATAAAGTTTCAACTCCAACCAAAAAAACGGATAAATAGAAACTTCATACCAAGCTTCATTTCCCACAGTCCTCAAATCCGTATTATTTTGAAGACACTTGCACTGTTGCTCGTCTAACTAGATAGGCATAGCAAACAGAACGGATCCGTCACTACTGAATGACCGTTAAATTTAAAACAATGGTGGTGAGAGCGCGCCAATTTCACCCGCCATCTTGATATTTTCATTTGAAATTAGAAACTTGTTATATTTGTGATTGCTTTATTGACGAAAGGGCACGAATGGCTGCCCTTTAAGCAAAACTAATTGACTCTAATAATTAATTAATTAGCTACTTTTTACGGCGCGCTTTACAATTTACATTATATTAATAGTGAACCTGTATGTCTGAGAGTTCTCCATAATGCTCTTCAAGATATGTGAAGTCTGTCAACCCGCACTGGGCCAGCGAGGTAGACTATGGCCTAATCCTTCTCACACTGTGACAAGGCTCGTGCCCAGTAATGGAACAGTTTAATACGGGCTTGAAATTATATATGTATTTTATAATAGTGAACCCTTCTCCCTAGCCTTTATTATTCCCAAGTCACTTGGAGTTGGCTTTCTAGTCTAACCGGATTTGACTGGATATCAGTTTTTACGCGAAGCAGCTGCCACCTGACCTCCGCAACCCGAAGGCTAACGATACCCTAAGGCTAGACCAGTGTCAGGATATTAGAGGGCACTGACTTCTCAATAACGACTACCATAGATGTTCATGGCAGCCGAGACCGACGGCTTAACGTGCTCTCCGAGGCACGGAGCAGCCGATAATTTGTCAATCAATACGCACATAATTTCGAAAAGTCATATAACTTCCGAAAGTCAGAGGTGCGCGACGTGGGTTTGAACCCGAGACCCTCTGCATTGCAGTGTTAGTCTCCCCACTGAGCTATCGCTGCTTCGTTTTATAATAGTGAACCGTTTAAATTAACTATTATCTTATTTTACTACGACAATAACATCATAATTGGTATCGCTAACTGGAGATTATCGTGCTCAAAAGGACAAATAAACAGACAAAATCTGGTTACACCTTCATTGCATATATAAACACAAATCTAATGTTTAAATCAATTGCAAAATCTATGACACTGATCGACGCCTACACTAATCTATAATTACTCATATTAAATAACCAAAGACATTTACCCCTTAAGGCTACACACATGTAGGTAATTATTACATATAAGAGGCACATTCTCTTTAATTTCTATAACCACAGTACATACTCAGCTGTAGTACTAACTATGACTCATACATTTATGTACTGTGCTCATACGTACAAATTGACACAAGAGAGAGTATTACTAACAAGGCAAAAATGTTTAACCAGTCGCATACGAATCCTTTCGTAATCGGTAAAAGTGAATACATCCAAAACAGATTCAACAAACTAAACTTTTTTACTAATAAACAAATATGTACCTACCGTTCAACAAAAATAATATGCTCAATTTTCGACTTTATGTCTATGACTTTATGATTCTCTTTTCTCTGTTGTGTGGTGTGTCGTTTGGTATATAAAAGTTTGTCTGCGCATACGTCTCTTGACATATTTTGTACTTGTGTTCACGTAATAATATTACGTCGTTTATTGTCAATTACAGAGGAAATAAAACTTTCTTTATTCGTTAAATTTTGTCGTAATCAACTAAACACCTATTGCCTTAAAGCGCCTTCTCATAAAATATAGTTGAGAATTATTTATGTTCAATTTATGGTTATTGATATTAAACTTGAAAGAAAGGGCTTAATTAAATATGATGTATAGGATAATTAATATTAATGATAAGTCTTGATTACATTACTTTTAGTACCTATATAATGCATATTTCAAAGTTCTCCATAATGTTCTCGAAGATATATAATGTCTGCTAACGCGCATTGGACCAGTGTGGTGGACTATGGCCTAATCCTTCTCATTGCTCTTGCCAATAATTTCTTGACAGAAAACTTCATTAACAATTTTCGTAATCCGAGGATCCAACCCAAGACCTCATGCACAGCAGACGCATATACAATGTGTTTGGTGAGTGGTGTCGGAGATTTTAATGTCATTAATATATGGTCATTTATATCTACAATCCATGCTTCAGTATTATTTTTATGTTACTTTGTTTTTGTGAAAAAGTGAAATAACTAAAAAATAACAGCAATAATTTTCTGTTATCATATATTTTTTTAAATTGAACTGAGATAGATTCTGAAAACATTTTATCATAAACATGTTAGCTATACTATGAGCTGTAAAACTAGAACTTTTTGTTTATTTTGGACTATCACAAGCGACTATATCGCTAAATTACCACGTGTGTCCGTGATTAGATAACAAAATAAACAAAAAGGCCGCCATTTCGCCCAAGTAACATAAAAAATAATACTGAAGCATGGATTGTAGATATAAATGACCATATATTATGGCATTAAAATCTCCGACACCACTCACCAAACACATTGTATATACTTCTGCTGCACTATAGTCCATAAATAGAATAAAAGCATATACAGGCATGACACTATTCAATTTACATGTAGTTTCTACTAAAGATATGACAACGTAGTTAAAGCACAAAAAAGCTGGCGATAACAACACCTACAGAACAATGGGACATTATTGCCAGTACAAAAAACTTGACGACATGTATGGTAGATTGACAAAAAAACTGATTCAACTGTCAATTACTGTCATCTATGATTTGATATGTCATGTGGAAAGTTTAATGGGAATGGGTGCATGATAACACATGCCTAAGTCACTATTTTGTTACTGGGAAACTATTCCCAGTAATGAAATACCCAGTAACCTTAATTGATAGTATTGGCTCGGAATAAAATTATCGTTGTAACTTCTTGTTAATGGTGGATCCTCATTAATCTTCTTGTTAGTAACTTTTTTTGTATATGGCCTGCCTTAATGGTCCCGTGTTATAAGATTGCGTGCGATCATGTGGGTTTCGATTCTCAGATTGTGCGAAAATGTTATTAAGCTTTTCTCTTAGGTAATTCTTAGTATTGCCTTGGCGGCGAAACGATGTGAATGCAACTGATGTGCATAAATCTTGGATTCGTGTCCGCATCGTGCTAAGTGTTATTAGGTTTTCCGTTCGGTAATTCTTCAGACGCAACATGGATTCTAAAACTATGCCCGGTAGATGACGATAGGTTCCTTTTAATACGTAGGATATAAAGCATACTTGGAAAAATGTGGGTTAAATATAATATAATCGTTATCCTTACTAATCCTTACTAATATTATAAATGCGAAAATGAGTTTGTTTCTTTGTTTGTTACGCTTTCACGCCTTAACTACTCAACCGATCAACATAAAATTTTGCATACACGTTGTCAGGGGTACAGAATAGGACATAGGGTACCTTTCATCCAGAAAAAAGAACTATTGCAAACCTAACCTAACCTAACCTACATTTACGCGAGCGAAGCCGCGGGCGAAAACTAGTATATAATATTCTACCACATACATACAACACCATCTAGCCCAAACTAAGCAGAGCTTGTACTATGGGTACTAGACAATGGATAAACGTATATATATAATTTATTTTTTTGTTGTAAATACATACATATTATACATAGAAACACCCAGACCAAGACAAACGTCAAATGTTTGACTTGTGCGGGAATCGAACCCGCGACCTCAGGCGTGGCAGTCGGTTATACTAACCACTACGTCATCGAGGCCATATACACCTGTGATTACCTCTGCCTAATAACGGGAGTAACTTTAGGGCTATTTCCGAAGGGTTAGGCAGATGTGTATATAGAGGCGTGAGACTATGTGCATAATCCTCAGAAGCAGCACGAAGTCTGCAAAATAAATGACTATTGGAGCACGGCAACGGCAATAGACTCACCCGCTATTTAATCATCACTGACGAAAAGCACTCACACTTTTGCTTATTTCTTCAGAAATGTTCTTGCCCTATGTATTCATATAGAGTGGCCAGATTCGCATTTGATGTTTTTTCTGAAGCCTTTCTGTCCCGGCTTTAGACTGACAAGCAAAGTCGCACAATATGGGTTATGTATTTATCATTTTGATACAGAACCCTAAAAGGAGAATGCTCTTTATTCAACGCGGATATTTTTTATGAGACAATCTAATGTGTTTATAGCTAAAAATATTTCGTCAATCATAATTCGTAAGTGGCAGTTACTGTTTCATGATCAATTTGCGTTCTATAACATACCAGTAATTTTAATTACATTATAGGCTAGAGGTCTTGTTCGTCGTGTGAAAGTATGTGTAAAAGTTGTTTTATACGCTTCCTAAACCGGTATTTTCTCTCTTTCATACAAGAATCTTCTCGTATTTGCTACCTCTATCGCACAGTGCAATGTCGCAGATACCGTTGCGAGTAGTGTTGCGAATCAAATATGTATCGAGTAATTTAATCGCTTCGTGCTATCGAGTTTGGTTTTATATTTACTTATAAGTTTTATTAAGGCAAGTCACGCAGATAGATAAACGAATGAATTATTGAAAGTGTCATCGAAATTTGATAGAGGTTATATTTTAACATCAAAACACAAAACTATATCCTGAGATGATTCGATTATCGACTAATTTCTTATCGATTACGTAAAATCCACTGCTGATTCGTCATTTCTGAGGCCTTACAAATATTATAATTAAAATTCAGAGCAACAGATTGACGTGATGTTTGGCATAGACCTGAACTGACATGATTGTTATGTAATTTTTTGCACAGAGAGTGACATAGGTTACTTTTATTTCATAAAATGGCCTATTTCTGTGTAATAGATCTTTACAACCATGAGAGCGAACTGCAGGCACTAGCTATTAAATACCTAATAAACCATTTGAAACATCGCAATCATCCATGATGTCGTAGCATTAAACCGAATCGTTCTACAATTAATTTATCGTAAGGTTAAAAGTAACATGTCAAGAAGTTTAAAAACCAAGGTAATGAACTCGAGCCTACCGTGCTTGACATACGGATGTCAGACTTGGAAATTCACTACAAAAGCCAAGCACAAAATCACCACCTGCCAGAGAGGAATGGAAAGAAGTATGCTTAGGATTAAGAAAATAGACAAGATAAGACACACCAGGATACGAACAATAACAAAAGCTACACATGCCTTGAGCTATGACCAGATACTCAAGTGGAAATGGGCAGGACACGTAGCGAGGCTCACGGACCAAAGATGGACCCTCAAAATTAACTTGTGGGGAGGCCCACAGGGAAAAAGAGGAAGAGGGAAACAGCTAACACGATGGCGAGATGATATTAAAAAAATTGCAGGCCCAAATTGGTGCCAAACCGCTCAAAATAAGGAAATTTGAGCATCCTTGGAGGAGGCCTTTACCCACCCGGGGTTCTTGACACAGATTTAAATTAACTTAGGAAGTAGTTTAATATTATGTAATTTATAAGAACAAATAAAGGCTTTTTTATTTTTATTTTATTTATTTATATCGTAAGGTATATCGTATTTGTGTAATTGCATTCAAATGATATTTGAACAGCGTTGTGCGCAACACTATACTGCGGTACTATTCATAAGAGAATAGAATAAGAATGCAGCGCACGCACTTATGTATCACTAGCATTCGTCGGGCACAGTACTTTTTTCTGGGCAAAGGGTACCTTATGTATTTTTCTGTACCTCTGATAACGTATATCCAAAATTTCATGGTAATCGGTCTAGTAGGACGTGAAAAAGTAACAAACAAACTCACATTTAAATCTATACCTACTAATATTATAAAGCTAAAGAGTTTGTTTGTTTGTTTGAACACGCTAATCTCAGGAACTACTGGTTAGATTTGAAACATTCTTTTAGTGTTGAATAGCCTATTTATCGAGGAAGGCTATAGGCTAGATATTGGCCGCGTTAATGTAGATTTAGTCAATAAATTTATATCCCTCGGGAACAGTGTTTTTTTCTGGATGAAAAGTTGCCTATGCCGTTATTTGTACCCCTGACAATGTGTATGCAAAATTTTATGATCATCGGTCGAGTGGTTAAAGCGTGAAAGCGTAACAAAGAATCAAACAAACTCAAATTCGCATTTATAAAACTAGATAGGATGTTGTCAATACATTCTAATACATTTGTGCACATTGCTAATGTCACAGAAGGTCACGCTTCTGTATAATAGTAACCGAATACCGATTTATCGACTAATGTTACACTACAATCGTATAAATTCCCCACTAGTAAATAACATGAAACATGTTTTTGCGGTATTATCACGATTACTGTAACACTTCGGGTGTGTTAGCATATATTTCTAGTAAGTTTGCGGTTTTTTTTGAGGTCACACAGACCGACTGTTATGAAATGTCTGATTCTATTCAGTACGATCGAGGCTATTATAGTTTGTTTGCTTTGAATTATGCATACTTTATACTGAAGTTTTCAGTAAAGCCTCTGACTGAAAATCCAGACGATTTTGGAATAGATTATTTAAACAGGTCTTTTTAAAAGCAAGTAATCCCTTTACTATCTGGAGGCTTAATACTAACTAAGCTCACATAAATGGAAAATTACATATCTTTATCTTATAGAAGATCGCAGCGATTTAATTTCGTGATACGTACCAATCTACGATAAATAGTTCTTTCGGAGCTTATGAAGGCATTTTCCTGTAAGCGTTCATACCGAAGTCACTTGTTGCAAAATCGGCTATACCCTACGGCTACCACTTCTCGAGTTAGTTTGCAAGATTGTTTATTTATCGTCCAATTGTTTAAAAAGGCTACTACCATTTTTTGACGCAATATCTGGAATCCTGGACATAAGGAAACGCATCCTAACAACCATGTGAACAGTTTCTGCAGAGAGCTGAGTTTCTAGAACATCTTAAGAAAGCGTTAAGATCCCACGTAATAGAGGATGAACTTATTGCCTTACATCGAACACTTTCCATACTCCGTTTTGGTAGGTACAAAAAATTTCTAAACAAAATAAATTGAATAACAATGCTTGACCCAGGAAAAGAACTAGAAACCTCACGATTGAACGCAAACGTTACTTATCTATTGGCTATTTAGTTAGCTATAAATGGATTTAATTATTCGATTACGTATACTCCGCAAAGGGCCTTACCACGGACGGCGGACAACCTTGATAGTTTGTCACTATGGTTGCCAGCAACCGGACAAGGATGTAATTATACAAGTGAACGTATTTAATAAGAAATAGAAGCCGGCCTTAGTCTTATTAACTAAACGTTAGACTCGCCATTAATATATTATTATTATTGCGTTTTAAACTCAGGTATTGGCTCATAATTTTAGTCTCACGATTCGATCGGCTTAATTATGGCAATGTATTGCAATCGGTTCAATTATTATTGCTTATTAATTTGTGCTTGCTGTTTCGCCTGTGTAAATCCCACGGTATAGCATACCATAATTAAATTGTCCTGTGTTCTACTAAGACGCGGTCTATTTATCTCAAATTTCATCTAAATTCGTTTTACACATGAATGGGTAACAAACACCCTATCTTTACACACTTTCTTATTAAGACTAATAAGAACAGATGTGCACAAATGCGAAAATTCGATTTCGAGAAATCGTATTTTCGCAATTGTGCGCATCTATAAACAAGGCCATAACCAATTTCCACTAGAGAATTGGACTGCCGGCTTTATGGAAAAAGAATGGGATGGGATAATAGAAAGATAATGGGAGATATGTGTATGATTCTGGCACATTCTATGTGTCCATATAATTGATAGCAGTTCTTATGGAAAACTGGAGTAAGAATAGTAAAATTGTGACTGCATTTCAACCAGTAAGTAAGAGTTTGGTTCAATATTTCTTATTAAAGACAATTACATGTCGCTTACATAAGAAAATACAAACAAATGCATTACACTAATTAGTCCGTTAACATAATACATATATGTAGATATCAAAACAAAAACACAGAACAAAAGGTAATATTAGAACTATGTGATACCCATATCTATGAATAATTTGTGCGATGGTCTAAAGCCGGCTCCACACGCTTGGCAAACGACGGCAAATAGCGAACATCAAACAACAAACGCGAACATGTGTTTGTTTGTTTTTGCCTATTTTTGTTTGTGTTCGCCAGTGTTCGGCATCGGTGTCGGTTTTTCATCACAAATTAAAGGATATTCGTCAAACAGTTCCAGCCGCTTACATACACAGCTACCTCTTCCATCAGCTTTCGTCCAATCTTTAACCAAATTCGTATTCAGTAGGTTCGGTAACGCGCAAGTGATCGGTATTACGAGCAATTGACTGCACGGATGACGTAGTAACCATTACGTCATCGCCTCCCTAGTGCCACTACACCCAGTGTTGAGGTTTCGAGTCACACACGAAACAAAAATTCGTGTGATTCACAACTGTTTGTTCTGAGTCTGGGACTTCGAGTCCCCCGCTATACAGGAATTATTGCCAGTGTGGCGATATCTTGTAAAAAAACAATAAAATCTAGACTACGGTAACCGCTTACCAGGCGAGGTGTAGGCTTGAGTTATATAAAAGATACATGAAAAGAATTCCTTTGGCATTTAATAATTTTAGTATTTATAAAAAATATTATCGTCGAGTCTGCAATGTTTTTCACCTCGCACGCTGCGCTTGCGCCGGTCGGCGCTGGACCTTGACGCACGTTTCCTATACAGCCTATCTGCTTGGCGCTGATTACGTATAACGATACGATGCTAACAAGTGCTAAAAGCGATAACATAACTGTTAGGTAATTGAGACAGGTCATGTCATTATTGAGAGTGATCTGGACTCTAATGGAAAGATTACTTCGTTCGATCTAGAGGCGTGGTAGCCTATTACAAGACTACCAGGTAACGTTCCCGTGTGAGAGCATTTATTTAAATTTGTGATCTGGAAACTATCAGTGGCAGCAACAGTTACTCTAAGAGAGTTATAAATTTTTGGAACGACCAGTAGACTTCTCTGATTAATTCCCTAAAATTTTACCCCTTCAACACCTTTGAAGTTCATAAGTGTTACTTTGTGACCTAAGTGAATAAATGATTTTTGACTTTGACTTTGAGATATTAAGGTCACACATTTCGTTAACTTTTTTATATGGCATGGAATGGTGTCAATTGTGTCCACAACAGTAACAATGACACCTATCCCTAAAGCGAGGGCAATGGTACACTTTGCCAGTTAGAATTTAAGTTCCAATTAGGCGATTACTGAGCGCATTTTCAGACACTATACTGCTAATGTAGGTAAGCAGCGGCTTTGTTGTGTCCTGACATTGCTGAAGTTCATGAGCAGCGATTACCACTTTCCATCAGGTGGGCCACTTGCTCGTCTGCCGCCAATGGCAATACAAAAAGAAAAAGTGAAAATTGCCTATCTAAGTAACTTTTTGACCTCTCAATCAAACTAGGGATCTTACGATCGATTGTAGACACGAGCACAAGTTTTGGTTACGGAATCGATAGCTAAACAAAAAATTTAGTCTTTAACTTTATGAGGTTATTGTTGAATATATCTTCTATAGGGGCTGTTCATTCAATGACCGCAATTATAAAACCTGTGACGCTACTTCTAATTATACAGAGAAAAAATTACACAGGCAGCTAGTATAAAACTAAGACGGATAAATAAATTATGCAGCCACAGCCATAAAAAGAAATGATATAACCTTATATTGATGCACTGTATTTCCTGTATGCCGGTGCAAGCGCCCCTCAGTTTCCCTCCGCGCCTTGCAAGCGCGCGACGTCAACACGACGGCCATTTTGAAAAAATAACAAAAGAAAAACCGCGTCAACCGCGAACCGTTCGAAAATTGAACAGCAAAAAAGTTTTAAACAATAAGTTCGTTATTGTGATTGGTGGATAATTAAAATGTGTTGTTACCTTTGTTTTTAAGGATTGCACAGTGCACTTATTGTTTTAAGGGTAAGTTTGTACAAATAATTGTTGTTGAACTTTGTCTTATTTGAACAACTTGGTTATATTAATGATCTCATGACAATGTAAGTTAATTAGGCAGGTAGACAGGTGTTTATCTTTACAAATTCCGTCTTCAGTAAATATTATGTCATATAATTAAACGGAAAACACTTGCGAGAACCTAATGTAGAGTCCATTGCACTGACACGCAGAGGTCTCGAGTTCAATTCCATGGCATTCACCTCTGGCTAATTAAATTTATATGTGTATTAAGTATGTAATTATCACTCACGTTCAAAAACATTTTGATGAAAATTGCATTTCATAGTGGTAGGTACCAAAGATGTGTGTTGTGCACTGCTGTCTACTAACTAAAAAGACGTTAAGTGATATGGAATGCTTAACGTCCTTTTGGTCATCAGACGGCAGTGCAGACTGTCAACCGGCACTGAGCCAGCCAGCTAATGCCTATGGCTTATTTCTTATCAGAGTAAGAAGACGCGCGATCACACAGCACACACACAGAGCTTATAAACAATAGGCCTGGAGTAAATGCCGAAGTCTTGGGCCGACTTTTTGTAACGTGAAACATATTTATACCGAAATTCATCCTGACTTTACGGGCGGTAATATAGCAAAAAAAAATATTTCGTTCATCTCGACGTTTTGGATATACATTTTCATTGTAGACCTCCTACAGGGCTAATATTGTGATTAAAAGTATCCATGCGCAATAAAATATTTATCTTCGTGAACATTTTTCTCAATGCCGTATGCCGTCGTGAGATTTCAACATGATAGTGTTACTAACACAAAGTCACGTTCGGCTGACCGGCGATGTGCATTTCATTAGCCCGTTTACCCTCTTCGCATTTCTAAGACAACATGATAAATGTATTCTTAATTTACACTGACGCGGACGGTACAATGGTTTAAGCACAACCACACACAGAACATATATTTCTGTAGCACACAAACTTTAAATCCTGTCGAGTTTGAACTCATAACACTTGGTGGATGACAATACCAAAGATAATATTTGTTCTGTGTGTGGTTGTGTTGTATGCATATTGCTACAATGTTTGTAAACAACCTCAAAACACAACGATAACACCTAGTTCAGAGGTAGTATAATTTATATAAATATGATACTTGTATCATATTATGTCTATGGGTATAATCAATATAATAATGACTTAAAAATAAACTGTTTTATTGCTTTCAAAAGTCGATGCTGCTTATCCCTGGCTTCGGAGCTGATAAAGATATGTTTTAAAACCCAGTGGCCCTCCCTTAAGTACTCTTCACATGAATGTAAAATGTATATTATTGTATACATATATATTGTTTTAATGTCAAGTACATTTACATATTCATTAAATTAAAAACAGTAGAAAAAAGAAAGAAATCTGCATTTATGTTTTTGTAAGACAAAAACTACAAAATCTATTCTGCTGTAGAAGAAATAAAATGTTTATTTAGGAATATAGGGTGCCACTATTGTAAAGAGCTTGATGTAGAACTTGATGTTTGTAGTAAGTGTAAGACGACAATTGTTTGGTCGATACCTACTTTACGCAGCAAGTATCGACCAATTTATACTTGCTGCGTCGCGATTGGATCATTTAGGTAGACTAAAAAAGACCCCATAACATTAACATTTATTTAAATACGGGACGCAGCCAGTCGATGCAACTGCTGTCTAAAAAGCCTCGTGTTTGAATAATAATAATTATAATAAATTCTTTATTTGTTCTCTCACACAGAAATGAGAGAGTATTGTATAGCATATTATCTATATATTAATACGTGAAGCAAAAAATTTGTACCCCTTTTTACGAAAATTGCGCGGACGGAGGAGTATGAAATTTGGCACAGTTAAAGTTTATATGGAGAAGGAGTGACGAATCCTAATATTTATATAAAATACGCATTAGAAATATATTAAATTATTAAAAAAACACTACACGCACACAACCATGCATTTGACACACGCAGTCGAAGCGCGTAGCTATGGTTACATATATCAATATATAATGACATATATCAGCAATATCTTACAGGCAAACTTTGATCGAATTTCGAGCACTAGGCGACCGCTAGTATCTAATTAATACATTAGTGAGTCAAATTATCTGTGTGAGAGACTGGTATCTATACTAGGAGACCCTGTGTGACAGATTACCAGCCTTTTCAGACTGGACAAGGCAACTGTTTTATACTAATTTATTAATCATAATGTTTTGATCTGTATGAAAATCGAAACTATAACATGGCCATTAGTAACCACTCAGACACCATCCAATACATTCAATCCAATTAAATCTTTACATATAACATAGAATTGCCATATCAGATAAGTATACCTATCCGTATCTATGTAAGTATATTTCCAATTTAATTCGCTCACGCATTTTAAATGCTTCATTGGAATTTATAATAGTATTATGACTCCATGTTATGATGAAACGCTATTAAAACTTTATTGCAAGGACCTGTCACTATTTGACCTTAATTTAATAGGTTTACACTGTTTACACCAATGCAAGTCTATGTATAGGCCAGCTGTTTCTTGCTATGTCATTAGTATGATAGCAATCATTGATAAAGAAAAATAAACCACAGCTAGACTTCATGATACTTTGAGCTCAGTCTGCGTAAATAGAAACACCCATGATTAAATTATGTTCGGGTACTTTGAAATAACTACACTGGAACATTGAGACAACTACCATCTTAGTCTCTCCGTGACCATGGCTGCTGCAAAGCAACCGAAACGTCGGGAAAGTGTAAACACAAATATAAATAGTATAATAGTATAGTAATAGTATAAATAGTTTTAATAGTATCAATAATTTAATTAGCTTAAAACTTAGTAAAGTTTAATAGTAATAGTAGTGTAAAAGCTTTCAAAAGTAATTTATAAAGTGTCAAATAAACAACGCGATAAAATCCGTATATAGTAGTTTAATTTCAATGAATAACATTCGCGTAAACAAAAGACAATATTAAAGAGAAATAATTTAACACTGTACGTAGTACTAGGGATAAGACGCTGAAAAAGTAAGAAGATACATTTATTGCTCAGCAGACACAGAAATCAATATATTATATAGCTGCATACATAAAACGAAAAACCATGATTCACTAACTGACTCAAAAGCACACCCAGTCCCTGGACCAAGAAAGCTGTAGCAGACTTTCCTTTTAAGCTGAAGATGCAATTTAAGAAATTTTCGCACTTCTCCCGAGATAAGACCAAAAGCATCTAACACCTGTCTTCCAAAGCCTATGCAGTTGACGATGACGATGAGTCTATGAGATTAAAGTCTCCTTGATACAAGAATTATTCCTAGAGCGAGAATCATGAATCATGTTAAATAAAACAAAACGTGTATAAACAAATAATCTACCCATCCACTTAATCTACTAGACCAGAGGTTCCCAGACTTTTTTCTCATTCACCACTTTCAAAATTTAGCTGGTTCCGGTGGACCCCCTGCAACTACATTTCTACCATATTCCTTGGCATTCGTATTTATATTGGTGAAGAAGCACAAAAATTTGATCTAGTCTCTCTAGGTTTTTTTTCTTTTTTTTAATATCTCGGGATTTTTTATAGTTCTACCACGGTAGGTGGCTTGACCATTTTTTTTTTAGAAATTAAGTAAAGACGAAGAGCTTACGAATTGTGAACCCCCATTTTGTTGTCACGCGAACGTAGACCCCCGTCGAGTCTCCCGTGGACCACTTTAGGAACTAAGGTACTAATTAATTGTCTCATTGAATTAATTTGTTTAAGCAGCAGTCTTGATTTGACTAACGTCTAGGCATGTGTCATCATATATCTACTAAAATTAGACTACATAATATTAAATTGTCTGGTTTTAAAAGCAACAAGAGCAAATAAGGTTTTATACAAATAAAATAAATAAAACTTTACATTTACTATACTTTTGGTAAGATTTAGGTCACGATCACTCGGCTGACTCACATTTTCATAAAGACTGCTTACTTAAAATGTTAATCATGATACTATTTATATATGTAGGTATCTATAAAATTCTATAACATACCTAAATTCTGATTTATTTATTTACTTTTAGTGGAATAAAAGGATATAAATTTATAACATTGATTAACTTAGAATAATCTATACATCTATACAAATAAATAAAATTGAAGTGTTTGTTTGTAATGTCAAAATAACAGCTTTTTATCTAATGCATATGAAAGTATATAAGATACATATACGAAAACATCTGTTTTTAAATTTTTTGTCTGTCTGTCTGTTTGTTCCGGCTAATCTCTGGAACGGCTGAATTTTGACGGGACTTTCACTGGCAGATAGCTGATGTTATAAGGAGTAACTTAGGCTACTTTGATTTTAGAAAATAAATAGGGTTCCGCGGAGACAAACACTTTTTAGTTAAAATCTACGCGGACGAAGTCGCAGGTAACAGCTAGTCCATAAATAAATACGCAGAGAAATTTATGTACAACTTTTTTAACATACCTTTTATGCGCACGGACGGGTTTGAGATATGGAGTTAAAGTTTGGAAGGGCAAAAATAAATAAATGTATTACGATCGAATTTCGACCACTGGGCGACCATAGTATACTTAATTAAAATTACGTTTACTAGTATTTGAATAACCTTGTGGACTTTTTTTGCTAAAGACCAAACATACGCACAATTTCGTTCATCTGGTTATCCTAACTATCCTAATCCTAATCCTAACTAATATTATAAAAGCGAAAATGAGTTTGTTTATTTGTTACCTTTTCACGCCTAAACCACTGAACCGATCATCCTGAAATTTTGTATATACGTTGACAGGTGTATAGAAACGGACATAGGCTACTTTTCATCCCGAAAAAAATTACTGCTCCCGAGGAAAACAATAATAAAGTTCTTATGATAATAGATGGCGCCACGTGTCTTTCGAATCATGATTGAATTATATTACTACAAGCAGAGTACAACCCGAATTGATTGTCAAATTCTTAATTAACGCGAGCGAAGCCGCGGGCAAAAGCTAGTATCAAATAAAGGATTGGCTGTCATGCGGATGTGGAGTGTGACTAGAGACCCTAGTGTGTGACTCGTACGTATGAGTTACGACAGACTAGAGACTCTGGACGCGCTAAGTCAATGTTTTCAAGCTTTAAAGACACGTTTAACGTAACTAGTGTTCCCTTAGTGCTTTAAATTAGACCGTAATCACTATTGAAAATTTGAGGAAAGTTTTTCCAATGTTCTAATTTTTTTATTTATTGTTGTCAATTAAGAAATTTCTCAAAGTCAAAGTCATAAATCGTTTATTCACTTAGGTCACAAAGTAACACTTATGAACGTCAAAGGGGTTAGTGAGTTTGTTACATTAATGTTAGTTGCAAGGTTCAGGCAAAAGGTTGAGGCAATGAGAAGATACCCGCAAGAAACTCAAGGCCACTCTTATAAATCACCAATCTGAAAGCAAGAGTTAAGACGAATGCTTTTAAATGCACGAGCTTTAGTATTCGTCTTAAAACTACTAAAAAAAATATCGGTTGACAAATAGAGGGGAAAAAGGTACTGAACTGTTTTGTCATTGCTTTTTATATATTGATTTTTCGAGTGGTAGGCTTTGCTCTTCCTAATTGGTGACGATAGTACGGAACAAATAAGCCAGCTTGTACGTGGCATAGGAGCAAAGCAATCTTATCTTATCTTATCTTCTATGGGGGCCAGTCAGTGCAGACCAGCGACACTTCGACCCAGTGGGATCTTTTGTGTCCACACTCTCCCAATAACGACTGCCATAGATGTTCACAGCAGCCGGGACCGACGGCTTAACGTGCTCTCCGAGGCACGGAGCAGGCGATAATTGTCAATCAATACGCACATAATTTCGAAAAGTCATATAACTTCCGAAAGTCAGAGGTGCGCGACGTGGGTTCGAACCCGGGACCCTCTGCATTGCAGTCTGTTGGTCTCCCCACTGAGCTATCGCTGCTCTTCGAGCAAAGCAATACTATATCTGCGTTTCCTTTAAAGCCCTCTATGGCTTTATACCATCACCATACCCATCACATGCACTTGCCTAGTTGACCTAGAACTTGGTGCACACCTAAAATGCAAATTCTGGAGAGCCGTGCTGGGCAAACGTACATTCTGCAAGTAGTGCTTAATAGTCAAAAACTTCCACCTGACAACTGAAGGTTCAACCACAAACAATCGGAGTAGCTTCATGTTGCAACATGTTGCGAATGCCGCACATGTCGAAAACATAGCGGCTTCCATGTGTGCTGATGTAACGCACTGTTCCATTGTCTGATGTAGTAGTGTATGGGGAAATGGCATCACAATGGACATTATAGACAGCTTCTTCAGTACGTCTAGGTGCTTTCAAGTGTGAAGTACTGGTGAGTGGTGAACGATTATTCGATATTCGAATGTGCTAGGTAATCTAATGCTTTAAAATATATTTCGAATGCGATTCGCTTCCTTACATGTTAAGTTAGTATTATAAAAAAAATTGGGGCAGTCTTTGCGGACTGCCGATAGAAGTGAAAACTTTAATCCTTAATCATAAAATGTTAAATTTAAAAGATGTCAACCAAGCAATGTGACAAGATACAGATTGTAACATTTTCTGGTGATGAATATTTTTTTATTGTTATTATACTCTACTACTTTTAAAGTTTATCGATTTGTCGAATTATTCCACTTAAATTACCTAAGGAAATCATCTAATATGATTTGATGCTGATGGCTGCTCGCTCAAACTATTAGAACGACTGTCGATATAAATAGCTGTTTTTAAAATATCAAAGGTGAATAAAGTTGACATGTTCAGTTAATTATTCGAATAAAAAGTTAGCACGCAACTGGACATATGAATATTTAAATCATTATTTTTTTCGATAATAATCACACATTGCTAGTGATCAGAAAAAGAAATAGGTTCTCAGTGTTTTTAAGTCCCATGTGGAAAACGCCATGCCTCGTGCTGTAGGTATACAGAAAGAATACAGTACAGTCAATAAATAATTAACTTCTAACTACCGAGATCGTAAATCGAAACTATTCATGACCAAGGTTCGTGAAAGCATCACAAAATACTGTAAATGTATGATTCCATACAATTTCTAGCAGAAAACATACTCGCACCACATGCAACGTTACGCTTGTTACTTATTTGGGGTGTATTCAACTGCAAGTCGCAATTGATCATCAAGAAGTAAATCGTGAGTAATTATTAGTGTTAGTCACGATATAAGATTGTGATTAATAGATGAAGATTTAGATTACCTCGGTGATGCAGGTCAGGCAAAGTGTTATTGGATGTTCTGCCAAGAAAATCTCAGTAGCAGCACGGAGTCTGGAACAGGTCCCGGTAGCCGGCAATAGCCCTGACTCCTATTACGCGGAACCTAAGACTTAGTTGGCGAAATATGATAATCATACCCTAAATACAGGATGTCCGGTAATTAATGGATAACCTTGAAATGTCTTATAGTAGAATTGATGGCCGTTCAGAAAAAAAATGTATATTAAAAAAGTGCAATAGCTAATCATACTTTTGACTGTCTATCTATTAGCATAATTAGTGTTTAATAATAAAATAACAAAAAACCGATGGAATTCATTCATTTATGGTTGTAGTGTACAAGAAAGTTAAATATAATAATTAAAAAAAAATCATATCTCGGGTAGTAGTTAGGATAGATTTTTCTCATATTTTTTTTCTGAACGGCCATCAGTTCTACTGTAAGACATTTCAAGGTTATCCATTAATTACTGGACATCCTGTATAATAGATAGTTAGATTATAGATTTTTAAGACCTATGGTTATATACCTCTACTGACTTTTTCGTTAAGCATGGTACTATGTACATACATATGTATGTGGAAAATATATAAGTTAGCACTATATATTTTCGGTTCTATTATCAAAATAATGCGTAAATTTTACTATCTAACTTCTAACTAATATTAAAAATGAGTGAGTAGGCGAATTCTTGAATTATTTTTAAAATATCTAGTTTGTTATTAGTCAATCAAGTATTTGTTAGTCAATCTCGCGTAAACCGTTAAAAGATATATGTATGTACCTTTTATTATAATATATCATATGCGTAACAACAACAGTTGTGAACAACAAAACACGAGAATCACAAGGAAATCGATTTATCGATATTATGTATTCGATACATCAATTTCCTTAGAACAACACGAAGAATTTATTTTCAGGTCCAAATTAAAGCTCCGCTCCGGCAAGATTACATAACACTTTTACTAAAGTCAATTTATCCCGTCGAGTCGAATAGTTTCACTTTAGTATGTTAGATACGAGTAGGCAGGACAGCTTGAAATACGTTAAAGACTCAACAGTCCACTTAACGATTCTCCGTCGAACTAAAATTGCTAATTGAAATTAAACTACTATATACGGATTTTATCGCGTTGTTTATCTGACACTTTACTACAAAACTTTGAAAACTGTTACACTACTATTACTATCAAACTTTACTAATTTTTAAGCTAATTAAATTATTTAATTTCAATGAATAACATTCGCGTAAACAGAAGACAATATTATGTAAAATTGCTAAACTTAATTTAATTATCAATCGATTAAATCGAATAATCGATTGTTGTTGTATTGACATACATGACTAGTGTTGTACGATTAACAAGTGTACATACCGTGTCTGACATGAACGTTGCGTGTTGCTCATTAAAGCGCAATACCTCATACTTATTTACGTACTTCTCAGAACATAGAGCGCATTGAGTCAGTTATAAGTTATAACAACTACTGATTGTGCTAATCATGATTGATGATTTTGTCGGTTTGCTAGCTAGCTTTTAACCGTGACTTCGTTTGTATGGACTTCTGTTGCTAAACTTTTTATCTTATCCCGAGCAAATTGCCAAGAATCCTACATGTATACATGTAAAATTTCAAGCCTCTTATAATAAGCAGCAAGGCGACTACAGCATAACCTGCACCCCGAAGGAATTGTTGAACAAACTGTTCACTTTGTAAAGCGAACCTTGCAAGTGCAGCTTTCTAGATTCAAGGGTTTGAACTGGGCGTTGAGGACTCAGTCTAGGACTGAGTCAGACATTCTTATTTTATGCACTAGGCACTTTTATACCTGTGTCGCGGGAGACTTTAAAAACATCCAACAACGGACACACAACTCGCAGACTCGAAACAGTCATTTGTGGATTACACATAATTTAATGTCCGGTCGGGATCGAACCCACAACACACGGCGCAGTGGTACTAGCGAGGCGAACACTAAAACCACTAGTATAGGTATAGGTATAATTATATGGTATATTGATGTGTACAAATCGCGAAAGTCTATGATATTTATTTTTAACTTATGATAAATGGTAGTCAGTTGCCTCATCGTCAATTAATTCTCTACTATTAGATAATACTCCGCTTATCCGGTTTTGTTTAGCAACCGTTTGAAGGGTGTGTTTTCACTAAAAAGAAGGCTGTAAATAAATTGATTACGTAAAATGTTTTTAATATGATCATATATTATCTGATAAAAGTGAATGAAGCCAGAGAAGTGTGTCAGGATCGTAGCAATGGGAAATTCGTACTCTCTGCCTACCCCTCTGGGAAACAGGCGTGAATCTATGTATGTATATTATCTAATAAATTAATTTGTTGTAAAGAATGCGATTGGCGTGGTGGTTATGAATGCGAATTTTCATGCGATCTCGGTTTCAATAACCTGGTCGCGCCAAATTTTATTGGGTTACTCTGTCATGAAATTCTGTTGACGCTAATTCTCGACCTGTGCCCGGTAGATGACAATAATCTCGTTATTACGTCAAACCCAAATACATATCGTTCAAAAGTGGGTGTAATACATCCCTGCCCACATTGTTGGGGCGTGATGCTCTATATAGGCGCGACACTTTATACCTATGTGTTTTAAAGAGCCCGTATTAGGCATAAACAATGTATCGCTAGCGACCTGACTTTAAAAAAAATTTTATACTACTAAGATGGCAAACAAGCATACGGCCCATCTGATGGTAAGTGGTCACCGTAGCCTATGGACGGCTGCAACACCAGAGCCATCACTTGCGCGTTGCCAACCCTTTAGGAAAGGAAGTGAGAAGGGGGAAAGAGGATGATTGGGCCTCCGGCACTCTCACTCACCGAACGAAACACAACAGTAGGAATACTGCTATTTCAAATTGATATTCTGTGAGAGGGTAGTTCTTCCCCGATCGAGCCGGCCTATTCAAGCTGAAATCAGCCAGGCTCTACTACTTAAAAACATTAGTCACAAAACGATAAGCTATGTAGGTCACACAGTTTTTGTATCGTACGAGAATCGAATCCACATCCACATTAACAATGATGATTAATAGCGTGCATTCAATATTTCATTTACGTCGAAAAATTCCTCAGTCCTACGTCAGAGTCAGGAGTTTCTCTGTACGTTATAACAATTTGACTGACCCGGGCATCGAATGCTCACTTCTACTGACAACAAGACTACCGAATCATAAATCAGCATCGGTATGTAGTACAAATGTATACGAAAGATACATTACACTGCTTTGAACGCATGTAGGTCGCGTACGATCAACGGTACCCCAGTAACCAGTTCTAAAGCCATCCTAATGTACGGACATTGAGTTACATGTGTGGTTACTGCGGTGGATTGTCCAACTTCTGTCCGAATAAGACCTTTCTTTTTGGCTACAGATGACGTAATGAAGGGACATCTCGATGTGTTACGTTGAATGTTGCAAATTTGATGTTCGCGCGCGCGGGATAATGTAGGTATGTGTGATTTGAGTTGTGCTGTGTTTTGGTCTTCCTTTCATCTGCTATAATCGCTTATGGACCACGACTCTAACATGTAACATTACAACTACATATACCAAAAATACTCTTGGATAAACTAGATATTTGATAAATTACACGATTATTGCCGAACGGACATATAAATAAATATCTAGCATCGATTCAATCAATTAAGCACCTGCACCAGGTATCATAGGAACTACTGTAATATTTTAAGACCATTTTCATACGAAATTTTAGCCAAAGCAGTACAGTGATTTCACTGTTTAAACGTAATAAACAGACACATTCTTTCGTGTTAATAACAAACTAACAACATCCGCAGCTCCAAACGTGTGGATTACACGGGATATCATCTAGATTCTAACATAATACACCAGAACTATTACTGCTAATACCCTAGATCATCTATCAATGTTACATTAAGACCTGGCAGATAACGTATATCCAGACTAAAAAATTATCACTCTAATTCTGATGGGGGTGGCATATCCAAGCCCTGAAGACTTCAGGCTTCTGCCTCTGAATTGTACCGTGCGGCTTATGCAGTACATTCATAAGGAGATAGCTAAGGGTTAAATCTTGGGGCCGACACAAAAGATCCCACTGAGTCGAAGTGTCGCCGGTCTGCACTGACTGGCCCCCACACATAAGATAAGATAAGATAAGATCACCCAAATTGGATCAGTCATTTCCGAGTCATGAGCACACAAGACGAACAAACGTTGTTTTATCATACCTACATAAAGATGAGTAGGTATATACTTACAGATATGTGGGCCATATTCACCGGTATTAGTAACTGATTGCTGATTATCCTAATACTCGTTCGAGTATTGCACGATCAGCGGTTATAATGGCGTAAGATTTTTTTCTATAATGAGAAGACGACTGTGGTTGCAGTTATAGAGTTTAATGGTCATCAATATAAATGTGGTACATCTCGATATTCAAGGCCACAACAACTTTTTTCAAATGAGTATAAAAATGACTACTTTTATGTTGCTAAAGTAGGTAAATACTTACGCTTGCAATCCTTGTAACATTAATAAGTCGTTGTTGTTTTTGACCCTACTGACCATATGACCTCCAGAAGCCTGGAAACCCTTATTACGACAGGTTCACCACAAAGTGGTGGAAATGCAAGCTTCTAGCAGTCATACTTCTTTTTGCGAAATTTTCTTATGCCTAATTATGTCATCACCAAAAATTTGGCAATAGTTCCGTGGTGGGAACTTCCATTCAAAAGCCAAACATTTACTTTATACTTTAGTGGCTTGAATTCTATAATAATCTTTTTCAAAATTAGAAAATATTTTTTCTGTAGATCTTCCAACTCAATCAAATTCTAAATATAGATATTTTTGACTAATTACTAATTGGTTTCAAGCTCAATATTTTTATATTATGATGTCTTATAAAATTATACTTTTTTATGTCTACTAAAATAAACAATAAGAAAGGCAGCTAAAATCATTTAACAGCGCTTTCGCCTTAGGGTAGTTACTGGCAGGGTAAGCAGAGAGTACAGCTTTTTACTCGCTACTCATACGACTGAATGAATCTTAAACAGTCACCATAATTACTGCGCAGTACGGTACACGATATGTTCAGGTTATTGCTCACTGTGATCACACGTCGCGTCGTGGCGAACATAATTGTGGTAGAAAGCCGACGACACACTTGCCTCCTTCCGTGAATCGCTTAGATATACTAAACATTACCTTGTATCATTAACATGGTATTAGTATATCTAAACTAATCTGAATTGTACCGTGGGGTAGTAGTGCATGAGGTCCCGTGTTTTATACCCGGGTCGAGCCCAAAAGTAGATATTAGGCTCTATTGTCTTTAAGTATAGACCCCGCACTAAGTGCAAAACGTGGGACACAAAGGACTTCTCAAACATTCAAACAACGGACACAAAAACACCACATTAGGAACAACTAATTGTGGATCACACAAATATTTTGTTCCGTGTGTGGAACTTGCAACTGCCGTAGTGGCAATAGCCAAGTGACAAATTAAATCAATACGACATTTAGCGTCAGTATGTATAATATAATAATATAATATAATATAATATTCTATCACATCGGTACACACAACACCATCTACCCCAAACTAAGCAGAGCTTGTACTATGGGTACTAGACTACTATGGGTAATGGATAAACATATATATATTATATATACTTCTTTTTTTTGTAAATACATACATATTATACATATAAACACCCAGACCAAGACAAACATCCATATTCATGCACACAAATGTTTGACTTGTGCGGGAATCGAACGTGCGACCTCAGGCGTGGCAGTCGGTTACACTAACCACTACGCCATCGAGGCCGATCAGCCATTTATTTAAATAAATTGTCCTTCTGCTGGGTAGAGGCCTCTCCTCAATGTGGGAAGGGTTAGGCCATATTCTACTACGCTGGCCCAGTGCGGGTTGGCAGACTTTACATATCTTTGAAATCATTATGTAGTACTCTCAGACATACAGAGATCATCCATCTCACGATGTTTCCGTTCACCCTTAACTTTATCATTAAAGCGAGCGATATTTTACTATTTAATACGCATCTATCTTCGAAATGTCTGAGGTGCCTTAGGCCCAGGCCTTGGGGTCGAACTCGAGACCTCTGCGTGACAGTTCAACGGTATGCTATCAATTAATAATAATAATAATAAATTTTTATTGATAATAAAAGTACAGTACAAAAATATTGGAGCCTGACTCCTGAGCTAGGTCGAGGCCTGTGTTACAGGAGACAGTGTCTTCCCCACGAAAATCATAATTACGAAACTATCAATAAAATAAAATAATATGTTAGTGCATGCTGTGTAAGTGTATGTGTATATGTTGTGTATGTGTGGTATGTGTTGTATGTATGTATGTACATATGTGTGGTGTGTGCATGTGTATGTTAACGTATAAGCAGTTCCTATTTACATTCTCTTTACTTCTTCTCCCTAGCCTTTATTATTCCCAAGTCACTTGGGGTCGGCTTTCTAGTCTAACCGGATTTGACTGGATATCAGTTTTTACACGGAACGACTGCCATCTGACTTCCGCAACCCGAAAGCTAACGATACCCTAAGGCTAGACCAGTGTCAGGATATTAGAGGGCACTGACTTCCCAATAACGACAGCCATAGATGTTCATGGCAGCCTGGACCGACGGCTTAACGTGCTCTCCGAGGCACGGAGCAGGCCATAATTGTCAATCAATACGCACATAATTTCGAAAAGTCTTATAACTTCTGAAAGTCAGAGGTGCGCGACATGGGTTCGAACCCGAGACCATCTGCATTGCAGTCTGTTGGTCTCCCCACTGAGCTATCGCTGCTTTTGTTTTTTTTACATTCTCTTTACTACGTTCATAAAATTCCTACGACAAATCCTTTTCAAGTTCACATTGGTCAAGACCGCAATAACCATATAACTGATTATATAACATTACATATTACTAAAGTAATTCAAAGTCAGCCACCATGCGAGAAACAATAGCTCGGCACTACAATAGATCTGATATATCTGTTACTACCTGTGCCTGCAATACATAGAAACTATTTATTTAATTAACATCGCTTGTTCTGCTTGGTCCACGTGGGTTTTATATTAAGGTAGCTAACACATAGACCGACTGATATGGTCACTATAGATTAAGAAGCCTTGGGGTCTCCACTAGTGATAGGGTTTCCAGTCATACCATCAAAAACTGTATTATAATTTATCTTGTTATGTGATTTATTCCGCATTTGACCCTCATGTTTCGTCCCGAAAGTAAAAATACGCATTCTCCCCAAAAATTGTTCCGCATATGCCCCGAAATTTAGATAAATATTAATTTCTTAACGTAATTCCTATTTCGTCCCAAATTATGTTCCTTTTTGACCCTGTTTTTTTTTGTATAGCAGATTTTGATGTACCATCAGCCGAAAAATATTTTAAAATACCTCCTTGATCTCTCGGCGAAACTTTGGCTTATGATTACATGACATCATGAGCCCGACATTGAAAAGACTTAATATAATTTTTAAATATGTTTTGTTTTGCTAACCATATGCTCAAAAATGTAAGACGAAAATGGAATAATTAAAAAAGAGGGGCGAATGAGGAACATTTTTGAATGTGGGACGTAATGTAGGGGCGAATGCGGAACAAATCTATTATGTACATATAATATAACTAGCTAGTTAACTACAAGGGACAGCTTTCCCATGCCGTGCCGATACCGCGCTAATGAGTGGCACTACTGTATTTGAGTTCTTGGGTAAATCGTAGAACCAAGTAGGAAACGTCATGCCGATTAGGTATCTAATTCTCCAGCAAGTATATAATGTCCTCCAGGCTGAATTTCGGTCACGGCGACTAATGTTAACTGAGACTGGCCATCGACGCAGGAGATATTATAGGGCACAAGGTTGTGCACAAACACGAGTGCACTCTTGTTCCCTAACTCTCATGATCCGATGGGACGGTAATCCAACACAACCGGATAGAGATCGCGCAGGACTAACGGTTTTACGTGCTTTCCGAGGCACGGTGGGGTCTAACACCGCCAACTTCCTAACTCCGGGCTGCTATTGAGATTTCTTAACAGAAAAACCCAAGAAAAAACCTCGATGGCGTAGTGGTTAGTGTAACCGATTGCCACGCCTGAGGTCGCGGGTTCGATTACCGCACTAGTCAAACATTTGTGTGCATGAACATGGATGTTTGTCTTGGTCTGGGTGTTTCTATGTATAATATGGGGATTAAATATAATGACCACCAAAAATACTAATTGCGCAGCAAAATATGCTTACTAAAATATATCATAACGAGCACCTATATGTCTCAAATCACTGCATTCCGTCTCGGAAAGGGTTATGTTAGGTTCCTTCTTAAACCCACCCAAAAATAGGAGCCCCGCGAAGCGGGGCTCCGTCGACTTAGTTTGATTACTTTAAATATATTTTGCTGTGCAATTTGGTGACCATTTACTAGTTTTGACTATTATATTTTACTATATCTGGTGATAAGTTAAACATAAGACGTTTGTAAGTACGGCGGTACAGGCAAAATACCCGTCCGGCGCCGGCGCTGGCTAAACCGTTGCCGCAACGTGTGAAAACTCATTAAGGATACGTCTTGCTCACCGTTCTAGTACAAATAATAACATTCAATTAATCAAAATAGTTTACTCATTTAGGTCACACTTTCATAATATAACATTGTTACACATTATGTTACGAAACGCAAATGTTATTAATATTATGTAACATTTATGTTTGCAAATCTTTTCGTCAAGGTCATTTATAAAAGAAATTTATGTAATAACTATGGTAGAAGGGTAGGCCACAAATCTATTACGAATATTATGTTTTATGTAATAGGGTGTGCTAATTGTAGTTTTTTCGCCACATTAGCAGTCTTTATGCTCTCCTTCGTATCTCATACGACAACCCTCATAGCTGAGCGACACAGCGTCCACCTAGTTAAAAATGGTTTCATCTTCCACTTAAAAGAGATTAGATCATTTTTAAAATCTGCCGAATTAAAATAGTTAGAAATCAACCCGTTCTATTGCAAAGTTCCTTTCTAACTATTTTCACTCGTTTTGTCTTTTCCGCTAGATTCTTTGTTAGTGGAAGTACTTCGATGAAGACTAAAGTTGCGTATGGAATGGAGGCTGTACGGAGACCACCCTCCGTACAGGGGAAGCCCGGCTTAAGAGTATGAAATCTGTTACTGCGATTCGCCCAATGAGTTTCAGTTCCGGTAGCAGAAATAGCTACTTAATTACATACCTTTTGTTTTCCCTACGACCTGTAACGCGCGAGTGATACCTACTAATATTGCAAGGTAGGCTACGTTTACTGTTTATCACCAGATGTGCCGCTAATTTCTTTGCCTCTTTTGCTATACAAAATATACTGTCGCAGAGTTTATACCTTTGCTAATAAAAGTAACTAGCGGTCGCCTAGTGCTCGAAATTCGACCAAAGTTTGCCTGTAAGATATACATATGTCATTATATATGTAACCATAGTTACGCGCTTCGACTGCGTGAGTCAAATGCATGGTTGTGTGCGTGTAGTGTTTTTTCATTAATTTAATGTATTTCTAATGCATATTTTATAAAAATATTATGATTCGCCCCTCTTTCTCCATATAAACTTTAACTGTGCCAAATTTCATACTCCTCCGTCCTCGCAATTTTCGTAAAAAGGGGTACAAAGTTTTTGCTTCACGTATTAATATATAGATTCTATCATAGATGTATGGACAGTTAAATACGGGCCTGATATCATGGGCGCCGGCAACAGGGTACAAGGGAGTGCACTCGCACCTCCTGTAGGAAAAAGAAAAAGAAAACATAGAATGTTTTCTTTTTCGATGTGCGAAATACATTCAATAATATACTCGCATCTGAATTTGACATTATATTTATCTACAGAATTATACATGTATAATTCTATATTTTATATCAGTTAATAAATGCAGATGCACCTCCCTGAAAGTAATTCTGGCGGCGCCCATGGCTAATATTATATAGGTATGTATTTATATAAACACCTCTGTCCCGAACAGATGAGTATTACACACCCACATACAGACATGTAGCATATATATAACCTTGTGTATGTATGTGTAAAATGCATAACACAACGCAATAACTGCACGCGATATTTAAGCCGTCAGCCCTTTAACTAAACTGTTGTGCTAACACGCAGTAAAGTGCTATTAGTGTGGGCAGAGGCTAACGGATGCGTTATGAGAACATCCTTTACTTGTAACCTTAGCCTTGTGTTGTGTATGCCCTCTGTTTGCGTACACTTTTATTATTATGTGAGATTCAGAGCATGGAGTGAAGCGCGCTTCTAATGAGCGTGATTTGCTACTTTGTAACAATTTTTGAAAATCATGGAACTCGCGTCATCATCACCGAACGCTTTCCATTTTTGAATTATTTTAGAATATTAACAATATTTCAGAAATGGTGCGTCCTACGCAAAAAATAACGTAATTTTGACCCCCTTAATAAAACCGAAGAGAGTATCAGAAACTAGCATCCGACACACCCCTTTTTTTTTAAGTGGAAACTTCTTTAGTCTCGTTGAGCACTTCTTGGGTGAACAAAAATCATGGAACTCGCGTCATCGTTACCGAACGCTTTCCATTTTTGAATTATTTTTGGTTTATAAAGAAGTGTTTATGAGCAAGGATTAAAGTTGTCACTTCTATCGGCAGTCCGTAAGACTGCCTTTTTTATCAACGTAAGTAGTTGTGGTCTGAGACAGCTTTTTTGTCAGCATAGGTGTATAATCTGTGACATAATGTTTTTATCAACTGGGATGTATACTCTGTAGCAGTGTTTTTTATTAGTATAGTTTCTATACTCTTTGGCTGTATTTTTTGGTAAAGGTGTATTTGGTAGTATTTTTTTACCAGCAAAGATGTTATACTCTGTGATAGAATCTATATATTAATACGTGAAGCAAAAACTTTGTACCCTTTTTTTACGAAAATTGCGCGGACGGAGGAGTGTGAAATTTGGCACAGTTAAAGTTTATATGGAGAAGGATGGGCGAATCCTAATATTTATATAAAATATGCATTAGAAATACATTAAATTAATGAAAAAGCACTACACGCACACAACCATGCATTTGACACACGCAGCCGAAGCGCGTAACTATGGTTACATATTTAATGTAATATAATGACATAATTATATCAGCAATATCTTACAGGCAAACTTTGGTCGAATTTCGAGCACTAGGCGACCGCTGGTTTTCTTTCTGTACACCTGTCAACGTATATGCAAAATTTCAGGATGATCGGTTCAGTGGTTTAGGCGTGAAAAGGTAACAAACAAACAAACTCATTTTCGCTTTTATAATATTATAGATAGGATTTCTAAAAAACAAGTTCTGCCTGTAGAGATTTCATCAATTTTTTTTTAATTGCATGAATTTGTTTACCTGCCGGGGTCCTACGGGAATCAGTTAAATTTTGGAATGGTCTATGAGAAAAAATGTCTGGGAACCTCTGGTTTAAAACTACAGGCTTATTATTACATACATACAGTTCTTAGGTCTACTTGTATATCGAAAGTTGTAGGCTAAGATGTTACACCCACTTTTCGGCAAATATGGTATTTGAGTTCGAAGCAATGGAGTAGAGCTTATAGCTGTCTATCTGTCAATAGTTCTAAACCCCGTGCTGTAACGGAGATTATCTTGACAGAAAACTTAATAACATTGCTCAATCCTAGAATACAACATATGACTTCTTGCCAAGAAGTCGCATTGACTACTCCTGCGGCGACCGAAGAAATATGTTTAAGAGAAATCCCTGGGTGATCCCATTATCGTCAACAAGGCATACTTTCACGCTTTATTTAGAACCAAAAACACTTCGCCTCCCTTAGAAATTAAACTCAGAACCATGTACAGTCAGCGACATAAACAGCTGAACATTTAACACAGTAACAGTATTTTATGAACAAGAAATTACCAATTAATTTTACTATAGTAATAAATTTTGATTAAAATAACTATATTTTAATCGTTATTGCAGTAAAAAAAGAGAAATGACTATTACTGTTTATGGTAAATCAATTTATAACCTAGAAAATATTTACTTACTTATGTCATTGACTGCACCATCATCACAAAGGTGTTGACAAAAGAGAAATTACTGGTAATAATAAAATATACGAAGACTGATGAAACTGCATCCCAAACAATGGCCTAACAGAAACAATACTGATTTTATTAACAGCTAATTCAACCATAGCTTAAGACAACATAACTCGCTTAATTAGCCACGGTATGTATGTATCGAAACATTATTTTATAGAAAACTAGCTGTTACCTGCGACTTCGTCCGCGTAGATTTTAACTAAAAAGTGTTGGTTTCCGCGAAACCCTATTTTTTTTTCTAAAATCAAAGTAGTCTATGTTACTCCTTATAACATCAGCTATCTTCCAGTGAAAGTCCTGTCAAAATCGGTTCAGCCGTTTCGTAGATTAGCCGGAACAAACAGACAGACAGACAGACAAAAATTTTAAGTTTTCGTATAGGTACCTTATATACTGTCATATGCATTAGATAAAAAGCTGTTATTTTGACATTACAAACAGACACTTCAATCTTATTTATTTGTATAGATGTAGATAGATGTCATTCTTACTAATTGGTTGTCATGAGAGAGAGTTAATATAATTAATTATGTTGTTATTAACCTGTCATATGGTTTTCAACCCGTCATGCGTCAGCTTAAGTTAAGCATAATAATAAAACTGTTGCTTTTGGACACTGGCGTCTGATCGCCAATGGACGAATTAAAGCAGTGATAGCTTGGTTGAGAGATCATTAGGCTGCCACGCAGTGGTCTCGAGCCCGAGGTATGCATCTCTCACTTTACGAAGTTATGTGCGTATTAAATATAATTACATACAATAATATAATTATATTACATAATATAATTATTTGTGGTTAAAGGCAAAATAATAAAGAAAATCTATATGGCAGACTTTATAAATCAATTAGGCCATAGTCCACCGACGATAATCCAATTTATTTCATTTTAAGAAGTCTAATTAGATTCAGCTGAATATTAGTGTCAAAAAAAAGTTAAAAGTCAAAAATCATTTATTCACTTAGGTCACAAAGTAACACTTATGAACGTCAAATGGGTTAGTGAGTTTGTTACATTTACTGGATTTACATTTATGTTAGTTACAAGATTCAGTGTTTCTATGGAGTGACTGTTGCCATCAAACTTCTACAAACTAATTGGATAAAGACAGTCTAGGTTAACATTTCAGGGTCGCAATTGTGATTTTCTATCAATAAAGTCTCAATAATGAGAAGAGTCTCGTCAAGTGCCCAGAAGATGTCAATAAGCCCGCCTTCTATGACGTAGGACTGAAACTATAACATGCGAAATGTCTGTGCAATAAACCTGTGCTTCAACCTTTGAGGATATAGGCGTGAGATTATGTAAGTACAAATGACAAGACCGCAAAAGACAAGTAAGCCGTGATATATTCACTTCAGGTTTAATAATAAAATCGGCCTCGATGGCGTAGTGGTTAGTGTAACCGACTGCCACGCCTGAGGTCGCGGGTTCGATTCCTGCACAAGTCAAACATTTGTGTGCATGAACATGGATGTTTGTCTTGATCTGGGTGTTTATATGTATAATATGTATGTATTTACAAAAAAAAAGTAGGTATATAAGTATGTTTATCCATTGTCTAGTACCCATAGTACAAGCTCTGCTTAGTTTGGGCTAGATGGTGTTGTGTGTATGTGGTAGAATATGAGAATTCTACATCTTATATGACGAAAAGTTTGAACTAAAACAAACAGTATCTTGTATAACAGATAAATAGATACGGCACACAGTATCACTCACAAGTCACGTCAAATCTTATCAACAGATACGACTATGATAACGTCATTTCTCCACAGGTTTTCGTATATATTGTCTGGTAAGCGATGTCGTAATTTTATGGGAAAGTTTCTGTATCTTTATATTTTTGCAAACGATAACATTTATTGAAAATATTTATTTGTACCGACAATAGTTGTATTCCTAACTAATATTATAAAAGCGAAAATGAGATTGTATGTTTGTTTGTTTGTTACCTTTTCACGCCTAAACCACAGAACCGATCATCCTGAAATTTTGCATATACGTTGTCAGGTGTACAGAAACGGACATAGGCTACCTTTCATCCCGAAAAAAATTGCTGTTCCTGAGGAAAACAACAATAACGTTCTTATGATAATAGATGACGCCACGTGTCTTTCGAATCATGATTGAATTATATTATTACAAGCAGAATACGACCCGATTGATTGTCAAATTCTAAATTAACGCGAGCGAAGCCGCGGGCAAAAGCTAGTATGAGTTATAATAGTAATCCTATAGTGGTTACTCGTCATAAATAAATACTTTCTCTAGTGCATCAAATGTTAGTTAAGCTAATTCTAAGTGCAAAAAGTATGAAAATATTCCTGGCGATGCCTTAGATGGCGTAGTGGTTAGTGTAACCGACTGCCACGCTTGAGGTCGCGGGTTCGATTCCCGCACAAGTCAAACAATTGTGTGCATGAACATGGCTGTTTGTCTTGGTCTGGGTGTTTCTATTTATAATATATTGTAAGTATTTACAAAAAAGAAATATATAAGTATGTTTATTCATTGTCTAGTACCCATAGTACAAGCTCTGCTTAGCTTGGGCTAGATGGTGTTGTGTGTAGGTGGTAGAATATTATATTATATTTACTTTGTATTTTTTTTTTCAAAAGACGCCTTCCGCACTGAGCAAAACTCCTGTGTCGCGGTGGACTTTACAAACATTCAAACAACGGACACAAATAAACAGACTCGGTACAACTATTTATGGATCACTCGAATGTTTGTCCCGTGTGGGATTCGAACCCACAACGGAGCGGAGCAGTAACAGTAAACACTTAAACCACTACGTCATCCGTGCAGTCAATGTTGCATTTAATCTAAGCATTTATCGAAGAAACTGGAAAATACACGAGATTTCTTCTGCATACGTCGCGCGTCGTAAACATCAGCGTCATAATATACTCGTTAAGACTTCGCCGAGCATAAGACGCGGTTGGACTGAATGACAGAGCTCGATATTCAAATCGGCGCGCGGCGGCCTTAGTACAATTGTATGGAGGATTTGAAGTGCTTTTTTGATAAATATGTATCTTTATTGTCAACCAATAACTTAAATATTTGGGACGGACAAAATGTAATATAACTATTTATGTTTCATTTAAGTTGTAAAATAGGATAGATTTCTACCGGTATGATTTAAAAATCACGTAACACGAGCTTACGTTTTTGCATTTTTCGTGCAAATTTACGTAAATTTGTAGGCGAAAATATTAATTACTTTAAGTATTTTACATGGAGTAATTGTAAACACATTAATTGTTATGGTAAATGTATATTTTATATTTGTATTAAACAAAAAGTGTTAATTTTATCAACTTAACTGCGACCGCCTGTTTTGTCACATTTCGCTCGGCGCAGTCTTAAGGGATCACACTACACATAAATAACTTTAGCTCTACTAATCTATTTAAGTTGAGTAGCGGTCGTCTAGTGCTCGAATATCGACAAAAGTTTGCCTGTAAGATATTGCTGATAATATTATGTCATTATAATTATCTATATATTATCTATATTATCTATACTAATATAAAGCTGAAGAGTTTGTTTGTTTATTTGTTTGTTTGTTTACTTGAACGCGCTAATCTCAGGAACTACTGGCCCGATTTGAAAAATTCTTTCAGTGTTAGATAGCCCATTTATCGAGGAAGGCTATAGGCTATATATCATCACGCTAAGATCAATAGGAGCGGAGCACCAATGAAGAATGTTTCAAAATCGGAGAGTATTTTTTCCTTTTGAGAGCTTCCGCTGCGTGCGCTGCGTAAACAATTAAAGTTTCGCAAAAATCATGTATGACAGAATTGTTCCCCTTTAAAAGTTCTAAAAAAAAGTCCGCGGCAGCATATGTCTATCTTTTAAGGTTGGCTCACTATAACCATTTTTATGCTAACGAAATTTGTTCTAAAATAATGCATTATTTGCGAAGGTATTTTTATAAACATGATATTAATCCTTATCCATATAAATACGTTATTCATCACAAGTATTTATTTTAAAACAAAATTGCCCTTTACATCATTCGATTTCAATGAATATCTTAGAGATATAGCAGTTCTAAAATAACATCGCAGCAAAATAATTACCCATTACAGACATAGTACAAACGATGTTTCTCCTGGTTTATTCTGCGTGATTACTATTGGTTCGATTTGAAAAATTCTTTTAATGTTGGATAGCCTATTTATCGAGGAAGGCTATAGGCTATATAACATCACGCTACGACCTACGGGGGCGGCGCAGTAACGATAAACGCGGGTGAAACCGCGGGAACATCTAGTATTGATATAATTATGTAACCATAGTTACGCGCTTCGACTGCGTGTGTCAAATGCATGGTTGTGTGCGTGTAGTGTTTTTTCATTAATTTAATGTATTTCTAATGCATATTTTATAAAAATATTAGGATTCGTCCCTCCTACTCCATATAAACTTTAACTGTACCAAATTTCATACTCCTTCTTCCGCGCAATTTTCGTAAAAAAGAGTACAAAGTTTTTGCTTCACGTATTAATATATAGATTATCAATCTACCAAACTACAAAATTAATTAAAATCTAGTAGATTCCAATGCATTACCTACTTATTTCTTTTTAAAGTACTTTCGCAGCTCTTTACAGTATTCTGATACTACTTCTAGACATCTGACAGAATGAAGAAATCTGAATAAGAATTCCCTAACACTAAAACTCGGAAATTACTAGCATACCAAAATGCCTTGCCACAAACTTACCGTACGTAAACGTGAATTACCTTGACGATGTTACCGGCAGTATTGTAGTGATCACAACAATAATTGTGTTGTGTACATCAAGTACGAGCCGTGAGAATGTGCGCGCGTCAGTGGCGCTAGACGACGACCTAACTACAAATTGGAGGTAGCGTGGGAGATGCGGATCTAAGCTATAAGAGACTGACGTGGAAGGACGTTTATAATACTAAGATGTCAAATAGCCTGATGGTAAGCGGTTAATGTTGATTTTTTAGGCTAGCAACACTCGCGTGCCCGCCATTCAAAAAAAGAATCGCATCGTGAGACAGAAATCCTACTAGCACACTCACACATAATTAATAGCTGCATCAAATATAAACCCGATATATTAGAGTACTTAGTGAAAATTTAAATAACGGACACAGGGTGATCTTTGTGTCTGGAGTTTAAATTTTGGTCCAGCCACAGAATAACTGGGCATTTAAGTTATAAGAAGCCCTCAGTGTAAAATGTAAATAGCAAGATGACCATTTCAACCAATGCAATATCCGTGAAGTCCAATAGAGCATCGATTTTGAAGTAACTCTACCTGAAGATGCGTCCTGAAATGTACCTAGTGTAACTCATATCAATCTGGACTCCTTCTTAGATATAGAAGGATGTTTCTTAAAGTACTCGCGATTACTTAAACCGCTTGTCGACAATATATAATACTAGCTTTTGCCCGCGGCTTCGCTCGCGTTAATTTAGAATTTGACAATCAATTCGGGTCGTACTCTGCTTGTAATAATATAATTCAATCATGATTCGAAAGACATGTGGTGCCATCTATTATCATAAGAACGTTATTGTTATTTTCCTCAGAAACAGTAATTTTTTTCGGGATGAAAGGTAGTCTATGTCCGTTTCTGTACACCTGACAACGTATATGCAAAATTTCAGGATGATCGGTTCTGTGGTTTAGGCGTGAAAAGGTAACAAACAAACAAACTCATTTTCGCTTTTATAATATAAGTTAGGATTATCTGTGCCTTTGTGGTGTATTCGCGCCTTCACTGTTAACAAGACCGCTTGTCATTTGGTTTTTGTTTTTATTTGCTATGGAGATGACAGATCCCTTTGTTTATTTTTTTTTATTATGAGCTAGGAAAATATTTTGGTATTTTATGAATATTTAATCAATGCTCACCGTGTTTATTTGTGTTGTTTTATAAAAACATGGTTTGTAAACACTACTTGAAAAACAAGCATGCAGCTCATATGGTTTACATAGGCCATGATTTTATACGAAGCAATGGTGAATGCGACTGCTGTTCGTGAGGTCTAAGATTCAATGGCCGGGTCGGGCGATTTTTGTCACCAAGTTCTTACTAGCTTTCGTAGATGTGCCCGATCGTAAGCAATCAGCTAATATTCTATTACGGGAGTTGTAAAAACATTGCTAAAATAATTAGGTTTTATATATCTTTGCTTACCCTTCGGCTTTGGGCTTCGGGGATAAAGCTTTGTATGCATTTATGTAATGAATGTATAAAGACAAACAGTGCTATTAAGAGGAAACACTAAGGGCAAGAGAATTGAAAAATAGATATTTGTAAAATCTATTGCTGTCGCGCAGTGCCATATGTATAGTATCATGAGCGCGGTAGAGACAACTGCAGCTTGGACCGAAAATACCTATTGAAAGTACACAAAATCAACGTTTCGTAGTCCCCTGATACCTTCTCCAAAACTTGACCGATTTAACTACTTTTTTCATTAAAAGTTAAAGAAGGACTTTGGCCGTGTTCCTATGTTTTCTTTTTTTTATATAATCTAGTCAAATTTGTTTTCTGGATGTTTGAACACAGCGGAAAATCTGGTCAATTTTTGAGATTTTTGAAGGCTCATGTCTCTTTTAATAATTAATTTATGAAAAAAAGGAAGACATAGGGACATGCCAATAGAGATCATACATTTTTTGGAAAAAATTATTGCCCTACTAGCATTATCCAGGGAAGAAACAGGGGACTACGTTTGTATGGAAAAATGGCCCTTGTGTTTCCTCTTAAGAGTAGTTGGTATCACTTTCATTAAGACATAATGCATTACCAGTTTCCCGCTAACAGATTTCCTATTGTATCACTGCTACTATTACATAAAGAAGAAACTATCACTAACGTAGCAGTACTACTGGCAGTATTGTAATGCCGCCGTCATGCGGTTATCGCCACTCGTGCGCAAACCCGACGCTAATAAAGCCTGCCCTAAGATAATAAGCCCGCTCCCATAATATTTTAAGTGTCTGTATTGCCTTAAGCCTCTCTTTCAACTCCCACGGGATCGACAGTCCATTTATCACCATTTATTTAACCTTCGTTTAATAGCTCATCAGCTTACTGCTCGCACTACTTTAACAATCACTTGAACAAATAATACACTTGATGAATCAACTCCTGCACACGCCTTATTAAGCTTAAAGTTCAAAACGTAGGTGATCAAATGAAGCTTGTGGGTTGTGCAATATTTAATTAATAGCTTTTAAAAAATTAATGAAGTATTGTTAATTTAGTGAATGAAGCCAGAGAAGTGTGTCAGGATCGTAGCAAATGGAAATCCGTAGTCTCTGCCTACCCCTCTGGGAAACAGGCGTGAATCTATGTATGTATGTATGTATGTTAATTTATGCAACATTCGTTTTTAATTTATCAAATTACCAGGATTATGATTTACAAGCTGACCCGCGTTATTTCATCTGCTTCATATAAGATAAGAGAATTTACCCCGTTTTTGCAACAGTTATCATTGCTGCTCGGCACCTATTGGTCGTAGCGTGATATAGCGCGCACCAACCTACTGGGGGAGGCACCGCTGACGCGCGCACTGCGCACTCTCAACCTTATAGCTGAAGAAACTGACCTATTTTGTATTGCACTGAGTGAATTTACAAGAGTGGCATTATTTGTAATATGTTATAAACTTAAATGAACTTATTGTATTAAGTATTAGACACTATCGCATTAGGTATAAACCTGTAAAGATATGTGTAATTTTGGATAAATAAATAAATTATAGCCTATAGCCTTCCTCGATAAATGGGCTATCCAACACTAAAATAATTTTTCAATTCGAACAAGTAGTTCCTGAGATTAGCGCGTTCAACCAAACAAACAAATTCTTCAGCTTTATAATATTAGTATAGATTTGTTTTTGACTCTTGTTGGCCCGCGCTCATTTTTGTGGTGGCACGTTACTTGCGGCTAAACCATGATGGCATTGATGGCATAGTGGTTTAATTCTCGACTCACCATTACTACTGCGTCAAATTTTTTGTGGATTCGACCCTCACACGGAACAAAAATTTGCGTGGTCTATGAATATGACCTGAGTCTGAGTGTACTTGGTGTACGGACTCTATGTTTGATAGATTGATAGAATTGAAAGAGGCTTAGAGGTTCAGAACTAGTTTAATAATAATAATAATAACATTCTACCACATTCACACAACACCATCTAGCCCAAACTAAGCAGAGCTTGTACTGTGGGTACTAGACAATGGATAAACATACATATATTGCTTTTTTTTTGTAAATACATACATATTATACATAGAAACACCCAGACCAAGACAAACATCCATGTTCATGCACACAAATGTTTGACTTGTGCGGGAATCGAACCCGCGACCTCAGGCATGGCAGTCGATTACACTAACCACTACGCCATCGAGGCTGACTAAAGGAAAAATTATAATGTTATGATATAATATGATCGATAATGAGTACACACGCGGCGCGGTTGGTGTCCTATAATGAACTAAATATCAATTATATGAAATTAACAATATTACAAAAATATGCTGACACGGGTGCACGAGCGTACAAAGTAGCGATGTACGGTGAAACCGTACACTTGGTGTTTTTTGTTTCAAAGTCCTCTGCTACACATGATTTATTCCTAGGTGTTATGAATGAATTAGGTAATTAAAAAAATACGCTATATGTGAGCAGCTTAGTTCAACAAGAGAAAAGTAATGGATAGAGCCGTTCTGTGATGTACCCTGTTCAAATGTGAAGTAGCTCAACTAGGACAGAAGATGGTATTTGTGTGATCAACAAATAATTGTTCAGGATTTAAATATTCTTAGTATCCGTTATTTGTAAAGTCCGTCGCGACAAGATATGTTCCTATTCTAGCGAGGGAGCAGCCTATAGAAAAGAAGAGAACGTTCCGTAGCAACAGTCGAGCCTGTCAAAACATTTTTTATTACTTAATACTGCGTCTCAATCGTGACTGTATACTTAAATTAGTTGTTGGGAACTGATAAAAAACAAAACGGATGTTAGAAATGAATCGTTACAAGCAGCCGAGCGTAATCGTGTTCGTAAAAAGTTGGAGACAGATTCGATACGGTAGTAAAGCTGACTAAGCTATTTTTATTTGTATTACTATGAAATTGTACATACATAGGCAAATGTTGGGTCGGTGACCGTATAATAATAATAATAATAATATTCTACCACATACACACAACACCATCTAGCCCAAACTAAGCAGAGCTTGTACTATGGGTACCAGACAATGGATAAATATACTTTTTTTTTGTAAATACATACATATTATACATAGAAACACTCAGACCAAGACAAACATCCATGTTCATGCACGCAAATGTTTGACTTGTGCGGGAATCGAACCCGCGACCTCACACGTGGCAGTCGGTAACACTGACCACTACGCCATCGAGGCGGACATGATATGAAATAATTGAGTTTTTTTGTGTTACTGGTGTTCTGTCAATGGGGTGGGCCGCATGGCATCAGACATGCATAGTGCTTTCGCTGTCCCCAAAGGGCCTGCATACACCATGTTGCATCACACCCACTTCGCGTTTTAGCTCCATGTAATTGATTTTAAAAACCTTAAAAACAATAGGCTCGCCCAGTAATGCGAGCTTATTGTCGTCTACTGGTACTACTTATAACTACTGTTACAAATAAAAATCCAATAACACTTTGTCTAACCTTGAAATCTTATATGAGATCGGAAACAATAGCGCTAACTGATTGAACGCAATATCAACGAGTCAAACAATACTATACAAACACTAAAAAGCTACTGAAACCTAAGATAGGTTTCTTTTTTCTTCTTTCTTTATTTAATCTCGATACGGAATGAATGGGCCCGACTATGCTGTAGGTACATGAATGTCTCGGTTTTGATTCCCGCATCGGACAAAGTGTGATGAGATGTGTATATATTCTTCTTTTAAACTGCCTCGATCACAACTGTTTGTTCTTTCCTTCTTACATCACATTTGACTGGCCACCGGAACTAATTTGCAACTTGAATTAATTCGCAACTAATAAATATGTATATGGGTGAAAGTTTCCAACCTTACTTACCAAACAATCCGGAAGCAAGGATCATAATTATTTGTGTGACATAATACTACCAGGTGGTGGTTCTGTGATATACTTTTCTTTATATCTGATAGACTGGTTTGTTACGCCATGTTGTATTTTGATAATATTAAATACTAACCATGTATTTGATATCGAATATTGGTGACCCAAACAAAACTTTTCAACTTTTGTGTTGCATCATGCAAATTGTTCGCGTTTTCGAAGCATGATAATTATTAAGAATATGCATAATCACGTTTATACGTTACTAGATGTTCCCGCAGTTTCACCCGCGTTTATCGTTACTGCGCCGCCCCCGTGGGTCGTAGAGTGATGTTATATAGCCTATAGCCTTGCTTGATAAATATGCTATCCAACACTTAAAGAACTTTTCAAATCGAACCTTAGTAATCACGCAGAATAAACCAGGAGAAACATCGTTTGTACTATGTCGGTAATGGGTAATTATTTTGCTGCGATGTTATTTTAAAACTGCGATATCTCCTAAGATATTCATTGAAATCGAATGATGTACAGGGCAATTTAGTTTTAAATTAAATACTTGTAATGAATAACGTATTTATTTGGATAAGGATTAATATCATGTTTATAAAAATATCTTCGCAAATAATGCATTATTTTAGAACAAATTTCGTTAGCATAAAAATGGTTATAGTGAGCCAACCTTAAAAGATAGACATATGATGTCGCGGACTTTTTTTTAGAACTTTTAAAGGGGAACAATTCTGTCATACATGATTTTTGCGAAACTGTAACTGTTTACGCAGCGCACGCAGCGGAAGCTCTCTAAAGGAAGAAAACCCTTCGATTTTGAAACATTCTTCATTGGTGCTCCGCTCCTATTGATCTTAGCGTGATGATATATAGCTTATAGCCTTCCTCGATTAATGGGCTATCTAACACTGAAAGAATTTTTCAAATCGGACCAGTAGTTCCTGAGATTAGCACGTTCAAGCAAACAAACAAACAAACTCTTCAGCTTTATAATATTAGTATAGATACCTAATAATGTACACTAAATGGTTCAAAGATGTTTATATAGTTGTTAATTAGTTTTAAGATACTGTTTGTTGACGAAACAAAATTAAATAAATAAATAATAAATACATATGTAAGTATATGACGACGACTCGATGGCGTAGTGGTTAGTGTAACCGACTGCCACGCCTGAGGTCGCGGGTTCGATTCCCGCACAAGTCAAACATTTGTGTGCATGAACATGGGTGTTTGTCTTGGTCTGGGTGTTTCTATGTATAATATGTATGTATTTACAAAAAAAATAAGTATATATGTATGTTTATCCATTGTCTAGTACCCATAGTACAAGCTCTGCTTAGTTTGGGCTAGATGGTGTTGTGTGTATGTGGTAGAATATTATTATTATATGTTAAGCTACATCTCTCGAACTAGGTTATTTATGTATCACGAGAGTTTGTGCTTCAGCTACATCATAACCATAAGTTACGAAATCATTAAATGCTACGTGTGCAGTATACAAAAAAAAAATATTATACATTTTTCATAGACAAATTCAAAATCATTTTTTCATATTGGTGATAAAGTAACATTAATGAACGTCAGTTTATGAATAAGTGAGTTTAAGAAGCTACCTACGGTAAACACTTTTTAAAACTGTCTTTCACATTCTTAATAATATTAATGGCCTTAATGGGACTGAGTAATTTGGGTTCATATGAAAATTATACCATAAATCATAATATATCTTTTAAAACAAAAACAACAAGGACTGGCAGTTTTACATTGAGATATAGATAATTCGAACTGGTTTTATTAATGATTATACGTAACAGTCATGTCTTCTATTCTTACTTACAGAGTACCTAATTAAGATAAATAGAGACTACCATTTGCTTCTAATCTATTAACAGAAGCGTTTGGTTAAGTGTGCTTCGATTCTAATTAAAATAAAGTTGTGTTTCTTAAGATTATGGATATTTTGAAGGGTGGATTGCATGTATTTTTTAAAATATAGCATTTAACTATGTACACGCATTTTGCCAATTGTTCATTAAAACAACTCATGTGCACTAATATTATAAAGAGGTTATCTTATCTTATCTTATGTGGGGGCCAGTCAGTGCAGACCGGCGACACTTCGACCCAGTGGGATCTATTGTGTCGACACTCTCCCAATAACGACTGCCATAGATGTTCATGGCAGCCGGGACCAACGGCTTAACGTGCTCTCCGAGGCACGGAGCAGGCGATAAATAATTATTGTCAATCAATACGCACATAATGTCGAAAAATCATATAACTTTCGAAAGTCAGAGGTGCGCGACGTGGGTTCGAAGCCGAGACCCTCTGCATTGCAGTCTGTTGGTCTCCCCATTGAGCTATCGCTGCTCTAAAGTTAAGTTTATTAGTTTGAATATAGGAGATAATCTCATGAACTACCAAGCTCAATTCAAAAATCCATTTATTTAAGAAAGATATAGGTTATATAACATCACACTATGAGCCAGGGACGCGGAGCAGTATCTCATCAAAAACGCGGCCGAAACCGCCGGAGACAGCTAGTCAGAAATAAATATACATACATACATAGATTCACGCCTGTTTCCCAGAGGGGTAGGCAGAGACTACGGATTTCCATTTGCTACGATCCTGACACACTTCTCTGGCTTCATTCACTTTGATCACATTCCTTATACACGCTCGTCGGTTCAAGGAGCTCTTAACCTGGCCTTTGTCCAGAACGCCTCCGATCTGATCGAGAAACGTTCGCCTAGGTTTTCCTCTTGCGACTGTTCCATTCACACTAGCCTTATAAGCTTTCTTAGTCAGTCTTTCCTCGTCCATTCTTTCTACATGTCCAAACCAGCTTAACATACCCTATTCTATTCTTGTCACTATATCCACTTTCATGCCGCTTCTCTCTCTAATCACACTATTCCTTATTCTATCTTTTAGAGTCACACCACATATGCTTCTCAACGCTCTCATTTCTATAGCATTTATTCTGCTCTCATGCTTCTTTTGCCATACCCAAATAAATATATACTAATGTTATATATACAAAACACTTGCGTGTTACTTAAACCACCCTAATATACGATCAAGATAACGTACCAAAAATATCGTGCACTCCATAGCTTCTAATTGAATACATCCTTCACTAAGTTTGTTGATATTAACTATTGCATGGAGTGCTGTGAAACAGAACAGATGGCGTAATAATAACAAAGGGAGATGGCCACTAATTAAGTGAACTTAATGATCAATGGACACCGCAGGATGAGGGACATACGGCTTTGTAGTTAAGGCGTTCGTGCTGTGGGTCTTTTAATAAAAATAATAATAATAATCATTTATTTAACTTAAATTTTACAAATGGATTCAGAGCTTATCATCGTAAAAGTAATTTGTAAGGCTTGTACTAGGGTAAACCTGTGCCACAGGCATTAAGGGCACATACTGTATAATCCTTACCTCCTTACTAATATTATAAATTTGAAAGTAAATCTGTCTGTCTATCTGTCTATCTGTTACCTTTTCACGGCTAAACCACTCAACCGATTTAGATGAAATTTGGTACAGATATAGTTTAAAACCTGAGGAAGGACATAGGTTACTTTTTATTGATGAAGGTACCACGCGGGCGGAGCCGCGCGCAAAAACTTAGTAAAGATATAAATTCTAAAACAATACTTACACCTATACTAATATTATAAAGCTGAAGAGTTTTTTGTTTGGTTGAACGCGCTAATCTCAGGAATTACTGGTTCAAATTGAAAAATTATTTAAGTGTTGGATAGTCCATTTTTCGAGGAAGGCTATATATAGGCTATATAACATCACGCTACGACCAATAAGAGCGGAACGTCAATGAAAAATGTTGCAAAAAGAGCGGAAATTTTCTTATGTTAAGCAGACGATGTTGCTCGGATCAGCTAGTATTTATATACAACGACATTGACACAGAGATATCTCTCTCACTCACGTTTGTATACCACCCGTCTCGGGTGCTAAATGCGACTGCTGCATGAGGTCTCATGCTCGATTGCCAGGCCGCTAAAATGTTGTTAGATTTTTATTAAAAAAACTGCCAATGGAATCTGCATTGCCCCTATGTGAAGTATTTTGTTATGTTCATTTCCACACGGAATAAAAATTTGTGTGGTCGACAAATAGATTTGTAGAGGCTTCTTTATTGCCGTTATTTTAACATTGGTGCCAATTCTGTTGTCACAAAATTCTCTGAGCTTAACTAAAAATCACTAAAATTTATTTTAGTCCTCTCATATGACATTTCGTATTCTGAAATCGCTAAAAGTGACAGGACTAAAAAAATTTTTTTTGTGACAACAGAATTGGCACCATTGTTTGTTGTTTAAGGTTCTCCTACACTAAGCCCTAATACCTAATGTGGGAAACACTATTAAAAGCCACTTACATACATATTTGATAACTTATATCTAAACCACGAAAAAATAAATGATCTACTACCTTTATAATTAACTAGCTAACCCGCGCAAGTTCGTCTACTTCATATAAGAAAATGTTCCCTGTTATTGCAACATTTTCCATTGCTGCTTCGCTCCTATTGGTCGTAGCGTGATGTTATATAACCAATAGCCTTCTTCGATAAATGGACTATCCAACACTAAAAGAATTTTTCAATTCGAACCAGTAGTTCCTGAGATTAGCGCGTTCAAACAAACAAACTCTTCAGCTTTATAATATTAGTATAGACAAGCCCGTACCAAATCTAAAGCCCTATATTTACCTACGTTTTTTTGTTTGGTCGCTTTCATGATCCAAATTAAAATAAATGGTATACGAAAAACATGGACGGCTCGAAATCCTATAAAATTAACGTTTATTACCCGTTACCAACTTGCTCCAGAAATCTAAAACTTGATAGTTTACTTTTACATATTTTATGGCGGGAATTTATAATCTGTATACCATAGCTAATCTGTTAAGTTAGATAAACTATCGTGTTATTAGAAGACGTTTAGTGATGCTAATTTAGTTACATACTAATTTTAAACTCAATAGGATATTTCTTTCTAATTACGATTATAGAAAAAGGAGAGACGATCTTTAGAACTGACAGACTAATCATCAAATATACTTTAACTCACGACGATTGCCAAAATCATTTATTCATTGAGGTCACAAGGTAACACTTATGAACGGTATATATGCTTATGAACATACATAAAAAGGTACCTGCAAGAAAAACATGGCCAGTCTTTTAAAACGCCATTTAAATATAATTTCGATATTTTACAACTCGTATAAATCTAAAAAGAATAACAATACGACAAAACTTATACTTGCAGCCTGAGGAGGCACTGGACATAAAATTGTGTGTCTTTTTGCAACGAACATCGCATGGTACTGGGACCAATCCCTAGGTTGGGCAACGCTATTCGGTTTCGTTACAATTGTGTTTTCAGAAAAACTTATGCGCTTGGTTATATATATATATATATATATATATATATATATATGTATATATTAATACGTGAAGCAAAAACTTTGTACCCCTTTTTACGAAAATTGGGCGCACGGAGGAGTATGAAATTTGGCACAGTTAAAGTGTATCTGGAAAAGAAGGGGCGAATCCTAATATATGTATGTATAAAATATGCATTAGAAATATATTAAATTAATGAAAAAACACTACACGCACACAACCATGCATTTGACACACGCAGTCGAATCGGGTTCGTAGTATTTCGATATTGTTCTTCTGACGTCGTACAATTCTTTGTAATTAGAGCGCGTACCAACAAGTTTGGGTCCTCATACCTCTGCCGAACGACCAAGGCATGGAATTCTCTGCCAACGCACTTGTTTCCTTCTTCCTTCAACCCTGGGTCCTTTAAACGGGGCGTGAAAAAGCACCTTCTCAGGCCGTCAAAGTAGAGACCACAACATCGCCTCGGCTGCTATGAGGGCGGTGTGGAGGCCACTGCTCTTAGACCACACGACTGCATACCATCAGGTGGAGTGTGGTCATTTTGACGAGCAAAATAAAAAATAAATAAAACCTGTATCGCGGGAGACTTTACAAAATATTTATACTACAATTACCCAGACTCGGCACATTTACTAGTGGGTCACACACATTTTATCGTGTGTAGAATTTTGTCAACCCATTCGGGAAGTAAAAGCCTGTGTCTATGTAAGTATGTTAGTAAAAATCATGCCCTACCTTTAAAACTAAACCAAGCACCATAAAATATGCAAAAACTAAACTCATCCAAGCGACCAGAAAAGCATCACGCACGCCCCGAAATTCTGATGCGGTCAACTGTGACGTAAGGTGCGGTAGCTCTAAAGTGGTTGAACAGACCATGTGTGACCTCCCTCCCACTCTCTCCACTCCTTAACACTTCCCTCTGTCGCCTGATAATCCTTATATTATTTTAATATTATAAATTCGAAAGTAACTCAGTCTGTTACCTCTTCACGGCTAAACCACTTAACCGATTATGATGAAATTTGATATAGAGATAGTTTAAAAACTACGGAAGGACATAGGCTACTTTTTATTGAAGTAGATGCCACGCAGGTGGAGCCGCGCGTAAAAGCTAGTGTACTATAAAAAATCCTCGTGTGTACGGTAGCGGGATGTCCTTTAGGTCTACTTAGACTGGTTTCTTTCAACATTCTTGAGTAGGCAGCGATGCGTAAACGAACGGCTCTCCCACGGGAGTCGGTTCACATCCCGGATATTCCGAATTAATTAATGTTTTACTCTAAAGTGTTGTGTGGTCTTTATTTTTATGGCGTTGACATTCTTACGAAGGCGTAAGCAGACTAGTACTGTTACATATATACAGCTATGTTTATTTATATTATATATTGTCGTAATTATCTATTTATTGTAATTCATATTAATACTAAGTTTTGTCCACGGCTTCGCTCCAGCTAATGTAAGTTATGTCAATTTTCTATCCTTCGCCAACAGTACATTTTTCTGGATGAAAGGTCCTCTATGTCTTTTTCTGTAGCCTTGACAACGTGTATGCAAATTGCATGATGATCGGTCGAGTAGTTAAGGGGTGAAAGTATAACAAACGAACAAACTCACAGTCGCATTATAACGTTAGTAAACATTTATTACAATTCAAATAACCAAACTCACATTCGCATTTATAATATTAGTAAGGATTTATTACGATTAATTAATTATTAATTTCGCTTCACCAAAACAGCTTTGGCTGTCTGTGAGAAAAAAGAAATAGTCAAATCATTAATGGTCAAGAATATATGATAGACTAGCTGTTACCTGCGACTTCGTCCGCGTAGATTTTAACTAAAAAGTGTTTGTCTCCGCGGAACCTTATTTTTTTCTAAAATCAAAGTAGCCTAAGTTACTCCTTATAACATCAGCTATCTGCCAGTGAAAGTCGGTCCAGCCGTTTCGGAGATTAACCGGAACAAACAGACAGACAGACAAAAATTTTAAAAATAAATGTTTTCGTATAGGTACCTTATATACTTTCATATGCATTAGATAAAAAGCTGTTATTTTGACATTACAAACAGACACCTCAATTTTATTTATTTGTATACATACATGTTACAAATCTAGTTTACATTTACAATTTTTATCTTCTGCTTGTTTATTATTCTTTCTATCATTATCTTTGTTGATGTAATAAATAAAATTGTCACTATACAAGGGGAAGGCGCTGGCACCTGCAACATAGCATTTACTAGTGCAGGTGTTAGGGAATTCTGTTTTAAACTGTATCAAACTTATGTCAATAAAGATTATTATTATTTTGGTTTTCTTGTATTTTCTCGGCTAACCGGAAAGAGAACTGATACCACGGGCCTAAGCCAAGTGTACTTCAGCAATAGGTCGTGATTGAGTTGTAAACAGAGTGGCTGTGTGTGTAACTGGATGTGAGTTTTCTGATTCACATTAGGTATAGAAATTTCCTTAGTATTTTTTTTCTTGTTGTTATTTTATTTTATTTATTTATTTAGTTAACACACACCATATATATGATACAATTTAGTGAATGAAAAATTTTGATGACAGAGACTAATATACATGCCACTTACGAGCTAACACACCATTCACAGTTGCGACAACAAAATTATGTTAAGAGTTTACAATGTTCACAAAATGTAAACCTGATATACGCTGAGCGTAAAAGTTCAAAAAAAAAAATCAAGAAAAAAGAATGTAAACCTAAAATAAAAATAACATAAGGTAGAGTTTTAAAATTTAAATATGAATACAGTAACATAAAAGAAAAACAGGAAAAATAAACAAAACATAACACTTTGCTTATTCTACTTAAATTTAATCTTTTAGAGCAATAAATATGTACTTATTAATATCGTGTTGTATCATGTTTTCTAAATGATTTCAATATTTTTACCCGGAACTGGCTCTCACTATCGTGATGCATCAGCATCAGTAACAATCTTCATGAACGAATTCAAATCCCTACACATGCTACTTAATGGTGCATTCAGACCAAGGTTGGTTTTAGATAACTGTATGGTGAGGATATTGCAAATGGCGTGACGAGGAGTACTATTCTACAGGTGTTGAGAATAACTGCTTTTTGTAGCAGGCAGTAGGTCTCAGGTGGCAGTTTTAAAGTTTTGAGTGATTGGTGAAGTTGTTTGGGTATGATGCCTTATTATTATGGTATGGTCATTATTACAGTTTAGACCCCACGTAATAGGTCTGTTTCCGCCTACTACGCAGAGCTCTATGCTACTAAGGAGAATTTCTACGCATAAAAACGTAATAACATTCTACCCTACCAGGGCATCGAAAAAATACCTCATGCACACCTCGCATTCACTACCGTTGTGCCACCGAGGCAGTTCTAAGTTTAACATATTGACTGCCATGTAGCAGACACAATAGAAATAGTATTGTTCGCGGTCATTCATGACCGGCACGGCATGGCGTTCAAGGTCGGCAACGCATTTGTAACTCCTCTGGTGTTGCGTGTGTTCATGGGCGGCGGTAATCGCTTACCATCAGGCGATCCGTCTGCTCGTTTGCCCCTATCTCATAAAAAAAAAATGTGTTGAGGTATAAAACGGTTGTTGTATATACTGTGACTGTCGTCCAAAAAACCGTTAAACATTTTACACTATTCGGGAATCGAACTTTGATCCTCACAATTGACCGTAATCACAAACTTTAAGCCACGGGACCAACGCCGCAGTCCTCATAGCACTTTCTACAATTACTCGCATCCGGGATAACATAAACATATTATTAAAACTGTTAGACAGACCAACTGTTTGCTTGCATCTCTTTCTTAATCATGTTGTTAGAGTAGGACGAAGCGAGGGTTCGTCGCACTAGACCTGTTCTATGGCATTGCACTCAATAGGCCATAAACTTAAGCCAGTGTTTCGTAAGATCTTAGAGTACAATTTCTGTGATGTTTGTGGGACAGGAGGTAGCGAATTATTCCTTATCTACATAATTATATCTACATTTATTTATTAGTAATATTGTTAGCAGGCATAGCCTAGTGGGAAACCGTTGGACTGCCACGCAGAGGTCTCGAGTTCGAAGCCAAGGCGCGCATCTCTGACTTTTCTAAGTTATATGCGTATTAAATACTTTATAATTTTTGAAGTGAAAACTTCGTTAGGCGCGTTGAGCACTTCTTGGGTTAACAAAAATCATAGAACTCGCGTCATCGTCACCGAACGCTTTCCATTTTTGAATTATTTTTGGTTTATAAAGAATATAATATAGAAGCCTTTATAATCAAGGATTAAAATTTTTACTTCTATCGACAGTCCCCAGACTACCCCAAATTTTTTATTCGGTGTAGTAGTTTTTGAGTTCATTCATTACAAACAAATACAAATCATTCCTTTTTATAATATTTGTTAAGATTCTTTGTGACTACTATTTAACAGTGATTTGTTTTATTAAAGACAGAATTAGAATAATAGGCTGAATATATACAGCATAAAAAATAGAGTTTCTTTGATTGATGGCTATAGTATTCTAAGATAACTGAACACAGTAAGAGCCATTGGTAATCTGATCAATTAATTCAAAAGCTATTGTTTCAAGCTCTCTCCTTTTATCATTAATTTGATTATAGCGATCAATCATTTCATGGAAGTATATAGAGACTACTAGATTTTGTCCGCGGCTTCGCTTGCGTAAATGTAGGTTAGGCTAGTAACAGTAATTTTTTTCTGGATGAAAGTTACTATGTCCTTTTCGGTTCCTCAGACAACGTATATGCGAAATTTTATGATGATCGGTCAAATAGTTAAAGTGTGAAAGCATAACAAACAAACTGACATTTACGTTAATAATATTAGTTAGGATTTAGTTTATAGTATCTATAATTTTAATATCACGTTTACTTCTCTGAAAGCGTAAACAGAAGTATCTAGATATTACACTTGCATTTCGCCAGCTATGAGCAAACTCATTGCCATTTACTGGCATGGAACCTTGTTTTGACAATTTGTAGCATACAAGACATGTTTTACAGCTCGAAACTTCAACCTGAGACCTTTTATTCGACAGTACACTACGTTTACCTTTCTGGACCATAAATTTGTCGTCTGGCACTCAATGCCAACATGGCATATTAATGTATATTAGCATTGAAAACTAACTGGAATTTGGATGTAGGTTTTTTTTCTTTGCATGTTAGAAAAAATTTATTTACGCACATAATACTCGAATTCTTGGTGGCGTATTAAGGATGAGACATGCACCAGATTCTAAGTTAGACCTCCAGCGATGCAACGGCGAAAACCACACACAATTTCGTGCAGTAAGGTTTTGCATAAAGCGCGTACAAACATACAGACAAAAAAAATCAACGGGTTGCACTCCGGGAGTGCCGGCAGAAGTGAAAACTTGAATATTAACGTCGTGCATTTTTGATATTTTGGAATGGTTAGGACATAATTTTGGACGAATTGCTTTAATTATCAGTATAAAAGTACTATCATTTATGTGGTAAAATACAATATTCATTTATTACGCTATCGTACACAAACATGACAATTGTCCCTCCGTCTTACGAATTTTCGATCAGGTCACGTGTCCTGACGCGAGTTTAACATTTTTACCCATCACAAAAAAGTGCACAACGCCGCTAAAGAAGTTTTCACTTCAAAAATCTAAAATAAATGTTAACCCTTCATATAAATTTTCCTAAATATCTTCTATGTACAGAAATCCACCAGTTACAAATATATTTTACTAGCTTTTGCCCGCGGCTTCGCTCGCGTTAATTTAGAATTTGACAATCAATTCGGGTTGTACTCTGCTTGTAATAATATAATTCAATCATGATTCGAAAGAATCGTGGCGCCATCTAATTATCATAAGAAAGTTTTTGTTGTTTTCCTCGGGAACAGTAACTTTTTTCGGGATGAAAGGTAGCCTATGTTCGTTTCTGTATACCTGACAACGCATATGCAATATTTCAGGATGATCGGTTTAGTGGTTTAGGCGTGAAAAGGTAACAAACTCATTTTCACTTTTATAATATTAGTTAGGATGTATAGATTATACACTATCGTTCTATATCCAATGTCACACATCAAGTTCAGTCTACTTAAGAGGAAACATTAATGGCGAGAGAATTGAAAATAGGTATTTGTAAAATCTATTGCTGTCGCGCAGTGCCATGTACAGTATCATATATTATCTATTAAAAATACACAAAATCAACGTTTCGTAGTCCCCTGATTCCTTCTCCAAAACTTGACCAATTTAACTACTTTTTTCAATAAAAATTAAAGAAAGACTGGCCGTGTTCCTATGTTTTCCTTTTTTTATATAATCTAGTCAAATTTGTTTTCTGGATGTTTGAACACAACGGAAAAGCTGTTCAATTTTTGAGGTTTTGAAGGCTCATGTCTCTTTTAATAATGAATTTATGAAAAAAAGGTAAACATAGAGACATGCCAATAGAGCCCATACATTTTTTGGAAAAAAATTATTGCTCTACTGACATTATCTAGGGAAGAAACAGGGGACTACGTTTGTATGGAAAAACGGGCCTTGTGTTTCCTCTTAAGATGGTCACTTTTTCGTGAGGTATAAGTACGGCGAGGGAACATCTATATTTAAAATTTTTGATTCTAATGAGCTGGTCGGTATTCTTTTAGAAACTAAAGTACTCAGTACTGTTAGGAGAAAAAGTATAATTACAATAAACATGGGTAAGTCCCAAAACATCCATGGGAAAGATCAGAACAAACAAAATTAAACCCTACCACATTATTATAAGATCTATTATTATTTGTTTTGCATGCTCGTGGGAGTTTTATAAGCCTACAGAGGCACAAAGAAAGCGAATTGTTTTAATGTTTAATTACTTTCAGTTCCGTTTTTCTCAAAGTAATATGTCTTAATAAATGTTCTCACACTAATATGAGACAAATTAACTCGACTACTGATTATGAGCGTTTGATAAACAAGCGGAACTAAGTGACTAGTTTTCTTTTTATACGAATAAATGCTGGACTGAGATACATTTGATTATTACTTAATGGAAACCTTAGTAAACATTGAGGTATAATGTTCCACGTACTATCTTCTCCTTAGACTTTATTTTTTCCAAGTCACTTAGTTTAATACAGAGCTGATTTTTTTTTAATATAGTATTCTATCACATACACACAACACCATCTAGCCCGAACTAAGCAGAGGTTGTACTATGGGTACTAGACAATCAATAGACATACATACCTACATACTTTTTTTTGTAAATACATACATATTATACATAGAAACACCCAGACCAAGACAAACATCCATGTTCATGCACACAAATGTTTGACTTGTGCGGGAATCGAACCGACTGCTTTACTTTAATGTAACCGACTGCCACGCATGATGTCGCATCATGCGTGGCAGTCGGTTACATTAACCACTACGCCATCGATTATCCATCTATTAGACTACCACTAGTTATACATATGTATATAGTTAAGTAAAACAAATTAAAGAGTCAGTGATAATCTTAAAATCAAACTGTTATTAAGATTTTATATTATAAAAGTCTTAGCAGCACTGACTGCAAATGTACCTGGTAGATTGCAATGGGTGCCCCATTATTAACCTCTGAGTCTTCTTCAAAGGTTAATGAAAACACTATGTGGGTCTGTGTGTCTGTCTATTAGTGACAGTAAAATAAATAAAATAAAAATAATAAAATATGTTTATTTTCTCACCACAATATTTCAGATGTTTACAAATATTATGCTTAGTAAGTAATACAGTTTCTCAAAACAATATTGTGGAGGACTGGTGCCTAAGCTAGGTAAAAACCTGTGTCATAGGTCACCAGGTCTCCGCTCCGAGTTACAGTTCTGGCTACAGTTTGTTAGTGACAAGCATAATTCCGGAACCACTGGACCGATTGACTTGTAACTTGGTGTGCAGACACCGTGGGGTAACACCTCGGTCAAGTTTGAATATGGGCTCTGTGGGTCAAAAGACCCCCGAGATATAGGGGTCACAAAGTCACATGAAGACGAAAAGGATGAATCCTGGGTTTTTACACCCATCTTGTTACGTTGGGACTTAAAACGTTTCTAGCGAAATGTGGGTCTCATACACCTCTGTCAGTCCCTTTTAGAATATCCAGAAGTGAGTGTATAAGTGTAAATTATACAGAACACCTCTATCCAGGATTACATTCGACAATACACTCGTATGTTTTACTAGATGTGCCCGTGTTTGTGATTACTGCGCCGACCCCGTAGGTCGTAGCGTGATGCTATGTAGTCTATAACCTTCCTCGGTAAATAGGCTATCTAACACTACAGAATTTTCCAAATCGAACCAGTAGTTCCTGAGATTAGCGCGTACAACCAAACAAACAAACAAACTCTTCAGCTTTATAATATTCGTATAGATTATACAAACAAGAGTACTGGAAAAATCTAGACTTGCAAGCCCACATACTATTAAATATAAGTGGAAATGTGTTATCGTGATGTATTATAATAACTGATGATCTAACACAACACGTATCTACGGTCTACTTATACAGGCTGATTGGTAAAAGACTAGACATATTGAAGGAGGGTATTTAGTACTCGATTCTGGACACAAATATCAAAAAAATAGGTATTTATGACCTAGTTATCCAATAAAAACTTAATGTGTGGACACTCTTGCGCATATACCAACGCTAAACAAAACCTCCGCCCCCGTCCCCAGCTACCGCATACCGCACTCTCCCGAATTTGCACTCCCGCCCGTCCTTTTCTTATCAAAAGTCATTAGCCTCGACAGCTGTGTGCGCAGTGTCTACATTTTATGGATATTTCAAACAAATTTTCATAGAGGTTTTCTTTGTAGGTTATACAGATTTTATTTTTATTTCTTTTTTATACGTTACATCTGACCATAAATTATTATGTCCATATGTATGTACAATGTTTAATCAGTCAAGTAACCATCAAAATAACATTATTATCATATTTTAAAAGTTATTAAATTTTTAAATAATGATTATAATGTTATTTCCAGTAATCTGCTTAAATGAACTCATAAGTTATATTCTACTAGCTACAGAGTATTTTTTTTGTTAATTAAAGGTAGATACCATAATATGTTCTTTTTTGTGCGAAAAGGAGTAAGGGTACCTTTCATGCAGGAAAAATCATTGTTACTGATCTAACTTAACTTAACTTAACGGTGAGTGAGAGTACCGGAGGCCCAATCACCCCCTTACCCTGTTCCCGCTCCTTCTCCTTCCCACTTCCTTGTAAGGGTCGGCAACGCGCTAGTGATGAGTCTGGTGTCGCAGGCGTCCATAGGCTACGGTGACCACTTACCATCAGGTGGGCCGTATACTAATTTGCCACCATAGTTGTACGAAAAAAAAAAGAAATCCTACATTTACGCGAGTAAAGGCGCGGGTAAAATCTAGATCTGAATAAATCACTTAACACGTAACGTAGCCACATTTTCTAGCTTAATGCCGCTTACACATTAATAAAAAGATGGTTTCAAGCGTTTGTCTATTGCGTGATCTTTATGAGCTGAATAAATGTTTGAACGCCTAAATTATTACTAATGGGTGGTAGTTGCATCCGTTGCCTAATGTTTACACGATCTGTTGCTATTCAACTTGATACGAGACATCTCTAGCATACGTTATGCTATAAGATTTTTCGTATGACTGCGAAGACAGCTGCAGTTTAAGTTCTAATTTTGAAATTTGGATTTAGAAAGTGCGTATTCGTTTTTAATCGACTTCAAAAAGGTGGAGGTTCTCAATTCGATCCGTATGTTATATTTTTTGTGTCATTTTCCATACCGATTTGTATGTTTTTTTATATGAAAGGATTATTTATTACGTGGTTGTGACACTAGGCTTGCTACGAAACCTAACGTCATAATTATGAAGCCATTTGAAAGCATCCATTGGCCGGTCGGTAAATTACTTTCCGTGGACGGATTTACATTTGTTTCTGATAGATGACATAAAGCTGATAAAATTAAAGGGTTCGTCACTTTGATTTTTCACAAGCTATGAAAGGACGAGTCTCTCAAAATATCCAACACCTACAATACACCCAATGTTTGACTTCAGACTGCGTACTGGCCGATCGCTCACGTGACTCTTTGTTATCGATAAAAACTACATAGACTATATTTGTTGAGTTAAATTATTGTAAGTAAATTATTTCGTAAGCTGTATTACATTTATAAACATAAACACAGTTATGCCAACTAAACGCATGTCACTAACGTTGTCCTAGATTTCAAACAAACAGCAGCTAACGTAAGCTAAATATGTGCTGATTTGATCTATATCACTCAGTCACGATTTAACCCATTTACATCGAAAACTAAAAGGAAAATCGACCATATATATATTGACTTAAGTTCTAAAATCACTTTTGTTGTGCTAATTGGCAAATAAACCGACATAGTGGTAATATTAATGTTTTTTTTGTTTCAGGTAAGTTATGGCTGTATATGGTACAACAGGAATTCTGCTTACGGTAAATTATAAAAAAATATATGAATAGAGATTTTTGCTAAGTTATTAATTAGGACAAAAAAAATAAAGTTATATAATTTTTTATTAACGTACATAATCTTTGTCTCATATTAATGAGACAAAGATTGATTTACACGAGACATTTTTTATGATGCAAAAGTTGTTAAACAATATATTACCTAATGGTTTTGAACATATAACATATTATACATAATTTAATCCTTTCACAAAAAAACAATGGAAATAAAAATTATCTCTTAGATCTTCTTAAAATAGTCTTACGCTGACGCGAATTTAGTTCAATTCAATTCTGATGTGAACATTGAAACTGATTAAAACTTACACGGATATTATTACAGTTTATTTATTTACAAGTAAAGATTTATAAGTAATTTATATTTATATTTGTCATGTTTTCAGTTACTTTTCAGCAGCTATGTTAAAATCCGTAAAAAGTAATTAAGTACCAGACAACGTGTTTCCAGATTCTTGCTCTATTTTGAAGTCTTAAGGAAAATTGAGAAATTATATCACGTAGCTTATCATCTGTTGCACTCTTATTGATCAAATGGCCATTGAAAAGATTAATAATATAAGTAATTCAACTTTTTGCTATGTGATATTTCGATACGGTATTTTTGCAGCGTCACTAAGCTTATAAAAATAAATAGATCTAGGTTAATAAACTTGTTAGCAATTCCTTTGGTGTAAAAATTGTCTGAAACTTCCTTTTAGATATATCAGAAGGTATCAGTCAGGTCCAAATTATTTCCATACCTAAAATTAGAATTTTAATCGTAAAAACTTATCAACTATGAGAGTGGTAGTTCTACTAGTAGAGTTACGTTCTCGTTTATTATATTACTAGATGTTCCCGCAGTTTCACCCGATTTTATCGTTACGCCGCACCCGTGGGTCGTAGCGTGATGTTATATAGCTTATAGCCTTCGTCGATAAATAGGCTATCCAACACTAAACATTTCTTAAATCGAACCAGTAGTTCCTGGGATTAGCGCGTTCAAACAAACAAACAAACTCTTCAGCTTTATAATATTAGTATAGAATCAGATGTATTTATATAATAGTGTACTGAACTAAGTATACAATGTGGATAGGGGTTATTCTGTATTCACGTACAGAACATATTAAAAAGGTGTGCCCAGAGACCCTGACATACATAAATACATCTTATCATGCCATTTTCCTTTTTGGTACATAAATAATCATAATATCACGATAAAATTTGAGTGTTACGCCCAAAAATAACTTAATATAAAGCTAATGCAGTAAATCTTTCTTGAGTTTAGATTAAAATTATCTCAATAAGAGTTACAACTTTTAAATTTTACAATATATATTTATTACACGTTTTACACAATTGTAAGTAATTAATAATACAATAGTAAGGTAATAATAATAATTATTATTCTCAGGCTATCCATCACACGAGAGCTAATAAATAATCATTACAGGAACATAATTGTGTAAGTCTCACAAAAACATAATTACGAACCTGCGAAACTGGTTTTAATATTTTAATTATAACCTCATTTGACCGGAATAGATAGAATTACGTTACGACTCAGACGCTGGGAGTGATTGACCGGAAGTGATAAAAAAAACTACTTTTATTCTTCTTTTTATTTATTAATAATTAAAGTTTAGTTACGTTCACACTTTTGGTGAATGATGAATGGTCACCTGTCTGCCAGTAGGTTTTAATGGTGCTTGGTTAACCAATAATTAAATATTGAGTATTACCTATTACATCAAGTGAAATTAGTAATACCTATCAAGATATAAGATTGAAGGATGTACTAATCAATATGTAAGACGTTTTTTAGCAATAAGACAAATTATAACCGTGCATAGCTGATCTACTAAAAACATGTCATCACATTGCTTTCGTTAAGACTTAAAACGACTGATTATTTTGGAGTATTCCACTTTCGGTACCAATTTTTTTGGCACCTATGGTTTCGGCACCTAAGCTATTCCACTTTTTATTTCCGAAACCATAGGTGCCGGAAAAATTGGTGCCAAAAGCGGAACACTCCATTATTTTCACATCCGAAATGGTTCTAAGATCTAAATTTCAAACAACGTAATTTCCCAATATTTCAGTACAAGTACTTTTACTACACGTATGGCGATTACTTAACCCACTAGTATATATGATCGCGTCGCCGCCGCCATTGCAACGAGTGTTGTGGGTTCGATCCCCTCATGAGACAAAAATTTCTGTTATCTATAAATGGTTATTCCGAGAGTCTAAACGTTTAAAAACCTCTCGCGACACAGGAATCAAACCTTCCGTGGGAGTTGTCTTTTTAGATAATGAAATAATAATAGTCAGGCTACTCCAGATCTTAGACGTAATCCGATGTCCTCAATATAATATAAAAGCCTCTAAATAAATAAATAAATATAAGAGGTAATAAACAATGGAACTCTTTAAATACAATGTTGTTTTTTATACATATGTATATATACGGTGGCAAATAAGCTTCTGGCTTGGCTCATTGGTCATTTCGCACGAATCTGATAGCATACATTGTGCGAGACTACACTTTTTAAAAATAATATGTTTTTAGTGTCGATTCGCACACCTTCATATAATTTAAGTGCGAAACGAATCGATCTGAAAAGGAATATGTGCGGATCGACCACAATTCGTGCGAACAGCTTCGTGCGAAATGACCAATAAGCTTCTGGGATGATTGGTACTTACTCAGCTCATGTAGTATAAGTGAATCTTGGTTTAAACAAGATTAGAATATTCACTGTTATACCTCTTAAAATATATTATTTATTGCAATACCAAATTACTCGTATATTCAAATAGGACATTCCAATCTACTACCGTAACTAAACTAAAGATAAACTCAAAAACTGTAGTTACATAATATACAATAAATAAATGTTACGCGCAGTCTGTCTGGGCCGGAACGAATGGCTGAGATCTTATTAATTTGGACTGAGAGAAAGCAAATATTATTCTAAAATTGATAGCCGGAATAATATGACTGTTAAGATTGAATATTTTATATAAATAGCTGGGTTGATAGACCTCAAATGATACGGTGGCGACGCGGTAGTGATAAGTCTGCTGTGCATCAAGTTCGATTCTCAAATCAGGCATATTGTTATTAGGTCTTTTTGACAAGAAGCGGCGGGTTGTGTTATTGTGTTATGTCAAGACATTCTCGGCAGCACTGGAAGTGTACCTGCTACAGTAAGGATCCAATGTCATCACCTCCTAACCTATCGTGGATAGTCACACAAGATGTCACCGAACAATTGCAATAAGACGTCCTTATTATCAACTTTTCGCGAGTCCAGTTCCGTAAACTAATGAGTGGCAGCGGAACACCGTCGGCCTGACGCAATAGGATTTCCCTTATTTCTAGCATTCCAATAATTGACAAGTTAATACAACTTTCTTTCAAACAAATCCACCACATGACGTGTGTTTATACTGAATCATAATATTTTGAAACCGTACCAATCTTGAACTTACTCATTCATGCTCATTTGACGGTAGCTGAACATTGTTCCGAGAATAATATCAATGAATGAATAATACACTTTTGTTTCTTATCGTAAAATCATCAATTAATATTACGTAAGGAAAGATTTGTTTGTGATTCAAATGAATGCTACATAAGCTTATTATTTGATTGATAATAAAATCTTGATTAATTCCAAAGCATTGTAATACGTAATGTCAGTGTTTTTGTAACCTTGCGTGTAAAATAAGCATAAAGCCATTTTTACGTGGAGAATTGCACCTTATGCTTCCCACGTTACCCTCTCGTCGTAAGGGGAGATGAGGAGGATAACCTCCTCATACCACGACATAAGTCGGGCTCGCCCAAATTTCGGGCTGACTAAAACTGCTACGATGTCCAAGTTACTCACCGTTTTGCTGGTGGTTGGATCGCTGGAACTGCATCAGCGTTCAGACCCAGCTGTATGGTTATACAAAAGGGTCTAATTGAGGACTTTCGTCTGCAAGCGCCCCGGCGTAATTTGAGGCGTCGCTAAACCATACTGGCCTAACTGCGGGTAAGAGATCAGCGTTCTTCCGCTCGCAGCCAGAATAAGCATACAGTCTGCCTGTTAGTAAGCGGTTATTGTAGTATACAAGGTTATTCTTAGTAAAGTGAAAACCTCTCAGGGGGTGATTATATACTTGTTATTATAAACAACTTTTGTTCTGAGACATTGCAGAAATCGCGAAAAGAAAATCAGCTGTTCCATACAAAATTGGACTTTGACCTCGGCAAAATTTATAGAACAGCTGATATTTTTTTCGCGATTTCGGCAATGTCTCAGAACAAAAGTTGTTTTTAATAACAAGTATAATCACCCCCTGAGAGGTTTTCACTTTACTAAGAATAACCTTGTATATCGTATATACTAAAAAACAAGGCTGGCACTCGCACTTTTCTAGTCGTGATAATAAGGTACTTTCCTACCAGCACAACAGATACATATCTAATTGAAGATACGTCCTACTAATAGCATTAGGCATTCATATAGAGTCGATCCTCGCAAAAAAAATCCCGTAAATATGATTTATCATTTCTTGGACACATCAGTTTATCATTGATAATTGATTAGTACTGGAGGCCCAATCATCCCCATTCCCCCATCCCGCTCTTTCTCCTTCCCACGTCCTTTCCTAAAGAGTCGGCAGCGCGCAAGTGATGCCTCTGGGCGTCCATAGGCTACGGTGACCACTTACCATCAGGTGGGCCGTATGATTGTCTGCCACCTTCGTTGTATAAAAAAAAATTAACTTATACACATTACAGTAACAAATTAAAAAATAATACAGTTCTTTCAGCTTCTTCTTATGGTAGCTCTACTCTCTATACTCACAAGAAAAAGCTGGCAATATGCTCAGAGCTACTCTTTTTAATCGCCATTTATTTACAAATTTCACTTACTTATATGTTTAGAAATAGCTTGTAACTTGTACATAGGTTAGAGCAATTTAATCCCAAATATTGTTTTATATACATAATATAGAAGATAGAGGGCAAACTCACCACTTCATCGCAAGCTTCTAAAATAATAATTAGTTGACTACATTTACTTAATTAAAACTGGTGAGCACCCGCATCAATTGAACTCATTAGATCCTTCAATGACTTGCATCTGCCGTGACATCAAGAATCTTCCCTTACATTCTCTAATCCAAACATATGTATACTAACATACCTACATATTTTTCTTTTTTGAAAAGCACTGGTAATAATTTTACTGACATGACAAACATTCAAATTCTTTCTGTCCCATGTGGGTATCGAACCCACAACACTCGGCGCATAGGTGCTGGCGAAACGACCACTACCTAACACTACACGATCCGTGCCGTGGAATGAGAGAATGCTGATTTTGTGTTACATATGGAGGATAATATGGAGAATTCGAGCTTAAAGTCAGTCTAAAATCTAGTTCCCACGTAATTGGCTATTAGCGTTTACCGATCGATCTAGACTCCGTGCTGCTAGCATGGAGTCTAGACCTAAGAATTGCTCGACAGAAGAACCCAATAAAACTTTGCTCGGCCTGGGAATCGAATCCAAGACCTGACATGCACAGCAGTCACATACACTCTCACTGCACTAAACAGGCCAGTCGAAACAAATTTTATTTGAGCAACCCATGTACGTTACAAAGCCCCTAAGCCAAGGAACATTTTAACACTCGTTTGTTCTCAAAAATCAATCTCGCGACCACATTTTGTATCCGGCTTTCCCGTTACTCACACGCGGTCGACGCTTAACACTAAAAATATCGACGACTGCGGCTGATGAACTCCGGACGATAAACGACGACTAATAACGCTCTTTATATCCGTTCTAGTTACGCTAATGATGGCGAGAAATTCAGGAAATCGACAAAAATATATTGTCACAACTCTTGTTCTTTGGCTAGCTTGAGGATCACTTTACACTTCGTTTGATGTAAATCTAATGAAACAAACAAGCATGGAATGGGACCATATTTGTTTGCCAACGTAGATGTAGACCTGGTAGTAAGTTTATGAACTCAGTTCCAGTGGTATCATTGACGCGTTTGAACGTGCTGCGACAATTTTCTTCGAGACAATTCTGATTCAGTATTTCAATGACAATTCTGAATCATCTCTAAGGAAAATTGTCCCTATGCTGACAGCGCAGGAGGCAAAAATTACAAACTGTTGACTACGTCCTTGCAGCGCTAACTAGATAGGAGATTGTACACTGATTCTTTTGGAAGTTACAAGAAGATGAACAGCCTAGAGTGTCGCGCATGTATTGAAAAGATTAGGTACCAGAAATTGGTGCAATATAATGATTCTGTGGCGCAACTGTAAGGTATGCCAACGCTGCACATGAAATCTCGGATTTGATTTCTGGGTGAATTAAAGTGTTGTTGGGTTCTGTTGAGAAATTTTCAGTAGCAGCACATTAAATAGTAATCGGTCTGTCTCACCCCCTATTACGTAGCACCTAAAGCTGTAGCTGATGAAATCTAGGTGTGGTACACATCTTACTCCCCCTTTGGAGATCATAGCGTGAAACTTTGTACGTAATATATGTATTCCTGCCGCCTCTTTACGTCATCGTCCTACGCGACAGAATTTCCATTCCCATCATTTAGATCAGAGGTTCTCGGACTTTTTTTTGGTGGAACCCCTGCAGCTACATTTCTACCATATTCTAAAAAATTTGATCAAATGTCTACGCCCTTTTTGTAGTAATTCTCTACAAAATTCTCTAAAATCGGTTGATTCGAGACCACTGATACTGAATATGGAATATGCAAGGTTTTACAAATAAAAGTCGCTCAGTCGAGCTTCCTAAAATATTATCTGCATAGGTGAAGTCAAGCTGACATTTTAGTTCTTCACTATCGAAAGCAAATAAATTTTCTCGTGGACCCCCATTTTTTTGTCACGCCAACGTAGACCTCGGTCGATTCTCCCGTGGACCCCTGGGGTTCCACCTGGACCGCTTTGGGAACTAATGATTTAGATGTTTCGCAGTCCACTACTGTGCGTTATCCCAGAAATTTTCTGCCTCGCACAACTAAACTGTGGAATGAACTGTCACCTGCAGTATTTCCGGACCGATATGACCTACAAACCTTCAAGCAAAGAGCGTACTCCTTTTTAAAAGGTTGGCAGCGCACTTGTAACTCCTCTAGTGTTGCGGGTGTCCATGGGCGGCGGTAATCGCTTATCATCAGGTTATTAGTCTGCTCGTTTGCCTCCTATCACATAAAAAAGTACCGATATTTTACTTGACAAAATATTTAAAAGTTGCCAATTGACGACGATGCGGAGGAATATTATGACGCTTTTTAATTTTGTTAAGAGAAAAATATACAACACAAATTATTATTTGTGTATATATTATGTTAATTATTTAATTATGTCATTAATAAAATTATTAAAAGACAAAAAAAGTTCTAAAACCTGTTATTTTGAATAGTATTAGTAGTTTGGTTTAGGTCAGTTAGATCTTGTAAAGACCAATTTTTTGAAGATCTAACTGACTCTGATCTAATTTTCTCTGAATCCCAAATACCACATTTTTTAAATACACTGTCACGCATTTCCTAAATCTGTTCTTCATCTATCTACTTCAAAATTCTGAGTAAATCAGGAATAGCAGATCTCATTTCAACACTCATAATTCATTAAAGTCAGAATCACACGTCCACTCGAGTTGACTCATACAATTTCCTAGTACAGAGAAACTATTGGATTTTTTTATCATTGCAAAGTAACAAAGAGGTCGTTTATTACATGACTAATGTTTTTAAACTGTGAAGTAGCTAGAGGCCACAGCGATCATTAAATATTCAATTATAACTAGCACTTGCCCGCGACTTTGCCTACGTGACTTTACAGTTCACTTGTCATTTGCATTAGTCACAATGAGAAGAGGCCGGTGCCCAGCAGTGGGACAGTTTAATACAGGGCTGATATTATTATACTAAAACTAGAAACTACAAACACATAAGAAAAAAATTTGCTTACAAGTTCAGCAACGATCTCTATTCTGTGATACAAATTTACGCTGGCGCTCACGCTTATGAATGTAACGAATTTGATTCCCAGTACGTCCAATTTAATTGTGTGTTTTGCTCACAAAATCTCAATAGCAACATTGCATTTAGATTTATGTACGACTGACGCTCTAGTACGTGGTACGTAAAACATGGATGTCCAAATATGAAAGCATTACACCTCTACCTACCACCCATTCAATGCGGCGGACGCCGATCGGCGTCTTATTTTTTCATACTCAGATTCGGAGGACGCCGATCGGCTTCATGTATAGTTGTTTTATATTTTACCCAAATTTAAAGATATTATATTAATAAAACAACAAATGTGTTTGGAATTTACTAATGAAATGCCCGATATGAGTAGATTTTAGATATTTTGTTTTTTTTTATTTCATCAAGTGCGGCTGACGCCAATCGGCGTTTACGTTAAATATGAGCCGATTCTGGCTAGTGAAAGCAAAATTTGTTGCCGCATTGAATGGGTTAAAATATACAAATGTACACTCACATTTATATGTATATCTTCTCTATGGATCAAGATTGGATGTATTAATATCATAATTTCATTGTATAATACAAATCTTATTGTCCAGTTTATAATATACCCATAAACTATTAAAAAAGCTAACAAGCGAACGGCAGCCCTAAAAAGCACCAGACCTAACACTTCATACACCTGTTTCTATTGAAGTTATTTCTGCTTATAACATCCGGCCTTTTCGCCATAATAACGTAGAACCACATCTGAACATCGAATACCAGATCTCGCTTCAAAAGCTTCATAAAGTTTAATTTTAACTAGTGGTTGCTTTGATTGCCTTGGTAGCGGTTATAATGCGATTACTGTGAAAGTGTTCTTGGGTTCGATACCTGATATCCTGAACTGGCTCGATATATCGGTACTAGGTACCTAGTAGATGTAGACTGAAAGGAACTCCATCTACACTTCGCAAGCTATGATTCTTGATCCCACGAAATGGGGACCAGGCATGGTCACGGTAATGATATCTATACAGTATTGTAACTCGGCCCTGTTCTTGAAATAATTACCCACAACAGCGCGGTTCGTAGACATGCGTTAGGGCTGCCCGCGTACAGTATTTTAATTTTATCTATCTACTTGAGTTTCTTTCTAATTTAGTGATTGTAAATATTATATGTATATTATATTAAGTATAAAAAATAAAATTTGTAATGAATGAAATAGAAAGTGTTCAATAAAATCAAATCATCACAAATCACACGCTTACTGCTTACAAAACAATCACACCGTCCGTTCGTCAATGCGGCGCGGCGCATTCGCGACTGGTTCAACTGGTTGCAAACCAAGCGCATACCAACGTCGAGGCGCGTAGGTATGAATCGAGTTCCGACCGTTTGTATGAAGATAGAATACTGTTAACAACATTACCGTGACATGGTTCCAAACTACTTGCTGTAATTGAGAATATTTCACAGACAATTACAACACCACTTTGCACAAGCAGTATTCGCGTTCACTGCTACAAACTAACTCTGCTACTTAAGAGGAAACACTTACTTTCTTTTTTTTTATAATCTAGTCAAACTTGTTTTCGGGATGTTTGAAGACAGCGGCAAATCTGGCCAATTATTGAGGTTTTTGAAGGCTCATGTCTCTTTTAATAATTAATTTATGAAAAAAAGGAAAACATAGGGACATGCCAATAGAGACTGAACATTTATTGGAAAAAAAAATATTGCTCCACTGGCATTATCTAGGGAGGAAACTGGGGACTACGTATATATGGAAAAACAGCCCTTATGTTTCCTCTTACTATTTATAAGCAGATAATTAATTATTTTACCAATTTCTCTAGTACTGCAGCGATGGAGCAGTGGCTTAAAAGACACTCTCGCCTCTACCAGTGCGTTGAATAAAGGTTCGATAGCCTCACAGGGCTGAAATTGTGTGAACCACATGTAGTACCTACTTCTAAGTCTAGGTGTTCTTTGTGTCCGTTATTCTACTAGAGCGAGAATAGTCTTTTTAAAAAGACAAACCTAAGAAATTATGCCAAATGTAGAGCATTTGGCATAATTTCTCAGGTTTGTAATACCATCTATATATTAATACGTGAAGCGAAAACTTTGGATCCCTTTTTACGAAAATTGGGCGGACGGAGGAGTATGAAATTTCGCACACTTATAGTTTATACAGAGAAGAAGTGACGTATGCTAATATTTATATAAAATATGTATAATAAATACATTAAATTAATGAAAAAACACTACACGCACACAACCATGCATTTGACACACGCAGTCGAAGCGCGTAACTATGGTTACATATATCAATATACGAGTATAATGACATGACATAATACTATATCAGTTAGTCGAATTTCGAGCACTAGGCGACCGCTAGTTTAGATAAATAGACGCTAAAATCATACGAGTCATCTATAACCTATACGTCTTTATCGATCACACACAATCAAGAAACACAATACAAATACTAAAACAGATTGGACTGTCGATTGTTCGTTTTATTTATACCTATTGCAAATAAAACTCCGATTGTTGGGGAGTTATTGTAGTAGAATAAAACTGCAAGGTTAATTTGATGTGTCATTCTGCATGACATTTAAAAATCTCGGTTGTTTCCTAGAACTACGCGGTATGAACGATTATTGCGTAATTGCATAAAACACGAAGGTCACTGGAATAATAAAACACGAAAACACACACATACAGATCAAGATAGAAAAGCAGCAGTAACCAACATTTACGCGAGCGAAGCCAAAAGCAAAGTCTAGTATAGAATACACGTCAATGTTTTGTATATTATGCTTGCAATCCATCCAAACCATCTAACGACGTTAAACACAGGATCAATTAATGATTATGACATTATCTTTAGATATAACGCACGCGAATCCTTAACGAGTAATTTCAATATGCCTTTTGCTGTCCACTGCTGTAGTTTACAGAACTAAAATAAAGTCTACAAGTTTACCGCCGTGGCATTTTTAAACAATAACGTTTTATTACTGACCTCTTTGAAAGGGTTCCAGTCGGTTTAAACGTAAAGAAACGTTGTTCCGCTGACAAAAACTCCAATTGGCTATAAGCTATAACTGTATTCATAAAATTTTATAACCGGCCATTTACGATGCATACATCCTATGCAGTTCGTAAATAACCTGTGTTTTGTTTAGAAATAAATTATATATATTTATAGACTTGTGTTCCTGAGTAGAAGGTAAATACCTCGGAATTTCACTTGCTATGGACGTAAAGTAGGTAGTTCCTTCTTGCTTTATGCATGCCTTTTATTAAGAAAAAGCAAAAGAAACTCACTACTTTAAAGCCCTATTAACTTATCCACACGCATTTCAAAAATTGGATCGTCCGTATTAAACTATTGATAAAATTAACTGTATAATATCCTTACATACACAATTGCAACGGTATATGCATAATAGTATAATTTGTTAACTAACTGAGCAAAACATTTAACAATATTTAGTAACCTTAAAAATTGTTCAATTCTTCTCAGTTCAACCTTTATTATTACACGAATATAAGACACAACAGTGTATGCTCCTCTTGAAGGTAACATGGCATGCTATATAAAAAAGCGTTATAACGCTTCCATCACAAATTACAGTCTAAATTTTGAACTTGTAACTAGTTATTAAGGAATACAACATTTTCAGCTAATGTCTATGCCTATAAGAGTCTCACAAAACTCTCTAAATACTCGCACAAAGTTTTAGATTACAAAGTTACAGATACATACCATAATAATAATTTCGTTATTGATACCAAATAGATGACAATACATACATACAATGCATGTGGAATGACGATCTGCGAAAGACTGCAGGCAGATGCTGGATGCGGCAAGCTGAAGACAGGGCGCTATGGCGCTCTTTGGGGGAGGGCTATGTCCAGCAGTGGACTATTATAGCCTGATGATGATGATGATGATGACATACATACATACAACTTCTTAACCTACAATACAATAACTGTATGTATACAATAATCAATGAACCCTAACGTCTAAACTAGGCCGAGCCTGTGTCTTAGACGTTAGTTTCGTTCCGTAAATTATACATTTAACATACATGTGTACTATTAATATTAAAACTAAAGGTACATAATAAAAATGAGGGTAAACTATATAATATAAAGTAAAGTAGGTAGGTAACTCATATATTTTGAAGTTAGAAATAGAATCATTAGTGTCGTACCTACAACAACATTGAACATGTTCCTAAAGACCAAATTTTTTTCATATAATGGTCGGTAGGTAACTCTGTCATCGGCCGTTGCCATCAATTCAATCAATATCTTGACTTAGACCACACAGCAAAGCACATCGCGTCAACTGAACTACAAAAACACATGTGAGAGCAATCATTCACATTCAAACGATCTGATCTGAAGCTGTACCCAGGTGCCTGTGTACACACCTACTATCTTCATATGTATATTGTGACTGAATTCTTAAAGACAAGCAAGGAGTTGCCAAAAGTTCAAAGCATCGCTGCTATTGCACAGTTTTGCTATCGCAATCAATATGCAATCGCAAAAATGCGATGTAGCATCAATGCAATGCTGCATATGCAGTTGCAAAATAACATAAGGTCGATATATAAATTGCATTATTAAAAATTTCGATAGAATAATCCAAAAAGCATCGATCTGAAAATTTAAATCTTTATCTACTGGCGTTTAGATAAAGTTTATTGAAATATAAACTTTGTTCAAAAGTTGAAGTGGTCAAACGTCCGAAAGATAACTTTGGTAAGTTTGACTAGTGTCAATCAAACAAACTACAGTTAGTATCAGAAGTTAACTTTCGGATAATATTAAAACACTGTATGATTTTGTTCTATGCATTTACTTATCTGTGACTAGTGTATCAATGTTAAAGATACGAATTCCTATTTATCTTCGTTTATTACAACTGAAACACAAAAGCTGCTGATGGTACATATTTTGATCGCTACGGTATTATTATATATTAGATGTTCCCGCGGTTTCACCCGCGTTTATCGTTACTGCGCCGCCCCCGTGGATCGTAGCGTGATGTTATTGCCATCCTTGATAAATAGGCTATCCAACAGTAAAAGAATTTTTCAAATCGAACCAGTAGTAATCACGCAGAATAAACCAGGAGAAACATCGTTTGTACTATGTCTGTAATGGGTAATTATTTTGCTGCAATGTTATTTTAAAACTGCGATATCTCCTAAGATATACATTGAAATCGAATGATGTAAAGGGCAATTTTGTTTTAAATTAAATACTTGTGATGAATAACGTATTTATTTGGATAAGGATTAATATCATGTTTATAATAATACCTTCGCAAATAATGCATTATTTTAGAACATATTTGGTTAGCATAAAAATGGTTATAGTGAGCCAACCTTAAAAGATAGACATATGCTGTCGCCGACTTTTTTTTAGAACTTTTAAAGGGGAACAATTCTGTCATATACGCAGCGCACGCAGCGGAAGCTCTCAAAAGGAAAAAACACCCGCTGATTTTGAAACATTCTTCATTGGTGCTCAGCTCCTATTGATCTTAGCGTGATGATATATATCCTTCCTCGATATAGCCTATAGCCTTCCTCGATAAATGGCTATCTAACACTGAAAGAATTTTACAAATCGGACCAGTAGTTTCTGAGATTAGCGCGTTCAAGCAAGCAAACAAACAAACAAACTCTTCAGCTTTATAATATTAGTATAGATAGATGTTCCCGCGGTTTCACCCGCGTTTATCGTTACTGCGCTGCCCCCGTGGGTCGTAGCGTGATGTTATATAGCCTTCCTCGATAAATAGGCTATCCAATATTAAAAGATTTTTTTAAATCGAACCAGTAGGTCCTGAGATTAGCGCGTTCAAACAAACAAACTCTTCAGCTTTATAATATTAGTATAGATTACTAGCTTTTGCGCGCAGCTCTACCTGCGTAGTACCTACATCAATAAAATGTAGCCTATGTCCTTCCCCAGGTTTTCAACTATGTCTGTACCAAATTTCATGTAAATCGGTTAAGTGGTTTAACCATGAAAAGGTAACAGACAGACAGACAGAGTTACTTTCGAGTTTATAATATTAGTAAGGATTAATGTGACTGCTGTGTCGATTCCCTTTATTAGGTTCTTTATTAGAGTGAGGCGCTCATAGCCAGTTGCACTCACTGATCGGTAAACGATTAGCGAGGTTAAGCAACGTTGGGTGCGGTCAGTCTATAGATGGGTGACTGCTTACTGGTATTTCATCTGAGCGTCTCCGTGCTTCGGAGGACACGTAAAAAATTGGTCCCGGTTGTTGCAAATTGACAGCAGTCGTTAAGCCATGTCAAAGGCCTACAGGCCGCTTGAACAACTCTTGACAACAGGTTGGCCACTAACTACACGAAAAGAAAAAGATCAGGTTCTACCAAAAGATTCTTAGCAGAAGCATGGAGTCTGGAATTGAGCTGGCTAGACACCTCTGGCTACCCTGTGGATATATAGTCGTAAGACTATGTACACGAATGTGTTTAATATGTAGTTCAAGATAGATAAATTATTAAGACCGGCCGTTAGGCCCTCATTACTGAAGATCGCGATAATAATGGATGAATGACCGGATAATCTGCCTCCATCAACTCTTTATCTTGATACGGTCTTAGCACATCTTTCACTTAGCTTTATTTAGTAGGTCACTCACTAACTAGTTGGCGCTCGGCCATGTGATCTCTTGCCATCAGTGTTGGCAACTATGCTTCTAATAGATTTTCTCACCATCTATGCATTATGTTGTAGAAATAGATAGGTACCTGTTCCAAGTAGTTTATGGATAGCGGTCTAAATTCTTATCTAGGCAAAAATGTATGCATTGGCTTCTAATTTTACAGTATTTACATTTCACTATCGTTTTGGCGTGTAGTTTTTCTTTAGCGGCGTTGTGCACTTTTTTTGTGATGGGTAAAAAATGTTAAACTCGCGTCAGGACACGTGACCTGATCGAAAATTTGTAGGACGGAGGCAGAATTGTCATGTTTGTGTACGATAGCGCAATAAATAAATATATTGTATTTTACCACATAAATGATAGTACTTTTATACTGATAATTAAAGCAATTCGTGCAAAATTATTCCCTAACCATTCTAAAATATCAAAAATGCACAACGTTATAATATTCAAGTTTTCACTTCTGCCGGCACTCCCGGGGTGCAACCCGTTGATTTTTTTTTGTAAGAATAATTCAGTGGTGTAAAATTGTAAAGAAATATCGACATCACCAATTCTTTAAAATGATGTGGTTGCGATTGCCCCGTGAATTTTAATAAGCCTATTTGTGAAATTAGATTTGGTTTTTCTTTACTTTTTGTTCCAACAAGTGACGCTATATACGCTGTAACGCTGTCTTATACTCGGGCATGTAATAACAATGCTAATGGTAAAGCTTCATAACAGACTCATTAATCATCTAAATCTGTATTTAGTGAAATCCAAACATAATTGGGTAAATATGAACGTTAATCACTGCCAGATCTCCCTTCAAGCTCTTTTTTATGTTACACGTTCATCTGCATTCACGCTGATCATACTGATCTACATTTATTTCTTCTTCTCCCTAGCCTTTATTATTTCCAAGTCACTTGGGGTCAGCTTTCTAGTCTAACACCATATACTGCTATTCTGTTTAATTTTATCATCGAACTCACTCCTCAATTCGCAATGCAAGTTTTAATAAGTCGACGTGTTTCGTATGATGCTTACGCAACGCAAGTAGCTGGCATGGGTATAAAACAATACCAGCCCTGTATTAAACTGACCCACTGCTGGGTTCTGGCCTCTTCTCAGTGTAATAAGTGTTAGGCCATAGTCCACCACGCTGGCCAATTGCTGGTTGGCAGACTTTACATATCGTTTAGAGCTCAGACATGTGGGTTTGCTCAGGATGTTTTTCTATACCATTGAAGAGAGCGATAGCGTGCCTTGGGATCGAACTTGAGACATCTGCGAGGCAGTCCAGCGGTCTCCCACTAGGCTATCGCAGTTACTTGCGCGGTTGGCGTCGTATCTACGATACTTGCAACCCGCGCAAGTACACTAACTTGCACATGCAAGAGTCGTGCCTTACCATTACAGAAAAGCACGACTATCCACGTGTTGCAACAGTTTCGAGCTAATAATTTTAATGACTTAATCATAGCAACACACTCTTCTAACAAAATAAAAAGTAACGTTACTTTAGACAGCGACAAAATATGCTTCGGAATGAGACGACAGTAAATATTTAAGTAAACCAGGTTTACTGCACAAAGAAATATTTTCTTGTCTATTCTTTTGTCTGATATTGTACATTTTAGAATTAGAATTCTTTGTCATTTGATATGCTCATAAAATTACAAAGAACTGACATTCGACTAATAAAATAAAAAACAAAACAGAAATCTGATTAGTCTATGCTTCTATATTAATATTATAAAGAGGAATGATTTGATGATTTGTTTGTGTGTTTGTTTGATTACAAAGCAAAACAAAAAGTACTAAAGCAAAAACTACTCAACCGATTTAAAAAAAATATTTCTCCCTTAGGAAGCTATATATATTATCAACGAGTAACATAGGCTATATTATATTTTTTTAAAGTACTGTTTCATATTTACCTGATGGTAAGTGGTCACCGTAGCCTATGGACGCCTGCAACACCAGAGGCATCGCTAGCGCGTTGCCGACCCTTTAGGAAAGGTAGTGGGAAGGAGAAGGAGCGGGAAGGGGGTAAGGGGTGATTGGGCCTTCGGTACTCTTACTCACCGAACGAAACACAACAGTAGGAATACTGCTATTTCACGTCGATATTCTGTGAGAGGGTAGTCCTTTCCCAGTCGAGCCGGCCCATTCATGCTGAAATCAGTGAGGCTCTACTCCACTCACTCTACTACTCTACTCTATTACTCTCACTCTACTACTCTCTTCCTTTTTTGGCATTAAAATATGTGCTATAAGCAAAATAAACAGAATACTAATTGTATAAGAACAGACTGCACTTAGCCAATGCAGATATTCTTGTTCAAGACGTTCATGGTGAAACAGTCCCTTCCACTCAATACGAAAACAATCTGTAATCCGTGACCAGTACAATATAGAAATGACGAAAGCGAAAACACATTAGCATAAGATGCAACCGTATCTTAACGGTTCGTGAGTTGCTCTCGACCCACTTAGCGAGCGTGAACATTGTCCAAAACTTCATTACAATATTAACTAGAGACATATTGTGGTTTCACCTGCGTTGTACACGATATTTTTGATCGAAGAAGTTTATTTTAAACAGCTGTGCCCACGATTGCATCTTCGTTAAGTTTCAAGGCTGCAGCAGTGAGTGGTCAGACAATATAATTTTTGTTTTTGAAATTTGCCTCGACTTGGAATGATGTCTGTGTCTGGACTACAAACATACAAACAAACAACGGAGACAAAGAAGATCCTGACTCAGAACAACCAATTGCAGCTGACAAATTTTTGCCCCGTGTGGGGATCGAACCCATAACACTCGGCACACTGGCGACCACTTAAACCACTACGCCATCCGTGCATTGCGAGTCATTTCAATTGTTATTCAATTATAACTGACATGCCAGTAATTGATAGATTACATCTATATACTAATATTATAAAGCTGAAGAATTTGTTTGTTTGTTTGAACACGCTAATCTCAGGAACTACTGGTTCGATTTGAAAAACTCTTTTAGTGTTGGATAGCCTATTTATCGAGGAAAGCTATAGGCTATATAACATCACGCTACGGCCCACGGGGGCGGCGCAGTAACGATAAACGCAGGTGAAACAGCGGGAACATCTAGTGATGTATATAATTATTGTTTCATAGATTCCTAGCGTGATATTATACAGTGTGGGGACAGCGAATACAGAAAAAAATTATACACAAGGCTACTACCTATACATGCATATAAGTATAAAATGTAGAATTATATTAGTCCAGGGCATGGTCTATCAGTGTGCTAAGTTTTATCCTAATCCGTATAACTGTTTATGCGTGATTGAGTAACATAGCCGAAAAAGTTTTGGCCAAAGGTCAAAAGGTCTATTGCGCATTCGTGGATCTGGAAAAGGCTTATGATAAAGTGGTGAGGAATGAACTTTGGTCGGCACTGTCCATGTATGGAGTGAATAGCAACCTCACGCGAGCTCTGAAATCTCTTTATGATGATTCCAGAGCTTGTGTTAGGATAAATGGGACCTACACAGAGTGGTTTAGCATCGATAAAGGTGTTAGACAAGGATGTGTAGCGTCACCTTGGCTGTTTAACCTATACATGGACAATTGTTTGAAAGATTTAAAAGATTGTGAATGGGGATTAAGAATGAATGAGTTACTTGTCAAATGTCTTCTTTATGCCGATGACCAAGTAATACTTGCGTCATCGGCGGAAGAGTTGCAGGCGATGGTAACTATTATGCATGGTGCTTTTGAGAGTAAAGGAATGAAAATAAATGTAAGCAAGACGAAAGTAATGGTATTTGAAAAGGAAGAGTGCGTGACGATGTGTAATATTATGATTGATGGAGAAAAAGTGGAGCAAGTGCAAGAGTTTGTATATTTGGGTACTTTGTTTACAAGGGATGGTAAACATGACGGAGATATTGAAAGGAGAACGATTGCTGGCAACAAAGTGAATGGAGCCCTACGCGCTTTTATGAACAGTCGAAATGTATCCGAAAAGGCACGTTTGGCTGTTCATAGAGGACTATTAGTGCCCACACTTATGTATGGAAGTGAAAGTTGGATATGGCAAAAGAAGCATGAGAGCAGAATAAATGCTGTAGAAATGAGAGCGTTGAGAAGCATATGTGGTGTGACTCTGAAAGATAGAATAAGAAATAGTGTGATTAGAGAGAGATGCGGCATGAAAGTGGATATAGTTACAAGAATAGAAAAGGGTATGTTAAGCTGGTTTGGACATGTAGAAAGAATGGACGAGGAAAGACTGACTAAGAAAGTTTATAAGGCTAGTGTGAATGGAACAGTCGCAAGAGGAAAACCTAGGCGAACGTTTCTCGACCAGATCGGAGGCGTTCTGGACAAAGGCCAGGTTAAGAGCTCCTTGAACCGACGGGCGTGTATGAGAAATGTGATGAAAGTGAATGAAGCCAGAGAAGTGTGTCAAGATCGTAGCAAATGGAAATCCGTAGTCTCTGCCTACCCCTCTGGGAAACAGGCGTGAATCTATGTATGTATGTATGAGTAACAAACAGCCAAAACATTAAAATCTTACATCTATGTATATGTACATACATAGAATAACATTGTCACAAGTCGATGTCTGTCCGTACATAGGACATATTTAAAAATAGTCTATGTCTTTATAAGAACTAAAGATGCCAAAACAATAATTTTTGTCTGTCTGTATGTTTGTACGCGCATCACGTAGAAATTACTGCACAAAATAAGATGCGGTTTTCACAGTTATATTACCAGAGGTCTAACCTAAAATCTGGTGTATGCTTCATCTTGATATGCAGCCTAGCAGTCGAGTATTATAATAAGATATTTGATATGCCGCCTAGCAACCGCTGTAACGACAAGAAATAGTTGGAGGGTTGAAGACAGAGACTTAAGCTATTTTTACCTTATTGCTTCCGAAACGAAAAGGAAGAAAATAAAGATAGGTACTTACTTCTAAATTCCACGCGTACGAAGACGCCGGCAAAAGCTAGTTTTTAATATTATTGTACGATGAGTTGGATCCATCCTGATCCTCCATCAATAAACGGAATGTGTAGAGTAGAAAAATTCTTACAAATTGGATTGTGAGTTTTTTAGGTAAGTGCAATCAAACATACTGGAACTCTTCAGGTTTATAATATCTATATATTAATACGTGAAGCGAAAACTTTGTACACCTATCACGAAAATTGGGCGGACGGAGGAGTATGAAATTTCGCACACTTATAGTTTATACAGAGAAGAAGTGACGAATGCTAATATTTATATAAGATATGCATTAGAAATACATAAAATTAATGAAAAACCACTACACGCACACAACCATGCATTTGACACACGCAGTCGAAGCGCGTAACTATGGTTACATATAATTATGACATAATAATGTCAATAATATTATTATATCAGCAATATCTTACAGGCAAAATTTGGTCGAATTTCGAGCACTAGGCGACCGCTAATTAGTATAGATGGATGTCACATAAGTTTGTGACGTTTTTAGCGTCTGTCAGAATTATTCTAGCCGAGAAAACCTGCTTTTGTAAATCTTACCAGAGTAAGATGTTACCTGTCTTCTTAATCCTGGAGACGTTACTTTGTTTTCTTATTTATGATAGATAAACATAATTCGATTTTTGTAGCGATTTGAATATTTTACTTTAGTGATACGTAGCTCTCTGACTTCCTAGCTCTCAGAATAGAGACCTTCTTTAATGTTTATTTGAACTCATATTTAGTTAGGTAGCTATGTTATAAGTACCATGATTGACTTTAAATTTAAGTTAAAACTTATGCCATAATTAACTTATACCTAGTCAAAACAAACAACCAGACTAATTTTCTTTTAGTTTGTTTGGTTGCTGGCAACCAACACGAAACTCGATCTTCATCACAAATGGTTGCTACTCGAAATAAATGCGTGATTTCGATTAGCTTACTCTCGGTGTGTGTTTTGTGATCAAGATGTTTTTGCTCTGAATGTTTATTTAATGCATTTTAGCTCTTGGGGATCGATGGTTCAAACTGCACGACTTTTATGGACTGTTTCTTTTGTCTTATCGAGATGTATTTATTTATACATCAAGATATAGTACATATTTTTTTCCATCTTTACTTCCATCTAAATACACACAACCACGCTTCCAATCAATGGCTTCAATCGGTTCCTTAAACGTCTCAATTGTAGTTTATTCTCCTTACAATAGCACAGTAACTTTCAAAAAATTTTATAGCAGTATTAATTTTGTGTAGCACTATAAGTAAAACTACCAAGGCTTAAATAATAATATGCGAAAACATATAAATGGGTCCTAGATAATTTATAGGATTTGTAAAATAGTACTTAATAATTTTTTTTTGTTTTCCAAATCTATACGAATATTATAAAGCTGAAGAGTTTGTTTCTTTGTTTGAACGCGCTAATCTCAGGAACTACTAGTTCGATTTGAAAATTCTTTAAGAGTTGGATAGCCTTTTTATCGAGGAAGACTATAGGCTATATAAAATTACGCTACGACCCACGGGGGCGGCGCAATAGCGTTAAATGCGGGTGAAACCGCGGGAACATCTAGTAAAATATATAAGTTTAGACTCACACCTGTTTTCCCGGAGATTAGTCAAATACTACGTTAATAATAATAAAGTTTATTTGCATAGAATGTAGGTAAAAACAAATAATTATGTTAACAAGAGGTTATAAGATCCTTGTACATTCTACCTTAGATAAGGCATGCAAACATTATAATTATAAGATTACAAAAATAATATAATTAAGTATGACAAAATTATAAAAATCAAAATGAAATTGCGCATTATAAAGATAGGATTACATTTAAAAAAATCTAAATTGTATGGTCATTTAAATAATCATTAATAGAATAATAACATTTTTCGAGTAGTAGTGATGTCACTTTAGTTTTAAACAACTGGATTGGAGCAGTTTTTATAAAGTCTGGTATTTTGTTATATATATAATAGTGCTCATGTTAAAGACACTTTTTTTTGAGTACGTTCATTTCCATTTGTATATAAAAGGTTAAAACCTATCTCGATCGAAATGTATCCCCAATATTAGTAACTAGATGACACGCGCAATTTTGTCTGCTTCATATAAGAGAATTTTCACCCTTTTTGCAACATCTTTAATTGCTGCTCCGCTCCTATTTGTCGTAGCGTGATGTTATATAGCCTTTAGACTTCCTCGATAAATGGGTTATCTAACACTAAAATAATTTTTCAATTCGAACCAGTAGTTCCTGAGATTAGCGCGTTCAAACAAATAAACTCTTCAGCTTTGTAGATTCTATATATTAATACGTGAAGCGAAATCTTTGGATCCCTTTTTACGAAAATTGGGCGGACGGAGGAGTATGAAATTTCGCACAATTATAGTTTATACAGAGAAGAAGTGATGAATGCTAATATTTATATAAGATATGCATTAGAAATACATTAAATTAATGAAAAAACACTACACGCACACAACCATGCATTTGACACACGCAGTCGAAGCGCGTAACTATGGTTACATATATCAATATATAATGACATAATATGTCAGCAATGTCTTACAGGCAAACTTTGGTCGAATTTCGAGCACTAGGTGACCGCTAGTATTAGTATAGATTCGTGTTAGTAGTCTATGCGACTGCTGTATTTAGGTCTCAGTTTCGATTCCCGAATCGGCGAAAGTTTGTTCACTCTTCTATTCCTCCACCTTCAAATCATTTACGATCATTTTTCAATTGATTCTAAGTTCATTCCCATTCTAGTACGAGATGATCTTACGATCACAACAAAAGGGCATTCACATCAATTGAACGTGATGTCGTGCACGAAGGGACCGCGACAAATTGCCGGTTGACCCTTCACTCGTTAATTGAGAGTTAATACTTGGTTAACTGGGCAAATCGTTACTCGTCCCTTTATTGTTACTGGCACGCAATCGTTGGGTTAAGTCTATTGAGGACTCGTAGTTTTATATAGCTTTGTTTTTTCTGAAGTAAATATTTTGATGTAGGTACTAATTAAATACCAGCTGTGTTCACCCGCGGTTATAGTTACTGTGCAACCTCGATAAATAGGCTATCCAACACTAAAATAATTTTTCAATTTGAACCAGTAGTTTCTGAGATTAGCGCCTTCAACCAAACAAACAAACTCTCCAGCCTTATAGTTTTTCTTTATTCATCAGCTAAACTAATACTAATCTATACTAATATTATAAAGCTGAAGAGTTTGTTTGTTTGTTTGTTTGAACGCGCTAATCTCAGGAACTACTAGTTCAATTTGAAACATTATTTTAGTGTTGGATAGCCTATTAATCGAGGAAGGCTATATGTTATATAACATCACGCTACGACCCACGGGGGCGGCGCAGTAACGATAAACGCGGGTGAAACCGCAGGAACGTCTAGTCTATATAATATTACTATCTTAAACCTAAAATATTATTTATCAGAAATAAAATACGAATATAAAAATAAGTAAAAGCTTTAACGCAAAACCCTCTAATAAGCGTCATCGAATTTCTCCGCATCACAGTCGGCTGGCGCGCCCAGGAGACTGACAGCATTGCCACGTTTAATGGCAATGCTTATTCTTTCAGCGATACTGAATTAGTTTAATATGCGTGCATAGCCTTATGCCTATATCCTGAAGGAAGTAAGAAGAGATGTATTAAACCCACATTTCGTCGAAAATGGCTTTAAGTTCCACCTATTAGAGGGGCAAGCCTACTGCTGTTTACCGGGTTCGAACCAGACTCCATGCTGCCTCTAAGAATTTGCCCAACCCAGCTATCGACCTCGAGACTACCCAACACCCGCACTCACTCTACCGTTTCTGTACCGAGGCAGTCTCGAAATGTAAATAACATACTTAAATAAATACATACTATTCGTTCAAACATCATTCCCTTCTGTTATATTGTTTACAATGCCTTGCGACAACCGTTGGCAATTCAAACAAAAATCTTGTCTAGACATTCCAAATTTAGAGGGGTTTACTTCAATGTCGTAGCTGGGTGTCGAATGTTCGGCTGCCTGGACAAATATCCGTCGAAACATGACACTTTTGTTTGGTGTCGCGTGACGATTTTATGCGTGTTTATTGGCCAAACATTCAATGTTTTTATCGAACCATTTAATAACTTTTGTTTTCAATATTGGCGATAATAGTTCCTGGTTTTGAAGGAAATGTTGGAGCAAAGTTTGTTTCAATGTTGGTCATGCTACAAGGTGTTCTAGAATAATTTTATACAATAACTAGCCGACCCGCGCAACTTCGTCTACTCCACATAAGAGAAATTTGCCCGTTTTTGCAACATTTTTCATTGATGCTCCGCTCCTATTGGTCGTAACGTGATATTATATAGCCCATAGCCTTCCTCGATAAATGGGCTATCCAACACTAAAAGCGTTTTTCAATTCGAATCAGTAGTTCCTCAGATTAGCGCGTTCAGCCAAACAAACAAACAAATTCTTCAGCTTTATAATGTTAGTAGGTATAGATATATTTGTATTAAATTATCCTCCTTTTAATTTAGCAATTTTATTATAAAACATCGCCTATATATAGACATGATTAATTATATAGATTTCTAATGGTCTAATTAATAGCTACGCTGACTTTTAATGTTAGGAAGATAGCAGCATTACTTAATAGGTTTTGAACAGTCTTGTGGCAATGCTTGTAAATAAAATCAATAGTAGGTATTTTTTTTATTACATATCGTAGGAGCTGAGCCTATAACGTTCTTACAGCCAAAATTAATAATCAGTTTTATCATCAACAGACCTTTTAATCATAAATCAAAAATGTCGATGTTCATTTATATTATTTTAGGTTAGTGCATAATATGATCCTCGTTCAAAACTGAAACAATTCGATCAAGAAAGTACCTGCCTGCTGCAGAATTTTGCCACTAAATAACTTTGATTACCACAAATTAGTTTATTAACTAATCTGTGGTAATCAAAGTACTATAACCAAGTAAATAGTAAAATAATATGTATTTTGATTGATTGACAATAATTATCGCCTGCTCCGTACCTCGGAGAGGACATTAAGCCGTCGGTCCCGGCTGCAATTAACATCTATCGCAGTCGTTATTGGGAAGTCAGTGCCCTCTAATATCCTGACACTGGTCTAGCCTTAGGGTATCGTTAGCCTTCGAGTTGCGGAGGTCAGATGGCACTCGCTCTGTGTAAAAACTGATATCCAGTCAAATCCGGTTAGACTAGAAAGTCCCCAAGTGACTTGAGAATAATAAAGGCTAGGGAGAAGAATATGTATGTCTGTGTGAATATATAAATAAAACTTTTCATACAAATTTACCGTAGCATTCCAATGGTAAGTGATATTACCATCACACTATCATTAGGGCTATGAATGGTCATGAGTAGATACTCCTTAGTAGGATCGGCAAACCGTGAACGATATTCCTAACCTGCAGTAACTGCTACTTACCTTGCCGTCAGTTTGTTGTATAAAAAAGAAGTCTTACAAATAATATTTCTCACATTAGATCGTATCTACGTCCTTCACGCGTCAAGAATGATTTTAATTGCCTGTCAAATGAACTGTTGCCTACTTACCTACATGCTTTCATAAGTAATAATATTAAAAACACGTCGGTTATGAGGTCGATTGCTGTTTGATTAAGTGTAACATTGGCCCATCGTGACAGTCGAAACGACGCTTGAAGCTCTTTGGGTATAAGAGCTTTTAATGTTGGTAGGCTATAAAATTTAGGCTATCAAATAAAAGGCACTCCCATTACGTCAGGTATATTTGAGGTCCAGGTCCGTGACCGCCTGCTAACCACATTTTCAGACCTCGTGCTGCTACTGCAAAGTTCCTAATAGAAAACTCAAGAACACTTTCTGGAAAGTGGGTCATCGGTGCTGCCACGTGAATATAAAAACATTTAAAGATATAGATTTTGTCCATAAATTTATACACTAACAGTATTTTTTTTCTGAATGAAATGTATATACCATAATGATGTCCTTTACTATATCCCTGATAACGTGTTTTCGAATTTCATGATGATCGGTCGAGTAGTTCAGGCGTGAAAAAGTAACAAGCAAACAAACTCGCATTCGCATTTATAATATTAGTTAGGACTACACTGAAAACCATATCAGCTAACTGATTTGTGAAACTGTCCATCTAAATGCAACGTTATTGGTCCATCCAACATTTCGTGGTTTGTTGAACCAAACAATTTCTCATGTCAAGCACATCATAATTTATATCCTTGTCATGTTCCTTTACAATCTTTGTCATCTTTTTCAACTGTCACAACATAATCTGGCCAAATTGACAAGTATTCTTCTTGAACGAGGTCTTCAAAACTTCAAGCCAAGTACAATAGGCATTGTTTAAGGATTACCAGACTCATTTACATAACGTCGACAACGAAACTTCGGTGTTGGTATAACGCTTCTTACAAGAACATTCAAACTACATACTAAATATTTTCAGTCTCTATTATCCCCATCATCATCATCATTATCATCATCAGGCTATAATAGTCCACTGCTGGACATAGCCCTCCCCCAAAGACCGCCATAGCGCCCTGTCTATCCCCATAAAGGGTAAGAATTGCTTCTTCTACCACTCTAATTTTACATATTTCTAATAAACAATTAAATATCATCTACTAGCGGTCCTCCGCAATTATGAATAAGGTTATGATTACTGCTCCGCTCCCTTGGCTCGTGCGTTATGTTATATGATGATGATATAGCCTATCTGTGTTAGTTCTGGCTTCAGTAGTTTTCTAATAGTAAATAAATTTTTAAATCGAAATTTTTGTTTTTGATTTAATTTATTACAAAATATATTAGAAAAATGTTATTACGATTTAAACGAATATTTTAATGACAAATTAATTTAATAATTATATCTCTCTTCCTCTCTCCTACTATTGCTGTGCCCGACAGGGTCCATGATTGTTCTCATATTTTTACTATACCACCTAAGTATATACATTGTGGAATGCAATAAATGAATGATTGATTGATTGATTGATATATAAATCTTTACTCTTTATTATATTAATATAGATATAGAAGACCTTAAAGCAAAATAAAATTTAAGAAAATAGATACGTCTTTCTGACAACAAAAATTTTAAAGATACTTATATTTTTTGTTATGCTGTCTGAATTTGTAATACTGTCCTTTAAAATACATCAAAATATTATAATGCCCCATAATATAGGACATCCTAAATACATCTTAAACCAAATAATATAACTGGTAGCGATAAAAAAGATAGATAATTCGAGGACGATAGCCTTATATAATCCAAAAAAGAAATACAGCTTCAAAACTTTTCTATCCTCAATCCCAAATAAATACAAATTTTAAACATATAATACCAATAAGATACGCAACATGTAAGGCTGCCGGCAAGCCATTACATCACATTGGAACAGTTATTTTCCATGTGGCATAGGACGAGTCTAAGTCTGTTTCCTGAATATAACGACAGACATCAACCCGAGAATCATCCTTATATTCAAGAGTTGCTTTACTGAAAAAGTAAAATCTAGGTTAACAAAATAAGGCCGCTTGCTTCTGAAACGATCATCCGTTTGATCTCATTACCAGTTTATTCTCGAAAAAATCTGCATCGAAACAATTCGTATCAAGACAAAAGACTTGCTTCAAAGTAAAGACTTTTCCGGCCATAGGATTCTAACCAGTATATGCAATTTCCTTCGTCTAAATGTACCAGAACTTAGATTACGATCGATCGTTACTGTTTCTTAGTATTACGCTTTGTGTTCGCCACGATTTATGCTTACTTCTAACTTCAATATTATGTTTTATGTTTCCAGATATAAGTTCTGAGTTTAGAGCATTACAAAGAATTTTGCAATCTGCAAGTTTTTCGCCGCTAAGGATTATAAATTAAGTGATTAAGTAAAAATAACGTTGCATAATAAATATTTGTCCTTCAATATCTTTCGAATTATTTACAACCAAAGTTTTAATTTAATTTACAACAAGATCAATTTGAGTTATGAATTGATTCATAAAGAATTTAACGATTAAACAGATAAATGTATCACTAATTTGATATTGAGTAAATCTTATCCGGATTTATGTCAGTTTGTCAATTATACTTACAAATAAAAAAAGAAATTTGCTTTATTCAATTCAATCCATAAAAATATTAGAAGAAGTCTGTCTCAATTACACCTTCAGGTCTATGACCGCTGCCAATTTGTTCATAACTTTTGAAATAGGCAGGCAATAGATGTAAATATTTCACACCGAATTAATATCTTAATGACTATTCTGCCCGCTCCTTTGAATCGGAATGCTTTTCATCTGTGAGTATCATAACGGTATCAAAATCGTGCCTTGCCGTTAAACTTGCTCTAACATCTTGTTTAGCCAGCTTTTCGCTTTAACATGCCTCATTGTAACTGATCATTAAGAAAAAAAACAATCTCTACAAAGCAAACCAACAGAGCATTAAAAGGAAACAAACTGGTGAACGACAAAAGGTCAAAACAGTAAACAATGAACCGTCCAAGGGACTAGGAACGGCAAAAAAAGGCAAAAAGCCCAGCGGCACGGAGTTATTGGGTACAACTGCATAGCATAACAACCATTCATAACGGCGAGGAAACGAGACGAAGTGGCGTATAGGAGAAAACGTGCGCATGCCTGAGAGAGCGAGGGAGATTGCATTCCAAATACGAGCGCAAAGTCCGCGCGCACGCCGCACGCCTGCCCGCCGAATGCCGCGCCGCTCGCGCCTCACTCGCCCGCCGCGCCGCGCTCGCGACCCGCCGCTCACTAACTCAGGCGCAGCGCTGCGACGAGGCTGCGCGTTCACTCACGCCGACATCGTCCGCTCTCGTGACATCTCGCTATAATTTCGACAATTTCGTAATCGAATCGATGATCGGTCCCGGTGATGTCATTATAAATACAAGTATGGTGTTATGGTTAAAATATTAATGGTGTTCCCACAGTGAAGTGTTTTGATTTGTGTATTGAGTGCACCAGACTGTAAAGGAGAAGACGCCGAGGATACTTTCACTGGACTGAAAGTTTTAAAACATTCTTTCGGAGAACTTCTTAATAAGGGACTTGACCTCAACTCGAAGAAAAGGTAAATATTAATGAGAATCACTGAGATACAGACGTGAAACAAGTCACAGACCAATCTGTAGGTAAACATAACGGTGTTTTAGAACCAGAATTAAATTTTATGTTTCACAAAGTCTCTAAAGTTTACAATTTCATCACCTAAAAAACTAATTAATTTGTTATCATCAATAAATATTAATTGCTGGCACCGTGTTTTTTCATCAAACTTAACCAAGACTCTTTAAAATGTTTTTATACTTTAACACCAATGTACAAGCAGAACTAAAGAAAAACGAGCAATTACTATCGTTAACGATCACATGAGAATATTTTCTTTGTCAGTTTGTATAAGCCCACGCACATTGTTATCATTATCTTGAAATATATGCGATCTCCAACTTACAGAGAAGATAACACATTATATCAGTGACATGTTTTGGGAACGTCATGGAATTTCTGTTTCATCTGAAACGTGTTTTTATCTTGAAAATGTTGGTTGACCCCAAAACCGACATGCTCAGAAATAAATAAGTGGTATTATATGGCTATGCAAACAAAAACATTATCTCAAAAACATATTATTATGAATAAAATTCCATTAAAGTATAATATAATTTCAAAATTAAACATTATTAACTTTCTACTCCAGTTTCTAAACTAAACTGATTTCTAAGCAAATTAAAACTTCAATTACAAAATACTACCTTTTGTTTTTTAATTTTCATAAATTTGTATATGCTATTTATTTTCTCCTACCGTAAACACTTTGCCTTTTATTTCGTACTTTACTTAAGATTTATCGATAGCTTCTGAAAAAGCTCTGCGTTTCTTGCCTTCTTACTTGAACTTGAGTATTCTCAGAGGTCAGTCCAAAAACAGGTTTTCTAAATCCTCTACAACAAAGTTAAAATCTTTTAGCCAATTCTTTGTTAGGAATTTTAATAGGTACTAGTTTTTATATGGTCTCCTGTTTATACACAGTTTAATAGAATGATCTAATATATTGCATTTACATACGAGTACATTGCGTGATCATACATTAAACGCATGCTTAAATACACTGTTATTTTCCATTATTATCGTTGGTTCAGCACAACTCACTTTTATTATTTCATACTTTTAGAAGTCAATATACCTTATATCATCGATCATGCAATAATAGTCATGTCACAAATGATTTTATACACATAAAGAAGTCAATCAAAACCTGATTCCTCAAGCGAATTGTAACCGAATGAGAGTTTATATTTAAGTTGTCTCGAGGCTTCATTGTGAATTATGAATAATTTCACCTCTCTATTCAGTTTCTGTTTTGCATTTACATGCATAATTAAATAGCTACCTAATTAGTGTCGTAAAAGTGTAATAATCACCATAACAAACAGTTGGTGATATCCTAAATCGGTGTTCCCTTATTAGTGAGTTATTACTGAAGGTATTATTTTCCTATTAAAGTGATCATAATCCAGTGTTGATTGGACCAAAATCAAAGTAGGATTTTAAACGATATACAGTTACTTATTCGATAGTATACTTATAAGTTATAAACAAGTAAACAAGTGATCAGTTTACCTCCCGCGTACTAATGCTAAGGATAACCATGTTTTTTAATACGTTGAGCCCTCTTTTTCTGGTTAGTATTGCTTTTGGTACAGTAGAAATAGCTTTGACCTATAGGTGTCGCCTGATAAATAATTACTTGTTCAATGTCAACGAAAAGCAAAATGCCGTGTGTACTGCTACTCAGCAGAATTTAATTCAGTACTGTTTAGTTTTAGACTTGAATAATCATCAACCATATACGAAGTAGTAATCGCACAAGAATTCTATATATATTTTTTTAAAGAAGCAACTATATTTATATTAATATGCCGGATATAAAAAGCTTTGAGATTCGTTTTCTTTTGACGTCATACAAAATAAATGTCAGCGATTTCAAAAGGTCAAACAATTGTCGCCAACAAAAACTAGTCGGTTCTAACAATTCTGACACAGTTTCCTGTTGCGGTTCACCTCAAACTTTCGTTTAATTTCACGCAATAGCCATAGCACTCCGCCATAATGCCATAAGCGACACTTTATGAGGCATTAGGCGATTTAGGTTTGTGTCCCGTTTAACGGCAGTTTAATATTTGTGTATGACTTACATGATTTAATGTGTGGTTAGAATTAACTGGTGTACTTGTATGAGTAAAGCTTTTATTTATTTTCTTACTCGAGTGTAATGGTTATGCTAGTTGCGACGTAAGTCATCTGATAAGAATTACTGAATATAATATTTACATACACAACATAACAACCTACACAATTTTTTATGTTGGCCCTTGAATGATTCCTTGTGCAACTCTCAAAATTGTCAAAAGCAGTTGACTTTCCCATCCCAAGCTTTCTTTATAGAAAAACGTATCTAAACCACAGACTTGATGTTATTATGCTTCTCATACGTCTACATAATAATCTTGAATGTTGGCCCTTGAATGATTCCTTGCGTAACTCTCAAAAAAATCTTAAAGGCATTTGATTTCTTCCACCACAAGCTTTCTTACAACACCTGACATATTATTTTCGATCGATTAACAAGCGTAACCGATGTATAAACATAGATTACGACTGTGAAGTCATAGAGGAAGTTGCGCTCATATCCGCTCTTACTTTGATAAGTGCACTTGGCGGTGCTCGGGAAGGTCTTGAGATTTTGAGAGATAAAACATTATGTCGAGTTGTGGTACTTATCGATTCCTTATAAGATGAGTAAAATACTTATGCATATCGTTAAGAAAATATTAAAATACTGCGTTGTTTGTGTATAAACCAGTGCTGATCAAGTGGTTCCGGGTCGTGCAAAAGTATTATTGGAAATTTTTAATATTAATTTCTTAGTTAGGTACTAAGTTTTGCAATGTGGTAAATGGTACTAGTTTCGAAACTTACTAGGTAAGGATTAATCCTTACCTAGTAAGAGAAGAGAGCAAAGAATTGTAGTTTTTGCCAGCTGTTTAAACAGCTGGCAAAAACTACAATTTTTTGCTCTCTTCTCTTCGTTTTGGAGATCCAAACGTGATGCTAAATAATTCTTATTTACGTCTAATAAGTAATACACATTTACTTAATCATCAATGTTAAAACATTTAATATTCTACTAACGTAGGTATTAAACTATAACATTGTTAAACACATACAAAATAATAACAAACATAATTATATAATAATACTAGATGTGCCCACGATTTCACCCGCGTTTATCGTTACTGCGCCGCTCCCGTGGGTTGTAGCGTGAGGTTATATAGCCTATAGCCTTTCTCGATAAATAGGCTATCCAACACTAAAAAAATTTTTCATTTCGAACCAGTAGTTCTAGTCTGAGATTAGTGCGTTCAACCAAATAAACAAACAAACTCTTCAGCTTTATAATATTAGTATAGATTGTTAACAGCTTTAATGCATACTTGTCAGTATAGACATATGTATGTACATAATTATCTATATTCTTCAATTGCCATGTTTGCCAGGAAACCATGCCTAAGTTGATTATTTGGATGGCGCAATCATTTATGTAGCTGTTTCGCCAGTGGTAGTGCACCGAATATTGTAGAGATCTATCTTCAGACGAGACGAAAATTGTTCTGAGCCTGGCTGTTGTTTAAGTCCGTTGTTTAGATTATTGTAAAGTCAGCGACACAGCAATTTATTCCTGTGTTATTTTTTGTATTATTCATAACGCTACGCGTTTAATTTCTATACAATTGAAATTATCATAATAATTTGCAGTGATTATTACATCGACAACATTGCAATTTTTTGTCATGCAAGTATTAACAACCAATAATAATTACAATTTATTATCTGAAAGATTTTAACATTTGTTTACTAACTTCAACATCTTATTACAATAACATTTCGTATGGTATACATGACTGTACCTTCTCACGATTGTCCATTGAAGTCGTATTGAAAACACGCAATATATGCTCTGCAGAATTTATTTTGATTGTTTAAACCATAACAAATAACTTTGTGCTGGTGATCTCATTAAACGAGTCTTAGGCTTAATTTGTATTAAAACAATTTTACCACTGCTTGTTATTTCGAGTTTAACAGAGTCATAGATAATGACAGAGTATAGTCATATTTAACTGTTGTAATTTAGTAATGATATCAGCACATAATATGTTAAACATAACGATATCATATGCACATAATATATTAAACAAGATTTCCCATAAATTCGAAAATTGGTCTCTAGATATGATGATAAACATTGGGTTACAATGATGTTCATGATCTTTTGTTTATTTTTATGTTTTCTAAGAAATATGTAGGTACATTTTAACGAAATCCTTGAGGATTATTAGTTATGGTTAATACTTATTATGTCAGCTGGTTTTCCCTGTAAATTTTTCAAGCTTTTAGGTCTACATTACCAAATTGTAAAACTTTTCTATGATTAACTTCTATAATTTTTTACCTATTTTAACTATTTTTTTAGAGTTATTATGAACTACTACGTAAGACAATATTATCGTGGACTTTATACAACCACACCTTAATATTACACTCAGTACAAAGATTAATTGCTAAATGACTCAACAGTTTGAGTCCTATACTTTTATAGAACTACACCCGGTACTATCTCTAGACCACGTATTATACCACCAAATCTGACTAACAAATACATTAGTCTGTTTTGTAACAAGACATTTTGAGTTCACGTAATAAGCCCGTTAGCATTCACTGCTCAATAGTATCTTCTAGTTTCTAAGTCCGGTCATTCATTTCCACCTACACGGCATTACGTGAGTACTCACTCTGTTTTATTTATATATAAATATTTAATTAATGTCAGGTATTCGTCATCGATACTCCTGTTGTACGACACTGGCTTTCACCTGATCTTCCGTTCGTTATGCAACTTGTAATGTCGCGATAATTTTGTGGGGTACATTGTTTATGTATACATTTATATACTTAAGCTAGTTTGTTGTCAATCCTAGTATATCTCTTTTGCTTAATTCGCTTTCATCACATTCTTCCAGTAAGAGTACCAGTTCAAGAGTACAATCAACTGAAAATGTTTACGTTACTCTTGACTTAACACTCTTAACATTATACACATGCAAAGAAAAGGCATTATAAAAAAAAACCTTCTCAAGTAACTGTAAGGATTGTTCAGAAGTAGCTTATAATCAGTCATTTGAATCTGTAGTAGATCAACTTGAAACTAATACTAACAAATCGCAGACAGGTATCGGAGTTGCTTTGTTTTCTTGCGATGAGATATTTCATTTCAGAGTTCCTTAGGGTTGTTGGAAGGCAGGCACCAGTGTCTTTTGAACCTTGCTAGATCTTATTTGTAAAGTGGATCTCCCTCTCTCCTCGCGTCGTATTACTCATTACTGAGGGTCGTAAGTCCCCCGCTGAATCACTTTCTCATGGACTAATTCTCTCCATCTGTTCCGGTCTTTTGCTTCGTGGAGGGCTTTGTGGAGATTGGTATTAAGCGACGATCGGATTTGGTCCGACCATCTCGTTGAACTGCGGCCTCTTAATCTTTTGCCGTCAACCTTGTGGTAAAATTTAAGTGGATAAAGTGTGATTAAATTCGCTAGTACCAAGTGCTAATGCAAGCTATCCTATTATCTTATGGTAGCCATGCACCATTAAATTCAAATTTCATCAAGCTAATATTATTTGCTAACCCTATAAATGGCTGAAGTAGCTAGTTTAAGTGTCGTTGCGATTACCAGCGTATGATATGAGTTCGAACCCCACACGGAGCAAAAAATAATGTGATCCACAAACAGTTGTACCTACCAAGTTAGTTTTTTGTGGCTTTTTTTTTAAGAGAAACCTTTAGGTGCGTTGAGCACTTCTTGGGTGAACAAAAATCATGGAACTCGCGTCATCGTCACGCTTCCACGCTTTATTATTTTTATTTAGAATATTAACAATACCTCTTTTTCCCATTTTTTTTTTTAATAAAAGTGTTTATGATCAAGGATTAAAGTTTTTACTTTTATCATCGGCAGTCCCCAAAAACTGCCCCAAATTTTGTTTTTTATGCTTCTCCCGCACTAGTAATAACTCCTGTATCGCGGGGACTTTACCAACATGCAAAAAACGGACACTAAGAACACGCAGACTCGGAACAACTATTTGTGGATCACACAAATTTTTGTCTCGTGTGGGAATCGAACCCACAACACTTGGGGCGACGGCAGTGGCAAGGCGACCACTTAAACCACTACGCCATCCATGCAGTCAGTGTTATTTGAAAGTTTATAAAATTCCCCTAGCATAGTGGGTGGAGGGGTAATCGTGAATTACCCCTCCATCCACCAGTGGTAAAGTCCGGTGGGTGGACGGGTCGGGACCCAAATTATTCTTAGTGCGGGCATAATACTTTTATTTTAAATTTTTAATATGTGACATTCGCGTAAACGTAATACAATGTTGTTGGAATTATATATTTTACTAGATGTGCCCGCGGTTTCACTCGCGTTTATCGTTACTGCGCCGCCCCCCGTGGGCCGTAACGTGATGTTATATAGCCTATAGCCTTCCTCGATAAATAGGCTATCCAACACTAAAATAATTTTTCAAATCGAACCAGTAGTTCCTGAGATTAGCGCGTTCAAACAAACAAACTCTTCAGCGTTATAATATTAGTATAGATGTATATTTATCTGTTGACGATACGGCTTGGTATGTAGTTCAACTTGATATGGTTTGAACGACCTGGCTTTTAACCTTCGGCTTACGTGTTCGCCGAAGCACGAAGAGGTGTGTTTTGTATGATAAGCACATATTTTTACAAACTGTGAACATTTTGTTTAATACTTTTGTGTATTAACTTTATGTTAATATTAATACAATAATAATATAACCTCTGTACAGTCTGTCCTTCATGACTTCTATCTATAGTAATATCATAAAGCTGAAGAGTTTGCTTGTTTGTTTGTTTGAACGCGCTAATCTCAAGAACTACTGGCTCGAATTGAAAAATTATTTCAGTGTTGGATAGCCCATTTATCGAGGAAGGCTATAGGTTATATAATACCACGCTACGACCCACGAGTGCGGCGCAGTAACGATAAACGCGGTTGAAACCGTGGGCACATCTAGTCATTTATACGAGTTTTCTGATTCGATTCCTAGTTCGAGCAAATTGTTAATAGATTTTTCTGTCAAGATATTGTCAGTAACAACATGGAGTCCAGAGCTGTACCCGATAGACGGCGATAGGCTGGTCGCCTATTACCTCGAACCTTAGATAGCTGGCAAAATATGGGTGTAATTCAGCATGTGTCTGCTTTGAGTATTCAGTCTGTGTATCTACAAAGGGCTTTCGCCAGCCATGTCAAATTCCATGTAACAGAGCTTATTACCTACTACAGTACAAATTTTTTGATCAAGACTGTTATTAGAAATTAACTTACAACACACCCAATAATCAAAGCAGAAAACAGCAATAACTATCCCCGAATCGTCCCCATCATCTCACAATCGTTCATAAACTTACACCACAGAACCACCAAGGCCGAGAAACATTTCAAAACTCTTTCACCGGAACACAAACCCGCATACTATTAACGTTATTTGATTTATGTTATCGATAAAAACGGATACGCATTGTGAATCGATTCTCGACTATCGACTAGTTAAACTTGTATCGATATCGTATCGCAACACTAGATCGGTTTACTAAGTGGTGTAAGTAGTCGATAAATGTACCGTTGGCTTAACAGTTCGGATTAAATCTATTACGAGATGTTGGGATGAAGAGGATATGGAGAAACTCTCTTTTGCCTTTTTTATATATACAACTACATAGATTTTGCCCGCGGCTTCGCTCGCTAGATTAGGTTAGGTTCGTAACAGTACTTTCGGATGTAAGGTAACCTATGTCCTTTTCTATGCCCCTGATAACGTGTATGTGAAATTTCATGATGTTGGGTTGAGTAGATAAGGCGTGAAAGCGTAACAAACAAACGCACATTTGCATTTACTTATATACATACATAGATTCACGCCTGTTTCCCAGAGGGGTAGGCAGAGACTACGGATTTCCATTTGCTACGATCCTGACATTCTTCTTTGGCTTCATTCACTTTCATCACATCGTTATACACGCATTTATAATATTAAAAGGATGTTATCGGAAAAAGTTAATTTATATGAGTGATAGATGCGCCCACTCGCGTTTATGGTTACTGCGCCGCCCCCGTGAGTCGTAGCGTAATGTTATATAGCCTATAGCCTTCCTCGATAAATAGACTATCCAACACTAAAATAATTTTTCAATTCGAACCAGTAGTTCCTGAGATTAACGCGTTCAAACAAACAAACAAACAAACTCTTCAACTTTATAATATTAGTGTAGATACGAAATGCGGTCTTAATAATAATAAGAAGTTTAATCTCCAATACAAAACACCTTTAAGCCACAAGGAAGTGTAAATCAGGAAACTTCACTCCGTTATTTCTGTAGATCATTTGTCTCTCGTCAAGTTAACGCGTTCAGAGTTATTTCTCTCACATGCTGTGCCCGCGCATGTGTCGTTCCCACCATGTGCTCGAACATGTGGCTTTATTCTCGTTTGTGTGGCTAATAATGGTGTTATTGTTTTATGATGAGATGAAAGGCAGTTTTGCTGTAATGGATGGTAGATCTGATGGGAGAGGGTGAAACAAAGTGCTATTGAGCTATTCGGAAAGAAATTCACCACAGACCAAAAATGGTAATTGATAATCTATACTAATATTATAAAGCTGAAGAGTTTGTTTGTTTGAACGCACTAATCTCAGGAACTACTGGTCCGAATTGAAAAATTATTTTAGTGTTGGATTGCCCATTTATCGAGGAACGACGCTACGACTCATAGGAGCGGAGCAGCAATGAAAAATGTTGCAAAGACGGGGAAAATTCCCTTATGTGAAGCAGACGAAGTTGCGCGGGTCAGTCTGGATATGTCTTAATAAAGACATACCCAGTCTCGCTTACGAACATTTAAATAACGAATATAGAGAACATCTAGACACAGAAAACTATTAGTGGATCACACATTTTTTTTGCCTTGTTTAGGGATCAAACCCATAGCATTCGGCGCACTAGTATCATTAATGCAACCGCGAAAACCACTGCACCGCGCGAAGACATTACCTGTTAGCGATACTCGCATCCCATATTATGTATTACTTAAATATAAGTACATATTTAACAACATTTGAAAGTTTACGTGAGAGATAAAATATTGAATAAATCTTGGAGGCGGCAAAATACAACATATAAAAATCATGTCATTAATAAATTGTATGTAAACACAACCAAGCAAAAAACGTTCGTAGGTCATGGTTGAGCAAAGAGTAACCAGTAGCCTGTACTAAATTTACATACTTATATATAGACTAGATGTGTTCGGGGCTTCACCCGCGTTAATGATTACTGCGCCGCTCCCATGGCTCGTAGCGTGATGTTATATAGCCTATAACCTTCCTCGATAAATGGGCTATCCAACACTGAAAGAATTTTTCAATTCGAACCAGTAGTTTCTGAGATTAGCGCGTTCAAACACACAAACAAACTCTTCAGCTTTATAATTAAATATTAGTATAGATATACGAGTATGTATCTTATCTTATCTTATATGGGGGCCAGTCAGTGCAGACCGGGGACACTTCGACCCAGTGGGATCTTTTGTGTCGACACTCTCCCAATAACGACTGCCATAGATGTTCATGGCAGCCGGGACCAACGGCTTCATGTTGGAGCAGGCGATAATTGTCAATCAATACGCACATAATTTCGAAAAGTCATATAACTTCCGAAAGTCAGAGGTGCGCGACGTGGGTTCGAACCCGAGACCCTCTGCATTGCACTCTGTTGGTCTCCCCACTGAGCTATCGCTGCTCCTTAAATTACGAGTATGTATATAGTATTACGTCTATATCTCGAAGAGGTAAGCAGAAGTGTATTACTTCCACATTTTACCAGCTATATTTTAGGTTCCAGAAATAGCGATCATACCTATACCTTCGGACACAGTTTCAGACTCCGTGCAGCTCAGTAGCTGCACGGAGTCTGAAACTGTAACACTTTTCGCCACCCAGGAATTGACCCAAAACATGCACAGCAGTCAAAGTCACTACCACAACGTCACTATGGCAATTTAGATTTTAGAAAGCTAGGCATTTTATTAAAACGAACTAGCAGCATCTTTGCGAGGAGCGCCTCGCAAAGATGCTGCTAGTTATCAGATCTTTATTCTAACTAGAATATCTTTAACCCTTTTGCTGTCTGGTGATAGACACAATAGAAAATCAATTGTTATGTATCATATGTGATTCATCGGACAGTCCTATCAGACCTGTCCGATGAATCACATATGATTAGAAGTCTTTAGACGCCTTGCAAAGTGGGCCTCTAGATGACTAATATCATTTTTCTTCTCCCTAGCCTTTATTATTCCAAAGTCGCTTGGGGTCGGCTTTCTAGTCTAACCGGATTTGACTGGATATCAGTTTTTTCACGGAACGACTGCCATCTGACCTCCGCAAACCGAAGGCTAACGATACCTTAAGGCTAGACCAGTGTCAGGATATTAGAGGGCACTGACTTCCCAATAACGACTGCCATAGATGTTCATGGCAGCCGGAACCGACGGCTTAACATGCTCCCCGAGGCACTATACACATATGTTTAAATAAAAATTAAGAAATAAATTGTAAAAAAATAAGTACATGTAATTTTAACTATCCTATTGTTCGTGAGACTATTGCAAATAAAAATAAAACAAATGTCATGACAACATTACAGTTAAAAACTTATTAGCTTAAACTTTTTCATTGTTAATGCTTTTTATATTTAGTCGTCTGTAGTCGCTTCTGGTACGAGTTTGAATCAGCTATTAATATTTACAATGGTGTAAGATAGGCTGTGTCCACCCTAAAAATGTCCGATGGCTACTCCATGATGTCAGGTTTCAACTCAAAATTAGGGTTTCATCTCTAGGGTTCGAATTCAAAGTCGAAGTTCACACACATCCACATCCCGTTTGGGGTGCGTGGAACTAGGTCAGGGCGAGGGCCCCTCATCAGTGATGTCTGATACTGCCGAATAAAAGAGGCAGGTCCCGGGATCCCGATTGTAGTGTTAGGCCAGTCTTGGCAAATAATCCTAAGTACATCAATGTTTTATATTTAGATTATGCCTCCTTCCTTTGGTAAACCATGACTAATCATCGTATAGTATCATTAATTGTATAAAAGTCGATTTTTTATTAAAAACTAGGTAGGTCCTGCGGTTTCACTCGCGTTGAGGCGCTCATAGCCAATTGCACTCACTGATCGGTAAACGATTAGCGAGGTTAAGCAACGTTGGGTGCGTTCAGTCTATAGATGGGAGAGCGCTTAATGATATTTCATCTGAGTGTCTCCGTGCTTCGAAGGGCACGTAAAAGGTCGGTCCCGGTTGTTGTCAAATTGACAGCAGTCGTTAAGCCATGTCAGAGGCCAGTGCCAAAGGTAGCTAATAACTCATATTTGAATACTAAAAATTATTTCTACCAAGAATATATGGATAAATTAATTTATCAATATAATAAAAGACTTCTTCCGCACTAGGATTAATTCCTCTGTCGCGGGGGACTTTATAAATATACAAACAAGGGACACGAAAAGCACCCAGCATCAGAACAGCTCTTTATAGAACACGAAACCACAACACTCATGGCACCACAGTGGCGGCGACTGTTGGCTTAAACCACCACGCCATCAGTGCAGCCTAAACCCATTCAATGCGCCGGACGCCGATCGGCGTCTTATTTTTTCATACTCAGATTCGGAAGACGCCGATCGGCGTCATGTATAGTTGTTTTATATTTTACCCAAATTTAAAGATATTATATTAATAAAACAACAAATGTGTTTAGAATTTACTAATGAAATGCCCGATATGAGTAGTTTTTAGATATTTTGGTTTTTTTATTTCATCAAGTGCGGCTGACGCCGATCGGCGTTTACGTTAAATATGAGCCGATTCTGGCTAGTGAAAGCAAAATTTCTTGCCGCATTGAATGGGTTAAATAAATAAAATAAATATTTAATTATACCATGTTTGTCCCAAGAAATGAACTTTGGCACACTAGTACACCATGTCTTGAACTGACACATACGATAGTTTCTTTTTACCTTTTATCCCGATTTGTTTCCATATGGTTCAAGCGGGCGAATCAACGGGCAAAAACTAGCGTTATGTTAACGTTATTGAATTAAAGAGAAATACGATACGAAAGGCCTATAAATTAGAATCAAATATGGGTATCCACTTGGGTAGTTAACAAGTTCACTTGTAATTCGAGGTCTCGAAGTTCACGTTACGTTGATACTCTGTTGCAATACGAACATTGCTTGTTAAGGGCTGACCCTGACTCTTCAAGGCTTAACAATTCTAATCTTCCAAAGTTCGGTTATTTACTTTCAATATGACTTATAGCTTTTAGTAGTTTTCGATATGCTTAATTGCATGGCGACGCTTACGATCATAGTTCAGATACTAACCAATGAAATGAATCCATCCAAAAACATTAAAGTGCTATGTACTGCTCGGTGTAACAATTTCCATGTTTCTCGATCCATTGCGAAATCCTTAAATTCTCTACTTGTCTCTACATATCTTTTTCTTACAGTTGATCTGTATACTTTCTTCGTGATCTTCTCTCTTTCTCTTTGCCTCTATTTTTTCTTCCATAATATCGCTAATAAATTAGTATTAAAGGATTACTACATGACAAAAGTACAGTTATTTAAAAATATATATTGGGGCGGTCTTTGGAGACTGCTGATAGAAGTAAAAACTTTAATCCTTGATCATAAACACTTCTTTATAAACCAAAAATAATTCAAAAATGGAAAGCGTTCGGTGACGATGACGCGAGGTCCATAATTTTTGTTCACCCAAGAAGTACTCAACGCGCCTAAAGAAGTTTTCACTTCAAAAAGCATCTAGCCTCAGTTACAATACTGAGCGCTTTTGTTATAAACTTTTACTAAACATTTATTGAAATGAATTGTCTCGTAATAATATTGTAATAATATTACATAGGCTTATATTTTTCTAATTACGGTTTTCTTAACTTGTTTATCAGTACTGTTTAAAACATTGTTATTACAATTTACCTTTATAGTCGATATTATAAACGTTCTTTGAGCACATATCATGCATAATTATAAATAATGGGTAATCTTAAATATAAAAAGCTTTTAATGTTTATAAAAGACTGCTTAATAATATTAATGTAAGCATTTAACGTGGTAACGTGTTTAATGGCTTATTTTATTTTTCTAGGCTTGTTTTCCTCACATGTCTTCATAGGACATAACGCAAGTAATACATAATATTATGTACGTTAAATAATGCATATCGTTGCTTTTCATCACACATTTAGGACACAACTACACGCTTCCTGTACTCGTAAAATGGGGAAACTATTTCGTAAATAAACTATTACCCCACCCATTACTCCATTTACGTATGACACAATTACCAAAATGAATAGCACAGAAAGCAACATTCCATTTGACATCCGTAGCATTGTCCGAACAAATATTTAAGTCCGAAGCGACCTAATTGGCACGTGCTTTTTCCCGCGCAAAGGCGGCCATTGTATTGTCTCTGCCCCAAACGTGATCGGATACACTGCACACGAATGCACGACTTGATTTATTATACAATTGTTTATGGTACTAAAGTTCAAGTACGAAGAACATCAAGCTTAGAAATACCACGTTCGTATTTTGAATCGGTAGCGATATACTTCGAACAGTCTATTTTTAAACTGTCGAATCTTGGAATCCCAGACATAATTAGAACCTATATAATCTGGCCGCCGGCGGGCCGCAGCATCTCAATAGGTTATCTAATTGTTTTTTTTTAATAATACATCCCGAAACGATATAATTTCGAATTCGATAACGTACACGGTTTGAGACCTTCTTTTCTATTAGAATCTGTACATCAGACCAATTACTAGTGGATTGCTGGTAACGTATGGAATGGTAACCAGTAAACATACGCGGGCAGTTTGTTTATAGATCAATCAATCCACCTGTTTGATGCCATTGCTTGGTATGGCCTCCTCCAACTTGCGCCTTGACACCTGGTCTTCCGCCTTCCGCATCTATTACATACCAGCCACATTCTTATAGTCGTCCGTACGTAGGATTCTCCTGCGTTTTAAATTGACGGTCACTCGTCTCAATCATCCTTACAGTTTATTTTATTATGCCTATCAAAATGACTACTTTTCGCCTGGTGATAAGCCATCGTGTAGTCCACGAGCAGAGTCCTCCACACCACGTCATCACGTGATGTGATGCCCAGGTCTCTACTTTGACGGCACAAAGAGGTGCTTTTTCACGCCCTACTTTGTAATTTTTCTATTTCATCTTTTATACAATTCATTTGCTCTATTCTTCTAGGTCTATCTAATTCTCGCCTAAGCACATTCACTTATTCACCCACATCACCATCCCGTACTTCGCCCATAATAATAATCAACTAATTATAATAATGTCTTACTTTACACGATTGATGACTAATATTACTACTTTAACCTCAACCAACTACAATAGATTTGACCTTCCATTTACCATCCGATCAGATGAAAGGATGTAAAACAACATCTCGAATTTCAAAGAGAGTCTAATGCGTCCCTATCTTGCATCTATCTATCTAAATATAGATGCATCACCGCCTATTATTAGCCGAGTTAACTGACCCTCTATCACAACGACCGTCTGACTTGCAGTGTCGAGAAATTAGTTCCCTGGCTGATTTATACTTCCGTCGCGTCAAGTTATTGTTTTGTGACGCCATTCTATTGAATCTGACTTGCGTGTGACGTTTGTAAACGTCAGTTGTGACGTTAGTAACGCGATAGGTAATTGTCCTCAGTTTTATGCATAGATTTAATTTATACTAGCGTATATTATATTTCGGTGGCGTGGCGTAGCACGTAATGTAGTGTAATGTAGCGTTTTGATCAATTCTGTGTTAGTCAGTCAGTATTATTGGAGTTTTATTACAAGAATCTCTCAATAACAGCACGGTTTTCGGCACTGCAATAGGATTGCTTCTATTGAGTGAAATGTGAGTGTGATACATTTTATAATGGTTATGGTAAAATAACCTTTTCGGGGTTATACGATGCGAGACTATATAATAATAATAATAATATTCTATCACATACACACAACACCATCTAGCCCAAACTAAACAGAGCTTGTACTATGGGTACTAGACAATGGATAAACATACATATTATACTTTTTTTTCTCGTAAATACATACATATTATACATAGAAACACCCAGACCAAGACAAACATTCATGTTCATGCACACAAATGTTTGACTTGTGCGGGAATCGAACCCGCAACCTTAGGCGTGGCAGTCGGTTACACTAACCACTACGCCATCGAGGCCGTATATGTGTGTTATTTTAGTAGATTGTGAATTCCTAAAAGCCTATGTTGGTAAATAAATACGTTAGGTTCACATTAAAAACTAAACTATAGGAACGAATTTTATCGCATTTTTTATTACAGCACTTTTTAAGATGTTAGTAATCGAAATGAAACGCGATAAAATGCATATGTATAGTAGAATAATTTCTATGTTGAACATTCACGTAAACGTAAAATAATACTTCGTTGGTTTATATTTCTGCACGAATAGCATTTTTAAATTGTCGTCTTGGTACCACATATACCTAGTTACAATTTCCGAACATATTAAATAATGATTACATTGGTAATAATTTTAAATGCTTAGTGACATCTAACGACATTTATATTTGTCAGACTTTACAAACTGTGGATAGTTTCATTCTTACTATTTACTATATTAGTTCATTACAATCAAATTGTTTCATTTATTTGCGGTTAATCGGCAATTCTGGATTCTGATTTCGAATATCGAGAAATTTTGTATTAGTAAATTCTCTGGTAACATTTTTCGTGAATTCTGACTGACGCTTCGGGTATATGTATACAAACCTATGCCTAAATAAGGCTGTATCTATTATTAAATTACGTTTCTCCCTCTCGTTTTTCTATTAGCTTATTCTTCTTCTTCTTTTCGTGTGGGTAGTGGCCAACCTGTTATCAAGAGTTGTTCAAGCCGCCCGTAGGCCTCTGACATGCCTTAACGACTGCTATCAATTTGACAACAACCGGGACCGACTTTTTACGTGCCCTTCGAAGCACGGAGACGCTCAGATGAAATACCACTGAGTGGTCACCCATGTATAGACTGACCGCACCCAACGTTGCTTAACCTCGCTAATCGTTTACCGATCAGTGAGTGCAACTGGCTATGAGCGCTTATTAGCTTATAATAATCTTATATTTAACTATACATCTTCCGGAATATGACAAGGCTTATGTATACTAGATGTTCCCGCGGTTTCACCCGCGTTTATCGGTTTATCGTTACTGCGCCGCGTGGGTCCGTAGCGTTTTTCAAATCCAAACCAGTAGTTCCTGAGATTAGCGCGTTCAAACAAACAAACAAACTCTTCAACTTTATAATATTAGTAGGTATAGATATATATACATATATATATATATATATATATATATATATATATATATATATATAGTAAAAACAATTTCCTCCAGCCATTTTTAACAATATAAAAATTCAGTTATGTCATGGACAATGACGTCATGGTAGATACTCTGCAATTATTTATACTTTATCGTGTGTAAACATTAAAACTACTAATAATACGTGTGGTTTTAACAGAAACACAATCAGTATGTGTGTGACTCAGTGTACTGTTATATCAGCTTCATTTCGAACAGGTGTTGAAACTCAATAGTGTTAAATTTAATAGAAAATACATACATGTACAGTGACAAGATGGTTAAGGATATAATTAATAAGCTGTTTGGCCAGGTAAATTATTGTTTAGTCTTATTTATCTACTCCTACTAACGTTATAAGTGAAAGTTTGAAAGGATATTTGATAGGTTGTTGCTCAATTACGCGTAAATCGTTGAACTGATTTGAATGAAACTTGGTGCTCAGATAGATAGTGTTCTGGATCAAATCATAAGATAACTTTTATCTCAGTATGTGTGCCTGTTAAATACAAAGAAAATAGAAATATATTATTTGATTTCTATAATCTAATTTCCGTTCAACTTGATAAATATTTACGAAGACTGGTTATTAGGTTCGGTCTTTTTAACCTCTTCTTTGCCAGCATTTCAGACAAAACGATACATGCTCTGCATTTCACGTAGATTTTGTTTTGGTTAAAAGTATTTAATGTAATTCATCCAAAGTAACATCAATATCAAATCAAAATTCGTCTAGCGGCTTAAGCATAAATAAATATTTAACATCCAAATATCGATTTACATGTGTTATTAACTAGTTATTGCACTTCGATATATTGGATTATTTTATAAAAAATCTTTGTAAGCATCAAAAACATCAACATCATCAGTTTGAGTAGTAGAGCCTCGCTGATTTCAGCATGAATGGACCGGCTTGACCGAGGAAGGACTACCCTCTCACAGAATATCAACGTGAAATACCAGTATTCCTACTGTTGTGTTTCGTTCGGTGAGTGAGAGTGCCGGAGCCCAATCACCCTCTTTCCCCTATTCCCAGTCCTTCTCCTTCTCCTTCCCACTTCCTTTCCTAAAGGGTCGGCAACGCGCAAGTCATGCTTCTGGTGTTGCAGGCGTCCATAGGCTACGGTGACCACTTACCATCAGGTGGGCTGTATGCTACCATGCCACCTTAGGCTTATAAAAATAAAAAAAACAAAAGTTTCATCGCAAATGGTAGGATGGTACACCTATACGACTACAAAATGACATTGTCTTTTATAATGCAAGGTAGGATAGACAGTCAGCCACTACGGCCAGTGCAACCTCAACCAATCTAAAGTAAATAAATGCACGGTCGCGTTAATACCATTTCATTTACATTTAACTCAAATGACTCAAATGTAAATGAAACTACGTCAATACGTAGTCACCTCCCCTTCACTCGCATTTGTTCTTGAGAATATTGCTTTAAATTGTTTGTTGTGACTTAAGTATCACTCGAGTTCTAAGTAAGAATACTTCAAGTAAAGCTGCATGATCATTTGATGACAATACTTCAATAAAACACAATGTGTTTCATAGAAAGCGTCCGTAAAACACTACATGTGAAATTAAGCTGAGTATTTGAATTGTATTCACCATTGTCTTACATTATTTATTCTAATACAGTATAAGCGGCTTTTTGTTGTTAATATAATTAATATAATCATGTTTTATAAATGGTAACACCGCTCAATCATGCGATCGAAAAGTGAAAATTGCAAAAAGTATCTGCGTTAAATAATTTGTTTAATTAGCTGTGTTTTATCGTAAACATGTAACATTACTTACACGATGCATGTAGCTTACATGTGCAAGATACTTTCGCGGGTTAAATATGCAAGTTAATAAAGGTTTACTAGCGCGAGTGACTCGTGCCTAAAGTTGCCAGGTTTTAAAACCGAAAAGCCGGACAGACCAACCAGTTCAGGGTAAAAAGGACGCATACCCTTAATTTTGTAGTCTTAGTAAAACAAGATTGTTTTTTTTTGGGTTTTTCTATGCTAGTCCACTCGCTTGCGCAAGGGATACAAGTTTAGGCTGCGGATGGAAAAACAACACATGACAAATGTAAAAAAAAATTGTTAAATTTAAAAAGCCCGACAGAATCGGAACAGCCCGGACACAGTCTAATTTGGCCGCACACGCAACCAAAAAGCCTGACTGTGTCCTGACTTTATCCAGACGCCTGGCAACGCTAATCGCGCCTATCATTAACGGAATGCATACGACCCGCGCAACTGTCTCAAGTTATGCATGATTGTCTCGCGCCATGCACAAGACAATAAGTAATCATAAAACGATTCCGAAGAATTTTATCGCAACTTGTCTTAAATAGTTATGTAAATATTCCCTATTATTATTGAATAGGTAGATATCTGTTTCAATTTTGAGTTATTTAGTTATTTATATTTACAATGTTTATCTCTAAAAGAGACTAGACGAGATCTACATTTCGACAACTCTATCTAATTGCGACGAAATGATAATAATAATTTATTTATTGATTACAGTGGTAAAACATGAATACAGTCCATAAAGCAATTAATATAGGTAATATAAATGGGTGTACTAGAGTAAACCTGAGCCACAGGCGTTAAGGGCACTTACAATATACTACTAGGAACTAAGTTACATACAATTAGCCATACTTATTATATAAATATATGCAAAAATAGGCCAATATTATAATTATCATGGAACTTATTTAACAACAATCAACAAATCTTCAGTATCCTCATAATTTAAAGTTTGTAAGTACCGACAGACTATCCGCTTAGATCTTACATAACTTAGGTCATATATAGCTGTTTGTTTATTTATCTTGTTATAAAGAAAAGGCCCGAAGAATGTGAAAAATCTATTTGTAAAAACAAACTTTGATTCAGAAAGTGTGGTACAGACTACAGACAATACAAAATAGGATAGATAATATCATAAAATAATTTTAGTGTCTATTCTTCAATCTTTAGCTAACTTACCTAAGTACCTATAGATTTTTGGATTGCCTAAACAAAATCCATTAGGATAAATTTTGATGATAAATTTAGGTTATTATTTAAATCATGGGTTCGGACGACGAAAAGTGTTTGTATATTATACCATCCAAAGGAAATCTTCCCATCTAAGCAACCTAAACTTCTTGTATGATTTAAACTATGATTAATATACGTATAAGCTTTTATACTAAGTCTTCTACAATGTACTAACATGACAGATTTTCTTCAACAGCGATTAACAAACGCACATACATATTGGTTGTACAAGCACCGTAGCCAGTTCCGTTAGAGCATCCGCTCCCACGATATCTGAGATTATGAAACTGTTACTTCATGTTCGATGTTCATTAATAGTTATGCCGATGTCGGTATCGACGTAGATTCTTTTACCTAAGAAAAAATTAACGGGTTCAATTACTCGTTGAGGAGTTCACTGCGAGACTTGTAGACTGTAGTCGGTGTAGAAGCTGTTCATGGTTTGAGTTTAAATATTACACGTCTTTGGCTTATAATTTGAAACCTTTTAATAGTTAACAAACGAAGAATGAACATAATTCCAAAATTAGAATTTACTAAGTTGATCCAATTTACGCTTTAACTTCTTTAATTTAGTCTAAAAACTATGTATAGTTTAAATTTGTAAGTACGTCTTTACGGCTTTGGAACTATATCTCTAGTACATAGTACAATTTATTAATTTAGCTGGTCTATTATATTTACTCGACTAATATTACAATGTAAAAATATTGAAATCAAAATGTTTGTGACTCCATTGGCGAACATTGGAATAAAGATAGCTTGTGTAAAATATAGACTGTGTCATAATTGTTATCACCACGCCTATATTTTAAGGAAAATCAGACGATAATGTAGTCACTATTGATATGTCATACAAGAGATATTATTTTCCTGTTTTTTGGAATTTAATCCTAATTCCTTTAATGGCGGATCCAATCAAAAGCTGTGACTGATATATAAATTATTTTGTCTGGCAGCGAACAGATATCCATACATCATTCCATAAGCTAGTTCTCAAAGACACATCAAGATCCCGCATCCAATCCATATCAATGTCAATTCACACAATCAAAACATAATCTAGCATGCGGGCAGCGAACATTTCAACTGTGTTCCACTCTTCCTGTCGAAAACTAGCCACGGCCGCACATGACCAAATAAACTATAGTCATCCTGCCATGACCAGACAACATTTCGCCTAATTTCCACACTTTAATGAACAACATCCGTAACTATTTACTCCATCCTCACGGTTGATCAGTTTAAGAGCAGCCAATAAAAACTGCATCACCTTGATACGTCTGTTTTTGTCTGCTCGTACTTGCAATGTCATCTTAGAAACTGCTGGACGAGATTCGAAACGATTGAGTTCTTTTATGACTGTAAATAACTCATTGAACAAATCGAGATTAAAATTTTCTTGAGTTATTATTGAATGAGGTAAATTAGATTTAGCTCAATTTACAAGGATAGAGAAAAGAATTAAAACAAATACAAATATTCTTTTATCAACCGATTGAAATGACAAACTAAATGACAACCAAGCTTATCTAAATACGTCACTGAAACCGCATCCAAATTCATCAAGCCATTCCGGATAGATTAGGCTACACAAACAGACAAAAAAGCCATTACGGTTTTATCATACATACATATAAACTAATCTTAGAATACTTAACAAATCTATCATTACTTAACAAATGTGTCTCAATTTCTGCAGCATTAAAAAAAACCTTAACCTTGAAGTCCTCCGATGATATCACACTCCAAAATAGCTGTGCCGAATTAGATGCGGCTTATTATAGCTGTCATTGTAGATTGTTCAAGATAAGTGATTGTCAATGTTCAAAGAAAACAACATATCTCTTTTGTTTTAACATGTGTCATGTGTGTTGGAGATAAGATCAGCGAGCATAGAATAATAAGTGGTGCTACGATACTTTTAGATAAGTAACTATTGTGAGTGTTATAGATGTAAATGGAAATACTGTTCACAAAAGGGATGTTTTAAAAACATCATTGACCGTCTAATGTTTATTGAAAAGCCAAATGTCCAAATGTCAACTAAACAATACAAAAGGAAATAATAAACATAAATGAATAATATCAGAAATGATGACAGTTAATTCTAAACACAGTTTATTATGGTTGCATGTCAATGCTTTTAATATAGCTAGGTACTTAGTTTTGCGCTTAGACATATTGGAAAAAATGTCGGATATAATGCCATCAGCACAGAAAGATCTTGAGCTACAGTTAATTCAGATCATCTATCTGATAAGAAATTTGCTGTACCATTATTTTTAATGCACATTATTATTTTAATTAATTTTCTGTAAAACTAGAACAGAGTGAATTGGAAATCCAAGATCCTTAGCCTAGCAGTTGAATATACCAATAGAATATTGTATTTATTTATTTAGGCATATTTACAGGGTAAACACAGACATTCACATATAATTGATAATTATCAATAATAAAAATAACTATATTATACCTAGACGACCTCAAACCATGACCTCACCTTACTTTACACGTTATACACGGCGGCGGACGATAAAAAACTAATCTTATTAGTAATTATGCGAACACGTCAATTTTAGTGAAGACAGAGAATAAAACAACACTGTAGATTTATTAAACTATACGGCTTCACCTCTCACATCAATCATAGTTACCACACGATCCTGCGCAGTAGGCACTTAGCCCATAACTAAAACCGAAACTTAAAGCAATTCACTACACTACGATAATCCTTACTAATATTATAAATGCGAAAATGAGTTTGTATGTTTGTTTGTTTGTTACGCTTTCACGCCTTAACTACTCAACCGATCAAGATGAAATTTTGCATACACGTTGTCAGGGGTACAGAATAGGGCATAGAGTACTTTTCATCCAGAAAAAATAACTGTTGCAAACCTAACCTAAACTAACCTTCATTTATGCGAGCGCAGCCGCGGGTGAAAACTAGTATACAAAATAAATAGAAGCAGCTGCATTTTATGCAAACAGTCGGCCTTTTGTATGCAATTGACTATAAATAAGTTAAATGTCACAAAAACCATTCACATTCCATTAGAAACAGGTGACTAATCTCCCGTTTAGAATTGATAATGAATTTCGTTGAAGTAATCCAACATTTTTATTTGTTTTGTGTGATCTGTTTTTGTAATTTTGTTAGTGAGCTTTTAGTCTACATAAAGGCTGCATTTTGACTTTAAAAGAACCAAAAGTGCTGTTAGAATCCTGTCTGAATTCAGACCACAAAAGTTCTTGCTATTCAGTACAGTTTGCAATTTAAATTCAAGTGATTCTATCAATTAGTAGGTTGAAATCTCAGTTCCGGAGATTCCCCTTCCTTTCCATTCACGCTATCTTTAATTCATTTTCGTTAGGGTCGGTAATGAGCGAATGATACCAGGAGTATCATTCGCTCATTACCGACCCGTATTGCAAGTGATCATAAGCTAGATAACTGCTTATCATGTGGCAGACTGTGTTTTGGCCACCTTTGTTGCACCAGCCACATATGTAACTCTTCATCTTTTTTTTCTCTTAATTTTTTAATAGGGATTTAAGTACGCAGGTGCGAATATGACAATCCCATCGTGCTTACACAGATTCTCTCACTATATTTAACCTAATACTTACTTATCTAATATAAAGCTGTACAATATTTTTGCTGGCTCAGATATTATTAGCTAACACACCGTGAAAAACGCTTACATCTAATCGCGACAAATTTAGGGACTGCATGAGCGTTTGCCTTTTCTCACGGTACCGAACACACTCCTCTAACACGTGTAGTACATCCTCTATTGTGCCACAGACCTCGCAGTTAGGATTATCGGCTTTTCGCATTAAATACGCGAATTTGTTTAGAGGAATATGTCCAGACCGAAAACGATGTGCTACAATAATTTGATGACGACCCATTACAACATTAGCAAACCAGGGTATACGAGGAGGCTCACATTGAATGCTTTTGTACCAAATTCCTTTAGATTTGGACCTCTCATCAAAGTAATATTTCCAGGGTGTATAAAAATGCGTTCTGTATTTGGTCAAAATTTCAGAGTAAGTTGGTAGTAAATGCATTGGAGTACCCACTAATAAGGCTTCCTTGAACTCTTTATCCTGATACATGTTTAAACTATTATCTAATGTCGTCGTGTCAAATAGAGTGAGATGTTGTTGAGTTCACTATTGATGGTCAGCTCAAAAGTAACCAGCCAACCTACCTATAGACATATTGCAGCTGGTTAGTATTTTAATCGTTTTATTTTAGTGAGTTGTAAAAAAAACATAATTTACGACAGTCGAAAGACAAAACCGGTATGTCTACCAAATTTGACATTTGAGTGTAGACATTAATAATTTATCATAAGCTCAGTGCTAAGCATCCTAATACGTTATTATTGAATTAAAAAACATATTAATATTACTGTCTGCTCAAACGAGCAGCATTATAAATATATTTAGATTTTGAAATAAAGGTCATGTATTTAGTATTGTGAATAACATGTATAAATGATATGTTACTTCTACAGCCAGAGAAACGAAATTGTGTAGTTTGGTCAAATATCGGTAGCGAAACTAAACAATCAATACCTTTTAATGCCCTATTATAAAACCCTGAATCAAACATTAACAAATAGATATCAATAACTCTACTGAGACCCGATGCGTAAGATTTTAATTGATTAATACAATTAATCTATAACTAACTAGTATAACAAAACCGCTTAATTGTTATAGCAACCAGGATACAATTTTATGCTATTTAACATTCAAGAACTGACATTCTGTATAAAACTTTAGTGCAATAATCATAAGGTTCTAAATGTCTTGCTTATTTCGATAAAGAGCATACCCACGCTTTCCTGCTATTTTCGATGAAGTTGACCAATAAAATGCTTTTTTATAGGCTTCTACTCGTGTTTTAATCGTGACTGGTATTCTAATAGATGTTACTATTCTGCATTTTAATTAACAAGCAAGAAATAAAATTAGACATATCATAGCTTCTGCTATCTTTATAGATATCAGGTGTAAATAAGGACCCTGGGGTGTACCTTGTGGTATCCCGCGGTATTAGTTGTTAAAAACCCAAGTAAAACCAAAAACCCAAACCTAACCCAAAAAAAACAAGTTGCTTAATTTATTAGAGCACAATTTCATTTGTAATTTATACTACCATAGGGACCAGATGATAGTTCATCTGCTTACATCAAATAGAAGGCCTTAAATGTTTGAATAATCAATCAGATGTTCAACTTAAATTAGCAAACCTGTTTATTCGGATCATATCCACCTGATTTATATATATATATACATATATATATATATATATATATATATATATATATATATATATATATATATATATATATATATATATATATATATATATATATATATACCTATATATTAATATATGTTTCCACTTAAAACTTGACTGGTTATACATCGTATCGTGATCGTCTACCTAATCCTGAGATGAAATCTTAAAACAGCTTAATGTTTACAATTCAGTGTACAATAACAGCAGTGAAAACATAAGGAAATCTCATAAAACATCATCAACTTTAGCATCAATGTTATCGTTTATCTTAATAACTTGATCTAGTCATTATAAAGCTTGACTTAAAGACTTAAATTTTGCAGAATACAAATAATTTAATGTAACCTTGTAATGCAACAATATTAAATTGGTGTAATTCTGTGTCTTACAACTTGAGCACGTTTATTTCTCGTTAACATGTGCGAAATACCAGTAACATTGCTTTGTCAAGGTTAAGTTGGTGCTGAAACACACGTCATGACATAAATATTACCTGCGCTTCATAATATTATATCTTGTAATATGTTACGTTATACTTTTCGGTTATTTTGTCATGTTATTTTTGTAAGTTCAGGCGAAACAAACGAAATATGATTTAGAAAATTTGCCACTAATTTTATTTTGAGCTTGACAAATTGCTATGTATTCAAAAAAATAATATCATTTTAAAATCATCTTTACTAATTACTGATGGCGAAATTGTGTTTGTTTGTTAATTCTTCAAGTCAAAGAAATCAATTGGAAGATTCTATTTTTAATCAATGTGGCCAAAAGGTTGATGGATAATAATTCTTATCCACCTCGGTCTATTGTCACTAAATCTAAATACTTACGTAATAATAATAATAATAATAATACACACAACACGATCTAGCCCAAACTAAGCAGAGCTTGTACTATGGGTACTAGACAATGGATAAACATACATATATACTAATAATAATAACATATGTTTGTAACAAAACTAAATTCATGTTATTTCAATAGCCATCGGTTTTTATTTAAATTATTTGTTACAACCGTTTACCATTATTGCACACAAAACACATTTTCTAATGGGGAGAAACTGATTACCATAAATAAACTCCATAATTATCGCGTTCGACAACAATTTTTAACAAGATTTTGACAAATTGCAACCCTGTATACCCGCAGGCTGTTAAATATTATCATTATAAATGTAACAGGTAATGTATGCTCGACTAAATAACTACAGACTGGACCGGCTTGGCCTCATTTAGACTGCAAAGTCAAAGGATATTAAGCCACGCACGCAACACTCTAACTTTTCGATGTTATGCATATAATTATCGCTCGCTTATCCGAATCGGCATAATTTTCTAGAATTTATGTAAATCTTGCAAATGCCCGCTGGCCCAACGTGATAATATCACCACATGAAAAATACGGGAAGGTTTGCTAACGTTTTCAGAAAATGGCGATGAAGACTGCACATAGGATCGCCTTATAAACACAGAAGTCCATTATAATAATTGATTTACACAGTAGTTTGTAGTAATAGGTTGTAATGCAGTAGTATAAAACCATTGTTAAACTATGAGCAGCGATAGCTCAGTGGGGAGACCAACATACTGCAATGCAGAGGGTCTCGGGTCCGAACCCTCATCGCGCACCTCTGACTTTCGGAAGTTATATGACTTTTCGAAATTATGTGCGTAGTGATTGACAATTATCGCCTGCTCCGTGCCTCGGAGAGCACGTTAAGCCGTCGGTCCCGGCTGCTATGAACATCTATGGCAGTCGTTATTGGGAGAGTGTCGACACAAAAGATCCCACTGGGTCGAAGTGTTGCCGGTCTGCACTGACTGGCCCCCCACATAAAATAAGATAAGATTGTTAAACTATTAAACTACCAAATGAATGCACTATTGTAGTTCAAAGTGCGTGAACTAGTGGCTATGCCGTTGTGCGTAAATATCTTATCCGTTCGGCTATTGTCGCAACATCCTCTGACACGAACGCAATTCTAGGTGAGCGACGGGACGTGTAGCTATACGACGTATACGTGTGACGATGCAAAGTTCAATATTATCCATATCTTTGGTAGATATGGATAGTCTTTGGTAGATTCAGAAACTAGTGATACTTCAAGATTGTATTCAGTTTTAAGGGCTTCTAAAGGTTACTTCTCTATTTCTTTCTTGTAATCTCCATTTAATGCCTTTTGCTTAAAGTCAGCCATACTCATTTGTAGCTAGCAATCATAGCAAATGCTTACCGTCAGAGAAATAGTATGCTTGTTTGTCCGTGTTGTAGAAAAAGATTACCACTATTATTCTCTATTTTGACATTTAGCATGTGTATCGGCTATTGTACATTAATTGCAATGAAAGCTATGATTGCCGAACCATCTAATCCAATCCACGAAATAGATATAATTACAAATTCCTAACATATTAACGCGATCTCCTATCCATCTTACTCAGGTGCAACATCTTTGACCTTGTCAGCAAACTTTCACGCATATCTTCCTCTACCTCTATCTTAAACTCTTATCAATCTTTTTCGTCCATTCTTTCTACTTGCGTCAACCATATTAGTTGCCATCCCAAGAAACATTACAGTATTCTCTGAAGACAATGCAAGCTCATTTATCGCAACAAGAACTCTATTGTCTGAACAATTTATCTTAATAACATGTCTTACATCATTCAATGTTCATATTCGACAGGTGTACGTAGGAGTTAATACAAATAACAGACGGTGTATTCTATAACAAGCATTAGTCAGTAGCTGATTCTTGTATATTAATGGCAATAGACCGCAAATACGGTGAGGTTAATCCTTATCCTTAGTTCCTTACTAATATTATAAATTCGAAAGTAACTCTGTCTGTCTATCTGTCTGTCTGTCTGTTTCTTTTTCATGGCTAAACTACTCAACCGATTTAGATGAAATTTGGTACATATATAGTATAAAACCTGGGGAAGGACATAGGCTACTGTTTATTAATGTAGGTACCACGAGGGCGGAGCTGCGCGCAAAAGCTAGTAAGGAAATAAGTAATAACTAAAACCGCATAACTTGCCCTTATAGGTTTGTAATTATAGGCCAGTACGCCTTAAATTAGATAAATTTATAAATTACTAGCTTTTGCCCGCGGCTTCTTTCGCGTTAATTTAGAGTTTGACAATCAATTCCGGTTGTACTCTGCTTGTAATAATATAATTCAATCATGAGTCGATAGACACGTGGCGCCATCTATTATCATAAGAACATTATTATTGTTTTCCTCGGGAACAGTAATTTTTTTAGTTTCTATTTAAAGTTTCTGTACACCTGACAACGTATACGTTCAGAATGATCGGATATTAGCTAGGATCATGTTAAGTATGTACAATGTTTAACCAGTCGCACTGTATAATTAGGGTATTTTTTGTGCATGTGTTCTGTGGTCAGTCGATTAATTTGTTCTTTTCTACCTTTCTTATTTAAGAGACAACGCCCTAAGTATAATTCCTTTGTCGCAAGTGAATTTACAAAAATTGCAGCAATATAAAGAGCATCCGCAATCGGCACAACTATTTGTGGAGCACAGGTTTCTGGCCCGGGATGGAACCCACAACACACGGCAAGTGCCAATAGCAAAGCGACCTATTCATTCAAATATTCGAGTTTAAGCAAAGTAATATGAGTAGTAGAGCCTCGCTGTTTTCAGCATGAACGGGCTCGACCGGGGAAGGACTACACTCTCATAGAATATCGACGTGAAATTGTTGTGTTTCGATCGGTGAGTGAGAGTGCCGGAGGCCCAATCAGCTTCTTTCCATCTTCCCACTCCTTTTGCTTCCCACTTCCTTTCTTAAAGGACCGGCAACGCGCAAGTGATGCCTCTGGTGTTGCAAGCGTCCATAGGCTACGGTGACCACTTACCATCAGGTACAGACTGCAATACAGAGGATCTCGGGTTCAAACCCACGTCGCGCACCTCTGACTTTCGGAAGTTATATGACTTTTCGAAATTATCGAAATTATGTGCGTATTGATTGACAATTATCGCCTGCTCCGTGCCTCGGAGAGCACGTTAAGCCGTCGGTCCCGGTTGCCCTGAACATCTATGGCAGTCGTTATTGTGAGAATGTCGACACAAAAGATCCCACTGGGTCGAAGTGTCGCCGGTCTGCATTGACTGGCACCCACATAAGATAAGATACCATCAGGTGGGCCGTTTGGTTGTTTGCCACAAAAGTCGTTTAAAAAAACCATATACCATAACTCTCTACCCCTGATGTTTATAATTTCTCTAAAATCGCAAACATTACTCGTTAATGGTGTACAGACAACTGTACAGATTAATTTTATTTTATATACCTAATTGGCGCTGCGGTGCGTGTCAGCATTTTCACATTGTAATTTTATTAAATAGTGACAATAAAGCATTCGTCGCAAAAGGTTGTGTGTGTTTATCATTTTCTATTACGCAATCTGTTTATCAATATCATCGACTTTCGTCACTATCATAAACCGTAGGCGAGATCAAACCCCTACAAATGGATAAAGCAGAATCGTCACCAATCACATATGCTAACACTAATCTATTCTATTACAGTATTTAAGTCGTAAACCGAGAAAGTGGCGAGGCTAAGTGAAAATATCCCGACTAAGTTTCTAACGTACCAGTTAAACGTGTATATGTACCTTAGTTTTTCTCCCCAACACTAACATGACAAGTTTTCAATATGGCTACCAAGCTTTTCTGTTACCTTTAAAAGCATGGAATCGTGAAGGTGTACGAGGTGGCATATAGGTAATATAAACGTGTCTCAATTCTGGCTAGTTAATGTAAGTGGGACAGCCATAGCTAAACTATTTTATGAAGAAACGAAGTCGGGGATGTGCTACCCTCATAGGAAACATATATATAATAGGCTCACACACAAATTTCTTCCTTTTCTATTCTTTTATCCATAATTGATTCCTTTTTCATTGGCTCCCAATGTACAAGTGATCGAAGCAATCATCAGATGCTGTATCCATTTACCATTAGATAGACCACATCTTTGTTTACCTCATCCTAATCCTAATCCTAGTCTTAATCCTAACTATCTTATCCTAACTTCCTAACTAATATTATAAAAGCGAAAATGAGTTTGTTTGTTTGTTACCTTTCCACGCCTAAACCACTGAACCGATCATCCTGAAATTTTACATATACGTTGACAGGTGTACAGAAACGGACATAGGCTACCTTTCATCCCAAAAAAATTACTGTTCCCGAGGAAAACAATAATAACATTCTTATGATAATAGATGGCGCCACGTGTCTTTCTAATCATGATTGAATTATATTATTACGAGCAGAGTACAACCCGAATTGACTGTCAAATTCTAAATTAACGCGAGCGAAGCCGCGAGCAAAAGCTAGTTAATCATAAAAAAGAAATAATAGCAATGATTGGATAAGGACATTTTTCGATTTTAAATTTCTATGTGTATCAGACGACATTATCTCCTATCTACAAATTGGCAAAGACAAAACAGTTCAGTACCTTTTCCTCCTCTGTTTGTCAACCGACATTCCTTTTTATTGTTTAATATTTTGTATATTGACGAGCTTTAGTGCTATCAACAAAAAATATTGGAAATTTCATTTTTAAATGTATTCAAATTGTCAATAATTGTTATGGTCGAATTTCGGCCGCTGGGCCAACACTAATACTTATGAACTTACATCGCTTCCATTGGTTTGTTTCTTCACTGGTTCGTGTTTGATACGTTACAATTTTTTGTTGACATCAAACTGGTTCTGACTTTTACTCTTCGAGAAAATGTTAGAGCAAGGTCTTGAATGCACTTCGAGAATTTTATCCATCCATTGCTTAACGCATTAAGTTCATTACGCCTGGTGAGGTTTCTTTTTATAATGTCATTGCTGAATCGATTATTTCGACTGTGTGGTTTTAGGGTTAATTGGTCTCCCTAACTTAAGGTATAGGGTTTAATTTTGACACATATTATCACAATCTAAATGTACATTTTGTGTATTTTATCGTTTGAAGAAATAGACGCGTATACAAACCGTTACATAGCTAAAACAAATTATGAAACCTAATAATGTTATAAAAAGAATTTACTAAAAAGCTGTTTTTAAAATGGCGCTCAAAATTTTGATAAATTATTTGTTACTGTGTACTGCTGGTACCTGATTACCATACAAACCAAATTCGCTTGGATTCTCACTAGCAAGGATCCTAATATAATTATATTTTCTTTTTCACATTAAATTTTCAAGCACGCTCGCCAGCAATCTTAATCTAGCATTGCCACAGAACCTTTAAATCCCAGTCAGACAAACAAATTATACCCTAAAATGTACAATCTTAAAAAAGTTGACTCAAACTAATCACATAAAGACAGCTGTAAGTAGATTAAAATTTCTTTAAAATAGTTTTAATAGCATCTGACTTACATAGTCTGTGGGAACTGTAGCTCGCGGCTTGTAAGCAATTATGGTTCGTGGAAAAGGGCCTTTCACGTTACGAAAAAAAAGCTTAACGACTTAGATGCGTGTTATTTAGGAGGTTACAGAATATATAACTAAAAATAACAGTCTCTTATAATGTAGGGTGAAAATTGGGGATAAATGGGAATAGCATTTGAATAATATTATTTTAAAACTGCCGAGGCAGTGCCATTGTATGTCTAAGTTAAAGCTTATGTTTGTCGTAGCAGTAATATTGGAGATATCTTCAAGGCAATTATCCAACGCTTGACTCTTGAGCCTGTAAATGTACCTACACTATATACAGGAACAGCTTCACCCGATATTACCTCTAAACATAGCTGGCAAAATTTAGGTGCAATACGCTAAAAATTTAGGTCTAGCTTTCCGAAGATGTAAGTACAGGCGTCTAGGTATTTTTGTTTTAAAGGAATCTGTCATTGGGAGTAAAATAATACACAAAGATTGGTTAGCTAGTGCAGTGACAGAAATTTGCTAGTTCTCCACAAGGTCCCAAGTTCCACATGAAAATAAAATTTAATTTAATTTATTGTCTTAAAAATGGCGCTTTTCGAAGCGTCATACTATAATTAGTTCTGATTTAAAATTTGATTCAACCAATCAAGTTATAGAATATTACACATAATCAATAACCTATTGTGCCGCTGGTGTGCCTCTGCGATTCAATGGATTAAAGGTTTCCTAAACAAAGCTTTCCCATCAAACATTTATATACTATCTATATCTGTTCTAGTATCAACAGAAGATGTATAAATTGTCCGAAACAGTATAATTACGCGTCATATTGTCAGTGCGTTGAGAATAACTAATAATAATGGCCACCGCCTTAATCGTTCGAGTGAAAGTAACTTCAAAGATAAATACAGTTGCATAAATACTAATACCGGACTCAGTGTAATTTGGATTTATGAGTACCTAGATTTTAGCCGTGGCTCTAAATATGTGGTTCTAAGATAATTAACTATCCCGAAAGAAACCATTAAGGTTTCTTCCCTGGATAAAAATTGCTTATGTGACTTTTCGATGCAGAAACTAACTTTACGCACAAAATAACAGTAATATAATAACTTCTTGCTGCTTGAAAGTCAGTTAAACCAAAAAAAGGAGCTATTGCCTACGACCTCCAGCTCTCCCGGCGCCAAATTTCATCAAATTTGGTTGAGTGGTTCAGCTGTGAAAACATAATAAGTATTAACAGAGTAACTTTCGCATTTATGGTTATCATAATTATGTATAATTGTGTGCACCTTTGTCTGTCTTCTTGAGTCCGTGGCATAAGTTTATGCTTATGCTTGTATCCGATCACGATCTCTCAAATTCAGTTTACGTATATATGTAGTAGTTTTATTGAGCATTTAATTACAAATAATGATTTATTAACGCAGAATAATTATCCTCTATTATCTTCTTTATTTGGATCTAAAACATAGCTAACAATATTTTTATACAATTCTGTCTATCCCTACGGGATCATTACGGCGTCAGTCCATTAACCTATTATCAACCATATTTTTCTCCTCTCATTCCATTCACATTAGGGACATTGCCTCATTGGCATGTTTCTACAGAATATACCACGGGGTGTTCTCTGAAGAGTTATTCCACCTTATCCCGCTCTCCCCTTTCCTATCCAGAACAACGCGTGCTGGGCTCAGATGCCATCCTTACACGGTAGAGTCGATTAGAGCGCGTACCAACAAATTTGGGTCCTCATACCTCTGCCGAACGACCAAGGCATGGAATTCTCTGCCAAGGCACGTGTTTCCTTCTTTCTTCAATCCTGGGTCCTTCAAGCGGGGCGTGAAAAAGCACCTTCTCAGGCCGTCAAAGTAAAGACCTCAACATCGCCTCGGCTGCTATGAGGGCGGTGTGGAGGCCACTGATCTTAGACCACACGACTGCTTACCATCAGGTGGAGTGTGGTCATTTTCAGGAGCAAAATAAAAAAAGAAAATTCTCTACTATAAACAGCTAACTTTACTATACGTAACCACTTATCAGTTCAACAACTAAATAACTCCAGCTGAACAACTAAGTACTTCGCTTTATAATCCGTTCTTCATAGTAGATTGCTTTAATAACCGCAAACAGCAAAAATGCATTATTCAGAACCGTTTTAAGTGTTCCATTGCGGTTTTATTCACTTTTACTTTGATGACTCAGCGATGACTTCGTTTAAATAACGCAATGAACTGTGTGAAACGTCACTCTTAATTTACATCTATTTATAGCGCGCAATGACTGCCAGCCAAGTTCGTCTAAGAAACTTTATTTTTATACAACATATGACTAGGTTACTACTGAGTACGAAATATAATGTAGGTTATGTCAAATTTCTATCCCCCGGAAACAGTACTTTTTGGGATGCAATGTAGCCTGTTCTTTTCTGTAACTCGTATATGCGAAATTTCATGATGATCGGTCGAGTAGTTAAGCCGTGAAACTCACATTCGCATTTATAATATTAGTTAGGCTAAACAAGAAGTTGCTGTATATGTTTAATCTAAGTATAATAATAATAATATACTATCATATGCATACAACACCATCTAGCCCAAACTAAGCAGAGCTTGTACCTTCTATGGGTACTAGACAATGGATAAACATACACTCGTATATAGTTTTCTTTTTGTTTTGTAAATACATACATATTATACATAGACATAACACCCAGACCAAGACAAACATCCATGTTCATGCACACAAATGTTTTGACTTGTGCGGGAATCGAACCCGCGACCTCGGGCGTGGCAGTCAGTTACACTAACCACTACGTCATCGAGGCCGCCATGCTATGTGTTTATCCCTATGTATCCCACAACATTTTATGACATTGTAACAATAGGCACTAAAACATATCCTGACTCTAAAGATTATGTTTAAGCCAAGTTTATTTAAGTATCGCAATTTGTGAACATATGAAACAATGTTGCATGAAGTATAAAATAATTTTACTTTTTCTTTATCTATGGAACAAACCATAGTTATTATTCGCTTCTGTGGTGACTGGGATTTCCAAAATTAGCCAAAAACTAGGGACATGCTAAAAATATCACTTTTCTGCCCATAAGCGACCTATACATTTGGTCGTATTCCCATCACAGCGACAGTATTTCTGAGAGTTGGCAATACTTAAATAATACTAAAGCCTATGGAAGTTTGTAATACCCAAGGCTACGGTAACACAGAGGCTATAGAAACCTCTTACCATCAGGCTTGCGCTACATAATATTTATTAGGATTAAATATAATGACCAACAAAAATACAAATTGCACAGCTAAATATGCTTACTAAAATATATCATAACGAGCACCTATACGCCTCAAATCACTGCATTCCGTCTCGGCAGGGTTAGGTTATGTTAGGTCTCTTCTTAAACCCACACAAAAATAGGAGCCCCGCGAAGTGGGGCTCCGTTGACTTAGTTTGATCTCTTTAAAATATTTTAGTAAGCATATTTTGGTGTGCAATTAGTATTTTTGGTGGAACAAAGGCAAAAAATTGAGGAACAGTTAAATACTACCCATATTTATTTACCAAATTGCCACCTAGCATGCTCAAAAGAAACAAGAAGTTTGAAAAAACAATGCAGTTTGAATAAAACTGATGTATCCATGACATAATCGGATGAGATCACCGGCACTTCAATAGTCTCTATTTAAGGTATCTTGCTCAGCCCGATCGGTATTCAGGTTTTTACTACAAGGTGACATTCAGTTTGCAAGAGAAATGGTTGACGTTTACATACCAAACATGGAATGAGCTAACAACCCGTTGGATACGGTATTAAAGTATGCTAGAAGCAGCCGATTACGTATGATCACGGCTATGGAAATATAGGATAGGTGGGAGTGCATAAGATCACGTCTTTCAGCCTCGATTAATTTTGTTTGCGTCTACCCCTATTGACCGCTACATTCATGTTTACATGACAAAGCAAAATGTGTCCAGCATGCCACGGTCACGACTACATGACAAATTAAAAGATGAAATCGTAGTTTGGCGTCGAGAGTACGCTTTTGCTTTTTAGACGTGGCTGTCAAAAGGTTTAAGGACTCGGGTCAGATAAAGTATAATAATATTCTTTTTTAAATAATATTCTACCACATACACACAACACCATCTAGCCCAAACTAAGCAGAGCTTGTACTATGGGTACTAGACAATGGATGAACATACTTATATACTTTTTTTTTGTAAATACATACATATTATACATAGGAACACCCAGACCAACACAAACATCCATGTTCATGCACACAAATGTTTGACTTGTGCGGGAATCGAACCCGCGACCTCAGGCGTGGTAGTCGGTTAAACTAACCACTACGCCATCGAGGCCTGTCAAGGTTGTCTGTCAAGATATTCTCAGAAACAGCATGGAGTTTGAAAGTTACCAATAGACCCGTATTATGTGGGATTTAAAACCAAAGCTGGCGATACGTGGGAGTAATACACATCTGCTTGCCCCTTCAGGGATATAGTCGTGAAACTACGTATATATGTGTATATTTGCAAGCAAAGAAACATCTACTTCATTAGACTATGTCGATGAATCACCCAGATTTCTCTTGCAGCTTGTTAAATTGACAATGACATTGATTTGCACGCGATAACCAACTATTATTATGCTAATTAGACGCACTGCGTCTCTGTTTAAATATAATTTCTTAGTCGCTGTGTTTTAGAAATTGTTGCGAATGAACAAGTAACTCAAACGTGGATATGTATATTCTATGTAGAAAGGCAGCGTTGAACGGTTGACGCGAAAATTTCAACAAAACCTTTGCCAGATTTACTTGTAATTTAGCAAACATTTAAATAGGTTTAATAACATACAATATTATATTCCTTACTAATATTATAAATGTGAAAATGAGTTTGTTTGTTTGTTTGTTACGCTTTCACGTCTATACTACTCAACCGATCAACATGAAATTTTGCATACACGTTGTCAAGGGTACAGAATAGGACATAGGGTACCTTTCATCCAGAAAAAAGAACTGTTGCAAACCTAACCTACATTTACGCGAGCGAAGCCGCGGGTGAAAACTAGTCATTAATATTAGTAGAAACAGTATGATTATAAATAAAAGAAAATATCTACTATATTTGTTTGTATATACTAATATTATAAAGCTGAGGAGTTTGTTTGTCTATTTGTTTGTTTGGTTGAACGCGCTAATCTCAGGAAATATTGGTTTGAATTGAAAATTCTTTCAGTGTTGGATAGCCCATTTATCGAGGAAGGCTATAAGGCTATATAACATCACGCTACGACCAATAGCAGCAGAGCATAAATGAAAAATATTGCAAAAACGGGGAAAATTCTCTTATATGAAGCAGACGAAGCTGCGCGGATCAGCTAGTTTAACGATGAAACCATAAAACTAATTTTCATAAAATTTTGTACACTTACATATGTACATCCGGTTTCTGAAAGGCAGACTGGCATGAAGTAAACATACAATTAAACATACTAGCGGTCGCCTCGTGCTCGAAATTTGACCAGTTTGCCTGTAAGATATTGTTGATATATATTGATATTATTATGTCATATATGTAACCATAGTTACGCGCTTCGACTGCGTGTGTCAAATGCATGGTTGTGTGCGTGTGGTGTTTTTTCATTAATTTAATCTATTTCTAATGCTTATTTTATAAAAATATTAGCATTCGTCACTTTTTCTCTGTATAAACTATAAGTGTGCGAAATTTCATACTCCTCCGTCCGCCCAATTTTCGTAAAAAGGGATCCAAAGTTTTCGCTTCACGTATTAATATATAGATATCAGCTGTTGTAAAAAAAAAAATTCAAAAAATTTGTACGCTCACCTTTGTCTGAGAGTACAATTTTTTTTAAATTTCTGTACATAAATAATTGTAAACAGGCGATCAAAACATGCTGCGGTCAGCTGCCTGCTTTCGCAACAGCCAATCAAATCACTGGACATGATTTTGACATTGACACTTCGTTGATTAGTGGGTGCGAAACAGAAACCGGGTGATGTTTGGTTAAGGATTCTACTTTAAAAAAGCAAACAAGCGAAGGGCAGTATCTATACATATAATAAAATCGTAGGAAAGTCAAAACTGTACATTGAATATTTTTTTAAAAGAATACTTGTGGCGTGATCTACAATCGATATCGAAGTCAAAAATATAGTTTTTAGAATTTTTGTCTGTTTGTCTGTATGTATGTCCGGGCTAAACACAAAAAGTACTGCATGGATTTACTTCAAATTTTGAATGAATATTACTAAAAGGTCGGGTCAACATATAGGCTACATATTATCAGGCTATCACCTACGGGGGAGGAGCTGTGATCTTTATTTTTCTTACGCATTCTGTGACAGCGTGTAATCTAACGACGCATATTTAAATGTTGTTTTTGAGTAAGCCATGCTATTATCTAGCTTTACACTATAAAAACTACGCCATTTAAGTAACTTGGGCAGAGAAATATAGTTGGGTTTCGCGGCGACAAACACTTTTTAGTTAAAATCTACGCGGACGAAGTCGCAGGTAACAGCTAGTTTATAATAAAAAAACAAACCAAATTATTTTAGTCCTTCTCTCACGCCATTATTTAATTTCGCAATTACATTATATAATAACTTTATTCGTTCGACCATTACGAATAATTAACTCAACACTAGTCTAAAAACCCTGAAACGCTCACGCAAGCTGAAAACACAACACATTAATGCATGTAGGCCGCGCATATTCTCATAATCAAACAATGATAACTATATTGGTAAAGATGTCTGAGTGTACGTGCGATTTTCACCTCGACCCGAAGTACAGGCAGCAACATAAGTCGATACATACTTGCGAGTTTTCGATTGCCTCTATCTTCTTCGATCTTGAAAAATAAAACAAATGTTTGATTTTTATAACACTACTAGATGTTCCCGCGGTTTCACCCGCATTTATCGTGATTGCGCCGCCCCCGTGGGTCGTAGCGTGATGTTATATAGCCTATAGCCTTCCTCGATAAATAGGCTATCCAACATACAACAAAAATATTTTTTCAAATCGAACCAGTAGTTCCTGAGATTAGCGCGTTCAAACAAACAAATAAACAAACTCTTCATCTTTATATGAACGATTCTCTATACGATGCTATATTTACTTATTTCTTACGACTCCTCCTTGTATGACTTCTACTTCTCTAAGTGAGTCAGTGGTAATTGAGCTTTATATAATATGAATGAATTAGTATAGATAAGTTATTCTAGAGGTAGACCACTAGACTGCCACGCAGAAGTCTGGAGTTCGATCCTAATGCGTAACCCTTTGGCTTCCGGAAGCTATATGTGTATTAAATAGTTAGTTTAAAGTATAAAAAAAAGAAAAATGAAGAAAGAAAGAAAGTTATCGCTTTAATGTCGCTGAAATAGATCTTGAGTTGCCTTCATAAAGTTCTTGAAGATATCTGAAGTCTGCCAACCCTTACTGGACCAGCGTAGGGGACTATGGCCTGACCCTTTCTACACAATGAAGTGTCACGGCAGCATTGGGAGAGTTGATATATACACGGCATATAATATATACAGTTCAAAGATAAGAGATTTAATCATAGTTCGACAGTTCACATTTTTAATTCATAAAATATTTTTACTGGTAAATGTTCAGTTACATACGTTGCTGGTTGTACCACGACCTGGTTATTATACCCGCGATGGCTAGGTACTATGTGTGAAGTTCCGATCATCATATTGATGTTAGAGACAATGATTTGAACTTGGCCTTCTTTTTACAACTAGCTAATTAATCAATGGTTAGAATTATGCACTTTTAAGACGCAATCAGAGACTTTAGTAAATCCTTAGTTAAGATTTACTAATAAGCTATTTTGTAAAATCATACGTTGCACTGTTTGTAATTCTTAACATAAATTAATAATGTACCTATTAATATGTTTTTTTACAACCATTAAACAACAAAAAATAATATAATATATACTTATTTATCTTTATATTAATATGCGAAGAGAAAATTTTGGACCCCATTTTAAGGATTTTGCTCGTATGTGAAATTTGGCATATTTAAAATTTATATAAAGAAGGAGGGTAGAAAATATAAAAAACAAATGATTTACGGCTAATACCTATATTCTTTATAAGCTAATATGATCTTTCATAATTGTATTGGCGACTGCACAAATTGACGTTTCGATGAAATTACGAAATATAATATTTCAGCGCATATTAATCGGAATTCACATATGAAATTTAATTATAAAACTGTGGTCACACGTATGGATAATAGCAAGGTCAATAATAAAATCATATCGCCGTCAAAAAAAAATAGATTAGGAAATAAATACTACATTCAAATAAATTAAGAAATTCTTGCAGTTTTAAGAATGATATGATAGAATGAAATAGTAAACAATAATCCAATTACGAATCCTGTTAACTGTGCCTGATTACAGCATTTGACCCACCCCCTATTACGTGCGATCCAAAAAATAGCTAGCAAAATGTAGCTGTTCACCTCTTCGGAGATGTAGGCGTGAATCTATTTATCTATGTCTAAATGTTAAACTCGTATCTATTCCGTGTTTTAATAGCAGTGGCTTCGTGGGAAAATACTTATTTTAATTACGTAGTTCGACTGGCCAGTATATTAAAATCATAACGCTAGGAAGGAAGTTGTAGCGGCTTTACAAGCCCACACATTTACAACAAATGGCACAAGGTGGCGCTGTACCTAATTACGCATTTAGCCATGCAATCCTTAATCTCGCAAACGAAGTTTACACTGCGAGCTACTATATACTCGTATAAAAGTTTTTGATACCGATTGTCCCTGCTCGTTAGGCATACATTGTTGGACATATAACTCATAACTAACCCGTGTGGTGCGAGGATCATCCCTTTGTGTTGAAAGAACATTACACTGTTTCTTTACAAAGATTTGTTTTGTCATCACTCTTAGTTAAAAATAGAGCGTTTGTCGCCGGCGCCGTGAGAGAGATCAGTTGTATATAGCTTGCATGCTAAACACGGAATACTTACATTGTTTAAACATTATAATTAATGTAAATCTGCCTAGCAGTGATAGCCTAGTGATCTCATACTTGCACAGCAGTCAGAGTTGTTGATTTATATCACACTGCGTACCTCTGACTTTTTAAAGATATGATTACAAAAAAAATGTTTATCGCTTGCTTAAACAGCGAAAGGAAACATATTGAGAAAGCCGTTTATAAATATTTATATTGTACATATTATATGGTCTCACGTCTCTGTCCCCAAAGGATTTAGCAGAGTTGTATTATAGCCACATTTCGGTAACTATGTTTTAGGTCAACTTAATAAGAGGCGAACCTTTTGCCGGCTACTGGGCACAGTTTTAGACCCTGCAGTTAATCACTCCCAGTAGTCGTATATAATTTTCAGTGGTAGTCTGGGGTAATACTGAGAATTATTTAGGAAAAAATCAATAACACGTTGTCCGGCTCAGCAATCTAAGTCGAGTCCTCATGCACAATAATTGCATTTACTAGCGCTACGCCACAGAGGTAATCATTATTCATTGTACGCAAATTATACACATCTATAACATACTAGCGGTCGCCTAGTGCTCGAAATTCGACCAAAGTTTGCCTGTATGATATTGCTGACATATTATGTCATTATATATTGATATATTATGTAACCATAGTTACGCGCTTCGACTGCGTGTGTCAAATGCATGGTTATGTGCGTGTAGTGTTTTTTCATTAATTTAATGTATTTCTAAAGCATATTTAAAAAAAATATTAGCATTCGTCACTTCTCTGTATAAACTATAAGTGTGCGAAATTTCATACTCCTCCGTCCGCCCAATTTTCGTAAAAAGGGATCCAAAGATTTCGCTTCACGTATTAATATATAGATTAAAAAGCTGTATCCTTTTTGTCAAATCTGTCATCATCAAAACGTTTTCAGTACAGCGCTTATAACAATTAATTTGTTATAATCAACCGCAAGTCACGACAAATATATACTTTAGAAATACCAGGCCATGGGTAGAAATTATCTTTTCGCCAACGGAAAATGTTCGTAGATAAAGTAGACCGTGTTGATAATAATATTTATAATAAACACTACCTACATTAGCTCGGCATACTTTTATAGTAGTAGTGAAATTTCACACGAACTTGTTGAATTAGATACTAACAATTCACTGCGACTTCGTTCGCGTTTCTTACCCAGATATCTTAGCTATCTATCTCTGTAATACATTTTGTGAAAATGAGTTTAGAGTTCTAGATGTGAAAACGCAAAAAATAATTTGTAACATCCGATCGTAAAGTATCCGGTTTAAGCGTTAGGTAGCCAAATCTTAAAGATAGCCTAACATTACAGGGTAATCGAATCGAAACGTAGCACTGTCATAGTCTGACATAGTCACTTTACTAAATAGCTACGAATGTTTTCCATGTTCTCATAAATTACAATGATTATGAGACAGTTTAAATGGGTACTTCGTCGTTTGGCACCACGAGTTATTGACACCACGGTGTGAATCGCACAAGGACGTTTTTTGAATTGGCTAAAGGGCTGTTATATTTTTAGGGTCTGGAACAGTAGGCGATAGACGTTTAAACAGCTGACAAAAGATAGATTTTACATCACTACTTTATTTTTTACGGACTGCCACTGCGCAACTGATGCAGTCTTTGCATCTTATCCGAAAAAATTTAAGTAGAGTATTATATCCATCTTTTACCCAAGACTGCTTGCAGAGCAGTCGCATTCGCAGTCTTGGGTTCGATTCTCAAAGTCAAATTCGAACCCCAATAACACTTTGGCTGATTGCAAGTTTGTCAATAAATCCTCAATATCAACACGTAGTCTGGCCTTGATTCATACAGATGGCAATAGACCCTATTATGGTAAATCCAAAACCCTATGGTTTTACGTTCAGCTAGCTAACTAGCTGAACGTAAGTTCGTCACATCAGCCTACCCCTTGTCTACCCCTCCGGGGATATTAGCGTATAGTCTATATATATATTTACATTATACTATACTATAATATAAATACAGACGAGAAACAAATACCGATGGCACAGTTTTCAGTTCCCAAGGACGTAAATACGTCGGCAGCGGCCTCACGAGAGAATGTGCGATCAATGGGACGCCCACTTACATACATAATTACGTATTGTTCAATGATCTCTATTGATAAAGCCTCTGATCTTCTTTAGGCCTCTTACTAACTTACTTCCTTTTGTTATCTTAATTGATTTTAGTTGTGGTTTTATAATTATAACGTAGATATTTACTACGATTACTTCATACGTAACTGTCTACCCTAGGCAATAGCCTAGAGTAGGCAGTTATGTATCAAGGCAAATTTCGGCAGGTAGGTATGTAGATGACTAATACTCGTGCCACTTATGATTGCATGTGATTCCGAAGTCTACAGTTTGATTTTCTGGTTAGGAAAAATGTTGTTCTCAGGATATTTTCAATCATCATCATCATCATCATGTCAGCCAAAAGACGTCCACTGCTGGACATAGGCCTCCCCCAAGGTTTTCCACACAGACCGGTCTTGGGCCACCCGCATCCAACCGCTTCCATATTTTCAATAACAAGTCAAAATCTGCAAGTAAGATAAGACTAGATCCCCTTATAGTCTTATCTTAATTGAAGATGAGAGGAAATAGATGGATTATGATACCCACATTCAGCCTGCTATGTTTTAAGTTACCACGTCATAAGTAGATAGCTGGTTGACATCTACCGGACACAATCCCAGACAAATTTCTACTTAGTATAATATCCCAGAGTATTTCTTAGAACATAACCTAATAACACTTGTCCGACCTGGGAATCATAATCATAATTCATTGATATAAACATCAAAGTTACATTTGTAAGTTATAAAGTGACTTTACATTTACCCGAACCCAAGACCTCAAGCACCGTATTTACTACCGCTGTGCCAGCGAGGTTATTAATAAAATTAAAAAGGAATATAGTTTCGGAATGAAGGCGGAATTAAATGTCCCCATTCCTTTAATTCTTGATAAGCGGCCACATTGCTGCTTAAGAACGCGGAAACGGATAAATAAAAAATGCTGCTGTGTTGCGCATATTTTATGACCAGTTTTTATTTATATATATCTATAATTAAAATATATGTGAAAAGAAACAGCCGTATTGTAAAGGCATGTAGTTTTTATTAGCTTTTAAAATATCTACTATGCGGCTACTAGTACGTTAACCGCTTTTAGCTGCTAGTTTATATCACACTAGCATTTACGCGCGGCTCCGCCCGCGAGGTACCTGCATCAATCAAAAATAGCCTATGTCCTTCCCCAGGTTTTAAACTATATCTGTACCAAATTTCATGTAAATCGGTTGAGTCGTTTAGCCGTGAAAAGGTAACAGACAGATAGACAGACAGAGTTACTTTCGAATTTATAATATTAAGTAAGGATTACTTACTGGTTAGATATCTTTTTACGCGTGTTTTGTGATGCATAATTATAATATTGTTTACTTATTTATTATTTATCGATGTAAAATCGTAACAGTGGCAATAATATTATGTTATGTGATCTTTTTTAGTATTTAATTATTTTTTGTTTTATAATTGTTTTGATTTTCACTGCATGGAAATATAGTTAAATTCTTAGTTATCTGTAAGTGTAGTTATATTATATTAGGTTAAGTATTTTTGGTTTTATTTTTATTTTTGACGTATAAATAATATATGTGCGGAGGCTTGTTATAATCAACCTTATTATTAATGTTTAAATATAAATGTATTATTAGCCTGTAAGCCTTCTTTAAAAATAAATAAATAAAAATAAATAAATAAATAAATAAAATTAGCTGATCCGCGCAACTTCGTCTGTTTCACATAAGACAATTTTCCCCGTTTTTGCTACATTTTTCATTGATGCTCCGCTCCTATTGGTCGTAGCGTGATATAAATTATATAGCCTTTCAATTCAAACTAGTAGTTCCTGAGATTAGCGCGTTAGACCAAACAAACAAACAAACTCTTCAGCTTTATAATATTAGTATAGATGGGATAGAGAAATAAACACACACAAGATTGTGAGATTTCTTAACTACGGTCTTCTGTAAAGCGAAGATACTGCTGTATCAGCATGTCTCTTCTTATTTAGTTTATGATTAATTAGGGTAACTGTGAGAGCAGCGATAGCTCAGTGAGGAGACCAACAGACTGCAATGCAGAGGGTCTCGGGTTCGAACCCACGTCGCGCACCTCTGACTTTCGGAAGTTATATGACTTTTCGAAATTATGTGCGTATTGATTGACAATTATCGCCTGCTCCGTGCCTCGGAAAGCACGTTAAGCCGTTGGTCCCGGCTGCCATGAATATCTATGGCAGTCGTTATTAGGAGAGTGTAGACACAAAAGATCCCACTGGGTCGAAGTGTCGCCGGTCTGCACTGACTGGCCCCCACATAAGATAAGATAAGATAGGGTACCTGTGAATATACAAAGAAAATTAAAATACATAGATAAATTGCCGGTGGACATAGCTTGACCGGGTAATCAAACAGTAGAATTTGGAAAAGTGCTTGGTAATGGGAAACCGCGGCTTCGCTCGAGATAATGTAAATTTTGTCAATCAGTTTATTTCCCTCGGTACTTTAATTCTGGATAAAAGGTCTATGTCCTTTTCTGTTCCCCTGAAAACGTGTATGCAAAATTTCATGACGATCGGTTAAGTAATTTAAGTGTGAAAGCGTAACAAACACTTACAAACTCACATTCCCATTTATAATATTAAGTCAGGATTACAGTAAATTTAAGTATGCACGTAATTACTTCATCTGGCGACTGAACTGGCATTAACATAAGTAAGATCAACGAACACATTGATTCATGTATTCACGATTGATATGGCCGCCAAAAACCAATAAATTCACTTGAAGTAGCTTCCTTTGAAATTGCAAGCACGTTATATCTCAAATTTCTTATAACAATCGAATGCGTCCAATTGAAATATTTTACAGTATGTTGAACTCGCTGCAGCAATTTATAACTTAATCTATACTAATATTATAAAGCTAAAGAGTTTGTTTGTTTGAACGCGCTAATCTCAGGAACCTCTGGTTCGATTTAAAAATAATTAAAGCGTGAAAGCATAACAAACAAACTCACATTCTCATTTATTACATTAGTTAGGATTTATTATTAATATGTTTACGTAATAATTTTTTTATTATTTTTCTATGTTATTACATCTCTGCTTACCGCCTTATTAATATAAGCGTGATACTATCTATGGAATAAGCACCATATATATTATCTTATCTTTATGTGGGGCCCCCACAGTCAGTGCAGACCGGCGACACTTGGACCCAGTGGGATCTTTTGTGCCGACACTTTCCCAATAACGACTGCCATAGATGTTCATGGCAGCCGGGACCAACGGCTTAACGTGCTTTCCGAGGCACGGAGCAGGCGATAATTGTCAATCAATACGCACATAATTTCGAAAAGTCATATAACTTCCGAAAGTCAGAGGTGCGCGACGTGGGTTCGAACCCGAGACCCTCTGCATTGCAGTCTGTTGGTCTCCCCACTGAGCTAAAGTCTAAATTAAAGTACCTACCTACCTACCTTCTTCCCACTTCCTTTCCCAAAGGATCGGCAACGCGCAAGTGATGCCTCTAGTATCGCAGGCGTCCATAGGCTACGGTGACCACAAACCATCAGGTGGGCCGTATGCTTATTTGCCACCATAGCCGAATAAAAAAATAAAAAAATATCCATCTTTGGTTTCCAACCTCATTCACACTATTTAATCGTCTAATCACGCAATATTGTAACATATATCATAAACACAAATAGTATACGCAACAGTAACGAATACACATTTTCCATAGTTTCCCTCGAGTCAACGTATGAATATTTGATCAGTACACAAGTATGGCAACACCATGCGCGACTGTTTGCGGAGAAAGCACATACTTGTCACTGTTATGCATATTAAAGGTACACTCAAGGCAAGAGCGAAAGCGACCAGTCATCGAATAGGATATTTAAATTAGCTTGTCATAAAATAAAATGTCCTGATTGTTACATTATCGTCGATTTGAAAGTGCTGACGCTATTAATTATGTATTTTTATAATGTATTATACATGTTTGGTTGCAAATAAACTTATTATTATTATTATTAATATGACGTTTTGGTCGTACTGCCTTTTGTTTGGCATGCAGAAATGCCGGCGACTCACATACCTAGCTCACAGGTATCTACTTCCCCCCTAGCATACGACTTCAATCGCTACCTGCCATATCTACCTCTCCTATACAGACCTCTCATCATACGTACCTTTGTCATCGCTACCTCTTCCATACCTATCTATCCTATCGCTACCTGTACCATATCTACCTACCGTGTAAGTGCCGGCGACTCACATAACTACCGTTCATATATACCTACCCCACCCGTATCTACCTCCCCCTAGTATGCCACTTCCATCGCTACCTCTTCTATACAAACCTCTCAACATACCCACCTTTGCCATCGCTACGTGTCCCATACCTACCTATTCCATTACTACCTATTCCATACCTATCTATCCCATCGCTACCTGTACCATATCTACCTACCCCATCGCTACCTGTCCCATACCTACCTCACTCACACCTACCTCTCTCATACCTACCTCTCCTAAACCTAATTCTCCCTTTCCTATCATTTCATCCTAGCCTCTACAACAATATTCTATTCGCACATTGCTCACCCTTAAGCACTCATATTGCAAGCAATCATAAGTTACGCAAACCGCTTCCCATCACACAGACCGAATGCTTCTTTACCAGAATTTATGTAGAAAATACACTTCTGAATATTCCTTCAGTGATTTACCGTCGTAATTTTATGATATGCTATATTTGGTGCTTGTTGTAAGCATCAAATACCAATTAAAAGTAAATTACTAAATGCATCGGGCGCATATGTTCGAAAATAAAAATGCTATATAAACCAGATATCCATATAATAATAATGCCATATTTATAACGTTTATATCCATAAACACGCATAATTTTGTTTGAAAGATCGTAACATAATAACATAACATTATAAATTCTATAAATATATAACAAACCTAATCTAAAAAGATTTATGGAAAATTTACCTGACACCAATTTGATAATTGTCCTTAATCGCTTTGTCAAATATTTAAATGAACGTTGTATAACTATGTCACTTCCCTAAAACTAACCTCGATCGATAACCATGTATTATCTAATATCATAATCTGTTATATAAACTATGTGACCTATGGCAGCCATTTTGGCTTGCTAATCTTATGTTAAAAGGACTATAAATCAGTCAATCTGTCTCATATTTTCTCTTTATTATTGCTTTTAAGGTTGATTTGCTTTCAAAGCTTCCATAATATTAATAATATAATTCTAACTTTCTTTAAGTAATAATAATAATAAAATAATATATTCTACCACATACACACAACACCATCTAGCCCAAACTAAGCAGAGCTTGTACTATGGGTACTAGACAATGGATAAAAATACATATATACTTTTTTTTTGTAAATATATACATATTATACATAGAAACACCCAGACCAAGACAAACACCCATGTTCATGCACACAAATGTTTGACTTGTGCGGTGACGAATAATATTGTGCTGGAGTACCTACTTATATTTTCCAGCCCCCTAGTAAAAGAAATTCACAATTAGCCGGTATAACAGTCATCGAAAAAGGTTTATATCTGGATTCCAGGGACCAAGCGTTGGCCAAGAGATTAATCTCCATTTTCTCTCACGTGTCATGGTTGAACTCATCAAAACACCCTAAGGGCAAGCCAGTTCTAGATTGAATAAAATGGTATTTTAGTTACTGTTTGGACTTATATTAAGCTAAATAATAAAAATCGTTTGCAATAAATTAGTAGTAGGTAACTATAATCCTGCTAAGTTTCGAATTTATACCAAAGGTATTCGAAGTATTTTCTTGTTTCCTGGAGCGCTTTGCATTTTATGGAATTATGGTTTAATCCCACTCACCAATGGGCTTATAAATAGACCTAATATTATGAATGTCATACTATCTTTAAATAAGTAACCCGAATCACGCATAACTTGTACCATACAACAAAATGCACAACTGCGATTTATTCTAGTTTTCGAATTCCTATTCGATAACAATACGTGACCAGTAAGTCAATAATCGAGTGGTCTACTATCGAGTAATGGAAACAGGTATCGAGTCCTTATAATTTGCGTTTACGTAAGATGACAATCATAAGTACAGACACGCACCTTTACAGAGTTACGCAAAAACTCGATTTATGTACAACTGATCAGTAATAATTAGTTTACTTATAAAATTGGTTGATTATTTAATATTTAATAGCTTGACGTAAGTTTGCGGTTACGTTTGAACCGATAATGAGGTTATTTTCCCAGTTCTGGCAGTGGTAACGGGTTTATTTGTTAGGAAATTCTAGATAGCAACATGGAATCAGCAGATATATTGGTATACGGCAATAAAACCTGGAACCAGAGCTGTCGAAATGTATAGTAACCTTTGCCTACCCACTTAGAGAGTATACAGGATGTAAGACTTTATCTTCGACTAGATTTTGCCCGCAGCTTCGGTCATATAAATGTAGGTTAGGTTAGGCTAGTAACAGTACCTTTTCTGGATGAAAGGAATCCTATGTCCTTTTCTGTACTCCTGACAACGTGTCTACGTATGGCATTAATGATCGGTCGAATAGTTAAGACGTGAAAGCTTAACAAACAAACTCACATTCGCATTTATAATATTAGTTAGGATTAGTATATCTTTAAAAGGTCCTTTTTAGTTTTAGATACTGTATTTCTGAACTACAAACTCTTCTTCTCCCTAGCCTATATTATTCCCAAGTCACTTGGGGTCGGCTTTCTAGTCTAACTGAATTTGACTGGATATCAGTTTTTACACGGAGCGGCTGCCACCTGACCTCCGCAACCCGAAGGCTAACGATACCCTAAGGCTAGACCAGTGTCAGGATATAAGAGGGCACTGACTTCCCAATAACGACTGCATAGATGTTCATGGCAGCCGGGACCGACGCGACGTCTTAACGTGCTCTCCGAGGCACGGAGCAGGCGATAATTGTCAATCAATACGCACATAATTTCAAAAAGTCATATAATTTCCGAAAGTCTGAGGTGCGCGACGTGAGTTCGAAGCCGAGATGCATTGCAGTTTGTTGGTCTCCCCACTGAGCTATATATAGTTTCTGAACTACAAACTATAGAAGTGATAACCAGGATGAACCATTGGACTTGTCATCGAGAGTTCGAAGTTCGATTATCGCCAATTGCATTAGGTACCGCCGTAAACCCATTCGTAACATCATCGTTGTTATCATCTCAGCCACAAAAGACATCCGATTTACTAATATTGACATGCAAATAAACTGTGTTTAGAATTGTGGATCTTCTAGAGCATTAGTTCCCAAAGTGGTCCACGGGAGAGTCGACGGGGGTCTAGGTTGGCGAGACAGAAAATGGGGGTCCACAATTCGTAAGCGGGTGTCCACGAGAAAATTTATTTGCTTTCGATAGTGAAGAACTAAAATGTTGGCTTGACTTCACCTATGCAGATAATATTTTAAGAAGCTCGACTGAGCGACTGTTACTTGTAAAACCTTGCATATTCCATATTCAGTAGCATCGGTTTAAGTATCGATATCAACATACACTGCTTCGATATTATCGCGATTATAATTTGCATACAATTTAGTTCACATACAATTTAGTTTCCGTGACCATAGTAAATAGAGCCTTGAATCATCAGCGAAATAATTTTAAAAAGTTGTAAAGCAAATAAGCCGCTCTAAAATCCGTCTAAATTAGTTTAACCTAAGGATCTTAGAATACATGACATAATTAAAAAACAATTGTGTCAAGCCGCCGCCGCCGGTGTGCCGCTCCGACTCAATAAATTAATTTTAATGTGTAATATTCAAGTAATCGTACAACTATACCATAAACGTACTCTAAATTTTTTCACCCGATTCGACTAATAAAATTAACTGTTGATAAATACTTCCTATGTGTACATGTAACAATAACAACGCCATTTCTGTAAAACACAATATTCAATTAACGCCTTTTTTGTTCTGTTACATGACAGTTATATAGAGAGCTTCCGTCACACTAGTTCTCATGGTATTCCCATTTCTTTCCCATACCTTACTCGCTGTGATACGAACGATTTATACGACGTATGTTCGTACATACGAATCGTTGTCTTCTTGTTAAAACAATCAAGTTTCCTGCGTATTTTCTCAATCAATGTTCTTAACAAATGATTTTGTGTCTATCCAATCAAATTAAATGTTTCTTTTCGTTATACAGGTTGCAAAAGATCTTAAATAGAGAGCTCGGGTTAGCCAGCATCAGTGCCGTATTAAGTAAGCGCGGGGTCCGTAGCAAATTCTTTCGGGTAAGAGTACTTGCATACGTCAGACTTTTTGTAGAGCTGATTATTGGGCCGACTGAAATTCTACGCATTTATACGAGCGACTTTTTGTAGAACTTGTGCGTTTACCGTATGAAATTCGGTGTTTTATATACGCCAAGGAAATAGTCGGTTACCGATTGTCTGACGTGGATTGTCTTAGTAGGAAAAGTTGTAACATTTCACGTTTTTGTGACATCAAGTAAATTCAATATACTACATCTTAAGTAATAAGTTTCACTCAAAAAATTACGCTCAGGCAGAGATGAGTGGGCTTAAATATGCGGGGCCCCCTTTCGCGCGGGGCCTGTAGCAATTGCTACTCTTGCTACGTGGTTAATCCGGCACTGGCCAGCACACATACAAAACACAGAAATACACTTACACTATAGTAATCCTCTATACTCTCCTATACATTTATTCATATCAGTATTATTATCAACTAATTTCATAAGTATCACGCCTATTACTACGAAGGTAGGCAGATGTATAATACTAAGGTTTTAAGACTCACGTAATAAGGAGACAGCCTATTGCTATTTTTTTAAACTCCGTGCCGGTTCTACTTATCAATTTGCGGACTCACTTCACGCACAACACTCGCATACACTTCCGTTGCGTTTGCGAGGCTTACGTATTGTAATTTATTTCTTTTATTACGGGTAATACAATATCTTATTATATTCAGTATATACACAAACGACGCACTTATTTCGCTCCAATAGGCATTGAATAACAAAAGAAAGAATGTAATGTTTTCATTTTCTCTCTTTACAGAATGCCAGTTACGTGATCAATAGACGATACTCGAAAGACAAGATGTCACCGGTATGCCACAACTTCGTACAAAACGCGTGGAAAAAGGACTTCTGCTCCAATTGCTTCAAGTCACGCGAGGAACACGTCAAGCAGGAGCGGGCGACGGAGGGAAGCAAGTATCTCGCAACAGCTTTCCAAAACAGAAACACATTCTTCAAGAAAACACCTCCGAGCATACTCAAAATACATACTAAGAAGAAAAATAAAAGAAATGTAACTTTCCCCGAAGAAGTATGCAGTGTTATAGGCTTTGGAGGAGACGATTGGTCAGATGGAGAGGAATTTGAAATGTCAGAGGACAATGAAGAGGATGACACGTTCCCTGATACAGAGGAAGAAAAAGAACTCCTCAAAATCACAAAATCCAACACAGATTTTAACACAGTTAAAGCTAATCTGTTGGGAGACTCGGCAGCCAAGTCTTACACGTCTTTGTTGCTAGGCAAGATGCAAACAGACTCTGACGGCAAAAAGAAGACTTTGTTAGTATCTGTCACGCCTTTTGGACAGGAGAATAAGCCTAATCATAAGTCACATGTTCGCAAACCCGCCGTTATACACGTATCTGAGACCACAAACGAAGATACGTCTAGTAATTATAAAACTAATATAATTTTATCATCGTACGTTAAAGAATCAGAAACAATTATAAGTGCAGATAATATAAACTCATCTGCTACTATTTGTACAGAGAAATCATTGCTGGAAGAAATATCTGAGACGTTAGAACAAAATCGGATGTCTAACGGCAGTGATATGCACTTAACACAGAAGGAATGCAATAAACCAACTGTAGTTGACGAGAAAATGAAGGAGAGCATGCAAGATGAACCCGACAGAAAAGAGATGACGGAAATTAAAAAGAACGGTATTGTGAGGCAATCACCGTTACACAAAACACAGGAAAGACCAAAAGTAAACTTAAGTCGGTCAGAATTTAAATTTTGTAAGATCAATATTGAGAGCAGCAGTGTTGATTCGGCAGTTAGCACTTTGAACTCAACTGCTAATAACTCGTTAGCGTCCGACGACGAAAGTTTTAGCGCCCGTACGGACTCAGACAATGACGACAGCGGACACTTCTCAGAAACGCATAAATGCGAGGAAACGGTCAAAATAAAAATATTTAACGAAAGCGATAAAAATATTAAAATGTCGCCGATTGGACAAATTAGAAAAGTTGATGGGCAAGCTAGCACTGGTTATTCTACATTTCAAAGTCCGATCATTGACATGCCGTCGATAATACCTAAACAAACAGATAATATATTCTCCGCAGAAGCTAGTCGCGAATTGGCGGGCGAGCCGGACGGCAGGGCTGACCCAGACGAGGCTACCGAAGCGCCCGCCTTACCGAAAAGTCCAATCCCCACTCTAGACCCGCGACCGTCGTTTCTTCATGGCATGATATCCGATATACTGCCTGCGCACAAACCGGCTCTGCCAGAAAAACCTAAGCTACCGGTCAAGCCAGTTATCAAACAGACAACAAAAAAAAGTGTTATCACAACAAACCAGCAGCAATTAAATATATACATGCACACAAAAAGTGAGGATGAGAAAGTAATTGGAGCGTTAAGTGAAGAAAAAAATAATGAGATAACCGAGGTGCACGAAGACAAGCCTGAACCGATTTATTACGCGCAACCGGTCTTGACTAAAGAGGACAGCGACACTTCGTTGAATAGTATCGGCAAACGAAAAGCACCCACACCTCCTTCCTCGCCCACGGTGGAAGAATACCCCAATATCTACCAAAGAAATACGAATGGCTTCATGAAATCTGACGCGCCAATTGTAAGAGAATTGGAGAAAAGAGAGAGAGCAACTACAATAATGTCAATCTCTAAACCAAAACCTGCCGAGGAGATAACTGACGTTAAAAAGATTGACGTGACGCCCGAACCAGCGCCACGAAGAAACATTTCATTATCTCACGATAATTTACTGTTAGATGACAAGCGTAAAGGCAAGTTAAAGTTTTCCATTAAAAAGTTGCTACGGATAGGTTCATCTAAAGACCTTGATAAAAAGGAGCTAACTGTTGCAACAGTGACTAAGATGACGAGCAAAAATGAGGAGATCTACGACATGACACCGAAACCGAAGCCGCGCCTTGTTATTATACATCCTTTAGATATGAACGGAACTAATGGAGTCGAAGTTGTGAAATCAAACTGTGAAATTACAGATCTGCGTCGTTTAAGTCACGACGATGTGTCATCTATTTATAGTGGATCTAGTTCGGCAACAGAGCCTGAGACTCCTAAAGTTGTGAACAAACCGCCGCCACCTCCGAGGCAAGTAAATGAAGATCAGAAAGCTGTAGCCAGTGTGCCGAAGCCTGCAAGGCCACCTCCACCGAAATCAGCTGCGTTGCAGAAGAAACAGAAACAGCAAACATGGTCTGCAGCACCAAACAAATCTGATAACATTTACGCCAATTTGGGTAAGCAATATGCACTCACTTCCTGAAACTTCCTTTTATTTATTGTTACGATCTTTCCTGTTTACTTCATTATACATAATTCCTAATTAATGCGATTATCAACCGCGAGTGCAATAACCTTTAGTTGTCTATACTATTATTTTGAGAGAGACAACATTAAATCCGCTCGCGGTTGAAAACCGTCGCCCACATATGACTTAACGTCATATAACTCATCTGTGACCGAGTAACACGAATTAGAAATGATTTCAAACGTAACTTTTTGCACAAAATATAATATCTGATTTAGATTCATGTTACCTAAATATTCAAATTTTTACATCACCACCTTCATTTTACTAACAAATCACTATTTATTTAGGTGAAATCAGATCAGCGCTCGCGCCACGGAAACCGGAACGGACGGCGAGCATGCGTGAGAGAGAAGCACGTTTGGAGCTACCCAAACGTAGAACTGAAATAGACGACGACAAAGACGAATTGGACGACGGACCCCAGGAGCTAGTCCAAGCTACCAACGACACAGTTATACACAACTATGATGATGTTTACAACACCGCAAAGTACGACGAAGAAAACTGCGATTCGGCCAAGAATAGTGACAGTGATTACGAGTACGTCCACAACGCTAGATCTAGCTCACCAGAATGCGACTCTTCTATAAAGCCAAGAGAGCCGAATCCGGAAAGAAACGATACTAGAAAGAGCGATGAAAGTAATAACGATTATCCTAAATACAACAACGGGATATTCAACAGAACATCGCTTCCTTACTGCGGTAGTGAAACAGAGTCTGAGATATATTCTCCCTACAGCTTTTACAGTTCAAATGATAATATGGACAACCAGGGGAACGAGGATTACACAAACGAAATGACGTCTAAAAATACAACAAATAAGCTTAGAGTAAGGAAAGGGCGCAGCGTGGTACACAAGAACTTAGAGGACAATTATGGCGCGGTCGTTATTGCGAATCACGAAGCGCTTGCGCAGGTTTTAGAACAGGTAATTTATATACTTATCTTGTCCATTCGGTACTGTGATTGTACAGTATTAAATCGTTTTGCATTCGCTGCATATTTACTAAAGCTAATATATGTTGAGTAATTTATAAGTACCCTTGATATATAATTATCTAAATTAGTTTGTAAAGTAGATCAATTAGTGTTCTTCGCTTTTATCGCTTTATAAATAAAATTATCTTGTCTGTATAATCCTCATGCATAATATCATCAAGCCTGTATGGAATAGTCTCAGATATAATACAAATATATTTTGCCGTAAATGTTTTAGGGCACGAACTTCTTGCTTTCTATCGGGCATAGTGAACCAGCTGTATTGTTAATGAGAATTGCCTGGTAACAAGCCGATATCACTTCGCACGACCTGAATCGATTCTGGGAGCTTACTATCTTCAGTAATAAAATTATGCATATCTATTTATAATAATCTCCACGGGTTGGCTTAGCGAGCAAACGCTCGCCTCGCTACTGCCTGCTGTAGTGGGTTCGAATCCCACGCGAATATTGATAGATGAATTATTAGTGAAGTATAGTATAGTATATTGTGTCAGTTAATTGTATTTTTGTAAAGTCTGCCTGTGACATAGGGGCCTGACATTACCGGGGGCAGTTTATTTAAAAATACCTTAGCGATTAGTCAAAATTTTGAGCCAATCAATAGCTCACACACACACATTAAATTAGGTACGGTTACCAACACGCAAAAAATGAATAGAACTTCTCCATGATATATAATACAGACTCCTACTTACAGGTCCAACAAACAGCCGCAATGCAACCCTCCCTTCGCGGTCTGAAAGCATGCACCAACTTACGATGGAGCGACTTCACAATCCAGCCCTGCAAAACTAACTTCGTCAAAGCGGGCAAACGGTTCTTTTACCCGGCCATTTGGACGTCCAGCCAGGGTCCTGTTAACATTACCTTGATGCTATATAAGGAGCAGATGGCCTCACAAATGGTCTGCCAGCAGTCGGTTCAGCCGCAGACTCTGAGCTTGAATGCTATTACAGAGTTCTGTGATTTGGTGCCGCTGCAGCAGTTCGGGGAGGAAGGCGATGATTTAGTGCAAGGTGAGATGTCAATATGGTTTTAATCCTAGATCGTTGAGCTTCTATTAGTTCCTCTCCCTGTATATGGGTGTCACGTAATTGTTAATTTATTGTCTCTACGGTCGGCAATCGCTTTTCTTCTCTATTGTATAAAAATCTTTTCGTGTAGTTATTTACCCTCTCAAACAACCCTAGGACGCCGGCATCCGAGCTTAACCATATTATTAAAAACGTAAGTTTTAGTCTTCTTTTCTTTGATTAGCTTTTTGTATTTTCGTATTTTTGATTGGTTGAGAGGTTAATACGTAACGAAATTAGGTCTATGCTATAGATCTATATGGTCAGAAAACTGTCTAACTCACTTAGTCTGAGACATATGCTAACAACTAGGATACGTTTTGGTGCAAACATGTAATTCATCTGTATTGAGATAATGCATAATTCATTTTGCACTCAAAGTAAGCAAATATGACCCTGATTCAGGCTCTTTAGCTTCTTTAAGTTTCAGTAAGGAAGTTCAGGCTGAGAAAAAACTCTAACGCGTTTTACATGCACTCTAATTGGGTTTTCTCGTATTGTGCATATTATATACACAGTATACACTATGTGTGTTTGATGTATTCCATCTTATGCAAGGTTTACTGACTATACGGATCTAGCGGTATAAACTTGAGTAGGTATAAAAAAAAAACGAGTTGAATTGTCTCCTCGGTATATAAACTCAGAATATCAAAAAAATTGCTGATTTCAAATACTAACTTCCTAACTTATCCTTACTATATAATATAATATATTATTATAAATTCGAAAGTAACTCTGTCTGTCTGTCTGTCTGTTACCTTTTCACGGCTAAACCACTCAACCGATTTAGATGAAATTTGGTACAGATATAGTTTAAAACCTGGGGAAGGACATAGACTACTTTTTATTTATGTAGGTACCACGCGGGCAGAGCCGCGTGCAAAAGCTAGTAATATTATAAATGCGAATGTGAGTTTGTTTGTTTGCTACGATTTCACACCTTAACTACCTGACCGATCATCTTAAAATTTTGCATACAGAGGTTGTCAGAGGAACAGAAAAGGACATAGAGTACCTTTTAACAAGAAAAACTACTATTTTCTAACATAACCTAACTTAACATAAACGCTGGTAAAATCTAATATATATATATTTATTTATTGGTTTACCAACATTTGTTACACTTATACATGTTCAAAACTATATGCTATATACTATCTGAACGTACAAAATCAAGCGGTAAACACAATATTCACAAACTAAAAACGGATAGGTAAGAAACAATGTATTGTAAGTAAGTACATACAATATTGCATATTATATGTACTCACTTACAAGCCATTAACATTAACAGCTACTTTATTATTATAATGGTAATTATAGAAATTCAGTTAGTTATTTGATGGACTTGGTGCTTGAATCCAGAAAGAGAAGTGCCAAATATATGAATCTGGTGGGCAAATAGGTTAAGAAGCCTGCTAAGTCTGGGAATTGGAGAATTAAAGCCTATATAAGTAATTATCGCAAGAAATGGCGTTTAAGTCAAATAGCCTTTGAACCGTCGATATTAATTCAATGATTTAAATCCTATATAGCTACTTAATCAGTTAGGTAGGTAGGTAAGTTTACAATACCCACACTAGATAAGGCCAGTAGACCTTGCATAAGATGGCCAACAACAAACACTCATTCTATGTATCCCACATTGAACGCCTCGCAAAGTTATTCAGAGCAATATATATGTAGGTATGTAGTTCAACTAACAAATGTATACTAAAACTTGTTTATTATCAGAACTGTACGGGCGAATTGACTTGACACGGATTCCTTTCATAGCCTCAATATCAATGGCTATTGGCTATCAATTATATAGCGTTTATGGACGTTATGACCGCTTATGGCGAAATCTTTAATCCTACTTCTTAGGCGATGTGTTATCTATTTTGAATAAATGTGTGTTAAAGTTATGCAAATAAGTGTAGTGTAGTATCTCAAAATGACTTTGTTTTTTCGTTTCCGTGCTTTTGATTAGAATCATCTGCTTCGATTTTAGAAAGGTTACCTTTCTAAGTAAGATTTATGGAGTGGTAGTCTAATATATTTATTACATAATCCTAACTTCCTAATTCTAACTAATATTATAAAAGCGAAAATGAGTTTGTTTGTTCGTTACCTTTTCACGCCTAAACGACTGAACCTATGATCCTGAAATTTTGCATATACGTTGTCAGGTGTACAGAAACGGACATAGGCTACCTTTCATCCCGAAAAAATTACTGTTCCCGAGGAAAACAATAATAACGTTTTTATGATAATAGATGGCGCCACGTGTCTTTCGAATCATGATTGAATTATATTATTACAAACAGAGTACAACCCGAATTGATTGTCAAATTTAAATCAACGCGAGCGAAGCCGCGGGCAAAAGCTAGTAGTAGATAATTAAGTGATTACCAGATTTTCTAAAATCTATGGTAGGTATATGTTTCTTGAGTCACAGCGGTACACCGGTGGCCAGAATGAATAGGTAATCCATTATATCTGGCATTCCAAGAATTAACAGGCTAAGAAGGCATGAAAAGGTCGGCACTCAGTTGTCGTTACCAAAAGCATCCGGGTACACTTTTGCTGATAGGATTTCTAGACCAAAATATCAATAAAACTTTTTATGTTCCGCATTCGAGAGATTCAGGTCACAAATTAAAAAATATGAACGTTTAAGCTTATCAGTTATTGCGAAACTTTTACATTTATGTTAGTAGTTAGCTTCAGGCAATATAGACCATGGAACCTCACGATAAAACTGCACAAACATTCTATTTAACGCCACAGAACTAACGAGGCACCTGATTAAGCAGACTTTAAAGATATACCTTAAATCATATGGTTTACGGTCAATAGGCTTGTATATTCAAGCCTCGAGGTTAGTGCGGAAACCACTGCTAATTATAAAAATGTATAATTTAGTAAATAGATAAATAAACTTGTCGGCCGCGATGGCGTGGTGGTTAGTGTAACCGACTGCCACGCCTGAGGTCGCGGGTTCGATTCCCGCACAAGTCAAACATTTGTGTGCATGAACATGGATGTTTGTCTTGGTCTAGGTGTTTCTATGTATAATACGTACGTATTTAGAAAAATAAAAGTATATATGTATGTTTATCCATTGTCTAGTACCCATTGTACAAGCTCTGCTTAGTTTGGGCTAGATGGTGTTGTGTGTATGTGGTAGAATATTATTATTATTATATAAATAAATAAATATACTAACATGTTTCTCTCTCCATTCCAGCCACCATAGTCGTGTTAGCCCACGCGCAAGTCGACACGATCCATTCGTATGGCGAGAGCTTGCACGCCGCCGAGGGACTCTCCACCAAGGAATACCAGCTCGTGCAGACGGAACAGATCCACGAAGCAATCTTCATGTTGCTGCAAATGATCAACGGACTCAAGTGTCTCCAAGCGCGAGGGGTGGAAGAAATCTCCGACTCTCTGACCTCATTCATTGCCCTAAAGGAAGTCCAGCCTCTGACGTCTCATGGAAGCACTCTTAACTTGCCATCGTCTCCTGATGATAGGCTGAGTTCCTTGTGGGCGCCGAAAACTAACTCCTACGGGCGGTTATGCATATTACAAGGGTAAGTTTCAAAATAATAAGCTCACTCTATATACCCGAAAAGGTACGCAAAGGCGTTCTTCATCAACATTTCGCAGGTTACCTACAGTTTATGAATTAACGCAACAAGGAGTCAGTCTGTTTTTTGTTATTTTGTCTCTATTATATTACGCAACTTTATACATACATACATAGATTCACGCCTGTCTCCCAAGACTGATTATTATAATACTTTTGAAATGTCAGAGTATTCGGGGACGTTTTCGAAGACATGTGAAATCTGCTAAACTGCACTGGGACAGCGTGATGGACTATGCCTAACTCTTCTTATACTGAGACAAGGAATTGTACCCAACATAACATACATACATAGATTCACGCCTGTTTCCCAGAGGGGTAGGCAGAGACTACGGATTTCCATTTGCTACGATCCTGACACACTTCTCTGACTTCATTCACTTTTATCACATTCCTCGTACACGCTCGTCGGTTCAAGGTGCTCTTCTCTGCAACTTTATAATATTGATAATTTGTATTTAGAACTAATAGAAACTTATTTTGATTACATAATAGGTACTTACTTTCTGGAAACTATAATACATAGAGGGCTGTGTATGTCCGGAACAGTAAAAAAGGTGTACATGTCGCAGGCAATTTGTATGATGCCGCGTTTTACAAACGGCGTCGTGATGATTCCGTGTTTTACAAATGGCGTCGTCCGTTTAAAAACGCTCGTCGATTGTTATAGTAGGGTGACCGTCGACGGAGCCACGCTTCGCGGTGCTCCTATTTTTGGGTGGGTTTAAGAAGGAACCTAACATCAGTGATTTGAAGCATATAGGTGCTCGTTATGCTGTTGAATTGTCTATTAAATGTTAAGGCATATTATAAAGTAACAAGGCAATTTACATTTTGCCTTCGGCATATTTTAAAACAGCGAGCGTTTTTAAACGGACGACGCCGATTATAAAACGCGGAATCATACAAATTGCCTGCGACATATCAATAACATTTTACTTCGAATGCTAATAATTCTAGACCTCAAAGTCAATTGCATTCATTACATCTGCGCCACCAAAGCCAGCTCTGCTTATGTATAAGCTGTATACTAATAATGTAATTTATTCTCCATTTCAGATTGAGCGATGAAATCAACAACAAATCAACGGACGAGGGTTGTCTCAATTCTCTTTGTAAATGTGCGACCAAGGCAACCGAGATCCTTCTGCCCGGCGAGAAATTAACACCCCTCCTCAAGGACATACTCCATGAAGAGCGCGCTGTGTCCCTCAACCAGGCCAAGTCAGTCTTGGAGTTCATGCTATGGGGCCCTCTAGATGTCGTACAAGGCGTTCCAGTCGAAGAACGGGAACTATCTCTACAAAGGTGGCTGGACCTCGAAAGAGCAACAGTTCTCCACGGCCTGGTCAGGACCAGAGTTCAGTTGAATGTCTTCGAACAGCTACACCTCATGTTCTTAGTCAGGTCAACAGCTAAAGCCATGTGTGACGCGTCAGTGTTACTTGAAAAAGCCAATGTTTATTGATTTGTAAATTTTCTTAAGCTTTATGATAGTGTTCTTTGCGTTCGTTTGATCAATCTGATCAATGCGATCAACTTGATCATTTTTCGACTCTTAAAGTTATGTAAGTAATCAAATTATTATCAAAAATGTATCGATCGTAAGGGGCACTTATTTTTATGTAAACTTAGCTTAGTTAGGCACCTGAAGACTTGATATTATTATAATGTAATTATTAAACCACTATTGCATTTGGGGGATGATTGATATATTATTTTACATGATTTTATTATTAATTAGTGAACGAATGGTATTAAATGAAAACATGTACTGTGTGTTAAATAAATCATAAGGGACCAAAATAAATTATAGCTCAAAATCTTATTCCATGATCAGGACTCAACGTCTGATCAATGTCATCAAAGATCCAACTTCAAATCAAAGTGAGCAAACTTTTGATTACAATGATCTAACTTTGGTCATATCAACGATGTCCAAGTGATCTATCAACTGATCAGAATCATTTTTTGATCAATCAACGTCGGTAGGTGCCAATAAGTAGAACTGATGGTATATACTCATTGTACTAACGATCCGGTGCCTTAAATTGTATTATACGTAAGTAATGTATTATATTGAATGTAATTTATATTTTATACGAGCTCCGTTAAGTTATCGAGTTCAAATTATTAATTTACCCTTGTAAGAATTCATCGAATATAAAAATAAAAATACATATTTCTTACTATATTACCTTGTTTTAATAAACCAACATAAAAAACTTACCTGTATTTAGTTTGGTCGTGAATTAAAAACCGCTTAGAAACGGCTTGTCGAAATTTATAGACGCATGCAATCAAATGCAACCTATTAATAAGAAACCCTGATTGGGCAACAGTGACTGAATGTCACTTTAATATGTGCAGACTAAAGAAATAGTCATGTAACCATAACTGCACTGATCATCTAGCTCAGCGGTCGGCAACCTGTTAGCAGGCACGGGCCACATAGTGACAAAATTAAATAGAGGCTGGCCGCACATGTTCATAACTTTACGTACCTTTATCGTTTACGTTAAAAATGCAAATAAGAAAATACAACCACAAATGTCGAGAAGTATTTTGTGGACCAGTGTCGGCTTTCGCGGATGGAGTAAATTTTAGTTTTGGCACGATATTAAAATAATTCCAAATGATAAGACCTTATTTACAAAACAGTTGCGGGCCGCAAAGAGGAGACACGAGGGCCGCATGCAGCCCGTGGGCCGCGTGTTGCCAACCGCTGATCTAGCTATTAATAATATAATTAATTAATCAACCTATCACTGAGGGAAAAATATATCTAGAGTCCCCAAACATCCCTTGAATGCTTGGAGACTCCAGTAACAATGTTCATGCTGCCGTAGCGCAATAATTTCGCTGGTATTTTATAATATAAAATTAATTTGCATTTACAAAATCAATTAACCTTTAAAAAGACAATTCCCGCACTAGGAATAAATCCTCTGTCGCGGGAGATTTTAAAAACATTCAAACAACGGACACAAAGAATACCCAATTATTTGTGGATCACACAATTTTTGTCCTGTGCCCCAACACACAACGTGGACAAAAAATTGTGTGTGTGTGTGTGTGTCCCCACATTCAAATGGCACACAAAGATACGCTAGCCGCCCGCTCTCTACACTCTCGCCCTGCGGTAGTTACGTAGTTCGCCAGTTTTTGTTTCTTCTTTAAACATCTACCCTCTAATTAGTCCTAGATTTATTAAAATAATTATTCCGAGTTGATTCTATCGAGATTCTATTGATTTCATCGCAATCATTTGAAAGACAATAAAGGATAGACAGAAGTGGATACGAAATTATGTCGACTCCGAATTCCGAATTTGAGGAGGATGCGTCTGCGCTTGTCGGGAAGGCGAGAACGCGAAGAAGTTCCAAATGCTTGAATTCCAGTAAAAGCGCTCCAGTGTATCACGCCCCTGACGACTGTCCATCATCATCATCAGTCTCTCCCCCTAATCTTTGGCACTAGCAGTCGGATTTCAAACAATATAGGTATATTTGCTATCGGTAGCCCATTTCTTAATTTCTTGCTTTTATAACATCACGCTACGAGATACGGGAGCGGAGCAGTAATCATAAACGTGGGTGAAACAGCGGGGAAAAACTAGTTAAAAATAAAACAACTTAATAATTACTAATACTTTATTGTCTCAGCATTGCAACAAATATAATTCTAGGTACTAAATCCTCTATACTGGTCAATACATTGCACTCGTTTCTGAACAATCATTTAATTTGTGAAAGAGTGACATAATTTAAGAAGCTAATAGCTAATTGCCATAAGAAAAAAAACTGCTTGCAGATGTGCTGACGACCTTGAAACTTTGGAAGACCTACTAGCCGCAGGAATACAAAACAATGTTATTCGGCTTAGATTTCTGAAGACCGTGATAATGTCTATCCGAAACTTCGGGCTAAACGATATAAACTTACACTAATGTTTCTTCGAAGTTCGTTCTTTTAAAGAGACATTACTCCGATGTTCGGACCACTTAATGCGAGTTTAGGACATACTCGTATGTACAAAGAGTTACGTACCGAAATTACGGACGAATTTTACAATTTGTGTTACAAACAGTTGGCTCGGAACTTCGGGATTTACGATTTATGGTAGATATAATGCTTCTGTAAATTTTGGTACTATGCCTGTCTGATTTTTTCAATATTAAAAATTAAAATAGAGCATTTTTATTGCCTTAGGTTTGTCTCTTACCGAAATTAAGTACTAGGAAGTCTTGATTAAACCATTATAAGTACAAATTATAAGTACATTATACACATAAAAAAGCCGTCGGTAAATATTATATTTAGGAATAATATTTGACTTCACTGGTTACCAGATATATTAATTTTCATTGTGTGGCTGAACTGTGTGTTCTTTTGCAGTATTTTTTTCATAATCATATATTTTCATAAATACATTTTGACGAGATTCTAATATAATTAAAATCTCGCTATTATTATGTCACTCGATCAACTAATCCGATTGTTAAATTTCATTGCTAGCCTATCATTTTGCAACAAGGCAATGTCAGACGCGCCTCTACTTAGAAATAACAGTGATATAAACGATCGATTTATTGCATCGATCCATTCAACTTTCTAATAGAAATGAAGCCACATTGGCAGAATCATGTGACATCCTCATTGCCAACAAAGTAAAGCAAGTGTAACAAAGACAACATAAATGGCATAAAATTAAACTGATCCTTTTCACAAAACTTGCCATTTTAATTAAGTCCAATAATACTAATAACTACTGTCTTTACTTAATAATAACAATAACATGAAATACTACATTTATTTGATAACTAATATCAATTTCAACTTATACGAAACAACACAATTTGAGCGTTAACACATCGCCTTAAGTCATTATTACTGAGGCAACATTATGCTGCATAAAATTGCTAATTTAATTCATACGTATTAGAACATAGACATTAGGTACGCGTTATTTTTGTTGACACAGTTTTGCCATGCCGCTAGCATGACATGACGACAACGTGATTTTGTAACATGCAACAAATGTTATATGCTGCAAAGATTTGCCATAAAGCAGCTTTTCTTTGCTTTAGCTTGTCAAAATGCGGCATGATGTTGCCTCAATTTATTTGATCGCTATTATTTTCTTCGTACTAAACATTGTAATAGATCAGATATGCCTAGACTAAAGACACGCAAGTGGTCGGTATCAAAATTATGTGACATTTAGAACTTATAACATACAATTAAAATAAAAATCACACATAGTTACGTTAGTCATTTTTCTGAGCTTTTGAACTAGATTTCGCGGCTTTCAGATACCATTAGCCTTCTAAAATAATATCATAATAATGAATAACTGCGATTAAATAGCCGACTAAGTTTACATACATGATTTTATATAAGTATAAAAAAAAGAATGTAGTTATTCTTAAAAAGCTAATAAACAAACTTCAATAAAACAATAAAAATAACAATTAAAAATATTTATAATTGTGTTTTTAAAGACATTTTCTGTTTTTATTTTTGATATAAATTGATTTATTTCAAAATCTTTAATTACAATAAAATATTATCGACAATAAATTCAAATCTTTTTGTCTTAATTATAATAAAATTGTTATATTTAAAATAATGATTTATGATTGAAAGTGATTACGACATAAATAAAATATAAAAATGCATTTTTTATACAATGTTGTTACTAACATATATTTTTAATTGTTATTTTGCATGCAATGTTATCTTTAAAAACGTATTTTCATCACTGATTATATTTGAATGAAACAAACACATATTAGACTAGAAATTAAATACAAAAATACATTTCTTACAACAAAACGCAAAAAGCATATCGTAAAAGCAAGCGAATACGGAATGTAAAAAATATATTTAAAAAGAATAACATTCCAAAAAAAGCAGATCATGATATGTGTCACGGTGAATTAAGCTTAAAAATATAATTAGAGTATTAAAAATAATAGGAATAATATTACCATTAGATTTTAATGAAATACACGTTTTTAATCGTTCGTGTAAGGCAGTGTAACGAAATCAATAATGTAAATATAATATATAAAATATCTTAGTTCACTTACGTTCAGCTATGTATAAGAAATAAACTTAAAAAAAAACATCACGACATGGGCAAGAATAACGTCAAAATGATGTGAATAACAAACAAAAAATCGGTCGAACCTTTTTGTAAATGCGACCATTATAGTTTGTAACTATCAAAACGATATAGTTTTGGTAATTAAACATAGTGGTGCTACTCGAGTCCAAATTTACCAATCGAGTTACTCGAACCATTTAACGGTTTTACTCGAATATCACGTATTTCTCATATCGCTCAAACACTCGGTAAAATCTAGTCACCTTCAATCATGTCAATCTTTAGAAATGATAAACAGATAACACAAAACACAGTCCATCTTAATTGATTCGCAATTCGCCGCAACACACGCGTAATCCTGTTTGTTGAGCGAATCCGAGTGAATTCGTATCGATATTTTCTCGACTTGAATACGTAGTAACACGAGTCACTCGAGTAAAATTGGAATCGAGTCGCATCACTAGTCGACTAGTCTACAGAACTAAAATTCAGACATAATGCCATTTCATTAGGTCTGATTGTCGGTTAATTGACTTATTAAAATGGACAAAAGCTTCCTTACTGATTTCAATAATATGAGTTTTCTAGCTGCCCAAAGAAATTATGAAGTTCCTAAGATACCTAAAGACTGCTATTAACGAGACTAAGAATTAGTCCTGTCTTTCTCGCTTTTTGTTGAACTAACAAACACATTTGAGACTCTTTTATTGTTTTACTGAAATCCATTGTTTGCATCTTGTCGTGGAGTTGGATCTGAGGGAGCTTCAAGCTGGTGATTGGCGAGAACTGGCCAAAGATCGGGCAAAGTGGAGGTCTCTAGTGTCGGAGGTCAAGACACATTTTGGGTCGTTGAGACAACGAAGTCACCAGTAGTAGTAGTATTGTTTGCATCTTGACTCTTGTAGTAGATTATAGTTCTATCGGGTAATAAAAAGTAGGCCGTGAGTTTCTTGCAGGTTTCTTCTCATAGGCTCTACCCTTTGCCTGAACCTAGCAACTAACCTAAATGTAGCTTCAGTAACTTAGTAAACTCACTAACCTGTATACTTTGACGTTCATAAGTGTTACTTTGTGACCTAAATGAATAAATGGTTTTTGACTTGACTTTGACTTAGGCTCACACTGTGAATGAACGCGACTTTTTAACCCCGATCGTCAACAGTTTTAACGACAGTGTTCCCGACGAGGAATGACCCGCATTTGATACCCCAATTCTTGAAAAAGGTTATTCTTACTAATGTTATAACTTCGAAAATAACTCTGTCTATCTGTCTGTCTGTTACCTTTTCACGGCTAAACCACTAAACCGATATAGATGAAATTTGGTACAGATATAGTTTACAACCCGGGGGAGGTTATAGGCTACTTTTTATTGATGTACCACGCGGGCGGAGCTGCGCGCACAACCTAGCCACGAGAATTGAGCAGCTATTTCTCTACAATGGTAGTACCACAAGGAACTCTTTTTTAATATATAGGTGTTACTCTTGCCCATCTTACCATCTCAGTCATAGTACCTTCACGACATGCATCTACGAACATACTTGATATACCAAGTTTACAATCCCTTGTTGAAATAAACGTACTCCGGAGGGTTGCCGCCGGTGTTCTTCAATATTTCTTCGTAATTCTCCTTTTCGAAGCGTTTTATTGTGTCGATTGACAGTTTACTGTAACAAATTATTAGCATTAAGCTTAAATATTACAAAAAGAGAAGGCAGACCTTACACACTAGCTTTTGCCTGCGGCTTCGCTCGCATAAAACTAGGTTAGGTTATGCATAGTAGTAATAGTGCGTTTAAAAAAAAAATATATAGACTATGTTTCTCAGTGATAATATAGCTTTTTAATGGGGAAAGAATTTTTAATACATTTTAAAATCTGTTTAGTAAACAAACAAAATATCTAATCTTTCCTCCTAATATTAGTATCGGTATGTAACACAAAACTAACTTTCAAACTCATGTCAAACTCTATGATTGGCTGATTAATAACAGACAATCAAAACACTGTTTGATTCCGACATGCCGTTAATTAGCCTGCCTGGAACCGGGTGTTTGTATACCAGATAATATTTTTTTAATTTATTTATTTATTATCCCAATTGCAAATACATGTACATAGATTGTTAAGTACTTAATAGTTAGGCAAACACTGTATTTTGCCTTGCGGCATGCAATTACACATAATACTTAAAACTAATTAATCTAATAATAACAAACTGTACTTTATTAAATTACCTATTCTAAATTATAATTATAGTTTATCACATAAATATTCACCTACAGCGTAATAACATTTTTCTAGCAATAGCTTCTTTAACTTATTTTTAAATAAATAACATTGTGTTCATTTATTATTGGTTTTGGTAAATGGTTATATATTCTGGGTGCCATACAAAACACAATTTTATTAAAATACATTGTTGTATTGTATGGCACAATAATTTTTAAATTGTTTCTTCTACTTTCCAAATTCTCTTTCTCTCTTTTAGTTTATTTATTAAAATAAATAAACGTATTTAGACAACTCGCGCACTACGAGTAATTACTTTACAAACATTTACAAACAACTGACAAAAAAAACATCCAGGCTCAGGACAACCCTTTATGAATCACACAAAGTTTCGTCCCTTGTGGGATTCGAACCCACAATACACAGCGCGATGGCAATGGCGAGGCGAGAACTTAAACCATTACGCGTACCTTCCAACGTGTCAGTAAGTCGTGGCTAACTAATTAACAGACAACCAAATCACTTAACACGAGTTTGGTTTTGACACATCGTTGATTAGCCTTTTAGGCACCGGATGTTAGTATACTAAACAATATTATAAAGCTGAAGAATTTGTTTGTTTGGTTGAACGCGCTAATCTCAAGAACTACTGGTTCGAATTGAAAATTCTTTTAGTATTGGATAGCCTATTTATCGAGGAAGGCTATAGGCTATATAACACGCTACGACCAATGGGAGCGGAGCATCAATTAATTTTATTACAAATACTGGCAAAATTATCTTATGTTGCGCGGGTCACCTAGTACTAAATAATATGAACATTAGTATATTCAAGAAAATAATAATCTTACCATTTTTGTGGAAAGAGTGCACAGGCCGTTGGCACCATTAATGTTAAACTGGAATAAAAGAAAAAAAAATGTAGGCTTATTAACAAAGAAAAAACTTTCGGGGACATTTCAAAGGTATGAAATCTATGGTCTAACTTCCAACTGGAGTAGTATAGTCAAAGTCAAAAATAATTTATTAATTTAGGTCACAAAGCAGCAGCGATCAGTGGGGAGACCAACAGACTGCAATGCAGAGGGTTTTCGAACCCACGTCGCGCACCTCTGACTTTCGGAAGTTATATGACTTTTCGAAATTATGTGCGTATTGATTGACAATTATCGCCTGCTCCGTGCCTCGGAGAGCACGTTAAGCCGTCGGTCCCGGCTGCCATGAACATCTAGAAGTCAGTGCCCTCTAATATCCGGACACTGGTCTAGCTTTCGGGTATCGTTAGCCTTCGGGTTGCGGAGGTCAGATGGCAGTCGTTCCGTGTAAAAACTGATATCCAGTCAAATCCGGTTATACTAGAAAGTCGACCCCAAGTGATTTGGGAATAATAAAGGCTAGGGAGAAGAAGACTGAAGTTACATTTAAAGGGTCGCATGTATAAGGCGGTTGTAAGGTCTGTCGTACTGTATGGAGCTGAGTGTTGGGCTACTAAGAAGATGGATGAGAAACGATTGCATCTAGCAGAAATGAGAATGTTACGATGGATGTGTGGAGAGACGAGAATGGACAGAATTAGGAATGAACACGTAAGAGGTAGTCTGAAAGTGGTGCCCATAGACGAGAAGGTGAAAGGAAATCGCTTGGCTTGGTGTGGACATGTTATGCGAAGAGATGATACGTATGTAGGTAAGCAAGTGATGAATATGAGGGTAGAGGGACGAAAAGAGAGAGGAAGGCCAAGGAAACGATGGATGGACTGTGTGAGGATGGATATGAAAGGGAAAGGGGTAAATGATCAGACGATGGGTGACAGAGAAGTATGGAAGCTAAGGACATACTGCACCGACCTCAAATAAATTGGGACCAGGGCAAGAGGATAATGATGATAACTGAAGTTACATTTATGATTGTCGCTAGATTCAGGCAAAGAGTTAAGCCCATGAGAGGATACCTACCACATATCTAAACTCACGGCCACACTTTTAATATGTTTAAAAGAGTTAGTTGCGGTAATCGTTGACCATAAAGCGTAGTTTACAAGGGTGTTAAAATCGACTAGTATAAAGGCTATACGTACAAGACTCCAACGATGCCAGTCTGTATGCCGATGTGCGCCCATTTGATCTTCTGCATCCAGCGCTCTCGCTCCAGGCGCTCCATGATGAACGGGAGCAGCAACATGCCTGGAGAGCACATGACGATCCTGGAACACAAACATTATCTTAATAATGTTCTCCAGACCGAATTTCGGCCACGGCGGCCAATCTTAACGGAAACTGGCCATCTGCGCAGGAGATAATGTCCTCCAGATCGAATTTCGGTCACGGCGGCCAACTTAACGGAGACAAGCAACCTGCGCAGGAGATATTATAGTGCACAAGCGTGTTCGCAAACACAAGACCACTCTCTGTTCCATAACTCTCACGATCCGATGAGACTGCAATCCGACACGACTGGAGAGAGATCAGGCGCATGGCCAACGAGCTTTCCGAGTCACGGGGGTGTCTAAGACCACCAACTTCATAACTGCGGGCTGCTATTGTTATTTCTTAACAGAAATACTCAATAACTTTTCGTTGGCCTGACCCAGAATTCGAACCTTAGACCTCATACACAGCCGTCGCATTCACAGGCAAATTCTAGTTATTAAATAATTTTGGAACTATTATTTATTGTAAATTAAACTGTGGAACATGGCTAAGAAATTACTAGTGAATTAATCTTAGGGTTAGCAATGATTGATCACATATATTATCAAAGTAAAACTGCTAAAAATAACAAAGTCAGCCTTGACACATCTCTATTTTCGTTAATATAGCCTAAAAAGCTATATATAACTAAAATAAACAATCAATCAATCAATCAGCCCACCGCAGTCCACTGCTGGACATAGGCCTCTCCCATTTTACGCCACAACATCCGGTCTTCCGCCTTCCGCATCCAGTCTGACCCAGCTACCTTTTTCAGGTCATCGGTCCACCTGGCCGGGGGGCGTCCTACCTTACGGCTACCAAGTCGCGGTCTCCACTCTAGAACTCGCTTGCTCCAACGGCCATCGGTCCTTCTACAGATATGGCCAGCCCATTGCCACTTCAGCTTGCTTATTCTGCGAACTATGTCGGTAACCTTGGTTCTTTGACGGATAACCTCATTTCTAAGTTTATCCCTCAAAGAAACTCCTAGCATACCTCGCTCCATAGCTCGCTGGGTGACATAACTAGAATAAAGACTAAAATAAACATCTCTTAATAATTAATCTCTCACCTAGACGTGACAACTTGTGATATGCCTTTGACTGGAGCGATTTGAGACTTGCCTATCACTTTGCCATTTTCATCCATAACGTCCAAACCTGGAAAATATAATAAAAAGAATTTATATTACATCCATAGACTCTTAGATGAGATATATATAGACCCCTTTAGACCTCTAAGTACCCCTTAGAGGTCTAAAGAGGTCTATATATCCTTACTGATATTATAAATGCGAAAGTAACTCTGTCTGTCTGTCTGTCTGTTACCTTTTCACACTCAATCCGCTGAACCGATTTTAATGAAATTTGGAATGGAGATAGCTTGAGACCCTGGGAAGGACATAGGCTGTATAACATCGCGCTACGGCTCACAAGAGCGGCGTAGTAACCACAAATACCACTGACGCGGGTGAAACCGCGGAGACAGCTAGTATCTAATAAAGGGGTAATAAAGGGGTCTAAATATACCTAATGTACGTCTATTAGACCTATACCTACATAGGTCTAATAGACATACATCAGGTATATTTGTAGCTGATGAGCTTAATGAGTAGTCACTCTACCAATTTCCAAACTTTAGAATTTCATGACAGAAATGCCTCTAATATAATGAACGTTTTGGGCATCGAACTGGGGTCCTTGGCTCTACGATCGCTAACATAGAAATCATCTTTATAGAAGCTTCTCTATACCGATACAGTCTGTTGGTCTCCCCACTGAGCTATCGCTGATACCAACAGACTGCAATGCAGAGGGTTAAAGAATATTACACTCATATTTTCGATTATTTTCTCCTTCACCGACCCCATGGGGGAAATAATTAGCATTACAAGGGGATATACGGTTGGCGATACTCCTCTCACACGATGATACGAGAAACGTATGTAAGACCCACACCTCCTCAAATTACGTTAACTAATTTGGTACGCTAATTGATAGTAAAGTAATTAGAACCTTGTATACATACCTAACATTATCTCATTCTGTCTCATCAGTGGAATGTTTACCCAGTTGGCGGCCGCCACAGCGACGAATGGCACAAACCTCTGTAAAAAGAAACAATCATTATATTAAACAAATATTTTTTTATACGTATGACCTTCGATCAAATATACCATAGATGCAAATTATCATACAAAAACCGCGTCAATATGTGGCACTGACCAGTACTACTTCCTTATAAGTGTCTGCATTTATTATGCAATCCAGGAAATAAACCGGAATAACAATTGAACGCCCACTGAGAAACATTTTGTAATAGTTTAGTTAAAACGCGTCAATATAAAGCTTCCTAAGTGTGTTACTCGCGATAAGCAAGCGTACTAAGTATATGGTACGGTCTCCACCGTAGTAGTGGTGTCGATTCGCTCTCGCTTACGGGCAGCGCACGCAAGAGTGAGTGGGACAGGTGCATAATATAGCGCATACGATTGATTTATGCACAGTTTTGTTGGGGCCGTTTTTCGACCGACGATCGTGCATCTATGGTATATTTGATCGATGCGTATGACTAGATAACGCAACGTTAGTGATTGTGACTGGTGTGAATAACATCTCGGATTCGAGTGAAATACCTAATATTGGGTCTTTCTGTCAAAAGCAGTAGTAGTATACTTAGTAGGAGCACGTAGTCTGGAAATGTCCTATCACCTGGTACTATTGCCTGGTATTATTACCTGGTACTATTACCTGGTACTATTACCTGGTACTATTACCTGGTAATATTACCTGGTAATATTACCTGGTACTATTACCTGGTACTATTACCTGGTAATATTACCTGGTACTATTACCTGGTACTATTACCAGGCACATTTCCAGACGCCGTACAGAATGTAACAGGCTGTGATTTTATGATCACACCCTGTTACGTTGTAACCAAAGCTATAGCTGGCGAAATGTGGGTGTAGTGTTATATACAACCCTGGCTACCCTTTCGAGAAAATATGCATAAGATTATCTATCTACTTAGGTGGTAACAAGCAAACGGCCAGGTGATGGTAAACGATTACCGTAGCCTATGGACCCTTGCAATACTAGAAGTAACTAACTACACAGCCGAGCCTTCAAAAAAAGGTTTTGTACATTAAGGAACACCAGTTTGAGCAAAATCTTAAGTTGAAATGGACATAACAGTCAGAAATGATTTAGGTAAAATAATATCATCTCGACGTTAATATGAATTTCTTGACGGAAAGACACAATAACTCTTTGCTGTCCCGATCTGAGAATTAAAATGGAGACCGCATGCACACAACAGTCGCATTTACTAACGCTAATTCTCCGAATTATGTTCATACATCAAGTTGATAGTCAAAAGAAGTTTAAGTAAATCTTACGACAAATAATCGAATCTATTTAGAAATAAGTTCTGGTCAAAAGACAGGTTAAGAGCTTAAGACTGCGCCGAGCGTAAGACAGATAATGACAGAGCTCGTGCGGCGCATATTCAAATCGGCGCGCGGCCGCCATAGTAAAATTGTATGGATTTGAAGTGCTTTTTTGATAAATATATATCTTTATTGTCAACCAATAACTTAAATATTTGGTAAGGACAAATTGTAATATAACTATTTATGTTTCGTCCCGTTGAATGTTAGCAAAAAAAGTGAAAGGAACGTCCTTGGAACTTATGCACACACGGGTGTTCATAAGTCACACGGGAAGTTAAGCTGTAAAATAGGATAGATTTCTACTGTTATAATCTAAAAATCACGTAATACGAGCTTTAGTTTTTCTATTTTTCGTTCAAATTTATGTAATGTTGTAGGCGAAAACACGGAGTGCCTAATTGTAAACACATTCATTGTTATGGTAAATGTATATTTTATATTTGTATTTAACAAAAAGTGTTGATTTTATCAACTTAACTGTGACCGCCTGTTTTGGCACATTTCGCTCGGCACAGTGCCGGATTAACCACGTAACAAGAGTAGCAATTGCTACGGATCCCGCGCGAAAGGGGGCTCCGCATATTTAAACCCACTCATCTCTGCCTGAGCGTAATTTTTTGACTGAAACTTATTACTTAAGATGTCGTATATAGAATTTACTTGATGTCACAAAAACGTGAAATGTTACAACTCTTCCAATTAAGACAATTCACGTCAGACAATCGGTAACCGACTATTTCCTTGGCGTAAATAAAACATCGAATTTCGTACGGTAAACGCACAAGTTCTACAAAAAGTCGCTCGTATAAATGTGTAGAATTTCAGTCGGCCCAATAATCAGCTCTACAAAAAGTCTGACGTATGCAAGCACTCTTACCTGAAACAATTTGCTACGGGCCCCGCGCTTGCTTAATCCGGCACTGGCTCGGCACAGTCTTAATCGACCAGTCATAAAGCAAAGAGGAATGCTAGGTTGAACCACTCTGCCTACCCCTCCAGAAAACAATTGTAACTTTATCTATGTATTAAACAATAGGTAATCTGCAACACCTTGTCTTATCGAACAATAACATTTACGGTGGCTGATATTCATGAATTTATTACTTGATATTGTTATGTGTAATTTGTTCCAAATATCATGATATATTCATGCGTTTTGTGGAATATTTTTATAACTTTTGATTTATAGGTACATTACTGGTTATAATGTACTCAGTTGTTTATTTATTTGTCTTACAAAACAAGTTACAGTACCTAATTGAAAAGTAGATTATCCTAACTATAATATTATAAATGCGAATGTGTGTTTGTTTGTTTGTTACGCTTTCACGCCTTAATTACTCGACCGATTATCATGAAATTTCGCATACACGTTGGTAGGAGAAGGTCATAGGGTAAATCCAGAAAAAAGTACTGGTTCTAACCTAACCCATGTTACTAATCCAACCTACATACGTTACGCAAGCGAAGCCGTGGGCAAAATCTAGTAAATAATATAAATATATTATGATAACTAATAACCCAACCTTCTCCCCTCCTGGGAGGGGGGCAAATTTAAAAGGCTGGCAACGCACTTGTGACTCCTCTGGTGTTGCGGGTGTCCATGGGCGGCGCGGCGGTAATCGCTTACCATTAGGCGATCCGTCTGCTCGTTTGCCTCCTATACCTTAAAAAGCTAATAAAAAAAATATAAATAAAACTTACAGCCAGTATAGGATTTTTGGCGCGCTTTTGGACGCCATATTTGAAACCGAGCGCCGCGCCCATAGCGGCGGTCGTGGCCGATACGTAAGCGACACCCATTTGCGTTGTCGTCAACGGAGAGTTCGCGTTCCTGTTCGTGTAGTTCACCAGCGCGTTGAACGACTGGTTCACCCATTGCCAGAAGACCACTGCTACTGGGGTTCTGAAAGAACAAGAAAATATAGAAAGGAATAAGAAAAAACGATTTTCATTATCAATTCTATGGTTTAAACCAGTGATAGCCAAGTGGGAGACTTTTGAACTGCTAAGCAGAAGTCTCAAATTCGATCCCAAAGCGCGCATCTCTCACTTTTCGAAGTTATGTGGGTATTCAATAGTTTTTATTATTACCGGTATTAAGTACCGCCGAAATATATGCTGAATTCTATTGTTTTAAAGCAGCAAGACATCAAAGTGACCTCATTTAAAGCGTTCTGTCAGTCATTCTATTCGAGCGGCCTGCGGGTGTCATATACAAGCCGAGCCTACAACGTCCTGCGCGTACAATATAACAACGCCTCCAGGATGCTGTTGCAGCTGCCGCGGCATTGTAGTGCATCGGGCATGTTTGCCGAAGCTCGCACAGATGGTTTTCACGCTAGCATGCGTAAAAAGCGGCTACCTTGCTACAGCGCCTGCGTAACACTCGGAACGGCATCCTAAAAATGATTGTTAACAGGCCAGACTGTCCTATACAACGGCACTGGGTGGAAATAGCTATAGGTACACATACATAGATTTCACCACACAACGCAGCGTAGAGGTACCTATTATAGTGCTACCACACAGTGCCTAGAGGGCGGGCTTACTAAAGGCTCCTACACACAATGCCGGCGGCACGAGCCGCCGGTTTTTGCGGAACGGCACGTGCCGTCGGCTTTTGCCGGGCATTTGTGCCGCCGGCATGTGCCGCAGAAACTTGCACAAAGCCGCCGAGTATCATTACAGTTATGACAGTCGTGTAGAACGCTAGCCGCGCGGTACGTCGGCATACCCGGGCGGCCATGCCGGCGGCTTCTTTGTGCGGCAAAACTGGCGGCTTTGTATGCCGCCGGGTGCACCGCCGCTTGACCGGGGGCAGTGCCGGTGGTAGTGCCTGTGTGTAGGAGCCTTAACACTACTAATATAGACTATAAAAACAGAATATTCTGTTACTAAGCCATTACTAAACAACAACTTATGTACATGCCGACATTAATGTCCGAAACAAATATATTTTATTTTATTTATTTTATAGCTTAGTGGGAAACCGTTGGACTGCTACGCAGCGGTCACAAGTTCTCCCAGGCCGCGCATCCCTGACTACTCGAAGTTATGTGCGTATTAAATAGTTTATCGCTCGCTTTAACGGTGAAAGAAATCATGAGGAAACCTGCATGTGTGAGAGTTCTCCACGAGGTTCTCGAAGATATGTGAAGTCTGCTTCGAAACCGAGACCTCACGCACATCAGTCGCATTCACTACCGCTGCGCCACGGATGTAGTCAAACTAATATTATAAAGTCGAATTTGAATTTAAATAGGTATAAATGAACCGACTTGCCTGGAGAACTGCTATTCTTTTTTCTGGATGAAATAGTTTCATCCAGAAAAATAGTACCTAGTAGTAGGCAAGTCAGGTCATTTATATCCTTACCATATAATCCTAACTTAATAAAATTAATATTAATATTATAAATGCAAATGTGTTTGTTTGTTGTTACACAAACGTTACCTTGTTAGGGATATAGAAAAGGACTTCGTGTATCTTTCATCCAGAAAAAAGTACTGTTCTCTAACGAACGAAGCCGTGGTCAAAATCTAGTTAGCAATAAATAAACCAAAGGGCAAAGTCAAAAATCATTTATTCATTTAAGTCACAAAGTAACACTTATGAACGTCAAAGTATATAGGTTAATGAGTTTACTAAGTTACTGAAGCTACATTTAGGTTAGTTGCTAGGTTCAGGCAAAGGGTAGAGCCTATGAGAAGAAACCTGCAAGAAACTCACGGCCACTCTTTTAAATCGCCAGTTAAATATAATTTCAGTATTTTACAACTCAGATTAACAAGGTGTTACAGCCATTATGCCATATACTACTGACTATAAAAAACTAAAAATAATAAAAATAATAACTTAATAATATTATAGAGAGGAAATAATTTGAGCTAAGGTATATTATTTAATATAAATCTAAAATAGACAGTAGAATGGCATGATGGCGCATACACTTACACTTTGTGACTATGCAAAGGCTTAAATTGACTTATAAGTAATACAGATCTTTGAATTCTGTATGCAACAAGCAACTAGCTCCATGAGCTTTTGTCATTTAAGTAGTCGTTGACTGAATAATAACCCTTCCGAATAAGTTGTTTTTAACGGCGTTTTTAAATTTAAACAATGGTAAATTAATTATATTAAAAGGTAATTTATTAAAAAAACGTATACCGAGTCCCTCAAATGTATTGTGAACTTTATGTAAACGATGATATGGGCCTACTAACTTATGCTTATTTCTAGTGTTTACGTTATGGATATCACTATTCTTATTATATAAGTAAATGTTATGTTTAATAAACATAATGTGACCTTTTAGGTTTAGTTAGGAAGACGACAAGCCACGCTGTAGAGGCGTGGTGTCTTGAGGTTACTTTAAGCAGAGGTGATTCAAAGATACTAGAGCAACTAACACTTTTATTAACAATGAGTATATAACACACTTAAAGCAAGCTATACAATTAATAGAAATCAGGGCGTGGTTCTCAAAGGCTTCCTACGTGGTTCTTATTAGGAAGAACCACTTAACTTGATGTGCAGCTCAGCGGAAGGAAGAAAACTGCCCCAGGACGCGATCCACTATATGTAGGCCGCCGCCGCTCGGAGGGGGACTAGTGATGCTACCGTCTCGCTCGCGGCGCACGCAGCCGTGCGCCGCGAGTCGATTACGTGACAATAATGTTAGCAAATATATATTGCGACGCAACAATACACTTTGTATCCATGAACTACAGCTATGCCTTTAACTTGTAGACAAGTATTATGTAGTAACATGCTCGACCATATAACAAAGGACTATGTATATTGTATGTATCCATCTCATTACGTAATGTCTTCAGCATGACTTAGCTTTACAAACGTGACAACAATATGGCTTTTATGACGCAGAAACACGTTTTAAAGGAGATAACATTTAATGGAATAATTATGTTGGTTTAGTCGGTAGTCAGTACCATAGAACTGAGGAATAGAACAAGTAGAACAAGTGGGAATAAAGACTCCCATTAGTTCTACTATTTTGTAACACCTAATATCGTAGAACTATTGAGAAACAAATTCTCATTAGTTCTACCATAGAACTGTTTAGTACAACAAGTGGGAACAAACATAAAACTTTGTCGATCCGGTAGGTAATCCTGCAAGTACAACAGTAGCATTCTTAGTGTATAAAAAAAGAATAAAGCTCCTGTACTGTATAAGAGGCCTCAGCCAAAACAATAAAACTGTTTTCAGCATTTGTCCCGTAAAAGCTCACAAACATCTTAAATAAAAACTCGTTAACAGAATTCCTTGGCAACACCACTATTCTGTGACGTCACAGTCACACCCATCACGTGAGTGATTCATTATTGATTGACATTTTTACACGAATTTTGACCCGCATTGGACAGTTGCCATTGCAGAAAAAAAACCTCGAATGAAAATATAAATAACATTACTACGACGTATGTTATCCTTGTTGCAAATAGGTCGCAATGTGTTGTATTTTGGGAAACACGCGAGTGTAAATACTGTTATAATACTCCAACAGCGAAAACTTTCATGAACTATTAAGATTTTACCTCTGAGATTAGGGTATTTTCCTACATAAAATGTTGTTAATCTTACTTCGAAGTTATTTTGAATGTCCTAGAAGGCGCAATAGTAGTGACTGCGATTGCTGTGTATAAAATATCGGGTTTTACCGAATCAGTCAAGAAAAAGTTATTAGTCTTTCTGATAAGAAATTCGTTCTAGCAGCCAGGTCTAAGGAGTTGCGGGCTTCGCAGAACGCCTTGCCTTGGCAAGCCCGTAAGGGTTATTCTACATATCCCCATTGAGTATCCCCATCAATAGGGATCTGTGAACTTTTTGTCCTTCTGGGGTTTTATGAACTTTCTATCCACAGATCCCCATTGCAAAGTCGATGCCAATTTAATGGGGATTCGTGGATAAAAATCCATTGATTTCCACATATCCCCATTGATGAGACATCTCAACGGGGATTTGTGAACTTTATGTTGGTTTTGGCCATAAATCCCCATTGCTAAGGTGATATATTTTTTTATGATATAGGGGGCAAACGAGCAGACTTTGATGATTGGTCAATGGGGATTTGTGGAAAAAAAGTTCACAGTTTCCCATCGATAGGGATTCTCAATGGGGATATGTGGAATAACTCGCCCGTAAAACCTCTGTTACCTACTGCACCTGATCTTTCTCCGATTACGTCAGATTGCCAACCCATTGGACTATAAGAGTGAAAGAATAAAGAGCACATTTGTGTTTGCGACTTGTGCAGTATAATTTCGCCTAGTCTCCGTAAAGCCAATTCAAGAAAAGAGTGTTTTATCTTTATCTATATATTAATACGTGAAGCAAAGCTTTGTACCCCTTTTTAAGAAAAGTGCGCGGACGGAGGAGAATTGAATTTGGCACAGTTAAAGTTTATATGGAGAAGGAAGGGCGAATCCTAATATTTTTATAAAATATACATTAGAAATACATTAAATTAATGAAAAACACTACACGCACATAACCATGCATTTGACACACGCAGTCGAATCGCGTTCGTAGTATTTCGGCATTGTTCGTCTGACGTCGTACAATTATTTGTAACTATGGTTACCTATACCTTAATTATATGTACTTAATAAAGAAAAGGGAAAACAAAGTAGCAACCTTAGGAATTTTGACCACTAGGCGACCGCTAGTTATAATAAAACTGTAACGAGGATGTCTGAACACTGTAAATATTTCTGAAACTAAACTTGGAATTACTAATTCGAGGTCTGGATACAAAACATTGTACAAAGGTTTTTAGACAGACGAAACAACAGTTTGAAAATTGTTGGTCTGATCGGTCCAGAATCGCGCAAAAATCACAGTACGAATTTCGATGCAATTTTTACAGCTAGATATTGAAATGCGAAATTCGAATGAATTAACAACACAAAATAGGTAGCTACTCGGACTGTGTCCACGACTAGACAAAGCGGATTACATAGTTATACCGTACCTACAATTACGTGAATATCTTGAATAAATCTAATATCATTAAAACGCAAAGGAATGGACTATCTATCCAATACAAAGTATTCGAATGCGTTCTAAAAACTTTTTCTGGTAAATAGCTTATTTGATAGTTTGCGGTTCAACTTAAAATGTAAGTAATGTACTAGCTATTTAAAAAAAAACATAGTCTAGTTGTTTATATACTAAAAAAGGCTTTTCATTTACCTGTACCATTGCAGCATAGCACCAGTGATGAGACAACCACCAGGCATCTGGAAAGACATTCTGCCGAACACATTCTGAAGCTCCCCACTGTCAGGGTGGAAAGCTGATTCGTATAGCTGCTTGGCGCGTACTAATTGATCGTATGTCGTCCCCGAAGGTTCCTTGCCATCTCTAAAATCAATTTACATCATGTTATGAAAATTTGTAAAGATGTTTGGATGTTTAATACTCTATTGTGTTCAATGCTGAATGGACTTGCATGAAACTTGGCACAAGGAAAGAAGATGTCCTGGATTAACACATGATACTTTATATTCCGATAATGAGTGCCCTCGCGAGGAAGAAACCTAGGGCATAAACTAGTTTATACTATTGAAATTAAACTACTATATACGGATTTTATCGCGTTGTTTATTTGACACTTTATTACGACATTTTGAAAAACTGTTACACTACTATAATTACTATTAAACTTTACAAATTTTTAAGCTAATTGAATTATTGAAACTATTAAAACTATTTATACTATTACTATACTATTATACTATTTATATTTATGTTTACACTTTCCCCGACGTTTCGGTTGCTTTTCAGCAGCCATGGTCACGGGGAGACTAAGATGGTAGTTGTCTCAATGTTCCAGTGTGGTTATTTCAAAGTACCCGAACATAATTTAATCATGGGTGTTTCTATTTACGCAGAATGAGCTCAAAGTATCATGAAGTCTAGCTGTGGTTTGCTTCTTCTTGGGTTTGACTATTTGAATTACTGGATCCCAAGCTGGTGGTACATGGTGGTAGTCTATACTAATATTAAGGAAAGATTTGTTTTTTTGTTTCTTTGTAACGATTTAAATCAGAAACTACTCAACCGATTTTAAAATTCTTTCACCATTAGAAATCTATATTCTCACCGAGTAATATAATATATAGGCTATATTTTATTTAAAGAAGTACTGTTACTAACATAATATAACGTAACCTACTTTTACGCGAGCGAACCCGCGGGCATAAGCTAGTATCTCATAAGTTTCGTTGTTCCCGTAACGTAAGTTTGTGTTAATGCTTAAAGCCGGTCGTCCGGTTGAATAGGCCATGTATCACAGGCATTTAGTGAATTCTCAGCTGTAACACAAGTAGTCATCTATTTCGTGGGCAATAACCGAAGTTTTATTGATATACCAGTATTTCTATCTTTAACTAGCATTACTTAATCTGGGTCTGAATTCGATGTATTTCGATATATATAATGTATTTCTAAAACAGGTGCATTTCCTAAAAAGAGAGAGTAGGGAAAGTAATGATCTTAACTAAAGATTAAAGGGGCAGGTTTGCTCTGTTTTTAATGATGCAATATTCAAATATTATTAGATATAAAATGTTGTTATATGTTTTCCGGCTGCATTTTTTTCGTATATACTTACTTGTATTGAAAATAGAGAGTCTTAGCTTCCAACAACTCCTTTTCAGGCACAATAGACAGTAGAGGATTGCAAATTAAAGCAAAATGCCTGAATCTGCCCACAAAAGTGCTCTGGTCCCATAGTGGCTGAGTTATGTCTATTCTCTTGTCAGACATGATCTGCAAGAATAATTAAAAATGTATAGCTAGTATAAACTGCCTTGGTGCAGCATTAGCAACTGCAGCTTAGTTGCAGAATGTCCACTTCGCAAAATATCGCTTTCTGAGAATGTCCGTTTCGCCGTTTATCGTTTTTTTACTTACCAAGGAATTAGAAACAAAGGACAAATGGGATGGGATGGGATGGGATGGGATGGGATGGGATGGGATGGGATGGGATGGGATGGGATGGGATGACAAATGGGACATTTTATGAAGGAGACATTATGAAAAAGACACATTTTACAATGTGTAGACATTTTGAGAAGTGGACATTCTGCAACTGAGGGGCAACTGCTGTGCATGAGGTCTTGGGTTCAAGGAATTCATAGTAGCAGAACATAGTCTGGAACCATGTATGCAAACTGCAATAGGTTTGCCCTTTATTCTATAGGACCTAAAATCATCACTGCCTATCCCTTAGCAGGTATAGGCGTAAGACTGTGTATATATGGTAAAAACACATGAAAGCAAAGAATTAGAGACAAATCTGGCAAAAAATAGCCTTAATTGAAATCAAAAATTTTGAATAGCTTAAAATAAATATTCAACAAAGAAGCCGTAACCTACAATTAAATATACTGTTCTAAGTTTAATTCTCACCGCTTGCATCACAAATGTAAACCCAGGGTGGATTTATGTGTTTAGTGCAACTAAACATGCATTTAGCTTAATTTTTTATTATTTATTTACCTAATGACATAAATTACAAAATTCAAATTACCTCAAAAATTAAAATTACAAAAATGTGTTGGCTATCAAGAATCCTAGTTATTTTCAATAATGCATATAGCAGAATGTTTTCTTAAAAACTGTCTTAAGCCTGAGCATTGGATGAGATGGATGAGACAGGATGAGCCTGACAGAGAAAAATATTGTAGAGTGGAGATTCGAACCACATAGTGACCCACCATAGTCTCCACCTACCACTCCTGAAATCCATGAAAATCTATGGCAGTCGTTATTGGGAAGTCAGTGCCCTCAAATATCCTGTTGACTGGTCTAACCATAGAATGATGTTATCCTTCTGGGTTACGGAGGTCAGATGGCAGTCGCTCCATGTAAAAACTGATATTAAGCTAAATCTCATTAGACCAGAAATAAGTGGACTCTGGCATAAGCTGGGATTAATAATCACTAGGAAGAAGATTATATGTACTTGTATATCGGCATGAGTCTGTTTGTTTGTATTATACTAAATTAATTGGCAATTTTTAATGCAAATATAATAACATTGCCTGTTTATTCAATGTGTATATAACAGTAGCACATTGTAGATAATGTCAGACAATAAAGATACCGAAAATCCATGTTTATAATAACCTGGCTTAAACAATCGATTAAACAGGTATCTAAATAACATGTCACAAGTTATCAACGTATAAAAAAACAAATAAATTAATCTATTTCTGAAAGAGTATCGGGTAACTATTTTATATTTTCACCCTTATGAATTCATTCCATTTTGTTTAAACAAAAATTTAAATAAAATTGCTTTACAGTCAATCTTTACGCTATATCGTAGTCACAATTGACTTGACGTTTAGTAATAAATACATTGTAAAATAAAAAACCTTTACTAGAAGCTTTGTCTATTAGCTTAAAAGAGTGAAACAAATATTAGTGCGAGCATTATACTTGACGGACAATAACTAATTACCATCCCGAGACCTTGGGCATGCGGCATGCGGCAGAGAAGTAAAAAGCATGGCAAGAAGTATATTTTAACAAACATAAGTAGTATAATTACAGTAGATTATGTAAGTGCGAGGTTTAAAATTAAATTTCTCATGACTATTATCCATTATTAAAATAAACAATGCAAATTAATACTCACGCTAAGTTGCTTTGCCCTCTTGACCAAGTAAATTAAATTCTATTCAATAAAAAGGGGCAAAAAAAAATTTTTATTGCGGCAGGTGAAACAACAATTTCACTACCTACTGTACAGTTGTACACGAAACACGAATCGAACGAAACAACTGCATCTATCAACTTTGTAGAGGCTTGACAGGCAAAGCTAATGTCAGAATTGTCAGAAACTATACGTGTGTTGTACGCAAATTGATATTGAAAAATAGCTTTAATTACAAGGAGTTTACAATTTCAATTTGCTTGTCAGTCTTACCTAAAAAGTAAATCTACGTATCAACACAACAACATATTATTAAAAGATGCGTTTTTGCCTGATTTGCAAGCTTTGAACGAATACTTAATACTTAATATTATTTATGTATTGATTCATATTTTTCAAATAGGTATATTTTTTATCCATTGCCAAAATTCTGAACTGGGTAAATCTCTGTCTATGAGGCAATAAAATATGGCGGCTGTCGCAGAAACAGCCGATATGACGATTCAAAAGAATTCTCAGATTTTAGTGAATGTTGAAGAAGCTCTGGCTGATTTAATTGTTGTTTCTTATTGCACTGACGATAAGAAGTTTCAAGGTGTGCTTCTGGACTCCAACAAAGGGTAGGTAACTGAGATATAACTGATTGTGTCTTTATCGATTATTGAAAAAATTACCAAATTTACTATAATTCAACTATATTTTTGCAGTAATTTGCCTTTCGGGGTTTATAGCCTCCACCCAGCATTCTCAAAAGAGCGTGTGCCTGCAGATGAGAAAGATAAATTGCATTCCGTTAGTCAAAGATTCACCTATCAGGAGCCCCAATATGCGACTGAAAGTGTACAAAAATCCAAGAAACCTGGACCTAAGGGTAAGCCACAGCAAAAGATGACCGTCCGACTGCGACCTCGAAAGGTCCTATGCTCAAATTGTAAAGGTATTTGTAACGAGAACAATGAGAATGTAGACGTGTCTAAAAAACGTAAGTTAGAATCTGATGACGATACACCACAGTACTCTGAGTCATCAAATGCAGAGAAAAAGTATTTGGTAGGCGGTATGCTTATTCCCAAGCTTTCGAGGCTACAACCGAGTGAAATCACAAGCGCTATAAAGGGCCCACCAAAAAATTCCAATAAGGCTAGTGAAAAACAAATTAAAAGTGATAAATCTACTAATGAGACCGAAACTCAGGAAATGGCATTTGTTAGTGTCTCTGAAGACATTAAAGGAGACAAAGATGACCTGAAGGATGAAAATGATGTGTCATTTAGTTCTATGTTTTCAAGTGCAAGAACTCTTAAAATATGTTTTGGGGAGGGTGAGGGAACTGTAGTCAAAATACCACCACTTTCAGGAGACTTTAATGAAGATTCAGGGGTCTCATGTGACATGGGAAAGCCAACTAAACCTGATTCTAGAGCAGCCAAAAGAGCACTTAAGAAAGCTAAAAAGCAAGCAAAGAAATCAAATTATGTAGAACAAGGTCAATCACCTAAACATATTGGTGCATTGTCACCGCACAATAATGCTTCAAGTCCAACATTAGACCCTTTAGAGAAGAAACACAAACACAAAGTAAAGCATAAAAAGAAATATAAAAATCAGAAGAAAAGGGATGAAAACACAAGTAAATCTGTTGATGGTGAATCTGTTGATTATTTTAGTGATATTAAAGAGCACTGTATGAAACAGAAGCTTTCAATAAGCTTACGGAGACTAAGTAGCAATTCATATGAAAAACGAAGCGAAAATGATAATATTGAAAGTGGTTCAGAGGATTGGGACAATGAGTTAGTACCAGATTTTCCTGCAAATGGCACAGAGGGTGGAGGTGGTGGCAGGATTTTACGTGTTTCTCCAGGAGATGTAGTTTGGGGCAAAGTGGTGGGATTCCCGTGGTGGCCTGGCAGGGTCCTAAGTGTAACACCAACATCTAGGGCTCATGTGTCATGGTATGCTTCAACTACATCATCATTAATGCCATGTGATAGCTTGAGTCCATTCTTAGAGGATTACAAGGTGTGTATATTTATTAAATCTTACTAGTAATATTAATGTCAACAGTTTTAAACATATTTGGATGTTTGTTATTGAATCACGCATCAAGAATTAATGGAATCTGATGAAATTTGGCACATGGGTAAATCATGTCCTAACATAAAGGTTAGATTTTCTCCACATATTTGTTGGATTAAAGCTAACTTTGCACACACTGATAGACAGCCGTGGACTGATTAGTATTTTCATAAAATTTCGGAGACATATGTATATATAACATAGTTTAAACCTATGTAGGTTTGGGCTATGATTCCTCTATTGGTTGATATCACAGAAAAGGTAGGCAAAGGTGCCGTACACCCACATTGCACCAAGAGGCGAGCCTATTGCAGTATACCAGGAACATTTCCATATTACTACTAAAAATTTCTTGACAGAAATACCTAATAACACTGCCTGACCTGAACTCAGGACCATTGAACCTGAGTCCTCATACACAGTAGTTGACTACTGCTAATGCAGTTGACTGTTGCTACAGAGGCAATCTTTAAATTGCTTGTACAAAATAATTTTAAATTTGAATTTAATTACAATTTAAACAATCCATTTTCCTCAATGACATCATGATTTGATATCATTTCATAGAATTTTATACATGTCACATAAATAAACTATTCTAAGAATAACATTAAAAGCTATTTATTTTGAAGTTGATGTAGTGCATAAGACCCAACACTCCATATAGAGTCAAAGGATCCACTTAATCTATAGATCATTGAAGTTATTTATATGATATTACAATTTATCTTTCAGATACGCTTTAACAAGAAAAAACGAGGACCATACAAAGAGGCTGTAAAACAAGCTTCCATTGAAGCTAAGAGGAACGAATCTCATGTCAGTGATCCACTGGCCAGTCCAACTCACAACCTGGCCACTGTGTCACCTCGACCCATAGATGTGTTCTCGTAAATGTAAGGTGCATCCGAATTTATTCAAATTAATGTGATATTTATAATTACTCAATTTGTCTGCACAAATTATAGGCTGTACGTAAAATGTTGTTACACTGAAAATGTTTTGTTATCTAATTAGTTAATTATTTGCTTTGAGATAATATATAGACCTCTTGTTGTGAACTCTATCTATTTACTAGAAGTGTATATGGCCTTTTTTAATTAATATTGATGGTCTCTTAGAGTTGATAGTGTGTAATAGATATTGAATATAACAATTGTAATTACTCTCTCATCTATATTCTACATCCCTGAAAGGGTAGACAGATGTGTTACCCAATCACCAGATATGGTTTTAGGACTTAAGTCCTGTGTACTAGGAGACAATCTCATTACAAGGCGCAGTTCCAATTTCTATGCTGTTACTTAGAATTTCTTGATACTACTTGTTCACAAGGTGAGGGCATACCCATGCATAAGGTGAGTTTGATTCCCGGATCGAGCAAACAGTAAAACAGGACAGAATAGAAAATCTTTTATTCAACCAATGGGTCAATATGATTATTTTCAGTTTAAAACATTACAACTTTGGATAAAATGAATTGTTTATTTTACATTTGGTATAATTTTGTTTTCAGTGTAGCAACTAAAAAAATTACAATAAACCAATTACATATAAAATTATCTATAGTTAATTGTTGGTGATGACCAACATTAAATAGTATTGAATGGGCTGCAGTAACATTCTCTAGTTAGGCGTTTTGAGATAATTATCATATAGATTTTGTGCTGGGTGTTTCGAATTGTTACGGTGACTATCTGTCAACTGTTGACTTGTCAATAAAAGCGGAAATATTCGCTGCCTAATTACATTTATAATTATATCAATTATAAATAATATAACAGTACACTGCCAGCAGATTGCCAGCACAATAATTGTTTGATATTATAGCAATACCAGCACACTAATAATCGAAATAAAGGTTGTAGACACTTTATAAACTATAGATTTTGTGTCTGCATATATTTCCAAAAATAGAACAACTAGGAATAAAATTAACAATCATTGCATATTAAATTATCGCTGATTTTTATTGTCTTTCAAGGTTGTTAAAAAATGTTGCAAGATAACATACTTTTAGCCTGGAAAATCCAGTTTACACAGATAAATGTTTTTAAATAGTGCAATAGTTTCTTGTGATGCGGGTAAATAATAAATTTCAATTAAATAATTATATAAATAAATATTCTATTACTTGTATTATATAAATGTATGCTTTATAGACAGTATTTATTCATTTATATTATAATCAGAAGTTCAGCTCTAATGGTGTTCAAATTCTATACAAAATTACACAATAGGTAGCTTTTTGAGAATCTTATTAAGTACATTTTACAGATTATAAGCACTAAACAGTTGGTGGATAGTCCTAAACAATAATTAATATTATCATCATTGTATTTTGTGTGTGCAATACAATAGAAAGTTATATACATACACGCTTGCAATATTTACGGTAAATAACACTGACGCATTGTCTATGTTTGCAATATTGCCATACAGCAGCAATAATGTTTATCGTATTCGCTAATGTCACTGCTCTGGCATAAACTATAGAGGCTTTAAGATCCAATTTAACTATGGTAGCTCCTGACTTTGTAATGTTAAATTGTTTGACACAAAAATATGTTTTTGGATAACAGTCTGGTATATTCAGGATATATTTAACCTATTGAGTCGCAGTGGCACACCGGCGGCCAGACACAATAGGTTTTCAATTATGTCTGGCATTCCAACAATTAGCAGGTTAAGTGCACAAGCGATTGCACAATTCTAGACACATTCGGCCTCAACCTTCTGAATCCAATCGAATGCAATGCAAACCCGTTTCGACCAGAGAGGATAAGAGGAGAAGCTTCATAAACCCTACATATTTTGTTTTCCTTGCTGTGGCAGATTACTTTACATAGTTTAAACTGAAATAATATTATCATAAAAAAACACTTTTAGTTTTTAATACCAGAGTGACGTCACAGCCTATTGCGATAAACAATAAAGCTACTGTACTGAGAATAATAAAATTATTAATAACTTAATTCATATTAATTAAACTATCTTATCTTATCTTATGATGCCATTTTACTTAATGTTCACTGAAAGTTCCATACTTTTATTATGTTACTAGTATATTAAACAAATACCCATGTAAGCTATTGAAAGATTTATTTAAATAATAATTTTGGTAAAAGTTTAGAAACGTGCCTATTCGATAGGGGGTAACGGTGGCGGTGGGAGGGTGTTGAGGGGGAAGGGTAACTAATCCCCCCCCCCCTCCCGCCGGAGCCCTATAATTACCAAGAAAAATGGACTTTTATTTTTAAAATTTTATTAAGTCATATATTGATAAATAACTCAAAAATCTATGATAAGTCTATATTATACAATATCTTGAGAATGCATCTTCTCCGGCACTGCAGGATGTGCAGCCTCTTCGCCCTAGCGTAACAAAGCGCTGGCCCATGCGCTCACCTAAGCGGCCGAGGCTGGTCGCCACAGGCGACCAGCAAGCCGAGGCTCGCTTGTGCCTATGTTTTGTTACTGCGGGCGGAGGCTGCACCCCTTCCGTGCCTCCGGGCTCTAAAAAACACTCTACGGGTAGGGCAAAAAGTACTACGTGAAGTCGGGGTAAACTAATTCGGGTCTGTCACAGATTTTAATATTTACCTTTATTGTATTTTCATTTTCCGAATTTAGAGGCTCATTTTTATTTTACAAAAATGTCAATTATTTTTTATTATTTCTCTTAATCACTTTCACCGAAATATTAAATAAAAATATGACTTTGGAATAAATATCTATAATAATAACTTTAATTTATAATAATTTTGACACTGAATTGCATCCTTCTACTTCCCTAAGTAGAAAGGAACGTAATTCTGTGTAAATGACTTATCATAGATTAATATGTATTACGGGTATGACTTATTCATAACCTCAAAAAACGCAATATGAATTTCTTATTTTTTTTAAAAATGAGTGGTCTCCGGCAAGAAAAAAATACTGCTTGTGGCTCAGAAAACTCTCTATTATCACGTACTACCCTTAGATTCTGCCAAAGGAACGTAATTATGTGTAAATGACTTATTCATAACCTCAAAAAACGCAATATGAATCTCTTATTTTTTTTTTAAATGAGTGGTCTCCGGCAAGAAAAAATTACTGCTTGTGGCTCAGAAAACTCTCTAGTATCACGTACTACCCTTAGATTCTGCCCAACGAATAGGCACGTTTCTAAACCCAACCCATAATTTCTACAAGGACTAATAGATATTATGGAAAAGACCAAGGAGTGCTCACTTAGCTGCGAATAACTCAAAGGAAATATAACCTAGTGTGGGTTAAATGAAGTGTTGCAAAAATGTATTTCATTGATGTACACAGGCTCTTATAGTCTTGTTTTATAAAAATAACTAAATGCAATAGTTTATATTATGGGCATTTGTAAAAAGGGTGTACAGTTTATATTAATATTATGTTATATATTTTTATTTTTATGTTTCCCGTTTACATTGGTGACCGTTAACTTGTGTTACAATTATTGCAAAATGTTATGTTACGATAATGGTGAGTACACACCACTTTTATTTTTATGTTACATTTCATTTCCAAATGCATTTAGACATTGTCTACAATTTCATTCCAATTTTCACTATAATAATAATTATTATACTTCAATGTTTAATATTGTGTTATTATTGTAAATACTTAATGTTAGATAATGTTTCTAAATGTTATCAATGTTTTGAAATGTTGCTCAATGCAAAAATAATAGTGATGTGTATGTAAGCCTTATTAATTACAATGTTAAAAACTTATGGCCATTCCTTTTATTGTCTAACTCTTGGTTTTACATAAAATTTTGTAACAAACTTCTATATTTTTTACTAAACATGTCTATATTCTTACTTTAGACCAGTGTAAATTTTTTTTTTATAATTTCACATGTATAACCAAGGGGAAGCCATTGTTATTTACTTTTAAGAAGTATTTTTTATTGAAACACAAATATTATGTACCAATAATTTGGTTGCTATTTTATATTTTAATCTTGTAACAACTTAGTTTATACAAATTATAAATTTACTATTTAAGGTAATTATAATTATTGTAATTTAAATGGACATGGCTATCACAAAAATATACGTTAATTAAATAAACTATTCGTGGTGATAAAAATACAGAAAATAACAAAAACAATGTATAGTAATTTTAGTTGACTAAACTGTTCTTGGCGCGTAATTGTTTGGTGAAATTAATTTTCTTCTGCGAAATCAGCTTGGCTGTAAATAAAACCATTTGTGTATACCAAACAATACTTACTGTTCCAGTAAAATGACTACAATTATTTTTACATGTTTCATCGATAACGTAACGAAAATAACCATAGTGTTCTAAATTCAAATTAGTTTTACTGGGATAGATCAAGGATTATCAGATTTCAAATTATATTGGTTTTTGTTTAAACATTGAATTAATTACAAATACTCTTGTTTCCTAAGCTAATTTTCAGATACTGATTACCCACTATTTCCAATGTACTAATAAAAGTAATATCCATTTTTATTTTTCATTACAGACTTGGTGAAACAGACAATTTTAGTTATATTGAATTGTACAAGGTGTTATGTATTTTTATATCTTCAAGCTTTTACAACGTAATTTAGTCAGAGGCACTTGCTACGAAAGGAATTCTGCCAAAGATTGATGATCTTTGCCCAACTAGTGGTGATTTAAAAATATTTGTTCATAATCATTGTATTAAATATGTATACAGAATATTGCTGTAATTTTATTAGTGTAGTCTGCTAAAGTGTATCGACTTATCATTACAGGAAGTGTATTTTTAAAATATAAATTCTTCACAAATGTGTTATTCTGTTTCCCATTCCAAGGTTGTATGTTTAGTGGGTTCGCTGCAGGGTTCGTATATTATTCAATAATACTTCTGCTCAGGTCGACTACTATAATACAATGCATACACATAGTTTTTAGGTAGGTAGGTAAACAATAATTAATCATATGCGCGGTGCATCGACAATCGGAGACTGGCCACAGCGGCGCGGTCTAATAGCGAGCCGAGCCGATGGTGCCCGAGTTCGCAACGAACCTCGGCCGGCCGGCGCGCGACGCGTGCGCCTGCCGCATAGAACGGGTATCGCGCGGCGATGCTTGTGTGGATTAATATTTATTTTATTGTGTAGGCTTTTTGTGTTGAATGTATGAGTGCTTGATGCGTGTGAGTAATATGTGCTTGAATATGAAATATTACGTAAATAAATATGAAATAAAATTATTATGACTTGTATGCAGAGTGTAAATATATAAATACAATGTACTATTAATAGTTATTTTAATATTGGGTTACCTACATCACTCCCCTCCAGAGACCGGCTAAGGGCGAAAGTAATCAGGAAAATGTACTCGCCGTCCTGAACGAGTTGTTCTAACAGGAGTGTCATGTGTAGCTAGGTAGGGGGTGTCATGAGATGATTGTGAATCATCATGTCGCGATGTGGGTTTGTTGGCTGACAGTATATAAGCTGGTTTAAGTCGGTCTATGGTCACAGTTACGTTCTTACTTCCGATGCAAATTGTGAAAGTTTTGCTACCTCTTTTGAGAACTCTCTAGGGTCCTGTATAAGCGGGCTGGAGTGAGCCACGTAACACTTCTTCCCTAAGGAATACGTGACTACAGGTGGCCAAATCCTTGAACACGAAAGTTCTACGTGTGTTAGAATGGTGTTGGGGTGGGACTGGTCGCAATAAGTCAGCGAAAGACTTCATTCGAGCTGTAAAGTCAGTGATGTCGGTGGTGTAGTGGCCAACATCGTTGAAAAATTCGCCAGGCAGACGTAGTGGCTCGCCATAAACGAGCTCCGCGGATGAGGCCTGAAGGTCTTCTTTGAAGGCACTCCTAATACCGAGTAATACGAATGGAAGAGATTCGGTCCAATTAACGTCTGCGTGGCAGGTAATTGCTGCCTTTAACTGTCGGTGGAATCTCTCCACAAGGCCGTTGCACTGTGGGTGGTAAGCGGTGGTTCTACGATGGTCGAAACCGATAGACTTGGATAGCTGCTCAAACAGTGCCGACTGGAATTGTCCGCCTCGATCGGTGACGATCTCGGTAGGACAACCGTATCGGGCCACCCAACAAGATATAAAGGCTTTGGCTACTGACTTCGCGGTGATATCGATAATAGGCACAGCTTCCGGCCATCGCGTGAAGCGATCGACGGCTGTGAGGCAATATCGAAAATCACCAGCGGGCCGTAGAGGGTCTATGAGGTCTAAATGGACATGTTTGAAACGCGCCGAAGGTGAATCGTGCTTACCTAAAGGTGAAGTAACGTGTCTTGTCACCTTAGAGCGCTGGCAAGTCAAACATGCCTTAGCCCATTCTCGGCAGTTCTTCCGTATCAGTGGCCAAACGAAATGTTGAGCAACTAGTTTGGCTGTGGCGTTAGCGCCTGAATGACTGAGGGAGTGTAGACAGTCAAAAACTTTTTCACGCAAGGGTTGAGGGACAAAAGGCCTGGGTGTCGGTGTACTGACGTCGCAGTACAAAAGGGTACGACTCCCAGGTATGCTCGTCTCAGTAAGTCGAAGCGAGGTGTCACCTGCCAAGTGATTAGCGAGTTCTGGATCTGTTGCTTGGAGCTTGGACATGACTTCGAAATCGACTGGCGCCTGTAGTTCTTCTACACGCGACAAAATGTCGGCAACTACGTTGTCCTTACCGGCGATATAGACAATGTCGGTGGTGAACTGCGAAATGAAGTCGAGATGTCTATACTGACGGGGCGAAAAATTACTTTTCCGCTCGTGGAAAGCGTAGCAAATTGGTTTATGGTCAGTATAGACAGTGAAGTGGGTAGCCTCTAGCATGTGTCTGAAACACCTTATACTCTCGTATATGGCTAGAAGTTCACGATCGTAGGGTGAATATTTTGTTTGCGACGGGCTCAACTTGCGTGAAAAAAATGCAAGTGGTTCCCAGTAGCCATTCTTTAGTTGTTGGAGAACTGCACCTATCGCTGTATCAGAGGCGTCGGTAACAAGTCGCAACTTACAACTAGAGTCAGGGTGAGCTAGAAGAGCTGCGTCGCACAGACTTTTTACATGCCTCGAAAGCACACATTGAATCTTCCTCCATGACGACTGGATGGGAGCTTTAACTGAACCGGTCAGCAAGGCATTAAGAGGCGCCTGAATCTATGCAGCGTTAGATAGGAATCGCCTATAAAAATTCACAATGCCCAAAAATCGGCGGAGTTCTCTGACGGTTTTTGGGATGGGAAACTGAGCAACTGCTTGCACCTTGCCGTCCAGTGGTTTAGAGCCCCTCTCAGAGATATGATAGCCGAGAAACGTGACTTCTGACGCGCCAAAAACACACTTAGCCGTATTGACGAGTACGCCATATTTGCGCATTCGTTCGAAAAGTTGGCGCAAATGGTTCTCATGTTCCTCAGGAGTTCGGCTACTGACTAGAAAATCATCCAAATATGGTTAACAGAAGTCAAGTCCTCGAGTCAATTCATCCACAAATCTCTAAAAAGTTTGACCGGCATTCCTGAGTCCAAACGTCATGTAGGGAAACTCAAATAAACCGAAGGGCGTAGTTATCGCAGTCTTCGGTATATCACTTAATTCTACTGGTAATTGTTAGTAAGCCTTCACTAAATCGATTACCGAAAATACTGTACAACCGGACAGACAGTGCGAAAAGTCATGTATATGACGAATGGGGTATTGGTCTGGTATTGTTCGCGCATTAAGAAGTCTGTAATCGCCACAAGGTCGCCAACCGTTGTCTTTTTTAGACACGGCCGGCCGGCGCGCGACGCGTGCGCCTGCCGCATAGTACGGGTATCGCGCGGCGATGCTTGTGTGGATTAATATTTATTTTATTGTGTAGGCTTTTTGTGTTGAATGTATGAGTGCTTGATGCGTGTGAGTAATATGTGCTTGAATATGAAATATTACGTAAATAAATATGAAATAAAATTATTATGACTTGTATGCAGAGTGTAAATATATAAATACAATGTACTATTAATAGTTATTTTAATATTGGGTTACCTACAGTATGCTATCTATAGACCATCATTTTTCTTAGTTGTTTGATTCAAATCATTCAGTTGCTCTTTTCAGACTAGAATCGTTCTCTAATAATTAGAGATAATAAAAAAAAAAGAAAGAATACTTAGGGTCTCTATGACCACTATGTATTATCTGTAGATACCAGTACAGTATTTTGTTTAATATACTGTACTGTAAAATTGAACAAGTCAAGTAAGAAAAATGCCTATACATAATAAGGTAAATGCGCTTGTGTTAATTTGCAACATAGATATTATTAAATCAGAGTTCCTATCTTCGGGTATACAGGTAGTGCACGGCGCACGATTGATTTCCACACGGGACAATTATGTTGAGAAGAAGAATTAATATGAGAGGCTTCGCTCACGTAAATGTAGGTTAGGTTAGTAACAGTAAAGTACCTACTGTTACTAACCTAAACTTCTGGATGAAAGGTACCCTGTGGGACCATGCCCCTGACAACAGGTATGCGAAATTACATTATGATCGGTGCAGTAGTTAGTAGGCGTGAAAGCGTAACAAACAAACTTATGTTCGCATTTACCTATAATTTTATTAGGAATTAGGATAAAAACTGGGTTTGGTAATTAAATCATATATACACAACTACGTAGTCTCACGCGATCCCCAAAAGAGTAGGCAGATGTTCTATCACACCCAAATTATGCCAACTGGATTTAGGTCCTACCTAATAAGGGGCGAGCCAATTAGGTAGGTAGGACCTAAAAGCCTAGTACAGTGCCTTATGCTTAGAATTTCTTGATAGAAAACCCAATAACACTGTTCGACCTAGAGGGGACATACCTGTTGACACAGACAGGACGGTCACCGACCCAGTGGAAAAGTCTAGTAGTTGACGACTTTGTTCGCAAATGAAGTCGACCAAGTTCAAGGTAAGCCGAAGACTGTAGACGTCTGGCAACAGTTCCCCCAAAGCGCCTTTGGTATTTCGAAGTCGTCAGACCACGTAGGGTAAAGTAGATATTGTTTTTATTAGAGTAGATACAGTTGTTAGACATAAGAAATAATGCAAGATACATCGTACATTTGGCGAATACATGCATTTTTAAAGTCGTTTTCTAGGAAAGCATGATTCTGTATAATTATATGCTTACGCCTACGGTAAATATTTTTAAACTAAAGCCTGTTTGCCACTGCAAGCGGAGTGGACTCTGGTATCAAAAGACTTGAGAAGAAGAGCACAGCATGATTTCTGCTGAAACCTGAAATTTGGTTCAAACAGGAACATAATTATCTAGGTACTGCAGGTCGCACCTAATCAATATTGTGCTGTTTCTGCGAAAAGTTGACTTACCAGGCTCCGTGAAGAAGCAAGTAAATTATAACAGACGAAAAAGACAATCCATGAAGTAGGACTTGAATCTGTGACTTCACTAAACTATATCGTCGCTTTGCCAACTAAGCTATTCATGGTCCTACGTCAAGAACTGAAATTTGCCTATGCTGAGTAGGATCTACCAAGGAAGGAGCGTGTAATTATGACTAAAAAGAATGTTAGCTTTTGCACAGGCAGCATACTACCTACTACTTTTAAAAGAATAGCACCAACCATCACAGAAAACCGGCGTGAAATAGCGCTTGCGTTGTGTTTCGTCGTGAGAGTGTGGGTACCGAAGGCCCAACCTCCCACAAAGGGAGAGCAACGCACTTATGACTCCTCTGGTATTGCGGGTGCCCATGGGCGGCGGTAATCGCTTACCATCAGGCGATCCGTCGGCTTTTTTGCGTCCTATAGGTACCATAAAATAAGAAAAACAAAACAATCACGTATTCGCACAGTACCTATTACTTACTTTATAAGAAATAGTATAAAAAGTTATTATATACCATACACAAGTTTTCTCTACGAAACAAATGAGTATTCTGTATTACAAAAGCAGCAGCAGCCACAATAGCATTTCCTCGCTCTGAAACTATAACGGAAATTAATCTTACTTAATAATCAACATCGACACAATAGGCTTACAATGCTAGTCAAGTTTTTATAAAACATTTGCTTGCACCACATAATAATACTTCAGATATATTTTGATCTATTTTGTGAATCGAATCACAAATCGATTAACGGGTAAGAATGACAGTGAACATTCATTATAATGTTGGGAAACGTGGAACGTGACATTTTGTGTTATCTGTTCCAACCCGATTTGTTTTTCTTCCGTTTTTTGAGTTTGACTTTTTAGAATTTCAGAAGTTGTTCGCAAGTTAGAATTTTGAAAATAATCTAAACTAAAATACTGTTTCTTTTTCATTTTACTATAATGAAATAACAGAACGGCACCATGAGACGAACATATAGGTCTAAAAAAGAGACTGCGTGTGGTATAGATCGCAGAGATCTATTTCAAAACTTGGATGAAAAAAGTTCAGCATATGATGCGTTTTCTATACAAAATATTAAGCAAACTAAGCGCGAATTATCTGTTTTTGGCTCCTCTAACCCTCTCGGAGTTACTTCTAATAGAGTGCGCAAGAAGAAATACGTGAAAAGAATAGTTAAAAATGCAGGGACTCCTTGCCGGGATTATACATCTCCGACAGCTTACCTGACGCCAGACAAGTCTATACGTGTGACCAAACCGCTGGATCCGTTCGATTTGCTGTTAATGTCATCACCTTCGTGTCCAGCTGAGTCTGTAGAGAAAAAAACTGAATCTGTGACCAGCAAAGTGGATCTCTATGATCAATTAGTACCTAAAAAGTTAGTAGCCTTGTTATTGTTTATGAAGTATGCTTTGCATGTTATCTGCATTGGCAGTTATTATACTATTATGATGGTTTCAGAAAAGGCCGGACCTATACTAGGAACAGGCCTAAAATAGCCAAAAAATGTAACTACTCTTCCAATACTGAAAGCTCTGGTAAGGAAATAAGTTTGATTTTTAATTATTTCTATCTAGATTCGAGATATTAATGACATTATGAATATCCCATTTAACCTGTGAAGTCTTGGAATGCCAGAAATAATTAAAACTTACTGTGTCTGGCCGCCTGTGTGCTGCTGCATATCAATAGGTCAAAACACATAAGTATATATGAGTAGTAAGTATTTATTCGATTGAGGTTTCAAAGGTATACAATATCATCAGTAATCATCATGTCTATGGAATGTGTACAATTATTATCATATATGTCTATAGTACACTCATAGTCTCACACCCATATCTATGAGGCTGTATTAGATGTGCTTTTAGATCTTATGTAATAAGAGGAAAGTATTGCGGTGTACTGGGTACAGTCCCAGACTACACACTGCCATTAATATCTTATTGCCGGAAAACACTATACCATCTTTATCACAACCACAACCAGAATATGAACTTTCTCTCTAACGCTTGATATAAATCAGGTTTCAAAAACAACTGTTGGGATTGGCTGACTGAATTAGCAACAGCCAATCAAATCACTTAACATGGTTGCGCCAATTTGTTAAATCATTCATTACCCTATCAGAAACCCCGTTTTGTTGATAATAATACTATGTGTTATATATTTCATTACAGATTCAGACAAAGAAAATTCTGATAACAGGCTTAATTCAAGCCACAACACATCAGACATACAAACACACAAACTACTTGTTGAACAAAAAGTTAAAACTCCCTCTAGGAAAATTGATGAGTCTATAAACAATATAGTATATAATTTATCTCTATTTAATGAACTAAAGAAGAAATGTAATACAGATGATTCCTTTAACAATTTTTTAAGAATGAATAGACATAGACTGACTAGAAATATACAATCGCCAATATTACAAAAATTTCCATTATGCAGTACTCCATTTAAAGTTAAGTCTAGAGGAGAATCTATTTTTAAGTTTTCGCCTATAGCTGCCACAAATGTTGATAAAAGTCCAACATACATAACTAGAGCAGAACTTAATGATAGTAAGTCTAGCATAATAGCTTTGAATGCAGAAAAAGTAAATAGTCCTAAAGTTATTGAAGAACCATGTCATAAGTCCTCTCAAGAGTTAGTTCCTGTTGATAATATTCCAGATGCAGTTAGTGATGAGATTCTACCACCTGAAAAAGAAGCAGATGTAGTAGATAAACTTAATATAGAAAAACCTGATAAAGTACTTCAGGTGTCTGATATTGTTGGTAATGCAAACCCTAGCATAGAATTAAGTTCCTTTCAAACTTCTGAGAATGAACTGTTTATAGGATTCTCCCAGAGTGCATTTAATAAAATTAATGCTCAAAACGATAATCATGCAGTTAATAAGTATTTGGATAACTCAGTAGATAGAAATGACATTACTGAAAAAGAAATAAATGTAAATAATTCAAACCCTAAAGAGGCAAGTCTGAATGATACAAAGCCAGCGAATGATGTTACTCAACTAGAAGTTGTGGACAATAGTAATTGCTTTTACAAAAATGACTCTGACATAAAACAAGAAAGTTTCGTTAATGAGTCAGCACCGGAATATAATAAAAGCCAATTTGATGATGACAAAAATAGTCATTGTTCTGAAGAAAATCTCAATAATAGTGATGAACGAAATAGTAACAGTTTGTCACTACAGTCTGAAGATGATGATAAAGATTCTCTATATGATACATGTGCAAGTGATCAGAGTTCTATTCAAGAGGGAGGTGTAATAAAAGAACCTGTAGTATCTCTTCAAAGAATGAATGACTCATTATTTGCCAAATATAACGACAAAATAAATGCCGAAATCACAGTAAGTGATGAAAAAGAAATTAGTTTACATTCTGGATTTGCTAGCTTCAATGATAGTAATGATTCTAAGCAATCAGATAAAGATATCTCAGAAATAGAGAATGAGGCAGATAATGTATCAGAAAATGAAACTAATGATTGTGATTATGAAGTTGAGTCTAATGAAGAAGAAAAGTCTAGTAGTAATAATGAAGAAGAGCAATGTATCAGCTTTGTTACAACAAGGAGAAGAAATGATGCTACAAATAACTCAATTATGTCAATGTTTAATGATACTTGCGGTTCTTCCGGTACAGACTGTGATCGAACTGTATTTAGCATTAACAAATCTGAAAAGGCTGATATTAAAGATAATATTATAAATATAGATGATACTTTAACATATTATGAAGCAAGAAATACTAGAAATGTGGATAAGGTTATAGACTTAAATAAGGATTCTGAACATTCAAATGATTTAGTTGAAGAGCATGATACTAGAATCTCATTTGTTCCCAGGAGTAGCAATGTGACTGATAGAAAAAGTTCTATAAAGGCCAGGAAAAGATCTATTAACCCTAGAAATAGTATAATTTTATCTCAAAGCACCATATTGCCTAGAAAGACTGTTACACAAGACCCAGAAAGTTCTAGAATGTCATGTATCGATACAAAATCAGGTATAGTTTTACAGCCTGGTAAGAAGTGGGAGAGATCTCTAAGCATTTACAGAAGGATGACTATCATGACTGATCATTTTGATGAGTCAATTTTGGATGATATCTGTACTGAGAAAAAAGGACGGATGTACAGGCAAAGCATTATTAGTACAATGGAGATGCAGGATTTCAATAGTAAGTAAACATTCATTTAAATTATGATAGTTTATACATCACTGTTTTTTTTTTGTTTTTATTAATCGAGGCTTTTATCCACAATGGCATGCCAGCCTCATCGCATCTTAACCTAAGTTACACACAATTAAAACTACCTAACAATAATCATTAATAGCTAAACATTTTAATAAGTAAATCAGCTATTTCTATAGTAGGTTGAGCCAAAGTGATTAAATATGGTGCTAAATCAAATTTATTTGCTGTATACTGGACCATCAATGGCTCCCTCTCCTTCTTATTTTTCGCACACTCTACAAGTAAATGGTAAACATCTTCTACTGTTCCACATGTAGTACAATTTGGCGAATCCACTTTTCGCATCAAGAATCCAAATTTTCTAGAAGGATAGTGGCCAGAGCGTAATCTATGAATTAAGACAATTTGAGATCTTTTCATTCTCGTTTCAATAAACCATGGTATTTGAGGAGGCTGACACTTTATAGTTCGATACCAAATGCCCTTTGTTTTACTCCTTTCATCAAAATATTCTTTGAATTTATTGTAACAAATTATTCTACATCTATTCAATTGTTCTGAATAATTTGGTTTTATTTGGAATTCTTCTCCTTCTAAAATTGCTAACTTTGCAAGCGTGTCAGCCTTCTCATTTCCTTTTAGACCTATGTGAGATGGTACCCATTGCAATCTAAGTACTACGCCATTGTGAGTAAGGTCATTGACCTTATTTAATATAGAGTAAGCTATCGAAACGCCTCTGATCCCAGAGGCGCATCGAGCTAAATGCTGTAGACTGAGTAGTCTAGCAAGAGTTTGCTATCAGTGAATATCACTATGTACTTATCTCTTGAGTTACAAGCAGAATTTAATGGTGGCATAGATTGCTATGAGTTCCATCGTCATAATAGAAACATTATTTTCCCCTCTGTACATCACTGATCTATTCCAATTAAAATCATAGAAGGCCGCCCCTAATCCAGTATTACACTTCGAGCCATCAGTGAAATATTTATTATAATATAGATATTTTTCGTCAATTTCTTTTATAATTTCGAATTTAAGAGTAGTAAAATTCAAGCAATTTTTCGGGCCTCGTACGCTTTCTAAATTACACTTGATTATATCATGAATATTAATATATGGTATCCACACATCAAGGGAAAATATATCTAATAGGTTAGAAGAATGTACACAGAACGACTTACATTCATCAAACGTTGTTACAAGTACCTAATGGAATCTTTTTCGTTTGCCAATATCTCAATCGAATATGGTTATTTAGTTCTTCTAGAAATTGTATAGTAATGTTACTAGTCCAGGCCATACCTTTTAAGCAGTAGCTACTTATAGGAAAGGAACAATCTTCTAACATGCAAAGGTGGCAAACAAAGTTCACTTTCCATTACTTGAATGGGTGTACTCTTTATAAATCCTCCTATTATTCTTGCTGCCTGGTTCTGAATTTTGTCCAGTTTATATAGATTAACGTTAGCACTATTACCATACAAAAAACACCCGTAGTCCAGCCTACTCCTACTCAATGATATGTATAACATACGTAGGTATTTCGGATGCATACCCCATCCAGAGCCCGCTAATACTTTTAAAACATTTATTTTTTATTTTATTTTTATTTTTTATTTTGCTCGTCAAAATACCACACTCCACCTGATGGTTAGCAGTCGTGTGGTCTAAGAGCAGTGGCCTCCACATCGCCCCCACAGTAGCCGAGGCGATGTTGAGGTCTCTACTTTGACGGCCTGAGAAGATGCTTTTTCACGCCCCGCTTAAAGAACCCAGGATTGAAGGAAGAAGGAAACACGTGCCTTGGCAGAGAATTCCATGCCTTGGTCGTTCGGCAGAGATATGAGGTCCCAAACTTTTTGGTACGCGCTCTAATCGACTCTACCGTGTAAGGATGGCATCTGAGCCCAGCACGCGTTGTTCTGGATAGGAAAGGGGAGGGCGGGATAAGGTGGAATAACTCTTCAGAGCACTCCCCGTGGTATATTCTGTAGAAACATGCCAATGAGGCAATGTCCCTACGGAGTTGCAGAGGTTCCAGTGAACTCGTGACCTCTGGATCTCCGATGATATGGACAGCCCGCCGCTGTAACCGGTCGAGAGCGTCCAGCAAGTACTGCGCGGAGCCATCCCAAAGATGAGAACAGTACTCCACGCAAGGGCGCACTTGTGCCTTATACAATAGGCACAGTTGCCCAGGCGTAAAGTACCGCCTCACCCTGTTCAGAACTCCGAGTTTTCGCGAAGCTTGCTTAATGACGCTCTCGATATAGGTTTTCTGATTAAGGGAGCGGCAAAGATCCATACCTAAGATGGAGAGACTGTCACGTATCACCAGTGGAGTGTTCTTCAGAGAAGGGAGGGGAAGGAAAGGAAAATTTCAGAAATTTCATAGCTTTCTCTGCTGTCTCATTGATGTGTTTACCCCAGAACAAGGAACGATCAAGCCACATGCCAAGGTATTTAAAGTATTCTACTCTACTTAACAAATGGTCATTCATTTTAAGCTCTATTTTGTTCCTCTTTCGACCTCGAGTAAATATACATATTTTTGATTTCTCGGGCGAACCATCTCATTAAATTTATCTATCATATTATTATGCGCTAATTGTAACGTGATTTCACAATAATACATATCTTTATTTCTAAGAAAAAACACAAAATCATCGGCATATTGTGGTATACAAATGCCCATGATCTCCTTACAAATTTTGTATGTGGTTAAGTTAAAAAGGAGTGGTGAAAGTGGGTCCCCTTGGGCCAAGCCCCTATTTGTCCATCTACTTACAACAGTCCCTTCATAATCATTTTTTAGTATAAGACATCTTGCATTTAAAAACCCCCAAATATAACTACATATTCTGGAACCCACGTTTAAATTATCTAATATAGCAACAACATACTCGACTAGAACGTTATTGTAGGCATCTCCTATATCCAAAAAGCAGGCCACCGTGGGAACGTTATAAGTCAATCCTATCTGAATGTAGGTAACAAGTCTTGCAAGACAATCCAAGCAGGACTGACCTCTCTTAAAGCCTGAAGTACTAGAAGATAAAATCATATTCTTCTCCATATATCACTCAAGTCTCTTTACTAATATTGTGTGAAATATTTTACAAACACAGGAAATGAGTGATATAGGTCTTAGTTTCCAGATGAAAAGATTTTGTTATACATATTTAATAAATATAATTGTCCTGTAGATGGTAAGTTATAAATCATGGAGTATGTTATCCCATCATTACCCGGAGCGGTATCCTTTTTCTTTATACAGTACTTCATTTCTTGTATACTAAATGGAGTTTCTAGTAGACTATTATGAGAAGCAAAGGATGGATTCTTATTTAAAACTGTATCTGGCGCTAAAGAATGTAGCAATTCGGTTTGCTTTATTTTTGATGGCATAGACCTTGCTTGCTTATAGCCTTTGAACCAGCGCATCTTATCCCACATCTCATAAATAGATGTGGTATCATTTATATTATCACAGAATGATCTCCAGTTTCTCGATTTAGCTTTACTAATTAAAGTATTGGCCTCTTGGCTTCTGTTCTCCAAAATTTTAAGATTGTTAGGCGTCGGATTACGTCTAAATATGCTCAAGGCCAATCTGCGCCTACCTACCGCTCTAGATAATAATGGGTTCCAATACTTCTTGGGTTTGAATTTGCTTACTGGATTGGTACATATTTTACACTGAGGTATATTTTTGTTGGCTGAAATATTAATGTGATTTTCAAAATAATTATATGACGATTGGATATCCTCAGTATATTCTATATTGGAAAATAGTTGAATAAGATCATCACTATACGCTTTCCAATCTGCTCTTTTATAATTGCGTTTACACATGTACTGTATGTAATCTACATAGTTAAGTGTTATTTTAACAATAAGGTGATCGCTACCCAGGTTATCGTTACAGACTTTCCAGTCACATTTTATAGAAATGTCCGATGAAACAAAAGATATATCAGGTGATGTTCTTTGCACTATTCCATTGACTAATTTTACCCTAGTAGTAGCATCACCATTGTTCAGAGAAATCCAACCATTTTCCAAAGACGAATCCAGTATTTGGGTCCCTCTTTGGTCGATTTTATACGACCAATTTGTGTGGTGCGCGTTAAAATCTCCCGCAATAAAAGTATGTCTAGGCTCCATATGAAAAAGTTCATCCCAATCCGTAGAATGAGTTACAACAGAAGAGGGACAATAGATGGATATTATATGTTTTAACAATTTACAATTTAATATTTTAACACTAATAATTTCTATGCTCGGGTTTGATAAACAAATAGGAGATAGGTGTGAGTGCAAAGATTTGTGTATTATAATAGCAACTCCGCCGTAACTATCATACCTATCTTGCCTGTATATATTGTAGGTACTTAGTTTAAGAACAGTATTTGAATCCAACCATGTTTCACTTATAATGGCAACATGAATATTCTCTCGATTTAAAAATATTTCAAAACTACTTAATATAGGTTTTAAGCTTTGTGAATTCACTGACATATATTAATCGTTATATCCTTTTGTGTATTATCCATTCCGGTTTATAGAAAAAATCTGATTAGTATTTCTGTATCTATAAAATTGCTCAAAATATTTAATTTAACTTCCTCGTAAATAACTTTCAACACATCCATAATTTTTTCTACTAAACCCTGATCTTTAGAAAATATAATTTGTTGGATACTTAGCCAGATTTTTTTCCATTGGAATTTCCACTCCTTTTTGTTTTGTTTTTCCTCCTCTTCGTTTCTTGCAGCGTCTGTACTTTCTGTAAACGTGGTTAGATGCTCAGTCAGGTTGTTTTCTTTCCTAGTACGTTCTTTTTGTTTCTTCTGTCTTTTTGTCTGCTTCTGTTCTTCTTCCACATAAAAAGAATCATCTTCCATGTCCTGGACTGACTTGTCATTGATCTGTTCCACGCTCAGTGTACTCCATAGATTCAATATGGTGCACTTGTTCATCAAATTCGAAGGCTCACCTTCTTCGCCACGCTGCCCTACTTCTGGAGGTTTTCTTAAAGGCTCATTAACACATAGTAGCGAACTATGAGCTGCATTCTCTTGTTTTTCTTTTATATATATTTTTAGTGCATTTTTATATGTTTTCTGTGTTTTCTAGACTCATTAATAGTCGAATCCTTTTTTCTTTCAAGAAATAATGGCACGTTTTGTCAAGTGCCATATATGAGCCCTTACAGTTTAGACATGTACATTTTTCAATATTACAATTAATATGTTCTTTTCCACATTTTGGACATAAGTTTTTCTTAATGGGACAAAACTTTTTATGATGTCCATATTTCCAGCACCCAGAACACTGGATTACTGGAAATATATATCTGTCTACTTTAAATCTACATCCGAATGCATAAACATAATCTGGGCAATTAGTACTTTTAAAGCACAACCTCACAGTCTCACTGTCGATCCATTTTCCATCAAAATTTAACCGTTTCAGTCTTCTATAAGATAAAATTACAATCGAGCTACTGAATGAATCCAAAAATTCCTTTTCATTCATTTCTAAATCAACTCCTTTGATTAACCTATATGATAAGTCGATTTCGTCAGTATATTGGGCTCGTATGCCTAGTTCTTCATTTTTAGGGAAGTTTATCAATTTCGCGGCCTGACTTTTATCATCGAACTGTCCTAGTACTTTATACGGACTTTTATATTTGATTCTAGTGATATGTTGTATATTACCGCTTTTTAATAGTTTTGCTAAAGCCATCTGTTTGGGCAACACTTGTAATGCTGTCAAACAACCCTCAAATGTGTTTATCATCTCAACATTTTCAGATGTGGGTAGTTGACTATAAGAATTGATAACTACATTTTGTGGAATCAAATCTTCTTTTGAATTGCTTCTAACAATTATTTTCTTCGGTCGTCTTCTCGAAACTGTTACAAATCCGTCTTCACTACTATCTTCACTTTTCTCCAACAACCTCTTTTCGGCAGTTTTAATTGCATTTTGTTGATCGTCATTATTTACCTCTGACATTTGTATTAATTCCCGCTCACATTCGTTTATTATCTCAGAATCACTTTTATCGATTAACTCAACTTCATTTGGATTAGCATCTGACATTGTCACTAACAGCGGTTAACACCGCAGAAACAGTAAACAATACACCAGAACACTACGTATTGCGATAAGCATGTGCGTTCGCCACACCGCCTCACGCGCAACTGACTTCACTATGTTAGATTCCCTTGTTCCAAAGACAGGCCAGAATCGTACCAATTCTCAAGATTTATGCCTAATTGCCGCCAAAAAGTAACAAACAATAGTAAGCTCCTGATATGCCCGAGGATGACTATTCGGTTAGTAGTTTTGGGTCATAAGTGTTATATGCTCTGTTTTGACTGATTATATTGTTTTATGATGGTGCCGTAATCAAGTACAGCTGGTATGTATCTTAAATGGCTGTACTTTCTGCAAAACGTTCCAACCCACACTCGGGTCAAAATCGAGTTATTAAATAGCAAATTAGTCACGGGGTTACTATTTAATAGCTGGAAAAATTTGGTAGCTCTACTATCACTCTAAATATGAAATCATGACTTAGTAGCCCAACCCACATGTATGAAGAAGTAATACGCGATTGAACTTCAATCACGATTATCTCAAAATGTTAACTTTGTGGGTTGGAACGTTTTTCAGAAAGTACGTCCAAATATAATATTCATCATCATCATCATTATGTCAGTCCAAAGACGTCCACTGTTAGACATAGCCTCCCTCAAGGTTTTTCTCACAGACCGCACTTGGGCCACCCGCATGCAACCGCTTCCAGCGACTTTAATTGAAAGAAAAAACCAACAAACAATTATTATAAAGAAACCTTCATATGGTAGTTCTAGACGTGACCCCTCGTAACTAAATTTTTTTCGTAAAATGAGATTTTTATGCAGAAAGATCTGAAAATTATTTCTGGTGTTACCTTGTAAATGCCTCCTGAATTATAATTCATTTTATTTTCAGCTCATATTTGTAAAAAAATAAAATATATTTTATGTACTTTGTCTCTCCTGGAAAGTTGCTTAGTTTGCATATAGGAGGGGTCACATCTAGAACGATGATATTATTTGTTACTATTAAACCAGTCTACACTAGCAAGTTTCATCTAATCCATCTGGCAATGTTTTCGTCTAGCACGCTACGGTTTTAGTGACCTCATCTCCTAGGTTGCAGGGTATGTAATTATGTACTATTTACCGCGATGTTTGCCAAGTGCTAAGACATTTCCTTCCAAGTTTGTGAGCGGCCGTTTCCGCTAATATAAACTAAGAGCGCCAGCTCGACATTTCCGTAATACAAAAAATGTTTTCGTTCGCACCATGTCTCGGCGCGCGGCGTGCCAATATAGCTATACTCTTTTATATATTTACACACTGGCAGTTAACAATAAAGATGCTATTAAAACTTGAACCAATCTGACACTTCCATCCAAAGTTTCAGTGTAATGTCAGGTATATATTTTTCCTACAGATAAATATCGTGTAAATTTTTCGGTTTCATTTATGTTTTGTATTGTTTTAGGTTCCCTACATAATGATTCAATCAATAATCGTAGAACCACACTTGTATCTAAGCCGAGTCGATCAACAATTAGAATTGTAAAAGTAAGTGAACTGGTGAACATTGTCGTTATTAGAAAGTAGAGATAAGATTTTTTATTTTTCTCATCTCATAATTTTTCTGTTCAGGATCCTAATAAGTCAAGGCTTAGTTTTTGCAACACAACAGTATTCGATGATTTGACAGGTATGTATTTTATGTGTTCTGTTTTTTTTAATTATAAAATGTAAGTATTAAACTGTATTTAAAACACGGTCTCTGTGAAATAATATTTTGACAATCGGCATTGATCTCATTATTTCGGCGTTCAGCATTCATAACAGCGTATACGAAATAAGAGCAAATAAATAATTACTTGCAACAAAGCATTCCGTCAAAAATAAAGAAATAAATTATACATTAACAGTATTGGCAAATTAAAAGAGAAATTTAAATGGTCTTAAAAAACCTTTAGGTATCTTTCAAAAAGCTAGGTGTATTTGAACCAAATAATGTAAGTATACTTTTGATTTGTATATCACGATGCATGATAATACGCCAATTGTTACAAAATAGGTATATGTGATATGCTTAATAATAAAATATGATCACGTAAACTAACGTGATCATATTTTATTACATATTAGCGCTGGTACAATTGCGTTCGAATCATACGACAGCACTATACAATAACGGCTATATCGACTTTCGGACCCCGGAGCCTAGACACGGCCCTTTTTTCATTGTATCTAGATATGGTTACATTAACTCAATAACCCCGATCCATATGTACATAAACCTAGAATATTCTGAAAGAATTAGGAACGTCTTCATCTAACAGACGTCTTCAACTAACATAAGATTGCTGTCAAACGATATTCTGTTGTAGATCTCTAGTGAAATCCAGAGCATCTGAGGATGCTCTTTCCTGTCCATAGACCTTTGATTTTTGCGAAAGCAAATCTTTTTCAAAGTCGACAACACCTGAGTTGTAGCTTCGGGAACGCTAGAGGCCGTTGTATACATCCATAGCCTACGAAAATCACCATGTACTATTATGTGGGCTGTATGCTTGACTGTTTAGCTAGTATTTATCTATTGTACATTTTCTCTCTTAACGTTCACCGTAGTGTATGCCGAGCAACTATTTGTAATTGATTCCAGTTACCAATGAAAGTGTAGCCACGCATTCTATCAACGTCATCAAGATAGTCCGACATACGTGTCGGACAATAGATCTGATATGTTGTGTACTTAAAGAATCTCCTAAATATCACGAAGTTTTAATTAACGGCATAATAAACTGGCTTATTTTACTTTTTTAGGTCAGTCAGTACCTACTAAAACTTATGGAAATGTTGCATATAAAAAATAAATTATAGGTATCTACTTTTAATTACCTGACAACATCTTTCTTGATAATAATTTGATTCTTGGCTAGAGTTTGTTATTCAAGGAAAAATATTAAAGTTATTATTTTGTGTGCGTTACGATTGCTCCGCCAAGCTATACAAACAGAAAAAAATTTCGCCAAAAAAATTGTCGGAATTTGTCAAAATCGAAGGGAACAAACTAAAAATTTGTCAAAGTAAAAATAAAGAAGTTATAAGGATTTAAAGTTGGCCGTGCGAACGTAACGTCGACGATTGTGCGGCCATGGAGATCTCAGCAACTGCTTGGGTTAGAGATCTAATTCTTTTTGTCAATTGATGACTGAATTTGTCAAAAATTGTCAGTTGTGCAATGGGTGGGATTCGTACCACCGACCTCTCGATCGCAAGTTCAATGCCTTATCCATTGGGCTACCGCCGCGCCGTTCATAAATTGTTAGGTGCTATTGAATCTATTCCTGCAATCCTTGGGACAATAGCTCACTACAAGTGTTAGTTTCAAGAAAAGCCGGGATATTTTGCTACGATGACAACAAAAGTAAATTATGTAAGTAAATGTTAAAAAATACTCTATTTGCATCCATTTTCTCACAATGGTTTTATAGAGATTTAACTAAATTATCATTTGTATTATTTGATTGGTTGATTTTTGTAAGTACTTACAGATTTATAATTTTTATAAAAATGGTTCTGTAGATGTTTTTAAGGAATTTTATTTTTTTGTTGATTTTTTGTAATCTTTATATTATGTTTGTTAATTTTGCAAGCAATGATGAATAAACATATCAAATTGAAACATAAAATTTTTTTATTTAGTTATAATACATTTTGCAGATTGAGCTACATGTTGTCTAATATAATTGCTGATTTCCAGTTAGAAATATTTCCAAATAAAATCGAAATTATGGTTACCCTGCTCGGACATTGTTTGAGATCACATTATTTTTTAAATTACACGCGTTAAAAACTGTTCTGAGGGTAAAATGATATGTCATTGTCATTGCCATTCTAATGAGGTTAATATGTCGAATAAATGGATGTTCACACCGAAATCCTAGCAGTTATCGATGAAATCGAATGAGATATCAACCTACGAAGTAACGTTTCGACCGCGCGTCGAACACTACGTACTTTTTGTTTTGGACTGATTTCGTCTGTTTAACTAAACTTTGGTAATATTTATTGTTTTAGTTAGTTTTGACAAATTAAGAACTTTCTTCTTGTAACAGTTTTACTGTATGAAGTCTTAAAATTTAAAGAAATACTTAATCAACAATAAAGAAATAACAAGTGCACGATTGTGCGGCCATAACTTCCAAGGTGAATAATTCGTAAAATATTAATCTAAAGCTTGTAAATATATTTTCGATAATTTTTGACAAATTCATTCTACGATTGACAAAAAAATTAGATCTCTAACCCAAGTAGTTGAGATCTCCATGGCCGCGCAATCCTCCACGTTACGTTCGCGCGGCCAACTTTAAACCCCTATAACTTCTTTATTTCTACTTTGACAAATTTTTAATTTGTTCTCTTCGATTTTAACAAATTCCGACAATTATTTTGGCGAAGTTTTTTTTCTGTTTGGATAACTTGGCGGAGCAATCGTAACGCACACTATTTGTCTACTGTACATTTTCTCTCTTAACGTTCACCATAGTGTATGCCGAGCAACTATTTGTAATCGATTCCAGTTACCAATGAAAGTGTAGCCTCACATTCTATCAACGTCATCAAGATAATCCGACATACGGGTCGGACAATAGATCTGATATGTTCTATATTTAAAGAATCTCCTAAATATCACGAAATTTTAACTAACGGCATAATAAACTGGCTTATTTTACTTTTTAGGTCAGTCAGTACCTACTAAAAGTTATGGAAATGTTGCATATAAAAAATAAACTATAGGTAGTCGTATCTACTTTTAATTACCTGACAACATCTTTCGTGATGATAATTTGATTCTTGGCTAGAGTTTGTTAATGTAATATAACCAGCTTCAAAGTTATTCTTTAACCATCTGGCATAGATGAGTGACATGTCCACTTTATATAAAATCTTGAAGGACTCATTTAATAGTACTCTCCTAAGTCAGTTACACTTTAAGGTACCTACTCGATCTGTGCACACTCCGCAGCTGTTTCGAATACCAATGTGCAACAATAATGTGTCCCAAAATAATCCACTGTTTCGAATGTGTAGACAGTATAATGATATTTGCGCTCATGTTGATATATTTGTGGATGGTCACACACAGCAGATTCATAGAATGCTTACGCAAATTGAATGCACCTTAACCTAATGTATATTACACTCCTAGTCTCAACTATATGTATATATATATGTTTTTAACTTATTTTTTTATTGTAACGTTCACTTACATATTTGAAGCTGTATAAATTCTAAATGCTGTGTATAGTAGTAATTGGAGTGCAGATTTAAAAATGTTTAAATGTAAAAGTAATCCTAATCACTACTTGGTCCGTATTCTGTACATAATATATCTTATATTAATAAATAAATAAATATTGCCATCATTTAATTATTTTTAGCAATTTTTATAACGATTTTAAATTTTTGTATATTGTATCATTACCACTTGATCTGTGGTAGTTTTCTTACCGGGCAACACCGAAGCCATTAAATTACATTCGACATTATCTGTGGCTGTTCCGTGCATTTCGTGGAAGAAGACGCTTCATGGTCTTTGTCCATAATAATTTTTATTTTATTTTTATTTAGTAACGGCGTGCTAAAAATTTCATAAGTGAAATTAATATTTAGTACTATTACAAGATAATAGTAGAAAAACATTTTTATAGTGTAAACTAGTGATTGAACTGTTAAGAAATTTAAGTGTCTGCCATTACTTATCCGTAACGGGATAACAGCTTGGTTCTACGCCCTTTGTTCTAATAAAGTGTTTAATCAGCCAAGTGCATGCATCTTTCCCTGCAATACACAGGTTAGTTTCTAATATGTGGCCTTTTTCTTTTTATAATTCACCATAGCGTGATTAGCGTGATTTCGTTGCGTCAACGAGGCGATTACGCATGGGGGAAAGTACGTTCAAATACTTCCTAGTGTAATGTCATAATATGTGGTGAATGACGCATTGTATTTTTCAGGATTTTTGAACGAGGAGTGTGATGATACTATTATCGAATTGTCCAAACTCTCGATCGCTGATCAGCACGAGGTCACTGTATTAGACAACTTCCATGATACCCCAAATCGTATAGCTACACCGAAGGATTACGTGTTGCGTCGATGCAATCAAACGGATCCGATACTATTTGATGAATGCTATCCGGATACGTGAGTATCAAATTGTCATATTTACCTTTGCCTCCAAAAAAAACAACAAATAATTGGCGGTTATTTAGGTCACGCTAAAACAGATACAAGATGGTGGTGTTGTTGTTAAACATCTGCATCATATGTATTCTGTAGGTAGGCGTCACTGTTATAGATAAGTTGTATTCATGAATGACTACATCCCTATATTTCGATATTTAATTACGTACTTATAATTATCTACTAAATTGGTCATACCTCTTGTTTCTGTATGAATAACTAAATTTTATTTTATTTAGGCGTCAACATAAAAAATTGAGGTAGTTGCAAAAAGATTTTACATATCCGCTTTAGCAACAGTTAGATAATTTATAAAATTTAAACTAGAACAATATTTTATAAAGTGAGTTTCAGAGTGAACATTTTTGCTGCATGCATTTTAAAACTTTAGTTTTGTGCCATTGAGACCAAGGAAATTAAAGTTATCAAAATAAATATACATTATCGTCAGCATCTGGCCTTACCAAGGTAAAATAAGGAACATTATCTTTTTGTTTCTTTACACTTACCTTTTATTTACATAACACAAATTAATATGTTATTGTTGGTGTTATTATTCATACCTCACATAAACTGTGGAGTTATATCAAGGGTATTTTTTGTACGCCCCCTTGAAAGATGAGACAAAGCAACTCCATAAATCGGTTTATTTATACATTATCTAAATGTGACATTAAAAATATATGTGATATGCTTAATAAGTATAAATAGTTTTGCTATGTTGTGCAATAATTTACAGTTTATACGTAATTTACATATCACCTACAATTTTTTACAAGTAGAGTGATGTTATTGTTCTAATCAAATAAGGTTGTTGATTAACTGGTTTGCAATAATATCCTGACTAACAATGAGTCATAGCATTATGCTAAACTAAACAAACTGTTTAATATGACCTATTTTCATATGTTAAACAGTTTGGCCCGTTTGGTTTATTTATAGTTTTAGTTATTTTGTTGTGTGTACTATATTACTAATTTCAAATTTGTTATCAACATTTTGGGCAGAAATATTCTTTTTAACCTACTATACTATACAGAGGTGTTTAATTCATCTTACTATTAAGCTCAAAACCTATTTTTACAATAAGAACTAAACATTTATTTAGAATTTTACAAGATGGAAAATTGTAAAATTATGAATAATAGGTATTTGGGTATTCCAATGATTCTTCAAAATGGTGTGTTGCCAAAAGTACCCTTGAATGCATTTTCCTTGACAACTCAATAGTCAACAATGTTCTACTTGAGGTTATTAGTGTCATGAGGCATAACCTTGTCAGTAATATTTAACATTGAGCATCACATGATACATTTAAACAATATTTTTAAATAAGTATATTGTTTTAAAACTAATTTATTCACTGCATATGCACCATTGTTGATAGCATAAGTGAAAGTTCACAAAATATGGCTTGAATAATCAAGTGGTCTGTTTAATATTAGAAAGCATGTATTACTTAAAATATAAAATTAGAGAGTGTGCTTGAATGTGTGTGTTCTTTTTTCAATATGCAATCATGAATTCATGTTTAGAGAAAAATGCATGTATCAAGCATAGTACTTCATTCTATATAAAAAAATGCATGACTGGAGTTTCTTTGATTGAGCAATCATTAACAACATTCTTCTAAAAACTAGATGTTTCTATTACAAACTAGCTTTAGCTTATCACTTTGCTTGTGTAGTGTGCCACTAAGACATAGCCAATGTTACTGAAGGATTTGTGAGTTATTCTATTTGTCAAATATTTTTTAACTGGTTCAGTAATTTCTGAGATTAACACAAAATACAAACAAAAATTTAATATTAGTATCAAATGATAAGTACGCACCATTTGTAGCTGTCTCATAATTATAGGTATATAAGTAAAATTATATATCTATCAAATATAGGAACAAGCCATCAATGTTTAAACATCTTGTGTTATCTGGGTCAGCGAAGCAAAATGGCTACTTGTAATGATGCAATAATTAATAACAGAAATTGATATGTGGCTGTTAATTGTGTAATACATATTTATATATGCAGCTAAATGCCAGAAATGAAAGTCATTATTAGTCTATGACTCTACGTAATACTTCTGCTAAGATTGTTCTAACAAATATGATAGTATTGTATTGATATCCTCTGGTAGTATGTCAGTGTGACGACTGTGACGACTTACACATGCATCAATATTTGTACTGCTTATAAATATATTTATTCTGCATCTAGTTGTGTATTTGATCAGCATTTATGTGGAGTGACAGTAATATGCAAAAGTTTCTAATGCAACACCAGATATTGTGAAGTAATTCTTCAAGAGGTTGGTTGCTAGGACTTAAGTAGGTATTAATTGGATCTTGAGATATTAGCTACTGCTTAGTACTAGTAAAATTTTTGGTGATCTATGAATAAATCTACTAATCCTACTACAAACAGTATAGAAGTCACTTCCAGTGTAAGTACTGTAAATCTTCAATGTATCTTTTTTTTAATGTTTGTATAGTACCCTACATAAAACAAATAACAAAAACTGTAGTTTAACTTGATTAAGCCCAGAATAAAGTAAGGGTTGTATCAGTAGGATAAACATTACTTTTTTCTTTAAAGCAATAACAAAGAAAATGTTTACTTGCCTGAAAAGAGGTCTTGTTTTTGATGATGACCTCAATAGTATATTAAAGGACATGGTTCTAATTAATATTGAAATATTAATATAAAATAAATGTAGGTACTATTTTATTATTTTAATATGAAACATAGTAAGTTTTTATACACATGTTGAGACTAACATAAACTGTCAGGCAATTTTAGTTATTAGTGCCGCCCTCACGCCGCCAATTATTATAATTATAAAATTATGTTGCATGATATTTATAATATACTTTATGCATATAGTCACTATAAACAGCGCTGTGGTTTATGCAGTCACAGTTTTATTGCCAATATGTCGAATCTTGCAGGTTTTATACCGGCTTTATAATTTACTAGCTTTTGCGCGCGGCTCCGCCCGCGTGGTACCTACATCAATAAAAAGTAGCCTATGTCCTTCCCCAGCTTTTAAACTATATTTGTACCAAATTTCATCTAAATCGATTGAGTAGTTTAGCCGTGAAAAAGTAACAGACAGAGTTACTTTTGAATTTATAATATTAGTACCTAAGGATTATATCAATGATTGGTTCCTTAGCACGGGACATTAAAAACAACACATTTGGTTACATTGGACATTCAAAATAAAACGGGACATTAGAAACTACGTGCACATAGAACATTCAGATTCAGAACTTACTATTTATGAGTCAGGTTCTTGTCTCGTCTTGTGACAGCACCCACAATATTCGGGAGTATTGGCAATGGCGCGACGACCGCTATCACTAAGGCCTGGTTGCTTTAACAAAAAACTAGTCGTGTTAGATAGAAAGAAAGAAAAATATTTTATTTGAATCTCCATACATACATAATTTTAAAAAACAATAATGAATACAATTAAGCAGAAAACGGTACATGGAGATCAAATTAGGCAACTGCGTCAACTATTGTTGCAGTATATACTACAACGGCTACACAGTTAAATTTGACACATATTCTATGAAGAATATGTCAAAATTTAACAGCTCGTTTCTTGATGTAGGAACTGGGATTAAGCCTACAGTTCAGTTAATAACAATATGTGGATATTTGTAGGGTGTTGAAAAACTGCCACAAAATCGGCGAAGGCGTGTACGGCGAAGTGTTTCTGTGGCGAGACAGAGATGGCCGCGCGCGCGTCCTGAAGATAGTTCCCATCGCCGGCAATATCAAGGTCAATGGGGAGAGTCAGAAGGACTTCCACGAGATCATATCTGAGATTGTGATTGCTATGTGAGTATTCATATTTAATATTATAACTTTATATGTGTAAATGTAGGTAGGTGATAAGAGCGATCATTTCTCTCTTTTCACATTGTAAAAGGCCATCAAACTAACGTGATTTTATAGATATAGTTGAAAGAGTAGAAGAATACATAGACCGATTAAAGCTATAAAATAAATGTTATTTTTGTCTTGTTATTCGGTTCGGCGAAGTGTTATTCGGTTAGGAAATTCTGATCAGCTTTGTTTATAAACTTTTCCACTGCTAGGCATCTTCTCTGAAGGGTTAGGCCATTGTCCATCATGCTGAAGCTACTATACTCTATTGTGATCTAAACCGGGTTGGTATACTTCAGACTTCGTCGACAACATTCTGGTGAACTCTCGGACACAGGTTTCTTTATGATGTGTTTCTTCGCCACTAAAATGAGCAAAAATATATACATAACATATCTTTGGAAAGTCAGAGGTGCCTACTGCACTAGCCACGAGTCAATCGCGGTTAAAATACAAATTATACTGAAACCACCAGAGATGGAAATCGATACATTTTACATGAAATCCGATATTTTGCATGGCCTTTACGTAACTGTAACGTTTCATAACAGAAGTTGCAAGTTAATGAGCCGGCCGACGTGGTATTGTTAGTCCACTTTCACTTTCGGACATGACATTACAATATTCGTTCAAAATTACATGTTACTATGTAATACTATTATAGTTACAGATGTAACTTGTTATATTTGGTCTACTTTTCATGTTAGAGATTTTACCCGGTTTTTAAAGTTATATGACTTCAAAATTATGTGCGTATTGATTGACAATTATCGCCTGCTCCGTGCCTCGGAGAGCACGTTAAGCCGTCGGTCCTTGGGAATAAAAAAGGCTAGGGAGAAGAAGAAGAAAATTTGTTACCAGTAAGTCAGTCATGCTCACTGCTGTGATTGGCGGAGTAAGTACAGCCAATCAAATCATTTGACATGAGTTTAATTTGGTACGCGACGATTAGCCTTTTAAAAACTGGGTGACTAAGTTCTAAGTAGTTGGTCCATCGTTAGTCATTGGAACTTTAGATAGCATACGTAGAAACAATACACGATGGTTCCCGCGGTTTCACCCGCGTTTATCGTTACTGCGCCGCCCCTGTGAGTTGTAGCGTGATGTTATATAGCATATAGCTTTCCTCGATAAATAGGCTATCCAACACTAAAATAATTTTTAAATCGAACCAGTAATTCCTGAGATTAGCGCGTTCAAACAAACAAACACACAAACTCTTCAGCTTTATTATATGTATTAGTGATTATGGACAGTTTAATTGTTAGATAAATACAAGGTCCACCAATCATAAACAATAAATATGTATGCTAGCTAGGTGGTAGGTAAATTTCTCTGATGAGTATTCTGTGTTGTAAGAAAAAAGATACAAAAAGTACGAGAGTAACAGTGATAGCTATCTATAAACCAGAACGCTTTAATATAATCTATGTCAATAGGACACGTGGACTCGATGTCCTCGTCGCTCATGCTATCAAATTGTGAAAACCGCATCAATATCCGTTCAGTGGTTTTGCGTAATTCTGCAACGAACAAAAATTCTTAACATCGTTGCTTTGGTATAAAATGTCTACAATATAGATATTTTTACCTAGTTTTACGTTTAAAATAACAAAGTTTGTCTTTACGTGCAGCCTCTTAAATATTACGTGAAGTAATTTTTTTCTTACTTGCCTTATTTGGCAAACAAACAATTAGCCCAATGCGATAGCAGGTTGTAAGTTTAAATCCTCCTTCCCTGCTTATTAATGTCATTTTATAGACACAATAAAAAATCTATTGTTATGTATCTCCTGGAGATTGAGTAACGGTTAAGCTAATGTTAACTTTAAGATAATGTCATGTGGTAGATAAGTTATATATCTACTCAATGCATTTTTTAAAAGTTGAACTACATGTTTGGTATTTTTGAAAACTAATGATAGAAAAATCGCGGCGGGGTCGGATTTCATCCATTGCGTTACCGTCGTAAATACACTCCTATCATCTGACCAGAATTCTAGCTTACCTGGAGGAGTTAATAAGGATACTAGATCTACTTAATGCATTTTTTAAAAGTTGAACTACATGTTTGGTATTTTTGAAAACTAATAGATTTAGTGATAGAAAAATCGCGGGGTCGGATTTCATCCATTGCGTTACCGTCGTAAATACACTCCTATCATCTGACCAGAATTCTAGCTTACCTGGAGGAGTTAATAAGGATACTAGATCTACTTAATGCATTTTTTAAAAGTTGAACTACATGTTTGGTATTTTTGAAAACTAATAGATTTAGTGATAGAAAAATCGCGGGGTCGGATTTCATCCATTGCGTTACCGTCGTAAATACACTCCTATCATCTGACCAGAATTCTAGCTTACCTGGAGGAGTTAACAAGGATACTAGAGATTTGTAACCCAAATCTATACTATTATTATAAAGCTGAAGAGTTTGTTTGTTTGTTGTTGCTAATCTTAGGAACTACTGGTTCGAATTGAAAAATTATTTTAGTGTTGGATAGCCTATTTATCGAGGAAGGCTAATAGGCTATATAACATCACGCTACGAGCCACGGAGGCCGCACAGAACCATAAACGCGAGTGAAACCGGGGGCACATCTAGTTGCTAATCCTTACTAATATTATAAATTCGAAAGTAACTCTGTCTGTCTGTCTGTTACCTTTTCACGGCTAAACCACTCAACCGATTTAGATGAAATTTGGTATAGATATAGTTTAAAACTTGGGGAAGGACATATGCTACTTTTTATTGATGTAGGTACCACGCGGGCGGAGCCGCGCGCAAAAGCTAGTAAACTTATAAAAAGACAACCATTACATACGCACTGCTTTCAGACTAGAAAATAGAATGATCAATAAAGACGATAAAAAAAATTAAGACTACGTAAATATAAGTTTACTAGTACGCTATTTTTGTTTACTAATAAAACAAGTAAGAAAAAATGCGCTATAAATACATATATGACTATCGTAAATTAATAATTGTCTTTAAATGTGTCCTTGTACGAATTACTGCAAACTTGTTTCCTTATTTAGATTGATATCAGCTGATATCGATAATATTATAATCGTTAACTGTACAACACGTTTATTTGGTGCCAATGAATGACGAATGTGTATTTATTTTATCGCATAATATTATTATCATGTTTGGAATGTCCCACCGTCGGGCACGCTTACTGTACGCGCTGACGATCACACACGTTTGTGTGGCTGTATGCGCCGAGAGTGCTTGATGCTCAGTTCTTTATTACTTTTGGTAGTAGTAGAGTCTGTGACCCTCAGGCTTATTAATGGAAACAGCATTGGACATGGCTACGGTTCTCATTGTTTTCTTCCCCTGCTATTAATCAGTCACGACATGGCTAATTTACACTTCTTTACTGGATCTTCTGACTTCTCCATGTCATCCAGGCTATCATAGCCACCTTCAGGTCTTTAGTCTATCTCCGCCGAGGATGTCCTACACTATATTCATCCTTACTAATATTATAAATTCGAAAGTAACTCTCTGTTTATCTGTCTTCTATCTGTCTGTCTGTCTGTTATCTTTTCACGGCTAAATCACTCAACCGATTTAGATGAAATTTGGTACAGATATAGTTTAAAACCTGGGGAAGGACATAGGCTACTTTTCATTGATGTAGGTACCACGCGGGCGGAGCCGCGCGCAAAAGCTAGTATTTAGTAAATATTACCCAATATACCCCACTGACTTTCTAAAAAGCCTATTCCCCACCAAAATCGATTCAATGAAATAGCGACAAACACAGACAGCTACTTTTAGCAATTATAATATTAGTATAGATGTACAGATCATTTTAATACATCTACAACTAAATTATAGGTACAAACATTCTTTCCCAGCTGCTTTAAGTACCGTAACGACACACAAAAATAAAAGTATATTTTTTGCTAATCGGCTCGTACCTAATCTCGGCAAAACGGTCCGCTTCCGCTTTCCGCGGCCGATCAATTAGTTACGAAACGTTTCTACCATTGCCAATGCGACTGTAGATAAGAATATTTTTGCTTACCTTAAATATTGTAGCTTGGCAACTATATAACATACTTGCAATAATAATTGGAAGGCCGAGCAAACCACTACAGCAGATTTAAGACAAATAACACTAATGTACTCATTTAACCCGTGGCATAAAGTTGCGCTTGTTTGCGTGCGTTATAAGGTCGAGACTGAAGCCCCGGGTCTTGCGTTGAGATTTTCTGGTGGAAATATTTTTGTATTTTCACGGACTCATGGAAAAGGCTTAAGTGGCTGGAGTCCAAAACTTACTTAGAAGGTCGAGATCGAAGCCCGGGTCTTGCGTTGAGATTTTCTGGTGGAATTTTTTTTTGTATTTTCACGGACTCATGGAAAAGGCTTTTAAGTGGCTGGAGTCCAAAACTTACTTAGAAGGTCGAGATCGAAGCTCGGGTTTTGCGTTGAGATTTTCTGGTGGTTTTTTTTTTTTGTATTTTCACGGACTCATGGAAAAGGCTTTTCTGGAGTCCAAAACTTACTTAGAAGATCGATATCGAAAACCGGGTCTTGCGTTGAGATTTTCTGGTGGATTTTTTTAGTATTTTCACGGACTCATGGATAAGACTTTTAAGTGACTGGAGTCCAAAACTTACTTACTGAAATGGATGTATAGTACTCCTCTGCTTATCCCCTTGAGGACACGACACAACATAAAACATGCTATTACAATTTACATACTTTTACGCTTTATACACTGGGCGTGCATAATCGACCGGATTTATGTTATTTAGAATATTTGTTTATAAGAGAAGAAAACAAGATGATTTTTTAAAATATTTATTTGCGACTCGATTTTACGCTGCATTAGCGTGAAGGTACAAAACTCCCACAATTGGTGGGCTCTAAGCAAGGTTACGAACAATACTATTAATATTTGTTGTAGGTACGTGATCAAAGGTTATACGATGAACACGGTAGTAGAAACGCGTGGTCGCCACGGCCAGTATTGGATTCGCTATGCGGAATACAAACGTATGTGGGAACAAAGAATTTACACACAAAAGATAGGAAATAAACGCGCAAACGCGTAAAATACCTAACATGCGCATACCGATGTTTTCCCGGAGGGGTTGGATTAACGGTCACTTTCCTCGTGTTTCAACCTTGACACACATTTTTACGTCATCGATTTCTAAGATTTCTTCTCGGAAACGTGCTTTGTACGTTTCTATACATTCACAGTTTCACATTTGAAAAGGGCAAAAAGAAATGTAGGCAGGGAAGTATACTATCCAAATTACGTCAGCTATGTTTATTGGGAGCGTGTCTGTCATTTACTGGAAACATTTCTTGGCTCAGCACTACTATTAAAAATATGTTGCGAGAAAGACTTGATAACACTGCTAAACTTGCCAATCAAATATGAGAACTTAACGATCGGCTGCATACGTAAGGGTGAACTTATATCACGGTTCGGCAGATAGTCTCTATGTAATATCATAGAAATGTTTATAAGGAAACTAGCTGTGCCAGCGGTTCAGCTCGCATGGACTCTCCTATTTTCTTCCATGATGGCGCACTAACTCTTTCTCTGTTTCTGCTTAACCACAATTTTAGGCTGTTGCCTAGGTTACTTCATGCATCCAAATGTATACTAAACCTTAGCCAGATAACGTGTGGCCATATTAAAAAAGTATCGTATAAATCGAAGCAGTGTTTCACGATATATTCTCATAGAACAAAGAGATATTGTAGTCATATCTATACTAATATTATAAAGCTGAAGAGTTTGTTTGTTTGAACGCGCTAATCTCAGGAACTACTGGTTCGAATTGAAAAATATTTTTTTGTTGGATAGTTTATATATCGAGGAAGGCTATAGGCTATATAACATCACGCTACGACCCACGGGGACAGCGCAGTAATCATAAACGCGGGAGAAACCGCGGGCATATCTAGTGAAATATACATATATATATACCTCGAAAGATAAATATGTAAACTAGATGTTACGATAAACGCGGGTGAAACCGCGGGACGGTTTCACCCGCGTTTATCGTAGCTGCGCCGCCCCCGTAGGTCGTAGCGTGATGTTATATAGCCTATAACCTTCCTCGATAAATAGGCTATCCAACACTAAAAGAATTTTTCAATTCAAACCAGTGCAGTGGTTCCTGAGATTAGCGCGTTCAAACAAACAAACTCTTCAGCTTTATAATATAAGTATAGATATGTTCATGTTTATATATAATATCACATAAGCGTCGTTCAGTTACCTAGAATGAACGATAAAGGGTCATATGAACACCTGGTAGGTTTACTAATTATTCATACGTTGACACCTTGTTGTCACGTAATTAGTCATTTGTTTAGATATCAAACAGGATGCTGCCACCCATTCACGCGAGATAATTCATTAGTCATCTCTCAGACCGCCCACGTTTGGTGTAATCTGTAGGTTTCATTTTTTATATCGCACCTTTGCTTTTTATATTACCCCCCAGTCAGTTTTTATCATCGGGTTTGTCTGCATCCAATCTCATACCAGGTTAAAAGGAATACGTATATACCTTATGTAGGACATCTGATTGAGTAAAAAACACGGATCCGAACATTTTCACAAACATTTACATAAATTATAATATCAATAGGCTTTTAGATGTATACCTACTTATGCAAGGCGACTGTGAATGGAAGCAGTAAGGGAGAACGTTCTTTGACAAGATCAAAAACATTCTAGAGAAAAGCCAGATTTTAACATAAAACGTAGCCGTTATACCTTATGTAAAAATCGTTTTTATACTTAAATAACTTAGCCTACGTTGTAGTAATAAGACTGAATTTATATATAGTTTTTTGGATGACTCAAACTTATCTGTAAGTAAAAAGATCGATCCGGAAAGTCTAGCAACATTGAAAAATAATTTGACCATCTTTCAAACTAACAAGTTACTCATTTACTAAGTTGGCCCTGGGATCTCAATCTATAAGTTTTGTCCACTGGTTCTGTCAATCCCAGGCCTATAGAGCGGTACTGGTAAAGATAAGAACCGAGTCTTGATTCTTACAGAAAGTTACAACTGGTGTTTTTGTTCGCAGGGAATTGAGCGCCTTGCGCGCTCCCATAGCAGATATCGAAAGACACTTAGATGAGGGGAAAGACATAGAAGCGCTGGATTTGCACGCTATAGAGAATGCCACAGATGTCTTTAATGAGGTAAGTGACCCTACGTATAGTTTGAATGCCGAATCAATCAATCAAATTGGCCCAATAACAGCAAATTGCTGGGCCCCTCCCGATCATGTATGATGTATGATTGGGGGAGAACATGGGTAGGGAGATCGGATTTTATAACTTGGCAGCACGTTTGTTGCAATTGCTTGTATGGTCACCTCGTCGTGTGGAGTGTTGGGGTATTCGATATCCGTATAGGACAAAAAACTATCATCTGTTTAATTTTGTAATGTCCTGCAGATGAGTCTTTTTAATTACCTAATAATTAAAAAGTGTCTTATGTCCTTCTACTTGTTGCCCGCATCTTTGCCCACGTGAATCCCACAGGAACGTATTAAATAGTTAAAACCAAATATTTGGAATAAAATTGTCCTTCATTTTATTTAGGTCATGGTCTGCTATGTGTGCCAAGTTTCATCCAAATCAAACGGTTTATGCGTAATTGAGTAACAAACATTCATCTTTACAAACTTTCACGTTTATAACATTAGTACGATGGGCGTTTGCAACATTGGGGCGTTAAGACATCACTCGCCTGTCGCTGTAGGACTTGCTGTGCCACCAGCGAGAGAGACAAGAGCCTCTAGTCCCTCAGCTGACTGAACAAGTGCCGGGGGGGACTACGGCGCTCATGCTTAGAAAAACAAGTAGGTGGTAGGGTTTGTATAGAAAAATAAGTCTCATGTAGGTAGGTGGTGGAGCGTTGTATGCAACTACTGTGAATTATGTGTCGGGTCCGATTCCCAGGTCGCGGTAAGTGTCTTTAGGTCTTTTCTGAAATTCTCAGTAATAAGATGTCGGGTTCGTTTCTTGGGCCGCACAGTGTTATGGTGTTGTCTATCAAAAAAATCTCAGCGCGGAGTCGGGAACTGCGCCCGGTTAATATCTGAAAATAGTTTCCTTTGACGTGTAGTAACAAACACCTTAGCTATCAAAATGTGGCATACACCTATGCCTAACGCTTTGAGTATAGCATTAGTTCTCAAAGTGGTCCAGGTGTCCACGGGAGACTCGACGGGTTTCTACGTTGGTGTGACAAAAAATGGGGTTCACAATTCGTAAGCGGGGGGGTCCACGAAAATTTATTTGCTTTCGATAGTGAAGAAATAAAATGTTGGCTAGACTTCACCGACTGTTCGACAAGCTCAGCGACTTAGTTGTAAAAAACTTGCATATGCCATATTCAGTACCAGCGGTTTTTCGATTTCGGTGAAGAAAAAAAAAAATACGTCCTACCGCGATAGGTTCCGTTCCGAGACTTAAAAAAAAGGTCGGCTCGTAGAGATTTGATCAAATTTTTTACTTGAATTTTTGCATTTAGCTGCAGGGGGTTCACCGGAACCAGCTAAATTTTCAAAGTGGTCTATGGTACAAAAGTCGGGGCATCTCTGGAGTATAAGTATAAGCGTGAGACTTAACTAATAGAAGAAATATTATTACATTAACGAATAGAAGGTCTATTTATTTCTATATTATAATTAGTATTATACTAGACTTAAAGGTTCTCCAGGTCAATTTAACAATAAACAATGGTAACTACATTGTAACAGTTGGCAGGTGAGAATCAATGATGTAACTCGTGAACAACGGTTTGCTAAACAATAGGTCTTTACGTAATGTTTTGATTGTGACGTATGAGATGGTAATAATTGGAAACTGACAGGTGACTCCGAGCTTGGGGCACATACGTAGTCAGCATTACCTATATTGTATCATTCATTTTTTACCTTCTGTGAGAATGTGAGATAAAATTCTGAGTCGACAATTAGGAGACGCATGTTTGATATTGGATTGCTGAGTAAGGGTCCTGCGCGTACTAACGCCACTGTTTCCAGCACTAGGGTCAAAAGTTACTGGTATCCTGTTGACGAACGCCTTCTTTAGAGGTCTGAAAACCATCTTGTAATTACCGCCGAGCACTCAATATAAAGTTGAATAATGTTCCACGTGTAAATATACCTTAGTCAATGAATAAGTTATAATTTCGGCCTGCCAGTGAATAAAAGACCTACAAAACTTAATAAACGTGAGGAAATATCTAATTTGTTATGTTTTTATTTAATATAACTCGTAAAATCCCGATATAACGGCAAAAAGATATAGTAAGATCACTACAAACAAAACTGTCATCATATTTTTTTTATACGTCGACAAAAAACATGCCTCTTCTCAGTGTTAAGAAGGTTTAGGCAATAGTCCAGCACGCTGGCCCAGAATAGACATCTTAGAGAACATTATATGGAATTATATTTTATATTAAATTTAGATTATACAGAAATTCCTCATTCACACATTCGCGGAAGAAATAATACGGTTATTTTCCTTCCCGGAAACCGAAATGCAATAAAACATTATGACTCATAGAATAACAAAAATATAGAGAGCAAAATATTATTTGGAACGCGGCCATGTTTCCCCGTAGATTGACGTAGAATATCACAAAGACGTTTCTAACAATATAGGCAAATATTCGTAGAAGATTGGTCTTACTATCTCTGTATTATGTTCTAAGGTTCAAATGACTATACAACGATAGCAATTCAATATAATTGCCTTCTACTTATCATAGACCTACTGAACGCTCAGTACGGACAATTCTAAGGAATTTAGTTATGTAATCACAAAGGTTGTCGAGAGAATTGATGACAGTAATATGTCAGATCTTTTGATACAAACGCGATTTGAGACGCAAGATGGAAAACGTTTGCTGACAGGGAACATAGCTTTGATGTAACTAGGCTTGTCCACAAATAGTTGTCTCGACTCTCTGAGATGGTTTTAAGACAACTGTGATCACAGTTTTATTTGTAGTTATTTTACCATAGCGTTTTGCTGTTGGTAATGGAATTTACCGAGTTATCTTAATAAGGAATGAATTCATAGACACTTCTTTCTTCTCGTTATATGATTAGATTTCTGCGCTTTATATAATTAATCGTATAATCCGGCTTCTGTGGACTGATTGAATGAGGTATGTTATTTGTGCATTTTTATTTATGGTTAGATGACGTCAGTTTGAAACATTGTTCAGTTAATAGGTAATTTTGGTAGGAACACACACAGCACAGCTTTCTTGTAGACCCGGCACCCAATGTTTTCCTTGGCAAGAAAATTATAGATGAATAGTAGTATAATTATTTAATACCTATTATGATATTACATTAGGAAATTCAAAGGAAAAGCTACAAAAATAATTTGACGACTCGGCACTCGTAAACTTGAGTAGTGTCGTTTGATTTTATTTTAATAAAAATAAGTTGGAATATATTACTGTTCCCTAAAACCCCTTGCCGTGCGGTTTCGTCTATGGGTATCGAGCCAATTAGCATTGAAAAGTATTTGTAGAAACAAAGTACTTTTGCAGTCAAAGAAAAATGCCAAATGTTACATCTCTCGACGCAACTCAACTCGTCTAATCATAGACATGTCTTTTCATAAATGTTCTAATCAGGTTAAAATCATGACCTGCCGACGATCGTCATCAGAACACAAAGGCGAATTTAAATCACTGACGTAGGACAATTAATCGCTTAGCTGGTAAAACGTTGACGCAGTTGTCTTTATACTCATTTATTATTTACGATCATCGTGATTATAAGAAAATATTGAAGCCGACAAGTCATCGCGATACCTGCTCTTGACATAGCAACAAAGACCTGTACAGTCTTCCACTGAAGGTTAAACGTAACTCATATCAGCTACAAAGTATATAGACACGTGTTAGCAAATGATGAGTAGGTATGTGCGTCGCACAGTACGTGTGCGATTGTGACAGCCGACGTAGATTGGTTACGAGAATAATACGATAATAACATGGACCAGTTAACTGTGCTTACGTAAAACCTCCATTGACGGTACGCATATCGATTAGGGTCAAAGTAGTTTTGAAGGAGAGGTTATGACGATTCCGATGTTTGCATAACTAATCGATTTGAGTTTGTGTTCCGGAAGTGTTCTAAAATCAATTAACCTGTTATGATTCTGGGCAAATCTGTGTTCGGCTAAAGATTTCAATAATAGGTTATAATCATAAACTACTACGTTTAAATGTGGTCACATTTCTAGACGATCTGACACAATGCCAACATGACACCTTAATTTCAAACTAAATAATATTATCACGCTCATTCCTATTGATAATTGTATACTATCGTTCGCTGTCTATTGTATAAGCTCGGTCTTCTTAATGTGGACACTTTTTCATACGATCTAAGTACCGTAGGATAAATCTATGTTCAGCAGTGTACTGCTGCAATGCAGTGGACTTTTGCAATCAAACAATGAGTTGCTGCAAACTATAGGCTTTATATTCTTTAGTATGTGACCTATAGCTAACAGATGTGGAGAGATATTGTATTATATACTAGCTTTTGCCCGCGGCTTCGCTCGCGTTAATTTAGAATTTGATAATCAATTCGGGTTGTACTCTGCTTGTAATAATATAATTCAATCATGATTCAAAAGACACGTGGCGCCATATATTACCATAAGAACGTTATTGTTGTTTTACTCGGGCACAGTAATTTTTTTCGGGATGAAAGGTAGCCTATGTCCGTTTCTGTACACTTGATAACGTAAAAATTTCAGGTTGATCGGTTCAGTGGTTTAGGCGTGCAAATGTAACAAACAAACAAACTCATTTTCGCTTTTATAATATTAGTTAGGATAAAATTGTTAGTAGTTTACGTTTGCCAGAATTAGTGGTGCTACTTAGAGCATATCAGGAAAAGCCAATAATACTAACGAAAGATCTCAATATTGGCTATAGAAGCAGTCTTACTAAAGCTACTGAAACATTATTTACGATGAAGACTTCTCTTGGCAGTGAGAAGCATTCCTGTTTATGTATTTAGGGCGTTCGGGTCTCGTATCGAACACTTTACCAAAGTCTAATTACGTGTCCCAATGGTACTTCGTTGCGGTATTCGATTTATCGCTAATGTATTTACGACCGATGTTTAACGACACAAGCGTGTGCGATGTTCTTAATAATTAAGATTCTTAATAATTACGCAGATTCTGTGCAAGGTACTTAGTGCGCAAATAATAATTATTTATTTCTCTCTCACCCAGAATGGTTGAAAAAATCAGGTTTTAAACTAAGTTTTACATGATCGAGTAGGTGAGTCTGTGTGAGAGACTGGTGTGTGCCCTAGGAGGACCTGTATGACAGATTACCAGCCTCTCCTAACTCTAGATAAGCCGGAGCTCGAGTAAGTGCAACCACGTTGATTGGTATACAGAAGTGCGAGATGTATAAAGAGAGACTAAATAAAAACATAATTCTAATCATGTTAGAATGTGATGAGTATGTGTGCTTGTGTGTGCGTAAATAAAAAAATAAATCGTAAAGACGATTTACGGACATACAAACAGGTATTAAACGTACTTTGTATGCCTTTTTAAATTGGGCATGGCCGTCTACCAGACTTCAAGCATGTTGTCAAATTATATCAGGATTCTATTTTATTGAGCTGTGGAAATGTTATCAATAGACAGCTTCGTGTGTATTTATAATAATTTGTTTTTATTACGAACAAAATTTTGCCCGAGCCTCCGTTAGCTAACCGTTCCTTTTTTGTATGAAAGGAACTGTATGTCCTTTTCAATATCCCTGACAAAGTGTACGCGAAATTTCATGATGATTGATCGAGTAGTTAGGCGTGAAAGCGTTACAAACAAACAATTGCATTTATATTATTATACTAGCTTTTGCCCGCGGCTTCGCTCGCGTTAATTTAGAATTTGACAATTAATTCGGGTTGTACTCAGCTTGTAATAATATAATTCAATCATGATTCGAAAGACACGTGGCGCCATCTATTATCATAAGAATGTTATTGTTGTTTTCTTCGGGAACAGTAATTTTTTTCGGGATAAAAAGTAGCCTGTCCGTTTCTGTACACCTGACAAAGTATATGCAAAATTTCAGAATGATCGGTTCAGTGGTTTAGGCGTGAAACGGTAACAAACAAACTCATTTTCGCTTTTAGAATATTAGTTAGGAAGTTAGGATAAGCTAAAGTTTATATAGAGGAGACGTGTTAAAGTTATAACGAAAAATAATGAATTATACCTACCTAGTTGAACTTCGATCACTGAGCGACCACTAGTTATTTATACTAATATTATAACGCTGAAGAGTTTGTTTAATTATTTATTTGTTTGTTTGATTGAACGCGCTAATCTCGGGAACTATTGGTTCGAATTGAAAATTATTTTAGTGTTGGATAGCCTATTTACCGAGGAAAGGCTATAGGCTATATAACAATCACGCTACGACTCGCGGGCGGCGCAGTAACCTTAAACGCGAGTGAAACCGCGGGCACATCTAGTTATACCTCTGGGAAGATGTGGGTGTGCTAACACTTCTACCCTCTCGGCTTATACAACCAACACGGTAGTATAATCAGCCTTGTTATAACAGTGATAAAAGGCAGCCTTTTCAGCTGTCGTACATGGAATCGAAAGTGTCTACGAGCACTCCATAACCCTGACACTTGCAGTATAAATATCTAACATAGATTAATATGCGACAACGCCCACTAAACCGTTACGTCAGGGATTTGCTTCACAGAATACTTAACTACAGAAGTCAGGCTTTATACAAAGCGTGAAAGTAATTGGCGGTAGTTTGGTATAGGTATGAAAACTTGGCTTGAAATTAAATGGCTTTACGTAAGCCGTATAATAATAGCGTTTGTGTTAAATGGTCGTGGTAGCAGAAAATTACGTACTTTTGTGCCTAGTCTCTGGTCACACGTGGACGCATGCGTACAACACTTGAAGGAGCTTTGTATTATTGCACCTTGTTTTTAACCGGCCATCTGCATTTATGTAGTTTGTGTTTTTACTGACTGTACCGTGCCATGACCAAGACAATAATAAATTCGCTAGAATATTTTGATCAGTTGCTATAGCCGTTAGGTGCCTCCTTCGTGCCTGATACTATCATCGTATGATTCGCTGTAGTCACGTAATAATACAGAGAAAGGAAATGTCATACGAAACCTATGCGCAGTCCACAAGTCTGGCAGATACGCATGATTTGACGTAAACAGTGTAATCAGTCTGCAAATAGTACCTATACGGAAATTAATGTAATTTAAATAATTTAAACTTCAAGATAAAAAGGTCATATGATAAAGATTTGTTAAGGAATATCTATTCAATATATATTAAAAAAAAAACTACGTATTTGTTATTTTACAATGATTTTCGCGACGCCCATTCGGTTTATTTATTGAGAGCTTGCGGGTTTGAATTTCATCCATTGCATTATCCATGAGAATCCACTTCTAGTAAAAGCATATTATAGCTGGAGGTTAGCAAGAATATTACTAGTAATAAACTTATCAAAAACAAGAAAAACACATGGTATACTGCATTTAAATTGCCCTATTTCAACTTTTCTATGGATATAGTTACTCCTAATGCAACCAGTCGAAAATACAATGATGCGGGGCTTTTAGTCAAAACCCTCATACGGAAAGCTATGTTTTAATCGCTATAAAAATAATCAAAAGCTATTCTACATCGTCAATTCTATTCACCGTTCCTTTCCTAATTTACCTCGCTATATGTGGTCCCATTTCTAAGTTTACCTGCAAGAGAATCCACAATAGGGTCGTCCTTTTATCACAAAGCCGTGAGTTCTACCTGCGTCGAAATCTACTTTCATGTTGGCCCCTTTATGTATGTAATGATGCTTTTGAATTATTGAATTGGCTAAAGTATCTACCCTTTTTTTGGCTAACAACTTATAATAGTGTTGTCTGCAAAACGTGATTTATTTCGATCTATAGTTAGGTACGGTGAGTCGAGTTTCGAGCGTCTTCTAAGAATAATAATTTCAGAATTGCATTAGCAAGTCTTTACAATTCTCTATGCTAAACATGAGGAAAACGATGTTTTTTTATTATTTTCCTTAAAGAATGTTTGCGTAGGAACAAATAATTAAACAACGATTATTCTGCGATTCTGAAACGTATTGACACGTCTTGTTAAAAAAAAAATCCAGTTCAAGATTTGCATCTTTTTAATAAAACCTACATATTTTTAATTTAAGACGACAGTTTAGAAATGTGGCAGAGGTTTTGTAACTTACAATCCCGGTTATGTGTTCTTGTTAGATATACGCGGGCGAAGCCGCAGAATCTAATGTAATGTAATTAGGGTGGAGCTATATAAAATTGGAATGTACAACTTCAATCTCTTTCAATAGAAGCAAATAACTTACATAACCTCACATTAGTCATGAATGCATTTAACATTAACGATTGCCTCAGCATTCGACAAAGAATGAAGTCATTACCGCTCATGAAATGATTCTAGGAAAGTGATTCATTATACGGCAAAAGAAACATAGAATTTTACTTTCGAAGTCGAATGAATCACTCTATTCACCACGAACAGTGTGTTTATTATTTGTTTGATAACGTAACTAGGGCGCGCTCTTATCGAAACAAGACACCCGCTATCTACAGCCCAGCTGGCGCATAATTTGCGTAAACCAATTATAAATTATGATTATGAGCGGAATATATTTTTCTTATTACAATAAGTCATTGTTGCGGACTTCATTCATTGTGTGCTGTGGGTAAAACGTGTTGTGTTTATCACGGAACACACGCGTGTGTTTGGCTAATCTCCAGGCCGATATCTGGATAGCGGCACGCGAATATCGATATTTTCGGAATGTTACATTGAAAACAACAAATAAACACGGCGCTCTTAGTGCTTTTTTAATTGCGCTTTGAACTATTCAAGATAATTTGTTTAATTTTCAAAGCCCACACGTACATAGATATCGTTGACCTTTGTCTCTCGTATCGCGATTGTCTCGCTGTGGGGATGTAAATAGATTTTTTTATCTGGGTTTTGACGATTTTCCTTCGTTTTAGCATTGCACCGTCTACAATATCAGGGTTATTATTTTAGAAGCATATCGTTTGTAACTTTTCAAATTATTAGTAACCTCAAAGTAACATTTGAGACCGTCAGTGTGGGACTACTATGCCAGTTTTAGCACATCAGCTCTGTAGTTTTTTTTAGTAGATTGTAGCCAATTAACCCTGTGTTCTGGTCCTGCAATTGCCAGCCTCTCCTTATGTTAACAAGTTTTTTTTGCAAAGTTCGACAACGCGAGAGTCGTGATAACCTGATGTTGCGAGCATCCATGATAATCATCATACCGGATGGGGCGACTGACTGCCAACTCGGATGTATAAAAAAAATTGTGAGCATATTCTTACAATTTCTTTTATACAACCGAGGTTGTTTAATTTTACACATCAAGATGTAAAAGAAGTTAAGTACAGAATGAATTTGATTGACTTAAAAAGTTGAAGGAATGCCTTATCTTAAGTTCAAATAGACTCATTGCATTCCTTTATACAACTATGCCATGTCTTATCTAAAGATCTTAAAAATGTGCCATCGCCTGGCGACATATTGCATGCCGACAATCACATTTGACTTCCTGTCATTCTCTGAACATAACGTGTCATCCGCTTGTCACAACATAAGCTGATTTTATAAATGACCGCGTGTAAGATGCTTGAAGTTTAATGGAGATATTTGAGGTATAATACTTGTATGTGATGAAACATTTCATACATTTTCTTCGGCTAAATAGTCGCTTCGTTTCGTGTTTTCTTGGCTGTGTTTTGGACGGAATATGCAATCTATAGACATCACGTATTTTATTTACAGAATTAAGTCTGTTGGCAATGATTTCAATGAATAGGCGCGACATATGGCTAATGTATAGACGACCATTAGAGCCATAGGTATAGAAAATTTAAAAAAAACAAGTCTGGTTTTGTGTAACAAATCAGTTATTTATGTCTGCGCGGAGCAATTGACTCTAACAAGCCGATTCAGAAATCAGTTTTTGAGGATTTTTATGGTTAATGCCAGATTTTATCATATTTATAAATAAATGCTAGTAAATCGGTGCCCGGATTTTCTGAAACCGATTAGTAACGTTAAAATATTAAACTAAATATGTTAATTAGAGTTTTATCAAAATAATAAGTCCCAAGTGTAATCGCTGGACTTGATAACTGACGATATATTATATTATTTACATAAATATACTTATACCGCTTTATACTAAAAGCTTGGACCCTAGGGCGGTGCGGGAAACCCCTAGTACCCGGGTGTGTTAGCGGGGGACTATACAAACATTTAAACTACGGACACGGAACGGGGTGACCATATATATAAGCAGTACACTATCCGTGAAATCTTTAAGATTTTTATGACCACATTTTGTATCCTGGGACTATACATTATTGATATCTGATAGTGAAATTCAATCCAATGATTATATCATATAGAAAGAAGTGTAGACTAAAATCATCATTATATTTCAGGTACTGGCAGTAAGGTGCGTATACGGCAGCTATCCCTCTCGTCTGCTCGATCTGTGGGATCTGTACGACGAGTGCAAGGGCTCGGAAAACGACAATCCAGCTATCTTGCCATTAGATCAGCAGTACATTGTACTGGAACTAGCCAACGCGGGCCAGGACTTAGAAGGCTATCAGTTCAACAACGCTGAACAGGCGCACGCTTTGTTCCTGCAGGTGAGAAAAAAAACTAACTGACAGCTGTGAAAGTGACGTTTTACTTTTTTTTGTTACTGTGGAGTATTGGCATGTTGCTCTTTGATTTTAAAGTTTGTTTTTGATTCATTCGTTTGCGAGTGTTTTCCCCTTGACCCTTACCATTACAAATTTGTTATTCAATGTGCTGTTTTATAACTTCTTTATGAAAGTTGTAGAGATCAAAATATATGATAGATCATGATGAGTGGTAGAAATTCTCATGTGATTAAAAGTTTCTGAATAGAAAGCTATATAATATATAATCTTGTTTTTTATTTAATAGCAAGAACACTTTATTTACTTTCTTGTATATGTAATGCTGCCAGATGTACAAAATATTACTGAATATAATCTTTAGACCATGACAGTTAATACAATTCATTTCAACCAAATGTAGTTCATGTTTATCTTTTTAAAAGTATCCTATATACATGGTTTATCTTTTTAAAAGTATCCTATATACGAGGCTCATTATGTCGTTAACAAATTTTATCAAAATCGATGCAACACTTACGTTGTTTGAAACTTCCTTTGAACTTGATTGTTTGTATCTTTATATGAGATGGACTTTGAATAACAAATCTATAAAGAGTAATAAAATCACAAATACATGCCAATACTCCCAACATTTTTACGTTGTTTGACATGTTTTTTTTTGTGTATTTTTTTCAGTGGCTCTCAACTGCATGCACAACGGACCCCCGCGGAAGATAAGCGATTGTCTAGTTCAAGTTGTCCACGTATCTTGACTAGATTATCACTTATCCTTCGAGGACGGTTTCGCGCGCTTTTCATGTGCCAAGTGTGGAATTTTTAATTTGATTTTTATTTTTGTCTAGCATGTTACTAATTTGTTGTATTTTTTGTTGTGTAAGGCTAAGCAGATTAGCATTTTTCTTTTGCAGCTATTGAATGTTCGATTAGTTATCATTTCTTATTATAGTAGTAAGTTCTTTTTGTTATCTACATAGTAAATTACTGATACTATCGCGGTATCTTCACAGATAATTAGCAGCATGGACAGCCCCAAAAAAAAAGAGTTTTTTAAAGTTCTAGATTCTTGATATTCTATGCTAACTTTTTACAATCATTTTCAATGATGCTTTAGTTGGTCTTAGTTCGGACCACTAATTACATTCTGCCTATGGTACAGTCGTACCAAGTTTATATGGCTCGAATCAATACTAGCACTTGAGGAGGTTAAATTTTTCATGTGAACGTAAATTACGACCATATATTTGTGGTACCAAGTTTAAAATTGAAATAATATTAATAAATGCTATTCTGCTTTCGCCTCATCTTAATATTTATTTTGCATATTTGTGTTTGTAGCTAACTCGTAAAAGATTCATAATGTCAATATGTACACATAATTTAGCCGTGTTAAAAATGATTAAAAGCCTATCTTATCATGTGTGATCGTCTACTATTATCCAAATATTTTGTATACATTATCAAATAGTGTAAATCACTATATTTATCACCCATGTCCGTGTCTGATTTGATAATGAATTTTGATATCTTTACAATAAGGCTAGAAATTTCGATTATTCACACGTATCAATGATGCAATGTTTACATTCTTTTTCTACAGTTTTGTTGTCATGTATAGTTTATTATTGTACTGCTAAATGAGACACAACAGATACGCGCAGAAGTCCAATACTACATAAAGCATGGAAACAGATTTGCTTGTGTAAAGTTATAATAGACGCGTTTTGTGTTCAAATAGTCAACGAATACCCCACGACTCTGAAGTTTTATGCTAATAAAATTAAATTAGCTCAGTTTAACGTTAAAGAAAATCAATACACGAAAACACATATATTCTTGTCAGGAATAAAGGTTTTTAATAGATTCTCACATCTTTTAGAATCTCAGGAATTTCCTGAGATTTATAAACAGTAGGTATCTGGCATGATATTATAATTAAAGTAAAGCACATGTATATCCATCTATTACACCCTACCTTTTCACAGACTTATTAAGTTAATAAATTAGATACAATGAAGGCGTAAAATTGACGCATACCGTCATTTCTGATGAGGTCGGGACTTCTGTACCTATTTGTTCTGTGTGTTTAGCGTGAATAAAATAAATTAGTACTGCTAACATCTGAATCATAATATTATTTCTAACAATATTTTTGTGTGTAGGTCGCGTACGGTTTGGCAGTTGCCGAGGAGGCGTTCCAGTTTGAACATCGTGATCTTCATTGGGGTAACGTCCTGATAGCTCCTACCGAACAGAAGGTGAGTTATCATAATATGTTACTAACTTTTGCGCGTGGCACCATTTGCGTGTAACTTACGTACATCAATAAAAAGCCTTGTGCTTCTTCGGGTTTTAAACTATCTTTGTGCCAAATTGTATCCAAATCGGTTGTGTGGTTTAGCCGTAAAGAGGTAACAGACAGAAAGACAGAGTTACTATCGAATTTATAATATTAGTAAAGGTTAAAGAAGCAGCCGGTAGTCCAATGGACTTACGAGGCGGACCCACTCTTAACATAATATCTCCTGCGCAGATGGTCAGTCTTCGTTAAGATGCCGCCGTGGCCGAAATTTGGTCTGGAGGCCATTATGATAACTATCTGTAGGGGTTAATCGTCAAAATGGCTGAACCGATCATGTTGAAACTTATACATGTAGACAAGCATGTCATAACATTTGATTGTTTAGACATTTCAAGTACTAATTATTATAAATGCGAAAAATAAATACTAGCTTTATTATTATTACTAGTGGTCGCCTAGTGGTCAAAATTCGACCAAAATTCCTAAGCTTTTTTCTGTTTTTCTTTATTACACATAAATAAAGTATAATAGGAGGTAACCATAGTTACAAAGAATTGTACGACGTCAGACGAAAAATGCCGAAATACTACGAACGCAGTTCGACTGCGTGTGTCAAATGCATAGTTGTGTGCGTGTAGTGTTTTTTCAGAAATTTAATGTATTTACCTAATGCATATTTTATAAAAATATTAGGATTCGCCCCTCCTTCTCCATATAAATTTTAACTGTGCCAAATTTCATTCACCTCCGTCCGCACAATTTTCATAAAAAGTGGTACAAAGTTTTTGCTTCACGTGTTAATATATAGGTACTTGTTAGGGTATGTATTTTGCTTGTGGCTGTAACGAGAATTACTGATGTACATTAACGAGTCTCATTGAGGAAAATTTCTTAATGCGGCTAATTACGGCATTACGAAGTCGTTAGCTGTACTGAATAGTATCATTACTGACTAATTATTATGGCCATCTAATTAATTAAACTTGAAAAGCTAATTATATAACTAAGGATCTGGCTTACCACGTCTATATTAGAGGTCAATCTTGACGCGTGTCTTGACTTTAGAACATAGTCGTATACGTAGACAATAAATACAATAAAGATAAAATATCTTATGTATACAAAATTCAAGTTTGATGCATTTTTGACGTCAGTTTTGATGCAAGTTTTGACCTTAGAATAGACACATTCCTATATACTTACGTAGATTTAAATAACATCTATATAATATGGCTATACGTCAGATTTGACGCATTTTTGACCTCATTCATACGTGAGTTTTGATGCAAGTTTTGACCTTAGAAAATAAACATTCCTTTATGCTTACGTAGATACTACATTAATTGCCATTTTTAATATATTTATACGTTATATTTGACGCGTGTTTAGACCTTAGTATATTGACGTATATATATGTGCTTATATAATATATTATATTATAATATATGAAATTTTATACGTAAGTTAATTTTGATGCATTTTAACCTTATCTTTACGTCAGTTCTGACGCTAGTTTCGTCCTTAAAATATAGTTGTATATCTCGCATAATTAGAAAATTTATTGGAACAATTTCATGTGTTTATACGTCAATTTTGATGCAGTTTTAATCGTATTTATACGTCAAATTTGACGCATGTTTTGACCTTAGAACAGAGACATATATACTACGTACATTATATACCATAGAAGAACCAGGAGAACTGATAAGTAAATTATGACGCATGTTTCAAGGCTTAGGGAAGTAGACGTTGTTATTAACAAAACGTAACATGTTTAAGTTGATTCCCGAAAGGAAATATACGTGTTTTGTTCTTCTTTTGCCCGCGGCTTCACTCGCGTAAAAGTAGGTTAGTTTATGTTAGTGACAGATGTGTGTGGTAGTGGTGATACTATAGCTTTCTAATAGTGAAATAATGATTAAAATCGTTTGTGTAGCTTCCGAGCTAAAACCTTTCAAACAAACAAACATAAAATAAACAATTTTTATCATTATAATATTAATATAGATGGACTAGATGTTCCCGCGGTTCCACCCGCGTTTATCGTTACTGCGCCGCCCCCGTGGGTCGTAGCGTGATGTTATATAGGCTATAGCCTTTCTCGATAAATAGGCTATCCAACACTAAAAGAATTTTTCAACCCGAACCAGTAGTTTTTGAGATTAGCGCGATCAAACAAACAAACTCTTCAGCTTTATAATATTAGTATAGATTTAATCCACTGAATTGTTATTTGGATATTCTATCACTAATCCTCAGTTGCAGCATTGACTCTGACAATAACTATACCGAAAAACAAAGTGTTTTGTGGGGTTGGATCCATTTTGCAAAACTACGTCCAATTATTCTTATGGTAGGAGTAGTATTAATTTTTTTTAAGTTGGCTTCACGAATGTGCTCCTAAGTTTTAATGTGGCGTCGGGTTCGATTCCCGAGTCGAGAAGTGTTATTACCTCGGTCGAGTTTGAATATGGGCCCTCTGGGTCAAAAGGTTATATATATATAGGGGTCATTTCTTTTCATTACTTTTACATTTAAGACGAAGAGGTTGAATCCTGGGTTTTTACACCCATCTCGTTTTTGGATCACACAAATTTTCGTCCCGACTCCTCAATCGGCGCATAAGCAAAGCCCACGTCACCACTAAACCACTACGTCATCCGTGCCGTCAAGAGTTCGATCTCATTATTACGAAAAGTCTACCATTTACGCAGCTAAAACATTTACGTATATTTATAACCTTGCCAAAAGTGCCAATCACCTTACCAAAGGTGGACGACTTGGGCCAAAGACACGCGCAGTTGAACGTCTCGCTAGTCGGGGTGATGGTTGAATGAACTTAGCAGATAGGACGCGCCGGGTGAAATGTATTGATAACAATATTTGAGTACCTCGTGATTAGGGAGATATATGCACGTGCTCAAATAATGCACATTGGGCCTCGCTTGTGTCCTAATTTGAATAATATAATATAATAATAATATTCTACCACATAGACACAACACCATCTAGCCCAAACTAAGCAGAGCTTGTACTATGGGTACTAGACAATGGATAAATTACATACGTATATTATACATAGAAACACTCAGACCAAGACAAACATCACTGTTCATGCACATTGCACACAAATGTTTGACTTGTGCGGGAATCGAACCCGCGACCTCGGTTATACTAACCACTACGCCATCGAGGCCGGCGATGCTGAGTGATTTCAATGGTCGGTATCGCAATTTATTTATTTCTATGAGTCTATCATTACAGGTTCTTTACCTAATGCGATAGTATAATAACATAACTAAAATCTAGTACTTAAATTACGTAATATAAAAGTAGGATACTGCAGTGGATATCCCGAGTAAACTTAAGAGTGGCCATGAGTTTCTTGCTGGTATCTTCTCATAGGCTCAACCCGAACCTGGCAACTAACGTAAATATCAATTCAGTAACTTCACTAAACTCACTCAAAAATTTTGAAGTTCATAAGTGTTACTTTGTGACCTAATTGAATAAATGAATTATGGCTGACTGACTGACTGACTTTGCCTCGCCGTACGTACCACTGCTGAATGTGTTCGACAAAAAATGTGATTCACAAATAGTTATTTAAAGTTTGGATTTTCTTTGTTATCGTTGTTTAAAACGCTTCCATGACTTTGCAATGTCAAAGCTTTCGTCAAGTCTTTGAAAATATATATTATTAATGAGTCTAGACAATGGAAAAGTATTTAGTCTGGGCGCCGGAATCCGAACGTAGACATAGTCTCCGTCCCGGGGCCCAGACTAAATCTACGTTTACGCTTTTTGTGTAAATATTTGTGTATGTTATTATTATTACTTATTAGCTATTTCTATTTAAGTAAGGGTAGTATTTAACTGCGCAGCAAAAAAAATACTAATTGCGCAGCAAAAAAAGATAATTGATCAGCAACTCATGGCCAGCAAACTTTAAAGAGATCAAACTAAGTCGTCGGAGCCCCGTTTCGCGGGGCTCCTATTTTTGGGTGGATTAAAAAAAGGAACCTAACATAACCTAACACTTTCGAGACGGAATGCAGTGATTTGAGGCGTATAGATGCTCGTTATGCTGTGCAATATTTGCTGACCAATTAGTATTTTTGCTGATCATTATATTTAATCCCTTTAAGTAATATTTGGTTAAAGTCTCCGGTATAATCTAACTCATTTTCAGCGGAGACCTTTATGTTACAATGGGTTTTTTATAAATAGGACTGAAAACTATTTATCTGTCAAATGTTGGAATGCCAGACATCATTGAAACCCTATTGTGGCTTCTGGTGTGCCACTGCGACTCAATAGGTTAAACTGCTAGCCGCTTCGAAAAATAAGAATATCACGGAACTATTAAATGATAAAGCAAACATATATTTGAGCTCATAATCTATACTACTTAGCCTTTATACATGATTGTATTTGATGCCCTCTAAAGATTATAATATAATAATAATGATTGCGATCAGCAAAGGTTTCCCGACTCCGCTTATCATATTTTAGTACCGAGCGTTATCAGTCGACTAACATACATTTACTATTCAGATAAAGATAATATAGGTTAATGTTTGAGATGTGTAAAATATAAATAAACAAAATAATCTAATTATCCGCGCGATAACTTAAGTATATCAATTCAAGATTTCGTTTTGTATCAAGTTAAAATAACTAAGTATATGTTTAATGCTGGTTTATGTTTAAGTTACCTACCACTATTGTTTAACGGTGTATTTAAAAAAATATAATGTTGTCTGTTACTTGGTACTTAGTAACCCTTGTGTCTTCAATAAATAAAGCTTTTGACCTTTCACTAGGAGTCAATTGAGCATCTTCGATACGCTATTTGCATATTTACAATTACACAGTAGACATCGTCAATTCGTCATTTAATTTGATAACTTTAAATTTTTAGCAAACATATTGTACGTCTACATTTAAAATTTTATTCTGTTCGCGGATCATGTTATTCACATAAAATGTGAGAGACCACAAATGTAGAAATACTATGTTCGTTTTATATAATGTATGTAGCTATCTGAGACACAAGAACTATTCTTTATATAAGAGATATTAAGTATAATATATTCACAGAAATATTATATAAAGTATTTTTTTTCTTATTTTTTTTAACCGGCGAGCGTGTATGAGGAATGTGATGAAAGTGAATAAAGCCAGAGAAATGTGTCAGGATCGTAGCAAATGAAAATCCGTAGTCTCTGCCTACCCCTCTAGGAAACAGGCGTGAATCTATGTATGTATAATTTTAAATATCCAACTCAGATATGCCATAGAGTAATTCAAAAGACATTCTTTTATTCTTTGGTTGCAAAACACGACCGGGCGTCGACCTCAGCCTTAGGATGAAATGTCTCGGTCGAAAGGTCGGTCTGAAGTTCAAAATGTTATTCATTCGCTGAACAAGGGCATCGCGTAATTGAAGATCACTGGAATCTTAACGACGAGTCCCGGGCACTATATGCTTAAGAATTTAATATAACTTAGAAATATGATATACGCATCATATTCCTATATGGATAATATTATTATTCATAACTAGATTTTGCACGCGGCTTCGCTCGCCTTAATGTAGATTTTGACAATACAATTTCTTTCTTTTGGGCGCAAGAATTTTCCTGATTGAAAGGGTATGTCCTTTTCTTTCCCCCTGATAACGTGTATGCTGTATGATGATCGGTCGAGTAGTTAAGCGTGAAAGCGAAACAAACAATCTCACGTTCGTATATATTATATTAGTTAGGATATTAGACTTTATTCTCTCACAGCCATAACAAGATATGAATTACCTAGCTTTGCCCCGCGATTACATATTATGCGCGAATATTTACCACCTGTGTATCCTTAGTTATCTTTTTTATTTGTTTACTGATTTTAATGTTAGCTCAAGTTTATTTGAATCTTGACTGAAGATGACATTTAAATTGGTTCAGCTATATTAACAGTAAAGTATATTAACAGGTTCCCTGTCCGATGAATCACATATGATACATAACAATAGATTTTCTATTGTGTCTATCACGGGACAGCGAATGGGTTAAAGAGAAATAGAATATTTTGTTCCTTAAGTTTACTATTTAAAAACACATTTTAAAGGATGTCAAGAGTTTTGAATATAAAAGTTAACATACATCACAGATTTGGTCATGTAACTTGGTCAAGCCACTTGCAATGTTATCAATTCAGAATAACATGTGACTCTAAGTGTTTCTGCAGCTCTGTGGCACAGCCCACAGGCACCTTTTTGTTAGTCAGAAAACATAGGAACACGGTCAAAGCCTTTCTTTAATTTTTAATGAAAAAGTGGTTAAATCGGTCAAGTTTTGGGGAAGGAAGCAGGGGACTACGAAAAACGTTGATTTTGTGTACTTTTAATAGGTATTTTCGGTCCAGGCTGCAGTTGTCTCTATCGCGCTCTGCGGGCACTGCGCGACAGCAATAGATTTTACGAATACCTATTTTTCAATTCTCTCGCCCTTAGTGTTGCCTGTGTGTGTGTGAAAAAAAAAACGGATACAAACACTGCACGAATGGCATAGTCGTTTAAGCGGTCGTCTCGTCGGGGTTTGATCCCCACACGGGACCAAAATTTATATGATTCACAAATAGTTGTTCCGAGTCTAAGGATCTTTGTGTCTGTTGTTTAAATCTTTGTAAAGATCTCCGTGACATAAGATTTATTCCTAGTGCAGGAGTTGTCTTTTATCTATACTAATATTATAAAGCTGAAGAGTATGTTTGTTTGCTTGAACGCGCTAATCTCAGGAACTGCGGGTCCGATTTGAAAATTCTTTCAGTGTTAGATAGCCCATTTATCGAGGAAGGCTATAGGCTATATAACATCACGCTACGACTCACGGGGGCGACGCAGTAACGATAAACGCGGGTGAAACCGCGGGAACATTTAGTAAACAATAAAATGTCAATGAACAATTAATTTGTGTTGTTTGTATCATAGTAAAATGTTGTGTTGTGTTTATCATAGTAAAATATTATGTGTTGTGTTAATCATAGTAAAAAAATGTGTTGTATTTATCATAATAAAATGTGTTGTGTTGTGTGTTGCAGTTCGCGACGTTCGTGATCCGCGGGCGCGGGTACCGCGTGGCGCGCATGGGCGTGCGCGCTACGGTCATCGACTACTCGCTGTCGCGCGTGTCGCTGCGCCTGGCAGCCGGCGACGCCGCCGCGCTCTACAACGACCTCGCGCAGGACGACTCGCTCTTCGACGCCGTGGGGGACTATCAGTTCCAGGTCTACCGGCTCATGAGAGACAAGCTGGGGTATGCACTTACTATTTAAATACCTTATTCTTTTAATATTTATAGAGGCTTTTTACCTTACAAATGGATGTCAGCCTCATCGTGCCCTAATCTTAATACATAGTTACATTATTTATAGGAGGTGAGGTACTCTTTGCAGTAGCAGCCATTCTATACAATAATTTAGCTTTTTACGAGCCAGGCCTCGCTGATATGTCTATGAAAGCTTCCATGTTACTAATGTTGGTTTCTACCTACCTATTAATAACTTGAATACTTGGACCCTCAGTATAATAGATTACTGTACAGATAGTACAGTAATCTATGTATTTCAAAATAGCAACTGTCGCCTCATTTATGCAGCAGAGCGCAATGAATGAAATGAAAAATAAATGTATTCATTCAAGAAATTCGAGCCAAGACGTCATTAATTGCGCTCTGAAGCATAACTATTGCAACAGTAGCTATTTTCAAACAGTTATAATATTTCTTTTAAGGTTCAAATGAAGTGATTCAAGGGGTTTTCTGAAACTCACATCACAAAGAAAGCAATTATTCTAGACAGATTACACCCGCAACTGTAATTTAAACTATGGGCTGAAAGATTTTAGATACAATAACAATTTTCAGTAGAACACATTTTACACTCCTCGGGTTCGATTCCCAGGTCAGTAAAATGTTATAGGATTTTTCTGTTAGTGAATTTTTGATAGCAGCACCATGTCTGGTAATGTGCCCAGTGGGCTGTAATAGACCCGCCCCAAATTACATGAGCAAGATAGCGTGTAAATGTCAGTTTAATGCATCTCTGCCTAGCTCTGTGGCAATATACAGACATAAGTCGATGTACGTGTATTAATAACATTTACTAATGTATGAATTGTTTGACATTACAGAAATGACTGGAAGAACTTCGAGCCGTACACAAACATCCTGTGGCTGCATTACACTGTTGATAAAATGATAACAGCCCTCCGCTACAAGAGGACTAACACTAAGGTACACAAGCATTACATTGACAAGCTGAAGGGAATCAAGAGCAGAATACTTGACTACGGTAGTGCCGCACAGTTTGTGCTAACAGACAACGAATTATAAACGAACAAATTATGATATTGTATTAAAACAATTTTTTCATATGTAAATTTAATTCAAACTAGTCTTAAACAATGGATTTAATAAACTGTTATTGCTATAAATCTGACATGACAATGAATTGCATAAATTATAATAATGTAAATAATGTTTGCTTTGATAAATTTGTTGAAATGATAGACGCTAAAAGAGTTATTTACGATGTTGTCGCATTATTAGAACAGTATCACGATGAAGGTGCCTTCTTAGGTAAGGTTGTGCCTTTATTCACATTAATAAATTCATATTGTGTTCACAAACTGTTGTTTTAATTTACCTCTTAATATATTTAACCTTAAGGATGCCACACACAGATAGACAACGCGGAGCGGGACCGGTGGCGGATTTTTTGTATTGTTTGAATTAGTATGAAACATTACACACACGATCCGTAGTGATATATAAATATGGCGTACTGGTAGCTAAGGACTATGTAATTATTGTCTGCCTCTACCAGTATGATTAGCTAGGCTACAGGAGTACACTGCAAATGGATCTTCTACAAGACCAGCAAGAGGTCTTGACTCGCTCTGCTTATCATTGTAGGGACTAATCTATAATAATGACGCAATTAATAATGCACTTAACATTTTTTTTTCTATTTATGATTATGACCCGTAGTACAATGGTGGAATTATGTCCAACTAGTACCACGGAGCTATCCCCGTAACTTATTTTAGGTACCTAAAATAAGTTAGAATAATAAATTGTGTAAAACAAATGAATGTCTACAAAACAAATAAACGTCGACAAAACAAATGACTATCAGAAAGTGATCAGCCATCGATAGACCTTGCTGACAATTCATGACTTGTTTTTTTTTTGCTTTCTGACATTAATACGTTAATAAAATGATAAATTCTGAGTAATGTCAATAAGGTCGAAACCAAACCCGTGCGCGTTTCAAGGCAGTACTGTCTCCTGTAGTACACGGGAAAGGAAATCTTCGTGGTACAACTAGTTGACATAATTCCACCGTTGTACTACAGGTCATAATCATAAATAGCAAAAAAAATATGTTACGACAGTTGAACCATAGGTAACTTTACTTCCCCGTGGTACAACCAGTAGAACATCGCAGTTGTACCTCGGCTCGGGAGCGCTTTATTTCAGCTACCCATAATGAGAGGCTAAGAAGTAAAAGCGAAGACAATGCGAGATGAATTTTTAAGCAATAGCTAAATGATGCTTAGTACTGGTGACATTAGCATAGAACATTATTTAGAAAGAATTAAAGTTTAATTATTATTTTTATTGATGACTGTATGTACCTACTTTTGGTGAAATAAGCTAAGTAGGTAATAAAAACAAAACAAGCAATCGAAGATGTGGGAAAAATTCCCGCTCCTACCAATCGGAGGACAGGGAAAACCTCTAATAAGATCCATTAGCGGCCAGAAATCACTCGGGAAAATCGAGTGATAATTATTGAAGATTATAAAAATTAACAATTTATTTGTACATACTTATTAGGTACATAATATTGATATCAAAAGATTATTAGATAATAATTTTGTAGAGCAACTTTTAATGTGTAGGTATCTATCTGGAAATGACATTTCAATCGGGCGGTGGCACGAAGAGGAAATTAAATTCCTTCTTGTACCTACCACTGCTGAACGGCTGGCACGAGTTGGTGGTACAAGGAGGACGCCCAAAAATCGGTCACGACGCGCGACGGTCAATCTTTACAGACTAGCCATTTGCAAAAGGAATAGTCTTAAAAATATATGTGCTTTATTTCTATTTCTTAAATCTCTCCTAATCTAATTGGACGGCAATTCGGCAGTAAAGCGCGATAAGGCACAGGTACAATTGAAATATTCTTAACAGAATACATGTAAGTTTATTGGCCTGACCCGGGCATTGAACTGAAGTCCTTGTCCACAGTGGCCGCATCACTACCGGTGCGCCACAGGAGCAATCGAATGATAAGAAGTTTATCAACCTGCATTTATAAAACAAAGTGAAACCTGTGTGACTTATCCTGATACGATATCCATATCATAACTAAAAAACTACATAAGCACACTTTATTGATAGTATTGATACGTAGCATTTGGTGCAGGCCAGGGGGCGAGTCTTAAAATAAGGCTGGTTTTGGAGGACAACAAAATCGGCTGCGATCAAATTTGAATTCGAATGCTATTTAGTAATACAGTGTACGGTCTATGTACTGATTCAAGTCTAATGCACTTTAAGAATACCTAACTAATATATTATGACAGCGCTAGTCAGTGTTAGAAAATAACGTTTTTTTAGATGCTGGTTAAATATTCGCATGACTTGAGTATTCAAATATTTAGTACTTGATAATTACTTTATTCGAGTAATATACATTGTTTATCGAATGCGGTACTTAATTTTTGGTTGACAGTACTAACATAAAAATTATTTATGTTATCACCTCAATTTTGAATTACACGATCGTCACAACAAAACGAAACAAGGTATAAAGTATCCAATATAATCAAGTGCATAAATCGACATTCGAAACAAATTTACGACACAAAAAGAATAAGTATATTTGATGGAAACCTTCAAACTCCCATTAGTAAGCCCACAGAGTAAACCCAAGTTAAACGATTGCACTGGTGAGATTTCAGCGCTCGGATCAGACACTAATATCTATATAGAGCTAAGTTGCTGACCATTGTTTTCAAGCAATGATCTACAACTGAGCTACTGAGGACGGTTCCATAATAGACAAACTCCCAAGTTACAACTTGGGAGTTTATCTATTAAGGAACCGTCCTTAGCCGACATTGCTAGTTGTTTGAACTAAAAATATAGGTACTCGCCTAGGAATGAGTGTTTTAACTACCCTTACCTACTTATTGCATATCGACGTAATGTCGGGCACATTTCCTGTGCTAACGAACTAAGTAAACATATTTTCGCGTCTCAATTTTTATTCATGTCTCTTGTTGTATGCATTGACCGATAGCATATAATATATTAGGCACTATGTTGCTCCTTGTACACACAGCGACACATCAACCTAGACTGTTTGGACTTTGAACTATTAGATCTCTCTCTACTCTAACTCTTCTGTGATTACAACTAACATTTACAATATCGATCAAATATGTAATTAAATATATCAATTATTGTGATATATAAAGTTATATTATATTTTTCGTGTTATGTATTGAAAATCTGCGTAGAAAACAAACCTTTTTGAGACAAATATATAATTCAGAACTGTAGCAAAGCAAATATTAAAAGTAAGTAGACGTTTCTAAACGGAGTCCATGTGTCAAGTTGTCAATCGTTATCAGTTTTCCATCGCTCTATCATAAATCGTCAAAAATGTTTAAAAAATAAGAATAGCAAATAAACAATAAAATAAAATATACACAATATATCATAGAGTTTCCATTTATAATATTTATGTCTTCTTTATGTTGATCCGATATTATTCAAATCTACTTAAAGTCTTCATTTGAAGAGTCTCTTTCATGGAGTTTGCCTGGAGTTAATGATAAACAGACTAAATGAAAAGCAGGCTAAGTGCGAAAATGGAGGCAAGCAATGAATCGTTGTCTGGTAAGTGGAACATTTGTGTTAAAACTGTTATGTAAAAGTGATGTACTAAACTCGCGTGTTTTAATGTAAAATAGTGTTGTCTCCGCCTTTGACTGGATCACCAGCCGTTCTACTGACTCCAGGTCGGACGAGAAACATCGCACAGGACATGGAGGCGCTCAGGCTGTCCCGTCAAGACAATCCTTACCTGCAGGTACGTCTTACATAATTAAAAAAGTAATAAATGCGTCTTCACGCGGAAGTTTTGGTAATTTATTCGTTTTCCGCGATAATGTCGTAAGGTAGTTTGAACATGTGCATGTTTTATAACATTACTTGTGTTGTTTGTTATTTATTGTGAGTTCTTTATCTGTACTTCATTGTGTAGATAATTAATAATGTCAGTAGAAAAAAAGGACTTGGTATTGGTGCCATATGTTGTTGTGTAATCAATAATAGTATGCAAGAATTTACTGTTGCACTTGCTTGTTAACATGCATAATAATTATACAAACTGGATGTTGCACACATGATAATGTTCTACTTACCTTTCTATTCCATGATTAAATTATAATAAGGTTCAGTCTGTATAAAAGAAATATTGTTGTTTAACTAATTGGAAGCTAAGTAACTTCCACTTACTGGATTTTATTTTGAAATGAGGGCTTTGTATTCCAAACCTATTGGTTTTGGATGTTTTCCTCTGTATGATTTGGTGTAGCATCATTTAAAAACTACTGAATGACTATAGTTTTCACACTGAAGTATCTTGTCCACTATAAATTATGAAACATAATTTATGTATGTCTGTTCAATCAGCCTGTTTTTTGTATGATGTGCTCATTGTTCTTATCTGATACTATTAACAAAATTGTATTACTTTATTTTCTTACTTTTTAAATATTATCAATTACTTTTAAATGTAGATGCATAGATGATATAGATGCATAGAGTGGTAGTAGATTTGTATCCCATCCACATTTTGCTATCTTTATTCAATAAGAGGCAAGCATATTGCCGACCATATTAGTTCTACCAATTTTAAAGCTTTCAAGTCATTTCTAAACTACATGCGGCTGCTGCCTATTTCCTTACAGAAAACCCAAATATTGCAAACTTTTCCTACAAGATCTTTTCTATTACCCTGATGCAACACAATCCTATTAATATAATTACTGTGATGCATTAAAATCAAATTCAGTATAATGCTATGCAGCCCGAAAATAAATGATTTGAAAAAATTAAAAAAAACAAAAAATCTATATATATAAATCTTCTATGCATGTGTTTGTACTTAAACTCCTCCTAAACGGCTGGATCGATTTTAATGAAATTTTTTGTGTGAGTTCAAGTGAATTCGAGAATGGTTTAGATTTGGGTTTATTTTTGTTTTTTCCTGTGTACAGGACAACCTCTGTCGGGACAGCTAGTGTTTTATAATATTTCATTGTAATAAATTTTGTATCCTCAATCTGTTTACAGCAAGTAATGGCAAGCAGAGAGAGTCTGATTGAAAGTCACCAAGAGGAATGTGAGTCAGATGACACCATACTTATGTCTCAGGTAAGAATAAGTCCTTACCTCTTAAAGCAAGCAATATAATATGCCCATAACTTGGAAATGCCATAGGCCTTGGGCTCGAAATTGAGACCTCTGTGTGGTATACCTATTGTTTCTCACTGCGCCACTGTGGGAGACTATGGTTTAACCCTATCACTCAACGCCTCTCACACCAGTAGTGTTATAGGCATATTATATTGCCCATAACACCACTGGTCACGATAAATGCGGGTGAAACCGCGGGAACATCTAGTATTATATTAATCTAGATGTGCCCGCGGTTTCACCCGCGTTTATGATTACTGGGCCGCCCCCGTGGGTCGTAGCGTGATGTTATATAGCCTATAGCCTTCCTCGATAAATGGGCTATCCAACAAAGATTTTTCAATTCGAACCAGTAGTTTCTGAGATTAGCGCATTTAACCAAACAAACTCTTCAGCTTTATAATATTTGTGTAGATTACACAGAGAGGCCCCTTTCCATGTATTTTTATATAAAACTAGATGTTCCCGCGGTTTCACCCGCGTTTATGATTACTGCGCCGCCCCGGTGGGTCGTAGCGTGATGCTATATAGCCTATAGCCTTCCTCGATAAATAAGCTATCCAACAAAAAAAGATGTTTCAATTTGAACCAGTAGTTCTTGAGATTAGCGCGTTCAAACAAACAAATAAACTCTTCAGATTTATAATATTAGTATAGATGTATAAAACGTACTATACTCCGAAAAGTCTGGTTGCAATTATTGCGCTTCGTCTTATGGAGCGCCTAACTATTATCTACATTTACCAGTGTATGTTATCTACGCTTAAGATTCTCTACAAGTTGGAGTGTAGTGCTGTAGTCCTTAGCAAGGTTTTGGTAAGGACTATAGTTAGTTAGTTGGACGTGTGTTATCCGCACTTAGCCCCACAATTGGGCCATTGTGCGTAACTGACCGACGCGCAAAGTTGTTCGGTTACTCATACCATCCCAGCTCCGTCCAGAAAGTCCCAATAGGGGACCGGTGTTGCGCAGTACTTCCTATATCGTTTCTGGACTGTTTAGTAGTCTCGCCCGTTGGTCGCTCACGCTTTCGCAATGCAGCAGCACGTGAGACGGTGTCTTCTCGGTTTCCATGCAGCCTTTACATAAGGGGCTGTCAGAGATGCCGATGTTGAATAGGTGTTTGTTGAGTGAGCAGTGGCCTCTTACCCATCAGATGTCGCAGGTTTTTCCTTGAAGAACGTAGCAGTTTGTTGGTAAGGACTATATCTAATAGAGGATTGATCTAGGATACATACATTTCGCCATCTCTGGTTTCTTTTAAGTGGCACGTAATCGTTAGCGAGCCTATAATTGCCGTCTATGACCCACAGCCCAGGCTTCATGCTGAAAATTTTTTGGCAATATACTCAATAATGCTTTATCCGTTTCGGGAATTGAACTGAAGACATCAGGCACAGAAGACTCAAGTAGTCCTCATGCTCAGTAGAAGGATTCATTTGTGCTACTGAATAGTTCTTAATTCTTACTATATATATTATATATCCTTACTAATATTATAAATGCGAAAGTAACTCTGTCTGTCGGTCTGTCTGTCTGTCTGTCTGTTACCTTTTCACGCTCAATCCGCTGAACCGATTTAGATTAAATTTGGAATGGAGATAGCCTGAGACCCTGGAAAGGACATAGGCTATATAACATCACGCTACGGCTCACGGGAGAGGCGCAGTAAGCACAAATACCAATCACAGGTGTGAGACCGCGGGCACAGCTAGTATTTTATATGCAACTTATATTTTCAGGAATTTGGCAGCACAGCCCTGGACTTCATAGAAGACGACCCTATGACCCTAAAGGAGGTGCATGAACATATGATCAGGTCACCGCCGCCGACCAGCTGCTGGCCACACGGTAAACAAAATCCACAGATTAAGAAATATATCAAATACTATAAGAAAAAAATCACCTATTTTTTTATGAAACTGATGTTTTGTGCTAACTGTCTCTAAATTTAATACGTAACCTGTAAATTAACAGTTACTAATATAATTTTATAATAATATTTAACACTATTTTTCTTTAGTTTTTTAAAGATAGGTGACATAATAGGTGTCGCAAGGTTTGGGGTCTAGTTAAATAATATATGTTGCAATGAGTTAAACGGTACTACCTACCCTAGATTATATCGTCTATATCAGAAACCTACGACGAACATACGAAAATAATTTTGCATTCAACACTATGTAATCAGATGTTTGCAACTGAACTATAAATCGATAAAAACCCAAGTTCTAGTAGTAAACGCATTGAATATACATTTCTTTTTATAGTTATATAACAATTATTTTTATAAGTTTGACTTTTTTGTATGGTTACATAATTTCTAAGTAATTGTCACGAGTAAGGTATGCGTGACAATCACTTAAAGGTTCCTATTTCATTGTTTGCCAAAAATGGTCCAAGTAGCCTTTTTTTACGTGGGGGAATGCTTTGACGCATACCTCTCCGCGGGACGACGGAGAAGTTATGTCGGACTGACCGGGGAAAAGATACCACAGTAATACCGACTAAAACTACCACGGTGTTCCCCGGCGAGGCCGCGCGAATCGTTTTCACATGCAATCACGACCTCGCCGTGGTTTCGGCTCGCCGTGTGAAACGGCAGGCCACTACACAAAAATACTTGATAGAGGCGCACTTGCGAACACGCACGCCGCCACTCGGACCTGGTACTGATCGGGTGGCGATCAGACCCACGCAGCCCACCACCCCCAGGGCAAACCTCAGGGTGGCTGGAGGCCATCTCGCGAAGTAGCCTGGTGTAAGGTAGAGATAATCACATATGTACTAAGGTTAGGTCTTGAATAACTGATATAGTTTACCCTAGATTTATTCTGAAGGTAAGGCCTTACCAGCATCTCTTAAAGTGTTATAACTGCGAGACGTGTCGTCTCGCTCTCGTCCATTTACAAGGATAGAAGTGGTGGTTAGTCGATTGAAGTAGAGGACCTTTAGTCCTTAGTGAATTTATAGTCGATTTTACTGAAATGACTTCGAGAGCTGGTTTGGATATCTATCGGTTTGGTTAAAAAACGGGGCCTTCAATTTATATTTTCCCATGATTACAAGTCCTTAAAAACCCGGCTGAGGATAGGTCAATATTGATAGGTAATTTGATTTCTCTAAAAGAATTATGTAATGCTAATTTGTAAATGCATAGAGTTTAAATGGAACAATAGCTATATTTTCTAATCATAGCTGTCTCATTACTTGTTTACTTCGATGACGTTATAGGTTTTTAATTGAAAGTCATTACAGTTTTTAATAAGCATTACTGTCTTAGTGTTACAATACTAGGCATAAATTTACTATACACAGTTTTAGAAACAAACATTTATTTGGTCACAGTGTACCATTTATGAACAACGAAGTCGAGTATTTAGTGAAGTGACATTTAGGCTAGTTGCTATCAGGGACGTTGCAGATGCAGATCTTTTGACATCAGCGGATGCAGATACGGATATTTCAAGACTCACATCCGCGGATGCGGATGTCCAAATCGACGCGGAAGCTCCGCAATTGCAGATGCGGATGTTGATGAAAATTGTTCATCTTATTTAATAAAAAGTATCTAATATCACCGCCTTCGCAGGTTCAAGCCTGTTTTGCAAAGGTTCATAAATTAAACACGTACTACTGGACAATTGATTTCTTTCTTATCGTAACCTACGCTATATTTGGATCCGCATTAACATCCGCGTTGATTATTGCGGATGCGGATGCAGATGTCCAAATCCATGCGGAAGCCCCGCAATTGGGGATGCGGATGCGAATATTTGCAACATCTCTGGTTGCTATGTTTAACCAAATTGGCTGGGCCTAGTGGAAACACGGCTATTCTTAGTAAATTATATGACGTTAGCTTTTGCCCGCGGATTCGCTCGGGAACAGTACTTTTAAGGTACCTTATGTCCTTTTCCGTACCCTTGAAAACGTGTACACGTTTTATCATGATCGGTTAATTAGTTAAGGCGTGAAAGCGTAACAATCAAACTCACATTCGCATTTATAAAAATAGTTAGGATTTAATTATGCTATTGAATTACAATGGTGGTAATTTATTTATTTTTATTATTATACAAGTTAATATATTTTTGTGCAATAATAGTTTTTAATCGCAACATCGCTTGCATTTCTGAAAGTAATAAGTAATATATTTTTTTATAGAGATTGATCTAGAATAGCGTTATCTCTGAAAGGAGCTATTTCCATACCAGAGTTAATTGAAATCCGTTTAGCATTTTAGCAGTGATAACGTAACAGATTTAAATACTTTTCGCATTAGTAATATTAGAATGTATGTAAGGACGAAGCCGTATGCAGTATAATCTGCTAAGCCCAACTAAAATCTGACTGATATTATTTGGAATACAGAAGACTGATATGTGTAATCTTTCCATTTGTTTTGAAGCCGATTTGTTCTATTTAAAATCATGTTATACTATGTCAGTATATACAAGATTAATTAATGCTTATTGCTTTTTAAAAGTGAACATGTTTCTGAATCTGAAATAATTATTTTAGCATAAATAAATGTTATTTTTTTATTTTTATGTAGTCGTTGATACAACTTAGCAACAACCAGCTATTGTTTTTTATAGAAAAAAGGAAAACAATTGGAAAATAGCTTGCATCGCATGCATTCCTATAGATACTCACGCATAGCCTACCCCAGAGAAAAGGAACTGAATGTATGAAAGGAATATGATAGGCGGTTATGTAAGCTTCTAGAAGTTAGTTCTCAAAGTGGTCCAGGTGGACCGCCAGGGGTCCATGGGAGACTTGACGGGGGTGTACGTTAGCGTGACAAAAAAATGGATATCCACAATACGTAAGCGGGGGTCCACGAGAAAATGTATTTGCTTTCGTTAGTGAAGAACTAAAATGTTGGCTTGACCTATTAATGTAGGCAGATAATATTTTAAGAAGCTCAGCGACTGAGGCTACTTGTAAAAACTTCCATATTCCATATTCAGTACACTGGTACTGAATATGGAATATGGAAGTTTTTACAAGTAACCTCAGCTTCTTAGTAATTCTCTATGACCACTGGGTCATAGAGAATTACTAAAAAAAATTCTGGGAACCTCTGCTCTAGAACTTTGATAAATGTATTTATTCATAACTAGGTAGGATTATTGGCAATAAAATTAAAGGATTTAATAAAATCTAATAGAGACCTCACCATCAGTTATTAGCCCTCAACCCTCTTTATTTAATTGTCGCTGTCTTTCTAACCATTTTAATTAGTTCATCAACATTACCACTAGGAGCGCTTTTAGAAAACTAAAAGCAAGACATGGCGCCATGTCCATTTATTTTTATTGCCCTAAGGGCCGATTTTTCAATAGTTAGATAATTTTTATCTGGGGAATATGTTTGACATTTTGATTGCTTTCGTATAGAAAATATGTCACACCGCCAAGTTTATTCCTTAGATAGAATTATCTGACGATTGAAAAATCGGCCCTAAGATATTTAATTAATTTACGGACGAAACATAAAGCGGTGCAACGGCAATAAATGTAGTATAATTTAAATAATTTATCATATAGTACCCAAAACTCAGCTTGGAAATAGGTAGGTAAGCTATCGCTTTTAATAAACTAATAATTCTAACCTCAAATATGTTTTCTCGCTTCAAGACACACTGTCGTATCGTGCGGCGAGCGCGTTCGACTTCGCTGGGGACAGTCCCGTGTCATACAGCGCTTACTCGGTCAATTCACAGGAAAAGGTTACTAACATTCATACTTACTTATACTTTACGTTCTATGTGTATGTGTGTCACTCGCTTTTTATGCCTAATTACACGAATACAGTTTGTTGATGCAAATGCAACGGTATCCCTTTCATTTTATTGAGTATGGCAAACAAATGTCATGCTAAAAAGTGTCGCAAAGTAAGGCAGACAAAGATAGGAATTTGCTTCAAGAAACTATTGTGTGAATGGGCAATTACGCACTGTTTCTTAACATAGTCTGAGATTTTTAATTGATTAATTTACTTCAGAACAAAGACATGTATGTATGATTCAGCTAATGTCTAGTTAAACTTTATACACTGCATAAACAACCCAATAGGCTTGCCGTACTGAAATGCTTGAACCAGAATATATAATAGTTTATTATATTCATTCTAGCATGCTTAAGCGTGATTTAGTGAGCGCAGCTAAGACATGCAAGTGAAAATGAAGAATTAACACTTAAGGCAAATATGGCTGTCCCGTGATTGACATAATAGAAAATCTATTGTTATGTATCATATGTGATTCATCGGACAGGGAACCTGTTAATAATAAAACTTTCACATTTAGGTACTGTTATTAAAATCATATCAGTTTTGACTTATTGTAAAACCTAAAGGTATGCTTCTGATTACATACAAAGACATCGTTTAAAGAAATGATTGACTTCAGATTGCAGTAGACTGGCAAAAGTAGAAAAGAAAGAAATTAAATAAGATTAAGATATAATTCAATACATGACCTCTCTTGGTAATGGACGTCAGATATGAACATTACCAGAATTAGGAAAAGCTTACGTCTAACCAATAGGTCAGTAGGTCTAGCACGAAAATGTCTATCCGAAAGTTCGGGCCCAACGTAAAAACTTACACTGGAGTTTCAAAATGACATTAGTCCGTTGATCGAATTGCTTCATAAAAAGGTTTATCAAGAGGTTACGTACGGAAATTCAGGACGAATTTCGGAATAAATGTGTTTTGTTACGAACAGTCGGCCCGAAACTTCGGCATTTATGTTTCATGGTAAGCCTAATAATGATGGGCGCACGTTTGTAATGCCAGAAGTATCACCTGCTCGATGACAATCTTAAAACAAAAGTGGTCCTATGACGTCAGAGCAAAGGACACAGATCATCAGTCTCCTACTGACAATAAAGCGCTTTCTTAAGGAGCCAGGGAACCATACTCACTACAAGATTTCGACTTAAGGTTGTTTGGCTGTGACCTTTTACCTAGCGAAGGTATTCCTTGCACTAGGCTATCGCTAGTTTGGGCATAAACGCTAGATTTAACCCATTCAATGCGGCAACATATTTTGCTTTCACTAGCCAGAATCGGCTCATATTTAACGTAAATGCTGATCGGTGTCAGCAGCACTTGATGAAATAAAAAAAACGAAATATCTAAAAACTACTCATATCAGGCATTTCATTGGTAAATTCCAAACACATTTGTTGTTTTATTAATATCTTTAAATTTGGGTAAAATATACATGACGCCGATCAGCGTCCTCCGAATCTGAGTATGAAAAAATAAGACGCCGATCGGCGTCCGCCGCATTGAATGGGTTAAGTCGAGATGTCGTAGTTGAAAATGATAGCAATATTTTACGTAGATGAAAATAATCAGAAATCTCAGACAATTGTAATTAAACATATTACTTTTAACATAATATAATATTTATTTATTAGATTTAAGTAGAACATAATGGAATTGTAAGTGTACTTCTAAAGTAAGTGTGACCGACTGTCTCTCTTTATACACATACAAATCGTAAAATTATAGCGTAGCTGAAAAATAATTATAGTCTTTAATTAGTAAAGCCTTTTCCTTTATTAGGAATCTATGCTGCGAGGGACTTTAACAAACTTGTTGAAGTTATGGTAACTAGCCATATCTTTAAATATGGCTAACCGGCAGCTGAATATTTTTTATTGTGTGTTGTTCTTAATATTAGTTGCAATAATAATTGCTTCTATAATGTACAATCAGTGCCAGCATTATCTGGATTAAAACCCATTTAATATCGTTTTTGGTTTCTTCGAATAATCATAAGACTCCATGAATATGATGTCATTTCAGGAGTTGCTAAGTGGTCGGTCCCCTCGCCGTGGAACTCGTTGCGATGAGTCCCGCAATAACAACAGTACAGGAAGACCCAGGTCTTCCCGGTCTGCTTCCCCGAGGTCACATGACCTCACGCTGTGTGGACGGCCTTTGTCTTTACCAGGTACAGTATTTATATTGTCTTGACAACCAGTATATCCTTGCAGAGATTGGCGGAGGTGTTCCATAAAACATTGGGAAAAACACAATAATGCCTGACTTCGTCATGAGTCTGAGAACTTTCTAAGAAATAACCAGTTAGCCAGACGTCGAAACGATTGGCAGTTGTGCAAATGCGTCTCGAAAGAATCGATATTAATACACCAAGGTCACCCTAAACTGCTTCAAGTCTGGTATACCAAGATTTGCTTTAGCGATAGCCAAGTTTACTTCAAGACTACTAGGTTTGATGATTGATTTATGATTATACCGAAGTGTGTACCAAGAATTACTTTGAAAAGCAACCGCAGCCAACCAGGTTATTCTCGAAGTATAGCCGACTAACTAGTAGGTCGATCATAAATGTCTATCCGAAACTTTGGGCCGAACGAAACAAACTTACAAGGACGGATTTCCTTTTTTAAAAATGACTTTTATTATGTTATTCGAACTACTTCATAAAAGGATTTATCAAGAGGTACGTATTAAAATTTAAGATGAATCTATATAAATAAATAAAATTGAAGTGTACTGTTTGTAATGTCAAAATAACAGCTTTTATCTATTGCATATGAAAGTATATAAGGTACCTATACGAAAACATCTATTTTTAAAATTTTTGTCCGTCTGTCTGTCTGTTTGTTCCGGCTAATCTCCGAAACGGCTGAACCGATTTTGACGGGACTTTCACTGGCAAATAGCTGATGCTATAAGGAGTAACTTAGGCTTACTTTGATTTTAGAAAAAAATAGAGTTCCGCGGAGTCAAACATTTTTAGTTAAAATCTACGCGGATGAAGTCGCAGGTAACAGCTAGTTTCAATATAAATGTGTTGTACAGTACAAATAGTCGGCCTGAAACTTCGGCATTTACATTTCGTGGTACGAGTACTGCTTTTCTCACCAGTGCAGACGATAATTTCGATTTTAATTGATGTTCTTATTTTACTTACTTTAGTTAATATAATAATAATAATATAATATAATATATAATAATATTCTACCACATACACACAACACCATCTAGCCCAAACTAAGCAGAGCTTGTACTATGGGTACTAGACAATGGATAAACATACATATATACTTTTTTTTTGTAAATACATACATATTATACATAGAAACACCCAGACCAAACCAAACACCCATGTTCATGCACACAAATGTTTGACTTGTGCGGGAATCGAACCCGCGACCTCAGGCGTGGCAGTCGGTTACACTAACCACTACGCCATCGAGTCGTCAAAGTTCTTTTGAAGTGCCATATGGAAAATACTATCAGCCGTGTGAGCGATCGTGGTGCATAACGTGTTTTTGTAATCATCAACAATTTCACAATTACAGGTGAAAGCCACCTACGCAACGCCCTCAGCAAAAAGCAGAACAGTCAGCCGAACGAAAAGAGTGAGAGATCCGAGCGGTTCTCTCTTTTACAGCATCCGCGTCCTTTACGAAGACCGCACTGTCATAGGCGCGACGAGGACAGCGTCCAACTTGTGCAAGATTGCGATAAGTAATAATTACTTAACATTGCCAATGAGTATGGAATAGGAATAATCGATTGTCAATGTGGGATGTGTTCGTTAGTAAAAAAAAGGTTAGGTAAAAGTTTGGGTTTCACGGTGTTTGTCAGGTGACCTTGACCTTTAAAGGTTGAAGGTTATAATAAATAATAACCTACAGTGAAGCTTGTAACGAAATAAATGTTTAATAAAACTCAGTATTATTACGTACACATCTGGCGATTGACTTTGAACTTCAAGGTGAAGTCTATAGTTATTAATATTCTCGTAATTAAAGTGAAGAAAAATTTAAAACGATAAATAATTTCAGTATTATTACTTACCTGTTTGGTAAGTGACTATGAAGTTCACGGCAAATGTATAAGATTATAATAATTAATACTAAACTTCGATTCTGAGACAAAATTTATAAGTTGACGTAATCATCCATAATTTAAATTTACAAAGCTGAAAGTTTTAGACCATATTTGGCAAAAAAACATGTTCGATAAAGGTTCAAGGTCAGTATGAGAGTTTCTAAGGTCAAGGTTAGCTATAAAATATGTCTGCAGTTCGATATAGTAACTTTTGTGAGTTGTATTTATAAAATAACCTAGAAAACCGTTAGTCTCCTTGAATGGAATCTTCAGACAGTTGAAGGTTCCGAACAAATTTTAATTGAGTTTGAACTGATTTCTAGGTTACTCTAAATTACATTTCGAAGTATGATTTTAATTATGGAATTGATATTAAAAATATAAGCGCAGATATTAAAAATATAAGCGGAAGATAGCGGCAGAAATATAAGATTGAATTGTCTGAGGTAGAGCGTCTTGTCTCTCTCCAATTGCCGAATGATTCCGAAAAGTTGCCGAAGTGTCGCCGGCAGTTTGCCTCCGTAGAAAATTTTAACAAATAGCAAACTATTTGAAATGCTTCAATTATAAAAATAAAATGAAGAAATGTTGATTAATAATTAAATATAAAAAACAAAACGTTAAAATATATCGGCACTGAGAATATTAAATAGTAAATAATAGTAAAAGAAATGCACAATATTTGGAAGCAATTTTAGAGATGAACATTTAGAAAAATCAATTTAGCAAGAATTAGGGATATATTTTTGTGCTTACCAAAGTTTGGAAATTTAGTTTTATTTAGTGTTATAATGTAGTTTTTGGGACTACCTCAAATAATATTAAAATGTACACCTAAAATGTGTCCTTATTCTAGGATATAAAAAATTGTCGTTCGTTTCTATAACATGACTGGGTCATGTTAATAACGATTTAAGAATTGTTGAATTTCGACGCGTGATACGGAGTTCTGCGTCTAAGATATTGGATATTTCTTTGAGAACGGTGAAGTTTCCCGTCGATATTGTTCAGGTAAGAGAATATCCTAGGCTTATCTCGAAATTAATTACATTTGCGTTAGGCATACCGAGAATTGCGTCGAGAATACTTAGGTTTGTCTCAATGATATTGACTCGAGAAACCGGCTACGTTTGCCTCGAGAATATCCAGGTTCATTTCCAATATATGTGGATTTCCGTTGAGAATACCAAGATGATTTGTTTCGAGAATATTCAAGCATGCCTCTAGAAAATCGAAGCTTCGTCAAGAAAACCATGTATCGTCTCGAGAAAATCATGTATTGCCTCATAAACATAGTCTTGCCTCTAGAATTCCATAAAAAGTGGTATTTGGCCGCGTCATTGCCGATGTTTGCCACCTAAGGTACTTGAACACCACACAAATTCCTATAAAATGCTCACTGTAGCCATAGTTCGCTGTCCTACCAAAGTAGTTGAATTAGTCGTTTAGTTTAGTAAATAGTATTATTGTTATAACTAATAAGCTTTATTAGGTACAATTATAGATTAGCGCGAATCGCTGAACTAGCTCTAAAACTTGAGGGACATATTATTTTTTGAAGACTTGAAACATTTTTTTGTAATCGAAAATTGAGTACTTATTTTTGCCGTGTAAGTTCTTTCAATATAAAGCGTAGATTATAGACTTATTAAGTTACCGAATTATTATTAATAGTTCAAAATATATCCCACCATTATTTTATAGTCCAATTATAGTACTGTACAGTCAGCAACATAAGATTGGAACCGTCGTGATATTTTTTGAAATGTTAAATAAAATTGATTGTTTCGAAAGATTGTTTTTAGTGATGCTGTCTGTACTTCCATATGTATATTATTCTTATATGTTTATTTAGACCACGCGTCATAGTGGTGTAAGGTAAATATTATTTCGATGTTTTAATGTTAAATGTTTATTGAAAATAAATTAAAATGGAAATCGAACCCCGAATATTTGCAATCGTTACAGGGGTTTTTATCGAAGTCTATAATGTGACTATCTGGTAGTTCCTCATTAGTTAATTATGGATTTATTATTAGACTTCCCATGTAGAAAAAAATCAAACATATTTAATACTTATACACTAGAAATTATTTCGACGACTTTTACTTATTAATTTTTCCTTAATAAATATAACTATATAACTCTATAGTCTTAATTCAAGTCCAAAGTACAGGTTCCTTATATGATAAAAATTAGTAAAAATAAAAACAAAATATATATTAAAAAAGAAACTTAAGCACTTAGCTTCACGTCACTTTGTTAGGCTTCGATAAAAATCTTTTACACGAAAAAATATTAATAATTAATATTTGTTTTTAAAATATGATTAAAAACGACCATTATTAGTTGTATTTGTAGTTTATAAATATGTAAGTAATTATTAAGTACCTATTATCGGGAATTGGAAATTTCTTTGTTATGGCTAAAATTCAATTTTGGCGTACCTTGAGAATGTGTCTTCGAATTTTATTGAATCGCTGTGTTTACTGAATATTTGTATATTTTTGTCGTCGACGTGCCCGGAGTTTAACCTTCATATGTTTACGCCGTGGAGACTAATTAAAGGGTAAAATTTTGCTTCTTATTTTGTGGAGCCATTCTTCTCTAGTTTAACTGCTTTATATAGATGTGTTTTTCCAGATGTAAGAAAGAAGTAAAATATTTTTCCCGGTTAAGGCTGTGTAATCAAAAGATTACAGTCAGTCTAACACAAAGTAGATTAAAGAGATGATTCGAAATTGTGTTTTAAGCTGACTTCAGGTCGTATGTGACCTCATTTTGTGTTTTACCTTATTTTGTTATTGACTCTATTATATATATCCTAACATTGTAGATGATCTTATGGGCACTGTATTGAGGCAACTTCATGTTGTTGTTGATAAGGGTTTATCTCAAAAACTACTTAACCGATTTCGAAAATTATTTCACCATTAGAAAGCTATATTATCATCAAGTCACATAATATGCTATATTTTATTTAAAAAATAATAAGTACTGTACCCTAATCTACGTTTACGCGAGCTAAACCGCGGACAAAAGATAGTGTTTTATAAAATGGGGTAAAACTTGACAGGATTATTTTAGGTACATGATATAATTTTAATTATTATAAGCTGTTAAACCAGAGGGATGGTTGTAAATGTAATATTTTGATGTTAAATGTTGTATTAGTATTGTGGTGTTGTATGGTGCTCAGGCGCGCGGCGGTCGAGCTTACACGTGTTGAACTGTCAATAATTTCTATATTCCGTTGTTTGTGTACATTTATATTCTACGTTTTATTTTTGTATAAATCTTTAGCAAGGTAAACAGATCCTTTTTAAATGGGTAATATTTTTGCCCACGTCGCCATAGGTGATTATTTTGAAATGATATTGGAGGTCTAGACCATTAATTCCCAAAGTGGTCCAGGTGGACGCCCAGGGATCCACGGGAGACTCGATGGGGGTGCACAATTCGTAAGCGGGGGCCACGAAAATTTATTTGCATTCGATAGTGAAGAATTAAAATGTTGGCTTGACTTCACCGACTGTTTGACAAGCTCAGCGACTGTTACTTGTAAAAACTTGCATATAGCATATTCAGTACCAGTGGTTTTTCGATTTTTCAGTAGAGAATTATTAAAAATGCCACGAATTTCTAAAAAAAAAGGTTAGCCTGTAGAGATTTGATCAAATATTTTACTTGCATGAACTTGTTTCGCTGTAGGGGATCCACCGGAACCAGCTAAATTTTGAAAGTAGTCTAAACAAAAAGTCTGGGTACCCCTGGTCTAGACTATAGCCTAACCCTTCTTACACTGAGAGGAGGCCGTGTGCCCAGCAGTGTACAAAATACAACAGTTTTATATCTGTATATAAATTGTCCCACTGCAAGTCACAGGCATTTAAATAGCTCGGTTTAGTCGAAAATTGTATGACGATTGACGACGCATTAGTATGTTCATATATTCATTATTACTGTCAACTATTCAAATAACTGGATCATTCGAGAGATTCAAATATTATATAATCTTTAAACAAAACAGATTATAAGAAATACAAAGGCGATTCGATTTAAAACAAGCCATTAGAATTTTCGGTCTGGTAACTTTTTTGTTGTCTACAAGCAAAACTTTTAGACAGTCAAATATTAAATTCATGTTGGTCACAAAGTAACACGTATGATTGTCAAAGTTTCTATTCAAAACCTCCATAGTAATCGCTACATAGATCTGTGAGATTTGTCACAATTTGTTATTGGGGATTCGATTTTTGAAATAATAAAAAGTTACAACAATGTCGATCTCGCCGTTCCTCCGTTCACCTTTAACGGATATTACCGGCGGTATTTCGCATCAGATGCTGGGTCGGTGCCAGCAGGAAGAAGCTCGCTACATGGACTGCCTGGAGGCCTATGGTCTGGAGCGAGGGAAGGTCAAGTGCCAACACTTGTTCGGAGACTACCATGAATGCCACACATTGAACAAACAATTCAAGCGATTCATTGCAATGCGTAGAGAACGCGAAAGGCAGATCGCTGAGGGCAAACTCAAAGGCGACGAGAGATATGTAACTCCAAAACTCGACAGTTATTAAAATTATGTAGACCAATTATTATTTGTTATAGTAACATTAAATATGTCCTGAAGTATGTTTTTTTACTGATGTAAATTATAGCGATTACTATAGAGGTTTTATGTTGTTATACTAACCAGTAAACTTTGACGTTCATATGTGTTACTTTGTGACTTACTTATATAAATTAATTCGTCTATCTTTACGTCATGGGCAGCGATAGCTCAGTGGGAGACCAACAGACTGCAATGCAGAGGGTCTCGGGTTCGAACCCACGTCGCGCACTTCTGACTTTCAGAAGTTATATGACTTTTCGAAATTATGTGCGTATTGATTGACAATTATCGCCTGCTCCGTGCCTCGGAGAGCACGTTAAGCTGTCGGTCCCGGCTGCCATGAACATCTATGGCAGTCGTTATTGAGGAGTAAGTGCCCTCTAATATCCTGACACTGGTCTAGCCTTAGGGTATCGTTAGCCTTCGGGTCAGGTGGCAGCCGCTTCGTGTAAAAACTGATATCCAGTCAAATTCGGTTAGGCTAAAAAGCCGACCCCAAGTGACTTGGGAATAATAAAGGCTAGGGAGAAGAAGTCTCTCTTTACGTCGCATAAGAATCTGTTTACCTCGCTACGTATTTATTTTTGTTGTTAAATAACATTTTGAAATACTTGTCTAGTGAATAAGTTTGAGGTGAAATATTTTCTTGACAATACGGTGTGTAATTAACACCATAGAATGAAAATTGATTAGCGTAATCGTTGTCTCTATATAAAGATCTTCAGTTGCTTTTGAGTTTTGAGATTTATAGAAAAGATTACTATAACTTGAAAGACGTAATTAAAAACCTATTGTGTCGCCGGTGTGCCGCTGCTATTCTATGCGTTAAAACAAAGGTGGGCAAAAGAAATAAAGCATACCGACAGCAATAAAAAATAAATCTTTCTTTTTTGTTTTAAATGCTATCAGCAAATGTTTAGTATCTTTGTTATTTGAGTTTGCGATACTGTTTTTGATAAGATGACTGGAATGGAATTCAATGTGGGAAGAAAATCGAGTAAAATGGCCAACGCTAGTCATACTAACCATGGCTAAACGCAGTTACAGTGTTACTGCGTTTCGCTCGTTGCTTTGCATCGGTGGCCGGTACCTCTGGACACCAAATACACTGTGCAATTGCAGGACACTACACTACTCAATTCTCATTCGTATGGCTCGTGCCATTTATGCGATGTACAGTTAATAAATAAACGGTTTTCTAGACTTTCCTGTTATACATATTGTAAATAATGCGGTTGGTGATTATGAATGGTCTTAGGTACCAATTCAAGAATGGAGTGCATAATACCCAATTTCGTCAATTGTTTCATTTCATTCCCATTACCACTAATAGTAAAATCGAATAACATTGTTCGATCTAGGTATCGAACTTTAGACCTCGATCTGCCGTAAATATATGCGGGCTTTTATTACGGCAGCACCGAGGCAATCGAAATAGCCCTATTTAGATTATCTCGTTGGTGCCGTTATAAAATATGTAGTAAAAGTAACGGTATTCGATATTTTAGTATTCGATATTTTAGTATTCGATATTTCAATATTCGATATTTCAATATTCGATATTTCAATATTTGATATTTTAATATTCGATATTTTAATATTTGATATTTTAATATTCGATATTTTAATATTCGATATTTCAATATAGATATTTCAGTTATATAGATATAATTATTGCATATTTTAAGTTGAGCTAGTGCTAGACTTTCTTTCCTCCAAATACTTTCTACTTAGCAAAGTTTAGTAGAAAGATGATTCATAATCGTTAGCCGCTATCTATGATTATTCGTATCAATTTATCCACAACCAAAGAGTAGGCCAATGTTTATATTCGTGTGTTTATGTTTTTGTATAATATTGTAATTCTGGTCATTCGCTGGTCGATATATCCAGATTGTCGATAGAATTAATAAAGAAATATTTGATTCTGATTTTGTGGTTTTATTTATATTATAATATGACTATATACTTACGATATATGTATACATTGTCTCACATCTATCTATATCCCTAGAAGGGTAAAACACAGACTTTTCGAAATTGGTACTCTTTTTGCATTTTATGGGTAGTTACAAAATTGAATAATACAACGAAAAATTTTATTTATAATTTTATTAAATTAATTATTTCTATAACTTTTTACATATAGTAAATTATATGTGCCATGTTTTGTCAATTACATTGAATAATGCTGCCATGTCACATCAGCAGTAGTCACAATTGTACCTAATGTTTTGCCTCTACGATCAGACACGAATGGCCGCTCGCTTCGACAAAGAGCGTCGAATACCCAGATACACACTCGACAATCTACTGATGAGTTCGCCTTCTTGCTCGACGCCATTTTGAACGCCGCCATCTTTGTGAAGACGAACGCGTCAGTGTACGTGAACGATTGAACGAACTATTTTCGCCAGTGACGTCACGCGCCGAGGTGCGAGCGGGCCCCCGCGCCTGCGACTAGCAACGCGCCTCCGCGCACAACTTGGTCCAAGAATATATTTATGAAATAATTTGTATAAAAATTTTGGCTCCAATATTTACAAATGCACTGATATTTTTTTACAACGCCGGACTAATTTTTACAGCGACTAAGTTGGGTAAAGGGTCGCGGAGGCGAGTCGCCAGCCACCGACGGCCGAGGATTATTATTGCAATTTAATTTCTAATAACACATTTCTTATCTAATAAGAGGTGCGCGCGTACAGTGCGCGTCCATGTCTAATACCCTATCGTTACAGTGATACACCGTCTTACATTAGGGCGGACGACGCGCCCGGGTAATGCTATCTACTAGTGAATAAACTCGGAAGATATAGCAACACAAACTCACTGTAGCAATAGGATACAGATAAAACGTAGTAATAAAAAGACAACAGCGAAGGCAGAGCTGACCGGTTCCGCTACTTACGGCACCCGCGCGCTACTAACTATATTCGTATTCTGAAATTAGCTTCTCCCTGTTTCGTGTTTTAAAATTAACGTTTAGAATTAACACACAAGTTGAGGGGCTTATACAGAATTTGTACTCTTAAAGCGTCCCGTCGCCGGCACCCATGACACACTCCATTGCAACATAACGGTTCATCACCACGGTAGTGTCCACAATATCGAACGCACGGCAGGCGAGTGAGTTGATCGAAGCGAAACACTGGTACGATATAAAACGACAAAGCACTGTTCTAACAATAAATTAAATATTTTTTTGTGATACATAAATAATAACCGAATGATAAATAAATTTCTGTTCATATAAATATTCTGACAGAGGCATAGGTCTGAGCGTCGAAGTCAGCTGACGTCACGCCAGGACGGAACGCGCGACCCCGCTCGCTTGTACAGCCTAGACTAAATTAACAACGTTCTTAGATGGTACTCAGTCAACTCGCGACAATTGCGTCAAAGTAATATGAAAACAGCTGGATGGACTCGTTTATCGATGTAGCTTAACAAGTTATAAAACTTAAGTGACTTAGAACACATTAAAACAAGATACTGTACATTTTTACATTGTGATGTGAGCAGCGTATAACATGTAACTCTATGGCGGCAGTACACGATTGAGCAACTGTCAAACGCATCAAAGAACGAATGATATACACTAAATGACTGAATGAATGGAATAGTACATGTCAATGAGTTGTTTGAAACATACAGTGTAGTTCATTCGTTCGCTTGACGTGTGTAGCGTGTTGTTCGATCGTGTAATGTCGGCGCATCGTATGTGTGTTGCTGTGTAAGCGAGCGTGGGCGCGAGCGCGAGCCCGGCGCGTCACAGTCGTGAGTGAGTGTTGCGCCCGACATCGCGACAGGACAAGTTCCCGCCAACGCGCATACAACACAATTACCTTAAGAGATCAAACTGTCATTAAAAACAAACATTATACTTATAAATGATAATACGTTTACAACTATCCTTATTATAAACATCCATACCTAAAACAATTTACAATAATATTTTTATGCAAATTATATTTAGATAAAACGTAACACATTCCAGGCCGGGGCGGGGCTGTGAGATCGTCCCAACCGCCAGCCCGCAGAATGTCGATATATATTTATTGAAAATAATATAATACAATGAAAATTCAGTCGTTCATCTCAAAAATGAATCAACAATTTATTACAAGATACAATAGTTTATAACAAAAATATATGTGTACACATCTAGATGTTCCTCGTGAATTTTGTTTGTAACACAATGTATTGTCCAGCTTTACATTTCGTGTATAATATATTATTTTTTTGGTACATGAATGTCCACATAAATTAAAATCGCAACTAAATAACTGTGTCATTACAGTTACAATAACATAGGTAGATAAAACAGCGGAGGATAGATAAAAATAAAACAGAGTTTGCAGTGTAATGACCCCAATATGGGATAAGATCACATATGGGGTCAAACACGCAGTGCACTATAAATAGGTTAAAATAGGAATAAGATGAAAGTGCAACATTAAATAATATGAAAAATAATTGTTTTTATATATCTCAAGTTCAGAAAGTGGCCGGACGTATATGCAGCAGCCGGTAGTGACACATTTACTCAGTCGATCACGTGTGACAATGAAGTGAGATCATTAATTATAATTCAATATTAATACTTAACAATACGATGGTTAGTGGGTGATGTGTGTTACGAGCAGTTGGACGTTATGCGATTTTAGACTGTACGACTTATGCAATAAAGTCAAAAATAACATATAACATTTCATTACAACATGTATTGTCTACAACTACTGCGTATTAAAAAATAAAAAGTACATATGAGTAAGTGAATGATTGTGATCAACACGAACGTAGCCAAGTCCTCGGATATTAGCGTAAGTTCACACAAGACAGCGATCGTGCTTCGATCAAGTATAGGCAGGCAATATGGCGTATTTAATATCTACCGATTCCTGTGACTCCACTTACGCTTCATCTAGGATAGGCAACAAGGTGTATATGTACCCAGAGCAAAGTTTAGAATTGATTGTATACTTTCGCCAACAAAAAAAAAACAAATAAATAAAAAAATATAATTTAATTTAAAAATAAAAGGTTGTGGCACGGCCAGGTTACGCTAATGTCGATCAATGTTATAAAACTAATACTCATAGCCAAATAACTGTTAGTATACTGAATTTAGTTGATAATCCTCGTTAGAAAAATTACTTAGCAATTAAAAAACAATACACTTTATGGTGGGTTTCTTTTTTGTTTTGTGTTTAAACCCAATTATAAAAAACTTTACTCCAAATCGGTTCATCATTCACAGATCTAATTCTATTTGATTAATTTTACAAGAAAAATAATTATATACAAAATATAAAATTGTTATATTATCTATACAACATACGCTATAATAGCAACTTGTTTTTTTTTCGTGGAAATCAATAACAATATAAGTACCTAGAGAGTTTTTTTTCAAAAACGATTTTACTAAGACCGTTAAAATTTATATTCGAATATGTCCGATAGAAAAATTGAATAATAGGTAAATACAAAAATAACATGGTCATTTGCAAATGGGCGAGCAAGGGGCCCTGTGTTCATTTGTACGAGTTGTTTCAGTAAGTGTCCGGCCCCCAAGGCGTACAATAAAATGTATGATATAAAATATAAGTATTAAAATTATTAGTGACACCTGTAGATATAGATTTGCACACATTGCGTGTTCTAACACAGTGGAATATGTGACGTCAGTGTGACGTCACGACTCTACACAATATTGCAACTCATCCAAACGAGCTAGGCTCGGTACAATTAAATAGAAAAAGAAAAAAAAATGGAAGAAAATCTAAACAAAACAAATACAAATTCGACTGAAATGTTAAAAATAAAACTTTGAATATAATTTTTTGGCAATTTTGTACTTAAGTGATGGTTCGCAGAGGTGTGTAGTGTGTTCACGTGTACAGTGTAGTGTGTATGTATGCGTGTGTGTAACTGAGTTGTGTGTGTATGTGTGTAGCATGTATGTCGTGTATGTGTTTGTGTGTGTGTGCGGCGCGGGCGCAGGTGTGTTCGTCGCCGAGTCACTCTGTTCGTGCAGCCGTCGGCGTCACGTACGGTCACAGAAACAACATTCGCCTTAGTACATGTATCAACAAAATGTTCTACGTTTGTTTACGTTATGGAGTTATAACGTGTAGCGGCGAGCTGATGCCGGCTACCCCCCGTCTCGCCCCGCGCCGCCATCCGCTCACCTGGAACGTAAAAATTATACTTTCATTATAACGAATATTCCAATGGTACACATAATCTCGAAACGAACAGTTAATTCTGATCTTATGCTAGAGTACAGTTCTAGGAGAAACTAATTGTTTTATTCAAAAGCTTTCTATTCTGTAAAAGTTTTCATAACAAACTCAAGTTAGATACTTTAATAGAAACCACAGTAATAATAGTTTTCACTACGGATATAAAAGTGAGATTCTGTTCTTAGGATTTGGTGGGTTTTGTTCTTAATCGCCGCGGCGCGCTGGCAGCGAGCGCGTGTGACGTCACGAGCGATGAAGTACAGGATATGTAGTGTGACGTACCTAGACCCTCGTGGAGCGCGCGGCGCGCCGGGGCCGCGGCGCGCTGGCGGCGAGCGCGTTGTGCGCGAGCGCGTGTGACGTCACGAGCGGCGAGCGCGCGCGCCGCCGCCGCGGCACACCCACGCCGCTGTCGACGCTGTGCCCCGACACCAGCGACTCGCTGTCGCTCTGGTTCGACGTGTAGCCGATTACGTCCACCTCATCTGGAAATAACAACATTTTTGATAAGTTATTGAGGATAACATCAGCAAAATTACCTCCTCGATGTAGGAAACAAGGGACGACAAAAGAGAGCAGACAGTGAAGGACCATCTCCTACACTGACTGCTTTCCTTCACTCTAGATTGTAAAGAATAATAGTAATGCATAGAACCTATCATCGTTTCGATATATCAAGGTATCAAGGCTGGAGGAAGAAAGAAGGAAAAAGGGTCCTTTTCCTGTCTCCTTTCCCTACATCACAGGTAGTAATAGTAATACGCCAGTTATGTGTTGCAAGAGAAAATATGCTACAATTATTATATATTACGCATACATATATTACGCTTTATTCACTAAAAAGGATTGTCTTTGAACGCATGTGTCTAGTTACCTTGCTAACACGAATGTGCGTGAGTTTGCATCAGTGCAAATATTTATAAGTTTGATATCACCGCACGTGTCAAAATTGTGATCCACTTACATAGATATTTTATCGACCATTCTTTATGTTTTTTGTTCCGATAAATGTGTAAAGACTTTTAACCAGAAGTAAATAAATTTACATTTCACTTAAATGGGAACACTTTTACACTTTGAAACTACTAATTAAATTTCGACATCCAGACATTAAATCCTAAGCTTAGTGATATAACAATAAGAAGGTATCATCTTGTTTAAATTATTTTTGTATGTGGGTACTACAACAAATCACAACAAGCCAGATTACGAAAGTAAGAAATATTAGCATATAAAAAGTGCTATCCGTGTCCCAATAAAAGTAATTGTTGTGATTTGATCACTTAACTCAAACTCACAAAGTAACACTTAATTATGACGAATGCTGCAAGTTATATTAACATTGAATATTCTATTTGGGTTTAACACTCAATCATTTTAAATCTTTCCTTCTGTAAATTGCTAAAATATTTTTCTAATTAGAATCTAGAAAAATCTCAGCATCTCATTAATTTCAAAGTATCTTCACGAAAACTACGTTAAACACTCCAATTAACATGGTGTCGTTGTAAACAACGGTGCTCATTCAGACGCAGATATAACTCGCGTCTCTCATATCACTTTCAATGGCGGTACTTGGCAGGTGTCCCAATTCCACGGGGCTCTTGTTTTTCAGTGCGCACAGGTCGCCAAAAATCCTACGAGCGATGCTTTACAGCACTTTTAAATTTCGCGTTTAATTAAAAGCGTGCGCGAAATTCGTGAGAGCAAAAAACGTGCGGCCTAAAACGCCTATGCATTTCACCATTAAAAATTCATTCGGTTGTACCGTCGTAGTCAAATGCGAAGGTGGGCTTTAATAGATTTAAGTATTATTGTTTTCGCCCTTTCAGTCTTAAGCCACGACTCATTTGCACGATGAACGCTCGGAAACATCATAATCTTTCTAAATGTGCATAAATTAATTTTCCCTTTCTAAATGAACATCAGACAATTTTGCCTTTGTAATGAGAATTAAATCATTCCCCTTTTTGAATGAGAATAATTAATGTTAAGGAACCATTCCTATTACCCTACTTTATCCATATTAATATTAGAAATGGAAAATTATCTTGATAATATTTTTACTTTTCTAAAAAGAGCGTGTTTTTACTTCCTTCGGTTTTAGAAGCCATGGAATTTAATTTGTAATCACATTCAAATATTTCTTTATCAATTCACTGGAAAAGCCAACGTTCTTTTCTCTTAATCAATGTTTTCTTAGTATTAAAGCCCACTGACTTCTCGGTATTACTTAACTCTTTGTACCCTTGAGAAAGTCTTGTCTATTCTCTTTCAACACTATCTTTCAGCTCGTTTACGGTAATATGCTTTCCTCTTATGCATCTCAAAGAACCTACAAGCAATATGCTAGCAATTTTCCTTTGATCATTTTTTCCAACCTTCACATGTATTTGCTACTTCAGACTGCATACGATAAGAATATATTTTCTTCTTCACCTTTCACATTTCAAATTATTGGAAACTGGCTCAGACCTACACGTAATACCCTATTACTTTCGACGTTAGGTATTCAATCATGTTCAATAATATCTGCACATTTTGCTAACATAGGCGATATGTTGATGGTAAAGCCAATACTAAAAACAAGTTTCAAAAACATTTACACAACGATGCTTCGCCGAATCTATGTAGCAAAGAGTAAAACACTTATATAAGGACTATGCATGATAAAAATTCCCTGTAGCCGGCAGACGTAGTTTATTTTTTGTGCTTTCAGAGTTCGCAGTAAAGCCGCCTTATATTCGTCGCTAGAGGAATATTCGTTGATGAACCGCGTGAATTTCATTCGGGCGATACAACGTTGTATGTATTCGATATTGAGTTTACTTGTATACCGAGTGTACACAAGTAAAATCCAATATACCTACTCGTCGAAGGTAATAGAAAAGAGAAAACATTATTGAAAAGATAATCGGAGAGGGATGTGATGGCAAAGATAGAATATTCTAGGATTTTATATTATAAAATGTTGAGAGAGTTATGTCAATTATTTTAACTTGGGAGTTGTATGAAGCTGTTATGTGCAATGTCGTCAACATATTTATTGTTTATAGTTATAAGTTATTCAAATATATTAGAAAGGACACACTTTATAAGATTTGTATTTTCGTAGAATGTGCTAAGAGTATTTTAAATTCTTGTTACATTTTGCTACGACTAGAGTAAGAGCAAATATTTATTTAGATCTTAAAACTATGTAATGTTATCTATACTTGGAAGGAAACTTGGTTTCTTCTCGGAATACATATAAAAGTGGTATATGGTAACCTACACTTTAAGATGTAAAGTGCTCTAAATGGTAATAAATATAATAAGGTGAAGCATGCAGATGCTAAAAGAAATACTTAAACTCTTTCCAGGAATTATGATAATACTAGCTTTTACCCGCGGCTTCGCTCGCGTTCATTTAGAATTTGACAATCAATTCGGGTTGTACTCTGCTTGTAATAATATATAATAATATAATTCAATCATGTTTCGAAAGACACGTGGCGCCATCTATTATCTATTTAAGAACGTTATTATTGTTTTCCTCGGGAACAGTAATTTTTTTTGGGATGAAAGGTAGCCTATGTTAGTTTCTGTACACCTGACAACGTACATATATGCAAAATTTCAGGATGAAAAAAAATAAAAATAAAAAATAAACTCATTTTCGCTTTTATAATATTAGTTAGGATTACAGTATCAACTGGCAGTAGCATTCGACTACATTAATATCTATTCGTAAGCATTCAAACAATAATAATTTTCTTCATAAATACATTCACAACAGATCGATTGAAAACTAAGAGAAAACATTTTGTTGGACGAACTTTCTAAAGACTATACCTATCAAACTTGTATAAAAAGATATTGAAACAGGCAAGTTAAAAGCGGCGTTACTAAAAAAGAAAAAATATAAGTCGTAGCTTATTTTCCTTATCTAAAGCTTTGACCTCTCAAAGGGGATATAATTTGTATTTCAAAGAGCAAAAGCAAATTATATTCGACAGCCTCCAAAGATAGAAAATATGATATTAAAAATTAAAACATTTCTCTATTACTTGAAAGTGAAAAATTCGAAACGAGATCTTTAAATGTTACTCTTTCATAGAATTTCTTTATTTACAAGTCCCAAGTACATTTATAGCTACATGTGTTTCTACCGCTTGGGATAAAACTATCAAGTAAATGTATTTTAGAATTTGCTAAGAATTTAAGCCCTACTTTTAGGCAGCGTATTTTCAGATGTTAATAGTTTAGATACTCAAGAGATATTTTCAACTTTTTTCTTGGCTACTTCGAAATGAGTATCTTAAATTTTAAAGTAGTTGGAATTATTTTATGTTGAAGTAAATAAAATTGTGCCAAATAGCAAAATGGAAGTGCTAAATCAAATAGCTTTGAACTTATTGTTCAACTAATGTGCTTTGAGTCGCAAATTGTTATACAAACAAGTTTGCTTATGCCGTGTCGCTAATACAACATCGACATTCATATGAAATTGTATGAGGGTAGCCAAACATTTGCTTAACGTGATAGACAACGCAGGTGTCATAATGAATTTGGAGACATGCAAGAAAATCATTAGCAGTAGCACCACGTAATAGGGTTTATTATTGACTGAACTTTTTGGTGTGACTTGTTTCAGCGAACCAAATTGGTTTTGTGTTGACTAAAGGTATTGTACATTCTATATTAGTTTGAAGTTTTGTTATTTATAACCTACTAGCTTTTGCCTGCGGCTTCGCTCGCGTTAATTTAGAATTTGACAATCAATTCGGGTTGTACTCTGCTTGTAATAATATAATTCAATCATGATTCATACGACACGTGGCGCCATCTATTATCATAAGAACGTTATTGTTATTTTCATCGGGAATAGTATTTTTTTCGGGATAAAAGGTAGCCTATGTCCGTTTCTGTATACCTGATAACGTATATGCAAAATTTCAGGATGATCGGTTCAGTGGTTTAGGCGTGAAAAGGTAACAAACAAACAAACAAACTCATTTTCGCTTTTATAATATTAGTTAGGATTAAGATAGGATTCTACAGTTGCACGATGTAATTATTGTTCCAAATGCCAAAAACGCAAATAGTTTCATCTTCATACGTTTGTAATATTATAAATTTCAAGAATTATACAGAAATATGTGCTCTCATATCCTATGTTACTAGTAGCACACAATAATAAAATTATTAAAAAAGAACATAAATAATAGTCATACCTAATCCGTCAAGTCTTAGAATACCAGACATAATTAAAAATCTCGGTGTATCTGGACACCGGTGTGTCTCTGCCTCAATAGGTAAATTTCCAACCTATCCAAGGAAACACATGACACATGGCGTCTCTACGACCCCCGGCATAAGTTTGTTGAGACTAATTATAACACAAACGGCACCAAGCGAGCGGATTGTAATGGCGGGCGTAATGGCGGCCTGCAATGGCGTTCGCGCCAATTTCCTGCAATACATGTTAAACGGCGGCAATCGCGCGCCGCCCGCCGAGTGCACTACACGCTCTTCCGGCAGCGCGTGCACTTGCAACTGTAATTATAATTTACTGGTAATTTGTTGCATATGATGAGGGTCCGAGATTGTATTTTTTGTCAGTAAATGCGTGACTTAGGTAGTTCAAGAGCTAGGAATATTGCTTATATTTCTTAGATACCCTCAAGTACCATCAAAAACCTACCTACCCAATCATATTTTGCATTTACAGCGTGCCGATTTTAATAACAATTGAAGACATGAGTAGATGAAGGAGTTAAGTAACACTTTAAAAAAATATTTTTTTTTGCATTGTATGAAGGTATTATGTGTCTACAAACCATGTTAGACCTAAAAACACGCTGTTTAAGCTTACTTTTAGAAATAGCAAGTGATGAAGGGGTTATGTACCAACATAAAATAATAAACACACTGAATGAAAGTGACATGGGCACTTAGTATATTCATTCATTCAAAATTATCTAAATCTGTGTCTTTCTTGCGCGGATGAAGGAGTTAAGTGCAAGCAAGCAGTTGCGCTGTTCTGGATGATAGTGTTATGTGATGTACTTGTCTCTTTCATTAATTTCGCGTCGTGTTTATTGCGCTGGATCACGGGTCACGTACGCATGTCGCGAGTGTTTTGTTTGTTCATTATTTTATTAAAACAAGTGTATTTATTTAGTATTTGTTATAATCATGTCAAGAGCCAAAAGACTTGTAGAAGCTGCTATAAACTGATAGGAAAAAGCCCAAGAAAGATATTGGATTGCTGTACTTAACAGTAGACCTACAACAGACCATGCCACTTCCTAAAATACCGACTTCTAAGGCATTCTATTTGCGCCATATTTGGTTTTATAATTTGGGCATCCATGTAGTCGACCAAACCAAAGAAAAAGCGGTCTGCTGTACGTGGACAGAAGACGTAGCCGAAAGAGGTAGTGTTGAAGTTGCTAGCTCACTACTAAGATTTGTTGAAGTGGACCAATCGTGTCGCAATAAGTATCATTTACTCATATGGTCGGACTACTGCGCTGGACAGAATAAAAACTTTAATATTATAGTACTCTACCAATACATGATTATGAAAGGCTATTTTAAAATCATTGACCACAAATTTCCCGAAGTCGGTCATTCCTATTTGGACTCTGATAGAGATTTTGGCCGCATTGAAAAGATGATGCGCAAGTATGAGGCAATATATGCGCCTGAGCAATATCGAGAGATTATATGCAAAGCATCTCGGAACAATGTTGTTATCGGTATAACGGATAATTTTTGTAAGATCAACGACTTGCCAAATCAACTCAATTTGATAAACAGAAAAAAAGACGAAAAAATGCAAAAGGTTAACTTTAGGGACGGTATTAAATGGATAAGAGTAGAAGAATTCGGTTCCTATTTATACAAAGAAAGTCACGATGAAATGATGTAATTTAGGAAAGTGGACATATTAAAAAAATGAGGTCAAGTAGAAGACGTCTAAGTTGAACGTGTTCAGGGCAAATATGGTATAATTTCTGAAGAAAAGAAACTAATATTAAAGAACAGATTAAATTTGTGAAACCGGAATATCGTTACTATTATCAAAATATTGTAGGTCAAGATTAATATTAGGCAAAACTGATAATTTTGTTTGTTTTATTATATTAGTTATGTAGTTGACTCATTCATCCTTTATTTACATTATGTAACTTCTTTATAGCTAGTTGCTGAATGAAGGAGTTATGTACACTTTTCTTTCAATAAATACGTAATATTACACCTTTATTTTATTTTTCTTCTCTGTATTAGTAGATATGTATAATGACTATAATCTGATATAAATAATTAGTAAATAAACTTCAAGAAAAACGGTTTATCTCAAAAATAAGTAATAAAACTTTGGTGCTCATTTTCTCAAGATTTTCAAATTGTATCTTATCGCCTTATACTACTCATGTCTTCAATTATTACTTAACAAATCAAATCGAAATATCTTTTCTATTTTCATTCGTTAAATTCGCGTAAACCACACGCTCGTAACAATTCAATCAACTCATTATAACAAACTGACTGTTCACTGAATTCTGTTATAGCTTTAATTAAACACCATAAGCAAAACAACAAAAGCTTTATTGGCGCCCAACGTGGGTCAAAACACAACATTATACACAGTCATATAGACATTGCACCTAATCAATACGAATACCAAACATTCACGGTAGTTAGTGCAATAAACAAAGTTCAAATACGCCAGGTATGCCTGTGTGCTGCCTTTGATCGCGCTCAACACAAAACAGAAAGTACATACAATGCAGGAATTTCGGACTGAAAACGGGCACCGATTGTATTGCATGAGATATGCAGGCTTCAACTAGGTACAATTCACGTGAGCAACGGCATCAAAACTCCAAAGTTCTGACGAATTTTGAAATGGAATGGCCGCATTCTTAACCGTCGTATCATTGCCACCATTTTGAATTTAATTCGATTTTTAAATATGGTGGGCGACTACCATAGTGCGAAATTAATAAAAGAGCAAGAATTGCTGTTCGTTTGAACGTCTAACATATGCTTCGGAGAAGTTTACGCAGTATAGTAATACATACAAACAAAAATAAAAAATAAGTGCAAATGATTCTATGATCGTCATTTTGATGAAACACTCATGTATGCATGTAAAGTAGTGGTATCCCTATGTTTAAACATCGATATTGTGATTGAAAGGCTGACTATTCACGTTTCGTAACCGGAATAGATAACAAAACACATGTCATATAAAAATAAAGGCTTCGGCATTACTTATATAATTATGCTTAGAGATAAAATAATCCTATACTATTGCATGTGATTGATGGCGTATCAATGGATAGTCGTAGATGCACAATCATGGTACATCTACGAATCTTACGGTCATAGACGCGTTTGCCATTTGGCCCTAAAACTAACCAACCGAAACATAAAAAGCATGCGGTAAAATCATATGCAGATATCGTATCAGACTACAGACTTGAAAATAAAAACCGAGTTATTATTAAACATACAGGACGCATGAATCACCCTCGAATTCAGCCGCACACACAAAAGCATGGAGTCTGCCGCAATATATCGACACGAGAATTTATTTCCGTCAGAAATTGAATGGGACGGCGCAGCCAAACTGTGTTAGCGTTACTACGACTGTATGTGATGGGCTGCCTTGAGGGGAGAGAGGGGGGTAGGTTCACTCCATGCGTGTTGAAAAAGAGTTGACTGTGTATAATCAGTTTATAAAGTCGGTATGAAGCTGCGCGTAAATCGATAACGAAGGCAGAGACCTCGTGTTAAAATCCATGGCACGCAACTGTGGCTTTCTGAAGTTATATGCGAACATCATTGTTATTCGTTTAAACGGTGAAGGAAGACATGTGTGGTGAGGAAACTGGCATGCTTGTGATTTCACCATACTTTTCTTGGAGATGAATGAGGGCTGCGTATCTGTATTAGGTTACGCTTTGGTGGACTATGACTACCTAGCAGCTTTCATTTTGAGAAATGTCCGAGCAGTCGATTAAGTGCAATTTATAAAGGGACTAGCTTTTGCCCGCGGCTTCGCTCGCGTTAATTTAGAATTTGACAATCAATTCGGGTTGTACTCTGCTTGTAATAATATAATTCAATCATGATTCGAAAGACACGTGGCGCCATCTATTTATCATAAGAACGTTATTGTTGTTTTCCTCGGGAACAGTAATTTTTTTCGGGATGAAAGGTAGCCTATGTCCGTTTCTGTACACCTGACAATGTATATGCAAAATTTCAGAATGATCGGTTCAGTTGTTTAGGCGTGAAAAGGTAACAAACAAACTCATTTTCGCTTTTATAATATTAGTTAGGAAGTTAGGATTAGGATAGGATTAAATATAATGACCACCAAAAATACTAATTGCGCAGCAAAATATGCTTACTAAAATATATCATAATGAGCACCTATACGCTTCAAAACACTACATTCCGTCTCGGAAGGGTTAGGTTATGTTAGGTTCCTTCTTAAACCCACCCAAAAATAGTCCCGTCGACTTATTTTGATCTCTTTAAATATATTTTGCTGTGCAATTTGGTGATCATTTACTATTTTTGACTGTTATAATTTTACTATATCTGGTGATAAGTTAAACATAAGCTATTTATAAACAAGTCTAATATTATGATGTACTATGTCAATAACTGCCTTTTTAGGGAAATGGTAGAGAAAGCAACTGCTATGTATAACGTCTTGAGTTCGGTCACCGGATCAAGCAAAGTGTTATTGGATTTTTCTGTAAAGAAATCCTCAGGAGCAGCACAGCATTTGGAAGTGTCCAGTAAACAGTAATAACTACGGCTTCTATTACGTAGGGTCTAAAAACATGGCTGGTAAAATGTAGACGTAAAATACCCCTGCGTTTGTATGTATTTATGTACGTAACTATAGTTGCAGTGATTTACATTTGCATATAGACTATAGAGACTGGAGTGTAGCTCAGATAGGACGTCAAGCTGTCAATATCCAATCCACTGTAATGTTTCTGACGGCTGTTGTGAGTCTATGAAATACTGACAAAGGAATTTCCATTGGATTAACTACGAAATTGTACTCAGAATTAATAGTAAAAGTTTGATGAGAATTAAACATAAATTTAATAGTATACTATAATTTAACAAATAACACAAACAGATTTACGTTCCTACTTATCTTATGTGGGGGCCAGTCAGTTCAGACCGGCGACACTTCGACCCAGTGGGATCTTTTGTGTCGACACTCTCCCAATAACGACTGCCATAGATGTTCATGGCAGCCGGGACCAACGGCTTAACGTGCTCTCCGAGGCACGGAGCAGGCGATAATTATTGTCAATCAATACGCACATAATTTCAAAAAGTCATATAACTTCCGAAAGTCAGAGGTGCGCGACGTGGGTTCGAACCCGAGACCCTCTGCATTGCAGTCTGTTGGTCTCCCCACTGAGCTATCGCTGCTCTTACGTTCCTACTTAAAATTCGTACTAATATTATATATATACGTAAAAGTAAGTCTGTTTGTTACGTTTTCACAGTCAATTTAATCGATCTTAATGAACAAAGACATAGTTTGTAAAGATAGATAAATAAAGGGTTTCATCTATAAAGTAGGCAAAAGAAATGGCGGGTAAAAGATATCCTATACTACCCATACTAATAAATCTAATAATATATGCCAAAGTAACTTTGACGTTAACCGATGAAAGAAATTAGAAGCTCAGCAAGTACATACAATATTATAAATGCGAATGTGAGTTTGTTTGTTACACTTTCACGCCTTAACTACTCACCCGATCATCATGAAATTTTGCATACACGTTGCCGGATACACAGAAAAGAGTATATAGGGTACCCCATATGTCCTTTTCTGTGCCCCTGACAATGTGTATGCAAAATTTCGTGATAATTAGTACTATTTTTCCGGATGAAAGGTAAATAATAGTAATAATAATAATATTAATAATCGCACCGGTGTTGCCCTCTGCTGCTGGCTTGTATGTCTATAGTGGCTAATTAGGGGACCTATCTAGTGAGTTGGCGAGTCACCGTCTGTCCATTCGATTGATTCTATTAGAGTATTCAGGGCAGACGCCGTTTTATAATCCATAGTTACCAATATACCAGGTCATCAAACACCCATACCCATAGCCCATATATTAGAATCCATACGTAGCAATAGCCTGCTGCGGCTAGTGCCGCTGTAGGTGTTCCATCCCACCTTTGATTAAAACTCTCGAAGGGCTACTTCACGTTGGACCCATGTCTTCGTGTAAGCCTCCCAAAGGGCCGGGTATTTTCCTAACGTATTAGGAATATACCCGTGAAAGAGAAACAAATATTAATAATAATATTCTACCACATACACACAACACCATATAGCCCAAACTAAGCAGAGCTTGTACTATGGGTACTAGACAATGGATAAACATACATATATACTTTTTTTTTGTAAATACATACATATTATACATAGAAACACCCAGACCAAGACAAACATCCATGTTCATGCACATAAATCTTTGACTTGTGCGGGAATCGAACCCACGACCTCAGGCGTGGCAGTCGGTTACACTAACCACTACGCCATCGAGGTTTCCGAGCGAGCGCATCCGCAAGTAAAAGCTAGTACTATACAAAGGAAAGCAATCAAAGTTACAGATTACAGCAAGTATAAGCATATTTAGATGAATTCAATCAATCATCCAAATTTAACTAAACTTCCTTTCTCAATCTACCCTACAATAGTAATATGTCTACCCTCAAACTGAGATAACAAATAGCGCGGTTTGGAACTGGCATTGCCGCACCTGAGCCCTCGATAGCGCTATCATTACTAACACTGTTGCATGCCGACTTCACTTGACGAATACCCCATGGGGTAGTGCCAAAATATCACTACTTATCTTTATTTGGGTTTAGCCTTGTTGATCCCGTGACATAGATTTGGGTCTAGATTTAAGGTCGATCGAGAGACCTTGACTTTGATTTCCAGGCAGGTATATTGTGGAATAGAATTAGGAGTTATTTGGTGTAATACATCTATGTAATATATCATGTCTGTTTGTAATGTCAAAATAACAGCTTTTTATGTAATGCATATGAAAGTATATAAGGTACCTATACGAAAACATATATTTTTAAAATTTTTGTCTGTCTGTTTGTTCCGGGTAATCTCCGAAACGGCTGAACCGATTTTGACGGGACTTTCACTGGCAGATAGCTGATGTTATAAGCAGTAACTTAGGCTACTTTGATTTTAGAAAAAATAGAGGCTCCAGGGGAGACAAACACTTTTTAGTTAAAATCTACGCAGACGAAGTCGCGCAACAGCTAGTTCTAAAATAATAATTGGGAAGAGAAAAATCCAACAAGCGCTCTTGGATTGCTTATCTCAAGTATAGTAAAAGACAAAGATTGACATAATATATTAATGGGTTTTCTGTTATGGTTTTATTAGTAGTAGTAAGAGGTACAGTAAGACTTGGCCTCTCATATCGTAGAACGTGAATATAACTGGCGAAACATAGGTACTCTTCACCTTTATTTAAATGTTTGAGGACAAATACGTAATATGTTAAATTATGTTACCGTTCCTAGAATTGTCGCAATTCCATAATAACCGAAAAAAAATCGCTGGCTCACTATTACTAGGTTCTATGTTATTTTTTTTAAACTTGGGGATTTAGGGTTTAAAATTTGCATAACAGTAAAAATAAATTAAAAAGTAACTTAGAACTATTTGCGATTTAATATTGTGAGGTGGTAAGTGCTTCCATCTATTATTCCATCTCTTATATTAGTCTAAACAAAAAGGAATTACATATAAAACCATGCAATATTTATAGCTCATTTTTTTTTAATGTAACCTAGAACCTTTTAATATTGGACGAGCGAAATGTCAGTCAAGTAAATTCTTTAAAAAAGTTCTTAATGGCGCCCAACATGGGACTGAGGTGCCAACGAGTAATTAGTTTAAACAACTTTAATTATGATAGACAAATGTCATGTAGCACAACTAAATGACTCGATACAGGTTATAATGTATATTTGTAAGTTTCATACTTATTTTATCGCACACATATGTACAAAGACATAAGGTAGCCAACATTAAAAATACATTTCTATTAAGTATTATTAGTCGGCCTTGATGGCGTTATGGTTGGTGTAACCGACTGCCGCGTCTGAGGTCGCGGGTTCGATTCCCGCACAAGTCAAACATTTGTGTGCATGAACATGGATGTTTGTCTTAGTCTGGGTGTCTCTATGTATAATATGTACGTATTTACAAAAAAAAGTATATATGTATGTTTATCCATTTTCTAGTACCCATAGTACAAGCTCTGCTTAGTTTGGACTAGATGGTGTTGTGTCTATGTGGTAGAATATTATTATTATATTATATTATTCAAATTAGGACACAAGCGAGGCCCAATGTGCATTATTTGAGCACGTGCATATATCTCCCTAATCACGAGGTACTCAAATATTGTATGTGATAGAATATTATTATTATTATTATAATAGATCCTGTGTGAGCATTTGGCATAGACAAGATCTATTTTTTTCAGTCTACAGTCTCACTTCAGAACTAATACATTACTCATAATTGATCTACATTTATTATTACACGCCAACATTCATCGGCCAACATTCTGCAAGCCTAATTTCATTTAGTTAAGTTACCACTCAAGAACGTCGTCGGCAGACTTCCAACTTCCAATCTTTGGGGACCAAGTAACTCTTGGTCGAAAAGCGAGTGTACACCTTTCCCCCTTAGGGATTAAGAGCGTGACGTCAGTGTTACGCTCTGAAGGGTTCTATGACGTTATGAGGCAAAGTCCTTACATAACACGCACTTTGATATATTAATACGGCCATTAAATTGACTCACTCAATCTATTAATGTCTTGAATACGTAATGCTGTTTGATATTTAGGAATTGTTGGGGTTAAGACACTGTATGATAAGTTATGTGGATGCTTAAGAGATAATTGTGTTGGGTTCGTTTAATGTGGGTAGATTGAATTATATGTACTTTATGGTCAATAGACATAGACAAAAGGACTTCTACTTGTAGAACATTATTTAGGTCAATCGATATGGAATGTTCTCTGTATGGTATTTGAAATGTAATCTGAGATTTGGCTACTAGCATAGCATCTAAATACAATATATCGTCGTGCTTAAGACCAAAAGCCTTATGTTCCAAATGAATTAAGTAAATATATAAAATTTATATTTTACATATTTGCTTAAATCATTTGAAACATAAAGTTTTCATTCTCGAAACCTAAATAAAAGGTTTGACCGAGGTATTGGTCGACTGTTGGTAAGTTTACGTGCAATCTTGGGGTCTCAAGTTCCAATCCCAGAATTAGCAAAGCGCAATAGGACGTTTTAAAGAAACATTACTCTAGCTCTATTTCAACACGAAGTCTGGTAAAGTGCAATATATCAGAAAAGGAACCGTAAGACTGTTTCAAAAACGAATAGGCCAACATAAAATACTCGATGTATAATTAATGAAATATTTATGGCTATATTATACCGCGGAGACACCTGTCCCCTCCGAGTGCGCCGATAAATCTCTCTCCGATAATTTACTGATTGTTTGTCGTCGAACATAAATTTTTTCGTGACGTCTGAGGCCCTAGACTCTGGTGTTTGCACCTCTGCAACTTGAAGTTATTTATTTGTTTTTCTTTAGGGCATTCATCCGATGATTGGCCGTCAGGAGGGAATTGGACACGGCTTCGATTCCGTGATGGATATAGGAGGAAAATATCAAGAGGTAAACGCGAGTATTCAAATAGAAAATGTTTTTTTATATTCGCAGTTCCATGTTAGGAGCCTTTAGGATATGAATGATTTAACATTACATAGAAATACTCCAATATCATTCGTTAGGCGTACGTCCTACAATATTTTCCAATAAAATTTTGAATAATGTGTAAATTAAATTAAGAATTTTGCAAGATAAATGTGACGTAAGAAAATAATTTCGGTTAATGTATATTTATTTTTATTTATGGTAACTCCTATATATTCGTTATATGCAAAGTCCTTGTGTCATAGAAGCACTCGCTTTTCAAATATTTAAATAAGGAACCCCGAGAATCAGAACTATCCTATCTTTGAATCAGACGTGTTTATGTCTTAATAGGTGTTACAGGTAATTTTGACCGTTGCTTCCTGAATTCATTACGTCACCTGAATGTCCCTCCCATTCCCCGAAGATTACAATTTCCAAGAAAATATCAGGTTATACCGAAAAAATACAGTAACCTATTTGCGTAAAATTAGGATCTCATAAGACGTTTGATGCGTAAGGAAATTGAATTCCATTCAAATTGAAGGGCGAATTAGATCTTACAGGTTAGAGGGCGAACTAACGAAATAGGGGATGGTACTGAAACATTCACAAAATCGTACTATTCAATTTAGTTAATTTGCCCTCTGAATTGTATTCTGATTTCTTGGAACGTTGATATTAAAGTTCGCCCTTTCTCCTAAATTAGTTTTCGAAAATTCGAACTTACATCATTAATTATCGTATTTCGAATAGTCGATAAAGTTATTTTCACTTTTTCGTGTTTAATGAATATAAATACAATCGACATTAGATAACTTAGTTGTATTCTATTGTGTAGTTCGAAGTTAGCGTTGAGTTCCATCTTGTTCAAGTTTCCATTATTCAACTTTTTGGTAGGTCATTCTTTGCACGGCCTCTTTGTTTTCAAATCTATCTTGTGTTTTGTCGATAACGGCTGTTTCTATATTTTATCTATCCTTTTCATATTGATGTTAAAAGGTTTTGTTATTATAGTATCTATGAATAACTTGTTCGCAGAAGATGTCTTTTCATTATGTTTTTAATTCTGTTGTTTTTGAACAAGAGTTTGCCCGCGGCTTTATTTGCTTGGGATCAGTACTTTTTTCTGGATGAATGATGATAATGTCGTATCCTACACTTATAACAATGTGTTTACGAAAATCCGTGATGATCGGTCTAGTAAAGGCCTGAAACGTTACAAACAAACTGACATGCGTATTTATAATATAACTAGTTTTTGCCCGCGGCTTCGCTCGCGTTAATTTAGAATTTGACAATCAATTCGGGTTGTATTCTGCTTGTAATAATATAATCAATCTAAAATTCGAAAGACACTTGGCGCCATCTATTCTATCTTATTATTGTTTTCCTCGGGAACAGTAACTTTTTCGGGATGAAAGGTAACCTATGTCAGTTTCTGTACACCTGACAACGTATATGCAAAATTTCAGGATGATCGGTTTAGTGGTTTAGGCGTGAAAAGGTAACAAACAAACAAACTCATTTTCGCTTTTATAATATTAGTTAGGATTTAGGAGTTTGCTAATACATATCACTGCTATCAATATGTTTGCGTTAAGGATTGGATTAAATCTTGCCCCTTCGGTCACTAGATCGAGGTTTTAACTATTGTTTTACCAACGGTTCATATATTCATATAATAAAAGCGGAGTCAGGTATTAGCCGGTTAATGTTCCAAGATTCAATTTATGTCTAGAATTATTTATTCGTATGGCTGTTCGTTTAGACTTCTATTGCCAATGATGTCATTAACATGTTCAAGTCGTATTAATTAAGATGGCATCGGTAATCTTTAATCAAAAGCTCCTAAAATTATGTCCGTTATTACTTACAAGCATTTAAAACGCACCTCCCTACCACGTTTTCATTTTACAGAATGATACACATAGTACAAACACTACAGATACAAGAATACCGTGGTACGTTGGAACTCTAAAATAGATTTGAGCGAGACTGAACGCGCCGCTCGCTACCATGATTACATTACATTAAGAGTCCCTAAGTCTTGTGTCTTGTTATACTACGAAGATTTTGCCCGCCATTATCTTAACTAGATTTCAACTATATTGCTGATAGTGAGGGGCTTGGGTCATGCAATTGTTGGGGTGCAGCACTATGTTTATACTCGATTAAACATAGTAGTAGTTTGTAAAATTAATCGATTGAGGGACTGCACAGTGGCACAACACTATGTTTAAACAAGATTAAGTATAAAGACTAGTGTGTAAATTTTAATAATCGACTGGACTGCATGCATGTCATAGTAAATTAAGGGTAATAAATATTGTGGGTTCGATTCCCATACGAGACAAAAATTATATAACCTATTGAGTCGCAGCAGCACACCGGTGGTCATACACGATATATTTTTTTATAAGGGCGGAAGTACAAAGTCCCACTGTATTCCCAAAGGAGTAGACAAAAATGTGTTACACATAAAGGGGAATGCCTATTCTCCATACTGTCTCGGGCCAAAGATGGACATCAGAAATTACTATAAAAATTTAGTGTTTTAAGATCTTAACAGTATTACTTATCTAAAAAATATACTCAAATTGACGCCACTATTTTAGAAATACCTATAAAAAAAAATGTATTGAGATTATTTTTCTATACGAAAATGTGCCTGGCTGTGAGATAATTCAAAAGCATCTCTTTTCCCAATGCTCTATTATTTAATTATGATAGGAGGAGTGTTTGTAATATATTTTTATCCAGTTATACTTAATAGGGTATGAAAAAGCACATTTGTTATTTTAAACGTCTATATTCTCTTCATTGTCATGTACTATTAACAAATCATCTAGAAAAGGTGCAGGAGGGCATATATTAGACTTACATCTTATTCTTTTTAACTATTTTTTGTAAATTGCAGTGGCGTCAATTTGAATGGAAGTAAATACATATTTTTTACGACAAAATAACTAGAAGGTATTTTTTTCTCTAGCCTCTTGTCCACTCGTGGCCTCAGATGGGCGTTCCCTTTTCCTCAGCTTTTAGACTTCACGTAAAAGAGAGGAAGACTACAGCTGCGAGAAGTCTTTTAAAAAAGCAAACATGCCAGTTTTCAAAAGGCTTACTCATAAACCAGACGTTATGACGACGAATATGACCTATTTTTCTTGAACTTTAAACATAAATCCTATTTATAAGTACGTTAAGTCCATTTCATGTTCGAGTATATACTAATATTATAAAGCTGAAGAGTTTGTTTGTTTGTTTGAACGCGCTAATCTCAGGAACTACTGGTTCGATTTGAAAAATGATTTTAGTGTTAGATAGCCTATTTATCGAGGAAGGCTATAGGCTATATAACATCACGCTACGACCCACGTGGGCAGCGCAGTAACGATAAACGCGGGTGAAACCGCGGTAACATCTAGTGCTTTATAAAGTGTCTTGACTTATTAGGTTTCTGTCTCGTTGGAATAATGGTGAGGTAGCAAGTTCGATGCTTGAATTGGTCGAAAAGTTTGAGGTCAAGAAATTCTTGTGTCGTGTGCTTGGTAAATGACAATAGGGTTGGCTACATGGGACCTAAAACCATAGGTAAAATGTGGGTCTAATTATAGACTCTTGCATACCTCTTAAAGGATGTAGTTGTGAGACTACGTATCTATGTAAAATACCCCCAATATCAAATGTATACTCAAATATGGGTCTAGAGGAAGCACAGGTGAAAAGCCTCTGCTTTCCTCTTTGGAGATTTATATGTAAGACTAGGTATGTATGTAATATACTACAAAAGAGATTTTATCTTATGAAATCACTTTTCACATAGACAAAGACGCGAGCGGAAGTTAGTAAGTTTATATTTATAAGAGCGCCGTTTTACTCCGAGAGCGGTATTATGCTTGATCCGATCTTGCTCTCATCCTTTAACGATGTTAATACCCATTTTTCTTGGAAACCTAATGAAAGATCCGACTTTGTTATCCCTCAGGATTCCTCTCTTAAAAATTCTGTTACAGCAATATTTCCTCGCTCTTGTGCTAAAATTTATCAAAGGAGTCGGTCAGTTTTAAAATTCTAAGTTCTTGTTTAACAAAAAGATCGTGTTAAATGACGTCATAGTCATACAAAGTTAATCTCAAATAGGTATATTATTTAAATACCGAACTTAACGTTAAAATACTATATTAAAGTTCTGTACACTAAGTCAAACGGATATATTTAAATTGCGAACGTAATTAAAAAGATTCTAGGTGTTTAAATTTAGAAACGAAATATCAAAGTAATATATTTGAATAGTTTGGAAAGTTATGTCACACGACTACACTAATTTAAATTCCGAACACAGTTTTGAATGTTTACATGTTCAAAGTTTTTAACGGTTTATTTTCACAAACTAAAAATAGAACTACCCTCATTGGCAGTGCATATTATATGAAATGTTCCTGAACGTATAACATAAACAAGTGTGTTGCGACCTAATTAAAGTTGGATAGTTGCAGTAATTAGCGGCCGCATGCCCCGACGCCTCGGCCCTCCTTCCCGGCCCTCCCGGGGCACTGATAACACCGGAACACGGAAGGCTTATCAGAGCTAAGGGTGCTTCCACACGGCATGTCTACATGATATTTGGACACGCGAAGTGTGAAACTTTACCTGTTTTCGGGAAGTTGGGTTTTATTGCTGGCTCTTCGAGATTTATATCGCGTTTGTGAGTCTATCAATCACGGTTTCATCCCAAACAATTAATCATAAAAACTTTACTTTTTTACTATCATTCCTCGTTGGCGCATCGGTAGTCTATGCGATTGCTGTATATTTGATATCCGGGTCGGCCAAAGTGATATTGCATTTTTCTGACACGAAATTCTCAATAATATCACGGCGCGGCGCCTGAAACTGTGTCCAGTAAACGACAATAGATTTGCATACTATGACGTAGGACCAACTATAGCTGGGAAACTGTGTGTGTAAAACACCTCTATCTACGCTTTGGGGATTCAGACGTGCGACTACGTATGTCCCTATATACTTCTAGGGATTAGATAAAGGTGTATTACCCTTCATTCTTACAAAAAAGATTTTATAGAACTTTATCACATACTTGTAGTGCTTTTGGGTTAAGAAGAGCTGGTACATTGCTGATTAATATATGAATTGCCAGTCACAGGCATACATTATACAGTTATTCAAGCACTACAGAAAATAATCTTATATCACCAATATTTTTAATATAATGAATAACGTTCATAAATCAAAGAAATATTCTAATTTTGATTCGTCGTTAAGGAGACGGAAGCTCTCGTCCAGCAATGGGATAAAACTCTCATCCCTTAACAAAAGCCCACAGCAATTAAACTGGACATTGATAAGGGCCGATGTTATGAAATATTTTATTTAGAACCTTATTTTACATTCAATGATTTTAAATTTCTTAATTTTAGATCATCCAGTGAGGACGGACTGAAAAAGACTTAAGAGCTTCATTGTGAATTACAAAAATAAATCAAGTGCCTCTTTGGTTATATGGAATAAGTTTGCGTTTATGTGCGATCATGATCAGATTTGGTTCCCGGATCAGGCAAGTCATAACGGTTCTCTTAAGGAGAAAAAGTATAACAGGCGTGGATGTAAAACTATAAATGGTGAAACGTGAGAGAAATAGGAATGACATCCTTTTCAAAATGGCGACTGTAAATTGAATCATCTTGATGTACACTCACAAACAATATTTACAATCATAAACAAGTAAAATTTTCAAACAAAGAAAATACCCATAGTTTTATTATATATGATATATTATGTTCATAAAAAGGGAATAAACCAATTTTCCGTTTACTGCCTTCCCTTTTTTATTTCCCTCTATCTTGTACAAACGTGTATCTAGCTGTCCCTTTCGTACGTCAATAGTCGTATAGTTATTATCTACGTAGAGCTGTGTCTGAGAAATTGCTGTAATTTTTTTTCTCGGCCTTCCATCGCGGGTACGAAGATCTGATAATTTGGCTTTAGGTATAAATTTTAGAAGAATCGTGTCTTAGCTTGCGTTTAAAACAAAGAATATACAGGCTGTCCGGTAATTAATGAATAACCTTGAAATGTCTTATAGTAGAACTGATGGACATTCAGAAAAAAATGTGAGATGAAAAAAAAATTTAAATAGTGCAATAGCTAGTCATACTTTTGTCTATCTATTAGCATAATTAGTATTTAATAATAAAACAACAAAAAACCGAAGGAATTCATTAATTTATGGTCGTAGTGTACAAGATTTTTAAAACGGTAATTAAAAAAGAAATCATATCTCAGAAAGTAGTTAGGATAGATATTTTTTAATATTTTTCCTGAACGGTCATCAGTTATACTTTAAGACATTTCAAGGTTATCCATTAATTACCGGATAACCTGTATAAGTTGAGTTCTTATATCGTCCTGTAGGATAAGTTTGCGTGCGGGTTTGAGTCAGATTTGGTGTTTAACACCCACATTTGCCCAGCTATGTAATTAGGTCACTCGTAAACTAACTAAACCCCAATGGTGTAGTGGTTAGTGTAACCGACTGCCACGCCTGAGGTCGCGGGTTCAATTCCCGCACAAGTCAAACATTTGTGTGCAAATGTAATTATGTGTACGCTCACTCTTCTTATTGTGGACACCTTTTAGTGCGATCTATTATTTAAACTTTTTGCACGAGTTTAGGGTATTTTCAACTTAACCAATCACATTTTTAGTCAGAGTAATTTCGCTTAGGCCTTTCCCTTATCATAATAACGTTAAGAAAGTCATCTGTATGTGTTCACTCATGACTGATAATATTCATGTATGGCTCGTACAACAATGGGCGTAGTTGGTGTAATTAATAAAGTGGGAGCGAGAGGGGCGATACTCCGAGAGAGAGCGATAAGCCGAGCGGTTCTCGTAAATCACCCGCGCTAATGACGCTCCGTCGGCGTAGATGTGGGCTACTGGATGTGACTCGGTTTGTACCGGACTAGTATTTTGGTACAATGTTAGGCAACATTGCTGTTATATTTTTAGAAGTCTTCGGCTACTCGTTAATTGAATGTGAAGCTTTTAGATGTAACAATAAGCTAATAAAATTAAACAAAGTTGTGCAAAATTGTGTAGAAAATATGGTCAATTAATTTTTTTTATAGCTCTTAGATATCTGTGCTAAACTTTTATAGAACAATATAAAATAAAATTGTTGAGAATTTTGTTAAACTTTTCCATACAATCTTAGGTAAAGTTGCTAAGAATATTCCAGGGAATTCAAATTTTAATCTTTAGAATTTGTTTTTGGAATTCTTAGACAATAATAGACAAGAAATTTAAAAGAAAAAATGTATTCAAAAACCTACAATATAGCGTATTATGTAGTTCAAACATACCAGTGTTTTAAACATGAATGAAATCCGATTCATTCTAATATTTAATTGCGAAGGATTCTAAAGAGAGTAGGTATGTTCATAAATACTGAATACTAAACTAAAAAAAAGATCAAATGACACATCTTGAAAAACGGACGTCCAGTAAAGGGCCATTCACGACGACTTGTCTGATTTATTTATCAAAATGAATAACTCCGTAACATAATTGACTCTTATTAATACGCGGCATAAAAAAGGTATTTCAGCGACTCTCATATTCTCTCTAATTAATTTACAACAAAAATTTTCGCTTTCATTTCAGGAACTTAGTCTTTTCAACAAAACCAACCATTTAAAACGATAACATTCGCCATTTTCGGTACTGAAATTCACGTAATTCACCACCATTATAGAGGTAGCACATAATTCATGATGTTTACCGGTTTTACGGTTTTAATTCGTAAAGTTTAGTTATGAATAGACGGTTCGTTCATTACCTGTTTCGTTGAATCGTACTTTTATATATTGCGTTAAATTTATTGCGGTTTAGTTGTGTTATGTGATAATAGCTTTGTTTGCTTTTGAGGTTAATTATATTTGATTTGTGTTCGAAGATTGTATTATTGTTTGTGTGTGAGAATATTTTATGTGTGCTTGTTGATTGTTTGTTAGGAAAGATATTGACCGTAAATTTACGGTTTTATACGATCTTTATGATTAGAAATTTAGCGATTAGTAAAAAGCACAGCAAACATACTTTATATAAAGATTTGATATTGGATTGATTGATAATGGCAACAATGTATCCGCGAAGTATGTTTGCTAATGTAATTAGTGGTTATATAGTTAGTTAATAGTCGCCTGGCTGCTAATCCAATGAGCTTAAAGGTGCCAGCATTGTATAAATATTTATGAAACCTACACCCTTTTTTCATTGATCTCAGTTTCATCATATACAAAAATGTAGGTTAGGTTAGTAAAAGTACCTACTTTTTTTCTGGATAAAATGTACCCTATGTTCTATTCTGTATCCCTAACAACTTGTATGCGAAATTTAATGATGATCAGTCGAGTAGTTAAGGCGTGAAAGTGTAACATACGAACAAACAAAGTCACTGACGCATTTCTAATATTAGTTACGATAATATTCGTGATACAGCTTGTCCTTCATTTGAAGGATATCATAAAAAACCCGTGGACAAATTATAGTATGCCACTAGCTTCTGCTCGCGGTTTCGCTCGCGTAAAAGTAGGTATTGGCACTATTTATTAAATAAAATATAGCTATGTTACTCGGTGATAATGTAGCTTACTAATGGTGAAAGAATTTTTGTAACAGATATTTTTCAATTGTAACCGAAAACTTATGTACCAATTTTCATACTGCTAAGTCCAGAAATGAGAAAATTTCGTTACAAACTTTACCCCCCATTTTACCCCTCTAGGGGGAGTTTTGCCCATTCCACTTACATAGATCATTTTTGTGTGTAATCAGGATCCAATATACCAATTTTCATACTTCTAAATCCAGAAATGAGAAAATTTCCATACAAACTTAACCCCCTTCATTTTACCTTTTTAGGGGGAGTTTTGTCCATTTTACCTACACATACCTATTTTTATACTTATAAATCTAGAAATGAGCAACTTCCATATAAACTTCACGCCCATATTTCACCCCCTTAGGGGTGGAATTTCAAAAAATATTTCCTTAGTACACCCCTACAAATTAAAACACACATGCTCTCCAAATTTCAAGTTCCTACGACCAGCGGTTTAGGCTGCGCGTTGTCTCTAAGTCAGTCAGTCAGGACATCTTCCTTTATAAATACAGATTTCTGTACATATTCCATGTATTACTTATAAAACCAACAGACGTATTTCTTTTTCGGTGTAATATCTGAAAATTTTAACGTATTTTTAAAGAAGTTTTCCGTAAAAATAATAGTTTTAAAGTAAGGCTCTTCCGTTTGTCGTTAAATTCGCGTAGACGAGGCCTCAACACCGCTCTTGGAGCGCAAACAAACAACACTCAACGCACATCTACTCACATACACACATAAGTGAGCGAGTAGACACCGACATATACGTACATAAGTACTTATGAATCGGTCCGCGTTCGATTTCCAACGTAAGTAGGTTTAAATTTTTAATTAATTTGATTGAAATGGAGGCTATTAGGGCGCACGTTTATAAATGACGGTGGCAATTTGGATGTAAGTAAATCATTTCTGATGTGAACTGATTTCTTTGTTTAAATGTTAAATCTTTGCTTAAATGTTGAGTTTTTTTTTAAATGTCGATTGTTTTTATTTGTATGTTAAAAGTCTTGGTCCTGCAGTGGTACTGAATGCAAGGTAGTGGGTAAGGTTCTCGTGTCGGGCAAATTTATTGGCATTTTCTGTCAAGAAAGACTTTGTAGCAGTACAGAGTTTAGATCGGCGCCGTTAGACGGCAAAAGGTTAAAACCATAACTGGTGAAATACTTCAGGAGATATAGGCGAGACCGTCTTGTTGGCATAGAGGTGAAAAGTTGTGATTAGTGTTTTTTTATACATCTAAGGTGGCAAACAAGCATACGGCTCACCTGATGGTAAGTGGTCACCGTAGACTATGGACGCCTGCAACACCAGAGGCATCACTAGCACGTTGCCGACCCTTTAGGAAAGGAAGTGGGAAGGAGAAGGAGCGGGATGGGGGTAATGGGGTGATTGGGCCTCCGGTACACTCACTCACTGAACGACACACAACAGTAGGAATACTGCTATTTCACGTCGATATTCTGTGAGAGGGTGTCCTTCCTCGGTGAGTTGGCCCAATCATGCTAAAATCAGCGAGGCTCTACTACTCTAAAGGCTTCTTTAGGCTGTTCGTGGAGTACTGCGTTCGATTTCCAGTAGGTTTAACCAAAATGTTTTAAGACTATCTAACAAAGAGATTTTGAGTGTACTACAACATTTGAAACTGTTACCGGTAAAAAGCTCACTGTTAGGGCGAGCAATGAGACAACCATAGACAAATTTTAAATTATATTGTGAGACTTCGACGAACCACACGGCATCGCCGATACCTTATACCATAGGCTCCATACGCTACCGAAACCGCATATAAAAAAGTTTAAAATATACATTTTTACGATAAAGTATAGTTTGAGTCTACACTCAAAATATACTTTATCGTAAAAATATTTTGTGTATATTTATTTTATATTATATAAACCCTTTGACTGACTTCTGATTGCGACCATTTGTCACATAACGGGAGCTCGGACGATATTTCTATAGACAAATATACTGAACAAACCTATTATTTTATTTTTATTTTATTTATAAGGTTTATATATAGGTATTATAGCTTGCATCTGTATAAAAAAGATATAAGTTAAAACTGTGTTGATATAAAATCGGTCTCAAAGCTTCAAAAATAAAATACAGTCTGTAAAACCGTTTCACGTGAAAATATTGAATATTTTGTTTTTGCGCCAATCATAGAATAACAGCAATCGCTTCAAACCATTCTTAAAACTGTCCAATGTTCCATAAACAAGCGCCACAGATAAAAAACACGGCATAGCGGTGTTGCTACACGAAAAAAAAAATGTTTTAAATTTTTAATGTTGTCTACCGGTAAAGGCATATTGCCGTGTGACGCAATATATAGGCATGGTTGGCGATCGTACTTCGCATCACTTCACACATGCGATTACAGTAATGCGATTTCTGTGCCCATCGGCAGTGTGCGCGCGCCCTTAATTAGTGACTGACCTAATCTACGTCAAAGGATTTTGAATTTTATTACTATATACATTGAGTTGATATTCGTATGGCAGTTGATATATAACAGTTATGCCTAGAGCAGAGTTAATTATATGATCGAGAAATCACGTTTGACGGTATTGGAGATTATGGAAGCGCTTGTTGGAGGTTAATAGGTTTTTGTTGAAGTATTTTTATACAATAATGGTGGCAAATAAGCCTTTGGGCGTTCCTGTATGGATGCTTGAAAAACCACGCCTGTCAGGCAATAAGCTTTTTTTAGTATGGGTGTTCGAGCCTAAATACCTTTGACTTTTCGAAGTTATGTGCGTATTAAATAGTTAATGATCACTCGTTTTAACGGCGAGGGAAAACATCGCGTGGCAAATGTTTAAGAGATTTCCATAATGTCTTACTTGTCTTATTTAATAAACTAATATGGCGTAACTGTAGCAAGAAATCTTCCCTTTCTGTCATCTCTATTTATTAGGGAAGGAATATAATCTGAAGGCAATTACTAAATGATTTTATATTGAACTAGCTGATACCTGCGACTTCGTCCGCGTAGATTTTAACTAAAAAGTGTTGGTCTCCGCGGGAACCTATTTTTTTCTAAAATCAAAGTAGCCTTATAATATCAGCTATCTGCCAGTGAATGTCCCGTCAAAATCGGTTCAGCCGTTTCGGAGATTAGCCGGAACAAACAGACAGATAGACAGACAAAAATTTTAAAAATATATGTTTTCGTATAGGTACCTTATATACTTTCATATGCATTAGATAAAAAGCTGTTATTTTGACATTACAAACAGACACTTCAATTTTATTTATTTGTATAGATATGTTTGTATATCAAATAAAAAAAGGGAAGTGGTCACTTCGCATCGGTTATTGAATCCAGGTCCTATGTGTTCGATCACCAAATTGGACAAAAATTTGTTTGATCCACAAATATTTGTTCCGTGTTAGGGTGTTCTTTAGAAACATTTAAACAACGGGCACCGTTGTTTAAATGTTTCTAAAGTCCTCCGTCTCACAGTTTTTAAAAAGATATGTTGTTTGTTGTACAAATCAATTTTAATATTAATATTTTGACCGCACGGATGACGTAGTGGTTTAAGTGGTCGCCTCGCCACTGCTGCTGAGCCGAGTGTTGCGGGGTCGAATCCCACTGGAGACAAAAATTGTCTGATCCACAAATAGCTTTTTTTAATTTTTTAATTTTTGTTCTACTAAGGTGGCAAACAAGCATACAGCCCCCTGATGGTAAGTGGTCATCGTAGCCAATGGACGCCTGCAACACCAGAGGCATTACTTGCGCTGCCGACCCTTTAGCAAAGGAAGTGGGAAGGAGAAGGAGCGGGAAGGGGGAATGGGGGAGCTTGGGCGTCCGGTACTCTCACTCACCGAACGAAACACAACAGTAGGAATACTGCTATGTTACGTCGATATTCTGTGAGAGGGTAGTCCTACCCCGGTCGAGCCGGCCCATTCATGCTGCGTCCGTTGCTAGATTGTTTGTGGAGTCCCCTGCGATACAGGACTTTTTCCTAGAGCCTAGTAAAGAATAAAAACAAAAAGAAATCGTCACTATTGTTCAGAAGTAACAGGCTGTATAACACTAAGCTACAAGCCACGGGCGCGAATCATACATACATACATACAAAATAGACCGTATATTCATTTGGACTGTATTATTTATTACGCTCGTAATCACTATTGAGGTGTTGCTGAAAATCAGCGCTGTATCGCATGCGGTGCGGCATTATGCTGAGCAACATCTCTTTTTAATGAACACTGCGACGCACATTGAACAGCAAGGACTCCATATATATATATATTATGTGTATTCTATATTATTTATTATAATGTTGGTATATAAGTTTTATTTTTTATTTTGATCAATTTATAAATTTATTTATTTATAAATTGATAAAATAATTATAAATTATTTATATTTTTTTATTACTGTTACACATTAATTTTGTTATAAACTAGTTTTGATTGTGTGTTGCAATGTTACATTAAAATTAAATATTTCTTTCTTTCTTTTCTTTTTTACATACATAGATTCACGCCTGTTCCCCAGAGGGGTAGGCAGAGACTACGGATTTCCATTTGCTACGATCCTGACACACTTCTCTGGCTTCATTCACTTTCATCACATTCCTCATACACGCCCGTCGGTTTAAGGTGCTCTTAATCTGGCCTTTGTCCAGAACGCCTCCGATCTGATCAAGAAACGTTCGTCTACCGAATCATAAACACATAAAACCGCGGGACACAGCAAAACTATCAACAAAATATACCGTATGTTCATAAAGAGATAAATTCAAAACGCGCTATTTACCCTAAACATTCAATAGAGATGCAACAATTTATTTTTAGTACCACATCAACATACAAATGTCGACAACGGCACTAAGAGTGAGGGAGACGGTCGATGTCTTTAGATCACCATAAATATTCCCGTATTGGGTATTATACACCGAATGAGGTATAAACTGAGTTTGTGAGGGGAGGCTGGTCAAGACTTAGGGCGCCTTCGAATTAGAAGGAGCAAGGGATGCTATAAGATTGTGGTGTTATATATAGACTATCAGCTCTCCCTGAGGGAGTAGGCTGGAGTGGATAATATCGAAATTTCGTTAGCTCTGTTATTAAGTCCTACATTATAGGAGGCATGCCTATTAATGTGCGACGGAAATGTTGATAGATTCCGAGACTGATCATTTTTAAGCAGATATCCTATAAAGTACCTACGTAGTAAGATTCGGTCATCAAGACCTAAGGATTGTCTGTAAACTTATGGCATGCAAACATCGAGGCAGACTTCAACAAGGCAGACGTGATTTTAACAAATAAAAACGAATGACGGAGTTTTATATTTGATGAGTATGTTAATTATCTATACTAATATTATAAAGCTGACGAGTTTGTTTGTTTGTTTGAACGCGCTAATCTCAGGAACTACTGGTTCGAATTTAAAAATTATTTTAGTGTTGGATAGCATATTTATCGAGGAAGGCTGTAGGCTATATAACATCACGCAATCTGCGGGGTCGCGCAGTAACCATAAACGCGAGTGAAACCGCGGGCACATCTAGTGTAAAAATAAAAGTAAAGTAAAATAACACATTTCATCCGATTAAAAAAGATAACTCGTAAACGTTCTTATGTTACGTATAAAGCCTCCTTCAAAAGTGGCAATAATAAATAAGTATAGCTTTTTAAACGTTCTTATGTTACGTATAAAGCCTCCTTTAAAAGTGGCAATAATAAATAAGTATAGCTTTTTAAACGTTCTTATGTTACGTATAAAGCCTCCTTCAAAAGTGGCAATATTAAATAAGTATAGCTTTTTAAACGTTCTTATGTTACGTATAAAGCCTCCTTCAAAAGTGGCAATAATAAATAAGTATAGCTTTTTAAATCAATATGTGGTGTTTTGTAGCTTGAGTGATTCGAACTACCCATAAATAGTTTATTAGTAGACTATCAAACTACTTATATGGCACATAACCACGTTTATTTACCATTCGATACATAAACATAAACTCACGTCCATATATTCCTAAAGGGGTAATTTCACCAGCTGGCTTAGGTACTACATAATAGAGGGCGAGACTATCACCGTTTTTTTATAACAACTAAGGTGGCAAACAAGCATACGGCCCACCTGATGGTATCTTATCTTATCTTATGTGGGTGCCAGTCAGTGCAGACCGGCGACACATCGACCCAGTGGGTTCTTTTGTGTCGACACTCTCCCAATAACGACTGCCATAGATGTTCATGGTAGCCGGGACCGACGGCTTAATGTGCTCTCCGACGCACGGAGTAGGCGATAATTGTCAATCATTACGCACATAATTTCGAAAAGTCATATAACTTCCGAAAGTCAGAGGTGCGCGACGTGGGTTCGAACCCGAGACCCTCTGCATTGCAATCTGTTGGTCTCCCCACTGAGCTATCGCTGCTTGTTCACCTGATGGTAAGTGGTTACCGTAGCCTATGGACGCCTGCAACACCAGAGGCATCACTTGAGCATTGCCGACCCTTTAGGAAAGAAAGTGGGAAGAGAAGGAGCGGGAAGGGGGTAAGAGGGTGATTGGGCCTCCGGCACTCTCACTCACCGAACGAAACACAACAGTAGGAATACTGCTATTTCACGTCGATATTCTGTGAGAGGGTGTCCTTCCCCGGTCGAGCCGGCCCATCCATGGTGAAATCAGCGAGGCTCTACTACCGTTAACTGCGCACAGTTCTAGACTCGGTGCTTTTACTAAGAGTTTCTTGAAAGTAAAACTCACCAACACTGTACTGTAGTTGAGATCACGGATGGCGTAGCAGGCAAGCGAGTAACTCGCCGTAGCTGCCGCGCCAAGTGTCGTAGGTTCAAATCCCACACAGGACAATTATTTATTAATAATAATAATATAATAATATTCTATCACATACACACAACACCATCTAGACCAAACTAAGCAGAGCTTGTACTATGGGTACTAGACAAAGGATAAACATACATATTATACATAGAAACACCCACACCAAGACAAACATCCATGTTCATGCACACAAATGTTTGACTTGTGCGGGAATCGAACCCGTGACCCGCGTGGCAGTCGGTGACACTAACCACTACGCCATCGAGGTTCTATAAATAAAATTGTTCTGGATATGTACTTTGTGTCCGTTAATTTTACGTTTGTTTAGTCTTCCACAGCACATGGCTCGTTCCTTAATACAAGAGTTGTCTTTTTCAAAATTTTATATGACCAACTTTTCTACTCGGTTATTTAGCTCGAGACATCATGCACAAAAGTCGCATTCACTACCGCTGCGTCACTGAACTATAAAAAGGGATTAAATATAATGACCACCAAAAATAGTAATTGCGCAGCAAAATATGCTTACTAAAATATATCATAACGAACACCTATACGCCTCAAATCACTGCATTCCGTCTCGGAAGGGTTGGGTTATGTTAGGTTCATTCTTAAACCCACCCAAAAATAGACTTATTTTGATCTCTTTAAATATATTTTGCTGTGCAATTTGGTGATCATTTACTATTTTTGACTGTTATATTTTACTATATCTGGTGATAAGTTAAACATAAGCCCTATAAAATCCTAATAAAACATATTATGTTACCTTTATGGTATTAAACCTATTACACAAAGGACCAGGAGTAGACCGTAGAATGAAAGTCAAGCCTGGTAAGAATAAATATACAGCTAAGACGTATAAATTACAAAATTAATTCATAAATAAAAGGTAACGATATAGGCCGGCCAACGCGCTCTTGAATATAGGCCACGAAAACAGAACAAAACAATATTGTATTGAGCATGGCTCCCACAGCTGACGGTACAGCGATTCTTTATGAAGATCAGTAATCATTATCTAATTTTGCCTTAAATTCTTTCTTAAATGTCTAGTAGAGACTGATTTCAACAATTCTTTCACCATTAGAAAGCTACTTTACCCAGACGTAATATAGGCATATATAACATCAAGCTATGACCAACGGCAGCTGAGCAGCAATCGATAAACGTGCCCGCACCCCTGGGGGACAGCTACTTCTAACTATAATTTTATAAACGCCAATGTGAGTTTGTTTGTTACGCTTTGACGCCATTTATTTGACCTATCATCATGAAATTTGGCATACACGTTGTCAGGGGTTCAAAAAAGGACAAAAGAAAAAGTACTGTTCCCTCTGTTCCTCCTACATTTAGGCGAGTGAAGCAACGGGAATAATCTTGTAGTCTATATAACATCACGTTTAGCCACGGGAGCGAAGCCGTAATCATAAACGAATGCAAAACCACGGAGGACAGCTACTCTAACATAAAACAATCAACAAGTGAACGCACATTTCGTGGCCACATCTCCTCTAAGCCTCTTACAATGGCCCGTTCCTTTCAGCTGATACACAACGGCTTACAGCGCTGAATTCACCGGCTTTCGCCAAATTCAGCGGCTGTCATGTTAGTTAGCAGTAGACAGCGGCGGCTTACTTGTTTTTTCATTAGAACCTCCACGGTTTAATCAGCTTTGTATCCACCGTTGTTTTTAATTTTCCAAAAATCCTCCTTTGTACTGGAAATAATTATGTTTGGGAAGTGTTTATTGTTAGTCCTCCGTTGATTAGTGAGGATTAGTGTTGGACAATCATTATTTGTTTTATTCGTTTCAGTTATTTTTGCTGGCACAAAAAGTGACGACTGTTGCAAAAAAGTGCTGGCGGAATAATGTGTTTGTGGATTAGTTGCGTCCAGTTTAGCATGTGTTCTTATGTACAATAGCGGTTTTTTTTTCTAATGCTATTCAATCATGTTTCTTTGTGATTTTTTGGTGTACTCTTTGAAGTAAAACAGATTCTTACTCTGATTATATAGTTATTCAATGGCGGATAGCTCTTTTTAATAGACGAAAGATAATACAAACTTAAAACTTTTACCGTATGCACAAAGACAGTAATTGAAGTGAAAACTCCTTTAGGCGCGTTGAGTACTTCTTGGGTGAACAAAAATCATGGAACTCGCGTCATCGTCACCGAACGCTTTCCATTTTTGAATTATTTTTTGTTTATCAAGACGTGTTTATGATTAAAGTTTTCACTTCTTTCGGGAAAGTCTTCTGTCCCCAAAGACTACCCCAAATTTTTTTTTAACCTCTTATTGAAGGCAAAGTTTAGACTTCACGCAACAAGCTATGTAGCTGTATTACTTCTACTTTCTGGTAATTAAATAGCCAGACAATTAGACACAACGGCAGAAGTATTGTGTTCGTGCCCTGGTGTCTGAGTGTTTTCCAAGCCGAATCTATACCGATAGACTATCTCCGTATCTTATCAATATTGCAGAGGCTATTAAATTGTCTGATGATAAATTAATAATTATGTCAATCCCCAAAGAAAGGTCGACTTATGAGAAAGTAAATAATAAAAAACAAAAATAGCAATTGCCGAGTCTGACGACAGAGAGTATATTGTCTTTTAAATTTCTCTTCGCGTCCTAAACCTTTTTGAGTTCTAAAATTTAAGTCTGCTTATCTGACTAATATTTCTCTAGAATCCTAGAATCATGTGATAACCACAGAATGGATTCGTTTGTAATTTGATACCATGGACTAGAACTTAAAATCTAAGCTACATTTTGTTTAATTGCGTTGAGTTAAGAAATATGATGCATATGATTCACTTAAATAACAAATTAGTGAACGCGGCCCTTACTGTAGTAAAGATACCTTGGACTGTGCACTTCAAATTCAATTCACATTCACGTCTAATTACATTTCAGTGGGCTGTGATATGGCCGATAGAGATTTATAGACAGCTTTAAATAACGAAGCGAAAGGTAGTCACGGCTAAAAGTCAGTATAAAATGAAACTCACCACTTTCAGAGACTGATGAGGGCGACCGTTCCGCAGTGGACACTCCGGACGAAGACTCTAGCGATGAGAGCGAGTCAGCGCGCGTCGCGTGCGCATGCGTCATCGAGCTCTCGGAGAGCGTGCGTGTGACGTCACGGGGCGTGCAGCACAGCTGCGTCAGTCGCCGCTTCAGGTAGCGCTGCTCCCGCGCCAGCTGCTCTTTGTGACCCACGTGCCTTTTCTCTCGTTCTTCCAAGCTCTGTAACATCACAATTGCTAGATTTGAAAGGAGAATACGTGATGTGGATAGAAGAAGATAATATGTGGTGTGTTTCATTCTTCATACTCCACAAAAACTCCTTTTTAAATTAGCTTTAGTTCAGTTATTTTTATAATTTTTAAATTTAGAAGTGTTTGAGTCTTCTTTATGGAAGTGTTAAGTTTGTAATTTTATTCTTCCAAAGATTTACTGCGCTGTTGGCATAGGCCCGGTTAATATATTCAGGAACAAATCGTTTTACCTATGCACAGTTTATTTTGACACAAATTGTCTGAAAAATAAATCAAAATTTAACTGTCTGTAGCTAAAACGACTAGTTTTCAACATAGAGACGGGCCATAGTGGATTAAGGCCCGCTTCCTATATTAAGAAACGAGTCCTTTTAGCTACGGACATCTAGTGGTTTAAGCGAGTGGTCTAAGCCTTGGTATTATTATTGTAAACATTAGTAAATAAAAAAAAATAAAAAGAAACATATTTTTCATAGAATATCGAACCAGATGGAAATGGCCGCCTCGCCATTGGCACCGCACATTGTGGATCGCACAAAAAATGGTGTAATCCTCAAATAGTTGCACCGAGTCTGATTTCTTTATGTCCGTTGTTTAAATGTTGGTATAGTCCCCGTATAGGAATAAATCCTAATGCAGGAGTTGCCTTTAATAAAAACAAGTGAGAAACGCCAATGAATTGGCGTAAATCTTAGAGTTCGAAAAAATTGTATCACGTAACCTTGAGGTCAGAGGTCAAAGGTCATATTCATTTAGGGGTATATCTTTCAAAAATTTTTTAAATACTTCTAAGGTGGCAAACAAGCTTACGGCCCACCTGATGGTAAGTGGTCATCGTAGCCTATGGACGCCTGTAACACCAGAGGCATCACTTGCGCGTTGCCGACCCTTTAGGAAAAGAAGTGGGAAGGAGAAGGAGCGGGAAGAGGGAAAGAGGGTGAATGGGCTCAGTCGAATGGCGTTGACCGCGAGTCTCTAGCTCTTACGGTTCTTGAATTGAAAGTTGTATAACAGACAGACGGACGGACGGACAAAGCTGTTGTATAAGTGTTTTCGAACTCTAAAAAGAAAGATTCATGATATTTATACAATTTTTAGTTCTTCTATAGTGCAATACTAAACATTTCAGTCTTTCGTATTTAAAATACTCTGTTTCGTAATGTAATTGGCATACACATAGTACCTACGACATATTGCTTGCGTTTCTATCAATGACAAAATAGAATAGGTATTATATTACTTGTAATCATGTATGTAGTTGTCTTTGACGCATTTGAATTGTATAGAATATGTCAAGCGCGTCTGAATTAGGAAGCTAGAGTGATTTAGGTCAGTGCACAGATTGAATGCACCGAGATAATGACTATAAGTTAGTACACAGGTTGAACTGTGCATTAAGAGAATGACGGGCTTAAATTTGATAAATGAATGAAAAGAAATAAATTTGGAAGGAGGGAATGGTTTTAGTACTTCCTTGCGTTCTTTCAACATTGCAACGCAAGCATTTTGGGCTTACATTTTGCAATAGTTTCCATATTTTGTTTTGTTCCATATTGTGTTATACAATTTTGCAATATATGTTCTGTGTTCAGGTCAATTTTGAGCTTGAAATTCTCAAAGCTCTGTATTTAACACAAGCTGTGATTTGCAGCCTCCAATTCCACAGTAAACGTAAATGTTTCGAGATGATGGTTATGTCGCTCTTTGATCCATGAACTTTGCAAAATCTCTAAGCAAAAATCCATGTCTATTCGTTGCTGCGTGAAAAAATTACAAACACAACAAACACACACTCTTATAAGATACAACCATCGTATTTAAAAGATCCTAACTAATATTATAAATGCGAATGTGAGTTTGTTTGTTACACTTTCACGACTTAACAACCTAATTAAATATCTTATACTCATTGTAATATTATTCTCAGTAAGAGCTCCTTGAACCGACGGGCGTGTATGAGGAATGTAACGAAAGTGAATGAAGCCAGAGAAGTGTGTCAGGATCGTAGCAAATGCAAATCCGTAGTCTCTGCCTACCCCTCTGGGAAACAGGCGTGAATCTATGTATGTATGCATGTATGTATACTCGTTGTCAGGAGTACTGAAAAGGACATACAGGAGGAACTGCTACCGTGGCATAGCTAGTCAGTGATAAAAAAGAAATTAATTCAAAGGACTCAGCTTACCCTTCGGAGATATAGAGCGTGATACTATATACTAACCTTCCCCAACATTACTATTTAAGATGAAATCGAAAATAGCACCTGAATAATTCAACGTTAGAGCTATTAATTCTATACTGAACAAACTTTAACTCCCATTTATGTTAGTGGGAAAGTGTATAAATCCGACATTATGTAGTATACCTAGAATACCTGTATTACTCGTTTATATATATTTATACTTATATACCGGCGAGCGTGTATGAGGAATGTTATAAAACTGAATGAAGCCAGAGAAGTGTGTCCGGATCGTAGCAAATGGAAATCCGTAGTCTCTGCCTACCCCTGTGGGAAACAGGCGTGAAACTATGTATGTATGTATTTAGCGAGAGATGGGGGTCAACCTTACAAGTATTATAAATGTGAAATGTTGTGAAGGTTTTTGGATATTTGTTACTCGATCACGCGTTTGAAAGTTTGCATATAGATAGAGTATTGCCTGGATTAACACAAAGTATACTTTTTATCCCGGTATTCGATCCTGTTACATTAATGCGGGCGAAGAAACGGACATAGACAGAAATAAACAAAATACGGGTAGACATATTAGATAAGATCGAAAGCTACAGTAAAAGTGAACGAAGCTAGCATTATAGTTGTGGCGGCCAGCGAGTGGCAGAATCAATTTATATATTCCAGCTAAAGGTAGCGGCTTACCATCAGTTGGATGGAGGATGCTTGTTTATCATCTTAATGGTTAAAAGACATCCATAGCGCAATGAGTAGATATCTAACAGATATCTAGTCGTAAATAGACTGTATAAATTACTAGTAACTGGCTTGTTTGGGCATGTAGAAAGAATGGACGACGAAAGACTGACTAAGAACGTTTATAAGGCTAGTGTGAATGGAACAGTCGCAAGAGGAAAACTTTTTTTTTTTTTTGGTACCCAGGGAAAATGCTTGATGCACTATCCGCCGGCTAGCGGACGGCACCGGCGGGGCGTGTGGGACTCCCCATTCTTGGTATACCCACTAAAAAACCTGGTAAAAAACCTGGTAAAAAACCTGGGGTGTTCCCTCTCTCACCCAATGGAGGGGCCTGTTGGGAGCTCTTAAAAGAATTGAGTCATCCATAGCAGGCCCCCCCGTGTGGGTGCGGGCCGGGTCAAACGGACCCGACCACCTCTCGTCCCCAGGGGAGAGCCTCACCGCTCTCCCCTTTCGACACGCAAGAGGAAAACCTAGGCGAACGTTTCTCGATCAGATCGGAGGCGTTCTGGATAAAGGCCAAGTTAAGAGCACTTTGAACCGACGGGTATGTATGAGGAATGTGATGAAAGTGAATGAAGCCAGAGAAGTGTGTCAGGATCGTAGCAAATGGAAATCCGTAGTCTCTGCCTACCCATCTGGGAAACAGGCGTGAATCTATGTATGTATGTAACTAGACTGAGCCAATAGTATAAATGTTCGGTTGTTCGTAACTCAATCACGCCCTAGATGCAATTTGCTATAGAATGAGAATTCTTTTTTAAAAGATTTCATTAATACTGTTTTTATGTACTACTATCTAGTTTTATATAGAATAATGTATAACCTATAAATTATAAAATATATATATATATATATATATATATATATATATATATATATATATATATATATATATATATATATATATATATATATATATATAACACAGAATGTCTTTTTTTAAAGGCTTTATTAATATTAATCATTCAGCTTCATTCATAACGTTAGTTTCAATAATTTTCGTTATGTCATCGACCATTTGGCAAGAGTTGTAAAACTCCTCAGAATATTTTTTTACAACTTCCATATTTGTCTTTTTACGTATCAATCTAGGTATACCATAAAATGTCAAATAATACACTTTACCGGTAACATACACAGTACAGCTGCGAACACAATAGGAGAACAGAAAAACAAAAAGCAGAGAGAATTCATCGAGTATACAAGTTCTCGAAAGTTACATTATCGTACTTTTTTTTTCTCGGCGGGTCGGTCCCCAGTGTATAAGGCTCTAGAAAAAGCCATTTTCCTAAGAGCCTCACAAAAAACGCCTGTGTGCCTGAGTGACGGCCCGCTTCAATATGTAGGGGCGGATAAGGCGATAGCTCGACGTTTAACTTTTATAAATGGATGCTTCGAGTATTTATAAACACGCGAATGGGGTAATATAGGCAAATTTGATTATATCGTTGGTATGCACGGATGGAGTATGGAGTGGATTAAGTGGTCAACTATCACTGGTTGTTTTAGATTCGGCGACTGAACGTGACAACAATATGTGTTCAATACCTGTGATGAAATCAGTCCGCCCAGACAGAATAATGGTTAAAAGTGATTTATTTATGTTTGATTATAGCGTAAGACAAGATTCTTAGAGTAGACTAAAACTTGTTCTTACTTAACTGGATGAAATGAATAATTGAAATTAAACTACTATATACGGGTTTTATCGCGTTATTTATTTGACACTTTATTACAAAATTTTGAAAACTTACACTACTATTACTATTAAACTTTACTAATTTTTAAGGTAATTAGATTATTGAAACTATTAAAACTATTTATACTATTACTATACTATTATACTATTTATATTTACGTTTACACTTTCCCCGACGTTTTGGTTGCTTTTCAGCAGCCATGGTCACGGGGAGACTAAGATAGTAGTTGTCTCAATGTTCCAGTGTAGTTATTTCAAAGTACCCGAACAACATTTAATCATGGGTGTTTCTATTTACGCAGAATGAGCTCAAAGTAGTTTAATTTCAATGAATAACATTCGCGTAAACAGAAGATAATATTATGAAATAAATAATCCATAATTATAAATACTTATATCTTTACTCCCTAAATGGGTACGTAAAGATGTTTTATACATATATTTGTTTATATTTTAGGTCACACATGAGTGAATACCTCATATTCTTGTCTACCGAGCACATTTTCAAACTATATGCGGCTACTGCGAATTTTTTTAACAGAATCCCCGTAGCTCGACCTGGGAATCAAACGATCGTACGTAAACATAAGCCCAAACCACAGGATCAACAAGGCAGATCAACAACCGGTAAGAAAACCAATAATCTATATTTATATTATAAAGAGAAAAGATTTGATTGTCTGTTTGTTTGTAAGGATTCAATTCGAAAAGTACTCAACTGCTTTAAAAATTCTTTCACCATTAGAAAGCTATATTATCACCGAGTAACATGGGCCATATTTTATTTTTAAAAAGTTACATAACCTGACGCGAGAGAAGCCGCGGGCAAAAGCTAGTTAATGATAAAACAAATAATTAATTATAACCGGTTGACAGATTAACAAGCTATCAACAATTATTAACTAATAATACTCATATTTGATTGTGCCTTAGCCTTATGTCCATTAGACACGAATCTGACCAACACAACGCAGTTGACAGACTATGATTTATCATTACTTATTGTTTCATGATAAACGTAATATTACGCTTGGGACTCCCTTGAGTAGGAGGCAGAGATGTCACATCTATTTTAAACTGTTATGTTGAGATACTATGTAAAATATTGCCATTTATTTATTTAAATCTTGAACTAAAATTTTAGATATTACTTTAATCCTATTTTTGATGTGAAACATCTATAGCCGCACATAAAACCGATTGCTGGCGTGGCGACGCATGCCGTGGCGACGCGTCGCCACGCTATATGATAGTATTTTACATTATGCCATATTAATTCCTGTCGTAATCTGTTCTTTTATGCATATTACTTGTACAAAATAATTTCGATGTTTCACATCTGCCAGGCGTCCAATGACGGCTCATAATTTTATTTTATTAAAAGCGAATGTGAGTTTTTTATGTTACGAGTTCACGCCTTAACCAATAGACCGGTCGTCATTAAATTTTGCATGCAGGTACAAGAAGATTGGGTACATCTCATTCAAAAAATAGTACTGTTCGCAAGGGTTAGAGATTTATTGATAAAATCAAAAAGCGAATCGAAGCCGTGGGCAAATTCTAGGAGTCAGTATTTTGGTTGAAAGTTCTTTAAAAGTTTGACCAACTTTTAAAGGACTAGACTTAGTTGGATATCGAACCAAGATTATACAATTGGTAGTTATACAGGAGCTCGTACACACGTATACATAATATATTATTATACAGTCAAAGTCACATGAATTGTAACTAAGTGCCAAAAACCGCATAAATAACGCATTTTGCAGCAAAGCCGTTGTTCTTTATCATACTATCAAAGAGAATTACTTTCTATCCGAATATAAAACAGGATACTATAAAAAAATCTCATATTTTGCCTTTAATTTCGGCCGAGATCAGCAGTGGGAGGCTGCAGGCGGCCTTAGATGATATATCTGGTAATAAATCTGCCACAACTCAGCCGACGTACGGGACGTCCACCGCCCTTATTTTGCACTCCAGTGTTAAATGCTTTTGGCGGTTTTTCGTAAATTGTGGGTAGATGAATAATTGGAATTTTAAAATAACATCAGGGCCAATATTCAATTTTTAAAATATCGTAGCATACTGCGAACAATTCGATATTCAAATAAAGTGTTATTACGTCAATAATTCTATATTTAAATACATATTTGAAATGTTCCATAGCTCGATGTTTGAAATTATATAAGTATCTAATTATTTACATACTCGTTATTAACTGTTCCAAATGTGACTTTAATTTTGGTGCAGTGTTGCTACAATGCAATTTAGCGAAGCTATTTTGACACACTTCCAGTTAATTAAAATTTAATTTTGCACACTGGCAATAACAGTAAAATATTATTATGCAGCGTGTGATAATAAAATGTATCATATATTTAATATTTTCGTCCTATTAATAGATCACAGAAACGTAATAAAACGATTGTGTAAGGGCAATTAAAATCCATCAACACAATTTATGAGTCGTTAGTTTAAATTTAAAATGGTACAGCTATTTATGGGTACAATTTAACTGACGTTTTTTGTGTGTGTACACTAGTCAATGTCAGAAAGGTGAACGTCAGAGATCGTTTTAAAACATTAATTGTTTATTGCACAACTGTTGGAAGGCTAGACGATAATTGAAATCATACATGTACTGTACTTAGATCGCACGAAAAATATCCACTCTAAGAAAAGTGAGTTTACACATTAGATAGCGATACCATAGTGTACAATTTGCAATGTGAGTGAGCGTGATAATACAATATTTAGATAGATTCAGATGTCATGTTGGCATTGTGAGTAAGATAACAACTTAAAGTAAAGAAAGGTGACCATTTCTTAACGCAGTAGCTTATGGCATATGAGTTAAATTTTGAATACCAGATATAATTGAAAAACGATTGTGTCTTGTTCTCTGCCGGCGGGCTGCAGCTTAAAACGTTAAAATAGTCTAATCCTAACTAATATTATAAAAGCGAAAATGAGTTTGTTTGTTTGTTAACTTTTCACGTCTAAACCACTGAACCGATCATCCTGAAATTTTGCATATACGTTGAAAGGTGTACAGAAACGGACATAGGCATAGGCTTGTATTACAAGCAGAGTACAACCGGAATTAATTGTCAAATTCTAAATTAACGCGTGCGAAGCCGCGGGCAAAAGCTAGCCATTTATATATGTGTATTTATTACAGTATCTATAACTTTCGTAGTAGTATTAATACTATTTCTTCTCGGAATATGGAACAAATAGAAATGCTAGCTCGTAGATATGTAAGAAGAACATTTACCCAGCAACTACAAAACCAACAACTGTCTAATATTAAATATACATACGAAAAGTAAAATATCATAAGAAAATAGCATTGAACAAGTATATTTTAATAGCTGGTATAATATGGCTTGTGTATTTAGACGATATACTCATCTACATGAACGGATTACAGGCACATACGGCCGAGCCGCAACCTTTGCTTTATCGATTTTCTGTCAGAGCATTTGAGCGGCGAACGATTCCGAATTATGTCATATTGCTATATATTACGGATTACTGGTGCTATCCTACCCTCGTGTTATTGCTCGCTATTTACTTTTTACGACCGCCGCTTCGTTTAATATCAGTAGATTTGGTCTCTCCAAATAATCCACTCGTTTTAAGCAGCGCCTTTTCATACATTGATTTTTCAACCAATTTCTTTTTTAAAGTTAACTGTAATAGAAATGTGAACTAAATTGGTGGTAAGAAATTAGTATGTGCTACGACACACATACATACATATATAGACAATCATCTGCCTTAACTTAGCATTTAAATTTAGGTATATTGGCTCGTTTTCCTTGTATTGTGATATTAAGTTATTTTTACACTAATTATATTTATCAAACCTACTCAGCCCATTACTTATAATAGGAGCCAACCAAAAAATAAACAGTCATTAAATTTTGTACCCTATCACGCATCCAAAGAGCTTTAAATATAATCAAATCAAGTTAAACAAAGATATAACAATTGCGAAGAGGTGCAAGCCACGTTCCAACATAAACACGCAAATTTTGCGGCTGATGAATTTTAAACACAATACTTTGGAATATCAGATATAAGTTAATTGGTTATTAGAAAAGTTTTCCAATCTGCATGAGGAATGGCTCGGTGGCGGGAAATTTTTCGCGGCTATAAAATATAGACGGTACATTGTTTATTTAGGCAGTCTTGATGGAAAACGCCCGCGGAGTTCGTTCAGTAATTTCGTTTGCAATTGACCTTCTTAGAATTGGAGGAGAAACTTATTTGATATCTATTATCTATCTTGGAGCTTTTTTGCTGGTGAATAAATTCAGTGGTTGGTCTCTAAGCAAACTGGTAACACTGTTTTAACGTCCAAATATAATGTAGTCAAACGTTATTGTCGCATATACGTAATGCGAGAGTTACCTATTAGAGCTACATTGAAAATTAATTTATACGGATTTTAACGCGGTTAATGTTAATAAATGTAATTAAACTATTCAAAATAAATAAGTTTTTATAATAAAATGCGTTAAAGCCCGTATAAATTAGATTCTATCCAATATCTCAATTTAATTTAAATGTTGAATTGCTAACAGTAATTTGAATACCTCATATTATGTTGAAATACGTACACGCTCTTCACCGAAAATTTAGCAATTAATAGCTGAGAAATAATTCTTAATGGCTGCCATATAGTTATTTTCTGTATATATCAGCGATTGATTAGCCTAATGCCACACAGGAAAGATCAGCTGGCGTGTATTACTGTATAGCTATACTATACGTCCATCAAGATAATATAATTTAAAATTTTCGTGATAATTAGTAATATTTCCCTTTAATGACGTCCAACTTTCAAAATTTTGGCAGTATTGCTAGTCGACTTTTTCTTGTTATTTATTTGGGTAAAGTAGTAGATGATAACCAAATCGGTTTTTTAGAAAATATTTCAAAAAGGCAGAACGGCCTATATTTTATTAGCAAGAACTATTAGGAGAATGGTCTATGCTTATTCGAATGATATTAACATAAAATTGTACAAGTAAAAAATAGTATTATTTTGCTAATCTATTTTGTAGACTTTTAGATCGAGTATCAAATAAACAAACTAAATCATTCTACCTTATTCCTATAAAAAAAGGACAAGTTTTATCAAACAGGCCAATAAGGTTACCTAATTTATACGCTACATTAAAAATTAGTGAATTAGTTTCATTTACAACGTCATGTTCAAATTTTAACGTCAGGTGTTCGCTTTCAAAATCAGAATCTACGTGGTGTGGTTCATTAAACGTTTCTCTCATAGCACGAAGGAGTATTTATGAGTCGCGATACGGCACCACGTAGTCTAACGTAACTCTCTCAAATACATTGCGATTATTTGTCCTTAATTTGATTTAACGCCCAGTTATTTGCTTGTAGGGACAGTTTGGTTAAATAATTATCTATTTTATATTACATTTGGGACAAATTTCAATTCCATTAAGACCGCGTTTGATGGCCCCATTAAATGTGTTCCAATGAATATTAATGATATAGTAACATAATTAATTGTAAGTCAGTGTAGGAATAAACATGTACTGATTTTTTCATAGAGCTTTAAATAGATAAATAGTCTTACACCAGTAAATCTCACTAGACAAAAGTACATCACAACTATATTTTACCAGCATTTTTTTAAGTCTCAGGTAAACGTTTGCGCTTTGTCGTTTACCGGACACATTTCCAAGATCTGTGATGGTACTGAGGAACTCTTTAGAGAAAAACTTAATAACACTTACCCTAACCCAGGAATTGAGGCGGTAACTTAATGATCACACGTTAACATAAGCGCTAACTTAGGCCACGCAACCAAGGAGATATTCAATTCTAAATGTAAGCGGGTCTATGGTACAAGATTTACATCTTGCGGCACACCCGTATTAAGTAGTACTGTCATGCATACCAAACACCTTGGATAGTTGAAATGCAGGCAGTCCCAAATCTTCCATTTGGGTATGTACCTCAATAAATTACAAGACCGGCTATTAAGCACCTTAGTACCCTCAAATTAAAGTAAGGGCGAACTTCATTGTAACGACATTCGAAATTCTGCGCCATCAACAATTTGCCTAAACCTTGAATGTTTTCGACGGTACGCAAATGAAAAGTACCGTTTCCCACGAGTTGCGATGTGCCTACGTTAACGACGATGCCTTTTAATTAGTCCTGCATATTAATCAGACTAACGGTCTAAGTTTGTAAACGTACTGAAGAGCGGTTGGAGCGGACACTTTTTTAAATTATGGAACTAAATGAAAGTCTAATTGGTCAGAAATTGGCTCCACTACTATTGATTTATTCAGAATATTGCTTTTACTTTACACAATTATATATATACACTAACAAGCATATACCACGACGGTGTAGATAGATATGTATTATGCCACCTACTACCGGCCATCTTTATTTTCGATTCTGTATAATAGATGGTGAACTTACAACCCTCTATTGAAAACATCATAACATCGCAAACACTGTGCTGTTACTGATATTTCCTAATGTAAGAATAAAATGAACTCTGTCGGACCACTTGTCTGACCGAGAAATCGGACCTTACAATTATCACACGCCCAAACTTATTACCAAACTACCAACGTAGCAGTCAATGAGCCATTTATTATTCTTTCACTAATAGGATTATATAAAAGTATGTTTTCTAAAAGACCTCGTATTAATTGCCTTCTTTCCTTTTAAATCTATTATTTTCCCTCTAATAGGATAATAAAATATTTTTCTGTGTTTTGTAAATGTCCTTTATTCCTGTATTCTTTTCCTTTGTATTATCGTATATGTAGAGACGGAACAGTGATGTCAGAAATCAATCCATTTAATCAAAACGAAGTCATGTAAATCTAGAGCCCAATAATGAACCTATACGACCCTTATCAATGGCCGTATGTTTTCTCCGAAACAATAAATTGGGTAAACTAAACAAACTGTAGCACCATTAACATATTAGATTTGTTCACTCGAAGCCTATTTATAGTGGTCGTTTTCATTACTTATGCGCTGTGAAAATTCCAACCTAATTCGCAATATAATTAATTAATGACATCTTATATTATAATTTCACGTAACGTCGTTGGTTACGTATAAATAGGTATGTCTCTGTAATATATATCTGTGTAAGTCAGCTTCATACACTCTGAAAATTCGTATATAATAATAAAACGTTTTCGATAATCCCCTTCGAACTTAATTAAAACACGACCGTATTACGTTGAGGTAAAGCTCAAATTCTCAAACAGTTTCACAAATAATATTTGGTGAAGCGAGTTTGGAATAATAACGCATTGCTTCATTGACAGCGGTTTACTTTACGCTCAATTAGTGGAACGACACACGTGACGCTCTTCGTCGAGTCCTCCACCCTCTCCCCCCACTTAAGTGTCGGATCCCACTTCAGGCTCGGGGAAATTTTGTACCATTGTTTTATACACACCTCTGTAATATGCAAAACAGGCGAATGAGCTATGAATGCGGAGGAAGTAAGGGATCGCAGTTGACGTTTAGTTTATTGTCTGTCCCACTGAAGATTTGACGCGCTTAAACTATACCAGAAATAAGATCCCTTGACGATAAAGTGTTTGAGTATGAAATTGTACAAGTTTTTGGAATGTAGCTGCTATTTTATGTTGATTTATATGAGCAATGGTGGGGTACAGCAGTTACACATACTTTCGCTTTAATCAGAACACAAATTATACAGCCATATACACAACGGTACAAAATCTACAGTCCAAGATTCACACCCTGTGGCACGCCCACACTGAGCGGTACTAACATCGTCTGATAACGCAATAAAGCGAAGTTACAACTGAGACAACGGTCCAAACACCTTGATAAACCATTCTGCTAGCATCCCGCACCTCTCGGCACCCGATCTCGCATTGTTTTACCCGAGCGATATTGTCGAATGCCACCTACCGGTCCTTTTCACCAATGTTCCCTAGTTATCTCAATTTAACGATAGGTAGGTGTGTAATGTCAGGCAGTTACAACGTAAAGCGCCGATTTATTGTATGAATTAGGGATATATTTTTTGAAAATGATATTATTACATTATACGTGTGTGTCAGACATATTTTCAAAAGTAAGAACTAAGGAAAAGCGGCATAAGTAATTGCCTTTACAATGATTGCTTGCATTACCGTTCACGCGACGTCAGTTAACGTAACAGGCTTCAGGGTAACTTATAAAATAGCTGTAAGCTTAAACGGTAAATATTTAAAATTACTGTTATATGTATAAAGAAAAGCGTATAATGGTTATATCAATACATTTACACATAGTTTTCCGGTGAGCAGACAGAGACTCAGAGGATTTCTATTTGCCACCTGGCATGTATCTCATGCTTTATTCATTTTCATGATAGTCTTTATGCGTCGATTTATCAGACGCCAATAAAAAGGTCAGTTACAGAGCATTCTGAACCCACGAACGTGCATCTCTAAATAAGTTAATATAAAGCTCTTTAAAATTTATCCGTGAACTAACCGGCAAGGTGTAAAACATTCCAACTGGGGTTACAGAAACGTGACCAATAACAATGTACTCAGTGCTTTTGCTTGAATTATAAATAACAAGAGATTACGACGCCTGTAATTGGGCAGATTCGGAGTTCTGATAATACATCTGACACTTGGTCACGTTTGGGAAAAACGACAAACGGTAGCTCTGTGGGTGCCTCCATTTGCTATCGTTACATAAGAATACATAACAAGGTATTTTATTTCAATTATCTTCCATACAGAACACATAAGTACACGTAAGTACGGTAAATTCCTTCTTTTATGTATCTAGCAACGGTACGATGATTCTATTTTTATTTTTCTTATAACTTGATAAAATTGTGAGTTGCTAAGGTCGCAGCGAATAGATTCCTTAAGCCCAACATTTCTGCTTGCTAAATAAATAACATTTCTCTCGCAACTTTTATGTTCGCGAGGAAAAAAGTTTAAATTATTCTAGTACTGAAGGTTTCTCTGACTCTGTTATGAAGATATAATCTGTTTAACTTTATGAATACTAACTTTTACTTGGCTAATGAACCTTTTTTCTAGACAAACTATGTTTTTTACATTAAAAGAATTCAACATTCATTAGTGTACTTTTCATGATGCTTTATATTATCGTACCTTATTTAAACACTGTAATTGTTGCTTGCTTAGCATTTTCAATCTACACTTGATGGAGCAATTTTATATGTATTTACACCTACACAAAAACAATATTTTTCTACCGAAGGCAGCAGGTAATTTTTTAAATAAATACTACCTACTGCGCGGCACGGACGAGTCATTATAGGTTTTATGGGCCATAACGCGGTCCCAACCTTATAATTCCGACTTATTCAACTACGTGAAAACAAAAATAAATCATAACATCGATATCGTGAAGGGAATGATCGCAGGGGAAGCCGGCCAAAGTAACGTGAACGTACTACGTCGCAGACATGTGGAGGGAAACGTATATAAAATAATAAATACGAAGAATGGTGTTGCAGCCTTCGAGGAAAACTCTATTGTTGAAGAAGCATTTCTAAATATAGACAAGAATACACTTAATAGTAACAAAAGAAACAAATTAACAACAAACGTTTAAGATTTAAACATATCTATTTATTTAAATGTTTCCTTTGTAGGTATTGTACTAATTTTCTTTGTAATGATTACGCTCGTAATTTCATTGAGCCATCCGTGTTAATTAGAGCAATTTTCTCTCAATCTCATTTCAAACGATAGAGGGTCCACGATTGCTTTGTCTATCCTACGAAGATAGCCGTTGGTTATATAGTATATAATTTGTACGTTCCGAAGGGTCGTATTTCGAGAAGTGTGCACAACATTTAAGTACTGATCACCGATGATATATACAAAGGTATCGCAACAAAACAATAAACACTCGTTATATGTGATTATTGAAGCGTATTATATATTTTTGTTCTTCGTTACGAGTTTCTTTTTTGTGTACTGTTGGCTAACGACCAATAATACAATTTTTGGATATAGCGACAAAGGGAAGATGTCAATATCTTTGTGAATCAAGCGAGGCGTGTAAATCGAGGAATCAATTTTAATAAAAATAAGACTGCCGATTGATTTGGATATACATGTACGTTTTCAATATTGATATTTATGACTGTGGAATATAAAATGTTATTTTTATATATATAATTCTTCTGTACGTGTGTTGACAGTGAACTCCTCCTAAACGGCTGGACCGATTTGAATGAAACTTTTTGTGTGTGTTCAAGTGGATTCGAGGATGGTTTAGATATGCTTTTTTTTTGTTTTTTTTTCTCTTTTGTACAGGACAACGTCTGTCGGGACAGCTAGTATTTTATAAAAATGGAAACTGCACCTACATTTGTGTTATAAGATGAAGCCAAGGTAGCTACCACCTGAAGGTAAGCGGTTAGCCTATAGAGATTAATTACTCTATAAGAAATTAAGTCTGCGCTATAAGGCCTATCATACGCCCCTGTTGACAGCGTGTCTTTCAGGAGTTTTATATTAACGTGTTATATTAACAAAACGTAACATAACCGGTTTGATATTATGTTGCATGTTGTTAATATAACATATAACATAATATCATACCGGTGATGCCTTAAGGTTAAGCATAAGTGCATCACGCCCATACTTAGCAAATTGTGTTTAAGAACCTACATGACAAGGGGCCTAATCATATGTATGTTACTATACACTAGAACAGTTTATTTATTAATGGGTCAACATAACCTTATCATCATCATCATCATGTCAGCCAAAAGACGTCCACTGCTGGACATAGGCAACCTTATAGTACAATGAAAAAAAAAGCCGGGCTTCGAACGTGGTCTTAGAAATCGATCAGTACAACAATTACTCAAAAACTAAACATGTGATCTTATGATTGAGAGTTTTGCAACAACAGATGTTTTCGCCACTTAAATAATGAGACTAACATTCTTTCTAGCATGTTCAACGTTATAAACATCTTGATAAGATTATACCCCTGCAGAAAAATACCAACCATCATTCTTGCAGAGATAAAAGTATATTAACTCAAAATATAATAAAAAAATATACAAAATATGGTGTCCTTTGTCAAAGTTTAATTTCGTCATCGTTCATTTTTCAAGGCAACACAGTTTTTGACTAATGCGTCCGAAAGAATATCCGGGGTCTTATGACGGCCCCTCCCTATAGATACCGGTGCGTTTATTAAATTTCCCATGAAAAAGTGTGCGACAAAAAAAATCCCTTTGCAGTAGTTAAAATTAAGTTATTCTTTTTAACAAATTTCTCAGGATATTTAACGTTTACTGTTATGAGAAGGGATGGTTTAAAATCAATCAAAGATATTTTTATTCGTATACAAAGTACACGAGTGGCGAAGGGCGTGTATGAGGAATGTGATGAAAGTGAATGAAGCCAGAGAAGTGTGTCAGGATCGTAGCAAATGGAAATCCGTAGTCTCTGCCTACCCCTCTGGGAAACAGGCGTGAATCTATGTATGTATGTATGTACAAAGTACACTTATGAATGTCAAAGTTACATTTATTAACATTTTGCATTACAGCAGCACACCGGCGATCAAACACAATAGGATTTCAATTATTACTGTCACTTCAACAATTGACAGGTTAATGTGAATTTACATTTATCTGCTGCTATGTTCAGCAAAGCAAGGGCTTAGAACCTAAAAGAAGACCTAGCAAGAAACTCACGGCCACTCTTTTTGATAGCCAAGTTTACAATATTGTTTATTTAACAAATCTGATCTGTAAGGACTTGCTGCAGTCACTTGTATGAAGATAACATTTTTTATAAAACTATAAGCCTAGTTTGGGATCAATACTATATTCGAAGCATAGTTTCAGACGATAACGTTACGCTACATATTGTACGACCCGAATATGAAGTTCTTTTGCTCATGTATACGCTTGACTGATTATTACGCATAAATGATTTTTCTACAAAGTTTTATTTATTTATTTACATCAAATAGAACGACTTGCGCCAATTACACTATTTAATAATATAATACATAAATTAAAAATTTTGCATTCATGCATTCTGTTCACAGTATATACATACTAATAATAATACTTTCCATTCATCCGCAAAAATATCAACTTCTGGGTTAAAGTCCAAGAGAGCGTTAAGCTGCTTTAGTGACCGAGGTATGGGTGAGTTACAGCGTGCCACAGTACGGCATTTAATGATTTCTTTAAGTAACCATTGAAAGATTTCACATAATTTACTAAAAATCTTGGTAGTGCAGCGTTAGTGTATGCCATACACTAACGTCGCATGTCTCAGGTGTGAACCCTGAGTCGAGCAAAGAATTATTGGGTTTTCCTCTCAAGAAATTACCAGTAGTAGCATGGAGTTTGGATTTGGAATACATAAATAAGTAAGTGTAATGCACCTCTGACTACCTACCTCGTCCGGTATATATAGACATTAGCCTAAGCATGTAGGCATAATCCTACGTATGTATGTACTAAAGAATCACTTAAGTAGGTAATCATTAAAAGTCCTTGTTTGAAATAGAAAATTAATCCAAGATAACCGTCAACGCATTCTAAAATCGAATGCTGCATTCGAATATCACGGAGTGACGTAATGCCATGTCAGCGAAACGGGGCGCGCTGATTGGCGCAGGAATTTGATCCGACGTTGAAACCGAACTGCACTGTGTGACGTCACCAGATGCGTCGCTGACGGAAGCACTGACGTTTATTGGTTTATCGATTCAGCCATTTTGTTTTATTAGTTCGAGGGTAGATTGGCGTTTTAAATGACTGGATGAGAATGTAACAGCTAGCAGTGAATGGATTACTATGGGTAAAGGGGTTTTAATAGACTTTGAATGCTGCAATTTGTGTTTTGTATCTTTTTTATTAGGTAGAAGAGCAAAGCTATGGCTAATAGTGAGTATTATTAGGTAGGAAAAGCTTTTGTCTATAATTAATTTAAAAAGAGAGCTATTCGGAATATGTTGCCTATCTGTATTACATAGCTGACTGAGCACTGACTCGGTTGCCCAGCGGTAGTGAATGTGACTGCTGTGCCTGAGGTCTCAGGTTCGTTTCCCAGATTGGGAAAAGTGGGATTTTCTATTAACGAATTTTCAGTTTGAAACTAGGCTCGGGTAAAAGGATTTTAAAATATAGTAGAGTAATGTAAGTGTATTACACCTCAGTTTACTTTTAGGGGATAGAGGCGCGTGTAATATATTCCAACTAATATTATAAATGCGAATGTAAGTTTGTTTGTTACGTTTTCACGCGTTAACTACTCATAAAATTGCATACACATTATCAGAGATACGGAAAAGGACGTAGGGTAACTTTCATCCAGTAATGTTCCCGAGGGAGGGCATTTTATTGTCAAAGTCAACATCAACGCAAGCGAAACCGCGGGTATTGTCTAGTTACAATTTATTCTTAATCGGCTAAATCTTGTCGCGTACACATTGTCAGGACAGAAAAGGACATAGGGTAACTTTAATCCAGAACTAGGAGAAACGGCAATGAATTGCCGTAAATCTCAGAATTCGAAAAAAAATTATCATGTGACCTTGAGGTCAGAGGTCAAAGGTCCCAGTCCTTCAGGGGTATATCGACTATGCTGAGTGGAATGGCGCTAACCGCGAGTCTCTAGCTCTTATGGTTCTTGAGTTGAAAGTTGTATAACAGACAGACATGGACGGATAGAGTTACAGGTTAGAGTTTTTCGAACTTCTAAAAAGTAAGCTGTTCACGAGCGAACACGCGGGCAAAAGCCAGTAATTATATAAATGAGTAATATTGTGTCATCTTTTGTGTTGACTAGACCGGATTGGAAGACATATATAACTGTCTTTAAGATATAATAGATTGTCTAGACTTGAGGCAGACATTACATCACTACGTCTACTTGTCTGTGTCTCCGACTAATGAGATATTCGGAGTTTTAATATACCAATATTGTAGGAAAATTTGTCTTAGAAGTAGCGTGGATTATATATCAAAACTTAAGTATATTAATTACCGAAGTGAATTAATAACGCATGTATATTATCCTAATGAGTGGCAGCGGCACACTGGCGGCCGGATACATTAGATTTACAATATGAATAAAAAATATATTTTGAAAATGGCAACTCCCGCTCTAGGGATTATTTCTATGTCGCGGGGAACTTAACATACCTTCAAACAACGGCCACAAAGAACATCCAGACAATGATTTGTGGATCATACAAAGTTTTGTCCCGTGTGGGATTCGAACCCACAACACTCGGCGCAGTGGCAGAGGCGAGACGACCACTTAGACTATTAAGCCATGTCTGGCATTCCTATAATAGACTGATAAATAACTTTAAGTAAAACGGACTCTACTAAACTCACTGGACTTATCCGAAAATCAGCGCTGCACTACTTACCACGGTGCTGCAGCATTATGCTGAGATAAGTGCCATTTTTGGTCTCGCACTGGCGGTATGATTAATTACATAAATTGCTTATTCTTATTGAAATTAAACTACTATATACGGATTTTATCGCGTTGTTTATTTGACACTTTATTACAAAATTTTGAAAACTGTTACACTACTATTACTATAAACCTTTACTAATTTTTAAGCTAATTAAATTATTGAAACTATTAAAAGTATTTGCACTATTACTATACTATTATAATATTTATATTTATGTTTACACTTTCCCCGACGTATAGTAATAGTAGTATATCAGTTTTCAAAATTTTGTAATAAAGTGTCAAATAAAAAACGCGATAAAAGCCGTTTATAGTAGTTTAATTTCAATGAATAACATTCGCGTAAACAGAAGACAATATTATGCTTATTCTTATGTTTTATTTTTATTTTTGTATATCTAAAATGTTTTATTTTTTTGTTGTTTTTTTTTTGTTTTATGCCAGTGTAGAGGACAAAATAAACTGTTTTCTTTCTTTCTTTATTTTCTTTCTAAAATAACCTATGTATGTATATAATTCGTGTTCATGCGATTATGCATATTGTTTACCTTTTTGATGACTTATTAACGTTTCGACGAGGTTACACCGGCCGTGGTTAAATCTGGCTGTAGCCTGCCCGTTACGAATTTAATGTATAACAAGCATATTAGCTTAGCTAGGAATATTCTATCACATTCTACCACATACAACACCATCTAGCCCAAACTAAGCAGAGCTTGTACTATGGGTATAGACAATGGATAAACATACATTATATACTTTTTTTTGTAAATACATAAATATTATACATAGAAACACCCAGACCAAGACAAACATCCATGTTCATGCACACAAATGTTTGACTTGTGCGGAAATCAAACCCCCGACCTCAGGCGTGGCAGTTGGTTACACTAACCATTACGCCATTGAGGCCGACTGAGTCTATAATATTAGTAATTATTAACTCAAATTGAAACCTACCACGATTATTATAGTGGCCAGGCTCTCGAAGAGCCAAGGCTATTATTTCGTTGTTGGCAACCCTATAAAATGTCTTTGGTATGGTTGCCAAGATATTTCCGTACTAATCAGCGCTAATTCTTTCGATAAGAAATCAGAGTAGCGATCAAGAGGTCTTGGGTTCGAATGCCATCCATTTCACTACCATTTCGAATAGTCTTATTAGCTTAACTAAATGGTTCACCTGAATACTAGTTATTTGTAACCGAAATTGCAAATAACCACTATAAAAGAAGTAAATTCCAGCATAAAAAACATAACCAAAAATAGATTTCGCACGAAAAACAAGGCTTCCCCACAAAATAATCGAAGTAACCACACGGGAAACATCGCAAAGATTTAATTACCGCAATTTTTATCGCAAGGAGGAGAGTGTTCTTGCGCTATCATTCATAAGTTGCGTAATAAAGAAAATTCGGGCAATAAAGGCGAGATACGGGCTGCGGGGGACTATGGCGTCGTTAACCAACATTTTGGCATTGTGGCCAAATTAATATGTGCCGAGCACTATAAAGATAAGGCCATATATATCAGGTACGCGGGCAAAGAATCGTTTTCTTAATTTAAGGGTAATTATTGATAGTCTGGTCATTTTTACACGCTCCTGTTTGTGATAGGGAGGTTTTGTGTGTAGCTGTGTGTAGCTTCGTTCGGCTTATAAACAGTAGTTTTTTTCTGTATCCGTAACAACATGTATGCGAATACAAGGGTATTCTTTTATCTAATCGATGGCGCAGTGGTTAGTTTAACCGACTGCCACGCACAAGTAAAACATTTGTGTGCATGAACATGGATGTTTGTCTTGGTCTGGGTGTTTCTATGTATAATATGAATGTATTTACAAAAAAATATATATAAGTATGTTTATCCATTGTCTAGTACCCATAGTACAAGCTCTGCTTAGTTTGGGCTAGATGGTTTGTGTGTATGGGATAGAATATTATATTATATTATTATCTGAGCGAAAATTTGCGAAAAAACCGCGGGCAATGTTGAAAATTAAAATGGTACTTTTATATGGAAAAAATTAATTGACGTTTTGATATTGAATTTAATAACGTGAAATGTATTTTTGTATAGATTGACGGGACAAAGACTGTCGGGTCAGCTCGTTTATGATATTAGTTAGGATAGTTATGATTGAGCGAATTCACAAAGGCTACATACTGGATATTAAGTTATTGTTAATATAATAGATTTAAGATGTTTATTATATTACCGTTTTAAATGTTATATTTTAGTTATGTTACTATACTATCGCATTAGGTTAAGAACCTGTAATGATTGATAATAGTTTTTGAAATTAATAAATAAAACTTTATAGACAAAGACCATTTAATCCGTAAGCTGAATATTTCCAGATGGCATGCATAATATCTGCCAAAGCCTTTTAAAGCGCACTTCAGAGTTCAGAATCAAAACCATACTTATCCAAAACTAAAATCCCGAATCTCTTCGGACATTCTATTAAAATTCCGAGAGCGAGAATTCCATTGAATCCACCGCGAGACCACAAGTTTATTTCCTCCAGTTAACTTAAAACTAAATCTAGATATTTGCAGTAGCGTCTCGGCCCGTTCTCGACAAAGCTCTGACTGGAACTGAATGCGGTTGTTGGCTCCAACTTACTCTCACAGTTTAAATATTGGCGCACCAGATTAACCTTAGCTCTAGCACGGTTCTAGGGTTCAACATTTACATATTGAGGAGATGTGTCGATATGTATGTATCTAACTCTATTTAAGTAGCGTTTTATTTTAGCTCGGTATTCTTTATGTCCGCTATTTGAACGTTTGTTAAGTCCCTTGTAACAGAGCAATTTTTTAACATATTAATTCTTACAGCCTCGCTGATTTCAGCATGAATGGGCCGGCTCGACCGGGGAAGGACTACCCTCTCATAGAATATCGACGTGAAATAGCAGTATTCCTACTGTTGTCTTTCGTTCGGTGAGTGAGAGTGCCGGAGGCCCTATCACTCCTTTCCCCCTTCCCGCTCCTTCTCCTTCCCACTTCCTTTCCTAAATGGTCAGCAACGCGCAAGTGATACCTCTAGTGTTGCAGGCATCCATAGGCTACGGTGACCACTTACCATCAGGTGGGCCGTATGCTAGTTTGCCACATTCGTAGTATAAAAAAAAAATTCCTTATGCAAGAGATGCCATTTATTGACAAAAATTACGAAAGAAAAGCTAGTTTTATAAATGACTATAAGCTGTGTACAGTCTCAATAAAACTTTGGAGATAAACTGGTTGTAAATTTATAGACTTGAATCTATGAGAGAAAATCTCTAGGCTTAAGGGCTTATTATATCACTGAGGCTATTTGAACACGGTTAACTGACTTCATGGATGACGTAGTGGTTTAAGTAGTCACCTTGCCTATGCCTTTCTGCGCCAAGTGTTGAGGGTTTCATCCCTTATGTCCGTTGTTTGAATGTCTATAAGTCCCATGGTTAAGCCAAAAAAAACCTTTGAAGCGATACTGTGATTGTTGTAGAGTATTTTTCTGTAGCAATTTTAGTTTGGATAGGACTTGATTTTGATACTTTTGCACACTGACATGTAAAGCAAAACGCAAATATTTGTATCTTGCGCAACGTACTACTAAAATCTTTCAACCGTCGACGCAAATATATTAAATAATTAATGTTGCTTTAACATTTACCTCAACAATGTAACGAAACTGTAACTAAACTGACACACATACGTAACGATATGTTACAAAAGTGTGACATAATTATGTGACACAAGCTCATAAAATGTCACTTGTGTGACGTTTATAAGTCGTAAATAGTTTGCAACGATCTGTATCGAGCTGTAAATTTTATATGAAGATATATGGTATCTTAACATTGTAAATGCTTTTTGATGCTTTATTTAAAACGGTATTGTTATCGGCTTAGATAACTACCAAAAACACGAAAAGCTTAGGACTTCAAATTATTTTTTAAAGACATCTTTCGCATTAAGATATCCTGACTCGCAGGTCGTCTTTACAAACATTGAAACAAGGACACAAAGAACAACCAGACTTGAAACAATTATTTATATTTTGATAAAAGAAATTCTTGTCCCATATGGGGATCGAACCCATACACAACAATCGGGGCAATGGCATTAGCGACGTGACCATTATGCCACCCGTGCAGTCAACCTCACCATCCGTGCAGTTGATGCAACTTCAGTTCTTTAAGTAGCCAGCCAAATTCTTCCTTATCTCCTTATATCCATCAACTGTCTCGAAGGATCAACAAAAGGTTATTGGGCTTTTCTGCTAAGAAATTTCTCAATGGTAGTCCAGAATTTGAAAGTTGGCAAAGTTGATGCACATGTTTATGTTTCGAAAAGCGCGAAGGCCTGGCCGTCGAGATCTCTCTCCGGTAGTCCAATCGGACTGCGAGAGTGAGGGACTAGAGAGTGCACTTGTGTTTGCACCTTCATTTGTGTACCTACCTACTATAATATTTCCTGCGCAGATGGCTAATCTCCATTTAGATTGCCACCGTGATCTAAATTCGGTCTGGAGGACATTGTACATCAACCAGACCAACAAAAACTTAAGTGTTTGTAAGCTACGGTAATAGAATACTAACAGTTATGGCGTATGCACATTCAAAACGTAATAAAAAAGACAACATCGGCATAATTACCAACATAATACTGCGGACGGAAACTAACAACTAAAAACACATAAATATTATCTATCTATAATTCTATATCCGTCATAAACATCGAACGACCAATTCATTCAACTTTTTAAGTCACAATTCTATTCTATCCTGCTCTCTCACATCAATTCATAACAAAAGATAATCTTTACGATCCACCATCGGAAATGAAACGACGATGGAAAGGAATCGCTCCATTTAAACCGTTGTAAAAGCGAGTTTACATTGCCGGACCGGCAATTTTGACGTGTCGTCTATATACATATAAAGCGCTCGTTTGTTTATGCGTCAAACGGTGCGTTAAATGCATTGGGATTACATATAGCAATATGTATGATGACAGGGTTAAAATAAGTGATTCTAATTAGTCCATCTTTTTTATTTTTTTCATTGTATCTTCCTTGTTATTACTTTGTGGGACAAAAGAAAAAATTTATATGAGTTCAACATTTTTTGCTAATCAGGAAGACGGACTAATATCTTTTTATAGTCATCATGCCACGCTTTGAGTTTTACGCTGAACACAGCGTCAATCGTAGAATGTCAAATTTAGAGACGCAGATATAGCAAACGGAGTTGTCTCATACGACATATCGCATGAGGCAAGATTGAGGAGTTCAGTACGCTCCATATGACGCAAAAACGAAAGTAACGCTTAATAAGTGGAGAGAAAACTGTGAGAATGCATATTGAACGCGCGGAGGAGTATGACATTTGGCATAGCTAAGTATAGGTATATGGGCCCATATATACTTAACTATGCCAAATGTCATTAACCTTTAATAATTTAAAAAAACAGTTTTATGAATTACGGTTGAATTTCAACCACTGGGCAACCTATATAGGAATAATTTTGCATGACTTCGCTGAAGCTCATAAAATTGACAGAAATTTTAATAGATTAAAATGCTGTTTCAAAACTGACAAATGTTGCTGTTAAAACCTTTATACAAATCGTCACACATTTATTTGACGATATAAAGTTTTTAACAGAAACGAGAAACACGCATACGGGAAATTAAAAGCTTTGGAAATGAACGACAATTTATATGACATAACACGGATCTGGGTAACATGTGGTTTTAGGAAATGAAATGGCATCGTCGTACAATCTAAATAAAGTTCGTAAACTGGTCCGAGAAAAAGACGGATCTGGGAAATGGACTTTCACCCTGTCCCGAGATAGATACCTACAATAGAAAATCTATTGTCGTGTATCATATATGATTTAATTTTATTGGACCGGAAACCTACAGAATATAGTACTTAGTATTATCTAGAAAATATCCATAGAAATTCAAAGGTCAAATCAAGAACTGAAATTAGGTTTCGGATTCAATTTCCAGGTCGCGCAATGTGCTATTGGGTTTTTGTGTTACAGTAAATGTAGGTAGTCTGTTTCTGGTAGGAGACAATAGGCTGGCTATTAAGTAGAACCTAATCATACCAGGCGAAATTAAATACATTCTAGTTATGAACAGTCCATTTTTTCTTATTTAGATGAAATAATATGGTGTACTGGTTGCTACATACTATACATAGAGACTCATCTCTACGAATTGACTTTCGTTTTTGTCATTAATAATTAAAAAACGATTATTGTCTGAAAGCAGTAACGGAATGGCTTTATAATAAGATTATTTGTATGCCAAATGCATATAATAAATATTAATGGCCTTCTCACTAATGCATGCATTTGGTCTATGGTCTAAACCTCCTCGCAGGTTAGGCCATAATCCTAATGCATGTTATAAGAAAATAGAAATACAAATCCGTCAGTCAAACACTGCCATAAGACCGGGTGACCGTTTTTTTAAACGGATCAATCGTATACGGTATATAACCGTCAAAATTGCCGGGCCGGCATTAGCCTGATGTAAATTCCCTATAAACCTTAGTATAGTAAGTTTACTACCATCGTAAATCAACATTGTATTGCCCGAATGGGTCTGTTTGCACTTAAATAATTCATGGCTTTTTAGGGTACCAGTGTCGCGGTGTTTTATGATTTTCACACTCGCTTCTTGAGGTCTCGGGTTCATTAATAAAGTCATTGGTACTTAATATTAAATGTCGGCTGCATGAATCAATGATTTTGACTCTTTGAATGCTCCGATGGCGAAGTGGTTTATTTAAGTGATAGCCATTACTGCGCCGAGTGGGTGGTAATGAAATGAAATGATATGAAAGTTTATTCGCATGAGACATGGTTACAGAGAATGTAGCAAAAGCTTAAGGTACATCATATCTCGCCTTTAGTAGGCGTACGAATGTTGTTACATATTACGAAAATTTATTTATTAATTTACTAGCTTTTGCCCGCGGCTTCGCTCGCGTTAATTTAGAATTGATAATCAATTCGGGTTGTATTCTGCTTGTAATAATATAATTCAATCATGATTCGAAAGACACGTGGCGCCATCTATTATCATAAGAACGTTATTGTTGTTTTCCTCGGGAGCAGTAATTTTTTTCGGGATGAACCTATATCCGTTTCAGTACACCTGACTATGTATATGTAAAATTTCAGAATGATCGGTAACAAACAAACAAACTCTTTTCGCTTTTATAATATTAGTTAGGATTCATATTAAAATTTATTTATTAATTGGTTGTAGGTTTGATCGCCACAAGATTAAAATTATTCTTTGTGTCCGTTCTTTCAATGGTAGTATTACATTAAGTACCTTGTTCTAGGAATTAAGCCTTCTGTCACGGACTTAAACATACGACAGCGGTAGGCTAGTGAATGAGGCATTTGATTTGCGATCAAGAGGTCGTTGGTTCCAATCCAACCTATTGCGTTACGAACGTGAACCTACTCATAGAACAAGCACACTTAGTAGTAAGCTAGTCTTAGTGAGGGAGGTTAGTAAGAATACTAGAATTGTAGTATGAGGCGCTCATAGCCAGTTGCACTCACTGATCGGTAAACGATTAGCGAGATTAAGCAACGTTGGGTGCGGTCAGTCTATAGATGGGTGACTGCTCAGTGGTATTTCATCTGAGCGTCTCCGTGCTTCGGAGGGCACGTAAAAAGTCGGTCCCGGTTGTTGTAAAATTGACAGCAGTCGTTAAGCCATGTCAGAGGCCTACGGGCGGTTTGAACAACTCTTGACAACAGGTTGGCCACTAACCACACAAAAAAAGAAAAAAAAAGAAAAACAACGGGTTGCACTCCGGGAGTGCCAGCAGAAGTGAAAACTTGAATATATAATATACGATGTGCATTTTTGATATTTTGGAATGGTTAGGGAATAATTTTGCACGAATTGCTTTAATTATCAGTATAAAAGTACTATCATTTATGTGGTAAAATACAATATTCATTTATCATACACAAACATGACAATTCTCCCTCCGTCTTACGAATTTTCGATCAGATCACGTGTCCTGACGCGAGTTTAACATTTTTTAACCATCACAAAAAAAAGTGCACAACGCCGCTAAAGAAGTTTTCACTTCAATAAAATGTAACATTCAGTACGCCACCATACTCTCTGAATTATTAATAGTTGTAATGAAATATTCGAATATAATAAAACCAATATTTGTGTGGTTTCCATCCACGGGGTATCCTCAACGTTTTTAATTACGAACTCGAGCCCGCGGTGTATTGGCCTCAGTGTATTGCATTTCATATGTACTGCAATTAATTTGTTTATATTTACTGAGCACGAACGTTTTAAAATTTTATATATAACTAGCTTTTTCCCGCGGCTTCGCTCGCGTTAATTTAGAATTTGACAATCAATTCGAGTTGTACTCTGCTTGTAATAATATAATTCAATCATGATTCGAAAGACACGTGGCGCCATTTATTACCATAAGAACGTTATTATTGTTTCCCTCGGAAACAGTAATTTTTTCGGAATGAAAGGTAGCCTATGTCCGTTTCTGTACACCTGTCAACGTATATGCAAAATTTTAGGATGATCGGTTCAGTGGTTTAGGCGTGAAAAGGTAACAAACAAACAAACAAACAAACTCATTTTCGCTTTTATAATATTAAGTTAGGATTAGGATTAGGATTGAAATAAATGCAGCAATAATATAGGCTTATATAAACGCAGTGGATGTAAATGTATTCATGCTTATAGAGGGAACGGTGGACGTGGTTGTTACTAAGAATTAACTAACAAAAAGTCAAATAGCACTACCCTACATCAAAACATTTTTGCCCGTCACGGGAATCGAACTTAGCTTAAGCGTTACTTAGTTTATGCTCGAACCTTTGCCAAAACTACCCAATAACACAGCAGTACGGTGTCTGAAACTGTTGCCGATAGACAGCATAAAGGTTCGCCTTTATCCTAAAACCGGACCTAACATATGGGTATGATAATAATGTCCTCCAGACCGAATTTCGGCCAGTCTTAACGGAGACTGGCCATCTGCACAGGAGATATTATAGTGCACAAGTATGTGCGCAAACACAAGTGCACTCTCTGTTCCCTAACCCTCATGATCCGATGAGACGGTAATCCGACACGACCGGAGAGAGATCAGGCGCAGGACCAACGGCTTTACGTGCTTTCCGAGGCAACGGGGTGTCTCACACCGCCAATTTCCTAACTAGGTTTAGGTTTAAATCATTTATTCTCAAAAAAGACAAAGCCACTTACATGAGAATATAACATAACACATTCAGTGAATTCATTATAACTTATAAGTAACCGTCACCGAAACATATATACTATATATAATAAGTACATTTTTAATACTTTTTTTTAGGAAGACATTCCACAGTTTCTATCTCAAATGTTATAAGAGTAATTTTCTATTATATATTCGAATAGGCTTGATCGAAAACTGCTAAATGAGTTAGTATTTTTTATATGGGAGGGTAAGTTATTAAATATTTGTGCTCCTTCATAGGTAATACTCTTTTTAGCATAGTTGGTACGTATTTTTGGCAAAACAAGTAAACTAGGGCGACGAAGGCTACGTTTAGATATTTGGGACTTTTTAATGAATGATATATTGGCATGGATGGTTTTGTCTAAAATTTTCCTTATTAAAACACAAGTATTATATACATAAAGTTGATGGATATTCATTAATTTTGTTTCCTTAAAGATTTTATGTGTTGGTGTCAAATATGGATAGCCAAATAGTGTTTTTATGATTCTGTTTTGGACTCTTTGCAATTCTTGTAATTTCGTTTTACCGGCGCTTCCCCAGATTTCTATAAGATATAATAGATGTGACTTTACAAGAGAATTATAAATACTGTAACGTACATTTTTAGGTATACATTGATTCATATAGTGAAATGATCCTATAAGTGCAGTCAATTTGTTCTTAATATACTCAATTTGATTATGCCATGTTAAGTGATTATCTATTCTTAGACCAAGATACTTTTCGCAAGTTTTCTGTTCTAGTGGGATATTATCAATAGTTAATGCACTATGCAACGGGACTTTTTTATTCCTGGCGTTAAAAATTACGTAACAGGTTTTAGAAATGTTTATTGTCAGCAAATTGTATTGTAGCCATTCAAATAGAATATTTAAATCTTCTTGGGCTTGTAAAATTATATCATGTATGTTGGCTCCGAAGTAAAATAAGCACGTATCATCCGCATACAGAGTTAAACGACCATGTAAACTTAGTTCTGTGATGTTATTTATGTAGATCAAGAATAATAATGGCCCCAATATGGAACCTTGCGGGACACCGCACGTGATGGGTAAAGCACTACTCTCAAAGTCATCTATCTTAACTATCTGAAATCTATCTGTGAGATATGATTTTAGCATTTTAAGTGCGTTGCCCTTGATTCCTACGTTCTCTAACTTATGTAACAACAGTTTATGACTTACAGTATCAAACGCTTTTTTAAAATCAATGAATACCCCTATGGCATAATTTTTTTTATCAATGTTTTCTTTTATTTTTGTTGTTAAATCAATAGCAGCAGCAGTGGTGTTTTTTCCAGCTCTAAATCCATATTGACGTTCGGATATAAAATCGAAAGAGTCTAGGTACTTAAGTAAACGATTATGTAGTATTTTTTCTAAAATTTTTGACATAATTGGGAGCACAGAAATTGGCCGATAGAACTCCGAACTCGTATTGAGATTTCTTAACAGAAAAACCCAATTCGTTTTTGTTGGCCCGACTCGGGATTCGAATCCGACACCTCATGCACAACAGTCGCATTCACTACCGCTGGGATGAAAACGTGCGACAGAGAAGTATGTTTATCCTAACTAATACTCGTATCATAAATGCGAATGTAAGTTTGTTTGTTAAACTTTCACGCCTTAACTACTCGACCGAACTATATAAAATTTCGCATACACGTTGTTACACGGGTAGAGAAAACAGAAATAGGGTCCTTTTATCCAGAAAAAAGTACTGTTCCCGAGTAAAGCCGCGGGCAAAACTTAGCATGTAATAACGTGATGATATTAGTTACATACTATAATGCTCCCTAAAGCTAGTAATTAATACATATATACATACACGCCTGTTTCCCAGAAGGGTAGGCAGAGACTACGGATTTCCATTTGCTAAGATCCTCACACACTTCTCTGGCTTTATTCACTTTCATCACATTCCTCATACACGCTCGCCGGTTCAAGTAAGTAATAAAGGTAATCATATTTGTCCAAAACTATATTACTCACTAAACCATACCTACAAGTCAAAGCAGCCATTTAAAGTTTAAAAAAAAAACTTAATAAATACAAATTACGTTCGCTTTTCAAAATAAGTATAAACAACATCTACCCGCAAACGAGACTTTAAAAAAACAGTTCATTATGAAACTTTTAAAAAGCATTTTTGTGCAAAGATTATTCAAATGGACACTCGGAAATCGTAAATTTTGCTCTACAGCAATAAAAACGGACTCGAATGATGTATTACAACAAGTTTTGAACACAGCAACAATATTATTCATTGTAAACATTCAACATATTCCAACTAATATTATAAATGCGAATGTGAGTTTGTTTGTTACACTTTCACGCCTTAACTACTCGACCGATCATCGTGAAATTACGCATACACGTTTTCAGGGGTAAATAATAGGACATAGGGTACCTTTCATCCATAAAAAAATACTGTTACTAACCTAACCTACATTTATGCGAGCAAAGCTACGCGCAAAATCTAGTCCTAATCCTAATCCTAACTTCCTAACTATATAATATTATAAAAGCGAAAATGAGTTTGTTTGTTTGTTATCTTTTCACGCCTAAACCACTGAACCGATCATCCTGAAATGTTGCGTATACGTTGACAGGTGTACAGAAACGGACATAGGCTACCTTTTATCCCGAAAGAAATTACTGTTCTCGAGGAAAACAATAATAACGTTCTTATAATAATAGATGGCGCCACGTGTCTTTCGAATCATGATTGAATTATATTATTACAAGCAGAGTACGACCCGAATTGATTGTCAAATTCTAAATTAACGCGAGCGAAGCCGCGGGCAAAAGCCAGTAAATAATAAATGCGAATGTCAACAGAAAAGGACTAAGGATACCTATTATCCACAAAAAAGTATTCCCGAGGAATAGAAAATTGATATAACCTACATTTATGCCAGCAAAGTTTAGAAAATCGAGTATGACTATAAATTTTCACGTAAGTTTGTATTTATAAAAACATCTGTCGAGATTTTAGCCATGTGGCGAGTTATGAATTGAAACATCACAATTAATACATCAATTGACGCATTTTTAATATATAACTACCGTTTACGCATTTTACCGCGGTTTATTAAATGAATACTACTTTTAGATAATCTTAACTTTAAACTATTACCATTCAAATGATTGAACGATTTAAATTTGCACTTTCGCGGAGGTTTCGGTTGCTCTTCAGCAGCCATGGTCAAACCGAGCCTTTTTAAACAACTCCTGCACTTGGAATGATTCCTGTGACGTAGGGACCTTTACAAACATCCACACTACGAAAACAAAGAACAGCCAGACTGAGAACAACTTTTTTTTTATATTTTTTTTATGGATCGCCTGATGGTAAGCGATTACCGCCGCCCATGGACACCCGCAACACCAGAGGAGTTACAAGTGCGTTGCCGGCCTTTCAAAAAGGAGTACGCTCTTTATGGATCACATTAATATTTGTCCCGTGTGGGGATCGTACCCACAACACCCGGCGCAGTGGCCGTGGCGAGGCGACCAACTAAACCGCTGCGCCATTTATATTACATCTACATTTCGCACAGCTATGCTGTCGCCCATATTGTTCACTCTTGATTTTGTGACACCAAACCATTTTGTCGTACCCACAACACCCGGCGCAGTGGCCGTGGCGAGGCGACCAACTAAACCGCTGCGCCATTTATATTACATCTACATTTCGCACAGCTATGCTGTCGCCCATATTGTTCACTCTTGATTTTGTGACACCAAACCATTTTGTTTTTGTTTTTTTATACAACTAAGGTGGCAAACAAGCATACCTTATGGTAAGTGGTCACCGTAGCCTATGGGCGCCTGCAACACCAGAGGCATCACTTATCACTTGCGCGTTGGCGACCCTTTAGGAAAGGAAGTGGGAAGGCAAAGGAGCAGAAAGAGCGTGATTGGACCTTCGGCACTCTCAGTCACCGAACGAAACACAACAGTAGGAACACTGGTATTTCACGTCGATATTCTGTGAGAGTGTAGTCCTTCCCCGGTCGAGCCCATTCATGCTGAAATCAGCGAGGCTCTACTACTTGCAAAAGAGGGTACAATGCACCTCTATCTATTCCATTGCAGATATATAGGTGAATTTATATGTCATCAATCATAGACACACAGTCTCGATAGATAGATATAGTAAAATCTTTTGTTTGTGGTCATCTGTGACCACGGCAGCATCTAAAGGCCTAAAACGAATCTTAATCTTAGGTTATATCACAGTCATAGTTCTAGTAATACTATCTTCTTCATAGCTCTGTTTACTTCTATCTTCTCCTTTATGCTTCTATACATTTCTATCAAACATCCAAAACATTCTTCCACAGCACTGCACTCATTATCATATAGGTACTAATATAATATAAGAACCGAGGTATCGAACCTGGTACTTTAAGATCAGCAGTCTGATCTGTAGTGTTCTAAAGTTCACGCTGAAAACTTAATAATACTTTTACTCAGGACCGAACTTGAAATCCTATCACCGTTGAACTCGGTTACGAGAAATCGACCTCAAGATCGACAATTGTATTAAAAGTGTAAACTTCACGCTGCCACTAAAATTAAAACAGAAAACAAACTTATTTCCTACCGATCGAATTCGATACCTCACTATCGTTACAAATCGAGGAATCGACACTTCAAGATCGATAGTCGTATTTTGAGTTCAAAATCCATGCTGCAGCTAACATTCTTAAAAGAAAAACATAATAATACTCCCTACCCAGGCATCAAACCCGAGACTTCACGACGATCACATACGATCCGCTTAATCCATCAACAAACAACCATACTACACACTAATTAAAACTAAATATCACAGTCAGAGTTGCCAGCTCAAAAAATACAAACCTACATATCTCCACAGCCGCTGATATTCGCGCAACACTGAAGCACACCCATTTCCCTTACATCGTCAACTAATTAGCCAATGTCAGTAGTTATTTATGTGCGTGCAAAGTTCCTGACCTCTATGTAACAGAAACGGGTAGCTTACCCGGGGTAGGTAGTGGGTAGGTAGGTTAATTATACTAGTGATTAATACCCCTACCTATACCTACCTACCCCAGGATTAGGATGCGGCGAAGAGCTTTTATTAATGCCAGTTGTAAGGCGATTTGTAAAAGTGTTGGTAGAAATTGTGTAGGGAAAATTAATGTTGTACAAATAATATTTTATACTGGCAATTCGGGTATGGAGATTTTGTTTGTGATAGCGCTTGTATGTATACTTGTGTATGGCTGTGTGAGTTAGAGGTTTGAATTTTAAATTTAGAACGAAGTGACATTTTAATTGTTGCAACACATCAGGGTATATTATAAAACACACACTAATAAATTATTAAAATGCATGTGTTTGTCTATGTATGTATAGGTGAATAGACTTAAATTAATATTTAAAATTAGAATGGGTTTAATAATCAATTAATCAAACCCACAAATAAGGCCGATATATACGTATACCATGAAGCACAACAACCAGATACATACATGTGTATCTGTGAATGAATAGATTAACATTTAAATATTTAAAATAAAACTAAATTATGTTTGTTTTGTATTAAATACGTTAACAATAAAGTTGCCAACTTATATTTGAACTACTTTTCACGCTGAAAAATAATAAAATAAAGTATTGTAACTACGAAATATATCATGTTTTTGTTTGCCTATGTTAAGGAATGTTATATTGCTAAATAATAGCGAAAAAAATACATTTATCTGTCATTGGCTTAGATCTAAAGATATCTGATTAAATCATGAAAAGGAAAAGTATATTAGAAAGAAGTAATCTCTGATCTAAGATTACTTTTATCTCTTTAGCTTCTTAGAGCCATATAGCCGAGTCTGACAATATTTAGTATGGATACCTCCATGTATCAATACTAAATATTGTAATAAAAAGATAATGCGAGTACTAATTATTGAATAGAATTTCATCGTCCGGAAGTCCTCTCCACCGATTGCCACTTTTATCCAAGAGTAGTGCGATTTCAATAGGGAAGATGGCTTCAAATTATCCACGACGTGGAATCCCGTGATTAATAAATACGCAACTTCGCTGTTTTGCACAGTTACGTAATTCACAGAATACGGACACGACGGATAGCATACATAATAGGGATACCGTGAGTGTAGTTTGTGACGGTACATGGACAAACAAAAATATGCCAAAAGTGAGGGTGAATCAAAATTCTTCGGCCTCAAAACGGAGACATGACATCGCAGCACCAGTCAGCTTGTGACCACGGCCGGTGTAACCTGGTCGAAACGTCAAGCCTATAAAAGGTAAACATTATGCATGATCGCGTTAATACCCGTTATATATTATATATGTATATCATGCAACGCGAAAGTTTAAAAGTTATTAATGCGAGTAACGTTTAAAATAACTATCCAACGTTCTTAATTTAAAAATAAAGCTTCCATTTTAAAACGATTGTACCAACATAACAATATGTCAGGCTGAACAACATTTTACTTATCTTTTTCTATTTCGAAATACAAAAAACACAGATACGCATTATTCTAGATGATCAAACATTGATATCGGTCGAATACCTACGTTGGAGGGGACACTCTAGAAAATTGCCAGTGACTTCACACCCCAGGCTGGTACAAATTGACACCGACAGTCTCATTTTACGCGGCTAAATTGAGTTGTCGGCAAAAATAAGGGGAAGTTACTTACTGTTTTTGGCTGAATATTTATGAGAAACTGTGTGTAGCTGTGTCAGCTTTTTTTGAAGTTCGTTATTCGAACATAACAGTTACCTCAGTGAATTGACCAATAGTTATGTTTAAATTTTAATATTACAAAATTGGAATTATTTATTCATTTAAGTCGCAACCGTAAATTTGTGACTTGAATGGATAAATTATTAGAATGTTCGTCATTTAAAATAAGAATAATAAAAACGAAATCTTAATTGTTAGTCTTATAGTATATATGTTTTGTAAGTTTACCGGTTTCTTCGCCGTTTAATTTTCCAAGTCACTTGGGGTCGGCTTTCTAGTCTAACAGGATTTGACTGGATATCAGTTTTTACACGGAGCGACTGCCATCTGACGTCCGCAACCTGAAGGCTAACGATACCCTAAGGCTAGCAGTGTCAGGATATTAGAGGGCACTGACCTTCTTAATAACGACTGCCATAGATCATGGCAGCCGGGACCGACGGCTTAACGTGCTCTCCGAGGCACGGAGCAAGTGATAATTGTCAATCAATACGCATATAATTTCGAAAAGTCATATAACTTCCGAAAGTCAGAGGTACGCGACGTGGGTTCGAACCCGAAACTCTCTGCATTACAGTCTGTTGGTCTCCCCACTGAGTGACTTTACTGGATAAATCGAAAAAACACAACCAAAGCCGTCAAGAGTAGGTAAGCCTAGCATCGAAAAAAGTATATCCAAATACCAGCTATATCGAATTCCTGTCCCCAAATATAAGTAGGCCAACATTTCTTCCATTGAAAGCAATTCTAACAAAAACCTGTACAAGTTTGACATCCAGTAAATCTTATGTACAATGTGATACAAGCCGATACAACGCTCTGTATCGGTACCTTTACGGTTGGATGCCGACGATCAGTCAATGTCTTCGCAAATCGACAACGAATAAATAACTTATTCTTTGACTAAGAAAATCAATGGTGACAGATTATCGAGTATTTGGTGCGTATTGATGTACCTGTGATGCTTGTTTAAGTGCGAGCGTCATTTTGAGTGCATGCGGTATTTGGATTGTATTTGGGTCAGTTGGAAAATATGGATGTTGTTTTGGTTATTTAAGTTTGATGTATTTGGCAGGCCGATGAACTAGACAGATATACAATAATGACATGCTACAATAAAAAAAACTGAAAGTGTAACATACTTTTATGCTTTTGGGATTGCAAGCTTTATGAAATAGAAAACGATAATTCTAGGTATTTAAATACCTTATTGAATCGTTTGAAGTTACGTCTGTCTTGCACTGTTTATTGCCATAAGCAGACTGACACATTTCAATACGCATGATCACGTTAATTCTCGTTTACGTGACATTTGAAACTACTTTCGAATTTGTGACTTAAATGAATAAATTATTCCAACGTTGATATTCCTACGGAAAGTAAAGTGTTATAGTAACAAATAAAATAAAACTCTACACATATTTCACACACAATGAAACCATCACAAGTAAAAATGAACAACTCGAAAAACATGACATATTACGTAGTCCGGTGCGAAACGGCCATACGTCAAACATACTATTTTTACAGACGCCGTAATTTTGTCGTGGTAACGTCGCATGATACGAATATCGTATAGAGCCGACATTTATCAAAGCCAGGCTATTAATTTAGCAGACAACGAATACAGAGCGTGTGTGTCACACGCTAATGCTAGGGTTGTCGCGTCAGGTTAGTCACGCTTCGTACCGTATATAGCATAATTACGCGGGAAACCCGAATAAACACGTTCAACGAGGATAACTGAACTTTGTTGTGTATTAGTCCCTGTCTGCCTTCTTGTGAGTGTAAGCGTGATAGTTTATTTGAAACGTTGTTTGTGATATTGATGATGGTGTAGTGGTTTAAGTGGTCGCCTCGCCGCTGCCGCTACGTCGAGTGTTGCAGGTTCGATCCTTATACGTGGCAAAAACTTGTGTGATCCATAAATAGTTGTTCTGAGTCTGGGTTTTCTTTGTGACCGTTGTTTGAATGTTTGTTAAGTCCGCTGGAATTATTGCTATTGCTGGAGTAGTCATTTATAAAATAAAAAAAAATTATATTAAATTAGTATACCTACTTACTCGATAAAAAATTGTGTTTGGCATGGGAGATTTTGCCAATATTTTCGTAATGGTAGAAAGGAACATACTGGGATATACAGGCAACTTTCCTAAGAATATTAACGCACTTACTGCGTTTCAGGTAAATAAGAACTTGAGAGACTCACACGTCTACCTCTCTAAATTTTTACATCATATCTTTATCTACTTGTTCCTAGGGTTGGCAACAATCAATTAACACGCCTGATATTGCAAGCTAAAATAGGCGATAGTAGCTGCTTGCCATCAGGCGAACCGCGACTGTTTGATGACAATGTTGTATGAAAAAACAGATATTAAACGCGTGTCAACCCTACTTGAGACATAATTCATAATGCGATCGTTGGAATGTTAATAACATTGTTTAATTAAAATAAAACGTTAAAACACCTATTATTTACATTCATATATTAGTATTGTGGGCGTGCAGACGCGCCACAATTAATTTATAGGTTGACGCAAAATTGTATCAGACTGTACGAACTAAACAATATTATAATATTATATTCTACCACATAAGTACACACAACACCATCTAGCCCAAACTAAGCAGAGCTTGTACTATGGGTACTAGACAATGGATAAACATACATATATACTTCTTTTTTGTAAATACATACATATTATACATAGAAACACCCAGACCAATACAAACATCCATGTTCATGAACACAAATGTTTGACTTGTGCGGGAATCGGACCCGCGACCTCAGACGTGGCAGTCAGTTACACTTACCACTACGCCGCCGAGGCCGACAACAAATAGACTAGCAACTTTTTAAGTCGAGTATTACAATGTTTTTAGATAGGTACATATCATATGTTTAATAGATCTTATGTCCAAACCTTATTTAGTTAATACAGTATCACGCTTCTCCTTGGGCTTGACCACATCTAGCATTGCTTTCTGTCTTTCTATCATTAGAGATTTGGTGTCAGGTTTTCCTGACAATTAAGTGCTTTCAATTTGTTTTATGATAGTCTAATGGAAGACCATTGGACTGCCACGCCGTGGTCTCGAGTTCAATCCGAAGGCACATCTCTGACTTTTCTAAGTTATATGCGTACTAGCTATTGCCCGCGGCTTCGCTCGCGTTAATTTAGAATTTGACAATCAATTCGGGTTGTACTCTGTTTGTAATAATATAATTCAATCATGATTCGAAAGACACGTGGCGCCATCTATTATCATAAGAACGTTATTGTTGTTTACCTCTGGAACGGTAGTTCTTTTTGGGATGAAAGTTAGCCTATGTCCGTTTCTGTACACCTGACAATGTATATGCAAAATTTCAGAATGATCGGTTTAGTGGTTTAGGTGTGAAAAAGTAACAAACAAACAAACTCATTTTCGCTTTTATAATATTAGTTAGGATTAGGATAGGATAGGATTAGAATTAGCGTTTGCTTGAACGTAAAGGAAGACATCGTAAGGAAACCTGTACATTTGAGAGTTCTCCATAATATTCTCAAAGACGCATGTTATTGGCATGTTTCTACAGGATATACCACGGGGAGTGCTCTGAATAGTTATTCCACGTTATCCCGCCCTCCCCTTTCCTATCCAGAACAACGCGTGCTGGGCTCAGATGCCATCCTTATACGGTAGAGTCGATTAGAGCGCGTACCAACAAGTTTGGGTCCTCATACCTCTGCCAAACAACCAAGACATGGAATTCTCTGCCAAGGCACGTGTTTCCTTCTTCCTTCAATCCTGGGCCCTTTAAGCGGGGCGTGAAAAGCACCTTCTCAGGCTGTCAATGTAGAGACCTCAACATCGCCTCGGCTGCTATGAGGGCGGTGTGGAGGCCACTGCTCTTAGACCACACGACTGCTTACCATCAGGTGGAGCGTGGTCATTTTGACGAACAAAATAAAAAAAATATGTTGCATTGGGCCAGCGTGGTGAACTATTGCCTAAGTCTTCTCGCACTGAGAAGAGGTCAGTGCCCAGCAGAGGGACAGTTCATATAGGGCTGATATTATTATAAACTGCGAGGGATTGCTAACAAAATATAAAATAATATGATGTAATGGCAACATTAATGTGTGAAATATAAATAATTACTTAATTTTATGAACAGTTTAAATTATTTCTAGTTTTATGATGGCTATTCACACGAGAAATTAATTTAATTTTCACATTACATTCTCGCTCTTAATTCGTGTTTAATTTAAAAGTTTAGTTCTATCTAGATTTGGTTGGATAAACCCTGTTTCTGGATAAGTAAATGGTTACATTTATAGTGAAACTAGCGTTTTTCCGCGGCTTCGCTCGCGTAAATGTAGGTTAGGGTAACACCTTAGGCACCTAGCGGTATGAAATATACTTTACGACCTTTTCTCATACCTACAAAATATATAAAAAAAAACATAAAATGGGTCGAGCCGTTTCGGAGGAATACGACCACAAACATCGTGTCAAGAGATTTTTATATATATATAGATTTATATTTAAACTAGATATCCTGCTGTTACATTCACGTTTGTGATTTCTGCTACGCTCCTCTGGCTCAAAGCGTGATGGAATGTAGTCTATAACCTTACTCATGAATTAGACTATAAAATGCAAAAACATTGGTTGTCTGTAACATCGGTTTACGGACGATAGTTTAACGTGACAACGTCATAACAAAATTTCTTTCCCGTAACGTTACAATGAGCGTAACGGGACAATGAGCGTAACGGCACAATGAGCGTAACGGGACAATGAGTCATCCTTTTTCGTGCGTGCAGCCGGCGTTCATTGATTTATTAGACGTTGTCACGTCAAAAATTTTCAAATCTGACAGTTTGTTGCAGATATTAAAGCGTTCAAACCAAATATTTGGTCGGAGGCTTTACAGATATAAAAACAGCAGACAAAAATATCACGAACAGCCGGTTTCTGAAAGGCTAATTAATGACGTGTCAAAATCAAAGTCATGTCAACTGATTGGTTGTTCAAATTAAATTCAAATTATTCTCCTACATAGAAATGCTAAATACGAACCATAAACTCCCTACTCTATATTGTCTCCACTCATCATAGACAATAAGACCAAGACTTACAACCTCTACAAAGTTTCCTAACAATCCAGATACATAATACGTCATCTATAGACACAACGGCTTTGCAGAGCTCAGCGCACTTGGAATTTCAATTCGTATTCCAGCTATCTGATTGTGTAATTATCTGTCTAATTGTTGAATGAAGAGAGTTAACACAGAGAGCTGTGTCGTGACACGGTGTCGATTTCGGCTCGGGTACGAAGTTCGGAACTATTGGTTAATAGCCGTAATGGCTTATTTACATGTTGGCATGTGTACTTGATGTTTGTTTAATTGAGAGAGTTTCTGTGACTTGTCAGTGTTATCTTTCGTATTTGATTTTGATGTTTCATTCTGTAGTGGTGATTAAATGTATATTTCTTATGTTTAGGCTTTTAGGCAAGATTAATTATGCAATAATTTATAAGTTTAACCAGTCAATTGACGGAGTGCCAGACATAATTGAAAACCTATTGTGTCTAGCCACCTGCACCGGTGTGCCGCTGCGACTCAATTGGTTAATAAACTATACTAATATTATAAAGCTGAAGAGATAGTGTGTTTTTATGTTGTCTCTGAAATTACTAGTCCGATTTGAAAATATTTTTGCTTTGTGTCTGTTCATTATCGGCCTCGATGGCGTAGTGGTTAGTGTAACCGACTGCCACGCCTGAGGTCGCGGGTTCGATTCCCGCACAAGTCAAACATTTGTATGCATGAACATGGATGTTTGTCTTGGTCTGGGTGTTTCTATGTATAATATGTATGTATTTACAAAAAAAAAGTATATATGTATGTTTATCCATTGTCTAGTACCCATAGTACAAGCTCTGCTTAGTTTGGGCTAGATGGTATTGTGTGTATGTGGTGGAATATTATTATTATTATTGTTATTTATTATTATTGTGGAAGGATATAGGATATATAACATTATGCTATATATAAAGAAAGGGGAAGACTCAGACGTATCTAAATCCAACAAGTGAAGGAAAACGTGGGAGACGAGTTGTTGTGATACATCTCGATACAACAACTACAAAAGGTTAAAAAGAGAGCAAGAGACATACATATATACTCGTATATGGCGATAACTTCATTTACAAGACCTACGCTCTTAAATTAGAGAACAAAGAAGAAGTATAATTACTAGCAATAAGTTCTTTTCTCTCTTTCTTAAAGAATGTTCCCGTGAGTACCTTGCTAGCAGTGTTCATTTTTGGGGTAATAGCTGAAATAATATATTCATTTAAATCAAGCAGTATTTATTAGATAAACTATTAAAACTTTTATTCATTTAAGTCACAAATTAGTGATAATTGTTTAGTTTATTTATCCCGTAAGGCTTACTTGGGTAGATATTTCAGTTCAAGTTGGTTTACAACTTAAAGGTCAGGGAGCAGATCAAAGTAATGCTCAGCACATATAAATCATAAGTGGTGCGATAGTATAATCTAACTATAATCTATTATGAACCGGCGGGGCGGTGCGAATCTGTAAGTTTTCCGATTAGCGGCCCACCCCTCACGTCCGGCGCACCTCCCCCCGCCAGCGCCCTTCCCCCTTACCCTTCTTATCCTCCTGCAACACCGCGGGGTTCCCCTCCCCGCGCCACGACTCCATATCCCCGCGGAAATTGTAAATCTTGCTGTTGCTCCTCACAGAAATTTATTAACCATAATGGCTAAAGGGGAAAATTGATAATAATTTCGGTAGCTCTCCCAAATATACGTTCGGTAAATAAATAATATTGGCTTTGTTCAATTTTGAGAATGCCGCTGATTAAAACGTAGCGGAAAGGCGGCGTGTATAAATCAACGCGGACAATGACGTCACGTAAACAATTGAACGCGCCATTTTAAAATTATTGGTTTATTTTTCGTTGGATAAATTGAAGCTATTCGTTGCGATAGTGCATTTCACATTGACAGCCTTTGCACTGCCTGTTTAAACTGAACGCGTAACAATGAAATGTACCGATAAACTTCAATGTATTGTATCCAAATTCGAACGGTATTGAATGAGACAATCCGTTACGTCATCGGGGTAATGAAAGACCATTCCCGGTCGTATTCAGGTCCACCAAATAATCATTACGGATGGAATCTCCGGGCACAGAGGGGCATGCCTATACCATGGCTTCAATTTTCAGCTAAAATCCAATATGTCAGCGTGCGTTCTGTCTAGGGATGTGCCTAGAATGTGGGACACGGGACTTATGTTCGTATTAATCCTACTAATAAACGAAATGTAAAAAAATTGTGAAAATATTTAGATCTGCGTTCGAGCGTGCATCTTCTTCTCCCTAGCCTTTATTATTCCCAAGTCACTTGGGGTCGGCTTTGTAGTCTAACCGGATTTGACTGGATATCAGTTTTTACACGGAGCGACTGCCATCTGACCTCTACAACCCGAAGGCTAACGATACCCTAAAGCTAGACCAGTATCAGGATATTAGAGAGCACTGACTTCCCAATAACGACTGCCATAGATGTTCATGGCAGCCGGGACCGATGGCTTAACGTGCTCTCCAAGGCACGGAGCAGGCGATAATTGTCAATAATGGCGTTCGAGCGTGCATCAAGAATATAATGAAAGTGATGAAGCAACAGAATTTTCCTAAGGTCGTATCAATTGGAAATCCGTAGTCCGATGTAGGCAGAACTGTATTTCATACCCCCATTCGTTAGTTATAGTGTTAAGTTCTAAGTAACAGAAGTCGAGCCTATACCCATTTCCCGGGCTCAGTCAAGAATTCCATGCTGCTACAGCGAATTTCTTGTCAAAAATTCCCTATAAAATTAATTTATACCATTGACTAACGCTGTGCAGACTGTGAGACAGACACGTTACGTTACGTAGTATATAATCTATATACAGAGTGTTCGCTCCCGTGTTTCGTAAGTAAAGTAGCTTTCAAATGACGAAAGAATGATAAAATCGGTTTAGTAGTTTCATAGTTAATTAATCACAAACAAACACATCTTTCCTTCTTATAACACACAACAAATTCTGATGTCTATTATCCTGTTTGATTTACGAGTATATTTGATGTGTATTGACACGGATATTTATATAGGCATTGATTATATAAAGCGAGTAAAAGGTTTCGTTTGAATCCATTTTCAATGCATTAGCATTGGCCAATGGGATTTACTTTCGGTCCATTACATTCACTGAAATACAAAGAAATCCTCTTACTATCGGCACTTTTTAGCTTAGTTCACAATTAATGGTAATCCACATAGTGTCATGCTTATATTCCCGAAGGGGTGAGCAGAATTGCTGTCCTTTCGTATTTCCTACAAGCTTGTTATATAAATCCTGGAAAGTAATGACTGTCCGTCAAATCTTTATTATGCACACAATACTAAAACAACATGCGGTGCTTACCTATAATGCTGACATAACGAACACGCGACGGCAAGATTATAGTCTGCACCACACAATTTTGCTCAAAACATATTTTTACAAATAGATTTTCTACATTTCTAGTGCCATTTTTGTACAATAGATTTAATAAAGAATTAAGCATTTATAAATTAACCCATTTTAGCTGTAAAAACTTAACTTAAATTCCCGGACACGAAATTGTTAATTCCCGGATATCCCGGGATCAGTGTAACAACACTAGTTGTAACTATCGTATCTAATTGAAAACGACATTTCCACGATGGGATAAACTCCGTTAGGGGTTCGATTGCACTGACATTAATTAGACTATGCTTGCCCAATGGATTTGCTTTGTATCGTACCATCACGGCTTTGTATCCGCGAAGGGTAAACAGAGCATCACATTCATATTTCGCTAGGTAAGTATAGAGACGCGTAATTTATTTAAAAAAGAAATCAACTACAGCGGTCGGGCATTGGTAGTAAATACGTTTTCTGTGCATAAGTTTCAAGTTCGATTGCCGGGTCAAGCATGCGCGTTTTCCTTTAAAAATCCTATCTTATCTTATCTTATGTGGGGGCCAGTCAGTGCAGACCGGCGACACTTCGGCCCAGTGGGATCTTTTGTGTCGACACTCTCCCAATAACGACTGCCATAGCTGCTCATGGCAGCCGGGACAAACGTCTTAACGTGCTTTCCGAGGCACGGAGCAGGCGATAATTGTCAATCAATACGCACATAATTTCGAAAAGTCATATAACTTCCGAAAGTCAGAGGTGCGCGACGTGGGTTTGAACCCAAGACCGTCTGCATTGCAGTCTGTTGGCCTCTCCACTTAGCTATCGCTGCTCCGATTAAAAATCCTAAATACCAGCCTGAAGTGAGGAAATTGGTGGTATTGCACACCTCCATACCTGGGAATCCTGGGATAGCACGTAAAGCCTTTGGCCTGCGCCTGTTCTCTCTCCGGTCGTGTCGGATTGCCGTCCTATCGAACTGAGACTGAAGGAATAAAGACTGCAGTTGCGTTTACGTACGCACTTGCGCACTATAACATCCTCTCGGCAAATGGCTAGTCTCCGTAAAGATTTTTTTTTCTCTCATACACACAACACCATATAGCCCAAACTAAGCAGAGCTTGTACTATGGGTACTAGACAATGGATAAACATACATATATACTTTTTTTTTGTAAATACATACATAATTATTATAGATAGAAACACCCAGACCAAGACAAACATCCATGTTCATGCACACAAATGTTTGACTTGTGCGGGAATCGAACCCGCGACCTCAAGCGTGATCCATCGTCGACTGCATCTTCACTTAAGATCAGGTGAGATCGCGGTCAAACGCAAGTCTATTACAGTGTAAAAAAAAAACAATCTAGACCCCATGCTGCTATTAAGAATTCTTTACCAGAAATATCTAATAACATTTTGTCTGACCCGGGCACCAAACTCAACACCTTAAGCAGAAATGTCGCATTCATTACCGGTACGACATCGAAGTAATCTTTGCCTACACTTTTATTAAATACTAGCTGCTACCTGCGACTTCGTCCGCGTAGATTGTAACTAAAAAGTGTTTGTCTCCGCGGAAACCTATTTTTTTTTCTACAATCAATGTAGCCTAAGTTACTCCTTTTAATATCAGCTATCTGCCAGTAAAATTCCCGTCAAAATCGGTTCAGCCGTTTCGGAGATTAGTCGGAACAAACAGACAGACAGACAGACAAAAATTAAAAAAATAGATGCTTTCGTATAGGTTCCTTATATACTTTCATATGCATTAGATAAAAAGCTGTCATTTTGACATTACAAACAGACACTTCAATTTTATTTATGTGTACAGATAATATATTATGCCATTATGTCAAATAGTTTTTTTCATCAGTCCAACTCTGAAACACCATTACCAAGAAAAATACGCTCAATAATAACATTGTACGGTCAGCAAAAACAGTGGTACAATACAACAGCCGTCATATCTGTAGGTACGGTCAGCAGCGCCGTCATGTTAAATGTGACGTGTAAAACGAATAGTGTCGCGCGGGAGGGAAGATGTACGGCCTGCGGGGAGAGGGGGAACGCTACTAATGTTCTCGAAAGTTCTCGAATTTTCATTGATGTGAGTTGTGAGTGAGTTTGTAAGCAGATTGGGGTATTAAATATTTTATTTATAGTATTTATAAACTAGTATTATTTTTGAACCTCAGTCTACGTTAAAATAAACAGAAATATTGTTGTTTTTTTAATTATTTTATTAGTGCTGGCGATTAATATCTGTACTCCAACAGCTGAGATATATTGCATTTACATTTCGTGAACTATGTTTGAGGTTTCACTTATTAGAAAACTACCCTTTTTTACTAATAAGCCACATTTCCAGACTCCGAGGTGCTAGTGACAATCTTCTAACCGATAATCCTAATAACACTGCACGATCCAGAAATCCAAGCTAAAACCTGATCGCTAATATAATCTCCAAAGCATTTGTAAGTTCAATATCTCAACTACGAGTACAAGCACAAAATATCAACATTATGCTAATCTATGCTCATATTGTAAAGAGATATGAATTTGTTTGTAAGTACAGGTTGAATTATCTCAAGATTTAATGAACCGATCCCAAAAATTCTACCACCAATATCAATGTACATTATTTCATAGTCTAAGTTTCAATGTCATATCACACAAGCAAAACTGTAAGCGAAAGCTAGACTAATTCTACATTAATCTCGCTGAAAGTAACATTGCTTAGATTTTAATGTCATACCACATAATTGAAACTGTAAACGAAAACTAAACTAAGCCCAAAATTAACCTATGCGAAATATCGTTTAGTGCCAAACTCGTAGTAGCGATATTTCCACAATGGCTCGGTGACGAATGCGCGTAGTGTCCGGTGTCCGGCGATCGCTCACGGCCGTCCGGCCCCCGTCCGGCTCCTGTCCGGCCCCTGTCCGGCTGGACGGTAGAACGCGCTGTATAACACACCAAAGCGCCATTCCGGACAATGTATTGCGCTGTATTCGCCGCGAAGCCATCGGTCATATTTGACACCTTTTGTATTACGTCATGACGATTTTCGGTCAAAGATTCGGGTAGCCTTTCGGGGTAGCTGTTGTGAGTTGCGTAGACTTACGAAGATTATCGAAGGTAAAGAATTTAGTTTTTCACTATCCTAATATCCTATTATTGAAGTGAAACTTCTTTAGGCGCGTTGAGCATTTCTTGGGTGAACAAAAATCATAGTACTCGCGTCACCGTCACGCTTCCACGCTTTCCATTTTTGAATTAATTTAGAATATTAATAATATCTCAGAAATGGTGCGTCCTAAAAATAACGAAATTTTGACCCACTCAATAAGCCCTTAGAGAGTATCAGGAATCCGACCCGCACTTACTTTTTTCTTTATAAAAAGGAGTGTTTATGATCAACGATTAAAGTTTTCACTTCTATCGCCAGTCCCCAAAGACTGCCCCAATTTTTTTATGTATGTAAATATGTTCAGCAAATATGCCCAATAAAGACTTGACTGCACTACCAGCGTAGAGGTTTAGGCAGCCGTAGTGGCAGTGGCGGATCCACCACCTATCTATATGGGAATGGAACCTACAACACTGATGTTGTGGATTTGATTCCCATACGAGACAAAAAGTTATGTGTTCCATAAATGGTTGCTCTGAGTCTGAGTATTCTTTGTCTCCGTTTGGATGACTGACGTCCTCGGTGGCGTGTAACCGACTGCCACGCCTGAGGTCGCGGGTTCGATTCCCGCACAAGTCAAACATTTGTGTGCATTAACATGGATGTTTGTCTTGGTCTGGGTGTTTCTATGTATAATATGTATGTATTTACAAAAAAAAAGTATATATGTATGTTTATCCATTGTCTAGTACCCATAGTACAAGCTCTGCTTAGTTTGGGCTAGATGGTGTTGTGTGTATGTGATAGAATATAGAATATAATGTTTGTAAAGTACTTACAGGATGCAACAGAATTTATTACTAGTGAGGTTGTAGTCTTTAAAACAAGTGAGAAACGGCAATGAATTGTCGTAAATCTTAGAGTTAAAAAAAATGGTTCAAGTAATATGCAAAGGTCAGGTAATACGACGTGACCTTGAGATCAGAGGTCAAAGGTCATAGTCATTTCGGGGGTATATCGACTATGCTGAGTCGAATGGCGTTGACCGCGAGTCTCTAGCTCTTAAGGTTCTTGAGTTGAAAGTTGTATAACAGACAGACGGACGGACAAAACTGTTGTATAAGAGTTACTTCGAAGTCTAAAAAGCAATAATAATCAAATCAGTAAAGCATTTTTATAAGACATGCGAACAAGAAGTCATGGGATTGTATGCCATCTATTGCAAGAGTGACGTGAATAATACGCTTATTCACGTCAGTATTGCACTACTGACGTGAATAAGCGTATTAGCTTTGCAAGAACACAAGTCTAAACACTTTTGAAGCCAACCAGTTGCAGTCACTGATCGGTAAACGATTAGCGAGGTCCCATCTATGGATTGACCGCACCCAACGTTGCTTACGTTGGGTGCGGTCAGTCTATAGATGGGTGACCGCTTAGTGGTATTTCATCTGAGCGTCTTCGTGCTTCGGAGGGCACGTAAAAATTCGGTACCGGTTGTTGTCAAATTGACATCAGTCGTTAAGCCATGTCAGAGGTTGGCCACTAACCACGCGAAACGAAGAAGACTTTTGCAGAAAATAGATATCCAATACCTATGCCTATCTTTTCAGTGATAAAAGGCGTAATGCTATTTATAATAACCCTTTTCTTACTTTCCAAAGAGTTTTAAAAGTTCTCTGACGGGACATCTCTGGCCACTTCCCAAATCACCGCTGTCATGAATTAAATATATTTAATGAAAGTAACTTTAATTCAAATTGAATGTAAAAGTGAACTGAAAAGTTTAATATTCAATTAACCAACAATTAGACTAAGTTAATTTTAACTTTATGAGTTTATAATTAAACTTTTAAAATTCGACCTTTGTTCTGTTGAGTTTTTGATAAACCTAAATGGTTTAGAAACTGTGCTCATGCTCAGTTTCCCGCTTTCGCAAAAACATTTTTACTTAATATATAACCTCAATCACAAAAGTGATAAGCAGAGGTGTTTTACACCCACATTTTATACATAATAATAGTATTAGCCCTGTATTAAACTGTCCCACTGCTGGGCACGGGCGTCATCTCAGTGTGAGAAGGGTTACGCCATAATCCACCACGCTGGCTTAGTACGGGTTAGCAGACTTCACATATCTTCTAAACCATTACGACGAACTCTTAGACAGGTTTCCTCACGATGTTGTCCTTCACGGTTAAAGCCAGTGATAGGTAACTATGGGTTAGTTTTACGGACTATGATTTTAAATCCGACGTTATTAACCGTTGAGTCTTCTTCGAAGAGGTTAATGAAAATACTATGTGGGTCTGTGTGCCTGTCTGTTAGTGACCGACATAACTCCGGAACCACTGGACCGATTAACTTGTAACTTGGTGTGCAGACACCTTGGGGTCATACCTCGGTCGAGTTTAAATATGGGCTCTGTGGGTCAAAAGACCCCCGAGATATAGGGGTCATAAGGTCACATGATGTACATTTAAGACGAAGAGTTTGAATCCTGGGTTTTTACACCCATCTCGTTGTAGTCTACTGGGTACAGTTCTAGATTCCGTGTTGCTACCAAGAATTTCTTGGCAGAAAATACTAATAAGAATTTTCTAGACCCAAGAATCGAACGCGACACCCACAGTCGCATTCACTACCACTACGCCACCGAGTCATATAAAACTGACGGCACGGGCTCAACGAGAGTAATCTAACAACAGTTGTAACTAGTTCACACACACACACACCCACACATACACATTCTCTCTCGCACACACACACATATACACACACACACACTCATTCTCTCTCTCACACACACACACACAAAACGCAAAAACAAAAACAACATAAAATATTTTCTCGCTACAACAAGTTTCTATGACAGAGCACTTACCATTACCACAGAAAGCATACGTAGTTGAAAAAAAAAAAAACGCCCCGACAAGGCCAAGCCTCGGAGATCCTTCCGAAAGAGAGGAAGGGGGACAGAGGAGGGGGAAACGGAAGTGGCGGGCCGGAAACGACGTCGGGCGGAAGCGTGCGAACCCTTTGCCTCGCCCTTTGTTTATCGAGGCCACAATGTAACGAAGTAAGTGAAATCCGCGATGTGCTTCAGATTTCGAGTGGATTAGCTAATGTATTAATTATTGTTGTTTAATCTGATCATTGTTATTGTAATTTTCTGTAGAATAGAAAACAATGGGAGACAATACGAGTTTACAGAGTAAGTGTACGCAGTATTTGAAATGAAAAAAAGGGTTTATAAAATACAAAAACCTATCAGCTTCAACCTATCGGGTCCAATTATCAATATAAATCATCTCGAAACTCAAACACACACAAAGATTTTTATCGAAATTGGTCTAGCTGTTTAGTGGGTTCAGTGATATACACATGCACAGAAGAATTCTAAATTAAAATTATGGCCAAGTACCAGAAATAAGTGTCGTAAAAATAAAGAGCAAAATCCTGGGAACCTACGTACGTGAATACTTAAAGAAAATAATGTAGGATACAACAGTAAGTTCAATCCTAATTTACATATACTATCTAGTCTGGCAGATGTTATTTAGCCCTTATGGTATACATAACGATACATCTCGGTTGCAACGCCACCTACCGGATCTTAACAGAAGAATACTTATATTATCAGCTCTGTATATAGAATGTCCTAAAGCTATAAGCATATTTCCAGTGTGAGAAGGATATACTCCACCATGCTTGTATAGTGCGGGTTGCCAGACTTTACATAATTAATTTCTAGAGCTTTATGGAGAACTCCCAGACATGCAAGTCTTCTCACGATGATGTCCTTCAAGGTTAAAGTGAGAGCTAATTAATACCTACATCATTTTTCAAGATATATGTGTGTGCCTATGGATGGAACTCGAGATCTCTACGTGGCAATAATAATAATAATAATAAATATTTTTTTTATTGCAGCGAAACGTTTATACATTTACAGTGTCAGCCCTGATTCCCAAACTAGCGTGAGCTGTATGTTGGGAAACAGCCCTTCCCAAAAACAAATTATACAAAATTGTTACAATAAGCAAGATACATAGACAAGAGCCGACTTAAAAAATAATTAAAAATAAAATAAAGATACATTTTTTATTTTTATTTTTTATTTCTATCATCACTGTTTGCAATCTAATGGTCTTCGCCTAGGCTATCACCAAAGTACAAATATTAAGCTACAAAATTACTAACAGCAAGAATCCTTACTGCATCTATTTATCATACATATGGCGGTTTCCTGAAGAGCACGTTCAGTTGATATACTGCCCACATATATCCAACGACAAAAGGTTTTCTCACAACTATTACACGAAACAGGAAACGGATGTCGTTGGTGACGGCGACACCGACTCTGACGTTTAAAGGGCGCCAAATAATCCGCATTTTCTAGTAGAAAACGAATATTTAATGGAAAAAGTTCAAAAGACGCCTGCCATTTTATTCTGGCTATCCAATATTTGTCTTAATATGATAAGTAGCTGGCACCGTGACTTTGTTTGTGTTCGTAAGTACTATTTAGCGTTACCGGGGTTCAAGCTATCTCTAGAGGAAATTTGATTAAAATTAGGTCAGTGGTTTTGCTGTTAAATGTTAACAAACAAAGAGAATCATTTAATTAGAATGGATTGAGAAAACCAGCCAAGTTCGTCATAAAGAACGAATTTTGTTATTTAAAAATGCATTAGAAATAATTTCCTTGTCGCTGAGGATTTACTAATACTCAAACAACGGACATAAGGAACAGCTAGATTCGGCACGAATATTTGTAAATCACATTTTTATTTTCTTTACCTTTAGTATTATGCACGTTTTTTTTAGTGTTTCATGTACAGTGAAATTTGTAGTGATACCTCTGGCTTACTACCATTCATTTCATGTTAATACACATACAAAGGTTCTACGCAAACTGTTTATTGAGATTTAACTATCATAACAACTATATCAAAAACAAATCATTGAACCTTAACATGTTCAATGTCAAGCCGAATTCAGTTTTTAAAAGACACATATTCACATCAAACTTGGCTGGCTCACTACCGAGTACATTTTTACCATCTTCTGAGTTTTCCTTCGCTTAATAAAGATACTTTGTAAATGTTGTATGTCAAGTTAAATGGTTTCTTAAGTTACAATGACAGTCATTTTCTTCTGCTATTGAAATGGTAAGGGGCTTTAGGGACTACTTAATTGACAGGAAACAGAATTTAAAGAAAAACCATGGCAGTAATAATAACTGTCTCAGTGGCGCAGCGGTATTGGGTTCAATTCCTGGAAGAGGTGATGTGTTATTGAGATTTTTTATCCATCACAAGAAAGGACCAATTTAAAGAAGACATTTTTATGCAGACACGTCATAAATTTTTTCAATTAGGTTATATTACTAATTAATAATATTCTACCACATACACACAACACCATCTAGCCCAAACTAAGCAGAGCTTGTACTATGGATACTAGACAATGGATGAACATACATATATAATTTTTTTTTGTAAGTACATATTATATATAGAAACACCCAGACCAAGACAAACATCCATGTTCATGCACACAAATGTTTGACTTGTGCGGGAATCGAACCTGCGACCTCAGGCGTGGCAGTCGGTTATACTAACCACTACGCTATCGAGGCCGACAAGATTACACTAATTAAACTGGTAAGACCATACTTGTTTGTTACTCGCGGTAAATAATGACCATTATCTTAAGAGACCATAAATTTGTTTGATTTAAAAATAGTATTTTACCTTTATGGTAGTTTCTTTCAAAACAAAACTATTAATTATATTATTTATGACAAAAGAGTATATCGGTAAATCAGCTGGTTACGGATAAAGTAAATAAACAATAGAGAAGACCTTTTATCTTTTTTCCTAATAAAAATAAGTGGTCTTAAATAAATAGTTGTATTTTGGTCAGGCAGTCGACGGCGATGGGGCAGACCTAAACGGAGACGGCGAGATGACGTCTTCGAAAAGAAGTGACAGGGAATTTCTTCGAACAGAGTGGTTTAGAAATCCTTTTGCCCAGCCGAAGAACATAATAAAGGGCTAAGGGAAAAATAAATTGGGCAGGGTACTTCGCCGTAAGCTCCTTATATAGTCAGACCTAAAACATACCTGATTTCATATGGGTATTATATAGTTCTGACTGGGGTCGTCAGACCTACCCATATTTGGGATGTAAGCACGAGGCAGCACATAGGTGTGTATAAATATATATAATACTAATATCTTATGTTTACGCGAATGTTATTCATTGAAATTAATCTTTATACGGATTTTATCGCGTTGTTTATTTAACATCTTTATTAAATAATGTTGAAACTTTTACACTGCTATTATTAAACGTTAATACATTTTAAGCTATTTAAATTATTAAAACTATTTATATTTCAGTTTACACTTTCTCCGACGTTTCGGTTGCTTTTCAGCAGCCATGTTCCCGGGGAGATTAGGATGTAGGTTGTCTCAATGCCTTGATGTGTAGTGTGTGTTTAATTGATTTATACGAAATTAAACTGTTACGTCTATTTGAAATCACAGAGCCAATTATTGAAACTCTTCTGGTCCTTATTAATTATAAAAGTTGGGCTGTGGCACTTGTTATATATTTCTAATATCATGTGAAAGTTTGTGAAGATGTTTGTATGTATGTTTGTTACTCAATCACTCGTAAACCGTTGAACGGATTTCAATGAAATTTGGCACAAAATTAGACCATATTCTATAACTAAAATATAGAACACATTTGATAATGCGTTCCTGTTGAGTTCATACGGCCCAAGCTGCGGGCAGAAATTTGCAGCTCATAAGCCATGACTTATGAGCTACAAATTTCTGCCCGCAGTATATATGTATGTATGTATGTGTACATACATATATATACTGCCGTCATAACGAAAAAATAAGTTTTTCCCGTATACATACATACATACATAGATTCACGGCTGTATCCTAGAGGGCTAGGCAGAGACTACGGATTTCCATTTGCTACGATCCTGACACACTTCTCTGGCTTCATTTACTTTCATCACATTCCTCATACACGCCCGTCGGTTCAAGGAGCTCTTAACCTGGCCTTTGTCCAGAACGCCTCCGATCTGATCGAAAAACGTTCGCCTAGTTTTTCCTCTTGCGACTGTTCCATTTACACTAGCCTTATAAACTTTCTTAGTCAGTCTTTCCTCGTCCATTCTTTCCACATGTCCAAACCAGCTTAACATACCCTTTTCCTTATGAAGTATGTGAAACAATTAATTTGAAAAAAAATTGTTTTTACGTCTTTTCCCTTATGACGGCAGTATACGTAAAATAAATAACACACCCATGATATGACACAACACATATATTTTCCCACCAAATCAATAAAACACGAAAGTAAATCAAGTTCCCTTCCCAACACACAATGGCTCCACAATAACAGAAACGACTTATAAACGTTGCCTCGCAAAGTAAACCTCGGATAGTTGTGTTTAACTTGGGGGAAGGATAGGCAAAGTCAATACTGACTTAGGTCAAGTTATATTAAGGATGTACCAATTTGGTCTGTATCGGTGCAGAACGGGACTGACTAAGCAAATATTAGATTCCATTTGATCCAACTTTGTTCCCACTTGGAATCTCGTCTTTGCAATTTTCTTCTAGTACTTACATATGTTTTTATTGAAGTGAAAACTTTTGTAGGCGCGTTGAGCACTTTTTGGGTGAACAAAAATCATAGAACCGCGTCATCGTCACGCTTCCACGCTTTCCATTTTTGAATTATTTTAGTATATTAACAATATCTCAGAAATGGTGCGTCCTACGCAAAAAATAACGAAATTTTGACCCCCTTAATAACTCCTAACAGAGTATCAGGAATCCGACCCACCCCATTTTTTTTTTGTTTTGTTTATAAAGAAGTGTTTATGATCAAGGATTAAAGTTTTCACTTCTATCGGCAGTCCCCAAAGACTGCCGCAATTTCTTTTTAAAAAGCACACTTGCTGTTCAAGTTTTCATTGGAATAGAACGTCCAGTCGTAAGATTTAGAAGATCGCATCCTAAATGCATATAAGGCATAGACACCTCACACACGCCTAATTTGCAACCTGGTGAAAATCTGGTGTGAGATGCATATGCTGTGCGCTGCGCGAGAGCAAGCTACGAAACTATAGCTATAAGGTAAATTTGTAGATGGTTATCAAATACGTAGGTATATCCAATATTTGATAATCCTATACGAAATATATTATATGAAACAAGCTGAACCACACGTATCCGCTCCCCAAGAAAGCCGCAATACCTGAGTTCCATACCACTATAACACCAGTTTCTTGCCTCCAGAATTCTTATTCCCTGGGCGAAACGCAGTAACTATTGTCTAAGAAAACCGGCGTTAAATGCTCGTAGCATTTGAGACTTTAAGACGGAACTGCATTACTAATTCTCTTACCCTGGTTGCTTATACTTGCTCAGAAGACTTGGCTTATTTGTCATCATCATAATCTCAGCCGAAAGACATACTGCTGGACATAGGCCTCCCTCAAGGTTTTCCACACAGACCGGTATCGGGCCACTCGCATCAAAACGATTCCCGCGACCCTGACCAGGTCGTCAGTCCACCTTGTGGGGGCGCTTATTTGTATCATTACTGAATTGTTTGTATTAAGTACGGACTGACCTTTATAAATCTTTTGGCTTTTGTTAGTAATCCTAATGTTGTGTGTCGTGACGCTTCGGGTCCTAGGGGTACCATGTCCTTTAATTTTTCCAAGCAGCTTCTTAGGTGTGCTCTCCTGGAACAAAGAAACATTACCATTAAACACAAGTATTTTACAGAAATATGTTATGGAGAACCATTATTTGTTATTATATTATAGACTGATGACAAGGCTGGTTTAGTAGCGTAGAGGTATTGGATGTTGTGCATGAAGTCTCCAGTTCGATGCCTGATTCGAGCAGTGCTATTGATGTCAAAATAAAAACCGTAGCAATACGGAGCAAGTCATGCAGTGCTCAGTAGAGCTCGCTCGCTCTCTTTTAAGTGGGAACAAAATTTAATCACTGATATTACGAGTACATGGGCTTAGTGCTTCTTTTTAAGTCTTTGTGCTTTAAGATATTGAACCGATTTCATTTGGTGAGTGGATAACTTGAGACCTAAGGAAGCACATAAAATAGTTTTCGAATTATGCCGCGGCTTAAAACTAATCAGAAATTATTCAAAGCAACACGGAGTTTTCAACATCGTTGATGTAACATGCCAATTACTTGCTAGATATCTGTTAAATGTGGCTGCATACATGTTATATAGAGATAAATATCTAACCTATTATGAATATATAGGCATGATATTAAGTAAGAAAGTTTAAATCATTTTAGAGCAATGAACATCAGAATTGATCCAACTAACAAAGGAAACGAAATTTTACGGCAAATATTATATTATTTACCTCCTCCCTAATTACGTTTGAGGACATAGTTGAGTGGGTAGTGGCAACACTAGCTCGTAAATAACGAGCACTCACTGTAATAACGCAATAATTTTACTTTATACCAGTTTTGATGAACGACAGTTTGTCTACTAAATATGAGTGTTGCTATATAAATAAAAAGCCAGGAAGGTGTGTTTTGTTTTCGCATATTAAAGGTTCCGTACCATTAATAAGCCTGACTCACATTTTTGTTATATATTGTTTGACAATAGTTTCAGATATAAGCAGTCCAAGTTTAAAGGCTGTACATAATTACTATAGAGCAGAAACAAACATTTTTGATAAATAGCCAAATGGGAAGACAGTTGGACTTCCAGGTCTTGACTGTCCAGGAGTTCTATCCAGAGGCTCAAAATTCTGATGATTTAAAGTTATGTGTGTATTACATAGTTAATTATTGCTTGCTATAAAGAAAAACATTATGAGGGAATCTGCATCTAAAGGTTCTTCATAATGGTCTCGACGATATGTGAAGTCTGCCAAACCGCTGGGTAAGCGTGATGGACTATAAGATAGCCACCGCTTCTCACAGAGTGGAGAAGCCTGTACCCAGCAGTAGGACAGTTTTTAAACATATCATATTACTAGGATATCAGACAGATTCTTTAAAAAATTCCGGCAATGAATTTATGGTTTAAAAGGTAAGATGATACCTCGAAGAGAGAGAGAGACAGGTAGGCTTAATAAGAGGGCCCCGTCGGCATCATTTAGTTCTTTACGGTATCCCAAAAATCTAAGTTGGCGATAGAAAGAATTTCAGGCATTTTTTTATTTGATTTGTTTTGTTCAAGAATAAATTGTAGTGCCGGAATGTTGGTTATCATAAAGTAAGTACATTTCTCAATTTTTCTATTCTTATATATTTTTGAACTGCTTGAGTTCTGGGCGACGGGCCACTGGACTCAATAAAATGAAAAAGACGATTAAACGTTGTTTATGTATTGTTATTTTATTTTCAAAATTTAGAACAACAAGAAAATGCCAAACCTATGTATAAAGAATGTATTCCATCCAGATTTTAATCGCACCACACATCAAATTCACGTCACTTACATCACACAACAAAAAATAAAACACATTCCTTTTTTACATACGTAACTTTTAAGGAGGACAGGTTATTCATTCGCTAATATAATTTCTGCGAAATACTTAAAGGTATTCATACACAATAACGTGGGGAACACGGTTATATCTTAGCCACTAAAAGCGTATTACGTTACCGTTACGGGCGTTTTCACGTTTCAGCATAACTTAATGCCGTCGGTCTGTGGGAAAATTTGCGACTGTGAGCCCCTACTAAGGGACTCTCTGTTGTGGTTCGTGGCTTTAATTGATGTCGAGTATTTTTGAGATGATTATGTTTTGTTATGAAAATTTGGAGGTAAGAGAAATGTGAGGATCTTGGCATAGGTATTGGAATTTGTAGTCTCTGCCTTCCTTTTCCTTTGGAAAACTGTTGCAAGGAGGTATGTCGAAGTCAGAACTCATTTATTTATTTAGACACATAAATATTACACTTATGGACATCAAAGTTGAAGAGTTTGTAAGTTTACTGAAGTTAGTTATTCCAAAATATCATTGATTAATTCTGTAGAGATCAATTTTCCTTAATAAGCCTGGTTGAAACGGCAGTACATTTAACATGAAAAGAAGAACAAATAATTCCGCATATCAAAAATGGTACATCAAATATAGAAATAGTTTAATTAGTAAATAAAACAATGTGGAATAATTATACAAAAAATAATTATAATAATAAGTGATATCACGCTTAGACTTAGTTATTTCAACACAAATATAAGTTTAATACAATACAAACATCTTATGTCATCTAAAAATAATTCGACATCTCATACCCCGAATCGTTTCGCCAAAATTCTTGTAGTATCGCCCGCATACCTTCCACATCACAGATTTTTCATCTCATTTCTCTTTCGACTTTCAATCGAGTTGTCATAGTAGGGGTCCAAATAAGCATTGTTAGCTAGATCGTCCTACGTTCCCGTGAACTGAGTCTACTTGGCTTCGAACGGAGCGCGCACTAATTTCATTCCCCCTACATATACACAAAGAATTGGGTATTGTTTAATAATGAGTGCTTTCTGAAGGTATTTTGAGAGATGGATAAATGTGTGCGAGTATATTTGACGAGTTGCCGGTAGCTACGGTAAAATGCGAGACATCATTTAGGGAAAATTCGAATGATGCCTTCTTATTTTTGTTATTTTCAAGCGGAATGAGGCTTTGAGAGTTCCTTAATATTATTACGCTGCGGAGCGGCTGTCTTGTGAACTGGGAATGGAAAGATAATGATATTTTAACCTGTTATTTTAAATTGTTGGTATGCCGGACATAATTGGGAAGCTGTGTTGCCGCCGGCGGTCTCTAGCACTCAATAGGTTAAGGATGTAGTTTTATATATTGTAATCGAATAGGTGAGCTTAACATTGAGATGTTCCTTACAGATGCCTCATATCAGTTTGTCCGACCGGGGAATCTAATCTAAGGCTTCATGCTCAGCAGTCGCTTTCATTACCGACATTGCACTATTGACGTGTACGAATAATGGTTGTAATTACTCTGACAGAAAAACCCAAATCTTTTGCTCGACCCGAGTATTGAACTCGAGACCTCATGCAGAACGCTCACATTCACTACCGCTGCGCTAGATACCTACAGTCAGCGGTTATTATGGTCTATGGATATTTGGAACATTAAGGGTACACATACATACCTACATAGTCTTATACATACATAATCTTACGCCTGTATCCTTACAGTATTTAAAACTATGATTTTTATAAATTACTATATTTTGCCCGCGGCTTCGCTCGCGTTAATGAAGGTTTTGTCAATAATTTTTTATGTCTTGGTAACAGAAATATATTTCTGTATGAAAGACACACTGAAAACGTGTACCTACCTATGCGAAATATCATGATGATCGGTCGAGTAGTTACGGCGTGAAAGCATAACAAACAAACTCACAATGGCATTTGCAATATTGACTAGGCAGTTAGGATTTAGTGTTTTACTCTTTGATTGTAACTATTTTATGGAAAATATCATGAATCTAAGGTCACTGCTCTTAGACCAAACGACTGTTTACCATTAGATGGAGTGTGATCATTTTGACGAGCAAAATAAAAAAACAACGGTTTGCACTCCGGGAGTGCCGGCAGAAGTGAAAACTTGAATATTAACGTTGTGCATTTTTGATATTTTGGAATGGTTAGGGAATAATTTTGCACGAATTGCTTTAATTATCAGTATAAAAGTACTATCATTTATGTGGTAAAATACAATATTCATTTATTGCGCTATCATACACAAACATGACAATTCTCCCTCCGTCTTACGAATTTTCGATCAGAATACGTGTCCTAACGCGAGTTTGACAATTTTGCCCTCCGTCTTACGAATTTTCGATCAGTTCACGTGTCCTGACGCGAGTTTAACTTTTTTTACCTATCACAAAAAGTGCACAACGCAGCTGAAGAAGTTTTCACTTCAAAAAAAATCTTACATACAAAAATATTAAGTCCATTTTCGTACGTCCGATCATTAATTTGGTCATCCCGTTCCAGATAAGGCCCCTATCCAGCTAAGTCCAGATAATCACAGGCACCCTTACACTCTATTTTAGCTCGTAAAAACGTATATTTTCTAAGAAAATTGCAAATTTATTGTCGTGTTATTCGTTTAGGGGGACCGAGGGACAAAATTGGGGCGCCGTAGTACAAAAAAATATTTATGTAAGTTTTAGCCAAGGAAATATAGATCTATTTTTTGGCAGGTGATGGAGGCTTGCTTTTACTAAAATAAACAAACAGTCCACCTTCAGAAACGTGGTAGACATATTAAAAATACATTAGACTTAGTAAAAAAATCACGAACATCGTTACTATGTACATTTCCTTCTTTGGCTTCGTTTGTTTAATTTGCGGATTTATTCGGTTTGCTTTTCGCTGCTGGTTTTGTGACCGCAGTTTTATGATTGACTTTCCTCGTTGTAATCGGCTGGGTGGTCTCGTTTTGTTAGGTTTATAAGTGCTATCGTGAGGTCTTGGATTAGATTCCAAGGCCTCGTAAAGAGTTATTAGACTTTCTTTTTTAATTCATCTGAAATACGGAGTCACAAAATGAGTCCGGTAGACAGCAATAGGCTCGCCCTTTCTTAGATTTATAAACAAAGTTGCTGAATTGGTCACAATTACTGCAATAAAGAATTTTTTGAAAATACCCAATTATAATTGATTCGTAACTGACCTTATATAATTTTATTAATAATTAATATTGTAAACGTGAAATTTAATAGATATGTTTGTGTAAATGATATGACCTATTATATATTATATTTGCATGCCATTTGAAATGGCTAAATGGGCCTGTACTTTTGTAAATAATTTATAACATTTATTAATGTACCCCGTTCAAAGTAAATAAAGACTTCTTATTCTTATTCGCACTGGTGTGTCACAGTCATGTACTAAACCCGCCAATCCTTTCGAAGATACACCGGCACAAGTCTATGCTACGATGTTTTAAATAAATCCACTTTGGAAGGCACGTATACTATTAACGTGCTAATCTTAGAAGCTACTAGTCCCCTAAAAATGTCTTTTTCGAAGTAACCTGTTTATTAAGGAAGGTTGTAGCCTATATAATATCATCCTATAATATAGCACTAGCTATAACCACTAGGTTAAATATGATGTATGGCTATTAGCAACGCTCCGTTTGAGATTCAATATCCGAGTAAGACTAATAATCGTGTAACCCAGTAAAAGATCTTTCTGTCCGCTTTTGGGTGTAAGAATCACCATATAGATATTGCCTGTAGCGCAGCAGTATTTTTTTGTGAATGGTTCGTTGGTTCCATGGTATAATTTTTTATTATGTCAACCGTGAGGTCCAAGGCTTGATTTCCGGGTTGAGCAATCTGGTAGTAAATGATCTTGAGCTTTCGGAGTTCAGAAATGTGCGATTGAGGGTTATAAGCTATCGCCTTTTGCGATAAACATAAAATCATTATTGGTGGGTTGTGAGTGCTATATAATAATATACGTATGATAAAGAGAACGAGTAACATCTATCTACTCCTTACACGAGGTGCAAGCGTGATGTTATCAATTGAAATTCCTTTTTTTTTCAATTATTTTACAAACTAACCTAAGTTTTTAGAGTAGTAGAGCCTCGCTGATTTCAGCACGAATGAGCCGGCTCGACCGGGGAAGGACTACACTGTCACGGAATATCGTCGTGAAATAGCAGTATTCCTACTGTTGTGTTTCGTTCGGTGAGTGAGAGTAACGGAGGCCCAATCACCCCTTTACCTTCATCCCGCTCCTTCTCCTTCCCACTTCCATTCCTAAAGGATCGGCAACGCGCTAATCGTGATGCCTCTGGTGTTGCAGGTGTCCATAGGCTACGGTGACCACTTACCATCAGGTGGGCCGTATGCTGGTTTGCCATCTTAGTTGTATAAAAAAAGTAGCCCTCATAAATATTAAAGTAGTTGCTGACATAGACCTGGATTCTATATTAAAAAACCAGTCGCTTTAGCTACCGACATCGACAGTTCAATTTTGGCATATTTTCCTTATAGATATGTGTCATAAATTATCCGTAAGTAAAATGACGACCTGGAAGCGCTGGTCGCGGGAAGCGGTTTGATGCGGGTGGCCCAGCACCAGTTTGTGTGGGGTCAAACCTTGGGGGAGACCTATGTCCAGCAGTGAATGTCTTTCGTTTGAGATGATGATGATGATGTAAAACGACTCGTTTCTTGAAATAGGAACCGGACCATAAGTAGCTGCGACAGACAGACGGACGAACGGACAAACAAAATCGAACCATAAGGGTTCCTTATTACCATTTTGACATGGAAACCTAAACACAGCTAACTTATGCTAACTAACATTGCCTAAGATGATTGGATAAGATTTTCTCTCGAATGGTTTGTCAAAGAAACTTGTAATCCTATAATTACGTTGTTCATACAAGGGGATTAAAAGATTAGGCCTGCGTGCATTCTTGAAGAAGCCTTACTTGCTTTATCTTTAAAGTGGGTTCATGAACCTAAAATACATGGTCTTTAAAAGCATCGTACATTTTAAAGAGCGGTGATAGACCTTGATCAAGGCATAAGTGCGCACATATGCGGTCGATCGTGAGCTCACGCGTTCGATGTTCAGGTCGAGCAAAAAATACAACTGCCGCATTACAGATAGTTGCCTCAGTGGCGAAGTGGCAGTGAAAGCAACTGCTGTGCATTCGGTATCGGGTTCGATTTCCAGCTCGGACAGAAATTTTTATAAGCAATATGGAGACTAAAACTGTGTCCGGCAGACGGCAATGGCTCGCTGGCTCGCCCTCTATAATGCGGGACCTTAAAGTATAGTTAGCGAGATGACCCACATTTTACTAACTACTGTATAAGGTAACTCTGCCTTCCTTTATAATTTATACTAATATTATACAGCTGAAGCTGTTTGTTTGTTTGAACGCGCTAATCTCAGGAACGACTGGTTTGATTTGAAAAATTATTTTAGTGTTGGATAGCCTATTTATCGAGGAAGGCTATAGGCTATATAACATCACGCTACGACCCACGGGGGCGGCACAGTAACGATAAACGCGGGTGAAAGCGTGGGAACATCTAGTGCGTAATAAGAGGCGGAGACGGAGGAGTAAAGCAATGTTTGTAATTTTCGATAATATTTTTCGGTTGTTTGTTTGTTTGTAAGGATTTAACTCAAAAACTACTTAACCGATTTTGAAAATTCTATTACTATTAGAAATCTATATTATCACCGAGTAACATAGGCTACATTTTATTTACAAAAACGACTGTTACTAACATAACTTAACATTCTTTTACGCGAGCGAAGCCATTGGCAAAAGCTAGTCAAACTAATGTCTCGAGACTTCTGAAGCGGTAATTCTTCCATCAATGCAAAACCAATTACTTAACACTTCTCTTCACTCAAAACCAAGCGCTATTGTTCTAAGCTCACACATGACTGTACAGCAAGTTTATAAACTGTTACACAATGTATAGACACGAGTTAACACTAGCTGGATGTTCGTAAACATACATGGCCAGCTTTATCTCTCAATGTATAATGAACTTGGATTCTTAATCGTGATGTTTAGTGTGGAACTTAGTGGCATAAGGATTGTTATGTATTGTGCGATTTTTTATGCATGGAGCCGATTTAAGAAACGATTCGTTTTATCTGCGGACAGTTAATTTTTGACACATATTCTATGACAAATATGTCAAAATTTAATTGTCTGTAGCTAAAACGTATCATTTCTAAGCATAAGAACCGGGCCTTAATATATAATAATAATATTCTATCACATACACACAACATCATCTAGCCCAAACTAAGCAGAGCTTGTACTATGGGTACTAGACAATGGATAAACATACTTATATACTTTTTTTTTGTAAATACATGCATATTATACATAGAAAGACAAGACAAACATCCATGTTCATGCACACAAATGTTTGATTGTGCGGGAATCGAACCCGCGACCTCAGGCGTGGCAGTCGGTTACACTAACCACTACGCCATCGAGGCCGACAATTACTTGTCTTAGTTCAGTATGACGTAGTACAAGCTTAAATCTATACATTTATATTACTACTAGCTGTCACGACAGACATTGTCCTGTACACACGTAAATCAAAATTAGGATACAACTATCCTATCTTTTCAGTTGGACCAAATTACAGATAGTTACGAAGTTTGATCAAAATCGGTTCAGTGGTTTCAGAGTTTATCCCGAACATACATCGTGACACAAGATTTTTACATATTAAGATGAGAATGTCATATTATCTAAAAGTAATATAGGCTATACAATATCACGCTACGAGCGACAGGAGCGGAGCAGTAATCAGGAACGTGGGTGATACCGCGATGGGAGAGATACAATTATTTACGTAATTGTATCGCAAAAAACGCATATTTGATACGCATCTAATTGTGCAGTCACCTTTAATAGTGCATGGATACCTTAAGATCCAAAATCCTGTGAACACTCGAATTAGAATGAATAGGAATCAACTAGATGGCGTTATTTTATAAATATTGCAACGCGTATTCATTTTAGCAAATAGGTGAAATTTATATGAAATTATAATCTCAACCGAAAAGACACTCAAACACAAGGACAGAATAATGTTTGCGTACAAACAAAATAGCGAGTCATCGAAAATATCTATAAAATAAACTACCTACTATAAATTTATAAATTCATTTGTAATTCTTTGCTTCTTGTTTTACCCTGAAATGTGTTCTTTTTTAAATAAACTATTGTATTGAAATTAAACTACTATATACGGATTTTATCGCGTTGTTTATTTGACACTGTTACAAAATTTTTTGAAAAAACTGTTACACTACTATAATCACTATTAAACTTTACAAATTTTTAAGCTAATTAAATTATTGAAACTATTAAAACTATTTATACTATTACTATACTATTATACTATTTAGATTTATTTTTACACTTTCCCCGACGTTTCGGTTGCTTTTCAGCAGCCATGGTCACGGGGAGACTAAGATGGTAGTTGTCTCAATGTTCCAGTGTAGTTATTTCAAAGTACCCGAACATAATTTAATCATGGGTGTTTCTATTTACGCAGAATGAGCTCAAAGTATCATGAAGTCTAGTCTTCTGATTAAATTATGTTCGGGTACTTTGAAATAACTACACTGGAACATTGAGACAACTACCATCTTAGTCTCCCCGTGACCATGGCTGCTGAAAAGCAACCGAAACGTCGGGGAAAGTGTAAAAATAAATCTAAATAGTATAATAGTATAGTAATAGTATAAATAGTTTTAATAGTTTCAATAATTTAATTAGCTTAAAAATTTGTAAAGTTTAATAGTGATTATAGTAGTGTAACAGTTTTTTCAAAAAATTTTGTAACAGTGTCAAATAAACAACGCGATAAAATCCGTATATAGTAGTTTAATTTCAATGAATAACATTCGCGTAAACAGAAGACAATATTATAAACTATTGAAAATAGAAATTAAAAAATTGTTTAAAGTAAATTTCTCAAAATTGAGTTATTAAAAAATCTCTTTTATTTTATACTAGTGCACCGCCATCTATTACGATATAAATAAACTCCTTAACAGTTCTTGTATTGATGGCGTCAATTACCGGCTTATACCATTTTAGTTTTGAAATGGGTATGCATTTTTTGCAGTTCACTGTACATTGACCAGATGCATCGTATCTGGAATGAATCTGATTACTTATGCGTCAGTGGCGTAGCGGTTGTTTATGCGACTGCTGTGAGGTCTCGGGTTCGGGTTGGTCAAAGTATTAATAACTGACTCGGCGATCATTGTGCCGATAGTCATTACAGTCAATGGTTTAATACCTAAGAGCCTCGACCACCACCTACAGAGGCTTGCGTTAGATGGCTGGATCAAGTCCTTGATCCAAAAGGCAGTACTGCTCGACACGGCGCGTATTGTGAGGAGATTCCTCTCTCTGGGACCCTAACCACCGGCAGCTTGGACCCTGTTCCAGATGTCGGTGGGTCATTTCAGATTTTATATTTTTAAATATGTATAGTTTTTTATATTTATATTTAAAAATGTAACTATTAGAAAGAAAATGAATAAAGAGAATAATAATAATAAAAATAATAATAATACTTTATTTCGGACTCCGGGATCCATATACAAGGTCGACACATAATTAGATATTTTTGTCAAGAGATTTTCAGCACTACGGATTGGACATGTCCCTGTTAAAAGGCAATGAGCAATAAACATCCCCGGAGGAGGCTCTTTAATATGTGGGAACTACAACCATAGTCGGCGTTAAATAATTGCCGACTTCTACGGGAATGTAGGCGCGAGTTGTGTATGTCATATGTCAATATTTTAAGGAACTCGACTATGCTAACTAATTTGTTTGTTTGTTAGGCTTTCACCTCTTCACTACTCGACCGATTGTCATGAAATTTCGCATACACGTTGTCAGAGGTACAGAAAAGGACACAGTGTATATTGCATTCAGAAAAAAAACACACTGTTTTCGAGGGATTGAAAGTTATTGACCAATTTTAAATTAAAGCGAGTAAAGTCGCGGATAAAATCTATTACCTAATATATGAATACAAAAACATCCATCTAGAAAACTACGCTAGCCAATTCACATTTATAATATTAGTTTAGGGCACCTAGGCAAATAGGCCAGCTTTTTCTAATAAAGGTCGGGGTCGGTCCGTTCAGACTGGACCTCGTGATTAATGGCATCTGCGAGGAGCGTCTGTGGTCTGCCATCCCTTGACAGGCTGTTTGGCAAACAAACTTAGTTTTTCTAGGTATTCAATGTATTTACTAGTTAATGAATACATAATATAGAACGACATCTGTATGTCTAAAATAATTATTATTTTCTGCTTGCGGTTTTCACATATTGTAGCTTTAATATCAACTTAGCGGAGTTCAAGTGCGTAGCAAGATTTGCATCTATGATGTTGTGAGCGAACTGTTATCCATGGACGAAGTCGAAGGCTTGACTATATTTATACATTAAACTGACTCTTTGGTTTTGTGGCATAAGTTTGCGGTCTGTGCATCGTGAGGTACCAGGTACGATTGCCGGGCTGGACAATATAATCCGGTTGGACAGTTTTATTTAGGTATTACTGTTCTTTATCGATAGGTATCGGTTCAACCCCACAAAGAAATTTGTTTTTTAGTACATATATTTAAATAATTGGGCGATCCTACTCCCTTCCGAAATATAACATATATTTGTATATAGAAATATCAATATGTGTGTCAGGATCGTAGCAAATGGAAATTCGTAGTGTCGCCTACCCCACTGGGAAACAGGCGTGAATCTATGTATGTATGTAGAAATATCAAATATAAAAAATATGTCAATTCATATAAATCATTAAATGACATTTATGAATGTCAAATCAAAAAGTGACACTTATGGACGTCAGTTACACTTATTAACATAAAACTAAACAGGCACAGGAACACATTTTAATTCCAACGAAAAAAAATCAACATAGACCGCAGGTGCGGCCATGTTGCGGCCACAAAAAAGTCGCAGGGTCCGCACGCACCCTTACCATTTACAGTGGCTGTCTGTCGTAATTATACCGTTTGTTGGACATTATCATAGTGGAGTGCGTCCAATTTCGGTTTGACGACTTTTTTACGACTTAAGACTCGTAAGTAATTTACGAGCTCGTAAAGCGATGCCGTGCTCCGCATATCGTGTTGATAACAATGTACAGACAGATATTTTAGTGAATTGCCACGCAATGACTTGTTAGTTTATGAGTTCCGTACCACGGGGACTGTTACGGGTTCAGTTTTTGTTATTGTTGGGATGTTGGTAGAGATGTGACTATCTTGAGGCCTGCAACCCTAACTTAATTACATGGGCAGTCGGTAATTGTGTTAGTTTGCGTAAAGCTAATGAATATCAAACGTTTGTTTTGTATGTGTGTTAGCATTTATATCTTATCTTATGTGGGGGCTAGTCAGTGCAGACCGGCGACACTTCGACCCAGTGGGGTCTTTTGTGTCGACACTCTCCCAATAACGACTGCCATAGATGTTCATGGCAGCCGGGACCAACGGCTTAACGTGCTTTCCGAGGCACGGAGTAGGCGATAATTGTCAATCAATACGCACATAATTTCGAAAAGTCATATAACTTCCGAAAGTCAGAGGTGTGCGACGTGGGTTCGAACCCGAGACCCTCTGCATTGCAGTCTGTTGGTCTCCCCACTGACCTATCGCTGCTCGTTAGCATTTATAAATAAATATAGTTTGAAATAAGATATAACGCTTGATGAATTTATGCAAAATTGAAGTACCCCGTTCTCAATTATTGGCTGTTCGTACTCACTCGGCTCAAGGATGGCAGAAATTACAATACAAAAAATTGGATCGTTCAGTAGTACTGAAAAAACTGGAAAAGAATCTTAACTAAACCTAGCTACAAACCAATCTTTAGTTTGAAATATTAAAGAGAGATGACTTTTATGTTTTGAAATACATCGTATTTCAATATTTTGCCTAATAAGTAGATTACTTCAGATCAGTATTCGCTTATTTAAAAAAGAAAATCAAAATATCTTTATTCATTTAGGTCACAAAGTAAAACTTATGAACGTCAAGGTTACATTAACTAACTTATAACATAAATTTACATTTACCTGTTGTCACTTTTAGCAAAGCAGAAACTACACGATATCTAGACTTACTCGAAATCGAGACATCAATTAATAGAGACATACGCAAAGTCGAGAAATACACCAATAATAAACTCACACGAGACGCACAAAGGAAAATCCAGCAGTATTGTCTCTGAATACCCAGTTAGCAAAATAGCAACAATAATGAATAACATACAATGAGCTGGGTACGCTTCGCCCGACGCGGCCTAATATCCGACAGGAAGGGGCCGCAGAGCGTCAAACTAATTTGCATTTACCTCGCAAACTGCATTCTGCGGCTATATTAGTTTCCGTATTAAATACTCAATACTGTTTCTGGTTCAACTATTCATTACGCAAATCCCTTTGAGGCTGAATCTCCGCCATTTTGTATCGTGTATAATTGATAGAATAAATCTGTTCGTCATTCGTGTTATTTTCATTTATGGAAAATGTTTGACGTGTTTTACCAAATTGTACTTATTATATTTTGGAGTTTTGTTAGCTTTGCAGCATAAGTTTGCTATAAGGTAATTTTCGGTAGCTGCACGGAATCTCGAAACATGATTGTTGTAAGGCTCTAGGCTGGCCGACCAGTAATTAAGACCTATATCATACCTGTAAAAATGAGTGCACATAACACGTCTGTATACACTTTATGAAAATACAGACTTTATATGGATATATAAACTAATTACTTTGAAGGCGTTTATATTTATTTAACAGCCGTAATACTACAAACATATATTATTTATTTAACATTACTAACTACGTTTTATGCTGTCAAAAACATAATACTATTGAAAATAATCAACAAGAAAATAAATACTGACTGTATACACATTTTTTCTTATATTTTTTGTTATGTAAACAAAGTTTATTTATATAGTAGCAACGACCAATGCAACATTATTCACCCAATATACCATACTTCGTAGCTACAATCTACGGCTCGTAGCATCAGCTACGCAGCTACGGTCTACACGGCTACGAGCGTAGACTGAATTAAATGTTCGGCTACGGCAGTACCTATTATTTAACCAAGTTTACTGTTATTTTCTTCCTGTTATTCTTGTATACAGATTAACAGTAAGTTACTTGCTATTTATTTTGTTATTTTTGTTGCTTAGCTATTTTCGTTGTAACGTTGCATCGTATATAAATATAACATGTGTCTTTGTTATACATACTCGTATATTATGTATGTATATCCCAGAAGAGATTTCCTCGTATGCGAACATCGTAGACCATTTTCCCGCGCTGGAAATCCAACAAGTCCTCACACAGCTGCCTTACAAGCCCGTCAAATTATAGGAATTAAGATGTTGACTTTGACTGCCTACTCCTAATGGGCTCCAGGCATAATACCAGGGTATATTAGCGACTAAAACATGACCTAATAACAAGACTACAGGCATCACACCCTCACGTATCAACGTTCTATCAATCACTAGAGCGATAACGTCACTGCTTGAATAATCGCGCGTCACTTACTTCCTCGATCAAACTTAAGTGATTTTTAAAAGCTCCCACGTACTATATTGTGTAGTAAAACTGTCGGTAGCGATGTGATAGTGTATGTCGGTGCTGAGCGTAGTCTTAGGTCGAGTGTGGTGTTATTGGGGTTTGCAGTTAAGAATCTCTCAGTATCAGCACAGGTTTGTGAGCCATAAAACTATAAATGGCAAAATTTGGTTGTAATACACCTATGTCTTCCACAGGGATAATGTGTGAGACTTTGTATGTATGTATGTACTAATAACTTTTTTATAGAAGTAGCGCTAGCCTACTGTTAAGACTATTGGACGCAGGGCTGTGGAGTTCGATTTACAGTATGCATCTCTGATATTGAAGTTAATGTACGTAATGTCGGCTTCGATGGCGTAGTGGTTAGTTTAACCGACTGCCACGCCTGAGGTCGCGCGTTCGATTCCCGCGCAAGTCAAACAATTGTGTGCATGAACATGGATGTTTGTCTTGGTCTGGGTATTTCTATGTATAATATGTATGTTTCTCCATTGTCTAGTACCCATAGTACAAGCTCTGCTTAGTTTGGCCTAGATGGTGTCGTATGTATGTGATAGAAAATTATTAAAAAAAAATTAATTTGCTCGCTTTAATTTATAATGAAAACATCTATAGGATATCTGACTGACGGCATGGATGGCGTAATAATCTAAGTGCCTACCTTGCTGCTGCTAGTGCCAATGCTTTGAGTGCCGATTGTTGTGGTTCCGATTCTTTTTCGAAAATATTTTGTTAATCGATACTAATAGCAGAAGTTGCACTTACGCGTTCTAGATTCCGCAATACTATAAAGAGTTTGTTAACAGAACACATAAAATCACTTCACTTGACTCTTGACTTGTCGGCCTCGGTGGCGTAGTGGTTAGTGTAACCGCCTGCCACGCCTGAGGTCGCGGGTTCGATTCCCGCACAAGTCAAGCATTTGTGTGCATGAACATGGATGTTTGTCTTGGTCTGGGTGTTTCTATGTATAATATGTATGTATTTACAAAAAAAAAGTATATATGTATGTTTATCCATTGTCTAGTACCCATAGTACAAGCTCTGCTTAGTTTGGGCTAGATGGTGTTGTGTGTATGTGGTAGAATATTATATTATTATTATTATATTAATATTATATTATTATTACTCGATAATCAAATCGTAGACTTCTTGCTCAGCAAACCCATTCCCTACCGCTACACAACATCACACAAACAGCATTATCTACACACTAACATTCAGAACGCAAACATTCAGCTTATGAACAGCGAGACAAAAAGTCAAGTCTGAACAAAATGTTTTTGTTAAAAGACAATGTAAAACGGGACAATACTAGCAACTCATGTCTAAATTATTTAGATAGGACAATAGTCCATTTGTACAACAAAGCCTGGGAGGGTCAAACAGTTATACCTCTTAAATGACCACAGACCTCTTTTAAAGTGACCTCTGACTCGCGAACTATGTTCGCCACGGTAAAAGTAGGTACAGTGTGCAAATTGTGTTTTTTTTGTTGGATTAAATTTAAATAATATATGTACAATGTCTGTCTAGCGGTAGTGAGTACGATTGCGTGAAGACATAAGTTCGATTTTCGGGGAAATATGTTACTATAATTTCTGGGCAAGAATTATATTTAAAATTTGTACGTCTTGATAATAACTTTTATACTTTCGCGTTGCATGATATAGATATAATTCGTAACGGTCGGTAAGATTCAGCTTGTGACGATAGCCTGTGTAACCTGATCGAAACGCCAATCATTAATAAGGTAAACATTATGCATGTTCGCGTTAATAGCCGTTACGAATTATCCTTACTTAATCTTATAAATTCCAAAGTAACTCTGTCTGTCTATCTGTCTGTCTGTCTGTTACCTTTTCACGGCTAAACCACTCAACCGATATAGATGAAATTTGGTACAGATATAGTTTAAACCCTGGGGATGGATGTAGGCTACTTTTTATTGACGTAGGTACCACACGGGCGGAGCCGCGCGCAAAAGCTGGTATTTAATAAAATATTTTCTCTGTTGCGGTAGTTTTGTACAAAGTAATCAATGGGGAAAGCAGTATTAGTTAATTTAGAATTTCTCGTTTTACTTGCATCTCTATATGCGCATACAAATATACGCTTATGTTAATTATACAGTCCTTGGTTAGATTTGCAGGTTAGTGGAAGTCTTGTTGGACTTTTCTATTTCGACATTTTCTATAGCAGCATGGTGTTTGAAACTGTGTGTGGTTAATGGTAACAGGCTCCCTCCCTATTAAGTAGAACATAGCCTGCGAAATGTGTTCTGAATACATTTCTGTCTGCTTTTTCGGGAAAATAAGGCGTGGGTAATGAAATAATCCTATACAAGCGCTTAGATACACAATAAAGAATTATGAATCCATCTTTATATCACAAAAATAATAGCATAACCAGTAAAAACCGCCGGCGGCACAGCGCCAAAAAGGTTCCGTACCTTGTCTCCTACATCGGTGGCCGAAAACACGTATGTCCCCGTATCAGCCGGTCCAACCCAATCTGTATGCAAAACGTCCCGAGGGTGGGGATCTCATTTCCTATTTCCCTCCCACTACCCTTCGAATACCCCGGCACTACCCCGGCACGTCCGTCGTCCGGACTGACCCACCCCGGTCTGTCAAAAGATGGATGAATTTGAAAGAATCTCACAGCCCTACGGCGATTTTAGGGTTGGCAACGTTTGGAATAGAAATAATGAATTAAATATATGTTTTGTTTGTAATATTGGTTGTTGTAGAGCTGCGATATCTTTATAGGAAGGCCGTTGAACTGCTCCGCAGGGGTCTTGTATTTTGATCCAATGAACTTTTTGAAGTGAAAGCTTCTTTAGGCCCGTTGAGCACTTCTTGGGTGAACAAAAATCGTGGAATTCGCGTCATCGTCACCGAACGCTTTCCATTTTTGAATTATTTTTGGTTTATAAAGAAGTGTTTATGACCATAGATTAAACTTTTCACTTCTATCGGCAGTCCCCAAAGGCTGTTCCAAATTTTTTTTGAAACAATGGTCGCCCTCGATTCTTAATAATCGCTTGATGTGACGGTAAAGGAAACTGAATGTTGTCGTAGATGTGTGACGTTTGCGAAACGTAGTGGGTCACCATGCCTATGCTAATCCTTTTTAATTTGCTATTAATTGCGTCTGAATGTAAGTTCTAGATTTTATTCCTGAGTTGAGTATATTATCCTTTTTTCTATTAGAATATTCAGTGTAACCAATAGACGGCATTAGTCCCTCTCTTTTATTATCTGTTACGCAAAATGTTGATGTGATGCACCACCGTACTTTTTACTATGAATCGTACTTATATTTAAATTACGTACATTTTAATTATAAGTTAGGTGTTGTGGCAGCCCTATGTCATCAGCAGGGCCGTCACGTCAGGGTTAAGCGTATCTTAACATTTTTGCACGCCTGACTTGGCTTTGATTTATTTTTTTATATCTTCATTGTGACCCTTGCATACTACATTATGGAGGCCCATTTCTTTCGTTTTTGACCTCCTATGATTTATAATCTTTCATTTAACTCAGTGCGAAGAAATATTACGTTGATTTAGGTGAAATATTCGTGTGTTATCTACTTATTGGTATTATAAATTTAAGGCTGTATCTCGTGCAGATTACAATGGTAGTTTTTTATAGGCTTACCATGTGGAAAGTTTGCTCCAGATTCACACAATAACGAGTCACAACGAGCACGATATATTCTTTAAAGTAATCTCAGATTTCGCCAAAATATTCGTTCTTTTGCGATACATTGTCCATATATTTTATGTCGGCGTCCAGGCACATGGCTTTTATCATTATTTCAAGATATGGCTAAGCACAAATCGTGATGTAATTTTTTTGTTAAGTTTTTGTATTATTACAATTCGCAACATTACCAGATTTCAGGCTGCTAATTCTGACAAAAAGAACCAACTGCACCGTGTTCTAAGAAGTCGATCCTAAGAACTCATTATTGGTAGTTGCGCCACCTGACCCTCTCATTGTACACACAAGGCAGACAATATCATATACCAGGCTAAAATAAGTCTTAAGAATGCATTATCAGACTTGTTGAAATGCTGTTTGAAAAATAACTGACAGGATAACCTATCTGCTTTGTGCTTTAGTCAAAAATTGAGTCCTAGCACTAGCTATGGGCAGTTCTGCAACATGATCCTCTCCACTAGACAGACAATCATTGCACTGCAATGACTGCACGGATAGCGTAGTGGTTAAGGTGATCGCCTCGTGCGCCGAGTGTTGTGGGTTCGAATCCACACGGGGCAGAAATTTGTGTGATCCACAAATGGTTGTTCCAAATCTGAATGTACTGTGTCCGTTGTTTGAACGTTTTTACAAGTCACCCGCGATACAGGAATTATTCCTAGTGCGATAGCTGTCTCTTTATAAAAGTAAGAAAAGTAATCTTTTATACATGGCTAACATAAAAAGCGGTCTATATACATGACATTTGTCAATACAGCCGCTCTTCACAGACATGTTGTATGAAGATATATGATAGTTTTGAGTCGCCGGTGTATGGCTGGATGTAATACATTCCGTGATCAGATAACTGATGGTTTTCATACATCATTTATGAACGGTACGTTTCGGGTGGGGCTAGGAAAAGAGAGAGCGGCGTGAACTGCAGGCTGTGGCAAATTTGAGGAACCATGATTATTTTATACAAAGTATTTACCTTTGATGATGATACACAGCTGCGATAAATTAAGGCTTCGAAGGTCATTTTTATAATGCGTCTGCGAATAGTCTAGTAATGTCTCTACTCAATGGCATGTACTCGTATATAAAATATAAATAATTATTTAGAGGGTTTTAGTTTTCTTTTTCTTTCTGTTTTATAATATTTTAGGTATAAGTAATTTTTAAAGAATTGTTATATGATATTTCTTATAAATAAACTTTATTATTAGGAACTAAAATCTTATAGTAAGGAAATATAATGATTTTGAAAGTTTGTCAAGTCCGTACGCAAAGAATACCTAGAATCGACACAACCATTTGTGGTTTACACAATTGTTTTGTCTTTAAGACTGCGCCTGCGCGAAATGTGCCAAAACAGGCGGTCACAGTTAAGTTGATAAAATCAACACTTTTTGTTTAATACAAATATAAAATATACATGTACCATAACAATGAATGTGTTTACAATTACTCCGTGTTAAAAACTTTAAATAATTAATATTTTCACCTACAAAATTACGCAAATTTGCACGAAAAATGCAAAAACGTAAGCTCGTATTAAGTGATTTTTTAGATTATAACAGTAGAAATCTATCCTATTTTACAGCTTAAACAAACATAAATAGTTATATTACAATTTGTCCGTCCCAAATATTTAAGTTATTTGTTGACAATAAAGATACATATTTATCAAAAAAGCACTTCAAATCCTCCATACAATTTTACTATGGCGGCTGCGCGCCGATTTGGATATCGAGCTCTGTCTTTCAGTCCAACCGCGTCTTACGCTCGGCGCAGCCTTAAGGAGTTATTATTTAGTTTTAATATTATTTTGTCACGAGTTGGAATTAATCTCATAACACCCATTGGCAGTGGCGAAGTTACCTCGTCACATTTTAATTACAAAGTAAATAACTTTTTCAGCCATTATCATCTTGTCCTAATAACACATAGACATTTATAGAGCCTTTAAATCGTCGACGGTTAAAACATTATTTTCAAAATTTTCTTCGTATAGTTGTATTTTTGTATTTTGAGCTCTCGCTGTTTTCCTGGTCGTACACGCGTCACGTTGAACAAACGCCACCATTCTGATGCAAACGACGGCTTACGGCGTCAAAAATACCCATCCTTTATGATACGCACCTTAATACCGCGCGTGCGTAACGCTCTTATATGCGTACCCGGAGGGACACACTCGTAAAATACAACGATAACATGACGATTCTTTCTTCAAGAATTCAAGACGACTACTGCTATGCTGGCTTTTCTAGAGAATCGTTTTAAATAAAAAACAATGGTCTGCTTTGCCGGTCCCTTGGTATGATGTGTGTCCTAAAAGTTAACTGCCTCCGTGGCGCAGCGGTAGTGAATGCGACTGCTGTGCATGAGATCTCGGGTTCGATACCCGGGTTGGGCCAACATAAAAGTATTGGGTTTTTCTGTTAAGAAATCTCAATACGAGCCCGGAGTTAGGGAGTTGGTGGTGTTAGACACCCCCATGCCTCGGAAAGCATGTAAAGCCGTTGGTCCTGCGCTTGATCTCTCTCCAGTCGTGTCGGATTATCCGTCCCATCGGGTCATGAGAGTTAAGGAACAGAGAGTGCACTTGTGTTTGCGCACACACTTGTGCACAATAATATCTCCTGCGCAGATGGCCAGTCTCCGTTAAGATTGGCCGCCGTGACCGAAATTCGGTCTGCAGGACATTATTATTATTATTATTATATGTGTGCTAATGCTTGTGGTCGATCGTAAAGTCCCGAGTTTAAATGCAAATAATTTATACTTGGCCATGAAAAAGCAAGAAATCTTATGAGAAGACGATCTTGAAACATCCATAAAAGGACTAAACTCAAATACGAGAAAGAAAAAGTTAAATCATTTTCATTAAATTACAATTTGCCAGCATACCTTGCTTTTCTGTACATATATATGGCTAAAAATAAATTAAAACGATCAATAGATATGCAATAAATCTTATGAGACTGTGACTGAGATAATCATAAAAAACTTAGTTTAATTTTTGTTTAAGTTTGTATGTGAAAGAGCAGCGGTCACTTATTAAAAAAAAGTCCTCTATTTGATTTCGGGCACCCAATAGTTCTACTATATGGTGTTTCAAGATTATCTTTTCTTTACAGGACCTACACATTTTCATGTGGAGCCTATATATGCTGTAAATAAATATACAGTCTCAATAAAACCGTCCTAGCTTAAAGAGATTACATACCGCTGTAGCCAACTTTGCTGAAATAATTTCAATTGCAATTTAGCACTCATAGTACCGTACAAAGTTCGTGTGTGTATGGTTGAGTAAATCATAAACTTTGTAGTACGCCGTACATGTTGTCCAACTAGCACATTAGTTCCCAAAGTGGTCCAGGTGGACCCTCGGGGGTCCACGGGAGACTCGGCGGGGGTCTACGTTGGCGTGACAAAAAAATGGGAGTACACAATTCGTAAGCCCCCGCTTACGAATTGTGCACTCCCATTTTTTTGTTTTCATAATTCGTAAGCGGGGGTCCACGAAAATTTATTTGCTTTCGATAGTGAAGAACTAAAATGTTGGCTTGACTTAACCGACTGTTCGACAAGCTCAGCGACTGTTACTTGTAAAAACTTGCATATTCCATATTCAGTACCAGTGGTTTTTCGATTATTCGGTAGAGAATTTAAAAAAAAAGAAAGGTAGGTACAGTTCCGAGAATTTCTGAAAAAACGTAGAGATTTGATAAAATTTTTTAATTGCATAAACTTGTTTCGCTGCAGGGAGTTCACCGGAACCAGCAAAATTTTGAAAGTGGTCTATGAGAAAAAAGTCTGGGAACCTCTGAACTAGCAGTTTACTTTGTGCAGTAACCGCTGACCGGTTGGTAAAGCTAAACACTGAACATCCAACTGAACTAACATTTAATGGTCGGATGTTTATGTTGTAAGGATGAAGGTAATATGTAGATGTAGATTAAATTTGCAGACGGTTAAGTGGTGCAGCCGTAGTGAGTACTGTGCTTGAGGTCTCGGTTTAGTTTTAAGGACAAAGTGTTATTTATTTATTGAACATGAAAAAACAAACTATAGTATATTAGTAGTATACATTGAGTAGATAAGACTGCGCCGAGCGTAAGACAGATAATGACAGAGCTCGTGCAGTGCATACTCAAATCGGCGCGCGGCTGCCATAGTAAAATTGTATGGAGGATTTGAAGAGCATTTTTGATAAATATGTACCTTTATTGTCAACCAATAACTTAAATATTTGGGACGGACTAATTGTAATATAACTATTTATATTTCGTTTAAGCTGTAAAATAGGATAGATTTCTACTGTTATAATCTAAAAATTACGTAACACGAGCTTACGTTTTTGCATCTTTCGTACAAATTTAGGTAATTTTGTAGGCGAAAATTTAATAATTTTAAGTTTTTTACACGGAGTAATTGTAAACACATTCATTGTTATGGTAAATGTATATTTTATATTTGTATTAAACAAAAAGTGTTGTTTTTATTCACTTAACTGTGACCGCCTGTTTTGGCACATTTCGCTCGGCGCAGTCTTAAAAATAAACTCTACAAATATGTATATTATCCACTATATTTTTTACAGGGTACTTGTAAAACTCTAATTTAAATATGTTTTTGGATTCTTCTGTTATGCAATTCTAAGTAGAAATACGGAGTCTGGAAATGTGTTCAATAGACGTAGGCTTGCCCACTATTACGTGGGATGTGCAATCACTAAAATCTTAGCTGGCAAAATGTCGGAGTAATAGTACATATCTACCAGTTCGCGAATTAGGCGAAGACTATGTAATATTACGTAAAGCAATTAAAATTAAATAAATTTATAGCTTCAGTACGATTGTCTGGTTGGTCCCATAGCATAAAATTGCATGCTATCGTGCGGTTCTGGGTTCGATTCCTAAGAAAATATCAGTGACAGCATTGAATCTGCAGCTGTGTAAATGGCAATAGGTTTGCTTATTATGTGCAATTTGAACTAATCTGGCAAAATGTTAGTGAATAACATCTCTGCCTACCCCTTGTTATATATGCGAGTATATCCATGCATGTAAAAAAACTAATATATAAGATGTGTCCAAATTACAAATCTTACAAAACAAAATTCTCGCCTAAGTTTCTGTATCAGACATTTTATTACAATTTTCTTCAGACAATATATTATAGTAATACATAAAAATAGATCACTAGACAACATGAAACTAAATCAACAAACTGTTCATATATTTTATTATTCAAACAATAAAATAAACACATGTGATAATATTTGCATGTATATTCAATATCATATTCAGATTCATGCGAATTCAAATGAAATGTGTATTGAATTTAATATATTCACGTGTGAATTGAACCCGACAAAAATAATAGACTGCCTTGGTACAGTGGTAGAAGTAAATGTCCCAACGTAAGGTCTAAAGTTTTGAGTCCAAAGTCGAGTAAAATATTGTCATGTTATCTTCGTAGTCGTAGCACGGAGTCCAAAAATGAACCTAGTAGACGGCACCGTACTGTCTATACGGTCGGACCAAAAACATTTCCGCCTAAATGAAGGTGTTATACACTTCTACCTATTCGTTTAAAGATATACAAGTGTTTATTTATGTAAATTTACGCAAAAAGCAACTTCATTTTCTTTTTTTTAAAAGACTACTCCCATGCTCGTAGTAACCCTATGTTCCGCAGACTTTACATGCATTCAAACAATACATACTTACATATAAAATAAAATATGCTCAAATTTAAATTCGATATACAAAAAAAATTGGAGCAGTCTTTGCGGACTGGCGATAGAAGTGAAAACTTTAATCCTTGATCATAAATACTTGTTTATAAACCAAAAATAATTCAAAAATGGATCTTCGCAACGTGATAATGATTACCTATTTATCAGACTCGTACCTCAATACATCTAACCCATTAGTTCCCAAAGTGACCCCAGGGGTCCACGGGAGAGTCGACGGGGGTCTATGTTGGCGTGACATAAAAATGGGGGTCCACAATTCATAAGCTGGAGTCCACGAGAAAATTTATTTGCTTTCGATAGTGAAGAACCAAAATGTTGGCTTGACTTCACCTATCAATGTAGGCAGATAATATTTTAAGAAGCTCAGCGACTGAGGATACTTGTAAAAGCTTGCATATTCCAAATTCAGTACCAGTGGTCTCGAATCTCGAACCTACCAATTTGTCGGTAGACAATTGCTAAAATATCATTTTTTTTATAATATGATAGAAATGTAACTGCAGCCGGCTAAATTTTGAAAGTGGTCTATGAGAAAAAAAGTCTGGGAACCTCTGATCTGACCTTTATCTATTTTCGGTCGCTCTCAGAAAACAATTGTATTTATTTTTTATACATTTTATCTTGTATTCTTATTAATGTGATATGCCCTAATTGATACACAGTAAAACTAATGACCGAATAGACTAATTAATTATTTTTTCCTGTGGAATGTTATTTATGAAGCTTTTGTTATTTCTTACGACTGTGTTATTAGTTGTGGTAAATTGGTGTGTTTTTTCACGTAGTTTCGTGTGTGTGTGTCGTAGGTATATTGGTGCTTAAGCTTAGTGTAAGTAAAATAAGTATATCAGTTGTCACGTAATCGACACGTGGCGCACGGCTGCGTGCGCGACGAGCGAGGAGGTGCCATCTCTAGTCCCCCTCCGAGCGGCGGCAGCTTATATAAGTAGATCGCGCCTGGTGCAGTTCTCCTTCCGCTGCGCTGCAGTAAGCTAAGTGGTTCTTCTCTTAAAGAACCACGTAGGAAGCCTTAAAGAACTACGCCTTGTTTGTTGTTCGCGTAGAATTCTTATAAAGTGTAATTCATATATAATTACTTGTTAATTAAAAGTGTTAATTGTTTTACTATCTTTAAATCATCTCTGCTTAACATAACCTCAAGACACCACGCCCCTACAGCGTGGCCTGTCGTATTCCTATCAAAACCCTTAAGGTTACACAGTAAACAAATGTTACATTAGTCGATAGGTCTAAATAGCGCTGGTTAGAATTCATGACAGATGATATGAAGAAGAAGGAATATAAATCATGTTAACGTATTAAGTGACCTTTAAAACAGTGGTTTTAATGGTAACTTAACACAGAGGCATATCAGTGCAGCCTGATGACGCAGTGGTTCCGATGATCACTTCGTCACAGGCGGTGCGCTGAGGGTGATGAGTTTCATCACCACAAAGGACAAGCATGTGTGTGATTGATTCACGTATATTTGTTCCAAGTCTAAGTGTTCTTTGTATCCGTTGTTTAAATTATGTTAACACTAGGGCAAGCCCCAGATTTTCCCTTAATATACCTTTGAAAACAAATATTATTGACTGCATGCCAAAAGAAGCATGAGAGCAGAATAAATGCTGTAGAAATGAGAGCGCTGAGAAGCATATGTGGTGTAACTCTGAAAGATAGAATAAGGAATAGTGTGATTAGAGAGAGATGCGGCATAAAAGTGGATATAGTGACAAGCATAGAAAAGGGTATGTTAAGCTGGTTTGGGCATGTAGAAAGAATGGACGAGGAAAGACTAACTAAGAAAGTTTATAAGGCTAATGTGAATGGAACAGTCGCAAGAGGAAAACCTAGGCGAACGTTTCTCGATCAGATCAGAGGCGTTCTGGACAAAGGCCAGGCTAAGAGCACCTTGAGCCGACGGGCGTGCATGAGGAATGTGATGAAAGTGAATTAAGCCAGAGAAGTGTGTCAGGATCGTAGCAAATGGAAATCCGTAGTCTCTGCCCATCCCTCTGTGAAACAGGCGTGAATTTATGTATGTATATATTTTTGACTGAAAAGCAAAACACCTCTCAAAAGCTCACTTCTTCGGGGACAGAAGCTTTAGACTATATACATACATATGTACAAACAAAAACCAACTCTACCCATCAAACATAAGAACAATTTTGAAACAACATCGCTCACAAAACCCCTTAACAAACACAAAAACCAAAATACAAATAAAAAAAACGCAACTTGCAATCGGATTGAGGACAGAGACAAAAGCACTCACAAACGGACACAAAAAAAAGCAATAATTAAATTTATACGGACACGCTCAAATATTTGCGCGATGCATTTTTTCGGCAGCGCGCAATGTAAAGAGAAATTGATTTGGACAAAGTGGGGCGGGGCTGGCGGATATCGAAAGCTCATTTCCGGCGAGCGGGGCACTTCCGCCACCCTCTCTGCCTACCCACAACCGGATTCGCTTTCTACTAATATAGTGTAAATAATACGAGCAGATTCGTTTTAAGTTTTGCCTTTGTAAGCCGTTCTGTAGTAACTTGGGTTGTTAATGCCTCTAATTGATTAAGTTTGAGTTATCTTCAAAGTTGTTTCTTACAACTATTTTTAAGGTTAAATTAGTTTTTGATGATTACAGATATATTTTAATTAGTGTGCATTTGTTACTGCCTCAGTGGCGTAGACATAGCGACGACTGCTATACAAGAAGCCTCGGGTCCATTTTCTAAAATCAAGTATTTGGATAACAAAAGGAAATTTATCTTCATAATATAAATCAGAAAAGGTGTGATAATGTGGTATCACAGACCTTAGACCATTTTACAAACTATGGTTTCAGCTCCTACGTAATACATACACAGACGTCGAACTGCTACTAAATTTTTCACAGTAAGAGTCAAATAACATTACCTGATTTGGGAAACGAACCTTATACCTCATAACAAACATAAACGCAAAATGCCACGAGCCCAAAGAGGCAATCTATTCAGTAATTTTATCTAATACTATAGGTTATACTCGGTTCGTGATAATTATTTTATCCACTCATTATTATCTCAGTCGACTGCGCAGAGCCAGTTAATGCGACTGCTATCAAAGTCAAAAATCTTTATTTCCATAAAAATGTGCAAACAATTCATGGACACGTCAATTAACTATATAACATATATTAATAAAACTGACTAAGAAAGTTTATAAGGCTAGTGTGAATGGAACAGTCGCAAGAGGAAAACCTAGGCGAACGTTTCTCGATCAGATCGGAGGCGTTCTGGACAAAGGCCAGGTTAAGAGCTCCTTGAAAGCGAATGAAGCCAGATAAGTGTGTCAGGATCGTAGCAAATGGAAATCCGTAGTCTCTGCCTACCCGTCTGGCAAAAAGGCGTGAATCTATGTATGTATGTATTAATAAAAAATAGAATAATAAAACGGAAATAAAAACTTAGTATTGAAAAAAAAAATGTTCGATTAGTAGAGCTTTTATGAGAAGAAACAGGCAAGAAACTCATGCCCACTATATACAATCACCATCGCAATAAGGTCTCAGGTTCCAGATCAAATAAAGTATTACATTTTTCTATCATATCATTCTCATCAGCACGGATTCAGAATTTCCCCAAGCAATAATTAATTAAGTGGTACCTAAAATCATACCTACTGAAAAGTAGATTAAATAAACCACTACCTACCCCATCGAGGGAATAAAGGAGAGTCTGTACGTATCATTATCTGCTCACCATATAGTTCTTGTAGCCTTTATGCATGATTTCGACATCAAAATAAAAACCTTTGAGTGCATTTTCATTGTAATAAATTCAATTCTGGCGGCTTCACGTCCAAAAGGTATGTATGATTAAAAAGAACATTCCGGATTTATTTTTATGTTTTTCAATATATACTGTTGTTAAAAAGGCTTTTAAAGTAAAAATAGGCGACATGGAACTTGTATTTATTTTAAATAAATGTACAAAAATGTACGAGTTTTTGTAACATGTTTTTTTGTTTTTGTGTGGCAGAGGTTCTAAGTAGAAATGTGGTAAATGCTACTGCACCATGAGGGTCTCGGGTTCGATTCTCGCATCAGGCTAAGTGTAATTGGATTTCTGTCAAGAAATAGTTAAAAGATTTAATTACCGTTCAAAAATATGAAGTATAATTAGATTATTTATTCATAAAATTCTATTACAAAGTTGTTTAATGTTTAACTACTATTATTGTTGGCTGTACCATCTTTTTTCTCTCTGTGCTGCTAACAAGAGCTACCTGAATCTATCACGCAATAAAGCATTAATAAAGTCACCGACGCAAAGCTATCGACAAAATAGTAATTTCAGTCAACAGATGACCACACATAGACTTAAGCATAATCATAACGCTCTTTCAAAAAATACACTACCAAAAATACGATGTAACAACTACGAAAAAGTAAAAAAAAACAGCCAAGTCTCGAGTGTTCACTAAAGTTGAGCAGAAGTCGAAGTTACAACGCCACTACTACGGGCCTCTCAAACTTTATAAATTCAATTCGCCGGTTAGAAAATTCTCGACCAACAAACACTATTACCGGATTTTTTAAGTTTCCTCTTTCGAGTTTTCGTAGTTGTAGTTTATTTTTTTATTCGCAGTTTCGTAGGTAATCTAGCGTAAGAGTTTTCGAGCGATTGGATGGTCTCTCATCATGGTCAATGTGCTGAGCAGTTAGACATGCCGTTTTAACTCTCGAATGCTCACAAGTTTAATCGTTTCAAAACGAGATACATAATTGCGATACAACAAAATGTCGAGATCATTACATTAAAAAAAGTATTCTTCTGTGTAATTGGTGGGTATTTTCCGTTTTCTTTTCTCAATCTGCAGTGCAGATTGTGAAAAACGTACCTCGCATCTCCGCCCCGGTTTCCCCTGCTTGTTTTTTTCCAAATGCTGAATGTTTTGAATGCCAAACTGTGTTTTCAATTAAGTTTCTTGGACAGTTTTTTAAATAGAATATTTCTAGCTTACATTTTTATGGTACTTGGAGCGACCGTCCACCGTAATTTGTGTATTTATGTTAGACTCTTTAAATGAATATAGAAATTCATTGAACATAATTTCAATGGAAAATTCTTTGGTGAATAAGCATGACCTTTATACCTGAACTACGAGACAGCTGGGACAGACAGCTGGTTGAGTAAAACCTGGGCGAACGATCTATGATCAGAGAGAGAAATTTAAGAGAAAGGCTGGACCTTAAACAACTTTCATGCATGAAGAATATAATGACAGTAATGAAGAAAGAAAGATAAGCCAGAATTGTAACAAGTGTAACTATTTAGTCTAGACTAACCTAGGACATGAGAATATGTATTCACCTTATACATTTTAGAGAGATAGAGAACAAGACGGATTGTAGTCAAGTTTGTCTGATTGTAAACTGTTCAGTTACAATACAAGTGACATTTATGTGACCCCGGCTTCATGTGCTATCGGCAATCCCTAAGATTTTATGACGGAAACACCTACTATTATTACTGAACCACCAGTCTAATTATTGTAGGCAGAGACCATCAAGCGAGACAAAGAAACGCTATTTATTCATTAGCACCATACTTCTCGATTACGCGCGAGCAGTGACAACCAAATGACATCGGCACTACAGTACTGTCAGGCATACTGCTGGGCGAATAAATATCGCTTCTTTACTAAGTAATATTTATTATTCTTTATTAGCTTTTGCCCACGGCTTCGCTCGCGTTAATTTAGAATTTTACAATCAATTCGGGTTGTACTCTGCTTGTAATAATATAATTCAATCATGATTCGAAAGACACGTGGCGCCATCTATTATCATAAGAACGTTATTATTGTTTTCCTCGGGAACAGTAATTTTTTTCGGGATGAAAGGTAGCCTATGTCCGTTTCTGTTCACCAGACAACGTATATGCAAAATTTCAGGATGATCAGTTCAGTAATTTAGGCGTGAAAAGGTAACAAACAAACTCATTTTCACTTTTATAATATTAGTTAGGATTGGTATTAGTATACTGCTTCCCTCCCTTCCATATAAGTCATGGTAGACTAAGACAAAAATTACCTTAACACTAATATATAAAGATGAAAACATCAAAATCTTGGACGTAACATCCCACACTCATTACACAAATATAAAAGTCGGCTGCCATTTCTCTCCCGGTTTTTTACCATCAAAATATCTGGTATATTTCTAGTATGGCGGCGATATTACCGCGTCTTGATACCGACAGATAGTATAACGTGAACTGACACTTGACAGTGGCCATCATTCGTGATATTCGGAAGAAATTGAGTGGAACTCAAAGCCCTAATGTGGTTGGATATGGTGTGAAATAAAACTTTGCGATTTCGTGTGGACCAAAGTTTGTCACGTCGTCGCGAATTACTGATATGAGTAGTCATTGAGTTAATGGGATTTTCTTTTAAGCTCTCTACATGATTTTAATACACGAACTACTCTCTATAAGTAATCTCCTGCCTAAGCTTTTACCATATATATACATATATGGTAAAAGTTTAGGCAGGAGATTACTAGGCACTACCGGTGACAATTCTTCGATAGGATATTAATTATATACCTGAATACCCCAGCAACTCATTGCCTGAATTAGTTGTCAATTTTATTAAACTCTAGGGTTTTCTGTAGTTCTACATTTGCTTACCTAAGTATTAGGCTATAGCCTAATCTATCTCATTTTGCGAGTAAGTTTATCGCAAGCTATTGGAAAGTTAATAAACTAGAAATAATATGTCAAATCGGCGCAACGGTAGTGATCGTGACTGCTCTGCATGAGATATGGGTTTCGATTCGCAGATTGGAGAAAATTCTTCTTCTCCGTAGCCTTTTTTATTCCCAAGTCACTTGGGTTCGGCTTTCTAGTTTAACGGGATTTGACAGGATATCAGTTTTTACACGGAACGAAGAAAGAAAGAAAGAAAAACCGTTTATTTGCCACAGATACAGTTCAAAAAGGAAATACATACTTACAATATAACTTAACATTAATTATTAGAAACGTGCAATCTGTGGACAGATTGGTACGCACTCAGCATTGTTGCTATATTGTGGTCCATAGGGGATCCACAATAGAGCGCTGATTTTCAGTGCGGACCTTTAGATGTCGCACGGACGTAAGTCAGCCTAATTATAATTCTATAATATCATATTATAATTTCATTAAATTGTGCACGCTATATATACCTACGCAGCCTAGTTTATCGCATGATTAGCACGTCGCGCGTCGCGTCGTTCCAGCGCAGCGTTCCCCACTATCCAACAACTAGGTACTAACACCTTGCACTCCACAAGCCTTGGCGGCCGGCGTGCGGCGCATACGACCGCTGCGCTTGGTCTCGCGAGGCGCTCGGTTGCGTAATCATTTGTTTACATAACAATACGGGGAATATTATCACATTGTAATTACGATCAACATAAAGCACATTTTCTATTTATACGACTAACAGCGAACAAATTATGCGGTCTCAAAATTCATATGGAATACGGAAACAAGGATAGACGAAGATTGACTATTTAGTTGGAAAAAAACATACATAATAGACATGCAATGGTGAATGCCGCCTCGACTCGCTTGGAAGCCGATATACCTACCTCGCCCGTAGATCACAAACATTATGTAAGTGAAACCTATGTTTTATGTATATTATTGTGCTTGTTTTTGTTTTTGTAATAGGTATCTTTTCATGTGTGATTTAAAACATACTTTTGTTTGTAGGGATCTCAATGGAGGTGGGAGATCGTTCCAACAACGGAGCGACTGCCATCTGATCTCCGCAACCCGAAGGCTAACGATACCCTAAGGCTAGACCAGTGTCAGGATATTAGAGGGCACTGACTTCCTAATAACGACTGCCATAGATGTTCATGGCAGCCGGGACCGACGGCTTAACGTGCTCTCCGAGGCATGGAGCAGGCGATAATTGTCAATCAATACGCACATAATTTCGAAAAGTCATATAACTTCCGAAAGTCAGAGGTGCGTGACGTGGGTTCGAACCCGAGAGCCTCTGCATTGCAGTCTGTTGGTCTCCCCACTGAACTATCGCTGCTCAAGATCGGAGAAAATTGTTAGGTATATTTGTTGTAGAGTCTGTAATTATGGCCAGTAGATAGGAACAGGTTCACCCTATAACGTGGGAACTAATATTCATAATCAGCTATGGATTATAAATCACACCTACCCTCCACTTCAGGGATATATGTATGCGTGAAATTGTATAAGCTTCTAACACGGGGCTTGTAACCCTAAACGTCATGGTAAACAATATTATTCGATACGAAAAAGGAAATTACAATCTAAATAACATTCTCTCTTGTTCAAAACACTTTTTACGTACTAGCCGGCTGTCCGATTTTTTACGAAACATTTTCTTATCGCCAATGTCTTAGCCATGACTAGGCACGACACTCGCAAACATGTCTATCGGCCATCCGAACCGAAGTAAATAACACGTAATACCCAAAAAAAGGTATAGCATCTGATGATCTGTAAGAAAGTTGCTAAATTGTACCCTTAAATCTCAGAAGTTGGACGGGACACTAGGTACGGGCGAGCTATACATCGCATTTAATAAATTGGCGCGAATTTAACGAGCTACGAACGAATGTTTCTCTTGAGAGCTATCTCGGGGAACGCTAACGCTGCGAAAAACATGGCTCACTGTGTAAACATAGCCTTATATACACGATGTTGAATTAGAAAACTCTCCGGTTTTTATGCGCGCCTAGTACTTGTTTTGGGTACGGAATTATTTAGTTTTATTTAGGTTAGTTATGATATTGAATTAGTTTAAAGTTTTTATTTGTTGCGTTTTATGTTATGTATTAAAAATATGTCTGAAGGGCGTTGTGACGTAAGATGGGCGTATATGTCCAGCAGTGAGCTACAACAGGCGGATTGACTATTGTACTAGGTGTAAGCAAATATCATTTAATGTTAGGTATTCTTTTTCTTTTAAATTTTAAAGTTTCCTCAATTTAATAGATTAGATAGTTAAACGCTTTAATCTCATTATCATCGACATTAAAAAGTAGGATGGCCGTAAATCTATACTAATATTTTAAAGCTGAAGAGTTTGTTTGTTTGTTTGAACGCGCTAATCTCAAGAACTGCTGGTTCGAATTGAAAAATTCTTTTTTTGTTGGATAGCTTATTTATCAAGGAAGGTTATAGGCTATATAACATCACGCTACGACCCATGAGGGCGGCGCAGTAATCATAAACGCGGGTGAAACCGCAGGCACATCTAGTAAAAAACTTATCATTCGTCACTCTTAGATCTCCGTTAGGTTTTATACTTACATAAAACCTAACGTAGATCTAAAAGTGATGACCTTCTCCTGATTTAAGTAATATATTTTGTAAAGCTATTTTTCGCTTTGGTTTAAGAAACTTGATTTATGACCCACATAACGTTGATTTATGTAATAAGAATGTTTTATCGATACCAAATTGCTCATAACTAAAAATACGTGAAGAGAAATCTATAACTCCGTATTCGCAATATGCTTAAATATTACTAGTACAGATGGTTTGAGATTTGGCCCAGTAAAATTTTCATACTTGAAGTTATATAGAGAAAGAGCAGCGATAGCTCAGTGAGGAGACCAACAGACTGCAATGCAGAGGGTCTCGGGTTCGAACCCACGTCGCGCACCTCTGACTTTCGGAAGTTATATGACTTTTCGAAATTATGTGCGTATTGATTGACAATTATCGCCTGCTCCGTGCCTCGGAAAGCACGTTAAGCCGTTGGTCCCGGCTACCATGAACATCTATGGCAGTCGTTATTGGGAGAGTGTCGACACAAAAGATCCCACTGGGTCGAAGTGTCGCCGGTCTGCACTGACTGGCCCCCACATAAGATAAGATAAGATATATAAAGAAGGAAAGCTGAAAGCTAAAATTAACAAAATAAAAGCCACTAGACGACCACTAGTGTTTATAATATCTCAGTTTGTTGCATTTTTGCCGCTAAAACGCTATTCAGACATTTTTTATGAATATTGCTTGAAAGCTGGAAAGAGGCTTCAAAGCAACCGCGGCTACTATTAAAAGTAGCTTATATTTTTAAACGACCGGGTACTCTTATTTTATTATATACTAGCTTTTGCCCGCGGCTTCGCTCGCGTTAATTTAGAATTTGACAATCAATTCGGGTTGTACTCTGCTTGTAATAATATAATTCAATCATGATTCGAAAAACACGTGACGCCATCTATTATCATAAGAGCGTTATTATTGTTTTCCTCGGGAACAGTAATTTTTTTCGGGATGAAAGGTAGCCTATGTTCGTTTCTGTACACCTGTCAACGTATATGCAAAATTTCAGGATGATCGGTTCAGTGGTTTAGGCGTGAAAAGGTAACAAACAAACAAACTCATTTTCGCTTTTATAATATTAGTTAGGAAGTTAGGATTACTATAGTAAAACTATGAAAAACTTAGCTTCTGCCCGCAGCTTCACATATCGGGATAAGAAGTATATGTTAATTCTACATGTCAATTTGGATAGTGTTAGGACATGTTCTAACATGTCCTAACACACGTTACACGTATCACACATATCCGTGTATATCATCCAAATTCGTTCATCAGTTTTCGCTTGATTGAGTACATAAACAAACAAACATCTTAACAAACTTACGCATTTATAATATACTAGCTTTTGCCCGCGGCTTTGCTCGCTCGGGCACTGTCCTTTTTTGTACCTCTGCCCCTGACAAAGTGTACGCGAAATTTCATGATGATCGTTTTAGTAGTTAAGGCGTGAAACCGTTACAAACAAACTCACATTCGCAGTTATAATATTAGTTAGGATTATGTATTGACTAATTGATAAGACATTGGACGCGCGATTGACAAGTCGTGGGTTCAAACCACAGTCTGACACTATCAACTTACCACCCCTCCTGAAAAAAGCATACCTACTACTGGTATACTAAATTCCTAACTAATATTATAAAAGCGAAAATGAGTTTGTTTATTTGTTTGTTACCTTTTCACGCCTAAACCACTGAACCGATCATCCTGAAATTTTGCACGTACGTTGTCAGGTGTACAGAAACGGACATAGGCTACCTTTCATCCCGAAAAAAATTACTGTTCCCGAGGAAAACAACAATAACGTTCTTATGATAATAGATGGCACTACGTGTCTTTCGAATCATGATTGAATTATATTATTACAAGCAGAGTACAACCCGAATTGATTGTCAAATTCTAAATTAACGCGAGCGAAGCCGCGGTCAATAGCTAGTACTAAATATTTATAACCCAGATTGCTAGTAATTTTTTCAAAGGCAACAAATTCTCAATTTAACATCCAAGGCATTAAAAATCCAGCCGTTTTAGCTACAAGCACTGGGGATATCCAATGTGAGCGTAAACAGGGATCTAGCTGAGTTGGATTACTGGTGTAATTAATCGAGAGTGTGCCTTCGCGACAAGAACCACCCTGTCTCCCCCTACCCCCCAACCTCCCCCTCCGTCGCCTACGTCGCGCGTCGCTTTATTTTTATAAGACAAGGAGCCCTCCGTTTCATTAGGAAGCTACAAAGGACTTCACCGAGAATAGTTAGTTATATTAAATGCTCAATTGCGCCGGATTTTTTATAGTTTTCCATTTTTATTCTTGGCTGTTGTATTAAAACGTTTATTTTGCGTTTGTTTGTTTGCTTTGCATATTTTTAGAGTTTAGCTTTGTTAAATCTGTCTGCTTAGCCATTTGGCCTCGATGGCGTAGTGGATAGTGTAACCGACTGCCACGCCTGAGGTCGCGGGTTCGATTCCCGCACAAGTCAAACATTTGTGTGCATGAACATGGATGTTTGTCTTGGTCTGGGTGTTTCTATGTATAATATGTATGTATTTAAAAAAAAAAGTATATATGTATGTTTATCCATCGTCTAGTACCCATAGTACAAGGTCTGCTTAGTTTGGGCTAGATGGTGTTGTGTGTATGTGATAGAATATTATCTATATATTAATACGTGAAGCAATAACTTTGTACCCCTTTTTATGAAAATTGCGCGGACGGAGAAGTATGAAATTTGGCACAGTTAAAGTTTATATGGAGAAGGAGGGGCGAATCATAATATTTTTATAAAATATGCATTTGAAATACACTAAATTAATGAAAAAGCACTACACGCACACAACCATGCATTTGACACACGCAGTCGAATCACGTTCGTAGTATTTCGACATTGTTCGTCTGTCGTCGTACAATTCTTTGTAACTATGGTTACCTATACCTTATTAATATGTAATAGAGAAAAACAGAAAACAAAGTAGCAAGCTTAGGAATTTTGGTCGAATTTTGACCATTAGGCGATCGCTAGTTATTATTATTATATCAGGACGATATTAAAAGCATTGTGTCTGGGCGTCGGTATCCGTACACCTAATATTTTTTCAGTTAATTAAGAGACTATCTTGTCTTGCTTGGGTTGGTGGCCGATCATGAGGTCTCGGTTTTGATACTCGGTTCGGATAAAAATCTGTTTTTAGTAACACATTCTCTGTAGAAGCACGGAGTTTGTTTAAAATGCTTTCATCCGTGGACATGCTATTAATTGACCGGATATGAACTGGCAAGCCTGCATTATTTTCGTTTGTTTTTTTTTTTTTTCGTCATTACCTTTGCGTTGCTATAAAGAATTCTCGTACGGACTTCACAAATACTGAAACAGTACATACAAAGAATACCTAGTCTCAAAAAAATTATCACTAGTACACACAACTTATGTTTTCTTCTTTTATTTTAAGTCATTTTGAGGACTTGAACCTGTTAGCCATAACAATGCAATCACTAAAACTACACCACCATCCAAACAATCAAAGTAAACAACCATCTTTATTACAAGCATATTTCAAATATATACCCGAAATAAAAATCAGAAACTCCATTTCAGACTCTACATCAACAGCTCACTGTAAGTGATAAGCAGAAGTGCAGGTCATAAGCAATGAAATGTAACGACATGCTCGGGTGCCCGACGAAAAACTAATTCTGGAAAATGTTCGTTAAAATAATCTAATTGGTGAAGTGGCGTCGGACAGTAGCTCAGAGATAGTTAGTTTTTACATTCGAGCATAACGCTGTAAATATGTGAGTACGTACGGGTCGATAACCGTACAACCCGTGTATATTTTAAATCATTTATTTTATTGCACTTTACGCAGCAATAATGAACTAGTTCATCGTTAGTCGTCATACCGCGCGTGTGACTCAAATCTCTTACCTTTCATTATTTTCAGTCATCCTCATTCTTTAATTAATTTGATCTTTATTATTTTTTGTGGACTTTAAATATAGCGAATTTATTATCTTTTATCTTAGTTTATCTTTATCTCACCCCAACCCCGAACAATGTGAAAAATAAATATGATTTGCAGCCAAAAAGTTACACGGGTGGTCTATGTCATTCAACCATCGGAGGACCAGACAAACAGACTAACACCACAAGTACGTGGTAGATATTCCACGCTTTAGCCCGCGGTTTCGCTCGCGTAAGAGTAGGTGAGGTTATTTTAGCAACAGTAGCCTTTTTAAAAATAAAATCTAGCTTATGTTACTCGGTGATAATATAGCTTTCTAACGGTGAAAGAATTTTTTAAATCGGTTGATTAGTTTTTGAGTTAAATTTTTACAAACAAACAAATAAAAATTGAAATCAATCAAATCTTTTCCTTATATAATATTAGTATAGATATACATACAAAACACTTTGCCTCCTACTTTTATAATGCATACCGCAAAGGAGTCGAACTCATTTCCCATGTCTGTTCCTCACGATGAGTATCTACCATCTGGACGTATTCAAAGAGCGAGTGGATAGGCACCTTCTGAGCTAGCGTGCTCGATCGTCGCTTAACATCAGGTGAGATCGTGGCCAGAGGCAAGCCTTTACAGATTTTGACTGCCCAGCTGAGTAGTAGAGCATCGCTGATTCAGCATAAATGGGCCGGCTCGACCGGGGAAGAACTACCCTCTCACAGAATATCGACGTGAAATAGCAGTATTCCTAGTGTTGTACTTCGTTTGGTGAGTGAGTGCCGGAGACCCAATCACCCGCTTTCCCCCTTACCGCTCCTTCTCCTTCCCACTTCCTTTCCTAAAGGGTCGGCAACGCGCAAATGATGCCTCTGGTGTTGCAGGCGTCCATAGGTTACGGTGACCACTTACCATCAGGTGGGCCGTATGCTTGTTTGCCAAACTAGTTGTATAAAAAAAAATTAAAAAGATGGCGTATTGGCAGTTGTCACGTAATCGACTCGCGGCGCACGGCTGCGTGCGCGGCGAGCGAGATGGTGGCATCACTAGTCCCCCTCCGAGCGGCGGCGGCCTATGTAAGTGGATCGCGCCCTGGTGGAGTCCTCCTTCCTTCCGATGCGCTGCACTACTAAGTTAAGTGGTTCTTCCTAAAGGAACCACGTAGGAAGGCTTTAAGAACCACGCCCTGACTCTTATTTGTGTAGCTTGCTTTACATAAGTGTATTTTATATACTCATTGTTATTAAAAATGTTAATTGTTGTACTATCTTTGAATCATCTTTGCTTAAAGTAACCTCAAGAAACCACGCCCCTACAGCGTAGCCTGTCGTTATCCTAACTAAATCCTTAAGGTTACACAGTTAAAGTGATCACCACACTACTACCACTACACCGGGTGCTCGATTCTCATACAGGACAAAAATTGCTCGATCCACAAATGGTTGCTCCCAGTCTGGGTATACTTTGTGTCCGTTGTTTAAATGTTTGTAAAATACCCCGTGACACAGGATTTATTCTTGGCGCGGGAGTTGCCTTTTAAAAACAAAAGAAAAGGAAAAAGGTTCAACGAGTGGTCTAATGTCATTCAAACATCGGGGTACAAACAAATAGCCCAGCGCCACAGGTACATGGTGGATATTCCACATGTACACGTAACGCTATGCTTCCACTTTTATAAGGGATAATGACCACCAAAAATAGTAATTGCGCAGCAAAACATGTTTATTAAAATATATCATAACGAGCACCTATACGCCTCAAATAGTTTTAAAGAAATGTTATTTCTCATAAAACAATTTTTGTTCATTTACAATGAGATTGAGTAATAACTAGTAATAAATTATTACAATGTTATAAAAGTCATTAGTATAAGTCTCTAGCGCATTGTAGCTGTTATAGTGTTAATACATATTTTTTTAGCAAATTTTTAAAGGTATTTATGTTATCGCAATCTTTTATCTCGTTAGGTAATTTGTTGAACATCTATGCGCCCTCAAACAATACTGTTTTTTTTCCATAGTTTGTCCTTGCGGTCGGTAATTGTAACTTGTTTTTATTTCTTAAGTTGTGTGTGAAAGTCTTTTTACGTAATTCTAGGTTTGATCGGATTGAGTTACTTGTTATTTTTTTGACAAGAATGCATGTAGTATATATATAAATCACAATTTTATACCGTCCAGAGATTGAACTCGGAGCGGCGTAGTTGAGAGCTACCCACATAAACCATTGAGCCGTCCGTGTAGTCATTAAGATATATTTGCTAGTTCTCATTTAGAAACTGTTGCAGTAAAAACAAATCGACTAAAGAACCACCTCTTCATTGTCACTACACATTTGGGCTACGGGTAGCGTCGTGGCTCACCGCGTTAATTCAGCCGCAACACGCCGAACGAATGAGCAGCGACGATGCACATTTGTACCCGTTCCGTGAAATACACTAGCGCTTGTAGTTTTCAACGGCAATTTATTAACATTGCGTTGTTTAGTGCCTTAGTTATTTAAGGAAGAGTGAGCTCACACATTACATGATAGAGAACGATGGTGTACAATTGTCATTGTGAGCGAGATCGTAACTAATATTATAAATGTGAATGTGAGTTTGTTTGTTACGCTCGTACGCCGTAATTACTAGACGGATCATCACGAAATTTCGCAAACACGTTGTCGAGGGTACCTTATATAGAAAAAGTACCATTCCTGATTGACAAAAAGTAAGTATATTACTGCGAACGAAGCTGCGGGCAAAATCTAGTCTCTAACATTACAAATTGGTGTATGCTGGCTCATGTTGGCGTTGTGTCACATAAAAACTAAACGGACAGAAAAGTGATCAAGTTTAAACTTAGTAGCATGTTTGATTTAAATCTTTACATGTTGTATGTTTAATAATAGTAGCGAGATAACTTAAACGTGTCCGCTACCCGAACAGTAAAAGTTTATCTCTACCTTTAAAATATATTATTTATAATATGTCCTCCAGACCGAATTTCGGTCACGGCGGTCAATCTTAATGGAGACTGGTCTGCGCAGGAGATATTATAGTGCACAAGTGTGTGCGCAAACACAAGTGCACTCTCTGTTCCCTAACTCAAGATCCGATGGGACGGTAATCCGACACGACCGGAGAGAGATCAGGTGCAGGACCAACGGCTTTACCTGCTTTCCGAGGCATGGGAGTGTCTAACACCGCCAACTTCCTAACTCCGGGCTCGTATTGAGATTTCTTAACAGAAAAACTCAATAACTTTTTGTTGGCCCGACCCGGGATTCGAACCCGAGACCTCATGCACAGCAGTCGCATTCACTACCGCTACGCCACGGAGGCAGCATAATAAAAAGAAATCAATATCAACAAGTCTGTGAAACGTGTCTTAGCCACGAGAATGTAAAAATAAAAGTACCTCAACTACGAACTCGTACTTAAACACAAATAGCACGTGTGAAGTCACGTCGAGTGTCTCGCTCGGGCATAGAACCTGTGGCCGTCGAGCACGTACTACCACCAAACTTAGTAACGACCGCTCCGCACGGAAATGCCTTTCGAAAAATTGTCGATTGGAGATATTTCACGTTGCGAATGGTTGGTCGCATGACTGCCCGCGACTGTACTTGAATTATAAGTACCTACTTGTCTGCCGGTGACAGTATACGTAATATCTTGAAATAATTCGTTTATTGTTTAATTCTTACTAATATTAAAAGTAAAATATTGTTTTGTTGGTTTGTCCTTTCTTTAGACAGCGAAGGAACAACAAATTGAAAAGATTATTTTGCATAGAGATTATATTGTACTAGCTTTTGGTCGCGTAAAAGTAGGCTAGGTTATATTAGTAACAGCACTTTTGTTGTCAAATAAAATATAGCCTTTGTTACTCGCTGATAATATAGTTTTCTAATGGTGAAATAATTTTTAAAATCGGTTTAGTAGTTTTTGAGTTAAACCGTTACAAACGAACAAAAACTCTTTCCGCTTTATAATATTAGTATTGATATATTTGGCCCGAAGAACATATCTATGTTTTAGAATTTCGTGATATGTTTTAATGTAAACTAAATAAAAACGACACGACTAAACGACATACAAACAAATTATGTAGTTGTCAGTCCAAAAAGCCTCATATCTAAAATGTTGTATAAAATCACACTATTGGGGCATTCATTGTCCGTTTGATCCAGTTGTATTACCGTAATGCGAAGCACTACGAACATTAAATGAATACATAATGGATAATGAATGGCACGTTTTATGAGTCGGTAATGTATAAAGTTGACTGTAAATGCGAATTTATTTGTATTTCGATGTCAATACTTTATGTTAATATTAAACGGTTAAGTTTATTCATATTAAAATAATGAATCCGAAAATAACTGTGTTACGTTTTCACAGGAAAGCCGATATTGATAATATAATATAAATAGTCTGAGCTCCGTGGAATCACATACGCTTATTTATAGCTAGCTGTTTCCCGCGGTTTCACCTACGTTTATGATTAGTTTCTGATTTGTGGCTCATAGCGTGATGTTATATAGCTTATAATCTTCCTCGAGAATCGGTCAAAGCGTCTTACTGTGACTTTTTATTAATGTTTATTAAAGGGTAGTATTTAACTGCACAGCAAAAAAATACTAATTGCGCAGCAAAAAAATCTAATTGATCAGCAACTCATGGCCAGCAAACTTTAAAGAGATCAAACTAAGTCGACGGGTCTCCTATTTTTGGGTGAGTTTAAAAAAAGGAACCTAACATAACCTAACACTTCCGAGACGGAATGCAGTGATTTGATGCATATAGATGCTCGTTATGCTGTGCAATATTTGCTGACCAATTAGTATTTTTGCTGATCATTATATTTAATCCCTTTATTAAATACGTATATATGTGTTCTCTTAAAAAAAATACATATTTAGGTATCTACATGATATTGTGAAAGCTTACGTGTTTTTAGAAATAAATTATGTTTTCTTTCTTTCTTCTTTCTTTCGTATGACGTATAAACGAAGTATTGATAAAGGTACGCATTCTTTTAAATAGTTTTTTAGTCTCTAGTTTCGCCATCACTTAGCAATAAATTAGACATTATCACAGTTTTTGTAAAGGAAATTGGTCAAAAGATTTCCTTAGTCAATTAATAAACGGAAACTTGTCCGTTGATAAATAAACCAGTAACATAAAAATATTCTATCATCCTATATATATATATATATATATATATATATATATATATATATATATATATATATATATATATATATATATATATATATATATATATATATATCCTTACTAATATTGTAATTTCGAAAGTAACTCTGACTGTCTATCTGTCTGTCTGTCTGTTACCTTTCCACGGCTAAACCACTTAACCGATTTAGATGAAATTTGGTACAGATATAGTTTAAAACCTGGGGAAGGACAAAGGCTACTTTTTATCGATGTAGGTAACACGCGGGCGGAGCCGCGCGCATTAGCTAGTAATATTATAAAGCGATAAAGTTTTACTTAACGGATTCTAAGATTTAGATAAAAGGAAGAGACTCCAACCCATAAAATATATGGGTTGTGTTTAATTACATCACACGGGCACATCTATAGGCGGTAGCTATTTTAATATAACACCGAAATAGAATGTAAAATCCTTCCTAACTAATATTATAAAAGTGAAAATGTGTTTGTTTGTTATCTTTTCACGCCTAAACCACTGAACCGATCATCCTGAAATTTTGCATATACGTTGTCAGATGTACAGAAACGGACATAGGCTACCTTTCATCCCGAAGAAAATTACTGTTCCCGAGGAAATCAGCAATAACGTTCTTATGATAATAGATGGCGACACGTGTCTTTCGAATCATGATTGAATTATATTATTTATTTATTTATTTGGACAACCAATAGTTATTACATTAGTGCTTATACATTAAAAATTTTACAGTAATAAGAATAAATGCACATTTTAAGGTGTCACACCATGCACCATATTATAGCGTTAATAAGTTAAAATAACAAAAAAAAAAAATTAAAAAAACAAACAATATACCAAACATTAAAATATTAAAACGTCAATGCAAAACAAAAGAAGGCCACACTATGAATAATCAAGTAAACAAAAACATAAGTAAGAAAAAAAACAAAAAAAAAACAAAAACACAAGACATTATAAACATTTTAAATATTTTAAACATGAGCACTTTCAGCCCTTCAACAAACTTAACACAACTTTTTTGAATTTTGACAGTGTGTCAGCAAAAATATCAACTTCTCCGCAAATTATCATAAGCAGAGTACAACCCGAATTGATTGTCAAATTCTAAATTAACGCGAGCGAAGCCGCGGGCAAAAGCTAGTTAATAACATAAATTTCTAAGCATTAGGACAACGACCGGCCACGTCTCACACCGTATAGTAACGTAACTGACACAAGGGTAACACAAATGACAGAAGGGTAACTCAGTTGACCGATAAAGGTCACAGTTAAAATAGACATCCCCTAAATGATCAAAGACAATGTACAAAATAAGACTCGTCAACGCACGGGTCAACGGGTAATTCATAGATTTATTGATTGTGCACGCTTGTGTGGGTATTTTGACATTTCGTGGAGATCTCAGTCAGGTAAAGTGTTATTTCTGGTTATATTACACAGTACTGGGTTTAAGTGATAGGGTACAATAGCTTTTTGCTTTAAACCCTTACTAACCCTTACCCTTTTTGGTTTAAAGCAGAAAACTATTGTACCCTTAAACATGGGAAATGGAGAGGATACCACACCTCAAACAAGGAAAAATCGCAGCTTAATAATCTTGTATTGGTTTCCTGTGGTGAATAAAGATTTAAGACCCCTTACGACGCCGTTGTGCTGTCAGCACTAGTGATCTTTGTCTGATGCGTTGGTAGCATATTCACTTTATTTTAAGGATCGGCAATGCGCCAATGGTATTATATCAAATATTGCCGCCCTCGATGTCGTAGTGGTTAGTGTAACCGACTGACACGCCTGAGGTCGCGGGTTCGATTCCCGCACAAGTCAAACATTTGTGTGCATGAACATGGATGTTTGTCTTGGTCTGGGTGTTTCAATGTATAATATGTATGTATTTACAAAAAACAGTATATATGTATGTTTATCCATTGTCTAGTACCCATAGTACAAGCTCTGCTTAGTTTGGGCTAGATGGTGTTGTGTGTATGTGATAAAATATTATTATTATTGCAAACGTCTGAAGGCGACTGTAACCAATTACTTTTAGGCATGTCGCCTACTTGTTTACCGTTTTGATTGTAATAACATCACAATTTACCGATGAGTAGGCAGAAAGAAGTATCTCAGACTTAAATTTGTAAATCTATTTATGTCACAAATAAAAGGTCAGTAGATCGAGACAGTCAGATAACAACTTCACTATTCATAAATTCGGTCTCATTAGGCCAACGAAGCAGTGAAAAGTATATATAATTTTATTTATTAGAAGACAGCCTTATAGCCTCCTAAAATACGCTTTTAATTTAACATAAACTACTCAGAAAATTGATCTGAGTTTCATTTAGTACGCTTTTAATAACGGTAAGGCATTTTATACTCCTCTATTTCGTGACAAAGAATTTATAAGCCCTAAAGGCTATGCCTCTTATACTAAACTTAATGAAAGACCCAATTAATTTCAGAAGAGTATTATTCATACTAATAATATTATCTTATTTGGAGCAAAAGTTTATGAATGATGATGAAATTTTGTTTCAAAATATATGCGATAAATAAACTTGACAACGTTTTTGAGTTCATCGAAAGTAATTTATCAAGTGAATGCGATGAGCTTTGATGCAAAAACTAGCAGACTTTCTGGCGTCGACGTGGTAAGTGAATAGTTTTAAGACGACAAAGATGTATCGAAAATTTAATAAAATGTTGAACTGGAGTTCTTGTTACTCTAGAATGGCGGGTAACACATAGAATTAAAATGTAGTATGTACTAGAGGAAACGTCTTAAGTAATTTTTTTGTAATACGAGTTAGAGTGCATTTTCTCTAAGACCCAGTTTCTATATTAAAAAAAATAGTAATTTAAGCTACAGACAGTTCAATGTTCACGTATTTTTCATAGAATATGTCAACAATGAACGGTCCGTAGGTAAAACGATTCGTTTCTTGAATAAAGACACCGGGGCTTAGTCGATTATTGCAACGACACATTTCAGTGTGAATTTTTTAATATTTAAAACATGTTACTGCTTAATTAAACGTGTCATTCCAGTAATCACCTGGCTCTGATCAAGTGAGTTAGAGAGCATGCACTCTAACTCATGTTACATAAAATTTAATTGAGAAGATTCTACTAGTACTTAGTACTTCATCTTACAAGCATTAGGCCCGTCTGATAGTAAGCAGGTAAGATAGCCTGTGATAGCTTGTAATAATAGAGGTAGGAAAGATGGAAGGATTAGCAGCTTGTGAGTCTCTGGAACTCTTACTTACTGGGTCAAACGTAGGAACAGTGTTGCTACTCTTATGCTTTCTCTCTTCTTCTCCTACTCTTCTTTTAACATGATGGCACCACGCGAGGCGAGCTGGCTACTGTCACCATAGAATTGGCGTCGGCAGATAATTCCACTCATATACATCAGAAAATCAATTGCTTTAATCTCTTAGCCAACGTTCGGCTCCCAGAGGCCCAATGAAATGGTTTTTCATTTTCATTGTCTGCTTTTCGGCTAATTTTGGGGTAGTTCAAACGCACACTCTATCGCCTAGTCGCTTTTGTGAGAATAAGTCGTCGAACTACTTTGTAGTTGTTAAAAAAACGTTCAGCGAGGTAATAAATCAAAGTAATAAGTGCGGTACAATAAAATAAGTTTGTTGCCAATCGTTAATTTTCCCGCGAACTTTAAGCATTGCAAGGCGATACTGTAGAGGTTAAAGGTCGCAGCCGACTTATACAACACCGCTCCCATACGGCAAAATAATGTTAATAGAAATTTGAGCTTTATGGCGTCCACTGTAGGCATAATATATATTGATATCACAAATTAGCAAACAGCTTACCGCCATCGTACCACTCGATAGTTGAAGCCACGCTTACCGCGCGCTTCAAGCGGGCGGTCTGCGCAATGTACGTGTCTGTCACGAAAAGCGTAAGCGGTCGGCGCGTGGACAGTGTAATCGACTGCTAGCGGTAAGGGTTGCGACAGCTAGTCGACTGCTAGCTGTAAGCGCGTGGACAGCTGGTTGCCTGCTAGCTGTCGGTGCGTGGACAGCGGGTAGAGGCCTCTTCGTTTGGCTTAGCTGTGCGAGAGTGGTGTTGGAACGGTAATGTGTAGGTCGGCTACGACCTTAAGGCATCGGTCTTGCAATCTCTTATTTACGACCGGTTTGAATCTCATCACAATATTAATAATGTTTGTTTGGAGGATAAAAAATAATATATTATTATATACTAACGATCCTTACTTTAAAACCAGTTACAATATTCCTAGCTCTTCCTACTTGAGCTGTTATGGAGTGACATTCGGATTGTCTATTAAAAGTTGTAAATCTTCAAAGCATTTATTCCTACAAGCCTTCTGCAATCCAAAGCCAAAATAGAAAGTATCACACCGTCCTTTCCGATATACTTTACATAATACCGTGACAAAATCCCATTAATTAGAAAAGGTTAGCCAATGTTACCGTACGGTGTGATAGTGACCGAGCCATACTTTAGATAACTGTACATTAATTAAGATAAATCGGACGGCCAACTAAATTTATTCAAACAAATTACTCCGAACAAATAAAATGTAAAGGATTATTCAAATTTGAGAGGTTAAGGAATTTTGATTTATCGTATTATGTTTTAGAAGTTACGGAAGAGATTAGTCGGTAAACATTTTCTCTTAAGGTGATTCATCGTTGCTTATCCTAACTAATATCATAAAAGCGAAAATGAGTTTGCTTGTTTGTTACCTTTTCACGCCTAAACCACTGAACTGATCGTCCTGAAATTTTGCATATACGTTATCAGGTGTACAGAACCGGACATAGCTACCTTTCATACCGAAAAAATCACTGTTCCCGAGGAAAACAACAATATCGTTCCTATGATAATAGATGGCGCCACGTGTCATTCGAATCATGATTGAATTATATCTATTATTACAAACAGAGTACAACCCGAATTGATTGACAAATTCTAAATTAACGCGAGCGAAGCCGCGGGCAAAAGCTAGTAATATAATAATAATATCAGCCCTGTATTAAACTGTCCCACTGCTGGGCACGGGCCTCTTCTCACTGTGGGAAAGGTTAGGCCATAGTCCACCACGCTGGCCTAGTGCGGGTTGGCAGACTTCACATATCTTCGAGAACATTATGGAGAACTCTCAGACATGCAGGTTTCCTCACGATGTTTTCCTTCACTGTTAAAGCAAGCGATAATCAACTATTTAATACGCATATAACTTCGAAAAGTCAGAGATGCGCGCCTTGGGTTCGAACTCGAGACCTCTGCGTGGCAGTCCAACGGTTTCCCACTAGGCTAGTTAGTTAAGTAATATATTGTAAAGGTAGAGATAAACTTTTTTATTAGATACATAGTCCCGCGACTCTATTCCCTAAGGAGTAAGCAGAAATACTAGACACACATTTCGCCAACTATGATTTTAGATTTCACGTAATGGGAAGCAAGCCACAGTTCCAAATTATAATCTATACTAATACCGATGTGAAATAGCAGTATTCCTATTGTTGCGTGCCGTTCGGTGAGTGAGAGTGCCGGAGGCTCAACCACCCTCATTCCCCCTTCCCACTCCTTCTCCTTGCCACTTCCTTTTATTCCTAAAGGGTCGGCAACGCGCAAGTGATGCCTCTGGTGTCGCAGGCTTCCATAGGCTACGGTGACCACTTACCATCAGGTGGGCTGTATGCTTGTTTGCCACCTTAGTTGTATAAAAAAAAATACTAATATTATAAAGCTGAAGCTGTTTGTTTGTTCGTTTGAATGCGCTAATCTCAGAAACTACTGGTTCGATTTGAAAAATATTTTAATGTTGGATAGCCTATTTACCGAGGAAGGCTACATAACATCACGCTACGACCCACGGGAGCGGCGCAGTAATCATAAACGTGGGTGAAACAGCGGGCACATCTAGTATTTTTAATATATTTAATACTAGATTTTGCCCGTAGCTTTGCTCGCGTAAATGTAAGCTAATTTAGATTACTATCAGTACTTTTTCTAGATGAAAGGTACTCTATGTCCTATTCCGTACCCCTGACAACGGGTATGCGAAATTTCATGATGATCAGTCGAGTAGTTTAAGCGTGAAAGCGTAACAAACAAACTCACATTCGCATTTATAATATTAGTGAGGATTAATATTAAGATTAGGATATATTTTTTATAACCTTACAAATTACGTAGGTACTACTAATCATTTCACAGTAAAACAAGACTTTGCCTGACGCGGCAATTGAATCCAAAATCACATGCAATCGCATTCATGACCGCTGTCCCACAAATGGCAGCAAAATACAACATTTAAGCAAACGCGTATAAACTTATTTACCCAAAGCCATAACTTTCTACCATCATAAATCGATGGCCAGATAACTTACATACAATATTATTAATGTACCTTAAACACCTAATATCACCAATTATAGTCAATACTTGGTGATTACTGGTACTTTCCCTCGAGCCGGTCGGCCGGGTCTAGTGCCAACTTCCAAGAAGTGCGCAAAAGTGGCGGACACGCAAATTGTTTAGCGTTCCGAGTTTCACTTGGGAAGGGAGACGTGTAGCTTTCCTGCCTTTTTTTTTCTAATGTTTCAACTGTTTTATTTTTATTTTTTTTATTTTGCTCGTCAAAATGACCACACTCCACCTGATGGTAAGCAGTCGTGTGGTCTAAGAGCAGTGGCCTCCACACCGCCCTCATAGCAGCCGAGGCGATATTGAGGTCTCTACTTTGACGGCCTGAGAAGGTGCTTTTTCACGCCCCGCTTAAAGGACCCAGGATTGAAGGAAGAAGGAAACACGTGCCTTGGCTGAGAATTCCATGCCTTGGTCGTTCGGCAGAGGTATGAGGTAACTGTATAGGTATTCCTACTTTACTTTTTAAACTACGTGTATAGGTGTGAAGAGATGTTTGTTAAAAATAACATTGGGAATTGAAGATTCTTTTGACGTAATAAGAGGCACGGATGGCGTATTAAGTGGTCGCCTCGCCACTGCTCTTGCGCCGAGTGTTGCGGGTTCGAATCCCACACGAGACAAAACTTTGTGTGCTCCACAGATGGTTGTTCTGAGTCTGGGTGTTCTTTGTGTTCGTTGTTTGAATGTTTGTAAGTACCCCGTGATACAGGAATTATACCTAATGTAGGAGATTTATTAAAAAAAAATTGGCGTAGTTCCAGACTCCGTGGTGTTATTAAGAATTTGTCCGACCTGGGAATCGAATCTAGTTACTAAACAGTCATATACAGTACCACTATGCCACCGAGGCTATCAATATTTAGGTTAGATATGTCCAAACTTACTATTGTAAGACGAACGTGTCTGTATGTGTGTTGGTTTGTTTGTTACACATTCACGCCTTAATTACTCGATCGATCATCATGAAATTTCGCATACACGTTGTCAGAGGTACAGAAAAGGACATAACATGCAATATTAATACGCCCATTGCAAAACATATACAACCTTTTTTTACAATTTACAACACCAATGTACTTATGTAAATCAAATTTATTTTCATTTCATTTCATCTCACATCTAGAAAAATTTAACAGTTCCCGAGCGAAACCGCGGGCAAAACCTAGAATATAATAAATCTTTAGAGGTTACATGTATATTATATATTCACGTGGACCCAAATCCTAGCGAATCCAATTTCGATTTCAATTTAGGATTAGATAATTACTTAGCATACCTAGTTGATAGACTAAATCTAGCGAGAAGGATTATATAATTTCTACATAACCTATACAAATATTTATTATATTTATTACAATCATATTTGTATAGGTACGTAATATAATTACGGTCGGAAAAGGCTGGAAGCATTTGAAATGAGGTGCTGGAGGCGCATGAAAAGAATCAGCTGGACAGAAAAGAAAAGCAACATGGATGTACCTACTAAGCCTTGTCCAAGAAGAACGCACCATTTTGACGACAATTGAGAACAGAAGAGGAAAGATGTTTGGCCACCTTATAAGCCATAATGACTTCATAAAACCATCATAGAAGGAAAAATGGAAGTAAAAAGAGGAAGGGGCAGACCCAGAAGGGCATTCACAGATCAAATAAAGGAAAAGGCGAAGGTAATGTCTTATGAGGAGGTCAAGGTTTTGGCCGAAAATCGAGAAAGATGGGTATACTACACCGACTAGAGAAAAGCTCTTAAATATGAAGAAGACGAATTATGGCTGCCTAGGTATCGCAGTGATACTGAGTGCGTATGCTGTGCCTAAAGTCTCGGGTTCGAATGAACAACAAAGTGTTATTGGGTTATTTTGACAAAAGGTAGCAGCACAGTATCTGGAATTGTGCTCGGTAGGCATGATTGGCACGCACTTAAAATATTAAACCTAAAATCGTTGTCCCAATACCTTTGTCTAACCCTTCATCTATGAAAGACAAGTGCATTCTTTATTCCTACACCTACAATCTCATAGTCCGATAGGATGGCAAAGACATTAGGCGCAGAACCAACTGCTTTACATGGTAACATCGTTTACTGCTTGACTCCGGGCTGCTATTGAGAATTTCGTAATAGAAAAATCCATAATCCTATTGCTGGACCGACTCGGGAATTGAACTCGAGTCCACTTGCACAGCAATAACATTCACTACCGCTGCGGCACCAAGCCAGACAATATCCATCAACAATAATAGACGATGAAAGCATTTAAAAATCTAACCACAATGTTTTACAGCCCTGCTAATTTAATATAAATGAAACGACAAAACTATAAGTGCATTCGACGCTCGCAACCGAATGTATAAATGTGTGTGTGTATGTGTGTGTATAAAAGTGTGCATGTGTGCGTTAGGGTTGGCAGCTAGTTGGAGTGTGATTTAATTTGATTGATGACTTTCTGTTTGCGTGATACTTTTAATTGTAGTATATATATGTATTATGTGTGTGAAATGTGCGGTGTAATTAAATGTGTTTCTAACAATGTTTTGTAAATAGATATGGTTTTGCTGTATTTTTAGGCTTTGCTTGTATTGGAGACTTGTTTTAAATACATCGATAACTGCTTTAAAAGCTTCGAAATTAGTCCTGTGGCATAATATTACGTTTGATTTTAACATCTTATGTAGCTGACGAAATGTGGTTTTTAATACACTCTTGCTTACCCAATTGAGGATAAACAAACGTTGATGTACCAAAATAACCAGATTTGAAACTATCTACACCTACTCTTCTTTTTGATCGCACTCTCTTCTTTCTTGCGTCATTAAATTTAACTTTCAATAAGACACCGACAATGAACATCCCCTCTCTCTACGACTAGTCCAGTTTATGATATAGTGTTCCCCTACACCAACCATTAAGGTTATAATTAGGTGGAGCTGCTGTACCTTCCAGTGCCCGAGAGCACCTTCCGGGACCAGTTATAGACAGGTCTTGTTCCCAAATCTCAATTTCTCCATCCTAACCACAAAGATCCGATTCTCGTAAGCGAGCTACCTCGTGCCCGTGACATTACCTATTCTCCAGTATGGTACCGGAGCTGTATAAGGCACGCTAACTTCCCGCCATATATACATACGCCTACCCAAATAGGCCTACAAACCGGGTGTGGCCCGAGTCACTCTAGACACAACAGAACAGTAATATATATATATATAATAATATCAGTCCTTTATATGAACTGGGTCGCTGCTGAGCACGGACCTCTTCTCAGTGTGAGAAGACTTAGGCCATAGTCCACTACTGAGGAATGGCAGATTTCACACATCTTCAAGAACAGTATATAGAACTCTCAGACATGCAGGTTTCCTCATCATGTTTCCCTTCGAGCTTTAAATCAAGCGATAATTAATTTTTAATACGCATATAAGTTCCAAAAGTCAGAGGTGCTTATGAGTATTCTTGAGACCGCTGCTTGGCAGTCTGGCGGTCTCTTACTAGGCTATCACATAGACTTATACACAAAAATAAAATGCAATACAGTTGTACGTTTGTTAAGCGTGTCAACCCTGAATTTATAGGGAATTATTAAAGCTCTATAGGGTTGTCTCGATGTAATTTCTTATGGACGGGTATTAGGGCTGATGTAAGTGATTCTTGGAAACTTTCAATTTATGTTACAAGTTACCTTTATGACTGATCAATGTATGAGTGGCTAGGGACATGATGTAATCATACGGACAGACGTTTTTACTGATATATGTATCGTACAATATGTATGAAATAATCAGTGGAACTATGAACTTTGATGTTTATAGGTGTTACTTTGTGGCCTAAACGAGAAAATGTATTTTTGATATTTAACTCTTCTCCCTAGCCTTTATTATTCCCAAATCACTTGGAGTCGGCTTTCTAGTCTAACCGGATTTGACTGGATATCAGTTTTTATACGGAGCGACTGCCATCTGACCTCCGCAACCCGAAGCCTAACGATACCCTGGCTAGACCAGTGTCAGGATATTAGAGGGCACTGACTTCCCAATAACGACTGCCAACGTGCTCTCCGAGGCACGGAGCAGGCGATAATTGTCAATCAATACGCACATAATTTCGAAAAGTGATATAACTTCCGAAAGTCAGAGGTGCGCGACGTGGGTTCGAACCCGAGACCCTCTGCATTGCAGTCTGTTGGTCTCCCCACTGAGCTATCGCTGATCTGATTTTTGATATTTAACTATTAAACTGATTCTAAAATTCTTTGTTAATAAATAGTTACTTTATCGCTTAGTAATACAGGCTTTATAATATAGGCAAGACGCAGTCGGAAGTCACATTTTACAAAAATGTATTGTAAGTAGATTTAAATATCCTGATAATGGAAAACCAGAATGGAAAACCAAAATTTATTTATGCGATATTGGTCTTGCGATCGAGAGGTCATGAGATCGAGTTATAAAACGAGTATTGAAGTATAGCGGTGTTTACAAAAATACTAATGTTCAAGGTCCGGTCAAGAAATTAGTCGTTTTAGCTAGGGATAGTTAAATTTTTAGATTTTATCTCTTGCACTTCGAACACTATCGTTGTATCCGGGAATCAAATAATAATAATAATAATTCTTTATTGACACAAATTAAGCTACAATAATTTAGAATTCTCTGACCCCTGGACTAGTAAAAACTGTGTTGCAGGAGTCAGTGTCTTCCCCCTATTAAAAGTTACAAATTATTTTATACCATTAAATTAACACATATCATGAAAGGAATCTTATTTTAAATTTTTTTTTTAACGACTACCTTATAATAATAACAATAATGTCGTCCAGACGGATTTTGGTCACGGCGGCTAATCTTAACGGAGACTGGCCATCTGCGTAGCAGATAATATATTATAGTGCACAAGTGTGTGCGGAAACACAAGTGCACTCTCTGTTCCCTAACTCTCATGATCCGATGGGACGGATAATCCGACACGACCGGAGAGAGATCAGGCGCAGGACCAACGGCTTTACGTGCTTTCCTTACATAATATACGAAATACTGTTAACGCCATCTATTCCGAGGCGTAGTAAAATTCACAATAGTTAATATGACACAAAATACGATTCCTTTGAAATAGGAAGTTTCAAAAGGTTTAACGCTTCGCATCGCGAAAGAACTGTCCTTTGGCACAAAGAATTATTGCCATTCAAATTGGCATTGTTGCCAGTTAACTGAACACGTCGCCAGTTGACAATAGTGTAAAGGATTTTATGTGTAAGGACACTTTGTTGTATATTTGTGGTCGATCGTGAGGGCTTAGGTTTGATTTCCGAGACAGGCATAATGTTAACTTGTCTGCTAAGAAAGTCATTCAGAGAGTTTGGTAGGTATTTAAATGGAGATTATTTCTGCTACTGCCTCGGTGGCGTAACACTGTTGAATGCGCCTGCTGTACATGAGGTCTCAGATTTGATACTCGGGTAGGGAACATTTTATTGGGGTTTTCTGCCTAGAAATTCTGAGTAGCAGCACAGACTCTGCAAATGTACCCAGTAGTAGATAAAAAAAATTGGCTCGCCAATTTTTACGTGGCATCTAAAACCTTATTTGATGAAATATGGTTTTAATACATCATCACTACATATTATAAAACAAGGTCCTAGCCGCGTCTGTCTGTCTGTTCGCGATAAACTCAAAAACTACTGAACAGATTTTCATGCGGTTTTCGCCAATAGACAGAGTGATTCAGAAGGTTTAGGTGTATGATTTGTTAAAGTTTTGTATTACCCGTGCGAAGCCGGGGCGGGTCGCTAATATATATCTCGCTTACGAGATTATCTATACTAATATTATAAAGCTGAAGAGTTTGTTTGTTTGGTTGGCTAAACGCGCTAAGTTCAGGAACTACTGGTTCGTGTTGAAAATTCTTTTAGTGTTGCGTAGCCTATTTATCGAGGAGGGCTATAGGCTATCCAACACTAAAAGAACTTTTCAAATCGAACCAGTAGTTCCTGAGATTAGCGCGTTCAAACAAACAAACAAACTCTTTAGCTTTATAATATCTATATATTAATACGTGAAGCAAAAACTTTGTACCCCTTTTTACGAAAATTACGCGGATGGAGGAGTATGAAATTTGGCACAGTTAAAGTTTATATGGAGAAGGAGGGGCGAATCCTAATATTTTTATAAAATATGCATTAGAAATACATTAAATTAATGAAAAAACACTACACGCACACAACCATGCATTTGACACACGCAGTCGAAGCGCGCAACTATGGTTATATATCTACACTAATATTATAAAGCTGAATAGTTTGTTTGTTTGCTTGTTTGCTTGAACGCACTAATCTCAGGAACTACTAGTATCAATATATAATGATATAATATATCAGCAATATCTTCTTACAGACAAACTTTGGTCGAATTTCGAGCACTAGGCGACCGCTAGTTAGTATAAATTAACCAAAACATCCATATCATCCATCACTCATGGAACATAATTAAACCAATGCATTGTTTAATAGATATTATGTATTTTGATACATTGATACCATATGAAAGCATGTAACTTGATAACCATATATGTATATATACTTATATAGTCTTGCAAAACAGGCGAGCAACCAATTAGGATATATTACAATACATAAACAATACACTATTGTTCTATTAATATATTGTTATGAGACATAACTGTGGTATATTGGGTAGTTCACTTCCTATATGCGCTAAATATAGCCCATGAAGCTAATTATAGCCTTTGAGAATGTACACATAATGTGTGAGCAATACGGTTGTTTTTCAATTTGGAATTACGGAATCTATGCTTGCTGGCTACAAAAAGTAGAAATATGGTTATTTGATTTTGGAATATGGTGTCCAAGACCTGTTATGGCAAATGGTGTTTTAAAGATTTTACTGGACTGACTATTATGACCTTTTACTTTAAACATAATGTAAAATGTTTAAAAAATTGGAATATCGTCTTTAGTTGCGTTGCTGACCGGCCAGAAAAACATTGATAAGATTGAAAATTAAGAACGCAATATGCAGAAAGTTTTCTTTCTGGACGACAATTTATTTTTCAAACAGAGCCGAGGCACTGCCTTGTGGTCATAAAAACAAAAAGATACTTAAATTTGGAATACATCTTCGCCACTTTGCCTACTAACCACAAAAAGATTTTTGAATTTGGAATACATCGTCACCACTTTACATACTGGCCACAAAAACAAAAGTAACATAATTATTTAATTTTGGAATTAAGTGTCTTACATAAAATTGCACATACCATCCCTGGCGCGTAATAGGGCGAGCGCACGTGACGGTTCACACACGGCGTACAATTTGCGACGGCCGACCGATTAGCGTGAATTAACTATGGAAATACAAATAGCATTTAATTGAGCCCGTACCGTCGGGGACGGCGACTATCTACTTTGAACGTGCAATACGGACTTTAATGATAGTTTCTATCGATCCAAAACTGCTCGTAATGTAATAAATTCACTTTCTTGATAAGATTATATATTGCTAAGTTAGCTCCCACGTAATATACTACTAGCGGTCGCCTAGTGGTCAAAATTCGACCAAAATTCCTAAGCTTGCTACTTTGTTTTCTGTTTTTCTCTATTACATATTAATAAGGTATAGGTAACCAAAGTTACAAAGCATTGTACGACGACAGACGGACAATGTCGAAATACTACGAACGCGATTCGACTGCGTGTGTCAAATGCATGGTTGTGTGTATAGTGTTTTTTCATTAATTTAATGTATTTCTAATGCATATTTTATATAAATATTAGGATTCGCCCCTCCTTCTGGGCTAATACGTTAGTCTAGATTTATTTTTTTAAGTATATCACTAGTCGCTCGTGTTACCTTCAGAATGCCGATCTTTAAAAATGCTGTGCTCCGAATTACATACCTGAAAAAAATGAAAAGTTAAATTAATATACAAATTAAACTCTTTTCTTCGGCCGTATAGTCAAAATTAAATACAACATAGCATATATAAAATTACAAACGGACTTTTTGTTTGTTTGCCAGTGTTTTGTCCTATCTTCTACAATAATAAAATATATCTCAATATCTCGCTATTTATTTATAAAACTCAAAGCATAGGTATAATATTATATTATGCTTTGAGTTTTGAATAGGAATATTCCTATTCAATACTGCGCGCAATTATGAAAAGCAATAGAAAACGCACACTAATGAGCAATAAGCCCGTACTTATAAATTATTGTACACAATATCCTAATCCTATTTTAACTAATATCATAAAAGCGAAAATGAGTTTGTTTGTTTGTTACCTTTTCACGCCTAAACCACAGAACCGATCATCCTGAAATTTTACATATACGTTGTGAGGTGTACAGAAACGGACATAGGCTAACTTTCATCCCGAAAAAAATTACTGTTCGTGAGGAAAACAATAATAACGTTCTTATGATAATAGATGGCGCCACGTGTCTTTCGAATCATGATTGAATTACAAGCAGAGTACAACCCGAATTGATTGTCAAATTCTAAATTAACGCGAGCGAAGCCGCGGGCAAAAGGCTAGTATTTATATAAAATCACAAACGGACATTTTGTTTGCCAGTGTTTTGTCACACCTATCTTCTACCTACAATAAAGAAATATATCTTAATATCTCGCTATTTATTTATAAAACTCAAAGCATATAACATTATATGCTTTGAGTTTTGTATAGGAATATTCCTATTCAATACCGCGCGCAAATATGAAAAGCCAATGGAAAACGCATACTAATGAGCAATAAGCCCGTACTTATAAATTATTGTACCTACTTACTCCATATCAACAATAAATACTTACCTAGAATTTTCCTCGCATCGCTACTAACGATGGGAATATTATAACAATAATATCAGCCCTATATGTAAACTTTACCACTGCTGAACACGGGCCTCAATGGCGTAGTGGTTAGCGTAACCGACTGCCACGCTTGAGGTCGCGGCTTCGATGCCCGCATAAGTCAAACATTTGTGTGTATGAACATGGATGTTTGTCTTGGTCTGGGTGTTTCTATGTAATTTATTTACGAAAAAAGTATATACGTATGCTTATCCATTGTCTAGTACCCATAGTACAAGCTCTGCTTAGTTTGGGCTAGATGGTGTTGTGTGTATGTGATAGAATATTATATTATAAGCTCGAAGGACGTTCCTTTCACTTTTTTCGCTAACATTCAACGGGGTAAGAAAGGTTAGGCCATAGTTCACCACGCTGGCCCAGTTCGGATTGGCAGACTTCACCTTCGAGAACATTATAAAGAACTCTCAGATACCTATGTAGGTTCCTTCACCATTAAAGTAAGCGCTAATTTGCTATATACGCACATAATTTTGTAAAGTGAGGCTCATAGCCAGTTGCACTGACTAATAGTCTAGTCGGGTTGCTTGTAATATTATAATTGCGAAAGTAAGTAAGCTCATAGCCAGTTACACTCACTGATCGGTAAACGATTAGCCAGGTTAAGCAACGTTGGGTGCGGTCAGTCTATAGATGGGTGACCGCTTAGTGGTATTTCATCTGAGCGTCTCCGTGCTTCGAAGGGCACGTAAAAGGTCGGTCCCGGTTGTTGTCAAATTGGCAGCAGTCGTTAAGCCATGTCAGAGGCCTACGGGCGGCTTGAACAACTCTTGACGACAGGTTGGCCACTAACCACACGAAAAGAAGAAGACTTTGTAAAGTCAGACATACACGTTTTGGCATCGATTTTGAGACCTTCCACAAGGTTATCGCCTTACAAATGTAATTAGCAACCCGTCCGGCTTCGCAGGGGTAGAACAAAACCTTAACAAATTATACACCTAAACCTTCCTCATGAATCCCTCTGTCTATTGGTGAAAACCGCATAAGAATCCGTTCAGTAGTTCATGAGTTTATTGCGAACAGACAGACAGACGCGGCGGGGGACTTATTTTATAACTAGCGATCCGCTTCGGCTTCGCACGAGTAGTACAAAACCTTAACAAATTATACAACTAAACCTTCCTCATAAATCACTTTCTATTGGTGAAAACTGCATGCAAATCCGTTCAGTAGTTTTTGAGTTTATCGGCAACGAATAGACAGACGCTACGGGAGACTTTGTTTACTAATAGTGATCGTGATGATGGGTATAAAAATAATAAATATCAAACCGCAACGAGCTGAAGTCAAAAACCCTAGTTGCAAATATATAAAAAAAAGTTGGAACGTCATAAATCAAAATGGCGATTAAATTATGCAACGCGAGGCGGCATGTACACGATACAAAAATTACTATTCGAAATTCGAACTACACCCACGAAATATGCGCGCCTTTGTGTTAGGGCGCGCCCACATTGGCGGGAAATGAACGGGTCATTGAAACTTTTCAATTCATGATAATTATTAATAGTTCTTTTGTTTAAATTTGGTAAATGGTAGTTTTGTCGCAAATAATTAAACATGTATTTGGAATAATGAAACTAAATAGTCGATGGTACAAATACACAAATAATAATCAATATTCAAACGTTTTTCAGATAATACTTTAATAGAAATTGCACGAATGCCTACGCCTAAACCATGGCTACAGTAATGCTTAAAAACATAATGTATTTTATACAATGTAAATTGAAGGATTGAAGGAGTACACTATGTACCTACTTTTTCTTCTTTCTTCTTCTTTTCGTGTGGTTAGTGGCCAACCTGTTGTCAAGAGTTGTTCAAGCCGCCCGTAGGCCTCTGACATGGCTTAACGACTCCTGTCAATTTGACAGCAACCGGGACCGACTTTTTACGTGTCCTCCGAAGCACGGATACGCTCAGATGAAATACCACTAAGCGGTCACCGATCTATAGACTGACCGCACCCAACGTTGCTTAACCTCGCTAATCGTTTACCGATCAGTGAGTGCAACTGGCTATGAGCGCCTCACTACATACTAACGTACCTTATATTATGTTTGTGTTTATCAATTCATTTATATATAATCTAATGTAAATTGTTAATATATTTACCACATACGAAACATTATCATTTACTTCTCCAAATATTATTTTCACTTGTATCTACCTGAACTTAAAAATTCTAAAAACAAAGTTATGTTTTATACATGGTATTAAAGATATAGCAGAGATAGCTTAAGCAGAGAAACCGATGGACTGTGACGCAGAGGTCTCGAGTTCGAACCCAAACCGCGCATGTCTGACTTTCAAAGTTATATGCGTATTAAAAAGTTAATTATCGCTCGCTTTAACGGTGAAGGAAAACATCGTGAGGAAACCTGCATATCTGAGAGTTCTACATAATGTTCTCAAAGATATGTGAAGTCTGCCCACCCGCACTGGGCCAGCGTGGTGGACTATGGCCTAACCCTTCTCACACTGAGAAGAGGCCCGTACCCAGCAGTGGGACAGTTTAATACAAGGCTGATACTATTATTATTATTACTATTATTATTAAGTCAGAGATGCGATTTCACCGTACTAAGATCGCACGAAAACGTTTTTACACTAAGAAGAGTGAGCTCACACATTACGTTTACATGACAGAGTGAGCGTGATTATACTATAATGTTTCATCCACGTTTATGATTACTGCGCCGCTCCCGTGACTCATAGCGTGATGTTATAGCCTATGTTATTTCTGAATAAAGCAGCTTCCTAATGGTGAAATAATTTTAAAATCTGTCTAGCTGTTTTTAAGTTTATTCATTACAAACAAACACATTAAAATATTAGGAAACTCAAGAGAGATATTTCGTTACGATGCACGGTTATTAGTTAAATAATGTCTAAACTGTAGTTCTAGGGAGCTTGCCAAGCTCTTGAATATATTAAGACTTTATATGTGATATATATTGTAGAATAACTTGAAACTAAGCACTGCAAGCGTCTTATAAATTATAACTATTCAGCCAAAAGTCGTGTGATAGTTTTAGAATAATACAGTCTGTGGGCTAATTCACGTAATTAAATAAGTTCAGTTGCAGTGCAGTTGCAGTTAAGTTTCGATCAAAACAGCCCTTTTCGTATTCTCGTAATTTTGACAACCACTGTCAGTTACGCTCGCGTCAAGTTCGCGTCACGCGAGCGCTTTAGAGTATTCTACTTCTGCGCGTTTTATGTGCGTGATTCAGATCGCAACTTGATCGGTATTCACCTATACATTTGTCAAAAGTATTACATACGACTGACGTACTGTTGACGCGCAGCACACGCGCAGTTTACGCATAGTTTACGTGCAGCTCACGCGCAGCTAAACAATTACAAGAATACCATTTTGCACTAAGACGTAAACTTAATTGCAACTGCACCGCAACTTGATCGGCGCGTCCAGAAATTACGTAAATATACAGTAGTAGTGAGCAGTGATTGACATTAAATCAGTTGATGCTTTACTAATGTACAGATGCATGCGTTGTATTAAGTTAGTTTCTATAGTCGTCTATTTTTATTTTACACTACCTCAATCAAATAACAAACATCCCTAGTGAGGCTGTCATAACAATCATGAATGACAGACGAGGATAATACAATCAGTGTCTTTTAAAAATAACAATTATAATTGAATAAAACCTATATAGAGATCCAATGTCGACTGACCCTTAAAAAAGTGGTTCGCGTGATATTACTTAATAAATACATTAATGTGAATAACGCTACATACATTTCTTTTTTTTTTTGTTTAATCAAATCGCTTGCGCCGTGCTCATGCATAATCCGAGAACGCGATGCCGACATCAATTTACGAGTGCACTTGTTTCAGAACGTACGGTGAACATGGTTTTGGTGCTTAATACGATAGTGTGTGGAAATATTTGTGTCTGGTTGGGGATTTGTGAACGAATTGTTTGTAGTGCCGGGGCTTTGCTGTGTCTGCTTCTTAAAGAATGTTTTGTGTTCTAAATTTAAATATACTTGGGACGTTTTTGTTTATGGATTCTTGTTTTGAATATATTCTGTTCTTTACTTAGTTTGAAATAGAAACGTTCCTAGCTTTTGTTTTTATTCACTTATTATTACAATGTCATTTTAGTCTTGTTGAGTTGCATTTTACGAGGCTCTCTAAACCAGGCATGCATTGTTTTCTTTATGCCTTTTTTATTTTGTGTATATATATGTAGTGTAATGGTACTATTATTTGTTTTAAATATATTATTATGTAAATATGATGTATAACGCATATCAAAATAATTATTTTTGTTAAAAAATCTTCCAATCAAACAAATAACGATTTAAAAATTACAAAAATGACACTATGTTTCAATCTTAAATATTAGGATACGCTGTCAGACTCACACACACAATGAACATGATTGTGAACAGATAACTTAGTGAGTATATTTATTATGTGCGAGTGTTTAGGTAAGCACACATACAATAATAATATAATAATATTGTATTAAATACACACAACACCATCTAGCCCAAACTAAGCAGAGCTTGTACTATAGGTACTAAGACAATGTATAATCATATATTATATACATACATACATTTTTTTTTGTAAATACATACGTACATATTATACATAGAAACACCCAGACCAAGACAAACATCGATGTTCATGCACAAAAATGTTTGACTTGTGCGGGAATCGAACCCGCGACCTCAGGCGTGGCAGTCAGTTACACTAACCACTACGCCATCGAGGTAAGAGGACAATCCAAGCTTTTGAGGGTTATGCACCGACATTGCTGTAGTAGTAACTCAATGCAGACGTTATATAACATTTGACGTTCCCCACATTATAAAAATTATAAAGAAACGGGGCGCGTCACAAGCCACACGAAAACAAATAAAAAACGCCGTTTTCCCGTTTAATTTGCGCGTCATTTTAATTGTTAGGACAACAGTCCGCAATCAAGCGTAATTCTAAGCTTGACGTTCAAATAATGAGCTTGGGTTTTGAGCGTGATACCGTAAAAACCCGGTTTTATTACGAGTATTGTGAGTTTTACGAACTTTTACATGGTTTCACGATTTTATTTGAGTGAGGGGACCCTCCCTGGGTGGCGCGGGCGCTGCGTTTAAGTGATTAAAATGGCGACTGGTGCACGGGTACAAAGGGTCTGGATGAATTTAAATGGAGGGCAAAAACAAAGATAGTAGTGTCAGAGTTGTTCTGTCGCGAAAACGGCGAAGCTTTAAGGTGAGAGATTCATCTCGTGTAAGTACTGACCGGGAATGTTACTAGACATTTATTGTACTAGTTTTAATCCTAACTGTTATTGTAAAAGAAAGAAAGAAATCTCGATTGCTATACAGCTATCGGGTGGGCACAACGTGTATACGAAAAAAAGAAATAATAATATTAAAATAGAAGAAAAACATACAAACAAAAATGCGAATGTGAGTTTGTTTGTGTTGCTTTCACGGCTTAACTTCTCGACCGATCATCATGAAATTGCACACACTTTGTCACGGATACAGAGAAGGACATAAGGTACCTTTCATTTAGAAAAACAAAGTACTGTTACCAAGCGAAGCCGCGGGTAAAACTAGTATCAATAACCGTTAAAACTTTCTCAAGTTATGCATTTATAACGTATATCTATTTTTTATTTTTTATTTTAACCGCTTCTGTATAGCCGTAACGGGGTAAGCAAATACCTATGTATTACATCCACCTTTCGTAAGCTATGTTTAAATTACCCACATAATAGGGTGAGTGACTATTGCTGTCTACCTGTGTCATTTTCAGACTCCGTGCCACTACTGTAAAATGCTAAAGAAAAAACCAAACTGCTTCATCCAGGAACCGAACCAAACATCTGTCTCCATAATATAGTTACTTAGTATCTTAGAATAAGCCACGACGCGATGGTGCTTAACTTAGTAATAAAAGCCTTTAAATAAATAAAGATGAAATGAGAAAAAAAGGATTCCACATACCAAACACCTTACAAGTATAAACGAGACCAACATGGTACTTACTCTTCTGCCTACCCCACTACTAATATACAACCGTGATGTCACATCACGTTTATTGAGTAACACTAATGATTATCTTCCTTTTCCTTTCCAAACAACACAACCTTTGTTCGTCGTACACAAGTACCTATAACGTAAAGAGTTGCACACACATGTCACAGAATACGAATGACAGTGGAGATGGTATTAAGCTGACATAAGTGTGCCACTATCCTGGGCAGACAATCAAGACGACAGGATGACAGATTCAACGATTAAATTAGTCTATCATATTGTCTTCTGTTTACGCGAATGTTATACATTGAAATTAAACTACTATATACGGATTTTATCGCGTTGTTTATTTGACACTTTATTACAAAATTTTGAAAACTGTTACACTACTATTACTATTAAACTTTACTAATAGTTTTACTAAAAGTTAAGTAGTGTAACAGTTTTCAAAATTTTGTAATAAAGTGTCAAATAAACAACGCGATAAAATCCGTATATAGTAGTTTAATTTCAATGATTCAATTAGTCTATAATTATTAAGCAGGTAAGAAAATTTCGTCCGGTTAAAGGCAGATCAATATAAAGATTTGTTTACAGTCGTTCAAACGCAAGTCAACTGATAGCAGTTGACTTGCGTTTGAACAAATTTTTTTATTGAGATCATATTATTATTGTTGCTTATTCTGTCAGCTAATCATAGCATTAGCTGACAGAATAAGCAACAGCCAATTAAATCACTTGAATTGCATTTGATTTCTATCCGTTGTTGAGTAGTCTTTCAGAAAGTAGGTGTAAATAGATTACATTTGTGAATAACGGTAAATAAAATTACTTAGTATATTTAGTAGTTATAGTTCATATAACTTATTTTAAATAGCAATAGTGGTAGTAAAAATAAAACCACACAATTGAAGTGAAATGTAATCTCCATCGCTTTGTTTCTTCTTTATTCCGTGGCATGACCTTTGAAATGCTCGTATCTGCCCCTATGCACTTTACGGGTGCCATTTTGTTGGTATACGTGTTCTAAAATGTTTGTCAGTGCTACACAAACATTGTGCGGATCTTTTGATATTTTCTGCACAGTTGTGCACACATGCGCACTTTTTATTTGTAACATATATTTATGTGTGTATAATATGTCTATGTGTGCGTGAAAAAACAAGGTTATAAGATTATTTGAATTTGGAACAAAATAACGTTTTGTTCTTGCAACTCACACACGCACACTCTTATTAGTAGTGCAGCTTATTTGCATAGATTTTTATGTGTGTGTGTGTGTGTGTGTGAACTAGCAGAAATATTTCAACTTGAAACGACGTTACAACTATTTTTGCAACTTGCAACACGCGTCTAGTTTGTTCGCATATGTCGCATACGGCTTTCTGACTATTTTAAATTGGAACTAAAGGACAGTTGACTTTTTAAAACACTAATTAGACTGATTACAAAAAGGTTTAAGTAGCATTATTTGTAACCCATAGATAGTTGTCTTGTCTGGATATTTTTTATTGACTTAACCCGTAGATAATTGTGTTAAGACTAGGTGTGAGGCGCGCGAAAAATATCATGCTATCTGCTTATCACACAGCACGTACTACCACAAACAACGACAAGCAAGATGCCGAGTAAATTCTACATCTGTGTAGCATGTACTCTATACATAATATACAATGCACAAATTCAATATGGCGCGCGTTGACGTCACAAGCCGGGAGCTCGGGGCGTGTGTTCCTACCTCCGTGCGTCTAAGAGCCATACGGCTAATGATTTGTACACCACTACACATCGTACTGTGAGCGCCCTCTGTGTACCGAACATGATTTTATTTTTAAACTAGTTTTCCCGCGGCTTTGCCTATGTAAATCCTATGGGTAGGGATAGAAAGTATACTGTGTTAATTCATGGTTTATTGTGTGAGGTGAGATTGAGTAAGGAACATCCAAATGGTCAAGCATCCAAAAATTGTAATATACTTTCACGTTTATGTTATTGTTTGTGTGAGGATCGTAGCAAATGGAAATCCGTAGTCTCTGCCTACCCCTCTGGGAAACAGGCGTGAATCTATGTATGTATGTATGGTATTGGTAATATGAAATAATGAGACATTTGTTTTGTGAGAAGAACGAGATGGTTGGATATAGAATCGAGTTTTTAGACTGCCTAGATGACGCAGCGGTAATAAATCCAATTGCTGTGAATGAGGTTTCGGGTTCGAGTCTTAGGTCGATTAAAATGAAATGAAAAATGAAATGAAATGAAAAGATTTTTTTTTGTACCATCATGACATGCATCATCAAATTATTATTATAGAATGCGGGTATAACAAAAAGTAAATAAAAATATGTAAGTAAAAAGGTTTTTTTTTATAACAATTAAAATGTAAATATATGCAGATGCACGTCCCATCCATCCCATCATCACATCGTTTCCATCATAAAATATGTTATTGGATTTAGTTAGTCAATCAGATTTCTAAATATGAGAAGGGTTCAGTCATGGTCCACCATGCTAGCAGAGTGCAAGTTAGCAGAGTTCTCATATCTTCAGAAACATTTTGGACAACTCTCAGATATACAACTTTCCTCGCGATGCTTTCTTTGACCGTTAAAGTTATTAATTGTTTAATACACACATAACTTCGACAAGTTAGAGGTGTGTATTCTGGGATCGAATTCGAGACAACTGCGATGCAATTAATTTGTGTTCCCACTAGACTTTCGCAGTACGCGTCAGTAGCAACACGAAATTAGAAACTGTTCCTGGTATTAAGGTTCGAGGCTCGCCCCCTATTATTAGCTTTTATTCTCCGACTAGCTATCCTTCGGGCATGTTACCTTTTTCTTGATGCATGTCTTTTTTTAACCCCTGACAACAAGTATGTGAAATTTCATGATGCTCGGTCGAGTAGTTAGGTGTGCAAGCGTAATAAACAAATCTATATATTAATACGTGAAGCAAAAACTTTGTACCCATTTTTACGAAAATTGCGCGGACGGAGGAGTATGAAATTCGGCACAGTTAATGTTTATATGGAGAAGGAGGGGCGAATCCTAATATTTTTATAATAATATCCTAATATGTTTTGCATTATAAAACAATTACCAAAAGATATCCTATTTCTGGGTGGAAGACGCTGACGACTGTAATACAATTTAATATTAGCACGGTCGTCAACGGCAACCTCGTAACAAATGTACCATTGTTCGGTTTTATTTAGAATCAGTTTAAGAGAAATTTGTAAAACTATTTGTTGAATAAACTATTATTATTATTATTTATAAAATATGCATTAGAAATACATAAAATTAATGAAAAAACTCTACACGCACACAACCATGCATTTGACACATGCAGTCGAATCGCGTTCGTAGTATTTCGACATTGTTCGTCTGACGTCGTACTATTCTTTGTGACTATGGTTACCTATACCTTATTTGTATGTAATAAAGAAAAACAGAAAACAAAGTAGCAAGCTCAGGAATTTTGGTCGAATTTTGACCACTGGGCGACCGCTAGTAAACGTAAATTCGCGCAGGATATTAATATCCTACACTTTTCTTCCCACTTTCCTTTTTTAAAACGAAATTTAATTTCATAAGGAAGCCTCCCCGAGATATAATAATTTCTATCTGGAGTAAGCGTTTTCTTTGGACGCTTTCCTTCTATGTGATGATACAACAGCCTAATTCCAGCACAAATCATTACACAACTAAATCAATACCATACACAATTTAGTATGAGAAGCCCTTAGAGCTACATCAGGAACACCTATATCAGGGGTGTCCTTTAATTAACGAATACCCACGGTCGAAGGGCGCTGTCCCCTTTGTTCCAAGTCAGCGAGATCCTCAGACATATAGATTAATTTGCTATGACATTCTTGGAATTTGTATCTAAATAGGTTGTATCTCAAATTTAAGAAGTATTAGCTTGGAATATCAGAGGTCTGAGTCTAGAGCTTTTGTGGCTATTCCAAGTTATACCTATGTTAACGGCAAAGCAAAATATTTTCTATTAATTTGTCTTCTGCCTTTCTAATAGTAGACGATAAAGTGAAATTGTTATTTTGTTCCATACTTAAATGAACAAAATATTATTTTCATCCATATTTGAATAATGTTATTTTATTCCATATTTAATTAAATTAACAAAATGTTAATTTGTTCCATATTTAAATAAACAAAATGTTATTTTGTGCCATATTTAAATAATCTTAGCTAGTTCTGTCACGCACACTTAGACATGTATACATACATATCAAATCTGCGTATGTGTGCAACAACTACAGCGAATACCAAAATGTCTGCACATAGCGTATGGACTTTGTACAAGGATAATATTGATATTCTTGCACGTTTGTGTTCTAGGAACGTTTGGTACAACAGTATTACGATATCAATGAACTTGTTCTCAATAGACGCTGAGGTAGTAAGTTCATACCTATTTCATATTTGAGAATTGCTGCATAACTTTGTGCTATCCTCTATGTAGATGTGAATATATAAGTATGATAAGAAAAAAGAAAGCCACTTCCTTTCCTAAAGAGTCGACGACGCGCAAGGGATGCCTCTGGTGTCGCAGGCGTCCATAGGCTACGGTGACCACTTACCATATGCTTGTTTGCCACTCTAGTTGAATAAAAAAAAACAACGCGTTGCACTCCGGGAGTGCCGGCAGAAGTGAAAAATTGAATATTTTAACGTTGTGCATTTTTGATATTCTGGAATGGTTAGGAAATCATTTTGCACGAATTGCTTTAATTATCAGTATATAAGTACTATAATTTATGTGGTAAAATACAATATTCATTTATTGCGCTATCGTACACAAACATGACAATTCTCCCTCCGTCTTACGAATTTTCGATCAGGTCACGTGTCCTGACGCGAGTTTGACAATTCTCCCTCCGACTTACGAATTTTCGATCAGATCACGTGTCCTGACGCGAGTTTAACATTTTTTACCCATCACAAAAAAAGTGCACAACGCCGCTAAAGAAGTTTTCACTCCAAAAAAAAAGAAAATCATGCGTGTTTCTGGCTAGCTTGATGTAGATGTGAAAATATAAGCATGAAAAGGAAAAAGAAAGAAAAATTTATTCACGCAGGCTTCTGGCATGGTAGGCAGACTATATTTATTTACTAGGTACAATTTTGTACCGTGGGGATGGTACAAATTTTCAACCAATGGACCAGAGAAGATCCAGACTCAGAACAACTATTTGTGGATACATTTTGTCCCGGAATTGGAATCCACAAAACCCGGCGTAGTTGCAATAACAAAACAACTACTATTAGGTCATCCATGTAGTTAAATATTGATCTTATTGAATTATTTGGCGGCCTCGATGGCGTAGTGGTTAGTGTAACCGACTGCCACGCCTGAGGTCGCGGGTTCGATTCCCGAGTCAAACATTTGTGTGCATGGACATGGATGTTTGTATTGGTCTGGGAGTTTCTATGTATAATATGTATGTATTTACAAAAAAAAAGTGTATATGTATGTTTATCCATTGTCTAGTACCCATAGTACAAGCTCTGCTTAGTTTGGGCTAGATGGTGTTGTGTGTATGTGATAGAATATTATATTACATTACTATTTCGATCCTTGTTCCATAAACAAAAAACTGTAGTTACAGATTTAAGTACACACAAACATATTATATAGTAGACGATGTGACGTAATTAATTCATAGCGGTCTGTAGAACCCCAGGGGGTGTGAAGGCAGGGGTGGGAGGGGAAGGTGTGATGGGGTGTCCGCAGGCGTCTCGAGGTGTCGGGACTGCATGCCGAAGTACTATTAGTCGCGGTTGTTACGTCATGCGAATAGGTTTTGTGTGGGATAAGATGGAAGAGGGTACTGTCGGTACCTTAGTGATACCTAGCGCAGCGGTAATGGAAGCAACTGATGTGCATAAGGTCTCAGGATCCTCTGCGTTCATTTAAGAGTGCAGGTCTTGCGGTGGAACAATGAACACATATCCCTGGGTTAATCCCAATCGCCGCCCCCACCATTGCCACTTCTGGCAAATTTCGCCACCGAGAGTCTCGCAGCGTTGCCCATTCCGGTGGCGAATGGGATATTCTTTTTTGGAAAAGTCCCCGTCACCAAGGGGTGTGGCGAACCGGTGTCAATTGGCACATTGTTTCATAGAAATTTCCAGTCGCTGTCGGGAGTCAATATGTAAATTTTTCATAATATTTTAAAAGGACAAACACATTTGGTCGTTTTAGGGAGAAATATAAGAATTTTATGTAATATAACGTTACAAATCAGATTTTAAGGTATATTTTCTAAAAAATTGAATTATGTATGTACTTAAAATTTAAAATTTCCTTATACTAGAGATATATGTTTAGGGGCGGCAACTCAGATTTTTTCTAAGCAACATCCCACAATTAAAACGCTATCTCTTACATCTTAAGTCTCACTTTCACAAGATCGCGTCTTACCCACTAACATCACTCTTGACATTCCAAACAAATGTCAGTCATGGTTTTTGTGTATCCACGAGTAATTTCTACTCAAGGAGTCTGGAATCCCATACCCATGTAAGAAACACTACAGAAGGTAGTTTGAGTGTGATCTTCAGATAGATGGAAGTACTTCTGTAACTGGGATAACGATGTTTGATCGAAATATCAGTCTTATGTAGAGATTTTGGAGTAAAACGGAGTTTGAAATTGTAGAAAATAGATTCGCTTCCTATTATATGGGACCTAAATATTATAATATAATAATAAAAATAAATTGGGGCAGTCTTTGGAGACTGCCGATAGAAGTGAAAACTTTAATCCTTGATCATAAACAATTCTTTATAAACAAAAAAAAACAAAAGGAGCGAGTCGGATGCTAGTTCCTGATACTCTCTTACGGGTTATTAAGGGGATCAAAATTTCGTTATTTTTTGCGTAGGACGCACCATTTCTGAGATATTGTTAATATTCTAAAATAATTCAAAAATGGAAAGCGTGGAAGAGTGACGATGACGCGAGTTCTATGATTTTTGATCATCCAAGAAGTGCTCAACGCGACTAAAGAAGTTTTCACTTCAATAATGTGGAGAACTTTTAGACATGCAGGTTTCCTCATATGTTTTCCTTCGCCGTTAAAGCGAGCGATAATTACCTATTTTAATGCGCACATTACTTCTAAATGTTAGATGTGCGTGCCTTAGGAACCTCGAGACCTCTGCGTGGCAGTCGAATGGTCTCCCACTAAGATCATCATCATCATCGTCATCTCAGCCGTAAAACGTCCACTGTTGGACGTAGACCACTCCCAAGGTTTTCCACACAGACCGGTCTTGGGTCACCCGCATCCAAACGCTACCTGCGAACCTTACCAGGTCGTCAGTCCACGTTGAGGGGCTTCCTACTCGGTTATCACTACCTATACTATAAAAAAAAACTAAATACAAAATTCTCTTTGATCCAAACAATCGTATCACCAGAAACCTTTATAAATCGTAACAATATAAACAAAAAATCGAAAACTCAATCAAACAAGACAGAGCCGATACAATTTATTAAATTATAGCTCACCTTTTTCACTGGGCTCTCGTACAAAGGCGCAAGTATGGTTCCACACACACACATTTTGATATATTTCACGCCGACCGCAATCCCATTTGGTAAGGAACCCTAATTCTTGTTCGACAATGGGCAAGAGATGTTTACCTTTAGGCCTTGTTGAGCAGTGTGAGCGATAGATATGGAGATATTGTGAGCTATATTATTCATAGAGCTTTTTAGTATTAGTTTTAAACTAGAGTTTAAAGGGATAGCCTAGTGGGAGACCGTTAGGCTGTCACGTAGAGGTCTGGTTTATCGAAGTTTCTTGCGTATACAATTGTTAACCCATTCGCTGTTTCGTGATAGACACAATAGAAAATCTATCGTCATATATCATATGTGATTCATCGGACAGGAAATCTGTTAATAATCGCTCGCTCTAAAGGTGAAGGAAAGCATCTTGAGAAACCAGCGAGTTTGAGAGTCTGCCAACTTGCACTGGTCCAACGTGGTGGATTATGAACTAATTCTTCTCATACGAAGAGAGGCCTGTGTTGTGATCGAGCCAGCACACCTAGACCATTGCAGTCCAGTCTAACTTGCCTTGAAGTACGGGCGTATCCAGCGGGACTTCTCGATCGCAAGTTGAATGTGTGTTGTGTGATTATTAACGTGAAAAACTCATTAAAATAAGTTTCATAAAATTTTAAAACTTTTTTATGTTCAGCAAGCGAGTCGTTGAGCGTTCGTAATTAAAGACATATACAAAGGTCAAAGGTCAAGGTCAAATGACATAATCCGTCGCTTTTATAGCAGTATAGCATAGCTTCCTCTGTATCGCTATATAAAACGTAGTAATTTCTGCGTGAGTGACGGACGGGCACAAATAACATTTTGTCGCTTGTCCCGTTTAATGAAACCGTCTATTGTTGTACACCCTGTGTATAAGATACAGGTTGCACGCGGTTTCGTCTGTTTCGAATGAAGTAAGTTTCTTGTTGGATATTTTGGGAGTGGAGTTCAATTTATTATATGTTGTGTGTCATTGATTTTATATCAAACGAGCGTGATCTAATTACTTTTACCCCGATTTAATTTGAAAAATCGACTTTAAACTGTTATTTTCCTAACGTTTCGATTACTTTTGAGCAGCAACACTTAATGTTTACCCATGCTTTTTTAATCTATCACTGCAATACACATCAATTTTTGTTCAGCCTTTGTAAAGGCTACATATACGTATGGAAACATATAACATATTGACAAATAATCTGTAATTTTTTTGTATGTATGTATGGATTTTTCTGTGAAGTGATATACAGATGTCCCAGACGATGTGAATCAAATTGTAACGAGAGATTCCTTAGGTAAGGACCTTACAAAGGCGCTAAATAAAAGAAATTTTTTTTTTGAATAAAATAAAAAAATCTAAATTTTTAAAAAATACGACTTTTTCACACTTTTAACTACAGGTGCTTCGTTTATGGCTATATTTCATTTTTTTTTCACTATTATTATTTGTAAAGAATTCATTCCTCAAACTACAAACGGTTTTTTTTAAACTGACGTAGTTTTGAAATCGCAACATTATTTTGGTGTATTTTTTTGTACCAAAGTAAATCTTGTACGTTTGACCAACAACACAACATAATTTTTTTATTTTTTTTATTAGAACATTTGAAAGGTGTAAGGACCTTTCAAATGTTAAGGAATCTCCCGTTACAATTTGATTTACATCTTTTGGGACAACCTGTATACAGCAATTTGGGTTTGAAATTACTAGTATTCTTGTTAACCCCTCCAGCTAAGCTAGAATACTTGTATCAGGAGAGGGTTCACGTCAGTAGTGCAATGTGTGGGATTCGAACCCACGACCTCTCGATCGTAAGTCCAAAGCCTTATCAATTGGGCTACCACCGCTTAAATTATTCTATCACATGAAGAAAGCTTTATATGATAATGTTATTTTATGTGATATTATTCTAAGTAATCGCCCATGAATAACATTTATTGTTATTCTGCCATTAACATTATTTTATATTTCGCCATTATGCGTGTCCGGTATCTGTGACGCCCGCTTAGTATGGCCTATTCTGGTAATACGACCAAATTTGAATTTTATTTCGGTATCATTATTCTGGCTCATTAGTTCAGTCGTATGTGTGTGATTGTGCGTAAATTCCAATAGCGAGGCCTCGAATTCGATTCCCGAATTATATTAAATATGAAAATATTTTTATTAATTTCCAATCTTTTCTTGATGGTTCAGCGGCAGTTATGTACTTTGTACAAATATTTAAACAACAGTCACAAAGTGTTGTTTGTCTAGAGTGAGTCTGTGAGTCTAGGTGTTCCTAGACTTGGAACAACCATTTGTAGACTACACAATTTTTTGGGATTCGAAGCTATGACACATGGCGCACTGTCATTGGCGAGGCGACCACTTAAACACTGTGCCATCCTTGCAGTCCTAGTTACACGCTAATCAAATCAAATCAAATCCATTTATTTATAAATACTAACTTTATATTGTCTTCTGTTTACGCGAATGTTATTCATTGAAATTAAACTACTATATACGGATTTTATCGCGTTGTTTATTTGACACTGTTACAAAATTTTTTGAAAAACTGTTACACTACTATAATCACTATTAAACTTTACAAATTTTTTAGCTAATTAAATTATTGAAACTATTAAAACTATTTATACTATTACTATACTATTATACTATTTAGATTTATTTTTACACTTTCCCCGACGTTTCGGTTGCTTTTCAGCAGCCATGGTCACGGGGAGACTAAGATGGTAGTTGTCTCAATGTTCCAGTGTAGTTATTTCAAAGTACTTTTCAAAAAATTTTGTAACAGTGTCAAATAAACAACGCGATAAAATCCGTATATAGTAGTTTAATTTCAATACTAACTTTTTTTGTTTTTACGTGGGGCAATGCGCCTGATGCCATACCATCTCGCCACAAGGGGAGGTGAGAGGGTTAAGTCCGGCTCTTCCGTACTTCGGGCCTACGGACCAAAACCCCACGGTGTGCACGCTCGCTGCATTGTATAGTGGATGGGTCGCTGGCAAAAGTTACTACCTCAGCGACCCACCCAGCGGACTACAACAAATACTAACTAACCTATACCTAGTCCCTGAAAACTATACATAACCGTTCAAAACACAGCAGGAAACATCAATGCCTACATTCTAGACAACATTCGAGTATCGTTGCTTAGAACGTTTCTTGTCGGCTAAACAAACTATTTGCGTTCTACAGTCACGTACGCAAACACGCTGGGCTTCCACCGTTTGTTTTGGAATGGAGGCTTACTGCTGGATGTACTGCCACAAATTATATTCATACAGAAAACCAGTTAAACACACACATGCTGTATAAATAAGTTGTAAATACTGAAATTATAATTAAAAGGAATTTCGCGGCAGTTTTAGACGTAGGTTGTATATGAGCTAGACACGACTTAAAAATATTGGTTCTTAGAGGCTTTGTATAGGGAGAGATCGAGGGAGTGTGGAAAACCCTATGCCCAGCAGTGGGCCGTACAGGCTTTAAACAAAGTTCATTTAAAAATGGTTGTAATTATTTCTTTGCAGGTATCTTCTCATAGTTCAACAGTTAATATAAATTTTGATTCTAATATAAGGTTTTGGATTCAGACTATTTCATTTCAGCACAGCTGGTTTCTTTACAGATAATGTGTAGGTAGGCAGCGTATCAATACTCGCTAATTTGAGGGTGGGTCATATTTCATTGTCTTTGTTGGGGTAGTGGCCTTTACTTCGTTTCCATATACATCTGTCCATCTATAAACAGGCATAAAATACTCACCCTGCCCTAAAATATAAATGGAAAAATTCGGATGTAATATACCTTCAGGATTGGTTATCCGGCCATCCGTATGTATTTGATCTGTGTATCACTTTCAGGGACACTCGTGCCTGCTATGGATTCGGACAAGATCGGATCCATTCGGCCGTCTTCGGATCGTGATTTGTTTGGTGAACGAGTGAACAAATAGTTGCAAAGGTACTAGAATGACAATAGGTTTTTAGAGTCTGTTTAGTGTTTGTTACTTTTAACTAAAGAGATTCTTTCTTTTACTGTTCGTTTATATACAATCAAGCAAGTGAGAGCGTAGCCAGTAATACACCTACATATGTATATAACAACCAAATTCTGCCACATGCCCTTCAAGTGAAAGAATGTGGTTGTTAAAGTTCACCGAGCTAATAATAATTTCCCATCAAAACCCAATTGACTTTGGAATCGAACCGACAAAAATTCCGACTATGATTTTTTAGGCTACGAAATTAAAGAACATATCTCTATTTTTAATTTTAAGTTCTACACCTAAGGGTCTATACAAATTCGGACATGCTTTAAATCTACTTTAACACTTCCGTAATACATAGTTGTGTTGTGTTTATAAATAAAGGTTTGCATTTTTATTTATTTTTGTAATTTAGGTATCATTGTTTCGTGAATGTACACAACAAAAATAAATACATGAATATATTTTCTTTAGGCACTAGATTGTCAGAACAAGTACTTATAAGGTTTTTATCAATCGAAATATAGGTATACATACATACATACATAGATTCACGCCTGTTTCCCAGAGGGGTAGGCAGAGACTACGGATTTCCATTTGCTACGATCCTGACACACTTCTCTGGCTTCATTCACTTTCATCACATTCCTCATACACGCCCGTCGGTTCAAGGAGCTCTTAACCTGGCCTTTGTCCAGGACGCCTCCGATCTGGTCGAGAAACGTTCGCCTAGGTTTTCCTCTTGCGACTGTTCCATTCACACTAGCCTTATAAACTTTCTTAGTCAGTCTTTCCTCGTCCATTCTTTCTACATGTCCAAACCAGCTTAACATACCCTTTTCTATTCTTGTAACTATATCCACTTTCATGCCGCATCTCTCTCTAATCACACTATTTCTTATTCTATCTTTCAGAGTCACACCACATATGCTTCTCAACGCCCTCATTTCTACAGCATTTATTCTGCTCTCATGCTTCTTTTGCCATACCCAACTTTCACTTCCATACATAAGTGTGGGCACTAATAGTCCTCTATGAACAGCCAAACGTGCCTTTTCGGATACATTTCGACTGTTCATAAAAGCGCGTAGGGCTCCATTCACTTTGTTGCCAGCAATCGTTCTCCTTTCAATATCTCCGTCATGTTTACCATCCCTTGTAAACAAAGTACCCAAATATCCAAACTCTTTCACTTGCTCCACTTTTTCTCCATCAATCATAATATTACACATCGTCACGCACTCTTCCTTTTCAAATACCATTACTTTCGTCTTGCTTACATTTATTTTCATTCCTTTACTCTCAACAGCACCATGCATAATAGTTACCATCGCCTGCAACTCTTCCGCCGATGACGCAAGTATTACTTGGTCATCGGCATAAAGAAGACATTTGACAAGTAACTCATTCATTCTTAATCCCCATTCACAATCTTTTAAATCTTTCAAACAATTGTCCATGTATAGGTTAAACAGCCAAGGTGACGCTACACATCCTTGTCTAACACCTTTATCGATGCTAAACCACTCTGTGTAGGTCCCATTTATCCTAACACAAGCTCTGGAATCATCATAAAGAGATTTCAGAGCTCGCGTGAGGTTGCTATTCACTCCATACATGGACAATGCCGACCAAAGTTCATTCCTCACCACTTTATCATAAGCCTTTTCCAGATCCACGAATGCGCAATAGACCTTTTGACCTTTGGCCAAAACTTTTTCGGCTATGCTCCGTAAGGAAAAGACCTGATCCGTACATCCCATACCCTTTCGAAATCCCGTTTGTGCATCCCATATTTTCTTGTCGGTTACTTTCACAATCCTTTCAATTAACACTTTTGCATACAATTTACCGACGACGCTGAGCAAGCTAATGCCTCTATAGCTTTTGCACTCTTGCTGTGAGCCTTTTCCCTTGTATAAAGGTACTATGACGGCCTTGCACCAATCACTTGGTACACGGCCGGTATTCCAGCACAAGTTAAAAAGGCGGCACAACTGAGTTGCTATAAGACCCTGTCCAGCTGTCAGCATTTCGACTGTAATCCTATCATACCCACCAGCCTTTCCTGATTTCATGCTTTTCAATGCTTTCATTATTTCATCCATACTAATAGGGCTTTCATCACTACTATCATTATCATTCATTTCGAAACTTTGCCCTTGCCATTCCTCTCTTTCAAATAAACTTTCAAAATATTCCTTCCATCTCTTCAGTACGCTCTTTTCTTCATTCAGTAAACTTCCATTCTTATCTCTGATTGATTTCAGCTCTGTGGTTACGGTTTTACCTCGAACCGAGCGAATGGATTTCCAGAAGAACTTCGCGTTGGTCCGGAAATCTTCAGATAATCTTCTATCAAACTCGTCTTTCAATTCCTCTTTTTTCCATTTAATTACATCTTTCACTACTTTATTCATTCTTATAAACTTATTCCTAGCTTCATTCACATCCTCATTCGTTGCTTCTTGCATTCTTTCATTGGCTCTGACAGATAGCCAGTCCAACCATGCCTGCTTCTTCTCACGTACTACCCCTTGCACATCTTTATCCCACCACGCATTCTTCGATTTTATAACTTTCCTCTTCTTGCTCACACCGCATACTTCTGACGCTACAACAACCACTTCATGCTTAAACGACTGCCATAATTCTTCTATATCATCAGTGTCACAAAATCTTTCAAATCTTTTCCTCAATTGATTTTTATACTCGTCTTTCAATACTTCATCTTGCAAATTTTCTACTTTTATTCGTTCTTGGACACTTGTTCGGGTAGGTATACGGTGTCGCCATCCTTTGAAGAGGCCACGTATCCGGCTCATAATCAAAAAATGGTCGGTATGGACACCAATACCTCTATATACCCGAGTGTCTAGGACATTCTTTCTCAATCTTTCATCCACTACAACAAAGTCAATCATACTACTTCTTACATTCTTTGCTTCTCTTGTATACTGGTGGATTCTTTTGTGGGCAAACATAGTGTTTGTCACACAGAGATTCCACTCCAAACATAGCTCAAGCAACCTTTTTCCATTCTCATTCACGCTTTCGTCCCCATACTTGCCTAAAACCCTTTCGTATCCTTCACGCTTTACTCCCACCCAACCATTAAAATCCCCTAACATTATCAACCTCTCGTGTTCCTTGCATTTCCTCAAGACATCTCTCAAACACTCCCAAAAATCTTCTCTTTCTTCCCGTGCACTCTGAGACATACCCGTTGCTATGTTTACGGGTGCATAGACCCCTACCATAAACACACGAGTAATCCCTACTTTCATTCTCATCCATAGTAACCTAGCATTCACATATTCGAATTCTTTTACACACTCATTCATTCTAGCAGACAGAATAACACCAACTCCCTGACAGGCTCTGGTATTGCTAGGCACGCCGGACCAATACGCCGTGTAGGGTCCATGCCTAGTGGTATTACAGCCTTTCCTTTTCGTCTCATTCACGCACAGAACATCAATCTTTCTCTCATTCATCATCTGACATACTTCATTCAATTTTCCATCCATCCCTCCTCCAACATTCAATGTAGCAAAACGGCTTTCCGTAGGCCACTTTTCGCCCTCGCGAGAAACGAGACGTGACGGGTGGCGGACCGCGTCGCCGCCATGCGGATTATTAATAAAATCAAAGTCCATATGCGTTCCCACGATTGTTAGGGAAAATACTGTCCACCTCCGCAGAGCCCTTTACAGAGGTAAGGTGGATCCATCCTGTGCCCTGTGACCACCAACACAGGCACCCTCCGTTCACGACCAGCTTTCCCTCTGGCCACGAATCCATCAGCACGGGTCGGTTAACACCTTGGATCGGGGTTTATTCTCGGGTCTGCTCCCTGAAAATTGGTTTGACTTCGGAGTTTTCCTTCTCCTAGACAGGTTGCAAACCAATGCTAACGAGGCCCATCTCCCCGGGTGTGATTTCGGAGTTTTCCTTCTCCTAGACAGGTTGCAAACCAATGCTAACGAGGCCCATCTCCCCGGTACTAGTATGATATTGTTTATAGAAATATATAGGTATATATTTCTATAAACAATATCATACTAGTACTTGTCTTATACATCTAAAGTACTTATCTTAAATGATATTTTTCGATACAAAACCTTCAATATATGTATATTTTCTTAAGCTCATGATACCATTTTTAGTGTAAAAGCATCGAAGAAGGTTATACGCTATTTAATATAATGCTATACCCTTAGAATAGCAGTGAGTAACACCAAGGGCATAACTAGTATAGTATGAAAGATCAGCTATTGAAAGACGATAATTTAAGCCTTTGAAACAGTAAGCTCGTTACGTATCAAAGTTGTTAGAGCGGAATATTTGTAATCAATAGCTACAACACGTTTGACGTCGGCGTCGTTCAAAGCTGACATTTGCTACTGGTCATTTCAATGGCTATCAATTAATTGAGTGTATTGAATGCTGGCAGTACAAAGCCTGACTATGTTATACGGACTTAATGACAGTAGATCGTATTATATATGTATATATATGCTAATATTATAAAGCTGAAGAGTTTGTTTATTTGAACGCGCCAATCTCAGGAACTACTGGTTCGATTTGAAAAATTCTTTTAGTGTTGCATAGCCTATTTATCGAGGAAGGCTATAGGCTATATTACATCACGCTACGACCCACGGGGGCGGCGCAGTAACGATAAACGCGAACGAATATCTAGTTCAATATATTTTCCGTACACATGTGTAGTCACGGGCAACAACTAGCAGTTTATATTTTATTATTTTTACTTGTCAGGTATGAAGGTCGCTCAGCTATCCTCTGTGTATACTCTACCCGCAGTAATCAACGCTTCTATTTAGTTTAAAACCCAACATGGCACTTGGGAAATGCTTGAACCTTTTAATTTAAAGCGGTAAATACAGTTTTTGTTTCATTATAACACAAAGTGTTACTAGCCTCAGTTAATACAAATACTTGATATGATTTAAATAAACGTTTTCTCTAAAGGCAACATTGAAAACTTTAAATTATACGACCTTCGTAGAAAGAGTATTTTTCATTGATGAAGAGCTTCATCATTGTCTATGAAAAATTATGATTCGACATTCGAGAAATGAATCGCATTCGAATTTTAATTTATGCGTTATCATTATCAAAGTTATGTGGATATTGATTGATAATTATCGCCTGCTCCGTGCCTCGGAGAGCACGTTAAGCCGTCGGTCCCGGCTGCCATGAACATCTATGGCAGTCGTTATTGGGAAGTCAGTGCCCTTTAATATCCTAACACTGGTCTAGCTTTAGGGTATCGTTTGCCTTCGGGTTGCGGAGGTAAGATGGCAGTCGCTCCGTGTAAAAACTGATATCCAGTCAAATCCGGTTAGACTAGAAACCCGACCCAAAGTGACTTGGGAATAATAAAGGCTAAGGAGAAGAGAAAAGAGACTTGATCATGACATCGACTTCGTAAAGGGCCTTTTTAAGGAAACGGACACACGGAGCATCCAAACTGGAAACAACTATTGGTCGACCACACAATTTTTTGTCCCGTGTGTAATTCGAATTCGTAACACTCTGCATAGATGTAGTATAAGTACTAAGTTAGCTCTCTATATTAGCCTATTGAATCGCAGCGGCACATCGGCGGCTTTAGACAATAGGTTTTCAATGATGAGGTTAGTATATTCTAATGCTTATTCACCAACTTAGCGGAATGAAAAAGCGCCGTATTAAATTACAAAGCGTTAATCGATCGCGCTTGGCGCGACCGCGGATTTGCGAAAGCTATCAATGACCAACCACAGAAGCCTTAGATCTTAGCATCCTGCAAAACCTATCGAGCGATTGTAAAGTTATGATGGCTTGAAAAACAAAGACAACTAAATACAATTTAATTCAAAAAAGCTTTTAGTATCCTGTATTGCGGGGTACTCTACAAACATTCAAATATCAGACACAAAAAGCATTTAAGGCGGAAACATACTTCACGTCATGTCACGACACGTGTCGCGTCACGACACGTCACGACACGTGTCGTTGCGTGTCGTGACGCGCCAGAAGCATATCGGTTTCATACATACATTTTATTATGGTTAGGGTCATATATGCATGTCGTGTCGTGTCGCGACGCGTTCTGTGAAATGTATGAAACCGATATGCTTATGGCGCGTCAAGACACGCCACGACACGTAAGTATGTTTCCGCCTTTAAATTCGGAACAAACATTTGTGAATCACACAAATTTGTGTTCCATATATGATGCCGAATATAATTATAGGAATCGGCATAGAGGCAGTGTTAAGGCGTCCACTTACACCAGTAGGCTATCCGTGAAACCAAAGATATATCAGCAGGGTACGGATATCACACGAATTCATGACCCGTGTTGAATATAAACCTCAGTTTTTGATACAAAACTCGGTGGCAGTGACGAAGCTTCCACTCAAACATTTTGAAACGCCGTTTGTCTTAGACTTGTCAGTAAAAGGTTTATAGACTCTCTAGGCAAATGGAAACCCGTACTACCTACCCTTCTGAGAAAAACGGGAGTATGCATGCAATAATAATAATGTCCTCCAGACCGAATTTCGGTCACGGCGGCCGGTCTTAACGGAGACTGACCATCTGCGCAGGAGATATTATATTGCACAAGTGTGTGCGCAAACACAAGTGCACTCTCTGTTCCCTAACTCTCATGATCCGACACGACCGGAGAGAGATCAGGCGCAGGACCAACGGCTTTACGTGCTTTCCGAGGCACGGGGGTGTCTAACAAGCCAACTTCCTAACTCCGGGCTGCTATTGAGCTTTCTTAACAGAAAAACCCAATAACTTTTTTGTTGTCCCGACCCGGGATTCGAACCCAAGACCTCATGCACAGCAGTCGCATTCACTACCGACTACTACTACTAACAAGCCAATAACATCCCATCACCTAAATTTAAACCAATACCGAACAGCTACATACCTTTTCGCTCAACTGATCATAATTAACTTCAATATTAGTCTCACAGACGGTTGAACAACGTCTTAGCTATGTGCACTTGTAATCGAATAGACAGTGAGTTTGAGGCTCTTGTTGGTCTGTTGGAGCTAAAAGTAATTGGTATGTATTGCTCTACTGGACCGATAGTCGTGTCGTGGATCGTCTTTTGGTTTAATTTCGGTCCGTGAAGCCGCAAGAACGCGAATGGATTCTGTTGTGGAGTAGCAGTGTTAACGGAGCGAGTTCAAGAGCGGAGCGAATTAAAATATTTATTTCTTTGGCCAAAAGACAGTGTACTAATAACTGTAACATACTTCTTTAGAAGTCCATTAATTAAAAATCAGCAGGATATGTTATTCCAGTAGTAAAATCAATATCAAGCCTGCTATCGATTATTTCTTATAAGCTATTATTGTGATTTGCCGTACTGAAGAAAGAAATTATGTTCTTTCTCTAGTTTCATTCTCATATTCTTATCGCTAGTAACGAAAAACACAGATATACAGTTTATTGGGAACTAACATAAGATTTAATCGATAAAACAAAGATTTAAATCATAAATACGTTAAAATATGATACACAATACCAAATGACATCCGAGTACGGTGAGGGCACATCATTATTTTTTTTTACAGCATATATCAATAAACTACTGAACCAATAAGACATGCTTTTGCTTTCTCCGCTACAATCATTTGAAGAAGGATATCGGACAAAAGTTTCCTATGTGTTACTCCAGGATAAAAATTTAAAACCTTTAACGGTTCACACACTGAGCAACCAACATCCAAAACATCTTTACATATTTTACATCTATATAAATAAATAAAATTGAAGTGTCTGTTTGTAATGTCAAAATAACAGCTTTTTATCTAATGCATATGAAAGTATATAAGGTACATTACGAAAAAATCTATTTTTAAAATTTTTTCCGGCTAATCTCCGAAACGGCTGAACCGATTTTGACGGGACTTTCACTGGCAGATAGCTAATGTTATAAGGAGTAACTTAGGCTACTTTGATTTTAGAAAAAAATAGGGTTCCGCAGAGACTATCACTTTTTAGTTAAAATCTACGCGGGCGAAGTCGCAGGTAACAGCTAGTCTATACTAATATTATAAAGCTCAAGAGTTTGTTTGTTTGTTTGAACGCGCTAATCTCAGGAACTACTGGTTCGAAATGTAAATTATTTTTTTGTTGGATAGCTCATTTATCGAGAAAGGCTATAGGTTATATAACATTACGCTACGACCCACGGGAGCGGCGCAGTAATCATAAACGCGGGTGAAACCACGGGCACATCTAGTTTATAATATAGGATTATTATAAAGTAGATATGCCCGAGGTTTCACCATTCACCATATTAAACCATTATTAAGCCTACCAAACAATTATTAAGCCAAGAGCATAACGAATACTGTGCTTTAATATGCACGGTATCCGCTACGCTCTTCGCTAACACTGGGACCACAAACAGCTTCAGAAATTGAAATAGCGAGTTGTAGCAATCCTTGGCTTGCGTTGCGTTAACTTGTCGAATCGGACGGACATAGTGCGGTCTCGCTCTCGATATAGACACACAGTATAATGAAAATACTCCAGTATTAGCTTGTCGCATAGTTCACTTTAATGTAGGTAATGATTAAAATAACTTACCATTACATATGCAAGGTTATCTGACAGCTTAGTCGTATTAAAGGTGTCTGACTTTCGAAAGTTATATGATTTTTCGAAATTATATGCGCATTGATTGACAATTATCGCCTGCTCCGTACCTCAGAGAGCACGTTAAGCCGTCGGTCCCGGCTGCCATGAACATCTATGGCAGTCGTTATTGGGAAGTCAGTGCCCTCTAATATCCTGACACTGGTCTAGCTTTAGGGTATCGTTAGCCTTCGGGTTGCGGAGGTCAGATGGCAGTCGCTCCGTGTAAAAACTGATATCCAGTCAAATCCGGTTAGACTAGAAAGCCGACCCCAAGTGACTTGGGAATAATAAAGGCTACGGAGAAGAGTCGTATCAAAGGTGTGTAGACTCAAGCCTTTCCCGGAGGGGTTGGTAGAAACTTTAAACCCAACGTAAATTGTAATAAAATTTACGAAATTAAACTACTTTATGCGTATAATTGTCGATTAGAGCGCGCACCAACAAGTTTGGGTCCTCATACCTCTGCCGAACGATTAAGGCATGAAAATCTCTGCTAAGGCACGTGTTTCCTTCTTCCTTCAATCGTTTAAGCGGGGCGTGGAAAACCACCTTCTTAGGCTGTCAAAGTAGAGACCTCAACATCGCCTCAGCTGCTATGAGGACGGTGTGGAGGCCACTGCTCTTGGACCTCATGATCGCTTACCATCAGGCGGAGTGTGGTCATTTTGACGAGCACAATAAAGAAAGAAACAAGTGAGAAACGGCAATGAATTGCCGTAAATCTTAGAGTTCGAAAAAATGGTTCAAGTAGATTTACGTGATACCACGTGACTTCAAGTCAGAGGACAAAGTTCATAGTCATTTCGGGGGTATATCGACTATGGTGAGTCGAATGGCGTTGACCGCGAGTCTCTAGCTCTTAAGGTTCTTGAGTTGAAAGTTGTATAACAGACAGACGGACGGACCAAGCTGTTGTATAAGAGTTTTACAAACTCTTAAAACTAGGTTTTGCCTGCAGCTTCGCTCGCGTTAATGTCAGTTATGTCAATAAATTTATATCCTTCGGGAACAGAACTTTTTTCTTGATAAAAGCTATCCTAAGTCCTTTACTATATCCCTGACAACGTGTATGCGCAATTTCATGATAATCGGTCGAGCAGTTAAGACGTGAAAGCAAAACAAACAAACTCACATTCGCATTTATAATATATCTACTAGCTTTTGCCCGCGGCTTCGCTCGCGTTAATTTAGAATTTGACAATCAATTAAGGTTGTACTCTGCTTGTAATAATACCTATAATTCAATCATGATTCGAAAGACACGTGGCGCCATCTATTACCATAAGAACGTTATTGTTGTTTTCCTCGGGAACAGTAATTTTTTTCGGGATGAAAGGTAGCCTATGACCGTTTCTGTACACCTGACAACGTATATGCAAAATTTCAGGATGATCGGTTCAGTGGTTTAGGCGTGAAAAGGTAACAAAGAAACTCATTTTCGCTTTTATAATATTAGTCATTAGGAAGTTAGGATTAGGATAAGTTGTTTAATTCCGAATAAAGTAGTTTAATTTCCAAGTAGGTACAATCTCTACAAAAAGATTTTTATTGTAAGTTGTAGTGAGATATTTTGTACTTAAACTGTCATTGGAATTGCATTGGTTTTTTGCTTTTCTTAGATATGTATATCGGCATTAAAATTATCCTACAATTAATAAGTAAGTTTACTTGGAATAAGTGAAATGACAAACTAATCACCAGTTGCCTATACATTCAAATGAGTCTATTACGATCCCGGCTAATAAAAGGGAGTAAGCAGAAAACTATTAATAACAGACCGATATAGACACATTTTAATGACAGAGTCAAACATTTTTCCGTTTTATAATTATCTAAATGGACTTCACACTAATTATAGAGGTCGATAATAATCCATGAAGTGTTAATTACACATAATAACTTTATTAACTACTTTGATATGCAAAGTGACTTAACCATAGACAATTTTAGTCTTTGGTTAATTATCCGTTTGGTAGAAGTGTGATATTTTTTGTTTTTCGATATTGTACGTTGTTGAGGTTAAGTGCTGCGGTTAAATTGTGGATGGGTGACCTTTGTTAAGACATGTTAGGTGTGGTTTATTTTTGTTTTTATATGGTAAATACGTCATCGTTTTGGTTAAGTAATCTGGCCGCGTTTAACATTTGGATAGGTGACCGTTGTTAAGACGTGATAGGTACTTACTTATAGTATATTTACGCCATAGGTGTTTTTTCCATTTTATAAGTTGTAAAATAACAAAATTGTATATAATATTTTAGCAAACGATCAGGTCGGAACTTGTCGCTTTTAATTTTTGGATGGCTGACCATTATCTGTATGATAATTGGACGTACTTTCTGAAAAACGTTCCAACCCACAAAGTTAACATTTTGAGATAATCGTGATTGAAGTTCAATCCCGTATTACTTCTTCATACATGTGAGTTGGGCTACTAAGTCACGATTTCATATTTAGAGCGATAGTAGAGCTACCACATTTTTCCAGCTAGTAAATAGTAACCCTGTGACTAATTTGCTAATAATAAGTCGATTTTGACCCGAGTGTGGGTTGGAACGTTTTTCAGAAAGTACGGCCAATTATGAATTCAATGACACGTGAATTCCACAGCAATTCATACCCAGATAAAATAAGATAATACAATGTATGTATAACAAACATCAAAATATCACAAACATTCACATAGGTATATAATATTCCTAAGATTCTAGGCATTATTTTATCAATTCCATTTCTTTTATCGACACAGCTCGGTGTCAATTTAGTATGGCGGCCATGCGTAACGTGTTACAAGCATAGGTGAATGACCTACAAACACTTTTATCGTGTCAAACGTCCTCTAAGTGACGCTGTTGATAACGCATTCGATACGGTGATAAGGAATATTGCGTTTCATATTGCTTACCTGCATACATTCAAATATTGTACCGATATAAAATTGAAATAATAAAATGCATACACACGGGTTTATATTTCACTAGATTATTCCCGCTGTTGAATGGACAGAATTAGGAATGAACACGTAAGAGGTAGTCTGAAAGTGGTGCCCATAGACGAGAAGGTGAAAGGAAATCGCTTGGCTTGGTATGGACATGTTATGCGAAGAGATGATACGTATGTAGGTAAGCAAGTGATGAATATGAGGGTAGAGGGACGAAAAGAGAGAGGAAGGCCAAGGAAACGATGGATGGACTGTGTGAGGATGGATATGAAAGGGATTACCCCTTGTAAATGATCAGATGACGGGTGACAGAGAAGTATGGAAGCGAAGAACACACTGCGCCGACCCCAAATAAATTGGAACCAGGACAAGAGGATGATGATGATTCCCGCTGTTGAATTGTCAATAGATTTTTATCTCTCGGAACCGATACTTTTTTTCTGGATGAAAGGTACCCTTTGTCCTTTTCGTCCGTAAAACTAACTAGTTTAATTTCAATATATTCACAAGCTTTTACACTGATGACATTAAGACTACAATCTCTGCTGTCCCCCTAAACTGTGGCGGAGTTACCATTAAATTTGAAGCTGTGTATACGGAGGCTGGTCCTCTGCGCAGATCCATTAAGCCGCGGTCTCATGATATATAGCCAGAAACTGTCACAATTGAATTATCTGTCCGTGTTAAATTGTACCAGGGCAGGCTGTGTTTGGTAATCATTTTTGTCAACTAATCTAAGTTTTCAAGTGAAATTGGAGGATGTTTTTATAAGTAGGCATATAAATTTTTGTGTTTATTTATTTAATTTTGTTTTAATGTCAATGTCGAAAAATATGTATTCATATAGGACACAAAAAAACAATTATGAATGTCAAAGGTTATCAGTTAGTGAGTTTAGCAAAATTACCGACTTTACATTTAAATTTGTTGCTGATAGGATCAATCAACTACCTAAACCTATTCTGGCAATTGGTTGATCCTATCAGAAGATACCTGCAAGAAACTCACGGCTAATCTTTCATGCAGTGGTTATCTTGATTATCGCAGCAGAAGTGTATGCGACTGTTGTGCGTGAGGTCTGAAGTGAGATGCCCGGATAGGACAAAGTTTTATTAGGTTTTCTGTCAAGAAAATCTCCGTAGCCCGGAGGCTGGCATCTGGAACTGTGTCCGGTTGGTGGCGATAGACCAATTATGCAGGACATCAAAACTATTGCTGGTTAAATGTGGTTGTAATACCCCATCGGGTAGATGGATACGTTATGGATGGTTCTTTTTTATATACAGAATTAAAAAACAAAACAAAACTTTGTGACAAAATATCTGTTTTATTTTATAAATACATATCTTAGTTTAGCTTTGTTATTTTAAGTGTTTTTATTTGGCTGCCAAGGTACAGGTTGCCTATATGAGGTCAAAGTAACTCTATTATACATTGTACATATGTATTTTACATTTACTATGTTAATAAATGATGAAAATGCCGCCATTCCTATATAAATTTTAAAGACGTCAATACTTTTAAAATTCATCTTACAATTTCCTCTCTGCTCACCCACTAAAGGGCCATACCGTGACGATTCATACCAACACAAACTTTACGACTTAAGATGTAAGAGGTCAGCTGTGTCCGTTTCAATGTAGAACCGGAAGTTGGCTTTTTTATGTTGTCGTTTGATTGGTAGCACTGATCCTTGTTGCATCCGGGGTATTAGTGAGGAAATGTAAACCATTCATAGGCAAGGCATTGAGTATACATCTGTTTAATAGTGTGATATGTCTATTGAATAGTCTTACTTTGTTTGAATGTTTAATATTGCACGGATGGCGTGATGTTTTTAGTGGCCGTCTTGACACTGCCTTTGCGCCGAGTGTTGTGGGTTCGATACGCATACAGGACAAAAAATTTAATGATCTGCCCCCGCGGAGGGCCATGAGCCAATGCATTCCCACAAGAAGAAAAAATGAAAAATTTGAGGTAGTCTTTGGGGACTGCCGATAGAAGTGAAAATTTAATCCTTGATCATAAACATATCCTTATAAACAAAAAAGAAGAAAAAGGGGTGGGTCGGATGCTAGTTCCCGATACTCTCTTTGGAGTTATTAAGGGGGTCAAAATTTCGTTAGTTTTTGCGTAGGACGCACCATTTCTGAGATATTGTTAATATTCTAAAATAATTCAAAAATGGAAAGCTTGGAAGCGTGACGATGACGCGAGTTCTATGATTTTTGGTCAACCAAGAAGTGCTCAACGCGCCTAAAGAAGTTTTCACTTCAAAAAAAGGTGTGCAGTCTATGTAAACAACATTATTTAGAGCCTATTATAAAACGTATACCTATAACTAAAGCTTACAAAACGGTTTCGTGCCTAAGCCCTATCACGGAGGTGTCCACAGTAATTTAGTGTTTATAGCCTCAATCGAAAGCCTCCGTTTATGACCAAACAATAGCACGTAAATTAAGTTGACAAGTGAACTCGACTAAACATCTATCTCTTGATAAAACAGGCTTAACTCGACATTTTGAAGTTAAGTAATTTGAACTCTAATACTGTAAGGTAGACTTCAAATTGCTGGGCTTCCAAATTTCGAGTTATGACTCTGTTTTTTTAAAGGGGCTTTATGTTAATTTTGTTTATTTTTTGTAGGTTTAATATATGGGTTTTGTGTTAAACTATAATGGAAGGTAATCTACTAAGGCTAGTATACCTTTGGGAATATAGGCTTTACACTTTGTATGTATGGATGGCCGAATATATTGTTAGTGTGTCAGCGATTTTGTGAGAGGAAGGAATGATTGTTTGTGTGGATACCAAGATCCATATAATTGTTTATTATTGTTGTTTATAGGGCTGGCCTTTATTTTGCAGAAAGAATAAGCATTGCCATTCAACGTGGCAATGCTGCCAGTCTTCTGGGCACACTACCGATCGACTGTGATGCGGAGGAATTTTATGACGCCTATTAGAGGGTTTTAGTTTCCTTTTTCTTTCTGTTTTATAATATTTTAGGTATAAGTTAGTTTTAAAGAATTGTGGTTATATATACATATTAATATATTGTTTATTTGTTTTATATCTTTGTTTTAATTATGTTTTTGTTTCATGTTTTCCTATCTTTAATTATTGTAATTGGTGTACACATACACATACACATACACACACATGCACAAACGCTATGCCGGTCATAAATGACCGCGCACAATATAATATACAATTTCTATTCTGCCTGCTATATTCAAAGTTTTATGATTTGTTTTATTGCAAGACCATTACAATACATTGTTGGTTATTTTGGTGACAACTCCTGCACTTGGTACAATTCCTGTGTCAAGACTTTACAAACATTCAAACACATTTTTAGAGTAGTAGAGCCTCGCTGATTTCAGCATGAATGGGTCGGTTAGACCGGGGAAGGACTAGCCTCTCACAGAATATCGACGTGAAATAGCAGTATTCCTACTGTTGTGTTTCGTTCGGTGACTGAGATTACCGGAAGCCCAATCGCCCCCTTACCCTCTGCCCGCTCCTTCTCCTTCCCACTTCCTTTCCTAAAGGGTCGGCAACGCGCAAGTAATGTCTCTGGTGTCGCAGGCGTCCATAGGCTACGGTGACCACTTACCATCAGGTGGGCCGTATGCTTGTTAGCCACCTTAGTTGTATAAAAAAAAACAGCCACAAATATGTCATCCACAATCTTTTTGGAATCTGGGTGCAGAATCGAAAAATTTTTGGATCACACATTTTTTATGCCCTGTGGATCGACACCAAGTTGATTGATGATTGATTACAGTTAGATAAATGTGTTTCTCTTTTAATTAGAATTTCAAGAGAATTAAGGAGACAATGTGCTGTCACTCATAGAAGTAAAAACTCTTTGTGTTGTACACTGGCACCAACTATTTTTTAGGATCGGCAACACACGAGTTATATAATGTTGCAAGGCAACAAAAACCATTCGCCATTAAGTCGAACCTTAGCTTACTTATCAACTTAAACTTTTCTTTAAAGCAAAAATCCAATAACAATGACCCACCCGGGAATTGAACACGAGACCTCGCACTTACGCCATATCAGTGGCATAACATATTCTTATAAGAACATTGGCAAGCCTCCCATTATCCCAAGAGACATTTTTTACAAAATACTCGTTGCCAGTAATCCACTTTCCTGGAGTGATTCTTGAAGATACGGGTAGGAGTGTGACGTTAGAGTGTTTCATTAGAGTTCTTCCCCTGGCACCTATTACGTAGCTGCGGAGTTGAAAAGTTGAGCGGCTGGTTCAGAGTTCGACAATGGACTAACTTTCTTACGGCATTATTTGGTTCAATATTAGGGCTACCAATCAAGATTTTTAAATTTGAAGTAGTGATATTTTTTGTAGTGATTATCCTAACTAATATTATAAAAGCGAAAATGAGTTTGTTTGTTTGTTACCTTTTCACGCCTAAACCACTGAACCGATCATCCTGAAATATTGCATATACATTGTCAGGTGTACAGGTGTACAGAAACGGACATAGGCTACCTTTCATCCCGAAAAAAATTACTGTTCCAGAGTAAAACAATAATAATGTTCTTAGAGTGCGCCACGTGTCTTTCGAATCATGATTGAATTATATTATTATATATATTATTACAAGCAGAGTACAACTCGAATTGATTGTCAAATTCTAAATTAACGCGAGCGAAGCTGCGGGCAAAAGCTAGTTGACTCATATTATGGCATTTAAAAGTATAGTTTGGTGAGTGTCATTTTGATATTTATATGTGTTTATGACCTAAATGGATAAAGTTATTTCGATTTGCAGTTAACTCCTCGTACAAATTTTATATATTTTAAATTATGATGGGTTTGTCATATCCGTGTAGGATAAAAACCCTTAATAAAATAAATATTTAGAAAAGAAAAATATATATTTTTATTTACTATATGACTAAGTACACATATTAATATTGTAAGTGAATGACAGTAAACTATTATATAAAAATGGTGTTAAATCTATTAAATTCGATAAATAAATGAAACTTTAGAAAAGTCAAGTTCTTTTGAACGAAATGACTCTAAAATTGTTATCAATAAACTTTTGTAATCAGTAGCTTCACAAATATATAGAAAATTACGCAGTTAATTGTCTTTAGGATCTAAATTATAATTAACTAGTTTCTGCCGGCAGCTACGCTCACGTGAATCTTACGGGATGAAAAGTATCCTTTATTAACATATAGAACCCAGTCTATCAGAGTGTCCTCCCTTTGTGTTGGAGGAACATCACACCCTGTTCCTCCACAACAAACATCCAAACACTTTCACAGTAATTCACATTTATAATATTAGTAGGACATTCAAATTGTAATATCTACCAAATTATTTATTTAATCGCAAACATTTACTTTCCATATCATGTCACTTTTTGTTTTGGCAACCCTACAGCCAAATATGGAAATTGTGTCTGCATTAGCCAAACGGTACAATGCGAGCGAAATGCTCCCAGATGTATAGGTAACAGGTTATGTCATACAAGCTTGGCACGCGGCGCCGCCTGGGCTTGAGATTAAATCAATATTATATAAGATTGATTTTTATAGATGACCAGATTTTTCCTGCAGTTTCGCTCGCGAAAATGTAGGTTAAGTTCGGTTAGGTTAGTTACAGTCCTTTTTCTGGATGAAGGGTACGATATATACTTTTCTGTTCCTCTGACACCGTGTGTATTCCTCTCAAATTGGCATTTATAATATTAGTTAAGATGTTAACTGGTTTATTTAATCTTTTAAAATCTTGGCTACACAGACAAACAAGCACATTTTTCAATGAGTAATAAAAACGAAATGAACTTCAAGTTGCCAGTCATAAATTTTGCTGAATATAAACTTTTATATTGACGCCCTTTAGATCCATTTAAAGTTTTGCTGACGCCTCTTAAGTGCCAAACATCTCTGGCTTTTACTATAATAATTTTTTTTCAGCCATTCTAGTATTAGATCCTGGCAACATTTTGTGGAATGGAATTGGCACGAATAGGCTTTCCTTTAAGTGCTTTAGAACTATACGAAATTGGAGATAAAGAGTACATGGTAATATTTTTAAGTGTAGGCTTTTACACACAGCCTGAAAGTATTCTATTCTATCACATACACACAACACCATCTAGCCCGAACTAAGCAGAGCTTGTACTATGGGTACTAGACAATGGATACACATACAAATATGTTTTTCTTAAATACTTACTTATTATACATAGAAACACCCAGACCAAGACAAACATCCATGTTCATGCACACAAATGTTTACTTGTGCGGGAATCGAACCCGCAACCTCAGACGTGGTAGTCAGTTACACTAACCACTACGCCATCGAGGCCGCCATAGTATTACATAGTATTACGCCTTCGTCCCCGAAGGGATGGACATAGATGTGTTTCAGGTCCCATGCAATAGAGACTCAGTTTCAGACTACGTGTTGCTAATAAAAATTGCCATATAGAAAACACTATTTCACTTTTTCAACCCGAGGATCGGATCTCAGACCTTAAGAATAGCAGTTGCAGTTACTGTCCCTGAAGCAGTCACAATAATCATTGCAAGAAAAAGTGGCTGTGAGTTTCTTGCAGGTATCTTCTCCTAGCGTCAACCCTTTTTCTGAACCTAGCAACTAACATAAATGTAAATTCAGTAACTTTACTAAACTTACTAACTATTAACCTTTGACATTCATAAGTGTTATGTTGTAACCTAAATGAATAAATCATTTATGATTTTGACATTAAAACATAGAAGTGACAAAATTAAAACACGACTTTTTTAAACGGTAAGATTTAATATAAGTACCACAGCGGGTCACCGTTGTCCACTCCAGAGGTCACGACCCGTTCCCACACTCCACCCGTGGTCATAAACGTGGGTCTTCAATCGGCGGCGTCGTAAAACGGAAGACCGGTTGGAGATTAAACGATCGTAAAAACTGTATCGGTTGTCACTGAAGATTGGTTGCCAGCAACCAACGATAACTTGAGGGGCTACCGATCTAGTATTTGATAAGTGAAGTTAGAGTTTAGTGCACTTTTGAGGTTACTTGGATAAGTATAGTATTTTTTTTACTTGTGTTATTTTGTTAAAAAATGTGGCCTACTGAAGCTAGAGACAGTACATAAAGACTTAATGTTTTTCTTTTGGTCATCTCTATTTATTGGAGCCATGGATCGACTTGGGAAGATATGGAGAAACAGAAACATCACAAGGCCACTAAAATGCGACTTGTCTGAGCACTAGTGTTTCCCATATTTCTTTATGGTGCCGAAACGTGGACTTTAAGAGAAAATGAGAGAAAGAAGATAAACGCTTTAGAAATGTGGTGTTGGAGACGAATGCTTTGCATAGCCTGGACGCAGTTCCGAACCAACATCTCAATCCTCGAAGAACTAGATATAAAACAACGTCTTTCTTTCATCGTTCAAGGTCGTATTCTCACTTTCTTTGGACATATTACACGTCGAGAGGACACGTCTGTGGAGCGACTCGTGGTTCAGGGCAAAATTGAGGGCACGAGGGCGCGCGGTAGATCACCAACGCGCTGGACCGACCAAGTCAAAACTGCACTAAATAGTCCACTCCACGAATGCACGAGGCAAGCAACAGTACGAGAGGAATGGCAGCGAATTGTGAAGCTTGCCACCACCCCTGTCATGACGATCATGACCACTCTGCCAAGAGTGTGACGACAGAGAAGAGATTTATTGGACAAAGAATACTGATTCGAAATAGAGATGACACAATGACTGCTCTCTCTCTCTATATGAGAGCAGTCATTGAATGATTTTATAACGAACTAGTTGTCCATCACGGTTTTACCTACAGGTATGAATACTGCCCCGCTCACGTGGGTCGTAGCGTGATGTTATATAATCTTTCTGAAGAATTTTGGCTATTAAAGGCATAAAGATTTTTTAAATCCAACTGGTAGTTCAAAAGACCGGATTTGATTAAATTTGATTAAATCCGACTGGTAGTTAAAAAGACCGGATTTGATTAAATCCGACTAGTAGTTCAAAAGATCGGATATATCCACTTACACTCCAATCACACTATTTCTTATTCTAGCTTTAAGCGTCATACCACATGTCTCTCAGCGCTCTCATTTCTACAGCATTTATTCTGCTCTCATGCTTCTTTTGCCATACTAAACTTTCACTTCCATGGATAAGTGTAGGCACTAATAGTCCTCTATGAACAGCCAAACGTGCCTTTTCAGATACATTTCGACTGTTCATAAAAGCGCGTAGAGCGCCATTCACTTTGTTGTCAGCAATCATTCTCCTTTCAATATCTTCCTCATGTTAACCATCCCTTGTAAACGAAGTACCCAAACATACAAACTCTTTGTGTGTAAAATAATGTAGGCAAAATCAAATATAGGCAACTACTACATTTGTAAATAAAATCCTAATCCTAACTAATATTATAAAAGCGAAAATGAGTTTGTTTGTTTGTTACCTTTTCACGCCTAAAAATCGATCATCCTGAAAATTTGCATACACGTTGTCAGGTGTACAAAAACGGACATAGGCTACCTTGCATTCCGGAACAAATTTCTGTTCCCGAGGAAAACAACAATAACTTTTTTATAATAATAGATGGCGCCACGTGTCTTTCGAATCATGATTGAATTATATTATTACAAGCAGAGTACAACCCGAATTGATTGTCAAATTCTAAATTAAAGCGAGCGAAGCCGCGGGCAAAAGCTAGTTACTAATAATCTTTTGAAACATAAACTACTGCAACCCGCACAGTCAAAAATAACCGTCCAACAACATTTAAGTATAAGTTTCAGTAACAATAACACTAACTGCGTACTAAACCGGACGTCCATGTTATTACTAGTTAACCCTAAAGTGAATAGTTTACTAAATCCTTAGCGATTTGCATGTGAATGAGACTTGGACGATTATAGCTACATTATGGCGTTGTTTTGATAGAATGCTTTAGTATGTTTCACGACTTAAACCCTACAGGGGTAGTATGTATGTATGTATTACACCCACATATAGCTATTCAGGTATACATATGGTGGCTTTGTCATTACCACTGCGCTGAGTGTTGTGGGTTCGAGTCCCACACGGGACAAAAAGTCTAGGTGTTCTTTGTGTCCGTTGTTTGAATTTTTGTAAAGTCTACACAGTTTTTTTTTTATACAACTAAGCTGGCAAACAAGCATACGGCCCACGTGATGGTAAGTGGTCACCGTAGCCTATGGACGCCTGCAACACCAGAGGCATCACTTGCGCGTTGCCAACCCTTTAGGAAAGGAAGTGGGAAGGAGAAGGAGCGGGAAGGGGAAAGAGAGTGATTGAGCCTCCAGCACTCTCACTCGCTGAGCGAAACACAACAGCAGGAATACTGCTATTTCATGTCGATATTCTGTGAGGGGTAGTCCTTCCCCGGTCGAGCCGGCCCATTCAAGCTGAAATCAGCGAGGCTCTACTACCTAAATTTACCTGTATTTAAAGTGCGAGATTTGCCTTCTTTTAAAGAAAGATTAAGTAAAAAAGGCCCATGTAATAGTGGACTTTAGGAGTGTATTTTAAGTTTGTAACAATCCTGGTTATAAAGATACACATGTAATTGCCTGTACATTGTACATTATATTATATTTTTAACTATTAAGTATGTTTATAAACTGTATGCCAAATAATCGTCCGCGAATAGCCCTTGGGTTTCGGCTGAAAAACAGCGATGCGGTCAGCCGTAGCAAAACATTTTCTTTATTATTTTTTGTATTTTCTCCTTGTTTGGTTTTCTTTTTTTGTTTTAATTATAGTAATTATTAGAAATAGTAAACACTTGTACTGTTACCATGTTAATATGTTGTGTTTTTATTGGTGTGTCTAGTAAATTACATTTCTTTCTTTCTTTCTTTATACCACAAGAGTAACAACTCAGTCAGAAAAACCTCACACAGAAATACATTTTAATATGAAACAATTATAAAGAGATACTGTAGGTAATAGCGCGGAAACGTGATATCGCTTGTTATAGGTACACTACAATGTTGCCGTCCCTCTCCAACACCAGGGTGTTAGACCGAGAGGTCCGAGTAATTAGCAAAGTTGCAAGTTCTCAGGGGAAAGTTGTGAATCGATATCATTAAAGTTTGATGTGACGCTGGCGGGTGGTGGGTTGTCGATGAAAAGTTGGTACAGGGTTTTATAAATGTACCTATTTTCTTCATAAGTGTTTTCGGTAATTGTACCGATTATGTTGGTGGTGGAAATTGTGGAAATTATCGTTGTAAGTTTTCTTAAGGTAATACTTTAAGTAATTTATATTAATACGTAAAGGGATAATCTTTGTTCGCACAAAGGTTTGTGAGATTTGGGTACATTTTTATATGGAGGAGTGCAGAAAGCTAAATTTAATGGATTACGATAAAATTTGGATCACTGGGTGAATTTTAGTTTGCCTGGTCCCGTGACATTAGTTTACGCTAATTTTATTGATTGTGACGTCTATGTTTCGATATCTGGGCTAAGCAAAGTGCTTTTGAGTTTTTCGTTTAGGTAGTCTGGAAATGGGACAACAGACTACAGGTTTACACTCTATGACCAGGGATTTTTTAAGTGAAAACATATTTAGGCGCGTTGAACGTTTCTTGGGTGAGCAAAAATCATAGAACTCGCGTCATCGTCACGCTTCCACGCTTTCCATTTTTGAATTATTTTAGAATATTAACAATATCTCAGAAATGGTGCGTCCTATGCAAAAAATAACGATATTTTGACCCCTTTAATAACTAATAAGAGAGTATCAAGAATCCGTCCCGCGACTTTTATTTTTAATTTATTTTTTAGTTTACAAAGAAGTGTTTATGATCAAGGATTAAAGTTTTCACTTCTATCGGCAGTCCCCAAAGACTGCTCCAATTTTTTTTAAGACGCAACTTCCTTACTAAAAGCATCTCATTTATCACTCAGGACTTAACAAACATTAAAAAAACTGACACAGAAAATCAAAACTCAACAATTTGTGGATCACACAGTTTATGCCGTGGCTATTAAATCACATAAACAATTCAGGCTTGCGTGCTTAAAACATATCTGGAAGCATCAGAATAATACAGGTTCACCTACCCATTCAGGAATAAACAGGCATGATTTTCTAACTTCTTTATAAATCAACGCAAAGACGAATACATATCTATGTTTAGAGGGGACCGAAAGAACAAAGTCTCTTTTACATATGCCACGTTTTCATCATCCCCTTTTACACTGGCACACTTAACGTATACGTACATACGAAAGTTTATAACGGAACACAAATAGTGCTATATCACTTAACCCGTCATCGCCGGTACATCAGTACATCGCAGTGTTTGCGAGCCGGGGGCCTCAAGTACCCCGTGTCTGAACGCCTAGACATTCGCTGCACAAACAACGCTCCACTCGAAGCTGAACGGAGCGGAGGGGGATTGTTTGCCCCCACGAACAAAACGTGACTTTTAATCGCGATAATAGCGCCGTAATAAGCTTGTTTTGGATTAAAATGTTACTACCGAATTGTTTAAATGATAACGTCCAAATTGTGCATTTGTGGACGTTAGATTGTTTTTGTGAAGGCTAACAATGTTACTTTGCTGAATAGAACGTTTAATAAAAGGTATAATAGTCATACTAATGTTAGAACTATAAATTAGAAATGATTTAATGTGTTTGGAATTTGTGTTGTGTTATAATTTTATAACACAACACAAATTCCAAACACACTCAGTTTCCCACAAGCCAAGCCGAATGGCTTGGCACGTGGGAAACTGAGTGCAGAGAGTGACTATTAATAAATAAACTACTAAATAACTAACTAACTCTTTGTTTGTAACAATTTCAATGTTCAACAAAGAAAGCGGTTTTGAAGATTTCATTTTCTCATTTGTAGCGCGAATGCTTACTTAAATTTTTACTAATATTGACGGGAATCAGCAAGGCATAAAAATATTGCGTTAAAATATAAAATAAATTTTATTAGGTAACTCGGATTTTAAAGACGCATATTAGGTACTCAGGATCATATTTGTAATGTATCTATGGAAACTAAAATTTTGTTTAAGATACTGGAGTAGTTAAAATAATATATAAGCCCTGTTAACAATTATATCACTGCTGGGCATAAGCCTTGTGCAAGACCACAAGTGCGAGTTCGTTTTACACACTTTCAAGAAAGTATAATTCTTATTCATGTCATCATGCCATTTTAAATGACTTCTCTATTTTTAGGAAATTTACAAGAGACTGTCACTGATCATTCATACTCAGATTTGTTTAAATCATTGATCCCTATTACAACACTACCGTCCCTCGCAGGACGAAGTCACGGCTAGCACCACCCAGCACTTTATAAATCACAGCAAACACCATTATCGAAAAACGCTTCAACGCTCGTGAAAAATAAAAAAAATCCTGATCTAGAAAATCTCGCCGCAAAGCTGCGTAGTTAAACATCGGTAGGTATTTACATATGTGTAGCGCAGAGTGGGGGTCGATGCGAACAGCGCTTGATATTGACAAGCGGAGGGTTATAAGTGCAGCATCGGCCCCAACACGCAACTCGCTGCGCCTTTAATGCGCTAGGCAGACGAGAGATAGCCCGCGGCGGAGATTTTTGTCCGAAAATACGTTGCGTGAATTTCTATTATTTTTATATATAAATTGAAAAGTCCGCGTGTTTAAAGTTGGTAGGGTATCAGCAGGGTATCGTCGGCTCTAGTGCGCTTTATTTGCGGTTTCAAATCAATTGTTTGTTTTGAAAAATGACATTTAGACATTAAATATAAATTACCTTGCATTTCGAATTTATCATGATTATTTATCCGCATAAAACTGTGGGTCAGTGCTTGACTGTTCCTAGAACTCTAGCAAGCGGTTAATACAGTTACAAACCAAGAATTAGTCCGAGTTTTGTGGATGTCTTTGTTAGGCGGACAAGAGTCCGCCGCGCACCCAGACCTTAATGACACAGTATCATGTTTATTCTACGTCTAAAACTTATCGTTTCTACATCGTTAACGCCGCCGACGAATGAAGCTCTAAACGATCCCCCTAAAAGCTGTTTAAGGTCCATTATGAGCGAAAATACCGAGGCACTTAAGGAGTGCGGGATTCACCGGTTGAGGGCGTAGCTTGAATTTTCCGGAGTACTTTTTCAGATTAAAATTTTGGCATCGGGCAAGCGGTCGGTAATGAAAGTCGTACGGACCATTAAGCAGAGGCTCGGCCGCCCATTACTTGTTCACGTTCACAATTACACCAGTTTGTGAGCTATGACTGTTACGCGGGTCGCGCCAACCGACCGGGTCCCATCGACCGCGGCCGGCCGCCGATCGATCGGCGGCTGACGGTTGGACGGTAATGACCTTCAAAATAAAGGGACACTTTTTTTTCGTAATTTTGGTATTGCATCTCGTTTTATTGTTAATTATTTAATATTAAAAGTGCTTATGATACATATAGATTTATAAATAACACGATCAGCAACAGGAGTCGCGAATATTATGAAATTCGTAAATAAAATTACATTTTATTTATATGTTGATCGAAACTTAAACCGAAAAAAACATAGGTAGGTACATGTGCATTATATAATAACATAATACAAGTGCATTTTAAATGGAGTAGGCGACCATTTACAAATAATGCACATGTAACATGTAAGTCTCACATCAAGTACGTTATAATGTTAGAGATTCAGATTTAGTTCAAGATCAGATTAAAGGGTCTACAACAGATCAATTGCAATATAATGCATTTGATCTCTTGTTGATTCTTTAATATCTATACTAAGCGCAGTTACTCGTTACCTTAATCATTTTCTATGATGCATGCAAGACTGCGTATGACATACCTGAAAACAAAGAAAAGATAATAAATATAAGTTAAATATCAAGTCAGTGAAAATTCAAGAAATGTAAATTGTAAAAGACACGGAAGGCAAGCAGTTATCAAAATTCTGGGTGAAACCATGGGGGACAGCTGGTCTAGTATCACTTGCTTATCGCGATGTATGTTATTGAAGATTTATAATAACGTATAATAACAGGAGAAGAAAGCTAATTGGCCACTTGAAACGACACAACAATTTTTTGAATACATCTCAGAAGAAAATTTTAGGGAAGGCGAGGAAAGGAAATATCCAGAAGTACCTTGACGTACCTCCAACAAGTGAAGGGAAAAGTGGAAGCAGAGTCATATCAAGAAGACAGACATATGTGGCGATTATTCCACCGACAAGAGCTAAGCTCTTAAATAAAAGAAGACATTTATAATATTAGTAGGTAGAATATAGAAAAAAAAATAAGAAAGAAATCTTTATAGCTACACAACTATCAGGTGGTCACAATGAGTAAAAAAAAGAAAATAAAAAAAAATCAACGTTTTAAGTGCCGGCAGAAGTGAAAACTTGAATATTAACGTTGTGCATTTTTGATATTTTGGAATGGTTAGGGAATAATTTTGCACGAATTGCTTTAATTATCAGTATAAAAGTATCATTTATGTGGTAAAATACAATATTCATTTATTGCGTCTATCGTACACAAACATGACAATTCTCCCTCCGTCTTACGAATTTTCGATCAGGACGCGAGTTTAAAATTTTTTACACATCACAAAAAAGTGCACAACGCCGCTAAAGAAGTTTCCACTAAAATAAAATAGAAAGGTTTGTATTTATAAAATCTTAAAATGTTACAAAATCTTCTATAACCGATTCAATATAATTTAATATCGTTAAATTCTTACGCCAGCGAACGAACAGGCACAAGTAACTTCATTCTAGCTCTGTGAGCTGGAAAACTAGCTAGCAAACGTGTTACCTATATTGGGATCTAATCCGGAAAGGTCCCGCTACATACAGGTACATACATGTAAATACATATATATAACTGTGTACGTAGCTCGTTAGACGGGTTTCAATATGGCGTCTGTTGAGGGATTAATTCTGACTTTCCAGAGACAATTTTATTATATGTATAGATAACTACACTTGTATTGACTGCACGGATGTACATAAGTGGTCCGTAGTGGCAAGTGATCATCTGCGCCGGCCACAACACGGCTCGATTCCCACATGAGTCAAATATTTGTGTGATGAAAAATTAAATTTTGTTATGATCCACAAATAGTCGTTCCGAGTTTGATTGTTATTTGTGTCGTGATCCCCGCGACATAGGATTTATTCCCAGTGAGAGTCTTTACAATAAAATAGAATATAAAAAATATCAAGAAGATAATTTCTTGCCAGAATATCTTGAAGCACCTTTCCCAGACCGAGACCGTACAGCAGTCACGATCATTACCGCTACGAAACCAAAACAATTTATAAAAGACATGCCAAAATCCTTTCATTCTTACATTTGGCAACATTAGAACCACCTAATATTGCCAAATGAAAAAATTTGGCACTACAAGCCTTTTTGGTGTATAAACGATTTTTCGACAGTGTTTTACTTGGTCACCCACCGCAACACAGCCAACTCAGTATGTTTTAAATTATGTATGAGCCTGCCTACCTCCTACCGTGTGCTTTATAATGATAAATTGGTAGCGCTTTTATTACCCAAAATGTAATTAAAAGACACGGGACTTATTAAGTTATTAATTTATTATGTAAGGTATCTTTTGTATAAACGAAAAGGTGGTTTGGAAATAAAAATTCCTTTTATCTTTAAGACGACGCAGGTTGGAATATAACATAGTCATTGAAAGACACACAAGTCATTTAAAGAGCGAGATTTGAAACCTTAAAGTAATCAAAAATAGCGCGCGCTTTCAAGTAAGTATCAATTGTAAGTAGGTAGTAACATTGTAAGCACTTACACGTTCTAATTAAAGTCATTAAAACCAAATTTCTTATTGTTTTTTTTTTTTCATACTTCTTAGGTGGCAAACAAGCATACGGCCCACCTGATGGTAAGTGGTCACCGTAGCCTATGGACGCCTGCAACACCAGAGGCATCACCTGCGCGTTGCCTACCCTTTAAGAAAGGAAATGGGATGGGTAAGGAGCGGGAAGGGGGAAAGAGGGTGATTGGGCCGCCGGTATTCTCACTCACCGAACGAAACACATCAGTAGGAATACTGCTATTTTACGTCGATATCCTGTGAGAGGGTAGTCCTTCCCTAGTCGAGCCGGCCCTTTCATGCTGAAATCAGCAAGGCTCTACTACTCTCAATATATATATATATATATAAAAATATGTATAGTTTAAGCAATTTTTCATTTCTAATGGATATTGTTTAAAACTATTTTAATCATAGGTATACTTAACTATATATGTTTGCAGTACATGTTGAAATGTTTTTTGTAGACCCTTACTTTATTAACAATATAATAACAATGTAATATTAGAAACAGCCTGAAACACAGGTCTCTGACCTAGTTCAGGCAATAAAATGTAAAAACAGACTTTATAAACAAGACTTTTTGTGTCCAATATTTAAATAGTAAATGTTTTCCTTTAGATGAAATATAGTTTTAATGTGAATTTAATACAATAAGTAGCCTGTAATGTGTTTTGTAAAGACTTTTATTTATTGAATTTTTTATTATTATTATTATTATTATTATTTGTATCTCAGAGACTGCTTCGAGCTGTGCGTGAGGTCTTGGATTCGAGCCGTGGGTCAAACAAAGTTTTATCTGCTGAAGTTTTCTGTCAAGGTATTCTCCGTAGCAGTACGGGGTACGCAACTATGCTCATAAAACGGCAGTAGACTAGCTCCCGATTCAATCAATCAATCAATCAGCCCACCGTAGTCCACTGCTGGACATACGCCTCTCCTATTTTACGCCACAACATCCGGTCTTCCGCATTCCGCATCCAGTCTGACCCAGCTACCTTTTTCAGGTCATCGGTTCATCTGGCTCCCGATTACAAAGGACCTAAATCTAAGGCAGACTAAATATGGGGTAATATACCTCTGCTTACGAATTAGAGATATAGGCTTTGTCTGTGTCTGCATGTATGTGTCACTGCGCTTCTAACGCAAAAATGGGTGTAATATGGCTTTGGCCACCCATTAGGGGATATCCTTACTATATATAATATTATAAATTCGAAAGTAACTCTGTCTGTCTGTCTGTCCGTTACCTTTTCACGGTTAAACCACTCAACTGATTTAGATGAAATTTGGTACAGATATAGTTTAAAACCTGGGGAAGGACATAGGCTACTTTTTATTGATGTAGGTACCACGCGGGCGGAGCAGCGCGCAAAAGCTAGTAATATTATAAAGTTGAAGAGTTTGTTTGTTTGTCTAACCGCGCTAATCTCAGGCACTACTAGTTCGAATTGAAAAATTCTTTGAGTGTTGGATAGCCCATTTATCGAGGAAGGCTATATTCTATTTAACATCATGCTACGATCAATAGGAGCGGAGCATGAATGAAAAATTTTGCACAAGCGGGAAAAATCTTTTAGTCAAAGTCAAAAATCATTTATTCATTTAGGTCACAAAGTAACACTTATGAACCTCAAAGTATATAGGTTAGTGAGTTTACTAAGTTACTGAAGCTGAAGCTTATGAAAAGCAGACTAAGTTCCGCGGTTCAGTTACTATATTTATATAAAAAAAAACAAAGCTAGCATAATTAGGGTGCATCTGCCTACCCCATTTGAAGCTATCAAACAGGCATGAATATATTATGTATGTATGTTTATCAAACTAAACTAGACAATTCCATCCGTATTTTTTTTTGTTACGCGCATAGGTCACATGAGAGTATTGTTATGATACTTGTGATTTATTGCGACTTTCCCTCTCCTCCCTGACAGATTAAGACTTTGAATAGTAACTGTATTTGTCCTGGATTTATGATCATACTTTTATACTGTATTAGCTAAGCTCGGCTATGCTTCGCTGTGGTATAAAAGTATATCAAAACATTTTATTTATCGATTTATTTTATTTATTTGGGATCTCGAACAAAGAATATACACTGCAATTTACACAGATTTTTTTACATAAGTATTATGAATGTGTACCCTTCAATTACAGGAGACCACAGCATGTAATAATAAAAGGCAAATTAACAACTAAGATTAAAAGTTAAAACAATTTAAAATATAATGTGTTTCATAACCAAAACATGTATAAAGTGCAATAGGTACATATATGAATAAACAAATAAGACATATTAAAGCAAGATGACAATTCATTTAACTGCTTCTTGAATTTACATAAGGGTTCACAAATGTCAATTTCATAGGTTTTAGATAATATGATGTTGTATAGTAATGCAAAGTTCTGTAAAAAAATCAGTTCAAGCTATCTACTACTTTTTCAGAGTTGCGGACATACATACGCAATATGATTTTTTAACAAAATTGGCTAAACAGTATTCTGTGATGGAATTATTTCTTTTGGAATTTATAAGGTGCTTATATATCTTCTCTATACAATAACGCAGAAGCCTTACTTCTGTGTTATTGTATACAGAAGATATATGCAACGCACTCTATGGCGGTTAACAAGCATAAAGTCTGAGAGTTCTTTGTATCCATTGTTTAACTGTTTGTAAAGTCCCCCGCAATACAGGAGATTCTAAGGCTATGATAGGAGGATTTATAGCGCGAGAATTGAATTTTTCGAAAAAAGCACAGAATGACCGATGCATTTGTAAAAAAAAAACCTTTTTCTTTCTTTCTATATGTGTTGAACGTTAAGCCTCCTCTTAATTCTGTAATCTATATATTAATACGTGAAGCGAAAACTTTGGATCCCTTTTTACGAAAATTGGGCGGACGGAGGAGTATGAAATTTCGCACAATTATAGTTTATACAGAGATAAAGTGACGAATGCTAATATTAATATAAAATATGCATTAGAAATACATTAAATTAATGAAAAACCATTACACGCACACAACCATGCATTTGACACACGCAGTCGAAGCGCGTAACTATGGTTACACATAAATATTATTATATCAGCAATATCTTACAGGCAAACTTTGGTCGAATTTCGAGCACTAGGCGACCGCTAGTTATTATTATTATTTATGAAAGTTTTAATAAGTCATTCACATTAAAACTGTTTGTTTTCGGCTATAGTTTTAAATCCTGTAATCTTAAGTCTCCATAAGTGTATTCGTGTTTTATAGCAATAAATTATGTGTATCAGGGGGATAATACCGTCTTATCCGATTGATATGTTGACTTGTTGTCAAACTACAAACAAACAGACGGGTGGGCCACACACAGCTCCGCTCTATCTTAGCTTAGCTTAGAGATGAACGGAACTAAATAACTTTATTGATAACTAGCTTTTGCCCGCGGCTTCGCTCGCGTAAAAGTAGGTTAGGTTATGTTATTAACAGTACTTTTTAATGGCTTTTGTTTAACTTCTCACCAGATATAGTAAAATATAACGTCAAATATAGTAAATGATCACCAAATTGCACAGCAAAATATATTTAAAGAGATCAAAGTAAGCTTCGCGGGGCTCCGTCGACCTACTTTGTTTTTTTTTTTTTGGGTGGGTTTAAGAAGGAACCGAACATAACCTAACCCTTCCGAGACGGAATGCAGTGATTTGAGGCGTATAGGTGCTCGTTATGATATATTTTAGTAAGCATATTTTGCTGCGCAATTACTATTTTTGGTGGTAATTATATTTAATCCCTTTTTTAATAAAATATAGCCTATATTACTCGGCGATAATAAAGCTTACTAATGGTGTAATAATTTTTAAAATCGGTTCAATAGTTTTTGAGTTAAATCCTCACAAACGAACAATAAATCAAATCTTTCTTCTTTATTATATTAGTATAGAGGAGTTTAATGTACTGAATATACTCTCGTAATATCAAACAAACATTTAAATTTATTTATTTATTTAAATATGGTCACCTTTCTAGTCGTTAAGTTGTCATCTGACCTAATGCCAACATGACATCTGAATTATAAATGTAGTATTATCACGCTTACAGTTAAAAATTATAATCGTTGTCTATTATGTAAATGAAATGTCTGAGCGCACTCTTTTTAGTCTTCTTCTTTTCGTGTGGTTAGTGACCAACCTGTTGTCAAGAGTTGTTCTAGCCCGTAGGCCTCTGACATGGCTTAACGACTGCTGTCAATTTGACAACAACCGGGACCGACTTTTACGTGCCCTCCGAAGCATGGAGACGCTCAGATGAAATACGACTAAGCGGTCACCCATCTATAGAATGACTAGCACCCAACGTTGCTTAACCTCGTTAATCGTTTACCGATCAGTGAGTGCAACTGGCTATGAGCGCCTCTTCTCTCGTTTAGTGTAGGTACGATAAGATCTATGATTTAAATCTTTGTCCCCGAAGGCATAAGACATGTAATACACATCTACATTTCGCCAGCTGTGTTTTTAGGTACCACATACTTGGGTTTGGCCCAGCATTTTGTAGTCTATCGGGCAAATTTGTTTACTGTGCTGTAACCAAACTAATCCCAATAACACTACACTCGACTCGGGAATCGAACCCGTAATAGGGATATTGCCCGATAGATTACAAAATGCTGGGCTCCGTGTTCCCCTTTCCATTTACTGAATACATTCCCAGACTTTGTACTGTTACTGTGCAATAGACAATTTAATAAAAACCCCGGATCATAACAATATTGATTCTAGGCTCCATTTATATACATATGTCTCTATCACAAAATGCAATCTCAATCAAATAAAATTACGCTATCTTATAAATAACCCTCAAATACGAACAGTCCTTTCTGTTACTAATACAAATTAAGTTCAAGAACCTTCCACGCGTACCTTAAAATCTGGCGCGAATAAATAAATTTGCGTCCGGTAACAAAGAAGCCGAGCGTAACGCGCAATAAGAGGGAGCTCGTAAATAAAAGCGATTGTCACATACATCGTGTTACATAATAACAGTTAAGGGACGAGATAAACTAGGGCTGTAACAGAGAAACATTGAATGGTAACAGATAGGAAGTAATTTGTACCGTCCAAATTTTATGTTTATTTTATTTTTATTACTTGAAAGAATAATGGGCAGTAAATATTATTTGAAAAGGGATAGTATGGTATTGTTAGATTTAGGTCAATATTTGTCTATTTTATTGCAGTCTATTTAAATATTCTCCTTTATTGAACTCTCATTTCAAAGAGACGATAAAGTATACGTAGATAACGAAATAAAGCAGGATATCTTTTTTACCTCAGCGGTCATTTATTTCTACGGGTAAAGTAATAAAGGTAACGTCTTTTGTTTATTATACCTCGAACGATACTATTGACAAAACTAGCATTTCTTGACTGAAGATAAACGCTTACCGTAGGATGAGATTAAATATCAAATTTATCTAATGTTATAAATGTAAATGTGAGCTTTTTGTTTCGCTTTCACTCTTTAACTACTCGACCAATCATCATAAATTTTACATACCTACACATTGTCAGGGGTACAAAAAAAGGACACACAACTTTCATCCAGAAAACAAGTACTGTTCACAAATAAACGAAGCCGCGAGCAAAACCTAGTTAGTAAAAATCTATACTAATATTATAAAGCTGAAGAGTTTGTTTGTTTGTTTGAACGCGCTAATCTCAGGAACTAATAGTTCGATTAAAAAAATCTTTTAGTGTTGGGTAGCGTATTTATCGAGCTATATAAATCACGCTACGACCCACGGGGGCGGCGCAGTAACGATAAACGCAGGTGAAACCGCGGGAACATCTAGTATTTATATACAGCTACTAGCTGACCTGAGCAACTTCGTCTGTTTTACATAAGAGAATTTTCCCCGTTTTTGCAACATTTTTCATTGATGCTTCGCTCCTATTGGTCGTATCGTGATGTTATATAACCTATAGCTTTCCTCGATAAACGGGCTATCCAATACTAAAACAATTTTTCAATTCGGATCAGTAGTTCCTGAGATTAGCGCGTTCAACCAAACGAAACAAATGCTTAAGACAGTAAGAAGGATGCGTTATTTACTTTTCAAAAAACCTAAATTTCTATTAACATTGTAAAAGCAAAAGTGGCCATTAATTTGTCTTTCTTTAAAGTAGCAACGAGACAACGAAACGAATAGCTGTAACCTCCTTTTTATTTCGAATAAATTTCACGGTTCCAGAGGATAGGTTCCTTTGAATGATGGGAGTGAAAGTTAGTTAATAATTCAGTCAAAAAGTTTATAAAAACAATCCAGGTAAATAGACAAAACCAAAAAGTTTTACGGTTTTTTAAAGACAAGATATGGACAAACTTTGAAACAACAGACACAAAGAATATTCAGACACTTGTACCAGCTATCTGCGTATCGTGATTGACTACTGAATAGATACCTATACCTTGTCTGTACAATCAATAACTCATTAAAAGACATCCGAATAAAACATTATATGTAATAGAAGCTACATTAACAAAATGGCGCACATTTTAATACAATATAGCGTCCGAATTTGAAATTCGAACACAGACCAATTCGTACCGTTCTCGATGGCATTAATGGCGTATTTTATTAAATTGGTACAAAATATTTGCGTTGGCATGTTACGATTGCACGTCGACCGTTTTACGTCCAAATCGAATAAATCCACTCGCTTCCCTAGTAATGTGCTATTAAATTTGTTTGATTACATATTACGGGGGAACTGTTTTCCTATAAAAAAATATTAGAATTTTATTGGATGACAAACGCTTTATTTGAGGTTTGGTGGCGGGAAATGTGTTGGGTTATCGTTGGTGAATATTGGTGAGATGTTCTGATGGAATTATTGCTGATTTTATATATCAATGATTGATCTGTTCTCGTGAGGGTAGTTGAATATCGGTTAATGCTTTCGATTTAGGCAATGCTTTACCAACACTTACCATTTCTATTGCGCCGATCATTGCTGGGTGATGCTAGATCGAGCTTTGTACAAAATAAATAACTGTGTGGCTGAGCACTGACAGTTCTTCCGTGTCTGGCCGTTTATTCAATATCCTTTATCTGGTGTTCATTAGTATAGTTATGTCAATTAGGTACTTTAAACCTTCTTTTAAGTGAAAACTTCTTTAGGCGCGTTGAGCACTTCTTGGGTGAACAAAAATCATAGAACTCGCGTCATCGTCACGCTTCCACGCTTTCCATTTTTGAATTATTTTAGAATATTAACAATATCTCAGAAATGGTGCGTCTTACGCAAAAAATAACGAAATTTTTACCACCTTAATATCCCGTAAGAGAGTATCAGGAACTAGCATCCGACCCGCCCCTGTTTTTTTTAAACTGTTTATTAATAAATAATTATAAAAGCGAATGTAAGTTTGTTTGTCACGTTTTGTTTTTTAGCCTTTAGCACTCGACCGAGAATCATGAAACGCATACACGTAGACAGAGGTACAGAAATGTACATAGGGTATCTTTCATACAGAAAAAAATTATTGTTCCCAGGCGAAGCTTAAGCAGGCAAAAGCTAGTTATCTATAAACGTCTAATAATAATAACTAGAATTCCATAGACATTTCCTATCCCTCTGGATAACAAACTCCACGTGAATCTATGTATATTAAATAAACAATTAATTATGTAATCAATACTTATTAAAACAAAACCCAAATTATTAATCACAACTGAACAAAACGCTACACGTGTAGGAAACCCATTCCAACTCGATTTATTTACACAAAATAGTGTTTCGAATCGACTTCTCGATTAACTAAGCCTAATTCGAAACTTGAATCGTTCTGAGTCACGAGATACGGCTGAAGAGTATTTATTCGATAAATTCGATATCGTCAATAATTTCGAATAAGTAATTATTTACTGTTGTTATTATATTTGTATTCGTTTTCCTCGTTCGAGTCCCGTATTTCTATGGTGACGGGTTGGAAGAATTGATGATATCGGTTTTGAGAATTATTAGTATGAAGTTACCACTTTTAGGCATATTATTTGATTCACGAACTTATCCTTTAGTTATTTTAAAGACTTACTTAATGGTTATGTACGGTCATATTTAACGATCGCATAAAAAGTGGCAATGTCGGTGAAAATCTGCGAGATAAGATTTAGCCTGTAGCTAAGAACAAATGACTAGAACAGTAGGCTAATCACGTAATTAAATAAGTTCAGTTGCAGTGCAGTTGCAGTTAAGTTTCGATCAAAACAGCCCTTTTCGTATTCTCGTAATTTTGACAACCACTGTCAGATACGCTCGCGTCAAGTTCGCGTCACGCGAGCGCTTTAGAGTATTCTATTGCTGCGCGTTTTATGTGCGTGATTCAGATCGCAACTTGATCGGTATTCACCTATTCATTTGTCAAAAGTATTACATACGACTGACGTACAGTTGACGCGCAGCACCCGCGCAGTTTACGCATAGTTTACGTGCAGCTCACGCGCAGCTAAACAATTACAAGAATACCATTTTGCACTAAGACGTAAACTTAATTGCAACTGCACCGCATCTTGATCGGCGCGTCAAAAAATTACGTGAATTAGCCTACTGGTGTGTAATCCTAACTAATCCTAATCCTAACTCATATTATAAATGCGAAAATGAGTTTGTTTGTTTGTTTATTTGTTACGCTTTCACGCCTTAACTACTCAACCGAACAACATGAAATTTTGCATACACGTTTTCAGGGGTACAGAATAGAACATAGACCTTTCATCCAGAAAAAATAACTGTTGCAAACCTAACCTTAACCTAACCTACATTTACGCGAGCGAAGCCGCGGGTGAAAACTAGTAACTAATAAAACCTAGGTGATGTCGCTCCAATATTCAAGAAAATAATAGATATATCTCATTAAAATTGACATGCTAACTTGTACCATAATTTAAATTGTAATTTTTTTACATAATATTGTCTTACGTTATTGAAGGAAACAGTAACTAGGAAAAGTATTTAACAGTAGTAGTTTAAAGTTGAAATCCCTAAATCGACTTCGTAGGTAAATCAAGGCGGCCGCTGCGGGTGCAACCTGGTAAAATGAGGAATCACAGAGCCTTACAAAGCACAGTGTGAATGTGGTGATCTCAATCAAACCATGTCACATGTGTTGGAATGCCCAAATTCTTCCTGTAGGTGCATGGAGGATGATGGACGCAACTGCTGATGCGATTGCCGTGGCAACACAGTGGGCAGGATATATTTAAAATAATTGTACCATCGACTCGAGAAGAAGAAGTTTAAGACTGCGCCGAGCTTAAGACAGATAATGACAGAGCTCGTGCGGCGCATATTCAAATCGACGCGCAGCCGCCATAATAAAACTGTGTGGAGGATTTGAAGTGCTTTTTTGATAAATATGTATCTTTGTTGTCCACCAATAATTTAAATATTTGGGACTGACAAATTGTAATATAACTATTTATGTTTCGTTTAAGCTGTAAAATAAGATAGATTTCTACTGTTATAATCTAAAAATCACGTATCACGAGCAAATTTACGTAATTTTGTAGGTGAAAATTATGTAATAATTGTGTTTTATAAAAAATAAACAATGCGATAAAATCCGTATAAAGTTATTTAATTTCCAATGGAAATTGTTAGGCTTTGTTAAGCTTCTTATTAGAGATTGTGTTAATAAAAGGACATCCTAATCCTTACTAATATTATGAAAGCGAAAATGAGTTTGTTTGTTTGTTTGTTACCTTTTCACGACTAAACCACTAAACCGATCATCCTGAAATTTTGCATACACGTTGTCAAGTGTACAGAAACGGACATAGGCTACCTTTCATCCTGAAAAAAATTACTGTTTCCGAGGAAAACAATAATAACGATTTTATGATAATAGATGGCGCCACGTGTCTTTCGAATCATGATTGAATTATATTATTATATATTATTACAAGCAGAGTACAAGCCGAATTGATTGTCACATTCTAAATTAACGGGAGCAAAGCCGCGGGCAAAAGCTAGTATTAATTAAATTAAACAAAAATTTGCGTGGCCCACAAATAGTTAGTCCGAGCCTGTTCGATGCCTGCCGTTCGATGTTTCATTGCTTAAATGCTTGTAAAATTACCTGCTATAAATGCTTATTCACTTTAATCGTGAAAATAATAATCGTGAGGAAACCTACACGTCTACATAACATTCCAACCCGTACAGCCAGCATCAGGGACAGCATGGTGGACGATGGCCTTACCCTTCTCACTATGAGAAGAGGCTTGTGTTGGTGGACGATGGCTTATCGCTCTCACACTAATAAGAGGCCTGTGCCCAATGGGACAGTTTACATATAGGCTTGATATTATTATATACCTATCTACGAGCACATAACAATAAAGTCACAAGTTTTTGAAGTGTAAACTTCTTTAGGCGCATTGAGCATTTCTTGGGTAAACAAAAACCATGGAGCTTGCGTCATCGTCACCGAAGGCTTTCCATTTTTGAATTATTTTTGGTTTATAAAGAAGTGTTTATGATCAAGTATTAAAGTTTTCACTTCTATCGGCAGTCCCCAAAGACTGCCCTAAATTTTTGAAGTGAAAACTTCTTTAGGCGCATTGAGCACTTCTTGGGTGAACAAAAACCATGGAGCTTGCGTCATCGTCACCGAACGCTTTCCATTTTTGAATTATTTTTGGTTTATAAAGAAGTGTTTATGATCAAGTATTAAAGTTTTCACTTCTATCGGCAGTCCCTAAAAACTGCTCCAATATTTTTTGAAGTGAAAACTTCTTTAGCAGCTTTGTGCACTTTTTTTGTGATGGGTAAAAAATGTTAAACTGACGTCAGGTCACGTGTCCTGATCGAAAATTCGTAAGACGGAGGGAGAATTGTCAACTTTGTCAACTCTCCAAGTACTAGGCTAGCATAACCAGGAAAGAGTTGAAATGAAAACTATTTGTTGCCTTGGCAATCGTAACCATAGTTACGCGCTTCGACTGCGTGTGTCAAATAAACGCTTTGTCAAAACAATTGTCATGTTTGTGTACGATAGCGCAATAAATGAATATTGTATTTTACCACATAAATTATAGTACTTATATACTGATAATTAAAGCAATTCGTGCAAAATTATACCCTAACCATTCCAAAATATCAAAAATGCACAACGTTAATATTCAAGTTTTCACTTCTGCCGGCACTCCCGGAGTGCAACCCGTTGATTCTTTTTTATTAGCTTTTTGTCCTGACTTTTCAGCACACACCCAAACCTTATAGCTACACGCCTTACAAAACAAAAGCATATAAAGTCATTACATTCTTAATCCACCGGTTAGTTTATAGGGTCGTAGCGGCAAGTTATTTGCGATCACTCCGATGCTCTCAAGCAGCCCTAAGTACCAGTGTAACGTCTGCTACTCTTTGTACTTAGAAACAACGTATTTGTTTTAATCTGAGCTATAAAACGTAAGCAGTAAAAGGTTCAGCCCACCGTCCATTTACGAGGGGCCGGCCTCTGTTGTTGATTTGTACTATTTACGGAGTTGGATCTCATATATACGTTTAATGCACGCATGGCACAGAGGGTAAGTGGTCACTAAGCCAAGTGTTGTAGGTTCGACACGGGACAAAAATGCATGTGATCCATAATTATTGGTGCCGCGACTGGGTGCTCTGAAGTCTCTTGCGATACTGGGAACATTATTTGCACGGCAGTTGACACATTACAACAGTCTTTGGAGACTGAAATGAGGCGGGTCGGATGCTAGTTACTGATACTCTCTTAGGGTTTCTTAAGAGGGTCAAAATTTCGTTATTTTTTGCGTAGGACGTACCATTTCTAAAATATTGTTAATACTATTCGCAAGTTTGGAATCCTATGTATGACGTTTACATTTCTAGATTGGAATCTATCCAGCGAAACTTTACAAGATACCTTCAGTACAAGTGTAATCGATCGCGATCGTAATTATGAATCGAGGTGCAAAAGGTACCATTTATTACCACTTAGGGACAGAAGGAGTATATCAGATATCTCTTTTCTCGTTAAGTTAGCACAATCTTATATTGACGCCCCACAACTTCTCTCCAAGATTCAGCTACGTGCCCCTACTAGATCTGTTAGGATACCTTTTCTTATTCTTAACGTCCCTCGCTGCAGCACAAATTACAGACAAAATTCTTTCTTTTTAAGATCCGCTAAGTGTTACAATAAATTGGTTGACTTTCTGAACTTGACTTATTTACTACTAAGCCGCATGTATTTAATCAAATACTTGCCAAACATTGGTACGAATTGGTTCAATAACTGTTTAAATTGCACTTCACGACGTATTATTGTATATGATGTTTTGTTACTGTTATAGTTTGTATAATAATCCATTTATTACTGTAATATTGTAATCATTTCTTTAATATTTTTTTTTTAAACATGTATGCTCTCATTGTTATCTAAATGCGAAAACATGTAATTGGTAGCTAGTTATATTATTTGTTTTTATCTTTAAGTTGTTAATACTGTATGTTTTCCAATTATAATAAAAAAAAAATATTCTAAAAAAAATAATAAAGCGTGACGATGATGCGAGTTCTATGATTTTTGTTCACCCAAGAAGTGCTCAACGCGCCTAAAGAAGTTTTCACTTCAATAAATATAAATTTACTCATACACGTCTTCAAAATTCACCTTGTATACGTAGGTAGGTGAATTCTCTTAGATTACGTAGATGACTAAAGTTCACTCTGTACAGAGTGAAGTTAGAGGTACAATAAACCTACATATCGTCAGCTATATTTTAAGTCCTACTTAATAATAAGCAGCGATAGTCTAGTGGTAACCGTTGGACTGCCACGCAGAGGTCTCGAGTTCGAATCCAAGGCGCGCATCTCTAACTTTTCGAAGTTAAATGCGTTTTAAATAGTTAATTATGGCTTGCTTTAACAGTAAAGGAAAACATTGTGAGGAAACCTGCATGTCTGAGAGTTCTCCATAATGTTCTCGAAAATATGTGAAGTCTGCCAACCCGCGCTGGGCCAGTGTGGTGGACTATGACCTAAGCCTTCTCACTGTGAGAAGAGGCCCGTGCCCAGCAGTGGGTCAGACATTATTATAATACTATAATTGATAATACTGGAGTATATGAGGCTATTTCCAGCCTGTGCAGCTACTGAGAACTTATTAATAATGTCCTCCAGACCGAATTTCGGTCATGGCGGCCAATCTTAACGGAGACTCTCCATCTGCGCATGAGATATTATAGTGCACAAGTATGTGCGCAAACACAAGTGCATTCTTTGTTCCTGCTCAATGCGACTGCTGTGCATGAGGTCTCGGGTTCGAATCTCGGGTCGGGCTAATAAAAAGTTATTGGGTTTTTCAGTTAATAAATCTCAATAGCAGCCCGGAGTTAGGAAGTTGGCGGTGTAAGACACCCCCGTGCCTCGGAAAGCACGTAAAGCCGTTGGTCCTGCGCCTGATCTCTCTTCGGTCGTGTCGGATTACCGTCCCATCGGATCATGAGAGTTAGGGAATACAGAGTGCACTTGTGTTTACGCACACACTTGTGCACTATAATATCTCCTGCGTAGTTGGCCAGTCTCCGTTAAGACTGGCCGCCGTTTCCAAAATCGGTCTGGAGGATATTATTATTATTATATTAACTCGTCAACTGTCGAGCGGACATACGCTGTCCGCAAAAAAGAGTCATCAAAAAAAAAAAACGACAAGTGTCGAGCACACATACATTTGTCCATTTGTGTGTGTTTGCACAATGAATTTTTAATTATTTTTTACGTATTTCCCCTAGACGTTGAAGAAGTTAATCAACTGCAGATTTTAGAAGTTAGCAAGTTATATTTATAACAGCTGCCTGATGATGATGAACCCGTTGTCTAGAACCAGAGATGAGGTGAATCTCGTAAATTAAATCCAAGATATAACGTAGTTAACGTGGGCAAATCCTAGTACAACTAATAAAGTTTGTTAGTTATAAAACTATAATATACATCGACATTCAAAACTGTGCCCCAGGGCCTCAGCTCGGGGCATTGCGCTTAATCTTACGGCACAATTACATCGTCTATTTGCTCCGATACCCGTTTGTCAGTATCCTAAATTGCGTACGGGCGTTCGACTGATATTTACGGCTGAGGCCGTGGCGTGGCCGTGACGTCTACATCAATGGCCAAGCCAGGAACGTAAATTAGCGAGCCCGCACAATACACCGCCGAACCTCCACCGCAGAATTAACATAATAAAAAGGGAGCATTCATATAGCGCTCGTAAATATACTTTTATGGCCATCGCTCTAATGCGTCCAAAAATGTCGTCGGCAAGGGCCGACCGCCGGCGAAAATCGTCCAAACTTTATAACACAAGAATTCACACTCACAGCCTAGGGTAACCATAATAAAATATACGCATCAAGAAAATCCGGACGATCCTATAGAACGCGTATGCATAGATAACGCGATATAAAAACGCCATTAAATTTACGAGCATCGATGTGCGCACAGCGTCAAGTCATCAAACATTTTATGAATATAAATATGTACATATTTTTTTCCGTGCACGCATTAATTCCTTTATTATGCTATCCATATTTTTATATAAACATGTAATCTCTTGGAGAAATTCATGAATACATTTCCTTCGACCATAAAAATACATGTTTGCTGAATGTAAATGTAAACAAATGTCTTCATGTGTCTGACGTCTGTTAACATACACTCACACTAACGTAGCGGCATATATTTATTTTTATGTTATCTTAATGTTATAATACATTCACTTGTACAACAATATCAATAACATAAACTACAATAAGAGTGTAATTTGATAAACAGAGAGGCTAAATCCCAACCGTTAGCTTTTAACCTTCATAAATTGGTTTATTCGCACGTTCTCGGTTCGCGTGGCTTGAACCGGTGTCCGGCGAGATATGAACTTATGGTTAGCGTCGTGTATGAGCGATTCTAACGTGGTTTAATGACGGCTTCACTATACACCGCGGTAAATAGCTTGGAAAAGATTTTTTACCCGAAAACCCGCCGTCCGTTTCATTGATAAAATCGACATTGTCATGCGGCGAGATGTGGCAATTTCTATGTGAATTATCGAAGGGTACCTATGATGTATTTTATGTCAAAAGTATACGTGCATATATGCTTCTATAGAAGGCTAGGAAATAGAAAATCAGTGAACCCTAACGATTTCTGTTAAGGAAGGAATTTAACCAAAAAGAGATGTCGATAGAGGTACTCGTAGATTGTTTGATTATCAATTAATCATTAGTGAAAAATAGCCAACAAAAGTATGTACTCGGACGAGAAAACACAAATAGTAAAATGATATATGTTATAGTTCCCATAAAAAAATGCGTTTCCACAGATTTTTATATGCATATTTCTATAGCAAATTTTTCACCGTTACAGATACACATAGAACGATACATCACAAAATATGTCATAACACAAAAATGGAATTGTTTCATCAACTTATTTCCATGACAGCCGCCTGACAAACGCCGTGAAAGATCCTAAACCGAAAAATAAAAAACGTCCCTTCTCCGAAATTCTAAATACAGGTACACCGACATGATTTGTTTAAGAAAGTCAGTTTATTTGGACAACACAACTGATGAATTGTCGTACAAATGTTTCCTTTGTTCAAAACATTGTCATCTCATTTCTAAGGTTCTTAATTAAAGCCGTGCAAGGAAAACACTGTCTTTGTTTTAATCGAGTAAACTTATTCCATTACCAAGACTTTCAAGCAGACACTATACTGCAATAAAATTAAATGTACGAATGTTTCTTACAGAGAGAGAGCTTAGAAAAATCGCGTGAATTTCAATTTCACAATTTCATCTGCACGATACTGTGATATAACAACCTTAAAAGCTTACAACAAAAACGTCATATCGTTAAAGCAAAACCAAAAAACATTTGACACTTTCATTTCTTCGCAAATGAAAAATAAAGAGGCCGCGGGAGGCAGTAGAGAAGTCATTTCTGAACGAATTATGCTCTTAAGTAGATAATAAACGCGGCAATACGGACGCGCGGCAAGACACGACTACTCCGCCGCTCGCGGCTTTAGGTTTAGCTCAAACCCACACGACGCTACAAATTCCATGGTCGCAGTATATCAGTTATGGGCTTCTTTTTTGAAGTGAAAACTTCTTTAGGCGCGTTGAGCACTTCATGAGTGGACAAAAATCATAGAACTCGCGTCATCGTCATGCTTCGTCATCGTCACGCTTCCACGCTTTCCATTTTTGAATTATTTTAGAATATTAACAATCTCAGAAATGGTGCGTTCTACGCAAAAAATAACAAAATTTTGACCCCTTTAATAACCCGAAGAGAGTATCAGGAATCCGACCCGGCTTCTTTTTTTTTGTTTTAATTCGTCTAGTGTTTATGATCAAGGATTAAAGTTTTCACTTCTATCGGCAGTCCCCAAAGACCGCCCCAATTGTTTTTTTAAATCTGCCAGCACTATGAATTACAAAGAGTTTGTAATTCTATGAAGTCACAGGCTCACATATCGATTCTTCGATCGTAGTGACTAGTATGGATTTCGCCTACATCTCATGAATATGCGCCGTGTTTGGAATACATTCACCAGGTACGGATGCATAAAGGAGGTCAGACAAAGTGACGGGACTAGTCAATAGGGCACTGCGCTATTCTCATTGCCTTATATTAATGTGTAAGGTGAATTATGAAGCTTAGCGATAGCTCAGTGGGGAGACCAACAGACTGCAATGCAGAGGGTCTCGGGTTCGAACCCACGTCGCGCACCTCTGACTTTCGGAAGTATTATGACTTTTCGAAATTATGTGCGTATTGATTGACAACTATCGCCTGCGCCGTGCCTCGGCGAGCACGTTAAGCTGTCAGTCCCGGCTGCCATGAACATCTATGGCAGTCGTTATTGTGAAGACAGTGCCCTCTAATATCCTGACACTGGTCTAGCCTTAGGGTATCGTTAGCCTTCGGGTTGCGGAGGTCAGATGGTAGTCGCTCCGTGTAAAATCTGATATCCAGTCAAATTCAGTTAGACTAGAAAGCCGACCCCAAGTGACTTGGGAATGGTAAGGGCTATGGAGAAGAAGGTGAATTATGAAGGAAAATGTAGGCTAGTGAGACAGATTACATACTTCTATATAATAAGTATGACTAATTGTATATAACTTAGTTCCTAGTAGTATATTGTAAGTGCCATTAACACCTGTGGCACAGGTTTACCCTAGTACACCCATTTATATTAACTACAGATATATTAAGTACTTTAAGGACTGTATTCATAATTTACCATTGTGATCCTAACTAATATTATAAAAGCGAAAATCAGTTTGTTTGTTTGTTACCTTTTCACATCTAAACCACTGAACCGATGATTCTGAAATTTTGCATATACATTGTCAGGTGTACAGAAACGGACATAGGCTACCTTCCATCCCGAAAAAAATTGCTGTTTCCGAGCAAAACAACAATAAAGTTCTTATGATAATAGATGACACCACGTGTCTTTCGAATCATGATTGAATTATATTATTATAAGCAGAGTATGCCGCGGGCAATAGCTAGTCAATAAATAAATAATAATTATTATTAGCTAATACATTACGCAAAATGCGACGATATAAATCAAATAAATTATTGCACTGACTTAGTGATCTATTAATTCTTAAACGCCAAGTATAGGAGTCCACTGTTGCTAGCTTTTTGCTGACGGTGTCAGAAGTATGTACGCTTCTTTGTCTCTAATTCCTACGTTTCCTCTACGAAGATGATCCCTTTTACTGAAAAGCGGATTAAGGTAGTAACATTGTTACTGGTTTTCATCTGGTAAGTAAGAATTACAAAGGCTCATACACGCCTTTTCGTTACATTCCTTTCCTTTTATCCTTTCTTCTCCTTTCCTTATCCGGGTTCAGCAACGGTGACCTTAGGTTATATAAGTTCCATTACCCGTTTATCATGACTCACCCATATCATTGATTGCTTTTTATCTTTACTAATATTATAAAGAGGAAAGATTTGATGTTTATTTGTTTGCAAGAGTTTAACACAAAAACTACTCAACCGATTTTAAAAACCTTTAGAAAGCTATATTATCATAGATTAACGAAGGCTATATTTTACGCAAGCGAAGCCGCGAGCAAAAGCTGGTTGTTGTATAAAAAAGCCACGCGATCAGAATATAACAAAAATCGCAGGACCGTCACGTGAGTATGAACCGACCTTTAAACTGAAATACCGTCGTGCGTAATTACGACTTGTTCTTTAGTGGGGTATGGCAGTGAGACAATACGCAGGAGACCTCTTACAGGCGCTCGCCAGACTGTGCAGTCTGGCACAGTCGTGTGACATGCAGCCTAAGTTATGTGGCGGAACTGCGCTACTCCCAATACCTACAACATTTATCATGGTTTTATCCTGGTCTGTATGCGTTATGGAGTGCGTGGGTTATTTAGTGAGGTTAAATTATTCTTATGCTGGGTGTTCCGGGTTTGTGGTTCCTTTTTAGTTAAACCTAACTAATAATATAAATGCGAAAATCAGTTTGTTTGTTTGTTACGCTTTCACGCCTTAACTACTCGACTAATCGTCATGCAATTTCGGATATATGTTGTCAAGGGTAGCGAAAAGGACATATAAATCATCCAGAAAAAGCACTGTTCCCGAGTGACAGCAATTAATTGACAAAATCTAGGTTATCGCGAACGAAGCCGCGTGCAAACTAGTTATTAAATAATTATGCCTTTATGATATATGACTATAGATTCACGTCTACTGAACTTTTCACAGGTAGGTATCTACCTACCTCTAAAAGTTAAACAGACAATTGACGAAAAATGGCAATACCTATCTAGGTACTTTTTTTAAATATATTGACACGCAAAGTGATTGTAACGGATCTGATGGAAAGCCCAATTACAGACCAGATACAGTGACTTCGAGGAGAAGATAGACGTCTTCTAGCCGTCATCAGTGTCAAGCCGATCTCACGAGATGCTTCTGCACACTACGTTTGAAGGACACAATGTCATAGAAGGGACTGAAGGGAGGTAACACATGTGCCGGAAGACCGTTCTAAAGTTGTATGGTACGGCATAAGAAGGAATTGCTGAACCTTTTGGTGCGAGGCGGGATTGTGCTAACCGTCCATCCGTGGTTACGAAGACCGGCACGTGGGATTCTCAAAAGGAAGGCGGAAGGTGGGATAAGTTCATATAACTCTTCGGAGCGTTCGCCATGATAGAGGCGATAGAATACGCTGAAGGACGCAATGTTTCTACGAAGTTGTAGCAGTTCGATGTCCTTCATAACCTCCTGGCTGTCGATTATACGTACGGCATGACGTTGCAGTTTATCTAAGGCATCGTGTAGGTACTTAGCGGAACCATTCCAAAGGTGCGAACAGTACTCCATGCTGCTACGAACTTGGGCCTTGTACAGCAAATACCGCTGTTCAGGAGTAAAGCCAATTTTCGCCAATTGTGTTTTTAGGTGCCATCTAAAAGAGAGCGACACTATTGCCAGGCTCCAGGTATGGTTATAAACTCGCTTTCTTTGCAAAATTCGTAATTGAAAATGTCATAAGACTTTGCAGGTTCGGGACCTCATTATTGCATCTTAACCACGGGTTTTAAAGAAGCAGTGGATCATCTAATTAATACTTACGTAAGTTCTAAAACTAAGTTAATTTAAGATTAATTTCTGATTAATTAATTTTAATTTGTAATCTTTTATCTAAGTGTATTGCTCTAATCTTTTAATTATCATTTGCAGTGTAACGTTTATACAAAACTAGATTTTTTTGTAAATCAGTTTATAGATCTGACTGGCGATGGCGTAATTATCAATCATAAAATCCCCCGTTCAACAAAGATTTTTTTTTTAGGGGATTCTTCGTACAATCGTGGTATTTGAATTTGCGTCCTTTCGACAATATTATAGATCTACATTTATTGTAACCACATCATAGCCGAGATAATATGAGTGGAGACTTGGATATAATATCTAATACTAGCCAAGAGTATCGACAGTCCTATTCAAACTCCCATTTTTATTTGTCAAGTTTGCGCCACCATTCAGCTTGTCATAACTGTCAGATTTAATCTCCAAAAAGTTTTCACCCCGCTTTTATATATTCTATAGCTTTCATCGAATAATCCGAGCTTTACAAAAGGCGAAATATGTTTCATCTGTGAATCCTTTCTACATAACAATGGGGGTAAACAGAGATTCTACTATGCGGAATACAAATCACATATTGCCGGAACTGCATACCAGCGACCAATTATTTGACGAACAATACCGAGTTGATTTACTGAGTGTTGTCGCTTTGTGGTGTCGATGGTATGTAGGGCTGCCACACTGGCCAATAAGCTCTATTATTTACTATTGAAGTAGCATTATACAATTTAAAATTATAGTTTTAAACAAATAAAACTAACTTTAACATTTAACGGTTTCTATCTTTAATATGTACGAATTTACAAAAAGAAAGATATACAGGTGTGTATGTTTATCCATTGTCTAGTACCCATAATACAAGCTCTGCTGAGTTTGGGCTAGATGGTGTTGTGTGTATGTGATAAAATATTATTATTATTTGTATTGTAGATTTGTATCTTGTTTAGACCGATGCTTTAAAAATTGGACTGATGCTTATATATATGATGGTTTTTGCATATTGTCTTACCATAAATATTTATTAATTAAAATTGAGATATTCTGGACCTATATAAAAAATTCAGACATACTTAGGCTGTCTTTTTCGTATGACTTAATAAAAAACCAGCCAAGTGCGATTTGGACTCGCGCACGAAGGGTTCCGTACCATTATTTACAAAACGGCAAAAAAACACGTTTGCTGTATGGGAGTCCCCTTAAATATTTGTTTTATTTTAATTTAATCATTTATTTTTAAAGTGAATATATAACTAAATATTCTGTGAATATTTCAAGCGTCTACCTGTTGCCGTTATCAATATCGAGCAATAACGAGCAAAAAAAAATACGTTTGTTGTATGGGAGCCCCTTAAATATTTATTTTATTCTGTTTTTTAGTATTTGTTGTTATAGCGGAAAATTTCAACTGTCTAACTATCACGGTTCATGAGGTTCAGCCTGGTAACAGACGGACCGACAGACGGACAGTGGAGTCTTAGTAATAGGATCACGTTTTACCCTTTGAGTACGGAACCCTAAAAAGAGAATAGCTGTTGATTTTATTTCAACTTTTTCAAAAAGTTGACTTCAATTTGAATTGTTGTTTGAATGTGTTATTTATTTCAAGTATAGAACTTGAAATAAATAACACATTCAAACAACATATTTTTGAACAATCTACGTACCAAAAAACCATATTAAAATCACACCTTCAAAATTAATAGCTACCTTTTATACACAACACAAGACACAAGACCCATAATATGTAAAACGGGTTCTTGTTTTCTCCACCTTTGTCACAAGCAAACATCGGTGCCACACATTAGTTCCCTAGCCTCGTTCTTGTAATTTCCGACGTACCAACCCTATGCGTATGTGGGTTTCAAGATAAGGGGTCGCTTTGTTACGAGCGTAAATATAAATTGCACCATAAATGTCAAATGGACACAATTGTTCAGGCGGATCGTGATTTCGAGCGATTTAAGTACCATCACAGTTCGCATGACATTACTGCGATGAGAATTTTAATTATTACGTGGAGAAAAGAAATTTTGTAATGTAGGATGACGAAAGATATTCCGTAAGATTCTGGGACCGACAAGAGGAGAGAAGGGGGAGTGGCGACAAAGATTTAGTAGCCAGATTGAAGATCTAGTGTCAGAGCCGAATATCATCGGGGAAATAAAAGCTACCCGACTTCGCTGGCTCGGACATGTGGAACGAATGGGAGAGGATCGAGCTGCCAAAAGAGCATATCTCGGGCGTCCCACCGAGCGTCGTCCGGTGGGTCCTCCAAGGTACCGCTGGAAAGACGAAATAGCTAAAGACCTGAAAGAGATGAATGTGCTCGATTGGTCTGACTTGGCACAAAATAGGAAAGAATGGCGCACTTTAATGTCGGAGGCCAAGATCCACTTTGTATCGCTGAGCCAGCGAAGCAAGCAAGCAAGCAAGGATTTGTTATGTGCAATATATATTGTACTGACTTCCTCATTGAGACAGCGGTAGTGAAAGTAATTGCGGTGCCAGAGGTCTCAAGATGGATTCCCAGGTAAAATGTAATTAAGTTCTTTTGTCAATCTTGGACTTTACTTTACGCCGCCTGTTACGTCGGTTCTAAAACTATAACTGACGAAATGTGGGGTGTATGAAGCTGCGTATATAGTCAATAGGATATAGTCGATAAGAACATAGTTTTTATATTACACTCGTGAACCCGTAACAATATCTTTAAGTCAAGTGACATTTATTTCTTTACTAGCTTTTACGCGCGGCTCCGCCCACGTAGTACCTACATCAATAAAAAGTAGCCAATGTTCTTCCCCAGGTTTTAAACTATATCTGTACCAAATTTCATCTAAATCGGTTGAGTGGTTTAGGCGTGAAAAGGTAACAGACAGACAGATAGAGTTACTTTCGAATTTATAATATTAATATAGTAAGGATATAACAAAAAAAGCAAACAAGGATACGCTCAGCCTGATGGCAAAGTTATTTGCATAAGTTCATTGTTAAGAATGCTCACGAGCTCTTGCGTTATCTGTTTGAAAATATTCTATAGCGGAACGACGTCTAAAAATGGACCAGTTGGGCGGCAATAAACTTGACCTCATATAATATGACTTTACCTACCATTTTAGCGACATATAAAGTGCAAATATAAATTATGTGTTTTTACTATATATAATTCATGATTCTTCCTCCATCGACCACAAACCGTCTACATTCGCCAATAACTCATCCAATACACTTTTACAAGTTTAAAACACATTTCGACGAATTATTTGCGTAAACAAAGAATTTAAGCGTTAACCCGTTGCCAAAAGATATATCAAAAAAGTTTTTAACTGCTTGCAAAAATAACGACTGGCTCAAACTATATATTCACTTAAGTTGTCCATAGATAAACGATTCGAATGAAATATTGGGAGTGGTTGGAAATCTTGTGTTTGGTAGAGTTAACGAGAATGCTACGACTTTGTGCTGAACCTACTTGGGTGGTGTGTGGTCTCATATGCGAGCTTGTAGCGGGTGGATGGGTTCTTTGAAACCGTAGAAGAATGCGCTTGTATTTGCAGACAGTTGTATCGATCGATTTCCGAGAACCCCACTGGCGATTTAAATGAGGCATGGTTACTGTAACCTATAGATGCTTGAAAGGCCTTACGTAGATATAAATGAGCCATCACAAAATTTGTAACGCAACACTAAACAAAGACCACTCTTTTTAGAAGAGGTTACATCTATAATTTGTTTAAAGCCTGCGTTACAGACAAAGGACCCGGAACAAATATTTGGGGACCACACAAATTTTTATACCGTGTAGGAATGGACCTCAACACTCGGTGCGGGACCAGTTACAAAGCGTCATCCAAGCATTCCAGTATAAGTTTATCCCTTTTGAAACGACAACGCCTGCTTAACCAGTCTAGGTTTCTGTCCACTTACAAGCGATAATTCTTCTACATCCTCACATTCCAGCTCAAAAAACAAGCTGCCATCAGCCTTCCTATCTCTATCTATCATGGATATTAACCGCATTACCCGCTACCGCTCTCGCGTCCTCTTCCTCCTCAACCCAAGCCCTCCACTAATGCCGGCGGAGACGGCAGAGGTAGCCAGTCATCAGTTGCAGCGTTCGTCGAGTGGAGTCGGGAACTTTCCCTCTACGATTATAATCAATTATTTACACGCGCCTGTCCGTTACCTACTTCTGTTACTTACAAAGGGATAGTTGCTTCTTAGTGTTGACATTGTTTAGTAGAAAAGTTGTTGCCTTTTGATCTAGTTTGTGTAGAATAATAATACACAACACATCTAGCCCAAAACAAGGAGAGCTTGTACTATGGGTACTAAACAATGGATAAATATATACTTCTTTTTGTAAATTCATACATATTATAGGTACATAGAAACACCCAGACCAAGACAAACATCCATGTTCAAGCACACAAATGTTTGAGTTGTGCGGGAATCTAACCCTCGACCTCATGCGTGGCAGTCGCTTACACTAACCATTACGCCATCGAGGCAGACAACTTATCAGAAGAGAATTATCATTCTAATATTATTCATGGGAAGGTCTGTAAAGATTTTTAGGAGTGTAGTACTTAATCGTGTAAACCGTTAAACGGTTGTATATGAAATTTAGCATATCGAACAATCGGTAAGAAAAGGCAACTGCACTTTTTGTAATGTTCATTTCATTTATTCAATAACAATTTTTACATCGTGTTTGAAAATTATTACATAAAAATTATAAAAACTACAGAATGGCATTATAAATTCAAATCATTAAATTATTTAAGATAAACAGTCACTTACTCATATTATGGATATATTATATTACATTATTAAATCAGAAAGAGAAAAAAAAAAAATAATAAAGATGTCAATGACACATTATTTATAAATCATCAACTGAATAGTAACACCCCTTCAAAAGAAATGTTTTTAGTTTCTTTTGAAACTCGGACTTGTACAATAATGTTTTTAGTTCGATAGGTAATTTATTAAACAACTTGATCGATCTATGAGAAGTACTATGCTTAACAATATTCAGATGAGGAACAGTTTTAGACTGAAAGTCTTTCCTTCTCGTATTCTCGCTTGTTACTCTATCTTCTTGCGTTTCATATTCAGATATGTGTTTTGCAAAATTGGTGAGCAATACCAGAATATACAAACTCGGTACAGTCAGTATCTCTAAATCTTGAAAGTATTTTCTGCAAGATACATCTTGTCTAATACAAACTATAGTTCTAATTGCCCTTTTTTGTAGTATGAACGCCCTTTGGATATTATAGTCATAGCTCCCTCCCCAGAACATAATACTATATCTAAGTTTGGACTCTATTAGAGCAAAATAGACTTGCCGAAGATGTGAAACACCGACTACGTTACGCAGACTTCTCAAAACATAACAAGCCGAGCTAATGGACCCTTCCAGAATAGTAAGTTCTTGTTTCCAGTTAAGATGTTCATCAACGTGAACACCGATGAATCTAGCCGAATGTACTGAGCTGACACTCTCGCCGTTAGTAACACAACATACATATATTGTCTTTCTTTTTTGCCATAGACCGGAACAGCATGACATTTGTTTTGCTAGGATTTATATTGAGACCGTTAAATGTAAACCAATCATGAAAAATCTGTAAAGCAGCATTGATTTTTACATTAAGACCATCAGTGTCATTGGCCGAGACAATGGCATTAGTGTCGTCAGCAAACATTATTAATTTTGCGGTGCCCATTGATAATTACAAGAAAGTTTGTTACAAGAAAGTCATTTGATTGTTTTTCTTTTCACATTCCGTGTCGTATTATTTTGCTTATACTCTATAGTAATTGTTTTAAGCATGAGATGAGCCTTATACTTTCGTGATTCGAATAGTTTTTTAATTTCATTTTTAAGTATTTTCGCTAAGAAAGGGTTACATTTATGTCCTTGTCTTACCGAAGGTGCGATATAGATAATCTTTATTATAAGCGCCGACATGACAGTGCGGGATCTCAAAAGGGCAACCAGGGGATATCATAACAGGTAGTTGAAACCAGAGCAGCTCTACGTGAGGAAGTAAGATTGTTTAGCTGCGGTCTTCTATGTTGCATCAGGTTTCGTGCTCATTTCTCCGTTTGGGAAAACTGTTATTGGAGTTTTCTGTCGAAAAATTAACAAACAGTAGCAGCTTGGAGCCTAGAACTATGCCCGGTACCGTAATACACTGACCACTTATTACATAAGACCTAAAATAACAGTTAGCGAAATGTGGTTATAACACACCACTGCTTAACCCATCAGAGACAGAGGCGTCAATCTGTGTATATGCATTACACCTAAAGATTTTGTCACGTCTTATACAAAATTATTCCCGACATCTACATTCTAGAGAGCGGCACTATTTGTCTTAAGCGGCACTTGTGTCACGACAAAGCTATGTCATAAGGTCTCATCAATCAGGATTGACAGACCTATTTCAAACTATACAGAACACATAACTACAGATGGCCAGCTCCTATTAGTATTGTGCATAATTGCATTTTTTTTATAATTCTGTTCTGTAACCGCGCTATGTCCTTACCAATAGGTATCAGGTGCTACTGTATTCGAATGTAATTCGAATGAAATTATAGTAATTTACCTATTACCGATACGAGCGTGTCGAAACCGATATTTGGCTTATTGACGAACGAGGTTTTTATACAATTATGTGAGATCAGAAATATTAATCGCGCACTGTCAATTCTTCAAATGACAAATCAATGTGGTGCCAGCGCAAGAAAAATGACAGCTGTAATCATAGACTTGGATTCGATTTCCGAGTCCAGTAAAGCGCTATTGAATTTATCTGTTCGGAAGTTCTCAGAAGCAGTCGTCCTTTATTACGTGGGACCTAAAAACATAACTGTGCGAATTGTAATTTGTAAGAAAATTGTTATTAAGCATTTCATAATATATGAATCTAAGAAATTATTACATAATAATACATTTACCTCTTTGGAGATATACAAATATCGAATCGGCCATCTGTACTCATCCATTCTGTGACTAAATTAAACACGTGTTGAACTGGACACAAACCTATAGAAAACCAATGTGTGGTTTGACAAACGACAACACTCTGTCAAGCATTGTGCAAAGTATTAAGCGACATCACGAACGGGTCCAAACGGATTAAACCTTAAGCCTTTCATTTGTTGAAATAAAAGAGACTCTTTGTCTTAAGTTGAAAGAGCATTGTAAGGTAACACTTATTAAGTTTAGTTAAAGAATTTCGAGGTACATTTTAGTTTGAAAAACTCTTATACAACAGCTTTGTCAGTCTTTCTGTTATACAACTTTCAACTCAAGAACCGTAAGAGCTAGAGACTCGCGGTCAACGCCATTCGACTCAGTATAGTCGATATACCCCCGAAATGACTATGACCTTTGACCTCTGACCTCTGACCACTAGGTATCACGTGACCTTTGCATATTACTTGAGCTATTTTTTTAACTTTAAGATTTACGGCAATTCATTGCCGTTTCTCACTTGTTTTATATAGGTACATATAGAAAAATAATTTTGTTAAAGATCCTCTAAACGCGCATTTTTTTACCGCAGTGTGTGGCTGCAATATCCAGTATATTGCAGCCACACACGGTAATAACAGCAGTACATAGTATACCCAAATGAAATTTAATTAAATCAAAAATATTTATTTGTGTGACATAGGTGGTGTTCATAATCTATACTAACTAGCGGTCGCCTAGTGCTCAAATTCGACCAAAGTTTACCTGTAAGATATTGCTGATATAATAATATATATTGGTGCCAATTCTGTTGTCACAAAATTCTCTAAACTTAACTAAAAATCACAAAAATTTTTTTTAGTCCTGTCCCTTTTAACGATTTCAGAATACGAAATGTCATTTCAGAGGACTAAACTAAATTTTAGTGATTTTTAGTTAAGCTTAGCGAATTTTGGGACAACAGAATTGGCACCAATGACATTATTATGTCATATATGTATGTAACCATAGTTACGCGCTTCGACTGCGTGTGTCAAATGCATGGTTGTGTGCGTGTAGTGCTTTTTCATTAATTTAATTTATTTCTAATGCATATTTATATAAATATTAGCATTCGTCACTTCTCCTCTGTATAAACTATAAGTGTGCGAAATTTCATACTCCTCCGTCCGCCCAATTTTCGTAAAAAGGGATCCAAAGTTTTCGCTTCACGTATTAATATATAGATATTATAAAGCTGAAGAGTTTGTTTGTTTGTTTGACAGCGCTAATCTCAGGAACTTCTGGTGCGATTTGAAAAATGCTTTTAGTGTTGGATAGCCTATTTATTGAGGAAGGCTATAGGCTATATAACATCGCGCTACGACCCCGGCGCAGTAACGGTAAACGCGGGTGAAACTGCGGGCACATCTAGTATATTATAAGCTAATAATGCTAAGCCTTTTAGCCATACACATTTGGAATAAGTTGCTATTGCACTTATTTAATCATTGTTAATTAAGTATTTTACATCTTATCTTCAGTATAATTTACAAACGGCTAAAATAATATAATATTGTGACGGTACATAAAATAAAGATAAATATTACACTTCAGTAATTTGCATACGGTTATGTCAAAATATATGTTTGGTATAGATCTCGATGGACTCAAATGTTTTTAAGATGGCCGGGCTTTAAGTGAAAACATAGCTTAGCCAATACGTATTGCAGTACAAATAGGGGACATTTAGAAGTCCATAAAGTTACGTACTCTATGGTACTGTTCCGTTGAAGTTTTAGCTCAAACTAGAACACTATATGACGTGTATACATACAGTCTGCTGCACAAATATGTAAGCACTTTACATGAACGGTTATAGGCTTGCTTCCAAATACGTGAGATTAACATTTGTAGCAAATTATCCTTACTAATATTATAAATGCGAAAGTAACTCTGTCTGTCTGTCTGTTGACAGACAGACAGACAGACAGAGTTACTTTCGCATTACAGATACAGACCGATTCAGCGGATTGAGCGTGAAAAGGTAACAATCATTTCACGCTCAATCCGCTCAACCGATTTAGATAAAATTTGGAATGGAGATAGCCTGAGACCCTGGGAAGGACATAGGCTATATAACATCACGCTACGGCTCACAGGAGCGGCGCAGTAACCATAAATACCACTGACGCGTGTGAGACCGTGGGCACAGCTAGTATGATATAATATTGTATCATATAATACTATTCTATCACATACACACAACACCATCTAGCCCAAACTAAGCAGAGCTTGTACTATGGGTACTAGACAATGGATAAACATACATATATACAGATTTTTATATACATATTATACATAGAAATACCCAGACCAAGACGAACATCCATGTTCATGCAAACAAATGTTTGAATTGTGCGGGAATCGAACCCGCGACCTCAGGCGTGACAGTCGGTTACACTGACCACTACGCCATCGAGGCCGAGTATAGTCCCTTTGTCTGTCATAGGGATACATGCGCGGGTATATATTATGTACTTAAACATGCGTTATTGTTACCTGCATTATATTTTATGATGATTTGATGACATTACATACCTGCAAAAAAAGAAAAATAAATTAATAAACATTATATAAAATTGCCTCCATGGCGCAACAGTAGCGAATGCGACTGCTATGCATGAGGTTTCGGGTTCGAATCCCGGGGCGGGCCAACAAAAAGTTATTGAGTTTTTCTGTTAAGAAATCTTAATACGGGCCCGGAGTTAGGAAGTTGGCGGTGTTAGACACCCCCGTGCCTCAGAAAGCACGTAAAGCCGTTGAAACTGCGCCTGATCTCTCTCCGGTCGTGTCGGATTATCCGTCCCATAGGATCATGAGAGTTAGGGAATAGAGAGTGCACTTGTGTTTGCGCACACACTTGTGCACTATAATATCTTCTGCGCAGATGGCCAGTCTCCGTTAAGGTTGGCCGCCATGACCGAAATTCGGTCTGGAGGACATTATTATAAAACACACACCTCGCAGAATACTCCGTTAAAATAGGAGTCACTAGGGCCTAGAAAAGATTGCAGCCTAACAACCTTCTATTGTAGTTCTTCGTTAAGAAGCATTTCCACCCTTCCTAAGAAGGCACTGTAAAGACCTGTAGTTTTAGTTACTTGCGCTGCCAGAACTGCAAGTTGCTTTTAAACGAAGCTTTTAAACAATTAGCAATGCGCGAGAGAAGTCCTTGGCACCCTCACGTAGCCAGTGGACCCTAGTTGCAAAGGTCTATTAGCTACGTAACCGCTTACCAATAGTCGGAACGTATGCTATAGCTATGAACTACATTAAATTAAAAAAGTTACGCAAGTGTGTCAAAAATATTAGGCCGGGACTCCACCAAAGCGGAGACGAGACGAGCGGAGAGGAGATGTTTTTTAAACAACCAATAGAATTGTGTTATTGACACATCTCCTCTCCGCTCAGCTTCAGTGGAGTTCGCTGTGCGGAGATGTGTAATATTTGTATGGCGCGATGGAAGCGGAGATGTGAGCGGCGTGCAGTGAGCGATGTCACTCAACGCCCCGCACCCGAGCTGAAGAACATCTCTTCTCGCACAGCACGCAGCACACCGCACACATCTCCGCTTTGGTGGAGTCCCGGCCTTAGTTTTACTCGAGTCGTTCATAATTTGAAATGAAATGAAAACATTTTTATTTTTGTACCATCATGACGTGCATCATCTATTATTATTAGAATGTGGGTTTAACAAAAAGTAATTAAGTAAATAAAAATATGTATGTATAAAGAAACTTTAAAAACAATTAAAATGTTTATGTGCAGATGCACGTCCTACTTGACGGCATAAAAACAACGGTGATGCGCTCAGCATAATGCTGCGGCACATTGCTGCAAGCACTACACAGCGCTGATTTTCAGCGAACACACAATTATTGATTTAGTCAAAATCAAAAATTCAAAAATAAATTTATCGAGTTACGTTACAGGGTAATTACAGGGTAATTAGGTTACAGGGTACTTATGAATGTCAAAGTTACACAACATTTTTCTGTGATTTTACATTAACTACCACGTTCAGCAAAGCAAGGGTGTAGGGCTCATGAGAAAAACGGGCAAGAAACTCATGGCCACTCTTTTTAATCGCCAAGTTTACAATAAAATTTTGTCTACAAATCATAACTGTAAGGTGCTGCAACCATTTCTCCATGAATTACTACTGAACATACTCAAGTATTTAATAAAATTTGATGGTATATGATATATGATAGTCTTTTAGTATTTTTATTACTAGACTGCTTTAAAATAACTTAATAAAATACTTAACCATTTTTATTTCATAGTAATAACATTCAAGGTCACGGACCAAATCTTCATTCGAAGCCTGCTTTACAAAAAAATTAACGGTCAAAAACTCTTTAGGGTCGAGTCAATTAGGTCTGGTTCACATTGTAATTACGGTTACGCCCTTTGGCACTTAAGATCGATTAAAGAACTAGCTATCAAAGCTCACTGAATTTGTGGTAGTATTAGAAATCCTTAGTAATATTATAAATGCGAATGTGAGTTTGTTACGCTTTCACGCCTAAACTACACAACCGATCATCATGAAATTTTGTATACACGTTGTCTGGGGTACAAACAAAGCCATGGGCTATCTTTCTTGCAACAAAAAAGAGCGGCCGCCCTCGGCAACAATACTTTTTTTAGATAGGATAAGTTAGAGAGGGGAGCGGGAGAAACTTATTGACAAAATCTTGATTAAGACACGAGCGAAATTGCGGGCAAACTATAGTCTTAAAATAAAATATAACCAATAGCGAAACAACGATTTGTATATCTACAACGTCATAACCGCTTTCTGGCGTAACTCAGACCGATATAAGCCAATATGGTAGGCACAGATACAGTGTCCAGATGTTTCTTATCGCTGGAATAGTGTAATTAGTCCAGCCGTTTCTTATCGCTGTATATTTGGCTAAGTAAGTCACTATCATCAGTCGTCCAGTGTGAATCTGGACTTAATTGTCAATTTGAGTCACTTCAAAGGCTGGAGACACCTCTCACCCCTAAAGGGTTTATTATAGATAATTACTCGACCGCTCTTAATGTGGTTATGAAACTGAGGGATGTTTTAGGGATGGCATTTTTCACAAATTTGGCCGGTCCAGATTTCTGTAGTAAAATAAAATTAGTTTACGACAAATAGATTTTTGTTTAAATTCGATGTAGTCTCTAATAATCCAGAAACAAATATTTTAAATAAATGGCATACACACACACAAGCTCTCCGAAGACGATATCAAGAATAGAGCGAAGTGGAGAGTTAAAATTAAGAAGGCTGACCCACCAACACGTGTGATACCTAGCCAAGAGAAAAGGGAGCAATATTCACATAGACAATAATCTTCTTTCCTTCGCCTTATCCCATCATCTGGGGTTATTATTATTTGTATAAAATAAATCAAAAACATGTTATGTAATAATTAGTTATGTTTGGTAACTAAATAAAAGAATACAACTACTCGTAGTCATGTTTTTTCTAACGTATCTAAGAAAGCAAAATTATAGTCCTGATATTTTATTCATTCTAGTATGCATACTTACATATTGTAACTCATTGTTTTTTACAAAACTTCTTCATCGTCCAACAACAAAAGAAATGAAGATCCACCTAAAACCAAACGCCCACCGTACAGTGAGTCACAAGACGTAACCGCCTCAAGCCCTCAGCGCTAAGTACAAAGTGTACTAATAATGGTGGAAGTTAAAACAATCGCCACTCATCGCGATGCAGCCTGCTAATAGCCTATTACGCTGATCTTATCTCGTGAAGCCTCGTTTGCAATAACGATTCCAATCAATTTTGCTGTTAGAGGTGCGAGAAAAAATGTTTTCTTTTTGTAATTTTGATTTTGCCGCAAATATTGTTTCCTGTAAATGAGTGCGATTTTTATGATGGATGTTTGGTGTATAAGCTATTTAAAATGTGTGTTTGTTATATTAAATTAGTATTACTACATTTTCTTTCTCTATGGATATAAAAAAGGCGACACTTATTTGACAGAAATTAAGAATCCTTTTTTGGCGTTATATCATTGCCATGCTTCATTATAAGTATCTACATATTTGTAAATAATGATTATGTACGCTAATTCCAGGTAATTTTAGTTTATTTTATCGACAGCATAGAAACAATTTCAAAACGTTACTCACGAATGTTAGTAAAAAAAAAATACCGTTATCAAATAATTTACCGATACATTTAAACACATTTTCAGCGACCAAAACAAGCACTCAAATAAATGACTGTTTGCATTCCACATTAAATGCACCAGTATGCGTACTAAATAAACAAATAACTCACATCAATTCAAAGAGGACATCGTAAATATTAAACGAGATTAACGAAGAAATAATGGCGTTCAAGAATTTTTATCTTTTCTTTATTTATTGAGCGTAAGAGCTTATTTTTACTCTGAAAAATTATTGAATGAATCTTTTCGCTAGAGAAAATGTCAAGCTTTTTTTAGTTTAGGGTCAATGCGACATACAGGACACATAATAATGTGATTGTTTTTTGTTGCTCTTTCGGTTTATCACTTTCAAATGGTTTAAACAATTAGACTTATATCTGAAAATGAAGTAACATGAGGAACTTGAAATAGTTATGGGTCAGACACAAATAATAAAATATTTTGAGAAGTTAGTTAGATCTCTAAGTAATGAAGAAAATTATTCGAAGATCTCACATACATCTCAATCTAAAAAAATGTTAACATATCCAATGCTGATATAATAAGACTTTCTTTATGATATTTACCCAACAGCCTGTATTCCTTTAATTTAAGAATTAAATGTAAGAAGAAATATACAATCACAAAGCAGGAAACAAGAAAAACGATGTCGATATATTACCGTAACTTTTTTCACAAGTAACAGTAAAATACCGGCACTAATCTCCGTATGATTACGGAATATTAAAATCCTGGCCGAAAACACGAGAAACGAATTTAAAATTTGAATGCCGCCATCCCTGTTGGTAATTTTTTCGCGAATGACTTGCGAGTAAGGATCATTTGTTCCCGAAACGGGCGTATTAACCCCAAAACGCTTACTAATAAACAACGAGCTAGGAGTACCACAAGTCATTGAGTAGCGAGTGTGTTTAAACATTGATGTTAAATGTGCAGGGTTAGGTTGAGACAGGTTTATATATGTGGATGCATCGAGGATTTATGCTTACTCTTCGTTTGTAGATAGCTCAATTATGGAAGAGAAACTAAAGCAAATCACATGATGCGCTTGAAAATATCATCATTGTTTCATGGGTCGTGCATTTGTTTGAGTTGAAAGATACATTTATTCTAATGATAATAACCTTAATTCTAAGCAGTGACAGCCTTACTCATAAAACGATTTTAAATATTTAAGGGGAAGCTAATATAATATTAACTACACTAGATTTATTAGAAAATATTTAACTGTAAACATTAATCAACCTTGAGTGTTAGTTAAATAATAGTAAATTAACAGAGGCCCGTTGATCATAGGTTAATCATCGATCAGGGACTTGAGAGCTATTCAGTTAAGAAGTAGCTAAGTATTAGTTAACTCAACTTTTTATAAAGCTGTATATTGTTAGGCGTTTAGAACTCCAAATAGGCTAATGGTTAAATGCTAGTTTTATGAAGAAAGCCTATTTCTTCTCGTCATTTGTGAAGATACTTTTGAGAACGACTGTCAAGTCAGTTAAAAACGCCAGTACCCCATGAATTCTCTTTCTAAGAAAACAGTCGCCACTGATGATATCCTGACAAAAAAAATTGGTTGTCTGTAAAGTCGGTTTACGGACGATAGTTTAACGTGATAACGTCATAACGTGCCTTTCGCTCGCTCGTGTAGTGCTCTCGCTCCGATCGTAACGTTACAATGAGCGTAACGGGACAGTGAGCGTAACGGGACAATGAGCGTAACGGGACAATGAGTCATCCTTTTCCGTGCGTGCAGCCGGCGTTCATCGATTTATTAGACGTTGTCACGTCAAAGAAACAATAATGGCTGCGCAAGTTTTACTAAATGAAAGAGACAACTAGCAACAATAAGAAATAAAAATCAATAAGCTTGTTAGTTTTGTCGCATTATTAAAGTCTACCCAAAGTTTCTTTTTTGTTAATTTTCACACAATATGTCGCAAACTGTCTGTGTGTTGTCTGCAAACACTGCCTTTCATAACATCAAGGTTAACTTCAGCTTTAATATCCAAATACATTTGTATGATTAATAGTTTCCACTGTTTGTAGAATAGTTCGTTATTTTTCAAAGATTTGTGGAGCTAATGTACATAATTAATTTTTGTGTTGAACGCTTTAGGCCAGCCGGTACACGCGCCAAGGTGTAATTAAATTAAAATCTTGACTTTTATTCTTAGTTTTAGCTAGACAATTATGAATTATATTTAATGACCTAGCTCTGGTTTTTACTTCAAGGTAATATTAACTAAAATGTGTAATATTAAATATGAATGCGCAAGTCTTTGTTGGTTTGTTCATATTGTACACGCAGCACTTGAACAACGTGATTTTTCTAGATATTTTATTGACGAGAGAAATGCTTTGTATTGTGAAGAAATACACGAAATGCAATATTTTGTGTCCAAATCCACAAATTCCTTCCTTTACAATGGTAATTTAGATGTATTACAGATTTTGAAACACCAAATATATAGATGTTCCTATCTATACTAATATTATAAGCTGAAGTTTGTTTGTTTGGTTGAACGCACTAATCTCAGGAACTACTGGTCCGAATTGAAAAATATTTTAGTGTTGGATAGCCCATTTATCGAGGAAGGCTATAGGCTATAAAATCTTACGCTACGTTTGATAGGAGCGGAGCATAAATGTTGCATAAACGGGGCAAATTTTCTTATGTGAAGCAGACGAAGGTCAGTAATAAAATTAATTAAGCTTTACCGCAATACACATAAAGGCATAATTTTTAATACTGCCTTCATGTGTATTACGCTACAGCTGATTAAAATTGCACTCAAACGTGTAGTTGCAGTAAGTGCATGACTCAGGCTAAGTAAGTTAGAGTGCATGCACTCTTAATCGTGTTACAAACAATCTAGTTGGACTCTATACTCTAGTACGTAGTATATGTAAAGTGAATAATTTATGTAGTCTTCTTATTTCAAGACAAGTCTCGCTTTTGGGATAATGGTCGTGTTGTGGAGGTCTTAATAAGCTTTCAACCAACGAACACAAAGAACATCCATAAACAACATATACTTCTTTAAACTAAAAAGTATAGACTATGTTACTCTCTGGCCCATAACTCAATCTATGCAAAAACATATATTATTGACTAGATAATCAATATAACATGTCCACACAATAAAAGTCAACAAGCCACATAATTTCTGAAAACAGTAAATCGCACAATTTTATTGCGAACCACAACATCGTGCAAGTTTTATCAAAGACTCGTCTATCAGTAATTCACCGCATAATGGTGTTTAATTCAATCGTTCGGACCGAAACAACAGTTAACAATACATAATACTAGATAATGACACGTAATGGTCGGACATGGGACATCTACTTATATATAACTGATGTAGGCATCATTTTCATTCGCATAGAACCGTAAGTGGTTCTGTGCGAATGGAAATAAAGGCTTTTGATTTAGATGTAGTAGTCTTTTCAAATCGAATAAAGGAGTATCGATCTGGATTTTCTTATCTTTAAAGTGAAATCTTTAGCGGCGTTGTGCACTTTTTTGTGATGGGCAAAAAATGTTAAACTCTCGTCAGTACATGTGACCTGATCGAAAATTCGTAAGACGGAGGGAGAATTGTCATGTTTGTGTACGATAGCGCAATAAATGAATATTGTATTTTACCACATAAATGATAGTACTTTTATACTGATAATTAAAGCAATTCGTACAACTTTATTCCCTAACCATTCCAAAATATCAAAAATGCACAACGTTAACATTCAAGTTTTCACTTCGCCGGCACTCCCGGAGTGCAACCCGTTGATTTTTTTTTCTTATACGACTAAGGTGGCAAAAAAGCATACGGCCCACCTGATAGTAAGTGGTCACCGTAGCCTATGGACGCCTGCAACACCAGAGGCATCACTAGCGCGTTGCCGACCCTTTAGGAAAGGAAGTGTGAAGGAGAAGGAGCGGCAAGGGGATAAGAGGGTGATTCTTGTTTTAGATGTAAATTATAATTATATACAGAATAGAAGCAAATATGTTACTACGGCTCTTAAAGTGAAGTTTCAAAACAACTAGACGTTTTACTATACGTCTTAAAACAAAATTGGTTCAACCGAATCCTTTGCAAAACATTTAAAATGCAATTTTTTTGAACGATAATGTTCTCTTATGCTCATTCTGTATCCATTGCTCTTCTTATTAGTTCAAATTGTAAACTTTAATGCAATTGATGGATGGATGGATTTTTTTATACTGCCAGTGAGCCAGCAACCTATATTTCGAGGCGGTATCTGCCACTCATGAATATGACTGGTTCCTTGGCATTGCTTCTGCAATATTGATTGCACGGATAGCATAGTTTAAATCATACTTGGAACACAAAATTGTGTGATCGCTAATAATCGTTCCGAGTCTTGATGTTCTTGTGTCCGTTGTTTGAAGGTTTGTACAGTCAACCGAGATACAAGGATAATGCCAAGTTGCCTTTAAGGTTGAGTTGCTTTTAAACACAACCGTAGGCAGCCTGCCTATCGTAAAGTGAGAGAGGACAGAAATGGCTACTCCTCTCTTCGGTCCAAACGCAAATACATCAGATAATATGGTTGAACATGCATTGTCCAGTTATATAAACTGTTTTGCATCGATCTCAGTGACCCATATCGATACGAAGACGTGTTGGAACTAGATGTGGTTTAGACGTAATTGTTTATGAAATGCACACATCGAATATATGTAGATTGTTCGTCGGTTTTGTGTTCCACTTAAATCGCTAAAACCAATATGCCGACCAGAATATCAGTCGTTTGAGTATGCTAAATTCCGTATACTCATGTATTTAATATACATTTCATATGGATAGTTATTATTACTTAGTTTGGGCTAGATGGTGTAGTGTATGTGATAGAATATTATTATTATAAAACAGTATTTGTACTAAAGTAAAAGCTGAATTAATAAACTTTAATGCATTTCTCTGACACTTCATATCGTTTGCACCGACTAAAACTTTACTTATGTTTAAAGATCCATTTAGACAAAGCAAGTGTTATACTATGCTTGTTTTTGTGATCAAATAAGACAAGAACAGTAGTTGACACAAAAGAAACTGTCGTCGTGACAATAGGATTATAAACCTATTGACACGACGACAGTTACAGTATGGCACAGTATGTCTACGGTACTATTGTACCGTAGACATACTTATGCATAGCTTTGAACACCACTTGCAAATTGCCTATGCTTTAAAAAGATCTCGTTTGCTAGCGATAGAAAAAGATCACAGTGGCCTCTTTTTAGATAAATCCGTGACCAGCCTAGTCAGACCTGGCAAAGCAACTTACTAAATAAACACAGCGCATAGTTGTGTGGCTGCCTTCTTCGGTAGCGTGGAAATATAGTCATTTCGCTCGAAATCCCAGGACATCAATATGCTTTATAGTGCTCTAAAAATTTTACTTTCACTTTTTATTTCTTTGAGGCAGCAAACAAAAAACGTTGTCAATGCTTAACAGCTCACTGACAAAGACCCACTTTCAAAATGAGGTAAGCACTACCTTTTATCCATAATTCTTCCAGCGAAGCGACTGCCGGCAAAGTTTCGAGCAAAGTATAAGTCACTTACACCATTTAATACCGGCGAAATTGCATGCAGGTGCAAGTAATTTCAATTTTAACCGCACGACGCTTCTCATTTAGGGCTATACATAACTGCCTATGTAATAAACACCTCTACATGGCCGTGTGGTAATAATGTGCTACAAAAAATGCCGACTGTGAGGTGCCTAGTTCAGTAGACAGGACTGCCAAATTTTGAAAAAAATTCTTTGTTAGACGATTCTCAATAGACGGTCTAAAAAGTCAGAATCAGTACCTATCAGTACATTTATTTAGATCACAAAGTAACACTTATCATATCATCATATAATTTATCCTTTGATACAGAAGGCAAATTACCTAATCCTTAGCGAATATGCATATATTGCTTTTATTTTAAACACAACTTTTGGATAACCCCTGAACAGCTGAAAATTGTACAAATATTCAAATAATGGACACAATTAATATTTAGACTCTGCATAAAAAATTGTGGATAACACAATTTTTCAGTCCCGTGGTGACATTGAATCCACAACGCACTACTAAAAGCAAGCTGGCCACCTAATCCACAAAGCTATCCATGTAGAACCATATATTTCTTTATAACCTATCTCTGCTTAACCCTAGAGTGATATATAGCCGTAGCCAACAAGCTATGTACGACAAAATTACGTACAAAAGCAAGCAATTCCAATTTGGAACACAACGGTCCACATCCAGCGCCGTAGATCACTGGCTATCACCAATGCCCGCATGATAAACACTGGCCACTGAATAATTAAAGCGTGTAGTGCGCAGCTATCAATTGTCTCATAAATATTAAGCAATCGCGCCTCTACTCGTGCCGGCCAGACGGTAAAACAGTAACGGTAACTTCGCCGGCTATGACGTCATAGTCCAGTATCTTGTATCTGTAAAACCACTTGATTGAAATGACAGGTCTGTAGAATTGCGGCGACGCACACTGAATTGAAAATCAAAGAAATAGAGATATTGAGATTTCAATGTCGTTTTTTGGGCTCGTAGTAGCTTCGGATACAATTTAAATTAAACCACATTTAGTGTAAAACATGCGGAATGTTATCTACATTGACATAAAATAGATGAAATAGTTTGTATAAAAAACGAAGCATTACCGATACAAAACAGAAATCTTATAGATAAATACCCATCATATTCAGTGTATGTCTAACTAGACATATACAATTCTTATTACTTTCTCCACGCTACCAAATACTTAATGATCAATAAAAACACAAATGGTTTACGTAAAGTCGCCGTGTCAAATTACATATCGCTTCAACATACATACTATAGATAAAAAATGTCTTTGTATTACCATAATCATATAGAACTATTTTTATGAAGGCCAGATCAAATTTTATAATAATGACCGTACATAAAACTTGATACTTTAATTTGAGCTTCACGCCCTTTATGCCAGATGTGTATTACGAACACATTTTACCAACTACGTATACTATAGTATAGTATTGCTGCTCCTGAAAATGTTTTTTTATTTATTTATTTTACACTAGCTTTTTACCTTTACCTACATCAATAAAAAGTAGCCTATATCCTTCCCCAGGTTTTAAACTATATCTACACAAAATTTAATCTAAATCGGTTGAGTGGTTTAACCGTGAAAAGGTAACAGACAGACAGAGTTACTTTCAAATTTATAATATTAATTAAGTAAGGATTAGTAAGAATTTAATAGAACGACTTACGCCAATTACACTATTCGCACATAATATGGCATAAACTTAAAACATAGCATTCACGTGTTCTCCTCACATAACCTCATACATTCTAATAATAATACCTTCCATTCATCTGCAAAAATATCAACTTCGGGCTTTAAGTCCAAGAGAGCGTTAAGCTGCTTTAGTGACCCAGGTGGGCGAGTTAAAGCGTTCTAAACGAAATACCTAATAACGCTTTGACTGAATTGGAACCGAAACTAAACATCACGATTTCATGATACGTGCAATCGCCACGGGATTCGTTATGCTTCATTAAGCAGTATTCATCTTGTAAATTAAAAAGCTTTATAATAATTAAAACATAAGCTAGTACATAAAGATAATTAAGTTTTTCTTACCATAATAATAAATTATTGATTTACATTTCAAACTAAATTCACCACGGCCTAAATACAGAGTGAAAATCAACTGCTATTAAAATAACGATAAATTCTTAGGATTGATACAAATTATAATTTTAGAATTGAAATTATGATTGAAAGGCATAGATTATAATCTAATCGACTTTGAATGTCGTTTAATTTGCAATAAATAATGTTCGTAATAAGTTCGGTATAATTGACCTATTAAAAATATTAATTGCTACATGGTTTGATTTCAGTAGAAAGAGAGATTATTGCTATTTGTTGGGGAGCACTTTTGCTAGTATATAATATTCTATCACATACACACAACACCATCTAGCCCAAACAAAGCAGAGCTTGTACTATGGGTACTAGACAATGGATAAACATACATATATACTTATTTTTGTAAATACATACATATTATACATAGAAACACCCAGACCAAGACAAACATCCATGTTAATGCACACAAATGTTTGACTTGTACGAGAATCGAACCCGCGACCTCAGGCGTGGCAGTCGGTTACACTATCCACTACGCCATCGAGGCCGACAAATATGCTGAAAACTCATAAAAATATAAGGCAATATTAATACGTTGCCTAATATTATAATAGTGAATCGGTAGATATGTATTTGAATAGAGCCCAAAAGTATTCTGTCAGCTAATCAGGTAGACCAGGTAGTCCAAAAGAGATACTTACGATTTGAAAACTCTGTTTATAAGTTTCGAATTACCATTTTTAACAATTCGTCATCAATACATTCTAATTACTATAAATATGTCAAGTCATGATAAAAATATACCGCAAATGCCTATAACCTCAAATTTCACAACATTCGTGTACCCACATTCTCCGAAAGCTGTGAAAAAGGAGCAACGAACACGAAGCAATTACCGTTACAACTTTTATTGCAAGTGAGACGTGAAAGTTACAGATGGCGGCCCCAGTTTACTATGAATAAATCTATTCGTAGGAAACACTGCGAACACAATAAAGAGATATGTTATTTATGGGCCGAAGTAAAAATGTTTTTCATGTTGACGCTACTCGGCGTAAATCAAATTCGTAACTGTTGATGTAACGTCTGCAGCAGTAATATCGCCACATTTAGGGTAAGTTACCGGTACGATAACGGTGAGTGGTTGATTGTTTGCTTGCTGATAGTCTGCTACTTACTAAGCGCTAAGTCGTTTAATGATCAAAACGCATGCTGCATAAGGTAGAAATTTTTGTGGGCATGGTTACCTTTTTATATTTTGTAGTATAAATAGGATGATGACAGACACAGAAAGGCTAAGCATTTAGCGAAGGTAGTTAATTATTAACTAATGTGAACAATAAAGCATTATGTTTTGTTAATCGTGCATAATTAGGTAGATACACATATTTCTCTACGACAAAAGGTTTGTTTACGACTCATGGAAAATAAAATAGAGAACTATTAAAAAGAAACATTGAGAACAAAGAAGTAAGTATAGTCTAATATGTAAGGTACAGGATTTGCAATCACAAGATTGTAAGATTGATTCTTGCCCATTACACTACGGATGTGAACCGCCTCTGATATTTGGCTGGTATATTTATATTATGGGTTCTAACTAGTACAAATCCGTGCTCTATGGTCACACTACAAATAACACAAAGCTAGGATTCTTTTTAATGAAGAAAAAATCGTCTGCAACTAATACGCCACAAACATTTAGCCTCGTGCGTAAATGATCATTTGACGTAACGTATGGAACAGTAACATCGCGACGTTTACGTACAAGTTTTGACGACCCCAGTCCGTCATGTTATTAGTGACGTACGTTTCGTTATCGCTCACTCACATGTTTTATGTGCAAAGTAAAATTTGCAAGTTGCGATGTGTACTCAGCGATTTTCCGGCTGAACAAACATTACTGTGACTTACATTTACAATTGTGACGTATGACTTGCGATATCTTTATATGTATAAAAACAGCTTCCGTATGTTTGTGTACGTAGAACTCGAAAAGTAGTCGATAGATTCGCTTGAAATTTTTACGCATCATTGTATTCTATATAAGAGTATTAATATAACCGATGTTTCCAGGTGTACAACAAAAATATCAGACTGAACCTTAGCTAAAGATTAGCTGGGTGGAATTAGTTTGAATACAAAATGTTTGCTGTTTTTTATTTATCTCGTGAGGACATAATATAGCATTTACCCTTTTTAAATGATTATAAAAATTTGGGTGGCATATAGTTTTCTTGTTACTCTCCAGGTAGGCTTTAATGCTTTTGTTAGAAGCTGGTTCAAATCGGTAGCGTAATCGATGAGATTCGAAATCTGACCAATGCAAGGTCTATGCTTTATGCATTAGGCTACCACCGTATCAAGGCAGAACCATGTCATTTGGTCTTATAATATGACTATACCTATGTACACAGTCATTACGAAAAGCAACGCTTACTCAGCAATACTTACAATCTCAAACAGTCCCGCATTTATCCGTAGGTAATATAACGGTACAAATTGAACAATAACGTTACTTTATATCGGTAAAGGGTTACTTGCGTGTTACAGCGAAGTCTCGGTGATCATTAGAACGGTAATGTTATAAAATTATACACCACAGACAACGTATTACAACCAGATGTGGTTTGAAGTGCCATGTGAGACTGAACCCGTCTAAGAGCCACTGTCCCATTCACCGTGCTGCTACTGCCGATTCTTCTACAGAAAAACCCAATCACATTTTGTTCGACCCGGATAACGAACCCGACACCTCATACCTAACATTCCCGCTCATTTGCAAACCGAGGTAAACTAACCTAACATTTACGTTAATTGCTAAGTGCAGGTAACGTTTGAGCCCATAAAGCCTGCAAGTAACACACAACCACTATTTTTAAATAACCTATGGACTTTTAAAGTACGTGTTTATGTCTGAAATAAAGTTATTTTTTATCCCCATTCAATCACAAGCTTGCTAATTAAACACACGGGCCTTCTGAACATATCAGCCTCCGTACTAGACGTATCTACCCAACAAAACATTCCCAAGCGCTATTCCGAAACCGATCCTGAAACACTATTCCGAAGCCATCGCCAATAAAATACATAGATTCATAGATTCACGCCTGTTCCCAGAGGGGTAGGCAGAGACTATGGATTTCCATTTACTACGATCCTGACACACTTCTCTGGCTTCATTCACTTTCATCACATTCCTCATACACGCCCGTCGGTCGGTTCACGGAGCTCTTAACCTGGCCTTTGTCCAGAACGCCTCCGATCTGATCGAGAAACGTTCGCCTAGGTTTTCCTCTTGCGACTGTTCCATTCACACTAGCCTTATAAACTTTCTTAGTGAGTCTTTCCTCATTAATTCTTTCTACATGCCCAAACCAGCTTAACGTATCCTTTTCTATTCTTGTCACTATATCCACTTTCGTGCCGCATCCCTCTCTAATCACACTATTCCTTATTCTATCTTTCAGAGTCACACCACATATGCTTCTCAGCGTTCTCATTTGCCAATACAATGGCATCGCATACACTCGTACACGGACCATCGATGCCAAATATCTGTCTACCCTCACACATGCAGTCGTAATAATATCGGTAATATCGAACCAACGGTTAACGACGTTCAATGAAACTCCGAGAGAGACGGTTAAATGCGTCTTGTATGGTTTTAACCTGTAACTGAACTATTATTGGTTATGGCAATGTCATTTTATAGGTTAAAGAGTTGTTAGACGATTTTACGGCCTCGATGGCGTAGTGGTTAGTGTAACCGACTGCCACGCCTGAGGTCCCGGGTTCGATTCCCGCACAAGTCAAACATTTGTGTGCATGAACATGGATGTTTGTCTTGGTCTGGGTGTTTCTAAGTATAATATGTACATATGTATTTACAAGAAAAAAGTATATATGTATGTTTTATCCATTGTCTAGTACCCATAGTCCAAGCTCTGCTTAGTTTGGGCTAGATGGTGTTGTGTGTATGTGATAGAATATTATTATTATTATTTTGGAATTGTTCGGTTTGGATTTGATGTGGTTTGTTGAAGCCGTGTTTGTAAAGTGTTTGCTAGTGGCTCAGCGGTTGTGAATGTCTCAAGTTCGATCCCTTAAGGTAAAGTATGATTGGGATTTTAATAATAATAATATTCTACCACATACACACAACACCATCCAGCCCAAACTAAGCAGAGCTTGTACTATGGGTACTAGATAATGGATAAACATATGTACATATATACTTTCTTTTTCTAAATACATACATATTATACATAAAAACATCTAGACCCAGACACACATCCATGTTCGTGCACACAAATGTTGACTTGTGCGGGAATCGGACCCGCGACCTCAGGCGTGGCAGTCGGTTACACTTACCACTACGCCATGGAGGCATATGTCAGAAAATTCAGGCAGACAACGTCTTGCTTTTCGTTATGTGGGATTTTAAATTACAGTTGCAAAATATGGTTGTAATACACACCCCAGCTTGACTACAACTGACCATCTAATGTACTCTATTTTATGTGAAATAAATTATATTTCATATTATGTATATTGTAAAACTGTCTTTTTGCCTGAGTGACAACTAAGGCGCAAGACACACAAAAAAGACGTAAGACGAGGACGCGTCGTAGACGCGGCGCCTCTTCAATTAATTTTCATACAATATGTATAGAAGCGTCGCGACACAAAACAAACAGAAAAGACAGGGCGCGGACGAGACGCGGACACGACGCTTCAATCAATTTTCATATACAGGGTGTGTCGTAAATAGTGGTCCAGAGTAAAGGAGTCGATACACTGTATTCTTATGTATCACATACCGAAATTTTAACCATTTTTTTTATGCCCCTAAAGTCATATGATTTGCTGAAGATGAGTATTGAAATTGGAAACAGATTAATTTCTTTAAGTACCTTTGATTTTAAAACATAAAAAAGGGTTTGGATATGATAGTACACATATTCAAGAGTAATAATAAAAAAACAGAATTAAAAAATATTGATATTTGTTGAAATGACAGCCAAATTCGTGAAGCAAGGTGCAGAAATTTTAAAAAAGAACTTTTATTTTTTGTTAGGAGACCCTTAACTGAAAATGCTTAAAATTTCGGTATGCGATACATAAGAATACAGTGTATCGACTCCTTTACTCTGGACCACTATTTACGACACACCCTGTATAATGTGTAGACATTTAGTATAAAAATTGACTGAAGGGGCGCCGCGTCTGCGACGCGTCCTCGTCTTACGTCTTTTCTGTGTATCTTGCGCCTTTCTGTATAAAGAGAGAATCATAGCAATACCCGAAAAAGAACCTAGTGTTTCGTTTTTTTATTGCTGTTGGTAGCAGCCGAGCTAGCGACCCCGCTGACGGTAAGCTGTAACCAGTGCTCATTGACATGGCTTTGTTTACTTGGCATCACAGAAGTAATAATTCACGAATCAACATACATATATTATTTTTTCTTTTGATAATTATCCAAGCATAGGAATAGATCCACAGTACACAGCACATTGTACAGCGAGACGACCATGTTACTAACGCTCCCAAACCTACAGATAAAATCAATGTCCTTTAAAACTTTAAACAGTTATCTACTTTGAGATATATTTTCTCTTAAAATAAAGTCTCTAAATTCATTAAAGTGACCTTTATAGAATGAATTTTCAATTGAAATAAACTAAAGTAAAAAATATATGTGGACTCCATTAACTCTAAATTGCCTTTCATGGATTTCGTTTAAACATAAACGTAGAGAACGCTAAATGAGCTTTTTCTATAAACTTGAAGCTTTCGAACATAGACATACGGCTTTATATTCTCTAAAGGATAAACAGAAACGTATTTCCCCCACTCTTTCGTCTCTACCAGACACATTTCCAAACACGATGCTATTATTAAAAAAATCCAACAGGAAAACCCAATAACACAACCAGAAATTAAACCTAAAACCTAACAATGAGGCCGCAATATATGCTATGAGACTAACAAAGCAGTAAAATTTTCTTGACAGAAAATCTTATCTTTAAAAATTCTTACTTGGACGTTGATATCCTTTGTGATCTATATGAACAAATAATTTTTGACTTTAACTTCAAACCCAGTATCAAAAATTCCTACTATATTATTATATGATCATTCCAACAAAACCAACGAGATACTAAAACAAATTTAACCCTAAGTAATCACAATATCGACAAACTAACATCTAAAACCTATCAAACATTCAAGCTAACCCCAAACTGCGCGGTTTAAGTCGCCCACAAAATAAAAAAGGCGCACAGTCAAAGCTTTTAAAAGAAAACACCAGTTGTTAGGTGACCGCTTGCCGATCGCGATAGCCGTCGACGACAATGTGGCGGATTTATCGCTGGCCACAGTGCGCACTTAAGTCCCTACCCGGGAGCTAAAAAGGAAAGTTTAAAGTCGACTACCATCGACGGGTTAAAATGCCAGCCATGTTGTACTCGTGTGTTTTTATGTAGCTTGTGCTTAAGAATTATTGGGAAAAATGTTTTCGCTTTGATTCTGATGGATCTTGAGTTACGTATTAATGTTTGGGAATGGATGTAAGTGGTTGTTAGGACTTTATACTGTATTTAGTTTTGACCTGTGGCTTTGGTCTTTTAGTTCTTAAGGGTAGTGTAGCAGCGATAACTCAGTGGGGAGACCAACAGACTGCAATGCAGAGGGTCTCGGGTTCGAACCCACGTCGCGCACCTCTGACTTTCGGAAGTTATATGACTTTTCGAAATTATGTGCGTATTTATTGACAATTATCGCCTGCTCCGTGTCTCGGAAAGCACGTTAAGCCGTTGCTCCCGGCTGCCATGACCATCTATGGGAGTCGTTGTTGGGAGAGTGTCGACACAAAAGATCCCACTGGGTCGAAGTGTCGCCGGTCTGCACTGATTGGCCGCCACATAAGATAAGATAAGGGTTAGTGTACTCTCTACTCAAATCAATTCTGTAGATCACATAAATAAATGTCTCATGCCAGATTCGAACCTACAACGCGACGGCTACTTGCTCGCTACAGCATCTATGCAATACAATGTATCTTATATTATGTACTTCCACACTATCACCATATATACATAATTACATACCTATTATAAAACAAAGTCCCCCGCCACGTCTGTCTGACTGTCTGTTCGCGATAAACTCAAAAACTACAGAACAGATTTTCATACGGTTTTCACCAATAGTCAGAGTGACTCATGAGGAAGGTTTAGGTGTATAATATATTAAGGTTTTGTAGTACTTGAACCACTCGTGCGAAGCTGGAGCAGGTCGCTAGTATAGTTAAAAGTAAATCAAAAGTAACGAAATTATAATAATAACATCAGCCCTGTATTAAATTATCCCACTGCTGGGCACGGATCTCTTCTCAGTGTGAGAAGGGTAAGTCCATAGTCCACCACGCTGGCCTACTGCAGGTTGGCAGACTTCACATATTTTCGAGAACATTACGGAGAACTCTCAGACATGCAGGTATCCTCATAATGTTTACCTTCACCGTTAAAGCGAACGATAATTAATTATTTAATACGCACATAACTTCGAAAAGTCAGTCATGCGCGCCTTGGGATCGAACTCGACACCTCTGCGTGACAGTCCAACTGTTTCCCACTAGGCTATCGCTACTTAACTAAATTAATCTATATATATAAAACGTGGTAGACCAAAACGTCGATGGCAAGACGAATTAATTAACTACAGGAGGGACTGGTGCAAACTAGCGCATAATAGGGATATGTGGAAAAGCGAGAGGGAGGCCTTTGCCCTGCAGTGGAACAATACAGGCTGAAAATAATAATAAATAAAATAATTTAAATAAAACTCTTCCGTTATTGAGGGACTGACAGACAACGCACAGCCGAAACTATTAGGCGCAAGAAGTTGAAATTTGACATGTATGTTCCTTGGGTACTGTAGGGGTGCACTAAGAAGGGATTTCCCGAAATTCCCACGGGATTGGGAAGAAATGGATAAATTAAAAAACATGTGCGGGCGAAGCTGCCGGCTTCATCTATACCTTATAAATAAACAGCCTACACAAACACAGCATTAATAAACCTTAAACTAACAGTAATTTCATCACCGTATAACTAAAAATAACGCTAAGATAAGTAAGAATGGACACATCAATAACCGTACGACTCATTACCAAGATAATTGCAGCGATAACGCAAATGTTCCGTATCTACGTCAAACAACTGCCAAATATCGGAGATGCGAGAGATTATGCGACGTACCCCCGGCTTGGCAGACTCGTGGTACGGGGGCACTTTTGTAGGGATGTCCGTTTTACTTTATATGTCTACTATATTTAACCTGCGGCTTCGCTCTCGTAAATGTTAGGTTAGACTAGTGACGGTAATTTCTCCTGGACAAAAGGTACCCTATGTTATTTTCTATACCTCTGACAACGTGTATGACAGAAATTCATTATGATCAGTCGAGTAGAAAAGGCGTGAATGTGTAACAAACAAACAAACTCATATTCGCATATATACTAATATTATTTTGCTGAAGAGTTTGTTTGGTTGTTTGAACGCGCTAATCTCAGGAACTACTGATCCGAATTGAAAAATTATTTTAGTGTTGGATAGCTCATTTATTGAGGAAGGCTATAGGCTATATAACATGACGCTACGACCCACGGGGGCGGCGTAGTAATCATAACCGCGGGTGAAACCGCGGGCACATCTAGTCTATACATATAATAAAATCGTAGGCAAGTCAAAACTGTACATTGAATATTTTTTTAAAAGAATAGTGGGGCGTGATCTACAATCGATATCGAAGCCAAAAATATAGATTTAGAATTTTTGTCTGTTTGTCTGTTTGTCTGTATGTAGGTATGTCCGGACTAAACTCAAAAAGTACTGCATGGATTTACTTCAAATTTTGCATGAATATTACTAACAGGTCGGGTCAACATATAGGCTACATATTATCACGCTATCACCTACGGGGGAGGAGCTGTGAATCTTTATTTTTCTTACGCATTCTGTGACAGCGTGTAATCTAACGACGCATATTTAAATGTTGTTTTTGAGTAAGCCATGCTATTATCTAGCTTTACACTATAAAAACTACGCCTTACGCATTCTGTGACAGCGTGTAATCTAACGACGCATATTTAAATGTTGTTTTTGAGTAAGCCATGCTATTATCTAGCTTTACACTATAAAAACTACGCCATTTAAGTAACTTGGGCAGAGAAATATAGTTGGGTTCCGCGGCGACAAACACTTTTTAGTTAAAATCTACGCGGACGAAGTCGCAGGTAACAGCTAGTTCATAATATTAGTAAGGATTTCTATTTCACTGGTTGGGTGAAACGTCTGTAGTTAATAATAACACTAGTCAAACTGTATACTGACGAAATATCGTGAACCGACTATAAGTTTAGGTTATGCACCAAAATTCACATTTTTTTTTTTTTATTTTGCTCGTCAAAATGACCACACTCCACCTGATGGTAAGCAGACGTGTGGTCTAAGAGCAGTGGCCTCCACATCGCCCCCACAGTAGCCGAGGCGATGTTGAGGTCTCTACTTTGACGGCCTGAGAAGATGCTTTTCACTCTTATTACAATAATATAATTTTTTTTAAAGGCTACTTTCGCACTTTTTAAACATTCAAACAAGGGACGCAAAGAAACACCCAGACTCGGATCAACGATTCGTGGATCACACAATTTTTTGTCCCGAGTAGGGAACGAACCCACACCACTCGGAGCAAACGTGCAATAAAAAAAAGAAAATTTGGTTTGATCCAGTAGTATAAATTAGTATGAGCATGAAATTCTGAGTTTTTAGTACGTATTAGACAGTGTTACGGGCCTGGCCTCTTTAATACAAGTTGTTTAATAACAACTTAGCTAAGGGGCCGGTCACCACTTAATGTGTGTCATTAATACAATTTTAGTTTATTTATTATGTCATTATTATGTATGGTTAAAGCATTGGTATTATTGTTAGGGAATTCCTATTTGCAATACGGAGTCCACTCCATTACTTAGGATATAAAAGATAAGAGAGAGTTTCCTTTTTTGCCTTCCCTTTCGGACACGTCTAATCTATGTATATACTAGCTGTCATAACAGACGTTGTCCTGTACACAAGAAAAAAAAATCAAATCTAAACCATTCTCAAATCCACTTGAACACACAAAAAATTTCATCAAAATCGGTCCAGCCGTTTAGGAGGAATTAAATTACAAACACACGCACAGAAGATTTATATATACATATAAACATAAAGATGTACATATGTTGTATTAGTGATTTAAACTACGACAAAATTCATATATAACTAACTAATCATCATATACATCCATCCAGGCTTTCAAAACGAGATAAAGGTAAATATAGTCAGTAAATCAGTCAATTAGTCAACACATCCATAAAAAATCCAACACTAAACATTAAAAACCAAAGCTAACAAAAGCGAGTTTTAAAAGCTTTTTTTTAATTAAACAAAAAGGCCAACTAAAACGAAATTTTAATGAAATTACCGCAAAATAATCCGTCTAGTGGATTATTCGAATGCACAGTTCGCGTGAACAGGTGCAGATTAAACAGCTATGTGGGTTGCACGCGAACACGTGGCCCGCACGCCATCTGCACGTGAAATGCTGACTCCGCAGATACGGAGATCGACACTTTGAGGGATTGTGACGTCACAGTTTACTATACATGTTTGAAGAAGCCTCATAAAATGCAACATTATGGAAAGAGAGTTGAAGCTAATCAAAATTGTATGTTGTTTTGTAGGTTCCTAAGACCTTAGCAAACATTAGAGATATGAAATAATATTGCATTTATTCAAATAGTTTTTAGAAGATATATCTTCTGCAATAGTCTTAAAACAATTTTAACACGTTGAAATTAAACTACTATATACGGATTTTATCGCGTTATTTATTTGACACTTTATTAGAAAATTTTGAAAACTGTTATATATAAATAGTTTTAATAATTTAATTAGCTTAAAATTAGTAAAGTTGAATAGTAATAGTAGTGTAACAGTTTCTAAATTATGTAATAAAGTGTCAAATAAATAACGCGATAAAATCTGTATATAGTAGTTTAATTTCAAAGACTCTGAAGACTCTGAAGACTCTGAAAGATAGAATAAGAAATAGTGTGATTAGAGAGAGATGCGGCATGAAAGTGGATATAGTTACAAGAATAGAAAAGGGTGTGTTAAGCTGTTTTGGACATGTAGAAAGAATGGACGAGGAAAGACTGACTAAGAAAGTTTATAAGGCTAGTGTGAATGGAACAGTCGCAAGAGGAAAACCTAGGCGAACGTTTCTCGACCAGATCGGAGGCGTTCTGGACAAAGGCCAGGTTAAGAGCTCCTTGAACCGACGGGCGTGTATGAGGAATGTTATGAAAGTGAATGAAGCCAGAGAAGTGTGTCAGGATCGTAGCAAATGGAAATCCGTAGTCTCTGCCTACCCCTCTGGGAAACAGGCGTGAATCTATGTATGTATGTATGTAATTTCAAAGAATAATATTCGCGTAAACAGAAGACAATTTTAAACGTAGAAAGATTAAGATCTACTATAGAATATGACAATATTTTTAAGCTTGCTTTATTTAGGTTTAGGCCAATTTCATACATTATATATAAACAATATTGTCAGATTTTATCACGCCTTATATAGTACACTAGATGTTCCTGCGGTTTCACCCGGGTTCGTCGTTACTGCGCCGCCCCCGTGGGTCGTAGCGTGATGTTATATAGCCTATAGCCTTCCTCGATAAATAGGCCATCCAACACTAAAAGAATTTTTCAAATCGAACCAGTACTTCCTGAGATTAGCGCGTTCAAACAAACAAACGAAACTCTTCAGCTTTATAATATTAGTATAGATATTACATACAAATCGCCTGCCTCGGTAGAGCAGTCGTGTTGAATGCGATACTATGCATGCGGTATCAGGTTCGATTTTGGGGCAGGCAAAGTGTTAGTGGATTTTTCTGTCAAGAAATTCTCCGTAGAAACATGCAACCTGGAACTGTGTCTATAAGACGATAATAGACTCGCCTATTCGGCCTCGATGGTGTAGTGGTTAGTGTAACCGACTGCCACGCCTGTGGTCGCGGGTTCGAGTCTGGATGTTTGTCTTGGTCTGAGTGTTTCTATGTATAACATGTATGTATATACAAAAAAAGTATATATGTATGTTTACCCATTGTCTAGTACCCATAGTACAAGCTCTGCTTAGTTTGGGCTGGATGGTGTTGTGTGTATGTGGTAGAATATTATTATTATTACGTAGAATCTTATAGATCATGTACACCTTTAGGGATACAAGCGTGATACTATATATATGTATGTCCCTTCAATCCCTTCAAGACACAGACAGTTAAAATCTCAAATTGATTTAATGTATAAAACTTCATAAATCGAGTACCTATGATCAAGATTCAATTCGATTACTGCAAATAAACCTGGGCATTTAGGTCAACAATTTAATAGACACGTAAAAGTAATCGACTACAAAATAGGTACCACCTACCTCAATCGATAACAATCTATGCTTACTGAACAAAATATATAATATATAGCAAATTTTTCCCCATTTAATTCCTTCCAATATGGCAGCCCTGGCTCTCTCAGATAAATTTACGCGATTTAGACATGATTAATGCCTCGCCGGCCGCCTCTTACTTGATAAGGAGAGAGATACTGGCTCTATAAAGTCGCGTTCGTACCAACAATTTTGTGTAACATGTTTTAGTTAGACTGGACTGGACTGATTATATCGGATATTAGGCTGAAGATTCGACCGGTTACTGAGAAACTAGCATGTTGGAGAATATGATTGTAATATAGTATAGCTGTCTGTGTACCTATGCGTGAGATGCCGGGTGTAGGGACACACACACATACATACTATGTAAGTGCACGTGCATGGTTGTGTGAGTGCAGAGTGGCATCTACACGATTCCCCGCCTTCCCGTTTTTATATAGCCAGTCCGTTTTAATTGATTGTTAAGTTAGCACGTAATAGGGAAATAATAATAAGAGTACATTGTGGACCTTGAAAATATACATATAAATTTCGGTATCGTTCCTCTTTTATTTTATATCTTTCAAATTGGACTCAACTGACAATAACCCTATACCGGGTACAATTGAATTCTCAGTTCAATTCTCGGGTTGGGACCGAATCGAACCTGAAAATTAAACCTAGAATTTTTTTTATATATAACTAAGGTGGCAAACAAGCATACGGCCCACCTGATGGTAAATGGTCACCGTAGCCTATAGACGCCTGCGACACCAGAGGCATCACTTGCGCGTTGCCGACTCTTTAGGAAAGAAAGTGGGAAGGAAAAGGAGCGGGAAGTGTGAAAGGGGGTGCTTGGGACTCCGGCAAACTGCAATTATCCTTCGTTTAATGCAGTTTGCTGTTAATAAAAGGATTCTGATTTCTGAGATCTTCAGTTTTGATCCAGAATAATGCCCAGTAAACGGCAATATTCTCGCCTCCTGTAACGTGAGAACTTAAGCCTTAGCTGGAAAATGTAGATATAGCTTACATTTTTTTACCAGCACACAATATAATTTTGCCTAAACGGAGAATCAAACCTTAGACCCCGTGCTCTGAATCCGCATTTACTACACCCATAACCATAATTAATAAGCTTAAGAAAATTAAAAAGCCTACTCTCTCTTACCAATCGCCCAATTGAAATTCCCATAAGACAGCCAAGCTGCTAAAACCTCATTTCATAGAAAAATTATTAATTAACCGTATACCATAAATCAAAGGATAAATCAGTTACATAGGTACTTCTTTTCTGTATGACTGAAAGACTAGTTAAAATATAATTATTTTGGTTTTATTCCCAAAATGATTCTAATACATTCTAAAGACTAAGGAAAAAGTGTATTAAAGATAATAGTTAAATGTTTGTTGTTTCTTCTACATATCTAAAATTTCCGATCCATTATTTACACAATAAAAGTAAAAGTATAATTATCTGTTTTCTATTAAACACTTTTATGTTAGTCTCACAGAGAATACCTAGACTTGGTACTACTATTTATGGATCACACAAACTTTCGTCCTATCAAGGATTCGAGTCACAATCCGCGTAGTGGCAATCTATGTCTTGAAAAAATTAATGATTTACATTTAAAAAGCATGGCAGCGAGATCTCTGATTCTTCGAAGTCATATGCGTATTTAATAGCTAATTATCACTTGCTTTAACGGTAAAGAAAAACATCGTGAGAAAACATACACGTCTGATAGTTATCCATAATGTTTTTAGAAGATATGTTAAGTCAGCCAACCCGCACTGGGCCAGCGTGGTGGACTATGGCCTAATCCTTCTCACACTGATAAGAGGCCCGTGCCTAGCAGTGGGACAGTCTAATACAGGGCTGATGTTATTATTATTATTCTTCTTCTCCTTAGCCTTTATTATTCCCAAGTCACTTGGGGTCGGCTTTCTAGTCTAACTGGATTTGACTGGATATCAGTTTTTACACGGAGCGACTGCCATCTGACCTCCTTAACCCGACAGCTAACGATACCCTAGACCAGTGTCAGGATATTAGAAGGCACTGGCTTGCCAATAACGACTACCATAGATGTTCATGGCAGTCGGGACCGACGGCTTAACGTGCTCTCCGAGGCACGGAGCAGGCGATAATTGTCAATCATGTTATTATAATTAGTACATTTAAAGACTTCAAAATCTGACAGTTATTTGCAACGTTGCCACTCAGGACAGACAAGATGTAAACGCTCTTGAAGGCAAGGTGAAGGAACTGAGAGAGGGGGGCAAGAGGGGGAGTGGAATCTATAAATTTTTACCGTAGGCCGAGAAATCAGTAGGACATAAATTGTAAAAAGGCGTCGCCGGAACGAGCAGAATCGTCAAATGGTGTGGACGAGATACATTTTAGATACCGATAGGGTTGCCCGACTCGATAAACTAGCACTGAGACTTGCCAACAATGAAATCTTCATTCTCACTTATCGTCTTTAAAGTTATTTGAGAAAAAGAAAATTGTAGTTTGTACTTATATACATGTTGGGAATATTCAAAAGTGAAAATTATAGTTATCTATACTAATATTATAAAGCTGAAGAGTTTGTTTGTTTGTTTGAACGCACTAATCTCAGGAACTACTGGTTAGATTTGAAAAATTCTTTTAGTGTTGGATAGCTCATTTATCGAGGAAGGTTATAGACTATATACCATCACGCTACGACCCACGGGGGCGGCGCAATAATCATAAATCCGGGTGAAACCACGGGAACATCTAGTAATATTATGAAGAGACTAACACAAACAAACAAACTCTTCAGCTTTATAATATTAGTATAGATTAGTTCAACATAACTCTAAGCCTGTTGCGCTTTAGCTCGTATTCGTAGTGTTTATCCTATTTTATTTATTTTGTGTTTGTACTAGTAAAATAATTTGCCTTTCGTTTGCTCTATATTCAATATTAATTTTTATCAATCATTATTTTCAGTGTATATAATAAATAATGCCTATATACCCACTGTTTGCTACAGTTTAACTTCACGTGTCGGAAGCCGAATTCGATGATATTAAATAATAAAAAAAATTATTGATTATTCTGTAAGATATTTTGTGTTAACCCTTTTTTATTTCAGCAAAAAGGAATATGCAAAATTATTCTTAATAAACTCAAATTGGTGTCATAATATCACATTAACATAATAATGTAACATTTAGTAATAACAATATATTAAACAAAATGTATTTCACAGACACTTAACAATAACATAGAATATAATTTCAGTATTATTCCTACAACTCACCGACTAATACTCATTTTATGAATAGCTTACAACGTTACAAGATATTTATAAATATTTAAAATACGAGATCAAAATCGCAAATCACTTTTTACCCTTCGGCAAATTCAATTCTGAATGTACGCAGCCCTAAGCAGGGCGAAGCTCCCGCCGTTACTGAAACTCGGCGGTGTAGCACCAGCCGTAATATATGTTAAAAACTGGTTACCGGCAATAGAACCTTGTTATACACTACATGTTTAACAAAAATGTATTTTTATTTACTAAATAACATGTATGCTTATTACAGAAATGTATCATGTTTTGATTTAAACAGAAAATCGTGATATAGTTAGACATTTCATGTTATTAGTGGGATGGTAACAAGTTAGTAGTGAAGTCGTTAGCTATCAGTGAACGACAGTCAAACTAATTAGCTGACTATTTTGGAAATAGTAAGAGATCTATCTTTAGCAGGATTTCATAGAGTTTATATAATAATATAATAATATTCTACCACATGCACACAACACCATCTAGACCAAACTAAGCAGAGCTTGTACTATGGGTACTAGACAATGGATAAACATACCCATATAATTTTTTTTTTGTAAATACATACATATTATACATAGAAACACCCAGACCAAGACAAACATCCATGTTCATGCACACAAATGTTTGACTTGTGCGGGAATCGAACCCGCGACCTCAGGCGTGTCAGTCGGTTACACTAACCACTACGCCATCGAGGCCGACGTTGTCGATATGTTAACGAGATGGGTGTAAAAACCCAGGATTCAACCTCTTCGTCTTAAATGTAAAAGTAATGAAAAGAAATGACTCCTATATCTCGGGGGTCTTTTGACCCACAGGGCCCATATTCAAACTCGACCGAGGTATGATCCCAAGGTGTCTGCACACCAAGTTACAAGTCAATATTTTCCCATTTAAAATACATGTTACCTTGTGACCCCTATATTTCGGGGGTCTTTTGACCCACAGGACCCATATTCAAACTCGACTGAGGTATGATCCCAAGGTCTCTGCACACCAAGTTACAAGTCAATCAGTCCAGTGGTTCCGGAGTTATGCCTGTCACTAACAGACAGACACACAGACCCACACAGTGTTTTCATTAGCCTCTTCGAAGAAGACTCAGTGGTTAATAAGTTAGTAGGTTATTACTAAATTATGACTACTATGTGAAACGAAGTGTTAACGAATTAAGCTATTAGTGAGATACAGTCACATTAGTGAGAGGTGGTCAGTAAAAACATATAAGACAATACAACACATTTTATACACGGATGGCGTAGCGGTTTAAGCAATCGTCTCATCACAACCACTGTGCCGAGAGTTGTAGGTTTGATCTCCACACAGGACAAAATCTATTTATGATCCATAATTAGTTGTTTCGAGATATAGCTTTTTTTTTTTTTGCTCGTCAAAATGACCACACTCCACCTGATGGTAAGCAGTCGTGTGGTTTAAGAGCAGTGGCCTCCACACCGCCCTCATAGCAGCCGAGGCGATGTTGAGGTCTCTACTTTGACGGCCTGAGAAGGTGCTTTTTCACCCCCCGCTTAAAGGCACGTGTCTTGGCAGAGAATTCCATGCCTTGCTCGTTCGGCAGAGGTATGAAGACCCAGACTTTTTGGTACGCGCTCTAATCGACTCTACCGTGTAAGGATGGCATCTGAGCCCAGCACGCGTTGTTCTGGATAGGAAAGGGGAGGGCGGGATAAGGTGGAATAACTCTTCAGAGCACTCCCCGACTAAACTAAAAACTAAACTAGTGAGTTATGTTATTTTAAACTATTAAAACAACATAACTCACTGACGTCATAGATAGAACTGTAAATAAGTTAACATTGTATTTTATATTAATACTAGATATGCCCGCAGTTTCATCCGCGTTTATGATTACTGCGCCGCCCCCGTAGGTCGTAGCGTGATTTTATATAGCCTAAGCCTTCCTCGATAAATGAGCTATCCAACACTAAAATAATTTTATAATTCGGACCAGTAGTCCCTGAGATTAGCGCGTTCAAACAAACAAACTCTTCAGTTTTATAATATTAGTATAGATCAGAATAAATAAAGGGAGCTTAACAGTCCGCCTGCTACGATGTGGGTACGATAACCGTTCAAAGAATAATACGATTCGGCCAACCATATAAAGAAGTGTCAATATTTACCACGAAATGAATATAAGAACAAGGATAAGCATGATATATAGTAATAACATGGCCGACAATCAGCCATCTAACAGACACTCTTAGATGATTGTGGCGTTACTCATATCAGTTTAAGAGTCATTCGGAGAAGACGCCATTTTCTGGAATAGCTATTATCATTATTCTTTTAATAAACACACCATAAGTAGTTGTAAGCTGTGATCAGAGCCTTTACCATCATCTGTTCAGGCATGAGCAAGATTGAGACAGCGTGTTTAGTTTTGTCTCGTGCTAGCACATTTGATTATAGTGCTTTAAAAGGCGGTGGTAAAGCCTCACATGCCATTATTAATAAAAAAAAATATACGTCTAAGGTGCTGATTATAAATTATACTGCGTCGTTGGTGGTGTATTGCGTGAGGTCTTGGGTTCGGTTACCCGATGGAACCGAAAGTTATATTATGATATTTTGTTCAATTTGCGGTGTACGGTAAGCAGTGATAGTTTTGGCTTCTATTGCGAGGACTTAAACATAGCTAGCGAAATGTAGGCGCAATATACCTTCTTCTACCAAATCGGAGATATACTGGTCTAAATATACAAACAAGCATACGGCCCACCTGATGGTAAGTGGTTACCGTAGCCTATGGACGCCTGCAACACCAGAGGCATCACTTGCGCATTGCCGAACCTTTAGGAAAGGAAGTGGGAAGGAGAAGGTGCGGGAAGAGGGAATGATGGTGATTGAGCCTCCGGCACTCTTACTCACCGAACGAAACACAACAGTAGGAATACTGCTATTTCACGTCGATATTCTGTGAGAGAGTAGTCATTCCCCGGTCAAGCCGGCCCATTCAAGCTGAAATCAGCAAGGTTCTGCTACTGCTGGTTGCAATTTCGTTGACAATTTGGGAAGAAGATTGACTAACGTAATAATAATGTTCTCTACACCGAATTTGGGTCCCGGCAAGCAATCTTAATAATGGTCATCTGCGCAAGACACATAGCAGACGTGTGTGCGCAAACACAAGGACGCTCTCTATTCTCTCACTATCATAGTCCGATAGGACGGAATCTGACACAATTGGTGACAGATCAGGCGTACGACCAATGGCTCCATGTGCCTGCCGAGGCATAGGGGTGTGACTGCCCATTATTTCTGGCTACTAAGTAGACACTTAGTTATAAAAGTAATAGAGTTGAGGAAACATTTAAAACTACATACAACTATAAAAAAAAAATTGGGGTCGTCTTTGGGGACTGCCGATAGAAGTGAAAACTTTAATCCTTGATCATAAACACTTGTTTACAAAAAAAACAAATCAAAAAAGAAATGGGCGGGTCGGATTTCTGATATTCTTTATAAATTATTTTTTGCGTAGGACGCACCATTTCTGAGATATTGTTAATATTCTAAAATAATTCAAAAATGGAAAGCGTGGAAACGTGACGATGACGAAGCGTGACTATGACGCTAGGTTCTATAATTTTTGTTCACCCAAGAAGTGCTCAACGCGCCTAAAGAAGTTTTCACTTCAAAAATTGAGGTAGAAAGAAGGCTATATAGGTAATATCAAACTACGAGCTATGATAGCGGATCAGTAATCATAAACGTGAGTGAAACCACAGGGTCAGCTAGTGACATAATCATTATAGAAACTATTTTAACACTTATACCAGCACTTGGGCGCAGAAAAATGCAACAATGGCGTCTCCAATATTTTTTTTTTGGAGTTGACAACCCGCTATGTCTTCAACGAAACGATAGTGTAGCGTTGCGTCGCGTCGCATTGCGGCCTCGATGGCGTAGTGGTTAGTGTAACGGACAGCCACGCCTGAGGTCGCGGGTTCGATTCCCGCACAAGTCAAACATTTTGTGTGCATGAACATGGATGTTTGTCTTGCTCTGGGTGTTTGTATGTACCTATAATGTGTACGTATTTACAAAGAAAATAGTATAATAATATAATTATGTATGTTTATCCATTGTCTGGTACCCATAGTACAAGCTCTACTTAGTTTGGGCTAGATGGTGTTGTGTGTATGTGACAGAATATTATATTATTTATTATATTGCTTATAATATCAGCCGTGCTAACAAACTATTACACTGGGGGGTATGGGCTTATTAGAATAGAATTGCATCGCGTCGCAGTCGAAACTCACCTACACATCTTACATATTTCAATAATAATAAATCTATATATTAAGTATGTAATAACTCTCTTCTGTGTCCATTGTTACATTGTTTCGGCTGAGCGCTGCCTCCCAAAATACAGGCTATAGCCTAGTTCGGGAATCAGTGTTAGTAAGTATTGTGCTAACTCTACGTCCTAGATTAAGGTTCACGCAATGTACTACATTTCTATGTCAATAAACATTATTATTATTATTATTTATTATTATTATTATTATTAAAACTCATTTCCCATGTAAAAGCAACTTCGCAAATACAATTACTTAGAAAACAATGTACTTATGTACTTTTTAATCCCATGTTGGTATCAAAGTTTTTATACAATATATCATGAGTTACTTAGCGCTTTAGCGGTTTCTGCGGTATCTTTGTATATTTTAATCTTTATACTGTAATGACTATGTTATTTTATAAAATTTTCTTAAGTGCTTCGGTATTGTAAGCTCCAGGCAAGACTTAACAGAAAACCTAATTACTTATCAAAGAAAATCTCTTATGCTTTGTAAATATTAAAATATGGTTCCTTTATTTGTTACTGATATTACAATATGAAATACATATGTACCTATGTATGTATGTATTTTTTGGGGACTTGGCGAAAGTCTATACTTACGTCTTCTTCTTCTTCTCCCTAGCCTTTATTATTCCCAAGTCACTTGGGGTCGTCTTTCTAGTCTAACCAGATTTGACTGGATATCAGTTTTTACACGGAGCATTGCCAACTGAACTCCGCAACCCGAAGGCTAACGATACCCTAAGGCTAGACCAGTGTCAGGATATTAGAGGGCACTGACTTCCCAATAAGGACTGCCATAGATGTTCATGGCAGCCGGGATCGACGGCTTAACGTGCTCTCCGAGGCAGGGAGCAGGCGATAATTGTCAATCAATACGCACATAATTTCCAAATGTCGTATAATTTTCGAAAGTCAGAGGTGCGCGACGTGGATTCGTACCCGAGACTCTCTGCATTACAGTCTGTTGGCCTACCCACTGCGCTATCGCTACGCTTATTCGTTCATTATTCAGTGGGGTAGGCAGAGACTACAGACTGCCTCTTGCTGCGATCTGGGTACATCTGTCTTGCCGCATATACTATTGCTAGGTAAGGTTTAAGATCCCACATAATAGAGAGCGAACCTCCTGTTTTTTATCGGGTAGACTTTTTACAGTTTCAAGCTCAGAGCTGCTACTGTTAATTTGTTAACAGAACCACCCAAATAACATTTGTAAAGCCGAGACCGACCCGCGAATCGAATCCGACACCTCATACTAAATAATCGCGCAAACTCCCCCTGAGAATGCTGTAACCGAAAATCTCAATAACACTTTGCCTAAACTGAGCATAGAACCCAAGACTTATGCTGAAGAATCGTATACACTGCCTCTGAGAATTACTTAATTGAAAATCCCAATACCACTTTACCTTGCTGAAGAATCGAATCCGGAGATTTCACGCAACCGCCGCACCACCAGTCAGTATATCACATATGTACCCTGCACGATTAATTTAATGTTTCGCACAACGTTTATCTCCCAGCCCAGCATCTCAAAGAGCGGACTAATCCACACATTTATACGCAAGGATACTAATCTCACATCTAACGCCACGGTTTAGATGTATGTTAAGCTGATAACTCTCCTATTATCGTGTGTGGGGTTCGTGTCTTGTTTACAAAAGGCTTGTTTGTGCCTACAACTACAAGACAACGACAGTAGAATCTTGAGTCAATACTTGATTATTTTGAATCACACGGAAGATGTGTTACCACTTTACAGAAGACTGTAGAGTGTCATAGCGGTAGATAAGTCAGTGTTAACTTCACGAGTCATATTTGCCGCTTATCGGCTTAGAACAATTGTTATTCTTTTTAAGAGATTTGGCGGTATTCAAATATATATGAGATAAACACACACACACACACCCACGCATACACGCACACATACACATGTACACACACACACATTCACACACATCACACACGCATACACACTCATAAACCAACTAACATCTATTGTTCAATATTATTCGATGTATTCTTTTTTTTTTCTTTTTATCTATGCAAACCTGTCTAGTGTAACTTGTAAATGCTAACAGAAACAACATGTAATACAAACTAATTACTTTATTCTATAAAAAAGTATGATATAGCAGTAATGACCAACTTGTATATTACTTGAAATGTAACTAACTAAGGGGTGGAGACCTGGTGTCCTGAAACACAGGCCTCGAGCCTAGCTTAGGCACCAGTCTCCCACAATATAATATTAAGGCTCACATGTACTTTTTAAATGTAATGTTACAATATTGTGGTGAGAAATAAATCAATTATTATTATATTATTATTATTATATTATATGACTGATTGGCTACGTAATATTGATTATACCTCTAATACCCTTAGTGATTTAAGATTAAATTGAGATAGGGAAATCTTTCTTAAGGCTTTTTTGTATGTTTTGAGCAAGATAGCGCTAAAAGGTTTAGTTCATTAGATGCGTATTTTTTTAATCTATCCGATGGCATACAAATCTAATTTACGAATTTTTTTGAGATACCGCTTTTGCGCTTAGTAGGGCAGTATGGTATTTCATATTTTAGTAAATTGGGTTGTTTTGAGTTTAATGTAACCACAATTTGGAGCAATGACGATATTATCAAGATACAATAGTTACTAATTGGAACATGATTTTAAAATATTATAAAATTACACTTACAAGTTCGTTATTTAGTTCTTGTTGGTTTCCAATCGTGATATAAAGATCATACCTGAAACAAATAAATTAATAAAATAATTAAGAGATAACGAAGACACACAAAAAGTACATAAATTTCCTTTATAATCTGACAGCCTCGATGGCATAGTGGTTAGTGTAACCGACTGCCACGCCTTTGGTCGCGGGTTCGATTCCCGCACAAGTTAATCATTTGTGTGCATGAACATGGATGTTTGTCTTGGTCTGGGTGTTTCTATGTATAATATGTACGTATTTACAAAAAAATTAAGTATATGTATATGTATGTTTTATCCATTGTCTAGTACCCATAGTACAAGCTCTGCTTAGTTTGGGCTAGATGGTGTTGTGTGTATGTGATACAATAGAATATTATTTATAATAACTTTTAAACTTTCGCATTGCATGATATTATAGATATTCCCGCGGTTTCACCCACGTTTATCGTTACTGCGCCGCCCCCGTGGGTCGTAGCGTGATGTTATATAGCCTATAGCCTTCCTCGATAAATAGGCTATCCAACACAAAAAGAATTTTTCAAATCGAACCAGTAGTAATCACGCGGAATAAACCAGGAGAAACATCGTTTGTACTATGTCTGTAATGGGTAATTATTTTGCTGCAATGTTATTTTAAAACTGCGATATCTCCTAAGACATTCATTGAAATCGAATGATGTACAGGGCAATTTTGTTTTAACTAAAATACTTGTGATGAATAACGTATTTATTTGGATAAGGATTAATATCATGTTTATAATAATACCTTCGCAAATAATGCATTATTTTAGAACAAATTTGGTTAGCATAAAAATGGTTATAGTGAGCCAACCTTAAAAGATAGACATATGCTGTCGCGGACTTTTTTTAGAACTTTTAAAGGGGAACAATTCTGTCGTACATGATTTTTGAAAAACTGTAACTGTTTACGCAGCGCACGCAGCGGCAGCTCTCAAAAGGAAAAAATACCCTCCGATTTTGAAACATTCTTCATTGGTGCTCAGCTCCTATTGATCTTAGCGTGATGATATATAGCCTATAGCCTTCCTCGATAAATGGCCTATCTAACACTGAAAGAATTTTTCAAATCGGGCCAGTAGTTTCTGAGATTAGCGCGTTCAAGCAAACAAACAAACAAACAAACTCTTCAGCTTTATAATATTAGTATAGATATACAGGGTCACAGGTAACTAGACGTATTCCCGGCAATTATAGATAGAGGAGCCAGTCTAATCACTGCATTAAAAGAACGATTTTAATTCAATAATAAAGGCTTGTCCCACCACCTCCAAATATCATTTATTTATAAAATAAAGGTCTCGCCATCTCTCTTTTTTAAACTAATGTAGGGGTATGTATGTGTGCGTCGAATGTATGTGTGTGCAAGCGTGGGGTATGCAAGGCGAGTCGGCCAGTTGCTGTGCAGTGGTCCGACAGAACGCTAGGTCTTTAGAATATGTACTAAGTATTGGCTTTATAAAATAAATTGTGATTCATACATATAATAATAATAATAATAATATATTATATATATATATATATATATATATATATATATATATATATATATATGCATTATCAGTGTGTGTGTTCGTAATAAGTAAATTATGTATTAATAAAAGATGTTATCTGTCGGACCAGTGCCGGTAATTCCCTTGTAGCGCTTTAGGAAGTTTTGCATTTATATATATCGTGGACACAAGCGAATTCGGTAGACTCGGGTTCGATTCCTGTGGAATGTATAAGGTAAATAATAGGTATCTGCGCAAAGTAGACGTCCTACACTAACAAAAGAGAAACAGCATGCGATTTCTCTTTAGGATAACTTTTACTTGTTAGTTGGCCTTTAACCCACTTTATCCAATCCGGACTTTGATCTGCATTATATCCGAAGCCTACGGTTTAATAAATAATAACATCCTCCTTTTTAATATAAGAACGGTAATATTCCGCACATTCACAACTTTTAAAGTAGAAACAATTTCTGAAGAACGGATAAATAAATAATGTCCCTAAAAAGACGGTCGTGAACTTTCAACAGCCATTGGTTAAAAAAAGTTTAAAATAAAAGTACCCACGCAACCTCTTTAGTGATTCCCGCCACATTTATTATTCATGTATCTCAAAAGCTCTCTGTTTAATATATAAACGGAATTAATCAAAATGTTCATAAAATTTTATTTCAATTAAAATTTTTCAGAGGAAAGCACGCTTTATTTAATTAGACCTTATACTTCAGAGAAATTGGGTTTAAGCTAAAGGTCCCTGACTATGTTAACTCCATTCTAAAGATCACAAGTAAATACCTTTATGCTGGTATTCTGTATTTAAAAAGGAGAATTATGGTCACAGAGGGCTCAAAAGTCTTTATACCTTTTTGAATACCCTCCTATTTCGAAATCTAGCCATTCGGCTAGTCATCAAATACATTGTGAGGTAACCGGCGTGCCTAACATATGCATAGTCTCACGCTTATATTTACGAAAGAGAAGGTGCATCATAGCATACTCTTTGTTTATTTAGAGGCTTTTAGTCACAAATAAGACCATGTCAGCCCCATTATAACCTAAACATAATTATAGGGACTTAATTTTAATCTTATTCTAAGATTCTATAAAGAAAAATTGCTCCTTCGGACAATGGTTTGGAATATAAATTTTGAAAACTACCCACATCAAATAAGTTTATATGAAATTTTTTCATTACCTCTTGTCTTACAGCCCCAGTTCTGATACATTCCACTAACAAGTGGTATACATCCTCCACAATGCCACAATCTTCACAATTCGGGGTAGAACTTATTCCCATAAGGTGTCTAAACTTGTTGAGTGGGACATGTCCAGATCTATAGCTACATTTCGTTTCATTTCTTTACTTTACTTTTTGTCACATAATGAGGAGTTCCGCCAATTATCTTACTAGATCCTACGTAATCCTTGAGCCTATTGTCGTCTAGCGGACACAGTTTTAGACTCCATGCAGGTTCTAACATTTTTTCTACAGAAATACCCAATAACATTGCGCAAATCCTACAACTCATACACATCAGTCTTAAACACTACCGTGAGGCTGCCTGGTACGTTTATTCAATATTTGTTAGGTGACAGAAATCCGTCAAAACCCACGTGACCAGTACATTGAACTGAGGCATAAGCCATCCTCTTAAGACTGCGCCGAGCGAAATGTGCCAAAACAAGCGGTCACAGTTAAGTGAATAAAATCAACACTTTTTGTTTAATACAAATATAAAATATACATTTATCATAGCAATGAATGTGTTTACAATTACTTCGTGTAAAAAACTTAAGATAATTGATATTTTCGCCTACAAAATTACGTAAATTTGCAGTGCGTAAGCTCGTGTTACGTGATTTTTAGATTATAACAGTAGAAATCTATCCTATTTTACAGCTTAAACGAAACATAAATAGTTATATTACAATTTGTCCGTCCCAAATATTTAAGTTATTGGTTGACAATAAAGATACATATTTATCAAAAAAGCACTTCAAATCCTCCATACATACAATTTTACTATTGCGGCGGCGCGCCGATTTGAATATGCGCCGCACGAGCTCTGTCATTATCTGTCTTACGCTCGGCGCAGTCTTAATAAGCCCATACCCACCAGTGTAGTAGTTTGTTAGCACGGCTGATATTATAAGTAATTTAATAAATAATAATAATATTCTATCACATACACACAACACCATCTAGCCCAAACTAAGCAGAGCTTGTACTATGGGTAATAGACAATGGATAAACATACATATATTATACTTTCTTTTTGTAAATACATACATATTATACATAGAAACACCCAGAGCAAGACAAACATCCATGTTCATGCACACAAATGTTTGACTTGTGCGGGAATCGAACCCGCGACATCAGGCGTGGCAGTCGGTTACACTAACCACTACGCGATAGAGACCTACGAAGTAGCTACGCTTGATATGAAAAAGCTCTTGAATTTCGCGTGGATCGATTCCGTGCTGATTTGTGAGTAAAAGCAGCCATCAGCTGCCTATTGTAATATAATAAAGTAGAGAGGGAGAGGGTTACTGGAGTACCCGAAGTATATGCATTATGCAATTTCAATCTGTCACTATAAAATATTAAATGTAATGCTTCATATTTTACACAATTATTATTTCAAGTAACCGCGTTTAGAAAAACGATTTACATCCTTAGTAATACTATAAATCATAATCCTAATCCTAACTAATATTATAAAAGCGAAAATGAGTTTGTTTGTTTGTTACCATTTCACGCCTAAACCACAGAACCGATCATCCTGAAATTTTGCATATACGTTGTCAGGTGTACAGAAACGGACATACGCTACCTTTCATCCCGAAAAAAAATACTGTACCCGAGGAAAACAATCATAACGTTCTTATGATAATAGATGGCGTCACGTGTCTTTCGAATCATGATTGAATTATATTATTACAAGCAGAGTACAACCCGAATTGATTGTCAAATTCTAAATTAACGCGAGCGAAGCGAAAGAAATATAAAACGCAGTAGTAGATCTTAAGCAAAATGTTCGCTAATCTAATAACCCGTTGGTAATATCGACCGACCAATGAGATAATATTTCCCTACATTGTGACAGCATGTGCCAAGGAGTGAACTGTGCAATAAAAATAACACACTGAGGTGCGCTCGTGACACGTAGCCACCAAGACTGGGCGTGTGTCACACCGAAGTGGTAACACGTATTTTTATGACTGCACGTATGGTGTAGCTGTCACGTTGAGTGTCGGCAAAAAAGTGAAAGGAATGTCCTTAGCGCTTATGAACACCAGGTTTTTTTTCTTTTTATACATATAAGGTGACAAACTAGCATACGGCCCACCTGATGGTAAGTGGTCACCGTAGCCTATGGACGCCTGCAACACCAGAGGCATCACTTGCGCGTTGCCGACCCTTTAGGAAAGAATGTAGGAAGGAGAAGGAGCGGGATGGCGGAAAGGGGGTGATTGGGCCTCTGGCACTCTCACTCACCGAACGAAACACAACAGTAGGAATACTGCTATTTCACGTCGATATTCTGTGAGAGGGTAGTCCTTCCCCGGTCGAGCCGGCCCAATTATGCTGAAATCAGCGAAGCTCTACTACGAGGGATTAAGTGGTCGCCTCGCCAAGTCTTGTGGGCTCGATCCCCTCAAGTGACAAACATTTGTGTAATCCATAAATAGTTTTTCCAGGTCTGGGTGTCCTTTGCGTCTGTTGTTTGAATGTTTGTAAAGTCTCCCGATCCGGGAATTATTCCTAGTGCGGTCGTTGTATTTTGACAACGACAATGTTAAAAAGATAAAATTTTGGTAGTAAAAAGCAAAGGGCTCGATTGATGGTAATTGTTTAGTTAATGTTGTATGAACGGCCACGCACCGGAAGACGCAGCAGGGGTAGGCCTCCCACAAGGTGGACCGACGACCTGGTATAGGTCGCGGAAAGCGGTTGGATGCGGGTGGCCCAAGACCGGTCTGTATGGAAAACCTTGGGGGAGGCCTATGTCCAGCAGTGGACGTCTTTTGGCTGACATGATGATGATGATGATGAATGTTGTATGTGGACGAATTAAGTACTAGATGCTTCTGCATAACAAATGCAGAGACCCTTGCTATAGCGGTCATTCTACTAATAATAAATTGGCCACTATCCTTTTTTGCAAAACAATGGCCCATGCGCTAAAGGTCTTCCTGCTGATTACTCAGCATCTTATTAAAGGGCTCTGTAGAACCTACCACCGTCAGAAACACAATACCAGTTTATTTGGCTGTGATATTTGTAGAGTATAGGTACTACCCGATTCGGGTTTGTTTTAGACACTATCTACCATTTCCTTGTCTGGTCAATTTGCTGCAGTTTTGCTTACATTGCAGCGACTGCCAATTGGTTTTGTGTAAATTTACAGGGCGTACAAAGATATGGAAGGAATGTATCTTGGATACTCTTACTTGAAAGATGATATTGATTGTATACCATCTCTTAAAAGTATCGTAGATTATTAGTTTACACAGACATGACGGCAAAAGTAATGTTCACTTTTCGATAAAGAAGTAAATTATACAGCACTGTTATTAATAATAATAATAATAATAATAACTTTTTATTTACCAAAATATTACACAAGTCCTTATAAATACAAAACTGCAAGTTTCCGATTATGGAGTAAATACAATGTAAGAACCTGTTATAGGCAGAATTATCAAAGTCTCCTACACTAGGCGTAGCCTGTCACGTAGGAAAACTTTACAAAATGGATTTCTTAATTTTTATTGAAATGACTGTTTTCTTTTAACAAGTAAACTCGTCTCTCGGTCTGCTGAAACCATCAGCGCAATCAAAATTTATAAATATTAATTAATTATTTATAAATTTTGATTGCGCTGATGGTGTGCGTTGTTTATAGATTAGGTTAGACATTTCTAACCTAATCTATAAACAACGCACACCAATGACATACAAGAGATGGCATCAATTTTAATAGCATCAAACAAACAATAAAGTTTACAGCGCAATTCCACCACGCCAGAACTTGAACGCAAACACGTTGGATTTAATCAAATCCAAAACAATAAATTTAAATCACATCCAAGATGTATATCGCGCTGTTCGGTGTGACACACGGACTGAGATAACATCACACGTACTGGCATAGCGCGCGGCGTTGCCTGCCAAATTATTAACATAAACACCAGGCGATGCCCACCAGTTCCACCGTTAACGTTATTGACTATCGCAATTTTGTTCTTGGCGTCTGTCGCACTCCAATTTAGAATACTGTACGTAAATCAAGATTAGTACGCGGTATATATGTTATTCCTAGCTGTGTATATGTATATTGCGATTAGTGTATATTCTGCGTGTGACGTTGAATGTTTGCACGACCGTTATTCGAGTGTATATCCCAATATTTGTCGCAATTAGTAAAGTGACTTTCAAAACTAAATGATTTTGATACGAGTTAGTTTATTTTAAAAGTGTATGTTGTATAGGTAGGTACTTATTCGGATGTTATATTTATGTTTATTAGATGGCTACCAAAATATTTGCTTTTAACTTTTATTAGCAATATTATGCGTAATCAATATAAAAAAAAAAATTATAGACGTTTATATTGTTAGTTATCACCAAGATTATCTATAACTAGCTGTCCCGACAAACGTTGTCCAGTACAGACGAAAAAAAAATCCATGTCTAAACCATTCTCGAATCCACTTGAAAACACAAAAAATGTCATCAAAATCGGTCCAGCCGTTAAGGAGGAGTTTAATTAAAAACACACGCACAGAAGATTTATATATATATATAAAGATGAACCACAAGAAAATCGCCATTCTATGATTTAAGCACGTAGCTAGTGCGATATAATAGGGCTGTTACGGCCTGCTTCAAAATGATCTAGTAGAAGTTATACATAATCATGCTATCTTTGTTTTGTTTAAGTAAAAGTGATGGCGATTGAAAAGAGTGGCCATGAGTTTCTTGCCTGCTTCTTCTCATAAAAGCTCTACTCCTCGAACAGGCTTTTTTCAATCATCATCATCATCATCAGGCTATAATAGTCCACTGCTGGACAAAGCCCTCCCCCAAAGAGCGCCATAGCGCCCTGTCTTCAGCTTGCCGCATCCAGCATCTGCCTGCAGTCTTACGCAGATCGTCATCCCACCTGGTCGGAGGGCGTCCTACACTACGTTTGCCGAGTCGCGGTCTCCACTCAAGAACACGCTTACCCCAGCGGTTGTCGGTTCTTCGCGCGATATGGCTAGCCCACTGCAACTTCAGCTTGCTAATTCTCTGAGCTATGTCGATGACTTTGGTTCTCTGTCGGATATATTCGTTACGAATCCTATCCTTCAGAGAAACTCCGAGCATAGCTCTCTCCATAGCTCGCTGAGCGACTTTGAACTTTTTTTCAAAGCTAAATTTTTATTTACTTCTATTTATTTTTATTATTTTTTTTTATTAATATAATAGTGAATTGACGTGTCCAAGAATTGTTTGCACATTTTTATGGACATAAAGATCTTTGACTTTGACTTTGATGGCATGATATATATGTATCTTAAAAGCAACTCTTCAAAGAGATTGTAAAACCGGCCCTTACTATAAACATTGTATTCTAAGTTTTCATTGTCATTCATTGTATTCCTTCAAATGCGGCATTAGACCTATTTGAAATATATGTACTATCGGCTCCAGCGACGGATGACCATTTCAGAAAATTTTTTGCTTGCACATGTTGACCAGTTGAGTTTATATCGCCTTAGAATCAGTAAACAAATGTATAGTGTAAAAAATCTCAAACAAAGAAAGGGGCGTGTCACGGGTACGGGTACCAAGTGTTGGCCTGCTATGCGATTTTAACCTTAGGAGTGGTCATCCGTCGCTGGAGTCGATAGTACATCAACGACTTCCTCTGTCTCCTATCATCACATAGTAAGTAATTATCCTAGAATAAGTCACGATGGGGCTAACATATTATTTTGTAATAAAAGCCTCTAAATTAAAAAATATTTAAATGAAAGACAACTATAAACATTGCCAACTTCCTTACAAAATAAAACGCTTACATTTAAAACACTTCAGTATATTATAACATATTAACCCCCCCATAATATACAACAGTAGAATTGTCTATCAATCCCAATTGTCAATGGACTATTGTGGCTTTTACTACCATATCAACAAAGCTACCAACATACAAAACTAGATACAAAATGTATTTCTACATATCTAATACATATTATTAACGTTGAAATGCTGTTATTGCATACATACGACGTCCGAATATACATACGAGAATATCAAGATTAGTACATCTATCTGTATGTAGAAGCTCCGAAGATTCATGCGAAAATGTAGTCAGATTTCTGCAGAAACGTTCAATCCCGATTCCCGGCATGATAAAATTCTATTCATTTCAAATGAAAATGTAGATAGGTAGCACAATTTGATTTATATCAACCATGTTTATTCCCGACGTCTCTAGAATATTCTAGAAATATTAAATGGAAGCTCTATGATAAGCCTCATGTCGTGTATCCAATATTTAAACTTTAACTAGTCGCAAGATGGAATACACAACAAGAAAATCAATACACGCCGTATCGAAGAATACTCGTAGATTTCAGGAATAAACAACGATAATGGCGACTGCAAAGTGTTCGTAAATAATAAAATGCAAAATGTGTAATGATCGATCGAGCGACGGCTGAAGGGGTGGCCTCCCTATCATTCGGTCTACTTATATGTTTAAGGGTGCCTCCACACCGCGTAGGTACGACAATGAAAAGTGACCGTGTTACCAAGTGAAGAATAAAGCTTTGTATTAGCTGTTGAAACTGCCGCATCGTCTAATTTATATAATTATGCGATGTTATTAATTTGGCAATGAATGGGCCGGCTCGACCGGGGAAAGACTACCCTCTAACAGAATATCGACGTGAAATAGCAGTATTCCTACTGTTGTGTTACGTTCGGTGAGTGAAAGTGCCGGAGGCCTAGTCACCCCTTTCTTCTTTCCCGTTTCTTCACCTTCCCACTTCCTTTCCTAAAGGATCGGCAACGCGCAAGTGATGCCTCTGGTGTTGCAAGTGTCTCTAGGTTACGGTGACCACTTACTTTGGCACTCTAGCTGTATAAAAATGAAAATACCCAATGTAGTTCTTTATCGGAATTATGTTTAGGACCTTAACCAGAATCATGGTTACAAAGCGTAATAAAAAAATAATATACATACGTAATAGCGATAAGTATGTATATTTCTTAGAGCAGCGATAGCTCAGTGGGGAGACCAATACACTGCAATGCAGAGGGTCTCGGGTTCGAACCCACGTCGTGCACCTCTGATTTTCGGAAGTTATATTACTTTTCGAAATTATGTGCGTACTGATTGACACTTATCGCCTGCTCCGTGCCTCGGAGAGCACGTTAAGCCGTCGGTCCCGGCTGCCATGAACATCTATGGCAGTCGTTATTGGGAGAGTGTCGACACAAAAGATCCCGGTGGGTCGAAGTGTCGCCGGTCTGCACCGACTGGCCTCCATATAAGATAAGATAAGATGTATATTTCTTAAGGGTTAGGCAGAAAAGCATCATATTCACATTTTGCCAGCAATGTTATAGAGGCCATACATGCGAGTACTACTGCTAGTGAAATTGCCTTACAGAAAATATGTCTTCGTCGTATATAGAACCCGACACCCACAATCCGCAAACATAGCCACTGTGTGTACTTTCCAGCTGATTTCGGTTATGGTGCCTGCTACTGATCATTAACAAAAGAGCAAGGATCAGTACTCGCATGCGCCCTTTGATGGCTACAATATCCAATCTTATGAGTAAACGTTCTTTTTCATAGATATGTATGGTAAATAAAATACGTTACAATAGTAAGCTGTTAGGAATTTTAAAGGGGATTAAATATAATGACCACCAAAAATAGTAATTGCACACCAAAATATGCTTACCAAAATATATCATAACGAGCACCTATACGCCTCAAATCACTGCATTCCGTCTCGGAAGGGTTAGGTTATGTTAGGTTCCTTCTTAAACCCACCCAAAAATAGGAGCCTCGCGAAGCGGGGCTCCGTCAACTTAGTTTGATCTCTTTAAATATATTTTGGTGTGCAATTAGTATTTTTGGTAAGCATATTTTGCTGTGCAATTAGTATTTTTTTGCTGTGCAGTTAAATACTAGGTATTTTAAAGTTTAGCTGTCATGTTATTATTGGAACCCTTATGAGAAAGCCCTTATGAATAAATCTACCTATCTATACTAATATTATAAAGCTGAAGAGTTTGTTTGTTTGTTTGAACGCGCTAATATCAGGCACTACTGGTTCGATTTGAAAAATTATTTTAGTGTTGGATAACCTATTTATCGAAGAAGGCTATAGGCTATATAACATCACGCTACGACCTACGAGGGGCCGCAGTAACGATAAACGCGGGTGAAATCAAGTAAAATAATATAGCTTTTAACAAGCATAATAATGTCCTCCAGACAGAATTTCCGTCACGGCGGCCAATCTTAATGGAGACTAGCCCTCTGCGAAGGAGATATTATAGTGCACAAGTGTGTGCGCAAACACAAGTGCACTCTCTGTTCCCTAACCCTCATGATCCGATGGGACGAATAATCCGACATGACCGGAGAGAGATCAGGCGCAGGACCAACGGCTTTACGTGCTTGCAGAGGCACGGGGGTGTTTAAAACCGCCAACTTCCTAACTCCGGGCTCGTATTGGGATTTCTTAACAGAAAAACCAAATAACTTTTTGTTGGCCTGACCCGGGATTCGAACCCGAAACCTTATGCACAGCAGTCGCATTCACTACCGCTGTGCCACGGTGGCAGACAAGCATAGATGTAACCAACAAAGTAACTTTCTGAACAGAGAATATAACTAATAACGGTATCAGTGTTGAAACTTCTTGCCACATCGACGATATTTGCTTACAGAGAACTAGAGTTGTATATTAGTCGATGCGACAATTAATGCCAACGTAGCCACAGTGTACAGGGTCCTTTAAAATGGATTTTCCACTCAAGGAATATGGCAGGCGGAATTAAAATTCACTTTGCCTTTTGTGCTTCAATGGCTACTGTCGAAGGAAAATTATAGACAGCCAATACTATCGTTTCGAGCAGCTTGTAATTGTAACGTATGATTTTACAATTGAGTGGAGTAAAACCTTATTGCTGCTTTATATAATGATTTAAGTTTTATAACTTTATATATGGCTTGCATGGATTATATGATTGCATGCATGGTTTTTGTTTATATGGCTTTTATTGGATAAAAATGGTTGTAATCCACAAATATTTATTTTGTATCTGGATGTCCTTTATGCCTGTTGTTTTAATGTTTGTAAAAGCGACATGAGAAACTTTAGGCTGGGAGTTCTGAACTCTTAACTTAATAATATTATTTAATATTTTGAAGGATTGGTACTTAGGCAGTAATGAAAGGTTTAATTAAGCCGTAGTTTTAAGTGGTCATATGACTATTCGATTCGGAAATGTGTTGAACATTTGCTTTTCGCATTAGGCTTATTACAAAATCGATATATTATCTTATTTTTTCTCTTGTATAAAGCGTAAGCATAATTTATATAGGTACTAGCTTTTGCCCGCGGCTTCGCTCGCGTTAATTTAGAATTTGACAATCAATTCGAGTTTGTACGCTGCTTGTAATAATATAATTCAATCATGATTCGAAAGACACGTGGCGCCATCTATATATCATAAGAACGTTATTATTGTTTTCCTTGGGAACAGTCATTTTTTTTGGGATGAATGGTAGCCTGTCCGTTTCTGTACACCTGTCAACGTATATGCAAAATTTCAGGATGATCAGTTCAGTGGTTTAGGCGTGAAAAGGTAACAAACAAATAAACAATAAACAAATAAAAATATATTTAACATCAGTCTAATAATTGTTGAGTTTATTTATTAGAATCAAGAATGCAAACATACAAATTTTTCCTCTTTATTTGTACTATACATACTAGATTATGTAAACCGATTTGTAATAAAAATCATGAATAACAGTTCCCCATAGTACCTACTTAATCTAAAATCGTTTTGCAGATGTCTTAAGTCTAGTAGGCAACTGGGCAAACAAGTCATAAAAGGGTTCCTAACGTGACCATTTTAGCCTCAAGGCTGTTTACCATAAAACGAGGTAAGTAACTTGTTTTGATTCCAATCACCTCAAAAACGTTAACGTACACAAAAACAAATTGTCATTCACAAAAGAGTGAATAAACTAAAAAGTTTTCCACCTCCAACTAAAACTTAGTTGATAACTTGTAACAAAATGTTAACCCTTCCACCGCCGATACAAACAACGGCCTTCTACGTAACATTTTGTTACGTATTACTTTCCTTTGTGTAACGTTGTGTTTTTACAGGGTTAATTTATTACTAGGATTAGGGTTGTCCGAGGAAAGATAATGGATTATTTCGAAATTTTGGTAATTAATGTCATTAAATATTATGTAAGAGATATTAATCACACGGGTAATAAATTATGGCTGGATTTTTTCTTTTGTTGTTTGTTATACAGTTATAAAAGAAATATCGAAGATTTTTGTATTTTTTTATAATTAGCGTCTTCTAAATGACTTTTTAATATAAGGGTATTTTAAAAGTTTACATAATATAAAAATAGCAACAAGTAAATTTTAGTTTTCTGTTTAAATTTGATAAATTACATATCTTTACTAGTAATATTAAAAAGAAGAAAGATTTGATTTTTTGTTTGTTTGTAATGATTTAACTCAAAAACTACACAACCGATTATAAAATTCTTTAACCGTTGGAAACTTAAAAAGGTATTGCTGAGTTAAACCGCTTAATTTTTACTTACTTCTTGCTTTATTGTCTGTATTCGATTTTATTGTTATTGCCATTAAATACTAATTATTAAACCACTGTAAACCGAGAGCGTAAAACTGGTTCCATATATGTAGCACATATATTATGTTATAATCGAGCGCTAATCCCGCCGACAAACTGTTATGCAGTTTGGTGGGTTTAAAATAATTGTAACAATATGTATTTATTTCAATAAAATTCTTAATTCTTAATTCTTAATTCTTAATTCTTAATTCTTCTATATTATCACCACGTAACATAACAACAGAAAATGTTGTGTAAATAGATATACATATAAGTTTTTATTTTCAGCTTCTTATGTGAACCGATTTTGTATATGTATATTGTTAATGTACCTTAAAATAAATAAATAACATTTAATGCTTAGAAATTAATAACTCTTTCCTGATATAGGAATCAAAGCCGTGCAAATAAAATTTTTGAGTAGTAGAGCCTCGCTGATTTCAGCATGAAGGGCAGGCTCGACCGGGGAAGTACTACCCTCTCACAGAATATCGACGTGAAATAGCAGTGTTCCTACTATTGTCTTTCGTTTGGTGAGTGAGAGTGCTGGAAGCCCAATCACCTTCTTTCCCTCTTCCCGCTTCCTTTTTGTCCTAAAAGATCGGCAACGCGCAAGTGATGCCTCTGCTGTTGCAGGCGTCTATAGGCTACGATGACCACTTACCATCAGGTGGGGCCGTATGCTTGTTTGCCACGTTAGATGGATAAAAAAAATATCTTATCTTAAACCATATGGTTTGCGCTTACAGGTACAGCCGACACTGAAGTTGTTTTTGACCATGACTTTTCCTGGCTAATTCCTGGATTAGCAAATTATCAGTACTGGCTTCTGGCTTACCCCATACAACGTGAGGTCTACAAATAAATACCGAATTGTAGATGTATTACAACCTTTACCAGCTTCAGTAGTACATAAGCGTAAGCTTGTTTTTTTTTTTTTTACTGTCTTTGGTGGCATACGAGCAAATGGCCCACCTGATGGAAAGTGGTAATCACTGCTCATGGTGGCAGCAATGTCAGGACACAGCAAAGCCGTGCCTACCGTAAAAGAAGAACTCTCTTTAAACCTCGTTTGAAGAAGGACATATCATAGCGCTCGGGAAACACCGAAGCTGGCAGTTCATTCCAGAGCTTGCACGTACGTGGGAGAAATGATCGCTGAAAGCGTACCGTCTTGGATTTGAACGCTTCCAGGTGATATGGATGAACCCTGCTTCGTTGTGGAGTGGAACGGTGATAGAAAAGGACGGCTGGTACCAAATCAAACAGTTCTATTTTAGGTCTAAATACATATATATCTAAACTAATATAATAAAGAGGAAAGATTTAATTTCTTGTTTGTTTGTCTGTAAGGATTTAAATAATAATAATAATAATATTCTACCACATTCACACAACACCATCTAGCCCAAACTAAGCAGAGCTTGTACTATGGATACTAGACAATGGATAAACATACTTATTTACTTTTTTTTTGTAAATACATGCATATTATACATAGAAACACCCAGACCAAGAAAAACATCCATGTTCATGCATACAAATGTTTGACTTGTGCGGGAATCGAACCCGCGACCTCAGGCGTGGCAGTCGGTTACACTAACCACTACGCCATCGAGGCCGAAAAACTAAACGACCGATTTTAAAAATTCTTTCTCCTTTAAAAAGCTGTATTATCAGTATTCACGGTCATGTATTTTATCAGTGAAAACTTTTAATTGGCCTTCACCTTATTGTTATTATGTTAATAATGTATTTTAGCTGTAAGTTATCCTAAAATATTAAAATAAAATAAAATAAATCATCACCGAGTAACATAGGCTATATTTTATTTTTAAAAAGTTCTGTCACTAACACTACTTTTTCGCGAGCGATGACGCGGGCAAAAGCTAGTCTCTAATAAAGATAAATAAGCAAAGACACCTTAACGACTGGCTATTTAATTAAACTGGCAGTTTGGATAATCTTCTATCCTTGTCTACGGATCGTTATTAAAAAGGGACGTAGCAAAATTGAAATAAGTATTGCCTGTAACAATAATAGGTACCATTAGCAAGAATAACATTTATCAAAAATTCTAAGAGGTAATGTACCAAAGAGATATTTATCTACAATGCTTAATAGAGTGCCTTTTAGAATATATTTCATTCAGTCATTAGAAGCTTTATAAAAGCTTTATTATTCTACTAATTTCTGTCTACGGCTTCGCCCGCATTATTCCCAAAGGACCGCATGCCAGGATAAATATATTGGATACCATATTTCGCACGCGTAAATGTAGGTTAGGTTAGATTTTCCCTATGTCCTTTTTTGTTCCCCTGACAACGTGTATGCTAAATTTCATGATGATCAGTCAAGCAGTTGAGGCGAGAAAGTGTAACAAACAAACAAACTCACATTCGCATTTATAGTATTAGTTAGGACGTTCTTCTAGGACATGGTCTATCTGTGTGTCAAGTTTTATCCAAATCCGCTCAACAGTTTACGCGTGATTGAGTAACAAACATACAATTTTGTATAGAGATAGTTTGTTGGTGAAGGAGATAAGCTGCAATTTATCATTAAAATGCAAAGTTAAACGGGATATTAGGATAAACGGGAACGAAACCGTGGGTAAAATTTTGTATCATATCAATACAAGTTTATATATTACTAGATGTTCCCGCGGTTTCACATGCGTTTATCGTTACTGCGCCGCCCCCGTGGGTCGTAGTGTGATGTTACATAGCCTATAGCCTTCCTCGATAAATAGGCTATCCAACACTAAAATAATTTTTCAAATTGAACCAGTAGTTCCTAAGATTAGCGCGTTCAAACAAACACTCTTCAGCTTTATAATATTAGTATAGATTGTACGGCAATATTACATTGCCTTGTATTTATTTACGTCCACGCAAATGTTATACATTGCAATTAAATTACTATATACGGATTTCATCACAACTTATTTTAAATACTTTAACCTATTAAGGGTACTTTGAAATTGACTTGACGATAATGAGATGCCCACTATCTTAGTCTCGTCGTGACTGTTGTTAATCAAAGGTTACGAAAAATGTCGGGGAAATGTAAATATAAATAGCTTGAAAACTGTTAAAACTTATGTTTTATAAAATGAACGAATACAATAGCTTAATTTAAAAGTTCATGTGTTGCACAGCCCTAATGCCATACAAAGTTTAAAAATAAACTATGTACCCGCATTCACGTTATTAAAGCCCTCGGCCTTTAGTTAGCCGGAATACAAGTAAGGTTGATTTCAGCGTTTTTACAAACAGTTAATTGCATTTACTAGTAAAATTGCTCTGAATTGTTGAAGTATTCTGTGGGCATGTTTACTAAAACTGAAACTGAAAAATTTTAAGGAATGCTATACATAATATAGGTAAAGTATTGTTTTAAGTTTTCCTGATCTTATACATTGAAATTAGAATAGTTTGTAAGAAATTTATCGCTGTTTATTTAAATTATAACTTTTGACTATATTTAGGTACTAGCTGCGTAACTTCGTCTGCTTCATATAAGATAAGTAGCTTGGCGAGGAAATTAATATGTTGTACTATTATTACTACAAGTGAATAAATGACTTAAAAAAAAAGAAAGAGAATTTTCCCCGTTTTTGCAATATTTTTAATTGCTGCTCCGCTTCTATTGGTCGTACCGTGATGTTATATAGCCTATAGCCTTCCTCGATAAATGGGCTATCCAACACTGAAATATTTTTCAATTCGAACCAGTAGTGCCTGAGATTAGCGCGTTCAAGCAAACAAACAAACAAACTCTTCAGCTTTATAATATTAGTATAGATATTAAATTTGCACGGTTGTCCCACCCGGGGTAAAAATTTGTGTGATTTACAAACATTTGCTTTTAGTCTGAGTGTGAGTTGTGTCCGTTGTTTTAATGTTTGTGAAGTCCCCCGCGACACAGGATTTATTCCTAGTCCGTAATCAAGCCCAGTACCACACGCTTAACCGTGGATGTAAGTAAAACCTTTCACTGCAATTCCAACAAGGTACTCAATAATAAAACGTACAGTTAGAACGGTTTAAATACTGCTGACCCATGGACAAAATCAGGTCGAGGTCGATCATTCTAACACCTGTGCCAGCCACGTTTAGCAGTGTTGACCTTGGAAAACCGAGTTAGAACTCTGAAATTTCAGGAAAAATAAAATTGCCTTGAAACTCGCATTGAATTTTATCAGAAATATATTGCACAGGTTGGAAATATTAAATTGTCTGCTTCGTTGGTTTCATGGCTAAAGTTTTCAGTAGATCTGAAGGTTTTGAGATTAATTCCGTGTTAGACGGCTAAAAGCTCGCTCTTACTACGTAAAACAAAAAAAAAAGTGGGACCTTAATATCGGTGGGTATTTCTTTGCCTTTCGAAGATATACAAGCCTAAATCTAAGTCTGTAAAAATGAATATAGATGATACAAAATAGAACATACCCACATACATAGGTTGACGCCAATATTGCCTAAGGCTTAGCCAAAATGTATTTTTACGCTTATATTTCGCGAGCGATAATTTTCAATAGTTTTTAGCTACAGGTAAATGTAAGTTCATAGTATAACCTTGTAACCTTGTCGTTCATAAGTGTTACTTTGTGACTTAAATGAATAAGATATTTTGGTTTTTGATGTTAAGTCACAAGTAACAAAGGACGAGCCTGACGGCTAGGTTCCCCCGGGCACAGTCCCAGACTTCTTGCTGCTACAAAAATTTTATGAATGGTAACCCCAATAACAGTGCTCAAACCAGCTACAATTAAAAACAACAAACATTTATAATATATAAAGATCAAAAACAAACTAACACCACCCAATATTTCCCCGAAACTAGAGAATTAAGTTACGTAAAAACTCAATAAGCGACCACACTCACGGTGTCGGCGTAGTTTTGGGTTGCCAACCTCAATAAAAAAATGTCCCCGACACGTTTGTTCAAGTAATGCTTGCGTCAACAAAACCTAGGACACACAGGGAAAATCTTTTTATCGAGGATAAAGTTTCTTTTTTTAAATGGCGAGAATTTTCTGATTTTGTGTTAAGGGAAATTATTGGATGAAATATTTAGTTGGAGGGTAGTTTTTGAAACGTACTTAATTCTATATATGGAGTAGTATGTTTATTTGTTGCTTCTTGGTATAGATTTGAGGTTGTTTGTCAGTTGTGAGGTTTTGGGTTCGATAACCATTAACCTGTCAGAAATAATGAAGAAGCATTGTGTCTGAACGCCAAACACGATACGATGGAAAAATTAAATAGAAAATATATGGGTGTTCGATTATTAAGAACGGTATTGAAGTTAGATTATAGGGCAGTGATAACTGGAGGTCCTGGGTTCAACTATCGGGCAAAGTGTTATTTATTACTGCCATTAGAAAATTCTCAGGTACACGGGCATTTTAAATGTTAGGTAGCCAGCAGACGGCATCAATATACTTCTTGAGTCTTCTTCGAAGAGGTTAATGAACATCCTATGTGGGTCTGTGTGTCTATCTGTTAGTGACAAATTGTTAGTGACAGGCATAACTCCGGAACCACTGGACCGATTGCCTTGTAACTTGGTGTGCAGACACCTTGTGTCATCCCTCAGTCGAGTTTGAATATGGGCTCTGGGGGTCAAAAGACCACCGAGATATAGGGGTCACAAGGTCACATGTATTTTAAATGGCAAAATGGCTTCATTTATATGCAGAGTGATGGTTTGCTGATTCGAGTCGGTTGCTGCTTTTTGCTGTCGAGTTCTGTCTTGTGCTGCGTTTTGCAACACAACATGGCCAACAGTGGAGATGATACTCAACAATGGTCATGGTGCCCAACAGTGGACATGATGCCCAACAGTGGACATGATGCCCAACAGTGGACATGATGCCCAACAGTGGGCATAATGCCTAACAGTTGGTATGACGCCTAAAAGTGGACAAGATGCCCAAAAGTGCACATGAGGCCCAATTGTGGCCATCATGCCCAGCAGTAGGTACGATTGACTTGTAACTTGATGTGCAGACGCCTTGGGGTTATACCTCGGTCGAGTTTGAATATTGGCCCTGAGGGTCAAAAGACCCCCGAGATATAAGGGTCATTTCTTTTCATTACTTTTACATTTAAGACGAAGAGGTTGAATCCTGGGTTTTACACCCATCTCGTTACAGATGTACTAAAGCGTAACTAGCGAAATGTAGTGTAATACACTTCTTATCGTACCTCCCCTTTGGTGACGTAAAGGTTAATTTTGTACCAGAAAAAAGTCACAAAAATATATCACTCTTATTCTTTATTGTAAACACATACCTCTCATGTGACGTCATTCTTATCTACTCTATCTTAGTCCTTTTTCCACTGAGTAAAAAAGCCTATCGAACTGCACCCAACAAAAACCATTTCCTAACGCGATTACCGTAAATGTCATCGAATTTCGGCGACAAAGACATATCGGCACATAGTTTTTTTTCTCCATTCCTGGTTGTATGTCTTCCCATATATCTTTTTACCTATCACTACTTTATGGAAGTCATTTGGTGAACCTGTATAAATAACGAAGGATGATATTAATAACAACTGTGCCTATTCTAATGTAGAAGGCGTTTCATCAAACGGCTATAAGTTTGTTGAAAATATGTGATAGAAGAGGAAAGACTGACTAAGAAAGTTTATAAGGCTAGTGTGAATGGAACAGTCGCAAGAGGAAAACCTAGGCGAACGTTTCTCGATCAGATCGGAGGCGTTCTGGACAAAGGCCAGGTTAAGAGCTCCTTGAACCGACGGGCGTGTATGAGGAATGTGATGAAAGTGAATGAAGCCAGAGAAGTGTGTCAGGATCGTAGTAAATAGAAATCCGTAGTCTCTGCTTACCCTATGGGCAACAGGCGTGAATCTATGTATGTATGTGTCTCGGCCGTTGATAAACGAACTAGGTTATAGTAAAGTATACTAAATACATGTCATTAAATAAAAAATGTGTGTGTGTACCAGAGTACACAGGTAAGAAGTGAAACTTCTTTACGACCTATCAACTTTAACTAATTTTAACAGATTTATATACATTCACTGATACTTACAATCAAAAAGTGAGGTTAACCTCAAATAAATATTAAAATCATGCTCATACGTGTTGAATTTATAAAACGAAATATATAATCACTCTCACTTTTCTTGTAAATTCACTTAAATTTGAATAAGTCTTTTTATTTTATCACTTTCAAATTAATATATTGTTATTCTTATTTCAAACCAAACTTCAAAACTAATATATTGTTGTTATTATTATAAATATATTACATTATATTCTTTACGTCACTATACTAAACTTTGATAAAAAAAAGCAACATGGCGCGTAACTGAAAAACGTGACGATTTTTTTTTACACTGCTACAAAATTTCTCCCATACGTCGATAAAGAAGTTTCACTTCAATAAATTATAATATTTACCTACATTTTTTAAATATTTGTAGCAAAAGCTAGTTATAATTTAAGTTTATAATTATTATTAGTATTGTTGTTAACTTCTCTAGCTAAGCTGAAAGCTTGTGTTAAACATAGGTTCACGTCGATAGTCCAATAATTAGGAATTGAACCCTACTCTCGAATAGGGTTAACGCCGTTTTTAACATATTTCCAAGAAAGTCTGTGTGGTCCTTTAGGATATTCTCACTGTGGAACTGTGTCTAGTAAACGGCAACAGATTCGCCCAGTATTACGTGGAATTCAAAAACGTAGAGCAGCTCGTTTGTACACCTCTGCCTATCCTTCTGGGATATAAATACAGTCGTGAATATGTAACGTACAATATTACTGAACAATCCATTGAGAGATACGTATACGAAATCTAGTATCCTCTTTGAGGTAGACATACAATGTACGAAACAACAAATAAATCTTACGTGAATTTCATAACGGCAACACCTCAGCACTACGTTTTCCAACTAGACAACACACAATTTAACATAGTACAGTTTGTTTAACACGGCACGACACTGTGTCGCTTGTGTATACTGTGTGTCAGTATTTGTAATGCATTTATAAACCCATGTTCCAAACTTGAATCATATTAATTCGACGAAACATGTGCATGTAATATCCCTTTGATGCTGTGAATGATTTTGAAATCACGTTGCGTTCTCATTCACGTTATAACACATTTGTGTGACATAATAGCTGCTATAATATAATAACGTTGGAATATTCCATTAGAATTCGAAATTCAAATGTTTGTTATTTTATGGCGGCAGCAAATATTAATTTTAGCTATACGTGGAATTAATTTTCGTAATTAAAGTGAAATTCGATATTTGACGGATACTAATTTTAAAGCGTTTCACATTAGATACAGCGGTATTATAACTAATGAGTTATTTCTAACGTCGCTGTTTAGTAAGTTTTAATGTTTGTATTTCACGGAATAACTGGCGCGCTGGTCCTGTGGTATAAAATTTGCGTTTATGCTTGGAGTCAATGATGGGATCGCGGGTTTGATTTTGAATTTAGACTTCTGTTAGGAAATGTAGAATACCAGCACGGAGTCTGAAAATGTGATTGGCAGACGACAACTGATCCTTGATTCGGCGTGATAACGCGCTAGATAAACATATAGATAGCACCTCTGCTTACGCCATCAGGGACTTACACTTATCGACCAATTATGTGGTTAAATCAGTGACTTTTATAAGAACTTGTATAGAGAACTTGTTTATCTCACATATGTCAAATATGTATTACCAAATACAGCCCGACTAATCAACCTAAAAACCGGCCAAATGCGAGTCGGACTCGCGCAAGAAGGGTTCCGTACTATTAGATATCTATAACAACGGCAAAAACATCATGTCTGTTGTATGGGAGCCCCCCTTAAATATTTGTTTTATTTTAATTTAATTCTATTTTAAAATGAATACATAACTAAATATTTTGTGAATATTTCAAGCGTCTACCTGTTGCCGTTATCAATATCGAGCAAAAACGAGCAAAAAAATCACGTTTGTTGTATGTGAGCCCCCTTAAATATTTATTTTATTCTGTTATTTTTTGTTACAGCGGCAACAGAAATACATCATCTGGGAAAATTTCAACTGTCGAACTATCACGGTTCATGAGATACAGTCTGGTGACAGACGGACAGACAGACGGACAGACAGACGGACAGCGGCGTCTTAGTAATAGGGTCCCGTTTTACCCTTTGGGTACGGAACCCTAAAAATCTACTTTAAAAACAAAACAGATTTTACATCATTGAAATTAAACTACTATATACGGATTTTATCGCGTTGTTTATTTGACACTTTATTAGAAAATTTTGAAAACTGTTACACTACTTTTACTATTAAACTTTACAAATTTTTAAGCTAATTAAATTATTGAAATTAATAGTTTCAATAATTTAATTAGCTTAAAAATTTGTAAAAATAGGCAAGAGCACTAGCAATGTATCCTGTGATGCGAGAAACTTTACAAACAGTTAACTTTACACCCAGATTTTAAATAACTATGTGTGGATCATACAATTTTTTGTCTCGTGTGGGGATCGAACCCAAAACACTCGGCGCAGTGTCAGTGGCGAGGCGACCACTTAAACCACTACGCCATCTGTGCAGTCCATATAAGTACAGATTAAATAAAACACAGTTTGCGGCAACTATAATATTTTGACGTGAAAACTTCTTTAGGCGCGTTGAGCACTTCTTGGGTGAACAAAAATCATAGTACTCGCGTCACCGTCACGCTTCCACGCTTTCCATTTTTGAATTATTTTAGAACATTAGCAATATCTCGAAAATGTTGCGTCCTACACAAAAAATAACGAAATTTTGACCCTCTTAATAACCTCTAAGAGAGTATGAGGAATCCGACCCGCCCCTTTTTTATGTTTTGTTTATAAAGAAGTGTTTATGATCAAAGATTAAAGTTTTCATTTCTATCGGCAGTCCCCAAAGATTGCCCCAATTTTTTTTTCATAAAGTTTGATAATCTCAAGCCATCCAACCTCAAAATCTACTCAACATATTAACCAGAAATGTCATTAGAACTAGTCCTTCCTAGACGAATCTCTAGAGCCAATCACTCTGCAGCTCATACATTTAAACCTGCGCCATAAAACTGGCAAGAACCAGCGCAACGTGCATCGTTAACCGTTTATTCATTCGTGACCAGCTGGTTAATATTGTTCGACTACATTGTATAGCAATGAGGGGTAAGCTGAGATGCTCGTAATCCGAAATGTTGTCATATAAAATAATAATATCAGCCCTTTATTGCCTACTGCTGTTCCCGGCCCATTTAGAGTATGAGAAGAGTTAGGCCATAGTCCATACGTAGCCCAGTGCGGGTTGGCTGGCTTCACATGTCTTCGAGAACATAAAGCAGAATTCTCAGACATGCAGGTGTCCTCACGATGTTTTCTTCACTGTTAAAGCAAGTGATTATTAACTGTTTGATACATACATATCTTCGAAAACTCAGAGATGCGGCCCTTGGAATTGATATCTTTATATATATAAATCTTCCGTGCATGTCTTTGTAATTAAATTCCTCCTAAACGGCTGGACTGATTTTAATGAAATTTTTTGTGTGTGTTAAGTGGATTCGAGAATGGTTAAGATTTGGGTTCTTTTTTTTTTTTAAACGACTACATCTTTCGATACAGCTAGTTTCGTATAAAAATTCTATATAAGTAATACTAGTTATTGCCCGCGGCTTCGTTCGGGACAGTACTTTTCCTGGATATAAGGTACCTGACAACGCGTAGGTATGCGAAATATCAAGATGATCCATCGAGTAGTTAAGGCGTGCAATCGTTACAACAATGAAACAAACGAACTCAGTTTCGCATTTATAATATTAGTTAGGACATAATTATCTCTGCTTACTCCTTTCAGGGCTATACATACGTCAGTGTATGTACCTATATACATGAAAAGCAAACTTATTTGTATACATTAGAGTCGTGAATATTTTTAATATCGATATTATGAAGTGCAGAGCACAGATGTGGTCGGATTACGAAGCGAGCGGTAAATTAATTCGGCCTTTAATAAATTCTGGCTCTACGCGAATTATGAATGTTATATTATATAAACTTCTATATAAAACGCTATTGTTCTTGTTTTGTTGCCTTTTTAGATGATAACCGGCCATCTTAGGTCTATATTTAATTAAAATATTGGAAGGAACTGTTATTGCCAATTATTATATGGTAATAAAACCAGCCCTACTTACAAAACTGGCCCAGGCACGGGCCTTTTCTCAGAATTGCCAATTATCTATACTAATATTATAAAGCTGAAGAGTTTGTTTGTTTGGTTGAACGCGCTAATCTCAGGAACTACTGGTTCGATTTGAAAATTATTTTAGTGTTGGATAGCCTATTTATCGAGGAAGGCTATAGGCTATATAACATCACGGTACGACCCACGGGGGCGGCGCAGTAACGATAAACGCGGGTGAATCCGCGGGAGCATCTAGTTTCATAATAATAATGGAAGCGTCTACAGACAAACTGGTGTTAGAATCGTAGTACTGTTACTGCTTCTCTCCGTTCCTTACATTTCATCACATCTTGATTTTCTTTTATCTACGGTTGGAAACGCGCGAGTGATGGTACGGCAAGCGATCATAAGATAATTTTAGAATATTTATAATATATCTAAGATATACAGTTTATTTATGAGTACTAGAGCCTCGCTGATTTCAGCATGGTTGGGCCGGCTAGACCGGAGAAGGACTATCCTCTCACAGAATATCGACGTGGAATAGCAGTAGTCCTACTGTTGTGTTTCGTTCGGTGAGTGAGAGTACCAGAGGCCCAATCACCCCTTTTCCCCCATCCCGCTCACTTTCCTTCCCACGTCCTTTCCTAAAGGGTCGGCAACGCGCAAGTGATGCCTCTGGTGTTGCAGGCGTCCATCGGCTAAGGTGAACACTTACCATCGGGTGGGCCGTATGCCTGTTTGCCACCTTAGTTGTATAAAAAAAAATACAGGTGTCCCAGAAGTCGACGACAAGCCGGAATGAGGTAACAGGCTAAGTGATAATAGCTATCAGCAAAAAGTAAAAAAAATCAAAGCTACGTATTTTAAAAATTATAGGCATTTAAAAAAATCAGAAATCTACACCCTGTGACGGTCTTTTCACTCCTGTTACTACAGATATTTACATTTTGAATTATTTTTTTTTTTGTTCTGTAATCTCTAATAATCGAAAAAAATCGCAAGCTTAAAGAAGCATTTAATACTTTGAATACCCTGGTATTCTTTGTTGTATGAATCATTTATAATGCGGGTAGCAGTAGTAGCTGATAAAAGTTTGGCAAAAGTAGAAGTTTGTTACTCAATTACGCGTTAACTGTTAAACACTTTTGGTTGAAACTTAACCTGTGTGTTAGGCCACATCCCAGATGTCTATACTTACCCCAGTACACATTCCCGTGGGATTCATGCGGGCATATCTTAACGTCATAATAAGCATATACTTACACTTCTGCCGGTACCTTTAAATAAACGCATAGCAATATGCAATCACGTGCAATATTTTGCCATAATGAAAAACGCAGGGATCACCGTTGATTGACATTTATTGACTTCTTTTGTACCGATAGGCTGGACGTTTTTCACTTAACAAGTTCGATATAACAGACAGTTTTCATCGACAAAATGGTTTCTCTATTTTTTAATAAAGTATGACAAAGGACATTTTTTGTTGGAAGAAATAATATTTTTGAACGAGTTCTTTTAAAGCGATGTCAGTGATATTTTTGAGTGTAACAATGTTTTCTCTAATATTGTCTTCTGTTTACGCGAATGTTAGGTATTCATTGCAATTAAACTACTATATACGGATTTTATCGCGTTGTTTATTTGACACTTTATTACATAATTTAGAAACTGTTACACTACTATTACTATTAAACTTTACTAATTTTTGAGCTAATTAAATTATTGAAACTATTAAAACTATTTATATTTATGTTATTATGTTATGTATTTAAACTATTTATAATGTTTTCTCTGTTATTTCAAACTTACAATTATTTTCTAAGTCATGTATTTTCTTTCTTTAAATTAAAGTGTCTATTCCCGCACTAGGAATAATACACATTTCGCGGGGAACTTTACAAACATTCAAACAACGGAAACACAGACTTGGACAACGATGTGGATCTCACAAATTGTTGTCTCTTATTTCCCGATTCGAACCCACAACACACAGCATAGTGGCAGAGGCTAGGCATCCACTTCAACCACTACGTCATCCGTGCAGAGGTTATTGCTACGTATTAACCGCCTACCAATATTCAACGAGTGCCAATGAAAATGCAGCGTCATCAACCACGACCACTCTGTTAACAGCGAACGAATAGAGAAAACGAAGGAGAGAATATTCAACATTCTAAGACAAATCGTGATTTATTTCCATACTTAACCTCAAATGTGAAGAGATTTATAGCAGTGCCATTAAATTGCTTTACAAAAATGGTTTTTATTAGATTAGATTAGGCTTTTTTTAACAATAAAGTTCAGCACCTTCTGAACTAGTTGGAACTGTATCTCAGAAGGTAACTGTTCATCAGTGCTAATAATATATTAACTAACAAAATATGTTGAGATAGCGTTCAGAAAATTAATGGATATTTACAATTTAGATAGAAGCATGCAAATGTATATCATTGCTGAAGTACAATAAATCCTTACTTCCTTACTAATATTATAAATTCGAAAGTAACTTTGTCTGTATATCTGTCTGTCTGTCTGTTACCTGTTCACGACTAAACCACACAACCGATTTAGATGAAATTTGGTACAGATATAGTTTAAAACCTGGGGAAGGACATAGGCTACTATTTATTGATGTAGGTACCACGCGGATGGAGCCGCGCGCAAAAGCTAGTTTCATAATAAATTTAAGTTTTCAAGAACATACATACAAACATACATATGAGCGGTTATATTCGGCACTAAACTAATGTAACTATATAGTGCCACGATAATTGTGCCATTATGGCACTAATAGCTGAGGATGTTCCGGATATTGGTTACCAAACGAATATGCCGAATACCGACACATAAAATACATGTTGCATGTATATGGATCGTTAATTGTACTTTATCTATCAATGTAGTATGTAATAGTTATTATATAATATTATTAAAATGAACTATTCTTTAAAACTAACTTTTACATAAAATATTAATAATGTCCTCCAGACCGAATTTCGGCCACGGCGACTGGCCATCTGCGCAGGAGATATTATAGTGCACAAGTGTGTGCGCAAACACAAGTGCACTCTCTGTTCCCTAACTCTCATGACCCGATGGGACGGATCATTCGACACGACCGTTGAGAGATCAGGCGCAGGACCAACGGCTTTACGTGCTTTCCGAGGCACGGGGGTGTCTAATACCACCAACTTCCTAACTCCGGGCTCGTATTGAGATTTCTAGACGGAAAAATCCAATATCTTTTTGTTGGTCCGATCCGGGATTCGAACCCGAGACCTCATGCACAGCAGTCGCATTCACTACCGTTGCGCCACGTTATATAACAGAAAAAAGGAAATCATGAAACTAAAACACTCTAATAGGCGTCATAGCTTTCCTGCGCATCATAGTCAACTGGTAGTGTGCCCAGAATATGACTAGCAGCATTGCCCAGTTGAATGAGAATGTTTATTCTTTCCGCGAAATAAAGATCAGCCTTAGACCAGCGTTTATTAACCTTTACTATTTCTCTAGAGAAGAACACTGGGACTTCATTACCCTAGCGTTTTGACCTCAAACGGCTCAAAAACCTAATCTTCTGCTAATTATAGATACTTGTATGAAGTATACCGATGATTGTAATACATGGTTGCTAGACTAGCAGTGCCCGTGGCTTCGGTTGTATAGTCTAACCAACTTTGTTCTTACTCATCACGGATTCAGGAAGTGCCCGGTAGACGGCTGTAAGCTCGCCTCTGTTACATGAAACTTTAAATAATGGCAAAATGTGTTTGTAACATACCTTACTAATGTTTCGTGGATATTGGCGAAGAATATGTATGGCTTATGTTTAACTTATCACCAGATATAGTAAAATATAACAATCAAAAATAGTAAATGATCACCGCATTTTAATACCAATAATATTAATTGCACAGCAAAGGGATCAAAATAAGTCCACGGGGCCCCGCCTCGCGGGGCTCCCATTTTTGGGTGGGTTTAAGAAGGAACCTAACATAACCTAACCCTTCCGAGACGGAATGCAGTGATTTGAGACGTATAAGTACTCGTTATGATATATTTTAGTAAGCATATTTTGGTGTGCAATTACTATTTTTGGTGGTCATTATATTTAATCGCAATATGTATGTATAAAAAACAAAATATATATTAATATTCTATCACATATACACAATACCATCTAGCCTAAACTAAGCAGAGCTTGTACTATGTGTGTACCTAAATAATAAAGGGTGAGACCTTAAAACTCGTTTTATTTCTCATAAAACACAGTCATCGCGCTATTTAATTAACACTCTCACCGCCATGCGGTCCGCCGCCGGTCCGTACGTTTTCGAGTCCAGCACGCCACCTGTATGTTGCACTGAACTGTTTCTGTAACAGCAGGCCACGCACTACAAAATTAATATGAAAATGCGAGGTTACAGCAGACCGCATGGCCTGCTAGTAAAAGTAAACGGTGAGCCCGCCAGCCACCCGTATGGCTTGCTGGACTCGATATAGTATTTTCACCTTGGCGTGCACGGTTAGGCAAAGTTGAGGACACCGGCGGATCGCATGGCCTGCTGCACTGGAAAATTCTGTATAAGGGTGGCGGTGAGAGTGTTAAGGAATGAAACGGAGTCAACCCTCGGTTACATTTCCTTGCATCCAGACTCCATAGTGGCAAATAGATTTTTTATGATCAGCAGTAATCACGCGATAAAACTGTGATATTTATAGACACTTGTAGTTATGGCCGCTTTTCTGTTTATGTACTATTAATTAAGTATACTGCGAAAGTTTCAGAAGCTAATTTTGTCGGTTTATGGGTGCAGTTCCCGAGTTTGATGTAGCAGTCAAGCTAAAATTGCGGACGGTGTGATTGTATAGAGCGAGATAGGTAGAGTAGCTATCATACCTTCATTTTCCCTATATTTTATAATGTATAGTTGAAAGAAAGAAAATAGGTACATTTATTGGTAAAATGCAAAGAAGTGTTTTATCTACTAACTAAAGATTTACCAGTTAAATAACTGTTTTCTTGTTATGTAGCTTACTAGCCTTTTCCCGCGGCTTCGCTCGCGTTAATTTAGAATTTGACAATCAATTCGGGTTGTACTCTGCTTGTAATAATATAATTCAATCATGATACGAAAGACACGTGGCGCAATCTATTATCATAAGAACGTTATTATTGTTTTCCTCGGGAACAGTAATTTTTTTTGGGATGAAAGGTAGCCTATATCCGTTTCTGTACACCTGACAACGTATATGCAAAATTTCAGGATAATCGGTTCAGTGGTTTATGCGTGAAAAGGTAACAAACAAATAAACTAATTTTCGCTTTTATAATATTAGTTAAGATAGGATGATACAATAATTCAATTAAAAGTAAGGACTATTATGTGTCCCGCGGTCACTGCAAAAGCTGTCACTTCAGCATTTGTCAGACAGCCAGTTCGGCATTTGTCAGACAGCCAGTTCAGCATATGCCAGACTGCTAGGAATCCTTTCGGATTCAAAGACGTAAAACCTCCTCCATCTACCAGAATTTGTATTGGTTAAGGTAGAAGAATACTATTCAATTTCAATTTCAATTTAAATGCTTTATTGCTCTCCATATGTAATTACATGTTGTTACAAAATATTATACAATAGACCAAATATGGACCCTGTCGGGCACGGCAACATAGATAGAAGAGAAGAAAGGAGGAAGCCACTGGTATAATTTTTTAAATATTGCAGCAATAAATAAATTAAAATTAATTAAATGGAAATAAGTAATCAAAAATTTAAGTAGGTACCTAAAGTCTATTTTCAATTTGTTTATTTTTTATTTATATTTATATATCTAATAATAATATGAATTTATTTAAAAACTATGTTTTAAATTATTATTGGTATATTAAATTAGTTTGTAATTAAAGTTTGTCATTTAGATATTAATTTATGTTGTAATAGCTTTTGTTGAGGAGAAATTGTCTTAGTTTATTAATGAAGCTGTTGTATTTATTTTCGCTTCTTATGGTACCTGGTAATTTATTATATATTTTTATAGAGATTACAAATGTACTAGTCGAGTGCATGTTTCATCATATTCAAACATTTTACCAGCTGTATTAAGAGCCTCATAGTAGGAAGCGAACTAGTTGCATCTGTATGCCACATCTGCAGGTTCGGTGTAGCTACTGAGACTGACCTATCTTTGAAACCCAATAACGCTTGGACCCACCCAGAATAAAACTTAGTATGTTAAATTCGGTCGCAAAGGAGACCGACCACCTTGTATGGGACCCTGGCCTGGGCGTGAACAATTTTATATTGTAATAACAATATTAATTTTGAGTAGCCTAAACTAAGTAGAAAACATTATTCTATGAAGTTTAGTATCAAGTTCGTTAAATAACAAAATAAAACACATTGTTTAAAATAAATATTTATTTTCATGTGTCACCATCACCTTCATAAGTTATTAAAATATTTTCCAAAAACTGGGCTGGTGGAGAGACATTTTCATATCTTGCTCAGCTTTGGTACCATATTACAGGCATTATGTGAGCACAGCAACCAACAGTCCTTCGGCCGACTATGCAGTTGCAGTAATCCTGCATTATTGCGTCCAGGCTGTGTACTATTTTGATATAGGTAATATATAAATAAAATATGTCAATTTCATACTACTGGATGGTAGCCAATATTTATTATATATTAAAACAAAACTTTTAATATTTTACTTTGTTTATAAAACGATTGTCCACGTGCAAGCCGAATATGGATGGTCTACTTTATGCATAAACTAAAGTCCCGGGACAATTTTGTTCAATAGAATACAGGTAAACCTCACCAGGTCTTACCTTTTTCTTACAGTATTCTGAAACCTTAGAAATACTACTGCCCTAAAGAGATACAAAGAGATTTATTACACCCACATTTCATCACCTCAAGCTACCCTAAATTCAATAGGGTTGATCACATGATCATACTGAACCAATTTGGCAAACAGACTCCTCGAAACCTTCCAAACATTAAAACTAAAGAGAAATGAACTTGATTTTATAATATGACAGTAGTTTTTCTCGGAAGGGGTTATCTTACACAGGCCGCTCTTGGTCAGCTGCCAAAGTTACCTGCTGGGCCAATTCAGGTAAGAGCCTCTATGAGTGATCTCCCATAAGATTATATAGTAATATGTACTGTATGGCACGTTTGGCTGTTCATAGAGGACTATTAGTGCCCACACTTATGTATGAAAGTGAAAGTTGGGTATGGCAAAAGAAGCATGAGAGCAGAATAAATGCTGTAGAAATGAGAGCGTTGAGAAGCATATGTGGTGTGACTCTGAAAGATAGAATAAGAAATAGTGTGATTAGAGAGAGATGCGGCATGAAAGTGGATAAGCTGGTTTGGACATGTAGAAAGAATGGACGAGGAAAGACTGACTAAGAAAGTTTATAAGGCTAGTGTGAATGGAACAGTCGCAAGAGGAAAACCTAGGCGAACGTTTCTCGACCAGATCGGAGGCGTCCTGGACAAAGGCCAGGTTAAGAGCTCCTTGAACCGACGGGCGTGTATGAGGAATGTGATGAAAGTGAATGAAGCCAGAGAAGTGTGTCAGGATCGTAGCAAATGGAAATCCGTAGTCTCTGCCTACCCCTCTGGGAAACAGGCGTGAATCTATGTATGTATGTATGTATGTACTTAAGCGCCTTTCGTATAAACCTTAGCATTTGGCAAGAATACTCTGTTTTAATATGAGCTTACTGATGATGACTGAAGGGTGGGCAGGAATAACGGTGGAATGGTTTAAACGATTGCTATCTCCTATGCGTAGCGGTTGGCCGCTGCGACATCCTTACAGTATTTATGCTAGACTTGTAGTTCACCTACATAGTCTTCCGACTATATCCTAACTAATATTATAAAAGCGAAAATGAGTTTGTTTGTTTGTTACCTTTTCACGCCTAAACCACTGAACCGATCATTCTGAAATTTTGCATATACATTGTCAGGTGTACAGAAACGGACAGGCTACCATTCATCCCGAAAAAAATTACTGTTCCCGAGGAAAACAACAATAACGTTCTTATGATAATAGATGGCGCCACGTGTCTTTCGAATCATGATTGAATTATATTATTACAAGCAGAGTACAACCCGAATTGATTGTCAAAATCTAAATTAACGCGAGCGAAGCCGCGGGCAAAAGCTAGGTATATATCCTCTAAAGCCTGACCTCCAGGCTGCAAGGATGCTTCATGTTACCGTCGCATTAAATATATCAGATATATCGGAGAATAAATGATTAGAGTACGCAGAGGTGTATTCACACATTTCAATGCCGTCTACCTCCGTTAAACTCCGTGTTGCGTTTGGGAATTATTTTGACAGAAATCTCATATGTGGGCCCCTATCGACCACAATACAGCATATAATATAATATATAATAATATTCTACCACATACACACAACACCATCAAGCCCAAACTAAGCAGAGCTTGTACTATGGGTACTAGACAATGGATAAACATACTTATATACTTTTTTTTTGTAAATACATATATATTATACATAGAAACAGCCAGACCAAGACAAACACCCATGTTCATGCACACAAATTTTGACTTGTGCGGAAATCGAACCCGCGACCTCAGGCGTAGCAGTCTGAGTGCGACATACTGAGTGCGTACCAATTTGTCACAGATTGCATGTATAAGTTTGTTTTTGTATTTACTTGGCTATTTTTTATTTTAAGCTAATTCCTGGTTCTGATCTGTCACAAATAAACATATTTTCTTTCTTTCTATTCCATACATTTTGTTGTAATACCCTTGTATTTCAGGTCTAGATTATATTTAAGTTCATTGTTATTGATACAGCGTCACGATCTAGTTAGATAATGAAACCAATTCTAAGAATAAACAATGACATTTAATACATAAAAGCACGATAAGCCCTCCCAGACTTCACATAATATTCTGTTCCAAAGAAATATATATTTTTTGCACGATACACTAAACCGTCCGTCTGGTACACTTTGTATCATAAACATTATAAAACTTGCGTCTAGGCACGTGACATTGCCTCGGTAAATATATATAAACCCCTACTACTATTCTAAATTAACATTTCAAGTTATACGCTAGCGACTATAGAACAACGTTTCGACGGCGCAGTCTATACACGCAAATTTCTAGAAGCATGTATGTCAAAGACATCAGATCTTTGTCATACTTTGTGAAAAAAAGATTTAATGATATTTTCTTCAAGAGACTCGCTTTTGTGTAAATTGGACTTTAGTAAAAAGTATAATTCAAAGTCAAAGTCAAAAACTTTATATCCATAAAAATGTGCAATCAGTCTTGGACATGTCATTACGCCGCGTATCGATTGTCAATATAGAACAAAAGATTAAAAGTCTACAAATCATCGTACCAGGTGTTTGTTGTTCAATTTCTATCGAATGTAAAGGCACTTGCTATTTAGGAATGAACTACAGGCAAAAACTGACTGTAAAAGAGAAATAGTTTAATCATATAAATGTCAAATATCACATGACTGATTGCTATACACAGAATATTTATGAGAACAACGATGTCAACAAACATGTGGTTTAATCACTTGTGGCTTGCTTATTTGAATCGCTAAATACGACAGTAGCTAGAGATGAATCACATCAAAATTTCACTAACGCTCTTTGACACACCAGTTTCAAAGGATAAGGCAGACATGTATGACATTCGCATTTCATCTGTTGTATAAACGGCGCGAATAATACGGGGAGTATGCCTACAATATTTCACGGAGATATTGCCAAACAGCATTGAAATTAAGATTGCTTTTACAAGCTAAAGACATTACAAAAGTGGCTGTTCGGTTAATAAACATGCTAAGATCTATTATATTGGACACAAAATCTATAGGTACGTTAATACGCAAAGAAAAGTCTTTGTACATCTTTTCAAGCATATTGCGCGCACAGATTATGGAGAAGGAGTGCAAAAAGTATAGTAATAAAAGTTAATTTCTGTTTATTTCCGACCACTAGTTAAATGTAATAGACTTACGGCCACTCCTACAATTAACAAATAAAAGTTATCATAAAGATAAATCGCATGCTGTCTCACCCATGTTAGGTTAAAGAAAAGTGATGGCGAGATTTTTATCTTATAGATAAATGATATCTGGAGGTGGTAGTACAAGCCCTTAAATATGCAACCGATACAGTTGAAGATAACTTTTACAAAAATGACACGGTGTGACGTCATAAATGTTCTTACAAATTAAAAATCGACCTACAAACAATATAAAAAGCAAAATTTTCAAGTTTACTATCTAAAACAGGGGTCAGTCGCCTCGAGGTAAGCCAGTTTCGTTGAGCTGGTCTAACTTGACGAACAATCAGATGTACTTGTACTCGAAAAAGTAATAGGTAATATGAACGTTGAAAACGTCAAAGTAAATGCGGCGCATTTAACGATCTAACTACGATAGTTATCGCTTAGTAGGTATAAAACACTCGTGGTACGGGGTCGATACACACCGGGCGATATTTCATCTTTCTAACGAGCTCCGATAGTGCCTATCATATCTTTTTTTACGCAAAAATATAGCTCACGTATTGCCCTTTAGGCTGTAGGTAATACAACTTAGGGAGGGAGGAATATGTATCGGTAGAAGTCACGTATACGTTAAGTATCGACGCCGGATCTTTGAAAAGAATCCTGGCTTACAGTCGTAGGGGATCTTAGGATTGATGACTGCCTAAATGGTGAAATATCACGCTTTTCCTAAAGGTTAACTGCCAAAGCGCTGAGTGTGTTCGATGCTCACACGGAGCTTAAACTTTGAGTCCGTTGTTTGGATGTCTGTAAATTCCTTTCAATATGGGAATTATAATTAGATAGGGAGTTCATTTTTTAAAAAAACCTAACGAGATGACTTCGATATTCCTAACTAATATTATAAATGACACCAAACAAGGCAGACTCCAGAACAAGGAAATTTCCTTGTTCTGGATCAAAGCTCACGCAGGGTTGGAGGGGAACAAGCGCGCAGACCAACTGGCCAGGGAGGCAGCTCTGCACCTCAAGGTAAGACCGGCCTATGATCAGTGCCCGGTTTCATTCGTGAAGCGAGAAATCCGTCAGGACTCGCTTGGCGAATGGAACCGGAGGTACCAAGACGGCGAGACGGCAGCCGGCACTAAACTCTTTTTACCGGATGCCGTAGAGGCGTATAAAGTCGTCCGCGATATCAAGCCCTTTTCTCTTCTCACTCAAATACTCACTGGACATGGTGGGTTCTCTGAATACTTGTACAGGTTCAAGTGTAAAGAGGACCCATCATGTCCTTGTGGGTTGGGAGAGATCGAAACCGTCCCACATATCCTGGCTGAGTGTCCCTTGTACGGAAAGCCCAGGTACGACCTGGAAAATATCCTTGACTGCAACATCCACGTTAATAACTTTCACAATATGCTAACGGACAAAACAAAAAGAAAAAAGGAAGCCTTTAATAGATTATTGTAAGTTAATAGCAAGCAAAGTTAATAGTCGAAACAAGACATAATATACGCAAACCCACTGCACCAATACATAGCTTTAAATTATAGTAAGATATAAATATATTATATGTAAGATAAGATTAAAATTAACTCTGATATTATGTGTGTAGATACCTATGTAATAATTAAGAAGTGTAAATAGAAATAAGATTAACAACGAAAAAAAAAACAAAGAACGAAAATAAGGTCCCTGATCCCCATGTCAGGGAAATAAGCACAAGACCCTGCGATGGCGGGTGCTTTAAAAAAAATTATTATAAATGTGAATGTGAGTTTTTTGTTTGTTTGTTACGCCTTACCTACTCAACCGATCACCATGATATTTTGTTTACGCGTTGTCAGGGGTGCAAAAAAAGACATAGAGTATATTTCATCCTGAAAAAAAGCACTGTTGTTAACCTAGCCTAACCTACATTTACGGGAGCGAAGCCGCGGGCAAAATCTAATAGTATATATATACATTACGATATATCAAATCTTTATATACGTTTAGGTATCTGAAAGATACCTGAAAATCCTAAATTGGACTATAGATCACAGACTTTATGTTGTAAAAGGCAAACGACATATGCCTAAAGTTAGTCCGTCTATCACTCCGGCAAAAAGGCATGACTATGAATATATAACAAATTCTAACATTTATTTATTATGAACATTTCCATTTGTCCGTTTATACATTTTTACATGGACAGTTTTGGAAAGGCCAGGTTAAGAGCACCTTGAACCGACGGGCGTGTATGAGGAATGTGCTGAAAGTGAATGAAGCCAGAGAAGTGTGTCAGGATCGTAGCAAATGGAAATCCGTAGTCTCTGCCTACCCCTCTGGGAAACAGGCGTAAATCTATGTATGTATGTATTCTTGGAAAATCCTGAATTCCAGCAACGCCCTGGATGTTCATTTCTTAAGGGTAATTCGAATAAACAAAATAGAATAGAATATAGTTTATAACAAATAACGTTCATAGATATACATATATTGGTCTCGGTGCCATATGCGGGCGGGTCAACACTGGTCAGCATGGAAAACCTTGAGGGAGGCGTATGTCCAGCAGTGGACTTTCTCCGGCTATGATGATGACCATAATATAGTATACTAACTTCAGGTCGCGACTTCACCTGCGCTTATCCCATGGGATACTCTTCTTCTCCCTAGTATTTATTATTCCCAAGTCACTTGGGGTCGGTTTTCTAGTCTAACCGGATTTGACTGGATATCAGCTTTTACACCGAGCGACTGCCATCTGAACTCCGTAACACGAAGGCTAACGATACCCTAAGGCTAGACCAGTGTCAGGATATTAGAGGACACTGACTTCCTAATAACGACTGCCATAGATGACCATGGCAGCCGGGACCGACGGCTTAACGTGCTCTCCGAGGCACGGAGCAGGCGATAATTGTTAATCAATACGCTTATATTTCGAAAAGTCATAACTTCTGAAAGTCAGAGGTGCGCGACATGGGTTCGAAACCGAGACCCTCTGCATTGCAGTCTGTTGGTCTCCCCACTGAGCTATCGCTGCTATTACCATACTCGGATAAAAAGTATCGAATATCCTAATCTAAGACATATACCTGTATTGAAATCCGTTCACCAGTTCACGCGTTCTTAAATAACAAACATACAAACGTCTTCAGAAATAAGTGGAAGTCCACATTTATAACACTAGCAGGATTCACGGATATCGCCACGTCCGGTGTCAGCGGAGCTGGTAATGAGCCGATCTACCCGTGACATGTTGACGAGGGTGCCGATTGTCGCACTCGAAGCGATGCCGATACGAATACGAATGCCAACGGGATAAAGAAGCTACTTGGTTCTTTATAAATTTTTAAGGCTAGTAACTTATATGATTATCTTGCATCTGTAGTAAATGTCACTATTGTGTGTGAGGTCCTAGGTCGTTGTCGTCAATGTTTTTCTTTTTGGGGAATTATTAGATTCTGCCATGCTACCTGGAACTAACCAATTCAACAAATCGCAATAGTCTCGGCCCTAGGGTCCTAGGCATATAGTTGGCGAAATGTGTAGTAACCTTGATATGCAAACCCGAAAAAAAAAATTCTAATATTATTAATAAGACTGTCTTGGTGACACAATGTTAGTGAATACGACATCATACGACAAACATTGGGACATCGATGTTCCGCAGACAAAAAACGGTTCAAAACGGGTAAAATATTGCTCAAAATTATCTGTAAACTGGAGTACAACTGAGTACAATTAAATTTATACAATTTTTCATTTAAAGTTGATAAAAATACCTAAAATCTATAGTGGTCGTGCCAGAAAGGTACTACCTAGCACGGTCAGGACCTATTATGTTATAACAGCGAATATAATATGAGAGTACATATTTTTTACTCTATAGTACAATAAAGTACACTTTTTTCATGTACCACATAAAAATTAAGGTAATTATCCGTGGTCGTTGTTAAAGTCTGGTAGACGAGACGAGTTATAACGTTTTTCTGTCATAAAAATCTTGGTGGCACCACGGAGTCTTGATTTTCGATAGAGGGCAATAGACTCGGCCCTTGTTACGTTGAGATCTAAATATAGCTAATGAAAAGTAGGTGTAAAAGACCTCTGCCTATCCCTTCAAGGATATAGGCAAGAGACTATGAATGTATGTATCTTATCTTATCTTATGTGGGTTAGTGCAGACCGGCGACACTTCGACCTAGTGGGATCTTTTGTGTCGACGCTCTCCCAATAACGACTGCCATAGATATTCATGGCAGCCGGGACCAACGGCTTAACGTGCTTTCCGAGGCACGGAGCAGGCGATAATTGTCAATCAATACGCACATAATTTCGAAAAGTCATATAACTTCCGAAAGTCAGAGGTGCGCGACGTGGGTTCGAACCCGAGACCCTCTGCATTGCAGTCTGTTGGTCTCCCCACTGAGCTATCGCTGCTCATGAATGTATGTAAATGTTATATCAGCGGAAATTGTGTCGATCTTGATTCAAATTATACTATAGAGGATATCCCATGCTCTTTAATTTGACCTCAAAATCTTTTATCTGTCATGTAGCTTATCTTCCATTTCCAGTTTCCATTGAATACATCCGATAGGCATTCAGCCTTGTAACGATATTTTATTATGTAATATCATTAAATTCAATTAAACTACAATTTTACATAACGACGACGGATAACATCGTGAGGAAACAGGGTGTCTAAGAGTTCTCTTGTTCTCAAAGGCTTAATTAATTCTCTCTCACCGAGACGAGGCCCGTGCCCAACAGTGGGACAGTTTAATATAGGACTGATATTATTATTTTTATACACCATTAAATTACATAGTGTTTCATTTTATTTTTGAAGTGAATACTTCTTTAGGCGCGTTGAGCACTTCTTGAGTGAACAAAAATCATGGAACTTCCGTTATCGTCACCTAACGCTTTCCATTTTTGAATTATTGGTTTATAAAGAAGTGTTTATGATCAAGGATTAAAGTTTTCACTTCTATCGGCAGTCCCCAAAGACTGTCCGAATTTTTTTTTAAAGACAACTGTCGTCTCTTCAGAGAAAATACTCGGACTTGAAGCAAATAACATTGTCGTCTGTTTACGCGAATGTTATTCTTTAAAATAAACTCTTTTATAAATAAACAACGCGATAAAATCCGTATAAAAGAGTTTAATATCAATCGAAGCAACTATTTGTGGAACACAATTTTTCCCCGACTTAACCCATAATACTCAGTACCCACTACTCGTAGCGCAGCGGAGGTTGCGAGGCGACCACTTAAACCACTACACCTATCCATGCAGCCAAGTCTCTCGCATATATCCCTGAAGGTGTAGGCATAGGTCTATTAGACCATATTTTGCCAGCGTCAGCGATAGTTTTAACTCCAAAAATAACAATAATTTAATTATTCACAAGAATATGCAATTATTTACTAACTTTTTAGTGCATTTTAAGTTTTAGAACTTGAAGTCGGTTTTCTTTTTTGTTAAAATTTGGTTATTTCTCGGTTTTTAGTGAACCTTGCCAAAAATGAGAACATCATCAATGTAGCCAAATACGCATGATTTAGGATAACTCGAAAACGAATGGTCAAATCTTAATCAAAATTAAATGGGACCACATGGAAAGCACCAGCTTTCAAATAAAAAAAGAATCATCAAAATCGGTTCACCCAGTCGAAAGTAACGAGGTAACAAACATAAAAAAAAACAGTCGAATTGAATACCTCCTCCTTTTTCGAAGTCGGTTAATAAAGAACAGTCTTCTATATTCAAGAAATCTTTCCTTTTATGTGACTGGTCATTATTGAAGTAAAAACTTCTTTAGGCGCGTTGAGCACTTCTTGGGTGAACAAATATCATAGAACTCGCGTTATCGTCACGCTTCATCATCGCCACGCTTCCACGCTTTTCATTTTTGAATTATTTTAGAATATTAACAATACCTCAGAAATGGTGCGTCCTACGCAAAAAATAACGAAATTTTGACCCCCTTAACAACACATAAGAGAGTATCAGGAATCCGACCCGCCTTTTTTTGTTTGTAAAGAAGTGTTTATGATCAAGGATTAAAGTTTTCACTTCTATCGGCAGTCCCCAAAGACTACCCCAATTATTATTTTTTTTAAATGTCTTTTTTATTATTTGTCACATAAAAGACAATATTTCTATAGAGGTCGTTTTAAAAATACATAGTTAAAAACAAAAGAGTTGTTGCCATAATGGTCCGCACAATTTATCGGTCGGCGATTTGCGCATGCGGCCGTCAGTTCGTCTGCGCGTCGATCGTGCGAGCAGGACGGGGAGGGTCACGTGAGGGCGCGCGCAAGGTCGGCTGCGCGCGCGCATCGCAGACTGCATCCTACGAACGCGCACGTGGCCATGCGCACGTAGCGAACTTCTTATTATCGATCTTTTATTTAAATTGACTCATTTAATATATGCAAAACATGTAGTTGCTAAGTTGGTTTGTTTTAAATAATTTGTTTAACTCATGGATCATGATATAAGATGTGTTTTAGAATTGTATACAATATTTTCTTTTTTCTGCGATCATTTTGTTTATAGTGGTGACGCAATAATTTAACTAGTACTGGTGATTACCGTAGGCAGCGATAGCTCAGTGGGGAGATCAACAGACTGCAATGCAGAGGGTCTCGGGTTCGAACCCACGTCGCGCACCTCTGACTTTCGGAAGTTATATAACTTTTCGAAATTATGTGCGTATTGATTGACAATTATCGCCTGCTGCGTGCCTCAGAGAGCACGTTAAGCCGTCGGTCCCGGCTGCCATGAACATCTATGGCAGTCGTTATTGGGAAGTTAGTACCCTCTAATATCCTGACACTGGTTGCGGAGTTCAGATGGCAGTCGCTCCGTGTAAAAACTGTCAAATCCGGTTAGACTAGAAAGCCGACCCCAAGTGACTTGGGAATAATAAAGGCTAGGGAGAAGAAGACTGGTGGATACGGTAATTGGGTAGGATTGAGCTTTACGTAGACAACATTACTGCATGGATAATGTTCGCGACAACGTTAATATTGACTTGAATCGTGTTATTGTGAGTGTGAATACATAAGTGTGACGTATCAATAAAGTTTATCGTTACAATAGTGCCGAATTAGGTCATATATAGACTTGAAAAGTGTAGATAAATAGTGTAAATAATATAATATTATGTTTCCTTTATATAGTTTATAAGAATATCATGTTTAAAGCATAAATATTGCTAATAAAATGCATTTTTACCTCAAGTTAGGTATGTTAGGGTTCCTAGGTCTTAAGTTTTTAATAAAAGGTTTCACTTGTGTGTTTTATTTTGTACACTACTAAAAGCACTACAACATACTAAAGGAATCATATTCCTACATAGTATAGTTAAAAAGTTATTACACTTTTTTGATATAAATGTTACCGCAATAGATTTTAGCCTAAAACCTAGAATAACTATATCTAGAGCTAACTTCCGATAGATAAAACAGATATCAATAGGTAGGTCTTATCGTGCCCTACGCGGCAGTTTTTGTATCATCACGCTAGCTAGTACAGTTCCGTAGTTATAAGCAGAAATATGTACAATATATAATTAAAAATAAACTTGTTGACCGAGGTTTCTGGCCGGCTCTCGTTACGGTAAAGATTAGAGGTACTTAAGCGGTACAGTATCGATCGACCGCAGGTGCTCAAGAAACCTCATCTTCAAGCCTCAAGAACCGAACGGAGCCACCCAGAAGCCTTCAACCAACTGAACTATGAAGCTTGTTTCTATTCATTTAAAGTCCTGATCCTGACCCGCACATCGAACCCGCAACAACAAGCCTTTCAGAGCCTCCGACATCGTAACCAGTAATCACTATAGTACAGTCTACACATCGTGTACAGGACGTCAGCGACTCGACGGTTGTTTTGTAACCATCATCATATAGTAACCTCAGCCCCGAGTTCGCCCGTCCGGTACAGATAATAATAGCATAGCGGATTAAGTGGTAGTTACTGCGCCATACACACATCCAAAGACAATATTTCTACTGAACCAATTGGATTTTTAAAATATACCTATTTTAAAGAATATAGGAACAAGCAATAAACATAGATACTTAAATAAATGTCCTCTTTTAAAATAGATAAACAAGTGATCGCTTAAAACACAGGTCTAACCTAGTTCAGGCAAGTAGCTTATAATAATTTAAAGATGTTTAATTATCCTTTCTTGACATAACAGATTACTGTAATTATATTATTATTTTGGTTATAAATTAGTTTATTAAGGCATTGAATTATTGTTAGATATTAAGATATAATTTGAAGTTGATTTAAATTTTATTATTATTTATTATTATTATTTATATTCCCAAAACAAAAAGACATATTTATGCGACATATTATTTATTTTATTCCCATTGCAAACAAATAAACAGCACGACACACATAATTTACTCCCTTTGCGAAAACATTATTCTTTAACATACAAATCTACCATCAATCAACTTCCCTATAAACCTTGCTATCACTCAAATTCCAAAACCGGTTCCAAAGATAACAGCTACACTTGTACAAACATTTGTTCAAATATAAAAAAAAAAACAATCTGAACACACGTCATGTCGCTATGTCGAGGTCGGCGCCTGCGCAACGCGACGAGGACGTCGCGCCGGCAAATGCACGACTTGCATCCGAACGCAAATAAGGATAGCGCAGGCATACCATTAAATCCTTACTAATATTATAAATGCAAATGTAAGTTCGTTTGTTTGTTACGCTTTCACGCCTTAACTACTCGACCGATCATCATGAAATTTCGCCTACACGTTGCCATGAGTACAGAAAAGGCTAAGACATAAGGCTTTTAGCTTTAATCCAAAAAAATACTGCTAGTTTTAATAATCGCAATCTCAGACATTCGTTAAGAGGTATTCGACGGTCACCTATCCAATTACCGGACGACTCTAACACGACTTAACCGCAATGACCGACTGCCAACTGTTAGGACAAATGTAATGAGGTAATTAAAACTAATTAAAAACTTTGTTTTTTAATCTGATTTCAGCATGAAGTAGGCGTCCATAGGCTACGGTGACCAGTTACGATCAGGTGGGCCGGGGCGTATGCTTGTTTGCCACCTAAGTAGTATAAAAAAAAATAAAAAAGGATTATCTATCTCTCATTACATATTGCGATTGGGCGGTCTCGGGTTTGATTCTCGGGTCGGGTAATCGTTATACGACAAGTTTATAAAATAACTAGCTGTCCCCTGCGGTTTTACCCACGTCAATGATTACTGCTGCGCTCTCGTGGGTCGAAGCGTGATTTTATATAGCTTATGTTATTTTTGGATAAAGAAGCCTTCTAATGGTGAAAGAATGATTAAGCTTTTAATAAAAATACAAATGTATTCATTTTATAATATGAGTGTAAATACATAGATCTTATATACAGGTTGATTGGTAAAAGACTGGACATATTGAAGGAGGGTATTCAGTACTCGATTCTGAACCCGAATATCTACAAAAAATAGGTATCAACTTAAAATTTGACCTAGTTATCCAATAAAAACTTATTGTGCGGATACTCTTGCGCATTATACCAAAGCTAAGCAAGACCTCTGCCCCCACCCCCAGCTACCACACCCCGCACCCCCGCCCGTCCTTTTTTTATCAAAGCCTCGATAACTGTGTGCGCAGTGTCCCCATTATATGGATATTCTATACAAATTTTCATAAAGGTTTTCTTTGTAGGTTGTAAAGATTTTATTTTTATTTCTTCTTTATACGTTACGTCTGACCATAAATTATCATGTCCTTAAGTATGTACAATGTTTAACCAGTCATACTGTATATGGCAATAGAAATTATAGACTGGTCAAAGTCTAGTTATAGATATTTAATTATATTATTATTCGCACCTAGCGTATAATAACCTTCTTATATGACCCTCGTAATCAGAAAGTTCTAGACTTAAATAGTTATTGTATTTATTATAATTATCTCGATAGTATAAATAATATAACTTCTTACGATAGCAGTTGACTCATTCCGTTGTGACGACGGCACAAGGCCGTGAAGATTGTATACCGGCCGAGCCAATCACATCAAATGTGATGCTTTTAACTTTTAAATTTAAAAAAAGACAACAATAAACCTAATGTTAGATCAAAACAGACATTAATTAGGTACCAATGGAACTCGTACAAAAATCGCGTGAAACATAACAAAACAAATGAATAAATATTAAATAATTATAATATTTTTTGAATATCGAACTCCACCAAAAAAAGTTAAAGTTATTGTTAAATTTGGAAGTCCAGTAAAAATTTCAGAAATGCATCAAGGTACCTTGTGATAGTATATGGTTATTATGAAAGGTTAGATAAAACTTTTTAAATATCTCTAAAACAAATTTCGTCAGATGACGTAAGCTATATATCGTAGATCGCGATTAGGATAATTCTGTAAACAAAAACAAAACTTATATATACATATCTTCTTGGACACGGCAAGGTTAAACAATATGAAAAACAATTACCCAAATATTCATTAACTAGCTTTTGCCCGCGGCGTCGCTCGCGTTAATTTAGAATTTGACAATCAATTCGGGTTGTACTCTGCTTGTAATAATATAATTCAATCATAATTCGAAAGACACATGGCGCCATATATTATCATAAGAACGTTATTATCTATTGTTTCCGTCGGGAACAGTATTTTTTTTCGGGATGAAAGGTAGCCTATGTCCGTGTCTGTACACCTGTCACCGTATATGCAAAATTTCAGGATGATCGGTTCAGTGGTTTAGGCGTGAAAAAGGTAACAAACAAACAAACTCATTTTCCCTTTTATTAGTTACAAGGATAAGACAAAACTAGATACTATCCTAAGAAACACTCAGAATCTCCAAAGGAAAGCAATGTATCTTTGTGGGTTCTACCCCCAAGAGTAAAATGGTGAATCATCCACAAATATTTAAACCGAGTTTGAGTGTTATTTGTCGCCGTTTTTTAAGTCCACCGAGATATAAGAATTACGTCTAACGCGGGACTTGTCGTTTAAGAAAGACAATCCAATTAGCTAACAATCCAAAATATGCTTTCTTTTTAAAAGAGTGGCAACGACGCAGCGTTATGTCAAGCGATTTCAAAGGCAGGACTTCTCTACCTCGGACGAACGAAGCGATCAATTATTACGATTATAAGTCGTCGCTAACGTAATCGGAGTGAGAAAACAGTGAGTTTGTATATCGTAGTAGTTCTCAAGGTCAATGTCAAGAACATTTCGTATGTTTGTGTGTGTATATTGTGTACACAGATGACTTCACACTGCCGAATTATCGCATTATTTTTATCGCCTTGATAACGAAGTTAGTACATAAATATGGATTTTATATACATGTTTAGTATTTACGTTTATTTTTTATTATAGTCACGTTTTCGGAGGCATGACTCAATAGTGTATGGATATTGATGTATGTGGTGATTTAAGATCGATTCCGGGTCAGGACACTTTTTTATGGATGCTATGTAGTAAAAAAGCTTACGGGCCGCCTGATAGGAAGTGGGTAACCGCAACCTTTGATTGCTTGCCATCTTAGTAAAAAGGAATTAGATAAATATGTGAGCCATTGGCACTAAGACGCACCGGGTTAAACGCAGTAACATTGTTACCACTCGTAACCTGATTTCTGTATGTTACGGGCGAATCGCTTCATTTGTACCATCTCCAAAAAATAGCATCTGTGGGCTCATCTAAAAATCCTAACTAATATTATAAAAGCTAAAATGAGTTTGTTTGTTTGTTACCTTTTCAAGCCTAAACCACTGAACCGATCATCCTGAAATTTGCATATACGTTGACAGGTATACAGAAACGGACATAGGCTACCTTTCATCCCGAAAAAAATACTGTTCCCGAGGAAAACAATAATAACGTTCTTATGGTAATAGATGGCGCCACGTGTCTTTCGAATCATGATTGAATTATATTATTACAAGCAGAGTACAACCCGAATTGATTGTCAAATTCTAAATTAACGCGAGCGAAGCCGCGGGCAAAAGCTAGTATTTTATAAGTCGAAGATATTACTCTCTTCGCTACTTAAACTACTTCTACATCTTGCTGTACTCAAGAATTCTCACTTGTAAGGTCACAAGTCAAGACAAAAGACAAACAAGAAATCTTTTAACAAAAAACAACTTAGCGATGTTAACGCCATCTAGTTTCCAAATCTAAAAAATATAATAGCACTAAGGTAAGTACTTTTACACCGAATTGATAAAATGACGTTTCGTATCGTAAGTTTGATTTCGTTCAGAAACATGTTACAATAATTGAATACAGAATAACTAACAGTTGTTGAGTTAATTGAACATGAAAAAGAATAAAGTTAACACGACTTTTAATTAAAAAACAGTTACCCAACAGTATGCCAAGTTTCATCGAATAGTTGAAGAAAATATACGAGACTGGATCATTTTGGATTTCTGAGAAAATTCTAAGATGCAGAACGGAGTTTGAGTTTTGCCGTTAGATGGCAATAGGATCGCACCTTACAACGTGTGACGAAAAATAGAGTCGGCGAAATGCGGGTACAATACACCTCTGCTTAACCATTTAGAGGGTAGTTAGCGTGAATATACATAAATATTTGGTTACTGATATTTTACCTGATAAATTAAACAAAGGGGATGGAACGTAATACTTTTAAAAATACGTAAGCAAATTGTGAAAACTAGGATTCTACGAAAAGTTTGAATATCGAATAATTATTCGACTAAAACTCATCTCTAGTAAACATATTATATAACAACAAAAATATACGTCCTCATATTCTTAAAAAATTATAAAGTAAGTATGTAATCTGGTACAGATTAAAAACACAATTGCTATATAAATCAATTTTACGATCGCACTTATAATTAAAAAACATATTTTTTGACGTTAACGTGACATTTCACTCATCCGATTTTGACGTGACGCGTGACGTAATGTTTGATGTCGGGTATAATGAGAACTAATGGTGTTAAAAACAGCTGTTATCTATCCGTCAGTGTGTCGTGAAGGTGACGTGATGTGGGGTAATTGTTTACCTGCAGCGGCTTATGTAACTAAAGGAAAAATTGTTATATTGTATGTTGAAGCGTGTTAGTTACGGGAAAAAAGTAAAACAGTGTAAATTGGCGTTTCTGGGACATGTCGTGGTAGAATTATGCCTGTGAAAAATTAGAAAGACCATAAAAGGAATCTTGCTTCTTAAAATTTTTCGCAATAATATGCTTTATTTTTTTTTCTTGGCCCTAAAAAATAGGTAGGTAGTCAAAGAATTAAAAAATGCGACGTCCTTCTTAAGATTAAAACTACTACTATTTTTTGTTTTTAATAAACAACATAGACAATAATAGACAGGCATAAGTGTTATAGCCCAGTGTGTGAGTGTGTGTGCGTGGGACTTGACACATATACAATTAACAATGTTATTGGGTTTTCCTGATAGGAACAGCAGCTCTGAACATATAAACTATTATATGTTCAGAGCACTAGCCCTGTAGACGGCTATAAGGCGGAACTTGCAACACCATTTGGGAGAAAAAGGAAGTGGGAAGGAGAAGGAGTGGGAAGGAGAAGGAGCGGGAAGGGGGTAATTGGGCCTCCGGCACTCTCACTCACCGATCATAACACAACAGTAGGAATACTGCTATTTCAAGTTGATATTCTGTGAGAGAGTAGTCCTTCCCCGATCGAGCCGACCCGTTCATGCTGAAATCAGCGAGGCTCTACTACACACTTCACTTCTTTATAAACCAAAAATAATTCAAAAATGGAAAGCGTTCGGTGACGATAACGCGAGTTCCATGATTTTTGTTCACCCAAGAAGTGCTCAAAGCGTCTAAAGAAGGTTTCACTTAAAAACAAAAACAATATTGAACATTATTTCTTATCTTGAGACTCTTCCAATGCCTAAAGAACAGCTTATAAACAGGTCTGACATAATACCTAGAAATACGAAAACCAAAAGACATTATACATAAATCGATATAGATGCAATTATCAACATAGCAACGATCGCTCTCGCTGACGCATTGCATCACGCGATTGAACATCGACCTGCTCAAGATTGCAAACACTAACCAATAAACAAACAGCAATATCTGATCGGTGAAAGTTGATAACGCTAGCAGATAGCGTTAAGCGTTGCTGATAATTCAAGATACGATACAAGTTGTGTTTGTAATAAAAATACTTGAGCGCAATGTTGAGTTGACAATGCAGCGACTGCGATAGACAACGACTGGTAATTGTAATTGGCTTCATGAGGTGCTGTCATGTCACTAGAGGAACAGTTCCTGATTTGAATAAGCAAGAATGTGCGAGCAATACGTTGGTTATGTTCCAATTCTTAGTGTGGTTTATAGTTTTAGCTTGTACCATAAATGTGACCTCAAAGGTGGTTTACGGTTTTAAAAATTATATAATATATAGTGATATATTAAAAAACCTGGTTTTTGAAGTAAAAACTTCTTTAGCGGCGTTGGGCACTTTTTTATGATGGGTAAAAAATGTTAAACTCGCGTCAGGACACGTGACCTGATCGAAAATTCGTAAGACGGAGGAAGAATTGTCATGTTTGTGTACGATAGCACAATAAATGAATATTGTATTTTACCACATAAATGGTAGTACTTTTATACTGATAATTAAAGCAATTCGTGCAAAATAATTCCCTAACCATTCCAAAATATCAAACATGCACAACGTTAATATTCAAGTTTTCACTTCTGCCGGCACTCCCGGAGTGCAACCCGTTGTTTTTTTTAATAATAATAATAATAAATTTATTTATTTAAAAATATAATTACATTGTAGTTATACACACAGTCTTATTGCTATACACGATGACAGAATACATTAACTGCAATAATGGTGAGTGGAGTACTGTTCTCCTAGATAGGCTACTGAACAGCCTGTGTTAAGGAGGTTCAGTGCCTATTAATTGGCTTCATACGGTGCTGTAATGTCAGTAGAGGAACAGTTCCTGATTTGAATAAGCAAGAATGTACGAGCTGTTCCAATTCTTGATGTGCATCCAGAGGTTTATAGTTTTAGCTTGTAGGTACCCTAGATGTGACACAAAAGGTGGTTTACTGTTTCAAAAATTATATAATATATATAAAAACCTGGTTTTTTAATACATCAATGATAATATACTAATTTTTGTAGCAGTAATTATATCTAAGGCAAACATGCCGGTGCCACACTATTTTTACCGTCTACAAGAATCCGTAAATTAACTTATGTACAGAAATCCCAGGATACAAAACGTTTACTTGTGCCTGGAATTGAACACGTGACTCCACGCTCAGCATCCGCATATCAGACGTTTATTTTATCATGTTTTAGCTGGTTCATTGCAAGGTTTAATTAATTAAATCGTACAAGAGGAAATTTTGAACCATTTTCCTTAAGTACACCGTATTGTAGTTTTAGATATATTTAAGTTTCAGGAATAGATTTAGCAGACATATTAATAAATAAAATGGATACCGATTTCTTATAAATTCGAAATAATTAATAGTAGTTCCTGAGATTAGCGAGTTCAAACAAACAAACAAACTCTTCAGCTTTATAATATCTATATATTAATAAGTGAAGCGAAAACTTTGGATCCCTTTTTACGAAAATTGGGCGGACGGAGGAGTATGAAATTTCGCACACTTATAGTTTATACAGAGAAGAAGTGACGAATGCTAATATTTATATAAAATATGCATTACAAATACATTCAATTAATGAAAAACCTTTACACGTACACAACCATGCATTTAACACACGCAGTCGAAGCGCGTAACTATGGTTACATATATCAATATATAATGACATATATCAGCAATATCTTACAGGCAAACTTTGGTCGAATTTCGAGCACTAGGCGACCGCTAGTTAGTATAAATAAGAATTGAACCCAAGACAACAACATAACAATACATACATAAGTTTTTATGTCACATGGTCAACGAGGCATTTCACATAATTTGTTACCGTCCAATAAATCACATAGAGCTAACAAAATGACAGGGATCCATTACAACTGGTTGCAATAACATAACAATTGTCAACATATTAGGCGCAATTGCAGTTGCTAGGCGGGGAAACCTTAGTGTGTTTAGCGAAGCGACTCGACGTAGGCTTGCATTGTGACGTCAACGTCACCTCAAGGCCTCGAGGCCGCGCGTTTTTGTCAAAGTCAAACCTACAGCATGTTACAAATATATGTATTCATTCAAGGCTGTCTCGGGTTCGGGTCCCACGTCGGGTAAAATGTCATTAACTTATCCTAACTAATCTATACTAATATTATAAAGCTGAAGAGTTTGTTTGTTTGTTTGTTTGAACGCGCTAACCTCAGGAACTACTGGATCGATTTGAAAAATTCTTTTAGTGTTGGGTAGCCTATTTATCGAGGTAGGCTATAGGCTTATTGTAATACTTACGGAGAGACACTGACTCCTAAGATACAGGCATATATGCCTAGTTTAGAAGTCAGGGTAAAGATTTTGAAAATTCTGCATGTTCGCTGAGGAGCGGCTTAACTTCGCTGGGCCGCTCTTCATCGATAATGCAGAAATATATAAATGCCTTGTGTAAAAATGTAAGATTAAAAAAAAACGTTTATGATAAATAAATATTATTATTATTATTATATATAACATCACGCTACGACCCATGGGGGCGGCGCAGTAACGATAAACGCGAGTGAAACCCCGGGAAAATCTAGTATTATAAATGCGACTGAAAGTTTGTTTGTTACGCGTTCGCGCTTTAAATACTCGACCGATCATCATGAAATTTCGCGATACACGTTGTCAGGGGTACAGAAAAGTACTGTTATCGAGGGATAGCGAGTAAACTTATAAGCGGCGGTAGCCCAATGAATAAGGCATTGGACTCGCGAGAGGTCATGGGTTCGAAACCCACCCGTTGCACTACCGACGTAAACCCACTCGTAACACAAGTGCACGTCAAGCGCGATCGACTTTTATGTTTTTAATCTATGCCTTAGACGAGGCAGGCAAAGTGTACACAGCTACGTGGCGTTCACGACGTGTCAACTGTCAAATGCATCGTTTGGCAGCAGGTTATGTTCAAGACTTATTTATCCTAATATTATAAGGATAGTTACAATAATACTTAATCAAAGTTATTAGTGAAAGATACGTCGTGTTTAAGAAATCTGGATGGACACTCAGCATACACTGAGTTTGGCATAACCCACCCGAGTACTGATTTTCAGTTCCAACCACGAGTGTCGTGTCACTTGACGTCATCGGCGATGCACACAAATCTAAAATATATCAAATGAGCAAAAAAATAAAAATAAAAAAGACAACAAAACAGTACAAACTCAAAAAAAGACAAAGAACAGTTTTCGAACGACAGTACGGCGTACTAGCATTACTATCGCAGATAGGTATTTATCGATAGGTCGTGGAACAATCTGAAACGAATCTTTGGGATCCGAAATGTAAATGGCAAGAGAAGGAACACGGGTATGGTTTCAATCGTTAGAAGCCTTTCATACCCCTTCGTTTTGTCCACAGCATAAAGAATCATCAATAATAGATACATACATAGATTCACGCCTGTTTCCCAGAGCGATAGGCAGAGATTACGGATTTCTATTTGCTACGATCTTGACACACTTGCCTGGCTTCATTCGATTTCATCACATTCCTCATACACGCTCGTCGGTTTAAGGTGCTCTTAACCTGACCTTTGTTCAAAACGTCTCCGATCTAGTCAAGAAACGTTCGTCTAGGTGTGCCTTTTACGACTGTTCCATTCATACTAGCTACTCTACTAATCATCAATAATATCATAAATAATCATCAATAATAATAATAGATTAATCAACTACCAAATAAATTCAAATTAAAGCGAGCTCTGCCTCCTGGACTTGGTTGTAGCCTGTATCCGTGAAAACGGTGCGTTCCCCACGACGTAGTCATCATCATAATCATCATCATCATGTCAGCCAAAAGACGTCCACTTCACGTAGTAGACGAAGTAAATTTTTTTGATGTGAATCATCTATAGCCGCACGTAAAATCGATTGCTGGCGTGGCGACGCATGCCGTGGCGACGCGTCGCCACGCTATATGATAGTATATATATACAGTCTATATGTAGTAGGTAGTGTGTGTTATGTATTTAATGAAAATAAATGTTTATTAAATAAACAATTATCATTTTCTGGAAAAATCGTAATATTTTATTTTTACATTATGCCATATTAGTTCCTGTCGTAATCTGTTCTTTTATGCATATTACTTGTACAAAATAATTTCGATGTTTCACATCTGCCAGGCGTCCCGTGACGGCTCACAATTTTTTTATATAAGAAGCCCAATCCCGCAATTTAAATAATTCCTGTGTCGCGGGGGACTTTACAAACATTCAAACAACAGACTCAAAGAACAGCCAGACTCCGAACAACCATTTGTGGATCACACAATTTTTTGTCCCGTGTGGGGATCGAACCCACAACACTCGGCGCGGCGGCAGTGGCGAGGGGACCACTTGAACCATTACGCCACTCGTGCAATGATGTCCTACCCTAAAAAAATTATCTATCTATCATAAATTTAATCCTAGCTATAACACAAAGTGTATTATTTAACTGTTCCTCAATTTTTTACCTTTATTCCACCAAAAATACTGATTGCGCAACAAAATATGCTTACTAAAATATTTTAAGGAGATCAAACTAAGTCGACGTATATTTTTGGGTGGGTTTAAGAAGGAACCTAACATAACCTAACCCTTCCGAGACGGAATGTAGTGATTTGAGGCGTATAGGTGCTCGTTATGATATATTTTAGTAAGCATATTTTGCTGTGCCATAAGTATTTTTGGTGGTCATTATATTTAATCCCTATTACTAATACACTTATCAGAATCATTATAAGCAGCTCGTACAAAATCGTTCCTTCATCGTTAGCTCCGAAACAGTCGCCAGCACTTGATTGATAACAACAATTTGAGATCGTATCGTTGTTATATCGATTACGCATCTCGATACCCGAAGCTGTGTAGATCGATTACATTATTCGATTCATCGAACTATGGGGTTTCACTGTAGAACTTATTTATATGGCTCTTGTAGGCAATGCGCGAATTACATTTTTTTACATACTCAAAATATAACGGCTACATAGGTCCTGGATAGGACAGGGCGCTATGGCGCTCTGGGGGAGGGTTATGTCCAGCAGTGGACTATTATAGCCTGATAATGATGATGATAGGTCCTTAATTTTACTTACGTAAACTGCAGATAATAGAAGTATATCAATATACCTGTAACAAAAACAAATTTGTTAGTTAATAAAATTATTTGTATACCGAAGATTTACATAGGTACAATAGACTGAAAAGTGGGATATTGGAGCTGACTGCAAGATTCCTGACATTCGATTTCTGGTTCGGGTAAGATGTTATTAGAGTTTATTTAAATATTATTCGATTTTTTTATTTTTTTTTATGCAACTTATGTGGCAAACAAGCATACGACCCACCTGATGGTAAGTGGTCACCGTAGCCTATGGACGCCTGCAACACCAGAGGCATCACTAGCGCATTGCCGACCCATTAGGAAAGGAAGTGGGAAGGAGAAGGAGCGGGACTCCCCCTGGTAAGGAGGTGAGTGGGCCTCCGTTACTTGATTATTTTACTCCTTTGAGGATCTAGGGGTGTAATACTAAGTATGTATATGATGTATAATACTAAAAATGATATCGCCATAAAAACAAAATTAGACTATAATAATACCTAATGCAAACTTGTGCTATGGAACCAACTAGGTATTAAATAATGAATTTTATACTTTCGCGTTGCAAGCATTGAAGGTATACTCGTTACATCTATACTAACACTAACTGTCCCGCGCAACTTTGTCTGCTTCATATAGGAGAATTTTCCCCGTTATCGCAACATTTTTCATTGCTGCCCCGCTCTTATTGGTCGTAACGTGATGTTATATAGCCTATAGCCTTCCTCGAAAAATGGGCTACCCAACACTAAAAAAATTTTTCAATTCGAACCAGTAGATCCTGAGATTAACGCGTTCAACCAAAACAAACAAACTCTTCAGCTTTATAATATTAGTATAGATTATACAGAGGAAAGATTTTTTGATTGTTTGTTTGTAAGGATTCACCTCAAAAACTATTTAACCGATTTTAAAAATTCTTGCTCCATTTGGATGCTATATTATCACCGAGTAACATAGGCTATATATCTTATTTTAAAAGAAGTACTGTTATTAACGTAACCTAATCTAGCGAAGCCGCAAGCAAAAACTAGTATTATAATTATATACATAGGTATTCAATAACTACAACATACTGTTAAAAGTAATTTCCGTATATAGGAGCGATAGCCTAGTGGGAAACCGTTGGACTGCGACGCAGAGGTCTCGAGTTCAAACCCAAGGCGCGCATGACTGACTTTTCGAAGTTATATGCTTATTAAATAGTTAATTATGGCTTGCTTTAACGGTGAATGAAAATATCGTGAGGAAACCTGCATGTCTGAGAGTTCTACATAATGTTCTCGAAGATATGTGAAGTCTGCAAACCCGCACTAGGCCAGCGTGGTGGACTATGACCTAAACCTTCTCACAGTGAGAAGAGGCCTATGCCCAGCAGTGGGACAGTTTAATACAAGGCTGATATTATTATACTGTTAAAAGCGTGCGACCCAAAATCTAGTTATATTATTAGTACACTTAAATCTTAATCCTATCGTCTTCACAGTAACACAATACCCCAAGAGTCAAGACTTCGTTGACACACAAAAGTTCCACGAAAACACTCAACCGTTGTAGCTTTCCACGAAAACGTTATTTGATTCCACTCACTCCTCTTAATGGCTACTCCAACTGAAACCTTAATTAACAAGGTGCCTGAACTCGTTCGGTACTTTTCTCGTTGAAATTTAAACATCGTCTTGCGGCATCATAATTCTAGAAGCAACGAAACCCTAGCTTACAATTTTATGATTAGTACACTTTTAATTTTAATTACCTTGTTATGATAACTAGCTGTTATATATCTTGATGTTATAGAATAAAATGGCTGCCGCTTTGAACCGCCCAAGTTAAGGGTTTTTATAGAACACTACTTTTTGCCCGCGGCTTCGCTCGCTTAAAAGTAGGTTAATAAATAAAATTGAAGTGTCTGTTTGTAATGTCAAAATAACAGCTTTTTATCTAATGCATATGAAAGTATATAAGGTACCTACAGGAAAACATCTATTTTTAAAATTGTTGTCTGTCTGTTTGTTCTGGCTAATCTCCGGAACGGCTGAACCGATTTTGACGGGACTTTCACTGTCAGATAGCTGATGCTATAAGGAGTAACATAGGCTACTTTGATTTTAGAAAAAACAAATAGGTTTCCGCGGAGACAAACACTTTTTAGCTAAAATCTACGCTGACGAATTCGCAGGTAACAGCTAGTCTACAATATTAGTAAGGGCTCTTGTACACGCTAAGAAAAGTCGCTGGACTTATGTAAGAATTCGTGTAGTTTCTACACACGAACTGTGTACACTGCTTCGGCGCTGACCAAGAAAAAATCTTATCTGCGTTAGACACGACGCGCGACGTTTTGCTGCGGTGCGGTGGGGGGCGGGGCAGGTGAGGTGGTTCAGTTAGTTTTTGTAAGTTTATTTGCGTGGACGTAGTTAAAATTTTCTTCACAAACAAACGAAAATTAATAACAGACTTGTCTAGTCTATCACACCCTACGCACGACTGCCCGAAAACAATCTTATCGTTTACACGTTGCTATTCGTCTTGTCTGCAGTAGACACGATAATTCTTGTCGTGTATATTGATGAATTGGTCCTATCTGTAGCAGACACGGTGTAATTTCTTACCGTGTACAAGTCCTTAGGATATAAGTTCTGCAAACAAAACAACTCGCAAAAATATCCCTTTAAACCACTTAAAATACAATAACCACAGCTGACCGAATATTGCATATTAAAGATCACATTCCACGTTTTATTTACAGAGGCATACCACAGTTCCAGACATTTGTATACATACATATAGCTGTCTGTAGGCAGGCTTATTACCGCGTCTGGTCGGACCAGACGGAGCGGCGGCATACGCCTTGTAACATGAGAGCTAGCTAGAGGAAAGGCTTCTAATGTCCTAGCCGTTTTGTATTGCTATAATATTAGGTAACCAGTTTACATTGATTTCTTGGTTTTGTATGAATGTTTGGGGATAGAAGGTCAGCTTATGTGATGTATCGGGTATGAGGGAATTTTGGCTGGTTTGGAAGACGATTTTTAGTATGTTTATTGTTGGATGTTTTTATTTATGTTATAAAGGTGTTGAACAAGGTTATCGCCTGATGTTAAGGGATTACCATAGACTTTGGATGCTTGTATATTTAGGGAATATGTATATTCGCATGCTGTGGACTCTTCAATCGTTTATAGAAGTTATTAGTGAAACAAGAAATTAGGAAATACCTATTTCTAAATAAAAAGACAGTGCTTGGTATTTCTACGATAATATTTGAACATATATTCTATATCTATATTATAAACTAGATGTTGCCGCGATTTCTCCCGCATTTTTCGTTACTGCGCCGCCCCCGTGGGTCGTGGCGTGATGTTATATAGCCTATAGCCTTCCTCGATAAATAGGCTATCCAACACTAAAAGAATTTTTTAAATCGAACCAATAGTTCCTGAGATTAGCGCGTTCAAACAAACAAACAAACTCTTCAGCTTTATAATATTAGTATAGATATATAGACTCCGAATAGGCAGAGGTGAATTTTATATATATATATATATATACTACACGTATATTTCGCCAATTATATAAAATATAAGGTCTCGTGTGCATACTCGAATTTATGGTCGTCTACTGGGCACAGTCTTAAACTTCGTGCTGCTACTAAAACTGTCCTAACAGAAACATCCAATAACACTGCCCAACCCGGGATCTAAACCTTAAACCTCACGATCAAACGTAACCAAAAACACGCATGAACGATAAGGCAATCTGAAACCACACCTAAAGCTTATATTTACATTCAAAACATCCAAAAATAAATACACTATATTTAGAATTCGTTTTAATTTACATAATTATGCAAAATGCATTGCCAAACCCTAAATCAGCTATACTGGCTGTAATTTGGGCACAGCTACTAACTAATTAGCAAAATCAGCACATAAATTGTACAAAGTCAGCAATGCAAGCCAGCATTGGTACAATTTACCTTATACCACACGTACAATCGATCTGTATTGGGTAGGTACACTTGTACCTGTAGTGTATACACTTGTATACATGACGCTTACGGGTTTGTGATGGGTCGTCGCAGACTGAGTGGCGACGGCAAGCACCATAATAACTTCGTGAATATGGATTTCGTTATGTTAATGATGTCTAAAAGACTCCTTCTTGTTCTTATTCTGTCTATTTTCTAATAGAAAGAAAGGAAGAAGTAAAAAATAATAAATATTATAATAATATTCTATCACATACACACAACACCATCTAGCCCAAACTAAGCAGAGCTTGTACTATGGGTACTAGACAATGGATAAACATACATATATACTTTTTTTTTGTAAATACATACATATTATACATACAAACACCCAGACCAAGACATACATCCATGTTCATGCACACAAATGTTTGACTTGTGCGGGAATCGAACCCGCGATCTCAGGCGTGGCACTCGGTTACACTAACCACTAGGCTATCGAGGCAAAAAAAGCGGCTAAGTGTGAATAGTAGTCACGCACACGGGCTTGGACTACTTTTCTTAAAGACAGCTCCCGCTTTATGATTAAATACTCTGTCGCAGGGACAGTAACATACTTTTAACTACTAGGGATACAAAGGATACCCAAACTCGGGAGAATAATTTTGAGGATACACACGATTTTATTATGATCCACGAAATTATTTTAACATATCCAGACTCGGAACAAAACTTAGCAAATCATAAATTTTTCTTACATGCATAGAATTTAACATACGCCATCCAAGCATGCATAACATATAAACAACATCATTACTAAGTCAATTAAAACATTTTTGTAAAACTTTAACCCGCGCGGTTTTAAATTTAATCAACAATAACTTAACAAACTGTTACTCACAATAAAGAATTGAAACTATTTCTAATTAGTTATCTCAGATGAACGGGCACAAATAATTGAGACGATACGTGAAGGGGGATGAATAAAGGGGGGAGATGCCCTCTCATAATACGTGGACGAACTGTTTTAAGACGCGCTGTATCCGACACCATAAATAGAACCTGATTCTCTGCAAGAATGTGATATGTGCATGATAACTGCTATTTTGTTAGTTGATGGTTTATTAGAGATTGCAAATTGTATAAGGATAATTTTATTTCGAAAGCTTCTAGCCACTTTGAACTAGAGTCAACCAGTACTAAATACGATTCGCCTCTGTATGGGCCCAGAAAGTCAACGTGTAGGCGAGTCTACGGCTGCGGAGCATATGGCCAGGGCTGTGGCTGCGCCGCGGCGGAGCGCCCCGTTCCAGTGTACACGTCTTGCACACGCGGCTCAACGTCTCAACGTCACGATCGATGGGCGGCCACCACACATAACTCCTAGCCGAAGACTTCGTCCTTATGATATGAGATGGTTGCCAGAAACTAGACAAATATCCCAATAATAAATAATAATATCAGCTCTGTGTTCAGCTGTCCCACTGCTTGGCACGAACCTCTTCTCTGTGTGAGAAGGGTTAGGCCATTGTGCACCTCGCTGGACCAGTGCGAGTTAGCACTTCACAAATCTTCGAGAACATTATGTAGAACTCTTAGACATTGCAGGTTGCCTCACGAAGTTTTCATTTACCATAAAAGCAAGCAATGATTAACTATTTAATACGCACATAACTTCGAAAAGTCAGAGATGGCCTTTGAATTGAACTTGAGACCTGTGCGCGGTAGTTCATTAGTTGCCCATTAGGCTATCTGGCAAGCCTATCGTGGAGAAATCCGAGTTTTCGCCGAAAAAGAAACAAAAATTTGTTGAACCAATAAAAACATAAAATTACAAATACAAAGTAAATGGTATTTCAGTCGTAAGTTTCAGTTACGTTATAGATACATTTGCTAACTACTAGTAATCCATTGGCTATATATTTGGGTGGTCTTTCGCTGTCCCAAACGTTTTATTCGCTTTTCTCTTGATGAAACAATTGGGAAAGTGTTCGTAAATGGTATCTACTTATTTATATATTACAGTAGAAGTAGTTTTGCAAAGGCTTTGGCATAATCTCTATGTATTTTTTTATATAGCAAAGGCGGTATATTTTGACAAATATCACCTTAGTCTTCCTGCGATCATATCTGCTAAAAATAGTCGAAACGTCGGGAAAAGCTTAAAAAGAGCCCAAAGATATAGAAGATGCAATATCATGCCCTACAACAAAAGCAGTATATTTATACAAAAATCACCGTAGTCTCCGTGACGACTGGCTGCAGAAAAGTAGTCGAAACGTCGGGAAAAGTTGAAAATTAGTTCAAAAGTAAGTAATTATTTCAATATCGTACTTATAACGTCTCAGAAGATGTTTGGTCATTTATTGCTGTGAACTGTTTAACAGCTTTTAATTAAACTTAGCACACAGATAGAGCATGTTTTGGATTCTCATAGGCACCCCCGCGGCATTGATGGAATTGATGCTACGGGTAGAAACTAGTTCTGTTCACAAGTCTCAGTCTATAGGACTAGACCGGATATATCTGCCGCATGCACCCAGAAGGTGTCACCCAGAAGGCATCGGCGACGTGGAAGATCCAAACGGAGATGGCGTGACGAGTTGAAGGCTTCTGCAATAGAATGGCAGGTGATAGCAAAGAAGGAAAAAATTTGGAAATCTAAGGGTTTTTGCTCAGGAGTTTGACATAGCTCGAGCTAAGTCAAACGCATCTAAATCAATAATCGTAACCATACCATAGATACGTGTCAACATTGCTCAAGACAATATTTTTCACAGATATCCAGTTTCACAATTCACACAATTTACCATATTAATACATTCATGTATGCATTATGTATTGTGATACGTATAACTGTACAAATATATGTATGTATGTATGTACGTGTATTGGTGGCTTACAATCGAGCAATTTAAATAAACAATAGATGGCCTGGGCGTCGACAAAAACTGTTGTCAATGCACACGCGATGCAGTAACAACTTATTGTGTACAGAAGGATAACTGTTACTCTGGGGAATAATACGGACATTAAACTTGGTATACCATCACGCTTGTTGGCTGTAAAGGGATAATCAGATTAAACACGTCTGCTTATTCCTTTACAGCCAACAAGCGTTCCTTGTAGTGGCTTAAGTTAGTGAGGTCCCACGCTCTATTCGCGATCCTCGATGTGAGCGCGATTCCTCTCTTCTTAATAATTTATACATATAATAAAATTATTACTAGACGTTTGATGATTTAAGAAAAGTAATGTGAGGCGTATTTGTAAAAGGGTAGTATTTAACTGTACAGCAAGAAAATACTTATTACACAGCAAAATATATTTAAAGAGATCAAACTAAGTCGACGTAGCCCCGCTTCGCGGGGCTCCTATTTTTGGGTGGGTCTAAGAAGAAACCTAACATAACCTAACCGTTCCGAGACGGAATGCAGCGATTTGAGGCGTATAGGTGCTTGTTATGATATATTTTAGTAAGCGTATTTTGCTGCGCAATTAGTATTTTTAGTGGTCATTATATTTAATCCATTTGTAAAAGGTATATAAGCTAAAAGGATTATTTTTTGTCTGACTGTTTGTACGCGCATCACGCAAAAACTTGTGCACCAAATTGAAGTCGACTTTCACAGTTGTATTGCTGTAAGTCTAATTTTAAATCTGGTGATGTTTCATCTTATTACGTAGCCTATAAGTCGAGTAATAGCTTACATGCAAAGAAAAATGACTGACAGAAAGCGACAGACAGAGAGAAAAGGGACAGACGCGTCGTCGGATCCGGGAACATCCAACTTGCAGTAGCGCTTCGAACACAAAATATTATGCGTCGACACTTATCAAGATATCCCTAACCAAAAGGAGTTAGGTATGGTCAACCTTTTTCTATTGCAATAGTTGGTGGGCAGTCCGACGGTGCGTAGCGGGTTCCTCTTCCCAATAATCCCTTCGTAAACGGAGACGGAGAGATGCCTTGGACGGTTTCTAAAGGGACTGGCAGGGACAGAGTAGTTTGGAAGTCCAAGGGCTTGTGCTCAGCAGTGGGACATATCAAAAGGCTAAGGAAAAACGCAGTATTACTTCCGAATAAAAACTGTTTCAAAGTGAAACTACTGCAAGTCCAAATCTATGGCGTCCCTCCACAGATAAACACGGAAAACAGCGCGGCAATTATGCAAATGCATTAAAATCCGTGCATTGTTCTGTGCCCGTGAGCTAGAACGGCGTGGTGTGCCAATTGTGCTCGCTCGTGTCGTTGTCAAGTGCCCACTGTGCACGCATCAAGGTTCCTGTGCAGGTATTGTGTACTTACATTATTATCCGTGTAATTAATTAGTGGGGAAATTAGACTTATATAATTAGACGGCTTTGTTAGTCCTCTTTTGTAAGTTTCTGCTTACTTGTTTTCTAAAAAGTTATTTCACGAGCCTAAAATGGATATTTTGGATTTGTCTAACACAAAATGCTGCGTAGAGGCACAGTGTCTGGTTATTAATAACAACTTATTTATTAAGTAAACAATCCTTTTATTTTCTAATAATGTATTTACTTTTCAATAACAGATTACAGTTTCTTATACAATGAAATAACATAATTAAACTTGCTTCTATGTTTCCAAAAACCTCCCACACTAGGCTGAGCCTGTCCTATCCTTAGTTTTACAATTACATCTTACCAGTATAAAGTGTATCCAAATCACCAAGATATGTACCTCGATATATACCTCGTGTTCAGTAGACGTCGATAGGCTTGTTGCTATACGATATATACCTCGTGTCCAGTAGACGTCGATAGGCTTGTTGCTATACGATATATACCTCGTGTCCAGTAGACGTCGATAGGCTTGTTGCTATACGATAAAATTCACATTTCCCTCATCTTCTGTGTCCTAAAAGACAGCTGGCGAAATCAGGATATCATACACGTCTGGCATATACAGGCGATAATCGATGTCATATCGATTTAATTAGCAGAACCGATTCAAATAGATTCGATTAACTCTCTCTCCCATTCAAACTAATCCACGTGACAACAGATTTCATCAAAACCCTTACGCACACTTGATCCAAATCATTTAAATTTCGAATAAGTGTTCTCAATTCAACTTGATCTATCCGATAGTTTGAAAAGGGAATCAACGTTAATGCGAAATTTAAATTTTGGCGCGAGCTTTATACTTTTTAATGACATATTACGTAAAATGTGCAACGATCCTTTTTGTTCATGTATGTACTTGACGTAAAAGTCAATCTACTTGATTTGAAGCTGACGGTTTAATTAGTCCTGTTTATGATAAGATTAAATGATGAAAGGACTAGTCTTATTAACAGGACTAGACTAAACTAGTCATGCTGGGCATTGGCCTCTTCTCAGTATGATAAGAGTCAGACAATAGACCACCATGCTGACCCAGTGTGGGTTGACAGATTTCATATATCATAGAGAACATTATGGAGAAGTCTCAGACATACCTACAGGTTTCTTCACGACATTTTCCTTAGACGCTAAAGCGAGCGATAAATAATATTTACTAAGCACATCATTTCGAAAAGTTAGAGGTGCTAGCCGATCGAACTCGGTACCTCTATGTAGTAATCCATAGGTAGCCAATGTCGCTTCTCATGAGATGCAAGATGGCTTTACATTCAATTTAATTAAAACATTTCCATGTCCCATAATTCATAATCCAAAATCCCAAATCGAAATACTATTTAAAAGCGACTCCACACAAACTCCATGGGGTTCCAAACAACAGTAGGCTGACCTCAAATTAAAAGGACAAAAAGGACCAGGGGATTTGAGGGGGTCCATAAATTGAGTTAGAACTTTGTCCTATCGAATTAAAATTTGGACCATTAATCCATAACAGATAAGGACGTTATTTCAAGTAAACTTAGATAATTAGTGAGTTCCAAACTTCCTGGGTCCCATATTAATGTTAATTATCGTTTAATTGGCTGAAATGTCTCCTGATTTAGTTATGGAAGAAAAAAGCGGGCTTTGATGATGGCGAATATTAATATGCGATTATAATGCAAGGGGAGTGTTTTTAGAGTGGTCAGCCCGTGACCTGTTTTCCGTAATCCTTAGAAAATATACCTAAACATAAATCATAGAACTCGCGTCATCGTCACGCTTCTACGCTTTCCATTTTTGTATTATTTTGGAATATTAACAATATCTCAGAAATGGTACGTCCTACGCAAAAAATAACGAAATTGTGAACCCCTTAATAACCCCTAAGAGAGTACCAGGAACTAGCATCCAAACCGCCCCTTTTTCTTTTTTTTTGAAGTTAAAACTTCTTTGAGCGCTTTGAGTACTTCCTGGGTGAACAAAAATCATGGAACTCGCGTCATCGTCACCGAACGCTTTCCATATTTGAATTATTTTTGGTTTATGATTTGGTTTATAAAGAAGTGTTTATGGTCAAGGATTAAAGTTTTCACTTCTATCGGCAGTCCGCAAAAACTGCCCCAATATTTTTTTTCCTACTACTACAACTAGTTTGGCACCTTGGTTGGAAAAATATTGGGGCAGCAATTATAAATTTCGGCAACTCTATTGCCGAAATCTATAATTGCTTGTTATATCAAAGTTATAACTCGTGGGAAACTGTCTCCTTAGAATAGAAATACGGATAAAAGAAAAATAATTAGACACCCACATACATAGGTATCTGAGCTTTTGGTGTCCTTACAGCAAAACTCAATCACAGATTCGTTAGGCAGTTGGTGATGCATTTCAGTGCGGGCATAACAACAAATACGAAGAAGAATAAATATTACTTATTAATCAACGCAAAGGAAGTCAAAGTTGATAGCAAGAAACATTTATAAAAAGTAGTTCAATATATCGACTTACTATTTCTAAAATATAACCCAATTTTTTAAAAAGCTAATGGAGTTTGACTGTTTAGATTAATCCCAAATATGGTTTTAAGTAATAATTAGAATATTTGTCGGTATGTACCTACCTAGATATATCTATACCGGTACGATAAAAAACTAGATCAATTTGATGCGTAACCACAGTTTTATATCTTGGGTTCAACTTAAAATCTAAGCATCTCATATAATTCCATTCAATAGAACTGATCCAGGCAAACGAAATCGCGTACAAAGCCAAGTATCTAATCAGATCATAATCATGTTCCGGCTAGAGTTATTGATTTAGCGCAGTCGAAGAGTCTGATGGACGGCCGGCTTGCATGAACATTGCCACCTAAATAACGCACTTACCGATGTATCGCAAATATATTGTACATCGCATCGCGTGTCGGCCATTTTTTAACAAGTAGTTTTAATAGGGTTGTCGCGGGAGGATTGGAGATTGGCGAAAGTTTAATAAGTAGTTTAGTGTTTGTTGATTTTGACGGAGTTTTGGTTTTGACTTTATTTCATTAATTTTGATAGGATTTCATATTTTTTTTAATAGAGTTATGCAGAATTTATAATCAGTGATAGCCTAGTGGGAGACCGTTGGACTACCACGCAGAGGTCTCGAGTTCGAACCCAAGGCGCGCATCTCTGACTTTTCGAAGTTATGTGCGCATTAAATAGGTAATTATCGCTCGCTTTAAAGGTAAAGGAAAACATTGTGAGGAAACCTGCATGTCTGAGAGTTAGCCATAATGTTTTCGAAGATATGTGAAGTCTGCCAACCCGCACTGAGCCAGCGTGGTGGACTACGGCTTAATCATTCTCGCCCTGAGAAGAGGCCTGTGCCCAGCAGTGGGACAGTTTAATACAGGGCTGATATTATTATATGCAGACTTTACGAAGTTTTGTATATTTTACGAAATTGTTTTAAATATATTAACTAGGAATTATCTAAAGTTTGAATGGATTAATATTACAGATTCTAATTACTAAGTACGTAAACGTAAGAACGTGTGATAAATCCTACATAAAGTTGAGCAATCTACCGATAGTTGTGTTGGTTTTGAGTTTTCTTCATATCATATATAATCGCGGCAGAAATTCTAGAGTAAGATTAGCTGTAGACCAGGATATCCTTGTTTCGAATTCCGGGCTCGGAAATCTTAGTTTTTAATTCTCGCTATTGAACACGTAACTAGGTATAAACGGCAATTAATTCAACTCCTATTACGTGAATCCTAAAACATAGCAAACAAAATATAGGTGTAATACACCTCTATATATCCTCTTAAAGATAAGCAAGCATGATAGTATACTTTCAATGAGTAGAGCAGATGTAAACCCTATTCACTGCGATATTTTCGAAGTGCTTAACAGTTTTTGCAACGATATTGAAGTGCGCATGGAATGTTAAAAACTACGGCATTTTAACTGGTGATCAGCACCGTTAATGATAGATGTGTTGTGGAAAAAGTGATGAAATTACATTCCTAAATCATCTGTCCGCAATAAAACTACTCGTAAATAACGTTAATAACGTTGTCGTTATTGGAAACCACGTTATAATTATGTTAATGTTAGTAGTATCACGTGCGGCAATGCTACAACACTAATTAGTTATACTAAGTACAGCCGTTGTTACTTGACTCCTTAAACTAATTACTATTTAGAGGCAACAAAGGTAGAAGTAAGCATACTAAATCTATACTAATATTATAAAGCTAAAGAGTTTGTTTGTTTGTTTGAACGCGGTAATCTCAGGAACTACTGGATCGATTTGAAAAATTCCTTTAGTGTTGGATAGCCTATTTGTCGAGGAAAGCTATAGGCTATATAACATCACGCTACGACCCACGGGGGCGGCGCAGTAACGATAAATGCGGGTGAAACCGCGGGAACATCTAGTGTTAAATATGATCATCCTAACTAATATTATAAATGCGAATGTGTTTGTTTATTTGTTTGTTGCTTTGTTTGACTACTTGACCGATCATCATGAAATGTCACATTCATGTAGCCAGGGATACAGAAAAGGACATAAAGCATCCAGAAATAAAACGGGTTGCACTCCGGGAGTGCCGGCAGAAGTGAAAACTTGAATATTAACGTTGTGCATTTTCGATATTTTGGAATGGTTAGGGAATAATGTTGCACGAATTGCTTTAATTATCAGTATAAAAGTACTACCATTTATGTGGTAAAATACAATATTCATTCATTGCGCTATCGTACACAAACATGACAATTCTCCCTCCGTCTTACGAATTTTCGATCAGGTCACGTGTCCTGACGCGAGTTTAACATATTCTACCCATCACAAAAAAGTGCACAACGCCGCTAAAGAAGATTTCACTTCAAAAACTATTGTACTCAATTCATTGAAAAATCGTCAGCGAAGCCGCGGACAAAATCTAGTTTCATGACATTTGGCTTTAAAATATACATATATTGATAATCTCACTTGTAAAAACTGTTTTCTTATTTTTGAAGTGAAAACTTCTTTAAGCGCATTGAGCACTTCTTGGGTGAACAAAAATCATGGAACTCGCGTCATCGTCACCGAACGCTTTCCATTTTTGAATTATTTTTAGTTTATAAAGAAGTGTTTATCATCAAGGATTAAAGTTTTCACTTCTATCGGCAAAGACCGCCCCAAAGACTGCCCCAAGCTTTTTTGTTAAGGGGAAGATATTAGGTAATTCGTCATATATGTGGTTTATTAGACAATGATAAGAAGTAATAACGGGCATGCGAATTTTAACTTAGAACTAATAGTTAGCCATATTTGCACATAGTATTGTCCCGAAGGGGTTAGCAGAAGTGTATAACACCTCCATTTAAGCTAAGCGTCCACAGGTCGGTATCGTACGCATCGGATGCATCGCATCAAACGCATTATTTTTTCATACTGCGTCCACTGTATCGGCAGCGATCGGATTGCCGACGCAAGTACCAGCAATCGGATTGCCGATGCCAGTTTCATTCGGATTTTCTTAGTGATCGTACGTGTGTTTGTGAGAATGGAGGAAAGCGAAGAAGAACAATTTGTCCTTATTGCTTGTTTGTTAGCAGAAGAGGAAGAAAATGCAAAAACATCTAAAAAAGAAAACATAATATCGGAACGAGCGCGCGGGGCGCGTCCACTGATCGGCGTTCCGTATGACGTCATCGGCACGCATCGCAAAAGTTGCCTCTCGGAGCATCGGTGTCGGCATTGCCGATGTGCGATCCGTACAATGCGGATCAGTGGACGCACTTGTGTGACTTTCTATACAAAGAATACTACGATCCGTTAAATGCGATGCGTCCGATGCGTGTCGTACGCATACCGACCTGTGGACGCTTAGCTTTAACCAACTGTAGTTTTAGATCACACATTTATTTATTTATTTACAAAACAAATCAGAAATGTCATTACAGGAAAACCTAATGCGACATAGTGGACATTAATACATTTTGTGACAGATATTGTAATGTCACCCCTTCAAATTCCGCCAACGTACAGCAAAATATATCTAGACGTTTTGCAACTACATTCAGCCTACCAGCACGCACTACCGGTGCGTATTTCAAGACATCTGTGCGAAAAACTGGCAGATCTAACAGCCTTCCCCGTGGCCCCTGTCGTGACCTGGACCTAGGTACAAGAAACTGGAGCGATGCTAATATTTTGGGTTGTTCAATTTGCCTGTTATAAGGTAAATGTATTTAAGCAAAGCTTAGTTCTGTATCACCTCGAGTTTATAATATCCTACCATTCCTAACACAAAAAGGCTTGGATACATAAGAGGATAGAAGGGGTATACTCCGTATTGTTTCAAGTCAAGGTACCGGGTGCACTTGTTGTTCTCTACCATTAGGCTGTACTTAGTTTCGTAGGGATTCCAGATAATAGCATAATAAGGGCGAGCCTAAGAGCAGCGATAGCTCAGTGGGGAGACCAACAGATTGCAATGCACAAGGTCTCGGGTTCGAATCTACGTCACGCACCTCTGACTTTCGGAAGTTATATGACTTTTCGAACTTATGTGCGTATTGATTGACAATTATCGCCTGCTCCATGCCTCGGAGAGCACGTTAAGCCGTTGGTCCCGGCTACCATGAACATCTATGGCAGTCGTTATTTGGAGAGTGTCGACACAAATAATTCCATTGGGTCGAAGTGTCGCCGGTCTGCACTGGCTGGCCCCTACATAAGATAAGATAAGGGCGAGCCTATTAGCGTATACCGGACACATTTCTAGACTCCTGATATTAAGAATTTCTTAACAGACTTACCTAATACTTAAACCGAATCGAACCTACGATCGTATGCACAACCACTGCGCCACTACAGCAACCTAGTATTGTAAACAAACTTAATTTCCTCTAATTATCACGATGGTATATTCAAAACAACCTCAATTTAAGCAACATGACCACAATTCAGTCGAAAATAATCTGAAAAGCGGCGCATTCAACAAATTAAGCTGAACAATGTATATCAAGATGAGAGGCCGGGAACCGAGGGTGATTCAAATTAAAATAAGTTGAAATTATTTGAGTACTCCGTAACAAACAGATTCATTAATTAAGAAATCATTTGCATCTGCTCTTTTCAACGCGATGGTTACATATCAAGATCAGATCAAGATAAGACTTGAGAATAAAAGTTTTTAAAGAAACAGAACACGCATGCCTCTTCTTGTCCCATAATAGTTGGTATGGATTCAAATATTAGACGATACTGAAAAATAATGAATCTGCTATGAAATGTGTTTCGTAATTAGCAGATATTTTTCTCTGATGTCACTAGAGAAAAAAGAGAGAGACATTTTTTAATGTACTACCAGTAGGTAGAGACCATTATTTCAAATAGAATATAATAATATGTATATAGGTAACAGTTCTGTTTGTGTGTTACAAACTCTGTATCAAAATATCATAAGCTTGGAAGCGAATACGAACATGACTGAAAACGAAGAAATAAAGGATTTTTTTCCGAAAGTAAGTTTGCAATATTCTTTTTCTTTTTAAAAGGCAAATCCTGCACAAGGATTAAATCCTGTATCGCGGGGATCTTTGCAAACTTCCAAATAATGCACAAAAAGACACCGAGGCTTGGCACGACTATTAACGTTGAGGATCACATAAATGTTTGTACCGTGTGGGGATCGAACCCACAACACTTAGCGTAGCGGCAATGGCGAGGCGGCCACTTAAACCATTACGCCATCTGTGTAGTCGTAATATAATAATATTACTCCTGATAATCAAAGCGTCAATAGCCTACGGTAAGAGCTTACCGGATATTTTGTTACTAACTGTGAAAAACACTGTCAACAAAAGTCCATTTACACGACATTATCTTGAAGCTATAACATACTGACCAATTCTAAACCAGTCTCGAATACACTTGAACACACACCAAGAAATTTATCAAAATCTGTTCAGGCGTTTAGGAGTTTAATTACAAACACGTGCGCAGAAGATTTATAATTACTGCCTGTAATTTTTCATATCACTTGCGTCACAACTTGTCTTGTGGAAACGGACCTTAAGACTAGAAATATACAGCAAAAAAAATCCAACGTTAATAAGAAGCTGTGCGCACTGCGCAATACAATCAAGCCTCACAAAGTTTCTATAATAGAGCGATTAAAACGATTACATAAACCAACTCGATGTTAATCGAGCTAAAGATTCAGTTTAACAGCCACTCGAGTCACTTAAACACTACATTCTGTAACTATAATCCCGTTTAGCACCTCTATAGCACTTATTCCTGTAATGGTCGCACTAGTTTCTTGAAAGTATTTGTAAGAGCAACGCCACGCTATAGTGCTCGCGGTGCAGTTTAAGAAGTACCTCCTATTGTTAAAATTTTAAGTGAGGTAAAATGTAAAAGCTAATGACAGAGGGATTTGGCAAACAGGAGCTTTCGCTAAGCCGTAGGACACACCAGAAATTAAATATTTTAAGACATGTGTAAGATAAGCAGAATTTAATTATTATTTTTATTTTTTTTAATTTTTCTATTTTGCTCGTCAAAATGACCACACTCCTCCAATTATATTAAAAACCAGAGAGTACGTCTATATACAGCCGAAAAAGCCGAAAGTTTTATCAAAATAATAAAGGATTTAAAATATTATTATCATAGTTTGTTGGAAAATACGACTTTTCGACGAGAAAGGAGCGGCAATAGCTAATTATTTAGCGATGGTACGAAAGCGTGGACTTGCGTGAGCAAATTACCCTTTACGTGAAACCCGCGTAGGGACAGTAGCACTATTACTGCGTTTTCTTTAGTGAGTAAGAACTTCGTAGACTAACACATCTGCCATTGCCTCTCCCAATCCTTTCTTCTGATCTTTAATTTATTTACTCTAAGCCACGCGATCGCATTACAATCGAACGTTAGCTAACCGATCAATCAAATCGAATCAAATTACCTTTACTCATCAGTTAGGTCACAAAGTGACACTTATAAATGAATAATAACTAAATCCTTGCTTAAATATTGTAAATTCAAAAGTAACTCTGTCAGGCTCTCTGGTTGTTACCTATTCACGGCTAAACCTCTCAACCGATTTTGATGCAATTTGATACAGAGGTAGTTTAAAACCTACGAAATAACATAGGCTACTTTTTATTGGTGCATAAGCTAGTTATAATATTAATTTACATTTTCCTGCTGCCACGTTCAGCAAAGCAATTCAATAAGCACTGACCATTAGACAGACTGACTGGCAGACAGTGGCTTGTTTGGTACCCTGATAATATAAACAAAACATATGACGCAAAGATCGTTAGTTACTAGATACTAGCTTACGAAAGATTATTAAAATCGATTAATAAGAGCACTGCAGTGTGGATCAAACCTCATTCTCACTTCGAGAAAACAGTTACAAGACTTATATAAATATTCGAAACTGACACCCATACTACGAGCTTTCAAATTGCTAAGCGACCAAATTTACGCGCGAATAAAATATGATAATAGTAACTACACCGCGCATTATAGCTTCGCTTAATAACCCGAAGTATAGCCGCCAACCATTCATAATAAAAGTCTACTTATTGACGTAAAAAAACAAAGTTATAAAAAAGGTATTTAAGTAGGTAATTATTTTATTAAGGCAGTAAATTAATGACGAGGTTGAAAGCGGGAAATTGGGCCGTTAGCATAAACCATAATATTACTTTGTTGAGAGAATTATGAGGGAACTAGTTGACAGACGCGGGTTTGCTCACGATGTTTAGTAAAAATGCTACATATAGGCCGATATACCACATAATAGTTAGGTACTCCAAGCTAATACAGAAAATGAAATTAGCTTGATCTCATCAGAGCGAATCTCTCGATGAGCAAGCTATTTATTATTGTTTATTAGAGCCTCGGTGATTTCAGCATGAATGGGCCGGCCCGACCAGGGAAGGACTACCCACCCTCTCACAGAATATCAACGTGAAATTGCAGTATTCCTACTGTTGTGTTTCGTTCGGTGAGTGAGAGTGCCAGAGGCTCAATTACCCTCTTTCTCCCTTCCCGCTCCTTCTCCTTCCCACTTTCTTTTTCTCCTAAAGGGCCGGCAACGTGCAAGTGATGCCGCTGGTATTGCAAGCGTCCATAGGCTACGGTGACCATTTACCACCAGGTAGTCCGCATGGTTGTTTGCCACCTAGTCTCGTATAAAAAAAACTATTTTCAATTCTTGCGCCTTTATATGAGTGTCTGTTTTCACGCTTTTTATTAAACCAGCCTTGTGTATTTGTTTAATTTGTGGCTAAGCTATGCACAAAATTTATAAATACCTGATTTTCAAACTTAGTTTAGTAACTATACAGTGAACCCAAACATTTACTTTATATAAATACTAGATGTTCCCGCGGTTTCACCCGCGTTTATCGTTACTGCTCCGCCCCCGTGGGTCGTAGCGTGATGTTATATAGCCTATAGCCTTCCTCGATAAATAGGCTATCCAACACTAAAATAATTTTTCAAATCGGACCAGTAGTTCCTCAGATTAGCGCGTTCAAGTAAACAAACAAACAAACTCTTCAGCTTTTTTTAATAATATTTTTTTTTTAATATAATATTCTATCACATACACACAACACCATCTAGCCCAAACTAAGCAGAGCTTGTACCATGGGTACTAGACAATGAATAAACATACATATATACTTTTTTTTTGTAAATACATACTTATTATACATAGAAACACCCAGACCAAGACAAACATCCATGTTAATGCACACAAATGTTTGACTTGTGCGGGAATCGAACCCGCAACCTCAGGCGTGGCAGTCGGTTACACTAACCACTACGCCATCAAGGCCGACTTATAATATTAGTATAGATTAATAGCACAATATGACAGAATTGCCAGTTTAGATATTAATAAGTATTGGCAATACTATATTCATACCTTGTCGCAGAAAGAAAGGTTCTTCGAAAGATCTTGGGCCCTGTGCAGAGACCGAAATCGAGGAACTCGTAGCCAATCCTAACATTATAGGGGAAATAAAAGCTCACAGACTCCGATGGCTTGGCCACGTTGAGAGAATGGGAGAAGACCGTGGTGTAAAGAGAGCGTATTTGGGTCGGCCAAGGACATCGCCCTGTCGGTCGCCCCAGATACCGCTGGAAAGATGTTGTGGAGTTGGATCTGAGGGAGCTTCAAGCTGGCGATTGGCGAGAAGTGGCCAAAGATCGGGCAAAGTGGCGGTCTCTAGTGTCGGGGGCCAAGACAAATTTTGGGTCGTTGAGCCAACGGAGTAAGTAAGTAAGTAGTATATTCATTCCTTACCAACCCTATAAAATTAAAAAAACATCACTAGGTGGCGCTGTTATACATTTCGTAAAAACCGACATCCATCCAAACGAAGCCCGAGTGCAAGCCCAGTACAATGAATAAATAATTTCAATTCTCACTTAAAACAAGTAAAGAAGGAAGAAATTGCATCGCGTCTCTTTTAATAAAGTAAAAATTTTATGTAAGAAGCTGACAAGAACATGGCCGACATTTATGCTGTACGAACAGTCCGATGGGAGTACTTGTAATCTTGGCTCAGCTTTTAAAACTACCGTAGGAAAATGCCCACTGTGCTCACGTTTTATTTCTATCCATTGCCCTGACCGCACATTGTAGACACAAGACGGGTAATTCAAGAAAACAAATGTTAATTTTGCCCAGGTCAACAAGTCAGCGGTTAGCTTTAAAACGGTGCGGGCACCATGACGCGGTGTCGGTTGCTATCAGATGAGTTTTATATATTTCTTGGGATAGTTCTACTTTGCACCCACTTTCGCTGTTTATATGTATCCGTGCCTGTAGCGGCTGTTAAGTAACTGTAAGTATATGTATTTTAAAAACTATCTCACTGACTGGCACAGGTGTATATTTAATACTAGATGTGGTTTCACCCGCGTTTATGATTACTGCGCCGCCCCTGTGGGTCGTAGCGTGATGTCAAATCTTACATTTTTACACAAGGAATTTATATATTTCTGCATTATTGATGAAGAGTGGCCCAGCGAAGTTAAGCCACTCCTCAGCGAACATGCAGAATTTTCAAAATCTTTACCCTGACTTATAAACTAGGCGTATATGCCTCTATCTTAGGAGTCAGTGTCTCTCCGTAAGTATTACTATAAGCCTATAACCTTCCTCGGTAAATAGGCTATCCAACACTAAAAGAATTTTTCAAATCGAACCAGTAGTTCCTGAGATTAGCGCGTTCAAACAAACAAACAAACTCTTCAGCTTTATAATATTAGTATAGATGAAAAAGGATTACACTTAGGTTATAACGCTAACCTATTGCGGATTAACCGACTTCATAAATATAGGTCATTATTAAAAAAAAATGTCTAAGCAAGTTTTTTGGTAAGTATTTTCTTTGACCGTTAAGGCGGGCAGTAGAACTTACCGTTTCATAAGCATACAACTTCGAAAGTCATGTGCGTGCTGTAGAATAGAATTTGAGACTTCTGCGTAGCAGTCGTACAGTAACCAGTTAGTACTTCACTGCTTTCATCAGACTAGAAACCGACTCCAAAATGCATTTCAATAGTAGAAAAGCAGCCAAGCAAAAGTCAATACTAAAATGTTCCATCAACTTTCTATAATCACAATTAGACCGAGTCGTCAGATTAAAATTTGTATGTTACAAGACCAATCTATCTGCATTATGTACGTATACTGTTGCAGGTTGCCGGAACCGATCGGAACTCCATTGGAGCCGTGTAATATCGACGCGAGCTTTGTTACTCCGCATTTATTATGCTGTACCTCACAATAATCGTTATTGCGAGTATCGGCTTGGTTCCAGGGTTGCCACTTACTGAACGTTGCTATGATTTGGAGTGGGCAAGAAACTGTTATTTTGCTAGGTATGACTTAAATGGAGTAGTGATTTAAGTGGTAAGTGCTCGCTTAGAGCTCAGAGTAAGGCAAGCTAGATATGTTCTCCATTCACCATGTTACCTCTTCTTTCTTTAATTTCACGTAGATGAGCTCACAAAAGAACACTGGACGCAAGCTAGTTCTAGATTGAATATAATAAAATATTATCAATATATTCTGTTTTTGAAGTGAAAACTTCTTTAGCGGCATTGTGCATTTTTTTGTGATAGGTAAAAAATGTTAAACTCGCGTTAGGACACGTGACCTGATCAAAAATTCGTAAGACGGAGGGAGAATTATAAAACTCGCGTCAGGACACGTGACCTGATCGAAAATTCGTAAGACGGAGGGAGAAATGTCATGTTTGTGTACGATAGCGCAATAAATGAATATTGTATTTTACCACATAAATGGTAGTACTTTTATACTGATAATTAAAGCAATTCGTGCAAAATTAATCCCTAACTATTCTAAAATTTAAAAAAATGCACATCGTTAATATTCAAGTTTTCACTTCTGCCGGTACTCCCGGAGTGCAACCCGTTGATATTTTTTTTTATACATCTATCGTCGCATACAAGCATACGGCCCACCTGATGGAAAGAGGTCACCGTAGCCTATAGACGCCACGCAACACGAGAGACATCACTTGCGCTTTGCTGACCCTTTAGAAAAGGAGGAAGTGGGAAGGAGAAGGAGCGGGAAGGGGAAAAGTGGGTGATTGGCTCCGCCACTCTCACTCACCGAACGAAATACAACAGTAAGAATACTGCTATTTCACGTCGATATTCTGTGAGAGGGTAGTCCTTCCCCGGTCGAGCCGGCCCATTCATGCCGAAATCAACGAGGCTCTACTACTCAATACTCTGGATAGAGTATATTAGGAAGACAAACTAGGCTTTTCAGCAGGAACCGCTCTTAAAATCGCCACTATCAATGCGACGAGGGCTGTGGGTTAAATCCCCACACGTAATAAAAATTGTATGATCCATCGTCCTAAGTCTAGATGTTTTTTGCATCAATTACTTGAATGTGGTCGGGTTAATTCTATATTACACCAATAGGAGACAAGATGCCTAAATAAAAATGAGGCATCAAAATTGTGTGTGTGTCTTTGTTAGATAAAAGATAATAACAATAATAACTTAATAATAATAATATTATTAAGTTATTTTCTTTAGTCAGTAGTATATTATGGCATAATGGCTGTAACACTTTGTTAATCTGAGTTGTAAAATACTGAAATTATATTTAATTGGCGATTTAAAAGAGTGGCCGTGAGTTTCTTGCAGGTTTCTTCTCATAGGCTCAACCCTTTGACTGAATCTAGCAACTAACCTAAATGTAGCTCAGTAACTTAGTAAACTCACTAACCTATATACTTTAACGTTCATAAGTGTTGCTTTGTGACCTAAATGAATAAATGATTTTTGACTTTGACTTTGACTGACTTTGTTCTACTAACAAGTATAAAGAAGTGCAGGCAGGATTTCTTCAGTAGATTTAATCCCAATTACTGAAAGGCTAATTAACGACATCTTAATTGGCTGTTGTTAATTCAGTCAGAGGACCACAGCAGTTGACATGAGCTTGACCGTCCGGTTATACATGTAGCGACACTGCTGACGCGTTAGTTTTGTGTAGTCAGGCGCAAGTATACAGCAGCGCCGCGCGGCACTCGTCTCCCCGCAACCACTCAGTTAGGTCATAGCTCAATATATAACCATATCTGTCAAAAAATATTTTATTTGGACTCTACAACAAGAACATTTCATATACCCCTACATACATTTTTGTGTTGCTTTGCCATTCAGAAACCAAGTGTTAATCTCATATTTTCTTCATAAAACTAGTGTAATATAAACTTACAGATCAGAAGTAATGACGTATCTTCAAAGACAATTCTGTGACATACCTGAAACAAATAAAAAATATTCGTTAATACACATGCACAAATTAATTCTTAGCTAAACTGTTAGGCATATAAAATTTTACACAAATTTCAAATAAACAGCCAGTGCCCTTTTAAATTCATAGAGAAATAACGATCACCATGATAATTTCAAACGTCAAAATTAATAATCTATCCATGAATAAAATTTATAGCCAAACTTTGTGTTTGTCAAAGTATTATAACTAGTTTACTAAAGTTTCATTTTTTGTTGCTAGGTTCAGACAAGAGGCTGCGAAGATATCCGCAAGTAAAAGCTACTACTCTTTAAAATCGCTTTATATTACAATTTTTAAAAATATCTGCTGTATTATACAGCTAATAAACTTAAATATACGAATTAATATTGACTCATATACATATTTATTGTATTGTATCTTTTAATAGACTTGAATACCACTTGGTTGAGTGAGCTCGAATTTAGCAGTTGATTTTGATGCATTACACACTTAGGTCATAAGGAAATACTATCTAATTAAAGAAAGTGAACGATGCCCTGAGTAACAGTTTGTACAAAATACTAATTGAAACACGATGATCATCTACTCCGCATGATATTTCGCCTTTAAAGTACATCAGATTCAAGCATATTAAACTACAGCATGTTGTCACCCCTAAGCAAATAGAACACAGTAATATTATTTATCATTTTTCTCGTAGTACCCGCCAGACTCCCATTGTTGGCATTCACAGTTATCGGAAATAATATTAATGAACGCTTATAGTTTGCGATGGTGCCCGTATAATAGTCGTAGCTGTTCGATTGTACCGATACAATTTATTGAATACAACTGCGCTTAGCCTCTGCAATTCCATACCATCGTTTCTCAACATGCAGGTCATGCACCCCCTTATTTATCGCGAATACGTGTACAAAGGATACCGAATGCTACAATTTATATGTCCGTACACACACACATTTATAGTCCAAGTATGTACACACAACTTCTAGCCGCCAATGTAAAGTTACAATTATGTATGAGCTTTGATTACAAAGCTCATACATAATTGTAAAATTCGTAATGGCATGATGCCCTTTTGTGGTAATTATACCACAAAAGGGTATCATGCCATTACGAATCTTTATGCCCTTATAAAAATAAATGAAATGACTTTTTTAATTCGGTATTTAGCCTTGTTAGGCAACCGTAAAATTTAATGTGTTTGTTTATAGTGCCTATAACTTTCCTAAGTTCAGCAACAAACTTTACTACAGACAAAATTGCTCAACGAAAACCTTTACCTTAAGCTAAAGAAAACAGTAACTATTTACGTATATTTTAATTGGAATATCTAACCTTAATTCAGGGATTACAAACTACACGTCTTTTCTTTTACACCATATTGTAACGACACGTAACAAAACGTGGACAATTCACTTTTTAAATATAAGATGTATTTAAAATAACATTTTGTTCTTTTTAGGGGTCGACAGAACACAAAGTTTGAGAATCATTATTCTAAACTAATACATGTATGCAATTGAATACGATTTTGAATAAAATGGGAGTGTATTTCATTTTCATGTGTGTATGGAAATGTGGCTCGCTATGTTTGTTTCTTGTTGCCTCGTTATGTTTAGTCATAAACATAAAGTTAGCTAACGTTTGGCTGCAATCTCGATCAGAACGAAACATAACCGTAGCTAAATATATTTTTACTTTTATTGGAAAAATAATTAAATGCGTTATACATATATTTTTCAGGTACGGCGGGCAATTGGAATATACCTACATATATGTATTAATTCTGGACTCTACGTATACGCTTATAGATTCATTTCTACTGCTTTGAGGGGTAGGCAGTGACTAAAGACTTGCTACGATACTAGTATATCTCTCACTTGTTCCATTCATTCATTAACTCAAAATTTTCAGACACGCTCGTTGGTTAATGGTATTAATTTTGTTCAAAATAAATAATTGTCTAGTTTGAAATTAACTGAACTTTTATGCAGGGTTTGCGCTATAGTTACTTGTTAATAAAACAAACGCTTGAGCCCTACCTGTGACACCAAAACCAACATGATCCAACTGAGACAAGCGTTTTATCTAATTATAACTTGTTTACTGATAGTAATAGCCAAATGAAAAAAAACTTTCTGTAACTCTTTCTTCATGTCTAAAAACCAGATGTAATGGTGTATATTTTTTGCTATTATCTTGTTGTTTAAATGTATTCTATTAATAACACTTTATTCTACTATCTGTGAAAACTATTAATTGGCCTTCTTTTTTCGTATCAAGTCTGTTTATGATACTAATTTAGCTGTAAGTTTTCCTAAAATTAGAAAAAAAATAAAATAATGAAAGATGGGTAAACAAAATATGTACCTCTTCATTTTTCAATTTCCTGTCCAAATATGGAATGATAATATAAAAAAGGAATTGTATACACTTTAAATTTGTATATTGAATTAGCTTCTATCCACTCACTATCCTTTATATTAAACTAGGATATGGTCTATCTATGCCCCAAATCCGTATAACAATTTACACGTAAGCATCCAAAAATGTTCACAAACTTTCCCATTTATAATATCAGTAGAATCTCATTAAAAATTTGTCGAAAACACAAAACAAAACTACCTTACTTTAAAGTATGATGGCGTCCATCGTATCCCGAAGTTATTAAACGAACTGTAGGTAAAGGCCTACATAGACTTCATTTTATACCCTGTGTGTATAGCGTCCCTGTGTGTATAGCGTCTAGACAGTCGCCATAAACATTTCTGCCGAGCCCTAAAGGTTACGCCGAAACGGGTGCGAATGTTAGTATCGGAAAATGGTGCTATTACTTTTTGTGACATCAAATTCGCAGTATAATAGATATGATTTCGTTAATTTAGTATCGCACCTGCGATAGCTCAGTGGGGAGACCAACAGACTGCAATGCAGAGGGTCTCGGGTTCGAACCCACGTCACGCACCTCTGACTTTCATGACTTTTCGAAATTATGTGCGTATTGATTGACAATTATCGCCTGCTCCGTGCCTCGGAGAGCACATTAAGCCGTCGATCCCGGCTGCCATGAACATCTATGGCAGTCGTTATTGGGAAGTCAGTGCCCTCTAATATCCTGACACTGGTCTAGCTTTAGGGTATCGTTAGCCTTCGGGTTGCGGAGGCAGTCGCTCTGTATAAAAACTGATATCCAGTCAAATCCGGTTAGACTAGAAAGCCGACCCCAAGTGACTTGGGAATAATAAAGGCTAGGGAGAAGAAATATCGCACCTGATACTTTATATTCTTAAGCGATTTTTATGAAAGCAGGGCTACTCGTATATCCCTGAAGGGGTGAGTAAAAGTATTCTATTAATATTTCGTCTGCTTTGACTTTAGGTTTAACGTAATATTGACGTCTTTTGTCGTCTACCGAAGACAGTATCTGACTCCTTGATGGCACTAAGAATTTCTTGATAATCCGGCTACAATATTGGGTTGACAGTTACGAAATAAAATATGTTACTTTGGCAGTAAACTACTGTATAATCACTAACTTATTAGTAATCATCATTATCCTTACTAATATTATAAATTCGAAAGTAACTCTGTCTGTCTATCTGTCTGTCTGTTACCTTTTCACAGCTAAACCACTCAACCGATTTAGATGAAATTTGGTACAGCTATTGTTTAAAACCTGGAGAAGGACATAGGCTACTTTTTATTGATGCAGGTACCACGCGGGCGGAACCGGGCGCAAAAGCTAGTAGTACATAAAACAAAGTGCCCCGCCGCGTTTGTCCAACTGTTCGAGATAAACTCAAAACCTACTGAACGGATTTTTATTCAGTTTTCACCAATAGACAGAGTGGTTCATGATGAAGATTTAGGTTTTTTTTTATTATGCTCGTCAAAATGACCACACTCCACCTGATGGTAAGCAGTCGTGTGGTCTAAAAGCAGTGGCCTCCACACCGCCCCCATAGTAGCCGAGGCGAGTATAATTTGTTGAAGTTTTATACTACCCGTGCGAAGCTGGGGCGGGTCGCTAGTTTTATTATATATATATATATATATATATATATATATATATATATATATATATATATAAATATATATACACGTGACACTAAGTCATTTTCAAATCTAAGAGGTTCGTTTACGAAATAGTAAGTATCTGTTCTTGTTTCGCAACGAACAATAGTCACTTCATACGTGGTGAAACTTAGATAAAGAGGCAACTTGGAGTAACTTGAACAACTCTGAGTTGGTCTAACTAATGAGAGAACTCAATGCGGCAACACACCGCACCGGTCCATCTAAAACTTACGAGAACATTCTGTATGTTACCGAAATTTATCAAAGACTACGCCAGATTTTAATAATATTTAACAATAGACTTTGCCCGTGGCTTCGCTCGCAATCATTTGTCAATTAATTTCTATCCACTGGCAACAGAATGACAGGTACCACATGTCCTTTTCTGTATTCCTGGCAACATGTGTGCAAATTTCATGATGATCAGTCAAGTAGTTAAGGCGTAAAAGTGTAACAAACAAACTCATATACGCATTTATATTAGTTAAATAAAAAAGTTCCCTCACTTTACTTAGACTGCTCAAAAAAGTGTCCACACTAATAAAAGTGAGCACACACATTAGATAGTCAACAGTAGGGTACAATTTTCAATATGATTGATATTGAATTCAGTTGTCATGTTGACAGTGTGTATCAAATAACAAAGTTCAGAAATGTGATCATATTTTAAATAACAAAGTTCAGAAATGTGATCATATTTTAAATAACAAAGTTCAGAAATGTGATCATATTTTAACGAATGCATTTGAATTATTAATTAAAGTAATATTATCTAGTAAGGTAGCGGTACAAACACACTGCTCTGCATAAGGTATTAAGCTGGACTCTAGTGTCAAAGCGTTATTGGATTTATAATGAAACTCACTCGTCTAAAATATTATGTGACTATATTACCAAATTCACAGTAATTACACGGACTGTGGAGAACGTCTTACTCAGTTGAATGCTCGTTCCTCACTACTGAGCGATCTTTTGCCGAGAGACGAGTTACTTTTCCCTTCCACAATAACCCCACTATTTAAAAATGATGGTTGGCTGTGTTGCCAGTTGGGTAAATAAAAAGTCCCAAACAGAATTATTAACAAAAATAAGAAATCATAACAGATTTTTCTGACAAGACCATCCACAGTACGAAGTACGGAATCGTACCCAACTTCTATAACGTGGCACCTAAAACCATAACTGGCGACATGTAAGTACAATCCTAATCCTAATCCTATCCTAACCCTAACTAATATTATAAAAGCGAAAATGAGTTTGTTTGTTTGTTACCGTTTCACGCCTAAACCACTGAACCGACCATCCTGAAATTTTGCATATATGTTGTCAGGTGTACAGAAACGGACATAGGCTACCTTTCATTCCGAAAAATTTACTGTTCCCGAGGATAAACAACAATAACGTTCTTATGATAATAGATGGCGCCACGTCTCTTTCGAATCATGATTGAATTATATTATTACAAGCAGAGTACGACTCGAATTGATTGTCAAATTCTAAATTAACGCGAGCGAAGCCGCGGGCAAAAGCTAGTATACTATATTATAATATACTCCTATCCCATAAAAAAAAATACAGCCTTACGCCTATATACCGGAAGGAGTAGGCCTTCAGTACTATAAGCTTAAGACTATGTATGTATTGATTTAGGAGGTTCTCGGCTGAAGGCCTAAGTTTTCAGATAACTAAACGTAGAATTCAAAAAAATATAATTCTCGCATTGTAGTTATTTTTCTAGCTATTTATAACAATCAAGTAAAGAATTCGATTAAATTTTTAATTGATTACATGCTAAATATATCAACTTGACAACCAATACAATTTTCTGAAGTAAATATGTTTTCCACCATGTGAAATTATATCGAATCCATCAGTAATCGAAGCCTCGTGACAGTCAACCTTACTACTGACTAAAATAAATAGAGCTGAAGAACTACCTAGGTACGAATATTCTAAGCCAACAAGCGTACTTACTTGGAGAATGTCATAAGTCACGAAGAAAAGTTGAAGAACAAGCCAAGTTCAGAGTATAATAAACGAACGTGCTTACTTGGAGAATATGTTAAGTCTTGAGAGTGAACTAAGCAAGAGATGTTTTAGTAGCAACTTGAAATGCGTAATCTGTGACTTCGGAAAGTAAGCGTTAGTATAAGCAGTAGGAAAATATCGAAGAGCTCATGGCGAATAAACTTTGCTCGCAGCTCCGCTCGCGACGTCGTACGTGAGCGAACCTAAATAGGTTATATCAATTTTCTATGCCACGGGAACAGTACTTTTTTTCTGGATGAGAGATATGACATTTTCTGTTCCCCTGACAACGTGTATGTAAAGTTTCATGATGATCGGTGCAGTAGTTAAGGTGTGAAAGCGTAACAAACAAACTCACATTCGCACTTATAATATGGGTAGTATTTTAACTGCACAGCAAAAAAATACCAATTGCTCAGCAAAATATATTTAAAGAGATCAAACTAAGTCGACGGAGCCCCGCTTCGCGAAGCTCCTATTTTTGGGTGGGTTTAAGAAGGAACCTAACAGAACCCAACCCTTCCGAGACGGAATGCAGTGATTTGAGGCGTAGAGGTGCTCGTTATGATATATTTTAGTAAGCATATTTTGCTGCGCAATTAGTATTTTTGGTGGTCATTATATTTAATCCCTTATAATATTATAAGTTAGTATTCAATTAAATAAAAAGGGATAGATTTCTAGGTAGTGGGTTTGAGAGAGTTTATTTTAAACTATATTTAACATGTATTATATCAAAATTCACTGGAGCGTAACCGTAAATTCACGCACCATGTTTTTTGACCATATATCACGGCTCTGCTTACCCTCGTAGAACAGGTATAAACAAAATATTTACGCCGACTGCTCTATCAAGTGTCACGCGTTACACAGAACAAAGTAGCGGTGATTTATTGATCTTGATAACGGTGTAAGGGTGCGGCCAGACTGTTAACTAGTGCGTTAAGCCAAATGCAGTTAGTTGTATTAGATGTGTCTAGATGGTCGCTGTTATTGGGAAGTCAGTGCCCTGTAATATCCTGACACTGGTCTACCCTTAGGGTATCGTTAGCCTTCGGGTTGCGGAGGTCAGATGGCAGTCGCTCCGTGTAAAAACTGATATCCAGTCAGATCCGGTTAGACTAGAACGCCGACCCCAAGTGACTTTGGAATAATAAAGGCCAGGGAGAAGAAGATGGTCGCTGATTTAGTTTCAGTTCCAGCGCCCCACCCACCATACAAAGCAACGAGTTGGCTCACCGTGATGGTTTAAGTCGGTGCACTACTACGTAAAAAAAGCTGTTTAGTTAACTGACTAAAACCTAACCTAAAACAAGCTATAGCCTATTTTTTATTTTCTTTTTATTCAACTATGTTGGCAAACAAGCATAAGGCCCAACTGATGGCACGAGTAAGTGGTCACCGTAGCCTATGGACGCCTGTGACACCAGAGGCATCACTTGCGCGTTGCCGACCCTTTAGGAAAGGAAGTGGGAAGGAGAAGAAGCGGGATGGGGGAAAGGAGGTGTTTGGATCTCAGGAACTACTGGTTCGATTTGAAAAATTATTTTAGTGTTGGATAGCCTATTTATCGAGGAAGGCTATAGGCTATATAACATCACGCTACGACTAATAGGAGCGGAGCATCAATGTTGCAAAAACGGGGCATATTCTATTTTGTGAAGCAGACGAAGATGCGCCGGTCAGCTGGTAATAAGGATAAGTAATAAGAGCGAGGTGTCTGCCGAACACAGTTTCAGACTCCGTGCTACTGAAAACATTCCTACCGCCTTGGGAATTGAACACGAAACCTCTTGCACAATCGTCACTATATTCATGTTGAGTAGTTAATATCATACTAGCGGTCGCCTAGTGCTCGAAATTCGACCAAAGTTTGCCTGTAAGATATTGCTGATATATGTCATTACATATTGATATGTGTAACCATAGTTACGCGCTTCGATTACGTGTGTCAAATGCATGGTTGTGTGCGTGTAGTGTTTTTTCATTAATTTAATGTATTTTTACGTATAATTTAAAAAAAAAATTAGCATTCGTCACTTCTTCTCTGTATAAACTATAAGTGTGCGAAATTTCATACTCCTCCGCCCGCCCAATTCTCGAAAAAGGGATCCAAAGTTTTCGCTTCACGTATTAATATATAGATTAGTTAAAAAAAACAATAAATTATACAAAAACACCCAATTTATTTTCAACCTCCGCTTAATCAACGGCATGTCAAACGATTTAATTGCTTGTTGTAAATTCAGTCAGCCAATCACAGCAGCTGATTTGTGATTGACCTTTCGTTAACACATATTTTTGTTAGTAACGCGTATCAGTTTTGGGAATTCAATAATTTTAATGTGTATTAAAAAAAATACCGAAGTTATCTTATCTTATCTTATGTGGGGGCCAGTCAGTGCAGACCGGCGACACTTCGACCCAGTGGGATCTGTTGTGTCGACACTCTCCCAATAACGACTGCCATAGATGTTCATGGCAGCCGGGACCGCCGGCTTAACGTGCTCTCCGAGGCACGCAGCAGGCGATAATTGTCAATCAATACGCACATAATTTCGAAAAGTCATATAACTTCCGAAAGTCAAAGGTGCGCGACGTGGGTTCGAACCCGAGACCCTCTGCATTGCAGTCTGTTGGTCTCCCCACTGAGCTATCGCTGCTCGTAAAAAATACCGAAGTTAACTTGCTACCACATAAACGCGATCTAGACATTAGAACTAAATTATCGTACATAAAGTATATTATAAACGTATTTCGAACTTTCTTACTTATACTCACGACAAATCGATTCTACTGTGAAGGTACTATGATGTCACACAACAATAGGTAACTAGGTTTTATTGCTAAATAACTTTAGCCCGCGGCTTCGCTCGCGTAAATGTAGCTAATGTACATTTTTATCCCTTGAAAACTTTTTTTTGCTGTCTCATAATATTTGTATAAGAACATGTACCTATATTTTGAAAAATAAAATATTTACTTACTTCCTTATTTTTATGAAAGATATCCTATGTCCTTTTCTGTACTCCTGGCAACGTGTATGCGAAAATGCTTAATAATCGGTCGAGCAGTTAGGGCGTGTAAACGTAACAAACAAACAAACTCACATTCGCATTTATAATAATACTTAAGATACGATGCCACACTATTTATTTTTTTAGGAGACAAGCTCTTATTAGTTATAATTCCAATATCGCGGGGGACATTACAAACATATAAACAACGGACACAAATACCACCCAGACTGGAAACATCTGTTTGAGGATAACCACAAATGTGTCCCGTGCGGTGATCCAGCCCACACTCGCATTTGTCAAAACGCAGTCACATTATAAAAGAAAAATGTATTGACAATCTGACCATATCATATAAAACAAAATATAGCTAAAACGTTAGCTGCCTCAGCGGTAAAGGTAAGGTGTAATGTATAATGCTTCGTGATGTTTCAAGGTCGATTTACGGATCGGGCTTTCAAATTTGACGGCCTCGATGGCGTAGTGGTTAGTGTAACCGACTGCCATGCCTGAGGTCGCGGGTTCGATTCCCGCACAAGTCAAACATTGATGTTTGTCTTGGTCTGGGTATTTCTATGTATAATATGCATGTTAAGCTGGTTTGGACATGTAGAAAGAATGGACGAGGAAAGACTGACTAAGAAAGTTTATAAGGCTAGTGTGAATGGAACAGTCGCAAGAGGAAAACCTAGGCGAACGTTTCTCGACCAGATCGGAGGCGTCCTGGACAAAGGCCAGGTTAAGAGCTCCTTGAACCGACGGGCGTGTATGAGGAATGTGATGAAAGTGAATGAAGCCAGAGAAGTGTGTCAGGATCGTAGCAAATGGAAATCCGTAGTCTCTGCCTACCCCTCTGGGAAACAGGCGTGAATCTATGTATGTATGTATGTATATGCATGTATTAAAAAAAAAAAAAAGAAAAGTATATATGTATGTTTATCCGTCGTCTAGTACCCATAGTACAAGCTCTGCTTAGTTTGGGCTAGACGGTGTTGTGTGTAAGAAAACAAAAAAAAAAATTCTATTCACGAATCGGGCAATTTATTTTCTGATTTTCTGTCAATAAAGGCTCCCTTGGCCGCCCCTATTTCATGGCACCTTGAGCTAGAAATGGGTAAAGTACACTGCTGCCTTCTCCTTCAGAGACATAGACGTGAGACTATATATATACCTAGACAGATGCAAACATAAAAACTCGTATACATAAAGCAGAACATCATAAATTAACCATGAAAAACTTTTCTCTATTAATTTTCACTTCAAAAATCTAATTTAGAGTGCAACGCGTGCACTCTCACTCCTCAAGGTGAATCAAAATGGCTGCTATGGCTATTTTTAAAGTCCTCTGTTACAACATGCATCATCCGTTATAAAACTGATAAAAAAATCTATTTACAAATTGCATTGAACAAACAGCGCTTTAAAGATTGCGTGTTAAGTCAAGGGGAAATATTTCGGAGTTAATTTCGGTGACTACACTACGTTGTGAGTTGTTGCTAGCCGATATTATAAACTGTTTGGTTAAAACACGTGTTATTTGCTCGGTCACGCCACGATCGTGGCGGTAAGTCCCGTTTTTGAGGAGTGGCGTACACATGTATTGGCTGACTGGCCACGGTTGCTTCCGCCAGTTCCTGTATCGCAAAGGCCGGCAAGAGACGCCCGGAGGCAGGCTTCGCAGCGCCGTGATTTGGTCGCGGCAGTCGGAATTGTTGCTCTCTCGCTCCCGGCTTTGGTTCAGTCTATGGTCCGGATTGAGAGGTCCTGGAACGCCGTCGCCTTAAGACAATTTTATTTAACTTTTTAGTTAAAATTCAAGTCAAATTCATTGCTTGTCAACTAGTTATAAGTGTAACCCGCTCCCCGCTGTCAATAGGACAAACGCCTAAACGAGCCTTCTAAACATACACGAGAATAATTCACACAAAATTGTGTAATATAACATACATTATACATTAGTGTCACATTGTCAAGTCGCTTTGTGTCGCCCTGACAGTCCTATGGGAGCGGCGCTGTCTAGGCCTGGCTTAAGCTAGGCATACAACAGACTTGCTCTGTGAGCTCCAGAATAAGGCTATAAAATAGTATGTTTTTAAATTGATGGAATACAGAGTAGGGTAGTTGCCTAGTAAGCCTATTCGGAGTACCCTAACAATTGCTTTTGTAACATTACCGAAACAATTTGCAAGCAGATATCTTTCACAGCAGTCGCATATGTACTGCTATAAGAAGTCGCGGATTTGATGCCCGGATATAGCGAAGTGTTGGATTTTGCCGTCAAAAATTCTCAGTATCAGTACGAAGTTTTGTCACTCAATAGACTTGGCCTGTGAGGTTCAGAATAAGGCTATAAAACGTAAGTTTTAAAGTGACGGAATACAGAGTGTTATGTCTATACTTATTTTGTATAGATGTGCGTATCTAGTCTCTCCAGCCGAGGGTCACAGTAATAAAACGGTGCTTATGTGAACCGCATTTATTTGCGCGGAATCAAACCAAGTATACAAGTTGTTACATTCACGGGAGGGAAGTGACCGACTAGTGCGGCAAGCGCCGCTTCGTTGTAATGTACATGGTGCAATATCAAATATTATTGCATCATGCTTCCTGTGTCCCAACACAGAGTAAGGGTATTTTTCAAGCCTATTCAGAGTACCCTAAGAGTTGTTTTAGTGGCGTACCGGTAGTGTATGAGACTGCTGTGCGAGAGGTCTCGGGTGCAATTCCTGGGCAGTGTTATTGTGATTTTCTGGCAATAAATTTTGAGTAGCAGTACAGAGTCTGACGCGCCTTCTACTACGTGGGATCTAAACCATAACTTGCGAAATATACGTATAGTAAATCTCTGCCTACCTCATCGGGAATACAGGGTATGTATGTATATAATATAAATTTAAAATAAAGAATAGAAAAGCTATGTATATAGAAAATTATGTATACAGACACAAAATACCTAGGTATTATACAGAACAGAAATTAATGGGATTAAATATAATGACCACCAAAAATACTAATTGCGCAGCAAAATATGCTTACTAAAATATATCATAACGAACACCTATACGCCTCAAATCTCTGCATTCCGTTTCGGAAGGGTTAGTTAGGTTATGTTAGGTTCCTTCTTAAACCCACCCAAAAATAGGAGCGTCGACTTATTTTAATCTCTTTGCTGTGCAATTAATATTTTTGATATTAAAATGCGGTTTTAATTTTGATGATCATTTACTATTTTTGACTGTTATATTTTACTATATCTGGTGATAAGTTATACATAAGCCGAAATTAATTGGGGCCAATTATATCGGATTCGTAAGCGACTTAGGCATACTGTATTCATGAAATGTGGCTATAAATAACTTTGATAACCGTTATTTATTTAATACTAACATTACATATTTTGTACATGTCATTTGTACATTGATATAGTCATACGCCTCTATCCTGAGGGGGTCGACAGTAGACAATGACAGCCATTTTATCATCTACTTTATTTTAAAATGTACTCTCAGGGTTACAAGCGTCCTACGCATAATTGTAAACTGATTCGCCCTGCCTGATTGCATATAAAAGTATAAATTAATTTGTATATACAAATAATCAATATAATTATATTGCGATTTTTGAAGTGAAAACTTCTTTAGGCGCGTTGAGCACTTCTTGGGTGAACAAAAATCATAGAACTCGCGTCATCGTCACACTTTGTCATCGTCACGCTGCCACGCTTTCCATTTTTTAATTATTTTAGAATATTAACAATATCTCAGAAATGGTGCGTCCAACGCGAAAAATAACGAAATTTTGACCCCCTTAATAAGCCCTAAGAGAGTATCAGGAACGAGCATCCGACACGCCCCTTTTTTTTTGCTTTATAAATAAGTGTTTATGATCAAGGATTAAAGTTTTCACTTCTATCGGCAGTCCCCAAAGACTGCCCCAATTTTTTTTTTAATCCTTAGCTTTATATATAAGTATTTAAATATCATACTAATGTTTTAGTTAGACCATGGACCGTACCTAATTTGCACCGCAGTTCTTCGCATTATTATTGCATTCGCAGCAACGAGACACTAACTAAAGAACTAGGTATAGACTTAGTATCGCGCTATCGTGTTCTCCCGCATGCAATAACACTAATTTAAGAGATATTGTGAAGATCACAGAATAGTAGCAGTCATTAACACTATCGCCATTGATTATAAAAATTACTAGATGCTCATCTTTACTCAGAAGTCAGTAGAGTGCCGTTATTTAAAACTACAACTAAGATCAACAATTCACCTCAACAACAAACTTATGTAACACACAAAATCTAACGCAAACCGTGCCAAATCCACATCATAGTCGCATGCAACAAATACTGCATTTACAATTATTACAGCAAGTACACAGCTTGATAAATGTACGATTTAATAGCATTTGATGCACAAAATGCTTCGTATGTCCGATGCCGCCTAAACGCCATACGTAAAATGCACACCTGTGATACTTGAAGCTCTGCCAAAATCGTTACGTACTCTGTATAATGTAAACAACGAAGATATTTCAATCAAAATTATGTAATACATTAAGGGCCGGATGTATCAATCCAACTAACATCCTACTGACATTGTAATTTGGATGTTTGTTGGTCAATCACGCGTCAATCGTTGAATAGATTTAGATAAAACTGTGCTCAAAGATCATCACGCGTCAATCGTTGAATAGATTTGGGTGAAACTGTGCTCAAAGATAATCACGCGTCAATCGTTGAATAGATTTAGATAAAACTGTGCTCAAAGATCATCACGCGTCAATCGTTGAATAGATTTGGGTGAAACTGTGCTCAAAGATAATCACGCGTCAATCGTTGAATAGATTTAGATAAAACTGTGCTCAAAGATCATCACGCGTCAATCGTTGAATAGATTTGGGTGAAACTGTGCTCAAAGATAATCACGCGTCAATCGTTGAATAGATTTAGATAAAACTGTGCTCAAAGATCATCACGCGTCAATCGTTGAATAGATTTGGGTGAAACTGTGCTCAAAGATAATCACGCGTCAATCGTTGAATAGATTTGAATGAAACTGTGTTCAAAGATAGATCATGTCTACTTACGTATTTTTTAACCCGATAATGTGGGATTGACGCGGGCAAAACTGCGAGCAGTAACTAGTTATATAATAGATGTGAAAATTTGTGAATATGTTTCAATATTTGCTACTAAATAAGTTATTAACTGTTGAACGGGTTGGGGTGGATGACCATGACCTAGATTAACAAATAGGTTAGTAGACATTTTATCCCGGTATTTTTTTTTAAGTGAAACCTTTAGTGGCTTAGTGCACTTTTTTGTGATGGATAAAAAATGTTAAACTCGCGTCAGGACACGTGACCTGATCGAAAATTCGTAAGACGGAGGGAGAATTGTCATGTTTGTGTACGATAGCGTAATAAATGAATATTGTATTTTACCACATAAATGATAGTACTTTTATACTAATAATTAAAGCAATTCGTGCAAAATTATTCCCTAACCATTCCAAAATATCAAAAATGCACAACGTTAATATTCAAGTTTTCACTTCTGCCGGCACTCCCGGAGTGCAACCAGTTGATTTTTTTTTATACAACTTAGTTGGCAAACAAGCATACAGGCCCACCTGATGGTAAGTGGTATGCTTAGTTGAGCTATACTATCCAATGACAGTTTGACAAAAGAGGGTTAAAATTGTTTAGAAGTTTTTATTTATATGTAGTTGGAAACGCAGTTATAGTGTTATTGCGTGTCCACTGTATATGATATTATATGAAACTCTTACGTCTATATTACCAAAATGGTAGGCAGATCCAAATTTCATCAGCTCTGGTTTGAGGCTCTACGTAATACTGGCCAGAGTTTCAGAATTTTTGGACTTGAACTGAAAACCCTATAAAACTTTGCCTAAGCATAGCATCGAACCCAAAACCTCACGCAGTAGAGGCAGTCGCTACTGCCGCGCCACCTCTTGATATCAGTCAATCACTCAGATTTTAACAGAGATTTGATATTCCACATTCCACAGAAGCATCAGTCATTCTAAATCACCGCTCATTTCCGCACATCTTGACGCTAAATGCATCACTATCATAAATATTTCCTCTAAGAATAAACCCGTGACGTAGACTCTAAGGGGATAGAATTCCTCAAGCCAGGATAATCCAATATTTTCTTGGTTCGAAGAAAATTTGCTGTTATGAAGGAATACTTGGTAGTTTTAATTATGTGTTTATGAAGAGATATGCCAGGATCGTTGCTTCCAGAAATCTGTAAGCTTTGCTTACCTCTCCGGTAAATATGAAGTTGTCTTTAGTTAATGGCTTATGTTTAACTTATAACCAGATATAGTAAAATATAACAGTCAAAAATAGTAAATGATCACCAACTTGCACAGCAAAATATATTTAAAGAGATCAAACTAAGTCGACGGAGCCCCGCTTCGCGGAGCTCCTATTTTTGGGTGGGTTTAAGAAGGAACCTAACATAACCTAACCCTTCTGGGACGGAATGCAGTGATTTAAGGCGTACAGGTGCTCGTTATGATATATTTTAGTAAGCATATTTTGCTGCGCAATTACTATTTTTGGTGGTCATTATATTTAATCCCTTAGTTAATACTGAAGGTTTAAATATTGACTTAATTATGTGAAGAACAAACATCTATAGGTACATTAAATTAAGTCGTGATAGGATTTTTTATTTCTTTCTCCGTATGGTTGTTTAAGGCTAATCGGCAGAACGGTTGATCCGATTTGAATGTGGTTTTAATCAATGTTTTGAGATACGCGTGTGGTAATGTAGTTGGCCTCGATAGCGTAGTTGTTAGTGTAACCAACTGCCATGCCTGAGGTCGCGAGTTCGATTCCCGTACAAGTCAAGTAGATACCCATACTACAAGCTCTGCTTAGTTTGGGCTAGATGGTGTTGTATGTGGCAGAATACTACTAATACTATTTTTGTATGTATGTGCGTGTCTGTCCGTTAGTGACAGGCATAGCTCCGGAACCACTGGACCGATTGACTTGTAACTTGGTGTGCAGATACTTTGGAGTCATCCCTCGGTCGAGTTTGAATATGGGTCTGGGGATCAAAAGACCCTAGAGATATAGGGATCACAATATTTTTAATGGAAAAATATTGACTTGTAACTTGGTGTGCAAACATCTTGGGGTCATACCTCGGTCGAGTTTGAATATGGGCCCTGTGGGTCAAAAGACCCCCGAGATATAGGGGTTGAATCCAGGGTTTTTACACCCATCTCGTTACTGGTGCCTTGTGTTGACCACCAATCGCAGCCACAAGTGGCTCATTCTGTGGCAGCACTATGAAGTACTATCAGTGCGCTCGTTTGCCCACTGAGGCCTGACATTGTACTACAACGTCAGGGGCTCACTGGCCCGTGTCTGCGGTCTTTCTAGAAGGCTCGAAGGTCAACCTATTCGTGCTTGCGTGAACAATAAAAGGCGTATCTCAGTTACATAGATTAAATGAGATGGTTTTGCACTAAGCATGGGTTTGTTTCGACTAAGGTCAAGTGCATTTTTTATTATTTTATGTACTAACTTGTATTAACTTTATGTCACAGTGGCAGATAGTAACAACAGAATGAACGGTCTAAGCTTCGGTTCCCGAATCGGACAATAAAATTGGATTTTCCTTTTAAAAAACTCTTGGTAGCAGACATACACTGGATATGTGCCCGATAGATGGCAATAAATTTGTCTAAATTGACTAATAATTTTGCCTGACCCGGGAATCCAACACAGGTCTACAATATATACTCGATCTCATGTCATGAGTCGGATGAGGCAGCCTCTTCACTTCAATAACACTCAATTAAACAGAGAGATACATTTTTAAATAATATTTATACAAAAATACACAGAAAGCCGCGAATATAAACAAAACTATTAAACAGAAACTTTTTTTAATTAAACATAATTCCTTACGGAAGTTAAACCTACATTGTACAATATTCTAAGTGGCCTGTTGCCAAGCGAAAAAAAACTTACTGTCATTTACTAAGAAACACTGAAAGAAATGTTCAAGGAGGTTGAATCAAATACATTTTTAAGAAGTATTTCGTGGAATCTCTCCAGTAAAGTTCTTTGAATATTATCATTATCATCCTCCCGCGAATTCGCTTTTGCTATTTTATTTGTGTGGTTCAAATTTTCGGTTCTATAGAACGAAACAGTAAATACCACGTCAAAATTAGTTTATGAATGATGACGAAGTAAACTGATAGACAGTCTAAAAATCAAGGCATTATTTTGGTTTCTACTTATCTAAATAAATAGTTTCACACCTATTAAACCCCAAAGGGGTAGGCATATTACACAAATTTAACCAATTTTTAGGTCTAACGTAACAAGCCTTTTGCCATCTACCACGTCCATATTTCCAGACTTCGGACTACTTCTACGAATATTTTGACTGAATACACAATAACACTTTGCACTATCTAAATAGTAGATCTCAATTAGCTTGCCAAAAATATCTTCAATCCTAACTAATATTATAAAACCGAAAATGAGTTTGTTTGTTTGTTTGTTACCTTTTCACGCCTAAACCACTGAACCGATCATTCTGAATTTTGCATATTACGTTGTCAGGTATACAGAAAGAGACATAGGCTACTTTTAATCCCGAAAAAAATTACTGTTCGCGAGGAAAACAACAATAACGTTCTTATGATAATAGATGGCGCCACGTATGTTTTGAATCATGATTGAATTATATTATTACAAGCAGAGTACAACCAGAATTGATTGTCAAATTCTAAAATAATTCGAGCGAAGCCGCGGGCAGAAGCTAGTAATAAATAAAAATTAAAAATGCAGTTTATTTTGATGCTCAGAAGGAAAAGCTGGTCACGCTTGGTGCAATCTTGATGCAGTAGTGACGTGCGTGCTACATATTTAAGTACTTTATAAGCCTAGTACAAACACAGCCTTGATACAGTTTAATGATAGTAAAGATATAGATTTAACGTCAAAATGATCAAGTGGCTAACATATTTCTCCGCTAGCATGTGTCGTTTCTAGGTGAGGGTCATGCGGGCATGTTGAAGTGATTTGTTTCCAACGTCTGTAAAAAATATCATAGCTCTTCATCAAAACTGTCCGAATAAATTATGTCATGTAACGAAGAAAATATTTTTGTAAGCAATGTTTAATATGCAAGCATTCGTTTCTAAAATAAACTCATCATATTACTATACAGCTTTTCATAGACTCAGCCGTACCTCACCGAAAGGTTAGGCTGAGGTATACTTCAAGCCACACTACCCACATTTCTTCAGTCAAGGTATCAAGTCCTAAGTGTATCCTAAGTGTCCCAAACTCTGTACTCTTACTTAGAACTGACGCCATCGTATAAGACAACAGACTTAGGTATCCTGTTTATGAGGTACAAGCTCTGCTTCGTTTGGGCTAGATGGCGTTGTGTGTATGTGATAGAATATTATTAAATAAGTATACCTTATTTTAATACACATCTCCTAGCATCGATCTTTTTGAGGAACTTGTTTGTTTCTGAGAAGAATGCCATTATAGAATATCGACGCAAAGCAACAGTATACACACTGTTCCGTTTCATTCAGAGTTCCAATCATCTATTGGTCATCTTTTTCTCTTACTTCTCTCCCTTTCATTCTAATTGGCAACGTACATACATAGTACATACAACGCAGGCAGTATGCATATAGGTGTGAGAACTAAGAGTAACTTACGTTATTTATTTTACTTCTGTTAGTATATGGTTTAAGATTGGTGGCGACATGTTTGTGTTGCCTATGTTAAAAATAATATAAAATAATATTAAAATGTATTCGGCTACAAAAGAAGTAAGGAGTGGACTTATCTTATCTTATCTTATGTGGGGGCCAGTCAGTGTAGACCGGCGACACTAATTCGACCCAGTGGGATCTTTTATGTCGACACTCTCCCAATAACGACTGCCTCTATGGCGTAGTGGTTAGTGTAACCGCCTGCCACGCCTGAGGTCGCGGGTTCGATTCCCGCACAAGTCAAACATTTGTGTGCATGAACATGAATGTTTGTCTTGGTCTGGGTGTTTCTATGTATAATATGTATGTATTTACAAAAAAAAGTATATATGTAGGTATGTTTATCCATTGTCTAGTACCCATAGTACAAGCTCTGCTTAGTTTGGGCTAGATGGTGTAGTGTGTATGTGGTAGAATATTATTATATTATTGATGTTCATGGCAGCCGGGACCAACGGCTTAACGTGCTTTCCGAGGCACGGAGCAGGCGATAATTGTCAATCAATACGCACATAATTTCGAAAAGTCATATAACTTCCGAAAGTCAGAGGTGCGCGACGTGGGTTCGAACCCGAGACCCTCTGCATTGCAGTCTGTTGGTATCCCCACTGAGCTATCGCTGCTCGGAGTGGACTTAAATCAAGTTTAAATTAAATCTTCATATCTAACAATACCAAAAACATAACCGTGATGGCTACCGACTACCATAGGCACGTCTGGCGCCAAAACCAATATAAAAATGCCACGGATTTCAATAGCGCACACCAATACGCGACTGAACTAAACCGATAAACATTAATATTTCTCCACTAATTAATGATAAATATTTATCATCCATGTTACGTGCCTCCAAACATGTGCAACAATTTGTCGTGTCTATCTGCTGCTGTAGTCTATGGCGCGCGGGGTGCGCGGGAGTGCGGGGGCACTGCGCATGCGTCAATGTCAAGGCCGCGCTATAGAAATAGCGGCTACTACAACAGTATGTATTAACTATATCCGATACTCGCACACTACGATACAAATTATCCTCGTACTGTATGGAATAAACAGCACGGTTAAAATCGTTATTGGTTATGTTGTTAATCTCAAAATGTTGTCGAGTATTGGTTTAATGGCTTTTCACTGCACGTAATTTTTGGTCATGTGTTTCTTGGTCAGCTTAGGCCGCTAGATATGCTTCCCGACAAGTCTATTCTAGTTTGGGACTATCGTGTAAACAAACGTTTCTGAATAAACATTATTTCGTCTCCATCCTGCACTCCGCCGATTTGTTAAAGTGCCGCGGCAGATAATGCGACAATAGTCATGGGTCCAATGCAGATAATGCGACTGTAGTCATGGGTCCAATGTCTGGCTCGGGCAAAGTAACATTTGTCATACATCAATTAGATTACACAATGCAATTTTATTATCATTGCTAATAATATGAATTGGAAAATGTGTTTGTTGGTTTGTTCTACTTTTAACCAGCAACGAAGAGATGGATTTGTTTTTAATATATGTAGGTAGAGATAGTACTAGTCGCTTAGTTGTTAAAGTGGTAGCCTCGCAAATGTCATCGCGCTGTGTGTTATGGGTTCGATTCAAATGGGTCCATTGTTTATACGTTTATAAAGTCCGCCGCGACACAGGAATTATTCTTAGCACAAGAGTTGTCTTTTTAAGCTTTATCTTTTTTAAGTTGGAGTAGGGAGTAAGCCTATGCGCGCCTGATGCCGCCATAGTGAAGGCCGCGGGCGGAAAAACGGGGGTCTCCCGTCCGTCAGCCATTAAATCAAAGTGACGCCCTCTGTCGTGTCGTCGCCCGCAAGCATTCCTTGCCTGCGTTGGGCACTGCTGGGTGGGTTACTGATGTAGTTTCAGTTCCAGAAACCCACCCACCACTCAAGACAGCGAGCTGGCACACCGTGGTGGGTTTAGTCGGTAGTACCCGGGACATTCCATCTTCTCCCGGAGAAGCCCAACATAACCTCTCCGCTCCCCTTTACCGCGGAGAGGTATGCACCAAATAAAATAAAAAAAAAGAAATAAAAACAAAAAGCGAGTAGTTTCTTTATTACCTAAAGAGGCGCTGTGCTTTTAACTCGCAATCTTTGTTATTTTCAATGCAATAATAGTGATTTTTAGTTATCATAGGCAAAAAATATTGTCATAATTCTATGACAATATTTTAAATAGTCGTATTCACGACAGACCAGACCACAAACATTCTGAAGAATGGCTTTAATGTCGCATGAATGATATGCGAGAATATCTCTTCTTCTCAGCTAGTATAAATCCGGATTTCTTCGGTAGGTATTTTTTTAATAAATTTGCAATTTATAAAATTACTAGCTGTCCCGACAAACGTTGTCCTGCACACAAGAGGAAAAAAAAACATATCTAAACCATTCTCGAATCCACTTGAACACACACAAAAAGTTTCATCAAATCGGTCCAGCCGTTAAGGAGGAGTTCAGTGTACGCACGTACAGTAGAATTATATATTATAAAGATAGACCAAGGATTTCTTTATGCTAAGGTTGATAAGGAAATCATTATTAGCATGAAAACATCCATGGTCTCTGCCTACGTGTTCTACAAACAGGAGTCTGTGTAAGTATCACATGAGGCACTTGAGGTATAAGTGCCTCATGATGTATGTTCCTCTTCCAAGTAGTTTAAGTAGTAACCTCGCCATTGCCAGTACGCTGAGCGTCATGAGTTCATGAGAATCACACGGGAAATTTAGAGATCGCATCTTTATTTGAATTTATGAATATGATATGATGAACGATCTTTATGCGAAAGACTGCAGGCAGATGCTGGATGCGGCAAGCTGAAGACAAGGCGCTATGGCGTTCTTTGGGGGAGGGCTATGTCCAGCAGTGGACTATTATAGCCTGATGATGATGATGATGATCTTTATTTTGTGTGCCATATGATTGTTACTGAATATTCTTTGTTTCCCTTATTTGAATGTTTGTAAAATCGCAGCATTACACGAATTACCCGTAGTACACGAGTTGTCAATAAAAAATAGCAGTTGAAAAAAACACGTGTCATATCTATGACATAGATAGTCTATGCGGTGCGGGGTGCGCGGGAGTTGAGATCCACGCGTTTAGCCGCGTGCTCAATGTCAAGGTTACTCGTTCAGAAATAGCGGCCGCCACAAAAATACGCGGGAACAACTCAATTCAGAACGGACGACTCTACTTTCTAGGTTATCTGTGGTATGTGGCTTACGTCAGAGTATGTAATTAGTAGCGTTTTTTTGCAAGGAATTAGGTGAGAGAGATGTCGAGTATTGCAAAAAGATTTTTCGATAATGATATTTGTGCTGTTTTAGTTTTGAAGTAAAATGATGCGGTAATCTTTTGGCTACTATTACGTGGACCTAAAACTTAAAAAGGGCCATGTGGGTGAGATAGACCTCTTCCTACCCCAAGGTGATACAGGTGTAAGTGATGTATGTTATTGAATCACGCGTCAACTGTTGAATGGACTTTTAATTACAACAATACGTTATGAAGGGATTCACGCGAACAAAGTTGCGGTTAGAAACTATATACATCGTCTCATGTCCCGACAGGGTAGCCAAAGGTGTATTTAAGCTATATGGCCAACTATGTTTCTAAGTCCTACGTAATAGGAAGCGAGCCTATTGTCATTTTCCACGTACAGTTCTTCACGATACTGCTGAGAGTGCTTGGCAGGAAACCCAATAACACTTCCCCGACCCGGGAATCGATCCCGATAGGCAGATCGAACAAACTAGTTACCTATAAATCCTTACTTAATTTCCTTACTTCCTTACTAATATTATAAATTCGAAAGTACCTCTGTCTGTCTATCTGTCTGTCTGTCTGTCTGTTACGTTTTCACGGCTAAACCACCCACCGATTTAGATGAAATTTAGTATAGATATAGTTTAAAACCTGGGTAAGGACATAGGCTACTTTTTATTGATGTAGGTACCACGCGGGCGGAGCCGCGCGCAAAAGCTAGTAACTAATATTTTCTCAAAGCAAAATAGACATACGATTGTAAAGTCTACCTAGTAATACAAAGTTGCCTATGTTCGATTTTATACGTTTTTACACGAGCAAATAGAAAAAAGAAACCTTTCTGTGAAAACAGGGTCATAATAATTGGTTACAAAATAAGATAATTATTTAAATTTTAATTTACGGTTTATCTCTTTCTTTTCTTTCTATTTCTTTAGACGGCTGCATTTAAATAGCAGTCACGATAGAACACGTATCGTGCATCCTTTTTTGTCATTAGACAATAATTATCTCTAATACCAGACTTGAAACATCTTATTTATTAAAAAGTGAATTACAAAAATTCTTTGCATTTTAAAGCTTGGGTAACCATACTATTTCACTTAAATAATCAAAAATAGTACCAAGTCAACTACCCTATTATAGTGGCTTACGGATGTTACACATAATTATACATAGATATATATATAAGTTGAATGGATCCAATGTCTCAGTTTTACCAGTTCAATGAACTCGTCGCTATAAATCAGTTATTTACATTTCTGCTTAGCTTGTTGAACGCAGACATTATTAGAATTATATCATCTTTATATAAGACTGTGCTTGCTTTCTTTTAAAAGTAATACATTACATTAATAAATACTAAGATTTTACCCCCGACTTCGCTCGCGTAAATGTAGGTTAAGTTAATTTTTCAGGATGAAAGGTATCATATTTCCTTTTCAGTTCCCCTGACAACGTGTATGCGAAATTTCATGATGATCGATTAAGTACTTAAGGCGGGAAAGCGGAACAAACAAACAAACTAACAAACTCACATTTTAATTTATAATATTAGTTAGGATGCCCACCATTTAATGCAGGCGCTCATAGCCAGTTGCACTCACTGATCGGTAAACGATTAGCGAGGTTGGGTGCGGTCAGTCTATAGATGTGTGACCGCTTAGTGAAATTTCATCTGAGCGTATCCGTGCTTCGGAGAGCACGTAAAAAGTCGGTACCGGTTGTTGTCAAATTGACAGCATTCGTTAAGCCATGTCAGAGGCCTACGGGCGGCTTGAACAACTCTTGACAATAGGTTGGCCACTAACCACACGAAAAGAAGAAAGAAGAATGCATATCTGGGCTAGCTTGGGTTCCCAACCATTCTGTTAAAAACAGTATTATACTTTTTTCGTTCGTTAATACTTCGTACTGTTCTATAAAAAAAAGTATACAAAATACTGTTTTTATGTCCGCTGGTATCCGGAGCCATACGTAAATTGTGCAAGAACAAAAATATGTTTTTAAATCGTCAAAAAAATAAAATACTGTTTTCTTATGTAAAATACTGTTCATTTTATTTCTCCGGTCTTAATATACTTCATTTTTCGTACGAAATGTTGGGAATCCTAGGGCTAGCTCAAAAGCTGCGTAGAAACACTAAGAATGACTATTAGATAAAGTATTGAACTTGCGATCGCGAGTTTGTGGGTTCGAATCCCACTGCTAACACATTGTAGCTTATCTGTAGAAATTGTATTTCGTACACTTGATAGTTGTTGTGGTTTGGTGAGTGCTGAGAGAAGAGAAAAGACACAAGTTGCACTAAATAGTCACGTATAATCAGGTTACGATAATACAAGTTAGACTCGATAGCGTAGTGGTTAGTGTAACCGACTGCCACGCCTGAGGTCGCGGGTTCGATTCCCGCACAAGTCAAACATTTGTGTGCATGAACATGGATGTTTGTCTTGGTCTGGGTGTTTCTATGTATAATATGTATGTATTTACATAAAAGAAAAGTATATATGTATGTTTATCCATTGTCTAGTACCCATAGTACAAGCTCTGCTTAGTTTGGGCTAGGTAGTGTTGTGTGTATGTGGTAGAATATTATAAGGTATATTATTATTATTAATGTCTGTGCGTCGCAACAGTTTAGTTTATAAAATACAATGTACAGTTTAATGAGACTGTACAGGAATTAACAAGAATACTAGAATTTTTTTATATTTAGTTTAGTTGCTAGGTTCAGGCGAAGGGTTGAGCCTATGAGAAGATTCTTGCAAGAAACTAACGGCTTACTAAAGCAAGTATGCCATATTGATCAGTTCACCGAATCAACAACCAAATGTACTTCGTTAAAACGACGAAAGGTTGGCAGAACCATTAATTTTTATAATGAACACCGGCTGCACTTGAAAATGCGTCAACGGTCGCGTAAAATCAGTAATAAACCGTAATTACGCGCGCTCGTATTACGCGCTCAAAATAAATGTTGTTTTACGCGTATACCGATAAATTTCTCGAGTTATTTTTAACTGTCTTGCCCCGCGGTTTCACTCACGTTTATCATGACTGCTCCGTTCCCGTGGCTTGTGGCGCATAGCATAATTATACTATATAGGTAGTCTATGTTACTTCAAAATACAGTAGCTTTCTAATGGTAAAAGAAATACTAAAATCGGTTCAGTAGTTTTAGAGATTTTCGATTACAAACATACATATCTTTCCTCATTATAATTAAGTATAAACTAATGGCTCGTAACGCCATGTTATACAGTTATTTCTGGATGAAGTGGCTTTTTAATAGTGAAACAATGATTAAAATCGGTTCATTCATTTCAGAGTTTATTGATCAAAAACAAACTAATCTTTTCTCTTTATAATCAAGACTGCGCCTGCGCGAAATGTGCCAAAACAGGCGGTGACAGTTAAGTGAATAAAATCAACACTTTTTGTTTAATACAAATATAAAATATACATTTACCATAACAATGATATGTCTACAATAACTCCGTGTAAAAACTTTAAACAATTAATATTTTCGCCTACGCAAATTTACACGAAAAATGCAAAAACGTAAGCTCGTATTAAGTGATTTTTAGATTATAACTTCAGTAGAAATCTAACCTATTTTACAGCTTAAACGAAACATAAATAGTTATATTACAATTTGTCCGTCCCAAATATTTAAGTTATTGGTTGACAATAAAGATACATACATATCAAAAAAGCACTTCAAATCCTCCATACAATTTTACTATGGCGGCCGCGCGCCGATTTGAATATCGAGCTCTGTCATTCAGTCCAACCGCGTCTTACGCTCGGCGCAGTCTTAAGTATGCACTAGATGCCTACCGGTTTTACCCATATTTATGATTACTGCTCCACTCCTGTTGGTCGTAGCGTGATATTATACAATCAATGTTACATCTGGATAAAGTGGCTTTTTAATAGTGAAAGAATTATCAAAATCGGTTTACTAGTTTGAGAGTTTATCGGTTACGAATAAACAGACAGATTTTCTTTTATAATATAAGTATGTATAAATAAATGCTATTTGTAGATGGGGACATTTGTCATGCATTAGTTGTGACTTGTGACAGAGTTTTTAGTGTCAGCTGTGCATTTCATGAGTTCTTAGTAATAGATGTATTTCCGTACGTTTTATGTGAACCATTCGTGCTAATTTTGTTAAATCTCCGTGTAAATATGGATGTATACCTATTTATATATTAACATAAATAGAATATTATGACTAACAAGGTTAGTTGGACGTAGAATGTGAAGTTTTTCTTTTAAGATTTTATCGCGTTGTTTATTTTTAATATTATTACATCATTTTGAAATTATAAGTCGCACTGGCACACCGGCGGTTAGGCACAATAGGTTTTCAATTATGTATAGTATTCCAAGAATTGACAGGTTACACTACCACTGTTAAAATTTACTACTATTTACAGTCTTCTTCTTCTCCTTAGCCTTTATTATTCCCAAGTCACTGGTCGGCTTTCTAGTCTAACCGGATTTGACTGGATATCAGTTTTTACACGGAGCGACTGCCATCTGACCTCCGCAACACGAAAGCTACCGATACCCTAATGCTAGATCAGTGTCAGGATATTAGAAGGCACTGACTTCCCAATAACGACAGCCATAGATGTTCATGGCAGCCGGGACCGCCGGCTTAACGTGCTCTCCGAGGCACGGAGCAGGCGATAATTGTTAATCAATACGCATATAATTTCGAAAAGTCATATAACTTCCGAAAGTCAGAGGTGCGCGACGTGGGTTCGAACCCGAGACCCTCTGCATTGCAGTCTGTTGGTCTCCCCACTGAGCTATCTACCATCGGAAACATAATTAATTAAAAATATTAGAACTGAAATATCAGACTGAGGCACTAATATTATGATGATATTTCAGTTAGTATCTGATAGCAGTCACATAGTGTAATAAAATCTATTTTATTACAGTATGCTTCTAGTTAGTATCTAGTATCCGATGGTTCAATTAGTATCATATGAACACATTATACGGCATGATGCCAAGCCGTCAAATGATACCCGAACCATAACCCCGTCCCACAAGAATGCAACTGATCATAAAACGTCTGAAACATGCATTTACATCACAAGACAGTTGCTATGCAGGAGTTAATTAAAAAACCACGACGCTTCATACAACTCAATGTCGTTTTAAGATCATAATTTAAGTACACGTTATATATTTTCTTGCACTGATGGCGTTTATGTCGCATTGCCACTGCCGTCACGTAGAGTGTTGTGGGTTCGAATCCCACACGGGACAAAACTTTGTGTGACCCACAAATGGTTGTACCGAGTCTGGGATTTTTTTTTATGCAACTCAAGGGCAAACAAGCAAACGGCCCACCTGATGGTAAATGGTTACCATAGCCTATGGACGCCTGCAACACCAGAGGCATCACTTGCGCGTTGCCGACCCTTTAGGAAAGGAAGTGGGAAGGAGAAGGAGCGGGAAGAGGGTAAGGGGGAATTGGGCTTCCGGTACTCTCAGTCACCGAACGAAACACAACAGTAGGAATACTGCTATTTCACGTCGATATTCTGTGAGAGAGTAGTCCTTCCCCGGTCGAGCCGGCCCATTCGTGCTGAAATCAGCGAGGCTCTACTACTCTAAAAATGTACTCTGTTCTTTGTGTCCGTTATTTGAATATAATATATAATATAATAATAATATAATATTCTACCACATACACACAACACCATCTAGCCCAAACTAAGCAGAGCTTGTAATATGGGTACTAGACAATTGATAAACATACATATATACCTTTGTTTTTTGTAAATACATACATATTATACATAGAAACACCCAGACCAAGACAAACATCCATGTTCATGCACACAAATGTTTGACTTGTGCGGGAATCGAACCCGGGACCTCAGGCGTGGCAGTACGTGGCTCTACGCCATCGAGGCCTGAATGTTTGTTAAGCCCCCGCCACACAGGATTTATTCCTAGTACGGGAGTTCTCTTTTTAAAAAGAACTAATAGATATACTATAGTATAATCCCTATATCTCCGAGGGTGTAAACAGGTGTGTAAAATACACAAATTTCACCAGATATGTAATATTGTCTTCTGTTTACGCGAATGTTATTCATTGAAATTAAACTACTATATACAGATTTCAATAGAGAAGATGGTTGGAATGTACCATCAGCTTGGGATCCAGTAATTCAAATAGTCAAACCGAAGAAGAAGCAAACCATAGCTAGACTTCATGATACTTTGAGCTGATTCTGCGTAAATAGAAACACCCATGATTAAATTATAGAAATAGAAATAGTTTATTTGTTCTTTAAAGGTTAATACATCAATGCATTGTGTTTGGAGCCTCCTTTTAGACAAACAATGTCGAGCAGAGCGGATGTAAAATTGACGTTTTGCAAATTCGGTCTTAGATTGTGGAACTTCAGCGATTCTGTCTTTTCTTCGTTTAGATTTATTATTATTATAAGGATCATATGGTAGGGTTTTATGTGTTCTGAGAATTGTTTGTGTAATGTACAATTTCCTGACGGAGAGTAAATTGCTGATCTCATATAGACTTTTTGTAGAGTACCTTTTATTTTTAAAATACATTATTTTAATTAGTGCTCGTTGAGAGCGTTCTAGGTCCAAAAATCTGGTCTTGCCTGCGCCGCCCCATATAGGGATACAATACAGCAGGACGGACTGTGCTAAAGAAATATATATTTCATTGAGAAGATTTCTTGGTTGGTTTTTATTATTAGTCATGTTAGTCGGAGCCACGTGTCTTAAGGTTTTGAATTATGTTCGGGTACTTTGAAATAACTACACTGGAACATTGGGACAACTACCATCTTAGTCTCCTCGTGACCATGGCTGCTGAAAGCAACCGAAACGTCGGGGAAAGTGTAAACATAAATATAAATAGTATAATAGTATAGTAATAGTATAAATAGTTTTAATAGTTTCAATAATTTAATTAGCTTAAAAATTAGTAAAGTTTAATAGTAATAGTAGTGTAACAGTTTTTCAACATTTTGTAATAAAGTGTCAAATAAACAAGGCGATAAAATCCGTATATAGATAGCAGTTTAATTTCAATTCACCAGATATGGTTTAAGACTAACGTAGGGCGAGCCTATAGCTGTCTCAGCTTTAAGCAGGCCATACACGCTAGGGTGTACTTGACAGGTTTACCTGCACAGTTGAACTGTACAGGTAAACCTGTCAGGTACACCCTAGCGTGTATGGCCTGCTTAAAACACACAAAGGGAATTTCTCAGTTTGTTAAGGTGCTTCGGCTTGGCGTGGACATTAATTATAGTAATAAATGCATTGCTTTTTTAATATCTTATACCCAAAACAAACTAAATATGATAATAAAGCTGCAGCACGTTGTTAAAATATGCCTTTTCTTGATATATATATAATATTGCATAATTGTCACTTATAATTGACTGAAAATGAGCATTTCATTGATTGAATAATATCTATATTTATTATAAAAACGATACCTTATTTATGTAATAAAGAAGAACATGTTAAGAAAAACAAGTATCTTATTAAAAATGCACGTGTATTTATATGCTAACCCAGAATGGAGCGCAAAAGAAGAAAAATGGCGGTGCCTATGATTGTTATCAGTTCAAATATTTATTTATGCGTCCTTTTTTACCGAAATATTTCCTGCAACGAGGTATTATTTAATATTTTTAAATTAATTAATTATACTTATTTGTAAATAGATTTTTTACTGAGCAATATGTTCACGCAAAGCCGAAAGTAGTTATTCTCTTTAGGGCGAGCCTATAGCTGTCTCAGCTTTAAGTCTACCTGACAGGTTTGCCTGTACAGTTCAACTGTACAGGTTAATACTTTGTTCGACTAGGGCATCGAACTGGTACCACATGATCGGACGCAAACTTATACCAGTACACAACAATACAGTAAATAATAAAAATAACTTTAAAATAAACAATTAGCACAGATTAACCTAGTTTTTTGTTTTATCGGGAACACGTGTAAAGCTTTATTGAAATAAGCCGTTAACTAATTAATCTTTATCTATATTAAAAAACAAACTCCCTTAATAAATTATAATCTCTGTATCAGAAGGCTTTGTGAATATTGAATCCACAAGTAAAAAAATACCTAAATAGGAAAAATGTATCCATCATACCTATTCATATCAGAAACAAGATATATCGTAGAATCGCGGGTTCGGCTCCTATGCTGGTGGTTGTGAAGACATTATGAGATAGATTAAGTCTAAAGTCTGACACTACAGCAGTCTGACCATATTTGCATGAATTTATACAAAGTCAACCACATCTGTCCAATATGACCCAAATAGTAGACTAAAATGAATTATTACCACAAAACACCACTTGTGTTAAAGTTCGATTTGGGATTTTAAACATACCCGTATTATTTAGGGATCCCTAATAGAGGAGCACTTTTGCTGTTAACCGGGCATGTTACCGGCCTTTCACCTGGTTTCTGAAAGCCTTCAACGACGTGTCAAAAACAAACTGTCAATGTCAAATGATTAGATTGGCGGTTGCTAATTCTGACGGCTTATTACACCAATTGACATGGGTTTGATCTTCCATCAAAATGTTTTCATAATCCGACTGTTACAGGCCCTGAGAATATCTAAACATTCTAAACCAATAACCATAAAATATAATCTAATACTTTGGGCGACAAATGTAAACGCGAACATCACTGCACGAATGGCGTAGTGGTTTAAATGGTCGTTTCGTCACTGCCATTGCGCCGAGTGTTGTGGGTTCAATTCCCACACGGGGCAAAACAAAGGTGTGATCCACAAATGGTTGTCAAATCCAAAAAGTCCCCTGCGACACAGGATTTATTCCTAGTGCGAATTATTTTTTAAGAAAAAGCCTTTACTTTGACAAGGCACTATTATTAACTAATAATTAATCATTAATACTGCCACGTGTTTATATCACAAAGCATGATTATCAAATCTGAACGATCAGCAGAACTATTAACAAACCAGTACATGTGTTTTATACACTTATATTTGAACAAAAAGTCGAGCAAAAAATTTGTGTTGGTACTAGCGCCGCACTTATGTCATCTTACGCGCACTTGGCTGGGCAACAGATTGACGATTTTTTGTCGCACGACTATTTGACGCGCGACTATTTTACTAAGTACTAATCGCGAGACACTACATAGAAACGCTTAGGGACAATAATAATACCAATAGCACGTGACTACTAAAAGCAGCAAGACTTCGAAGACACTGATGACTTCTTATAAACATCTCTAAACAACTATCGAACAACACTTGGGTTTAGTTCGAGAGTCATTGAGAGTTCACAAGGATAGAAAGGTTGAGTCCACTTCAGTGGGACATGAATTCAAGAAGGCAATTGTATATTTTAAACACAAGAATTTACTTATCAACGTCTATTTAACACGATAATCATTTTCAAAAGAAAATTGTGAACGAGCCACCATTATAATTTCCGCATTATGTGAGCTAGTTTCTTTGCTCCTAGTATCTTATTAGTATAGTTTCGCTTGTTCTGTGGGCTGTGATCCACCTTGTGTCTATGGCATCATTACAAGTGAGCTTATAGCTGACAGTTACTTCGCTTTGAGAGCAGCGATAACTCAGTGGGGAGACCAACAGACTGCAATGCAGAGGGTGACTTTTCGAAATTATGACGAGAGACTTTTCGAAATTATGTGCGTATTGATTGACAATTGTCGCCTGCTCCGTGCTTCGGAAAGCACGTTAAGCCGTTGGCCCCGGCTGCCATGAACATCTATGGCAGTCTTTATTTGGAGAGTGTCGACACAAAAGATCCCACTGGGTCGAAGTGTCGCCGGTCTGCACTGACTGGCCCCCCACATAAGATAAGATACTTCGCTTTACTTGTCTCTTGCAAATTGATGTCGATTAAAAGTGGCCCGTCCGTATAGCCCGTACAAATCTTAATTCACACCAGTCAGACGGGTCTGCTGTTACTAACTGAATCTCAGCGTATAGGGATTGTGGTTTGAGCGCAAAAAACGGCTACTGGTCTTGAGTGTAGCAACATGACTGTGCAACTCTCGGGAGGTCATGGTCGTCGGTTCAATCCGTATTGCTTTTTTCTTCAAGAAACACAGGTTGCAAATTTATTTTTTTCTATTGTCGGTTTTATGTTTAAAGTTTAAATTTAGATATTGGTGTAGAAAAATAATTGAAAAATAAAAGATGGCTCATGGCATCATGATACGTCATTATGAATATGATTTAAATAGGTAGTTTTGCTACTGTCTCGAGCAGAGGGTGATGACTTTGAATCCCACATGTAGCAAATATTATGTGCTCCACAAATCGTTGTTTAGAATGTAGGCGTATTTGTCTCCGTTGCTTAAATGTTTGTTTTCTTTTATACTACTAAGGTGGCAAACATGCTTACGAGGGTGGAGGTTAACCTATAAAATATATATAATAATCTACATACATAATATGCATGTAGATTATTAGTCTTGTTTTTTAAAGATACTCTTTTAGGCTTAGGAACAATTTCTGTGTCGCGGGATACCGGAGGCCCAATCACCCTCTTTCCCCCTTCCCGCTCCTTCTCCTTCCCACTTCCTTTCCGAAAGGGTTGGCAACGCGCAAGTGATGCCTCTGGTGTTGCAGGCGTCCATAGGCTACGGTGACCACTTACCATCAGGTGGGCCGTATGCCTGTTTGTATATTTAGACCAGTATATCTCCGATTTGGTAGAAAGAGGTATATTGCGCCTACATTTCGCTAGCTATGTTTAAGTCCTCGCAATAGAAGCCAAAACTATCACTGCTTACCGTACACCGCAAATTGAACAAAATATCATAATATAACTTTCGGTTCCATCGGGTAACCGAACCCGAGACCTCACGCAATACACCACCAAAGACGCAGTATAATTTCCAACAAAATCTGTATTCATAAAAGTCTAAATGACAATTTGAATGTTGCTTTTTAAGATATGACATGAAATATTTAACAAGTTTTATCTGGTATGACGTGGCGTCGACCAGATTCCGATAGACCACCCATCTTGCACCAAAGACTGCGTGGGAGAGACAACTATGTAGAGACCGATGTTTATACTTTAATTTGACATGTCTGATAGATGTTACAAGTAGTCTGTAACATTGTAACTCGATTTGGGTGGAATTTTAATATAGACTAGTTTCTCTTTACCTCCCCTTTTTTTTTCAACTATGGTGGCAAACAAACTTACGGCCCACCTGATGGTAAGTGGTCACCGTAGCCTATGGGCGCCTGCGACACCAGAGGCATCACTTGCGCGTTGCCGACCCTTTAGGAAAGGAAGTGGGAAGGAGAAGGAGGGGGATGGGGGAAAGAGGGTGATTGGGCCTTCGGCACTCTCACTCATCGAACGAAACACAACAGTAGGAATACTGCTATTTCACCTCGATATTCTGTGAAATCTTTATAAAGCCGATAAGCATGTATACTGGGATAAAAAATTGCTTATTCAAGACATGTCTTGACAGATTTGTATGAAACATGACACAAATATAGACCATGGTCTTTTCGTACAAATCTGTTCAACGGTTTTGCGTGATTAAGTTACAAGCATTCAAACATTTTCATAAATCTGCACAACACTAAATGTTATTGCGATTTAGGAAGTAGTGTTCACATAGATACATTTTATTGAAGTCACAAGTCTGTACATAAAAGCACAAAATTTTGGCAATTGTGACGGTAGGCTAAGTATTTTCGCCCAATTGAAAAGAAACTCACTAACCTGATAACATGGATGAATATTATATTTGAGTTCGCGGCGATTATTATAAAGCTCAATACTGTTCCCGACGCACCATTTTCTCAACGGACAACATATCGCAGAGCCAATGAGCTGTAATTTAATTAACTTAAAAAGCTCATAACACGACAATTATTTTTAATATCCGAATAGCATTTAGGATATCCGACAGCGATCGTTTCTAGCATAATTTAAATAAAAAAATAACAAATGGTTTCACAAAATTCTTGTTCGCCTGACTTACAAAATTACCTTAGAACAATCTTAAGTGTTTGCTAGCGTGACTATGCCGACATTATTTCACAGTGAGATAAGCAGAAACATCCTAACACCGACCGGTACCACTGTACAGTAGGTAACAAACAACAAGAATAACTACTTATCAGAACCCTGAATGTTGCCAATGACCTTGGGTATAGCGGTCTCGTCGTTTCGCATAGGTGTGAAAGACGCGGCGATTAGAGGTAATTACATAAAAACATATTGATTGATTTTGCAGACTTATTTTAATCATTGAAAGTTCTTTTAATTGGTGTCCCATTAAATGTCTTTTAAAATATATTTGAGATCACTTTTTGGGACCTACAGTTATTAAAGAAGATTATTTAATTTAAAATTGTGTTGAAGATTAATTTTCATCGCTTTTTCATCAAGTTAACTTTATTATAACACCTTTCAGTTTTATAAGCTTTTGCATATATAATGACGTTGGTTATATACTTACTTGATGCCTATATACATATATATATATATATATATATCCGTGCATATAAATAATTTGGCGTCTTTCGGCTGACATGATGATGATGATATAAATCATTTAAGCATTTGAACCATTTAACGTATTGTAAAACTTACATCACCTTTTTTTTGTCATCCGACTAAAGCAAAAATAAACTAAATAAAAAAAAATACTAATGTTAGATATCTCAATACATTACTAAAACCACAATCAAATTGATTTAGCCAATGTGAACATTAGCGTACACAAACAGATATGAAACTAAGATGAATTGTATCTTTATGATGTTAAAGATTTCATTTTATGATAATTTTTTAAGTGAACGTTTGCAACTTTTAAAGGTCACGATTTTACGTACTCTGTAAAACCCCCGGTATTAAGACCGTTTTGTAAACATATACTTGAATAAATTGAACGGACGGTTCGTACTAAGAAGGGCGTAAAATTGAGATAATATTACAAATACATCTACGATGTTCCAAGTGCTGAGGACATGTTAAAGCCTCAAATACCTTAGTACCATCTACTTAAAGTAAACTTTGCAGCCCATAATCTATAATGCTTAAATGTATCCAACGTCCTATGGACTCTTTAACTTTAAATTTCATTAGTTGCACAAGAAAATTCTTAAGCATTGAAAAGCATCATTATAGCTATATTACATTATAGCTATATTACATTATAGCTATATTACATTATAGCTATATTACATTATAGCTATATTACATTCAGGAGCTTTAGGTAGGTCCATGTTACAGCGTGCGTAAGCAGCTGTGACAGACAGATCATTCCGTTTTCACTATTTTCGTATAGTACCCTTAAAATCTATACAAATAAATAAAATTGAAGTGTCTGTTTGTAATGTGAAAATAACAGCTTTTTATCTAATGCATATGAAAGTATATAAGGTACCAATACGAAAACATATATTTTTTAAATTTTTGTCTGTCTGTTTGTTCCGGCTAATCTCCGAAACGACTGGACCTATTTTGACGGGACATTCACTGGCAGATAGCTGATGTTATAAGGAGTAACTTAGGTTACTTGGATTTTAGAAAAAAATAGTATTCCGCGGAGACAAACACTTTTTAGTTAAAATCTACGCGGACGAAGCCGCAGGTAACAGCTAGTTATTATCATAAAATCTAATAACACTATCCAACGACCGAATAAGACCAAAAGAGTCCAAATCATAAGAGGGCCAAAAACATAACGGAGAAAAAATAAAGAAAGAAACATTTTTTATTTGTTTCTCTACACAAACATAATTTTAAAATATATAATAATAAATACACTTGAACAGAATGAGGTACATGGAGATCAAATTAGGCAACTGCGTCAGCTACAAGATATACGTACATGCATATTTCATCTCCAGAAAAGACTCAAACATAATATAGTTAAAAACATAAGACAATCAAAAACATAAGACAACAAAACATAAGACAGACAAACACTTAAAGTATTAAAATTTTCCATCACACGTCTTTTTACAATACCGTTTACTACACCGGCCACTATTTACCCCTACAAGGCTAGTGCTTAGCACTTAGACTGTACCGTACAGAGGTCTATGTCCTTTGAGTCGTAAAATAGCCAAACAAATTCGGTAATAAAATATAGAAACGTCGTGTCCAAATATATGTAAGTAGCGAAGCAATACGCGATAGTCGGACTGCTCGGAAATTTGTCCTAAATTTTTATTACAAAGTGTGTGCAATGTTGCAGACGTTGAACTTTACGAAATGTGTTAAACAATTTAAAACAACTGTTGACTGGGCGTGACTGTTGCAATTTTAGAATAAAAATATATAATAATAGCTTTTGCCCGCGGCTTCGCTCGCGTTAATTTAGAATTTAACAATCAATTCGGGTTGTACTTTGCTTGTAATAATATAATTCCATCATGATTCGAAGGACACGTGGCGCCATCTATTATCATAAGAACGTCATTGTTGTTTTCCTCGGGAACAGTAGTTTTTTTTCGGGATGAAAGGTAGCCTATATCCGTTTCTGTACACCTGACAACGTATATGCAAAACTTCAGGATGATCGGTTCAGTAGTTTAGGCGTGAAAAGGTAACAAACAAACAAAAACAAGTCATTTTCGCTTTTATAATATTAGTTAGGATTAGGATAGTTAGGATAACTAGCTGTAACCCGTGATTTCGTCCACATGGACTTTATTTGTAAAGTTACTTAATTATATTTCCAATAATTGTATGTACCTAAATTTTGTAAACCTGATGCATGGCAGGATACGGAGACATAATCCCACTTTATATACCACATTGTTTAACCAATGCTTCACAAATAAATAAATACAATTTTGAGCCTATGCCAAAGATAAATTGCTCTGAATATAGCAATTATAATTAGGTACGTACATGCCAAAATCGAAGTCTCTAATAATCTAAACTAATATTATAAAGCTGAAGAGTTTGTTTGTTAGTTTGTTTGTGTGGTTGAACGCGAATCTCAGGAACTACTGGTTCGAATTGAAAGATTATTTTAGTGTTGGATAGCCTATTTATCGAGGAAGGTTATAGGCTATATAACATGATGCTACAAGCTATGGGGGCGGCGCAGTAACTATAAACGCGGGTGAAACCGCGGGCGCATCTAGTAATATATAATTACTAGATGTGTCCATATATAGTAGTTTAATTTCAATTAACACTACCATTATTGAACTCTACTACAATTCAAGTTATTTAAATTAATTAAACCTTTTATTTGCTTTACAGCCATGTTGACGGGAAGACTAAGATGGTTGTTTATAATTTAATTATTATAACAACGTGGTAACTTTAAGCGATAATCGTTTTAAATTCTAATCTCGTGGGAATTTCTTAAACCTTATTCTTTGGGGTATATCATCAATTAAACGGTGTGCAAATCTTTAGCTTCCTAGGTCTAAAGCCTTAGTTCCCAAAGTGGTCCAGGTGGACCCCCAGGGGTCCACGGGAGACTCGACGGGGGTCTACGTTGGCGTGACAAAAAAATGGCTCAGCGACTGTTACTTGTAAGAACTTGCATATTCAATATCAGTGGTCTCGAACCTACCGATTTTTCGGTAGAGAATTACTAAAAATACAAAAATTCTTCACCGATATAAATACGAATGCCAAGGAATATGGTAGAAATGTAGCTGCAGGGGTCCACCGGAGTTACATTTTGAAAGTGGTCTATGAGAAAAAAGTCTAGAAACCTTTGTATATATATATATATATATATATATATATATATTTAGGATCTAGTTCTAAATCGACCTGTAGTTCAAACGTGACCTGTTTTCATGATAACTACTTTGTATGTTTACATATTTGCATAAGTGTGGATTTAAACATGAACACTTGGTTTAATAACGAAAAGTTTATGTAATAATCTGACACTGTAATTACAGGTGTTGAAGTTATGACCTTGAAAAATAATACTAAATCGAATCTACTTAATCTTGAAAATCTAACATGTATAACCTAACCTACCTAACCTATAACAAAATTTAACAATTTTTGGAGTCGGTGCCAAGTGCAACACGATAGATGACAACAATGCTAATACGATAAGTTAAAAGATAGTTATATGATTTTAATTATGTATTTAATTACCTACGTAAACTGTGTAACAAAGTTAGCAGAATGATTTTATGCTCAGATTGGAGATACTTGGCTTGGCACCGACTCCAAAAATTGTTAAATTTTGTTATAGGTTAGGTTATATATGTTAGATTTTCAAGATTAAGTAGATTCGATTTAGTATTATTTTATACTTTTGAGGGCTAATAGGGAGTTTTTGGAAGTTGGTTTATTTTTTGTTAAAACGTTTTTTTAATACTCTAATTGCCAATTTCTCAACGATCTAGCAAAAGTAATACGAGATATAACACACCACATGCTGTCTTTCTCTTGTTAGATTAAATGGAGGAGACGGTGACACTTTTATCTTACAGATAAATTGGAGACTTACAAACCACTAAGGATTACGTAAAAATGAACTAAATGTCACAAAAAATAGTTTTAAAAGCAGTTTACTTTACAAAGCTTTCTCATAAAAAAGAAAAAGAAATTGTAAAATGGATCTGCCAAATACAATACTAAAATTTACATATTGTATCAATTTCAGCAATTTTAACTGCTCAAATTGCGAAGAGGTTTGAATGGTCGCCCAGTGTTGTGGCTTCTATCGGATGGTTCCACAAATAGTTGTAGGTACCGAGTCAGGATGTTCTTTCTTCTTGTTTGAATCTTTGTGAAGACCATAGCAACACAGGAATAATAGACATCATCTCACGTCTATAGTAAAAGATTTTGAATGGCAATTATTAGTATTATTCCTAGTCCGGGATTTTATATTTATCCTGATACCAAAAAAAATTGTGAGCCGTCACTGGACGCCTCGCACATGTGAAACATCGAAATCATTTTGTACAAGTAATATGCATAAAAGAACAGATTACGACAAGAACTAATATGGCATAATGTAAAATACTATCATATAGCGTGGAGACGCGTCGCCACGGCATGCGTCGCCACGCCAGCAATCGGTTTTACGTGCGGCTATAGATGTTTTACATCAAAAAACTTTCTCTACGAATTTTTTTTTTAATGTATTTTGCTGTCATCAGCGTCTCAGTCAAAACATTTGAAATGAAACGAATGAATGTAAATCAGTGGTTGTTATTCGTCGGTGTAAAAACGTAGTACGTAGTTTACGAGTACGACAGTCGACACCTCGCCGCGTACGATACGATCTGTTATACCGTTTTAGTTTCTGTTTTAGTATGCGATCGAGCGTGAGCTGTATCATTCTTAAACATAGATAATACTAGAAGTGACTGATCTTCACGACCGTATATCCACATAATAATAATATTCTACCACATACACACAACACCATCTAGCCCAAACTAAGCAGAGCTTGTGCTGTGTATACTAGACAATGGATAAACATACATATATACTTTTTGTTTGTAAATACGTAGATATTATACATAGAAACAACCAGACCAAGACAAACATTCATGTTCATGATCACAAATGTTTGACTTGTGCGGGCATCGAACCCGCGACCTCAGGCGTGGCAGTCGGTTACACTAACCACTACGCCTTCGAGGCCGACGACATGAATGTCCATCCATCTTACATTCATACATAGATACTTCTGTTACAAGTATTTTATATACTAAAAAGTAGACCACTAGGTTAAGAAGGACCTAATGTGTACGAAAATGAAGATATTTTATTTTATTTTATCTCTCAATCTTATTCAGTAAAAATGGGACTATTCCCATTTTTATGCATTACTAGCTGTTACTCCCGACTTCGTCCGCGTGGAATTTAACACAGTAGCCGAAGTTACTCCTTATAAAATCCCATCAAAATCGGTCCAGCCGTTTCAGAGATTAGCCGGAACAAACAGATAAACGAATTGAAAATTGGTTTTGAACAGGTATATACTTTCATATGCATCCGTAAACAGCTGTTATTTTGACATTTCAAACAGACACTTCAATTTTATTTATATGTATAGATTATTTTTCTTATTTTATAATATTACAAATACGCAAGTAATTCTGTCTGTTACTCAATGACGCGTAAACAGTGGAACAGATTCAGCTGAACCCTGGCATATAGATACATTTTACTATATGTGTACCCATGGGATTCACGAACGAAGCCGCGGACAGGAACTACTATTTAAAATAACTATGAAAACGTGAAGTGTAGACAATTTAAACTCTTATCGGTGCTAACTATAAATGATATCACATCCTGACTTTCACTTATAAGAAACTGTTGGCACATCCAGCGAAACCAACTCCAGAACTACAATATCGAACCTGTTATTTACGGTTTACGCATAATGACTATTTCATTGGCCATAAACAATTTTATACCAATACAGGATTGTTATGTGATCCTGATCTGTCGTCGCAGAACCTAAGTATATCGTAGACGGTAACAACAGTAAAATGGTGTTACATTTAACTTAGAACGTTTCTTTTGCTTAATGGCGATGTAAAACGTTCAATTAGAAATTGGCAATTGTTTGAAATGATCTGTTCCATAGTTGCTATTTCTAGTAGGATCTTGTTGGAAACTAGTGCCTAGGCCTTAAATCTAGCAAATGGTGAACTTGATACGCTTTGCTGAAAACTGTTTTGAATATAGAACTGATTTATGTTCCAAATATAAATGAAAACGTGGGTCTCGTTATTGAATATTTGTTATTATAAATATGTATTTATTTTATTCTAGTCTAATTAATGAGGTAGGTATTTAATTGATATAGATACTTTTTGTGTCTTACGGAGCAATCAATGTTATTTTTTCTATTCCCGAAGTACGCCTCGGGGAACAAAAAGGCCGTAATATCATATCAAGGTATCATGTAGACAGAGTTCATCACATTTATATCTTAATATTATAAACAGAAAAGATTTGTATTTTTGTTTGTAACAAATAAACTCAAAAACTAGAAGACCGATTTTGAAATTCTTTCCTGATTTGGAAAGCTACTTTATCCAGAAGTGACTTCGGCTACATAACATACTGCTACGAGCCCCAGAACCGGATCAGTACTCGTAAACGTAGGTGAAACGTTATGATTATGACACACAAAAATGATTACCACATCATAAATTCTTCTTCTTAGTCTTTTATTACGTCCTACTGCTGGGCAAAAGCCTCTTCCTTGTACTTCCAAATCACTCTGTTCGAAGATTCATAAATTCTACTTCTTCTTCTTAGCCTTTTTCGACCGCATGGGTGTAAGCCTCCTTCAGTTTATGCCATTTCTCACGGTCTTGGGCGACTTCAATCCACTTCACTCTAGCTGTCCTCTTGATATCGTCATGCTAACGCATCTGCGGCCTTCCTTGTGAGCGCTTCTCACCCCATGGTCTCCACTCCACCAACGCTTTGCACCACGAGCCCTGTTTTCTGGCGACGTGGCCTGCTCACTCCCACTTCAACTTCAACTTTTCATAAATTATAAAATAATAATCTTTTCATCCACGTACATAATCTTGCATGTACCGAACATTTGTATATAAGATTATCATTACCATCACGTCACATCTCATGCCAAGTACTAAGCCATCTTGTACGAAACAAACTGAAGTTTTTGACATAACAGTGTTCGTTACCAAACTGTGTGTAATCCTAAAATCTCTAACGATGTCATTTAAAATAACTGTGAGTATGAGCGGGATATACAAGATTTTGATCTGTTTTCTCGGCATATTTACAGAAAATAATCCTGAAAATATTTTAATTTTCATAGGTATAGAATTATAGATAAATAGCAGCGGTAGTATACGACTGTTGTGCGTGAGGTTTAGGGTTCGATTCCCGGGTCAGCAAAATGTGGCAGTAATGCATACATTAATTAGTTAACATTAATTTAGTTTAAGATTTGCAGTGATCTTTACAAACATGTGACTAACGGACACGAAGGACACCCAGACTCGAGACAACTATTAAGACTGCGCCTGCGCGGAATGTGCCTAAACAGGTGGTCACAGTTAAGTGAATAAAATCAACACTTTTTGTTTAATACAAATATAAAATATATATTTACCATAACAATGAATGTGTTTACAATTAATCCGGGTAAAAAACTTAAAATTATATAATATTTTCGCCTACAAAATTACGTAAATTTGCACAACAAATGCAAAAACGTAAGCTCGTGTTACGTGACTTTTAGATGATAACAGTAGAAATCTATCCTATTTTACAGCTTAAACGAAACATAAATAGTTATATTACAATTTGTCCATCCCAAATATTTAAGTTATTGGTTGACAATAAAGATACATATTTATCAAAAAAGCACTTCAAATCCTCCATACAATTTTAATATGGCGGCCGCGCGCCGATTTGCATATGCGCCGCACGAGCTCTGTCATTATCTGTCTACGCTCAGCGCAGTCTTAAGTGTGTGTTCTAGATATTGTGAAAGATTTCGTGATTTTAGAAACAAATATGTTTTCTTTCTTTCTTTCTTTCTTCTTCTAGATCACACAATTTTTTGTACTGTGTGGGGATCGAACGTACAGCACTTGACGCGACCCGGGCAGTCATATTATAGTCTATAACTTTCCTTAAGAATTGGTTATCAAATGCAAAAAGATTTTTTAATTATTCTTAATGTTAGTTCCAGAGATTAGTGCGTTCAAACAGAAAAACAAACAATCTCTTCAGGTTTATTAAGTTAAAATAAAGTATAGATGTAACGAGACAGCGAAACCCAAGATAGATTCCGCTAGTCATAAATATATTACCCCTTTTAATTGTAAAGCATATGTCAGACTGTCGCGAACACTTGTTAAAACTAAGAACTCTGCAAAGCCATAGTAATTATAGTCACAAAGGAGCATACACACGAGCGGCGGATAATCCAAGGTACTGTTGTTATCCGCCTCTAAGCTTCGCGGCGCGGCGCGAGTTGGAAACACTCGCGGATACCCGGATATTAGTTTCTTAAGACTGACTTTTGGTAAGTGTGTTAGTGTCTCTTGATGATAGGTAGGATTTGAATCGTAAAATGCATACTAATTTCAGTCTGCTGATTCTACTGCTTGTATCATGTTTTTGTGTTATTATGTGTAAAAATGCGTTTGAAAAGTTGCGTCACATCTTAGAGTCACCCTTGCTACAATGCCTGAAGACCAAGGTATTCAATCAATGCGTCCTGCCGATCATGACATACGGAGCCGAGACGTGGAACCTGACAGTGAAACTAGCCCACCGATTGCATGTCACTCAGCGAGCTATGGAAACGTGTATGCTCGAAATCTCGTTAAGGGACAAAGTCCGGAACGAGATTATCCGACAAAATACCAAAGTCACTGACGTAGTTCAGAAGTGTTCCAGGCTGAAGCGGCAGTGGGCTGGTCACATCTGTCGCAGAATCAATGATCGTTGGGGCAGACGGGTTCTCGAGTGGAGACCACGACTGGGCAAGCGTAGTGTAGGACGCCCTCCGGCCAGATGGACCGATGACCTGAAAAAGGTGGCTGGAGCTGACTGGATGGCGAAAACGGGAGATCAGGCCTTGTGGCGCACCCTGGGGGAGGCTTATATCCAGCAGTGGACTGCAATAGGCTGAAATGATGATGATAATGTTTAATATTGGCACATTTCCAGACTACATAATATGGCAAAAAATGTATTGACAGAAATGCCCAAGTTGTCTGTGTGTCTGTATGTGTCTCTGAGTGAGTATGTGTGTGTGTGTTAGTGCGCATGTGTGCGTATTAAATAGTTACTTAATTATCGCTTGCTTTAACGATGAAGAAAAGCTTCGTGAGGAAACCTGCAATGTCTTAGAGTTCTATATAATGTTCTAAAAGATTGAAGTCGGCCAACCAGCGTGGTGGATTATGACCTAACCCTTCTCACACTGAGGAGAGGCCCGTGCCCAGCAGTGGGACAGTTTAATACAGGGCTGATATTATTAGTTTATCATAAACAGGTTGGCATGCCGCCGGCGTCTATCACACACGGTCTTATAACGATCGCGGTGATACATCGGGGCACTCACCCCGCTACCTCGGTACGCGACGAGACCACGTGCTAGTATTTACGACCACCGAACCACCGCGGAGTTTGTTTGTCCTGTCATAACATCCTCTGAATACCCCATCGTGAATGTTGACTTGAAATATTAAAGTCTTGTTACTATTTCGTAGCCGCGGCTTTGCTTGCGTTAATCTTAACACGTTCTGGGACACTCGACTTTTTGCAAATGTCATGATATGACACTAGAAAATCCCATACATTTATCATACCGTCTATAACCGTACTACCATATTACATATATTTTTAACTTTTTGATACGACACTAAATATAAACATGAATTTTTTTTTTGGCGTCAATTTTCTCATAATATTTTAGATATAATATAATAATAATAATATTCTACCACATACACACAACACCATCTAGCCCAAACTAAGCAGAGCTTGTACTATGGGTACTAGACAATGGATAAACATACTTATATACTTTTTGTTTGTAAATACATACATATTATACATAGAAATACCCAGACCAAGACAAACATCAATGTTTATGCACACAAATGTTTCACTTGTGCGGGAATCGAACCCGCGACCTGTTGTATGGCTCAGTCTACGCCTTACGGCGCGCCGCCGCGGCGGTGTGAATGTTTTGTTTTAGTGCATAAGCACCGCGTATGTGTGTGTTGAAAGAAAAGAGTTTACTGTGTCACCTACGATCGAATGAAGCTGCGTGATGTGACACGAGATCACATGCTTCCTAGAAATTTCATGGAAAAGCTACGGCTATCGACGGTTTGCCAAATTATATGAAATAAAGTTCGCCGCCCGTAGCCGTACTGTCACGTAACGATGTACCGAGATGACTTCGAAGGGCGGTCTGTCCCGGCAAGTATTAAGGTGCAAACCGGCTTAGATTTAAATCAGTCAAAAATAGTAAATAATTACCAAATTACACAGCAAAATATATTTAAAGAGATCAAAATAAGTCGACGGAGCCCCTATTTTTGGGTGGGTTTACGAAGGAACCTAACATAACCTAACCTTCCGAGACGGACTGCAGTGATTTGAGGCGTATAGGTGCTCGTTACGATATATTTTAGTAAGCATATTTTGGTGTGCAATTACTATTTTTGGTGGTCATTATATTTAATCCCGATTTAAATCATAGATGACACCGCACTTAGATCGCACGAAAATACCCCTTCTTTTTACAAGCGTGAATATATTCATGAATAAATGTACCCTAAAATACTAGTTTCTTTATCCTTACAAGAATCCAACGCGCAACCCACACCACAAAACTAATGATAAATCGAAAAATTAATCCACTACGCCATTCAAGAAATTGTTATGTGTCTATAAAGTATCGGGGTCAGAGACCTACTAAAGTTCGTCATAATGTATTCAGCCGTTTAGGAGAATTTGAATAACAAACAGCAAACAACTGTATGGTAACTTATGATGAATTTGATTTGCTATTTTTTATACCACTTGTGTGACAAACATGCTTACGTATTATGTCTGTCTGACATTATATTAATCTTACTAACTATAGATGTGTAGGTATGTTTGTGATGTTGCTTGGATGTTGTCTACTCAATCATGGGTTAGTCAGTTAGTTGATTGAGCAGCGATAGCTCAGTAGGGAGACCAACAGACTGCAATGCAGAGGGTCTCGGGTTCGAATCCACGTCGCGCACCTCTGACTTTCGGAAATTATATGACTTTTCGAAATTATGTGCGTATTGATTGACAATTATCGCCGGCTCCGTGTCTCGGAAAGCACGTTAAGCCGTTGGTCCCGGCTGCCATGAACATCTACGGCAGTCGTTATTGGGAGAGTGTCGATACAAAGGATCCCACTGGGTCGAAGTGTCGTCGGCCTGCACTGACTGGCTCCCACATAAGATAAGATAAGATAGTCAGTAAGTTAAATACCTACGTGGTTTTCGTATTAAACCTTACAATTCGGCTATTGTGCGTAAGTGACCGACGCAAAGAATCATGGGTTTACATTAAACGAATTTAGATGAAACTTGGTTCACAGATAGATCCTGTTCCAGATTAACATAGAATACTTTTTAGTACCGGTATTTGTTCCCGTGGGATTAACGCAGACAAAAATAATTTGTAGGTAATTTAATATTTTTATACCTTTAATATTGATAATAATAATATACCAACAAAGAGAATTTAAGGCAGCGAAAGTCCTATTTATTTCCAATACCGGGGTTATTCGAAAATTTCTGTCATTTTCATTGTTTGCATAGTGAAGGGGACCTATATGATGATAACTTCATTCAGTCAGATCCTGATTCAGTCAGTGACTAAATCAGGACTTCTCTTATTATATACTAGCTGATACCTGCGACTTCGTCCGCGTAGATTTTAACTAAAAAGTATTTGTCTCCGCGGAACCCTATTTAAAAAAAAGTCAATGTAGCCTAAGTTACTCCTTATAACATCATTTATCTGCCAGTGAAAGTCCTGTCAAAATCGGTTCAACCGTTTCGGAGATTAGCCGGAACAAACAGACAGACAAACAAAAATTTTTAAAATAGATATTTTCGTATAGGTACCTTATATACTTTCATATGCATTAGATAAAAAGCAGTTATTTTGAAATTACAAACAGATACTTCAATTTTATTTATTTGTATAGATAAAATAAATACATGAAGAGAAATCTTTGTACCCTTATGGGGTACAAGGGTACAAAAATTTCTCTTCTCTCATTGTGAACTTATTGCGTGCACGAAGGAGTGTGTGATTTGGCATAATTAAAATGTATACGACGAAGAAATGCAAAATACAAAAAGACCAAAAATAAAATAGTATTGTCCACTAGTAATTATTAAAATACGTTCACTTGTGATAAATTATTTTTCTCAGAAGTAATAAACCCGTGTAACTTCTTACACATGTATTTGTTTACCATAACGAGTTATGAGGGAAAGGCAATTAACATTAATTAATACGTCAAAGATTGCGTGCTTAGATTTTTTATAATTCTAGTGATATGATGAAAAAATGATTTGTGTAGATAGTTTTAAAGACTTCTCCTTTCGAGCTGTTGATTCATTGTAGCAGTTACTTTTGTAACAGCCATCAAATTGTAAGTTTTACTCAATAACATAGGGAATAACAATCTATACTAATATTATAAAGCTGAGGAGTTTGTTTGAACGCGCTAATCTCAGGAACTACTGGCTCGAATTGAATAATTATTTTAGCGTTGGAAAGCCTATTTATTGAGGAAGGTTATAGGCTATATAACATCACGCTACGACCCACAGGGGCGGCGCAGTAACCATAAACGCGAGTGAAACCGCGAGCATATCTAGTTTTAAATAATATTGTTAAATAATACTTAGCTACCTCTCAACAAATAGCTCTCAAGGCCTTGATCAATGATTTATCTTTGATCAAACAACTGCCGCTGTTACTTAATTATAATTTAACTAGCACTCAACTTTGAGAAATGTTTTTAAAGTAATTTTTATCTGATTACTCGCTCGTCTTTCACCTCTTTTATATTTGAGATTGGTTTATAAAAAGGTTGACCAACGTTCTTAAATCAATGGCTCAACTATTTAGTCGTGAATGGCATCGAAAATCGCTTAATTACTCATATTTCACTTATAACTTTAATTTAGTTTAGGACATATCATAGTTTTTATTTACGATCTATAAACATACATAGTCTTAGGGGTAGACAGCTGTGTATGATGATAATGCCATCCGTCCGGGTTTCCCCGGATTTGTCCTAGTTTAGAGGTCATCCGGGGAGCGTCCGGGCGGGGCTTCATTTGTAATCCGGGTTTAAAAATTTAAAAACTTGGGCCGCCCGCGACACACACACTATGCCCGCACGCCGCGATCAACCGACGAACCGACTCGCTAAATTCAACGTCCCGTAACTTTTTTTTATTACACTATGTTTAAAAAAACTTGTTGACATGTCCGAGTTGTGGGCTCTAAAATCTGGCGTTTTCACGCGTCCTGGTTGCCAAATTTTAGAGATGGCAACGCTAGTATGATAAGCACATTTCAACAGCTATGGTTACAGGTTCCACGTAAGCCAATTTCTTGCAGTTTACCGGACACATTTCCAGAATGCCAGCTGGAAGAAAAGAATTTCCTTACATCATGCCGCCCAATAACACTTTACTGAACCCCGCAACACACGATCGAATTCACACTTACGCCACGGCCCACGGGAGCATAGAGGGGATCCAACAACTCTATAGCTATATTTTCTAAATCTACTCAATAAGGAACCATCCCTCCACCCTCTAGGCCCCTACCGGACAATGCAATAACAGTGGTAAAGAGATACATTCCTCACATATTAGTCGAAAGAGGGACAAAATAATTTAGCCTAAGTGAAAGTTTTCTCCTGCAGGGTCTGTACCGAATACCCACAATAACACAAAATATTTATCGGAAATAAATAACATTCAAATCAGTAGGAATAAAGACGTTTTTTTGATAAGGGTACATCCCTATTTGGTTTCTGTTTAGTAGTTTAGTTTTTTTTTATTTTTTTTATTGCCATTGTTGGCAGACGAGCAAGTGGCCCACCTGATGGAAAGTGGTAACCGCTGCTCATGGATTTCTGCAATGTCAGGACACAGCAAAGCCGCTGCCTACCTTGAAAGAAGAACTCTCTTTAAACCTCGATTGAAGAAGAACATATCATAACGCTCGGGAAACAGTGTCCGTTAATATAATAGCAAACGCTTATGTATTTATCGGAATGTATGTCCTATAAATATATGTATTCACGCCTGTTTCCCGCAAGGGAAGGCAGTGACAACGGATTGCCCAATGCTCTCACGACATACAGTCCGATAAATACATAAGCGTTTGCTATTATTTTAACGGTCACTAAACATCTAAATAAAAAGCCAATATGTACCCTTATCTAAAAAACGTCTTTATTCCTACTGATTACGCCGCTGTCATTTGTCGCTTGCTAGAATAACTGAAATTCTAATTACATTTTCTTCATTGTCGGGCCTATTTCCCCGAAAGGAAAAATGGGTGTAATACGTACATTTCCCTAGCTGTAGTTTTAGTTACCACATAATAGCGAGACAACCTATTGCCATCTATCAGTCTGAGTTCCAGACACCGTCGGGATTTCTTGACAGAAACACCCAAAATTAATTTGCCAATTACAGGAATTTAACCCAAAACCTGATAAAGCATTACAGTCGCATGCTGTACCGTTGCGCCAATGAGTCAGTAACCTATTAGAGTATTCGTAATATGGCCTTTCTTTAGAATCTCTCTCTGTCGCTGTCTTTGTCAGCGAATATTCGGCTAAGTTTTATCCTTCAAGTAGTCCTCCTATTTCCTATTTTGTTGTAATTTTCTTCTAAGTTAATCTTTTACCGATCGCATTATGAAAAGTAATAGATAGTGTCAACTTAAGGCTGTCCGATGTACCTGACATATATACCTACATAAATTAAATTAGCCTCGTAAATGATTAGCTACAAACAATTTGCGTAAAGAGACTGCGCCCTAAGTGTAAATTAAATCGTTTGCGATCCTTTTTTGCGGCGGCGTATCTTTTTTTGCGCACTTATTATCATAATTGCGCTCGCGCCGCGATTTTGTATATAATTGAATTAATTGAGCGTTGACAAATTACAATCAATTTCCTTTGGAGTTTTGGGATTACGAGTAATTTAAGAAATGGTTGTATAAAAAGCTTTTATTGCGTTGAGATTATTATTCTTTTTGATATTAAACAATTTCTTTCTTGCGTTAGGTAATTTTTCGAGGCAACATGGAGTCTAAAGATAAGTACGGTATACGACCCGCTACCTACTAAGTATAAGTTATATCGCAGTAAAAGAAATATGGATGACTAGATTTTGTCCGCGGCTCTTCTCGCGTAAATGTAGTTTATTAACTCGGAAGCAGTTTTTTAAAAAAGGTACCCTATCTCTTGTACCCGTGAGAATGTGTATGCGAAATTTTATGATGATCGGTTGAGTAGTTAAGGCGTGAAAGCGTTACAAACAAACAAACTCACATTAACATTTAAAATATTATTTCTGTTATACAACTCAGCCTACCCCTATCTACCTACCATAAGATTAGGTAAACATTGATTATTTGATGTCGTCCTCGATAGCGTAGTGGTTAGTATAACCGACTGCCATGCATGACGACGCAGGTTCGATTCCCGCACAAGTCAAACATTTGTGTGCATGAACATGGATGTTTGTCTTGGTCTGGGTGTTTCTATATATAATATGTATGTATTTACGAAAAAATAAGTATATATGTATGTTTATCTATTGTCTAGTACCCATAGTACAAGCTCTGCTTAGTTTGGGCTAGATGGTGTTGTATGTGATAGAATATTATATTACATTATTCCGATAATGTCAGTAGGAGCACAGAGTTTTGGAATCTGTTTGATAGACAGCAATATTCCTTACTCATAGAAACTGGTACCTAAACCACCGCTGACGAAATGTAGGTGCAATACCTGCCTACCCCTACAGATGTATATAATGTCCTCCAGACCGAATTTCAGTCACGGCGGCCAGTCTTAACGGCGATTGGCCGCCTACGCAGGAGATATTATAGTGCACAAGTGTGTGCGCCAACACAGAGAGTAGTAGAGCCTCGCTGATTTCAGCATGAATAGGCCGGCTCGACCGGGGAAGGACTACCCTCTCACAGAATATCGACGTGAAATACCAGTATTCCCACTGTTGTGTTTTGTTCGGTGAGTGAGAGTGCCGGAGGCCCAATCACACCCCATTCCCCCATCCCACTCCTTTTCCTTCCCACTTACTTTCTTACCATCAGGTGAGCCGTATGCTTGTTTGCCACCTAAATTGTATAAAAAAAAAGAAAACAACTGCACTCTCTGTTCCCTAACTCTCATGACGTGATGGGACGGTAATCCGACACGACCAGAGATCAGGCGCAGGACCAACAAGGGGATGTCTAACACCGCCAACTTCCTAACTCTGGGCTGCTATTGAGATTTCTTAACAGAAAAACCCAATAACTTTTTGTTGGTCGGACCCGGGATTCGAACCCGAGACCTCATGCACAGCAGTCGAATTTACTACCGCTGCGCCACGAAGGTAGTTATATAAGACACTATAATATATATATGACATTATAGTCATAGCAAGCTATTCATCCATTTTGTTTCATATTGCACATGTTTTTATCCAAACAACGGTAATACAAAACTTTACACAGAAGAAATACGAAAGGATTTGTTTTTGATTTACAACGTCAACACTCGTCGGCTAGGAAGACAAACACCGCGTCGTCTAACTAAACACTCGATGTACTCGTAACACCTCACCGTTTCTCGTTTATTTGCCAACTTATGCAGGAGCTCAGTACAAGACGTTTGATTACCTGAAACCAAAATAAATACATTGTTAGGATTTATATTCTACAATATTATTATATATTACGCCTATATATTCTCGACGGATTGGGCAGAAGTGTATTACAGCAACATTGGTCGGTACGATGGCGTAGTGGTTAGTGTAACCTACTGCCACGCCTGAGGTCGCGGGTTCGATTCCCGCAGGAGTCAAACATTTGTATGCATAAATGTTTGTCTTGGTCTGGGTATTTCTATGTATAATATGTATGAATTTACAAAAAAATCCCATTCAACCCTCAAAATTTGCCCCGCGCAATATTATAGTACCCAGTCGCCCCTTACCTCAAGTACATAATATAAAGTACGGTGAGCAAAAAAATATTGATAGGAATTGAAAATAATGATATCCATAACAATATTATAAAATTGAATCAATAAACGTTATAATGACAGTGCTTCAGTGTTAACATTACTAAAATAAATAAAGTATATTAAGCATTTTTTGTCTGACTGTACTTTTTTATTTCTTAAATAATATAGATCTATATGGATAAGAGGCGTATGGGTATTTCAAAAAATATATCCAGTCAAATCCGGTTAGACTAGAAAGCCGACCCCAAGTGACATGGGAATAATAAAGGCTAGGGAGAAGAAGAGAAAAAGAAGATCGAGATTCAAATACTGGATCGGATGGAGAGTATTGGGATTTTTTTATAGGCCAGTCCCGTTCCAGGAATTATTCCTGTATCGCAGTGGAGTTTACAAATATTTTAACAATAGACACAAAGAACATTCAGAGTCGAGACAACCATTTATGGATTTCACAAATGTTTGTCCCGTGTGGGATTCGAACCCACAACACGCGGTGCAGTGGCTACCCCTAAACAATTACGCCATCCGTGCATGGTACCCTTGGTAGGCGGTCATAAAACTATTAAACCGATTATTATGAACCGTTTAAACAAAGGGCAGCTTGTGGAATTCGAGTGGCAGTGAAATACGTTGTATACATGGAAATAGCGTCCCTTGGGATGGCCGGTATTTGTTAGGGCACGGCACGAATATGACTTATCTGATTAATGGGAACTGACCACCATGCCTTGTTATTGCTAGTAGTTGCGTGATATGCGACTGCTCGGGTTCGTATCGTGAGTAGAGTCAAGGAGTTATTGGGTTGTTCTGTCAAAACAGTTTTAATAGCTGCTCAGAGATAGGAAGTTGGCAGTGATGACTAGGAATACTCCGGTCGGGTAGGATTACCATGTCATCAGATTATGAGAGTGAGGTAATAGAGAGTGCACTTGTGTTTTAGTAGTCACTATAATATGGCTGCATGAGCAGATGGTCAGCCTCTATGAAGATTGGCCGCCATGATAGATATTCGGTATATAAGACTTTGCTTGCTAGGGTTTGTAATTTAGGAAATGTAATTTTATATAATAACTAGCTGTTACCTGCGACTTCATCCACGTAGATTTTAACTAAAAAGTGATTGTCTCCGCGGAAGGCTATTTTTTTTTCTAAAATCAAAGTAACCTAAGTTACTCCTTATAACATAAGCTATCTGCCAGTGAAAGTCTTGTCAAATTCGGTTCAGCCGTTTCGGAGATTAGCCGGAACAAACAGACAGACAAAAATTTAAAAAATTGATGTTTTCATATAGGTACCTTATATAGTATCATATGCATTAGATAAAAAGGTGTTATTTTGACATTGCAAACAGACACTTCAATTTTATTTATTTGTATAGATGTATAGATATCAGCCCTGCATTAAACTGTCCCGCTGCTGGGCACGGACCTCTTCTCAATGTGAAAAGGGTTAGGTCATAGTCCACCACGCTGGCCCAGTGAGGGTTGACAGACTTCACATATCTTAGAGAACATTATGTAGAACTCTTAGACATGCAGGTTACCTCACGATGTTTTCTTTCACTGTTAAAGCGAGCGATGATTAACTATATAAGACCTCTGCGTAGCAGTCCAACGGTCTCCCATAGGATGGTGCATAATTTAAAAAATCTCTTCATTTTTATAAGTCATACATAATCCCATATGCAAGCCAAGAGCGCGCTGCTTCTAAGACTTCAAATAAAAATCTAAAACTCTCCGTCCAAATCGAAAATCAAACCGGAGGCTATAAAAACAGTATAATACAGACGTACACCTAAACCCAAGAAAACATTTCTAAACATAGTAACATTTAATAATACCAATTAGCAAAACTCCATAAAGATTAATATACGAACGAGAGGGGTATCCTTATAATTACGTGAATGTTATCGAACGTAAACATAACTGTCAGATCTGTCGTACAATAAACAAGACTATAAATAGAAATTCAAAAGGCTTTTGTGAATTAAGATAACAAAATATCGAAATATAAAGTTACACGCCCGCCAAGTCCCTTGGGATAAAAACCGACGGACAGACTTTGCCGTCACCGAACTACTACGACTAGGGTTGTCTCCTTCGCTTCAGTTATGTACACAGCGTGTTAAAAAATCAAAATCAAAAAAAATTTATTGAGTCAGGTTACAAGGTAACACTTATGAATGTCAAAGTTATACTAAATTTTTTCTGTGAATTTAGTTTTACTGCCACGTTTAGCAAAGCAAGGGTGTAGGGCTCATGAGAAGAACGGGCAAGAAATGTTTAGTCATATTCAAGGGTTGCCAGTATGCTGATTTTTATTAAGGCACATAAAAATACAGAATGTAGTTTAGTATCAAACTATTGTAAACAGATTTTATCAAAAGAAGGGTTCTTTGACAAATTCTTAAAGTGAACCGACACTTTAAATAAAATCTTCTTTCTCTAAAGTCTAAACGGTTCTAGAAAAAAGATTTGATTTTAAGTTTCGCCAATATATCGGTTGGTTTTAGCAGCCACGGTCAACTATAGACTAAGGATTGTGAAGGAGATTGTGTTTGCTGAATAACATCATAAGACCGAATTTCTGGCACAAACACCAAATGATCTGATAATCACTTTAAAATAGTTTTGTATCGATATATACCAGGTAAAAAATGTGTGATCTTGAACATGTTGCACCGATTATGGAAATTTTTCGGGAAGGTTAGGCACTACGGATTTCGTCATACGTTCTCAGAACTCTTATAACTTGTCGATTTAAGATTTTCGCAACCTGATCTTTCAGAAAAGATTAGCTTAGGGTTTTCGCCTTCCAATTGTCATCAACCTTTTTACGGTTTTATTAACATTGTGCCTTTATCCTTAAATATCCCTTTTTACGCAGGCATTTCAAAACAAAATAAATAATCAACCTCTCTTTGTTTTCTATTTAAACAACTATATTCTGAAAGTAGCAGCTGAATGACTTTAATGAACTAGCTGACCCGCGCAACCTCGTCTGCGTCACATAAGAGAATTTTCTCCATTTTTGCAACATTTCAATTGATGCTCCGCTCCTATTGGTCGTAGCGTCATGTTATATAGCCTTCCTTGATAAGTAGGCTATCCAACCTTAAATATTTTTTTCAATTCGGACAAGTAGTTTTTGAGATTAGCGCGTTCAAGCGAACAAACTCTTCAGGTTTATAATATTAGTTTGTTTACCAAATAACGCAAGTATGGAAAAATGGACTACGGATAAATAATAAGGCGACGCCGCGACGTTTGCCGGATCGAATCCGATTCCTAACGTGAATTTACTATTACTACTTATACTAACTAGAGCGAGCAAAATTTCTTTTGTATTACTTTTATCATAAAGTGCATTGTATTCTAGTATTACGGTATCGTACAATGCATTTTATGATAAAAATAATACAAAAGAAACGAAAAGTTAATGACATTGTGTAAATAATAAAAGTTTTACAACTATAACCGGACTACGTAAACACGGGGTCTAAAAATGACGAATTTAAAATTTATATACCCTATGTCACCCTGGCCATTATTACGAATCTATTGACACCACATTCAATAAAATCAGTTCAGTAGTTTAGGCGCTACGGTGGAACATACAAACATACATACCCAGGCAGCCAAAATCATTACCCTTCCTTTTGGCTTTGCCGTAGTCGGGTAAAAAGGGCCAAATCTATACTAAAAAAGTGAGTCGTAAAATCGTGGGTTCGTGGGCTGCACTAATGTAACAGCAGCTCTATAACTTACACCCTCATTTGACATTTACGACGTGCATTGTAAAGTATGATAAGCAGAACACTTTTATTTAGCAGAATAAACGCCTTTTATAAACAATGTTTAAACACGACCATTGGGTGACTGAACCTACCAGAAGCTTTCATTGGTGAAGCTTAAATAGAATTTGACTTTTTTATTGTTATCCTAATTATATTACTGCCTCCGTGGTGCAGCGGTAGTGGATGCGACTGCTGTGCATGAGGTCTCGGGTTCGAATCCCTGGTCGGGCCAACGAAAAATTATTGGGTTTTCTGTTAAGACATCTCAATAGCAACCCGGAGTTAGGAAGTTGGCGGTGTTAGACACCCTCGTGCCTCGGAAAGCACGTAAAGTCGTTGGTCCTGCGCCTGATCTCTCTCCGGTCGTGTCGGATTACCGTCCCATCGGATATTGAGAGTTAGGGAACAAAGGGAGCACTCGTGTTTGCGCACACGCTTGTGCACTATAATATCTCCTGCGCAGATGGCCAGTCTCCGTTAAGACTGACCGCCGTGGCCGAAATTCGGTCTGGCGGACATTAATATTATAGATACGAATCTGACTTTGTTTGTTTGTTCTGCTTTTACACCTTAACTAATCGACCGAGCATTGAAATTTCGCATACACGTTACCAGGAGAACAGAAAAGGACATACCTTTCATTCAGAGAAAAGTACTGTTGCTAACCTAACCTACATTTAAACGAGCGAAGTCGCGGGCAAAATCTAGTAATCAATACGTAACGTTATTCAACATTTAAAGTACAAATAATTTTAAAAAATTGAATATACACTCCAAAACAAATAAGATAATTCTTTCAAAAAAGCGTAAGTAATTATATTATCAAATGAAAGAAAAAGGATGGTATGTACTTAATTATGATGTAACTGCTATTTGAATGCAGGCGCACGAGGGAGATAACGAGATATCCACACGCCCGCACTTTTTCCTACATCCAAATTTAAAATAGGTACTAATTGCTCTTCCATATTCCAACCAATTGCGATACTGTTTTACTAAAAGATCTCTTTTAAATTAATTAAATTTTAAAAAGTCAAACATAGGCAACTATCGGGATAAAGATTATCCTATATACTCCAGTTTCATCCAAATCCGTTTAACAGTTAACGCATCATTGAGTAACAAACGTTTTTACAGTTTTTACATGATAATAATAATAGGATTATATTTACGGCGTGAATTAAGTTAAGTATAGTTAGAATTACTTTCGCTTTCTAAAATACGGTTCAACACAAACATTTCTTTACTGATGGTCAAACGCATGTCATGTGATTGGCTACCTGAATTTGCAATAGCCAATCAAATCGCGCGACCATTTTTGTTTTTCTTTAGCCTTTTAAACACCGGTTGTTACAAAACTAGAAAATCTTTGACATAAATTATAGTAAGATCCTCCAGACGGAGTTTCAGACCTAATTCACCATGTGCTTTTAATTTATAATTTTATTTAGGGTTTTCCTTCATGTGAAACTAGCGAACCTCAAATAATACTGTCAATTTGAATAACTTTACGATGACCGGGATTCGAACCATGACCACACAGTATAGCAGTCGCATCACTACCGCTGCTTCAACGGGGCTGATGATACCACACAAAAAGGATAACTTGAAGTTAGCTCGTGGCAACCCTACCGAGGAACATTGTTCCCGCGTCGCGATTGCAGTAATATTACTTATGAAATAAAAGAGGTCGGGAGCTCTTTCGAATTGCAAATTTCCGTAACTTATGCGCCTCCTCGAATCGCCATTAGCAAATTACTGTCTTCGTTCAGTCTTATATAACACTGACAATATGTCCAGAATAACACGCCGGCTATACATCATATTGAATCACTTTCCTAACTTATGATAATAGACGAATGTGTCTGCGATATGCGGTAAATCTTGTTTTTTTCTATTCGTCTCGGCGGACGGCGTCACTCGTAATTTTACGATCTCCACTGATTTTTATACGATGTCATAATGGGTAGTGTCGTTGACCTCGGCTGGGTAAATACGCAATACGCGAAATCATTTTTTTGAAGTGAAAACTTCTTTAGGCGCGTTGTGCACTTCTTGGGTGATCAAAAATCATGGAGCTCGCGTCATCGTCATGCTTCCACGCTTTCCATTTTTGAATTATTTTAGAATATTAACAAAATCTCAGAAATGGTACGCCCTATGCAAAAAATAACGAAATTTTGATCCCCTTAATAACCACCAAGAGAGTATCAGGAACTAGAATCCGAAACGCACTGTTTTTTTATGTTAAATCTTCTTTAGGCGCGTTGAGCACTTCTTGGGTGAACAAAAATCATGGAACTCGCGTCATCGTCACCAAACGCTTTCTATTTTTGAATTATTTTTGGTTTATAATTTAGTTTATAAACAAATGTTTATGATCAAGAATTAAAGTTTTCACTTCTATCGGCAGTCCCCAAAGACTGCCCCAATTATTTTGATCATATAAGCGCTTCGGAGTATTTCTTTGCGCTCAAATTATGGCTTGCTAGTTTTGCTTGTGGCTTCGTCCGTGTGAATTGGAACATATTCCGGAATTAAAGGTGTCTTATGTGTTAATACGGGATATGGTCTATATGTGTGCCGAGTTTCTAAAAAACGGTTAACGCTCATCTTTACAAAGTTACATCATATTACACATTATTGCTGCTTTCTGTTTGTTTTTATTACACACTAACTGTTCCCTGCGGTTTCACCCACGTTTATGATTACTGCAAGGCTCTCGTGGGTTGTAGCGTAATGTTATATTTGCTTTGTTATAGAAAGATCCAGGAGGATAAAATAGTTTTCCTATGGTGAAAGAATAACTAAAATCAGTTCAGTAGTTTCAGAGTTTATCGATTACAAACAAACATACACAAATGTATGTACCATCGTCGAGAATCGAACGGGGCGGTTGTTCCCGACATAATACTCCTAAAATTTGTTTGTACAGGGTACCCACACCTAAATTACGGTAAATAAATTGCGTCACAAGCCCCCTTGGGACGCTACAACAATCTTCTCAAATCGTTGTTGAAAATTCAATGACATTCGCCCGAGGCGAACACTTACGATATCTTTTTACGAGTCACAAAAAAAATGGTAGAAACTTTTTATCGGATCCAATTTTGTTCACTAACTATGCCGGGTGGATTTGTGATAAGCTTTTTATAACTGGGGTGAGTTAGCAGCGCCAGCCATCTTGCGTGATGGGACGTCCAGCGCCCGAGGAGATGCTAGAGAGATCACATGTACAGATCCCATCTCGGGTGCAATCATGAAATAAAGGCTCCAATGTCTTGTTATAGAATAAAGCCCTCGTTTGAATAGTACCTATCATGATAATAAAAATAGTTTTACGTCTATATTCTAGACTATGTATATAAACATACATAGATTCACGCCTGTTTCCCAGAGGGCTAGACAGACACTACGGATTTTCATTTGCTACGATCCTGACACACTTCTCTGCCTTCATTCACTTTCATCACATTCCTCATACACGCTCGCCGGTTTAAGGTGCTCTTAATCTGGCCTTTGTCCAAAACCTCTCCAATCCAAGAAACGTTCGCCTAGGTCTGCCTCTTGTGACTGTTCCAGTCACACTAGTCTTATAAACTTTCTTAGTCTTTTCTCGTCCGTTCATTCTACATGCCCAAACCAGCTTAACATTCCCTTTTCTATTCTCGTCACTATATCCACTTTCATGCCGCATCTCTCTCTAATCACACTCTTCCTTATTCTATCTTTCAGAGTCACACTACTCTCAGCGCTCTCATTTCTACAGCGTTTATTCTGCTCTCATGCTTCTTTTGCCATACCCAACTTTCATTTTCATATGTATTATACGAGTCTTATTTAACTCAAATCAACATCGATATCATAAAGATATTCTCTAAAAGTCAAATAAAGGGCAGATGGTCATATGTCGAATGCCTAACCAGTTTTAGCTCACATAACACATTAGACAACTCCCTAACAAAGTAACTAAGTAAAATAAAAACACAAAGAAACACACAGAAAAAAGGTTATAAATCTCAGAATTGACAGTAGGGAACCATAAACAACTGTCCAAACCATAGACGAAACCTGTTTAAAACTTTTACGAATACGCAGGTATTTTAATTATGGGTTTGTAAGACAAACCGCCTATGGCCAAACAAGGTGAAGTTGTCACAAGTAACTTTATTGGTATATAAATGGTTACTTTTGTGAACAGTCACGTTTTCAGTTCAATGTTAACTTTAAGGTCAATGTCCTTTAAGTATATATCTGTTTAGGTAAACGGATCAGATCGGAGACGTTCTGGATTAAGGCCAGGTTAAGAGCACCTTAAACCGACGGGCGTGTATGAGGAATGTTATGAAAGTGAACGAAGCCAGAAAAGTGTCAGGATTGTAGCAAATGGAAATCCAGTCTCTGCCTACCACTCTGGGAAACAGGCGTGAATCTATGTATGTATGTACGCAAACGGAGATCGAAGGTATATTAAAAATATCAACGGTACGATGCTAAGAATATGTGGATCTATATGTTACCCGAATAAGTTATTTTAAACTTAATTTTGCCTGCGGCTCGCGAAAATGTAGGCTACGTTAGTTTTAACAGTACTTTTTTCTGGACGAAAGGTATCCTATGTCCTTTTCTGTTTTCCTGATAATGTGTATGCTTAATTTCATGATGATCGGGTAAGTAGTTCAAGCGTGAAAGCGTAATAAACAAACTCACATTCGCATTAATTATATTAGTCAGGATATATATATATATATATATATATATATATATATATATATATATATATATATATATATATATATATATATATATATAGATTTGTAGTGATACATCCCCTAAGGGGAAAGGCAAGGGTATAACACTCTCTTACTCACTCTTCCACTCTTTTGCTATCTGTTTTAAGTCCCAGCACACCTCTAGAATTAGTGTCCAACTTGAGTATAAAACCCAGAATTTAACCCGGTATTTCCAATGACAGTAATTTTGCATAAATTTCGTAACTAGAGTGCCCTACATGGTTTACAAGGGTGAATACGATGACATCACTTACACTACAGTACGATTGAAACTACCCTCCATGAAAAATTATTTGCGACATATTTCAAGCACGTTTAAATCGAATTGTGAAACCACGCCAACACCCTCGCCGCGGGCCCCGGTCTAATTAACCCACACGGAAAAAATCGCAACACAAATGTACATTGTTTCAATTCATCGACACGAAATACTTTTCATATTTCGACATTTCGCACACCCCAAGTGTGAGAAGGGCGTCGCGCCCGCGGGGCGTCGAAAATTAAATGTGCCTATGGAGGTGAATGTCAAACGAGGATGTTGCTGGATAGGCGGTTTCTCGTGTACCGACCCAGCCCGCACAGCGGACACCTTTAAACTGGCGCAAAAATATATTATGCAAATTGAGATTTATACGCGCGTCGAAGGGAGGGACTTCCCAAACAGAAAGTATCTGTGTTATCTATACCTATATAAAGAGAGATTGCTTGTTTTCCTTCAACATAATCTTGGAAATTACTTTGTATTTTCTTTTGTTATTTTACCATCGCATCGAGTCAATTTAGAATATCAGCTCGGAGCCAGGAACAGTAAAGCACGTCACGTCCTTAACATCAAGCCAATTTTGCGTCCAACTCGTTGGAACTTTCTGATTTCAATGATTCAAAACAAGAATTTCAAGTTTCGATGAAAACAAGTATTACAAGAAAACTTCAATTACTTTCGGAAATAGATATCAAGTCCAAAATGCACGTCGTATGAAAAGAGCGCGTGATCCGGCTCGTATAAACTAAAGAAAAATAGTTAACCCCAAAATGCGAGCGAGGGACAAAATTACCTACCCAAAAGTATTTGCAGACGGCTTAATAAGAAGCGCGTAATTATCCGCAAATCCACCGACGGCAGAAGAGCCCATATCCGTAAAGGACTTGAGTAAACTCAGTTTGGGTACCGCCAGTAATAACTTTTTGCGAAGTATGCTAACCTAACCCAACATTGAACGAGAGTTTCTCCTTACATAATATTGACAGCGACGTATATCTGTCGATATTTCATATATTTGCATTTCCGCTTAGTTACTGTAAAATCATTCCGCCTTTGGGGCGACAACGCCGTTTATACCAACCACCTAACTGTGTACTGATTACTTTTATAAAAAATCTTTTGAATGGGCACCTAAAAGGAAATATAGAAATGGTTTTTATATACCTTTGAAACATTTATTCAAATAAACTGTTTCATCGCGAATTAAAAGGTATTCTGAATATAGTAGATGCTTCATCTTTACAATTTCAGACTTGTCAAGGACGGGCGGTTGGTTTTACAGACTATAAAAAGTGAAACACTTTCCGAAGCACATACCTTGTGTGAAGCGAAGATCTAATAAAGTGTAAACGTCTGAAACTTGGTGAGTTCACCACATAAGACACGATTGCCACTAAATTATGAATCGTATAAACACGAACGCTCGAAACTTGCGAGTTATTACGTAGTTCATATCAAAATTTTAAATTGAACTATAAACTTGCTTAATTCAACCGGGGTTGGAAAGGGGTGAGATATATTTTTGAACGTAAATGTGGCATTAAGCGGTGGTGCGAGAGAGAGGGATGATGTGAAAAGTCTAGCAGTGACGTAAATTGGTACAGCAGCGGAGATGATTCGTGGAGACATTTTTATTTTACATAGCGCGACCTTCTCGCGTCCTGCTCTGTTCTTTATTAGGTTAATCTGTGCGTCGCGTCATCTCTTGATGGAGCGCGCCCCTTCAATGCTCAGTGCGTTGGTAACGTTCATCAATTTTACATTGAATCATTTAATACATCATTTGTTTGCGTGTCGTGCGGAAATTAATAAAAAAGCTCAATTTGATTTTCATTGAAATAAGCAGAGTATTTAGCGGAAAATATAGCCTACTTCGTGGTTAATGGTGGCCATTACTCGTCAGCATTCGTTTAACCAACATCGGTATTTACGACACGGCGGTAGTCAGCACTATATACGTGGAGCATACACACACTGAACCCTTTAAATGCACACAGGGGCGGCGAGAAAGCATCACGGACGTCGATCAGTGAGCAAACACGCTACCGCGTCCGCCCCACGCTCCGCTCGCCGCAAATTGAATCGTGACGTAATATTTAACGTAGACATTTTGCGCTACCCTCGCCCCGGCGAAATTACGCGACACAGCCTTGCCCGGGAATAACTTATCATATAGCTCGTTTAACTCAGCCATCAATAAGTCATCGTCGAATAATTTTATTTTGATGTCGACTAGAGCTCAGCTGCCGTGTAATTCATTTCCGTAAAGTTAAGTCATGTAGATAAATTTATATCGAAATATAAGATGACGGCATCGCTCGGTAATATTAGGAGAATTTATTTTAAAATTACTTTGGCTATAGGTAAATGAGAAACTTTGTGTTTTCTTGTTATCGCGTCTTTCAGCGCCGAGCTGTCGACACTTCTCTAAGATGAAGAAAATATAAACACAACACAAGGCGTTATTCCGTTAAAAATATTCAAAGCGTTTATTCCCCTCAAGTGTACTCATTGACTAGATTTAACCGCGGCGCCGGTCGCGTTAAATAGATTTTGTCTGTGTATATTGTTCTGAATGAATGGCGCCCTATGTCATATTCTGTGCCAGTATCAACGTGTATGCGAAATTTCAAGCTAATCGGTCGAGTAGTTAAAGCGTGAAAGCGTAACAAACCGACCAAACACACATTCGCATTTATAATATCTACTAGATGTTCCCGCGGTTTTACGCGCGTTTATCGTTACAGCGCCGCCCCCGTGGGTCGTAGCGTGATGTTATATAGCCTATAGCCTTCCTCGATAAATAGGCTATCCAACACTAAAAGAATTTTTCAAATCAAACCAGTAGTGCCTGAGATTAGCGCGTTCAAACAAACAAACAAACTCTTCAGCTTTATAATATTAGTTATAGATTAATTACGATTATATTCGGCTGATAATACTTTTATTCGAATGGCGCTCACAACATTTGCGTTGCAGCTACATCGTTATAATGCGTCAACACACAATACGGAGTTTAATACACGCGTCGTATGCATGTACGTGTAGAAAGGCTCTTGTAAAATAGGCCGAGCCTCTTGAAGCGACACACTTGTCGTGTTTGCCCGACTCACTCGCAGTGTTGGCGCGAACATATCGCTTCCCTGATATCGGTAAACAATTTACACGTTTCCTATACAATACAAGCGGTGTACACTCCGGGATGTATTTATGTGTGTTGGGTACAAATCTTGGGAGGTGGGGTAAAATGTTCCCGCTCGCCGTAAGAGGGTTACGTGTTATTGATGTATTGCTTGTTACGTATTTTTGTCTGTTTAGTTCGTTATATGCATTACATTACTGGCACCGTACTACTTTGAGTGAATGAGTCAGTGGAGAGAGCCGTCGATGACACGCCCGATTATTTTCGCTCGTATTTATCGGGTAGAGTGGTGGTGAGGGAATGCTCTTTATATTCAGTTGTTATTTAATAGTGAAGGGTTAATAAGTAGGTAAGTAAAATAATGTTTATAATGGTTCCTACATAACGTAATTTTGGTAACATTTGACACAATTACATTTAATATTGTCTTCTGTTTACGAGAATGTTATTCATTGAAATTAAACTACTATATACGGATTTTATCGCGTAATAGTATAGTAATAGTATAAATAGTTTTAATAGTTTCAATAATTTAATTAGCTTAAAAATTTGTAAAGTTTAATAGTAATAGTAGTGTAACAGTTTTCAAAATTTTGTAATAAAGTGTCAAATAAACAACGCGATAAAATCCGTATATAGTAGTTTAATTTCAACAATTACATTTTTTTATAATAATAGACAATCTTTACGTTTGTTAGGTTCCGTACCCAAAGGGTAAAACGGGACCCTATTACTAAAACTCCGCTGTCCGTCTGTCACCAGTCTGTATCTCATGAACCGTGATAATTAGACAGTTGAAATGTTCACATATGATGTATTTCTGTTGGCGCTATAACAACAAATACAAAAAACAGAATAAAATAAGTATTTAAAGGGGCTCCCATACAACAAACGTGATTTTATTTGATAATGGTACGGAACCCTTCGTGCGCGAGTCCGATTCGCACTTGGCCGGTTTTTTATTATTGTGACTTTGTCTTTTTGGAGAATAAAATGGTTTGAACATTATAGCCGAATGTATGAATGAATGAATCTATTACTTTTTCTGGACTTATACTTGTCAATGTATAAACATTTAAAAGTAACACACGCGTATTACTTTACCAAAATAGAGTCGTATTTGCACTGTCAACGCGAGGAACAAAGACGAGAGGCCGTATATACCTCTCTTAGTACTATTTTAGATAACTTACGACAGAAGAAGACAGTGTCATCTATACATATAGCATTTTCAGTGTCGTTCATAAAGTAAGTTTAAAATTTTTGAAGTGAAAACTTCTTTTTGCGGCGTTGTGCACTTTTTTGTGATGGGTAAAAAATGTTAAACTTGCGTCAGGACACGTGACCTGATCGAAAATTCGTAAGACGGAGGAAGAATTGTCATGTTTGTGTACGATAGCGCAATAAATGAATATTGTATTTTACCACATAAATGATAGTACTTTTATACTGATAATTAAAGCAATTCGTGCAAAATTATTCCCTAACCATTCCAAAATATCAAAAATGCACAACGTTAATATTCAAGTTTTCACTTCTGCCAGCACTCCCGGAGTGCAACCCGTTGTTTTTTTTTATTTTTTTCTTTATATATACAATCTTACACTATCATTACAGGTACACCCAATGCGATAATATAATTAATATTACTTTGCTAGTAACTCGAGGGTCACTCTCACGAATTCCGCCAACGTACAATTAAAAATGTCAAACCTTTGTGAGACGCTATTTATTAATCGTATGGCTCTTGTAACCGGGGCAAACTTGCCAATGTTAGTGCGAGCCACCGGGACATCGAAATCTCGCGCTCTCAGAACGTGCAGACTAACTAATAAAATAAATGCGAATGTGATTTTGTTTCTGTGCTACTTTCGCATCATAACTGCTCGACCGATCATCATTTTATTTCGACATTTTATAAGGACATATTTCAAGGCCTTTTATTCAGCAAAAAGTACTGCTCCCAAACAAGCGTAGCAACAAGCAAATTTTAGTACTGCTATAAAACAACAGAAAAACACCTCATAAGCTCTGAAAACACACACAACACAGATATTTTTGTTTCCCTGTATCCTAACCTAACAAGCGTAGGTATCGACATAGTTAATCCTATCTAGAAGCGCCACTGTCACATCTATGATCAAGCCAATCACTCACCAACTACGCCTTTGACACAGTCTAGCCGAAACAGCTACCGAATCTAGTTTTTACACATCAGTGGACGAGACTAAGCTTGTCGAAAGCTATCGGCTTTGTACAGTAGGCTGTCTGGACGGTTCAATGGCCAATTATCAGTTAGCAGTACTATAACACAAGTCTAGGCTGGGAAATTATGTACTTACAAAGCTTTGTAGTAAAGGAATTACTCGATCAAAGCTACTAAATATATAAAGTTTAATATACAAAAGGACGTAAGCAGAAAGAAAAGAAGCAACGGAAAATTGCTTTAAAGAAAAACAAGACTATTTGAACGTGAAATCGAACTTTGCATCTCAACATCGGTATGATACTAAAGTGATACATTTATGCTACAGATTTTCAGGGAGTGAGTCAAAGATAATACAAACAATCAAATACAAAAACAATAACACAAAAACAAAAAACTGTCGCTGTTGTTGTCTGATCTTGACGAGCTGTCATACTAGCGTGCTAGCCATTAACCATCGTGGAAGGGTTTTTTTATTACTTTCATACACATCACACCCTTACACAGCTGTCACATATGCCCAACAACAATTTTACGTAAATAGTATTGATTTAGGTAAAATACAATAACTCAATCACAAATACAACCACGCAAATACAAATACAATACTAATAATAAAACAAAGGTATTATAAATATGTATTAGAATACTGCATAACGTTCACTCAAATACAAATACAATCGTTCCAAATACAAAAACTCAAATACAAAATGGCGGCGTAGCGACCGAATCCAGCGTTCGTATATCGCTGGTGCTGTCTGAACCGATCTGGCGCAGCTCGACGGGCTGTCATATCGGCGCACTAACCAATTACTCAACACCTGCGGCCGCGGCTTATTACAACGGTTTTCGACACTTTCATCTACTCCTAACTTATTTATACAGACGGCTTGTTAACTGCATTTGAGATTTGCGATTATAAGATTTCACTATCAGATTAAAGTCGTATCAATCGTAGTTTAAACTTCGAAGAGAATTTAACGTCTGTTCACGTATTTTAAATACGTCAGTCTTGACAGTTTAAATTCTATTCGTCGTTTGAATTGATAGGTAGCTATGAGTTGAAGGGATTACGCTATATTTATAGTACCTAAGCAGTCGAAATTATTGATCAATCAAATCAAAATCTTTAAGTTTTAGATGAAAAGAATGTTGTCGTCAGAGTAATCTTGAATTCTAAGCATTCCGGTCTAGAATCATTTTCGAGTTAGAGGGAGATCTCGCTGGACATTTAGATTTTTGCTTTTGGTTCCTTTGTGATACGTCTTGAACTATCTAATTAATAATTGTCACCATTCATAATCAGTTTAGGTCCATTGCTGGATGTAAGCTACAGAAACAACCAATGACAATTGTCCAAAATACAAACCCGGGCATTTCACTATAGCTAAAATTTAAAAGTAATGTTAAACATGTTATGTCTTATGTATAATAGTGTACCTAATAGCTGTGTATTGGTACGATTCTCATTTTATTTTGACGTGACTACGTCTAATAAATCGATGAACGCCGGCTGCACGCACGAAAAAGGATGACTCATTGTCCCGTTACGCTCATTGTCCCGTTACGCTCATTGTCCCGTTACGCTCATAGTAACGTTACGGGAAAGACATTTTGTTATGACGTTGTCACGTTAAACTATCCTCCGTAAAAGGACTTTACAGACAAACAATTTTTATTTTATTTTCTTTTCTTTATGTTTTATCCGCAATTTGTTTTCATATTTTTTGTTTTATACAGATAATTCACGTTCATAACGTTATTTTGTCGTTAGCAACACAGTCCATTGTGATCATGTAGTGTTCACATAGTTAGGAACTTAGTTTAGAACATAAACTGTAATATGTATTTATTTTCAAACCTACTTGTACTTTGTTCTGTTTTGTGTACCTAAAAAATAAATAAATTAAAATAAATAGCTACCGTTCCAATGAGATTACTAAAAATAAACTAACTATAAAACCTTTTAGTTTAAACAATCGTAAAAAGTAATGCACGGTTTTATTCGAAGCATAACTTAGGAATAGTCTAATACCAGGCTTACAAGGATTTTGTTAAAAATATGACACACTTCAGGCTTTAACTTGAAATATTTACTGAAATTAGGTAAACCTTGAAATTCTGAATAGCAAGAGCACATTTTAGTGGTCTAGGAATTCAGAGCTCTCTTTGTCTGTTACATTTTAGATGGATAGGTCACGGTGGGACCTCAATACTAATAGCGTTTCGGAAATGATATATTTGTGGTTTGGTTAGAGATAGAAATTGAACATCATAATGACTTTTATATTTTCGGGTTGCATGCTTTATTAAATGGAAAACGCGTATTACCGCAATTATGCCCAATACATATATGTATGTATGTATATGTCTTTTAAAAAGCTATTTAAATACTGAGCTTTATAATACACATTTTCGGTTATATAAATCTGAAATTAAGTACCATATTAATTATTTTAGATTAACGTTTACTCACATGAATCCTATGAGAAATCCTATAAACGTCTTATGTGTTAATCCAGGACTTAGTCAGGTTCATCAAAATCCATTCAACGAACATCCAAACATTTTCACAGACTTTCAAATATACATTTTACCCGCGGCTTCACTTACGTTAATGTAGATTTTGTAGATACATTTCTATTACTCGGGAGCAGTACTCATTTCTATATGAAATGTACTCTATATCCTTTTATATACTTCTGACAATGTGTACGCGTAATTTCACGATGATTGGTCGAGTAGTTTAAGGCTTGAAAACGTAACAAACAAACTCACATTCGCATTTTTAATTTTAGTTAGTATACTAGCTGTTACCTGCGACTTCGTCCGCGTAGATTTTAATTAAAAAGTGTTTGTCTCCGCGGAACACTATTTTTTTTCTAAAATCCAAGTAGCCTAAGTTACTCCTTATAACATCAGCTATCTGCCAGTGAAAGTCCCGTCAAAATCGGTCCAGCCGTTTCGGAGATTAGCCGGAACAAACAGACAAAAATTTTACAATTATATATTTTCGTATTGGTACTTTATATACTTTCATATGCATTAGATAAAAAGCTGTTATTTTGACATTACAAACAGACACTTCAATTTTATTTATTTGTATAGATTAGTAAGATTGCTACCGTGGCACGTACGTAATAGTTGCACGTATTACCTCGCCATCAAAGCGCATGGGGCGGGCAGAGACGCGCATTTTACGCAATAAAACGTATTTGCAGTAGATGGTCGCGTCCATACATTAATATCGTTCGTTCAGCCTCACCTGATTTACGAGCGCCACTACTGAAAACTCCACCTTAGCTGGAAACATAACGGTATACGTTTGGGACGGCCACCACCCTTTCTTCTTGATTCTTTCTTGAGAACCTGAGTCCAGGCTCTAAAAGGAAAGTAGAAGTAGATATCTTCCATTCTCTTCCTTTCTCTATCTTCAATTCATATTCCGAACGTCGGCAACGCGTGATAACCGCTTGCTGTCAAGCAGGTCTTATGGTTATTTGCCATTGTATAAAAAGTGTACCTATTAACTCATTATAGACAGCCTACAGATATGATCAACAATGACAAACTTCATTAACCTCTTAACTAATCCAGTTATCAAAAATACGAAAATATAAAACAGCTATTTAAACAAATTAATAACATAACACAATTTACGTTTTAAATACTCTGGTTAAGCTCGGAAGCCGGCGGCATAGCGTTGGAGGTTAAATCTATACTAATATTATAAAGCTGAAGAGTTTGTTTGTTTGAAAGCGCTAATCTCAGGCATTACTGGTTCGATTTGAAAAATTATTTTAGTGTTGGATAGCCTATTTATCGAGGAACGCTATAGGCTATATAACATCACGCTACGACCCACGGGGGCGGCGCAGTAACGCGTTCAAACAAATATATATACATTCACGCTAATTACTCAGGAAAAGTCTCTAGTTTGCCATTTGCGTTGATACTGGCTTATTTTTATGCTCTTTCTATCTCACTACATTACTTATTTTATCCTATGTCCCCAAATTGATCAAAGAACGTTCGGCTAGACCTTTTCCTTCTCCTTGTCTATTCACATTTGCCTTATATACCTTCACTAAAATAATAAGGAGGAAGGGCAAGAGAGCTCGAGGACAGTCCCCAACCAGATGGACCGATCAAGTAAAGCACTCATCTTCAACCAAACTCAGCTCGGTGGTCAGAAGTGCCATGAACAGGAACCGATGGAGGCAAATCGTTCGATCCAAGTGTGGATTATCCAACGATGATCACGATCCTCAGACATGAGTAACCGACCATAGAGAGAGAAAATAATAAATGCGAATGTTAGATTGTTTGTTTATTGGTTGCGTTTTCACGCCTCAACTACTTAATTGACCATCTTGAAATCATCGTTACCGAGATATAGAAAATTATTGACATATAATAAAGCGAGCAAGTCCGCTGGTAAAATCTAGAAGTCGATATTTTGTCGACTATTCTTTCCACATGTCTAACCTGTCTAATAAATACAAATCCCTATTCTATCATAAAGGTCATTAACCTCACATTAGAGACAAATAAAAGCTACGAAAAGCTAGAAAAACAAATTTTACATTTTCCGAACAATAAATTATATTGTGAAGACAATATAAAATATATCTAACGTCTAATGATTTAGTGCTTGCTAAGAAGGTCGTATATCTTCGTGCGATGTGTATAAATCAAACTATTTTGTAATCTACTGACGTAGTGCATTCGGCGTAACGTTTTACTTCTGAGAAAATTGGCAATGGATTTGACAATCTCTTGAATAAAATGGCCAAATGGAAGCGGTATTAATTACTGTTTATTTGTTGTTAGATTGTTAATTAGATAATCACACATATTAATTTATTTACCTATAGATTGTTTATTTTTTTTCATTTCTAAGGTAGCGCACAGGCAGGCACAGATACTTTGGAGTCATAGTGACAGACTGTGCTTCAGCCTGCCTCGGTGGTGCAGCGGTAGTGAATTCGTTTGCTGTATATAAGGTCTCAGTCTCAGTTACCGGGTCGGACAATGTTAAAAATGTGATTGGACTCCCTTTTCCGCACTTGAACTCTAATTTGGTCCAATATGCGGACAATATTAGGATGTTCTGTTAACAAATTAAGACTACACTCCGATTTTGGATATTCTATTTTTAACTTCTTGAACGTCTAGGGGAAATACGTAAAAAATAAGTAAAAATTCATTGTGCAAACAATACACAAACGGACAAATGTATGTGCGCTCGACACTTGACTCATTAACGAGTCAAGTGTGCAGCGGACATACGTTTGTCGTTTTTTTTTTTGATGAGACATTTTTGCGGACAGATGTATGTCCGCTCGACAGTTGACGGGTTAATAGATAGAGTAACTAATTTTGATTCGGCGAAGTTTTATATCAATTTCCACTTTTCAGTTACCTTTTTCCCTGCCCAATAGGTGTTTAGCTGACAATGCTAATTGCATTGTGAGCTAAACTTCTTTTAAGCTTATCAAAACTACATCAGTTACTTCATCAATACTCTTATACCCTGAAACAAAACCACCTTCATATTATCCATTGCAGAAACAATGTCATATTAAAGAACAACGTGCAATCCCAAAGCCTTACTCCGTATGTTTTCTAAGTAACACTTGAAACGCATGAAGCGCCAAGGAAGCGAGAAGATAAATTACTTGCCCCGGACAACTGAACACTGTACTTTTGCATGAGCACTTCTTCCCGGCGTATAATCGCGTCGCTTAGATACAACACTTGTAAAACGGATTCCAAGTTAACATAGAGAATCTATTCGAATTTTTAAGTATGGAAATAGTATGTGAAATGTTAAGGTATGGAATACGGAATATTAAAACAAGTATTACAAATGAGAATGTAAACAAATAAAATAAAAAGATTTATTTCACACAAAAGAGAATACATTCACTGTGGGTACATGGTTATTAAACACTAACTATACAGTATGTATTTAATTAAAAGCTACTGAGATTGTTTACCAAACTAGGCAAGAGCCTGTATTTTGGCTGCCAGTGTTCAGTCGTGGTAATTGACACTAAAGTATATATATATATATATATATATATATATATATATATATATATATATATATATATATATATATAGATTAAGACGTGAATGTTGCTGTACAGCGTTGTTTGAAGTAAATATCCTTTTTTTTATTTTTTTTTATTTCTGTAATGATTAATGATTTTAGTGGAACAGTAGACCTCCATCTGGGTTTATATTGAGCGAGTGTGGTGTGTGAGTGTGGGTGTGTTATGTGGATGTGTAGTGTGAGTGAGTGTGGCAGTATGTGTGATAGGTGTGTGTGAGTAACTAGTAGACCGATTATTATGAAGTTTTCCATACACCTTGTTAGGGGTACAGGAAAAGACATAGGATACCTTATAACATATATTATATTCTATCATATTAGGAAAATAATATAACATTGAATTGTATTGATGTAAACATTTAGCGATTGAAAAGAGTGGCCATGAGTTTCTTGCCTGCTTCTTCTCATGAAAGCTCTACTCCTCGAACAGACTTTCTCAATGCAATTTTTTTATTTCCTTCTATTTATTTTATAACTAGTTTTCACCCGCGGCTTCGCTCGCGTAAATGTAGGTTAGGTTAGGTTAGGTGTGCAACAGTTTTTTTTTCTGGATGAAAGGTACCCTATGTCCTATTCTGTACCCTGACAACGTGTATGCAAAATTTCATGTTGATCGGTTGAGTAGTTAAGGCATGAAAGCGTAACAAACAAACAAACAATCAAACTCATTTTCGCATTTATAATATTAGTTAGGATTAGGATTTTTTTAATTAAATAAGAGTGAATTGACGTGTCCACGAATTGTTTGCACATTTTTATGGAAATGAAGACTTTTGACTTTGTCTTTATCCAACAAAAGAAAAGAATATTCCCGAGCGAGTGAGGCCGCGGGCAAAGGCTAATATGTAGTATAAAATTTAAAATAAAATAAATTCGAATGTGAGTTTGTTTGTTACGCTTTTACGTCTTACCTATTCAACTGATTATCAATAGATTTCGCTTACACGTCAGGGTTACAGAAAAGGAAAGATTCATCCAGAAAAAAAGAATCAGTTCCAAAGCCGCGGGCAAAAGCTAGTTAGCGTATATTTTTGTTATAGTAAATGATTGGTTCGTCAGTGGCACAAGGGTTGTGAATATAACTGCTATATCTGTGAGGTCTCCGGTTCGATTTCCAGGTTGAGCAAAGTGTTATTGAGATTTTCTTTATAGAAATTAATAATAATATAATAATAATATTCTACCACATACACACAACACCATCTAGCCCAAACTAAGCAGAGCTTGTACTATGGATACTAGAGAATGGATAAACATACATATATCCTTTTTTTTGTAAATACATACATATTATACATAGAAACACTCAGACCAAGACAAACATTCATGTTCATGCACACAAATGTATGACTTGTGCGGGAATCGAACCCGCGACCTCAGGCGTGGCAGTCGGTTACACTAACCACTACGCCATAGAGGCCGACAATTGTTAGTAACAACAACAGAGTCTTTAATTGTGTCGCTTGGACGGATTTTAGCTGTATTTACGTAAAATCTCGATTTAATTACAGGCAAAGTTATTAGGTTATACTGTCCAGACATTCCCACTGGCAGGATGAAGCCTGGTATTGTGTCCCGTAGACGATAATAGGCTTGCCTTTGTTACGTGAGAACTGAAATGATTACTGGCGAAATGGTTTCAGCATGAATGGGCCGGCTCGACCGGGGAAGGACTACCCTCTCACAGAATATCGACGTGAAATAGCAGTATTCCTACTGTTGTGTTTCGTTCGGTGAGTGAGAGTGCCGGAGGCCCAATCACCCTCTTTCCCCCATCCCGCTCCTTCTCCTTCCCACTTCCTTTCCTAAAGGGTCGGCAACGCGCAGGTGATGCCTCTGGTGTCGCAGGCGTCCATAGGCTACGGTGACCACTTACCATCAGGTGGGCCGTATGCTTGTTAGCCACCTTAAATGTATTTAAAAAAATACCTCTGCCTGGTAGCCCGATTGGGGCGAGAGTGAGGCAGACGTGAGACTATAATTATATGTATAATACGTCTTCTTACTTCTTTGGGAATATAATCATGAGCCCATGTTAGTATGTAATTTAAACTAATAGCTTCACCAACCAGTAATAGAGCGATAGTCGATTCCCAGTTTGTAAAGAAGACGAACTGGTTTGTGAACCATAAAGCCTTTTACGGATAGAGACGTGTAGACGACTCTCCAATGGTGAATTTATAACTGAGGTCTGCGAGAGTCGCGATTATTTTACAAAGTGGAGTGTAAGTTACGTGATTTTTAAACTATAACTAGGGTTAATTATCATATTATGGCAGACTTTACATCCAACAACGAACACAAAGATCACAGAATCTTGGTCAGACAGCAGCCGACGACCACTCAATTGCAAGTCCGATGACATTCATTGAGATGTTATCAGACTTGCGATTGAGTGGTCGTTGGTTCGACTAGAATGTGAACCCACTCATAACACAAACATATTAGCTGAGCTGGAGAGCTTAACAAGAATACGTCTAATGTGTAGAACGAATTGAGAAAGGTGTTATAAATAAAAAAAATATGAATAATTAAAGTTTTGTTTAGTTTTGATGTCAGAATCACTCAGCGACGTGTAGACAAGATTTAATATTTACTAGCGGTCGCCTAGTGGTCAAAATTCGACCAAAATTTCTAAGCTTGCTACTTTCGTCTTCTTTATTACAATTAGGCAAAGATATTGTAATAAATATCTTTGCAATAAGGTATAGGTAACCATAGTTACAAAGGATTGTACGACGTCCGAAGAACAATGCCGAAATACTACGAACGCCATTCGACTGCGTGTGTCAAATGCATAGTTGTGTGCGTGTAGTGTTTTTTCATTAATTTAATATATTTCTAATGCATATTTTATAAAAATATTAGGATTCGCTCCTCCTTCTCCATACAAACTTTAACTGTGTTAAATTTCATACTCCTTCGTCCGCGCAATTTTCGTAAAAAGGGGTACAAAGTTTTTGCTTCACGTATTAATATATAGATAAAAGACAATTGCGGACTCCACGCTGCTTCAGAAAATTGCCAAAGTAGAACAAATAATAACACATTATATATACTCCAGCCTGTTCCCGGGGTAGTCAGAAACCACCGATAACCACTTGCTGCGATCTGGCAAATATCTCTTGCTTTATTCACGCGCATTAGGTCTTTTATGTACGCTTCTTTGTGTTAGGTATTCTTAAGCAAGCCCAATTTTTTAACATGGTCCGAAAGCATATGCTCAGTTATTCTTCTGCCGGATAGTCATACTCAAAATCTACTTCTGTCTATTCAACTGGGATATATTATGATACAAAGATGTCAAAGAAAATATTCCTGTCACGCTCAGAATTAATAAAGTCATATTGTATCAATTGTTGTTTTTGGATAAAAGATACACTCGCATTATGTCATTTAGAAATAAGGGGGCCTGGAGATTTGTAAAACAGGCCGCGAGCCTAGTACAGACTCCAGCTCTCATTAAGACACAGAATAATTGTTACGTCTTTTATCATTACATAACATTGTTTAATTTACTCCTCTGTGTATTATGAAACTTTATAATAAAACCTTGATGGCGTAGTGGTTAGTGTAACCCACTGTCACTCCTGAGGTCGCGGGTTCGATTCCCGCACAAGTCAAACATGGATGTTTGTCTTAGTCTGGGTGTATGTATTTACAAAACAAACTCAGTATATATGTATGTTTATCCATTGTCTAGTACCCATAGTACAAGCTCGGCTTAGTTTGGGCTAGATGGTGTTGTGTGTACGTGGTAGAAAGAATAGAATGTATCTACTGGGTGAGACAAATAAATAAAAACATTAGATAAAAAATTAAATTAAATTCCTCATTCTATCCTATAAAGACACCACACATATTTCCAATCTCTCATCTCAACGGAACTCATTCTACTTTTATTTTCTAACTATGCCTGTTTAATGGATACCGCTGTGAATGTAATCCCCAAAGCAGGCGTACAACATGCATCGTTTGTCGATAGTCAGCTGGTCCTTAGACACAGGATTATGTTCAAAGCTTTGAGCTAACGGTCTGTAGTGGCACTGTGCGCTAACAACGAGATACTGTTACTACAGCCTTCGGATGTACCGTCAAATTTATATTATGTTACGTCGTTCATTTACCTATCTTTAAGTAATCAATTTAATATTGGACTGCACAAATGGCGTAGAGGTTTCAGTAACCGCCTCGCTATCGGCACTGCACCAAGGTGAGTTCACTTCGTCTCTGCCACTACGCTAAGTGTTGTCTGTTCGATCCCCACACGGGATAATTTTTTCATCCATGTAAAGTTGTTCCAAAACTAAGTGTTATTTATCGCCGTTGTTTAGATGTTTGTAAAAATTACAGCAACATAGGAATTAGTTCCTAGTTCGGGATATTAAGTAAATTAAAGAAGAATAGAATATATTTATTAGCTAAACACTGCCCGCTGTGGCTCAGTCTGATGTATTAATTGCCCATTCTGGTTGGAATCTTCGGGGTAGAAAGTATATAAAAACACTATGCAAAATTTTCTTGTCGAAATATTGACTACTTTTCGAGTTTAACAGACACAAACATACGGAAGTAGACTTTTATAAATAAAAAGCCGCCGATGTATAGTTATATCAATGCAAAAAATAATGTCAATTAGTGCCAAGAGGGACAAACCAGCAAACACTATCCCATTTCTATAAGTAACGATAAACATAGTAAGCTATTTTCAATAACATACATGGACAGTCAACATTTTTAGTGACGTCATCGCGCTAGCTGCCCGATTGTGACTGAGTATCCGAGTTATTTGCTCACAAGTTTGAACTCACATTCTGTTGCGGCGCGTTTACCACTAGTGTTGCTCCTCATAAAAACGATTAAACATGAAATACAGCGATCCATCTGAAGGAAATGGCTTCAATCAAAAATAAAAATGCATTGAGAAAAGTGTACTAAGATGGTTTTAGCATGTTGAAAGAATGGATGACAAAAGATTGACTAAAAAGTATGTAAAGCAAATCTCAATAGAAGCTTCAGATGTGTAATAACATAAATTAGGCTTGTTAAAAGAATGGACGACAAAAAGTTTAACATAAAAATAAGTGAACCCACATTTTAATCGGGGCAATAGCAAGGGCAGAACCGAGTTAAAGGTTCTCTGAAAATATTGGAGATATTCTGAAGAAAAGACCGTCCCAAAGTAGATACTCTAAACTGAAAAGCATGCTTAGAAATAAATGCAGTACATGATGAATATCAGCATCATAGCACATGCAAATGTAGTATCTGTATCTCTTCGGCAAACAAGCGTGTCTCTGTATCTATGTATGGAAACCAGTATCATCAGCAATGTCCTTTCGTATACTAAATTTTAGGTTGTCACGCGAGAGTTGACTATTTTAATAAAGAAAGAAAGTCCATGAGGATACAAAGCTGCGTATATAACCAGCTTTGTGAGACGCATTAAGTTTATACCACTTCCTACATCCTAACTTGCCCGTGGTTCAAGTTCAAATACATCCTGAACTGCGTAATGTAAAATGTGCTAAACAGTAATATCAACACCAGTGTATACGTTTTTATAGTCTTTTTGTATATAAACAAACTTATTCGACTTCATATTGAGAGCTTTCGCGACAGTAAAAATTATCGCACATGAAAAACAAACCTCGGTAGGTGGTAGATTTAATATCACGTTTCTTCATGTAAATACAATAAAAATAGACTCACACCTGATTCCTGAAGGATAGGAGGGGTAGGCAGGGATTAACAGTATTGTGGAACTTTTTTATCAGTTGAATGTGAAATCTATCTAGGTTCTGTTTTCTTCTTCGATTTCACTTAAGCATTGCGGGTGCACATTTGAGTTTTGCTATAAGAGATTCAATACATGTAGTATTATACAAAGTAACTATTATACATATACCTACTCTAGATCAATCATTTAAGTAACTTAAAGTTTGGACTTGACTTTGGCACAAATCTGGCATATACCTATTTAGCTTATGTAAAATTTGAGGCCTGTACATTAACTGTCTAACAACTTAGCAGTAACGGGTATGGGCCACTTCGCAGTATGAGAAAAATTAGACCATAGTCGATCAGATTATCTCACAATATTTTCATATCACATTAAAACAAGCGATAATTAACTATTGAACACGTTACTTCGAAAACACGTACCGTAGAAATGAACTCTAGATATCGGCATCCGCTGCCTATATCTAATACTTATTTTCTCTAAAATTGTTAGAGTCATACGATGGAGCTATAGCCGGGAGCGTTCCTCGGTAAATCCATTCGGTGAGATAGCATCCACAATTCTAAATAAAATATCACCGGGGAACAGCATCGTTGCGCCGGTACTTCTACGATATTTACCGGCACACCATGCGTCAATGTGACGTGGCTACCTCCCCCTCCCCCGCGTTACCTGTAGCAATAGTATACAACCTTAAGACTAGAACATCAACAACAACTATTTTGAGCAAAAGGATATTAAAAGCATTGTTGGAGTAAAAATTTACCTATGGGTTACTCAGTGGGGTTAAATTTTGATTAAATCTTTTCAACGATGTCAGCTAATTTGAAATTAGAATAAAAAGAATTGGGGCAGTCTTTGGGGATTGCCCATAGAAGTGAAAACTTTAATCCTTGAGCATAAACATTTCTTTATAAACAAACAAGAAAAAAAAGATTTCTGATATTCTCTTAGGAGTTATTAAGGGGGTCAAAATTTCGTTATTTTTTGCGTAGGACGCACCATTTCTGAGATATTGTTAATATTCTAAAATAATTTTAAAATGGAAAGCGTGAAAGCGTGACGATGACGCGAGTTCTATGATTTTTGTTCACCCAAGAAGTGCTCAACGCGCCTAATGAAGTTTTCACTTCAAAAATACAGTGTACGATTCTGACACAAGAAACTATAGAATTAATATTTTACGATGGTATCCATTTTAGTATACGTAACTATAATTACGTATGCTTAATTAAGTTAACGCCTGTGTGCCAGAATAGGTAAGCACAGGTATCTTACGACCCCACTTTTCGCAATTCATGATTACGATCTCACTAAGTAGCGGGCAATCCCATTGCCGTTTAACGGATACATTATCAACTCCGACAAAGAAAACCGAATAATATTGCCCTATCTGGACATCGAACACTATACCACAGGACGAATGAAACAGGTAGCATTTACATACAGGTGTCCCAGAAGATGTGAATCAAATCGTAACGGGAGATTCCTTAGGTAAGGACCGTTCAAATGTGCTAAATAAAATAATTATGTTGGTCAAACTTACAAGATTTTCTTTGGTGTAAAAAAATACACCAAAATAATGCTGCCATTTCAAAACTAAGTCAGTTAAAAAAAAATATCGTTTGTAGGATGACGAATCAATCCTTCACAAATAAAATGAAAATTAGCCATAAACGAAGCACCTGTAGTTGGAAGTCTGAAAAAGTCTTACTTTTTTAAAAACTTTGATTTTTTATTTTTACACGAAGGTCATAATTTTTTATATTTTTTGTTTAGCACATTTGGAAGGTCCTTACCTAAGGAATCGCCCGTTACAATTTGATTCACATCTTCTGGGACAACCTGTATAAGTACCAGTATTTTTTACATAATTTAGGTATAAGTACCAAAGTTTTTTTTACATACATTTTTTACATAATATATAAGTTTAACTTGCATTACGAAGGACGCATATACTCTCTCGTAATGGTGGTCGATCATTGTCACTGTGCGAGTAGTTCTTTGTTAGTCGTAGGCGCGAAATGCAATAATGTAAACACGAATGCACGGCTTTGAGGGCCTTGAGGCCACGAAACAAGCGGTGCGCGGACGCGGGTTACAAGTTTCTGAAGGGCTAATTTCATTGACCCGACTTCAGCTAGCGTTAAAATTAACAGTGTTTAAGCTTACGTTAATTGTGAAGGTACAGCCAAAATTTATGAGCTACGAGTTTGTAAAATACTTGAATCAAGCTTGGAGCCTATAAAGTGTGTGTAACAATAATAATAAAATTAATCGTAGTAGACGTAAGAAACTTTATAAAATAGGTAGTCGAAGCTTTGTTCATAAATTATATTAAATCCTGACTAATATTATAAATGCGAATGTGAATTTGTTTATGGCGCTTTCACGCCTTAAGTGTGCGGAACGACCATCATGAAATTCCGCAGGCGCATTGTCTGGGTTGTAGAAAAGCCTTTTGCCTTTCATCGAGAAAAACGCGAACTTGGCTACAAGCAGAAGCTACTTGCTATAATTTCTTATGCTTCGCAGTCAGCCAGTCCCAGCAGTATCATCGCTGTCCTCGTAGCCCCGGTGTAATGGTGCTTTGTGCGGAACGCGCAGGGCGCAGGGCCGGCGAGCGATCGATACTGCTCACGTGCGCCGCACGAGGCAAAGGCAATTCTTTGTTCTTCCAACTTATCGCCTAACGCGACCCTTTATTAACTTCAGTGCTATACTTGGAGTTTTTCGCGTGACAATTTAATAGACCACCGGTTTTCGGGGTGTTAATGTTTTTGCGTGTTTAATGTACTTTTAGTACTTCATACTTGTTACGTACAAGTTTTTATGTAATGCATCCATAATGGATTAGGTAACGAGTCTCGAGTTATGTGGCGGCATTCGATGGTTACTTAGTTGCGTTGTACTTAGCGGGAGTTTTATAAGGCGTGTGGCTGGCTTGGACTGTTTTGGTGGAGTCTGATAGAGTGAAGAAATGTCTTTGTATTTGGTATCGCTACCTAGCGTAGTAGATGAAGAGGTCGGCTCGCCACAGCACTGCAATTCCGCTGCGTGTTCAAATACAACACGGAACAAAAGTTCACGATCCCACAATAGTTGTATCAAGTGTGGGTATTCTTTGTGACCATCGTGCCAGAATCCATCCAACCAAAACTTACGTGTTTTGCACTTGTCGGTGTAGCAATCTCCATCTTTCTCTTTTCAATGCCATCTATTTCAGTTCCTTATACCTAAGTTTCAACTTTCACAACTTCTTTCAGTTTTTTTCTTTTTTATGCAATTATGGTAGCAAACAAGCATATGGCCCACCTGATGGTAAGTGGTTACCGTAGCCTATGGACGCCTGCAACACCAGAGGCATCACTTGCGCGTTGCTGACCCTTTAGGAAAGGAAGTGGGAAGGAGAAGGAGCGGGAAGGGGGAAAGAGGATAATTGGGCCTCCGGCACTCTAACTCACCGAACGAAACACAACAGTAGGAATACTGCTATTTCACGTCGATATTTTGTGAGAGGGTAGTCCTTCCCCGTTCGAGCCGGCCCTTCATGCTGAAATCAGCGAAGCTCTACTACTCAAAAAATCAGTTCATCAGTGTACCTTCTTCTTGGTCTTGCCCTCTTTCTTCACGCTTCTATCTTCCCTTCCATTATATTTGTGATAAAATGATCATGTCGAATTAGGTGTCCTATCATTTTACCCCTTCTGGTCTCTGTGTTTCAAAATTTCACGATTTTCATTTACACGAAAATGTGCCAGAGTAGTCTTTTAAAAAGGAAAGATTTTCGATCAATTTTCTTTGTTAATTAATAACTTTTTGGTTGCTAGTTTGACTACACATATAGTGTGGAAGAATAACTCCTCCAATGCTAAATCTTGACGAAATTGAGTTACGGGTTAGTACATAACCCATTTGAAGGTTAACACCTTATTTGCCGGTACGACTGTTGCGAGTTCGATTCCCACGTAGGACAACGTCGACCAACACCTAGGATAGTGTGTCCGTGTTCTTTGTGTCTTTAAAGACCCGTGATTATAAACTACTTTTTATAGACTTGCCTTGCAACGATATTGAAGTCTCGAATTCGAGCCTCAAGTTAGGCAAAATGTTAGGAAACTTACGGTAGCGGTCTGGCAATATGCTGATGACATAACAATAAGCCTGTCACATATACATGCGATATAAAACATAACAGTCGCCATATGAGCATTACTGCTTACTCCTTCGGGAATACATAAGCCAGGCTGTATATATATATATTTCATTTTGTGTTAGCTCCTGGATACACAAGTATCCGGCGACATTTGTATGCACGAGTTGGTATTCCCAGAGGATTAAACATGGCTCCTTAACATATTACGAAGAACAATAACACCGTAGTTTAAAGAAGTGAGTTTGTTCGGTTTGTTTGTAGATTTGTTATGTAGGCTCCGTGGCGCAGCGGTAGTGAATGCGACTACTGTGCATGACGTCTCGGGTTCGAATCCCGGGTCGGACCAACAAAAAGTTATTGGGTTTGAATCTCAATAGCAGCCCTGAGTTAGGAAGTTGGCGGTGTTAGACACCCTCGTGCCTCGGAAAGCACGTAAAGCCGTTGGTCCTGCGCCTGATCTCTCTCCGGCCGTGTCGGATTACCGTCCCATCGGATCTTGAGGGTTAGGGAACAGAGAGTGCACTCGTGTTTGCGCACACACTTGTGCACTATAATATCTCCTGCGCAGATGGCCAGTCTCCGTTAAGATTGGCCGCCGTGACCGAAATTCGGTCTGGAGGACATTATTATGTAGGTTTCTTGTAGACAAAGCAGGGGTATAGGCGCGACTGTACGTATGGCTGTAAGCGCGATCAGGTCACGTCTCTTGACGCGAGTTTAAATTTTTTTACCCGTCACAAAAAGTGCACAACGCCGCTAAAAAGTTTTCACTTCAAAAACAAGATTCTAAGAATTCCCAGCGTTTCCCTTCAGCGGATTTGTCAAAGCTTATTGGTGCCTAAGTTGTATTTGTTATTTTGGCTTGACAAAAAGTTAAGCTAAGTAACGAAGTTCCGAGCGAGTCGTTTGTACTGGTGAAATGCTGGATCGATGTGAACCCGGTTTATTGAACAAGAAATACGGAGAATGAAATAGACGTGAGGGTCATGGCAGTTTGGGCTTATGAATACGGCTGTACGTGAGGTCCTTGGTTCGAATACCAAAAGGCATACACTACTCTTATTCTTCTTCTTCTTATTAGATTAGCTTGGCGAAAAAATGCGACTGATTTACAAAGAGTATAATAACTGCCTGCAGGGGTGGTGCAGCTAAAAGTCGTGTGTACTGTGGGTTCGAATCCCACACGGGGCAATTTGATTGAAGTGAAAACTTCTTTAGCGCCGTTGTGCACTTTTTTGTGATGGGTAAAAAATGTTAAAATCGCGTCAGGACACGTGACCTGATCGAAAATTCGTAAGACGGAGGGAGAATTGTCGTGTTTGTGTACGATAGCGTAATAAACGCATATTGTATTTTACCACATAAATTGTAGTACTTTTAAACTGATAATTAAAGCAATTCGTGCAAAATTATTCCCTAACCATTCCAAAATATCAAAAATGCACAACGTTAATATTCAAGTTTTCACTTCTGCCGGCACTCCCGGAGTGCAAACCGTTGATATTTTTTTATTTTTTTTGAGTCTTGTATTACTTTGTCGTATTTTTTTAAAGTCTTTTATGACACCGGGCCTGATCCTAGTGCAAGAGATGTCTTTTAAAAAAGGTAATGAGGACTCTAGCTCTTTCTCTCATAAAGGAAGATTGCAGTAAGACTGTTATAATAAACGGTAATACATCTCTAGTTGGGTAGAGTGCCAATGCGTTTTCTATTATGAGACATTCAGAATTATAGGCACAAAATCTAAATGTACCCATGGTAGTTATATATATATATATACATATACAGCTAATAACAATGTCCTAATAAATATCGCAATAATACTTTTGCTTCAACCGGGCATCAAACCTCGGACTCCACGATTCGTCACCACATCACCGACGAGTCATCTGTACCTAAACAACAAATAACAGTGACTCGCCTTCCAATTGTCTCCTACACCGATAACCACATACCCAGCATGGTGATAAAAAACGTAAACACACTAGACACCGGTAATTTTTTGCTCAACAACAAGTGAAAGTTGTTTATAACAACTTAGTTGTTGTCAGAATTGATTAGAACTGATCACAATCAACATTGGTCTAGGTCAGGGTCTTTAAATATTGGGTTGAGATACAGATACAATTGAACAGCGATTTAAAAGTGGTCGTGAGTTCCTTGCAGATATTTTCACATCATCAGGCTATAATAGTCCACTACTGGACATAGCCCTCCCCCAAAGACATATACATATATTTTCACATAGGCTCAATCAATCTATTGGTCGGTTGCTAGTTTTAGGCATAGGCCTGAACTTAGCAACGAAACAATAGGTTAGTTCCTAGATTTCAAAGTAAATTCAGTAACAACACTAAATTCGCTAACTGATAAATTTTGACGTTCATAAGCGTTACTTTGTGACCTGAATGAATAAATGATTTTTGACTATGACTTTAGCAATACGACTTGTAGAGAGAGATGCACAAGCGTTCCTATAGCGATATTTATATTTAAGGCGAGTAAGACTGCTGCATGATGGCTGTGCATAAGGTCACGGATTCCATTCCCGGGTCGGGCAAACTGCTTTTTCGTTTTTCTGTCAAGAAATTCTCAGTAGCACGAACTTTGGAACTGTGCCTGACGAACAGTTTGCTCTTTACTTAGTCGGCGAGCAGCGATAGCTCAGTGGGGAGACCAACAGACTGCAATAGAGAGGGTCTCGGGTTCGAACCCACGTCGCGCACCTCTGACTTTCGGAAGTTATATGACTTTTCGAAATTATGTGCGTATTGATTGACAACTATCGCCTGCTCCGTATCTCGGAGAGCACGTTAAGCCGTTAGTCCCAGCTGCCATGAACATCTATGGCAGTCGTTATTGGGAGAGTGTCGACACAAAAGATCCCACTGGGTCGAAGTGTCACCGGTCTGCACTGACTGGCCCCCACATAAGATAAGATAAGATACTTAGTCGGCGAAATGTAGGTGCAGTGCACCTTTACCAAACCCCGTTCGATGATAAAAGCGTGAGAATATGCATGCACATCAGAAGGAATCCTTACAAATATTATAAATTCAAATGGGAGTTTGTTTGTTATGCTTTCACTCCTTAACTATTCGACCGATCATCATGACATTTCGCAAACATCTTGTCAGGGGTGAAAAAAAGGACATAGGGTTGCTTTAATGGTGAAGCTCCTAAGTCACACTTATTGCCCTTAGAACGTGCACAGAGGGCTGTACTTAAAGTAATGATGTGTAAAACCTACAGATACCCCACAAGTCAACTTTTCAGTGACTGCCAGCTGCTTTCTGTGAGACAGCTCTTTGTGCTCGAAATAATATGTAAAAAACACAATAGTCTGCAATATGATGAAAATAGACCAAGAAAACGTCACACGTATAAGGTATGTCAAACACAGGTGCTTAGGAGTACTCTTGCAACCCAGCACTTTGGGGTACTTGGATGTCACCTCTAGAATAAAATGAATAAACTTTGTAACATTTACCCACTGCCTAGATACCAATGTAAAAAGAAAGTTAGTAACTGGCTTATGACTAAAACCTATGATGATACTGAAAGCCTATTAAGATTAAGTATATTTTAACCCATTTCTTTCTATATGTTGTATAGTCTATTATTATTTAAACGCACGTATTTCTATATCCACACACACACACACACACACACATACTCTCACACACACACACACACACACACACACACACACACATACCCTCACACACACACACACACACACACACACACACACACACACACACACACACACACACACACACACACACAACACTCACACACTTATACATACAAACCCTCACAGTCGCATACACACAATGACCCACAGCTGTCATCTATTCATGTTGCCAATATAAGATACACTATATTGATAAATAAAATGTATTTAAGTACGAGAGCCCTGGTACCCATACCTCAAGTTCAATCTTAGCTTGGGTACCAGTGTCTAACAAGTGGACTGTAAAATGATTTGTATACTTTTTATGTGTTCAAACGACTCTATCTTTTTAATGTCAATAGACTTTATTATTATTATTTCATCCAGAAAAAAAAGTACTGTGTTCAAGCGAAGCCGCGGGCAAAAGTCGACTATTATAAAACCTGTATATAAACTGTGCCAATGAGCATGCTCTTTCTCAGCATGAGAAGAGCCACGTCATTATATACTACACTTATGTCTATCTCTTTGGGGAAACAGGCGTAAAACTACTCATGACGTCAATTTTTGTATAAAATTGAGGAATGTGATGAAAGTGAATGAAGACAGAGAAGTGTGTCAGGATCGTAGCAAATGGAAATCCGTAGTCTCTGCCTACCCCTCTGGGAAACAGGCGTGAATCTATGTATGTATGTTGTCAATTTTTGCGCTATATAATTAACTAAATTTTGCCCGCGGCTTCGCTTGCGTCATTGTAGTTTATGTTATGTCAGTTACAGTACTTTTTTCAGGATAGAAGGTCCTTTCTGACAACCTATACGCAAAATTTCATGATAATCGGTCGAGTAGTTAAGGCGTGAAAACGCAACAAATAAACAAACTCACATTCGCATTTATAATACTAGTTAGGATTAGGATACCTACTCTACCTTCATATTCAGAAAGAAACGAGTTTCAATAAAACCTCTTACAACTTCTAAAAGTTTAATACGTCAATAAAAAAAGCTAATATGAACGTCTGAATGACAAAAAGGATTTATAATAGGCAGGAGTCAGAATATTTGAACTGTGAAAAAAGTTATATTATCTATTTACATACTATATATTTCGTTTGCTTGTGTGTGTAATGTATAACATAGGTGGCTAATATTGACTGCACGGATGACGTAGTGGGTTAAGTGGTCGCCTCGCTGTTGCCAGTGCGCCGATTGTTGTGGGTTCGATACCCACATAGCGTAAAATTTGTGTGAAATAGTTTGTGAAAAGTAGTTTTGAGTCTGTTTTTGTGTGTTCTTTGTGCTTGTTGTTTTAATGTTTGCTAAGTCCCTCCGCGACACAGCCATTAATCCTTGTTTAGCCTTCATAAAAAAGATTTAAGTAAAAATAAATTATATAATATAATATTCTAATATAATATAATATTCTACCACATACACACAACACCATCTAGTCCAAACTAAGCAGAGCTTGTACTATGGGTACTAGACGACGGATAAACATACATATATACTTTTTTTTTTGTGAATACATACATATTATACATAGAAATACCCAGACCAAGACAAACATCAATGTTCATGCACACAAATGTTTGACTTGTGCGGGAATCGAACCCGCGACCCCAGGCGTGGCAGTCGTTTACACTAACCACTACGCCATCGAGGCCGTCATATATAACCTACTAGTTTTTTTTTTTTTATCTTTATTTAAGAAAGAAAGAGGGCTTTATCATAGTCGATAATGTTGCCCTCATTGGATATACACAAGAAATTCATACATTATACAACGACTTTTGTTAGGTATTAAAAGGAACAAATCATAAATGAGCCCTGCTTTATGTGACAAAGGATCTGATAATATAGTAACGTACTCGCACACGCTTAGGTTGTTAAAATTTAAATGTCGTCTTTGGTCCTCGCTTCGGACACATTCCATAAGAATATGATGAATATCTTCGATCTGATTACATGTGCTGCAATTCGGAGACTCTACTTTGCGCATCATGTAAGCAAACTTATTTAGGGGGAAGTGTCCGAAGCGAAGTCTCAATGCTGTTGTTACTATAGTACCTATGTCTTCTCAGATCAGAGTAGTCGAACCAAAGTGAGGGCGGTAGGTTAGGCTGTATAACCTTGTACCAGATGCCTTTGGTTAATGATGTCTCATTAAAATATTCAGACCATATTTTGTAACATCTTTGTCTAGCCTCACAAAGTATGTCTGCAAAATAAGGTAAGTAGTCCGTTGGAATGCCCGAATAAGTTGCTTCTTTTGCATATTGATCTACCTTTTCATTTGCAGTGATACCCATAACATAGTAGTCATAAACTGCGTCTTTCTTGTACTAAGACATGGCCGGCATTGAACTACCGACGTGAATGCACTCCTTTTAATTATTTTTTTTAACGTGGGGGAACAGAGCCCTGTGGGACACCGCACGACATGGGTCGCCGCCAAACTTCACCCCTAACTTCAAGGAGAACACTCCTTCGTCTCAGGTAGTCTGCCACCAGCTGCTCCAGATACAAGGGCACTCCATGATATCGGAGCGCCTCCCGGACACAGCTGAATGGCAGACTGTTAAAAGCGTTGGCGATGTCCAAGGACACCGCCAACAGCACATCGCCACCGGTGACGTGAATGCACTCCTAACACAAGCGTACTAGCTTAGCTCTCTAGCTAAGCTAGTAAGCTTGTGTTCAGTATTGCGTTATATGTTACTATATCTGGTGATAAGTTAATCATAAGCCCTTATTATGTGCATGCATATTCTCACGCTTTTATCATCGACCGGGGTTAAAGGTGCACTGCACCTACATTTCGCTGACTAAGTAGAGAGCGTACCGTTTGGAGGGGATAACAAAAATAACACTGTACCTTAATTAAGGATAATATTGTCTTCTGTTAACGCGAATGTTATTCATTGAAATTAAACTACTATATACGGATTTTATCGCGTTGTTTATTTGACACTTTATTACAACATTTTGAAAACTGTTACACTACTATTACTATTAAACTTTACTAATTTTTAAGCTAATTATAATTTTGTAATAAAGTGTCAAATAAACAACGCGATAAAATCCGTATTTAGTAGTTTAATTTCACTTAATTAAGGATATTTAAAAAAAAAATAGGTATTATAGAGAACAGGAAATGCAGTGGCATAGCTTCGCAATCTCTATGGTCATTGGCCTTGAGTTCGATTACAGGCAAAAAGCCTGCTGGACTACCTATAACATAGTGTCTGTAAAGAAGTCAGGCAGACGATATACGCTTGTCTTCTACTTGGTACTTTAAACAAAGCTAGAGGCATATGCTGTAATACAGCTCTAACTACACCTTCAACACTAATCAGGCGTAAAGTTACAAAGAAGAATACGTAACTAAATGAAAAATTGATACACATTATAAGTGTCAAAAGTTGCCCAATGTTTGAGGTAGAATATTTTTAATATTCTATATTAACTCAGTTTCGCAATCATCTTTGTATCTCGCATCTGTTTCATCTCACGATCGAGTGTTCGTGCTGTAATCCCGTGACACATTTATAAGTTAATTTATTTATTTTTGGGATACAGAGTTACCAAGTATATACGGTTTACATATATTGCGCGTTGAACGTAAGGACAGGCAAATATGACGTGTTCTTAGACCGTGCAGCATCTCAATATAACCTCTGTTTATCAGCTGTCCCACTGCTGGGCACGGATTTCGTCTTAATATAAGAAGGGTTAGGCCATAGTCCACTACGCTGGTCCAGTGCGAGTTGAAGACTTCACATATCGTCAGATTTACTAACGCTATTTTCCTTTACAGGTAAAAACAGCAGTAATTAACACTTCAAATAAATTTAGTACCGGAGGCCCAACCTCTCGTCCCTTCCTCGGAGAGGGAGAGGGGCAAATTTAAAAGGCTGGTAACGCATTTGTAACTCCTCTGGTGTAGCGGGTGTCCACGGGCGGCGGTAATCGCTTACCATCAGGCGATCTGTCTGCTCGTTTGCCTCCTACACAATAAAAAAAATAAAAATAAAAGTTTACATGCATTTGAAAATTTCTTTGCCTGACTCGTGATTCGAACCCGGGACTTCATGCATAGCAGTCTCACACATAACCGCTGCACCACCGAGGTATTCACTACACGAGTTATTATGATAAACGTGTCGATATTATATGTTAAACTTACGTAATGTTTAAATATCTTTATATCTTATTGTTTAAAAGGTCACGAACAATACAATTGTTTAAGATAACCTTTGGTTGTTATTTTTAAAGATTATTGCACCCAGTAAACATAAAAAATATTTTGAAATTGAATAAATAAAACTTTGTGATTTTTATTTATTTATAAAACATCTCGGACTAGGAATAATTATTGTGTCCCGGAGGACTTTACGAACATTCAAACAACGGGCAAAAATATTACCTAGTCACAGAACAAATATTTGTATCCATACAAATTTTAACTTGTTTGGGGAACGAACCCACAACATTTCAGTCTCTGGCAATAGCGAGGTTACCTTAAACCACTCATATAAATGACTTTAGTGAATTATAAGATAATGCGAGTGCTGTGCATGCTTGCTTTAACGGTGAAGAAAAACATCGTGAGGAAACCTGCGTAACTGAAAGATCTCCATAAAGAGTTCTCGAAGGTAAGTGGTCTCCATCTCGCAGTGGGCCAGTGTTGTGGACTACAGCCTAATCCTTCTCACACTGAATAGCCCTTGCCCAGCAGTGGGACAGTTTAATACAGGGCTGATATGATACCAGATTAGCTTTTGCTTGCGGCTTCGCTCACGTAAAAGTAGGTTAGGTTATGCTTATTTTAAATAGCATTAGTCTATGCTACTCGCTGATAATATAGCTTTCCAATGGTGAAAGAATTTTGAAAATCGGTTGGTTAGTTTTTGAGTTAAACCGTTACAAACAAACAAACATAAAATCAAACTTTCCTCGTTATAATATTAGTACTTATAGATAAACATTTCAGAAAGCGAGTGTTAGTATGTAAACTCGAGTATATCAATCAATACATTCCCATCCACAACCGTATATTTCTACACAGGAGACAGGTGCATTGCCTTTTATGTATTCTTTATCATACAACGTTGGAAATTGCCGAAGCACTTGTAGTAGAGAAGCAATAAATCGAAGCAATTGCACCAGAAGCCATTGAATAGTACACTAGGCACTGATATTTTATCGTTCGAAGCGCTCACGCGACTACACGATGAAAACATTATTTTTTTTAACTACGTGTGGGTAGATACGTGTTTGTCGGGTTTGTTGTTGTTTGTTTTTTGTAGTTAATATACTTAGATGTTTATACTACTACCACTAGCGGTCGCCTAGTGCTCGAAATTCGACCAAAGTTTGTCGAAAAGATATTGCTGATATATGTCATTACATTATATATTGATATATGTAACCATAGTTACGCGCTTCGACTGCATGTGTCAAATGCATGATTGTGTGCATGTAGTGTTTTTTCATTAATTTAATGTATTTCTAATGCATATTTTATAAAAATATTAGGATTCGCCCCTCCTTCTCCATATAAACTTTAACTGTGACAAATTTCATACTCCTCCGTCCGCGTAATTTTCGCTCCGTCTGCATAATTTTCGTAAAAAGGGGTAAAGATTTTGCTTCACGTATTAATATATAGATGCTTACACATTACTAACGCCTATACATACAGGTAAGGTAATACGACAAGAACACAGGTATGGGCTTCGAATCCCGAGTCAGGCAGTATTATTGGATTTTCTTTCAAAATTATTTTAGTAAGAGTATGGAATCTGATAATATAGCTTGTAAAATATTTGGTGAAATTTTGCTGTGTATGATACTTTTGCTTATTCCTTCGGAGACATAAATACAAGCAAAAACTAAATTTTTATAAAGATTACTATTTACGTAATTAGTACTTTTCTTAACCCTTCCAGCTAAGCTAGAATGCTTATGTTAGGAGTGGGTTTACTTTGGGTGCAATGCGTGAGATTCGAACCCCACAGATTGCTCTACTGACGCCCGCGACCTCTCGATTTCATGTCCAATGCATCCATTGGGCTACCAGCTTCTTTTTATATGTAAGTTTCAGTATTAATAAACACATTTAACATACATCCAATATGTTTAAAGTAAACGTAAAGCCAAGTTATAGTACATAATTATGTACTTAGTTAAATAGTTTATATAATCCTAATATATATAAATATTAAAATAAATATTAATTAGGAAATTAGGATTAGGATGGGATCCTAATCCTAATTTCCTAATTAAATATTTTAAATGCAAATGTGAGTTTGTTTGATACGCTATCACGCCTTAACTACTCACTCGATCATCATGAAATTTCGCCTACACGTTGTCAGAGGAACAGAAAAGGATACAGTATACCTTTCATACAGAAAAGGGTCTGTTAACCTACACGAGCGAATACGCAGGAAAAATCTATTAAAAAAAGTTAGATAGAATGTTTAAAGTAAACTTAAAGCAAAGTTACAGTACATAAATGTAATTAAGTTGTTTATATCATTTACAACGTGTTAGCCTTCGTGCTTAACTATTTGTATTTGTGTGTGTCGAGTTAATATGTTTGAATTCTAAACTACGTTTGTCGGCCATGAATTACTTATACGCAACTTAGTACTTAAGGATTTAATATATAGCAGTGTTGGAAAATAGACTTTGGAACTTTAAAAATAAGGTCATTATTTGATTACTTTTACTTTTTCGGTAGTCGTATGTTTTAAATTATCTTTTGACTACTTTTAGGTGAAATTGACTCAGTGGCTACTGGCGGCGGTATAGAAAGGGGTTGCTGTGCTTAAGGTCTTGTCTTCAACTCCCAAGTAGGAAGAAGTGTCATAGAGGTTATATGTCAAGAAATCTGTTGTGCATGAAGTTTTGGGTTTGATTCCCGAGTCCCGAGAGTTATACGGTTTATTGGCAAGAAATTCTCTTTAGGCGCACGGAGTCTGGTAGACAGTATACAGACTGTCTCAAACTATAGTTAGCGAAATTTGAGTTTAGTACACCTTTTCTATATTTCTCGAAACAGTAAAGTAATATAGCAGGCAACTTGAATTATATAATATTGTCTTCTGTTTACGCGAATGTTATTCATTGAAATTAAACTACTATATAAAGATTTTATCGCGTTGTTTATTTGACACTTTATTACATAATTTTTAAAACTGTTACACTACTATTACTATTAAACTTTACTAATTTTTAAGCTAATTAAATTATTGAAACTATTAAAACTATTTATACTATTACTATAGATACTATTTATATTTATGTTTACACTTTCCCCGATGTTTCGGTTGCTTTTCAGCAGCCATGGTCACAGGGAGACTAAAGTCTTAGTCTAATAGTAATGTAACAATTTCAAAATTTTGTAATAAAGTGTCAAATAAACAACGCGATAAAATCCGTATATAGTAGTTTAACTTGAATTATCCTAAAAATCCTAACAAAACAGCCCAACTTGAGAATCGTATTTGAGACCACACGATCGACCGCAACTAAAACAAAACTCGCGAAATTTCATAGTCACACCTCACATCTGCCTACCCTCTCAAGGATACACCCGTGTCCTACCCCTTTGAGGATAAAATATTACACTCCGTAGATATATATATATATATATATATATATATATATATATATATATATATATATATATATATATATATATATATATATATATATATATATATCTACGGAGTGTAATATTTTATCCTCAAAGGGGTAGGACACGGTTGCATGCATATTTACGTTACTTAACCTGTCAATTGTTGGAAGCTTATTGTGTCTGGCCGCCGGTGTGCAGCTGTCGCTCGATAGGTTAAGTATTTATATTTTGCTAATTGTATTTAGATCTTACGTAATGTAGATGAACCTATTCCTTTTGCTTCTACTGATAATTTCCTGGAAGAAAATTCCAGTTGAAGTTGGAAATAGAGCCCGGGATCGCACTATAGGAATAAGCATACAGGCAAATTCAATCAACAAAATATATACTTAGACTCACGCCCATTTATCCCTGAAGGGGTTACCAGAAGTATATTATTAATATTTCCTTAGCAATATTTTAAGCTTTTAATATACCTATGTGGTGTGACTCTGAAAGATAGAATAAGGAATAGTATGATTAGAGAGAGATGCGGCATGAAAGTGGATATAGTGACGAGAATAGAAAACGGTATGTTAAGTTTATAATGCTAGTGTGAATGGAACAGTTGCAAGAGGAAGACCTAGGCGAACGTTTCTTGATCAGATCGGAGACGTTCTGGATAAAGGCCAGGTTAAGAGCACCGTAAACCGGCGAGCGTGTATGAGGAATGTTATGAAAGTGAATGAAGCCAGAGAAGTGTGTTAGGATCGTAGCAAATGGAGATCCGTAGTCTCTGCCTACGCCTCTGGGAAACAGGCGTGAACCTATGTATGTATGTTTTAAGCTACACATAATAGGAGGCATGCCTATTGCCTTACCGAACACACCTCCAAAAGCCGAGAATGGTGCCAATTCTGTTGTCACAAAATTCTCTAAGCTTAACTAAAAATCACTAAAATTTAGTTTAGTCCTCTCAAATGACATTTCGTATCCTGAAATCGTTAAGAGAAAGTACTAAAAAAAATATTAGTGATTTTTAGTTAAGTTTAGAGAATTTTGTGACAACAGAATTGGCTCCATTGTTTATTTTTATATTCAGTTAACACGTAATATGTTACATTTTAGTGAAAATTTAGATGATAGAGTTCTAATATACATGCCACTTACGAGCTAACACGGCATTCATGGTTGAGACAGTAAAATTATGTAAAATTTTTACAAACGAATGTAGACGTAATATCACTTTGTGCGACCGAAGAATCGAACTGCGGCCCCTCACAATCATCCACAAACTATACACCACGACACCAACGACGCAGACTTATAATATCAGCCCTGCATTAAACTGTCCCACTGCTGGGCACGGGCCTCTTCTCAGTGTAAGAAGGGTTAGGCCATAGTCCACCACGCTGGCCTAGTGCGGGTTGGCAGGCTTCACATACCTTTAAGAACATTATTGAGAACTCTTAGACATGCAGGTTTCCTCACGATGTTTTCCTTCACCGTTAAAGCAAGCGATAATTAACTACTTAATACGCACTTAACTTCGAAAAGTCAGAGATAGAGAAAGAGAGAGAGAACTTGAGATCGGACTCGAGACAACAATTTAAAAATCGAAACTTAACACTTACACTGCTCACTGCTTTATCCGGTATAACCGGTACCGCTACCAATTCCTTCGAAACCGGTATAAATAAATGAATAGCGTAAAATCCTATGGGGCATGTGACTGCATCATTATTTAACAACACGGATCACGGGTGGTAAGAGGATCAATCACTTATTCAGAGGCCGGCAGTCGCCATGGCAACTAATCCGATGACAACTCGTAATAGAATGACGTATAATACGAGCGAAGTATCGGACAAGTTTTTAAGGCTATTTATAGATTTACTATTATAAAATTGGAACAGGACTGTTTGTATGTTGAAGACTAACTATTGGCCGCGACTTCGCCCGCGTTTAGTTGTTAATTTTATCCCAATGCAAAGGATGTAAAAAATCTATACTATAATTATCTAACTACATGTCAAGTTTGCAATCTTCAGTAATAATAATACACTCATTATAGCAAAAGGCAATTGTTGCTAAAATATTTCTAACCCCGAAAGAATTTATTAAATACATTGAAATTAATACATTGAATTTCCACACAACAAAACCCATCCAAAGAAAAATATTACATATTGCCGAGAATCTAACCCGAGACCTCGTGCACAGCAGTAGAATTCCCTACCGCTACGTCACCGAATATTCTCATCAAACCATAAAAAGACATCACAATATCATCAGTAAATCTATTTGTGGACAGACTTTTAAATTACTGTAAACTGACAAACAATATATACAAAAAAGCCAGAGATCTCTATCTTTATTTCCATCGCAGATAAGATAAAATCTAAAACTATTAATAGGAACTGCTGTAAAGCTTTATATTCAGACCGGAGCCCCATTATGGGGTAAGCACAGAAAGCGGATTCAATACAATATGTCGATACAGCTATTTATAGATATCCGCGTTACAAACGTGCATTGAATAAATCTACTGATTTAATTTTTACAGTAAGGACATTCAACTTAAGGACTTTTACTATATTTTTTGGAACGGTACTTTTCTATACTGCCGTCATAAGGAGAAACAACGTATCTGACAACACATTTTTTTTTATACTGGTAGATGCTTCTTCTGTTACTGATTCCAAACAGGTAAAAATCTTAATATCGAAAAAATTTTTAGAATCGTCTTTATTCCTTATGACGGCAGTACTTATATGTAGTAGTAGTTCACGTTTTCCTCCCCGAAGGGGTGAGCAGAGGTGAATTACAGTCAAATTTCGTCAACCATAATTTTAGGTCCCATATAATAGGAGACAAGCCAGCTGCCTGCTTCCGGGCACAATCCTGTTACTAGGAATTTATTGAAAGAAAAATAGTTAACACGTCCGGGAATCAAATCCGAGACGATGCTACACCATCCAGGTATTATAAATATGAAAGTATATTTGTTGGTATGTCCTTATCAATGTCCTTGTCCGTCTTAATGCAGTAACGAAACAAGGGATTGACATAATTTTGTACTGATTTAGTTTAAACTTTAGGGAGTCCTATGTCCAGCAGCAGACTTCTTTCTGTTAAAATTATGATAGTTTGCAGACACTTAGGTCTAAAACCTAGCAGTATACAAACTATAATTATGCATAGGTTTATAGTATAATAGACACAGGGCATTTTAAATCTCTGCCCTTAGACGGATTCTTTTTCTTCGAATCACGGCAAAACCGCGTGTAAAAATAGTCCACAAATAGTTCTAACATAATTAATCATAGTTACCAAAACAAGGCAACAAATTAATTACCTCGTAACAACGAGATAACAATCTCAACAAGTACAAGTACAATAACAAAAACGACAATGAAACCGAATTCCCCAAAGTACCGATAACCGGTATAAGTCAACCCTTCAAATGCACACGAACCGAAACAAAAGCCATCCGTCATCTATTACGTCACGTCAACAAACATTACCTCGTAGAAGTTTAGTCGTTAGCCTCTTGAGTCATTAGTTACTGGGATTACATCCGCCGTCCACACGTCGCGTATTGATTGCGAGTTGCCACACCGGTCATATTGACCCGGTACGCTTATGTACCGAATTATTTCGTAATAACGCGTTCGGAGGGTTAACGATAACGTATTGGAATGGGAATTTTAATATTGGTTAACCCTTCAAATTCTACGCAACGATTTGGTGGATGGGGTTTTTACTTTGCGTTATTGGAATGGTTATCGCGATTTGAAGGTGTTAATGTCGAAGTTAGGTTATCAGTAAATACATACATGAAAAAGTTACTATGGACATTCATAGATTCAAATCTGTATATTATAAAAAAGTAGACAGATGAGTAATTATAAGAGTAATAGTAAGAGTTTGGTATGACTATTGGTCCAGCCCAGATACCGATTTTTTTGAAGTGAAAACTTCTTTAGGCGCGTTGAGCACTTCTTGGGTGAACAAAAATCATGGAACTCGCGTCATCGTCACGCTTCCACGCTTTCCATTTTTGAATTATTTTTGGTTTATAAAGAAGTGTTTATGATCAAGGAATAAAGTTTTCATTTCTATCGGCAGTCCCCAAAGACTGCCAAAATTTATTTTTTAAAATTTTGTTTATGTATGTAAATATTTATGTATCCGCTTGTTTTTAGAAACTTATATAATATGTTATCTACACAGATATAGGTTGAGGCGATGATAGCACAGTGGATGGAATAGTGATCGACAGGTTGCAGGTTCAATCACAATCTATACTTATATTAAAAAGCGGCGGTAGCCCAATGGATAAGGCATTGGACTTGCGATCGAGAGGGCACGGGTTCGAATCCCACCCATTGCACTACTGACGTGAACCCACTCCTAATACAAGCATTGTATCTTAGCTGGAGAGGTTAAAAAGAATTCTAGTAATTTGGAACACAAATAGCTAGAAATTGTTACAAAAAAAAATATTGGGACAGTGTTTGGGGACTGCCGATAGAAGTGAAAAGTTTAATCCTTGATCATAAACACTTCTTTATAAACCAAAAAAAAAAGGGGCGGGTCGGATGCTAGTTCCTGATACTCTTGGGTGTTATTTTTCGATATTTTTTGCGAAGGACGCACAATTTCTGAGATATTGTTAATATTCTAAAAAAGTTCTATGATTTTTGTTCACCCAAGAAGTGCTCAACGCGCCTAAAGAAGATTTCACTTCAAAAACATTAAAGAAAACATAATGAATGTGCCCTTTGATGTTTGTAAACATGTTTTATTACTATTCGCGTGCGTGGAACACATTTGTATGTAACTATATACAACATGTACAAATAATGACGTCACAGTAGAGTTACATTTATTTATTTATTTATTCTTAGGAACTCCAACAAAGGATACACAGTACATGCAATAATTACAAAAAGTGGTTCGATAATTTGTGCTCCTTCAATTACAGGAGAACACATCGTGAGTACATCATCATTTCACATCGTTTACAAAAAATGGTTTTTATATGAAGTTAAACAGTTTGGTAAATTTACATTAATGCAAATACAAATTCAACAAAAACCATTTAAATTAAAAAGGAACACTGATAAAAAAAAAAAACAAAAAAAAAATTACATAATGAGTAAATAGGACAGGCAGATGTGTATTCAAAGTAACACTTCGTCAGTTGGTCTACAAACTTTAACTTCACTGATGGCGTAGTGGTTTAAATGGTCGCCTCGCCACTGCCAACTGCGCCGAGTGTTGTGGGTTCGAATCCCACACGGGACAAAACCTTGTGTGATCTACAAATAGTTGTACACTCAAGTAAAAATGTCAAATAAAAAATCTAAATCGCCTTGAGATATTTGGGCAGACAGCGTGAAGGCGTGAACAACATTGATAGCTAAGTGCTGTGGATCGAAGGGACGATGAGAAAATACGTAACGTCTCATAATGAATGAATAAAAATTGCTTTATAGATATCTATACAAATAAATAAAATTGAAGTGTCTGTTTGTAATGTCAAAATAACAGCTTTTTATCTAATGCATATGAAAGTATATAAGATACCTATAAGAAAAATCTATTTTTTTAATTTTTGTCTGTCTGTCTATCTGTTTGTTCCGGCTAATCTCCGACACAGCTGAACCGATTTTGACGGGACTTTTACTGGCAGATATCTGATGTTATAAGGAGTAACATAGGCTACTTTGATTTTAGAAAAAAATAGGGTTCCGCGGAGACAAACACTTTTTAGTTAAAATCTACGCGGACGAAGTCGCAGGTAACAGCTAGTTCTTATATAATATTGTCTACTGTTTACGCGAATGTTATTCATTGAATTTATACTATACTAGTGACCCGCGCCGGCTTCGCACGGGTGCTATGTAGATACTAATATAGGGCAGTAAACCGTAAAACTAATATATTTCTTCAAACATTCAAGACATTGTAACGGCATGCATTGAACATAACCGATTTCATAATAACCCTTCGCTTTGAACACGAATCAGTGTCCGATACAGAATGCCAAATAAATTAACCCGTGAAGGTCGCAGTTATTTTAGTGAAAGCAAACGAACACGTTATACACGCGCATTCTAGATGTTTCAAATTCAAATTCAAAATTCATAATTCGATTTATTGCATTCCATAATGTACATTTACAGGTGGTAGGCTTAAAAATAAGTAACAAATTATGGACCCTGTCGGGCACAGCACTATTAGGAGAGAGAAATTGTTTAGATATGCAATTTTTTACAATAAGTAACAAATTATGAACCCTGTCGGGCACAGCATTATTAGGAGAGAGAAATTGTTTAGACATGCTATTTTTAAAAATAAGTAACAAATTATGAACCCTGTCGGGCACAGCACTATTAGGAGAGAGAAATTGTTTAGATATGCTATTTTAAAAATAAGTAACAAATTATGGACCCTGTCGGGCACAGCACAATTAGGAGAGAGAAATTGTTTAGATATGCTATTTTTAAAAATAAGTAACAAATTATGGACCCTGTCGGGCACAGCACTATTAGGAGAAAGAAATTAATTAGATATGCTATTTTTTAAAATAAGTAACAAATTATGGACCCTGCCGGGCACAACACTATTAGGAGAGAGAAATTGTTTAGATATGCTATTTTTAAAAATAAGTAACGAATTATGGACCCTGTCGGGCACAGCACTATTAGGAGAGAGAAATTGTTTAGACATGCTATTTTTAAAAATAAGTAACAAATAAAGGACTCTGTCGGGCACAGCACTATTAGGAGAGAGAAATTGTTTAGATATGGTATTTTTAAAAATAAGTAACAAATTATGGACTCTGTCGGGCACAGCACTATTAGGAGAGAGGAGAAGTTGTTTACATAATTCTTCTAAACAAGATGCAAGTCTTACCCTCGTTCATTTTCAACAGCGATAGCTTAGTGGGAGACCGCTGGCCTGCCACCCCGAGATCTCGAGTTCGATACATCGCGCATCTCATACTTTTCGAAGTTACGTGCGTAGTAAATAATATTCTATCACAACACCATCTAGCCCAAACTAAGCAGAGCTTGTACTATGAGTACTAGACAATGGATAAACATACATATCGCACTTATAACAAAATAGCGACTTAACTCAAAATTTGGAAGTAAGGCAATTTGAACTCTAATTATGTGACTATAAATTTTAAACTTATGTATGTGTTAATCAATTGCAATAGAGTTTAAAATAGCTTAATCCAAAATACTCAGATAAGTCTCTCTTTTAGTAAGCGTGCGATATATACTATTTTTTTTTTGTAAATACATACATATTATACATAGAAACACCCAGACCAAGACAAACATCCATGTCCATGCACACAAATGTTTGACTTGTGCGAGAATCGAACCCGCGACCTCAGACGTGACAGTCGGTTACACTAACCACTACGCCATCTAAGCCGACAATAGTTAATTATCGCTCGATTAAACGGTAAAGGTAAATATCGTGGGGAAAACTGCGTGACTGAAAGTTCTCCGTAATGTTCTCGAAGATTTGTGATATCTCCTATTGGGCCAGCGTGGTGGACTATAACCTCATTTTGAGGCGCTCATAGCCAGTTGCACTCACTGATCGATAAACGATTAGCGAGGTTAAGCAACGTTGGGTGCGGTCAGTCTATAGATGGGTGACCACTTAGTGGTATTTCATCTGAGCGTCTCCATGCTTCGGAGGGCACGTATAAAGTCGGTCCCGGTTGTTGTCAAATTGACAGCAGTCGTTAAGCCATGGCATAGGCCTACGGGCTTGAACAACTCTTGACAATAGCTTGGCCACTAACCACATGAAAAGAAGAAGAAGAAAAGAAGAAGAAGAAAAGAAGAAGAAGGATTAGGTTTAATAATGGATCAGCTAATATCTAATTTAATTACATTTGAAAGATTTTAGGCACATTTTACTTTTACCCGCGGCTTCGCTCGCTTAAATGTAGATTAAGTATGTAAAAGTATTTTTTCTGGATAAAAGGTACCCTATGTCCTTTTTTGTTCCCCTGGTAACGTATATGCGAAATTTCATGATGATCGGTCGAGTAGTTAAAGCGTGAAAGCGTAACAAACAAACACACATTCGCATTTATAATATTAAGTTAGGATATTTGATTTATTATGTTTCATATAGTGAAATAGTTTTAGTCTTTAGTTTAACTAAACTAAACATACACGTGTAAAAGAGCAAACATCTTTTCTATGCACTGATACTTCAATTATCGAACTATGTAAATAGGTAAGTGTGCTGATGACGTCATCGCACGACGTGACGTAATACCTACTCGCATTGTAAGAACAAGAATAGGTATTGTACTATTAATTATTGTCATGTGGCAACATAACTTTTTTAATTTAAGAAGTAAATTCTTAATGAATCTTGCAACAGCTTAGATGATGAAAAATAAGTACTTATAAATATATACATAGGTATATACAAATAAATAAAATTGAAGTGTCTGTTTGTAATGTCAAAATAACAGCTTTTTATCTAATGCATATGAAAGTATATAAGGTACCTATACGAAAACATCTATTTTTTTAATTTTTGTCTGTCTGTTTGTTCCGGCTAATCTCCGAAACGGCTGAACCGATTTTGACGGGACTTTCACTGGCAGATAGCTGATGTTATAAGAAGTAACTTAGGCTACTTTGATATTAGAAAAAAAAATAGGTTTCCGCAGAGACAAACACTTTTTAGTTAAAATCTACGCGGACGAAGTCGCAGGTATTTTTGTACAAAAGTTATTTATTACTTTCCATAAGAAATATCTTAGCATTCTAGCTTTATTATTTTAACTTAGATTTCTCTAGTCTACCGATTTTATTATTAAACTTACATAACAAATTCGCAGAGGAAATGCATTACCTGTAAAAAATAAAGAATATCATTAATATTGTATACCTACATCCAAACATTTCTCGACCAGATCGGAGGCGTTCTGGACAAAGGCCAGGTTAAGAGCTCCTTGAACCGACGGGCGTGTATGAGGAATGTGATGAAAGTGAATGAAGCCAGAGAAGTGTGTCAGGATCGTAGCAAATGGAAATCCGTAGTCTCTGCCTACCCCTCTGGGAAACAGGCGTGAATCTATGTATGTATGTATGTACATCCAAACATCTTAACAAAAAACAGTCAACCGATTTTTATCATTGTTTCCGCTATTAGAATACTACTTTATCCAGAAGTATATATAGGCTAGGCATAACATCACGCTACCATTCACGGGGTAGGAGCAGTAATCATAAACATGCGTGAAACCGCGGGAACGAGCTAGTATTTAATATAAGTATTAAAAAAAATTGGTATTTAATACCGAAACGTCAAAATGAGGGTTTTAAAAACAAAAATGAAATTTAAAAATCAAAATAGGTACTTAAAAATATTAAAACAATTTGGGGTAAGCAGACATATATCTAATAAGAATAGTGTCCATTCATGTACGAACTAACAAGTGGCCGAAGATTCGGTATAGCGCGGGGCCGAGGGGTCGTTGACCTCGTATCACACGCCGAGACGCGCGCGCGGTTACGATGCCGTCGTAAACCTAACGGGGCCTATGTTAGGACCCATAAAGGTCCATATAGCCTAAACAAGGCATTAAAAGCTAGCTTTTTTGGTTTTACCGCCAGAGATATTCAAGCGGCTCGTTGAATACTGACTAGGCTGTACTTTAGATTAAAACTATAGAGGACTTATTTTTTTTGTTTAAGACATACTTATATTGACGGCCTCGATGGCGTAGTGGTTAGTGTAACCAACAGCCACGCCTTTGGTCGCGGGTACGATTCCTGCACAAGTCAAACATTTGTGTGCATGAACATGGATGTTTGTCTTGGTCTGGGTGTTTCTATGTATAATATGTATGTATTTACGAGAAAAAGGAAAAAAAAATTACCTATATAATTATGTATGTTTATCCATTGTCTAGTAACCATAGTACAAGCTCTGCTTAGTTTGGGCTAGATGGTGTTGTGTGTATGTGATAGAATAGAATAGAATTATATTTTTAAAGTACACGATGAACTTCTCCACTGTTTAAGCTATCTCAGTTAACCATCAAAATTGGTAGCAATTTAACCGCGGTTTATCAGACAGGCCTTATTACGCATTAATACTTTTTGTATGCCTCTACTTGCCTATACGCTGAACTTTATGGTTCTACCGCCAGAGAATTTCAAGCGGCGAGCTAAATACTGACTTGGTTTTACTTTTTAACGTAGTTATAGTGGATGTCGTTGATTTATGTTAGCTGTTAATTCTGTTTTTCGTTCAAAAGTATACGATGACCTTCAGGTTTCAAAGCTAAAGGTTAAGTTAAATTGCTGCAGCAATTATTATCAAAATTGGCGCAGCTGTTTAACTACGTAAATTTAACAAATCGAAACATTTATTAGACTAGATGTTCCCGCGGTTTCACCCGCGTTTATCGTTACTACGCCACCGTGGGTCGTAGCGTGATGATATACTTATAGCCTATAACCACCTTCCTCGATATATAGGCTATCCAACACTCAATAGTTTTTCAAATCGAACCAGTAGTTCCTGAGACTAGCTCGTTCAAACAAACAAACTCTTCAGCTTTATAATATTAGTATAGAAATATACTTAATACTTTTTAGAATGCATCTACTTGCCTGTCTCACAGTATTTTTTATCAACTAGCGGCACATCAACACCGAAACTCGAAACGCCTATCAATTGATTATACATTTTTTGTCCCGTACAGAAATCGAATACAACACTGTGCCTAACCTTCAAGCCACTGCGCCCTAGTATAGCCCACAGATTAATTTTCTATAACACATTAGTTGCAGACAGGACAACACACATTAATAATGCCAACAAAACACGATTGTGAAGTAGTTCCACTAATGACGTCATAAATAACCGACGCTCGTTTCGAACGCGACATTCCAAATCCAAATTCAAACGAAATATCATCGAGTATTCGAATATCGAATGCCAGTAGTATGTGGCGTATGATACGCGCGTACAAGAAGCGTAGCATCGACAGTAGCGAGCAGGGGTGACTGAGCATTTACTGAATTGGCATTCGCCAGTCGGGAACGCTTTGTTCGACGTTATCTGAGCGCACAGCTATGTCTGTAAACGGTAGTGAAAGGGCGATACGCGCCGAGCGTCGTCGACAAAGGGCGATAGTTAATGCGATCCGACGTTCGGTACCCGGCCACCGTTTTACGGGCTGCGTTCCCACTCAGCTGGAACGTTTTCAATTTGCCGGGACTTAGCGAATTCTCATTTTACTCAAGGTCCACTTGCACAAAGGCTCGCGTATATCACAACACCACCCGCCTTGACGTAATCCCACATTGTAGGTGACTAATACCCGTAGGAGTTTTGTAAGCCGAGATAAGTGTATTAATATTTTGTGACTATCCTATTGATGCCGTGTTTTACGTTGACAACGATCGTGAGTTCGATCTGCGAGTCGGGCAAAATGCTGTGCTGTTGAAATTGTGCCTGGTAGACGTCAATACTCTCGCTCTATAATACGACGGACCTAATAGTAAACGAACGAAATATCGGCGATTTGTATTTTACCAAAGTTTTGATAAAATAAAAATCGCAAGAAATGTATTTTACAAAAGACTAGATGTCTAGTTAAGCATCTTCATACAAAAATAGTCTCACGCCTACATTCCTGAAGGGGGTGGGCTGGTATCGCTAGCTATGATTTTAGTTCGACGTAGTAATGGGCGAGCTCATTACGGCGTTCAGGCACAGTTACTCCGAGCTATTAGTGAACATATGTTGCAAAAAAAAACAGTTTCTCCGACGCGGGCATCGAACCCAAGACCCGATTTACAGCAGTCGCATTCACTACCACTGCACCCCCAAAGCAGACATCTCAACATAGCAGGCAACAGTTTTCCCTAAATCTCTATAATACCTGACAAGTATTATTCGGGATTAAATATAATGACTACCAAAAATACTAATTGCACAGCAAAATATGCCCTCTAAAATACGAGTGTATCATAACGAGCACCTATACGCCTCAAATCACTGCATTCCCTCTCGCAAGGGTTAGGTAGGTTATGTTAGGTTCCTTCTTAAACCCATCCAAAAATAGGAGCCCCGAAGCGGGGCTCCGTCGACTTAGTTTGATTTCTTTAAAATATTTTAGTAAGCATATTTTACAGCGCAATTAGTATTTTTGGTGCAACAAAGGCAAAAAAGTGAGGAACAGTTAAATACTACCTGTATTATTCTGTGTCATCGTACTTCACTAAAGTATTCAACGTATTTCAATGTAATTTTCGCTGTAACAAATCTTTTGTGGCGGTAACTAGAGGACATTAATCATCAGGCAATATTTACACACGTAATGGAGCGTTACGCATTCTTGGCTAATTCTGAAGGTCACTTCCACGTGTAGTCGAACACAACGTGTAGTTTGTAAGCGTGGAAGAGAAAAGAGTGGGCTTATAAAAAATGGGTAATGTGCGTTCCTAAAAATATATAACAAAAGCTAAAAGGACATGATTTAATTAGCTAATAAGTAAAAAATAAACAGATATTATTATAAACTAGCGATCCGTCTCGACGTCGCCAGGATTGGAACCATAGATATAATAAACAACTCTTTTTTATATTTCTATGATTGGAACGTTATACAGCCTACTAACTCGCAAACTGTATTTTTTTATGAATCAGGTATCCTATGTAATTTTTTGTACAACGGACGTGTCTGCAAAATTTCATAATGAAAGGTCGAAAACATAAGGCGTGGAAGCGAAACAAATAAGCAAACTCACATTCTCATCTATAATATTAGTAAGGGTAGTCTAGATAAACTATTGGCTAATCCCGACTTGGCCTGTGTTAAACTTAAAATGGCTAGTAATGTTTAAAAAGAAATCTCATATGGACATAGGCTATGTGTCCATCTAGAAACAAAGCCTTTCAAATAATGATGGAACTTTTCATTTATATTGGAACATACACACAGAATTCGTGAAAGATTGTGAAGATTTTCAGACGTTGAGAGGTTTGTTACTCATTCACACGTAAACTGTTGAACAGATTTGAATGAAGCTTGGCACAGCGATAGACTATGTGCTGGATTAACACGTAATATACTTTTATTTCGGTACGTTTTATCGTGGGATTCACGTGGGCGAAGCTGCATAACAGTATACAGTAGCTAATTATAACTTTAATTAACACAAATAGCCTTAATTTTCAAAACCATATTGAGCACTCAGTAGTTACACTAAGGAAACAAACCAGGCCAAGTAACTGTGGAAGTACCAACCACGATAGAGTAGTAGACCAACTATATATTTTTATTATTTCAGCCAAATAGATACTTCATCCAAATTCTAAAATAAAAGAGTTTTTGAAATCTACATAAACATAATGTTGGCATGTCGGCCTCGATGGGGTAGTGGTTAGTGTAACCGACTGCCATGCCTGAGGTCGCGGGTTCGATTCCCGCACAAGTCAAATATTTGTGTGCATGAATATTATATATAAATGTTATACTACATATGTACTATGGAGTACAAGCTCTGCTTAGTTTGGGCTAGATGGAGTGATGATATGTGTATGTGATAGAAAATTATTATTATAAAATACGTACAAGCATTTTAAATCTGGTAGTAGGGGTGATTATCAAATAAGAGAAAAAGGATGCACGATAGAAATTATGACGTAACCGCTATTTCACTGCATCTGTGCGAGGGAGATAGAGAGACATCCATAGCGACCTTACTTTTTACATACTTTTTTTATTTTGCAGCTTGGATAATGTTTGCACAAAAAGGTTTTTTTTTCATTGCTATTTGTTCCTGTGTGTAAATAATGTAGAAAACCCAACATAAGCATATTATGAAATTCATAGTTTGCCCGTGACATAAAAGATTAAATGAATTTAACTATATATGTAACCACAGTTTTTAGTTTCACACTGAATTTTACGCCAAAACGTTATTTTCTTAGTATTATTTGTTTGACTCGCAGCGCTTTCTCTAAAAGGAGTCGATATTGCACGTTTGTTATTTAGAGTTGCTATCGCGACACATTTCCAACGTGTCTTTTCAATTTGACTTTCTGATTGTTTTCCTTCGATGTGACATTTTAAATAAATGATGACTTTTGACATTTGCTGAACAAAATAGAGTAGGTACACACCTACCTAGCAAAATCTTTTTAATAAGATTTTAATATGATTATAATATCCTAACTAATATTATAAAAGCGAAAATTAGTTTGTTTGTTTGTTACCTTTTCACGCCTAAACCACTGAACCGATCATTCTGAAATTTTGCATATACATTGTCAGGTGTACAGAAACGAACATAGGGTACCTTTCATCCCAAAAAAAATTACTGTTCCCGAGGAAAACAACAATAACGTTTTAATGATAATAGATGGCACCACGTGTCTTTCGAATCATGATTGAATTATATTATTACAAGCAGAGTACAACCCTAATTGATTGTCAAATTCTAAATTAACGCGAGCGGAGCCGCGGGCAAAAGCTAGTTATTTATCAATGTGACTAACTACCTCGTTGGTAGTAGTCGTGTATGCAATCATTGTGCATGAGGTCTCGGGTTCGATTTTCGGGTAGAGCAGTGTTATTGGATTTTTCTGTCACGAAAGTTTTAATAACAGCCTGGAGTCGGGAATATGTTCCATGTAAACCGTAAGAGACACGCCCCCAATTAGGTAGGACCTAAAAATTTAGGAATGTACTGTCTGCCTCTTTGAAGATACAGCGTTAGACTGTATAATTATGTAAATGAGAATATCGTCGATCCAGTGGTATAAGTATGCACATGCGATCGTGAAATCCAATATTCGAGTCCAAGTCGAACTACTTGGAATGCTAGACATAATTGAAAACCTATTATGTCCGGCCGCCGGTGTGCCTCTGTGGCTTATTATTTTATACATATTTCTATAACTAGATAACCTGCGCAACTTCATCTGCTTTAGTGTTAGATAGCCCATTAATAAAAACTAGCGGTCGCCTAGTGCTCAAAATTCGATCAAAGTTTCCCTGTAAGATATTGCTGATATATGTCATTATATATTGAAATATGTAAACATAGTTACGCGCATCCACTGCGTGTGTCAAATGCATGGTTGTGTGCGTGTAGTGTTTTTTTTATTAATTTAATGTATTTCTAATGCATATTTGATTTAAATATTAGGGTTCGCCCCTCCTTCTCCATATAAACTTTAACTGTGCCAAATTTCATACTCCTCCGTCCGCGCAATTTTCGTAAAAAGGGGTACAATGTTTTTGCTTCACGTATTAATATATAGATAGGCTTCCTGAGATTAGTGCGTTTAACCAAACAAACAAACTCTTCAGTTTTATAATATAAGTATTGTACAGTTTCGTATGATAAATGAAAGATAAACCGATAGAATAAAAATAATTATATTGCATGAAAAGAATTAAACAGATTTACAACGGATTTGATAGTGATCGATACGCGACGAAAGAGTAAATTGTGCGATAGATCGCCCGGAAAGCTGTTTGCAACTAATATATTTCTGCATTGCATAAAGGGAATTGCTCAGTTTGTTAGGGTGCTTCGGCTTGGCGTGGACATTAATTATAGTAATAAATGCATTGTTTTTTTAATATCTTATACCCGAAACAAACTAAATATCATAATAAAGCTGCAGCAAGTTGTTAATATATGCCTTTTCTTGATATACATAATATTGCAATATTGTCATTTATAATTGACTGAAAATGAGCATTTCATTGATTGAATAATATATATATTTATTATGAAAAACGATACCTTATTTATGTAATAAAGAAGAACATGTTAAGAAAACAAGTACCTTATTAAAAATGCACGTGTATTTATATGCTAACCCAGAATGGAGCGCAAAAGAAGAAAAATGGCGGTGCGTATGACTGTTATCAGTTTAAATATTTATTTATGCGTCCTTTTTTACCGAAATATTTCCTGCAACGAGGTATTGTCTAATATTTTTAAATTAATGAATTATAATTATTTGTAAATAGATTTTTTACTGAGCAATTGGTCCACGCAAAGCCGAAAGTAGCTATTCCCTTTCTGTTACACTATTCTCACTAGCCGCATAGAGTTTAATGTGCTCTGTAGACATACAGCTAGTAATGTACATAGGTGTAACTCACACCTCTGCTTACCCCCGTGGTGCAGCGGTAGTGCATGCGACAACTGTGCACGAGGTCTCGGGTTCGAATCCCGGGTCAGTCCAACAAACAGTTATTGGATTTTTCAGTTAGGAAATCTCAATAGCAGCCCGGTGTTAGGAAGTTGGCGGTGTTAGACACCCCCGTGCCTCGGATAGCACGTAAACCCGTTGGTCCTGCACCTGATCTCTCTCCGGTTTTGTCGGATTACCGTCCCATCGGATCATGAGGGTTAGGGAACAGAGAGTGCACTCGTGTTTGCGCACACACTTGTGCACTATAATATCTCCTGCGTAGTTGGCGAGTCTCTGTTAACAGGTTCCCTGTCCGATGAATCACATATGATACATAACAATAGATTTTCTATTGTGTCAATCACGGGACAGCGAATGGGTTAATACTGGCTGCCGTAGCCGAAATTCGGTCTGGAAGACATTATCATTATTATAGGCTAAAGACGTTATTCGTTGTTTTTTATTTTTTTTATTTTGCTCGTCAGAATGACCACACTCCACCTGATGGTAAGCAGTCGTGTGGTCTAAGAGCAGTGGCCTCCACATCGCCCCCACAGTAGCCGAGGCGATGTTGAGGTCTCTACTTTGACGGCCTGACAAGATGCTTTTTCACGCCCCGCTTAAAGAACCCAGGATTGAAGGAAGAAGGAAACACGTGCCTTGGCAGAGAATTCCATGCCTTGGTCGTTCGGCAGATATATGAGGACCCAAACTTTTTGGTACGCGCTCTAATCGAATCTACCGTGTAAGGATGGCATCTGAGCCCAGCACGCGTTGTTCTGGATAGGAAAGGGGAGGGCGGGATAAGGTGGAATAACTCTTCAGAGCACTCCCCGTGGTATATTCTGTAGAAACATGCCAATGAGGCAATGTCTCTACGGAGTTGCAGAGGTTCCAGTGAACTCGTGACCTCTGGATCTCCGATGATACGGACAGCCCGCCGCTGTAACCGGTCGAGAGCGTCCAGCAAGTACTGCGCGGAGCCATCCCAAAGATGAGAACAGTACTCCACGCAAGGGCGCACTTGTGCCTTATACAATAGGCACAGTTGCCTAGGCGTGAAGAACCGCCTCACCCTGTTCAGAACTCCGAGTTTTCGCGAAGCTTGCTTAATGACGCTCTCGATATAGGTTTCCTGATTAAGGGAGCGGCAAAGATCCATACCTAAGATGGAGAGACTGTCACGTATCACCAGTGGAGTGTTCTTCAGAGAAGGGAGGGGAAGGAACGGAGACTTTTTTGTTGAGAACGCGCATGCCTGGGTCTTCTGTCTGTAAGAACAACTCTGGAGTAAATCACGATGCGTTTCAGTTATGGTAACTTAATTAGATTCTGTAGTCATAAAGGAAAGCCGCCATTGTCGACCAACCCACGAACGATGTAGACGGCTTGTAACCGTCCATGACTGACCACCGGCACAGATCGCCGAGGTCGGGTTCGAATCCTGCGTCATGGATAAACATTTTTGTTTTATGTAACTTGTTTGTGTTTAAAGCAACCTTTCAAATACCAGCTATTCGGTTAACTAATTAATTCAATTGCCTACCAATAGAATTAAAAAAGAGATCTATAATACACATGTTTTTTAGAAAAGGGGTTAAAGCCTTCCTATTGGATAAATGTTTTTATTCTGTGTATGAATTTACTGGCTTATTGATAATTGACATTGAAGTAGTAGACAATGTATGTTATGTTTTTATTTTTAATGCTTTTAATATAATATAATATTAATATTCTATCACATACACACAACACCATCTAGCCCAAACTAAGCAGAGCTTGTATTATGGGTACTAGACAATGGACAAACATACATATATACTGTTTTTTTTTTGTAAATACATACATATTATACATAGAAACACCCAGACCAAGACAATCATCCATGTTCATGCACACAAATGTTTATAATATTCAGTTAATATTTTGTATATAATATTCAGACGCAGTTGTAATAAATTGTTAAAAAATTAAATAAATAAATAAAAATAAATATTAGTATTCTTGTTAAAACCCTTTCAGCTTAATTCATACGCTTGTATTAGAAGAGAGCTCACGGTAGTGTAATGGGTGGGAGTCGAAACCACGACCGTCCGATCGCAAGTCTGATGCCTGGGCTATTGAGCTACCACCGCTGGCACAAACATTCATCTTGCCATAACCATTTACTTAAAAAAATAAGGGCGGGTCGGATTCCTGATACTCTCAGATTATTAAGGGGGCCAAAATTTCGTTATTTTTTGCGTAAGACGCACCATTTCTGAGATATTGTTAATATTCTAAAATAATTCAAAAGTGGAAAGCGTGGAAGCGTGACGATGACGAAGCGTGACGATGACGCGAGTTCTATGCTTTTTGTTCACCCAAGAAGTGCTCAACGCGCCTAAAGAAGTTTCACTTTGAAAAATTATAATCGTCATAATTTTTTGTACCATTTCGGACTGAACCTGAATACACTCGGCGCACTGCCAGTACCCACAGCCACTCCACACACAATCACAAAAACAGCATTTACTAGAAAACTAAACGTAAAGCGTGTTGTACGCTGAGTTTCAGATCGGTTGAGATACACAGCGGGGCGTTGACCTGCGCGAGCGCATGTTCGCACGCACCTCTACACAAACATGTTTAAAAATAGCCGGTGACGTCACTTGTTTGTCGTCGTACGCAAGGTTACGCGGCGAGTGAGTGGCGACCACGCGCCGGCCACGGCACGCCACCGCGGCCCACTTGTGGTATTCATATAACACTCGCCTACTACTTCAAACGTGGGATTACCACCTGTTTTATGGTACCCATGCATCTATAGTATCATTCCCCTGAAGGCAGAGGTTTATAAAACCTACATTTCGCTGTTTTCAGTCTCATGTACTATAAAGCAAGCTTATTGTCACTCCTTCATACAGGTTTTACTGCAACTTGGGAGACCAGAACTGTACCCAACATTAATCGTAGCAAATAAGTAATTTTACCATGTATAATGTCCATACTCTTTAATAGATAACTTTATATCTAGCCTGTGCTTAAATATAAAGACAATTATGTTTATCTAAGAACAATTAACTCATTGATTATAGTAATACAAATGCAAAACAAATAGGAACCATAATATACAATTAATTTTTGAAGTGAAAACTTCTTTAGGCTGAATATAATATAATGGTAATGGTCTGGATGTTTCTAAGTATAATAATATGTATGTATTTACAAAAAAAAAGTATATATATATGTATGTTTATCCATTGTCTAGTACCCGTAGTTCAAGCTCTGCTTAGTTTGGGCTAGATGGTGTTGTGTGTATGTGATAGAATATTATAGAATATTATTATTATATGCCAGTGTGCTCCAATTTTTCAAATGATCAATAGACTTTATTATTATTTATTTTATTATTATTATTTATTTTATTATTATTATCTACCGGACATAAATGGTAAGCAGCGTGTATCTTTACATTGCATGACATATTTATTTTCTTAAAAAAGACAACCCGCACTAAAATAAATTATTTTTAGTAATATACAAACATTCAAACAACGGACACAAGGAACCTTGAAGATAACCTTTAATTGTTATTTTTAAAGATTATTTATTTATTAGAAATTTTAAAATCTTTTCCATATATGTGCAATACATGAAAAAGATTTAAACATTTCTTAATGGAACCTACAGATTTTATTTGTGAAATCGCCCGCACTAGTAATAACTCTTGTGGCGCAGAATACTTTACGAAATAATGTAATAGCGGACTCAAAAAACAACCAGACTCGGTACAACTATTTACGGATCACACTCTTGACCTATCTGGGGATCAAACCTACAACACTCGGCGCAGTTGCAAAGCAACCACTTTAACCATTACGCCATCTGTGCAATAGAAATGCTATGCCATAATATCTGTTTACAAGCCCCTTCAAATATACCTATATCTACATAATCCTAAATAATATTATAAGGGATTAAATATAATGACCATCAACAATACTAATTGCGCAGCAAAATATGCTTACTAAAATATATCATAACGAGCACCTATACGTTCAAATCACTACATTCCGTCTCGGAAGGGTTAGGTTATGTTAGGTTCCTTCTTAAACCCACCCAAAAATAGGAGTCCCGCGATGCGGGGCTCAGTCGACTTAGTTTGATCTCTTTAAATATATTTTGCTGTGCAATTAGTATTTTTGGTAAGCATATTTTGCTGTGCAATTAGTATTTTTGGTAAGCATATTTTGCTGTGTAATTAGTATTTTTGGTAAGCATATTTTGCTGTGCAATTAGTATTTTTGGTAAGCATATTTTGCTGTGCAATTAGTATTTTTGGTAAGCATATTTTGCTGTGCAATTAGTATTTTTGGTAAGCATATTTTGCTGTGCAATTAGTAGATATTTTTGGTGGAACAAAGGCAAAAAATTGAGAAACAATTAAATATTACCCATATTATAAATGCGTATGTGAGTTTGTTTGTTACGCTTTCACGCCGTAACTACTCACCCGACCATCATGAAATTTCGCATACACGTTGTCAGGGGAACAGAAAAGGACAGAGGTTGCCTTTCATTCAGAAAAAGGTACTGTTATAAATCTAAACTAACCTAACCTTCCTTTACGCGAGCGAAGCCGCGGGCAAAATCTATATTTATTTTATATTACACGCGGGAAGTTAAATTACGTAACAAGATCAATGATCTAGGTTATCATTATTTTCTTTAAATTATATCAATGTTGTTTTCCTCGACAAAAAATGTTTGATAACGTCACATATCGTTTCACTGTCAAGGACAACTATTATCTGTCATTATATAGACCTTCAAAACACGAAATGTGCTGTATCAAATAGATTAGATTATTTTAATTCTATGTATACATAATGTTACGTACATACCTACGTGTCGGATATATACACGAATGGGTCGGCAGAGGTGTACTACTACAATATATAAGGCATTCAAGTGAATGAAGTCAGAGAAGTGTGTCAGGATTGTAGCAAATGGTAGTCTCTGCCTACCCCTCTGGGAAACAGGCGTGAATCTATGTATATAAGGCATTGGATAAGCGATTGAGAGGTCGCGGGTTCGAATCTCGCCCTGCACTACCGACGTAAACCAACTCCTAGCACACACATTCTAGTTTAACTGGATGAGTTAACTAAAAAGCTAGTTTTGTAAGTCAAACGGCTAGTAATCTTTAAAACAAAAATTTGCTACGTAATACGGGTCCAGCTGTGAAGTATAAGGTATCGTATTCCTAACTAATAATAAATTCGAATGTGAGTTTATTAGTTTGTTTGTTTGTTAAGCTTTCACTCCTTAACTACTCGACCGATCATGATGTAATTTCGCATACACGTTGTCAAGGAAACAGAAAAGGACATAGCATACCTTTCGTCCATAAAAAGTAGTTAATGTTACTAACCTAATATCCTACATTTCAGCGAACGTAGCCGCAGGCAAAGTCTAGTACAGTAAGCTGAAAGCAGAATCTGACTTAGCTGCTCATGAATTTCTAGATAGAGAAGTCTATGTCAATTGAAAACACCATTACTACAGTCAATACAAACAAATAGCACTATGAAAAAGCAGCAGTGCCCCGCGAATGGCTGTATTAAAATCCATTTTTATACCATCTCAACATCAAATTTTAAGCAAATCGCATCAGCGGTATAGCCCTGGAAACGTAAACATGGCAAGTCTCACATTTATTACACTGGTATGCATAAATCTTCTATATTATCAGTTAGTTTGACGACTTTAAAATGTAGTGAACTAACTAAAGTTTAGGGGTTGTAAAATTTCATGTCAGTTATATCAACATTTTGACAAACAAGTATTCAGAGTTCATATCATTGGATCAACAGTTGAACTATAGTTGTTATATTTGGTCGTTTGTCAGATAACAGTTGAAATCAATAAAGACATTCCTCTCAAACTTTTGGATAATACTAGTTTATGCCCTCGGCTTCTTTCAGAAACAGTACTTTTTCTCTGAATGAAAGGTACCCTATGTTCTTTTTTGTACCCTTGACAATGTGTATGCAAAGTTTCACGATAATCGGTCAAGTATTTTAGGCGTGAAAGCTTAACAAATAAACTCACATTCACATTTACAATATCAAGTTAGAATAGTTGGGACTACCTGAGCCACGTTTTCATCTACATTTTGGTAATTAAAATAAAAGTACTTAATATTGATTTTATCGCATTGTTTTTTAAAAACCCTACTATTACCTAATTTTTAAAGTATTAACTACTCAAATTATTTAACTATTCAAATGAGAAAGCAACTGAAACGTCGTTAAAGTGTAATTTCCTCGACATTTCAGTTGCTTTTCAGCAGCCATAGTCACGGGCAGACATCGGATGTCTCCGTGACTATGGCTTAGTTTTATTAAGTTCATCAATATAATTTCGCCAGTAATATTTCAATGTAATATTGACCGACAACCTACATCTCTGCATGTTTGGTCACCTACACCATGCAGCTTGAAACTGAATGTTATTGATTTTCCAGAAGTTCCTATGACCTCACAATCAGCAATAAGCCTAAAGTAAAACCAACAACACAGCCGATAATACACTTACTTTTATCATTACTTTCATAATGACATCATAGAATAAATGATCTCTCAGATAGATTGGTGAGTTAAAACAAAATAGTGTTATATTAAGTACACGGGTTCGATGTACTGAGGCAAATGTTATATAGAGGTAAACGTGTTGGAATTATGATTGGTTGTTTGTTTTAAGGCGGCTGTACACATTGGGCCAAGGTAGATACCGTCAAGTAGATCTCTACACGTTGGCCCAACACGCTGGCCCACTACCTTGGCCCAATGTGTACAGCCGCCATTAAAAGTATAGCGCTGCTTTTAACAGACCAGGGGTCAGTAGACATATGTCATGATTATAGATTTTCAGTGACTTTTAATAATAACTAGCGGTCGCCTAGTGCTCGAAATTCGACCAAAGTTTGCCTGTAAGATATTGCTGATATATGTAATTATATATTGATACATGTAACCATAGTTACGCGCTTCGACTGCGTGTGTCAAATGCATGTTTGTGTGCGTGTAGTGCTTTTTCATTAATTTAATGTATTTCTAACGCATATAAACTTTAACTGGGCCAAATTTCATACTCCTCCGTCCGCGCAATTTTCGTAAAAAGGAGTACTAAGTTTTTGCTTCACGTATATGTAACTATAGATAACCCCATAAAATACCCACCGTCTTGGTATAAATTTAATATGTTTCATATGTAACAATAGTTTCCTACATCAGGAGCAGCTAGAGTCTCGGTAAGAATCCCATCCCACTTTAGATTAAATCTCTCGAAGGGCCTCTGCATATTGTATCTATGTCTCCGTATAAGCCTCTCAAAGGGCCGGGTATTTTTTTATATGTAATATGCTAGAAAAATACATGTGATAAGCGAAATATAATAATATCAGCCCTGTATTAAACTGCCCCACTGCTGGGCACGGGCTTCTTCTCAGTGTGAAAAAGGTTAGGCCATAATCCATCATGATGGCCTAGTTGGGGTTGGCAGACTTCACATATCTTTGAGAACATAATGGAGAACTCTCAGACATGCAGGTTTCCTCACAATGTTTACCTTCACCGTTAAAGCACCCATAAACCAGATTAATGATACGGTTTATGGAAGTCACAGGTTCAAGAATTCTATTTTTCCTTTCTTATAATAAATCAACAAGACAGTGACTACGTTTCAATGTAAGGCAAACTTGATATAAGTTTCATGTTTTGAAACAGAAGTCATCTTCCTCACTAGGGAATCAAACTCTGTGATGGCAACTTTACAAACATACATATTTTAACAGGCATAAAATACACCTGGGCCTAGGAAAATTCCTTGCGGATTGCACAAATAATTGTCCTGTCTAGGATTCGAACCGCTTACTTTTCCGCTACGGCAGAAGTGTATTATACCCACTTTTCGTCATCTGTAATTTTAGGTCCCACGTAATAGGGGTCTAGCCTATTGCCATACCGAGCAAAGTTCCAAACTCCGAGCGACTACAGGATTTCTTAAAAGACCCAGGAACATTTTTCCTAAGCCAGTAATCCAATCCTGAAGCACAGCATTTGCATTTACAGCCGCTGCGTTACCGACACATCGGCATATAGCCAGCAAAACATATATCAAATCATTCAAATCATTTATTTATTTCGGGCTGCATAGGCCCATAGATAAATACCTTAACCTAAATTTACATATTATATAATTTTATAATACATACAACACCATCTAGCCCAAACTAAGCAGAGCTTGTACTATGGGTACTAGATAATGGATAAACATTACATATATACTTTTTTATTGTTTTATAAATACATACATATCATACCTACATAGAAACACCCAGACCAAGACAAACATCCATATTCATGCATACAAATGTTTTACTTGTGCGGAAATCGAACCCGCGATCTCAGGCGTGGCAGTCGGTTACATTAACCACTACGCCATCGAGGCCGATTTGATGTTAGTAAATACACCTTAATACTATGTTAGTAAAATTTCACTTCGCACACTTAATACTAGTGTGCTCGGCCGGTACTTGTCCGCGGAAGCGACGGAATACCACATATTTATATGGTAAGTACCATCGTCTCAGGCCAGCGAAACGAATGGTGACCAGCAATAACACGGGTAAGTATACACGTGAATGTGACATGGCGTTTTAAACACAACTCATAAGTACTACTATAAAACAGCTTTAAACAGTGTGTTAAACAGTTTATTATGTTTAAATACTGACACGGTGGTCTGGTGGCGAAAGTGCTATTGTTGGTTGTAGGTTCGATTTCTTGTAACACAAGGCAAGGCTTCTGGCCTCTTTAATGCAAGTTGTTTAATAACAACTTAGCAAAGGGACCGGTCACCACTTAATGTGTGTCATTATGTCTGTGTACTCGTAAATATAGACAAAAAATAAAAAAAATACATTTCAGCTTGGTACACATACTATAGGCAAGCTATGATAACTTTTCGTAGAGATATAATGACTGCTCTGTTGATGCCTAGACATAAAGTTGTGCATGTCTTTGCGTGCGTGAGGTCTCAGGTTCGATTGCCGAGTCTGGCTTCGTGTTATTGGGGTTTTTATGTTAGTGAACAGAATGCAATCTTAAATTATGCCCTATAAACAAAAGAAAAAGCTGGCGAAGGATGGGTGTACCACATATCGTAGTTTTAAGATTACTAGCAGTCGCCTAGTGCTCGAAATTCCACAAAAGTTTGCCTGTAAGATATTGCTGATATAATTATGTCATTATATATTGATATATATGTAACCATAGTTACATGCTTCGACTGCGTGTGTTAAATGCATGGTTGTGTGCGTGTAGTGTTTTTTCATTAATTTAATGTATTTCTAATGCATATTTTATATAAATATTAGGATTCGCCCCTCCTTTTCCATATAAACTTTAATTGTGCCAAATTTCATACTCCTCCGTCCGCGCAATTTTCGTAAAAAGGGGTACAAAGTTTTTGCTTCACGTATTAATATATAGATATGGTTTTGATATCCCTGAAGGGGTAGGTACACGTACAGCTGTAACTCTAGCTACTCCGTCGATTATATAGACTCAAAATGAATATGCTTGGTAAACGACAGAACTATTTTCTACGTGGGACGTAAAACATTGTCAAAGATGAGGGTGCCAGCACCTCAGCCTGCCCTTTGAGGATAGACCGGCGTAATCCTAACTAATATTTAAAAATGCGAATGTTTTTTTTGAAGTGAAAACTTTTTAAGGCGCGTTGAGCACTTCTTGGGTGAACAAAAATCATGGAACTCGCATCATCGTCACCGAACGCTTTCCATTTTTGAATTATTTTTGGTTTATAAAGAAGTATTTATGATCAAGGATTAAAGTTTTCACTTCTATCGGCAGTCCCCATTAACAGCCTTATTAATTTTTAATTGCTCTTGGTGGCAGACGATCAAGTGGCCCACCTGATTGACAGTGATAACCGCTGCTGGACTTCAGCAATGTCAGGACACAGAAAAGCCGCTGCCTACCGTGAAAGAAGAACTCTCTTTAAACCTCGTTCAAAGAAGGACATATCATAGCGCTCAAATGTTTGTTTGTTACGCTTTCACACCTTAACTGCTCGACCAATCATCATAAGGTTTCGCATACACATTGTAAGGGGTACATAAAAGGACACAGGGCCTTTCATCCAGAAAATAGTGCTGTTTGCGAGGAATATCTGCATATCTCATGCGAGCGAAGCCGCGGGCAAAATCATGAATACACTTAGTTGAATTTATGCGATCACACATCACATGCACGATCTCCCACACACTCACACACCCAGGCACACCGACGCGTTCACACACACACACACACCCAGGCACACACACACACCCAGGCACACACACGCGTCCATACATACACACACACACGCGAGCGCGCGCGCACACTCACTCACATACACACACAAACACATTAGCTTAGTTAAAAACTTATTATAATTTAAGCTGTTACTTATGGTAAACCACGGCATCATTACTCTGTGTAACCTTTGTTATGGAAGAGAGGGGTATCATTTTATACTTAAAAGGATACCTCCATCCCTAAATATAAGTACCTATGTATATGATATCGAAATAAAACATTATTAATTTCTAATAAAAAAAAGGAAACATTCTAGTAAGTTAATAAAGAAAATTACCTTACAATCCGTGACTTTGTTAAGTGACACGCCCACTTCCCTTCACGTGTTTCAAAACACCTTCTAGACTATAAAAGTATTACAATGTCTTTTAAATAACATGTGACTCATACCGGTTTTACGATGTGGTGTGGTCTTGGCTAGATAAGTAATCAAATGGGATTCAAACTAGCAATTTATCAGTTCTGTACATATTTGATTCCCTAAGAAATACAACTCCCTCCCGCATTCCTCTATCGCGGAGGATAGACAATCATTAAAACAACACACGCAAAGTAGACACAGCCATTTGTTGATCACGTAAATTTTTGTACGTAGGTTAATCGAACCTACGACACTTGGGGCACTAGAGAAGCGGACACTAAACCAAAGAGCCACGTGCAGGCAATCATGTTATTATCATACAATACTAGCTTTTGCCCACGGCTTCGCTCGCGTTAATTTAGAATTTGACAATCAATTCGGGTTGTACTCTGCTTGTAATAATATAATTCAATCATGATTCGAAAGACACGTGGCGCCATCTATTATCATAAGAACGTTATTATTGTTTTCCTCGGGAACAGTTTTTTTTCGGGATGAAAGGTAGCCTATGTCCATTTCTGTACACCTGTCAACGTATATGCAAAATTTCAGGATGATAGGTTCAGTGGTTTAGGCGTGAAAAGGTAACAAACAAACAAACTCATTTTCTCTTTTATAATATTAGTTAGGATTACATATACTAACCCTCTAACGTCGGGAAAAGTCAAACTATAAGGACTGCAAGGATGATGTAGTGGTTTCAGTTGTCCCCTCGGCATTGCCGCTGAGTGTTGTGTGTTTTGGACACGGGACAAAAATTTGTCCCCGTCTAGTTATTTCAAGTCTGGGAGTTATTGTCCCTCAAGGTAGAGGCACCAATCCCTGTGTGAGATATTTTATAAAAAAAAATCAACGGGTTGCACTCCGGGAGTGCTGGCAGAAGTGAAAACTTGAATATTAACGTTGTGCATTTTTGATATTTTGGAATGGTTAGGGAATAATTTTGCACCAATTGCTTTAATTATCAGTATAAAAGTACTATCATTTATGTGGTAAAATACAATATTCATTTATTGCGCTATCGTACAGAAACATGACGGAGGGACCGTCTTACGAATTTTCGATCAGGTCACGTGTCTTGACGCGAGTTTAAAATTTTTTACCTATCACAAAAAAGTGCACAACGCCGCTAAAGAAGTTTTCACTTAAAAAATACAAGTTTTAAAATAATAGAGTATTAATAAAAACTGCGATAAAATCTGTAAAATGTAGTTTAGTTTCAATGTATAAGATTCGCATAAACGTAGACAATAATGAACGCGTCAAATACTACCATCTACTTTGGCAGTCGGCTAAAAATGCGCTTGCGGTGGACACAAAACTCAGACCTCTAAAGTGTGCAGGTGTCCTACCATTCACTAAACTATCGATACTCCAATTCATTGTCATTGAATAATCAGTAATGTAAATAAGACAAGCTCATGACGCGACATCGGACGATGTTCACAAACATTTTATAATGTATGTGCATTGTGAAGTTGAAGGTGAGGTGACGCATGCCTGCCCTTAATACACTAGACAGACACGATTGTTATAGATTACGCATATACAGAATGACTGGAAATCAATCAAATCAAATCAGTTCTTATTATACAAAATGAAGCACCTCTACATTTTGCCACACTAGGCGTGCAAATATTGTAAATTAAATTAAATCAAAATTCCATACAATAATGTCAAAGTAAATTGACAATAAAAATACACTAATATAGCTCAGTGGTTGAAGTAGTCACATGAGCACTAACAAGTTTCTCTGGTTGTAATAATAATAATAATAATAATATTCTACCACATACACACAACACCATCTAGCCCAAACTAAGCAGAGCTTGTACTATGGGTACTAGGCAATGGATAAACATACATATATACTTTTTGTTTGTAAATACATACATATTATACATAGAAACACCCAGACCAAGACAAACATCCATGTTCATGCACACAAATGTTTGACTTGTGCGGGAATCGAACCCGCGACCTCAGACGTGGCAGTCGGTTACACTAACCACTACGCCATCGAGGTCGACATTATATTGTGGTGAGAGAATAAATAAATTATTAATTGGTTCTATATAATTTTAAATAGTAGAGCTATCAATCAAGTTGAATTCCATGAAAATACGTTACGTGGAACAAGGCGTTTATACACTTGTCTATCTAAGTTATGATGTCGTAAGCAGACCGACAGCTTAACAGACAATTGCCTTCATAGAAACGTTTGGAAAGAGTATTACAACGTGCACGAATTAGGTAACACGTTATACGGGTGAACCTAGTGCCGGATACTTGTTACAAGTATATAATATTATAATAGAAAAGTTTTACTTACGATTTGTGTAAATTCCACGCATCGAATCCACAGTACTCGGTGCAATTACAGCCATTTAGACCAGCGATAGCTCAGTGGGGAGACCAACAGACTGCAATGCAGAGGGTCTCGGGTTCGAACCCACGTCGCGCACCTTTAACTTTCGGAAGTTATATGACTTTTCGAAATGATGTGCGTATTGATTGACAATTATCGCCTGCTCCGTGCCTCGGAGAGCACGTTAAGCCGTCGGTCCCGGCTGCCATGAACATCTATGGCAGTCGTTATTGGGAGAGTGTCGACACAAAAGATCTCACTGGGTCGAAGTGACGCCGGTCTGCACTGACTGGCCCCCACATAAGATAAGATAAGATACAGCTATTTACATTGTGACCACATAGGCCCGCATCCTATATTAAGAACAGGTAATTTTTGACACATATTCTTAAAAAAATAATGGGCAAAAATTACCTGTCTATGGGTAAAACGTTTCGTTTCGCCAATATAAGAACCGGGCCCTTAACCACAGCCCTATACATTTTTTTTGTTTTTTACTGCTAAGGTGGCTGTAGTCTGTGACGCGCCTTCCCTACTAAGTAGATATATATTAATTATAATCATTGCTCATAGCCAGTTGCACTCACTGATCGGTAAACGATTAGCGAGGTTAAGCAACGTTGGGTGCGGCCAGTCTATAGATGGGTGACCGCTTAGTGGTATTTCATCTGAGCGTCTCCGTGCTTCGGAGGGCACGTAAAAAGTCGGTCCCGGTTTTGTCAAATTGATAGCAGTCGTTAAGCCATGTCAGAGGCTTACGGGCGGCTTGAACAACTCTTGATAACAGGTTGACCACTAACCACACGAAAAGAAGAAGGTCATTGTTTTTGAGGCATTATATCTCTGACTTTAAACGAACTAACATCTTTTATTTGATCACCCAACGCCCAACATTGCATGGCAAACAAGCATACGGCCCACGTGAAGGTGAGTGGTCACCGTAGCCTATGGACGCCTGCGACACCAGAGGCATCACTTGCGCGTTGCCAACCCTTTAGGAAAGGAAGAAGAAAGGAAGTGGGAAGAAGGAGCGGGAAGGGGGAAAGTGAGTGATTGGGCCTCCGGCACTCTCACTCACCGAACGAAACACAACAGTAGGAATACAGGTATTTCATGTCGATATTCTGTGAGAGGGTAGTCCTTCCCCGGTCGAGCCGGCCCATTCATGCTGAAATCAGCGAGGCTCGACTACTCAAAAAAGCGAGGCTATTAACGTGCAATATTATCACTACTAATTGTAATTTTATAGGTTGTTGGTGAATCACATCGCATGGCCTAGAAGCTGGCTCGCTTACGTCACCGAGTCACGCTGCAATCCTCATAAAAAATGGAGGTGACAGCACGCTCTCTTGGCCTGATAATATCGACTGACATATCACGACACCCATAAGTGCTCAAATGTTGCTTAAATCGTATCGCTTTTGACACCGTTACTGCTAAATAACTGTGAATAGTATATGTGCTGGTTATAAAAGACACTAGTTTTCGTCTATGGCTTCGCATGATTCCGCTTAGCCATCGCGGAATAAAAATTTATCCCAGTGTTTAACCAGGACTTGATTTATATGTGTATCGTAAAATTCGTTGAATATTATATAATTGAGTTACAAATTGGAATGGAATGAATTGGACCTCGGACAACAAACATAATCACAAACTTATACAACGGGAATATATTATAAAAATAAAAAAACAATAACGTAAATCAACTTACATCTAAAATGTTTTTTCAAGTGGAAACTTCTTTCGGCGCGTTGAGCACTTCTTGGGTGAACAAAAATCATACAACTCACGTCATCGTCACGCTTCCACGCTTTCCATTTTTGAATTATTTTAGAATATTAACAATATCTCAGAAATGGTGCGTCCGACGCAAAAAATAACGAAATTTTGACCCCTTAATAGCCATTGAAATTAAACTACTATATACAGATTTTATCGCGTTGTTTATTTGACACTGTTACAAAATTTTTTGAAAAACTGTTACACTACTATAATCGCTATTAAACTTTACAAATTTTTAAGCTAATTAAATTATTGAAACTATTAAAACTATTTATACTATTATACTATTTAGATTTATTTTTACACTTTCCCCGACGTTTCGGTTGCTTTTCAGCAGCCATGGTCACGGGGAATCCCTTAATAGCCCCTAAGAGAGTATCAGGAATCCGACCCGCCCCCATTTTTTTTTATTTATAAAGAAGTGTTTATGATCAAGGATAAAGTTTTCACTTCTATCGCCAGTCCCCAAAGACAGCCCCAATTTATTTTTTCTAATTTGTCTTATTTAAACAAACACAATACATAGAGACCCATAAGGTCTAAGTTTAGAGAGCGAATATAGTCTGAAAACAGTAACTGAATGATTTTATAATGACTTTGTTTGTATCAAATAACACATAATATTGTCTTCTGTTTACGCGAATGTTATTCATTGAAATTAAACTACTATATACGGATTTTATCGCGTTGTTTATTTGACACTGTTACAAAATTTTGAAAAACTGTTACACTACTATAATCACTATTAAACTTTACAAATTTTTAAGCTAATTAAATTATTTAAACTATTAAAACTATTTATACTATTACTATACTATTATACTATTTAGATTTATTTTTACTCTTTCCCCGACGTTTCGGTTGCTTTTCAGCAGCCATGGTCACGGGGAGACTAAGATGGTAGTTGTCTCAATGTTCCAGTGTAGTTATTTCAAAGTACCCGACCTGTGTGTGAACATGTGCAACAGGGGACCAACCACTACCTGAGATTTGACAAACCACAGATGCTCGCTAAAGAACACCGATTCCTGCCAAGGATGCTTCGCGAGGCTATTGAAATCAAGAAACATCCTAATTTCAATAGAGAAGATGGTTGGAGTGTACCACCAGCTTGGGATCCAGTAATTCAAATAGTCAAACCCAAGAAGAAGCAAACCACAGCTAGACTTCATGATACTTTGAGCTCATTCTGCGTAAATAGAAACACCCATGATTAAATTATGTTCGGGTACTTTGAAATAACTACACTGGAACATTGAGACAACTACCATCTTAGTCTCCCCGTGACCATGGCTGCTGAAAAGCAACCGAAACGTCGGGGAAAGAGTAAAAATAAATCTAAATAGTATAATAGTATAGTAATAGTATAAATAGTTTTAATAGTTTAAATAATTTAATTAGCTTAAAAATTTGTAAAGTTTAATAGTGATTATAGTAGTGTAACAGTTTTTCAAAATTTTGTAACAGTGTCAAATAAACAACGCGATAAAATCCGTATATAGTAGTTTAATTTCAATCAAATAACACAGGTAATAAAATGAAGTATAGATAAACATATGACCCGTTCTTATGTTAGAATATGTTAAATATAAAAAAATAAGTAATAAATTAATGATTTCAGTGGTCATCTTGTCACTACTGCTACGCCGAGGGTTCGATCCCCATACGGGACAAAAAATTGTGTGATACGCACATACTTGTTCCGAGACTGGATATTCTTTACGTCGCGTCGGTTCTTTGAACGTTTGAATAGTCCCACAGGACACAGGCATTACGAAGTGCAGGTGTTGTCTTTTAATATCAATGTCGGTTAAATACCTAAAGGTGCTTATTACACAAAGTAAACGTGACAATAACGACAGGCAATACTAATGGTTTTAGTAATAATTGGTACGTAGCACTCACCAGACATGCTTATTGATTGATTACAAAGCCATTGTCTGACACCACAAAGGCACCATTCAAGTCTAGGTCAACGCATTGATCGAAGGTACAACCGATTTCCATTTAATATCAGCCTTGTTTCAACTGTCCATTGCTGGGCATGGGTGTCATGTCAGAAAGGCTTATGGATAAAGGCATTGAAATAGAGACAGTGAGATCGTGGATTCGGTGCTAGTGAGAATTTCTTGACAGAAAATTCAATAACAATTTGTCTGACTTAGGAGTCGAACATGAGACGTAATTAACAGCAGTTGCATTCACACCCGCTGGATCACTAAGGCAGTGCTGCGGTGCATGAGGTTTCGGATTCGATTTACGGGTGGGGCAAAGTGTTCTTGTGCTCTTCTGTCAAGAAATTATTATCAGTAGCTGCATGGAGTCCAGAGCTAGGGCCAGTAGACGTGATTAGGATCGACCTCTTTAACATAGGCTTATGACGATAGTTGGCAAAATGTTGGTAATGCACCTTTGCCATTCACTTTGATGATGACTCTGAAGAAGTAAGATTATGTATGATAACGATCATGAATGTAACAACAACTAACTCGAAACCACTATTTGTGGATCACGGAAATGTTTGTGTCGTATAGGCCTCAAACTCATAACACTCGAGGCAGGACCACTTAAACCTCGCTACCATCAGGGCAGGCACACTAAACTTGACAGTCACTTTTTGTGAAAAGAAAAAAATTTTGTAACACCAATATGACCTAAATTCTAAATAAACGAACCACTATCATAAACATCTAAATTCTAATCCCTTTAAAATCTACAGGAGAATTAAAATGTGTGAGAACAAAGAGAATTTATAATCCTGTACAATGATGAATGGCATCCTGCAAATAATTGTCCTTCAACGCTAAGGGCGGGGTTGGGGCGGGGGGCGAGCGGCGCGCGGGGAAGGGTCGGTGGGCGCGGCAGGGCTCTGACGTCACAGCCCTGCGGTCGACGACCCGCGAACAGCTGACACCAAACGCACAAGCCACACGTAACGGTACTACTAATTAAGGTTTTAGCGCCACTGACACACTTTGCGGACAAAACAGGTTGTATGCAGCGTTGAAGGGTGGGTTCGATGTCCGTGAGTTGATATATAACCGGTTTTATACGGTAGCGCTATGTATGGGACTTAGAAAAACGTAGACGGTTATATCATTATAACTGCACTTTTGTGCTCCTTAAATAGAAAGTGTTGTTTTTATATAATCGTCTTTCGCTGATATAATAACTGTAATGTAACGGATAGTGTTGAATTGGTTTTGCTTCCTAGGAATTGCTTCTATCATGGTAAGATAAGTCATTTTCAGAATAGCGGTACCCGCTTACCATTAGGTAGGTCGATGGTCATCTTCCAATACAACAAATGAAAACAAATCATAGACTTAGAAACTTATTTTACTTCAGTATGGGTATTGACATTTTATTTTACATTGGCACAGCGTATACGAAATACTAGGATTCAGAATTTGCCAGTTCCTGAAATCAGAGTGCTCGCAATGGCACATCGGTTTTAGTAGTCACCTCGCTTTTACTAATGCTGAAGTTGCGGATTCGATTAGATAGGACAACAATTTGTAAACTCCACAAATAGTAGTTGCAAATGTAGATGTTCTTTATATAAAATAATTTTATGTTTTCATAGTCCCTCCCGACACAATAATTACCATATATTTGAGAGCAAAAAAATACTGACTACAGCTCCATTCATGTACCCTACTACAATTTCCCCTCCTTAAACCAAAAATATTATTGTAGCAACACTCGAGTAGAATCCCAACTCATCGCATACGTTACACAACGCATCCAACTTTCGAGAGGCCTTCAAGAGCCTTAACTTTCAGTGGGATATCAAGAGGCCCGACCGCACTCGTCACAACAAACGACTAATTTAAATTTGGAACGTTCCCCTCCGGTATTGCCGCGCTGAGACTTGGCAAACTCCCTAGTTCCCAGGTTTTGGTCTAAGATATGGTAATCAGACTCCAGTTTCAGACATACACTTCAGTCTGAGTTCTCGTTCGACGTTCGTTTGGAGGCTGTTTTATTATTAATATTAATGTTTATTAAAGTTGTGTTCGGATATATATTACGTAATTTAACCATAAATTATAGAGGTTTCGGGGTCTGTGCCTATCCGTTAATCCTAACTAATATTATAAATGCGAATGTAAGTTTGTTTGTTACGCTTTCACGCTTGAACTACTCGATCGATCATTATGAAATTTCGCATACATGTTGTCAGGAGACGGAAAAATACATAAATTACCTTCTAAATAAAGTATTGTTCTCAGATAAGCCGCGGGCAAAATCTAGTTGGATAATACATCTGTGCATTATGATAACGCATAATGATATGCTGCTAACTTCTATGTGATAGGCGTTAGGCTACAGGCCAAGAAACGAATCCAGTGCGAGGGGACGACTCATAAATTTTCGAGTTAAAGTTTCATTTATTCTCAAAAAGAACAGGTACAGTTCACTTATATTGAGATTCTATATAATTTTAGTGTGTTCTATAAAATACAGTCTGAGTTACTTTAAGGTAAGAGATGATAGATTAATAATTTTTTGTGACAAAATCCAGTAAAAGTTTCTTTTACAATGCTAGGGTTTTAGTGTTTCTTATTTCATCTGGTAATTTGTAGTACAGTTGTGCTCCTTCGTATAATGTGTTCTTTTTTCCAGTCAGTTCTGGGTGTTGGCAGTTGTAGTTTGTGTGGCCGTCGCGTGTGGTATGTGTGTGATTTTGTACTGAATTCTAGTTGTGAGTGTATTGTTTTTGTGATTTTCGCAAACGTTATACAAAATTAATAACATGCAGTTTTTCTCAGGATGTTACCTCCAACAACTATTTGTAGATAACAACAATATTTTTTTTTCGAACCCACAATACTCGGCGCGGCGGCCACCTAAGACCACTACTAATCCGTGCAGTTAATCCTAACTAATATTATAAATGCGAAAATGAGTTTGCTATTATAGAAGTTCAAATAATCTTTCGCAATATAAATGTAACAGCCTTGTGTTACATTTATATTGCGATCCCGTAACCTCTCACGTGTTTAATTTCCGGGTGGAGCATAGTCTTATATAGTCTTTCTGACAAATAAATTCTCAGAAGCAGTACGGAGCATGGAACTGTGGCGGATAGATAGCTAAAGACTCAACGCCTATGGTGTATAGGCGTCGAGTCTTTGAACTTAAAGTATAAAACACCCCTGTGTATCCAGACGAGGAAAATAGGACCAGGGCATGTAAGTAGTAGATGCTATACTCTATACCAATACTATAAAGCTGAAGAATTTGTTTGTTTGTTTGAACGCGCTAATCTCAAGAACTACTGGTTCGAATTGAAAAATTCGTTTAGTGCTGATAAGCCTATTCATCGAGTAAGGCTATAGGCTATATAACATCACGCTACGACCCACGGGGGCCGCGCAGTAACCATAAACGCGAGTGAAACCGCGGGCATATCTAGTCTATACTAATATTATAAAGCTGAAGAGTTTGTTTGTTTGTTTGAACGCGCTAATCTCAGGAACTCCTGGTTCGATTTGAAAAATTCTTTGTGTTGATAAGCCTATTTATCGAGGAAGGCTATAGGCTATAATAACATCACGCTACGACCCACGGGGACGGCGCAGTAACCATAAACGCGAGTGAAACCGCGGGAATATCTAGTCACTATTTGACGACTCAATAGCGTAGTGGTTACCACGCCTGAGGTCGCGAGTTCGATTCCCGCACAAGTCAAACATTTGTGTGCATGAACATGGATGTTTGTTTTGCTCTGGGTGTTTCTATGTATAATATGTATGTATTTACAAAAAAAAGTATATGTTTATGTTTATCCATTGTCTAGTACCCATAGTACAAGCTCTGCTTAGTTTAGCCTAGATGGTGTTGTGTGTATGTGATAGAATATTATATTATTATATTACTATTATATTATTTGTTCGGGGTAGGGGTAAGATTAAAATAAACTAGGATGAAAGATTAAAAAGATCACTGTATTTCAGTACTACAAAGAGGTGACTTAATTCTAAAGGTAATGAGTCGCGCACGGTATGGATACAAATTGCGTACTAAACTAATTTTATATAATGAATAAATGATCGAGCGATACGTTGCGGTGGCGCAAGTATGCTGACACGACTTTATAGCTACCTAATAACCTATTGTACGGTGATTGACCCGTACATGCTCCCGGGGGAGAAAGATGGGGTTAGTAGAACTTAAGATTAATGGAAGGTGAAGCTTATTCTAGGATGAAGATAAAGTTGACATAAAATAATTAATAAATGATTACATGTCATTGGGTTAGTAGAAAATTCTAATAAGAGGTAAAATAAATAAAGAAAATTCACGAAGAGTCATAACGCAAGTCTGGCACAGAAAATACACGAAATATTGGCGAGGAAGCCCGATCTTCCTTTTGTAAACACTCACTAGATTGCGCTAATTGTTTGGGTTCACTTTTCACTAGTTTGCTAAAATGCCTTTTTTCCCTAGCCTCACACACATTCACAACACTTTCCTTAACACATTTGGGGCTCGGCAGTGCAACCGCTGCGGTCGTCGTTGGCGTATCTCGCGCAGGCTCCACTGTAGTCGCTGCGTCAGTTCCTTTTCGGGTTCTGTGCCTCCACTTTCTCCAGCAAAATAATATAGCAGCGAACAGGATTCCTAGTAACAGCGCATATGTCACAGCGTAATGGTGGACATCGTGATAGGATAGTTTGCTGCTCAGGGGCTCGCTCTGTTTCATAACCTCAATGCTTCTCTTTATAGCTTCAAATTGCTGCAAGTCTACAGAGATGTTAGAATCGTTTTCCTCTAGAGATTCTGGGATAGAGATGTTTAAGATGTGGTTTATGGAAGGTACCTCTGGAGCATCGACTTTAAAAGCAGTTCTGATCTGGTTTGACATCCTCCTACTGGAATGTATGAGCGAGCTATCTGTCTTTATTAGACAGCCTTCCCCAACACGCAACAGACCAGCAGCCGTCAGCCTTAGCGTAGTAACTTGCTTCTCACAGAAGAGTTTCATACGACATTCATTGCAACAGAAATAGTAGAATTCATTCTCCGAAGTTAGCTCCTTCCAGTCATTCTCGCAAAGAGAAGTAAGGGTTTTGCAAGTTCTCGTACCTGGGATCGTTTCACATAAGCTGTGATCGTCTTGCATAGAATGGATAGGTTTTCTGATATAGCACAACACGGTATCAGGATTCTGTTTCAAACATGATTGGAGTTCCGTCCCCGAGACCATTACATAAAAATCTTTTCTGACGTTGATAGCAGCGAACTCTGCGATAGGTTTTACGTTTATCATCTTGTTTTTCGAGATTCGAGGGATCGAGATAAGATTGAAGACTTCATAAAGGTCTCGTTCAATCAGAGGTATTCTAATTTCTATAATCAAGTATTTTTTAGAATACTTAGCTCTCACTTTGAGCAAGCTATACAAGTCGATCAAACGGAAGTTATCGACAGGAATAGCTAAATCTTGTGGTATCTGAGCAGCTATAGTGCTTAGTTCGGATCTCAACTGTTTTGGGGATAATAAATGAAAATCTAATTTACCATTGTAAATGTCTGTCACGGTGTCTAAGATCGAGTCTTGTATTCTTCGAAGGCTATACAACAAGTTATTTGCAGTAAATGCGGAGGTTATAAAATCTGTAGAAACAGATATGTTATTAACTTGCTGTGTAAGATCCAAGGTGGACTGTTTAAGATTTAAAAGTCTTTGATTTATCAACTTATGCTGCTTGCTAATGGTGGTTTCCATCCTTTTTATGAGATTAAATTCAGCTTCTACCACCGAAGTTTGGTTTTGCCAGAGGCTAAACAAATGATTTTCATTTTGTTTTATTAGATCGATGTCCTTTTCATACTTCTCGGCAAATCGCTGATCAAGCACTCCAAACAAGCTATTAGCGATATAGCCTACTCCGTCAATCAAACCGCGCCGCCGCCGCTTCTCTCCAATTACAAATGTGTCATTCATTGTAACAACATTGTCGTATCGTTGTAATTCGTCGAACTCGTGCCCGAGTTGTAATATAATACTGTTGCAAGGTGTTTGTGTTCTGATAGCGGCGCATATTGTTTCAAGATACGTGATATACTTTGCAAGTGCCGATATGCCTTCTTTATAGGGATATGTGTCATAATAAACAATTAAGCGCCAATCGTCTCTAATAAGGTGCATGTTCGTAATCTTGTCAAAATAGACGCTATTGTTTTTTAGTGGGGTGAAGTTATAGGATGCTTCGGCACATGTCAATATTGATAAAAAGAATAGGGTCAAGGATAAAACAACAGCAAAAAATGAGACGCGATTAGCTTGCTTAATTTTAGGCACTTTATCGTCAACTTTCTTGTTATCAAGGTATTCGCTTTTTTGCTTGGTTGGCAATAGAGACAGTTTGACGACTGGGCGTTTCAGGATACCATTCTTGGTTTTAAGCGTAACGACTCGCACGCGTCCGTCGCTGCCGGGATGAAGCTCTATTACGCGACCTAATGCCCATTTTCCTGGCGGAAGATTTTCATCCTTTATGATGACTATGTCGCCTAGATCAAGATCCTTTTGCGGTTGCTTCCATTTGGCTCTTGTGGATAGTTGGGAAAGATATTCATTTTTCCATTTTGCCCAAATGTCTTGATAGATTTTTTGGGTCAAATGCCAACGAGTTCTAAGGTCATGCTCCGTCTCAAAAATCGTCAGATTAGGTCCGCTTGATAAGAAGTGGGCCGGGGTCAAAAAGTCTATATCTTCGGGGTCTTCTGTCAACGGACAAAGTGGCCTGCAGTTTAAACAAGCCTCTAATTGGGATAGCAAGGTGTTATACTCTTCATATGTGAGCTTTTGCTCACCGACGACACGCTTAAGATGATATTTTAGGCTTTTTACAGCAGCTTCCCATAGACCGCCAGCCGACGGCCACGAAGGTGCGTTGAAATGCCATTCTATATTCATTTCAGCAGCCGCGTAGGTGATCTCCGTGGTCGTGAGAATTTCTGATATTTCAGCGAATTCTTGTGTAAGGATCTTGTTGGCGCCAATAAAGTTTGTTCCCTGGTCACTGTAGATGTGCCCAGGAACTCCTCTTCTTGCTGCCATTCTTCTTAGAGCGGCGATAAATGCAGACGCTGAGAGGTCTGAAACAAGTTCTAAATGTACGGCCTTGGTGACCATACAGACAAATACTGCAACGTAGCCTTTGGTCGTTTTGACGCCACGACCTTTATTTGTCTTAACTAATACGTAACCGGTATAATCTATCCCAGTATGGTAATAGGGTCGGTTTGGGATCAATCGGGCAGGGGGTAGGTCACCCATCAATTGATGTTGAAGAATGGGATCATGTCTCTTGCATTTCACACACATCCTCAATCGCTTTTTTATAGCTCTGTTCCCTCCTAGTATCCAATATTTCTGTCTTATAAATCCGGTAGTCATTTTCGCTCCGCCGTGAAATACAAGCTCGTGAGATTCGTCAATTATAAGGTCTGCCAGTTTCGACTGATTCGGGATGATGATGGGATGTTTCATGTCTGGATGTATGTAGGAATGCTTGAGTCGACCGCCGACACGAAGTATTCCGCGAGAGTCTAGTACGGGATTGAGATTCAAGATCTGGCTTTTGCTATGCAAGGATTTACCGTTCTTTAGCAGGGATAGCTCCTTGGTAAAATATTCTAATTGAACATGTTTTATTATCATTTCCTTTGCTATTTTTAGATTTTGCAGAGTAAGGTAAGGTGCACGCCGTCGTTTATAAACAACGATGTCGACAAACTTGTATATGTAGGCTAAAACTCGTATTACTTTGTTATATGTGCTATACTTATTTAATAACAATCTAATTATAGAATTATCGGGCATCGCAATGACAGTGTTAGCTACTGGCTTTATTTTCAGGTCTTCATGTGTACTATAGTCAGGGTTTTCCAGATTTTCTGCGGGGTTATAGAGTGGTAGCCAATCGGGCCCTTGCCACCAAAGGGAGTGTTTGGCCAGCTGTGTGGCCGTCAAACTCCGGGTAGCACAATCCGCGGGATTCTCTTTCGATCTAACGTATCTCCATCTATCTTTAGGGATTACATCGCATATGATTCTTACTCGATTAGCCACGAAGGGCTTCCACTTCTCGGGTTCTCCGTTAATCCATCCTAGTACTGCCATCGAATCGATCCAACCATAAGTATGCACTTGGAAGTTAGATAGTGATGAGATAACCTTTTCCACGAGTTTTACTAATAAAAGAGCACCACAAAGTTCCAAACGGGGTATGGAATGTTTCTTTTTCAGAGGTATAACTTTAGATTTGGCTGCAACAAGGGTCACATGTGAAGTATTCTGTCTCTGTATTTTACAGTACACAACGCACGCATAGGCTTTGGTACTAGCGTCACAAAAACCATGTATTTCTACGATATCGTTTTCTTGAGTTTGGATCCAACGAGGTATTTTGAATTGAGATATACAAGGTAGTTCCGCCTTCACGTTAATCCATTCCAAGGCTAGTGCTTGAGAAATGGGTTGGTCCCATCCTAGTTTTGATTTCCACGAATCTTGAAACAACATTTTGAGTTTTATGGTGACTGGTGATAACCAACCTAAAGGGTCAAAAATCTTGGATATGTCAGACAGAAACTGTCTTTTCGTAGGTGTATTTTCAGAGGTAAATACAAAGGGTTTGAAGAAAAAGATATCACTTGTCGGGTCCCATCGAAGCCCTAATGTTTTAGAAGACTCCGGCTGTTTAAAATCAAAGTCTTGATTTTCAGGATCGTTGTGGCTATCCGAGAGTTGGGGTATGTTTGAACGCCATTTTCTGAGATTAAGTCCACCCGACTTAAGAAGACTTATCATCTCTGTCTTGAGCTGCATCGCTGCATTTACAAAGTGAGAGCCATGCACCAGATCATCCATATAAAAAGAATGCTCTAAGATGTCAGGAGCACAACTATTAGGATAGAACGGCCTTTCATCATGAGCCAGTTGCCTTAACGTCATCATGGCCAAAAAGGGTGCGGCCTTAGTGCCATAAGTGACGGTAGCTAGTTGAAATTCTTTTAGAGGTTGAGAGGGATGGTTTCTCCAAATAATTTTCTGAAATTTCTGATGATCGGGATGTACCCAAATATTGCGAAACATTTTCTCGATATCCGCTGTGAAAGCGTATCGAAATTGTCTCCATTTTAGGATAAGGGTTAGAAGGTCTTGTTGCAGGTTCGGGCCTCTGCACATGAGATCATTGAGGCTGTATCCACTAGAAGTTTTTGCAGAGGCATTAAAAACTACACGCAGCTTAGTCGTCGATGACTCAGCTCGCTGTACACAATGGTGTGATAGGTAACAAATCGGTTTTACGTCGGCGTGTGACGTAACGGGGATCATATGTCCGAGCTCAATGTACTCCGATATAAACAACTTGTAATCACGTGCCAACGCAGGCTGTTTATATAATTTATTTTCTATTTGGAAAAATTGTGCAATAGATTTTGTTCTGGACTCGCCTAATTTAGCCTCAAAGTTTTCTTTAAAAGGTAATTTGACAACGTAACTGCCATCTTCACGTCTGGAGGTGGAAGATTGGAACAAGTCAACGCATTTTTGGTCTTCTTCGGATATTGCTAGGGGTTCATGAATGTCCTCCATTTCCCAAAACTGCTGTATGTCCTCTATATTATTCAAGATCACGTTGCACTGGTAGGTCTGAAATTTACCGCTAAGGATCCATCCCAGCTGAGTTTGCTGAGCAATGGGTAACTTTCCTTCCGGTCGGCAGATACCATCCATTAATATAGCGGAGTAAATGTCAGCACCAAATAGGATGTCAATAGGTTTGCTTTTGTAAAACTCGGGATCAGCTAAAGTAATTTGATTTAGGGTAGGCCAGTCCGGCTTAGGCAATGTACAACTGGGTAAGTTGTTTACAAGCCTATTCATGATAAATACATCCGTTTCGAACGTAAAATCATTTATCAATGACGAACATCTAATATGGTTCATACCTTTACAGTTATTTTCTTTATTGCCAATACCAGAGATATAACCGTTACATTTTTGTCGCGGTAACTTCAATAACTGAGCTGCACTTTCTCTCATGATTGAAGTTTGAGATCCTTGATCTAAAAGGACTCTCATGCTATGGTATGATCCGTCAGCCGCTTGTACATTGACGATTGCAGTGGCAAGCAAAACATGCGAGGGGTGATTTTGTAGAGATGCGACAGTGCTGTTTTCTTGTAGCTGTGGTGAACATTTCGTAACGATGGCCGCCTTTGACCCGGATCGAGATGCATCCGCCGACGTCATTCTTGACATAAAAGATTCGTGCAACAAAGTGTTATGGTCTTTGTTACATTCCTTGCACTTTAGCTCGGAAAGGCATTTTTTACCTTCATGATAATGTAGACAGTTGACACAAAGGCTCAAATTAGCAACTGCATTTCTACGTGCATAAGGTTGCATTTTCAATAACTTTTGGCACGCGTGAATACGGTGATCATTCGTGTTGCATATTGGACATAGTTTGCGTTTTTCGTTGCCGTTGTTATTGGACTTTGACGATTGCGAAATGACCTGATTTGTAGCATACGTACTTTTATGCAGGTTATAATTACGTTTAATTTTATGATTAAAATAATTAGAAGATGAGGATTGATTGTTATACTGAGATGAAGATGCCTTCTGCATAGAATTTTCTGCTTTTTTACGTGACGTTTCCAACGTCATGAACTTTGTTTCTAAGAAACGGAGAAAATCTTCCAACACGGGTAGATCTCTCGGAGATTTTAGGGATTGAAGATAGTCGTCAAAGGTGTCTGAGTCTAGCTTTTGAGATAATATACATACGAGAAAGGGATCCCAGGACGAAACATCTACTCCTAGGTTTTTAATAGCATTTACGCTTTCGTATGTAGTGTCATGGATGCGCTTGAGATGATTGGAAGATTGATGTAGATTTACAGGGATATTCATGAGATTATTGAAGTGAGATGTGAAGATCATTCGCTTATTGTCATAACGATGGTTAAGGATATTCCAACAAACAGGATAATTGTCAGCGCTAATAGGAAGATGCTGAATCAATTTTTCGGGCTCGCCTTTGATCTTACTTTTAAGGAACTGCATTTTTTGCGCGTTCGATAAGGATGGATTATTATGCACAGTCTCCGTAAAAAGATCCTTGAACGAAACCCATTTGTTATAATTGCCTTCAAATGTTGCAATCTCAATTTTAGGGGTAGATTTTGCGATATGTGCAACGGACCACATCTTCTTATTGATGTCTCTCTTGATCTTATTATAGTGTTTCTCGTAGTGGGTAAATTGCTCTTCGTACTGGACATTTGAGCCACCTAGCTCATTGTCTATTTTCCAATGTAAAGAATCTATCGCCGTCCAACGTACTTCTAACGTCTTTAAGATGTCTTCAAACTCCCACTTTTCTGTGACAAGATCGAGGTCAATGTTTGATGTAGTTCTTAAAAACGCTTTGAAATTAGTGGCTTGTAGCTTAAAGAGATCATCCGATTTGCTTGAGGTCGAATTTTCACTAAGAGTGACATTTTGAGATAAAGGGGTCGGGGTTTGAGGTTTAGAAGGTGGTACGAAAGTAGGAGGTTTCAATTCAGGGGTATGCGGCTTATAGTTTTCGATAGCAGTTTTGATATTGTTATACTTTTGTTTTAGCAAATCATATTGATTTGTACTGAAATACGAACGTGATTGATCACCAAACGATAAAAGATTCATATGGTTGTTATGAAACTCTGTAAAGTACTGTTCTAAGGTATCCAGTCTACGACGTAAATAGTCTGGGGTCTTTCGTTCTGCACCATCTTTCTTGAAGTTAACGTAGAGCCTGTCTACGGCTTCGATGAGTTGCTGTTGAGTGGCTAAAATGTCTTCCATTTGTGCCATTATAAAGATAATAAAAGAGACCTTACTTGAGATATAAGACTCCTTCGGGATCACAGGTGCGATTTCTTCTTTCTTGCTACGGCTGCAAGAATTTACCTAAGCTTTGTATTTCTGGGATAACGCAAAGCACGGGGTGAGGAGACGTGGCACTCTGACTGGCACCGATGTCAGATGTGAGGATAGTGCCACCTTAGCGGAGTGCCGAGGTCAATCAGGATCAATGAGATGTGAGCTTAATACACACGCGGACACGCACTGTATTCCAAGGTACGGTTTTTACGTTTCGCGAGACACGTACACAGCACAATTTAATGAGATAATAAATAAGCACACGCGTCACGGTCCCGCATCCGGCTCGAAGGACCAATGTTCGGGGTAGGGGTAAGATTAAAATAAACTAGGATGAAAGATTAAAAAGATCACTGTATTTCAGTACTACAAAGAGGTGACTTAATTCTAAAGGTAATGAGTCGCGCACGGTATGGATACAAATTGCGTACTAAACTAATTTTATATAATGAATAAATGATCGAGCGATACGTTGCGGTGGCGCAAGTATGCTGACACGACTTTATAGCTACCTAATAACCTATTGTACGGTGATTGACCCGTACATTATTACTAATGAATAACTTTAAAATACTCTAACATAGCTGCGGTATTTTCACCAAGTCCACAATTATTTTTCCAATAACACCTTTATTGTTTTATCAGCTTTTATAACAAAGAAAATAAATGCGTAATAAAATAATCAGTGAGAACAAAGGATTGGGATAAAAACACTCGAACAATTTTTATTCGAACCGCACAATCCCAGTGGGATATATGAACTAGGATAATATCTTTATTACTCTATCGATTTTATACGAGCTGAATCTACTAAAGTAGTTTTCGAATATAATATTGAAGTATACATCGAATAGTTTAGTCTCTTACCAATGAAGGTCGTAGAACAGAGATAAAAGATTATACTATAAATTCGCTTACATTTTCCACAGGAAATCAAGGAATCGAATGAAAAATCATTTATTTTGATAACTAGATTCTTCAACATACGTAGATTCACGTGTGTAATTTCTGGAGAAGTAGGCAAAAGAGTGTTACATCCACATTCAAAAAGGGGGTCTCCACGAACAGAGTACCTAATTGGAAGTCCGAGAGAGAGGCAGCAGTGGGACATACAGAAAATAATGAAATTCAAAAAGCTATTTTTTGGCTCTAGCCCCCTTCTCTTTTTATTTTTTCGTGTGGTTAGTGGCCAACCTGTTGTCAAGAGTAATTGTTCAAGCCCGTAGGCCTCTGACATGGCTTAACGACTGCTGTCAATTTGGCAACAACCGAGACCGAATTTTTACGTGCCCTCCGAAGCACGGAGACGCTCAGATGAAATACCACTAAGCGGTCACCCATCTATAGACTGACCGCACCCAACGTTGTTTAACCTCGCTAATCGTTTACCGATCAGTGAGTGCAACTGGCTATGAGCTAGAACGGGCCTAATGCCGTCCATTGGATACATACATAACTACACTCCGGAAAGTCTCAGAGCATTTTATAGCGAGCTAAACTTGTAATACTGCTCACGACTTATGCTACCTTACCACCGAAGCAGCCGGTGTGTTTACTGTGACTATCATCTATTCATCATTTACTAGCGGTCGCCTAGTGCTCGAAATTCGACCAAAGTTTGCCTGTAAGATATTGCTGATATACCTATATCATTACATATTGATATGTGTAACCATAGTTACGCGCTTCGACTACGTGTGTCAAATGCATGGTTGTGTGCGTGTAGTGCTTTTTCATTAATTTAATGTATTTTTACGCATAATTTAAAAAAAAAATAACATTCGTCACTTTTTCTCTGTATAAACTATAAGTGTGCGAAATTTCATACTCCTCCGTCCGCCCAATTTTCGTAAAAAGGGATCCAAAGTTTTCGCTTCACGTATTAATATATAGATACATTAACCCCTGAAATTATACACCGAAGAAATTAAAAGAAATCAAAACCAGAATAATGTTTGTGTCTCAAACCAACTCTTTAATATTGTCGTGTAACCAATTCACATCAATGTTTGCTTTCGTATTAAGCTCTTTGAATATTTCCCTTAAACGTAGGGATCGGGGTTTTTTCCTCTGCCCATCAAATTTTATCGTTTTGTTTATATCTATCTAAGTGACCGGAAAATATTGTTTCGAAAAAAAAATGTTGTGAATATAAATGGATATATTTTCGTTGTTTTCTCTGGTGCATTTGAACGTAATGGTTTATCTTTTTTGCATTAACTGGCTGTTACGGTTTGTAGCTGAATATGGGGTAACATTTGGTTAACATTCAGATGTAGCCGGGTGTGTGCGGTATTGCTTAACATACAAACACTGCATCACGGTTATCCATAGATGAATTAAGCAGATACTACGACTGTCACAGCACCGAGTATTGTGGCTTCAAACCACACGGGACCAAAAAATTGTGTGATCCATAGATAGCTGTGCCGTGTCTGGTTGTTGATGTCTGTTGGTTTCAGTAAAGTATCTTTATTTAAAGGATTTACAGGATTATTACAAGCGATACAAAGTATAAGGCTGAGGCTACATTAGTCCGCGACACGACCTGCGATACGTAAGCGATAAAAACAAATAGTTCATATTCACGTTTATGGCTACACCGTACGCCATATATCGCTATTAATCTTTGATTTGTTTATGCGTTAGAAACAACATTAGTGTAATCACGGCATCGGCTACATTAACTTGTCAGCGAAATTGAAGCGAATTCATTAAAAAATTTCGCTTATAATGTAGCCATTCCATGTTTATATCGTTTCACTTTCACAGTCGCATCGCGAATCGCTGCCTACTGTAGCCTCAGCCCCAGTATACAAGTGAATGAAGCCAGAGAAGTGTGTCAGGATCGTAGCAAATTGAAATCCGTAGTCTCTGCCTACCCCTCTGGGAAACAGGCGTGAATCTATATATGTATGTACAAGCGATACCTACTACTTGTGGATTTTGCTGTGTATTCTACCGTAAACTCTATAGGTAACCAATAAACACTTGGTCGACCTTTGGTAAGCTTCTATGTATGTGACTGGGATTTAAGAAAGAAGGGAAGGAAGAGACCGGGTTGAAGAATGGGTTATTTATGTCTTAATCTTAGTCTTAACTTGGTCTTTCTCCAAAACATCTATAGGTCTACCATGAAACGTTAATGCTGAAGTTTCGGGCTGATTGGTTGTACCGAGAAACACATTTATTTCGAAATTCATCCTGAATTTCGGTACGTAACCTCTTGATTGTCCTAAACCCTTTCATGAAGCAGTCCGAATAACGAAATCATGTTATTTGAAAAGATAGAAATCCGATGAAACTTCTTGATAAGTTGGTTTCCTTCGACTCAAAGTTTCGGATAGACAGTTTTATGGTAGACCTCCTGGTCAAAGAACGTTTACCTATGCCTTTCAAATTTTCTTAGCTAATATTTTGTCACCTGTTCATTTAACACCATGTTACCATCTTTATGCAACTTCTCTTGTTCTTGTTACCAAATCGCCCTCTTTTATATCATTAACTTACCGAATTCTTGTGTCAATTACTCATTCTACTCTTTAAATTCCAAACACTTACACACTAGTGAACAGTGATTTTGGCCCGACTGAATGCAAGTTATTGACATCAAACAGCTCATAGGTACATATAAGTTTTGTGCCACAGCAACACAAAACTAGAGCGTGTGTCGACAAACGGTTCGTTTTATAATCTGTATTCTATATTTGGATATCACACAATGACGCTGTTGTTCTATTGAATAAAGAACAGCTTGTGTGGCACTAGGGCTGACAACGTGGCAACCAAAGGCGGCTTTGAGGTCTAATGATGCATCTCTTTTCTTCGTTTTAACAAGGTATATTTTTATTTTTTTATTTTTTTATTGATTTTGGAAGAAGGCTTACAAGACTAATAACATTTTTAAATATTAATAAATTATATATGTAACAATGTTGCTAATTACAAGCCTCCACAATATATTATTTTAAGGGACACGTGAACAGGAGCGTTCTCTGGCCATTTTGGCACCAATGACTTCCTGTGCAGATTGCGATTGGCACACAATTCGATCTGCAGAGCCTGTGGTGAACAAGACGAGTCTATATCGCACCTACTGTGTGAGTGCGACGTGTTGGCTGGACTGAGGATGAGTCTGATGGGATTGGCGTATCCAAAACCTGAAGACTTCAGGCTTCTCCCTCTGAATTGTACACTGCGGCTAATGCAGTACATTCGTAAGGAGATAGCTAAGGGATCAATCTTGGGGCCGACACAAAAAATCCCACTGGGTCGAAGTGTCGCCGGTCTATACTGACTGGCCCACACACAAGATAGGGACACGTCATGCAAGTAGAATATGACTGAACAGGCTCTCGGAAACTATTTTGTGACATCTAGGACTTGAATATCAAAATGATATTGGGCAGAAAGGTTCTGATGCGGCAGACATGCACCGGATAACGGAGCTGGGGTAGGCGAGGTGGGCCGACAATCTGATAAGGGTCACAGCAAGCAGTTGGATGGAGGCAGCTCAAGATCAGTCTGTGTTGAAAATGATGGAAGAGATCGATCTAGCAGTGGTCGTCTTTCGACTGAGATAATGACGATGATATGTGGGAATAGTTAAAATGGTCACCGCTACTGCTTTGAACCTATTGACAAAAATGTGTGATTTATAAATAGTTTTTTCAAGCCTAATTGTTAGCAATGGTAATTTCATATAAGTCCAAAATGCTGGCTTGCACTATTAAAATGCTCGATCCAGAATATAAGATAGTTTATGAAATCTTGCATCTGCCAGGCTGCTTTGGTAATCTTCTCTCTGGTAATGTCGACATGCAAATGAAAATGCCGTATAAAAAGGGACCAAAGTAGAGAACAATATTATATTTTTATTGAAAATATTCTTACACAAACTTGAAAAAAACAAAACGAAGTCGAAATCAGTAAATTGTGCAACAGGCTAAAAGATCAAAGTTAACTTTAGATCTAATTAAACATAGTTACACATAAATGCTTCCACAAATAAACACGATACAAAAACTAAGGAAATTTTTACTTTATTCTATGTTTAATTAAGACGTATACCAAGAAAGAAACCTACTCTCTCACGCTTAAAAGGTATACATCTTCTGAAACGTGAGCAAGTAAGTTCCTACTTTGTTTTCTTTCTTTACAATACCTTACTACCTACTTACCTACATACTTCTTTGGGGATCTTTACAATAACAAATATAACGATCACACATTGGCTTGAGGCGCTTATAGCCAGTTGCACTCACTGATCGGTAAATGATTAGCGAGGTTAAGCAACGTTGGGTGCGGTCAGTCTATAGATGGGTGACCGCTTAGTGGTATTTCATCTGAGCGTCTCGAAAGGCACGTAAAAAGTCGGTCCCGATTGTTGCCAAATTGACAGCAGTCGTTAAGCCCTGTCAGAGGCTTGAACAACTCTTGACAACAAGTTGGCCACTAACCACACGAAAAGAAACGAAGAAGATTGGCTGCTTATTATTAAGCGTGTCTAAAAAAATCAGGTCCGATAAATGATTTTTAAGTAAAGGTATACTTAAAGTAAAATTGACGTTAGGCCTTTAAAATTATTTTTGACAGCCCTACATGACACAAAGAAGTGTTTCGATCGCGATAGTTGGTTTAACTGAGCAACACTGTTGAACTATAACTTATTACAAAGTTTATTATATCATTAAAATAAAGGATTCCAGTTAAATAAAGTGTCATTTATAATATAAATCATATACTCAAAGGCTTATTACGAAAATATATGTGGCGAGATTATTACGACGTGCCAATTATTTATAATAATCTCGATATTAAATTGGATAAGTAAAAGTAAGTAAATAAGGACGCATATTATGTTAGAAGTGTTATCTTGATATTGTTTTAAGGCGGCTGTAGACATTGGGCCAAGGTAGTGGGCCAGCGTGTTGGGCCAACGTGTAGAGATCTACTTGGCAGTATGTAGATACCGCCTAGTAGATCTCTACACGTTGGCTCAACATGCTGGCCCACTACCTTGGCCCAATGTGTACAGCCGCCTTTAGGTAAACTACTTTTATTACATTAATAATAGATATTTAAAATTATGTTATAGATAATAATAAAAATTGTCATTTGAAAGTCGCGATAAATTTCGTAAAAGTTTTTTATTTTAAATATGTTTTCAACGTGGATACATTAGATACAAAATTTTAATTAAAATGCATTTATTACATTAAACTGCTGATAGCAGCAAAATTGGCTGAATTTCATGATCCTCATCTCAGCCGAAGTGCACTGCTGGACATAGGCCTCCACCAAGATGAGGTCCCACACAGACCGATGTTAGGCCGCCCAATCCAACCACCACCGCGACCCTTACCAGATCGACAGTCCACGTTGTGAAGAGCCTACCTCCGCTGCGAATTTAATATTGTTTTATTATTGGTGTTTCTATTTACGCAGAGCTCATTAATTAACAACTTAACGATTGACGAAATTCAATGTACCTATACGGCAAGCGTAGTCGTGCGTATTATGGAGAATACAACTTAAGTAAATTTTAGAACTGCTATATCTTAAAAATGTTGAATTTTAGGAAAAGTGTAAGACCATTTTTGAAGTGAAAACTTCTTTAGGTGCGTTGAGCACTTCTTGGCTGAACAAAAATCATGGAACTCGCGTCATCGTCTCGCTTTGTCATCGTCACGCTTCCATGCTTTCCATTTTTGGATTATTTTAGAATACTAGCGGTCGCCTAGAGCTCGAAATTCGACCAATAATATTGCTGATATATGTAATCTATACTAATATTATAAAGCTGAAGAGTTTGTTTGTTTGTTTGTTTGCTTGAACGCGCTAATCTCAGGAACTACTGGTCCGATTTGAAAAATTATTTCAGTGTTAGATAGCCCATTTATCGAGGAAGGCTATAGGCTATATATCATCACGCTAAGATCAATAGGAGCTGAGCACCAATGAAGAATGTTTCAAAATCGGACGGTCTGTTTTCCTTTTAAGAGCTTCCGCTGCGTGCGCTGCGTAAACAGTGAAAGTTTCGCAAAAATCATGTATCACAGAATTGTTCCCCTTTAAAAGTTCTAAAAAAAAGTCCGCGACAGCATATGTCTATCTTTTAAGGTTGGCTCACTATAACCATTTTTATGCTAACCATATTTGTTCTAAAATAATGCATTATTTGCGAAGATATTATTATAAACATGATAATAATCTTTATCCAAATAAATACGTTATTCATCACAAGTATTTAATTTAAAAGAAAATTGCCCTGTACATCATTCGATTTCAATGAATATCTTAGGAGATATCGCAGTTTTAAAATAACATTGCAGCAAAATAATTACCCATTACAGACATGGTACAAACGATGTTTCTCCTGGTTTATTCTGCGTGATTACTACTGGTTCGATATGAAAAATTCTTTTAGTGTTGGATAGCCTATTTATCGAGGAAGGCTATAGGCTATATATCATCATGCTACGACCCACGGGGGCGGCGCAGTAACGATAAACGCGGGTGAAACCGCGGGAACATCTAGTGTAATTATATATTGATTTATGTAACCATAAATGCACGCTTTCCATTTTTAAATTATTTTTGGTTTATAATTATTTGGTTTATAAAGAAGTGTTTATGATCAAGGATTAAAGTTTTCACTTCTATCGGCAGCCCCCAAAGACAGCCCCAATTTTTTTAGAGAATTGTATGATTTGCAATTTTGATTGAACTATGTTTACGAAAAAACTAACCGTGCCGCCAAAAAAATCACTTATACAAAATCCAATCATATTTCACAACATAACATAAAGTAAATAACTCTCGTTTAAGTACTTGTAGTAATTGATAACACAATACAATTCTCGGTAAGGAGTTACCAGCCAGCTGCAATGGACATAACGAGCCTCCTTAGCGAATTATAGGAAAATAGCACGCCATGCCGCGTTTAATGATAGTTCATAAGCTGTTCGCAGAATTTGTTTAATTAAACTATTATTTACTGCCTTGACGGACAAGTGGTTGTCAATGCGACTGTTGTGCGTGAGGTCTCGGGTTCGATTCCTGGCAAATGTTGTTGGGTTTTTCTGACGAGGAATTATCAATAACAGCACGTGGTCTGAAAATGTGCTCGATATCGCTTGGCCTGTATTACGTGGGACCATAATTGCTTGTATTGTGGTCTCACAGACCTCCGACATATGTAGGTCTATAGGACTAGTCTAGTGTTTATATAGCGATCTAATAATAATAATATAATAATATTCTACCACATACACACAACACCATCTAGCCTAAAGTAAGCAGAGCTTGTACTATGGGTACTAGACAATGGATAAACATACTTACATACTTTTTTTTTTTGTAAATACATACATACTATATATAGCAACACCCAGACCAAGACAAACATCAATGTTCATGCACACAAATGTTTGACTTGTGCGATAATCGAACCCGCGACCTCAGGCGTGGCAGTCGGTTACACTAACCACTACGCCATCGAGGCCGACAAAATAATCACCGGCAACAGTTCAGTTAATTGTGATGAAAGTGAATGAAGCCAGAGAAGTGTGTCAGGATCGTAGCAAATGGAAATCTGGGAACCAGGCATGAATCTATGTACGTATGTATGTAATTATAGAGAACTCAGGGACTCGGAGATGATCTCTTAATCTTGAAAAACTTGTTAAGACCCGCAGTGGGTCTTGAAAACAAGTTATTAGTAGTTAGTAGTGTGTTAATGTTTATTGAAATACAATAGCGTTGTAAAAAACAAATGCACAGTTTCGTAGTTGCCATGTGCAATGAGTAAAGCGATAACACCTTATCACCAAACTTAATATACTGGCTGCGGAAACTTGATACTAATGTATTGCTTGCTTCGTCCCCAAAGGAGTAGACATAGATATATTATATTTATACTAGCTGTCCCGACAGACATTATCCAGTACACAAGAGAAAAAAAACATATCTAAACCATTCTTGAATCCACTCGAACACACACAAAAAGTTTCATCAAAATCGGTCCAGCCATTTAGGAGGAGTTCAGTGACATACACACGTACAGTATAATTATATATATAAAGATTACGCCAGTCATGTTTCAAGACATATAGAATCAGCTGATCTGATAAAAGAATTTTACCCGTTTTTGCAACATTTTTCATTGCTGCACCGCTCCTATTGGTCGTACCGTGATGTTATATAGCCTATAGCCTTCCTCGACAAATGGGCTAAATATAAATAGGCTATCCAACATTAAAATAATTTTTCAATTCGGACCAGTAGTTCCTGAGATTAGGGCGTTCAACCAAACAAACAAACATTAAACTCTTCAGCTTTATAATATTAGTATTGATATGCGCCTATTCTGCCGTCATAAGTTAAAAGGAAGAATTTGTAATAACAAAATTATATATCTATACAAATAAATATAATTGAAGTGTCTGTTTGTAATGTCAAAATAACAGCTTTTATCTAATGCATATGGAGGTATATAAGGTGCCTATACGAAAACATCTATTTTTAAAATTTTTGTCTTTCTGTCTGTCTGTCTGTCTGTCAGTTTGTTCCGGCTAATCTCCGAAACGGCTGAACCGATTTTGACGTGACTTTCAATGGCAGATAGCTGATGTTATAAGGAGTAACATAGGCTACTTTGATTTTAGGAAAAAATAGGGTTCCGCGAAAACAAACACTTTTTAGTTAAAATCTACGCGGACGAAGTCGCAGGTAACAGCTAGTTCAAATATAGTGGCAGAGGAGTCTTTTTTAATGTTTCCAAAAAACCCTCAATTCCGACAAAAAATTGTAAATACGTCTTTTTCTCTCATGACGGCTGTACTGCTGTCTACTAAGCTTGCTAGACTAGGTTATTACTAGGCATACCCGAACGGTTAATTAATTAAATCTCTCATTAATTATATTTATTAAATAATTAAGAATCAAAACGTGCAATTCAGTGTATAACTCAGCAATCGACTAAAACAAAGCATATGTACATTGATATTTATTATGAAATTAACATATCTATAGAATATGATATTATTGTATCGGAATAGTTTATGTTTCCTCTCTCCTACGTTGCTGCGCCCGACAGGGTCCATAATGAACTGTTATACTATTTAAATTACCACCTAAGCCTACATTGTGGAACGCAATAAACAATTGAGTATTGAGTATTGAGTGTTAAAGTGTAATTTAGCACTTGTGCCAGCTCAAGGCTATAAGCTGAGCTCCATTTTTTAAGACTACTACGGCATTTTACAAGCTTTAAAACAACGTATCCAAAGGACACCTAGATTGGGAACAACTCTTTGTGGATCACGCAAATTTTTGTCTTGTGTGGGAATCGAACCTACGACCTCTCGTTCGCACATAACCACTTCAAAAAAGTTCTGATATAAAAGACAAAAAAAATACAGTCGAAAAGAGAAACTCCTTTTTTTTCGTCGGTTAAAAAAAGAATCATCAAAATCGGTTCACCTAGATAAAATATGCATTTCGATCAGGCCATTCTAGGTGAAGGTGAAGAAGCAAAAACTCCATGTGCGGTACTAAAAAAATATAATCAGGTCATTGACCTATCTGATATCGAGGAAACTTGAAACGCAATGTTTATAGTATATCCATTGTCTTATCTTATCGTACGTTTAACCGAGTGTTATATTTAATTACATACAGTTCACGCTTGTTCCATAGAAAGGTAAGCAGAGACCAGCAAAATTTAACGTTCATATCATCATACGAATCGCGTTCGTTGTATTTCGACATTGTTCGTCTGACGTCGTTCAATTCTTTGTAACTATGGTTACCTATACCTTATCTATATGTAATAGAGAAAAACAGAAAACAAAGTAGCAAGCTTAGGAATTTTGGTCGAATTTTGACCACTAGGCGACCGCTAGTAGTTATTATTACACAAACAATACAATTTATCACAAAGTACATATTAGTAACGTGATGCAATAACACCGCTGCCAAAATCAATTACATCAAATTTCAATTTGTAAATTCCATTTGACAATTGGGACACTCAATACAGAGGGTAAAGCCGACTCCAATTAGAATTACAGTCGCAATGTTAAGCTGCAGGCTATTGTTTAGCTTGTATTGTGGTCTCACAGACCTCCGACATAATATGTAGGTCTATAGGACTAATCTAGTGTCTATATGGCGATCTCATCACCGGAAATACTTCAGTAGATTGTATTACATACTACTGGTCAAAACTCGATCTATACTAATATTATAAAGCTGAAGAGTTTGTTTGTTTGTTTGAACGCGCTAATTTCAGGAACTACTGGTTCGATTTGAAAAATTCTTTTAGTGTTGGATAACCGATTTATCGAGGAAGACGCCACGGGGGCGGCGCAGTAACGATAAACGCGGGTGAAACCGCGGGAACAACTAGTTATGTAATAAAAGTGTTTTAAAATAAACAAGCGCCCCTATTGAAATAAAAATGTAAGAGTAGAGTTTTAGGCAATAGTAAAATTGCGCACAAAATAAAACAAACAATTTTTTAAATTTTTTTATTTTTTATTTTACGATTAGACATTGTCTTCTAATAAAGACGTGGCGTGGAGGGCACCGAAACGTTTGCCGTCTATACAAGACCGTGAAGCTGAAAAGGTTAAGTGTACTTCCTTACGTGGGGTCTAAATCCTTAGTTAAATGTAAGTGCACATGCCTGGCGTCAAACTAAGTATGTATTTTCTACATGTCCGTTACGCGTAAATGGTCTGCAAAATGACGTCACAATATTCCTCTCCGTTACGCCACAGTATAAACAGAATTTAAAAATGGAAAACATATTTGCAACGTTCAAACCGCAGGCGCACTGCTGGCCTGGATGTCGTTTCAATGTTGCCTCTTGACCCACTTTTAAACGTAATAACCAATTTTCACTGAGAGAAAAATATAACTTGATATAAGATAGAACGATTATCTCTTTCGGTAACGCCGCTGGTAATTTAAAGGTTTAGTATTTTAGGATAAGACCATTGGTTTTGGCTTCGAAGTTTTGCGCTTATGTTGGCTAACCACCAAGTCCCGGGATCGATTCAGGGGACTTTTAGAATTTCTCAGTAACAAAACGGATTCTGGAAATGTAACCCATAGACATAATATGATAGCTAGGAAATATGTGTGTAATACACAGCCTTGAACATTTGCAAGGAGATCCGAGTAAGCCCTTGCTTACTCGGATCTCCTTGCAAAATGTTCAAGGCTGAGTCTATTTAAGAAAGAAAGAAAGAAAAATTGTTTATTTAACACATTCTTAACGAAACACATAACAAATATAAAATAAAAAGAAATAGTTATTATACAAATATGAACTTAAGCGCAACGAAACCAAAACCAAAGAACTTAGTCAAAGTCAAAAATCATTTATTCATTTAGGTCACAAAGTAACACTTATGAACGTCAAAATATATAGCTTAGTGAGTTTACTAAGTTACTGAAGCTACATTTATGTTAGTTGCTAGGTTCAGGCAAAGGGTAGAGCCTATGAGAAGAAACCTGCAAGGAACTACTTATAAAGTAAGTGTCTCATAGCAGTGTCAAAATTCACATATTTTTTTATGTACAAAGATGTGTAGGCAATACTGACACACCCAGTTCGAGTTAAAAGTATTTTAGGAACATTATGGAGAACTCCCATTCATATAGGATTCCTAAACTTTTCCTGTTGAAACGAGCAATAGTTAACTATTATACGCATATGACTTCGAAAATACAAAGATGAGTGTAGATCGAACTGGGAATCTCTGCGTGACATTCCAGCGATCTCACCAATCTCTCTGTTGCAAATTCTTTTCTGTTACAATTTAATAAAATGAAACATAACTCGTACATATCTAGAATACTCGAGTACTAATAAGTGGACAGTGGGAAATGGGTCAGAGGATTTGAAATAATAATATAGGGTCACATAGCTTGGACGGGTGACCGCAGCTCCGCAACGGATGAAGGGGTCTCGAGAGCCGACCACGGATCACGGAGCATTGTGTGGGTGCCTAGCCAATGCGAGGGGTTTTTTCGTGTGGTTAGTAGATATGTCAGAGTTTTCCAAACAGTGCTTCTGACTTAATTCGAAATTTGGTAACGGCTATCGTAGGTTCATGGCAGTTAGCGTTTCCAAATTTGAAAATGTTCTCTTTATTCAAGTGTAATATATTTGAAAATGTTCTCTTTATTCAAATGTAATATTATAATGGCGAAAATTTGTATTCTTGCTTGTCATTTAATCTACTGGACCGATTTTAATAATTATTTTACTATTAGAGAGCTAGCCTATGCAAAAATAACACAGGCTTTAAAGCATCCCGCTACGAGCTACGGAAGCGAAGCAGTAATCGGAAACATGGGTGATACCGCGGAGGACATCTAATTCTAAAACTTTAAAACGAATGTAAGCTACAATATCCCCGTTAAGACTGCGCCGAGCATAAGACACGGTTGGACTGAATGATGGAGCTCGATATTCAAATCGGCGCCTGGCCGCCATAGTAAAATTGTATGGAGGATTTGAAGTGCTTTTTTGATAAATATGTATCTTTATTGTCAACCAATAACTTAAATATTTGGGACGGACAAATTGTAATATAACTAGGTACTTATGTTTCGTTTAAGCTGTAAAATAGGATAGATTTCTATTGTTATAATCTAAAAAATCACTTAATACGAGCTTACGTTTTTGCATTTTTCGTGCAAATTTGCGTAATTTTGTAGGCGAAAATATTAATTATTTAAAGTTTTTAACACGGAGTAATTGTAAACACATTCATTGGTATGGTAAATGTATATTTTATATTTGTATCAAACAAAAAGCGTTGATTTTATTCACTTAACTGTGACCGCCTCTTTTGGCACATTTCGCTGGGCCCAGTCTTAAATTATATACACATAATATAGCACACAAGTATTCTTCGGGCAGAAGCTAGTACTCTATAAAATCAGCACCATTATTCACATACTCGACTTGTTAACTTAAACATATGTATACAACATAGTTCCGTAAGAAGTTCTTATGATATACAAGCAGAACATTGTTCTTGACACATAATAGGTGTCGGGAACCCGATACTCCGCATTATACGTGAGTAACAAGTCCCTAACTATCGGAACTATAACTCGCGCGTGCGTAACACAACCTCCCTAATCAAATAGCTTGCCGGTTATATTATATGTATACACATATAATTTTTTTCTTATTAAGTAGTATAATTTAAAGGCATATTTAACTATGTACAGAGCCGCGATAGCTAAGTGGAGAGACCAACAGACTGCAATGCAGAAGGTCTCGGGTTCGAACCCACGCCGCGCACCTCTGACTTTCGGAAAGTTATATGACTTCGAAATTATGTGCGTATTGATTGACAATTATCGCCTGCTCCGTGCCTCGGAGAGCACGTTAAGCCGTTGGTCCCGGCTGCCATGAACATCTATGGCAGTCGTTATTGGGAGAGTGTCGACACAAAAGATCCTACTGGGTCGAAGTGTCGCCGGTCTGCACTGACTGGCCCCCACATAAGATAAGATAAGATAACTATGTACATATAACTACAATTCTTTAAAACTAACTTATACCTAAAATATTATAAAACAGAAAGAAAAAGAAAACTAAAACCCTCTAATAGGCGTCATAAAATTCCTCCGCATCACAGTTGACCGATAGTGAGCCAAGAAGACTGGCAGCATTGCCACGTCGAATGGCAATGCTTATTCTTCCCGCAAAATAAAGGCCAGCCCTGTGGTCACGGGAAGCGTCGATTAAACTTCTTTTAATTTTTGTCTTTTATATCACTGAAATTATTTTTTGTTTATTATAGCAACTCTCATATTAGTAATATAATACGCGTTGTTTGAATATTTGTAACGGCCTTACGACGCAGGAATCAGTAGGTACTCTATCGATTGGTGCCGTACCGCAGACCCAGCGCCGACACCCTCTATACAAATAAGTATCTATATTAAAGTAATATTATTATGTTATGCGAATTACCGTTTTGGGTACAATGAGTTTGATACGCTTCACATGAGGAAAAATCCTACAATAAAAAGATAAATAAAAAAAACAATTGGGGCAGTCTTTGGGGACTGCCGATTGAAGTGAAAACTTTAATCCTTGATCATAAACAATTCTTTATAAACAAAAAAAAAAAGGGGCGGTTCGTATTCCTGATACTCTCTTAGGAGTTATCAAGGGGGTCAAAATTTCGTTATTTTTTGCGTCGGACGCACCATTTCTGAGATATTGTTAATATTCTAAAATAATTCAAAAATGGAAAGCGTGGAAGCGTGACGATGACGCGAGTTCTATGATTTTTGTTCACCCAAGAAGTGCTCAACGCGCCTAAAGAATTTTTCCCTACAAGAAGAAAGGAATGGAAGTGCAATCTTTACAAAAAAGTATCCTCCTTTATAAATAAACATTTAAAATATTTTCATATCTTACAATAATTATTTTATAATGAGTTCCTGTATCTTGATCTCAAATACAGCTATTTTTGACAAATTACATTTTTATCATAGATATTGGCATCTATGGTTTGTATTTATACATATAAAGCAAAAAAAGCTCTATGTAGCTCTAAGCTTTTATGACACTAAAGTTTTATTATATTTACCTCATAAAAAAGAAACGTAAGAAGACTAACAAGCAAGACTAGTCATGAATCAACCCTTCTATACAGAATTCAATAGAGCAAAATCATTGAGTATTAATTTGCCGAATAGTCGGTGATTGAGCAAAATATTCGGCCAAAAACGAATATTCAACAAACCTGCCGTATATTATACTGAATATTTGTTTATTTGGAAACAAACTGATACAATATACATTATAAATACAACGTATATACATAATCCAAAAACAGTTTTCACAAATAGAACAATACATTTAGGATATGAAACGAATATTCCGTTCCCATCCCTAATATAGTTTCCGTAAAGCCCGCCTGGTTCCCAGAATAACCGAATTTTGGGGAGACTAATCACCAATTAAAATTGATACGCCTGTGACGGTAATATGAGATATGATGTCACATTTGGTCAAAATATCAGATGACTTGTTGTTTACATGTCTTAGGCGATGTTTAATGTATCAAGTACTTAGGAAAAACAAAGTAGCAAGCATGTATCCCCGAAGGGGTAGGTACAAATGTATTAAACCTAAGTTTTGCCAGATGCGTTTTTAAGTCCCACGTAGGGGGCGGGTCCGACAGAGAACCAAAGTCATCGACATAGCTCAGAGAATTAGCAAGCTGAAGTGGCAGTGGGCTGGCCATATCGCGCGAAGAACCGACAACCGCTGGGGTAAGCGTGTTCTTGAGTGGAGACCGCGACTCGGCAAACGTAGTGTAGGACGCCCTCCGACCAGGTGGGATGACGATCTGCGAAAGACTGGGGGTATTGATGTCTATCGGGTTTCAGATGTTAAAGAAAACCCAATAATACTGACGGACCGGATATCGGACTCGAGACCTCCGACAGCAGTCGCATAAACTAACGCTGAGCCACCGAGGCATTAAACAATTGTACAAGATCCTAAAGTCGAAAAATTGGATCGCCAGCTATTCAGAATACGTCAAGCCAAATTGAAATCGATTTAACAGCAAAAAAAGTAAAATCTCTATGGTTTCCTTTTTTTTTTACAATTTTATTTTTCTGCCCTAATTGAGCTAACCAAAGCACATTAAATAATAATATAATATAATATTCTACCACATTCACACAACACCATCTAGCCCAAACTAAGCAGAGCTTGTACTATGGGTACTAGACAATGGATAAACATACATATATTACTTTTTTTTTTGTAAATACATACATATTATACATAGAAACACCCAGACCAAGACAAACATCCATGTTCATGCACACAAATGTTTAACTTGTGCGGGAATCGAACCCGCGACCTCAGGCGTGGCAGTCGGTTACACTAACCACTATGCCATCGAGGCCGACAATGCATTTTAGTACTAGATTCAATACAATAAACTTATACTAATTGCGAATCGAGTATATTAGGAAAGCAAGCTACGCTTTGATTGCCTATATAACGGTACCATCCGCAATCACCTATTCATTCGAAATACAAACATAAATAGTCAAAATCCAAAATCTTTCTTTCATTCAGATCACAAAGTAACACTTATGAATGTCAAAATCATTCATCTTGATCACAAAGTAACACTTATGAACGTCAAAGTCTATTCTCTAGTAAGTTTATTGAAGTTACACTCCGGCTACCCCTTACATCATCTTAGCCAAGTTGATCTTCCCTAAACATAATTGAATTCATAACCAACAAGTTTTATACATGAATAGCATAAACATTTGGTCTCGCACTAAACCCATATATTCACTAGCGACAAATGGGCGGGACGTGATGCGCGCGTGTCCCCGCGGCACACGTGGTGCCGCAAACGTGACAGGACACAACGGGACAAACACTGCCGGAACATATACGTACCTATTGCGGCACATCATCGTCACGGTAATGTTAACTAACAGTATTGTAACTCGGCTCTGTCCTTGAAATAATTACCTACAGCCGCGCGGTCCGCGAATACGCGAGAGGTCTGCCCACCTACAGTATTTTAATTTCATTTACCTACTTGAGTTTCTTTGTAGTTTAGTGATTGTAAATATTACATATTTTATTTTTAAAAAAATATTTGTTGTGAATGAAATACGAAATGTTCAATAAAAATCATCTTGTTTTTTTATTACTAGATTTAACAAAAAACAACCTTATATATTTGAGGCTGAAAAATATTTGCTCCTCGACTAAGACGTACGAAAAGCTTTATTGTTAAATTTAATAGTATAAAAAATATCCGCATTCGGATAAAGACTTTAACTAAAAATACTTTTGTTTACAATAATTATACTTTGCCATAATTATTATGTAAGTTCTTGTACTTATTTCAATAAAATATTAACAAGTCGCACGCTTACTGCTTACAAAACCATCACACTGTCCATTCATCGCTGCGGCGCATTCGCGTCTTGTTGCGAACCGAGTGCATACCAACCTCGAGGCGCGTAGACATGACTCGCGTTCCAACCATTTGTATGAAGATAGAATACTGTTAGATAATATTACTGAGTCATTGTGGAACGAAATGCGTTGATGTCATGTCTGAATAGGATTGAATGTCGTAGATTGAAAGACTGTATTTCGGTTACATTGTCTTAACTTACGTAACAAGGTTGAAGAAGAAGTGCGTTACCTGTAAACAAATAAATAAGATACATGAATATTGGAAAATCGGTAAGAAAGACATTTGCTGGTGATATAAAACATTGAAATTAAAATATTGCAAATTATATACCAATGCAAAATTGTAATTTTAGAAGATACTTTATATTTAATTATCATTTCAATTCATATTACTTAGCTAAAATTTTTAATTTAAAAGTTCTCTTCTAAAATTACTTAATTGTAATTTCGATTATCGTGTATATATGTCGAATCGTTATTCGAATGCATTGGCAGTTGTTGTTCGATCGTATTAGTATTACTTAAGTACCTACGGACTTTAGAAAGGCATTCATTCTTATGTCTCAATCTAAGTATATTTTTACCAATAGGTTTTTCGCATTTGTAGGACCATTTCTTTATAATAACATAAACAAAATAACTGCGATTTATGACAAAAATTATGCTAACACTAAGCAATTAGTTCAACAATATTTACAAACCTTGAACTACGAACAAACTGAAAATTTGATGACTGTTGTTCAATAAGTGTTACGCAATAAAATAGCTCTTTAAGTTGTCATAGTAATCACTTAGTTTATAATGTAATTCATAAGTTTTTGTATACAAATAATAATGTTTTATAAGTACATATTGTTTTAGAATTTATATCTTTATTATACAGTATGTGCCCGTAAAGCCTGTGGCACAGGTTTACCCTAGTACAGGTACCCCTTATATATACCTTTACGATGGATGATAAGCTCTGTATCCATTTGTACCAATTTAAGTTAAATAAATGATTACTATATTATATATTATATTATATTCATTAACACGATATTCAATCGTTATTCGGATATTAATTGGAATAAGATATTAAAGAATTATTCGAGATCTTCCAGTGACAATCATGAACCGGTAAAAACCGAAAGGGAAACCAGTGGACTGCCACGCAGTAGTTCGAAGTCATATGTGTATTAAATAGTTAATCGTTTGCTTAAACGGCGAAGAAAACATCGTGAGGAAACCTGCACGTCTAAGAGTTCTTCATAAGGTTCTCGAAGATATGTAAAGACTGCTAACCCGCACTGAGCCAACGTAGAGGACTATGTCCCTTCTCACACTGAGAAGAGGCCTGTACCCAACAGTGGGACAGTTTATACAGGGTTTATTCCGCATTCGACCCTCATGTTTCGTCCCGAATGTAAAAATCCGCATTCGCCCCAAAAATTGTTCCTTATATGCTCCAAAATAAAAATAAATATTAATTTCTTAATGTAATTCCTTTTTCGTCCTAAATTATGTTCCTTTTGTTTTTTTCTGTATAGAATTTTTGTTGCATCGTCTACCGAAAATTATTTTACACTACCTCGTTGTTCTCGCGACAAAACTTTGGGTTTATGATTGCATGACATCACGAGCCCGACAACAATAAGATTTTATGTAATTTTAACCATGTTTTGGTTTTACTAACCATATGCACAAAAATGTAAAACCAAAAAGGAATAATTAAAAAAGTGGGGCGAATGAGGAACATTTTGGAATGTGGGACGTAATGTAGGGGCGAATTCGGAACAAATCTTTAATATACAGTTTCAGTGCTACTTCCAACAAACCAAACCATAGCATCATATACTACTTTTAGTAGACAACAAACCAAATTTTAGTTCGGTATAAAATTGTACAGTTTACGATAAAACGTGTCACTTGTTACGCGAATTTACCGTTTCATGAGCGTAATCCACCCATCCAGAGGACACACAAGACGTATCGGCCGTCCGTACGACGATCACATACTCACTAATATTATTAAAAGCTTATAAATAGACCTACTTAAAGAGCCCGAAATGAATTTAGAACTGCGATAAGGTATGCAGCGAGCGTACATACGAATCGCGAGTCGACGCGCGTCTTGTGAATGTTAGGGCCGTCTAACGCTAGGGATCCTAACTAGTCCTAACTATCCTAACTAATCCTTACTAATATTATAAATTCGAAAGTAACTCTGTCTGTCTGTCTTTCTGTTTTTTATTTTTTTTTATTTTTTTATTTTGCTTGTCAAAATGACCACACTCCACCTGACGGTAAGCAGTCGTGTGGTCTAAGAGCAGTGGCCTCCACACCGCCCCCACAGTAGCCGAGGCGATGTTGAGGTCTCTACTTTGACGGCCTGAGAAGATGCTTTTTCACGCCCGCTTATGCTTTGTCTGTCTGTCTGTTATCTTTTCACGGTTAAACCACTTAACCGATTTAGATGAAATTTGGCACAGATATAGTTTAAAACCTGGGGAAGGATATAGGCTACTTTTTATTGATGTAGGTACCACGCGGACGGAGCCGCGCGCAAAAGCTAGTAATATTATAAAAGCGAAAATGAGTTTGTTTGTTTGTTACCTTTACACGCCTAAACCACTGAACCGATCATCCTGAAATTTTGCATATACGTTGACAGGTGTACAGAAATGGACATAGGCTACCTTTCATCCCGAAAAAAATTACTGTTCCCGAGGATAACAATAATAACGTTCCTATGATAATAGATGGCGCCACATTTCTTTCGAATCATGATTGAATTATATTATTTCTAGCAGAGTACAACACGAATTGATTGTCAAATTGCGTGACAGGCTTTGCCTAGTGCAGGACGCTTTGCAAAATCCGACATAACAGGTTCTTTTATATCAATATTTAATTTTTGATAAGCTGTCACTTATTATTATAAAAACTTGTATGTTATGTACTTATTGGCAATAAATGATAATAATAATAATAATATTCTATCACATACACACAACACCATCTAGCCCAAACTAAGCAGAGCTTGTACTATGGGTACTAGACAATGGATAAACATACCTACATATATACTTTTTTTTTTTGTAAATACATACATATTATACATAGAAACACCCAGACCAAGGCAAACATCCATGTCCATGCACACAAATGTTTGACTTGTGCGGGAATCGAACCCGCGACCTCAGGCGTGGCAGTCGGTTACACTAACCACTACGCCATCGAGGTCGTATTATTAAATTCTAAATTAACGCGAGCGAAGCCGCGGGCAAAAGCTAGTAATATTATAAATACGAATGTGAGTTTGTTTGTTACGCTTTCACGGCTTAACTACATAAAGAATTATCATGTAATTTCGCATACATGTTTTCAGGGGTACGGAACAAGACATAGGGTTCTTTCCGCTGCCATAGCGCACGTGAGCTCGAATCCCACGCAAGACTAAAATTTGTGTGATTTATTGTTTCGAGTCTAAGAGTTCTTTGTAACTGTTGTTTGAATATTTGTAATATTTCCCACGAAACAAGAGTTACTTCTAGTTGGTATCGGAGTAGAGGCGTAATTTTAACTATCGGAACAATAGCTAGTCTATCTTGCATCGAGTGACCTTAGAAAATAAAAGTCTAAGTGTTAAATTCTGCACTGAATATGATATGTAAACAATTGCAGAAATTTGATACTGTTAAGAATAATTTGAGTTACAGTTCAATAAAATAAAGTCTTAGAACCAATTTTTACGTTTTCTTATACAATGATACGGTGTCGTCAGACTAGCATGATACATTATCACGTTATTTCATACGCAACAAAAAATTGTTTTCAAAAGGTACCTCGTTGCCGGCAACAGCATCAAAATTGATTGCAAGATGAATTCATACTCGGGTTCGAGAAACGTGAGGATTTTTTAAAGTATATACATACACTAGATGTTCCCGCGTTTATCGTTACTGCGCTGCCCCCGTGGGTCGTAGCGTAATGTTATATAGTCTATAGCCTTCCTCGATAAATAGGCTATCCAACACTAAAATAATTTTTCTAATCGAACCAGTAGTTCCTGAGATTAGCGCGTTCAAACAAACGAACAAACTCTTCAGCTTTATAATATTAGTAAGTAGATATAGTGATCTCCCTCGGAAAGCTACAATTATGTAACAGTTAGGTCACAGCGTTGTATAGTGCATCTTGCAAATACGGATAGGACCATCGGAAGAGAAAAATATGTCTATCTCAAAGTTCAATAGGCAGCATTAAGCCCTTATGATTTTATCAGTTTATTGTCAGTCCAAATTTTGCCATGTTTGATAGTTGGCAACCCTAGTGAAGCCCCTTTAGCGTTTAATTAGGGATGTAACCGTGCACATTGTGGAGAATGGGGTTAGTTAAAACTATTATAACTGAAATCTTGTTAACGTCGATCCACACAATATTGTAATTAGGCTTCAACTTTAAATTCCATTTGTGATTCCAGCAGTGAAACGTGCGTAGACAGGAGTCTACCGGGCACAGTTCTAGACTGAGTATTGGTGGACAAATAAACCTAATTTGCGCGACGCGAGCATCAAAGCCAAGACGTTATGCACAGCAGTCGCTTTCACTACGAGAAAGGCCTTTTTTTTACTTCATATCTAATTTGTTTTCCTAGGATCAGCGATCCGCGAGTGATATACTTGATATTGCAAGCGATCAAAGGCTACGGTATCTTATCTTATGTGGGGGCCAGTCAGTGCAGACCGGCGACACTTCGACCCAGTGGGATCTTTGTGTCGACACTCTCCCAATAACGACTACCATAGATGTTCATGGCAGCCGGGACCAACGGCTTAACGTGCTCTCCGAGGCACGGAGCATGCGATAATTGTCAATCAATACGCACATAATTTCGAAACGGTGCGCGACGTGGTTTCGTATCCGAGACACTCTGCATTGCAGTCTGTTGGTCTCCCCACTGAGCTATCGCTGCTATTAAAGGCTACGGTTACTGCTAAGCAGTGTCAAACAATCGGCCTGATAGTAAGCCATTAGGCTTTTTGCCACCTCAGTAGTACAAAATATCATAAACTTGCTGTGAACTTAAAGATAAGCAAGCAATAATTATCTATTTAGCAGTGCTTTTGGTTTCTCAACTGGGCTATAGTTGGGAGAACGATGGGCTGCAACTGCAACGCATATCTCTCGAGTTCAGTCCTAAGTTCTTAAATAATTTATTATCGCTCGCTGTAAAAGCCAAGGTAAACATCATAAGAAATCCATATGTCTAAGAATTGTTCATAATGTTTTCAACGTCTGAAAACTTTTAGCCCGCACTAGACACGAAAGGCGTACTATGGCCTAGTATGAGAATACTAAAAGGGGCGTGCCCAGCAGTGGGACGGTTAGTACCCGTTACGTATTATAGTGGGACAGTTTACAAATAAGGCTGATATTATTGAAGTGAAAACTTCTTTAGGCGCGTTGATCACTTCTTGGGTGAACATAAATCATGGAACTCGCGCCATCGTCACGCTTCCACGCTTCATTATTTTTTTTTCGAATATTAACAATATCTCAGAAATGGTGTGTCCTACGCAAAAAATAACGAAATGTTGACCCCCTTAATAACCCGTAAGAGAGTATCAGGAACTAGCATTCGACCCGCCCCTTTTTTTTGTTTTTTTTTTCATAAAGAAGTGTTTATTGTCAAGGATTAAAGTTTTCACTTCTATAGGCAGTCCCCAAAGACTCCCTCAATTTATTTAAATTCATTTTTTTTTTCTCGTATTTAAATTTTAAATGTATTGTTCAATATTTATGTAAAAGATACAGACAACCCTACATAAGACGGTTTACAAACAAATTTTACGTGTGTGCGTCCATAAAATAGTGGCACAATCATATCCAAGTGTGCGTTGTGAAATCGCCACATTAATTAGCACATAGAAACACATTGCATAACGCGGGTCTGCTAACATTCACGCATAGCACTGCCATAAACCGTACATTGACTCTGGGCCTATAAAAATTATATTAATCAACGTATACTTGTCCTGTCGACAGTTGCTTCAGTAATGATATATACTGAAGTGTTTACGACAGCAGTTTGATAATTAATGCGATGTTTTTGTGATGTATAATGTGGGACTACCAAGTGTCTTGGTTTTGATTCAGAGCAAAGTGTTTTTGGATTTTTCTGTTTAGAAATTCTTAGGATCAGCATGAAGTTTGGAACTGTGCTCGGCAAACACTAATAGGCTTGCTCTTTCGTGGGGCCAAAAACAATGGCAAGCGAACTGTGGGTGTAAAATTGAATACTATTATTCATTCTCTCACTCTTTTCTTAGACATTTTTCCGTGCGGACTAAGTACGGTGATAATAATATAATAATAATAATATTCTATCACATACACACAACACCATGCAGCCCAAACTAAGCAAAGCTTGTAGGTACTATGGGTACTAGACAATGGATAAATATACATGTATACTATTTTTTTTTGTAAATACATACATATTATACATAGAAACACCCAGACCAAGACAAACATCCATGTTCATGCACACAAATGTTTGACTTGTGCGGGAATCGAACCCGCGACCTCAGGCGTGGCAGTAGGTTACACTAACCACTACGCCATCGAAACCGTCAAATGTGATCATCAATGATTCAAATTCCTGGTGTAATAAACCTTTGCGACCTGCTATGTACCGCTGGAAAGACGAAATAGCTAAAGACCTGAAAGAGATGAATGTGCTCGATTGGTCTGACTTGGCACAAAATAGGAAAGAATGGCGCACTTTAATGTCGGAGGCCAAGATCCACTTGGGATCGCTGAGCCAACGAAGTCAAGTCAAGTCATGTACCTCAGGGATAACGCGTGAGACTATGTATATATCTATGTTTTTAACATATTCACCGTATAATACTTAGGTAAGCTCATATTTTAGAGTCAGCGATAGCCTTAAAATCGTCAGCCGTCAATTTATTTTATAAAACAACTAGCTTTTGCCCGCGGCTTGGCTCGCGTTAATTTAGAATTTGACAATCAATTCGGTTTGTACTCTGCTTGTAATAATATACATAATTCAATCATGATTCACAAGACACGTGGCGACGTCTATTATCATAAGAACGTTATTATTGTTTTCCTCGGGAACAGTAATTTTTTTAGGGATGACATGTCCGTTTCTGTACACCTATCAACGTATATGCAAAATTTCAGGATGATCGATTCAGTGGTTTAGGCGTGAAAAGGTAACAAACAAACATACTCATTTTCGCTTTTATAATATTAGTTAGGATGTTATTTTAAGACTGACTGCTTAGTCACTTGGCATAATTGAGCTGATGTTTGCATGCGATCGTGACGTATTGGATAAAGTATTATTAGGTCTCCCTTTTAAGAAATTCTGAGTAGAAGCAGGGCGTCTTAAATTGTGCTGGCTTCGCTTGCTATTACATTGTACGTAAAATCGTAAATAGCTAGACGGCAAAAGTGAGCGAAATATACCTCTATCTATTTTCAGGAATATAGCTACACTAAGAACGAACAAGACCGCGACTCGGCAAACGTAGTGTAGGACGCCCTCCGACCAGGTGGGATGACGATCTGCGAAAGACTGCAGGCTGATGCTGGATGCGGCAAGCTTGCAGGGCGCTATGGCGCTCTTTGAGGGAGGGCTATGTCCAGCAGTGGACTATTACATCCTGATGATGATGAAGAAAGAACATAGAGATACCAAGACATCAAAAAAAAATCTAGAGAGAATTAAACGTGCAATATTAAGTAAAGACACGAGGCAACCACTACGTACGTCCATCCAATTATATGCATGTATGTAAATATAAATGTATCATGTGGGAACGAAATAAAAAAAATATGTTGCGTACAAGCATACGCTAGGCTGTTTATACTACGTATAATAAAAGGTATTACAACGTGAGAACATCGATTCGTTAAGCAACCGATGCGTTGAAGTGCACACTATAATTTTTATTATTTAGGTTGCAACGTTTTGTGCAAACGTGCATGCATCGGATGCGAGTTGGCGAAGCGGGGAGTTATCGAAGCCGCGTGCGAAGAACAGCTAACGGGTCAGCCGGGCCAAAGTAAACAATTACGATAGCATTGTTAGCGCGGTCGTCGACCTGACACTCCCGTCCCTCCCCCCTACCTCACGTATTACCAAATAGCGCAGCCACTCGCGCGCACGAAACGACACGCGCCAAGCGCCAACGCTACACCATTTGCATGCGAATACGTGATTCACCTGACGTCCCGACTCCTATCATACGATATCTAAGATAAACTATACACAATAATCTAACACGTGTCCTCAACTATCGTTTTTTATACTGAACTAGCAACTCACCTCGGCTTCTGACGGGTTGTACAAAACCTTAAGAAATTATATACATAAACCTTCCTTATGGATCACTCTGTCTATTGGTGAAAACAGCATGAAAATCCGTCCAGTAGTTTTTGAGTTTATCGCGAACAGACGGCGAGGTCTTTGATTTATAATATGTAGTGAAAAGTATCTAATGAGGCGGGTCCGAGACAGCAGTTGTTTTTCGTTTATCACAGTCCGTTTCGTATTTCACAATGTCTCGCGTTCTAAAATCTTAACAGAAAAGAAAATATCCTTCCGTTTGTGCAGCGCTAAGCAACGACAGAGATACGAGGCCGGGGGTAGAGCCTCACTGTTTTCCGTCAAACAAAATGTCGTCGCAAACTCGTCAATATATCAGAATTGTCCAACGCAGAGAAAGAGGAAAACAGCGAGGGACGATACGCCGATAGTTTCTGAAGCGATAATACTACAACTCTAGACCAATTTACGCACCAAGGGTAAGTAAATGGCGGGCCCTTTGGAAAATTTGGGGTCTGAGCAGACGAGATACAGCTGCGATACAGATACGATACACGTATGCGTAATGTAATGACGGGAATTACGTCATTCGTGATAACAGCAGCCGGTCGAGAATAACACTAACTAATGTAGATAGTGTTTCGGTGTCAAGTAAACAGTTGATGTGATTAGTTCGTTCAACATCAGCAACGCTGTAGTCTTTGTTCCAGTAAGCAATACATTTCCGTCTGCGTTTTCCATATTCTTTATAGTTACAAGCCTCATTTAGTCTTGCTGTCTCTGTTTTCTTCGGGAAGGAAGTCGAACAATGCATTTCTGTCTTTTTCCTTTTTGATTGAGCTCGTTGCGAGTTCCGAGACATTTTAAAATTTATGAAATACTTCGAGCATTACCGCACGATGTTCATCAAGCAAGCGAAGATTGTAAATGTACACAATTAGTTTTACCAACCAATGTAGTCGGATGATATCTAAACAGCATTTCAAAACGAACAGTTGAAGCTTACAGACGTACCTAATCCAATCAAATAGGTTTTAGTGCGAGACCACAAAACCGCATTTCTTCATAGTTCGTGCAGACCACAGATTCATTACTGGGCGGGTGGTGACGCCGCAGATATCAAAGGTCATATAATCGCGCGCTCGACCTGAGCCGATCCCCAGGGCATGACGAAACTAACCATCCTCACACAATTTCAAGTAACTTGTTTCCCTTTATTGTAAAAAGCCACATTTGTATAGTAACGTGTATTATTTTCTTGCAAATACATCATCTAAAGCGTCGACTTTAATATTCATACAGAATTTACTGCGAAACTACTTTGCGGAATATCTTCAAGATGTTTTCCGTGTACTATTCAAATGTTGGAAGATATTTTATACATAATAACTGAGGATCGCACCGGTGGTTTCTTTACAACGCTGCTAAATCTAAAGTCTTATTCTACAAACTAGATGTTCCCGCGGTTTCACCCGTTACTGCACCGCCCCCGTGGGTCGTAGCATGATGTTATATAGCCTTCCTCGATAAATAAGCTATCCAACACTAAAATAATTTTTCAATTCAAACCAGTAGTCCTGAGATTAGCGCGTTCAAACAAACAAACAAACAAACTCTTCAGTTTTATAATATTAGTATAGTACGTAATATAATTATGTATGTATATATATACTCTTCTAGAAAGAACTCATAAACTCTAAAAACATAACAGACCGGTCTATTTAAAATAGACCGTGTACATGGCCCTAAACTAGATAAAATAAACGTATTTTATAGTTTATAATATTAGTATAGATGTATAAGAGGGCTCTCAATAAGAGAATGAACAAAAACGTTTTGGTAACGCGCCGTCGGCAACTTGCGAGAGATATAAGCACAGATAAAATAATGAGCTGTGAATAAATCGCGTAGTCATAAATCGTATGATTCGCACCAAGTGAAGTGAATCTGATTTGTGTCTCGTCTACGGAGGCAGTTAGAAAGTATACGTAAGTACGCAATATGCGGCGGTCGTGTGTTCGCGTCATGAATAGAAATCGCACTCCGTCGATAAGTTTGTACCAACTCTGAGGAGTGCGCCCCAGTAATGGCTCCCTGATAGACAAGGGACAAATCCACTCCTGTTTTATTACTTTACTATCTACATATTATATTGCGTTTGTTTTTGTATGAAACTCATTGGCACTTGAGCAATGAGAGATTGTGTACGCTGTTTTCCTTTTACGAGTAAACTCTGTATGCGAGATAAAGTTTATTGCAGATGAATTAACCAAATTATATTAGCTCTACACAACTTCTCGTGTTCGGAATGAAAACATAATAGTTCATTGTTTGAACACAGAACATTGGAGAACATAATTTTTGTTGAATCCAGACCATTTGGCACGCGGTGAAAATCTATCTTTGCGTATCTACCTCGTACCATGCGGTAAGTAAATCGATTTGAACACTTCAGACATAAGAAGAACGATGTTTCGACCTAAACCTAGCCTCTATCCTTTTCTATCCGCTTATTTACAATCGGATCTCTCGTTCTGACCGTTCACCGGTCTTCCAATGATTGTAGCAAATAGTAAATTCAGTGATATATACCTTCGGCCAGCGTTGGGACAGTAAGAGTCCATATATTCTAGTTTTTAGCGAGAACCCCGCTGTTTTCCACAGAGCAATGCGTCGTGCCCTCTCGAATGTGGCCACATATATCCGGCTGGATTAGTAAAATGTCCCATTTTTTATTCTGGTAATATGATTTGAAAGGACTGATAGGAATTGCACTTGTTCGGGGATATAAAGTTTCAGATTTATATAATAGGATATGGTTTCGGTTAGTAGTAACTGTAGTTGGTAGCAATAGACGGTCAGAGGGGAACCGTTTATGTTGCCAGATATTCCTTTCAGTAGGCTATAATAATCATAGTTTATTTATTTGATTTCTCGTTCATTGGTAATGCTATAGTAGCGAAAACTGGAAATATACGCGACTGGTATGGATTTGACCTACTTAAAATTTTCATGAAATAGGTACAGTTAGCTCAGTGGGGATACCAATAGACTGCGATGCAGAGGGTCTCGGGTTTGAACCCACATCGCGCACCTCTGACTTTCGCAAGTTATATGATTTTATAATATTTAGAGGAAGGATACATAACGCAGATATGCTGAGACAGGTGAATATATGTGTCCCTGACGGCGGTAGGGCGGCGACGCCAGCCCCGGCTGCTGGCAGTGCCGCGCGGCCGCACCAACCTACTGGGTGAGGCACCGCTGACGCGCGCACTGCGCACTCTCAACCTTATAGCTGAAGAAACTGACCTATTTTGTATTGCACTGAGTGAATTTACAAGAGTGGCATTATTTGTAATATAATATTATAAACTGAAATGAACTTATTGTATTAAGTATTAGACACTATCGCATTAGGTATAAACCTGTAAAGATATGTGTAATTTTGGATAAATAAATAAATAAATTTTTCGAAATTATGTGCGTATTGATTGACAATTATCGCCTGCTCCGTGCCTCGGAGAGCACGTTAAGCCGTCGGTCCCGGCTGCCATGAACATCTATGGCAGTCGTTATTGGGAAGTCAGTGCCTTCTAATATCCTGACACTGGTCTAGCATTAGGGTATCGGTAGCTTTCGTGTTGCGGAGGTCAGATGGCAGTCGCTCCGTGTAAAAACTGATATCCAGTCAAATCCGGTTAGACTAGAAAGCCGACCAGTGACTTGGGAATAATAAAGGCTAGGGAGAAGGAAAGGTACAGTTAGACGATGGATGTCTCTTACAAATTTTAATTGTACATCATACTCTACCTCCTATACATCACGTGAGAGAGGTTTTGTGCAGACACATTCCGCCAGCTGTATGTTAAGTCACGTAATAGTAGGTATGCTTATTGCTATATATAGACTCTGTTCTTCTACTAAGATTTATTTAACAGACACACACTTTACTCAACAATGTAATCAAACCCCGGGTCTCATGATCAACCATAAACTAACAAACCATCGACAAAACCAAAAAACTGTCTCCCCACAAGGAAACTCCTCAATGGGATACTGTTTTTGCAATTAATTGCACGGATACAATATGAACAAAATAAAGAAGACTATTTATAAAAACAAGCTTTTTTTTAAAGACTTGCTCTGCAAAATCTTCTTACAAGTAGATACCAATTAATTTCATAAGACAGTGATAGATCGGTTAATAAGTACCTACTTTTTTGTACCTAGCTTTTCACCATTCAAGCCGAAAAGTTTCATGGAAGGTTTTTTTTGTTTATTGCTCACTAGATTTTGTCCACAGCTTCACTCTCCTTAATAGATTTTGTCAATAAATTACTATCCCTCGGGAACAGTACTTTCCTGGATTAAAGGTACCCATGTCCTTTTTTTTGCCCTGACAACGTGTATGTGAAATATATATAATATAATATATATAATATAATAATTGCTCGAATAATTTCTGCCTCTAATAAAATTGAAGTGTCTGTTTGTAATGTCAAAAATAGCTTTTTACTAAATGCATATGGAAGTATAGGTATACGGCACAAATATAAAAAAATACATAATTTTTTATTTATATTATATTTAAAAGTTCAGTAGTTTTTAAGTTTATCGCGAACTGACAGACGCGACGGTCGAATTTATTTATAATATGTAGTGACAGTGAAATAAGGATTTATAGAAAGCAAATCCGTAGCAAGCTCATATGTTTATATACTTCGTTATGTATAAAGCTGAGATGTAAACCTGCGATAGATCCAGTCACGTCCTTATCTCGCACTAGACGAGGCTCTCCCGCGTCCAACCATCCCACGATCACGTAAACACTCTGGCAATTTGTGATAAAAATGTGTGATAGTTTCCACGTGAGCCCTTACGCTCAGGTATGTGATGTATTCATTAAGTACACGACATTGTTGGGTATGTATCATTATTTTTAGTAGGCATAGGTACTATAGATAATAATAATAATAAAAGATATAGATAAAGAAGCATCAAACGCGTGGCTATTTAGAGGAAACATATATAAAGAAACACAAGGATTTATGGTAGCAATCCAAGACCAAATCATAAAAACAAAGAACTATCAAAAATATATAATAAAAGACCCTACAGTAGTATCAGACAGGTGCAGGCTATGTAACACAAATCAAGAAACAATAGACCACATTACAGGAGGATGCCCCTTTTTAGCGAACAAACAATACACAGAAAGACACAATAATGTTGCAAAACAAATTCATTCACTCTTAGCTATAAAATATAAACTAGAAGATAAAACAGAACCATATTATAAATATAAACCAAAAAACGTACTAAACAACGAATACGCTAAACTTTACTGGGATCGAGACATTATAACATACAAAACAACTACAAATAATAGACCAGACATCACCCTTACACTCAAACAAGAAAAAATCACATACCTAATAGATGTATCAATACCAAACTCTGAAAATATTAGAAAAAAATACACGGAGAAAATTCAAAAATATATACCATTAGCAGATGAAATAAGACAAATGTGGTATCAACATACAGTTAAAATTATTCCAATCATAATTTCATCTACAGGACTCATTCCAAAGTCATTACATACATCACTAAAAGAATTAGACTTACATAAAAATTCATACATAAAACTACAGAAATCTGTTATCATCGACACTTGCTCTATAGTCCGGCGATTCCTAACATCCACTACTCAGACACCTACAACAATACTCAATGAACCGACCCACTTGGCATAAGCCCGTGACAGGTTCACACCCACCAGCATCAAAGCTGAGATTTGAAATATTTTATAACCCATGATAATAAAGATATTTATTTCCTCTTTCACAAAGGTAAGTACTTATTATCTAATACAATACATGTTGAAAAAATTCTCATTCCTTTGTGAGAGGCTGGTGTCTATAGCAGGTAAAAACCTGTGTTACAGATCACCAGGCTCGCACCTCCTGGACTAGTCTTAGTGGTGATTATTTGGACATGTACTTAAAAACTATATATCTTGTATATAAACTAAAACTCTTTGTAACATTATAAATGCGAAAGTCCCTTTGGTTTCTCGGTTTACCATTACTTTACGTAGAAATAGACCAGGTTAAAATCTATACTAATATTATAAAGCTGAAGAGTTTGTTTGAACGCGCTAATCTCAGGAACTACTGGTTCGATTTGAAAAATTATTTTAGTGTTGGATAGCCTATTTAACGGGGAAGGTTATAGGCTATATAACATCACGCTACGACACGGGGGCGGCGCAGTAACGATAAACGCGGATGAAACTTCTAGTTATTAATAAGTTTAGTTTTTTAGCTTGGATAACTGTTTTTAAAATATCTAAAAATATCTTTTAGTTTTGTTCAAACTCGAGACCATTTAGAGTATTTTTCGTTATTTCATATACCTATTACATGGAACAGCCGCAAGAGAAAAACCTAGGCGAACGTTTCTCGATCAGATCAGAGGCGTTCTGGACAAAGACCAGGTTAAGAGCTCTTTGAACTGACGGGCGTGTATGAAGAATGTGATGAAAGTGAATGAAGCCAGAGAAGTGTCAGGATCGTAGCAAATGGAAATCCGTAGTCTCTGCCTACCCCTCTAGGAAACAGGCATGAATCTATGTATGATGAAATACTAACACATACAACAATAGGTACTTAATAATTGTCGGCCACGATGGCGTAGTGGTTAGTGTAACCGACTGCCAGGCCCGAGGTCGCGGGTTCGATTACCGCACAAGTCAAACATTTGTGTGCATGAACATGGATGTTTGTCTTGGTCTGGGAGTTTATATGTACCTATAATATGTATATATTTACAAAAAAAAAGTAAATATATATGTATGTTTATCCATTGTCTGGTACCCATAGTACAAGCTCTGCTTAGTTTGGGCTAGATGGTGTTGTGTGTATGTGATAGAATATTATTATTATACAGCTTACAAGGTCAGTATGTAGTCTAGTAGGTTAAGTGTTATTTATTTTTAATTTAGTATTAGTTTTGGCTACAATAGGACTAGCATATTGGCATAGCAATAAAAGCCCTTAATTAAAAAAGAAAAAAGAAACAACACAGCTACCGGATTATTTTGTCCATCGGCATCCAGTCACAATGCTTTCATCATTCTGTCCCGATATGCTTAAGCTGACAGGGTAAAGAGAAAATGTTAACAGTAGTTCGGCATAAAAACAGCAAAGAGTGCAGTAAACCATTTTTATCTCAATGGTATTGCTATATATGATGACATTGCAACGTTATCTCAAGAGAATTTTCGTCTACACAATAGACAGCCGATAGAGAGTGACATGTATGACATATTTATAGGGCTGGCAACACTTCGAATTTAATACTGAGGCCCAGAGATAAAGGGTAGAGCTTATTACTTGAAGATATGCCAAACGAAACTTGTAAATGGAGCTTAAACTAATGCTTACTACTTGGGTAACATTCTTGAGAGATGCGGGTTCCACTCCTCGGTATAACACTCTTGAGAGATGCGGGTTCCACTCCTCGGTATAAAAATTTGGCTTATGTTTAACTTATCACCAGATATATATTATACAATACAATACAATTTAAAAAGTGTCTTCGTAGATTGTTAACTTAGTTCTATATACCTCCACTTATTTTTTTTCTTTGTAAATTTTTTATATAACTCTATATCTAATAAGCTATTATTGTTTTACTCCAAAGTTTACCCTAGAGGCAGAATCTTATGTTTAAAAATTTTATGTTTTCTGTTTGTTTCTTTAATTAAGTTGTTAATTTAGTTGTAATTATAATTTGCAAGCTGTGGTTTCCTATAATTGAGGGACTATACACGCTAAGAACTTTATTACTGCTATATAATGTATGTTATTGTATATTCCTTTGTTGGAAATCCTTAAATAAATAAATAAATAGATATAGCAAAATGTAAAAATAGTAAATGATCACCAAATTGCACAGCAAAATATATTTAAAGAGATCAAAATAAGTCGACGTAGCGGGGCCCCTACTTTGGGTGGGTTTAAGAAGGAACCTAACATAACCAACCCTTCCGAGACGGTATGCAGTGATTTTAGGCATATAGGTGCTCGTTATGATACATTTGAGTAAGCATATTTTGCTGCGCAATTACTGTTTTTGGTGGTCATTATATTTAATCCCAAAAAAATTCATGATAGGAATATTTGTTCTGTGCCTACTGGTTGAATTGTGTGACGTAGTGATAACTTTTCGAAGTTATGTCCCGTACTGAGTTCACACGTAAAGTTTCAAGACTAAAAACAGTGAGCTCACACATTTACATGTGTATAAATAACTTACTGCATGCGTTAGTTAACACTGTCAGTGCAGTAAGCAGTTGCTCAATAAATAAAAAATACAAAATTTGTAAGAATCAACAAAACCTTCCTCCATGGTATTACTTATCTTATCTTATTTTATGTGCCGCTTGGTGTATGTATGGGTAATATGCATTACCTATACTCGTATATAATGTATTATGGCAGTGCTTATTATCTTATCATATGTGGGGGCCAGTCAGTGTAAACCGGCGACACTTCGACCCAGTGGGATCTTTTGTGTCGACACCCTCCCAATAACGACTGCCATAGATGTTCATGGCAGCCGGGACCAACGGCTTAACGTGCTCTCCGAGGCACGGAGCAGGCGATAATTGTCAATCAATACGCACATAATTTCGAAAAGTCATATAACTTCCGAAAGTCAGACGTGCGCGACGTGGGTTCGAACCCGATACCCTCTGCATTGCAGTCTGTTGGTCTCCCCACTGAGCTATCGCTGCTCATGTTATTATTTTGTAGATCATACAATTATTTGTCTTGTGTCTATCAAATCACCATCAATCGATGGAATGGCTAACTGTGACTTACACAATATGCTATAAGTGAAGTCAATGAATTGCAGAAGCTGAATATAATTCTCAAACAATCATTTTGCATGCTAGAAAGCTGATAATGGCGATACTGATTGTCTATTTTGTAACATCTCTTCACTAAATATTATAAATAAAAGTCTATCGCCGCGTCTATCTGTCTGTTTGATAAACTCAAAAAACTACTGAACGGGTTTTCATGTGTTCCTTTAGACAGAGTGATTCATGAGAAAGGTTTAGGTGTATAATTTGTTAAGGTTTTGTACTATTCGTGCGAAACCGGGGCTGGTGTTCACATATTAAGCTAAATTATACTTTATACTAGCTGTCCTGACATACGTTGTCCTGAACACACGAAAAAAAATTTTAAATTTATATATTTGGGCAGTCTTTGGGGACTGCCGATAGAAGTGAAAACTATAATCCTTGATCATAAACACTTCTTTATAAACCAAATTATAAAGGGGCGGGTCGAATGCTAGTTCCTGATACTCTCTTAGGGGTTATTAAGGGAATCAAAGTTTTAGATATTGTTAATATTCTAAAATAATTCAAAAATGTAAAGCGTGAAAGCGTGCCGATGACGCGAGTTCTATGATTTTTGTTCACCCAAGAAGGGCTCAACGCGACTAAAGAAGTCTTCACTTCGAAAAAACCAAATCGAAACCATTCTTGAATCCACTTGAACACACACAAAAAAAATTCATCAAAATCGGTCCAGCCGTTTAGGAGGAGTTTTAGAGTTTATTCGGGTAACTTTTGAAAGTTGGCAGCCCTAGAAGTGCAAGTAACAAAGAGTCGTGTGCGAGTGTGCAACAATACGAGACGTCGACGGCCGCCTCACCGCTCCCCCGACGCACTGCCGACGCTAATGCCGACTACAATTGACGTGTATTAGCGAAAATACCGCGGCTCCAACATCACACGACACGACAATTATAACGTCACATATCTAGACCGAATTTCGGTCACGGCGGCCAATCTTAACGGAAACTGGCCATCTGCGCAGAAGTATGTCCCGTACTGAGATGGAATGAAAAAAGTTCAATACTAAAGATAAAGATCATTTATTTTGTAAAACATGAGTATACAATACAAGTTTAATTAGCTTGCATGCAAGGTGGTTAGTTAGAGTAAGTTCTACCTGTTTTACCATACGGCGTACAAAACTCGAAAATTGCAATAAACATTCTTACGTTAAAATTATAGAAAACATAAAAATAATAAAATTCGTAATAACAATGTCACGGATGTTTTAATTTAATTATAATCCTAAAATATGATGAAATATAATTTAGTTAATAAATAATCGTATCGTAATCGTAAACTAAGAAGAGTGAGTTCACAAATTAAATAGAGAATGATAGTGTACCATCTATGTCTATACAAATAAATAAAATTGAAGTGTCTGTTTGTAATGTCAAAATAACAGCTTTTTATCTAATGCATATGAAAGTATATAAGGTTTAAAATTTTTGTCTGTCTGTCTGTCTGTTTGTTCCGGCTAATCTCCGAAACGGCTGAATCGATTTTGACGGGACTTTCACTGGCAGATAGCTGATCTTATATGGAGTAACTTAGGCTACTTTGATTTTAGACAAAAATAGGGTTCTGCGGAGACAAACACTTTTTAGTTAAAATCTACGCAGACGAAGTCGCAGGTAACAGCTAGTTTTCAATATGAATAAGCGAGATAATACTATATTTGTAACTCAGATGTCATGTTAGCATGTGTGCCAAATGATAACATCCAGAAAGGTGACCACATTTACGTAGTAGGGCGCTTTTATAATTTCAATATTTGGTTCGAACACCAGATAAAAAGCAATGATGGACTCTACAATTCCTAAAATATATACAAAATGATAATACAGATACTCTTAAACACTTCTTTGTAAATTTTACATTACAGAGTCACATTACAGATAACGAACAATAAAACAAAAGGATCACAAGTTCTGATCAACTAAACACAAATCCAATCTTATTACACATCGTAAAGTTCTACTTACAAACAAAAACAAAACAGAATAATCAAAATGTTGCGCTCAATTTAAAATCGTGGGCTCAGTGTAAGAAGATATTTAGTAGTTCATTGTGTGCCTTGCATTTTTTTATATAGATGACGACGTGCCGCTTGGTGTATGTATGGGTAATATGCATTACCTATACTCGTATATAATGTATTATGGCAGTGCTTATTATCTTATCTTATGTGGGGGCCAGTCAGTGTAAACCGGCGACACTTCGACCCAGTGGGATCTTTTGTGTCGACACTCTCCCAATAACGACTGCCATAGATTTTCATGGCAGCCGGGACCAATGGCTTAACGTGCTTTCCGAGGCACGGAGCAGGCGATAATTGTAAATCAATACGCACATAATTTCGAAAAGTCATATAACTTCCGAAAGTCAGAGGTGCGCGACGTGGGTTCGAACCCGAGACCCTCTGCATTGCAGTCTGTTGGTCTCCGTACTAAGCTATCGCTGCTCATGGCAGTACTTAATTAAACCATGGATATGCCTTCACCACCACAAAAATCAGCTCACGACAAGTGTCCACACCAAGAAAAGTGATCTTACACAGAGCGCGAACGATTGTGTACAATTTGATGAACTAGCATGGCATCAGTGTATGGAAATGAAATTAAAGAAAGACGGAACAAAATGGCTTCATTTTACTGTTAAAATACGTATCACGATTGCTTATTTTGGTAGCCTTTTATGTTTACTATGTGATGCTTCACAGATGCATATCTCTGAAGTACTGAACATAAACGTAACTGTCAAAATATGAGTGTGGTGAACTTCGCAACTAATGCACCTATATTTCGGCAATAAAATAAGAATTTATGCAATAGGGCATTAGAACAATAAAAGCTTATTTCCACAACCAAAGTAACACACTACAATTACGCATTGATTACTATTGAACATGTGCATTGGCTTCATGCTTATAAATAATAATAATATCAGCCCTGTATTAAACTGTCCCACTGCTGGGCACGGGCCTCGTCTCACTGTGAGAAGGGTTAGGCCAAAGTCCACCACGCTGGCCTAGTGCAGGTTGGCAGACTTCACATATCTTCGAGAACATTATGGAGAACTCTTAGACATGCAGGTTTCCTCACGATGTTTATCTTCACCGTTAAAGCAAGCGATAATTAACTATTTAATACGCATATAACTTCGAAAAGTCAGTCATGCGCGCCTTGGGTTCGAACTCGAGACCTCTGCGTGGCAGTCCAACGGTTTCCCACTGGGCTATCGCTGCTGTATAAAGATTCATGCTTATATAAAGATTTATTTTTTATTATCTTTAGTGTTAAGCTAGCGGCCCATCTGATGGTAACCGACTCATAGGTTGACCTATGACAAAAATTCACACATCCAAACCGCTACCCACCATAATATGCTTTTTCGCTAAATTCAAAAATATTTGCAGTTTTTGAGCTTATACCACGAAACATTCCCTACGAGAAACCAACCCACAAAAAAACAACCGCTCGACGAGATCACGAGGCCCATTATTCAGGGACTAATTAAATCAAACTCAGCAATAAGCGACGCTGCGCTACCCTTATTTTGATTGCTACCATGTAAATTCATTCTGTTATTCGTATTCGGTTCTAAATGAATTTCGTGTCCAACGGCATCCGACCGCAGCGGCCTAACATAGGAAACTTTATAAATTATTATTACAGCTACACAAAACAGTCTACAAATACTAACTACATAACGGGAGTGCTCAAATTGAATTGTAAAAGTTCACTACGCTGTGGACATAACATTAAATTTAGTAGCGAAGCGACCTTAAGTGCGACTTAAACGATTTGCGTTTAATCGCGCTCAGCCGGTCGCGACGGCCGCATCCGCGTTTATTAAAAATAAATGATGAGAGAATGATGTAAGCCGATACAGCTGAAGTATTCGCCCGTTTCAGATAATACACACATCACATTCCGGCGTAATTAACCGAGCGGGAGGCACGCGCCATAATGTTTTCATAGCGGGGCGCGTTGTGCTCAAAGGGCCGGGCGCGTATTAGTTTCGCCCACGTGTAGTCGCGCCGACTCGCGGCCGACCTCCGCCTGTCAGATGTCACCCTTTACCGCATTCGAGGGAAGATATCTGTAGCGAGCGTCACAAGTAATTAAGAAGCCAGCCACGCTTTGTGCAGCCGTCCCCGGGGACGACTCGGGGGGCTTACCGCGCCTCTCCCCACTTACATAATTTCTCTTAACTGCATAATCGATACCAACGTGTCGCACTTATCCCGTCTAGACGTTGACGCCGTGGTTCATAAGTCTGCATCGTATTGCATTTCGAGTGGTTTGCGAGTAATGCAGAGCCGCCGTATCCCTCCGCGGATCCGTCGAGGGCCTGGATTGTTTTCAGTGTCGCTTCTCCGTGTTTTCGAGCTAGATGAGCACTCTTCGCAGCGGGAGCGTCAATAAACCTCGCACTGACATATCAAATACTAAAGTTTAACCGCCCATGTAAAATTTCATACTTAGGAGCGGAAAGTATTTAATTGACAATGAATGTGACAGTGTAACGGCACGCGAGAGGGTTGCGAGCCAAACGGAGCGCGTCTCTGTTAATGGGGTCAACGAAATTGAGAAAAGTGAAACGGTGGAGTGGGCCGGACGGGCATTTATTACCGGCCGGACCCAACAACCCTTGTCCGGAAAAGGACGCGCGCATACACAGGAGAGAGACGTCGCGCATTCCAAATAGCAGCGGACTAACAAAGAGAGAAGTAGCACCAGCCCGCGGCATGGACCTCCTCGCCGAGGAGTCGACGCGCCACTTGCGGTATAAGCGGCGTGCGTGAGCAGTGCCGAGCCACGGGCCCTGCCGCACGAGACAGCCTCCGTCAGCCGCACAACCGCACGCCTCCTCATTTATAAGAACTATAAATAATTAATTAGCCGCACCGCCTCGAGGGACGCGTTCAGTTTACCCACATCAAGCCTGTGACATTTTAATGGCCTTTTAAACGCATCCACGTGAGCCTTCAACCCACCATTGTACGCTGCATAAATAATTGAATATCAAGTTACAAAGATATACGGAGACGGCAACAGAAAAGATTGGATAATTATTTCCGCTTCCAATATTCGTATTCGCATGCTAGCCAACAAGGACGGGCTCTGTTACAAGCGGATCGCTGCAGGCTGTCTCCCTGCGTACTCGTAACGCAACGTAAATCGGTGCATCCAATCACGGAGCGGCGGGGCTAGATACGGACTTGGAAATCAGTTTACCACTATTGAATTATACGAGAGCTGCAGAGCCAGGACGTCATACGCCAAAGTTTAATCTCCCGGAGCGGCGGACGGGCTTATTATGCAAATAGTCGACGAGTCTCCTCGGTCATCTTACAGTCACGTACGTCGCGCGTCCCGGCGCAGCACGTCGTGCACATGGCGCTGTTTACAAACCCGTCGCGCATAACCGTTTAATAAACGTAATCGAGAGCACACCGACCCGCCCGCGCTCCCGCGCGCATACGCCGTGCGCCTTACGCCTTACGCCTGCCGGACGATGACAAAATAATTTCCCCGAGCGAAATGTCTTCATTACACGACGATAACAAAATGGAACCTTGATGAAGATAAAATTATTTGACTATCAAAAGACGGGAGAAACTTCGACGACATCAATTTATTGCCTTCGAATAAAGTCCGACCTAAAATTCAAAATGAAGAAGGCATCGAGCGACGGAAACGAACGGGAGCGAGAGGAAAATCTAACTCTTTCTTTCGTCGAGAGCCAACCCCCGACGAGCGTTAATTAAGCGAAAATCGAAACGTCAAAGCTCGACTCGGGCTTTATGCAAATTCACCAGAATTGACTTTCGTGTCGACGGCGTTAGAATTTTTACCGCTTTCGAGACGATTGTTTCAACGAGGTAATTAGGGAAGCGATAAAGACACGTACGCGACACTCTTCAACTTTCTACAGACGTTTGACAATACGCACGAGCCGGGCGCGAGGCACGAGGCACGAGGCGCGAGGCGGCGAGGCGCGGGCTTGGTGACGACGGCGTCGCGAGTGGCTCGGTACCGGTACGTACCGTTAGAGTGAACTCCGCAGCGCCCGCGCTCGACCTCGCCGAGCCCTGGACGACCAGCGCCCCAGCGCCCTAACGCCTGCTCTCTTATATAACCTCACAGTAAACACACGAGCATAGCACACGCGCACATCAAAACTTTCGTAATTACGATACAAAATTAACACCGAATTGTAAGAACAATATAATCGAGCAAGGGTGAGCGGAGCGCGGAGTTTTTGTACTCGTATCGTGAGAATGGGCATTTAACGGCCGGTTATTCGAGCCGTATCGCGTGATATCATTAGAACATTATTGCTACTACAATTTTCTTTGTCACTTATCTGGTACTGGATTTGTTGGATTTATTGAGCGTGACAACGCAGACTGCGCCGAGAATTTTGTAGCTGTCCCACATAACTGGGCTCACCCGCTGTTTCTTGTAAAATATGCTCGGCGGCACAGCACGTTACGCCCGTTCGTGATAGCGCGCCGAGAAGTGCATCTAAACTTGTTTCGTGTACACGGACCATTGAATTAGATGCGAGAGTATTAAATAAGGATAAATATATGTATATTGGAGTGGAGAGATATGAAGACAGGCGTGCTGTGGGCGGGACTCTTGGCTTAGAAACGGCGCTTCGGTAACGAAGTGATAGCCAAGAGGAGTTGGCAACCGAGATAGCAAAAATCATACGTCAGACATGTTGGAAAATAATAGGGTAGCGTAGTTCCGATTTGTCGGAAATACAGGATGGAGAGGAAGTGCGGAGCGCAGCCCACTCAACCGTTTTATGCCAATATTCTGTTCTTTGGGCTCAGACAATATTATTTGTTGCTCGTTTATTGGAGAACTGTGACGGTTGGTAGGCTTATGTAGAATCAGAGGCTTTCTGTAGAGTTTAGAATTATATCTTCATCCATTGTTTTATGAAAGTAGGAACCAAATAATGAATAGGCCAGGATTGTCCTATACGTATACCTATAAGCAGATATCGATCTTATGACTTGTATTTATCTAACTGCCACTTTTCCGAAATCCATTCTGTAGTTTACGGTTCATGATTTCTTTTTTCTCTTTATTTATTTAGGGTCATATGTCTATCAAGAATAGGTGAGCCCCAGCGTTTCCTAAACAGTACATATACTACATAATACAATATTTTTTATTAAGTTACAAAGGTTAAGGGTTAAAAATCATTTGTTATAAATAATCTTTTCTATAATAAATTTTGCAGCTTCAGATATCGGTTCGGCTAACATGCTTAAAAATGCTTATTGATCATATTTATTAACTAGCTGTTGCCTGCGACTTTGTCCTCTTAGATTTTAACTAAAAAGTGTTTGTCTCCGTGGAACGCTATTTTTTTCTGAAATCAAAGTAGCCTAAGTTACTCCTTATAACATCAGCTATCTGCCAGTGAAGGTCCCGTCAAAATCGGTTCAGCCGTTTCGCAGATTAGCCGGAACAAACAGAAAGACAGACAGACAGACAAAAATTTAAAAAATAGGTTTTTTCGTATATGTATACTTTCATATGCATTAGATAAAAAGCTATTATTTTGACATTACAAACAGACACTTCAATTTTATTTATTTGTATAGATATGATTCTCTAACCAACATTTCTTAACCCAAACTCTACGCACTATAGATAATAATCTGTGTTGCGGAGGATTTTATAAACATTCAAGTAAAGGGTACAAACAATATCCAGACTAAGAACACATATAGGTAACATCGCGATGGATATTTGTTTGTCCCTTTTGGGAATCGAACCTAAACTTCTTGAGCGTCTAGGGGAAATACAGAAAAAATAATAAAAAATTCATTGTGCAAACAATACACAAACGGACAAACGTATGTCCGCTCGACACTTGACTCATTAGCTGTTAGAGGTTATGGATTAAATAACACACTGTACAAACACTTTAACTATTCATTTTATAGTTTTAAACTTTGACACAAGGAAGTTTTATATGTCCGTTCACTTACAGCTCACAACAAGAAGTGACAGATAGCAGTGTTGCTACGCCTTTTATAGCTAATCAAACTGTATAGTATTTGACTAATATTTATATTGTATTATGTTAAATTATACAATTACTAAGGTGTAATTATTCTAAATAGTTAAATATAATAATTAATTAATTTTTGCACATAAAAATGTATAAAATTTAACATTAACGAGTCAAGTGCGGAGCGGATCTACGTTTGTCTGTTTTTTTTTTCAGCAACTCTTTTTTTGCGGACAGACGTATGTCCGCTCGACAGTTGACTGGTAAAACACTCAATCACTGCAAGCTAACCTCTCAAACCACAGCGTCATTCTTCACTTAATAGGTACTCAAAGCACACGCGCAATAAGTACAATGACATTTAGCAACGGAAAATACAGATAAAATAAAACAAAAAATTGGGGCAGTCTTTGGAGACTGCCGATAGAGGAAATTTAATCCATGACCATAAACACTTCTTTATAAAAACAAAATATAGGCTTGACGGATTCCTGATACTCTCTTAAGGGCTATACAACTTACAGACAGACACCTTATTAAAAAATGAAGCTTTATTAAACATGTTCAATACATTGGTAGGTATACGAAGATTATCATTAGCCACACATAGTTCCCCTAGCTACCACTTAGCAAGATACAGCACTATATGGCTGTAATTAATTTGGCCGTTTCAATTTCCTGGCTAGAGTAAACTGATATCACAAACGAGGCAGAGAGGGTGTAGCAAAAACATACGAATCTAAATACAAACACTAACTGCCTCAAAATGGCGTCCAAATATTATAAGGTTTAAGACATTTATTTTCTCAAAAGATTTACAAATCACTTAAAGAGAAAATACTTATAATTAAATATACATTAAGCCGATTGGCGTAGCGAGTAGGTACCTAATTATAATAGTTCACTAAAACTTATTTGGTAATTACGTGTTAATAATATAATCCTAACTAATCCTAATCCTAACTAATATTATAAAAGCGAAAATGAGTTTGTTTGTTTGTTACCTTTTCACGCCTAAACCACTGAACCGATCATCCTGAAATTTTGCATATACGTTGTCAGGTGTACAGAAACGGACATAGGCTACCCTTCATCCCGAAAAAAAATACTGTGCCCGAAGAAAACAACAATAATGTTCTTATGATAATAGATGGCGCCACGTGTCTTTCGAATCATGATTGAATTATATTATTACAAGCAGAGTACAAACCGAATTGATAGTCAAATTCTAAATTAACGCCAGCGAAACCGCGTGCAAAAGCTAGTAAGTAATAATTATTAGAAACAGGGTAGTACAAAAATATTCTTACCAAAGCTAAGCAGTGCATCGTCGCTTCGTTCAAATATTTATGTGAGTGTGGCGAGTTATATATTATACTAGCTGTTACCTGCGACTTCGTCCGCGTAGATTTTAACTAAAAAGTGTTTGTCGCCGCGGAACCCAACTATATTTCTCTGTCCAAGTTAATTAAATGGCGTAGTTTTTATAGTGTAAAGCTAGATAATAGCATGGCTTACTCAAAAACAACATTTAAATATGCGTCGTTAGATTACACGCTGTCACAGAATGCGTAAGAAAAATAAAGATTCACAGCTCCTCCCCCGTAGGTGATAGCCTGATAATATGTAGCCTATACGTTGACCCGACCTGTTAGTAATATTCATGCAAAATTTGAAGTAAATCCATGCAGTACTTTTTGAGTTTAGCCCGGACATACATACAGACAAACAGACAAAAATTCTAAAAACTATATTTTTGGCTTCGATATCGATTGTAGATCACGACCCAAGTATTCTTTAAAAAAAATATTCAATGTACAGTTTTGACTTTCCTACGATTTTATTTATTATATGTATAGATGACGCAGAGGTGCTTAAATAGGTTTTACACAAAACGACCGGATGGTGCAGTAGTTTAAGCAATACTACTGCGTCGAAGGTAGTGAGTTTAATCCTCGGCACAAAAATTTACGTGGTCCCCAAATAGTTGTTTCGAATTTGGGTGTGCTTTGTGTAAATTATTTGAATGTTTTCACAGTTTCCGGCGATCAAAGATTTAACATAGATCCAACACTAAACGAATTTTTCAATTCGAACCAGTAGTTCCTGAGATTAACGCGTTCAAACAAACAAGCAAACTCTTCAGCTTTATAATATTAGTATAGATTATCATCTATGCTCGTAACAAAGAGCTTATGACTAATGTTGTCTTTTTAAATAAAGATTGTTGGTAAAATATTTGTTTAACTTTTACCGTAAAATTAAGTGTACCTACATGGCGAGTTTAAAATCGCGTTTTGATTAATCCTTCAGTTACAAGTGTGAACAAGAGGATTACGGCTTATCGGAACAAGTTACATGTTTCACAGTAACTAACCAAACTATTTGGAAATTATACACCATATTTTTTAAGACGTAAATTATTTAAAAATAGGTAACTGTTATCGGTGACATTATTTAAGTGTATTTTTTTTAAGGTAGTAAGTACTTACTTACATTTTTTTTTCTTCTTGTCTTATTTAGTAAACCAATATGGCGTACTGGTAGTTATCTATACAAATAAATAAAATTGAAGTATCTGTTTGTAATGTTAAAATAACAGCTTTTTATCTAATGAATATGAAAGTATATAAGGTACCTACATAAACAGAAACATCTATTTTTTTAATTTTTGTCTGTCTGTCGGTCTGTTTGTTCCGGGTAATCTCCGAAACGGCTGAACCGATTTAGACGAAACTGTCACTGGCAGATAGCTGATGTTATAAGGAGTAATATAGGCTACTTTGATTTTAGAAAAATAAAATGGGGTTCCGCTGAGACAAACAGTTTTTAGTTAAAATCTACGCGGACGAAGTCGCAGGTAACAGCTAGTAAACAATATAATTATAGACGGATCTCTGTGTTGTCGTCGATTTTTTGTCATCACTACCTATTTACTATTTACTATTTACTATTTACTATTTACTAGGGAACGACATAGTCTGAAAGTAGTAACTGAATAATTCCTAATTATAATAACTTATTGTCAAATGGATGCGGGGGGTCCAAGACTGGTCTGTGTGGAAAACCTTGAGGGAGGCCGATGTCCAGCAGTGGACGTGTTTCAACTGAGATGATGATGATGATTGTCAAATGTGTTTTTGTCTTTACATATACATTTGTTTCAAGTCGCGTTTAAAGTATGATATGCCTGTATAAGAAGAATCACTAAATGATTTTTTAACGAGTTTGTTTGTTTATCAAATAATACAACAAAAATAATATAGCGATTAAGCTATGTACAAGTCAGAGTATAACAAAATGTGGTGATAGTTCATTAGCAAAAAGGTAACAAAAGATTAAAATTACTTTAAACCAATAGATTTTTATACGAGTTGTAATGTCCGACGTTGTCCAATATTCGGAGACGAATAAGTGTACTCGCTCGAGGAAAGACCAGAATCTTACATGAAGAGTAAGAGCCGGCGTAATTCTGTTACTGCATTTCGGCAGAATGGGTATAAAACGAGATGAGTATATATTGTTCATTATGTAAACCTGACCTGGATGTGATTCCCTCATCGACCAAAGGAAACCTGGTTACATATATGTAACTACATATGTTATAATCGAGCGCTAATCCCGCCGACAAACTGTTATGCAGTTTGGTGGGTTTAAAATAATTGTAACAATATGTTTTTATTTCAATAAAATTCTTAATGATGGAGTATCTGTTAGATAAAGCAGAATAAAAGCGTATAAAATTCCTGACTACGTAATTATTACGTAACATATAGAGTAGCGACTAACAATGCAATCAAACCTATTATTCACAACACAACACAAAGTTCCATAAAAACAGTTTGTAATCAACCAACATTTGTACTTGAGTTACCGCTGCCGATGCCCATGTCGTAATGAACTCGCTAAACTGCTTTTAATTTCGCACCATCCATCAAGAGGACACGCCCAAGGATGCCGAAGTTAACACATGTATCGCGCGTGACGCACTGGGTCTCCAATCACACGCGATATAGGGCTGCCGGAGAATCACAGAGCATAAACAAAAATGTATCATAGATTATCCTAGAGTTATAGAGAATAAAAACCTTGAGAGGTGTCAAGGGACACCCGGATGGAACGAAGTTCTTTTCGATTAATTAGCGAAGGAATTGTAATAAAATTTTATTTCTTTAAAGTTATAATAATACTTTTTTTATAATTAACAAATATAATGTAATATAAACTTAATCAGTAGGCTCAATTTTAGTAATAATTGGCTTGTGGACATTAACAATACATACATATTAAGAAATAACCTTAAACTTACAACTATAGCAAAAAGTGTCGTTACAAAAAGTGTCGTTACAACTTTTGGTCTTAATTTTTTTCGTCTAGCCCCCTTTCGCAACGCGCGATAAGGAACTTCGTTCCAACTAGCTGTCATAAATGCATAAATGGTGTGCTGTTTTGACGGTTTTGAGAGGAATTCGAAATTTAAATGAGTCGTTAATTTGTGTGATCTGAAGACAGCTGTTTTGAGTTATGGAGGTTTATTTGTACATGTACACACGTCAACACATCAAGTTAGACATCCTATATACCCATAACTACGCTACATACAAAATAGAGAATTGTCGGAAAGGGACAGTGCATAGTGGTGTCGATGTAATAGTAAGGATAGAGCGTAACAAAAATATAACGCACTCTCTCGCACGATTCGCAGTGTACAACTTCTAATAGTTCAAAGTCCAAACAGTAGGTTGATGTGTCGCTGTGTTTACTACAGCCATATGTGCAATAAATATGCTTTAAGCAAAGCTAGGCAACAAGCCATCAAAAGAGAATCCTCTTCGAAGCTACCGTAGGACATAGACCTAAGGCATTACTACCAACTCTTAAATCAGCGTCATTACAAGCACTAGAATGAGATAGTGCATTACAAAGTGTATAGCTTCATCTGGTTCTAGCAGATGCAATAATAATGCCTATATATTTATACTAGCTTTTGCCCGCGGCTTCGCTCGCGTTAATTTAGAATTTGACAATCAATTCGGGTCGTACTCTGCTTGTAATAATATAATTCAATCATAATTCGAAAGACACGTGGCGCCATCTATTATTATAAGAACGTTATTGTTGTTTTCCTCGGGAACAGTAATTTTTTTCGGGATGAAAGGTAGCCTATGTCCGTTTCTGTACACCTGACAACGTATATGCAAAATTTCAGGATGATCGGTTCAGTGGTTTAGGCGTGAAAAGGTAACAAACAAACAAACTCATTTTCGCTTTTATAATATTAGTTAGGATGTATATATCTGTATATATTTTATTTAAATTATATGATATATTTAGGTATGTATATATTATGTAAATATCATTACTTTTGTGTTATTCTTTAGTTTAAATACATGTATATTTATAATGCTATTGTATGCGTATGCACCTACATACTTCTGTTTATATCTACATCACTGTACGGTTGAGTGGTAGAGAATGCCCTTTGCATTAAGTCCGCCAATGTACTGTTTTGTGCATGAAGTTTTAAATAAATCTATACTAATATTATAAAGCTGAAGAGTTTGTTTGTTTGAACGCGCTAATCTCAGGAACTACTGGTCCGATTTGAAAAATTATTTTAGTTTTGGATAGCCTATTTATCGAGGAAGGCTATAGGCTATATAACATTACGCTACGACCCACGAGGGCGGCGCAGTATCGATAAACGCGGGTGAAACCGCGGGAACATCTAGTAAATAAATAATGTTTTAAAGCCGAAGTCCTCTTTTATCAGCAACATTCATCATTAACTAGTAGGTACTTCCCCAGAACATCACCACGTGTCATTAAAAAAGCCATGGAGTTATTAGTGACTACATGGATATACATTTTATGTAGATGTTTATGGCAAATACCGCGCTAGATTATACTTCTGCATGGCGTTATTTGAATTCATGTTATTCCCCTATTAACATACATTTATGCAACAAACACTAATAGTAGGAAACATAGTACGCACTGACCACTGAAACAGTTAATAATAATAATATAATAATAATATTCTACCACATTCACACAACACCATCAAGCCCAAACTAAGCAGAGCTTGTACTATGGGTACTAGACAATGGATAAACATACATATACTACTTTTTCTTGTAAATACATACATATTATACATAGAAACACCCAGACCAAGACAAACATCCATGTTCATGTACGCAAATGTTTGACTTGTGCGGGAATCGAACCCGTGACCTCAGGCGTGGCAGTCGGTTACAATAACCACTACGCCATCGAGGCCGAGTTGCGCCATTTATGCCAGTCAATTTTATTTTTATTTATAGGCAATGTCCACACTAGAAATAATTCCTGTGTCGCGGCTGACTACACAAACATACAAACAACGGACACAAAGAACGTGCACGGTAATGTTATTAACAGTATTCTAACTTCATACAAGCGGCCGGAACTCAAGTCATAGCTACGCGCCTCGGCGCGGCGCGGCGGCGGCGGCGGCGGCGGCGTTGGTATGCGTTTGGTACGCAACCAGTCGCGAATGCGCCGCAGTGACGAACGGACGGTGTGATTGTTTTGTAAGCAGTAAGCGTGCTTTTTATTGAACACTTTCTATTTAATTCACTACGTACTTATTTCATTTTTTATAATATAATATTATATTTACTATCACTAAACTAGAAAGAAACTCAAGTAGGTAGATAAAATTAAAATACTGTAGGCGGGCAGCTCTAACGCGTGTCTACGAACCGCGCTGTTGTAGGTAATTATTTCAAGGACAGGGCGGAGTTACAATACTGTATAGATATCATTACCGTGACACCCGGACTCTGAACAACTATTTATATTGTGAATCACACAAATATATGTCCAGTGTGGGGATCGAACCCACAACACTCGGCGCGGCTGCAGTGGCGAGGCAACCACTTACACCACTACGTCATCTGTGCAGTCAAAATTATGAAACAATATCTATAAAACAATTTTTATCCATAAGTTTATGAGGCATTACGTATTTTCTCAGCGTCCCTTCGATCCACAGCACTTAGCTATCAATGTTGTTCACGCCTTCACGCTGTCTGCCCAAATATCTCAAGGCAATTTAGATGTTTTTACAATTTCATGTTTTTACTTGAGTGTGTAACAGAGAGGTCGATTATTTAGGGTACAATTATAATAAATTGTCATGACTATGCCAGCTATGTTTTAATATATTATAATGTATGTTTTATTGTCCTTTTGAAACAATAAAATTAACTTTGGTAGTGAAATGATAGTTAGGCAAATATAAGCAATTTCTCAAGCCAATTGCAATTATTTTTTGTTATAATTTAAGCATACAATAAAATATAACGACACGGACATTCTCGGTCTTTATATCAATTTCGTCTAGTTTTATTAATCTCTACTTTAATGGTTCTATCGGCATTTTGCTTTGAAATAATCAATTTATTCACTAAAGATATGTTTCATTAGTTACATTAGTTATTCAAAGTTTCATTAGTTATTCAAAGCTACCTTCAGAAAAATCTTAATGTCGAAAAAAATCATTATAAACATATAGCAAAGCACATCAACAAGACCTATTAATAGACCACACAATTTCTGTCTCATCCAGCGATCAAACATACCACACTCACCACTTAAAACATTACACTACCGCCAGCCACATTATTCTACACACCAAAACATCACCACACATTTTAGCGACACGCAATACAAGATTCGGGAGCATAGCAGCCCTGCCACGGTTCCGTCGTGTGCCGTAATGGACAAATAATGCGCTAGTCGTCAGCCGACCATTATAATGTTATTTGAGGGTAGGTAATAATTGCTGAGCCAGACCGTTTCTGGACAACTTTTGTTGCTAACCGTCTACGGTTTTAGTTCCAAGCGTTTTTATATACGTATCTAGATTTCGACTAATCGATCCAGTGGTCGGTTTTAGATTACGACTACTGGCTGCGGAAGTTATAGTTGAAACTTAGATATTTGGATAGTGGAGTGGCAGAGTATAAAACATACATTTAGTACTTACTAAAAGGGTTGGTAAAGTAGCAAAAATTAACTGTAACTGAGAGTTGAAGAATAGTAAGTCCACTTTTTTATGTATTTACTTATTTTTGTTAACCTCTTTATAGAGAGCATATTTAGCAGACAAAATTAGTGAAAATACAGGAGTAGATACACTATACAAAACGTATGTTCATTTGTTTTTACAATTCTTCAAATGTATCCTTTGTTTGAAATCCAATAAATAAAAATAAAAATTGGGGCAGTCTTTGGGGACTGCCGATAGAAGTGAAAACTTTAATCCTTGATCATAAACACTTCTTTATAAACCAAAAATAATTCAAAAATGGAAAGCGTTAGGTGACGATGATTTTGTTCACCCAAGAAGTGCTCAACGCGCCTATAGAAAATATGTTAACTTAAAAAAAGTAAAAGAAAGGGCCGGGTTGGATGCTAGTTCCTGATACTCTCTTAGGGTTTATTAATGGGGTCAAAATTTCGTTGTTTTTTGCGTAGGACGCACTATTTCCGAGATATCGTTAATATTCTAAAATAATACAAAAATGGAAAGCGTGGAAGCGTGACGATGACGCGAGTTCTATGATTTTTGTTCACCCAAGAAGTGCTCAACGCGCCTAAAGAAGTTTACACTTCAATAACGTATTAAAAAAAGGGGTCTTATTATTCCTTACTTCTCAGCTACAAATATATTCACAGCGAAGCTTAAGTTGGCATTACGATACAAAAGCAAACCTTCAAACGGCCTCAATTTTAGCTTCACGTGTTCAATGTTGGAATACTGTTTGTAAACGAATGTTGAGAGAGGCATTTTATTTTTGTCTAAGATGTCTCAAGTTTGTACTTATGCTTAGTTCAGAATTTTCTCCTTCGTTATGTTAAAGATGTATCTTGCTCCTAACACACTCCCACAAACAAAATGGTTTTAAATTGAGAGGACGTAACATTCTTTGTCAATAAAACAGCGAATTTATCTCGAACCCTATGGTAACACACATAATATGTATACCTACATACAATAACAAAAAAAGACAGAATCAACGTTTTGCACTCCGGAAGTGCTGGCAGAAGTGAAAACTTGAATATTAACGTTGAGCATTTTTGATATTTTGGAATGGTTAGGGAATAATTTTGCACGAATTGCTTTAATTATTATCAGTATAAAAGTACTATCATTTATGTGGTAAAATACAATATTCATTTATCGTACACTAACATGACAATTCTCCCTCCGTCTTACGAATTTTCGATCAGGTCACGTGGCCTGACGCGAGTTTGACATTTTTTACCCATCACAAAAAAGTGCACAACGCCGCTAAAGAAGTTTTCACTTCAAAAAATTGTGACAGTCTTTGGGGCCTGCCGATAGAAGTGAAAACTTTAATCCTTGATCATAAACACTTCTTTATAAAACAAAAATAATTCAATAATGGAAAGCATTCGGTGACGATGACGGGAGTTCCATGATTTCTGTTCACCCAAGAAGTGCTCAACGCGCCTAAAGAATTGATGACTTAAAAGAAAAGAGCCGGGTCGGATTCTAGTTCCTAATATTCTCTTAGGGGTTATTGGTTATTGAGGGGGTCAAAATTTCGTTATTTTTTGGGTAGGACGCACCATTTCTGAGATATTGTTAATATTCTAAAATAATTCAAAAATGTACAGCGTGGAAGCGTTACGATGACGCGAGTTCCATGATTTTTGTTCACCCAAGAAGTGCTCAACGCGCCTAACAAAGTTTTCACTTCAAAAACGATGTAATCACTTAGTTATAAAATATATTTCATTTAGTAATTACCTACTTATCATTTAATATAACCAACTAACATATTATATTGCAATTGTCGAGCCTGAACTCGATGACATTATCTGTAATAAACACAACATAAAATTATCTCTCTTCAGTAATGCCTATGTATGCGTGTTCAATACATCAAACAATGTCATATAGAAGTCATTTATTACAAAAAATATTGCACAGCTAGCCACAGTATGAAAAGTATTCTATAAAACTAAAATAATAACAAGATTCCAAAGCACAAGTTTCTTCAAGGTAAATCGATTCCAAAACTTTTTTCACGTTGGAAACTTACCGATGTTACATAACTTGCTTGGAGACTTTCTAATAAAACCGGGTGACTATGACTTATGGAGAAGTTAAAAATTACCAGTAAAATAGCCAGTTCGAAATTAGCTGGATAAAATAGTAAGTAGAAAATTATCCGGACAAAAACAGCCACTACAAAATCAACCAGATAAAATTGTCAGTACAAATAAACCAGGTAAAATTGACAGTAAAAAATAAACCAGATAAAATTGGCAGTTGAAAATTAGCCAGATAAAAATAGGCAGTGAGATAATAAGTGAAGGGAAGAGATGCCTAATTACCGGGGGAACACAACGTGTAGAAGCTGTGCCCCACAGACGGTAACAATTATAAATTCAAGGAACTTACGCGGCTCGCTCGTCTCGACTCGCCTTTGAAAGGGAACCACTATTTTGATGCATCAGAGTTGCACTCGAGGGCGTCTGGCTTTCAGGCTCGCAGACGGTTTTTGTTGCTTTAGTACCGAGATGCGTTGAATCTTGGAACATTGAATTGTTCGCGCATTGAGATACGCCGTGTTTCGCTTTATGTATTGATGTTGGGATTATTTTGTTCTCCTCAAAGGTATCATTCGACGCACGTATACAACTTCGTAGCTTGAAAAGCAATCATTTGTACGAGGCATGGAAAACGATTTTACACTCTTTACACATTGTATTTTGAGTTATTGTTTGTGAGAAATTTTCTGCGCTGAGGTAGATCTTTATTCGTAGAAGGCTTTACGAATATTACAATAATGAAGCAAATATTTTAGGACTGTACATAATTTTGATTGAAGTATAGTTAAACCAAGATTGTATGCAGAGGTGGAGACGATATTACTATTTTTCTCATGGTCAACGCTTGGACCTCGGGGCCCAGATAAAGTCCTTTTTATTGTGTCTGGTTGTCGGCTAATTGATGAGTTCAAACTCGATAACAACGGAAACACCTGAAATTATCAGAATATTCAAGTATTCTTGCGTTTAGGTACTTATCCCTACGCGAGAAAAATTGGCTCGAGATATAAGTTTTGTTTTTTAAAGACTACACCCTAGGAATAAATCCTGTGTCACGGGGATAAGTACTGTTACTAACAAAACCTAACCTACTCTCTACGCGAGCAAAGCCGCGGGCACAAGCTAGTTTATTATATAAATAATTATTTTCCTCATTAATAGATATAAATATACCTAAAGGGATATCAAGTTTCACTAAATAATTGGCATCGCAGGCTGTTCCACTCAAAAACTCGTTCTCCTACACCCCTTAGTTATAATGGCTGCCAATTACACAAACTTATAATGTCATGAAATGATTAAATAATCGCAGTTTTGCCTGTATGCTCACATGTAGGTATCATTAGCGTTAATGACGGCACTGTATTTAGAAAACGTAATAATGATCATGTGATTTTATGACTTTGGACTTTATTGGTATATAGACGTTCTCTTTTGCTTGTTTTTTTATTTATTTGGTATTTACTTTGTTTGTTTCCATATAAATTGAATAACCATTTAGATTGACTGAATGGATGGTGTAGCGGTTTAAGAGTTCCATACAAACGTAGTCCCCTGTTTCTTCCCTGGATAATACCAGTAGAGCAATAATTTTTCCAAAAAATGTATGGGCTCTATTGGCGTGTCCTTATGTTTTCCTTTTTTTCATAAATTAATTATTAAAAGGGACATGAGCCTTAAAAAACTCAAAAATTGACCAGAATTTACGCTGTTTTCAAACATCCAGAAAACAAATTTGACTAGATTATATAAAAAAAGGAAAACAGGAACACGGCCAAAAATATGATAATAATTAAATCGGTCAAGTTTAGGAGAAGGAATCAGGGGACTAAGAAACGTTGATTTTGTGTATTTTAATAGGTATTTTCGGTCCAAGCTGCAGTTGTCTCTATCGCGCTCATGATACTGCACATGGCACTGCGCGACAGCAATAGATTTTACAAATACCTATTTTTCAATTCTCTCGCCCTTAGTGTTTCCTCTTAAGTGCCGCGCCACAGTCATCGCGCCGAGTATGTTCTTTTCCCACACGGGACAAAAAAAATTGTGTGATCCACTAATGGTTGTTCCAAGTCTGCTGTCCGAGGTGTTTTTGTGTCCGTTTTTTTTAATGTTTGTAAAATCCCCCACAACGCAGAAAATATGACTAGAGAGGGAAATGTCTTTAAAAAATAAATTTCCTTTCTATTATCATTTCAGTACATCACGAAAGTGCTTTACAGAGCCACACTTTACTTGAACAATATTTGCCTCATCTTTGACTGTAGCGTTATTACTAATTCAGGGTGGTTTTAGAACTGTTCACTACCTTTAAAGGAACGCTTTTCAAGATGGCAACATTTAAACGGAAAACCTGTCAAGCACGTGTTTTAGACATGAACACTATGAGAATTGGAAGCGTATTTTAATATTTGATTGCGGAGTGCGAAGTAATTAATTTCACTGAAGTATGCTGATTGATTGCTCCGACCAGGTGGGATGACGATCTGCGAAAGACTGCAGGCAGATGCTGGATGCGGCAAGCTGAAGACAGGGCGCTATGGCGCTGTTTGGGGGAGGGCTATGTCCAGCAGTGGACTATTATAGCCTGATGATGATGATGATAATGATGATTACTCGGGTATTGTAATTTGACGTATATGTATGACTAGCTGATCCGCGCAATTTCCTCTGCTTCACATAAGAGAAATTTCCCCGTTTTTGTAACATTTTTCATTGATGCGCCGCTCCTAGCGTGAGGTTATATAGTCTATAGCCTTCCTCGATAAATAGGCTATCCAACACTAAAATAATTTTTCAATTCGATCCAGTAGTTCCTGAGATTAGCGCGTTCAACCAAAAAAATAAACAAACTCTTCAGCTTTATAATATTAGTAATTGTGTAAATGAGTCACGATCGCTGCAAAGAGAAATACGTACGGTCTACTTGTGTTCAATTTACACATACATAGCATTTATCTTTATATATATATATACATCTTCTGTGCGTGTGTTCGTAATTAAACTCCTCCTAAATGGCTGGACCGATTTTAATGAAATTTTTTGTGTGTTCAAGTGGATTCGAGAATGGTTTAAATTTGGTTTCTTTTTTTCTTCTGTACAGGACAACGTCTGCCGGGACAGCTAGTATATTATAGATGCTCTCTCTGTACCTATTTAAATCGCACGAAAAACTGTCCACACTGACAAGAGTGCGCTCACACATAGCTATGCTAGAAAACAACAGTGAAAAATGTTCAATATAAGTGAGCTAGATATTACATTTATAATTCACTAGCTTTTGCCCGCGGCTTCTCTCGCGTTAATTTAGAATTTGACAATCAATTCGATTTGTACTCTGTTTATAATAATATAATTCAATCATGATTCGAAAGACACGTGGCGCCATTTATTATCATAAGAACGTTATTGTTGTTTTCTTCGGGAACATTAATTTTTTCGGGATGAAAGGTAGCCTATGTCCGTTTCTGTACACCTGACAACGTATATGCAAAATTTCAGAATGATTGGTTCAGTGGTTTAGGCGTGAAAAGGTAACAAACAAACAAACTCATTTTCGCTTTTATAATATTAGTTAGGATTAGGATTCGGATGTTGTCATTGTTTGACAAATGACAACTTAACATTCAAAAACGTGGCAATGATTAAACGCAGTATGTCTTTCTATTTTTCTCTCATGATTCAAATCTATGATGTTAGCTATCAGGCGCGCCGTATGTTCATTGGTCACTTTATTATCATGAAATCATATATAAATATAGGTATATTTCGTACAGATTTAGTTGTTTATCCAAGTATCGGTGCGCATTCCGATGAAACTCTGTACGTTGAATGTATCAGTATGTTTAGTTGGCGACGTACTCAACAAACAACGTCCTACATTCGACCTTATTTGGTGCATTCTTACTGACACTCTATAAGTTACTAATGATATCACACAATTATTATAACTGACCTTGTATTTATTATTTCGTAAAACATGATACCCGCCTTAGACATATTGCTGTATCGCGACACTTTATAAATACTAGCGGTCGCCTAGTGGTCAAAATTCGACCAAAATTCCTAAGCTTGCTACTTTGTTTCCTGTTTTCCTCTATTACATATAAATAAGGTATAGGTAACCATAGTTACAAAGAATTGTACGACGTCAGACGAACAATGTCAAAATACTACGAATGCGATTCGACTGCGTGTGTCAAATGCATGGTTGTGTGCGTGTAGTATTTTTTCAGTATTTTAATGTATTTCTAATGCATATTTTATAAAAATATTAGGATTCGCCCCTCCTTCTCTATATAAACTTTAACTGTGCTAAATTTCATACTCCTCCGTCCGTGCAATTTTCATAAAAAGGGGTACAAAGTTTTTGCTTCACGTATTAATATATAGAAAGTAGAGCCTCGCTGCTTTCAGCATGAATGGGCCGGTTCGACCGGGGAAGGACTACTCTCTCACAGAATATCGACGTGATATAGCAGTATTCCTACTGTTGCGTTTCGTTCGGTGAGTGAGAGTGCCGGAGGCCCAATAATCACCTTTCCCCCATCCCGCTCCTTCTCACTTCCTTTCCTAAAGGGTCGGCAACGCGCAAGTGATGCATCTGGTGTCGCAGGCGTCCATAGTCTACGGTGACCACTTACCATCAGGTGAGCCGTATGCTTGTTTGCCACCTTAGTTGTATAAAAAAAAATCTAATAAGAAAATACAGCAGTATTCCAAACAAATATATGCAGATACTCGTTAGTTACATAGAATTATATTACAAGGACTAACTACATCAAAACTAACAAATTATTATGAAGAGAGAACAAATAAGTTAATTGTACCTAAAGTATTTTACAACGTAGATACGCATACGAGTATGTTATGAGAAAACTAAAATGAATACAAGCTTAGAGACTAAAGAATACATTGCAAGATGGATTTAAATCAGTGGTATAATAAGGCAGAATGTTTTAATATCCCAATGACTTAAATTATAATAATAATTGATATTTATAGTGATCTTAAAGTAAACTAAGCTAAGCTTTTAAGCCCTTTAAACCGGCGAGCGTGTATGAAGAATGTGATGAAAGCGAATGAAGCCAGAGAAGTGTCAGGATCGTACCAAATGGAAATCCGTAGTCTCTGCCTACCCTTCTGGGAAACAGGCGTGAATCTATGTATGTATAATATTTATAGTTAGTTAACTTTTGTTTTTATTTTTATGTAATGTGTTATGTGTATGACGTAGGTTTTGTAATAGAATTTAGAGCGCGTCTTGCTGTTAAACAAATGCTTTTGTCGAGTTACAACTTGTAATAGATCAAGTTACAATTGTAAAGGAAATAATCTATACTAATATTATAAAGCTGAAGAGTTTGTTTGTTTGTTTGAACGCGCTAATCTCAGGAACTACTTGGTTCGATTTGAAAAATTCTTTTAGTGTTGGATAGCCTATTTATCGAGGAAGGCTATAGGCTATATAACATCACGCTACGACCCACGGGGGCGGCGCAATAACGATAAACGTGGGTGAAACTGCGGGAACATCAAGTTTATTATAAAAAAGAAGTTATACAAACACATGTTTCGTGTGGCAATCGAACCAGTTACATACGACGCTTCGGTGATGGCAAGACAACTACTTGAACCACTGCATCATCCATGCAACGGTTCATGTCATTAGTGCAATAGGTGGTATTCGAACCAATGACCTCTTGATCGCAAGTGTAATACTTCGTCCATTGTGCAACTGCCGCTTTTTCACTATACCATATCCAGCTTATCAAAAGGTTCAATGGAATAAAAACATGAAGAAATCAATAAAGCCATTTCTAAGAAATAAAACGGCGTTTATAAAAGAAAGGATATCCTGTCAAGTAAACGCCCACAGCATATCATAAACTATTAAAAACTAAACAGAGTTCGTCTAAATACTAGGGATGGGACAAATAGTCGATTCATATTCGGTATTCGGCAAAGTGCGCAACGATTTCATAGTATTAAACTGTGTATAATAAATAAAGCATGATAAAATAATGCAATGTCTTAGATTGTTGTGTTATGAGCTAAGTAATTGTAAAACAGTACCTACAGTTTGTTTTGTGATACTGTAGCTTTATTTTCAATTTGATATACCTACTAAAAAGACGATAATCTATACGAATATTATAAAGCTGAAGAGTTTGTTTGTTTGAACGCGCTAATCTCAGGAACTACTGGTACGAGTTGAAAAATTATTTTGGTGTTGAATAGCCTATTTATCAAGGAAGGCTATAAGCTATATAACATCACGCTACGACCCACGGGAGCGGCGCAGTAACCATAAACGCGTGGAAATCGCGGGCACATCTAGTTTAAAAAATAATGTGAGAAGCTTGCTTTTAACGACAGTGGTAATCTTAAGTGTTCAGATTAGGGAATGCCGAACATTTGATATGCCGAATATTTTTAGCAACAACAGACTGATTTGAAAATCTAATGGACAGGCTTTTGACCAGGAATGTAACATTGCAACAGACAAACTACAATAAAAATTGGTTCGGTAAAAGTTTTACCGAGTATTCGGTGAAATCTACATTCGTCCCAACTCTATTAAATACCGTTGTGGTACAATACGAGCGATGAGTACCGCCTTAATCGTGTACCGATTATTTGTTCCGTTAAATAATCGATGAACAACACCTTATGTAGTCGACTCACACTTTTGCCTTATATGCCATCATTATATGATATATACACGACTATATAGACCATTAGTTCCCAAAGTGGTCCAGGTGGACCCCCAGGGGTCCACAGGAGACTCAACGGGGGTCTACGTTGGCGTGGCAAAATTTTGTAATAATATAAACTGGAATGTGCATTTGTTTGTTTGTAACACATTCATGCCTTAACAGCCTTAACTACTCGACCGATCATCATGAAATTTGGTAACACGTTGTCAGGGGTACACAAAGAAACAAGTGAGAAACGGCAATGAATTGCCGTAAATCTTAGAGTTCGGAAATAATGGTTCAAGTAATATGGAAAGGTCACGTGATACCACGTGACCTTGAAGTCAGAGGTCAAAGCCATAGTAATTTCGGGGTATATCGACTATGCTGAGTCGAATGGCGTTGAACGCGAGTCTTAAAGTTGTATAACAGATAGACGGACGGGCAAAGCTGTTGTATAAGAGCTTTTACGAACTCTAAAACGCAAGCGAACCGCAGACCGAAGCTAGTAATATATAGCCTTCTGTAAAGTGTAGGCAAAGGTATACTAAAACCACATACCACCAGCTATCATTTTAAATCCCACTTACATGGGCGCTCATAGTCGACTACTGGGCACAGTTCCAAAATCAGTTCTGTTACTGAGAATTTCTTGATAGTAAACCCAATAAAACTTAGCTCGACTCGGCAATCGAACCCAGAACTTCATACACAGCACTCGCATTCACTATCGCCGCCAAGCAGACCGCCAAGCATTAATATTATCAATATTAAATCTATACTAATATTATAAAGCTGAAAAGTTTGTTTGTTTGAACGCGCTAATCTCAGGAACTACAGGTTCGATTTAAAAAAATATTTTAGTGTTGGATAGCCTATTTATCGAGGAAGGCTATAAGCTATATAACATCACGCTACGACCCACGGGAGTGACGCAGTAATCATAAACGCGGGTGAAACCGCGGGCACATCTAGTCATGTATACAACTTAAAACCTTCAGAAGCCGCACCGCTTCTCGCTGTTTATAATACGGCGGGTACCCATCCGGTTCGCGGCCGCGGCTAATTATAACAACAATTAAGATTACGTACTTATCTTAGTGTTTGTCGCCGACTAAACTATAAAATACCTTTATCTTATGTTTAGTTTAGGGCCATGTACACGGTCTATTTTAAATAGACCGGTCTGTTATGTTTTTAGAGTTTATGAGTTCTTTCTAGAAGAGTATACATAGACATACATATTATACACGTATGAATGGACTCAAAACTGTATATCGAGAGCAGCAATAGCTTAATAGAAGACCGTTGGACTGTCACGCAGAGGTCTCCAGTTCCACTGCAAGGCAGGCCTCTGACTGTTCGAAGTTATGTTTATGAGTTCTTTCTAGCAGTGTATACATATAGAGTGTTCCAGGAGATGTGAATCTAATTGTAACGGGAGATTCCTTAAGTAAGGACCTTTCAAATATGCTAATTAAATAAATTAAAAAATTGGACAAACGTAGGTACAAGATTTTCTTTGGTGCAAAAAAAATACACCAAAATAAATGCTCCGATTTCAAAACTACGTCAGTTTTTAAAAAAAATCGTTTGTAGTTTCACGAATCAATCCTTCACAAATAATAATAGTAAGAAAAAAATTTAAAATTAGCCATAAACGAAGCACCTGTAGTTAAAAGTCTGAAAAAAGTCGTACATTTTTGAAAACTTTGATTTTTTTTATTTTAACCAATGGCCGCAATTTTTTTTTTTAATCACATTTGTAAATTCCTTACCTAAGGAATCGCTCGTTACAATTTGAGTCACATCTTCTGGGACACCTGTATGTATAGACTCACGGCTTTATACAGAAAGCAGCGATAGCCAAGTAGCAAACCGTTTGACTGGCACGCAGAAGGAATGAATTCGTTCCCAAAGTACCTGTACTAAAGTACTCAGGAGAGCATTGGACTGCCACGCCGAGGTCTCCAGTTCGATACTAAGGCATGCACCTCTAACTTTTCGTAGTTATGTGCGTATTCAATAGCTAATTATCGCTGTCTTTAACGGTGAAGAAAACATTGTGAAGAAACATGGTGAGTTCTCTACAATGTTCTCCAAGATGTGTGTGTTGTTTAAAACATTGTGAGGAATTCTGCATGTCTGAGAGTTCTCCATAATATTTTCGAAGATGTGTTGTTTTAGATCCCATATAATAGTCAGCGAATCTATTAGGTACCGTTTACTGAGCACAAGTCCAGTCACTATGCTGGTACTAAGAGTTTAATTACAGACATGTCCTCCCCAATCCGCACATCGCGGGCACATTTGCAGTCACCATATTGCCACTTCTTAACAGTCATATTGCCCGACATTTCTTAACAGTCATATTTCCCGACCCAAAGCATCGACCTCACAACAGACACAATCACAACCGCTGCACCAAAACAAAATCCTCTACTTACAACAACTTAATATCAGACAACTATTTTTACTTTAATATGAGTTTACATAAAGACGCAGGTGGTTTACAAATTTTATAGGTCAATAAATATTACGCTTACGGGCCACGCGCCCGCTAATAAAATAACCACCCGATAACGGTATTATATTACTTAATACTTATTGCCACTGGTATTATGCCACACTATGTTTTACACGCGGATTTGGCCGCTTTAACTTGGTTGGAAAGTTCAATGGATAAGTATTAAAGAATACTGGCTATAGCACAGTTAACTGTGGCTTAGTCTGATGTTTACTATATGGGCAAGATTCCTCGTCCCGTGGCAAGCTAAATATTAAAGTCTATAAAAACAGTCTTAATAGAGACAAAACAGTCTTAACGTTGTCTAAAAAGATTTGCGGACACAAACAGATAGTAGCAAAATTTTTATATATAAAGACCAGCTGACCCGCGCAATTTCGTCTGCTTCACATAAGAGAATTTTCCCCGTTTTTGTAACTTTTGCTCTGCTCCTATTGGTCGTAGCGTGATGTTATATAGTCTATAGCCTGCCTCGATAAATGGGCTATCCAACACTGAAATAATTTTTCAATACAAACTAGTAGTTCCTGAGATTAGCGCGTTCAACCAAACAAACAAATTCTTCAGCTCTATAATATTAGTATAGATTACACTGACATTACAATAATAATATCAGCCCTGTATTAAACTGTCCCACTACTGGGTATGGCCTCTTCTCAGTGTGAGAAGGATTAGGCCGTATTCCACCACACTGGTTCAGTGCGGGTTGGCAGACTTCACATATCTTCAAGAATATTATGTAGAACTCTAAGACATGCAGGTTTCCCCACGATGCTTTCCTTCACCGTCTTCAACGTCGTGTATACTGGCTTCGATTCTAGTTACATAAATAGTCGCACGCTTATATCCTCGATGGGATAGGCAGAGATGTATCACGCTCTTTTTTCACCATTCACAAAACGTATTGAGTTTCAGTGTACGTTGTGTCCGATCTCCAGTGACACATAAAGCTAGCATATCTTTCTTAAGAAGACAAATAGCTCTTGAACGCTTCTTACTTTTACCATTTTCTGAACTTAACTCATCATCTGGTTTAGGTGGAAGTGATATCTCTTGCCGTTTACAGGGCACGTTGGAAGACTCCCTACTACTACTAAGAATGTCCTTACAGATAAATCCAATAACACTTTAATACACCCAACAAACTTGGACTTCGACACGATCCGCCTTAAACATAAGTGCGACCTTACGCCGCGGTTTCGAACCGAATAAAAAAATTGCATTGAAATCTTAAAATCATAATTCGTTTGCAATATGACAGTAATTGCTTATTCTAGCTACATTCTTTAACCTTTTGAAGTGAGCTAATAAGCATTAAAATCTTTAAAATGTAATTAGTTTCCAATATGACAGTAATTGCTTTTTCTAACTCTATTCTTCATTCTTTTGATGTCAGATATTAATCATAGTTCAATGACAGACAAAACACTTCAATAAAAACCTACAATTGTTAGTACTTCACAGAAAATCAAGCGCCAAGCATAAAATATATAAAACAAAATAACTAAAAACCAATAACTATTGAGAAAACTAATATTAGTTTAATAATTTTACGTTCAACAGCACTTATAAACGAATTATTCAATAACAAACTCTTTAACAAAAAATACTAATCTTTCATGAGGCATTAGATATAATAATAAGTCTCTCGTTATTATATATAGCCAATTAAAAAGGCAAAAAATACACAGAGAACAGATATTTAGGAATAAATAAAATATAAAAATGGTTACCTCTTTCAGCGGTATCATTAGTAGAAAATAAAATAGCATTTTAGTATATTTTTAGCAAGTAGTGTATATTATTAATATCAATGTAATTATATATTAAACTAGATGTTCCCGCGGTTTCACCCGCGTTTATCGTTACTGCGCCGCCCCCGTGGGTCGTAGCGTGATGTTATATAGCCTATAGCCTTCCTCGATAAATAGGCTATCCAACACTAAAAGAATTTTTCAAATCGAACCAGTAGTAATCACGCAGAATAAACCAGGAGAAACATCATTTGTACTATGTCTGTAATGGGTAATTATTTTGCTGCAATGTTATTTTATAAGATATTCATTGAAATCGAATGATGTAAAGGGCAATTTTGTTTTAAATTAAATACTTGTGATGAATAACGTATTTATTTGGATAAGGATTAATATCATGTTTATAAAAATACCTTCGCAAATAATGCATTATTTTAGAACAAATTTGGTTAGCATAAAAAAGGTTATAGTGAGCCAACCTTAAAAGATAGACATATGCTGTCGCGGCCTTTTTTTAGAACTTTTTAAGGGGAACAATTCTGTCATACATAATTTTTGCGAAACTTTAACTGTTTACGCAGCGCACGCAGCGGAAGCTCTCAAAAGGAAAAAAAACCCTCCGATTTTGAAACATTCTTCATTGGTGCTCCGCTCCTATTGATCTTAGCGTGATGATATATAGCCTATAGCCTTCCTCGATAAATGGGTTATCTAACACTAAAAGAATTTTTCAAAGCGGACCAGTAGTTCCTGAGATTAGCGCGTTCAAGCAATCAAACAAACAAACAAACTCTTCAGCTTTATAATATTACATAGTATAGATATACATTATTTTTAGAATACTGTAATCTGATTTAGATGCAATATGAAATTGTACTTTTTTGGATGGATATATGGTATTATGGACTGGAAATCTAATTTGATATGACTTCATTTGCATGAATAATTTGCTGGATTTAAATTCCGTGTAGATATGACTTTACTTGCATGGATAACAAATGTTCTGGATTGCAAATCTGATTCGATTTGACTTAAGTTGCATGGAGAACAAGCGTTCCTGATTGGAGCCGGAGGCCCAATCGCCCTCTTTCCCCCTTCCTGCTCCTTCTCCTTCCCACTTCCTTTCCTAAAAGATCGCCAACGCGCAAATGATCCCTCTGGTGTTGCAGGCATCCATAGGCTACGGTGAACACTTACAATCAGGTGGGCCCTATGCTTGCTTGCCACATTTGTTGTATAAAAAACAAAAAAGAACGGTGGATTGAAATTCTATTGGATATGACTTGACTTGCATGAAGAGCAAACGATCTGGATTGAAAATCTGATTCGATTTCGCTTAATTGAGTGAGTTAAGAGACGAGCCTATTGCTTGGCAGGCACGGTTGCAGACTCCATGCTGCTGAAAAAGGATATACCTAATAACATTTAGCCCAACACAGGCACCAAACCACGACCTCATGCACAGCAGTTGCGCAAACTTCCACTGCGACACATACTGCACATGCATATTATATAAACAAATACATTTAATATGTATTATCTAAACATGGAGGCTTAATACAATAGACATTGTGTAAACCTTACCTAAATTAGTAATAGCGAACACACAGACAAACATATTGACTATTCGACGGCTACTTAATATATTACTAACTGCCTCCGTGGCGCAGCGGTAGTGAATGCGACTGCTGTGCATGAGCTCTCGGGTTCGAATCCCGGGTCGGGCCAACAAAAAGTTATTGGGTTTTTCCTTTAAGAAATCTCAATAGCAGCCCGAGGTTAGAAAGTTGGCGGTGTTAGACACCCCCGTGCCTCGGAAAGCACGTAAACCCGTTGGTCCTGCGCCTGATCTCTCTCCGGTCGTGTCGGATTATCCGTCCCATCGGATCATGAGAGTTAGGGAACAGAGAGTGCACTTATATTTGCGCACACACTTGTGCACTATAAAATCTCCTGCGCAGAAATTTCTGTCACGGCAGCCAGTCTCCGTTAAGACTGGCCGCCGCGACAGAAATTCGGTCTGGAGGACATTATTGTATTAAATGTGCATGTGTTTATATTAAATAAATAAACCCACCCAAAAATAGGAGCCCGCAAAGCGGGGCTCCGTCGACTTAGTTCGATCTCTTTAAATATATTTTGCTGTGCAATTTGTTGATCATTTACTATTTTTGACTGTTATATTTTACTATATCTGGTGATAACTTAAACATAAGCCAATAAAAAACATAGTTAGTTTAAAACATATCTGCCTACCTTTTAAGTCCTTTATGTCCCCAAGGGGGTAGGCAAAAGTCTATATGTATGTTTTTCATCAATAATACTAGAATTATATTAATTATTTAAGTGTGTGTTAGTCAATTGCAAATTTATTGATTTAAGTGTGCGTAATCACGAAAGCAAAAACTTTTTTACATATTATATATACACTAGATGTTACCGCGGTTTCACTTGCGTTTATCGTTACTGCGCCGCCCCCGTGGGTCGTAGCGTAATGTTATATAGCCTATAGCCTTCCTCGATAAATAGGCTATCCAACACTAAAAGAATTTTTCAAATCGAACCAGTAGTTCCTGAGATTAGCGCGTTCAAACAAACAAACAAACTCTTCAGCTTAATAATATTAGTATAGATTTAAATGCTTTTATATTTGCAATTATTTGTAGTACAGTCTATTATTCTGCTTAGTTAACACAAATGTACTCACGCCTGTATATTCCTGAAACGGTAGGCAGAGATGTATTAAACCTACAGTTCACCTTATGTATGTCCTACATGCGAGTGTATTGTAGTCTTCCAGACTCACTTTTGAAGCTCCATGAACATCTGTAACTCTAATTTTTCTGTTAGGAACTACTCTGGTATTTCCTAACAGAAATATAGCCAGTTGCACTCACTGATCGGTAAACGATTAGCGAGATTAAGCAACGTTGGGTGCGGTCAGCCTATAGATGGGTGACCGCTTAGTGGTATTTCATCTGAGCGTCTCCGTGCTTCGGAGGGCACGTAAAAAGTCGATTCCCGGTTGTTGTCAAATTGACAGCAGTCGTTAAGCCATGTCAGAGGCGTACGGGCGGCTTAAACAACTCTTGACAACAGGTTGGCCACTAACCACACGAAAAATAAAAGAAGAAGAAAGAAAGTCAGAAAAACCAGCAACACTTGGCTTGACTCGGGAATCAAATTTGAAAACTCACAATCGCGCTAACATAATCTTAAGCCACTAAACCAACCGTGCATTATTGCTTGTTCTATACCTATAAACTTAAATATTAGTACAAAAGATAAACAGCAATTTCACTCTTTTCAAATTCAAAAGAAAGACAGAGAATATTCTTGAATTGATCCATTGTTGAACGACGACGAACATTGTTAATGTTTAATGCTATTATACTGTTGACATTTCCGAACCGACTTGAATATAATGCATATAAATATTACTCTTGAATATCGCTAAAATACATTAAAGTTGAGTTAATTTTGTAACAGTTTTTAATAGAAACAACAAATATAAATTAGCGGAACGGATTATAATGATTAGCTTGCGACTTCAGTACCTAATTAAAAGTTTACTTGGCTAGTTTTTACACGTGACTTTATACGCTACTTACTTCGTAAGAGTTATCTCAATGACAAAAAAAAGAATCATCAAAAACGGTAAAAAAAAAATACCATCGAATTGAGAACCTCCTCCTTTTTTTGAAGTCGGTTAAAAATATTAAATCAACAAAATCGTTTCTGTAGTTTCGAACAAACAACGTATATACATATGTGTCGTGTCCGTCTCCCCTTTAGGAGGGACAGTAGGGACTTTTTAGAGGTGACCATATTGGGTAGGTCTTTTCGTGTAGGGGCCTGTCGTTTCATACGGCGGGCTGAAACCTCGGCGGGGTCGCGACACTCGCGACCGCATGTAAAAGTGATTCGCGCGGCCCCGCCGATAGTGGTTTTGTCGAGGAACACCGTGGTAGGTTTAGTCAGTATTCCGGGAGATACATTATTCTTGTTACAGTACAATATCTTTGTGCTGTATCTACAATCTACATCGCAATCTTATGATCTTTATCGCACGTTCAATATCTATTAAATGTTTCTACTATCCGTGATCAACACGTAGTCGTTAGTATATAAGATGCACCTTTGGATAATTATAACCAGACTATACTACAACTTTGTCTCATTTATACCTAATCATATATTGCCAAGAAGTTTGGCAAAATTCTCATTCCATCTTTTCTTTTACACCGGCGAGTCCGACATAACCCCTCCGCTCGCCCCCGCGGAGGGGTATGCGTCAATGCATTCCCCCACATAAGTGGGTTGTGTCGAATATAATCTGTTATACATCAGGACTTTCATGATGATAGTTGAATTATTGTCATCTCGCCTCTACCATTACACCGAATGCTGTAAGTTCAATACCCGATTGAGGTTATGAATTATGTGATTCAAGCATTTCTTTAGATTTCAATATTCGTAAAATTTACTTATTAAGTCTACTTGCCAGTTAAAAAACTATGATTATGATTGATCTACGCTTATTATACTTATTCCTTAAGGACTATTATGATGGTTGATGCTAGAAAGCGCAGTATGTATCGGCGCAAAAACACGATATTTTGTTAAGTAGGTACCAAGAAATAGTACCTCTGATTTTCATTTCTGTTTTCTCCTCAGAAAGGAATCTTCTCCAACGGACGCTCAATTTGTGGAATGCCGAGGTTTTCCCACAAGACAGTATCGAGTTCTACAAAAAGGGTGTTAAAAGGTTTTTACAGGATGGGCAACGCGCAAGTTATGCTTCTGGTGTTGCAGGTGTCCATATGCTACGGTGACCATCTACGATCAGGTGGGCCGTATACTTGTTTGCCACTTTGGTAGTACAAAAAATATAATATTTCAAGCATGAGTAAGACTGACGAACAAATCTCAGTAGTAAAGGTTGCGTAACAATTAAAATTTAAAGTGTAATACGCGGGCATGACCTCGCTCTGTGCACGTTCGCGACCATGTGTAGCCTGCCTTACTGAGCGGTCGACGACACATAGCCGAACACACGGTTACATACGAACCGGCAAATATATAGCCTTCACGACCGTATAGTTAAAGGGTAAGCAATATGTATGTAATACAGATATATTTCGCTATCAGTTTACCCTCTACCCTAAGGACTACCCTCTCACAGAATATCGACGTGGAATAACAGTAGTCCTACCGTTGTGTTTCATTCGGTGAGTGAGAGTACCGGAGGCCCAATCACCCTCTTTCCCACATCCCACTCCCTTTCCTTACCACGTCCTTTCCTAAAGGGTCGGCAACGCGCAAGTGATGCCTCTGGTGTCGCAGGCGTCCATAGGCTACGGTGACCACTTACCATCGGGTGGGCCGTATGCTTGTTTGCCACATAAGTTGTATAAAAAAAACAACAAGACGAGCCATCGAGTTTATCTACAGAGCTTAAGAACTTTTAATATTAGTGACTGATCTGGGAATTAAATTAATTTACATAGACTCGGACTATTCGCGAAAAGGAGGACAGAATTACTATATCTACATTCATCTGTGATGTACTTCATGTTTCTACGGGTGAGTCGGTTCTTTTTACGGGTTTGAATCCCATCCGTTGCACTACTGACGTGAACCCACTTCTAATACAAGCATTCTAGCTCAGCTGGAGTGCTGCATCTCAATAGCAGCCTGGAGTTAGGAAGTTGACGGTGTTAGACACCCCGTGCCTTAAAAAGCAAGTAAAACCGTTGGTCCTGCGCCTGATCTCTCTCCGGCCGTGTCGGATTATTCGTCCCATCGGACCATGAGAGTTAGGGAACAGAGAGTGCACTTGTGTTTGCGCACACACTTGTGCACTATAATATATCCTGCGCAGATGGCCAGTCTCCGTTAAGACTGGCCGCCGTGACAGAAATTTGGTCTGGAGGACATTATTGTATTAAACGTACATGTGTTTATATGACTGTTATACTGGCTAGCCATGTATATATGTAAAATGTAAAATAACAATTACCTATAACATTAAAAGAAATCTATAGGCAAAAATATTTAGTTTGTACCCCACGTACTACCACATTTGCCTAGCCTACATTTCACCGTAGTTACTAACATTTCTAACAGAAAAATGCAAAATCCTTCTTGGCAATTGGACCTACGATCGACCGAAAAAGCTTGACACGAATCAGCCTGCCAACCAACAAAACGTAGTTAGAAAACAATTAATTATCACTCGAACAAAACGCTCCTTTGAACATCACTCGCTTTTGACAACACACAATAAAAAAACATACACCATAGATTGTATAAAGAATAATGTGAAAGTTACAAATTGTATAAAGAATACTTGAAAGTTCCAAATATAATATCGTATGTACAGGTAAGATAAAGAAAGAAATATTACTTCCAACATGTCAAAAGCAAAAACAATTGAGATTGATAAGGAACTATATGGAAATGATGTTGGCTGTATACCCATAGAGCCGATGTCATAAACTAGTATTTTATTTTTTATATTCGATGACCAGCGACCGGTATTATACTTTCGTTTATTTTTTATAGTCATAACTAACTTTAGTTCACGACTCCAAAAGCAAAATAAAAAAATGCTAAGCATTTTGCGATAAAAACTAGCCACGATGACTTCTCGTGTGGACTTTTACTTATTTGTAATGTTTCGTTTATATAAATTCAGCAATTACGAAGATTATTCTATACAGGAAGCAAAGCACAAATAAAAAAAATTGTTGATGTTTTTGTTCCATGCTGATATCCATCTCAACTTAATAAACATCGTTTATATTGACAATATAAAGAGACATGACAATATTTATATGTTCTATACATATAAATATTGTCATGTCTCTTATGATAGATAAAGATTTTCTTTTAACAATGTTAAATAAATTATTTTATAATATTTGAATAACAATACACAGGTTGTTATTCTACAAAACTGACGTTCACGAATACCTAGTACAACGTATATTTATATCCACGATATAGCATTTAATATAACGGCAGTAATACTACACAGTTCTATTTACGCGGAAATGATTCGATAAATATTTGTAAATAAAAACAAATAACAAATGTTATTACGAAGCGAAACAAAGTATCATTCTTTATCTCAAGCCATGTTTGTTAGTATGTACCTAATTAAAAGTTTCCCTTAGACAATAAAACAGAATATACAGCTATAAGGAGAGGAGAGGAAGACGCCGGCACGACCCCTGGCATCCGATAACTTACATCAAATTTAAGTAGCGAATGCGTTTGACTTTATCTGCTTGTTATTTAGTTAGTGACGGCCTCGCCCCGCCCGTTACACGTATTGATTGATGGCCCAACACGTGGCCCACGGGCTCAGGGCTGATACTAACAAACAGTACATGAAAAAATACAACCTATCTCGGCGACTTTCTCTCCCGTGCACCTCCCTAGGCGCCACCGCTCCACCCCACACTTCAAACATGGAAAAAAGCGCCGTAGAGAGCCGACGCGCCGCGGCAACCCTACCGTTAGTCGATGCTCAGTGAGCCCTACATAATCGGTACATCTCATCGAATACTCAATTAACATCCCTACACACGGACCGGAGATTACCGAACAGCGTACCGCGCATCAGACCATTGCGCTTCACCTTCGCGTGTCATGCGCTCAACTATACAGTACGACGCCCCCACCGAATTATAGGCACTCGGATTGCGATTCAATCAGACTCTGATGAATTTGCTACATCGGAAAGGGTTGCGACGTTCAATCACCGGCCGTCGATTCACAACTACGAATAATGTAACGTTTTAAAGAGAATGTTTTTTAGACACCTTCAAATTAATAGAGGGACGCGGCAGGACAAAAGCGGTGGTGAAGGAGCGAGAATTTCCTGAAGACAATGGTTGTAATCAAGCCGGCACGGGCGTGATTACCGCGGCAGGCGCCCGCCGCCCGCGCCTCCCCAGACCTGCTACACAATTTATAAGCTTACGACAAACAAGCTCGGCACCGACCGAATGTACGATGATTAAAACGCATTGAGAATCAAATCGAAGTTCCGTCGCTTTACTCGAATCACGCTAAATAAACACACGAGAATTAAACCGAGATATATTCCGAACACGTACGCCGCCGGCGGAATTCAAGGTCCGGAATTAATTTGCGAAATGCAACCAAGAAAACGCGTTCACGTGTCGGCACACACAAAATTGAGAGTGTCCTTCTTTTTCCGTCGGCAACATGAAACGCATCGCAAAAAGAATCCAATACACGGGCCAAATTCAATTTGCAAATCTTCCCCGGCGGCAAAGACAGAATCAATTTACACAATCGTCTAAGCGAATTACGTCATTCGGTTGCCGAATATTGTAACGAGAAAAAAGGCATCAAGGCCGAAGTCGATGCAGCCCGTTCACTTGCGATCTCGACCGGTCGGGATGGCGGTACATAAACAGTACGGTGTACGGTGGATCGAGTCTGCGGGGCGCGCGGCGCGGGCACTCGACTTGCGCGCCAAAAGTCAAGGTGAACCGGTGCTGTTTACCAAGATCGCTCCCGGCGAGTAGCGAATACCGCGATGCGCCAAAATGCACTTGTCGTCCTGAACTCACCCCGCAATCGATACATCAATTAGTCATCCACACGTGGCGGTTCGCATAGAAATAATGGGTATGACGACTCGTTCGGCTTACACGCACACAACGAGGTCGGTGAAACCGTCGTACAATTTTCTTCGCAGTGCGCAGACAGGTGTCTGCGGAGCTAAGTTTTCACAACAATAAGGTGCGAGTCAACAATGAACCGACCGCAGTGAGCGAGTACAATCAGTGTGGAGAACCGCTCGTGTTCTCTACTCGTTTACCGAATAAGGGAAGCGTTTCTTGGCGCGTTTGTGCGCGCATTGCGTTCACGTCTGCCGACGACCCATAACGTTTAAGTACATGTACTTTTCTAGGTTAAGCATCATCTCGAAAGTCGACTGCGCATACTAAGCGAGTAGTAGACAAATAAGGAAATAATAATGAAAACATACTGGCTTCGTGCATGGAGCGGATGAAATAAATGATAAAAATAAACATGGTGCAGTTGTTGGAGGTTTTAGAAAGCGTTTGATGAGTTGATGTTGATGGCGTATTGTGTAGTCAAAATCCATATTCATGTAAATATCGTGTGTATTGTTTACGGCGGCTCGCGAGACAAACTGTCTGTTCGTGTAGTGTGCACGTCCCGAACGATCGTACAGCGTCGGCCTGCTTACTGTAACATGCTTTTAGCTGTGGGGGAAACATTCGTGTAAACATGGATAACATCGCACGATGTGCATTAGACGAATATCTTGATCAGTGTTATTGCACAAAAGTAAATGTTTTTTATTTGGGAGATAGACTTACACCAGAAGGGTAGGTAGAGTCCATTTTACTATTTAAGATCTTCTAAAACGTACCTGAGGCAATATAGGTATAGTACGACTCCACTGGGCAAAGTGAGTGAGTGAGTCAAAATTAAAAGTGAAGTCATAATATATTTATTTTTTTAGGTCTCAAAGTAACAATTATGATCATAAACGTTACACTTATTGAATACCGCAAGGTCGTATGACTTTAGCCATGAGGGGTGACATTGGCCCCTAATTGGAAAAAGTTTGAAGTTCCCACCAGACCACTATCATACTTTTTGCCGAAAAAATACACGTGGAAATCAATAGATAGCACTATAAACTGTCAGTAAAAAAGCTTCTCCCAATTAAACAGCTTTTTTCCAATTAAGGGCCAATGTCACCCCTCATGGCTAAAGTCATACGAAGTTACTATACCTACTATAAATTTACATTTAAATTTAAATTCAATTTATTGCATTCCATAATGTACATTTACAGGTGGTAGGCTTAAAAATAAGTACCTAACAAATTATGGACCCTGTCGGGCACAGCACTATTAGGAGAGAGAAGTTGTTTAGATATGCTATTTTTTTAAGTTTAGTTTTGACACAATTTTATCAGCTTTTGAATCTAGTTAAAATAAGTTAGTATTTAACAGAATCATGAGAAATTAAAAAGATGAATAAATAAATAAACTTAATATTTAAATTAAAATTGCAGGATATATCATACATATTTATAATAATATTTATTGATAATAATTTATGTCTATTGCATTTATTATTGCACAATGTTATTACAAAATTCTTGTTACCATGTTCATTATAGCAAGATCGTAGAGCCAACGAGAAGACCGGATAAGAAACTATAATATCTATCCTATATACGATTTAAAAACGACTTCTATTTTGATACTAAGTTTTGTGTATGTTACATTGGCGATACTTTTAAAACAATTATGAGGTTAACTATTCGATGCTATATCTGTACCAAAAACAAAGGTTTATATCTATTATATATTTTTATCTATTTATCTGTTTGTTAAGAGGACACCGCGAAAATTATCGTTTAAAATAGCTCCGTACGTATAGTACTCATTGACACTCATTGTGTATCAATCGTTAAAGAGCGGTCATAAGGTCTAAAATTACGATGCGCCCGCAATGATCTGGGAAACAGGCGTGAATGTATGTATGAGTACCTAGTTACTACGGAACCCTTAACCTACGAATGCTACTCGCCGTGTTCACATACCATTCGGGTAAACTTATAATTAAATTATAAACGAAAGCAACACGGATTGTTACTACGTAAATTAACCCTACGAACGCTGGCGATATAATTTTCGTTTGTTTAGCTATTAATATAAAGCACGTGCGTTTATCGTGTAGATATGGGGACAGGCAGAATGACTAATGCACAACAATAATTAGTGTTATGTGTGTCGTGTCGGCGTGTGTGATAACGACGTTGGCTTAGTATCTTAGGACAACAATGTTGCATGGTATATTTAGTTATATAATGGTATTGTACAGCTCAGATAGGTATATAGACTCAAGCTTGAATGTGTCTAAGGAGGTAGACATAGATGTATTTTATCAACATTTTGCCAGCCGGCCTCGATCGCGTAGTGGTTAGTGTAACCGACTGCCACGCCTGAGGTCGCGGGTTCGATTCCCGCACAAGTCAAACACTTGTATATGAACATGGATATTTGTCTTGGTCTACGTATAATATGTATGTATTTACAAAAAATAAGTATATAATATGTATGTTTATCCATTTTCTAGTACCCATAGTACAAGCTGTATAGTGAGGCGCTTATAGCCAGTTGCACTCACTGAGCGATTAGCGAGGTTAAGCAACGTTAGGTGCGGTCAGTCTATAGATGGGTGACCGCTTAGTGGTATTTCATCTGAGCGTGCTGCCGTGCTTTGGTCCCGGTTGTTGTCAAATTGATAGCAGTCGTTAAGCCATGTCAGAGGCCTACGGGCGGCTTGAACAACTCTTGACAACAGGTTTGCCACTTACCACACGAAAAAGAAAGAAAGAAGAAAGTACAAGCTCTGCTTAGTTTGGGCTAGATGGTGTTGTGTGTATGTGGTAGAATATTATTATATTATATTATTATCTATTATTATATATAGTTATGCTTTTGAAGGCATATTTAACTGAACTAGCGGTCACCTAGTGCTCGAACTTCGACCAAATTTTGCCTGTAAGATATTGCTGATAATGTCATTATATATCAATATATGTAACCATAGTTACGAGCTTCGACTGCGTGTGTCAAATGCATGGTTGTGTGCGTGTAGTGTTTTTCATTAATTTAATGTATTTCTAATGCATATTTTATATAAATGTTAGGATTCGCCCCTCCTTCTCCATATAAACTTTAACTGTGCCAAATTTCATACTCCTCCGTCCGCGCAATTTTCGTAAAAAGGGGTACAAAGTTTTTGCTTCACGTATATAGATACTCCTTATAGCCAGAATCCATACTGCTACTAAAAACTCTTAAAAATAATTGATTAGTGGTATTTATATTTTCGTTTCGGGAATCAAACTTGAGGCCTAATGATTCCCTGTAAGCATATGCCATGGATCCATCGGGACAATGTTATTATAAATGTGCAAATTGGGATATTTGTAAATATAAGCGAGTGATTAATTCCATGTGCATGGATAAAAGAAATTCTATATCCATACCTAACTATATAAAAATGTATGGATATAGTATTTCTTTTTCACTGCTGGTGCAAAAGCCTCTCCCATGAACTGTCAAATCACTCTGTTCGTAGATATCTCCTGCCAGTCTCCTTCTAGGGAGTCCAATATAATTAATTAATGGACCACATAAATAATTGTTCTTTGTGTAATTTAAACTTACAACACTCAGCGCAGCGACGAGGCCACCACGTACCCACTGCGCTATGCAGCCCACATTTTCTCCTGAATCGAATAAGTACTTTATTTGCTTTATAATATTATAGACGAATATATTTGCCGGCTGGCCTTTGCATCTAAGGCGAGAGAAAGCGTCGAGAACAAGTGCTTAGGGCTCTCGCACGGGCAAGGGCACCTCTAGTGGGGCACTAACCATGTCATGGGCCGAGACATAGAGCCGAGATCGTCTCGCCGAGTAATTGGACGGACGAACACGACCTTACTTTATATACTAGCTTGTGGCCGCGACTTTTTCTTGATTATAATTCGGTTGCTAAGTCATTTTTGTGGATCATAGTATATCGCCATGCTGAATAGAATTAGGTGAAACATGACTTAGATGTTAAAGTGTTCTTCAAATTGTGGAAGACAAATAATTAGTTAAACATAAAGCTGTTAAAACTGCATCAAATTACTTTCGGTGGATTTTCGCGTGATATGTTAAGAGAATACACTGAAAAAATGCACCAACTTTCATCGAATAGTATAGGACTATGAGAAGACCAATTAATCTAGAATTTTGATATAGGTAAATTGATGTCTTTAACTAGAATTTCCTAGCTCAAAAACACGATATTGTGATTTTGGCTCGATCATAATTATTTTCGAAAACACCTCTGTAAAATTACTATTTTTGAAATTACAAGGAAGTTACACTATCATTATGCTTAGGAATTACTCAAATATATTCGTAACATCAATATTAGTAATTTGCTAGCTCATTATTTCCATAACTAAAAGCAATCATTTTTAAATAATATTTTAAGATTTTAACAATTTATCATCTTAATATCACAAGCTGTTCTTACTAAGAAAAACGAACGTACGAACACGATCAACTCCTAAAAGAGGCGTTAAAACATTTGGAAGTATAAAAAGAACCCTAAATATAAAAAAAAACATTTCAGAATATAAATGAAACACATCATAAGAGAGGTATTAAAATACATCAGTTACAACATATTCCAATCTACTCCGTTTTAGCATCGATATTGGAAATATTTACTTTGTACGTATTTTATATTGAACGAAGCGAAGATAATAGGAATAGTTCCTTCAACACACAAAGAGGAGATATGGTCTTTATTAAATTTCATATGTGTTCTATTTTTTGGACAATGTCTTAAGTAAAAATAGCGATAGCCTTGTGGGGAGACCTTGGAAGGTCAACTATAAGTCTTAGGTACGATCTCACTAATATTTATTTTAATATTGTAAAGACATTTTGATCTTTGCTAAACGGAGTATGATAAGACTTGATTTACGTAGGGTCTATATCCTGGACTAAGTGTGCCCGCGGTTTTATCCGAGTTTATGATTACTGCGCCGCTCCCGTGGACGACCCACGGCCACCCAGCGTGATGTTATATAGCCTATAAATAAGCTATCCAACAAAAAATTAATTTTTCAATTCGAATCAGTAGTTCCTGAGATTAGCGCGTTCAAACAAACTCTTCAGCTTTATAATATTAGTATAGATGAAGTGGATATAGTTACAAGAATAGAAAAGGGTATGTTAAGCTGGTTTGGACATGTAGAAAGAATGGACGAGGAAAGACTGACTAAGAAAGTTTATAAGGCTAGTGTGAATGGAACAGTCGCAAGAGGAAAACCTAGGCGAACGTTTCTCGATCAGATCTGAGGCGTTCTGGACAAAGGCCAGGTTAAGAGCTCCTTGAACCGACGGGCGTGTATGAGGAATGTGATGAAAGTGAATGAAGCCAGAGAAGTGTGTCAGGATCGTAGCAAATGGAAATCCGTAGTCTCTGCCTACCCCTCTGGGAAACAGGCGTGAATCTATGTATGTATGTATTTATCTTAATACATGTACACTTTTGACCCAGTATTGTGTTCCCAAGGGAATTTCCGTAAGCGAAAATATGGGCAAAAGCTAATGCAATCTGCTTCGATGTTTCCGTCGTTTATGAGAGTTTGTGTACGCTGACCTACACAATGGCTAAACCTATTTGGATAAGGTTTGATTTATTTAAATTGGTTGTCAAATTTCAAAGGCATCAATTTTAATATAGAGTATGATTAGCATACATAGATTTGATAATCTGTTCGCAATCCTGGACACAACTAGCTCTTCACAAAAAATTAACATTTATATAAAGATTTAGAGCGATAAAAAGCAATAGTTTTACCAACTATTCGTGATATTATATTAACCATAAACAATCACCAACGACACGTCAATTCCCTGACCACTTGGGTCAACAATTACCCTTGACAAATATATGACAAATCTTCATTGGAAATAACAATAACATTCTTAAGATTCTTAGTCGTAAAGAGGTCCTATTTACGACCAAGTGCGGTGATTTCTGTAATATAAAAAAAAACTTTCCGGATACGATATAAAAAAATATTGTTAGTTGAGTAGGCATTTATTTTATAGGTCTATCGCAAGTTTATACGGTTCGCAGGGCTGCCAACGTAACGGTTAGATTAGTCGATTGTTGATTCGGAACCGTTCGATAACTCACCTATCGATTCGGTTTGGTTTCGTAGGATTCTATCTAATTTCAATACAGTAATATTGTATTAGCTATCATTTTGACATACATACATAGATTGACGTCCCTAAACACGTTACTAGCTGATGTTTGTGTATCAAGATCACATTTGGCCAGCTATGCATTAGGTCACGTAGTGTTTAAATTACCAAGCTCTACGCTGCTACATTGTCCAGAAATGCAATATTACTTTGCCACATTCGGGAATCAAACTCAGGACCACGCGGAACATATATGTCTCCGAACCACCGAGAAAGAGCATATGATATCCTTAAATATAATCCTAGGATATAGGTACCTTTAAATACGATAACGATATGTTTTCGTATCGATACGGTAATTACATAATATGTGGAAAGTTTTCAATCTACCTACGGGTTCAAACAATGGCATGGTTTTGTTATCGCCACACTTAACTGCAACGTTGTCGACGCAGATGAATGCCCTAAACATAAGAATAAAAAATCAGTATAATTAAAAACATAAATCAAAAGCCGAGAAATCGACTATTTTTTACGCTACTAGTTTGACTGCGACTTCGCTTGCTTTTATTCTGGATGAAAGGTACCCCATGCCCTTTGCTGTACCCCTGACAATGTGTATGCGTAATTTCATGATGATCGGTCAAGTTATTAAGGCGTTAAAGTTTAACAAACAAACAAACTCACATTCCCATTTATAATATTAGTTAGGACTCTAAATTCAAAGGTTTTTTTTAAGTTGACTTTACAAGTTCAACATTTTTGAAAGTTGGTAGCCCTACACACACACACACACACACATCGCATTCGCACACTTGTAAGCAACATCTCTAGGCTTTTTTCAAAGCTTCAATCATTTTCCTTCCGGATGGCATTCTTAGTACCGGAGGCGTTACGGTAAACGGTATTTGGTGAGGATTCGATAGCTCACCCTCACTAAACAAGGGTAGGTTTTATTTTTTTGTCTACCTTCAATGTACCCTCAATCATTGGTTAGCTTTGCTCACTCACCGTTTTGACGAAAATTCGTGACGACACTTATGGACGTACGTTAATGCGCGGCGGCGTTTCAATACGATGGGTATTTGGATGTATGTAACTGTGATGTTTGCTTCGTTGAATAAACAGGCAATGGAATTATCTGGCAACATTGAATGTCATTTGCGTAACCGCGATATAAAAAACTAGATTATGCTAGACTTTTTTTATACTATTAAGGTGGCAAACAAGCATACGGCCTGGTCACCGTAGCCTATGGACGCCTGCAACACCAGAGGCATCACTTGCGCGTTGCCGGAAGGAAAGGAAATGGGAGCGGGAAGGGGGAAAGAGGGTGATTGGGCCTCCGGCACTCTCTATTCTCACACACTCTGTTGGTGTGGACAATCAATAGTTCGCCCGTAACTACATTTACGCGGATCATGCATACTCCGGTTTTGTTGCACGGAATTAGATGAAGTCCCCAAACTCTAAAAATGTCATCTTATTTCGTTTTATAGTTTTTGCGAGAAGTTTCAACAAGCAACCAGACATGAAAAAAATATAGTTTCAAAATAAAACCCTTTTGATCTGATATAGTTTTAGACTGCGCCGAGCGTAAGACAGATAATGACAGAGCTCGTGCGGCGCATATTCAGATCGGCGCGCGGCCGCCATAGTAAAATTGTATGGAGGATTTGAAGTGCTTTTTTTGATAGATAGGTATGTATGTTTATTGTCAACTAATAACTTAAATATTTAGGACGGACAAATTGTAATATAACTATTTATGTTTCGTTTAAGCTGTAAAATAGGATACATAGATTTCTACTGTTATAATCTAAAAATTTTGCAAATTTACGTAATAATTTGCAAATTTACGTAATTTTGTAGGCGAAAATATTAATTATTTTAAGTTTTTTACACGGAGTAATTGTAAACACATTCATTGTTATGGTGAATGTATATTTTATATTTGTATTAAACAAAAAGTGTTGATTTTATTCACTTAACTGTGACCGCCTGTTTTGGCAGATGTCGTTCGGCGCAGTCTTAAACATCTTTAATTTTCTTTCGAACCCACAACACTCGGCGCTGCGAGGCGATCACTTAAGCTGCTACGCCATTCGTGCAGTTTCAGTGTTTCAGTTTATATTGCTGTATCTAAGTAAAACCATTTTACCCGTCTCTTTAAATATACAAGTACTTTCTTATTCGTGACCCAGCCATCTGTATTAACGTATTCTACGAAACGCAACTTAAAAGTTCAGTACACGTGTACAAGCATCAACAAGACTTTTAATATTAACATTTATCTGTCTAGATTATCAACGCGTAATGAACAAACTACGTGACGGGAATGTTAGGGAGCTGCATTAGTTCAAAATACCTCATTTTCATGGTCGAATGTAATAATTACAGTTAAGCGAGAATATTAACCTTACTACGTGAATATTTTCAAGCTGATTGAATAGCTTATTGTTTTTTGAATACTATATTTTGCCCGTGGCTTCGCTCGCGTTAATATAGATTTTGTTAATAAATTTCTATCCCTCGGAACAAGTGCTCTGTTTAAAAAAAAATAAAAAAAACGCTTTATTTAAAAAACCAAACAAAAATTATTTTTTAATAATTCAAAATAAGGATAGAGTGATTAAAAAGAAATAATTTTAATGTAAAAAAGCATGGGGTGCTTTCTAAGATATTTTGATAACCAAACACAAAAACATTTTCTACTTTTTAGTTAGCTTTTTTAAATAAGGCGTGTTTTTTTAGTTTTTAAACCAGGTTTTTTTTTTTCTAAATTATTGTGTTGTCATCGGTCCTCGATAAGTCTACAACGTTTAAATGAAATCTGACCGTTTGAAGTGGGTCAAAATCAAGTCCAAAAGAGCCGGTTACAAAAAAACTAATAAACAAACAAACATACAAGTGACGCTAATAAAAGCTTGTTAAAAACCGTAATGGCTGCAGCACCTTATACATACGAGTTGTAAAATGCTGAAATTATAATTGAATGGCAATTTAAAAGAGAGGCCGTGAGACTTTTCGCCATTATCTTCTCATAGGCAACCCTTTGCCTGTACACAACCAACCATAAATGTAAATTCAGTAACATCACTAAACTCACAAACTCATAAACTTTAACGTTCATAAGAGTTACTTTGTGATCTAAATGAATAAATTATTTTTGACTTTGACTTTGCGACCAGTTACTGTAGGTATTGGCCGAAGATTTTTTACGGGTTCCAAGTAATTATAACTGATTACAAAACAAATAACTTTCGTGACTTCTAGCCCATAAATTAATATTCTTGTATTCATAGCACTACTTTGTATTACAAGGTATCCATTCAATGAAGTCATTGCCGATTCTCAGTAACAACTCTTTACAAAGAACAGCCGTCATGTATTATCGTATATGCACATCACGACTATATAGCCACAAAGAGATAGCCAGAGTTGTGCAGCGCTCACAATTCGCCAACTGTGTTTAAGGTCTTAGGAAATGTCATCTACGCGAACTTCAAGACAGAAGCTTTTCTAACAGAAAAACCAATTCTTCTCCCTAGCCTTTATTATTTCCAAGTCACTTGGGGTCGGCTTTCTAGTCTAACCGGATTTGACTAGATATCAGTTTTTACACGAAGCGACTGCCATCTGACCTCCGCAAACCGAAGGCTAACGATACCCTAAAGCTAGACCAATGTCAGGATATTAGAGGGCACTGATTCCCAATAACAACTGCCATAGATGTTCATGGCAGCCTGGACCGACAGCTTAACGTGCTCTCCGTGCAGAAAACCAATAACACTACTTAACTTCAGAATTGAACTTAAGACCTTACAATCAAAAGTGCAAAGTCACACTACAAGTAACAAGGCTGAAAAATAAACAGCTACATCTATACATCTAGAAAGCTACTTTAACCAGAAGTAGGCGCTCATAGCCAGTTGCACTCACTGATCGGTAAACGATTAGCGAGGTTAAGCAACGTTGGGTGCGGTCAGTCTATAGATGGGTGACCGCTTAGTGGGATTGCATCTGAGCGTCTCCGTGCTTCGGAGGGCACGTTAAAAGTCGGTCCCGGTTATTGTCAAATTGACAGCAGTCGTTAAGCCATGTCAGAGGCCTACGGGCGGCTTGAACAACTCTTGACAACAGGTTGGCCACTAACCACACGAAAAGAAAGAAAGAACCAGAAGTAACACACGCTATATCTATAACATCACGCTACTAGCCACAGGGAAAGAGCAGTAATCAGAAACTTGTAATCTGCGGCGCCATCTTGTATATTATTATAAACTAGCGAACTGCCCCGGCTTCGCACGGGTAGGACCAAACCTTCAAAAACTATACACCTACCCCTTCCTCATAAATCACTCTGTCTATTGGTGGAAACTGCATAAAAATCCGTTCCGTAGTTTTTGAGTTTATCGCGAACAAGCAAACAGACGCGGTAGGGGACTTTGTTTTATCTATACTAATATTATGAAGCTGAAGAGTTTGTTTGTTTGAACGCACTAATCTCAGGCACTACTGGTTCGATTTGAAAAATTATTTTAGTGTTGGATAGCCTATTTATCGAGGAAGGCTATAGACTATATAACATCACGCTACGACCCACGGGGGGGCGCAGTAACGATATAGGCGGGTGAAACCGCGGGAACATCTAGTATGTAATATGCTAATATGTAGTGATAGAAAATATTTGTTTATTTATTTACTTTGAAACTACTGAACCGATTTTAATAATTCCTTTACCATTAGAAAGCTACTTTATCCAGAAATAACATGAGGTTTATAACGTCTCGCTACTATCTAAAGGAGCAGAGCAGCAATCATAAAAAGCGGAGAGCAGTTAGTAAAAAAATATTTTTCAATAATGGAACTGAACTAACTGCTCGTCTATTTAAGTCTATGTATATAATATCTTAACGACCTTATATGAGGGGTCGGCAGGTTGAATAAACCGCGTAGGAGTACGTAGGCGACTTTCCAATAGACAATTTTTTTACCTGTGGCAGTCACCGTCTCGAACGAGTTCGTCGGGTCAAACTCTATGATATTTTGTCTATGCTCATATTTTATCTATATTTCTTGGCTGATGTATTGAATTGCAAAGGTCACGATTTATACGTGAAAGGCTAGAAGTAATAATTTTATTGAGTTATGGAGATCAAAAACAGTTACTTTTTTTTTGTGTAATCAATCATAGAGGTTTTTAGAGAAAGTATAGACCATGTATAAGATGTGATTATTGTACATCATTATGGTAGAATGTAGAAGTGTTTTAATGGTCATTTCATCACATTCAAGGAGCGCATGTAGCGGGTTCAATTCCAACACGAGTAAAATGTTTCTTTGATCAGCTACAGCTAAGCTAATCGTTTACCATCAAGTGAACTGATCATTGTTTATCACCTAGGCCCAACAAATATAGACACAGGTGTTTCACACTCACATTTAGTCAGCTGTGTGATTTAGGTATCACGTAATAGAGGCAAGCATTTTGCCAGTGTCTGAGCTGCTACTAAGAATTTCTTGACAGAAATACCAATTAACAGTTTACTCAACCCGGAATGATGAGTGATACCACGGCCTCACAAAAAACCGACGTGAAATAGCGCTTGCGTTGTATTTCGTCTAGCGAATGAGGGTACCGGAGACCCAACCGATCCCTCTCCCCTTCTGGAGGGTGGAGGGATCTAATTCAAAAGGCCAGCAACGTACTTGTGACACCTCTGGCGTTGCGGGAGTCCATGGGCGGCGGTAACCGCTTACCATCAGGCGATCCGTCAGCTCGTTTGCCTCAAATAATAATACAAAAAAAACCTAAAATATAGTATCAGACACAAAACTTCTATCCATAACCAATAACTCTATTAGTCTATGCATTCCCCATATATTTATACTAGATAGCATTGTCTATGCTCCGACATTGTTATCAGAGAGCGTATCACGCCTCGCCCTTAAGTTTTCACTAAACAAAAAGCAATAAACCTAACGCAACAGCATATAAATAGCATCGTTAATATATTTTTTATCTGTTGTGTCAAAATTTGCGTGTAAATTTTATCACTGTACGTTGTTAGCGCCGAATTCAATGTAAATTTAACTAAAAGGGCCTTTAGATAAGAATTTGTAATATTCTGGTCTTATTTGTTCTGTTTGTGTGCTTGTTCTTTGTTTGACAGATAAGTGTTAGTCTCTGCTTCACGCTGGTAAATGGCTAGTGGGTTAAGCAGAGAGAGAGCAGCGATAGCTCAGTGGGGAGACCAACAGACTGCAATGCAGAGGGTCTAGGGTTCGAACCCACGTCGCGCATCTCTGACTTTCGGAAGATAAATGACTTTTCGAAATTATGTGCGTATTGATTGACAATTATCGCCTGCTCCGTGCCTCGGAAAGCACGTTAAGCCGTTGGTCTCGGCTGCCATGAACATCTATGGGAGTCGTTATTGGGAGAGTGTCGACACTAAAAATTGAATATAGATTTTTGAATTACTGGATGTTTATTCAAAAGAACTTCATACTTATAGATAAACTAGATGTGCCCGCGGTTTCACCCGCGTTTACAGTTACTGCGCCGCCCCTGTGGGTCGTAGCGTGATGTTATATAGCCTATAGCCTTCCTCGATAAATAGGCTATCCAACACTAAAAGAATTTTTCAAATCGAACCAGTAGTTCCGGAGATTAGCGCGATCAAACAAACAAACTCTTCACTTTTATAATATTATTAGTATAGATTAAAAAAGAACCTCTGGATCATTTTTGCACAACACGGTTCAATTATTTCTGCGTTCAACAAATTATTATTCGAGTTTAAGTGTACTTGTGTCCCTAATGCCGCGGCCACACATTGGATTCAACTTTGCTTCCAAGCTTGGCTCTAATTTGGAATGACCAATATTGAATCAAACTACTGCACAACACATTGGCTTCAATACCAACTTTGCACCAAACACTGGAAATAGACAAGCGCGGACCTTGTTGTACAGTTGACGCAGAACGGCCTATGGACGATAACTTATTTGCACCAGCGGCTTACGCATATGGTTTAGGTACATATGCTTATTATTTGCATCGTATAAGAAAACAACGAAAGACAAGGCGGTGGTGGATGATTAAAATGACCAATGTGTGGCGCGCGCGCGACATTCTGTCCAAGATGCCCGCGCGCACTCCCCTTCCATTCCTCTCGCCTTTGAACTTGTTAAAAAAACCGACTCCTTGCGCGTCGGTGTTGAACACAGGATGGTGATCGGACGCAATGTTTACATTGTGTCAAAGACTGATCCACACATTGGAGTATTGGTCGCAATAAGCTATATTGGTGCAAATATAACCAATGTGTGACCACGGCATAAAAGTATGTTCGTAAATTCTCCCGCAACACACAAACGCCAGATCAAACCAAGGTCTTCGCCATAAAGTCACACATTCATCTACAAGTTACGTACTGCACATATAACTGATGAGTGATAACGAACTACTGCTATGCCCAACAGTGGACGCTTAAAATACCAACTCGTTATCACTACTGATGAGTTCATTAGCTTCTGTTACTCATACAAACTATTTATATAGTAGTTAAAACAAGTCATAATTTATCCTACTAATAATATTATACATGCAAATGACTGTGGAGATGGTTGGATGTTTGCTTTTCAATCCCGCGTAAATTACTGAACCGGTTTCGATAAAACTTGGTACACAGATAGGCCATGTCTTAGATACACATGAAAGAACAGGATACTTTTATGGTCTATTGTTTATACTAATGATAGCTTAATGATCAAAGTATCGGATTTTTGATCATAGGTAGTGCATCCATTCTAACGTGGCCATACTCCTAACACAAAATGTTTATCTTTGTAAGAATACTAGTTATTTGTAACCAAAATTCCTTGACAGAAAAAGACAATAACTGTTTGATCGATATGCGAACCCGAGACCTCAAGTACATCAGTAGCATTTACAACGACAAGCTTCTTTAAACAAAAGGTCAAAAAGATCCAACGCGCGTAAATACTTTACATTCGAATATAATACAGTCCATATCACTACACTACTGTAGAAATGCTGTAGAAATGAGAGCGCTGAGAAACATATGTGGTGTGACTCTAAAAGATAGAATAAGGAATAGTGTGATTAGAGCAGAGCTCTCTCTAATCACACTATTCCTTATTCTATCTTTGAAATTTTGATTGTAAATGATGCGGCATGAAAGTGGATATAGTGACGAGAATAGAAAAGGGTATGTTAAGCTGGTTTGGGCATGTAGAAAGAATGGACGAGAAAAGATTGACTAAGAAAGTTTCTAAGTCTAGTGTGAATGGAACAGTCACAAGGGGAAGACCTAGGCGAACTTTTCTTGATCAGGTCGGAGACGTTCTGGATAAAGGCCAGCTTTAGAGCACCTTAAACCGGCGAGCGTTTATGAGGAATGTGATGAAAGTGAATGAAGCCAGAGAAGTGTGTCAGGATCGTAGCAAATGGAAATCCGTAGTCTCTGCCTACCCCTCTAGGAAACAGACGTGAATCTATGTATGTATATCACTACTCAAAGTCATCACATAATACTGTAAATACTAGGTAAAAATACTTGCACCACTTCAACGAACATTCAAAATGTTTATCAAATACAAATGATAGAAAAAATGGAAAATGCCGGATGACAGATAAACAGTACACGTCTCGGAATATATAATGTGACGGAATTACGTTTTCTATGCAAAACTGCAATTCTCGAATAGCAACGAATTGTTCCCAACTTGTAGCAAGTTGCGGCAACATGCGATGGCGCATATTTCCGTGCTTGTAGCTGAATTAGGGGAATTAATTTGTCATGCGCTCTGCCAACTCCTATAATGTATTACTGTCTGTTAGCGTATTTACTTATTCACTTAATGTTTCTAGTATTCTGTAATTTAAATAAAACTACTTAAAGAATAACTAAGCTTACTTTTTGTTTCAATGTTCCATGCAATTTTCTGGGTAATTGAAAGGTTAATATAATTGTTTTTATACAAGCTTTTACAAGTGTCTTTGCTTTTTGATTGTATAGATTTATTCTATAGGAACCGTGGGAGAAACGTCTATTTCTCTCTCTGCCCACCGGCCCAAACAAAATCACGTCGATTTATTAATCTGTTACTGCGTGAGAAAAGGACATACCTACCAACAAACATAGTATTGCGTTATAAATAACCACATTAGCTTATAAAAGAAATATGAAGACAGAAAGATTAACTAAAATTGTAATGCTTTTGTACGCAATTTTTTTATGTTTACAATATTTTCTGTATCGTCTTTCAAGCACTATGGACCTGAATGATCATTTTTTTATAATTTTTTTTTATTTTGCTCGTCAAAATGACCACACTCCACCTGATGGTAAGCAGTCGTGTGGTCTAAGAGCAGTGGCCTCCACACCGCCCTCATAGCAGCCGAGGCGATGTTGAGGTCTCTACTTTGACGGCCTGAGAAGGTGCGTTTTCACGCCCCGCTTGAAGGACACAGGATCGAATTACCAAGCATGCAGAAAATAATACGAAACGCGAAATGTTGATGACACACACAATTTCAAAACATTTTATAATCCTACTAAATTAATAACTGTAATGGTTTGTGAAGATGTTGAAATCCATCTTTTCTATTCAATTTGGCACACACATTAACCGTATTCTAAATTAGCACATTAGATACTTTTATCCCTGTATCGGGTGAAGTGCCAACACCGCCTGACATTTTTCGAGAATATCACTTTTTAATCGTTTTGAATCTAAATAACGCCTTTAGATTCAAAACGATTAAAAAGTGAAATTCTCGAAAAATGTCAGTTAGGAGGTATTGGCACTTCACCGTCGATATGCCTTTTAGTAGGTTTCATGTAGAAGAAGCCACCGAAGTACTTAAGAGAAAACTTATCTAAATTGAAAGAGCAGCGATAGCTCAGTGCGGAGACCAACAAACTGCAGTGCAGAGGGTCTCGGGTTCGAACACAAGTCGCACACCTCTGACTTTCAGAAGTTATATGACTTTTCGAAATTATGTGCGTATTGATTGACAATTATCGCCTGCTCCGTGCCTCGAAAAGCACGTTAAGCCGTTTGTCCCGGCTGCCATGAATATCTATGGAAGTCGTTATTGGGAGAGTGTAGACATAAAAGATCCCACCGGGTCGAAGTGTCGCCGGTCTGCACTGACTGGCCCCCACATAAGATATCTAAATTAAGCATACCATATTTTTATTAATTCAAATATAGGTTACTTTACTAACTTCATCGACTACTCTTAATCCATAACCGCGTAACAAAACCTTAAAAACTCCACAACACAAGACTCCACAAACATCCACGACTACGACGCGACACAAAAATATAGATCAGTCGCAATAAAAAGTCGACAAATAGCGAATATAAAACGCAGTACGGAGTCACCTTGAGGCTCTATTTAAAAAAAACTGAGTCTAGAGTAGCATTCGCACCATTATATCATTAGCGAACAATACGCCGAGCCAACAATGGATAATTCTAGACCTGAGAATACAAAAAAGAAAAACACACCGCACTTGTCATCTAAAGTAAATTGAAAGACTTCGCTGTTAGTGTCAACGAGTGACACTTTTAGGAATACACCAGTGCTTGTACCTGCGAGTATAACTGAACTGGTGCAATGGTTGAAGTGTTCGCTGCGCCCTATCGGGTGTTCAGTTCAATCCCCACACTGGACATATTTAATTTACAAATAGTTGTACCGAGTCCTAGTTTTTTTGAAGCGAAAACTTCTTTAGGCACGTTGAGCACTTATTGGGTGAACAAAAATCATGAAACTCGCGTCAACGTCAGCGAACGCTTTCCATTTTTAAATTATTTTTGGTTTATAAAGAAGTGTTTACAATCAAGGAATAAAGTTTTCACTTCTATCGGCAGTCCCCAAAAACTGCCAATTTTTTTTTATGTCTGTTACTAGCTATCCCGACAGACGTTGTCCTGTATAAACGCAAAAAAAAAGAACGAAATCTAAACCATTCTCGAATCCACTTGAAAACACACCAAAAATTTCATCAAAATCGGTCCAGCCGTTTAGGAGTTTAATTACAAACACACGCACAAAAGATCTATCTATACGTGAAGCAAGAACTTTGTACCCCTTTTACGAAAATTGCGCGGACTGAGGAGTATGAAATTTGGTACAGTTAAGTTTATATGGAGAAGGAGGGGCGAATCTTAATATTTTTATAAAATATGCATTAGATATACATTAAATTAATGAAAAAGCACTACACGCGCACAACCATGCATTTGACACACCCAGTGGATGCGCGTAACTATGGTTACATATTTCAATATATAATGACATATATCAGCAATATCTTACAGGCAAACTTTGGTCGAAATTCGAGCACTAGGCGACCGCTAGTATATATAAAGATATGAAGAACATAAATTACCCATGGATTATGCGGCATCATGCCTTTCTCTTCAAAGAGCTAGCAGAGGGTGTGTACCACACCTCCCACACTTTACCATAATTTTTTTAAGTTCTACGTAGTAGAGGGCGAGCCTATTCTCGTATTCCAGACACCGTGCAGCTATTGAGAATTTCTAGCCAGAAAACCTAATAACACTGCTCGAAGAATCAAACCCGAGACCTCATCCACAGCAGACACATTCAGTACGTCGAGAACTGCCAAACGACTCAGCGGTAATGAATCACACTCAGCAAAAATGAATTACAAACTCAGCAAAGATGAACTAAATGTTCGGCAACACGTTGTCAGTCAGACAGTGTATATAATATACATTGTATATTGTATAGTTACGTAGGCGTGAGTCGGCAGACGGGCCGTCGCAGCAGATCGTTATCAACAGAGCGATAGCGTGGCAACAGCGTCATATATTATTGCTATTGCTATAATTTAGCTCATATAATATTTAGTTTTAGAGATTAAAAATATATAATTGTTAACGAGTTGTTTGTTGGCGAGATACGACCAGCAAGTTGCATAGCTTTGGCAAAGAGATTTCTATGTACCATTATAAACTTAACACTGAATAAATGATTTAAAAAATATTGGGGCTTTCTTTGGGGACTGCCGATAGAAGTGAAAACTTTAATACTTGATCATAAACACTTCTTTATAAACAAAAAGAGGCGGGTCGGATTCCTGATACTCTCTTAGCGGTTATTAAGGGGATCAAAATTTCGTTATTTTTTGCTTAGGACGCACCATTTCTGAGATATTGTTAATATTCTAAAATAATTCAAAAATGGAAAACGTGGAAGGGTGACGATGACTCGAGTTCTATGATTTTTGTTCACCCAAGAAGTGCCTAACGCGCCTAAAGAAGATTTCACTTCAAAAATTATACTTTAGCTTGGCTTGCAGTCAGTTTACTCTCTTTTTTGCTAGGAAGAAGGTTGACTGAAATGTAGCTCCAGTTGTTTTTGGCTACACTTCCAGAAACACACCTCTGTCGCTAAAAAGTTAGGCAGAATTGTACCTGTAACATCTATCTACATTTCGCTTACTATGTCAAAGTCCCACGTAATGAGGTCTGAAGCTACTGCCTTTTACAGACACAGTTTCAGATAATGTTGTTGTTTGTAGTGTCCGATTACTTTATTAGTAACTAGCTGTGCCCGCGGTTTCACCCGTGTTTAAGGTTACTGCACCGCCCTGTGGGTCGTAGCGTGATGTTATATAGCCTACGGCCTTCCTCGATAAATAGGCTATACAACACAAAAAGAATTTTCAATTCGAACCAGTGTTCCTGAGATTAGCGCGTTCAAACAAACAAACTTCAGCTTTAATTAATACTAGCAGTCGCCTAGTGCTCGAAATTCGACCAAAGTTTGCCTGTAAGATATTGCTGATATAATAATATATATTGACATTATTATGTCATATATGTAACCATAGTTACGCGCTTCGACTGCGTGTGTCAAATGCATGGTTGTGTGCGTGTAGTGGTTTTTCATTAATTTAATGTATTTCTAATGCATATTTTATATAAATATTAGCATTCGTCACTTCTTATCTGTATAAACTATAAGTGTGCGAAATTTCATAATCCTCCATCCGCCCAATTTTCGTAAAAAGGGATCCAGGGTTTTCGCTTCACGTATTAATATATAGGTAGTATAGATGTATGATAAAGTACATGACAGGAATATTACTAACTGTAAACACGAATACATGACAATATTTCCTTGTAATAATACAATTATAACTATTGACAGTGGCTTTGATATTGACTGAAACTGATTAGGCACTATTTTCCTTAAATTTTACTATAGCGCATAAAATGTAAGTAACGTTTGTTATATTTTTGCCTAAATTACTATACCGACATCGATACATTTTGACATGAGCTTAGCTTAAAACCTAGATATCATAGAGTATTTAAAGACGCGAACACTTTCACGGGTAGAAGTTATTATCGAAAATAACATTATAAACGAGAATGTGAGTATGTTTGTTTGTTAACGCTTTAACTGCTCGACAAATCATCATCAAATAGTTGTCAGGGGTACAGATAAGGACATAGGCTACCTTTCATCCAGAAAAAATAATTGTTACTAAATAAATTTAAGCGACCGACGCCGGGGTAAAAAAATTTTAAAAAAGTCGCTCCAAAATCTGTTTCGTTACGATAAAAAATGCGTTCTATACACGCGCTGATGATTATCAGAAAAATGGCTGCCGATTACATCCTGACTCTCGTCCGTCTGTCACGTCAAAATGTTAATGTTCAAACATATTTCCGGGATTCTCCAGAGATCTTGGAAGCCATAGAATTCGTCCACCATAATACCGTCCCGGTTAAATTTAAATAATGGCGCTCGATTTATCTCTTGAGGTTAGGAGAGCCTAATGGATATACATGGTAGGAGACTAGTTACTTATTCGAAAAATACTTAAGCGTTTATTATGAACATACTTTATACAATTACTATATTTTGACCGCGACTTCGCTCGATTAAATGTAGGTTAAGTTAGGATGGTAACAATACTTTTTTGTTGATAAAAGGTATCCTACGTCCTTTTCGTATATGCGAAATTTTATGATGATCGGTCGAGTATTTAAGGTGTGAAAGCGTAACAAACAAACTCACATTCGCATGTTTAATATTATAAGTAGGTATAGTTAGGTTTACTGCAGGAATAACAAGGAAATAGGGTCCTTATATCAAAAAATATTCCCTAAATAAGTTTTACAGCATACATATATTAGATGGTGACCGGCCATAGGTGTTTACGTGTACGCTTATGTTTACAACCGATCGTCTTGTCTCTAGTTCAACCTCCGGGTCAGACAAGATTAATCTGATAGGCAATTTTCATTAGTTAAGTGTTATTAGGTTATCTCTAAGGTTAATCTCATGTTTACACTTATGTGGGTAGTTTATATTATCAAACAACGTTCGTTACCTATCAACTGTCATTACGTTCGAATTTCAAATATTATATGTAACACATACATATAAATGTATATTTATAAGTTTTTACGCACAATAGGGTATTGTTTGCCAGTTTATTAAATAACTAGTTTCTGCCAACGGCGTCGCTTGCGTAAAACCATGTCTATTGTTTAAAAAGTAACGTTTTTAACAATAACACACAAGCTATAGAACAAAAATTACGCTGGTAGTGATGGTTGGTCAATGATTCAACAGTTACGTTTAGTTAGTTAAGAAACGCAATCGAGCACGTTTTTATTCGAGTAAACATTCGACTCATATTCCTATAATTTATGAGAGATGGGGCTGATAGAGCTAATAAGGTAAAATATATACATGGTATCGCGCCATCCCCAATGGTATAGGCAGAGATGTATTACATACACAGTTTGCCAGCTGTTTTGGGACCCACTTAATAGGAGGCAGGCAAGCCTTCTGCCGTCTACTAGGCACAGTTCCATACTTATTGCTCAGAAATTGTTGATAGAAAATCTCAATAAATAGAAGCGAATCCAAAATCTCATACACAGCTACGCATTTTCAGTACCGCGACACCGATGCACTCAATCTGTTGTCGGTTGTTCTGTCCGGCAGAGTCTTTATCCATCCAAAATACTGCAGTTTGATCAAAATCCTAAACTTAAACTATCTCGACATACCATACCGACCGTCAATTCACTCGCTAATCACGATTACCTCGAGTCGATTCCATCGATATCGATAACAATCGAGATTAACATCTAGCTATTGCGTCTCAACACTAGAGCCGTTAAATTTGCCCGGCATGATGAACTGTATAGTGAGATCGGCAATTTCAAGCAAATCTTGCCGAGCCGAGTTGAAGGCAGAAGGAATTTAAGAGGCGAAATCCTTTAAGATAACATCGTGAGCTCTTACGATAGGACTTTCGGTTTTATTGCTACACGCTTCTGAGGATGAGAGGAAGCGAGAGCGATTGACGAGCCGAGTGATATTAAGGACTAAGACTGGTTTAAAGGTGTTGCGCTAGTGAATAATCAAGGTTTGTTACTCGACTCGAGCGAAACGTTATTTTTTGGCATAGTTATGGTATTTACCGACTGCCACGCCCGAGGTCGCGGGTTCGATTCCCGCACAAGTCAAACATGTCTGTGCATGGATATTTTTATGTATAATATGTATGTATTTACAAAAACACAAATATATATGTTTGTTTATACATTGTCTAGTACACAATATAGTACAAGCTCTGCTTAGTTTAGGCTAGATGGTGTTGTGTGTATGTGATAGAATATTCTTGGTCTGGGTGTTTTTATGTATAATATGTATGTATTTACAAAAAAACAAATATACATGTTTGTTTATCCATTGTCTAGTACACAATATAGTACAAGCTCTGCTTAGTTTGGGCTAGATGGTGTTGTGTGTATGTGATAGAATATTATTATTATTTAATATAATATTCTATCACATACACATATCAGCTGCTTGGGACCTAAAAATAATTGTTAAATATAGGTGTGATAATACTTTGCTGCTTAAGAGCAAGCAGAATATTGTCGAAGTAAATTGTATTGAATGATAAGTGGCTTGGGCACAAGTAACCAATAGTTTTGTTGCCGAGTCTAGTAAAGTGTTATTTTGTTTCTTTTAAAGGATTTTTATTGCAAATTCTATTGCATAGCATAATGTGAACGGTAATAAAATCTGATACTAAAGATAAATGACGGAATGTGAGTGTGATAATACACTGCTTATCTTTACGTCAGCAGGCGAGATGCTAGAATAAAAAAGGGGATTAAATATAATGACCAACAAAAATGCTAATTGCACACCAAAATATGCTTACTAAAATATATCATAACGAGCACCTATACGCCTCAAATCACTGCATTCTGTCTCGGAAGGGTTAGGTTATGTTAGGTTCCTTCTTAAACCCACCCAAAAGTAGGGGCTCCGTCGACTTAGTCTGATCTCTTTAAATATATTTTGGTGTGCAATTAGTATTTTTGGTAAGCATATTTTGATGTGCAGTTAAATACTACTCATAAAAAAGGAGCAACCTATTCAAAAATCGAAATAAAAATTGTATATAATATGTACGTTCAATACTTGTTTTCTCCGTTATTAGGGCGCCAAAAGTAACAAAATTTGGCTGAAAGATAGCCAACGCTGGAGAAAACGTTGTATAACCGAACTAATGCGACATAGATGCATTAGTAATAATATAAATTCGTTCACTCACGATATTGGACATTATCTTTAATTCTTTTTACATTTTATCGTAACGTATGCGTCACATCACTACACGTGTAACGATAATACAAGTATTATGACGTCATCCGTTTAAATGTTCCAGTAGTCCTCTGGAACATTGAAACCGATCGTTAAGTCCCAGGTTGGAAGGCCGGGTCAACATGCTTCGTGTGTTAAATTGTAAGTAGATATATTTGCCCGTGCATATGTTCTCATGGGTCACGTTCCTATCTCTTTGAGTGCGAACTCAGAGAGATAGGCACGTGACCCATGAGTTCGCAAGACACATAGAGGGATAACTTAGACTTCTTTGAAAGGGACAGCGGATACCTTCGAACAGAGGCTTTTAGAAATCCAAGGGAGAGCCGTTTGCCCAACATTGGGACTTAACAAAACACTAGTGAAAAACAAAAAGGTCGCGTGGAATTACGCTGAATCAACATGGTGTATGAAATTGATGTTTTATCAAGACAGTTTGCTATTATATGTTGGTCTATATTTGATGCCCGGGTAGAACAGTGTTAGGTATTAATATTAGGTAAGAAATGTCAGGACGATGTTTGACTGTAAGAAAACTCAGCACGGAGTTTGAATCGTGTTCAAAAACAGACGTCTTCTACATATGACTTAAAATCTTAATTATAAAAGTGGATATAATTTAAAATAATTAAGCAGCGATAGCTCAGTGGAGAGACCAACAGACTGCAATGCAGAGGGTCTCGGGTTCGAACCCACGTCGTGCACCTCTGACTTTCGGAAGTTATATAAAGTTATATAACTTTTCGAAATTATGTGCGTATTGATCGACAATTATCGCCTGCTCCGTGCCTCGGAGAGCACATTAAGCCGTCGATGCCGGCTGCCATGAACATCTATGGCAGTCGTTATTGTGAAGTCAGTGCCCTCTAATATCCTGACACTAGTCGAGAGCCTTAGGGTATCGTTAGCCTTTGGGTTGCGGAGGTCAGATGGCAGTCGCTCCGTGTAAAAACTGATATCCAGTCAAATCCGGTTAGACTAGAAAGCCGATCCCAAGTGACTTGGGAATAATAAAGGCTAGGGAGGAGAAGATATAATTCACTTCTATCTACTCCTTTGGGATATATAGCCGTGATTTATAATCTAATAGTACCTATTCAAGGTCTTGTTTACTACTCCAAGAATATTCCAGCTAACACATAAATGTCCGTCCACAGTTTATAAACTATTATCTATAAAAGCATATCTATACTAATATTATAAAGCTAAAGAGTTTGTTTGTTTAAACGCGCTAATCTCAGGAACTACTGGTTCAAATTGAAAAATTCTTTTAGTGTTGGGTTGCCTATTTATTGAGGAAGGCTATAGGCTATATAACATCTCGCTACGACCCACGGGGACGGCGCAGTAACGATAAACGCGGGTGAAACCGCGGGAACATCTGGTCAGTTATAAGTAAAACTATTACTCTACGAATAGATGAATTGAAATAGCAACTTTAATACAGTGTTTGCTGTATATAGCTCCGTTATATACATAGCATAAAGTCTGTTTATACTAATACTAGATGTGCCCGCGGTTTCGCCCGCGTTTATCGTTACTGCGCTGCCCCCGTGGGTCGTAGTGTGATGTTATATTACTGCCTTCTTCGATAAATAGGCTATCCAACACTAAAATAATCTTTAAAATCGCACCAGTAGTTCCTAAGATTAGCGCGTTCAAACAAACAAACTCTTCAGCTTTATAATATTAGTATAGATTATATGCGAAAGGAATTTTGTTCGTTTGTTACTATTTAGCTATGTAACAGCTGAGCAGATTTTGATGGTGACTGCCTCGGTTGCATTTGTAAATGCGACTGCCGTGCATGAAGTCTCGGGTTAATATCCCGAATCGGATAAAAAGTTATTGAGATTTTTTTTTAATGAATTTCGTGTCCATGTTTTTGGGACACAGCAATAGGTTCACGTGGGATCTAACATTATACTTAGTGAAATGTGCGTATTTTATATGTATGCCTATCTTTTCAGGGATAAAGGACGGACGGAAGGACTATATGTATATAAAACATACATAGTAGTCTCATACCTGTATCCCATAGACAAAATAAGTATTTAAGTAATTATTGTTCAAAAAGGTTTCAAATATAACAGTTTGATGCCCTACGATTCCCTGTGACGAAAAAATGCACCTACCTAATAAGTCCATGAGAACAGAGTCACGTGCAAAACCTAGTACTAATTAAAATAATCACCAAAAGCCTCAAGCTAGGTTCATATGCGAGAAACAAACATAACCCAATAATTACGAGTTTACAGTAGCTACACAGATATGAGAAAATTGTTCCGCCATACGAACAAAAGCGTACAACCTACATACACCCGCTTTAGTGTAGTCATAAACAACATTGTTCTAGATTAAGAACAACAACGCCGACAAGATATTGATTACGATCTAAATGATAACGCACTCACTTTAAAATTCACAACAATTTGGTACGGAATTGTTACACGACCGAATTATGTACAGATTTTATCTTTAGAAGATCTTTCGACTTTCGTATATCTATATATTAATACGTGAAGTAAAAACTTTGTAATCCTTTTTACGAAAATTGCGCGGACGGAGGAGTATGAAATTTGGCACAGTTAAAGTTTATATAGAGAAGGAGGGGTGAATCCTAATACTTACATAGAGTATGCATTAGAAATACATTAAATTAATTAAAGCACTACACGCACACAACCATGCATTTGAAACACGCAGTCGAAGTGCGTAACTATGGTTACATATATCAATATACATAAATAATGACATACATCAGCAATATCTTACAGGCAAACTTTGGTCGAATTTCGAGCACTAGGCGACTGCTAGTGTATATAAAAATGCCTGCTAATAAGAAGTAACCTCGATGTATCTTCATATTTCATGATCTTGTCGAGAATAAATCCAACAGGATTCAATTCCCACAAGAGACTGAAGAGACCAAAAATTCTGGGAGCCACAAATACTTGTTCCAATTTTGGGTGTTCTGTGTTTTCTACAGGAATTAAGCCTTGTCAGGCATTGTCTTCTATACTAACATTATAATGAAGTCAAGTGTCTAGCTTTGTTTTCTTCGGAACTGCTTATCCAATTTAAATAATACTCTCACTATTTGAAAATTGCTAGAAGGACATAGACTACCTATAATTATATATGTTCAACCTTAGTATACTCAGTAACAACAACATTTTGATGTATATAAATATTACTTTGTGCATTAATGTATAAATTGAAAAGGAGGACAACAGCATTCGAGGCTGAAAAGATGTGACATCCCCAGTCTTAGCACAAGATTCGCGTAGAGAGTCGAGAGCTACGATTACTAACGAAAGCTCTCTCATAGAATAAATAACATAAAAACCAGACTGAAGTTAGACAACTCAGTGGCTTATTGTTTTAGGACAGATTGCCATGGTGCAAAAACTACATTAAAAAAATGTATAAATAATTGGTGACTTTACGACACTAAGGCCTCATATTGTCTAAGGTTCCTCAGTCACCAAGTAGTCATTATCCACAAAATGAAACTCTTATTTAACCTAACAAGAAAAAGACAATGCGATTTTATTTCGTATTTTGTAAATATTGCTAGCAATTTCTTTAATAAATTACTTTATATACTACTAGCTTTTGCGCGCGGCTCTGCCCGCGTGGTACCTACCTATATCAATAAAAAGTAGCCTATGTCCTTCCACGGGTTTTAAACTATATCTGTACCAAATTTCATCTAAATCGGTTGAGTGGTTTAGCCGTGAAAAGGTAACAGACAAACAGACAGATAGACAGACAGAGTTACTTTCGAATTTATAATATTAGTAAGGATTCTTGTTAAACCCTCAAGCTAAACTAAAAAAGTAGCTAAGTTCGAAGTAGGTTCACATCGGTTCGAACCTTCTCCAGCTATCCAGCTTTTACTTATTTACTTAGCCATAAGAATTAAACCACACATGGTTTAATTCTTATGGCTAAGCAAAGCTAAGTAATGGTTGTATGTTCTATGAACACAAAGGAAAATCCCAGTTCCAGACAGCATAACACTAACATCGGTGGCAGTAACGAAACACGATGCCTAATGGTGATGTCATGTTCCACCACTAATCACATTCGGCTGATTCGAAGGTTATATGCTACACGTATATAATAATAACAGGACTATTAAAATCGGATCGAATGTGGGTCGCAGTGCTCGCAATGAATACGGAGTGCTCGAGTATTATGCGATAATTTGTATTAGATTAGAATATGCATTGGTTCGTGCGATTATGATGTATAGTGACTGAATATCCTAATCCTAACTAATATTATAAAAGCGAAACAGAGTTTGTTTGTTTGTTACCTTTTCACGCCTAAACCACTGAACCAATCATTCTGAAATTTTGCATATACTTTGTCAGGTGTACAGAAACGGACATAGGCTACCTTTCATCCCGAAAAAAATTACTGTTTCCGAGGAAAACAATAATAACTTTCTTATGATAATAGATGGCGCCACGTGTCTTTCGAATCATGATTGAATTATATTATTACAAGCAGAGTACAACCCGAATTGATTGTCAAATTCTAAATTAACGCAAGCGAAGCCGCGGGCAAAAGATAGTTCTGTATATATATAGAAAAAAGCTGATGTGGCAGTATAGCAGGATAAATAAAGGCTCAGAAACGTCCCTACTAGGAGGATTTTATATTCAAAACAACAGTAGTTCAACAAATGTTTGACTTGTGCGGGAATCGAACCCGCGACCTCAGGCGTGGCAATCTGTTACACTAACCACGTCGCCATTGAGGCCGACAATTAACTATTTAGGTAATACGCAAATAACTTCTAAACGTCAGCATGGCAACCCCACGGTTTCTCACTAACTGTCGCTGCTATTTAACGTCAAATTTAACATAAGCATCTTATATAACATCACACATGACAAAGAGCTTGTTGAACAATAGATAACTAGTGCATTGTCAATGAAATCCACGTGGCAAGGAACATAGGCACCGGCGCACGCGCAAGATTCTGACTCAGACATCGTACGATTCTTTATTACGCATTCGAACTAAGTAGGTACAGGATACGTGATCTCAGCAACGTCAAGAAAATGATGAAATTATTGGATTAATTAAGAAATTGCATGTACCTTAATTAATCCTTTAGTTATGGTACGAATTAAAAGAGAAACACTTACAGTCTTGGGAGACCATGGACATGCCATGCAATGGTTTCGACTTCGATCCTATGGCATGCACCTGTCTTTTGCTATTTATCTGCGTATTGAATAGGAACTCATCGCTCATTTTAGCGTTAAAGGAAAACATTATAGTAGAGCCTCGCTGATGTCAGCATAAATGGGCCGGCTCGACCGGGGAAGGACTATCCTCTCACAGAATATCGACGTGAAATACCCGTATTCCTACTGTTGTGTTTCATTCGGTGAGTGAGAGTGCCGGAGGCCCAATCACCCACTTTCTCCCTTCCCGCTCCTTCTCCTTCCCACTTCCTTTCCGAAAGGGTCGGCAAAGTAAGTGATACCTCTAGTGTTGCATGCGTCCATAGGCTACGGTGACCACTTACCCATCAGGTGGGCCGTATGTTTGCCAAATTAGAAATATAAAAAAAAACTTACATTATATTAACATGTAGGTTTCCCCACGAGGAAACCTGTATGTCTTTAAGTAATAACATTAAGAACGTACCTCATTGGTCTCTCTCTTATATTGTCGAGGTCTAGACCAAGATCATCAGTTTGGCCAAAATGTTTTTGGGACTGGTTTGTGAGGAAATTCTCAGAAGCAACACCGAATCTGAACGTACACCCGCCGCCAATAGGTTCGTCCCTGTTACCTAGACCTTAAAAAAACTAACGAAATGCACGTGAAATAAATTACATCCACATTTCCTCAGGTCTATTTAGACAGGTTTACCTACCTCTATATAAGCACATCAGTAAATACCGATTGACAACGGATGGATTAAAACATATTGTTTTTAATCACGACATTTTTATCCGAGTATAAGCTTGGCGTGCAAAGATAACTACTTTTGAAAACTGCTATCGTATACCTGACGATAATAATATGAAGGGCGTAAGGTCGCATTACAATGTCATACAAAATCTACTTAGTAAACGATACTAAGCACTAGATAAGACTGATATTTGTAGAAATATAATCTTATGGGATTCGATCGATACAGAGATCGGTATTAATAGAAAATATTAAAATCCTAACTAATCCTTACTATAATATTATAAATTCGAAAGTAACTCTGTCTGTCTATCTGTCTGTCTGTCTGTTACCTTTTCACGGCTAAACCAATCAACCGATTTAGATGAAATTTGGTACAGATATAGTTTAAAACCTGAGGAAGGACATAGGCTACTATTTATTGATGTAGGTACCACGCGGGCGGAGCCGCGCGTAAATGCTAGTATTATATATGCGAATGTGAGTTTTATTTGTTTGTTACGCATTCACGCCTTAACAGGAAACACAAGGGCCGTTTTGCCATACAAACGTAGTCCCTTTTTTCTTCCCTGGATTATGCCATTAGAGCATTAATTTTTTCCAAAAAATGTATGTCCTCTATTGGCATGTCCCTATGTTTTCCTTCTTTTTCATAAATTAATTATTAAAAGAGACATGAGCCTTCAAAAACCTCAAAAATTGGCCAGATTTTCCGCTGTGTTCAAACATCCAGAAAACAAATTTAACTAGATTATATAAAAAAAAGGACAACATAGGAACACTGCCAAAGCCTTTCTTTAATTTTTAATGAAAATAGTAGTTAAATCGGTCAAGTTTTGGAGAAGGAATCAGGGGACTACGAAACGTTGATTTTGTGTACTTTTAAGGTAGGTTTAAGCTTCACTTGTCTCTATCGCGCTCATGATAGTATACATATGGCACAGCGCTACAGCAATAGATTTTACAAATACCTACCTATCTTTCAATTCTCTCGCCCTTAGTATAGTCAACTCGACCGATCGTTGTCGTCGTACACGTAGTCAGTTGAAAGGGCATTGGGTACCTTTTATCCAGAAAAAAGTACTATTGATAACCTTACCTAATCTACATTTACGAGAACGAATGCTTAGAAAACTTTTAAAATAGATAAGGCATAGGATCAAATTTGTCTTTCCCGTCAACTGACACTCGACATTTGATATTGATTGCATGTGCAAAGGTTTTAGTGGACGCTGTGCTACTGGCAGTCAGTGCGTCGTGTCGGTTAGGTCCTCACACGGGACAAATTTTCTATAATCAATAATAGTTATTAAATTTTAGGCGTCCTCGATGGCGTAGTGGTTAGTGTAACTGACTGGCACGCCTGAGGTCGCGGGTTCAATTCCCGCACAAGTTAAAAATTTGTGTGCATGAACATAGATGTTTGTCTTGGTCTGGGTGTTTCTATGTATAATATGTACCAATGTATTTACAAAAAAGAAACAGTTTATATGTATGTTTATTTGTCTAGTACCGATAGTACAAGCTCTGCTTAGTTTGGGCTAGATGGTGTTGTGTGTATGTGATAGAATATTATTATGTTATCTATATATTAATACGTGAAGCGAAAACTTTGGATCCCTTTTTACGAAAATTGGGCGGACGGAGGAGTATGAAATTTCGCACACTTATAGTTTATACAGAGAAGAAGTGACGAATGCTAATATTTTTTTAAAATATGCATTAGAGATACATTAAATTAATGAAAAAACACTACACGCACACAACCATGCATTTGACACACGCAGTCGAAGCGCGTAACTATGGTTACATATATGACATAATAATGTCAATATATATTATTATATCAGCAATATCTTTGGTCGAATTTCCAGCACTAGGCGACCGCTAGTTATTATTATTATTCATTTTGTTTTTAATGTCCGCTATTTTAATGTAGGTTAAGTCTCTTAGACTTGTGCCTGTAGGCATTATTCTTAGAGCGAAAAATGCCTTAAAATTAAGTAATCTGTCAAAAGTAGGTATACTAAAAAAGAGATATGACAAAAACAATGTAATAAGTTGTATCATCTACCTAGTCCCCTATGTAACCTTTACTGTCAATTAGCTTCAAGATCAGATGTCATTTATAACAAAAACGCAACTCAAATTCCAGTAAATGTGTGACAAATACAATGCTACCTAACATTGGCGGCAGTTAACACTGACACACAAAATACATGTGTACATAGTTTCTGAGTTATAATTGTTTATATCTATAAAATGTTTCTATGATGTTCGAAAAGTTCTCAATTTAAAACAAAGATTAAGTTAAATGCGGTGGGGACTGTTCATCGAGGTGTATCATACAATGGCATGTGCCCGGCTTACACTTGGCCGGCTTTTGTTGTTAAATTTGATGTAAAAATATATAAATATGTATTTGTATAATTGTGGTTCAAATTTTATCCATCCGCGACGAATATATTAGGTAAGAAGATATTCTAAATCAATCACAACTGACTCATCAATGCCTACACTCACTAGTTCCCTTTGAGCCTTAGGGTATAAACAAGGAACAAAGCCAGATTTTTAAATTCCCATATGAAATTAATAAGATTTTCCCTGTAAGGTCTCCATTATAATTTATGTTACATATAATTACTGCACATTTATTGAGGTATGAGATGTTAGTAGCTACTAATAAAACAACTATTTAAATTTTCGATATTTCCTTTGGATATGATAAGACGCATTTATGTAATAATAAAATGCAAAGCCGACGTCATCGTGGGTAAAAACTAGAAACGCGTCTAAATACTAATGCTAAACGGTAGACACGATCGTTTGTGTCAGTATAACTAACTAATTAGTCAATTGACGTAGACATGAGCGCGCGCACACGACATACGGGCGAAACCGGGAGCGAAAACTAGTTTTACGTAGTACTAATACCAGTTATATTTATACACAGATGCCGTAATCGTTTAAGTGACCACCTCCCCACTGCGCCGAGTGTCGTGAGTTCGAGTCCATATGAGACAAAAATTTGTATTGCCAATCTATATCTACTAATATTACAAAGCTGAAGGGTTTGTTTGTTTGAGCGCACTAATCTCAGGAACTATTGGATCGAATTGAAAAATTATTTTAGTGTTGCCAACACTAAAATAATTTTTCTCGCTAAATAGGCTATCCAACACTGTGTTGGATAGCCTATTTATTGAGGAAGGCTATTTTAGTGTTGCCAACACTAAAATAATTTTTCTCGATAAATAGGCTATCCAACACTGTGTTGGATAGCCTATTTATTGAGGAAGGCTATAGGCTATATAACATCATGTTACGACCCACGGGGGCAGCGCAGTAACGATAAACGCGGGTGAAGCCGCGGGCACATCTTATTCATAATGCAAGAGTTGTCTCTTTAAAATGAAATAACAACAATATCGAGTCCGTATAGTACAAAAGTTTGTGATCCACAAATCATTGTTCAGGAGTGTTTCTGTGTCTGTTGTTTGAACGTTTATTTTTGACACAAGAATTAACTTAGACGTTCGACGCTCAGGAATTATACATAGTGCGATAGTTGTCTCTCTTAGGCGCAAGACACACAGACAAGACTTAAGGCTGGTTTCACAGTCGCGCCGTCGAGCGACGTCGTCCAGACGCGCGCGCTTGTAAATTCACTAGGCTCGCTGTTGAAGCGCGCCGCGATTCTCATAGGTCCGCCTTGCGTCAAGCGCATGCTGTTGAAACGCGCTGTTCGACGGCGCGACTGTGAAGCCAGCCTAAGACGAGGACGTGTCGCAGAGCAGCGCTCCTTTAATCAATTCTCATACTAAATATCTATACATTTTGTATGAAAATTGATTGAAGCGTCGTGTCCGCGTCTCGTCCGCGCCCTGTCTTTTCTGTTTGTTTTGTGTCGCGACGCTTCTATACATATTGTATGAAAATGTATTCAAGAGGCGTCGCGTCTAAGAGGCGTCCTCGTCTTACGTCTTTTCTGTGTGTCTTGCGCCTAAAATGACATAGCAACGACTGCAATATATGCGCGCAAAACTCTAACTATACAGTTAAGTCGGCTCTATTGGAAAATTACTAGCGTGGGGAGCGCAAGCACGATGCGTACGCGCACCGCACCGCCGTCTGTCATACGCGACACGTCACCGCCATTATGTAAACACAACGTGTTATATGTTAGTCATCACTTTTAGAACATGCGACACGATAATAATATCACGGGTGTAAATTGGGCAAGAACGGATGTGCTCGAGTCTTTTTTTTTCTATCATTACCTACACACAACACCATCTAGCCCAAACTAAGCAGAGCTTGTACTATGGGTACTAGACAATGGATAGACATACATATTATATACTTCTTTTTTATAAATACATACATATTATACATAGAAACACCCAGACCAAGACAAACATCCATGTTCATGCACACAAATGTTTGACTTGTGCGGGAATCGAACCCGCGACCTCCAGGACTATATATTACATTTATTAGAGATATAAATCCTTACTAATATTATAAACGCGAAACTTTGTATAGATGTATGGATGTTTGTTACTCTTTCACGCAAAAACTACTGGACCGATTGCGATGAAACTTGGTATGTAGATAGCTGGCGACCTAGATTCGCACATAGGCTTTTTAACCCGATATTCCTATGGAAACGGGACTTACGCGGGTGATACCGTGGGAAAAACTAGTGTAATATATAGTCACACTTACAGCTAGTTATGACTTTAAATCCTGCGTAATACGAGACGTTATAGTCTACTTGGCACAGTTCCAAACTTCGTGTTGTTACTGAAAATTTCTTTACAGAAAAATCCCAATAAAACATTGGGTAAAACCTTCATGCACTGTAGTCGCATTCATGACCGCTGCACCACGGAGGCAATATAAGTCTGTCTATTTACTACGTTAATATCATAATGTAATTATTTTTTAAACATTTAGGGCCACTTGCAAGACAACTCACAAAATACGTTTAGCACTAAATAGATTTAAAACATCGTGCTGTCAGTCATCCGTGTGAAGGTGACTGAGATACCACGATTTTTTAAATTTATTTAGTGCTAAACGTATTTTGTGAGTTGTCGTACAAGTGGCCCTTAGTTTGGGAATTGGAAAGAACAGTTTGCTCGCCCAGTAATCGAACACAAGACGAATATTATAAAGCTGAAGCGTTTGTTTGTTTGAACGCGCTAATCTAAGGAACTACTGGTTTTAATTGAAAAATTATTTCAGTGTTGGATAGCCCATTCATCGAGGAAGGCTATAGGCTATATAACATCACGCTACGATGAATAGCAGAGCATAAATGAAAAATGATGCCAAACGGGGAAATTCTCTTATGTGAAGCAGACGAAGTTGCGCGGGTCAGCTAGTTTGAAATCCTAACTAATATTATAAAAGCAAAAATAAGTTTGTTTGTTTGTTTGTAACCTTTTCATGCCTAAACCACTGAACCAATCATTCTGAAATTTTGCATATGCGTTGTCTACTTATCATGCCGAAAAAAATTACTGTTCCCGAGGAAAAAAATAATAAATAATAACGTTCTTATGATAATAAATGACGCCACGTGTTTTTCGAATCATGATTGAATTATATTATTACAAGCAGAGTACAACCCGAATTGATTGTCAAATTCTAAATTAACGCGAGCGTAGCCGTGGGCAAAAGCTAGTAATATCATAATTGTTGTAATGTATTTTATCACTCATATGTGAGTCAACGAGTCGAATATCGATGTCGTATCGTCTCAATATCGAATCGTATCGTATCAACATCACATCGCATACCGTGCACACGTCCAGTATGAACCAGTGTGTCTATCCAAGCGATTCGGCAATGCAACGTGATGTACTATATCTAATCTGAAACGCGAGTTTTACGATCACTTTATGCGTGCGCGTGAGTCGATTCATCAGCGTATTAGCATAAGAGTAAACATGGAAATGTATACCTAGAGAATTTCGAAATCTTACCTATCGTATACATATATGTGGATATAGTGACAAGAATAGAAAAGAGTATGTTAAGCTGGTTTGGACATGTAGAAAGAATGGACGAGGAAAGACTGACAAAGAAAGTTTATAAGGCTAGTGTGAATGGAACAGTCACAAGAGGAAAACCTAGGCTAACGTTTCTCGATCAGATTGGAGGCGTTCTGGACAAAGGCCAGGTTAAGAGCTTTTTTAATCGACGGGCGTATATGAGGAATGTGATGAAATTGAATGAAGCCAGAGAAGTGTCAGGATCGTAGCAAATGGAAATCCGTAGTCTCTGCCTACCCCTCTGGGAAACAGGCGTGAATCTATGTATGTATGTATGTATATATGTAAAGTGTATATGTATGTTTATCCATTGTCTAGTACCCATAGTAGAAGCTCTGCTTAGTTTGGGCTAGATGGTCTTGTGTGTATGTGATAGAATATTATTATTGTACGGAGATTTCGAAATGCTTACCGTCGATTTGGAGGTTGGCTTAAATTTGCTCTTTTTTACAGACGATTGTGATTTGAGCGCCGCGGTGGACAATGTTATTGAGTTTTATTGTTAGGTAATTCTCATTCCATATAAAATAATAATAATGAAAGCTAGTATATAAGCTGTGTGTGTGAGAACGGTAAGGCCATAGTCCACCAAGCTAGCCCAGTGTGGCTTAGCAGACTTTACTCATTTCGCACACATCTATACTAATATAAAGCTGAAGAGTTTGTTTGTTTGAACGCGCTAATCTCAGGAAATACTGGATCGATTTGAAAAATTATTTTAGTGTTGGATAGCCTATTTATCGAGGAAGGCTATATAACATCACGCTACGACCGACGGGGGCGGCGCAGTAACGATAAACGCGGTTGAAACCGCGGGTAAATCTAGTATAAAATACATTACAAATGGAAAAAATATATTCAAGAATTCTCTAGCTTTTTTATATATCTATAACTTATGGTAAGGCAGCGACTACGCTACTGTGCTATGATCTAACAAGTCAGTAATGCATAAAATAAGTACCACATAACCTAAGATAGCTCTAAAAGTCAAATTGAAGTCGAAGTCAAAAATCATTTATTTATTTGGGTCACAAAAACAAACTCTCCAACTTTGTAATATTAGTATAGATTGACAATACAAATTTTTGTCTCATATAGACTCGAAGTCACGACACACGACGCAGTGGAAAGGTGGTCACTTAAACGATTACGCCCTCTTCATTCAAACTTCAGCTTTATAATATTAGTATAGATCAAAGTAATAGAGTTAAACTGCCCCCATTATGAGAATTATTTCGAAATACGTAATGAACGAATTATAATTAAAGTCTCATTGCTAACAAAATACACAATTACTAACATTATTATTGCCCTGTACTATGCTTATAATTTCTAGCTCACATCGCAAAGTGAAAGTATGGTTCGTTTATTCTTTCATTGCGTCAAAAAGAGACAATACAGGCACCGTAGACAGTTAAATATAACTAAGAAATATATCTTTAAATATAACTTTAATTAACAGAAATTGTATATTGTTTTCATTTTCGTAAAGGTATGAAAATAAAAATAGAAGGCATTATACGTATTAATATTTTCTTTTTCGTTTAGCTTTTTAATTCCTAAATCGACGCTCGGCAGCTGAAGTCCAAACATACTACTTTTTCTTTTCTTTTTAAATACATCAGAATTTTAACACGTACCTATTGAGAGTTGGTGACAATACAATAAAAAAGAAGGCGCGATTTCTTTGTCGCGAAAAATTATATTGTCTGGATGTAGGTGAATACTCGATTGAACGTTGCTATTACATACAGCACAATTAAGTAAAATCGTGTAATAAATAATTGCAGACATTAGGCAATATGTACTATATTATCTCCATGTATACACCAAATTAGACAGACATGACGATAAAAATCTATTATATGGATAAAGCCATAATTCATTAGCAGACGCCATAAAGCAGATATAATGTTTACGCTAATTGCCTGCCATGTTAGTGCCTACTTTATGAAAATAAGGACAGATTTTTATTCAACGGCACAAGTAGAAAAATAATTTACAGACTGTCTAGGTGCAAATCGAAAGGAACTTCATCACAAAATACATCGATACAAAACGGCGGGTGATGCAGCACAAGGAACAAAGGGTTTACCAGGATTTCGGCGAAAGGCGAAGGTAGTAAATGCCATTCAGCCATCTATAACCATGTAATCTTTGCCTCTGTTCAACAATTTCATGATACAGCCGAGCGTAACACCATTGGAAGATACTCAATGTCTCTTTAAAATATATCTCTCTAACAGTGTTGCCTGATTTATTTTTTGCCAAGTCGGGATTTTAAAACTTTTTGAGTGAAAAAAGCGGGATTATTTCGTCGAAAGCGGGACATAGTAAAAAAACGTATATAATCAGAAGTTTTTAAATATTTATCTTTTTATTTGAGTTCAAATGACGGTTACGTGACAATAGATAGCAAAAATAGAAAATGTATTTTAATAAAAATATGATATTTTAAATCAGATTTACTCTATCGTTAAATAGCTGAGTTTTATTCGTCTTCTGAATAAAAAAAATAAAAAAACAGATCACGAAAAGCGAGACTGAGCCTGTCCCGCGCGGGACATTTAATTTTGATTTAAAAATCGGGACGTCTGGCAACGGTGCTCTCTAACCACACAGCCAAAGCCACAAAGGCAATATAGTAATAACATTTGTCAAGCTTATTGCTATACACGCAATAATAAGTATCATTAAGTTTTTAGAAACACTGCACCTAAGACAAAACAAGCACTTTCATAAACAAGGAAATCCTTTCGCGGATTACGAAACGGAATGGCATAGGCATTTCACTAACAAGCCTAAACCACACAGACTGGTACAAACAACATTCAAGAGTTTCGTAAACCCGTGAGCAATCGTTTTATTTTACTTTCAACAATCAACAAATACTGTACACATTTATTGTTTAGTGTTTCGTGTTTGATGTTTACGTGAACAGTAATTTGGTGACCCGAAGATAGTAGTTTGAGACAGAGACAAACTTCAAAAATCTGCAAATAGTCACTGTTTGTGCAGATTTTAAAAGGTTAATCTATTAATCTTGGTGTAATCTATTACTTTTTATATAACTCATAAACTGAGCCACCAATTTTTTTAATTCTTTCTCCGCTAGAAATCTATTCTATCTAGAAGTAACATAGGCTATATAACATCACGCTACAACCCACGAGAGCGGAGCAGCAATCATAAACGTGGGTGAAGCCGTTGCGGATTAGATAGTAAAACAAAACATTTTTGTTACTCTCTCAGCCTGAGTTCCAGATACTATGCTTTGGTCATTGTGTCTGATTTCCGGAGAACTGACTCATTACACCATTTTAATTTATCCTCTAAATAGGTATTTATTTCCCCACACGGGCGATAATAACAGAAAATTAATAAACTATTTACTTGATATACACCTACTCATCTTCCATACATAAACTTGTTTTGTTTGGTTGGTTGTTTCTATAGTTTGTCGTTTTATACAGGCAAGATAAAAAAGCGTACGGACCGCCTGATGGCAAGCGATTATTGCTGTTTGGCCGTTTGTAAAAGGAGTTGCTATTGCTAATGCTAGGGTTGAAGAATACTGGTCCGCAGGTTCCCTGCTGAGAGTACATCGAGCGCATCTTTATAGAAGCTGGAAACCTTACTTACAAGGTTGTAATGCTGCGATTTTCTGCAAAGAAATAGGACTTCACCAGCTAGCTTGAGTCAGAGCAAAAAGGTAAAGATCACACTTTGTTGAACCCTAATATTAAACAAACTAGGAAACTGATTTCAATTTCCAATAATAGCATTTAACAGCAATTCCATCGAAACATAAAATTACTATTTCATTATTAGTAATTAGTTTCTACCCACGGCAACGCCCGCGTGAATCCCACAGGATCGTTTATCTGTGTGCCACCATTGTCGGCCTCGATGGCGTAGTGGTTAGTATAACCGACTGCCACGCCTGAGGTCGCGGGTTCGATTCCCGCACAAGTCAAACATTTGTGTGCATGAACATGGATGTTTGTCTTGGTCTGGGTGTTTCTATATATAATATGTACGTATTTACAAAAAAAGAAATATATATGTATGTTTATCCATCGTCTAGTATCCATAGTACAAGCTCTGCTTAGTTTGGGCTAGAGGGTGTTGTGTACGTGGTAGAATATTATTATATTATATTATATTATTATTCAATTCAATTTATTAATCTCTCTTTATTCATCGGCGTTCTCGCAATTAAGTAAGAAACATCCTAACATCTTTACAAACCTCCACATTTATAATATCAGTAAGATACATTTTTCCTCGTAACCAGAACACAAGGAGTAAAATAAACAAATAATTTTTAAAAACATTTCACTGTTTTGCATAGATGTTTTGTTGAATGACAACACTCCGTCGCGTCGTGCCGTCAACACAAAGTGCCTAAAAGAGAAAGTAACCTAAAAATACACTGCATAAAACCTCGTTGGATGAAGAAAATATTTTTATCATACAATGGCGCGTGTATGTAATGTAGCTAACTGTCCATCAATCACTTTGTGCGTAAGCGTTATAAGAAAACTCTACAACGGATATACTCAGAAACGTTTTCCGTGTGAGCATGAAGGGTTGTAACGTTTTATCTAGAGTCGCACTTTACTCGAGTATTAGTCGAGTAAATCGACTAATGCCCATGTACCTACTTATATCGACTAGTGTTGTAACCCCTAGGCCGTTAAACGAATGGCATTCTACATTGAACTTGACATTGGTGATGTAAATTCGTGATTAACATGGAATTGTCAAAATTAATGCATAATAGAACTAGTTATTGTAATGAAGCTACATTTACGTAATTTATTGCGGTTTATCTTTTTACATATTAAATAGAAATTTACATATTAAAGTGTTCAAATATTGCAGACTGTTTTTTCGACGGATCTTTACGTATCTTTGTCATGAATTTCTTCTCCTACACTAACGGGTTATACTAAAATGGATTAATTTTATAATAATTTGCTATATAAAGGCTGTTTGAATTGTAAGTTATCATTACAATCTTCTTCAACAAATTTAATATAATCCTGGCAAGTTTAAGATAAGCCTATCACTACTAATTAAAACTAGCTTCTAAGGGCCTTTGTTCATTGGGACCATGTTTTGTAGTTATAAAAACTTATTGCCTATTTCCTCTAAACAGCTTTTTCGCGACATTATCGACTTAAAGGTAAATAGAGATGTATATATCCACAAAAGTGATAAATAGCCTTCGCACTATGTATGTATGTTGGGCGCAAAAAGTGAACACGAATTAACAAAATTGATTTGTAACTAATTATCCGCTGTCATAGATATTAATGCAATCTTTACAACACGCAAATGTTAATTAATTAACGTTGTATTTGTTTTAACACGATATCTAGCACAAACATAAATTAACACACCGTTTGGCTGAGCTAACATTACTTTCTCTCCATGATCGATAATTATTCAGGCGGACTATGTAGAATCGACTTAAACTTGTTTTACTAAACTGCAACTTTGCACATCACAAACAAACTGTTACTTTATCGCTGAAAGTTTCCACCGACTGTTAGTTTGTCCGTTACAAGCTTTTAGAATTATAACTTTGACTATCCGTACATTGTTTATAAGAATTATGGCGCTACGATCACATTTGCGGATAGTGCTGCACCTTAGCACGAATCTACAATTGAATAGGGCAAAGTAAAATTTGATTTTAACTATTACGGCTTGACTTGGGATGTAAGTTAAAGATGTTGCTTAGATCATCTAACAGATTATTTCTGAAGTGGTCCTGCTATGAATATGGTTTCCAGATCCTTAAGGAGGCACTGTACTGTACACAGCAAGGAGTCATTGTCGTTTTCACATTTGCAGTACAGCGGTTTCTCTATTGCAGGATCGCCAACACGCGATTTATAGAGGTATATATAATACCAGCTGATGATGAATGATTATATGGTATCGGTATATACCTCCTGATAATAAGCAACAGTCACGTCTTACCATCAGGTGAACGTAAGTTTCTTTGCTATCATGGTAACATAAAACGTATCGCTGAAATCCATCCATAGTAATATAATAAATGCGGAAATATCTGATTATTACGTTTTACAAGAAAAACACTGAACCGATAATGATCATATTATACAGCTTGATCCTTGGCGAAATCAAATAATTTAAAAAACGCAAGTGACAATGAAAACCTTTTCAAATATTAAATGAAATAGCTTTGTGTATCTATTCAATCTACTGCGCGCGTTGGTTTTGACAAGATGGCTCCTGATCGATGCATAGACAATGTCTACATCTACAGTGTTTATGTCATCAACAGTGTTGCTATACGATTTACGCCATTATACTATTATGATCACTAAGTTAGATCTAGAGGTAGGTCCGTGTTTGCGTCCATTGTTCTAAAAACTAATAATAGCTCGCATGTAATGATACTCTGATTTACTGCCCACTTCTTGGTATGAAACTATTATCTATTATTATCTGTGCACATTTAATTGTACTCTGTTTAAACGCTATTTTGTTTTATAATAGACTACAGCTTGCCCACACCTCGCTCGCTAAGGAGCAGAACTTTTTTCCGTGTGAAAGCACCCTATATCATTCTCTGTACCCCTTACGTGTATGCGAAATTTCATGATGATCGGTCTAGTAGTTAAGGCGTGAAAGCGTTACAAACAAACTCACATTCGTATTTATAATATTAGTTAGGATGATAAATGTTTCAAGTAGTTATCTCGACTGTCGAGTATTGCGGTATTGATGCCGCATGCTGCATGGGACGTAAATATACCTGATTCAATCACAGTATATGTGGTCTTCATATACGTTATTTCAATTTTTGCTGTGTACATATTACTACTTTCTATTTTTACTTTATATTATTACTTTATACTTTCTAACACTAGTGGGCAGTGTTTCAGAACAGTTTAAACAAAAACTTCAAGTCATTGTCACGTTGTAACAAAATTGATATTATGTGCTAACTTCATCATATTTGGAACATCCTTGTTGGTTTCAAAAAACCCTACTATTCAATTTACTCGATAAAAACCAGTGCTAAGATGTTTGTAACAGTGTAATCTCGATTATTTTGTGACACATTCAAATATAATTTGGAATACAGGTAACCTACCATTTTAAACATCCCCTCTTAGTTAGATTTCTAATTACCTTGATATTTGAGAAGGCACTTGACATATTGTTTATAGCTGAACACAAACATAAAAATCTAGATTTTACCCGCGGCTTCGCTCGCGTAAATGTAGGTTAGGTTAGATTAGTAACAATAGTTTTTTGGATGAAAGGTACCCTATGCCCTACTCTGTTCTCCTGACAACACGTATACGAAATTTCATGAAGATTAGTCGAGTAGATATCGCGTGAAAGCTTACTAAACAAACTCACATTCCTATTTATAATATTAGTCAGGATTATCTTGTTTTATTTTAATTATTCGTTATGTTGTTTTAAGTTGACAACAGTGAATTATCTCTAGTTTCTGCATCCCTTTAACACATACGCGAGACAAAAAGAACTCTCAGAATAAAAATTACTATCAGATAGATACCCATTATTTATTATGTTATGCTGAACTATAGACATGATTCAAGCTATGACTGGGATAATACATACGCTCCATACCAATTAAATTCCAGTTAAAACCGGATGGCTATACTATTATGTAACAAATGTTCATAAAGCTAATCAATAGGGATAAATCATGATCTTTCCTTGCGGAAAGAGTCCATTTATTGCTTTAATTCAAATAAACACTCGAGTTCAAAATGTGTCATATTTTACAAAACTGTAGGTATAATATGCAAAATAAATTAGAATCGATTCATAATAATTGTAATCGATATTTTAAGTTTTATTGCTTACTCTAATTATTATAAAACTGTAACAAAGCTGGGTATGTTTATTGAATATATTTTAAGAAGCTAATTGGAATCGACTATTTGAGAAATCTGATCCCAAAACGACTATTTAATATTTGAGTTTGCATGACTGTTTTTCACTGACATTAAGCTAAAACCGTATTACAGATTTTGATTCGGTTTTTACAATTTATAGCTTGGATTTCAACTTAAAATATAAGCTAGGCTTTACCTAATTTCGTAGACCTAGAGATACGATGCATAGTAGGTGCATGAATAGTATCCGGACAAACGAAACCGCAGCGAACCCTTAGGTATGAATTCAATTTGAACTAATTATAACCTATTTTTGTATATTTATAAAAACTTGACATTCACACCAACTTAATTCTGAGACAAAAACATAGTTTAACTTTGACAACCGATTCTATTAGGCAACATGTTTTTTAAAATTAGAGTTCGGTGAAATCTAGTTATATTCGTGTTTATGGTATAGGACACATTCGATTGGTTTAGTATATCATATAGTCGTACTAATTAGCTGAAAGTTATAGTTATAAAATGTTTTACAATACATTTTAAAGCCTACACTACACCTTGCTCTCCTGTTTTAAACACAATAAGTAGGTTCCTACTTATTTACGTATGTATACATACGTATCTATTACTATGTACGTATGTACTTGTATATAGACAACAATAATAATTGCATAGTGATGTAGACACTTCTATAGCAAGAAATGAGTTACGTAACTCAGTAACTGTGTTGCTAGCGTTATAATTGCTTCATCGTAACGACGTTACGTGTATTTTATAATAATCTTTTAAATATACACGAGATATATTTAACATAATTATCAGAAAACATTGAGCGATCACGGTGTGTGGGAGCCACAAATGTGTTTAAGACTGACAGAGGTTTAGTATGTTTTGTCTAGCTATGTTTAGATTCCATAGTACCGTCTATGGAACAATACCACCGTGTTACAGATAAAAAGATTACAGTAAATCTCAATACTGAGCTGAAACAATCTGTAATACGCGAGATATTTAAAAAAGATAACAAATTGGAAGGATTGGTTTATAGCCCCAAAATTAGTTTTTAAAATTTTGCTATAACGAAAATATATTACGTTCGGGATTTCATTTTACAATACGAACGAGTTTAGTGAAAAATGATATTCATTGCAATTAACCTTTCGTTAGATCATACAGCGGCCTAGATTTCTACAATCACGTAATCCCGCTCGTTTGATTACAAAAAGTAATACCAAAAACGAAACACATACGATTCAAAACTCGTATAATAAAAATTGCAATTTTGTTTTGTACTGAATTTTTTTACGTAATAAAATGTATTTGGATATCTAAGTAATATTTTAAGAGAATCCGCGGTTATATACACGTTATAGTAGCCTATGTCCTTTTCCAAAAATAAAGCTATAATCCACACCACATTTTATGAAAATCGCTTAAGCATTTATGCCGTCAAAACAAAACAGATTTACTATCACATTTATAATATTAGGCAAAAAGTTACGGATTTTTTTAACACGCAGATTTGTAAGTTTTCGATTAGCTAATTATAAGTACGATTAAAGACATTTTTTGTAGTTATCAATTATCATTTACAGCAAATAGTTTGTAATATCATCATGTAATAACAAGTTCATATTGACGCATTGCGTTGTCAACCACTCGAGATACGCTATACAGTTACAATAAATACTTTCTATTTATATCTATCAGTTAATTTAATTATAAAATAAATATAGTTATCTCATGCCTACAAAACAGAATGTGAAATATACGAGAAACATACATAAACGTAATCGTGTGTATGAATTAGACACATAAAAAATGTGAGTTTCATAGCGTCAGGAATAACGGTTAAATACAAATGAGCGAAATTTTTGTATTCGCGACAAGTTCCGAGTTGAATAAATAAAGTTTGAACTAAGAGTTGAGTCACCACACTAGTAGTTACGTATTGAATAATATTTTTACGAGATAGATAAAGAAAACCACACGACCCAACTCGACTAAAATACGATTTAACCCATTAGCGGTTACATTTTAACTGTTCAGTGATCGATTCCATTTAATCACGTTATAATCAGTCAGTCGATCAATCAAATTACTATTTGTAACGAACCATAAATTAAATAATCAGTGTCCCCGCCCTATTACCTCTCGTTGCAATTACAAATTCAAAGATGAAACGACCTCTAACTTGGGCAAATACGCGCATTCCCCTCCATTAGATTACGGGGGTTATGAATAAGTTAAAACATTTATAATTCCGACTCGACTTTCACCACTTTCATCATAGAAAAATGATAATAGACGACTTTGTACATAGTGATGAAACAATTTAACAAGTCAAAGTGTGTAACAATGAGCACTTTAATGAAGAATCTACCGTGATACCACACCGCATTGTACCCGGGATCAAAGAACACATGTTTATAATTGCAAATGCTCGAGTCGGGGATAAAATGAAACTCGGGCCCGATTACCACAAGCCGAGTAAGCCGGGTATCAGTTTTGTTACTTCGATAAAACGAAAATAGTAGGCTGGCTAACAAGTTACTGGTTCTAAATTCCTATTCAACGCGAGTAAATAACTATGTAAGCGAAGTGGTATGTCACGTAGCGTGGCTTTGTTTCGCAAATCGTCCTCGTTTAGCGAAGTTAGCCGCTCGACCTAACCAAACACGGCGCGCGAATAAACACGGGCGACGGGCGACGGCGACGGGCGTCCTACAGGTAGCGGATGACGAGTAGCAGCATCACCGCGTGACGTAACGCGGCAGCGCCCTGCTGCCGGCCGTGGCAGTGCTGCCAAATGGGTTACGAGCGTCATCCGCCCCACCCGCACGCCCCACGTCTCATTACGATCATGCACTCTTTCCCTTGGCGACTAGACGGCTGCCAAGGTCACTGCGCCACGCGATAAACCACCGCGCGCCGCCACCCGGCACTCGGCCGCAGCGGCGAGCGCATACACCACCACATCGCGGCACGGGCAGGGACACCCGACTCTACGTTATCAGTAAACAACAAAAACACTCACCTGTTCTTTTCCAACTCGTTATGAGTCGTCCTGGAACAGAAAACATACAATATTGTACGACTTGCCGACACTTTGATAACACCACGTATGCTGTATAGCACCACTATGATCACACATTATCACTGCACTTAGCACTACACCGGCCGCACTCACCTGCTGCCCTGCGATTTCTTCGTCTTCGGCCGCCTGCCGCCGGAGCGAGACTCTTCGTATGCCGGTAAACTCGACGCGTATCCGTGCTCCGCTTCTGCAACAAAGTACACTGCCATTCCGTCAAAATCAGCTGATTATAGCACGGCAAAAATAGACGGGAGCCATGTTGACGTGTGCGTGTAGTTGCACTCGATTGACAATTCAAACAAAGAAAATCCAAATCACCTCTATCGCGCCTTTCGATGAATTCAGCAGCTTGGATCAGAGCAGCAATACTCATATTTATTGTATCCCGGTTGAGCACAGGTATTCACAAACGCAAAGCGACTTTATTCGATTAAAACTATAAATAAAAGTATCTATGCGCTCCGAAGTTCACGACTGCGTTTACCGATGTCAAAAACACACTAGTCGACTCGGGACGCGCGACCGTGTAAAACGGTTCGTGATTTGTCGGCAGCGCTCGTGCCCCGCTTCGTGAGCCAATCACGATGCAGCAATGCCCACAATAAAATACCTGGGTCAATCACGTGAACTTTGTGTTTCCAAACAAAACATTTTTTTTCTATGCGCTCTTTGTAGTGTAGTTGGATATATTGAGGAACTTTTATTTTCTTGAATAATTTGTAATGCATGTCGGCTTCGCACTGAAGTGCACTCACGGCATTGACTCTGCTTCACAATAAATCAATGTTATAACATGAAAGTTCCCCCATTCATCGCACAGGAAATAAAGTTTTTTAACGTGCCGCGAACTCATTATAGCATTTAAGCATTTGATATCGCATCAATTTGCATTAGTAAATTTATTCTAATAGGGTGTTTTAAATTCTTATATATCAAGCAATAAAAGATTATGATTCACATTTGGGAAACACTTTTAATATTTAAAATGTTTAGACATGTCTTGAGTGTATCATTTAGGATCTTCAGCATGTGAATTCTAGCGAATATGACTGGAAGCAGATGTTTGCGGGGCTCCTGGAAAGAGGAACAACTGGCTAGAATGTATACAGAATCTTAAAAGAATTTTTCGAGTTAGTTTTCTAGTTCTGAAAGATACTTATTGGCATTTGAATTTGAAACTTAATATTTTTATAGCTTTCATTTGTAATAAATGAAACTGTTTATATTATGGGATGTATAAAGAATTTTTGCGTTATTTTAATTACGAAATACATTATTTTCAATATGTTACATTTTCTTTTTATTTTTGTATACATTTGAAAATAACATCCTTATATTATTACTTACCACTAATATCCTGACTCTCCTATAATACTGGCTGAAGACACGGACCATAGAGCATAGGTAACTACATATTAGATGAGGTCTAAATTCACATAAGTCATCTTTTATATCAACACACATATCCAAAAGAGATGGCAGGCCAAGAATATAGTTAAATATTAGACACCATTCATCCTGTAACAATAATTTGAATTAGATTTTGCATTTTGAGAAGTTTTCTTATACATTTCTATTTTTATATTATACTAGATGTCCCCGCGGTTTCACTCGTGTTTACCGTTACTATGCAGCCCCTGTTGCTCGTAGCGTGATGTTATATAGCCTATAGCCTTTCTAGATAAATACACTATCAAACACTACAAGAATTTTTCAAATCAAACTTGTAGTTCCTGTGATTAGCGTGTTCAACCAAACAAACAAACTCTTCAGCTTTATAATATTAGTATAGATATATATTTTTTATATTATTTGTAGTCAATGAACAGCAAATTAATTTTAAAATTATTTTTGTAATGTTCATGATTTGGTAGTTTACTATAGAATGCTGTTATTGTTGATACACAAAACATAAACTGACCTCTTGTGTAAGCAATGCAAAATGCACTTCATCAAATTTAGGCAATTCTGGATATGTGCCTTCGTTGACTTTGTCATTGTATGTCCTTATTATAGTCTCCAGTCGCGCACAATTGTACAATATAAATGATGCACCTGCAACCAAATGAAATGGGTTCTTTATTGGCTCATATTGTATCGCTGAAGGGTATTGCAAGGTCAATGCATGCAACCAAGGTTGTTTTACTAATCATTTAGATGTTGGTGTATACTTTACAGTTAACTAGCTACAATGATATCAGATCTGGTAATATAACCTCCTTTCAGAGTAAGAGCATATGTATTACTAAGACTTCATAAAGCAATAAATAATGTCTAAGTAATAATTTACTAATGCTCAAACAATATTTATTAGTAATATACAAGGTCCCTCATTCAATTGGGAAAAATGAAATGCAATCTTTTCATAAGTCAAACACAACTATTGTTCAATGGCAAACATTATAACTGCATAGTTTTAAAACATAAATTTAGTGATAATTTATCTTAGGTAGTTATAATCACCTCTACTCGAACCAAGAGCACAATTTTCAAAATAAATTTTAACAGCACTGCTAGGTTTTGTTTGCAATAATTCAAATGCTGCTGCCGATTCTCCCAGATGAGCTATGAACTCTTTCCATTTTGAGTCTGTTGATACTCTTACACCATATTTGTGCTGAGCTATCAGAGTCATTTCACTTTGCCTTATTCTGTAAAAAAAAAGTAGAAGGCATTGGTTATTTTGGAGTTATTATTGCAAGGCTAGTTTGCTAAAGTATGTATATGAGACAAAATACAGCAAATATTAAAAAAATAAAATTTAGTTAATCATGTTTACCTAATAAAATCTTCAGCTTTGATGTTTGTTTCTTTTGCACCTGTCTTTGCATTCAATACTGTTCCACAAAGAACTACATGGCATCCTTCCTTCTTACTTGTAGATTTGCAGGTAACAAACACAGCCGGATCCAAGACATGAACTGAACAAATATTTTTAATGACATTGCAGACATATTTCGTACGCATCGAGGTTATGTCACATTGATCTTCACAATACGGATCTAAGTAAATTGTAGAACATCGATCTTGTATTCGCTCCGATATTACAGCATTATTCCGCAGTGCTTCTAAAAAACCAACACGTATAGCCGGAGGTCTTTCCAAAAACAAATACATCCGACTCTTTTCCACCTTCACTTTATGTACAGGTAAATTCCATTTTTTAGATTCTTCTACTATACTTTCAGGTACTTTATTTATCACTTGTAAAATTGTAGTGTTTTCTTTAGCAGCCACTTTGTCACAAATGGCAAATTCATGCCAGGATTTAATCGAAATTGGAAAGCTGAAGTCACCGTACGTCTGCTGGTTATCGTTATGTTTTTTCACTAATAGTCCTTTAGGTTCCTTTTGTTCACCAGTCAAACATAAATATATATCTTTTGTAAAGCGTTCTATAGTGTTTTCAATCATTTTACTAAAATAAATGCAAATAAAAACACAAAATTCCAACCAAAACACGTGTGACAGCGACTGACATTTATAGCTTTGACACTGACATTGATCATAAACAACACACGTTACGATGTCGCAATATAGATTTATTGGTTTATGGCTGCCGATGATTATCGTCACAGTAATAACTAAAAACATTTGGTTACTGCTAAGCTTTTATTATTTACGTATATATGTAAAATATAATTTAAAAGATTTTACTTACAGCTGAGACTAATCGATAAAAACACCAAACTATGTGTTTATGGCTTAAAATAGGTGACGTTGCTGTGACGTTGACATCTCGCAGTTGTCAGTTTGACAAACACTCGTATTGGAGTAGCATATATTTTTGTAAAATCCTAAATTTTAATTCATTTCTTTGCTAGTCACTAATCGTTGCATTTATAACATAGAGTATGTATTAAATCATAAAATGGTTAAGAAAATTAAATACTTTTTCCTTGTGTACGTAACGTGGCAAATCGCAGTGGTCTCTGCAGCCGATCATCTGCTTGAAGGTATTTATTGTGGAAAAGAAAACTGTTATGAAGTTCTAGGAGTCACAAGAGAGGCTACAAAAAATGAGATAGCAAAGAATTACAGACAGCTTGCCAAAAGGTTTCATCCAGACTTGCACAGAGGTCTAGATGCTAAGAAAGAAGCAGAGGAAAAATTCAAAGAGATCGCGACAGCGTACGAGATTTTGCGAGATGATGAAGAAAGATCTGATTATGACTACATGTTGGACAATCCCCAGGAGTACTATGCTCACTACTACAGGTATTACCGGCGTCGTATGGCGCCGAAAGTGGACGTTCGCATAGTGATCGCAGTTACTATAACTATTATATCAATAATACAGTATTATAGTGCGTGGTCTAAATACGATACCGCTATCAAGTATTTCATGACAGTGCCAAAGTATAGGAATAAAGCTCTAGAATTAGCCAAAGCTGAGATGAAAGAAGAGAGAAGAAATAAAGTAAAGAAGTCTAAGGCTGAACAGAAAGAGGAACAAGATCGGCTGATACGGAAGGTTATTGAAGAGAACATGGACATCAAAGGTGCTTATGCTAAACCAGAAATAGTTGACATATTGTGGGTGCAACTGATTATCTTGCCTTACACAATAGCATATTACATATATTGGTATCTAAGATGGTTTTGGAGGTTCACCATACTCAAACAACCATATGGTGAAGAAGAAAAATTGTATTTAATCAGGAAATTCATGAAGCTTGGACAGCATCAATTCAATGCCATAGAAGAGCAAGAGAAACAAGAGTTTTTAGATGAGGAACTTTGGATTAAAGAGAACTTTAGAGTTTGGAAAGAAATAAAGGATGAAGAGGCCAAAAAAGCTCTAGCAGAGAATAACAAATATAAGCAGTATAGGAGGTATATAAAACAACATGGAGTCGGCAGGATGACGTTTGACGATTCCTAGCTTCGTGATAGTTGTGATTTATTTATTAAAGGTTTGGTCTCTCCCCAGTGTGGCATTTTTTATTGACTGTTATCAAATATATTTTAATTTCTTTTATTCTTTTTGAATCACCAATAATTATACATGATCAAATAAAAAAATAAAACAATTTTTACACAATTCGTTACTTTATTTAATCTCTATTTGTCTCAACATGTACTAAGATGATTTCAATACAATTAATCATACAACACATTCATAATTTACTTTACAATCATCACAAATGGCAATTCGTTAAGGCATACTAACACATCTGGTGCTCAAACATACACATACACAGACGCAAGGCAAGTTACGTGAACAATTACATTTGTCTCAATACAATGTAAACAAAGTTTGTACACATAAAAAAATTATTGAACAGTGTGCCTCGTTTATCATAGACAAATTAGTAAACAACTGAGATCCTTAATTTAAAAAAACATAATGCAGTGACCGCAAAACAAGCAATCAAATTACATTGGCAGTGCTTCTGACTCTTAAATATAAATTTTAACGATAATTCCAAGAGCGAAAAATTAAATTTGGAATGTTTATACATCACTATTCACAATCATTCAGCTGCTGGCATCACTCTTACTTTGCTTTTTATTCATATACATATTACAAGAATAGGGCACCTTTATTGTGGTTGTGTGTAGGTGTTTGATCATTAACAACACGTATGGCTGCATGTAAATGTGTTATTACTTTGATTTATACATGGTCAGAAGAAAACAAGCCAGCTGTTATATTAAACAAACAAATAGTTTGACTGTGCGTAAGTGAATAGTTTAATTATAATTCAATAAATATTTATATACTTAAGGCAAATTAAAAAATCGATTTCTGAAATGAATTAAAATAATATTCATTTTTATCATGACAACTTCTCTTAGCAGTCCTTGTTCTTCAACTAACCTTTCTGTTGTTAATTCTTAATTACTTTACTTCTTTTCGTGTGGTTAGTGGCCAACCTATTGTCAAGAGTTTTAGTTTTTACTTTACTATGATCAGTTCAAAATGAAAATAACACAATTTACATCATTTTCTTTACCAATTCAACCTATCTATCTTTTACCATATTTTTTTGTAAGGGCAATGTCATTACAAGAAAAATATGGTAATGTGTTACATGATATTTTGTAATTTTATTTCTTCTCTGACATAGTATTTCATAATTCTGTCTGTGCTTTACTGAGGCGGATCGAACAGACCGAGTTCGATGCGCCTCAGTAAAGCTAATACGCCAAGGCTGTCGACAATAGTAATGTTACCTAACTAACAAAATAAAAATTAATTTATACGCTTGACTGACGATAACAAAACTAGTGAAAGTAATAACTTTATCAACTATAGCCAACGGTATTGCGAGTGATCAAGTCACCTGTCGCAAGTCGACATTATAAATATCTTTATTTAAAAAAAGAACATAATATTATATTTTTATTTGAGCCGTGATAGAAAAAGGCAATCTAGATATTCTATTAGTATGTGGCTAAATAACCAAATGTTCGTAATTCAAATTAAATAAACTATTTGCACAGGTGATTGGTGACAAATGTGTATTTGTGTTAATTGAAAAATAATTAGTCCATCTGTTTCCAATTGCCTTGCTTTGAAAAGGTTTCCACAATGTTGACTTGCGCAACACAACCATGTTCATATTAATAACAAACTGTACTTATTGCTTTAAGAAATAACTAGTTTATGTGTCCGGAGATCTTACAGTAATGTGCATTGCCAGTTAACTACCGACATTTGTACAATTATATTATTTATTATTCACGTTGTTATATTTCAGTATAATGGTCATTCCCTATTTTGTGATTAATATACAATTTTACTCGCAAAACTGCTAAACTCTATTATGTAATATTTTCAACCTTATTTGTACAACAAATAAGATTGGAAATGGTTAAGGTCTTAGTCAGTTTTGCTAATCTATGGTAACATTATATTGCATTTAAATTTAAGGCCTGCTTTGTTTTTAATTTGTGACTTACGATTTTACCGATTCTAATCATTTTTATTACGAGATAAATTGAATAAAGCCGCTGGAATTGCTGCATACGCTAAATGCTAATTTTATACAATTTGATATTAAAATCAAACTATTAAAATGTAATTGCATCGGTTACAGCGGCTTCAGACTCTTATTGTCCACTCGACAAGTTTCTTTAGAACAAATCGTGATCAGGTACAATATAATGTGGCGTTTCTATTAAAAGAACACTTGTAGAGTTTGACATAAAGTGGAGGATATTATTACAGGAATCAAATTCATATCGTCCGTTTGAAAAACTCACAGTAAAATATATCACTCGTCAAAATATTATTAACATGTTGCAATTACGTTGCATAGGTAACTGACACTCGATAACCAATGTTAAATAAATATACAATAATATGCAATTTATTATGCATTGCGGTGACGATAAAAGCGACTTGTAGGTAATAATAAAATAACTATAAAGACAACTTACTGCTAACATTTTATACAATCAACAACTTTATATAATGTAATTTTATATAAAAGTGTTTAAGTATATAAGACTGTGAGATTTCCAACACATGTAGGTACCTACATTTATTTGTTTACTTTCCGAAACACGGCTCCTACGAATCAAGATAGAATACATATTTTGTACACACAATTTCTTTATACAATATCGTACTATAACGTAGGTACCTAGTTATGTATTTACACAAAACATTTATTTAAATATAAACCTCTCGTTCATTTATTATTGGGGAAATACAACGTTTCATATCGATTCAATATTTAGTTATACGTGTCTATCTACATAAATAGTATACACAAAATAATGATTCTAGTCTTTTTCAATGTGCTATTTCGTTTCAGATCGTTTGTAAGCTAAACCTTATTAAATCTTATTTACACAACAGCTAACCAATGTTATACATCCCAGGGAAATTATATAAAAAATGTGTAAAAATAACTATCGATAATCTGTTGTGTAAACGTATATGGGCACTTATTCATCGGATTGAATAGTCGAATAGTCGTCTATAATTTACGCATAAAATTACCGAAGATGAAAAAGATTAAATTAAACTAGGTACTTAAACTTGTAAAGCTAGCACGCATGTGACAAAAAGTCCAGTAAACAGTAAATTAACAAAATCTTTCACTAGCTGCCTATTATTTGTCCTTACACTAACAGTAGATTAGGTGTAACTATAATCCGCGAGTGAAAGCTGCGCACGGTCGAACGTATCAAAACGTCTGTGTTTTAGAAAAAACGACCCTATGTGCCAGCGTTTAAAGTGTAGGTACCTATAATTCCACCGGGATTCTCGATAATCTCGGCTCGAACTATAAATGGGATAGGGTGAGTTTTTCTGGTACGTTTCGATAGTTCGCACTGAAGTGGAACCGTACTATTCAATCGTCCGAACGCGGCGGTAACATGTCACTAGGTGTCGCACAGTCGGGCAGTCCACTGAGTTCCTGTAATAAGATGTTCGCTACGACTCGAGGTCGGTGCACTGCTGCGCCCCTAGCGTCGCTCGCGGCGCGCGCGCCTGGGCACGGCGACGTGCAGGGCGCGCCCTCACACGGGCGTCTCGTGGTCGGCCTCCTCTATCCGCCCGAGGCGCCACGCATTGGGATCCGACGCTAATCCCGCCGAACAAAAACATACATATTAAAATCTCTTCACTGCCGAAAAGTCCGGCAAAAGCTACACATGTCAAAAATTTACCGTAATCTTTTTTGCAACGAAGCTTGACATGAACAGAGGCTGCAACGTAGGTTTTCAATGTCACAGAGACGGACACGATAAGGAAGTTGCAACTGCCTTTAAAATTGTTACGTTAAAAGAAATTCTTTGACATGTGTATAGTGCGGTAGTGTTTGGAAGTACGGTTAGTGTGGACGGGTACCCTGTAAACCTCACAATACTAGCCAACATTCACACAAGCGAACACCACGTGGTACCGTGTTGTGCACGTGTCGACGACTGTCCCGACTTTCACATTAGGTATACATATAAAACATTACATTCCCAGAGGAAATAAAACACATATTTTTTGTCTGAAATCTACTTTGACTTTATATCTGTATACATCTGTTTTTTGCCAGGAATCTGGTATTTTAAGCAGCTTTGAATTCTATTGTGTGGAATTAAAGTACATTTCAGACGTATCACATATGAATGGCGTAACATTTGGCAAAACATTGATTCATAACATAAGCGCAACTTGTCAAGCGGACAATGCATTTGTGTGGATGTAAACTAGCAAATGTGACATGTAGGTATACTTAGACAGTCTAAAACATTAATAGGTACTCAATATGTAAGTATGAGCTTATGTTACTTTAGGCTACGTTACACGTCATTCACTCGAACTACATCTTTTCATACATTTTCGAATAGTGCCTCTAGTGACACTATAGAAAAAGTAATCAAAATGTATGGAATGACAAATCGACAATCAACTAACTCAAAACTGATACTAGGACAACTGATATTTTTTAAATATATCTTCATTAAAAAGTAAATAAAAAAACGAATTCACTAGATAATAAAAAAGGATTGCGTCGTGGTTTAAACTGTCTATGGAAAGCCAAAAGGCGATGGTAATTACTTTTAAACATTTTAAAAATGGTAAGTGTTAGTAAGTGAGGCAAAAATCAATGGATATTAATTTTTAAAAAAAATGCAAACTTATGGGTTTTAGATCAACAAAATGCTCTCAATCATTGAAATAAAATAAAGATTGATCTAAAATCCATACGTATTTACGTGAAATAGGGTGAAACAAATAACGAAAATAAAAAACAAAAAATATATTCATTACCTTGACAGTCGATCTTCCAAACATGCTTTGGGAGTTCGGGCAAAGGAACGGACAACGGGATACTTGTGATTATATGTAATATCTTACGTATACTATTATAATTATATACTTAGTGGTCAAAAGGTAACGCTATTCTTCGTTAAAGCATACAGTCTAAGATCAGAGTTGATAAACACAATTTATAATATATACAGACATTACAGACAGAATTTACAAGCAATGGAAAGAGACACTCAAACTCGAATCGATTATTACAATTAAATGTTTGTTCCTACAACTGCCTCAGGATTTCTCAATAGCATTTGAGGCATTGGTAGTGATAACTCTACTCTCTCTCTCTCGACTTAAACCAGTACACTATATTGTCTATGTGCATTAGTGAAGTCAGGTACAATTTTAATAAAATAAAATTACTGGCAGATAGAGGTTTTGTTTACTGGCAACTCTATGGCAGGCTCCGAGGCAGTGTCTCTAAAGATTTAAAAAACGAGTTGATGAAATATTTCAAAAAAGGAATGGAAGATGCATAATTATTTTAGCGGGCAGTGAACTAGCTATTGTAACATTTTGGTCTGTGTATCAAACATCTTGGAACAGAGAAAATTTTGTATGGAATCCATTTAGAAAATTGTGTTTATAACAACGATCTAATATTAATAATTGTCATCACATGCATAATTATATACTAATAATAATTATTACTACTAAGTTAATAATGATCATAAGACTAGTACCAAAAATACTCATACACACATGCTAATATACTTATACTAAGTAAATAAGCTCGTCTAATAACACATTATGTATTACGAAATGTTTAAAATCGAGTTTTATATCGAAGCGATTTTGTTAAGCATCACATAAACCACATAGGTTAGAATAAAAGGTACCCTAGAAATACTGAAAATATTTATCTAAGAGTGATTAAAACACTTATATTGTGAGAAGAAAATACTTATATGAATAGTAAAAATAGATTTGTAAACATGAGAAAGATATACCTCCTAACAGTATTGCTACTGGTTCCTATTTCTATTCGTTGACCATTCATAGGCGGTTTAATTTCTTGTGGTCTCAGGTTATAGAAGATACAGTATATTTTTATAATAGTATTGCTTGTTTTTATAATACAAATTAAAGCACAACAGTAGCTGCAATGTGCGTAAAACAATACAAACTTTTAAAATTTTAAGTCATGGACGAATTATTTGACAAGAGTAGTCTTGTCCCTAAGTAACCTTTTTTATGAAAGTGATATGACAGTATTTTTTATACATTACTAAATAATTTCTATGTGTAAGTACTATTTTTATCAGAAAAGACATATTCATTTAGATATTAATGTCATTAAAAGTTGTTATTAATATTTAAATGTTAGTACATAAAATATTTATATGCGTGTCTACATAAGATGTACATAATTATATGTAAGTATAATTAACAATATGAAAATTATAATAAGTACGAAGAGTTTAAAATACTGTTATATTTTATGTATAATAAGAAGTGACGATGAAAATCAATGCTAAAATGTCAGTATGAATATAAAATTTAATATAGTGTTGCCAATGGCAATATTAAATGCGTATGTTTTTTTAATGTGCAACTCGTGTAGCTTTTTTAATTATATTATGGGTTAGGTTTGATTAAAACGGTAAAAGATTTCATCGAATCACTTCTAGGTTGTTTTGTTATATGGTTCTTATTTGGGGAAAAGGAATACGGAATAAGTCTAATGTACACTTCACAATTGTAAAATAAAGTGAATAATTAAATAATTTATTGTGGAAAGATTTGTAATCAAATGTATATAAAAAATCAACTTAGAATATCCTTGTGTTTCTTAGGCACATGAAGAAAGAAAACTAGTAATTTTTTTTTGAAGTTGGGACTCGTTATGGATTTGAAATACGAGGAATCGGCAGCGAATTGATAAGCTCACGATAAAGTTAAAATATAAAACATTTAGAGCTGAAAACACGAAATTGTGAATAAATAGTCGAAATGAAACCGTGAAGTGTAAACTAGAAAGAAGGAATTAAAGGTGGAAGGCGGGAAACGTTGGACGAGTATCCGGGCGCAGTAGGCGAGTCTCGAGCCCGTCCCGCGCGTCCCACGTGTGTCGCGTCGGTCGCGTCAGCAGTGGCTGGCGCGGTGCGCGGCGCGGAGAAGCGGCGCGTGCTCGCCTGCGCGCGGCGTGACGTCACCCACACCACACGTCATCGACACGGCACAACCACAACACCATACGAACGCGTTACGCACACCGACCTCAGCGCTCAGGTACCCACTACCGAGTACCCAGTTCCGACTACCGACCACGGGGGACATCACACCAAACCCTCTGCCATTTTTCATTTGATTATTATTTAAACCCCGTAATATAATTCATAGTTTAAACTAGGAAGTAAGTTTGTAATTATGTCACAGTCTAGCCAAGGCCAAATTAATTAAAACACTAAAACAGTCATGCGGCGGTTAAAGACAAGATAAGCTAGTACAGTCCCGCCATGTCACCTGTCATCTTCGTTGACAGTCGTTGGCAGAGTGCATGGATTAGCTTTAGCAGGGCTATGATACAGGCATAGCTTTTTTTAAATTAGTTTATCTTGGCAACTAGATAATTTACTTTAAAATCACGTCAATAATTTAAACTATACTTAATATTACAGGCGTTTAGCTGCCACAGATCAACAACTTCATATGCCACAATGGCAAAATATCACCAACACTATTTTATATGGTAGTACAGACTTTACGTTCATTTGGTTGCCCTCGACAGCAACACACTTTTTAATGTATGGCATAAGTATGTATATAATGAGGTGACACAAAACCAGCGTGACAAAAAGTCTCTGATATGCGTTCAGCTTTAATCGATTAATTGAAATCGAGTGAGGTGGCTACTCTGTCCTCCGTAGTCACTAGTCATTCAAATATTATGGTGCAGATTTAGAAATAGTTATGTGATGATTGTATTAGCTAGCGATACTATGTAAAAGACTCCACGTACGATTAATGAGCTAACATCGATTACATCGTTTAGAATGTCTGCTTTATTACAGTGTTGCCAGTGAAAAAAATATAACAAACCGACAATGTCACACCACTTGAATTGTAAGTATTACCAGCTATTAAACCCATAAAACAGACATAAAAACGTAACATTAAATTAAGTACATTTACGAACAAAAAGATTTTTAAGTAAATACTAAATATTACTCACTGTCGTCACTTCAATACATATTTTAGTAATTTACTAAAGAACAGCCAACATTATTTACAATACTTAAACAAAAATATAATGTAAAAAGGTAGTGAAGTTTTAATAATATTTTTAAATAGAAATAGTGTAGATTTTAGATGCTTTAACAGATTTTGTAGACAAAAATGTTAAAACGCAAAATTTATTTCTCAGTTAAGACTTAATGTTCAAAAGCCATCCTTATGCTAGATATTTAACAGCAGTTACACTCGTTATTGACGAATTTACTACCTTTAAATATAAATTCTATGATTCTCATTCCATTTTATATCCCTATATCCCGTTGTCATTTGTCATTATCTAAATCAGTAGTTCCCAAAGTGGTCCAGGTGGAACCCCAGGGGTCCACGGGAGATTCTATGGAGGTCTACGTGGACGTCAAAAAAAGGGGTCTACAATTCGTAAGCGACAACGACAATTTATTTGCTTTCGATAGTGAAGAACTAAAATGTTGGCTTGACTTCACCTAGCAATGTAGGCAGATAATATTTAAAGAAGCTCAGCGACTGTTACTTGTAAAAATTAAAATTCTTCCCCAATATAAATACGAATGCTAAGGAATATGGTAGAAATGTAGCTGCAGGGGTCCACCGGAACCAGCTAAATTTAATTGGTCTATGACAAAAGTCTGGGAGCCTCTGATCTAAATAATATAGAAAACCGATGGTTTAGTAATATTCAAGCTAATTTGACATAAATATATTATAATGAATAAGATTTATCTTGACTATATTCCTTTCTGTTTCCTCAATCATTTTGATGTTATGTTATAGTCCACATCGTTAGTTCAATGAATGGGCGATTTCATATATTTGAGAGAACATTACAGAGAACTGTTATACATGCAATGCAACATTTCTCGGACGTAGTATCGGAACGCAGATCTAAACGAGGCACTATGTTTTTTTTATTGTCTGAGATTTCAGTAGACATGAGGTTAGCGATAATGAACATGAGAACGTGCTGTGGGATCAAACTGAAAACCTCTGCGTGATATTTAACAACTCTCTCTATTACGAGATTGTAAACAAATCTAAAACTCAATAAGCTTCAATCGACAACGTTGGTAAACGAGATGGCTGTAGATACATTTCATATAAAACAGACATTAATAATAATTTAACTTGATCTTCAATAGACGACAGTGCATAATAAAATTAAACAAGGCATAAATTAGCTTCGATAATATTAATAATATCCTAACAAATACAACAATGATGGACATGCATCGATTATGTTGAAGTTTTGAGCATTTGGTTTTTAAATAGAACTTTTATATACTTATTTTTTTACTACTGTTGATGGCAGAGGAACCAGCCCGGCATCTAATGGTAGCTGGTAACTACCACTCATGGGTATAGCTGTGTTTTTGGTATCATAAAAGCAATTCTACCACAAACAAACCAAGCCGCAGTCTTTTGTACCACATAGATGGTGACACGGCTTATTAGATGGTAAGCATTTACAGTAGTTTGGGCATTTGCGTGAATCGTTACCCCAAGATGAAGTGGAAGAAGGGAAGCAGACAGGGAAACGAAAAGGAAAGGAACCGGAAAAATTATTGAGATTGCTAGGCTTCTCACTCGCCAGACGATACGCAACAATACGGACGCCTTCGTTGCCCAGTGTAGCGTTTGTCATTATGGCGGCGACAAAGATCCTACTAAAGTGAAGATGTTTGTTACTATCTTATCTTATGTGGGGGCCAGTCAGTGTAGACCGGCGACACTTCGACCCAGTGGGATCTTTTGTGTCGACACTCTCCCAATATCGTTATTGTTCTCGGGTTCGAACTCACTTCGCGCATCTCTGACTTTCAGAAGTTATATGACTTTTCGAAATTATGTGCGTATTGACTGATAATTATATATAATGGCAGACGACTGCCAAAGATGTTCATGGCAGCCGGGACCAACGGCTTAACGTGCTCTCCGAAGCACGGAGCAGGCGGTAACTGTCAATCAATACGCACATAATTTCGAAAAGTCATATAATTTCCGAAAGTCAACAGGTGCGCGACGTGGGTTCGAACCCGAGACCCTCTGCATTGCAGTCTGTTGGTCTCCCCATTGAAATATCGCTGCTCTGTTTGTTACTAACTCACACATAAAACATTGAACAAATTTGAATGAAACTTAACACCCAGATACACCACACCTAGACACATAAGATACTTTACTGTGACACGCCTGACCTTGAGATTAACTAGTGAAAAATACAGTTGCCTCGTCTGCCACCAACACCAACAAAATAAAGACGGCGGCGTACACTGGTCATCGCTCCATTTCATAGTAATTTTCGACGTACCACAAAATTACGTCACAAACGGTAGCTACAAAAGCCAATTGCTCAAAAGCCAGCAGCAATCAGTCAGTAGCGCGTATACCTTGGAGCTGTCGGTTCAGGAGTGCGGTGATGCCAGGCCCGTCGCCTGCTTTCTTCACCACCAGCATGGGCTTGTCCTCGCCCTCCTCGTAACTGTTCGGCAGGTGACCGTTGCTTACCGCCATGGTTTCGCTCACCTGGAAGTCACATCGTTTTTTATGTAGCGCCGCAAACATAGTTTTCATGAGGATTGAATTGAACGCATCATTTTTAGAATCACTAGTATCAGCATATATTATAAATGTGAAGGTGAATTTGTTTGTTTGTTACGATTTCACGTCTAAACTACTAGACCGATCATCATGAAATTTTGCATACATGTTATTAGGGGTACAGAAAAGTGTACCTTTCATCCAGAAAAAACACTGATCCCGAGAGATTGAAAATCATTAAAAAATCTACATGAACGCGAACGAAGCCGTGGGCAAAACCTAGTAATTAATAGAATGGAGTGTTGCTTGGGGCAATCTGTTGTAGATCATCATCATCATCATCATCATCAGGCTATAATAGTCCACTGCTGGACATAGCCATCCAAAAAAAGAGAAATATTAATATTTCTCTTTTGTTACCAAAGTGTCTACAGCATGCGTCTACTTCAGACTTTTTTAGTGGCAAACGTATTGACGAGAACTTTAAATTAAACTACTATATATCTACGGATTTTATCGCGCTGTTTATTTGACATCCGTATAAAGTAGTTTAATTTCAATGAATAACATTCGCGTAAACAGAAGACAGTATTATGAGAAGTTTAAAGTTTGTGTAATAGGAAATTTTAATATTAAAGTTAAAATCATGAATCAAGAAATATACAACGATAGTAGTAAATAGAAATCCATAGTCACTGCCTGTCCCTCCAGAAAACCCGCGTGTCCATATTCGTATGATTTACGTAATATGTTGCCTAAGCAATTGCACACATACTACAACAAATACAAATAATCTTGAACCTACAATCAATCAACACAAATCACGCCAAATTTATTCGAACCCACCAATTCACTTCTATACAAACCTCTCCAACAACAAAAAAGCAATCCACAGCGAAAACAAATTGTATACACGTACGAAATCAGATCGTATTATTTCTTCGGGTTCCTTTAGAACACTTATAATATTGTGAACACAAAGAAAATCTCAGTTCCATTCTAAGAGTAATTTTTTCGTAGGTTGCTTTTCCCCGGAGAAATCAAAGTAACACGTTCGGATCGAGATTTCAGAACATAATGCAACATTAGAATCAGATATAGGACACTAAAATTCCTACTACATATACTTCTAATATAAATAATTGATGTCTTCTTCGAATGAAGTTTTCTAATACCTTGCAGTTTTAACGACTTTGAAATACACTAGACTATTATATTAAATACATTGCTAACTAATTAAGAGTGCGCCGAGCGTAAGACAGATAATGACAGATCTCTTGCGGCGCATATTCAAATCGACGCGCGGTCGCCATAGTAAAATTGTATGGAGGATTTGAAGTGCTTTTTTGATAAATATGTATCTTTATTGTCAACCAATAACTTAAATATTTGGGACGGACAAATTGCAATATAACTATTTATGTTTCGTTTAAGCTGTAAAATAAGATAGATTTCAACTGTTATAATCTAAAAATCACGTAACACGAGCTTACGTTTTTCCATTTTTCGTGCAAATTTGCGTAATTTTGTAGGCGAAAATATTGATTATTTAAAGTTTTTTACACTGAGTACTCGTAAACACATTCATTGTTATTGTAAATGTATATTTTATATTTGTATGAAACAAAAAGTGTTCATTTTATTCACTTAACTGTGACCGCCTGTTTTGGCACATTTCGCTCGGCGCAGTCTTAAAAATGGTACAACATTTATATTTTACGAAATAATTAACCTGATTGGATAATATTACAAAAAATGTTATAGTAGCCTTTAACACAGTACAAAGTAAACTTTAGAGCGCGCGTTTAAAGTATGCACTGTAAGCTGCTTAGCGTAGTTGGAAACATTGTAAACATTAATATTCTACTGAGTTATAGCAGGATCTATTTATTTCTGTTCGCGTCTAATTAGACAAGGGTCTAAAGTTGCAGTAGTTACGTATGGTATACTTATTAAAAATTATTTTTGGAAGCAAATGAAACTAAAATCCGTAATTTCATAACACCTTAACACTTTAAATCGTCCAGTCTGGATATTTTTCCATACAAAATATTCGTTACGCCATATTCACAAAATAATAGTATATATATTGAAAGCTATGTGGCACGAAAATAGAGTTTCTTCTACGTAAGCGTTTTATTTTGTATTTTAGTAATTTTAATAACAACCGATTATTTCTATAAAAATGTGTAAACATTACCTGAAATCGTCAATCAACTAATCCTAATCCTTACTAATCTTATTAAAGCGAAAATGAGTTTGTTTGTTTGTTACCTTTTCAAGCCTAAACTACTGAACCGATCATCTTGAAATGTTGCATATACGTTGACAGGTGTACAGAAACGGACATAGGCTACTTTTCATCCCGAAAAAAATTACTGTTCCCGAGGAAAACAATAATAACGATTCAATAATAATAATAATAATTCTTATGATAATAGATGGCGCCACGTGTCTTTCGAATCATCATCATCATTATCACCATCATTTCAGCCTATTGCAGTCCACTGCTGGACATAAGCCTCCCCCAGGGTGCGCCACAAGGCCCGATCTCGATTCATGATTGAATTATATTATTACAAGCAAAGTACAACCCGAATTGATTGTCAAATTCTAAATTAACGCAAGCGAAGCCGCGGGCAATAGCTAGTATGTAATAAAAATATAAAGGAAATAAAAAAATTGCATTAAAAAAGGCCTGTTCGAAGAGTAGAGCTTATTATAATACAAGTCAATTTACCTCTTTTGTTATAAGAGCTGCTAAGTGTGATTTCGCTAGTTACCATAACATACCCTACGTTTACTCGTATAGGTACAACAAACAGGAACAAATACCGACCTGCATGAGCTTATGCACCACATCTCTGCCAAGTATGTGGTCGAACACCGCCTGGAGGAAGGCGTCCGACATGATGCTCAGTTTCAACTTGTCACGGTGCCACACCAGCACTCTAGACTCCTCCATCGCCATTATTGACACCTGCAAATATTATTGTATAGCTGTTTAGAACCAGTCACTCATGGTGAGGATAGGGAGTAGTAGAAACGGAGGAAGACAAAGCCAGCTGATATGAAGATCGTTCCGATATGAGGATAGGGGAGGAAAATCTAGAATCTGTCAGATTATCTACCTCTTATGAAAGGTCGCTCCGCTTATGACGAAGGTCTCCCGTGAAGCAAGTACTAGTAGGCCTATTCCAAGAAATATATGTAATTGTGAGTACAACCGTTAATAAGTGGCACAGCGGCAGTGTATGCGGCTGTCATGCATGAAGTCCTCGGCTTGAAATTCCGTCGGGCAAAGTGTTATAAGCTTTTGCTGTTAATAAATTCTTAGAACAAAATCATAGGCCTGTGCCTAACTTATGGTTTTGTTCTAAGAATTTATTAATAATGTATGGAAAAATTCCCAGACACCGTGGTAGCAAAACGGTGTCTGGAACAATTTCCACACACCGTTCTGCTAGTACGGTGTCTGGGCATAGGCCCCGTTGACGCTAACAGATAGACTGGCGAGTCTGATTACCTATATAACTATAGGTAACTATAGGTAATCAGCGAAATAGAAATAGACTCATCCACATAACGAGAAACCTAAAACCATGGCTGTAGGGAAATGAGGGTGTAATAACTACCACTTGAGGATTATAAGCGGGAGAATACGATGTAGATATGTATATTCTGGATCGAGCAATTTAGTAATGCAAGCATAGTTATGGCTTTGTACAAAAAACCGCCACCATCTTCTGATTCTTTTCCAGACATTGAGTTGTTAAGTACTCCGTACTAGAGGAGACATCTTAACGAATTTGTTTGTAACACGAGTTAGAGTGCATGCTCTCATCTCTAACTCAGTGTGCGTCAGACGACACTGGTACGACACGTTAGAGGACAAATCAAACCAAATAAAAAAAAAATACAATAATCGCCTAAGCCTCAGTTCCTTTAATTGGACGTACTTTCTGAAAAACGTTCCAACCCACAAAGTTAACATATTGATTGAAGTTCAATCCCGTATTGCTTCTTCATACATGTGGGTTGGGCTACTAAGTCATGCTTTCATATTTAGAGTGATAGTACAGCTACCAAATTTTTCCAGCTAGTACCAGTAAGTAGTAACCCCGTGACTAATTTGCTAATAATAACTCGATTTTGACCCGAGTGTGGGTTGGAACGTTTTTCAGAAAGTACGTCCAATTAAGAATGAGAAGTTTAGTGCGAACGAGTTGTTAGAAACGAGTCGTTTCTACTACGGACACTTAAATTTTGACAAATTTTTCATATAAAACGTGTCAAAAATTAACTGTCTGTAGTTGAAACGACTCCTTTCCTGATTTAGAAACTGGGCATGCCATTTTTGTACCTGGTTCTTATATCAAGAAACGAGTCGTTTTAGCTACAAACAGTAAATTTTGACATATTCATAGAATAATTGCCAAAAATTAGCTATCCGTACCTACGGATAGTTAAGAACACGTTTCTTGAATAAACGAATCTGGCCTAAGTGATTTAGAGAAGATACACTCTAGTGGGTTACAAATAATCTAGTAGAGATGTCTCCTCTAGTTCATAGTACATATAATCTCAATGTGTACCGAACGGTGAAACTAAATGCAAATCCCAGATTAGAATCAAAAGGGAATTTGCGGTTTGTGTAAACCGTCTGTCCTGAAGCCAAAACTTTTATGTTCCCAGTTTTATCTGTGTCTACGTTTGAGGTCAACATTGTCTAAAGGCTAAAATACGAGCAATAAAGCCTGAATCTAGACCAGTGCGAGTTCGGTTGTTTTCATAGCATTCGAATACTGCGGCGTTTTTGTTTAGTATTTAGTAATACGTAAACTTATTAAAAATGCTATGCTGCCGTGTCATAAGGAAAAAATACGTATCTGCCGGAAAAAAACTTTTTGTATAAATATACTGGCAGATGTGCGTCTTTTTTACTGATTCCGAATAAATTTAAATCTCAATTTCGAAAAAGAAATGTAGATCCGTCTTTTTCCCTTATGACGGCAGTATGCAGAAGTTATGGGTGCAATCCTCTAGCAAAGTTTGAATCTAGACCGGTGCAAGTTCAGTAAGAGTTTACATAGCATTCTTCAAATGATATGTACATAAGCTTATTAAGACTGCTGTGTATATGACTTTGGGTGCGAATCTCGAGCATTATTGAGATTTTCCTTGAAAAAATTCTTAGTAGCAGCGTCTGGAACGGTGCCCGGTAGACTGGCAATAAGCTTGCTCTAGTACGTAGGATTTCAAACCAAAGCTGGCGAAATATGGATGTTTACTTTTCTGTGTAACCTACTGCTTCAGGAATATAGGCAAGAGACTATGTGCATACGTATGCTTATTAAATCCTTTCTAAGTGGAAGAAACTGGCGTTTAATTTTTCGGTTACACTGCGAATGAGATGGCATGCACGGGTAGTACAACATACAGAAAACATGTGTGAAAATGTTACTATTTTGGTTAGTATTTTTACACATATTTTCTGTGTTTCACGTGTTAGCTATGTTGCGCCTCAAAGGGGTTAAATCCCTTTTCCCAATCCGCAAGTGAAATTTTTTGTTGTATACCCGATATTAGTCTATGGGATCCACTAACCACTAATAGAGTAGTATGCGAGTTTACCACCTTGTTAAATAAAAAAGGAAAGTACGTTTATTTTGACAACTCACAAACCCATTCATAAATTTCACAATAGAGAGTCACAGATATAAATCATAATAAATTCACTTTTACTTGCGCACCGAGCAGGAACAAAGACCTCCCACACAAAACTGTGTAACGTTACATATATTATGGTAATACATGACCGAATGAGAGTGAAATCATAATATAATTGTATAATAGATAGCAGTATTATGTACAGTTTCACCCACGTTAAATGAAAGACGTTGAATCCCGCGCAAATGCTGGCGAAGTGTGGATGTAATATATCTCGTCTGACTCCCAGTCTACCACAAAGAGACATAAAAATATTAAGTTTTCTTCCAAGAGATTTCCAATAGTATCCCGTAATTAGGTAGATGGCGGTGTTGTAGACTCCCGAGCCCGTACAGCCGTTGGTCCTGTGCCTAATACAGTTCGGTCGTGTCGGATTGCCTTTCCATGATTATGAGAGTTAAGAAATACAGAGTGCCCTTCTATTTGCTTCTATAATATCTTCTGTGCAGGTGATTAGTCTCTGCTGGGATTGGTCGCCCTGACCGAAATTCGGTCTGGCAAGACATTATATAGTATTGCCGCGTGAAAAAATTACATGTTCTAAAGCATAGCTTGTAAAATGTATTAAGCTTTGGAATGTTCTATGACTCAAAAAAAAAATGCTTCCGTTGCGCGATCTGACCCGTACGGGGGAGTTAAGAAAACTCGTGATTGATCGCGAAAAAAATACCAAAGATTTTTTTGACTCCCCCGTAGGGGTCACGGACGCGCAACAAACGCAACGTCTATGACTCCACCGTAGGAGTCATGGACGTTTAAGAGTTTAATGTATGTGTAATTGTGGCTCAAAGCCCTGAGTCTTTTATGTGTTTCCTTCTTCCTTCAATCCTGGGTTCTTTAAGCGGGGCGTGAAAAAGCATCTTCTCAGGCCGTCAAAGTAGAGACCTCAACATCGCCTCGGCTACTGTGGGTGCGATGTGGAGGCCACTGCTCTTAGACCACACGACTGCTTAACATCAGGTGGAGTGTGGTCATTTTGACGAGCAAAATAAAAAAAAAACAAAAAAAATGTGGCCACACCTGAGTCTGTGTATACACAAGTTTACCTTAGACACCCACGCGATTAGAGGCTTAACTAAATAGTTACACATCAAACAAATGGAATACTCATTTTCAGAGTTCATTCCTATATGTTAAGCGGTTATAGAATAACCCCGACTGTCGCATTGCATGGAAATAGACAACATCCTCGCGACGCTATTTCCTGTATTTGACTGTCGCATTGCATGGAAATAGACAACATCCTCGCGACGCTATTTCCTGTAGGTAAGGAAATAAAAATACAGATTGTATCTCTGGTTTGCGTATACTTCAAGTCATTCTCGAGCTTCGGGCTCACTTGGATAAGAGGTTTCAATAATGTTACTTTGCAGCAATGCAATTCACGTATATTTAAATATTTTATGTTTGAATAATGTATTTTTCAACAAGGGGCGAATATAAGATCCGTCTCAAGTTTGGATTTGGACTGTACAAGCACTTTCATCTCATAGGAGATCGTAGTTTTATAGGTACCTATTATGTTTCTGTGACGTGCAGGATTGCAAGAATTTAATAAGAATGCGGTGAGCTATCACCTAATAACGAGTAGTTTTTTTGCCTATTTTAATACAACGATACCTTTTGCAGAGACACCTCTGCGAATGAGTTCCTTGGTATTGCAAGCATCAATAAGCTACGAGAGCGAGAGCATTATATGCCTGTGTGCCACTGCCACCTCAGTAGTATAAAAGTAATGTATTATAAAACAAAAATTTGTCATTTTATTGATAGTTAAATATTTGTATGATCCTGTTCAAACAGATATAAACGAGATGGGTGTAAAAACCCAAGATTCAACCTCTTCGTCTTCATGTGACCTTGTGACCCCTATATCTCGGGGTCTTTTGACCCACAGGGCCCATATTCAAACTAGATCGAGGTTTGACCCCAAGGTGTCTGCACACCAAGTTACAAGTCAATCGGTCCAGTGGTTCCGGAGTTATGCCTGTCACTAACAGACAGACACACAGACCCACATAGTGTTTTCATTAACCTCTGAAGAGGACTCGGAGGTTAATAAACCCGTGTATTTTGACTATACAGATGGTATAATGGTTTACGCGGTCGCTTAGACACTGCCATCACGCTGAGTGTTGTGAGGTCGACCCCCATACAGGACAAACATTTCTGTGATTCACAATTACTTGTTCGAAGTCTAAGTGTCCTTTGTGTCTGTTGTTTTAATATTTGCAAATTATTTAACAACATAGGAATTATACCTTGTGCTAAAGATGTCTTTTTAACAAAGAAATTAAGTAGTAAAGAGTAAGAATAGGTAGCATTACAAACAAAAGCTGCAGGCGTTCTACATTTAAAAGGAATATAAAACATAATTTAATGATATTCAGGCTCGTGCTATATCTAAACAGTTTATGACATCAGACGACCTTTTTTCGCCACCAAATACATCGGGATTATTGTCGCTCTTCGCACAATACCCATGATATAAATAGGCACGTGTTGCCACCATATAATAATATGTTCTTAAAAAGGTCAACCATTAATGGGTCTCGCCTTTATTGTGCTACTTATACCGGAGCCGATTTGGGTCTCTGGAAGAAATGGAAGAAAATTGATTGATGTAGAAAGTGTGTAAGTGTGAATGGGATAATCGGAAAGGTGAAACCTCTATAAATGTATTTGAGCCATATCGAAGACCTTTCATACTATTAAGCTAGTAAAGAAATATACGAGCCGGCTGTCTAGATTTCCAGGCTGGCATTCGAAATCATTGCAACGAATCCATTTTTGCAGACTTTCGTTCAATGGACAAATATAGCAAATGTTAATAATTGTTAACAGTAAAACGCCAACTTAAGGACTCAGAAAATCTCGTTGCGATCTTCTATCGGAAACAGGTGTATGACAGGATATTCCTGAAGTGGTTGCCCAGTTTTAAGCGATGATTTCGCTGTGCCGTACATTGACTATGGTATACATTGACAAAAGGCTAGGTTTTTAAAAAACTCTGGATAATAAGTTTATATCGAATGTGATGAAAATGGACGAAACTTTTAGCTTCATTCATTTTAAAACTGATATAACTTTTTATGTGTCAGGATTATGAGCACATGGAACTTTGTCTTATCTGCCGTCCTTTCTGGGAAACAAGCGTGAGTCTATGTATGTATTCCCAAGTTTTCGGCGGTGTGAGCCGAATATAAATGAAGTGCATAGCTCCGCTTTGAGGATCCAGGAATCTCTAATTGCTGTGTGTGTTTTATAACAGCTTCTACCTTTATTGTTGGATGGACGTATAACAGTATCCTACTAATATGATAATGTGAAAATTTGTAAAGAAGATGTTTAGATGTTCGTTGTTGTCGTTACCGATAAACGAATTTAGCTGGAAAATAAAATATTGGCAGCTAAATTAAAACGTAAGTTACTTTTTATCCTAGGATGCGTTTCTATGGGGTTTATGCAAGCAATACCACAGTTAGAGGCTAGCACAGTTTTATGTTGTTTATATCATTAGTCTTTAATTAAATAAAGACAAACTCACTCATACCACAAGCGTTGGAGAAAAGTTGACAAGAAAGTATCGTGCAACCAATGCGGGCTCTTCTATTTCGTACTCATTAGTCAAATTTTAAACAAAGTGAATTTGAATGAAAATCATTTGGAGCTTGTACTTGCTCAATCGCCAAATATTCTTATATAGTAAAAGACACGAAAAATCTACCAGAAAGTAAGTAAAGGTAACCAAAAACAGAAGTCAAAGGAGCCAAATTTAGACCGGGTCACCTTTTTCGCTGACTACGAGCCTTAGTAGTAAGTCGATCGACGAAAAAGAGAGAGGGTTGAATATACTTTTTCAGAAGAATCTTTCTAACTACGTCATTAGCTTATAGATACCACGGCAGAAATACAACCATAAGACTGGCATTTTTATACGTTAGACCTACAGAAGATACGCAGCCTTATGCAGTAATATCTCTATATTCATGATAAACACTGTGTACATTATGCACAACCGTTATGTACTGAATGTTATGAAAGTGAATGAAGCCAGAGAAATGTGTCAGGGTCGTAGCAAATGGAAATCCGTAGTTTCTGCCTACCCCTCTGGGAAACAGGCGTGAATCTATGTATGTATGTATTTATGTACTGACCCGGCTAGGCAAAAATACCAATAGGTCTTTTTTTGCTAAATAAAACAATATTAACCATAATCCGACTATTGTTTCGTGACCTTATAGTGATACAAAGACATTACCTGAAAAAACTCGTCCGTGGACACCCCGAACCACTCCGGGGAGTCGAGGAAGTGGTGCGGGAACACTATGTGAAGCGCGCGCTGGTTCTGTGACACCACTAGTCTGGAACATAGTAGGAACATACATTACACCACAACCAAATGTAGTATACTAGATTGGAATACAGAAGGGAGTCGTTATAAAGGAAAGAAAAGCCTGTTGAATAAAACATTGTTTCGGTGTTTGGTTTCATAAACGTAGGTAGATATTTTTTTTATTTTTTATACAATTAAGGTGGCAAACAAGCATATGGCCCACCTGATGGTAAGTGGTCACCGTAGCCTATGGACGCCTGCGACACCAGAGGCATCACTTGCGCGTTGCCGACCCTTTAGGAAAGGAAGTGGGATGGGGAAAAGGGGGTGATTGGGCCTCCGGCACTCTCACTCACCGAACAAAAAACAACAGTAGGAATACCTACTGCTATTTCACGTCGATATTCTGTGAGAGGGTAGTCCTTCCCCGGTCGAGCCGGCCCATTCATGCTGAAATCAACGAGGCTCTACTACATCACAAGATATACCTATGTATCAGCAGTCGAAACCCTTACTTTAAGAAATTAAAGATGAGATGAAAGGAATGGAAGAGATCTCCCATCAATACCACCCCATCTTTAATTAATTTTGCTGGGGGATCGGCAATGCAAGATTTATACGCCTAGTCGTAATAACCCTTCTCGGTGATATTTATTCAGAGACGACACAAGAAAAGGAAAAGGTTATGGTCACTTGCAAACTTTAAATACTCATATTCATGTCGGCTGTACGTTTTCTTTTTTATTTAGCCCTGTGGGTTATACAACATGTAACATACTAAACGCAGATCCTGAAAGTAGTTTGTTCAAAATCTGCTACTGAATTAATTCCAGCAATTTTAATAAAAAAAATATTACCTAGGTAAGGTAATTTTTATCCCTAAATAATTAAAACGAATTAAATTATAGTCACCCATTTATTAAACAGCTAATATAAACGAAAATGTATCATAATTCAAGGTAATAAGGTTTTTGATGCAATAAAGGCAATAATGTTAGATTTATTGTAATATACCCATACTATCCGCGCAGAATAAAGATAACTAATTCGTTAAATTAAAATATTTAAGTACATAAAAGTAACATTTTAATGAATATCTTATTATTACGATTTAATAATCTAATTGGGGTGTTTGGGTACTTATCATATGTGGGGGCCACTCAGTGAGACCGGCGACACTTCGACCCAGTGGGATCGTTTGGGTACTTAGTCGAACAACTCGCGGTGCGACCCGCCCAAGTACTATTTCAGAATGGCATTGAGGTTGTGCGTTATATCTGTGACATGTTGTATATTATTGGTATACAAATATTATGAATACGGTAACCGCTTACTGTGAGGTCATTAGGATCCCTTACCAGCTTAAAATTCATATAAAATGTTTAAGCTGTCGGTTATCATTGTGTACGTTCTAACTCATACCTATGACCACACCTTCCAGCTACTTGTTATAGATGTACGTAAAACTGGGTAGTCGTTGTCCATCTTAGTTCGCCCACTTTCTTCCTATACTAGCAGTAAAAGCTGTACTAACCATATTAAGCTCACTAGTTCTAATTGCTAAATATAGATTTTCTTCGCTGCGCAATACAGGATTTTGCATAGCAACATGTTAATTTAGAATTAACGTAATCTATCGTGGGAATCTAAACCTCATTAATGAATCTATATAACTTTATCTAGACACGATTAAAATGAATTGTGTCTGAACGCCGGGGTGCGAATATTGTCTATGGAATTGATGAAATTTAGCATCATTCCAATTTGGACCCGTAGGATCAGTTTGAGCTTATATTTAATTAATTAATGAGTCACCTATTATTTGAATAAATATATTATTATTATTAAATGTACAGATTATCTATACTTATAATAAAACTGTAGAGAGGTCAATTCTTTACATTGAATATATATTCAAAATTAATATTGGAGGATGAATGGTGATCGATACTGATGACAAAAATGCAATCAGTAAATTTTTTGTCTGTCTGTCTGTCTGTCTGTATGTGCACGCATGGGTCAAAAACTACTGAAGGGATTTTAACCAAACTTGGTACGATTGTAGTCCATACTCCTGGGCAGGTTATAGGCTATATAACATAACGCTAAGACACATAGGAGCTGAGCAGTGACGATAAATTTGAAGCAAGTCGGACGAAAATGCGCTTTCGAGCTCTTATCCTCGCATACGTTGATCATACTCCAAAAGTATGTATTACAAAGATGATGGTCTTCAAAAGATCTACAAAAAAGTCCTTAATAGTATATATCTATCTTTTATAAATTAGCCACAATAACGTGTTTAATCGTTAGGCATTTCTTTAAAGTGTATTAAAATACATAAATATATTGTATTTCACATAGATATATCTTTCAAACTCCCATATTCAAAAAGTACACTTTAATATTTATATTATAAAAAAAAATATAGGAATCGGTTTATAAACACACAAGATATAGATGAAATAAAACTTCCAAATCTCGCCGCGCCAGTATGGGTACGGCTATACGGTTGATTTTTGTTTAACGCGCGAAACGGCCATCCGCTGCATTTATAAAAAGGCGGGGGCGCTCACGCGCCGACTTCACTCACATTTTGTTTGTTTGGTTGAACGCGGTAATCTAAGGAACTACGGTTAAAAATTAGAAAAATATTTCAGTGTTGGATAGCCCATTTATAGAGGAAGGCTATAGGCTATATAACATCACGCTACGACCAATAGGAGCGGAGCATAAATGAAAAATATTGCAAAAATTAGGAAAATTCTCTTATGTGAAGCAGACGAAGTTGCGCGGGTCAGCTAGTTTAAAATAAATATATATTTGCAGCCCAGGTTTGACTCGATGTGTTATTGAGTTTTCTGTTAGGGTATTCTCAAAAGCAGTCCCTAATGGACTCGTCACTACTTTTTTTTTTTTTATTTTTTTTTTATTTTGCTCGTCAAAATGACCACACTCCACCTGATGGTAAGCAGTCGTGTGGTCTAAGAGCAGTGGCCTCCACATCGCCCCCACAGTAGCCGAGGCGATGTTGAGGTCTCTACTTTGACGGCCTGAGAAGATGCTTTTTCACGCCCCGCTTAAAGAACCCAGGATTGAAGGAAGAAGGAAACACGTGCCTTGGCAGAGAATTCCATGCCTTGGTCGTTCGGCAGAGATATGAGGACCCAAACTTTTTGGTACGCGCTCTAATCGACTCTACCGTGTAAGGATGGCATCTGAGCCCAGCACGCGTTGTTCTGGATAGGAAAGGGGAGGGCGGGATAAGGTGGAATAACTCTTCAGAGCACTCCCCGTGGTATATTCTGTAGAAACATGCCAATGAGGCAATGTCTCTACGGAGTTGCAGAGGTTCCAGTGAACTCGTGACCTCTGGATCTCCGATGATACGGCGGACAGCCCGCCGCTGTAACCGGTCGAGAGCGTCCAGCAAGTACTGCGCGGAGCCATCCCAAAGATGAGAACAGTACTCCACGCAAGGGCGCACTTGTGCCTTATACAATAGGCACAGTTGCCCAGGCGTGAAGAACCGCCTCACCCTGTTCAGAACTCCGAGTTTTCGCGAAGCTTGCTTAATGACGCTCTCGATATAGGTTTTCTGGTTAAGGGAGCGGCAAAGATCCATACCTAAGATGGAGAGACTGTCACGTATCACCAGTGGAGTGTTCTTCAGAGAAGGGAGGGGAAGGAACGGAGACTTTTTTGTTGAGAACGCGCATGCCTGGGTCTTCTTGGCGTTGAACTCGACCAAGTTCTTGGCACCCCATTCGTAGATGCGGTCCAAGGTCCGGTCAAGTTCACGACAAGATTCTGCCTTTTCCCCTCAACCTCAGCCTGTTTGGCCCCAGGATGTCCGAGATATCGCCCATGCACGGTACTGTCGTCCGCATAACAATGTATGTTGGCGAGATTCAACATATCATTGATATGCAGAAGAAAGAGCGTAGGGGATAAGACAGAACCCTGAGGCACTCCTGCATTGACCTGCATAAATTTGGAAGCGCGACCGTCGCAAAGGACTCGAATACGACGCTTCTGCAGGAAACTTGCAATCCAGGTGCATATGGGAGCTATAACGTATTAAGGAGTGATCAAAATATGGGTGTGTAAGCCGCCTCTGCTTACCCCGCCGAAGTTAACAATCGTTATTTTAATTTACATGTTAGACACTGACAACTTTGACACTAGGTACTACCTGCACAAAAAGAAATAAAAGATGTCATGTCTTTCATTTCACGCGTGACTAATTTATGCTCAAAGCGCTCACTTAGCCAGAGAAGGGAAAGAAAAATCAACCTCGTTTATTGCTAGCTCATAGCCACTAGCCAGGTAACTTTGGCCCAATGAGGCATTTCGTATTTTCGACTGGAGTCTACCAAAGATCGTTTGAACTCAAGACAGAATATACTAGGGCTGAAATTGGGTACTTACTTTTTACGTGGGCTTATTTAGGCCACAATTAACTGAAAACTCAAGTTAGGTACAACTTAAGGTATCTAATTAATTATAAACGACTAGCTGTCCCGACAGACGTTGTCCTGTACACACGAAAAAAAAAGAAAAACCAAGTCTAAACCATTCTCGAATCCACATGAACACACACCAAAAAATTTCATCAAAATCGGTCCATCCGTTTATTCATATTCATTTATTCATAAAAATATAAGCTTACAGAGTTATCCAATTCGCTTATATCTATACTATTTCTATACAAAATATACAAAATAAAATAAAAAATTAAATTAAAATTTACTTATAACATACAAAGAACAGTTTTACATTAACTTACAATATTTAAATTAAAGGCTACTATTATAATATCTATTGAGTATCATACCTATATATTATCTAATTATTTTATCTAAGTAAAGGAACACGTTTTTATAAATTATGCTAGGTTTGTCAAAGAATATATCTGCTTCTGGATTGGCCTTGAGAAAACTATTTATTAATTTAACGGCTCTGGAAGTGGGGCTGTTATCTGCGTGTGGGGAGCGCCACGTTGGGGGACAGGAGAGAAGATTGTGCTGCCGCCTACCAATACCTCGCGTGTAGTGGTCCGGTACATAGAAATGTATGGACTCACGAACTTCTGGGTTATCTATTTTGTCAGTTATCAAAAAATAATAATAATAATTTAGGAGGAGTTTAATTACAAACACACGCACAGAAGATTTATATGTATACCTATATAAAGATACATAGGTGCTATTGTGGAATACTTTATTAATATTACACAATAAGAAGCACACTGATAGACACAGGGATGGAACTTATAGCATCGTGAAAAGTTTTCTCTCTCGTATACCGAACAACAAAAAAATGTTTGTGTGTACCAGAGTACACAGGTAAGAAGTGAAACTTCTTTACGACATATCAACTTTAACTAATTTTAACAGATTTATGTACATTCACTGATACTTACAATCAAAAAGTGAGGTTAACCTCAAATAAATATTAAAATTATGCTCATACGTGTTGAATTTATAAAACGAAATATATAATCACTCTCACTTTTCTTGTAAATTCACTTAAATTTGAATAAGTCTTTTTATTTTATCACTTTCAAATTAATATATTGTTATTCTTATTTCAAACCAAACTTCAAAACTAATATATTGTTGTTATTATTATAAATATATTACATTATATTCTTTACGTCACTATACTAAACTTTGATAAAAAAAGCAACATGGCGCGAAACCGAAAAACGTGACGATTTTTTTTTAACTGCTACAAAATTTCTCCCATACGTCGATAAAGAAGTTTCACTTCAATAACGACATGATTACTCGAATCGTGTAAGTTGTCTACCATTGTACCGTGCCTAGTGTAGTTGGTTCAATTCTCACGCTGGACAAAAATCCTCCACTAATAGTGATTCCATGTCTGGGTGTTTTTTATGCCTTGACGTTTGTAAAGTTTCATGCTATGACAATATTAATGGTACGACCGAAACTGAGCAACAAAATAAGCTTTTACTTTCTAAGCGTGCATTTATATACATACTATATAGCTTTTGCCCGCGGCTTCACTCGCGTTAATTTAGAATTTGACAATCAATTCGGGTTGTACTCTGCTTGTAATAATATAATTCAATCATGATTCGAAAGACACGTGGGGCCATCTATTATCATAAGAACGTTATTATTGTTTCCTCGGGAACAGTAATTTTTTTCGGGATGAAAGGTAGCCTATGTCCGTTTCTGTACACCTGTCAACGTATATGCAAAATTTCAGAATGATCGGTTCAGTGGTTTAGGCGTGAAAAGGTAACAAACAAACAAACTCATTTTCGCTTTTATAATATTAGTTAGGATAACCGTCTCCAATCGATCTTTATTCAAGTCAATGGCACACCAAAAATACAACCACTGTGCCGCTTTAATCCACATCAAAGCAAGCATAAACTGCCAATCAGCCGTGTCTGCAGCCCCTTTGGATCATTACAGCCCCAAAAAGAAGCTCCACGTTCACAATAAGCGTTATTTAATAAACCCTTGTTACACGAGAGAAGCGACTAATTAAAACGTGTTGGTAAACCTGCGCTGCGGTCGCAGCACGCTTCGCTAGTTCATTATTTTGCGATAAATTACGTGAACAACACAAAATTGTTATATGAAATACTGCTTTATGTTTAGATTCTAATAAAGTAATATACTGCATAGTATATTTATGGGTATAGTCAAAAGTGTATTAGACATTTTTTCAGATAAGTTTCCTGAAACTTCTCTAAATCTAAATGTGTCTAATACAAAGATCCTATGTAATAGAGGCGAGTTTACTGCTATCAAGAGCAGTGATAGCTAAGTGAGGAGACCAACAGACTGCAATGCTGAGGGTCTCGAGTTCTAACCCACGTCGCGCACCTCTGACTTTCGGAAGTTATATGACTTTTCGAAATGATGTGCGTATTGATTGACAATTATCGCCTGCTCCGTGCCTCGGAGAGCACGTTAAGCCGTCGGTCCCGGCTGCCATGAACATCTATGGCAGTCGTTATTGGGAGAGTGTCGACACAAAAGATCCCACTGGGTCGAAGTGTCGCCGGTCTGCACTCACTGGCCTCCACAGAAGATAAGATAAGATAAGTTTACTGCTATCAATAGGCACCTCACCAGACTCTTAGCTAGTAAGCTAAGAATTTACCGACAGAAAAAATCTTGTAACACTTCAGTCGGTGCACTAATCAAACCACAGACTTTAATTATAACTACACAATTAAGCCACAAAATCAACGAGGCAATTAATATGTAATGTCTTGAAGAAATATAAGTGAATTAAAACAATAACCCACAGTAGCGAATTGTGTTGAAACAATCTTTTAACGCAGTAGTAGCCGAATATTACTCTCATAAACAATGTCATTTAACATATAAGCCAAATATTTTTAATTATCAATCCATATCTATACTAATATTATAAAGCTGAAGAGTTTGTTTGTTTGAACGCACTAATCTCAGAAACTACTGTTTCGATATGAAGAATTATTTTAGTATTGGATAGCCTATTTATCGAGGAAGGCTATAGGCTATATAACATCACGCTACGACCCTCGGGAGCGGCGCAGTAACGATAAATGCAGGCAAAACCGCGGGAACATCTAGTCTATAATATAAAACTCTTCCGTTACTGAGTGACTGACAGACAACGCACAGTCGAAACTACTGAACACAAGAAGCTGAAATTTGGCATGTATGTTCCTTGGGTACTGTAGGGGTGCACTAAGAAGGGATTTCCCGAAATTCGCACGGGATTGGAAAGGAATAGATAAATAAAAAAACATGTGCAGGCGTAGCTGCGGGCATCCTCTAGTTTCATATAAACTGATAATTTTCTATGATCATATGCACTAGTATCCTCTGCTCTAGATACAGAAATACTGCTTATCGTAAATCCTAACAGTTTTGAAACACTAAATGCTAATGTAACTAAACTTGCATGTTATTTGCGTAGCCAACTAACAATGACCCAAAGTGACATTTTGCAAAAAATAATATTTATATATCTTCTTTAAAAGCTCATTATGGAAGCAACCTCTATTTTAAGAAGCAGACAATTTATAATCTAGAATGAATACATAAATTCTGCAGTAGTATTGACACGATTCGCCGAAATTAGAACTCATCTTGAAGCAATCAAACCAAACTTGAGAATTAATTATCGAATTCGAAGATATTCCAGTTTTAGATAAAGTGATTTTAGAAAATTTTAATCGAAGAAGAAGCTAGAATTGGCACAATAACTCGTTAGTATAATAAGTATACGTATAATTAAAAACGTATACTGAAATGGTTTGAAAGCTAAGAAAGAAAAAAGGCGTGGGTTCTTAAAGATGAATACATCTGCCGGATGAAACAGTTGAGTAGACATTAAAAATAACAGGAACATACATGAAGAGTGTAATAATAATGAAGTTGAAAAGACAGATGAAGGTCATAACTAAATGCAGTAATTTCTGCCTGCCCTCGAAGCAGCCAGAAGCCTTCGTATTCAAAATAAACTCCAGTGATGTCGGTCTCATAAATTTAAATAATAAATGCGGCGTGAAACACATTACGTTTCCACGAAAGCGATCTAATAAAGAACAAATCTCTTTTTAACACAAATTTCTTTTCACCGTTATAGAGTTTAGATCGTGATACCTGACATTTTGTCTTCTTTACCCGAATAAAAGGTAAGTAGGGTTGTCGGATAACTGAAGCGATTTTTCACTGCCAATGCTTATCAAAAAATACGATCGCTCCCGAAACTCTTGGGTCAATTCCAGCACACCGAAGGCAATGTTCAGCGCGCACTTTTAATTTATAAAATTGGCACTGGATTGAATAACCCAGTTCATAACATGGTTATTCAACAATCAGCCAAAAAGCTTTCATTTACAATTATTGAATTTTGAAAACCAATTTGCTTGAACAATTCTAGATAATTGCTTAATTTGTCTAGATTTAGCGAGTTGCCAACCCTGTTTTGATATGATTCCCGGAGCTCGGTGTCGCAAAGGTCGTCTCCTAATAGAGTTTCGCGACAATAAAGCGCACCCCGAAATGTTTGCTTTACATAAACCTTTAAAGGAACATTGCCACGAATTTTCCGGACATTTCAATCGTGATTCCGGTGTTCGTTATCTCAAGTGTTTGTTGCTCTTCGTAAAGGAAATCGAGCTATAAAATTAGATGACAAATTATGATAGGTTTCAATTTGAAATTGTGTTAAATATTCATTGCTATAATCTCATCTGCCCACACTGGGTCATGGAACTGTATAGGCGTAGCGGTGAACTATTACATAAATTGGCAGTTAAAATACATTTGCTGATGAAATAGTGTGGTGTTCGCGAATGCTTCCAATACAAAGACAACTGTTGTAATAAAAGGTCGGTAAAAATAGGTCTGTGCTTAAGTGTGTAAGTACCGCAATGTGGGGCTGGCTTAAGTGCCTAAAGAGGTCCCGGTTGAAACTTGTGGAGAGGTCGTCGCATCGATAGTGTGCCTCGACGAGCCAGCTGTGTTCAGAATCAGGGCGTGAAATTACAACACTTTATAGCTAGGCTGGGTTAAGAGGGCAATCTATCTCATTAGTCTTCTTGATATCTTTCTTTCCATCACTGAATTTGTAACTCCAAAGTGTCGTATCATAAAGGTTTAGAGATTTTAGATTAGCTTAAACTTTTTCTTACTCTGTAGGTAATCCTTGTAACACGGGCGACTTTGCAAACATTAAAAAGAGGTAAATGAGAACATTGAGAATTAGTACAATTTATTAACAGCATAAAATAAAGTTTTGGTTTCAATCGAATATTGAACACGTAATTATAGCAACGTTGTAACTACTTTGAAAAGCATATTATATTGAGTGTTTATTGCATTAGTAATAGCGTTATCATATGTAGCACAAGTATGGCGCATGCCCGAACACATTCTCACGGAGTACAGGACATCTGGCGACGTACGAACCTCGTAAATGAAGCTTAAAACGTCGCAATTACTACGTCTGGTACACCCGCCATTTAATAGTTGTAGACGAGTACAATTTTATGTTTGGTCTAACCAAAAGCCACGCTGTCGGCCATACCCATTTCTTTTCTTTATTACAAAAGTACTCAATGTTCTGGAATTATTCTGGTTTGACTATAGCCGCGGGGTGTTAAATATAGAAAATAAAATGGAGCGATCCATTTTTTAGGGTTCCGTACCCAAAGGGTAAAACGGGACTCTATTACTAAGACTCCGCTATCCGTCTGTCTGTCCGTCTGTCACCAGGCTGTATCTCGTGAACCGTGATAGACAGTTGAAATTTTCACAGATGATGTATTTCTGTTGCCGCTATAACAACAAATACTAAAAAACAGAATAAAATAAATATTTAAGGGGGGCTCCTATACAACAGACATGATTTTTTTGCCGTTTTTATAGATAATGGTACGGAACCCTTTGTGCGCGAGTCCGACTCGCATTTAGCCGGTTTTTGGTATATGGAAACGGTTGTATATTTCACAAACGTACCATAAATTTTTGTAACGAACTATATGAAGGCCTCTGGTTGTACTTGTTTTTTGCACCTATGAATGAAACACTAATAGTTAGTAAGGATGATTGTAATCTTGTAGCTTTAACAATTGAGGTTGTAATCTCGCCGTTTATTTGTTTTGTCATGTATGGTTCATATAAGTGGCACTGTGGGAGTTATTAACAAAGGGCTACTTAAAATATCGCGAAATTCGCAGGAAGCAGCTATAAACTGATATCTACAATCAAACTGCTTAAAATTTAAGGTTATTCATACTCAAACTATTTGGAGTTTAGATATTTTAGGATCATTATTTTAATGTTTGTTTGCCTTTCCTTTAATTCGTTTGAATTAAAGGAAAGGCAAACAAACTGCACAGAGACAATTATGAATTATGATGATACGATGATTATTCAGATTCTTATTAATGTCAGTAGTATTAAAGACAAGTTCTGGAATCTAGTCATTTTTCTCTGTCTACCTATGAAATATATAACTATTTAAGCAAATTTCTTTTCGGGATTAAATATAATGACCACCAAAAACAGTAATTGCGCAGTAAAATATGCTTACTAAAATATATCATAACGAGCACCTATAATCCTCAAATCACTGCATTCCGTCTCGGAAGGTTTTGTCTCGGTTAGGTTATGTTAGGTTCCTTCTTAAACCCACCCAAAGTAGGGGCCCCGCTACGTCGACTTATTTTGATCTCTTTAAATATATTTTGCTGTGCAATTTGGTGATCATTTACTATTTTTACATTTTACTATAATCTGGTGATAAGTTAAATATAAGCCTTTCTTTTCTATATATTAAGGTAAATGTCGGTTGACCAATATAAAATACTTTACGATTCTGACCAACTTTATGAGTTTTTAATTATTGCTAATTACACACTGACTTATTGCTAATTACGTATGCATGTAATATACAATTACATCGTATGACGTCACGAGATAATTGATAAACACTTCAACGAATACAGTATAGCGAACAAATTGGCAATAATGATTCGCGACCGGTTTAGCAGAGCGAGTGATGTCACATCGGTGGATGAGCAACTTTCACTTGCATACTAATTATATTGTTCGGCTGGAATGGAGCAATTAAATTACTTTAACGGGTTTTATCGACGTTTATAGATTTTTAATGCCTTGTACGCAAACAGCACAAGCCTTGGTGGACCCGAGGTTTGTGATTGCACTTTTGATTACGGGTTTATAAAACCCGGGTTCGAATCTCTAGGCGGGAAATAAGATACTCAGCTAGGATTATTTTTGAAGTGAAATCTTCAATCAGCGCGTTGAGCACTTCTTGGATGAACAAAAACCATAGAACTCGCGTCATCGTCACGCTTCCACGCTTTCCATTTTTAAATTATTTTAGAATTTTAACAATATCTCAGAAATGGTGCGTCCTACGCAAAAAATAACGAAATTTTGACCCCTTAAGAACCCCTACGAGAGTATCGGAAACCCGACCCGCCCTTTTTTTTTGCACTTCTATCGGCAGTTCCCAAAGACTGACCCAATTTTTTTATAAGACTCCTATTCATATTGTGGGCGTTCCGCACTAGAAATAATCTATGTATCGCAGAAGACTTAACACACATTCAAACAACAGTCACAGCTTACCCAAACTCGAAACAATCATTTGAAGATGACGCAAATTTTTGTTGCGTTTGGGCTTCGCACCCACAACACTTGACAGTTGTCAAGTGTAGTGTAGTATAGTTGTGGGTGGCAGTAACTGCCTAGTGACAGTTGTTACTAGGCAGTTACTGCCACTATTTAGCCCACTACGACATCCGCGGCAACAACTCGGCATGGAGTCTAAAAATGTTTCGTTTGAATAACAGCAGTTTTGACCTCTATTATGAGGACTTAAATCATTAAAGAGTAGTAGAGCCTCGCTGATTTCAGCATGAATGGGCCAGCTCGACAGGGGAAGGACTACTCTCTCACAGAATATCGACGTGAAATAGCAGTATTCCTACAGTTGTGTTTCGTTCGGTGAGTGAGAGTGCCGGAGGCCCAATCACCCCCTTTCCCCCATCCCGCTCCTTCTCCTTCCCTCTTCCTTTGCTAAAGGGTCGGCAACGCGCAAGTGATGCCTCTGGTGTCGCAGGCGTCCATAGGTTACGGTGACCACTTACCATCAATCAGGTATGCTTGTTTGCCACCTTAGTTTTATAAAAAAGAAAAGAATATTTGTTAGCAACTGCTGTCGATGAGATCTTGGTTCCATTCACGAATTGGCAAAGGAATGTTTCTGCCAAAAAATTTTCAGCAATACACCGGTATGGTCATGTGGGTCAAGTGTACGCAGCGGGTAAGTGTACGCACGCTAAGTATCTCGATAACCGTTTATAATTAAGACACGGCATCCCCCCTCTTCAGTACCCCGCACGACGTCCAACGAAGTGCTCGTTCGTCAGCGACCGGCCGCGCGCTATTTTGTTTTTGCAGGCAAGTAAATTATTTTACATTATTTCTTATGATATTTTATCACATTTACAGTGTAATCTTTTGTAGTTGTGGTTGTTTTTATAAAATCTTGTAATTGTCATCGATATTTGCATATTTTAAGATTTTAAAGTTGACAGTGTTTGTATTTCTTGGATGACGCAATAATTAACAATTTTGACAAAGTCTCAATTTGATGGGTGGGGTTAAGTGTACGCACAAGCTTGTCGTGTAAGTGTGCGCGCGCACATTTACCCCTCTTGATTATTTTTGCTTTGTTTTATATAAGGTCAATGGTAATTACTGCAATATTTTGTTTCAGAATCCAGAATAACTATTTGAAATGTCTCTAAATTACCAACGGAAGGCTTTTTTAACATTTACAAAGGCTCGAGAAGAAGAAATATACTAATACGTGAAAAAGTCTGATGATCTTGACTATGGGCTTGCCATGATCAGCCTTCGGAAATTGATTTATGAATTTGCTGAAATTCATAAATCAATTTCCGAATTTTGAGTAGGTATGTTAACAACTCAAAATGTTGTTGATTTTATGCGACGTACCCTTACCCCCACCACTGCGCACAGTTACCCCGCTACTCGGGTAAGTGTACGCATTTTGACTACCTTTGTATTTTTTAAGTTCAAAGAATTTGTGCCATTAAAGATGATTATTTTCATACTTAAATTGTTGATTAATAAATAGTCTAACTGATAAATACTGTTTAGTTTCATTTAGATGATGATTTTCATTTCAGAGAGATTTCAAAGCTTAAGTGCGCACACTTGACCCATATGACTCATATCTGAAATTGTACTTGGTAGATACAAAAGAATCGGCTCCGTTACGTGAAACCTTAACACTATTGCTGAAGAAATGTATGTTTAATAGATTTCTGCCTACCCCTCAGAGGAGTCCAGGCGGATTTACGTATACATGTATTCTCATCTGAAATATACAAGCGTGAGTCTATATGTATGTTATGTATTCAGCGTCTCGTGGCCTTAAGGCGCCTTCAATCGTCCAATGCCCTTGGATCAACTCCGTATCGCATTACCTGCGTCTACTGATTTTTATGAGTCTTGTGTGTTACAATAAAAATCCGAAATCCGTTTGAACCAAGTATTCGAGGTGACTATAGAAACCGTAAAGTATCGAAAGTATTGAATACTTCTGTGTTTATTCGAGAAGTCATTACTGCCATTTGTGAATAGTCAGTATAAAACTTATTTATTATTTTATTTATTTTCAGCCTGTATTGTCCCACTGCAGGGCAAAGGCCTCCCTCTCGCTTTTCCACATATCCCTATTATGCGCTAGTTTGCACCAGTCCCTCCTGTAGTTAATTAATTCGTCTTGCCATCGACGTTTTGGTCTACCACGTTGGCGTTTAGCACCGTCTGGGATCCAATCTGTGCTGATTTTAGCCCAAAGCTCCTGCGGCATACGGCAAACGTGTCCAGCCCAATCCCATTTCAGTTTGGCGGCTTTCTGGGTGACGTCTGTGATTTGTGTTTTGGAGCGTAGTGTAGAGTTTTTAATGCGGTCCGTTAACCGTACCCCTAGGATACTACGCTTCATGGCTCGCTGGCAAACCTCTAGCACGGACCTCTGCTGACCAGTCAAAGACCATGTTTGTGCACCATACGTAAGAATGGGAAGAATGCACATATCCATGAGCTTACGTTTGAGACATAAGGGAAGGTCTCCTTTCATGAGGTCCTTCATTGACCAGTAGCTCTTAAGATTTTACGTAGCTCTCTTAGTATAAAACTTATCGGGTTGTTATTATGAAAATAGATAAACAGAAAGTGTTCTTACTATGCTATGAATGGTCAATATTCAATTCAAAAATAGTTGACGATGCCTATAGGAGAGTTTCTACGTCTGCAGGCAAGGCTAGGCCTAAATTATTTCTGTTAGGTCGGCCGCAACTACCACATACTATCTAGTACTTCCTCTTCTTCTTCTTCCTAGCCTTTATTATTCCCAAGTCACTTGGGGTCGGCTTTCTAGTCTAACCGGATTTGACTGCATATCAGTTTTTACACGGAGCGACTGCCATCTGACCTTCGCAACCCGAAGGCTAACGATACCCTAAAGCTAGACCAGTGTCAGGATATTAGAGGGCACTGACTTCCTAATAACGACTGCCATAGATGTTCATGGCAGCCGGGACCGACGGCTTAACGTGCTCTTCGAGGCACGGAGCAGGCGATAGTTGTCAATCAATACGCACATAATTTCGAAAAGTCATATAACTTCCAAAAGTCAGAGGTGCGCGTCGTGGATTCGAACCCGAGACCCTCTGCATTGCAGTCTGTTGGTCTCCCCACTGAGTTAGTTCCTATATCCACTATTTAGAAAGTCACCACGTAATAGCGAGCTATTAAGGAAGCGTAAGGAGGTGAGACATCCTACGTAAAAGCAGTTCTATTGCATTAACCGATCACATTTCACGACTCCTGAGCTGATAATGTTTAGAAAATTACCTACTCAACAACACTTTACTCGAACTCAGTATCGAACGCTAGTTATTTTTTTTTCTTTTTTTGTATGATAACTGCCGCACTAGGAATAATTCGTGTGTCGTGATTTACAAACATTCAAACAATGGACACAAAAAACATCCAGACTCGAAACAACCATTTGTGTATCATACAAATTTTGCCCGTGTGGTGTCCTAACCAGCTACAGTACTGCAAACATATATGAGTTGTTTAGTTTCATAATCCTCTAAAATACTTTTCACAAAATAATGGTAAATCTCAAAAAAACATTTAAGACAATATAAATGGAATATTTTAGCGGTGTTTGCAACAAACTGCTAATTTTGTGAGCTGATTTAATAGAATTTAAGTGGGTTTTGTTGAAAACTATCAGTGCAATGCGATAGAAGCAACGAAGGAACTTCATATTCAATCGGAACATTATTTTTGTTTTGATACCGTTTTGGCGGGTTTTGAAACTATACTCCTCATAATTATATGCGCAGTCTTCACAAAAAATACCCAATGATATTTTATCCGACTTCGGTATCGAACTCTGGTCTTAATCATCAACCGCAAAGCACTGTTTTCACAAAAATATCCAACAATACTATATCCGACCTCAATACTGTATCAAACCTTGATCCTCACTACCAACCGCAACCATAAATGCACGATGCCGAGACAATCAATACACCACAAATCGAACTAATCCAAAAAGCGACTGCGGTAAAGATTACTGAACCTTACGGTTCGCGGGCCCTATATCTACAAAAGCCGGCACAATTAATAGCCGTGCCATCGGTAAGTACTTCCCCGAATGTTTTACGCTAAATCCATTACCGCTAATACGGATACGAAATTAGCGCTACGAGTTCAACACCAGTTATCGAATATTTATTTATTTATCTAAGGATATATGTTCTTGCGGTTTCACCCGCGTTTATCGTTACTGCGCCGCCCCCGTGGATCGTAGCGTGATGTTATATAGCCTATTTATTTATTTATTTAAAGTTACACCATTTACATATCACTATACAATTATCATTAAAAACAGTTAGAGAATGATACAAGGTGAAATGCCTTTACAGGTGTATACAACACTTACGATTAAAAACAAACATACATAATAAATCAAAAAAATAATTAAAAACGGAATAACAATAGCCTATAGCCCGACTCGATAAATAGGCTATCCAAAACAAAAATTTTTTTTTTTTAAATCGAACCAGTAGTTCCTGAGATTAGCGCGTTCAAACAAACAAACAAACTCTTCAGCTTTATAATATTAGTATAGATTAGCACCTACAAATGAGAACCATAAAAGAGGAAGTAGAACACCGACTGAAAAATTTACAAATCTCGAATAAAGTCACATACTAACATATTAGCCGTAGCCTTAAGTAAACCAACAACCGTAAAAAGGCTCAAACGCCATCACATATGGAACATACCTACATACATAGATTCACGCCTGTTTCCTGAGGGGTAGGCAGAGACTACATATGGGACTTGACTGACTAAAGCCAAGTAGTGATTTTGAGAGGCAGATTCTATATTCTATATTATTATTATATTCGAGCAGCGATAGCTCAGTGGGGAGACCAACAGACTGCAATGCAGAGGGTCTCGGGTTCGAACCCACGTCGCGCACCTCTGACTTTCGGAAGTTATATGACTTTTCGAAATTATGTGCGTATTGATTGACAATTATCGCCTGCTCCGTGCCTCGGAGAGCACGTTAAGCCGTCGGTCCCGGCTGTCATGAATATATATCGCAGTGGTTACTGGGAGAGTGTCGACACAAAAGATCCCACTGGGTCGAAGTGTCGCCGGTCTGCACTGACTGGCCCCCACATAAGATAAGATAAGATTATTATATTCTTTATTCTTATACCATTTGTCTCAAGCCTATTTGAATAGAGTATAGGATTTTTTATACACTTGGCGGATATAATATAAACACAGCGATGACATCACATAATCTTCAACTTTCTGGTGCTAAGTACACTGAAACTGTTATCTAACGATAGCTATTGGTTTGCATTACTCACATATTTTGTAAAATAAAGAATCTATATTCTATATATATATCTATCCTTTGCTGGAAGAATGAACCTCAGCAGTCAATATCCGTAGAAAACAGCTGCTAAAAGTTTCCGATTGCAAGATAAACAAAGAAAAAAATGCAAGATTCGCTTTTGCTCGCGGCTTCGCTCGCGTAAAAGTGCACCTACTTTTTCATATTATTCAAAGTACTGTCTGTAACATAACCTAACCATCATCAGGTTAGGTTAGGTTCGAAACATGTTATGCACTTTTTTAAACATAAACTATAGCTTTGTTACTCAGTAATAATAAAGCTGCATATTGGTAAAATAATTGTTAAAATCGGTTGAGTAGTTTTTGAGTTAAATCATAACAAACATCTAATATTTCCTCTTTATGATATTAATATAAATAACCAACAATGCATATACCAAAACATTGTGTTTATATATAAATAAGGATACATTATTATTTCTTTTTTATATTGTATTTGTTAGTTGTTGGCCTCAGATGGCCTTCATAACTTAAAGGCCTATTCAAACCTGAGCGGTATTCGCTGCCGCTGTGGGTAGAGGTATATACCGCGCGGGTTTCGCTCAGGTATTTACTATCAAGTTCCGCGGCTAGAATGACCTGAGCGGTATTCGTTGTCGCTGTGAGTAGAAGTGCCTGCCGCGCGGGTTTCGCTCAGGTATTTAGTATCAACCCTACCCACAAGGATAGCGAAATCCGTTTTGGTGTGAACAGAAATATTACCGCATACCCACTCGGTTTTCTCTACCGCAGATGGTAGCGAATACCGTTTAGATTTGAACAGGTATTTACGCGGACTGTGGATGAGCGCAGAAGGCTCCCAACCCATTAGGTTCAGGTAATAAAAAGAGCAGCGATAGCTCAGTGGGGAGACCAACAGACTGCAATGCAGAGGGTCTCGGGTTCGAACCCACGTCGCACACCTCTGACTTTCGGAAGTTATATGACTTTTCGAAATTATGTGCGTATTGATTGACAATTATCGCCTGCTCCGTGCCTCAGAGAGCACGTTAAGCCGTTGGTCCCGGATGCCATGAACATCTATGGCAGTCGTTATTGGGAGAGTGTCGACACAAAAGATCCCACTGGGTCACTGACTGGCCCCCACATAAGATAAGATAGGTTAAGGATACATTACATAGTGCTGCCTTACTTATAGGTTGCTACGGCAGGCATTAACAAAAAATCCTTACTAATATTATAAATTCGAAGGTAACTGTCTGTCTGTCTGTTACTTCATCACAGCTAAACCACTTAATCAATTAAGATGAAATTTGGTACAAAGATAATATAAAACCTGGAGGACAGGCTACATTTTATTGATGTAGGTAACACGCGGGCGGAGCCTCGCGCAACAACTAGTAAAATACAATTATCTATGCTCGTGCGTTAATAAATTATGCAAAAGTGAGAATCATTGCATTAAACCATCATACAAACAAATAATGGCATTGAAGTAACAAAACTAATATTGACTGATAACAATCATAAGTAGTTTATAGACATGCTTAGAAATTATAATACCGTTTATTATGATTAAGCGATTAGCTAAGACTATAAATGTCACTTACGTACATATGTCGCAAAACAGGTAATTTTAATTCATTGAAATTAAACTACTATATACGGATTTTATCGCGTTGTTTATTTGAAACTTTATTTCATAATTTTGAAACTGTTACACTACTATTACTATTAAACTTTACTAATGTTTAAGCTAATTAAATTATTGCAACTATTAAAACTATTTATTTATATTTACACTTTCCCCGACGTTTCGGTTGCTTTTAATATTAGTATAGATTATAAAGATCTCAGGAACTACTGATCCGAATTGAAAAATTATTTTAGTGTTGGATAGCCTATTTATCGAGGAAGGCTATAGGCTATATAACATCACGCTACGACCCACGGGGTCGACGCAGTAACGATAAACGCGGGTGAAACTGCTATATAGGCTATATAACATCACGTATTCAAATAAATAAATAGTAGTGAATTCAATAAAAATATATACTTACATTAATTTAATTTTTTATTTACCATACCACTCTTTCCTTCACACTCTACATACACACATACCTACTTAAATGAGTAGTAAAAATTTTATGTAAACTAAATATACATCCTACTAATTTAGCAATATTATATGAAAATATTCTCAGAAGTCGCTTCCATAATATGTTAGCCGAAAATTAACTAGGTAAATATGTAATATGCATTCGATTATCCGATCTCTAATTATAACATTGTTTGAAAACGGCTTCCAACGTTCGGCCTAGACTTGTCAACTACATCAGAAAAAGTTGGGTTCTTTAAGCGGGGCGTGAAAAAGCATCTTCTCAGGCCGTCAAAGTAGAGACCTCAACATCGCCTCGGCTACTGTGGGGGCGATGTGGAGGTCACTGCTCTTAGACCACACGACTGCTTACCATCAGGTGGAGTGTGGTCATTTTGACGAGCAAAATAAAAAAAAATTAAAAAAAATTAAAAAAAAAAAAAGTTGGCAAAACCCTCCTCTGTGTGTGGCCAATGGGTCAGGAGTTCAAAGTCCGGGTTTTACCCAAATCGCTGCCTGTTGTGTAAAATATTACCTCATTATTCCCGTGGCATAGTTTACGCTTATGTTTGCGATCGATCTCGAGGTCGCAAATTAGTTTCCTGGGTCTGGCAAAGTTTTATGGGGTTCCGAAGTAACCAGTCATTGGCAATCAATAATGCGTATCTATCCATTATTTATTCCTAGTTGAAAGTTATTCAAAGCAAAATAGCACATACAAATGTGTCGAAATCGAGTCAAGACTTTGCAATCGTTCGGTTTTTTTTTAATTTTTTCGGAAGATGTTGAGACATTTAATAGAAAAGAAAACAAAGTAACTATAATATATATGTTCCACGTGCTTACACTTCAAACGAAATGTTTCTAAACATTATGACTCATACATGAGATATTACCCGTAAAATTTCCTAAGATTTATTGCTTTCGGCATTTTATATTTTGTGTGACGGCAAAACCTCTATGCTACCACTAAATTATGACCGTGAAACTAGGCTTTATTACCTGGTCAAGAAGAGCTATATTGGATAACGAAAGTGTCGTTTAAGTGACTGGCCTTTAAAACAAAAAAGGGGCGACGCGCGACGGGCTAGTAGGTTATCATTAACCCAAAACAGGTAACAATATTCAAGGCTGCAAGACTACGTGGGCTTGGACCGATTTCAATATTGACATACGAGATTGAATATGACAGTGCACATTAATATGAATCAGTTTGAAAGTTTGTTTTTACGCCTTTGCGACAAAACTTCTGGATAAATGTGAAATGTTTTGGCAAAGACTAATAGGTAGTAATATGAGGTGGATACCACATATGCCTCTGATTTCAGAAGCTGTAGCCATTGATTAATCGAGAACGACTAGCAAACATAGTTTTGCTCTAATCAGAGATTTTCGTAACAAAAACATGTCGTCGATACTATTCTAAGTCAATGTCACTTGTCAAATATTTTCGACTTGCAATGCGGAAGAAAATACTTTTTTTTTCGGCCTCAAAGGTGGCAAACATGTATTCGTCATGCTTGATGGCAAGCGGTAGCCATGCTTAAAATCTGTTACACTTGCGCGTCATGAACCCCAAAAAAATATATTAAAGATGGGATGAAAGGAATTGGAGGAGTAGATGGATTTCTATCCCTATGGATGTCTTATATACTCACCAGGTGAAACGCAGTAAAAGTATTACTACTCTTAGGAAGGTTCAATCCGTATAACTCTTAGGCATCCTTAACCAAATAGTTGGCTTCAACGACTTCTTCCATTCAAGCAAAGTATGTTACATTTTATATTATATTTTACATACATTATCATTGCGTAATTTTCCTGACTACCAATATCAATCAATCAAATTTACGTCCCTATATATTGATCATACCAAAATTATCTTCTATTATTCAGCCAAAATAAACTATGACCGATAAAACTAAAGAAGATTGCAGACAAGACATGGTACACCCAAGAGAATAAGCCCAAGACGAAAATATAACACTCGCTTTATTTTGTCCGAGATAACTGCAATAGTATTGTAACTACGAGATAATGCAGCTGCACGAAATACGTCAGAAGCAGACCAAATCCCGCTACTCGCAACTGAATTACATGTCCGTACATGATACGAGCGAAATTTATAAAGAGGCCGTTCGTACCCGGTCGGACGGCATTACGCAATGCGCCTGCGACACTGGTTAGTACCGTATGCCAATAATTTTGCTTTCAATGGACGATTCATTCACAAAAAACAGCACAAGTCAAGGTGAGCGGGAATTTTTTTGGTGGCATTGTTGTTTAAATTACAATTGATTAATTAATTGCTAGTTTCGATCATTGCACAAACTTGATTATTCTGGTAGGTGAATTGATAGTATGTTAAATAGTTTCAAATGTAAGTTTTGGTTTCATTTGGTCAGAAAACATTTACCGATGTGTTCCCTACACATCGGTAAATGTTTTCAAAACTTCCACTTGTTCCGTTTATAACTGTGTTGTTACGTGCTTGTATTAAATAGTTTTTTTCAATTTTAAATAGCTGGTGAATTAAAATTGATGTTGCACTTTCAATTACCTTAACTTAATCAAAACATTACATCTTCTTTTTTTCATAACAATCTTTGGATTATATACATTTATTAGTTTGGATTGGGATACAACACGTTAGGAGGACCCCCTCTTAACGTGTTGTATACTGTGATGTAACTGTTACTAGTTAAATTTATTAAAAAAATGCAACGTCCTTGTTCGAGATATATATGTATAAAATAAACTAACAGTAATTAATTCTGAATATCTTAACACATGGTCGAATGGTCTTAAATTCATTCGATAGTTCGGTCATTCCGTTTGTCAATGTAATCGCTTGAAACCTTGATATGTTCCGGCTGCAAAAGTGATAGTTAAACGATCAATTTTAAAATTGTACACGCACAATATATTACTCTTTGTCAAAACGCTGTCGAGTTTGAACTCTGTTAACCGATATAATCAAAACTCATTTAACTTTTTACATTTCACAAATGTTTAAACACTTTGAACGCTTTTCTGCCTCAATGGTTTCAAAGGGACTATATGTACGACGTTATGAATATTATGTTATTATTCCTGCTCCTTTGAAAGCTAGAAATACGCTTTATCTATTATATAAATTGCGGTTATCAAGAATAAAATATCCCCGAAGGAGCAACAAAGAGGTTAGGTATTTGGCAAAAGCTTTAAAGGAGTTTTCTTACCTGAGATTTTTTCAACCGACTGCCATCAGAGACTATTATACCCGTGAATAATAGCGAAATCCTACAGGGAGACGGGGTTAATGAATATTTAATTGTTACAAGGAACTAAGGAACGGCGGCGGCGTAATGTCCTCTTAAAATTGCATAGCTTTTTGATACAATTTGTATATCATTTACGTAGTAAAAACTGTCTGGAGATTCCTTAAGAGATCTCTGGCTTATCGATTATTTATTGAAGGTAAATCTAATAGCCAGTGTGTTCAAAATAACATTCGTAAATGTGTCAAGTGTGGGCGTAATTTGAGCAGCAACGATGCTTAACAATGCAGATTTATGAAGAGACAAGCGTGGAAAAGCTAAGCTCATTATAAATAATAGGCATAAGGTAGTAGTGTGGTCATTCCACTTGCAACTCCTGGTCTGTAGACCACCTACGGAGTTAAGTAATACATAGTACGATCAGTACAAGCACTTACTGAAGTATTACAATTTAAGACCATGTAAAACGTAAATTCATGTTTTGATTTTCGGCATTTAATAGTCACAACAAGGTTTTGCTTGACCTGATAATTTCTTTAGCTCATAATTTAATTGGATACTATCCTACAATGAAAAATCCGTTGTGTCTTGCGCCTGTACTGGACCCCGGGTTCCAAGCATTGACCAAAAGATTAATGCACTAAACTGCCCTTATAACCGAAGGGCCTTATCTCAGGCATATAGGCGATGAAAACAAAAGGCAGTAGTTTAACATCCCTTCATAAAAACACAGGGTTATTAGTTCCAAATAGTTAAAATTTATAATACTGATACGCTTCAGTCCTTCGCAAATATAAAGTAATCCGTTCAACTAAGAGGTAATTCGTTGACCAAATACAATAGGTTATTGGTTCTACACCCGTCAGAGTCGGGCAAAGGGTGGGCGATTGGGATTGTCAAAGCCTATTCAAGTGTAAATAGAATAATATGATTTATGAAGTGGCGATGTCTTGGTAGGTACACTGATTTCTGTGCTCTAAGATTAGTAAATTATTTATTTTGAGGCAAACTACGGCAGCAAAAAAATACGTCCATTATTTTCCATGCTATTACATCCTCAGAGTAAATGATGACAAACCAGGCTACTGTACCGTTTTGTTAGTGAACTAGGTCGCCATTAAGCGTATTGTATATAATAGTTACGTCTTTCGTTCGTCATCTTGATCAAAATCGAAAACTAAGCTAACGCATGGTAAGATTGTGTCTGAATAAGTTAGGTTTACTAACTGACTTTGGATTCGGTCAAACACAACAACAAATACATATTTAACTTGATAAGAGAGTAAGCCTACATATATAGCGAGAAAATATATATTTCACGGTTTTTAACCCATCTTAAGTTCCACACAACTGGAAAATTCGGGGCTATACAAAAATTCTCTGGATTTATATTATTTTTCATATAAAACTAATATTACAAAGGACAGGGTTGCTTTTGTACGTTATGGATTGATACAAGAAGGGCTTATGAGCTTGATATGAAATCTTTGCCATAAAATAAAACGCCGCACAAAACCCCAAGAAATATCTTTGCGTATTCGGCACACCAAAATAAGTCGTGTCTAAATTAAAAAGGAAAATATTCCTTGCGAATGATATTTTGTTTAAGCTTTGCGAATGACAAAAATTAATTTGGCATTACGTCGGATTTGTTGGCGTGCCAAAAAGTTAATTGTCGGAGAAATCTCTATCAAAGATGAAGCAGGCTTTCAAGCTTATTTAGAATTGAAACAGAAAACCACATTTGGTGAGCAGTAAATTCAAAAATACACGAGCCTGGCGAGAAACGTTTCATTAACTTGAAAGGTTAGATTAGTTACTGCCTAGTAGGTCTCGCGGCGATAATTAACAATTTACCCGAGACGAATATTGAACGTTTGGTTGAATACCCGTGCCGGACATGTGCTATGGGGATTTGCTGGCCATGTTATTTTCAGTAATGAAACGAAGCATGAAAATGAATCCCATTTAAGGGAGAAAGTGCACAGCTGATACATATTGCTTCTTGTTTTTCCTGTGTTTTATTTCTCTGATATTTACAAACATTCAAACAACGAATACATAAAACACCCAGACTCGGAACAATCAATTGCGAATCACACAATTTATTGTCCTGTGTGGGATTCGAACCCACAACACTCGGCGTAGTGGCATTGGCGAGGCGACCACTTAAACCACTACGCCATCCGTGCAGTCAAATATTACCTTCTTTATTAATTTTCTTTTTAATTTATATGGAGGAAGTTATATTTACCTATAGTCTTATCTTGCCGCGTTTCTTTAACAGTATGGCAATATACCACAATATAAGTCACACCAAAAATGGTCAACAGAAAGCATATGGCCGACCACACAAAGGGCCACAATCAATACATAATGTTCAATATTGCCGTCACATTTCTCTGAGTATAACATTGAGCTGTTACATAAAAACTCGTTCGCATTGACCATCTTAATATATTCCAGCGCATTTCTTTTTTGTCGAGGCCATTTCTGTTCATTGTGCGACAAGAGGTACTAGATCACTACATATTTAAAACAAAGTCCCCCGCCGCGTCTGTCTGTCTATTCGGGATAAACTCAAAAAGTACTGAACGGACGGTTTTCACCAATAGTCAGAGTGATTCATGAGGAAGGTTTAGGTGTACAATTTATTAAGGTTTTGTATAGCCGTGCGAAGACAAGGCAGGTCGCTAGTAGAATATACAAGGTTATTCTTAGTAAAGTGAAAACCTCTCAGGGGGTGATAATATACTTTTTATTATGAACAACTTTTGTTCTGAGACATTGCCGAAATCGCGTAAAAATATCAGCTGTTCCATACATTTTGCCGAGGTCAAAGTTCAATTTTGTATGGAACTGCAGATTTTTTCTTTCGCGATTTCGGCAATGTTCCAGAAGAAAAGTTGTTTATAATAACAAGTACAATCACCCCCTGAGAGGTTTTCACTTTACTAAGAAGAACCTTGTATATAGTAATGAAAGCGGCTGCTGTGTAAAAGATCTTAGAAATGGTTCCTGAATCCTGACAAGAATTTCTCAGTAGCATCACCGAGCCTAGAACTTTGCCCGATAAAATGGCTTACCTCCTATTATAACGTGGGATTGAAAATAGTACTTGACGAAATGTGGGTATAATACACCTCTACGGTAGGTAGTCTGAGTCTATGTATGTATGTACTAAATATCAACAAAATATTAAAAGACGAATGGATCCGTAAATACGGCTTTAATTTCTACTCCTTATACGTTACAAGTATCTAAAGATTTTGCAATGGAGTCGTGTCGTCTGGTTGTCATTTAGGATTAGAAGTTATAACTCCCCCAGGGGAATCGTAAGGCAACTATGTCAGGATGTAGTACCAGACAGGACTCCGATATCGCCACCGTGAAAACCTTCGATAAATTCAGGATTTACTTTTTCTAGATACCTACTAGTAGTATCAATCATTATAAATGCGACCGTTTGTGCAGATGTGTAAGGTTTTCGATTTTTGTTGAACAGATTTAGATAAAAATTGGCACTTTTATGGCCTATGTTTTACATTAAAACACAGTATTTTCTCCGATATATGTTACTATGAGACTTAAGTAGACGAAGCTGCGGGCCGAAACTATTCATAAATACGAAAGTGTGTTTGTTAGTTTGCCATTCTTCAACACAACACGTGATCCAATGATTAGAACTGTTCTTATATAGAGATTCTTCCCGATGCAAAAAGTAAACACTTATATAGAAAAAAAAATCTACCCTGCAAAGCGGCCGTAAAAATCTGTAAGTAATTTATAATAAATATACGTTGAACGAAAAATTTCAATAAAAAAATTATTAGATACTATTTCAACTTTCTCGCTTTATAATCACATCCTGGAATATAATTCACCTTCAACGCGAGGGTTTCGATCCCCTACAATACCCACGTGAACCCCTTGCCAAAAGTAATTTAGCTTTATTTACCACCTGCTGCTAGTTAATGAAAAGGTTAGTTATTTTGTTCAAAATGTCTGTCTTTTTACTTGCAAAATACAACTCAAGTACATATAAGGGATAATCTCTGCACAGATATCGTAAATCAAATAATATTAAACGATATACAAAACGAACATCCAGAATCGAAACTACTATGAACACATAATTTTGTACTGTTATTAAACCATAGGACACACCATCTTAAATGTTACAGATATAATAACAGAACAGGGGCCCAAGTTTGCTATTAAAATAGTGTCAGCATAGTCTATCATTGATTTCATAATTGTTGATTTTGACAAGTTAGGTAATTTACTAATATAACGGCGTCATTATGACTTTCCGATGGTCAACCACTGATAGTCCATTGAAAAACGGCATAGAATGGTAATCTCGTACATAATAACAAATGAATGACGTATGCGGTAATCTGCTAAAATTTAGACAGTTCCTTTGATCAAATTGCTTTTAACACTAATAAATAATATGTAAAAATATATATATAAACGAAATCTGGCATGAATAAATGTCCAAATTTAGTAGTAGTTTTCCAAAAATTACTTCTACTAACGGGTTTTATAACAATAGCAGTACAACATGTCATTCTACCACAATCCTATTACGAGACCATTGACCGACCAATAATCGACCATTATGAATTTAGCAGATTACGAACTTTTAGCAAAATGACAATGGAATTGCAGTTACGTCGTGTCGGAATGACGAATTTATAAAAATAGCAGACTTGGGCCTCAGGACAGTCGTCATGACCACTTAAACCATTCCTGCACTCCATAGCTCAATTATCTTATTTAATACTACCGTTTTCGACAGACCATAAAAGGCATGATGATATGCACGGACCTCTGCATTTATAGAACCAAGGACAATGAGATAAACGAACTGACAATGTGCAGGTAAATTCATAGTGACAACGGCACATCTCGTTTAACAAGATGATGATGATTAAACCATTTACCTTGTTACTGTAAACAATAAACTGCATCGTGTCAATCATAATATCAATGATAGCAGCAATCATTATCAAGAAAACTAAGGCCATGCTCGTATAATGAGTTATGCCAGGTTTATACGGAACACGGATGTACCTCACTACGCAGTTCATTTTATGTTTATCTACTTAACTGCATAGTGGTTATAGTGATTTAGGCAGTCACCTCATAGATACCAGCGCATTTAGTGTTGTAATTTAAGGACCCACACTAGACAAAAAATTGTGAGATGCACGGTGCTTCGAGTCTAGATGTCGTTTTTTTTTTCGTTACTAAAACATTGGCAGTATCCCAGGTGACAGATTTTAGATTAATGATTTTGGCGAATACATAAGAAAGTTTGAAATAAACTCTCTGTATAAATTTAAGTTCTAACACCTTTGTTAAATTTTGTAACGTTTCTCTTTCTCTTTAAAAGATAAGTCCTACACTAGGCAGTAATACTGTATCGCGGGGGCTTTTACAAACATCGTAACAACGGACACAATGAGCAGTGAACACCCTAAACATAATAATTATTCTGTCAGGTACTATTAGTTTTGTTCGTTTGTGTCGCAGCAAACGCAGTTTAGACGACGTGGTTTGATTGCATAATCATGGTCAACCTGTATAAACATCCACAAAGCTTTGCTTTGTTCGTATGATTGGATTTTTCTGTTAGAGAATCTCCTGAGGATTTCCAACTGTGGCGGGTAGTCGGCAATTGATTCCCTTTACATGGTATTAAAAACATAACTAGCACAAACACCAGCGTGTTATCACCTCTGTCCAATGCCCTTTACCACACACAAGCGTAACACCGGATAGTCGGAAGAGCAAGACCTCAGCAAACGTTCTCTAATCACATCTGAGACAATCTGGAGAAAGGCTCTGGTTAAAACTAACCTAAATTGATAAGCATTCATAAAGAATATAATGATAGTAAATTAAGCAAGAGAGGTATGCCAGGATCTCTGCCTACCCCTCCGGGAAAAGGCATGACTGCGACTACGTATTTATAGGTATACAAGATTGGCTGTCATGGCTTTATAAGATATTCAACAATATATACTGTCTCCCAACGGTATATCGTTCGGGCCACAGTATATTGTTCTGCTATATATTAGGTATTTCTGCCTACCCAGTCAGTTCTCTTGAGGGTAATAATAATGTAAGAGGCAACTAAATATTAAGATGAATGGAGATCTCACATAGCTATAGTTATCTATAGTGGCCATTTCTGCTTACTTTGATTTCTGGGGCAAGCATTGTGTTATGTTTTTTTTTAAATAATCCGTTCATGTATTCGGTAGACGCATGGCATTTATGATACAGATTTCTATTGAGATTCATCTTCTATAAAGCGTGACTAAAGCATTTGCTGGCAAATGTGGAGGTTATCAGACATAGCCTGGCTAAGGCAGTAACTCTACGCTACGGTACTTCAACTAGATGGAGGAAAGGAAAGGTAAACGTATGTAAGTGGCCTATCCACATACCTATCTTTAGGTACCTTTCATTCCTTGTCTCTACGGTCGTCCACGACAGCACAAGTGATATTGCTGGATTGTAAGCGATAACAGGTAATGATTAAACATTAAGTGGACAGTAGCAGTGCTTTCTTGCTTCCATTGTTAAATAACGAGATATGTGTAAAAACCCAGGATTCAACCTCTTTGTCTTCATATGACCTTGTGACCCCTATATCTCGGGAGTCTTTTGACCCACAGGACCCATATTCAAACTCGACCGAGGTATGACCCCAAGGTGTCTTGGTGTCTGCACACCAAGTTACAAGTCAATCGGTCCAGTGGTTCCGGAGCTATGCCTGTCACTAACCGACAGACACACAGACCCACAAAGTGTTTTCATTAACCTCTTCGAAGAAGACTCATATGTATATAAGTGTCATACTCTGTTATGTTATTCATGCTAAAATTTGTTCTTCACTCTTGATTTCATTTACACGTCAAAGCATTTTAAAGTCATACGTTCAATACGAAAAACACTTTTAATTTTACAACATCATACACATACATACATATACATAAACAGGTAATCTATATAGACGACCTCCAGCCGCAATTATAGCTAGCCGTCAAACTAGACAATTCGGTTACTTACCGAATATAGAACGTGCTGTGATGACTAAACCCTGACGTAGGTACATATTCACGAACCAGTTTCATCGGAAACTGGTATCATCAATTAGATCGAACTGATTTTGGTGTAATACCATAATCATTTAAATTATATTATAGTTAAATTCCTTTTGTAATAAAAGGAATTTAACTATAATACCGTAACACAATTATCACGCTTCTATATGCACGAAGGGCTTGGCAGAGATGAGTCACGCGTACTTTCCCACTATTTATGTTTAGAAGACTTTTGCGACTGCACGGCTGGCGAAGTGGTTTAACTGGTCACATCGTCACTAACACTGCGCCGAGTGTAGTGGGTTTAAATCCCACACGATACGGATAATTTGTGTGATCCACAAATGGCTGTTTCGAGTCGGGATGTTCATTGGGTAAATGGTATTGGGTACGTTGTAAAATAAAAGAGCCCATTTTTTTTATTTAGTTGACCAAATCAAACCAATCCAAACTAATATTACAAATTGATAAGTAACTTGTCTCTAAGAAAGTTTTCATGGATGAACAGGACCATTTAATTATGGTGTTAGCATAGGTTCTGAAGAAGGAAGGTTACTTTAAAAACACGAGCGAAATCACGGATAATCGTATGAAGGACACAGTAGGACATACCGCGCTCAAACCTAGAACAGCTCAACTGGAGCAATACCATGACATGACAGAATACATACATACATAGATTCACGCCTGTTTCCCAGAAGGATAGGCAGAGACTACGGATTTCCATTTGCTACGATCCTGACACACTTCTCAGTCTTCATTCACTTCCATCACATTCCTCATAGACGCCTGTCGGTTCAAAGAGCTCTTAACTTGGCCTTTGTAGAGTACGCCTCCGATCTGATCGAGCAACGTTCACCTAGGTTTTCCTCTTGCGACTGTTCCATTCACACTAGCCTCATAAACTTTCTTAGTCAGTCTTTCCTCGCCATTCTTTCTACATGTCCAAACCAGCTTAACATACCCTTTTCTATTCTTGTCACTATATCCACTTTCATGCCGCATCTCTCTCTAATCACACATGACAGAATATCGCAGCTAAATAATTTTGAGATGTATTTCTTTGTTCTCTAGGCCTCTAAAAGATACAGTGTGCTGATAGCACAATGAGTTATTTAAGGCCTCTCTGTATGCCCTTAGACTAGTAGGACAGCAATTCCCTTTTTATAAAATCAGCAATACACGGGTATCATCCCTAAGTGCAGAAAGAGACATTAGGTTAACCGCTCACCATAAAACCCTATTCCTGTATACGCCGAGTTAGTTGTATAAATAGAAATATATACATTTCGTCTCACATAAAATTAGGCTAGCTTATCCAATAATCCGGTCCATGTCAGGCTCCGTGCAGCTACAGAGTATTTCGTGGCAGAAAACCCAAAAATACATTGCACGAGTATTATCATTACTGCTTCTGTACCAAAGAGGACCGTGGACAGAATGGCCCGATGCACAAATTTAAATTTCTGCATAATTTGAATATTATCCAGTTAAACTATCATGCAAATGAATCGCGTCGTTGCTCTAGTGACGCCCTCTATTACGTGGGACCTCTGCATAGCAAGCGAAATTTAATTAAATGGATGGCGCAGTGATTTTTGTAGTTGCCTTGTTCTGGTGAAATAAAAAAATGTGTGTTGCTGGAGATTATTATGTCGGTTGTTTTAATGATGCCCTCAAAACTATTCCTAGAGTCAGAATAGAGATAGTCCCCTTTATCGGAATAAAAATAAAGCTATGTGGGTGCAATACATTGCTGCCTAATCCCTGATCAGTAAATATGCATGATGATGCTATGTTCTTCTCAGATTATTAAAATAAAGCATAAAACTAATTTCTGCTATATAAAGCCAACGAATAACGAGCTGCTTCCGGCGATCATGGTTGCATTTTAAAGTACTTTAGGTCTTTTTGCCACAGTTCATGCACCAAGTATCTGTTCCAGCACCAAGTTCCATCAAAATTGGCTTAGCTATTTAACCTTGAGAACAAAGACATATATTCCTACGCATTTATATCTACGAAATTATTTTCATATCTTTATAAAGTAGCCTAAGTCCTATCTCAGTATTCAAACTGTCTTCAAATTAGATCAAAATAGTATACGCAGTTTAGCCATGCAAACAATAAAATAAACAGACACTCGCTTACTCATTTATAATATTAAAATGGATGCTCAATTTCTCACTACAAAAATGATAATTTCTCACACAATTTAAACATAACATCTTGTTATCTGCAGTGGGGATTAGCAGAGATATCAGTGTACACATGTAAAGCATTACTGCTACATTTTACAGCTACTGACGTACCAAGAATCATGAGTCATGTGTTGATTGAAGGATGTTGACTATTAAAGTTCTGACTGCCAACGGCGCTTAGGTCATCGATCTATTACTTAGTTCTATTAAGATAGTCAAAGGCAAGTCTTATGGTAGGCAGTTACCCTATCTAATGAGCGTTTGCATTACTAGGAGTACAGCTCGCGTGTGCCAGCTATACTTCTAGGAGTAGCTCGCGGTTGTTGTGCTGCCAGCGCAAGGGTCTTAAATTACACTGAACTCTTTGTTGATAGCATGTCTCTCAATATCTTCTCAAGGAGGCTGGTAACCCTTTGAACTGTACCATCAGTGATATCACTTGCGTTTTGTGCTAACCTTAGTCTTACAACCACAGCGGAGCCAGCGTCAGTAACAAATATCACAGGTACAAAAGCACCACAGCGCTGTTTAGGAAAACCTAAAGACCTCTGAAAACTCTGTTCACAACAGTAACACAATACAACGTTATTTGGCTGCGGTCTTACATAGGGTGGAGTCTCCATCCTATATAAGACCGCAGACGTGTGTCTCCACTGGAGACACACGTCCTAATGGTAATATCTTCAGCCTATTATAGAAAATGGCTTCAGGTCTTCTGTGCTCTTAAAAAGTAATTTATTTTATTTGTCAGTACTTTTTGGGCTGATGTTATAGCGTATGATTACCCATCATTGTCATTTTTACTTTTATCTTGGACCTTTCTTAATACATACTAAAAGTCACGCCTGCTTCCGCCGCTTTCAGCGAGAAGTGTTTCTGGCCTACAGAATGTTGATCTAGGAGAACGTTCGTCATTTCCCTGAGGTTTTTCTCTTCCGACTATCATTTTCGTCATACATTATTTCCGACATAACAAGACTAAAAGAATGGGTGACAGTTCTAATTATATCAAATTCGCTATAATTTCAATCAAGTTATGTTTAGTTACACGCCACGCTAGGATATAAGTAATAAAGTTCTTAGAAAAACAAATTTTCGACAATGAGTCTTCCTGTCAAAACTTCTTCGAAAAAGAACAGCCCTATTATTGAAATAACCTTGAATCTTGTTGTTTTGTTAAATTTAATTCAATTTAAATATTAATAAAGATTTTGATTATTTACAAAGTAATTAAATTTCGTACGAAATACTGTGATACAATAACAAATCTTGTAAGAACTCAACGCTGTAGACGTGCCTACCAATCAGAGCTCTAACTTAGGTATACTTAAGATATAAAAATAGCTTGTAATTTAACATTAACCCTAGAGTACTAACCATCGCCTGAGAGGCCACGTTAAGTTGATTTTTTAAGAATATTTCCAAATTACGTTTATGTATCGTAGCGTGCGTTCGCGCCAAAACAGTACACCCAGCGACGCGGTGGAGAACGATTGCGCGTCCAGCGGGGAATACTCAGGTATCGAGTTATTGACCTCACGATCGCCTGGGAGGCGATCATTAGTGTTAAAGGTAAGTTTTTACACATGGCGTTTTTTAGTTTTTGCAATTTTCTCTTTATTTATAAGTTTCATGAAACTGAAAATTGGCCATTTTGTTTCCCAGATGAATCTGGACGAGAACCAAATAACAAATTATTTAGAAAACGAAGATTCGGACAGTGAAATCGAAGATTTATTAGAAGTTGAGGACTACGATTCAGACGACAGTGTGGCCGATCCTACTTTTTTACCCACGTGCCAGCTTGAAGATGATCTTCAAAATATTGAAGAACCAACTATAAAAAAAGGCAAACGAAGTATGTGTAACTTTTGCCCGACCAAGAAAAGAAGGATGAGCGTTTATTACTGTGCTAAGTGTACCAAAAATTATTGCTTAGAACATCGATCTCCAAACTGCTGTAATTGTGATAAACAAATATAGTCTGATTTTAATTTACTCTCAAGCCAAGTATATTATAATTAGAATAGTATTTTTATTTTTATGTGATAAGACACAATAACATTGTTTAATTTAGATAACAAATTGGAAGCTATATGTGATTTATTTATTTTTTATTATTATTATTCTAAAGGCTGTTTAAGCAAGGGTAATGTTAGAGTTAAGGTTGATTTTAAGACTGAAATTATAATTTTAAGGAAAATGTGCCATTAAATTTAAGGAAAGGAGATCCGTTTACGTTATTTTGTTAAATATAATTCAAATTTTAATAAATATATTATTCTAAAATCTTGTATCATTTATGAAGTAGCCTGCCAAGCGATTATTAGTATTAAGTGGTTAAAAAATAAGGTTAGTACTCTAGGGTTAAGAACAATTTTAATTCTCCTGGAAAATTATTTTATTGTCCATTCAAATATTTTACTTAAAATTTTCTCACCAAACGGTTTCTCTATTATATGTCCAATAATTACCGCGATAATTATCACGAAATTAATTTATCTGAATGACATTGAACAGTGTACTTGCTGTACAGTAAACAAAATTCTTCTGTAACTCTGTATATTCCTAACTTAAAGTCGTAAATCATAAACATATGCGAAATATAGTTAGCTGTCGGAGAAGGAAGCTTAGAATATATCGGAAAGCAATACAATATATCAGGGAAATTGGTGAAATATTATGCCCGCAGTAATTAAAGTAAGTTATAAACTAACGCAGTGCGAAGGCGGAGGGGAACCGTTACCGTGGCTGACTTGCGGGAAGGCAATTTGTGTTCGGCCATTATTTCAAAATTCATTCACTTTTTCCACGCAGACTCGAACGGTTACTAATAACTTGACATCGCTTTCTTCTATAGAGGTTATGCAGTACGAAAGAGAAGAAAAAAAACGGGTTGCACTCCGGGAGTGCGGGCAGAAGTGAAAACTTGAATATTAACGTTGTGCATTTTTGATATTTTGGAATGGTTAGGGAATAATTTTGCACGAATTGTTTTAATTATCAGTATAAAAGTACTATAATTTATGTGGTAAAGTACAATATTCATTTATGCGCTATCGTACACAAACATGACAATTCTCCCTCCGTCTTACGAATTTTCGATCAGGTCACGTGTCCTGACGCGAGTTTAAAATTTTTTACCCATCACAAAAAAGTTCACAACGCCACTAAAGAAGTTTTCACTTCAAAAGAAATATATTTATTTTGACAGAAAACAAACGACGACCAGTTAGGAAGTCAATAGGAAAAGGCAAGGTAAGCATTAAATAAGGGTACTCTTTATGTGGAAGTGTATGAAACCTAGAATTCGTTAATAACAAATGGACTCCAAGTATAGCGCAGTAATGTAAGTATCCACCTCAACATTGTTGTTCGCGTCAAGTGTTGTGTACCTCATACGGTACAAGAAATCGTGTTATACACAAATAGTGATACGAAGTCTGGGTGTTCTTTATCTCTGTTTTTTTAACAGGTTCCCTATCCGATGAATCACAAATGATACATAACAATAGATTTGTGTCTATGACGGGACAGCGAAAGGGTTAAGGTGGGTAGTCCTCCGCGATTACCAAGACATTAGCGCGAGCGCGATTTAACTTTTGAAAAGTTAGATGAATGATGAATGATTTATTTATTTGCGTTTATTTTATTTATTAGATAAATTCTGATCACTGAAATCCTAACTAATATTAGAAATGCGAATGTGAGTTTGTTTATTACGCTTTTACGCCTTAACTACACGACCAATTGTCATGAAATTTCGCATACACATTGTCAGGGGTATAGAATATACATTAGGTACCTTATAGCAAAAAGTACTGATGCCAGCAAATGGATTTTTTTTACAATATCCTGATTAACACGAGCGAAGCCGATACAAAATCTAGTACGTGTATAAAAATAAACCTAACAAAGAAATCAAGTAATCCTTCCTCCAGGTAAACCAAAATTTGAGGCCATTACGCAGTCGTATTTGTGGTTACAAGACTAACAAGGAAGCATAACTTGCTAGAGGTATCTAGTGGAGCAGTCAATTGTTAGACTACCCACACACAGACACCTACGTATTGAATAGGTGACTTGCAGATGCTATTTGGCAATCTTACAGGAAGTATCTAACAACTATTGTTGAGATGTAGGGCGTAGCGAAATCTTCGCTTAAACTTTGGATTTCACTTATACGACAACAGCGCGACTAAGGAAATACCACCATTCCACAGAAGACTTGAATCTTGTTTTAATTTTTGCGGTGAGTAGGGTTTTCAGGCTCTCTAAGGAGCACCTGTCCAGTTACGGGACAAAATTAATGTATCCAAAATTCTTGTCCCATGCAGAAAAGTACCTCTTTGGAAGATCAATAACGACCGAATAGTACATATGATATTGTAAGTGACGTTAGACTTACTCACGTACTAAGCATCTTACAGACATTCATATATACTAGCGGTCGCCTAGTGCTCGAAATTCGACCAAATTTTGCCTGAAGTTATTGCTGGTATAATATATGTCATATTGATATATATGTAACCATAATTACGCGCTTCGACTGCGTGTGTCAAATGCATGGTTGTGTTGCGTGTAGTGTTTTTTCATTAATTTAATGTAAGTATTTCTAATGCATATTTTATATAAATATTAGGATTCGGAGGAGAAAAAATCCTTTCTTAGTACACCCCTACAAATTAAAATACACATGCTCTCCAAATTTCAAGTTCCTACGACCAGCGGTTTAGGCTGTGCGTTGTCTCTAAGTCAGTCAGTCAGGACATCTTCCTTTATATATATAGATGACGCTGAAACCTAAGCCACAATAACAGAATGCTTATGAATCATTCAAGTATTTACTACATACCTGTTACAATTTTCACTAAGTCTCTAATAGCGGACTGCTACCTAAAGTACAGCAATAATGAATAACCATTCCCAGCATTTCCTTAGTTGGTTTACATGGGATATTTGCTTTAGAGATTCATACACACCAGTACCAGTTTTATACAGCTGAAGTGTGTACCTGACAAGTGTATTTTATACGCAATAGCTACCCGTCTAGCTTCGCCCGCGTTGAAAATAATAAAAGCCTTTGCCCATCGGAAATAATGTAGCTTCCATGTAGAAAAATAATTATACGTCCAATTTTCAAGCTTTATTTCTGGATAATCTTTATAAATAAAAATTGGGCTTTTTATAAAGCGCTGCAATGCTATATCTCTTATATGTATAGAGTTACAACGTACTGCAAGTAGTATTGAGCCACAACAAAGCGTGGCCGTGCTTAGCTAGTATTAATACAGAAACGCAAACTATTGGGTAAAGATTATCAACATTCACGTCACGAAAATTCTGCAATATGATGAGTCTATTTGATTTGACCAAACGTGCGAGTAGTGTAAAAAGATGTGTTATGCGTTAACGAGTCAGAAGTAGTTAAAACCCTTCACCCTAAATGTCTATAATTTGTAAACTCAATTTAAAAGTACCTACCCATTAAATTTCTACTCTGTTCTTTCTTTCTACTTTCTAATGTTTTATATAACAAGTAATCTTTGTTCACATCGGCGTGAACGAGATTATACAACTCATCATATAATCGTGGTCTACCTATACGAATTTAGTTCTATCTACATTGCAGGTAGGCGGAAAAAAAATTGTAGAGAAGATTGCGTGTGTATACTCACTTGCCGGATAGCACCAACGAGAGGCTGTCGACTTTAGTGACCTTTTCGTGCGCGTATAGCTCGTGGCACTTGAGGTGGCGCACGTTGCGCATGCACATCAACACGCGCCGGAACTGACGCCGCGACACGCGCAAAGGTTTGAAGAGGGCTACGTATACCTGGGGAACAAACAAAGTACTATTGAGCGGTTGGTTGTAAAGTTCTGTATCTAAAGGGTGTGTAAAAGGGGTCTTGTTTTTTAAACTTTATTAAGTAGCAGGCAGTAATTTTTACAGAATCTGCGTGGTTTAAATGGATGCTTGCCGTTGCCATTGCACCGGGGGTTGCGAACCCGATCCCCACGCGGGATAAAAAATTATGTGGTCTACAAATTATTGCAATCTAAAAATATTCTCAGTGTTTGCTAGTGCAGAAGTTGTATTTTTAAACGGAATGGTAATATTTCAATAATTTCCGTAAGTACTGTAAAGATTTTCCCTATACAAGAAACCTTTACTGATTTATTTTTATTCTATCATAGTGTACCTACTTTTCACTCAGAAAAAACTACTATTCCATTATTAGCAAAGCCGCGGGCAAAAGCTAGTTTTTAATATTAGTTAGGATAGTTCAATTAGCATTGGCAGATGCTCTGTGGCCAAATATAACAGATTCTGGTTAACCGTCCAAACTTCAAGTAATCGAACCAGCACACCAATTAGTTTTCACTTGAAGGTCAGAGCTCTCCAGACAGAAGGCCAGTTTATCTAAATATTTACTTGCAAACAGTCTAACCGAAATTTAGTATATGCCAGATGTTGTTTAGATTTACTTATGTAAGAAAATACAGGTTTATACAGAAATTATAATAATTAAAAAAGTGCAATAGCTAGTCATACTGTCTGTCTATTAGTATAATTAGTGTCTAATAGTAAAACAACAGAAAACCGATGAAATTCATTCATTTATGGTCGTAGTGTACAAGAAAGTTAAATACGGTAATTAAAAAAGAGCATATCTCAGTTAGTAGTTAGGATAGATTTTTTTCATATTTTTCTGAACGGCCAACAGTTCTACTAAATGACATTTCAAGGTTATCCATTAATTACCGGTCACCCTGTATACGGCGTATTTCTACCTTGCTTGTTATGTTTGTAACACTTGTACATAGTATCTATCTACAAAGGGGTATAAGCAGAGGCATATTACACCCAGATATTGACAGCTACAGTTCTGGACCGTTTTTTTTTATGCTTCTTCTGTGGCAAACAAGCATACGGCCCACCTGATGGTAAGTGATCACCGTAGCCTATGGACGCCTGTAACACCAGAGGCATCACTTGCGCGTTGCCGACCCTTTAGGAAAGGAAGTGGGAAGGATAAGGAGCAGGAAGGGGGAAAGAGGGTGATTGGGCCTTCCGGTACTCTCACTCACCGAACGAAACACAACAGTAGGAATACTGCTATTTCACGTCGATATTCTGTGAGAGGGTAGTCCTTCCCCGGTCGAGCCGGCCTATTCATGCTGAAATCAACAAAGCTCTACTACTCTTAAACGTACGTAATAACGAAATGGGTGTAAAACTCATGTGTGGCATTCGGTTACACTAACCACTACGTCATCGAGGCCGACAATCAATACGTGATTGTACGTAAATACCTAGCTAGCCTATGGTACTACAATAATCTTTTTTTTTTTTAATATCTGATCAGAAATCCCCAGCACTTAATTGTTTATATTGTGTTTCTAGATATATGTATTTATGTTTATTATATATCTAGGAATAAGTTTATAAGAATGAATAAGGTAGTGAAAGATGTAATTAAAAGGAAAAAAGAGGAATTGAAAGACGAGTTTGATAGAAGATTATCTGAAGATTTCCGGACCAACGCGAAGTTCTTCTGGAAATCCATTCGCTCGGTTCGAGGTAAAACCATAACCACAGAGCTGAAATCAATCAGAGATAAGAATGGAAGTTTACTGAATGAAGAAAAGAGCGTACTGAAGAGATGGAAGGAATATTTTGAAAGTTTATTTGAAAGAGAGGAATGGCAAGGGCAAAGTTTCGAAATGAATGATAATGATAGTAGTGATGAAAGCCCTATTAGTATGGATGAAATAATGAAAGCATTGAAAAGCATGAAATCAGGAAAGGCTGGTGGGTATGATAGGATTACAGTCGAAATGCTGACAGCTGGACAGGGTCTTATAGCAACTCAGTTGTGCCGCCTTTTTAACTTGTGCTGGAATACCGGCCGTGTACCAAGTGATTGGTGCAAGGCCGTCATAGTACCTTTATACAAGGGAAAAGGCACACAGCAAGAGTGCAAAAGCTATAGAGGCATTAGCTTGCTCAGCGTCGTCGGTAAATTGTATGCAAAAGTGTTAATTGAAAGGATTGTGAAAGTAACCGACAAGAAAATATGGGATGCACAAACGGGATTTCGAAAGGGTATGGGATGTACGGATCAGGTATTTTCCTTACGGAGCATAGCCGAAAAAGTTTTGGCCAAAGGTCAAAAGGTCTATTGCGCATTCGTGGATCTGGAAAAGGCTTATGATAAAGTGGTGAGGAATGAACTTTGGTCGGCATTGTCCGTGTATGGAGTGAATAGCAACCTCACGCGAGCTCTGAAATCTCTTTATGATGATTCCAGAGCTTGTGTTAGGATAAATGGGACCTACACAGAGTGGTTTAGCATCGATAAAGGTGTTAGACAAGGATGTGTAGCGTCACCTTGGCTGTTTAACCTATACATGGACAATTGTTTGAAAGATTTAAAAGATTGTGAATGGGGATTAAGAATGAATGAGTTACTTGTCAAATGCCTTCTTTATGCCGATGACCAAGTAATACTTGCGTCATCGGCGGAAGAGTTGCAGGCGATGGTAACTATTATGCATGGTGCTTTTGAGAGTAAAGGAATGAAAATAAATGTAAGCAAGACGAAAGTAATGATATTTGAAAAGGAAGAGTGCGTGACGATGTGTAATATTATGATTGATGGAGAAAAAGTGGAGCAAGTGAAAGAGTTTGTATATTTGGGTACTTTGTTTACAAGGGATGGTAAACATGACGGAGATATTGAAAGGAGAACGATTGCTGGCAACAAAGTGAATGGAGCCCTACGCGCTTTTATGAACAGTCGAAATGTATCCGAAAAGGCACGTTTGGCTGTTCATAGAGGACTATTAGTGCCTACACTTATGTATGGAAGTGAAAGTTGGGTATGGCAAAAGAAGCATGAGAGCAGAATAAATGCTGTAGAAATGAGAGCGTTGAGAAGCATATGTGGTGTGACTCTGAAAGATAGAATAAGAAATAGTGTGATTAGAGAGAGATGCGGCATGAAAGAGGATATAGTTACAAGAATAGAAAAGGGTATGTTAAGCTGGTTTGGACATGTAGAAAGAATGGACGAGGAAAGACTGACTAAGAAAGTTTATAAGGCTAGTGTGAATGGAACAGTCGCAAGAGGAAAACCTAGGCGAACGTTTCTCGACCAGATCGGAGGCGTTCTGGACAAAGGCCAGGTTAAGAGCTCCTTGAACCGACGGGCGTGTATGAGGAATGTGATGAAAGTGAATGAAGCCAGAGAAGTGTGTCAGGATCGTAGCAAATGGAAATCCGTAGTCTCTGCCTACCCCTCTGGGAAATAGGCGTGAATCTATGTATGTATGTATGTATTATATATCTATATATATTCTTTATAATTTTTTTTAATATGATCTTCTGTTCTACACATATATGTTTAATTGCCTGTCTATTGTACATTATATATATTTACTCTATCTATTAAGTATGTATGTTTATAAACTGTATGCCGAATAATCGTCCGTGCTAGCCCTTGGGTTTCGGCTGAAAACAGCGCTGCGGTCATCCGCAGCAAAGGCTGAGCTGAAACCTTTTGGACACTCTGCACAACATTTTCTTTATTTTATTTCTTTGTATTTTCTTTTTGTTTGTATGTTAATTTGTTGTGTTTTTGGTGTGTCTAATAAATTATATTATTTCTTTCTAAAAAGACAGTCATTTTCAAAATACGATATTGGATACTAGCATTGATATCTGTGTAAATTACATAAATCATACAACATTAAATCCATTTTATGAATGTCTCTAATACGCTCAGGAATTTAAAAATATTATGCACTAGATATGCCCGCGGTTTCATCCACGTTTATGAGTACAGCGCCGCCCCCATGGGTCGTAGCATGATGTTATATAGCCTATAGCCTTCCTCGATAAATGAGCTATCCAACACTAAAATAATTTTTCAATTCGGACCAGTAGTTTTTGAGATTAGCGCGTTCAAACAAACAAACTCTTCAGCTTTATAATATTAGTATTTTCTTTTTTTTTTTATTGCCTTTGGTGGCAGACTAGCAAGTGGCCCACCTGATGGAAAGTGGTAACTGCTGCTCATGGACTTCAGCAATGTCAGGACATAACAAAGCCGCTGCCTACCGTGAAAGAAGAACTCTCTTTAAACCTTGTTTGAAGAAGGACATATCATAGCGCTCGGTACGGACATATCATATCATAGTTGCATTCGAAAATAACGATTTATAACTGTGTTAGTTGAAATATACGTAGACTCATAGAGATTGGTGCAGTAATACGTAGTGACAAGTTATTTGCTCATCGCACACACACACTGGCCTATTTCCGACACTTGAGTGACAACTACATACCGTCATGTATTATATTTTATATGACAGCTTTGAGTTTCGTTCGCGAGATTTCTCCTAGCGATTTCTCGACGCATCGGATAAATATGTGGTGCTTAGATGTGTTTGCTTTGATTCTGGGATGTGATCTAACTACGAAGATAATATACGCTGGAAATAACTTCATATACCTAATCAAAAAACATTAATCTACCGACTGCAAGTGATTTTCAACTAGAGATGAACAATTGAACCGATTGGAATCAAAGACACACATGGCCGATGAACAAATAGGTTCTTTTTGAAGTGAAAACTTCTTTAGGCACGTTGAGCACTTCTTGGGTGAACAAAAATCATGGAACTCGCGTCATCGTCACCGAACGCTTTCCATTTTTGAATTATTTTTGGTTTATAAAGTGTTTCTGATCAAGGATTAAAGTTTTCACTTCTTAGTCGGCCTCGATGGCGTAGTAGTTAGTGTAACCGACTGCCACACCTGAGGTCGCGGGTTCGATTCCCGCAGAAGTCAAACATTTGTGTGCATGAACATTGATGTTTGTCTTGGTCTGGGTGTTTCTATGTATAATATGTATGTAATTACAAAAAAAAGCATATACCTATGTATCTTTATCCATTGTCTAGTACCCATAGTACAAGCCCTGCTTAGTTTGGGCTAGACGGTGTTGTGTGTATGTGGTAGAATATTATTATTATTATATATCGGCAGTTCCCAAAGTCTGCCAATTTTTTTTTTTTAGCTAATCGTGGTATTCACTCCGCCGGCGTTTAAGTTGCTGAGAAAATTAGTAAGAACTAATTTGCAACCACTAATGTAGGGTCGAAATTTTTATTGTTAAATTATTGTTTTTGTTTAGATTGACTTCTCTCGCAGTAGTATGAATCCTGTGCCGCGGAGGACTTCATCAACATTCAAACCACAGGAAATATGAATATTCAGACTCAGAACAACAATTTATAGTTCACACAACTTTTTGTTCCATGTGGAGATCGAACCCAAAACAATTATAGTTGGTGTAACAATTTTCCTGATGTAATTACCTAAATATAACTTTTCAAAAAAATTTCGGGACTCGCGAGTCCATGGGGAAAATACCGCACTAATTAGAAAATACTAGGCTCAATGAATACGACAAAGCAGAGATAGTCTGATGGCTATATTTGCGCAGTGAGCCAGCTCATTCGTACAGTCACCAAATAGTTGAGAATGGCAGACGCCATTCTACTACAATAATACTATTGCACAAAGGTATAAACATACATACACAGTCTCATGCCCATATCCTCGAAAGGATATGCAGAGGAGTACAGCACATCCATATTTCGCCAGCTTTGGCTTTACGTCCCCCGTAATAGCCAAGGAGACTATTGTCGATTTTCGGATTAGGTCTCTGACTCTGTACTGGTACTGGGAATGTATTGCCCGACCCGGAAATCAAATCCGATACCTGGTGTACAACATCATTCACTATTTTACCGAGGCAGGTATAACATAAATAACATATTACATAAATAACATCACCATGAAAACTTTTTAGCCGGTCACTGTTAAACATAATTTCTAGTTATTGCAAAAAGTCAAAGGTGACATAAACTCAAGACCTCTAACGCAAGAACACGTTTCAACCACTAGTTTATCACTATATACAGTGTAATAATAAATCTTATTTTATCTCGTAGTCATTAAATGTAGTATACTTATCATAGCAAACAGACAAAGTGCCTTGACTTGCAAACGACCTGCATTTACGCTTTAAGCATTTTAATTATTACAAATGATTATTTAAGCGTTTACGACACATGCGAACAGGCATGTACATCACTAAAATAACGTAATATACAGTCAGCTACAAAATTAGCTTAGCATTAAATAAATTTCTAAAATACATAGGCTATAATACGTAGGTATATAAGTAGACGCGTATAAAATACATTGGCTTATGTTTAACTTATCAACAGATATAGTAAAATATAACAGTCAAAAATAGTAAATGATCACCAAATTGCACAGCAAAATATATTTAAAAAGAGATCAAAATAAGTCGACCTATTTTTGGGTGGCTTTAAGAAGGAACCTAACATAACCTAACCCTTCCGAGACGGAATGCAGAATTTGAGGCGTATAGGTGCTCGTTATGATATATTTTAGTAAGCATATTTTGCTGCGCAATTACTATTTTTGGTGGGCATTATATTCAATCCCAAATACATTTCTTAAATAGAAAGCTTTAAAGTCTATATCCCCAAAAGCGATAAGGAGATTTGACATCCACATTTCGCCAGCTTATAAAGTTTTAGGTTTTTTTTTATTTTGTTCGTCAACAAGACTACCCTCCGCCTGATGGTAAGCAGTCATGTGGTCTAAGAGCAGTGGCCTCCACACCATCCTCAAAGCAGCTGAGGCGATGTTGAGGTCTCTGTTTTAACGACCTGAGGTGCTTTTTCACGCCCCACTTAAAGGACCCAGGATTGAAGGAAGAAGGAAACACGTGCCTTGGCAGAGATTTCCATGCCTTGATCGTTCGGCAGAGATATGAGGACCGAAACTTGTTGGTGGGCGCTCTAATCGAATTGTACGACGTTGTAAGGATGGCATCTGAGCCCAGCACGGGTTGTTCTGGATAGGAAAGGGAAGGGCAAGATCATCATCATCATCATCATCAGGCTATAATAGTCCACTGCTGGACATAGCCCTCCCCCAAAGAGCGCCATAGCACCCTGTCTTCAGCTTGCCATCCAGCATTTGCAGGCAGATGCTGGATGCGGCAAGAACCGACAACCGCTGGGGTAAGCGTGTTCTTGAGTGGAGACCGCGACTCGGCAAACGTAGTGTAGGACGCCCTCTGACCAGGTGAGGGCAAGATAAGGTGGAATAACTCTTCAGAGCACTCCCCGTGGTATATTCTGTAGAAACATGCCAATGAGGCAATGTCCTTACTGAGCTGCAGAGGTTCCAGTGAACTCGTGACCTCTGTTATAAATAAAAATTGAAAGAAAACTTAATTAAATTTTGCTCGAACTCGGGTGGCTCGCTAATACCATAACATGTTTAATGGGTTTGATTCCTACAAGGGATAAAAAAATATTGGGGCGGTCTTTGGGAACTGCCGATAGAAGTGAAAACTTTAATCCTTGATCATAAACACTTCCTTATAAACAAAAAAAAACTCTCTTAGGGGATTATTAAGGGGGTCAAAATTTCGTTATTTTTTGCACCATTTCTGAGATATTGTTAATATTCAAAAATGGAAAGCGTGGAAGCGTGACGAAGACGAAGCGTGACGAACCGTGACGATGACGCGAGTTCTATGATTTTTGTTCACCCAAGAAGTGCTCAAGGCGCCTAAAGAAGTTTTCACTTCAAAAATATGTCTAACAAATAGATGTTCCAACACCAGGTTTTTTGCATCCGTTCTCTTAATGTTTGTAAGGCCTCCAGCGATACAGACCCTATCCCTAGCGCGGTAGTATTATTTAAAAAAGTGCAAATAAACATGGTTGGCCATGTTAAATATAAAGTGATGCAGGAACCAGCGAAGGGGACAACATTATACCGAATAAAGCAAACCAACGTATCGTATGTCATATTAAAAATGAAAGCCGATCCGTTTACTTAAACATTTGCTTAACGACAGATGTGTCATGCGCAGGGTACGCACGTAAGGTGCTAAGTAACCTGCGTTAAGTATACCTACTGTCACAAAAAAAGGCTTTAACGCCATTGTTCCCTTATTGACTTATATGATAACAAAACCTTTATATATAAAATTTGCTCGTTTTAGCTTTTACCCTCGATTTAGACGCCATAACTCTGAGGAGTAAAGGCTGTCCCAGAGGATTCATGCAATTTTATGATGATCGGTTGAGTAGTTAAGAGGATACACTGAAAAAATGCACTAACTTTCATCGAATAGTATAGGACTATGAGAAGACCAATTAATCTAGAATTTTGATATAGGTAAATTGATGTCTTTAACTAGAATTTCCTAGCTCAAAAACACGGTCGATCATAATTATTTTCGAAAACACCTCCGTAAAATTACTATTTTTGAAATTACAAGAAAGTTACACTATCATTATGATTAGGAATTACTCAAATATATTCGTAACATCAATATTAGTAATTTGCTATCTCATTATTTCCATAACTAAAACTAATCATTTTTAAATAATATTTTAAGATTTTAACAATTTCTAAGCGCTCTCGATTATTGCGGGCACATCGCAATTTTAGACCTTATGACCGCTATTTAACGATTGATACACAATGAGTGTTAATGAGTACGGGCGGTAATTTTCGCGGTGTCCCCTTAAGGCGTCAAAGCGTAACAAACAAACAAACTCACATTCACATTTATAATATTAGTTAAGATATTTAGAAAGTTACGTTATCGAAAATTTTAAAATCAAAATATTTGGTACTAATTTTGCGCGCGGCTCCGTCCGAGTGGTACGGACATCGATAAAATGTAGCCTATGTCCTTTCCCAGGTTTTAAACTACGCCTTCATCAAATTTCATCTAAATCAGTTGAGTGGTTTAGCCGTGAATAGATAACAGACAGGCAGACAGAAAGACAAACAGACAGGATTACTATCGAATTTATAATATTATAAGTAAGAAAGTAAGGATAATAATATTCCACATGTTTTTTTTATTTTTACTTTTATTTTATTACTTGAAAAAGAAGAATACTTTTGAATCTAGTAGAAGGGGTAATTGTCAAATGACGGTGAAAATGAAAAAAAAGGACGTGCAATAGTGAAGTCATCGCTATTTAAATGCAGACGTGCAAGGAAAAAAAAGCTATTTACCCTGACTGCGGCCCCATTCTTTTCATACCGAAATTTGGAATATGAATTGCAACTTCATTTTGCTGATGCTGTTTTCACGAAAACATTTCTTTTGAATCTATATATTTTGTTGCACATAACCAAACATAGGCAACTACTATTATTAACGATTGGCTTTGAGTACTGCATCAGTACTTTTGCTGAAACTGGCTGTCATCCTAACCCTAACTAATATTATAAAAGCGAAAATGAGTTTGTTTGTTTGATTGTTACCTTTTCACGCCTAAACCACTGAACCGATCATCCTGAAATTTTGCATATACGTTGTCAGGTGTACAGAAACGGACATAGGCTACCGTTCATACGGAAAAAATTACTGTTCCTGAGGAAAACAACAATAACGTTCTTATAATAATAGATGGTGCCACATGTCTTTCGACTCATGATTGTATTATATTATTACAAGCAGAGTACAATCCGAATTGATTGTCAAATTCTAAATTAACGCGAGCAAAGCCGCGGGCAAAAGCTAGTCAAGCATATTTGTTTTTATTTCTGGCCTGTAAAAACTTTTCATGCAATGATAAAACAGACTTAGTGAAATACAAATATCGCAGACAAGAGATTAACCTCAATCTGGCAAACTGTACATTACATCATACAACCAAAACACGTAAAGCAAACACAACCATTTTAAATCTCGAAATTTGAAGCAAACAAATATATAACGTTTTAAATAAAGTTTCATATAACACAGGTCAATATTTACCGACGACGCCGAGTAAACACGAGCCGCGCAGGGCGCCCAGATGAATATTTTTCTACTCGGAGCAGATACAATAGCGTCGAACAATATGGCGCTTGGAATTTCGCCATTCTCTAAAAAGGTCTATTGTTTTGCGTCTCTAACCGTGGGCGGAAGTGCAGCTGCGCTTTTGCTGGATTAGGACGATTAAACCGTTCAGAATATGGAGCTAGCCTTAAGATCTTTGTAAACAATAGGGCTAATGACTTTCAGAAGATAATTAATGTTTTAGCTTCGGATAGCCAGATTATGGACAGATTATTCAGAAAATTTATTGACGTCATTTTATATGGTTTACTGGAATTTGCTCGTTTAAATGTAGGTAAGATTAGAGTAGTAACAGTATTTTTTTTCTGGATGATACCCTACGTCCTTTTCTGTTTCTCTGACAACGTGTATGCGAAATTTTATGATTATCGATGGAGTAGTTAAGGCGTTAAAGAATAACTAACAAACAAACTCACATTCACATTTATAAAATTAGTTAGGACTAGCTGTTACCTGCGACTCCGTCCGCGTAGATTTTAACTAAAAAGTGTTTGTCTCCGCGGAATCCTATTTCTTTTCTAAAATCAAAGTAGCCTAAGTTACTCCTTATAACATCAGCTATCTGCCAGTGAAAGTCCCGTCAAAATCGGTTCAGCCGTTTCGGAGATTAGCCGGAACAAACAGACAGACAGACAAAAATTTTAAAAATAGATGTTTTCGTATAGGTACCTTATATACTTTCATATGCATTAGATAAAAGCTGTTATTTTGACATTACAAACAGACACTTCAATTTTATTTATTTGTATGGATGTGGTGGTTACTTCGGCACTGTATGCTAGTGTGAATTGAACTACATGCACACGTAAATAGCCATGTCTAGTGTGGTTGTTTGTTGTATCTATTGTTCTTATTATTACATAATTCAAACGGGGATTATATTTCTGTATTGTAATCTATACCAATATTATAAAGCTGAAGAGTTTGTTTGTTTGAACGCGCTAATCTCAGAAACTACTGGTCCGAATTGAAAAATTATTTTAGTGTTGGATAACTCATTTATCGAGGAAAGCTATAGGCTATATAACATCACGCTACGACCCACGGGGGCTGCGCAGTAATCATAAACGCGGGTGAAATCGCGGGCACATCTAGTAAATAATAATTTTAAGTAACTTACAAATTTCATTGTTGTTAAAATATTTTCAAGACCTAGATAGTCTAGCCGAATAACAAACAGACTTAAGTAACTCGAATATTTCGACAGATGGCTTGTTCAGTCTCAAAAATAATATTGTATACGTGCATAAATATCAAACTCACGGAGTTCCTAATAGATGAGTCTCGTTTTGTAGATCTAGGTTAATATACTTTACACTGTATGTTTCATTTTATAAAATGTATTTAATAGACTGACTATACTTTTCGATGTTTAAGAATTTAATATGTAGTAAACTTTCACATGCCACTTGTGGCAAAATAGAAGCACCGTGTACCAATCTGACCACCTAATTGTACTCTATTTTATGTGAAATAAATATCATTTCATTTAATTTCACTGTTATTAACTTATAGACATATCCACGTTTTATCAACTATATTTTGAATCCTACATAATACTAAAGTATTGTTGTCTGCCAAGCACATATCCCATCATAATATCCAAGTCTCCGTAACGGAGAATTTCTAACAAAAGCACTAAACTGCACTCGTTATTCAAACATAACGATTAAGTTACTCGAGTACTCATAATTATAATGCACTAGCCATCCCCCACGGTTTACCCACGTTTATGATTACTGCATTGCTCCCTTTTATGTCGCTTAGGTCACTTCTGGATAAACTAGTTATCTAATGGTGAAAGAAAGTTTAATATCGGTACAGTCGTTTTTGAGTTAACTTATTACAAACAAAAATACATATTACATACATATGTATTATAGTACTAATAGCTTTTGCTCGCGGCTTCGCTTGCATAAAAGTAGATTATAGTCAATTTCAATACAACTGAATCAAAAGGTATACAAACGGTTCATTGACATGATCATAGACATTTAAGTCATGTCCAATTGTAACGTCAATTGCAAACCAATTAATTACCTAATCGAATCATTCGATTTGATGCAGCGAAAGACTTAGAAATGACATAAACACTGCTACAATTATATCTTAAAAAATATATCTATATATATTATATCTTATAAAAATCAGCGAAGAAAAGTGAACAAAATGACAGTTTGACAGTTTTTGTTGAACAAATTTCGATTAACTAATCAATTACTAAAAATGTTACGACGTAAACGATTTTTTTTGGCGTACAACCTTATGCAATCATAAATTATAGATATTTTTTCATCTGACAAATAACCTCACTTTTCGTCTAAGATTATTAAAATCAAATAATTATTTATTAATCAAACGCCAATTGCTTTAAAATACACTAAGATATCATGCGAAAACGTTGAAAATATGGCTAAATGTGTTACTTATTCCATTTAGTAAGTAATTATGTGATAAATTTTACAACTTTAACATAAATTTGGTTTGTATACATTTCCATCCAAGTGGAATGAACTCGACTATAGTTATGTTAGAAACAGTACTTTTTAAATAAAGTATAACTTATGTTACTCGGTGATAATATAGTAGCTCTATAATGATAAAAGAATTTTTAAAATCAGTTGTGTAGGTTTTGAGTTACATCCTTACAAACAAACAAAAAACCAAACAAAATACAAATCTTTCCTCTTTATAATACATATTAGTATATATAGTAATACATATATAGTATAGACATGCAAAGGGCCTAACAGTAATTACTCAAATGGTGAATAATAGTTGTTTTGCACATATGGTAATTGCAGAGAACAATTTCGTTTGCTGGTCTCGCTGTAGTCGAGTTATAAATAGAGTTCCCAGAGATGCTGGTTGCTTATTAATTCGTTTCTCGGAAATTTTTGCCGACTAACTCATATTACTCAACATACACAAGTATATTCGAAGGCAGACTGATGACAGCGAAATGTGATACCGAGAGAGCAATTTACTCGTTTGCACTGTTATCAAGTGACGAACATAAAATTAGTACGTAATACCAATACTAGGAAGTTTATATATAAATAAAATGGAAGTAGTTGACACCCTTTGTTATCCATCCAATAAAAGGAGCTTCCTAAACGGTTTATTTTTTATTTTTGAGGTACTGCAATATGTGGCATGAATGTTTTTAGCTATGATCCGGCTACCACAACAATATTTGAATGCGTCGATCTCTATCTCAGTAGAAATTTCTGAAGTATTGCTGTATATAGCACGATACAGGTGTTTGATGAAAATGGATGATTAAATCCGCTTAGAAACTTAAAAGATAAGCCTTTCAAATCAGGTAGGAGTAACTGTCAAATTAAAAATAAATTGCAGTTGTGATGTCATCGCGATATGAATGCAGGCGCGCGAAGATAGTGTAATGCGACTATTGCAATTTTCTCATAGCTACATTTAAAATATTAATTGCATCTTTATTTTTCAACCAACTTTAATGGTAATTTTACTAGGTTTCTTTGAAATGTTATTTTTTGTTACGTATAAGTAATTCATAGTGGGTAGTATTTAACTGCACAGCAAAAAAATACTAATTGCACAGCAAAATATGCTTACCAAAAATACTAATTGCACAGCAAAATATAATTAAAAGAGATCAAACTAAGTCGACGGAGCCCCACTTCGCGGGGCTCCTTTTTTTGGATGGGTTTACCAGGGAACCTAACATAGCCTTAAACCTTCTGAGACGGATTGCAGTGATTTGAGGCGTATATGTGCTCGTTATGCTGTGCAATATTTGCCATGCAATTAGTATTTTTGATGGTCATTATATTTAATCCCATTCATAGGCAGCGATAATCTAGTGAAAGACCGTTGGACTGCCACGCATAGGTCTTGACTTCGATCCCAAGGCGCGCACCTATGACTTTTTGAACTTATGTGCGTATTAAATAGCTAACTATCGCTCGTTTTAAGGGTGAAGGAAAACATCGTGAGGAAACCTGCATGTCTAAGCGTTCTCCATTATGTTCTCTAAAATATGTGAAATCTGCCAACCCGCGTTGGGCCAGCGTGGTGGACTAGGGCCTAACCCTTCTCACACTGAGAAGAGGCCCGTACCGAGCAGTGGGACAGTTTAATACAGGGCTGATATTATTATATAATTCATATTACGTGAAAAATCAAGCACAGGCAACTACCCTATTGAATATCCAGTACTGTTTGCATTAATGAGAAACAGTCGCAAGAGGAAAACCTAGGCGAACGTTTCTCGATCAGATCGGAGGCGTTCTGGACAAAGGCCAGGTTAAGAGCTCCTTGAACGAACGAGCGTGTATGAGGAATGTGATGAGAGCGAATGAAGCCAGAGAAGTGTGTCAGGATCGTAGCAAATGGAAACCCGTAGTCTCTGCCTACCCCTCTGGGAAACAGGCGTGAATCTATGTATGTATGTTTGCATTAATGGCTTGAAATGAAAAATACACTTACAACCCTTAAATTCAAACACAGTTTCAAAGGTAGGTTCTGTACGTAACGGATATTAAAAGTAACTTAATTTTTTTGTGGAAAATTGTTTGTCAAATTTTTACAGCTTATCCGCTGATCTGACACTTATGTCAATGCAATTCGGTATAGAATCGATCAAGCTTTAGAGACGGATTATCTACTATCGTAAAATAGTTACATAACAAAAAAAATACATTGAGTTTAGCATTGACCTAATAGCTTGCAAGTACCTTGCAGTTCATTATCGTCAATAATATATTTCACAATGTTAACAAAGATGTCAATCCAAGATAGGGTTTGATTAATGCTTCTTATACAAGATAAGCGTAACCGTAAGAGCATGGATTAAGAATGATTGAAATTATAATACACTAGCTGCGCCCCGCGGTTTCACCCGCGTATGTCCCGATGCCGTAGGAATATCGAGATAAAAAGTAGCCTACGTGTTGATCAACTTCTCCAGCTACTCACATACTAAGTTTTACAGGAATCGGTTTAGTAGTATTTGCGAGAAAGAGTAACAAATATCCATCCAATCCATTCATTCATTCTCACAAACTTTGACATATATAATAACTAGATGTTCCCGCGGTTTCACCCGCGTTTATCGTTACTGCACCGCCCCCGTGAGTCGTAGCGTGATTTTATAAAGCCTTATAGCCTTCCTCGATAAATAGGCTATCCAACACTAAAATAATTTTTCATTTCGAACCAGTAGTTCCTGAGATTAGCGCGTTCAAACAAACAAACTCTTCAGCTTTATAATATTAGTATAGATAGTAGGATTTAAGCATTTTATCGCCATTTATTTTTATAACAAGTTAATGCCTCCATACTTCGATAGTGAATAAAAGTGGTGTGCATGTAGTTTTAGGTTCAATTGCCTGTAATTTCAAGCGAAGTGTTAGTGATGGGTCTCTCGCCTATTAAATACGTGAAGCCTAAAATTATAGCTAGTCAAATGTGGGTGTATACTCCTCTGCGTACGCCTTTGTGGATATGGGAGTGCGTGGGACTATGTATGAATGTTTTATTTAAAATTGTTTATATATACCTTCACTAGTTCCAAGGTAGTTTCGGATATATTTTGGCATCTAGGAGTGGTTATAATGTGGGACTTTACAGACATAAAAAATGCACAGAAATATCCTACGGGCGAAGTTGCGTGAAAGACACTTATATTATTAAGTCATGAATGCACACTCTGCACTCCAACGGTACGGATACTTGCCAGCATCCATGATCATAGAAAGAGAAAATTTGCAAGTATTATGTGTTGAAATGAAACTACTATATACGGATTTTATCGCGTTGTTTATTTGACAATTTATCACAAATTTTTGAAAATTGTTGTAATAAAGTGTCAAATAAACAACGCAATAAAATCCGTATATAGTAGTTTAATTTCAATGAATAACATTCGCGTAAACAGAAGACAATATTAAGTATTATACATACATACATACATAGATTCACGCCTGTTTCCCAGAGGGGTAGGCAGAGACTACGGATTTCCATTTGCTACGATCCTGACACACTTCTCTGGCTTCATTCACTTTCATCACATTCCTCATACACGCCCGTCGGTTCAAGGAGCTCTTAACCTGGCCTTTGTCCAGAACGCCTCCGATCTGATCGAGAAACGTTCGCCTAGGTTTTCCTCTTGCGACTGTTCCATTCACACAAGCCTTATAAACTTTCTTAGTCAGTCTTATGTAAGTATTATGTGTTTCGAAAATAAACAAAACGGTCAAAAGAATATGGTCATGAATATTCATATAATTAAAGGTACTTCTAAATTTCAGACTCATATTGAAACGCAATTTAGTAACATATGGTATTTGTGTTTACGCGAATGACACATTGGTAGTAAACAATTTCTTTTTGGTGACTACGGGTGCTATAAAAAATATATAATTACACTTAGTAAAGTATGTTAAACATCGAATAAACGTTGTGTTTATTGGTTAATTTAGCATTGGTAATAAACAAACATGTGTTTTCCATTCAAGACATACTGCTATTGAAGTCATACAAGACGAATGATAGATGATCCGCCGTATAAGCAGATGGCCGTGTAGCGTGCAATTGCGACGAAAAAGAAATTCAAATGCCGCATGCATTATCAATGTTTCGATGTTCTTGATTCGAATAATTCGATATCGACAAACATACATCCCTACTGCCTTGTAGGCCACATGTTGTATGCATGAATGTGAGTAGAAATGATATGATCCTTTTTACAGGCAATTTTTTATAACAGAAAGACAATTGAAGCTGTATCCTATACGTTAACCAGGATTTGGGTGTGATGTTGGTGCCGTCGAAATAAGCTCACTGGCAAGAAATGGTAAATAGCTGGCAATTGTATGCCACAACGCTGGCCATGTAAACTTGGTGACATAACTAACACCATCGGATAATCTGTATGTATCTAATTGTAACAAAGGGCTCAAATAACACAGATTCGGAACGTTTACATGCGAATCACTAAAATGTTTGTCCTGCGCCGTGATGAAGCCTGCAACATTGACAGAAGCAAAGCGACCACTTAGAACATTGTGCAGTCATTGTCGAACTTATTGCTTGTCCTCTAGTCATCCAAATTACATGCAAGTAGCCTAGCTATCTGGAATTATAATTTAAGATAATATATGTTAGGAAATATCGAGTCAATGCCGACACATATAATTTCTGTAGTTCTCTTTGCCATGTAGCTCCATGGTTTTAGCGATATTTACATAAATATGAAATTTAAAACCAATTGCATTAGTTTGTTGTAACTGTTCCGGCGACCAAACGTGGCTTTTCCTCTAACCCTTTGGGTTATACAGGCATGACATGCTTATTAATAGCAATATACGCATATAGTTGGCCAAAATGGCCAATCTCCTTTGAACCTATCCAATCAAATATTACGGCGACCACGTTCCCCCAAACATTGTGATAATGGCTCAGTTGGTTATTGGTTATTGGGTCCAATATTGGATCGTGACCGCATTGTAATATGCCTCCAACATTTGACAGTTTAAGTGGCCATTTCAGATGGTGCAGATATAGCAGGAACAGTTCTCTAATGGAACATTGATGGGTTTTAACAGTAAGCAAATATCGTGACGCCTGCAGTCCTCCATGCTGGCGAGTATATGGTCGGAATACAAATTAAATGTAAACATTGGCTGGAATCTATCGGCGATGCAAATACACGGCACAAACAGGGTATTACTGTTCGTGATCAGTAATCTGCTTTGGTCGTCTCGGCCATGCTATAGTATGGTTCAAAGGACGCTGTGGCCCGAAAGCCTTATTAATAAAACTACAATCCAATGACTAGATGCTAAGTAACATTATCATAGTTATGAGCTTCAAACAAGAATATAAAGCATAAGAAATTGTGTAAATATTATTAATATTATAGTACCTATAGGTGTATGAAATTACACTAATTTCTACGTAAACCTAGAAAACGTTTATTTAATTACTAGCTTTTGCCCGCGACTTCGCTCGCGTTAATTTGGAATTTGACAATCAATTCGGGTTGTACTCTGCTTGTAAGAAAATAATATAATTCAAACATGATTCGAAAGACACGTGGCGCCATCTATTATCATAAGAACGTTATCATTGCTTTCTCGGAAACAGTAATTTTTTTCGGGATAAAAGGTAGCCTATGTCCGTTTCTGAACACCTGTCAACGTATATGCAAAATTTCAGGATGATCGGTTCAGTGGTTTAGGCGTGAAAAAGTAACAAACAAACAAACTCATTTTCGCTTTTATAATATTATAGTTAGGATAGTTAGGATTTATAAGGCCAATGTTTCTCACGGTTTACTTAATAATTAAAATTTTTGCCTTATGTAGTCTTACGCGTGTATATTTATTTATGAAGGAGTAATATGTAAGTATGAGAATACGACCTGAAGGTCAATACATATTAAATTTATTCATTATTACAAGATTATAGGTTCATTAACATGCTTGTTTAGCATAATATATCCACATTACACTTAGCATATTATTATGTTATGCAACATGTTTTTTTTTATATTGCGATGTCTAGTGCCCCTAAAATTAAGTAAACAAAACAAGGACTTCTAAAATACAGGTTCTTAGAATCCTTGATTCTACAATAATAATTAACGGCGAGACAACTAAATTGCTGCTTTATTCATTCACCTTTGTAAGTCAAAGACTTTTTAATTATTCGATATCGGTAAATTGGCAGTGCCCATTAAAATCCTAACTAATATTATAAATGCGAAAATGAGTTTGTTTGTTTGTTTGTTACGCTTTCACGCCTTAACTACTCAACCGATCAACATGAAAGTTTGCATACACGTTGTCAGGGGTACAGAATAGGACATACAACCCCTTGTTGATAACTGTTGCAAACCTAACCTAACCTAACCTACATTTACGCGAGCGAAGCCGCGGGTGAAAACTAGTAAACAATAAATAAGACAGTAGTTCCACAAAATATTTTATTTTTGAACTGAAAAATTCTGTGTCGCGCGGGAATTTGCAAACAACGCCCAGACTCGAAACAACTTTTGCGGCACACACAATTTTACAAATTCCTTATCCCGTGTGGGGTACGAACCCACAAAACTCGGCGCAATGTCAGTGGCGAGGCGATCACTTAAACCACTACGCCATCCGTGCAGTCGGTCAGAATCCCCAACCAAACGGAATAGGAAATTAAGAGCCTACCTTTAGAGAGAAACGTGCCTTGGATGTATAATTAAGGGATAGTGCGAATGGGCTCGTTTTTTTGTACTGCAAAAATAAAATGACCCCACCGATTCTGCGCCGTGAGCCGCACTACAATGTGGATACAGGTTTAGCTATGCCGCTGTCATGCACTTACGTTGTTATAAGAATTACTAGTTCCCTTATAGAGATAGTAGTTTCAATGATTCTGGTATGAAGCATGTTAGTACTGAGTAGATATCTATGACACATGTAGTTCCATGTATTCTTTTGTGAGAATGTACTGACATTTTGATATAGCATAAAGCACCATTCATAAATACCTGAAAGGTTGCAAGGGTGTTTCCCTCATACATATTTCGCTCAGTTCTTATAAAATAGTGGCATTTTGCCGTATAATGGTTCCATGCTTTTACTGAACATGTCCTAAGCGAAACAACCTACTAAAGTTGCCTGATTCGGGCACTTATGAGCGTATACATAACCACAAACTTATGCCGTTGTACCAAAGAGAAAACTAAGTCATAGGTTTAATGGATCTCTGAGAAATAAAATAGCTACGTAACTGATAAAAGTACTTTTAAACGTTACGTCCATTTTTCTATGAATGTGTTTGTACGTCCAAGTTACCAAATAAAAACGTTGGACGGATTTTAATATAATTTCGCATAGCATTAACTTCCCTGATTATCATATAAAGTACTTTATATCCCGAAATTTTAAAACATTCCCTCTGAGGAACAAAAATGTGATACCAAGATATAAGAACTGGTATTTTTTTAAAGAAGGCAGGATGGAAGTAGAGTGAAAATATATCGTAGAAACCGTTAGTTCTCGTATAAAATTGTTCTGCGATAGTAACGTATTTTTCAAGGCAACATTTATTGTTGGATTTTAGTGTCCGCGGCAGAGAGAGGACGATCGTTGGGTAATGGGAACGCTGCAGGTAAAAGCTGACCTAGTAAGTTATTATTTAATGTGCAAAAGCTTTGTAAAGTCACTTATTTAGTAGATACAGGTTTTCTGCATAAACACAAAAGGATAGTTGATATACTTTTAATCTCTTGGCTCTCGGCATTGGAGCCCCAAACATAATGCTTTTTCATTGTTACTAGTTTCCAGTTCACTGATGAGTTGCATACAAAGATATTTATATGAAATAAATTGGAATGTAAACATCGGTGGGAAGATAGAACCTACTCAAACAATTATTTATCGTTTAGTCTCAACAAAGCTTCTAATCCGAACTGCCGAATTTGGAGATAGGGTCAAAAAACAGTCTTCATAAACAGTAAAAATGCATGTAGCACCTATCTAAAAAGTAGCAACTGGTAGACTGCTAGCTTGTTCTCATCGCAGCGTTACCGTCAACGAGAATACATTGTATAATTATGTCGAAGTACCAACTAATAAGGTCGTGCTAATGACTTTAGCGACGGTGACGAGGCTCACTTACTATACACCTTAACTATGATTAAAAACTTGTTTCTTTAAAGCGTCAACTACGTACCGATATCATTAACACATCCAGTTACAGTTATATACGTAATAGGTATGTTGTTTATTTACATTATTATTAGGCCAGTTTTTAAAGGAACAAGTTGAGTCACTACTAGTTGGATGATCATCCCGTTGTTTCAAAGTACAAAATATCTTACTGTACGTATTTTTTTGGAATATTCAATATAATCGATGTATATGAATTCGATGCACGAGAAAAAGTAATAATTAGCTATCACTTTCTGTAAGTAAAACTATTTGTTATTAATGTCAATTATATAATCTAATTATTTAATTATATTATATAAAAAGTATTTGATGTATAAAACAATAAATGTAAATTATCCAATGCATTAGAAAATATCAATGCAAAATTACGATACCCTTTTAAAATTCTATTTCCATAATGTAGATAAAAACTGTACACTGTCAGTAATCTAGATTGAGTTAGCACTTACTGCAAATCCGATAATCCAATCACAACTCAATTACATCTGCATATTTATCTAATCTTCAAGACCTTTACATGATTGATTGGTCAATTACAGAGACTTGGTAACTGTTTTCGTTACAATAAACATTGAAACGAATCAATTTGAAACTTTTCTAAGGAAGTAGTCAATTGTATCATGAACTCCCGTTTGCTATGAATTGAAAGACGATGGTAAAAAGGTCTGGAAACCGTACTCCATTGTGATGTAATTAGTATTGACAAAAACGACATCGACATTGAGCACTAGAACAATAACCATTGACGACTGAGAAAGCCGTGAACTGACTATGTACCGTTTTCCATTCAATGCAAACCTAATTATTTATTTCGCTTTGATTCTATTGAAACCGATATTTATGTGAATAATACGTTACTTACTGTAACATTTGAAATGTAATAGGTATTCCACAATTTTGATTAATTTAGTCGAAATAACGTTAACGTCATCCATCTATACTAATATTATAAAGCTGAAGAGTTTGTTTGTTTGATCGCGCTAATCTGAGGAACTACTGGTTCGATTTGAAAAATTATTTTGGTGTTGGATAGCCTATTTATCGAAGAAGGCTATAAGCTATATAACATCACGCTACGACCACGGGGGCGGCGCAGTAACGATAAACGCGGGTGAAACCGCGAGAACATCTAGTCGTACTATAATTAAAAAACTATACAACTAGCACGACACAATTTCCAGTGTGCAAAAAGCTCTATTAGTGAACTTGCTGCAAACCTTAATAGAATGTTTATAGCATTCAGCTCATGCAAATCAAATTATGGAAAGTGAAGTTTTCAACCATCAAGCAGCATTTAAAATGTAAAAGAATTCTAAAGATGGCACCTAATACTCAGTAGCACTTGACTTTGTAAGACGGCGTTTATTATCACCTCGGCTATTCAAAGCAAGCAGGTAGAGATCCCTAGCAAAAAATCGCCGTCGAATACTCTTAGAGGCGCCGCGCCGACCAAGATAATAAATTTAAAACGAGATAAAACTTTGTGAATACAAACACCGTCATTCGGTTATTCAAAATAATATTGGAAAACAAACCAATCTTATGGAAATATGAATGTGTTCTTTCAAAATTCAGCAGACAGCATTTCCAATTCTGCACTCTTTCTGATGCTACGTTTTCTTGAATAATTTCTTCGAGTTTGACAGTAGAATTGTCGCGACTGCAGATTTTGCTCGAAGCTGGCAAATGGCATATTATTGCGCAAACTTCCAACGGTAGCTAACAAGTCCAACAACTGATTACATTTTTATAAGATTTCATATCAAACTCATTTCGAAGTCAAAGCATGAATAATTTTAATGAAGCTTTTAAAGGCAAAAGATGCCTGAACAACAATATCAATAATTTCTACCACAGGCTCTACGGAATTGGTTAGTGGAATTAAACGTGTGACAGGCGTATCGCAACGAACCAATAAACCAATCACGTTATTGTGTGCCGCGCGTCTGTACTGTAGGTCAGGCAATATCGGCACCACATTTAGGGTGCAATATACCTTTGCATAAAATCGATAGCTTCGTTACCAAACACCCCCCACCGCGATCGCGCCATTTGTCCTCAATATACTCTCATTACGCGAAGAACTTATTCTACAGCAATATATCTTTGTATGAATACTTTTCATTAAGGATAACGATCTCTAAGTAAAGCAATTGCTGTACACATTTTTATCAACGTTTCTTAATCTAACTTGTCTTGTTGTACGACAATATTTCTTTATAAAGTATCTGAATAAATACTTAAACAAGGCTTTGAGTCGTCACTTCATCAAATTCGGAGGACTCTAAGATATTAAACGGACGACAGGCATTTCTTAGAAGCAAAATAAAAACATTACAGTGGGAAGATTACAATCATAATTGGCCACCTGCCATGGATGAAATTTAATTTATTTTGTGAAATTGACGCGTTGAAAACTTGAAGTGAAGATACCATTACCAGAATAATTTATAACAATTGTGTAGTCGAAAATTAAAACGTAAGAGCATGACGCAAGAGTAGAAAGTAATTGTTGAATAACTATGTGTTAGTTTTATTCAACATTTCCTCGGTACTTAGTTTCGGCAGTAGGGCAGAGCTATCCGTTATGCCGCTGTGGTTATTACGACTTGTGTTAACCCTTGGGATTCAGCAGCCATAAATTCGCGAGTTATAAGTAACATGATGAAGATGGAAACACCCTGAAGGGATTTCTTATTCAGTACTACTTAAGATAATAAATGTAACTGTTACAAATATATTGCAATCGAATTGTTGGTTTTATAAGGCTTTCGCTCCATCGAAACAAAACAATGAATCGGAGTATCTTAAATTGAGAAAGCTAAAGGGACGACCTATTATAATTATTACCCTTACGATATTTAAGATACAAGAAATCAGACAGACAAAGACAAGGCTTATATTATGAATCTGAATACAGCGTCGGATGTTTTTAACTGTCGTTGGGTGATGGGACTCATATTCGAATATGACTTGAATTTACATTACTTCTTGAGTCATAAACACAAAGATATATAACCAAAACAATGGGCCAGCAATGAAATGAATAACTTTAAAGTACTTTAAACCTAATGCATTCAAGGACACACGCAAGGTATGAATTAAAAATAATAATTGGAAAGCGAATATAATTTAAATATTAACTTATCGTTATTTTAAATCCTTACTATATTATAATTATTATATTATAATATAATAATTATAACATATATAATATATATAATTATATTATAAATGCCAAAGTAACTCTGTCTGTCTGTCTGTCTGTTACCTTTTCACGCTCAATCCGCTGAACCGATTTTGATGAAATTTCGAATGGAGATAGCCTGAGACCCTGGGAAGGACATAGGCTATATAACATCACGCTACAGCCCACGTGAGCGGCGCATTAACCATAAATACCACTGACGCGGGTAAGACCGAGGGCACAGCTAGTATATTAATATAAGTAAAATCTAACTAATATTATAAATGCGAATGTGTGTTGGTTTATTTGTAACGCTTTCACGCTTTAACTAGATCGATCATCATGAAATTTCGTATACACATTGTCAGGGAAGCAGAAAAGGACATACGAGTAGCTTTCATCCAGAAAAATACTGTTGTCGAGGGATAGAAATTGATATAACTTATGTACATTTACGCGAGCGAAGTCGCCGACAAATCTAGTAACTCTATGCAGGTACTATATCAATTTAATGGTGAATAGGGTAGAATAGTACCGTTAAGGGGAATACCCAGGCAAACATGCGTGAAATAACCAGATCAAAGATATTCTAGATAAAGGAAAGGTTAAGAGGACTCTTTTGTAAATAATGTCTCGAGAGAGAATAAGGCAAGAAATATCTAAGGTGATTATCAAGTAGATATTCCAAGGTCTCTGCCTCCCCCAGGGAAAAAGTCGTGCTTCCATGTACCTATGTAACATTACATTTAGTGGTAAATAATACGAGATTGTACGTGTCTACACATATACGATGGAAACGTCGGAATCAGACTAAACTAGATTAAAAATTCAAATCGAACCAGCGTTTCTTTTTTCGAGCTGAAAGGTCAGATTCTCAGCTTTTAAGCTATTATGTAAGAAATTTGAATTGCTGCCAAATTCCGCAACCTAGCTGACCGAGTCACGAACAAGCTGTACACAGCTTAGCCTGAAATATTTATAAATAAACAAGACCATACATTTGTTACATGCATATTATACAGAGATACACTCACGACTTATTACCCGGTGGGGTACGCAAAGATTACGGTTTTTCACTCACATATCTCTCATGCTTCATCATGCAATCGCATTACATTTTTCATGCGCGCACGAGCGTTCATAAAGGTTAAATGATGATGAAATGTTTAAGGTACTCTTAACCTGGCCTTTGTCCAAAATAAATGTATCATGAATTACTAGATTTTTGCAGCCGCTTCGCTCGCGTAAATAAAAGCTATACCAATTGTCTAGACTTCGGAGACAATAATGTTTTTCTGGATATGTCTTTTTCTGTACCACTGATAACGTGTATGCAAAATTTCATGATTGGTCGAGTAGTTAAGGCGTGAAAGCGTAACAAACAAACTCATATTCGCATTTATAATATTAGTTAGGATTTGATCGATTTGAAAAAAGATAAAGGTTCTATATTTGACGCGTACATTTTTTATTTGCAAGATCTCCATAACCCTTACAAACGTCCCAAAAGTTTCCTTGTGATATACTTTTTATTAGTTTTAACGCGGTATGTTTTGTTTACGACTTTTCTTTTTATTACTGAGGTGGCAATACGGACTGCATGATCGCATATAGCTATCTATATACCATCATGCAATCCGTATTGCCGCCTAAGAAGTATCCGAAATCTACATTTATATCCACATTTATACCGACGCGACGTTTCGGATACTTTTTAGCAATTATCACGACAACATACACGTAAACATCTGTAATGCTTTGCATTTGTAGACTTTCCATTTGCCAATCTAAGAACCGGTTTCTTAGTGACGTGTCAAAATCAATGTCAAGTCCAGTGATTTGATTGGCTATTGGTAATTCAGTTTGCCAATCCTAGCAGTTGACATACGTTTGACCGTCTGGTAATAGGTTGGTTTCGGTGATTTGCTTCCAAAAACCGACTAGTAGTAAGTAATTATATCCGAGTAACGCCTAATTCACGTTAAGGACACACAGCCGTAAGTTATCAACGGCCTAGCCTAAGTCTTAGACCTGGAATGTTTATAGTTGGCACAGAGGTTCCAATTAAGATGTAAACTAAGAAAGAAGGAAAGGAAGGATTTTTCAAATTGCCCAACGGATTGGGAATAAATAGAATTTTCGTTTTAAGTGTAAATGTGGGCAGCGTTTAGTCTTTACAAAAGTATTCCCTTGTGGTTTTCCTAAATAATGACACCAAAGTAAAAAATAGATCTAATCTATATCTATTATGTTTGTATGTTTTCCTTTCTTTCACAATTTAATCATTATAAGGAATAGGAAGCCCAAAATTACATATTAATTAGTTTCCTTATACCGTATATATGTCGCCAGACATCGGTTATGTTCGCTGTTGTTTATATTATATACTGGAAAAGTAACTTTAAATTTGGCATGCTAGTGGGTCATTATAACCGCTGACAACTTCTTTCAAGATTTTTCGATATACCCTCGGTTTAAGATAAAAAGAACTTAACAACTAAAGTCGGACGGGGTTGCGGGCTAAAGCTAGTACCACAAACAAAAACAAAGTATCTATTTTGTAGTAAAGCGTTAGTTTCGAAGTTGGTCGTTCCATCACACTAATGTGAAACTTTAAGCACGTTTAACCCTCGATGGTTGGCAAGTGGTGCGATGACGTCACTCTGAAAGGGCATTCACACCGTCTTGCCCCACTGACCTGTACTGAAAGGACGGCGTTCTAACTATTAAACCCCCTTCGAAATGCGGTTAGCAAGCGTTTAAACTCAAATCTCCGCCATTCATCAGGCTGTGATTTAATATTGAAAAGTTTTTATTTTATTATCACCCTCGCTTCGTTGCAGGTTTCTAGTATACAAAATCTTTAGTACTGGGGTATTTAGACCGATATGCGACAGTACCAAAGAATAGGCTATTAACAAAAAAAGAATATATGTATACCTATAACTACATATTCGAACCAGTGAGATAGGTACATGGTCTTAATTTTTTCACAAGGCATAATTTTGAATTAATGTTTTTGTAAGTAATAATAGTGTTAGATCATCTAAATCTTCACTCATCTGTTTATGTCCTCGTATATTTAATCATGAACAATGTTAACGTAGTGTAGGACGCCCTCCGACCAGGTGGGATGACGATCTGCGATAGACTGCAGGCAGATGCTGGATGCGGCAAGCTGAAGACAGGGCGCTATGGCGCTCTTTGGGAGAGGGTTATGTCCAGTAGTGGACTATTATAGCCTGATGATGATGATGATGATGATGTTATTGGCACTTTGTATCTTATTATCTTTGTCTTTCAAAGATCCTAACTAACATTATTATTAATGCGAATGATAGTTTCTTGGTTTGTTATGCTTTTATGCCTTAGCTACTCGAACGATCAACATTTCGCAATTTTCGAATACATTTCATGAGTGGACCAGAAAAGTACATAAGGTACTTATTATCCAGGAAAAAGTACCGTTACCAACCTAACCTCACCTACATTTACACGAGCGAAGCTGCGGGCATAATCTAGTAAATAAATAAATAATCAACAGCATCCTCGTTGCGCATCCTTTTTGACATTTGCATCCTTATTTACGGTTCAATAAGCTATTGTTTGGAGCTTTGCCGATCACAACCGTTAGATTTTAAGAGTATTATCGCGGTCAATATCAGTGTATTACGTGTGCTGAAGTTTAGTTAATTATATGAGTTAATTAACTAAAATTATCTATCACGAATATTCACGAATTGACTACGCATTTTTAACGAACATAACATCACATGTTACGTTCGTTAAAAATGTGATTATCTAATATATGTAGATGTAAATTTTCAAAGCAATAGCTAGTAATTTAGCTTTTTTTATAAACTAGTTTATTCTAGTATCTGTAGTCATTATTCAACTTGCTTTCATTTTGTTTTTCGGTTCAGCATTTGCATCTACAGATGTGAGCATCTAGGAAAAAACATTAATAAAAAATATATTTATTTACAATAGTAGTAATAATATGATAAACTTACTTTAAAATATACATAACATTTTGAATAGTAATGATTAAATATGTATTTATCTTTCTTATTTAAAGAAGACAACACCTGCACTATGTAGCAGCCCTTTATCGTATAAGACTTTAAAACATTACAACAAAGTCAAAAACCATTAATTCATTTAGGAGGTTCCCAGACTTTTTTTCTCATAGACCACTTTCAAAATTTAGCTGGTTCCGGTAGACCCCCTGAAGGTTTTTTTTAGTATTTCTCTACCGAAAAATCGAAAAACCACTGGAACTGGATATGGAATATACAAGTTTTTACAAGTAACAGTCGCTGAGCTTGTCGAACAGTCGTGGACCGCCGCTTACTAATTGTGAACCCACATTTTTTTGTCACGCCAACGTAGACCTCTGTCAAGTCTCCGGTGGACCCCTGGGGGTCCACCTGGACCACTTTGGGAACTAATGATTTAGGTCAAAAAGTAACATTTATTAACGACAAAATATGTTAGAGAGTTTACTAAGTTACTGAAGCTGCATTTAGGTTAGTTGTTATGTTCAGGCGACACCTGAAATACCTATTTGTGGATCGCACAAATATACATAACTATGTCCTATGTATCGAACTCACGTGCACTCAGTGTGTACCTAATAGTATATTTTTTGATGTCACGTCCTTAACATCCTTGAAATTCTATAGGTAGAGATGCCAGTGTACATACATCTTAAGAATTGATTGTTTAATCTCAAACTATGTCAAACAAATTTAAAATTCTCACATTAAAATTCGGTTTATTTCACACAATCGTTATTTGGCAAGCGTTGCTAATATGTTGGAATAATGAGCCAGATTATAAATTATATCAGATCTATAACGTAACATAAATTAGGAAAATGTAATTACATCATCATCCTCTTGCCCTGGTCCCAATTTATTTGGGTCGGCGCAGTATGTCCTTCGCTTCCATACTTCTCTGTCACCCGTCATCTGATCATTTACCCCTTTTCTTTTCATATCCATCCTCACACAGTCCAACCATCTTTTCCTTGGCCTTCCTCTTTCCCTTTTCGTCCTTTTACCCTCATATTCATCACTTGCTTACCTACATACGTATCATCTCTTTGCATAACATGTCCATGCCAAGCCAAACGATTTCCTTTCACCTTCTTGTCTATGGGCACCACTTTCAGACTACTTACCTCTTACGAGTTCATTCCTAATTCTGTAGGAAAATAGATTTTGCGCGCGGCTTCGCTCACGTAAATGTAGGTCAGGTTATGTTAGTAACAGTAATTTTTTTTCAGGATAAAAGGTACCCAGACAGGTTACCTTTTTTATTCCCCTGACAACGTGTATGCAAAATTTTATGTGGATCGGTTAATTAGTTAAGTTGTGAAAGCGCAAAAAACAAACTCACATTCGCATTTATAATATTAGTTAGGATGTACATTATGGACATTATACGACGGGTTGGTACTTAAAAGTGCCAGCACTCTATTACTCGCGTTTAAGAAACGTCAGCGTTTTAGACACGGCTACTTATCTGTCGAGGAACTCTTTACAAGTTAAGTAAGTTTCCGTCTTGTTGTCTCATGGGATCTCTTTTAAAAAACAAGCCTAAGGAAAGGACAGAATGTTTTCTAAACTTTCCCGTTGGTTATCACGTGCACTGTTGTTATTATAATTGTCATTTATATGCCTTAAAGGATAGGCAAAGGTGTATTACATCCATAAGTCGACAAAAAAAATTTCAAATTCATCTCATAAGTGGGCAACCTATGTATTACCGAAAATAATTCCAGACCTAGTACTCCTACTAAGAATTGTGTAATATGAAAACCCAATAACACTTTGCCCGATCCAGAATTCAAATCTGACGAGAACAACGTACCCTAAATTTCTCGCATCAAAAATCAATCGAGGGATCTTCAAAAGCCCCGAAATTACAAAATACCGTATCTTTATCTTTTACAAACAATAAAGCAATCAACGGACCACATATTTTTATTACGACTCTAATTAGGTGCTACTTGGCGGAAATGTATTGTAAAATATTGTTTTATGTATTAATTTTATATGAATGTTCCCATATCATCTTTCAGGTCTGTGTTTGCTTGCATATACATTCGAACAGTTGATATGTCCCACTGCTGGATAGTGATCTATCCCTTGGATTTCTAAATCTCTCTATTGCTTGCTATCCCCTGCCAATCTATTTTAAATGCTGCTTAAAGGCTTTAAATACTAATGGATATCACTTACATTAAACCTTTCAAAATATTGATTGTTTGATAAAATTGGTAACAAAAGCTAAACCATCATTACCTATCCCTTCAGAAAACAAGCGTGTATCTACAACTTTCTCGAAAAACCGTAATCCTTTTCCCAACTTATATTCAGCGCATAAATTGAGATTCAGAACGAAGTTCATGAGCTACTCCGTAGCTATCGACTTATGAAGCCAATATGATTTACGCTGCAGGCAATCGTATTTTCTAACTTGCTCGTAATAAGATATGGTATCTGTGGGATTATAAATATAAAGAAGAGATATTACATTTTTTACTTATTTAATTCGAAATATCTTTATCTTAATCAATATCCAATGCCGCGTTTTGATTGCAATGTTCTTTTTATTTGGTAGCCGTATTTTTACTAAAGAGTTTATAAACAGACAATATATTGCAATATTTGGTTGCAATGTTTTCATCCATAGCCCGACCAGCTTAAAGACATGAATGCATCGCCTCTTCCAAATTGCCATATGCAATTATATTACACATAGAAAATAAGCAATTATGTTATGAGCCCACACAAGTAAGTGAAGACTGTTGGCCTCAAAACAAAATTAATTCAACTAAATGGCCTGCAAGACATTTACATCACAATAAAATTGTTCGAATGATAAATATCTCCCCTTACGTAAGCTCTTTCCATATCTATTGCTCTAGTTATTAGTTCAAATTGTCAACACAAGTCGAGTTATTAAAATAAAATCTTTCAAAATCTTAGCACAGATTTTGACGTCCTTTGCTATAAATGTAGCATAATTATTATTATCTAGCTAGTGTATTGTATCATTGGCCATAATATGCAAAACACTGACGTGACATGACGTTTAATATGGCTGTTATTGCCGGCCATTATATTGCAGTCACATTGCAGTAAAAATAATGCTCATTTTTAAGCTTCTTTGTTTAATGTCTGGATATTGACTTAATATTGTCTTCTGTTTACGCGAATGTTATTCATTGAAATTAAACTACCTACTATATACGCGATAAAATCCGTATATAGTAGTTTAATTTCAATGGATATTGACTTACACGAAACTTCAAGGTGCAATTTCTTTCAAATGTTTATATCAAAAACCCATCGAAAGGTCATCTATTCTGATAGACAAAACAATGGAAAGCTTGCGTTCAATATTGATTTGCGTGCTCACATTTTGATGATGTTTACTATTTTCGATTTTTATGTAGATACTACACTTCTTTATCCAAAACGTAAGTCTGTTTCCTAAGTTTATACATGCCGCTGAGCCGATTGTAACATAATAGGCTGAAGACAGGTTGAAACCCCGGCAAGGAAACAGATATAAACTACTTGTAGAAAATGCGAATGAAGTATGACATGAAACAAAATTGATTATACGTTTGACAAATCGCTAAATAACTGCATTGCTTAATAAGAATCGATCGTGCATCGATTAGTATTTTGCGATTAAGGTCGCTTATTTGCCGTTATGGTCGATTAAAATTGACAAATTTTAGTATATTATAAAACATAATATTATACTACTGCTGTGCCAAACATAATCCCTATGTTGCGGTCACAGAGTGCTTAAGATACATTGAAACATCGGACAAAGTACAACGATTCTCGGACTATATATTTTTGTTCCGAGCGGCGAGATTAGGCGCATTAGTCGCAGCGAGAAGACCGCATAAACCACTACACGGTACAGCCCATAAATACATACATGAACGCTTGTTAATCCTTAAGAGGGTAGTCAGAGGTGTATAGAATCACATTTCGCCAGTTATGCTTCAAATTTTAAGTTACAGAGCGTAGCCTATTCTATTGCAGTCTACTGGACACACTGCGAATCTCCGTGCTGCTACAAAAAATTGCTTTCCTACTTCTGCAATCAAACCCGGTGCCTCACGACCGGCATACATGACCACAAACTTACGCAACTGGATGAACGAGGCAAAACAATCATTTTACTTTTAAATTTATCACAAAGGTTGCACCACACATCAATAGGAAGAAGGTTACCTCATTTCAGTATGTTAAACAAAGAAGTTGTGCTCATTACGTGAGCAAGTAAATAATGGAAACTTGGCTACACAAAAACGGTATTAAAAACTTAAATTTATAAAATTTAATCTCCGCACGGAACTAAGATAGTTGCAATCTGCTGTTTCAAGCCTGGGTGTCCTTTATGACCGTGGTTTTAATATTTGCAAGGCACCAAACATCCTCGCGTATACCTATAGCTCATGTTACGTCATACATTTTGAATCAGCTGTGCTATTCTGTAATAAATTTCATCTCGAGCTCTATGATGGTAACCATGGTTACCATCTATTATTTTCACGGGTCCCTGACGACTCGAAAGTGTGTTTCCTGGTGATATTTATAGAATTGAAAATCTCGCTCTTGTCTGTCACTCTTGCGTTTGGAACTTTCGTTTCGTGGTTATTGGTTTACAGCAGGCGATGTAATTAAAAAACGAAACGAGGCGTCAATTAATTATGTTAATTATATTAACAAAGGAGTTGCGTTTATTGCGTGAGGAAGGAAGCAACAGAAAAATAACACTGATCTAATTCAGTATACATACAACCTAATTCAGGTCATAATTTTTTTATTTAGCACATTTATTTGAAAGGTACCTCCCTCTCCCTTTCTTACCTAAGGAATCTCCCGTTACAATTTGATTCACATATTCTGGGACACCCTGTATGAATAACATAACGCTATGTACTAAAAGAATACGAAAAATCACAGCGGACAGTTAGACTTACAATCCAAGCATCTGCGCTCGGCGTCATCCGTCTCTTGACATAGAACATAATTATTATTATTACTTTCCTCTACAGTAAAAGCGCGCAATATAATCTGTGATGTACGAAATAAATAACTCACACGACATTGGCATTGTTAACAAGAGAACCAAAAACTATGTTGCATCGAATAACGAAGCAACTCGAAATGCATAGTTTACGAGAGAGCGAATAAAAACTATTTGGTGCTTTTCACATATTGTATTTTATATTTTCAGAGTCCCTTGTTTGCTGCAGGAAGCAATAAATTAACGATCGATAGTTGTACAGAATTTAAATACTATGTTTATTTTCCGAGGACGTTTTTTAGTAGCTGTATGTGTATAGATCTACCTTCGTACGTTTTTGCACATGACTCAGCCTCGTTAGTCCTGTTTAAATTTAAGGTTGCACTTATTTGCGCTGCTGGATTCCCAGGAGAAAATTCTCAGACGTAGCAAGGAATTTAGAAATGTTTTTGGAAGACGGCAGGAGGCTTTCGTGAATCAATGGTATTGGTATATATAATGGTATATATTCAAGAAACGAGTTGTTTTACTTACGGACAGTTAATTTTTAACCCTTGGTTAATAGTCATGGGTCTACGTGACCCTGATATAACATTTTCATACAATAACTCTTAGACAACCCCGCTCGTGTATTTTCAATATTGCGCCCGCGCTTGCATGTGGTAGGTGTGTCCAGGCGCTCATTATATATTTTGCATCTTAATAACAGTCACAGGGTCACAGTGACCCTTGAATAGAAATGACGTCGGTAATAATAAATATAATTTATTGTATCAAATATGGTATTGTATAAAGGTATTACAATAATTTTTTATCACATATTTGGCCGTTATGGCTTTTTTTCGCATAGACCACTTTCAAAATTTAGCTGGTTCCAGTGAACCCTCTGCAGCCATATTTCTACTATATTCCTTGGCATTCGTATTTATATATTTTTTTTTAGAAATTCTCGGGTCTTCCGCGAATGTTATTCCTCAAAATATCCGTCATTATCTGCCTACATTGATAGGTGAAGTCAAGGCAACATTTTAGTTCTTCATTATCGAAAGCAAATAAATTTTCGTGGACCCACGCTTACGAATTGTGAACCCCCATTTTTGAAATGAAAACTTCTTTAGGAGCGTTGAGCTCTTCTTAGGTGAACAAAAATCATGAAACTCGCGTCACCGTCACCGAACGCTTTCCATTTTTAAATTATGTTTGCTTTATAATTTGATTTATAAAGAAGTGTTTATGATCAAGGATTAAAGTTTTCACTTCTATCGGCAGTCCCCAAAGACTGCCCCAATTTTTATTTTGCCACGCCAATGTAGATCCCTTTCGAGTCTCCCAGGGGTCCACCTGAACCACTTTGGGATCTAACGTTACGCCTAGAAACCTCGCACTATCTAGCTGTTCTATATTATTGTTATTAAGAGTAACATTTTAAGTAAATACTATTTTATAAGAAAACGTTTTATTTGGCATAGAATATATACTTATTATTGAATTACGTTATTATAGCATGAGTTTTGACGCGTTTTAGGTTGTTTTTTTCGTTTCGGATTAGCGTTTGCTGCGAATTCGAAGGCCCATAGAAATATGCTTACTAGTGAAGAGATTGAGAATACTAAAGTTGAGGATGATGATTTTGGACAGGAGGATGTAGCCGCTAATTCAGGTGCTTCTGCTTCTTTATCTTTTACTGCTGACAACATAGATAAAGCTTTGTCCAGTATACTAAATGATACTGATTGCAGTGATAATGATTCTAGCGATGAGGAAATATTTAGTGATCACAAGAGTTCGACTAGTATTGAAGAAAAAATGTTGGTATTCATCGAAAACATGTTTCCGACCCCAGATCAACCGGCCTCCGATGTTATTTTGCTTGGGTGACTATTACTTTGGAAAAACTGAATGCATTAGGCCAAACAATTATGCGTTATTTATCAATTTATTTTACGCTTAATGTTACTGGCGTAAATAATAAAGTTATATATGATACTGTCACTGGAAAGTCAGTAAAGCAATCTAACCACCTTTGAGAGCTTGGCATAGAATTATGTCTACCATACGCTCGACAGCGAATTGTCAATAAACAGATACCCCGGCAATTGCATATGATACCTTTCAGGGTGTTCAAACTGCCAATGGCTGAAAGATCTGTCCCAGCTGTCTCCACTGAGGCATCTAAAAGAAAGTAGTGCAACATTTGCCCCTATAAAAAAGATCGCAAAACGAAAAGTAATTGTTATCATTGTAAAATTTCGATTTACGACACATGTTCATTAATTGTTTGCCCAAATTGTTTAGATAGGAATTAATTGTACCTCATTGTGTACCTATGTGTATACATCTTTTTTCATAATGTGGTTTTTTTTCCATGTTCCTATTCAAAAATAATAATATAAACAATGGTTTATGGGAGGGTCAGATTGAGCCTTGAATAGTGATCATGTAAAAAATATTTGGAGTATTAACCAAGGGCACATATTCTATATGTATAAAATATGTCAAAATTTAATTGCCCGTAGCTTAAACGACTTGTTTCGTAAATATAAGCACCGAACCATAAAATAATGGCCTATATTGAACAACAGTGATAGTGGGTATAATAAGAGCAATGGATATGTTGTTTGTTTTTTTGGTATATCCAGTTGTTTATTACTGAGGACCTAAAACTAATTGTGTGTTACGTTTATAGTTAACTAGCTTTTGCGCGCGGCTCCGCCCGTGTGGTACCTACATCAATAAAAAGCCTATGTCCTTCCCCAGGTTTTAAACTATATCTGTGCCAAATTTCATCTAAATCGGTTGAGTGGTTTAGCCGTGAAAAGGTAACAGACAGACAGATAGACAGACAGAGTTACTTTCAAATTTATAATATTAGTAAGGATATAAGTTTTGTTTTGTAATATAATATGTATTGGTTCTCCAAAATAATAATAAAGTCAGTATTTATCCGAACACGTGCACGACAGATCAGATTGCAATTTCTATAAGAGTAAATATCAAACAAAAATATCAGACGTACAACCCCTATGCATGCTCTAAGTTTTTTATTACAATGTTTTTGTACATAACGGTCTATGTACTATGTTATAGACACGGTATGGAAAACTACTAAATCAATTTTAATAGTCTTTTTTATGGCCATATAGTTTTAAATATTTGCGAGAATATGCGCTGTACGATGGACGACATATACAAGTTTAAGAGAGGGAAAAATATATAAATATACGGTGATATACATATGGTAAGCGGTTACCGTTGTCAATAATCGCTTGTAGGACTACTCAATACTCAATATTTTATTGCATTTCATAATGTATACAAAGATGGACCTATAAATCATATTAGATCATTATAGACCCTGTCTGGCATAGTAAATACTATAGGTTATCACTCGCATGATATCGATCCTAAAGTCCAGGAATTAAAAGGGTATGAAAGGATACGAATGGAGAAGCTCTAAAAGTTATTTCAATATGATAATAGAATGTTCGTTCTTCTCTCCCAATTTTGTCGTGCCCGTAAACGAAATGAATCGAGTTTGGTATTTGAGCCTCTTGAGAGGAATTTCTGATCGATGGTGTGTGATTGTTTTCTGTTAAGAACGTTTACTTCTTGTGGCCTGCTCCGAACGTAACGTCGCAAATAAGTGTCATGTTTTGGGGATTCATAGTGATTAATTTATTTGGACCCTGTTTTCAAAATGTTTTTAATACACTCTATAGACTAAGGTCAAAGTGTATCATAGATGAAATATTATTATATTTGTAACCTTTATTCTATGTAAATATTGGGTCGAAAATTCGATGCGATTCTCTAGAATGGAGCCTGGAAATTAGGACTTAAAACATAGTTGGCGAAACGTGTTTGCAAAACAACGCTGCCTAGCTCTCCGTTTTTTCTCTCCGTAAAGGTAACTTTATGCATATCTGTTACGGTTACGCGTAATCCCGTTGGAGACATAGAAGACTAAGTATAGTATCCATCCAAAAAAACGGCCTATATTCCAAAGTACTAGTCATATAAAACGTCTAGAAGATGAAAATCATAGATCGAAACGTTCTGAAGCAAGGATACGGGCGTCAACCGATAACGTGTAACAAAAATCACAAATGAGACATGATAAAAGGGTATATATTTAGAATTATGACTGTGTGCAATTATTGGTGATTGTTTGCCTTGCTTTTCGCCCTTCACTTAATGAGCTTTTGTAGGACAAACATCAAAGGCATGGAGTCCTTCGGAGCGAGACCGATTTTATATTTATTATACGTAAGCTTTTTTACTACATCGATTTTGGGAGCTCGGGCCTTTACGGTTTTCTATACGTAAATAGAGTCATGTCTGTTGGTCGAAGGTGTAAGCAGAAACTACAGATTACCATTAACCAAGTTACTGATGTCTTGCTTTGATCCCTCTCATCTTATACGTCTGTTTATGGTAATCAGCATGTGGCCATTTTTTTTTTATATCTCTTTCCGGCACTGGCATGATCCATCATAGAATGTCCTAGTCGATTATGAAAAATAATTATGATTATAGACATTGGTAAAGCAGGACAATGCGCACCAGATAGTATGGCTGTGTGTTATTCTTGCGTACACGATAGTAATTCTATACGAGATATGAAGATACGATAAAAACACCATTCAATCTCACTTGCCTTAAACGTATTTCGTTTGTCAATATACTCTCGTCCATTCTTGCAACAAGTCCATTAAAGAACATTACTTTTTTAATGCATCGGCAACGGTCTCTTATTACTTAAAACAATATTGTTATTGGCATATATGCAGGTAAAGAGTACCCATAATAAAAGTTAATTGTACAAGAATCATTCAACAACCTTGTTTATGGCCATGTTTACGTATTATGCAAATGACAGGTAATGCTGTGTAGGATTTAGGATTAATAAGACTTATTATATACATTATGTGCGCAAGATACGTTCTATACGGTTCTACCTATCAGTGATTACTGATATGAATTATGAGCCGATAAATAGTTAATGGGTTATTCCGTCAAGAAATTCTTAACACCCCGAGTTATAATGTTGGCGGTGGTCCATCCCCGTGTATCAAAAAGCATAATTATAGCTGTTGGTCCTGCGCCTGATCTCTCTCTGAAGGCAGCAGACCGGATGTTCCGGCGCAAATTGGGAGAAGTCCGTCAGGAGTGGCCTCCGAAAGGCTGATTAATCGATTGATCGGTTTATTAAAGATCGTTCAACATATGAAAATTTAAAAGGAAGGCTTTCATTATAATTTACTATATTATGCCCGCGGCTTCGCACGTGTTTATGTAGGTTTATTCAATAAATTTCTATCACACGGAAACAGTTTTCTGGATAAAAGGTACCCTATGTCCTTTTTTGTACGCCTGTGTGCGAAATTTTATGACGATCGGTCCAGTAGTTAAGCGTGAAAGCGTAACAAACAAATTCACATTCACATTTACAACAATAATTAGTTTGGATAGCCCTCCATTGACTTTCGACAACTCTGCCGCAGTCACCAGAATGCTTTCTATTAAAGCTCTCGATGTTATCCACCAATTTGGTCGATAACATCGGTGTGATGTCCAACGGTTTTTGATCTCGGTAACGTACGGCTCGACATATCTAATTAAGGCCTTATTAGGATGTCCGTATTTCCAACTTGATCGTTCAAGGTGAGGCCGATTTATTTTAGATTGGTTGATTGCTGAAGAATATTTAATCGAATTGGGATTAAGTTGTGACATATGGCGAGTGTGACAATATGGATCTTTTTAGGCCCGGTACCTATATTAAAAAATCTGTCGTTTTATCTACGGACAGTAAAATTTTGACATATTATTTCTTATAGAATATGTGTCAAAATTAAATATCGGTAGGTAAAAAAATCGTTTTTGAATATAGGAACTGTGCCTTAGACCGAAGTTATTGTAAGCTACCTACTTCTTTGTTTAGTTGTCGTTACTGTTGAGTTTCCAAGCCGTCAGAAGCTTTCTGACTTAGTTTAATATCTTAGAATTTTGATCACGTTTATTAAAAATTTTTTTTTTTTCGACTTTTCTTTTACACATCTTTTTTTTGATTTTTTACGCACAAGTTGGCAAGTTTGAAATATAAATTTCGTCTAATATTTCTGTATCGATATTGACAAAAGCGGCATGGATTTTGGAAGTGTGCTCAGTACACCCCAATATATCTACTTATTACAACATATGATGCAACAAGATTCGATAAAAAAATATTTTACTTTCTCAACCCCTTTATATTATGGGACCTAAAACATAGCTGATAAAATGTGAGAGTAAAATACCTATGTTTAACCCATCGCGTACCTACATCTGTCTATGTTACATCAGAATAACAGTCTATAATATGCTAGTAAGTACATAATAACAGCGATAGCCTAGTAGGAAACCGTTGGACTGCCACGCAGAGGTCTTGAGTTCGAACCCAAGGCGAGCATCTCTGACTTTTCGAAGTTATATGCGTATTAAATAGTTAATTATCGCTTGCTTTAATGGTGAAGGAAAACATCGTGAGGAAACCTGCATGTCTGAGAGTTCTCCATAATGTTCTCGAAGATATGTGAAGTCTGCCAACTCCCACTAGACCAGCGTGGTGGACTATGGCCTAACCCTTCTCATAGTGAGAAGAGGCCCATGCCCAGCAGTGGGACAGTTTAATACAGGGCTGATATTATTATTATTATTATAAGCACATAATATTACATCAAACTATTGTTGATAAAAATATTGCTACTATAATAGAATGTTAGTAAAAGTGTTGATAAGGTCTTTAACATATTATTCTTATTATCTTATTTGCAATCTTGTGCTACCTTGGAAAACTTATATCAATGTCTTATTATATCATACTTATGATAAGTATACATTATCTAAAGATAACACTTGTATGTATGTATGTAGAATTGATAATATCCTGATTTTATTACAATCAAGTGATTTATTTGTTCCTGTGTTTTTATTATTAGTAAAGTTTTAAAGGAATAATTTATATTAAAGTAGTTGTTTTTTTTAAGTAATATAATAACTAGCTAAATTCTAATATGAATTATTTTACATTACAGTTAATTATCTTATGATAGTTTGAGGATTTTAAAATAGAATGCTTTGTTCTGAATTTATACATATTATGTAAAATAATATTTGTCCATGTTTGTGCATGCTCAATCTCTACAATACCTGAACTAATTTTAATATGCTTTTCAGCATATGAGTTTAAATTAAATCACTTGAAAAATAAAAATAATATCTATTTTAAATAAAGTATCATATGTAAATTAATTGTTTTCACATTACAGGGACAACATTTTATTTAAAGTTGTAATTTAATTTTGTTTATTTTTTAAATATAGTCTCATTATGTATAAAAATTTATGTTTTTACTCCTAGCTCAGCATAAAATTAAAACATCAAATTACTATTTAAAAACTCAAGATAAACATTTAACCTGAAATATGATACAAGGCAGTCTACCACAACTGGTAAAACTTGAGTGACAATCAAATAGTAAAGGTCAACACCTTTGTTATTTGATTGTCACTTTATAGGAATTATTAATTCAAATTTTGAAGACCTATTTTTTATAAATATTATCAATTAAATATGAAAACCAAAGAAAGAAAACAGCATATTTACCTCTTCAATATCCTTGTGGAACTTGATGGGACGCATCAAATAGAATTGTATAGAGAAGTAAATGAAGTTTATCACAATGAATGCACTGTTCCACAGCACAGCGTCCAGGTAGCACTCGATGCTCCAAGCCCACATACCACTGAACGCGCACCCCAGTATCAGAGCCACACGCAGCCATATCAGACCACTGGGTGTGTGCGGGGCCAGGAAGGACAGTAAGAAAAACACATTGGCCACTTGGAAAAATATGTGGTTAATGGGCCGCCACTTGGGGCAGTGATTCAGGTACATGTCCCACATCGAGGGCCGCTCGTGCACCGTCACGTTGACCAAGTCTCCAGTCTGACCCGACAGCTTCGTCGTCTCCACCAACCCCATCTCGTTCACCGGCCGCTCCGGCGCCGGCGCCGGGCTAGTGACCGCGTTGGCGTCACTGCTCGCTGGTACGTCTGTCGTAACATTCTGCAGCCCAGTTAATATACCGATCGCTAAGGCACTGAGAAACAACATACTCCCACCGCGCTCTCACACACACCCCGATTAAATTTGTCATCGAAATTCCAGCGACTATTGGCATTTGACTGTTGTTATATTGCACTAAAACGCGCCTAAGTTGTCTATATTGTTTAAAAACATTAATCTACTAGAGCGTATTTATATATTCTAAAATAAAATATAATGTCGCACTGCTACACAGATAAACTAAACTAATAGACGCAAATGCACTGACAGAATTAACTAATGATACACCAGTCACTAAAATTAGAATAACTTATTTTGAATTATATTTCTTGAAGAGTCCAAAATAAAACGTTAGGAAACAGTAAAGCAAACAATCGAAGCACACACACAAATGACAAGCAGCACTGCACTATTGACAGAAACCATAGCCAACTAAAAGTAGGGTTGAACAATATCAACCAAACGAAAGTAACTCGTGAAAGTTACGAAAGTAAAACTCGTGAAAGTATATTAATTTGCGATAATAAATATTTAACACGAACGCGTTATACAAAAAATGACAGTTATTTGTAAATGAACATTACAAACATTTAATATATTCTATGACATTTCATGATGAGTGTTTTGAACGAAAAGTTTAATATTACCTACAAGGAATACTAGCTTAATAAGATTACTTCTTAATTCGAAATGTTAATAGTTCAAAATAAGGAATCATTTAATATGAACTTCTGAAGGGAAGAATTAAGAAACATAGCTTGTTAAGTGTGGGTAAAATTTTTTGCTTCGCTCAATCTGTCTATGAGCGCGATCACTTCGAAATTAAGACTTTGCTTCCATAATTATGGTACGTTACGTTGTGGTACTATATGGACCTTTTAAAAGTAAACATTTAATGAAATAATACTATGCAGCTAAAAGTAGTCTGTTGTCCTTGCAATTCGTTAAGGACAAGAAGTTACTATTTAAAAGAAAAAGCGCGTATGAAATCCTGATGGGAGCTATTTTCATGGCAGAATTACACGCATTATATAATAAAATAACATACACTATTCAAAGTTAAAGTAATTCTCCTTACGGGGATGCAAAGTTACAATTTGTAATATTTAAGAACAACACTATGAAGTCAGTAAACTTAGTTTATAAAAACCGTTTAGTGTAGAATTGCTTGTTTTATATTTATTTTTAGCAACATATTTACGCAATGTTTAGAAGGCAACATTAAAATATTTAGTAGCTTTATAGATTTTATTGAAAATAATGTAGATAAATAAGATTTATGTAATCTTGCAAGTTCATTTTATCTCTTCTCTTGCATTATCCGTATAAACATATATCATACTGTCAGTGTCAATAAATGTCAGCTGTTACAGAAAGGCGGTATGCGTTTCTAAAACGGTTACATACCTTTTTACTTTTCTTATTTATGTAATGTTTTACTCCCGTTATAATGTTTGTACCGTGTGAAATGTTACTGCATCCTGAACTTTTAAGTAATGAACAGCTAATATATATAATACGAGAGGTATGATCGCTGTTGAATGTTGTGTTATTGTATCAAAACAAATAAAATGCTTCAATATTTATGTTGTTTCTATTTACAGAGACATCTACGTATTCCGAATATAGAAGGGATGAGGCGAGACGAGTTATTAGATATATTTCATAACTATTGTGTGCCGTATGGTCAACGTAAATACAGAGATTCCGGTAGAGGTAGATTATTAAATAGAACTCGGCCAACAAGCCCTGAACCTACGAAAAAGCTTAATACTATGGTCGAACACAGCAGAAAGACAACGAATCCTAATTGCGATAGATTAAAACCAGCGCCCGATTTGTTATCGGGCCATATGAAACGCATTAAACTTGAAACAACAGTGACACCGGTAAAGATCCACGATTACTTAAATAATATTAAGAGGAAAATGTCTGTAGATGCTGTAAGTATCCTCCTTCTCCATTTCAAGTCCATGATATTACATAGTGTCATAAAATTTGATGTAAGTGTGCATTGCTAGAGGTGTGTTAAGCGCAGCAAGTAGACAAATGTAGACTACTTACCCATAAACAGAATGTTTCAAAATAAAACATTTGGGTTGTCACTAATATGACTAAGAGTTATTGCATGAATTTATATGGAACAGAATAAGACAAGTACCTTTAGCAATATGAATCTGTTTCAAATGTATGCTTAGTATAATACATAGATTATGTAAATATAAACATGTAAACAGTAAGGAAATGGAGACAAACCTGACTTTTCTTTGTATCACTACATACACCTTATATACTTAGAAAAGTTGACAGGCATAGTCATCTACAGATAAAATCCTGCATTCATATTAATAGACGTCAGTGAAATCCACATTTATAACTCACCTCATTAAATGTAAAAAGATGAATATAAACATAATATTGTCTTATGTTTATGGGAATGTTACACATGATAATTAAACAACTTTACGAGGGATGTAACTATGGTTTACTTTTTAATTACACTGTATTTAAACTCTTTAAATGTTCTATTATTTTCCTGTAAAGATACATTTTGTTCTTGTCTACTTCCCATCATGGATTGTTAAAAATAATGTTGTTATAAATTTAATTACTAATTAATAATTTACTGTAAAAGAAATAACTAAAAAGTTTTTTAATTGATATGTGACCTTCAATTAAATATTAGACATTGCTATTATTGTAACTAACTTAAAATCATAATTTCTATTTCTATATAAATGTGCAATATTCTGTTGTACATCTCAATAAAATAATGTTTATTCTTATGTAACAAAGTAACACATAGCAAAGCTGATGTGAATGTATCTAAACTTATGATATTATTTATTTTATTCAACAAAGTTTTGTATTTTTTATTTCAGATGACACCGGCCACAGACAGTCCACCTCCAAAGAAAGAAAGAAAACCAATAACATGGCCATAGATAAGATATTCAGGTGATTACAAAAAGAGGTTTCATACCCATGCCTCAGATAAATATACCATTAACTTAAGTTATGTGGTCGGCGTAGGTATTACCATTTCGTGGGATTTGTCCATCGTGGCATAACATGGACATACCCTCTCATTTCAAAATGCCGATATTTTAAAAATTCACCTTCGAGGAAATATTACCGATATAAAATGTTCAAATCCGCACCCGAAAGTGTCTCTACTTTTTTTGAACTATACATATCTTTTTTTCTCTATAAAACAGCCGTTTCATAGAAATCATCCAAATGCTACAGCGCTACTACTCAATACTACCTATACAAAAACACTGTATTTAAACTTTCGTGATATATATATTATTTATTTATTATATTATTATTGACAACGGGTCATAAGTGCGTAAATCTAAATTAATACTAGCTTTTCCATCGACTCCACTCGCATTATACTTTCTAAAAAATCCTCTCGAACCGGGATAAAAACTATCCTATCTCTCTAGTTGGTGCTGAGAGTCTCAGTTGAGTGGTTTCGGAGATTATCGTGAACGAACATCATGACATGGGATTTTATACATTAAGATTAAAAAGCTGAAGAGTTTGTTTGTTTGAAAGCGCTAATCTCAGGAACTACCAGACTAAGTAGAAAAATCTTTTTGCCTTAGATAGCCTGTTTATTGAGGAAGTTAAAATAATTTATATAGGTATTGTCAATTTTTTTTCGTAAAATAAATGGTAATAAATATTTTGGGTTTGATTTATTCGTAAGTCGCTAGCCCCTAAAACTCTCAACGCTCTTTTTATTATATTAATTAACATACACAGTGTAAACATTGACACAAGAGTTGACAAAGACGAACACACGCTTTAGTATAACGGTAAACTAAATTGAAAAAATAAATTTCATCTAAAATATGCGGATTTAGGAGTTCAGAGTTAGATAAATCTCATATAACTCTATTTTCGCATGTTTTTTTGGCAATATTCGTAACATCAATAATTGAGTATTAATAAATAGTATTTTATGATAAATAAATTAACTCGATAATTTTAAAATCTTGGAATCCCGGAGTATGTCCATGTTAACATATACATTTAAGGATAAGGTCATTCATCCTAAATGGCACTACCTACGCCGACCACTTAAAATAATACAAGATAAATAGAAAGTCAATACTGTTTCTAATTTTGTTAAGTATATAATTGTAGACCAACATAAGTGCTAGGGTGCTATAATAGGGTTGTAATTTGTTACAACTCTAGTATAAATGCTACCTCGCCAACACTTGTGCAAATGAGTAATATCAGAAAGGAAACAGCACTGCCACTGCGACTGCCAGTTTTTTCAGAGTTGTGAGTCAAATGTTTTGTCTTTGAGTGCGACACCATACGTGCGACTCTACCTATTGACCTGCGAAACGTATTAAGAAAGTGGTTAGTAGAATGTGGGATTAAGGAGAGCGATAAATTAAAATAAAAATTTAAGTAGCCTCGGTAACAACTACAATAACTCTATTGTGACGCTCTAGGTTTGGTATGGATAAAATGATTTTTTGTTGAGTCATTCTCAATAGGAATACACTTTTTATAATTGTAACATGTAGTTTGAAATGAGTTTTCTTGCTCTTAGGTATAGCAAAATTTGACAATAGTGCCAATTCTGTTGTCACAAAATTCTCTAAACTTAACTAAAAATCACTAAAATTTTGTTTAGTCCTGTGAAACGACATTTCGTATTCTGAAATCGTTAAAAGTGACAGGACTAAACAAAATTTTAGTGATTTTTAGTTAATTTTAGAGAATTTTGTGACAACAGAATTGGCACCAATATGTGAGTTGCAGGCATGTGCATGTATAGGGTGTCTCAAAGACTTTTGACAAGCAGAAGTTCCATGGAGCAGTCTATAATTTGAATCACCTCCATGTACGTACTGTAATTTTTTGTAAATTATCTATAATAATAATATAACATTACCGCTAAGCATCTTGATGATGGATCGGCATGTTTAGGTGTCTTTCTCGACCTAGCGAAAGCCTTTAACACTGTCTCGATCCCCATTCTTCTAAAAAAGCTTGAAATTGTTGGAATCAGAGGCATGTGCTTGAACTGGTTTCACAGTTACCTTACAGGTAGATCACAACTTACAGAAATAGGTACATTCATAAGTGAGGAACAAGAGGTAGATTTCGGGGTCCTTGGGCCCTACGCTCTTTCTTATATACATAAACGAGCTATCCTCTTCTATTTGTGTATCTAACGTTGACATCATCAATTATGCAGATGACACAGTTTTGCTTTTCCACGAGAGATCATGGAGAAAATTGACAACGATCGTAGAGGAGGGACTAACCCGAGTATGGGAATGGTTGGAAAGCAACCTTTTAACTCTAAATACTTCTAAAACCAATTATTTATGCTTCCACAAAACCGCTGCGTCAGCCCCTCCCTCTGATCTGAAACTTGTCATTCACACATGTTCCTCCGGGAATGCACCATTGTCAAACTGCTACTGCAATACTATCCAGCGTGTAACTAAAGTAAGATATCTAGGAATGACTATTGATGAAAAACTTAGTTTCAGAGAGCACGTCGTAGCCACGTCAGCAAGAATCAGGAAACTCATATACGCAATGAAACAGTTACGCGACGTGGCTCCGACGTGCTTACTGAGACTGGTTTATATAACACTGGGTCAATCCCTGCTTGAGTACTGTATTCTGGCTTGGGGTGGCACTGCAAAATCGCACCTGATTAACCTAGAAAGGGCTCAACGCGCAGTATTAAAAACAATTCTGCATAAACCCTATCGGTATCCTACGGTACATGTATTCACGGACACTCAAGTTCTGAGTGTGAGGAGACTATTCATAAAGAAAATCACACTCCTTACCCACAAAGAGGTACTCATCTCAGATTACTACGATGAAATGATCGAGAAAAGCGTCTTTCATATCCCATCCTTCCCAGTAAAAACAGAATTCGCTAAAAGGTTCTGCAGTTTTCTAAAACCATTTGTTTATAATAAAATTAATAAAATATGTAACATACACACTCTACCCTTGCGCAAAGTAAAGACCATTATTAATAAGGAACTTTTAAATTGGGACTACGATAAAACGGCAGGCTTTTTGTAAACATTTTTATAATAATATATTACGTTTATAATTATTCTACAACACTTTTATGTTTTTTGAACTGTTCAGATGTTTACTTTAATATTATGTTTGTTTTTCTTTGTCTTCTTACCTAGAATTTAAAATACACATACCATAAATTATATTTGATAATTGTAATAATTTTGATAGATAAATACATATAGTTAATTATTTAATATATACCTATACCGTCCGCTCGTTCATTGCCTCAGTATTTAATAGCAAATTCAAAAATAAATTGTTAACTTTCATAATAATTGTGAACTGCCCGCGAGGCAGGCTCAGCCTAGTGCTACCCGCACTAGGCTGAGCCTGCCTAAAAAAATACCTTTATGCTAAATAAATTATTATTGTTATTAATATTATTATGATAATCATTGTATGTAAATAGTTAGTAAATGTGTTCCATAAGAATATTTTTTACTGTAGACTATTTTTGGGGCACTCTGTACTAAATTATTGCCTAAATAATATTAAGTTAATAATATAAAAGTAGGTGATTTTGTACCCAATGTTGTAAAATAATAAGAAAAAAAGATAAAATCGATAATGTGTCGTATCTACCTTTACCAAGTGGTAAAAAGCATAGGTAGAATATATCACAAAAATATAATCTAAATATTTGTTTAAAAATATTAGCAGTACATAAGACAAAATATCATAAATATTACAAACTTACTTTACTACTATAATATTATTACATTATTATATCTACAAACACAATATTTAGGAAATGTATATAAATCAATTTTAAGTTGAATAAGTCATGCCCCTATTTTTTTTGACACGGGGAAATGTTCTATCCCATTCCCCATCGCCGGTTTTGGGGCGGGCGATGGAGATATGTCGGGATCCAGCCCCTAAGATGGATTTGGGCTGAACCGACTAAAACCACCGCGGTGTTCCTCATACCTTTATGGCGGGGCCGCGCGGATCGCTCTCGCATTCGAATCGCGACCCCGCCAAAGGTTCGACCCTCCGGCGCCAATGGACGTGGCGGGTCCCATACAAAGTCATGGCTCTGTTAATAGGTTGGTTACTAGTAGTAACACTAGTCTACCTCCTAGCCACTAGCAGCAACAAATCACTCATTTACTTTAAAATAAATTTTAGTAGAAGCAGTATTGACTGCGTCTTTCAAAACACAATTGGTGAATATAGCTATAAAATATGGCTATAAAATATTGATATGTGTGCTGATGATGCCTTAAGATAAGTTAACTCAAACATATATTAATAGCTTTTACTACATAAACATTAGTAAGCCATCCCCCTTCATTTGAAATATCAGCCTTTATGCACTAAAGTACTTTATTAAATATATTTTATTTAAATCAATTAAAGATTAAAATGATAAATATATATATTTATCTCCTGGCTAATACTTGTACCCCAAGGTCTGGACAGGTCTTGTTTTTTATTGTGTTATTTTTTATTACACTTACCAATCTCATGAAAAGCTGTCACTTATAGAAAAATAATAAAATAATTTTATTGGTGATAGCAGAACAGAACATGTCCTCACCTCAATTAGACTACAGAGATAGTCTTATTAAGGAGAGGACAAATTCCTGAACTGATATTTAGTCAGCTGCAGGGTTAAGTGTACCTAGTAAATCTTCCATCCTGCAGTATCAAACATCCAGATAGCCATAATGTCCTAACTCCAATTGCGGTACAAAGAAACTATATCAGTAAACATAGACACAAAATAGGTACTGAGGTTCATAAACATACAACCTTTTGTAAATCATACAGTCTTATTATAAAATAATATTATTCACCTATTCATGTAAATTACAAAATTCACGTAAAATAAAGAAAACCATAGATTAAGAGACACTTTATTGGTTGAAAGTAATAGCAAAGTTTACTTAGTTGACGTAAAGTGCTATTTATTTTCTTCTTCTAAACGACTCGGCAACACGTTTTAAGGAATAGAAAACTTCATAATTATGGTGTGTAATCTGGAGCACGGGTTCGGTACATACCGAGTTTTAAATGTAATTACTGCCTATGTAAATATTAAATAAATTCATGTGAAAATATTTTAATAATTGCATTATTGATAAGAAAGGACTAAATGTTTTGTGCTTTTAGAGTCCAAGGTTATGTCCAATATTAAGTAGCTTTTTTAAGAAATTTATCCGTATAGTAATTTTCATTTTAATTTCATATCCATTAGTATTACCATTAGCACGTTCTAAACTAATGCTAAGCCATACAATTTGTTATTACCTGACAACGGTCATTCTCAATTGACGTTAGTACCGGCTACTCTAACGCTTAGCACCAGTTAAGCGTTAGATTAGCCGGTTAATTACCAGTCTATATGGATTAGCTTTAGTCTGTGGTATTAGTCACCTTGAGATAGGTTAAAGCAACCATTACCAAAAGTAAGACAAAGAAAGGCTGTTGATACAGTTTTTGGTTGGTACTGTGACATGCACACATCGCGTCTGGTGTTTGAAATTATTTTGGCGTATTTATTTTGTATTGGACGCCTTGTCATTAGAAGCATACATCCTGTTAGGCTACCATGAAACGTAAAGCTGAAGTTTCGAGCCGACTGTTTGTACCGAGAAACACAATATGTATTCCGAAATATGTCCTAAATTTCGGTACGTACTGTTGATATTTTCTAATCCCTTTCATGAAGTAAGTATCTAGTCTGAAAAACGGAATAATATCATTTTGAAAGAAAGAAAGAAATACGGATTAACTTAATTGCAAGTTATTTTAATTCGGCCTGAAGTTTCGGATAGACATTTGTCTGGTAGACCTACTGCTTTCACGATCCGCCGCTATCCCGTCACGCCTGCTGTGTTTTAGCAGGTTTAGTTTTGTGAGCCTTTGGGACATGGCATAGTTTTTATATTGTCTGCATATTTTAATCTTCTGTATATAAGTAGAGCTATTATGATTGATACGTTTATTTTACAACATAATTAACGTTTTTTTGTGTCACAAAGTAACAATATATAATTTGTCAAAGTGGATGAATTATTATGTTTATATTTTAAATTCTTATGAATTGTTACTGTAAGAACTAAGTTATTGGTATATGTATTTGCTTTTTGATACAAATTACAAACGGTATTGACTTACTTATATCTTTTTTATTAACATACTAAGTCGCAGCGGTACACCGGCGGCCAGACACAATCAGTTTTTGAGTATGTCTGGCATTCCAACAATTGACAGCTTAAAATGGATTGTTTTAAGAATATATAGTCGCAAGTAAGTTTTGTTGAAAGTATCAAAGGCTTAACATAAACAAAAACGATGTATAAAATTATGGCATGCCACATTTACGCACAATGTACTCGGTAGAAAAATTCAGCTGTAAAGTAATACATGCCAAAAAAGATGACCCGCGACAGTGGCGCTAGTGTGATATAGAATTGTTTACATTTAGTTATATATAAATAAACATAATTTCATCATTTTGGTCATCTTATATGGCGCGTATTTTAGTTTTAATAAATTGTGAAGTGATCCTGCGTTATTTGAATTGACTTGTACATATTTTTTTATTTAGGTAAGTTATTTTTAATGTATTAAATCAAAAATACATGTACTTTTGGAATGTATTGCGTTGTTTTATTAACATTGGTGAAGTGAAAAATAGAAGGCTCCATCATTATAAGTAATAGGTATTTTAACGTACCTATTATCAGCCGGCAGGCATAAACCAGGTCCGTAGCTGATAACTATTAGGGTTATAGTGAAACACGTAAACTGATTAAACTGAGAATATAATTATTTATAATTTTTAAGCCTTCTTATATTCAAATTATTGTTCTTACAAGTAGCGCTCGCACTAATGCGCACAATATTCATTTGCACCAATCAGCGACAACTAACATAATTGTAAAATCTACGAGGGAATTCTTGGAAATCCATGAGCGTGTGTGCGTGAGGTGCGGCGGCGTATAAATAATGCGGCGTATAAAAACATGTGGCACCTTCGCGAATCGCTCACTTCGTAAGTTGTTTTCGGCGCGGCTAGACGTATGATGCTCCGTTCGATTCCAGGTTCCTTATAAACTCATAATGTTGCCTGTGCGTTAGTACATTGACATAAAGTGAACTATCCATTACTGGCTTAGCGTGAACAGAATTCATACATAAAAACAATTAACGACGATCCTACGGTCGACGAACAGTAGGTTGCTGCGCCCATATAGGTAATGACAATTATTTGGTTTTTGAGTTGGGCAAGATATTAAAACAATTTAAATCCACCAGCCCAGTTCCTAGATAACATTTTAGTAATATATGAATCAGAATAATAATAAAAAATAACATAAAAATAATGATTTTTTTATTTCAAATACCTTTATATAAACCACCACAATAATCGAATTAGGAACACCTGGATTCAAAACTTTGTTAATTTTCTAATTCCTACTGGTTAATGCTTCTAAATTAATATATAATTATTATTTTCAGTGACTGTCGATTCCAAGCCAAAACCCGCATACAAAGTGGACAGTTCCCTTTGTGATGTCGATTACGAGATCCTGGGCTTGTTACCCGGCTAAGGCAAAGTGTTATGCAAGTACGGCATCTGGAAATGCTAATAGACCTATCGTCCAGTGTAACATACGTTCTAAAACATAGCTGGCAAAATATGGTTGTAATGTAGGTACCTCATACCACATATTCACAGTACGAAGTTTTTTATTTTAATTTTTTATTATTGTGCTCGTCAAAATGACCACACTCCACCTGATGGTAAGCAGTCGTGTGGTCTAAGAGCAGTGGCCTCCACACCAATAGTCTAGCAATAGTTGACTCCGTTGAATGTCGGGACTTTAGGGGGATGTAACTTCTGCTATAGATATACAGGCTGTGGCGTAAATAATGGATAACCCTGAAACTGTGGACTGGCCAGATTATCATCTATCATTTGCCCCAATTTTATCACCATATGCTCATGGATGACCAAATTATTGATATTTTAAATAAAAATCGTACTTATTCATACAAAATCAGCTGCCATTTCTACAATTGACGACATTTTCTCGTTCTGTTTTGTTTTATGTCACTCCTGAATACCTTGTATCATTAGACCAGTATCAAGTTTTTTTGTTACAATCTAAGACAATTTCGCAAAAAACACTTATTCTCAAATTTTCACATGTTTTCTATGGAATGACGCGTTTTTGGGTCACTGTATCGAAAAAAAATCAACGGGTTGCACTCCGGAAGTGCCGGCAGAAGTGAAAACTTGAATATTAACGTTTTGCATTTTTGATATTTTGGAATGGTTAGGGAATAATTTTGCACGAATTGCTTTAATTATCAGTTTAAAAGTACTATCATTTATGTGGTAAAATAAATATTTATTTATTGCGCTATTGTACACAAACATGACAATTCTACCTCCGTCTTACGTATTTTCAATCAGGTCACGTGTCCTGACGCGTGTTTGACAATTCTCCCTCCGTCTTACGAATTTTCGATCAGGTCACGTGTCCTGACGCGAGTTTAAAATTTTTTACCCATCACAAAAAGTGCACAAAGCCGCCAAAAAAGTCTTCACTTCAAAAAAATTGTAAATATGGTGATATAAGTGGGGTAAATGATAGATGATAATCTGGCCAGTCGACAGTTTTAGGGTTATCCATTATTTATGCCACACTCTGTATATATATTTAATATAGACCTTGGTCAAGATCGACTTTTAAATAAGCAGTAAAATGGTAGTGTCTTTCTTGGCTATCTTCTAACTTGTCTTTGATAGGTTTTCTCTGTAGATCCACGTCTGCTTAGCACGGATTTGTAGTACCAGGTTTGATCCTCGGCATATCTCACACTGCTCGTTATACCAATCGGGCGTACCGATAGAAAACAAATACATATATTATGTAAACGGTTTTCTATTTTTCGTAAAAGTAAATATTCCGAATATAACGCCGAAGAATGCGAACGGCTTGTCTTATAAATCATTGCGTCAAAGATTGCGTGAACATTTTAGTTTACCAAGGAGAACATATGCTATGTGCTATTAGAAACACCTTGATGTGCAAATTTTCAAAAACCGAATCATTCAAAGTGACAATAACAGTCACTTGTACTTATTTAATTTGCGTGCTGTAGTTTAGTGTTATTATTTTTATTTATAGATAAAAGTTTTATTAGTAAAACTTATAATCATGCAAGAGCCAACGCCAAAGAATGTTAAATCTATAAAAAGTAGATTCAGTTCTATGTATCAATCTGACGATGCCAATCTCCCGAGAAGATCGCGTAACCTCAGTACCATGTCGAGGACTACGTCACACTTCCTTGTCGCCTCGGAAAAACTGGATAAAGTAACCCGAAGAGTGATAGCTCCCTATGCTCAAATAGAGAGGAAAGGACTCAAAAAAGAAGAGAAGGGCGAAATGTACCTCGATATAAATAGATTTAACGTATTTTTGGAGGATTCTGTCGATTTAGATAGTTTGTTGTTTGAAACTGCTATGGTTTTAAAGACTGTTACGGATAGTTCTGGTAAGTGCCAGCTGGAATGCACACTTGTAGTTTCATATAGGTATAACATTTTTACGGCTTTTATTTCTAAAGGCATCGGCTCTATAAAGGCGGCTGTACACATTGGGCCAAGGTAGTGGGCCAGCATGTTGGGCTACTTGGCGATATGTTGGTAGTTGGCGCCTAAATTGGCCCGCCAAACTAATGTTGTCGGTTTTTCGTACCCACATCAAAGGATTTTGGCGCGCTCGACCTTCGATCAAATATACCATAGATGCACATTCTCATACAAAAATCGCGCCAATATGTGGCACTGACCAGTACTACTTACTTATAAGTGTCTGCATTTATTATGCAATCCAGGAAATAAACCGGAATAACCATTGAACGGCCACTGAGAAACATTTTGTAATAGTTTAGTTAAAACGTGTCAATGTAAAGCGTCCTAAATGTGTTACTCGCGATACGCAAGCGTACTAAGTATATGGTACGGTCTCCACCTGTCCCACTCACTCTTGCGTGCGTTGCCCGTAATCGAGAGCAAATCGATACCACTACGGTGTCGATTCGCTCTCGCTTACGGGCAGCGCACGCAAGAGTGAGTGGGACAGGTGCGTAATACATGCATTTAAATTTAAACGAAAATATCTTTAAATATATTATTTAAAGCGCCATATTCAACAAAATATAATAATTATTTCATAACAAAACTATACTTACCGAAAGTACGACATTTCATCCTTTTTTTTGCACTTTTAGAGTATAGTTTTTGCATTTTTCACTACACATTTTGGCATCGTGATACGTGTGACTGCTAGCGCGGTCGTAACGTGGCTGCGAGCGAAACTGTGCATACGACTGATTTATGCACAGTTTTGTTGGGGCCGTTTTTCGAGCGACGATCGTGCATCTATGGTATATTTGATCGAAGCGCTCCACAAACAGTGTTTACACGTTGGCGTCTTATTCAGTTCGTTGTCACTCATCAGTAAAGACAGTACTGTTGCGCGTGAGTGAAATTTACGTTCCCGAGTTACGATGGCGTGGACAAGTACCTGATGAAATTTTACAATTTATAGAATGTATCGAAATGAACCAATAATAATAATATTCTATAAAACCAAATGAACCTAAGACCAATCTTACGGTTGGCATTTGCGAAGTCCCCTTACTACGCTACAGGACCAGGCCTTATTTGTAAATTGTGTATGTCAGCTTCAGGACGGCGCAGGTTTTTAAGTTCTTGAGCGTCAGCGACCGGTAGGTGGTCAGACATAATTCGTTTTTAATTATGCCGGACATGCCAGCAATCGACAGGTTTAGTTATTACCTCGCTGCCAGTTACAGTGCGCCAAGTGTTGCGGGTTCGATCCCACATCCCAATTCCATATTTGAGTGATTTGTCTGCTTTAAATATTTAAACGTCTAACAATACGGTTTATTCGTAGTCCAGAAGTCTCTTACCAGGTCAATCCCACTGACCAGACGACTGTTCGTCTCTTCGTTTATGTCAAAAGACCGTATGTTGTCGGGTCGTGTGTGGCCTACATGGCCTGATTATTGATTGATACTCATTTTGTAGGCGTTTTCGTCTATATTGTGAACAAGCATAAGAATGAAATAGTCCTAATGCAGCCTAACATAAAAAATCCGGAGCGACATGAGATTAATATACCAATCGGTAAGCTTAATTTGTATAGTATTCATTTTTCATTTATACCCTCATTATAATAATAATCTATCACATACACACAACACCATCTAGCCCGAACTAAGCTGGGCTTGGACTATGGATACTAGACAATGGATAAACATACATTTTTATTGTAAATACGTACATAATAAGAACATAACATTTGTAAATACGTACATAACAGAAACACCCAGACCAAGACAAACATCCATGTTCATGCACACAAATGTTTGACTTGTGCGGGAATCGAACCCGCGACCTCAGGCGTGGCAGTCGGTTATACTAACCACTACGCCACCGTTGCCGCCGACATCATTGACACACAATCACCAACACTGCTACCAAGTACTGTTCTATACATTATCACAAGCTTTCTGCCGATCATGTGTAAATTGGATCAAGGATTTTGCAATCATTAAATTCACACTTGTAAAATTTAACCAGAATGTGCTACTCTACTATACCTATTTTTTTGACTTGATTCATCTTTATCTTTTACATTTTGTTTACAAATTCACGAGTTTATGAACTCTTATAATATTCATAAACTCGTAAAGTTGACCAAACTAATTTATGTCAAAAAAATAAAAATCTTACCTAATAATAGTTCCATGGTCTTTTAGAGGAAGGTAAAACTGCAGCGGGTCATGTAGCGTTTACCAAAGAGTCTCTCCTTCTGGAAGACGTGCAGCGCGACCGACGGTTCTCTGAAGGTCTCAAATGGGTTAACGCGAAGACTGCGCTGTGCATGCCGATCGTGAAGCCCGACGGCGAATGCTACGGTGTGCTTGAGTTTTATAGAACTTACCAGAAATCTTATGATGAAGTAAGAATACTAAATTACCTAGTATGTAATTAGGTACTAAGTACAACAAAAACTACCTACGTCCAACTAAAGATTCGCTTTAATTGGGGCAGATCCTGCGATCCTTTTATATTTTGCGCTCTAGATAATTGTATTCGGTCAATTACCTATATAAAAGTTAGCTGTCTAAGCGCATATAATCCTCGCCTACGGCGCGCATAGCACAAAATCAAAAAGTTATCTAAGGATATACCCAGCTGGTAATTCTTTTCTTTTCCAAAATCGTATATCTATATTTGTCTTAACCGCGTTTCAGTTGAATTTGGGATGGACTGAAATTAAAGAAATTCTATTTCACCACCCGAAAACAAATAAGGGTGCTGATCAACTGAATTTGGAGATTTTTGGATCAGAGATAGTCCAGATTTGAGAGACGATTATGTTGTAGTAATTTCCTTTTGCGGCTGGCCTTTCCAGAACGTGGTATACACAGTGGTGAGTGTGGCGTGCTGGGCCGGCGCCGCCGTGCACCAGGCTCAAGCAAGGGTCACTCTGCAGAAGACTTCTCATCTCAACACCGAGCTGCGAGCGTTGCTGCAGAAATACTTCTGTGATCTTGCCACCATTGATACAATGCTTACTGATATGCTGGTATATATATTTTATTTAAGACTAGCTGTTACCTGCGACTTCGTCCGCGTAGATTTTAACTAAAAAGTGTTGGTCTCCTCGGAAGCCTATTTTTTTCTAAAATCAAAGTAGCCTAAGTTACTCCTTATAACATCAGCTATCTTCCAGTGAAAGTCCTGTCAAAATCGGTTCAGCCGTTTCGGAGATTAGCCGGAACAAACAGACAGACAGACAAACAAAAATTTAAAAAATAGATGTTTTCGTATGGGTACCTTATATACTTTCATATGTATTAGATAAAAAGCTGTTATTTTGACATTACAAACACACTTCAATTTTATTTACTTGTATAGAAAAATTAAAAAGCTTTAGTGTTGTGGCATATGAATAACATATATGTTATTCATATGCCACAACACTAAAGCTTAGAATCACACTGATCTGAACCTTTATATTCTCGAAGTCGCAAACATTTGGCCAGCCATGTGTCAGGCACTACGTAATAGGGGCGAACTTATTGCTGTTCACCAAGCACCAGAGGGCATGGACCTATTGCGTGTTACTTTATGAACCAATTAAAACGACGATGTGGTGATTGAATATTGACTGGTTTATTGTTACTTAATTAAGGCTTATATACTAAGTTATTATACATACGTAGTACGGACCTATATAGGAAAGGGAAATTATGATGTTTACTTTATTTGCATAATTAACAATATTAATTATTATGTATTACGGCACGTAGTATTTTGCTTTGCTAATAACAAGTTATATATATCACGTTTGCATGTACTATACTATACTATGATATACTATGGCTTTCGCCATAGATATTCCCCCCTTGAAGAAAAAAACTAAATTACACATAGTAATAATTAGATTAGAAAAAAATAATAATACAGATTAATTTTATGCCTACGTTTCTAAACAACGTTTGCGTCTCTAATTATTTTCGTAAGCCTCTTCTCGATCTTATTGCTTACGAATTTGAATACTATGACTATGGTTGCGATTGTACATATGACAACCCCTGCTATCGTCATGAATATTATCCAGCTCCGGATCCCTTGTACTTCCTCGACCACTTGGAAATTTGAAATTGAAATTTGAAATTTTTTTTTTTTTTTTTTTTTTTATTGCATCAGATATGGTCGAGAAGATATTACAATTTCATATTATAAGTTTCACATATTTGGCCGTTTTACAGCATGCAATATAGGACTTAGCCTAGTAGTGAAATAATTATATACACAATATACTTAATACAAAATAGTAATATTTTTAGATTCTTTATACAATATAAAGCCTTACCACATAGATTATATCACTTTATATTACATGAATCATCTACAATTTTGCATTGAAATATTCGTTAACACTGTAGAGTGCTTTGTTCATCAACATCGTTCTTAAGCGACATTTAAATGTTTTTATTGGTAAGACTCTGAAACTTTGAGGCAGTTTATTAAATATTTTAATGATCATGGGGTAACAATTCCTACGATACAGTTCAGTCCTTATGCTAGGTAACATTAGACGCTCAGGATACCTGGTGTTGAAGTTACAATTGTCTTTCCATTTATTAAATAACTCTGGATAAGTTTTTACAAAGTAACAACATTCCAGTATGTAAATTGAAGCAACTGTAAGCAGTTTTAATTTAGGGAAAAGGGGCCTACAGGACGTAGGAGGTGACACTCCAGCTAAAGCCCGGACACATTGTTTCTGAGAAATAAAAACTTTATTCACTACAACAGAGTTTCCCCATATTAATATACCATACCTAATGGTTGACGCGACGTAACCATGATACGCTTGTAGTGCAGCATTTTGGTTCGTAATTTTGGTTAAACGCCAAAGTGCATATGCAAACCTATTAATTTTACTGCAAACCTTTTTGACATGTGCCTCCCAACGACATTGATCATCAAAAACCATACCCAGAAAAGTAGCTTCTTTGGTGCTTTTTATTTCCTGTCCCTTACATAGAACTTTGAGTTCATTTTTGTTTGGTTTTCTATTATAAAATTGCATGTATTTCGTTTTATCTGGGTTTACTCTCAAATTATTATTATCTAGCCAATTGGTAATATCATTAATGCACTTATTAATCTCGTCATTATGGTTAGTATGTTCAGACTCCGTTATTATTACAGATATATCGTCTGCAAATAACGTGCATTTATGTGAAGTGATATCTGGCAAATCATTAATATAAATTAAAAATAGTAAAGGGCCCAGGATACTGCCCTGCGGGACACCTACTGAGTTTAATCTAGAGATAGATTTATAATGACACTCTTCTTTGTCTTTGTTTATGTTAGTAATGTCAACATATTGTTTTCTATTATCCAAGTAACTGTTGAGCCATTTTTTAGCAGTACCTCGAATACCATATTTCTCGCATTTAGAAAGCAACCTATCATGTAGAACGAAATCAAAGGCTTTACTCATATCAAAAAATATGGTCACAGCACGCATATTTTTATCAATGCATTCAGTAATTTTTTTAATGACGTTAAATGCCGCTAATGTTGTGGATTTCCCCTTTTGGAAGCCATGTTGTTCATTTTTAAGGATATTGAACTTATTTAAGAATGAAACAAGACGTGCGTGCATTGCCTTTTCAAAGATTTTAGCTAAAATCGGTATCAACGCAATAGGCCTGTAATTACTCATAAGTTTAGCATCACCTTGTTTATAAATCGGCTTAATAACGGACACTTTAAGTAATTCAGGGAAAGTTGCATTTGCAAAAGATAAATTGATTAGGTACGATAAAATATCTGTAAGTAATATAGCACTTTCTTTTAATATGTTGGTAGGGAAGTCGTCGTAACCAAAAGAATTCGTCGTCCTCAGAGACATTATAATTTTATAGACTTCACTTCTTGTTGTTGGATACAAGAAGATGCTTGAATCTATGCTCTGAATAGGTATTGTATTAGGGATCGTATGAGTAGTATTGTTATTGTTAGTTAGATTTATGAAATAATTATTAAAATGATTGGATATGTCTTGAGGGTCAGATATAATTTTATTTTGTACCATTATTTCATTGATGTATTTATTATTTTTAACGTGTGATGTATGAGATTTTTTGACGACATCCCATGTGGCTTTACAGATATTTTTTGATTTATTAATGTATAGTATATTGCTTCGTTTTTTGGCATTATACACACACTGTTTCAATATTTTTGCATACCTTTGATACGTATTTTTAGAATGTTTTGTTCTTTTCGTATAATAAGTGTACCGAAGCTTTCTTCTATTTTTACATGATATTTTGAGCCCCTTCGTTATCCACGAGTCATCATTACTCTTATTTTTAGTTTTTATTTTCTGTACAGGGAAACATAAATTGAAAAACATAATTAGATTTTCATGAAACATTTTAAAGGCTCGGTTCATATCAGATTAATTTAAGATCCAGTTCCAAGACATATTTGAGAGACATTCTTTAAATTTACGTACATTATCGATTTGTAAGTTGCGTTTATATATGAATAATGGTTTTTTCTCATATGATTTATATTTGACACTAAAGGTTAGAGTTTGGGCACTGTGATCTGATAAACCTAAATGATGTACCTTGGCAGTAGCTTCAGAAAAGTTACTTACTATCTGGTCAAGGCATGCGTTTATTCTTGTGGGTTCATTGGGAGTGCAGGTTTAATAAATCTTCTGGTTTTACTGCATTGTTCTGCACCATGTTGATTTGTTCCTTCTCGTGGCTCGAGTTTGATCCCATGCTATGTGTTGTTTCGACGCTGTGCTAAGTGAATGCATAAAGTAGTGTTATTCTAGCTTATATATTATAATTGGAATCTAACCGTCGGGCGGGAGATTCTACCAGAACGTGTTCTTGTTTCTGTTTTCTTATCTGCTTGTGAAGTTTTCGTTATCTGGTCGTCTATTGTCCGTTTGCTTATCTTGCTATCGTTTAACATGAATGCAGGTTTAACTCTATCGATAGCTACACTTTTTTGTCGTCCGTTTATCAAGATCGTGAAGATCTTATCATTTCGACTGATGACAAGATAAGGACCATCGTACGGCGGTGTAAGACTTGGCCGTAATCGGTCACAACGTAAGAAAACGTGCTTACATTCCGATAACTGTGGGTGCACGAATATCTTGTCGTTCTTACTTTGTCTTTGTGGAACAGAAATCATGTGTTCTAAGTTGTCCTTAATTTCTCTGATAAAATCTGCGTATGTTGAGTTATTATGTGTCTCGAAAAATGCTCCAGGCAATCTAATTGTTGAACCGTATACTAATTCAGCTGCCGAGTATCCTGTGTCTTGCCGTAAACTCGTACGTATGCCAAGTAAAACGGTAGCTAACTCTTTTGTCCAATTGATTGTGTTACCTCTTGCTATCAATGCCGTTTTCAATGTTCTGTGCAGTCGTTCTACTTTAGAGTTTGACTGTGGATGATATGGGGAGGTTCGAATTTTATGAATTCCCATTAAGTTTGCAAAATTTTTGAATATTTCAGATTAAAATTGGCGTCCCTGGTCTGTGGTAATGTATTCAGGGCATCCGAATCGGGCTATCCAGCCTTCATATACCGTTCTGGCTACGGTTTCTGCAGTTATATCAGCTATGGGAAATGCCTCTGGCCATGAAGTACAACGATCTATCATTGTAATTATGTATCGTTTGTTTTTAGAAGTGGGTAGAGGCCCAACTAAATTAATATGAAGATGGGAAAATTGTGATATATAATCCAGATATCTGATTCGTCTAGGGGTATCATCCAATGACGGCTTCTTATCGAAAGCATGCATTAGTGGTTTGTGATCCGTGTAGACCGTAAATTCTCGTCCTTCGATGAGTCTTCTGAAATGTTTTATAGCCATATAAATTCCTAGTAGCTCTCTATCGTAAGTAGAGTATTTTGTTTGGGCTTCACTTAGTGATTTGGAGAAAAAAGCTATCGGCTCCCATTTTTTGTTTCTTCGCTGCTGTAGTACAGCGCCTACGCATTTGAGACTAGCATCCGTCATTAAAGCTATTTGCGCGTTGCTGTCCGGACATGCTAATGTAGTTAATTGTCGAATGTCCTGCTTGCAACATTCAAACGCGTGGTTTGCTTCGGTATTCCACTGTATAACTGTCTTATCATTTTTCTTACAATTAATTAAATATTTATTTAATGGTGCTTGATGTTTTGCTGCATGTGGAATACTGCTTCGGTAGAAGTTAATCATACCCAAAAAACGTCGTAATTCGTTTATCGTTTGTGGTTTAGGGTAATTGTTTATGGCTTGAATTTTTTCCATAGTAGGAGTCAACCCTTGGCTCGTTATATGATAACCGAGGAAATCAATTTCCGACTTGGCAAATTCGCATTTGTTTGTATTTATTGTTATGCCGTGATCATGCAAGCGCTTAAACACCTCTTCTAAGTGTTCATAATGTTCCTTAATATTATTTTTCTTATCAGCGATAAATATGTCGTCTACATACACGAATACGTAGTCCAAGTCTCTGAATATGGAGTCCATAAATTTTTGGAAGGACTGTGCTGCGTTTCGTAACCCGAATGGCATTCTGATGAATTCAAAAAGTCCAAAAGGGGTTATAATCGCTGTTTTCTCTGGTTCAGCTACGGGCAGAACGTGAAAAGCTTTCTTTATGTCTATTTTGCTGAAAATTCCTTTTCCGCTTGCCACGTACGTAAAATCAAGTAGCCTTGGAAGTGGGTACCTGTCTGGTACTGTTATTTTATTTAGTGCGCGGTAATCTCCACATGCTCTCCATTCGCCATTCTTCTTCTTGACTAAATGAAGTGGCGATGCCCATTGACTGCTTGACGGTCGGCAAATTCCCATATCCATCATGTCTTGGAATTCCTGTTTTGCAATTCTGTATTTATCAGGAGGTAATGGACGCGCTCGAGTAAATACTGGGAAACCTTTTGTTATTATTTGATGCTGTACTTGGTGCTTGGTAGGTAGGTTCATCGATCTAGGCTTTGTAATGTCTTCATATTTCTCTAACAATCGCTTTATTGGTTCCTGTAGAGAAGCGTTTAACGATCGGACTGATGCAATGTTTGCTCTCACTATTATGGCAGGCGTTTTCAAACCTGTCTTTTTATCGATCAGTTTTTTTCCGTGTATATCTACTAATAATTGATAATGATCCAGAAAATCAGCTCCCAGAATTGGCATCTTGACGTCGGCAATGGTAAATGTCCATTTAAAGCTTCGGCGAAGTCCTAGGTTAAGCATTAAAGTGCGTTCCCCGTATGTATTTATAGGGCTGCCGTTGGCGGCGAATAATTTGTATTCACATGCTTTGCTCTCGTTATTTGTGCGATTGATAACCGAAATGTTAGCACCCGTGTCGACTAAAAATCTATAACCACTGTTTGAGTCAGTTATAGTTAGACGGTTTGCTGGGTGAATAGCACAGAGACCCGTCGTTTTCTGTGCTACTTCTAGTTTTCCGACGGCCTGATATTTTTGTTCATATTCCACGAACATGGCTTCTTGCATTTATACGAATCTTGCTTGAAACGATTATGATAATAACAAATTCCATTATGCGAGCTTCTGTGGCGCGACCTTGACCGTGAGTGTGACGTATGGCGTGAATGGAATTTGCTGCGTTGCATAGGTTGATGCTCGCGTGCGCTACGTAATGCATTTATTTCTATTCGCATAGCTGCAAGTTGTGACGATATGTTTGTTATTAAAAATAATGTCAACCGATGTCTCTTGAGTGGTATTCTTGCTGTAGGTCAAGTTTTCATATATTTTATCGGCTAACTCGCTCAAGTTGTCTAATGATAAATTGTTTGTAACCGATATAATCGCTGTTAGCGAAGCGGGAAGTTGTCTTAGCCATAGAAGACGAATAGTGTCGTCGTTTATATTTCCACATCCCGCTTCCTTCATTTTTCTCAAGAGCTGGGAAGGCTTTTGGTCTCCGAGGTCCATTTCTGATAGTAGTCTGTGAAAACGTCGGTGTTCGCTCTCCTCGTAGCAGTTTATTAGACGTTCCTTGATGGTGGAGTACTTATTATCGCTGGGAGGATTAGTCAAAATGTCACTAACCTGATGGACTACCTCTTTTGGTAATTTAGATATTACCATATTGTATTTGTAGTCTTCGCCCTGTTTTTGTGGTGCCAAGATGGCTTCAAACTGAGCGAACCATAATCGTGGTGAGTCTGTCCAAAATTGCGGTAGTTTTGCCGTGACCGTGATTGCAGCAACAGTTTCGCAGCCTGAGTCGCCTTTTGAAGGAGTTATTGGTGGAGCCATTTTTCTTCTGACGTTATGAGGATGTGATAATATCGTAATACTATTGTTCTCTAGATTCACCGCTGAAAACCAAATTGGGTTCCGGTCGTCCCGGTATTATATCAGCACTAGAGACCAATAGATCACGTCGGGCGTCACCAATTATTGCGTGTTGCTTTATGAACCAATTAAAACGACGATGTGGTGATTGAATATTGACTGGTTTATTGTTACTTAATTAAGGCTTATATACTAAGTTATTATACATACGTAGTACGGACCTATATAGGAAAGGGAAATTATGATGTTTACTTTATTTGCATAATTAACAATATTAATTATTATGTATTACGGCACGTAGTATTTTGCTTTGCTAATAACAAGTTATATATATCACGTTTGCATGTACTATACTATACTATGATATACTATGGCTTTCGCCATAGACCTAATTCATAGTAAAAATATCTTAGAAAACCTCAATAACTTTTCAAGCTGAAAGTTAAACGTGTCTGGGAGAGCCCATTGCGGGCTGTTGCTAATTACGTTACGTATTAGTTAGCTCATTTGTGAAAGCACTCTCTTACAGGAAACCAAGCGTATGTTTGAAAACACTTACTGTTTTCAAACAATTTTAACTTCGTCAAGTTATCAAGTTTAAGATACTTCAAAATCAACAACCCTTAACAAAACTATAATGCACTACAGGCAGTTGTCAAATCGTTTATCGGCGCAATGCGAAGCAGTTTCTACATAATTGACAACGACCATATCAATGATTATATCCAAGCCGACATGTGGGATGACGGTTGGGCCAGCGAGAAGACCAGCATGCCTCGCAAGAAGACTAAGATTAAGTTAGTATACTTTCTTTTCTTTAGTTGTAATTATCGAGCTTTATAAGTGATTTTTTGACCAATGAGTTGACTTAACGTCGATTTTTTCCCACACTGTGCTCGGTTTATTGTCATTTTTTATAAAATTTATTATTTTATTAAGGGTTTTTTCTTCATGTGAAGCATATCAAACCCATTGTACCCGAAACAGTAATTCGCTTAACCTAATAATATAACTAATACTTAAACTTATTTTTATAGAGGGGGTCGGTGCTGGGTCTGCGGTACCAATCGATAGAAAGCCCGTGCTAACTCTGATGCAGGCTCACTTAGCACACTCTGAATAAGTCCTACGTTATTCCGCTCCAGGCCATGCGATTTCAGAACCGACGGTTTATTGATGTTTTCGCTTTTTGTAGGAAATGTATGGAAAGACATACCGGCGGTCATTCGTGTAGGCGGTGTATTAAGAGTTGTTAGCACAGATTGATAACGCTATTTACTCGTTAGGATATTGTTAGATTAGTTAGATACCAACTAAATCTATAGGTATGTGTTAGTTGTGAAGTATTTCATATAAAGGCCCGAGATCTTAAGCGTATTCTATGGGGCACAATCTATTAGTTGAAACCCACAAAGGAGGCTTGTCCGATTCTATAGAAAATGATGAGAATTAGATAGCCGCACACAATGCTTACAATGTTCACATATAAACAAACAGGCAGTATTTACAGGAGAAATCTTCTTATGTTCAGATAAAACCTGAATGGAGGACCACTTGGGCTCTCTAACTTAGTGCGATCTTCGTTATTTTTATCGTGCTTATTCTTTTTTATAGTTTGACACAGGAGCAGTCACCAGCTGGTTTTGTGGCGCGAACAGGCGAGACGTTGAATGTCACTGATGCGTACCACGACCCACGGTTCGCTAAGGAAGTGGACCCCACCACGGGCGCTATCTTGAGATCGTGCTTAGTCTCACCGATTGTAGACAAATCTGGAGTTATTGGTAATACCTACATAATATTTAGATGAAGAATTGCACTACGATCAATTTCACTTTGTGAGTAGATGTGAACACTTTTGATGGGCTAGTCCAGTAATAAGTAATAAATCTTAAAATTTCTTTGAAGGACAGGGACTAAATACCAATGTCACTTGCACAGCTAGCAGAATAAGTTTCAGTGAGACTGGAATATGGTTGATGAAGTATACTATTCCAGGAGAAGACCGCGATTAGAAAAATATTTGTAGTCACTTTGCTGCCAACGCAATGGTTATGATTTATCTTGCTATGACGATCGCGCAGGATCCTTACTGGCAATCAGAGGCCTCCTGAAGGATCCAAGAAGCTCTACTTAACACCTGTATTACAATATACGTCATTATAGTTGCTTGGCTGCGATTTCCGTTAGGGTAGAGGACTTTCGCAGTCGGGCTGCGATCCAAATTTTGCTCAAACCGGCGCAGCCTCGTTTAAACGGCAATTCTATGGTGCTTTCATCATCATCATCATCATCATCAGGCTATAATAGTCCGCTGCTGGACATAGCCCTCCCCCAAAGAGCGTTATAGTGCCCTGTCTTCTATGGTGCTTTACGACTCTTAAAAGAATTCTATATCGATTGTAATAAATGTAGTAGTATATTAACCAATTGCGTCGCAGTATTACACCGACGCGCGACGGCCATACACAATAGGCTATGTCTGGCACTCCAATACTTGACAGGATAATGTAACAGCATATTGAGAAAGACCCAACTCAATTGTTCAAATAATTAAATAACTATGTCTAGGTGTGGTTCAATTGACAAATAAGAACTCTGCCAAGCCATTCGACGCTGAAGACGAGATGATATTCAGTGTTTTTGTAAGCTACTGCTCGCTCATTGTGCACTTCTACAACATGCAGGAGAAGAAGCTATACCACGTATGTAACAATTACAATAGAAGTCAAGGAATGACTATATGAAACACTAGATTTTGCCCGCGGCTACACTCGCGTAAATATAATGTAGATTTGGTTAGGTTAGTAACAGTTCATTGCTAACGGGACCCCATCCCGCCCCACCCCGTCGGCGGAGGGACTGATCACCCCAGGTTTTTAGTGTGCATACCGACCTCCTTCAGGGGCGGAGAGTCTCACATAAAGACCCTCCCACCCCCGGGGGAGGGGGTATCCATAAAGGATCTTCTTGGGTAAAAAAAAAGGAAAAGTAACGGTACTTTTTCTGGATGAAAGGTAGTTACCCTATGTCTATTCTGTACCCCTGACATAAGAAACAACTGCCTCCGTGGCGCAGCGGTAGTGAATGCGATTGCTTCATGCTGTTAACTGTCTTGGCGTAACAAAATACAATGGACAGCAAATAAACCGGGCCACCCGCTATCTTGGAACTCTTGATTTGATTTTCTCAAAAAGTATTACAACTATGAAAGTTATACCTACAGAAAGTGCGTTTTATGGTGATTAAAATGATTAGGTATAAATTTATTCTAAAGAACCGTCAACTCATTTTGTAATCAAGCAACAAACACAACGCTAACGATTTGCTCTGTTGTGACTAGAATTCACGATTCGCGTTCTGTTTTCTACAATGATATTTGTTATCACTTAAGAGGCTCCTGTAAGAGGGTGCTACCGCACGGCATATTCGTATCGTTATCAAATAATTGAAAACTGCGAGCTCATCACTCCAACTTGATTATAGGATGACAATAATATATCGATATGTATGTATTTTGATTACAGAACAACCTGAACAGAGTATTCTCTGATCTGATGAGTCTACACCTAGCGCCGTGCAAGCACGACTTTGAAGAGCTGACGGAGATGCACGGCCTTATGGTGCCTCCGAGCAACTTTAAACAGTACTGTCAGAAACGTTCTCCTTGTACATTGATGTTTATAATTATCGCAGGTTATAAGTCTTCCATCCGTTTGTTAATAGCTACCTGTTCAACACATCTATCAAAACCAATCCAATATCTGCAAAATTTTTACAGAATTTAACATTAAATCACAGTTAAGTGGTTAGTAAGTTTACTAAAATTACTTTTATATTAGCTGCAAGGTGCCGACAAAAGGTAGTTCCTATGAGAAAATACCGGCAAATCTATCACCGCCACACTTAAAATCGCCATTTAAACAACTTGAGTACCTTACTATACAACTTATATCTACAAAAAGTATTGTACTAATATCTAAAAAAAGACTGCCTCGGTGAGATAGCGGTATTAATGTAGTTTAAATGACTGCCATAGACGAGGTTTTGGGTTTGGGGTCGGGCAAACTGTCCCGATTTGAGCCCGGTAAACGACAATAGGCTTATTTTTAGAGAGAAGAGAGACCTTAAACGTAATAGGTATAAGAAATGTTGCTAAGTGATGAAGAGTGGCTGTAATAGATGCATGCTGGACTTTCAATTTGTTTAACATCCATGCTTCAATGTATAACACATGTTTAATGCAAATAAATATTTTCATTTTCAATACACCTCTCTCTACCTACCCCTTGAGTGAAATAAGCGTACTATGTGTACATATATATCTACTAAAGCAATATATATTGCTTTAGTAGATATATATATGTATTGGGGTGGAGCAGCCAAATCAATTCTCCTGCCCCTAGAGCGAGCTCAAAGAGCTGTTCTTAAGGTAGCCACACGTCGCCCATTCTTGTTTCCCACTCATCAGCTTTACACCGCTTGCAAGGTACTAACCATTCGTCAATTATTTATTATGCACACTATACTTAAACAGCACACTGAGGTCCCGTTTACCCCGGTCTTAGATAAGAGAAGAAAAGACTTAGTCTGTATAAAGTCTCAAACCAGACACGCATTTGTCAATAAATTCTACGTATTTTTGTTTTATTTACAATGTTAGTTATAAAATATGTAGTATCACGGTAATGGAATACCTAGGAAAATTAAATTATACGGACACAGAAAAACTGCTAGAAGTCTTAAAATGATATTGAAATTAATTTTAAAATTGTATATTACTTCCTGAACACCTTTAATCGTAGATGTACTTTCGACTGTAAATATTTGTATTAATTATGCGCTAGTATAAAATAAAATTGTCAAGTGATGTCCTGAAACACAGGTTTATCCTAGTTCAGGCAGGCTTAAACATAATCTTTTGAACTTCATTTATTTTGTATACACTATAAATTAACATAGTTAATAAAATAGTTAAATAATAATAATAATAATAATAATATATAGTTATATAAATAATTAACATAGTTAATAGAATTAATTTTAATTTAAGCTTAAATTATTTAACAATGATGTAATATGTATGATATGGTGTAAGGATGTATTTTATTTTTTCTGTCAATAAATAAATATTATTATTATATTATTATTATATATTGCAGTATCGATTTCTACCTCAACGAGAACAACAAGGATGATATGCCGAACCTCGTATGCTACATGTTCACCGAAACTTTCGGTACGAGGAACTTCGAACGTGAATTCCTCGACGACTTCGTGCTGACCATCCTCAAGTGCTACAGAAACAATCCTTACCACAACGCGGATCACGCGTTCTGTTTCACGCACACCATGTTCCTGATACTCATAAATAATTCTGGGTATTTTGATTCTATTGAGGTACGTAAGTGATACTAGGTATTATGATTCTGTTGAGGCACCTACTTGAGTACTCTTGGGTATTTTGATCTTATTGAGGTACGTGAGTGATCCTGAGTATTTTGATCCTATTGAGGTACGTGGGTAATGCTGCGTATTTTGATCTTATCGAGGTAAGCAATTTGATTCTATTGGATATTAAAGATAAAGATATTTATTTTGTAAAACATGAGTAACAATTTAGTAGGTTCATGGTGGTCAGTTATAAAATAAGATCTGCATGTTTTGCCACTTGTGGCGTACAAAAATTATATTTGAATGCACGAGACATCAAAGAAACTAGAAATTAAACGTTATTAAACTTATTACTAGATTAATTATATATAAAATAATTGTTTTTATGCACGAGACAGCCAACTTAAAAATAATTAATTAAATATATTTTAGTGCACGAGATAAAGGCTAAAAAACTACACTACTAACAACATTTTAAATACTCAAACAAAACATAAAAACAAACAACCAAAAATAAAACTATTTGCAATCGTTCAAAAATTCTGATAAGCTGTAGTAACACTTGGCTACAAGAATTTTTTTGAGGTGGAGCGTAAATTGTGAAGTAGGGTTATTGTTTAATTGTTTTAGTGATTTTATTATATATTATGGGCGCTAAACAAAATATGCTCTTATGCATTAGAGCCGTATTAGATCGTATCACGCATAATCTATCATTGTCTCGACTACTGCGTATTGTAACGTCAGACATTGCAGTTTGTTGAATAGTTTAGGGTTACTGTGCACGAAACAAGCTACTTCGTATATAAACAGAGAAGGCAAACTTAATATTTTATGCTTAATGAAGTAGGGTTACAGCTATCAATTGTTTTTATACCGAACATGGCCCTAATGCACCTCTTCTGTGGTTTAAAAACTATGTCTTTATTGGTAGAATTCCCCCAAAATATGACACCAAAGCTTAAGAGGGAGCCTACTATACCGTGATAAGCTGTAAGAAGGGCGTCAGTGTTTAAAACAAGGGTTTAGTTAGTCCCGTGGTCTACGCTTGTTAACGTGTGACTATGCTGTTTTGGATTCAAATGCTTGGCAAAGCGCAAAGTCCTACTGGCAAAGTGCTTTTTTCTGGTATGCATTTATTTTCTTTTATTTTTTATTTCCTTTGATGGCAGACAAGCAAGTGGCCCACCTGATGGAAAGTGGTAACCGCTGCTCATAGTCTTGTCAGCAATGTCAGGACACAGCAAAGCCGCGATTTTTTATAAAGGTGTCATATTTTACAACCGTGCTATCCCACGCGTATGAACTTTAAATGCATCTAAAGGTTCCATCCTTTCAGACAGTGGCGCTGATGCTGGCAGGTTTATGCCACGACCTGGATCACCCGGGCTACAACAACAACTTCCTGGCGCTGTGCAAGCACCCCCTTGCTAAGATGTACAAGAACTCGATGCTCGAATACCATCATTACTTTCTTGCTAAGAAAATTATAGAGGTATGTAGTTAGCCTCTCATCACTTCGACGATAGAAAAATAATCGACCAACCCATTTGATTTTTTTTTTTCTATCATCGATGTGATGAGAGGCTATTCAATATTGGCGGCTGGGGTCATTTTCTTGGGCTTAGACAATAAACAATCATCGCCTACATACAATTCTAGAATTTAGACCTGCCGTCCCAGGGTGGGCAAGGCCCATGTAAACCCCGTTAAGTATACGCCAATGCTAACCAAGGATCGTACCATCGTACGATCGTACGTAGCAGCCGAATATAGATATAGGTCAGGCACGGTAATGTTATCTAACATTACCGTGGTACAGGCGTGAACATCTTCGTCTGTATAAATTGTGAAGAAGTTTTATCTTACTACCCACACCTCACCTAAAAATCCTAAATCTACAAATAACACTACCTAAACCAAAGCTTTTTAAAATTACTTATGTTTTCTTACCCGATATTCCAGGACAAGCGCATCCTGCACATGCTGCCACCGAGCGACCAGCAGCGCATCATGAAGGAGATCAAGTACAACATTCTGTGTACGGACCTGGCGGTGTACTTCCAGATCCGAGCGCAACTCACTCCGCTTGTCACTGATCACTTGTTCGACTGGACTGATGACTCGCACAGGAATATGCTCAAGGTGAGTTGATAGCACGACACATAATTAGGTAGGTACAACACGACGCACGATTATTTGGAAGGAGGGTTATTAGCTCTATATAGAACACGTTAACTTCTTGCTACGAGCGATTTGATTTTCGTTGTCGTATTTTAACAATCTAAAAGCGTCAATCAACTTACAACTAAACAGACGGAACAAATATACCCTCAATACTGTCAAACTAATGGTAGGTACCTACTACATACACTCGCCATAAATATTATTTGAAGTAAAACTATGTACTTTATACGGATACTAGCTTTTGCCTGCGGCTTCGCTTGCGTTAATTTAGAATTTGACAATCAATTCTGGTTGTACTCTGCTTGTAATAATATAATTCAATCATGATTCGAAAGACACGTGGCGCCATCTATTATCATAAGAATGTTATTTTTGTTTTCCTCGGGAACGGTAATTTTTTCGGGATGAAAGGTAGGCTATGTCCGTTTCTGTACACCGGACAACGTATATGCAAAACTTCAGGATGATCGGTTCAGTGGTTTAGGCGTGAAAAGATAACAAAGAAACGAACTCATTTTCGCTTTTATAATATTAGTTAGGATTAGGATAATAGCGTTGTTCATATTAACAACACTATTATTACATACTTTTGAAAGTGAAAGTACTATTAAACTTTATTACTATTTTAGGTTAGCAGCGATAGCTCAGTGGGGAGACCAACAGATTGTAATGTAGAGGCTCTCGGGTTCTTTAATAGGGTTATTTAAATTATTAAACTATTTAGATTTATACTTTCCCCAATGTTTCGGTGACTTTTCAACAGCCACGGTCACGCGGAGATCTCCCAGGTTGTTGAAAGGCAACCAAGGACAAGTGGCACCAGTAAAATAGTATGTAGTAAATTTTAACAGTAGTATATTAATAGTTTCAAAATTAGGTATATAAACAGTGTTTCAAAATAAGCAATGCTATAACATCCGTATAAAGTAGTTTAATTTTAATGTATAACATTCGCGCAAACGTAAGGCAAGACAATAATATTATACAGTGTGATTTTGAAATCGTGTAATTCCTTTTAACCACGCATTCTACTGGTGGTATAGAATAACCCAGACCATATTTTTTTTATTAGAATTATTTTTTTGGAAAAATTAATGCAATTTTAATTTTTTTAAATAAAAAAAAATAACATCTATAATAATTAATGTCGTAAATAATATCCTTTTTATTGCCCCTTATTTTTTACGACATCATATAATGTTACATTATTTTTTTTTAATTAGTAAAATAATTAAGATCGTGTCGGATGGTTAACATATGACTATCTGAAACCATTGCCCGAAAAAAATCGTTACATTAATTTCTCCAAAAATATAATTCTAATAAAAAATATATGGTCAGGGTTATTCTAAATCACCAGTAGAATGGGTGGTTAAAAGGAATTACACGATATCAAAATCATCCCTGTATAAGTACATATAGTTTACTAGCTTTTGCGCGCGACTCCGCCCGCGTGGTACCTACATCAATAAAAAGTAGCCTATGTCCTTCCCCGGGTTTTAAACTATATCTGTGCCAAATTTCATTTAAATCGGTTGAGTGGTTTAGCCGTGAAAAGGTAACAGACAGACAGACAGAGTTACTTTCGAATTTATAATATTAGTAAGGATGTACGACCCCCGGCGGGCAGAATTCTGCGTACACCATTTTTAATAAAAAGGTAGAAAATGCGGTTATTTTATTGCGTTACTTATGATTCCAGGGCATATTAATGACGACTAGCGACCTGTCTGCTAGCTGCAAACCGTTTGGTATAGCGAAGGAGAGGGCCGAAGCTGTGTATGAAGAATTCTACGAACAGGTTTATTATTTTTATTTACTAGCTGTTACTCGCGACTTCGTCCGCGTGGATTTTAACTAAAAAGTGTTTGTTTGTCTCGTATAGAAATAAGTACCTACCTATGTTAAAATTAATGTCATTCTTCTACTTTTTGGGTCGATTTTAATTTTTATTATATTAGAGTTTATATTGGTCGTATATACTTATATTAAAATAATCATTATTTTATATACATTTCCCTATTTGAATCTGATATTGTTCACTATTTTATTGGTTTTCATATTTCCCCGCGGAACCCTATATTTTTCTAAAATCAAAGTAGCCTAAGTTACTCCTTATAACATCAGCTATCTACCGGTGAAAGTCCCGTCAAAATCGGTTCAGCCGTTTCGAAGATTAGCCGGAATCAACAGACAGACAGACAAAAATTTTTAAATATATGCTTTGAAATAGGTACCTTATATACTTTCATATGCATTAGGTAAAAAGTTGTTATTTTGACATTACAACTATTTGTAATATTTGTATGTCTATACACTTACATTTTCTGTATTTGTTATTTGAACGCCCTAATCTCAGGAACTACTGGCTCGAATTGAAAAATTATTTTTTTGTTGTATAGCTTATTTATCGAGGAAAGTTATAGGCTATTTAACATCACGTTACGACCCACGGTGGCGGCGCAGTAATCATAAACGTGGGTGAAACCGCGGGCACATCTAGTAATTTATAAACGGTCCCGCTGCTGAGCACGGGTCTCCTCTCAGTATGAGCAGGGTTACGTCATTGTCCACCACGCTGGCCCAGTACTGGTTGGCAGACTTCCCATATCTTTAAGAACATATTGTAGAACTCTGAGACATGTAGGTTTCCCTGAGTTTTCGTGTACCGTTAGAGCAAGCGATAATTTACTATTTAATATGTACCTAGTAGTGATGTGCCGGATAATTAAAAATGTAGATCCGCAGATACGGATACGGATCATTGGCGTCAAATCCGCGGATACGGATCTTAACTTTCTCACTCAATCGGTGTCGGTGCGCGTGACCTTAAGATTTCAGTTTTGTTATAAAAGTGATCTTATAACTTTCTATAATAAATGTTACAAAGATTTAAACTCAATTGGTCTCATTTTAAAGATATTTTAATTAATTTTTATAATAACTTCCTATACTGTAGTGCTATGTTTAAGCACTACAGTATAGGAAGTTATTATAAAAAATAATTTATTATTAGATATTAGATTATTAGATACCTAGTTGATTTAATTCCTTTAAGTTACGTGCAGTATTGTATCGTATTCTAACTCACTACGATAAATGTTGATGCCAAATATTTTATTTTTAGAAATAAAAAATTGATTGAAATGTAATAGTATCTAACCACCTAGGTACATATAGAATTGAATCTATGTATTAAAATTAATAAGGTAAAAGATCCGTCAAAAATGTAACGGATACGGATCTTTTTCTCCCGCGGATACGGATACGGATATCCGGAACATCACGTAATATATAGATTCATAACGCACGAAAAGTCAGAGGGAATAGAAAGCCGTTTTTGGACAGCATAATTGTAAGAATAGTAGTATTAAAATAAATTGAACGCGCTTGTTCGTATACTAAATTGCTTGGATATTCCAGGGTGACATGGAACGTGAGATGGGTTACACGCCTCTTAGCATGATGGACCGGCGCCGCAGCATCAACCAGCCCGCGGAACAGATTCAGTTCCTCTCGGTCGTGGTGCTGCCTTGCCTGATGCTACTTCAGAGCATATTTCCCAACACCAGCTCGCTAACTGACAGCTGCAGGTGAAAATTGTTGTTTATCTTTACTCTCGCTTGGTACCTACCTGCTTATGATCCTTGTACCTATAGCGAGTCTCCACATAAAAGACGCACACTTCGGTTCTTTTTGGTTTTTGGACACAACCTTGGGTGATTAAATGTTTTATCATGTTTCATATAGCAGTGTGCTGAAATGCATTCTAATTAGGTATATTGGAATATATTGACAACACTCAACATAAGTGTCTACCAGATCTTCGTCCATGACCAAGTGAAGTCATTATGACCTTATGCCTTTTAATTCCATTTAAAAATTCGCGTCACGAGTTTGATAGAATTCACAGCGCTTAGCAGTCTTACCACTAGTCTGATCATTGAAGCACTTATGTTTTTATAGGCTACAGCGCACAGATTTGAAGCTTTATAGTTCTTTTTACATACTAACGAGCCTACCTACCTGCTAAATGCTTACCGTAGCATATGGACGCTTGCAACTCTAGGAGTACAACTTGCGAGATGCCAGCACTTAAGACTGCGCCGAGCGTAAGACAGATAATGACAGAGCTCGTGCGGCGCATATTCAAATCGGCGCGCGGCCGCCAGCGCCCTAGTTAAATTGTATGGAGGATTTGAAGTGCTTTTTTGATAAATATGTATCTTTATTGTCAACCAATAACTTAAATATTTGGGACGGAAAAATTGTAATATAACTATTTATGTTTCGTTTAAGCTGTAAAATAGGATAGATTTCTATTGTTATAATCTAAAAATCACGTTTCTAACACGAGCTTACGTTTTTGCATTTTTCGTAATTTTGTAGGCGAAATATTTATTATTTTAAGTTTTTTTACACGGAATAATTGTAAACACATTCATTGTTATGGTAAATATATATTTTATATTTGTATTAAACAAAAAGTGTTGATTTTATTCACTTAACTGTGACCGCCTGTTTTGGCACATTTCGGTCGGCGCAGTCTAAAGCGACATGTATTGACAGCACAGAACCTTGTTATGGATCTTGAAAATCCCGCTCACCGCAGGAACATACAAGCCTAAGATTGTAAAACTAAAGTATCTCCCCAAACGTAGCGCTTTAATGTTCGTGAAGCATAAAGCTTTGTTATATTACAGGAAAACACAAGAGTGCTGGCATGAGGAGATAGAGATCAGAGGTCAGAAGCTGTGGCGTCAAGATGACTCGCTGCCCTCCATTAAGAAAATAGTAACTACTGAGGACCGCGAGTGAACATTGTTGTTAAATAATATTTTAATTATGTTGTTATATAATATTTTAATTATGTTGTTATATTCTTAATAAATATTTATATTAATAACCCTTTCTACAAGAATTAATTTTTAAAACTACATAGTAGGTAGATTTTATGACGTAAAATAGAGATACCTACATATATATTTTAGATCCGGGTTGCTTAGGAACCCCTCAATTAAAAACCATGGCCCTATCGCCCCCTATCACAAGATAATGTAGTTTCTAAGTGATAGGCGCTTGCGACACTGTTTGATAATATTTTATTGTGTGTGTTACCGCAGCAAAATGTTGAAAAATTTTGTGCTTTAGAGAGGTGAGAGTATGGCAAATAATTAGTCCATCGTGAAAAGTAATTTGTTCACTAATAGCAAAATTTGTTCAAGTGGTAGTTTTAAAGTTATTCTAGAAAAACACATTTTGCTGGGGTAACGTTTGAAACGACCAAATTATAAAGGCTACGTAAAAGCGACCCCACCATACATAAGTGTAACCATCTTAAATGAGCATTATAATATGTTTCTTTCGTTAGTACAGTCGCGAACAAAGAAGTTCTGTGGTTGGTCAGGTTAGTAAAAAATAAATAATTAATAGAGCATAATTAAAAATGATTATTAAAAATCAGTATTACACAAATTATGTTAATTACCTTACCTAATTATTTAAATGTTTAGGATAAACTCACAGATAAGTTGAGTAATTTTTTAGGGTCCCGACCTGTCCACCCACTGGACTTTACCACTGGTGGGTGGAGGGGTAATTCACGATTACCCCTCCACCCACTATGTTAGTGTGAACCGAAGTTATCGATTAATTAAAAAAGTTTATAAATTCAAAGATTTATTTTGCTTTCATAATAATAAAAATAACCGCTCCGGACCCGTGGTACAACTGCGATGTTCAACTGGTTGTACCACGGGGAAGGTAACTTATATTAGCTACCCATGGCTACTAGTATAGTATTATATTATCTGTGCCTATGGCTCAACAGCTGTTGTAACATATTTTTTTTTGCTATTTATGATTATGACCCGTAGTACAACGGTGGGATTATGTCCAACTAGTTGTACCACGGGGATAGGTACCTAAAATAAGTTAGAAAAGAAATTGTGTAAAACAAATGAACGTGTCTACAAAACAAATGAACGTGTCTACAAAACAAATGAACGTCTACAAAACAAATGACTATCAGAAAATGGTCACCCATCGGTAGTGCTTACAAAAACAGGTGCATGTGATTTTCGACCTTGACATTACTCAGAATTTATAATTTTAATAATGTCAGAAAGCAAGAAAATACAAAAAAAAACTGTCTGTCTTGAATTGTCAATAAGGTCGAAAATCACATGCACCTGTTTTTTGTAAGCACTACCGATGGCTGATCCCCCCTATCACCATTTAGATCCAAAAAACGCACATTTCGAAGCGCCTTGCGTCTAACTTCTACCCGGTAAAAAGTAAGTATGACAATACATAATTATCATGATGCTCACGACGAAAGTTTGAACCGTGGTGGTGCTCCTATGTAGGTACTATTTTCTTTTTAATAAGGTAAGTAACATTGTTTTGTAACAGATGTTACCGTAAGGGAAAACCTTGAAACTTGCAAATTCAGTTTTCTAATTGTGCATTAAATTATTCGCAATTTTTTTTTAAATTATTCTAATTATTATTTACTGAGATGAGATAATTACCTTGTTAATGTTACTTTAGTTTTGAATATAGGTATATAAACCATAAAATTGTATAATACTCATAACTAACATGATTGTAATTTATAAAATACCAAACTAGTAGAAATATTTATCGAATATTTATAAAATCGACTGCACGAATTACGATATTCTACTTGACTGTACAAAACATCGGATACTAACCTGCTAATTAGCAAAGTTTACCCTTTTGTATGGTGCGGTCGCTTTTACGTAGCCTTTATAATTTGGTCGGCTTATAGAAGAATTGCCGACACATTCTTTTTGTTGATATAACTTTTATAATAGTCGTAATTTAAAGCTGAAATTAACAGGATTGTTTATTGATGGAACATTTTAATTTGTTCAAGGTATTCCATGTTTCCTTGTTTTATGGGAACTGCGTATTCGATCATTTAAATCTGACCATATAAAATGTTATTAAATTTCTATTATATCGTACGTATCTTCATATTGCGTAGAGGTACGTAAACTAAATTTACTGTCGTTATAAAGGTGTACCAAGGGTACATGATACAGCTTTTTATTTGATCGTAAGTGTTATGGTTTAATTACATTGGTGTTTATCAAACAAATCAAAAACTAATGTTTGAACAATTTTGAACAAATTAAGGTCTATTATTGGTATTTTTTTCAAACTTCTACGTTGAGCCGTTTTTGAGATCTGGACAATCCCAAAACGTTACCGCAGCAAAATCTTAAATAACTTTTGAACCACAAGACACACAAATTTTGCTGTTCACAAACATTTAATACGCAATAAAAGCTATCTATTCATGCATTTAATTCCGAGCAAAAACGATTTAAAAAAAGTTTTGCTGGGGTAACGTTTCAAACGTTACCCCAGCAAAATGTGTTTTTCTCGAATAACTTTAAAACTACCACTTGAACAAATTTTGCTATTAGTGAACAAATTACTCTTCACGATGGACTAACTATTTGCCATACTCTCACCTCTCTAAAGCGCAACAAATTTCAACATTTTGCTGCGGTAACGCACACAATCATGTTGCCGGCGCCAGAGGGCAAAGATCTCTTCACGGAGTCTAGGATTTATATTGAATCGAATTAAGCGTTAGATACTTGTAGGAAATCTATTGTAATAAAATTAAATAAGCTCATTCGTTGTCAAATTGTCTTGAAGATGCCTTGCGCTGAGACAAAACACGTGTCGACACATATTTTGTGTTCGAAGTGGAATACTGCAAGTTGCGAGCACGCCCGGGTCCCACGACGCGGCTGTCCCCTATCCAGCGGAGTTCGGTATACTTAGTCGACTTTTTCTGTTGCAAAAGTTGGGGTGTGCAATCCGAGGAAGCGTGGTGGGTTCCTCTCGTCCCAATAATTTTATTTATAATATTGTAGAATGACTATCATATCTTATCTTATGTGGGGGCCAGTCAATGCAGACCGGCGACACTTCGACCCAGTGGGATCTTTTGTGTCGACACTCTCCCAATAACGACTGCCATAGATGTTCATGGCAACCGAGACCGACGGCTTAACGTGCTCTCCGAGGCACGGAGCAGGCGATAATTGTCAATCAATACGCACAATTTTGAAAATTCATATAACTTCCGAAAGTCAGAGGTGCGCGACGTGGGTTCAACCCGAGACCCTCTGCATTGCAGTCTGTTGGTCTCCCCACTGAGCTATCGCTGCTCTTGTGGAATGACTAACTTACAAGTACCTAATCCTTATATATTCGTAGTAGTGATGGACTTCACCCAACTCGGCGTAGAAACATAAGGTTTATTAAGAAGGGCTTTACACCAAACCCACCAGTTACCACGCATATCAGCGGTTTCACATCATTCTATCAAATAAGGTCGATACCAACTCGCAGGCTATAGCGGCGGGTTATCGATGGAGCACAATGTTGTAACCTTACGGCCATATTCATAAAACTTACAAGAGGGCATCAAGAGGGTTATAACATCGTTACAAGTAAAAATTCTAAAAAATATTGTTTGTAATCTATACTAATATTTTAAAGCTGAAGAGTTTGTTTGTTTGAACGCATTGATACTATGTAGAACTACTGGTCCGAATTGAACAATTCTTTTAGTGGTGGATAGCTCATTTATCGAGCAAGGCTATAGGCTATATAACATCACGCTACGACCCACGGGGTTGGCGCAGTAACGATAAACGCGGGTGAAACCGCGGGAACATAATGCATAAGAATGCTAGTTTGCCAAATAACGATGCTATACCTATACTTACATATAATAAACGTTTACAGACAATGTATGAATAAAGTTATTTTACAATACATTTATTAGGCACACTGAGTACCTATTTTACGGGATTCAATATAATGACCACCAAAAATAGTAATTGCACACTAAAATATATCATAACGAGCACCTATACGCCTCAAATCACTGCATTCCGTCTCGGAAGGGTTAGGTTATGTTAGGTTCCTTCTTAAACCCACCGAAAACTAGGCGCCCCGCGAAGCGGGACTCCGTCAACTTATTTTGATCTCTTTGCTGTGCAATTCATATTTTTGGTATTCAAATGCGGTTTTAATGTTGGTGATCATTTACTATTTTTGACTGTTATGTTTTACTATATCTGGTGATAAGTTAAACGTAAGCCGTATTTTAACTACCCAACCTATTAAACCTTTAGTAAGATATTTATTTTAAGTCCGTTAATTTGCAACACCAGTCGCTCATCTTAGGTGATACAATAACAATCAAAGACACAATGACATGATAGCAAATTTATTTACCCTAATACGATAGACGATACAATGTAATCCAATTTTATTCGGTGTAGGTACAACGAAATATATGTTAATTATACTTCTGTAACTAAACAGTCGATTATTACCTAATGGTGGACACACTTCATAGCTAGTGAAATAAAGCTTAAACATTTTTTTTATTATTTTTGTACACCAGTCTCTTAGTGTCATTCCTTATATGGGAACATTATTTTTTATAATTTCTATAAATAATATTGCCAATCTCCTGTTCACCCCTGTAAATAAAGAAAACACATTTTTTTAACTATTACCTAATTTACAATCTAAATTATTCAGATTACTTTTAACTTTCGCTCTTTCAACGCACAACGTGCTTTATAGTTTTATACAAAACTGTTCAGCCGTTGTTTACATCTATACCCATAGAATAACACACAATAAATACAATCAATTTACTTAACAAAATAGTAAAAATGAATAAGACATTAAAATAATGAGATTTATAATGCGTTATGTGTCGAAATATACATGACAAACCACAAAACTAAAGGGCCAATCGTCATAGATACAATATAATGAATAATTTCAACAATTCCGATAATATTGCTTAATATTATTAAACAATAACTTACTTTTTGTTCTAATTATATTTTTATCTGTGAATAAACATTATGCACCTCGTGACTTTCACTGTTCCATTTTTAAAAAATGAAAAGAGCATTACTTTTTAAAAAATATAATCTGTGGAATGCTGTGCTGTGTTGTCTGTTGTCTCAGTTTGCATTTTTTTTCAATCACTGAAAATTATTGCAATTTGTGATTTATTAACAAAAACTAGAAGGCAAGTCATTATTGATATTTTTTGTCACAATTGCAATAATATTCAAGGAGGGGAGAACTTTAAACCTACTCTCTTGTTACTGGTGATGTATCTGGCCTATAAGTACAATATCTCATATTGTCTTTTGTTACAAAGTTATCTGCCATGCTACATTTCACAGGCATTACATAACACATCGTAATAGCCGCCTATTATTATGATATTGTCACCACAAGACTACAATACGTCCATTCGTAATTCTTTATAAGATTTGAGCTAGCTCAATCGTTTGTAGCGAAACGACCGAACAAAACCGAGCAAAGAGGAGGTAACGGTCGTTTGCTATATTTAAAAAAGGAATCCTTACCTACGAAAAGTAAAAGGGCGTAAGTCGATACCGATTTTATGAAAATCCAAGTCTCATATTGTACTAATGGCTAAAGGACATTAATCTAAAAAACGGGCAGTAATTAGAAATATTATACTATGAAAAATTACATAGAGCTCAATTTTCAATAACCGCAAAAGTAAATCCATCAAGCGATGGTTAGGCATAACAGGTTAGAAAACTTCGTATATTAAGAATATCGTAGATATGTCAAGTAATATTGAATCTTTAAGATATGTAAATTTATTTATGAGAACAATAACCAGACTGCCCTGTCTTTGGGCGATACTGGTACTAATTTAGTTTCATACTATGGCTTGGGACATTATTGGTAGATGGTATTGTCACAAAACAGCAAAGTACAGAGATCCAGCTCTATCCAAAACAAATGCACACACACAAACAATTTCATATTCAGTCACTATATGTTTTAGGTGAAATTTTCGTACATCGGCCATCTGTAATTCTGTAATTTATGGTTACTGACTTACGCCTTCTACAATTCGTACGATTCATGTGTGTAGAAACTGGGTGCTAAAGATCGTGTTGCAAATTACGAAGACATACAAGTTTTATTAGTATGTAGGGTCGTCACACGAGGCCGGCGTGCCCTTGAATAAGTAATCATTCACGCAATGCACTGCTATAGGTCGAACGATAAACTCAGCTCTGCCAAGCTAATTTACCATACAAGATAGGACTGGGGCACTGCCCGAATTAAAGTCTGGTTTAAATTGATCGATACTTTGAGGATAGTATTCTATATTATCCACGTGATAAATTACATCAAAATCCGCTCAGCTGTCTTGAGCATGCATTCAAACATCTAAACTTTCATTCTTATAGTATCAGTGGGACAGGGGAACTAGATAGATCATAAACATCTTTGAGGACTTAATCAAGGCATGCCACGGTTGCTCGATGGTGGAATGAACCGGTGGGCGTATATATCTTTACTTTTTATTATCTTAGTGAACAGATGTAAGAAGTTCTTAGGTTAAAAAGTTGTTTTCTAATTATAACGACCGTTCGTGCTGGAAGTCTTATAAAATGTGCATGATGTTCCACATTTTTAAATAATACTTAGTAGTACAATAGTACCTTATTTATATGTCTCACGCATGTATCTGCGCAAGTTGATACACGCCGTGCAAGATAACGCGAAAATGAGTATTGTTGGGATGCAAACTTTCTGCGTAACACGTCGATACATTTCATGATAGAAAACGCGAGATTAATTAAAACATAAACAGCGCTAGGATCAATGTTACACCATTACGGTCGTCTTTAATACTCACAAATAGTAAATTTTGACATAGGAATTATTTTCTTTGGAAGTTAAGATATTATTGACAATCATAAATCAACCCGTGGCTAGGCGATTATAAATTTAATGCTTTGAGTATTGATTGTTCAATTTGGTGCGAACGGAGTTGGACGATATACATTATAAACCTGGTCAACCCGTGCGTTAGTCGCAGAGGTAGAACTAAGTTACACGATCGATCTATTCAACATCACATGATTTCCTAGGATACAAACATCTGCGTTAGCCGAGTAGATCCGTATAGGCCAATACACTGTCACACAAGGAGGTTGGTTTTAAAGTTCGAAGCTCGCGTCTCGTTTATATATTGTCTATTATGTGTTCCGTATTTTCCCGGGAACGTAGTTCTTGTCTATGGTTGGCTCTTGCAGGAACATGTGAAGGCATCTCTCGTTCTGTGCCAAGGGGTGGCCGGCTATCTTGTTAATAAATACTTCTAGACCTGAAAAAATTGAAAAACGACGTGATCATTTTTAATCCGATATAATCAGATGATGATAATTTACATAATTCTAATATAAAAATACATAATTATATATATTCTACAGAAAGATAGCTGGTTAATTTTCACACATATCTTTAGGAATCATTTAAAAATCAATTGCTGTTTGAGGGAAATGATGGAATTTCACGCAGTTATTGTTCCACACTTCGTAACTTTATTGAGCCTTGCCTAAAAAACGAGATGGGATCAGGGATGAAACCCTACTTAATTGTAAATTCCCCACGATCCTATTTATTCCTAGTGCGGGAGTAACTATTTTTTAGACAAAGGTGGTAGATATGTTGCCTGTCATGCTTTTAGATCCAACGTAATAAGATAAGCTTATTTGCTTTATTAAGTAATTTTTTTGTGTTGATCTGGCTTTCAGAAACTGTATGCAAAATTTCAAGAATAAATCGTTGAATACGACCTTCGATAACATAAATGCTTTTATAGGTAGGTACATGCGCCTGTATCTTCTTCTCCCTACCCTTTATTATTTCCAAGTCACTTGGGGTCGGCTTTCTAGTCTAACCGGATTTGACTGGATATCAGTTTTTACACGGAGCGACTGCCATCTGACCTCCGCAACCCGAAGGCTAACGATACCCTAAGGCTAGACCAGTGTCAGTATATTAGAGGGCACTGACTTCCCAATAACGACTGCCATAGATGTGCATGGCAGCCGGGACCGACGACTTAACGTGCTCTCCGAGGCACTGCTAAATCCGATATTGATTTAAAAATAAGGTTGCAAGCATGCAATCAGCTCATGTGATGGTAAGAGAACGATAGCATTACAGGTCAGTTAGTGCATTTGGTCAACTTAAGCCGCTCGCTGTAAATACTTGTCATCAGCCGAACATCTGCACTTATGTAATTTATTTCTGTAGCTTCTGTGAAAAATGGCCGGCCTCGATGGTGTAGTGGTTAGTGTAACCGACTGCCACGCCTGAGGTCGCGGGTTCGATTCCCGCACAAGTCAAACATTTGTGTGCATGAACATGGATGTTTGTCTTGGTCTGGGTGTTTCTATGTATAATATGTATGTATTTACAAAAAAAAAGTATATATGTATGTTTATCCATTGTCTAGTACCCATAGTACAAGCTCTGCTTAGTTTGGGCTAGATGGTGTTGTGTGTATGTGGTAGAATATTATTAAAAAAAAAAAAAAAAAAAAAATGGTATGTGAGCTTCTATGTACACAGATAGTGCATTCTCACGCCTCTATACCGGAAAGGAGGCGTGTTATACCTACATACTACACACATTTGAGCATTTGAGGGCAAGCCTCTTGCCTTCAACAGGCAAATATCAACATTCCGTGCAGCTACTGAATAATTATTTTCAGAAAAACCCAATAACACTGCCCGATTCGGGAATCTAACCCGATGTTATGTTCGGATATTTTGAAATAACTACACTGGAACATTGAGACAACTACCATTTTAATCTCTCCGTGACCATGGCTGCTGAAAAGCAACCGAAACGTCGGGGAAAGTGTAAACATAAATATAAATAGTTTTAATAGTTTCAATAATTTAATTAGCTTAAAAATGAGTAAAGTTTAATAGTAATAGTAGTGTAACAGTTTCTAAATTATGTAATAAAATGTGAAATAAACAAAGCGATAAAATCCGTATACAGTAGTTTAATTTCAATGAATAACATTTGCATAAACCCGAGACCACACACAGCAGTCACATTCATTACCGCTGCGCTAGAGGCAGTTTGTGAACATTAATTATGTTTTTAAATGCGCTATTTCTCAAGGTGTTTTTAACTTCGAGAGTCTTAAAGAACAATACGTTCACATACCTACATTACACAAGAACAATAAACTATGCAGACACTATCTATACAAATAATAATTTTTATATTTTATTTGTTTTCAAACCGACGATGTCTGCATATTCTAGATGTTAAGCGACTAATGTATAACATGTGGTTACCGCGATACAAGCCTCGAGCTTAGTGCGGATTGCGGAAGCCGCTGCCAATTATAAAAATGTGTAATGTAGTAAATAGATAAATAAAACTGTATGTAATATCAAAAAACAGCTTTTTACTAAATGCATATGAAAGTATACACGGCACAAACAAAAAAAAAATGGTTTTTAATATTTGTCTGCCTGTTTGCTTCCGGCTAATCGCTGTAACGACTAGACCGCTGTTGACGGTACTTTCACTGGCAGATAGCTGATGTCATAAGGGGTAACTTAGGCTACTCCTATTTTAGAAACATTAGGGATACGCGAAAAAAAATTCCAGGCGGTAAACAACAAACAGTGCTTTCAGTGTTAAAAAATAATTACAAACATTATGTCAAAACATTATGTTAAACAAATATAAATAGTATAATAGTATAAATAGTTTCAATAATTTAATTAGCTTAAAAATTAGTAAAGTTTAATAGTAATAGTAGTGTAACAGTTTTCAAAATTTTATAATAAAGTGTGAAATAAACAACGCGATAAAATATACATAGTAGGTAGTTTAATTTCAATGAATAACATTCGCGTAAACAGAAGACAATATTATGTCATCATTAACGTTTATACAATTGACATTTATTTTACGTAATTAATTAATTATAATACAATATTAGTCAACGGGTGTTAATCGAGTGGGAAATAAATAATAATATATATTGTTCCTGTTGTCGAATTAATATTATTAACCTCTAAGTCTTCTTCAGAGGTTAATGAAAACACTATGTGTGTCTGTGTGTCTGTCTGTTAGTGACAGGCATAACTCCGGAACCACTGGACCGATTTACTTGTAACTTGGTGTGTAGACACCTTGGGGTCATACCTCGGTCGAGTTTGAATATGGGTCGAGTTTCAAAAGGCCCCCGAGATATAGGGGTCACAAGGTCACATGATGTACATTTAAGACAAAGAGGTTGAATCCTGGGATTTTACACCCATCTCGTTAAAACTACCTCGATAGCGTAGATATATTGAATGTGATTGCTGGACACGAGATCTTGGCTTCAAAACCCCAACATAATATTGGGCTTTTCTACTATGAAATTCTTAATAGCAGCCTGGAGTAGAAAATTGGCAGTGCTCCTCATCCCGTGCCTCGAAAAGAACGTAAATCCGTTGAGCCAGTGTCTCATCTCTCTTCGGTCATGTTGCATAACCTTCCCATTATATTATGATGAAATTCGGTCTGCAGAATATTATGTTGTTATTATGATCTTTATTTAAATATTTTCAATTAATTTTTATTTTTAAATCTATACTAATATTATAAAGCTGAAGAGTTTGTTTGTTTGTTTGAACGCGCTAATCTCAGGAACTACTGGTTCGAATTGAAAATTCTTTTAATGTTGGGTAGCCCATTTATCGAGAAAAGGCTATAGGCTATATAACATCACGCTACGACGAATAGGAGCGAAGCAGCAATGAAAAATGTTGCAAAAATGGGAAAAATTCTCTTATATGAAGCAGACGATGTTGCGCGGGACAGCTAGTATACATATAAAATGCTTGCTATCCTACCGACATCGGAAACAGGGTCCAAAGAGCGGGTGGTTAAGATTTCAGAGACAAGAACTTTCTCACAATGTGTGCCGTATCTAAAAGTACTGCCTTCTGCATCAAACCCTTGATCCAAGCACATAATGCGAGCCTCTTTAGATGGTGATCGAGGTTCTTGGCCATTAGACCATTGACAGTTATGACTATCGGCACAATGATTGCCGAATCCACATCCCACGACAACCTCGCGAGCATACCTAATCGAGATATTTCATTTATTATTATTATTATTGAAACAATGCATAAACCTGCAAGCTGGCCTACAATGACACCCCAAAATCGATTAAAATTTCAGATTCTGGAAAACTATGCTTAGTTTCTCGTAAGTTCAACAAATACTAGACGCGAAAATATTAAATCCATAATAATAAACACGTCTTTAATAATAATTTATACAGCTGTACCGTATTGCATGAAGTTTTGGTGTATAGGAAGGTTAGTCCATGACCTGATTTTCCTCGCTAAAAATGAGTTCACAAGTTTCAAGGGTAACGACAAACCGAATACCGCGCGACCGGCCTGTCTGTCTGATGTCCATTTTTACTTTATTTATAAACTCGTTACATAAATATACATACAATCTACACATATAATAATATCGTAACTTTTTGTTTATTTATTTGTGCAAACTGATCTGCATAACGGCCGAAACGATTTAAATGTGATTTTCAGTGATGTATTGTGCTAACATTTAGTTTAAGTTTCAATTAACCTGTCAACCTGTCTTGGAATACGAAACATAATTAAAAGCCTATTGTGTACGACCGCCAGTGTGCCGTTGCGACACACATTTTGCCTGCCATGTATTTAGTTTAGTGTTAATTTATAGATAGCACAGTCTTTGACTCATATTTATTGAAATTACGAAGAGTTTAATACAAATAAGATAATCGAGTAATTATTGTGGTTATGTTTAAGAAAATGTAGTATGTAATTTGACACATCTACAAATATTTGTAAATATCCATTTGGCAATAGCCGTACTGTCTATTCTTATTTTGCGACAGAACTTATAAAAACAGGCATTACAACTACATAAACATGATCAGTGCAATAGTACCAAGTTTATAAGCATTACGCATGTACCGGCGGCATTACGAGCACTTCACAAGCGCACTAATAACTAATAACTATTCACCAATCGACATTTGTCCATCCTTAGGCGCTAAGTTCTATAATGCTAATGGTCTTTGGGTCTCTCTGCGTGTTCTACCGACTCTTTCACGGAAAGTGCTCTGAAGAACTGTTTGATTTGGTACCAGCAGCCCCTTTCTATCACCGTACCACTTGAAGAAGCAGGGTTCATCCATATCACCTGGAAGCGTTAAAATCCAAGACGGTACGCTTTCAGCGATCATTTCTCCCACGTACGTGCAAGCTCTGGAATGAACTGCCTGCTTCTGCTGCTTAAGGATGTAAACCGCAAGAAAGACCAGGCAATACCCTAAGTAAATTAAGACTCCTTTGCACTTTTTCTACGGTTATGTTGATGTGTTTACTCCATCTCAGGTATCTATCTAACTACATACCTAAGTATTAGTAATAATCTATTATTTCTAAATTACTTCTATCTAATTTGAGTTCTAATTGGAGTTTTCTGAAACCTCTACTAAAAATACACACCTTAGATTTAGCAGCTGATAATTCTAATCCTAATTCGCTAAAACGTAACAAAATGTATTTAATGCCGCTTGAAATTCATTTTAGCTTTCCCTTAAATTCCTGGACGAAGACTATAGCACGAAATCATCTGCGTATTGGCACATGGATACATTTTTAATTTCTTTACAACATTTGTGACAAAAATATTGAAAAGAATAGGAGAAATTGGATCCCCTTTTGCCAAACCACGGTTTGTGTATAACAGTTAATTGTTGGGTTATACAAGCGTACTGTAGAGACATGTGCAAATAGAGAGATAATCCTTTTTCCTGCAGCGAAATATAGGCAGAAATAAATACAAAATCTTTTTAGTCACCTACGATATTGAAGTTGCCAGTTATTAGTAGTTAGTATTTTTCTTCAACTGGCACCCCAGGTGCCAGTTGAAGAAAAATAAATAAATTACTATATTGAGTAATATCGCTACGTGACTGCGACAACGAGGTTGACGTCACACCAAACAACATAATAAACATGGTCGATGTTTACAATGAAAATTTACACAAATTACATATCTCGACACACCCACTTGCGAATGCTTGTAAACATAAGACTGTTGACAGACATACCGGTTATTTTAAATTTGGAACAGTATATATGAAAAAACAGCATGCGTCACACCAAAACATATAAATACTTCGCCATTTCATAATATACAGTATGTTGTGACGCATGAGGGGCAGCTAGTGTGACGTCACGCGACGTCACGACACTAAACTAGAATGGCATAGTAATGAAATTGCTAATAAATATTTTTCGTCGTTAAATGAGTCTTTTGACACCAATAAATATGTTAATTAGTTTGACTGATAGTGTATTTACGAATTTAGATAAATGAAACGTTAATGAAACAAGTATAGAATACATGAATACAATTAATACTAACTGTATATCCTCGTAGAGTAGGCAGAGATGTATAACACCACCTGTCTTTGAAGTCCTTGGTAGTAGAACGTGACCCTAATGAGCTTTACCGCGTTTACTGAATTATCTAACAGAAAAACTGAATAATAGCGATGTAACTCGCTTATTGCTCACCTCCAAAGAACAAAATCATTATTTAAGACAAATCCTGCGTTATGAATAATTCCTGTGTTGCGTAAACGTACGTGAAAACGTTACTGCCATTCATATTAAATGCGAAAGTGTTTGTTTGTTTTTTTGAAGTGAAAACTTCTTTAGGCGCGTTGAGCATTTCTTGGGTGAACAAAAACCATGGAACTCGCGTCATCGTCACCGAACGCTTTCCATTTTTGAATTATTTTTGGTTTATAAAGAAGTGTTTATGATCAAGGATTAAAGTTTTCACTTCTATCGGCAGTCGCCAAAGACTGCCCCAATTTTTTTTTATTTTTACTCTAATCTCGCACTGATAATAATTCCTGTGTCGCGAAGGACTCTGCTAACATTCAAACAACGGACACAAAGGACACCCAGAATCGGAACAATCATTTGTGGAACACTCAGATTTTTGGCTCATGTGTGAATCGAATACATAAGATTCGACACAGCAGCAGTGTGCTGATGGTCATGGTCAGCGCAATGAACAAGTCTACATTGGAACCCTGCTGACAGCACAATACTTGAAGGAGTTGACGGCCTCGATGGCGTAGTGGTTACTGTAACTGACTGTCACGCCTGAGGTCGCGGGTTCGATTCCCGCACAAGTCAAACATTGTGTGCATGAACATGGATGTTTGTCTTGGTCTGGGTGTTTCTATGTATAATATGTATGTATTTACAAAAAAAAAAGGTATATATGTATGTTTATCCATAGTCTAGTACCCATATTACAAGCTCTGCTTAGTTTGGGCTAGATGGTGTTGTGTGTATGTGGTAGAATATTATTATATTATATTATTATTATTAGTTTGAAGACCCTACTCACAGTAGGCTATAACAGCTCTAGGTTATTCGGTTGTGATTGTTTATAAGGAAATACTTCTTCTGTCCAGTATGAGCACAATCTTATTGGACCGAAGATCCCACTTTGCTTTATCTCTCTTAACTATCTTAGCAACGAAAACCTAGTAGAAGACCGATGGACTGCCATGCAGAGGTCTCGGCATCGATCCCAAGAAAACACCTCTGTCATTTCAAAGATATGTGCCTGTTTAGTTAATTATCACTCGCTTAAACGGTGAAGGAAAACATCGTAAGGAAAGCATGTTTGAGAGTACTGCATAATGGTCTCGAAGATGTGTGAAGTTTGCACTGGGCTAGCGTGGCCATGGTGGACTATGGCCTAACCCTTCTCACACTGAGAAGAGGCCCATGCCCACAGTGGGCTGATATTATTATAATATCGCATGTCTGTTATTTATTCGGACATCCGATATTTTCGATTTCGACATCACCGCTTTACACAAAAATAAGCTGGCGCGATATTCACGATTCAATTAGATTGATTTAATTGATGCTCGTTCACGCAACGGACAATTACGTCTACGGTAATTCGTGAGGATAAAGATCTTGTTGAATATACTTCATACCTACATAAGACACGCCTATATACCCGCGTAGGGGGACAGGTAGACATGTACCCACTCTGATTTCAACAGCTGTTTTTAGATTCCACGTAAATGGCATATTCTTTGTCCATTGGCAGTCTGGCACATGGCCAGAATCCGTGCTGCTAGCAGGAATTCTTAAACAGAAAACTAAACAATCCTGGCTGATCCGGATCTTGAAACCAGGGCGTCCCTAATTAATGAATCACTTTTAACATATCCTTAGTATGTAAACTAGCTCGGTTGTAGAGTTGAGCATGTATGAACGAAAGTGCAAATGCCGATCGTGAGCCCCGGAATTTGATTTCCGGATTGAGAAAAGCGTTTTAAAGGTTTTTTAAAGCTTATGTTTAACTTATCACCAGATATAGTAAAACATAACAGTCAAAAATAGTAAATGATCAACAAAAATAGTAAATGATCACCAAAATTAAAACCGCATTTAAATACCAAAAATATTAATTGCACAGCAAAGAGATCAAAATAAGTCGACGGACTTATGTTTGGGTGGGTTTAAGAAAGAACCTAACATAACCTAACCCTTCCGAGAAGGAATGCAGTGATTTGAGGCGTATAGGTGCTCGTTATGATAATTTTAGTAAGCATATTTTGGTGTGCAATTACTATTTTTGGTGGTCATTGTATTTAATCCCTTTTTTTAATAACTTTACCGCTTCATTGCCTAGCATTACGCTCCTATTAATTATGACTTAAAAATATCTGGCGAATCAGACACACACAGAGATGGCGTAGTGGTTTAAGTGGTCGCCTCGCCAATACCACGGGACAAGTGTGATCCGCAAATAGTTGTTCTGAGTCTGGGTGACCTTTGGGTGCGTTGTTTGAATGTTAGTAAAGTCCCACGCGACAGGAGTTATTCCTAGTGCAGGCGTTGTCTATACTAATATTATAAAGAGGAAAGATTTGATTGTTTGTTTGTTTGCATTGAATAGGCTCCGAAACTACTGGACGGATTAGAAAATCTTTCACCGTTGGGAAGCTACACTATCGTCTGGTGACATAGGCTACATTATATTTTCAAAAAATTTGGGATCCTTACTAAAACTCCAATAATGTAACCCAAGGTGTCAAAAATGACCTAAAAAATACCTTACATCGCGTGCACTGCGAAAACTATTGATGATAAAACAAAATAATGTACTACGACTTTGCAGATCACATCATTATCTACAAAAAGTGTTGCGACAGCATATGTTTAACTATTATAGTTATGTCACAATAAGTGTTCCAGTTTTTAAAAATTTAATTGTAATGGCGCCACTAGAAAAGACTCTTTATTTGTACCTTGGTAAATTTTTGTTAAATACCCGTGCGTAGCCGGGACGGGCCGCTATTTTAATAAAAACAAAAGAAAAATATATAAATCGGATCCTTCTCTAACCGACTCCTCGGGGAAAACGGTCGTGACGATTCTTAATAGATGATGCAATAAACGGTATGGAAAAGATCTACTCCGTAGCAAGAATACATACACTGCTTAGAGAAACGGACTCCCCAATAACGACATAACAACTAGATAATTATATATGAAAACTAGTTGCCAAATCATTTTGCACACACATATAAATTGGACACTGCGTTATAATGTGTGTGACTAGATTTTTACGCTCATAGCCAGTTGCACTCCCTGATCGGTAAACGATTAGCGAGGTTAAGCAACGTTGTGTGCGTCCAGTCTATAGATGGATGACCGCTTAGTGTACCACTAAGCGGCCACCCAGATGCTCAGATGAAATACCTTTCATCTGAGTGTCTTCGTGCTTCGGAGGGCAAGTAAAAAGTCAGTCCCAATTGTTGTCAAATTGACAGCAGTCGTTAAGCCATGTCAGAGGCCTACGGGCTTGAACAACTCTTAACAACACGTTGGACTTCGCCCTTATAATTTAAAGAATCTTCACTACTAACACAGGGATACGATATTAACGACGGATAGCGCAGTGGTTTAAGAAACACGTCACCGCACTGCCACTGCGCAGAGTACCGTGGGTTCGATTCCCACACGGAACAAAATTTTTTGTGATTCACAGAGAGTCTGGGTATTCTTAGTGTTAGTTGTTTGAATGCTTGTAAAGTCCTCGCGACGCAGGATTGCGATAGTGTGGTAGTTGTCTTTTTGTCTTTTTAAAGTACAAAAATGCCTTTTTTTTATGCGACTAAGTTGGCAAACAAGCATACGGCCCACCTGATAAGTGGTCACCGTAGCCAATGGACGCCTGCAACACCAGAGGCATCACTTGCGCGTTGCCAACCCTTTAGGAAAGGAAGTGGGAAGGAGAAGGAGCGAGAAGAGGGAAAGAGGGTAATTGGGCCTTCGGCACTCTCACTCACCAAACGAAACACAACAGTAGGATTACTGCTATTTCACGTCTAGCATATGCAAAAAGTACTTGTCAGTCACGCCAGTCCTTAAACTACTCGATTCAAAAAAGACATGTCGTTGTGTAACATGACCGAATGACGAACAAGCAAACGCATTTAACATGAATGACAATAACTTATAGCATAATCTAGTTTAAAAAAATCATTAATTTCTATGTTCAAAGCTTGAAACATTGATATCAACACAATTGACACCAAGTTGTAGTTATAATAAGCCTGGATATGAATCAGTTTTTACGTTCAATTAGTAGTAATTCAATTAATGCTAAACAACATAACTAGTTAACTGCATGTTATGCTAATTATATTTATGTTATGTAATACTAACGCAGTTAACTTGTATTTAAATTCAAGTTTTTGTATTAACCTTGCATGTTACATAGTTAACACAACTTCTCTCTGTGAGTTCGTTTGTGCGCTACCGTGCTTACTACAGAACCACTGGGACGATTTGTGATTGCTTTAAGTTCACATGGAAAGCCGAACTAATATTATAAATGCAAATGCGAGTTTTTTGTTACGTCTTGTTTGTTACGCTTTCACGCCTAACTACTCGACTGATCATCATGAAATTTCACATATACAATGTCAGGAAACAGGAAAGGACACAGAGAACCTTCGATCAATAATACACTAGATGTCCGGTAAGCGCTTCAAAAACGAGCCGAAAAATAAGAGCACAAACACGGTTGTGGTCTTATTCAAATTAGTATGATCTAATCATAGCCAACATTAAGACATTAAAAATGCCGCAGTGTGCGTTCAAAAATTGTGGAAATGACCACCGTAACTGAGATTTTGGAAGGAATATCTTTTTTTTGGTAAGTTTATATCATTAAGTATTTTTCATAAAGTAAAAACCTAATTAAATAGTAAATATGAATCAATTACCACATATTATGATTGTTTGACCAACGTTTGCGAGAACGCGCCAACTATTGTAAATTGTTATTACTATTTTTGGCACTTTGTAATTCAGACTTTAAAACATGCGTATAAGATTTAAATTGTTTTGATGTGATTTGAGGAGCGAACAAAAGTCGTAAAAATTAATTGCATTTTGTACATAGCTTTGTGAATGCAACTTTAAGTATTGGATTTAAGGTTGAATTTGCATTAATGTATATTTATTTCAACTAGAATTCTTAGAATTACCTACACTCACAATTGGCGATAGTTTTAAAGAGGATTTTTGTATGGGATTGTGTATCTAGTCTATTATTGATCGAAGCAGGGAACCTATCATCCAGGAAAAATTACTTACTGCTTTTAACCTAATTTATGAGAGCGAAGCTGCAATATTTAGTCACTTATAACGGGGGGTTTTAATATACTAGGATAGTGAGACAGGAAGAACAATCGGCGCAGAGGCCCCTTAACTTTAAGCTCAAAGGCCACGCGAGTATAGTCACGATTATTGCTAGTTTAAGAATTTAACAGGTAGGCCATGGCGGGGTCCTCCAAGATTTAGCTGAAACTGAAGCAAACTGGTTGGGAACATATCTCCACCGTAAATAAATCTTAACCGCACTAAGGTTAAAGGCACGTTATGGAGGCTCTCTAATGCTAACTGAATACAGTTGTCTCTGCGCCTTACGCTGGCTTTAAAGCGAGTTTTTGTGGGGGCACAAACTGGAGTGACAAACTAGAGGCAAGGAAAGAAAAAAGAAAAAATATTTGGTTTAGAAAACATTACCAAGAAAAATTTTACGTGAAATGAATTAATTTTGCCAAGCTAAAGAAGACTGACGCTGATTCTCAACTAAATCCAAGGCCCAATATGTAAGGTAGGAATAATACTGTATTTGTTTGTATTGTAATCATTTACAGGTTACATAACCGACTTACAACCAAGCTGATTCTAAGCTAGCTTCTAATTACGTAAGAACTAAAATATATACATACATACATAGATTCACGCCTGTTTCCCAGAGAGGGTAGGCAGATACTACGGATTTCCATTTGCTACGATCCTGACACACTTCTCTGGCTTCATTCACTTTCATCACATTCCTCATACACACCCGTCGGTTCAAAGAGCTATTAACCTGGCTTTTGTCCAGAACGCCTCTGATCTGATCGAGAAACGTTCGCCTAGGTTTTCCTCTTGCGACTGTTCCATTCATACTAGCCTTATAAACTTTCTTAGTCAGTCTTTCCTCGCCATTCTTTCTACATGTCCAAACCAGCTTAACATTATATCCTTTTATATTCTTGTCACTACATCCACTTTCATGCCACATCTCTCTCTAATCAATATATACTTACGTATATAATCCACCTGTGCGTACCCTCTCGCGGTTATGAAGGCGTAAAAATATCCGCAGAATGACCTATGTATGTATTCTTTTGTCGTTTGATTAATGTATCAATTATTTATTTTAATAAACATACTATCAGCTAAATTAATCAACATATTTGTCGAGTCTCATTTTGCGACAAAAAATGTTTATTAGTAATTTTGTTACTATGGCGTTGTAGATTGATATTGTGACGTAGTGTGACGTCACAGTCTGCACTGAACCTCATGCGTCATAGCACTATCTGCACATTGAAATTTAGCTACCGTATACATATGTTATCGCGGTTTTTTTTTAATATGATGGTATTTTAGAACTATTTAGCTATTTGAATACGGGTAAGTCGCTTTCGCCACCCACAGCATTGCCCCTTCCAGTGGCGAACGGGACATTTTCCAAAAAAAAATATCTTTTTCGCCATCGGGGGTGACAACTGGGTTGAGTTTAATCCCAGTCGCCACCCCAAGCATTCCTTCCTCTGGTGGCGAAAGTGACATTTTTTATTTAAAAAATCCCATTCGCCACCCCGGGTGGCAAATGGGATGTTGCTTACGAAAAATTTCAGTTGCCACACTTAAACATAAGGCAAGTAGGTACTTGTATTTGGAATGACATTTATAGTTTTTGAAGTGGGTATGGCTAAGAATTTTAGTATGAATTCTAAATAGAATAGGATGACTATAACTTTAAATAAAATAATTATTGTTCGCACGTAATGTATTTATTTTACTATATGTGATGTCATAATAAATTTTTAAGATAACTTTGACTAAGTCATTGACGATTTATCTTTATTACAAAAATCATTAATAGTTTTAGTAGATACCTACCTACTTTAATAAATTTTCATAATATATAACTAATCTGATTTGAAACATAAACAAAATGTACCATTCTCCCCTGGAGGGGGCAATGCTGGGGGTGGCGAATGGCACTAACCCTTTGAATTTATACTTTCCCCGACATATCAGTTACTTTTCAGCAGCCTCCTCACGGGGAGACTGTATAACATGTAAAAGTACTTATTGTTTTTTACATTATCCGCCATAATATCAGTTTTTTTTTTAATTTATATCATTCGCGTAAACGGAAGACAATATTTGTAGCGTAGCCCATGGAGTAAATTAAATCAGGTATATAGGAGTAAACTGACTTGCTTCTGTTTAACGTTAGTTTCCAGGGTGACTTGCTTCAAGGAAGTCCCGGATTTGTGTTCTAAATGGCTGCAGATAAGCATAAGCTTTAGGCTGGTATAGCCAGTGTTAAACAAAACCGGCATGTCTCATTGATGAAGGTATACGCGAGACCACGTATTCTTGTCTTGGATAAAACGTTATAAGATTTTCCTGGTAGCAAACTATGAAGCAACAAGGAGGCTGTAAATATGTGAGACAGGCTTACTACACCTGATAATCCATACCCAATATACATACAATGTAATGTAAACTGTGATACACCCACATTTCGGGAATTAACATTCGTGATTGTATGTGTGTAAATTACAAACAAAACTCGACAAAAGTAAATACCTATTTATTTACTTTCAGCATATTGTTCTGGGAATGTAATGATAAGTACAAAAAATGACACAGTAAGTCTTCTAATCCTGTTATGATAAGATTGTTTTATTTCAACTTTAGACAATCAGTACAAATTTTAAGGAATCAAATGTCTCAAATACAAGTAGATGAATGTACTAGTATTCAATGATTATTCTATTTAAAATTAGTAACTGCTTGCTTGAAAAGTGCTGATGTTTTTAGGCAGTACCATCTATTGATAAGTTTAGAGTTATAGTATTGAATATAACATATATATTTCAATAACCAGACTCGAGACACAATTGAAAAAAGGCATTGTATCTGGAACTTAGAATCTCTGGGTTGGCTAAGTGATTGAACTTGAACTATTATGGGCATTACCGGGATAAAAGTTAAGTATCCTATGTGTTTACCTATAATATACATGGCTATCAGCATGCAAAATGCTATGCAAATTCCTTCAACAGTATACATGTAACTGAGACATAAACTTCCAAATATTCACATTCATAATATTAGTATAGATAACAGTAGAAATATGCAGCAGATGGAAAGACCAAACCCATAACACTCATAGGTAAGACCAAGTTAAGGTGATCACTAAAGCCACTATAACATTGTTGCAGTCAACTGTTTTATTTATTAATATTCGTACAAACATTAAGTGCTTTGTCACTATGATCACTCACAAACCTAAAATAATATAGACTTAGCATTCACTCGCTCATGGCAATCTGTGGTTGTACAGTATTGTACTATTATATAATTATAGTAAGAAAATATCTATAGTGTAGTGGTCACTGACCTTCTAAAGAGGAAAACTGTGAGAACAAGGAAATAATAAATCTATTTTATTTATTTTCAAGACATTGAAAGGTTTTTTGATATTTATAAATGTTTCTTTGTGAACTAAATGTATAATGAATTTCAACTTCACTAGATTAAAATTGCTTACACAGTTAAATTGGAAAGAGGAAAATAAAAAGATTTTGTCATGAATCATTGCCTAAATTCATATCAGTTTTCTGCAGTGTTATATGGCTAAACTATAAATTTCAATGTGTGATGATACTGGCATATCTTCCTTGTTTCATTTGCTTTTATCACAAATCTATGTATGCCTGTCAGTTACTATGTATGTACTTTCAAACATAGCCTGATCAAAAAATAGATCCATTTCTGGGTTAAATATCAATATAGCCTAAATATTATATTCTGGAAAACAATGACTCACCTTTTCTACGGTCTTCAATAAACTCCTCTTCAAAAATACCATCATCACCGCGGAAAGGTAGCTGTCTTTTTAGGGCTTTGCCTGGCAGAGGTGGGACGACAATCTGAAATATTTACACCACTAAAGTTTTTGTTGCATAGTTTATTGATAATATTTTATGGTTACAAGGGCTTTGTAACCATTGTTTATTACATAGAATCAATACATAGTTGCATTTTATTCGATTTTAATATTATTACTATTCAATTTCCATATCAGGCTAAGATTTATTTCTATAAAGGAATTCCCATTAACAGTATAATGTCAAGATATGTTTCCTAACTCCCTAGAGCAGGGTTTTCTAAACTTTTAAGATGACGGAACACTCACCAAATACCTTTGGTTTTATGGAACCTCATATCAAATGGTTACAAATCAAAGGCACTGTAATTTAAATAAGAACAAAACTTTACTTCTCGTTATACATTTTGTGCTATTTTAAAATAATATTTTAAATAATTTTGTGGTGTCTTAGTGACTTTTCTACGGAACCCACTTTAGAAATCGCAGCCCTAGAGTGTAGGTGTGTCCTCTTAACTTGATTAGAGACATACTGGTGTTATGGTACATTACTTCCTAAGCATAGAAATTATTTCATGGTGGGTGGATAAGTAGTCTTTATCTGAATATGTAACAACATACAAAGAATTTTCTTTTCATTAGAATATAATTATGACACGGGCAGTTTGTTCTTATATAGCTGTAAGTCCTTCAAAATACTTTGTAAACAGTGTCATTGAACACTGATTCAAACAAAATAGAACAATATTGATAAACATACAAGTACGGAGTCGAAAGTCGCTATCAATTGGACACTGATTCTGGTCATTTATGAAACACAAGCCAATAAAACTTTTTGTTAACTGATAACAGTCGGAAAACACGCACACTTTATCAACTAACGAGTAGTGCACTCACCTTACTGTCTCTCTCCAATTCGTTTCTTAGCCATTCGAAGTCGCTGTACCGTCGTCTGACGCTTGATTCTTTAACTTTAAACACTGGCAGGTTTGTCTATAAGCAAAAAACTTGGTTTAATAGAATAATCACAAAGTATCGGCGTATCGACGCGTCCGGCCGAGATACGCCCACAAATTTAGTTCGACGCGTACGTACCGGTCGTTAATCTAATTATATGACAATAATAGAGCCTGTGGCTTACCCTCATGCGAACTTCGTAATCCGTGTAACGTTTCTTCCCTACTCCCATAGTCGTGACTGGGTTCACAACGTCGATTTCTAGGAAGTTCGCCGGTGCCGCGTAAGCATCATCTAGCGTTTGCTTCTTCACGTTCAGTCGCCTCGTGGCGTCGGCTGTTGTATCCTCAGCCATCATAACTCCTTATTTATTGTAACAATCACAAAAACTATGAATAGGACGGCCCACTAATCAAAAAGGAAATGAAAATTGACAAGAATGAAACATCGTTTGACATTTAAACAAATATGGCGGCCTTTATGAATTCAAAATTCTACTAATGGTAGAAATTTAAGGCATATTACTTTAAAAATAATTTTATTAATGTAATGTATTCTTTCCTGTTTATTTAATAAATATAAATTAGTAATCATTTCAAGTATTGTTGAGTCAAAAGGTTGTAACGCTCATAGTTTGTGGTATTTTATCACGACTAAATCTGCTACAATGCATAAACAAGTCTTAATATAGCAACACTGAACGTTTAAAAATTCTTAGGCAGTGATAATGATCATTCAGCCACTTCTATGACCTCACTGTGTAAAAAACTCAATCGAATGATTCATACCGTGAAGGTAAACAACAATAAACCTGTGTACGTATGTTTCTCATCTTACAAGTATTCCATTGAAAGCATAATGGTAGTGAGTAACTGATAGTATTCATTTTACGAAAAGATATAAATTAAAAATAAGATAATATAGATTTTAATTTTTACAAAAATATAATATTCATAGTAGAATTGTTTTAAATTATATTATTGTCGTTGGTCTCTGTATGCTTTTTGCCAAAGACTTTCTTTATGTGCTGTTGTTGGAACCGGATTTTTACCATTCTTGGCCAGAAAAGGCCCATAGATTAAATTTCAAAGAAGAAACTTAAATTATTTTGGGCAAAAAAAACAAGAACCTATTATTTTAGGGATTTATTTATAATATTTATCTTATTTACAGACTTCATAGAAACTGGCTCATAGGATCTTCTTCCCGCCGTTTCTTCATCTTATATGCCTCTAATTCTTCCTCTGTAGGCGCCTTCACTTCTAACATGCTATTGTATGGACGTTTTCTTTCATCCATCGAGAGCAGGTAGTCGGCACGCTTTTGACTTCGCTCTTCCATTTTCAATGCCTGAAACAGAATGGTTCACGTAAGAGTTTTTGCTGGCTTAATCTATAAGTCTTAGAATACCAGACATAATTAAAAATCTATTGTGTTAGGTACCGGTGTGCCGCCGCGGTTTGAAAGGTTAATTACTATTGCGTATAAAGTAATAATAATTATTCTATAACGTTCTAAAAGAATTCGGCTGTATTCCTTTTATTTACATGTTTTGCATCTATATACGAATTAGTATACATTTATATTTCATTGCATTATTTTAGTTAAGAAACAATAAGGCTCCATATGTTTTGGTTTTAATTTAAATAATAATAAAAAATGCTTATTAATAGGTAAAAGATGTAGATGCAACTTTCACATTTACTCAATATTTTATATCTCCGAAATGTTAAGCAGAGGCGTATTACGCTAACAATGCATCATCTCATAGCATTGCATAATCCTAGTTATTATTATAAATACAAATGTGAGTCTGTTTGTAACGCTTTCACGTCTTAACTACTCAACCGATCATCATGAAATTTCGTATAATTATACATTGTCAGGGGTACAGAAAATGCCTTCACAGAATACCTTTCATTAATAAAAAAGTAGGTAGCTAGGTATGTATAACAAATATTATGTTGATATTAATTATAAACTACTTAAATGTTATAAAACAATTACCTTTTTCAATTTATCTTCTTCTCGTTTTTCTTTCTTGAGATCCTTCTTCTTCTTTTTCTTAGACTTTTTCTTATTCTTCTTCTTCTTGCTGGTCTTTTCTGTCTTTGATCTAATTTCTGCCTCAGATTCTGACGAACTGCTTTCTGAACTTGAAGATGATGATGACGAGGATTTGTCTGATTTCTCTTTATCTATAAGAAAGAAAAATTCTTAAGTTGGATTTTATATGCCCATACTTCACCAGCTTAGTTTAAGGCCTGCTGCACATGGCAAGCGATAAGTGTGCGTTTTGTTTACATGTGATTACAAGTACACTTTTCATTAGCTGTGTTTTAAGTCCTAGCTCTCACATTAGTGCCTTATGGTGGATGACTAGGTTTGTTCCCACTTGTTGTACTAAACAGTTCTATAATAGAACTAATGAGAATTTTTTTCTCAATAGTTCTACGATATTAGTTGTTACAAAATAGTAGAACTAATGGTTGTCTTTATTCCCACTTGTTCTATTCCTCAGTTCTATGGTAGAACTAATGAGATTTTTTTTTCTCAATAGTTCTACGATATTAAGTGTTACAAAATAGTAGAACTAATTCCCATTGAAAACTCCCGTCTTTATTCCCACTTGTTCTACTTGTTCTATTCCTCAGTTCTGTGGTAGAGCTAATCGGAGTTTTGGTTCTCACTAGTATAACAAGTGGGCACAAACAGATGACTTTATTAACAAAAACAACCGATTTTAAACATTCTTTGGCTATTAGGATGTAGCCTCTAATACTGAAGGATAGTCACTGGATAACATAGGCTATGTTTTAATGGTATATCACGGGACTCATACCACAGGAGTGGATTTTTATATACTATAAGTACCTTTTTCTTTCTTTTCTATGTGATCTTGTACTAAGATGGCTGATGACGAAGGTTTTTGCTCCTGTACTTCTAGCACCACTGTTTTGCCCGCCTCACCCACGCAATATGACATCTGTAAACATACATACTTTTATATCACATCCTTCTAACTTTACTACAAATAATATTTTGCTACAAAATAACAAAAATGTTTACATTTTTATATACCATGCGCCGCCTCCGTGGGTCGTAGCGTGATGTTATATAGCCTATAGCCTTCCTCAATAAATAGGCTATCCAACACTAAAATAATTTTTCATATCGAACCAGTAGTTCCTGAGATTAGCGCGTTGAAACAAACAAACTCTTCAGCTTTATAATATTAGTATAGATTGATTTTTATTTAGGAACTGTCCCTGGTAGACAATATTTCATTCACTGTTTAGAACTTTCATAATAACTTCTAAACAGCTTTTTTATATACACATGGATATAGCAAACTTAATGGTAAGCGGTTATTGTAGCCTACGATCTTATCCGGTTTATTCATACCATCACATTTTTTCTCTTTATTTGAGTATCTATCTATTTTCATAAAATAAAATTAAAAATCAATTGAATTTGTTACCTTAATAAATGAGTGGCAACATTTATAGCCCCACTGTCCGTCGTGCCAGTATGATCCCCACACCGACGTATGGTTGTTTATCATCACATCTTCTTCATATTTACTCCTGAAATACATCAAATCAGTTACACATCCACATAATAAATATTGAAAACCATCCAAGTTTGCCAATCCCTTTTTTTTTTTTTGGTACCCAGGAAAAATGCTTGATGCACTATCCGCCGGCTAGGAGACGGCACCGGCGGGGCGTGTGGGACTCCCCATTCTGGTATACCCACTAAAAAACCTGGGGTGTTCCCTCTCTCACCCAATGGAGGGGCCTGTTGGGAGCTCTTAAAAGAATTGAGTCATCCATAGCAGGCCCCCCCGTGTGGGTGCGGGCCGGGTCAAACGGACCCGACCACCTCTCGTCCCCAGGGGAGAGCCTCACCGCTCTCCCCTTTCGACATTGGAAGGCGCGCGGCGCGCGCCCTCTCGGGGTTCTTAATTTAAGTTTGCCAATCCTGCCTACAACCTAAGATAATTTAATTTCTTGTCTACCGCTTGCTTATTAATTAATCTGCCAGAACTTAAAGGATACCTATTGTAGAATAAATTGAATTTGCCATGTCTAGTTCAAAGATAGAAAAAGAAACAAGTTGACAATATAGAACTGGTACTATCATTTAAGATATTATGTACTTCGGGATGTAGTTAAATTTGAACTTTCCACTTCAAATACAAATAACATGCTTGGACATGTTCTAAGAAATATTATATTAGTTTAGCTTCCTTTAGTTTCCATCGCATATGATTAAAAAACAAAAAAAGAAAAGAAAATAGTTTGTTTCGGTATCTTATACTACTACAATTTATAAATATTAAATTGTTTATGTTAATCTATACTAATATTATAAAGACGTAAGATTAGACTTTATGTTTCTTTATTTGTAAGTGTTTAACTCTAAAACTACTAAACCGATTTTAAAAGTTCTTTCATCATTAGAAAGCTATATTGTCACCGAGTAACATAGGTTACATTTTTTTTTTAGAGTGTTTTGCACCTAACCTTTCCTACTTTTACGCGAGCGACGCCTCGACCAAAAGCTTGTGAATAATAAAGTTTTGTGTCAATTTAAAATTAATAACCTCGATGCCGATTTCTTTCAAGTGGTACGTTTTCAAAAGGATACTAAAATGTCCATAATCGTGATAATGCCCGTTCGTGTTACATAAATCGTGTGTCGTATCATACCGTGTATATTACACATTGATAACAACTACTTCAAATGTACATATGTTTAGTTGGTAGGCATTAAGACTGCGCCGAGCGAAATGTGCCAAAACAGGCGGTCACCGTTAAGTTGATAAAACGAACACTTTTTGTTTAATATAAAATATACATGTACCATAACAATGAATGTATTTACAATTACTCTGTGTTAAAAACTTTAAATAATCAATATTTTCGCCTACAAAATTACGCAAATTTGCACGAAAAATGGAAAAACGTAAGCTCGTGTTACGTGATTTTTAGATTATAACAGTTGAAATCTATCTTATTTTACAGCTTAAACGAAACATAAATAGTTACATTACAATTTGTCCGTCCCAAATATTTAAGTTATTGGTTGATAATAAAGATACATATTTATCAAAAACGCACTTCAAATCCTTCATACAATTTTATGAATGAATGTCGAGCTCTGTCATTCAGTCCAACCACGTCTTACGCTCGGTGCAGTCTTAACCTATTGTATGTTTTTATTTTCGTAATGCCTCGTGATAAGTCCTTTACCCAAAACAAACCTATTCGTAGCCGATAAGCAATCAGTTTTAAGCATTAAGGTTAGTATCATAAGGTTTAAAGTGGTGTGCACTTGGTGGCTCGTATCCGAGCCCGTAACAAATGCACGGTACTAAAGTAGCAGCTCGCATGCGAGCCTCTGTCAAGGGGCACTTGTGTTTACGACTGTAACAGTTACTCACTTAGCAAGTTGCTTCTCAGGCCCTTGGACCAGAGTGCCATCTCTGTTGTAGCGGGTGAAGACCTCAGTTTGTGCCAATAGCAGCTCTTTGGGAGGCGCCGCTAAATGTTCTTCGCCGCCGTACTTCTCTAGGATTGATTGTTTAACCTGGAATAGAACATTAAGAAGTAAATTCGTGAGAAGATATGCATATGAGAGCATATTTCATAATGTTTTTATAGATTCTTCAATCCTTTTTGTACTAAGTGGCGCATGCCGTGCAATAGGGATAGGCTATTTGGCATTATAAAAAATAATTACTTATGCTTTGCCATCCACGTAGGTTGTGAATTTTAAAAGAGGCAATAATATATATTATACATTATAATATTTTTTTATCTGGAACAAACTGTTCGTAAATGGTTTTGATTGGCGTCATTTATACGACGTCACACACAGACGAAAATGCTTCGACGATAGATAACAGATGGCGCTGTGCACAATAAGCGTTTAAAACCACGTCCATCATACAATTCTGAATCGCACAGTGAAGTTTACACAGCCACTCCCGACATCAACAGTCGGGTTGCGGCCAGCCAGGCACGATCACCCAGCCTGGTCGGAGGATCCTCCATATGGATTGGAGGGATATCAGACCATGTTACCTGCGTCTTGAAGTGGTCCTTCTTGTCGTGGTACTGCCGCTGCAATAGCTGCAGCTTGGTGGGCTCGGCGAGGAGGTGCACGTCGAGCCCGCGCGCCTGCGCCTCCCACGCGAACACCTGCGCCGCCGCGTGCGTGCGCGTGTCGCCGCTGAACCGCACGAAGTTCTCGCCCTGGTAGTCCGACCTGGTGAAGGGATGCAAGACTACGGTCAAACTCAAATGGGATGTCTTTTAAAACGTTTAGTCATTTGACGACCGCGTTAGTTGCGTGACATAAGTTTATGCGTATGGAATTGTACCTGATAACGAGGTCAAGCTAAATGTAATTAATGAGATTTCTTTAAAAAAATTCTCAGTTAAGAGAAACCTTACTGGCGAAATGTAGGTATGATATAACGAAGTCAAATTATCCATTTTATGATAATATACATTGATGTATAAAAATCCTAGATACATAATTCCATACGAATGTAACACTTAAAACTGTGCCCAGTAGCTTTTTTTTTTTTTTTTTGCTCGTCAAAATGACCACACTCCACCTGATGGTAGTTGCTTATATTAAAACTATATAAACCTTAATTTAATGCAAATTAAACCTTACAGCTTTAACTTAACGTACTATACAAGGCTATTTAAAAAAGTAATAAAGTTTTACGAGCAGACATCGCCGATAGAATAAGGAATGGATGAAGTCAAGTATTTTTTTTACAAATATAAGTTAACTAGATGTGCCCGCGGTTTCACCCGCGTTTATGATTACTGCGCCGCCTCCGTGGGTCGTAGCGTGATGTTATGTAGCCTTCCTCGGTAAATAGGCTATCCAACACAAAATGAATTTTTCAAATCGAACCAGTAGTTCCTGAGATTAGCACGTTCAAACAAACAAAATATGAAACACTGTCGTTTTTTAGTGTCTTAGAAATGTGATTTTACAAGTTTTAAACGAGTTCTGCGGCATATTTACTCTAGAAGCGATCGAACGGTACTAAATTAAATGAGCACCCAAATGTTCAAGTAGGTGCTCATTTGGTGAGGACGTTTTTTGACGCTGATTATGTATCTATTTTCATATATCAATGATTCCCGCGGTTTCACCCGCGTTTATCGTTACTGCGCCGCCCCCGTGAAAATCCATTCCATCCCATATATAATTTACACTGTGCTATATTATAATTATAGTCTTAAATTAACGTATTTCGTACAAAGGACTTTATCCTTATCTACATTTTTAAGAAATTTAATTGTGAAACACCAAATAATTTACACTCAATTTATCATAATCAAGTTAAGAAAAGTGCACTACTTACTCATTCACATTAGGATTGGGGTTGTCCCTCATGGAGCGTGTCTTAGGGTCATAGTAGGCAGAGTTAGGGTCCAGATTCCGCAAGTACTTGGCCGTGTCTTCTCTGATACGCAAGTTTCGCACCGTAATACGTTGCTTAGAATCCACCTGGTGACAAATATTTAGTATCAATATTCAAAAGAACAATAGAGATTGAAATTAAACTACTATATAAGTATTTTAATTACTTTTTATCACTATTATTACTTAATTTAGAAACTACTAAAATTTAGTTACTATAAGATTAAGTAGTTTAATTTCAATGTATGGCAGCAGCGATAGCTCAGTTGGGAGACCAACAGACTGCAATGCAGTGGGTCTCGGGTTCGAACCCACGTCGCGCACCTCTGACTTTCGGAAGTTATATGACTTTTCGAAATTATGTGCGTATTGATTGACAATTATCGCCTGCTCCGTGCCTCGGAGAGCACGTTAAGCCGTCGGTCCTGGCTGCCATGAACATCTATGGCAGTCGTTATTGGGAAGTCAGTGCCCTCTAATATCCTGACACTGGTTTAGCTTTAGGGTATCGTTAGCCTTCGGGTTGCGGAGGTCAGATGGCAGTCGCTCCGTGTAAAAACTGATATCCAGTCAAATCTGTTAGACTAGAAAGCCGACCCCAAGTGACTTGGGAATAATAAAGGCTAGGAAAAAGAAGAGTTTAATTTCAATGTATACATTCACGTAAACGTAAGGCAATATTAAGGAATAGCGAATTTGCTTTACAAATTGATGTGCTTTACATAATAAAATAATGAGTTTACATTTATAGATTTCAAATGGTTTCTTATTGGACTCATATATAGTTAGTACACACAGCAACACATCAACCTAGACTGTTTGAACTTTGAACTATTAGAAGTTGAACGCTGCAAATCGTACGAGAGAGTGCGTTGTATTTTTGTTACGCTCTATCCTTACCATTACATCGACACCACTAATGCACTGTCCCTTTCCGACAATTCTCTATTTTGTATGTAGCGTAGTTATGCGTATACAGGGATGTCTAACTTGATGTGTTGCCGTGTGTACAATAAAAAACTATCTAAAATCTGATCTGCTGGTTAATATATATGATTGAGTGCGATCTGAAACACAGTATCTTAAAAGCAGGTTCAATGCGAGATTTCTTAACACACAGTCAACTGCACGTCGACTGCTGGGATTGGCTAAATGAATTAGCCACAGCCAATTTGACTACGACTTTCCTCTTTCAGTACGCCAAGTGTTGTGTGGTTTAAATCCTACAAGGAACAAAAATTTATGTGATTCACAAATTATTGTACCCGGTCTAAGTGTGCTTGTGTGCGTTACCTTAATGTATGTTAAGTCCCCCGTGACACACGAATCATGGCTAAGGCCGTGTATGTATTTAAAATAAAAATTAGAATCAGGGGAAACAGAGAATCAGAGGCACTACATACCAGCATTCAAAAAAATAAAAAAAATTGGTTGTCTGTAAAGTCGGTTTACAGACGATAGTTTAACGTGACAACGTCATACAAGCCGATTCGCTCGCTCGTGTAGCGCTCTCGCTCCGATCGTAACGTTACAATGAGATCACACTGTGTTGTGCTCAGACATGCAATAATAATTATTAATACAAAATAAATTACTGTTTATGCAATATAAACCCACTGCTTTTAACAAAAGGTTCATATTCATTCATATAACTGTTTAAGTAATATGGGATAATATTTCATTACCTTAGTACCAGGCATGTCTACTTCGTCCACATATTTGTCCTCATCCTCCTCAGCATTGTCATCATCTTCCGTTGCTGTTGGATCTAAAATAGAAGTAAACAAAGTTAACTAATCCTTAAACTGGAATTGAGAGATGTTGGAAAAGGCATTGTGCCTGACCACCAGAGGCTAAGCATTGTCAGGTGATAAACATAATATTGTCGTTGTGCGTTCACAAATCGCGAGCTACTTTTCAGGAACAACAAAAAACTAGTTAACTCTTAATATATTTGAGCTTAGTTAAATTCTTTTGGTGTGATAAATTTAATAAAACATTTATTAGAATTTAACTAAGCTCAAATATACATACATAGATTCACGCCTGTTTCCCAGAGGGGTAGGCAGAGACTACGGATTTCCATTTGCTACGATCCTGACACACGAGCTCAAATATATTAAGAGTTAACTAGTTTTTTGTTGTTCCTGTAAAGTAGCTCCAAAACACATACCTAGCCATTTGTGAACACACAACAATGATATATAAATAATTTGTTTTTGAGTTTCTATTTTATAATTACTTGCACTAGAGATTATTTCAGTTTTGCTGCGGACTTTGCAAATATTAACAACTGACAAATATCTAAGAACCTAAATATATTAATAAATAATAAAATATAAAAGTTCATAAAAGGAAGTAAAGATTTTGAATTGAAAAAAGACAGTTTGAGGAGCTAGAGACTAGACTTTTAGACCCAAGTTTAGAACAACTATACATATTGATCAAAATTGTGATGTATTGATTGAAACTACAACAGGTAACTTCTGAAACCTCATGCTTTAGTGAAGTTGGAACGGCATAGTTAGCAATTGGGCATAGCAACAATGTTCGTACCTTGTTCCAATTTCTTAGCTCTTAACTCTCTCTTAGCATCTTCGACTTTCTGGTACTCTTCTATAATAGCTTTGTGCTGAGATGGGTCATAGCCGTTCCACCTGTCTCTCTTGCCATCATAGCTGAGGTTTAGATTAGGCTGTGCAAACTCATCTGCAGATATCCCAGCATTTGTGAATTTTGCTCCTGTCTGTAACAATAATTAACAGAGTTATGCCCAGTTTCTGAAAGACTTATCAATAACATGTCAAAAATGAACTTGAGCAGTTTGTTTTTGTTCTAATGACATGTTTTTTAACATCTGTAACAAAAAGTGTTAGTCTGCCTTAGGAAACAGGCTGTTCTGATAGATATACAATTTGTAATGGGTATTAATACAAGCATGCTTATGCATATTATGTTTACCTTATTATTACTTTATGTTTCGAGATTTGCCGTAGCAAAGTTTAAAAAGGCTATTCTGAATGAAATAACTGGTGTGTTAGATTCGGAACAGCCCAACGGGTAAAGTCTATTATAATAATTACATTGAAATAACCACTAAAAACTTTTGTAATAATTTACCTTCCTGGGTCTGTCTAAACAATCCTTTTTCTTGTGTGTCATTGCACCACAATTTTCGCAGGCACCTTTTCTGTATTTGGTTGATAGTTTGGTCTGGAAATGAAAGATTGATTTAACTAATTGACACAAAGCTTACCCAGATTAACTCATCAATTAGACTTAAACCAGGCAAAAAAAGCATTAACAAAAAGATTTTTAGAACAAAAAATGAGTTACCAATAAAGTAATTACAAAATAGTGTTGTTTTATGTTTAGAAATGGTAGTGGTCCTGTTTCCCAAACTTGGCCATAGGCTGTATTTTGAGAGACAGTGCTCAGTCAAAAAGTTTTATGCTAGACACAGTGGATCACTTAGTTTTATTGATGTTACATAATATTGTCTTCTGTTTACGCGAATGTTATTCATTGAAATTAAACTACTATATACGGATTTTATCGCGTTAAACAACGCGATAAAATCCGTATATAGTAGTTTAATTTCAATTTATTGATGTTGGTAAGTCATAAACATACTTTATATCTAAATAATAAGACTTCATAATATACAGAATGTGTATGTGTGTGTGTGTGCATGTATGTGATGGTGTGCGCGCGTGTGTGAATATTATTATTTCGCTTATTTCTGGCATAATAACATAAAATATTATACTTAAATAAATAAATACCACTTGCTATTTCTTTATCACTTCTAATATTTTTATTCAATAATATTAGACTCTTTTTTACGTTGAGATTATAACATGGCAATACTGGTGATTATAATAAGACTTATTTCCGTTACAACACTTTTTTTATTGTATAGATTTTGCTACCTTCTTTTGGTAAATGAATAGTATGAAAAATAATAAGAAATTACAATATATTCTTTTATCATACGTGTAAGCTTGGGCTGCTAAAAATTACACGTTAGCCGAAAATGGGTATTCCCCTTTATCAACATACTGTTTTAGTAAGTAGTATAGAAACTTTTCTAAGATTTTTGATACCGCAGGTAATACTGAAATGGGATAATAATTGTTGACACAGTCTCTGTCACCGCCCTTATGTATTGCGTGGATTAAGGCCTTTTTTAAGGCGTTAGGAACACCGGTATTTATGCCGAGATTACATAATAATATGAGTTATAGTCATATTGTGCAGTAATGTGTCTAGAGTCTGTGGTCCAGGTACAAAACTTTTTTGACATTGGTCAAGAGCTTAACCTGTCAATTGTTGGCATGCCAGATATAATAAAAAATCTATTGGATCTGACTGCTGGTGTGCCACTGCACTCAATAGGTTGATCTCTTAACACGTTAAGCGCCACGCGTATACGTCATTATACACCCTAGTCAGCCCTAGTGAAACTCTCACAGACCAGTTATATACCTGGAGTAGTCAACTTCAGAGGCCAGTGTATCAGTGAATATACACCGCACCGAACATTTTGTATGGCAACTTTGTAGCCCTGGCCCTCACAAATCGTTTCGTGTATAGAAATGTTACTTAAATAGTTTAGGAGATATGGATTTTTTTCAAATAAAACAGGTGTATAACCAGATATACACTGGCCTGTGAGAATTGCACTAGGGTGTATAATGACATAAATATGTGGTACTAAACATGTTAATGTCTTGACTGTGTGGTTCGATTCCAGCTGTTTCATTTAAACACATATCATTCTGAATAAAAATATACTCACAGTGTCAACACCCTTATGATAATAAGTGTCAAGCCTGGTAAATTGTCCTTCCTTATCTTCTTGTGGCCGCTGATGCTTTAGTGTAGGCCCAGCTGTGCCATAGTACCAGGGTGCAGATGATATGTACTGTGGTATGTGGGGATTTATGTCCTTGCCTAAAAAGTAAAGTGTGTTAATCTACTACAAAATCCTCATGAAATTAAATTTCTAAGTCCTAGAAAACATAAATAATTCAATAAATTAACAGGGCTTTCAAGATGTTGGTTATATATTAACGCTTTTTATGACCATGTTTACACGTCAGTAATGTGTTTTTATATTAAAAATCCCGTAAGCCATACCTGTCTCATCAACAGCAGCTGGTGCAGTACCAGCTTTACGAGCTTCTTCTAGCTCTTTAGCTTTCCTCCAGTCTTCCCTGGACTTCTTTTTAGGTTCATCTTCTTCATCACCAACATCGTCCTTATTGCGCAATATCTGCGAAACGGCAGCTCGTCCACCGGTCGCCATTCTTGTTTAACAGTCGACACCAAATAACCACAAAACAATAATACTCTTACGAACCTTATCAAATAACACACAAACACTAATTATACTTGAATTATACGTTATTATTATACATATTGCAAATGGCGTCTTATTTTGACAATCAGTGACAGCAAAAGTCACATGTTGACACTTTAATTAAAGTTCGGAAAGCGTGTTGTAAATGTATTCTCAAAATATTATATTCTTAGTCTATGTGATAGACTTATGCTTGAATCATCGAACCTTTGCATCGAACTGTTTTATGGTAACAACTTGAATAATTATATAAATTCGCTTAGACTTACTTTTATAAATATTTTTATGTTTAAGAGAATGAGACTGTCATTGCCAATTATTCGGTGACACAGTAATGAACCATCTCTACTTATAAACCTAATTTATGATGATGCTAGCTTGCGTGAGGTAACACTACCGTGTTAGAGGCAGCTGGTGTAAGAATAATAGTGCTACTAAATTTTGCTAGGTGAGAGTCAATGTCAGAGTCCGGTCAATGGTATCCTTGCGGATCCGAGCCGCCGCGCGCCGCCGGCGAACAGGGCGCTGTAGTGAAGGCCGCGAGTGGGAGAACGGGGATCTCCTACCCGCCAACTGTTGAGTCGGAGCAACGACGCCCTCTGTTATGCCAGGGCGTCGTCCAGGAGTCGTCTCCCACAGACACAACATCTCTGCATTGGGCACTGCTGTGTGGGTCGCTGATGTAGTTTTAGTTCCAGCGACCCACCCACCATACAAAGTAGCGAGCTGGCACACCGTAGTGGTTTTAGTCGGTACGCCCGAAGTCTCGGGAGAGCCCGACATAACCGTCTCGCCTCCCCTTGTGGCGAGTGCGTATGCATAAGGACTTTGCTCAGTGACTAAATTATAATTACTTTTTTAAATAGTTATAATAAAAATTACACGAATTTAAGTCATATAAGTAAATTTAGATTAATATTACTAACCAATATACCACAACACGAGTATAGACAACATTGGCGTGAGAAAACATACTTTTTTAACCTTTTTTACTTGTTGTTTTTTATGATCAAATAATATTTGAATAACTAATATGCAATTTTGTTTGCTGTGTACAATTAAGTAATAACTGGGGATTAAATTTTAAGTTGTATCAATAAAACACAGAAAGGTAATGTTGTTGTATTTTTCTGTGACCTGTTTTTCATCGAGTATAGACGACGTTGGCGCACAGGGCACGCTTGCACATGTCGAGTATAGGCGACGTTGACGTTCAAAAGGTTAATAAGATAAGCAAGTAGTATTACATTTCCTAAAGTTCGTTGAGAGCTAACGTGCTTTTAAATAGCAATTCTTAAATTGTATCAAATTTGCTATTATCAATTTTCCAGGCGCTTAATAATTTTTAAATACCTACATACATAAATATTATTTTCAAATTCCGCTTATTAACTCCTTAGATTTAATATTTGATTGTAGTACCTATGTATTGTAAGGTAGTATACATGTAGATTTATATAGAAGTGAATCCATACTTAAACATTAGTATTTAACGTCAGGTTGGCGGCTCACTTTCTTTTTGAGCTATCTCTGAACTCAAAGAGGTAGAATTGCTTTCTTTATAGGTAGACTAGATGTTCCCGCGGTTTCACCCGCGTTTATCGTTACTGCGCCGCCCCCGTGGGTCGTAGCGTGATGTTATATAATGCTATGCTATGCCTTCCTCGATAAATAGGCTATCCAACACTAAAATAATTTTTCAAATCGAACCGGTAGTCCCTGAGATTAGCGCGTTCAAACCAACAAACAAACAAACAAACTTTTCAGCTTTATAATATTAGTATAGATAGCTGACCCGCACAACTTTGTCTGCGTCACATAAGAGAGAGAGAGTGGGTCGTAGGCACCTATAATACAATTTTAAAGGAGCTGAAACTTTCTTTGTTAAATCCACGAACCACATAAGAACCATTGAACATTGAACAAAATTTTATAAATATACCTATAGTGCTAATTTAAAATCACGCAGAATAAACCAGGAGAAACATCGTTTGTATGTCTGTAATGGGTAATTATTTTGCTGCAATGTTATTTTAAAATTGCGATATCTCCTAAGATATTCATTGAAATCGAATTATATAAAGGGCAATTTTGTTTTAAATTAAATACTTGTCATGAATAACGTATTTATTTGGATAAGGATTAATATCATGTTTATAATAATACCTTCGCAAATAATGCATTATTTTAGAACAAATTTGGTTAGCATAAAAATGGTTATAGTGAGCCAACCTTAAAAGATAGACATATGCTGTCGCGGACTTTTTTTTAGAAATTTTAAAGGGGAACTATTCTGTCATACCTAATTTTTGCGAAACTTTAACTGTTTACGCAGCGCACGCAGTGGAAGCTCTCAAAAGGAAAAAATACCCTCCGATTTTGAAACATTCTTCATTGGTGCTCAGCTCCTATTCATCTTAGTGTGATGATATATAGCCTATAGCCTTCCTCGATAAATGGGCTATCTAACACTGAAAGAATTTTTCAAATCGGACCAGTAGTTCCTGAGATTAGCGCGTTCAAGCAAGCAAACAAACAAACAAACTCTTCAGCTTTATAATATTAGTATAGATTTGATACATTCTTATTTCATGCTGATTCGTAACATTACACCCGCCATTCTGATCCACACATTAATACAGATTACAGGGTAATGAAACAACACGCTCGAGCAATGTCCTGCTTGGGCGGTGCAGCACCGTGAACTCATTGAAGTTATGGGTGAAGATCTCTCGCTGTCGGCCGTGATCAAAGCCATGGTCAACAGCGAGAGGAAGTGGGCAGCGATCGCGTCCTTCTGCGAGGACGTCATCTCGCAGAAGGCGGCGGAGCGGATCCGTGAAGAAGTATCCTTGCGGATCCGAGCCGTGGCCGGCGAACCGGGCGGCGCAGGCGCGCTTTCGCGCACCTAATGCCGCCATAATGAAGGTCGCGGGCGGGAGAACGGGGATCTCCCGACCGCCAGCCCTTATGTCGGTCCGACGCCCTATGTAGTACCGGGGCGTCGCCGAGGAGTTGTAGACTGCTGGATGGGTCGCTGAGGTAGTATCTTTTACCAGCGGCCCATCCACTATACAATGCAGCGAGCGTGCACACCGTGGGGTTTTGGTCCGTAGGCCCGAAGTACGGAAGAGCCGGACTTAACCCTCTCACCTCCCCTTGTGGCGAGAGGGTATGCATCAGGCGCATTTCCAAAAGTAAAAAAAAAAAAGTAAGTAAGTTTAATGAAACAACCAATACTAACTAACTATAATTATATTGATACAATATATATTATTTTATTAGAATTACATAATCATTTAATTTTAACTCAAGTATTTGCAGCAGTAATTCACAGCCTGCGACGTGCCCTCGGCCGATGGTATGATGGTCTTGGCACGTAGATGCGTTCATTGCTGTCTCCGGTCTGACTTAACGATTCTTCCAAGGGTTCTGCTCGCGGAGTGAATAGTTTACGTCGGCTGCGGAATACGCTAGAAAGATAAATATAATTTAATTGGACATCAAATAATAATCAAAGTAGCTGTATAAACTAAAAACCTTACGCCTGCAAAACAACCCAATTGGACCCAGGTTAACTCGCTAGCTTATACATAAGTAATAAAAAAAAACAACAATTGCCTAGTTCCCGAAACAAGTAAAACCCCTTCGCCTTTAACATTACAGTCACACTCAAAATTATAATCGCCAAAAACTTCACAACCAATACCTATAAACGACCACCACCTCATCTATATCGAAGACGCTCTGTATTTTCCAATTTAAGGATTACCTATTGTCGATATCGCCTAGAACGCCGCTCAGCCCTAAAGAAAGAAAGGCGAATAAAAAATAAGAATTTACTACTACAACTAAAACTACGCACAAGCTTCAAAAAATTAAGTACAACTAACCTTTTAGCTGGACAACTTTGTATACCCATAATTGGCGACAAATTCTCTTCGGATCCCTTTTCTGGGGAAGGAATGTCTTTAGCCACCTTGTGTGGAGCGGGTACATCCATTGTGACGTCACTAAATTCAGATTGTAAGTTTACAATATCTTTCAGTTTATCTTCAGTGTCTCCGTCATCCTGGTTCTTTCGCCTTTTCAAACGGAGAGGCCGCTTTCTTGCCTTGCTCTCGCATTCAGCTTGACTTTTTTTAGCGGTATCTATTTTATTGTCGTTGGTTTTATAATGCTTCTTTCGCAAATTGTATTTCGTATCATCTTTATCGCTTTTGTCGGTTGTCTCATTTATAGATTGTGATACAAGCAATTCAAATAATGTGGCTCTAGGAGCAGTGATATCTTTATATATATTTTCATAGTCTTCAATCGTATTGTCCCTTGCCGTATCATTCGCAGCTTCATTAGTTGATTGATTAGGTTCATCAACTGACGATGAAGGTTCTAGCTTTACTTCTTTTTTAATTTCTACTTTGTTTGTATCCTTTTTCATATATGATAGTACTTTATCTATTTTTATGGACAGATGAGATGTATCTTTCTCCATGCTTGATTGACTGTCAAAAACTTTAATAAGCGTTTGAATATTATCTTTTTTAATTGGTAATTGAACTGTATCCTTTTTCGGAGGCAATTTTACTGATTCTTTTACATCGAGTATTTGAATTGCACCTTTATTCATGATTGAATGAGCTGTATCTATTTTTGTTGGCTGTACTGTATCTTTTTGCATTGTCAATTGAGCTGTATTATTTTCATTCAAAGGCAATTCAATTGCATCAGTTTTCTTTGTTGTCAGTAGTGTATCTATTTTCGTTGGTGATTGAACCGCATGTGTCTTCATGGGCGATAGCACTATATCTAATTTCTTGGGCAGATGATCTACGTCTGTTTTCACGTTTAATAAGACACCATCATTTTTAATTACTGGTTGTAGTGATTCATTTTTAAAAAGCGATTTATCTACCTCGTTTTTAAGATGCGATTTTATTGTATCTTTTTTCAGAGGTGATGTATTAATGGCTTTTTCTTTCATGGGTGAATGAATAGCTTTTTCTTTCACGGGCGATTTAATAGCTTTTTCTTTCATAGGGGATTTAGGCTCTATATCACGACTACCGTCTTTCTTGTTAGATTGTTGATTTAAGACAAGTTTCTCAATAGATTGTCGCGCGACTTCTATATTATCCATAGGTTTAATAGACGGCGATTCAAAAAGATCAACTGAAGCTTGTTTTTTAGCTAATCTGCTTTTCTGCACAGATGTAACTATTTCTGGTTTAGTGAAGCTTTCACCGAGTAGTCTCTTTATTTTGCTCGGCTCGAAGTCATCACTAACAACATTATCTTTGACAATAGATGGTGATCTTTCTTCGTCAATGTTTTTTAAATTATTTATATTTTTATGACTAAGTTCGACGTTAACGTCGATATTATCGAAATAGATACGTTTCTCTTTGCTTACAACTGGAGGCACGTTGTCAATACCTGTGTTATTTGATTTCACAGGTTCATCGTCAAAGTAAGTTCTTTTCTCTTTCAACATTTTGATATTGCTAAAAACAGATTGATTATAAACTTCTTCATCACACTCCTTTGAAGCCATTTCTAGTTGTTCAAATTGTCTGAGGGAGGTATCACTACTTTGACTTGATTTAAAAGACCGTATAATTTTGTTTACTAGTATTTCAGGTACTTTTTTAGCAACTTTCGTATTTGGCTTCTGTATTACAGGTTCTTTGAAAACGACATTGTCTGTATCTTTATGGTGTTCATCACTTTCTGGCGCAGGCGCATTAACAAAGTATGTTCCTCTGAGTGAACTAATATTCTTTTCTTTAGAGTTTTGACTCATATTGTCATTATCATTTAATTTATTATCTCTTACAAAATATGTTCCTCTACAAACAGAACTTTTCACCGAATCATTGTTAGCGCTCTTCACAGTCAAATCATTAGTTTCGTCATGCGTTAAGTTTACAGTGTCATTATTTACAATCGCATTCTGTTCTGCAGTTACGTCTTTTATGCTGTCTTGATTATCATAGCTACAATGCGCCGAATCAAAATCTGTATTTTCACATGTCACGTTTGTCGTAGCTTCTAATATTTCCACAAATTTACAAATATCATTTACTTTAGTATCTATCTGATCGATATTAGTTGAGTTAATAGAATCGTTGCCTTTAATTGTATCTGTAGATTTATCTGCGTCTAGATAATCATCTTTTTCATCTATATTGTCTATGGTGTGTACACTAATGGTGTCATTTCTAGCCAGAGACTTGTTAGTTTCTTTTTTAAATATAGGTTCCAGGCTCTCGTTGAATGGATCGCTGGTGTCGTCATCGCTTTCATTTTCGCTGTCAGAAAGTAACATAACATCCTGTGGTGAAGTTGCTTTCTCTGTAACAACAATTTAAAACATATAATAAGAGTGTATGTATATCTTCGCAGAGTTAGAACAAAATGTATCGTACACGTATTTCACTTTACTGAGGTTTCAACATTATTTAGGTCTAAAATAAAAGCCTATAGCAATCAGCTGAACACTAAGAATCTATAATGCTTATCACAAATGAATTCAACTCTGAACAGTAAGCGTAAGCGCAGCATATACTCATAAAATATTGACAATAGAGACAATAAACAAAAGAAGTAATTATTATTATCTTACCGTCTCTTTCTTCGATACAGGTACGAAGATGCTGCACTTCCTTCTCAGCGCGTGCCCGAGCCAGACTTTCGGCTGTTAGTTGTTCCTAAAGAATAAATACATATATTAGAAATACTTTTCGAGTAGATTAATAACTTTTGATATCTTTCTTTCTTTTTCTTTCGACGACAACCCGCACTAGGAATAAATCTTGTGTCGCGGGGGACTATACAAAAATTCAAACAACACCCAGACTCGAAAAAACCATTTGTGGATTACAGAAAGTTTTGTCCCGTGGGGGATTCGAACCCAGAACACTTGGCGCAATGGCAGTGACGAGGCGATCACTTCAACCACTACCTCATCCGTACAGTCAATGTTATGCAGTGCAGTTTTGTTAGTATTGTGGCGACTCCGCACAGACGAAGAAGTTCCGCCAACATCTAACAGATGGCGCTACATACAAAAAGCGCTCAAATGACGTCATACTATTCTGCATCGCACAAGTGGAGTTTACACAGAGACTAAGTATATATACAAGCTCCCGACATTAACCGTGGGGCCGCGGCCCGCCAGGCACGATCAATCAGCCTAGTCGGAAGATCCTCCCTTTGTGTTGGAGGGACATCACACTCTGTTCCTCTACTGTATGATTGAATTTTGTGAAAAAGATATATAATAATTCTCAAATCCTCATGTTTAGTTGGTATTATTGGCCCATACTCATTCTAATTAAGTTATATAAATACATATTTTATACAAGTAACCTTGGTTCTAATATAAATATTAATGGCTCACCTCCAAAAGAGCAATTTCCTTTGGCATTTGAGACAGTTTACTCTCGTATTCGTCTGCCATCTCCTTCATCTAGAGGAAAACATACAAACGTATAATAATCTAGCTTTTGATCGCGTAAAAACAGGTAAAGTTAGGTTAAGTTAATATCAGTGTAGTGGCCAGTCATTTCATACGTTGGGCCGAAACCTCGGCGGGATCGCGATTGCAAGTGAAAGTGATTCGCGCGGTCCCGCCGACTCTGGTTATGTCGAGGATTATCGTGGTAGGTTTAGTCGGTATTACCGGAATATCTTTTTCCCGGTGAGTCCGACATAACCTCTCTGTCGCCCCGCGGAGGTATGCATCAAAGCACGCCTCAACGTAAAAAATTAACAATACTTAAAAAAATATATATAGCCTCTTTTACTCTGTGGTAATATAGCTTTCTAATATTGAAACAATTTTGAAACTCGGTCGAGAATTTTTGAGTTAAATCGTTACAAACAAACTAACTATATTAATATCTTTCTCATGAGCATAACATTGTCTTTACTAAAATATACTGAAATTAGAAAAACGTAATTTCTTTTTAGTGATAGGTGGGCTCTGGCTGCTGAAAAGCTACCGAAACGTCGATCGGGGAGAGTGTAAATATTAATAGTAAATTTATAAATAATAAAGTTAATTGTGTAAAAATAAATAACGATACTGTTTTTTTAAATATAACGTTAAAGCAAAATAGAGCGATGGTGCCGTCTTTTGTGCATAATTATGATCATCGTGCTACTAACGAGAATTTCCTGACAGAAACATTGGATACATCGCGCACAGAGTTCCAGCGCCATGCTATATCCATACTAATATCATAAATGTGGAATTCCTTTTCTTTATTTATTGTATCTTTACACCCAGAACCGCAAACCAACTCTGATACCAGTTGACATGAATTTAGGTTAAACTCGAAGATGTAATAGTCTTAATTGCTTTTTAAAACCTAATCGAATCTGCGGGTAACTGCTCGTATTCTACTATTTCATTCTACCCTCCAAAAACATAGTGGGGTAAATTAAAAACTTAATGTTCTAAGGTAGTTAGTTGTACTTACATCAGAACGCAGAGCTTTCAACTGCGCTTCATAATACTGTCGCGTCATATCCTTCGCCTCTTCCACGAGTTCTCTCATCGTGTTGGCAGTTTCTTGTTGCTGTTTATCCATAGCAGCCATCAGCTCTTTGTTACGGACTTGTGTTCTGGAATTTATCATTTTTATAGTGTTGTGTTAAAAGCCTGCCTCGATGGCGTAACGGTAGCAAATGCGATGGCAGTACATGAAGTCCCAAGTTCGATTCATTGCAATAAACTATTGTTACAACAACACATAGCAACTTATATGATATAAGGAAAAATAAATTGTATTGTTAATAAACATTTGGCGATTATAGAGTGGCCATGAGTTTCTTGCGTTCTTCTTCTTCTCATGAAAGCTCTACTCCTCAAACAGACTTTTTTCAATGCTACATTTCTATTTCGACTCTTTATTATTCTATTTTTTAACCGACTTACAAAAAAGGAGGAGGTTCTCAATTCGGATGTTTGTATTTTTTTTTAATGTATGTTCGGGCATAACTCCGTCAAATATAGACGGTTTTGCAAAATTATTATTAATACATCTTATATAGTTAATTGACGTGTCCAAGAAATGTTTGCACATTACTATGGAAATAAAGATTTTTACTTTGACTTTGATACCCAGATCGGTCAAATGGTATTGGGACTTTTTATTGAAACATCTCTGAATCAGTGAACCGTACGCACGTAATAGGGCCCAAGCCTATTGGCGTTTAACTATAAGGTTGAAACAAAAATTATACCTGGCAAAATGGGGCTTATAAGCTTGTGACTACCCTTTCAGGGATAAAGAATAAAAAAAGTACTCATTTATTGAATGGTTTTAAAATATTTCTCTATAAGAAAGTATATTACCCTTCTATAAGAGAAATATTTTAAAACCTTTGCGAGGTATAATGAAATGATCAAGTAACTTACTGCAGAAGTTCAAAGTGCAGTCGTTCGTTGTCGGATCGCAGTTTCATCACCTCGGTACTGCAGTTGATAGTCGTATCCTGTGTACTACTCTCTAGAGTTGAGACCAGCATTGTGTTGTTTATCTCTGTAACATAATCGGTTTTATTTAACATATCATTAGTATATAGATATCACGCCTTTATCATGATGGCATATGCAGAGACTATTGGTTTTTAAGAAATAGTGATGTGCACAATTGCTTTTGAATCTTCTTTTCGTGTGGTTAGTGGCCAACCTGTTGTTAAGAGTTGTTCAAGCCGTCCGTAGGCCTCTGACATGGCTTAACGACTGCTGTCAATTTGACAAAAACCGGGACCGACTTTTACGTGCCCTCCGAAGCACTGAGATGCTCAGATGAAATAACCCTAAGCGGTCACCCATCTATAGGTTGACCGCACCCGACGTTGCTTAACCTCGCTAATCCTTTACTAATCAGTGAGTGCAACTGGCAAAGAGCCCTTCCTCAATTCATTTTAAAACTATAAATTAATATGTATGCTTTTGAATAATTTTGTAATATAGTTAGGTAAAGCATGATACCTACTTTGCATAGTAATGGATACAGCGAATGCATGTATGTATAAAAGGTATAGGTAGAAGGCATAGCTATAAGTCGAATAGATTTGTGCATATCGCTATTATAAAGTACTAGGCTTTGCTCGTGGCCTCGCTTACGTAAATGTAGGTTAGATTAGATTAGTAGCAGTACTTTTTTCTCAATGAAAGGTACCTTATGTCAGCTTATGTCCTTTTCTGTTCCTCTGACAACGTGTATGCGTAATGTTATGATGGTCGGTCAAGTATTTAAGTGGTGAATGCGTAACAAACAAACAAACCTACCTATACTCGTATTAATAATATTAGTTAGGATTTTTACGAAATAGTTATGTGCATAATTGCTTTCGAATCTATACTGATATTATAAAGCTGAAGAGTTTGTTTGTTTGATCGCGCTAATCTCAGGAACTACTGGTTCGATTAGAAAAATTCTTTTTAGCGTTGGAAAGCCTCGATGGCGTAGTGGTTAGTGTAACCGACTGCCACGCCTGAGGTCGCGGGTTCGATTCCCGCACAAGTCAAACATTTGTGTGCATGAACATGGATGTTTGTCTTGGTCTGGGTGTTTCTATGTATAATATGTATGTATTTACAAAAAAAGTATATATGTATGTTTAGCCATTAAGAACAGCGATAGCTCAGTGGGGAGACCAACAGACTGCAATGCAAAGGGTCTCGGGTTCGAACCCACGTCGCGCACCTCACTCTTTCGGAAGTTATATGACTTTTCGAAATTATGTGCGTATTGATTGCCAATTAATCGAAAGCACGTTAAGCCGTTGGTGCCGGCTGCCATGAACATCTATGGTAGTCGTTATTGGGAGAGTGTCGACACAAAATATCCCACTGGGTCGAAGTGTCGCCGGTCTGCACTGACTGGCCCCCACATAAGACAAGATGTTTATCCATTGCGTAGTACCCAAAGTACAAGCTCTGCTTAATTTGGGCTAGATGGTGTTGTGTGTATGTGATAGAATATTATTATTATATTATTATTTATCGAGGAAGGCTATAGGCTATATAACATCACGCTACGACCCACAGGGGCGACGCAGTAACGATAAACGCGGGTGAAACCGCGGGAAAAATCTATGATATTGATATAGCGTTCAGCATTGCGTGATAACTACCTACTTACTTATATATAAGGTGTATAGGTAGAAGTTTAGGTAAAAGGTATAGCTATAGGTCGAATTGATTTGTACACATCGCTACAATAAAGTATGTTTAATTGTAATTATTTTGTATGAAAGATCAAATATTGATATTAATTTTAATACGGGTCGTGGTCATCTCCGAATTGCCTGGTACCAAACTTAGAATGTTCGATTTCGACTTAATATGTATATTGTCCATCGCGGACCCTTCCTGGAAAATAACCTTAAATGCGCCAATGGGATTTTACTACAGGCAACCCTTTTCGTCGTTAGAAACAAAAAGTCCTTAGTACACAACAATTACCAGTAGATCCTTACTAATATTATAAATGTGAAAATGAATTCGTGTTTGGCTGTTCATAGAGGACTATTAGTGCCCACACTTATGTATGGAAGTGATAGTTGGGTATGGCAAAAGAAGCATGAGAGCAGAATAATGCTGTAGAAATGAGAGCATTGAGAAGCATATGTGGTGTGACTCTGAAAGATAGAATAAGAAATAGTGTGATTAGAAAAAGATGCGGCATGAAAGTGGATATAGTGACAAGAATAGAAAAGGGTATGTTAAGCTGGTTTGGACATGTAGAAAGAATGGCGAGGAAAGACTGACTAAGAAAGTTTATAAGGCTAGTGTGAATGGTACAGTCGCAAGAGGAAAACCTAGGCGAACGTTTCTCGATCAGATCGGAGGCGTTCTGGACAAAGGCCAGGTTAAGAGCTCCTTGAACCGACGGGCCTGTATGAGGAATGTGATGAAAGTGAATGAAGCCAGAGAAGTGTCAGGATCGTAGCAAATGGAAATCCGTAGTCTCTGCCTACCCCTCTGGGAAACAGGCGTGAATCTATGTATGTATGAATTCGTTTGTTCGTTACGCTTTCACGCCTTGACTAGTCGATTGATCATCATGAAATTTCGCATACACATTGTCAGGGGAACAGAAAAGGACAGAGTACATTTTATCCAGAAAATAATACTGTTACTAATCTATCATAACCCAAACTTACACGAGTAAAGCCGCGGGCAAAACATAGGTAGTATAAAATAAGACTTACGTATATCCTGAGCAACGGCAGCTAATGAGAGCACGTGTTTGGTTTCATACGCGTACTCCGGTGAAGGGTTGAGTGTCACCACCATGCTCACCGCCTCACCCTTAGCACCGGATAGACCAGTTCCAAGTAGACGGGTTAGCTTCGATTCTCTGTAAAAATACAAAATAGATTACTTTTTTTTTTTTTTTTTTTCTCTTCAAAATGACCACACTCCACCTGATGGTAAGCAGTCGTGTGGTCTAAGAGCAGTGGCCTCCACACCGCGCTCATAGCAGCCGAGGCGATGTTGAGGTCTCTACTTTGACGGCCTGAGAAGGTGCTTTTTCACGCACCGGTTTACTAGCGGTCGCCAAGTGGTCGAAATCCGATAATTGATTTAAAATTTAAGTTTGATCGTTATTAAGGTTTTATTGTCTATAACTATACCCTTATAATCACATTTAATTTAGTCACCTACTCCACATACATATGTAAGCATAGTTACGAATTCTACGACATCAGGTGAACAATACCGAAATACTACGAACGCCATTCGACTGCTTGTGTCAAATGCATGGTTGTGTGCGTGTAGTGATTTTTCATTAATTTAATGTATTTCTAATGCATATTTTATAAAAATATTATGATTCGCCACTCCTCCTCCATATAAACTTCAACTGTGGCAAATTTAATACCCCTCCGTCCGAGCAATTTTCGTTAAATGGGGTACAAAGTTTTTGCTTTACGTATTAATATATAGATTCTGATTTTGAATACGTTGTTTACATCGATTGCACGGATGAGGTAGTGATTAAGTGCTCGCCTCGCCACTGCACTGCGCCGAGTGTTGTGGGTCCGTATCCCACACGGGAAAATATTTTGTATGGTCCACAAATGGTTGTTCCGAGTCTGTGTTCGTTGTTTAAATATTTGTTAAGTTCCCCGAGACACAGAATTCACTCCTAGTGCGGAAGTTGTTCTAAAATAAAGATAATGAAAATAAAAAGGTATATTTTTCAGCCTGTGTTATTACACCTACTAGGAATAACTTCGTCACTGCAGGAAGTACAACCAGGGTTAAACACCAGAAACCATGTTGTATTTTCCCCGCCCAGTTAACTGATGTTTAATATATCATTGCCAAATTATGCTGTATTATAATGCAAAGTTTCTATGATTAATGACAATAATGTATCTCTGATACATTATTGTCACTAATCATATATAATTTGATTTAAATACTTGCACAGTCAGCGAAAAAAGTCCAATAATATTTGCGAGACTTTGAGTTGACTTATCATATACAATGCAAAATCTGTAGCGTTTTTCCCTCGAGTATGATGGAATTGAAAAGCTTCCAAAGAACTGCCATAGAGTTTCTCCGCTGGTTTTCAGAAGCTCAGTTGTAATTCCATCGTCACCCGGTGCCTTATTGTTTTTGAACTGTTTGAGGGCCATGCTAATCTTATGCAGGCTGACGTCCGGGATACCTTCGGTTTAGTGTCGGATCAAACCGGCCCTATGGTCTGTTGCTGGAGGATAACAGGTGGTCGTATAATCGTGTATAACTGTCCATAGAATATCTCGATCTCCTTTAAGACCTCAGGTTTGGACGATACTATTCTGCCGCCCTCCGTCTTCAGCTTTCTCAGCTGGCTTTTCCCAATAGACAAATCTCTTGCGAACACTTTGGAGCATTTATTCCGCTCAATCGCCTCGTAGACAATTTATGTTGTATTGGCGAAGGTCGCGAGTCAAACATTCAGAGATCTGTCTATTGAGGCGCCGGTATTCTGGCATACCTCGGAGGATTGCAGAAGCATCCTACGTCTTTCCCCTAAAAGCTCCCGTGTAGGACCTATGATCTTACTTGATCTTTGGTCTTTTGGGGCTTTAAGAATTTAGAGCCTGCTCTATGGACAGCACCCACGAACCTGTTGTTGTAGTAGTCCACATTTACGCACTCGTCCAGGCATTCAAAGCGGTTTCGGACTGAAAGCTCGCGGGGTTTTGGATATGAACTGGTGCTGGCGGACTTCATCAATCTAGACCGTTTCAGGTTTGTATTAGTATTCAATGTGCCCCTAGATCTTGCTTTCAGCTTTAATCAAATTGATCACGGAGACATCATTGAATATTTGACTCTTTGTCGACTTGATGAAATCGAATCTCGTTTCTGGTCGCACCGTCGGGACTAATCCATATCCACTTGCGGCATTCTCGCTTTTTGAAGAAGGAGTTCATCATGTAGAGTCCTTCCTTCTTCATGATGCTAGCCAGCAGTTGACGAGCACGTGCAGCGTTGAGTTGATAGCACGTGACTCCTGCATGCGCGCGTCCGTGTTGATATGATACCTGTAAGGCACGAGCGCGTCGTTCCTGCACCTCTGCTTGCGCCGCAGCATGTGCAGGCAGCGTTCGAGCACGTGCAGCGACGAGTTGATGGCGCGCGACTCCTGCATGCGCGCGCCCGTGTTCCGAGTCGCTCGTGCGCGCTCGCACCCTGCCAGGTCGCACAGGCGCACGCAAGACGTGCGCACTCCGCCATCTCCTAAACAAAAATTCATTTTCTTTACTGGGATCCTAGGTCCACAAATGACTTAGTTCTGGCAGTCATTTCAGAACAGCTGATTTTTATAGTGTGTGAGTGTGTGTATATCTGACGGCTCTGGGATCTTGTAGTACTATTAGATACAAAAAGCTTACAAAAGTCGCTTTCTTTTAAATTTCTTTCTACTAATTAGTTCAGAAATGTAGCAAATTGATATGTGTATGTATCTGTTACGCACCTGTTTCAGTGAGCATAGTGATGGTGAATATGCAGTGAGAGCGCGAGGATTGCGCGTGCACACCGGTAGCGGCGACAGTCAGGTTGTGCTTCCCAGCTACCATCACGTCGTAGGCCTCCTCGCCGGACCGAACGAACGCTTGTGTAGCACCCTGGATAATCAACAAACAATTGTGTAATATAAATGATATAGGTAATAATTATAAAAACAGAAAATAATCTATTGTCTTTTATTCATTCTTCCATCTCACGACGGTGGGTTGGTCTTAGTCGTGTGTGTAGATGCACATGCACATTGTTTCTGTATGCGTAAGCTCGGGAGCGCTCAGTATCGCCTGAGCCATGCTATGGCAACTTAGAACATAAGTAGCATCGAATTTTTTGTTTTTAAACGCGCCATCTACCCGCCAGCTACCAGAACCAATATGATATTAAAAATGGAGTGTTTATGAAGTAAATAATGCGGGTAAATAAAATATATAATAATCATTTTTATATCTTCAAATTGGATAGGAATGTATAAAATAAAGTTCAAGAATGTATCATTTGTATTTATAACGACTAAAACTACTCTTTAATACAGAACATAGAAACAAAAACGTAATTAAACGTTTATTTCACTGTTTAATCAATAATTGCTTTATAGTTCGGTACTATTAACCTGCCCCGGCTTCGCATGGGTAGTACAAAACCATAACAAATGATACACCTAAACATTCCTCATGAATCATTCTGTATATTGATGAGAATCGCATGAAAATCCATTCAGTAGTTTTTGAGTTTATCGCAAACAGACAGACGCGGCGGGAGACTTTGTTTTATAATATTATGTAGTGATTATGTCCGACAGCTGTTGTATGCGCATATCTGGGATAGCATCCAATCTCGACCTGAATTTGTTATAAGTGTATGTGTAAACTGAAAACGTTAAGTGATACGTTGTGACAAATGGAAGCAAAATTAACCGGAAAATTGTGGTATTAAGCCAGAAATACATAATTCCGCGGAACCCTGGTGACTTTTCTACGGAACCCACTTTAGGAATCGCTGGTCTATACACATCACAACTACAAGTATAGCTCACCCGCCGTCGTCGTGAGATAAAACAACTGTAACAATCAATATATTGGTTATTCATCACTCTGAGCTCTTTTATAAACTTGGCAATAATTTAAGTTTACAAAAGATACAGATCGCAAAGCATACGTGGCCTTGGACATGACTCATTTTGGTCCAAATTTGAAAATGGCGGCCAAAGAAGAAATAAGTACAATATTCTGTTAGAACTTGTTCTCCTAAGCATTTTTTATTATAAAACCAAAACTGTGGAGCCGTTGCCCCCGATTTTATTTGAGTTCAAAATTGCACAACACAATTTGGTAACATAAATTGTCAAAACAAAGGATTAAGCTTTAATGAAAACTTGGAGATAATAAATGAATACACCAAATGTATTAGCAGAAGTGGTTAATCGCCATAATCATAATCGCAGACGAGCACAGTTCACCCTCATGACAGCAGATATGCCAGAGTTTGCAGATTTTCCGAGGCTGAGTGAAGATGATCTTTTTGTTATTCGGTCTTGGCGTATACCAATTAAAACAAGCCAAAAGTTACAATGGCGAACATATCCTCCAAACCGGATCATTTTCAATAGAGCTCAGCAATTAAATGTCAAATGAACACTTGGAACAGTTAGGGTCAGCGCCGACGGACGGAGTGGCGGCGAAGAGACTAATTCAGTAACAATTTAAATTCAACCTAAAGTGCTTCAGTATACGACTGTATTCGGTACAACGAAATAAAATGACGGCGAGTGACTTAAAGCGAGGACCCTTAGGAGAAACTGATCTGTGGACAAGGACAACTGCAATCTCGACATGTGTGTGTGTGAGCTCGCCAATATTATATCTATGTATATCTTAATAGACAGAACATTATCCGGTCGAAGTACAATTCATCACTATTATTGCACGTGCATAGTAGAGAAAAGAACGATTGGGTGCTGTTCGCATATTATGGTACATGAGCTACGCTCGTCATTTACAAGTGTTATTAGCCCCGGCTTTGGGATTAGAGAACATTATTGTAGTTCCAGACGAGGATGATTAACCATATGTAATGTACTTGTAAGATGTGCATGTACTTTTAGAAATAAAGGGTTCATTAACAATTGAATGTAAGATACAACTGTATTTTTAGTTTTAGAAAATCCCATAATTCACAAAAATAAAATAACAATATAAAAAAAACACTACACTACTGTATTTTCTCAATACCTATTGTACTCTTTAAAACTATTGTAATTCAATAGCAGTACCTATAGTTCTTTTTTTTAATGTATAAAAGAAAGATTATGTCCTTGAGACTTAGTAAGAGGTTTGGGTAAAAGGCCAAAGCTAAATATTAGTGTAATGCCTGTCTGTTTATCTTTTCAATATAAATATGCTTATAAAATCTCTTACCTTTACATAAGCATTGCCAGAAGTATCTTCTCTGATGCGCAGTTTGGCTCTCTTGTCGGGCGGCGCCAGCAAGTCGTAAATGGCTTCATTATGTATCTCCACAAATGATACCTATTAAAAATATCATGGGCATTAAGTAACAAGCAATTTTAGAATAGGGAATTCATTTAAAATCTTTCCAACAATTTATAGGCGACTGTCCTTAAATGAATAAAGGAAATAGCAAACAAACATTCATTTTGTACTTTCTGGTGACGCATTTTAGATCTTAAAGAAAATAAATTTGCTGCACAGATGGCGTAGTTGTTTAATTGGTCAGCTCGCTACTGCCACTACGCCGAGTATTGTGGGTTCGAATCCCACACACGGGAAGAAAATTTATGCAATACACAAGTAATTGTTCGAGTCTTTGTGTTTTTTGTCTCTGTTGTTTGTATGTTTTAAAGTCTCCTGTGACACAGGAATTATACCTAGTGCGGCATATACTAAAAAAAAGAATAAGAAGCAATGGGTTATCTAGTAATAAACCTTACCCAGACATAGTGTCGCTCCCTGTTAGACAGATCGTTGAAGCTGGCAGTGAGGTTTGTGTGCAACTGCACACTCATGCGCCGATACTTATCGCGCAGTGGCGCCGATACGTCATGTCGCAGTCGCTTCACCCACTGCAACATACACAAAACATGTCATTAAGGAACCTCATACATAATGATTTTGTTTGATTGTGGATAGTGTTGTCAATAACCCAACAAGTCACAGTGGAAACCCAGCTGCCAGACACAATAGCTTTTTAATTATGTCTGGTATGCCGAGACATGACAGATAAATGAAGAAGTGATTCCTCTAGTGAAGCAGGCTACCATAGCTTAGAGTTCATTCATACTGTTGCATGGGTTATGATTATTATTATGATATTTGATACTCTTGACATATTGGAACAAGAACCATTGTTTCTTGTGGGTTCATCCACCATAAGTGTTCTGTATAATAAACCCCAGAGGCAGGTTACAGGTACTATGTTAGTTCCAAATGTTTTTGTAACAATTTTGTATCATTTGTTTTTGGGAAGGAACTGTTTGCCATTATACAGCTCATGCTAGTTTGGGAACCAGGGCTAACACTTTAATTGTATAATAATATACCTTTTAGTTACAATACAGAATTTATTATTATTACTAGGTATTATACTAAGAATAAAGCTGTCTTGAAATATAGAGAGAATGTAATGGGGTAGAATCCAGCATGTGGTTGGTCAATATTATTTCAGATTCAAATTTAATGTAAGTTATTATTGTAATTGTTACCTGTAACTCAAAATCCTGTTCAGCATAATTAAGCTTATCAGCACCACCCTCAGTAGGTTTATATGCTGGTTGCTGTGCAGCATCCACAAGCCTAAACACATATTCTAGGGACCTTGGAACTAAGCCTGGTGAGCCGACAGTGCCCATCAGAGTATATGTTTTACCAGAACCTGATGCTCCATATGTCAGTAGAGTGAAACTTTGACCCTCGGGTAGTTTCTTCAGGTTGTCTTTGACAACTTGTTCAAATATTTCCTGGAAATTTCAATAACAGTCAGTCAAGTTAAATATACATGTTAATTTGCCAGAAGGATAGGTATGCTTAGAGAATGTCTATTGTCATCTCTAGGATAATCAAGGCATGGAGCAGGCGATAATTGTCAATCAATACGCACATCATTTCGAAATGTCATATAACTTCCGAAAGTCAGAGGTGCGCGACGTGGGTTCGAACTTGAGACCCTCCGCATTGCAGTCTGTTGGTCTCCCCACTGAGCTATCGCTGCTAATCTTCAAGACTTTAGCTAAATAACCCAGTACTGTGTTCATGTAAGATTATGATCTGCAGAGATCCTAATGGGGGCACTGCAGTCAGCTAAAGAGACAGTGGTCTTTGTCATATTTTGCTCTGGTAGAACAACTGCTTTTTATCATGTAGTCTCAACTATTATTAATTGTAAGACATTTATATTTTCAATAAAGTATAATATTTAAGTTTATAGGTCAGCTATGTTGGTATAAGGTGCAACTTGATTGCATATCTGATAGCACATCGCTTTGACATTATCAAGAATAAAATTTTATTAGGGGCTGTATACTCACTTTCTGACTACAGTCTGGTCCGAATATTTTCGAAAATGTGTACATTTTAGACACATTGTGCTGCGTGCGACGACCGTGGCCAGCTGTTGCAGTATCCAACGATGTAACCAGACATCTATCAGAGCGCACCTCGTACAATGTATTTGGCACTTTACAGGGCTTCAAACGTAGGTATACTTGCACTAATTCCGCCTCTTCAATCTCTGAATCCTCTTCAAATAACTTTATACCTTTTTGAGGCCTTGGTCGCATGAACGGATTTTGTATCAACGGAGGCCTAGGCTCAATAAATGAAGGAATATCCCTCCTGGATGCGTCATTATCCGAGAAGCGTTGGTCCAACATATTTTACAACTTAAAACCAATTCAAATTCATTAAATTTGATTAATATTTCGATTTTACTGAACAAAACAAACGGCAACGGTTCAACTTTTAAAATTTATTTTATGTTCTTATTTTGTTAAGTTGGTAGCGTCGAATTCGTTATCATCAAAGATATTATAGAACTTTTAGTTAATTCTACAATATCTTTGGTTATCATTACGAGCATGGATAAGACACTATATCTATGTATATACTATGTACATATTTCAAACATAAAGAATTGAAGGAGCGAGATATGTGACATTTGTACGTATGTATGTAGTAATACAAAAGTACTCTGTGTACGTATGTCTATCCCGTATGAAGCGATACAAAATAAAAATTTAAGGCGTTGGGATATTGGAACGTTTTGAGTCGTTCATTTTGGCTCGCGCGGCAAATGTACGTCTGCTCTAGTCGAACATAGGCTCGCGCTAATATATACTAGTCTATGCTCGCGCGGCTGTCATGCCGCGCGTAATGTATACGCAGCTTTAGGCTGGTCACATACATACGTTTTCCGAATTCGTTTTCCATATTCGGAGTTCCGAATGCATGGAATCAATATAAAATACACTAACTGCCGCACACGTCCGATTTTTTTCTGAACGGAAAAATTCTGTATGTACGTTTCGAATGCAAACCCGTGCGTTCGGAGAAACCATTCGGAAAAACCTAATGACGTTATGCGGAATGCAGCCCTTGCATACATATTGTTTGTGTCGGCGCACACGTTCGGAAATTCTCATTCGGAACCGCGCCCGCGCCGCGCGCATCGTACGTACGTAAACGATAGTCATAATGTGTGAGGCAGAAACATTAATATTGTCTATTGAAAAATACCCTTGCTTGTGGAATATACATGACAAGGACTACCACAACAGAGATATAAAAGACTAAATTTTCCCGCGGTTTCAGCTGCGTTTATCGTTACTGCGCCGCCCCCTTAGGTTGTAGCGTGACGTTATATAGCCAATAGTCATCCTCGATAAATAGGCTATCCAACACTAAAAGAATTTTTGAAATCGAAGTAGTAGTTCCTGAGATTAGCGCGTTCAAACAAACAAACAAACTCTTCAGCTTTATTATATTAGTATAGATTTCACACTATTCACATAATTTCGTTTAAATATGTTTGTTTTATTTAATGTTTTATTATTGTTGATAACTGTTAAATATTGTTATAATTGTTTACTATTGAAATGCAATTGCTAATAAATCATCGTCCTCCATCGACGTGCGTTCACTACGCTATGACTATCCGTACTGACAGTATACATTCCAAATGAAGAAAAACTAACGTGAGCGCTAGTCTCACGGAATTCCGAATTGAAATTACGTGTTAGGAAATCGAATAACGAAAAACGTATGTATGTAGCCAGCTTTAGAATATCTATATTTGACAGGCGATTGCAGCGCAAAAGCGGACAAATGAAGAACTATTCCTGTAGGGTAAAGGCGCAGAGTACATTATATATACAGATCGCGCAATCTACGATGGCCGGACTGAACATAGCGTCTCAGAATTGTTGCGCATGTACAGTCGCTAAGACGCGTAACTCTCCCGCCCCCTATCACAAAAGAGACCTAAAACTTGTAACTGCGACGCCACTCGCGCAATGTTCAGTCCGGTCATCGAATATTGCGCGATCTGTACGGGTAGGTAAAGGGTTCCTTATTATTATTTATTATGCAATTTAACATGATAGTCTGATAGATGTCACTGGTTAAACATGGACTGTACAATAGTTTTACATAATTAATAAAAATTACAATTATATTACATACTAATACTATTGTTTCATAATAATACTTATTCATTATTAGTATTATGTAACATCGATTTATTAATTGTTCAAACTAAGAGTTCGTTGTTGGCGCCTACTTTTTTTAGTGTCCAAAACGGATTTTGACATTTCTGACATATCATAACAAAACAATTCAAAACAAAAATTTCACTAAATGTTTGCTGCATGCATAGCAGCTGCATCAGTACGCGCATGTGCTAGTGGAATTTTGTGATTTTAGTGCCTTTCACTGTTATTAACCTGGTGATTTCTACTTGGCGTCGAGTTGAGCTTCCTCCGCTTAAGTCTAGAATTTTCATTCGGATTACGTAGAGTCGAGTTCAATGCTCCTATGCAAGTGCTACGAAAGGTCTTCGTTTATTTTCTTGAAGATACTTTGCATTGTGTTTGTTACCTACATATAATTCTACGATGCCTGCTCGTTGCGCTTTAGGCTGTGAAAGAAGAGGTTAGTATAATGAGTACACTTATCTTTAATACCAGCTAATTTCTTTAACTGTAACAGACTGGGTTACAATTTGTCATATTTTGGTTTCAACCCTCTACATAGAAATAATTACGTTATATTAAGCAAATAGGTATATTATTTCTTTTATCTGTTAGTTACAGTCTTATGTCAATGGTTCCAAGTATAAAAGTAGACTAGAATCATAACAAGCAAACAGCTCACGGTAAATATAATTAAATAAACTTAATTTAGTAATGAATACAATATGTTTGTACTACACTAATCAGATTCTGTAGGCTTATTATGTATTTTTCTCTGTCAGTAAAAAACAAGGATGTTGGTTTAAAAATGTTAAGATAGTCTCTACTCTCTGTTGTATATCTATTTGCTTTTTAACTATTTTAATACATAATTAAATGTATATAATGATCAGTGATCGGAATAGGTAGAGCTATTTAGGTTCATTGACCGCAAACATTGATGTTAATTTGGATATTCTACAGGATTCCGACTGATACTACGGGATTTTATTAAATTTCATTCTTTTTGTCAATATATATAAAAATGGTTTATGTAAGCCAATAAGCGCATGAGCAACATTGTAAATTTTACGTCAACAGCACGCTATAAAATTGACATCCTCAGAGAATATCAAGGAAAATTATCGAAAAATGATGTAAATGATGAAATTTTGTCATATAAATTTGCTTCACTAATATCAACAGATGTCGAATGCTCGTTTTCCACATATAAATGGGTGTTAGATGTAAAAAGGAATAGATTAAAATTAGATAATTTAGAAAAAATAATGGTGATTTATTTTAACTCTGGTCATACTCAGTCTTCTAGTGAAGCTGAAGACAAACCAGACCAATGACGTTTTTTGTTTAAATAAGTATATTATTATTGAAGCGTATTGATTATTTTAATTAAGATTTTATCGTAAATACATATTGTTCTATTTGATAATGTTTTGATTTTCTGAGGAACAAATAATTTGTAGGGTAATATGTTTTTGTACAACTTCAGAATAAAAATGTTTAAATGATTGTTGATTCTTGAATAAGAAAATTGTTACGTAAAAAAATACCTATATCTGGTTTAATGAATTAAGTTTATCTATTTATTATACTATCCTTAATCCCGTTCTTCTTATATTTACCAGTCAGAAAGGAAATGTAATCTATCATTAGTCCCGAAGGCGAGAATAGTTTTTTTATGATTTTACTACTTAAAAACCAAATCCCGGGACTCGGGGAATATCCATATTATTCTAACCTATGGTAAGTACATAAAACAGCTCTATCTATTCCGATCTCTGATAATGATGCATGCAAAGACAAAAAAGCAGCTAATATAAAATTAAATATGAAAACATTTATTATAGTTGTTTTCATTTGTTATAATGATTTCAGATATATGTTCTTAATTTTCATATCCCATTTTTAGGAGTTCACCGCTTTCCAAATCCTGATAAGTTTCCTGAGAAATTTAAGGCATGGGTACATATCATGGGTGGAAAATTGGAAACACCTAAAGACCATCTGCCATACCAACATAAGAGGATTTGTGAGGTTCATTTTAATGAGAAGGATTATAATAGAAATAAGAGATTAAATGCTTTAGCAATACCATCCCAACATCTACCTGGTGAGTATAATGTTTATTAGTATTTACCGTACTGTCAACAGGGTATCAGTGTGATTTTGCTCCTAGCAATGCCAGCACAGCACCTTGTTTTATTTAAGATAGGTAATGTTTCATGCTTCCTAAGGTGCAAGCTTCCATGTAACCGTTTACAAACACGTTAATAGCATAATTATATTGCATAAAGAAAAATCACATTACCAATACTAAATATACATATACATAAATTAGTAACAACAAATTTTGATATTTAGTAAAAATAATATTGTTATTAAGTTATGGAAATAATAATAAAATTAATGTTAATGTAATATTTAAAAAATTTAAAATGAAGAGGAACAATAATATTGTATGTCTATATATTAACATAGTAATTATAATTGATGGATTGAGAATATCACCTGTGATTTCCTGAGTGTCACCACCCGATATAATAGAGTGAGTGTAAGACCCGATAAAGGAAGCATATCTGAAGAGCACTGCATAGAGACAGAAGGCGTCGATTAACCCACCATTATACCAACCCATCTGGCCAGTGTGATATAGTAGGCAAAAGCCTACTTCTTGGAAGAGGCCTATGTCCAACAGTGGACTGCACAGGGCTTTTTTAAATTATTTTCTAGGTAGAAATAGCTTGTTCCCTATTATGTGGTATCTAAAAACATTGGACAAATGTAGTTGTAATATTATATTTGATGGTGGCAAGGCAACCCCTTAAACCGTGGTATAAGGGGTTGCCTTGCCCATTTTCAACTGTGCCAGGTTCAATCCCCACATGGGCAAAAATGTCATCCACAAATAGTTGTATTAAGTTTGGGTGTTTGTTACGAGTGTTGCTTGCTTGTTTCTAAAAACCTCTGCCTATGTTCATTTTAAATTATATGATTACGTTATTCTAAAAAAAATTTTATTACCACATCTTAAATTTATAGGTTTGCCCATCCTATAACATCTACCATGCTTGCTAAACAAATATGTATTGTATAACATAATTTCTTAAAATTTTCAGCTTGGTGCTCTCTGCCACAGCCCATTGATAGCAGTTCAGCCTCAACATCCTGTGACATTCAGTCAATCTTGGAAATAGGTATTTAATTATATATTTTAATTGTTAGATAATAGAATAGCATATGAAAGGCAAATAATGGGCAATAAGAGGAATTTAATTTTAATTTATAACTTATTATATTACCCATAACCTAACAAAAATAATTGTGGTCTCGTTTTATTTGTTTAAGTTTTGCATGTTGTGGTTATTACATTACAAATATTTACCTTAATCAAACTTCAAACTCATTTATTACGAATGTAGGTAAAAATATATTGATGTTTCTAGTTGTACAATTCCACTGCCATACTCTGCGTTACAGCACGGCATGCAATATTAACAAATAATTATTTCAAATAAGTACCCACATACTTATATAATTTTGTGGATACTTAATTTTAACATCAATTTGAAACCCAAAGAAAAGAGATTGACATTGTGTCAGATAAAATTGCCATCATCAATACTTGTTATGTGATACTCATATTGGTCAGCAACCATTTCAGATTTGAATGTTACAAGAATCTATTATAAATTAAAATGAAATAATATTATTAGCATGTCACAAAAAATAATAAAGTCTAAAGGCGCTCCCTCACCGGGAGCATTCGCGTGCAATGTAACATATAGATTCAACTTTGAGCATTACATTACAATACTACCTCCCTAACCGACGAGCGTTCGCGTGTAATGTAACATTATAGATTCGACTTTGAGCATTACATTACAATACTACCTCCCTGACTGACGAGCATTCGCGTATAATGTAATATTTAGTATAGATTTGAATTTGGGAGCATTTGGTCCCAGGGCATTATTTGACCTCGAAACACAATAACGGCCCGCTCAAAATCACGGTACGACGTGCGTTCACTTCACTGTCACGTGGGCTACTGAGCGGAGCGGACGGGGGAGGTAATCCGCGGCGGCCGGCCAGACGCAACAGAAAAAAGCGCATTGATGTTGCAAGTTGTATCAAAATATTACACATTGTATCATTACAAGGTGCGCATTTTAATGCTCAGTTCTCCTCTCTCACTGATGTAATGCTCGACTCTGTAACGTTACATTGCACGCGAATGCTCCCGGTGAGGGAGCGCCTTAATATTCAATGTCAAAACAAGAAATAAACATAAAAAACAAACAAATTCTTAGTAAATGATAATTTTACATTTTATTATGGCATTTGAAATTTTTATAATAAATGTCACATAATCCAGAATTAAATTGGACAAGAAATTATACACGGATATAATATTACAGCATGTCATTTACATTGTATCTTTTTCACCTGATAAGAAGATATTCTATTACAACTTTTTCTAAGATTTGTTTAGGCCAGAGGTTCCCAGACTTTTTTCTCATAGACCACTTTCTTTCCGGTGGTTCCAGTGGACCCCCTGCAGCTACATTTCTACCATATTCCTTGGCATTTTCGTATTTATATTGGTGAAGATCGGAACAATCAAACAAGTTCATGCAATTAAAAAATTTGATCAAATCTCTACAGGCTGACCTTTTTTTTACTTTCTTGAAATTCTTGGGATTGAACCTGACATGGTAGGCGGTTTGACTTTTTTTTTTAGTAATTCTCTACCGAATAATCTGTAGGTTCGAGACCACTGGTACTGAATATAGAATATGCAAGTGCAAGTAACAGTCACTGAGCTTCTTAAAATATTATCTGCCTACATTGATAGGTGAAGTCAAGCCAACATTTTAGTTCTTCACTATCGAAAGCAAATAAAATTTCGTGGACCCCGCTTACGAATTGTGAAGCCCCATTTTTTTTCCACTCCAGCGTAGATCCCCGTCGAGTCTCCCGTGGACCCCTAGGGGTCCACCTGGACCACTTTGGGAACTAACGGTTTAGGCAAATGATTATAAATTCTTGGTCCAATGCAAAAATATGCTATTATTAAATAACAAAGTAAAATTATGAAGTAGGACAAATTGGTAAAGTAGTTTGTAAAGTACTATCAAGTAGGACAAATAAAAAATTACAGTCTTGTTTTATTCTTGTAAAATTTGGATACAAGCTAATTCACATATTGTTTCAGGTGAACTTCCTCAAACATCAGGACTCGTTATGCCAGAAGTCTTAGACTCTTTCACGCCATCGCCAGTCTGCACCACGAAACTTGTTAGTGAAAAAGGTACACATCTTTTCTAAGATAATTAGAAACATCAGTAAGAAATTATAGTTTTAAGTTACTTATTGGCCATATCTCAATTTTGTTAAGATACAAAGAATTATGAAAACCTAGATATAAAATAGGTGTAATGCCTGAAATTATCGTGAATTTCTCCAGCTTAATATCCGTCTTAGACATTAACTTGCGTACTTCGCGAACGCTATGGGACAGGTGCTAGTCTACTGATCACATTTCCAGACTCCATGCTAGTACTGATAATTTCTTGACAAAAAACTCCAATAACTAGAAACCTCATGTGCATTAGCTTTACATTATCATTATTATCCAACAGTCTTGCAGGGCAGACATGAAAATCTGAATTAGCCTATACAGATTTTTGCTCAAATTGTATTACATATATCCTACTCATATTTGATGTTAATTTATTAATTTTCAGTCAATATTCTCCAATCATCTTCAGTAAAAAAGAAGGTGGTGCCAATATGTGAAGGATCGATATCAGCCATTTCAAATGTAGAGTCAGTGACATTTGCCTCAGATGTACCAATAAGAGAGGGTAATTATGTTTTATTTATTCACTGTAATGTAATCGCTTATGTCTACTAAGGACAGGCATGGTAGTATGTTTACATTTCATTATCCATTCTACACCACCACAATGTGATTTAACACATACCCTACAATAGTTTTAAAGTCTTAGTGTATGGATTCAGGCGTGAGACTATGGTATAGTCTCACACCTGAATACGTATACGCCTCAGGCAAAGGTCCCACGTAATAGAAGGCGAGGCTACTACTGTTCACCTAGAACATTTTTAGATTCCATGCTGCAACTGAGAATTGTTCTCAGAAAAACTCAATAACTCTTTGCCAGACCCGAGACCACACTGGACCAATGAGGCGGTTTTTAATTTTTATTATATTTTTATTTTTTAATTACAATATGTATCTAAATAATAATATTAAAAGCAGTTGATGGCTTGGAATGTATCTTCAATTGACCGTGAAAGCATTAGAATTACCTAACATCTTTTAGTTGATTGCAGTTGAGATATTTTAAGAAGTACTGTTACCAGAATAATATACAATTCCAATTTTTTTTTAATAATAATGTGTCTTCCGATCTAGATATGATTTTAGTTTCCACGACATCAAAACAACAGACATAAAGACCAGGCTCGAAACAATATATCATACAAATGATTGTCTTGTGCGGAGATTGCAACTGCGCAGTTGTGGTGGTGCTACTCATACCACAATCATTTGATCATCCATGCAGTCAGATTATAATTATGTTTGTCACCAAAACAGAAATACAGAATTACGTGATTGTTACTTATTTATAAATAATGAAAAAATATGTATGTTCTAAGCGTGGCAAAGTAATATTTCAACAATGTATTTAGAATTTTATATTGATATGTACTAAAATTTATAAACAATTTTTCTCAGGCATGAGGTCTGGATTACCGTCATTAGAAGTAACGAAGATGAAGGCATTGTCACGACAAATTACGCAGCTGAAACACGAAGTGTTAAGACTCCGTAAACGTGGATTATACTATAAAACTCGATTGGCGAATGCAGTCAAAATAAGTGACCATGTGGCTTTCAAACAAGTTACTAAGAAAATGACGGAACCTGCAAAGCTATTTACGTATATGAATTTCCGAGAAGCCGGAAAAGCACCTAAAGGACGACGTTTTACATTAGACGAAAAACTCTTATCATTGTCTATTTTTAAGCGGAGCCCTAAGTGTTATACTTTGCTATCAAAATATTTCACGCTGCCTTCTAAAAAATCATTAAAAATGCTAATTTCTGCTATGTTATTAAAACGGGCATCAACGAAGTGATACTTGAAAAATTAAAAATGCTGTTAAATCAATGAATGTAGAAGACACACTGTGCACACTTATCTTTGGCGAAATGTCAATAACGCCTCAATTACAGTATGATGTTGCAAAGGATGAAATTAAAGGCTTTACAACATCAAAGGCTAAACTGGAAATAAGTGAACAGCAACAGAACAACGCGTGCTGGGCTCAGATGCCATCCTTACACAGTAGAGTCGACTAGAGCGCGTACCAACAAGTTTGGGTCCTCATACCTCTGCCGAACGACCAAGGCATGGAATTCTCTGCCAAGGCACGTGTTTCTTTCTTCCTTCAATCCTGGGTCCTTCAAGCGGGTCGTGAAAAAGCACCTCAGGCCGTCAAAGTAGAGACCTCAACATCGCCTCGGCTGCTATGAGGGCGGTGTGGAGGCCACTGCTCTTAGACCACACGACTGCTTACCATCAGGTGGAGTGTGTTCATTTTGACGAGCAAAATTAAAAATAAATATAAAAAAAGTGACCATGTCTTCATTGTCAAAGGTATTAAAACCAGCTTTAAACAACCAGTAGCTTACTACTTTACCAAGAGCTTACATAAAGATGAGTTGATATCAATAATTATCGAGGTTATAAAAAAAGTGTTACTAACTAATGTTAGTGCTATAAATAGCCTCATAGTCGATACTAAGGCCAACACACTAAGAAAGGGAATAGAATGGCGTGAAGAGCATTTCAAAATAAGCCAAAAGAAAATTATACCTATGTATGATTGTCCTCATTTATTAAAAGGCATAAGAAACAATTTATTAATTAAGGATTTAGTTTAAAGAGGATAGCACAAATAAAAAATAGTAAAATGGTCTTGTTTTGAAATGCTCTATGCAGCTGATAAAACATGTGGGGAATTGAGATGTGTGCAAAAATTAGCCGAGGAACATGTGAGTAGGGATAAAATAAAAAAATTAAAGTAAAATATGCAGCTCAAGTCTTCAGCCAAAGAGTAGCTTTTCTTTAACAGCAAAAGTGCTGCGAAGTATTTTTGTCCTAGGGGGAAATTACCTAATGAGTGCCGCGATCTCATTCCCTTTGTTCTTATAATGGATAATTTATTTGATTTGCTTAACAGTAGTACATTTCATAACCCCAATGGGAAGATCAAACTTGAAAAAAGATTCTCCTCACCATGAACAGCTATACTTCATGGTGAGGAGCCAAAGGAAACGGCATCAGGACGTTAAAGACTGAGATTTATTATAAAAGAATGAAATAATGACAAAACACGGTTTATTGAGATGACTGTTCCACCCGTGACTTTGTTAAAAACCATAAAAGTTGTGCAAAATATTTTGAAGATACTTATTAAAGTTATTTTGACTTTTTATTAACAAGAAATTTAAATTAGGATCCACTTGAGAATTTTTTTGGGAATAATAAGAGTTACGGTTGCAGGAATGTGGCGCCTAATTGTGTAAATTTTGAGGGGGCTTTTAAGGCCCTATTACTCAACAATTTTAGCTTGCCACATTTGATTCGGGCAAACTGTGAGGAAGACAGTAATAATAATTTACAAGATTTAAAATTCTTCCTCACAGAAAAACCTACAATTCCCAAAGAAATTCAAGAATCAGAGTCCATTGTCGAATTGAATGAAAATATTTTAAGTTCATAACGACGATAACGAAGACAAGAGCCAAAAAAATTATTTGTGTGACTGGGTTGTAACTAAATGCTTAAAAAAATAGGCAAGCAATGTAAGGATTCAAGAAAAGATTTAATAGATAATTGATAACTCAGCCATGCATTATTTCATAACGGCAAAAGAATATAATACCAACAAGAAATGGCTGTGCTATGCTACCTATCTAAAGAAAGTTTAAGTACCTTCAAATATATACAAAATGCTACCTGTGCGTTTTTAAAGAGAGATTTTCAAAATACAACATCAGATCAAAAATAAAGTTATTAAGCGATACAATGATAACATTATGAATTTACACGCTAACAACATAATATAAAAAAATTTTAAATTAGTTTTATTCATTATTAAATACGTTCAGTACAATAAAATAGTATATTTGTGACCAGATAAGTGTTTCATGCTGTGTCTTATGTCGGATCCACAAATCTACACAAATTAATTGACCAAAAAAGCACTTATTGACTAGACTATACTACCCATAGTGACTTTGGCCACGAGTGCTCATATTTAAAACCATATTTAAATGATAGTATGCAATGTCATTAAAATCAAGGAAAATAATTAAATAACAGCAATCGGCACTCTTTGCCGCGGTTTGCGGACAAAACACTTCGCTGCTGGCTGCGAGGTGGTCAGTGAGGAGGTGGCGGAGACTGCTTTAAGCCTTGACGGGACGCGACGCCGGCACCTTGGCGACGCCCCGTCGCCATGCAGACGGCAGCCCGAGACGTTATAAACGAGGCAACAGTCAATGTGACAGACGTCACATAGATTTTTAATAGGTTTATTTTCTTATTTCGTTTATAATATATTGTAAATATTTACAGTAAGTTAAAATTTAGTTTATTTATGTTGCAAGACTTAGGCAACAAAAGTGATGTAGAAGTGAGTGCCGGTCAACCTGCCACACCCCTAACGAATCTGGTACGCTGCCCTAATTGTTCGCAGGCTCGTTTTTTTAAAGGTGAGCGGGGCTTGAGAGTGCATTTTGGTAAAGTTCATAAAAACCAAAATGTACCCTCTAGTCCCAGCAATTTTTTACTAAGTAATCCCTCATCTTTAAACCCCCAATTTCCCTTTTGGCAATATTTAGGACGCTTGAAAAATTCCATTCCGATTTTAAAAAGAGTTCCTCGAGGCGCGAGACCTTCAGTGGCCCAAAACTTGGCTCACTGTATAGGTCTTGTCGTTCGAGAGAACTCTAAAACAGCTTGGGAACAATTACTTACCTTTCCTTATAGGATTCTACATGTTAAAAAAGTTCAGAATACACAAAAATCATTAACAGCACAAATTAAAGATAATTGCAGTTTTAGTTATAACCATTTAGAACCAAAAGACACCACCTCCTACAATAGCAAATCATTGTACCAATATGTAGAATCCAAATTAAGGGAAGGTGACATTAGGGGTGCATCTAGGTTATTGTTTAGTAGCGATGTGGTGGCGCCTTGCTCTGCAGAAACACTTGCGGGTCTGCAGAGCAAGCATCCAGCGCCCACTGATGGTCTCTCCTTCCCAGACGCACCTGATGCTGACATGGATTGTCTCAAGGTGACAGCCAAGGAAGTATTTACAGCCGTTTGCTCCTTTCGAAGTGGATCTGCTGGCGGCCTCGACGGCTTGGCACCGCAACATTTAAAAGATCTTTTGTGTTCCAGCGCCGGTGAAGCTGGTGATTCACTTTTGAAGGAGCTGACGGCTTTAACCAACTTAATGCTCTCCGGCGGTGTGGTGAATGACATCATCGATATTTTATACGGGGCAAATTTATGCGCCCTACGTAAGAAAGATGGTGGCATTCGTCCCATTGCCGTGGGGTGTACCTATCGTCGTTTGACAGCCAAGCTATGTTGTAAGTACTACAGTGCCCCCCTCGCAGAGAAATTTCAACCAGTCCAGCTTGGTTTTGGTTCGAAGGGGGGCTGTGAGGCTGCCATTCACGCTCTCTCCACGTACCTTGGCTGTGGTGAAGCTGAGGTCATCTTAAAGGTTGACTTGAAGAACGCCTTCAATTCTGTGAACAGGGACACCTTGCTGACGCAAGCTAAATTGGAAACCCCCAAAATTTTTAATTTTTTGTGGCAGTGTTATAGACACCCATCAAAATTAATTTATAAAGACAACCATTTAGAATCTGCAGTTGGGTGTCAACAAGGTGACCCTCTTGGACCGGTCATTTTTAGTCTAGCCATTCACCCAATTATTGAACAACTAAATTCAAAATTTAACATCTGGTACCTAGATGATGGGACCCTAGGAGGTGACATAGAAACGGTTTTACAAGATTTGAAACTTTTAAAAAATAAATTTAATTCGATTGGTTTAGAACTAAATTCAAACAAATGTGAAATTTTTATTAACGATAAAATAGATAAGTCTTGGGCCCTATCAAAATTCAATTCGTTGGCTCCAAACATCAAAATTATTGAAAAAGATTCTTTTCGCCTTCTTGGGTCTCCTGTATTGGAGGAGGCATTCGAGTCGTTTATAGATGAAAAGATCCAAAATTTTTGTGAAGTTTCAGACCGACTACTCAAAATTAATATTCATTCTGCTTATACAATCATTCGTTATTGCCTCTTCGTTCCTAAATTCACACATGCCCTCCGATCCTCTCAATTTTGGAAGCATTTAATACTTTTGGAAAAAATCGACGATACTATTCGGCATACACTTAGTAAAATTTTAAATTTGGCCATGAACGACCGAGTGTGGCTCCAGGCAACCCTACCAGTTCGCTTGGGTGGCCTCGGCGTTTGCAAAATTAGTGATGTCAGTTTACCGGCGTTCCTGTCTTCGGTCCACTGCACTGAAGAATTGACCAGGAAAATTTTAGCTCCCACACTGGTTAATTCTGAAGTGTCGTGCAAGTCCGACGCAGTAAACGCTTGGAAAATGATCTGTCCAAGCTCTGATTTGCCATCCGATCTATTCTCTCAGAGTCGGTGGGATGGGCCGCTCTGCAACATGGTGAGAGAACATCTCATAAACACATCTCTTAATGTTGCTGAGCGTGCCCGTTTATTGGCTGTGGGGGAGTGGGAATCGGGTCTTTGGCTCCAAGCACTCCCTTCGTCCAACATAGGCACTATGTTGGACGATACAACGTTCCGCATCGCTTCTTGCCTTCGTTTAGGTGCTCCATGTGTTTCTCCGCATCGATGTCACTGTGGGGAAGCCGTCGATGGCCTTGGCCACCATGGCCTATCATGTAGCAGGAGTGCCGGTCGTTTTTCGCGGCACGCCAATCTTAACGACATTATCCGTCGTGCTCTTGTCACCGCCGGCGTGCCAGCTCATCTCGAACCTAATGGCTTGGCGCGTGACGATGGGAAGAGACCGGACGGTATGTCATTGATGCCTTGGAAGATGGGTAGGCCCTTGGTGTGGGACGCAACGTGTGTCGACACCCTTGCGCCATCACATCTTCCCAGCACGGCGGGTTGTGCTGGTGCTGCTGCTGCATCTGCGGAGACTCTCAAACGGCGCAAATACAAAAACCTGGTAGGGGATTATGTTTTTGAGCCGTTTGGGGTCGAAACGCTAGGGTCATGGGGTCCCAGTGCTCGTGCGCTCTACAGAGACATAGCAAAAAGGTTAGTCGACGCTTCCCGTGACCAGAGGGCTGGGCTTTATTTTGCAGAAAGAATAAGCATTGCCATTCAACGTGGCAATGCTGCCAGTCTTCTGGGCACACTACCGGTCGACTGTGATGCGGAGGAATTTTATGACGCCTATTAGAGGGTTTTAGTTTTCTTTTTCTTTGTTTTATAATATTTTAGGAATAAGTCATTTTTAAATAATTGTGATTATATATATAAAAAAAAGTTTATTTTGTGAATGTCTCAATAAATTTATTAATTTGTAGCTGGTGTCGCATAATAAACAAAATTTTGTCTAGAAAAATTACCTATGATGGTGAGGATTAAATAAAAAGTGCAGCTCAATCGTACTACTGATACTGTAAGCATAAATCTGTTAAATTAAAATAACGCCTTATTCCAATTCCCTCTTTATAATATGTATGTTTTATTTGTGAATAAAGAATTTATATGAATAATAGCTGTTTTTATTTTTACCATAAACAAAATTTATGCATACCTATATATATAGCACCATACACGATATAGCTACAAATATATTATTATATACACAGCTATCCCTAAGTAGGTACTTGCATATAGTTCTTAGAACCAAATAAAAGATGGCACTAGTATAGCAGGCGCTGAAAAAGAGGTGGCAATTGCTTGAGAGTTTTGATAGCTTTAGGGTGTTTCTTTCTAACATAAACATATCGTGCGACATCATAATTTTATCAGAGTGTTGGTTAGATACAGTCTCGTCGAATATACCAAAGCTAGAGGGTTATGATTCGTATCACACGAGCAGTCCAAGAAACCAAAATGATGGTGTTATTATGTTCGTAAAATCAGATCTACCACATTGTATTTCAGAACCTAATCTACCGGATGCTAGCTGCTTGGTTTGTCATTTAAAAAATAAAAATGTTTATGTTTTAGATATATATCGTTCTCCCTCTATACGGTCTTATGAAAATTTTATACTAGGTTTAAATGATACACTTACAAGAATGTCTTTTCAGAATAATATAGTGATTATGGGAGACATCAACATCAACATAATGCCTAATGATTTGACCCAGTTAGCAAATGAAGCTACAAGCTTTGACTCGGTTTTATTGTGTGGCTGATAAAATAGGTTTACTTAATGAACTCATTTTATACCAACTTGTATTTTCCGTTAGACGTTGCACGCTTAAACTCATGCTACCCGAACTGCGAATAATACGGATTGTTAACATCATTACCTATTATAAGTCCATTTTATAGTAATGGCTAATCCAACTATATATTACCAGAACTGCAGGGGCGTCCGCACAAAACTACACACGTTGTATATGAATGTTTTAAATGGTAATTACGACATAATAATTTTGACAGAGACGTGGTTGATTCCGGAGGTAAACAATAGTGAGTTTATGGATCAGCGTTATGTAGTGTATAGATGTGATCGCGATCGCCTTATTACAAATAAACGTGATGGCGGTGGTGTACTGATCGCTGTGCTTCGAACGCTCAAGTCATCTGAGTTACATCTTCCATGCACTCATACGTCATTGTCTATGAATCATCTTAACCTCTTAGAACATGTTCTTATAGAAATACAAAGTACAAGAATATCCAAGCGCCATATCATCAGTGCTGCCTATATGCCACCCAGAACAGCTAATATAATATACGAACAACATTTTGAATTATTACAAGCAGTCCTAAGTGATCCAGGTGTTGATGTTTTCTACGTAGTGGGTGACTACAACCTCCCGGAAATAGGCTGGAATACACCAGGTCCAACAAGTCCGCTAAACGTTCGTATATTGAGCACAAGTATGCCGTGTATTGAACTTTTAAATTTAATTTCTTTACTTGATGCTTTACAATACAATGATGTAGTTAATGCTAATAATAAAATTTTAGACCTTGTCATCTCAAATCACCCGTGTAAGGTCTCTGCAGCAGCCTTTCCTCTTCTTTCAATTGACACTCATCACCCACCAATTGTTTGTGAAACAAATCTAAATGTAGACATCATTCCCATGAAAAAACGTCCGTTAAATAAATACAACTTTCACAAATCGGACTATGTGCAGATCAACCATAAAATACAAAACACTGACTGGTATGAACTACTTACCCCTTTGAAGTCTGAGGAGGCCCTCAACTTATTTTATAATAAAACTGATGACATTATAAAACAACATACGCCATTGGCCGCGCGTAGAACTTCCTCTTTTCCTGTCTGGTTTTCAAAGCCGTTAATTAATATGTTTAGAAAGAAGCAAAAGGCATGGATAAAATGGAAAAAATATAGCAATATATCTGATTATGAAAATTTCGCTAATTATCGGACTACGTTTAAGGAAATGTGTAAAAAATGTTTCTCGCAATACATTAATTCGGTCGAAGACAGCATACATAAAAACATTAAAGATTTTTGGGTGTACATCTCGAATAGAAAAGACAAACCTGGTATACCAAGTAAAGTTAATTATAATAATAATACATCTAATGACCCTCAAGTAATCTGTAACATGTTCTCTGACTTTTTCTCTTCTGTTTATGAGCCTACTTCACCCACTTTTTGTCAATGGAATCCCCCTTCGGGCACACTATCTGATGACCTAAACCAACACAATATGTATATTGCTGATCTCCACTTTGAAGAGGCTAACGTTGGGGCGGAATTAAAGTCCCTCGACACAACTAAGGGCCCGGGTCCCGACGGTCTGTCGGCATATTTTCTTAAGAACACTGCGACCGTAATCTGCAGGCCTCTAACTATTATCTACAATAAATGTGTTCGAGAGGGAGTGATGCCGACTGTATGGAAATATGCCAACATAACGCCTGTTCACAAAAGTGGCTCCAAGATGAGCGTTGATCAGTACCGTCCCATATCGATACTGTCTACCTTGTCGAAGCTTTTCGAGAGACTGATACATAATGAGATATACCCGTCAATTCACAATATTATCATTCCAAAACAACACGGTTTTGTGAAAAAGCGCTCCACAACTACTAATTTGATGGTATTCTCGGGTTACTTATTCGACAATGTTGATAATCGTGTGCAGGTTGATGCTGTCTATACAGACTATCGAAAAGCATTTGACAAGGTGGACCATGAACTGTTACTTCATCGTATTGCTTACAATGGGATTCGTGGCAATCTATTACGTTGGTTCCATTCTTATGTTAACAATCGTTGTCAAAGGGTTGTTATCAACGGATTTCGATCGGATATAGTGAAGGTCACTTCTGGTGTTCCGCAGGGGTCTATACTCGGACCATTGTTGTTTAATATATTTATAAATAATATAAATGAGTGCTTCCATCATTCAAAATTCTTGTTATATGCAGACGACCTCAAAGTGTACAAATCTATCAATAACATACATGACTGTTTTCTTCTTCAAGAGGACCTTGATAGACTTTCAGACTATTGTCGCACAAGCAAGCTGCAACTTAGCATTCCGAAGTGTAATTACATTAACTTTACCAAAAATAAAAATCTAATAAGTTATCCGTATACACTGTGTACTGTTGAACTGACGAAGGTAACCTCCGTGCGTGATCTTGGAGTACAGTTAGATTCTAAGCTTTGTCTAGACCTGCACATTGAGCGAATAATCAACAAAGCATATCAGATGTACGGATTCATAATGAGATCAACGCATGATTTTAAAAGGACCTCCTCATACCTCTGTTTATACAAAACTCTAATACGTTCGCAGTTAGAATACGCCGTAACAATTTGGAATCCGTACTATATCAAGTATATTGACATGTTGGAAAATGTCCAGCGTAAGTTTCTTCGTGCAATGCATTATAGATGTCATAGATCTTTCCTACCTTACGATCGATTACTCAATAAATACCAACTTCTGAGTCTCAGCTCCAGGCGTAAACAACTTGAGGCAATTACTTTGTATAATATAGTTCACTGCAGATATGACTGTGTGGATTTGAATAATGTTTTGTGTTACTCAGTCCCTAGAACAGTACACAGACGGCGGGTGCGTGCAGGCAAATTGTTTGCTGTAGGTACTTGCCGTACTAATACAGGGTTAAGATCACCAATTAGGCGTATGACTGATACATACAATAAAATGTTTGAGCATATTGACATATTTCTATGTTCTATTGGGCAATTTCGCAAAATGTTATTTGCAACACTCTCCAATGTGTAATTTGGTTGACTCAGTTTCGGTCACCGTTCTGATATATATTATTATGTATTTTCATTCTAAATTTACTATTTACTATTATTCTATATATAAATATGTACTTATATAATGTCTAATTCGATGGTATAAGATGTATCATCTGTTCTAACTCACATCGATGGTCACCTAGCGCTAACCTTAATTTTATTGTTAATCTGTGAACAGCGCTGTGGGCTTCACTATTGTTATCATTTGAAATGTTCAACATTAATGTAAAATTTTATAGTGTTGCTGTTTGTTGTTCCTTCCTAATAAAATAAAATAAAATAAAAAACTATGCTTGCCTCTCTTGGATTTTTACACACACATCTATTCCGTACTCGTGATGACGCCTGTATTGATCACGTAATGGTTAAGTCCGATTTAGACACTGTAACATTAGTGTTTGACACCTACATTACCGATCACAAGCCTACACTTATAAATATGAATTATACCTGCAAACCCTAAATTCAACCGCATTGTCACAGATTATGCCGCGGTCACTTCAGAGATCGCTTCTGAGGACTTTAGTGACATAACCAAAGTACAAGATGCAAATATAGCAGCAGAATCATTAGTGTCCAAGATTGGTTCCATCATCGAAAAACATTCAAAGCTTGTATATATCACTTCTAAGCGCAGGATACTAAAACCTTGGATTACTAATGGTTTACTAAGGTGTATACGACATAGGGACAATTTGGCTCGCAGGCAACAAAAAGAACCAGATAATTATATTCTCAAAGTAACATATAAACGATACCGCAATTTCTGCAACAAACTCCTAAAGAATTTAAAAATTGTAATTGAGAGAACTGAATTTGAAAAAGCTAAAAATAACCCGAAAGCCACCTGGAAAACTATAAAATTAATATCGAATACCCACCGTAAAGTCATTAACTCTACTGAATTACTTAATATTACCCCAGATAATAAAGTCTCAAGCAATAAAATTAATGATTATTTTGCAAATGTAGGCAAAAACTTAGCTGAAATGCTCAATCACTCAAGCTCATCCACTAATGAATTTAGAAATAATATAGAATCAATTAATTCTTTGGTTCTTCTACCAACCGATGAAACAGAGGTAGAAAGAATTATCCATGGTCTACGTACGGATGCTGCTGTAGGTTGGGACGGCATATCGTCTAAACTTTTGAAATCTTGTCTACCGGCATTAGTGTCAATCATAACGCATATTTGTAATCGATCTATTACCACAGGATGTTTTCCTAAAGTATTTAAAAAAGCTGTCGTACATCCTATCTTTAAAAATGGGGACAGGCACAGTGTCAAAAACTACAGACCGATATCTGTGTTACCATCGATATTTAAAATACTAGAAAAAATTATAAACAACCGTCTCATTAACTTTTTAGAATCACATAATCTTTTAGCTACCAACCAATATGGTTTTAGACGGGGCAAATCTACGGAAGATGCAGTTGCATCTTTTATAGATCATACTATAGATAAATCTATACTAATATTATAAAGCTGAACAGTTTGTTTGTTTGTTTGCTTGAACGCGCTAATCTCAGGAACTACTGGTCCGATTTGAAAAATTCTTGCAGTGTTAGATCGCCCATTTATCGAGGAAGGCTATAGGCTATATATCATCACGCTAAGATCAATAGGAGCTGTGCACCAATGAAGAATGTTGCAAAATCGGAGGGTATTTTTTCCTTTTGAGAGCTGTCGCTGCGTGCGCTACGTAAACAGTTAGTTTCGCAAAATTCATGTATGACAGAATTGTTCCTCTTTAAAAGTTCTAAAAAAAAGTCCGCGACAGCATATGTCTATCTTTTAAGGTTGGCTCACTATAACCATTTTTATGCTAACCAAATTTGTTCTAAAATAATGCATTATTTGCGAAGGTATTATTATAAACATGATATTAATCTTTATCCAAAAAAATACGTTATTCATCACAAGTATTTAATTTAAAACAAAATTGCCCTTTACATCATTCGATTTCAATGAATATCTTAGGAGATATAGCAGTTTTAAAATAACATTGCAGCAAAATAATTACCCATTACAAACATAGTACAAACGATGTTTCTCCTGGTTTATTCTGCGTGATTACTACTGGTTCGATTTGAAAAATTATTTTAGTGTTGGATAGCCTATTTATCGAGGAAGGCTATAGGCTATATAACATCACGCTACGACCCACGGGGGCGGCGCAGTAACGATAAACGCGGGTGTAACCGCGGGAACATCTAGTTAGATAATAAAATGAAATGCCTTGGTATATTTCTAGACCTCACAAAAGCTTTTGACACTGTGTCGGTTCCTCATCTCCTATCGAAATTAGAAGCTACAGGTATACGTGGACTAGCATTTAACATTTTTCAGGGTTACCTCTGTGATCGAACACAATGTGTAAAAATAAATGGCTTAGTAAGTGACAGTAAACCGGTGAGTTTCGGTGTGCCTCAAGGCTCAATTTTAGGCCCAACATTATTCTTAATATATATAAATAACTTATGCAAACTGACTATCAATAACTGTTCAATATTTACCTATGCTGATGACACCGCTTTACTTATACATGGTCCTGATTGGGACGAGACATTAAAATACGCAGAAGCCTTTAAAACGATAATGTGTTGGTTATCTAAAAATCTTTTAACTTTGAATCTAGAAAAAACAGTATATTTGCCTTTTTCTTTAAAATCTACTTTACTTCCTGATCCAGATTCATTAGTACTTAAAGCCCATATATGCAGCCATAACTTGTCCAATTCACAGTGTAATTGCCCACAGTTAAAAAGATTGGCCACTATAAAATATCTTGGAGTCGAAATAGATAACTTACTGAACTGGAAGCACTATCTTGCAAATCTCATCTCACGGGTTCGTAAGCTAATCTACATCTTTAAAAAACTAAGACACTCTGTTGATTATAACACTTTGCAAATGGTGTATTTTGCACTATGCTAGTCCTTGTTGACATATTGCATCACAGCATGGGGTGGGGCCCATAAGACACATTTTCTGCAATTGGAACGAGCACAAAGAGCTGTCTTGAAGGTTATGACATTTAAGCCTTTTAGATATCCCACAGCAGTCCTCTACAATGATTGTCAAGTCCTTACGGTAAGACAACTTTTTGTTCTCTAAACAACTCTCCGAAAACACCGCTCCCTCCCTTTTGATGCAAGTGTTATCAATAGACGTACATTTTACAGAGTATGTCCTTCTCTCAATTTTAGAACAACTCTAGCTCGTCGACATTTTCGGATTATTAGTGGTCACATTTACAATATGATTAATAAACATTGCAAAATTTATTCCCTCACTTTAAAAGAATGCAAGGCAAAAGTTTTAAAATGGTTACAGACACAAAATTATGATGAGACAGAAAGTTTAATAAAATAAAAGATATATGTATGTACTGATATATATGCACACGCTAAACAATTCACAACATATACGCACCACACACACGCACATACACACACACACACCCTCACACACATACACACCCTCACACACATTCACACACACACACACCTTTGTCATTGCCAATTGAATATGCCATATTGTATGACGTGTTACTGAAAAGCGCTGGTACCCATAACACAAGTTAGATCTTACATTGGGTACCAGAGTTCAACAAAAACACTTACTTTTATTGTTTATAAAATATTATTGTTTCACCAATATCATTTGTAAGTGTACTAAATTGTAATTTTTTTGGTAAATAAATAATAATTATTATTATTCTATTCTTAATTATTATTATTGTTACAATATTGTAAAAGCTTTCGAATCTTCACTATGTGCGATAGAACGTAACTGTTTAGATTACGTAAACCAATAATCATGTAATTTGGCAACAATACATACAATATTATAATGTGTACAAACAGATATAAAATATTATAATGAAATGAAAATATGTAATCTACATTTTTATTTTCTAAGCGTTTTAAAGTTAAATTTTACGAAAATAAAACATTTACGTTCTAAGGTAGCTGTCAAAAAGATGAACAAACTATACATTTTTATTTAGCTGTGGAATGCCTCTAACATATTTTGCTCTAACATTTTTGTTCTCTGTATCATTCAATCAATCGTTCAATACTTCAACTTCAATCATATCATACACTTCATACAGTCAAATTTTATAAATGTCGGATGTGTGTATTGTTTTACAGTTGTTTATTTTTGTAATATAAATCAACATAAATATATTCAAAGAGAAATGTGGCGGATTTAGTTTGACTTATCATATGTATATTAGCGGACATTCGTTTTTACGGATACCTGAATAATGCCATTGATGAATGTGAAGAATTTGTGAAGATGCGATTATTTTTCGTATTTGGCGTTGTGCCATGGTTTTAATTGCAGTTTAATCGAGGATAGGAATCATGAAGTGGTCGAGTCTGATAATTTTAACGTTGGTGTTGATCCAGGGAGTGTTTGGTTATTGTCCTTCGTTGTGTACATGCAAGAGTAACAAAGCGGCTGATGGGGCGTTAGCGGAGCCCTTGCCGGGTGAGCTGCTGCGCCTCAAGTGTGGCGGAAGCCCAGCACAGATCACCGAGCTTAAAGAAATAGATTTGAGCAAACTATGGACCATTGTTGTAAGCTTGTAAGTGTCATTGTTATGACCTATCTATAGTAGTAATTTCTGTGGTGTCTGAGATCTAACAACTCATGCATTTTTCAGAAATCTATCAGGGAATGCAATTTCAACTCTATCAAGAGAGCTATACCTGCCCAATTTACAAAAACTGTAAGTATTTTAGCATATTACACCTATCAATAATAAATGTGTGTTTGTTTATTATATCATATCAAAGTTTATGACTATCACAATATTGATAGTGAACTTTCCCCTTGATCCCCGACACATGAATAAATAAGAATCCCTCAAGCTGGGCCATACTTGATTTGAATCATAACTATAAATGCATGGATTTTTATTGTTTTTAAACTGTCTCATAATTTATGTTTCATGTCATGTTTGGTTGGTATAATTTATGCAGCCAATGTGATTTAAACAGGCAAGATCAAAAGTGCCTGTGCTAAAATAAAAATAAAATTTCAATCTTTTTGTCTACAAGGTGGCTACAAACATTCGTTTTTAAAAATTATGCATTTAAATAGCTGAACTAACAATTAATTATTTAAAAAACTGTATAAAGTACACAGATTTGTCAGGCCCATTGCCAAAGATACTTTCTTAGTTTGATTGGCCTAGATTAAGTGAAATTCCAGTTGTAGTCTGTCAAGTCTTAGGATACCAGTCATTATCAAAAATCTATTGAGTCGCCTATATCTATATATTAACACATGAAGCAAAAACGTTGTACCCCTTTTTACGAAAATTGCTTGGACGGAGGCGTATGAAATTCGGCACAGTTAAAATTTATATGGAGAAGGTGGGGCGAATCCTAATATTTTTATAAAATATGCATTAGAAATATATTAAAATAATGAAAAAACACTACACGCACACAACCATGCATTTGACACACACAGTTAAATCGCGTTCGTAGTATTTCGGCATTGTTCGTCTGACGTCATACAATTCTTTGTAAATATGGTTACCTATAGGTAACCATAGTAACAAGTTTTCTTTATTACAATAAATAGTACCTTATTTATATGTAATAAAGAAAGAAGAAAAAGAAAGAAGAAAACAAACTAGCAAGCTTAGGAGTTTTGGTCGAATTTTGACCACTAGGCGACTGCTAGAAATAGTTAATAGCCATCCACTGTCACATCCAAAAACATCAGAGAAGTAAAAATTCATTTCTATTTTAATGTAACTAAAATTTAAAATGCTTTATACTTCAGCTACCATTTAAATTAAAATGCTAATAGCAGCTACCATGAACAAACGTTTATCAACTGTCTAGACTCTATTTGCACATGTTTATTGGTTGGTGGTAGACTATTTGGCATCACCATAACTGTACCTCATTTATGTGTTAGTGGCTGTTTATCTTGTGTTTAAGACATTTGCATACTAGTTGATACACATGAGTTGATTGATTGGCTAAGATTAACATAAAACTCGTAGTCTTGGAATAGAAACAGTTAATTTGTTTTGTTCATCTTGCTATACTCATGCAGTCTCATGTACTAAAGGATTCTTTTTCTCCTTAGCCTTTATTATTCCCAAGTTACTTGGTGTTGGCTTTCTAGTCTAACCGGATTTGACTGGATATCAGTTTTTACATGGAGCGACTGCCACCTGACCTCCGCAACCCAAAGGCTAACGATACTCTAAAGCTAGACCAGTGTCAGGATATTAGAGGGCACTGACTTCCCAATAACGACTTCCATAGATGTTCATGGCAGCCGGGACCGATGGCTTAACGTGGTCTCCAAGGCACGGAGCAGGCGATAATTATTCTCAATCAATACGCACATAATTTTGAAAAGTCATATAACTTCCGAAAGTCAGAGGTGCGCGACGTGGGTTCGAACCCGAGACCCTCTGCATTGCAGTCTGTTGGTCTCCCCATTGAGCTATCGTTGCTGTATGTATCTACTAAAGGATTAAGCAGTGTTATACTACACTCTTCTGCCAGCAATGTGTTTAGGTCCAATATAGGTCACAATGGGGGGTGACCTTGTTGCCATCTGGGCTGACTGAGAATTTCCTAACATAAAAACCTATCTACACTGTCCAATTTACAATATTATTTTTCTGATGCTCAATTCCTTTCTGTTGGTCTGTCTGTACATCAACATGGTTTTTATCAGGGACAGTGACAGATGGTTTGGAAATTATTTAGATATGCTAATACATGTCTTAGTCTTATAATCTATACTAATATTATAAAGCTGAAGAGTTTGTTTGTTTGCTTGAACGCGCTAATCTCAGGAACTACTGGTCCGATTTGAAAAATTCTTTTAGTGTTAGATAGCCCATTTATCGAGGAAGGCTAGAGGCTATATATCATCACGCTAAGATCAATAGGAGCGGAGCACCAATGAAGAATGTTTCAAAATCGGAGGGTATTTTTTCCTTTTGAGAGCTTCCGCTGCGTGCGCTGCGTAAACAGTTAAAGTTTCGCAAAAATCATGTATGACAGAATTGTTCCTCTTTAAAAGTTCTAAAAAAAAGCCCGCGACAGCATATGTCTATCTTTTAAGGTTGGCTCACTATAACCATTTTTATGCTAACCAAATTTGTTCTAAAATAATGCATTATTTGCGAAGGTATAAACATGGTATTAATCCTTATCCAAATAAATACGTTATTCATCACAAGTATTTAATTTAAAACAAAATTGCCCTTTACATCATTCGATTTCAATGAATATCTTAGGATATCGCAGTTTTAAAATAATATCGTACCAAAATAATTACCCATTACAGACATAGTACAAACGATGTTTCTCCTGGTTTATTCCGCGTGATTACTACTGGTTCGATTTGAAAAATTATTTTAGTGTTGGATAGCCTATTTATCGCGGAAAGCTATAGGCTATATAACATCACGCTACGACCCACGGGGGCGGTGCAGTAACGATAAACGCGGGTGAAACCGCGGGAACATCTAGTAATATTATAAAGAGGTAGTTTGCTAGTTTGGATGTAAGAGATAATCTCCAGAACTACTCATCCAATTTACTTAAATAATTCTTTTAGTAATTGAAAAATATTTTAATCCAGTTGGGTCAAAGTCAGAACAGATGGCTCATACTCGCCAAAGTATTTTCTTGTTCTACTGGCATTACTTCTATAACTAGAAATTCTGTGGTCAATCTAATTTGTGGAGCAGCCAAAGTATCCCATATCTAATATGATGTGACTTGGGTAGAAGATTTTTAGGGTTTGCATAGATTCAGATTCAGTTTCTACTTTGTATCAAACTCTTGGTGCATAACTTGAGTATTCCCAAAATGCCAAATGATCAGGCAGACAGCTTACCTTGAGGCTTAGTCTCTATTAAGCCTTATTTAGTTTTTGGTTGTGATTGTCTGAAGATTCATACAAAAAAATAATTGGCCTTTCTATTAAGAAGTTACCAGTAACAGCATGGAGTCTAGTAATCTCACAATCAATTCAACAATAGGTTTATTCTCTATGTGGGACCTAAAAACATTGCTGGCAAAATGTTGGTGTAGCACAACTACACCCACATACATTTACAAACAGTTCTAGATTTTGTATGAGTCATAAGATATTCTACATAGTTAAATCTTTGGCTGGTAGCCACAAATAGGCTCTATTGCATAGACTTAGAGTTTTGAAGCCTCTGTCAGTAGGGTAACTTGATGGGCTGATTTATTTATAAATGGACATATAGCTATAGTGAATATAACTGAAAGAGAACTCAGGATTCCCAAGTAGATTAAATTGTTATTACATTTCTTGTCAAATATTCAGTCCCTAAAAATTTATTTAATCTCAGCAACATGGTCTGGCTATAACCGGTCTTGGTAGACAGTTATATGCTTGCGATATTTTCGTGCAGCACAGCTCTGCCTTCCGTCTGCCTGTGCTTGGGCTTGTGTGAGCGTCTACGTCTTGGTGCCGTAGTGTGCCTATGTGCGTGTGTGTTCTTCTAGCAACAGGTCGGCGTAATTTTACTTATAGAGGCGCTGCATGTTTCTGCTTTTTCTCCTAAGTAATACTTAGTTACTGTGATAGGTCTTTAGATTCAAGGGAGTGGAGCGCATCTAGGATTATTTTCCAGGAGGTTCCCCGGCCATTAACCAGCGGTAGCCTACATACGACCTGGCGTGTGCACTAGATTTCCCACTGGAAATAGGGCCGCAGAGGGTATATTTACATTAACTGTAATTTAGGAAAGTAGGGCGCTTCACGAAGAGATTTTGTACTCTCACCAAGAGGATCCGTGGTGTTCTTGCGCTGCCAATTCAATAGCAGCTAGAAACACAGACCACGGACCTGCTTAAAGGAACGCGCAAATGAAACCCCTAATATTACAAGGATGTATTTTAAAGTGTAGTAAGGTGCAATAGTGGATGAGTCCTATGTTTCTTAGCTATAGTATGTATTCTTTTTATCAACAGGGACTTGAGCAGGAATCAAATATCTCTGATAGAATCGGACGCGTTCTACAACATGACGTCTCTCCAGCGACTGGACCTGTCTTACAATCAGATCAGCAATGTCTACAAGGAGATGTTCAAAGGCCTTACCAACCTGGAGAGACTGATTCTGTCACAGAACCACATATCAGCTATGTCTGCTGGTACTTTCGATCATCTTGTTGGGTTGAAGCAATTGTGAGTCCTTACGTATTCGTTTTTGTAATTATATTTGATGTTAAAGTAAAGTTGCATTGGTCGCGGATCGGTTTTAAATTTTTTTTGCCCCATTTGCTTAGGACATAAACTTTGTGTCAAGAAATAATAATTCACGTATTGTTAGCCGTTATTGAAAATTATCTGTAGTAAACGTGTGGTCATTTTCTACGACCGTAATGTATATTTGCAAAATAACTCATATGACCTACCCACAGATAACATTTTTAAATGCTATTTAATTATTATTTCAAATCAAACAAACGTCAAAACAAACGCAGTAAAATTTCGCCTGGTCATTTTGGGTTCACGGAGGGTACCGGGTCAACTGTTAGCGTAGTTTAAACTTTTGACCGCCACGGACGTCCATTCACGTCAAATTAAACCGTGCTCACGACGCCCCCGACGGCATGGCACGTCGAAAATACGACTATTTTACAGTTCAAAATAAGCATAAAAAAATATGATTGTTGTGTTCCTTTTACCTATTATATAAAACTACATTAATCATCGCCTGGCGTAGGGGGCACGACGCTACTTTTATGCTGTGGCGGTCATAAGGTTAAGTATCGACTAGAATGTGCTGATATAGTTGATACAAAAGAAAATGCTATATCATTGTGAAAATAATGTACCTACACGGATTTATTTGTCGCGGTTTTTCAATGTACAGGGGCTTATATGACCACACCTTTCTGTTACACTACTACGTTACTTACTGTATATGTATAAGGATCCGAGATCAGTATTTGCTAACTAATCAACAAGGCAATAATTATCAAATTGTCAACTTTAGTGTACGTTTCCAATAATCCTGTAAAGCATTACAAATATTTCCTTTCCACAGGGACATAACAGAAAACCCTTTAGTTTGCGACTGCGACTTACTATGGGCAGGCGACTGGTCTCGGAACACAAGCGTGAAGCTCGTCGGCAACCCAAAATGTGCTTTCCCTGAAAACTTAGTCAACAAAAGCGTCCGCAAACTCAAAATATTTCTAGACTTATTCGCATGCGGCAGTGTCTTATCATCCAACACGTTAATAGTCAAACCAAATCACGATCAAGTGGTATTCCAAGGTGATAGCCTAACCCTATCCTGCAACGCCCCCTTCGCTTCCGTGATAGCGAAGTACGAACTTCGATGGCTGCATCCGATGCTAGAAATCTGCGACGTGAACGTCACCAACACGGATATGCAAGAAGAAGGTTTAGCAGAAACAACAGTACACTTTCCGAATATCACTGACCATCATTTGGGCAACTGGACTTGCATGTACAGCGACCAGAACCATATAAGACACAACTATACTGTCGAAGTATTCGTTCTATCAAACACCTCTAAGTATTGCGAGACAAGTGACACTTGGAATAATAAAGGCTTGTATTCTTGGCCTAAGATGTTGGTGAACCATACTGCTGTGGTACCTTGCAGGAGCGGTGAGGGTTTCGCTTACAGATACTGTTATTTAAACACCAACACCAATAATGGAACTTGGGCTGAACCGAATACCAGTGAATGTTCATACATCAGCAATGTGACGAAGTTGTTGCAACAATTTGCGCTGTTGAATGTAAGTTTGGTGCAGTATTCTGCTGTGAATGCAACGGAGAGACTAGCTATGCTGATACAAGAGAAGACTTATCCGTTGGCTGAGATTGTGGATCCTGATGATGTGCTGTTTATTGCGAAGGCTATAAGGAATTATATGCAGTATATCGCTGAGGAGAAGGATTTGGGTGAGTGTTTTAGGCCTAATTCGCACGGGAGCTTTTTCAACGCGCGTTAAAAAAGCGTTCAAATAGTACAAATGCATTCCCAAGTATATGTTCACACGGCAGCGCTTTTAAAACGCGACGCTTTTTTATCGAGCTGTGTTGCATTTTCAACGCGCGCGTTGGACGTTGAATAGTATAGACCAAATGAAACTCCATATTATTATTCATACGAGCGTTGAAAAAGCGCCAGCGCTGCCTTCAGTGCGCCGCGCGCTCCTGTAGTGTTCGGACGTGCTTGTCGTCGATCTATCACTATTACAATCGATACGATGTCGTGGATTGTAGATCCTGAAATGCTCATTATAGAAGTGGAGTCTCATCCGCTACTATATGCGAAAACGTTAGCTGAATACTCAAATAAGTCTTTGAAAAATAATGCATGGGAGCACATAACCAAGAAACTATCAGAACTGCCCTTTTAAGTATCTCTGTTCATTCAAGGGATGTACCCAGAATGCTTTTTGTTTTCTTTTTCGTCTTCTAGCAACGCAGATCGCTATTGCTAGTGATTTAGCACTAACCATTTCCACGTCTTACTGAAGCGAGAGACGAGACAAGAGTGATTTAAAAGCGTTCGTATGAACAACGATATCGTCGACGCTATAAAAGCGCCAACTCCGAAATTTAACGCAACGTTTTTTTAACTCTCGTGCGAATGAGGCCTTAGAAATGTAAGTAAGAAGATTAAGAAGATATTAGCTAATTATTAGCATAACTATGTGCCTTAGTTTTAAAGTTAACACGAATAATGTGTACATAGGTACAGAAAATTCGTATTCACCTAATACTCGAGAAAACTATTATTCAAAAGCTTGTGCCAAATAAAATATTTATATCAGAGATATATTGAATATCTACTACGCAAATATTCTATTACAAATCATCATACGTAAATAAAAAAATGGTGCTTCTTTTTTTAACACTGGCCTACTTGTTAATGAAGATCAAAGTCTAGCAATAGAGCTATTTTTATTTTCATAAATATAAGATTTGTATTGTGTTTGCGTCACTTACATCTTGTATTCGTTAGTAATTTACTTCTACATCTCTTTAGAAAACATACATACATAGATTCACGCCTGTTTCCCAGAGGGGTAGGCAGAGACTACGGATTTCCATTTGCTACGATCCTGACACACTTCTCTGGCTTCATTCACTTTCATCACATTCCTCATACACGCCCGTCGGTTCAAGGAGCTCTTAACCTGGCCTTTAGAAAACATAATCTTCTTTTAACGTAATATAGATTATATGAATAATAATCTATCCCTCAGAAACAGTATTTTTCCTGGCTGAATGCCTGTGTCCGTTTCTGTACACCTGACTAAGTGTATGCGGAATTTCATGATGATCTGTAGAGTATTTAAGGCGTGAAAGCGTAACATTGGCATTTATAATGTTACTTAAGATATTTCCTAATATCCTCAATTTTCAATCCTTTGTGCTATATGTGTCCATCGTCGTCTAAATTTGGGGCACTACTCGATAAAGGCGAGGCAAGTTCTACGGTAGCTGGCTAGGGTGTAAAGCTGCGGGTAGATCATATTTCTGTGGAAAACATTGCACCATTGCCTCTTAAGTTACACGACTGACTAAGGGCTCGGATACCACTGAGGTTTGTCGGCTGCGCACATTCCTCTCACGTTTGAACAGCGCCGACGTTTGTCCGATCTGAAAATATAACGCTGTACTGCGCAGATGCTTAAAATATAATAGACTTCTTATTTAATAAAGGAAAATCTAATAATAGTTAGCCTGACCTGGGAATCAAGTCCTATCAAATGCACAGCAATCGCATTTATTATGACATATCTTCCAGCACAACAGTCGCATTTACTATGGCCGCTGGGCTGCGATTGTTATTTTTACTTTTAATTGCGTTATTAGAATCACAGACAATCTCGAAATCACACGAAATCTTGTACTTTTGTCGATTGTTCTCGAATGATATAGAAATTCTTGGAAATGATTTCGGCGAATGCCTACTTAGAAAATTACAAATTACAGCTCGTTTCTACACTCGCGTGCAAGTAAATCGACTCAAGCCTCAAGTGCGCATAAAAAGTGATATAACTTAAAAATGCCTTATTTTACCTCTATATAATGTTTTACATAATTAAAGCCTAGTAATTGAGCTTTAAAATTATGTAAGTTGCATGAAAATCGATTCAATAGGTTAGTAAAAAAGGTGAATGTCAAAGATATTGTAAAAAAAATTGAAAATTCATACAATTTCACAGTATGGGGGTTATTGGGTATAAATGAAACAAAATGTGCATAAGATAAAAAATTTATTCGTGTCAATATTTGGTGTTCCCTCCTCTAGCCCTGATCACTGCTCTCAAGCGATTCTTCATCGACCTTATCAACTTTTTAATTGATGATTGTGGTATTCGGCCCCACTCTTATACCAACGCAGTCTTGAGCTCATTGATGTTTGTCGGAGCTGGATTCCTCGCCCTAACTTTACTTTTGAGCTCGTCCCATATGTGCTCAATGGGATTTAAATCGGGGCTGAGCGCTGGCCAATCCATAGTGTGAATTCCAACTTCACTCAGGAACTCACGTGTGGCCCGAGCAGTGTGACATCGGGCATTGTCATGCATCAAGATGAAATTATCCCCAATAAAGCCTTGATAAGGGACAACTTGATCCAGTAGAACATTTTCAATGTAACGATCACTGGTCAGACCTCCTCTCCGGCCTCCCCCAGGAACGAAAACAAGGTCCGTTTTTGCTTCTAAGGAAATTCCAGCCCACATCATGCAAGAACCGCCACCATATGCAACGGTTTCAACAAAGCAGCACTGTGAAAACCGTTCACCAGGACGCCGGTACACCCGACCTCTCCTGTCGCTGCCATGGAGACACATCCTCGTCTCATCTGTGAACAGGACCGACTGCCATTGCTCTATGCTCCAATCCAAGTGCTCTCGAGCAAAGTGAAGGCGTGCTTGACGGTGGGCTGTGGTCAACTTCGGGCCTGTAGCGGGTCTTTTCGGAGTAAGGTTAGCTTCCTTCAACCTTCTTCTAACTGTCCACTGACTGACAGTTACTCCGCGAACTTGACGTAGCTCCTGCTGCACATCCACGCCGGTAAGGTGTCGATTTCGGAGAGAGGTCGAGACCAAAAACCGGTCGTCACGCTCCGAGGTGCACCGGCGTCGGCTGGTATTAGGCCGCCGAGTGAAGGCACCACTCTCTTGAAACCTCCTGTACACTCTCGAGACAGCAGACTGACTCATATTCAACCGACGAGCGACTTCTCGCTGGTTCAACCCTTCTTGCAACAGGGCAACGACTTGAGCGGCTTCTTCAGGTGTTGTATCCATAATTTTCTTCAAATGACGGCTTCAATTTGCAGAGATGTGTTCAGGTCAACGTCTAGTGAGCGACTGATAAGAAAAAACGATTACAGGGGGTTTTTATAGCGGGTTGTGTCGCGCAAGTTGTGTATAGAGCGCAGAGCAGTTTATGGGAGGTTGCGTTCAGTTGCATTCTAAGGACATGTGTTTATTTAAATTACTGAAATTATGCTACCATTTTAAAGCCTAATTACTAGGCTATAATTATGTAAAACATTATATAGAGGTAAAATAAGGCATTTTTAAGTTATATCACTTTTTATGCGCACTTGAGCCTTGAGTCGATTTACTTGCACGCGAGTGTACATTATCTATTACCATTTTAACAAGTAACCTATAGTGGAAGAGAGTTATAATCAAATAGCGCACTTATTAGATAACTTTCGCACAACTAGTTCTCCGTGTAGGACTCGAATTAACAGCGCGGCAGCAGAGGCGAGGCTACCGCTTGGCCGCTGCGTCAACCATGCAGCCAAATTCTTCCAAATTCTTATTTGTGTTTTTCATCCAGGCCCAACACTACTGGACGTGATAAGCTCTACCATGAACATCAGCATGACAGTAATGGCGCGCGCCGAGACCTTATACGGCGTGTGCACTGATATGGCTCGGGCGGCTGAAGAAATATCAGCTTACATCGACAACATCAAGGGGCAGAAGGTACGAGGAATGTAGATATTTATAAATTGCGGTGGTGGGCCTAGTGTCATAAACTCATTAAAGGCTGGAGTTTTATGAGAATACTGGAGTTTCCCTAGAAGGCTTAAGTCTTATTAAAATGTTTGAGCTTTAGTCTCGATCCTTATATCCAAGGTACAAGCTTTAGTTCCTCAACACTAATAGAGCCTGTGTGTGCCTCTTTAATAGACACCTAAAGTTTGAATAACGATTTTTGTTTTCTGACTGAAAATTTTGGGGATAGTGAAAATTCTATTGTATTTCTAAAATAAATCCTTCTTGCTGATTATTATATACGCACCTGCATAGCGTAGATCAGAAGATTTCAGTCAAGTATATTATTACTTTGCACTTATACTTGTGAGTTACTTAGCATCTACAGTACAGTGTGATAGGTACCTTACTCCAAAACGTGGAGCATAGATCATCACTCTGATTTTGGGGCCTCTATGTCGTATTTAGCTGTCCTGAATCGCAAATATGCTTGTGCTTTTTAAATATGTATCGCCTGTCTGGACCTCATCATGAGGTCCAGATATTTAAGGTCACCCACCCGACATCTACTTCATCAATATAAATGAACGACCGCTATGGTTGTGGTGCATAAACTTTGTAGGAATATGGGTTCCTACGAAGTTTATGGAACCACAAAGTTGGTGTCTTATGTAATACATAATTACGTTCAACGAATTTTATTCTCAAAAAAGTCTCATGAGAACAATAATAAAACATAAAATAAAAACCGAAGCCCCATCTACTGGGTTTTCAAAAATATATTGTGTAGCCTTGCTACGTGTTAGGTGGTTCGAAACGTAGGACCAAATTAAAAGCGAAATTCCATAAACTCTGACCCTTGTGTGATGCCGCAGCTTATCTCCCTTCAACGATAGGATTTTGATACTAAATGCTTTCCTAAAATGCCAACGAAGATTAAAAATACAAGGCTACACTCTTCCCGTGTAAATAACCAGCTTGTCTTCCCATCAGTCGTTAGACAGCGAATATGAATATTTGCATCAAGAGTTGAACGCCCTTCATAGAAACTAAAATGGTTATTTGGCAAATCTGGTACTCAGTGGAGGTGGTCTATGATACGAGTGACAATCACACGCTCAAAAAATTTTAATTAACATCTTAGCCGTGCTCATCTTAGTTATCTCAAGATCATTGGACTGTTCCAATGATCTTGAGATAACCGCCCTCTCAAAGAACATTGGCATCTGTATGCCAATGTTCTTTGAGAGGGCGGTGGCCTTAAAAGAACACTAGTCGACTTGATGATTGGCGCTCATAGACAGTTGCACTCACTGATCGGTAAATGAATAGCGAGGTTAAGCAACGTTGGGTGCGGTCAGTCTATAGATGGGTGACCGCTTAGTGGTATTTCACCTGAGCGTCTTCGTGCTTCGGAGGGCACGTAAAAAGTCGGTCCCGGTTGTTGTCAAATTGACAGCAGTCGTTAAGCCATGTCAGAGGCCTACGGGCTTGAACAACTCTTAACAACAGGTTGGCCACTAACCACACGAAAAGAAAAAAAAGAAAGAGACCTACGACTTCGCCCTTATAATTTAAAGAATCTTCACTAGTAACACAGGGATACGATATTAACGACGGATGGCGCAGTGGTTTAAGAGACACGTCACCGCACTGCCACTGCGCCGAGTACCGTGGGTTCGATTCCCACACGAGTCTGGGTATTCTTAGTGTTAGTTGTTTGAATGCTTGTAAAGTCCTCGCGACGCAGGATTGCGATAGTGTGGTAGTTGTCTTTTTAAAGTACAACTCTTGACAACAGGTTGGCCACTAACCACACGAAAAGAAGAAAAGAAGAAACAGGCTTGATGATTTATATGCTACTACACTTCCACAGTCGAACCTCGCCGTGGAGCGGTTCCGCGTGGCTGAGGGCTTCGGCGGCGCGACGTGCGTGTGGTACAGCCGGAGCCGCGGGGCGGCGCCGCGCCTGCACTGCACCACCACCAACCGCACCGTCGCGCCGCTGCTCTCCGTCACCGACGCCTTCATACACGCTAGTGTGCAGGTAACGCACAAGAGTGATACAACCGCACCGTCGCGCCGCTGCTCTCCGTCACCGACGCCTTCATACACGCTAGTGTGCAGGTAACGCACAAGAGTGATACAACCGCACCGTCGCGCCGCTGCTCTCCGTCACCGACGCCTTCATACACGCTAGTGTGCAGGTAACGCACAAGAGTGATACAACGCACCGTCGCGCCGCTGCTCTCTGTCACCGACGCCTTCATACACGCTAGTGTGCAGGTAACGCACAAGAGTGATACAACCGCACCGTCGCGCCGCTGCTCTCTGTCACCGACGCCTTCATACACGCTAGTGTGCAGGTAACGCACAAGAGTGATACAACCGCACCGTCGCGCCGCTGCTCTCTGTCACCGACGCCTTCATACACGCTAGTGTGCAGGTAACGCACAAGAGTGATACAACCGCACCGTCGCGCCGCTGCTCTCTGTCACCGACGCCTTCATACACGCTAGTGTGCAGGTAACGCACAAGAGTGATACAACCGCACCGTCGCGCCGCTGCTCTCCGTCACCGACGCCTTCATACACGCTAGTGTGCAGGTAACGCACAAGAGTGATACAACCGCACCGTCGCGCCGCTGCTCTCCGTCACCGACGCCTTCATACACGCTAGTGTGCAGGTAACGCACAAGAGTGATACAACCGCACCGTCGCGCCGCTGCTCTCCGTCACCGACGCCTTCATACACGCTAGTGTGCAGGTAACGCACAAGAGTGATACAACCGCACCGTCGCGCCGCTGCTCTCCGTCACCGACGCCTTCATACACGCTAGTGTGCAGGTAACGCACAAGAGTGATACAACCGCACCGTCGCGCCGCTGCTCTCTGTCACCGACGCCTTCATACACGCTAGTGTGCAGGTAACGCACAAGAGTGATACAACCGCACCGTCGCGCCGCTGCTCTCTGTCACCGACGCCTTCATACACGCTAGTGTGCAGGTAACGCACAAGAGTGATACAACCGCACCGTCGCGCCGCTGCTCTCTGTCACCGACGCCTTCATACACGCTAGTGTGCAGGTAACGCACAAGAGTGATACAACCGCACCGTCGCGCCGCTGCTCTCTGTCACCGACGCCTTCATACACGCTAGTGTGCAGGTAACGCACAAGAGTGATACAACCGCACCGTCGCGCCGCTGCTCTCTGTCACCGACGCCTTCATACACGCTAGTGTGCAGGTAACGCACAAGAGTGATACAACCGCACCGTCGCGCCGCTGCTCTCCGTCACCGACGCCTTCATACACGCTAGTGTGCAGGTAACGCACAAGAGTGATACAACCGCACCGTCGCGCCGCTGCTCTCCGTCACCGACGCCTTCATACACGCTAGTGTGCAGGTAACGCACAAGAGTGATACAACCGCACCGTCGCGCCGCTGCTCTCCGTCACCGACGCCTTCATACACGCTAGTGTGCAGGTAACGCACAAGAGTGATACAACCGCACCGTCGCGCCGCTGCTCTCCGTCACCGACGCCTTCATACACGCTAGTGTGCAGGTAACGCACAAGAGTGATACAGTTCTGTTATTGGTTCTTTCTTCAAGTCAAAGAAGGGTCGCCAAGGTAGGCGAAAATATTAATTATTTTAAGTTTTTTACACGGAGTAATTGTAAACACATTCATTGTTATGGTAAATGTATATTTTATATTTGTATTAAACAAAAAGAGTTGATTTTCGTCCGTTTTCAATATCCTATCTATCTCATCTATATGTTACTAGCGATAGGTATTTGACATTAGCTCCATACAAGATACGTCAGAAGTCTATCTCCAGTAAAAACATCCACAGATAGATAGAATATTGAAAGCCGTCGTTTATCAACTTAACTGTGACCGCCTGTTTTGGCACATTTCGCTCGGCGCAGTCTTATTATGTAAACGGTGTGGACATAAAATATTTTTGAAACCAATTAATCTTGACAAATGATTTTGTACACTCATAACTTAACTGATATTTGGTCCTTACACTATGAATATAAATATAGGCAGTATTTTGCTTTTCCTATTTTTAGTTGTATTAACGCATTTCGTGTGATTATATATCTGCAAAACTGTTTTGACGTGAACAATGTCGGTCGATATGTATGCTCTAAATGTGGTGCAAAAACCTCCAGTTAGATATATCCTTTTACTTTAAAGGTACAAAGACACTTATTCAGGAACGACTCTTTCTTTTTATATCTATACTAATATTACAAAGCTAAAGAGTTTGTTTGTTTGTTTGAACGCGCTAATCTCAGGAACTACTGGTTCGAATTGAAAAAATCTTTTTTTGTTGAATAGCTTATTTATCGAGGAAGGTTATAGGCTATATAACATCACGCTACGACCCACGGGGGCGGCGCAGTAATCATAAACGCGGGAGAAACCGCGGTCACGTCTTTTTTCTTATGACGGCACGTAGTCAAAACTTTTTTAATTATCTTTAAAACTTGTATCCTTAAATCATTTCTATCTGCTTCCAGATACCACAATCATTACTCTACAGCACAACGGACTCAGGAGTGCTACTCCAAAGTCACCCTCAAGACCTGGTGATCTCAGTGTACGAAGACGCGGCGCTGTTCCCCTTACTGCCTGAAGTGGACAACGAGGCGCGGGTGACGGGACATCGGACCAAGGACTACTACGGTAGAAGCACCAAGAGAGAAGATATGAATATGGAGATCACGTCTCCGGTCGTTGGATTTCAGTTAAGTAAGTTGTATTCTACTGTTAGTTTGCAAGTTATGAAGTCGTGAGCGTGCTTTTGGGAGAAAACTCTTCTCATAGTATTGCAAATTTTTATTTACTACTTACATAAATACAGTGTAATATGATAGCTGCCTCCGTGGCGCAGCGGTAGTGAATGCGACTGCTGTGCATGAGGTCTCGGGTTCGAATCCCGGGTCGGGTCAACAAAATGTTATTGAGTTTTTCTGTTAAGAAATCTCAATACGAGCCCGGAGTTAAAAAAAATCAGCTGTTCCATACATTTTGTCGAGGTCAAGGTCCAATTTTGTATGGAACAGCTGATTTTTTTACGCGATTTCGGCGATGTTCCAGAACAAAAGTTGTTCATGATAACAAGTCTAATCACCCCCTGAGAGATTTTCACTATATTAAGAATAACCTTGTATATCGTATGATTTGTTATGCTGCTCGCGTGCCTATGACTTTACGATCTTTTATTTTGATTAGCATGTATATGACTTGTTACATAACTGTTTAATGTTTAATTTTGTTGTGACTTCTTACGTCCGTGGGATATCAAAGGTCCGCACTGAATATTAGCGCTCTATTGTCCCTATGAACCAGCTATATAGCTGAGTGCGTACCGATTTGTCACAGATTGAATGTATAAGATTGTTTCTTGTATTTTTTTTTAAATTTATCTATTTAATGTTATTTCTTTTTATTTTGTACTGTGCGTATCTGTGGCACTTAAATTATTTTTTTCTTTCTTTCTTATTATTATTATTAAATATTATAGAACTATTATTATTTCAACTATCTTTTAACTTGATAAATTTGAGATATAGAGGTAATCGAAATCTTGCAAGTGTGTATCGACAAGTTATGTTGCTGATCGTATGACGAGGATCGGGTTTAACTTGCTTTCCATGTTTTTCTGTGAGATTAGTTTGTTAGCAATTATCTATCAGAGATTTACCTACATGGTTTGTCCTTAATGTCAATTATATTGGGTATGGTCGTGTACTTAACAAACATTCCAACAACGGATAAAAAGAACACCTAGACTCGGGACAACCATCTGTGGATCGACAACACTCGGAGTATAGTCAGTGGCGAGGCGACTTCCCCGTTGAATATTAGCAAAAAAAAGTGAAAGGAACGTCCTTCGAGCTTATGTATACACGGTGATCCTAACACACGCGAGAAGACCACTACGCCATTCGTGTAGACAAAGTATTTTCTTAATCAAAATGTATTTTTTCTCTGTTTATTTAGGGTCCGACTCGTTATTTGAATTTGGAACATTCTGGCTCCGCTAGTGGTATGATCGTTTGTGTGCTTTGTTTAGTTATACTAACGGGGTCTGCCATTGTCCGCAGACAATGCATCGCTGCGCGGCTCGCTGCTGGAGCCCATCATCGCAAGCGTGCGCGCGCGCTCGCCCGGCGGGGTGGACGGCCGCGCCGCTGTGTGGGACGCGCGGGAGCGGCGCTGGCGGGACAACTCGTCTGGTACACACGCATATAATTATATACTGACTGGAAAGCTTAGTGGTAGTGAATGCGACTGTTGTGGATGAGGTCTCGGGATCGAATCCTGGGTCGAGCCCGTAAAGAGATGGCAATTTTACGCGCTCCTGCGCTTCAAAATCGAGCCGTTAGTCCTACGCCCGATCACTTTGCCAGAATGTCGTGCCGAATTGTCGTTTCATGTGATTATGAGAGTTGTGATTACGCACACACTTGAGTTCTTGAGTGGAGACCGCGACTCGGCAAACGTAGTGTAGGACGTCCTCCGACCAGGTGGGATGACGATCTGCGAAAGACTGCAAGCTGAAGACAGGGTGCTATGGCGCTCTTTGGGGGAGGGCTATGTCCAGCATTGGACTATTATAGCCTGATGATGATGACACACTTGAGTACCATCATATCTCCAGATTGCTAGTCTCTAAATATGGCTGCCGTAACCGAAATTTGGTCTGTAAGACATTTCTTTTAAATATTTATTTTCAATAATTGCGGTGCGTGAGACGCGCGACAACTCCTTAAGATCTTCGAATATCTCAAATTAAGCAATAACATCAATAGAAGTCAACATTAATATATTATGTTTTACTTTTCAGATTGCAAAATATCCCACGTGATATCAGAAATGATAATCATGAGCTGTACCAAACTGGCTTACGTGGGGCTACTGCAAAACGTCGAAACTGGCATCTATGGCGCGAGAACCGACGGCGCAAGATTCAAGGTATCACACCCAGCCGTGTACGTAGGCAGTTTGATTCTCATCGGATGCGTGAGCTGTGCCATACTCACTTACATAATGTGCTACCCAGCTATCCAAATGGCTAAAAAAACCAAACATGCGTTAATAAACACGTGGATAGCGATAGGTCTGCTATGCTTCATGTACACTTTAGGCATTTATCAAACTGAGGATGTGAAGCTATGCCAAATTTTGGGCCTTTTAATACATTACCTATCATTGTCTTGTTTACTATGGATGTGTGTGTCTGCCAGTAATATGTATAAGTGGGTGACAAAGACCCACAATCCGGTTAGAACCCCTGAAGATGACATTCCACCCGATGTGCCAGTTCAGAAGCCTATATTAGGATTATACCTGGTTGGGTGGGGTATAGCCTTAATCGTATGCGGTATTTCCGGAGCAGTGAATCTTAAAGACTATGCTGGATATTCACAATGTTTCTTAAGCACAGCGCCTGCTTTGAGTGCGCTTTTCGTTCCTGGAGGGATTCTTTTGATATTTTTATTGATATTATTTTTATTAATACGCTGCACGATCAGAAATATGAATGTGCAGCTGTCTGAAGGCACGCAGGCGACTGAAAATGTTGACTTAGAGATGTGGGAGCCTCAAAGTAATGAAAGGGCTGAAAGAAGGAGTCTGAAATCGACTTTAGACTCTGAAGTTGAGGATATAGAACATACTCCTATCATTCAGCTGAGAGCTCAGGTCATAGTGTTGTGTTTATACATGTCTGTATGGTCTTGTGGTGCCATCGCTGTATACCGACCGCTCCCAGCCTACCTGCCGTACCAAGAAGATATTTGCAGTATAATCTATGCTGTATGCGCGACGGTCTTAGGTACCTTTATACTGTTTTTCCACGGAATAGCAAGGTCTGACGTCAGAGCTCAATGGTCACTGATGCACTGCTACTTACAGAGAAGTAAACAGTGTTGCAGGAACCGAAGTGTTTTTGACGCGAATCAGCAGAACTTGCCAGCTAACCAGACTGCCACGCCGCCCATGCAGCCGATACCAAACGATAATAGGTCACAGTCGGGCAGCCGAAGTTCTAATAGAACCAATTCTAAAACAAACAACAGTGGCACTTACAAAGCCGCAGCCGAATTAAACGGGCAGACGTTACAGAAAGATAGCCTCAAAAATATCAATGGTAAAGCGCCGAATATCAATTTAGTAGTCCTGCATAGACAGCAGTATAGATCCAACAATTCTATGATGACGTATCCCGATAATGGAACGATAGGACCTGAGATCTTTTACAATCCAAATCAAATGAACGTTGCCAAGAAGTTCTTCAAGAAACAAAGACAGAATATGAAAAGAAATTGTCTTGAATTGCCAACAAGAAGAGACTGTGACAACGATTCTCATTTCTCACTGCCTTTACCCACAAAAGAAGCTTACAACGGCGTAGCTAATATCATCAACGCTGGTTCCAAAGTGAACAACACAAATATACACGTGGAACGGTCTAACAATGGGATTAAAGAAACCAGGAATGTCCTGAATCCGAATTTGTTAGAAGAAGATTCGAAAGACAATTATAAGAGCTATTCCACCGATCGTAAGTCTTGGAACAAGAATGAGGACCCAAAAATAAGTCGCACTCAGATTATGAACATCTATACGAACGTGCCGGAGACTTTAGTGCCTCAACATCAAGTTGTTAAAGCCAATGTGCCGAAGAACTTCGACGGGCAGCGCAGTAGCGTTTCTGAAGAATGTTTACAAAGTCATGCTAGCGGACAACCAGAAATGAGGACGATTTCCCAACAGTGCAGCTTAGAATACAGTTCAGCTTCAGAAATAGCCATGCCCCACACTTGTTCTGACCAAACCCTAAACACACATTCTGAAATGACCTCGTTGCAAGAAACGCACAGTGCCTTATGTTCTACCAATGAAATCACAGACACAGAGAGCTTTGGACAGTACATAGATTACCTACAACCTAGTAAAGAGAAAGAAAACGCTATCGACAAGTCCCTTCAAGACATTTCAGAAGAATGCACCATGAACAGCGACGACATTAACCAATCAAGTACCCCACATCATATAGAAGCAGGTTCTGGAGAATTGGATAATCTACTCCAAAACCAAGATATGGAAGGTTCTAAAGACAAAATGGACGATGATAAAGATACTTTTTTCATGGCGAAAACGACTTATGATTTTGAGACTTGTAGCACGAATGCCAGTGAGCAAGGGTTTGAGAATGAGAGTGATATTTATTGTCCAAATTATCAGATGTCTGAGGTCAGTATTAGAAGTCATGGACTGTATGCTCCTTCACCATCATCCATGTGTCCAAACGAAATAAGCTTCAGCAACGAAGACGTATCAAACCTGGAAAGCCAGTATGTCAACTATGACCCAGGCTGGAGACAAACTATACAAAGCAATCCTAAATTAGGAAAGTACGTTCCAACCCCAGCTATAAGCTGTCCTGAAGTTAATAGGGATAGTAGTCCTGTCTCTTTCGCGAGTGAGATAGACGAGTTGTACACTCAGATAACGAGGCGGGAGAGTGACAAGGAGAGAACGCCGAGGAAAGAGACTGGGTTAGACGTGACACTGACCAGTGACGTCACGTTGAAGCCGGACAGTGACGGTTGCGTGAGTGAAGTGGTGTCAGATGTTGAAATAAACGGCGAAACCACTGTGTAAGTGTTTTCGGACTTAATGGAGGATGTTTGTATTTTAAAAGTGGCATTTTTGATACCTATAGTATGTTTTAGGTAAATTTCTTCCTTTCTTTAGTGTTTTGGAGTAATTTACGTGGAGTGTTATTAAGTTGTTGGGTACTGTTGAAAAGCTTGTGAGTCTAGAAAGAAAAATATTCGATATCTATAGTATTTTCTCAAGAGTGTAGTTTTATCTTTACATCCTATTATGGCGGTAATTCTAACAGATTTATGTTCTTATGTAATACAGATTAGTACTACAGATTGCTTAAATTCGTAGAGGGTCATAGCTTACATATTAGTATTGACGATCAGCGGTATTGTCACTTTTAGAAGTTCAATTGCGTCTGAGCACTAAGATCGCACTTTTTGATTAAAGTTTATACAATTTTGGTTTTGATTATGTCGATTTCATAACTATAACATGTTAAACCAACCAAAAATATGGTACATAATGACTCTAAAATGCGATTTAGTCGCTAAATGGCGCAATCTTGATACTGCGATCGACCTCAGATTCGATTGCCAATCGTTGATGCTAAGGTTGGCGTAACTACTATGGCCTACAATACCAAACTAAATAAAATAGATACATTTAAAATCTTAAATGCACAAATAATTGAATTACTGTCATAATAAGATCCTAAGAACTATATATTATGATAAAATATTTGTCTATGATTACATCGAAATGATTGTGATTTGTATGATAAAGGACTCGGCACTATGACTTCTGCCTAGCCATTAACATTTACTGACTGACACTAAAACATTACTAACATTCAGTTTTGGCGCAGATTGACAAGAAACCATGTTAAGTTTAACTGATAAAGTAAAATGCACCTTATTCATATGGATGTAAAGTTGAAATTGCATTTTTACTAGCTTTTGTCGGTTTCTTTTGGGAACAGTACTTTTTTCTAGAGTAAATGTACTTTTCTGTACTTCTGACAACGAGTATGTAAAATTTCATAAAGATAGGTCGAGTAGTTAAGGCGTGAAATCGTGACAAACAAATTCACATTCGCATTTATAATATTAGTTGAATGTAGCGACTGCTTTTTAAAGTTCAATCTCAATGACTATTTAGTACCAAAATCGTTCTGCCACCTTTTTGGAGGTATATTGACAATTTTTTTATCTTTTTATTTTGAAAAGGTTCGTCAAACTGCGCCGGGCTATACATACTGTTAGTGCCATTTAATATAATTGCTGTAATGATGTTGTTTACAATTATATGTTATTTAATTTTTATTTATATCAGTAGTTAATAGTTGAGGGGACTCACTGGCACTAGTCTAATCGTTGGCAGATTATGAACATGTATCGACGAAAATATAATTTGAAAGTCCTAAAACCAGGCTTATTATTACGTGGGATCTAAAATGTAAGTGCTGAAATATTGATATAATACACCTTTGCTATGAGGACATGTAGGCATTAGTCTGTATGCATCCATGTTAGAAATGGAAGCAAACCTGTCTGGAAACCATCGATCAAATATACCATAGATGCACGATCGTCGCTCGAAAAACGGCCCCAACAAAACTGTGCATAAATCAGTCGTATGCGCTATATTATGCACCTGTCCCACTCACTCTTGCGTGCGCTGCCCGTAAGCGAGAGCGAATCGACACCATTATTACGGTGGAGACCGTACCATATACTTAGTACGCTTGCGTATCGCGAGTAACACACTTAGGACGCTTTACATTGACGCGTTTTAACTAAACTATTACAAAATGTTTCTCAGTGGGCGTTCAATGGTTATTCCGGTTTATTTCCTGGACTGCATAATAAATGCAGACACTTATAAGTAGTACTGGTCAGTGCCACATATTGACGCAGTTTTTGTATAAGAATGTGCATCTATGGTATATTTGATCGAAGCTGGAAACGCACAATTTATTTTAGGTTTTCTAATAATATACATATAAAAGAAAAAAACATATAAAGATAAAAGAACTACTTCGTTTTACATTTTAGTAAAACGAAGTAGTTCTTTTATCGACTCGGTAATCGAACCAATACTTATACATACTCACACCATTTGACTATCGAGGCAGCTCATCATTAAAATACTTAACTAAGTACTTACCTTTATAAATGTTGTATTTTCGTTACATAAAATCCAATAAGACTGATTTTGGCATCTATATTACAAATCAATATATAATTTTAAACAACATCAGTCAGCGAACCTTGTATAATTTCTTGAATAGCATTTAAGTTGTATAATTATGTTAAACTGTATAGTTATTTATTATTAAGTTTAAACAGTCTGAGTAGAGAGATAATGCTTGTGTTGTGTAAAAATGCTTGAGTTACTAAAATACGTAAACTTCAATAATTCTATAAAAATCTTCTTGTGATCTTATTCTTCCAAGGTCTGTATAGTTGGATATGAGAGCAATAGTCTACGCTGTAGAGAGGTATATCGATGGCTCTTTTACTCTCATTTTAATCGAGCCAGACCTGATTCATAACTTTGTAGTAGGTATGAGTTTTATAATGTTTGTCGTCATCGACGAGCAGTCTGTCTCCAAACAAGTTTACATCGACAAAGCTATTCATAAACATACATTATAGAACGAGCTTTATAACACGTATCTACTTATATACCATAGTTACGGATAACCTAATGGATAGATACGACAATATATCGGTATCATATAACTTATAAGTACCTTTTGTAGGTATTTATTCGGGCAATTAACCTTACACTGCAGGTTTACCGAATACCTACAAAAGGATTGTAAAGTGATTTCATATTAATTGAAATGATTGAATCATTGAATTAACTGTCGCTATGAAAATTCTAAACAAAATCTTTCAATCCGAATCGATTCATTTGATTTGTAGTTATAATTTATATAGTCGATAAGATATCGGTACGGTATCGGTTATCTTGTTCATATGCGCGGTATTAGAGTCAACGATCTACCCACATTTGTAAAGTTGTCATTTTGCCGATAGTGCGAAGAAAAATATCATGTAAAACAAAAGTAATGTGCCAAAATCTAATACAATACTCGTTATCATTTTGTACTTAGTTTACAATACTGTATTTGTATAAATTGACTGAGAAGACCACTCGCCTTAAGTCTAGTCCATATCGTGAAGTAAGGGGTGAATATTGAAACTGAACTCTAATTATATTGAAACACGGTGCATTTTCAAATAGCAATGTGCTTACTAAAGAATTATTTTTTACTGTAAGTTACTACCTTTGTATGTAAAAGAAGACATTAGAACGACTTTTTCAGCGTAAAATAAATGTTTGAAAGAAGACTATTCTGAAAAGAAAAATCTGTTTCATATGGTAAAGTGAGGTGTTAAACTGTTTGTGAGGTTTTCTAACTACCTTGGATTGACTGCTATGGCCAATCGCTCTTATTCCAATTAACAGCTTTTTAAGTCTGAAATACGTCGTCATAAATGTACAGTGTAAAGAAATTTGAATATTATGCCACAAATTTTCCACGTAAGGCATAATTTGGAGTTGTTTTTGTAAATCATAACTTAGTTAAGTAAGCTAATACTTTTCTGACGATAAGACTTAGTTTTAAAGTCAATCAGCTGTAAAGTTTCAAGTATATCCTTTACGTCACACAGGGTCAATAATTCACCCCTTACAGAGGTCTCATTTTGTATCAAACCCATCTCATTTTTGTACAAGTTTTAGTGAGGTACAGAGCGAAATGTTCAGAGTGTAACGATTCGTGCCTACTATATGTCTGGCCTAAGTATGTATGACTTTTATATATGTATAACAAATGAGATCGCCTATATACATATATAATTCTAAAAGGTGCAATGAACTGTGTAAATAGATAACCTTTTTGTTTGTGAAATTATTTGCTTTACGTAAACGACAATTGGATAATATGTTATCTTTGTATTTTGAGGGTACATTAATTAATGATGAAATGAAATTACATTGATTAAACTTCGAAATCAAGTGGCGATGTCATTTACAAATAATTGACCCTATTATTTTCATTTTTGTACTTCAATACATATTTAAAATTCTTATTAATAATCGCAGGATATAGGCTCTGGAGTGATAATTATCTCGGTTGCCATAGTAACATTTCCTTGATTATAATACCTCGAAAAAGCTTGGGTATCTCATTTGTTATATCATAAAACTCTTAATATCAGTCATAGTTGAACCGCGTTGAGATTTTAACATCAGCGATAATTTTGTAATATATACAGAAAGAATTCGGTTCTCACAGATTACATGTATGATTAGATGAATGGTTCACTAAAGCGCGATAAAAATCAACTCATTGATGTGTGCGTACTGAAAGTAAAAAGTTAATCGGTTGGTGTCGATTAGTGCATTCGCCCAACTTGATCCAAAATCGTGTGCATTTTACTGGCCTTCTGTGCCCACGCAATTTGTGGTTCGATGACAAACTATGACTGATATTAAGGGTTTATGTAGATGAATATGTAGTATAATTCTCTATACAGCTAATGTGATATAAATCTTCCTTTATTTGGCGCAGTTGAATGCGCGCGTAGAGTAGATCGCTCTATATTATAATTATATTATATGAGATTTGTGAATATTATATTGATAGTGGAAATTTATGAATGGTTAGCTTTTTGTGGAGCATATTGCGTATTAAAGAGGCGTTTGCACTTGTTTTTGTTTTATTTTATTAATGTTGAACAACGTTACAACGGTTTTTACTTAGTGGCTGATCATTTACAAAAAACACGAACACATTAAAAGAATAGTGTGCTTCCACTCGTTTCTAAAATGTACCTGGTGGCGCCACCTGGTGTAATATTTTGACACTTGCAGATGACGTACAACCAGTTTTTCGGTAAGTATAAAATATTTTCGATCAGCTTTATGAATGAAATTAAGCGTTTAACCTCTCAACCAATCCAGTTATCAATAATACGAAAATACAAAAAAGCTATTCAAGCAAAAGAAGCCTCTCATAACAAAATTTACGTTTTAAATAGTCTAGTGACGCTCGGATGCCGGCCTCCTAGCGTTGATTGAGAGGTTAAAAATGAATATGTACATGAAAACAAGTATAATAAAAAGAGTTATTAAAAAGCATCATTATATTAAAATAACACATTCAATAGCAAACATAAAACACCATTGATACACATGCTTCATACATACTCCAATTATTAAAGTAATTAAACAAAAGTTTAAGATAAACATAATAAAATAACATCATCAATAAGACAAAATAATTATAACTAAAATGTACAATAATTATATCGATGCATAATTAAAACATTTTAAAAGCATAATTATTTATTTACTTTTATGGCACTGTTTGGGCACACTAATTAAATAATCATTATTATATATTATCTCTATATTATTATATTAAAATATAAGATATAGGAACTTATAATCATTAGATATATCAATATTTGCCGAACAATCTTACCTGCTTAATATGTCACATTAAGTAAAGGACATGTGAGTCGATGTCCAGTACTTTACGCTTTAGATGCAGTTATGTAACGGTAAAAATGTGAATTGTACCCATAATATATAGAGAGACATAACCTAAATTTATTAAAATCAGCACTCCTTCAAGTTGTATCTAACACGATTTCGCAAGTGGTGCTTATGACTCTTTATATTTAAATCGTCGAAATATCTTTTATTTGTATTCATTGTATCTCATCTTAATGAAAAAGGCCATAGCTAAAAATTTTTGTTTTACTTTCGAGCCTAGTTTATTACGAAGGCATTCACAAAATTCCTGCACATTGTTATACGAATCATATAAACCTAAAATTACTTAGAATGTAGTGAGACTTTACGTCGCATAATTTATTAATATTTACACACCAACACCTACAAACAACACTCAAATATCATTATTCAGACAAACTTATCATATTTAACGACTTTGTGACGTTATATTTCATAAAAATATCTAAAATTTCAATAATTTAATGTAAGATCATCTGTACAATTTAACAACAACTTTGTGGAATCTACAGTCACGCTTGTGTAGGTGGCAGCACTAGTCTGGCAGTGAGCTCGCGCCCTCTGTCGGCGACTGCTCCAAACACGCGCCCCATTAGACCTCGCGGCATTTCTTCCGCTAACTTCTCTTTAACTGTAAATAAAAATTGTCTTATTACATATTTATCTCTAAGCAGAATGGCAAAGATAAATTATTATTTTTAACAACTGACAGCATGCATGGCTGGCAATCAGAGTCAGGGTTTTTTTCCAGACGGAATAAAATAGGTATGAAATAATTTTTACCAAATAATGGTGCCGACTCTGGGCGTTTTTTGGGTCCATTGTTCCAAATAAGGATATAATAATTAAGCTTTTAACCGCTTACGTCGGATTAATCCTACAAATATTTTCGTGTCCATTTCGCCAGCGTCGTATATTTCCGACCAGATACCACACCTTGTTTAATCGGCTTTTTTATTTAATTACGGTGTTTTCTATCAAAAAAATGTTTATATTGTGTAAATGGATAATTAAGTAATCATTTACAATTGAATACACTTTAGTCTCATAATTAGAAGTCCTAAAAATAAGTATTTATTTTTGTAAGTATTTATTTTCGATTCACTGTGCCGGGCGCTGGGGGCACGACAACTATTATGAAATGGGGCGGTTAAAAGGTTAATAATTCTTTCTTTATTATATGTTGATTAAATTAGCAACAGCCAATCCCAAATCACTTAACATGAGCTTGAGAAACCGGTTCTAGTTGTATTATAAATAGGCAGCTGTTAATTTCGTTACTTACCTATAAGAAAGTCGATAAGCACATCAGACAGCTCCTTACTCCCAGGTTCGGCTTGTTTCACGAGTCTTAACGTGGAAGCAGTACAATGTTGCGCACTGGCCACTAATTGGGCAGCAGAGTCCTTGTTGCCGACTAGTAAAGCCGCTGGAGATGTTCGAAGACCTGGCTTCACCTGCCACCATGCTGCTCCTGCAAAGAAATAATTCTGGATAACTTCTATTTGACGCAGCTTCCATTTAACCTGGGGTCAGCCAAAGAAACTTTACAATGTGAATCAAATAGTTGTGATGCTGATACATAGGAAGGATCTTTCGACTGGGTGATCGTGGCTAACAGGCTGGAAACTTGAATGTACATATGTATAGTAACTGGTTCTGCAAATTTCGTTTGCGCGATTCAGGATCCTGGTACCTACAACTTTTTCGGATTGATGAATAATTGTAAGCAGCACCAGGTCTTATTGCAAGATGTAATTTTTTTGTGGATCCCGCCACGGCAATATTATTGAGTCGTTCACATTTCTCCTTTATCAAAGTAAAGGAAGTTTATTTGTACCTAGTTACAATGGACCTGCCTAGTATTTGGATATAATAATTTTGGTACGTTTTCCGATATAAATAGAAAGGATGGTTAACTAACCTCTTACATAGTTAAGCGCGCCTGTCCAGTCACAGGCTCTGGAACTGGTCCATTTTCCTTCTCTGTCTTTCATTTCGCCTTCAGCCAGCCATCGCTCGGGGAAGTGAGGCCACTGTAAGAACAACATAGTAGTTTTAGAGTTTGCAGTCTAATGTGTCGGAAACATAAAAAATACAAATTTTAATAAGTATATCATACGGGTTATGCGATAGCTCAGTGGGGAGACCAACAGACTGCAATGCAGAGGGTCTCGGGTTCGAACCCACGTCGCGCACCTCTGACTTTCGGAAGTTATATGACTTTTCGAAATTATGTGCGTCTTGATTAACAATTATCGCCTGCTCCGTGCCTCGGAGAGCACGTTAAGCCTTCGGTCTCGGCTGCCATGAATATCTATGGCAGTCGTTATTGGGAAGTCAGTGCCCTCTAATATCCTGACACTGGTCTAGCTTTAGGGTATCGTTAGCCTTCGGGTTGCGTAGGTCAGATGGCAGTCGCTCCGTGTAAAAACTGATATCCAGTGAAATCCGGTTAGACTAGAAAGCCGACCCCAAGTGACTTGGGAATAATAAAGACTAAGGAAGAAGAAGAAAATAGGTACGGGTTACAAGATATAAATATACGTGTTATATGACACATTACTTATCACATTTCTTGCGTTGCCGAGGTCTATTAGCGTTAGTGAACATAAAATAAAATACCATTACCACGAAGCGAGCACTTGGTTCGTTCTCTCGGTTTCAATAAGTTCGCTCCCGTAAAACAGACAAATTAAATCAGCCTGTTCTGTGCTCGCTACTCTTACGTGGGACTTAAAACACAATTGCTAAATGTGAGTATATAGGTATCTCTGTCAACTCATTTGGGGATATGCAGTCATAAGTTTGTATATGAGTATAAGTACTTAGGTAGTATTTACATGCATAAAGGAGTATGGGAAAAGTACTTATAAAATAACAAACCTGTATAAAATGTAGCACTCTGTGACAGAAGGCTGCTGGGGGATACTGCCAGTAAAGGTTCGGGTGTGGAGCGTCGATGACTGCGAACTTACTGATGAGAGGACCTCGCGAATGTACGAGGTACCTGCGGACAACGATAACATATACATAATAATATGCGTGTTGTAATTATAAAAATATACAAAGATAAATACACAAATAAAAATTAGGCTGCCGAGTCATCTCTCGTTAACACGTTCCCTGTCCAATGACTCCAAATGAGTCACGTTTGTACCAAACTCATGTGTCCATGACTCTGGTTGGAGTCATAATCCAAAAGCAAATTTGATTCTTTTTTTTTCATTTATTTCACTGGACGTATGAATAAAAGCAAAAAGATTCTCATCGACGTATGGTTAGATAACAAGGCTACCGAAAATTTTAAGCCCATCTTAGCATTTTTATATTTTACTAGATGTTCCCGCGGTTTCACCCGCGTGTATCGTTACTGCGCCGCCTCCGTAGGGCGTAACGTGATGTTATATAGCCTCCCTCGATAAATAGGCTATTCAACACAAAAAAAAAATTCAAATCGAACCAGTAGTTCCTGAGATTTGCGCGTTCAAACAAACAAACAAACTCTTCAGCTTTATAATAGTAGTATAGATTGTCAAGTTAGGACGAAATTGTAGGTGGATTTACGAATACATTTTTAACTTTTGTTCTGGGACAGCGAACGAAAGACATGTGTGAAATTTTCATGCAATTGCATGGAACAGTGTGTGATTTTGTTGTTGTTCCAGCTTCAGCATGCTATAAGAGCTATTATGTCCTTTCAACATTGCTTAACTATTGGCCAACTGCTTCAGTGGCGCCAGCGGTAGTGAATGCGATTCCTGTGTTGTGCCAAAGTTCTTTGGATTTTTGGTCGAGAAGCAGTGCTCAATACGGGGACAATTATTTGTGTGTCCACACATTGACCTATTAACAAAGCACATATTCTTCAGAGACTGGGTGTATTTTGTGTCCAATAATTGTATCTATTAGGTACTCCTCGGGACACAAGGTGGTGAGTTATCTTTTCATATTTGGGCTGAGTGTAAAGTAAATTGTAAAACCATATACTTAAACTATAAAAGAACACGTATAAATAGTTCAAATTCCAAGATTATGCAATCCTCTAGGATATTAGACAAACTATTTATTAATCAGTTAATATTATCAGTATCACGCCATGCACGTAATCTACGAAGAGTGAAAATACAATGAGTTGGCGCCGCGCGTCATTATCTGCCCCCAATCTTGAACTTTAAACCCGATACGGTGTTGCGACCGATAAGCAATGCACTTGATAGCTATGCATTAATTGATTTCAGTTTATTATATTGAATAAACTGAAAAAAAGATAATATAGAACTCAATATATGATTCTTGTTGTCTTGTCTTTTTAACACGCTATTATTAGCTTGGTATGTATGTATGTAACGGAGTCCTTTGAACGTGATTTTCACCCCTTTCAACCCGACGGATTGATTTGAAACTTTGCACACTTATCAAGGACCGATGACAATACAATAATTTAGAAAAAAAGAAAAGTAAATAATAGTTTAAAACACTAAAAAACACGCTTTATAAATATAAAATAATATAATTTAATAATTTAAGGTAAAAAAGCGTGGGGTGGTAACCATCAAAATATCTTAGAAAGCACCCCACGCTTTTTTACATTAAAAATAATAAAATAAACAGGTCCCACTGCTGGGTACGGGCTTCTTCTCTTAATATGATATGGGTTAGGCTGGCCTAGTGCGGATCAGCAGACTTCACGTGTCTTCGAAAACATTATCGAGAATTCTCAGACATGCAGGTTTACTTACGATGTTTTCCTTCACTGTTACTACGCACATAACTTCGCAAAGACTGAGGTCTGTGCCTTGAGATCGAACTCCTAGAAAAAAGATGTCTTATCTGTGTGCAGACCAACGGTTTCCAACTAGCCTATCGTTGCTGCTGAAAAACAACTTGACGACATTTAAACTAGATAATTATTATAGCCTATTTTTATTAGTAGACTAGATGTTCCCGCGGTTTCACCCGCGTTTATCGTTACTGCGCCGTCCCCGTGGGTCGTAGCGTGATGTTATATAGCCTATAGCCTTCCTCGATAAATAGGCTATCCAACACTAAAATATTTTTTTAAATCGAACCGGTAGTTCCTGAGATTAGCGCGTTCAAACAAACAAACTCTTCAGCTTTATAATATTAGTATAGATAACCGGTATTACGTACATTTGCCACGTCATGATCGCATCGACGTATATCCTCGTCAATATTGATAAACTCTAGACAACCTTGGAAGTGGCAGTAGTCCAATGGATAGTGCATTAGAATTACCTACAATCGAGAAGTCATAGGTTCAATTCCTATTACTTGTACTACCGACGCGTCGGACGGCAACGAGAACACACTCCTGACACAAGTAGGTACCTATTTAGTTTAGTTGGAACTTATTAACCCATAAGAATACCTACTCGTGCTCGAGAACCTAAATTGGTAGGTTTTCCTACTAATCTTAAAAAAATATGTATATTATATATTATTATGATTAGTGCCCTAGTGGCTTGGGGGTGCCTGAAGGGGGGGGTTCAGGCAATAGCATTATTGGTAAGACCAAGCCTAATAATTTCTCTTGCGACCCAGGGTAAAGACACTAACTGTATAAGGTCTTCCAGACCGACTTTCGGTAACGACAGCCAATCTTAACGGAGGCCGGTTACCTGACAAGAGATGTTATAGTGTATAAGTGTGTACGCAAACAAGTGCTCTTTCTGTTCCCTAACTCTCATGATCCGATAGGATGGCAATCCGACACGACCGGAAAGAGATCAAACGCAAGATCAACAGCTTTATGGGCTTTCCGAGGCATGTGGGTGTCTTACGCTGCCAACTGCCTAACTCCAGGCTGCTATTGAGATTTCTTAGCGGTCTTTTTTGCTGGCTTGACCACTGCAGGATAGTCTTAACATCTCAGGCATAGACATCCGCCACGGCCTTAACTCTAGGGATTACATCGAGAGTGTAATAACCACATCTGCACGCAAACTCCGGATTCTAAACAAGGTGCGGCGTTTCTTTACTCCTGAACAGCGGTATTTGCTGTACAAGGCTCAAGTCCGTAGCAGCATGGAGTACTGTTCGCACCTTTGGAATGGTTCCGCTAAGTACCTACTTGATGCCTTAGATAAACCGCAGCGTCATACCGTACCTATAATCGACAGCCAGGAGGTTACGAAGGACACCGAACCGCTACAACTTCGTAGAGACATTGCGTATGCCTTAGCGTATTCTATCGCCTCTATCATGGTGAAAGCTCCGATGAGTTATTTGACCTCATCCCACCTTCCACCTTCCGTTTGAGACCCACACGTGCCGGTCTTCGTAACCACGGATGGGACGGTTAGCACAATCCCGTCTCGCACCAAAAGGTTCAGCAATTCCTTCTTATGCCGTACCATACAACTTTGGAATGGTTCTCCGGCACATGTGCTCCTTTCTACGACATTGGGTCCTTCAAGCGTAGTGTGAAGAAGCATCTGGTCAGACCGGCTTGACACTGACGAGAACGGCTAGAAGACATCTATCTTCTCCTCGTCGTCACTGTCTCTGGACTGTAATTGGGCTTTCCATCAGGTCCGTTACAACCAATTTGCCGTGTCAATATTTAACAAAAAAAGATTCGAACCCGGGACCTTACGCACAGCAGTCGCATTCACTACCGCTGCGCAACAGAGGCAGTCAACTGTATGAAAAACGGATACATTAATTGTTTGCGGCTTGGGTTGCGTTTTGCGCGGAACAGTAGGTAAGTTTTTCTAGAGTAGAGGTACCGTTGGTTTTTTCTGTACCTCTGACACGATTGAGTAATTAAGGCGCGGCAGCGGAACAAACCAGCACGACCCTCTTTGTACTACATAATTTAAAATCTCTAATAATCTAATTTAAAAAATACCAACGGCACTAATTTGAAAAGTACCAACGGCACTAATTTGAAAAGTACCAACGGCACTAATTTGAAAAGTACCAACGGCACTAATTTAAAAAGTACAAACGGCACTAATTTGAAAAGATCGTGACTGAAGGCATGTACAACGTGTTTGCATAATAATAAGATTATTTTGAATAATGCATTTTAACGTGTTATTAATGACTCAGATAGATTTATTATGATTCAATATTAAGACAGTTTTCCTCATGATTTACATTTTCCGAATCACATATTATGATAATACGTATATGACTTCATAAGGGGATAAGTATTCAATCAATTATGACTAATGGGCTTAAAGAATGCATTCGCTTAGATAAGCGTATGAGCAAGCGTGTCATCGGTCACAATATTTCCAAAAAAACATGGAGACAGATAAATGGATTTACCGTACCGATACCTATTTTTGTTCAGGCAAAATACCCGATAGGTAGCAAAAAACCCGTAAGATATTTGTCCCGAGAAAAGATTGAAATTCTGCGTATTGGAAGAGGCGTCTAGTTCACTTAAACCATTGCCGTTTATGCAGTCAATAATTCTGGGGCATTTTGCTTGGAGTAGTCTCTAATTACACGACATTATGGTGTGAGTAAGAAAAATTCAAAATTAGTGTTACTTTAATCAAATCCAGTGCAAGAACTCCTCGTCCAGAACTTCTGCACTGCCGCCGTATCTTATAATGTAGGTACTATGGCTCTTTAAAATCATACTTCATGCATTCATAGATTCACGATTGTTTCTCGAAAAGGTAGCCTACCTACCCAGTTACTGCAATGTTAGTGGCAATTCGGAATACTTCATTAAATTTTCGTGGCGCAGCGGTATTGAATGCGACTTCTGTTCATGAGGTCTCGGGTTCGAATCCCGGGTCGGGTCAACAAACAGTTATTGGGTTTTTCTGTTAAGAAATCTCAATAGCAGCCCGAAGTTAGGAAGTTGGCCGTGTTAGACACTCCCGTGCATTGAAAAGCACGTAAAGCCGTTGGTCCTGCGCCTGATCTTTCTCCGGTCGTGTCAGATACCGACCCATCGGATCATGAGAGTTAAGGAACAGAGAGTGCACTTGTGTTTGCGCACACACTTGTGCACTACAATATCTCCTGAGCAGATGGCCAGTCTCCGTTAAGACTGGCCGCCGTAACCGAAATTCGGTCTGGAGGACATTATTATAATAATTATTTCAAGAAACTCTAAATATGGCTATTTACAAAAGCGTTTCTGATAGGGTCAGAGAACTTCTACCTAGGTCACCTGTCTTATTCACATTTGTCTTAAATATTTTCTTGACTTAATATTTTGTCGCTCATTTCTTCATCGTGCCCTACATCAATTATTCCCCAAATCATCTTAGCTACGCTTTCCTCAATTCTGTCACTAGGTATGTCTATTACGCCATTTATTATATATAATTAATTTATATTAATGATATAAAATTAATCTGGAGATAAGTCAAGTATTGCTTGAGTAATCTACAGATTAATTAGTCATTTCGATTCTTGTAATTGACATCTTTACCTGCGGATTTTCGTTTGTCCGGTTGGTTTGCGGTTTACAATTATTGTGGTTTCTAATCCCAGAATGAGTAATGTGTTATTAAGTATTTCTTTTTGGAAACACGCTAGGAATATGAAGTCTGTCTGGAGTCTGGTAATAAGCACAGCAGACACACAATGGCTCAATTCCTATAGTGAGGGATCTAAAAAAGGTCTGGTGAAATTTGGGTGTAATTGAGGAGATATTGAATTGAATAGATATATTGAATTATTACCCTTCGAAGTGAGTCTATTTATATATGTATCATTGTCAACGTGATGTAAATATTTAATCACATGATGGGCTGATGGTATTGGTGAGGCCAGACGCATGGCAGACGACGCCGACGCCCTACATCGGTCTGTTATCGCTACAGATAATACTACTGTCTGTGTGTTATGATTAGTTATTGTAAAGTTTGTATTATTGGTATTATAAAGTAGGTAAGCGTAAGGCCTCTTGTGCACGCTAAGAAATTTCACCGTGTCTGCTACAGATAGGACCAATTCATACTGTACACGACAAGAATTTTGTCGGATCTAGGCACGAAAATTTATCGTCTCTACTGCAGACAAGACTAATAGGAACATGTAAACGATAAGATTGTTTTCGGGCAGTCGTGCGTAGGGTGTGATAGACTAGACAAGTCTGTTATTAATTTTCGTTCGTTTGTGAAGAAAATGTTAACTACGTTCACGCAAATAAACGTACAAAAACTAGCTGAACCACCTCATCTACCCCGCCCCCCACCGCACCGCAGCAAAACGTCGCGCGTCGTGTCTAGCGCAGACAAGATATTTTTTTCTTGGTCAGCGCCGAAGCAGTGTACACGGTTCGTGTGTAGAAACGACACGAATTCTTGCATAGGCTCGGCGACTGTACTTAGCGTGTACAAGAGCCCTAAAAGGCACGAGACTAGACGAGGTCAACCGAATAAATCTGAACATACGTCGCACGTCAAGCGATGATCGCTTTTTGTTTATGTGGTTGATTGGGCGTGCGAGTAAATAGCTGTAGTACAATTTCTAGCGGAGCTAAGCTAAATAAATTATCTAAAACGCTGGGCAGCGCATCTTTAAAGTTTCTTACCAGGTGCGATAACACAATCTGACTCCACGCCGCGTAACCGTGAAACAAACGGAGATCTTGCCCACAACTGAACTTTGTAACTAATAAAGATAGCAAACAATTTTATATTCTTTCGCAGACGTTAATTATTATAATTAACTGAGGTTATTAATCTTTTTATAACGCAATATATTATGAACAAAAGTTATCGTTTATGTCAATCAACAGGATAGTAAAATTACTAATTACCTGTTTATTTAGTTACTATATTATTGTACTTTTGTTTACGAGTATTTACACTTTTCTGCCTTCCGTGCTACTGAGATAAAAACGTCAAGAAGGAATTGAAAGTATGTCTTCAGTCGAGATGCTTCGAGTCAAGAAAAGAGAAAGGTAGCTAGTCTACCATTTTAAAAGCTGCTTTTATAAGGTAGAACTGCTTCAGCGTGAATCAACATGACTCGACCAGGCAAATACTATCAAGTAATATCGACGAAAAGGGCCCAGTCCCCCTTTTGGATAGGGATCCAAAAGGGGGACTGGGCCCTGTGAAGAAGGCAGGTGGAAAGAGGTTGGGGAAGGAAGGGTCCTTCCCCAACCTCTTTCCACCTGCCTCCTTCACATAGGATACAGACACTGCTTACTATCAGGCAGACCGTGTGTTGGTCTGCCATCGACATGGTTTACAGTAGGCAGTAGCTTGGTTGTGTTGCCTCGTAGTTTCGGTATTGTTAAGAAGATTCCGACCAGGTAGGATGACGATCTGCGAAAGACTGCAGGCAGATGCTGAATGCGGCAAGCTGAAGACAGGGCGCTATGGCGCTCTTTGGGGGAGGGCTATGTCTAGCAGTGGACTATTATAGCCTGATGATGATGTTGATGATGATGAAGAAAATACAGCTATGCTTATGAGCGGTGGTTATCGCTTATTATAAGTTGAATCATTAGGCTCAACAGTCGCCAACAGTAATACATATAATATAAAGACTTACCAAGTAAGCATGCCGCCAATCCCGAATCCAATCACCACTGCTTGCTTGTTCTCTGACACCCCAAGAGCTCCAAGCAGCGCTGACAACTCCTCCACTGCTCTTGGAGGGGACAAATCGCTACGTCCACCTCCTTCACTGCCGCCCGTTCCTCTCAGATCCAGGGTGACCACATGATGACCAGTTTCCGCTAGTCTTCGGACCAAAGCGACCCAGTTGGGCGCCCACATTGTCCCACAATCTGGTGCGTTTTTGAGTATTATAACTGTTTCGCCCGACCTTGGGCCTGTTTCTACGTAGTGGTATTTGACTCCCTATAACAAACATTATTTTGGTTTGTCTTAGTTTTACTGTTTATGTTAATGAGAAAATATTATACGTGAGAAAGTTGCCGATATTAACGATATGTAACAATAATTAGTATTGCCTCGTACATATTTGTTAATCTTACTGTTCTAGGTTCGATACAGCTGCGTCTGACAATGTGTTTCTAGGTTCTTTTTTAGCTAAAACTTATCAATAGCAAGTAGGTATTTTAGAATTAGTTACATATTCTTAAGAAAAAGCTGAACAGTTAACAGACTATACAGCTTCTTTTTCTATTCGTTCTACAACAGTAGGAGCCGGGTGTCGGCACGGAGCAGGTGATAATTGTCAATCAATACACACATAATTTCGAAAACTCATATTATAAGTTCCGAAAGTCAGAGGCGCGCGACGTGGGTTCGAACCCGAGACCCTCTGCATTGCAGTCTGTTGGTCTCCCCACTGTACTCACACACTGTACTTTGTACTCTTACTGACTTGTACTCTCACTAATTGACTACTATAGTTTTTAGAAAACTATTAAATTCTTCGTCAAAATTTGCATATTTTGAAAATGCCTGTAATGTACGTTAATCACGTCTACAGGAATTTGAAATAGCAGGCATATAGAAACACCACATATTTAAACATCACACAAACTATATATACTGCTAAAAGTATTCGTAGCTATTATATCCGATTTAATTCTCATTTAAATAGTAGATAATAAATGGCTTTTCTTAGAATTCAATCTATCAGCATAGCAAATTACATGAAAATGGTTACAGCTGTTTAATCCAAACAGAAGTAACGAACGCATTAACATGCCAACAAACAAACAAAAAAGATTCATACGAACTCTTTTCTGTCTCTTTTTCATTAAAATAATTCCAGTGGGCGGTGTAACAAATTTTGTATTATTTACATTCATAACAGACCTACTTCTAAAACAATCCATCTAATCATAACAGAGCCATAAATAATCATGTATTAATTAATCTGTAATGGTTTCTCACACGGCATTATGTTTTTATTACTCAGTACCTACCTATATATTTCCTTGAATTTTGTAAACAAATGCAAAATGGCAAATGTTGATAAATAAAATAATCTAAATAAAGCGTAAAGAAAAATTGATAACATTTACACATGAAATATAAATTTTATAAAATTAATAAGAAGACAGTTATTAGTATATTATCAAGGTAGGCAACGTGTATTGATCCAGGTATAGATGTATTTATTTTGTAAGAACTCACCATAACTTTGATATAACAATGCGTTCCAACAGAAGAATCCACAGTAAGTTCAACAGACGGAACACTTTTATATTGCCTCCTGTGTCCTTTCCACAAACTTTTCACAGACATTTCAAATATTTGCCACACACCCACAAACACACATTTTAGTATTAATTCTACTGCTTGCCACCCCAACACTACTTGTAGAACTTTCATTTTTCTCGCGCCCATTTTTCTTGAAGTACGGAACTTATTATATTGAAGTAATAAGTATGTATATGTGGCGACGATCTCAAAGGTCTGGTATAAATTGCTCCACTCGCCGCGGACGACGCATTCTTATCAATTTTATCGGAGGTTTGTCCAAGCAAACGGATATCGAATGTGTTCGATAACAGACTATCTGTCAAAGTGCGTTCTCTATCGACGCTTGCATTTATTTTTGTCTTTTTTACTCTTAAATAATGGTGTATAAGTTTGTCTCTTTCGTTGTTTTGTTTACGCGTTGCATTTTGTTGTCTACCCACAAAAAATGTTGTGGATTTCGTCGTCTAATTTCGTGCATACATAGATAGTATCTATAGGAAAGCAAGGTAATCCTATCCTAACTAATATTATAAATGCGAAAATGAGTTTGTTTGTTACGCTTTCACGTCTTAACTACTCAACCGATCAACAGTACAGAATAGGACATAGGGTACCTTTCATCTAGAAAAATAACTGTTAACCTAACCTAACCTACATTTACGCGAGCGAAGCCGCGGGTGAAAACTAGTAAAATATAATTGAATCTAATATCTTCGTTCAATGTCCAAGGTATTACCCGTTTTGTTATTTATATCATGTTAATTATTTAGATAGTCTAATTTCCTCCAGCCACCCTGAGGTTTTACCTGAGGGTAGTGGACTTCGTGGGCCTGCTCACCACCCGTTCAGCTGGTGCTGAACGGGTGGTGAGCAGGCCCACGAAGTAAGAAGAATGACGCGGCGTGCGTGTTACCACGCGCGCCTCTGTGTCGTGTGTCTCTCCCTTCAAGGGGACAGTAGGGTTAAGTTTCAGTTGTATATAAAGTACTCTGTGGGGTTAAGTGACCAAAGTCTCTTTTCGTGAGTGGCCTGTCGTTTAATACGGGCGCGGCGCGGCGCGGCGCGGGCCGAAACCTAAGCGGGATCGCGATTGCATGTGAAAGTAATTCGCGCGATCCCGCCGACTATGGTTATGTCGAGGAAAACCGTGGTAGGTTTAGTCGGTATTCCGGGAGGTCCGTTTTCATCGTTTCAACATTTTTCTTTTACCCCGGTGAGTCCGACATAACCCCTCCGCCCGCTCCGCGGAGGAGAATGCATCAATGTATATTCCCGTAAAAAAAAACGTGGTCTAATTTATTTATATTTTGATTCTTAATTCGTCATATTTAACTCTGACACTAACCAACACAACAGCGTGACAATTTTTCTTTCAGCTATTTATCAGGGTTTGAATTGATTCGAATGCACAATAGCTCAAATCCTAACTTCCTAATCCTAATCCTAACTTCCTAATATTATAAAGGCGAAAATGAGTTTGTTTGTTTGTTACCTTTTCACGCCTAAACCACTGAACCGATCATCGTGAAATTTTGCATATACGTTGTCAGGTGTACAGAAACGGACGTAGGCTACCTTTCATCCCGAAAATAATTACTGCTACCGAGGAAAACAATAATAACGTTCTAATGATAATAGATGGCGCCACGTGTCTTTCGAATCATGATTGAATTATATTATTACAAGCAGAGTACAACCCGAATTGATTGTCAAATTCTAAATTAACGCGAGCGAAGCCGCGGGCAAAAACTAGCTGTTACCTGCGAATTCGTCCGCGTAGATTTTAACTAAAAAGTGTTTGTCTTCGCGGAATCCTATTTTTTTTCTAAAATCAAAGTAGCCTAAGTTACTCTTTATAACATCAGCTATCTGCGAGTGAAAGTCCCGTCAAAATCGGTTCAGCCGTGTCGGAGATTAGCTGGAACAAACAGACAGACAGACAGACAGAAGGACAAAAATTTAAAAATAGATGTTTTCGTGTAGGTACCTTATATATACCTACTGTCATATGCATTAGATAAAAAGCTGTTAAAATACTAATATTATAAAGCTGAAGAGTTTGTATGTTTGTTTGTTTGAACGCGCTAATCTCAGGAACTACTGGTTCGAATTGAAAAATTCTTTTAGTGTTGGATAGCCTATTTATCGAGGAAGGCTATAGGCTATATAACATCACGCTACGACCCACGGGGGCCGTGCAGTAACCATAAACGCGAGTGAAACCGCGGGCGCATCTAGTTTATAATATTAGTTAGGATTATGAATAAGTAAGACTACAAAAATTATTATTAGTTACTAAAATTAAATATCTATATTTTTTATAATTTAAAAATCCACAGTTTCTCTATGAAAACACACCGCTTTAGTTATAAACACACAGATAAAAACAATGCATCTCATAACCGGACGATTATTCGACAGTCTCAATATTGACCAAACACTATCCGGCACAAAACAACCGTGGGTTCTGTTTGGTGACGTCGTGGAGCCGTCTGCGACTGAGCACAAGGGTTTATTTAATAACAAATTAAGTGAGGTCGCGGCGGTAGGCACTCAACCCGTCTGCAAGAGGATAATGTCCTTAATATGCTTAGGTTACGTCTTGTTAAGTTTTTGAGGAACCGAAAATTTACCTCATAACTAAGATTAGAAGCGGTGACAGTGCCGCGCAGAGGTCTCGAGTTCTATCCCAAGTAAGAAAGAAAGAAAAATCATTTATTTGCGAAACATAGAGTACAAAAGAAAATTGCTTAAAATAAAATAAGGGTCCAGGTATTGCAAAGGCCTTTACAAACATACGATATCCGGATACGAAGTACGATAGCCCAGACATAATAATTTTAGATCACAGAAATATAATTGTTCCGTGAGAGGTTTGAACCCACAATACTTAGCGAAGAGACAGTGATGAACCGTGCGTTTGTCCGCTGCACTTTCCGTGCAGGTAAACAGTTGAAACAGCAGTCAACTATTCTAGCACAATACTTTACTCACCCATACCTCGGCCACTAAAGCAGCTTAACGCTCTCTTGGACTTTAACCCAGAAGTTGATATTTTTGCGGATGAATGGAAAGTATTATTATTAGAATGTATGAGGTACTGTGAGCAGAATGCATGAATGCTAAATTTTAAATTTATATTATATTATTAAATAGTGTAACTGGCGCAAGTCGTTCTATTTGATGTAAATAAATAAATACATTTATTTTTATAAATATTTCAACATATTCACAAATTATTGTAGGTGTTATTGTCTTTGTTTATTCAAGGTTTTTCAGAACATCATTCCGTAGCAATAATGCAAGTATGATAATTGTATAACTTTAACATAAGGACACAAAAGTTATCTAGACTGAATACCTCTGATTTACAGGCAATTTTATTCCATATAACTTGACAACATTTAATCAAAGCTATGCCATCACTACATTCAAAGCATTTCTCCAGTTTACTAACATAAATCATCCACCGAGCTACACTCACAAATAAATGTACTACATCAAGAAATAATTGATGATGTCACATTGTGTGGCGTATGATAAATATATTCACGCAGTAATGGGTAGCGAGGACATGCAGAAATGACAAGTCAGCATCGCTAACGACTACGAAAGGGTATTCGTGGTTATTATGACGTTTAGTCCACTGCGCAGACTAACTTGAAAGAGCTAAATTGATTTTCAATCTAGTTGATAAAGTGACGCCTGCTATAATGTAAGGAGCAATGTGATGATGAATAATTTTCTGCAATTTATTTTTGTTTTTTTTTTGTTTTTCTACACTCCGTTTTGTGTGAAGAGGTATATTAATGTGAGTGGTAGCCGAGTGCTTGTAAAATTGAATTATAAAGTTGAGCCGTGAGAAAGGTACGGGGATGTTTTTTTGTTGATTTTTCCTGTAGGATGCTGGTGACTGTCTGCCGCGGTGGCGTAATAATGCTGAATACGACTGCTGTGCATGAGGTCTTGGGTTCGATTCGGGAAGAGCTATACTAGGTTTTTCTAGTATTAAATTCTCATAGTTGCACGGAGGTGGGATCTGCGTCCGGTAGATAGGAGAGCGAAATAGGTATAGGTGTAATACATCTCAGACTATTCCTTCGAATAGGTAGGTATGCCTAAATTTAAGTTGTATGTTACAGAATATTTTCTGTTACACATTGAAATTAAAATATTTAATATTAGCTTTTGCTGCGGCTTCGCTTGCGTAATTTAGAATTTGACAATCAATTCGGGTTGTACTCTGCTTGTAATAATATAATTCAATCATGATTCGAAAGACACGTGGCGCCATCTATTATCATTAGAACGTTATTATTGTTTTCCTCGGTAGCAGTAATTATTTTCGGGATGAAAGGTAGCCTACGTCCGTTTCTGTACACTTGACAACGTATATGCAAAATTTCAGGATGATCGGTTTAGTGGTTTAGGCGTGAAAAGGTAACAAACAAACAAACAAAAAACTCATTTTCGCTTTTATAATATTACTTAGGAAGTTAGGATTAGGATTAGGATTTTATGGCGGTTTATTTGCAACACTACATTTAGATAACTTTAAACCCTTTTTTTAACTTCTACTACTATTAAACTATTTAGATTTACACTTTTCCTGACGCTTCAATTGCCTTACAGCAGCCATGATCACGGGCCGACTATGATAGTGGTCGTCTCATTGTTGTGTCTTGAATAAGTGGTCACTTTAAGACACAATTTCAATTTGTAAGGTAGAGTCTTGCTCGTAAAGAGAAATAATGTTTAGTCTCGTGACATAATCCACATGTTCAGTCATGAGATTTTAAGTTCGATATAATGTTTATAATTATAAGTGTTAAGATTTTCTCTTATAAATTCCTCAGCAGCAAGGAGACAAGGCATAAGCGCAGTAAGCGTTAATATGCCTCGTAATTGTTTAAAAGCTCCCATTATCAATCTATAGGTACTAATATTATAAAGCTAAAGAGTTTGTTTGTTTGGTTGAACACGCTAATCTCAGTAACTACTAGTTCGAATTGAAAAAATTTTTTTTTTTTGGATAGCTTATTTATCGAGGAAGATTAAGGCTATATAACATCATGCTACGACCCAAGGGGGCGACGCAGTAATCATAAACGCGGGTGAAACCGCGGGCACATCCAGTAACGTATAAAGAAATACTTACAGAAACAAAACGCCACGTTCATAAACTGCAAGAACAATTTACACCTCCTATGTTCGCCGTCAAATTGGCTCGTGTTCTGTGTTTAGTTGTACGTGACCTGACAATATATGGCAGTGCGAGCGCAGATACCTATTCAACTCATAATCGCCTATATAGGTAATGTCGAGTGTATGTAATAAGGCTAATTGCACAACGCTCCGTCGGCTACACGCGAGGACGCCATTTTGGATAAAGTTGCTCATTGAATTATAATCGTTGATCGACATGCTGGTATAATATAATTGTTTAAGTTGGGCAGCTGTTGTGAATAATATGATTGGAGAACTTCTCTTGTTCAATTTTTAGGTCAGATATAGCTTAATTAGAATTTTCTCTCAAGAAATTTTCTGAAGCGACACGGAGTTTGGATCTGTGCTGGTAGACGCTAATAGCCTTGCCTTTTATTATAATATAATAATATAAGCCCTGGTAAAAACTCAATGCTGGGCGCGAGCCTCGTCTTATTGAAGTGAAAACTTCTTTAGGCGCGTTGAGCACTTCTTGGGTGAACAAACATCATGGAACTCGCGTCATCGTCACCGGACGCTTTCCATTTCTGAATTATTTTTGGGTTATAAAGAAGTGTTTATGATCAAGGATTAAAGTTTTCAGTTTTATCGGCAGTCCCCAAAGACTGCCCCACATTTTTATGAGAAGGTTTACGCTATAGTCCATCACGCTGGCCTTATCCCCAAAAGGGCAACATTTTACTTAAATCCAGATTTAGGTTTTATGTTCCACGTGATAGTGTGGTCCTATTGCAAATGAGAATTTCTTAACATAAAACCACACAATCAAACAACGATCAAGTAGAATATCTTTTTACCACCACACAGCCATACCTATTCGTTGCTTACCACCCTCTTGCTATAGAAAACGCCTGAGTGATAATAAAGCACCATTATATTCAGTTGGTATCACTAGGTTGTGTCCTCATCCTAATCCTGCCCACGAGAGCTGACAGGATGCGTCGTCACGTTTCCCGACCCTCCGATCTGAGACCTTTGTAACAGCCAGTATATAAGGGGAGGCTTATAACTGCACACAATGTTATCTTTAAGAATATTCCACTTTTGTGCTCAATGTTATCTTTGTAATGTTTTGGTAACTTTCTGTCTGGATTTCTTTCTTTTGCACGATGTGATTTATTATAAAAATATGTTGGATAAGTAAGTATAACTTTGCATATTTATTTTAACCATAGATATATAATATTTTTGCTACGAGTTTAGTTAACCCATTCGCTGTCCCGTGATAGACACATTAGAAAATCTATTGTTTTGTATCATATGTGAATCATCGGAAATGAGTAAACCTATATTCTGACAAATAAAATAAACATTTTTTTTTTCAAAAGTTATATTATTGTTTAACCAGAAATGTGACGCTTAGGTTCGTTGGAAGCTATAAATATCATAGCTGTCCTCTGGTGTAAGCTCCGTCCAAAGGTAGTAGCTGAAAACTATGTTTATGCTATTACGTACCTTAACGGTAAGGGCTAGAAAGGCGTGAAGGTAAAGCCTTTCGAATTATATTTGGACTAGATGTTCCCGCGGTTTCACCCGCGTTTATCGTTACTGCGCTTCCCCCGTGGGTCCTAGCGTGATGTTATATAGCCTATAGACTTCCTCGATAAATAGGCTATCCAATACTAAAATAATTTTTAAAATCGAACCAGTAGTTCCTGAGATTAGCGCGTTCAAATAAACTCTTCAGCTTTATAATATTTGTATGGATACATCGACAATACTATAGATATATACGTTCGCGTTGCATCTTCAACTAGTATTACCTGGTACACAACTGTGATTATAGTCGATTGACTGTCATTCGAATATTGCGCATCACTAGCGCCCTTATAATATCTCAAAAGTTATAAAACAGTACCGGGCGCGTGTTCGTGTGTGTGTCACAGTACATAGGCCCGGGAGTGCCGGAGCCCCGGGTGTCCCGGGGGACAGATCGTGCGATTGTCATGTTAATGTCGTCGACAGGGGGCGTAGCAGGCTCCCCGCGCGGTGATTAATTATTATTTGACACTTCCACCTCCCCTTATGTATGCACAGATTTCGTGTGGATTCTGCCATTGTTTTTTTTGATGGGAAGAAGTACCTATATAGTTTTTAGGATACGTATGAAAGTACTTATGTATTTATACATAAAGACACACGCTGAGATTTCATAAACTATGTTTTATTAATAGATGGCAAGTTTAGCCCTACCAGTCTGATTTCAAGACTTTTTGCTGCTACCTAGAATTTCCTAAACAGTTAAACCAAATAACACCTCATCAGACTTAAGAATCGAAACTAGGTACACGTAAACTTTAGCCACAAGATTTATAAGAAAGTTATTAGGTACATAGACAATACAAGGGTAACACTGAAATCTGTGGTAAGTATCTATGTGGCTTGCAAATGTACATGTATAATAAAAGTGTTTGAGTGAGAAACACAGGTAGGGAACAGCGGGTGGCTAATTCTCCAGACAAGCCAATTCAGCAGCTTGTATTTCGTCTAAACTAGGTCAGCTCGCCCGGAGAAGTTTCTCCATCATATTCGATTAGACGTAATACGGAGACATCGTACTTACTATCACCATTTGTCAATCATCGTTTTACTGTCTGTGTCACCCGACCTCAGACTTAATAATGACTAGATGCGCAAACACTTAAAATACTCCAACAAATGGTAACAATCGACAACATTTCTTACAGAATGTTGCCTAACATTATCTACTGAAGATTGTAAACACGTGCCGTGCTACTATATTGTAACTAAATGTACTCTGTTATTTTGTGTTAATATATCATGTTACTGGCGGTATGGATGTGAAAGAAACATTCAAGATAAAGTACCAAACAGTCGGAAATGTTCCTCCACATCAAGTAGCTGCGGTGTAGATGCGCCATTAGTGTTTAAAAGTTTAGGTACCATCGACATACTTACTTACTTCGCTGGCTCAGCGATCCAAAGTGGATCTTGGCCTCCGACATTAAAGTGCGCCATTCTTTCCTATTTTGTGCCAAGTCAGACCAATCGAGCACATTCTTCTCTTTCAGGTCTTTAGCTAGTCCGTTTTTCCAGCGGTACCTTGGACGACCCACCGGACGACGCTCGGTGGGACGCCCGAGATATGCTCTTTTGGCAGCTCGATCCTCTCCCATTCGTTCCACATGTCCGAGCCAGCGAAGTCGGGTAGCTTTTATTTCCCCGATGATATTCGGCTCTGACACTAGATCTTCAATCTGGCTATTAAATCTTTGTCGCCACTCCCCCTTCTCTCCTCTTGTCGGTCCCAGAATCTTACGGAATATCCATCAACATGGGTGACAAAATTCTAGCTTGTCCAATTAAGTTTAATACTTGGGCAGAAGTGGCTTTTCATCACCACAGCTATCGCCGTGAAATTCGTGGCGGTTACTACTTCAGTAGAATTAAACTTACAGTACCTAAACAGTAAACAGGTATTACAATAATTTCTATTATAGTATAAACCAGACTTGCGGTTTCGTCTCGCCAGTAACACTACACTCACTAATCGGATTCGGTCCGCAAACGACACCCCTATTAAAACTTACAACGCAAAATTAAAGTAACACACGCTACCTTATAAAAAACCTATATATTACAAGCTTAACTTTACCATCACACAACATAATATTGTATGAAATGTTACACGAAAATACGGTTTACAAAACGCAAATGTAAATTTGTATTCTTATAATACTGGCCTCAAGTTACAAGGAGGTCGAATGAAATTGCAATAAGATATCTTTATTCAGTGCGGTATTGAAGGATAATTTGATAAATATCTCGGTTTCGGTGTGAAATTTAAGGCGTTTATTTTGTTACCTAAACATCTTATACGTATATCAATGGTATTTACCTGAATATTACACAAAAGGTACTATTGTTTGGTGTAGATCGATCTTAGGAACCGAAATGAAAGGTATAAACCGAAAGAATATAATGTATGTATGTAAGGACTTTCTTGTCCGTTAATCTATCCGTCAAGATTTTAGAAACTGTTAAGATATTATACTTAAATAAATATCGAATGCTACTATGATATATAGATTAGAAGAAATATAAAATTTATACGATTTCTCGAACACGTCTTTTGGTTTATAAGTTAATCAATGCTGACACAGTTACCGATCACATAAGTAAGTACAAATTACAAAGTTACCTACCATGAAGGTGGTATGAATGAAAATGGAAACATTTTAGAAGAAGCATAAGTAACTGTGCGTTTTTCTAGAAATTTTCTGCCTCGCACGACTAAACTGTGGAACGAACTGTTGCCTGCGGTATTTCCCGACGAATACGACCTACAAACCTTCAAGAAAAGAGCGTACTCCTTTTTAAAAGGTCGGCAACGCATTTGTGACTCCTTTGGTGTTGCGGGTGTCCATGGGCGGCGGTGATCAGCTCGTTTGCCTCATATCACATAAAAAAAAAAGAATGTGTTATTTTTTAATAACTCGCTGTGTGTCTACCTAATGGATATTAAATATGAGTAAGTCCCTGTTTATTTATAAAATACATAAAATGTTACTATAATGTAGTAGCCGCAAGAGCTTTACATCAATATCTTACAGCAAAAAAATTGCGGCAATAACAACCTCAAATCACAGATCATTAAAACTCCTAGCGTCCACACGTTCAAAAAGGAAAGAGAACCAAAAAAAGCGCGCCAATTCGGTTTACTGACGTACCGTACGGACAGTCGTACTTTTTTAATTTCTTTTTTTCGCGTGTGGCATTAGCATGCACCGAGTTCGGTCGGTAACTGCGTTACGTGAATTATTCTGTGTACAGTTGAGAACGCGGACGATTGTTAGGTGATTCGGGGAAAGTTAGTCGACGGGAAATTCAATCTTATCTTTGTGAGTTAAGGCTGGAATTTGCATAGTGTTGTTGTGTAGTAGTATGGTTAGTTGATGCGTGCATTGTACCAGAGTGCATTACAACAGGGTACAATGCGCGAGGGCCACTCGTTACCTACTTGACTGTGTAACTTCGTTTGTGAGTTCGCGTTGCCTCGTGTTAGCTGTATGCTGGAGAGCTCGAAGGACATGAGGAGATTACTTCTTATTATATTATGGTGATCCAGACACTTTACTCTAAGTTGAAGTTCTAAATTTACTAAGTAAGCTTTAGAATTTAATATAGGGCAATTACTTTTAGGTAATATGTTTTATTTTAGTAGTTAGTACTATGGTATTTACGATTCTTTGTAATGAAGCGAAATTTTATTTTCTTTTTTCTGATTATTGAAAATCGGTAAGATTATTAATATTATCGATTAAGTTTACCTACGAAAATATAATGCTTTAGCTCGGTAATTACATATTATAATATTGTAATACAGTACGCACAATCAAAATTCTAATCACTATGAAAGACGGATGAATGTTCCCCGCAACACGAGATTTTCCTAACGCGTGGGACATTAATATAAATAAATTGTATCCATAATAACAAACCGGCTGGTACTATGTACTATGATGTATACAAACTTGTACTTTCTTAGGTGTCAATAAATTTATTATTATTATTTGTTTCTCTTTCACGGGTATTTTCCTAATGCGTTAGGAAAACCCTGGCCCTTTGGGAGGCTTACACGGGGACATGGGTCCAACATGCAGAGGCCCTTCGAGAGTTTTAATTTAGAGTGAGATGGGACATTCACAAAGACACTAGTCGCGGCTAGTGTAGGAGACTATTGCTACACATTATGGAACTTAAAAAATCTGGGCTATAGGGATGTGTGTTTGATGGGCTGGTATAATGAAAACTATGGATGAAAAACGGCGTCTGCCCTGAATACTCTAATAGCATCAATCGGATGGGCAGACGGTGACTCGCCAACACACTAGATGGGCCCCCTGAATAGCCACCATAAGCATTCAAGCCTTAAAGACAACAGAAGGCAGGGCTAGGGGTGTCGAGCGGTGCGGCGCCGGTTTCACCATCACGGGTCTCGTGACAATGGAGACCCGGAGCGGGTTTTCCCGTAGTTATGCCCTAGAAAATGAAATTCGACCCCCAAGCATATAGCTCTAGCGGCCTCCCTCTGACCGGCCGACCAAGACAAGCCAGAGTTGACAGTCCTACGGGCGCTCTTGAAGTTCCACCCCAGCCAACCAGTGAAGGCAAGTCGGGGACGAGGCCCTAACCGACTCTCTGAGGCATTCAGGACCGCAGTGACGCCATTCACATTCAACTCGCCACAAGCTGCCCTGCGGTTTGTGCGCTTTAAGAGGAAACACTAAGGGCAAGAGAATTGAAAAATAGGTAATAGTAAAATCTATTGCTGTCGCGCAATGTAATGTATAGTATCATGAGCGCGATAGAAACAACTGCAGTTCGGATCGAAAATACCTATTAAAAGTACACAAAATCAACGTTTCGTAGTTCTCTGATTCCTTCTCCAAAACTTGAACGATTTAACTACTTTTTTAATTAAAAATTCGGACAACCAAAGCAGATTGGGACACTGCTAGGAAGGTAGTGGATGAAGGGAAGGTCGGCTGGGCTCTAAATGGTTTTCAACTATTCAAGTCACCTGGTCCAGACATGGTTTATCCCATCATCCTACAGCAGGGAGCTGCACTCTTGGTTCCGCATTTGTGCAGATTATACAGAGCCTGCATAGCATTTGGATATATTCCAAAGATATGGAGGCGTGTTAAAGTCATCTACATACCGACACCGGGCAAAGCAGACTACGAAAAAGCCAAGGCATACAGACCTATCAGTCTTGAGTCGTTCTTCCTGAAAGCCCTGGAGAAGTTAGTAGATAGACATGTCAGGGAGGGAGCGTTATGGAAATTCCCCCTCCACAGGCTACAATGTGCCTACCAGTCGGGAAAATCCACTGCGACGGCACTACATTTTGTGGTAAATAAGGCAGAACATGCATTAGATAACCGGGAAGTATGCATTGCTGCATTCCTGGATATTGAAGGATCCTTCGATCGGACCACCTTTGATGCCATTAGTGTGGCATCGGCAAATCACGGCATAGAGCCAACCATTTGCAGGTGGATCGATTGTATGCTCAGGGGTAGAATCATAAGGTCTGAGTTGTTAGGAGATGAAATGTATGCTACGACAACCAAGGGCTGCCCTCAGGGTGGAGTACTCTCACCACTCTTATGGTGCTTGGTAGTCAATTCACTCCTAGAACAACTCAACAAAGGTCCGTACTTAACGGTCGGATATGCGGATGACTTGGTGATACTCGTAAATGGAAAGTTTCCGAGTATGGTATCTAGTCTTATGCAGAAGGCCCTGATTATGGTCGAAAAATGGTGCAGCAGCAATCATTTATCGATCAACCCAGGGAAAACTACTGTCGTGCCGTTTACTAGGAAGAGGGATCTCACGGAGTTGGGAACTCTCTCCATGTATGGTACGCAGTTACAATGGTCCACGGAGGTGAAATATCTAGGCATGACCTTAGATAGCAAACTAACGTGGAAACCTCATGTAGACAAAGTCACAGTAAAGGCCCAGCGGGTCTTTGGCATGATTCGATCTACTTATGGGAAGACCTGGGGGCTAAAGCCCAAGGTCATCAAGTGGCTATACATGATGATGATAAGACCCATACTCACGTATGGAAGCATTGTCTGGTGGCCAAGAACCAAACTAGCTACATGCAGGAACGCGCTGTCGAAGGTGCAGCGATTGGCCTGCATGGCTATAACAGGGGCGTTTCCGACCACGCCAACGGCAGCGTTAGAGGTCCTGCTGGATCTAATGCCACTACACATTGTTGTCGAGTCAGAGGCGATAAAGGCGCTACATAGGCTATCTGTGCATGGGCTGTGGAGCGTCAATAACTCGACACACAAAATTGGAGATCTCAAAAGATCTCAAAAGGATTATGAGCATGGGATGCGACAAAATGCAACCATTGCACATATTCAAAAAGAATTTTAAGATAAAGGTCCCCACGAGGGACGAATGGAGACAAGGTTTACAATCCCCTGACAAGGGTTGTCTCAACTGGTTCACTGATGGTTCCAAAATGGAAACAGGATCGGGCGCTGGTATCTATGCCAACGACTGTAAGGTGAGCCAAAGCATGGGCAAATATGCAACGGTCTTCCAAGCGGAAACCTATGCTATAATTGCCTGTGCTCAGGAGAATATCAACAGTGGTGTCACTGACAGGACTGTGTATATTCTCAGTGACAGTCAAGCTGCTCTCAAGGCTCTGAGCTCGTGTAGGGTGGACTCCAGACTGGTCCTGAACTGTGTTAAGCTCCTTAACAAACTAGGCAGGAAGAACACAGTCAGACTGGTGTGGGTTCCAGGGCATGCAGGAGTGCAGGGCAATGAGGAAGCTGATGAATTAGCCAGAAAGGGCTCGGAGCAACTGTTTGTGGGCCCCGAGCCATTCGTGGGACTCTCTGAGAGCACCGTAAAGGCAGCTTTGAATGCTCACGGCAATGAAAAACACAGGCTAGAGTGGATGGCCCTTAGGGGTCTGGAACACTCCAAGAAATTCATTGCAAATGGAGCCACAGGCTTCACCCGGAGGTTCTGCGGGTATAGCAAGAGCCAAATGCGCCTGCTCACAGGAGCGTTCACTGGCCATTTTGGCACCAAAGACTTCCTGTGCAGATTGAGATTGACACACGACTCGATCTGCAGAGCCTGTGGTGAACAGGACGAGTCCATATCGCACCTACTGTGTGAATGCGACGCGTTGGCTGGACTTAGGATGGGTCTGATGGGATTGGCATATCCAAACCCTGAAGACTTTAGGCTTCTCCCTCTGAATTGTACACTGCAGCTAATGCAGTACATTCATAAGGAGATAGCTAAGGGATGAATCTTGTGGCTGACACAAAAGATCCCACTGGGTCGAAGTGTCGCCGGTCAGTACAGACTGGCCCCCACACACAAGATAAGATAAGATAATTAAAAATTAAAGAAAGGCTTTGGCCGTGTTCCTATGTTTTCCTTTTTTATACAGGATGTAAGGGAAACGCTTCCGAAAACGAAGACTGGTGGTAGTGCTGGTGATGGCTGATACGATACCACAAAAAAATATCGAAAATAAATTCCTTTTTTATGGACTTTTTTTTTGCTTTTTCACGTGTTATTATTTTCGGACAGCCTAATAAAACGGATATCAAAAAGAAAATAAATATAATTCCCTTTTTAGAAGGAACTGCAATGTACATAATTAAATTGCACAGCTGTCGCTAGGGGTCAATGATTCGCGCGCTACGTCACGCTCACGAGTAGGTATAACTACCGACATGCACAGCGGCCGTCGCTTGCGCCGCCGCGCCGCCGCCGACTGCATTTTTACCGACTTCAAAAAAAGGAGGAGGTATTCAATTCGTCTGTATTTTTTTTATTTTTTTTTTATGTTTCTTACCTCGTTACTTTCGACTGGGTGAACCGATTTTGATGATTCTTTTTTTATTTGAAAGCTGGTGATTCTGGTGTGGTCCCATTTAATTTTGATCAAGATTTGACCATTCGTTTTCGAGTTATACTTAATAATGCGTATTTGGGTACATTGATGATGTTATCATATTTGGCAAGGTTCACTAAAAACCGAGAAATAAACAAAATTTTAACAAAAAAGAAAACCGACTTGAAATAAGAATATTCTAAAACTTAAAATGCGCTAAAAAGTTAATAAATAATTGCATATTCTTGTGAATAATTAAATTATTGTTATTATTGGAGTCGGTGTCAGCCAAGGTAGGTTTGTAATTAATTAAACATGAGATGTCTTACTATAATCATAACATAACATTGGCATGCACAATTACACACATACACGCAGCACACGGCGCGGGCGGCTGACACCGACTCCAAAAATAACAATAATTTAATTATTCACAAGAATATGCAATTATTTATTAACTTTTTAGCGCATTTTAAGTTTTAGAATATTCTTATTTGAAGTCGGTTTTCTTTTTTGTTAAAATTTTGTTCATTGTTATTAGATTCTATCTCTCTACATACCTACAGCTACTTTCTTATTTCATCTGTTGGAAGATTAATTACAAGCTAGCTCAAATTTAGATACCTTGAAATAATCCCTGTGACCCATAAAGGACCGCCCGATAATTTTAGTTATTCTTGATAATAAATTTCAATTCGTCGGCCGACTTGATGCAATGTTCAGTAAAAGTTATTCTAGTTAGATCCCTAGATAGGAGTCGACCCTGCCACGGCATACATTTAGGTAGGTTCTGAGAATCAATTTTTAGTTTTAATTATAAGCGTAACTAACCCCGACACGGAGACATTAAAAACTTATTATCGCGCTTATTATTTTGCACTTCTATTAATTAATTCCAAATAATACCTACTTGATGCCGACGAGTGCAAACCAAGTCCTAAAATCACACAAATAACATCACATCTTTATGTTTAGGTACTTTACAAGTTTTACCAGAATTGTGGGCTGTTTATAATGACATTGATGACACATTTTAATTTAATTAAACCATCTCTGATTTTAAACACTACGCGGTTATTAAAATAGTGTTAATAAATGAAGTTACAATGCCTATCAACTGTCCTTCTACTCGTTACTCGCAACCATCAACAACGACAACATCATGGCCGCGGGCGGCGCGGCGCCGCGGCACGGCGCCGCGGCACAGTATAAATATAGAACAGTATGGAAACTAAGCCTAGTTGATAAAATAATTACCTACGCTCCATTGAAGCAATAGGGTTGTCACTTTTTTGATATATTTTTTAATTAAAACATTTGTGTTCTGTGGTGATCAATCAATCGAATTGAAATAACTAGTTTACAAATAAAATTTAAATAGGTAATCTTATGGCGTCAGTTAATCTCAGCAAAAGACGATAGTTTAAAATACGGAAAACAGTTTAATATTGACACACAGCAACTTGTAGATCTTTGCAATATCGGTTTCAACACCCTCAAAAACCATGAAAACGACACCCATGACGAAATAGTTGATACTCGTAATCTATTGCAGCCGCCATCTTAGATTTTGAGTTAAGTTCACGAATTTATTATGATCGATCACACAGACTTAAAATTCGTGTACAATTATAACAATAAATCATTCTTACCTTTCATAGTCAGCAGGAAGTTTAAAAAACAATAGCTCCGGTTTTGATGAAGCCGAGTTCAACATCCGTATACTACACAATACGCTCATTTTTAAAATGTCGCGGGAATAAACTTATTCGTGACCACTCGTCTTGACGCGGCACTCACTACTTCCCTATGTATTACTTTACTCTTTGCTCACTACTGACAGCACCGCGATAACCGCTTAGGGGTCTCGTCGATGCGCATGTTTGTGTGAGTGTGCCGCATGCCGTTTCGAACGTTTGTAGGTAGTTTCCGTAGATACTGTTCTATATTTATACTGTGGCGGCGGTGACATTTATTTATTCTGACTGTTAAGTCTTCTTTCACAAAGGCCGAAATTAAGGAGAGTTCAAAGAATATCGGTTCTTAACTACACCGTAATAATTTGTTGTAAACCATTTAATAATATTGTCTTAGAAACCATTTATTAGGTATTTTCGAGTACCCTTTACGGCGTAATTCATATTAATACCTACAGAAAGTTATAATAAATTGTTTATAATACATAACATGCTGTCTACCTGTCTTAGATTTATCGTACACTGCTCATTATTATTTTAAATTATTAAACAGAGTACAAAATATTTTTACAATGTAGGTGCCCACCTAGTGGCTAACCTAACGTTAATAGGTATAATAGGTACTACATGCATTTTGTTGATCTATGGTAAGTTGGTAACTTAATTTCCGAACGGTTTTTATTTTTGTAACAGTTCTTCGTTGCAATTTGGCCGCGCGGGAGTGAAACATTTGATAGATTACGTTTTTGCTTGTAAAATTGTTATTGTTTAGCTTATTGTTTTTTTTTATAGTTCGTTACGTTGTTTGGTATTTACTTAGTTGTTAGTTTATCACTCCTAATCGTTTTAGTTTTGTGGTCGTTGGCTAACAATAATGCCTGAGGCGTATGTGTATAGTGCTCGTGAGTCCGGGAATATGTTGATGTGTTTGGGTGAAGCTCGAGGAAATGCTTCTCATGCTCTGAGGATTTACTGCCAAAGACATTCGACCGCCCGGCATCCTTCTGATCCGCGTATGATAACGGCAGCGTTTCAACGTGTGTTAGAGAATCGACCTATTGCCCCAGCGGCGGCAGGGGGTGGCAGACAAGTGGATGTGCACACGGAACAACGTGTATTAAATGTCATTCGTCGAAACCCACGCCTCGGCACGCGAAGTGCTGCGAAATTAATGCGCTGGCGCCGGCGGGACGGAATAAGTGTGTCGCACTGGTATGTTCATAAGGTGTTGCGGAAAAATAGGATGCGCCCATACAAGGTACATAAAGTGCCAGCTTTGGTACCCGGTGACCATGAGCGCCGTCGTGCTTATTGCCGTTGGCTTATAAACCAGCAACATCAAGCACCAAATTTTGTCGAGCACGTTATCTGGACGGACGAGGCCACATTTACAAGGAACGGATTGTGGAATAGAAGGAATACTCACGTGTGGTCAGAGGGTAATCCACATACCTTCTAAGAGACCGGGCACCAAACACGATGGTCAGTCAACGTGTGGGATGGTGTTTATAATGATAGAATACTCGGACCAGTATTTTGTACCGCAGCGGCTCGACGGACCACGTTATCTTGATTTTATTAACGAGCATCTAAATGGCGTACTAGATGACTTGCCGCTGGCTCAGTATCGGCTAACGTGGTTCCAGCACGACGGTGCGCCACCACACGTTGTAAGGTCCGTCCGTGAGCGTCTCACTGAATTATTCAGTGACCGATGGATTGGGAGGCTAGGACCGCACGCATGGCCACCTCGTTCCCCCGATCTCACATCTTTAGATTATTTTTTGTGGGGTTACGTAAAAGAAAGAGTGTTTGATCGGGACTGTGACAGTGCTGACGAGATGCGTCGATGAATAGTGAGCGTCTTCGAACTTCGTGCGGACTGCACTGAAGACCCCACATTAATGCCCCGCCTTCACGAGGAGACGCTGCGACGAGCCCGAATTTGTCTGGAGGTGAATGGGGCGCAGTTTGAGCCGCATCTCATAAGATCACAGCGGATTTAACTAGGTAAGTGGGTTTATACCAAAACCTTCACCCTACTTAGTTACGAACTTGTATCGGCGAGCGCAGCGGCGCAGCGCGTCGAGCGGGCTAGAGCGGCCTTTGTGATTAATAATATTTATTATCGTGCGCGCGGATACGCGTGGCATTGAACCCGAGTTATGTTTGATGTACATTGCGGCGTTGCAAATTTCTAAATTCCAAAAAAATTAAGTATAAGGCAAATTATTATCGGTATTCAATAGTATTTAGATAGTATAATATTAGCCTTTCGGCTTCGGAAGCGATTCCCTTACACCCTGTATAATCTAGTCCAATTTGTTTTCTGGATGTTTGAATACAGCGGAAAATCTAGCCAAATTTTGAGGTTTTTGCTCTACTGGCATTATCCAGGGAAGAAACGCGGGACTACGTTTGTATGGAAAAACGGCCCTTGTGTTTCTTCTTAAGTAAACCCGGTGATACATTTTTTGTTTATATCACAAGGTGAAGATGGTATTTTAAAGCTAAAGTACTATGCCCTCCGAGATCACGTTAGTCTCATAATGAGATAACAACTGCCCCAGAGGGGCTTATTATTATTATTATTGACAGGAGTGTAAGCCTCGTTCGTATTGAATGTATTTATCGCAAATTGGAACCTACGCTTTTAATCAGACGATTAGATCATTATCTTCAGAACTTCAGTAAGATTAAATACCTACTAGTGTTCTGTAAAATATTTGTAATCGAAAAAACACCGAGTGTTACCACTGTTAGGTATACGTAACATACCTAAGTATATTTCGCAGATAGTATCTATGTATGTATGTATCATACATAGATTCACACCTGTTTCCCAGAGGGGTAGGCAGGGACTATGGATTTCCATTTGCTACGATCCTGACACACTTCTCTGCCTCTTTCATCACATTCCTCATACACGACCGTCGGTTCAAGGTGCTCTTAACCTGGCCTTTGTCCAGAACGCCTCCAGAAGAAAAAAGAAAAACAGATAAAAACGCCTGCAGATAATATATTAACAGTAATCGGGAAAACACCGAGTTTTGCCACTGTTAGGTAGAGGTACCTAACATAAGTATATTTTGCAGATAATATATAAACAGAATTTTCTAACAATAATATTGTCCTCTGCGCTCCTGTACGACAAGCCAACATTTTGATTTCCTACGGCGAGGGTGCGTCACTCGTTGCGAGAGCTCGTAACACCTATTATGGCGCCCCTTCCAAAAAGATTTATTCAAAATGTTATTTTACACCGTCTATATACCCTGTTCCATTGTATTCAATCGGGCCATGTACAATAAAGTTGTAATTTGAAATAATGTTGCAATATTCCGTTCGATTTTCAACTTTATATCTGTGAATTTTTTAAGTGGTGACATTGGACGCCATCTTGTTGACGCATAGGGTGAGCGTAACTGTTATTGACTCGCGTTATTGAGTTATATTGAGTGGCTAATGGGTACACTATTGCTTTGTATTTGTAACGCATTTTGATACACGATATTTGAATAACGGCTTCATGTCGTTTTAGATAAAATAGCGATATTTAATTAGTTTTTAACTTAACGTTTTGTAACTTTCAGCACCATAATTACAGGATATTGTAGCTGAAATTTGAAAAAATATTTACATTCATTTCTCCAGAGATGGAGATAAATTGAAAAAATGTGGCCTTGTCAGTATATAGTATCTCTATCAGTCCTGGGTTAGAACTGTTAGAAGATCATAAAAATTCGTAGGTATCTATTAGGGTCGTGTTTCATAACGGTGACCCAGTAAGGGTCGGCAAACTGCACTCAGTCAAAGCAAGCGGTTACTATTTATTACGCCCACAACTAACTTCGAAACGTCAAAGATTACCTTGAAGAAAACAACCTAACAACCTGTATCTGCCTACCTACCAAGAAGAAAACCTATTTACTACCTAGGTACTAAATATTTATATGGCAGTCCAACGCTCTCTCAGCTATTTTTACTCTTTATTTCATTGATACTTATAATAATTTAAGTGACAAAGTTTACGTATGTTTGCTCACGTATATTAATTTTGGCAAAGCAAGGACATATGTGGGGAGGTCAAAAAGTTCGCAGAATGACAGGGAAGGATAATGAAATGAAACATCAAACTATTTTTTCTTTTCAATGTATTCTCCCTTAACCCTAATACATTTATTAGATCTGTCAAATAACTTATTAATACCGTCGAAAAAAAAGATTTGTCTTGGGCGTCAAAATAGGCCGAAATTGCCGACTTCACTTCATCGTCGTCGCTAAATTTTTTCCACGCAGTTCTTTCTTCATTTTTTTTCGAAAATAATCGCTTGTGCACAGGTCTGGGCTGTAGGGTAAGTGGCGCCGTTTTCAAAACCGCACCGGTGAACGAAAGCCGTCGCAACATGGCTTGTGTGCACGGATGCTTTTCTCCATAGTGGCTAGTTTCTTCCCGATTGTCTTGTTTACTCGTTGAAAACTCAAAAGCTACTGACCCGATTAGGCTGAAACTTGGTATATATACTAGCAATGAGAAACTCAATTAGCGCCTACATAGATGAGTAAACTCACCGTCGCCAGCCCCGCCATTCCGCGAACTTTTTGACCTCCCCTCTTAGATAATGGCGTTAAATTCAACGTTCGTAAAAGAGGTACAACTATTTTATGAATTCACCAAATATACTATTTTATAACTCATGTCTGCAAAGTGCAGTTGCTCGGTATCACAGCGATGCATGTTAAGATTTCGGGTACGATTCCCGGGTCGGCCTGTGTTTTTTCTGTCATGAAATTCTCAATTACATGCATGGAGTCTGCTACTATGTCCGACAAAAAGTAATAGGGTCGCTCTATTACGTGGTACCTAAATTCATAGTAGCAGAATATGGGTAGGTACATTTCTATCTACCCCTTCTGGTACAGAGGTGTGGGATTATGTAACTTTTTGCAGAGTATCATTAATTTATAAGTTTGTACCCACATATTTTAAATCTATTCTGAGTACAAATGAATTCAAAATTAACCGAGGTCCAGAAGCGTGAATCCGCAGGTATTTCATTGTGACGTGCCAAACTGGTGGCCGTGGCTGGGTGGCTAACGAAGCCAATTTGCCGGGCTCCCGGCTCCCGGCCAGTAATGAAGCACTCACTGGTGCCGCCAGACGAATGATAACGAACGGTTACCTAACAATTAATTTTGTTCTTCATTTTTCTTTTATTGGCTGTTCAATTGTTAAAAGATGGTTTCGTTTCGTCTAAGAATTGATACTGGAGTGTGTCAATTCAATCAATTGTATTAGCTTAACATATTTTTTTTAATCAAGTTCTTATTATATTAATTTGCGTGGAAAAATTAAATAATTTGTACCTACAGTAAAGTACTGTGCGATTTAGAATCATTATTTTTATACATAATATACTTAACTGTAACCTATTACATAATGAACATGTAATTCATTTTATAATCTGTTTATCTGTGTGATTAGATAAAACCTTTATGGCAGTTACAAACTTTCTATATTTCCCTTAAACTTGAAATCATTTTTGGTTATATACATTGTTGTTGTTGCATAATATGTCAGCAGTATAAAAAAAACCCTAATGTGCCTGATACAAAAGCTTTGGTAAGTAATTAAAGAAATTAAAAAAAAAATACTGCACAAATATTTACGTTATTGCGTTAATTACAAAAAAGAAAAAGACACCATAGTTTTGCATTTCTTGTATATAAACCGTAATCCATCACATAGCTGGCTACATCTCCCGTCCATCTAATCCGTACATCCCTCATTTAAAACCATAACCCATTCCGAATTTAAAAACGTTCCACTTTTTCCGCAATCCCCAAGGACTGGCTGACTAACAACCGTAGTATAATCTGTAGTAGAAGTGACAGGCAGCTGCCAGTCATGAGAGTGGCTTCGTTACCGCGCCGTGGCCGAGAGAGGGCGCTCGTGTCGCAGTTCCACGCCGGCTCAGAGCGCTTCAAACGATGACAATTATACAGACTTTGAGATGGTTTTGTGCTACACTTAGGTATAACTAGGTGGGTGTTTTTAATGGGGATTGTAACTATAGGTAGGTATGCAACTCAGTTGGGTTGTATAGGATTTTCGATATAAATAGTGTTAGGTATGGTATTACTTTATGTGTTAATAATCGATTGGTAATCGATCGCTCAGTGGGGAGACCAACAGACTGCAATGCAGAGGGTCTCGGGTTCGAACCACGTCGCGCATCTTCGACATTCGGAAGTTATATGACTTTTCGAAATTATGTGCGTATTGATTGACAATCGGTCTCGGCTGCCATGAACATCTATGGCAGTCGTTATTGGGAAGTCAGTGCCCTCTAATATCCTGACACTGGTCTAGCCTTAGGGTATCGTTAGCCTTCGGGTTACGAAGGTCAGGTGGCAGCACTCCGTGTAAAAACTGATATCCAGTCAAATCCGGTTAGACTAGAAAGCCGACTCCAAATGACTTGGGAATAATAAAGGCTAGGGAGAAGAAGAATCGATTGGTAATGAACATCAATGCCTAGAACTGCAAACAATGCCAAGTAGCACAGTCTGAAACTGCGCCCAGCTGCGGGTTACCATGAATACTAATTTCATGCTGAAATCAGCGAGGCTCTACTACTCAAAAATATATATATTTTCAATTTAATGAAAGATACATACATAAGTATGCTGCTATGACTAACTGCTTATAATATGACATGGTAGGTACCTAATGTTTGTATTTATGTAATTTAGGTAGTGGTGGGTCATAGACTCTATAGTGGCCCTAGGATATAAGACCTACACCTAGGTATAGCCCTGCTTTAGTCCTAGATTAACGGTGGCCAACCCATTGCCTTCTATCAGCCACGTTTCCATATTTATGCTGCGGCTATTGACAACTTTCTAGTTGAAAATCTCTTTTTTAATTGTGCGAATCCGTCATCAAACCCGGTCTATTACAATCGCAAGTCGCAAAAATAAATATAAATCTAAGCCACAGAATGACTGAGGTACTCCTAAAAATTATATTTTCCAAAATTTATATTCAAGCTTTTCACTTCACTTGTTTCCCACATCATATCATAGATGGCGTTACTTGTAGTAAAGATGGCTTCAACTATTGTGGCTAGGCCAGGCCAGTGGTAGGCAACCCGCGGCTCGCGAGCCGCATGCGGCTCTTTGACTCCTCGGCTGCAGCTCTTCCACGAAATGTGTAGTGCAGGCACGGAATATTACTTATTATCTTGCTTTATAAGTATGATACCAAATTTTATTTAATTTACTAGTACTTAAACTAAAACTTATTTGACAAAGACAGGCTCAATAGTGTTCTTTCTTTTTTGTAATGATCAAAGCCTGAGTTAAAAATTGGCTCTTTGAATGGATTTCAATTGTGTATTATCCTAATCCTAATCCTAACTAATATTATAAAAGCGAAAATGAGTTTGTTTGTTTGTTTGTTACCTTTTCACGCCTAAACCTCTGAACAGATCATCCTGAAACTTTGAATATACGTTGTCAGGTGTACAGAAACGGACCTAAGCTACTTTTCACCCCGAAAAAAATTACTGTTCCCGAGAAAACAACAATAATGTTCTTATGATAATAGATGGCGCCACGTGTCTTTCGAATCATGATTGAATTATATTATTACAAGCAGAGTACAACCCGAATTGATTGTCAAATTCTAAATTAACGCGAGCGAAGCCGCGGGCAATAGCTAGTATATCTATATTTGGCTCTTTTGGACGACGAAGTTGCCGACCACTGGGCTAGGCTAAGTGAACGGAGGTATATTCTAAAGCCTTGAAGAGAACCCGTGGCGAATCAGATCGTCCACGATTAGATTAGGTACACTTAGAAGATACATACGAGCGATGGCATTTGAATATGTAGCTATGTATTCAACTTAAGTGATCTTTTGAGAGAAACGTTGTAATTTAAGCTGTTAGGTAATGACTGGGCTGTGTATATTGAAAAGAAATCGTTTGTTTACGAGTAGTAAATGTACATAATAGATTCATGCATAAAATTGTATATTGTCTATGGGGCAGACAGAGGTATCGCACTTATATTTTGCCAGTTGTTATTTTTGGGGCAGTCTTTAGAGATTGCCGATAGAAGTGAAAACTTTAATCCTTGATCATAAACATTTCTTCAGAATAAACAAAAAGAAAAAAAAGGTTCGTGTCGGATTCCTGATACTCTCTTAGGGTTTAATTAAGGGGGTCAAAAGTTCGTTATTTTTTGCGTAGGACGCACCATTTCTGAGATATTGTTATTATTCTAAAATAATTCAAAAATAGAAAGCGTGGAAGCGTGGCGATTACGCGAGTTCTATGATTTTTGTTCACCCAAGAAGTGCTCAACGCACCTAAAGAAGTTTACACTTCAAAATATTATAGAAATCGGTCGAGTCGTTTCGGAGGAGTGCGACCACAAACACTGTGATCCGAGATTTTTATATACCTACATAGATTTGTAAAATTTGTTTGATTATTATTCTGCCGTCATATGGAAAACAGACGTATCTGCAAAAAAAAACATTCTCTATAAATATACTGGCAAATTCGTCTTGTTTTACTGATTCCTAATATGTAAAGTATATGTATATAATATGTAAAAAAATAAATCTAAATAGTATAATAGTATAGTAATAGTATAAATAGTTTTAATAGTTTCAATAATTTAATTAGCTTAAAAATTTGTAAAGTTTAATAGTGATTATAGTAGTGTAACAGTTTTTCAAAAAAAATTGTAATAGTGTCAAATAAACAACGCGATAAAATACGTATATAGTAGTTTAATTTCAATGAATAACATTCGCGTAAACAGAAGACAATATTATGTAAAGATCTTAATTTCGAAAAAATCTTTTGGATACGTCTTTTTTCCTTATGACGGCAGTATTCTATTATCTAATGTGATGGAACCTACAACACCCGGCGCGCTTCGAAGTGTCATAATAAATATAGCTCCACAATTTACTAGAAAAATAACATCTTCCATTAGTTATTTAGTTGGTACTGAGTTATTTTTAAGTCGTTTAGCGACTAACTGCGTATTAATTGACGCCTAGACCCTTTAAAGTCGATAGCTTTTCAGTTATTTATATGAATAGTAAGATATTACAAATGAGAATCGAAGCATGTTTATAACAGCAGCGTCCGATAATAAATTAAGACTTTAATCAATACAACTAATAACCATAACTTTGAAAAATAACTTGAGTGTTACGGTAAAAGACAGAAATACGTAATAACGCGAACTAATTGGTATAGGTACTTAATTATATTTTTCTTCAGATCAAATTTTGATCTTAGGGGCCAATCTAGACAGAGACGCTATCTGCGAAGGAGATAATGTAATGTGTGGTCTAAAACATTAGCTGACACCGTTAGTGCTGCAACACCGAGAAAGTAGTAGAGTAGTAGAGCCTCGCTAATGTCAACATGAATGGGCCGGCTCGACCGGGGAAGGACTACCCTCTCACAGAATATCGACGTGAAATAGCAATATTCCTATAACTGTTGTGTTTCGTTCGGTGAGTGAGAGTGTCGGAGGCCCAATCATCTTCTTTCCCCCTTCCCGCTCGTTCTCCTTCCCATTTCCTTTCCTAAAGGGTCGACAACGCGCAAGTGATGCCTCTGGTGTCGCAGGCGTCTATAGGCTACGGTGACCACTTACCATCAGATGGGCCGTATGCTTGTTTGTCACCGTATAAAAAAAAAAGATACATCCATAGTCTCCTGCCAAGCTCTTCAAAGATAGGCTGGACACTATGGATGTATGTATTTTGACGCTGGATGCTAAAATTTATGCATTATTTCTTCAACTTACTTGCGGTCCCGTCGGCCGGTTTCTCTTCTCGGTTTAAAATACTTACATACCGTTACTAGTGTAGTTATAACTCGTTTAGGATTTCTTTCTTGTAAAACCGAATTGCTACATACTTTACCTGGAACTTTTGTCTGCGACTTTGTACTCATAGAATTTGGCAGTAGATACTTAACTATTTATTTTTCTTTACGTGTAAGAAGAAGCTGATCTGCACATATAATGTTCGACTTCTAGGTGACGTGGCAAAAGATGCAAATAAGCACCAGAATTTTAGTTAGACTTCCAGCTATACAACTGTGAAAACTATATCAATATCGTGCAGTAGTTCTTGCGTCATGCGCACACAAACATACAGACAGACAATTCTAAAATAGTTTTGGCTTCTATAGTTCTCACATAATTTTTGCTTAAATTACTTCTATGTATACGCATTGACCATTTATAATTGTATTATATGTATAGATTAAACGGTAACAGTTATTTTTCTCGGCAAATTGTATAGTGATAAAATATTTGTCTTGCTACATTATAGAGTTGTCCTGTAACGGTAGATAAGTTATTATACCAAACGACATGCAACATAGCATTTTCTACGATTTATGTCGATATAATTATACACCCTATAATTATATTTGTATAGGTATCTAACTTTATACGTGCCTTCTACACAGAATAATGAGTAATTATTCCAGGGTATTATTTTATTGCGGGTGTACTTTATTCTGATTATCTTAAGAATGATATATGTATATTGTTTATTAGTTAGATACCTCTATAAATATGTGGATTTTGATCAGGTTGTTTCGTATTCTTTAGCCTCAATAAATGTGATGCACAAAACGAAATCAACTCTTAAGACATCGAATAAGATTAGGTATTATTATTACTCACCTCGACAATAATAACTAATAATTTTACATTATAATATGCCTACGCCAAAAGTGCCGCCTTTAATACTGAAATTACCTCATAAACTGTATTATTTTATATTTTATATAGTCTTGTGTTTATAACTCATATCAGTTTTAAATAGAGTCTATGGTTACCTATAGCGTGCTCCTTATAATTTCTGCAGCGAGTATCAATGTGATTTTATGAATTAAACTTAACTTCACTACATAAGCCGTGTAGGCGTTATCAAAATATCTCAAAATGAATATATCTACGGGTATAAGTCCAATGTGGCGACGCTAGATGGCGCTACGAGGGCTTTTTGTTTTTCGAACTCTGATCCAGCTTATATTATGATTTCTAGGCATTGAGCTCAGGACAATATTTTTTTACATTCGGTATGACGCTTCTTGCGATATTGTAGACCGATGAATATATTTTATGGTAGGTACTTAAATATTAAAGGCGTGAATAGGTGCATCTAGGTACAGCAAGTTTGGCAATAAGTCATTACTGTACCCAAATTTTATAAAGTTTTACAACGTCACGAATATCCTGAAAAAACTATTGCAGTTACAGTGTTAGATGCTAAGATTACAAATTACCTACTAATTCCCCTGTTATCAGTAAAGAACTCCCATGTACTATCGGCTCCAGCGACGGATGACCATTTCAGAAAAATGTTCGCTGGCACATGTTGACCAGTTGAGTTTGTATCGCCTTAGAATCAGTAAACAAATGTATAGTGTAAAAAACTCAAACAAAGAAAGGGGCGTGTCACGGGTACGGGTACCAAGTGTTGGCCTGCTATGCGATTTTAACCTCAGGAGTGGTCATCCGTCGCTGGAGTCGATAGTACATGCGTATTGAAATACAATACAAAGTCATTTGGTTACGTTGGAATACTTATACCTACAGATTATTTGCTTCAAGCTTTTTCTACAATCAAAATTATTTTTAATGATTACCTACTAGTAATTTAGGTTACAAATGACTAGTATTCTTGTTTTCCCTTCCAGATAAGCTAGAATGCTGGTTTAAGTAGTGTGTTCACGTCGTTATGTTAGTGTAGGGGGGCGAAATTTGACATCTCGATCGCAAGTCCAATGCCTTAACCATTGGCCTACCGCAGCTTTTAAGGCGCGATTCCATTAGGCAACTCTTGCATGCAAGTATGACGTCAGATTTGCGTGCAAATTGCATCCAGGTTTCACTTGCATATAAGTGATGTTCAACAATAGAGTAGGCCATCATGGATGGAAGACGTGCTCCTCAATAAAAATTATTACTTTCTCGTGCCTACTAACAGACATTATGTTTCGATAATTTGTACAGCGATAGATCTCATGTGCGTACCTACACATCACTCGTTCGGAATTCGAAACATGCAACTAACGTTTGCGCGTTCAATTTGCAGGTCACTTGAATAAAAATATGTACAAGTTCAAACTACCCTATACAAGTTGTAACTTGTATGCAGGTTTGTACAAGTTGTATGCAATTTGTAACTTGCATGCAAGTAACTTGCCTAAAGGCGCCGCGGCTCCATCGCCATCACGCCATTAAGCAAGTGTACGGCAGTTCCGTAGTTTATAGACACTAAACGAGAAGTCGACTTTAAAAAAAAAGGAGTTGCTGTGCTGTCAAAGAAAGTGAAAAAGATAACTGGTCTCATGCTGACAGTGAGTCCATACTTTAATCGACGGCAACACAACATATAAGGACATATCGCTGTCGCTAGACGTTAGATTTAAATTGTTTAGACTGGAAGAGCCTGTGCTTGTCAAGTAATTGGTAAGAACCTCTCCTTTACCTTTCATCTCTTTAATTCCTTTTTTGCAGTACCAGTCTTAGAACGTCACTGCTAAAGATACCGCTGGTACAAAAAGCCAGCAAAGCTAGCATTACCTAGTTATGGTAGCTTCTATACTTGAGATAGGTATAGGTCTCCTATTCCTTTGATTTTCGTCTTTAATTCCTTTTCTTAAGGTCGGCAATGCATTAGAGATAGATTTATTTTCTTTTATTATTTTTATTTTTATTATTTTCAATATACTTTTAATTCTATAAATATGTATAAGTACATATAAGTATTATATAAATACCAATATTTAGTATAAAATTACTTTTGCCATCTATATTCTATGACCACCTTCTGCCTAATTTATTTAATATATAACGGGTATTAACGGGATCATGCATAATGTTTACCTTTTATAGGCTTGACGTTTCGACCAGGTTACAGCGCCCGTGGTCACAAGCTGACTTGTAGTTGTGACCACGGCCGGTGTAACCTGGTCGAAACGTCAAGCCTATAAAAGGTAAACATTATGCATGATCGCGTTAATACCCGTTACGTATTATATATATATATATATATATATATATATATATATATATATACATATATATCATGCAACGCGAAAGCTACTAATTTATTTAAATTGTTGTTTTGTTTTTATTAAATTTTTAATTGAGTTATGTATGTATGTTACTGCCTACACGCACCGAAATCATGCAGGCTCTGCGAGAATACCAGCGTTGTGGATATTCTGCAACATTGCTGACGCAGGACCTTATCTGTTCCTAAACATGGTTGTGTTTCCTGTTACCTTATAAGCGTAGAACAAATGAAATTATTTTTCTTTTTTCTTTCTTAGATATCCTGGGTATTGCAAACGACCGTCGGCTATGTTATCCGTTAACCGTGCTCTTCTTCAACGTCTTAAATGTACGATTCATATCTAGGTATATATGTTTAACGTGAAATGTTCTTAACACAGCAATGATTGTTACTAATTTGTGGAAAATGTGTTGGATATTGCATTAATTACTAAGAAGGAAAATTTATTATTTAAGTTGATGTAATGTATTAAGCAGCGATAGCCTAATGGAAGACCGTTGGACTGCTACGCAGAGGTCTCGATCGAACCCAAGGCGCGGATCTCTGACTTTTCAAAGTTATATGCGTATTAAATAGTTAATTATCGCTTGCTTTAACGGTGAAGGTAAACATCGTGAGGATACTTGCATATCTAAGAGTTCTAGATAATGTTTTCTAAGATATTAATTGTCGGCCTCGGTGGCGTAGTGGTTAGTCTAACCGACTGCCACGCCTGAGGTCGCGGGTTCGATTCCCGCACAAGTCAAACATTTGTGTGCATGAACATGGATGTTTGTCTTGGTCTGGGTGTTTCTATGTATAATATGTAGGTATTAACAAAAAAGAAAGTATATATGTATGTTTATCCATTGTCTAGTACCCATAGTACAAGCTCTGCTTAGTTTGGGCTAGATGGTGTTGTGTGTATGTGATAGAATATTATTATTATTATATGTGAAGTCTGCTAACCCGTATTGGGCCAACGTGGTGGACTATGGCCTAACCCTTCTCATATAGAGAAGAGACCTTTGCCCAGCAGTGGGACAGTTTAATACAGGGCTGATATTATTATAATGTAGTAAGGTCTTTTCTATAACAAATTAAAAAAAAATTAAGGTAATCATCAGACAAACCGAAGGTTTGTTAGCCACCTTGGCATAAAATACATTGTGATGGTATGGTAATAGGCATATATAATATTACTGTATAGCGTGCTATGTCTATTTACCATAGACAAAAAAGCAATACACAATTGTAGAACGTCACAAAGAACTTACGATACCTTTATCAGTTTGGAGTGTTATGAAGTAATAAAACATTGGCGCTAGTAGTTGCCGCGCCGCGCCGGAAGCGGCCATCGTTTCCGGCGAAGACGGCTGCTATCTATTTACGAGTTTTATTTATGGTTTGCCACAATCTAGAATATTTATGACCACTGTTTCAACCTCTGTGGAGTTTAATATTGTCTATTTTATTCATGTTAGGTCAATTTAAATTGACATAATGTTGTTGCCAATTAGGCCTTGGTGGCTATTCAAATTAGGTCTGTATTAAAATAAATAAATATATGAAGTTGCCAATTATGCTTCGATGGCATAAGTATACAGCTACGTAATCAATTGTGAGGTGGTGGGTTCGTTTCCTCTATCGATTTTTCTGTTAAGTAATTCTTAGTAACACGTCATCTTCAAATATGTCCGATAGTTTTATGGGATCTAATACTCTTCAGCCATCAGGTATAGATATAAAGGATGAGTTTGTTGTTATGTTATGACTATACGGCCCTATAAAGCGATATTATGATAGTATCTATCATCCTATAGTTAATTTTTATACAATCAATTATCCCATCGTCTGTCATTTTATAGACACAATAAAAACTCTATTGTTAGGTATGTATCTCCTGGAGATTGAGTAACGGTTCAGCTATTAAGTACGATGTATCTAAATCGTCTGCACTTGATTATAATTAGGTATTTATTTAATGACACAAAATCCCCAAAAACGCGATGTCTACTGTCCTACTGTAGGTACCTAGGTACCTAATTATTATCTGAGGATTACATAAATTACAGGTAGGTACCTATTGGTGTTACACAAGTACCTAATTTCAATACCTTAATATAAATCAATCACATCGTAGTTACCTATCTACAACGAGGGTCGAAGTATTGAACTTTCAACATTCGGCATAATGGCTAGGCGAATTCTTATTGGTAGGTACTTATCTACTTGAACTATTTGTCTCATTGTCGACAAGATAGATGTCTACTAATTTTAAATCCTCATACTTGAAGACGCTTAATTGTATTTAGGTACTATTAAAATAACCATCGTCACGATAGTTTACGTATATCATAGATATACTTTTAAAATTAGAAGAACGTGCTAGACCACAATTACCTAAAACCAGCAGACATAACATTTCAACGATAAATTTATTTATTCATGCAAACGAGACAGCTGGCCAAACGACAACATAGAGTTATTGATATCATTCGGCTTCCTTTATTAACTCTATGACCACTTGTGACTCGTTCGTACAATTGTCTATGGTCACGTATTCTCATTGTCCGGTGCCCTTACCGGTCAACAGTATTACTAAAAAGATTTCCTTGACTGGTTTTAAATAATTCATTCTCATTGTCACCCACCGAATATTAAAATGAGATACTCTACGATGTCCGAGATAAAAGAACGTATTTGTTATGATAATAGACTTGTTTACGTCTAACTGGACGAATATCAAAACAGATGGGATGGGATGCTGTGTGTTATTACAACTGGACCGTTCGTGACTCGATAGAGACGAGTTGAATATTTAATTAGGGTGCTCCGAAACTATAATATTTTTTATACAAACACTGTTATGTGTATTTTGATTTCTTTTTATTTCAATAAACGTTGTTGCAATACAAAATATGCTAACGATAATAATTACAAAGCAGTGCTTTTATTCCCGCCTAAATTTGACAGCTATCATTTCCTAAACGTCAATTGAAGCGTGTCACAGATCATAAATCACGGGACATTCCTAGAGGGACTGTATCTCATACAGCCAACGTATTCTTCGATTGGCTATATGGTATCGATTACAAGTCGTTATATTCTCGGGTAGTCAGTGGGTGGACTTTAGGTGTGCGTGAAATGGATACTGCCCTACTGGGCGGGGTCGATGTCAGCCAATCCTGTAACTGATACTCTACTTCTTCTCGATAAATAACAATAAAAACTGAACTTTACTCGATCTGCGTAAGGTTTGTTTTAGTACTGCGGGAAACCCCATTCTTGTAAGCGATACCCTAGTTCTTTATTAAAGCGTGTATTGTATTTTAGACTTTATGATGTTGATATAGAATTTATATTTGAGGGAGATGATAAGGTAATTGATATGCCTCGTCTAAAATTGATGTACGTTTATGTTATGTTTTGGTATGTATGCTAAAATATATAGGTATATTGGAGGTATCAAAGTATAATTAAATAACAAGATTGTTATGTAATACAAAATAGGTGTTTTATAAACAATAATTATATATTATTTTTTGTATTCCTCCAAAATTAGGTACCTATACATAGGCCTGTTTATCCGTAGTCACGGATAAAAAGGCCTATGTATAGGTACGCATGTATAGGAACGCGGGTGAAACCGCGTTTTACCCGCGTTTATAGTTACTGCACCGCCCCCGTGGGTCGTAGCGGGATGTTATATAGCCTATAGCCTTCCTCGATAAATAGGCTATCCAAAACTAAAAGAATTTTTCAATTCGAACCAGTAGTTCCTGAGATTAGCGCGTTCAAACATACAAACAAACTTTTCAGTTTTATAATATTAGTATAAAAGAATAATAAGAGGAGCATTATACCCACATTGTATCATCTGTGTCTAGATCCCACATAATAGGGAGTGAGACCTCGCACATTTCTAGTCTACGTGCTTTTATTGAGAATTTGCTAATAGACAATGAAATCTCTAATAAAGCTTAATAGAACATTCTAATAACACTGTCACAGCATGGCACCATCTAAGCATCGAAAGTAGGACCTTGAATTGCCGCAATCGTAGGCCACGGAAATAATAAGGCACTCAACCTAATATTTTTGTCTGTCTAATTTTATTACTCCTTAACATATTAAGTGCTAAGTTAAACTATTCGCTATATTACCGAACATTAGTTCCCAAAGTGGTCCAGGTGGACCCCAGGGGTCCAAGTTTCTATATAGTCAGCGGTTAGATCAATTTTAGGACTGCCTCGATATAGCGCAGCGGTAGTGATTACGACTGCCATGCATGAGCTCTAGGCTCTGGCTTCGTTGCTCATTTTGGACAAAGGTTAACTTATAGTGACAGTTAAAACCTGAGCTACCAGTAGGTATACCTACTTCATTAGGAGTATAGGCCTTAGATTTTGTATAAATGAACCTTTGTAAGTAGTTTATATCTTTGCCAGAATGTTTTGAAGTAGAATCGCAGTCACGGAACGTAACAGAGATTACTGTCAATAGCTCTATTTTATCTATATGTATAAATAACGTGCTTATTCCAACCGATTTATAATATTCAATACCATAAAGTAACGACAGCAGACAATTAATCATTGTATAACGTATTCTAAAAATAGCTCGTTATATATTTTACGTTCTAGCATTGAACAATACACAAAAAAATCATTAGAAAGGGGAGGTTGGGGAGCACCTGATGGCGGAAGTCATTAGTAAATAGATGGACACGAAGAAATGCGATAACGCCCCGCTCTCCCCAAAATTACTGTACACTAATTTACCATATACACTCTACAAAATATCCTGCTACTCAAATTCAGACTTAATTCTTATACAAATAAAGTTGAGAGATATTCAGCTGTCAATTTGACAAGAGCATAGACAATTTTGTTTCCCGCCATAAAAAATGACATTGTGTGGCCAACACCAAAACGTTAACATCTATTGTTACAATCTAAGGAGTCTTTTGAGGGCTACCAAAAGATAAAAGTTCTTTTTTGTCATGGCGGATTTAAATATGTTTTAGTTGCTTCCTGCATATAATGTGCTTTTAGTTATTATTACAAAGAATATCCAATGTGATATCATATGATGTATACAAATTACTTACATATGTAGGTGCAGAAAACGACTACAAATAGTTGGTCTTATTAGTTTGTCTTATTACCTAATTACTTGACAAATAATAGTTCCTTTTGAATAGTATAGGGCGTTCCTTATACTATTCACAAGGAACGTCGTTATGTAAGCTTGTAAAAAGCGTTTTGTATATTTAAACTGCATCACTTCATCAGATCACTTAACAGGTTCCCTGTCCGATGAATCACATATGATACATAACAATAGATTTTCTATTGTGTCAATCACGGGACAGCGAAAATTTTAGTTAAGTTACTTATACTTAGTAAGCAGCAGCGATAGCTCAGTGGGGAGACCAACAGACTGCAATGCAGAGGGTCTCGGGTTCAAACCCACGTCGCGCACCTCTGACTTTCGGAAGTTATATGACTTTTTGAAATTATGTGCGTATTGATTGACAATTATCGCCCGCTCCGTGCCTCGGAGAGCAAGTTAAGCCTTCGGTTCCGGCTGCCATGAACATCTATGGCAGTCGTTATTGGGAAGTCAGTGCCCTCTAATATCCTGACACTGGTCTAGCTTTAGGGTATCGTTAGCCTTCGGGTTGCGGAGGTCAGATGGCAGTCGCTCTGTGTAAAAACTGATATCCAGTCAAATCCCGTTAGACTAGAAAGCCGACCCTAAGTAACTTGGGAATAATAAAGGCTAAGGAGAAGACTTATATTTATTACATTTGTTATGATATCCGCACTAGGCACAGCCTGTGTCGAGGTTATCAAACAATACCGTTATTATAAAGTCAATGTACAATAATAGGTACTTGCTTAAAATTTAAGTTGAAGATAAGGGTCTCTGTATTCTATATGACTGTAGTAAATGGTCATATATTGAATATGTGTTTTTGTGTTTGTGTGTATGAAGATGTTTTTTCACAAAGAAGAAGATGGTACACTTTTCTAATTAGTGGATATTTTTCAGTGACAATTGCGTATCATTATTATAATCAACCATAGTAAGACAAAACTAAAAGACTTGACTTCCTAACTTAAAATGCCTACATTACCAAGTATAGCCATACCTGTCTATAACACAACATCTTGAATCATCTACATATAAATTCCCACCATTTTATTGTTCGTTTGTTGTCTCTTGTTATTAAAAAGGTGTTAAAAGTAGTTTGCATAATACTTGATGAATAAAGATATTTTTAATTATTGCTAGAGCTCTACAGTTGTTTCTTTATAAAGCTAACTTTTAAAAGCACCTGTCTATCCTTTTACGTTCTAGGACCAATTAAAAAGATTTCTCTCAATATATTTAAATAGTATAATTGTTAGTTTCTTTGATTGTATTGCATTTAGATGGAGACGTGTTAACGACATGCCCGACGTGTGACAATCGTCTCATATAGATTTCAACAATGATTTAAAAAATGTCAGTCGCTGCTCACCCTGATATAAAGGTAAGTAAACACTCTCCTTACTTCGTTTTAAAGAGGAATAAGTTATAGTACTAAAATATAGTTATAACAGAGAAAAATTGTTGTATTCAATGGAGAAAAATAATAATTTGGTTCTACATAAGTTACAGACCATAGACATTCTAACGTGATGCGCGAAACAAAAGTACATTCGAATAATTTGAAACTGTACGATCTTTTTCTTTTCGAACCTAATCTCTACTTTTTTTAATAAGTTAAATATTGTACCTACCTAATTTATCAGTGACTATGGTTTAAATTGCAATCGAATAATTCAATCATCCTTCAATTCGAAGTGTTTATTTTATGACACGTTGATAAGCTTTTTCATTTTGTTCGTATATCTGTCCATTACGCTTGTTGTTTCCTAAGCTTAAATTCAAAGTTCAAAGGCTTTAAACTCGCAATCTATGTATATACCTACGTATATCTTACATCAACTAACTTTCCCCCTTACTTCAAAATATGTTTAATTCCACCAAGTCTTAACAATTCGCCAACGAAACTTGAATCCTTTGAACTAACACACATTACCATAATCCGTAAACTACATAACTGGAGTTAACCCGTCGCGCGACACTGGTGTCATAAAGACCCGTCAGCCCCGCACAACCCGCTCTTATTAACTTAGCAAAACCAACAATCGTGATTAAATCGCGCGTCAACTAATAAAATAATAAGACTCTCGTCGACGTTTGGCTGTAGCTTCAGTTTACATGTTGCTGGTTGGGACATATCGTAATGTTATCCTAACTAATATTAGGTATAAATGCGAATGTGAGTTTGTTTGTTACGCTTTTATGCCTTAACTATTTGACCGATCATCATGAAATTACGCATACACGTTGCCAGGGATACACAAAAGGACATAAGGTATCTTTCATCCACAAATAAGTACTATCCCCGAATGATAGAAAATTGACATAACCTATGTTTGTTACCGAAGTATGGAAATTTATTGATAAAATCTACATTAACGCGAGCAAAGCCGCGAGCAAAATCTAGAAGAAAATAAATGAATGGTTACACATAACTAACACAGCATTTTTCCAAAAAAGTAATGGAGCCTTGCTGATTTCAGTATGAATGGACCGGCTCGACCAGGGAAGGACTACCCTCTCACAGAATATCGACGTGAAATAGCAGTATTCCTACTGTTGTGTTTCGTTCGGTGAGTGAGAGTGCCGGAGGCCCAATCACCCTCTTCCCGCTCCTTCTTCTTCCCACTTCCTTTCCTAAAGAGTCGACAACGCGCAAGTGATTCCTCTGGTGTTGCTGGCGTCTATAGGCTACGGTGACCACTTACCATCAGGTGGGCCGTATGCTTGTTTGCCACATTAATCGTAAAAAAAAGAAAAAATTGTCTATTCATACCAAATTTTATAAATATAATAAAATCAGTGCAGTAGTTTAGCCACAGAACTGTTTATTCTACATATTATGTTCTGTGAGTTTAGCCATTTCGTAGGCAACAATAATTAGTATTAAGATGTCCATCTTAATACTATTACCACAGTACATATTTATGTACTGTGCTATTACGACGGTCGGGGGCGGTGCAATAACGATAAACGCGGGTGAAACCGCGAGAACATCTAGTTAGGTATAGGTACTACACGGAAATCGAGTCCACGACATTAAGTGCATTTTTTTTTAATAATAAATTTCATTTATTCGGGTAACTTAAATGACTCATAATAAAAATAATTAAATTGTTAGTATTCCTTACAAACTATGTCAGTGTGATAATAATAAACAAACTATAAACTATATTATCTAGTCGGCTGGACCGCATACACGCGACTCACCGCTGTATCACTCCGTGAGAGATGGCACCGCAGCGATTCACGTATATACAGTCCAACCGACTAGCAATCATGTTTAGAATGCTATTGGGGCTACCCCGCACCCTGCACACCAGACACGCACACCTCTTTCGCATAATCGTATAGAAACAATTGACTTGAGCTTCAGCGAACATCCCTGATGCGCTGCAGAAACGAGGCAGCCCCACCAGCACCCGGAACGCGTTGTTATATTGAACACGGAGAGCGCTGTACGACTTCTGCGTATATCTGGCCCACAAGCCGCACGTGTAAAAAGTGGTGCAATAGGCTTGACCATTCTAGTAACCATAATATCCACTGTGTTACCCCTGAAGTCATGTAATACTATTAAACGTGCACAGCATAATTCTCTTTCATAAACATATTTAAAACGCGCCTTTGGCTAGCGAGCTCATTATAGGACATTAAACAGTCAATACACAACTTACCATATAATTTCTAATTACGATTACACCAAGTACACTATAAACTACCTTTCCCCACAACGATTAACAGCTCGATACAAAATAATAACAACAACAAGACTGAATAAATATCCACTTAACAACTCCGCTGTAGATTCTTGAGAAATTTTACGCTTCAAGAGATCTTTATAACACACAACTAGCAAAAAATCGCATAGAAACCGATGACGTTCGGAGGGGGAAGGGAGGGGATTAAATTTCATTACAATTAGCTGTCACGTCGTTTGAATAATTCATGTGCGGGGTCTGCCAGGCCCGCGCAAACAGTGAAGGGTTGATTGTAGCTGGTCTGTTTACTGGCGACCAGTAATTTGCGCTGGGCATTCATTAGCGCGCGTTTACGTTTAGATTTTGATGTTAACGATTATTTGGAGTGATTAGGCTGATGTTGTTTGGGGATTTGCGCGTAAATATCTGCGGACGGCGCAGCAAGCAAGCGGCAGTCTTGCTGCCGTACTATGTGTAGTACGTTCGAATACCACACAGGACAATTATGTATTAGTCTAATCCCCAAATAATTAATCTGAATCCCGATATACTTGGTGTCCGTTTATATGTTTGTAATGTACTTCGAGACACATGGATTAATTAAGCATAATGTTGTAGTGTCTATGTTTGACATATCTTTGTAGATTGTGAAGGAATCTGCCCTTGCGATATTTTATGCAATAGGTATTATTAATTTCATAATACATAAGGTTTGATATATCTTTATTTCTCATAAGAATCCTAGTACTATAAAAGCGAAAATGAGTTTGTTTGTTTGTTACCTTTTCACGCTTAAACCACTGAACCGATCATCCTGAAATTTTGCATATACGTTGTCAGGTGTACAGAAATGGACATAGGCTACCTTTCATCCTGAAAAAAATTACTGTTCACGAGGAAAACAACAATAACTTTCTATAAGATATTAGATGGCGCCACGTGTCTTTCGAATAATGATTGAATTATATTATTACAAGCAGAGTACAACCCGAATTTATTGTCAAATTCTAAAATAACGCAAGTGAAGCTGCGGGCAAAAGCTAGTTTACAATAATTCACCTACATGAGAAAGTTTAAATACAAACAAATTATAATCTTATCCTAAGTGTACACTTAGATATTGAAGCACTTCACTCAACACATTCAATCGAAAGTATACATTAATTTAAACATAATGTATGTATCGCATTTATTTATTTATTTACATCAAATAGAACGACTTGCGCGAATTACACTTTCCCCGACGTTTCGGTTGCTTTTCAGCAGTCATTACCATGGTCATGACCATGGCCATGACCATGGCTGCTGAAAAAGCAACTGAAACGTCAGTAAAATTGTAAACATAAAAATATAAATAGTTTTAATGAATAGTTGCAATAATTTAATTAGCTTAAACAATAGTAAAGTTTAATAGTAATAGTAGTGTAAGTTCCAAAATTATGTAATAAAGAGTCAAATAAACAACGCGATAAAATCCGTATATACAGTAGTTTAATTTCAATAATATATAAATTTTAAATGTAGCATTCATGCATTCTGCTCACAGTACCTCATACATTCTAATAATAATACTTTCCATTCATCCGCAAAAATATCAACTTCTGGGTTAAAGTCCAAGCGAGCGTTAAGCTGCTTAAGTGACCGAAGTATGGGTGAGTTACAGCGTGCCACAGTAGGGCACGCATAAACATACCTACATTCTAGAGAGTCGTTCAAGTCACCGTCAAGAAAGAATTTCGAAAATTCTGATAAAGCTATGTATATGAATTTACGCTTTAGTCTCTTGTATGCAAGACGACTATCTACTACATATATATAAAGTAAAATTCTCCTTATTGCCTATCAGATGGGAATTTCAATTAACCTTTGGATAAGAAGCTCATAGCCAGTTGCACTCACTGGTCGGTAAACGATTAACGAGATTAAGCAACGTTGAGTGCGGTCAGTCTATAGATGGGTGACTGCTTAGTGGTATTTCATCTGAGCGTCTCTGTCCTTTGGAGAGCACGTAAAACTTCGGTCCCGGCTGTTGCCAAATTGACAGCAGTCGTTAAGCCATGTCGGAGGCCTACGGGCGGCTTGAACAGCTCTTGACATCAGGTTGGCCATTAACCACACGAAACGAAAAAGAAGACCTTTGGACAAAATTACAACTTTCTTACTCCAGGGGCTTGGGCTGGAAGTTCATCATTCGAGAGTGAGTCAGGTCTTTTCTTTTTATATGTATTGATTTATGGAAATCAAAAACATATAATAATATGTTGATACTGGGTCTCATATAATCTGTATAGGTCCTTATGCACCACAATTGTAGGTCCCTCTTAATAGCGGGCTACCCGATTAGCTTCTACTGGGAATATGTGGTATTGAGGACTTTTAAACGACCCAATAACCTTTAGCCCGAGCAGGGCATCGATCCCGGGACCTTATGATCAGCTATAAACAGCTTAATAATACATAAGCTTAGACTTATATCGCAGGACCGACGAAGCAATTTACAGTCGTTCTTTTTGTTATACTTACTGGAATAAAAGTGTGTGTTAACTACTTTTAATAAAACGGTGTTAATTACTTATAATAAAACCTTTTTAGTTGTAAAGATACAGGGTTATTGCTAGTAATTTAATGTGGAAATAAAGATATAATTGTCACGACGCCTTACAGTTTTTTTTTACTTTATTTTTTATTGGCGTAACGGTTTCCATTACTTTATTAACAATAATTAGCCAGTTTTTATTATAATTTTATTATGTAACCTTTTAGTAGTATTGTTAAAGTAACATAATTACATATACGTACTCGTTTATTAGATTTTATTTTATTTAAAATATATAAATAGCAGGCAAAGGAAGAAATAGCACTGTTAATCAGAGGACACTCAACATCAACAAGAATTACTACTAAAGTACCTAGGTAGTAGTAATTCTTGTTTCAACTCATATTATTTACAGCGGTAGTGAATGCGACTGCTGTGCTTGAGGTTGTGGGTTCGAATCCCGGACTGGGCCAACAAAAAGTTTTTAGAAATCTCAATACCAGCCCAGACCCAGCCCCAGGCAGGTCACGGTGTTAGACACCCTTGTGCCTCGGAAAGCATGTAAAGCCGTTGATCCTGTGCCTGATCTCTCTCCGGTCGTGTAAGATTGCCGTCCCATTGGCTCATAAGAGTTAGGGAACAGAAAGTGCACTTGTGTTTGCGCACACACTTGAGCACTATAATATCGCCTGCGCAGATGCCGCCTTCACCGAAATTCGGTCTAGACGACATTATTATTTGTTTCATTCCCAAATTGTTTGTAAAATAGTGACTTACTAACACTAGCAAATATTTTACGAAGGTATTTTTGTAATATAATTCTTACCTTAACAGCTGACTCTTTTACCTCGGCATGAAAATAAAAGAGATCAGAGGTTAGTGTAAATACGTGTTCCCTCAACGGAGGCAGTTCTATAAATGACAGTGACGTGTTGACACTGCGTTTAGCAGTTCATTACAACGTGTCACTGCTGATGTTCAGATCGACTTACGACCCGAACGATATCGCGTTACAGGAGAAATATCACCACATGCTATAAGAGATAGCGTGTCATACATACTAGTGCGAGTAAGCTTAATTAAACTGTAATAAAAACTATACAATCTATACTAATATTATAAAGCTGAAGTGTTTGTTTGAACGGGCTAATCTCAGGAATTACTAGTCCGATTTGAAAAATTCTTTTAGTGTTGGATAGCCTATTTATCGAGGAAGACTATAGGCTATATAACATCACGCTACGACGCACGGGGGCGGCGCAGTAACGATAAACGCGGGTGAAAGCGCGGGAACATCTAGTATTGTATAAAACGTTCGAATTTGAAATGGAAATAATGGGAGCATCAACGTGACATTAATAAATAAGATATATTCTCCAGAACCATGGAATTCACTAGTTCTTTCGTTGTACGTAAACTTAATAATTTAATGTCTAGAACTACTTAATGTCGTTGTAATGCCATTAGATTAACATCAGCAAAGTTGGAAGTAGTATGGTACCAGCCTCTTTTATACTAACTTGTGTTCTACTTTATTAAAGTAAAATATTTTTTGTATATTATTTGTCTGTGTTTTTATATTTAATCCATTGACAAAGAAAGAAAGAAAGAAAGGAAGAAAAATATTTATTTTGGCACACGCAAAACACGAAGAAATATAAAAAAAACAACAAAATAACAAAAAGTATACAAAATAAAAAAAATAAAGAAACGTAGAATAATAAAACTAACACTAATTTCATTTAAATTAAAATTAAAATTAACTAAGAAAGCCCAAATTAAGTTGTTACATTGTCAATGTACAAGTTGTTATGTCCGCTTTTCATAATGGCCAGTCGGCATCGACACATTTGGCATATAAGAAAAAAATACTTTATTCTATGGCCGAGTCTGTACTTTATTCGCTTTCTTCTATAAACCGAAATCACTTCGCTTACAACTTGTGCCGTTTGTTTGAGGGTGCGTGTACGCATGAGACGCGCCAACTGCCCGTCTGCGCCGGCGCCTAACATCCGTCTGTTGTTGTGTTGTTCTTCGCTTTAACACCAGTGTATGATTACCTAGAGATGTGATTAACATGTAATCTTAGATATTGGATGGTGCTGATGGAATTCGATGTTTTAAGTAACGTGCAAGGAGGGTGGTAATGCCTCTGAGATAAATTTTGTTTGTATATAAGCTTCTGCCTTGGTGTCAGTTGAGCAACTGCTGTGCATTTCTAGTATCGGTTCCCGGATAAACTTATTGGGTTTCGCTGTTAAGAATTTTCAGTAGCAGCCTGGAGTCTGGACTGTGCTAGGTAGAAGCTAGTAGGGTCGCCTGCTTACTGTGGATGACATACATCTGATAACCTCATCGGGAATATAGGCAGACTATGTGTGTAAGTTTCATGTATTAGGTAAGTAATGTCTAGGATTACAAAACTGATTTAATAAAATACTTTACTTAACCTACCTTATTTATTATTATATACAGGCTGTCCGGTAATTAATGGATAACTTTGAAATATTATATATTATTTCATTATAGAAGAACTGACGGCCGTTCAGAAAAAAAAATGTAGAAAAAAATTTATATATACAATGTGCAATAGGTAATCATACTTTTGACTGTCTGTCTATTAGCATAATTAGTGTTTAATAATAAACCAACAAAAATCCGATAGAATTCATTTATTTATGGTCGTAGTGTACAAGAAAGTGAAATATGGTAATTAAAAAAAATCATATCTCAGATAGTAGTTAGGATAGTTTTTTTAATTTTTTTTCTGAACGGCCATCAGTTCTACTATAAGACATTTCAAGTTTATCCATTAATTATTACCGGCCATTCTGTATATGTTAATATAGGCTGTGTTTCAATGTGATAGCTATCCAGCTTGTATTTAGATGTCGGAGGGAACTTTGAACTCCCTGGTCTTGTGTACGATTATGGTTGCGATCATGAGTTCACAGATTTGATTCTCGATTTGGGTTAAGTATTATTTGATTTCATTGTAAGAAATTCTTAGGCCATAGATTCCCCGCGTTTCACCCGAAATGTGAGTGTAATTATAATAACTTTTTATTTTGTCACTATTTTTGCTGATTGTGGTAACAAATATTCGGTCCTACTAGACATACATAGTATAATAATAATATCAGCTCTGTTAATAAATTGTCATAGAGCTGGGTCCGGGCCTCTTTTCAGTATGAGAAGGGTTAGGCTATAGTTCACCACGCTGGCCCAGTGCGGGTTGGCAGACTTCACATCTCTTCAAAAATATTATGGAGAACTAACAGACAAGCAGGTTTCATCACGATGTTTTGCTTCACCATTGACCTCTGCGTGGCAGTCCAACGGTTTTTCACGATAGCTACTTAGTAACATATTACATACTAGATGTTCCCGCGGTTTCACCCGCGTTTATCGTTACTGGGCCCCCCCATGGGTCGTAGCGTGATGTTATATAGCCTATAGCCTTCCTCGATAAAAATATTTTTTCAACTCGAACCAGTAGTTCCTGAGATTAGCGCGTTCAAACAAGCAAACAAACAAACAAACTTTTCAGTTTTCTAATATTAATATAGATTACCTACATATCATTAAACAACGTATATTTTACTTTATGATGACGTATAGTTATGAATAATAAGTATTTACTGTACGTGACTGGGACTCATCCCATTACAAACAGTCAACAAATTTAAAAATAAGTCTTACAAGCCATTATGCTGAACTCCAAAGCTACAGCAATTTGCGGCAGTGCACTTTTAAAATATAAAAGCCAAAGTAACCTACCTAAGCATAAGTAATCCGGGATACAGTTAATCGTTTGTAAAAACAACACTGCCAACATTTTGCGAAGGTTATGTTATTCTACTTACGAGCCGGCGCCTAAACAAACAGAAAATACTTCCGATATGACATTAGAACTGCAAAAAATAATATCTCCAAGTATTAAATTACAGAGGACATATTATATTTTTCCAAATTCCCACGTGGCTGTTGGCGCCATCTTTTTTTTTAGGTTATTTTTCTGACATGAGTTGACAGTTTTCGTTGGATGTTATTAAGTTATTGACTGTGTATTATATTGTTGTCTCGTGTTGTTGAGTCATTTCTATGATATTGATGGAAAAAATTTTAAGTGCGTCGGGAGTATATCCTGTTTGGAAAGTAGATGGGTTAGGTGTATTTATTGCTAGGTTTGATTTTGAAAGTATTTGGCATAGCTCAGTGTAATGAATATTGTCCAGTATCCTGATTTTTTCGTGGGTAGTCACAAACTATTTCAAAGGCGCAACCGTATTTGCAACAAAACGATATTGAATTTAGATAGACGTTAAGTTATGAACCTAATTAATATTATCTCCAAAATATTAGGCAGAGTATATGACACGAAGGTATATTCCATTAGCTTTAATTTTATGTCTTAGGTAATAAGTGTAGACGCTCCTTTTACTCAAGACTTTATACTGCTACAGAGTACCAGACTAAGAATATCACCTTATCTGATTCAAGACCCAAAATTGGCAACTAACCCTTGACATACGTGTTTATTCTTAGCCAATCGAGACAACTACAGAAGACCAAGTTTAAATCACGCAGTGATTGACATTTAATCGACTTTGCATCGATATCGCTAAAGACAGCTGTAAATTATAATGAAATATTGTGATTCTTCGTATAAACTTTTTCAAGACCTCTTGAAATACTTTTTCTCTAACACTAAAACGTGACTTCTACTGACAAGAATAAAATTGTCGATAAGAATCCTTTTTTTAAAGCAAATTCTTTTATGTTAAGTTATATTGGATTTCAATGCAATCTGACTACTAATTATTATCGTAGTAAAGATAGATAGTATAGAATAAAATACCGATACAAAATAATAGTTTTAAATAATAAATGAAATGTAATTTATTTTCACATGAAGCGTTTACTTTAATTTTATATTTATGACACTGAGACTAGATCCAGACTCTATAATAAACAGTTTTATTACGCGAATTGGCCCCCTGATATCTTGTAGTAGGTAAGGTACACTTTGTTGTGTGCATCTGTATTCGCGCGTCATATTGACCTAGTCTTCTATAGTCTATGTTGTGTGTTCTTATAATTATCATTAGACCAACGGTACTCTCAACATGGTAAACAGCTAAGTACTTTTATAATCAAGTGAAGATTACCTAACGATCTCATTCTTTTTTATAGCCCACGATGTTCTTAGCCTGTGTCACACTATAGCAGTTTAGCGTTCACCTGCTACAATGTACTGCATCGAGCAATTACGTAGGTATTCGAGTATAACCATAGACAATCTCTTGATCACCAATTAGGACAAAGTTTCATTAGGTACTTATTCAATAATTAGTGGGTTGTAGTTTAATTATATTGATTTTATATTAAATAGGTGTACCGTACCAACTTTATTTATAACTAGCTTTTACCCGCGGCTTCGCTCGCGTTAATTTAGAATTTGACAAACAATTCAGCTTGTACTCTGCTTGTAATAATATATTTTGATATATTTTATGATTCGAAAGACACGTGGCGCCATCTATTAAAATAAGAACGTTTTTGTTGTTTTCCTCGGGAACAGTAATTTTTTTCGGGATGAATGTAGCCTATGTCCGTTTCTGTACACTTGACAACGTATATGCAAAATTTCAGGATGATCGGTCCAGTGGTTTAGGCGTGAAAAGGCAACAAACAAACAAACTCATTTTCGCTTTTATAATAATATTAGTTAGGATTAGGATTATTATAAATAGGAGAGCGTGTCTACTTGTAGATATACTATTTTTAGATTTTAAATAGATATACTTGATCTGAGTAGTAATAATATTGGATTGCTACATATACGTTTAATTTAAGAATATATCGTAACAGGTCAATAATATGACGTGAATTAAGTATCATCATGTACCTATTTATATTGGTACCACCTACATTCATGCTTGTGTATTCCCGTTTTAATCTAGTTATACGTTAGGTAATTAAGTAGGTAAGTATATGAATAACCTTATTTGTAGCTGCCGTACTTTATCCATGAATATATTTTTTATTGTATTAAAGAAAATTCCCTTACTACGGTCCAAGCCCTGTTTCGAAAGGTAGTGTATGAACATACAATTAACAGATGTAAATTACATCTAGACACAAAAAATACTCCCGTGTGGGATTCGAACCCATAACTCCCAGCGTGGCAACAGCGAGGTAGCTAGTTATCCGCTATACCATTCATACTTAGTAATCGGTATTTTACGGGATACTGATTGAATATAAACTTGAAAACAGGTTAAGTATAAATAGGTTTAACATATCGTGAAGTAAAAATATTTACAGTTAGCGGACACCATCTCAAGGCAATCGTATTTTTAAACCTGTTCGTAAAAATACCATGATATTATGTCTATTTTAAATAATAACGAATCACCCATTTCTATATTTATTTAAGTAACGAAACCACTAGATTACTCAATTTAAATGATCGATCTTTAACATTAATTATAGAGTAGCCGACAAAACACGGTCTGGTCATTACCAACACAAAAAAAACTATTTTACCCCACTTTAAAAAACGAAGCGTCATCTTGGCCCTGCAAACGTCGGAATTAATATTAAAATCGCAAAAAACGTGTGTAATCTTTTTTTAATTAAAAGGATGCAGTGAAATGTGGTCATTTCTTATAATTACACGTTGGGGAAGTGACGCGCCATTATGGCTGACGATTGTCAATGAAAGGTCAGCTTACCGCAGATTAAATTCCGTTCTTTATTTAAATGTTTTGGAGGGAATATTTATGTGGTATGTGATTGTTTATGGTTTTTATAGGCATAAAAAACAAATTCTTTTAAAACTCAGTATCAGTAGGCACTGATACTGAGTTTTAAAAGAATTTGTCGTAATGACGTAGATATAGTAATAATACATAAACGATAAAACTCTACTTATTGTTTTTATTAAAATAGATTTTTTATTACTGGTAGTTATATAAATACTAAACAGTAGTTTTACTGATGTTCATAGCTTATCGACATAATGGTTAACTATGACCATTTTGTGGCTATTAAAATGGCTTTTTTATGTTAAAAAGTTTGCACTATTATGTTATTGTCAATGCAATTTATATAGTATCAACTATTTAATTTTAAAATACATATTTACGCGGCGGTAGCTCATAGTGAAGAGTTAGGCCTTGCGATCGATAGGTCATAAATTCGATCATTCTATCTACTATCTGTAACACAACATATAAAATCTGGGAGTCTCAATAGAAAATGGGAATCAGACAGTCGGAAGGAAAAGCCTCAAAGAACGTCTCTGACAATATAGAGGATATTCTGAAGAAAGACCAGATTGAATACACTGAGCCGATTCGTGTATGAAGAATGTATTGAAAGAGAATGAAATAAGAGAGATAGGATAGTAGCAAATAAAAATACATAGACTCTGTCTACCATTCCGTGAAAAAAGCGTTAGTCTATGACATAATATGTCTTAATGCTAAAAGAGCTGATTCTACTCAAATATGTTAAAACAGCAATAAAATTAATGTTTACACCTTTTCCTACAAGTTTACATGTATCATAATAATAGGTAATAATTCTTTAAACTAAACTAGGTTGAGCCTGTGTCTTGAGCACCATTACAAAATTATGCAGGTCGGTTATAGCTTATAATACCTAAATAATAGATAGTGTAAAATTAAGTGACAATAGAGTGTTAATCTATGTTTGTTTGTTTGTTTGCTTGAACGCGCTAATCTCAGGAACTACTGGTCCGATTTGAAAAATTCTTTCAGTGTTAGATAGCCCATTTATCGAGGAAGGCTATAGGCTATATATCATCACGCTAAGATCAAAAGGAGCTGAGCACCAATGAAGAATGTTTCAAAATCGGCGGGTGTTTTTTCCTTTTGAGAGCTTCCGCTGCGTGCGCTGCGTAAACAGTTAAAGTTTCGCAAAAATCATGCATGACAGAATTGTTCCCCTTTAAAAGTTCAAAAAAAATTCCGCGACAGCATATGTCTATCTTTTAAGGTTGGCTCACTGTAACCATTTTTATGCTAACCAAATCTGTTCTAAAATAAGACATTATTTGCGAAGGTATTATTATAAACATGATATTAATCCTTATCCAAATAAATACGTTATTCATCACAAGTATTTAATTTAAAACAAAATTGCCCTTTACATCATTCGATTTCAAAGAATATCTTAGGAGATATCGCAGTTTTAAAATAACATTGCAGCAAAATAATTACCCATTACAGACATAGTACAAACGATGTTTCTCCTGGTTTATTCTGCGTGATTACTACTGGTTCGATTTGAAAAATTATTTTAGTGTTGGATAGCCTATTTATCGAGGAAGGCTATAGGCTATATAACATCACGCTACGACCCACCGGGGCGGCGCAGTAACGATAAACGCGGGTGAAACCGCGGGAACATCTAGTCAATTATAAAAACAAAAGACAAAAGATATTATGTAACGTTGTGTATGTACGTGTTGGTTGCGTGTGAGTATGTGTGTGTTTGTTTGTGTGTGTGTGTGTGTGTGTGTGTGTGTGTGTGTGTGTGTCTGTTTAATAATAGCGCCACCTTTTGTATTATTTAACAATTTTTGAAATGTTTTTTGCGTCGCAGTATGATAATGTAATTAGTTATTTATAGATAATTGTTTTCTCCTTAACGTGAAAGTTGGCGAAGATGTTAAGATATATGATTAAATAACGCGTAAACTGTTAAACAGATTTAGATAAAACTTGGTATATATATAGGTCATGCCTTGGTTAACTCGATGACATTCGTAATAATTTGATCGGATATGCATTCGTCGTAATTCCTGCGGACAAAACCTCGTGAAATCAACACCAATTTCTAACTAGAGATGATTGTAGAGATATACTTAAAAGGTATTCATACAATTATTATCGATTAATCATAATCACGAACGGCATTCCGCTTAAATAACCAATTAGAAATACTCGGTAAGGTAATATCGATACTGGCGTTCAGAATATCAATTCTAGCATTAATAACCCTTGTCGTTACCAGTTGGTAAGATACTATTATCTAAACTACTACTAACTAACGGGTAGTATCTTAATCTCCTAACGTTTTGCTATGCAGGAACTCTAAACTATGAAATGCAAGTATTATCTGTGTCCACTTCTTTGTATATCGTAAATATTAGTTCAACGGGACTTTTGTATTTGCATACATAGAATCACGCATTTATATTTATGAATGAGCAATTTTTTTCTAATAGGAAGTCTTAGAAGCGGCACGTGAACAATATGCCTGGAAGACGACAATAGACTCTTTTTTATACAGTCAAAATTTTAAGTCTTTTTCCACAAAAGTGATTTAACGTCTATACTAATATTATAAAGCTGAAGAGTTTGTTTGTTTGTTTGTTTGAACGCGCTAATTTCAGGAACTACTGGTTCGATTTGAAAATTCTTTTAGTGTTGGATAGCCTGTTTATCGAGGAAGGCTATAGGCTATATAACATCATGCTCCGACCCACGGGAGCGGCGCAGTAACTATAAACGGGGTGAAACCGCGGGCACATCTAGTTTACACTAAAATAAATCCTAATCCTAACTAATATTATAAAAGCGAAAATGAGTTTGTTTGTTTGTTTCTTTGTTACCTTTTCACGCCTAAACCACTGAACCGATCAACCTGAAATTTTGCATATACGTTGACAGGTGTACAGAAACGGACATAGGCTACCTTTCAACCCGAAAAAAGTTACTGTTCCCGAGGAAAACAACAATAACCTTCGTATGATAATAGATAGCGCCACGTGTCTTTCGAATCATGATTGAATTATATTATTACAAGCAGAGTATCTACGACCCGAATTGATTGTCAAATTCTAAATTAACGCGAGCGAAGCCGAGGGCAAAAGCTAGTTTTTATATAATTTTGAAACTAATAAGCTATTCAGATTACACTTTTCTGCCTTTCTGCTGCTTTTCAGCAGACATGGTCACCTAGCAACCGAAACCACAGATTACTAAATAGTTACCCGAAACGTCGGAAAAAGTATAATAAATACTAATAATAATACCTAAACACACATAGGTACATAGTTTGCAAAGTTGCAATATAAAACAATAGCAATTATATTTTATACCTACCATAGGTACCTCTACCGAAATAGAGTAGAAAATTACCTGTACTACAGATCATCAGACCTCCGCACCGAACCAGGTTATAATATAACCTGTTTGGAAATAAAAAACAAAACATAAAAATGGAAACTAAAAAGACCATGTTAACATTGATACCTAATATGTTGAACTATACATATAAATCTATGTAGTTAATTCATTTAAATAGTAGTAAAGTTTAATAATAATAATAATAATAAATCTTTATTTCAGAAAGTTTGGTTTCCATATTTATTTTTTTATTTGAAAGAGAACAAACTTTCAATTATATAAACTTAAATTAAAACTTAAATAACTTATGCGGCTATTTGTAGCCATTATTCATACATGGAACTACTACACAATCTGTCAGGAAGATCCTTAATTATCGTATTACTACACGCACCAAACCGAGCCATGAACCCAGCGATTCGGCTTCTTTGGATGGCATTAAACGTGTCCAGTCTTGCCTCTGTAAACATCCCCGAGGCACTACAATATGGTGCTAAACCCGTGAGGTGTCTGTAGATGTTATTGTACTGAACACGAATGCCATCCAAAGACCTCTTCGTATATCTAGTCCAGAGTTGGCACGTGTAGAAACTCTGACAGTATGTTCTCTACAAGTGTGCTTAAGGTAGGTAGTAAAGTAAAGCTAAAGTAAAGCAGCGATAGCTCAGTGGGGAGACCAACAGACTGCAATGCAGAGGGTCTCGGGTTCGAACCCACGTCGTGCATCTCTGACTTTCGGAAGTTATATGACTTTTCGAAATTATGTGCGTATTGATTGACAATTACCGCCTGCTCCGTGCCTCAGAGAGTACATTAAGCCGTCGGTCCCGGCTGCCATGAACATCTATTAGTATGGCAATCGTAATTGGGAAGTCAGTGCCCTCTAATATCCTGACAGTGATCTAGCCTTAGGGTATCTTTAGTCTTCGGGTTGCGGAGGTCAGATGGCAGTCGCTCCGTGTAAAAACTGATATCCAGTCAAATCCGGTTACACTAGAAAGCCGACCCCAAATTACTTGGGAATAAGGCTAGGGAAAGAAGCAGTAAAGTTTAACTGTAGTAATAATAATTGTTAATGCGCAAATTTTGTAAGTACATTGAAATTAAACTACTGTTTCGGATTTTAACGATTTTATTATGTACAGATGTTATATAAAAGCTTTGAGTAATATTGTATGCTCAGTTGATGCTAATCGCTATCGGTAATTGAAAAACTAGTATTCTCATTATACCTTATAGGGTTCAAGCATTAATTCAAATGCATAATGTTGGCTCACTTGTACCGCCTTATGTAATCCATAGATTAGATAATAACATTAGAAACGTTACGTTTATATTGTTTATGTTTCTGCCTATTTCTTTATTGTTTGTCTATGAATCAACAGTAACTTTATAAATTCGATATAGAAAAAAAGGAGTAGGTACCTAGTTGAAAAAAGTACCGGTTAAGATAATACGTAATTTTTTATTTACGAGTCCAAATTTTATTTTTTAATTTTTGTATGCTTGCGTTTGTCCGCGATCTCACCTATGTTTAGCGACAATGCAGTCGACGATGGAGCACGCTTGCCTAGGATATACCTATTCCACGGTAATGTTATCTAACAGTATTCTATATTCAAACAAATGGTCAGAAAGCGAGTCATACCTACGCGCGTTGAGGTCGGTATACACTTGGTTCGCAGCCAGTCGCGAATGCGCCGCGGTGATGAACGCACGGTGTGATGGTTTTGTAAGCAGTAAGTGTACGATTTGTTAATATTTTATTGAATTAAGTACAAGTACTTACATAATAATTATGGCAAAGTGCAATTGTAAGCAAAATTATTATTAATTAAACTCTTTATCCATATGCGGATTTTTTAAACTATTAAATTTAACAATATAGCTTTTTAAACGTCTCAGTCGAGTCGTAAATATTGTTGAGTCTCAAATATATAAGGTTGTTTTTTATTAAATCTACTAATCAAAAACACAACATGATTTTTATTGAACACATCCTATTTCATTCACAACAAATTTTATATTTTTATATAAAACATTAAATATTTACAATCACTAAACTAGAAAGAAATTCAAGTAGGTGGATGAAAAATACTGTACCCTCTTGCGTGTTTGCGTACTGCTCGACTGTAGGTAATTATTTCAAGGACAGACCCGAGTTACAATACTGTTAGATAACATTACCGTTCCTATTCACTCGCGACTTGAAGACACCCAGATTGTTCTAATGATAACTACTTGAAATTATTTTATGAAAATAATATGATATGTGAAATTTTATTTGAATACTGTTTCGTATGTCGGCGCGTAAAAGTGTCTTGCTAGTCATCATAGTTATGTTGGCTATGCGTGCCAGTGCATGTCATTGCATACAAGAAAGTGTCATCATAGTCTTGGAATGGTGACACTACTTACCGTTTATCATTGGTAAGTGGGATTATTTTGACAAGAACAAATAAAAAACTAAAGGGTTGCTAAAATATGCAACTTTGAATACCATGATTCATTCATACTTGAGATGTATGTAGAGAAAAAATAAGATAACATTTTCGTGCGTGTTGTGAGGCACAAGTAAAGGATTATTTTGAGATTAAAATAAAAGCTATGTTATCTATAACGAAAGTTGACAGTACGTTTACATTAATATTAAGATAAAAATTGACTAAGATGAAAAATATTTACGTTTATTATTTATCTTAAAAGACGATAAAATTATTAAAGCGCTTGGAGTTTTTTCAAATATCCACAATGATTAGTGTTGCAGGCGCTTGCATCCATAGACACAAATCTTTTTTTTAGTGGCCAGACTAGACACTGCACCCGCTTTTTAGCAGTAGCTCTACGTACGTTTTTGAGTTACTTCTTTATCAGTTACTATATTTTGCCTGCAGCTTCGCCCGCATAAATGTAGGTTAGGTACCTACTAACCTAACCAAAAAGTACTGTTACTAAACAGTATTTTTTTGGATGCAAGGTACCTTATGTCCTTGTCTATTCCCCTGACAACGTGTATGCGAAATTTCATGATGATTGGTTGAGTAGTTAAAGCGGAGAATCATAAAAATAAACATACAAACTTACATTGGCACTTATAATAATATTTTTTTTTTTATTATTTTTTATTTATTAGGTCTACCAACAATTGTTTACACTAATCTACATATAACAAAAATAATACATGCATTTAAACTCTACACAGTGCAACAATTACTTAAAGGTAAACACCACATGAACAAAAAAAAAAAAAGAACATTATTATTTAGATAGACTCCCCGTGACCATGGCTGCTGAAAAGCAACCGAAACGTCGGGGAAAGTGTAAACACAAATATAAATAGTATAATAGTATAGTAATAGTATAAATAGTTTTAAAATAGCTTCAATAATTTAATTAGCTTAAAAATTAGTAAAATTTAAGGCCTAGAGCGCACGGGTGACTCTTGTCACCGAGAAATAAAAGTTTTTGTCATTGTCACGTCACGTTTGCAAACTGGAGGGCGCTCATGAAAGGTGACAGTGACAAAACATTTTTTGAAATCTAGCGTCATTTGCCGATATGGATTTCGAAGAGATGGTCGTTGTCTGTGAACTCGTCAGACTTAGGAGAAAAAGAAAACGAAAAAAATACTGGGTACACCCCCTTTGGAGTGACAGGCTATTAAGTGGAATGTTCTATACTATGTTTTATAAACTTCGAGAACATCCAAGATTTTTTTTTAAATATTTCCGAATGAGTGTTACAATTTTGATGTCATAAAGTAATGGTCTCTTTTCCACTTCTTCTATGAGGACATCATTATCAATATCATCTTCACGAATGGTTAGGTTTTGCGTAGATGATGATGCCATTTTGCGTGCACCAAAGTCAATAGTCGTAAAGCAAATGGCGGACGAACGACGCAGAGAGTGACAATTTTGTCACCCTTGCGCGCACTGCTATGAAAACTTAAAGGAGCGGTGACAGTTTCGTCACGGGCTTGTTCGCCGGTCGGCGCACAAAAATGTCACCAAGTCGTCACGTCGTAACATGCGCGCACCTCCATACATATACACAGACTTGATAAGAGTGACGTAACAGTCACGGTGACAAAAGTAGCCCCTGCGCTCTAGGCCTAATAGTAATAATAGTGTAACAGTTTACAAAATTTTGTAATAAAGTGTCAAATAAACAACGCGATAAAATGTGTATAGAGTAGTTTAATTTCAATGAATGACATTCGCGTAAACAGAAGACAATATTAGATAGAATAGGTAGAAAAATAAGAAACTACTCCACAGTTTACATTCCTCACAGTCTATGAATAAAACGGCTAACATAAGCAAATGTTCCACTTTATTTAATCTGCCAACAAATGTAATGTTCTAAAAACAAATTGTCATTACAATCAAGCTTCTTTGCTTACGATTACCATTACCGTCGTGTGAGGTTTCTTACAAGTTATCGCGACGAGGTGGCACATCTGCCTGATTATTCCATAATCTATATTATCAACGTACAATGGTTTACGTGTTTACGATCTGTTATGGCTCGCCTGTTATGAATTACTTGGGGAAACCAGCTGCAGTTTGCACCTATATTAGTATCTATTAGTTTGTCGAGGAGAAATGGGCCGTGAGTTGCTGACTTAATTAGGTGTCGAATTAAGCGAGGCACTTATGAAATATTTGTTGTAAAGGCTTTTTGAAAAGGCCTAGCGTCAATTATTTATACAACACTAGATTTTCCGGCGGTTTCACCCGCGTTTATCGTTACTGCGCTGCCCCCGTGGGTCGTAGCGTGATGTTATATAGCCTATAGCCTTCCTCGATAAATAGGCTATCCAAAACCAAAATAATTTTTCAAATCAAACCAGTAGTTCCTGAGACTAGCGCGTTCAAACAAACAAACTCTTCAGCCTTATAATATTAGTCTAGATTGCGATGGACGTAGACCGAAGATCTTTCTTTGTTATTTGTAGCCTTAACTCATATAAAAAAACAGCATATGTAAAATAAAATATTTCATTTTCGCTAACTATTCTCACGTGAAAAAGGGGCAAACCTGATACAGCAGTTAAAAAAAATTGTATTATAAATGAATTCCTAAAAAAACAAAATTAAGAGACACGTGAGCACCACCATTTTGGTAACGCTAGCTCCCACTTACACTTCATATATTTGTTATCCAACATCTACATATCACTATATACGTTACAAAACATAAACCAAACTGTTTGTAAAACCAGAGTGTTCTCCGAAACGTTTTTTATTAAGGTGTTGAGACAAGGCGAGGGTATAACTCATACAGCCAAGTCGCCATGTTTGTGTGCAGGCGCCTAAACGGAGCTCAATATTGTTCTAAAATCGATCCTCGTAACTTGAAACCTTTTATATTTACACAGTTTTAAACAACTCTACAGTGGTGTTGCCAGGGTTGACACACGAGTAAAAATAAACACAATAATTAAAATCTCAATTTAAATAAACTTGCACTTTCTCTAATATGTCAGCTGATTTTGTGGCATAAATGCAAGCTTAATTTTGGCAAGCAAATAGTAAGAACCGTAAGTTCGATATTCGGATCGGGAATAATGTTTTTGTACTTAATATGGTGGCTCTCGGACCAAAGAACCATTATATTTTTATGGTATTTCTTGCTAAAAATGTGTTTAATCGGAATGGCAATATTTATCGGCATGTTGTATTTTGACAAACCTAGAAACAATTAAGACTCCATTTAAAATCGAGATATATATTTGAGACATATGAGACTCTTTGTGGCAACCCTGCATACGTATGTATGTGCGTGAAGTAACGCGAGCCGTAGTCAGAAGTTGTTTAAAAACATCGCGACACTTCGCCGCAGCGTGCCCCGAACTTCTCCACACGGACAAACAGACCGAGCTGGACAGTATGACAGTTCCCACGTCTTTCATCATTTGTGATCTTAATTATTATCATAGTCTAAAATATACCTAATTGGGCAGACCCCAATTAGGTATATTTTAGACTACCTTTTGCGCACGACTTCGCTTGCGTAAAAGTAGGTTAGGTTATGTTAGTGTCAGTACTTTAAAAAAATGAAATATAGCCTATGATACTCGGTGATAATATAGCTTTCTAATGGTGAAATAATTTTTTAAATCGGTTGAGGTGTTTTTGGTGTAAGTCTTTACAAACGAACCAAAAATCTAATCTTTCTTCTTTATAATATTAGTAGATATAGAGTAGATAATTATGTTACTTTCATAGTTATGTAGGTACGTCGAAAATCTGGTTTCGTAACTATTGAGTCGCAGCGGCACACCGGCGACTAGACACAATAGGTTTTCAATTATGTCTAGTATGCCAACAATTGTCAGGTTAATAACAGCACTCGTGTTGATAATTTGAACTAATAACTAACGCATTAGACATGAAAAGAGCTTACGTGAAAGAGGTAACTAGGTATTATTCTAACAATTGCATTTTACTGAAATGTCCTGCAAGTTGAACCGATATTGTTTTGAGACCAATAGAAATTCGTATTAATTGGGATGTTTTTGAGTCTTCACATTGTGTGCGCTAGCAAAATATCTGTTATTTTTCTGTACATTATATCAAAGATCTGCATTTTTTTTTTAGTTGTGCGGCCCACCTGATGGTAAGTGGTCACCGCAGCCTATAGACGCCTGCAACACCAGAGGCATCACTTGCGCGTTACCAACCCTTTTCGACAGGAAGTGGGAAAGAGAAGGAGCAGGAAGGGGGAAAGAGGGTGATTGGGCCTCCGGTACACTCAATCACCGAACGAAACACAACAGTAGGAATACTGGTATTTCACGTCGATATTCTGTGAGAGGGTAGACCTTCCCCGGTTGAGCCGGCACATTCAAGCAGAAATCAGTGAGGCTCTACTACCTATAACTTTTAGCTTCGCACATGTTTAATGAAATAATTGCGAAGAGTGAATCCCGCCACGCACCATCGGATTGCCACCCCGACTATTGCAATAGAAAAGTTGGTAATACCGAACTCCTCTTGATAGCAACAGCTGCGTCGTGCAATACAGACGTGCTTTCAATTATTGTGAGAGATGCACTATCACTAGGGTGTATAATAACATGTACACGTGGCGCTAAACGTGTTAAATGATTTGCGAGGAATTTTGTGAGTCGCACAAATTTTTAAGCCTATAAACATGAACTTATTCCGTGCAATGATAGAGACGGAATGATCAGACTTTCTCTCAGATTCTCATAATCCTAACTAATATTATAAAAGCGAAAATTAGTTTGTTTGTTTGTTTGTTACCTTTTCACACCTAAACCACTCAACCGATCATCCTGAAATTTTGCATATACGTTGACAGGTGTACAGAAACAGACTATCTTTTATCGCAAAAAAATACTTTGCCCGAGGAAAACAATAATAACGTTCTTATGATAATAGATGGCGCCACGTGTCTTTCAAATCATGATTCAATTATATTATTACAAGCAGAGTACAACCCGAATTGATTGTCAAATTCTAAATTAACGCGAGCGAAGCCGTGGGCAAAAGTTAGTACTTAATATATTATGTTCAAAACAGAGTTCCAATCTAGCCTAATAACGTCAATGTGTCATGCGATTTTTCTATTTTAAACATTTTTCATTACGAAAATAATTGATCCTCGATGCACATAATTATTATACTATTAGTATATTTATTAAAATACTATTAACCCTTTTTATTAGTTAGTAATTAATCTATCAATTACTGATATGCTACACATAATAGTTAAATAGCGTGCAGCTCAAGACGTAAATAGACATTGATCAATAAAATTAATGGGCCTTTGCCAAACCGTGCAATAAAGCTGCAGCTACGTAATGCAATAAATGTGTTAAACGCAAACCCTATGCTTCGAGTGACCCCATACATAAAACAGCAGCGATAGTTTAGTGAGGAGACCAACAGACTGCAATGTAGAGGATCTCGGGTGCGAACCCACGTCGCGCACCTCTGACTTTCGGAAGTTATATGACTTTTCGAAATTATTTGCGTATTGATTGACAATTATCGCCTGCTCCGTGCCTCGGAGAGCACGTTAAGCCGTCGGTCCCGGCTACTATGAACATCTATGGCAGTCGTTATTGGGAGAGTGTCGACACAAAAAATCCCACTGGGTCGAAGTATCGCCGGTCTGTACTGACTGGCCCCCACATAAGATAAGATAAGACCCCATACATAGACAGGTATAGGTAAAACACACGTATAATAAGCTCTGTCTGTTCCTATAACAACCAATCGAGAGCTATCTCACATTGCAGCCTCGATCCTTCACAATTACATATGTTCGTTAACACAATCATCATACTGGTGACGTACATACGCAATCGTAAATAATACGCCATTACGCTATTACGAGGACAGGTGGTGAGCGCAAAAACCCGCTCGATTGGACCCCGGGAAAAACAATCAAAAGGCGCCGCGGCATCAGACAAGCCGCTTTGATACCGGGACAATTACCCCCCGAACCCCTCCCAGGGAAACTCATTTTCCAACGCGAAGTAAACCTGTGCACTTATTAGATGTCGACAACTCTATCAATACTGTAACTACTCTCAATAACATCTCTTATTTTACATCAGTAGAGTTCAATTCGGTTTGCGTTTGAATTTCGCAACTGCAGATGTTTTATTGCTAGTTTGCGCGATTACAAACTTTTCATTTCACTTACCCTCACTCTATTTCGACTTTATGCTGTTGAGTTAAGGTTGTGTTTCACTTAAATTGTGGTTTCGTAAGTGTAAATAGGTGGTGGTGTGAGAGTTCTCGCGCCGCGGATCGGCCGTCAATCATCCTGCGATTCGCGCCCTGACAAAGGAAAAATCTCCGAACGAGCAATAACTGGTAGATGATCAAAGTGCTATGTCGACACCGTAAATATCGCGCGTTGGGTTAATTTAGCTATTGACTGCGTTTACAAGGCGCCTGATCGATTCTCGGCTGGTGTTTTTTGAGGTGTGAATTGATTATCACTGTTTAAGAAGTTGGATTGACGTGAGAGGTTTATTGTTCTTTTTTCTTGTTAAAGACTTGTTTTCTCAAATGGCATGTCACTTACAGAGTAAATTAATGTGACATTGTAGAATAGTGCGAACAATTACCTAATGTGGCTTGCCTTAGCCAAATTGCACAACAAGGTTGGTAACCTTTGTAAGTTTAATGCAATAAATATTTGTAGTTCTAGAATGCGAACTTGCAGTAAAAACGACACGACATTATATGACGTAAGCAATCGAATTAAAAAGGTCCTCCAATACTGCAAAAGATCGCTCTCTTTTGTAGGACTATAAATTTAGGCTGTTTCACTTAAAGGATAAATACTGTTTGCTCCTGTTGTTTGTTTCTGATAGACCCATTGTAAGTGCTGAAGTGTTAGTCCCATTGATCGAGTAATAATAGTATATCAAGCAGTCTGATAGTAACAGGCTCGTTTTCTTTTGTGGAAACTAACATAGTCAATGGTGGTTCCGTTCGTTCCACCCCTTTTGAGACACAAACGCGTAATTCTCTTGTTTTATTCTAATAAAATGAGTTATATATAACGTAATCTTTATTTAAATAATTTAGCCGCGTGCCAGAACAAATTATTAAAAAAAATCTTATTTCACCTATCTTTCATTTATACTAGAGGCGGTAAAATCCATCCTACTACCTGTCAAACAAATTCAGTCTTTCTTATTAAAAAGAATGTGAGTAAATTCTTGCGCACAATAGAACGAATGAAACTGGAGATTACACAGATCTCATTCACCGTATGTGAATGAAATGCGATAACCTTCACAATGCACGCGAGAAATATGCCTACTAATTTCACCTACCAATTTGCGGACATTCTTTTATTCACAGGGTTGGCGAATGTATCTGCAATTAATATTTATAATAGCACTGTTGGTCTCCTGGTGTAAGGTTGGACTTATGTTTGTAAATCGTTAAGGTCCGAGATCATACAACATTTCAATTCAGTTAGAATTTTATCAATAGTAACACGGTGTCTCGAAATGTGCTTGGTACACGGTAGTTATGCTCATAGTTATCGAAATACGCGTTTAAAACATAATCTGCCAATCTCTTTGGGATACACAGCTGTGAACCTATGTAAAGGTCCTTTGATAGTATATGACATTTTAAAATATTTAGGCGTGTGTAACCGCGCCTCAAGTATAAATGTGTGTAGATATAGACTCTTGCCTTTTTACTGTTGATGATGATTAGGTATCAGCATATTATTGAAGTGAAAACTTTTTTAGGCGCGTTGAGCACTTTTTGAGTGAACAAAAATCATGGATCTGGCGTCATCGTCACCGAACGCTTTCCATTTTTAAATTATTTTTGGTTTATAAAGAAGTGATCAAGGATTGAAGTTTTTACTTCTATCGGCAGTCCCCAAAGACTGCCAGTATTTTTTTTATATCGACTAAATCTCTCTCATTTAAAATATAACGTAAAAGTATGGAGCTCCAATATAAAGGACTGAAAATCTTACTAACTATTATAGTCAAAAGGTGATTCGGACACAGATGTATCTACTTTATAATTTGATGCTATACTAGTACTGACCCCTCTGATTAATTTGCACAGGCCACGGGAACAGATTACCTGGCCCCTTTTTGTTTCTAATATCAGAAAATACAGATATAGTCTTACCATAATTATAACACTAATTAATTGAACAACACAAAATAAATTTCACACACCCCTGCGCAACGTCATACAAATCGGTGCCGTTTGACATCGCTCGCTTCCTTCCAACCCCGACAAAACCCGACGGTGCCCGACAGAAGCCGACGGGTTTTATTTCCATTGACAGAGTGCGTCTAAGCATTAATGCTCATTTGTGGCTGCATTGAGCCACGCGGTGACACTCCTCACTTCCTGTGCAATCAATTAGCCCTTTGGCCCTAGGGAACAATGCCTGGCGGCGTATGCAATGTTAGAAAGGACTGCAGTCTTTTTGTGAGATGAATGATTTGCCAATTGTCTGGATGCAATATTGAGATTTAGATTGATATCGATTACTTGGTGCCGCTATTGAAGATTTTTTTAGAATGTTGTTGGATGAGCGAAGTTATTTAAAATGCAGCTTGCGATAAATACTGCCACGCTTTCAAACGTTTGCACATGCTTGTAGAAATCTTAGCCTACATTTAATTTAAAATATATTCTGGGATCTTCTGCTATTAATAGTAAATGGTACAACTAGATACAGCCTGTGGTTTCGCTTGCGTGAATCCTATGGAAGCGCAAATCGGGATAAAAAGTATCCTACATTACACAACGACATTGTTACAACTATGTTTAAGTTCAACGATAGAGGAGGCGAGATTCCTGAAAATCTAGCACATTTTCAGACTCCATACTTGGACTGAGACTTTACTACAATCTATTTCTTGAGCATATTAAAAAGGTGTCTCCCCGTGACCATGGCTGCTGAAAAGCAATCGAAACGTCCGGGAAAGTGTAAACATAAATATTAATAGTTTTAATAGTTTCAATAATTTAATTAGCTTAAATATTAGTCAAGTTTAATAGTAATAGTAGTGTAACACTTTCTAAATTATGTAATAAAGTGTCAAATAAACAACGCAATAAAATCCTTATAGGTATAGTAGTTTAATTTCAACATATTAATAGAGTAAACACATTCATATCCGTGACTAGTTATTTTTTTAAATTTTACGCCATCCAGGATTTTTATCATGCCATGGGCCTTACAAGCCAATCGAAGAAGAATATTAGATGAGTAGACATTACCCTTTAATTTAATTAGTCATAAGTGGGTGAATTCACCCACGGTATCATGTCGCTAACTAATGCTAAACGTTGTAATGTTACACTAAATGTGTAATGTTACAAATTTGTAGCCAGACACGTGTCGGCTCATCAACCGTCTTTGTTGTGCAAGGGGTGGGCAGTGGACTGGTAGTTACTTAAATATTTTAGATATTTTTCGAAAATATGATGCACCCACGTAACTACTTAGAAAATGTAGAGTACAAAAATACAAAAATACGAATTTGACGGCCTCGATGGCGTAGTGGTTAGTGTAACCGACTGCCACGCCTGAGGTCGCGGGTTCGATTCTCGCACAAGTCAAACATTTGTGTGCATGAATATGGATGTTTGTCTTGGTCTGGGTGTTTCTATGTATAATATGTATGTATTTACAAAAAAAAAATGTATATATGTATGTTTATCCATTGTCTAGTAACCATAATACAAGCTCTGCTTAGTTTGGGCTAGACGGTGTTGTGTGTATGTGATAGAATATTATTATTATTATATTATTATTATTAATGATAGCCTAGTGGGATACCGTTGGAATACCACGCAGAGGTCTTGAGTTCGATCCCATATCCCCATACTGTGGAAAGTCAGAGGTACGGTCTGACTTTTCACAGTTACGTGCGTTTTAAATAGTTAATTATCACTCGCTTTAACGGTGAAGGAAATCATCGTGAGGAAACATGCATGTCTGAGAATTCTCCGTAATGTTCTCGAAGATATGGGAAGTCTGCCATCCCGCACTAGGCCAGCGTGGTGGTTTATGGCCTAGCTTACACTGCCCTAACTAACCCTTCTTACACTGAGAAGAGGCCCGTGCCCAGCAGTGGGACAGTTCAATATAGGGCTGATATTATTATATTTAAGTAAATAAATCTTTTCGACAAAGTTTTATACTTCTAAAATTTAGGCTTTAAGACATTTTTGTAGTCTGTATCAAACACATCTTCAATTGCTTTTTCAAATGTAGTAAGCACATCTTACAGTGATGAAAACTGTTATACTTTAAATTAACTTAAAGTATAACTAACACTAAATATAACTTTGACAGTTTTCATTTTATTGTGGAGTAGAAAAATAAGTCACACGATGCTATATTGGCACTGTAAGTAATAATAATACGATAAACGATAGCTCAGTGGGGAGACCAACAGACTGCAATTCAGAGGGTCTCGGGTTCGAACCCACGTCGTGCACCTCTGACTTTCGGAAGTTATATGACTTTTCAAAATTATGTGCGTATTGATTGACAATTATCGCTTGCTCCGTGCCTCGGAGAGCACGTTAAGCTGTCGGTCCCGGTTGCCATGAACATCTATAGCAGTCGTTATTGGAAAGTCAGTGCCCTCAAATATCTTGAAACTGGTCTAGCCTTAGGGTATCGTTAGCCTTCAGGTTGCGGAGATCAGATGGCAGTCGCTCCGTGTAAAAACTGATATCCAGTCAAATCTGGTTAGACTAGAAAGCCGACCCAAAGTGGCTTGGAAATAATAAAGGCTAGGAAGAAGAAGTAATAATAATAAAGCCTATGAGTTTAACAAAGGTGTCCTGTCCAGAAAGTCGTTTGTTTGAAAATGCAAAAGCGTTATAGATGTTGGGGCTGAAGTTAAAATCAATCTTAACTGTTGAACTTTTACAAAGATTTCAATTAAAAGTATTGAGAATGATAGTGGATGCACCATGGTATGTCACCAATGAGAGACTCCACCGCGAACTTGGTATCGAAACTGTGAAAGAGGAAATAAAAGACAAAGTTAAAACCTACAAAGACAGATTGCAACAACATCCAAATACACTCGCACAACACCTCATGGACGATATATATTCCTGGGAGTACGCAGACTAAAGAAAAGAGTACCATAGGATTTACTCTGATTTTTAAATTATGAGAATATGCTACTGGGCATATATCTCGCACGCTACCACATCTCAACTAACATAAATATTTCTGAATGTCCTCAAGACAGATTGCAATAATAATTTAAAAAAAAACTGTTGATCTTTGACAAGTATTTGATAAGATACCATTCGACATATTCCAGACCTTCGTGATATACAGGCTACCAATAGCCTGTATAGCTCGTGCCCTATGCACATAGCTGAAGCTAGTATCTTTCTAATACCTTAAATGTAATGACATGTAAAGATGCTCTTTTGGGCTTGTAAAGATACGACATTACCTCTTTTAAACATTAACAATATCAAAAAATCGAGTAAGATTAGGAACATCAAACGAGTCAAATCGATATAATAGGATCGAGGTATATTTTTATTTAAACTAGTAGGGTGTACGGTTCGCGGGTGCGCGTGTAGGATACAGGCGCGGGTAATTGTGGAATGAGCGCGCGAGATCAAAGGCGCCGCTGATTTGTCGCGTTTTGATAATGTGATAATTTTCGCAAACGATTACGTTTGGGTATGGTGTGAGTGGGAGCGAGAAAACGCACGTTTAATATAATATACTTACAAGTTGTTGTACTTTAGTATGTCGAATCTGAAATAACAACCTAATCCACTTTGTATTTCGGCAGTTATTACTTTGCGTAATGACCGATCTAAGCCCTTGGTTTGGCTAGTTCTGGTCGCGGTTTAAGTTACGGCCAAAAATTTATTGCATTCGGCGGAAATTGGCATTTGTGTAGTACTACTACCTACACAGACCAATAATTAAAAATAACCGATCCATTTTACTATATCTCCTACCTAAATAAAAGCGTTTGCTTTTATTTAGGTAGTACTGTATTTATTGTAGTATTTACGCATAATGAAGATCGGATTCTATTTTCTGGAAGAGTACTTAAGTATTTTGCTAAGAAATTGTCAATAGGAGTAGGTACGTATTCTGAAAACTAATCCTATTTGAAGTATATACGTTCCCTATTACGAGACAGCTGAAACATAATAGCCTAATATGGCCTTAATACACCTCTGCCTATCCTTTCCAGGATATAAGTATGTATATTTAAAAGTAATTACCAACAAAAGCTTCAAAAATACTCGACTAAACTCGCTGTTACTCGCCCCGCGCTCCACTGGTGTTGACTTTGGCCCCCTCGCTAGGGGCCGAAGTATTACAAGTAGAGTAATTTGTTTTGTTCCAGTAACGGATTAGTAACTGTATACTGCCACTCGATTTTTACATGCGTGTGATTCAAATCAACCGTACTTTAAGAAAGGTATAGAGGAGAGGATTGTTAAAGGGTAGGTTTTATAGAATAGTTTCGCTCGTAGCTATGCTTTCTACGCGAGCATAGCTATCTGTTAGTAAAATATAGTCGACAAGATTTCGTTAATAAATTTCTATGCCTCCGGTATCTACTTAGTTTCTGGATGAAAAGTGTCCTATGTCCTTTTCTGTAGCCCTGACAACGTGTGTGTGAAATTTCATGATGATCGGTTTAGTAGTTAAGGCGTGGATGTGTAAAAAATGGCCTGAATTTGCTTTGCAAGGTGGATTTACGACGTGCGAGCGGAATTGAATTAGCCTATGAACTTAAAACATATGTACATAGTCTTACGATTAACCCCTAAAGAGGTAGTGTCATTTCGTGAGCTCTGTGCCAGAATCTGTGCAGTTATTTACTTATACTTGTGAGACTTTAAAAGAAAAGTCCTTGTGGTACTCAAAGACATCGTCTCCGTAGATCTAATAACATTGCCTCTTAGAAAAATATAACATTACAGCTGTTTCTAACCTACAACTGTCTTTATAACCTCGTTATCCAACCACATCGTACCATTTACCTAAACACGATACATACATACGCACTAACAGCTAAATCGTAATAAAGATTGACTCGCCGGGGAGGTGCGCAGGAGTGGACGCATCCGGCGGCCCAATCGGCGGGTGTCCAATAGACGTGATCGTCGCATCCTCATTGCGGCACGGATGACGACAATTCGTAGTGACGGTCACACGATACACATACCTTGTTATATGGGTACAATTGCGTTTCTAGGTACTTTGGTACTACAGTTTATCTACAAGCATATGAATTCTACAATATTACCTACAATTCTACCTTAACAATTTTATTACAGAAGTGGTAGCTAGGTACCGTAACTTCTTATGACTTTAGCCCTGAGGGGTGACATTGGCCCTTAATTGGAAAAAGTTTGGAGTTCCCACCAGACCACTATCACACTTTTTGCCGAAAACATACACGTAGAAATCAATAGATAGCACTATAAACTGTCAGTAAAACAGCTTCTTCCAATTAAACAGCTTTTCCAATTAAGGGCCAATGTCACCCCTCAGGGCTAAAGTCATACGAAGTTACCATAACATTGTTTTTTTTGGAAGTTTGAGGCCATTATTATAGCTTTATTTGAAAAAGCTGTCAATGTTGAGACCTTTGCACCACTGTAGGTGCTGTGACGTGGTGTGGAGGGCTTTACTCGTGGAATACACGACTGCTTATCATCAGGCGGCGGGTAGATATTTTGACTGGCAATCCTACCTAATATTATAAAAGCGAAAATGAGTTTGTTTTTTTGTTTGTTACCTTTTCACGTCTAAACCACTAAACCGATCATTCTAAAATTTTGCATATACGTTGACAGGTGTACAGAAACGGACATTTCCTTGGACCTTTCATCCCGGCAAAATTACTGTTCCCGAGGAAAACAATAATAACGTTCTTATGATAATAGATGGCGCCACGTGTCTTTCGAATCATAATTGAATTATATTATTACAAGCAGAGTACAACCTGAATTGATTGTCAAATTCTAAATTAATGAGAGCGAAGCCGCGGGCAAAAGCTAGTAATAAATAAATACAACTACACAATGAAAGGGGTTATTGCTAGGACTGCTTTAGCGGTAGTCCCTATGCTACCAACCTTTTTTTATAGGATAGGAGGCAAATGAGCATACGGATCGCCTGATGGTAAGCGATTACCGCGGCCCATGGACACCCGCAACACCAGAGGAGTCACAAGTGCGTTGCCGGTCTTTTAAAAAGGAGTACGCTCTTTTCTTAAAGGTTTGAAGGTCGTATTGGTCCGGAAATACCGCAGGCGACAGTTCATTCCACAGTTTTGTTATGCGAGGAAGAAAATTTCTGGAAGAACGTTGTGGACTGCCAGCCATCTAAATGATGGGGATGAAAATGTTGTCGCATAGGACGTAGTTATACCAAGCGGTATAGACACTTTTAGCGGTATCTACCCTTCCCATATAATATCAATTATTTCTCATATATAATCTTGAATATTCTGATTATAATTCTGATTAGGGTATTCTGGCATTTTTATTAATATAGCCATAGGAGTCATTTCCAGACATCAAGCTGCCACTGATATCATTTTCTAATAGAGATTTGATGCCGATTTTTGGCAAATATAAGCGCAATCTTATGCCTGTGAACCAATAAAGCAGTAAAATTTTTACGTAAGTAGATTTTATTGTCGCGTGGTTACTATGTACATATATTGTTTATAAATGTTCTTTATGTTACTATGGCGAGAAAATAAACGTTATTATTATTATTATGTACCTACATGATATTTACGTCAACCAATCAACGATAATAATTCACAGACACACGCACTTATTCAACTTTTATAATACAATTACCACAAAATTACTGTTATTGTATTACTTTAGCTCTAGTACGTAATTATTAGCCAGAACTGTAACTCGGAGCGGAGACCTGGTGACCTATAACACAGGTTTTTACCTAGCTTAGGCACCAGTCCTCCACAATATTGTTTTGAGAAACTGTATTACTTACTAAGCATAATATTTGTAAACATCTGAAATATTGTGGTGAGAAAATAAACATATTTTATTATTATTATTTATTATTATTGCTCTTAAGGCGGAACTATAAGTATGTATATAGATCTTAACTTCTACAAATGTTTGTCTCTTGTTGTAAATACAAATTACTAAACTAACTTATACTATTTTCGTCCGCCTTGCCTTGCTATCTTATATTAAATTTTAATTTCAATTTCAATGCTTTATTGCTCTCCATATGTAATAACATGTTGTAACAAAAAAAATATATAATAGACTAAATATGGACCTTGTCGGGCACGGCAACATAGATAGAAGAGAAGAAAGGAAGAAGCCATTGGTATAATTTTTAAAATATTGCAACAATAAATAAATTAAAATTAATTAAATGGAAATAAGTTGCGACACTATAAAATAATAATGCGTCGTCTAAAAGCGTAACATGTGTTTATGTATATTTTGTGCTCAAAGCAGAATACTACAAATTTTAGAACGTTCAGATTTCATGACAATTCTGCCTACTATTAGGCGATTAACACACGGCACCGCGCACTGCCGCGGAAGGGGTGGCGGTAAAGCGGATTTCGTAGCGGTGCGCCGCGCGGTCCGGCGGTTTACGCGCCTGTCCGCGCGGATGGATTTAACGCGGTTATGACCAGTTTGATCATTTTGAAATTGCAACACATTCTGCACCAACGATGATCCGCGCGGTTATGCGGCGTCTCGTGTGTGAGGCGCCGCCCCTACGCGCGGACGGCAGCGCGGAGGGGCGGTGGCGGTGAGAGCACCGCTTGACCGCGCGGTCGGGTGGTGTACGTGTGTTAGGCATCAACGGATTTAGTAGAGGCCAATGCGACATGAGATATGCTTCACCGCCTACCGCGGCGATGCGCGGTGCCGTGCGTTAATCGTCTTAGAAAGGTTAGTATTGTCAACCTTTTTCATTTTTGTACTGCAATAATTGTGGGCGATCCAAGGGTGGGTGCTCTCCGCCTACTTATTATTTTACAATCGATTTCCGCTAAGAACCGTCTAATTCGAATAGGAGAAAATATCGTTATTATCAAATAGTTTTACGCAATATGGTCCTCATTCAACCAACAAGGTCGGGACCCTTCACAATTAAATAAATATCAAATTCCTGCACTTAACAGTCTATATTTTCATTAGAAACGGTTCAACTGTCCGTTTGCCGCCAGTTGCGCGCGGTTCCGATACAGCGCGCGATAATTACATCCATAGCTTCAAATTATTAATGTTTATTTGATTAAGGAAAAAACACATTCAGCCTTCAGCTTTCCCACAGATACAAAATACAAACGTCAGTCGACAATTACCGAACGAAACGATCCGCTTACGCACAATAGGATAAATAAACCAAGTTCTTAAAACGGAAGCTTCTTAAATTGTTTTCTAAAAACATTTTGGGTCGTTAGTATTTTGTTTAGTCACTGGTGACGGGTGGACAATGGCGTCGAGGCTACCGGACGGGCCACGATTATTATTTCATTTTATTTCTTTATAATTCTTTATTTTGTCCAGTTAGTGCTGACAGCCATCAGAAATGGACGTGAGTGGCGGTTTTTAAGTCTTATAATGATAGCAACGGTTTATTTTTGTTTTACAATGACGTTATTTAGTAAGGAATTTGATGACCGTAAGCATGTAATAGGATGACGGTATAAATATTGGATGTACATTAAGTCACTGTTTTAAAATGAACTGTTAGATCTTTGAATTCATAGTTAGTCCCATAGTATAAGTTTATAATATATATTTTTATTTCTTGGGACACAAATGATTATATAATATATTTTTTGTGCACAGTAATGACTGCATTAATTAGAAACTAAGTTGCGCTGATGTTTGCAGCTAAAAAAGTATGTCGACTCTGGAAAAAGGAATCGATGTGCTGCCAGCGTAGACCTACCATGAAGTTTCTGGTGGACTGCTCGTACTGCACTTATTAGTTCCGAATTTTGATTTGTCCCTTGACTATTCTAAACTCTTGAAGTGTTCCGAACAACGAAGTGATGTCTCTTTGAAAGACAGAAATCCGACAAAACGTAATTTCAAGAATTTTTTTCAGCTCGAAGTTTTGGATAGACATTTTCATGATAGTAGTTTTCGCTGTCGTCAAAACAAAGCCTTATTAAAGAGCAGTACAAAATCTATCTACTCACCACAAGACATGTTGTTGTCTTGTGTTGTCAGGGTTGTTTGGCTATGATGTACTGTAGATTGGAGTTACATTTCAAGCCGTACTGCTCTAAATATTGAGTTTATGCATCTCCTTATACCCTATCTCCTAAATCTAGTATTTACATAACTATAAGTAGAAAGTATAGGGTTGTCATTAACCAAACCAAACATTTGACTTGATATATAACAGCGTTCATAAAATCAAATTATCTATACAATAGCATAGAGTTATTTAAGATGTTTATTTTTTTAACAAGCACAAGTCTTTATTTGAAAGAAAAAAAAACAATTTAAACTGACAGAAGCTCAGTGAGCAGCGAAACGTATTCAAATATAGAAAATTGTTGACAAATTAAGTTCCCTACGACTCCCTTACCACTTGAGAACGACTCGACGAAATTTTAAACTGTCTAACCAACTTAATTACACACTTACAAAAAGGAATATGACTTCTATTTCATTGATTTAAGGATTAAATTTGAAAGTCTGTTAGTTTTATAACTACGCAAATAAGATGGTAAAGTTATACGAAGGGACGGTACCGAGCCGTTCGTTTTACTAGTTACTCAATTAGGCCTTTTGTATTTGTTTATCTGAGTTTGTATAGCGCCAGAAGGGCACAGGTATATGATTTGTAACGAGTTAGAAAGGGACAGCGGCTGCAAAGTAATTTGAGACAGTTCTTTTCACTGGCGCGGTAATACGTTCCTATTTTGAATGGCAACACGAAACTGGCGGGAAATGCATTCAAATTGTGTTCTGTTTTTCTTTTTCTAATTTGTGTAATGGCCGCCTGGCTACGGAATACGGATTTTCTTTGATACGGCCTTTCTTACACATTCATTTTCTGTTTACGTGTTGAGTAGAACTTTATAAAACTGATTTATAAGTATAATTACATACTTATTTATTAAATATATATCAAACTGGTTTCTAAACATACTTAGTGGCCAAAGTAGTCTTTAGGGTATTTAATGGCTTTACAGTATTTACACTTAGTCTTTAAGGTATTCCATGGCGCTACTAAGATTAATCTAACAGGACAGTAAAACCATCAGAAGGGCTGGTCAGAACATAATATATTAACCACAGCTAGCCAAATGCTACACGCAGCACCTATTTCGTCAGATACCTATATATTTAAGGAGTAATTTTGACATATTTTCCAAACAAAACCTATCAAAACACGTCAATTACGGTTAATCTGCTGATTGAAAATATAAGCAGTCTGTTAGCGCCTGTCAACGATCGTTAACATGTACCGAAGTTCCTGCTACTGAAGTACTTAGCCGGTGTCCTCGTTCGTCTTGAACGATAGTTTTTGCGCGCGGCTCCGCCCGCGTGATAAAATCAATAAAAAGTAGCCTATGTCCTTCCTCAGGTTTTAAACTATATCAGTACCAAATTTCATCTAAATCGGTTGAGTGGTTTAGCCGTGAAAGGGTAACAGACAGACACAGATAGACAGACAGAGTTACTTTCAAATTTATAATATTAAGTAAGGATTTTGTTTTACCTAGACTGTATTTTGTGTTACAATTATATATGAAGATAAAATAAAAACTATCAAAGATAACTTATTCTCGTAGAAACAAGTGTGTGTAAAGAACAATTAACTATTTTTCTTCACTCCCTTCATGTTAGAGGTTAAACAGGATGCCGAGGCGACGGAGACGGTCACAAGTGCACCCGTGAACAATTTCACAATCGATTTAATTTAAATGCGTCTGAACATTATTGACACTTGATCTTTTATTCCTGTCATTCACTCGCTTTAAGCGGGATGCACACTTCACGATTGACGCATACGACAGCTGTCACACTTGTAATCAAAAGAGTTTTAGATTGAGCACGTTCTTTTTGTTGTAGAACTCTATGGTCGAATACAGTTTTGATGTTGTATAGTAATTCTAATTTCAAAGTTGTTGCGTTTATGCCGAATTACGAAGTTTGTGACGTTGCGTTGGTATTATATTGCATAATTACTAAATTTTATTTGTGGATAAGAATAGTTAATAATAATATAATTCTATCACTTACACACACGCTATCTAGCCAAAACTAAGCAAAGCTTGTACTATAGGTACTAGACAATGAATAAACTTACATATATACTTTTTTTTGTAAATACATAGATACATATTATACGTAGAAACACCCAGACCAAGATAAACATCCATGTTCCTGCACACAAATGTTTAAGTTGTGCGAGAATCGAACCCGCGACCACAGGCGTGGCAGTCGGTTACACTAACCACTACGCCATCGAGTTAAATCGATATTCAGATTAATGTAATATTCAAACGTCCGTGAGACTTTTCAGTTGTTCTTTTAGAATGTTCTCAGCAAGAGATATAGAGAACAGAAATATGCTTATAGGCTTCGCGTAGTAATCTTACCAATGAAGGTTCTAGAATCATAGCTAGTGAAATATTAGTCCTTAATATGGAGCTGCATATCTGTTTCGTGATATACAGACCTAAGTCTCTAAAAGCAGTACGCAAAACAAAGATTTTGAACACCCCGTTCCCACAGTTTCCACAATATGAAATTGGACATGAAGCATTCAAGATTTAATGTAAATCTTTTATAAATCTTACATAAAAGGCGCGTGTTGGTAACAACCCTTATTTTAAAGTAAAAATAAAGTCGCGCCCTCTCGCCACCCTATGATTGAGCAAATATCTTGTGATCGGTGTGACTGGATCGCGACCGATGGTGCATAAAACATCCCCGCGATACACCCGAATAAACTGTGGATGGCTTTATGTGGTAAGTTGCTATTACAAAAAAATGCAGCTTTGTTTATCTATCTTCATTTCAATTAAAGCTTTTTGTCTCGGCTTCTCTGGCTCACATTCTCTAGTTTACACTATTCCACCCTTTAGATGGTCATATTCGAACTATTTCTTTTACGTAATAGCCTAGGTAACGGAATTCATCCAAACAAGCTAGTTATTTACGTGCCTCTTTGGCACGTTTAAAGCTTTGCCTGCTTGGAATGAAGGCAACTTGGCCAAAATGTCAAGTGTACAAAAGGTACATAAATACATAGAATAGCCGCATTAATTTATGTTATATTATAATATAGAATATCAGAACTATATTAAACTGTCCCACTGACGGGCACGAGCCTCTTCTCAGTGTGAAAAGAATTTCTGTTATCCATTCCATTACATAAGTCAAGCATATAGTATAGTTATTACAAATAATCTTGAGTTGTGATTCTACGGGAGTCAGATTTCCAGGCTCGTTAAGGACCACTGTGCCTTTACCAGGGCACCAGTAACTTATGTCCATAGTGTGAAAGAGTATGTAGTATACTTTTTTATGATTTGGCAACATGGGTGTGATGACACAGAAACCGGTTACCATTAATTGAACTTTACGCAACGTTCATTGTATAAAAACATCAATAAGAGAGGTGTTATAGAATTTGAGGCCTCTGTCTGTCTAAAACATTTGGCTTCCGAACAGATGAGCTGATTTCAATGCGATATACTTTTTATGTTTTTATTGATACTTGGACTGTGTAGCTATGATTCATGATGTTATTCGGTTCAGCTTGTCAAGATTATAATTATTTTTCTAATTGAATTTTAGATATTGTTTTATGATCCATAGAAAACTGAAATATAGGTTTTGTTTTAATACCATTTCTACACTTATCTTTTTATGAATAAGATGTAATACTGCCTCATTCTAGCATACGATCATCCATTGCAGCGCCCCCTGTCGATCGCGTCGGTAATGAACTGAACTGCTCACAATCCCTTTACAGTTGTTGACGCACAATCATAGAGTGACGTGACGTGTTCAAACTTGGGACTCGCCTCATTACTACTCTATGTATTCACACGACGCATGGCTCGGCCGTAAGGAGGGCTCAGCCTCTGAGTTTTATCTGTTTCGGTATAATAAAAAATATTTTACTATTGTAATTTATATACTAATATGTAAAAGACAGCCTAGCAGCTTGTTTTAAGCATATTACGGTCACGAAGAACTGTGAGTATCGAATTAAAATATATATATAAAGAAGTAGTGCAGAAAAATACTATAGAAAATAGAAATTCATTGCTTTTTATTAGATTTCATCATTCACGGTAAATTTTGACCCTTTGGCGACTGGTAGTAATGATAAAAATGTGGATGTTTCGACATTTATTATTCAATGAAGTTAAGGTTATTTTGATGAAATTGGGTATGAAGATATATCTCCGCCTAGATGATTTTAGATAACACATTTCAGGCCCCGCACTGCTACTGAGAATTTCCTAATAGAACTTTTTAATCACACTCGACCAGATTCCGGAATCGAATTCAGCATCTCATGATCGCACTCAAAGGGTGTACTTATGATAAGAGGACAAAAAGATAGTGGATACAATATCCAATTTTTATGGCAAAGCTTCGAGAATCATATAAAACGAAATTCTAATTTTACAAGCACTTAATTTTTTGTTGATATCGTAGATAGCTCTATATACAGGCGACCTGAAAAAGACCATAACGACCAAGGTAATAAGGATTTGTGTTCGAATCCAAGATGTGGCAGTGTCATTATTTGAAACTTTGCAATGCCTTAAAAGAGCAGTCCCCGTAGCCCACATATCCTAAACTAGCAATAATTTACATGTCTTTGACTATTAAATACATATTTTTTAAAGATAGTCAGCGTTCCAGTGATCTTAGGACCACTTGTACGACAACTCACAAAATACGTTTAGCACTAAAAAGATTTTAAAACATCGTGCTGTCGTCAGTCGTCCGTGTGAAGGTGACTGAGATGCCACGATGTTTTAAATCTATTTAGTGCTAAACGTATTTTGTGAGTTGTCGTGCAAGTGGCTCTTAGTTTTGTCAGCGCCAATAAGTTACTTAATTACTATTACTACATAATATCATAAAACAAAGTCCCCAGCTGCGTCTACCTGTCTATCAGGTCGCAATAAACTCAAAAACTACACAACGGTTTTTCATGCGGTTTTCACCAATAGACAGAGTGATTTATAAGGAAGGTTAAGGTGTATAACTTGTTAAGGTTTTGTTGTACCTGTGCGAAGCCGGGGCCGGTTGCTAGTTCATTCTATTTCCGAGTTTGGGTAATGTAACTATTTGACTTAAATTATCAAACATTGTGAGTCATCTGCCCTATTGTGTTTGACCAGTATTTATTTTCTACACTACCGTAGTGGCAAATAAGCATACCTGATGATAAGCGTTTAGCCTATGCTTATCGCTTGCCCAGGGGTATCTCTCATGCGATGCTAATCCCTCAAACAAGAGCAACGCGATACTAAAGATAAGGACAAAAATATCTGACGCATTATTGTCTACTATAACGGTTTTTATAAGATTCTGGAACACACCATAAGCATGAACCAAAACAAGGTTATTATGTTTCTGTATTGTGAAGCCATATACACCATAATAATATTAAGTCAAAAGTCAAAAATCATTTATTCACTTAGGTCACAAAGTAACACTTATGAACGTCAAATGGGGTTAGTGAGTTTGTTACATTTACTGAATTTACATTTATGTTAGTTGCAAGGTTCAGGCAAAAGGTTGAGCCTATGAGAAGATACCTGCAAGAAACTCAAGACCACTCTTTTAAATTACCATCAAATTATAAATAATATGTAAATCCACATTAGGTAATAAGTGTAAGTGTAAGTTAAACTACTTTATACGGATTTGATGTTCATAATTAGTACTTTGTGACCTATATCTACCAATACACATATGTATTTTTAATTTTAACGATTTTGATTTTATGCACGGCTGTTTCCCAGAGTGGTAGGTAGAAATTATGGATTCCCGTTTGCTACTCTACTAGTAAGTTTTATGAGTACCGTAACTTCATATGACTTTAGCCCTGAGGGGTGACATTGGCCCTTAACTGGAAAAAGATTGAAGTTTCCACCACTATCATACTTTTTGCCGAAAAAATACACGTGGAAATCAATAAATAGCACTATAAACTGTCAGTAAAACAGCTTCTTTCAATTAAAAAGATTTTTCCAATTAAGGGCCAATGTTATTCCTCAGGGCTAAAGTCATACGAAGTTACTGTAGGTTTTTTTACCGAAGAAACACTTTAAGAATTCAAGTGCCTAAATGTCAACTGTAAATAAATCGTGGGATAAAACTGTAATCAAAGAACCGTTAGCAAAAATCACATTCCCACGTGCAATAACCGACCTACTTAAAAAACAGAAACAAAATGCTATATTATAATGTTGACTTTTCAATTCCCACTTCAAATGGAGTACTGTTTGCAAAATACTGTTAAATTGTGTAGAAATACCACCCCTTTGTCTTAAGGGTCATTTCGACCCACTTGATTAGTGAAGGGTTATTTGTCGTTTTGCGGTCGTGTCGATGGGAACTTTATACCCCAGTTGTTCAAACGCCTCATTTGACTTTGTAGCATTGTTAGTGTTAATTATTAAAAGTTTAATTGTAAATTGTGGTTTCTTGAAGTGTCTTGAAATGTGACTTTAGTTTAAATAGTTTTTATTGAAATGATTTTGAAGTCAATGGTTGTTGTTTAAACAATTGATTCGCACGAAATTGTAAGCGATTGTACTTAATTGTACTTGACTTTGAGAAAATATTATTAAGTTGAGAATTTTCTATGAGAATGTGTGTTTCTTTAATTGTAAATGCTTGTACTTGTAAAGCTATTACACATATTGTGAAGTGTTATTAAACTTATTAAGCACTAGTTGTTACAGCTGCGACTTCGTCCGCGTAGATTTTAACTAAAAAGTGTTTGTCTCCGCGGAAACCATTTTGTTTCTAAAATCTAAGTAGCTAAGTTACTCCTTATAACATCAGCTATCTGCCAGTGAAAGTCCCGTCAAAATCGGTTCAGCCGTTTCGGAGATTAGCCGGAACAAACAGACAGACAGATAACAATTTTAAAAATAGATGCTTTCGTATAGGTACCTTATATACTTTCATATGCATTAGATAAAAAGCTGTTATTTTGACATTACAAACAGACACTTCAATTTTATTTATTTGTATATATGTATAGATAAATTAAAATTACAATTTATACTCTAATAATAATTCACAAAGACAGTACGACAGTTTCTTTAATTATAAATGCTTATGCTTGTAAAGCTATTGCACATAATAATTAATTGTGAAGTACTAAAATAATATTAAGCACTTACTATAATTTTTATCAAATGAACTAACAGTTTTTATACAACGGATTTTGTTTTCGTTGACTGCTAAGTACATATACATATATCTACTTAGGTCTGTAAATCTCTGAAGGGGTGTATTACAGCCTCAATTCATAAACTGTTTGAGACACGTATTAGAGAACAAATAACGGACACAAAATATCCAGACTACGAACAATCATTTGTTGAATACACAAATTTTTGGGATCGAACTAAGTTGTTTTTCTCATATGACGGCTCGCGCACTAATAATATATCCTGTGTCGCGGGGGACCTTACAAACATTAAAACAACGGACACAAAGAACATCCAGACTACGAACAACCATTTGTGGATCACACAAATTTTTTGTCCCGTGTGGGATTCGAACCCGCAACACTCGGTGCAGTGCCAGTGGTGAGGTAATCATTTAAACCACTACGCCATCCGTGCAGTCTCTGTATTTTTTTTTACACAACACAACACTATCTAGCCCAAACTAAGCAGAGCTTGTACTATCGGTACTAGACAATGGATAAACATACATATATACTTTTTTTTTTGTATATACATACCTACATATTATACATAGAAACACTCAGAACAAGACAAACATCCATGTTCATGCACACAAATGTTTGACTTGTGCGGGAATCGAACCCGCGACCTCAGGCGTGGCAGTCGGTTACTCTAACCACTACGCCATCGAGGCTGTCGAGTCTTGGTTAAAGACTTGACTTGGATGATCAGTTTCAAACCCAATCTGATAGCAAAATCCATTGAGATAAATCTTATCAACGTGCCTATTTAAAGTAAATACACACAGCTAACATTACGTACATGAGAACCTATAAGTACAGCCTGATATCTGTTTATCAAGAGGTTAGTTCCCACCGCTGCGTGCGAGCCTCGCGTCGAGAGCTTGACTTTTGACACCAACACTCCTTGGTGTCTTTCACTTTTATATACACAGAGAAATCGAAATAGACAGCGATGCCCAGTGATCATTAAAATTGGGTTTAATAAGTCGTGTTTAAAGAGTGATTCAGAGTAGGTTTGATGGCGTAGTGGTTTAAGTCGTCGCCTCGCCACTGCTCTTGCGCTGAGTGTTGTGGGTTCGAATCCCACACGGAACAAAAATGTGTGTGATCCACAGATGGTTGTTTCGAGTCTGAATGTTCTTTGTGTCCGTTGTCTGAATGTTTGAAAAGTCCCCCGTAACTAGGGTTGCCAACATATTTTCGACGAAATATAGTATTTTTAAAATAAGCTATAACAAAATATAGTACATTTATAAAAATATAGTATTTTATGGAAAAACATTTATTTATCATCTAGTGTTTTGTAAGGTACATATTTTGTTGACATCACGGACAGGTTCGAAACGGTTTATGTACGGATATATGCTTTCGCATCGGTAGTAAAGGAGCGTCGATAATTTTTTGAATAAAGGTTTTGGTTTGTTGTTTTTCGTTGTTGAAATATAGTATTTTAGCATACTATATATTTCTTCAACAGTATATAGTACGCAGACTCGAAATATAGTAAAATACTATATATTATAGTACGGTTGGCAACCCTACCCGTGACCCAGGTAGCATTTCTAGTGAGGCGTTGTCTTTTTATGAAAAAGAAATTGAAATAGACAGCGATGCCCAGTGAAGATTGGAATTGAGTTCAATAAGTCGTGTTTAAAGAGTGATTGGTGCAGCATTAGTGAATGTTACTGCTGTGCTTGTTTTGGGTTCGATTCTCTGGCCAGCCAGGACATAATCGGCGCAGGAGTGAAGTGAGTTTGAGGACTCGAGATCGAATCTTGGGATGAGTTAATTGTTCTTGGGTTTTGTCGTAAAGAATTTCTAATTAGCATCTGTGTAAAAAATAAGGATTAAGATTAATATATGTATTATTATGTGGATTGATTGTTCTCTCTTTAGTATGGAACCGGGCCAGACAGGATTATCATTACTTAGATATATTCATAGGTTAATGTGTGTCCATGAACATGAATGTTTGTCTTGGTCTGGGTGTTTCTATGTATAATATTTATGTATTTACAAAAAAAATATATATATGTTTGTTTATCCATTGTCTAGTACCCATAGTACAAGCTCTGCTTAGTTTGGGCTAGATGGTGTCGTGTGTATGTGGTAAAATATTATATATTATTATACATATCCCCGGCACCTGCTATGGTTCAGAATCCTCGTAATACGGGTCTTGCCTATTGCCGTTCCCGAGTACAGTTACAGACGCCGTGTTCTTACTGATAATTTTCGACAGAAAACCTAGCACAATGTTCGACCCAGAACACGACCCCGAGATTTCATGCACAAATACATAATCAGCGAAATACGGGTGGGTATATTATATCTTCTAACTTATCATTACGCCTGCTTGTCTCTGATGGGCTAGGTAAAGATCTAGATACCATTGCTGCTTCCTACTCAGAATTTTGCATAAGTTAAACTCAATAAAACTTTGCCTGGCTGGGGATTTGAAATTGAGACCTCACGATTGGCCAACAGGAAAAAGAAAAAAAAAAGTGACCTGGCCAAGGAGGCAATAACGTTTGAATTATTATCTAAATACAAAAACCGGCCAAGTGCGAGTCGGATTCGCGCATGAAGGGTTCCGTACCATTATGTATAAAAACGGCAAAAAAATCATGTATGTTGTATGGGAGCTCACTTAAATATTTGTTTTATTTTAATTATTTATTTTTAAAGTGAATATATAACTAAATATTCTGCGAATATTTCAAGCGTCTACCTGTTGCCATCAATATCGAGCAAAAACGAGCAAAAAAATCACGTTTGTTTTTTGGGAGCCCCTCAAATATTTATGTTATTCTGTTTTTTAATATTGGTTGTTATAGCGTCAACAGAAATACATCATCTGTAAAAATTTCAATTGTCTAACTATCACGGTTCATGAGATACAGCCTGGTGACAGACGGACAGACAGACGGACGGACAGCGGAGTTTTAGTAATAGTGTACCGTTTAACCCTTTAGGTAAGGAACCCTAAAAATGAGACTGACTCAGCAACGCATTAGTAAATTGCGATTGCTATGCACGAGATCTTGGGTTTGTTGTCCGGGTTATCCAAGATTTTAATAATTTCTAAGGTGCCGCACGGAGTTTTACACTATATCTAGTACGCCTTCTAACGTATGCCCTAAAACATAGATACAAACCGCTACACGTTCAAAGATACAGGCGTGATACTATACTAAATATAAAACACAATACATTTTTTAACTAATTAAAATTCGTCTACCGTCTTCATTTTTAAAACTAACACGAAAAATCCAATTACGAATAAAAGCAATAAAGCATCGACCGTACCGATGCGGCGAAGCGACAAATATAGTTAAGCTACGATTGTCGTCAAAAATACGCGTAATTTTAATTGCGACGCGGATAGAGGCGCATTATCGCGTTACTGACGCTCCGCTCGCCCTGCCCCCTACACCCCTCACCGCACCCCCTCGCACACCCCTTCCAACTTAATGCCGCGTTGATTTTTATCACAATTACACGTCTTTTGTTCGTGCTCTGGTTTGTTGGGACCGTTTGTTTAAGATATTTTAAAAAGTAATGTTTGAGATGCTTTGATGAGTTGTTTTAATTGGGTTATCTTTTAGGTTTATTGGAATTTGATATGGTATTGTAGGTATGTGTTATAGAAAAAGTAATCAGATTTCTTGGTTACAATGTGTGTAGTAGTTAGTTGTAACTTATAGCTTAAACATACATACATACGAGTATATCTAACTTTAATGTTTGTATTATCTATTTTCAAGATTACATGCCTGTTTGCAAGCTAATTATTTTTTTGTTAAATATATATTTTAGGATAAATCTCATCATTACCTAAATCATAAGATTTAGGTAATGATGACCACGCTTTGCGGTTCGCCTCTGCCTACATCTTTAGGAAAAGTAGGTGTGAATCTAGTATAAACCACATCAAACATATTTCTCTTTGATTCACTTCATTGCAACATTGTTATGATCTTTCGTTCGATTTCATATATAAGCAATAGAGGCGTGGTCTGTATATGATAAGGGCCTACTCTTATGTGAAATCTAAACCCAACTGGCCCATACATTAAAATCCACAGACATTACCAAAATCGATCGACCCACCAGCTCTCAAGTCTTTCCCTCAAATCAAATAAATATACCTACATGTATACAAATAACATCAGACAAGAGCACAATGTAATTGAACAACAATGCCGAGTGTATCATCTCTGGGAACAAATCGAATCAGCAGCAATCCCGCAGACATATTGTTTCGGGGACAGATACAATCTGTGCTCGTGAGCCTGTGACGTCACTCGCGAAGGGTACCACCAAATAATTTCGATATCGATTGGCATCTCTTTGAGACAGTACAAGCGAATTGTCATGTAAATCTAGACTGAGGTAATAAGAATTGAAGAGATGATTTTTGGCTTATTGCTTTTGTTTGTATAAAAAGGTTGCTGTTGTTGACGGATTGTTTGCTTTTTGTGGGTTTAAGTGAGAGATTCAATAAGCTTGGTTTATTTTTCTGGCGTATGTGTTCTTCATATTAGTTTCTATAACCATTACATGTACTTAATTGTTATCGTGTATTTAATTACAACTACTGTTATGTTTTATATAATACTGTAATTATTCTTGCTACATATTATAATATACTCAGTAGAAAAATACGGCGATATTCTTAATAAATGAAATAACTGCAAACACTGAATCACTTTCTATCGTACTTAGTGTCCTTTTATTTCTGAGCACAGCCGTTTGATTCAACAGCTTACATACATTAAAATAATTAGATAATATTATAAATGTGTTCGTTGTATCTTTATAATATTATAATCCTTACTAATATTATAAATTCGAAAGTAACTCTGTCTATATATCTGTCTATCTGTTACCTTTTCACGTCTAACTACACTCAACCGATTTAGATGAAATTTGGTACAGATGTAGTTTAAAACCTGTTGAAGGACATAGGCTACTTCGTATTGATGTAGGTACCACGCGGGCGGAGCCGCGCGCAAAAGCTAGTACTAATATAAGAAAGGTCTTTTTAAATTCATAATTTTTGCTTGTTAATTTGACCTGTTTTTTTAAGTTAGGTATCTTCGTAGTCTTACTACGGCTGGTGATCGGCGGTGGGGTATTGGACTTTAACCGGTTGAACCACAACTCTTTGTTCGGTCCAGCAATCACCGCTCCTACGGCAAAGCAACACATGACCAGGCAATTTTTAATAGGCTTGCCCCTAATTAGGTACAATTTCAAAACATAAACGACAAAACGTGTGTAATAAAAAAGTATTCTATTTAAACTATTTAAATTATAAAATCTATTTAGATTTAATTTTACACTTTCCCCGACGCGACGTTTCGGTTGCTTTTCAGCAGCCTTGTTCACGGGGAGACTGAGATGTATAATTTAAATAGCTTAAATAGAAGTAAACAGTAACTAATAAGTGTTTAACAAAAGTATTCTATTTCTCTAGAGATATACAGGTCTATATCCTAATCGCTTTCACGTATTTATTACTCGACCGATCATCATAAAATTTCGCATACACGTTGTCAGGGACACAGAAAAGGCCATGGGGTTCCTTAAATCCAAGAAAAAGTAATGTTACTAACATAACGAACATATACGTGCGCGGAGCTGCGGGCAAAATCTAGTACATCAATAGTTTTAATGTAATCAAACAAAGTATGCTTTTACTAAAATTCCGTGGATTGAAAGAAACCCGAACCCTCATTAGTAAACTACAGATTGAGTAGAATCTCCGTCATCTGGGATTTGATACATTATTTATTCATTGCGCCGGCTAAACGGGGCATGAAACATTGGGTTATTTTCTCATTCAGACATGAACTCGGTCGGTAATTGTGTTGGGATTACGGTGTCGAGTTACTAGGGGTACGTCTGACAACCAAATACAAATGGGAAATGTTTAATAGAATTTGAATGGTTTTAGAAGTCACTGACTATGAACATTCTATTGAAATACTTTTGTTTCTTTTTGTTAATTTACGGATGAAATTGTAGTAGTTGGTATGAATAACATAGCTTAGGTATATTAAACGCATCGCTTTCTGTGTAGATATTTATAAAAGTATTATTTAAATAATATATTGAAATTAAACTACTATATATGGATTTTATCGCGTTGTTTATTTGACACTTTATTACAAAATTTAGAAACTGTTACACTACTATTACTATTAAACTTTACTAATTTTTAAGCTAATTATATTATTGAAACTATTAAAACTATTTATACTATTACTATACTATTATACTATTTATATTTATGTTTACACTTTCCCCGACGTCACACTAACCACTACGCTATCGAGGCAGAAAAAAAGTTAAAAGTGTTAATCAATACATTTTATTTTGATACTAAATATTTTACGCGCGGGTATTCAACTTATTATACATTGTGAATCGATCATTTTAATCAGTGCGCCATCCGGTACCTACTTAGTTCTATAGTTTCATATTTTATAGTTTCATTTTTATATAGTTTAATATATGAATGACAACAAAATGCCCAATTGGTTGGGCAGCTGGCAATGACTCAAGTATCAGACGCCTTCAATTCTAAGTACAATTCATGTCACTGTCTGGTCGGCCTCGATGGCGTAGTGGTTAGTGTAACCGACTGCAACGCCTAAGGTCGCGGGTTGGATTCCCGCACAAGTCAAACATTTGTGTGCACGAACATGGATGTTTGTTTTGGTCTGGGTGTTTCTATGTATAAAAAAAAGAGTATACATGTATGTTTATCCATTGTCTAGTACCCATAGTACAAACTCTGTTTAGTTTGGGCTACATGGTGTTGTGTGTATGTGGTAGAATATTATATATTATATTATATGAATAATTTGGTTCTTGCTAATAATGCAGTTTGATTAGGCACTAGCTATCTGCGTATCTAAATTTTTTCTAGGAGGGGCCTAGTCACACTACCCTAGAATTTTGATAAGAGACCCAGCATTCTAACCTAAGCACCAGACAATCCTGGGATGGTAACGAACCACCAGGTCATCCTTTATATGCGCCAATGGTTCCAACCTAACTTTGTTACAGTTCTCCCTTGAAATAATTGCCGTAGATGACAATATGCACTAGATTGCAGCTTCTAGCTTCTTCTAAAATTAGACAAAAATAATAATACTGTAGTTCAATAGAGAATTTCAAATTAAAATTCTAATATTTACGCCTCTCACGACGTAATCTTAACTAATATTATAAAAGCGAAAATGAGTTTGTTTGTTTGTTTGTTACTTTTTAACGCCTGAACCACTGAACCGATCATTCTGAAATTTTGCATATACATTGTCAGGTGTACAAAAACGGACATAGGTTACCTTCCATTCCGAAAAAAATATTGTTTCCGAGGAAAACAACAATAACGTTCTTATGATAATAGATGGCGCCACGTGTCTTTCGAATCATGATTGAATTATATTATTGCAAGCAGAGTACAACCCGAATTGATTGTCAAATTCTAAATTAACGCGAGCGCATCCGCGGGCAAAAGCTAGTATATTGATACTTTGGCAATATTTATTATAACATGTGCCACATCTACATATCAGATATATTCTCCCTAGCCTTTATTATTCCCAAGTCCCTTGGGGTCGGCTTTTTCTGGTCTAAACGGATTTGACTAGATATCAGTTTTTACACGAAGCGGCTGCCACCTGACCTCCGCAACTTGAAGGCTAACGATACCCTAAGGCTGGACCAGTGTTAGGATATTATAGGGCGCTAACTTCCCAATAACGAGTGCCATAAATGTTCATGGCAGCCGGCACCGACGGCTTAACGTGCTCTCCGAGGCACGGAGCAGGCGATAATTTTTAATCAATAGGCACATATTTTCGAAAAGTCATATAACTTCCGAAAGTCAGAGGTGCGTGACGTGGATTCGAACCCGAGATTGCAGTCTGTTGGTCTCCCCATTGAGTTATAATAAACTTTACGATACATTTTGGAAACTTCCACGAATCTTCAAAACTGAGCCTTTTCTAAGTACAATCGTTTAAGTATAGCTAAATTTTTGATGGATAACTCAAATTGCGGACGGATTAATTCTGTAGCACGACATACATACATAATCGCACATATATATCCTTAATGGATACGAAGAAATGTATGAATCTTATATTTCGCTGTGGTTTTTAGGTCCCACGTTATAGCCTACTGCCGTCTACCAGACACTGTTTCAAACTCCATGCTGCTACTAATAATTTATCGCCAGGAAACCCCAATAACATTACATTTATCGCCGAGTTATAACACTCAAGTAATGAGGGCCAACATCAAGAGGGTTATGGGTCAGTATGTCACATGAACGAAGCCTACTTACACACTGTACCTCTCACCCTTTTGCACTCGTAGCCTGAGGCGAAGGGGGACAACAATATAAGGGTATTAACGACTTATTATTGCGATATCAAATTGGTTTCGCCGCCATGACGCATGAGAAATCAATTTCAGTGACTCTCATAATTGGAAGCTTATTCCTTTTTCGAATTGCACGAAGATTCTGACTCAGGTTTGCTTTAGACAGATCCTGTAACGATTATCCCTATGCCATTGATTTCTACTTCTTATTTCTTTTTTTATGAGCCTCTTTTACAATACAAACTAAATATTACACAGTTATTTCACATAAGAAATTGCAATGTGTACTCTTTCAATTATTGGAGACCGAAAAGGTAAGCGAAAAAAATTATCAAATTATACAAAAATATAATGTTACAGCGATTATATAATAAACAAGTATATGTAGTGAAAAGTAAATTATTTATGGATACTCTGTGTGTAACATACTTTAAATGACTTACGCCTGTATATTTTAGAAATGGCAAGTTAGACTAACTTTTTATGAGATAGCAGATTTAATTTCTTGTTTTTGTTATTTCTGTTCGTCGAGTTCTAGTAGTAGCACAGCATTTGCAAATGTACCCAGTAGACGGCAATTCTCTCCCCAACTAGAGAGAGAGAGAGACTCCATATTAGAGACCTAAAAATGTGCTGAGGAGATGTGGATGTAATAGGTACACTTTTACCTCTTCAAAGATACATGTCTGTCGTTTTTCATAACCGTTGTTCAAAAACAAGCATTTTCATACATAGATTCACGCCTGTTTACCAGAGGGGTAGGCAGAGACTACGGATTTCCATTTGCTACGATCCTGACACACCTTTCTGGCTTCATTCACTTTCATCACATTCCTCATACACGCCCGTCGGTTCAAAGAGCTCTTAACCTGGCCTTTATCCAGAACGCCTCCGATCTGATCGAGAAACGCCTAGGTTTTCCTGTTGCGACTGTTCCATTCACTTTGCACATTTTCAATACAGCCTTTATTACCCGTACAATATGTAGACTTCAGCATACCAATACTGGGGATCCCTCATGCCGCTGCACCCCGAGGGCTCGAGTCCAATATCGCGGGCCGGCCGACCGTGCGCTGATCTCGTTATACGCTCCCGCCAAAGCTTTGTTATACATGTATTGTTGCCTCTTTGCAACGTAACTTCATTTGTACTGAGTTTTCGTTTTAAATTATATCTGTGGAATGCTTTAGTTGGATGAGGAATCGAAATGTGGATAGCGTTCGTATTGCCTTTAAGTTTATTCATTTGTTTTTGGACGATATATTTTTTTAAGGACTTTAAATATGGAAGAGGTTCTTCATTCGGAGTGTTTTTTTTTTGTTTTTTGTTTATAATGTTACAGTGTGCTTTTACTTTCTTACAACATTACATATATGTATTACATGCGCATCATCAACTCAGTTTAAATCAGTGCTGAACACAAGGACTATTATACATTGCTGTCAGCACTGCGCCTGCTTAAGGATGTTCTAAAACCCTTTCACCGCCAGAAGCACGATCTCAGGAATGTATTGCAAGTTTACTAGCTTGCCAAATCCAAATCTTAAAATTTATCGCTTCATAATGCGGTCGACCACTTTATGAAATGGTTGTTATACATTCTAAGATCTGGCTACGAAATCAGGAGTGAGTTTAGTTTAGTGAAACGGGTGGGATCCGGACCTCTCCGTTGCATCTTTCTAAATGCTTTATCAATTGGGTAACCATTATTTCTATTGAGCTCGAAGATTATTTGGTGACGATAACGAAGAACGTACCAATTTTATTGAGACAACCAGACAAGACAAGAGTGTAGTGGTAATGGTTTCTGCATTGCATACATAACTTATTCCATTCCTACCCTCGCATCCTATTTCCATTCCTAGCGTAGGCAGCGCGCGACTATAGGTATAACAAATTTAATGATCACGCTTACTGTATGCTTAATAAAGGGTTACTTGACATGGAATATTACATACTTTGCCAAACTTCACGCGTTCATAATATGTGTTTCTGTATTCCTATAACCTGTTCTGCATAAATGGAGGTTTATACTTTGGCTAATATTTTCTGCAGGCTTGCAGACAACCATAGCTAAATAAACTTGGACTATGTTATTGCTGTGAAACATTAAAAAGGACCCCATAATGTTGAACGCGCTCAAAGGATATAAGACGGGCTATAAATTTATTTGTGTTCTAACTTATTGGAATGTGGTAACCTAAGTTGGACAATACCATAACCGTCAGAAATATACTTCAAAACCAGCACAAAACAGAGTGTTTGAGATAATTTTAATACAAATTCGCTATCATATCTTACCGTCAAAACAACAGGGCTACATGAAGGAGCTTCTTAAACCATTTAGCTGTAGACACAGCGTAATTTCTGACACAATTTGAACAGCCGTAGTAGCGGTCTCAGTCGAAATCACGTTAGTTGTGTTTCGACTCAGGAAGTGAGCGAGACAGCCTCACTTTGTACAAGTAATTGGCGCCTCCAGGCTTCGCCTGTCGAGCTGAGTGTAATTTAAACGTTTCATAACCAAGCTCAAAGGCTTCGTTTACTTGATAGTACTCGTTTAGAAGTAATTTTGGGGTAATGAGGTTATGTTTAGGATCTGTTGTGTTGTTGGTGGCTGTTTGATTTGCTTCTCTGCGCGGTTGGAGCTGTGGTTTAAGAGATCAGTTTGTTATTGCTGATGCGCTAAGTAGTATGGGTGTGATACCTACACCAGTCAATAATATTTGTGTTCCAGGTGTACATGGTTTTAATGTTTATTAGGTTTCTCTCGGCGGATTATTTTTAATGCGGTACTTGTATTTGTATTTGCTATTTCAATGTTTGTAAAGAATATCTACTTCGATAGGTAGATTACTGTGGTAACCACATGACATAAAGACTTCTTCTTCTTCTTCTTCTCGGATAAAAAAAAGTTATCGTTGCTTAAGGATGTTTGCAACACAAACTTTGACAATTTATCGATAACAAAGCTACAAGGGCTAGAATAATAGCAATCCTACTCTCCCTAGTCTTTATTATTCCCAAGTCATTTGGGGTCGGCTTTCTAGTCTAACCGGATTTGACTGGATATCAGTTTTTACACGGAGCGACTGCCATCTGACCTCCGCAACCCGAAGGCTAACGATACCCTAAGGCTAGACTAGTGTCACGATATTAGAGGGCACTGACTTCCCAAAAGCGATTGCCTTAAATGTTCATGGTAGCCGGGACCGACGGCTTAACGTGCTTTCCGAGGCACGGAGCAGGCGATAATTGTCTATCAATACGCACATAATTTCGAAAAGTCATATAACTTCCGAAAGTCAAAGGTGCGTGACGTGGGTTCGAACTGACATGTATATTAGGAGTATCATTAATAAACATGATGATAATGACTTTGCAAACACAGAATCACTTTGCAGCTAACGGAATATGGTTTGTACCTTGTTAATAATGTGGAGCTTCTTTAAAACATCTCACATAGTTGTTTAGCTGCAGTTTTGAGTAGGGTGGACGCATTTCAGTCCTGACGCTTGAGGTTTGAGTAAAGGTAGCATTGTGACACGTTACCCCTTTTGCGGGAGGTGTCTTTAAAGTAATAATAATATATATAATAATAATAATATTCTACCACATACACACAACACCATCTAGCCCAAACTAAGCAGAGCTTGTACTATGGGTACTAGACAATGGATAAACATACAAAATTATATAATTTTTTTTTGTTTTTTTAATTAGATACATACTATACATAGAAACACCCAGACCAAGACAAACTTCAATGTTCATGCACATATTTTATTATCTGAAGTATTGGGCGAGCCATTGTCGCTTCACAGGACGGGAGGATCCACACAGCTCACCCACGATTATAATACTATTAATATCATCCCTGTTTGTAAATTGCCTACTGTCCCCCTTAGAGGGGACGCACAAACGACAGAGAGGTGCGCGTGGAAACACGCACGCCGCCTCTCGGATCTGGTGCTGATCAGGCCATAGTTCACGTTGTCAATAGCTTCTCAGTAAAAGAAGGATTACATCACATGTCTTCAAGAATATTGTAGAGAACTCTTAGATATGCAGTTATTATCACAAAATTGTTCACTTCCATTACAGAATGTATGTACTCGTACTTAGCAAATAATTTTAATCGTCGTTCTAGTTAATTGCCAGTGAAATGCAAGTTCAAGATTACTGTACAGTCGAGCGTGTTTAAAGACCGTAGTAAGAGTGAATATAGCTAGAGCTATATGTCAGAATCATAGCAGGAGGAAATTTGTAGTCTTCATCTTCGGGAAACAGGCGTGGGAACTTCGAAACGTCAGATGTGCGTGCCGTGGCATCGAATTTCAGATCTGTGCCTGTACTCAAGAAGGGCGACTTTTCATCCGAGGATGAAATCTTTTGCGGATGAGATGTCACCTAAGTCTTCCATCTAGATATTACATATGCTATACCGTTTATATAGATGCCAAGTAAGTAAAGAAAAGCGATAAGAAGTGAGGATGCGGACACAAAGGGCCGATGTGTTCACGTCGTATCTCGTGCGTTGTGATATTTCATCGCGCGATATATCGCGGGTCGCCAGCACGTGGCACCCCGCGACGCAGCGCAAATATTCACCGCGTGACTATCTTGCTGCTCGGTAGTGCTAGGGTTCAGTTTCAAATAGAAAACTTATGAGAAGCTTAACTTTATGGATTTGAAAGCTGAGTTCTTAGAGTGTAAGTTGGGTTTGATTAGTTGAGTTAAATGTCGGTAATACTAAGTTTACTATCTCTGTTGTTGATTATACACAATGAATTATACGAATTTGAGTTTGCAATGTTACGTTTTCACTCGACCGATCATCCTGAAATTTCGCATACAGAAAGACATACCTACAGAAAGGTCATCCAGAAAAAAACTACTGTTTTTAAGCAAAGCAGCGAACAAAAGATAGTAATTATAATAAAGGATCGTACAATAGAACCCATGTATAAGGAAGATCCCAGTAAACACATAAAAAATATTTTAGATAATATTTTCCTAGTTTTCATGTTTGACAATCAACGTGATATTACTGCAAATGAATACAATATTAGTATTTTATTAAGTAGAGTGTTTTATTAAGCAGAACTTTGAATGAAAGAAGTCTGGAATAACTTCATAGCAGGAATTTATTCTTAATATTTCTTTCGGCCTGGAGTTTTCATATCAGATCACGAGACTGCTTGTACTTTCAGCAGCATTTTTTTACCGAGATCTGGTAGCCCTATTCGGATCTCGCTCAGTAGGGTTACTAAAACCTGAATCTGCCATAAAGGATTTTCAATGTACGGTATTTCACTGATAAGTATACGGAGCCTATAAATTAATTGACTATAACGCTTGACTAGTATTGGAAACATCTGCGGAGTATTAATATAAATGTGAAATGAGGTTTTGTAATTACATTATTAACTAGCCTCCTTTATACTAATTATTTAATGTTTACCTTTTTAATTGGTAAAAAATAAAGTTATGGCTTTAATGGAATGTGTAACTAAATAATGTGGTCATCTAGACAAAGTAAACTATATTGTAGAACTATGTTGGTAAACTTATAGACGCTGCCTCGGTGGTGCAGCGGTAACGATTTAGGACTGCCGTGCTGTGGTCATGGCATCGAATTCTAGATCTGGGCTAGGCTAACTAAGTACTGGCTTTTTACTCAGAAGTATATCGACGTGAAATACCAGTACTCCTACTGTTGTGTTTCGTTTGGTGAGTGTGAGTACCGGAGGCCCAATCACCCCCTTTCCCTCATTCCCGCTCCTTCTCCTTCCCACTTCCTTTCCTAAAGGATTGGCAACGCGCAAGTGATGCCTCTGGTGTTGCAGGCATCCGTAGGCTACGGTGACCACTTACCATCAAGTGGGCCGTATGCTTGTTTGCCACCTTAGTTGTATATAAAAAAAAGTGTTAGGTACTGAGTTTTCTTTACTGCAAACAGTAGCAGAATACAGTCTGGGACTGTGCCGGGTAAATGCCAATAAGCTCGCTCCTGGGATCTGTAATGTAGGTATTCGTTTAATGTAAACATATTGCCGGTGGTGGATAATCCTAAGTTATAAATGGTATCTATATATAGAAATGTAAAAGTTTCGGCGGCAGTCCGGAATAAATTCTTGCGACGAACGGTTGTTTCTCTCAGCTCCCAAACAGAACCTTCGAGAACATTACAGGATCTAAAATGTCTGTCCCGTGTCGTCATCAAACTCACAATACTGGGCGCAGTGTGCCCACTTAAACCATTAAGCCATCTGTGCTACCATTTTGCAAGCGATGACAGGCAGTAAAAAGTCAGTTGACAGTAAAAAAGCTTCTTAATGTAGGTATGTCTTATTAGCTTTTCTGGCAGTCGTGTTTACGTCAATTTGTAAGCATCAATGTCACATTATACGCCGAAGTCATTCATTGCAATTTCTGCAAACATTAAATTATACATAAACAATGATCATGCATCCGAATGCCATCTTTTATATGTCGTCGATTCTTTCTATTTATTTTCGTTAGTAGCTAACTTTGCTATAGATACTGTATTAGCTTCTGCGCACAGCTTTGCCTGTATGAAACCCACGGGGCATTTACATATTAGTTTATATTCTACATATAGTAGATTTCATACAGGCATGTGTGTTGTCATAATGTTTATTTCATCTCGACAAATTACATCATGTTATACAGTATGTAGTCGACACGAACGATTGCCAGTAATTCGTAATTTGTGGGAGATCTGGAGTCTACACTAAGCCGAAGCCTGTACTATAGATCTCCAGGCCCCCCATTTCATAACATTGTATGGATGTTAAATCAGCACATGGTCTATCTTCGCGCCAAATTGTATACAAATCCTTTCAAGGATTAATAGGAAATAGGCCAGCTTAGTGCGTTTAGGGTATTGCCTTTGTAGCTACTATTAAACATAAATATTGAAGATATAATTTTAGTTGCTCCACAGTAACCATTTAGTTACAACGATTACTGACCCTCAAGTTTGAGATGAGTTTTATAGCAAATAGAAATATTCTTATTTTATTCAAATATAGGCTGTTTATATGAGCAGCGACAGCTCAATGGGGAGACCAACAGACTGCAATGCTTCGAATCCACGTCGCGCACCTCTGACTTTCGGAAGTTATATGATTTTTCGAAATTATGTGCGTATTGATTGACAATTATCGCCTGCTCCGTGCTTCGGAGAGCACGTTAAGCCGTTGGTCCCGGCTGCCATGAACATCTATGGCAGTCGTTATTGGGAGAGTGTCGACACAAAAGATCCCACTGGGTCGAAGTGTCGCCGGTCTGCACTGAATGGCCTCCACATGAGATAAGGCTGTTTATATTAGGTATAACCCTCTTACTATACTTGCACCGTGAATCAGAAGCATAACATGCATCAAACATACAAATACAAACATATATATTGTATTTATATTGTAGAAGAGCCTCGCTGATTTCAGCGTGAATGGGCCGGCTCGACCGGGAAAGGACTACCCTCTCACAGGATATCGACGTGGATTTGCAGTAATCTTACTGTTGTTTTTCGATCGGTGAGTGAAAGTGCCGGAGGCCCAATCACCCTCTTTCCCCCTTCCCGCTCCTTCTCCTTCCCACTTCCATTTTCTTCTCTTCCTTTCTTAAAGAATCGGCAACGCGCAAGTGATGCCTCTGGTGATACAGACGTCCATAGGCTACGGTGACCACTTACCATCAGGTACCGTATGCTCGTCACCTTAATAGTATAAAAAAAAAATTGTTCGTACGTCTTACACCTATACCACTGAAGAGGCAAGCAAAGGTAAATTATACTATAGTTCGTCAGATTTTTAAAGCAGCCTATTAGTCGCGTTAATGAAGGTTTTTCGTTGAAAGTCCTCAGAAAAAGCTCCATTTTTGAGCAATTTCTTAAATTTTTTTTATGTTACTTATTCAAAATCAGAAACCTTTCAGAGGGAAAAATATTTTTATTGTTTAAACAATATTATGTATGTTATTTATATAAATAACATACATATTGTTTAAACAATAAAAATAATCAGGTTTCTGATTTTGCCCTCTGAAAGGTTTCTGATTTTGAATAACATCAAGGCAATGGTTTAACGGCTTAAGCTGATTAATAATTAACTTTTAAGGTCATGAATGTAAATCCTGAAGCACGTTAGGTGACAAAGGCTAAAGTAACAGTTATGTTATCGAAAGTTTGCGTGTTCGATTTCAGGCTACAGCATTATCTGCCGTTGCCACGCAATGCTTAAACCAAGTATCACATGTTATTTAATTAAAACATAATTCAAGCGATAGTTAACTTTTAATCGAAATATAATTTCGATTAGTCAAATGTGCGTGTTTATACCCAAGACCTTTAAATTGACAAAGGCCTTACAATTTGCAAAACACAATTTTACATATTAGGTTCCCGACTTTGTATACCAGTAATATGGGGTAGGCAGGCATGTGTAATACCCTCATTTTGCCAACTTTATATTAAGTTACGTAACAGTCATAGCCATGGCGTAGTGGTTAGTGGTTAGTGTAACCGACTGCCACGCCTGAGGTCGCGCGTTCGATTCCCGCACAAGTCAAACATTTGTGTGCATGAACATGGATGTTTGTCTTGGTCTGGGTGTTTCTATGTATAATAAGAATGTATTTACAAAAAAATGTATATATGTATGTTTATCGATTGTCTAGTACCCATAGTATCTACAAGCTCTGCTTAGTTTGGGCTAGATGATGTTGTGTGTATGTGATAGAATATTATATTATTATAAGGCGCGCATATCTGACTTTTTGAAGTTATATGCGTATTAAATAGTTAATCATCGCTTACTTTAACAGTGAAGGAAAGGTCGCGAGGAAGCCTGCATGTCTGAAAGTTCTCCATAATGTTCTCGAAGATATGTGAAGTCTGCCAACCCACAGGCCAGCGTGGTGGACTATGGCCTAACTCTTCTCACAGTGAGAAGAGGCCCGTGCCCAGCAGTGGGACAGTTTAATACAGGGCTGATACTATTATTATTATAGCCTTTTGAGTGACAGCTACACACTAACAGCCAGACCATATAGGTTTTCAATTATGTCTGACATTCCAATTATTGACAGGTTTATATATGTACTGTATAATAGTATCGACTCAAATGACCAGTAATTAATCTTCTTTGTTCTATAGCACCTAGCAACTCTCTTCTCCCTAGCCTTTATTATTATTCCCAAGTCACTTGGGGTCGGCTTTCTAGTCTAACCGGATTTGACTAGATATCAGTTTTTACACGGAGCGACTGCCATCTGACCTCCGCAACCCGAAGTAACGTTACCCTAAGGCTAGATCAGTGTCAGGATATTAGAGGGCACTGACTTCCCAATAACGACTGCCATAGATGTTCATGGCAGCCGGGACCTACGGTTTACCGTGCTCTCCGAGGCACGGAGCAGGCGATAATTATCAATCAATACGCACATAATTTCGAAAAGTCATATAACTTCCGAAACTCAGAGATGCGCGACGTGGGTTCGAACCCCAGACCCTCTGCATTGCAGTCTGTTGGTCTCCCGACTGAGCTATCGCTGCTTATTTCTATAGCACCTAGCAACGAAACCACTAATTTCAAATTCCACTATAACTGTTAAATTAATTTAAGACGATACTCCTAATAACTCAATACTAACACAAGTCTCTCAGCTCATTAAAAACGTAATTATTGACGGCTACACGACATATTATCGACGACAAATAAGGACGTCGCCCTTAGAAAAAACGTCTTTACAGTAACCCTCTTACAATAATTATAATATTAACAAAACACATACTAATTAAAGAAACATCCGTGACTAAGGCATTACATTGAAAAAGGTCATCATTGTTAACCCGAAAAAAAGTTGCGACAAATTGTTGCGTCTTGTCGTGTCGGGGTGCGACAATTGATCGCAATCTCGCGCCGGACACCGATCAATTAGCGTTAAGTACAGTGTACATGCGTCGGTTCGTATTGACTTGCAGGTGATGCGTGAAATTGGCTTTATAGGTTATGATGATAACTGGTGATGACTGCACTTATGGAATAAACAAGCAAGCGCCTTGTCATGTTTTGTGGGTAGATTTCAATTATCTGAGTGTAGATATACATTACGTCCGTTAATTATATGATTGTAAACTCCACGCGACGCATAGATAAAACCTTAAAAGGCCAGTCGGCTTGCCCGTGGCTTATACACATAAATTAAAAATCTGTATTTAATGGGTATTGTTTAAACAACAACGGTAGTAATGAATCGTATGACCCGCTTGAGATTTGTTTACTGAGCTAAGCAAATTGTTAATGGGTCAAGAAATTATCAGAAACAGCACGGAGACATGAAAGGTAGACGGCAATAGAATAGGCTCGCTCGTGAATCCTAAAATTGTAGATGGTAAAATACATACATACATATATAGATTCACGCCTGTTTCGCAGAGGGGTAGGTAGATGGTAAAATGTGGCTGTTATACAGGATTACCAGTTGCAGGTACAGGGGTCAGACTATACCTATATGAAACGGGATGGGTGTAAAAACCCAGGATTCAACCTCTTCGTCTTAAATGTAAAAGTAATGAAAAGAAATGACCCCTATATCTCGGGAGTCTTTTAACCCACAGGGCCCATATTCAAACTCGACCGAAGTATGACCCCAAGGTGTCTGCACACCAAGTAACAAGGTCTTAGATGTAAAAGCATATAAAATACATGTGACCTTGTGACCCCTATATCACGGGAGTCTTTTAACCCACAGGGCCCATATTCAAACTCGACCGAAGTATGACCCCAAGGTGTCTGCACACCAAGTAACAAGGTCTTAGATGTAAAAGCATATAAAATACATGTGACCTTGTGACCCCTATATCACGGGAGTCTTTTAACCCACAGGGCCCATATTCAAACTCGACCGAAGTATGACCCCAAGGTATCTGCACACCAAGTTACAAGTCAATCGGTCCAGTGGTTCCGAAGTTATGCCTGTCACTAACAGCAATCTCTCACTAACAGACAGACCGTCACAAAGTGTTTTCATTAACCTCTTCGAAGAAGACTCAAATGTTAATAACCAATATGTATAATCTTTGCCATCTTAAGTTTACGCGAATGTTATAAATTGAAATACTGTTACTGTTCCCGAGGAAAACAATAATAATGTTCTTATGATAATAGATGGCGCCACGTATCTTTCGAATCAAGATTGAATTATATTATTACAAGCAGAGTAAAATCCGAATTGATTGTCAACTTCTAAATTAACGCGAGCGAAGCCGCGGATAAAAGCTAGTAATTACATAATTTTGAAACTGTTAAACTGTACCTACTAGATACTATTTAAACGCACCGCTGCCACACAACAAACTTGGCATAGTGGCAGTACACTGCCATTATGCCAAGGTAGTTGTTTGGCAGCGGTGCAAAGGTCCTTACAAGGTCACCACATAATCTTATCTTATGTGGGGGCCAGTCAGTGCAGACCGGTGACACTTCGGCCCAGTGGGATCTTTTGTGTCGACACTCTCCCAATAACGACTGCCATAGATGTCCATGGCAGCCGGGACCAACGGCTTAACGTGCTTTCTGAGGCACGGAGCAGGCGATAATTGTCAATAAATACGCACATAATTTCGAAAAGTCATATAACTTCCAAAAGTCAGAGGTGCGCGACGTGGGTTCGAACCTGAGACCCTCTGCATTGCAGTCTGTTGCTTTCCCCACTGAGCTATCGCTGCTCTGTCATCACATAAACTACTACGCCATCTCAGCAGACCCTCTATCACCTTGCATCTTAAACACAGCTACCAGAATATAAGTGTGACTCTACCTCATCTATACTAATATTATAAAGTTGAAGTTTGTTTGTTTGTTTGAACGCGCTAATCTCAGGAACTACTGGTCCGAATTGAAAAATTATTTTTGTGTTGGATAGCTCTTTTATCGAGGAAGGCTATAGCCTTCCTTGATAGATAGACTATATGCAATAACTTTTTCTCACATGCTTCCTTGAAATCGATTAGTAATGAGTGTGTGTATGTATATTCCTTTTTTTCTTTTTTTATTATTTTTATTTTTTTCCTTTATTTTGTAATTATTATATGCTTATTTTGTCCTCCTAGTTAAAATAATTTATTTTAAATCAATATTGTTTTAGGTAGCCGTTTCATAAATTTTTTTATAAAAATACTATAAGTGAAACTTGTAATTGGCCATAGCTTAGTCAAAGATATACATACTTGTTAACTAGCTGTAAGTTTTCTAAATTCGAAAATAAAATAAAATAAAATAAATGAGCTACCCAACACCTATAGGCTACAGCCTATAGGCTATACAACATCACACTACGACCTACAAGGGCGGCGCAGTTATCATAAATGCGGGTGAAACCGCGGGCACATCTAGTATAGGATATTTAGGTGTGAGTCTTTGCGTAAGACACTTGTCATAAATACTTTTAAACCCAACGAAAGATCATCAGACCACATATCGACTCAACACTTATTATTAACCGATAACTTAAAAAAAACAGACACAAATTGATGCCAGCCTTTATACATCGCTTCCTATTTAGGTAGTCCCACATCCTTTACGAAAATAATTACTTAACTAGCCAGTAGGAAAAAATTCTGCTTGAATTATGAGTTATATAGACGGTGCACCTAATTACGAGCTTATATGGAAAAGGATAGCATAACAGTAATTCTTGAATTAGCATAATGGCCGTTGACTATTGTTCTAGAACTATTTGTATAAGCGTATGTATATGTTTATGTCTGTATTTATAGGTTATGGTACACAGAGTTGCTAAGATAATAGACTTTGGGCAGAAGTGCATGTTTGTCTTTGTCTGGGTGTTTCAATGTATAATATGTACGTTAGAGTAGTAGAGCCTCGCTGATTTCAGCATGAATGGCCGGCTTGACCGGGGAAGGACTACACTCTCACAGAATATCGACTTGATTTAATATTGTTTGATTGACATAATTACTTATTTTAATTTTATATAATTAATAATTGCATGCCGCTATATTCTAGTCAAATTTTTTTATTTTTTTATTTTGCTCGTCAAAATGACCACACTCCACCTGATGGTAAGCAGTCGTGTGGTCTAAGAACAGTGGCCTCCACATCGCCCCCACAGTAGCCGAGGCGATGTTGAGGTCTCTACTTTGACGGCCTGAGAAGATGCTTTTTCACGCCCCGCTTAAAGAACCCAGGATTGAAGGAAGAAGGATACACGTGCCTTGGCAGAGAATTCCATGCCTTGGTCGTTCGGCAGAGATATGAGGACCCAAACTTTTTGGTACGCGCTCTAATCGACTCTACCGTGTAAGGATGGCATCTGAGCCCAGCACGCGTTGTTCTGGATAGGAAAGGGGAGGGCGGGATAAGGTGGAATAACTCTTCAGAGCACTCCCCGTGGTATATTCTGTAGAAACATGGCAATGAGGCAATGCCCCTACGGAGTTGCAGAGGTTCCAGTGAACTCGTGACCTCTGGGTCTCCGATGATACGGACAGCCCGCCGCTGTAAACGGTCGAGAGCGTCCAGCAAGTACTGCGCGGAGCCATCCCAAAGATGAGAACAGTACTCCACGCAAGGGCGCACTTGTGCCTTATACAATAGGCACAGTTGCCCAGGCGTGAAGAACCGCCTCACCCTGTTCAGAACTCCGAGTTTTCGCGAAGCTTGCTTAATGACGCTCTCGATATAGGTTTTCTGATTAAGGGAGCGGCAAAGATCCATACCTAAGATGGAGAGACTGTCACGTATCACCAGTGGAGTGTTCTTCAGAGAAGGGAGGGGAAGGAACGGAGACTTTTTTGTTGAGAACGCGCATGCCTGGGTCTTCTTGGCGTTGAACTCGACCAAGTTCTTGGCACCCCATTCATAGATGCGGTCCAAGGTCTGGTCAAGTTCAACGACAAGATTCTGCCTTTTCCCCTCAACCTCAGCCTGTTTGGCCCCAGGATGTCCAAGATATCGCCCATGCACGGTACTGTCGTCCGCATAACAATGTATGTTGCCGAGATTCAACATATCATTGATATGCAGAAGAAAGAGCGTAGGGGATAAGACAGAACCCTGAGGCACTCCTGCATTGACCTGCATAAATTTGGAAGCGCGACCGTCGCAAAGGACCCGAATACGACACTTCTGCAGGAAACTTGCAATCCAGGTGCACAGTTGAGGGGGCAAGCCATAGGCCGGAAGCTTGGAAAGAAGAGACCGGTGCCAGACTCTGTCGAAAGCTTTGGCTATGTCAAGGCTGATAGCCAAAGACTCGCCGTGCTTGTCCATAGCTTCACCCCAGAGGTGCGTGACGAACGCTAGAAGATCACCCGTTGATCGTTTAGCCCGAAAGCCGTATTGGCGATCATTGATCAACGATTGATCCTCCAGGTAGCGGACAATTTGGGTGTTTATAATCCGCTCGAACACCTTGGAGAGCACCGAGGTGATAGCTATGGGACGATAGTTGCTTGGCTCGGAACGGTCCCCCTTTTTGGGAATCGGTTGAACGTTCGCCTCCTTCCAAGCCTCAGGCACAATGCCTGCGGCGTAAGACGTCCGGTATAGGCGCGTAAGCGTGGGAGACAACTCCGCTGCACATTTTTTAAGGACCACAGCTGGGATGCCGTCAGGTCCACTGGCTTTCCGAACATCGAGAGACTGCAGTATCGCACGAACGGTTCGTTGCCTGATACATACATATATCAGGCATGGTGTAGCCGCAGTTGGCAATGTTAGGCGGCTGCGAACCGCAGTCATCGATTCGGGAGTTGGCCGCAAAGAGATTTGCAAGCAGATCTGCTTTCTCCTGCGGCCAATGAGCCAGTGATCCATTCGTATACCTCAGAGGGGGCAGCAAGGTCTGGCAGAAGTTGGACTGCACGGCTTTGGCCAGGCGCCAATAGCTACGACTGCCCGTAGGATGCGCCATGAGTTCCTGGCCGAACCGTGCGACGCGCTGGGCATCCGCTCTTAAGTATGCCCTCTTGCAGACCTTTGTGGCTTGGTTGAACGCTGCCTTCAGGTGATCCACGTTAGGGTCGTGGAGAGTGCGAGCCCTGGTCCAAGCGCGGTACGCTGTCTGTTTGCGTTCAACAGCATCAGCGCATTCACGACCGAACCAGGGCCTTTTCCTGCCGCCGCTCGTGACATCACTGTATGGAATATAATATTCCATACCCAGGGTGATTTCACCAGCGACAGCAGTAGCGCTCTCTGATGGATCCCTGTTCTCAAAGCAGCGTTGAGCCCAAGGGATGGATGCGAAGTACTCCCGCATTCCATCCCAGTCTGCCGACGAATAGTGCCACAGTCGTCGTCTTGCCTCCTCGGGTCGTGGGGGCGTAACAAAAACAGCTGTGGCACAAACCAGACAGTGGTCTGAGAATCGACATACTGTACCGGTTCGGGTTACTCGTGTCAGCAGCAGATCGAGCAGAGAGGGCGCCTGACCTGCAATGTCTGGGATCCGGGTGGGCTGGAGTACCAGTTGAGACAGGTCATGCGTGAGAGCGAACGCATGAGCAGTTCGTCCTGCGTGGTCTGTTTTGGGAGAACCCAACCAGGTCTCATGGTGGGCATTGAAATCTCCCAAGAACACCAACTCAGCGTTCGGAAACTGCTCCTGCGCGTCGTCTGCCGCCTGACTCAGGTAATTGAAGAGTCGAGTTGTCTCAGCGTCTCCTGAATGGGATCGGTAGAGGCACATGTAGATTTGGCTGAAAGAGCCATGATCTACGTGTACCCAAAGGACAGAGAAGGAAGGGTCCTCTAGGCATTGTAGACGGCGACAGCAAATATCCGCCCTAACAAACAAGCATACCCCGGCTTTCGCGAGGAAACACTCCTCTAGCACGTAGCCGGGATATTGCAGGTAGTTCGTGTCTGCAGGACGGCGTATTTATGTCTCCGTTAGAAAAAGCATTGCCGGCCGAGCCGTCTCCAGGTGGTGATGGACGGCATTAAGGTTAGCGTGGAGTCCTCTGATGTTAATAAACTCCACGACACAGGAAGCAGCAGTGGGGTTACGACGATTGGCTGCTGTTCAACGACAATGCTTTGTTCGTACTGCCATAGAGTGAAAGGAAGGGGAAACGTGAAAAAAAAAGAGGCGGCTATTCTCGCAGCAAAGTGGGGCAAGGCGCAGAGCAAGTTTTGTCATATAACTGTATGGTATGGCGATAGCCGATCCGACGGACGGAAGGACCCCCGTACCCTCCCGAAAGTGGTCGCCGGGACCCACCCTCCGGTCACCATCCGGCACGACGAGCCACCTCGAGATTATGCGCGGCATGATAAGGCAGCCAACCTAGTTGGTTAGACTCGGTTGGGCCTCTGGACTATACCGCGGGCGGCCAGCAGAGCACCGTTTCTACGGCTCTCCCTGGCCGCCGGGTCGACTCGCGCCACCCACACAATGACTCTACGGATACTCTGCAGGTCCCTCATAAGCTGCGAGAATCGTCACCTCATGCTTAGGCCTCCGGCGCTCTCATTCACCGAACGAAACACAGCAGTGAAACACTGTTGTTTCACGTCGATTTTCTGTGAGAGGGTAGTACTTCCCCGGTCGAGCCGGCCCATTCCTGCTGTAACCAGCTTGGCTCTACTACCTCTAAAATACTTGAATCTTGAATGCATTTCTTTGTAACACCATTTGTCACAGTATTTTTGCAAATAAATATTCTGATTTCCGATTTCTGATTTCAGTATTCCTACTGTTGTGTTTCGTTCGGTGAGTGAGAGTGCTGGAGGCCCAATCACCTTCCTTCCCCCTTCCCGCTCCTTCTCCTTCCCACTTCCTTTTCTAAAGGGTCGGCAACGGGCAAGTGATGCCTCTGGTGTTGCTGGCGTCTATAGGTTACGGTGACCACTTACCATCAAGTGGGCCGTATGCTTGTTTGCCAATATAGTTGTATAAAAAAAAAATACCAAAAAATAATAAAGTATTTATGTATGTTTATCCATTGTCTAGTACCCATAACACAAGCTCTGCTTAGTTTGGTCTAGATGGTGTTGTGTGTATGTGGTAGAATATTATTATTTTTATACTAGCTGACCCGCGCAACTTCGTTTGCTTCACATAAGAGAATTTTCCTAGTTTTTGCAATATTTTTCATTTATGCTCCGCTCCTATTGGTCGTAGCGTGATGTTATATAGCCTATAGCCTTCCTCTATAAATGGGCTATCCAACACTGAAATATTTTTCTAATTTTTACCCGTAGTTCCTTAGATTACCGCGTTCAACCAAACAAACAAAATGTGAGTGAAGTCGGCGCGTGAGCGCCCCCGCCTTTTTATAAATGCAGCGGATGGCCGTTTCGCGCGTTAAACAACAATCAACCGTATAGCCGTACCCATACTGGCGCGGCGAGATTTGGAAGTTTTATTTCATCTATATCTTGTGTGTTTATAAACCGATTCCTATATTTTTTTTTTATAATATAAATATTAAAGTGTACTTTTTGAATATGGGAGTTCGATAAAGATATATCTATGTGAAATACAATATATTTATGTATTTTAATACACTTTGAAGAAATGCCTAACGATTAAACACGTTATTGTGGCTAATTTATAAAAGATAGATATATACTATTAAGGACTTTTTTGTAGATCTTTTGAAGACCATCATCTTTGTAATACATACTTTTGGTGTATGATCAACGTATGCGAGGATAAGAGCTCGAAAGCGCATTTTCGTCCGACTTGCTTCAAATTTATCGTCACTGCTCAGCTCCTATGTGTCTTAGCGTTATGTTATATAGCCTATAACCTGCCCAGGAGTATGGACTATAATCGTACCAAGTTTGGTTAAAATCCCTTCAGTAGTTTTTGACCCATGCGTGCACATACAGACAGACAGACAGACAAAAAATTTACTGATTGCATTTTTGTCATCAGTATCGATCACCATTCATCCTCCAATATTAATTTTGAATATATATTCAATGTACAGAATTGACCTCTCTACAGTTTTATTATAAGTATAGATTATATTCACTGTGGCTATGTGTGTGAAAGTGTTGCAGCGGTTATGCGAATGTCAATGGATATATTGGTGAGGTGATCTATGGATTATTTTGTTGATTCTGGGTGATTTATGTATCGTTTCAATGCTTGTGTACCAAACACGAAACAAAAAAATCAGCTGTACCGAATCCAGGAATTGTTTTATATTTTTTGTACTCTGCGCCCATCGTATGATACTGGAATTCTCAATACATCCTTCTTGATATGCAAACTATTTATGTAAAAACACTAGGAAATGCCAGCTCGGATGACACAGTGATTAAAAAAACACCACATCACAAGTATTTAGAGATATTGAATTACACTTTTTGTTCCGTTTCACATTAACTATTGCGATATCCATATAATTAATTCCATGTCTATGAGTCTTATTGGTCTGCGGGTGTACGATACATATTAGGAGGTAGGCAGATGGTAAGCATCTGTTTGTTAAGTAGTGTCCACACTGGCGAATTGGCGAGTCCTTGTATAATATCTACTGACCTGTGATTTAATGTATCTTAACCTTAATTTTTTAGATATTTTCTTAGGTAGAATGTAAATTATAACTGAGGAAAATGAAGTAGTACTTCAATCTTGACAAAGCATATCGTTAGCCTGTATTTATATTTAACAGCAGTAATTATATTCGATAGAGTAGGATTGCCTCGGGTTCGAACCCACGTGGCGCACCTCTGACTTTCGGAAGGTATATGACTTCGAAATTATGTGCGTATTAAATGACAATTATAGCCTGCTCCGTGCCTCGGAGAGCACGTTAAGCCGTCGGTCCCGGCTGCCATGAACATCTATGGCAGTCGTTATTGGGAAGTCAGTGCCCTCTAATATCCTGACACTGGTCTAGCCTTAAGGTATCGTTAGCCTTCGGGTTGCGGAGGTCAGATGGCAGTCGCTCCGTGTAAAAACTGATATCCAGTCAAATCCGGTTAGACCAGAAAGCCGACCCCAAGTGACTTGGGAATAATAAAGGCTAGGGAGAAGAAGGAGAGTAGGACTGCCATTATTTTAGCCTTTGTAGCTTTGTGATCGATGAATTGTCAAAACCTGTGTTGCAAACATCCTTAAGCAACGATAACTTTTATCAAATATTTTTGGCTTAGTAAAAAAAGGGTCTCGTTCTTAAGATCGTTTACAATCGTCAGGTTTTAGGTCCATTCCTGTCTGGGTCAAAAATAATAATAATAATAATTAATAATTAAAACATTTATTGAATATAATACATTACACAAGCTAAATATACCCACCAAACTGTGTGACAGTTTGTCGGCGGGAATAGCGCTCGACAAACATTTGGTATGAGCTAACAACAATAACAGTTTTATTTAATAGCTACAAATATGCATATATCCGTGTAGGTACTATGTTTAGTGTTATAATATAAGGTAACAATAAATACTACAATAATTCTAAATTTTTATCTGCATGCCGTACTCTGTGAGTAAAATATTTTTGTACTTATATTTCAATATTTGTTTACTCGTTTTATTATTAAGTTGCCGAAGGCAATTATTAGTATTATATAACGTCGGGATCAAATACTTGTTGGTTCTTTTACCGTAATAGTTCTTTACTGGTTGACGGACTACTTTCTGTTCTCTTACACGTTTTGTATTATAAGTATTTTTAATTTTGGTTTTATATTTATCATTGTGAAATTGCTCAAGGACCACCAAGTATTTGACCCTTTCGTGAACAGGAAGTATTTTACATACAAGAAACAATTTATCATAATTATCTTTACAGTTGCGTTTTGTCTTAGGGGTAACAAGGTATTTTAAAAAGCGGATTTGCAGTGACTTAATATAATCTAAATAAGTTTTGAATGTGCGACCATATGTACTTAGTCCATAACTTATTAAAGATTCGGCTAACGCGAAATAGACAACACGTAATGTTTTTCTATTTAATGGCGCGTTTAGCGTATGAAACTTACTCAGTTCTGCTCTGAGTTTTGTGCACACTGTATCAACATGTGTCTTCCAGTTAGCATTACAATCCACCCATAGACCCAGGTACTTAAATGTTTTTACGTACTCTAAGTTTTGACAGACACAGTTCAAGTTCGCGGCGTGTAAGCACTCATATGTGTGGCCAGTTATACTGATATCTGATCTAGCGATATTCTTTGCAACTAGATTATGTGGTGAATGTATGTGCATAATTTTAGTTTTGCTAATATTTATTAAAATGCCATTGTCGTGTGCCCACTTGGTGATATTATTAAAGTCTGTTTGGATTGCTGCTCTCGACTCTTGTATGTTTTTAGACGAATATAACAGGCACATATCGTCGGCGTACATGTAAACGCGGCATTTTTTAACTACATTGGTAACACTATGTACGGTTAACGTACAGACTATTTAGCTGACGCGCCGTTACCTACTTTCGGCACTTAGTATATTTTATTATTTATAAAGTTAGTTGACTCATAACGTTTGAGCAATAGCCACGGATTAGCATCCAAACTATCGTATTGTAATCAGTCGAACAATAAACATCGTATATAATTGATATCTGTGGTTTACGTCAACTCAACCTTTAACAACATAACTTAACAAATACATTCTGGGCCGTACATCAAGTTTGGTCCTTCGAGCCGGATAACGTTTGAGCAATAGCCACGGATTAGCATCCAAACTATCGTATTGTAACCCTTAAAACAAAAAAGGGTCAGTTGAAACGCCCTATCAGCAAACTATCGCCATTACCACTATCTGAAAAATTATCTACTACAATAGAAACGAAAAAAAGCGAAGAGAAGCCAGCTGAATCGGCAAAACATACGCATATAAAACCCAGAAAGTATAAAATTGTTTCTTTCATTCTAATGATAATTCTGGCAATGTCAGGAATTGCAAGATCAGCACCGACGGCCGGTAATTATAAAGTTACCTCAATACAAAGCAGCCATCCTATTTACTTCGACGAAGCTGGTAAATTATATCTTATTCATGACGAGTGGACACTACTAATCTATTACAATTTAACATCGTACTGGCAAAGCACAGAGAAGATTAGTACGTATATAAGTCAAATGAATACACTTTGTCAAAATATAGTACACGAATATCAATCCTGTATACCAGTCATCGATCACTTACGTCACGAACTACGTCACTTGGAGGACTACAACTCTATGTTACACTCTCAAAATATACGACAAAAACGAGGCTATTTTGATGGAGTTGGAAAGCTATCTAGAACTCTTTTTGGCACGTTGGACGTCGACTTTGCCGAAAAATATGAAAAGGACATAAAGATCTTGCAATTTAACGATAATTACCTGTTGCAACTTATAAAAAATCAAACGCTGATTGTAGAAGCTGAAAATAATTTTATAAAAACAAACACAGAATTTATAGATAAGCAATTCGACACCATACAAGCCTACATGAACCAAACAAGCAACGTCATCACTCGTATAGAAAACAGAGCGCATATGTTGTATGCCATGAATGACATTAATTCAGCCGCGGTGACGTCAACTTTAATAATAAGTGACCTAAATCGCATTTTGGAATTACTTATGAACGCCTTGGGGAATATCTACAGAGGTCACTTAGATACACACCTGCTATCAGCCTCTCAACTAACGGAACAGCTGAACATTATATCGGCGAAACTGCCGCAAGGATTATCGTTACCTGTGAAGAATGGACAAAGCGATTTCAAGAACATCTATGACCTCATACATGTAAAGGCACGAATAACGAACAACTTTTTTCTTTTTGAACTGCACATTCCATTACTGAGTGACGAAGACTACAAGATTTACCGCATTATCCCGATACCGTTTTCAAGACAAGGACATCTAAAGTTAGTTCAATCTAATTCAAATTTTATTGCCATCAACTTCATGAAGAACTCGTATATTACTATGGATATACAAGACATGCAGCAATGTACGTTGTCAGGAAAGGACGAATATATTTGCGTTTCACATCAACCCGTGTATAATTTGCACGATATAGATGCACCTTGTGAAGCACAGGTCTTTAGTCAGCAGACGTCATTATCATGCGTCATCAGTGACGTCATGTGTAAAGAAACGTGGATCAAATTGCATAAACCAAATGTATGGTTATTTATATTATGCGACCAACAAATGATGCGTGTCATATGTAGTGATCAAGTTACGCCGGCGGTCATTACCGGGACAGGTGTAATTGCTTTGAAACCGAAATGCATATTACAGAAGAAAGATGCAACGATTTTCACTTATAATCACCTAGGAAGTCAATTTTACATGAATCCAGATATCGACGAGCCCATCACAAACTCCACAATTAATAACATATTTGACCTTGGTTGGAAGAACGCTCAACTAAATATCACACCAATCGGAATACCCAGCACAGCGAACTTCTCTGAGGTTGACAGGGAGTTGAGATATCAACAGCAGCATGAAATATTATCAGTGAGCCCGGTCACGTCGTACATTACTAGCCATGACATATATCATTATACAGTATCTACTGTGTTGCTGGGAGGAATTGCTGCGTTTGCTTTGTATATCGTAATAAAACGAAGGAAAAGGAAAATCGAGGCAAAGAACAATACACGTCGGCTGCGCACTTTTATAGGACAGGACAATGCTGGAGTGGACATCGAGATGCGCGAAATTCAACAATCAGCACCACCGAAACCACCCCGCGCCGAACCGACGAAGAGATTTAGTTTCGATGAATTGTCGTCGTAATAATTACTATTTTCACTTTATACTTGGTCTTGTATTTTTTATACTTAATCTTTATATTTTATAAGCTTTCATTTAATATGTACTGGATGCTCATCCCACTTCTTTTCCCTCGGGAGCATGTACGGTTAACGTACAGACTATTTAGCTGACGCGCCGTTACCTACTTTCGGCACTTAGTATATTTTATTATTTATAAAGTTAGTTGACTCATAACGTTTGAGCAATAGCCACGGATTAGCATCCAAACTATCGTATTGTAATCAGTCGAACAATAAACATCGTATATAATTGATATCTGTGGTTTACGTCAACTCAACCTTTAACAACATAACTTAACAAATACATTCTGGGCCGTACACACTATTTACATGCATGATGTAACCAACTGGTCCGTATACGGAACCGGTTGGTACTCCCAGAGTAACTGCGGTTTCCCTGCCAGTGGTACCTGATATGCTCGTCTGAAGAGTTCTGTCACTTAAATAGCTCTGGAACCACTTATTAGTCGGTCCCCTGATTCCACACTCGTCCATAGCCTGGAGAAGTACCTCATGGTCCAAGGTGTCGAATGCCTTTTTGTAGTCTATAAATAACGCCAGGACCTGATGACCCTGGTCCATACTGTCATTTATATACTCCGAAAAGCTCGACAGCGCTGTTGCGGTACTACGTCCGCGCCTAAAACCATGCTGAGTATCAGATAGTATCTGATGCTGTTCCAAGAATTCACTAACCTGACCTACCACCATTTTTTCTACTATTTTATTAATCACAGATAGGATAGCAATTGGTCTGTAGTTAGTGTAATCGGTGTGATCTCCCTGTTTGAATATAGGTCTTATTATGGCTTTCTTAAGTAGGCTAGGATATTGACCCGCCGAAAGACACCTATTGATAAAGTGTGCCAAAACTGGTGAAATTTGTTTTTTTATTGCTTTTAAGTCTATTATTCTAATGCAGTCTATTCCTGGCGCCTTTTCATTGCTAAGCTTATCTATCACTTTACAAACTGAATGACTAGTCACTGGCTTAAATCGAAATGTTACATTACTGAGATTAACATACTGAGATCTATCAAGAAATTTCTTATCACATTTATGTTTTATACTACTAATTTCCTCAGTAAATGTATCTGAAAACTTATTACATATATCATACATTGTATAATTATTACCAAAATATTTATTTAATATATCATCTATACTAGCTTTCTTTTTACCTATCCAACTATTAATGTTTGCCAAACCTTTTTAGGATCACCATTACAATGTTAATGTTAATGGGTTCCACTGTATTTAGTAGTATCGGAAAACGTTACTTGCGAAATGATGCTGTTATACAGGCCCTGTCAGCTAATCGCACAATTGTGTGCGCAAACAAGTGCACTCTCAATTCACTAACTCTTATAGCCCAATGGAAAGGTAATCCGACTCGACCGGAAATAGATTAGGCGCAGACACAACGGCTTTAAGTGCTTGTCGGGATATGGAGGTGTACGACACTAATAACTTCCTAATTCGGGGTCACTGATAAAAAATTTCGTGACCGAAAAACCTAATTACTTTTTGCTGCCTGGTTGACGCAAAGGTAGTCAATGCCATTACTATGCATGACCTCTCAAGTTAGTCCTTCGGACAAATATAAAGCGTGTAGTAACAAATCAAAATATCTTCAATCGTATTTCTAAAGATATTTTGACCAGTTCCTAATGTATTACAATCCAATGTCTGGACATATCGATATCAAAGCGGCGCGTAAAAAGCGAAAGTTTGATTTCAATCTGGTGTATAAGATTTATGGCACACCTCGCGAGCGATCCTCCCCGCCCTTCGCCCCGCGGCCTCCCGCCCCGCCAGGAATATATCATTGCTAACTATAGTCTGAGAGATGATAGGGTGTGGGATCAAGATTTGATAGTTACGGTGTATCTGTTTAGGAAATATTAGGAATGTGTGTTGTTTTACAACTGCTGTGATGGTCGGGCAAAGGGTTTTTCGGTGAAGGAATTCTCTGTAGTCGCACGGAGTTTGGAACGGTAGACGACAATAGGCTTCTAGGCTTGCATGAGTTTTTAAATAGCTGGTGAAATGTGATTGTCACAAACATTTGTCTATCTCTTCGAGGATATAGTTTGTATGTATGTAAAAAATCGAGTCAACATGAACATGAGCTAGTATCATTGTAATTGAATCAGTGGATTACGCGTTTAAATGGTTCAAGCCATCATCAAAAGATATTTGTTCATTTATAATATTAATTATGACAAGTTATCAGCCAAGTTTTTAATGATATCCCGCCTCAAAGTTTAAACTTCCTTCATGCCAAATTTAATCAATGTAGTTCCAGCAGTTTAGCCGCAAAACATCACAAACAGACAGAGTACATTCGTATTTATAAGATTAATTTAAATTAAATTATTTTATACGGATTTTGTCGTGTTGTTTATTTTAATACACTTTTATTATCTACTTAATTTTGAACTATAAGAAATTATTTATATTTAAGTTTACACTTTTCCCGACGGACGATTTAAGAAAGACTGTAAGAAAAATAATTTATTTAGATAAAAGCAACATGAAAAGAGAAAATGTATATTTTATTTTATTTATTTATTTGGACAACCAATAGTTGTTACATTAGCGCTTATACATTAAAAATTTACACAGTAATAAGAATAAATGCACAACATTTTAAGGTGTTACACCATGCACCATATTGTAGCGTTAATAAGTTAAAATAACAAAAAAAAAAATTAAAAAAACAAACAATATACCAAACATTAAAATATTAAAACATCAATGCAAAACAAAAGAAGGCCACACTATGAATAATCAAGTAAACAAAAACATAAGTAAGAAAAAAAAAACAAAAAAAACAAAAACACTTTCAGCCCTTCAACAAACTTAACACAATTTTTTAAAATAATATAAAATAAATAAATATTATCAGATGGGACCTAATCACACGACAGGTTAAATAAGCCTGGAGCTGGTTTAGATCCGTTTAGTTTTCAACTAGATCTCTTTGGTGACTGCATGAGTGCTAATATTTTTTAAATTAAATACTAAGAAAATTGTTTGTAAGTATAAATTATTGGATTTTATTTGACATACATTTTTATATCAGTTATTTATTGCACATCAAATAAACAAATAATTAATATATTTTTTTAATTTTCTTAATTTTTTTAAAATGTTTGTATGTGCATGTTTTCTATACCTTACGTACAGAAAGGCTTTCCATTCTAACCGGTCATGTGTTAGCATGGCCACCCTGCACAATTAACATGTAAATACCGCGTGTCTGCCTGTAATTACCGCGCGCTAGGTGTTATGGCCGCGGGGAGCGCTGCACTGTGCTTTTGTTCGTTTATAGTTATTATGTTATTTATATCTTCATTGGCAGATCATATCAGAGGCCGCCCAGTCGATGGAGATGTTATTTAGCTTTTTACTTTCTCTTGGTACACTTTTTTGAGGACTGCTCCCGCTATAGTCTCTAATTCTCTTTATCTGGCAATTCTTAAGTAGCCATGTTGAATAAGAAAATGTAATAAGCACTAAGGGGGATACTTATGCACATTTTTATGTCCACAAGTGGATAGGCAGAGGAATGAAATTTAATTATTATTTGTTTGGAATTGTCTCTTCTTCTCTTTTCGTGTGGTTAGTGCCCAACCTGTTGTCAAGAGTTGTTCAAGCCGCCCATAGATAAGCCTCTGATATGGCTCTGTCAATTTGACAACAACTGGGACCGACTTTTTACGTGCCCTCTGAAGCACGGAGACGCTCAGATGAAATACTACTTAAGCGATCACCCATCTATAGACTGACCGCACCCAACGTTACTTAACCTCGCTAATCGTTTACCGCTCAGTGAGTGCAACTGGCTATGAGCGCTTCGTTTGGAATTGTTAAAATATTTCTTCCTATGCAAATATTAAATGTGACAGTATACCTAGTACAGTTAATTTAAAATGATTAAAATTAATATAATAACAAATTTGACTGATTACATTTGATTGTTTGTCATAATTATATTCATAATAGTCTTTTCAGTACAAAATAAATGAAAACAATATAAAAAACTATTAGTCTTATCATTTAGATACATTTTTTAAATGAAGATTTTCAGACTCTTCAGAAATTTTAAAATTTCGTAGTGGATAACCTGATACAATTTTGCTCGATCTAGGAATCAAACCTCACGTTACCACGCAATCATACGTGCAAATTGATACCACAGTATCAACGATGCAGACGTGATACTAAAATCCCACCAAAAACATAAATGTAAAAAAGGAGAGCCAAGTTCAATACAAAAATTATACTTGGCTGTGGGCTTCACCGCAAAAAGAATGGAGATCTATATGAGTGCCAAGTTCTATGCAAAATCCAAATATGTATTTATAGGAACAAAATAACATTATGAACAAGTATTAAACTCTATTTCTTTGCTTTATTGGATACCTATAACAATTGTTGTTATTTAAAAATGTGAGATCTTAAAGTAGGTTAGATTTGACTTGGCCTTGACTTTGGCATTTGCTCGGGAGCGCTTTTATGTAGATTTACTTCTGTTCTGTGTATAATTATGTGGTGCCGCGCGCCGCCGACGACACACCGTTGGCCGGTTGTTTAGCGCATATTACAATGTATGGAGACACCACTTATTTTTTTAATTACCTTTATTTTTATATTTCTGTTATATAGCAAATATATATTGGGATAGTTTCAAATATCTGATTGTAACGGTTCCAACACTACAATTAATTTTTTTTCTTTGTATGGGGACCCCCCTATTGTTTTACTTTTTTTATTTTTAGATTTTTTCCTACGCTTACACACAATTACCGAGCTGGATTCCAAATTTCATCCTTCTAGGTCATCTGGAAGTAGGTTAGATTTAGGTACTATACATATGTCAGTCAGTCAGTACTAAAATTTACGACTTTTTGACCTTCATATCTTTATAACCGTTTGAGCTAGCTTCATAAAATTTGGGCTTCTAGATGTCCTTATGGATATAATTAAACACACGTAGTTTTATGTGTTTACGTTAAAGAGGTTTTGAGTTATAGAAGGCTCAAAAGTGGCACCAAGTGGTTCGTGTAATATTACACTCGGCGCTGGCTAGCCAGTTCCTTTGCTTCAACTTGGCTTGACACGCTGCCGCGTGTCTAGAAAATATTTATTACAATAATAACTGTCGTGTGTGAACTATAATTTCAACTTTTCAAAATATATTTTCCAAATATTGTCATTTGCGAGGCACATTTTCAAACTCCGTGGTACTTTTAAATAATTCCTGACAGATAAGCCTTGTAACGCTTTGTCCGACATGGAAATCGAATTCGAAACCTCACAGTCAGCCGCAGTTATAAGAACAAACTTATGCCACAGGGAAAGCGAGTCCTACGTATTATCTTATCTTATGTGGGGGCCAGTCAGTGCAGACCGGCGACACTTCGACCCAGTGGGATCTTTTGTGTCGACACTCTCCCAATAACGACTGCCATAGATGTTCATGGCAGCCGGGACCGACGGCTTAACGTGCTCTCCGAGGCACGGAGCAGGCGATAATTGTCAATCAATACGCACATAATTTCGAAAAGTCATATAACTTCCGAAACTCAGAGGTGTGCGACGTGGGTTCGAACCCGAGACCCTCTGCATTGCAGTCTGTTGGTCTTCCCACTGAGTTATCGCTGGTCGTCCTACGTATTAAGTGATGAGCTTTATATTGTCTGAAACTAAACTGAAAATGTTATAAATTAAGCAGACACCGATAATCGAACTCGGAACCTTACGGTCATTCGTAGACAGAGACGTTTAACCACTATACTTAGTGGCAATCAAGAAGTATGAACTCCAAACAGAAATTACTACCTACTCATTTAACAAAACACCTGTACTCTATTAAGGTGTTTCAGATTGTATCGGAGCGTTTAAATCGCTGAAGGGGTGTGTTCATATCGATTTCGTAACAAAGAGTGCGAGAGCGCGGCGCGGGCGGAAGACGCCGCGGGCGGCGCGCGGGGGGCGGGGGCGCAACATTATTTATTGACAATAAGATAGCACTGCCCCAAATATCTTCATTAGCGAATCGTTGCGGCTAGCTGGATTTGTGTGGATGAGACTTTATAGGAAACAATTGTTTGTAACTGAATAAAAATACTTTTTTAAGCTGCATCTCAAATACTGCTTCGGCGTCGCAGTGGTAGTGGATGTGACAGCCGTATATGTCGTCTTGGGTTCGATTCCCGAGTCAAACAAAGTGATACTGGGCTTTTCAATCCTGAGTGTTTAGTGACACCTAGATTTGACAAACCCAGATACTCGAAGTGCTAAGTACAGCACCTACTTTTAGGTACATATTGTTTACGATCCCACGTAATAGCCAGCGAGCCTGTTTCGGCTAACTGGTGCCAGCCTCAGTGTTCTACAATGATATAACATAGAATTATCTACATCCATGCCCAGCCATTATCAAGTATACTGTGCTGGCTTTTTAGCCTAACAATATTCGTCTGAATATCAATTTTTCGCTCATCGACTGTAATCTTCCGCAATTTAAAAATATGCATACATAGACTCACGCTCATAATTCTGAAGGAATAAGCAGAAAGTGCTTTACATCCACATTATGACAGACAAGATGTTCCCGCGGTTTCACCCGCGTTTATCATTACTGCGCCGCCCCCGTGGGTCGTAGCGTAATGTCATGTAGCCTATAGCCTTTCGCGATAAATAGGCTATTCAACACTAAAATAATTTTTCAAATGGAACCAATAGTTTCTGAGATTAGCGCGTTTAAACAAACAGACAAATTCATCAGCTTTATAATATTAGTATAGATTAAAGATTGCTGCTACGAAACTGATGATTGTAAACAAAATGTAAACACCGCATATCCATATTAATCTTTCCGTTGTCCAAGTGACCTCATAAGTCAGGATATCCACCCGTGACGGGGCGGGTCTTGGACGGCTCCGGGACGAGGGGACGGCTAATTAATGGACCTGTAATTGTTGCCTCGGATGTGACACTGACGGGCCTTAGGTGTGATCCTATCGTAAGTACTGTTGAGGTCCCGTACGATGTGATACGTGGACAAGTATAGGAATTAGTTGTTTTTGTGAGTTTGTGCTAGTCGTGGACTCACACTGGGAATTATATTCAAAGCAGCTCTGTGACACTTTGCAGTATAATAGAAGACTAGATTTTGCCCGCGGTTTCGCTTCCGTAGGTTCTATTTTTCTTTTTTTTTTTAAAGTCTACTCTCGCTCTTTTAATACTTCCTGTGTCGCGGGGGACTTGACAAACATTCAAACAACGGACACAAAGTACACCCAGACTTGGAACAAAAATTTGTGGATTATACAATTTCTTGTTCTGTGTAAGGATCGAACCTACAACGGTGGCGGTGGCGAGGTCATCACTTCAACCACTACGCCATATATGCAGTCAAATAAATGTATGTAGGTTAGGTTAAGTTAGATTGGTGACAGTAATTATCGTAATCAGTATGTAATCTATGTTATTTATTGTAATTGGTTTCTTTAACCGTTGTAATTAACAATAAATAAATATAATATTGTCTTCTGTTTACGCGAATGTTATTCATTGAAATTAAACTACTATATACGGATACGGGAGACTCCCCGTGACCATGGCTGCTGAAAAGCAACCGAAACGTCGGGGAAAGTGTAAAAATAAATCTAAATAGTATAATAGTATAGTAATAGTATAAATAGTTTTAATAGTTTCAATAATTTAAATAGCTTAAAAATTTGTAAAGTTTAATAGTGATTATAGTAGTGTAACAGTTTTTCAAAAAAATTTGTAACAGTGTCAAATAAACAACGCGATAAAATCCGTATATAGTAGTTTAATTTCAATGAATAAATAAATAAATAAAATTAATAAACTAGTGGGAAACCGTTGGACTGCCACGCAGAGGTCTCGAGTTCGAACCCAAGGCGCGCATCTCTGACTTTTCGAAGTATGAATTTTTAATTATCTTTTACGTATTTCCCCTAGACGTTCAAGAAGTTAAATAGTTGATTATCGCTTGCTTTAACGGTGAAGGAAAACATCGTGAGGAAACCTGCATGTCTGAGAGTTCTCCATAATGTTCTCGAAGATATGTGAAGTCTACCAACCCGCACTAGGCCAGCGTGGTGGACTATGGGCTAACCCTTCTCACACTGAGAAGAGGCCCGTGCCCAGCAGTGAGGGCTGATATTATTATTATTAAGTAATTTGCCTAGATAAAAATTCCCTATGTCCTTTTCTGTACGCTTGACAACGTTTATGTGAAACTGCATGATGATCGGTCGGTGAAAGATCCTGTTACTAACTTAACCTAACCTATATTTATGCGAGCGAAGCCCCGAGCAAAACCTAGTCAAATGATAAAATTCGCTCCGGATTTTGACGCGTACCGTTTTCATGAAGCGGTTTGAAGAACGGAGTGCTGTCACTTTGAAAGCAATATCAATTTGAGATCGCGGTCAAACGCAAGCCTATTACAACATAAAAAAATATCTTCTCCCTAGCCTTTATTATTCCCAAGTCACTTGAAGTCGGCTTTCTAGTCTAACCGGATTTGACTGGATATCAGTTTTTACACGGAGCGGCTGTCACCTGACCTCCACAACCCGAAGGCTAACGATACCCTAACGGTAGACCAGTGTCAGGATATTGTGGGCACTGACTTTTCCAATAACGACTGTCATAGATGTTCATGGCAGCCGGGACCAACGGCTTAACGTGCTCTCCGAGGCACAGAGCAGTCGATAATTGTCAATCAATACGCACATAATTTCGAAAAGTTATATAACTTCCGAAAGTCAAAGATGCGCGACGTGGGTTCGAACCCGAGACCCTCTGCATTGCAGTCTGTTGGTCTCCCCACTGACCTATCGCTGCTTCACAACATAAAAAAAGATATATATCTTAAGGGGATGGTAAGTATATGCTTCATATTTCATTCGATTTTCGTTTCGTCCCGTAGTTTCGGATGTACAGTTTTGGTCGATACACACACTTAAACTAATTAGATGCCGATTATTCTTTACGATTCATGAAAGAAAACTTCTGTGACTTTTTTAAGACTTATTATCCGCGGCTAGTGTACAATAATTAGATACAATACACACGAGAGATTCCATATAAGCCTTGAAATCGAACCATTGCCGAGAGTCCAGTTTTTGCGCTGCACGTTTTCGGTTGCGTGTTTTTGCGTCGGCAACTTGTGTCGGTGCTATTTATGACGGGCATATACGTGTGGAAGTGAGACATTATATTCCTTTTAAGTTATCATTCACTTTGCTGATTGCCGACGTTTTTTTGACGTCAGTAGATCAAGCTTTTTGTTCTGTTTTTGGTCTTTGTTTGTTCTATGAAATTGAATTGTCGTTGTGAATTCCAGATTGGACTAAAATAACCGATCACGCACTTACACCTTTGGATGTATTTCTGGCCGCAAAAAAAGGAATTATTTGTATGACGGCAAATAATTTCTTTTGACATTGACAAAAAACATAAATGATATGAATTTAAGAAAAGTCAAATGTTGTAGGCAATGCTAGACTTAAGATGGAGTATCTCGTTTGAGTCGATTCTATCAAGACAGCAAGTATAACACTAGCGAAGATAGATACATAGTCCTAAGTCCAAGAATATTAGTCAAATTAAGGCAAGTATCTCGGAATGAGAGATAGTCAGCTATAAACTTGTATAAACCTTTATTTTGGCACCCTAAAACTTGTCTCAAAACATACTTATCGTACGGCGTCCGCGTCTACAGATATTACAAGGTCAAAGGTAAAAAAAACGATGTTTTATACATTTATTGCAAATATCTTGGTTCCTATGGGTTTTACGCTATTTGTATTTTTATAAATGTTGTAGAGGATTAAATTCTCTACAACTTTTGTATAAACATTTTTTTGATATCTTGAACCATTTTCGAGATTGAGGGCAGAGCGCGCGCAGTGTTTTACTATTTAGAGTATCATTCGAGGTAAAACTGTAGTCCCGATTAAAAACACGCCTTAAAAAGAAGAAGATCTTTTTTAGTGTTGGATAGCCTATTTATTGAGAAAGGCTATAGGCTATATAACATCACGCTACGACCCACGGGGACGGCGCAGTAACGATAAACGCGGGTGAAACCGCGGGAACATCTATTTCTATATAAAAACACATAGCCTGTATCCGAGTCCAGTGGACAGCAGACTTATTGCACTTTAAAACGCTATACCTAGCTATCTAATACTAAACTTTATACATTCCTGCTTAACACTTCAAGAATAAACATGCGTGAATAACATCAACTAACACCTACCTCTTTCGCATCTATTAAAGAATTAGCCTTTGTACATAAAAACTGACACAACGAACGATGGTATAAAAATCAATAAATCTTCGTGAGAAATAAATCAGGGAAGAATGGAGAAGACAGAAATTTGTAACAAAACCGATAATTTGAACAAGACAATAGCGTAACAGCCAGTCTTAATAACTCTAGTTGGAGTAAAAACTCATGGCCGTAACATGAAATCGATCTAGTAACAAGCTCATACAGCCAGCCACGCACTCCCACGGTTATACTCAATTGCTTTGTGAGTAATAAACGTACTAGGTATACCCGTGACTTTGCGCGTTTTGTTATTTAATTTCAGATATTATAGTTGTGATTTTGACTGCATGGGTGGTGTAGTTTAAGTGATCGAGCCGTTATGGCCACTGCGCCCAGTGTTAAGCTTTCGAACCCCAATGGGCCAAAGAATAATTGTGTGATCTACAAAGTTGTTCCCGATCAGAGATTTATTTGTGTCCATTGTTTGAAAGTTTGTTAAGACCTCTGCGATACGCTAAGTTAATCTGCAGTTGCATTACAACCACGTAACCAAGTATACGGAGGAAGTCACAAAGATGACTGCTGACAGTATTCTTACTCCTATGTATGTATATGAGACTGAAACTCTACCTTTTGTAGAATCGGAACATAAAATATGGATGACGAAAGCGAAAGTCAAGACTTAAGGGAAGTTTCGCTTGTTATTTTTTAAGAGTATATTTGGTAGCTAAGGCAAATGTCTTAGCTACCAATTAGCAATGATATTTTAAATATCATTGGTAATTGGTAGTTCAGACAGGTTTGACGATGCTCAAAAATCTGTGTTGCTAACTGAGAACATCCCGGTAGGGTAACATTGACATATTGACTGGTTTGAGTGTCGAATGTCAGGATTGACCTTACGACGATCTATAGAACTGAGATCTTAGGTTTCACAGTATTAACTTACGTGACTAATCCTATAAACCAGTGGGGCACTGTTTTAAAATAAAACTAAATTGGTGCTAAGGCTTTGAATCTATCGATTCTACAAATATGCGATTTACATAAATTCTTTAGAAGTTGGTCCTTTAATTTTGCAATTATGCTTGCGGCCGAGCATGACATCCAAAGTTTGATTTTCTTCGAGTTCAGGATAAGTTAAGTGTTATTGAGTAGGTATTACTCTTAGAAATCCCTTAATTGCAACTAGGATACTAGTACCACAGAAATATGAGAGATTGAGAAGAGTAGTGCAAAATCGGTGCGAGTCTAATACGCTTCTGCTTACCTCCTTAGCGATAGAGTCTATGTATAGACATGAGGGCAGATTCCAAAGATTTCTAATTAAATCCACTCTTATTCTATTCGCATAGACTGGGTCAGACAACGTTTGTGCAAGTCGAATATTTGGAAACAGTATACTTACAGACATTGCAATTTTCCGTATGTAGAGAGTAACACAGACACAACAACTGATTTGTATATATACATTTCCAACACATACACAGCAAACAATTATCTTCAATCACACTTCGTTAGGAACGAATCTGGCGCTATTAACACTTTGTAGGCTTTTTACCCGCGAACCAATCGCTCGCCGTTGCCGCCATTTTATGTAATTACTCATAAGATGGCGGAACAAGATGGCCGTCTTCATTCAGCGTTTTTTCTTCCCGCCAATGTGATTTTATGTTTTAATTGTGATTTTTCTTTAGTATGGCGGCTTTCAAGTCACTTATTTACACGTAGCTACTTGTGTTTTAATTATAGTGTCGGCATAGTATGGGATTATTTTGTGAGCTTTTGACGACTGGTTAATTACAGGCTTCTGTGAAATGTGAAGATTCGTTGCACTTGAGGTATTCTGTTACTGTACATATTTTTATATGGTTGTAAGCAAATTGCCGGATGTGTGACATATTTTTGTTTATTAAAATTGTTGGTAAAGTGCCTATCCTCTTTGTAGCTTCCTTAGTTTAATGGTATAAGTGTGAGAAGTATGTTGGATGCATGTTTTATTATTGTGTAGAACAAGACATTATTGAGATTTTTTTTTCTTTATTTATTTAGGGGCCTTTTCGTCACAAATAATACCATGTCAGCCCCATTGTAACTTAAACATAATTATTTAATCTTATTCTAAGATTCTATAAAGTAAAATTGCTCCTTCGGACAATGGTTTGGACAATAAAGTTTGAAAAGTACCCACATCAATTAAGTTTATATGAAATTGAGATTTTTAAGCAAGAGAATTATAAACTAAATCTTGCCTTAAATAGCATCTAAAGCCGTTGAATACGTTTGCTAAAAACACCTATGACTATCGATATGGGTGTAATACATAACACTGTGATATCCAGTTTGTAGCCGCCATAAAAACATTAATAATAAGTTGATAGCAAACATTAAACGGTGGTAGCTCAATGGTCAAGGCATCAGATCTGCGATCTCCATCTATTGCATTATGCGTTTGATTTCCACCTATTCCATTACTGACTTTAACTCACCTGACAAGCATCAATCTGGATGGGTTAACAAGAATTTATAACCCAAATTGCAAGTAACACATAAAAAACACCCAACATTATTTACGCCTATATTTCTGATTTAATTCAACTAAATAATAATTCAATTAATATGAATCGAATGAGTATCTTCTCCTTAGCCTTTATTTTTCCCAAGTCACTTGGGGTCGGCTTTCTAGTCTAACCGGATTTAACTGGATATCAGTTTTACACGGAGCGACTGCCATCTGACCTCCGCAACCCAAAGGCTAACGATACCCTAAGGCTAGACCAGTATCAGGATATTAGAGGGCACTGACTTCCCAATAACTACTGCCATAGATGTTCATGGCAGCCGGGACCGACGCGACAGCTTAATGTGCTCTCCGAGGCACGGAGTAGGCGATAAATTGTCAATCAAAAAAGTATCTAGTAACATAAATCAGGTGCAGTATGTTTCTAGCTTAAATTGGCGCTTTTACCTCATTATTTACGTTTATCGAACAAATAGAGCGATAAAAGTATACGAAGCCTAGAGATCAATACCTAACATCACATTATTACGCTATTTAATTAAAGCGACAGATAGAAAAAGAGGCGAAGTTTAAAAAGTCGTAAAATAGAAATTACACGTTTACAAGCATTCCGTCGGATCAATTAATACTGCTGCAGTGTGACGGTGGCGGAACGACCGCGACACGGAGTAATGACGAGAACTCTCGGTGGAAACGGCATTTAAGTTACAAGTACTTTGACTGCACATATAGCGCAGTGGCCTAAGTGATTGTCACTGCTAGTAGAAAGAAAAAAATTAGAAATGATTATTTATTTGCACACAATACAATTAATAAAACAAAATTAAACAAGTAAAAACGGTATACATCGTGAGGTTCAGTACATTATTGTGAGTCAAACAGGCCTTCTAATAATTCTTTTAATATGTATCGAATGAGTATCTTCTCCCTAGCCTTTATTTTTCCCAAGTCACTTGGGGTCGGCTTTCTAGTCTAACCGGATTTAACTGGATCTGATATCCATATATTTACACGGAGCGACTGCCATCTGACCTCCGCAACCCGAAGGCTAACGATACCCTAAAGCTAGATCAGTGTCAGGATATTAGAGGGCACTGACTTCCCAATAACGGCTGCCATAGACGTTCATGGCAGCCGGGACCGACGGCTTAACGTGCTTTCCGAGGCACGGAGCAGGCGATAATTGTCAATCAATACGCACATAATTTCGAAAAGTCATATAACTTCCGAAAGTCAGAGGTGCGCGATGTGGGTTCGAACCAGAGATCCTCTGGTTAATCATGCTCATTAGTCCAGGACTATAGAACACGCAGACCAACTATATGCCGCGTTCTATTTGTTTTCTCTTCTCCATGGTCATGGCTAACCGTAGTTTAGCAGATGTGTAAGTAAAAAGAAGCTTGGGCATCCTCGTAGCCCGCGATTATGTCATTACCGCAGTGCGAGTAAAAAATTAAAGGGCATTATAGTATGCGATGATATAGCGTAATTAAATGTGGCGACAAAAAACGAAGCCCGTTCGGGAGTCGTCGGCTCGCGATCGCATTGCCGAAATGTTCTGCGCCCGCGCAACGCTCGAACGTTTCGCGTGATTGTGGTTTTGTTGAGTTTTTTTGGGGATTGGAGATATTCAGCGCGATTGATAAAGGTCGTTATAATTAAATGGTTTGAGAAATCTGTGTAATAAGGCGATGGAAATCTTATTGGTAGAGGTGATAAAACGAATGTAGAAGGAATGTTTTGTACTATCTGGTAGATAATTTAATTATTTACCTGATTAAATAATTATGAGAAGAAGAGCCTAACTAACCTGAAACCTAACTAATATGAAATTTAATAGAAGTACTACCGTCTTACTGGAAAATACTAACATTGGTAGTGATTTTCGCTCTGAAAGCCAATTCTCATAATAAAATAAGTTTACGATAAATTATATTGAATCGCATTAGGTGTTAAGTTGGCAATAATCGAATAATTGGGCAGAGAGAAACTCGCTACGCATCCTTGGGACACCTAAATCAATTATTGATAAAGAAAGAATCGATAAAGGTTAGCAATACCGAACTCCTGTCATAAGAGATAGCAGCGTCGTCGTGGCACCCAGGAGTGCTCCGTTTGCAGTATTTTGCTTCGAACACAAAATATGCGTTGATATCACACATAGTTAGTGTTTTGTAGTCAGGGTGGGCAATTTGAGTATGCGTGGCAATTCCGATCTAGCAGTAGTTAGGCAAAATGCTATTTATGTTTATATTTAACGTTTATTTTGATTCAGGAGTATACCATTTGATATTGAGACTAGATCAGATTTCTATTTTAAACAGTTTCTATTACGAGAATGGCTCCTAAAGTTTTAGGCATAATAATTTACTTCTTTCTTCCCCTTCTTACTTCTTCTTTCCTAACGATTGGCAACACACATCAATAACGAATAACGCACCTGGTATTACAATATTAAAATAAATAAAATCCTGCCAAACTTCAATAAAAATTATGTCATCAAACCCTACCATCGGTCATCGAATAAAATCGAATAATTATCTTTGCGCTTAATTATATCGTCACAATATAATTATTTCGTTATAATTGGCTATAATTAAGTGCAACACCATGAAAAAGTTCACTACGGTAGTCGCATTGAGTCGCGCGCATTGTTCAAATGTTTGGCTTTGAGCGTGCGCCCGCGCCGACGTATACCGATACCGATTTATTTCGATACCGATTACATCGGTATATCTACAATCGATAAACTTAATTAAAAAATTAAATGCTCACTTCATATAGTGACAGCCTGCCTTATCATTTTAGTAGATTATGTTTGCTTTTGTGTTATGATCGTGCGGTGAAGGGTTTCGAGTGATGTTTTCATCGCTGTTCGACGCGAGTGTATTTTCCTGAGAAGAAATCGTGGTTGGCAAACGCTGTCGTTGACTAGACAAGACCATACAACACAAAACAGATACAAGAAACTGTTGTCTTGTATCTGTTTTGTGTTGTATGGTCTTGTCTAGTCCCGTGTTCGATTACTTATCGGAACAAAGAGATGTGAGTGGCGGAGCCTGACAGTAGCAGCGATAGCCTACTAGGACACCTTCGATCGTTTCACAGAGGATCCCTCTTACGATTACAACTCCTCAGTACGAACCTCTTACTTTCCGAAGTTACGTGCGTATTAAATAGCTGTTAATAATTATGGCTCGGTTTAACGATGAAGGAAAACATCGTGAGGAAACTTGCATATCTGAGAGTTCTATATAATGTTCTTGAAGATATGTGAAGTCTGCCAATCCGAACTGGCAGAGCATGGAGGGCTGAAAACCTTTCTCACACTTAGAGGCCGGTACCCAGCAGTAGGATAGATTATTTACAAGACAGTTTCACCACTATCAAGTAAAAGTTACCCCAAAAATAAATCACATGCTGTCTCACTCTTCTTAGGTTAAAGAAGAGAGATGGCGAGACTTTTATCTTATAGATAAACTAGATGTTCCCGCGGTTTCACCCGGGTTTATCGTTACTGCGCCGCCCCCGTGGGTCGTAGCGTGATGTTGTGATAGCCTATAGCCTTCCTCGATAAATAGGCTATCCAACACTAAAAGAATTTTTCAATTCGAACCAGTAGTTCCTGAGATTAGCGCATTCAAATAAACAAACAAACAAACTCTTCAGCTTTTAATATTAGTATAGCTGACCCGCGCAACTTCGTCTGCGTCACATAAGAGAGGTCGTTGGCACCTATAATACAATTTTAAAGAAGCTGAAATTCACGAACCACATAAGAACCATTGAACAAAATTTTGTAAATATACCTACAGTGCTTATTTAAAATCACGCAGAATAAACCAGGAGAAACATCGTTTATATGTCTGTAATGGGTAATTATTTAGCTGCGATGTTATTTTAAAACTGCGATATCTCCTAAGATATTCATTGAAATCGAATGATGTAAAGGGCAATTTTGTTTTAAATTAAATACTTGTGATGAATAACGTATTTATTTGGATAAGGATTAATATCATGTTTATAAAAATACCTTCGCAAATAATACATTATTTTAGAACAAATTTGGTTAGCATAAAAAAGGTTATAGTGAGCCAACCTTAAAAGATAGACATATGCTGTCGCGGACTTTTTTTAGAACTTTTAAAGGGGAACAATTCTGTCATACATGATTTTTGCGAAACTTTAACTGTTTACGCAGCGCACGCAGCGGAAGCTTTCAAAAGGAAATAAAATCCTCGGATTTTGAAACATTCTTCATTGGTGCTCCGCTCCTATTGAACTTAGCGTGATGATATATAGCCTATAGCCTTCCTCGATAAATGGGCTATCTAACACTGAAAGAATTTTTCAAATCGGATCAGTAGTTCCTGAGATTAGCGCGTTTAAGCAAACAAACAAACTCTTCAGCTTTATAATATTAGTATAGATGACATTTGGAGCTTGTGGGACAAGCCCTGATAATATTATTTCGAGACCGGTTTGTACCGGTTTTATATTATATCAATGTACTTTTGTTGAATTGCCCGACAGTTTCAATTCAGTACTAAAGCATATTAAACTAGGCACTTAAAATAGACTGTTGAGTACATAAAAATATGATTGCTTTAATGATTTCACATTATTATTGCACATAAAATGTTTCGAAAGTGTTTAATCTTCTAACATTGTATCGTTTACAGATACTGCTGCTACTGCCACTGTATGACAATTCGTTAAAATGCGAACTTTCTAGAAGTTTACGGTATCAGTTTAAGTTATCATGATTAGGGTAAGTCCATAGTCCATCAATAATTAATTAAAGGCAATCAATGTGACTGTGCGGATACAGATACTTTCTAAAGAACAATGACAGAAACCAATACATTGTTTTAGCTGAGATTACATTCCTGCGTCTTCAAATGAAAAATATCTGGTTTAACTCAGCGTCATCTTCTGAATTAGTTTGTGCAAACTTTTTTGTTCAAGAAGGCCGAGAATAATAGATATTCAGTCATGAACTTTTGTAGGTTATGTCTGCAGATAACTTTTAATAACATGTTTAATATGAATTTAACGGAGAAATCAAATAACTTTTCATTTAGGTATAATGTTTTTTTTACCCGGCTCTAACTAGTTAATGTGATACTTTAAAAAAACGTCGACATTTAAAGGAATTTCTTTCCTAAGTAATTCACTTTTAGACGCTCAAATTTACGTTAGCTAAGATTTCGCATTGTTCTTTTAGTAGTTCCAATTTTGTAGTTATTTATTTATTATTATTAAGCTTTAGATATAGCAACTATATTACACTTTGACTTACAGTTTACTATAGAATATACTGCTGATAAAATTGCCAGATAAGTATAGATTAAACATGCTTTATGACAAAATTAAATATTAAAACATAAAGTTGGTTTTCAAATTTTATCAAAGAGCGAGGACAATCAAATGCGTAAGTAACTATTTATAAACGGTAGTAGTTATTTCAAGATATCACAATTTAGAACAAAAAATCCTTACACTAGTGACTTCAATTTCTTACGGATTTTGTCTTATTACTATAACATGACGACAAAATGAACTGTAGTAATTATTTAATCTACGAATATTAGCAATAACTTTTTGCGATCAACCCTTAAGCAATTTGAAAATGGATTCCACTCATAAAAAGGCCGTATTAAAAATACCTTAAAGTAATTAAGTAGGGGATCTCGTAAAATGTAACTTGTTCACATCGAATTAGAAATTACTTTGAAAAATATTATTTCCTAGGAGATATTATCAGTCTTATGCTAATGTAATGCAGGGTTAAAAATGTTGGCGGCTACTTTGAAGTTATTAACTAGGGTTCATAAACAGAAAATCGATAAATTGTTAGGTGAGGAACTTCCCTTATCGATTATATTATCGATTATACTCTACTTACTTTATGTTTACAATATAGCTTATCAAACGGTAGTGTGAATTGCAAGTGGCGGACTCCAAGAAGGTAAAGTAAGTTCTTTTTTATTATCTTTTCCTGTAGACGAACCAGCGGTCCTTTTGATTGTATATCATGCAAATGACTATTTAAAAGTAATGCTACGGATACCAAGGCTCTACCTATTATGAAAAAAAAACAGAATTTTCGAAGGACTTCTGCACGCTGGAACCTGACCCCGTGTAAGCCTCCTAAAGAGCTGGATATTTTAACATGCTAGAAGAGAAATACCCGGGAAAAAGAAATAATATAAGCCTACTTAATAACCTGTTCCAAAGATCCTCTTCTCAGTGTGTCAATGTTGAGGCCATAGTCCACTACACGGGCACAGTGCGAGTAGGCAAAATAAGTTCCATACAATTTATATGAAACTCCTATCACTAGGTAGGAGAATCATAGATACCACCGTTAGACAACTCCACTATTCATGCAATCAATAGTATTATAATACATACATAGACTAATGCTCAAATGCTTATAGAGCTAGGCGGACATGTGTTATATACATTATATCCACATTTCATCAGCCATGATTGTAGGTCCCAAGTATCCAAGCCGGCATATATTATTGGCTACCTTTTTTTTTTTGTTACCCAGGAAAAATGCTTGATGCACTATCCGCCGGCTAGGGGCCGGCACCGGCGGGGCGTGTGGGACTCCCCATTCTGGTATATTGTTGGCTACCTAGCGCACCTCCCGATTCCGTGCTGAGATTTTTTTAACAAAAGAATTCAATCCATATTTCACTTGACTACATGAATGGCAAAGTAGTTTAGTTGGTCGCCTTGCCAATATCTTATCTTATCTTCTGTGGGGGCCAGTCAGTGCAGACCGGCGACACTTCAATCCAATGGGATTTTTTGTGTCGACACTCTCCCAATAACGACTGCCATAGATATTCATGGCAGCCGGGGCCGACGGCTTAACGTGCTCTCCGAGGCACGGAGCAGGCGATAATTGTCAATCAATATGCACATAATTTCGAAAAGTCATATAACTTTTGAAAGTCAGAGGTGCGCGACGTGGGTTCGAATCCGAGACCCTCTGCATTGCAGTCTGTTGGTCTCCCCACTGAGCTATCGCTGCTCTTAAGCCTTGCCAATATCATTACGCCGAGTGTTGTGGGTTCGAATCCCACACGGGATAAAGCTTTGTGTGATCCACAAATGCTGTTCCGAGTCTGGGTTCTTTGTGTCCGTTGTTTGAATGTTTGTAAGGTCTCCCGCGACACAGGATATATTATTAGTGCGCGAGTCGTCATATGTAAGAAAAAAACTTTGTTGGACTCGGTAATTGAATCCGAGACTTTTTGCACAACAGTTGCATTAATTACTGCTGTTTCATTATGGCAGTGTGCTATGATTTTTTTTCATAAGACGTACCGGCTCTATATCTTATCAGTATGAATTATTGGCGATTTGTTGACTGCGAAACTGAATGTTTTAAATAATTTAACGCAACATGCGTTAAGCGAATAAATTATCGATTTGATAAACGTTGTTTAATCACGCTCTTTATAACATATGTTTAATGTGGCAACTGCCGATACGAAACTTCGAATAGCAAATTAATTGGCTCCTGTTATTCGAAGCATTTTAATATATTTGCGACGTGACAAAGTTCGACTCAAATATATCTTGCGATAGACTTTAAACTGTCTTTAAATATATTTTTCTTTAATAAAAACAACTCCGCACTAGGAATAAATTCGGCGCCACAGGGAAAAATTCCAAACATTCATTCATTTTTGGTAGGTAGTAGAGCCTCGCTGATTTCAGCTTGAATAAGCCGGCTCGACCGGGGAAGAACTACCCGCTCTCAGAATATCGACGTGACATAGCAGTATTCCTACTGTTGTGTTTCGTTCGGTGAGTGAGAGTGCCGGAGGCCCAATCACCCTCATTCCCCCATCCCGCTGCTTCTCCTTCCCACTTCCTTTCCTAAAGGGTTGGCAACGCGCAAGTGATGTCTCTGGTGTTGCAGACGTCTATAGGCTACGGTGACCATCAGGTGGGCCGTATGCTTGCTTGCCACCTTAGTTGTACAAAAAAAAAATTCCAACAACAAACACAAACATCACTCAGACTCGAAACAACCATTTGTGGATCACACAAAGCTTTGTAGTGTCAATGGCGAGGTGACCTGATGGATAGTGTAGTTAAAATGGTCGTTTCGCATTATAAAAATACTAGCTATTGCCCGCTATTGCTATATTAATTTAGAAATTGACAATCAATTCGGATTGTACTCTGCTTGTAATAATATAATTCAATCATGATTCGAAAGACACGTGGCGCCATCTATTATCATAAGAACGCTATTATTGTTTTCCTCGGGAACAGTAATTTTTTTCGGGATGAAAGGTAGCCTATGTCCGTTTCTGTGCACCTGACAACGTATATGCAAAATTTCAGGATGATCGGTTCAGTGGTTTAGGCGTGAAAAGGTAACAAACAAACAAACTCATTTTTGCTTTTATAATATTAGTTAGGATTCTTATAAAATTATTAGGGAGAGAGGAACCTGCCATGCTCCCACGGATTGTTCGACTCGGATATGTTTTGGGTTAGACTTCAAGCTGTAGAGACAGCTTTTAACCTAACGTAAACCGCTTAACCAAATAAAGATTTGGTTAAGCGTTTTAGGTTGAACGATGCAGAGGTGGTGGACATCACATAGTGTGACGTTTCAAATTTTTTATTGCCCCTCTCTTGGGCCAAGCCCTTCTCACTCTCCTTCCATCCAAAGTCGCTCAGAACCAATCTTTTTAAAAGAGTCCGGAATCGAACCTGAGAGACCAAGCAATCGCATTCGTATTACTGCGCAACAGAGGCAATAGTAAAAAGGGGGATAGTAAAGTTTTAATATCTATATAGGTAAATAGCTTTTGCGCGCGGCTCCGCCCGCGTGGTACCTACATCAATAAAAAGTAGCCTATGTCCTTAACCAGGTTTTAAACTATATCTGTACCAAATTTCATCTAAATCGGTTGAGTGGTTTAGCCCTGAAAAGGTAACAGACAGACAGACAGATAGACAGACAGAGTTACTTTCGAATTTATAATGTTAGTAAGGATAGTAAGGATGTGTGAACTCACTAGTTTTAGTGTGGACACTTTTTCATTAGATCTAAGTTCAGTGAGGGCACACATCTATGATTTAAAAATTTATTACAACAATTAATTTATCAGATCTATCTCTAGACACTTCCAATATTTGTCCCCACACATAACAGCTTAACCTCGTATAACTATCGCGGCTGGCAATTTAGCCACGAGCCGTTTTTTCTCACAAAGTCGTTTTAAAGCTTGCCATCCTTTCTCGGTGTACCATTAAGATTCTTTCAACACGGCTCGGGCTCAATAAATCAACGTAGGGACGGCGATAGTAAGTAAGCACGCGGTTTCTTATCTTAAACATCTAGCCGCTAACTGCTGTTGCATTCGTTTCGATTTCATTACTGTTATAAAGCTTTTTATATGTAAAAACTCACGCTTTTGTACCTGGTGTGGTTGGCACGGGTGTATGCCATCGACATTTTAGGTTCCTTTTTTTAAACTCACGCAAAAATAGGAGCCCCGCGACGCGGGGCTCCGTCGACTTAGTTTGATCTCTTTAAAGTTTGCTGGCCATGAATTGCTGATCAATTAGTTATTTCTGCTCACAGATTATATTTTTCTGCTCACAAAAATACCAATACTTCGCTAACCATTTAAATAACACCCATACTTAAATAATCAATTAACCTCAACAATTAATGCAATCGAATAGCTTTTTACTCGATTTAGTCGAAGATTCGAATAATTTGACATTTTTATCGATAACTCCTCTAATATCCACTGTTTACCGCAGACACGAACAGTATTAATGATAATTGTTTCTATATAAATGCCACGATTGTACACCTTATAAAAAAGCTAAGTGCTAATTGTAATTTATCATGTAGGTACTTGAAGAACACTGTATGTACCGCGAGTAGCGACAGGTTAAATTGGTGGTTAAAACAATATACTTTTTTTATTTATTTTAGTTTATATAGTATGTAACTAAGAACTGTGGTCGTGTAAATTACCTGTAACGTAACTTATATGTCCGCAAACGGAAGAAATTCTGATAGTAACAGTTATAATAATAATATTTATTTGTTTGAATAAGATTTAAAATGTCCTAAAATTAAAATGTTCGTTTAATAGTACCTACATACATAGCGTGCCAATTCTGGCATGCAAAGAAATTACTAATAAAATACAATAAGGTGTCTTCACAGCGTAGCGTAGCATAAGTGAGCGTGAGCGGGGCGAGAGCGTAGCGTGGTCGTGGCGTGGGCGTGGAGTGAGCGTGGCGAGAGCATGGAAAGGCATGTCACACCGCGTTGCAAAGATAAGACTGTAGTTATAATGTCCTGGACTGTAAAATAGTGTTCACAGAACCGACTACAAAACGGTCGCGCTACGCCCATGTAACGCCGAGCTTAGTACAGCCGAGTAGTCAGCCCGATTTAGTTAAGTAGGTAGCTGTAAAAATAGCTCCTTCCTACCTACCTACCCTACACAATTTAAACATCGAATTAACTTTAATCAACTATGTACATATAACCACAATTCTTTAAAAATGACTTATACTTACCTAAAATATAACTATAATCATGAAGCTCAAACAATAAACTATAATATTCTATTCTACCACATACACACAACACCATCTAGCCCAAACTAAGCAGAGCTTGTACTATGGGTACTAGACAATGGATAAACATACATATATACTTTTTTTTTGTAAATACATACATATTATACATAGAAACACCCAGACCAAGACAAACATCCATGTTCATGCACACAAATGTTTGACTTGTGCGGGAATCGAACCCGCGACCTCAGGCGTGGCAGTCGGTTACACTAACCACTACGCCACCGAGGCCGGCTAACACTTATATTAGGTACAATTTAGTCAGCTGTTACATGATAAATGAAAAAAATCAACGGGTTGCACTCCGGGAGTGCTGGTAGAAGTGAAAACTTGAATATTAACGTTGTGCATTTTTGATATTTTGGAATGGTAAGGGAATAATTTTGCACGAATTGCTTTAATTATCAGTATAAAAGTACTATTATTTATGTGGTAAAATACATTATTAATTTATTGCGCTATCGTACACAAACATGACAATTCTCCCTCCGTCTTACGAATTTTCGATCAGGTTACGTGTCCTGACGCGAGTTTTAACATTTTATACCCATCACAAAAAAGTGCACAACGCCGCTAAAGAAGTTTTCACTTTAAAAACTAAAATTATTCATATAACTTACTTTTTTAACGAGTGGTATTCATGGTATAATAAAGCGCACATAACAAGTGACATATTACTAAGGGTAGTGTGTCTTGAATTATTTATTTGTATAAATCATCACAAATAACCAGGTAGGTTATTTGTAGGTACTACGAATCTATTGGTAAAGGTGACGCTTACGGTGAAATCGGCACGCGATGTTATTTCCATTAATTATTGTAATAAGTAATGTTTTTTTATACTACTAATGTGGCAAACAAGCATACGGCTCACCTGATGGTAAGTGGTCACCGTAGCCTATGGACGCCTACGACACCAGAGGCATCACTTGCGCGTTGCCGACCCTTTAGAAAAGGAAGTGGGAAGGAGGAGCGGGATGGGGGAAAGGGGATGATTGGGCCTCCGGCACTTTCACCGAACGAAACACAACAGTAAGAATACTGGTATTACACGTCGATATTCTGTGAGAGGGTAGGACATCCCTGGTAGAGCCGGCCCATTCATGCTGAAATCTGTTACTGAGGCTTAAGTCGCTTACAATACCGGGTATTATGCCATCCTAGGGAAAATATATTAAAGGTGGGATAAATAGAAAGGAACGGAAGGGAGAGGTATGTAAACCACCGGTACTCCTAGTCATTGGAAAACGCAAAATCAATGTTTTACAATGAATGTAATTGAATTAGATAATATAACTAATGTAAAAACTACCTTTACGCTGGTTTCTGTACGAGATTGGTATTTGTCTGGCTGGATCACTCATCTATACAAATAATCTATATCTATATCTTCTATACAAATAAATAAAATTGAAGTGTCTGTTTGTAATGTCAAAATAACAGCTTTTTATCTAATGCATATGAAAGTATATACCTATACGAAAACATCTATTTTTTAAATGTTTGTCTGACTGTCTGTTTGTTCCGGCTAATCTCCGAAACGGCTGAACCGATTTTGACGAGACATTCACTGGCAGATAGCTGATGTTATAAGGAGTAACTTAGGCTACTTTGATTTTAGAAAAAAATAGGGTTCCGCGGAGACAAACAGTTTTTAGTTAAAATCTACGCGGACGAAGTCGCAGGTAACAGCTAGATCCATATAAAATTAACGGCTCTGACTTATTCACTTAAATAATGTTTTCATACAATTTTGTTGATTCTTGGTTTATTTATTTTATTTATACCTACAGAAGATCATAACATAACATTTAATGTTTTTAAAAGTTGGGTGGCCCATTTGATTTTGAATACATTTAAACACTGTCTCTGGACTGGAATTGGGCTTTCCATCAGGTCCGTTACAATCACTTTGCCATGTCAATATATAAAAAGAAAAAATAATAATAATAATAATAAACGCAAAGTACGCTCAGACTCGGAACAACAATATGCGAATTACAGTAATGTTTGCCCCATGTGGGGATTGAACCCACAACACTCGACGCAGTGGCAGGGGCGAGGCGAACACTTAAACCACTACATCTCCCGTGCAGACAAACATCAGTACCCAAGTTTGTCAAGTAAAGTGTTATCGGATTTTCTGCTAGGAAGTTTAGTTGTCAGTTGCTCATAGCCTCATAGTCAGTTGCACTCACTGAACGGTAAACGATTAACGAGGTTAAGCAACGTTGGGTGCGGCCAGTCTATAGATGGGTGACCGCTTAGTGGTATTTCATTTGAGCGTCTCCGTGCTTCGGAGGGCACGTAAAAAGTCGGTCCCGGCTGTTGCCAAATTGACAGCAGTCGTTAAGCCATGTCAGAGGCCTACGAACGGCTTGAACAACTCTTGACAACAGGTTGGCCACTAACCACACGAAAAGAAGAAAGAAGAAGACTCCCTATTAAGTTGGATCATAGCTGGCAAAATAGTGGTGTATTACACCTTTTCCAAGGCCTTCAGGATATACTGGCTTGATGCTATATGCATACAAAAAGATAGACTTTCGACATCAGAACTCCATTTACTAGAACTAAACAAAGCATCTTCGTTAATTGTAGCTAGTTATTAAAATATTCCGACCACGAACCTCGTGACCGCCGGGTCAAATACCCGCACTAATGACAATTGCGCCACAGTAATGAATGGGACGTATATTTAAGCAGTAAGTAGTACAACTTTATCTTCTAATTAAATGTTAATAAACAAAAACTGCAGCATTAGGGTTGAGTGGGTGGCACAAGATACAAGCGGATGGCGAACACATGGGTTAACTGACACGATTCTCTTTGGTAAACTAAATGTCTACCAAAAAATATTGTATTAAGCAGCGACAGCCTAGCGGGAGACCATTGAACTACGCTGAGGTACTGAGATCCCAAGGCACACACCACTGACATTTGTATGTTATGTGCATATTAACCGTAGCGCAGCGGTAGTGAATGCGCTGTGCATGAGGTCTCGGGTTCGAATCCTGGGTCTGGACAACAAAAACTTATTGCATTTTTCTGTTAAGAAATCTCAATACGAGCCCAGAGTTAGGAAGTTGGCGGTGTTAGACACTCCCGTACCTTGGAAAGCACGTAAAGCCGTTGGTCCTGCGCCTGATCTCTCTCCGGTCGTATCGGATTACCGACCCATCGGATCATGAGAGTTAGGGAACAAAGAGTGCACTTGTGTTTGCGCACACACTTGTGCACAATAATATCTCCTGCGCCGATGGCCAGTCTCCGTTACGATTGGCCGCCGTGATCGAAATTCGGTCTGGAAGACATTATTAAATAGTTAATTATTGCTCGCCTTAACGGTGAAGGAAAACATCGTGACGAAAGCTGTATGTCTGACAGTTCTTCATAATGTTCTCGAAGATATCGCCAGCTATGATTTAGGATTTCTACTGTTGTGTTTCGTTCGGTGAGTGAGAGTCCCAATCACCCTCTTTCCCTCTTCCCACTCTTCCTTCCCCCTTCCTTTCCTAAAGGGTCGGCAACGCGCAAGTGATGCCTCTGGTGTCGCAGGCGTCCATAGGCTACGGTGACCACTTACCATCAGGTGGGTCGTATGCTCGATTGCCACCTTACTCGTATAAAAAAAACGACTTGCCTATTAAATACATATTATCGTTGAGAACATGTGTTTAAGTCTTGCAGTCTAAACAGTGACAGAGCTAATATTAGAATCAATTCTCTACTCGTTTGATACAATAAATCTTACTGCGATAACGATTTAGCTCCACCATTGCGATTACTAAATCAACAAGTTTAAATAAATACGTTTTAGAAGCAGCCTGTTGCAATATCTCACAGATATCGAAATAACTTAATATCAGATAAATTAACATCAGATAACGTAATTTGTCTTCATAAATCAGGATCTGATAACATGTTTCTATCAACATGTATTATTAATATGCTATGCCATTTAACTTTAAAACTAATATTGAAATACAATATTAAGTGTGTATGTTTTATTTTACTGTTATACAAAATGGTAGCACGGCCTCCAATGTATCTAAAAACTTATTTTAAATGTCTACTGATATTTTTATTAGCTAGTACCTACCCCTTTTCATATACTTACTCCTTTGGTGCGCAAAGTGGTATAGAAAATGTCTTCTTCTCCCTTTATAATTTTTTCCAAGCCTTTATTATTCCCAAGTCACTTGGGGTCGGCTTTCTAGTCTAACCAGATTTGACTGGATATCAGTTTTTACACGGAGCGACTGCTATCTGACATCCGCAACCTGAAGGCTAACGATACCCTAAGGCTAGACCAGTGTCAGGATATTAGAGGGTTAACTTCTCAATGACGACTGCCACGGATGTTCATGGCAGCCGGGACCGACGGCTTAATGTGCTCTCCGAGGCACGGAGCAGGCGATAATTGTCCATCAATACGCACATAATTTCGAAAAGTCATATAACTGCCGAAAGTCAGAGGTGCGCGACGTGGGTTCGAACCCAAAACCCTCTGCATTGCAGTCTGTTGGTCTCCCCACTGAGCTATCGCTGCTTACCAGCAGAAGATAATTAAATTACTTTTTTAATGTTAGCGCACCACATCAGTGCTATACGTGGTAGAGTGCGCTTCTAACTGGTGCGCTAAATGGAATGCCTCTTTTATTAAAATTTGTCCAAAGACTTATGAACATCTTTGCTCGTGTAATGACGTAAGCAACAGCGCATTCGTAAGTGTTATTCATGTGTAGTCAGTCAGTAAAATAGTTCTGCCTACCCTTTCAATTATAAATAGGGATGTTGATACGATTGATAAGCTGAAGCGATGATCACGCCGCTCCGCTCAATCGCCGCGCGCATCGCTCGCGACAAAAACTGCCCAGACCTGTTGTAACGGCCGGCGCAAGCGCAACGCCCTGGTACACACATAGAGCTGTAAATGCGAAATTTGCATCAACTTAGATTCAATTAAAGATTATATTGAACTGTTTTTAATTTATAATCGATTGATGTGATGTCAGTCGGTAATTATAATAGGGTTATGTGATAAATATTGTTACGTTTACAAGTTTACCGAGTTATTTAAGGACACTTTCCATTATAAAGGAACTAGGTATCTTATACAGTAGTTGAAGTATATATTAAGATTTGTTGTAATTTATATTTAAAGTTCTATTTTCTATTTAGTTACTGTGTTGTAATGCGGTATAAGGATAAAATCGCTAGTAAATATTAGCTACTGACGGCTGTTTAACGCAGCTATATACATGTTAATAACCACTTGTGACCACTAAATTTGAAAATATTTTTGTAAACTTATTTTGTATGATAAACTTACTTTGAATGATAACTGTATGAATGAAAATCAGTTCAAATTTTGGCTGGAATATACATAGGTATTGTCGATTTCTTTTGCTAGCAAAAATATCGAATATCAAGCATATCCAAAATTGTTGTTTTTGTACTTCCATTAACAAAAACAACATCTCACACAAAGAGTCCAATCTTATTTATGCGTATCGAGGATACTTAGAACAAGAAGTGTTGCCAACCACGTTTTACATTGAACCACTTAATTATATATTCAACATGGACGCAGGTCTAGGTACGCGGTACTTTGTGTTTTTGCTTGTTCTATGATAGTATATTAAAATAGTATTTAAATAGACCATGAAATGTCACCATCGTATTAATATTGATGACATTTAAAATGAATCCCATTAGTGTTGCATTCATCTCTTGCCATCTCATGATAAAATATACTGCATCAATCAATATTGTTACATAATTATTACTTTACATTTTAAATTGCTAGCAATTTTCTTTTTCCTTTATGTAGACAAAAAGGCTTAGCTGCTATTTTTTGTTTTAATAATACCAGCCCTGTATGAAACTGTCCTGCTCCTGAGCACGGGCTTCTTCTTAATGTGGGAAGGGTTAGGCCATAGTCCATTACACTAGCCTACACGAGGCAGACTTTACATAGAAAAAAGATTATGCAGGTTTCCTCACGTTTCCTTCATCGTTACGCTAACGGCGTTATACTTGTACAAATTTAGCAATACAGATGTAGCTACTTCTGTATACTACTGACTAGTAGTAATTTTGATTTTGGTTTATATATTAGTAAAAAAGACAGGTAGCACGTAAGGGATAACATAGGCTGAGAATCCAATAATATGGCAAAATGAATAACCACTTCACTATGACGTTTTAAAGTTGAGTATGTATTAAATATATAAAGGCTCAGTTTAAGTATTTGATTCCTAACGATCCCATTGTGCCCTATTTTTCAGTTGTTAGAGTCGACGATAATGTAAATAGTTTTGTCTTATGTTTACGCGAATGTTACACATTTATATTAAACTACTTTATACGGATTTTATTGCGTTGTTTATTTGAAAATACATCTTGTACTAAATTTTGAGACTATTAAACTGCACTACTAATTTAAATATTTAACTAATTAAAGTAGATTTATACTTACCCCGACGTTTCGGTTGGTTTTCATCAGCCATGGTCAGGTGGATACTTTTTTGTAAAGATGATTAGATTTTAGTTACTCAATCCCGCGTAAATAACTCCACGGATTTGAATGAAACTTAGCAAATAAATAAACCATGTCCTGAATTAAAACATAAGAACTTTTTATCGCCGTTTAACGTTCCAGTGGGATTATATGTAAATAGTTTTACTATACACGGAAATTTTATTCCACGAGCGTATTATCATCTCTATATCCGTAACTTCGCTAACAAAACTGTTACAGTATAACTATTTTTATGAAAATCAGTTGCAATTAATTAAATAAGCGGCTCGGAGCGGCGGTATTAATTGCGGTATTGATGAGTTATGATTGTTAATTAGTGATTACACCGTCATGTCGCGCGCCAACGAACAGGCCCATGTGGGTCATCGATACCAATCGATAGATACAGGCGAAGATGCGGCTTTGTAGCCTGTAGTGGGCTGTGAGTTGTCATCGAGCGGCAGGTACAAGCAAAGATGCGGTTTGTAGCCTGTAGTGTAACGTGAGTTGTCTTCGAGCAACATATACAGGTAATGTTGAGGCTTGTAATGTATTCGTACCACCAGTTGTTATCGGTCGACGGATACAGGCGAAGGTGTGGCATAAATCCTATAGTGAGCCGTGAGTTGTCATCGAGTGACAGATACAGGGGCAGATGTGGCTTGTAGCCTATAGTGTACCGTGAGTTGTCATCGAGCGACAGACACAGGTAACAACGTGGCTTATAATCTGTCGTTTACCGTGATTTGTCATCGAGCAATAGATTCAGGCAAACATGTGCAGATACAGATAAAGATGTGGCCTGTAATATACTGTTAGTTGTCATCGAGGGTCAGATACAGTGGAAGATGCGGCTTGGTAGTTTGTATAACAGACAGATGGACGGACAAAGCTGTTGTATAAGAGTTTTTTCGAACTCTAAAACCCAATAATACTTCTGCTATTCCTAACATCGAAATTGGTTCTTCACGATCGGTAGTAAATGTAAGTAGGGTTACGGTCTGAGCCAAGTATAATGAGTATATTTCAATAAATAGGTACATTAAAAGTGGATCGAAAAACACAGCTGTCAGGCTAACTAAATATAAGTGTATTTTTATCACGTAACCGCTGGGAGCCCTGTGCAATTTGTTGTACAAATATTTCATTTGTAGCAAACAGGTGGAATAAAGGCCATCTAACTTACCTGTTTTCGTCATACTTAATATGTCTTTTTCACAATTAGAGCTACGGTATAGTCTTTAATCAGAAGTTAAAGATGTGTCAATACATCTTTGAGAAGATTATATCTAAGAAGTCTTTTACATGTTTCTCAGAATAACTTCTTTTTACCGATAAAAGACTAACTATTCTAAAAATCTTTCAGAATCAGGAATTTCTTAGTATGTTTTGTATAACCTATTGAGTCGCAGCGGCACACCGGCGGCCAGACACAATAGCTTATTAACATTACAACAATTGGCAGGTTGAACGTTAAAGAGAGGAGCCTAAGTGAGCCTCGCTGATTTCAGCATGAATGGGCCGGCTCGACCGGGGAAGGACTACCCTCTCACAGAATATCGACGTGAAATAGCAGTATTTCTACTGTTGTGTTTCGTTCGGTGAGTGAGAGTGTAGGAGGCTCAATCATCCTTTTTCCCCCTTCCCGCTCCTTCTCCTTCCGTCGGTCGGCAACGCGCAAGTGATGCCTCTGGTGTTGCAGGCGTCCATAGGCTACGGTGACCACTTATCATCAGGTGGGCCGTATGCCTGTTTGCTACTTTAGACGTATAAAAAAATAAATAAAAATAAATGCTTTGGATGACAATAATCTCTCTATTATGAAGGATCTAAAACACAGTTATTTCTACGGAGATATTTATTTTCTGGATTAATGGCATCCACACTTCTATTACTGCAACACCGGTGTAGCCAGGTTCAAACAGTGGCGACCAAGGAAAACGCCAAATTTTGACACTCGTAATATCACGAAGAATAAGACAACAGTCAAACTGTCTTGGAATCGCAATGTATCTACGTAAAAAGATTTATACACTGACCTTTTGCTGATAATTAATACAACTGTTATGATACGTGCCTCAGTAATGATACAAGCAGAAAAACGAGTGTATTCTAAGACACGGTGGGGCTAATTCTACTATTGTCGTGTAAACGTTGCGTGTTTGAAGTGAATAACAATCGTATAAACGTGAGGGCGCCATCATTCATATTCCCTATCTTGGCGATACTAGGAATTATAAGAACAACTTTGATATCCATAATAAACCCATTAGTGTCCCACTGCACAAACAGAGTTAGGGACTCCACGCAGGCTAGTAGAGAAGGGTTAGTTTTATTGTATATTAGATTTTGCCCGCTGGTTCGCTCGTGTAAATGTAGGTTAGGTTAGATTACTTTTTTCTGGATGAAAGGTACCCTATATACTTTTCTGTTTCCCTGACAACGTGTATGCGCAATTTGTTTAGATCGGTGGTGTAGGTAAGGCGTGAAAGCGTAACAAATAAACAAACTCACAATGGCATTTATAATATTTATTGAAATTAAACTACTATATACGGATTTTATCGCGTTGTTTACTTGACACTGTATTACAAAATTTTGAAAAACTGTTGCACTACTATAATACTATTAAACTTTACTAATTTTTAAGCTAATTAAATTATTGAAACTATTTATACTATTACTATACTATTAAACTATTTATATTTATGTTTACACTTTCCCCGACGTTTCGGTTGCTTTTCAGCAGCCATGGTCACGGGGAGACTAACATGGTAGTTGTCTCAATGTTCCAGTGTAGTTATTTCAAAGTACCCGAACATAATTTAATCATGGGTGTTTCTATTTACGCAGAATGAGTCAAGTAAACAACGCGATAAAATCCGTATATAGTAGTTTAATTTCAATGAATAACATTCGCGTAAACAGCAGACAATATTTTATAATATTTGTTAGAATCTATCTGTCTCAGTAATGCGGTGATAGTGTTTGCAACTGTTTTGCGTTAGATTCCAGGTTGGATTCTCGGGTTGGGTTAGTATATAGTTATTTGGTTTTTCTGTAAAGGCATTTTCGATTGCAGTCTGGTATTAGGAAGTTTGTGCTGTTGCGTATCTCCGTGCCTCGAAAAGCATGTAAAGCCGTTGTTCCTGCGCCTGACCTTTTATACTCTTGTTGGATTACCGCCATAACGGTTTATGAGAGTTAGGGGATAGAGTGCAGTAGTTTGCGCACACATTTGTGTCCTATAATATCTCCTGTGCGGTTAGCCAATCTCCGTTAAGATTCCGCAGCCGTGACCGAATTTCGGGCTTCGGACCATAATGAAGGAATAGTTGTTGTATATTACAAACAACTACATAATTTCTAATTTATAATGATTACCTATTTACGACGAGAAAACTAAAATCTAGCGCACTCTGAAAAATATTTTCACCCTGTAAAAGATTGTATCCAAAAATTCTGATCTAATTTATTTTTTATTTTTTTATACATCTAAGGTGGCAAACAAGCATACGGGCCACCTGATGGTAAGTGGTCACCGTAGCCTATGGACGCCTGCAACATCAGAGGCATCACTTACGCGTTGCCGACCCTTTAGGAAAGGACGTGGGAAGGAAAGGGAGCGGGATGGGGGAAAGGGGGTGATTGGGCCTCCGGTACTCTCACTCACCGAACGAAACACAAGAGTAGGACTACTGGTATTTCACGTCGATATTCTGTGAGAGGGTAGTCTTTCCCCGGTCGAGCCGGCCCATTCATGCTGAAATCAGCGAGGCTCTACTACTGGATGGATTATCCTTAGTTTCTTTAGAATTTGTAACGCTGTATAGTATAGAAATGGAATCATTTCCTAATACCAACAAAGCTACTCCAAAGTTGCTCGTAGAAAGAAATGGTTGGAAAAAATTTGTAATTATTACCATGAATTATATGGTGTATAATCGATGTTTATACGAAGTCAACTTGTTTTTTGTATTAGAAATCTTTAAGCCAGCCATTAAAACGCCTGTCTTGCTTATAAATATCGTCATTGTAATATGATACCGGGAAGCCATGACACGATCGTGTAGTGGGAATGTGCCATAATTAGGGATAAAACCTTTTTGTTGTTGTAATTCTGGAAATATAATGGTTTCATAGACAATTAGTCGTTGTGCTGTTTACTGTAAATTACGATACACATTGTTGATATAGAAGTTGTTACAGTTTCTCCTAAATATAGAGTACTTTGTTGTTTAGTTAGGAGAATGAGAAGGCATACTTTACTTGATAATATGAAATATGTTCTTTTTTTGGTTACTTTTAAAAGAAAACAGGATTGCAAATTCTTTTTAGAAGCTGTTAATTTCTTTTTGTTATAAATCATACTAATTCAAGTTTAGGACCACAAAGGTCAAAGTTTTGTGGTTAGTAAGTTGAATGAAGTGTTTTTTTTATTAACATTTAATATTACAAATCCCGCGCTATAAAGAAAAACATTCAAACAACAGGTACAAAGAACATCTAGACTTGGAATAATTATTTGTGGATCGCACAAATTTTAGTTCTGTGTGGTGATCACATCCAATAACTGTTAACTGGTATATAATAACTGCAGCTATATATAGGTTAGTTGCCAGGTTCAAGCAAAGGAAGCCCATGAGAAGATACAACTGAGAGAAATTATTATAATCATTCATTTTTACTTTGTTTTAGGTTCCACAAAAAACATATATCTAATATTCTATCACATACACACAACACCATCTAGCCCAAACTAAGCAGAGCTTGTACTATGGCTACTAGACAATGGATAAACATACATATATACTTTTTTTTGTAATTACAAATACACCCAGACCAAGACAAACATTCATGTTCATGCACATAAATGTTTGACTTGTGCGAGAATCGAACCCGCGACCTCATGCGTGGCAGTCGGTTACACTAACCACTACGCCAACTACAGATAAATATTTAGATCCTGTGCTACGAATTTCCTGACAGCAAAGCTCAATAATGCTTTTAACGACCAGAGAAACGAACCTACCACCTCACGATCGCATACAAACGCATGCCTCGGCACCAATGCTTTGCAACGGAATGACATGCAGCTATCAAAACTTCAAGTTATCAATGATCAAACACAAAAACTGGTTTGGTTACCAATCGATGCACGATATATAACGATCGGAGATTGATATCGATGTTCCGAATCGAGAGCAGTGCGAAATAAACCGCGATCGATTCGGGTCAGATCGATATCTTTAACTGTACTGTCTTGTTACCAACGTTTGTTAATCTTGCGGTTTTGCTTGTGGCGAATATTTGTAATACCGTAGAATGGGGTACTTTTAATCGCGGGGTGACTTTATAAAAACTTCGCTTTAGTTTTAAACTTAAATTGTGCGAATTCTCAACGCATCCTTTCAGTCTTTCCTTTACGGCTGGCAGCATTGTATATCATTGTCATTGTGTGTTCAATCGTTGTGGATGGATCCGTGCCGATTTGCGATAAAATACATAAAATATGTAAGTACTAGTTATGTGTAATTTTTGTTCCTGTTTGGAGATATTTTCGATCGCCGCGTCTAATAAAAAAACGGGTATCAAAGTAGTACCTAGTTTAAAGTTGATCACTGTCATTTTATTATTTTTCTCGAAAAATAATCATAGAATAAATATTTTTAATAATAAAATCGACAGTGCATACAAAACCGATATTTACATATTTTTGTATATTTTTTTGCTGGCATATTTTAAGAAAAAATATAGTTTGAATTCCGATTCCACCTTTTATTATCAAAGTCACCCGATGAGATGCTATGTTTTAGAATACCCTATATATAATATACACTGCACAGATGGCATAGTGGTTTAAGTGGTCGCCTCGCCACTGCCACTCCGTCGAGTGGTGTGGGTTCGAATCCCACACGGGACAAAACTTTGTGTGATCCACAAATGGTTGTTCTGAGTTTTCTTTGTGTAAAAGAACACGCAGCCCACCCTACGCTCGTTGGTATTTTATTGTTGGTACCATTTCGTAAATGAGTTGTGTTGTGTATAGTCAGTAATATCACGTCACATTTAGAATAAAACTTTTAAGGTGGGGCCTTAAAAGTTTTATTCTAAATGTGCACATTAATAACACCTCATTGTACAACCCGATGGTACGGATGTGTCGACTGTATAATGATTTATTATCAGCACATCATAACACTTTCGACATATTCAATAGCCGATTCGTCGAATTTAAAAGTTATGTTAAACATGTTATGTCTAATGTATAATAGTATAATTGCTGAGTATTGGTAGGTACGATTCTCATTTTATTTTTTATTTTCTTCTCTTTATGTTTTATCCGCAATTTGTTTTCATATTTTTTGTTTTATATAGATAACTAGTTGTTCCCGCGGTTTCACCCGCGTTTATCGTTACTGCGCCTCTTCCGTGGGTCGTAGTGTGATATCTAACACTGCAAGAATTTTTCAAATCGGACCAGTAGTTCCTGAGATTAGCGCGTTCAAGCAAACAAACATCTTGAATAGTTTACCCGATGATATAGTAAATAAATATGTTAAAAAGCAGCCGTATAAAACCACGCTAAAAAGATATTTGTTGTATAACATTGACAGATTCGTACTGCCATTGTGAAATTATTATTGGAGTAGAAATTGAAAATTTAAATTATATAACATGAACTCCCACTCCCATAAAAACCCTCGTGGTTTAGCGTGGTTTAAGCCATGGTATTATTATTGTAAATTTTAAGCAATAAAAAGAAAACAAACTCTTCAGCTTTATAATATTAGTATAGATTCACGTTCATAACGTCATTTTGTCGTTAGCAACACAGTCCATTGTGATCATGTAGTGTACCCACAGTTAGGAATTTAGTTTCGAACATAAACTGTAATATGTATTTATTTCAAACCTACTTGTACTTTGTTCTGTACACAATAAAATTAAAAAAAATATACATATTATGTACGGTTAATACTGGCTGCAGCGCCTAGCGTTAGTTGTTATACAAAAATTGTGATGCAATGGCGATTCATAAAGAGTGATCGCGAGTTTCTTAAAGGTCGCATAGGCTCAATTCGTTGCCTGATACTTACATGTAATCTTTGACATTTATAGGTCTAGTAGTGTAAATCACGTTGCGACATATACAGGATACCCTAGAAGATGTGAATCAAATTGTAACGGGAGATTCCTTAAGTAAGGACCTCATAAATGCGCTAAATAAAAAAATGTAAAATTATGTTGTGTTGTTGGTCAAACGTACAAGATTTTCTTGAAAATAATGCTGCAATATCAAAACCATGTCAGTTTTAAAAAAAATCGTTTTTTGTTTGACGAATCAATCCTTCACAAATAATAATAGAGAAAAAATTAAAATTAGCCATAAACGAAGCACCTGTAGTTAAAAGTCTACAAAAGCGTACTTTTTAAAAACTTTTATTTTTTTATATTACCGAAGGTCATAATTATTTTTAGCTCCTTTGAAAGGTACCTTACCTAAGGAATCTCCTGTTACAATTTGATTCACATCTTCTGGGACATTCTGTATATTGACTGCATGGATGGCCAGCAAATTTATTGAATTATTTATAGTTGTTCCGTATCTGGGTATTATGTGTGTCCGTTGTTTGGTTGTTTGTAAAGTCTCTCGTGATATCATGACACTATAATAATCCTGCCGCACTTTGTTTAGTTCATGAACTAATAAAAACAATATATAGGTATTTGATTTGATGCCTGACTTGAGATTATCATGTATATGTAATCCCATCTATCCTATCATGTAGAAGTATATTATACCCAGATTTTGCCAGCTAAGAATCTGAATGCCACGTATTTGTCGGCCGCAGCTGCAGTCTATCTACATAATGCTACTGAGAGTTTCTTATAATAATAATAATAATAATCGTTTATTTCAGGTATAACCCATAGAATTTAACTTACTTGCTAACAAAATCAAATTAAAAATAAAATGATGTTATAGAGAAATTACAAAATTACAAAAATCAAACATAATATGTATCTATGTTTAAAGCAGTTAGGAACTATTGTACTTATTATAAAATTGACTAGTTTCTATATTTGAGAGGTTAATTATTAGAAGTATTATAACAATATTATTTCAAAATTTTGAATTGGATCTAACTACATACACTGTCCGAAAAATTGCAGCTACATATAATGTCGTTATTACTATTGCTTACACGTATATGAAATTATATTCTAATCTTATTTATAAGCTTATAGAAATCTGTGACCCTACTGTCAGCGAACATGCCAGTTGCGCTACACCGCCACGGGCGGTTGAGCATAGCTCGGAAAGCGTTGTTGTCTTGTACACGAAGCGCGTTATACGCATTCTTCGTGTACTTGTGCCAGAGTTGACTGGTGTAAAACGACTGACAGTAAGCCTGAAACAGTGTAATCTTCACCTGCTCGGAACAGTGTGCAAATCTTCTTGCTAACATATTACTTTTACGTGCAATACTACGTTTTTGTCGTTCTAAGTCTTCATCGTCCACTAAAGTGTCATTTATTATGTGACCGAGGTATTTAAAACTTTTAACAATTGTAAGGGGCGTGCCATATAACTTAACTGGTAATATATACAACTAGGATAATTCCGCGACTTAACATTACTTCCGATTTTTTTACATTATAAGTTAACTGGTGAACATCAGCATACTTAATAAATAGCTCTTATTAAATAGCTCAATAACACTTTGCTCGGCACGGAAATTGAATCCCAGACCTCACGTAGCAGTCGTACACACTACCGCTGGGCCACCGAGGTAGTACATTCCGATATGAAACCGAGATCGCATGCAAATAAGCCTACCAGCTAGTCGAAAGGGAAGCGAAAACAGGGAATTGCCCGAATAGCTCGCGTTCGTTTCCTTTAACGATCTCATTTGTGTAATACTAAGAGTTACTATTAATAGATGTTCGTCTGAATGTCTTACTCTGTGAAAGGCACTCGTTTGTCCTTTAGCAGTTAATTACCGATGCGGCAGTGGCCAACCTGCTGTATGTACATAGGTATATGCATTCTTACAGGATTCCGTGACGCGCAGGGCTGCCGAGTGCTAGCTTAATTGAATATGCAAATTAAATATGTGATTTTTGATGCCGTAGCTTTCATATATCCAGTACAGCTTAAATCCGCGCGGCCTTTTATAAATGAATACCACTGGTCGAAATTTGAATTTAATTCTTACTGAAAATTTTAGGAAAACCTGTATGAATTTACATTTAGAATAAACTGTTTTGTTTCTTAAATTAAAAAAATATATAAAAGTCGCTTGACAAACAGAGGAGAAAATGTACTGAACTCCTTTATCTTTGCTTATTTATGTATTGATATGACTATATGTAGGTAAATTTTTATAAGGAGAACATCTGCTTTAAAATCAATTAATCCTTCAGGGACCATATAAATATTAAGACATTTGACTTGTGTGGTGACCGGAATACCGAACACGCACTTTGTAACCTGAGGAAAAAAGAAATGTTATAAAAGACAAGGATTAGGAGAAGTAGGTATGTAAGACTTTAGAACTCTTGTCTACGGGACTATAACGCAGACGCAGTAGCAATACTAGTCTTCCGCAGGTTTTCTGTAAGAGGGTAGTACTTTTCCGGACGAGTACCACCACCAGATATAAATTATCTAAATAATATTTTTATGCAAATAATTTTTTGCCAACCCTACACAACCGAGTCTTTAGTATGGAAACTAGATGACGCTTTTTCCATATCATTTAGCTCCCGGTGCGCATGCGCGTCGACTTGTTTTTATTTCTACGTAGCCAGCAATAGGCTAATGAATTCTAAAATAGTAGTTAAATTAGATGAACCAGCATCCAAAGCAGATTCAAAGCAAGATCTTAATTAATTGTGGGATAGGAAAGTTTACAGGATATGACTTTTTATCATAGTAGAAAATGTTTAGAATGCTTCGATGGTTCAGTAACGTAAACATGCAACTGCCAATGGTCAGGTTAAGCTTCGATTGTCGGGCAAGAACAGTCTGCTTGCACAAATAGAGCTGTTGTAGCAAACATATTCATTAATGCTACGTACATAGACTTACGCCTTTTTTCCCGGAGGGGTAGGCAGAGACTACAAATTTCCATTTGCTACGGTACCTACCTTTCTTGCTTCATTCATTTTCATTTTATTTGTCATACACGTTTATATTTATCTATACTAATATTATAAAGCTGAAGAGTTTGTTTGTTTGAACGCGCTAATCTCAGGAACTACTGGTTCGAATTGAAAAATTCTTTTAGTGTTGGACAGCCTATTTATCGAGGAAGGCTATAGGCTATATAACATCACGCTACGACCTATGGGAGCGGCGCAGTAACTATAAACGCGGGTGATACCTCGGGAACATCTAGTCTATATTAACCTACCTACTATCAAAGCTAATTCTATTACTTAGAATGTTTTGTACACACATAACTGTCATAAAGCTAGATTGCAGCTTTACTATGTTCTCTTTACCCTGTTAGTCTTTGATTGTAACCTGTGTTGTGAGTCAAATAAATAAATAAATTAAAATATAAGTTCATATTCGACGTTTACTTTCATTTAGGAGAATAAATACTATTCACGACATTTATGACAATGAGACTAGATTTGAATTCTATTTTAAATAGTTTTATTACGAGAATTGAAAACTGGAATCGTACCTCCAACGCGGCGGCTGCGTCATAACATGCATCCCCGGTTATGTGGACCTGAAACTAGCTGACAAAATTTGGGTAATACACTTTTGTTATCACTTCGTGGATACATAGGTGAATCATAAAGCTTACCTACCATCTTATTTACTAATTTATAATATAATAATATCATCCCTGTATTAACTGTCCCACTACTGGGCGTGGGCCTCTTCTCAGTGTTAGGCCAAAATCCACCACGCTGGCCCAGTGCGGGTTGGTAAACTTCACACATCTCCGAGAACCTTGTGGAGAACTCTCAGACAGATTTCCTCACGATGTTTTCTTTCACCGTTATAGCAACTAACTGATTAACAGCAAAACTTTGACTTTCTTATTGGATCTCTGATTAAAAGATTTTAAATTTGACTTTATCAATTCGTTAAACAATTCCTTAGTCAAAGTAAATTGTTGGCGATTACGGCGGCTGCTATTTTTATACCTGCTCATTACATTCTTTAAAAGCCAGTTGCATATCATGTCCAAACGACACGGCCAGCCTGCCAATACGTGATCGATTTCAAGCGGCACAGTAATGAAACATTCAACAATTACCTACTTATTACAAATTCAGTTAAGGTACGGTTCCTATGTTGCGACGACGACACGACTTTTACTTTATCAAAGTACTTTGCACTTAATAAGACTTGACTAGTCGCATGATTTAAAATAAGTGTAAACTCTATGAGACCAAAAAACTAGATGACATTTTAAAAAAAATATATAGAGTTTTTTGAATTATGTTTTTGTCGGGAGCCTGTTTTTCATCTATACTCAATAGCAAATTGAACCGATCGCCGAATGGACTTAATACTTAAATGCTAAAATAATTGTAGTGAATAATAAGAAAAAAAATAAAATTATTTTTCATACTTTAAATACATAGAAGAAAGAAGTATACATCCGCATTTCGCCGGCCATATTTTAGCAGAGTTATTGCCGTTTATCGAACATATACCTTGCTAAGCTACTGTGAACTTTCTAACAAAAACCCAATAACACTTTTACCGACCCAAGATCAGCCGCAAACTTTAGCCGACTAAACAATCTAGACAAAATATTCCAAGGTATTGTATTAAGCTGTTACTTAAGACTGCGCCGAGCGTAAGACAGATAATGACAGAGCTCGTGCGGCGCATATTCAAATCGGCGCGCGGCTGCCACAGTAAAATTGTATGGAGGATTTGAAGTGCTTTTTCGATATAAATATGTATCTTTATTGTGAACCAATAACTTAAATATTTGGGACGGACAAATTTTATTCTAATAAAACTATTTATGTTTCGTTTAAGCTGTAAAGTAGGATAGATTTCTACTGTTATAGTCTATAAATCACGTAACACGAGCTTACGTTTTTGCATTTTTCGTGCAAATTTACGTAATTTTGTAGGCGAAAATATTAATTATTTTAGGTTTTTTACACGGAGTAATTGTAAATACGTTTATTGTTATGGTAAATGTATATTTTATATTTGTATTAATTAAAAAGTGTTGATTTTATTCACTTAACTGTCACCGCCTGTTTTGGCACATTTCGCTCGGCGCAGTCTTAACGGCATTTTAATCATTACGGCACGGCAGCTGCGGTCGCAACGCGTCAGCCACGGAATCCCACCTCCACGCAATTATCCGCTAGGCGTACTAATTATATTGTATGTGCGTTTAGATTAATTATATGCCAATAAATATACACTAGTGTGTTTTAGTTAACAGTAATGCTTAAATGTACGGCAGTTAAGCTGTGTTAAATATATGTTGTTCATTCACATAAAGAGTGGCAAAACATGTGTACTCATTGTTAATTAAAAAGTAATAAGTAGAGCGACTATGAGAATCTAAGTGTAGGGAAATGCTCTCACTAGTGTTTATCAGACTAGCAGTAAGTATGATAACTATCTTTATAATATATATAAATCTTCTGTGCGTGTTTGTAATTAAACTCCTCCTAAACGGCTGGACCGATTTTGATGAAATTTTTTGTGTGTGTTCAAGTGGATTCGAGAATGGTTTAGATTTGTTTTTTTTTTCATTTACCGTGTGTACAGGACAACGTCTGTCGGGACAGCTAGTAATAATATATTTTTCATTGTCACATTACAGATTTACATAAAGTTACACATCTTAAATAGAGACTGGTATCTGAATTTGGTAGAACCTGTATCACAGATCATTAGGCTTCCCCTCAAAAGACATTTTACGTTACAAAAAACTGAGACCTTAACATACAGACATATTTACATACAATAAAACTGGAAAAATTAAATTAAGCACAATAAAAAAAAATCAACGTGTTGCACTCCGGGAGTGCCGGCAGAAGTGAAAACTTGAATATTAACGTTGTGCATTTTTGGTATTTTGGAATGGTTAGGGAATAATTTTGCACGAATTGCTTCAATTATCAGTATAATAGTACTATCATTTATGTGGTAAGATACAATATTCATTTATTGCACTATCGTACACAAACATGACAATTCTTCCTCCGTCTTACGAATTTTCGATCAGGTCACGTGTCCTGACGCGAGTTTAACATTTTTTACCCATCATTTAAAAAGTGCACAACGCCGCTAAAGAAGTTTTCACTTCAAAAAAAGAAATGTAACGGGTATAAGTATGAAGACACAGGTAAATTAAAAAAAAATACCGACAGCGTAACGGGAAAACCATTGGGCTACCACGCACAGGTTTTCAGTTCGATTCGACGTCACTGCAGCTCTAAGATTTCAAAATTCGCATTAAGTATGGTTAATTATAGTTTGTATATAATTGAGTGGGAAAAGATGGTGGGGTAACTGGCATTTCTGTAAATTCTGTTATATATATATCGGTTACTAGCTTTTGCCCGCAGCTTCGCTCGCGTTAATTTAGAATTTGACAATCAATTCGGGTTGTACTCTGCTTGTAATAATATAATTCAATCATGATTCGAAAGACACGTGGCGCCATCTATTATTATAAGAACGTTATTGTTGTTTTCCTAGGGAACAGTAATTTTTTTCGGGATGACTGGTAGCCTATGTCCGTTTCTGTACACCTGATAACGTATGTATATGTTAAATTTCAGGATGATCGGTTAAGTGGTTTAGGCGTGAAAAGGTAACAAACAAACAAACTCATTTTCGCTTTTATAATATTAGTTACGATTAGGATTAGGATATTTATAATCCAGATATTGTATGACAACGTAATGTCTAGAAAGGCGCATCTATGACATATCTTTGCACACCGTTTTAATCCCACTTCATTCACAATCAAACGGCAATAGTCTTTTATAGGGAAAATAATAAATAATAATAATATTCTATCACATACACACAACACCATCTAGCCCAAACTAAGCAGAGCTTGTACTATGGGTACTAGACAATAGATAAACATACATACATACTTTTTTTTGTAAATTGATATATTATACATAGAAACACCCAGACCAAGACAAACATTCATGTTCTTGCACACAAATGTTTGACTTGTGCGGGAATCGAACCCGCGACCTCAGGCGTGGCAGTCGGCTACACTAATCAATACGCCATGGAGGACGACAAAAAATAATAAAAATATCTTAGGCCTAAATATAGCTATTGAAGTGTTGCATTGCGTGCATAATGTTCGCTTATGTTTGAGTTCCGATATTTACTACTTTCCTTAACACTTTCTCCACACCCGTCCGTATCATACTTATGCATATAACATGTTGAACGATTACCCTTCAACTATTCCATCACTGACACTACTTATAGTATCTGCGTCTAATAAACTCATTTCTAATCAGCGACATGCACAATTTCATTCGCATCAAAGTCAAGTCAAAAATCCTTTATTAATAAATCACAAAGTAACAGTTATGAACGTCAAAATATATGAGTAGGTTAATCAGTTTACTAAGTTACTGAAGCTACTTATAGGTTAGTTGCTAGGTTATAAAGGTTATGAACCTATAAGAAGAAATCTCTAGGAAACTCACAGCCACTCTTTTAAATCACCAATTATATATTTCAGCATTTTACAACTCATATCAACAAGGTCTTGCAGCCTATATACCATATACTACTGAATATAAAACACTAAAATTGTAACAATAATAACTTATCCTAACTTAATATTATAAAAGCGAAAATGAGTTTGTTTGTTTGTTTGTTACCTTTTCACGTCTAAACCACTGAACCGATCATCCTGAAATTTTGCATATACGTTGACAGGTATACATAAACGGACATAGGCTACCTTTCATCCCGAAAAAAAAATACTGTTCCCGAGGAAAACAATAATAACGTTCTTATAATAATAGATGGCGCCACGTGTCGTTCGAATCATGATTGAATAATATTATTATACAAGCAGAGTACAAACCGAATTGATTGTCAAATTCTAAATTAACGCGATCGAAGCCGCGGACAAAAGCTTTTATTATAGAGATGAAATATTATTAGGTATAGGTTTAGTTAGTATAGACAAAAGATTAAAATAGACAAAAGATTACACTTCATCTATTCTATCACGGTACTAAGTATAATCTGCGTCTAATAAACTCATTTCCAATCAGCGACGTGTACAATTTCATTCGAATGTATTGATTACTACATTATTGATCATGAGATGATTTATCTTTGATCTTAAAATTAGGTATCTCATTGTGTACTGTATTCGAATACATACATAGATTCACGTCTATTTCCCAGAGGGGTAGGCAGAGACTACGGATTTCCATTTGCTACGATCTTGACACACAATATTCGAATACAATTATACACGTAACTATTCCTTTCCTTATTCACCCTTGTCATACAGCAAATATACGTAAAAATCCATGCATTTGAATGCACGGATGACGTAGTGGTTTAAGTGGTCGCCTGGCTTCACCCGGAAGTTCTGTGGGTATAGCAAGAGCCAAATGTGCCTGCTCACAGGAGCGTTCGACGACTTCCTGTGCAGATTGAGATTGGCACACAATTCGATCTGCAGAGCCTGTGATGAACAGGACGTGTCCATATCGCACCTACTGTGTGAATGCGACGCGTTGGCTGGACTGAGGATGGGTCTGATGGGATTGGCATATCCAAACCCTGAAGACTTCAGGCTTCGCCCTCTGCGGCTAATGCAGTACATTCATAAGGAGATAGCTAAAGGTTAAATCTTGGGGCCGACACAAAAGATCCCATTGGGTCGAAGTGTCGACGGTCTGCACTGACTGGCCCCCACACATGAGATAAGATAAGATAAGTGGTCGCCTCGCCACGGCGCCGAGTGTTATGGGTTCGAATCCCACACGGGACAAAACTTTGTGTGATCCACAAATGGTTGTTCCGAGTCTGGATGTAATAATAATAGAATCCTCCAGAGCGTATTTCGATTCACGGTGTGGCCGTCACACTTAACTTAGGCTAGCCATCAGGCATCATATGGCACAAGATTTTACACAAAACAAAAAAAAAAACTATAGCAATATATTGCCAAAGTAATCTACTATTAGTTTGCGTAGTAACGGTCTAACAAGTAAATAGAATTATAACTTAACTATGTAAGGAAGCTATCGCGGAAAAAAAAACGATATGTAAACATGGACTAATAAATCCACTGAGTCGTCATTTGCATGCGCTCGCGCAGTACACGCCAATTCATGCGACCAAGTTTTTTATACAATGTAGATGCTCTATTTCTTTCGCGTTTTCGAGGACTATTGGTATTTATCGGTGCGTTTTTATTATTTTCCGATAAAAGTCGATGTACCTAAATAGGAAATGAAAAAAGGAATGCTGTTGTTTAATACGGTTCAGTAGTAGATGTTTATGTTGATAGAGTTTTGCGCGTTGTAATTAAATGCAACTATGTTGTTTATTTTCGTATTTGTCTTGGGATTGCGATCATTCAGTTATATTTGCATAGGGTTATTGTTTCATAGCTAATTTTAGCACTAGGGTGAGCATGCAAATAACGGACGTAAAGAACATATTATTATAGATTTGGTACAATTAAATTTTGTGGATTCCCTAATTTCTTGTCACAAGGACACAGTGTCAAAGCGACCGACTGACTGCAACACCTGGTACATCAATGAGTTGTAAAACACTGAAATTATAATTTGATGGTGATTTAAAAGAGTTGCCTTGAGTTTCTTGCAGGTATCTTCTCATAGGCTCAACCTTTAGCCTGAATCTTGCAACTAATATAAATGTAAATTCAGTAAAGGTAACAAACTCACTAATTCCTTTGACGTTCATAAGTGTTACTTTGTGACCTAAGTTAATAAATGATTTTTGACTTTGACTTTGACTTTGACCACTTAAAATGTATGCTATTCGTGCCAACAGCCTTATTATAAATTATAGAGCAAGATGTCATTATATAATTATTTCTATTGTTTAATTGCGATATCATTGAAATTAAACTACTTATTTATCGCGTTGTTTATTTGATACTTTATTACATAATTTTGAAACTGTTACACAACTATTATATTAAACTTTACTAATATTAAGCTAAATAAATTATTAAAACTATTTATATTTAAGTTTACACTTTCCCCGACGTTTCGGTTGCTTTTCAGCAGCCATGGTCACGGGGAGACTAAGATGGTAGTTGTCTCAATGTTCCAGTATAGTTATTTCAAAGTACCCGAACATAATTTAATTATTGGTGTTTCTATTTACGCAGAATGAGCTCAAAGTATCATGAAGTCTAGCTGACAACACCGATTTTTGTGGATTCTATTTCACAAACCATTATGTCAAAGCGTAAAGGCAATGTTATAGTTATCCCGTATTTTTGCTATGGAACTTATGACGACTCATCTTTTTAACCAATTCCAAAAAAGGAGGCACATCTCTTTTTTATGTTTGTTATTTTCCCTATCGGAGGGTACAACTACTTTCCCTTTTAACTTTACTTTCCCTTGGTCCCAATTAAATCTGAAGAAAATACCACAATAAACCATAAGAGTTAAATAAAACAACGGGTTGCAAATCTTGAATATTAACGTCGTGCATTTTTGATATTTTGGAATGGTTAGGGAATAATTTTGCACGAATTGCTTTAATGATCAGTATAAAAGTACTATCATTTATGTGGTAAAATACAATATTCATTTATTGCGCTATCGTACACAAACATGACAATTATCCCTCCGTCTTAGGAATTTTCGATCAGGTCACGTGTCCTGACGCGAGTTTAGCATTTTTTACCCACACAATTTACAATTTATACATTTTAAAAGTAATACAAAGAAAAAACCGTTGAACCAACATCGATAATTACACTGCATTTTTAAAGTAATAAGTCAGTAAAGCAATCTATAGATTTCTTAGGGTAAGTGGTATCGTGACGTATGGGTAATTTTGACATCAGAGGCTTATGCGGTATCAACCCTACGAAAACTATAATAATAGTTCGTGCGAACAAACCTGAGATCTCACATCAAAACGCAAACATATGGCGCGGGCTATTATTTGGCTGCGATGCAGGGTGACAGTTCTTTATCAGTATAAGTTCGATCGGAATTGGATATCTTTCGTATACCGATCTATTTCACTATTTTGTTTTAATAAATTTTTAAGCGAAGGTCTTCTGATCAGATTCAATATATATACTCTGGAGAAAAGATATGTTGTTCACAGTACTCTATCAGATAAGAGGAATGTAATGAGAACACAAGAAGCAAAAGAGATATATTTGCCAGCAAGTTAAAACCGAAATCTCTGCTTATCCCTCCAGAATACACGAGATACTATGTGTATGTATATTCAATTATGCCATTATTTTCTGCACTTATATGTCTGCAGTGCCCGATAGGGTCAATATAGTTCTTATGGTAATGTAACACCTATATCTACATATGGAGTGCAATAATTGATTGATTGATGCCTTTAACGCACAAATAAAGATATAAACTTTATTCTCCGTCTATGCTTTTACGATTGAGTTATCATATTTTATTATACTAAGTATCCCTTGGGAACAACACGTTTTTTGGATGAAAGATATTTATGTCCTTTTCTGCAACTCTAGCTGTATAGGAAATTTCATGATGATTGGTCAAGCAGTTCTGGGGTTAATGCGTAACAAACAAACAAACTCACATTCGCCTTTATTATTATTATACCATACTAGATTTTGCTTGCGACTTTGCTCGTGTAAATGCAGGTAATGTTACGTTATTAGTAGTACTTTTTTCTGGATAAAAGGTACCTTATACCCGTTTCTGTTCCTCTGAAAATGTGTATGTCAAATTTCATGAAGATCGGTCGAGTACTTCAGGATTAGCGTAATAAACAAACTCACATTCATATTTATAATATTAGTTAGGATTGAAATTGCAAGACCGTGCCAAATAAAGCTTTAATATATGGCCACCCTTGCCCTGCACATACGCAACATAATAAAGGTAATTATTGATAGTGTTGGCACACGGCGGAATGTCAGGTGGTAATAAACGTCTGCATAGGTACTATTGTGTTAATCAGTGTGTTAGCAAATGTGTAAGAAACTCGTTATGTACTGAGGTGGGCTTGTTAGCGCATGTTTGAACAAAGCTATGTAAGAAATCAGGTAATTTAATTAATTATTTTACTTATGTTTATGTATATCTTCTTCAATTTATCTTATCTTATGTGGGGGCCAGTCAGTGCAGACCGGCGACACTTCGACCCAGTGAGATCTTTTGTGTCGACACTCTCCCAATAACGACTGCCATAGATGTTCATGGCAGCCGGGACCAACGGCTTAACGTGCTCTCCGAGGCATGGAGCAGGCGATAATTGTCAATCAATACGCACATAATTTCGAAAAGTTATATAACTTCCGAAAGTCAGAGGTGCGCGACGTGGGTTCGAACCCGAAACCCTCTGCATTGCAGTCTGTTGGTCTCCCCACTGAGCTATCGCTGCTCTTCTTCAATTTAAGAGCCAAGCTTTTTACGGTGGAGTCTCTTCCATAATGTCCTATCTTCAGCCAGCACTTTGACTTCTTGGTACGACATAACTTTTACCTTTTCTTTCACTTGATCTATGAACGTCCTCCTTGGGCTTCCTCTTCTGCCTTCTATTTTTTCTTACAAGATGTTTCTTATAAAAGTAACATTTCGTATCAAATGGCCCAACATTTTTCCTCTTCTGTTCTCTATTGTTTTTAGAATATGTCTCTTTTCCTTTACCAAGTCTATATGTTTTAAAGTTTTCAGCAGCAGTGGCGGCATGAGCCAATTGATTTTTGGTTGGCATGCCATCTATTGACAGATTAAAAGAATTAGGCAGAGAAGTAGGTGGGGTGTAGCTAATCAGCTTATCCGAAAATAACTCCACTCCAGTTAACAAAAATATCGTAACCTATCTAACTATCGTAACTATCCTTCTGTAATATTTCTAGAGTGACTAAGGTATAATAATATAGGTTTCTTAAGAAGGTGCGATATATAGGTATATAAGTTTCTTTCGTTCTTACCGACGGCCGTGTATGAGGAATGTGTAAAAAGTGAATGAAGGCAGAGAAGTGTGTCAGGATCGTAGCAAATGGAAATCCGTAGTCTCTGCCTATCCCTCTGGGTAACAGGCGTGAATCTATGTATGTATGTAAGAAGGTGCTGTGCGTTTAGCAAGGAACCGATAGGTAATTGTTACCCCTTGTGTAGTCGCAGTACAACCATTTTTTGTAGAGTCGGCAACGCGAGAATTATATCCAGTGGTCAATGCCCACGAACTAGACTTTTTTGACTAATATTCATACTTATGTAGTAATATAATGTCGTTTGAAATCGTTTAAAATACATCTGTTATTTCATTTCCGCGCAGGTCTTTGAAATTAAACTTCTTTATACGAATTGTAAAAATATTACTTTTAATATTTATAGTATTTATATTTAAACTTTCCCCGACGTTTCGACATACATTTATGTCTTTTATAAAATATTATGATGGGATAAAAAGAGGTATAGCCAAACATGTGAGACTGCCGAATTTTCACATACCGGAGAAAATACATTTAAATTTTACTATGTTTACGCCACGGCGAAAAGGAAGTAACACAGTTACTGAGTTTCCTATTTACAGAAATCTGTCGCGTCTGTTTTCTGTAAGAGCTTAATATTTTCTTGGGCCAGCCATTATACTCATTACCAAATAATGGGATATGGCGGTCTCTACTCGGCAAAACAGCGACGTAAAGGTGGACTTTTTGAGTCGCTATTTCGCCAGCACACAGGGCAAATATCACTTTGGGCCTTTGCTGGTAACATGCTGGAGTGTGATTGAAACCTTATTTACTATTGAAACTCAACAAAAGGTGTAGGGTGTTCCAGGTTTAAAGTATAAAGTATATTTTAAACACATCTTTTGCTCTAGCAATATCTGATAATTTGAACAATTTGCATTTCTAAGTCGCGGAGGACTCCAATAAAGGTCATCCAGACGCCGAACAACCCATTGTTTTTCTTTACAGAAAATCCGTAGTAATCAAACCACAATTTGCAAAAGGAAAACACCATACACAAACCATAATCTAACGGAAGGCAAACGATGGAAACAGGACTAACAAGGCATATACTATTACTAGATGTTCCCGCGGTTTCACCCGCGCTTATCGTTACTGCGACGCCCCCGTGGTCGTAGCGTGATGTTATATAAATAGGCCTTCCTCAATAAATAGGCTATCCAACACTAAAAGAATTTTTCAAATTGAACCAGTAGTAATCACGCAGAATAAACCAGGAGAAACATCGTTTGTACTATGTCTGTAATGGGTAATTATTTTGCTGCAATGTTATTTTAAAACTGCGATATCTCCTAAGATATTCATTGAAATCGAATGATGTAAAGGGCAATTTTGTTTTAAATTAAATACTTGTGATGAATAACGTATTTATTTGGATAAGGATTAATATCATGTTTATAAAAATACCCTTGCAAATAATGCATTATTTTAGAACAAATTTCGTTAGCATAAAAATGGTTATAGTGAGCCAACCTTAAAAGATAGACATATGCTGTCGCGGACTTCTTTTTAGAACTTTTAAAGGGGAACAATTCTGTCATACATTATTTTTGCGAAACTTTAACTGTTTACGCAGCGCACGCAGCGGAAGCTCTCAAAAGGAAAAAATAACCTCCGATTTTGAAACATTCTTTATTGGTGCTCCGCTCCTATTGATCTTAGCGTGATGATATATAGCCTATAGCCTTCCTCGATAAATGGGCTATCTAACACTGAAAGAATTTTTAAAATCAGACCAGTAGTTCCTGAGATTAGCGCGTTCAAGTAAACAAACAAACAAACAAACTCTTCAGCTTTATAATATTATAGTATAGATTTATCTATAAATTGCCCCTAGATACGATAATAAGGTAAATTCCTATCTCTCCCATTCCTTTCTTTTCATTTAATTCCTTTTCCTTAGAGACAGCAATAATATAGTCTGGCAGTGCAACGATCAAAGACTTTTTAGTTTTATTTGTATGTCAACTTCATTATATAAAAAATGGATAACTAATCGAACGAAATAGGTATCTCATGATCGTAGTAAGAAATGAGTAGTCTGTACCCTTGCGAGAGATACACGCGAGCCTAAATGTAATGTGAATAGTGTAAAAAGAAATTTGGTTTTTAAGCAAATATTTAAAAGACTTATTAAAACCCACCGCCTTGTATTTCAACGAGGATTTCCACCCAATGTTAATGATCATCATATCGTGATCACATCGCATCATTAGCAGACGGAGATCGCAGACAGGTGCAAACTCTCACTTTTGAAGAATAAACAAGATTTTAAAATACAAAAGAAATCTGAACATCGATCGATTGAAACTTATGTCCACGGGTGGAGGTAGTTAGTGGGCCGCTAATTCAGTCGTTCTCGTTTTATTTATGTCTTCATACAAGCCGCCGATAGCCCCTAATTATGCCGCCGACACAAAAACGCTAATCGCGCATCGTACACATACGGGCGCACCCTTAAAAACGATTTACAACATCCCATATTTACTGCAAACTCATCTTTAATTCTACAAACACAAAGTCTAATTTCCAATGCATTCCAATTTACTTACAACATTTCTAAAGTGCAGTTCTAAATTTAAATTGTAAACGTAATGTCTTATACAATGTAAATAACTCCACTGCAAAATCAACCTTAACTTTCTTCACACACAATTGAAATTCAAACAGACGAACTGGCAAAAGCAGTTACACCATTCTCCTAATTCAAATTCATACCACAACACCTAATCGAAATTGAACCTTAAGATTTTAGTAGAAGGTTGGTTTTTAATTGTGATAGAGATGCAGATACAGGCTGATTTTATTCGAGGATGTCGCGATGCGCAGGCAAAGCGTTAATGAGCGCGGGTTCGTTCAGATTCCTTAGCAGCAATGTTAGTGTATCGGCTTTTGTCGGCTCGACGCGCAAACTTTTTGCGATCCCCACTGATAACAATGCGCGGGACGAGGCAGATAACTGCAGATGTGATAATGCGCAAGTTAATTAATTAATGTTTTGCGCTAACATAGTTATTATTAGAACGAGATTTTGAGTTAAGCAAGTAGGGGTGAGGTTAATGTTGTAGCTTAACGGTTTAAGTAAATTGCTGAACATGCGTCATTTGAAGTTGGTATTCGCAATTTAGTGTTGGTATCAGTACCGACACTAAACTTCTAACAAAATCCTAACTAATATTATAAAAGCGAAAATGAGTTTGTTTGTTTATTACCTTTTCACGCCTAAACCATTGAACCGATCATCCTGAAATTTTGCATATACGTTGACAGGTGTACAGAAACGGACATAGGCTTTCATCCCGAAAAAAATTACTTTTCCCGAGGAAAACAATAATAACGTTCTTATGATAATAGATGGCGCCACGTGTCTTTCGAATCATGATTGAATTATATTATTACATGCAGAGTATTGAATTGATTGTCAAATTCTAAATTAACGCGAGCGAAGCCGCGGGCAAAAGCTAGTACGTAATAAGTCTTAGTAAGAGTTCGGGTTCTTACTAGTACTAATAAATATAACCTACAACCTTTTTATTTTTTACAATAATAGTGCTCTTTTCAAACTCTTAGCTAAGTGTCATGCTTGTGTTGGGAGTCGGTTTATGTTCGTAGTGCAATTGATTGAATGAATGCAGAGTGATGTAAGTCGTCGCTTCGCCAGTACCACTGCGCTGAGTATTGTAAGTTCGATCCCCATGCGAGACGAAAAAAATTGTGTGCTCAGCAACTATTTCTGCCGAGTTTGGGTGTTATTGTATCCATTGTTTGAATTATTGTTAATTCCTCCGCAATACAGGCATTATTAAGAGTACGAGAGTTGTCTTTTCTTTAACAGGAAAGAGTATTTATAACAGATGATTCTTTAACCTATAACTTAATAAAAATTAGTATATTATTGTAGTATGAAGTATATGTACTGTTTACGATGCGCTGGGGCTCACCTATCCTTGATGGACATATATAATAAATAAAGAGAAAAAGAAAAAAAAGCAGGAAAGAGGATGGCGATTGAACACAAACTCTCGATTGCAAGCTCGATGCCTTAACCATCGGGCTATCGCCACTGACTAAACATGTACCTACTTGTTGAAATATGCGCGTAAAAGGCCTCTACCTATCCAATAAATGGGCGTAATCGTCTATTGCAGATCACCGGCTGCTAATGAAAACATTCTAACAGTAAAACACAATAACACCTTGCCCGTTTCAGGAGTCGAAGCCGGAACCACGCTAGCGGTCGAAAATATAATCGCAATCTTATGTCACGGCGCCAACGAGGCACGCTTCTGTTTTATTAATTAACATTAAGCATTAATTATTGTCTAATTAATTCGGTTTTGTCATGCAATCACTATAAATTATAACACAAAGTGTTAATTAGGATACTTAATTTAATTATTAAGGAGAATCCCCTTTAAAAGAAATAATGTATTGGATAAATTATTTCATTTATCTTATTTTATGTCAGAAGTTTTCAAGCCGCTTGAAGGTTTGATTTGACAGGTATCTACTGATATGTGAATTATAAAATTAATATTTCTTTTATAATTTTAGTATTCATTTCAATATTTTTTTATTTATTTGAGTGGTAGAGTCCGCCGATGCCAATTAGGTGGTGGAGAGTAAGCCAGCAGAAAAGCGGCAGGACTTTTACTGGGTTCGATTGCCGGATGAAGAGGAAGTGTTATTGCCCGACCCGTCAATACACAAAGAATACTAATATCAGAATGTAGAATGTAGGTATTTTTTATCCCAAGCGGAGTTTGTAGGTACTCGCAATATTTTGGTGTGGCGATGGCGTAGCGACCAAGTAAACTTTAAAACCATTACATTATCGTGCAATCAATATGCATTATACAGGTTGTCCCGTAATTAATGGATAACCTTGAAATGCCTATAGTAGAACTGATGGCCGTTTAAAAAAATATATAAAAAAATTAAAAAGATATTAAAAAAGTGCAATAGCTAGTCATACTTTTGACTGTCTATCTATTAGCATAATTAGTGTTTAATAATAAAACAACAAAAAACCGATGGAATTCATTCATTTATGGTCGTAGTGTACAAGAAAGGTAAATATGGTAATTAAAAAAATAATCATATCTCAGGTAGTAGTTAGGATAGATTTTTTTCATATTTTTTTTCTGAACGGCCATCAGCTCTACTATAAGACATTTCAAGGTTATTCATTAATTACAAGACAAACTGTATATAGAGACTGTATGTCTGTATATCGCCGAAAGAGGTGTATTATAACTACATTTTACCGCCTAGGTATTAGGTTCAACATAATTGCAGACGATTTTATACCTGCCTACAGGACGCATTGCTAGTAGTCTGTGTGGCTACAAAGAATTTTGTGTTAAATAAAATCCAATAACATTATGTCCGATCTACGAATTGAACCTCAGACCTGTTGATCAACCACGAACTTATAATAATAATAATATATTTATTGATTACAGTAGTAAAACATGAATATAGTCCATAAAGTACTTAATATAGGTAATATGGGTGCCTGTACTAGGGTAAACCTGCGCCACAGGCGTTAAAGGCACTTACAATATACTACTAGGAACTAAGTTACATACAATTAGCCATACTTATTATATAAATATATGCAAAAATAGGCCAAAATTATAATAATTACCATGGAACTTGTTATTACTTATTTAACAACAATCAACAAATCTTCAGTATCCTCATAATTTAAAGTTTTAAGTACCGACAGACTATCCGCTTACGTCACTTATGACACGGGACTAACTAGGCAGGCTTTCTTGCCATAATATATTTTTTAATCATATGTGAGGATGGTATCCTTGGGATCGAATTTGAGACCTCTGGGTCTCAGTTGTGTGACTGTGTTCTTAAACAAGATAGGTACTAAAAATAAAACTACTATATACGGATTTTATCGCGTTGTTTATTTGACACTTTATTACAAAATTTTGAAAAACTGTTACACTACTATAATCACTATTAAACTTTACTAATTTTTAAGCTTATTAAATTATAATTAAATTATTGAAACTATTAAAACTATTTATACTAGCTATTATACTATTTATATTTATGTTAACACTAAATAAATAATAAACAACGCGATAAAATCCGTATATAGTAGTTTAATTTCAATGAATAACATTCGCGTAAACAGAAGACAATATTACTAAAAATAATTTAAAGAAAAACTGTCTGAAAGGCTAAGGCAAGGCAAAGTGCATTGTAACACTTTTTAAATGTCGTAGTGGTTTAAGTTTTTTTAATGTGTACATTTGAAACGTGGCATTTGTGGCGCAGGGCTGTCACTTGTTATTAAATATGTATGTATCCTCTTAAAAAATGTACATAATATTTACATGATATTGTGAAAGCTTTCGTGTTTTTCAGAAATAAAAATATGTTCTCTTTCTTTGTTTCTTCTTTCTCTGAGACTGCTACTGCACCGAGTCTTGTGGATTCGATATCCACACGGGCCAGAAAGGGGCATGCAAGTATCAGGCCCAGAGTTGCACAAGAAATTGGCTATATTACAAAAATATATTACCTAATATGTATCCTAGTTCTTCCTTGTATTTAGTATTCTGTACAAGTCGGTAATATTTTCTAAAATATTAAACAAGAAAACGACTAAACTATGTAATGGAACTCTCAAGCAAGTACATTATTAACGTAAAAATGTTGCATTTACCTACATAAAATAAGTTGACAGGTAATTAATCGAAATAGTCATTTACCATTGCTATATTACATAATTATTATTTTATTGAAATTAAACTTCTATATACGGATTTTAACGTATATAGTAGTTTAATTTCAATGAATAACATTCGCGTAAACAGAAGACAATTATTATATTAATCATTAATTTAATTTTTTATACAAAAGTAGGTAATATAAAAGGTAATAATAATTATTATTTTTATCTTTGCAAGATTGCATCGATTAACTTAAAGTAATGTCTATTGTCGATGGATCAAGGTTTTGTGCTTATTATGGCAACACCATCTCTAACTTGTCAGACGCCGGATAATGTCAATGTCTATATCATTGCTTGTTTTATAACTCCGTCGTAACGGTTAGTGTTTATTTATTGCGGTTAATATCCACGACTTTTACCTATAAGCTATAAAACTGCAATGTATTCTGTTTTATTTCATTCCTAATTGATTGTAGTCATAAATAAATTAAAATAATGTATAAAATGATAAATTACATATTTAATATAAAGTTTTTGTAAATCATTTCTTTTGTTAATTATTATTAATTATTGGCATTGCTTATTACTATTATCATTAGCCTTTATAGGTGTGCTCTATGGGCCCGAATTACTATGGCGTCTTGGCATGCCCCTTTGTTCCAAGTCTGGATTTTCTTTGTGTCCGTTTAAACGTTTGTAAAGTCCCCGTGACACAGGATTTATTCCTAGTGCGGTAGTTATATCCTTACTAGTCTTTACTTCCTTACTATATCGATACTATTGTCTAGTATCCATAGTACAAGCTCTGCTTAGTTTGGGCTAGATGGTGTTGTGTGTATGTGGTAGAATATTATTATTATTATTATACTAATATTATAAAGCTGAAGAGTTTGTTTGTTTGTTTGTTTGAACGCGCTAATCTCAGGAACTACTGGTCCGAATTGAAAAATTTCTTTTAGTGTTGGGTAGCTCATTTATCGAGGAACGCTATATAACATCACGTTACGACCCACGGGGGTGGTGCAGTAATCATAAACGCGGGTGAAACCGCGGGCACATCGAGTAGCATTATAAATTCGAGAGTAACTTTGTATTAACTCTGTCTGTTACCTATTCACGGCTAAACCACTCAACCGATTTAGATGAAATTTGATATCGAGGTAGTTTAAGAACTGGGAAAGGATATAGGCTACTTTTTATTGATGTAGGTATCAAGAGGGCAGAGCCGCGCGCAAAAGCTAAGTTTTAATAAAAACACAACATCTGTCATATTCTAGTTACAGTATCTCTATGACCAAATTTTTTGTAACATATTGTAGAAGGAACAAGTAAATGTTGTTTAACTGACGCAATACTGAAACTGTATTGAATAGTTTTCGAATGTTCGTTTTGCGGAGGTCGGCATCCACTTTCGTAATAGAAGTCGCATTTTCGATACCTATACACGAATAATGTAATATATGCCTTATATCCGATAAAAGGCTGTGGTGGTGTGTTTAGTAGGTCTATACAGTCAAACGTGTAACAATAAGGTGTGGTCATATTATACGATCGTTTATAGCAATGTTTATATTTGGCGGCCTCGATGGCGTAGTGTTTAGTGTAACCGACTGCCACGACTGAGGTCGCGGGTTCGATTCCCGCATAAGTCAAACATTTGTGTCCATGGACATGGATGTTTGTCTTGGTCTGGGTATTTATAATATTTATGTATATACAAAAAAAGTATATATGTATGTTTATCCATTGTCGAGTACCCATAATACAAGATCTGCTTAGTTTCGGCTAGATGGTGTTGTGTGTATGTGATAGAATATTATATTATTATAAATTATATTATAATACAGTTAGAACATTTTAGAGTTAGTATATTTGAGTGTACCGGACAGATATGTGTGGCGGCGACGTAGGCCTCAGCTGCTGGCTGTACCTCGTGGCGCACTAATCTGTTGAATGAGGCGCCCCTGACGCGAGCGCTTCGCACTCCTAACCTTGTAGCAGAGGAGATGGACATGTTTGCTTGTACACTGAGTGTATTCACAAGGATAACATTATATATAATAAGTTTTAGAAAATAAGTTGTTATATTATTCGGATTGCTTCACTATTGCATTGGGTTTGCCTGTAATAATAATTGTAAGTGATGACTATATAAATAAATAAATAAAACTAAAAAAAAAAAAAAATTGCGGAAAAATGCATGCTGCAAGTGAAATGATAATAATATTATATCAGCCTATTTTCAGAATTGTTATTGTGAAGACCTTCACACACGAGATTATAAAGTAACAATAATCATATCAGCTCTGAATATAAACTGTCCCGCTGCTAGACAGGTCCCTTCTTTGTGTGAGAAGGGTTAGGCTCTAGCACTATACGAGCTTATAGCACTCAAATGATTAACCATTGTCTTTCTGAAAAGGTTTACCAAGTGGGCTACCGATGCGCTTAGGGAGACGCTGTCAGTAGGGAATGAATGTTATTATTTTTATTTGCTCGTCAAAATGACCACACTCCACCTGATGGTAAGCAGTCGTATGGTCTAAGAGCAGTGGCCTCCACACCGCCCTCATAGCAGCCGAGGCGATGTTGAGGTCTCTACTTTGACGGCCTGAGAAGGTGCTTTTTCACGACCCGCTTAAAGGACCCAGGATTGAAGGAAAAAGAAAACACGTGCCTTGGCAGAGAATTCCATGCCTTGGTCGTTTGGCAGAGGTATGAGGACCCAAACTTTTTGTTTTTGTGTTCTGTGTGCTGGCAGGGCAATAATTTTGTCTGTATTGTTAGCAACGTGCGAGTAATTCGCCCAGTTCCTACTGTAAAGAGCCATGCAAGTGTAGAATAGTAGTAGAGCCTCGTTGATTTCAGCATGAATGGACCGGCTCGACCGGGGAAGGACTACCCTCTCACAGAATATCGACGTAAAATAGCAGTGTTCCTACTGTTGTGTTTCGTTTGGTGAGTGAGAGTGCCGTAGGCCCAATCACCCTCTTTCCCCCTTCCCGTTCCTTCTCCTTCCCACTTCTTTTTATTCCTAAAGGGTCGGCAATGCGTAAGTGATGCCTCTGGTGTTGCAGGCGTCCATAGTCTACGGTGACCACTTACCATCAGGTGGGCCGTATGCTTGTTTGCCACATTAGACGTAATATTTTCTATTCGAAATTCCTAACATAGATTTTGAAATGTATTTGGTAGAAGACACTTACGTTGTTGTCCATTAACTGGTATTTAAAACATGTGGGTGATGTAATGTGGGTATAATATTTAAGTCCCCTCGAGAGTAAAAGATAGACTAGTCCTTCAGATTTCTTAAAAAAATAAGAGTATGAGAAATGTATATATATACATTACGCTACATAAACCAGATTTATAACACAATAATCAGCATCCAAATCTCCAGCATGGAGTGGTAAGTGCGTATCAAGTCGTATCTTAAGGAATGGAGTCATTACACCTTCCGAACGAGTCCGAGGCCCTTAATTACGATACATAAGTCAGGCGGGACGTGTTTGTTTCACTCTTTGCGCTAATTTGTTTTAGTGTTATCTGATCCTGGAGGCTGTAGGGTTGGAAGCCGAATGTATATTTAGGTAGAGGGACAGAAGCCATCTTGAAAATTTCTGCCAACTATTGATTTTAATTTTAGAGTTGGCATAATTTAATTTCAAATAGACTTTGTCTGGTTTTATTTTTATTGTGATGTAGCGAACCGCTCCGGCTTCGTATGGGTAGTAAAAAACAAATGATACACCTAATCTTCCTCATGAATCACTCTGAACTCTTTCTTTTATGAAAACCGCATAAAAATCCTTTAAGTAGATTTTGAGTTTATTGCGTACAGATAGACAGACACGGTGAGGGACTTTGTTTTATAATATGTTGTGAATAAGCTTGCCTTTTAAGACAAGCAACCTGAAATTAAACGATATTGTGGTCAATGATGAAGCACGTTTGGTTAGAACACACATGTAACTAAAATTAAAAAAAAATATATATTATATAGTGTCTTAACTAAGACACTTTTCTAATTGGCTTAAGTTGTAAATGTAATAAAACAGCTTTAGTCTTTTGAGGTGAAATGCTATCGCTCAGCACATACGTTGCTTTAAAACTACCGCATAGATTATATTATTCATGAACTTTGCATTCCGTATTTCGTAGTCTTTTCGACCAGTTTGCCTCATAAGCTAATGTGAGGGTGTTTTATGTTAGTCCTTTGATAGGCCACCTACTCATATTAGTATCATACGACTTAACAAAAAGGTCAACATATTACAGCTTATCGGATTATAGTATTATGATTCACTTTTGTTTGGCCTTTAAAATTGTTTTGACAACCCTATCCACAGTGTGCTAACCACAAATCTACACTTCGACATGATATTAATTTCTACCAATCGATTGCGGTGTTTTTGTACCTGCAGCTATCGAAATTAAGATCAAATAACGCAATGTAATGATTACAATGTAATAATGTCATCGCAGAATTTTATAAACTTTTGCATGACGTAATTATTATGATATTTTTGTGAATTACCACAATTTACTGTTTATCGTTGATAAGGATGATGAATGATTTCAGTTTTGCCCAATGAATGGTAAATATGTTATTATTTAATATTTTGTATAACCTATATAATCGTCTGAAATCAAGGAAGTTGATGAATTCTGAATAAAATTGATAAGATCTATACATTCAAGAAGGCTGCAATGCAAATGGAAGAAATAACAATTCAGCACACAGGGATATGAATTAATTAAGAATTTTCACATAATGTTGAAGTCTGCAGCAGGCATGATTCTTGACTCTACAAAACCAGGTAGTTTTAAGACAAAAGTCATTTATTCATTCAGATCAGAAAGTAACGCTTATGGACGCTAAAGTTTATTGAATAGTGTTTTATACTAAAGTTACATTCATATTATTTGCTAGGTTTGTTTATTTATTTTGCTTCTGTTTCTTTTTTGATTTTTTTTGTTTGTTATATATTATTTGTTATTATTTATTATTTGCAAAGAGTTGAGCCTATGAAAAGATATTTCTACCATATCAGGTAACATAACGATGCCCATGAGTTTAGTTACCTTAGGACCATCAATTGGAGGCTAGCTCGTCTGCCGTCAAATATAATAATAGTAAAATACGCGCAAAATATATTTAAATGTTCATAATAAGATCCATACATTTGTTGTTAAAAACTGTTCAAATTAGAGTTTTCAACATACTGACAACTTAAATCAGAAATTATAATTTGATTTTGACATTGTCCTCAATATTCATTGATATCTATTACTGCATCGAATAAAGAAAATTGTAGGTACCAGAAAAACAAACTGGACACACGCATATACAAAACAAAATCATACACACGCACACTTGGCATATTGCGGCAGATGTCCATTTCCTTCAGAAGATCGGGTACTTCGTCGTTTGACACCACGAGTTATTGACACCACGGTGTGAATCGCACAAGGACGTTTTTTGAGTTGGCTGTTTCGGACCATTTTCATATTAACTAATTACTTAAAAAGTAGTTTAGTAATGTGTGGGCGAATTTTTAATGCGTTACCTAGTAGTTACAAGCAAATGCCTACTCACAGATTTTGCAAGAAATTCAAAGACTGGCTAATTGATAAATCCTTTTACTCAATAAAAGATTACTTTGATGGTTGTCGAAAATAAATGTAAATTGTAGTAAAAGCGTAATATATGTGCATGTGTATATAACAATTTATTAGTCTATCAATAATTTACAAATTAAGAATAATTTATGATGTTAATGTTTTTGATTTTAATTAAGATTTGCATGTCACAGTTTGACAAAATGTATATGGCTCCAATTATATAATATTCCAACTTATGTACCTACATTTTATGCAAATAAAAATATTCTATTCTATTCTATTCTATTAATTTTGTACCATGGTGTGAAACGACGAATGTCTTTTTTGCCTTCGTCGTTTCACACCGTGGTGCGAAACAGCGAAGACTCTTTTTGACATCGTTGATTCGGACCCTAAAACCCTTTGACTTTTGTTTTCCGTTGTCAGACCTTATTCAGAAGTCACTGCTTTGCCCGCAGAATCACTAATAATTATCGCCTGTACTTATGCGGCCATTCCTATTTACAATTAGTGATAAGTTGTTGCTGGTGTTGCAAGACTGTGCTAACTGCTTACCATCAAGCGAGCTGTGTATTTCTCGATGAGTGCAATCTGGATATCTTTAAGTCGCGAGTGAATAAGTATCTTCTAGGCAAGCGTGCTCCATCGTCGACTGCATCGTCACTTAACATCAGGTTAGATTTCGGTCAAACGCAAGCCTATTACAAATTACAAAAAAAAACGATTACGTTAAATAAAAAAACATACATGTATACATAATATGTGTTTTAATTCATTATTTAAAAGGTGATATCAGAATCGAACCAAATTGATACATTAGCACTGGTGAGCCGAACCGACTATTTAAACCACAGCGCCATTCCTGCAAATATCTTAATTTCTTCTTTGTGCTATATTTATTTTCGTTATTGCAATTCTGCTAAATAGTGTAACTTTTTTTTGCAACGAGCATGTTAGTAAAAGCATTTAATATTGATAAGTTTTACAAAACACTTTAAAACCTTTCCGAATCCAAAACTATGCCCAGCTAATTATGTACCCATGGATCTAGCTAGAGTCCAAAAGGTACAATGACTGATACAAATTATTAATTACTAGCTTTTGCCCGCGGCTTCGCTCGCGTTAATTTAAAATTTGACAATCAATTCGGGTTATACTCTGCTTGTAATAATTAATATAATTCAATCATGATTCGAAAGACACGTGGCGCCATCTATTATCGTAAGAACGTTATTATTGTTTTCCTCGGGAACAGTATTTTTTTCGGGATGAAAGGTAGCCTATGTCCCTTTCTGTACACCTGTCAACTTATATACAAAATTTCAGGATGATCGGTTCAGTGGTTTAGGCGTGAGAAGGTAACGAACAAACAAACAAACAAATTCATTTTCGTTTTTATAATATTACTAGTTTTTACCCGCGGCTTCGCTCGCTTAATGTAGGTTAGGTTAGGTTAGGTTTGCAACAGTTCTTTTTTCTGGATGAAAGGTACCCTATGTCCTATTCTGTACCCCTGACAACGTGTATGTAAAATTTCATGTTGATCGGTTGAGTAGGCCGTGAAAGCGTAACAAACAAACAAACAATCAAACTCATTTTCGCATTTATAATATTAGTAAGGATTTATTAGGAAGGATACTCGGATCAAATCCTCTCTATGGCTGAACTTTCTTAATTAGCATTATGCCTTATAAAGCTCTGTATGAAACAACGTAATTGAATTCCTATTTCCAAATATAGGTAGTCATGATGTATGCGATTACTATATTCCTGTCTCAGTGTTGCAACTGTTGCAAGCACAGCAATCCTTTCTCCTTATTCGATATGACTTTGGTCGATGGCGCGTTAGCTTAAGGTCGGGATTCCACCAAAGCAGAGGTGTGTGCGGTGTGCTGTGTGTTGTGCGAGAAGAGATGTTTTTCAGCTCGGGGGACTCCACCAAAGCGGAGATGTGCGCGGTGTGCTGTGTGCTGTGCGAGAAGAGATGTTTTTCAGCAAGCAAGATGGCCGGCCGGCGCGCGCGCGGGGCTCTGCGGGTTGCTGGCGGGCGAGAGGGAGGAGGGTGACATGGCTCACTGCACGCCGCTCACATCTTTCGTCTCCACTGCGCGTCGTCCGCGCACAGTTCACATCTCCGCTTCCATCGCGCCATACAAATATTACACATCTCCGCACAGCGATCTCAACTGAAGCTGAGCGGAGAGGAGATGTGTCAATAACACAATTCTATTGGTTGTTTAAAAAACATCTCCTCTCCGCTCGTCTCGTCTCCGCTTTGGTGGAGTCCCGGCCTAAGAGATTATCTTGCAATGTGCGAAGTGTTGTGGGTTCAATTTCCGCACTAAATAAATTAATGTGTGATCCATGAGTAGTATATGAGTACTTTCTAACCTTTGCGGGAATTGTCTATGTAAAATACATCCATAATTACACGCTTTGCATATTCCTAAAGAGGTTCGCAGAGGTGTATAACACCGTCAATTGTGTGGCCCTAAGTTACTTGCAGTATTCTTCTCATAGACTTAACTCTTTGCCTGAACCTAACAATTAAGCTAAATTTAGCTTCAGTAACTTAGTAAATTCACTAACCCATATATTTTGACGTTCATAAGTGTTATTTTGTTACCTAAATATATGAATGATTTTTTACTTTGACATTTCAACGATAATGTTTTCGGGCCTCTCATACTAAAGGGCAAGCGTATTGCCTACCAGATGCAGTTACAGACTCTGAGAGGATTTGTTCACAGAAAAACCCAATAACATGTGCTTAATCTGGGATTTGAATCTGAATCTTCACGCACAGCAGTTGCACTCACTACCTCACATCTATATAAAAATAAAAATAAAATTCGACTCTGGCAACACGCAGCTGATACAGTTTCACATCTAACTAAACAGGCAAAGGAATCATGTATTCAGCCTACTTTTTTTTAAATACGGCGTTCAAATATGGAATACATAACATGGTCTGTATCCGGAGATATCATAATTAAGTCCCGTGGCGGCGTGTTCAAATTAAATTATGTTGGAATTAAAGGTTATTGTGGGTATAAATCGGCGCGGGCGCACGGGCGCGGCCGCGCAGGCGCCGCCGTTACGCGCGCGGTGATGTATCGCCCGACACACCTATGCGATACCGGCGGAACGATGGTCGTGGTATAAGTTGAACACTTTAAGATTTTTTTAGAATTTTGATGACGATGTAGCTACGAATTAAAAATCAAACTGAACTAAAAAATATATACAAATTTAAATTGCCTCCATACTTTAAAATTATTACATAATTATGTTACATGCTTTTTTAGCAGTAATATTTAAAGGTAATTGATATTATTACAGTTCTAAAATACAGAATAATAATAAGGATTTATAATTATTAAAACCACCAACCATCTGCCTCAAGCGTATTCTTGAGTACTTCGGACACATTGCCAGAAAAGACGGAGACAATCTCGAAAAACTAGTGGTCACTGGCAAAGTGGAAGGAAAAAGAGCGAGGGGCCGCAGCCCGATGCGTTGGTCCGACCAAATTCGCACCACACACGACTCCACTATCTACGATGCTCTCCGAGTGGCTGGAGATAGATCAAGATGGCGTAACATCGTGAGAAGATTAATGGATGGACGAGGTCACGACCCTCAGACGTGAGGAATACGACTGACGTAGGAGGAATTTTTAAAATATGTACATTTACAAATTTATTTAACATACAGCTACTTATGTTGCTCACTGTACATCTTAATTTTTTCTTACCCTGGTGACGGCTTCGGCATCGGATAAGTATTATTCCTGATATTCCAAGCGATCATAAGCGGTCACTATCGCTTACCACCAGGCGGGACTGCTTATTCACTGTATAAAAATAACGAAATCGATTCCACAAGACATGGAAAATTAACCTTAGCTGTAGATTAGTTCATAAACAGAACCAAACCGCCCTGATTATATAACGCTTGTGAATAAAGCAAAGGCAATCGCTATAAGACTCCAACTTGGTCACCCATCTAAATGAAAATACAGCTTAATCTGCGCGCCGCTTCCATTTAGCCCTGTTTGTTTTATTTGTACGAATCAATAAACTTCGCCGAGCGTATTGGAGGCCCACTATTGCACTGTAACAGATCTCTGGCTACATCTGAACTGCTTTTTATTAACTTTATAAGTAAGTACTTTATAAGTAAGACTCTGTGAACTCGGTTCAATGGTTTTTAAATCGAGCATTTTAGTTTTAATGGATAATTAAAGGATTGAATGATAGCAGCCCTGTATTAAACTGTACCACTGTTGGCCACGGAGCTCTTCTCAGTGTGAGAAGAGTTAGGCCATAGTCCACCACGCTGGCCCAGTGCGGGATGACAGTGAATATGATGGAGAATTCTCAGACATGCAGGTTTATTTACGATATTTTCGATTACCGTTAAAGAGAGCGATATTTAAAATTAAATACGCACAATACGCCAACTCTGAAAAGTCAGAGATTCGCGCCTTGAGTTCGGACTCGACATCTCTGCGTGGCAGTCCAGCGGTCACCTACTGTGCTACGCTGCTTAATACATATTTTTTGACACTTACTTTTTTATTTTTATTACTTATATTATTATAATTATTTTAATGGAATTTGGCAAAGTTGTCTCTCTCTTCTAACTGTGTTCAGTAGCGGGTAAAAGGCTCGTCTTCTATTACGTAAAACCTAAAACATTGCTAAATAAACAGGCGCACGTTGCGCCTGTTTATCTGCCTTCTCCTCTAAGCGAACATGATTATTTACATGTTTACACTGCCGCTGTTCCGGTCCTTCTTGTTATATAATTACATACGGTAATAAGGACTGACGGATTTATTTTTAAATATCACGCACGTATAGCGCAGTGGTTTAGATAGTCGCCTCGCATCTGCCACAGCGCCGAGTATTGTGAGTTCGATCCCTACAGGGGACAAAATACTGTGGGACCCACATATAGTAGTTCCGAATCAAAGTCTTCTTTGCGTCGGTTGCTTGAGTGTTTGTAAACTCCTTCGCAACACAGGAATAGAGTGAGAGCTATCTTTAAAAGAGTATGTTATGAAAAACGACCCAAATTCTCTTTACATAATTAATGAATAACTGTTTGTATAGAATATACAAACAGTATGTAAAACGCCATCGCAATCTTCCAATGCGTCCGTAGTTCACGTTGGTAGTAGATAATTAATTTAATTACCGCCCCGTGTTGAGTATAATTCGCCCAATTATATCCTTATTAAGAAATCTCGTTGAAGCGCGAAATACGCTAATGATACTACTAATCATCATATTACTGTAAAACTTGGTATAATTGCCCTTATTAACGTGTAAATCGTAGATACCTACTCGTAAACAAGTCATCAAAACTAAATAGGTACTACACGTTCAAAAGAACTTTATTTGTAATAGAATGGTTAATGTTAATAGTTTCTCGGTAGGCCGTTCAAGATATTTTTTTATAGATACATTGAAATCACTCGATGGCGTAGTGGTTAGTGTAACCAACTGCCACGCCTGAGGTCGCGGGTTCGATTCCCGCACAAGTCAAACAGCACAGTTCAGAAGTGTAGCAGGCTGAAGTGGCAGTGGGCTGGTCATATCTGTCGCAGAACCGATGATCGTTGGAGCAGACGGGTTCTCGAGTGGAGACCACGACTCGGCAAGCGTAGTGTAGGACGCCCCCCGGTCAGATGGACCGATGACCTGAAAAAGGTGGCTGGAGGTGACTGGATGGCAAAAACGGGAGATCGGGCCTTGTGGCGCAACCTGGGGGAGGATTTCTTTATGTCCAGCAGTGGACTGCAATAGGCTGAAATGATGATGCTGATGATGACAAGTCAAACATTTGTGTGCATGTACATGGATGTTTGTCTTGGTCTGGGTGTTTCTATGTATAATATGCATGTATTTACAAAACAAAGTATTTATATATGTTTATCCATTGTCTAGTACCCATAGTACAAGCTCTGTTTAGTATGGGCTAGATGGTGTTGTGTTAGAATATTATTATTATTGAAAATATAACCGGTTGTAGCTCAATGGATAAGGCATTGTACTTGCGATCGAGAGGTCGCGGGTTCGAATCTCACCCATTGCACTACCGACGTGAACCCACTCCTAATACAAGCATTCTAGCTTAGCTAGAGAGGTTAAAAAGAGTTCTAGTAATTTGTTAAAGCAAAATTGATAGTAATCTTTAAAAAAAAAACAACGGGTTGCACTCCGGGAGTGCCGGCAGAAGTAAAACTTGAATATTAACGTTGTGCATTTTTGATATTTTGGAATGGTTAGGGAATAATTTTGCACGAATTGCTTTAATTATCAGTATAATAGTACTATCATTTATGTGGTAAACTACAATATTCATTTATTGCGCTATCGTACACAAACATGACAATTTTCCCGCCGTCTTACGAATTTTCGATCAGGTCACGTGTCCTGACGCGAGTTTAAAAATTTTTACCCATCACAAAAAAGTGCACAACGCCGCTAAAGAAATTTTCACTTTCAAAAAGTTTCTTTTTTATACAACTAATGTGGCAAACAAGCATACGGCCCACCTGATGGTAAGTGGTCACCGTAGCCTATAGCAACCCTTTAGGAAGTGGGAAGGAGAAGGAGTGGGAAGGGGGAAAGAGGGTAATTGGGCCTCAGGCACTCTCACTCACCGAACGAAGCACAACAGTAGGAATACTGCTATTTCACTTCGATATTCTGTGAGAGGATAGTCCTTCCCCGGTCGAGCCGGCCCATTCATGCTAAAACCAGCGAGACATCATACACAATTTTCAACGCGTCAGCAGTGTCGGTACAGGGTCATATATATTCACGCAATACCGAGATCAGTTTCAGACTCCGAGCTGCTACTGAGAATTTCTACACTAAAACCTAATTGCTATTTTCCGACCCGGCAATAGAATCCAAAACTACGTGTTGTCATCGCATTCATTACTATTGCGCTACTGAGACGATTTTTTTCTTAGCCTTTTGTTATGTCCCAATGCTGGGCAAAAGCCTCTCCTTTGGACTTCCAAACCACTTAGTTTAGAGACATTCCCTGCCAGTCCCTTACAAAGACGTCCAAGTCATCTCACTATCTCTGAGAGACAATTAATCAACCATAATACTGATAAAAGCAAAAAGTTTGGATCCTCATACCTCTGCCGAACGACCAAGGCATGGAATTCTCTGCCAAGGCACGTGTTTCCTTCTGCCTTCAATCCTGGGTCCTTTAAGCGGGGCGTGAAAAAGCACTTTCCCAGGCCGTCAAAGTAGAGACCTCAACATCGCGTCGGCTGCTATGAGGGCAGTGTGGAGGCCAATGCTCTTAGACCACACGACTGCTTACCATCAGGTGGAGTGTGGTCATTTTAACGAGCAAAATAAAAACAAAAAAAAAAAATAACGAAACGTATATACGAGCCTTAAGGCGGAAGATATTATAACTTACTTCTTCCTCCATTACCGATACTGATTTACTCGACAAATATCACTGCTTCCACACGAAACAATACACCCAATTACACTATAACTAAGCAATAAAACAAAATAATTATCGCTCGCTTTTCCAGCGGAGTTAACATTTCCTAACAACATTGTAATTACAAAGTAGAAGATAATTGAACAACGAGAGTGTGTAAAAAGCTAGAGAACTGCTAGCGGTGTTACTTTCATAAGATCTGCATATAATGTGGCCGGTGCAAAAACTGCGACGTGGTCCCTGAGACACGCTGCAGCGAGTTCGATGAGGCGCTCGCAAGAATATATCATACAACATAAGGCCTGGTTTATATGACTAGTTGTAAACGTGCGTTTTGATAAGAATTGTATTCAAGGTGTCCATAGTAACTCGCTTTTTGTACAGTCGAGCCACGATTTGTATTGTTGTGATTGATTTTGTTGAAAAACGCTTGACTTTTTGATCGTCACTGAGACTTTTTGGCAGTGATGACCATTGTGCGACCATTGTGTATGTAATAAAAAAAAAACAACGGGTTGCACTCCGGGAGTGCCGGCAGAAGTTAAAACTTGAATATTAGCGTTGTGCAGTTTTGATATTTGGGAATGGTTGGGGAATAATTTTGCACGAATTGCTTTAATTATCAGTATAAAAGTAGTATCATTTATGTGGTAAAATACAAAATTCATTTATTGCACTATCGTACACAAACATGACAAGTGTCCTGACGCGAGTTTGACAATTCTCCCTCCATCTTACGAATTTTCGATCAGGTCACGTGTCCTGACGCGAGTTTAACATTTTTTACCCATCACAAAAAAGTGTACAACGCCGCTAAAGAAGTTTTCACTTCAAAAATAAAATATGTAGAATAATAAAACTAACACTAATTTAATTTAATTTCTGCTCACTGGCAACACCACACCTTCCGCTAAACGAATGAGTTGTTCGGAAAAAGTTGGTAATAATGAGCAACGTCTACGGAATACGTAAGTATGTGTGGAGTACTACGAGTAGATGTTGTGTCGATAGACAGCGTCCCCGCGATACGCTTCTGCGGGTTTGGGTTCGGTGCCAGCGAGAGCGGTAAAATTACTCGTTGAAAAGGCTTAGTAGTTGTTTCGCACGAATTTGTTTGAAAATATCGTGCGAATAGACACTTTTTTAAATAATATTTCTTTTTGTTGTCGTTTCGCATACATGGAATATACTTTCGTGCGAATCGTTTCCGTCTGAAAACGCAGGTGTCGTTTCGCACGTTTTGTATTTTTAATAAGAATAATAAAAAAAATATTATTTTAATAAGTGTCTTTTCGCATGATTTGTGCGAACAAATTTCTGCGAAACGACTACTAAGCCGTTGAAAAACTTAGTATAGCACCTCTATCCTACATAATATATCTCAAAGAGGGACGCAAAGATGTCTTATGTAACGCTTGTAAAAGAAAATCCTCATTTTCATTTGGATATTATTGATGTCCATGAATGAATAAAATAATTGGTTAGACACACAGATTATAGAACATGTTTAAAAACTAAATTACATTTGATACTGACATCGGCGATTTCAGTTCAAATTTAACGGAGGAAAGTACGCCATTAATAAATCAAATACATAGATAATATTAAAATAGATTAAATAGATAATTTTATTCTACTACAGTAGCAAACAAGCATACGGCCCACCTGGTGGTAAGTGGTCACCGTAGCCCATGGACGCCTGCGACACCAGAGGCATCACTTGCGCGTTGCCGACCCTTTAGGAAAGGAAGTGAGAAGGAGAAGGAGCGGGAAGGGGGAAAGGGGGTGATTGGACCTCCGGCACTCTCACTCACCGAACGAAACACAATAGTAGAATACTGCTATTTCACGTCGATATTCTGTGAGAGGGTAGTTCTTCTCTGGTCGAGCCCATTCATGCTGAAATCGGCTCTACTACTCTTAAATCTCGTGGGTTCTATCTATTGTAGTTAAAATGAATACAAGGGAAATTTATCGTTATTCCAAATTATTTATATATCAGTCACATTTCTCCAGCTACAACTTTAAGTTTGAGTTTTTGCATAGTTAAAGTTTATATTGAGAATGAGAGCAAGACTCTTCTTTTTCCCCTTTCCTTAAATATATACTTCCCGCATATAATGCACTATTAAAGAAAATTAAATATTTCAAGAATTACGGTTATATTTAGACCTCTAGACGACCACTATCAATATTTTGTCTATCCGCTTTCACTGAGACCTCACGCCAAATGAGCAGACTAGAAAGAATATTCAATTAATACATAATTTAATTAAAATGTTAACTTTTTACTCCGTCTCTATGCTGATGCAGCGTCGGAGATAATTTTACGAACTGTGCTTTTGCGTATATTCGAAGTAATATCGTATTTTACAATAACAAACTCTATGACTTTATAACGATTAAGATAGATAAACCTCCGCTTGTCTCATTAGTTCCTTGGCATAACTTTACGTGCGAGCATAAGGTACCGGGTTCGAATCTTGAGTTTTCCTGTTTGGCAATCTTGGTAGGTCTTTAGAAATGTGGTAGCTCTCAATAGGGTTGTTGAAAACAACTGGCGAAATGTGAGTACAGTGTCCTTCCAACACTTCTTGTGCCCATTTTTTTAACACAGGTTAAATTTTATTAACCTATTGTGTGGCAGCGGCACACCGGCGGCCAGACACAACATTTTCCAAGAATTCACAGGTTAATTGACTGTGGACTATTTGTCTTTTTATTGATCCGGGAATTCGGGTCCGGTACGACAAGAAAGCTAGATTACAACCCGTGGTTCCATTCACATGAAAATTAAGCAGTACTACACTGAATAATTGGTTTTTAAGTACAGCTCCCGCAATAGGGTCTAACCCCAGTGTCATGGGATCCTTAACAAACTTAAAATTACCGGACAACAACAACTTCCAATGATCTGTGGATCCTAAACGGGACAAAAAATTGTGGGGTCCACATAGTTTTGAGTCTGGGTGTACTTTGTGTCGTTGTTTTCTTAATATTTATTTTGTAAAGTATTCGCGACACAAGAATTATACCTAGAGTGAGAGTAGCTTATTTTAAATAACATTAAAATTATGGCTGTTGCTAGTCGTCCACTAAACGGACATATAAAATAAATTAGTCCCTGAAGAGAAAACTCATGGACATGTGCATTCTTCCCACTCTTACCTATGGACCACAGACTTGGTCATTGACAAAAAATCAAATCGCTCTCGGAGTCTGTCAAAGAACAATGGAACGTAGTATTTTAGGAGTCAGACTTACAGACCGCATCAGAAATTCAATACTACGTTCCAAAACTCAAATTGCTGATGTAGGCCGCTCAGCTGCCAAATTAAAGTGGAATTGGGCAGGCCATGTTTGTCGTATGCCAGGAGAGTTATGGGCGGGAACAATCACACAGTGGATGCCAAGTAACGGGAAGCGACAACGAGGCCGGCCCAGGAGGAGATGGCGAGACGAGCTCGATGCATTTAAAAGGGATTGGCAACTCAGAACAAGCGATCGAGACAGATGGAAGTCGGAAGGGGAGGCCTTTGCCCAGCAGTGGGACGCCAATTAGGCTTATAATAATAATAATAATAAAGTCGTCTACTAATCGAACGTCGCGCCACTACTAGACGAATGAAGGTCACGCCAGCGGTACTTTGTGGTGGGCCTATTTCATTCATCCGTATAGTGGACGACTAATTTATGTTATTTGTCCGTTTAGTGGACGACTAGACACTTTGCAAAATTATTTGTGGATCGCGCGAATAATTATCCCGATTGGGATTTCAACCCGCAACACTCAAGACAACAGCAGCAGTGAGGCCCACTGCGCTATACGACAAACTTGTTTCCCGATAGTTACTATGTCTATATTTGCGCACATGCACAATTACTACATACAATCAATCAATTTGCCAACAATTAGTATTACTATTCATTCCGGTCTCTTTTTTGTTACTAAACCAATTACGCTTATATCCGAATGGTTGTTTACTAATTAGTGTGTCCTGTGTTATTGAATGTAAAGTGATATGTGCACATGTAGGTATATAATTGGCAGAAGCGTAAAACACCCAGATTAAGTCTGCAGTGTTTAGGTCCGAAGTAGGTCCGTGGCGCAGCGGTAGTGAATGCGACTGCTGTGCATGAGGTCTCGGGTTCGAATCCTCGGTCGAGCCAACAAAAGTCATTGGGTTTTCCTGTTAAGAAATCTCAATAACAGCCCGGAGTTAGGAAGTTGTCAGAGACACCCCCCTGAAAGCACGTAAAACCGTCCTGCGGCTGATCTCTCTCCGGTCGTGTCGGATTACCGTCCCATTGGATCATGAGAGTTAGGGAACAGAGAGTGCACTTGTGTTTGCGAACACACTTAAGCACTATAATATCTCCTGCGTAGTTGGCCAGTCTCTGTTAAGATTGGCCGCTGTGGCCGAAATTCGGTCTAGAGGACATTATTAAGACCTTTTCTACCTACCCCTTCAGAATATAGGCGTGAGACTATATACGTAATTATTCCAACTGAGACACAATACATAGTTTTAATATTCACGCTGCATCACCCAATACAGTCGAATGTTTTTGCGTTTCATATATCGATGGCTATCGATTGAGTCCTCAGCAATTATGAGACAAAAACGGTTCAGAGCCGAGTTGAGAGGCGGCTACCGATTCATTACGGCAAACGCGTAAAAAAGCGTAATTGTGGTCCAACGCAACGTAAGCCTACTGCTGAATACTGATGCGATATGATTACATAGTCACTGTGTATTTAATATGGTTTAATTAATTGATAGTCTGTCCGCCTGTCTGTACTATCCAAGAGCGTTAACTCATTAACTCACAAATATTTGCCATCACTAAACCCTGTTTTTTAATCTCGTAGACTAAATCGACACATGCAAATGTCAAATTTACAAATAATGTTGCCAGCTCATTTGTGCAGTGTTGTACCTACGATACCGGTTTGTTGAATCGTAACTTTTTATCTTTATTAGACGAATTTTATTTTCTTTCTAAGTTTTATATTTAAAATGAATGACACTAGTTCAGATTATGATAATGAAAATACGTCGTTAAAAAATGAAGAGCAACAAATCAGAATGAAGAATAAAAGAAGTAAATTGCAGCAGAAATTTAATGGTCTGCTCAGTTCTAGATCTAAGCCTCCAACAACACAGAACCAGAGTGATGTACATTCTTTAATTGATGAAAAGAGCAAGGATTCTGGTTCAGAAGCTTCTGATGGTGAAATATCTTCTATTGCAAAAATTAAACAGGTGGGCTTATTAGGTTTAACAATAATAGGTGGGTATAACTGTAAGTTGGTAATGATGGTGGAAACTATATAAATAAATGAATTAATAAATATTAATATATATATATATAAATTAATAAAGTTGAAAATGGTTTCAACAATAATTAAAAAATATTAAAATATAATATAATATTAAAATAGATTTCAAAAACAAATTGGACGATTTCACTCTTTCGGCTATACGTCGAAAAGTCCACCAATTCTTTTATAGAAACGAATCACCATCCTTGAACAAGGTAATGCTAATTCTGTTTATTTAATATTTTTAATGTTGGCAGGTATTGTAATGATGCTTGCAAACTGTAGTTATAATTTACGTTCATAGTTACCTACACAATTATTTAATTATTTAAATATTTTAGGTTCTTCAAGTCGTAAATGATGACCCAGAACTTCAGTCATTTTCAAGAAGTACGTTACATAAAATTAAAAAAAAAATAGATTAAAAATTAAATTAATTTTAAAAATAATAAAACATTTAAAATGAATGAAGTACGAAGCCTTTTTGAAGAAGGGCTTCGTCAAGTGACCTCGCAGCGGTGGAAAGACTGTGTAGGCCATGTAATTAAAATTGAAGTTGAAATGTGTCATCTGGGCCATATAACCGACGACATTACTGATAGGTTTATCATAGAAGTAGGTGGTGATTCTGATGATTCAGAATATTCCTCAGATATGGAGTCATTATCTGAATCAGATTAACGCGAATACCTGTAATTAAGTTATGTAATTAAAAATATATGTTTTACATTATTAATTTTGTAATATTACGTTTTAAATAAGTACCTACACATTAAATCAGGATAACTTATTATAAAAAAAACGATACTTGATTTTATTAACGCTAAGTTTCGGTTGTGCCACATCACTATTTAAGAATTGCAATAAACTGACAACACTCGTAATGTCAGTTTAGTTTACGAGATTAAAAAACAGACTTTACATATTAAAAAAAAATCCCGCACTGCGTCTGTTCGCGATAAACTCAAAAACTACTAAACGGAATTTCATGCGGTTCACCAATAGACAGAGTGATTCATGAGGAAGGTTTAAGTGTATAATTTCGTAAGGTTTTGTTGTACACAGGATTTAATCCTTGCGCGGGAGTTGTCAATTTAATTAAACAAAAAAATCAACGGGCTGTACTCCGGGAGTGCCGGCAGAAGTGAAAACTTGAATATTAACGTTGTGCATTTTGATATTTTGGAATAGTTAGGGAATAATTTTGCACGAATTGCTTTAATTATCAGTATAAAAGTACTATCATTTATGTGGTAAAATACAATATTCATTTATTGCGCTATCGTACACAAACATGACAATTATTCCTCCGTCTTACGAATTTTCGATCAGGTCACGTATCCTGACGCGAGTTTCACAATTCTCCCTCCGTCTTACGAATTTTCGAAGGTCACGTGTCCTGACGCGAGTTTAACATTTTTTACCCATCACAAAAAAAGTGCACAACGCTGCTAAAGAAGTTTTCACTTCAAAAATAAAGTTCAATAATATTTGAACCACAATCTATTCTTCTATAATACATGAAAATGTATGTAGCGTTTTCATGGCTGAAACTATTTTGAACAAAATTAGTATAGAGATCGCTTCAGTACTAGACAAAAACTTTACTGAAGGCGAAGGAAGTCGCGGGTTACGGCTAGTTATTAAAGAGTACATTGTACGTGTGGTGTCACGGAACGGAACCATCGTACGTTGCGGGTTTGTTCCTGAACGTGACAAGTATGTTTAGTGCGTATTAGTTCCACTCCGATAGTTCGCAGTTAGTGGTTTGTAATTGCATCCAATCTGATACACCCATTTCTCTTTTTAACCTTTGGAATGTCCCATGACTCATAAAAAAACGCTACCGTTGCGCGTCCGTGACCCCTACGAGTCAAGAAAATCCGTTGTGATTGGTCGCGAAAAAAATTACCAAATATTTTTGACTCCCCCGTAGGGGTCACGGACGCGCAACGATCTTAACGTCCATGACTCCACCGTAGGAGTTATGGACGATTCAAAAGTTAATTCATTTACTATCTCACGCTTATATGTTCGAAGCTGTAACCAGAGGTGCATAACTCCCACAATTCGCCAGAACGTTAGGTAATGTTAGGTCCTAAGTAATAGGGTGCGACCATATTGCATTCTACCTAGGGTAAAGTACAAAGTCGATGCAGCTTCTGAGAAATTCTTGATGGAAAATCCCGATGATATTTTGCCCGTGCCAGGCATCGAACCAGAGACTCCATGCACAGTAATCGCATGTTGAACATATACGGTTTTACTAACATATCACTTTCATGGGTTCATATTAATTTCGTACTTAGGTATCACTAAAAGCTGTTTAATAAAAACATAATGTGCTGTTTCAGTGGCTTAGTGATACTAAATCCGACTTCTGTGCATGAGGTCTTGGCTTAGATACCCGGATCGGGCAAATTGTTATTAGAGTTAGCCCCGCTGATTTCAGCATGAATGGGCCGGCTCGACCGGGGAAGGACTACCCTCACACAGAATATCGACGTGAAATAGCAGTATTCCTACTGTTGTGTTTCGTTCGGTGTGTGAGAGTGCCGGAGGCCCAAGAGGAGTATCTGTTATTCTTGCAAGAAAGCAAAGTAGACTTTATACGTCATTTTTGGTAATATCACTATGAAGAATTTTCAGACTTGGAGGTTTCTTTCCCATATTTTACTTCACCGTCAAAAAATCACGTGACTAATATGTTAGCTAAAATTATAAATTGTATGTTTGTTTGTAACGCTTATCGTCGATCTTTGTTCTGATTCGAAATTTCGTTTATACCTTTCATTGAGATAAAAGAAGATACTTATCCCGGGCAAAGCCGTGAGCTAGTAATTCTATAAGGCTTACTTTACAAAACGGAATGCCTTATCTCGGTTTATCAACGAAAGCAGTGCGTGTGTCTCATCTATGTGTATGTACCTATATTTATGTGTTAATCTTTGGGTCTGATGCTCAGTATCCCAGTGCTTGGTACTACATATAGAGAGAATATATCAGATGCGACACACTTCCTTGTGGATGGAGGTTCATAGCCTTTCTATGGTACACACAGCTGGATAAGTTAGATAGTCAAAAAGTATAATACCATTAAAGTTACTTTCATGCCTGTATGTCTTCAAAAGTGAAGATAGATGTGTATTGCAAATCCAAAATTCGCCAGTCAATATTGCAATACGCTTGTGGTTAGCGAACTATGAGCAAATCATGGAATCTTCTTCCTTTCTTCTTTTCGTGTGGTTAGTGGCTAACCTATTGTCAAGAGTTGTTCAAGTCGCCCGTAGGCGTCTGACATGGCTTAACGACTGCTGTCAATTTGACAACAACCGGGACCGACTTTTTACGTGCTCTCCGAAGCACGGAGACGCTCAGATGAAATAACACTAAGCGGACACCCATCTATAGACTGACCGCACCCAACATTGCTTAACCTCGCTAATCATTTACCAATCAGTGAGTGCAACTGGCTATGAGCGCCTCAATCATGGGATAAAAGTCAATAAAAACGAAAGAAATTATGGTAGAGCCCGCGCCGAGGACAATAGACAGGGGCCTTCCAATACGGGATAATACGTTCCTTTTACATGAAACTTACGAAAGAGTAATAACTCCGCTCCGCTGGGTCACATGCATTTCATCTCATATCGTGCGTGTGTGTGTGTTTATGTATAAGCTCTGTGACCTAAATTAATTAATTATATTTTACTATTTTGACATCTTTATTTTCTTTTAACAAGGATCATTTACTTTTACCCAGGACACTGCGAGAGAGTTAAATTGAATAAAAGCGATTTTAGGCAACCGTGTACGTGTAGAATAAAAATAAATCTACAATGACCGATAATTGAGATAAACGTAAGAAAATTAGATACTTATTTCGATAATACATTCAACACCGGCATCACTGACAGCCCTTTATGTAGAGGCTGCATGGAGACCAAGGAGACACCGGCTCACGTAAGCGTGCGAAAGCGTGAGCGACCAACGGGCGAGACTACTAAACAGTCCAGAAAAGATGCAGGAAGTACTGCGCAACACCGGTTCCCTACTGTCTTTCTGGACAGAGCTGGGATGGTATGAGTAACCGAACAATATTTGGCGTCGGTCACTTACGCACAATGGCCCAATTGTGGGGCTAAGTGCGGATAACACACGTCCAACTAACTAACTATAACATACCCGACATTGGAAAATTTTGAAGATAAATTAGCCAACTTGCTACGTGAATTTAGCAGCTGTATATCAGAAGTAACAAAGGCTATCTCAGTCACGTATAGCGCTGACAATTAACATAGCTGATCAGCGAATAAGATGAGAGCTAATATGGGTTACTGCTTAATTACGACGGCTCCTTCAATGGGCTTACGTGCGCGGCAACGCGTTTGGCGCGGATGATTGCAGATGGGAGGTTAGGAGGCAACGGCTTTTGTTGCAATTTGTAGTTACATTTGTGTGTACGATTGAATGTTTGTTTATTATCTACTAGCTTTTGCGCGCGGCTCCGCCCGCGTGGTATCTACATCAATAAAAAATAGCCTATGTCATTCCCCAGGTTTTAAACTATATCTGTACCAAATTTCATCTAAATCGGTTGAGTGGTTTAGCCGTAAAAAGGTAACAGACAAACAGACAGATAGACAGACTTACTTTCGAATTTATAATATTAAGTAAGGAAGTAAGGATAATAGTGTTGCGCATAATTAATTCGATATTCGAATACAGTTTTGCATAACGCGATTCCTACATTATACGAATTTAACTTTGTTTGAAGTTAAACGACACATAAACGAATATAATTGGAATGCAATGCTGTGCATGATTAATGTGAATGAAAGGTGTGTGTGTATATTTATCGATATCTTTTTCTTGCTGCGCCTAAAAAATCAGGGCTTATATTGTTATATTGTATTTATTGCCTCGTTAGCCCATGGCATAAGTTTGCAGCCTATCGCAAGGTTCGCATTCCAGGTTTAGAAGTCAAGTTAAGGAAAAACCAATATATGACGTTTTTAGTAAAATAGGTGATGTTGAGATTTTATCAACTTTAATCAATTAGCCTATTCATAGAGCCAGAATAAGAACGCTAAAATGAGTAGGTAATGGATAATAATGCATATATAGATAGGTATACAAATCGTTAAAATTTTCAGAATCTTGCCTCAGCCCTACAAAACAGGCTTTCTGTGGGATATTTTGTGGTAGTACCAAGGTCTTAAAGCTTTGTAAAATCCCTGCCCACTCCGGTCATGTTTTTGACATGCTCATATCGAATTGACCGTTGGGAATAGTTTATAAAAATTAAATCGATTTGAATACGAGGGGGACTCGAGGGTGGAAATTGATAGAGATGTTTAAGGGGTGACCGGTGAGAAGGGCGAGCTGATAAAAACGAAGAAATTTTATTTTATTTTCTCGGGAATTGGTTATACAATTCTGACCGTAAATATTTTTTGATAGAAAATATTTGGTCAAAGACAATTTGTCCCCAATTTTATTCTTGCTTAAAAAATACTACCTTACTAGACGTAGATAATCGGATTATAGATATAGCTATCTATAGTAGGTATAAAGAGTACAAAATATCTAGGTGCAATTATCAGCTCGTTGCATCAAGTCATGGCTGACTGTTTGACATCAGTCGTACATATATCTAAATGGTCTTTGACTATATGACAGATGAAACGCAGCTGATGCCGAAATTAGCCTGCGTGTTTTTAGATCTTAGGTGATCCTTAGATCTCAAAACACAGAGGCAAATTTCAATCCTTGACGCAGGACCATGAATTTGGTGGACCAGTTGGCAAAACGACGAAACGGTTTTTCAAGGTCGCAGGTTCAAGTTCTACTTCATAGATTGTCTTTTTCTCTGTTATAATTTACATTAAGTAGTTTTTAATTCGAATGTATTCGAACCCCTTAAAGATTCGAATAATTCTTTAATCAGTAATCGCTTACAATCTCTGATATAAAACACATTCAAAAACCAAATAGGTACCTACGACGCATTTTCACCAAAATTTAACCGACGAAATTAAAGTGTTTCTACATTTCTGCTTAACCCCTTATTAGATATACGAGCGTGATACCATATTAAAACATAACTCAACAGGTCATAAAGAACGTGATCAATCGAACAATGAATGGTACAGACAGATCGCTGTGCACGAGGCGATCACAAAACAGACAATTATACACCGTACGTATAACTTGAAACAAATGAGAACTATTATCACCTACAGTTATACGCTATTAGTTATAGCACGCCGGTTTACTTCCGTGACACACAGTGGGGTATATTTTGTAGGAAGAAAAATGTGTGCTATTGTTATATCTTGCGAAATAAGGGGCCCTAGACTGAGGTTTGTTATTTGTTTTTAATTCGAAACGAAAATAAACAAATTGTGAAAATCAACAATAATTTTTCCATTAACTAAATGTGTTTCTTCGATCTATCTTAGAAATAATGTAGGTTACCATTAATTTGTGATTATTAATATATCCTCACACAAGCAGATTTTTAATTATTCCTTTATTTATGAAGCAAATTTTTGGATTTTTTATGTTTGGATAACGCAGTTTGCCAGGGCCTTGCCGCTGTCACCGTATTAGGTGTACATTTCAATGTCATGTTTAAAGTAAGTATCTGTAAGTTGAGTGTTGTGGATTTTTAATTCTAGGCAGACAAATTATTTGTGGGATCTACAAAATACAAGATTGTTCTTGAGTCTCGGTGTACTTTGTGTATTAATTTATTTATGTATTGAATATTTACAGAGCCTCGACACAAGGCTAAACAATAATGCAAGAATCATCTTTACAAAAATAAAAAGTAAAATCTGTAGTCAATTCTCCCAGTAGCTCATTATGTAGGTACCTACTAAAAATGTACAAGAAATATATGTTTGATATGGATACTGCTCTTTCGAAGTAAAAAGTACCCTTTGCTGAAGTGCGTGATAACTCAGGAGTTAAGAGTTATTATGATTACTAGCGGTCGCCTAGTGCTCGAAATTCGAACAACTGATATTTAATATGTCATGTCATTATACTCGTATATTGATATATGTAACCATAGTTACGCGATTCGACTGCGTGTGTCAATTACATGGTTGTGTGTGTGTAGTGGTTTTTCATTAATTTAATGTATTTATTATACATATTTTATATAAATATTAGCATTCGTCACTTCTTCTCTGTATAAACTATAAGTGTGTGAAATTTCATACTCCTCCGTCCACCCAATTTTCGTAAAAAGGGATCCAAAGTTTTCGCTTCACGTATTAAATAGATAACTCAAAACAATTGTATGATGAATGCTGATGCCTTCACAAGTAGGTATAGCTAAGGCCCTGTCTAATAGGGCACTTTTAGTCTATACGATCTGTAGATTCTAAGGTAGGTATAATATGCATTATTAATAAGTTTAGAGTATGATAGAGCTGGCATAGCCGTGTGTGCATAGGAGCTCCTAAATATATTCAAAATAAAAAAGATATAGAAGTTACAAACAAACAAACAAACACATTTTCGTATCTGTTCAATAATATCTATTGTATAGACAGTACCGTGAGATTGTTCATACAAGTTGTTCAATCACTTACTATGGGTCCCGTTATTGTGATACACAGACAGCACGCTAGACTTTTTCTCGGTTGATTTAGTGCCAGCTATTTTTGTTCTATGTTAATATCAGTCTCGGATACAGTTAAGAACTGATTCATTCAGTTTATCTTGTATCGGTAACACATTATCGTAACCCGTGTGAGTTTTCTACTATAGTATAATACTATAAGCTTGCTTTCTATTTATGAAAAAAATGGACGTTTTATTAATCCGTGGGAAGTACTTTTTAGTACACAACAAGCTAGGGATGTGTATTCGAATGTGTTGACAATACTATATGTAAATGCGTGTGTTGCGTTCTTGATCATGCAGAGTCGGTATCGCGTTGTGAACAATTGTATTCGAATAATCGAATAACTTTCGAATTTATTGATGTCTGGCTGGTGGATGATTGACGGATGCACGGATGTCACCACTACCACTGCGCTGAGTGTTGTGGATTCGTTCGCTATACGAGACAATACCCGTTACATCTATACATACATACAAATAAATAAAATTTAAGTGTCTGTTTGTAATGTCAAAATAACAGCTTTTTATCTAATGCATATGAAAGTATATAAGATACCTATAATAAAATATATGTTTTTAAAATTTTTGTCTGTCTGTCTGTCTGTTTGTTCCGGGTAATCTCCGAAACGGCTGAACCAAATTTGACGGGACTTTCACTGGCAGATAGCTGATGTTATAACGAGTAACATAGGCTACTTAGATTTAAAAAAAAAATAGGGTACCGCGGAGACAAACACTTTTTAGTTAAAATCTACGCGGACGAAGTCGCAGGTAACAGCTAGTATTATATATATATACGAGTAAATCATGCAACGCGAAAGTTTAAAAGTTATTATTGTTGTTTCAAGTCTGGTAGTTTTTTATGTACGTTGTTTTGAATATTTGTTAGGTCTCCCACGACACAGGAATCACTCCTAGTGGTGTTTTTAAAAGGAAGGATAAAAGGAGGAGGTCTTATAAGGTATTTTTGCTAGGCAACTCGCAGTAGCGGCTTGGATTCTACTAATGTGCCCGGAAAACAGCAAACAGGGGAGGATCCTATGGGACCTAAAACATAAATAGTATAATATGAGTCGTTTTACCTACGCCTTTCAAATTATAAAAACGAATACTAATATAAAAACACGAACATATGTATATGCAAAAACTAGCAGTATCTAGAATAATTTCTAGTAAGGTATATGTAAACCGTTTACAAAAACCACATCACAAAAGTGGTGTCCGAAGCGATGTGAAAACATGAATGGTTGTCAGTGGCCGAAGATGAAATTTAATTTTCCACAGCTCACAGGGGCTCAGCAGAGTTAAGTCCACTCGGACGTATTGCGTGTTCGATGGCTACTACGAGAACAGCCATAGACATTATCGAAATAGAGTTCGGCTAAGATAAAATCACTGTACTTATATTTATTTTTTGGACTACGGTGGTGTAGCGATTAATGTAACTGCTATGCATGAGGTCTCGGGTTTGAATACCGAGTCAGCACAACAATTATTTATTGGGGTTTTTGTCCAAATGTAAGTTTTTTTTATGAGATAGGAGGCAAACGAGCTGACGGATCGCCTGATGGTAAGCGATTACCGCCGCCCATGGACACCCGCAACACCAGAGCAGTTACAAATGCGTTGCCGGCCTTTTAAAAAGGAGTACGCTCTTTTCTTGAAGGTTTGTTTAACTTTTGAGTTCCTATAGTGTCATAGTGAATGCGACTGCTGTATATGAGAACTTGGGTTCGAACCCCGAGTCAGAGCAACAGACATTCATTGGGTTTTTCGGCCAAGGATTTCTCAATAGCAGCCCGGATGATGTACTCCCCTATCCCTCGCATGTAAAATCGTTGATCTTGCGCCTGACACTTCTCCGGTCGTGCTGTCTTGCCGTCACATTGGGCTATGTGACTTAGGGAATAGAGACTGCATTCTGGTTTACGCATATACTCGTGCACTATGATACCTCCTGCGCAGATTGCCAGCGTTAAGATTGGCCGCCGTGATTGAAACTTGGTCTGAAGAACATTCTAGACCCCAGAAACTCAAGAATAAAAAAATAGTAAATACTTACAGGAATATTTAAAAAGAAATGGAATAAAAATACATCTTTACTTTAAGTATTCGATTCATTAACACAAGATATCGATTACAAATTCAAACAAGCGAGTTCAACAACTCTGTATAACTCGGCTGTTTGAATATGAAATCGATAGCATGTCTGCTAACACAATACGTTATCGATCGGACATTGAAAAAATAAGTGATACAGCTACTTATCTTTCGACTTGGCGTTTAATACAATCTTTGAGTGTACTCATTTAAAATTCCGTAATGTTTATTTCCTTAGTAAACATGGTCTTTTTTATATGTCTGGGTTTATAAAAAAACGATATACTTTTTGAGTAGTAGAGCCTCGCTGATTTCAGCATGAATGGGCCGGTTCGACCGGGGAAGTACTAACAAATATAAAATATAGGTACATTTACTATAACAATGAATGTGTTTACAATTACTCTGTGTAAAAAACTTAAAATAATTAATATTTTCGTCTACAAAATTACATAAATTTTCACGAAAAATGCAATGAACAAACCTGATTTTTAGATTATAACAGTAGAAATCTATCCTATTTAATAATATAATATAACTATTTGTTTCGTTTAAGCTGTAGCTTAAACGAAACATAAATAGTTATATTACAATTTGTCCGTCCCACATATTTAAGTTATTGGTTGACAATAAAGATACATATTTATCAAAAAAGCACTTCAAATCCTTCATACAATTTTACTATGGCGGCCGCGCGCCGATTTGATTATGCGCCGCACGAGCTCTGTCATTATCTGTCTTACTCTCGGCGCAGTCTTAACGATGTGTCAAAATCTAACTCATTTGATTTGCGTTTGACGGCTTGTTGTCATATTTTCTGTGTTTCTGAATAGGGGTATAGATAAGCCATGCCGTACAAGAACTGCTCGCGCGCCATCTCCAGGATTCGTGACTTCTGGCACCCGCTGGCTCCAATCTTTAGCGGTAAGTTTACATAAAATTTATGGAAACTGTAGTCTACCAATCGGTGGTTACGTACGTTAGCTAGTTGTCGCAGGTAACCCGTGTGAAAGAAACATTGTGTTATCAAAGTCAATCTTTAAACATTGCATTGCCACATCAACAAGGAAATCAAAGATCTTTTACCGTAATGACTACCAAATTAGTTTAATAATTTTGATTCATAAACTTTGGCTTTTTGCACTCCTTCTCCATATAAATTTAAACTCCTGCTTACAAAAGAGAACTTGGTACATATCTCTTTATAACCATAAAGAGATATGTACCAAGTTCTCTTTTCATGTATTAATAGATATATTATAGGGCATAGCAATAGCATCCGTATACGTAATAAGCGCGAGCACACTAAACCCGTGAGAGGGATACAACAGTGATTTTCGCAACACCTCACTGAATATTCAATTTTGTTTACAAAGACCCGTGTATAACAAACTGACACAAATACAATTTTCATGCAAATCTTAGAGCTCCCACCTCTCGCTTACTCTTACTTAAAACCTTAAAAGAGTGAGAGAACCGGATAGAGGATGATGCTCAAAGAAATCCGGGTTTAAGCCCGGGTTCAGAAGGGCAGTGGACAGCCACTTTGAAATCTTAATTCGGAATCCCAAGTTGATATTGTGAGATTTTCTACTGCGGAGTAAATTTTTGATGAATGGCGAGAAAGCTAATTGCTATCAAATTTTAATTTAGATGTGATTATAACTGAGAGATGATAGAAATGCTTTGAGGAAAATTGGTTTTAACTGTAGATACTTGTGGTACTTATACCTACTAATTAATTTTCCTTTTCCTCAGCGTATATTTTTCTTGTTCTTCTGTGCCCTATATTCTAGTTTTCTTTATCTTTTTAAAGAATTAGGTCATAGACGGACACTACTTTTGAAGGTCACTTTTCTGGGCTTGAAGTTGTCTTCTGACGAACTATGTCAACATGACATCTAAATTATAAATACACTTATTTTGCAAATTGTACTGCGCTATCATGTAAATATAATATGTGAGCTCACTCTTCTTAGTGTGGACACATTTTCGTGGTATCTAAGTACGGTGAAGGCACATCTATGATTTAAAACTTTGTTTCTTTTTTATTAAAAATTGTGTTTAGTAACCAATGTTACTAAACAGTGACCTAATTTTTAAACAGGTTCTATAATAATAATAATAATATTCTACACATACACACAGCACCATCTAGCCCAATTTTAAAAGGCCGGCAGCGCACTTGTGACTCCTCTGGTGTTGCGGGTGTCCATGGGCGGCGGTAAGCACTTACCATCGGGCGATCCGCCTGCTCGTTTGCCTCCTATACTATAAAAAAAATTAAGCAGAGCTTGTACTATGTGTAGATACTAGACAATGGATAAACATACATATATACTTATTTTTTTGTAAATACAAACATATAATACATGGAAATACCCAGACTGAGACAAACGTCCATGTTCAGGCACACAAATGTTTATGACCTGTTTGAAAATGAGGTTACCTACTACGTACAATAGTCTCAGCCGCTCAGTTCAGTTATCGTTGCCCGGGTCAGGCAAAGTTATATTGCATTTTCAGCTAGTACATTTTTATTAGCAGTACCTACATACATATGTGTCATCTATTACATACATACTTACTTACTTTGTTGGCTCAGTTACCTAAGGTGTATCTTGACACTCGTTACGACAGATAGCCATTTTCTTCAGTTTTGATTGTTTCCCGCCAGTCGTTCACTCAAACTCTCGCAAATCCGCTTCCATAGTACCAATCCAGCGACATCTGAGCGTTATCTTTTCGGCCGGCCCAGACAGGCACTTTTTACTCTACCATCCTCTATTACGTAGGTAATACTTTAAAATAGTAGGCTATTAGCCAAAACATACACCCTAACAGTATCAAAACACCTAAATAAGTCAAAGCAAATAACTTACAATACCACCCCAACTATAAAACAAGTCGAAGTTAAAACAAAGTGTAAGTGAAGTGGTGTTCTAGTGTCGCGTTGTTGAAATAATCGAGTGCGACAAGTGTCGCGCGGGCGACAAACACAGGAAGCAAGACAGATACAGACTGTCAACATGTTGCGAGCGACAATAAAGGTCGAAATTGTTTTAGAACTGCGAACCATGTACAAAGGAATTGTAAATTTCAAAGAATAAAACTGCCGCACTAAGAATAATTTTTGTATCGAGTCATTACAAACATTCAACTAATGGGCAAAAGGACATCCAGACTCGGTACAACTATTTGTGGATACACAAATTTCTGCAGCGATAGCCTAGTAGGAAACCGTTGGACTACCACGCAGAGGTCTCGAGTTCGAATCTGAGACGCGCATCTGTGAGTTTTCGAAGTTATATGCGTATTAAATCGCTTGCTTTAACTGTGAAGGAAAACATCGTGAGGAAACCTGCATGTCCGAGAGTTCTCCGTAATTTTCTCGAAGATATGTGAAGTCTGCCAACCCACACCAGCGTGGTGGACTATGGCCTAACCCTTCTCACACTGAAAAGAGGCCCGTGCCCAGCAGTGGGCCAGTTTAATACAGGGCTGATATTATATACCTATACAAATTTCTAACTCGCCCAAAATGTAAGTAATACTTGTTTATATAGCAATTTCCACCTTTTTGGTCCATTACCAGAGCCTTCAATTCCCTTGTATGTACATATATGTTCATCTACATAGTTTACGTGATCTAGTATATTTCTAGGTCTACTAAACGGAATTAGAGAAAACGTAATGTAGATATTTGTTTTTTAGTTTTTTTAATCCAACATCCGGACTAGGAATAATTCCTGTATCGATAAAGAACACTTAAATACCTAACTCTACCAAACCTTTAAATCACGTCAAAATTCGTGTAGCATTTCGTCCGTAATAGCGAAATAAAATAAAATAAAATAAACATATAGATAGACAGAGAGAAATGAAAATTCAAATACCACTGTTATTTAATTTTTTTAATGATCTGTTTACAAGACTAAACATTTTAAACTTTTTCCTATTGAATGTTCGCGTAAATGAACTCTTACCTTTATATTGTGCAAACACAAGCACACAGGGTGCGTAGGGGAGAGGCTATTGTCTTACGAACACTTCAGTAAATGGAGCGGTGTGCTTTTTAATGCATCGATGTGCATTTACAGGCATGCCGCCAGGGAATACCGGTGGAGTGAGACGGGTTTGAAGCTCGGTTAGAGGACGATAATAGAATTAATTTAAAGGTTAGTGAACTGGAACTCAAATGGGTAAATATTAACGATATGCAAAGAATATTTACATACATACATACATAGATTCACGCCTGCTTCCCAGAGTGGTAGGCAGAGACTACGGATTTCCATTAGCTACGATCCTGACACTTCTCTGGCTTCATCTTTCATCACATTCCTCATACACGCCCGTCGGTTCAAGGAGCTCTTAACCTGGCCTTTGTCCAGAACGCATCCGATCTGATCGAGAAACGTTCGCCTAGGTTTTCCTCTTGCGACTGTTCCATTCACACTAGCCTCATAAACTTTCTTAGTCAGTCTTGCCTCGTCCATTCTTTCTACATGTCCAAACCAGCTTAACATATCCTTTTCTATTCTTGTAACTACTCACTATATCCACTTTCATGCCGCATCTCCCTCTAATCACATTATTCCTTATTCTATCGTTCAGAGTCACACCACATATGCTTCTCAGCGCTCTCAATTCTATAGCATTTATTCTGCTCTCATGCTTCTTTTGCCATATCCAACTTTCAGTTCCATACATAAGTGTGGGCACTAATAATCCTCTATGAACAGCTAAACGTGCCTTTTCGGATACATTTCGACTGTTCATAAAAGCGCGTAGAACTCCATTCACTTTGTTGCCAGCGATCGTTCTATTTTCAATATCTCCCTCATGTTTACCATCCCTTGTAAATAAGGTACCCAAATATACAAACTCTTTCAATTGCTCCACTTTTTCTCCATCAATCATAATATTATAAGATTTTACAATATATTAAAGAATCCTAACTTCCTATCCTAACTCATATTATAAATGCGTAAATGAGTTTGTTTGTTTGTTACGCTTTCACGACTTAACTACTCAACCGATCAACATGAAATTTTGCATACACGTTGTCAGGGGTACAGAATAGGACATAGGCTACCTTTCATCCAGAAAAAAGAACTGTTGCAAAACCTGACCTACATTTACGCGAGCGAAGTCGCGGGTGAAAACTAGTATTTAATATATTGTAAAATCCTTGGTAGCGCAGCGGTAGCAATTGCGACCGTAGTACATGCGGTCTTGGGTTCGATGTCCGGTCGGACAAAGTGTTATTAGGTTTTTCAACACGAATTCCATCACTGTAACCAGGAGAAGGAAACAGAATCAAATTTCAAACATTTTGGTCATGATACGAATAATAATAATAATATAATATTCTACCACAGACACACAACACCATCTAGCCCAAACTAAGCAGAGCTTGTACTATGGGTACTAGGCTGTGGATAAACATACATATATACCTTTTTTTTTTGTAAATACGTACATATTATACATAGAAACACCCAGAGCAAGACAAACATCCATGTTCATTCACACAAATGTTTGACTTGTGCGGGAATCGAACCACCGACCTCAGGCGTGGCAGTCGGTTACACTAACCACTACGCCATCGAGGCCGTCAATAATAATAAATTTATAAATTTTCCCATACCTATGTCCCAGCAGGGGTGTCAGAGGTGTTTTACGCGATCGGGCAATCAACTATCACTCGTGGCATGTAATAGACTGGTTTACTCGTATTTTTCACAATGCCAATTAATTAATTAGTCGATTGCGCGTGACGTGCAGTCTCCATGATGGTATAGATAAACAATGTATATCTACACCTTCATGGCAATCTCGTAGTGTAAGCGTGTGACCAAAGTTTAATAATATATACTGGTGGCAGAGCTGTCACTTTTAATTAATGTTTATTAAATATGTACTTAACTACGTGTTCTCTTAAAAAATTTACATATTTACATAATATTGTGAAAGCTTTCGTGTTTTTAGAAATAAAGTATGTTTTCTTTCTTTCTTTCTTTCTAAATTGTATCCGAAAAGACAGGTGTCATTCTGACGTATTTCAAATTACATTTAAGATCACTACAACATTGGTATGTTTATTATATACATAGTTTACGCCTAGGTATGTCCACGAACTAGGCAGATGATTTACGCCCCATTTCTCTAACTATAGTTTTGCTCCTACGTCATAACTTCATAAGGGACGAACCTTTCATCGTCTACCAACCCAGAATCTATGCCTCTACTAAGAATAACCAAGTATCACATAGTTACACATTATCCGATCCCGGGAATCGAACCCGCGACCTCCTACACAACAATCACATTCACAACCGAGGCACAACAGGACCAGTATCAACGAAAGCAATATTTAAAAATAAAATGTACTACCCGACACTCAATAATATCCGGCTATCGTCACGACCCTCCTCTCAACTGGGGTACCGACAGAGCAAACTGAAAGTCAATCACATCGAAGGCGCGTTAATCCTTAATCTCGTGTAGTTCCTGACAAACAAACAGAGGGCGCCACCCCTACACACGGAACTGTCAAACGTACTCGCTTCAAAATGTCCACATCAATTTATTAACATTTGATTTGATTTAAGTTTGTAGTTATTCAAAATCAAAATATGTTTATTCATGTAGGTCACAAAGTAACACTTATGAACGTCAAACTTACACTTATTAAAGTGAATTAATAATTACATTTACCAGTTCAGCTAGGCAAGGGCGTAGAACCAATGAGAAGAACAGGCAAGACACGGCCACTCTTTTCAATCGCCAAGTTTACAGTATTGTATATTTTTTTATTTATATTTTTTTATTCTTTTCTTTTTAGCGCTACGAGAATACCAGCGTTATAGTATAAACTGCAACAATACCTGACGTAGTTGCCTAATTTGATCTCAATGTATCGCCTTCTGTTCAATGGTATTTTTTCCAGTAAAGATTATGTAATTATGTATGGTGATACAAATAAAACATACATACATATATAGATTCACGCCTGTTTCCCAGAGGGGTAGGTAGAGACTACAGATTTCCATTTGCTACGATCCTGACACACTTCTCTGGCTTCATCCACTTTCACCACATTCCTCATACACGCTCGTCGGTTTAAGGTGCTCATAACCTGGCCTTTGTCCAGAACATCTCCGATCTGATCGAGAAACGTTCGCCTAGGTCTTCCCCTTGCGACTGTTCCATTCACACTAGCACTATAAACTCTTTCGTTCTACAATCGGCGATCTAAAAACGGTGTTATAGTCGAAATGGTGATATCACTACCTCATTGCCGCATTGATAGTGACTGTGGCTACCGTGCTTAAGGCTCTAGGTTCGATTAACAGGCAAAGTGTTTTGGGATTTTCCATAAATTTTTATTTAGTAGCAATAAGGAGTGATAGGTCAGTGGGGAGACCAACAGACTGCAATGCAGAGGGTCTCGGGTTCGAACCCACGTCCCGCACCTCTGACTTTCGGAAGTTATATGACTTTTCGATATTATGTGCGTATTGATTGACAATTATCGCCTGCTCCGTGCCTCAGAGTGCACGTTAAGCCGTCCGTCCCAGCTGCCATGAACATCTATGGCAGTCGTTATCGGGAAGTCAGTGCCCTCTAATATCCTGACACTGGTCTTGCCTTAGGGTATCGTTAGCCTTCGGGTTGCGGAGGTCAGGTGGCAGCCGAGTGTAAAAATTGATATCCAGTCAAATCCGGTTAAACTAGAAAGCCGACCCAAGTGACTTGGGAATAATAAAGGCTAGGGAGAAGATGTGTGGAAATATAAATAAAACCTTTTTCTTTCTTTCTACAATCAGCGATGTAAAAAAGGTGTTATAGTCAATCGTGATATCAATGCCTCGTTGGTGCAGTGGTAGTGAATGTGGCTACCGTGCTTAAGGCCCTAGGTTCGATGAACAGGCAAAGTGTTATTGGGATTTACTATAAATTTTTTTGAAGCGAAATCTTCTTTATGCGCTTTGAGCACTTCTTGGGTGAACAAAAATCATAGAACTCGCGTCATCATCACGCTTCCACGCTTTCAATTTTTATATTATTTTTTAATATTAACAATAATATCTCAGAAATGGTGCGTCCTACGCAAAAAATACCGAAATTTTGACCCCCTTAATAACTCCTAAGAGAATATCAGGAATCCGTCCCGGCCCTTATTTTGTTTTTGTTTATAAAGAAATGTTTATTATCAAGGATTAAAGTTTTCACTTCTATCGGCAGTCCCCAAAGATAGCCCCATTTTTTTTATTAGCTATAAGGAATCCGGGTCTGTGTGGCTTGCTATCAGGTGGTACTTAGTCCTATATACTTGACGAAATGTGGTTAATACACTTCTGCTTACGAGTCTGTCATTTGATTTTGGGAGATATTTATATTTTCAACTACCGATTGGGCTAACTGATAAACTGTTAAGCTCGGGATGCACTTGAATCCTTCGTAAATACCTTAATAACTTTTCGAGTCTTTTGTGCAAGAAAATAAGTAAATCTGCTTATGCCTTACACACATTGTCATCTATAATAGGTGTGGAGGCATTATTAATGGCCTATTATGGTTTAGTGGAATCCCATCTACGCTATGGCGTCATATTTTGGGGCAACTCAACAGAGAAAGACACGGCGTTCAAGGCTCAAAAGAGATGCGTAAGATCAATGTTTAAAATGAAACATACTGACAGTTGCGTGCCGGTATTTAAAAAATACAAATTACTAACCTTGCCATGTTTATACATTCTGGAGATAGCGGTATTTGTGAAAACTAATCCGGATCGTTTCAAACGGTTAGATGACGTAGTCCCGCGTAATAGACGAGATAACAGCAGGATATGTCTTCATAGTGCGGGAACAACATTTATGCGCAAAAGTGTCTTTTGTATGGCACCATTCATATTTAATAAATGCCCTAAGAGTTGGAGAGAACTGCCCCCATTGCTTTTTAAGAAGACGCTGCGTAAATTCTTACTTAATAAAGCCTACTACAGTGTTTTAGATTTTTTAAATGAGAGGGATTTTACTCTTCCTATTATTAATGTAGATAAGATTAAGTAGACCAAATTTTGTTTTTTTCAGTATTTTAATTTTGTTTTTAAATTGAATATGCATGACACTAATGTTTTTGCATGCCGATTGGTAAAATATGGCTGAACACCAGTCCATAACATGTTTATCACCTTTTGTTTTGTACCCATATTTGCAAAATAAATTATCTTTTATCTTTATCTTTTATAAGTCACTGGTGATTATAGCTCATTAGTCGACTCTGATCCTATCTTAGTCGACTGTGGGATCATACTTATGGCTGCAAACATATAGCGCGAACATACCTATGCCAAACCTGGGCCTGGGCCTACGAGACCTAATTTACTAACTGGTTTAGCTTTCAAACAGTCGCTATCAAAATCAGTTCACCCATTTCGGAGTTAAGATGTAACATACAAGTAGACAACCGACGTTTTAAACGCATAACACTTCCATTTATTCGTAGAAGGTCTATAATAAGTCGGCTAGTATAACTGAGGAATATAATTTGCCACTTTCTGTACATTTCACTGTAATGTCATTCGGCGTTGAATCAAACGGCACGATTGTCGCACCGGCATCTATAGATGTAATGGAAGCTGTTTCTTAAGTCATAGGCGGTAGCGGGTGCGATAATAACATATATCTTCGAAAGGGTGGGCAGAGGTGAAGTTTATACAGCCACAATTCGCCAGTTACGTTGAAAGTTAAATTTAAAAGGAGTGAGTTGAATGCGATTTACAAATACATTTCTAGTCTCCGTGCTGTTAAACATTACAGAGCTTAATGCTGTTTACCTGGTTCATTTCCAGACTACAAACTGAGAGTTGCCTAATGGACAGACACAGTAATACTTCTCTATCCGAAAATCGTTCCTTGGAGCTCACAATCCTAACTAAACATTATAAATGCGAATATGAGGTTGTTTGTTTGTAACGCATACACACTTTAACTACTTGATCAATTATTGTGAAATTTAGCTTTATACACGTTGTCAGGGGTAAGAAAAATATAAAGTACCTTTCTTCCAGGAAAAAAGTACTGTTGCCAAGGGATTGAAAATTGACATTACCTTAACATAAAATTTACGCAACCGAAGCCGCGGGCAAAATGTAGTTTACTATAATTTATTGACACTCACATGTTACTAAAGCCGTGATATTGGTGTGGGTTATATACGTTTACCTAATAATAGTAGTAACTGTTTATATTCCACAAAAAAGCAATCCATTTAACGGTTTCCGCCTGATTGAGTCCCAACAAACAACTACTTTTTTTTTATACGACTATGGTGGCAAAAAAGCATACAGCCCACCTGATGGTAAGTGATCACTGTAGCCTATGGACGCCTGCAACACCAGAGGCATCACTTGCGCGTTGCCGACCGACGTAAGGATAAGGAGCGGGAAGGAGGAAAGAGGGTGATTGGGCCTCCGGCACTCTTACTCACCGAACGAAACATAACAGTAGGAATACTGCTATTTCACGCCGATTTTCTGTGAGAGGGTAGTCCTTCCCCGGTCGTGCCGGCCCATTCATGCTGAAATCAGCGAGGCTGTACTACTCATACTACTCATACTCCACTTCTTCACAAACTGTCACATTTACAGTATTCATAGGTGAATCTTGATACATCTCCCCTCGATCTCTCATCACTCACAGCCGCACATTAACTGTCACAGCTGATGATTAATCGCAATCGGAGCCGCACAGGTGATGCCATTCGTATTAATTGCAAACACCGACGCCTTTGTCCAAGCCACTGATTGTAACCTTTTGTACTAAGACATTCACCCATTCACTCACTCGTTCATTCGAATTACTTCTTTATATCAACGTTCCATTTGTCAAAATCAGACCGCCCTGTCATAGCATTGAGGTGTTAAAATTAAAATTAGTGTTGTGCTCTGATTAATATGTAAAGAATGATAGATTCATTAGTGTGAATAGATGCGGACTGAGTGATTTCTTATGACGGCTTGACTGTAATGTGTAACGAACATGTATAGTCGTATTTTTATAAGATAAAACCAGTGGTAGGCGGCTGTAGATGTACTAAGATAGGCTTAAGTTTATGACCATGGAGTCAAGGGGTAGTTATTTATCGCTCGCCGCTATCTCCGTGGCGCAGCGGTAGTGAATGCGACTGCTGTACATGAGGTCTCAGGTTCGAATCTCGGGTCAGCAAAAAGTTATTAGGTTTTCTGTTAATAAAGCTCAATAGCAGCCCGGAGTTAGGAAGTTGGCGGTGTTAGACACCCCCGTGCCTCGGAAAGCACGTAAAGCCGTTGGTCCTGCGCCTGATCTCTCTTCGGTCGATTATCCGTCCCATCGGATTATGAGAGTTAGGGAACAGAGAGTACACTTGTGTTTGCGCACACACTTGTTTACTATATCTTCTGCGCAGATGGCCAGTCTCCGTTAAGACCGGTCACTGTGACCGAAATTAGGTCTGAAGGAAATTATTATATTTGCTAGTTTTAACGGTGATAGTATGCAACATACAAAGTCTTAGACCCCGAAGAGTTAGAATCTAGTTAATTTTACCCATTTTCTAGCTATTGTTTTAAATCCCATATTAAAGAGGCGAGCCTTTTGCAGGCTATCGGGCACAGTTCCAGATTTCTCAGGTTTCAGGAATTTAGATCATATTTCTGATAAAGAATAACATTATTTACTTACATGAGAAATACAAACATATAACTATTTCAATTATTTGGCGGCAATAATTTATTATATTTACATTATCTTATCTTATGTGGGGGCCAGTCAGTGCAGACCGGCGACACTTCGACACAGTGGGATCTTTTGTGTCGACACTCTCCCAATAACGACTGCCACAGATATTCATGGCAGCCGGGACCGACGGCTTAACGTGCTCTCTGAGGCACGGAGCCGGCGATAGTTGTCAACCAATACACACATAATTTCGAAAAGTCACATAACTTCCGAAAGTCAGAGGTGCGCGACGTGGGTTCGAACCCGAGACCCTCTGCATTGCAGTCTGTTGGTCTCCCCACTGAGCTATCGCTGCTCTATATTTACATTAAGTTACGTATAATAAGAAGAAAACATGGTAAGGAAAGTTGGGTGAAATGTTCGTAAAGATGGATGCGTTGTAATGGTAACCAGTAAGAATTAAAACAAATGTTGTTATTACCTATATGTCTACGGAATGGCTCGTTGTCTTTGCAACATACATACTAGTCTTACGTCTATATCCCTGAAGAGATTGGCAGTGATCTATTTATTGACTAGCTGTGACTTCGTCCGCGTAGATTTTAATTAAAAAGTGTTTGTCTTCGCGGAACCCTACTTTTCTTAAATGAATGTAGCCTAAGTTACTCCTTATAACATCAGCTATCTGCCAGTGAAAGTCCCGTCAAAATCGGTTCAGCCGTTTCGGAGATTATCCGGAACAAACTGACAGACAGACAGAGAGACAAAAATTTTTTTAAATAGATGTTTTCGTATAGGTACCTTATATATGCATTAGATAAAAAGCTGTTATTTTGACATTACAAACAGACACTTCAATTTTATTTATTTGTATAGATATAGATGTATAGATTTATTTTTTGGTAGTAGAGATTCAGAGCTAAGTATAATACAAGAATTAAGGCTACTATAGTGACACTCATAATTAAGTAAACGAGAGGGAGTCTATTGCCGTCTCTCAGGCGTAAGTTTAAACTCCTTGCTGCCACTTAGAATTCCTTGACATAAAAGTCCTACAACACTTTGCTCGACTCGGGACTTGAACCCGAAAACTGACGTACAGCATTCAAATTAAGGCCTGCCACGCCTGAGTTCGCGGGTTCGATTCCTGTACAAGTCAAACATTTCTGTGCATGAACATGGATGTTTGTCTTGGTCTGGGTGTGTCTATGTATAATATGTATGTATTTACAAAAAAAAGTATATATGTATGTTTATCCATTGTCTAGTACCCATAGTACATGCTCTGCTTAGTTTGGGCTAGATGGTGTTGTGTGTATGTGATAGAATATTATAGAATTATATTATTATACATATGTATGTATGTATGACGTAGCATTTTAAAACGACATCTTTAAAAACTATTCATCAAAAAATAATCTCCCTAATCCTCCGAATTGTCTATCAGCCATAACAGACGAATGGAATCCCATCTGATTACCGAACATTTAGAAAATATCAATATAATCATTCGTTCGTTTTAATTCGTTCGTTGAATGATATTTGATAGATCCGGCGTCTTGTTAGCGATAAATACCAGTCATTCAAACAGGAATTATTAATTTCTCAATATCAATGCCCTAGAGATATGGACGTTGGTATGATTACAAATTAAAACGCTAAGTTGAAGACAGAAATATCACGGATAGTGCAATGGTGTGAGTCGTCACCTTGTCAATCTTGTCATAACCAGCGGACCGAGTGTTGGAGGTTTGATCACTATACAGCACAAAGAGTTGTTAAGTCTACAAATAATAGTTTCGAGTTTGGATGTCCTCTGTGTCCGTTGTTTGAATGTCTGTAAAGTAAGCAAAAAATTAGGTAATGTCTGTAAAGTAAGCAAAAAATTAGGTAATGTCTGTAAAGTAAGCAAAAAATTAAGTAATCAGATCTAAAAAAAAAATAAAAAAAGATAAAATCATTGCTGTGCCGAGTCTCAGTGTTCTCTGTGTCTGTTGTTGCGATGTTTGTCCTGTATGACCTTAGAAAATATTCTAATGTGATAATTGTCAAATGTGATACGATGTCTCAGCCAGCATCTTACTACTGTCAAGTCGTCTTCAACTTAATATATTCGACATAATAATTGAATCTGCTATACTCTATGTATAGCAGGTTCAATTATTATACATACATACATACATAGATTCACGCCTGTTTCCCAGAGGGGAAGGCAGAGACTACGGATTTCCATTTGCTACGATCCTGACACACTTCTCTGGCTTCATTCACTTTCATCACATTCCTCATACACGCCTCATATGTATATTCAATTATTATGAACATAACAAATGTTTGTGATATTCTCGTGTACTGTTTCAAGATTGAGTAATCTTTGTATTCACTCTCTTTTTCACCGAAGGGATACGCTGAAGTCTATTCTACTGACATTTCGTCATCTGTAATTTAAAATCCCATGTAATAAGGGGCGACCTTATTATCATCTACGGGGCACATTTCTACACAGAAAAACCGTCACATGCCGCGACTCGGCACCGAATCCCAGACCTCACGACCGACCGTATGCAAACAGACCCGCAAACTTTTACCACAAAACCAACCAGTATTCACCCGCTAGTCTCTACAAAATTAACCCACATTAAAAATCCCATTCAAATACAAATTAATATCAGGTAACGTTAAACGGCTCAACACTCGTACTAATTATTCTGTTTGTACTGTCTACCACCTTTGTGACGATGAATAGCGTGAAGGATAAAGAAGGTAATGTACTGTGGTCAGATATCCGAAGGGTAACATGAGATGGTGCTATAGTGCGCCAATTCCTTTAAGGGTATTTGTTTTAAAGTCTTTGATTACAATGGATGAGGGGTTAGTGTATTATAGGTTATGTAGAGAGTCTTATTGGCATTTAATATCAAGTCTGTATGTACACTGTCCCACTGCTGCGCTTCTCAGTGTAAGTAGGTTTAGGTCATAGTCTACGTGTAGGCCCAGTTCAGGTGGCAGACTTCACACGTTTTCTAGAACAGCTGTGCCCGCGGTCTCACCCGCGTCAGTGGTATTTGTGATTACTGCGACGCTCCCGTGAGCCGTAGCGTGATGTTTGTTATATAGCCTATGTCCTTCATCAAAATTGGTTCAGCGGATTGAGCGTGAAAAGGTAACAGAAAGACAGACCGACAGACAGACAGAGTTACTTTCGCATTTATAATTTTAGTAAGGATGGTTAACTCTCAGACGTACAGGTTTCCTCATGATGTTTTTCTTCATCGTTGAAGCGAGTGATTAACTATTAAATATACATATTACTCCGAAAAGTCGGCAATGTGTGGCTTGGTATTGAACTCGAGACCCCTGTCAGTCCAATGGTGTACTACTAGGCTATCCCTGGTATCATTGCTAAACCCAACGTAAAATCTAAGCCGTGATAATAATCATAGTATTCAATTTCCGGGTCAGTCAGTGTTGTTGAGTTTATAGTTAGGATATTCATAGTAGCATAGCGGAGTTTGGCAATATGCCCAGTATACGGTAATAGACTAGCCTTCCGTTACATGAGCATTAAAATCATAGCTGAGAAAAGGAGGGCAATGGGACTACTCGAAATTACGTAGGACTTTAAATGGCGAAATTTGGGTAATACACCACAGAATCGACCTGCAAGGAAATACTATACAAGTGTGAATTCACGTGCATATATTGTAAGATGGTATTCCTATATCCGAGTACATAATAAAGAAGACTCAGTGTCTAGTACAGTTCTTGCAACTCACGAAGGCGAGCGGGCTTTACGTGTACATGCACAATGCGGTAGTGTGCGTGTTTGATAGAGCGGTCATTTGGGAGCGACACTTACACACACATACATAGCCCGCTCGCCATCGTGAGTCGCAAGAACTATAACTCTGGTTCTGTAACCAGAATTACTAGACACTCAGTCTTCTTTAAAAAGACCCAGGTAATTTCTGGATCATTATCACCTAAAGCATAAGACAACATGCTATGCTTTTATACTATACTCGTTTTTGCCCGCGGCTTCACTCGCGTAGATGCAAGTTAGGTTAGATTAGAAACAACACTTTTTTCTGGATGAAAGGTTCCCTATGTCATTTTCTGTTGCCCTGACAACGTGTAGGCGAATTTCATGATGATTGGTCGAGTAGTTAAGGCGTGAACGCGTAACAAACAAACAAACTGACATTCCCATTTATAATATTAGTTAGGATTTATATCTCAATTTAATAATTAGCGTAATGCGATATACCTCTATCCAACCATCCAGAGTAAAACAACCACGAGGCTACAATCCAAAATAAATAGCCCTCCATCACAATACCGCCCCAAAACGCTTTTGACATTGATTGCCAACCAAACACAACAAAAGCAAAGAAAAATACCTCAATATGCCTGGAACGAGCCAATTAATAAGGTTTCATTCATCACACGTTGTCACCTCATCCACAATGTACGACTATGTCCGATTGTCCGACACACTCGTGAGTTCACACGATGGCTAATAAACCACCCACTGTTTGCCTAGGAAGTTCTATATAAAACATAATGATGAAGCAATTTGGACGTTAATTTTTGGGTAGTAAGCTTGGTTTTTGAATGGAATGCGGTTTGGAGTGCGGTTATGTTTTAGTGTTGTGAATTTGTTGTAGTGGTCAAATATTTGGTGTGGTGTTAAGGATTTGATTTGATGAAATTTTTCTTGAAGTTGGAATTGGTTTTCAAATATGAAGTGCTTGGTGCATAATATGGTGGTATTGGAAGTAAGTGGTTTGAAGACAGGGCGCTATGGCGCTCTTTAGGGGAGGGCTATGTCCAGCAGTGGACTATTATAGCCTGATGATGATGATGATGATTGGAAGTAAGAGAAAATAGTCATAAAAATGTTGCGTTTGGTGAGTGAGTTATTACTTGCCATCACCTGCACCGCTGTCTTGTCTGCCATCATAAGCAATAAACAAAAGTACAAGAAACAGTTACTAAGCTCGGAAAAATATTTTATTTCTATAAAATTACTCTGTTTTCTATGATATATAAACATGTATATGCATTTTTAGATTCACGTCTGTATCCTTAAAGGGTGCACCTAAGTATGTACTACATACAAACTAAACAAACACTTTACCAACTTTATTGCAAGTTCTAACGTGATAAGAGGCGTACTTATTGCAGTTTACCAGAAACCTTTCAAGAGTCCGTCCTGCTACTGAAATTTACCTACTAGAAGAACTCAAAAACACTTTATCCGGGCATCATACCCGAGATCACGATTGGCGTCAAACATACTTTTTTTTTATACGACTAAGGTGGCAAACAAGCATACGGCCCACCTGATGGTATGTGGTCACCGTAGCCTATGGACGCTTGCAACACCAGAGCCTATGGACACCTTAGCCTATGGACGCTTGCAACATCACTTGCGCGTTGCCGACCCTTTGGGAGAAAAAGGGAGTGGGAAGGAGAAGGAGCGGGAAGGGGGAAAAAGGGTAATTGGGCCTCCGGCACTCTCACTCACCGCACGAAACACAAGAGTAGTATTACTGCTATTTCACGTTGATATTCTGTGAGAGGGTAGTCCTTTCCCGGTCGAGCCGGCCCATTCATGCAGAAATCAGCGAGGCTCTACTACACAAATAATAATATATAATATAAATAAATACTTATGCTATAGGGCCAACGAAGCCTGACTGTTCCCTTAACTCCTATCAACAAACCGCCGTAGATAAATACCATATAGCAGATGCAGCACCACATTCAACTCTTAAATACTTTCAACCAAATTCTGGAACATTCCCTAGCAGTAACACAAGAACATGCTAAACACCAATCAATCTTTACTTTCCCAACAGAAATAATCAGCTGATTGTATTTTCGTACACAGAAATAATCTCAAATATTAATAGCCTCCATGAATGGTCAAAAGAAAACATTTGTTTGTCGCTCCTCTTTCTCTCCCCCTCCCTCCCCCTTCAGAGGCTGCATGGCGTTGATTCCTTGTCCAATTAAGTAGAAAAACAGCGGGTGATTACCGGGGGCCGACAATGACGTATTATTACTATTTTGTTAGAGACAATAATGCTATTTAAGTAGGTTCGAGGTGTGGTATGAATCGTTTGTTTTGATAAGATTATTCTTGTCATTGCCAGTTTTTAATAAGTAAGAGTACCAAAGGAACACATAGATATGTGAGCAAAGCCCGGAAGACTTCGGAGTAATCTGGTGCTGAATGCTCTTTCTCATATTCCTTTTTCTTTCGTCTAACCTTTTAACCCTTTTCACTAGAGTCGAAAATGTGAGTAGGTATTACGAATTCATAAAAACGTTAATAGTTTAAAGTTAAACTTACTGCTTACTGAGGTGAGGAATTCGATAGTTTAATAAGAATTATATCAGTTAATTTTTAATAATATGTCTATATTCGGCCTCGGTGGCGTAGTAGTTAGCGTAACCGACTGCCACGCCTGAGGTCACGGGTTCGATTCCCGCACAACTCAAATATTTGTGTGCATGAACATGGATGTTTGTCTTAGTCTGGGTGTTTCTATATATAATATGTATGTATTTAAAAAAAAAAGAAGTATATATGTATGTTTATTCATTGCCTAATACTCATAGTACAAGCTCTGCTTAGTTTGGGCTAGATAGTGTTGTGTGTATGTAATAGAATATTATATTATATATTATACTTATCGGACAGCTCAACATTACATAATATCAGCCCTGTATTAAACTGTCCCACTACTGGGCATGGGCTTTTTCTCAGTGTGAGACGGGTTATGCCTAGTCCACCACGCTAGCCCGCACATCTTGGCAGACTTCACTAATCTTCGAAAACATTAAGAAGACCTCTCAGACATGCAGGTTTCTCCACGATGTTTTCCTTTACCGTTAAAGTAAAAAAGAGCAGCGATAGCTCAGTGGGGAGACCAACAGACTGCAATGCAGAGGGTCTCGGGTTCGAACCCATGTCGCGCACCTCTGACTTTCGTAAGTTATATGAGTTTTCGAAATTATGTGCGTATTGATTGACAATTATCGCCTGCTCCGTGCCTCGGAAAGCACGTTAAGCCGTTGGTCCCGGCTGCCATGAACGTCTATGGCAGTCGTTATTGGGAGAGTGTCGACAAAAAAGATCCCACTGGGTCGAAGTATCGCTGGTCTGCACTGACTGGCTCCCACATAAGATAAGATAAGATACCGTTAAAGTAAGTGATAAATAACTATAAGCAGGGCTGATAATATAGCGATTCCTAAGACGGATTCCTTGAGACGGAGTGTTCGTTACATCAATGTTTGTAAAGCCCCCTTGTGACTAAGTAAATGTAGCAATCATATTTTACATTGTCCACACATTAAAAAAGACTATTCTTGAAAAGATATATACAATCTCAATAGCGTCTAGAACTATGATGTAGTGAGTTTTAATTTTAATTTTTTTATGTTTACACTGCAAAGTGATTGTAACGGACCTGATGGAAAGTCCAATTACAGTCCAGAGACAGTGACGACGAGGAGAAGATAGATGTCTTCTAGCCGTCGCCAGTGTCAAGCCGTTCTAACCAGATGGTTCTTCACACTACGCTTGAAGGACCCAATGATATAGAAGGGAGGGAACACATGTGCCGGAAGACCATTCCAAGGTTGTATGGTACGGCATAAGAAGGAATTGCTGAACCTTTTGGTGCGAGACGAGATTATGCTAGCCATCCATCCGTGGTTACGAAGACCGGCACGTGTGGTTCTCAAAAGAAAGGGGGAAGGTGGGATGAGGTCGAATACCTCTTCGGAGCATTCGCCATGATAGAGGCGATAGAATACGCTATGGGACGCAATGTCTCTACGAAGTTGTAGCGGTTCGGTGTCCTTCGTAACCTCCTGGCTGTCTATTATACGTACGGCATGACGCTGCAGTTTATCTAAGGCATCGAGTAGGTACTTAGGTAAGGCAATTCTCAGACAATCGTCTTTTTCCTAACGGAAAAAATGTCCGGCTCTCTCCGTTGTTGCCTGCAGCTTCCTAGCAACCTAAAGACACCACGGCACACCATTTGAGAATGGCAGCCCCAGTCTGCTTTGACTCCAGACAATCACCGACTCAACTGGATCAACGCAGTTCTCATACTTTTCCTTCGTTTGCGTTATTGCATAGTATTTCATATTATGTTCTATAACGGCGAATAACCGCCGTTGTCTGTCGTCTGCGGAGCGCCTAATCAAACAAAATGATAGACAAACTAGCTATATCATATCTATAGATGCACATAAGTAGTTAAGTACCGGTATGTAGAGATCAAACGACGCCGCCGCTACTCGCCGACTCTCAATGACGTTGACAACAGAATTACTAGTATTATTGCATATTGCTGTGCTTCTCTGATTATGATGCGATATGGAGACTGGATACAGACGGACACACCGACTGAGGTACAACTTACATACATAGATACAATGAGCGAAAACAGACATATTTATACCTATAATATAAACAGTTTAGCTTAACTAATAGAATTAAATACACAACACTACTAAGGGACTATCACATTTTTTAAAGTGAAAACTTTAGCGGCGTTGTGCACTTTTTTGTGATGGGTATAAAATATTAAACTCGCATCAGGACACGTGACCTGATCGAAAATTCGTAAGACGGAGGGAGAATTGTCATGTTTGTGTACGATAGCGCAATAAATTAATATTGTATTTTACCACATAAATGATAGTACTTTTATACTGATAATTAAAGCAATTCGTGCAAAATTATTCCCTAACCATTCCAAAATATCAAAAATGCACAACGTTAATATTCAAGATTTCATTTCTGCCGGCACTCCCGGAGTGCAACCCGTTGATTTTTAATTTAATCTCATATACAATTCTGACACTAGGAATAATGCCTGCGATGCGGAAGATTTTTCAAACATTAAACAACAGACACAAAGAACTCCTAGACTTAGGACAACAATTCGTAGATTAACTTCCCGTACGGGGATCGAACCCACAACATTCTACGAACTGGCAGTGGCGGTAAACTTTACTGGGCATACCGCTCAGTGGCAGTGGCGAGCTGGCCACTTAAACCACTACGCCATCCGTGCCGTTTATAGTCATTACTTAGGTAATAATGATTTTGGCCAATAAGGGCCTAATCATTGATTAGTCAAGAAAGATGTTAGCCAATTTTCCTACTACTTACTTATAATTTTACTTAAAAAGTGAAATCCTTCGGCGCCGGCCATGTGGGTTTGATTTCCAGTCAAGAAATGTTTAGTAGCAATAGGACTCAATAGGATCTCCGTCTATTACTTGGAGCCCAAAACCTAAACTAGCGAAGCAAGTTGTAATGCACCACTTATCCATTCGGTGATATAGGCATTTCTTGACATAAAATCCCACTAAACAAAACTAAACTTTCCTTGAGTAAGAAATCAAACCCGAGACCTCACGCACAGCAATCGCATGCACCACCGCTGCGCCACTGAGGCAGTCATGACAAACAAATGTGCCTCATAAAAAAATAGGTACTACCATTAGTTCTAACTCTAAACTGTTTACTGAACCCTCACCTAACCAGCTATTAGATCCTAAAATATGATAATATCAAAACAGTAACTGGATCCATTTTTTCCTAACTTAGTATCTGGTTCTTAACTAGTTTTTCCAACGATGAGCGGCGTGTTAACCCTGCGGCGGCGCTGCCACGGCCAGGACCCACTGCGACGAGGGAACCGCGTTTTTTAACAGTGCGTGTTAGCAACGAGACCCAATCAATCATCGCGCCCCTTAATTTAATATTGTCATAATAATAAAACCTCGCGTTAACGTATTCTTGTGTGTAGATGCGACATTCGTATGTTTGTGATGGATTAAGGTTAGAGTTTATTGCAATTGAAGATTTCGAAGTTGTGATCTAAAAGTGATTGGAAGGTATAGCTAATCTAAGCCAGTTATTGCTTCTGAAAAACGTATATACGGTATTAGCAAAATTTAAGGATAATATGATCTAATTGAGTAAAAACTATTTAGGAGAATAGGTACTTCATTTGCTTGTGATTATGTGACTATTTTTATAAATAGTTCGATGACTTTTTATAAAGGAACGTAACGCGTTGTGACGTAATGAAATGGGTCGTAAAATGATTTCTGATCCTTCCCACAAAAAATATCAGCAAGGTTAATTAAAAGTATGATATATTTAGTCTAAAAATATTTGCAACAAACTCACTTAATACGCAATATCGCATCTGCACTTTAATCTATGCCCACAATCGTCTCCGCGTTTTATAGCTGATGACCTTTTTTGCCCCACTTCGGCAAAGCTTTTGACACCTGCGCGATAGCTACTTTAATTTGCCCCGGGTTTAATGCGGTTGAAACATCAATAACACTTAGCGACGCGGCGGTCTCGCGGACCGGCCGCCGGTAATTAAGGGTTAAAATTGACACGTTAGCGAACATAATCATGGCTCAGAATATTCCGCGTGTGGACTTTTATTATAATGCGCTGTTTGAGGGTTAATATTTATAAAGACAGCTTTGAACATCTGTTCTATTATTCTTAATTGAGCTCTACTCCTGCATTGGCTAGTTGTTAATTATCAATTATCATTTCCTGTATTCGAACTAGCATCTTCATTATTAGCACCAGCTACTCACCTTCCAGACGCCCAGCTAACATTTTGATAACGGCAGTAATGGCTTCTCTCTTTTTAAATTTATAATTCAAAGTAATAGTACTTATTTAAAAGAAGACGTTAAATACCAGTATTGCCATGTCTGTTGCAATACTTGTGATTTTGCTCGTTTACACTAATTGTATCACTTATGAGGCAACCTGATCAAAATTATTTTGTGATAAATTGGAAACAAAAATATAAAAAGTCAGACGAATAAACATAGCCAATCACGGTCATGTCTCCTATAACAATTAATAGTTAAGGATATATTCAGGGTTTAAAAAAATGGATAACCCTGACGAAACACCTTATAGTAGAGCTATTGCGGTTCCAAAATAAAATACATACAAAATGTTTTAGTAGTTATTATCTATTCTTTACGAGACACTCTGTATATATACACGGAATATGTCTATTAGTAAGAAAATATGTATTTTGCAAGTTTTCTTTTAAAACTAATAACGCGTAAGTCACGACAGCAACTTACGACCCAATTCCAACTGGATTCGGTCGTAAGTTGCCAGAACTTCAAGACATCGCACTGTTACTAAGAATTGCTCAGCAGCAAAGCCAATAAAATGTTATCCAACTCGCATTGGTCACGAAATTCGACCAACCAGCCACTTAACAACTAAAAAGAAATCTATTCTTTAAGTTTTGCATCCAGCCAGCTAACTAATGAGTCCACTTTTTCAAATCCTATTTCTCTTTAAAACTCGTCACAGCGGTAACAAAAACGCAAATGAAATGTAATAATTGAACATTCGCCGAGTGTCGTGTGTAAAAAACAACAGATATCATCTATATAGATTATCCGTGGTACATTTGCGCGGGCGCACCGACGCGGTATGTGTGAGGAATGCCGACACGCATGCGTCCAAATTTGTTACACACCCTCTTGTCAAAAAACTGTGGGACTTGACGGATTTTTGAAGATTGGTCTAAAGCACAAGCTTCGACTGGTAATTTTCTAGTTTTTGTGATAAATTGGCGAACAAGCTTAGTGCCCGCTTGATGATAGGCGGTTGGTAAAACTGAATTACATTCACATTGCATTCCGACTAAGGCCAAAGAAAAGATGAACACTAATTCTTTATTTTTATTTATTCTATTATCATCTAATATGACTTTAAGAGATAAAAGAAATTGCACAGTAAATGAAAATTTTGCATTCCCCAGTTATTTTTAACAGATTTTTGATAATTGATATCAAAAACGTTTTTGGATTATTTTCATTCAATCATATCGTACGTAGAAAATTATAGCGCAGTAGTTTATCTCGTCGCTATGCTTGCGCTGAGTTAGAATCCAACTACATCGAAAATAGAAACAAAATTTTTAAAATACAAATGATGCTTAGATGCCAGTTTATGTGAGCATTTTATGTTTAAAAGCTAATGTTGGGTCACGTTGTTGAGTCACGTTTAGCTAACACTAGCATTTAAGAATTTTGTATTGGACGCGTATGTAGCGCGGCTCGAGTTAGTCGCTAGACTGAATAAACGTTGTAATCTGCAAACCATCTTTTACTTGAAGACTCCCACAAGTCGTAACCGTGAACACGCATGATAACAAGGATACAGCCTAGAAGCCAGTAGGTATCCAACAGCTAATATCCGACAATGCGACCAAAATATACTTTCCGAATAAGCATTAATCTTCGAACCGAATAAGCATTAAAGCATCTTATGACTTGGAACACAGAGTCTCACTAATGACGAGTTTGGGAAAAACGTTTAAGTGTGAGGTTGCGCAGGAGTGATTCGTTCCGCGCGACACTACGCCTGTAATCACCACCACTAACTACACACCGAGTATTTAGATATGTCGCTAGATGTACTTGTTATATCTATTCAGAACGCTACAACATTCTTGATTTTGCCTACGAATGTATTTTAAGACACTGATACTTTGGTAACTTCTAATGTCTAATTGAGTTTGAAATTAAAGTTATTGATCATTGTGTGTCGATCTCGAGATTATGGATTTGACGGTTCAAATTGATCCCCAGTCCAAGCCCTAAGTTAATTTACGTGTATGGTAAACGGTAAATTTGTGAGTTTCTAATGGGAAATTCTTCTTAGTATGGGAAAACGAATCTTAGTAACTGCACGAAGTCTGGACTTGTGCCTGATAGACGACAGTAGACCTACCTTATTACATCTTTATATATATAAATCTTCTGTGCGTGTGTTTCTAATTAAACTCCTGGACCGATTTTGATGAAATTTTTTGTGTGTGTTCAAGTGGATTCGAGAATGGTTTAGATTTGTTTTTATTTTTTTTTCTGTATACTGGACAACGTCTGTCGGGACAGCTAGTAGACCTATAAACTATAGCTCATGATATATAGTTATAATATACCTCTGCTTATCCCTTCTAGGATATAGACGTAACTCTATGTCCCTATGTATATAATATGGCCACTACAAGCGATTTTATGCCGGGCATGTTTTCTAGACAAGCGACTGTTTTTACATAGATATATTTTATTGCGTACTTATACATACTAAATCATAGACAAAGAGTCTTATATGCGGAAAAGCAAAAATCAAAGTATGACGCATATTATAGTAATGAGTTCTAAATGTGCGGGGATGAGTCGCCAGTCCCACGGTGTAGTGCGGTCGGTTAAATATCTACTAATATACGGACATTATGACTAATGCGGCCGGCAGAGGTCACTGCGGCCTCAGATTAAAAGTATTGTGATTATTCTCGGTATTTAACTACAGTTTGACCTTCCGTATCGGGCAGAACGTAGTTAAATTTAGTGCTTTCCGAGTAGTTTGGAGTTTGTATTAAATCACTTATGATTTTCTTTGGATTGACTTGAATGTCCATTGAGTTTAAAGCACAAACTGTTTTGCAATTAACTTCAGTTTTCTGACTTCTTCAGTGGCGCAGCGGTAGTCAATAGTTTTAAACAACTGCTATGCATTAGGTCACTGTTTCAGTCCCGGGTGGGTTATTTGCGTTTTTGTTAAGAAACTGGAACTGTGGCCCGTAGATGGCAAAAGCTAATGGCTGGCTCCTATTTATTTACTCCAGCGTACCCACTCAGGGATACAGACGTCGAGACTTTGTATGTATAGGGATAATCGATCCAGGAGATATGCTGGATCGATCATTTTAGTAAAGGCTTTTGGCCTAATGTTTCCTTTTCTAATACTTTTGCCGCACTAGGATAAAACCTTTGTTGAGAAATATAACAACATTTTCAAAATCGGCCACAATTAAAACCCAGACTTAGGACTCAGGGTATCTTATCTTATACGGGGGCCAGTCAGTGCAGACCGGCGACACTTTGACCCAGTGCGATCTTTTGTGTTGACACTCTCCCAATAACGACTGCCAAAGATGTTCATGGCAGCCGGGACCGACGGCTTAACGTGCTTTCCGAGGCACGGAGCAGGCGATAATTGTCAATCAATACGCACATAATTTCGAAAAGTCATATAACTTCCGAAAGTCAGAGGTGCGCGACGTGGGTTCGAACCCGAGACCCTCTGCATTGCAGTCTGTTGGTCAAAAATGGGACTCGGGGTAACTATTTGCGGATCACGCAAATTTATATCCCTTTAATCGATCGAACCCACGACGTTCGGTATGGTAACGATGGCTAAGCAACCACTCTGCCGTTCTTGCAGTCTACCTGACATATGACATTAATATACCTACAGAAAAAACCGTTCATTTAAAATAGACCCGTTACAAAGTAATATGATTGATATATCATCTCTCTAGCTACCACATAAACGGTATTCACCGTCAGGTTAACAGCGGGTTAATAGCAACCAATGGTGCATTAGTAGTCGGTCATTAGTGATCGCATTAATTAACTTTTTACATCTCTCGATGAGCCTGAGAACTTCTATCTTTTAAAAAGCGATAATTTATCTAAATAGCTAGTTTCATATGTTAATCGTAGGTTAAACAGAAAGTGTTGGATCATAGCAGTAGTCCGTTTTAACTATAAATAGTATCACCGCTGTATATACGTATTTCTTGTTTAAAAAACACTAGGAATGATTCCTGTGTCGCGAAGGAATTTACAAATTTTCAAACAACGGACACAGAGTATGTCCAGACGCTAAACAACAATTTGTGCACCACACAATTTTTTGTCGCGTGTGGGATTCGAACCCACAACACTCGGCGTAGTGGCAGCGGCGAGACGACCACAGAAACCATACACCATCCGTGCAGTCAAAAATATACTAATTTTTGTTTCACGCGAAGGAATAAACAGAGTTGTATTATAACACACATATTGCTAGTAATGGTTTTTTTTATACTACTAAGTGGCATACAAGCATACGGCCCACCTGATGGTAAGTGATCACCGTAGCTTATGGACGCCTGCAACACCAGAGGCATCACTTGCGTGTTGCCAACCTTGTAAAAATCTTTTAACGCCATTTTTGAAGAATCCCATACTGTAGTCTTGTGGGAAAACCTGGGCAGGGAGTTCATTCCAGAACCTGAGCGTCCGCGAGAGAAAATTCCTTTGGAACCGCTTGGTGCGGCACCAGTTAGGTTGTAAGTTGTGAGAATTACATTCCTGCCGATGGCGAGCGGTGCGATGATAAAAAGTAGCTGAGGGCATCATCTCAAATAACTCATCAGAACACAATCCATTATATCAGCGGTAGAACACACAAAGGGAGGGCGTAGTGGTTAGTGTAACCGACTGCCACGCCTGAGGTCGCGGGTTCGATTCCCGCACAAGTCAAACATTTGTGTGCACGAACATTGATGTTTGTCTTGGTCTGGGTGTTTCTATGTATAATATGTATGTATTTACAAAAAAAAAAAAGTATATATGTATGTTTATCCATTGTCTATTACCCATAGTACAAGCTCTGCTTAGTTTGGGCTAGATGGTGTTGTGTGTATGTGGTAGAATATTGTATTATAGTCCCGTCTGAGACTTAGTGGCTCAATACCGTCTGTGAGTTTGGGCTCATCGACAATTCTCAAGGCTTGTCTCTATGCCGCGTCAAAAGGATCAAGCTAGTATTTAGATCCCATGTACAATAGAGCGCCTCTATTGCTATTTACCAGGTGCACTTTAAACAGCTACAAATGTTTTTTTGCAAGAAAACCAGTAACACTTTTGATGTCTTTGGGATTCGAACCCAAGTCCTGATGCACATCAGTCGCATACTACACCACCTATGTACCTTTGCCTGTGTTTTGGCAATAAGTATAACGAGACTCAGATGGTGTTATAGACTGTTTAATTTCAGTAAAAATAAAGCTTATATACTAGTGTGGCGCGTGTATACATTAGCATGCGTGTGCATTTTTAACTTATCTTAAGATGTGCTCTATCGGAATACGTGTAATAATGTAGTCGCTACATACCCTTAGTGGAGCAGCGGTAGTAGACACATGTTACGTGACCTAGAATCTCTTTCTCTGATTGACATCTTTTGATCGCATTTCTATCAGCACATCGCCTATTCAACAGGGCCGGGAACTACATATCAGTATAGGAACAAAACGATGACATGGGATTCGTAGGGTTATTTTGGCAGGGTGACCTTTCGTAGTGGTTCGAATCCCACACGGGACAAAACATTGTGTGAACCACAAATGGTTGTTCCGAGTCTAGGTGTGCTTTGTGTCCGTCATTTGAATGTTTGCAAAGTCTCCCACGACACAGGATTTATTTCTAGAGCGGTAGTTGTCTTATTGATATGGCTGAACCCTATGTCTCCTAACAGGTGTCTACTTAAGGGGACACCGCTAAACGTGACGTACGTAGGTACTCATTGACACTCATTGGTGCCACTTCTGTTGTCACAAAATTCTCTAAAATTAACTAAAAATTACAAAATTTTTTTTTTGTCCTGTCTCTTTTAACGATTTCAGAATACGAAATGTCATTTGAGAGGACTAAACTAAATTTTAGTGATTTTTAGTTAAGCTTAGAGAATTTTGTGACAACACAATTGGCACCATTGTGTATCAATCGTTAACGAGCGGTCATAAGGTCTAAAATTGCAATGCGCCCGCAATGATCGAGAGCGCTTAGAAATTGTTTGTTAAAATCTTAAAATATTATTTAGAAATGATTGGTTTTAGTTATGGAAATAATGAGCTAGCAAATTACTCATATTGATTTTACGAATATATTTGAGTAATTCCTAATCATAGTGATAGTGTAACTTCCTTGTAATTTCAAAAATAGTAATTTTTCAGAGGTGTTTTCGAAAATAATTATGATCGAGCCAAAATCACAATATCGTGTTTTGAGCTAGGAAATTCTAGTTAAAGACATCAATTTACCTATATCAAAATTCTAGATTAATTGGTCTTCTCATAGGCCTACCCTATTCGATGAAAGTTAGTGCATTTTTTCAGTGTATCCTCTTAATCCACTGCGCCATACATGCATCTTAAACATCCTCAAGGTTGTTTCTTCTTAATTTGAATGCACAGAAGCCACACACAATACAGTAGGTACAAGCTACACATAGCTGAGCGCCGCCCAGCGTCCATTAATTAAGAGACATCATCATGCGCCGGCGCAGCGGCCGACACAAAGATTCTATAACAAAGCTATCGGATTACCGCACTCAGTAAGGCGAAGAGTACATTGTTGTTTTGGATATTTTGTTACACATATAGACTTACGGTTTCTTTCCTGAAGGGTAGGGACTCCATTAACCACTGGTGTGCCGCTGCGACGTAATGAATTAAATGCCGATAATATAGGTAAGTATATTAATAAAGAACATTGTAGCCTAATAACCTTCTAGCGTATTCCTATAGGAAATGAGTTTTAAGGATCTAAGGGTGTAGAATTTTTTTTTCTGGATAAATGTATCTCTATCTATGTCCTTTTATACATAAAACTAGATGTACCCGCGGTTTCATCCGCGTTTATGATTATTGCGCCGCCCCCGTGGATCGCAGCGTGATGTTATATAGCCTATAACTTTCCTCGATAAATAAGCTATCCAACAAAAAAAAGAATTTTTCATTTCGAACCAGTAGTTCCTGAGACAAACAAACAAACAAACTCTTCAGCTTTATAATATTAAGTATATATAATAAAAAATTTATACTTAAAATCGTAAAATTTCGCATACACGTAGACAGTGATTGGCGAAATTTCATGACGATCGTTTGAGTAGTTAATGCCTGAAAGCGTAACAAACAAACTCACATTCACATTTATAATATTAGTTAAGATATAGACTTACGGATGCTGCCCGGAGGGGTAGGGACTATCCACTTTTTATGCTGCTTTTTATGGTAAAACCGTATACGGCACGCTTGCTAGAGATGTCACAAGATGTCAAGCTCGTAGTCCATATCCACAGGATAATCAGAGGAAGGTACACAACGCGGATATCGCTGGCTCACTATTACAAGGTTCTATGTTATTTCTTTTAACTTTGGGGAAATGAGGTTTAAAATTCGCATATCAGTAAAAATAACGTAAAAAATAACTTAGAACTATTTGCGATTTAATATTGTGAGGTGGTAAGTGCTTCCATCTATTACTATATTAGTCTAAACAAAAAGGAATGACATATAGAACCATGCAATATTCATAACCCATTTTTTTCAAAAATGTAACATAGAACCTTGTAATATTGGACCTCCGATATATTGGGAAGGTTTTATCTGTCTGTACATGTAAATTTTGCTCTATCCGAAAATCAAATCCGGCACCTCGCGAACCGCAGGTATAACCAGAAACATGAACCACAGGAATTCCGAGGCAGTTATTAATAAAATAAATATTTTATTTTTCTTTAAATAAGACAAGTCTTGCACTAGAAATAATACATGTGTCGTGGCTTTACAAACATTCAAACAACGGACACAAAGAACACCTAGACTCGAACAACCATTTGTGGATCACACAAAGTTTTGTCCCGTGCGGGATTCGAACCCACACCACTCGGCGCAATGGCAGTGGCGAGGAGACCACTTATTCCATTCCGCCATTCGTGCAGTTAATTATTGTTCCTAACCATCATAAAAATTATACAAATTTAATACTAAATTTATCTTTCCACACAACAAGGTGAATGCCAAACACTAATTAATTTCATTTGCAAAATAATTTTCAATTAAGGCAGTGTGCACTTAAGTTTTTGCGCTCACACTCAATTGTCAATCATGTGTCTAAGCCTTAGGCTGACGAAACGAGTCGGTGCTTTGGTCTATTAGACCAGCGATTCTCAATATGTAGGTTAATCATACGCAGATCTTGTTACTTCCTTGTGTTTAAGTATTGTTTACAACATTTTTTTAGACTATAATTTCCTACTTATACCATTTTTAACCCCCCACGCAAAAACAACGGGGTGTTATAAGTTTGACGTGTCTATGTGTGTCTATCTGTGGCATCATAGCTCCCGAACGGACGAACCGATTTTGATTTTGTTTTTTTTAGGTAGGTATATTGTGCGCACAGAGGATATATAGAAAGTTTATATAGAAAGGGTGTGCAGAAAGAAGTTTATTTTTAATATTTTTTATTGCTATCGAATTTTGACCACTAGGCAACATCTAGTGTTTTGTTAAACTGCGTATTTAATAATAATATATAATAATATTCTACCACATACACACAACACCATCTAGCCCAAACTAAGCAGAGCTTGTACTATGGGTACTAAACAATGGATAAACATACTTATATACTTTTTTTTGTAAATACATACATATTATACAAAGAAACACCCAGACCAAGACAAACACCCACGTTCATGCACACAAATGTTTGACTTGTGCGGGAATCGAACCCACGACCTCAGACGTGGCAGTCGGTTACACTAACTACTACGCTATCGCGGCCGACATATTTGTCTTCGTTGTGTAGGTATATAATCTAGGCCACCCGTTGCCTATGCATTTTTATGTGGCCCCATGTTGTCTAGTGATGAGCAATTAAGCGCGAACGAGCTAAAAATAGGTCTTGAGCGTGTTTTGTGAGAGGACTCTAATTCAAGTACCTATTATAATATATTTATCTAATGTAATACCTACGATCGGGCATTGACGCGATCATGCAAAGTATTTAAGTGCAGTTTTGATTATACTGGTCGTGTTCACAAGCAGACTGATCCTTGATCGTTGTGACCACGGGCAGTATAACCTGGCCGAACGGTCAAACTTCTCATAACGGTATGTACATTAAGCATAAATTCCTGTTTGGATGACAATCTATATATATAAAGGAAGATGTCCTGACTGACTGACTTAGAGACAACGCGCAGCCTAAACCGCTGGTCGTAGGAACTTGAAATTTGGAGAGCATGTGTGTTTTAATTTGTAGGGGTGTACTAAGAAAGGATTTTTTTAAATTCCACCCCTAAGGGGGTGAAATGGGGGGGTGAAGTTTATATGGAATTTGCTCATTTCTGGCCTTATAAATGGAATGGACAAAACTCTCCCCTAGAGGGGTAAAATGGGGTTAAAATTAATAACGAAATTTTCTCATTTCTGGACTTAGCAGTATGAAAATTCGTACATAAGTTTTCGATTACAATTGAAAAATATCTGTGTTATAAAAATTCTTTCACCATTAGTAAGCTACATTATCACCGAGTAACATAGCTATATTTTATTTAATAAATAGTGCCGTTACCTACTTTTACGCGAGCGAAGCCGTGAGCAGAGGCTAGTAAATTATATAATGTATCGCGAAAGTTAAAAAGTTATAAAATATTTTTGTTTTTAAATTTTTTTACCGAGGTGTTTCTTGCGAATGTAAACATTTCTAAATTTAAGAGTAACAATTTAATCATTAAAAATATCTTTAGAAGTAAAACTCTACGACAAATATTCTTTGCCAACAAAATCGCGGGCACAACGTCTAACTCAAAATTAAATGTTGAGACACATCTAATCAACAGCATTACACAAACCGTATAATTCTAAGAATTTACGTAATTTCAATTTATTGTTAGTTATTAATTAGCGATATAGCAGCAATGGACGCTATTTTTCACCTGTTGCACGTTAAAATATAATAATTATATGCTTTTTGCCGCGTCTCTCATTATCTATGGTTATAGACTAACGCCACGCGAATTTGTTTTCTACACCATAGACAATGTTGTCTGACATTTTAACTTTCAAGATATTTTAACTACGTAACAAAGAAAACGATAATATGTTAGATATTTTTATTACAACACAGTTTTATTACATGTCTATCTAATAAATTGGCACAACTTAATATGGTGCTGGTAGCATGTTTTGGAACGGAAGACCGAATGAAAAAAGCGTAAATTCTTGCATGTTAATGTAAACTTAGAACTTTTGCATATTAATTAATTATGCATCCATATATAAACACACCGTTTTATATTTCCGTAGAGGTTGGCAGAGGTTTATTGCAAACACATGTCACTAGCTATGTATTAGGTGTCAAGTAATAGAGGCAAGAAACACAATTCTTTAAAACTAACTTATACCTAAAATATTATAAAACAGAAAAAATAAAAAGACAACTAAAAATAATAAGCGTCATTGAATTCCTCCGCATCACAGTCAACTGGTATTGTGACCAGAAGACTGAAAGCATTGCCACGTTGAATGGCAATGTTTATTCTTTCCGCGAAATAAAAGCCAGCCCTCTGGTCTCGGGAAGCGTCGATTAAACTTTTTGCTATTTCTCTATACGTATAGAGGGCACGAGCACTGGGACCCTATGACCCTAGCGTTTCGAGGGTACGTATTACAATACTGAAATTTCATAATAACTATGACTGAAATACCGACGTCCAAAACAACGAAATTCAAAATACCGAAAGTTTTAAATGCCGATAGCCGTTATATCGAAACATAAAATACCGATGTCCAAATGCCCGAAAGGATAAAAACCCGGAATGGACGAAATACTGAATGGACGAAATACCGAAATAATATATTAAATAAACATTTAATAAACTGGCTGGCTAATGCTTAGGCCATCCGCACGATTCCGACTCGGAAGCGGTAGGTTGTGTTAAGTTCTCTTATGTAAACCCACCCAGAAATAGGAGCCCCGCTTAGCGGGGCTCCGTCCAAAACTCCCATTAGTTCATTAATTCTTCGGGATTTTAAACTTCGCGATATGGATCTTCGGGATTTTAACCTTTCGGGCAAATTAACTTTCGGGATTTAAAACTTTCGGCCAAACAATCATTCGGCGTTTAATTTTTCGGGATTTCATCCATAGGTATTTTAAAATACGGTCTTTTAGATTTCGGTATTGTAATACGTACCCCGTTTCGACCCCATACGGCTCAAAAATATAATCTCCTACCAGGTTTTGTATAGAGGGAAGTATATTGCTGTCTACTGGACACATTCCTAGAATGCGTTTTACGACTAAGAATGTCTTGTATCATTAAGATAAGACTATTATTTTTCTGTTTCTAATTTTAATAGTCGGTAGTAAATATATCGATCGGTATAATGGCTGCAACACCTTGTAATGGAGTTGTAAAATACTAAAACTATTACTGAATGGCGATTTAATAGGGTGGCCGTTAGTTTCTTGCGTGTATCATCTCAAAGGCTCGACATTTTACCAGAATATAGGAAATAAACTAAATTGTAAGTTCATATGTGTTACTTTGTGACGTATATAAATAAATGATTTTTGACTTTGACTTAACAGAAAAAGGTAACAAAAGGAAACTAGACTATTTTATTCCGATATTACCACGGTTTATTTTTTAAAAAGCTATTTTCATGAGGAGACTATTATGTTGGTCGTCTCAATATCTTAGTATAGTTATTTGAAATTATAACGTTATTTAATTATAACTGTATCTTTTTACACACAATGAATTAAAAGTATAGGTATATAGTATAGTAAGATTTTTCGGTCCGGGAATCGAACTTGAGACCTCACTCTAATACTCACGCCTTGGGCTAAAACTTAAAATCTCAGCGTAGCAGCCACAATCACTGCTAAAATAAATAGTAATTACATTTTTTGTATCATTAAACGACCATTTAAATCTTCTCAACATTTTACTGATCCCATCCATCTTCCACTTGGAAAACCTTCAACAAAAATCAAAACCATTGTCTACTCAAACAATTATCTCTTTTATAACAGTCGGTAACACAACACCATTATGTCTGCCTACCCCAGTAAAAGATAGCGTAAATATATTCGCAAAACGGTAGAGTTACATGCCAGGTGGTCGGGGAGGTGCTATGATGCGTAAGCGCAAAATATTGTGTTACACTAGTTAGTACTGACATGGTCTATAAACCTATATTGTGTGGCCCATAGACCGGTAGCTCTGCTGGTGACATACAAGTAATGCGTCTGATGCTAGTGGTGTATCTAGACTCAAATTTCCGAGTGGTCATATACACACACAAACACACACATACACATGCACATTTTTTTTTATACTATTAAGTTAATCAAGCATACGGCCCACCTGATGGTAAGTGGTCACCGTACCCTATGGACGCCTGCAACACCAGAGACATCACTAGCGCGTTGTCGACCCTTTAGGAAAGGAAGTGGGAAGGAGAAGGAATGGGAAGAGGGAAAGGGGGTGATTGGGCCTCCGGCACTCTCACTCACTGAACGAAACACAACAGTAAAAGTATTGAGTTACGTGTATATGAACCTAAGCTAGCTTTAATATGTCACATAGATCTCGTAATCCTAACATATTTGCAATTCAAGCATATAAAAATAATACATCATTTTATAATCCAATAGTAAGAATGTGCAGAGCTTATAATAAAATAGCACATATAAATAAAGAGGTCGACATTTTTGACATAAATTTCAATAGATATAAAAATATTGTATCAGGTGTGCTTAGTTCCAAAAAGTTCCAAATCTACCGCCACGTGCAAAAGTATTAGGCACCCTATAGTAATGACAGTTTTAGGGTGATTGAGCATAGGGAATGTAAAGAAAACAAAACATATGATTACTAAGATTTATTTTAATAAAATAATTAATATTTTGTCGGTCCACCTTTGGATTTAATGACAGCAGCCACTCTTTTTGGCATTGACTCTACCAGCTTAAAACATTCCTCTTGGGATATCTTTTGCCACTCATGCTTTAACGCGGCGAGTAGTGTTTGCTTGTTGCTTATCGAGTGTCTACGGATATTTTTCTTCAAAATAGACCAAATATGTTCAATAGGATTGAGGTCCGGTGATTGTGGCGGCCAGTCCAAAAGATCTATTCCATTTTGAGCCATCCATGCCATAGTGTGTGCTGACTTGTGGCAAGTGGCGTTGTCCTGCTGGAATTTTACGCCGTCGGTGTTTGTATCACCAAAAATCTGTGTAACAGACGGTGCTAGAGCTGTTTCCAGAACTTCTGTGTATTTGGTGCTATTCATTCGCCCCTCACACAACATCATTTCGCCCACTCCATCGGCAGCCATGCAACCCCAGATCATTATTGAGCCTCCACCGTGTTTAACAGTGGGCACTACACAATCTGGGTTGTACTCTTCGCCCACCCTTCGCCTGACGTAAGTAACACCGGGTGTTCCAAACACCTATGGAACAAGCAAAAAAATTACTTAATTCAAGATTGCATATTTCCCTCGCAGGACGTGATTTCAAAGACGGCTATGTGTTTTGGTATAATACATAAATTAAATAACAATACCTCAAAGTTAGATTCGTCTGACCACAGTACGTTGGACCAATCCTCCACTGTCCAATCTCTATGTCTGAGGGCCCACTGCAACCGATTTTTCTTGTTGTGCTCCGATAGCCACGGCTTCTTTCTTGCCTTGCAACCTTTTAACCCAGCTGCAATAAGCCTTCTTCTCACAGTACACGCGCTCACTGATCTGCTTTTTCCTTCAGATAAAGCTGCAGCGAGCTCCAAAGCAGTTTTTTTACGGTCCTGTAGAGACTGCCTAATTAACAATCGGTCTTCACGATCTGTAGTTATTTTTCTTCTGCCTGTTCTTGGCCTATTCTCATGAGTACCGATCTCTTTGAAGCGATTTAGTGCATATTGCACTGCACAACGCGAGCACTTCACTTCTCGGGCTATTTTCACTTGAGACATGCCTTGTTCATGTAAAATTTTAATTTTTAGGCGCTGCTCTGCACTAAGTTCTGCTTTTTTAGGCATTATTAACTCGATGAATATTAGTCTTCAGGAATATGGTAGCAACAATTGCGTACGATATGTGTCTGTTCACTGCAAGCACTGATAACACACTAAAAGAGTAAACTTTAAAATTGCAAATTTGTAAAAACATTGTTTTAAACTGCACCTGGGTGTCATAAATATTTGTTATTGTTTTATTTTTGTTTAAAAATGCCGCCGATGCAATATTAAGACCATAAAACCCTTATCCGAGCGCTCATTGTTGAGATAGAGACAAACAATAGGGGTGCCTAATACTTTTGCACGTGGCTGTAGTTACAATATAAAATTACAGTTATTAAGTAAAAACCTACTTACAATTATCCACTTGTATCCTACGCTAACGAATTTAAGATTTTAATAATGTTTTTTGTTTTGCATGAGTAATCTGCTCTAATATGTACATGTTATGTACACTACTTTAGGATTACTGTCCGGTTTATATAATATGTTCACTATTACTACTTACCATGTTAAGACTGTAATCTGTTTGTGTACCTATTATAAATAAATAAATAAAGAAAACCTAAAGAAAGCTTAGTGATTAACGAACTATATATGGCGAGCATGTTACTCTCAATAAAAGGAAGATAAATTAGTCTTATTCCTCATTTATTTTTCCACAAGCTTTTGTGTGCAACCTTCTACGTGTCGAATTTAGAAGTACTTATCTAAATTTCTTGTTGTTACAGCTTCTAAGCTAGCAAGATGAAATCTACACCAGAGTTTATGTAAGACCTGGACCTTAGAGATGCGCACAAACACATCACTTAGACATACAAAAATTCTAAAATGTTTGTCCTGGCGTCTATAGCTACTATTAGAGCCCTTACGTTAATTTTGTTATACATATCTCCTATGTACTGACATTTTCTAGTGTAGACAATTTTACTACATGTATAGATTTGACTTGCATGCCGTGTATAAAGTCACTAAATCACACTAAAGACAATTTAGTGTTACAATAAATATATGTTTTCTAGTAATACAAACCGAGCATATATGAAGATACCGCAATTGCTAGCGAAATGAAATGTTGCCTCGTTCAATAAATAGCAGGCGATTATTATAATACGTGGCACAGTTTTGAAAATTATCATTTGCCAGTCTAGTAGTAGAAGCAAATAAAAAATAAACTTAGTCACGATATCGTGTATACATACCTACGCAGCGACAGGCTAGTGGAAGACCGTTGGACTGCCATACAACAGAGTTTCCTAGTTCGAACCCAAGGCGCTACTCTCTGACTTTTTGAAATTATGAGACCTGCATGTCTAAGATTTCCATAATATAATATTCATAATAATATTCTCGTAGATATGTGAATTCTGCTAACCTGCACTAGGCCAGCATTGTGGACTAAGGCCGTAGTCCATCATGCTGCCCCTTCTCACGCTGAACGGAGGCCCGTACCCAGCAACGGGACAGTTTAATACAGTGCTGGTTTTATTGTTATATATAGACTCACGCTGTTCCATGGAGGGGTAGGCAAAGACTACAGATTTCCAATTAATACGATTTAGATATAACTCTATTGCTTTATTAATTAATCAAAATCTTTCTTACAATACGTTTATACATCACAAGGGGGTAACCCTTCGAGGATTTCGCCGACTATAGTTTAAGATCTTACGTAGATCCTAATAGAAAGCGTGCCTTCTGACGTCTACCGCTCAGACTTCCAGACCCCTTCTGGTTTCTTAGAATTTCATGTCAGAAAAATGCTATAACATTTTTCCCGACCTACAAATCTACCACTGCACAACCAAATATCCCATAAAATTTTGTCACTAGCAACCCTAATTAACCCTTAACGATTACAGCCTTAATTAAAACCTCATTTCATCCCAACGTGAACAAACCTGATCCCTATTCAATATCTAAAGATATGTGGTTTTTAATTCGTGGTATATGAAGGTGGTTCTTCATTCAACCAATTGATCGGATTATAAAGTGTGCGAGGGAGCGGGCGGTGTCGCGTTACGAGCTTGTATGCGACCACAATGAGCATGCCGTTTCGCGGTAAAACGTGTTAATAATGCGGTGTGAGCAGTGATGTAGGGGTAAGCGAGCAGCGGATAGTCAGCGAAGACAAGAAGTTCGACCTACACAACAGGTATTTTCAGGACACAAGATGTTGTCTTCTATTTACGCGAATGTTATTCATTGAAATTAAACTACTATAATTATACGGATAGTAATAGTATAAATAGTTTTGATAGTTTCAATAATTTCATTAGCTTAAAAATTATTAAAGTTTGATAGTAATAGTAGAGTAACAGTTTTCAAAATTTTGTAATAAAGTGTCAAATAAACAACGCGATCAAATCCGTATATAGTGGTTTAATTTCAACACAAGATGTTATTAGAATTAATAATCAAATTAAACAGATACTGAACATAAATATTAATTGAGAAAACTGGACTGTGAGTAACTCTACGTATAAATGACATACTTCTAGGAAATTGATAAAAGATTTAAATGTTTCAATGTACATATATAATGCTACTAGATGTTTCCGCGGTTTCACCCGCGTTTATCGTTACTGCGCCGCCCCCGTGGGTCGTAGCGTGATGTTATATAGCCTATAGCTTTCCTCGATAAATAGGCTATCCAACACTAAAAGAATTTTTCAAATCGAACCAGTAGTTCCTGAGATTAGCGCGTTCAAACAAAGAAACAAACTCTTCAGCTTTATAATATTAGTATAGAAGTATAGATTAAAAGCTATATAACAGTTACATGATAAGTGAATGTGTTATTTTTACGCGTATTGAGTAATACCATCCAAATATCTTTATAATTAAACAACCATCCAAAATCTTCACAATCTTTTATTTTTATAATAATATTATAGTATTATCATTATCGTTGCAACTAACGCATTAACTAATTTTTTGCACCACACATACAGACATTTTGAAACATGTTGCTTAACGTTTCAACTATTTAAAACACAGCCTAAGAAATTTAGCCACAATACCGTAACAAAATACTTACAATACCCGCTCTCGCTACCGCCTGTAATATCTCCCCGTCGCCTGTAACTCGGCCCGCTAGTAACAAGACACCAACCGTTGGCTTACATCGGGCCCCTAATTTTACGGCTCCTTAGTACTAGGTCGTCGTTTTTGCGCGATGCCTCCTGGTCCAGCAGGTTCTTAACGAAGAGTATCAGTTACCGGACATTATGAAGTGAGCCTTAAACCGTGCTTATTCAATTAAACCGTATTGTAGTCGTAATGGTATTGAATGTCGGGTAATTGCTGAATTAAGTTCGGTTGTTTAATGTGGTGTAAACTTGTTGGTCGGTTTTTGAAATGGGAATAATACAGCAGATTGGTAATGATCTTTTTAGGTTTTTTTTTTTGTGTTAGACATTTTTGGATTGTGCAATGGATGTTTAAGGATGGTTGTTAAATTCAAATAATTTTCATGATAGATTTGGTAGTACATAAGCTAATTCAATGAAGGTAAGATGCAGCTTGGCTAGGGGTTGCCAACTCTCGAAAAACCAACCCGGGAGGATTTTTTATTTTTATACGATTAAGGTGGCAAACAAGCAGGCCCACCTGATGGTAAGTGGTCACCGTAGCCTATGGACGCTTGCAACACCAGAGTCATCACTTGCGCGTTGCCGACCCTTTAGGAAAGGAAGTGGGAAGGAGAAGGAACGGGAAGAGGGAAAGAGGGTGATTGGGCCTCCGGCACTCTCACTCACCGAACGAAACATAACAGTAGGAATACTGCTATTTCACGACGATATTCTGTGAGACCCTCCCCGGTCGAGCCGGCCCATTCAGTTTTGAAAGAAAGTCGTCGAAAGAGGAATATGTTTAACCTGCAGTGACGCGCCAACTGCGATTAGCATGTCGCGCGAGCGACAACGACAACGCAAAGAGAAGGCCACTAATTTTGTTAATTCTGAAAATCAGTTTAATTTTAGAGAACAACGGAGAAATTATGGTGCTCTGGGAGTTCGGGAGATTAACCTTTATTACGGGAGTCTACCGGGCATTTCGGGAGGCTTGGAAACTGTTATGTCTTTAAATCCACGTGAAGATATATAAAATAAAATGGTTTAATAAACAGTTCAGTGCCACGCGTGTATAACTTATTTTTCCGTTTAGTCAGCGTTTTCGCCATCCTGTTGTTTTCCATAGCTAATTACGTCAGTGTGGATTTGAACGTCGTCGCGGATACGCTTATATTTCAATATTGTTAAAATTACATAAATATTCTTTCAGTTTTATAAATCATATTTTTTTTAATAACCGAATCTCGATCCGTTCTGTAACAGAACCCTAAGCCTGGCTGACAGTTGGGATTCCATAAAAGCTAGAGCAGCTTCGCCTAGGAAAATTCTCACGCAATATGTAGTACCGAAACCAACCACTCTTGTATTGTATTCCTGTAGCTCCTTAAGAAAAGAGTATGCTGGCAGCGCCAGTGGCTGCACGTATGGTTGTCTCGCTACTGTGCCGATGGGTTCTATGAGACACCCGATATGAGACAAAAATATGTGTGACCCATAAATAGCTGTTCCGACTCTAGGTGTAGGAATGTTTATAAATTCCTCCGTGACACAGTATTTACGTGTGATGCAAGTGTCATAAATATGAAAAATATCACATGAGCCGTCACGGGACGCCTAGCAGATGTGAAACATCGAAATTTATTTTGTACAAGTAATATGCATAAAAGAACAGATTACGACAGGAACTAATATGGCATAATGTAAAATCTATACTAATATTATAAAGCTGAAGAGTTTGTTTGTTTGTTTGTTTGTTTGTTTGAACGCGCTAATCTCAGGAACTACTGGCTCGAATTGAAAAATTATTTTAGTGTTGGATAGCCTACTTATCGAGGAAGGCTATAGGCTATATAACATTACACTGCGACCCACGGGGGCGCCGCAGTAACTATAAACGCGGGTGAAACCGCGGGCACAGCTAGTATACTATCATATAGCGTGGCGACGCGTCACCGCGGCATGCGTCGCCACGCCAGCAATCGGTTTTACGTGCGGCTATAGATGATTCACATCAACATAAAAAATAAAATATATAATCGAGCGTAGTTGGCAGTTTTACTATTTTGAACTTCACGATATACATCGTACGTATAAAAATCACATAAAAGGTAACACAATAATGATTTAATAACAACACGTCATTATTTATAGCTTCTCAATAATCATTCATTGCCATTAATTGTTATCGTTCCTGTAATAACTAGATCGGTTTCGAGTCATTACGTTCCGCCGTTTCAAGGTCCGATGAAGAATATACCTAAAATTATAGATAGTATAAAGCCATTTGTCATTGTTTTTTACTTCATAAGCCCGGAATTGTTAGTCTGCTTACCCTTTTGCATTATACAACGTGTGATCATATCTATGGATCGTAAAAACCGCTTGAGTTCTTTGAAGTCTAATAAAAATGTATAAGGTTACTGTTTCTCTACTCTATTTTTTATATAACAAGTTGGCCACCAAGACTGACCGCCAGGAAGGCCTTATATCTGCTTGGTGGTAAGAACTGACCAGGGGTAAAAATCACGCGTTGGTTGGCAACCCCTAAAAAGGGGTAATATCACATTGCTTAAAAAAGGCAATGTGACCTTTTGCCCTAGCGCTAGTAGCCGTCTCCTTAAGATATATCAAATGCTGCCGTAGTTAACAGGCAAATAGATTAACTCAAAGACATTAAAATTATTACTAGCATTCTCTATTGAGTGCTGTTTGGTGCTTCAAGTGTTTAGGAGTACGGTGACCCTACGCATTGTAGGGACAGAACACAAGATTGTTTTTTATCTTCTGTAAAATCTTTACGATTGTATATTAAACTCAGACACTGCCTAAAATATGAAATAGGGAAATATGAGTGAGCCGACTCATCCGGGGAAGCATTCTTACATGAAACCGGGGTGACAATATGTGTTTAGCCCAATAAATAAGAGTACCATAGCCTCCCACACCTACTTCTCTCATTGCTTTATTACCATTCATTCATTGATAATAATTAATATGTTTAAAAATATACATTCGCACTTACTCACTGATTGACTCATCAACGGTCAGCTGGAACTCCTGGAAACTTAAATTTTGCACAGTCGTTGCTATTACGGTGTAGAATAATACCGAATTTTACTACAGCCGTACTAAGCAACATACAGCAGCATTATGCGTATGGCCCGGTTCAATCGCCAGACAATTATATTTGACACGGTCGACACACTATATGCATAGCATACAACTTTCATCAAATTTATGATATCCACAAATGGTTGTTCCGAGTCTGAATGTTCTTTATGTCCGTTGTTTGAATGTTTGTAAAGTCCCCCGGGACACAGGATTTATTCCTAGTGCGGAAGATGTCTTTAAAAAAAACACTTAGGAAGATGTGGGCGGATTCGCAGGCAAAAGCAAGTATATGAGTATTCTAAGCATCTGTTCTGGGATTACATTGTATGTTATCGTGATTATCTTAACGTATCGATGGGTCACCCGGCCTCGTTATCATTATTCCATTTTATAGTTCGTAATAACAGTCAGACTAGGTGTGTATTAGGAGTGAGTTTATTGTTTTAAAAGATAGCAACGTCCATATACTTTAAATGCTACTTTGTCAACCATTTTTATTGTAAGGAACACATACCTCCTGTGTGTGTCCCTTACAATGTTTCTCTATAACCGTTGTTTCTACGTGTGTTAGTTTGTAATCGTAGAGAATGATTAATGGTCTACCACCAAATTGGAGAAGACTAGCTCAAGACCGAAGTGTCTTTGTCGGCAGACAGCCTGACTATCAAGAACTTCTTCATCTTTCAAAAATTTTTTTGGTTTTTAATGGTCAGTGAAATAAATGCTATTTTCATTTTCATTCGTAGAGCATATAAAATTATGGAGTGCATCACTCCTAGAACAAGCAGCTTATGCTTCATTTTCTCATTATTTAGCTACTTATATTAGTCATTGATACATTGTAAATCATTTTAGACCCTTGTCTCTTAGATACAAATAAGACAATTTTATGACTTTAATTAGATGATTTACAATTTTTACGGTGTTTTCTGAGAAATGTTAAGAGGTTTACTTCGCACTAAAACAGAAAAAAGAAAAATAGCCTAACAATAAATCCTAGCTATATTTTATATAGGCTTATGTTTAACTTATCACCAGATATAGTAAAATATAACAGACAAAAATATATGAATATAAATGATCACCAAAAATAGTAAATGACCACCGAAATTAAAACCGCATTTTAATACCAAAAATATTAATTGCACAGCAAAGAGATTAAAATAAGTCGACCTATTTTTGGGTGGGTTTAAGAAGGAACCTAACATAACCCAACCCTTCCGAGACGGAATGCAGAGATTTGAGGCGTATAGGTGCTCATTATGATATATTTTAGTAAGCATATTTTGGTGTGCAATTACTATTTTTGGTGGTCATTATATTTAATCCCTTTTATATCTCTAAATTTAAATATACAATCGACCTATACAATCCTACTTTGTCTTTAGAACAGGCTCCTCCTCTATTTAATACAAATATACTTAAGCTTGTTTATCAGTTGAGGCAAGAAGGCAAAGCATTGTGATATAACAACATTTTGCTAGCTATGCCTTTTGCCTCTTCACATAATAAGCGGCGAGCATTTTCTGGTCTAATGCCGTATTCAGTTCAGATTGCCAAACTCCGCGTTGCTACCTTAGTATTTTCTTACCCAGAATTGAATCAAAACAAAACAGACTACCCGTCGCGCGAATCGAATCCGTAACACAGTCAACGTTTTTTTTAGAAGACTTGAAGTAGTTTCTGTGTTGTGGAATACTTTGAAAACATTCAAATAAAGACACAAATAACATCCAGACTCGGAACAAAACAAACCTTGATGGCGTAGTGGTTAGTGTAACCGACTGCCACGCCTGAGGTCGCGGGTTCGATTCCCGAGTCAAACATTTGTGTGCATGAACATGGATGTTTGTCTTGGTCTGGGTGTGTCTATGTATAATATGTATGTATTTACAAAAAAAAGTATATATGTATGTTTATCCATTGTCTAGTACCCATAGTACAAGCTCTGCTTAGTTTGGGCTAGATGGTGTTATGTGTATGTGATAGAATATATTATATTATTATTTGTGCATACATACATTTTTGATTCGTGTAAGAATCGAACCGACAACACTCAGCGCAGCGGCAACGGCAAGGCGACCACTTAAACCACTACACCATCCGTGCAGTCTATAGCCTATCCACGAAACAAGCAGCGAGCCAGTTCTGGCCTATTACCGTCAAAAGTTCACATTGCCAAACTCCGCGCTGCTACCGAATATTTTCTTACCAAGAAACCAATCCCAACTTCCTAACTAATTATTATTATAAATGCGAAAATTAGTTTGTTTGTTTGTTACGCTTTCACGCCTTAACTACTCAACTGATCAACATAAAATTTTGCATACACGTTGTCAGGGGTACAGAATAGGACATAGGCTACCTTTCATCCCGAAAAAATAACTGTTGCAAACCTAACCTAACCTAACCTACATTTACGCGAGCGAAGCCGCGGGTGAAAACTAGTCTAAAATAAAACGGACTACCCGGCGCGCAAATCGAACCAAAGACCACACGAACACTCAACATGATTCCACAAGACCTTTATTCCAGTGCAACTACAAAACAGTTATCCTACAACTTAACTCCACAGCAATTGCGTATGCAGCGTGTACCAGTTACATGTGAATTGCTTAACTATAAAAACTTAATTAAACTGCTGCCAAGTGTACCGGTTAGTTCAATACCTGCTTACTCCGGTGTCACGTATCAGTGGCGTTTCACTTCATTGACTTCACGACCACCTGGAGACAAAGTAACAAAATATCGTCGCGAAATTTTTGATAATTTCACTTTCGGCTTGACGTATCTATTACAGGCAATCTGGACAGGAAGGGTTATTAGCGAATATTAAGGTGTTACTGCCTATTCAAGCACATACGATTAGGTTCATGAACGGTCGTGGATTCGATATTCAGTTATAGTCAGGTATGTTGTGGGTTTGGATGCCAAACAGGACAATTATTATCTGTGTAATACACAAATAATTGTTATGAGTCTGTGTGTAGTTCTGTCTGTTAATTATACGTTTGTAAAATCCGTCGCGACACAGGGCTTAAATACTAATACAGGAGTAGAATGAATATTTATTTTATTCTACTCCTTCCTGATTCCTGTGGTCCTGCGCTGGTTGGCTGGTGAGGTATTGCAATATAGCCACTAGCGTATTGCCTCTACACTCTTAGAACAAGGGTCAAGGGCCATGGGTTTATTTGTTTATAGCTTTCTAGTTCCTAAATTAGGTTCAAGAATCCTTACTTACTGGAACAGGCTGGCATCTTCTGTAGGGTGGAAGTACTTTGCCACTCTAAAACTAATGTATCAAGTCCCGTATGAGCTGCCGGCTAGTAAAAGGTTACTAAAGACCAGAACGCTTGCAATATCACATGTAGGTACCTAGCCCTGCCGAACCTTTAAGATAAGTGTGAACCAGTGAAAGATGACTCATTGTTCCACTGAAAACACAGTAGCTCCTTAATGAACCACCATTAAAACAGATACTACAAGAAAAGTACATATGTAACGTAACTTAACTCCTCAAAGCCCCTTTCAATCAGACCTCACAGGATATAACCGGTACGGAATCGAGGATAAAAACGTCAAAAATCGAATACTAATTTCCCGCCAATTTCGCCGCAGTACAGACTATACAGCACAGATAACGTAAAGTAAAAAGTGTGCAAATCCCGTCAGATCGCGGCCGTATCGCGTTACATGCTAATGGAGCATGCACGCGACTCGGACCGTGAGTGCGCCCGCGCCGCCTTACCGTGAACCGATGCTTTTTTGGAAATAAAAAAGAAAACCTTGCTAAGTTGGTAAGCAGATACGTTTAGTATCCTTTATAATATTATATTTTGCGAAAATATGGTGCAGTGAAAAAAGTAGACTGCTTCGAAGGGGGTCTGTAGAAGTGTCGTGTTATTAATGTTTAGTATTTTTTATATATGTTAAAATTTAAACATCATACGGTGTTTAACTTTTAAGTGGTATCAGTGTTATGCCTATATTATTGTAAAGCATTTTTCGGCAAAAGTGAGCCATTTACATTTGCGCTATTACATAAATGAGGTAAAGTATTTTTTATTGCTGTTGCTCACAGACTTGACAGCGGACCAGTTGATGGTAAACCGTTGTTTGCTGAGCACACGGCCTGTGGGCAAAATCAGCAACATCACTCACGCGTTATCACTTAAAATGAGAAAAAAGGAAGGTAGTGAAACAGGAGTGGATAGAAAGATACAGAGGTAAGTGACTAAAGCTCTATCAAAAGGACAATTTATATTCATAGAGTAGTAGAGCCTCGCTGATTTCAGCATTAATGGGCCGGCTCGACCGGAGAAGGACTACCCTCTCACAGAATATCGACGTGAAATAGCAGTATTTCCACTGTTGTGTTTCGTTCGGTGAGTGAGAGTACTGGAGGCCCAATCACCCTCTTTCCCCCTTCCCGCTCCTTCTCCTTCCCACTTCCTTTCCTAAAGGGTCGGCAAGGCGCTAGTGATACCTCTGGTGTCGCAGGCGTCCATAGGCTACGGTGACCACTTACCATCAAGTGGGCCGTATGCTTGTATGCCACCTTAGTTGTATAAAAAAAAGTAACAAGGTAGTACTTGTCTACGTTAAGATTCGATATCTGAAAGGCTCAATACAAAAATTTATTACCAGTCAAACACATGTCTGCTGGGATTTACTGAGTTAGCATTCAAATCACTTGACACGTTAATAAATGAATTTGATTTGTACACGCCGTTTAATAGCCGCTCTCAAAACTGAATGTAACTCAATCTAAATAAACTATTTTGTCACTATATCAACCAAATAAAGAATCACTTTCACTCAAGTATTACCTAATAGAAAATATTTTAGCACATTGTCCGACCCAAAAATCAAACTCTGCACCTTTTTAGGGTAGTGAGGTACCGAGTCTGATCCCTGAGTCCCCTCGAGGACCCAACAAATTTGTCAAATACTCAGTAAACAACATAAAGTCTCATCTCAATCATCCCTATTAATCCTTCCATCGCCTCCGACCGTCAAAAGGTCCAACGAAATCAGTGGTACGATTAGTAAAACGTGTTGAATGTAAACACACACAGTTTGTACTGATGAGATCTGTAGTGGACGACGTCGCGCGCAATTACTCGTCAATTGACCGGTAGACACACGCGACCTGCATGCGCAGGAGACTTGTAGAAGGTGAAGTTGGATAAAAAGTTAAAACAATATACTTGATTTCGATAACAAAAGGTTGTTACAAAACCTTTGTGTTCCTTTTAACTTGAGAGACCACATTGGAATTTCTTATTGATCTTCTACCAACTAGGCAACTTTTATGCCACATACTAGCAACTTTGATCTCACAGAAAATAACTTTGTTTATATTTCGGATGAATAAGATTTTTTTCGATTTTCTGAAGTAGGTACTGAGCCTGAAATGAAACAATAGCTTTTCTCTCTGCGATTTCTATCTTGTAGTCAACGTGCGATAATACTAACAAAGACCAAAAATATAAATAAACTCAATTCACAAAAACACCAAAAAAATCTATATAAATAAATGAAATTGAAGCCTGTTTGTAATGTCAAAATAACAGCTTTTTATCTAATGCATATGAAAGTGTGAGGAATGTGATGAAAGTGAATGAAGCCAGAGAAGTGTGTCAGGATCGTAGCAAATGGAAATCCGTAGTCTCTGCCTACCCCTCTGGGAAACAGGCGTGAATCTATGTATGTATGTATGTATGCATATGAAAGTATATAAGGTACCTATACGAAAACATATATTTTAAACATTTTGTCTGTCTGTCTGCTTGTTCCGGCTAATGTCCGAAACGGCTGAACCGATTTTGACGGGACTTTTACTGGCAGATAGCTGATATTATAAGGAGTAAATAAGGCTACTTTGATTTTAGAAAAAAAATAAGGTTCCGCGGAGACAAACACTTTTTAGTTAAAATCTACGCGGACGAAGTCGCAGGTAACAGCTAGTTATTAAAAAAAACAAGAGTATATTTTTGTTCTACTGCAGTTTACCTGTACAGTAATCACCGCACTGTCGTGTCGCCTTGGACAAACTAATTAAACGTCAAGCATCGGGAGCCGAAACACAAACACGCTTGTTTGCCGACAGATCGAGACCCCATTGTGTTAATATTTTAAACTGGCAACATTTAGCGCGCCCCCATTGGTGGAAGTCGACGATGCGCGCGTCATTTATTTTAATTTGTCATTTGATTTGACAGCGGATGTCAACTTCACGTTAATTGAAGATGGAGATTACTCGCTCGGATTTGAGCGCATTGTTCAATTTGTACCGGTTGAACTTTATGTTAGTCATGCATTAGTAGTATCTGCTAAGTATATATTAAAACTGTTTGGTTTAAGCTACTGCTGGGCACGGGCCTCTTCTTAATATGAAAAGAGGTTAGACCACAGTCCACTGACTGCAAAAGCCCAATCATCTTCAATGGCGGCCCTACCAGGAGCTCTAATTTGTTTAACCTGTGCTCGGGGATAATAGACACTATCTGTATAAAAAACAACTGTATTCGTCAGCATGCAAAAATTTTGAACACCTACTTAGGCGGGCGGAGGAGGTTTCATAAATAGGAGTTTGAATTTTCTTATATATTGTATGTCAACTTTAAATTTATAAAGATCAAGTCACAGTTCTGAAATTTAAAGTCCGGGTGGAATAACGTGATATCAATATTTTAAAGCCCGGGTGGAATAACGTGATATCAATATTTTAAAGCCCGGGTGGAATAACGTGATATCAATATTTTAAAGTCCGGGTGGAATAACGTGATATCAATATTTTAAAGCCCGGGTGGAATAACGTGATATCAATATTTTAAAGCCCGGGTGGAATAACGTGATATCAATATTTTAAAGTCCGGGTGGAATAACGTGATATCAATATTTTAAAGCCCGGGTGGAATAACGTGATATCAATATTTTAAAGCCCGGGTGGAATAACGTGATATCAATATTTTAAAGTCCGGGTGGAATAACGTGATATCAAATTTTTTTTTTTTTGCTGTAATGTGTTTGGAACTGTTCTCGGTAGACGCCAAATAGACTTTCCTCCTAATTCGTGAAAACTAAAACCATAGCTGGGTAAACGGAGGTCTAATACACTTCTGACTACCCCTTCCTAGACGTAGGCGTGAGGCTATGTATGTCCGCAATCGTAGCACGCGCATCACAGCTGTTCATTTTCTTCGTTTTCACTGATCCATAGTTAATGATTAAAATAAATTGCAGTAAAAAATGATATCCATTTTAATTACTTCATAATTGGATTTTTGATTAAGATGTTCTTATATTACTTAGGTATCCCTAAAAGACAAGCATGTAAATAAGTAAACTCTAACTACCCACAGAATACAAAAACAGGTAATTGTTACTTCGACTTAACTTAATTTATACGTAGTTTTAGAAAGCGAAATTAAATAACCCAGCTGGCTGAATAATCCTGATGCAATATTGGCTCAATATTCATATGTTTAACAAACACTGTGCGCTCGATAATAAAAAATGAGCATAGCGCAGCGATCGTTCTAAGGTTATGACAACTGGATTTATGGTGGAAAGGTCGTGGATCCCTACCAATTAAACTACCCACTTCTATTAATAAAGTGTTATTATTATTATTATTATTACAAATATGGTGCATAACTGAAATGGTCTTTATGAATTGCATTTCTTGATCGGTTGCTTTTGTTCCATGAAGGCAATTCTCGCACTAGGAATAATGCATATACCATGAGGGGCTCAAATAACATATAGCGGATCCATAATATCAACCAAACTGACAGTGGCAATCATTTAAATCACTGCACTACTTTGAAAAATTACTAGCATTTTGGGTTACAATTTGCACTGCAAGAAAATGCTGGTATTTTTGTAAACTTCTGTATGCATGATAATACTATATTAATAATTCAGACGTCACGTTGACATTGTGTGTCAGATAATAAGTTACAGTCTAGAAAGGATCATATGTAAACGTAGTAGAGCACATTTATGATTAAAATCCTTAGGATATCCCTGATATTTAAATCGTTGCCAACAGCATTTATATGCGCTGCCAATCCCTTAAATGAGGAATCACTGTACTGTATTGACAAGACACCTGTTGTCAGTACAACGTCTCCCAAAAGCCTGCAATGAGGACCTAATAGTTTTCAAAATAATTCATTTCACAAAGAAACATTTTTATTATTTGCTATCCTTCGATAACTTTACCAAACATACAATAGGAAGTTTTTTTTGGAACCGAATCCCATGCGTGGTCAAAACAGCGTGAACGTAAAGCTGTGCTTACCCCTCGGTGTAGAAGCTTGAACGTCAATGCACGTTAGTCACGGCTCACTGACCTTGTAAGGGGTTGTTTGACTCTCTAAGCCTTAATACCGACTGCTCTTTTTGTTGTAAAACCACTGTTTTGCAAATTGTTTGTTTATGTAAACATATGTTGATTCTCGATAGTATGACCAAACGGGTGGCGCTGTGGACCTGGTCCTTCAATTTGTCCACTTCTTGGAGGCCAGTTACTAAGGTCTGTAACTTCTGATTCAGAACACTCTGGCCTTGTGGCTAAAAATCACTAACGATGATATGGATTTGTCTCACGTTCTCAATAAATATTTAGAGTTGAGTTTCGAAATTTTCTAGAGAGGACGACATGTTTGGGTAATTTAGACAGAAAAACAACACGGCGTAGTCTAGGTTTACTATGACCTAGCCTCTTGCATTCGGATAGAAGCTCTGTAATCATCACACACTAACAGAAACGAGAGTGCCGGAGGCCCAATCACCCCCTTTCCCCCATCCCGCTCCTTCTCCTTCCCATTTCTTTTTCTAAAGGGTCGGCAACGCGCAAGTGATACCTCTGGTGTCGCAGGCGTCCATAGGCTACGGTGACCACTTACCATCAGGTATGCTTGTTTGCCACCATAAATATGCTTGTTTGCCACCATAAAAGTATAAAAAAATAAACTTACATTGCGTTATAATTAGGTCTAGGATTTTGACATCACCAGTTGGTATACACCAATTTTCTTTAATTTTTTTTATATATGGTAAGTTTTCAAACATATATTACTACAACTAAAATACAAGTTTTTGTGACGCAGCGAATATTCCCCTATTCATTTTCCTGTTAATAGAATGCTCACGATCTAGATCTTTAGAGCGTAAGCTTACTATTAAAAAGAAAAACAATATTGATAACAAAGTTCCTGGAAAATCACATAAATCTAGTCACTTTAATGTCGTCCATATTTAGCCATTTTACAGCAACACATATTGCGTCGCGTCGTTTAATAATTTCATTATATTATTGCTCAAAGTCGTTGAATGCACCGTGTTTAATCATTCTTAGGCATCATAAAGAACATCGGGAGCACAGTACATGACTCAGGTGGCACAAAAAGCCTCCGTATTGTACTCCTTCAAGGAGTTTCAAGAGCATATGAAAGGGTTCCAGTGTCTAATGACTTCGATTCACAATAAGCGAAAACATATTGATGCTCTGCTTCTTTGTTATTTTGTAACAAATATAATAATGTTTTGTATCAATTTGAAGTATTTTCTTTTCTTTTTTTGCAGTACGTGAAGTAGTGTGTGCTATTGTTGTTTTTTAAGGTTGGAGTGCTTTTTAAAGGCAAAGGACTCGCAGTTCATTTGATAATGATTAAAAGAGATGATGATGGGTATGTTTGTGAATCATGGCCAGGAATTCTTATGAGTATCCGTGATTTATTTTTAATAACTCAGAGAGCATTCGAAGATTCCAAAATACAATAAATACTTCATTGATGAATATATTTTTACGACTCGTAAAACAGAACTATTTTATTGTATTTATTCCGGAGAACCTGGAATAGCTCGCGTTGAATAATATCTTTACTCTACAGACGACTCTCACACTACATTGGCTGTACTCATAGGCTCCAATCCTTTGCCTGAAACCAGGGCCGGATTTAGGGGAGGGCAACCGGGGCAACAGCCCCAGGGCCTCCACAAAAGAGGGGCCTCCACAAAAGACTTCGAAAAACATAATAATATTTAGAGTAGTAAACAACTTTTCCTTTGAAATTTTTTTTTCGCGTTTTACCTTTACGTAGGTAAAGGTAAAAAACGAAAAAAAATACTTTGTACAAACACGATTATATTAAATATTAACAGAATAGAAATCATCGATCTATATTTGTTCACTCCAATCAGGCAATCAGTAAAATATCAAAATCTCAAATGGCCCTGATAAGCACTTGCAATTTACTCACCATCTTGAGGGAGTATCCCAATGGCGCTGAATCCCCATTCAGCCATTGAGCCATTGGGATACTCCCTCACCCGAACCTCCGAGGCTGCGGGTGAGTACCACCCCTGGTACTCACTCGCAGCCTCGGAGGTTCGGTATTCGATTCCGTGTCTCGACTCTTTATTTTTGTTCTTTCGATTATATATATGTAATTTACATTACTTGAATATAATTTGGGGCCAGGGGTCCTCCACTCCTTTGTAGCCCCGAGGCCTCCAGACCTCTAAATCCGGCATTGCCTGAAACTAACAACTAACATAAATGTTAACTGTATGGATGCTGGATGCGGCAAGCTGAAAACAGGGCGCTATGGCGCTCTTTGGGGGAGGGCTATGTCCAGCAGTGGACTATTATAGCCTGATGATGATGATGATGATGATGATAGATGGCGTAGCGATTTATGTAAGTGATCACCTCGCCATTGACACTGCACCGAGCGTTGTGTGTATCCCACATAGGACAATTTATATGTTCCACAAATACAACACAAGTTGTTCCGTCTGGGTCTTCTTTGTGTCTGTTGTTTGAATTTTTGTAAAGGGCGGTACTCGCCTTATTAAAAAAAGAAAAGAAAACAAGATGCGCATTCAGTAATCTCCCCACGTTCACAAGTGTTATAGTATCAAAAAAAAGAAAATCAAAAATTCTTTATTTTCAACTATTACAAGGTAATATTAATAGGATTTGGGAACTCTTCTGTTAAGTTAAGAAACCTGTGTTAGAAGAATCCCCTCTTGTCTATGGCATGCATTAAAACAATGTAATAGCATAACTGTTAAGTTAAAGTAACATGGGTACACTACATAATATTTTTAATAAAGAATGAGAACTTAAAATTTAAAATAGAAACAAAATAGCATATATTTTTGGTAACTAAATGTATGACCTAAAGTACCGTAAAGTACGGCCTAGAATAAATGATATTTGTAAGTAGTCTATCTGCTCATTAAGAAGACAGTGCACTGTCAACTGCATGCGAAGACAGGACAGCAAATTCTTTAAACTACTAGTACATCGTGGTGACTATCTCTCATTATTTTCGTACTTATCTACCTTAAAAACTAACTTCTGGCATTGTGTATCTGGGACCTCGTATCACCTGCACTCTTTATCTAGTTATTACAATCATTCAAGTGACAGACCCAAATGACATCGTCGCGTATTTACAATGTGTTTCGATGTCAACCTTTATGAGTAATTAAGTACCACACACGATTCCACATATTGTTTTTAATATATCACAAAAAAGTCCTGCAGCGTTTATTGTTAAAGCCAAAAATAATTTATTCATTTAGGTAACAATGTAATACTCATGAAGTCATGATAGTTCAAGTTGAGATAAAAGTTAGATTTAGGTTCAGTTTAAAGAATCTTTATTCTCATAAGAACAATACATAGTTTACTTAGATACATGAGATTAACTATTTCTTCTGAACTTAAGGTATTTTATATCTGTTAATTTATTTTTATTTTATTTTATTTTATTATTTCAGGAAAACTTACAGCTAATAATTCTTATAAATTAAAACATATTAGCAAAAGGCCAATTACAAGTTTTCACAGATGAATAGTATAATATATATATATTTTTTATATATTTTTTTTAATGTAGACACCGATGTATTTCATACAAAGATTATACATAAAAGAAAATCTAACACTAAGTAACAAAAAAATTATTGTTAATGGATTTTTTTAATTACCAATACTTGATGCGGACAAGTCAAGATCGACTCTCCGACACTCCCCATTATACGTACGACATGCTCTAACAATATATGCATTTTGTCTGTACGTTGTTCTCGCTAGAGGTACATCGAGAACTAAGAGATTTTTGTTAAGTTTCCCGCGACACAGGCATTGGATCCTTAAGTCTCCCGCATGATGATTGTCTTTTAAATATTAAAACAAAATCCCTGGGAACGATCCAAACGATCTCAAAGTAGTGGCAGTGTTACTACTCTTACGCTGGTTTTCTATAACAGGGTTTTCCTTGCAAGCCAATTCATTGTCACGATCACCAAATAACTGGTAACAGCGAAAATCGAACCACGATTGTTCTTGCATATACACATATATGTATTAGCGACTAAACTAACAAAACAGTCCGTAGTAGATAAATCAATTTCAAATACTATTAGAATAGCTGTATCACACAATAAAGTATCAAATTCTCTATTACAACCGCATTGTTCATGAACTTGTTAAAAAGCCCACGTACTGCCAACCTTTATTACATCACAAAAAAAACAACACACAACATGCCAACATCATAAAACAATTTTGATTCCAGAAAAAAAAAGAACAAACAACTTTTTTGTCGATACATCACTGAACTCAATATGGAAATCGATATAAAAATCGATATAGAAAGGGTCGAACTCAACAAAAATCACGACTCATTGCTTCGTGATCTGTTTTTTTCGGCGTCTCAATAATAAATTTGGACACAAAATAAATAGTTATATCTCAGCGTGGAGTAATTACGTTGTTATTAAGTACAATGCAGCTATCTGAATCAATCGGGACGTCATTTGCTTGACGTTTCAATCAACATCGCATTGTTTGTATTGTATGTTTAATATGTATAGATTGTGTTACCGATATACCGGTTTTTTTTGTTCGTTCATTGTGAGATGACGGCTCGTTTTTGTTTAAGTTACGATTCGGACGAGCTCGGCGGGCGCCCGACGAATCCGTGTCGTGTATTGAGACGTCTTTGTAATTTGTTATGAAATATTAGGCCGATAGATTCGAATGCTTCGATCTGATATTAAAAAATGATCGTTCATTTTTTGAATTAATAAAATGGAACGTCAAGTTTTGGCGCGAGTTTGATGAATCTGTCATCTTTGTTGGATAGTGAAATGTCATCGATAATCATTTTGAATCAGCCCTGACTCTTCGCAGTTATATGCATGTCAAATAGTTAACAATCACTTGCTTCACTGGGGAAGAAATCGTGAGGAAACCTGCTGGTCCAAAAGGACTTAAACTTGTGTAAATTTGACCAAATGACCAATGCTTGAACAAGAAGACTAATCTACCCATTTTTCCTTTGTTGTGAAATGCGGTGTATGTTTAGTAGTGAAATAATATATAATAAAAAAATTCAATAAATGTAAGATTTATTGAATTTTTTTATTGTTAAGCTCATGTCACCTTTCTCTTTTTTTTTATACAACTGCTAGAGTAATTGTGGCTTCGTTCAAAAATTATCATCGCTCCACTGATGATGTATGTAGGTAGGTAGGCACCAATCGAACGCAAACCCAATTAGTATTAAAAAATATACACTTACTGAACATGCAATGACAGTTATCACTGAATAAGTTACCATAACTTACAGTCTCTAGAATTTATGTAAAGTTAATGGTATTATTTAAGTAAGTCAAAATAGATTCATGTTAACTCCTCATAGATTCAAATACGTCCTTATTTGTTCTACACAATGTCAACGGACATCGAAGCTTTTTTAAGCGTTGTAAAAATAAACTTAGCATAACTACAAACTTACAATGCATTGAAATTTTCTATTCTCAGTAATAATTTAGAATTTAATCAACATAAACATGCACATGGTCTTGATAACTTTTATACTTTAAATATAACAGAAACCTCTCATGCAAAAAATAAACATTTTGAATACAATTCACAGTTGACAGCACTGTGCAGTAAAAGTCTATAAATTATCGCCCATGTAACCTTATTCGTGCAATCGATTAAGTAAAAGACAGTTGCAGTCCTTAATGTCTCCGTGGGTTTTTGCACCAAATAAATTATATCGTAATATTAAAAATGGACACCTGACATGTTTCGGACAGACGATAAAAAACCACAGACCGTTATGAGTTACAATCTAATGACTCCTTCGATTTAAAAAAAAGGAAATTAAAAAAAGAATTAAAAAAGTAAATACGCGCTCGCGAGGTGCGTTCCAATTTCAAAGTCGCCACATGTCGACGGTGACTTGCAGGATTTGGAGCGAAAGCTTTCGATCTGTTGGGACGATTATTTTATAACTAAATAAAATAAAATGTCTGCCTCGCTTTCAACAGGTTGTTTATCTGTTTTAAAATAGAGTTAAGTAGTAGAGGTACTTAAATGTCTGGCTAAAGTGCCTTATTATTAATAATGCTGCCCGAATATTAGGATTTGCGAATATGAGTATCAATACAAAGAATTATGCGATTTGTTTGAGCGGGTAGAAACTGATGCTAAAATTTATTCAAAATGCAATTGCTAATTATAAGAATGAGTCTAATTTGGACACAATATTCTATCACATACACACAACACTATCTAGCCCAAACTAAGCAGAGCTTGTACTATGGGTACTAGACAATGGATAAACATACTTAAATACTTTTTTTTGTAAATACATACATATTTATACATAGAAACACCCAGACCAAGACAAACTTCCATGTTCATGCACACAAATGTTTGTCTTGTGCGGGAATCGAACCCGTGACCTCAGCGACCGCGTGGCAGTCGATTACACTAACCACTACGCCATCGAGGCCGACGATTGTTTAATTGTTTCATCTAATATCAATAATTTTGTTGGTATCATTTAGTCTCCTAGTACATATTCTTTTGAAATCTAAAGACAAACTGATACTATCTTAAAAACAAAATTTTAACAAAAAGGAAAACCGAGTTCATAAAAGAATATTCTAAAACTTAAAATGCACTAAAAAGTTAATAAATAATTGCATATTCTTGTGAATAATTAAATTATTGTTATTAATGGAGTCGGTGTCAGTCAAAGTAGGTTTGAAACTAATTAAACATGAGATTTCTTACTATAATCATAACTTAACATTGGCATGCACAATTACACACATAGTATTAGACGCAACACGCGGCGCGGGCGGCCTTGCCAAAAATGAGAACATCATCAATGTAGCCTAATACGCATTATTAAGGATAACTCGAAACCGAATGGTCAAATCTTGATCAAAATTAAATGGGACCACACGGGAAGTACCACTTTTCAAATAAAAAAAGAATCATCAAAATCGGTTTACCCAGTAGAAAGTAATGAGGTAACAAACACAAAAAAAAATTAAAAAATATAGTTGAATTCAGTACCTCCTCCTTTTTTTGAAGTCAGTTAATAAACGCTAAGTATCTTTTTCTCTGAAAATAAAACATAAACTTTATTAACATTAAATATATTAGAAGCTACGGTAACTGTTTACCCATCGCTGTTACTCCGGGTAAGCGTTTGCGAAAGAACTCGCACGCAGCTGACCCTTTAAAAATAATCACTCCCTGTCTAACAAAATGGTAAATTAAATAAAACATATCGTATCCGATTATATTTTGGTGACGTTACTAATCTACTGGCTCGTCCAGGATTGTACTATCCTTTAAAAAAAGCGATATATGATAAGTAAGAATTTGGTAGGTTACAATAACTAACTCTTCTAGTCCATACATTTCGACCTACTTATTCTTAATTATCTTCCTTACGGCTCCTGTACACGATGCCGTCGCCGCGCCGTCATCGTGCCGCCACCGCGCCGCCACCGCGTCCCCGCCGTTTGATTTTAATATACCACTAGACAGTTGTTAGTAATACATTGCATAACACTGCTCTGTCCTCGTTGGCGGCCGGTAATGGAATAATCAAAATCAAACATTGGCGAATGGCGGCGCGGCGGCGGCGTGGAGGCGGTACGGCAGCTGAGAGACACGGTGACGGAGCGGTATCGGCGCGGCGGCGGTAACGTGTACTTGAGCGCTTAAGATCAGTGGCGCACGAGTGATAGGTACCTATTTTAAACGATTATTATAAGCTACTTTAACTACTTGCGATTAGACAGAAATATGAGCTATCTGGTAGCGATCTTTTATAAGAAAAAGATAAGCAAAGCCTGTTCGGGTTAGCCCTGAAGAATCTGACGGTGCTTTACCACTCCAATGTTTTCAGTTCAACTGAAGACGTTTATTTTTCCTAACTAACCTACACACAAAGCAACTAATATTTATTTTAATCGATGATTTTATAATTAACTAAGTATACAGTAATAGAAAAACGAGAAATATTTAATGTAAGTATATTTCTACATTTGCCGTTCAAAGATAAGCAATATATTATTTATTTATAGAGCACAGTTTATGGTTAATGTTCTACAAATCATTCAAGCGGAATACCTCTTTTTGGTTTAAAAAGCAATTGATTAATGTTTGAATAATTTAGTTATTATTGTAGTAAAACGTTTAATATTATATTATGTTGCACCCATAAATATGTCGATGCATAATTGAGTTACGATGCGACGACAGTTATAAATATTCAAGATTAAGTGTTTAGTATTACTAGCGGTCGCCTAGTGCTCGAAATTCGACCAAAGTTTGCCTGTATGTCATTATATATGACATATGTAACCATAGTTACGCGTTTCGACTGTGTGTGTCAAATGCATGGTTGTGTGCGTGTCGTGTTTTTTCATTAATTTAATCTATTTCTAATGCATATTTTATAAAATATTAGGATTATATTAGCAGCGATTGCCTAGTGGGCAACCGTTGGACTGCCACGAAGAGGTCTCGAGTTCGAACCCAAGGCGCGCATCTCTGACGTTTCGAAGTTAAATGCGTATTAAATAGTTGATTATCGCTTGCTTTAACGGTGAAGGAAAACATCGTGAGGAAACCTGCATGTCTGAGAGTTCTATATAATGTTCTCGAAGATATGTGAAGTCTGCCAACCCGCACTAGACCAGCGTGGTGGACTATGGCCTAACCCTTCTCATAGTGAGAAGAGGCCCGTGCCCAGCAGTTTAATATTTACAGCAGTTTATTATTGTTATTAGGATTCGCCCCTCCTCCATATAAACTTAAACTGTGCCAAATTTCATACTCCTCCGTCCGCGCAATTTTCGTAAAAAGGGGTACAAAGATTTTGCTTCACGTATTAATATATAAATGTTAAACGTACATGACATACCTACATACGTTGACCCACGTCTGTATCCCAGAAAGGGGACGCAGGGGTTGCGCTGTGTTGTTAGTTAGATTCTCACACGGGAGAAAATCTGTGTGATTTCCGAATAGTTGTTTCGAGACTGTTCCTTTATCCGTTGATTCAACGTTAGTAAAGTACTCCATACAGGAATTACTATCTGTTTTTATTAAATAACTAGCTTTTGCCCGCGGCTTCGCTCGCGTTAATTTAGAATTTGACCATCAATTCAGGTTGTACTCTGCTTGTATAATAATATAATTCAATCATGATTCGAAAGACACGTCGCGCCATCTATTATTATAAGAACGTTATCGTTGTTTTCCTCGGGAACAGTAATTAAAAAAAAATACTGTTCCCGAGGAAAACAACGATAACGTTAGGCTACCGCCTATGTCCGTGTCTGTACACCCTGACAACGTATATGCAAAATTTAAGGATGATCGGTTCTGTGTTTAAGGCGTGAAAAGGTAACAAACAAACAAACTCATTTTCGCTTTTATTATATTAGTTAGGATTAGGATTAGCATAACAAATGAGGAAATCTGGGTGTGAGAGATATTTTTCAAAATGAAGAAAGTATAAATTCTGGATGTATTTCTCTTTCACCCTTTGCCGATTAGTTCAGAGATTTACTTTACCAGCGTAAGGTGTTGCTCTTATGTACGAGTATGTATCGAAAACCACTTTACCGTCAAAAGTATAGATCCTTCTACCAAACAGCTATAGTTAAAATATTATGACGGCAGGACACAATCTGGCATCTCTTTCAAACCTCTATAAAGATTAAGTCATCAAACCACATCACTGATCGGAGCTGGGTCATGTTACGAACGGTGTATCGACAGACAGACACATTTTTTATTATTCATAAGAACCCCGGCCCCAGTTAGTAAGAAACGATGGATTGCCAACTCATCCTCTGCGATATTTTATATTAAAATTAGTTATTTCCTTAAATTTTAATGTCAGCTGCGCATGCGCAGGTTGTGTTCTAATTGTAACTTCTTCGCTTTGAGTCGATAACTCGATAGATTTATAGTCATAGGTATCGCAATATCAGTGGCTTTAATAAGGTGACATGTTATATTTATTTTTAACTAGCTTTTTCCCGCGGCTTCGCTCGCGTTAATTTAGAATTTGACAATCAATTCGGGTTGTACTCTGCTTGTAATAATATAATTCAATCATGATTCGAAAGACACGTGGCGCCATCTATTATCATAAGAACGTTATTATTGTTTTCCTCGGGAACAGTAATTTTTTCGGGATGGAAGGTAGCCTATGTCCGTTTCTGTACACCTGACTACGTAGATATATGCAAAATTTCAGGATGATCGTTTCAGTGGTTTAGGCGTGAAAAGGTAACCAACAAACAAATTCATTTTCGCTTTTATAATATTAGTGAGGATTATTTGTACTTACTTATTATTACTTATTAAAATATTTAGACACAGTATATAAACTGACACAATGCGCTTGGGCCTCCTCGCAATGTGGAAAGAAATTAGGTGACAGTTCGCCACGCTAGCTCAGGTTGGCAGACTTGGTCTTTGAGAAATTACTGTACAGACTCACCAAACATTTAAATCAAACACAAAAATAAAAACGACAAAGACTTAAAAAGTCATTAGCAAGCCGTCACTTGCAAGCAGAAATAAGCCATGGAATTCAAATCGATGAAGTAGAAGTACGAGTTTTGGTCGAATTTTGACCACTAGGCAACCGCTAGTTATTATTATTTCTAGTCTGAAAGGTGCCGCCTGCAAATTCCTACATCTATGCATTATATAATAAACACAAACTTGCACGTTCAGTCTCGTACCTATATCAACCCAAATACAACCATCCCAGTAGCTATCGAATAACAGTAAAATAAATTCTAAATAAAATAAATACTTTCTTGTTAACATTGACATATTCATAACATTAATTCTGTAGAATGGGCGTGTTCGTACATCTGTATCGAGAGACATGAACATGCAATACAGATCGAACGATACGTCACAACACATCAAAACTCGTTCAGACTGGACACTCGCAATATGGCCGCCGATCAGAGCACACCGATTTTATATCTTACTAGCTATATCTGCCATTTTATACGCGGAAACAGCTATGTACCCTGTGTTTATAATATGTATACCCTACGATATAGCAGCGATAGCCTAATGAACCTTCCCCTGACATATGGATACCTTTGGACTGCCTCGAAGGTCTCGAGATCGAGCTTTAGACACTTTTCGAAGTTATGTGTGTCGTAAATAGGTTATTATCGCGCGCTTTAAATCCGAAAACATTGAGAGAAAAGACGCATGTTTTAGAATTCTAGATAATGTCCTCAAAGATATGTGAAATCTGCCAACCCGCACTGGACCAGCGTGGTATCGCCTAGCCCTTCTCCCACTGAGAAGACGCCCGTGTCCAGCAATGGTACAGGTCATATACAAGGCTGATATTATAAAATCGTTAAAAGAAACCCTGTTGTGGATAGAGAATAATATGTTCTTATAAATAATTCGTCCGTTTTTGCGTGTGGCTTTGATCCAGTCATCTATAACATACAGTTTTTATGCCTGAAGTTTTTGGATTTTTTGCATATCTTTAGTCATAATTGATTATGACGATGGCTTGACTAGCCCTTCTTTAGCATGGGTGGATGTGTTATTCCACTCTGTAGTACCTACTATTATTGACATCCTAACAGTTCCAATCCAATAACAATTTGACCGACTCAGAAACTGAACCACCATTCTATATACCTAATTTAAGTATATATTATACAATCTGTCAAGTCTTAGAAAACCAAACATAATTAAAAATCGATTGTGTTTGGCCACCGGTATGCTGCTGCGAATAGGTTAAATTATTCGTAGTTTAGTCAGAACGTCCGACCTATTTCTAGCAAGAAATGCATTAAAATTGTTATGGTTCTTGGTTTGGAACTACAATACCAGGTACAAACACATTTTGCCTGATCTAAATCGAATTTGCGTTTCTAACAGAAGTCAAAATTGCGTCTACGCCACTAAATCAACAGACATGCCTGGCACACGACCATAGACCTCTTTTATTTGATACATAAACATAGTAAGAAAAATGTGGGAACGAGAAAGGTGTACCTTTGTCTACCCATTCAAAGATACATATACAGGGTGTGGCGTAAATAATGGATAACCCTGAAACTGTCGACTGGCCAGATATCATCTATCATTTACCCCACTTATATCACCATATGCCCATGGATGACCAAATTATTAATATTTTAAATAAAAATCGTACTTACTCATACAAAATAAGCTGCAATTTCTACGATCGGCGACATTTTCTCGTTCTGTTTTTTTTATGTCACTCCTGAATACTTGTATCATCAAACCAGTATCAAGTTTTTTTGTTACTTCGCAAAAAATACTTATTCTCAAATTTTAACATATTTTCTAAGGAATGAGGTATTTCTCTCAGGGGTTATCGAAAAAAAAATGTACTACACTGTGTGGTGATATAAGTGGGGTAAATGATAGATGATAATCTGGCCAGTCGACAGTTTCAGGGTTATCCATTATTGACGCCACACCCTGTATAAACTTTATACTATGTTGTTATATCATTCCATAGCAAGAGACAACAATTCAACACTTACATATCGGTTATTTTTATACGGAAACGCGCTTGCGATCACATATGGCATTCTTTTCAAGTGTGGTTGCAACTATAGCCCATTGATAACTTCTAGTGTAGTTCATGTATTATTTATGTTTGCGAGATATTGCTCACCTATTGATACTTACTTACCTGATATCTACTTCAAGGATGGCGTAGTGGTTTAAGAGGAAATACAAGTCCCATTTTTCCATACAAACGTAGTCCCCTGTTTCTTCCCTGCATAATGCCAGTAGAGCAATATTTTTTTTCCAAAAGATGTATGGGCTCTATAATTATTGGCATGTCCCTATACTTTCCTTTTTTTTCATAAATTAATTATTAAAAGAGACATAAGCCTTCAAAACCTCAAAAATTTACCAGATTTTCCTCTGTGTTCAAACATCCAGAAAACAAATTTGACTAGATTATATAAAAAAAAGAAAACATAGGAATACGGCCAGTCTTTCTCTAATTTTTAATGAGAAAAATAGTTAACTTCTTGAACGTCTAGGGGAAATACGTAAAAAATAATTAAAAATTCATTGTGCAACAAAACACAAACGGACAAATGTATGTGCGCGACACTTCACTCATTAACGAGTCAAGTGTGCAGCGGACATACATTTGTCGTTTTTTTTTTTTGGTGACTCATTTTTGCGGATAGTGTATGTCCGCTCGACAGTTGACGGGTTAAATCGTTCAAGTTTTGGAGAAGGAATCAGGGGACTACGAAACGTTGATTTTGTGTAGTTTTAATAGGTATTTTCGGTCCTAGCTGCAGTTGTCTCTATCGCGCTCATGATACTGTACATGGCACTGGGCGATAGCAATAGATTTTACAAATACCTATTTTTCAATTCTATCGCCCTTAGTGTTTCCTCTTAAGAGGTCGCCTGGCAATTTCGACTGCGCTGAGTGGGGCTCGAGCCCCACACGGGACAAAAATTTAGCTGATCCACAAATGGTTGTGCCAAGTCTGAATGTTCTTTGTGTACGTTTTTCCCCGCGTTGTCCCCCGTGATACAGGACATAATGCTAGTGTGGAAGATGTCTTTTAAAAAATAAAATTAACTGACTGCTTCTTTGGTTAGTGGTATAAACTTGTGCTAAAGTTGGCAGCCAAGAGAAAATTACAGTCATTCATTTTCAGAATTTTTACTTTGATTTGCCTTTTTCTGTACCTGATATTTTTCTATTTGACGGGGTCCGGTAATTTTTTCGGAAAAAGACGGCTTGCTAAAAATCATGGCGATCAACGGAGCAACAGCTGAAGAAAGACAAACCAACAAACACATCCGCATTTATATAATTACTAGCTTTTGCGTGCGGCTCCGCCCGCGTAGTACCTACATCAATAAAAAGTAGCCTATGTCCTTCCCCAAGTTTTAAACTATATCTGTACCAAATTTCATATAAATCGGTTCAGTGGTTTAGCCGTGAAAAGGTAACAGACAGACAGATAGATAGACAGAGTTACTTTCGAATTTATAATATTATATAAGTAAGGATAGTAAGGATGGTTGAAAATCTTCTTGTTTGTCTACTTTTTAAAGGATATCTTCTGCACTAATAATGAATCCTGTGACGCAGAGGACTTCACAACCATTCAATACTGGACAGGAAGTATATCCAGATTCGGAATAACTACTTGTCATTCACACAATTTTTTGACCCGCGGGGGCTCGAATCCAAAACACCCGGCGCAGTAGCAACACTGACTCAAACCACTACGCCTTTAGTGCACTCAAAAATTATATCTTTTATAGTGATATAATTTATGGGCCGGAGAGTCACATCGGCTACTTTATCCTGAACTAGATGTTCCCGCGGTTTCACCCGCGTTTATCGTCACTGCGCTGCCCCGTGGGTCGTAGCGAGATGTTATATAGCCTACAGCCTTCTTCGATAAATAGGCTATCCAACACTAAAATATTTTTCTAATCGAACCAGTAGTTCCTGAGATTAGCACGTTCAAACAAACAAATAAACAAACTCTTCAGCTTTATAATATTAATATAAATAAATGCACCGTTCCTGTAGGTATGCCATTTTCTTTCGTACATCGGCAGCGAAGACACGGCAAGATCTAGTTTATAAACTATGTAAGTAGAGATTTTTTGAACACAATCTGTTCAGAAATAGTAATACCTACTTACTTAATATTAAAGTAATTTAAGATATTAAATAAAGATTTTGTTTTATAACACCAATAAGACATTTTTTGACAGCCCATAGACAATACCGTCTTTCTTGTCCAACAAAATTGATTCGTATCAAATACATTGTTACACGATTTTAGCCTTTATAAATATTATGCAATAAGACTCATCGTGTCTCTATGCCGATATCTTAAATCTATTGGAGTGAGGTGTTTATATAAAACAAAACCAAATATTCGATTGGCGCCACTTTAGTAGGGTTTCCAAAGCAGGCAGTAAATTCCTTGAAAATGTAATTCAGTCTTACTATATAGTTAGGCTCTTCTATAGACTTTGTTGACAAAGAAGTGGAAGCTATTTTAAGTTAGGAAAATTATCAAATTAGAAAAGGAAAGGAATTACCAAACGTTGTAGACATTTTTGGTTAGGAAATTCTCTGTGGCAGCACGGAGCGGAGTCCGGACTCAGCAACCACTAACTATAAGTTATATTACGTGTAACTTATAAGCAGAGCAAAATGTAGGCTCAATATATAATTTTGCCCACTCTTGCCGAGGATACAGGCATGAGTCTATCTATAAACATTTAAGTTAATTAACCCTAAATAAGGCATTAAAAGCTCTGACAGTTTAATAAGCAGTCGTACGCAAAATACCTCAACCTTTTAACATAATTATTGTTTAGAATATTATTTAGAATTAAATACACATACCACCGGTGTGAGGCACAGCCCTACCCAATGCACCTGTTAATTGAAAAGTTGATCGGTCCGTGTGTCCGTCACGCGTGTCTCGTGACTTAGTTCATGGCGCTTCTTCACGCACACACGCATTTTTTCATTTAGGAAGACAATCTTACTGTGATAATTCCTGTGTCGCGGCAAACTTTAATATCATTAAACCAATGGTCACAGAGAACATTCCGACTGGTAATATATGAGGAGTATAGTTTCAAAACCCGCCAAAATGATATCAGAACAAAAATAATGTTCCGATTGAATATAAAGCTCCTTCGTTGCTTCTATCGCATAGCACTGATAGTTTTCAACAAAACCTACTCAAATTCTATTAAATCACCTCACAAAAGTAGCAGTATGTTGCAAACACCGCTAAAATAGTCAATTTATATTATGTCTTAAATGGTTTTTTGTAATTTACCATTATTTTGTGAAAAGTATTTTAGAGGATTTTGAAACTAAACTACTCAATTATATGTGGATAAACTATTCCCGGCTTATTGGTCGTGTCGTACAAATCTGTTCGCACGTCTTGTGCGAATCGACACATAAAAATATTATTTTTACAAAGTGTTGCTTTGCACATTTCGTGCGAAATGACCAATAAGCCCTTTACCCATGTGGGAATTCGAACCGATTTAGTGTAGAGGTGACCAGATAAATCGCTGCGGCATCCGTGCATAAATGATTGAAAAGTGGACACAGAATATGAAATATCACAGTACAGGAATATAATCCTATAGAAATTACCTTTTTAAACTCTCTAAGACTCTCTAAATATTTGATTTGGTTATTTTACTATCATAGTAAAAAGAGAAATAACAATATTCTCAATATTACATTCGATAGCCACCTTGGTCATAAGTTTGCGCTAATATTTGTGTGCGATCGTAAGATGTCTGCTTAGATTCCCAGGCCGAAAGACATTTATAGATTACTAGATGTTCCCGCGGTTTCACCCGCGTTTATCGTTACTGCGCCGCCCCCGTGGGTCGTAGCGTGATGTTATATAGCCTTTAGCCTTCCTCGATAAATAGGCTATCCAACACAAAGAATTTTTCAAATCGAACCAGTAGTTCCTGAGATTAGCGCGTCCAAACAAACAAACTCTTCAGCTTTATAATATTAGTATAGATTTGTTAAAAAGTAAATTGTCAGTAGCAGCCTTACGTTGGGCAATATGGGACGAAAGCAATACGCCCTATAACGCAGAGTATAAAAAATAGCTGGCAAATTGTCAATGACATGCTTACACACAGGGCAGAAACCTACTGCTTCGGAGATATAGACATAAGACTATATATATTCAAGTCGATTATACATGTAGCTACAGATCAATAGCATCAGATTTGCGATCGGTCCATTAAACACACTTCTGCTTACTTCTTCGTTAAAATACAAGCACGAGACTAAATACTACTATATTATTACTACTGGCTACTGTGGGGGCGATGTGGAGGCCACTGCTCTTAGACCACACGACTGCTTACCATCAGGTGGAGTGTGGTCATTTTGACGAGCAAAATAAAAATAAAAAAATAAAAAATATATATATAAAATAATCTATACTAATAATATTCAGACAGACTCTCCGTCTACCTTAGGCACCAGTCTCCCACAGTACTTCTACGTCAACTAAATTTATGTATGATATCAAATGTACCTACTTCAATTGTATTGTGGTGTGAAAATAAATTATTTTTATTATTATTATTATTATAAAGCTGAAGAGTTTGTTTCGGCTGTGGTAGCCGCTTAAGATCAGCTGGATTGCTAGCTTGTCTGCCATCGACGGCAATAAAGCATCTCTGTGCTGTCAATGCATCCTAACTAATATTATAAATGCGAATGTGAGTTTGTTTGTTCCGATTGCACGCCTGAACTACTCGAACGATCATCATGAAATTCACATACACGTTGCCACGGTTACAAAAGAACTACCAACTAACTTTCATTCAGGAAATAAAGATAATCTGCATTAACGCGAGTGAATTAATATGCGATAGTATTAGGCACACCACTTATATACCTATGTAATAACCTATACTTATCTTTACTAATATTATAAAGCTGAAGAGTTTGTTTGTTTGAATGCGCTTATCTCAGGAACTACAGGTTCGATTTGAAAAATTGTTTTAGTGTTGGATAGCCTATTTATCGAGGAAGGCTATAGGCTATATAACATCATGCTACAACCCACGGGGGCGGCGCACTAACGATAAACGTGGGTGAAACCGCGGGAACATCTAGTAATATTATAAATACGAATGACAGTTTTTTGTTCGTTTCTTTGTTACGCTTTACCGACTTAACTACTCGATCGATCATCATGAAATTATACATAAAGTTACATTAAAATTAAAATATTTTTTTTAATAAAGCTTCGTCAAGCTCGTCGACTGCCAAAACTGAGTTGGTAATTAAAATGCTGTCAATCGTATAGCGATGCTGTCGTGAACGAGATCGGGCCACTCGATAATGTTTCGCGTCTTCGTGCCTCTAAAGTGTACCAGCAGACATCAGCACAGCATGGGCTTGAACTTTGCTGACTTAATCATCAATGTCATCATTTTGAGTACCTCGATGGCGTAGCGCTATTGAATGCGAATAGGGTACACATGACATTGTTCCCGGTCGAGCTAAGTATGATTAGGTGTTTCTGACCAGAAATCCTCTACAGCAGTCCGGAGTTTTAGGAAATGGGCGGTGTTGCACACCCCGTGCGTCAGGAAGCACATTAAACTATTAAGTGACAGCACCGATAGCCAGACAAAATAGGTTATTAATTATTGAAATTAAACTCCTATATACGGATTTTATCGTGTTGTTTATTTGACACTTTATTACAAAATTTTGAAAACTGTTACACTACTCTTACTATTAAACTTTACTAATTTTTAAGCTAATTAAATTATTGAAACTATTAAAACTATTTATACTATTACTATACTATTATACTATTTATATTTATGTTTATACTTGCCCCGACGTTTCGGTTGCTTTTCAGCAGCCATGGTCACGGGGAGACGAAGATGGTAGTTGTCTCAATGTTCCAGTGTAGTTATTTCAAAGTACCCGAACATAATTTAATCATGGGTGTTTCTACGCAGAATATAGAAATATAGAATATAGAATGTTTTACGCAGAATGAGCTCAAAGTATCATGAAGTCAAACAACGCGATAAAATCCATATAGTAATTTAATTTCAATTAATAACATTCGCGTAAACAGAAGACAATATTATGGTTATTAATTATGTCAAGAATTCCAATAATTAACAGATCAAATAAGTTGGTCTTACGTCTGATCTCTTTCAGGTTGTGTCAGATTACCATCCCATAAGACTATGAGAGTGAGAAGTTAAAGACACACTTTTGTACTATAATACTAATATCCTGCGCAGTAAATCCGAGGCCAATCTACGATAAAATGGCCGCAATGACAATTTTGTTTAAAAAGACATAGTTAATGCAGCTCGTCTTAAAAAAACTACCATTTAACAGACATCGGATTTCTTCGCTAGTCCAGTTATTCCAGGCTTAAAAGAAAATTCCACTAACCATCTTGCAGTATTTCGATTGTACCACGTTCAGTCATGAGTATCCCACATATAGGTCTTCAATTCTGTCCCATAATCCTGCTATTATACATGTGAAAGTCTGAGATATTGGATGTTTGGATATTTTAACTCAATCACGTGTAAACGGTTGATCAGATTGGGACGAAATTTAGCACACAGATTAAACAAGCTATTCATAAATATCGAATGTGAACAATTTCTATAGGTATTGGTAGCGTTAGGTAGAGATTACATAAAAAAGTTAGGTATAAGAAAGAAAGAAAGTATAACAATTTTTTTACGAACCATTTTACATGACAATCTATATATTAAAACGTGAAGCAAAAACTTTGTACCCATTTTTACGACAATTGCGCTGACGGAGGAGTATGAAATTTGGCACAGTTAAAGTTTATATGGAGAAGGAGGGGCGAATCCTAATATTTATATAAAATATGCATTAGAAATACATTAAATTAATGAAAAAACACTACACGCACACAACCATGCATTTGACACACGCAGTCGAAGCGCCTAACTATGGTTAAATATATCAATATATAATGACATAATTATCAGCAATACCTTACAGGCAAACTTTGGTCGAATTTCGAGCACTAGGCGACCGCTAGTTTACATAAATGTATATGTTGTGGGACTCTCGCGGGCGATGCTGTAGATATAAACTAGTTGCATATAATTGGCGATGTGACATCTCCTTCAATTTATAAGCTCCTCACTTTAACACTTAAGTGATTCAGTACACTTCCATCTTGTTACCGATGATAATAACACAGATTCGCTTCAAACAACGTGCTTGATCAGCATAGCTCTTTACAGATAATTTGTGTTGGCAATAGAAAATAAAGCGGATTCCCGTGGCGGCCATTACGCGCCGCCATTACGGCGTAATCACGTGGGTGCGCAAGCGCCGGCGCCGCTGGCGACTGCAGTGTCATCGTCTGGTGCTGTGGAGGATCGTATAGTGGAACAAGATATGGATATACTGGTATTTTAATATAGGTAATATAGAATTATTAAGCAATAAAACTATAAATACAAATATTTACATATACAAAAGCAATAATCTAGGTATACAAATATTATAAAGCTAAAGAAATTGTTTGTTTGTTTGTTTAAACGCGCTAATCTCAGGAACTACTGGTTCAAATTGAAAAATTATTTTAGTGTTGGATAGCCCATTTATCAAGGAAGGCTATAGGCTATATAACATCACGCTACAATCAATAAGAGTGGAGCAGCAATGAAAAATGTTGCAAAAACAGAAAAAAATCTCTTATGTGAAGCAGACGAAGTTGCGCGGGTCAGCTAGTCATAATATACAAATTAACTAATATTAACAAACCTAACGTCTTTTAAGTAAAACAAAATAAAAAGGAATCGTACAAAATATGATTGAATATAAAAATATACTTTAATGTAGGCAATATAAAATTATTAGGATTTATACATAACTAGCTGTTACCTGCGACTTCGTCCGCGTAGATTTTAACTAAAAAGTGTTTGTTTCCGCGGAACCCTATTTTTTTCTAAAATCACAGTAGCCTATGTTACTCCTTATAACATCAGCTATCTGCCAGTGAAAGTCCCGTCAAAATCGGTTCAGCCGTTTCGGAGATTACCCGGAACAAACAGACAGACAGACAGACAAAAATTTAAAAATAGATGTTTTCGTATAGGTACCTTTATATACTTTCATATGCATTAGATAAAAAGCTGTTATTTTGATATTACAAACAGACACTTCAATTTTATTTATTTGTATAGATATATCAGAAAATTTTCTGTATGAATATTTAAATATTTACAATTAGTTTGTTAGTAGACTGGTTTCAGCTGCGCTTACGTAAACTGCCAAGTCCTGCGTCTGGCGAAGTGTTACAGTTTCATATGTTATTAAATACTTAGATGGACTACGGAGTCGTAAATTATATTATGAATGATGGGTGATGAAAAGCCAGACCATTATTACGACAAATACTAATTCATGGTCTTCCGCAACATAACTTAATCTTTCAGTAACTCAAGTACAGACGCCAGCGGGCTGCTGCTAACGCTCAAAAGATTAATTGCCATATTTTACTCACTATTATTGTATTTTCTCTAGAGCAGACATTGATGCAAATCCATACATAAATTTAAAACTAATTCCCAGAGTTATAAATTACAACGGTTTTCCTCTTCACTTTCTTTTTTCAATCATTCTTATCACATTCTTGATGCACTTATATAGGTATAGGGTATGTACTTTAACCTGACCTGTCTCCAGCTTGTCTCCCGTTCATCAGATACGTAAGCAAAATTATCAATATAAAAACAATCATAAAAATATTTGCATAATCTCTTTATATTATAGAACTTAACAAATAACACACTTGGTAGACCTTCATTATAAAAAAGTCAAGCAATTTTTCAAGAGTCGCACGAAGTTGTCTCACTGTATAAACTTACACAGTACCTTCCAAACTCGGCTCACCCACTTACTGACGCGATGTTTCCCACAAGTTACAACTTGACAGCACTAAATATGACGTCACAGTCCCATGACAGGCGCCACGAGGACCCAACAGACAAGCCTTCCTCTAACCTATCACCCAAGGAGTTTTGACGTTTTTGAAGTGAAAACTTCTTTAGGTGCGTTGAGCACTTCTTGGGTGAACAAAAATCATAGAATTCGCGTCATCGTCACGCTTCGTCATCGTTACGCTTCCACGCTTTCCATTTTTGAATTATTTTAGAATATTAACAATATCTCAGAAATGGTGCGTCCTACGCAAAAAATAACTAAATTTTGACCACCTTAATAACTACTAAGAGAGTATCAGAAATTCGACCCTCCCCATTTTTTTTTTATGAAGTGTAGTTTATGATCAAGGATTAAAGTTTTCACTTCTATCGGCAGTCCCCAAAGACGGCCCAAATTTTTTTTTAGCGCACCGGTCTATCAGGAGAAAAATTATTAAAACTCTTAGGTGTTTACATTTAGTAAGCTATTTAATCGAAGAAATACATATTAGTTTAGCTTTTAGTTTTAAAAAGACAACTGCCGAACTAGGAATAATTCCTGTGTCGCGGTGAACTCTACAAACATATAAACAACGGAGACAAGGACCCCAGTACCTCCTCAGAACAACTATTTGTGGACCACACACATTTTTGTCCCGTGTTGTGATTTAGCTCAGTGGGGAGACCAACAGACTGCAATCCAGAAGGTCTCAGATTCGAACCCACGTCGCGCACCTCTAACTTTCGGAAGTTATATGACTTTTCGATATTATGTGCGTATTGATTGACTATTATCGCCTGCTCCGTGCCTCAGAGAGCACGTTAAACCGTCGGTCCCGGCTGCCATGAACATCTATGGCAGTCGTTATTGGGAAGTCAATACCCTCTAATATCCTGACACTCGTCTAGCCTTAGTGTATCATTAGCCTTCGGGTTGCGGAGGTCAGATGACAGTCGCTCCGTGTAAAAACTGATATCCAGTCAATTCCGGTTAGACTAGAAAGCCGACCCCAAATGACTTGGGAATAATAAAGGCTAGGGAGAAGTTGTGATTTAGGGATCAAACCCATAATCCAAAAACTCAGCGCGCTGCCAGTGACGGCCACCACTTAACCCACTACGCAATGCGCGCAATCTATTAGTAAATCGAGAATTACATGTTGAGAACTACTTAAACTCTACTTAAGTGTTACTTAAACAATTTTTTGTTTCTATAACCAGTTTCTTAGACTATAATAATATTTGAGTAAACATTTGAACATCATCTTAGTAAGTAAATGCTCAGTTGATAATCGGTTTTATGAAATTAAATTCCGTAAAGAGCATTTGAGAATACTCAGTTGAGATTTGCTACTTGTTTACATGATAGTGTCGTATGTTTACGCGAATATTTACATTGAAATTAAACAAATTTATACGGATTTTATCGTCTCCCCGTGATCGTGGCTGCTGAAAAGCAACCGAAACGTCGGAGAACGTGTAAAATTAAATCTAAGTAAGAGTTGTATAATTTAAATAGCTTTAATTAAAGTAAACCGTAACTAGTAAAAGTGTTTAAAACAGTGGTTTAAAGTTACAAAGTTATGTAATAATTGCGTTTTATATAAATAAACAACGCGATAAAATCCCTATAAGTTTGTTTAATTTCAATTTGCTACTTTTCTGGTAATTGACAAAATTTATCGATTAAATACATACCTACGGAATCCTATGCAAGTATTCTCGAAAGGGAGGGCAGAGGTGTTTCACATCCACAAGTTGCCAGCTTTGTTTTTATGATATGTGTAGTCCCACGTAACAGATACAAATATATTTTATTTTTATTTATATATTTAATGCTAGATTTTAGCACATTAACTATGACTGTACCTAATGGACGTTTGCCTCTGCACGAAGCATTTGGATGAATTCGAAACGACTAAGAGAATAATATATTATAATTCTTAAGTAGTTTTATTTAAGTTTAAGTACCGAACTTAAAACCATTAGATGCAGTAAAATGTCTGACATTGACACAATTCATCAATGTCAATACTTTTCGTTTTTACTAACCACAGACCATTACGCTAATTATAGAATTAAATTGATGTTTCATTGACTTCTTAGTATCAAATTAAATAGCGCTATATTAGTTACTAGATGTTCCCGCGGTTTCACCCGCATTTATCGTTACTGCGCCGTCCCCGTGGTTCGTAGCGTGATGTTATATAGCCTGTAGCCTTCCTCAATAAATAGGCTATCTGACACTAAAAGAATTTTTAAAATCGAACTAGTAGTTCTTAAGATTAGCGCGTTCAAACAAACTCTTCAGCTTTATAATATTAGTGTAGATAAGTATAGGTTATTACATAGGTATATAAGTGGTGCGCATAATACTATTGCATATTAATTCACTCGCGTTAATGCAGATTATCTTTATTTTCTGAATGAAAGTTAGGAGTATTCCGCTTTCGGCACCAATTTTTTCGGCACCTAAGCTATTAATATATTCTACCACATACACACAACACCATCTAGCCCAAACTAAGCAGAGCTTGTACTATGGGTACTAGACAATGGATAAACATACATATATACTTTTTTTTTATAAATACATACATATTATACATAGAAACACCCAGACCAAGACAAACACCCATGTTCATGCACACAAATGTTTGACTTGTGCGGGAATCGAACCCACGACCTCATGCGTGGCAGTCGGGTACACCAACCACTACGCCATCCAGGCCAAAATTCCACTTTCTGCACCAATAGGTATTTTTGCTTGGTGTCGAAACTGTCGAGTATGGAATAAAATACCTATTGGTGCTGAAAGTGGAATAGCTTAGGTGCCGAAACCATAGGTGCCGAAAAAATTGGTGCCGAAAGCGGAATACTCCGAAAGTTAGTTGGTAGTTCTTTTGTAACCGTGACAACGTGTATGTAATAATAATAATCATTTATTTCTCTCTCACACAGAAGACTTAAATGTAAATTATTTAACAAGTAGTCAGTAAAAACTGTGCGAGAGACTGGTCTCTGTACTAGGTAGACCTGTATGACAGCTGACCAGCCTCCCCCGACTGTACAATGTTGATGCACGAGATGATCATCTGGTAGAAATTACATGTATTTAGTTAGGTATGTGAGGGATGTATAAATGCTAATCTAATTTTATGAATGTAATATGTATTAGTGTGTGTGTGTGTGTGTGTTTGTGTGTGTGTGTGTGGGTGCGTGCGTGCGTGCGTGCGTGCGTGCGGGCGTGCGTGCGTGCGTGCGTGCGTGCGCGTGTGTGCGTGCGTGCGTGCGCGTGTGTGCGTGTATGTGTGTGTGTGTGTGTGTGTGTGTGTGTGTGTGCGTGCTAGTGTGTTTTTATTTCGGTACATATAATAGATTTTCTGTTTCCTCATAACTGAGGGATTTTAGCCAGGAAGAAAGCTTTTCTTTGCAGCGATATTTTGTGAGACAATATATTGATAATTCCTTATTTACTTTTTTGTATAAATATCCTCCCAGAAAACCAAAGAACCGACTGGAGAAGGATGTAGACCATTGCTTGTTTAGTGACGAGCAAACGTTGTATGCCCGACGTTTGGCTAGTTGAGCTGGATCAAAAGGGAGCAGAGAGTGCTGTTTTAGAATGGTGTTTAGGATGTACAGTTGGCGGACAGTCAGAACGTCTGCGAGTTGGTAGAGGTCTCTTGTGGGGAATAAGAAAGGCAAGGAGTGACTCACCTTGAGGACTGCTCTTTGCGCTCTTTCCACCTTTATCAGACTTGTTTTGCAGACGCCGCCCCATACTGAAATGCAGTATGTTATCACAGATTGACACAGGGATGTATATACTAATTTTATTATTGTTTTGTCTGCACTTTGGCGTAGATTTTTAAATACATACATTAACTTACGTATTCTTGATGAGAGTAGATCAATGTGATGCTTGAAACTTAGGGAGCTGTCGATTATTACGCCTAAGTATTTGATGTGTGTGACACGTTCTAAGTGATCACATGTGCAAGTCTCATTAGTTGAGCAAGAGTGGGCTATAATGTAGTAGTTCTCTGAACAATTAAACTGGGTGTTATGTAATGTGAAGGGTATGTATTTAGTTTTGTCACTATTGAGTGTCAGTCCATTGTTCTTGAGCCATGAAGTTACTCTGTCAAGACCAACTTGAGCAATAGCGTACGTGTCATCCCAAGTATCACCGTGAAATATTAGTGCAGTGTCATCCGCAAACGTTACAATTTTGCCATGTGCTAATTGTGTGCTGCACAAGTCGTTTATGTAGGTGAGAAAGAGCGTAGGGCCGAGTACGCTACCTTGCGGCACGCCAAATGCAATTGGTAGGTCATCGCTAGTATCCTCTCCAACTCTAACTCTTTGTTGTCTACCTGTAAGATAGTCGGTGAACAGCTTGTGCTGAGTATCTCGAACACCCAATCGCTCTAATTTGCTTAGTAGGAGTGGGACAGAGACCGTGTCGAACGCTTTTTTTATGTCGAGAAAAACTGCTAAAACTTTTTTTCTTTTATCTAATTTACCCACTATATGATCAGTAAGTTCATGTACTGCATCATTAGTTGATGAACCGGCCCTAAAGCCGAATTGAGATGGGGAAATTAGGTTTTTATTTTCAAGGTAGTCAGTTAAACGCTTATTTATGAGCTTCTCTACCACTTTGGATATGGTAGGTAGGATAGCGATAGGTCTATAATCGTTGACACAAGCTCTGTCTCCACTCTTGAAAATAGGTATTACTTCAGCAAGTTTGAACATCTGCGGAAATACACCAGTACTGAACATAACGTTGAATATGTGGGTTAGTGGGGGAACTAAGATGGAGTGGTATCTTTTCAAGAAAGCGCCAGAGATATTATCTCTTCCTGTTGTGTTGACTTTCTTTAGACCCAGTATACAATTTCTAACCTCTGTTTCAGTGACAGCGTCTAGCACAAACGAGGATAGCTGAGAATCCACGTACGATACGTTGGGTGATCCCCTAGTGTTGATTTTATCCGCTAGGTTTTTACCAATTGACACAAAAAAGTGGTTTATATGGTTTAAGGAGGAAATCGGGTTATTATTGTTTACTAGATCTGTGGCTGGTGCAGGTTTATTATAGTGATGTGTAACTTTTTTTATTGTGTCCCATAATGTTTTACTGTTGTTCTTGGCTGCATTATTTAATAGCGCTTTTTCATATTCTCTTTTTAGGTTTTTTAGTGTTGAGTTACAGAAATTTCTATAGCGTAGATATGTTATCTTGATAATTTCATTATGTGGGTTCTTCCTATATTTAACGTGAAGTTTGTCCCGATTTCGCATACACTTGAGAAGGCCTTTAGTTACCCAAGGTCTTTTAACGCGCTTGCGATTTGGGACTATGTTGATAGTAGTATTGGACATAATAATCGAATTCAAACTCGAAATCAGGAGAGAAGTAGCTACGTTAGCGTCATTGCAATCGTACACTGCGTCTAAACTCGGATTAATCATATCCTTATCTAGTCCCTCATAGTTTAATTTTTTAACAGTGTGCGTTTTTTTGTGTTGAATATTATATTTTAGTGTAATAATTGTGCAGTAGTGGTCAGTTACCGAAGTGTCAACAACATAGCAGGAGGCTGGAAGTGTGCTTTTGAGCATAACATGGTCTAGACAGGTTTTGTTATGTGTCGGCAACTGGTGTGCGGGAAGAATGCTATGCGAGGCTAGGAGGTTTAGGTATACGGATGAATTGTTATCATTATTATTTGGCATGATATCTATATTGATATCACCTGTAAGAATAATGTTAGGTGTTTTTATACTGGTAATCAAGTTATTTAACGATTCAATAAAAGGCTGTATATTTTTATATCCTGGTGGACGGTAAATTACAATTAAGGTAGTATTGCAGTCAATTTTCAGGGTTATACAGTTGGCATCTTGCATAATAGTGTCCAAAATTGTCACTCTCATAGTGTTTTTAAAATAAACTACGACACCTTCGTTTTGCGTCAGGTTATTATCGGTTCGGGTGTAGTTGTAACCGTCCAGTTGCGGTATATAATGTGTATGTCGTAGCCAGCACTCTGTTAACACAACTAGATCCCAATCCGTGTTTGACCTATCTAAAAGTGTTATAAGTCCCTGGAAATTTCTGTTTAAACTGCGTATATTTTGGTGTATAATTTTTAGAGTCGAGTGTGATGTGTCTAATAGTTTAGCACATTCCTCCATATCGCAGGCAGACGATGTAGCGACTTGGAAATGGTCTAAGAAACCATTTATTTCATTAATGTTATCGAATTGGAACACACATATAGCCAGTGGGTGAGTTCAGAGGTAGTGAGATAGGATATTTAATTAGAGAGTAGAGATTCAGGATATATTCGAAATAGCGCTTATGGTTTGTATCAGAAGTGGAATGATTCAGGCGTATCAGTATATATAGAACGGTATGAAGGCTGTGAGAGTGTAATGCAAGCGAGTATGGGACAAGCAGTATATGTAAATATGTATGTAAAATGGTTTGAAATTTAGCGAAATAATGTATGTTTGGAAAGAATAGTGTATTGCGTATATTTGTAGAGTTAAGGATGGTATGTGAAAGGGCCTGTGTAATTAAAACGTATATAGCGTGGTACAGTTTAGCAGTGTAATGTTTATTAGATAGGTGTCTTTTAGAGAACTCTGGCCAAGGAATAGTTATGTAATCTGTGTGCAAATGTATATGTATGAGTGATGTGTACTTGAGACTAGTGTGGGGCTGTATTGTTATTAATAATAATACTATGTAAAGAAGTCGTAAAACTAGATGTGAGTAACAAACAGTAGAAGGAAGCTGTGATAGTCATTTTGTTATAAAGGTCTTGAAATCGTGTTCGCTATCAATACGTAGCGCCGGTGAGTCGTGAGACTTCTTGATGAAGACTTTGCCGTAAGACGTCCAGGTGCTGTGGTAATTGTGATCCTTGACAAACTGCCTTGCCATATAAGCAAGCTTTCTCCCAAGACTTGTAAGCGACTCGTCGATAAAGACAGGTTTTGGCGGCCCAGGTAACTTGAGGTGAGTGGTGTTGAGCTTGCTTTCTTTGTTAGCTTTGTTATAGCTTTTGCAGTTCTTGATAAAACCGTCTTTGCATAAAGTAGATGCAAAATTTACCACTATGTGGTTGCTTGTCTCCTTTTTAGTTCGTAGACGGTAGATATCCTGAATGTCACAATTTGATATAGGGTGTTGTATAACCTCGCCTATGTTTTTAACCAACGAGCTTAGAGTTAATTTATTTTCGGGATTATCCTGTGATATATATGTGAATTTCATGATGATCGATCAAGTAGTTCAGGCGTGCAATCGGAACAAACAAACTCACATTCGCATTTATAATATTAGTTAGGATGCCTTGACAACACAGAGATGCTTTATTGCCGTCGATGGCAGACCAGCTAGCAGTCTAGCTGATGTTAAGCGGCTACCACCGCTTAGAAGCATGGCTGTTTTCCTAAAAACACAGAAAGATTTGCAAAGAAATAAAACGAAGACGCTGCCTACAGTAAACCATATTATTATATCGTCGTTCTAGATGTGACCCCTCGTATATGCAAACTAAGCAACTTACCAGGAGAGACAAAATACTGCTTTGTTAACAAAGTATATTAGATATCTTTTATTATTTTGCAAATTTGATTTGAAAATAAAATGAATTATAATGCAGGAGGCATTTACAAGGTAACACCAGAAATACCTTTCGGATCTTTCTGCATAAAAATTTCATTTTATCAAATATTTTAGTTACGTGGGGTCACATCTAGAACGATGATATGTAGATGGCAAACAACTTAATCTGCTTGATGGTTAGAATTAACAATGATTTAAAAAATAATCTTAAACATAGCTATACCTACCTACTAGAAGAGGTAGGATGTACCTCTTTTGGTTTATTAATACATACATATTATGTATTGAATCACCATTGAATCAAATTATAATAAAATGTTTGTTTATAGTTATTTACCTTTTTCATGTTTTTATTGTGCTTTTTTTTTAAAGGTGTATAGGTAACGTAGGTTATATAATAGAATTGAGAGAGCGTCTCACCGATAAAAATTACGTTTGGCAAGAATAAACTGATTTACATAATATTGTCTTCTGTTTACGCGAATATTATTCATTGAAATTAAACTACTATACATATATACGGATTTTATCGCGTTGTTTCATTTGACACTTTATTACAAAATTTTGAAAACTGTTACACTACTATTACTATTAAACTTTACAAATTTTTAAGCTAATTAAATTATTGAAACTATTAAAACTATTTATACTATTACTATACTATTTATATTTGTGTTTACACTTTCTCCGACGTTTCGGTTGCTTTTCAGCAGCCATGGTCACGGGGAATAAACTGTATTAGATCTAAGTTATAATTGTAAAGAAAATAACTATGTAATTTAAAAAATATATAAAATATATGGATATGACCTTGATGAGATCGTAGATATTGCTCAAAATTACTTACCTACATACGAAGGCTCACGCCTTAATCTCCAATGGGGTAGGCAGGGAAGTATAACATGCACGTTTCGCCAATAATAGTTTTAGATCACATGTTATAGGAGACTAGACTTTTACCGTCCATCAAGCACATTTTCAGACAGTGTGCTGCTACGAGAATTCCTTGACGAAAAATCCAATAACACTTTGAATAACCCGGAAATCGAACCCGAGACCTCATGCACAGCAATCGCATTCAATACCGCTGCACCACCGAGGTCACATCAAAAGTTCATGATGAAATCGATAGACGGAGTCATTTGTACACCAACTGATGTTTCACTAGGTCAACATATTTTTTTATGATTGTAGGAAACAACAATACATATTTATTGCGACACCCGCGTCACAATACCGCTGTAGTTGAAATGTATTAAAACCAGTAGGGGAACTGTAGGTTTTGAAAAGCTAGGATAAACTTTTCTTTTTATATATTTTCTTATACGCCTGACAGAAAGAACCACATTTTACTAGCGTTTATTTAAATATAAATTAATAATAATAATATATTCTATCACATACACACAACACTATCTAGCCCAAACTAAGCAGAGCTTGTACTATGGGTACTAGACAATGGATAAACATACATACGAGTATATACTTTCTTTTGTAAATACATTCATTAGTTCATGCACAGAAATGTTTGACTTGTGCGGGAATCGAACCCGCGATTACAGGCGTGACAGGCGGTTACACTAACCACTACGCCATAGAGGCCGACTAATATGACACAAAATATTAGGGTAAGATGAGGCAGATATGTGTACTTCTTTCTTACTGGGCAAAATGCGAGAGAGTTCTCTTGTTACGATAGTTTCTTGCAAGAGAGCGGTACTTCTGTCTGTTTGTTCGGTTATTAAATAATGAACAATAACGGGCTCTACCACACACGAAAACTCTTGAATCAGAATTAAAATTCAAAATGTTGATTATTAAGTAAGTCAGCATTTCATTGCTTTTTAGTTCTTTCACATTGTCTTAAATATCCACTTTACAGATCACCAGATCTTATTCAAGGCGGTCTTAAAAGTCTTTTGTAAGAAAGCATTTAAATACAACACATAAATCCATATTCTAAAAAGCAAACCGAAAGTTACCCGCTCTAAAAATTAGTGTCCAATGTAACTTTCAAAGCTGGCTATCCTATCTCCGAGTGCATTCGGAGGAGCAGAGCGAGCATGCGAATGGCTCTCGCGTGACACACGTCCGTCAACGATGATCAACACATGTGTTGTGTTGTGTCGTGTCGAACGTCGTAAACGACGAGTTGTCTCGTCACTCGTAATTGTTACTACGTTTTTGTCGCACATAAACAAAAACCAATTGCGTAAGCTACGACTTTTATGAGACACGTAAGTAAAGTTGTTGTTGGTTTTAATTAAATGAATTGTTATGTTTTGCTTCATGGTTGAGGTATAAAGGTAATATGTCATCACCCTTGTTCAGATATGTCATACTACGATATTCTGGAAATAGGGTTCCATTTTCTTTTTGTACAAGCAATGTGACAAAAAGCATTCGATTAGCCTGTAGGCAATTAGTTAGCGTAGAATATTCATACATGAGATGTATCAATATATCAATGGGACTGCTTTAAGTTTCAGAGGCAATACTTACACTTTCTTAAGAGCAGCGATAGCTCAGTGGGGAGACCAACAGACTGCAGTGCAGAGGGTCTCGGGTTCGAATACCCACGTCGCGCACATCTGACTTTCGGAAGTTATATGACTTTTCGAAATTATGTGCGTATTGATTGACAATTATCGCCTGCTCCGTGCCTCGGAAAGCACGTTAAGCCGTTGGTCCCGGCTGCCATGAATACCTATGGCAGTCGTTATTGGGAGAGTGTAGACACAAAAGATCCCACTGGGTCGAAGTGTCGCCGGTTTGCACTGACTGGCCCCCACATAAGATAAGATAAGATACACTTTCTTAAAGTACCTTTGTCTGTGTCGATCATTTTAGTTGCTAAGTAGTAGCTGAAAGACTGCAAATGAGAAATGGTAGAGTACTTGAACTTGCGTTTTTTACGTGGGACCTGATAGAAGAAAAAAATATGGATGATATACGTCTTCAAGGATATCCATACATAGGAGACATAGTACATGTCTCGGTGACTGCTTCGATGGTACAATGGTCAGCGGTAATGTAGGCGATTCCTGTGTATAAAGTCTCGGGTTAGATTATCAGGTCGAGCAAAAAAGTTATTGGGATAATCTGTCAAAAAATTTTTGTTAAACTACAATAGGCTCGTTCCTCATTATGTGGCACCTAAAATATATCTGGTGAAATATAACTGTAGTACACTTCTGCCTACCTTTTTATTTAACGCAAGACTATGTATGAATACATAGGTATATAATATATGAGTATGCGTGCAGTCGTAATACCAATTATAACGTTTGCTCGTAAGTCTATCGTGTATACAACTTCACTTCTGAAAACTACTAAAATATGTATGTATAGCTGTCAATACACACTCTAGACTCCAAAGACTCGTAACTCTCCTCTCGCCCGCCTATAAAACACAGATATTTTCTCCAAAAAAAACCAGCGCGTAAAAAGGAAAGCTATCATAAACAGCTAACAACAGTTTTCTAACAAATTCAAACGAGCTATTGTAGTGTAAATCGACTATTGCGATCGCTAATAATTTATGTAAATATATTAACGCGGCTATTAATCATAACAAATATGTTTTTTGGCCAATAAACATGTTAAATGTTGGACATTTCGCGTGTCCAGTTTGACGGCCGTATATCACGACACTGAGATTGTTAGGAAGGTAGCACATTGATGAGTAAGTCTGCTTTCCATGTTATGCTCCGTAAAATATAGCTTGTGTCAGGGACCCAAGCTATATTTTACGGAGCTCATCAGTCATCTGTTAACGTTCATTACATTCTGTATTTCATGACGGTATAAAATGACAAAAAACAATACCATATTTTATTTATTGATAAAGTGCACCAATAGTGACGTTATTGGCGCTGTTTAAACAGAAGTACAAAGTACCAAGTAGGCTTCTAAAATAAATCGACATTTACATTTGATTATTAATATTAAAATAACATAACACAACATAAATCCGGATAAAACATTTTATTTATAACGTGGCGTTCGAATTATACAAATATAAATTTAATAAAATTAGTTTGATTTAAGTATTATTAAATTACAATAATTAAACATACATCAATAAGAATAATAACATTGATAGATCATTTATAATCGAATACGATCAACATCGTCCCAGTCCTCGGCACAAGACCCCATTTTGCCAATTATACTTTAACTAGACTAATGGTAATGGTTTTTACAATATTCAAGTAAAAGTTCTTCAAAACATAAATCGTACGCTGTCTCTTTGCTTAACAGAGTGATAGCATAATATTTCTCTTATAGATAATTTAGAAATTACCTTTTCTGGAAAGATCTCGTCGACCTCTATGACATTTGTTCGAACACACCCCATCTATCTCTAACCATTTCGGAGATATTAGAGGTTAAAAATTGTGTTTTTTTGTATGGAAGCCATATTTTTGTCGCCCATCCTAAAAGGTCCCAGGAAAATTTTGTTCTAGAACTACTCTCGTAGATATCTCGTTTCCGAAATCCGATGGGGTACCACCACCAAGAGCTAACCTTCCGAAGGTCAGGCATTTTTCCCGGACCTTCTGAACGATTCTCTATACGACGCTATATTTACTTTTTTCCTACGACTCCCCCTTATATGACTTCTATTTCTCTAAGTCAGTGAGTGAGTGAGTAGTAATTTAATTAAGTTTATATAATATGGAATAAGATCATTTGGTATTATAAGCACTATATACCGCTATAGATATTGATAACTATTGATTCCGGCGATTGAAACCCACGCACCAATATTGTAAATATTCAACAACGGTTTACCTACGTTCATATTCTGCCTTCCATCTCAACCGACCTTCACAATCAGACCATCGCCACAGCAATAAAAAGGCAGTCATAAAAAAGAAAGCTGCATACACACTGTCGACGTTATAACCCCGCGGCACTACCAGTGTGCCGCCCCCCTAACGTATATTACTGTAAACACGACTCATGTCATTAATCAATTCGTTTTTTACTGTAAATGCGATTTTTATTGTCCGCGAACGAATCGTGGGTTCCATTTGTGATAATGAATGCGGCAAGGTGGCCACCGATTAATCCAATGTCACTATATAATATACTAGTCATGAGCGCGACTTTGATCGTATAGAATATTTTATGAGTAAATTAAAGGACTGTTTTTTCTTAAACAGACCCGTTTTTCTTAAATAAACCCATTCGCTGTCCCGTGATAGATACAATAGAAAATCAATTGTTATGTATCATATGTGATACATCGGACAGGGAACCTTTTAATTTACTCATGCAAATAATTTCTGTATCGTAAGGTATTTCACAAACGTTCAAATAATTGACACAAAGAACTTCTGGAAGTTCGTACCGAGTCTGGACTCGGTACGACCATTTCTGGATCGCACAATTTTTTGTCCCGTGTGAGATTCGAATGACGAACACTTAAACCCTTACGCCATGAGTGCAGTCAAGAGAATAAAGCCACTTGTGCTAAGTGGTGAGGCTACGGATAAGCCAGCTTGTCCGAGGAAGAACCACTCTCTTACTGAACAAATACACTGCTTTTCGACATCTGTAATGATTTTACTTATATAAGTACATACGAAGGCTATAGCTATAGCAGTGATAGCTCAGTGGGGAGACCAACAGACTGCAATGCAGAGGGCCTCGGGTTCGAACCCACGTCGCGCACCTCTGACTTTCGGAAGTTGTTATATGACTTTTCGAAATGATGTGCGTATTGATTGAAAATTTTCGCCTGCTCCGTGCCTCGGAGAGCACCTTAAGCCATCGGTCCCGGCTGCCATGAACATCTATGGCAGTCGTTATTAGGAAGTCAGTGCCCTCTAAAATCCTGACACTGGTCTAGCCTTAGGGTATCGTTAGCCTTCCGGTTGCGGAGGTCAGATGGCAGTCGCTCCGTGTAAAAACTGATATCTAGTCAAATCTGGTTCGACTAGAAAGCCGACTCCAAGTGACTTGGGAATAACAAAGTCTAGGGAGAAGAAGTACATACGAAGGCTCACGCCTAGGTACAAGTGGGTTACGCCCACATTCGTCAGTTATAATTTTAGGTATGACGCAATTAGGGCCGTGCCCGTTGATATCTACCAGGCACAGTTCTAAATTCTTGACAGAAAGCCCTAATAGCACTGTTCCCAACTAAACCTGGTGGTGCATACTAGTCGCATTTATTACCGCTGCATCGTAAACATTTCCTCGAGCTAATTAAAAACCTGTAGGTGGCTTAAAACTCTAGATTACTAACTTTTATCTCAACAAGCAGCGGTAGTCTAGTGCAGTCCGTTGAGGTCCGGAATAGGTCTCAAGTTCAATCCTAAGGCTTTAACTTTTCGAAGTTATGAGCGTATAATTTTTTTTTATCTTTTCCCTTTTTTTTACATACACCCAACACCATCTAGCCCAAACTAAGCAGAGCTTGTACTATGGGTACTGGACAATGGATAAACATACATATATATACTTTTTTTTTGTAAATACATACATATTATACATAGAAACAGACCAAGACAAACATCCATGTTCATGCACACAAATGTTTGACTTTTGCGGGAATCGAACCCGCGACCTCATGCGTGGCAGTCGGTTACACTAACCACTACGCCATCGAGGCCGTCACGTAGTTGATTATCGCTAGCTTTGATGGTGAACGAAAACATCGTGAGAAAACCTGCATGTCTGAGAGATCTCCATAAACTTCTTGAAGATATGTAAAATCTGCCAAACCGCATTGGGCCAGCGCGGTGATCTAAGGCCTAAGGCCCTTCTCACACTGAGAAGAGGCCTGTGCCCAGCTGTGACAGTTTATATACAGGTCTGGTATTATTTATATTATTATATCTAAAGAAGAACTTATAATAAACTTACACAGTAGAGTCGATTAGAGCGCGTACCAACAAGTTTGGGTCCTCATACCTCTGCGGAACCACCAAGGCATGGAATTCTCTGCCAAGGCACGTGTTCCCTTCTTCCTTCAATCCTGGGTCCTTTAAGCGGGGCGTGAAAAAGCACCTTCTCAGGCTGTCAAAGTAGAGCAGAGACCTCAACATCGCCTCGGCTGCTATGAGGGTGATGTGGAGGCCACTGCTCTTAGACCACACGACTGCTTACCATCAGGTGGAGTGTGGTCATTTTGAAGAGCAAAATAAAAAAATTAAAAAAAAATTATCCCTAAGTTTACTTTCACCCCCTGCGAGGCGGTAACTGTGTGAACAATACAGTTGTTCTATGTTTTGGTTTAACCGTGGATTTGTGGATCACTGCAATGTTTAGATTAATCTTTTAACGTATCTGTTAGTACGGCATTACTTTACAGGGGTGGATCGCTAAGTTGTTTGATAATGAAAGATAAACACAAACAGACAAAGTGGCACAGCATAACATTCTAAATTCTTTTATATTTTCGACAGTGATAACTTTGGTATTATTGATTAATCCCAGTGTGACGGGCAGCTTTATAAATACTCAATTAATGGAATAATGTTTATAGCAAATAATTTGTGGATTCCACAAATACTTAGTAGTCCCGTGTGAAATTCAAAAGCGGCTATTATGCAAATAAGAAACAAGATTGTCAACAGACAGATATTTTTAGCAGTAGTAGAGTCTCGCTGTCAGCATGAATGGGCCGGCTCGTCCGGGGAAGTACTAACCTCTCACAGAATATCGACGTGAAATACCAGTATTCCTACTGTTGTGTTTCGTTCGGTGAGTGAGAGTGCCAGAGGCCCAATCACCCTCTTTCCCCCTTCCCGCTCCTTCTCCTTCCCACTTCCTGTCCTAAAGGGTCGGCAACGTGCAAGTGATGCCTCTAGTGTCGCAGGCGTCCATAGGCTACGGTGACCACTTACCATCAGGTGGACCGTACGCTTGCTTTTGCCACCTTAGTTGTATAAAAAAAAAATTATGATTGTTCCGAGAGTCACTAAAAGGGCCAGTTGAAAACCAGCGTCAGGATTTCGTTTGACACAATATGGTGAACTGGGCCCTACTGTTAGATACTTACTTTATATGTATTTTGATTTTTTTTGTTTTGGTTTCGTTTCGTGTAATATGTGTCAATTGAATAATTTTTCTTTCTTTCTTCGGCGACGCAGCGGTATTGGATACGACTGCTGTGCGGTCTCAGGTACGATTCACTGTCGGTAAAAGTGTTATTGCGTTTTTCTGTCAAGAAATTTCTATCAGCACGAAGTCTGGGAACTGTTCCCGGCTAATGACTATAGTAATGTAGTACATCTCTGCTTACCCCTTCGAAGATATTGACTTGCGACTATTTAGGTATAATATATAATAAATAGACTGCATGGATGGCCTAGTGGTTTAAGTGGTCGCCTCGCCACTGCCATTGCGCCGAGTGTTGTGGGTTCGAATCCCACGCGGGACAAAACTTTGTGTGACCCACAAATGGTTGTTCCCAGTCTGGATGTTCTTTGTGTCCGTCGTTTGAATGTTTGTAAAGTCACAGGAGTTATTCCTAGTGCGGCAGTTATCTTTTAATAAAATTATCATTATTATATTAATTATATTAAAATTATTACTATATATTATTATAATTTTAACGAATTATGATTGTATTTGAAAAGTGTGAAGTGAAAGTACTCATAATTCTACAGAACATTTTAGATGTATCATTTGTTAAATAAAAAGATGATTTAGAATACGCCTACAATCTACATATGTCCAAATGTACTATTCTAAATATGTGTGTTTCGTTTTTTACTATTAATAACATGTCTGTGGACTATACCACAATGTACTGCACCAATTATGCCGTGACTTACGTAAGCCTCGTCATTACCAAGCTACGGTTAAGTATTGTAGTTTTGCTCTTCACCGATTGCAAAGCCGATTTTTAACACAAGCACTTAGCTGAGCTGGAAGGGTTGAAAATAAATGTATACTAATTTATACAGGGTATACTATTATATAGAGCAAAGATTCATTTTTATAATCGATGAACTCTAAAACTACAGAATCGATTTTAATCATTCTTTAATCACTATTGTCTTAAGTTTACGAGAATGTTATACAATTAAATTAAACAACTTTATACGAATTTTGTCGCGATGTTTACTTTAAAATACTTTTATTACATTGTTTTGAACTATAACACTAATATTGTTGAAACTTTACTACAATTTAAGCTATTTAACTTAATTAAAACTATTTATTTAAGTTTACACTTTCCTCCGATGTTTCGGTTGCTTTACAGCAGGCATGTTCACGGGGAGACTCTCCGTAAAAGTGTTTTAAAATAAACAACGCGACAACATCCGTATAAAGTATAATATTGTCTTCTGTTTACGCGAATGTTATTCATTAAAATTAAACTACTAATACGGATTTTATCGCGTTGTTTATTTAACACTTTATTACAAAATTTAGAAACTGTTACACTACTATTATTAAACTTTACTCATTTTTAAGCTAATTAAATTATTGAAAGTATTAAAATTATTTATGTTACACTTTCCCTGACGTTTCGGTTGCTTTTCAGCAATCATGGTCACGGGGAGACTAAGATGGTAGTTATCTCCATATTCCAGTGTAATTATTTCAAAGTATCCGTATAAAGTAGTTTAATTTCAATTCTTTCACTATTAAAAATCTGGGTAATTTATCGAAAGATAGGCTGTATTACATTACGCTACGAGTCACGGAGGTGGAGCAGGGGTCGTACCCACACCACTCAGAGAAGTGGCAACGACCTGGCACCCATCTAAACGACTACGCCATTCATGCAGACATACATATATTCCCTAACAGTAAAGATCGTCTTCAACAATCTTCCATACTCGCAAAGCAAACATGTCTACCCAAAATTAAATATGTAAAAACTTTTCACTCAAAGACAAAACAATATTTTTCTGTTGGTATTAAAGTTAATAAAATTCGGTGAGTTATCAAGTTTAGCGTCAAAAGGGCACATCGGCAAAGAACTTGATAAGCAAATAACCATCATTTCTTATACAATATAACATCAATATTGAATTCTCTAAATCCAATCAATACGCTGTTGGGTGGAGTCCGACTGTTACGATAAAGCGGATAGGGGACAGTTACCTATATTGAACCGGCGCTTAAATTGTACCACTTCTATATGTCGGCCTCGATGCCGTAGTGGTCCGTGTAACCGACTGCCACGCCTGAGGTCGCGGGTTCGATTCCCGCACAAGTCAAACATTTGTATGCATGAACATAAATATTTGTCTTGGTCTGGGTGTTTCTATGTATAATATGTATGTATTTAAAAAAAAAAGTATATATGTATGTTTATCCATTGTCTAGTACCCATAGTACAAGCTCTGCTTAGTTTGGGCTAGATGGTGTTGTGTGTATGTGATAGAATATTATATTATTATTATTATGTCATTCAACCTGTCAGACGTCGATACAAAATGACAGAGTGTTAGTGCCGCCACAGTCGCCTCTTTTTCTGTTGCCAGTGTAAAAAATAGCGTCATTTTGATAAAAATATAGAAGTGGTACAATTTAAGCGCCGGTTCAATATAGGTTACTCTCCCCTATATGTGGCTTTCAGTGAGCAAGATTTGTAGTGATTACAATCCTGTCATAATCTTTTGCTTTATTTCATAGCCTAGCTAAAGGCCAGATTATGAGTACATAAGCAGGCCGTGACCTTAAAAGCCTCTTTGAAAACAGTTTTAAACCTCTCGTATTTCACTAACTGATGAGTCAAATTCTACATAGATATTTCTCATAAACAAACAACTCTTAAAATAATGGAAACAGTATATACCAAAAGAAGATATAAACAAGTTCTACATTGAATTCAGAGAAGTGTGTCAGGATCGTAGCAAATGGAAATCCGTAGTCTCTGCCTACCCCTCTGGGAAACAGGCGTGGATCTATGTATGTATGAATGTATGTACATTGAATTCGGCCTAATAATAGTATAGATACGTAGATAAATTATAGCAGTAGCATAAAATCTAGAGTTATTTAGCAAAGAATTACCTATAGCGTTTGTTTGTTTGGTTGAACGCGCTAATCTCAAGAACTACTGGAACGAATTGAAAAATTCTTTAAGTGTTGGATAGCCCATTTATCGAGGAAGGCTATATAACATAACGCTACGACCAATAGGAGCGGAGCAGCAATGAAAAATGTTGTAAAAACGGGGAAAAGTCTCTTACATGAAGCAGACGACGTTGCGCGGATCAGTTAGTAAGTTTATAAGTAACAAGATCATGTCATAGTATTTTGTTATTATAGGGGGCAATATGGGTGCTCAAACTGTGTATTGTTTTAATATTTACAGAGCTTCTTGTGATATTCCCTATGATAAGTTCATGCTATAAAAACAGCGAATATACCTTGTCTGATTTTAATCCTCTCCGCTTATCGCTGACAGTACGGCCTTGCTTTCGGAGGGTGAGTACTGCGAGTAAGTCCCGGGGGTCGATCTCGGGGGATTTGTGTCCTCAACCCCTGTTATTGTTTCAATCTCTCGGCTGCCGTGCGAAACCGAATGAAAAACTTGTTACAGCCACACGTACTTGTGTGAAAACACTTTATTGTTAACTTTGAGATACGGTTTTGGATGCTCAAAAGAAACCGCCATGATTGAATACGAAGATTATGATAACAAATATAAACTTTGCTTCTAAGTAATAAAAGTTACTAACTGCGAAGTTTTAATATTATAAATGCAAATGTGGGTTTGTTTGTCACGCCTTCACGCCTGACTACTCACCAGTTCATTATGGAATTTGACACACACGTATTCAGGGTACAGAAAAGGACATAGGGTAACATCTTGCAGAAAAAAGTAGTGTTCTTGAGCAAAACTGCGGGCTAAAGCTAGTCGTCTTTAAGTGTGTAAGTGAATTGTTGTTTCTAATAAGTTGGTATTAATTTCACTTATAGGGTCCAATGGAATAACTGGGTCTTCTTCTCCCTAGTTTTTATCAAATCACTTGGAAAAATTAAAAAATCAAGTCACTTGGGGTCGGCTTTCTAGTTTAACCGGATCTGACTGGATATCAGTTTTTACACGGAGCGACTGCCCTCTGACCTCCGCAACCCGAAGGCTAACAATACCCTAAGGCTAGACCAGTGTCAGGATGTTAGAGGGCACTGACTTTTCAATAACGATTGCCATAGATGTTCATGGCAGGCGGAACCCACGGCTTAACGTGCTCTCCGAGGCACGGAGCAGGCGATAATTGTCAATCAATACACATATAATTTCGAAAAGTCATATAACTTCCGAAAGTCAGAGGTGCGCGACGTGGGTTCAACCCGAGACCCTCTGCATTGCAGTCTGTTGGTCTCCCCACTGAGCTATCGCTAATGGAATAACTGGGTAACCTTCTGTTTCACCAGGGAATAAATCATCGATTCGATAATAACAACAAACGTTACTCATGCACTCGCATTTACTTATGAGATGATGACGAGACACTTGCGAGATATTTTGCTCTTGTAATATACACAGTATATATTGTACTCGAAGCGCCATAAGACGTTAAAGTGCGTTTTAGTACAAGATTGTGGATTTCCTTAATTATTAGGTAATTAAAGGAAATCTGCAAAATAATTTTATATTTCATTTTACGGGATTAAAATATAGGTTCTTATCAATGTATCACCGACGCAGTGGACGTAGTGATCTTGATTTTAACCACGCAGTTATCATTTTATAATCGAAAGATTGTTCTAGGTCTGCCCGACTATAAAGTTTAAATCAAACGGTCAGTCATCATCATCATTGCATACACTCATGTTTTTTTTATGGATTAGGTTGCAAACGAGCAGACGGAGCGCCTGATGGTAAGCGGTTACCGCCACCCATGGACACCCGCAACACCAGAGGAGTTACAAGTGTATACTGCCGAATAAATAACTAGGTATGTATTAAATAACTACTTCTTGCCAGCCATAGTTATAGGTCCTATAATAATAATAATACCAGCTCTGTATTAAACTGTCCTTTTTTTATATTACTATGGTGGCAAACAATCATACGGGCCACCTGATGGTAAGTGGTCACCGTAGCCTATGGACGCCTGCAATACCAGAGGCATCACTTGGGCATTGCCGACCCTTTAGGAAAAAAAGGAAGTGGGAAGGAGAAGGAGCGGGAAAGGGTAAAGAGGGTGATTGGGCCTACGGCATTCTCACTCACCAAACAAAACACAACAGTAGGAACACTGCTATTTCACGTCGATATTCTGTGAGAGGGTAGTACTTCCCCGGTCGAGCCGGCCCATTCATGCTGAAATCAGCGAGGCTCTACTACACATAAAACTACTGCTGGGCAAGGGCCTCTTCTCAGTGTGAGAAGGATTAGGCCATAGTCCACCACGCTGGCCCAGTGCGGATTGGCAGACTTCACACATCTTCGAGAACATTATATAGAATTCTCAGACATGCAGGTTTCCTCACGATGTTTTCCTTCACCGATAAAGCGAGTGATATTTAACTATTTCATACGCACATAACTTCGAAAAGTCAGAGATGTGTGCCTTGGGATCGAACTCGAGACCTCTGCGTGGCAGTCCAATGATCGCCCATTAGGCTATCGCTGCTCTTTATCATCCTCATCATATAGGTTCTACATACCTTAAAAACGAGCCCAATGCCATATACCAGCCACTAGAAACCGCCACAAAAATACCAACAAAAAAAACTATAAGGCATCGATCGATGGTAGAATGGATTAGTCGACGTCGATTGATAGTTTCTACTAGATCAATCGACGTCGACAACTTCAATCGACGTCGACCGCTGCCGTCGATCGACGATCGATCGATTGGTCTGGTAACACCGTAACACTACTCTACCCAGGAATCGAAATCGAAACCTCACAACCACACGTAAACTTAAGCCACAAAACCCAGAAGCCAACAAACGCAGTCAACTAACAACATATAAAATGTCGGCCTAGATGGCGTAGCGGTTAGTGTAACCGACTGCCACGCCTGAGGTCGCGGGTTCGATTCCCGCACAAGTCAAACATTTGTGTGCATGAACATGGATGTTTGTCTTGGTCTGGGTGTTTCTATGTATAATATGTATGTATTTACAAAAAAAAAATGTATATATGTATGTTTATCCATTGTCTAGTACCCATAGTACAAGCTCTGCTTAGTTTGGGCTAGATGGTGTTGTGTGTACGTGGTAGAATATTATATTATTATTATTATTATAAAAACAAACATACATATGTACATATGTACGAACTCCGATGTATAATATTACAAGAGGTTTCACGGCTACAAGGTCGCTCATAATGATTGTATTAGAAGCCGCCACTTAAGTTAATGATCATATTTTTATATATTAGCACTTTAATGATGCACTTTTATATTACTCATGTGTAGTAGCACCGAATTAAGGCCAAGGTTTTATTTATTAATAGAGGTCCAACAGCTTATTCTATAATATCGTCGTACGTTTATGCGAATTTTATCTATTGCAATTAAACTACTTTATACGGATTTTATCGCGTTGTTGATTTGACACTTTATTAGGTACACCATTTTTTTCTACATATGTGCCTATATTTTTGAAGTGAAAACTTCTTTAGGCGCGTTGAGCACTTCTTGGGTGAACAAAAATTATACAACTCGCGTCACCGTCACGCTTCGTCATCGTCACGCTTCCACTCTTTCCATTTTTGAATTATTTTAGAATATTAACAATATCTAAGAAATGGTGCGTCCTACGCAAAAAATAACGAAATTTTGACCCCATTAATAACCCTTAAGAGAGTATCAGGAATTCGACCCGACCTTCTTTTTCTTTTTGGTTTATTTTTTATTTTGTTTATAAAGAAGTGTTTATGATCAAGGATTAAAGTTTTCACTTCTATCGGCAGGCCCCAAAGACTGCCCCAATTTTTTATTTCTAATTTGACAATACATTTTAATAAGTATAGATAGCCAAATTACAGGTCCTCACGTTTAACATTACATTAAAAAACACACACAGTTTCCAAAAGAATAGAAATTACACGTATACAATTACATACAACCAGAGGCCAAAGGCCAAGTTAAGAGCACCTTAAACCGGCGAGCGTGTATGAGGAATGTGATGAAAGTGAATGAAGCCAGATAAGTGTGTCAGGATCGTAGCTAATGGCAATCCGTAGTCTCTGCCTACCCCTCTGAGAAACAGACGTGTATCTATGTATGTACAACCAGAGAACAATATAGCTCAGCCAGCATATATAGCAGTCTAAACAAAGAACTGTTCACTCATTCATCGTCGCCACTGGAATACTAGTGCAGAATAAATCCAAATTCAGATCTTTAGCAGTTCAGTTAAAGTTTTTATTTGAAACGTAGTTAGTTCTGGACTTAAGTCTCTAGTACTGGAAAACAAATACCTCAGTAGCGCAGCGGTAGTGAATGCATCTGCTTCCTTCTACGTAAGTTTCGGGTTTTAATACGCGGGATGAGAAAGTATTATTACTTAGTTTTTGTCATCGAGAAATGTTCAGTACTGTTAAGAATTCTGTCCGTTAGACGGTAATAGGCGAGGGCCTGTTACTTTTATTATATAGGTTTCTTTAGCCGGGCAAATAAAAATAACCACACGGCAATTAAAATCCAATCCTCATGCACAGCAATCACATTAATTACGCTGCACCACTGAAGCAAAATTTCTTTATAATATTACTAGCTTTTGCCCGCGGCTTCGCTCGCGTTCTGGTTGAAAGGTACCTTATGTCCTTTTCTGTACCCCTGACAATGTGTATGCGAATTGCATAATGATCGGTCGAGTAGTTAAGGTGTGAAAGCGTAACAAACAAACAAACTCACATTTGCATTTATAATTAGGAGTCACGATTACAATATAAACTAAAATAAATTTAAAATGTCAATAAGACAGTTAGAAACGAAATACCTGTGCGGACTACTTTCTTTTACTAGATCGTAGACATTATGAAGAAAGGACAGGGTAAGAGTTTCGTAAACCGACAAGGGTGCACGAAGAAACGGAATTTAATAAAGCATGATAGATAAATATCAGAGTCGTAGCAAGTGGAAAACCATAGACTTTGCTTTCTAGAAACAGGCGTGACTCAATATCACCGTCACTGCTACAAATAATCTCCACAAACTATTCTATCAAATCTAAGCCTACTTTAAAAAGGAAATGATCCCATTTTGCCGGCACTTTTATTGCCAACATGTTGGCGAACATATCCGGCGTGTCGGCTCGTTTCCGCGCCACCGGAAGTGGAGTGCTGTCGCCGGAAATCTATGAGATTGGACAAAAATTGCGAACGCGTCCGCGCCGCGTCGTGATCGAATAACAACGAGTGATTGGTTCGAGCCCACTGTGCTAACGATATTCCGAAGCTATGCTTATTTTCTGTTATGAATAACAGAAAAAATATTCTCATTTTTATTCCTAACATCCAATCACGCATGTCCCCAAGAACTAAATCATAGATGTGACGAAAATGTGTGCACATTGTAAAGAGTGAGCTCCCATCTATACTAATGTGTATGTATTATAACATTTTATAATATATAAATTTAGGTTAAGGTATCTATGGACCTATGCAGCCCGAAATAAATGATTTAATATTATAAAGCTGAAGAGTTTGTTTGTTTAAATGCGCTAATCTCAGGAACTACTGGTCCGAATTGAAAAATTCTTTTAGTGTTGGATAGCCTAATTATCAAGGAAGGCTAAGGCTATATATAACATCACGCTACGACCCACGGGGGCGGCGCAGTAATTATAAAAGCAGGTGAAACCGCGGGAACATCTAGTTGTCAATATGAGTAAGCGTGATAATACTCCATTTAAAATTCAGATGTCATGTTGATATTGTGTGTGAGATAACAACATTCAGAAAAGTCACCATAAAATTAAACGTGATAGTTGGCACATCTACGATTTCAATCTTTGCTTATACTTAAAAAGGACGCACGATTATGTGACGAAACCGCTATTTAAACGAGTGAAATGGCGCGATACACGACCACCAAGACGTCCTCAATTTTTCACATTCAGAAATTTAAAGTATAAAGTGCTACTTAATTTTAACCAAGTTCGGTGTTGTTTTCACAAGGTTTCTTTAAAATGCTTTTTCACGTGGATTGGTAAAGTAATTCTCTGTCTGAGGATCGAAGCAATATTGTCTGGTGATGTTCCGATGAGTCGGTATCCAAGTTCTCAAATAATATTTGTCTTGGGTACAGTCAGTTATTTTGTGTAAATGTTATATTTGTATAAATATTTTCTTGTTTTGTCTTAAAAAGACAGCTCCTGCACTAGAAATGATTATTGTGAAACTTACGAACATTCACAAGATCGCCCACACTCGAAACAACTACTTGTGGATCACAAAAATATTGTCCCACATGGGGATCGAACGCAATACACCCGGCGCAGTGATGGCGACGAGCCGACCACGTACACTACTACGTCACCCGACCACTCAAATCATTAAGTGTTGAATTTTAAAGCAAACAAATAATCACTTCTGCATAAATTGTCTTTTAAAGTAATACCTATATATATAGACACATAATCAATATTGATTATGTGAAGCAAAAACTTTGTACCCCTTTTTACGAAAATTGCGCGGATAGAGGAGTAAGAAATTTAACACAGTTAAAGTTTATATGGAGAAGGAGGGGCGAATCCTAATATTTTTATAAAATATGCATTAGAATTACATTAAATTAATGAAAAAACACTACATGCACACAAGCATGCATTTGACACACGCAGTCGAATCGAGTTCGTAGTATTTCGACATTATTCGTTTGACGTCGTACAATTCTTTGTAACTATGGTTACCTATACCTTATTTATATGTACCTAATAGAGAAAAACCGAAAACAAAGTAGCAAGCTTAGGAATTATGGTCGAATTTTGACCACTAGGCGACCGCTAGTTCTTATAATCATACCTGTTTACCAACCCTTAATGAAAATAGGATAGGTACTACACCCTCGTTGTACCAACTAAGGTTTAGGTCCATTGTAACAGAGGGCGAGCCTATTTTTGTACGCGTATTAACAATATTTATAGTGTGCTCGCTGCTACTAAGAATTGCCATACAAATTAAACCTAATAAAAAATAGCCCGTGCTGAGAAATGAACTTTGAGAAACGCATGATCAGCTGCACAGTTATAGGTATACCATTTTTTGCCAAGGTTCCAATAGGGCAAGGAGTTCATCATTAAAAGCGAAATAAAATAATAAGGGATTAAATATAATGTCCACCAAAAATAGTAATTGCGCAGCAAAATATGCTTACTAAAATATATCATAACGAGCACCTATACGACTCAAATCACTGCATTCTGTCTCGGAAGAGTTAGGTTATGTTAGGTTCCTTCTTAAACCCACCCAAAAATAGGACTTATAATCTTTTTAAATATATTTTGTGGTTCAATTTGGTGATCATTTACTATTTTTGACTGTTATATTTTTCTATATCTGGTGATAAGTTAAACATAAGCCACATAATAATTTTTATTTGACGCATAATTTACTTTAAACATATATTTTTACCTAAAGATAAGCAGAATACATACAAAGTAACGTGATAAAATACTAAAAAGTCTAACACAAAATTCACCATAAACAATACATTATTCATACAAACAAAAACACACACAATCTATAAACATTACAATACCTTATCTAATATAAAACAATGAAAATATATTTTTACATCCAAATCTATCGAACAAAAAAAACGATGAAATTTTAACACCGTTGAATAGAAAAATACTACCAAATACGTAACCGCTTTCTTTAAAGCAAAAACGATAATAATCATGCAAAAACTAACACAAACGTATGGAAGACATTGTCGCTTAAACAAGAGTACATTTTATTAACTTCATAATGATGTTTTATGGAGAAATTATACAACGAAAGGTCGCAAATAAGAACGCATACCAATATCGAGCTTGGTCAGTATACGCCGCGTTTCTGTTTGGCTAACTGTTTGTAGCTAATAGTGCGCTATGTGTTATAGTTCCGCGCTTTTAATTTAGTACGCCGTTGTTTTTTTTTTGCAGGATTAGAGCATCATCACATTGCAAGGGATACGTACGTATCCTGTACGTCTCGATAAATGCATGTAAAATTAGTCAAACGTAGTAATTTGAGTCTGTTTCCACAATTATTTTGTGTCTGTACCTTTGAGTGGACTAGCCCAGGGAAGTTTGCCCTTGTGACGAGAAATTAGCGTTGAAGTAGAAACATTGGTACTGCTTTTCGCACATTAAGTAAGAGTTACGGAGTCTCACACCTACTTACCCCATTTCTTTCCTCTCTTTCCAAGTTTTGCTTCTGTGTGCTAGAGTCGGCAACACGCTAGTTATACCCCTGGTATTCCAATTTTAAGTTACCCTTAAAATTAACCATCTCCGTTGTGAAAAAATCTATCCTAGCGATTCATCAGCCGCAAATCATACGCTCTGTACAAACTCGCCTTAATGACTATTTGCTAACCAATTTGCGCGAATTGTGGTTCATATAAACGCTCAATAATTTTAAATATTATCATAAATGTCAATACAGACACCAGTAGATGATTACAGGATGTTTTATCACTCACTTAACGATTCGGTGATGTCCTGGATAGGTTGTGTTTGAACAGGTGCTTGTGGGAATGATGCAGGGTGACGGTTCGATCGTTAACTAACTCATAAGGTGTGTAATCTTTGACTATAGAGACTAATGATGTAATTTTGACCACACGGATGGTTTTAGGGAAAAATGCGCAGAGTATTGCGGGTTCCATATGAACAGCAAAAATTGGTTTTTCCAAGTCTAGGTGTTTTTTTTATTTTTGTCTTAATATTTGCAAAGTACTCTAGCACAGACGATCTGTTCCTAAAGTTATCATTTAAAATCTTAGCTACTTCTATGATAAGATTGCGTGTGTTGGAATATCAGTTTCAAGCAATCAATCAATCGATATTTCACAGTCAACTACTGAATATAGCCTAACAGTTTATGTAAATAGAATTATGTTTTTCTTTAAATAGTCGTAATCTTCTCATAAGGTTAAGAGAAATCGTATATAGTTGCACAATTGTATGTCCCTATAGAGGCAGGCAAAAATGTATACTTCCTTCGTCAGATTTGCTTTCTAACTGTCTGTGCTCAATAAATTAAGGAGCAAGCTTGTGCTATCTACATACAGAACTAAACAACACAAAAGCTAAACAAAGCAATCAAGTTTTGAGCCCAGGAGCAACCCAAGAATAGCATCCATGTCTTACAAATAACATTGAGGGTCAACGCCACACAACAGCACAGCCTTAATTTACCCGTAAATTAACTGTATTAGTAAAAACATCTAGATAATATCTACGAAACATTTTGCCGCTCTATTAATAAAACTTAATTTATTTCATTGCAATATCCCAGTAATAAACGACAATAATAAATTTCTGCAAACAGTAGGTACGTTACACCATGGAGTTTTAATGGCATCTTCCCGCCATTCATCATACGTTGTATCAATAACATTTATTGAAGGATCGTTCAGAAATAGCCACTAAAAGTCAACGTGCTCGTCTTCTACAAATGCTTTTTTAAAAGGTCACAATAATAACTATTGTGTACAGTTTAGTAAGATCGATAGATGCGACTTCTAGTACTGGTATGAGTATTTTGTTTAGTTTTTGAGACGAAACGTGAAAGTAGAGACGATAGTAAGTAAGATAGATAGATAATCTACACATAGGTATTATAAAATCGTAAACATACTACATTTATTCGTCAATGCACTAACAAATTTAGCCCTTAAGTTTATAATTTAATAATAATAATAATAATAATACATCGTTTATTTCGGATATAACCCATAGAATTTAACTTAGTTGCTAACAAAATCAAATTAAAAATAAATGATGTTATACTTAGAGAAATTACAAAAATCAAACATAATATATATGTATCTAAATTTAAAGCAGTTAGGAACTATTGTACTTATTATTTTTACTATTACAGTTTATACATATATTTGAGAGGTTTATTATTAGAAATGGTTTAATATTACAATATTATTTCAAAATTTTAGATTTGATCTAAATACATACTATTGCTTAAGTAACAATCCTTTTTAATATAAATGTTATTATGTTTAGAAGCTTGTTACTAATCACGCGCACGCACAAAGATAGATATATCCTGGATTTACCCTGGTATATGACCCAGTGAGATTTAGCGGACAAAACCGCAGAAGTCCTATCTAGTGAGTGCAAAAAGCAAACGGCAATAGTGTAAGTAACCATTTAGCCTGAGCTGCCGCGCTACCGAGATAAAGCTATATATATTAATACGTGAAGCGAAAACTTTGGATCCCTTTTTACGAAAATTGGGCGGACGGAGGAATATGAAATTTCGCACACTTATAATTTATACAGAGAAGAAGTGACGAAACCTAATATTTATATAGAATATGCATTAGAAATACATTAAATTAATGAAAAAACACTACACGCACACAACCATGCATTTGACACACGCAGTCGAAGCGCGTAACTATGGTTACATATATCAATATATAATGACATATACATCAGCAATATCTTACAGGCAAACTTTGGTCGAATTTCGAGCACTAGGCGACTGCTAGCACTTTTAAATACACAGTAATTCTTAAATCACTCGCCCATGTCATGCTTTAGCCCAAGGAGTATCACTCGCACAGTCAGAACAGCCAGCGAAAGGCACAAAGACCGACGGTTATTGCCAACACAGTGATCTATTAAAACGCTCACCCCAAGAACAGAGCATGATTATTTGACTGCAGTCTACTGTACTAACTTTTCAGAGAATTAATTACATATACATACTTATTTATACAATAACAATCCTATATTAATACACTTATAGTCATATACATATTATTTTTATTAAAAATATTCTATTGAGTTATATTTCAAATGTTTAGTTTAAAATTAATATTAATTGTGTACCAAGGGCCTGGTGCTCTAAAATAAAAACTTCGACTTAAACTAACCCAAACCAAGACAACAGATCTCACACAAATTACATGTATAGCAAACTAATATATTATCTTAATTATAAAAACTTGTAATTTGTAGAGATGGATGCTTTCTATTTATTTATAACTAGGTACTGCCTCAGCTGTGCAGCTTTACTTTAAGCTTTAAATAATTGGTTGGACCTTCGACACTCTCTCGCTTCGAACCAAGCGCAACAGAGCGTATACTGCTAATAGACTTCAGTAGTCTGTGAGAGGATTGCACTTTTCGCTCAAGCCGACCATTCATGTCTACTAAAGCTAAAAATTAAGTAATCAACTGACATCACAATTAATAAAACACATAATAATAACATATCCGCAAGCACTCATTATGGACAACCGTTGCCTCGCTCGGTACATGTGAGCTCGCACTTACGAATCATCGTTTTTGCGTTCACCATCAATAATGGAATATAATTGCATTAACAAAAGACGTGCCATCAATTCACTGACTTATTGGCCCAATAAAGTTTAACCAGCCAATATATCAGCTTTGTTTTTGTACAATTGGAGTGCGAAAGTATAAGTAGAGATGGTCACAGACTTGCGGCGATGTTATTTGTGACATGTAGCGTTGGGGTTTAAGAGGTCGCTTCGCCACTGCGCCAAATGTTGTGGTTCGGTTAACATGGGACAAAAATGAGTGTGATCTACAAATGGTTGTTCCGAATCTGGGTCTAGGTTGGACATAAAACGCAACGGACGAGCGAACAACGGAATTGTTCGCTCGTTCGTTGTTGAATCGCTGCACAATGCATGGGACAAAAACCAGTCTCTACTGAAAACTACTAAAGCGTGCAGCGGCTTCCTGAAACCGTAGTAGTTTTATTGAAAGCCGTGCTTACCGTATGCACAAAGCAAAAAGTTACTATATTGACGCGGACCTATTCCATAAAGCGATATATGGTTATATTTTCAATACGATGGAAAGAATTTAATTTTAGCTACAAAGCAAAATTGCTTTTCCTTTACGCCAAGCAGTGGCTGAACCATGTTTCCTTTTTATTTTTTACAATACCGAAAGAACACAAGTATGTCCGGCGGTAACCAGGTACTATCAGCTGCTAGCTTAACCACGTAATAAATTTATTTTATTGAAATCATAGGTACATCATAGACTCTTGTCTAATGGGAAAACAGAGGTATTGTCATCGCACATTGCTTCTTAAAATAATCAAATACAACAATTCTACCATTATTTTTGATTGTCACAAGTCTGTCCCCGCCATCACAACTTTCCTTACGCCCAATAAGGATGCAGTATTGGACTTGATATCAACAATGTCGCCCTCGCGGTCTGCATCAATGATTTACGTGTAACGAATACGTAACAGTTTACCGCAGTATTTATTATAGATAGTATGTAATGACTGCTCATACCGTATGATAAATTTGTTGATAACGTCCGCTTATGTCGCTGGTAAATTGTTTTGTGTATTTATTTTGACCCCCCATTCGAACTTGCCGCTAAACAAAATATCAAATCACTTTTATGTCGAATAATTTATTGTGACCCCCCATTGAAGCTTGCCGCTAAACAAAATCCATAATCATTTTGATGTCGAATAATTTATTTAAATAAAAACGGGTATCTGGATACTTCAAAAAGGTATACTAATACCGAATGATGTTAGCACGATCATACTTAGTAGAGCAGCGATAGCTCAGTGGGGAGACCAACAGACTGCAATGCAGAGGGTCTCGGGTTCGAACCCACGTCGCGCACCTCTGACTTTCGGAAGTTATATGACTTTTCGAAATTATGTGCGTATTGATTGACAATTATCGCCTGCTCCGTGCCTCGGAGAGCACCTTAAGCCGTCGGTCCCGGCTGCCATGAACATCTATGGCAGTCGTTATTGGGAGAATGTCGACACAAAAGATCCCACTGGGTCGAAGTGTCGCCGGTCTGCACTGACTGGCCCCCTCATAAGATAAGATAAGATAAGATACTTAGTATACAGATACCCTTTAAAGGCTTGTACCCGTTTTCGATTATATAAAATATCAAATCATCTAAATTTGGATGATCCTGCCATTTTATGATGTTTTATACCTATAATTGTTTTTTTTTTTAAATACAACTGTCCTATAAGGTATAATTCCTGTGTCGCGATTTTTTAAATTATATTGAAGATGGTCAGTTAGCACTCAGCCTGCTTAAGCTACTGCAAGCGGTGGCAGTAGCCTATTATTACTTGCAATACAAAGTAACTAATCAAAGATGGAGTAAATGAAAAGAAGTGGAAATCGAAGATAACATGCAATTCCGGCACTGTTATTTTCCGAACGAAATGCGGTGACAGTGTTACTACTCTTAAATACTCTTGTTGTAAGAGAAGGTGGGACGTCCCAAGATGAATCAGCTTAGGCCTACCTTCCGCAAACAATTGGCAGCAGCGACTCTTTTACTCGTACTGCTACTACATAATCATTCTATTTATTCCAATTTTAAACGAATATTTGTATCACGATTTAATGGCACTATACCAAGTTTTTCGTTTTTTGACCTTGTCGAAGCAGTCATGCATGTAGACGATCTATTTTACACGTTTTCTTTTTTTTTGAACAAACAAACAGTTATTCTGTGTAAGTTTAGGTTAGCAGGTATTACAGCTACGGTTAACGAATGTACAACCAACGACGTCCACATATTATTAAACTAGATGTGCCCGCAGTTCCACTCGCGTTTATGGTTACTGCACGGCCCCCGGGGGTCGTAGCGTGATGTTATATAGCCTATAGCCTTCTTCGATAAATAGGCTATCTAACACAAAAATATTTTTTCAATTCGAACCAATAGGTCCTGAGATTAGCGCGTGCAAACAAACAAACTCTGCAGCTTTATAATCTTAGTTTAAATAAATTACGTGTCACGTTGTTTGTCCGCTATGGACTCCTAAACTACTGAACCGATTTTGATCAAACTTCGCAACCATCTGTAATTTGGTCCAACTTAAAAGATAGGATAGTTTTTTTTAAACGCTGGCGATGTTGCGCGGGACAGCTAGTATTAGTATAGATATAACTATATTTTATCTCTTTGAAGGTGTTGTGCAACCCTCAGAGTTAAGAGCAGGGCATCGGAACAGCAGTTGTGACAACAACTGCTATACCCTACTCGTACCCTTCTCCACCTCACCACCATCTGACGACAGGTTATTTTGAACTACCCACTTTACACAGGTCTCATTACCAGTAGTATATTTATATCAGATCGGAGGCGTTCTGGACAAAGGCCAGGTTAAGAACATCTTGAACCAACGGGCGTGTATGAGGAATGTGATGAATGTAAATGAAGCCAGAGAAGTGTGTCAGGATCGTAGCAATTGGAAATCCGTAGTCTCTACCTACCCCTCTGGAAAACAGGCGTGAATTTATGTATGTATGTTGTATATTTCACGCCCTTTATCCCTGTAGCAGCGGCTGTGGTCCATTGTCATCGATTCTGTCATTCCAATAAAATACATCCTTAGTTAGCCTTCAGATAGGCTACTGGTTCTTTGACTGCCAGAGGCTATAGAAAAAGGCTACAGTCTATAAATTGAGATACGCCTGACCTAGAGAATTAAATCATAATCTAACCGACATTCCATACTGTATCACCACACATCAACTACACATAACTAAAATACGAAACTATTCAGCAGACTATCAGACACAAATATCCGGCATCTAATGAGAATGGCGAATTAATACATTATGTCGCATCGAGACTCGCAATATCCTGACAACGGGCACCAAACGCCGTCGGCACTGGGGCACTGGGGCCCTACCTACACACTCATCCAATTCTACGCCCTAACTTCGCATATTAGGATTCAAATTGCAATGCAACACTAAGAACCCATGAACTTGTATCGTCTCTTTCAGAGTTGAATGGAATTTAGACTTTGAGGTTTGTATAACAAGGTAGAGATTTCAATAATGGAAATTATCAATTAAGTTGTATCGAAAATCATAGTAGGTAGCATGATTAGTGAGTTTTGAAATTAATAAGGCCGTATACGTTTTTTATATGTATTTAACTTTGATATGTAATGTTTGAAAAACAGTAATTTAAATATAAATGAAGGTTTACTGATATGGGAATAAAAAAAGATGATGAAAGTATGAGCCGTGGTGTGATGGAAAATTCTCGAAAAAGCGTCGTCTTTTGTTTAATATGTGTTGTATTTAAACCGTTATTCTTCAGAAGGTTACATGCATAAGGCCGGGTCTTCAGACGATACAAGCCTACGTTCAGCAATGAACTGCAATACACTGATTTATGGCGCAGCGCCAGGGAGTACGGCTGCATAGCAGGTATGAAGTCTTAATAGTGATTGGGTCCGGCAATGTGTTATTAAATTCTTAGTCTCAGTTTCTGCCCGCAAATTCACTCGCGAGAATCGATGTGCATTCAGGACATAGTCTATCGATGTGCCAAGTTTCATTTAAATCTATGACAGCTACCGCATAGCCATCTAAACAATTCTATAAACTTTCACATTTTATATAATAAGTAGAATAACAAAGAATATATAGAAACACAATATCCATCACAACAATATCATTGTACGTTTACGCGACGTATACCTACTGTAAGAAAACTCCAGGATCAATTCTAAGGCATTTAATTTCCTTTAAAAATTGTAACATAACTAGAATTTATATTGATAGTTTACATTTTACATAGTTATACAATATGCATACTTTTTTAATTCAATGCAATATCGGCCACTAAATACATTTTTACTTCACAACCTTATTCGATAGCCACTCAATGCACGACTGTCCGTTATCGTTTCGCGCGTTAGTTTTATACTATCAAGCGTAGTGGGGCAGTCGAGCAAAATCAGTGTTGCCAACAGAAAATAACGGGTACAATTAAACATATTCAAATAATGCTTATACATAGCTATACTTTATTAAATATTTCTATAAAAGAATTATATAAAATAAAGATTTCTATAAAATAATTATACGGTTTCCGCGGTTTATTTTTAAAACAAATATCATTTACTATTTTAGAACTACCTATTAAAATATTGACTATTAATATAAATATACCTAAATAGTTAAATAGTAAACAGGAGTGTGTTCAAAATAAACCGGGATAACTGCACGGATGGCGTAAGTGGTCGCATCACCTCTGCCTCTGCTCCGAGCGTTGTGGGTTCGAATCCCACCCGGGACAAAACTTTGTGTGATCCACAAATGATTATTCCGAGTCTGGATGTTCTTTGCGTTGTTTGAATGTTTGTAAAGTCCCCCGTGACACAGGATTTCTTACTAGAGAGAAAAAATATATGTCAGTCCAATTTCTAAAACACAAAATAGTTCGTAAACTCAATAAAACAGCCAAAGATGTGTTGTGAAGTGTGTATCTACTATCTTCACGACTATCGGCGATGGGGTGGGCAGCAATCACGTTTATTGAATTTGGTGGAGCCCTTGAAATCACTTTACTATAATGCGATAGGGCAGCCGGGGTGCAACGCGTCTTGTCAACGGACAAATTGTGTTTTTAAGGTCAGTACTTTTGGAAAATCGGTACCTATTACTGAATTAGAATCAAATACAACATTGATTCTACGTTGTTAACATAATTTTTGAAGTGAAAACTTCTTTAGGCGCGTTGAGCACTTCATGGGTGAACAAAAATCATGGAACTCGCGTCATCGTCACGCTTCCACGCTTTCCATTTTTGAATTATTTTAGAATATTAAGAATATCTCAGAAATGGTGCGTCCTACGCAAAAATAACGAAATTTTGACCACCTTAATAAGCCTAAGAGAGTAGCAGGAATCCGCAATTTTTTATTTATTTTTTTGTTTATAAAGAAATGTTTGAAGTTTTCACTTCTACCGACAGTCCCCAAAGACTGCCCCAATTTGTTATAAAAGTAACATATAAATAAAAAATACAGCATAGTTATGTATTTATATAGGTACCTACATATATTCATACACATTTAAATGTCTTGGTGGTTTATTAGTAGTGAATGCGACTGGTGTGCATAAGGTCTCTCGTTCGATTCCCAGGTCGGATGTAGCGTCATCGGGCTTAATTCAGAATAAATTTGAAAAAGTGACAGCACGGTGTCCAAATCTTTGCCCGGTACTTGGAAGTAGACTCGCCATCTACTACGTGTGACCTAAGACCAGAGGTCGCGAAATGTGGGCGTATCTGCCTACTATATACATGTAGATATATGTATAGATTCCTGTCTGTATATTCTCTAAGTGGTAGGTACGGATATATTACACTCTCATTTCGCTGCTCTAGTAGGCACCTAGCATGTTCAGTTCTCTATCTAGGAAACCCAGTGTAGTGTATGCCCAAATCCACTGCTACAAGTAAGATGATTGACAACAGACTGCAATGCAGAGGGTCTCGGGTTCGAACCCACGTCGCGCACCTCTGACTTTCGGAAGTTATATGACTTTTCGAAATTATGTGCGTATTGATTGACAATTATTGCCTGCTCCGTGCCTCGGAGAGCACGTTAAGCCGTCGGTCCCGGCTGCCATGAACATCTATGGCAATCGTTATTGGGAGAGTGTCGACACAAAAGATCCCACTGCACTGGGTCGAAGTGTCGCCGGTCTGCACTGACTGGCCCCCCACATAAGATAAGATAAGATGATTGACTAAAATCTTCGCATAGATAAAGCCGTGCCTATATATATCATCAAAAGGCAGTATCTACACACATTTTCACACCTTTGTTTTTAAATCCGACGTAGCACATATAGCAGTTTCTAAGAAATACTTAACGGCTCAACTCAACAACACATTGTCTGGCACAGGAATCGAACCCTTAACTTCAGGATCGAACCTAAAAGCATACGAATACAACACGGGCTTAAGCAGACAGCCAGACAAATTATTATCACATTTATATTACTGCCCCCGTGACCGCTCTCAATCGGCCTAAACGAGCTCACCAAATAATCGTCATATACAGCAATTTCCACGTATATCATTGTACCTATAAAGCTAAATTGAATAAGCAGGAGTCGTCAGTCCCTTGAGAGTTGTCACACCGCTAAACGTCTCGCCATACAGTGTGCAATGTTCCCTTCTTCACAAATAGCGGTTAATTGAAAACGGACCCCTGTGGAAGGAACAAGATGGGAACTTTAAGCGATAACTATATTAGACGCACAACAAAGTGAAGTATTTTAGGCAGAGATTAACTGAACTGATAGCGTAGTGCTCGTCGCTGCCACTATGCCGAGAGTTGTGGGTTCGATTCCAACACGGAACAAAAATTTTTATAGTTGTTCTGTATCTGGATGATATTTGTATACATTGTTTGAACAAAAAATCCGCCGCGCCACAGAAATTAATCTTAGTGCGTAGACGATTTAGTCAAAAAAAATAGAGAAAGTCACAGAATAGTATAATAGTAGAGCCTCGCTGATTTCAGCATGAATGGGCCGGCTCGACCGGGGAAGGACTACCCTCTCACTGAATATCGACGTGAAATAGCAGTGCTCCTACTGTTGTGTTTCGTTTGGTGAGTGAGAGTGCCAGAGGCCCAATCACCCTATTTCCCACTTCCCGCTCCTTCTCCTTCCCACTTCCTGTCCTAAAAGGTCGGCAACGCGCAAGTGATGCCTCTGGTGTCGCAAGCGTCCATAGGCTACGGTGACCACTTACCATCAGGTGGGCCGTATGCTTGTTTGCCACCTTATCTTATCTTATGTGGGGGCCAGTCAGTGCAGACCGGCGACACTTCGACCCAGTGGGATCTTTTGTGTCGACACTCTCCCAATAACGACTGCCATAGATGTTCATGGCAGCCGGGACCAACGGCTTAACGTGCTCTCCGAGGCACGGAGCAGGCGATAATTGTCAATCAATACGCACATAATTTCGAAAAGTCATATAACTTCCAAAAGTCAGAGGTGCGCGACGTGGGTTCGAACCCGAGACCCTCTGCATTGCAGTCTGTTGTTTGCCACCTTAGTTTTACAAAACAAAAAATATATATTATGCACCATTCTAGTGTGTAGCAGTGCTAGAGATGATAAAAGTAATAATAATAATAATCATCATTGATTTTATTAGAGTATTCAAGGCAGACACCGTTTTTCATCCATATTTTAATTTAGTATACCGGTCTACCAAACACCCATACCCATAGCCCATATATTAGAATCCATACGTGGCAATAGTCCTACGCCTGCTGCGGCTAGTGCCGGAGTAGGTATTCCATCCTACCTTTGATTAAATCTCTCGAAGGGCCTCTTCACGTTGGACCCATGTCTCCGTGTAAGCCTCCCAAAGGGCCAGGTATTTGTCTTATATAATATGTTAGAAAATACTTGTGATAAGAGAAACATAATAATAAAAGCAGTTATACTCAACACCTGTAGAATAGTAAGGAAATTTCTACAATGTGAATCAGAAAACTCACATCCAGTTACACACACAGCCACTCTGTTTACAACTCAATCACGACCTATTGCTGATGTACACTTGGCTTAGGCCCGTGGCATCAGTTCTCTTTCCGGTTAGCCGAGAAAATACAAGAAAACCAAAATAATAATAATAATACGCTACGCTGTGGTTATTGCGTTAAATCCAGCGTCAATCGCAGCGTGTGACACGTTTCGTCTTGAGCGACGCGGACGGCAAACGGAGTGTTTACTTACAGGAAATCATTTTATGGTAACTAATGTATATCTACTTATCCATTATGCTATATATACTCTGTAGGGACATTGCCTCATTGGCATGTTTCTACAGAATATACCACGGGGAGTACTCTGAAGAGTTATGCCACCTTATCCCGCCCTCCCCTTTCCTATCCAGAACAACGCGTGCTGGGCTCAGATGCCATCCTTACACAGTAGAGTCGACTAGAGCGCGTACCAACAAGTTTGGGTCCTCATACCTCTGCCGAAACGATCAAGGCATGGAATTCTCTGCCAAGGCACGTGTTTCCTTCTTCCTTCAATCTTGGGTCCTTCAAGCGGGGCTTGAAAAAGCACCTTCTCAGGCCGTCAAAGTAGAGACCTCAACATCGCCTCGGCTGCTATGAGGGCGGTGTGGAGGCCACTGCTCTTAGACCACACGACATCTTACCATCAGGTGGAGTGTGGTCATTTTGATGAGCAAAATAATAAATTTAAAAAAATAAATGTATTTAATCAGTCATAATACACCCACCCTCGCTTCCTCTTCTGCTTGACGCCACACTCCATCCGTGGGGGTGTTTCCCCGTTTCGCACCCAGTGTTGTTTGTAACAACAACATTACAACCTTAGCCTTTTACACCGACTGGCTAAATAGCCCTCTATCCAATGTTGAAACAACAGACTTATGCTTGTGGAATAACATTTGACAATTTTAATGTATGAGGGTGATTGTCTGTGGTAGGGGATCTTTTAGGAATTAAAAGCTTGGGGTAAAGCAGCCTATCTTTATATTAGATATACATATATATGTCTGACTGCGTCTATAGCGCAGCGGTAGTAAATGCGACTGCTGTCCACGAAGTCTTAGGTTCGCTTATCGGGTCGAGCTAACAAAAATATATCGGGTTGTTCTTTCAAAAAGTTCTCAATAACAGCAAGGAGTAAAAGAGTTGGCAGTGTTGGACACCCCAGTGTCTCGAAAAGCGGTAAAGTGATACAACATAATACTAGGTATAACCTAGTATAGCAAGTGGTGCTCGTTTTGATATCTCGTACACCTAATCCATTAGGCTATGTATGCAAGACTAACATACTCTATTTCTAGTCGACACGCATATAGGTATATACAGTGTGTCCCAGAAGTCAACGTCAAGCCGGAATCAGGTATCAGGCTAAGTTATAATAGCTATCAGAAAAACATTAAAAAAATGTAAGTTAGGTACGTATTTTAAAAAGTTATAGGCATTTAAATTTAAAAAATATTTAAATTTAGCCTGTTACCTGATTCCGGCTTGACCTCGACTTCTGGGACATCCTGTATAATAGAATACCATTATAGTATTATACATACATACATACATTACAGTATGATACAGATAATAGAATATCATTATAATGGTATTATTATAATGATATTCTATTATCTGTATCTCATTAAAGGGGTATTAAAAATAAAATAAAAATATATTGTAATAACTTTTAATCAAAAATAAATATCGGTTACATATAGCAAGAAATACAAAGTCTTAACTAAGCTTCCAATCAAATCTAGCCAATTGATATTTACCGGACAGTTTCAGACTCTGTGCTACTACTCAGAATTTCATGACAGAAGAACGCAATAGCACTGTCCGACAGGGGAATCAAACCAAAGGCGTCTTACACAGCAGTCGCGCTAGCGCTGCGTCACCGAAGCCATCAGCTTATATATTCATCTACTAATACATCTTGTCATGTATGTATGTAGGTATATCCTATCAGTATTGCTAAGCCGTTTTTTACCAAACTATCTAAATGAGTAAGTCCGGCGAACGATATATGAATGGTCTGATAAGAATAACACGCGTTTACCATGTTTAATAAACTAGAGGGTTAATGCAGCTACTTTTAATTTAAAAGTATATGATGTTGATGGATTTATGACTCTATTATGAGATTATAACAACGCAAAAAATATATTTTAATATAGATTAGTATTGCATAATAGGGTAGAAAATAATTCTGTATTAGACGTCTTTAGTGTTAAGTTGAAAATAAGGTGCAAAACTTAATTAGAAATGACTAACCCTTGTATGTGAATGCCCTTGGTTTTGCACGCTCGGATTCCACGGGAACGCACACTCGGATAAAAATATTCTATGTGTTAATCCAGCATATGTTCTATCCGTGTTCTACATGGACTATCTCTTCTATCCAAATAGGTATAAAGGTTAATTCATAGACCTTCAGAAATATTCACATTTACATTCAGTAAATTTCTGTATGCTGAGCATTTTTTGTCTATTATGCAGCCTGTTTCTATACATTTAAAAATCTATCTTATAGGAATTCTCAACAACTCCTCAGAGTTAGACAGTTTACACCTCCGTGCCTTAGAACGTAGGTACGTAGCTATTAGTCCTGTGCGTGGAATTACTCCGGTGTCTTCAGATTGCCGACCCTCCGGACTACATCACAGAAAAAAGAAAAGAGAGTGCTCTTTTGTTAACACACATACTTGTGCACTACTACATATTTTGCATGTATTCTTTTCTAGTCTCCATTAAGATTAAATATTCTGTGCTAATCCAGGACGTGGTAAATCCCTGTAACTAATATTCTGTCTGGAGAAGATTATTATTACAGTATATTGTTTACTAGCTGTGCCCTGCGTTATCATTGGCGTTTATGATTACTACTCTCGTGGCTCGCAGCGTAATATTATTAATAGCTTATAAACTTCCTCAAGAATTGGCTTATCAAACCTAAATAATATTTTTATCAGACTGGTAGTTCAAATTTAACGTGTTCAAACAAAAAGAAATAAACTCTTCAGTTGTATTACATCATATATATTATGTAGATTTGAAATTAATTAAATAAATGCCTGAATTTCTATAGTCTTGGTTTCAACTAGCTATAATTAAACTTTCCGCGTTCTAAACGAAAGTAAAACAACATACGTATATCACGAAGATCCCCTAAACACAAGCAATATTGTGCACGTTATACCTCAATCCATTGCGATTTCTGTCACGTCTCGCGTCTGTCCGATACAAATTCGCGTGTCAAACAAACGGACAAAACTACAAATTAATCATGAATACGCCCCCGGCACTAATTACAAACACATCGAGCCGCTACCATAGATGGCTTTATATTTTTTAATATACCTTTTTTGTAACACTGCTGATTGCTACCACTCAAGTTCTTTTTTAATTCTTGTTTTTTTGTGTGATTACCTATTTGAGGAGGTTTGGTGTTAGTTTGTGGGGTGAACAGATGAATGGGGTGTAAGTGTTGGGTAGGGAGTTCGTGTTTTGATGGTTAATCTGATTAGTGTACGACATTACGTTATTTTCTTGGTTTAATTCCTGCGCTGGCTTAAAATTTGGCAGTCCATATATTTCCGAGCTAAGATGTTGTCCATTGTTTAAATGTACGCAAGTTGTAATTATGATTAGTGTTGTCATCTTTTGTTAATTTGCGTATTCAAAAATAAAGACGGAAGATGTGTGTATGGCTATTTAGTTGTTGAAATATAGACTTAGGTATTTATAGGTAGACCTATATATCTATAGTAGACAGCGTTGTATTTAAACCCACATTTAGCAAGCTACGTATTTAGCCTACCTATAAATATTGAAAACATTAGGCCGCCGCCACGTGCTATATTACACCTCTGCCTAATCTTGTGGAAATTTACAGATGTAATATTATCTGTGATCCATAAAACCTTTAAATAAATTCAACAAACTCATTACCAACATAATGTCTCTAACACAAGCCTTTTAATCAAGTCTGTCTTACCCATTGTCTAAATGATGAGTCAAAAACGAAAATACAACTTGACACGAAACAAAATAAATCCCAAATCAACATACGAACATCTAAAATGTTTTGTCACCAAATAAAAATAAAACTTGGCTGAATAGAGTTGTGTCTAAAGGCAGCCAGTAAAAAAAGTTGAGCTGTCAAATTGACACTGCCGGCGCCGGGCGGGAATCCGACACGAGACGTCAACTGTAGGCCTAAATTGTAAATAAATAAATCAATTCATCTGTATTAATATGTTTCATTTGAAATGTAAATGGCTTTTTGATACTAATTCATTTGTGAAATGAATACTGACGGTTTGAAATGTAAACAAATTATGATTAGTGTTTTTTGAAGAGCAATTTGTGCATAAGAAATATAAAGGAAAGCATTCTTCTTGTAAAGGCCTTTATACATATATCTTCACATATGTAACTGAAGAGATAATAAGAGGTGTTTTAAACTCACATTCCTTTAGCTATGCTTAGGCCAGAAAAATCATTCACCATGTAAACGATTTTGACGGGTAACAACTAGTATCTATCTATAAAATGTCATCTACATATAAAAAGCTTTGTAAAATTTCCTCTTTGGTCCTGTAGCATGAAATTGCTCACATGTCTACGGCCCATAGTGTATTTAATTTCCAGTTCGGACAAAATGCTAATACCTAGTTCTATAAGAGTAGGTACGTGCCTTTGCTCTTACACATGGGATTTTAAAAAAAGTGATAAAATGTGCGTGTAATATACTTATGCCGACGAATTTGTAGATATGTTTTAGAGTAAGTTTATCTATATACTAATACAGGATGTTTGGAAGATCGATGCAAAGCCGTAAATCGGAGCTAGTATAGACTATGTCGAACCATTTGAACCATACTTGTCTTAGACGAAGTGTGACAATTTCTTTTTTAGCTAATTTTAATGATTTTTGATGACAAAACCCAAAATTTTACAGTTAGTTGGAAATAATGGCCATTTTTAAAGATAAATCATTTATTTTTATGTTATTTTATTGAATTAATGTGTAAACAATCTAATGAATCATGATTAAGGCATCTGAGTTATGAGACAATTTTTTTACAGACATTTGGAGTGAATTATTTTTTTGTAAGATTCAAGAAAGCTGCTTCTAGAAGGCTTTAAAAAAAACACGGAGGGTGTTTTTTTTGTTCAAACATTTTTAAAAACATGCCTGGTTCTTGATCTCTCTTTTGAAGTATCAACTACACGGATAGCTCACAAATTGTTGAAATTAGGACTTACAAACCAAATTGAGGGCGAAAATTAAAATTTATAGGCGGAATAATTAAAACCAATTTTTTATTAAATAATTTATTATTCGTTTTCTAAATGTTCGCCGTGGTTCCTAACACAAGCACGGGCCCATCTTCTCACTTCAGTTGTTGTTATTTTTAACTTTATCTCCAGTTTCATAGTTTCAAACGCTGAATTAATTCTATCAATCATTTCTTTTGTGTAGATTTCCACATTCGTATAAACTAGTTCTTTGGCCCGACCCCACACGAAAAAGTCAAGCGGAGTTAGGTCGGGTGATCGGCCGGGCCAAGGTATAGGCCCATCTCTACCGATCCAGCTGTAAGGGAAGCAATTATTTTAGTGGACCCGTACACTTAATGTCCAATGCGCTAGGCAACCATCTTGTTGAAAGATTATTTCTCGGTCTGTAGTGAATATCGGGGCCCCGGATTCTTCTACAAGCTCTGGAAGATCATTTTGTAGATATTCCAAATAATTGTTGCCATTCAAATTATCTGGCAAGAAATGAGGCCCTATCAGTATTCTGCCAATTACTCCGGCCCACACATTGACCGAGAATTTTCGTTGAAAGGTCTTCTGCTTTTTCCAATGTGGATTATGCTGTTTCTCAGCCCATTTATGAAGGCTATAACATAAAAAGTATTTTTTTAAAGCACGAAACTCGTTTGGTAAAATTTTAATTTTCTCCCTCAATTTGGTTTGAAGGTCCGAATTTCAACAATTTGTAAGCTATCCGCGTAGTTAATACCTCAAAAGAGAGGTCAATAAACAGGCATTTTTAAAAAATTGTTTGAACAAAAAATAGCACCATCCGTGTTTTTTATTAAAGCCTTCAAAAACAGCTTTATTTAAATCTTAAAAAAAATAATTCACTTCAAATGTCTGTAAAAAATTGTCTCATGACTCAGATACTTTAATCATGATTCATTAGATTGTTTAAACATTACTTCAATAAAATAACATAAAAAATAAATGATTTATATTTTAAACTGGCCATTACTTCCAACTAACTGCAAAATTTTGGGTTTTGTCATCAAAAATCATTAAAATTAGCTAAAAAAGAAATTGTCACACTTCGTCTAAGACAAGTATGGTTCAAATGGTTCTACATAGTCTATACTAGCTCCAATTTACGGCTTTGCATCGATCTTCCAAACACCCTGTATTATAAAGCTGAAGAGTTTGTTTGTTTGTTTGATTGCTTGAACTCGCTAATCTCAGGAACTGCTGGTTCGATGTGAAAAATTATTTTAGTGTTGGATAGCCTATTTATCGAGAAAGGCTATAGGCTATATAACATCACGCTACGACCCACGGGGCCGGCGCAGTAATGATAAACGCGGGTGAAACCGCGGGAACATCTAGTAATATTATAAAGCTGAAGAGTTTGTTTGTTTGAACGCGCTAATCTAACTACTGGTCGGAATTGAACAATTATTTTTGTGTTGGATAGTTCTTTTATCGAGGAAGGCTATAGGCTATATAATATCACGCTACGAACCACGGGGGCGGCGCAGTAATTATAAACGCGGGTAAAACCGCGGGCACATCTAGTGTTAAAATAAAATAATATGTATATACCTACGTTATATATTTTACTAGATGTCCCCGCGGTTTCACCCACGTTTATCGTTACTGCGCCGCCCCCGTGGCTCGTAGCGTGATGTTATATAGACACTTTCATCCAGAAAATAACACTAATGTTAATCTAACCTAACCTACATTTAGGCGAGCGAAGCCGCGGGCAAAATCTAGTTCCTAATATTTTTAGCAGAACCGGTATAGCTATCCGCTTACTTCAGTAGTTATTTTTACACTTCTAAAACTTCTCTTTATTCGTCCAATATTTTATTATAGACAAAATAATATAATTTGTTGTTTACGCTAAATTAATAATAGAGAATGTGCCTTTTATACTTTTCAAACTTCAATATTTGCCGCTAGAACTTCTACGCTAGTAGAAGAATGGAAACCACACATAAGAAGCCAGCCTTGCTGATCGAGCCTCGAGGGCGAATCAACCCATTGAACGAGGCGCCACTGACGCGCGCCATTTACACTCTAAACCTTATTTATAGCTAGGGAAACGGACATCTTTTGTTGTACCTACTCTGAATGAATTCACGAAGACAGCATTGTTTGCAATTTGTTATACTACATAAGATTGCTACGCTATTGTGTTAGGTAAATCCTGTAAAGATAGCTATATTTGTGAAAATAAATAAATAAAATAATTTTTGAACACTTACCACGTATTGTATCCTGTGTCACTTTCCATAAACCTGATTTCAGGCTCCTTAAACAGGCGTTATGAGAAGGCCTTACCTTGGCAGCATACCAACTCCTTTATTTGACACCGCGTGGGTTGTTCCAAGATTGGATGTTTGGGTCCGTTGAATCAATGTTTGAAATTGAACCAAGACTGATGTCTTGAATTTGAATTATACTAATGTATAATTCCTAATTAGTGATTATACAGCTAAAGATGCCATCAGACATTCTAACTAATAAAATGCCTATTCACATAGAAATACTTCTTTATAATTCTCTTGTTTGCAGTAGCTAACTTACAGCTCATACTCAAAAACTAACAGCCGTGACGAGTGTTTGTATATTATATCAAACAGCAAACAGACAGATTCGTACCAATAACTACTGAAATAAACATTACACATCAATTTCATTAGCCAGCAATATGTCCGTTAATTTGTTTGAGTTGCAATTAACATGTCGGGTCGACGCCCGGCTCAACGTTATGTTGAATAAGCCTCAGAAAAAAGAACATTAAAAAAACAATGACAGCTGCTTTCAAATTTGACAGGTCTGACGCTTACCGATTCGTTCTAAAATCAAACCATAAACAAACTATCGAACTCTTTCACTTTGTAATAAGGTTGTGTTTGAAGTATTTAGATGTTTTTTATTGATGGATTTAAATTTGTGAATAGGTAAGTCATAATCGTTTCGGTAACGTGAATACGAACAGTTTAATCCATTGTTGTTTTAATGTTACAATTAATCAGTTGTTAGTTGTCGTTGTGTATCTGTTGTTTGGCTGATGACTGGTTGTGAAATCAAGACCTGTTGCTTCATTCTGGTGTTTAATGAGAGATGTATTTATACTCACTAATTGATTGACATAACATAGCATTACGCTTATAAAAGCGTTAGACAGAGGTATAACTATAAAGGTCATATAGTCGCCAGTAATTATTGAGTTACCACGTAATAGGGAATAAGTCTATTATTGTCTACAGTACCTAACAGTTCCAAGCTCGACTGTTACTTGGAATTTACTTAGAAATCGTTCTTATATCACTTTGCCCGAAGGAATGAATCTTTACTTTTAGAAAGATTTTACTTCATTTTATTGAGACTATCTTCTTCTCCCTTAGCCTTTATTATTCCCAAGTCACTTGGGGTCGGCTTTCTAGTCTAACCGGATTTGACTGGATATCAGTTTTTACACGGAGCGGCTGCCACCTGAACTCCGCAACCCAAAAGCTAACGATACCCTAAGGCTAGACCAGTGTCAGGATATTAGAGGGCACTGACTTCCCAATAACTACTGTCATAGATGTTCATGGCAGCCGGAACCGACGGCTTAACGTGCTCTCCGAGGCACGGAGCAGGCGATAATTGTCAATCAATACGCACATAATTTCGAAAAGTCATATAACTTCCGAAAGTTAGAGGTGCGCGACATGGGTTCAAACCGGAGACCCTCTGCATTGCAGTCTGTTGGTCTCCCCACTGAGCTATCGCTGCTATTTGAATTATTGAGACTATCTATAGCCAAAAATTTCGCCTACATTTTTTATAGTAGCCTCTTTTTCCCCTAGTATTCAAACTATCTATAAAAGCCTTACCTTATGAGACTTGCGATAAAGAAGTCGTAGATTCTAATACCATCCAATTCACTACCAACGTGAACCCATTCGTAAAACAAGTAGACTTAGCTGGAGAATTAATTAAACTACTTTATACGGATTTTGTCGCATTATTTATTTTAAATCACTTTTATTTAATAACTAGATGTTCTCGCAGTTTCACCCGCGTTTATCGTTACTGCACCGCCCCCGTAGATCGTAGCGTGATGTTATATAGCCTATAGCCTTCGTCGATAAATAGGCTATCTAACATTAAAGAATTTTCAATTCGAACAAGTAGTTCCTGAGATTAGCGCGTTCAAACAAACAAACTCTTCAGCTTTATAATATTAAGTATAGATTTTGAAACTCTATCACTATTATTATTGAACTTTACTACAATTTAAGCTATTTAAATTAATTAAAACTATTTATATTTAGGTTTACACTTTGCCCCGACGTTTCGGTTGTTTTACGACAGCCATGTTCACGGGGAGACTAAGACAATATATATATATATTTTTTATAGCATAGTGTGGCAAACGAGCAGACGGATCGCCTGATGGTAAGCGATTAGCGCCGCCCATGGACACCCGCATCCCCAAAGGAGTTACAAGTGCGTTGCCAGCCCTTTAAAAAGGAATTAAGGAGGGAAAGGAAAGAATAGGAAAAGGATCGGGTAACTGAGCCTCCGGCTCTCTCACTCACCGATACGAAACGCAACAGTACGGGTACCGTTACTTCACGCCGGTATTCTGTGAGAGGGTAGTACTACCCCGGTCGATCCGGCCCATTCATGCTGAAACCAGCGAGGATCTACTACCTACGAACCCACCTACCTACCTACCTACCTTATTAGCTGAAGAAGTTTACAAGTATACTAGAAATATGTACTAGTAATCTTTTCGTAAAAAAATATATATGTCTAACGGCTAACTCGTGCAAAAGTCATAAACATTCATGAGTTACAATTGCATTTCTATTATTAGTACACAAATATTGTAGAGTTATAGTTTTCATTTGCGAAAGTAATCGTTTTATTGCGTTTATAGCTTTTAGTTTTTGTAAAGTATAATTTACGAGGCGCTTGTATAAATTTTAATGCAAACATGTATTTGAGACAGGACACGAATGACTATCTTGGCAAGTATTACTATATTTTGCCCGTGGCTTTGCTCGCATTAAAGTTTATGATTTATGTTAAGACTAGCTGTTCCGCGCAACGTCGTCTGCTTCACATAAGAAAATTTTCCCCGTTTTTTCAAAATCTTTCTTTGATGCTCCGCTCCTAATGGTCCTATCGTGATGTTACATATATAGCCTATAGCCTTCCTCGATAAATGAGCTATCCGACATCAAAGGAGTTTTTCAAATCAAACCAGTAGTTCCTGCGATTAGCGCGTTCAACCAACTAAACAAATAAACTCTTTAGCGTTATATTAATTTAGATATATTGTTTGGTAGCCTATATGTTACTCTGATGTATGTAACAATAATACTATAAAGTTTTATCAAAATCCGTTCAGTAGTTTTTGCGTGTAAAAGTAACAAACATCCATCCATCATCACAAACTTTCACATCGATAATATTAGTAGGATAAGATAAATCAATTTAAATATTACTCCTTTCAAAATTTGTTTTTTACTTATGCCTGGTAGTTTCCGCTTAATTTTACTACTGCTTGTAATGTCCCATGTTCGTTTTTAGCAGTGTTATTCAATTTTTCTGTCCACAAATTATTATCAGTAGTAATACAAGGTCTGGATCTGTGCATCGAACCCGGGAACAGAAGAGAAAGAAACAAGGATAAGCAAAAGCTTACCTACGGTATAATCAGGCCGACCGTTGACCGAACACCATATTCTATTTTAATAATTTGCATTTATAATTAACAATAAATAAAAAATACAGGACGTTTGTTCAACATTAATTATTATAAACATTTAATTACCAACATATTATAATAATAAAGGCACTTTGCTCTATAATTTATGACCGTAGCGTTTGATTAATTAAAAAGTATGTTTGCATAATTTTATGTTTTGTAGGCATTTGAATCTATAGATATAAAATAACGTATAAATATAGGTATTTTAATAAAGTGGCGGTAGCTTAATATTTAAAGCATTGAGGTCATAAGTTCGTTTCCCGCCGACGCAATGCTACTGTTATTGCACTCATAACACAAGTCATTACATAAATAGATACCGTAACTTCGTATGACTTTAGCCCTGAGGGGTGACATTGGCCCTTAATTGGAAAAAGTTTGAAGTTCCCACCAGTCCACTATCATACTTTATGCCGAAAAAATATACGTGGAAATCAATAGATAGCACTATAAACTGTCAGTAAAACAGCTTCTTCTAATTAAACAGCATTTGCCAATTAAGAGCCAATGTTTCCCCTTACGGCTGAAGTCATGCGAAGTTACCAATACTAATAATGAATTTGTTACCCTAATTTTAAGTTACTATTAAAATTAAATTACGTTAGGTGGATGTCATCGCGTTGTTTATTTTAAAACACTGAATTCTAATTTTAAACTGGCTGATCCCATGACCATGGCTGCTGAAAAGCAACCGAAACGTCGGAGAAAGTGTAAACCTAAATCTAAATAGTTTAATAATTTGAATAGCTTTAATAGTAATTAAGTTTAACCTTAGTATTTAAAATACCGTTTTAAATGACTTATGTTTAACTTATCACCAGATATAGTAAAATATAACAGTCAAAAATAGTAAATGATCACCAAATTGCACAGCAAAATATATTTAAAGAGATCAAAATAAGTCGACGCACGGGCTCCTATTTTTGGGTGGGTTTAAGAAGGAACCTAACATAACCTAACTCTTCCGAGACTGAATGCAGTGATTTGAGGCGTATAGATAGGTGCTCGTTATGATATATTTTAGTAAGAATATTTTGCTGCGCAATTACTATTTTTGGTGGTCATTATATTTAATCCCCTTTTAAAATGACTGCAAGCATGGCGTAGCAGTTTAAGTGATCGCCTTGTCGCTGCCACTACACCTAGCGTTGTGGATTCAATCGCCACACGAATTGTGTGTTCGACAAATAGTTGTTACGAGTCTGGATGTTCGTTGTTTGAATGTTTGTAAGGTACCAACGACACACGAATTAAAACTAGAGCACGAGAAATCTTTTTTAAAAATATGCCAATTTTGTGATGTCACATAGAGTATAACCAACACCGATCGAACGTCTTTTTAAAAAGAAATAAAGAACAGATAATGTATAAACAAGGGATGGGGGAGACTGCCTACTGTCGTGTTATAAAACAATTAAATAGTCTAACAGTTATAATGACTTACTTTGTGTTTAAATGCCATAACAATCAAAGTAATTAAGAACTAAGGAATATTAGTTAGCTTCTAAAATAAACTTGTAAATTAATTTCCCGCCGTAAATGGTTACATTCGTGACCCCAACATGAATGTTTATGGTACGAGAGTTACGGTCGGCATAGCGTCGCTCCGCCGCAAAAACTTATACTTTACACTGTGTAAATTGCTTTAAAAAACGTGTAACTCAAAAACGTGGTCATATTAAAGGGTCGTAACTAATCTAAACTTATTATTGTTAGTGTAAAACTGTGCTTCGCGGTTTCTTTAAAGGAAGTTGTTTGAGTTGCTATAAAAATAAAACACGTTTCGTTTTTTAATTTTATTTTAGTTCTTTTATTATTCTCTTTTTTGTTTTTTAAAGAAGCTACTGTGACATCAATGTTGTGCGTTCCAGATCAATATATTTGTATCTTAAATGCAACTGATATAGTAACAACTAATGGTTGTCCAATTAAATAAATAAAATAAAACATTATAAATTGTAGAATGAAACTACTGAGACTACAGACAAATTGTTTAACACAGTTTTGTGTATGTAGTAATAAAAATTAAATAAATTTTACGCATTTACCTTGTATCAGTGATATTATTTAAAGTGTACGTGTCCCTAGAAATTATATTTACAAGGATAGTTACGTTTGAATAAAAAAGCTAAAAGAAAGCCTCAGCTAGAAACTATTGCTATTTTATTATTTCAGTAAAATTATTATCTATATAAATAATTGTCTCTATTATTTTCCAAACGAACAAAGAACGTCCTATCATATTCCTTTTGAGACACCCTCGACTTTCAATAGTGTTTAAATTATGTATATATCTGATCTTATATAATGCAGTATTGGATAATTACGCAGTATATAGTTTATATCATAACATAGGTTCATAAATAAAAGTTTCCTTCCTTACATACATAGCAACCGATTTATGACAATTAAATTATTATGACCTCTCTCATGGCACAAATCCGCTTCGCCATTTTAACTAGCACATATAAAAAACGGTATTCAAAACCCCCGGAACCGCTAAACACCTACCTAATAAAATTTCTATAGACCATTGATAAAGTTTATTGTCCATAATAGTTAATAATTAAGTAATTAAAACATGCTACGATAATCGTTTTCTGTTGACTATCTATTGAACCGTTCGGAATTCAAGGTTAATGAATGCCCCGGCTTATAAGGGGTGGCAGTCATGTTGTTATACCGATCGGGAAGTTTGAAAAAAGAACAAGATGGATGGTTTTGCCTCCGCATGGTTGAAAGAATGATTTGCATAAAATGATTCCGTGGGAGTTTGACTTGATCTAGCTAGAATTAGATCATACATGTAGATCGCTAACTGTAGGCCAATGATTAAGGCATCTAGTTATATCCGTTCTATTAAGGCGTGCGATCGCTACATTGTAAATAACGTGAACTGTCGCATATCTTAGAAGCGTTAATAAGACTAACAGTAAGTATACTATGACGCCTTGGCGACGTAGGATTTCTAAATATGACTGCTGTGAATGAAGTCTTTGGGTTCCATTCCTGTTTTTGGCGAAGTGTTGTCGGATTTTCTTGTCAATAAATAGCAGTACAGAGCTTGGTATTGGTACTGTGCCTCGTATAAGCTCGTCCGGTATTAGGTATATCTATACTATATATATGTATATATCCTATGGCCTTCCTCGATAAATAGACTATCCAACATTAAAGAATTTTCAATTCGAACCATTAGTTCCTGAGATTAGCGCGTTCAACCAACCAAACAAACAAACAAACTCTTCAGCTTAATATTATAAAGCTGAAGAGTTTGTTTGTTTGGTTGAACGTGCCAATCTCAAGAACTACTGGTTCGAATTGAAAATTTATTTTAGTGATAATAGCCCATTTATTGAGAAAGGCTATAGGCTATATAATATCACGCTACGACCAATAGGAGCGGCGCATCAATGAAAAATGTTGCAAAAACGGGGAAAATTCTCTTATGTGAAACAGACGAAGTTGCGTGGATCAGATAGTAATACATTTAAAACGTAACGCGTAACCAAAACGTTACGTCCCCGTAGCTAAAGAAGTTTCACTACAAAAATATCATTAAACAAACAAACCGACGCATTATTTATTTATAATAACGAGTCGGCTAGATATGGCGAAGATATTTAACCTTTAAGATACACGTCTCGAGTTCATTAAAGCAACGTACCTAATTGAAAATGTAACTATCAGCGAAATCTCTTAATATAAGTTAACATTACATACATGTAATAACTCGCTACTGGGCGTTATATGGCGGTACCTACTAATTATATCACACTAGCTTTTGCCCGCGGCTTCGCTCGCGTTAATTTAGAATTTGACAATCAATTCGGGTTGTACTCTGCTTGTAATAATATAATTCAATCATGATTCGGAAGACACGTGGCGCCATCTATTATTATAAGAACGTTATTGTTGTTTTCCTCGAGAACAGTAATTTTTTTCGGGATGAAAGGTAGCCTATGTCCGTTTCTGTACACCTGACAACGTCTATGCATAATTTCAGGATGATCGGTTTAGTGGTTTAGGCGTGAAAAGGTAACAAACAAACAAACTCATTTTCGCTTTTATAATATTAGTTAGGATTAGGATTTTGAGATAATAGATTAGTGATTCAAAATATATTAGTACTTTATGAAGCAAGCTTTTTCGAGCAAATAAATGCTTTTAATTGAATTGATCGCTTCCTCACTGCGCTGAGTGTGTGTGTTTCAATCCCCGCAAGGGACAAAAAATTTGTGTGCTTTGTGAAGTACCGAAACTGTGTGTTCTTTTTGTCTATGGTTTGAATGTTTGTATAGTGCCCGCGATACAGGAGTTATTGTTAGTGCAGGAATTGTACTTTAAAAACAAATAGGTGAACAATTAAACTGCCAATTATAAAAATTGCCGCTGCCAATTATAAAAATGTGTAATGTAGTAAATAGAGAAATAAATAAATAAATAAAAAAAGAATAAACTATCGCTCTATCAAACAACGTATTTTTAGTTTTATTTAGACTGTCAACTAAAGGTTCAAAATTATTCGAATACATTCTATATTACAAACGAGATACTACTATGCAGTCCTGGATTTGGTTCCTGTAGCAAAAAAGTCTTCTATTTTAGGAATATATGAAGAGTATAGTTTCAAAACCCGCCAAAACCATATCAGAATAAAAATAATGTTCTGATTGAATATGAAGCTCCTTCGTTGCTTCTATCGCATTGCACTGATAGTTTTCTACAAAACCCACTAAAATTCTATTAAATCAGCTCACAAAAGGAGCAGTTTGTTGCAAACACCGCTAAAATAGTCCATTTATATTAAGTATGTCTTTAAATGCTTTTTTTGAGATTTACCATTATTTGATGAAAAGTATTTTGGAGGATTTTCAAACTAAGCTTGAGCTCCTTGAACCGACGGGCGTGTATGAGGAATGTGATGAAAGTGAATGACGCCAGAGAAGTGTGTCAGGATCGTAGCAAATTGAAATCCGTAGTCTCTGCCTACCCCTCTGGGAAACGGGCGTGAATCTATGTATATATGTATTTATGAAACTGAACTACTCTTATATACCCCGTAACAGAGGATAAGCATATTGACGTTTTTATTTAAAAAGTCTAAAAGAAAAAGCCACTAACACTATAACCGATCCCAGAATCAAACCAATCAGCCAATATTTTATACACAAACTTATTCTACGATATCAACAAGGCATTCACAACGCAAACAAACACATACCTACATCCATTCACACGACTATATATATTTAAATATATATATCTAAATTGTCTTTAGATCCGATATTATAAATAACTAGATGTGCCCGCAGTTTTACCCGCGTTTATCGTTACTGCGCCGCCCCCGTGGGTCGTAGCGTGATGTTATATAGCCTATAGCCTTCCTCGATAAATGAGCTATCCAACACTAAAATAATTTTTCAATTATGACCAGTAGTTCCTGAGCTTAGCGCGTTCAAACAAACAAACAAACTCTTCAGCTTTATAATATTAGTATAGATATTGCAGTTCACCGTACGAATAAACATTATTTAAGTTATTACTAAAATATAAACATATTTTTCAATTCTGCGTATAATGTTAAATTTAATAAGGATTAATGTAAAAACTAGAAATAAAACGCATCGTTTACAAATAGATGTGCACCTGCGTCGCGCGTCGTTCGGAAACATTCAATTAAAGTGAAATACACAGCGCTACATTATAAAGTTAATAAGACACAATATAAATTGTACGGCTCGTTGCGAATACTTACTTAAAATTATACATTATTAATCTGTCGTGAAATGAAATATTTTTGCTCTATGGTTTTAAGGAAGAAGTATGTAGGTAAATATATATAAATTACTTTGTTTTTTAAATTCTTGCTATAAGTAGATTCCATAGCGGTATGTTCCAGAGCCAAGATAGGTACATAAAAATATAAGAATACTAGCTATCCCGACAGACGTTGTCCTGTACACAATAAAAAAAAACAAAATCTGAACCAATTTCGAATCCACTTGAACACACACAAAAAAATTCATCAAAATCGGTCCGGCCGTTAAGAAGGTGTTAAATTAAAAACACACGCAAAGAGGATTTATATATTATATAAAGATATACAACTGATTGTGTTATTCTTTGTAATATAGCAACACCCGCACTAGTATATGCAGACAGATTCGATCGTGCGATCTAAGTGCGATCTTCTTCTTCTCGAGTCGATGGTACAATTATTTTAAATATATCCTGCCCACTGTGTAGCCACGGCAATCGCATCAGCAGTTGCGTCCATCAAGTCCTCCATAGTGCACCTACAGGGACAATTTGGGCATTTCATTTTTGAAGCAACAATTTGGGCATTTCATTGGGATCACCACATTCACACTGTGCTTTGTGAGGCTCTCTCCCCATTTTACCAGGTTGCAACCACAGCGGCCGACTTGAGTACGAAGTCGATTTAGGGATTTCCATATTGGCCATGGTAATTTCGACCCAGGTTGTAAGTTTTCCCGAACTTTTAAATAGTCGATTGGCGTAGGAACTTCTTACTGCCAAATTTTGAGCCTATTTGTCTCTGGCGAATTTTGAAGTTCAAATCTCTAAGTGCGATGAGGGTACGTTTATAATTTAAATCTGATGGTAAGTTGCTTCTGATTCAGTCGGTACAGTCGGCCAAGAAAGTTGTCTACCAGTTTTGACAAAAGTTTTCATGAGATCTAATTACCTCTAAGATTGACTTTTCTAACGCCCTATCAAAATATCTTAGAAAGCACCCCACGCTTTTTTACATTTAAATGATTAAATTATTTTCTGTTTTTAGAATAATGCGTGTTTTTTAGTTTTTTAAACTTTATTTATTTTTATTTCCTTTTATTTACATAATGTTGTCTTCTGTTTACGCGAATGTTATTCATTGAAATTAAACTATTATATACGGATTTCATCGCGTTGTTTATTTGACACTTTATTACAAAATTTTGAAAACTGTTACTCTACTATTACTAGATACTAAACTCTACTAATCTTTAAGCTAATTAAATTATTGAAACTATTAAAACTATTACTATACTATTATCCTATTTATATTAGTGTTTACACTTTCCCCGACGTTTCGGTTGCTTTTCAGCAGCCATGGTCACTAAGATGGTAGTTGTCTGAATGTTCCAGTGTAGTTATTTCAAAGTACCCGACTTCAAAATTTTGTAATAAAGTGTCAAATAAACAACGCGATACAATCCGTATATAGTAGTTTAATTTCTTTTTATTTAGTTCTAAATTATCATATTGTCATCGGTCCTCGATAAGTGTGCAAAGTTTCAAATCAATCCGTCGGTTTGAAAGGGGTGAAAATCACGTTTAAAGATTCCATAGCTACATAGATACATACCAAGCTAATAAAAGCCGTGTTAAAATTGGAAAATCCTGGTTCAGGTGTGTGGAATTTTTAAGAGTAATTGGAAATTTTCTTTCAACAAATGCCCAGCTACAGCACGGAGTCTGGTACTTTGCCCAGTAAACAGCAATAGACTCGGCTCCTACTACGTGGAACTTCAACCATAATAGGGTGAGCCCGACATAACCTCTCCGCTTCCCTTTTCAGGCGAGAATTATGAGTGAAAGCTTTGAACCAAGTAAAAAAAAATTAAATAAAATATAGCCTATGTCACTCGGTGTTAATAAAGCTTTCTAGTAGTAAAAATTTTTTTAAATCGATTGAATAGTTTTTGAGCTAAATGATTACAAACAAACAAACAAAAAATCTACTCTTTTCTATTTATAATATTAGTATAGATATATTGTACTGTGTTAGTGACGCAGCTCTATAAGTGTATATGATATATTTCTAGTAATTTATTTAAATAAATGCATTAATTATAATGTAGAGATCGTAACATAGGTTAGGCTTAGGTACATTTTTGTTTGCAATGAGGGCGTAGGTCGGGCGATGTGTTATTGGATTTTTCGGTCAAGATATTCTCAGTAATACGTAGTCACTCTTTGCAAGACTTGGTGATGGTAGGTGGAGCAAGACTATGACCGAATGGCGTCCAAGGACAGGCAGAAGAAATTAATGTCGCTCGCTCGCCGCCGGCGCCGGCGAGAAGAGTAGTGGACATTGTGATTATGGGCCGAACTTGGATGAGATGGACACAGGATTGGAGAGAGTAACACAAACAAAGTAAGACTTATATTCATCACTGGGTAAAGTCAGGCTCTGGATAATGAAATTCTTCAAAATTTGGATGTTCTTGTATTATTGTACCTATATATTTCGACCAGCAAGATAGGTAAGGGCGCCGAGACAAAATAGTAAACATGTATGTGCGCCGCGGACTGAAAAAGATTGGGAGCACCTGGTCTAGTTAATATTTTTGCTTTCCACTAACTAAAAAGTGGATTAGTGATATCTATGCGTTCTTCTAGAATTTCACCAATTTGTAGATATCGCAGATTTTATTAAATTACGAGTAACAAATTTCCATAATATAGAAGATATTAGAAATAAGTAAATCCTTTGTTCATCAAATTATTTAAAAAATTGAGTTTATTTTTTATGCGTGCCTGCTATTAAGTGTGATCTCATAGCGCATTAGTGAAGGAAAACTTGTGAAGTCCACTTTTTTAAAACAATATGGAATGCAATAAAATCTTCAATAGTGAGTTGTCTAAACTGTTTCAGTTATGTGTGGTCCACTGAGCCATTAACTTATATATACTAACATATTACATAGATCAATGGAAAGCAAAATAAGGAAAAGTGTATTTTGTTGCCTACTTATCTCAATATATATTACGATTGATACTTAACTTGTCTGTAGTTTAAACCCATAAATTATAATCAAATTGAAATCTTATAAATAACTAGACAATTATCATAAGATGAAAAAATTACCAATCGATATTTCGCTGACAGTAAAAGCGAGACTTTATCAGAAAGAAAATACACATTTTGATATAGTATTGTGATATTTTACGAATCACAATCTACAAATACGGTGTAGCAATTATTTTGATAGCTTTCGAAGTTGTTGGTAGTTTTGAAATAATACAAAGTAGTTTGTTTACGAATATAATTTTATTAACAATTTTAATTTAATGACTGTAATGTAAGTCGATATCGTATTTACAATTTGCATTTGTTTATTTATATGATACATTTTTACAAAGTTTTCACCTACTGCTAACTAACCTAACCCGCGGGCGCAGGAGCGGGAAATTTACAAAAGAATACAACTGTAAAATGTTGCCAGTTAAAAAGGTAAAAAACAGTTTTTTTATCTAGCTTGGATGGTAGAGAAATGCTGTAAGAGGTTTTATTCGACGGTTGAAAATATATTCCTAATTTGAATTGCTGAATTACTACCTTATCTTCGTTAAAATGTATACAGTGCACGTTAGCGAATAGAGAAATAAAATATTTACATTTAGAACGCCGCTGTTCCCATTTGACAGGTGCCCTTTTAAAATAGTATATTTTATAATAGTTTAATTTTCATACAGTAGCATGTTTTATTTTCTACAAAGCCTTAATTACTTCACATAATACACAACTTGTTTACTTAATATGATACATACAGGCTTTCTATATTTTAATTATCTAATTAAAATATAAAAAGTGAAACACTATAATCATGAAACAGGATTAAAACTTACAGTCTCGGTTATTCGTGTTGTCATGACTGTCATGAGATCACGGATCACCGAGATTGCAGTTACAATTCCTTTTCTCTCAATTTCTACCATTTTGTAATAATTCTAATACATCTGTTTTGTCCTTGTGACAGTGAAACTAACCTTGCCATAATAAACAGCAATACGGGTACATATACCTACTTAAATATGTAGATATTAATGCACAAGAATAACATTACAAATAGGAACGATATTAATTGTTTAAAGATATGCACAGTGTAATTATTTATTATAACACAAACATTTACGGGTTGGCAATAAACTGTTCTAATTGCCATTTGTGCACGCGCACGAATGCCTTAAGTCACAATGTTTTGTCTGTGTTGCCACTTTAAAAACGATAATGTCACGCGATAATCACAACTTATTAAACATTATGACATATGATTAATACGTGACACTGATTCGGCAAAACAGCCATGTGAAAATAATACCACATTGTCTTAGAGTTTAAAATCATACAACAATAATAAATAACATATAAGTTTAGATGTCCTTTTGTGTTATAAAAATAAAATTATCTTCTGACGTGATTTACTACTGACGTGTCCATCAAGAATGAAAGCCCATGAAAATTAAGTCTATTGATTCTATTTCGTTCGAATATTACCTTCCAAGAAAGAATGTAAGTAATACGTATTATTAGATATAGGTATACAATAGATAAGTTTATAATGAATAATCAGGATTATTATAACCGTTATTTTACTCGCTAAATCGTTGTTTGATATCGCTATAACTAAACAATGTTGGTCTCTTTCTTTGAGAGGAAATTTCGATACATAAAAAAGAGAAAACACTATACTACTGACGCGAATAATCATCATAGCTTTGACAGTCTTAAAGTTCTTGCCAATCTTTAACCAGTACAAACACAACCAACATAATCCATGATATTCTCTATTGAATCGAAATAAATACTATAACGATTAAATTTACTAATGGATTATTTGCGAATGGATAGGATCGTTGCGATGGTATGCATTGCACGTGGATGACAGTCTATAAAAGTATTTAGCCGTGTTGCAACTTTAATTGGATTTTATTACACACCGTATTAATTTACGCATCTTACTTATCCTAACTGTTCCGTTTAATTTCACAAAGATGCGTGTCGCAAAACTTGTGATCTAAACATCTGAACCGTTAAAATAATAAAGATTGACAACACCGACTATTCGAATTTCAAACTCATAGGTATTTGAAGTCTCAATGTTGCTAGATAAAAATTATTTCTTTCGAATTATAAATATTTTCATGCAGTCCGTTTTACGTAAAAAAGTTTAAATTAAGAATAATAGGTTACGTCTATGTGTGTTAGTGTGACAAACCATTTTACGAATAGATTCCACTAAGAATAAGAACAATACGGTTTCGAGCATCGCAAGAACTGTAACGAGATTAATATCGAATCTGTCAAACGCTTGACAGACTATTTTCTTTTCAAGATATTAAGGTGAAAAAACAATAAAGGTGTAACCATTTCTTTTGAAACAGTTTTTAAATTAGGTGCTTCTCTATTTTGAAGCATAAAACTTGTATAGAGTGAAGTGCATGTCAGAAAAAGACGTTAACGCCGCGCCATCTATCCGTGGAAAAATATTAACCCAGTGCCGGATATTTTTAAGCATATAATTTTCTATTCTCTAGGCTTTAACTAGGACTCTCGCTGTGAGTACCCAAGGGAGTGAGGACTGAGATCGTTATACTTAATTCTAAAAACTGTCGAATAATTACTTGCATATTTGAATTGACGCATAAAATTAATTAAGTTAGATAGATGTTCTTAAATTTTATTTCAGTATTTTTCCTTTAATTACGGCAAGACGTACTCTTAGTTAACTCGTCGGTATTTAAACAACGCATAGATGTCTTGAATAAAAAGCTAAATGTTTATACAAATACAGCTAGCAGAACGCATACGGTATAACAAAATGATGTACGAAATAAATCTGTTAATTCATAATTGTGCACAGAATTGTAACCATAACGGTAAGCCTGTATATGTATATAACGAATGGTCAAATAGATATGATTTTGTTACTACTACACTGCAAATATTTTCATTATTGAAGAGCATTAGAAACATTCCAACAACTAATAATGAATACGAAGAACATACACACTCACAACGTCTGTTTGTGGATCACACAAACTTTATTACGTGTAGAACCAACAACATTTATTTTTCTGTCATCTAATAAAACCTTTACACATTGGCAACGGTAAGGAGACAATATGAATCATCAAGTCATCCATGCAGATGTTTACTATCTTTTTTAAGGAACTACTATTCTTGGTGGGTATTAAAAACCACACGATATCGTTTATTGTAAAATTTTCAAGTATAATTTATTCAGTCAATTAGTTGTCCAAAACAAAATTATATTTTAAGAAATGGAATATATACTAATTGTGTGTAGATACCATATAATAAACGTGTCTATTATCGTCTACCGAACCCTTAACAGGAGATTGATGACCTGGAAAATATGACTGGGATAGACTGGATGCCGGAGGCGACATACCAGGTGCTACAAATTGGAAGCCTCTGTCCAGGCAGTGCAATGCCATAAGCAGAATAATTGCTCAAAAAAAGTTATCAATTTTCTCTCAAAGAAAGTACTTATAACGCTACCCAGGAATCGAATCACCTATCAGCAGATGCTCGCCTTTACTAATACTACGCATCAAATCAACTAAAACAAAACATAAAAAAAAACTACTAGTATCCTTCACAATCGCATGCTACATTGTCCCATTTATTTATTTTTTTGCGAAAACTGTGTTATTACATACGGGTCATATACATATACAACTCAATTATAGCTAACACACATAGATAATATTGTCTATGTTAGTGTATTGAGGTCTGTATCCATTGTCGATGTCGAAGCCAAATGATTGACATGTGACAGCACAATAATGCCTACTCTACAATTACTGCGAAGTGCGAACAGTGGCACGAAAGTTTTATTGCAACATGTAGGTACTTAACTAGCCATCTATGTCTTTCTTGTATACTTGAGGGGTAGGCAGAGATGTATAAGACCTATATTTCGCCAGTTATGTTTTAGGCCCCATTTGCGAATAAAAAGAAGAAGTTTACTGCCATTAACTACATTTTAGACGCCGCGCCGTGCTACTACTTAAAAAATGCTTATAGCGATAACATTGTGTCACGACAAAGAATCGAATCCGATAATTCGCAAATACAGGCTCAAGCGTATGCCATGAGAACAGTGAGGTATAGCTCAATAAAAGTGCAGTGGTTAAAAGCCACGGACGCCAGTGCGTTAAATATTATAGATACTATATTGTGAGGAAAAAATGTCCATTGATGGTTATTACAAATCTAAACGTTCTTTTTACCTGTTGTTTCAATGTTTATAAATTCTACGCGATTACTTTTTATTATAAAAGCTGCCACTTTGGGTAGTTCTTATATTGCAAGCTGTACAAATATTGAATTAGAGGACTAGATTTGAGACAATCTACGCAGCAAAGTCGACAACGAGCAAATGATACCCTTGGTCTAGTAAGAGGCCATAGGCTTACAGTAACTACTACCATCGTCGGGGTGTCTAGATGTTTAAAAGTAAATCAAATGATCGCTGGAAGTCTATAGTCATTGTTTATAATAGTTAACAACAAAAGATAATAAAGTGAGTCATACGAATTGGGTGAACGTGTTGTGCGCTGCGATCCGCCGCCGAGGTGACACAATAACTTTTCAATAGTAGTTAGTGTTTAATTTTGTACATTATTGTTTTTTGTGTACACACAAGAGCAAATAGCAATCATCCTTAGGTACTTATATTATAAATTCGAAAGTAACTCTGTCTGTCTGTTATCTTTTCACGGCTAAACCATTCAACCGATTTGAATGAAATTTGGTACCGAAATAGTTTGAAACCTGGGGAAGGACATAGGCTTTTTATTGATGTAGGTACCATGCGGTTGGAGCCGTGCGCTAAAGTTAGTAAGAAATATTTTTGTCAAAACAGTATGTTTTTCCATCAATAGATAGATTGAAATGAATATTTTAACATAAAACTAATGTTTATTGATTGATAACATTAACTTGTCTATTTGTCGACATTATTACTATTCACTGTCTAGGAAAAACAACTGACATAAATTAGATTTTAGTAATAAAGTCGAAAAGGATAAATGACATTTCTAGTTTCGTTCAGAAATGCCTAGGTAAGATTAATATGTTTCTAATGTTTATAGAAATGTTAGTTTTAAGCAGACTTAAAAATTTTTTCGCTACGCTCAGTATGTTAAGAAATTTATTGAGTATTTCTCATTCTAAGTAAGAATATAAATTATTACTATACTAGTACAGGGCGCTATGGCGCTCTTTGGGGGGGGGGGCTATGTCCAGCAGTGGACTATCATAGCCTGATGATGATGATGATGATGATGATGAGTACGAAAGAGAATAAAATAGGCACTTTAAATTTTGATAATAACGTGAAATTTTACATTTTCGCTGTTTAGTGGAAAGTTATTAGTTTTGGGTAGATCTATAAGAAGGCTTACGTACAACGTAAATCTTTCACAAGTCTGGATATTTTAGCGATAGCTATCTGTTTATCGATGCAATAACTAGATTTATCAGGCGTCCAGCGTCTAAAAGTTTTTGACCGTTAACGAATTGCGAAGAAAAAGCAAAGTAGGTAAAAGATCTGTAGACAAAACATCGCCAGTTTATAAATACCAGGTTATGTAGCTATGATATTCTGTAGCTCGACTACCATATATGCAATGCTTCTTTAGAATTGGACCGTATCTAATATTGGAATAACTAAAACTTATTCATAATGTGCTTATTATCCAATGCGCTTCTCAACACTGATCTATCAAGTTTCCCAACCTAATGGGCCAAAGCCACGCAAAAAAGAAACCAGTATTAGCCTGCTAAAAATATTTCTTCATATTTATTAAAACGATCGCCTTATTACCCAAAAACAAAGATGTTTACTCTAATACTTATGTTATTTAGCTTAAGGCGTGATTGACGCGAAGAAGAAAGTTGGAACTATAAGTACCTAGCCAACGATATTGGCGAATGTCAGTGTCAAACACGTCTGCCTTCCCATTCCAAGATATACATGCCAAGGCGTACATGGTTATAGAGATATAAAGGCCTTTGCATCTCTTTACCATGTATGTGTTTCAACAATATGGAGCACTCTTATAATCTTTAAAACATGTATATTCATTACAGAACATTATAATACAATAGAGATAATATTGTGCCGCCTACTGCCTATCCGCCTTATTATATTCAAGCATATACCTATTGTAAACTAATCAGATACGTCTGAATGTCTATTTAAATATACAGAGATATGATTGCACGGGTGGTATAGTAGTTTTGGTCGTCAATAGAGCAGCGATAGCTCAGTGGGGAGACCAACAGACTGCAATGCAGAGGGTCTCGGGTTCCAACCCACGTCGCGCACCTCTGACTTTCGGAAGTTATATGACTTTTCGAAATTATGTGCGTATTGATTGACAATTATCGCCTGCTCCGTGCCTCGGAGAGCACGTGAAGCCGTCGGTCCCGGCTGCCATGAACATCTATGGCAGTCGTTATTGGGAGAGTGTCGACACAAAAAATCCCACTGGGTCGAAGTGTCACCGATCTGCACTGACAGGCCCCCACATAAGATAAGATAAGATTTGGTCGTCAATGCCAGTGATCATGGTTCAACACACATTAAAAGTGACTTAGAAATAGTTCTTCTGAATCACGCGCAATTCAAGCATAATTCCTATTAAAGAGAGATGTCTTTAAAAAAGAAAAGGCCGAAAAAGGCTACCTACAGAAAATCTACAGAAAACCTTGTGTTGTATTTTTGCAATGAGTAGGATTTCCAAGCGGGAGAGTGTCCCGCTTGGAAATCCTATAGAATTTTATTAGTAGGAGACCAGTAGTTATCTTTATTACTTGCTCGACGCAACATAGTGGCACTTGGAAAGGTTGGCAATACGCCAGTTATACGCGATCTAGCTTACAACATCAGGATTATTAACCTTCATTGCTAACATCAGGCGGTGCCACTAGTTGGCATAAAATAATATGATGGTTATGACTTTTAAGACTGCGCCAAGCGTAAGACGCGGTTGGACTGAATGACAGAGCTCGATATTCAAATCGGCGCGCGGAAGCCATAGTAAAATTGTATGGAGGATTTGAAGTGCTTTTTTGATAAATACGTATCTTTATTGTCAACCAATAACTTAAATATTTGGGACGGACAAATTGTAATATAACTATTTATGTTTCGTTTAAGCTGTAAAATAGGATAGATTTCTACTGTTATAATCTAAAAAATCACTTAATACGAGCTTACCTTTTTGCATTTTTCGTGCAAATTTGCGTAATTTTGTAGGCGAAAATATTAATTATTTAAAGTTTTTAACACGGAGTTATTGTAAACACATCCATTGTTATGGTAAATGTATATTTTATATTTATATTAAACAAAAATTGTTGATTTTATCAACTTAACTGTGACCGCTTGTTTTGGCACATTTCGCTCGGCGCAGTCATAATTCAAAATTTTCCAAGTAATTATTATGTTATAAATTTGTTATTTGGGTTAAGTTCTGAATCTTTATGTCCGTTGAATGTTTGTTAAGTCTCACGAAACACATGGGTTTGCCTAATGGGGATAAGTTATATTTTTAATAGCAAAAAAACAGCTCTGTTTAATAATATGTCTATCATGGACGCTGCCAGGATTACTTTTAGGTAGAAGCATCTGCATCTACAGATTATACTATTATCTGATATAAAATATAGAATAAAACATGTACCCATATTATGTAGATAAATGTAATGTCAAATTCACATCTCGCGGGTATTTGATTGAATACATTTCGCTATTCGAAAAAAAGGAATTTGTCTATGTAATTTCTTTCCTGACAGAGAGGTGCAAGTGCACCCTCTTGCACCCTGCTGCCGGCGCCCATGATGTCTATATTTAGTTCGTTGACAAGTAATTATGTAATGTGAAAGATTTTGTTATGCAATATTTTATGTTATTACATTTAAATATTCTGGTTAGGGTGACTTGTACTTTTGACAATAGAAATAGCAAATGTAATAATTTATGTATTTTTAAATTCTCATTGTAAGATTTTGTATGTCGTTATATTGTATCTTCCCCGACGCTGTGTGTGAGACTAAATCTATATTAACTACATCAATCTACAGTAATGTAACATACTTCTAGAAAAATACATTTCATTTTCTACAATATTAATCTATTCTTATTAAAGATGGTATACTCTCTTAGCCGAGTTGCATACGTTTTAGTAAAATCCCAGTTTTAAGGTTTTTTTTTTTATTTTGCTCGTCAAAATGACCACACTCCACCTGATGGTAAGCAGTCGTGTGGTCTAAGAGCAGTGACCTCCACATCGCCCCCACATTAGCCGAGGCGATGTTGAGGTCTCTACTTTGACGGCCTGAGAATATGCTTTTTCAGGATAGGTACCGCTATGATCTACCTTCATTTCAATTATTGTTTATCATAATACAATACGTAGTAATTAAACTATGATCGCAACTAAGCCCTTAATATCAAACAGTAGATGCGGATTCGATCCTCACACGAGGCAAAAAATTGTGTGATACACAAACAGATATTCCGAGTCCAGGTGTTCTCTGTGTCTGTTGTTTGAATGTTTGTAACGTCTCCCGCGACACAGAAATATATTCAAAAGCGACAGTTTTTTTTAATGAAAGAAGAAAGCATGTATTAGGAACAGTACGGAGCCTGAGATTTAGTCCGACAGATGGCAGGAGTCTCGCTACTTATTACGTTAGACCTAAGCATGCGGAATGTGTACGAAGCACCTCTGTCAAGTCAATAAACATTTTTATAACAATGATTTTATTCCTAATCTTTTAATGCAGTAAAAGTTAAAGAATTGTTATTTTAATCAAATATATTTTAGGTACCCTAAAACAATAAATACACATTTTCATTCATATAATATTGTTACAAATTATTTTAATGTTTTAATGTTTAGCTACTTATGCCGTTGACTGTATTATTGCCAAAATATCAGCTACTAAACGATAGTTCTGTTTAATCCTTGATTCAATTATTTTATTATGGCTGGATACATTTAAAAAATAATTGTGTCTATTGATAATAATTCCAATTAGTTTTTTGTTGATATATCTACCTAATCCCTGTATCAAACGTTATGGAGTGCACGGTTTTTATATTTAGTATCCATTATTTAACGTAAACGAAGTCACAGACAAAGCTAGATATCTCAACTTTGGGATAATCGTAACTAATATTATAAATGCGAATGGGAGCTTGTTTGTTTGTTTTGTACGCTTAACTACTCGACCGATCAGCGTGAAATACGCATAGGTACCTAGGTACACGTTATCAGTGGTACATCACAGAACACAGGATGCGTTTCATTCAGAAAAATTACTGTTTTTGAGGAATGTAATATTATGATGATATTTAATGATAAAATTTACCTAAATTAACACGAATGAAGACGCGGGCAAAATCTAGTAAGTATATCATAAAAAGGACTATTTTACGTAAGATCATGTAACTGTCTATAAGTGAAAAAATTTAGTAATCGTAGCAGTATTTCCAGATAATACTCTACAAACAAACAAACTTTAATATTTATTGTATTATTAGCTATATATTTACATTATTGCGTGAAGAATAAAGCGAGAATTATCGTCCAATTATTTATATTTGATTGCTTGACATTTCGGCCATTTTGCGATGGCTGACTAAGCTGATTACGATCTAGACTAAGCGACTTATAAGCCGTGGTTTTTATACTGAATACTATAAGATTAACATTAAATTGATATAATTAAATTTATATTTTCTACTTACATGTACTTTTTAATAAAAGTAATGGATGCCTTACAAACACGTCACCAAAACAAAAAACCTTATGTTTAAATGACAATCTAGCATAGAACAAAAATGACAACAAAATGTCTATAAAGCATTCTTTTATACGTAATTTGGAAAGGGATTAAATATAATGATCATCAAAAATACTAATTGGTTAGCAAATATTGCACAGCATAACGAGCATATATACGTCTCAAATCACTGCATTCCGTCTCGGAAGTGTAAGGTTATGTTAGGTTCCTTTTTTTAAACCCACCCAAAAATAGGAGCCCCGCGAAGCGGGTCTCCGTCGACTTAGTTTGATCTCTTTAAAGTTTGCTGGCCATGAGTTGCTGATCAATTAGCTATTTCTGCTCACAGATTATATTTTTCTGCTCACAAAAATACCAATACTATGCTAACCATTTAAATAACACCCATTTGGAAATAGGTACCCGCATTTATAGGTGGGTATCTGTATTTTCTTTCTTATTAATAAACTTCTAGACGACGTACCCGTATCAAGATGATTTTGCCGTGCCCGACAGAGTCCATATTCGGTCTTTTATATTATTTTTTGTAACAACATGTAATTACATATGGAGAGCATAAAGCATTGAAAATGAAATTGAAATTGAAAATGAAATTTAAATTGAAAATACACAAAAGTTAGACTTTCAGCAATACAACTATGAACCGCATTCAATTTCGTGCAATAGTTTTTGCGTGATTCGCGAACAAACCCATAGAGAGTAAGACCTATTTAAAAATAAAATTTTGTCTCTTATAGCTGTTACAAAGAGCCCTCACATATTTGTTCTTAAATAACTCCTATATACTGAATAAAGAAGATTTTTTAAGTTAGACCTAAGCAATACCGTTGTGAAAACCGCATTTGCAATTCGGTGCAATAGTTTTTGCGTGATGCGCGCACAAACATACAGACAGAAATACTAGAATTATTGTTTCGCCTTCTATATCTCTTAAAAACACCACACATTATTGTTTTTTAATATCTCCTATGTACAGACATTGATCAGTTCAATTTAATTATATGTATAGATATACAAATTGTGTTATTACATATATAAGCTTAGTAGACTTTATATGTGATTACAATTGTATATTAGTACATAGGCTCAAACATTTATCCTCGAATGGGTGGGTAGTTATTATAATTATAGAATCTAAAGTTAATGCACATTACACAGATAGGTACGACCCTACAAGTTTATGTTTATGACTATATTATCATTGTCTAACAATGACATAGCTATAATCTTGTAAAGAAAGATGATTAAGTTAATTATGTTGAAATACTACATCACTATGGGGCCTGGTTATCTATCACACAGGTTTTTAACCTAGTTTGGAAACCAATCTCCCACTGCTATGTCATCAAAACAGTGTATACTTATTTTTGTCAACTGGGAGAAAATAAATAAATATTATTATTATTATATGAAAATTTTGAAGAGTTAAACCGAGGTGAATCGCACCCACATTCCGCTTATGTTGTTTAGGTATTACTTTGAAACGACTATTGAGATTTATCATTTACTAGATGTGCCCGCGGTTTCATCCCCGTTTATGATTATTGCGCCGCCCTCGTGAGTTGTAACGTGATGTTATATAGCCTATAACCTTCCTCGATAAATAAGCTATCCAACAATAAAATATTTTTTCAATTCGAACTAGAATCAGACAAATAAACAAACAAACTCTTCAGCTTTATAATATGGCTATGTTTAACTTATCACCAGATATAGTAAAATATAACAGTCAAAAATAATAAATGATTACCAAATTGCACAGCAAAATATATTTAAAGAGATCAAAAAATAAGTCGACGGACGGACTCCTATTTTTGGGTGGATTTAAGAAGGAACCTAACATAACCTACCCTTCCGAGACAGAATGCAGTGATTTGAGGCGTATAGGTGCTCGTTATGATATATTTTAGTAAGCATATTTTGCTGCGCAATTACTATTTTTAGTGGTCATTATTATATTTAATCCCTTATAATATTAGTATAGATAAATATAGACATATTATTATATATAGAACTGTTTTCCTGCTTTTAAAAAGATAACTTATTCCCATTCGAACTGAAATAGTTTGCTTAGAAATTTGGATGTGCAAATCCGTTGAAGTTAAAATTTTGTTAGTCTTAATTAAGTAAGTTAGTTAGTTTAAAATTGTAAATATAGTTTACAACAAAATAAACAAAGACAAACCCGTGTGTCGCGGGGAAACTTACAAACATTCAAACAACAGACACAGAGAAGACCCAGGTACGGAGGTCCAGCCCAAATAACCGATTTATGAATATTTAATATGCTATTAACTACTGTTCCCTACTGCTACTAAAATATATAAACCGAATAACGAAGCAAAAAATAAAAGTCTTGTACAAACCGGGAATTGAAAACGGGACATTACAATTATTAGTTTATGAATCCACCTGCTGATTATATTTATTCAAGCTTAGAACGTTTGGTAAATACGACAGCTTACTGACATTCTTATTTAATAGTCTAAACTGGCACTGAACCTGAAAGAGACCCTCATATGTTACAGGGGTTTAAAAATATAAAGTTGGCGCTTTGTATGAAAAAAATCGGCAAACTTATATTACGGTTCTCATACTAACTATTTCATCAATAATTTTCGAATGGGCAATTCAAATTCTATGTTTTTCATGAATATGTTACTTAGGCCATAGTGGTTTGTCTTAGATTAACAAAAACATGAACCATCATGTAATTATGGCGGATTGAAACAACGAATACGTGTAGACACTAAGCGATATAACATTCAATACAAAATAAAAGGATATTGATATTTATTATTAATAATACATGTTATTAATATATTAACCTATTCTCAAAATATAAATGAATTTATAAAATAACTATTTACAAACCACAAAAATTAGATTTAAGACACCTAAATGCCGCTAAAGACCTAATATAACAAACACATCTACGAACTGACAAATAATTATCAACAAAATTATACATTTACAACAATTAAACTTCATAATGAAACCCCTGTAATACCTATTATAAAAGAAGAAATACCTATGCATTGTTTAAGAGGACCAAATTCATTTGACACGTCAACAAGAAATTATAAAAATTAAATAGAGACCAAAAACCGCCCAAAAGAGTATGCAAGTGAGATTGTACTGTTTTCTAATTGATATGATTCTGAGACAAATCAATTCCATCATTAATCCTCATCTTAAATTATAAATATTGATTATTAATAAGTTTAACACGCATTAAATTTTAAACAAAATATATTATTTATATTTAAATGAATTTAATTTTCTCGCGGTTAGATGGCATTCGTTTCTTTTCTGGTATGTAGCGAAAATCTCGATCACGTAAAACAAACTGTGTAAAAAAAAGATTTTAAGCCGAAGTAGATATCGTTTGAAAAATAGATATTAAAATACAATTATCACTAATCCATTTTAAAGATAAATAATAAACTTACATGATTTAAAATGTTTCAATATCAAATATATTTTTATAGTCCAAAATGTTACTTAAAGCATTGCACATTTTATTTTGATTGACTCTTCCTAACGCTACTAGTAAATGTTCTTATGCAAACGTACTATTTGTATTGATCGACAACTGAATGAAATTAATATTTTTATTGTTAATTACTAGATATCAGTTTGAAAACTGTAAACAAAGTACAATTAAGACAGTTGTTAACGTTAGAAATACCTATCTATTTCTTACAAAAACTCAAAGATTACTAAGTATTTAAAGTAATTCCTCGCTTTTAATACTCTTGTTTAAGGAGTTTCTATGAAAATATATTTCATAATAATATAAATAGACCAATGACACCTACTAAGTGAGATATTTTTAAATAATACAAATACTTATATACTAATCAAAACGATACCTAATAACGGTGTTAATAATCCGTGTTAATTTTTAAATTTATGAACAAATAAAATTGGAGTACTTAAGACAAACAAACTGTTACTTAAATAAGGAAAATATGTATCTATGTTATATTATCAAATAAAGAAATAAGTTGTAAAGAAATTTTTAAATAAGCAGATTTGGTTCATTACATCGCCTATCTAATAGGTATAAGTTTTGTTTAAGCATTTGTACAAAATATATGCTGAATGAAACATATCAAATTATTTAGTCCATTTGTTGCTTCTGATAATCAAAATACAACATAATTAAAACGTCATCCACGTTAATATCACGATAAATAAAAAACGGTTAAATCCATAATCGTCCGCTAACAAGAAGGTTGGGCGTTTCATTCTAATATGACAACCGAGATATCTAACCGCCGTAATAAATTAAACTTTAAAAAAGGACACCGTGCCTTTCAAGGACAAACAGTTAATAACTATTGTTATTATATTTTTATTGTTGTATGAACATTTAAAAGTATATACGTACTTATAACCAACAGTTTCCGTCCACAGTTAAACTAACAGTTCTATGACTCTAGGCCTATATTCTGCCAAAGCTAATCTACTTTAAAACCGTCAAAACATATCTCTTACAGCATTTCCATGGATAAACATGTGTCCGCCGCCTATCGTAATAAATAATTTATCATAGATATATTAATTACACATAATTATGGAACAACATCACTATACAAGGTGACAGTGAGAGTGGTCAGGTACAAACCTTCAGTATAGCGACACTTAACACCTACATAGAAGTATCTACACGCTCAGAGTACCTATAACTAAAAGCTGATATGATAAATAAAATCTATATTTAGTGGTAAAATAGTAGCATTCATAAATATTTAGGTAAGTAAATGCTTCTCGTGTCGAAGCGAAGTTATCGCGCGAAGTATTCTCAAATAAATAAAATCTACGGAGGAGTATAACGCGAAATAATACGTAAAATGAACCCTGTTGCACCTTGAGAGCGAGTGACACCGTAGAGCACCGTACGTACCTGGGCCCGAGCACTGCACAGCACACAGCGACACGCGTGTCACACACCACGACGCAGCTCTACCGAGGAGAACATAACTGAGTACGAGTCACTGAGCGTCCTGCCGCACGCGCGCGCCGCTACTCCTCGTCCACGTTGATCTCCGAGTCGGCCGAGTCCTCGTCGTACGTAGAGGAGGAGGCGAAGCCCTGCCCCAGCAGCGCCGAGCGGTTCTTGGCGGCGGCGGCGCGGTCCCGCTGCCGCCGGTTCTTGAACCAGTTGCCGACCTGCGTTGGCGTCAGCCCCGTCGCCGCCGCCAGCTCGCGCTTCTTCGTGGGGTTCGGGTATGGGTCCTGCAGGTACCACTCGCGCAGTAGCGAGCGCGTGCGCTCCTTGAAGCAGTGCGTCTTCTGCTCGCCGTCCCAGATGGTGCGTGGCAGCGGGAACTTCTTGCGCACGCGGTACTTGTCCACGGGGCCCAGCGGCCGTCCGCGCAGCCGCTCCGCCTCCTGGTAGTGCGCCTCGAGCCACAGCGCCTGCAGCTTCGCGTGGCTGGACCGCTGGAAGCGGTGCCGCTCCAGGATAGAGTACAGCTCCCGGTGGCGGCCGGCGTGGAAGGCGACGACGGCTCGCGCGCGCAGCACGGCCTCGCAGCGCTCCAGCTCAGCCACGTTGGGGTGCGCCACGGGCAGCGACCAGAGGAAGCGCGCCAATCTCTCTACATCTCCACTTTCTTCTAAGGTTTCGCAAACGGTAGCGACCTGCGCTGCGCTGAAGCTGAGCGTGGGCAGCGGCAGCAGCGGAGTCGGCGCCGCCAGCTCGACGGCGGGCGGCGGCGGCGGGTCGGCGCAGGCGGCGGGCTCGGCGGCGCGCTCGGGCGCGGCGGGCCCGCGATGCGCCTCCAGGATGCGCGCGTGCAGCGCCGCCGTGGCGGCCTCGTCCCACGAGCCGCGCATCGGAGCGAGTGTGCGCGCTGTGCGGCGCGCCCCGACTCGCGCCCGCGCCCGCCGCTGGGGGCGGGCCGGCGCGCCGCCGATTGGCTATCGCTTACGGCGCGGGAGGCTGTGCGGCCAATAGCGCGCGCCGCGCCCGGGGGGCCGGATAGCTTACAACCGCGTATCCGCCGGGCGCGTTTAACGAGGGCGGCGGGGCGCGGCCCCCCGCGCCGCCATGATCCGTCACGCACACCGCCCCCCTCCCCCTCCGTCCCGAGCCTCCGCTCGCCACCTCCTCTATCGATTACCTGCAAACCTGCAATTAATAGCCTCCATACAACAATCCGGGTGGATTACACGCTAGTGTTTGTCCTGTGTGTCGCGCTCGATAAAATAATTATTTAGCGCGTCATTTGCATACTTAGTCGTACGTCGATCACGGGACGGACGCCGGTGTACCCCTCTACTGTAACTCTAACAAACATTTACCTTCACACATACCTACATACCGCCGGCAGATGATCCTTGCTGGACCGATTTATACTTATAAATAAAATGTAGAGTCTCTAAATAATTGATACTTACAATTTGAGTCTCTAGTGACTCTACCATAGGTATAAAACAATTCACGATAGGTCTCTACCTAGCTGTAGGAACATATCGCTAGTATCAAGCCGTGTCGGTCGGGTTACACCCGAGCGAGATTTCAGCGTGAAAGCCTCCCGAGTGTATTAAGTTATTGAACGGCAAACCACACCCTGTAACGGTACACAGGTGGCACCCCACGCCCACTCCCAGCCGTGGGGTGAGAGCCCACGGCGCGACATTACGTATTGTCATCGTGTACGCTTTTTATCTACCACTATTAATATTAGTGGAGAAATGTATTTTTCTTTGTCTTGTTGGAGAATTGTTTTTCGCGGTGGTTGTTTGAAAATGGATGGGTAGAGATAGAAAATCAGGACGTTGGTGAGTAGGCATATTGAAGGATTTAGATTTTATATTAAGGCACGGATGTCAAAGTGTTTTGAATAGCACCCAATGTGTTGTATTACGTGTTCAATAATACAACACATTCGGGTTTGAAGCTCGAATTGCTTGGAAGACCTTGTGTTTAGTCTTTGTATAATAAGGTGTCTTTCTAAACACTTAAAATAGGTACATACCTAGGTATTCTAAGAGAACTGTTTAAGTGCTTACCTATAGCTAAAAAGTTACTACGAACAAAACAATTACATATAGGTACATTCGTAATGCAGATGTTTGCGGTTTTTGATGTTAAGAATCCCTATGCGCCATTTTTAGTTTTATAAAAACCATATTGTTGGAGTTACATTGATGTATAAATACTGTATTACATATATCTGTAACAACTGTTAGTGAACCTTAATTAAATAAATAAATAAACGATACCTATCGTGAAGTTATGGTTTTGATTTGATTGGATCACGTTTAAAGCGAAACTTTTACCAATAGATTTAAAAAAATACATTTATCCAAGATTACCTACATAGTTTAAAAAATACGTTACCTTATCGTCAGTGGCCTGCGTTGCGTTTTAAAATAAGATATGAGTATTTTTAACAACAAACGAAGGTAAATCAATAATGTTCTCTATTTATACCTTAAGAGGATACACTGAAAAAATGCACTAACTTTCGTCTAATAGTATAGGACTATGAGAAGACCAATTAATCTAGAATTTTGATATTGGTAAATTGATGTCTTTAACTAGAATTTCCTAGCTCAAAAACACGATATTGTGATTTTGACTCGATCATAATTATTTTCGAAAACACCTCTGAAAAATTACTATTTTTGAAATTTAGGTAGTTACACTATCATTATGCTTAGGAATTACTCAAATATATTCGTAACATCAATATTAGTAATTTGCTAGTTTATTATTTCCATAATAATAAGTCAAATATTTGCGTACATGAACATGGATGTTTGTCTTGGTCTGGGTGTTTCTATATATAATATGTAAGTATTTACCAAAAAAAAATGTGTATATGTACCCTATGTTTATCCATTGTCTAGTACCCATAGTATAAGCTCTGCTTAGTTTGGGTTAGATGATGGTGTTGTGTGTATGTGATAGAATATTATTATTATCTATTATTATTTAGCTGATATAAAGATACTGCAACTGCTTATCGTGACCTAAAATATATCTAGATACCTATTTATGAAAACTGATACCTATAACTACCTATATAGGTATTATTAGGTAAACTTTTCGTAAGTCATTGCTGAATCCAGTCTCCAGTCAGAGTGTTGTGGTTCAATCTTCGTACGGCACTAAAATATGTGAGGCGCTCATAGCCAGTTGCACTCACTGATCGGTAAACGATTAGCGAGATTAAGCAAAGTTGGGTGCGGTCAGTTTATAGATGGGTGACCGCTTAGTGGTATTTCATCTGAGCGTCTCCGTACTTCGGAGGGCACGGAAAAAGTCGGTCCCGGTTGTTGTCAAATTGATAGCAGTCGTTAAGCCATGTCAGAGGCCTACGGGCGCTTGAACAACTCTTGACAACAGGTTGGCCACTAACCACACGAAAAGAACAAGAAGACTAAAATTTGTGTGGCGTACAAATAACCCTACGAAGTTTAGATACTGTATATGTCTATTTCAAAGCTTGTAAAGTACCATAAGAATTATTTCTTGTGTGAAAGTTGTATTTTTAAACAAAATATTAATTATATTCAACTAAGTCCAACATATTGGTTGGGTTTACGTTTTTAATCGTACCCACCTGATGGTAAGTGGTCACCGTAGCCTATGGACGCCTGCAACACCAGAGACATCACTTGCGCGTTGCCGACCCTTTAAGAAAGGAAGGGGTGATTGGGCCTCCGGCACTCTCACTCACCGAACGAAACACAACAGTAGGAACAGTGCTATTTCACGTCGATATTTTGTGAGAGGGTAGTCCTTCCCTGGTCGAGCCAACCCATTCATGCTGAAATCAGCGAGGCTCTACTACTTACATCCAAAATAAATAAGTAAATAGTGTTCCATAAATAGTCGTTTCCAAGTCTGGGTGTCCGTTGTTTGAATGTTTATAAAGACCCCCACGGCACAAGAATAATTCTTAGTGCAGAAGTAGTCTTTAAAAAAAAGCAATATAAAAAAATAAACAACATTTCGTCGCATTTACTTATAATATTAGTTAGGGTTAGGATTATAAATGCAATGTGAAAGTAGGAAGTGTAGGTTGTATTTATATATTTTATACATGTTATTTATTTTGTAAATAACATTCAGTTAAGTTTACAAAGACCCTTGACAAAAGGCTAGTGCGATCACAGTTTAAAAAAAAAGGTTTCTCGGTGTAATTTGGCAAAGCTCGGGTCCGTCCGTCCGGCAGGTGGCGCCAATAATCCCCCACACAATCTCGCGTTAATGAGAGATCGTGACTTTCATTGTGTTACCAATCAGGGATTGGATAATAACAACTCCGTTTTATACAAGTAAATACATTTTAGTGATTTGGAATGTTTTGATAGGATTCCATTGTATGCAGATATTAAATTATCTTCTAAAACAACGGCTAGTAGATATAGTTTTTGTATTGTATCTAAATTTTTATCATGTCATGTAATATGCTAAACAAACCATATCTATACAAGGTATGGTTTGTTTTAATTTATAGTATCTACTAATTTAAGTCTTATTCTCGTATGCGGAACCTATTAACCTATTTTTTATTATAACGACAATATTTATAATGCCCGATTTAGACAATCAATCTATGTTTGTTAATACAAGTAATTAATATTGTCTGGTAGAGTGATGTGAGCGTGAACATGGCGCGATGATCACGAAGTCCCAAATATGATAACCAGACCGGTCAAAGTGATATTAGATTTTCTATAAATAAATTGTCACCTCGCAATTCGCAACAAATGTGTCTAATACATCTCTACCTATATATACACTATAATATATATACACTAACTCACTATAAATACTTATTATAATATAATATTCTATCACATACACACAACACCATCTAGCCCAAATTAATATGGTCCTCTGAAGATCAGACAAAAAGAAAAATATTTCATCCGAATTATAATAATAATATTCTATCACATACACACAACACCATCTAGCCCAAACTAAGCAGAGCTTGTACTATGGGTACTAGACAATGGATAAACATAGATAAATATATACTTTTTTTTTTGTAAATACATACATATTATACATAGAAACACCCAGACCAAAACAAACATCCATGTCCATGCACACAAATGTTTGACTTGTGCGGGAATCGTACCCAATTACCATCTGAGTTTACTAAAAGATATTTAATTAATTATTACATACAAACCTTGGCTTAATTTGTATGAAATTAAGCAGCTTTTGAGTATTGCCGAAATAAATTAAAAGGCCCAAATCGAAGCTAAAAGTCATTTACGCATTTAGGTCCCAAAGTAACACTAATAAACGTCAAAGTTTTGTGGTTAGTGAGTATACTTCAGTTATTTTTTTTTTGGTTAAGACTACAGTAATTGAACCTCCATGGTGGTTTCGGGAATCGAACCCGCGAACTCAGGTTGGCACCTCTACGCCATCGAGGCCGTCATACTATGTATCTATAGATTTTATTACACGATGTACTTCTCTATGTAGTTAATAGCAAAATGTTGTCTAGTGCATGTTGCAGGTTCGATGGCAACTTACATCTAAATATATTACCTAAAACCAAACATCTGTTTGAGTATAACGTATACCAACGAGATGGGTGTAAAAACCCAGGATTCAACCTCTTCGTTTTCATGTGACCTTGTGACCCTTATATCTCGGGGATCTTTTGACCCCCAGGGCCCATATTCAAACTCGATCGAGGTAAGGTGTCTGCACACCAAGTTACAAGTCAATCGTACCTACTGCTGGGCATGATGCCCACTGTTGCGTATCATGTCTACTGTTGGGCATCATATCCACTGTTGGCCATCAGGACCATTGTTGGGTATCATGTCCATTGTTGGGCATCATGCCCACTGTTTGGCATGTTGTGTTGCAAAACACAGCACAAGACAAAACTCGACAGCAAACAGCAACAACCAACTCGAATCAGCACACCAACACTCTGCATATAAATGAAGCCATTTTGCTATTTAAAATACATGTGACCTTGTGACCTCTATATCTCGGAGGTCTTTTGACCCACAGAGCCCATATTCAAACTCGATCGAGATACAACCTCAAGGTGTCTGCACACAGAGTTACAAGTCAACCGGTCGAGTGGTTCCGGAGCTATGCCTGTCACTAACAGACAGACACACAGACCCACAAAGTGTTTTCATTAACCTCTTCGACCACGGGGAGTGCTCTGAAGAGTTATTCCACCTTATCCCGCCCTCCCCTTTCCTATCCAGAACAACGCGTGCTGGGCTCAGATGCCATCCTTACACGGTAGAGTCGACTAGAGCGCGTACCAACAAGTTTGGGTCCTCATACCTCTGCCGAACGACCAAGGCATGGAATTCTCTGCCAAGGCACGTGTTTTCCTTCTTCCTTCAATCCTGGGACCTTTAAGCGGGGCGTGAAAAAGCACCTTCTCAGGCCGTCAAAGTAGAGACCTCAACATCGCCTCGGCTGCTATGATGCGGTGTGGAGGCCACTGCTCTTAGACCACACGACTGCTTACCATCAGGTCGAGTGTGGTCATTTTGACGAGCAAAATAAAAAAAATCTATTAATCTGGTTGAAATGATTCTTTCGAGAGTTGTGTTTCGACTTTCGACACATGTTTTGCAGAACAATTTACATACCTATTAATAATGATAATATCTATCTGCCCATTCTATTTCAGCTATAAAAACGTGAGTCTATATAGGTATGTAGTAGAACACCTTAAAATCTCTTACCACAAAGCTATTTGAGATCAATTAGTCGTACTAGTTCACAGATCATACGGATGATCTGACTTTTAACTCTCTAAAGGTACCTATCCACTATGTACGAGCCCCAACTGTGCTCCCCGTACCTGTAACTGCTCGTCAGTACGTACAACTTAACAAGAAACGTGCATGCTTCATAAATTGCATTTAAACACTGAGCGGACATATCGTCGTCGTATCCAATATTAAAACAGTTGCAGGATGATCATGGTGGATAAACAACTTTAAGATGTCCAAAATTATGAACACGAACAGACAGACAAGTCATTAGTTGTAAAAACATCCATTATAATGTTGCTGGAACACCGATTATGTTTAACATGTAGAGTTTTAAGACATGACAGATATTTTAATGTTTTTTCCTCATCACTTACTGGATCGAATGACGCATTGGTTTAAGTACACCTCGTCAGCACTACGGCCGTGTGTGTTCTGGGTTCGATCTTCATACGAGACAAAATTATGTGATTTCTTGGTGACTGTAGTTTGAATGATCGTAAAGCCCCTTTAAACAAGGATTATTTGTAGTGAGATGTTGTCTTTATCAAAACGCTATTAAATATATTTCTTGAACACCTCGCTATCTTAAAAGTTGTGTAAGAAACTTTTCAATCAGCGGCTCTAAACTGAAGTCCATTTATACGGATTATATTTCGGAGCCAACCATCTCGCTCCTTCATTGCGCTGCTTATAAATACCTACCTATAAGTACATAATAAATAAACTTTACAATATTTAAAAGATACATACATAAACTCACGGCTCTGTCTCCTAAGGGGCTGGCAGAGATGTATTACAGCTCAGCGGCCTCGATGGCGTAGTGGTTAGTGTAACCGACCGGTTCGATTCCCGCACAAGTCAAACATTTGTGTTCATGAACATGGATGTTTGTCTTGGCCTGGGTATTTCTATGTATAACATGTATGTATTTACAAAAAAGAGTATATATGTATGTTCATCCATTGTCTAGTACCCATAGTACAAACATCGTTACTGCGCCGCCCTCGTGGGTCGTAGCGTGATGTTATATAGCCCGTAGCCTTCCTCGATAAATAGGCTATCCAACACTAAAATAATTTTTCAAATCGAACCAGTAGTTCCTGAGGCTAGCGCGTTTAAACAAACAAACAAACAAACTCTTCAGCTTTATAATATTAATAATAATATTCTACCACATACACACAACACCATCTAGCCCAAACTAAGCAGAGCTTGTACTATGGGTACTAGACAATGGATAAACATACATATATACTTCTTTTTTTGTAAATACATACATATTATACATAGAAACACCCAGACCAAGACAAACATCCATGTTCATGCACACAAATGTTTGACTTATGCGGGAATCGAACCCGCGACCTCAGGCGTGGCAGTCGGTTACACTAACCACTACGCCACCGAGGCCGCTGACCTGTAATACATCTCTGCCAGCCCCTTAGGAGACAGAGCCGTGAGTTTATGTATGTATCTTTTACATATTGTAAAGTTTATTTATTATGTACTTATAGGTAGGTATTTATAATATTAGTATAGGTTACCTTTATTTCTAACTATGATTTTAAGGTCTTACGTAATAGATCGTGAGCCTATTACCGTTACGGGCACAGTTCCAGAGATCAGGCTACAGATAAAGAAAAACTCTATTTTATGTACTTTTTCAATCTATTTCTTTACCAAATTTTGTCAAAAGTTGAATAGTGGTTTATGTATGAAAAAAAAACACACAGACTTTCGCTTCAAAATAATTAGGTTACTAGATTTGGCTCACGGTTTCGCTCACCTTAATCTAGATATAGTCAATTATATTTATGTGATATTTCATGATAATCTGTCGAGTAGTTAAGACGTGAAACAAACAAATAAACAGACAAACAAACACACGCCAGTATCAATTAGAATATATTTTTTGTTAAATGTCGCTCCGTTCCCTAAAAGTAATTTATTGTTTTTAGAGCAGATTTTATTTTCTGTGATTTTACCTGAATTAAACCAATAACATTTCAGACACGGGTATCGTAGATGAGACCTTATTAATCGAATAGTAATAGATAGACGTTTACCTAAATAGATCAATTAAAAAAATGAAATATTATGCTAAATCAATCTTCGCACCTAAATATATTTCCCTACCCACACCACACTAAAAAATCTCTATTTGATTACTTACACAAATGTATTACATGAAATATTGTCATTGTTGGGGGTAGGCAGAGAAGCAGGTATACAAGCCGGCTCGCGATAAATCATAGTAATGGAGGACCCTGTTGTGGCAATCACGAGATGCGCTCTACTGGGACCATGACCTCGAAAATAACGAGACATTATAATTATTAATTTTATTATTTACTTTTATGCCTTCGAAATGGAAACGCATATAATTGTAATATAAAAATATGCTACAACGCCCTCTGATCAGTATGAGAAGTTTTAGATCACGTTCTACCACGCTGGTCCAGTGGGGGTTGGCAGACTTCACATATCTTCGAGAACATTATGGAGAACTATCAGACATGTAAATTTCCTCACAATGTTTTTCACCGCTGTTAAAGCGAGAGATAATTATCAATTTAACAGAAACTCATACCGGGATAAACGGTAGGCTTTGTAGACATACTTCCGCCACTGACGAATAAAGCCCAAAATAATAGCCGCGCTGGTATATCGGACTTTTTCATGAAGGACAATTATTATTATACTATACCATACTTTGGATCCGTTAAGTCTATGTTTGTAAAGTTTCTCGCGACACAAAGCTTGACGATTAGTTGCACATTTGTCTTTAAATAAAATTGCCGCCTATCCGAATGAAAAGCTTCATCCAAATTTATTTAGCAGTATGTTCACAAACTTTTACATTTATAACCGTGTCTTTTAGTGTAGGTACCCAATCTTGTATATCTTTTGTTTTTATTTTTAAATTTATCATGTATCCTTACTTTTTTTCTTTAACTCTTGTGTTTAGAAGTTTAAGCTTATGTAAACTTACACGTGTGTACTGTATACTGCAAATGTTGTGTACAAATGTAACTGGATGTCAGATTTACTCATTGTGTACTATTAAGACTATTATTTGTATATGCTAATCTGTTATCTGTTTTTGTACCTACTGAATAAAATTAAAATAAAATAATATTAGTAGGACACTATTGCCTCTTGTGCTAACTCATTGATGACACGTATAAGTTTGCAATAATTGTGAGTTCCGGTATCTTTAGATATTAATTTTCTTGGAGTTTATAATTTGTTTGGCAGATGATTTTAATTTCGCGTCCATTGACGTATGACCAGAAAATCATAACAGTCTCTGTACTTTCACAATGATGAAACCCAATTAAACTTTGCCTGTCACGGGAATAGAACTCAGTACCTCACGACCGCACACAAATAAATAGCGCGAACTTATAAACTAAGGTATTATTTTCAATAATAATTATTGTATAATTGTATTATATCTTTTATATATTGTAACAAATCCTACTTTATCCAAAATACTGGTCACCATTCCTCCAAGACCACACCCCCTAAAGATTTTATATGATCCAAACAAAGACGAGCGCTGAAAGGGGCCCGTATCGATCGCCCACCCCCCTCGGGGGGGCCTGGGCTCGCTACCAATACTCCCGCGACACCGAGTACTTACACTTGTACATCAACTACAGTTACGGGAAGTTGAGTTTGATACTACTATATCTTATAATTGACCTCGTTTTTCATTTATGTGGTCGGCTACTGTTATTGCACCGAGTGTGGGTTCGAATTCCACACGGGATAAAAATTTGTGTGATCCACAAATGGTGGTTTCGAGTCTCGGTGTTTTTCGTGTCCATTGTTTAAATGTTTGTTAACTCCCCGCGGTGTAGAATTTATACCTAGTGCGGGAGATCTGTAGAATAGAAGAAATATACTTTCAGCGGTAGTGAATGCGACCGGTCTCTATGAGATCTCGGATTCGATGCTCAGGGCAGTCAACGTAAGTTTCCTTTCAAGATATTCTCAGTAGCAGTACCTACTGTACCCAAAAGAGCAGCGATAGCTCAGTGGGAAGACCAACAGACTGCAGTGCAGAGGGTCTCGGGTTCGAGCCCACGTCGCGCACCTCTGACTTTCGGAAGTTATATGACTTTTCGAAATTATGTGCGTATTGATTGACAATTATCGCCTGCTCCGTGCCTCGGAAAGCACGTTAAGCCGTTGGTCCCGGCTGCCATGAAAATCTATGGCAGTTGTTATTGGGAGAGTGTCGACACAAAAGATCCCACTGGGTCGAAGTGTCGCCGGTCTGCACTGACTGGCCCCCACATAAGATAAGATAAGATACTGTACCCAATAAACGGCAATAAGCTCGCCCGCTACCTGGAACCTAAATATAGCCAAGAAAATGAATGGAAAACTTCTGGAAGGCAGAAGTTTTTCATCCATTTTCTCTGGAGATAAGGTGCGAGGTTACTTGATTTTTTTTTATACAACCCCTGCGATTGTTATAATTTCTATGTCGCGGGGCAGTTTACAAACATTCAAACAATGGACACAAAGAACAACCATTTGTGGATCACACAAGGTTTTGTCCTGTCCCGGGGAATGGTATCGAACCCACAACACCCGGCGTAGTGGCAGTGGGGAGGCGACCATTTAAACTAAAACGTCCATTACGCATCCTGACATTGTACCCTAAATGAATAAATAATTCTGAGTTTGACTTGACTTCGAATAAACTAATCTAAGTATAGCTTAATATCCTTGAAATCTTCCAAAATGTTTTAAAATAACTTTAAGTTTCACAAACAACCGCCCATCAATCTCGAAAGTAAAATCAAACAACACACGTTGTCAGACATCCTAAAATATTTCCTAAAAGCAATCACCATTCTGCCGACAAACAATACGATGAACTATAGACACCATACGACTTCCATCGGCTCACAATGGACCATTCCCTCCACGAATCTCTTCGTATGAAGAGTTCACTTCTAACATCGAAACGGCAAAATAATAAAATACCAAAACTGTACACAATATGCTATTTTGCATTTGTAAATTTGAAAGTAAAATCTTTTGAGCTACTGTGTCGCAACTTAGTTGACAAAATCTACAATTCGTAAAGAAAATCACGTTCAAATCTCGACTATATAGTCTTGGTTTAACCCTACAAATGCGATAGGTGGTAACTTTCGAGCGGCACGGGTAACTTTGCCTTTCAAACAATAGATAATACGTCATGAGCGCAGTTTACGGTCGAGAGGTATCGCTAGCGGTTTGACACATCGCTTAGCGAATATGATTTGTGTAGGGTTAAAATTCTTGGATATGAGTGATCGTTCTGCTGGTTGTCTGTTTGGGTCGTGCTAGCGTATATTGTGGCCTGTAAGTAATTTACACGGAGGTTTAGAAGTTTATCTCGTAAAATCTAAACTGTTGATTAAAAATATACACGGATGGTGTACTGGTTTATGTGGTGACCTTACCACTGTTAATGAGGCAAGTATTGCTAGTTCGATGCCCATACGAGACAAATCTGTAGTGCTATAATTAGATGGCTTCAAAAAGGACGTTAAAAGGTTTTTACAAAGTCGACAACGCGCAAGTGATGCCTCTGGTGTTGCAGGCTACGGTGACCACTTACCATCAGGTGGGCCGTATGATTGTTTGCCACTTTAGTAGTATAAAAAGAAAATAGATGTGGCAATGAGGGCTATCGCGCTTGGTTTGACCCCTAGAGGTGCTAGTGGATGCTAAGGTCTAGACGTCAAACTTTACAGTCACTTCAACAGTAACCATAGAAACCAACAATTATTACGGCGAAATACGGCTTTTGACAGCAGCTGTGACAGTGTTGACAGGACCTTACTCGCTAGTGGCGCCGCCTGGTGAGCACAAAAACGACAGCCCTCATTCAATTAATTGTTTACCCATGTAGTGTTTAAAGAAGTTATAAGTTCGAATCCAAATGATTGTAGACGTGTATCCGCTTCTAAAGCTAAAATTAAGCAGTGTTATCCACAAGTGGATATTAGTTTGTTTTTTTTTTTATACTACTAAGGTGGCAAACAAGCATACGGCCCACCTGATGGTAAGTGGTCACCGTAGCCTATGGACGCCTGCAACACCAGAGGCATCACTTGCGCGTTGCCGACCCTTTAGGAAAGGACGTGGGGAGGAAAGGGAGCGGGATGGGGGAAAGGGGGTGATTGGGCCTCCGGTACTCTCACTCACCGAACGAAGCACAACAGTTATAGGACTACTGCTATTCTACGTCGATATTCTGTGAGAGGGTAGTCCTTCCCCGGTCGATCCGGCCCATTCATGCTGAAGTCAGCTAGGCTCTACTACTCAAGAAATTGTGTTTTCAATGTTTATAAAATGCCTCACGATGCTGGAATGATTTCGTTTAATTTATTTAATATTCTTCTTTAATTTAAAAAGAAATCTCTCGCACTAGTAATACTAGTAATACTCCTGTCTCGGGGCTCTTTACAAACATTCAGACAACGAGGACAAAGAACACCCAGACCTGGAACAACTATTTTTGGATCACAAAGTGGATTGCCCACTTTCTATACACACTTTGGCCAATCGTGGACAAGTCATTTAGCTAATAATATGAAATCTATTAAATACTACACATCAGTAAAAAGGAGAATATAAACCTAGTTTTGTATCAGACTTTATATTTAGATAGGTCTCTATATGTTATTGAAAAGGGTAGTTAATCAAATAAAGCAAGATATTTTTCATGAATATATTATTAATCAGACTCATATGTAACTGAGCAAGTAGATTAATGTGCTCTTGATACCTTGCCCAGCCTAAAAACCATATTATGGTCATTATGTGAGCGCAGCAACCCACTGTTCTACGGCCCACTATGTTTTGTTTATATGTTTTTTCTTGAGATTACACAAAGATTTTTAAAATAACATAAACGAAAAATAAATAAAAATATTTATGAATTTATTTTTTTGATAACATCGTGTCCACGGATGGCCAAAAGTGGACAATGTCCTTTTTGTTCGTTGTTTGGCTCAAACCCACAACATTCGGTGCAGGGAATGGAAAGGCGACCACCTAACTCACTATACAACCCCGAAAAGTTTAAAAAAAGCAACGATCCAGCATCACAGGGCACACTAATTTTGAATTTAGCACAACAATAAGATCCTTATCAACAAAAGTCAAAAGCTAATGAGCTATCAATGTCCACCTACACATAACGCGTCACTGCACTAACCCCGCGCACGACCGCATAACAAGAATACCAAAAATGAAAGTAACAAACTGCCTCGATCACAGGGAACGTAACCCTTGCCACGGTTAGTTACCGACAGGGTTAAGTGTAATCGCACATAAAATCACCCGGAGTGCAGTTAAATGCGTTTCAATGGCTCGTTTGGGACTTCAAAGTCCAATTTATGGACTAGTAACATTGTTTTTGATGGTAATAGGGGTGTGGCGAATGACTTTTTTACTATTTACTAAGGTTTCTTGAAGGCCATATTTATTATTTTCACATATTATTTATATTTTTTATTTCTTATTTATTTAAAAATCCTAACTCTAACTAATATTAAAAATGCGAATTGTGAGTTTGTTTGTTTGTTACGCTTTCACGCCTTAACTACTAAACTGATCATTAAGAAATTATCGCATACAAGTTGTCAGGAGAACAGAAAAAGACCTATGCCTTTTATCCAGAAAAAAAGTACTGTTCCCGAGGTATAGAAGTTTAAGTCTAAATTAACGCAAGCGAAGTCGCAGGCATATTATCCATAGACCAATCTCCATGTATTGTCTTGCTTTTTTTGTCATCTCTATTTATTAGAGAATGAATATAGTCTGAAAATCTTATTCTTATTTTATGTGGGGGCCAGTCAGTGCAGACTGGCGACACTTCGACCCAGTGGGATTTTTTGTGTCGACACTCTCCCAATAACGACTGCCATAGATGTTCATGGCAACCGGGACCAACGGCTTAACGTGCTCTCCGAGGCACGGAACAGGTGATAATAATTGTCAATCAATACGCACATAACTTCGAAAAATCATATAACTTCCGAAAGTCACAGGTGCGCGACGTGGGTTCGAACCCGAGACCCTCTGCATTGCAGTCTGTTGGTCTCCCCACTGAGCTATCGCTGCTCTAATCTGAAAATACAATTAGATTTTTATAAGGAGTTTGTTGTTTACCATGTAAGACAAGTATAAAAATCTTAACTATTCATACATAAACTCACACTTGTTCGTATTTGGGGGCAGGCAGGAGTGTAGCACATCCAGCCTCGTGCTGCTATTAAGAATTTTCTAAAACACAAACTTTTTATTTAGCTACAAAATTAATGACTTTGCACGGATTTAGTATTATCTTGAAAGAAATCTAGACATCTGGTATTATCTTGAAAGCCTCGAGGCTTATTAGCCATAAGTAATTCGAGCTGTTATATTTAAGCAGATATTTGCGGTATCTGCAAATTATCTTAAATTCTTAAACTCTTACTGTTTAATTTGTTAGAATTTCCGAAAATCTTCTGAATTTTTTTGTAATTTTTATCATATAATTCATGGATGCCACTATACTATCCATGAACATAACCACTCTTTAATGGTATTTGTTATGAATGTATAACTAATAAATAATACTAAATCCGTGCAAAGTCATTAATTTTGTAGCTAAATAAAAAGTTTGTGTTTTAGAAAATTCTTAATAGCAGCACGAGGCTGGATGTGCTACACTCCTATCTAACCCCAAATACGAACAAGTGTGCGAGATGGGTGTAAAAACCCAGGATTCAACCTCTTCGTCTTCATGTGACCTTGTGACCCCTATATCTCGGGGGTCTTTAGACCCACAGGGCCCATATTCAAACTCGACCGAGGGATGACCCCAAGGTATCTGCACACCAGGTTACAAGTCAACCGGTCCAGTGGTTCCGGAGCTATGCCTGTCACTAACAGACAGACACACAGACCCACATAGTGTTTTCATTAACCTCTTCGAAGAAGACTCAGAGATTAATAAGCTATCCTAGCAGTGGGAAGCATCTTAGCATGAGCAAGGTTAGGCCATAGTCCACCAATCCATGCTGCCCCAAAGCTGATTAGCAGACTTCACATCCTGTCAGACATGCAAGTTTTCTCTTAATATTTTCCATTACCATAAAAGCATGCGATAATTAACTATTTAACACTCATCTATACTAATATTATAAAGCTGAAGAGTTTGTTTGTATGTTTGTTTGAACGCGCTAATCTCAGGAACTACTTGTTCGAATTGAAAAATTATTTTTGTGCTGGATATCTCATTTATCGAGTATGGCTATAGGCTATATAACATCACGCTACGACCCACGGGGGAGGCGCAGTAACGATAAACGCGGGTGAAACCGCGGGAACATCTAGTAACTTATAAAAATCAGTCTTACATGTCATGGCATCGAATTCAAGACTTCTGCAAGTCAGTCTAATGATATACCTACTAGGCTATCGCTGCTTTACATCCTTACATCTATACATTCCATCATTTATTCACAACATAGTTCCATATCAGCCCATCCATAACCCAACACCACTCACGGACACACACAGAGGCTACATTCAGCATAAACAAAAACTGTTTTACGATAAAGGAGTTGCCTCCTGCCATATTATTAGCATGACAATGACGAGGTACAAGCACGGGACTCGAATAGAAATACCTCGGATAGTGTAGTCGGAACACCCACAAAGGGACATTCGATGGTCGAAGCCTTCCGCAGTTACGCACTGTTTTGTTATCGGATGACTATGGGCTGAGGTGTAAGACTTAGCGATCTCACAAAATATGTTTATTCGAAGTCAAGTCAAAGTCAAAAATGTTTTATACGTTTAGTTCACAGTGACACGATTGTACGGCTAACGTAGTAGTCGCCTCGCCACTCTCACTGCGACAAGTGTTGTGGGCTTACAAAGTGTTGTGTGATCCACAAATATTTGTTCCAAGTCTAGGTGTTCTTTGTGTCCGTTGTTTGAATGTTTGTCTGTAGGTAGTCAGTTTACTGAAGTCGATGGCACCTTGTAAATCTGACTGTTGTGGGTATTCCTCGGTTGGGCGAAGTTTCATTGGATTGTTCAGCGTCTTTCGTGAGAGCTAAGAAAGAAAGAAAACAAAATGTGTAAACACTTTTTGGACCCGTCATTTGACAAATGAAAATGGAAACAAAAATTTTGCACTGAATAAAGTGTTTACACATTTTGTTCAAAGATTTTGACTTTGACTTTGATAGAAAGCATAGGTACATTTCTACGTGTCTTACAAATAATTCAGTCGAATGATCCCTCTAGTGCATAATATATATTAACTCTATGGCTTTAATAACCTTAACTACAAGAGCCTTGTTGTCAACAGATACATGTTGTGCCACTGATATTCTGAACTAATATGTAGCCGTACCACCTGTTAGATAAACAAACATCTACCTGCCAGTACTAATTTGGAAGCCAATCGATGCAATTAAACCAATTATCTCCCGGTACTAATAGATACGCACTGAGGCAGCTATTCGAGAATGGATTAATCATATATTATTATTTAGTAGTACATAAACAACTAACTAACTAGCAGCTTTAGCCTAGTGGGCAACCGTTGGACTGCCACGCAGAGGTCTCGAGTTCGATGTCAAAGCACGCAACTCTGACTTTTCGAAGCTATGTACGTATTTATTTATTTTTCATGGAAGACCAACAGCATTATCATTATTTTTATACAAAATATTACGTAGCATACAGCCATTAACAGTTCCTCACTTATAAGATACTAGCTATTGCCCGCGGCTTTGCTCGCGTTAATTTAGAATTTGACAATCAATTCGCGTTGTACTCTGGTTGTATAATCCTAATCATAATCCTAATCCTAACTAATATTATAAAAGCGAAAATGAGTTTGTTTGTTTGTTACCTTTTCACGCCTAAACAACTGAACCGATCATTCTGAAATTTTGCATATACTTTGTCAGGTGTACAGAAACGGAAACAGGCTGCTTTTCATCCCGAAATAAATTACTGTTCCCGAGGAAAACAACAATAACGTTCTTATGATAATAGATGGCGCCACGTGTTTTTCGAATCATGATTGAATGTGCAGTATAATATATAATATTAAATTATAAATTAATTAATATTAAGATATATGTAGTATTAAATTATCGCTCGCTATAACGGTGAAGGGAAAACATCGTGAGGAAGCCTAAGAGTTCTCCATAATGTTCTCGAAGATATGTAAAGTCTAATAACCCGCAGTTAGCGTGGTGGACGTAGCCTAACCCTTCTCACACTGAGAACAACGCGTGCCCAGCAGTGGGACAGTTTAATACAGGGCTGATATTATTATTAGATAATCGCTATATTTTTATATTAGTGCCACAGGCTAACCCCATACATTCGCAAGCGTCCTTTGTTCAACCTGCAGTTTAGCGAAAGCAATTTCGTGTTTTATGCTTCCAACAGATACAGCGACGAGATGTAACTGCCCGCTCACACTACGGACAAGAATTGCTACATATGTACATGCCTACACTCAAGCCTGTAATCCGATGAGGGACAGGCAGGGTTGCACTTCATACATATGTAATAGGTATGTTGATGCCACTTAATATGGTCCTCTGAAGATCAGACAAAAAGAAAATATTTCATCCGAATTATAATAATAATATTCTATCACATACACACAACACCATCTAGCCCAAACTAAGCAGAGCTTGTACTATGGGTCCTAGACAATGGATAAACATACACGTTATATACTTTTTTTGTAAATACATACATATTATACATAGAAACACCCAGACCAAGACAAACATCCATGTCCATGCACACAAATGTTTGACTTATGCGGGAATCGTACCCAATTACCATCTGAGTTTACTAAAAGATATGTAATGAATTATTACATACAAACCTTGGCTTAATTTATATGAAATCAAGCAGCTTTTGGGTGTTGCCGAAATAAATTTAAAGGCCCAAATCGAAGTTAAAAGTCATTTACGCATTTAGGTTCCAAAGTAACACTAATAAATGTCAAAGTTTTGTAGTTAGTGAGTATACTTCAGTTAATTTTTTTTTTGGTTAAGGCTGCAGTATGTTATACTAGTTGAAACTCCGTGGTGGTTTTAGTCGGTAGGCCCGAAGTCTTAGGAGACCCCGACCCCTTCTCCTTGTGGTGTCAGGGAATGCAAAAAGAGCATTTACCCACATTAAAATCAAAGTTGAACCTGTCAGAAGAAATCTGTAAGAAATTTACGGCCATCCTGCGTCCAAAGAAGAAGAAATTTTTGCAGTTAAAACGAATGGTGACCTTACCCTTCAGTTACACGAGGTAGACATATAAATCGTCACTAATACGCCTGTCTATCAATCAACAACGAAATTTGACCACCAATGGCCTACATGCAGGGTAGGTATTTACGATATCGATGGTGAACAAAGGGTGATTGAGGACCCCACGACCACTTCTATTAGTGACGCGTCGTCGTATATCAGGGCGTGATTAGTTTATGTGACGTTGAGGTAAGGTGCGCATGAGTTGCGGTCTACCATCCGCCTTATTACGTGTACTGATGGCATGTTATAGGAATGGAGGCTATTGTTTTGTGCTCACCAGTCGGTGCCACCTGCGAGTAAGGTGTCAATCCTGTCAAAAGGCGTATTTGGCAGTAATAATCGTCGGTTGCTATAGTTACTGTTGAAGTGATCTAACCATCTAACACCACTAACGGTGAATTTATGTAAGAGTGATAGCTCTCATTGGATAGGTTCAGAAGATAGACGTCATATTTTACTTTGTACATATCGAGACATAATGATAAACGGTTTAAGTCTGGAGTTCAAACATAATTGCAGACTTATAGAACACTAATAAATAAATTTAAAACAAAGTACTTAGTTTATTTATGAACCATCAGATATTTTATCTTCGAGATAATGAACTGTTTCAAAAGTAAACTAATTTTAAGTTTTCAATTGTTCAATTTTATGCTTTGTTGTTATATGGATGTGCATGCTATGTTCTCCTATAACTGAAGGAGTACACTATACAAAACTAATGTTCATTTGTCTATGCAATTTTCTGTATATTCTTTGTTGGAGTTGTAAGATCTTCTTCTCCCTAGCCTTTATTATTCCCAAGTCACTTGGGGTCGGCTCTCTAGTCTAACCGGATTTGACTGGATATCAGTTTTTACACGGAACGGCTGCCACCTGGCCTCCGCAACCCGAAGGTTAATGATACCCTAAGGCTAGACCAGTGTCAGGATATTAGAGGGCACTGACTTCCTAATAACGACTGCCATAGATGTTCATGGCAACCGGGACCGACAGCTTAACGTGCTCTCCGAGGCACGGAGCAGGCAATAATTGTCAATCAATACGCACATAGTTTTGAAAAGTCATATGACCTCCGAAAGTCAGAGGTGCGCGACGTGGGTTTGAACCCGAGACCCTCTGCATTGCAGTCTGTTGGTCTCCCCACTGAGCTATCGCTGCTTTGTTGGAGATCCTTAATAAATAAATAAATACTTAAACTACTTAACTAGTTGTCTTGCCACTGCGCTGAGTGTTAGGAGAAAATTTGTGTGAACCACTAATAGTAGTTCTGAGTCTGGATCGCTTTTTGTGTTCTATGTTTGAATGTTGGCAAAGTTCCCTGCGCCACGAATTCATAGTGCAGGAATTATCTTTTCAATAAACAAAAGTATGCTATAAAGACAAACTATTCTATTCTATCTTAACAGATTTCTTTATCTCCAATAGGGTAAACTGACACGTATTAAGTTCCTCGCAGGTTTAACGACAAAGATCCCAGTTCGCATGAATCTCGCTGTAACATTGTGGTGGCCGGTCGTCGTGTTGAACATCCTACCTCGTGTTATTGCGACATTTTTATATTGCCCACGCTCTAACGAGATAGCCTTTGTGACAGTTCATAAATATTTTTACCACAAGTTCCTTTTTTTTGCTTTTATCTTGCCAAACTTATCACTTGAAAAAAGGTTTTTTATCTGCAGATTTTTGAGAAGCCTTTGACAGGGTAAATCACAGTAATAAGGAACAATAATTCCATCTTTCGATTTTCTATGCTAGCGGTTTTAATTCTGTTACGAGGATCTAAGAAACTATCTTATACATATCTTGTTCGATAAAAACTATTGCCATTTAATAAAAATATTCTATCTTTATAATCAAAAATGTTTTCTATATTGATTTTTTTAAGTTTCTCATCCAAATATAGTCTTGTCATATCAACACTTAGTACATAATATTGTTTTCTGTTTACGCGAATGTTATTCATTGAAATTAAACTACTATATAAGTTTAATAGTAATAGTAGTGTAACAGTTCCTAAATAGTAGTGGAAAGTTTCAAAATCATGTAATAAAGTGTCAAATAAACGATAAAATCCGTATATAGTAGTTTAATTTCAATGAACACTTAGTACTTTAAGCTTCAGAGTTTTAAATAAAATCTTAGTATATTTATCTGAGCCAAATAACAGAATTACTGATTCTGAAGTGTTTTTCCTTGTATCAACTAGTTCTAAATATTGTCTTATTATTTTTATTCATTGAAATTAAACTACTTTATACGGACTTTATCGCGTTGTTAATTTGACACTTTATTACATGATTTTGAAACTGTACTATTGAACTTTAATACTTTTAAGCTAACTATATTATTGAAACTATTTATGTTTAAGTTTACTATTTGCCCAAAGTTTAGTGCAAAAAGATATGAGTAAGTGCCAAGTAACTAAAGACGAGGTCGAAGACAGAGCGAAGTGGAGGCAAATTAGGAAACCTGACCCCACCACCATGTGGAACTTAAGCTAGAAGGAGAGAGAGAGAGACTTTGCTCAAAGTTTCGGTTGCTTTTCAGCAGCCATGTTCACGGGCAGACAGTCTCCCCGTAAACAACGCGATAAAATCTGTATAAAGTAGTTTAATTTCAATCAACTAGTTCTATTATAAACAGCGGGCACCCTCACACCGCAGATCACCACTATGTACCGCTACAAGTCGGTGATTACATCTAGCGGTGGTGTACGACATCAGCTAAGTGCATTAGCATGCTGCAAATAAACCGCTGCACATGTTTCACGCCCGATCTGTTAATCTGCTCTGTTCATGTCCATTGTCAAAGACGATACGAGATGAGTTTACATATTTCGGTTTTTAGGTTTAGATTGGTAATAAATATGTTATTTCGGTCTTCAGCTACATCTTGATGCATTAATAAAACACATATTTCATTGATTGAATTTTTCTTGAAGATTATTTTTATTCATAGGCTGTGTTTTACAACGAAAAAATTAAAAATTTAAAATAATTACAACACTAACATACTATAATAACACAATTTTATTTGTGCATTTCTTTATTCGAATACACTTAGGTACATCAAAACAATTTCAATTCAATATTTATTACAGCTCAGTATTATCACGGTGTATGAGTATAAAGCTGGCCACAAACGTACGTTTTCCTGATCAGGTTTCGGAATCCGGTATTCAGATTCGGATACCCGAATGCACACTTTTTATACGAATTTGCTATATACCGCACACGTTCTTATATTTTCGTGCGAATATAATTCCCGTCATTCGATTCGGATTCTCGCCGGTGTGTTCTGAATGAAGAACGGAAAAAAACCAAATGACGTCATTCCGAACGCGGCGCTCACTAACATTCTGTATATACCGCCGCACACGAACGGAAACTTTTAGAATAGAACTGAGGAATAGAACAAGTGGGAATAAAGACTACCATTAGTTCTGCTATTTTATAACACGTAATATCGTGGCGCTATTGAGAAAAAAATTCTCGTTAGTTCTACCATATAACTGTTTAGAAACCGTACTTTTTACCTATAACTTCAGATATATACTTAAGAGATTCATATATACCTATTTGTTTCAATATTTAACAAATCCGTATCGGCTTAAACAACGTGCACACACGTACAATAATTTCTCCGAGGCAGATCCGGCGCGCGTCTACCGCATTAACATTCAATGAGCCGTAATGCCTTGTAACAACAGAGGTGATCACAGATTTACGCATAACATCAACAACACTGAATTAATTGTTGTTCTAACTATTGGAATAATCTTTTAGATTACCTACTATACTATTATACAAAAAGGAAAGATTTGTTTTTTTTTTATTTAACTCGAAAACTAAACAGCCATATTTTTTTTCACCATTGGAAAGCTATATTATCACCGAGTAATATATTCTACATATTATAAAAAAAAAACTGTTACTAACATAACCTAACCTACTTTTACGCGAGCGAAACCGCGGGCAAAAGCTAGTTATGTTATATATATCAGTAAGGTAAAAGATGAATAGTGAACTACCGGTTTCTGAGAGGTTAATATATCAGTACATTGACGTGTCCAAAAGTTGTTTATACATTTTATGGAAATAAAGATTTTTGACTTTGACTTTGACCTCATGCTCAGTAGATGCTTTCACTACGACTGCGCTACCGAGGCAGTTAATGTAGCTGTCCTGTAGTAAATGAGGTCTAGGGGTTATAGGATTGGTCATTTTATTAGTTTTATCTGTCAAGAAATCTTCAGATGCAGCACTGAGTAAACAGCAATAGGGTTGCCCCTATCACGTAGGACCCAAAACCAAAGCTGGTAAAAAGTGAGTAAAAAATACACCTTCCTCAGCTTCTTCGGGATCGCCAAAAAGAGTCGGGCAGAGAGACATGAGACTATGTACAATCAGTAACATAACTCGATAAACATTCCGAAATTTCGAAGTACTCTATAATTCACAATAATGGTAATTTCTCATCTTTTACCTCAGACTTAAACGATAATTATTTTAGTTACAATTTACTAGGTACTATTGGACAATAATATGTAAATTTTTATTCAAAAATACTAATAACAAGTTTGAGTAAAGTTTAGCTACTTATGTCCTTGTATGTACCTAAACATATACAGCAGAAAGGTCCACATTTATAAGACGTGAGACGTGAAACCTACCTAAACATATGCAGCAGAAAGTAGGTCCACATTCACCTCAATATCACCCGTGTAGTGTATCGATTTGTGGCAAATATATTGTAGTAAGTAACACAATATAGTCGCGGGCACATCGGCGCCCCTGCCGCTGTCAGCCGTCACTCATAGCCGTAAGCGGATTTGTACGCCTCCTTGTGATGCGGCACAAGGGATAAGAGGTACCGCACGAAGATATATGGCCATACGGGTTGGTAGCTAGTAGTTTGCGCTCACTCATAGTCTGCGTAAAGTTGTCGAAACCATCTTAGGCCCATAACTAACACACACAAAAAAAATGGTCGTTTGTTTCATTTGCTTACTAGATAAAAGTTTGTCCTACATCAAACTCAAAACTGTTTTTAAGAAACAGCGTTTCTATACAAGTCTGCAGTTGAAGTAAGGAAAAGAAAGTTGACTTGATGTGGCAGGTTGAAGCCAAAAGAGGAATATTAATCCGTAATTTACAAATATCTAAAATACTATGAAAGGTTTTACTAAATTATCCCTATGTCAACGTGAAGCGCTGCTAAAAAAGTATTTAAAATTAATTAGCCATAATTATGCTTGACCTAGATATTTGATACTTAATTTAAATTAATTTGAATAAGTTACAATGAGACTGTCATGCATTTTATGTAAATAATAGTCTCTAAACTAAACAAAGAGATAAAAGAAAATGAAGATTGGAAAATACAAGTTACAACTGCACCGTAAGTTATGCATTTGCGTAAGTCTAATATTATAGACAATTTTTTTTAACACTTCCATTGCCATAAGAAAAAATTGAGTTTCATTCAGATGGCCAAAATGATCTTTAATTATTTATTTTGCTCGAAATACCTCAGCATATAATTTAAAATAAGTACTCATAAAAGTTGTATTCCTTCCTCAGTGGCCGGCGTAAACATCAAGTGCTGTTTCATTGTGGCCGCTAAAATGCAACGCCTAGAAATTTGTTTGCATTGGCCACGCGATATTGCGTGAACGGCCATTTTGAAACGGGCCAATACACGCGATATCGCGAGTATTGGCAATGAACAGGTTAAAAGAGAAATATGCGCGTAGGTTTTGTATTTTCAAACAAATTACGACACAGAGGTTTATTTTAAGAAAGAGTAGTGTATTTTTCAATAAATTAAAATAATGCACTGGTAAATTCTAAACGTACATCTCTTTGCAAAATTAAACACAACGCGAGTGAACCTATATTTCGGCTATTAGCGATTAAGCAATATGTTTATTGTCAAATCTTTTATAACTTAGATTCCGCACATCATATCACAGCGAGGCGCGGCGGCTGAATGATTCGCGGAGTTTCTTTGTTCAGACACAGCTTACTTTCTCTCTCGCGCTACTATCTCCACGTTTATAAAGTTGCTGCATTATTATAACATTCGCTATTAAGGTGCAATGAGCTCTCGTGTAATGACGTCTTAAGTAGGTACTTAGAGCTACGTCTATATCACCCCGACGTTATTCCTCTATATCAGTAGTTTCCAAAGTGGTCCAGGTGGACCTCCAGGGGTCCACGGGAGGCTCGACGAGGGTCTACGTTGGCGTGACAAAAAATAAGGGTGCACAATTCGTAAGGTCCACGAAAATTTATTTGCTTTCGATAGTGAAGAACTAAAATGTTGGCTTGACTTCACGGACTGTTCGACAAGCTCAGCGACTGTTACTTGTAAAAACTTGCATATTCCATATTCAGTACCAGTGGTTTTTCGATTTTTCAGTAGAGAATTACTAAAAAACAAAGGTCAGCCCGCCACTACTTGCATGAACTTGTTTCGCTGTAGGGGGACCATCGGAACCAGCAAAATTTTGAAAGTGGTCCATGAGAAAAAAAGTCTGGTAACCTCTGCTCTAAATAATGGTCTTGTTTATAAAACTTACAGTAAGATGACTGCACTGATGGCGCAGTGGTTTAAATGGTCGCCTCGCCACTGCCAGTGCGACGAGTGTTGTGGGTTCGAATCCCACACAAAGCTAGACAAAACGTTATGTGATCTACAAATGGTTGTTCCGTGTCTGTGTGTTCTTTGTGTCCGTTGTTTGAATGTTTGTAAAGTCCACCGCGACACAGGATTTATTCCTAGTGACTTTTATAACAACAACAAAAATCATGACGTATTATTTAAAAAAATGCATGCGTACAATTACCATTACTAACTAGACTAAATAAAGATATTGTAACTAATGAAGGGTCAAGAGCAGCGATAGCTCAGTGGGGAGACCAACCGACTGCAATGCAGAAAGTCTCTGGTTCGAACGCACGTCGCGCACCTCTGACTTTCGGAAGTTATATGACTTTTCGAAATTATGTGCGTATTGATTGACAATTATCGCCTGCTCCGTGCCTCGGAGAGCACGTTAAGCCGTTGGTCCCGGTTGCCGTGAACATCTATGGTAGTCGTTATTGGGAGAGTGTCGACACAAAAGATCCCACTGGGTCGAAGTGTCGCCGGTCTGCACTGACTGGCCCTCACATAAGATAAGATAATGAAGGGTCAGATAAATTTTATAATTATTATGACGATTATTCAGAATGGGATTTTCTAAATGAATACGTTACTGGACCGCAATATTATAAATGCAAACGTAACTTGTCTGTTTTTTTATATTTTCACGGCTAAACCATTGAATAGAGTTTGACGAAATTCGTATGAAATTAATTTACCCTGACGTACATAATAAAGGATATATAAAAAACCAATATAATTATAAACAAAATAAAGACCTCTTTCATTTATATAAATTACCTGCTTACACAATTTCTTTATTATTTTATTGATAAGTAAACCTAATATTTAAAACATATGTATTTTTCTTTAATAACCTTTTATTCGAGAATTCATTACTATATTTTTAACATGCTACATGTATAAATAATACATTTCAATTCAATTCCCAGCAGATTTTAAAGAGGGTATTTTAACAATCGATTCGCTAATCTCTACAAGTTTTTACAAATTAATCAAGATGCCGTGATGTACGTCAAAACTGGGGTGGCTTAACTAGTATTAAATACATGTACTATTATTTAAAACAGACAAAATTCAACCTTATACACATAGCTCTAAGTTTCAAAATAAAAGTGCACACTTTTGCCACAACTTACAAAGAAGTAAACCGATATGAGATGCCAAAGAAAATTGAACTTTATTGCATTGGAATAACGCCACATGCTTTCTTGTGTATTTGTGTCAGGGTTTAATACTTACACCGATTAGAACCAGTATAACTCTACAGTTCCAAAACGAAGTCATAACCCTTATTTCTATAGTATTTAGGTCTATATTATAGTTGTAAAATGAAGATTAATTTAACTTTGCTATTGAATTAAAACGCGGGGTGGCAGCTAATCGTTTGCGGGACTCCACTAAGCTCATCGGGTTACTAAAATAATGTTTATGTTTACACTAAGCTTATATTTGCCATAGGGTCGCCATTAATACCATAAACCATAGGATTCACACACGACCCCTCGCGGAACACCCCTTGAACTAATGTAAATAAGTTTTGTTAAGTCCGCTAATAGATTATGTTAAATTAAAACGCATGGTAATCAAATACAGCAAGTATTTTTAAAAGCTTTATTCTATGATTAGACATTTCATTACGATTATTCCTTACGATAAGGCTTCACAAACATTCGAACTGACTTGAGACATTCACAGACTTGACCACATTTCTGGATTGTGAGGGAATCGAATCCACAAAACTCAGCACGGCATAGTGCCCCTTGAAACCATCGCGCTACCCGTCAGTTAGTTACTTACAAGCTAGCTTGCACCCATGGCTTCGCTTGTAGTACGACTGCCAAATATAGCCTACTAGCTATTGACCGCGGCTTCGCTCGCGTTAATTTAGAAATTAACAATCAATTCGGGTTGTACTCTGCTTGTAATAATATAATTCAATCATGATTCAAAAGACACGTGGCGCCATCTATTATTGTAAAAACGTTATTGTTGTTTTCCTCGGGAACAGTAATTTTTTCGGGATGAAAGGTAGCCTATGTCTGTTTCTGTACACCTGACAACGTATATGCAAAATTTCAGGATGATCGGTTCGGTGGTTTAGGCGTGAAAAGGTAACAAACAAACAAACTCATTTTCGCTTTTATAATATTAGTTAGGATTAGGATTAGGATTACTCAGGAATAACGTATTATTCTATTAGTGAAACAATTTTTACAATCGGTGTATAAATAACCCTACATACAAACAGCTTTATCTCTTTATAGTATGACGAAATGTGCCCCGCGGTTTTACCCGCGTTAAAAGACATTTATGCTTACTGCTCCATTGCTTCGCCGCTTTTTGGCATCTTACGTTTTAAAAGTGGCCTTTACGAAAATAACCTTTATTTTAATGCCATAAAATATCGTCGATTCCATTCTAAATATCGGTCAAAGAATTATTTAAATCGGGGTGATATTTTTAGAGAGTACTCCCTACATCTAAACTTACAAACATACATACGTTATCTCCTTATAATATTAGTATAAATTATAGTTACATAAAACATGTAACAGAAAGATGTAGTCATATTCTGGTATATACATACTGGACCACCCTACAGAAGATCACAGCGGAACAGCTTTGTGTTGTTTTGCTGGTTTTTCCAGCGCTCTCTATATAGCTGATGTACTGTCAACTGTATTACCAGTAGCCATAACCACACGCTGGTAGAATAGCTATATACATGCAGGTTCGAAAATGCTTAAGCTTTGGTTATCGGCTTTGTCAACTGCTTAAAATCAAGCGTAACATAAGCTGTTTTTACTGAAAGGGCAGTCTAGATAATGAGAGTTAAAGATGGAATGAAAGGAAATGAATGGAAGAGGTATGGACCGGAACACTTTCTGATATAAACTAGGCAGAAGTATATTACATCACCCTTTTGATAGCTTTCAAATATGTGATGCTATTGTAGCTGTCTAGGCTCATTTACAGACGCCGTGCTGCTAATGAGAGTACCCTAAATTTTTTTTTTTTATATAATTAAGGTGGCAAACAAGCATACGGCCACCTGATGGTAAGTGGTCACCGTAGCCTATGGACGCCTGCGACACCAGAGGCATCACTAGCGCGTTGCCAACCCTTTAGGATAGAAAGTGGGAAGGAGAAGGAGCGGGAAGAGGGGAAAAGGGGTGATTGGGCCTCCGGTATTCTCACTCACCGAACGAAACACAACAGTAGGAATACCGCAATTTCACGTCGATATTCTGTGAGAGGGTAGTCCTTCCCCCGTCGAGCTGACCCATTCATGCTGAAATCAGCGAGGCTCTACTACTAATAGAAAACTAAATAACAATTTGTTACGACGATAGTTTTTACGAAAAGAAATGACTTTCATTTCTGCTTAATTAATTATATAGAATGTAATACACATACATAAACACAATATACATTACCATTAACACTATAGTACAAATTTGTGAGTCACGAACATCGTATCAGGAACCTCACGATTGCCCGTACTGCAAAGTGACGCCATGGAACCAACATTGCAATCACACAAAAGAAAAATATTGAACCCAAAACAGATTATAAACCTCTATAAGACGATTCTGCATAAACGCATTTAGCCACAATACTCATAGTGGGATGAACTTAAATACGGATAATCCGGTAAGACGTCACCGAAGGTGTCAACCGCAGCAGGTATCTGTGACCAACACAATGGATATGCCTGCACACGTCCGCTAAGCTTAAGGCGTATAATAATATACGAGGCGTACTAAGATTGTTCAAGTTGTAAGATGTAGCGATATTGATTAACCCATTCGTTGCGGCGGACGCCTATCGGCGTTTTTTTATTTAATATTTAGGTTCGGAATACGCTAATTGGCGTCTTTTTTAAATTGCTTAAATCTTTGCGAAAACCAGTCACAAAAAAAATTTGCAACAAAGGCACATATTTTTAAAAACACAGCAAGGTACTGAACGCCGTTTCCGGAATTTTAACTTTTAGAAAAATTGCGTTTTCCTTTTTAGGTGCTGAAGACGCCTAAGGGCGTTTTCCAGGATTTAACAAATTTTGATTCTGAATATATTTAGTTAATATTATTTTTCTATAATTGAGGTATTTTTAGGGATGCCTCTAATTCGCATTATTTTTAATTCCTATTTTGCTTTGGCATAACGAGTTAGCTATGACTTTTAAAAATAGACTGTTTTAGTCGGTTACCTTGTTTATCCTTTCCCAAAAAGAGTACACGTATCCTAAGTATAATTTGATGACTTATACGTATAGAAATGAGCAGCGATAGCTCAGTGGGGAGACCAACAGACTGCAACGCAGAGGGTCTCGGGTTCGAACCCACGTCGCGCACCTCTGACTTTCGGAAGTTATATGACTTTTCGAAATTATGTGCGTATTGATTGACAATTCTCGCCTGCTCCGTGCCTCGGAGAGCTCGTTAAGCCGTCGGTCCCGGCTGCCATGAACATTTATGGCAGTCGTTTTTGGGAAAGTGTCGACACAAAACATCCCAGTGGGTCGAAGTGTCGCCGGTGTGCATTGACTGGCCCCCACATAAGATAAGATACGTATAGAACAGTGGTCCAAGTGGTGACCCAAAACAAATAATAATAATAATAATAAAATATGTTTATTTTTTCTCACCACAATATTTCAGATATTTACAAATATTATGCTTATTATGCTTAATGCCAAATCAATGAGAGTCGTGGATGCTACTCTCCAATAAGCTACAAATCATATGATCGACAAATAGTTATGCCGGTCTTTGTTGATCTGTTGTTTGATTTGGTTACTTCTTAAAGGTTTTGCGGTAAGATTTCTGAATTTGAAATGTCTATAAAAGCACGAAAGTACAACTATATATGTAAACTGAGAGTAGTAGAGCCTCGCTGATTTCAGCATGAATGGGCCGGCACGACCGGGGAAGGACTACCCTCTCACAGAATATCGACGTGAAATACCAGTATTCCTACTGCTGTGTTTCGTTCAGTGAGTGAGAGTGTCGGAGGCCCAAGCACCCCCTTTCCCCCTTCCCGCTCCTTCTCCTTGCCACTTCGTTTTTCTAAAGGGTCGGCAACGCGCAAGTGATGCCTCTGGTGTTGCATGCGTCCATAGGCTACGGTGACCACTTACCCTCAGGCTATGCTATACTTGTTTGTCACCTTAGGTGTATAAAAAAAAAACATTTTAACAAATTTCTGAACCCTCTGGGGAGCAAAGATATAAAACTTGTTGGTGCTGGGACATTCGCGGTGGCGGCAAACAATATTTTGGTTCAAAGGTTAACCTATGTATATATATATATGTACATTCGTCAATACCTACATTTCTGTTTTTTATGTTTTAGGAACCCAGATAAATTACCATGCGTAGACCAATATAAAATTCGCAAGCTTTAAACTGGAAGGTTTGAGATGACACCAGAATAACTGTAGTATCTTGGTTTTACTCCAACAAAACTGGATTTTCTATTTTTTGTGTAAAATATGTACCTACGCAACCGAAGCGTCGAGGAAAGTATAAAATTAAATCTAAATAGATTGTTATAGCTTTATACCTAGATTAATAACAGTAAACAGTAACTAGTAAAAGTGTATAAAGTTGTTTAATTTCAATGAAATACCTAGATTAACTAGCGTGCTTCGACAGATACAAAAAATCGCAAACTACTACTTCATACCTACTTCGCCTATGACATCTTGGCTCTACTCTACCAAAAATGGACTATTAATCCCGCCGAACGCCGCTGTCTTAAATCCCAAACGCATTTATCAGAAGTGCGCTCAGCCGGTGTCCAGCCATTATCTCGGAGCGACGCCTCCATTGTCCATCGTGTCATTAAACGTGCCATGATACCAGCTGACTAACTCCTCACTAAGATTTACTAACATCACATGAACCAGGGACTAATACCTTCTTACAAAAGTGTGTACTTCTTGGTACCGTACTATCCGTAATATTTTATATTGAAATTAATCTACTCTACGCAGATTTCATCGCCGATGATTTTTTTTTAAACGTTTTGATATCTTAAGCCTAAATTATAGTAATATTATAAATGTGAATGTGAGTTTGTTTGTTCGTTACGCTTTCACGCCTTAACTACTCAAGCGATCATTGTAAAATTTCGCCTGCACGTTGTCAGGGTAACAAAAAAGGACCACATTAACGGTGGTGGAAAACATCCTGAAGAAACCATATCTGAAAATTCTCCATACAGTTCTTATAACCCCAGTTCAAAAAATGTTAAGGTATGTGTCGCAAACTTTAAGCTAGAGATTTTGAGATGACATCTTAATAACTGTGATATCTTGGCTGTATTCTACCAATTCTATTCTATTAATCCCGCTATACGCCACCATCTTAAATCCCAAACGCATTTATCAGAAGTGCGCTCAGCCGGTGTCCTGTCATTATCTCGGAGCGACGCCTCCATTGTCCATCGTGTCATTAAACGTACGATGATACCAGCTGACTAACTGCTCATTAAGATATACTAACATCCCGTGAAACAGGGACTTGTAGTTTCTTACAAAAGTGTGTACTTCTTGGTACCGCACTATCGGTCACATCTTATGTTGAAATACCTATAAACTACTATACACAGATTTCATCGCAGGTTATTTAGATTAAAACTTTTTGTAACTATTTATATCCTAACTAATATTATAAATACGAATGTGAACTTGTTTTTTCCACTTTCACGCCTTAACAAGCGTTCATCATGAAATTTTGCAAACGCTTTGTCAGGGATATAGTAGAAAAGGTTTTCTCCGGTACTGTACTGTTTCCGAGGGATAGAAAATTATTAAGATAAGATAAGATAAGATAATTTATTTTTTAATAAATTTATTTAAAATCTAGATTAACGCGAGCGAAGCTGCGGGCATAATCTGGTTCACTTATATTTCTACGCAGAGGTCTGTAGTTCGATCCTAAGGCACGCACCTGTGACGTTTTAAAGTTATGCATATTAAATAGTTATCGTCCGCTTTAAGGGAGATGGAAAACATCGTCTCTCAAAACCATGTCTGCAAGTCAAAATCTCAGTTAAGAAAAGAAATAAAGGTATGTAAGGTATACCAACCCACACTACGCGAGCATGATGGGCAATGGCCAAAGCAAAACCTTCTCATACTGATAAGAGACCTGTTTATAAACAACGCTGATATTTAATTTTGATATTACTTTATAATTTCCCTGCGACCATAGACACATGTGCAGGTCAAAGTAAAAAATATTTATTTCCTTAAAAAGTATTTAACGTTTCTGGAGCACATCAAATTAAAATATTAATTATAATAAAATAAAAAGCAGTAGCAGCGATAGCTCAGTGGGGAGACCAACAGACTGCAACGCAGAGGGTCTCGGGTTCGAACCCACGTCGCGCACCTCTGACTTTCGGAAGTTATATGACTTTACGAAATTATGTGCGTATTGATTGACAATTATCGCCTGCTCCGTGCCTCAGAGAGCACGTTAAGCCGTCGGTCCCGGCTGCCATGAACATCTATGGCAGTTGTTATTGAGAAGTCAGTGCCTTCTAATATCCTGACACTGGTCTAGCCTTAGGATATCGTTAGCCTTTGGGTTGCGGAGATCAGATGGCAGTCGCTCCGTGTAAAAACTGATATCCAGTCAAATCCAGTTAGACTAGAAAGCCGACCCCAAGTGACTTGGGAATAATTAAGAAAAAGAAATAAAAAATTTGCGTTGGAAAAAAGGAGGCGTTGGTATATCCACTACAATTTAGCCATATTACTTGTCTTTAATACATACATACCTACATTAATAGGCACAGACCTTTATATGTCCTACAAAAGTAGTTAGAAATATGTCAGAAATGGATTAAAACCACAATAATTTGCAATTTATTTTTGATACCCGCAAGCTCGGGACCGAACCTAAATCATTGCGAAACATTGGGGAGGTATATTTTTAGACTCCGTGCTGCATTTACAAATTGCCAACGAAAGTGTAACAAACAAACTCACATTCGCATTTATAATATTAGTTTGGATATGCATTGTTGCATAGCAGGGGTAGGCCTCCCACAAGGTGGACCGACGACCTGGTAAAGGTCGCGGGAAGCGGTTGGATGCGGGTGGCCCAAGACCGGTCTGTGTGGAAAACCTTGGGGGAGGCCTATGTCCAGCAGTGGACGTCTTTTGGCTGACATGATGATGCATTGTTGTTCACGTCTCAAGCTAACCTAAATGCCTATGAGACAAGTGAGTTCACATCAATAGTGCAATTGGGATCGACCCCACGACCGCCTGAAATCCAAATCCAATGTCTAATGGCAATTTTTTTTCTTTCATACTGCTACTAGTTTTCACCCGCGGCTTCGCTCGCGTAAATGTAGGTTAGGTTAGGTTTGCAACAGTTCTTTTTTCTGGATGAAAGATACCTTATGTCCTATTCTGTACCCTTGACAACGTGTATGCAAAATTTCATGTTGATCGGTTGAGTAGTTAAGGCGTGAAAGCGTAACAAACAAACAAACAAAACCATTTTCGCATTTATAATATTAGTAAGGATAAGGATAGTGGCAAGCAAGCATACGGCCCACCTGATGGTAAGTGGTCACCGTAGCCTATGGACGCCTGCGACACCAGAGCCATCACTTGCGCGTTGCTGAACCTTTAGGAAAGGAAGTGGGAAGGAGAAGGAGCGGGATGGGGGAAAGGGGGTGATTGGGCCTCCGGCACTCTCACTCAACGAACGAAACACAACAGTAGGAACACTGCTATTTCACGTCGATATTCTGTGAGAGGGCAGTACTTCCCCGGTCGAGCCGCCCCCATTCATGCTGAAATCAGTGAGGCTCTACTACTCATAAATCAAACCATTTATTGCTTCATTCACTTTTACATTACCATAAAACAATTCCAATGCACAATATTACCAATAAAAACATGGCCAGCAACATTACACGGTCGTGTAACCCGATCAGAGTTAAACCACCTACCGGAGTTACCCTGTCACCCTGGTAACGGCGAGTAACAGTGGGTAATTGGGCGGAATAACCACATTAAACTGTAACGCGAGATCCTTGTTTAGTTAACTATTGAGCTTCGATTTACAATAACGAAGTAACATGTGGGTTTACTAATTGGTAATACGATTGTTTAATTATATTTTCTGTTTTGTTTTGGCGCGAGCGGGTTCCTCTTGAACTATTTTTGGGCAAAGCGGCTACGTAATATTGTTTAACCTTCATGCAAATGTGGAGATTCAAATAGTTTATAGTTTACTAGCTTTTGCCCGCGGCTTCGCTCGCGTTAATTTACAATTTGACAATCAATTCGGGTTGTACTCTGCTTGTAATAATATAATTCAATCATGATTCGAAAGACACGTGGCGCCATCTATTATTATAAGAACGTTATTGTTGTTTTCCTCGGGAACATTAATTTTTTACGGGATGAAAGGTAGCCTATGTCCGTTTCTGTACACCTGTCAACGTATATGCAAAATTTCAGGATGATCGGTTCAGTGGTTTAGGCGTGAAAAGGTAACAAACAAACAAACTCATTTTCACTTTTATAATATTAGTTAGGATTCTTATAAAATTATTAGGGAGAGAGGAACCTGCCATGCTCTCACGGATTGCCCAGCCCAAATATTGCAATAGAAATAGGTTGATGGCCCGGGAGTCATTGATGAGGACTCTTAACCTGAACAGACTAAATATTGGCATGTTTGATAGTTTGCTATCATCACCTCTCTCCGAAGCGTCGATAAACATGTTTATGGTTTTTCGCCCGCATCGATGAAGTTAGGTTATTAGTTTTTAAAATCATTTATTTCTGTATACTGCAAAAAACAAACTCATTTTCGCTTTTATAATATTAGTTAGATTAGAATAGTTAGAATAGAATTATCGCAGTTCATTTTCAAATACAGTTGTACTAATCTAATGAAACTAATATAATTAATATACTACATACGACGTTTATCGCTGTTTTATAGCCTCGTAAAAAAGTTGTGTGAAATTAAGCCTTTTCGCGACGTGCTGACTGCTTTCCAGAAACCACGGTCAAGCTAATCTCAAAGTGTGAAGTAAACTCAAAGTAAACGGATAAGTACTACTTCTTTTTGTTAGAAATAAGAGTTTTGTCAAGCTTACGAATCTATATTGAACAAGCGGAACCGACAGTAGTTGTGCTGCTCGAGCGTTGACGCAGCGCCACTTACAAGGTCCAACTGTTAATCTAAACCATCCAGGTATCCTCTCAAATACACATAAATAATTTCCTCAGAATCGATTTAGCCGTTTAGAAGAGTGAGAGTTCAGTACCATACACACTTACAGAAGAATTTAATTTTTTATTTTTTTTATTTTTATTGAATAGGTACAGCAACAGACTACAGACTAATACATACACACATAATCTTAAACAGTATACAATACTGAAATCTGGAGTCCAATTATGACTATACACATCATTTAGTTAGAGAGAGAGAACATGTGAGTGAAGATTCGATATAAACAATCAGTAATGTTCATGCACTTATTATATAAACATAAAATAAATATTACAAAAGTTTTACATAGGTACTAGTTGATTATTTTTATTAAGGTTTCTGCTATCTTACTGTAGCTTATACTCTTCCAGTAAAAGTCTTTTAAATAAACTTATATTGTTTGCACATTCGCGAAATTGGATTGTTGCTAATCGGTATACTAAATAATTGTGGGATGCGCACGGATCGCGTTGGTATATAGATAGTTATTAAAGATAAGTACGTACGCTTTACTTACTCTTTTAAAAGCCTAGTGGGAAACCGTTGGACTGCCACGCAGAGGTCTCGAGTTCGATCCCAAGGTGCGCACCTATGACTTTTCGAAGTTATATGCGTATTAAATAGTTAATTCCGATAAATAAGTAATAACTAAGTAGTAATTTAATAAACATTTAAAGTTTTAAAAAGTAAAATTTAGTATACCTAATTTATTATTCAGTTATAACAAATAAAAGCTAAATCCGTCCCACAAAAATAACAATATCACCCTGAATCGCATTACAAAAATCACATTGAACGAATAACTTTCACACCCCATCGGTTACAAAAGTGTCAAAATGGCGGCCATGGCTGTCCCCTCCACATCTATGAATAACATATAGCTACATAATTACGACTGCGCACAATAGGAGTAAGCACAATGCGTGCAGTGTGATGCCGGCGGGTGACACCGGTTTAAATAAAATGGCGAAATAAAATGTGTGTCAATGTATGTAAGAAGATTTTGTTATAGCTGTGTTTTATATACTTATTACAGACTATTCTGTTCTTTTATAGCACCGAAAATAACTTTATGTTCCTGGATAAAAATAATAATATCAGCGCAATTTATAAGCTGTCCCACTGTTGGGCACGGGCCTCTTCTCAGTAGCACAAGTGCTAGGCCATAGTTCACCACGCATTGCGAATTGAATTGGCAAACTTTACATATCTTCGAAACATTATGGAGAAGAAAACATTAGAATAGTAGATCCTCGCTGATTTCAGCATGAATGGGCCGGCTCGACCGAGGAAGGATTACCCTCTCACAGAATATCGACGTGAAATAGTAGTATTCCTACTGTTGTGTTTCGTTCAGTGAGTGAAAGTACCGGAGGCCCAATCACCCACTTACGCCCTTCCCGCTCCTTCTCCTTCCCACTTCCTTTCCTAAAGGATCGGCAACGCGCTAGTGATGCCTCTGGTGTTGCAGGCGTCCATAGGCTACGGTGACCACTTACCATCAGGTGGTATGCTTGTTTGCCACCTTAGTTGTATAAAAAAAAACATGCATGTTTCCTCACAATGTTTTCCTTCGCAATTTAAGCAAGCGTTAATACACACTTATTTTGCAATAAAATGTCAGAGGCCTTGGGATCGAACACGAGACCTCTGACTATCGCTGTTAGATAATAAAAATTATCAACTCAAATAAAAAAGCCGAAACTATGTTTTACTCACTTTATGTCTGTCTGTTTGAGCTTCATGCAAAAACTACGCGACAGATTCAGAAATAGTTTCCACATGTCGATAGCCCGAGATTCAACTTAAAATCTAAGCTACGTTCTATTAAATTCCATTCTGTAGAACCAGAGTTTATAGGATGGTCCGCGTAAAGGACGAGTGAACTTTACAGTGATATATGCAATACTAATAATAGTATTGCATATATCACTGTAAAGTTCACTCGTCCTTTATCCTTTTATATAGGAGTCCTCCTTTTAAGCTCGAATAAAAAAAAAACAGAATGTAACTTGGCTGTACTACGAATGTCTAAAGCTCAATAACGAATAATACAAGTAGGTACATAGTAAATATATTTGTGGCCATATGGCATTCACAGAAGTAACTACCAACGAATGTAATAATTTAATTAATCAATTATTATCCCCATGAGGTCTCGGCTCACGATTACTAGTCGCAATAATCCCGCTGTGACCCGCCATTGTCACAATTATACAAACGTTTTTTCCCGCCAAATGTTACTGTCAGAATGAACTACCTATATTATTTTTTTTTCAATTTGGCATGTTCACGTAATAAATAAAATAAACGCATTTATATTTTTAATTTAACTTTAAACTTTACTTTAATTTTTTTATTTTAATGGTTTGAAACATTGAAATTGACTGATAAATTAATATTTTGCTTACTATTTATCATTTATTATTTAGGAATTCTATAACGCCTATTAGAGGGTTTTAGTTTTTCTTGTTCTATTTTATTTCTGTTTTATAATATTTTAGGCATAAGTTAGTTTTAAAGAAAAGTGTTTATTTATTAAAGTAGGTAGATAAAAACTTAGTTGATTTTAAAATTTATAAATCGTTAATCAGATGCTATTTAATTAAGGACAATATTTATTTTATTTCATACAGTATTATTGTTATCTTAATATTATCTAATATTTACATATTGTTAATCTTAAATAATATTACTTTTGCATACCGTTCATACTGTGAGACATGCTGTGCTTATTTTATTATTTAAACATCTTTGTAACCGTGTTTCTAGCAAATAAAGATTATTTTTATTATTAATCTACAAAAGGTATTCTTGCCTGCGTACTATATTTAGTAGTATTTTACTTTATAAACCTTAAAGTATGCAATAAGCACCTAATAAATATTTACTTTTCCGTACTTTGGTTATGTATTCTTTGAAATATAGAGTCAAGTCACAGCAAATCCTGTGAATTCCCTGTTCTATACATAGTACAATATTAATAATGTTTACTAATTAAACGTTTAAAATTAGAAACTGTTTACAAAATATCAAATACCAATATTGTACGTAAGAGGTGCGTAGCATAAATTTACGTGCACACTTGGCCTGTAAAAGCCGTCGGTAGCGACCAATGGTTTTCCCCGAATAGCAATAGAAATATTCCGTATTAAACAATAAAATAAGATATAACATCAAATAAAAAAATAACTCAAAACACAAAACCTACATACGTCATATAAAACTTTTTTAATTCCACAATCCAATGAAACACAACACCGTGCGGCCGCGGCGGCCACAGATAATTTTATAATTGAACATTTTTATACAGAAGCACACAAAATGGTGGGTCTTATAGTTGTGTCGTGTTACTGATGGTGAAACCGGACACTGCCGGGTGTTGTTGATTCGTTCACAATAGAACATGTCTCGAGGAATTATGGAATTTTTGGCATCAGATATAATAATTGTGTTGGTGGGCTTTATATGAGCTTACCTATGATATGTATCGGTGACCGCGTTTGTATAACAATGGGTATCCTAGGAATTCCGTTTAGACAGACATTTCTTAATTTAGTAGTGTAGTAGTTAGTGTAACCGACTGCCACGCCTGAGGACGCGGGTTCGATTCCCGCACAAGTCAAACATTTGTGTGCATGAACATGGATGTTTGTCTTGGTCTGGGTGTTTCTATGTATAATATGTACGTATTTACAAAAAAAAACGTATATATGTATGTTTATCCATTGTCTAGTACCCATGCCATAGTACAAGCTATGCTTAGTTTGGGTTAGATGGTGTTGTGTGTATGTGATAGAATATATTATTATAGGTATTATCATATCTACGTAGTGGTTTACGTGGTCACCTCAACTACCACTAGGCCAAATGGGTCCGAACCCTGCGATGTGTAATCCACAAATGGTTTTTCAGAATCTGGAGGTTTCTTGTGTCTATTATATAATTTTTTGTACATTCTCTCAGAATACAAAATTTATTCGTAGAGCGGGAGTTATCTTTTATGATAAAAAGAAAGCTTATGGATATGGATAAGTATTAAATTTTGGAAATGTATGTCTGTCCAGTAACGCAAGATTGGCAATAGCCTCGCACTCGATTATGCTGCACCTAAATGTCTGTCTGTCCAGTAACGCAAGATTGGCAATAGCCTCGCACTCGATTATGCTGCACCTAAATGTCTGTCTGTCCAGTAACGCAAGATTGGCAATAGCCTCGCATTCGATTATGCTGCACCTAAATGTCTGTCTGTCCAGTAACGCAAGATTGGCAATAGCCTCGCACTCGATTATGCTGCACCTAAATGTCTGTCTGTCCAGTAACGCAAGATTGGCAATAGCCTCGCACTCGATTATGCTGCACCTAAATTACTATATTCGGCTTTACCTCTTTGAGACTATACCAACTTAAGTCTGTATATTATTGCATAACGGAACCTAATGACTAGTATAGGCACATACACAATACCCATAGTATGTAGGTACAAGCATAATAATGATTTATCTATCTCCTAGTTCAAGTACACACTTTATAAAGAATTGCAAAGTTTCTATAAAAAGTGAGCTTCCTAGATATTTATATGCGATTACAAGTTAATATTAGAAATCATGCAGGCTCTGCGAGAATACCAGCGTTGTGGATATTCTGCAACATTGCTGACGCAGGACCTTATCTGTTCCTAAACATGGTTGTGTTTCCTGTTACCTTTTTAAGCGTGGAACAAATAAAATTATTTTATTTCTTTCTTTCTTTCAAATGCTAAAAGCGTTACAATAATGGCTTCATTCACTCACTCACTCAGTCGTTCACTTCACGGTAAATGATTTACGAGGGCGATGCGGCTCCTGTTTGTCGATTAGACAATGATTTGCACTTCATATTATTATGTGCTGCAACTCCTGTATTATGATGCACAAACATTTGTTGTATGATATAGAAGACTCTATAATATACTGATCATATTTTTGCTACTAAAAAGAACGAAAGCAGCGAAGAGACTACGAATCAGCGAATTTATTGAGAACAAAAGTTCGGCTTCATGTTACATAGTAGAGCCACATAAGGCCTTTCCATCACGTATTCGGAGGTATATGTGTAGATATTGTATCGTAATGATTACTTAAACATTTCCCGGTTAAACAGTTATTGAAAATACATACCTACCGCTTTAAAGAGCAGCGATACTCAGTGGGGAGACCAACAGACTGCAAAGCAGAGGGTTTCGAGTTTGAACCCACGTCGCGCACCTCTGACTTTCGGAAGTTGTATGACTTTTCGAAATTATGTGCGTATTGATTGACAATTATCGCCTGCTCCGTGCCTCGGAGAGCACGATAAGCCGTTGGTCCCGGCTGCCATGAACATCTATGGCAGTCGTTATTGGGAGAGTGTCGACACAAAAGATCCCACTGGGTCGACGTGTCGCTTGTCTGCACTGACTGGCCCCCACATAAGATAAGATAAGATACATACCGCTTTCTTAAGAGTTCTCTGTGCTATTCACGATAATTGCCTGTTAAGGTCCTATGTAAAAAGGAGCGAGAATAATGCCGTCCCAGACTGCGATTCAGAATTTCTTGACAGAAACACAATTACACTACTCGAGCCGAGAATTATATCGGAGACCATATGCACTGCATTCGCAAATACCTCCACTGCGCCATCGACTAGATTTGACTAGTGTGATCTGCACAAATGACGTTGCAAGACATAAGTCCACACACATAACTAGCAGGCATTACGCCCACCTGGAATTAAAGATTAGATGAAAGGAAAGAAACAATGAGATAAGTACAGATACATCTGTAAGTATCTGCCACCATTTTCTGGTTTCCAGTTAGAGACAATACTTTCACGAGAGCAAACTCCTTTGTCCGCAACCAAATAATTTAATATAAACCTCGCCACTGTCTCTGTCCCGAGTGTTGTGGAATCATGAGTCAAAAATTTGTATAATCCGCATATATGTACCTAGTTGCTCCGTTTGGATGTTTTCTGTGTCTGTTAATCAATGTTTGTAAAGTACCCTGCGACACAGAAACAATCCCTAGTGCGGCAATTGTATCTTTTAAAGAATAATCTTTGAGTAGTAGAGCCTCGCTGATTTCAGCATGAATGGGCTCGACCGGGGAAGGACTACACTCTCACAGAATATCGACATGAAATACCAGTGTTCCTACTGTTGTGTTTCATTTCGTGAGTGAGAGTGCCGGAGGCCCAATCACTTTCTTGCCCCCTTCCTGCCCCTTCTCCTTCCCACTTCCTTTTTTCCTAAAGGGTCGACAACGCGCAAGTGACGTCTCTGGTGTAGCAGGTGCTTATAGGCTACGGTGACCACTTACCATCAGGTGGGCCGTATGCTTGTTTGCCACTTTAGTTGTAAAATAAAATAAAAAAATAAAAAGAACTGTCACTGTCTTTATCAGTCAAGGAAAATGATCGTGAGGTAACCTGCATATATGAGAGGTCTTCATAATGTTCTTACAGATAAGCAAGTTTGTCACTCTGTCCTGGTGCAGCGTGCTTTCCTATAGACTAACCTTCTCATACTGCGACGAAGCCCGTGCCGAGCAGTAAGACACTTTATGTACAGTAATATTATAAATAACTAAATGTTGCCCGCGGTTTCGCTCGCGTAAATGTAGGTTCGTAACAGTACTTTTTCTGGATAAAATGTACCTACTCTATGTCCTTTTCTGCACCCCTGACAAAGTGCATGCGAAATTTCATGATGAAATCGTGAAAGCAAACAACAACTGTTGAACAAACAAACTCAAGTTCGTATTTATAATATTAGTTAGGATTGCCCTCGCTATAATCTACCAATCATACTCAACCAAAATTTTGTCTTGACAATTCACGGATGTTTCCGCGAGACTATCGCAACTATGATAATTGTATGTAGGTACGTAATTACATATAATAATATCAGCGGGATGACTATTGTACACGTAAATGATGCTGTATATTCACATAATGACATCCGATGGCACAATGAGCCGCGGTGGAACAGCACACAATACACACAGTCATATTGTAACGTTAATCGTTTCATATTCAAATAACTATCATCTGCTATTTGTATGAATACGAAATCACTACAGATTAAATAACTAAGTCCCCCGCCGCATCTAATACGCGATAAACTCAAAAACTACTGAACGGATTTTCATGCGGCTTTAACCAATAGGCAGAGTGATTCATGAGGAATGTTTAGGTGTATAATTTGTTAAGGTTTTGTAGTACACTTGCAAAGCCGAGGCGGATCGCTGGTGGAACATAAACAATACATACAGTCATATTGTGACGTTAATCGTTTCATATCCAAATAGCTATTATCTGCTATTTGTATGAAAATGAAATGGTATACAAACTTATATACACATTTATAACTATTTATAGCAGCAATAGCCTAGTGGGAAACCGTTGAACTGCCACGCAGAAATCTTGAGATCGATGCCAAGGCACCATCCTCTGACTGAGTCCATCAGACCTGTAAATATTGCTCATAACCCATCATCAACTAACAAAGGCTGAACAGATTTTCATGAGCCATAGCTATAATTTCTTAAAAACTGTAAAAATATATTTATATCGATTCGTCCGTTTTGGAGGTATGATGTCGCAGACACGTCGAGCTTATAACACTCCCATCTTTGCATCGAGGATTTAAAAATTAGCTTTCGTCGACTGATTCATTAACGAGCATTTCTTTTAAAGCCGAGACAACACTCGAGAACAGTGTAACTTCCTATTAGTACAAGATTTTTAATAATGTCTATGTCAAACGCTTCAATAGCCTTCGCCTTATTGGTCAACTGACATAAGTTTACGTTTATGATCATAGTACCCATCCCTGGACGGACAAAGCGTTTTTTCGGAATGAACCTTACTCTATTTTCTTTTCTGTTCCCCTAACAACGTGTATGGGAAATTTCATGATGATCGGTAAAGTAGTTAAGTATACAAACACTCACATTCGCATTTATAATATGGGTAGTATTTAACTGCACAGCAAAAAATACTAATTGCACAGCAGCACAGCAAAATATGCTTACCAAAAATACTAATTGCACATCAAAATATCGCGGGGCTCCTATTTTTGGGTGGGTTTAAAAAGGAACCTAACATAACCTAACGCTTCCGAGACGGAATGCAGTGATTTGAGGCGTATAGGTGCTCGTTATGCTGTGAAATATTTGCTGTGAAATTAGTATTTTTGATGGTCATTATATTTAATCCCTTATAATATTAGTTACGATTACGACTAGTTTATTTCTATTATTAAATTCTGATAAATATTCTTAGTAGTAGCTCTAAGTGTAGAAACGTACAAAATATACGGTAATAAAATCGCCCCCTATTATGTAAGACCTCATTAGTCTCATTACATAGCAAAGAAAATGATGGTGTGATACTTCTGCTTACCCTTCGACTATATAATGAAGAGACTGCGCTTGAAAAAAATGACTATTTTATTTATTTTAACAATACCATGTACAAAGTAATGTTGCCGTTTTACACTTATATACATTTTTAACATGGCTGAACAAGCGATTTCTTGTGCCTACATTAAGCCTGGGAACCACGACGATTGTACTCATTTACTTTTTTCTCTTTAATCTAACATTTTGTAATTAAAACTTTATGATCTGATAAACTTAATACTGTGTCGAGTACTTGTAATAATCAACTTCAATATACGTTTTATGATTACTCATACTTTCGTATTGTTGTAACAATCTTGATAAGTTTTACATGATATTTATCTTGAAGAAAAATGAGATTTCGCGCGCATTTTACTTTTTACTTGTTTAATATATAGTACCTGGCACTACCAATTATCATTAGAGGACCAATTCACGTGATAAAAACTACATAATTGAGTTCTCAGCAAGTCACAACTAATATTCTCCTAAATTAAAATAAATATCAAGTGTGAACATAAATTGTATTTCAGTTCATATTTTTCGTTTTAGACTACATTGGTACCGACCTTATTTTGAACCGTTTTTATTTTAAGAATAAAAATAATTATCTGGTAATACCAAAGATATTGCTTTGGGTAATACTTATTGGGAAAATTTTAGATTTTATCAGATTATTTGCAATAGGCACACTAGGTCAGAAATGAGGATTGACATATTTTCTGTGCCTGGTAAAGCACGTAACTATCAATTGCAGTTGCCAATCTTTTGACAATGGATCTACAGAGTTCTTTAGAAGTTTGCCTCGAACCTTTGCAACCTAGGTTTACTAGTTTTACTACTAAGCATAATATGCAAATCAAATTAATCTGCGATTCATAGCTACCAATACCAATATTATGAATGCGAAATAAACTTAGTTCGTTCAGCTTTCACGACTGTCAATTTCGTCGATATCAATTATCATCATTACCTACCTATATCATAAATCTATACTAATATTATAAAGCTGAAGAGTCAGTAATAAACAGCTTGCAGATTTTGACAAAAATTACGAATTTGGGTAAACTTTGGAAAAGACAACGACAAAAATTAAACGAGCACATCAAACCAAAAAACGAATTTCGAACGAACGAAATCGTGATACAGATAGTAAAAAATAAAAAGTTACCCCACCATTTCTGAGTGGGCACACTACTAAACCGTAGATCGTGAGTTAACAGCAAAAGTGCCACCTGTCTGTTATCTGTCGTAGCTTAATAAACACTTGGTCTATTAAGATAAGAGAAATATGTTCAACTAAACCTGTAGATTTGTTTCTAACGAGATAAAAAACTAATCAAACGGTTTTTTGTTTGTTTTACTACGGAGTTAACCGTAGCGTGTAAAGGCGTGATCATATTTATAATAGTCATAAATAACGATAGGATTGAAAATAACAGAAATAGGTGAAAAACTTATTTTGGATAATCGTTATACCATTACCTTTGTCCTAGTGAGTATAACATACTAGTTTAACTTCATCTGCTATACGTAAACAAGGCTCGCATAATTTGAAATGCCTCCAAAATCAGCTTAAATGCGCGGTTAAATCAGTTATAATTAAAATTATTTGACGTTCTGATTTCAAATCAGTAAATGCCCTGCATGAAAAGCAATGTTTCTTATTTTTAACCGACTTAATTTTATTAGAAACTGCCGATAACAGCCTACAAAACGCACGATCATTTAATCGCATTAGTTCAGTAATACAGACAGATAAGAATAGGCAACCATTTCGGTATAAATATTATGTAAATTAATTGAAATTAAACTACTCTATACGGATTTTGTCTCGTTAGTGATTTTAAAACATTAAATGTAAGACAATATTATATGTCCATTGAAATAAAAAATACATTTTTTGAGTATAACATGCATAACTTTTCAAGTACTAATTATTGCGCTTGGTATGTAACTAGTATTATTTTCAATAGACAGTAGCAGCGTTTTCCCTCGCAACTACATATTGACACTGGCATAATAGACGCGATCGTACCATCCGACATGATAGCGACTCCAAGTGTCCCGCAAATATTTGTCGTCAGCAATCATCGAGCCGATTTGTTCCTAATCCCGACAGACACCATAAAAACATTATCGCAAGCCCTATACAATGATATCACAATGGCGCGGGGACAAAGCCATTCATCCCTACACTCTATTTATTTACACTGAATAATATACAGATAATAAATGCTTTTTTATTTCTGAACGCAGCCGTTGGTGTCAAAATTGACGCCTCGCACCGTGGCTTAGTGTCACCAAAAACGAGGGAATTTCGGCGGGATAATTTATTGTAACTTTTAATTGGAGCCTAATTTGTATTCCTTATTTTGAAAATATCTAAATGGTACTTAATAATAAGCTTGTTTTTAAAATATAGCGCAGAAACGTCTGTGAAATCCGAAATATCAATTATAGATTATTTCTATATATTCGTGTACCTAGTTCTTAATTTAGCTCCTTGAAAACCGCAGTGCTATATTTTGCATTGACAGCAATTCGTGGTATAAGATATAAGTATTAATTACTGTACAAAGTTCTCTAAAAATGGCATTAAGTATAAAAAACTTAATAAAACCGACGAGGGCATCGAGCCCTGTGATGGTCCATCACGATCGACTTCTAACATGAACTCACACTTTTGTCATAGGATCAACAAAGGAGGTGCCATCTCAATAGTCACTCGCAGTCCAATGACATGTTACATGACATGTGTTAACTACTCAACCAATCATGAAATTTCGCATAGGTACATGTTGTCAGGATACAGAAATGGACATCATTTAATCTAAAAAAAGTAGATACTGTTCCCGAAAGACAAAGTTTTATTGACAGCATCACACGACCGAAGTCGCAGGCAAAATCTAGTGCTTAGATAAAAGCACAAATAATTAAAATTTTTATGGTTTAATCCATTTTTATGCCTTAATCGTCTTATAATATTGGCATCCATTGAAATACCTACATAAGTACATATCCCATATATTACCCGTCTCAACGTGTCACTGGAAGGTGTGTGGATTATTCCAAGATATTGATCTGTGGCCGATCATCAGCCAAACATCGCCATTTGTCCGCTATACACACAAAAGAGGATTACTTCACCTTGTTTTGATTGCACCGGAGCCTTCAACGTGTGATATTAAACCTTTACCAACAATAAAATTACCATAACATTCTATATTTTTAACCTTATCTATCAGATAATAAAGAACCAGACAATAGCAAACATAAATTTGTCAAGACTGACGTTCGCCAAAATAAAAAAAACTTCTTTAAATTATATTTTGAATCTTATTACTTACAACATAAGAGTGATGTTTTTAGTAAGTGTAAAGTTGTGAAAATTACCGAAGCGTAGTACTTTAACGACTCAACACTTCTTCGAAGATTATTTCAAAGATCTTTGTGCCAAATGTGTTGTATTTGGGGTACTTAGAGGCTTAAGATTGTGGAAACAGAGGGATTGAAGATAAAAATCTGACGTATGTTTACGGTGTAAAGTTAATAATACGGTATAAGCAGCAATGCGTGTTTTGGCCGTGGCAGTCAGTTTTCAATGCGGTATACATATAAATTTGAATGAAGAAAAATATATAATAATACCAGCCATGTGCCACTACTAGGCATAGGCCTCATCTTGTGAGAAGGGTCAGGCCATAGTCCACCACGCTGGCCCAGTGAGGGTTGGCAGACTTCACATATGTCCGGGAACACCAAGTTACTTAGTTGGACGTGTCGTATTCGCAGTTAGCCCCACAATTGTGCCATTGTGCGTAATTCAAGAACACTATGGGGAACTCTTAGATATGCAGGTTTTCTCGCGATGTCTCCCTTCACTGTTAAAGCAAGTGATAAATAACCACATAATACGCACATAACTTCGAAAAGTCAGAGGTCTTAAGATCGAATTCTATATCTTATGATTATTGTACGTCTGATGATTAGCAAAACGTCCTTGCCCAAATTACTCTAAGATTTTGAGCAATGACGTAGGTGAACATCTACGTACTCGTAATCCTTACGTACCATACGATCGTTAGTTGACAAGTTCTTACTATTTCTTACATAATACTTCGTGAGATAAAACGAACCATCAAAAATACTCAGTAGCAACTTTCACAATGTTCGCCAACAATAGTTCTTCACAATAGGCTCCTAAATCTTATCATTAGGAGACTAATCCTTCAAGCAAAAGTGATAATAATGGTTAATCCTCGGGACAATCACTCTGAATGAAAACAGGAAGACTATAGATACTAAAGGGACCCTTTTGACATTTTTGACCATATTAGCAACTTGCTTAAAAGGGTTGACTTAAAGTGTGAGAAATACTAGGGAAATACATATCTATATATTAATATACGAAGAGAAAATAATGTACCCTTTTTAAGCGTATTGTTGGAAAATACCTTCGAATTTCGACCACCGGGCGTGTAATAATAATAATTGTTAGCTGGCTATTTTTCTTTTTCAAATAGTTTTGCCTAAGGTATGCTATGTATCTGCCTCAAACAAAAACCTACATAAATGTGAGTAAAATATTTGCCAGCCCAATTCTCGGTTATATAAAATACGATTTCTGAACGAAAACATTATTAAAGATTTTTTATTGTCTCTAGTTGCACTAGAGACAATAAAAAATCTTTACGCGCCGGCGCGGCGGGCCACCTGGTGGTAAATAATAGGTATAACCGTCGCCTTCGCCAACTGCAGCCTTCTCTGGAGATTACACAGCCTAACAGCTGCTTCCAATGATGGTCTAGATCTCTTTAATGCTCGCTTTTAGATAGACATGTCATAGCGCTCATGATAAACAGCGGCAGGTAGTTCATTCCAGAGTCAGCACGTGCGTAGGATAGATCATAGATTATCGCTGAATGTGTGCCGTGCTGAACGGGATCGGTGTCAGGTGAAAAGGATGAACCCTGCTACGATGTCAAGCTATAAGATTGAAAAGACAGTTTTTAATTAAAAGCTGTTGCTTGCTTGTTTAAACGTCTATGATATTTTGAAGCATATACTTACTCATTGCACTTTAAAATATATATAATATGGTTACATAACAATATTCAGCACAAAACATTAGGTGCCCCTTTGAGCACCTAATGTTTGGCCCCTTTGCTGAATATTGTTATGTAACCATATTGTATATATGTATTTTAAGAGGGACCAAAAATTATAGCATCTATTTCACGTACCTATCTGTTGTTAGAAAGAGATAAATATTATATGCTTTTAATTACGTCTCATTAACTAGATACTTTAATATGCTATTGTCATAAGCGGCTGAATAGATGAGACTTTCCGTAACTAACTACATATCTACCAAACATATTGCTAAAATAAAACGCTGTCTACTCCTATTAAAACAATTTAATAGTACATACTAACTTTCATTCTATGTATCTATGTATGTAATATTTTCAAATAATCGTTCCATAATTTGAATAGATATAATATTTATTTACATTATCTACTTTATCTAACAGTTCTATGGTATCTAAAATCATGCATAGATGGTTTTAAATATAGTTTATTGCGTTAGTTTTAATTGGATGGCTCGGTACTTATTCTTTTATTTTCTATCAAGCTGCACAGATAACATATATTGGTATATACAATAATTCAACTAAATTAATTAAGTGCCATGTAACACTAACGTTTTCCGTATCAAAAGGCCTGGTGTTGATTTCTGATAAAAATAATAGAATTATTAAATTGCTTAGTGCTATTATCAGCTATAAATCACGCAATTTAAAGGTATTAGAGTTAATACTACCCGAAATAAGAACGCGTTAGTCGGGCGACGCGGCGGCTGAAACTCATCGGCAAATACATATTATGTATGTATATACTATACCTACAATAACTAATTACCTATTTCGTTTCGAATTATCTGTAAGAAGTTGAATATAAATGAACGCGATGCAAGATTTTATTAAATCAATTTACTAAAAGTATTTATGAAAATTAAAGTTTATATCATAACTTTTTTACGAACGATATCAAGCTACAATTAAAGATTTGGATTTTTGTATTATTGGATATTTCTTCGGGTAAATGAATATTATCCGATTAAGAATGTAACTAATGAAAAAGGCGTACCTAAGTAGTTACTTAATAAGTATAAAATTATGCTTGTACATTTTGGACCGACGACTTAAATACAAAAGTTTCAAGAGTTCATAACTTTCATAAAGATTCCTTGCGTATTGCACAACTTTTTCAAACTACATAGGTACTTATATCTATACCTAATAGTTAAAAAAAGTGAAACAATTCGGACGACAATAATAAAGAATATTTTTCATTAATATCTATATAATAGATATCAACTTATAATATCCATAGTAATCCATTCAAATATTACTTACTTCGGTATAGGTATATTTAAACGACACATTCCCAGTTTGTTAAAATTTCTCGATTAAGCCGCGAAGCCGGTCACGTCTTTCCTCCACCAATTATTTTTTTTATAGAATCGCTAGCTTAGTATCTTTACAGTTCTATAAACGGTTAATAAGAGACACAACAATAAGTAGGTACTAGCTTAGTACAACACCTACACAGAGATAGTTAGGTATTTAAGTGATACCCTTTACCGATTGTGTGACGAATAAATCGGAATACACCCAAACTTAAAACTTGGAACACGGTCTCAATTTCGAAGAGCAAAACTTTTATTCAAAAGCCCTACATTTTATCCTACACAAATAAAATACAAACTTGTATTTTAGAACTTTCTCAGAACTTCTTGTATTAGAGTAGGTTACTTACTGGCTGGTCATAATCCCTCAACGTCCGGCATCGATTACTTGCGTGTTAAGCACAGTGAATAATCCCCCTATTGTAGGAGAAATATGTCAAAATATACCTTTGTCCAATCCGGAAGGATTAAAGCTTAAGAAATGGTTAGAATAACGTTTTTAATTAAGCATTTCACATTTTTGCGTAACTATCTACATAATCTGTAATCGTTTGATAAGAGTGATACCTATACTTACTTTCGAAGAATGGCAAAACTTTTTTAATCTTAGTTTTCATAGAATATGGTAAATCTTGGTCGAGTCTCGTGTGAAAGTGTGTGAGATTTTAGTTGATAGTTAGAACGTTTATCTAAATGTTACATTTTGTTACACATCAAAATAAAACTACTTTTGCGATTATAAAACATTTCATATTTAGATTTAGAACTTGTTTACTGCAATTTCAATGGTTTTGAAGACTGTCAGCCGGATTTTTCATCAGTTTCGTGATCGTGAAAGCACGAAAAGTATCCGAAGCGTCACGAACATCAAATATGGTCCTTGATGGACGTGAAGCAAACAAACAAAAGCTTCAAATCTGTTAAAGTAGTTCGATACCCATTGGTAACATGGCAAAGAGTGTACACCCATTTAATTTTACGCCAGCAGTATTTTAGGTTTTATCTAATAAGCAGCAAAGCCTTTTGAATAAAAAAAAATATATATATATATATAGGTATAAAAATAGGCTCATAAACACGTTACTCGAACCTATTTCACGATCAGCCATTAGGGTTAAATACTTGCCTAACCGCAAACTTATGGTATAAGATCAATAAGTCAGTCATTAATAGATAAGTTTATTAAGTATTTCTTTAATTACATAATTCCCACACATTATCTCTATTTAAAAGGGCATGAAAAAAGGTTATCGCTTGCCATAGAGGTTAACTAGAACATAAAGAACGCAGCCACTAGATACCGCATAATTAATTTGTCAATCAGGTCCGGTGTATCACGACGAAATACGACCATTGAAATTATTGGCCTTTTCCTAATTTAAGATAACCGGGGCAACATTGAATGACATATTAAGCTAACGAAGTACCGTAACAAAACTCCATGATTTAGTTCAACGATCCGCCATTATTAGTGAGTACTTTCGCGCCATTTTCGTTCAGTAATGGCGACATACACTGCTCCCGTTACACGGTCGTCGGTGTAATTACGACCCTTTGAGAGCTGAGCCGAGAATTGCCGGTAAACATCGCTTTGTTCCACGATAGTTATCCAAGCTAGGTTAGTTTTACTTTTAATGGGAGGTTAAGGCGAGAACAATTTTCTGATGCAATTATCTGCCTAGTTAGACATGTCGCTAATGTCTTGTCACCTTCATAAAATCTGAATACCTAGTTTTTGTATAAAATGCAAAAATAATAGACTAACTACGTGTCGGAGACTGGCAGTTTAGTTACAAACTTTTAACAATTGTCTTAAAGACCTGCATGATAAATTATAACACCTGCTAATATAAGACTAGCCATTTATTTATTTATTTATTTATTTAATTATCATATCTAAGTCGTTGAGAATAAATTAGAGTAAAATACAACTATTTTGAAATCATCTTAACTACTTTCCGTTTCTAATTCAATCCCATAAAAAAATAGCTTTTGGATTGGACTAGGTACTAAAAGCTTATCGTTCTCGCTAGTTCCATTGAGATGAATTACTCTATTGAACTACTGAGAAAATGAAGTCTCTCTATTTCCATGGAATTAACAGACGATACAACTAGTGACAATAACCAAAAAATTTGTCGCACTAGTTTTACTAACAAGGACCATGGAAATAGTGAGAAGGGAATCATTGTCACCTTACTAATGTAAGGTTTTGATAAAATGTACCATTACGTACATCTTTGTCTTTTACATCTCATTATAGATATTAATATGAAGAGAAAGACGAAGAAACCGATGAATAGGTATTTTTTTCGTCAATTATTATCATCGGTAGGTATACCTAGACAACCTTCTCTCAAATGCACTAATTTATAACATAGAAAGTTTAGGCAAGATAGATGACCTATGCGAGATCTTAAACGAAGTCCATGATCGTTATATTACAAGCATTATGTTCAGGCTATAGCATTCGAAACATAAACCTCTTTATCTAATAGGTCTCTAGAATCAATTTTACGGTAAAGAGCGCTAGCTGACGCCAAATTTATAATACTATTATTTCCAAAAACTACGTAGGTAGTCTGCGCATTCTATAATTTTACCTAAAATTCTAAATTAATTAATAAGTAGGTACCTACTTATAAAGTCTCGCTAGTTCTATGTAACAAAATATCGATGGCACTAGTGATAATGATCCCCACAGAGTACTTTTTTATATAAGATGATCCCCTCAACTTAGGCACAGATAATATATAGTCACTTAGGTAATAGGTAAGTACTTCATATTTATTAATTCTGTTTGTATCTGTTAGCGACACCTAGCGAACACAAAGAGATACAATTTTTTACAATATGATTTCATTACACTAGATGGCGCTAATTTCACATGTTAATTCTAATAATTCATAATATTTATGTTATATTATAGCATTAATTATTTATATATTTACTTATTTTATTACAAATTATATATACGTTTAATAATTCTTACGATTTCTTGCTTACATACTCTGCGTAGATATGTAAAGCTGGTAACATATGCAAACATTGCAAACTGTCATTATGACGTTAATTGTCAATTTGTTGAATTTGTCAAACGCTATAGCTTGATTTCGGCAGTCTCGAAACGAAAATAAAAACACAATAATAAAAAAGAGATTACTATGATCGGCGTTAGACTAAATACATTTAATGACAATTCCGGTGAACCGGAGCAAGATGCTAACTCAGCATTAACTGAATTAGATAAAGGTAAACACATAACCTTTCCGTAGTGTTTCGCGAGTATACCGATCAAAATACCGATATTTATGTTGTTTTTCAGGGCTGCGGTCTGGAAAAGTAGGTGAACAATGCGAGGCGATCGTTCGCTTCCCTCGCCTATTCGAAAAATATCCTTTTCCCATTCTAATCAACTCATCGTTCCTAAAACTGGCGGACGTTTTTCGTATGGGCAACAACTTCCTTCGACTATGGGTATTACGTGTTTGCCAACAAAGCGAGAAGCATTTGGACAAGATTTTGAACGTAGACGAGTTTCTAAGAAGAGTGTTTAGTGTGTTACATTCTAATGATCCAGTGGCAAGAGCTTTGGCTTTGAGAACTCTTGGCGCTGTCGCTGGTATAATACCTGAGAGGCAGAATGTCCATCATGCGATTCGTAGAGGACTTGACAGTCATGATAATGTGGAGGTTGATGCTGCTATATATGCTACTACAAGATTTGCTGCTCATTCTAAGTAAGTATGAGCCTAGGAGTCTATTAATACAAATATTAATGCAAATTTTAACAACAAATTAACAAAATATATATAGTATCAGTTTTCCTGGAATATTACTTCAAGAAAGAATTCAATTGTTGCTTAAATGAAGTATAAATAAGTAATGAATATAAAATACAAATTAACTTTGAAGATCCCAGACATATCTTGCCATACACCTTACAGTAGAATTTAAATTGAAGACCAAAATGTTATTCTCAAATTATTAACATGTAAATTGTTGGAATGCAAGACCTAATTGAAAACCTATTACATCCGGCTGGTAGCGTGTTGCTGTAACTCAATAGGTTAATAATAATAAACATTCTATGCCAGATATTGCAAAAACAGTGTAGTCTGGCTCTGGCAAATTGCTGAACTCAAAGAGTTAATAAATAATAATAATACGGCACGGGCCTCTTCTCAGTGTGAGTATCGGTTACACCATAGTCCACCACACTGGCCCAGTGTGGGATGGTAGACTTCACATATCTTCAAGAATATTATGGAAACCTCTCAGTCAAGCAGATTTCCTCATAATGTTTTCCTTCACTGGCATTGGCAGACTGCTGGAACTCAAAGAATTAATGCAGGGTTAATATGATTTTAGTGCATTTGCAGTAGCAATGTGCAACAAGCTGTGGGACATGGTGGACTGTGAGAGCACGGCTGCTGAACGCAGAGCTAAACTTGTCAGAGCTTTAAGGACTGTGCATGGTGGAGGTAAGTTCAACTGTCGTTTTTAAAGACCCATGAGTACCACATTGTTGACCAATATTGCCATTGTCAAGCTCATAATAAAAAAAAATATTTAAAAAAAGGTGGCAAGGGCAATATGATGTGATAGAATCCATATAAAGTAGTTTCATTTTAAAGTATAACTTTAGTAAAATAGGCACCCATAATAATCTCTTACGTTTACGTAATAGATTATTATGGGTGCCCATTTTACTAAAAATCTAATCTCTAATATGTGACACAAAAACAAGACAATTATAGTGCCAGTGCCTCCAAATTTTCTGAAATGTGGTCTTATAACTAATGACATTATCCTCTTTAGCCACTAAGGTCTCATGGCATTCAGTTCTAATATATGTATGTTGTTTTTGTTCATCAGCTGTACGAGCACAAGGTGTCCTGAAGCTGCTCCGTTCATTGCTGGAGCGGTTCCCATCATCCAATACAGTGCGCGCTGCTATCACTGCACTTACCTACATTGCGGCTGACACCGTTGTGCATGTGCCTGACCAAGTACGTATTATATTCGTAACATAGCTATAGCCTACAGGCCTTTTAGTACACAAGTGTTTCAAATACACAACTATGTGCCTATAAAGATTTTTTTGTTCACAAGTGGAAATCGCCACTTGATATAGTTAATGGAGATGTCAAAAGTCAATATTTAAGTATTATATTTAAGATTTCTTTACAGTCTGGTAAAGGGGTTGGCTGAGATTTATTTAGATGTTACATGCAACTCTACAGCTGTGTTTGCCTGTCCAGACTTGTTAAAAGACTACATAGCCCTTTGTCTGACCATTGTTTGAGAGCGTTTTGTTTGAGCTGTGTTTGTATTCTTATTGTAATACTGTTTATTATCTAAACTCAAGTGTAACCACGTGACGAAAGAGACGACCCCACAATACAGGTAATCCTAGTGTGAGGTCCAGTGTTTAAATGGCCGTACTTTCTGAAAAACGTTCCAACCCACAAAGTTAACATTTTGAGATAGTCGTGATTGAAGTTCAATCCCGTATTACTTCTTCATACATGTGGGTTGGGCTACTAAGTCATAATTTCATATTTAGAGTGATAGTAGAGCTACCACATTTTTCCAGCTAGTAAATAGTAACCCCGTGACTAATTGGCTAATAATAACTCGATTTTGACCCGAGTGTAGGTTGGAACGTTTTTCAGAAAGTATGTCCATTAATGTAACATGAACTGTATTTTTATTGAGTAAATAAAATTACTATTATTATTAAACTTATTAAATCAAGTATAGCATCAGCGCAGTCAGTTACGTCATGCGCGCAAAGTGGCAAGCAAAGTGGTAAAAATAAAAATAGTATAGTACTAATGAACTTGCTATTTAAAATCTTTCTTTTGTTCAGGTGGAGTTGCTACTAAGCATAGCGATGAACGATGCCCGTTCTTCAGTACGCCGGGCTGCCCTTGTCGGTCTACGTAAGCTCGCTGAGCATGCTGCGCTCTGGCCGGCGGACTGCGTTGAGAATCTGGTCAGAGCAGCCACTGACAGCCAGGATATGGAGCATACTATGTTGTGTCTTCAAGTTATGCAAGTATGTACCAGAATCCAAATCCTGTACCGATTAGAGGCCGCAATTTGATAAGTTTAACAGTGATTTGTGATCTAAATAAGAACTGGATTTTAGATTTACTCATAAACACACTTGTAGAATTATTGTTATTTGGTGTAAGTCGGTTTCCGATTAGTTAAGCAGGAGAAGTGGTGTTGCCAGTGAGCAGAAATTATACATTTCTTCTTATAATGTTACTATTTGTTTTTATCTTTCTAGTTTATATTATTATTTTGGTTTCTTTCTTTATTTTCTTTTCCAGTCATGATTTAAGTGTGCCCTTTTGTGTGCCAAATAAATCTTTTTTCTTTCTTAATCTTGCATTAGAACTTTAATAATATTGATATAATGCATGCAAAGAAGATCCATCTTGAGACAAACTATTTATACATATTGCAAGCGGTAATTGATTTAGGGTAACAGATCACGCTAAGAACAAAATACGTATGTGTAATACTGAAATTATAATTTGATGGCGATTTAATAGAGTGGCTTTGAGTTTCTTGCAGGTACCTTCTTATAGACTCAACCTTTTGTCTGACCCTTTCAACAAAGATAAATGTAAATTCAGCAAATATTATAAACTAACACCTTTGACGTTCATAAGTGTTACTTTGTGACCTAAGTTAATAAATGATTTTTGACTTTGTCTTACGGAGCGGATTTTCATGCGGTTGTTACCAATAGACAGAGTGATTCATGAGCATGGTTTAGGTGTATTATTTTGTTAAGGTTTTGTATTTTCCGTGCGAAGTCGCGGGTAATACAAAAACTAGTAGTAAATAAGAAGTAATGTTTGTCAGAAACTGGTGGCGTGTCCAGCAGTGTGCGCGGCGGCGGCGTCTCCGACGGGCGGGTGCGCAGCGCTGCGGCGCTACTGCCGCGACCTGGCGCTCAGCGCGCACCTGCGCCGCGCCGCCACCGCCGCTGACGTGCTCACCATGCTCGTCGTGCACTGGTAACTACTACTTGTATCATACTGTATCTATTGCACTGTAGCGAAATTGCTGACGCTTTAGTTTTATACAGTCTGGTGCCCAGTTGCACAGTTGTCTCCCCACAACCACTAAGTTAGATTGTAGCTCAATGTGTATATTTATATTATAACTGGTACCAGTGAATATATATGTATATCCATATCTAGCAAGAATTATTTATTTGACCGTCCAAAAGAACACTTCTGGTTACTCCTACAGCATCCATACGGTAGCCTGTGACCTTCCCAGATTCAAGCTATCCCATAATACGTTTCATCCGATTAGAGAAACCATAAAATAAATAACAGTTGCAAAGAAAACTGCAAGAAAACCACATAAACCAACCATCATATCTAATTTCAATAAAAAAAAAGTCTTCGTGCCAATGGTTCTTCTTGTGCGAACTATTTATTATTTGTATAATATTCGGCCATTCTAATTGTGTTAGGAATAACCGCACAAAGCTCAGATATTGTGCAAATGCTCGGGCAAGAAGGATATTCTTGCCCATGTGTGCCAAATGTGCCATTATCTGCTCCAGCTCACCACAGTCACACTCAGCAAGGCCGCGGTTCCTGAACCATCACGTACACAAGTTCATTCTACAGCGGCCAACTATGCTGCCTTTCACTCGATAATAATAGGTATATGTATTTTGTTCCAGTTATGAGGAGAGTCTTCCAGTGGACGGATCTGAGCTGATGTTGGCGCTAGAAACTTTAGTGATCGCCACTGGTGCTGATGACAATCCCAATAATATCAAACCTCTGAGAGTAGCCTTACGCTGTTTAGTAAGTACTTTATACATAACACATTTAAATGTTTTATTTACAACTTGACTTTAACTGCAATTATTCATGAATTATTCAATTTTAGTACATATTCCATTATGCCATACTGTGGTCTCCAGTATCCAGTCTCCATACTCATATCTATGATCTTTTAAAAGCATTTCATTGCCCTTCACGTAACACGCATCTACCAAATCCAAATTTTAAAGTATATTATACTCTGCATTCAATATAGATAGTTACCTTCTTAAGGAGTAAATAAAATAATAAGTTGTATAGTTCTTGCAATTCACGAAGGCGAGCGGGCTTTATTTGTGGTAGACGCGTATATGTATGTGTGTGCGTAAGTGTCGCTCGCAACTGAGCGCTCTGTCAAACACGCACACTACCGCACTGTGCATGTATACGTTCAACTACAAGTAAAGCCCGCTCGCCTTCGTGAATTGCAAGAACTATAACATTAAATCTATACGACTAGGTGTTCTGGATAACATGTCGCTGGTGGGGTACCACAGGGCTCGATACTGGGTCCTTTCTTATTTAAATTTTGTGTGGGATTACTCATTGTAATACTGATTAAAATAATTATTTATTAAAATATGCTCAATTTAAAAACAAATTATTGATACTCATTATATCTATACTAATATTATAAAGCTAAAGAATTTGTTTGTTTGAACGCGCTAATCTCAGGAACTTCTGGTCCGAATTGAAAACTTATTTTTGTGTTGGATAGCTCATTTATCGTGGAAGACTATAGGCTATATAAAATTACACTACGACCCACAGGGGCGGCGCAGTAATCATAAACGCGGGTGAAACCGCGGGCACATCTAGTTATTAATAAATCCAGTCGATGTATCTATGTGTAAAAATGTTAATCTTGTGTTACTTAGGTGCAGCTTAGTAAAGCGTCAGCAGAAACATACGCGGCCCGCACGGCGGAAGTGTGTGGCGCAGCACTGCAGCGCTGCCGCCGTGCTGCTGCGCAGCGCCCCGCCGCGCTGCTAGAAGCGCTCGGAGCGCTCGGCGCCGCGCCGCACGACAAGCACCTGCTGGCGCCCGCCATGCCGGCGCTGCACCACGCCCTGGACTTGCATCTGCAAGCGCGCAGGTACGTACATACATGCGCCCCGCCGCGCTGCTAGAAGCGCTCGGAGCGCTCGGCGCCGCGCCGCACGACAAGCACCTGCTGGCGCCCGCCATGCCGGCGCTGCACCACGCCCTGGACTTGCATCTGCAAGCGCGCAGGTACGTACATACATGCGCCACGCCGCGCTGCTAGAAGCGCTCGGAGCGCTCGGCGCCGCGCCGCACGACAAGCACCTGCTGGCGCCCGCCATGCCGGCGCTGCACCACGCCCTGGACTTGCATCTGCAAGCGCGCAGGTACGTACATACATGCGCCCCGCCGCGCTGCTAGAAGCGCTCGGAGCGCTCGGCGCCGCGCCGCACGACAAGCACCTGCTGGCGCCCGCCATGCCGGCGCTGCACCACGCCCTGGACTTGCATCTGCAAGCGCGCAGGTACGTACATACATGCGCCCCGCCGCGCTGCTAGAAGCGCTCGGAGCGCTCGGCGCCGCGCCGCACGACAAGCACCTGCTGGCGCCCGCCATGCCGGCTCTGCACCACGCCCTGGACTTGCATCTGCAAGCGCGCAGGTACGTACATACATGCGCCCCGCCGCGCTGCTAGAAGCGCTCGGAGCGCTCGGCGCCGCGCCGCACGACAAGCACCTGCTGGCGCCCGCCATGCCGGCGCTGCACCACGCCCTGGACTTGCATCTGCAAGCGCGCAGGTACGTACATACATGCGCCCCGCCGCGCTGCTAGAAGCGCTCGGAGCGCTCGGCGCCGCGCCGCACGACAAGCACCTGCTGGCGCCCGCCATGCCGGCGCTGCACCACGCCCTGGACTTGCATCTGCAAGCGCGCAGGTACGTACATACATGCGCCCCGCCGCGCTGCTAGAAGCGCTCGAAGCGCTCGGCGCCGCGCCGCACGACAAGCACCTGCTGGCGCCCGCCATGCCGGCGCTGCACCACGCCCTGGACTTGCATCTGCAAGCGCGCAGGTACGTACATACATGCGCCCCGCCGCGCTGCTAGAAGCGCTCGGAGCGCTCGGCGCCGCGCCTCACGACAAGCACCTGCTGGCGCCCGCCATGCCGGCGCTGCACCACGCCCTGGACTTGCATCTGCAAGCGCGCAGGTACGTACATACATGCGCCCCGCCGCGCTGCTAGAAGCGCTCGGAGCGCTCGGCGCCGCGCCGCACGACAAGCACCTGCTGGCGCCCGCCATGCCGGCGCTGCACCACGCCCTGGACTTGCATCTGCAAGCGCGCAGGTACGTACATACATGCGCCCCGCCGCGCTGCTAGAAGCGCTCGGAGCGCTCGGCGCCGCGCCGCACGACAAGCACCTGCTGGCGCCCGCCATGCCGGCGCTGCACCACGCCCTGGACTTGCATCTGCAAGCGCGCAGGTACGTACATACATGCGCCCCGCCGCGCTGCTAGAAGCGCTCGGAGCGCTCGGCGCCGCGCCGCACGACAAGCACCTGCTGGCGCCCGCCATGCCGGCGCTGCACCACGCCCTGGACTTGCATCTGCAAGCGCGCAGGTACGTACATACATGCGCCCCGCCGCGCTGCTAGAAGCGCTCGGAGCGCTCGGCGCCGCGCCGCACGACAAGCACCTGCTGGCGCCCGCCATGCCGGCGCTGCACCACGCCCTGGACTTGCATCTGCAAGCGCGCAGGTACGTACATACATGCGCCCCGCCGCGCTGCTAGAAAAATCTGCCTTCTCAATAACCTACAACTCATTCACCTTTATTCGCGGCTAAAACTAAATACGTTTGAGTTTGACAATATTTAAGTACAAAACATTGTAACGATATCATCTTGTATATTACTATTGGCGTTAACACCTCTATCCTACAAGTAATATCAAATTAACTCAATATTTATCATTTCAGTGACACTACAGAGAACGAAGATGACGATGGTACCGCCTTAGTGCTACTCTGTACGGTACTGTTTCAAGAGCGAGCTGGTAAAGCGCTCACGCACAAGATTAATGCGTCGTGGCAAGATAGGATACTCAACACTATTGCGGGCTCTGATGGATGGGTGCGATACAGGGTTGCTAGAGCTGCGCTGAGGTAAGATCTTATACTATTAATAATCGCCCGATGGTATAATCGATTAACATACAAAACTAAATTGTCGTGATCCATAGCTGTTGTATTCGAATATATCACACTCTTAATAAAACAGCGACTTAACTCGAAATTTCGAAGCTAGGAATTTGAACTCCAATCGTGTGACTATAAATTCTAAAATAAAATATTTGTGTTAAGTAATTGCAACAAATTTGAGTTTAAATTCGTTTAATCCAAAATACTCAGGTGTCTGTTTTATTAAGAATGCGATTATGTATTTGTAATTTTGATGTTTGCAAAGATTTATATCTGAATTTATTATCTTACATTATCTTTTTTAATTCCTTACAGATATGGCCACCACAGCCTCGCGGCTATTATATTGAAACGATTGTCTGAGGAGGCCCCCAGTGAGGCGGCTCAGAGATGGTTAACCGCGCTCTATAAGGCGGCCACAGCTGATGCTAAACTTGTGGAAGAAGGTATGTAGTGTTTCAAAGACATTCTTGCCTGTAACGGCAATTTCGGTTTTTTCTGTTAAAAATAATATCTGCTCAAATTTTCAAATGATCTCCATAATAAATTTCAATTAGCTCATATTTAAAGTTATAAGATGGTTTTATGTATTCTTTTCAAGTGTTATAAATATTTCAATCGCCTTTGACTGCCATTTTTTTTTTATCATACCTCTTTTTATGATTTACCATGTCTATAGAAATATCAATCAGTTATCTGACGTTCTAAAAGTCATAAAAGAGTACGGTTCTCCAATAATTGCCAGCCTACGTCTTGTAAGTCAAGGTGTCCCTCACAGTTCCATACTGGGTCCTACTATTTGTTGTGTGTATTTCTACTGTAGTACGCCGCTCATTTTGACAGTCCAGTCTTCGCAAAACAACTATAAGTCTGCTCTAAAGTTGTAAAAAAAAGAAGTCATATAAAAATAATACGTTAATTTTATGTTATTTTAATGGATGTAAAGCTTCTCTATTACAATTAGTTCCACTGGCACTTCCGAATTGGACGAACTATTCTTGCAATTCTCGACTTTCTCATTATTATCATCTTCCGACCTCACCTTTAATAATATTTTTCTTCGTTTGCTCTTCACTGACGAAATCGCCTTTTATATGTTTTATACTATTAGGTATTGCAAAAGACTAAGATAGCCTCGTCGACTGTAACTTGAGAAAACCTTCAGTGTATTTTATGTGATTTGTGCAAATTGTATTTCGCAAATCGAGGGAGTACATAAATCAAAAGAGCTTTAATTGTAAATACTGAGGCCTAAAAGCGATAGCTCAGTGGAGAAACCAACAGACTGCAATGCAGAGGATCTCGGGTTCGACGCCGCGCACCTCTGACTTTCGGAAGTTATATGACTTTTCGAAATGATGTGCGTATTGATTGACAATTATCGCCTGCTCCGTGCCTCGGAAAGCATGTTAAGCCGTCGGTCCCGGCTGCCATGAACATCTATGGCAGTCGTTATTGGGAAGTCAGTGCCCTCTAATATCCTGACACTGGTCTAGCTTTAGGGTATCGTTAGCCTTCGGGTTGCGGATGTGAGATGGCAGTCGCTTCGTGTAAAAACTGATATCCGATCAAATCCGGTTAGACTAGAAAGCCGATCCCAAGTGACTTGGGGATAATAAAGGCTAAGGAGAAGGACTGAGGCCTAAAAGCGTTAGACAAATTTGGTATCAGTAGAGACGCCGGCGAAACCTTACATAGACTGAGTCCAGAGAAAAGAGGAAGAGCAGCGCTATAACCAAGAGCTTTTACAGGTATAACCGGTCTAGAAGAAGCGAGTGCGGGGTGGGAGGTGTGCTCGGGATGGGGTGGTGCCGGTGGGGCGGGGGGCGCCGGTGGGTGCGCCGCGGGGTGCGCGGGGTGCGGCGCGTGCACGCCACTGGCGCCCGCGTGGATGCGCGCACGTGCCCGCGCGCTCGCCGCACTAGCGCGCACCGCTATCGCCGCCAAATCGCTGTGCACACAGCCGCCGCCTGCCATCGCGCACGCTTACGCACAGGTAAGACTAGGCTAGTAGTCTGTTAGTAATCTAGTTTTACTTTATGTTGTAAAATACATACATATATGGCATTAGTTAACTCAAGTAGCCTAGTTGCTGTCAGCAGAGTAACGCAATGATTTTCTATAAATAATTATACCCTAGTTTTGCATGTGTAAATAAACTGTCTTACGTTTACGCGAATGTTATATAATAAAATGGAACAAGTTTATACGGCCTTCATCACGCTGTTTTTAATTTTAATAAAGCTTCTTTATAACTCAATTTTGAAACATAAAACTACTATTATCTATACTAATATTATAAAGCTGAAGAGGTTGTTTGTTTGTTTGTTTGAACGCGCTAATCTCAGGAACTACTGGTTTGATTTGAAAAATTCTTTTAGTGTTGGATAGCCTATTTATCGAGGAAGGCTATAGGCTAAATAACATCACGCTACGACCCACGGTGGCGGCGCAGTAACGATAAACGCGGGTGAAACCGCGGGAACATCTAGTATCGTATAAAGTTGTTTAATTTCAATGTACATAAGCTACTAAAAAGTAAATGGGACATGTGCTTTACGAGCTAAATATTATAAGCATACCTCTAGTCCCACCATGCTGTTATCTACTGTGTGTAGAGCTCCCGAGACCCAGCACTGAAGGCAGGCGCGTTCGCCACAGCGATCCGCAAGGCGGCACGCGCTGTATCCACCGTAGCTCAGCAGTACGCCGCCATAGCCCGCACCGCCTTCCATGCTGACGATTCTACATTGAGACACCTGCATATGTATCCTTTTGATATTTGTCGACCTAATTCTATATTTATCTATCAATAAACAACATTGATTGGTTGCAAAAAAGAAATGTGGGCTCGTTAACTTTTCATGTATGATTATGGTTAGGTATATTTTTATTTAAATAGAATATTCAACAAAATGGATACGTTTAGCGTTTGGTAATATAAACGTAATATGGCAGACACAGATATGCATATTTTTCTTCGTCGTCTGATACTACTGCGCAATAATTTTGAATGTATTTATTAAATGACGTTACAGTACAATAAAGAGATGATACATGTTTTGCAAAAAGTTTACCAAATTAAACAAATTATTCCTTTTCACTTTTGAAATGACTTTATAATTCCACTTGTGTATTTTAAACGGTCTAGAATATTGAAGCTTTGATAATTGATTATACCAATAATATTTATTTATTTATTTAAATAACATGGAAGACTTACAGCTAAACAATCAAAACAGAAAGAGTAGTAAGGTAATCAGTAAGCCAATTACAAGTCCTCGCGTATAAAAGATTTCTTAAATATAAGAAGTGAACAAACTCATAACATACCACTGCAATAATAATATCAGATTATCGCCTATTCTTATTATTAAATAACAACAGTTTACTTTTTATTATTGTTAAATACATAACAATTTTTTTTACATAATTCAATTCACTTAAATCAATGAAAAAAGTCAAGAGCCAAGCGCCTCCTGACCGTTTCCACAGTTATAAAATAAGGATCCAAGTCACGCTGTTTACATAGTCTATTATAATTTCTACTTGCACGCACCATAACAGAGTTCTGTCTGTGGTTAGATGAAGCAAAAGGAACACTTAAAGGTGGGTTGGTTCGAGTTTTAGAGGGTACATTCAGATGAAGCTTTGATTATTTATTTAACGCAAGAATAAGATCGGACCTAACACAGTTCCTTGTGGGATGCCGTATTCATCACGACCGTATTTTAACTCTTTAAAATATAGAGTAACAGCATCATATCTCAATTCCTATTACTTTAGTGATAAAAATGCATTCTTAAATACTTCTTCAATATCACCATACTATACAATGTTAAATACCTGCAGGTGTTATAGTAGTATGTCATGCGAAACCAAATCGAACGCTCCAGACATATCAAAAATCAACCCTGTTCTCAAATTATTATTTGTTGCATTCGTGTGTACTGCGTGTGAGGGAGAATAGATATAAGCAGCGTGATAAAATACTAGACTATCTGCAAACTTTTTTAATTCTTTCTGGAATACACATATGTGTATTACTACGATCCGGAGCTTCAATTAAATTAAATTCTACAAGTGACATTCCTTAATAAGAAATCAGTTCACAACACACATACACTCAGCTGGCTCAGTTCCTCGAACGCATAACCTCAAGCCAGCAGGAGCGAGCCCCAGAGTTGGACAACGTGGACTTGAAGCCCACTTCACTGGAGGAGATGATGGCGCTGTCGGCCAGCAATGCACTCGCCAACATATCCACGCAGCTCTTCGATAATCCTACCACCAACCCTGGCATCACGCATAGAGTAAGTAGACTTAATATGCGATTGTAATTAGATTAAACATACATACGATTCACGGCTCAAAGCACATAGATAGGCTATCGAAACAAAATGGAAAATGTTGAAAATGAAAAATTACATAATATAAGAACATTACAACACTATAATGATGGTCTTTTCTGTACAATAACCTGTATATTTAATATGTTACTTGTGATAAGTGTGTCAATAAAGATTTATTATTATTATTCAATTGTAAAAGGAAAGAAGTCGTTAACTAACTGATCAAAATTTGATCGATCCTACAACTTTTGAATCTTGCCAATATTTTTTGCCATAACATTACTAGGTTAGGTAGTGTCCGTCTGCAAAGGGATGGCGTCATAACAAGATAAATAAAACGTTTATCTTTGTTCGTCAGCACGCCGAGGCGGTGATCGCGGCGGTGCGCGCGTGCGCGGGCGGCGCCGTGTGGCCGCGTGGCGTGTGCGCCGGGCGCGGCGGCGGCGCGCTGTGCCGCGTGTCGCTGTCGCCCGCGTGGCGCGCCGCCGGCGCCCCGCCCGCGCCGCCCGACCACGCCGCCACGCTGCCGCTGTCGCACAGGCTCGCGCTCAAGCTGGAGGGGGTCGTGCTGCCGCCCATACCGCTCAGGTATACTATACTCTACTCCATACGCCACTGTCTCCTGTATACGCCGTGTAACTGTGTCGCGTGCCGCGTGTCGCTGTCGCCCACGTGTGCACAGCATTTCGCACAATTATTGTTTTTAACCATTAGGGCGATAAATATGACCCTGTTACTTTTTGTATATGTATTAAGTATTCAATCATATTGACTTCTTTGCCATACAGCAAACGCCAGCGTCAACGTCAAGTTAAAGGAGTCCAGATCACAGTCACCGCCACTCCTCATCCCAGGACCAATGAGAAGGTAAAGGTATCTGTATTTTTATATTTTCTACTAATTTTAAGATTCTGTCATGTCGCAACATGTCATATTCATCTATTTTTGATTAGTCAATCTAAGTAGTTTACCCGCTTCAATGTTAATGTTAATTTTAATTAATACGTTCACGTAAACGTTCAAGCATGTGCATAAATAACTTCTTAGTTAATTTGTACGATAATGTTTTTTTGGCTAAATTTTAGGAAACAAAGTTATATAAACACAGTGTCGAGCAGTATCCGTTCACGAGCATGATCCGATTATGTTTCACGCGTCATGCAAATTTGAATTGTGAACGACGTACTACATTTATTGGCTTTTTCTTTTAGATGAGACAAGATTAACGTTCCATTTTATTATACATTGTTAATGACTATAGCTCCATTACTAAGGACGATAAAACCTTGCCGCTACTGCTGCGATTATAGGTGTGATCCACAAATTGTTGAAGAACAACAATTAGTGACTCTGGACAAACTTTCTGTTTATTTTATTTTATTTTATTGTATGTTTTTAAAATATATTTAGAAATATTTGAAATGTCCTATTGGTTAAAAATATCATCCCGCGGTCTAGTGTTCGACAAGTATTTATAAAACATGGAATTTTTATTTTAAAAATTGTTACACTTTTACTAGCCTGACGTACTCATGCTCGTGAACGTATCCCAAGAAATTCTGTTTTCCTTACTAATAACGTTAATCTGTCGTGGTATAGACAGTGGAGCTGACAAACATCCCACCGGTGCTGACGGCGGTGCAGAGCGTGACGCCGGTGCGCGACTTCTTCTCGGCGCAGCAGCTCGTGTCCGTGACCGCGCCCGGACTCTACACGGTGGCTGTGGAGGCCGCCTTCGTTGACGAGCGCGGAGAGCTGTGGAACACCGGGCCTAGGACCAGCATCGTTATCAAGGTAACAATAACAATAATATATTAAAATATTTGTTATATTCACATTTGTGAGACTCCCCTCCCTAGTGTGACGTCACATATTTTGCAATTTTACATCTAGAAATTATTAAATTTAAACAGTGGTTCCAAAATTAGTTTCATTTCCATTTAGGAATTCTCACTTTCCCTCGCGTAAAGTAGGTTATTAATGTACTTAGATATATATTAGATTTTGAAATATGACGTCATAAAATTCAGGATTCCTCCCACCCCTTGTCACACAATGTCACACTTCGTCGACTCCTTCCCACCCTCTTACCGTGTGAAGTAATTTATGGCTACCCCTTAATGACAGATGATCCTTTTGCCAGTTGTATATTGTAATAGATATAAACATCTCATTATTATTACCTTATTACAAATTAATACGACTATTTCAGGCCCACGAGGATCCGAGCGCAAAAGGCAACGTGCAGGCAACACGCGGCAGATTTTAACTATAAATAACATTTTATTAAGTTTACACGTAATACTAGACAAGAAGACATAAATATATTATATCGCCATTTTAATTCCTTGTTCGAATATATTTATATTATGTTTACATACCTTGCGTCAAACCTTTTCTTTTAAAAAGACAACTCTCGCCCTAGGAAGAATTCCTGTGTCGCGGGGGTATTTACTATCAACTGACACAAAAAACACCCTGACTCGGAACAACCATTTGTTGATCACACATATTTTTCCTTCCGTGTAGGATTCGAACCCACTTCATCCAGCGTAGTGGCAGCGGTGAGGCTACCACTTAAACCACTACGCCATCCGTGCAGTCAGTTTATTTTTCCCTCTGAAGTTAATCAAAAATAAAAATTAATTAATTCACGTTAGGTTACAAGGTAACACTTATGAATGTCAAAGTTACACTATTTTTTCTATGAATTTACACAGCAAAGCAAGGGTGTAGGGCTCATGAGAAGAACGGGCAAGAAACTCATGGCCACTCTTTTTAATCGCCATGTTTACAATAAAATTTTGTTTACAAATCATAACTGGTAAGGTGCTGCAAACTGTTATGCCGAATAACGTCACAATAACAAAAAACAGACGTGCGGGGTGAATGTGGGGCGGGTGGAGGGATGGCACTGCGCTGACTATATCTAACTTCAGAGCGAACTGTATGTTTGACGCTAGATATATTAAGACTTATATCCCTATATAAGTATATAGTGTGGATACTCCAATAATGATATGTTAAGATTAAATAATAGTAAGCAGATAATGATGTAAGAATTAGAGCATAATAAATGTAAACTTGGAATTATAGTGTCAAAATAAAAACAAAAAAGCATATTATTTTTTATTATCTCATATGTACATGAGATAAGTTAATTACAAATTTTATTTGTAATTTCCTCCATATAAGGCATAGTCAACAGTCAAGTCCTCCCGGCTTCAAATAAGCTGTCCCAGCTATCTAAAGTTTCTTAATGTAATTATAGTATTTGATAAATGCGCGAATGGTAGATGTTATTAAAAATATGTTGTTTTATGTGTGTCTGTCCAGTAGAGGCATACGGATTCCAAATCCTTCTTTTGCTAGCTATTCCAAATCTGTATCTTCCAAAGGCATCCAAGCCATCTCGTCATCTCCGTTTATATGCAATACGCTATCTCACTCTTTCAAACATAACGAAAGATAGTGATATAATCCTTGCTCTATGACTGACTTCGTTTGGTGCATAATTGACTATACACTATACACGACCATGCATAATTTGACCAGTGATATATTTTATATCTAAGTATTTTACATCATACAACCCGAAACTTTAAAAGTTATTATGGACTAGCTACTCGCCCCGGCTCCGCACGGGTAGTACAAAACGTTAACAACAATTATTGTCCTAAGCAACCAATTTACAGAAAACATTAACAAATTATATACCTTAAGGGGACACCGCGAGAACTCGACGCCCGTACTCATTGACACTCATTGTGTATCAATCGTTAAAGAGCGGTCATCTATACATATAATAAAATCGTAGGAAAGTCAAAACTGTACATTGAATATTTTTTTAAAAGAATACTTGGGGCGTGATCTACAATCGATATCGAAGCCAAAAATATAGTAGAATTTTTGTCTGTTTGTCTGTATGTATGTCCGGGCTAAACTCAAAAAGTACTGCATGGATTAACTTCAAATTTTGCATGAATATTACTAACAGGTCGGGTCAACATATAGGCTACATATTATCACGCTATGATCTACGGGGGAGGAGCTTACGCATTCTGTGACAGCGTGTAATCTAACGACGCATATTTAAATGTTGTTTTTGAGTAAGCCATGCTATTATCTAGCTTTACACTATAAAAACTACGCCATTTAAATATAGTTGGGTTCCGCGGCGACAAACACTTTTTAGTTAAGATCTACGCGGACGAAGTCACAGGTAACAGCTAGTAAGGTCTAAAATTGCGATGCGCCCGCAATGATCGAGAGCGCTTAGAAATTGTTAAAACCTTAAAATATTATTTTAAAATTATTGGTTTTAGTTATTGAAATAATGAGCTAGCAAATTACTAATATTGATGTTACGAATATATTTGAGTAATTCCTAAGCATAATGATAGTGTAACTTCCTAATAATTTCAAAAATAGTAATTTTTCATAGGTGTTTTCGAAAATAATTATCATCGAGCCAAAATCACAATATCGTGTTTTTGAGCTAGGAAATTCTAGTTAAAGATATCAATAATTTACCTATATCAAAATTCTAGATTAATTGGTCTTCTCATAGTCCTACACTATTCGATGAAAGTTAGTGCATTTTTTCAGTGTATCCTTACCTTTCTCGTGAATCAATCTGTCTGTTGGTGAAAACCGCATGAAAATCCGTTCTGTAGTTTTTGAAGTTATCGCGAACAGACGCGGCGGACGCGGCGGGGGACTTGGATTTATAATACCTATGTAGTGATATATCTGATTATAAAATGTTGTAATAGCAAAAAATACCTTTATTCAGACATCTCGTCGAAAGAAAGAACACAACAAAAAGTTAATTACAATTGATAAGAACGAAGGTGAAAACGATAGTTAATTGTTACGTACCTAGACATTTCTAATTAATTATGTAAACAAAGCATGCCACCATGAAGCTAATAAGAAGAGGAGGTGGCCGAACTTATTTTCCTATACAAACTGCGTGACAGCGGGTGGGGGTGAAGGGGACGTTACACTCCAGCTGACTCCGCCCACTTCCTTATAACAACATAATTCCGCCATCCGACACTAGAGGACAAATTATGTGGTCGTACAGTTCCCGTCACGTAAAAAGAACGCTGAGCGACAGTGGAGGGGATGTGTCAACTGAGGAACCAATAGCGTGCGCGCATAGACATAAAGTCCATCTCATGAAAGAAGTCTCGCAGACGCGGCGGCACATTCAACATGACAATTGACAAACGATGACAACATGGTCGATCTTATAATTAGTTCCACTTATTGCCGTGAGACGGACTTTACTGCCCGGACCGTCCCCCCGTCTCGCGCCTTCATACCGCCAATTTGATCGATAAATCGCTCAGTGCGCAGGATAACGGCCAGCGTTCTTTTTACGTGACGGTCACTATACTTGGGTGTGTTTTACCATATTATTATTATTTAGTCAAAAATAGTTTGCTAGTCGGTGCCATGTTTGGATGCTCGTATTGTCGTGTATCGCCTACTGCGGCGTGTTTGACAAATATTTTAGCAAATACAGTACATAAACACTTAATATAATAATTACTTACACAAATACAAATAATTATGTAAACGGATCATAATACAAATCTATACTAATATTATAAAGCTGAAGAGTTTGTTTGTTTGTTTGTTTGTTTGTTTGTTTGTTTGTTTACTTGAACGCGCTAATCTCAGGAACTACTGGCCGGATTTGAAAAATTCTTTCAGTGTTAGATAGCCCATTTATCGAGGAAGGCTATAGGCTATATATCATCACGCTAAGATTAATAGGAGCGGAGCACCAATGAATAATGTTTCAAAATCGGAGAGTATTTTTTCCTTTTGAGAGCTTCCGCTGCGTGCGCTGCGTAAACAGTTAAAGTTTCGCAAAAATCATGTATGACACAATTGTTCCCCTTTAAAAGTTCTAAAATAAAGTCCGCGACAGCATATGTCTATTTTTTAAGGTTGGCTCACTATAACCATTTTTATGCTAACGAAATTTGTTCTAAAATAATGCATTATTTGCGAAGGTATTTTTATAAACATGATATTAATCCTTATCCAAATAAATACGTTATTCATTACAAGTATTTAATTTAAAACAAAATTGCCCTTTACATCATTCGATTTCAATGAATATCTTAGGAGATATAGCAGTTTTAAAATAACATCGCAGCAAAATAATTACTCATTCCAGACATAGTACAAACGATGTTTCTCCTGGTTTATTCTGCGTGATTACTACTGGTTCGATTTGAAAAATTATTTTAGTGTTGGATAGCCTATTTATCGAGGAAGGCTATAGGCTATATAACATCACGCTACGACCCACGGGGGCGGCGCAGTAACGATAAACGCGGGTGAAACCGCGGGAACATCTAGTATATTATATACTAATATTAAGTAAGGGTAATCCGGTCCATTCATAGTTGGCGTTTTTAAATATTGAGTTTTAAAATAAATACACAAGGTCGTTCTTTAACATAATTTTAATATAAATATACAAAAACAACCCAAAATACTGATTGTCCCTAATACATATTGGCAAATATAAAGTAGGCAACTTAATACGTAATAATATTCGGTGTTCGATTGTTGAGACTTAAAATAAATACAGATACACAAGGTTGTTCCATCACACTTATTTGAATGTGAAATGTACAAAAACAAACTAAATTAGGTACTGATGATTAAATGTTGGAAATCTAAAACATAAATTCTCAAAAAATTATCGTAAATGATCTGTCATAGTTAAATATTTTATCTGTAATTTTCCCCATCTATCTGGTAGCGCCATCTATCTGATCTATCTTGTACCACGTACACTATGCTTTTTGATAAAATCATTATAACAGTAAATGTATATTTAGATAAGAATTAACGATGCTAGTAAATTAAAGTTAGTTTAAACAACACATTTCAAGTACTATTTCAAAGATATAAATAACATATAAACAGTTTTTCATCACTGATTTAAATCATGCAGCGCCATCTATTGGTGAGTAAGGTATATTACTGTGATAAACATCAAATGAATGGAATATTCTAGAATAATTATCATTAAAATAAACAATTTAAAACACTTATAAGTGAAATGTGATGCCTTCCGTGGCATTACGGCGCTTATCGGAGTATTTCCTACAAGATACAACACTTCATATTTTTGTAGTATTTTTCAACGATAAACAACTTTTCCTAGATTCTGTTTGCAGCGCCCCGGAAGTACGTTCGATGCGAGTTGCCGATAGACTGAGCAAGCCACGCCCACCAGCCCACTAAATGTAAATTCCTATGTATCAAGTGCACATTTTGTATGCCCTCTCCTCTTCGTACCTATTAGTTTCATGCATGCCTCTCTGTAGTTAAGTAGAATGATGAATAGACTAGTAGCATCTCGTGCAATGTTGATTTCTTTAGTCACGATCTCGGCAACATTGTCAACATTGGTCACAAGGGCGTCGCCAAGGGGGGGCAGGGAGGGGCAGCGTCCCCCCCCTAGAGATGCAACCAAAGTCCTAAGTCTTTGACTTGACTTGCTTGATCGATCATTCCCGTACGTCGAAAATCGAATGAATTCACCAATGCCGTTCCTAATATTCCGTCAAAAGAAAATTAATTAAAGAAAATTCCATTCCTAATAGTCCGAAAAAAGCGTTGAAAATTTTGATCGATCTTCCGTGCACAGCATGTACGGTAGAGCGATCGTTTAACAGCCTCAGGAGACTAAAAACCTGGCTAAGAAGCACTATGGGTGAAAATCGCCTCAATGGTCTGGCCATGATGAGTGTGCACAGAAAACTTATTCTAAAATTCTTAAATTATTTATTCCTAATGAAGTGGTCGAAAAGTTTTCAAAAAAAATCCTCGAAGATTATGTTTCAAACCTAATCAAAAAAAAATAATCTTTGTCGACCACTATTATATTACATACATACATAGATTCACGCCTGTTTCCCAGAGGGGTAGGCAGAGACTACGGATTTCCATTTGCTACGATCCTGACACACTTCTCTGGCTTCATCCACTTTCATCACATTCCTCATACACGCCCGTCGGTTCAAGGAGCTCTTAACCTGGCCTTTGTCCAGAACGCCTCTGATCTGATCGAGAAACGTTCGCCTAGGTTTTCCTCTTGCGATTGTTCCATTCACACTAGCCTTATAAACTTTCTTAGTCAGTCTTTCCTCGTCCATTCTTTCTACATGTCCAAACCAGCTTAACATACCCTTTTCTATTCTTGTAACTATATCCACTTTCATGCCGCATCTCTCTCTAATCACACTATTTCTTATTCTATCTTTCAGAGTCACACCACATATGCTTCTCAACGCTCTCATTTCTACAGCATTTATTCTGCTCTCATGCTTCTTTTGCCATACCCAATTTTCACTTCCATACATAAGTGTGGGCACTAATAGTCCTCTATGAACAGCCAAACGTGCCTTTTCGGATACATTTCGACTGTTCATAAAAGCGCGTAGAGCTCCATTCACTTTGTTGCCAGCAATCGTTCTCCTTTCAATATCTCCCTCATGTTTACCATCCCTTGTAAACAAAGTACCCAAATATACAAACTCTTTCACTTGCTCCACTTTTTCTCCATCAATCATAATATTACACATCGTCACGCACTCTTCCTTTTCAAATACCATTACTTTCGTCTTGCTTACATTTATTTTCATTCCTTTACTCTCAAAAGCACCATGCATAATAGTTACCATCGCTTGCAAGTCTTGCAACTCTTCCGCTGATGACGCAAGTATTACTTGGTCATCGGCATAAAGAAGACATTTGACAAGTAACTCATTCATTCTTAATCCCCATTCACAATCTTTTAAATCTTTCAAACAATTGTCCATGTATAGGTTAAACAGCCAAGGTGACGCTACACATCCTTGTCTAACACCTTTTTCGATGCTAAACCATTCTGTGTAGGTTCCATTTAACCTAACACAAGCTCTGGAATCATCATAAAGAGATTTCAGATAGATATTAAAATCTGGTAATTAAAAAAAATATTACACTGTATATTCAAATTCAAACTCCCAAATTATTATTTTTTTATTTTTTTTTATTTAATCTAATAACTTATTTATAAGTTTTATTTATTGTACAGTCATGAACTCGTGAAGCTTTAGGTACACGTTGGAGTCTGTATCGTTATTATTACAATCGCTGTAGATGTAAGGCTCGTACTACAAGTGAAAAGCTTCATGTGCTCTCGACTTTACCTACAATTCATAATTTTCTCATTCTCCATATCAACTTGCCTCCCCCTTAGGCCATCGGCTGGCGACGCCCTTGATTGGTCAGTAGATATTTAGTTTTTAAAAATCACAACTTCCGCACTAGGAACAATTCCTGTATCGCGGGGGACCTTACAAACATTCAAACAACGGACACAAAGAACATCTAGACTCGGAACAACCATAACTGGATCACACAAATTTTTGTCCCGTGTGAGATTCGAACCCACGACACTCACAGTGGCAGTGGTGAGGCGACCACTTAAACCACTAAGTCATCCGTGCAGTCAAATATTGATGTCAGTAGTCAGCCTCGCTGCCGCAAAGATCGTGAATGCTGTGCGTGAGGTCTCCGGTTTGATTCAGAGTAGGCCTTGGGTAGAAGGTAAACTCCCTAATTCGTGGGAACTGACAACTAACTGAAGAACTAATCAAATCAAATCAAATCAGTTTATTTGCAATAATATAGGTATAAAATGTTCTTATTATACAAAATAAAGCACCTCTACATTTTGCCACACTAGGCGTGCAAATATTACTGTACTAACAACTGTAGCTGACGGAATGTGTTAAATACACCCTGGCCTACCATTTTTTAGGATATAAGCGTGATATTAGGTATGTGGCATGTATAAAACATATCTTTAAAACCTTTAGCTGCTGACATTGTATATACAACTAGATGTTCCCGCAGTTTCACCCGCGTTTATCGTTACTGCGCCGCCCCCGTGGGTCGTAGCGTGATGTTATATATATAGCCTTCCTCGATAAATAGGCTATCCAACACTAAAACAATTTTTCAAATCGAGTTTCAAATAGTTCCTGAGATTAGTGCGTTCAAACAAACAAACAAACTCTTCAGCTTTATAATATTAGTAGGTAAGTTTTGATTTAGTTTTAGTATATTCTTCCTACGGCACATAACCTGTCTTCATAACCATCTATCGGTAGGTCTATAAAATTGTTTACAATGGCTAAAACATACAGAAATATGTAACTTTATTTAATATATTGCAAGCAGTTCGCTAAAATTCAGTATTAAAACGCATAAAATTAATAGCGACAGACACAAAAGTAGACATTTTACATCTCACACACAATGTATTTGTGTAAAGCATACTCAAACCAAATTCACAATTCAATCTGGCTCTGTGAACTGCGCACATGTGTCCACATTAGGTACTCTAGTTGATATGCTATGTGCTATGTAGCATATCGATAACAGATCGACGCGCAACCGAAACAAAAATAAACGTACACACATAACTACATGACTCATACATAATTATGTTCGTACAAACATCATAACGCGCAAATATTCCCAACAATTTCATACGTTCATTAACACTAATAGCTATATCTTTATACACAAACACGTAAACAACGAAATGACCAACGAATATATATCGATAAGAGTTATCTACGGCCGCGATAACAGTTTTCATACTTATCGCGCAGTACCTGACTTCAACATGAGAAAAATGCTCGCTTTCTTAGTAACTTTCGCTTTTATTACATTTGTTAATTGCTCATCTATATGTGAAAGTAGTTCGTGTGTGTGCCGGGACAAACATGTGGATAATCAAGACTTTATTGGTGATGTTATTCAGTGTTCATACCGTCATCCGGACATATTAAAGAGTAACTACATACTACCCGATGTGGTTCACTCGCTGGATTTGTCATCGAATAACATATCAGTGGTGTTGTCATCGCCATTATTCAAATCGGCAACAATGGCAGAATTATTACTAAGCAATAATCTCATCGAACGAATAAATAATGTAACTTTTATGTTGCCGGAATTAAAACGCCTCGATTTAAGTTACAATTTGTTGGAATATATTGACAAAGAATCATTTAACGGATTTAAGAAATTGGAATATTTGAATCTGGCGAATAATAGATTTACGTCGTTCACGAATTTAATGTTTCATCACTTGAGCAACTTGAACGAGATTGTTCTGAACAATAACAACATTGGCCGGAGCTTGGAACAAGGCAACCTGTTCGATAGAAGTGGTTATGGATTAACACAAAAGGTGAAAAGCATCAGCATTAGTGGCATCAACATAGACAAAGTACCAGACAACTTCTTCGTCGACGCTTACGATTTAAGAAAACTTATTATAAGTAACAACAAAATTACATTCGTCTTTGAAATACCGTACACATTGGAATACTTAGATCTATCTGGCAACCCAATATCCCAAATAGCTGCTGAAGATTTTACTGATTTACCGGCTCTGAAAGTTCTGAAATTGAACGATTTATTAATAACAGAAGTTCCTAACAGTGCCTTCGAATATTTACACGGGTTAAAGACTTTAGAGTTGGAAAGAAATAGAAATCTGACTCAATTCAGTACTCTGGCTTTTGGTCAAGAAGTTTTAACAGATGTTGATGATTTTGCTCTTGAAAGATTATCGTTAAAAGGCTCACGATTGACACAGTTAGATGAAGAATTAATGGAACCATTCGGACATCTGGCCGAGTTGGATTTGCAAGGAAATCCGTGGCAATGCGACTGTAATATGAAATGGGTGAAGCGGTTACAGATACCCGAATACTATACTGATCATCTTAGGTAAGTTTTGAAGGAACTACTTATGTTTTACTAATTGTATGGTACCTACTTATATATAAATACTCGAATTAATTAGCTATTTATATAGTTATTCTCGGTAATGCTTGAAAATACCAGATAGTCCAGACATAGATTTCAATTTATTTATACCGCTTTATCTATATCGCTAGAAACATGGTTGACAATGTTATAAAATCCTTTACTTACCGTTATATACCTTGATTTTAGGCATTATTTCCTATTAAAACTATAAAACATATTCAAAATAACAAAGAGGCAACCTAATAATTTATTTACCTATATTATCCGTATAAATACGTAACAAAGAGCTTAGATGTCACCGCTTTGATCGTAAACTGGCCCGAGGACTATGACGTCATTGACCTTGTTTCCCGCTTTATAGTTTTAGCACAGATTATACTAGGTATTGTACACAGTAGCTTTATCTGTAGCAAGGGTCATGGACGATGTAGATCGAAATTGAATGTAAACAAGTTGTTTGTTAAAATGGAGGTAATGCAACGCATACATAACTGAAATCAGTACCTATGTTATTATGAGTAATTGCATGTACGAAAGCAAGCAATGAAGATTTTAGAATTATAAGGCAATTTTTTAAATAAGTAGGTTAAATTTTATAAATAAAGTTTGCATTTATAAGTGTAGACGATAATCTGATCAGATTTTAGATAAGGCCACTAGTATAGTATTATATTATCTGTGATAAGGCATAGTGACAGAAAATATGTCCAATAGCCGAGATTAGACAAATGAACCCATACATGTGAACCCATAGGCATCCTAGTAATTTTATTTCCGTCACACAATAATTATTAGAGTATCTAATAGGCACCTACTTATTAAGTGTTAGTTAGTAGCTGTTATCTCTATCGATAAATAAAATTGCGATAAATACAGAATTACATTCGAATGCCATGCGAATACCCTGAATATAAGTGCCTAGGTAGTACGTGCACAAGATCCTTGACGATGCAGATATCGTGTTGTGCACAATTGTATTGGAATATCTTTTAAATGCGTTTACTGCGAAGAACTAACACTACATACAACACGGATCGTTATGTATCTTGCTTACTCCCTCTTTAAAAGAAAGGCGTGTCATTAATAAAGCATGTAGAATAAGCCAGGACACTCACCTTTCTTGGCTACTGAGGAACTGTCTTTGCTTTGTATTGACCAAGATCTTGAATGAGGCTCTTTACTTAGAGGGACGAGCAGTGGAATTTGAGGGCGCCAGCTATCGCCTCGGTTTTTTAAATAATGTACTTGAATAGTTCTGGGAAAGCAAGCGTTCATAAGCTACTAGGTAGGCATAATTGGTTACTATGAAAAAGATTTTCACTAACGAAACTACATTATTCCTTAAGAAGGAATAGGAAAACAATATGGCTGACATACGCCCTGATAGTAAGCGGTCACTAATCTAAGCTCAATACCATAACACCAAAGATAGGTATCATTGCCACGTTGTTCCGGGAAATGATGTTAAAGATGCGATAAACTAATGTCAAAATATAATATACATCTGGAACTCTTACCTACTTTACAAAACGCAAAAACAGTATTACTGATTTAAAAGCTGGTTTGTAGGCGATTGTTACTTATTTAGTTAAGCCAAATAATTCGTACTGTTACATCGATCAAATTGATCGAAGTACTGTTACCAATACCTACACACATAATAATAACAACATTTCAACAATTTTCAGATGTGGTTCACCAACATCGCTATACAACGCAAAAATCTTCGAGTTGAAGACGAAATACTTCGTCTGTCAAACTGAGAAGCGTAATGCTGGTTTCGTGGTAGTTGTGTTTAGCCTGAGCCTAATCCTGGCCTGTGTGGCTGTATGGGTTTTCCTTTGCCTACCTAAGCGACAAAGTAGAGGTTCACTTATCAGGGAAATGTATTCACCATCGGCTGCGTACTCCGTTCTGCCTATAAGTGCTAGTATAGATAATTGACAAGGTATTGACTGTACGCCTCGCCACAGACCCTTCGCCAAGTGTTGTGGTTCCGATTGCCACACGCGACAAAAAACAAAAAATTAAAACGAAAAGTAAACCAAATGAAATGAAAAAAAATTGTAAATAAAAAGTAAATCAAGTGAAATATATTGAAGCTATTTTGTGAACTGACTTTAGTTTTAAGACGCGAAGGAACTCGACATCGTGTTTCTTCTTTTCTATTTCTATATTCTTCTATTTATTTTTAACATAAATGTGTAGTAAACGTGTAAAATTAAAAATATAGCGCTTTCCATTTTCGTAAAGAATAAGTTATGTGGTATTAATGTAATAAACATTCATACCATAAGATATTATGGTACCTACCATAAATATGGTAGATACCTATAGGTACTAATAAAAATAATTGATAAGTACTTATAAAATACAAGTAAGTAAACTAATATGAAATTATTTTGGTAATAGGGCAAAATATAATAACGATTTACTGCTATGAATTACTGTCATATTAGAGACAGCATTTCTAAAAGAATTGAATAGACTCGAAATTGGGTTGCGAGGTAGGCAAGCAAGCATAAAGCAGTAAACTTGTACCGATGAAAAAGACGGTAGTAATATTGTATTCATGCCTAGTTACTTGACCACATTTTGGTGCTATTCCACTGTAATCAATTAATAATAGGTATAATAAAAAGAATTAATTAAAACGAAAACAAATTTATAATATAATGTGTCGTGTCTATGAAATAAAAATTTAAAGAAAACAATAGTTCCAGAGACACTCGCTTGTTGCATTGTATTTATTAAATTGACAAGAAATAATATAAAATATGTATAATGACTGCACGTCATAGTGGTTTAAGTGATTCCCTCGCCACTTCCACTGCGCTGAGTGTTATGGGGTCGATCCCCACACGGGACAAAAATTTGTGTGATCCATAAATATTTGTACCGAGTCTGGATATTCTTTATGTCCGTTGTTTAAATGTTTGTAAAGTCCCCGTTTGTAAAGGCATTAACCAAAGTGCGGGAATTGCCATTTTTGTAAATAAATAAAATAAAATAATAAAGAAATGAGGCAGCCAGTCTCAATTATGATAACAACGTGTACCTCATATAAACGGGGTAAGTGTCACTATGCCTATTTTCCTATTTTTTACAAGAAACTTTTATGTAAATGAGTTTTAGGGCCCTCACCCATGGCGACTTTTTGTAGCGATGCTGTTCCGCGTTCGCATCGATACAGTCGCGATGCGGTCGCTAGCTGTGTGCCCTCGCCCACATAACCACGATTCAGTCGTGATGCAAACGCGATACTGTCGCGATGCAAACGCGATTCAGTAACGGCACAAATATGCCTGTGATCGCTACAGTTATAAGATGGACTCCGTTGAGGCAACATTAGTCACGTTGTCTTTGGTGCTGCTTTTCCGTAAGCAGTCGAAGGGTGGGCAACGAAAGCAGCGTCAGTATTGGATACACCCATTTAATAAAGAGTGATTAATTGGTGGACATTATGTAACAATGTTTAAAATACTAAAAAACTATGAACATAAATTGAGAAGTTGTTATAGAATGTCATATTCGACGTTTTGTGAATTGCTTTCCATTGTAAAACTAGAGTTTGCATCGATACAGTCGCGATGCTGTCGCGTATTTACGAAACGCGCGACAGCATCGCTACAAAAAGTCGCCGTGGGCGAGGGCCCTTAAGTCGATAGCCATTGGCGTGTTTAATACACGTCAGTGGAAAAATGAAGGCGTTTGACTCGAAATAAATAGTTTTATAAGAAAGAACAATGTATTTTTATATTTATTTCGGAATTTTTGCAATGTTTAATATCTGTGATAATATGAAAATAAGACAAGTAATTAATAAATATGTTTGGATAATGCTTCTTTTATTGCTATTTACACCGTTCTTTATTTTACAATTGTATTTTGTCCTAAACAATTCTCACACTGATAAGAGGCTCTGCTGGGATAGTTTATAGTAGACTAGCATTCGCGCGTGGCTCCGCCCGCGTGGTACCTAAATCAATAAAAAGAAACATATTATCATGTCCTTCCCCAGGTTTTAAACTGTATCTGTACGAAATTTCATCTAGATCGGTTGAGAGGTTTAGCCATGAAGAGGTAACAGACAGACATTATTATAAAGCTGAAGAGTTTGTTTGTTTGAACGCGCTAATCTCAGAAACTACTCGTTCGAATTGAAAAATTCTTTTAGTGTTGGGTAGCCCATTTATCGAGGAAGGCTATAGGCAATATAACATCACGCTACGACCAATAGAAGCGGAGCAGCAATGAAAAATGCTGCGAAAACGGGGAAAATTCTCCTATATAGCAGACGGAGTTGCGCGGGATAGCTTATTCGATTCAGATTGCATATAATGGTAGACTGATTACAATGATAACAGTTTTCGTTACCTACTTACCAAAGAGGTTTTCATATCTTTTTACAGTAGGTAAGTGGTCTTTGAACGTGTAACCTATAGAGATTATGTACTTACGTCACTATTTGGAGTAGCTCCGCTTATACATATAGCATCCGATCACTGCCTCTATGGCGCAGCGGTGAGCAACCGCTACACATGAAGTCTCAGAATCGATTCTCACGTTGTGTAAAGTTACATTATTTTTTGTGTCTAGGTAATTAAAATAAGGCCTTTAAATAAATGAATTGTGGGATCACATGGCTGCGACGAGAGAGCCCATGCTTATATCCTCAGTTATGTCTACGTGACAATTTACATGAATAATAATAAGTAGAATTAATTTCAAACAATTATGAAACAATATATCTAACAAATGAGTGCCAGACACACATATTGTTATCAGATTAATCAATGTATTGTTTATTGGAATTGACACTCAACTTATCAGTTGGTATGGACTTGGTATCTTCTAGAATTATTGACGCATAAAATGATGATTAATATGCGTTCTCATCCGTAATGTAATAGTAGGATAATAATTATATCGTCTTCGAAACTGTCTGAAGACTAGCCAAAACCAAGAATAGCCAGAATTCAGTCCCGTGGTCAGATCGCATTAAACAAGAGTAAGTTAGACAAATGCATGGTTCGGCCTTTATTAATAAGCCATTTTCCTAATACTGTCAAAGAGTAGTAGTTTAAAGTAGTAGAGCCTCGCTGATTTCAGCATGAATGGGCCGGCTCGACCGGGGAAAGACTACCCTCTCACAGAATATCGACGTGAAATAGCAGTATTCTTACTGTTGTGTTTCGTTCGGTGAGTGAGAGTACCGGAGGCCCAATTCCCACTTCCTTTCCTAAAGGGTCGGCAACGCGCTAGTGATGCCTCTGGTGTTGCAGGCTTCCATAGGCTACGGTGACCACTTACCATCAGGTGGGCCGTAAGCTTATTTGCCACCAAAGGAGTATAAAAAAAATAAAAAATATATTTTAAATATAGATTCAATATAAATAATCGAGATATTTATAGAAGCTCAACAGCGATTAATGTAGAAATCTATACTAATATTATAAAGCTGAAGAGTTTGTTTGTTTGCTTGAACGCACTAATCTCAGGAACTACTGGTCCGATTTGAAAAATTATCTCAGTGTTAGATAGCCCAGTTATCGAGGAAGGCTATAGGCTATATATCATCACGCTAAGATCAATAGGAGCTGAGCACCAATGAAGAATGTTTCAAAATCGGAGGATATTTTTTCCTTTTGAGAGCTTCCGCTGCGTGCGCTGCGTAAACAGCAAAAGTTTCGCAAAAATCATGTATGACAGAATTGTTCCCCGTCAAAAGTTCTAAAAAAAAGTCCATATAACCATTTTTATGCTAACCAAATTTGTTCTAAAATAATGCATTATTTGCAAAGGTATTATTATAAACATGATATTAATCCTTATCCAAATAAATACGTTATTCATCACAAGTATTTAATTTAAAACAAAATTGCGCTTTACATCATTCGATTTCAATGAATATCTTAGGAGATATCGCAGTTTTAAAATAACATTACAGCAAAATAATTACCCATTACAGACATAGTACAAACGATGTATTATCTCCTGGTTTATTCTACGTGATTACTACTGGTTCGATTTGAAACATTCTTTTAGTGTTGGATAGTCTATTTATCGAGGAAGGCTATAGGCTATATAACATCACGCTACGACCCACGGGGGCGGCGCAGTAACGATAAACGCGGGTGATACCGCGGGAACATCTAGTCTTTAAATAAAACAGTAAAAGTTAAATACCAACTTTTACTCAACAATGGATCTCAAATATCTGCTGTAAATGACAAAATAATGAAAGACAATCACACAATAAAAACATAATTACAAAATTCACTTTATATTTAAAAAATACAAAAGTGTACAAATTGTTTACAATGATTACGATATTGTGCATTTGTTACATCTACAGGCAAAACTTTGTGCAATAGTTGTGTGACACCCTCTTGTTTTACATATTCCATCTTACTCATAAAAAGATTAAACAGTTTACAAACACAGATAAATGGTGTTCTCTCTTTGACACGTGACATTTCTAATCAATCAGAGCAAGGCAAAGGATTATTATACTTTATCTTGCTCTGATTGAGTAGATTTAAAATATGACTGTTATTTATAATTATTTTTTCAAGTGTGTAAGCTGTAAATTACCTGTATAAAGATTATTTTATTTTTAACCGACTTCAAAAAAAGGAGGATGTTATCAATTCAACAGATTTTTTTTTTATGTGTTACCTCATAACTTGTTATTGTTAGTATGTCATATTAATTAATATTTGTATAACGTTAAACTGAACAAAGCGTTACTTGTCTGCAATTAATAATACAATAATGATTAGGAATAAATATCAACACTATCTCGAATTGCCAACCCAAATTACTTCAATGAAGGTAGTTTGACAATGTCGATTTCCTCTTATGTTAGAGCCATTCTGCTGTATAAAACTATTTGCTATTGCAAATGTTAGAACTGAGAGAGATTGGCAAAATCTCCTCAATTACTGGTTTTAAAAGGTTTAAACGTTTTATGAATAAGAGGGTTAGCATTTTATTATCGTTAATTTTAGTTTATGCTTGTGGTCAATAATCTCTGTTATGTGCATATTAAACAAATTTAAAATAAATACGAACAAAACAACCCCAATCTAAGTACAAAAGTCCAATAATACTTTAAAAAAGCCAATGTAAATTAAATTCTGTTTAAAATTCTTTAAGATTCAAATAAAGTAAGTCACCGATATGGGTCGAATGCCGCCTAAGCCTTTTTCCTTTTACTCTATACATAAAAAATAACAAGAAGTCATTGACCACCAGCAAATATTAAAACTGGTATCAATCAATTCAACTCATGTCTGTCTGAGTGACCTAACACTGGGACAGTTTCTACTTCACCATTCCAAATTTTTCCATTTGCAAAAATCATCTAAACAGTAAAAATTTTAAAAATGTTCTATTATACTAAAATATTTATCAAAACGTTGGCATTAGCTAATATAAGTATAATAAAAGTACTTAATACTACGCAGGCACAAGCATTTTACAAAAGGCTGCAATTTGAGCGTTATATCAACGTGGCCTGGCAAGCCCTAAAGTTTATGTTGCACTTTGTACCAGGCCATGGACTAGAAAGCAAGAGAAATCAACTTTTGGAAGATTTCTTTTGCCTTCAATACCACGCCTTAACCTTTTGACCGCCACAGTCATGTACACATGACAAACTAAAATGTGTCAAGCACGCCATGTACGTTGTAGCTTGGCGCCGAGAGCACGCTTTTTTTGTGGCAGTCAAATGGTTTAATTAAAGTAAAATCGTCGACATTTATTAAAACCATTTTAAGGAATTAACAATTTTAATCTGAAATTTATTCCCTTTAATTTTTCCTACATCGCCGGGTGAATTGGATTTCGTATATCTCTTTTAAACAATACACGTGAACTATTACCGATATAAAATGTTCCTATTAGGTACAAAAGGACATTTTTTATTTTTAAGGGTTTTGTCTTTTTATGATAACCACGGTCGAGGTAATGGTAATCTAAACAGGCTATTTACGACTGCCAACGATCGTTTCCACGTTACAGAATGTACTGGGGTAATCAAAGGACGACTGTTATAGTGACTACATATTATAAATCACTATGACTACATATCATAAATCAAAGGCCCCCGCCGCATCTGTCTGTTTGTTTGCGATAAACTCAAAACCTACTGAACAGATTTTCATGCGGGTTTCAGCAATAGACAGAGTGATCTATCAGAAAGGTTTAGGTATATAATTTGTTAAGGTTTTGTGTAAATTGGTTGATTAGGACGATAATTGTTGAAAATGTCGAAAATAGGCCGTCTGGGAGCTTTCATTGAGAAAGCTGCCTACTATCCCTTAAAGATATAGCCGGGCAGATCGCTAGCACTGTATAAATTAAGATTAGCTAAACAATACTAATACGGTACGATATTAACTGACTTTAAGATATATAGAACTCTTATAGCAGTATTATTACAACCTTACTTTGACGTGTGACAGAAACAATTACAAACACAGCCCCTTTTTCTCATTTTAGTAAGAATAAACTAAATCTAATTTAACAACTCATGTTATATGCAGAATTATTCTATATCAGCAATACTTCACAAGGTTTAAAAGGATTACACATATTAAAATGTTCTATACAGCATGTAATAAAAAGGTGAGGTCATATTTTAGGACTAACGTATATCTCAAAAGTAACCTATGTGCCCTAACCCTGAGTTAAAATAAATTATTTTACATTTTATTACAACTTCCAGCATTTTATTTAAATATTGTGTAAACTCAATAACCGTCAAAGACGTTCATAAGGCGCAAGACACACAGAAAAGACGTAAGACGAGGATGCGTCGCAGACGCGGCGCCCCTTCAATCAATTCTCATACTAAATATCTATACATTTTGTATGAAAATTGATTGAAGCGTCGTGTCCGCGCCCTGTCTTTTCTGTTTGTTTTGTGTCGCGACGCTTCTATACATTTTGTATGTAAATGTATTGAAGGGACGCCGCGTCTACGACGCGTCCTCGTCTTTCTGTGTGTCTTGCGCCTAAGTGTTACTTTGTGACCTAAATGAATTAATTATATTTTGACTAACATCGAAACAAACGCATTAAGTGCTTCACTATCAAAATTGCGCCTGGACTTTGCCGGGTTTGGAGGTTACCGAGTCAGCTGCTAGCGTTGTTTATCGACTAGAATGTGCTTGTATTGATATGTCGATAAAAAGAAAAACGCTATATCTTAGTGAAAATAATATATACGGATTTATTTGTCGAGGATTTCCATTCCAAGGGTTATATTAAGTGACGCTTTATGGCTACAACTTTTTTTTTTACATGCTGCATATTCATAACCGTAATGTAGGTGTGTAATGCCAAACGAATGTCGACCTTATGATATGTTACTATTAGCTACAATAATTTCAAGCGCTCTTTGGTCAAACAGCGACACTCGTACGAACATCTATATAATTGTTCTAAGCACAACCTCTTTCACACGCAATATTCATGTAAAAACATTAGAAAACTTCTAGAAAAACAATCTTGCAACTGTTTTATAAAATAATTGTATTTTAAAATGCTTATTTTATATGGCCTTATTTAGAATTTAAAACAATTTTTAAGCTTTCTTTTGTTATTCTTTTCTTTTTTTTTAGACATTTCCCGGACTAGGAATAAATAAATCCTGTGTCGCGGGGGACTTTACAAACATTCAAACAACGGACACAAAGATCATCCGGACTCGGGACAACGATTTATGAATCACACTTTTTTCTTTAAGGCGCAAGACACACTGAAAAGACTTATGACGAGGACGCGTCGCGCCCCTTCAATAAACAAACAGAAAAGACAGGGCGCGGACGAGACGCGGACACGACGCTTCAATCAATTTTCATACAAAATGTATAGATATTTAGTATGAAAATTGATTAAAGGAGCGCCGCGTCTGCGACGCATCCTCGTCTTACGTCTTTTCTGTGTGTCTTGCGCCTAAGTGGTTGTGTGTGCGACCCCACACGCAAATAGTTGTTCTGAGGGTAGGTGTTCTTTGTGTCGGTTGTTTAAATGTATGTAAAGTCCCCAGCGAAACAGAAATTTATCCTAGTTCAGGCGTCGACATTTTAAATAATAATATTTTAAGGATCGGATACACACGACTCATTTTTGCATAGTTTATCAAAACAAATATATATCTAAAGAAAATTAACAAACGTTTCCAGTGCCACCTTTAAAAATAAGCATTTTAAAATACAACATTTACAAATATATAATCCACATAAAGCAAGTTCATGTCATACAATAAATATCCTATGATATGGTATAGTTATAACTAGTAATATACAGCGAGATTCATCGCCCAGTGTGTCCACTGGTTTAGAAAGTAAAGGCGAATGTACACAAAGCGTACTCGAGTTTTCCTGGAATGCGTATTTTCAGTCAATGTGCGTATCTGATACGCGTACTAAAATATTGTAAGGAGTATTGTGATTATGTGATGTGTTGTCTATACAGTATTACAATAATACTAAAAATGACTGTACTTATGGTTTAGAACCCTAATTTGGGTCAATATTAGGCAGGCAAGTACGAAAAACACATGTGATGTAGATATAAAAGTTTCGCGAAGTTTACATTGCGAATAAATTAAATTTGACAACATTTATATATCAATATACCTCACCGTGTGGGACAAACTACAGTAAAAGTCATAGAGAAGAAAAATTATGGCAATGACAGAAATACAATACATCTTATATAGGATTGTAAAAATTGAACACCATAGACAAACTTAAATATATTAGAGGCGTACGCCAAAAATATAACATTTTTAAACGTATCATATATGATACGCTATTATACATACGCCATATGTAGATACGCCTTTTTACAATAATTATTCTAATTAAAAATCTATCGCAAATTGTGCTTAATACATTTGTAGCTTATATGACACAATGTACAAATTATTTATAATATAAATATAAAACATTAAATGCAGTCTAGTCTTTTCTAATTAAAAATGGCGACTAAATACTTAAACTATTTGAGATACATGTAATTTCTTTTTTTCAATTGCACTTATTTATTGTTTTAATTTCTTGAGATTCATTTTGAGTATAAACATATATGCTTTTTTATTTCTATATACACTGTATTACATTACATAAATTAATACATAAAGTATTTTACCCTATTCATGATAGATCATTTCTTTAATATCCGGCTGATCTATTTCATTTCTAGAGTAATCAGCCATCTTGTAAAAAACTAGGATAAAAAGTATATAAAGTCTTAGTGTAAGTCCATAAGTTTCCAGATCATTAATGACTATTATGTTCGATCGAGATGGAACTGCGGCATTTTGTAATATCAGATAACTTCAATAATTAAAATAAAATCACTATATACATTAGTCTCTTTAAATACAAAGCTGCTATATTGAACAATAATATTCCCAGATACAGCTGCATTTGATATAAGTCTGTACAATACCTTAACAATATGAGTTAATATAGACCGACCGATTAACTTGTTCCTTAGCCTGTTACTAAAGCACTATTGTTTTAAAAACATAATGTAGCAGCGTAAATTATAAAATTATCACGGGCAGCACTGCTACTAAGATGCTTGGTAATAAACGGTTACTGTAGTCGCCAGCGCTAGCAATACCAAAGGTGTATATATACATAACTATATAATACAGGGTGTTTGGCACACGGTTGTCCAAATGAAATAGAGATCTGGTTTGGGCTATTGCCAACGTGTTGGACTCGGGCAAATTAAATATTATTATTTCTTTTTTTTAATCATGCAAAGTCGAACTTTGTTCTGTTTTTAGCTCTTTCCGAAACTTTGACAGCCTGTTATAATTTTTTTACAAGGTGTCTATAGGAAATAATAATTTTAATGAAATGTAGCAATAGTAAACTAAAATAAAAATATCATTATGACAGCTAAGCCCATATTCGTTTAACATTTTTACAATTTTAGTCCAAATATCCGAGCTTTTATTTTAAAATTTTAAAAAATCGTGTCGCCGAAATTGTGAGACAAAATTTAATTTGCCTGAGTCCAACGCGTTGGCAATAGCCCAAACCATATATCTATTTCATTTGGACGACCGTGTGCCTAACAGCCTGTATAACTACAGGTACCAGCATAGCAGAAGAACCAGTAAGTAGCCTTGGTCCCTTGCGACTGTATCAAACCAATGGCACAACAAAAGGTAATTGTCTGCTAGATCCCAGCCTTCCCCTAGCCGAGCTTAGGGTAGGAATCTCGATATGTTATACCTCTAATAAATAGTGTAATAAGGTAGGTGCCTACTTTATGCACAATAGCTAAAATCATATAAAGAAAGAGCCAGAAATTGGTGTTTTAAATTTGTATTGTGAGAAAAGTAGCGGCAGCATTTTGCTATCGACCTCGCACATAAATAGTAGTTACATTACAAATACTTTGTCTGACAACATATGCACTAAGAAAGCGGTCAAAAGTTCTTAAAGTTATTTAGTTTTGAAATTATTTAAAAGTTATCTGTATCTTAGATCAATATCACTACATATTATAAAACAGAGTCCCCTGACGCGACTGTCTGTCTGTTCGCGATAAACTCAAAAACTACTAAACGGATTTTCATGCGGTTTCCACCAATAGACAGAGTGATGATTGAGGAAGTATAATTTGTTAAGGTTTTGTACTACCCGTGCGAAGCTGGGAGGGAGGGTCGCTAGTTTCGAATAAATTAATTTAAAAAGGCAACTACCCTATAATAACATTTTCAGCCTCAGATATCATCATCATAAAGATTGCAACCCCATTATATATTTGCAAGGACGACATGCCCTACATATTTGTAAGAACCAAGTTACTCGGTAGGTCTACATCAACCTATTAAACTACAACACATCTTGCATACCAAACTAAACCATATGTCCAATACCTAACCTAAAAATACTCCGAATGTCATACGAGCCTAAAATCCTCTCTGCTGCAATACTCCTCCTGTCAAACGGACGTCTCAGAGTTTAACCTCAAAATAAACCTGTTGCTCTTGGGGTCAACGACTTCTTCTGTCAGACTGAACTTTGGGAGTTGCTTGATAGAGCAAATGAGGGATACATCACCTTGCCGCAGTTGGAACTCGATGTTGTCAGCTAGCGGTCTCGCAAGGAGTTCGTCGGAGATCAGTGACCATCTCTGTATGGGTCTGGTTTCTTGGTCTGCTGAGAGTACGGGACCTTCGACTAGGAAGGGCTCGAGGAATGCTCGGGGCGACGCGTCTTGTGACAGGCATCGCGCTAGATGTGCGAGTACCTGTCGAGAAACATTTTTGGTGATTATAACTCTTACAGGTTATCTCATTTGCCTTATGGCATAAATTTACGTGCGATCGAGAGATCCCGAATTTGATTCTAGGGTCGTAAAAGGTGTTATTGGGGTAATAATTAATTATTTTGTTGTTCTTCTGTCAGTGAAATGTCATTAACAGTCTGGTGGTGTGCTCGGTAGATGGTAATAGGCTTGTTCTATGATGTTGAAAGCTTAAGCAAAATATATATCGGTACAATGAATTCTGTCTAGATATGAGTTTTTGTTATTGGTGTTGTTTTCACTATATTTTATTGTGGGTTCGAAATATATAAGTGCACGTCTTCGTATTTCACGCTGTATAGATGATGGTTCCGCATGCACTCAGAGAGATGAGCAGCAATCATCACAAATTGAGTGCCACACTACAGCCGATAGCGACGGGACAGATCTAAACTGATGAGATTGCGGGACGACCTGAACGCATTTGAAAGGGATGGGCAGGGGATATCAACCAACAGAGTGATTTAGAAGTACAACGGAGACTCCTTTATTCAGCAGTGGGAGATACTAAAATAATAATATCAGCCCTTTATAAAACTGTCCCACTGCTGAGCACGGGTCTGTTTTCAGTGTAAGAAATCCTTCTCACACTGTAAAGAGGCCCGTGCCCAGCCATGGTGGCCAGAGGTCATGGTCCACCACGCTGGCCCAGCTGGGTTGACAGGCTCTAAATATCTTCGAGAACATTATGGCGAACTCTTAAACATGCAGGTTTCCTTAGTTTTCCTTCACCATTACTAAAATGCTAATAAAAATAGATGTCATTGATATGACTCACGGAATCAGCGGAGTGTCGTGGCTGCTGGCGCGTGGCGCGGAGGTACTTCTGCAGCGCGCGCGCCAGCGACGGGAACACCGCCTGCGCCGCCTCGCGCGGGCCCAGCGCGCCGCCTGCACACAACAACACACCATTACATATACCACACATCAATACTAATAAATTGAATTGATCGAGAACTCATCCAAAACATTGAAATTAAACTACTATATACGGATTTTATCGCGTTGTTTATTTAACACTTTATTACAAAATTTAGAAACTATTACACTACTATTACTATTAAACTTTACTAATTATTAAACTAATTAAATTATTAAAACTATTTATACTATTACTATACTATTACATACATATTATACATAGAAACACCCAGACCAAGACAAACATCCATGTCCATGCACACAAATGTTTAACTTGTGCGGGAATCGAACCCGCGACCTCAGGCGTGGCAGTCGGTTACACTAACCACTACGCCATCGAGGCCGACAAATTTATTATACTATTTATATTTATGTTTACACTTTCCCCGACGTTTCGGTTGTTTTTCAGCAACCATGGTCACGCGGAGACTAAGATGGTAGTTGTCCCAATGTTCCAGTGTAGTTATTTCAAAATACCCGAACATAATTTAATCATCTGTGTTTCTATTTACGCAGAAACCTTCGCGTAAACAGAAGACAATATTATGTAAATCATCCAAAACAGTTGAATCCTAGTGGAATCAACTGCATCACAAAGGCAGTGCCATTCTACTTCCTTTGTTTAAAGCTCCTGTATCATATATTACAGCTAAAATAAACAGGTTATCTATACATCTATACAAATGAATAAAACTGTAGTACATACATACATACAAAGATTCATGCCTGCTTCCCAGAGGGGAAGGCAGAGACTACAGATTTCCATTTGCTACGATCCTGACACACTTCTCTGGCTTCATTCGCTTTCATCACATTCCTCATACACGCCCGTCGGTTCAAGGAAAAAACTGTAGTGTCTGTTTGTAATGTCAACATAACAGCTATGAAAGTATATAAGGTGCTTGTACGAAAATGCAATTTTAAATTTTTTGTCTGTCTGTTTGTTCCGGCTATTCTCTGAAGCGGTTGAACCGATTTTAACAGGACTTTCACTGACAGATAGCTGATAATATAAGGAGTCACTTAGGCTACCTTAATTTCAGAAAAAATAGAGTACCGTGGCAATTCCACGCGGTTACATCTTTTGCGTAAATATAATTAGGTCAAACAAAAGTAAAATTCCTGTAAAAGGGAACCTGAACTGGAACTGACCGTTAGCTGCCGACACTCGCACCCGCCGCACATGCGCGAAGGCATCCTCGGCGGCGCAGAGCAGACGCGCGCGGCGCTTGCGCACGCGGCGCTCGCGCTCGGCCTCCTCGTAGTAGCGCTCGTTGTGTGCGGAGCCCGAGTCGCGGCGCCGGGTGCTGCCGCCGCCCATTGACCCAGTCGTCGACCTGAGGAACACATAATCATTTACCTCCGAACACCTAACAAAGGATAAGATTAAAAAAACATTTGTTTGAAAAGTGTGTGTGCTTTTATGGTATTTTTGTATTTTATTTAGAACGCGCTTTTTACAATAAAATGATGAAGCCGTATGTCGACTATGCCAGTCAGAAGCTGTTTGGCAGACTAAACACATCTAAGATCATTATGAAAAACCCTTAGACACATGTCTAAGAGTTCTTCATACCTGCTACATAGAAGGCCTACCATACAACGTAAGTGCCGAAGTTTCAGGCCTGACTATTCGTACCGTTAAACTCATTTATTCCGATATTCATCCGGAGTTTCGGTACGTAAACCATTTGATTGTTCTACACCCTTTCATAAAGTAGTCCGAAGAACGGAGTAACGTCATTTTAAAAGAAAAATGTGAAGAAACTTCCTTCAAGTTTTTTGTTCGGCCCTAAGTTTCGAATGGACATTTTCTAGGTAGACCTACAGATTTCGTCACGACGCTTTCATTTAGTGTTTAAAGTGTGGCGACAAGCCATTCCCACAGGGGTACGCAGATATGCATTATACTCAAGTTTTACTCGTTATGTGTTTAGGTCATATGTTAAAGGGACGAGCCTATTAATGTATCACTACCGGGCATATTTCTAGACTACGTGATAGAGAGCATTTCCTAATAGAAAAATACAATAACACTACCCCACCCGGCAATAAACCTGGACCCTGAGGATCAGACGCGGACACAACCGACGCGGCAGTAAGTAATCTGTACGGTCCAACCGTACATTTCTTAAGTCAGTATTTTTACGCGATGCACGCGTTTTCATTAATATTACATTCAGTTCGCGTCGAGCCATCATTAACGCCGTGCGTTCTCAATTATCAGTCATTAAACATATCGCGTCATATCATACAAATTTTAGTTTATAAAGATAATTTCAATATATTCAGTTTAACAGTCAATTCAGTGTTTCAATCCGTACTAACCGACGCGCCCTATCATTTTATCAATCAACAAAGTTGTGTGATAACAAGATCATACATAATCTTTACTAATACTATAAATAGGAATGTGAGTTAGTTTGTTTGTTACGCTTTCACGCCTTAACTACTCGACCTATCATCATAAAATATCGCATACACGTTGTCAGGTGTACAGATAACGATAGGTATAGGGTACTTTTATCTAGAAATAAATTATTGTTTCCAAGGAATAGAAATGTATTGTCAAATTCTACATTAGCGCAAGCGAAGCAACGGACAAAATCTACTAAGTATATAATATAAAATCAATAAGAGATTTCTAACAGATAACGTCTCTCAACCAAATCGAATCTGCGACCTCTCACAAACAGCAATCAAAACCACCGAACCAGCAAGTTAAAAGTATAACTCTGTAACAAAACGGTAAAAAACCATAGCGACCATGTTTAAATGGAATGGGTATTACACAATTTTAACTATCGTCACAGTAAATTATCTTACTGGTCAAGAACGACACGGCCGGTGGTAATTGATTACACCATGAAGACTGACGATCAAGCCCCTTAGATTTCGAAATCATTACAATTTGAACTTCCTCAATTAACATGGAATAACAAAAAATATTTTGTCGACGATACCGTAATAACCACGTTTGTCATTCGCGTTCGTTTCCTGGTTTGAGCAGTTTGCTGCATGCATATGCATTCATAGCAATAAAATTGTCGGCCTCGATGGCGTAATGGTTAGTGTAACCGACTGCCACGCCTGAGGTCGCGGGTTCGATTCCCGCACAAGTCAAACATTTTGGTGCATGAACATGTATGTTTGTCTTAGTCTGGGTGTTTCTATGTATAATATGTATGTATTTACAAAAAAAAAGTATACATATATGTATGTTTATCCATTGTCTAGTACCCATAGTACAAGCTCTGCTTAGTTTGGGCTAGATGGTGTTGTGTGTATGTGGTAGAATATTATTATTATTATAAATTACCTACTACGTAGGACTTAAAACATAGCTGGGAAAATGTGGGTTAAATACTACTATGCATATACTGCGTGAGAGTCCAACGGTCTCCCAATAGTAGCAATAGCCTAGTGGAAGACCTTTGGGCTGTCACGCAAAGGTCTCGAGTACTATGTTCACAAAGCATTACGCCCACTCGCTCTAAGTCAAATGTTCAGCGCATTGAAATATGATACGAATTTAAATGAGTTTTGTGCTAGTTAAAAATGCAAAGTGCGTAGAGGATCATCTTTGCGGAGGCTTTATAAAAATAGAATCAACATTAAAACTTTTTGGTAGTCTATTAAAAGTATGAAACAGAGTTAGTAGTAGTTTAAAGATTCAAATTATGTAATAGTAGTTTTGCCCGCGGCTTTGCTCGCATAAATCTATGTTAATTAGTAAAAGAACTTTTTCCTGTATGATAGGTACCCTATATCATTTTCTGTTACCCTGGCACTGTGCAAAGGCGTGACAGCGTAATAACCAAACTCACATTCGCATTTATCTATACTAATATTATAAAGCTAAAGAGTTTGTTTGTTCGTTTGTTTGAATGCGTTAATCTCAGGAAGTACTGGTTCGATTAGATAAATTCTTTTGGTGTTGGATAACCTATTTATCGAGGAAGGCTACGACCCACGGGGGCGGCGCAGTAATCATAAACGCAGGTGAAACCGCGAGCTCATCTAGTCAATGTATAACATTCGCGTTAAACGTTAAATGTAAGAAGAATATTATGTCACAGAATTTAAAATGGACTTTCAATATTTCAAAGCATTCTATCGCATTACATGCAGTAGACATCAGGTGCACCATAAAGGTTAGGTTACCAATTCATGAGTTTTATTAACTGATAAGTTAATTTTGTAAAATCATGTCCTGTTTGGGAATAAGCATAGTAGGCAGCTCATTACTAGTGACTATGTAGCTTCAATGACCATAATCTATGACTTAATTGACTTTACGAATGAGAACTTGGTAGCATTATTTTAGAATGAAAAGCAATTAGATATTATTATTGTAATATTAATAGTGTTACACCCAGTGCCATCTCTCGGCATTGTGGGGAAGACTCGGCAGATCCGTCTAATAATTTGTTAAAGCGCCATCTATTGACGTCTTACGGAACTACGTAGTTCATCGGTACTAGAAGAGTAGAGACAGCGCTGGAACCTTCTCGAATCTTCGTACTGCTACATACCGGGTATGGCTTTTCTAGAAATCTCCAGAAACGCTTTACCCACGTATAAAAAGCCAGGCAGCGCTCGCCGAGTCAGTTTACAATCGTAAGCGGTCAAGTATACATCGGAGCGAACGGAAGCGAAAATACTACATAGTTTAAAGCTAGTTATAGTGGAATAGTGTAGTATATTGTGTGTTGTGTTATAAGTTTAAATTGTGTGTTAGAATAAAACGTGTTTTAGTCGGTAATATTGTTTACATTCTTATCCCTCGAACCCATCATGTAACAATAGTATTTTAGAATGAAAATAATTTTATCACTAAAAATAACTAAGTTGCAAGTGAATATTGTTGGTAAAAGACTTTAGAAATAGATGGGTATTTTGTTACAAAAATAAGACTTACCTAGCTTGTCCCGGTGGTGCATTTGTTGACCCATCCACTTCATAAAACTTTATACTGGACTGTGCTTTTCTCTGTGACTTTGATATTGGTATCTTCTCCAAATACGGATTGTATATCGGAAACTCCGTATAATACTTCTGTAGAACCCACACAGCTGCCCTCTGTATACTCAATTGTCCAATGGAGTATGACCGGCTTTCACCATCCGGACTCCTAACAATCTTTATATAATAAACAGGCTCTAAGTGCCTTATTTCCATCAATATAACAGCTATATAATGTATAAATAATAATGTATCAGAAAAACTGGATACATAAGAAACTAATGCGTTATAATCCATTGCTTCCTCTCCTACTGCCAATGCTTTTGTTGCTTCAGTAATCTGCACAATGTAGAATAACCAATATGAAAATATACAGACCGCTAAGATTACTAATGTCATAGCTCTGAACACGAATATTCGAGGTAATATCGCATTCCGTGGCCGCAGAAATACAGCCCATACACCAATAGCAAGTAATACTAATTTAAATGCCAATGACAGCAGTATGCCTTTACATTCTGCAGTGCACGCAAGCAACTGTATCCTCTGACTCGGTTGTAATGCAATATTGTCAGTCAATCCTGGGAAGAAACCAATCTTTGGTAGTACTACCATTGTTAAAGGACTGACAAAGGCTATAAATGACAGCCCAAGGGCTATTGTTGTCCCGAAGTATCGTGAACAGACAAAACCTATCCCGTTGTCTGATTCCATAGGCCAATTGCCAACATCCTCCATAGATTGGGAGCCTTCAGAAGTATTTCCAGTGACAGCAGTTGTGTTTTCACCCCAGTTCTCATCTTGCGGTAAGATTTGGACTTCTATAACTTCTTGACCGTCTCTACCCATCTCTGGGTTGATGTTTACGCTAGTCTGGAATGGCGCCATAGTGTTGTCACTACTTTCTTTTCTTTGAGATTTGGTGCTCCTGGAATAAAAAGCAATATTTGATTCGTAACTTTGGCTTCCTAAGCTTTTGTATTTAGCTATGCCAGAAGAATAACAAAATGTGTAACATGTTTATGACTGTATCCACTACTCTATTCTATGAATTGAAATTGTAAAATACTGATAAACCAGTACTCATGAGTAAATTGTTTAATTGTCTTCAAACACTTTAAACATTAAGTCTTACCAAATGCATTATTATTCCACTTAAACAAATTTGCCGTTTGAAAGGCATTTGGCAGTGGAGAGTCTGCCATTTAACCTTTTGAGTTGCAGCAGTACAACAGCAGCCAGATGTAATAGGTTATTATGTCTGGCATTTTAAGACTTGATAGAATAAACCACTGCACTATTCATGCTGTCTACAACCAACATTTATTTAATGTAATAGTAAGTTGAGATAAAACCATAGAAGTAGTTTAATTCAATATTTGAGCATAACTAAACAAATTGCCTGTAATAAAACTGAATAAGGTTTGCCTTTTATTCAGAAACACTTGCACTTATAATCTCAGCAACCCACCGGCAGCCAGACAGAGTATAGAATATCCAGTATAATTTTGAAAATGAATAAAATAACTGCACTTCAAGACAACCACTATCTTAGTCTCCCATTGATTATTGCTGCTAAAAAGCAACCAGAACATTGGGGACAGTGTGTAAATCTAAATAAATAAAACACTACATTTATATAATTTTCAAAATTATATAAATGTAGTGTTTTCAAATAAACAACATTAAAATCTGTATAAAGTAGTATAATTTCAAGAAATAAAGACTATTATATTGCTATCTATTGTATGTACAGTATAGAGCATTAGTTCCCAAAGTGGTCCAGGTGGACCTCAGAGGTCCATAGGAGACTCGACAGGGGGCTACATTGGCATGACAAAAAAATGGGGTTGCACAATTCGTAAGCAGGGGTCCGCGAAAATTTATTTGCTTTCTAAAATGTTGGCTTGACTTCACCTATCAATGTAGGCAGATAATATTTTAAGAAGCTAAGCGACTGTTACTTGTAAAACCTTGCATATTCCATATTCAGTACCACTGGTCTCAAACCTACAGATTTTTCGGTAGAGTATGCCCAAAAAAATGTCAGCCCGTAGAGATTTGATCAAATTTTTTAATTGCATGAACTTGTTTAAGTCTTTACCAATATAAATACGAATGCCGAGGAATGTGGTGTGGAACCAGCAAAATTTTGAAAGTGGTCTATGAGAAAAAAAGTCTGGGAACCTCTGGTATAGAGCAAGAAAGTTATGTGATTATTAGCATTTTCATCCAAACAGTAGTTTTGTTTAGCATAGCAAATTGTATGGGTACTACCTAATTACAGTGCTTTGAATGAATGTGTGAAACTTACTGTAGTGGTATATCACAAGATCTTTGACCTTATAGTATACCTATAGGGTGAATTGTAATAATCTTATTATCTGGAATGCCAGACATACATAATATATATCATTCTAATACAGACATTTCTGACAGTAGTGTTGTCAGAACATTGATCTAGACATTGGGTATTCCCACCATACTTCAAGGCATAGTGTTCCTTGACCTCACTATAACCCTAGACTTGACTCAAAAGACAATTATTCCTCTTGGAATTACTGTAAGTGGTTCAGACTAGCGGAAACATTATCTCGAGTAAAGAATCTTAATTACACCCTTCCTACATCATCAAGATTGTTGGACCACCTCATTATTTCATACAATGGCTCAAATATGACTATTAACCCCAACAGAATTTATGTTTTGTACACTAATAGGTAAAGACGTGAAGACCTACCGGGTGCTTCGATGCGTGTGCTGCCGGTGCCTCGAACTCCGCCGTGATCGGCTGCTCAGCTCAGACCTCACCGACTCCGTTTCCATTGTTCACCGTCAGCTCCACGATACTACCCATCGGCACCGCACCAACAACACCTGAGATACCACACAACAATGAACAACCCGAAATTAAAAGCAATTAAAATGCTTCACGGGCTATGAACACGATGTACAACAAATTAACCACATCTCACACAGAAATCACAACATTTCTTATATGAAATACGTCCGTAATATCATAATTATGTATTCTATGCAAGATTTAATTTAAAATACCTTTGCATTATAAAGAAAAACGGAAAATTTCTTATAAGAGCGTCTTTCCCGAATGTCGATCAAACGGATTCATTTTATACTACGCGATAAAATTAAAATTGTTTTGTACTCAGTAATCAAATATCGGAAGTCTCTTTTTACTATCAAGTATTTATATTTCTTTCTCACTTACGTGCAACATCTTACCCGCCTACTCAATTTGTCAGTTTAACATTTTATTTAGTTCGTTCAGAAACGATAAAGTAGTTTGTAAGTCAGAAAATTAAATACGTATTGAACCTTGCGCGACAAGGTTTAATGTGTACTTAATTGGATATAAAATATTTTCTGTGTGTCTAAAATAATATTTATTTCTCATTGTCCTGTAGAGAACTCATAAATATGTGGTCGAGTTCCGTTTCATGATACTTAATTGGCGCTGATTTCAAAAATATTGAGCAAGTGATTACACCAAAAGATAATGATAAGATAACACACCCAGTCCATATAGATAACTCACTGAGTAACATTATTTTTTACCATGAAGTGATTGTTTGTGTGAATAAAACCATGGAAAACCAGCGGAATACCAATTCAAATCAGGTGGAGAGAGGTGAAAGTAGAGTGGAGGATTTACATTTGGACAGAATTGTGGCTTCTCAACCTGAGATAGGGCCCACACCTCCCGATGGCGGTTATGGATGGCTTATAGTTGCGTCAGCGGTGGTGTACCACATCACAGTACCTGCCCTTACGTCCATGTACGGGATAATCATCCTCAAGGCAATCAGAGAAGAAGACCACGAGCGAGATGAACTTATGAAGATATGGGAAGTGGATATAGCATTAGTGCCTGTAATAGCTGTAGTGATTAGACTATTGTTGGAATCATGGTGTAGAGCTGTGGTGAAGATCTTCAACATGCCAAGGTTTATGGCTCTTTCTGGTCTGTGCCTCACAGTAGCTGGAGTTTTACTTTCGAGCCACTCTACAGATGCAAACAGCAACGATCACATAATAAATATATTCTCTGGTATATTCGCAGGTAATTATATTTTGATAAATAGCTAATTTTCAAGGTCTCGTCTATAATTATCTAGAGAGAGACAATAAAACTGTCTTATTTTATTACTTACTTAGCGGGCATAATGTAGTATTGTAATGTAATTGTACTTGTGTGAGATACATCATTGTTCAATACATTGAATGAGTTCGCTGTTAAATGTATTGTTATCGTTAAGGTACATTCCTAAGTAGTTCACGGTAAACATTACTAAGTGTACCTACCGTTAATTAACAAGCAAATTAGTTTGGTATTATAATAATTATTTCTGCTACCGTATAAGTTTCACAGCTCTGCAAGTAGATATAGGCAATTATGACTAATATTAATGTGCTCGTTTAAAGAATTACGTATAATGATCTAACTAGATAAATTAAGTAATTAATAAAATCATCAAGATGACTAACTTTTAAACTTAATCATTTCATCGTTAATGTCTTTTTAATTCACGACAATTTTAAACCATACATACTTAGGTACTTACCTAATGGTAAATTTTAAAAGTCAACGTACTTATTATATAATATTAATGTTATCAGTTTCCGAAAATAGGTTTTTAAAGACAATTTGAATTCGGTATCAGTAAAGTTGTCGCTATTAACTTATATTTAGATTGGCATTTATTTATTAGGAAGAACATAGTCAGTAGATACGTTCGGTTAGCCAAAAACCTGCCTATTGCGTGTATAATACCATATGTACTTAGGTAGTTCACTTGATCAATACTGTAGCGACGGATGTAATACATACGGATATTCTCACCAGAATATATAGACATAGCCGTAAATTTTAAGTAGGTACAGTAGGGCACTGCGATGTTTCGCACAAAATTTAGGTAATTACGCCCTAACTGTAACAGCCTAGCTAGGACGGTCTACTGCCACCCTATAAAAGATCGCAATCAAATAACTCAATGTTGCACCCACTGCGTTAGATTGCCAGGCTCCTTGATATATAACGCTGGCCGTAGCCAATGATCAGGGTAGAGCGAGATTGTCGCTTTGCCTAAATTCTACTTCGGTTTTATGTTAAATGAATAATGATTCCCAAATTATCAATTTTACGCTTCAATTTACCTAAACTTGCACTGGAAATTGTTTTTCGCTTGTCACCTGGAGCCTAGAGCGACCATTCCTCTCGCTCTTCACCTGGGCCGGCTCTGAAGAGACTGGGTCGGGTAATTAATGAGAGACGTTGTCTGCGGTCGGTAAAATTTGGCCTTCACGCTAGTAACACAGCGATTTCTTTTTTGAAGGGTCTCTAGTGCGCGATTTCTATTGCTAGTAGGTATTGCAAGCATCTTTATCGCACCTAGGACTGAGCGATATAATACTTCCGTGGGCGATTAATGTATAGTAAATCCTAACTTCCTAACTAATATTATAAAAGCGAAAATGAGTTTGTTTGTTTGTTACCTTTTCAAGTCTAAACCACTGAACCGATCATCCTGAAATTTTACATATACTTTGTCAAGTGTACAGAAACGGACATAGGCTGCCTTTCATCCTGAAAAAAATTACTGTACCCGAGGAAAACAACAATAACGTTCTTATGATAAAAGATGGCGCCACGTGTCTTTCGAATCAGGATTGAATTATGTTATTAGAAGCAGAGTACAAACCGAGTTGATTGTCAAATTCTAAATTAACGCGAGCGAAGCCGCGGGCAAAAGCTAGTATGTGTATAAAAGGGTATAAAGAGCAGCTCTCAAACTTATGTACCAGATAAAATGTTTTTGTTTGCTGCATTAAAAAAGTCACACACATAGTACAGATAGTGCAATCCACGAAGACGCGCCCCACTATTCCTCCTAACCGTTTATAGTATATGTGTGCAAGCTTCCCCCAATGTTTGAGTGTTATCATGCACGGGCACACTACAATGAATAGACCAAACAGGAGAGAGCGTCACAGTCAAAGGGAAAGATGCTCTACTTAATAATAATAATATTCTACCACATACACACAACACCATCTAGCCCAAACTAAGCAGAGCTTGTACTATGGGTACTAGACAATGGATAAACCTACATATATACTCTTATTTTTTTGTAAATACATACATATTATACATAGAAACAAACTAGAAACTTCAATATTATCTTTTTTTTTATTTTTAGGTGTCAATATTTTATGTGATTATTAGTTAATATACGATAATATTACCATTTTTATAAATTATAAACATAAATGAAATACGTGAAAAAGTTTTATTAAACTTTATTAAGAAATCAAAATCGTCAATCACTCGTTTCAGAAATATCTGATTCAGAGTCTGAGGTATCACCAACATTTATAATAAAACTGAAATCAAGATCACAGTGTCTCATGTATTTATCTTCTATTTTTTCCACGTGTTGGCAAGTATTGAACCAGACATCTTTATTTACTCGATCAAATGCTTCATTTAAAATGGGCATAATTGAATTATAATTTTGATTGATATTGCGGCTAGCAACGTCGTTTTTTACAATACCCCAAATGTTTTCGATTGGGTTTAAATCTGGATGATAAGGAGGCAGCCGAAGCACTGTGTATCCATGTTCTTTCAATAATTCGTCAACTTTGTATTTGCGGAAGTTTTCTTTGTTTTTTAGTATTAGGTCATAAAGTTCAGGTTTTTTGAAACTTGGTTCGAAATGGATATTTTTTGCATTCATCCAAGTCTGCATGTCTAATTTGTTAGAGTTGGATGTTGGTATTTTTTCCGAACTAGTGTTGTGATAGGCTGCATTATCCAAGACTACCACGGTATCATTTGGGAGATTTGGTATTAGTTTATCCTTTAGCCACTTTGAGTAATTTTCTGTGTTCATATTGTCGTGGTAGTCTCCGGATTTGATCTCTGCTCTGGATGTCAACAACGCATTTGGTACAAAACCCTCTGCACTTCCGCCATGTACTATGATTATGCGCACTCCTTTTGTTATATTTTGTTTTATTGCTGTTTTAGAACCTTTTTCGGCCCAAGATTTTTTTTGCACGTGGTTGGTATGAATATATGATTCGTCTGTGTACACTATAGGTCTACCTGCATTACGAAAAGACTTTACCTGTTTTAAATACTTCAATCTTAACATTTGAATATCATGTTTCTCAGTTAACACCTTCCTGTTATTCTCAGTTCTCCATTTATAACCAAGTTTACGTAACAATGTTCTTAGGGTTGTTATACATCCATCAAATTGTATACGGTCTTTCAAAACAATTTTAAGTCGTGATAATGTTGGAAATTGACGATGTTCTATATGATAGTTTTGGATAGTTCTCCGGACTACACCAATATCAAAGTCGTCTAAATTAATTTTTCGTGGTCTTACGCTTCTCTTCTTCATAGGTGATGTAAAAATAGAAGCATTTCTGCCTACTAAATTCGTATGCGACGTACTGGCTTCATTTTCAGACTCAATATCCGCTTCCGTAGTCAGCTCTGTTGTACGCTCCGTACTTGGGACTATAGGAACTATCGCATCCGTCTCCATAGTTATATTCGATTCCATAGCAGGTACTGTAGTTTGCTTTATTGTATTAGTATATTCCTTTCTTTCGCGTAGAATTCTAGTCACTGTGCTTTCAGATACTCCAACAGCCTGTGCGGTTCTCAATCGTGCATCAGTGAGTTTTTCTGCGTAATTATTGATTGCTTCTTTTTTCATAAAATCATAAACTTTTGAAATAATTTCTCTTGCCTAAAATTAAAAAAAAAAAACATTAAATAGTCTTACTTATTTTTAAAGATGAAATGAAGTTTTCTTTTAGTAAAATTTGCTATTTTCAAAATTAAATTACTTTCCTCTGCTTATTGCATGTATTTTAGTAACTACATACTTCTAAACAATGTAAATATCTTTTACATACCTGGCTTTTAAGTACAACACGCTGAGATTATCTCGACATTTAAAAAATAATAATATGAAGTAGAGCAACTTTCCTGACGAGTCTGGATTTTTGCAACATAGATTGTACTACATGTGCGCATCGAACCGCTGACGGTTCGCGATTGACGCTCGGGTGAAACTCCCCGCACCCCGCGATCCCCTCAACCAGAAATTGGTGGGGCGCGTCTTCGTGGATTGCACTATATATACCTATCAGTCATTTTACTACGTTTAATCCTGAACAAAGAACAATCGGACTGGTTTTACCTATTAGAATAAGTACAATCAATTTGTCGAGTTTACACAGTTGATAAAGTGATTCAAGTTGTCCATAGCACAGAACGTGTCCATAGATATCATCGTTTAACAATATAACTAAGTACCTATACCTAAATAATTCTTGTCCGCACCATTGAATCATCAATACTGAATTGTTTTGGTTTTCGTGAGCAGAGTTTGACGGACGGTAGCGCGCACTTATAGGTCTGACAATATACATATCAAGGTCGAACAAAACTATTGATACGGAAATAAAATCATATTTAATCAGTGATAATTGTGATCAACAAATAATAGATGCTTATTGCTTTAAATGGGCACACTGTAGTCCCTATATTTTAAGAATATTCACTAGGTACCTTATTGTAGACAATGGTCTACAATAAGGTACCTAGTGTAGCAGTCTGGATAATACCTAAGTACAAATGGAAACGGAATCTGGAGATGCGCTCGATAGATGGGTTTACGCTCACCCTTGATTACGTGGAACCTCAATAATAAATTTTAATTTCAATTTTAATAAAGCACCATAATCGTATGCTTTTATTTATAAAAAGTCCTTATTGAAGCCCAACATCTCAGAAGAGGTAGATATAATATAATATAATATTCTATCAATATATATTGTTATATTGTTGTTTGTAATATTGTTGTTATAATAAAGAACGAGTAATAAAAAATCACTAGTAATCAGATGTTATAAAATTTGCAAGCATTGTGTAAATTTAAATAATAATAAAAATAATAAGTGATGACGAATAACTACCGGAGATATATCCTAAAGGATGGTACGGTTGACATATGTCGGGCGTGTCACCAGCCCGGAGAATCCCTCAGACATATTATCTCTGGATGCTCTCGTCTTGCTAATGGCGAGTACTTGCATAGACACAACCAAGTGGCCAGGATTATACATCAGCAACTTGCTTTAAAATACGATCTCGTGGACTTAGAAGTACCGTACTACAGGTATGTGCCCGACCCCGTTCTCGAAAATGGTCATGTAATGTTGTACTGGGATCGGTCCATCATTACTGACAGGACTGTTGTAGCCAATAGACCTGACATTGTGGTGGTGGACCGATTAGAGCGCCGTGCAATGATCGTCGATATCACCATTCCCCATGACGGAAATCTCGTGAAAGCTGAAAAGGATAAACAAGTTAAATATCTGGATCTGGCGCACGAGATTGTCGACATGTGGGATGTGGATTCGGCGATCATTGTACCGATAGTCGTATCAGTCCATGGACTGATTGCCAAGAGTCTCGATCACAATCTGAAGAGGCTCGCGTTAGACGGCTGGATTAAGTCTCTGATGCAGAAGGCCGTATTGCTTGACCCGGCACGCATTGTGAGGAGGTTCCTCTCGCTGGAGCCCTAACCACCGGTAGCTTGGACCTAGTTCCCGATGCCGGTGGGTCTTCATAGTTTTTATATTTTTAAATGTGTTTTTTTTATGTATTTAAAAATGTAATTACTATTGAAAAATGTGTAAATAAAGAGAAAAATAATAATAATAATATTCTATCACATACACACAACACCATCTAGCCCAAACTAAGCAGAGCTTGTACTATGGGTACTAGACACTGGATAAACATACATATACATATTTTTTTTGTAAATACGTACATATTATACATAGAAACACGCAGACCAAGACAAACATCCATGTTCATGCACACAAATGTTTGACTTGTGCGGGAATCGAACTCGCAACCTCAGACGTGGCAGTCAGTTACACTAACCACTACGCCATCGAGGCTTACACTCACAATTTTATTTTCGCTAGGGTTTTACGGTCCTTCGTAATATAATTATGTGAACGTATTGTTGTCTACGTACCATAGTTTTAGGCTACAGCTGCTACTGAGAATTTCGTGTCAGAAAATCCTAATAACTCTGCCCAAATCGCTTGAATCTGAGTATCAAATGCAAAGTAGCCAAATCCACTACCGCTGCAGCTCTGAGGCAGTATCCTTCTACTTCCTTTGTTTAAAGCCCCTGTGTCATATATTATAGCAAGAAGGGAATTTTTATAAACAAACTAGCTTTTGCGCGCGGCTCCGCCAGCGTGGTACCAACATCAATAAAAAGTAGCCTATGTCCTTCCCTAGGTTTTAAACTACATCTGTGCCAAATTTCATTTAAATCGGTTGAGTGGTTTAGCCGTGAAAAGGTAACAGACAGACAGAGTTACTTTCAAATTTATAATATTAGTAAGGAAGTAAGGATAATACAATAATACTAAACACGTAGGTACCTACTTATTTGTCTGTAGCTACTACGTTCTTAGATTAAAGATAACTAAGGATGTAGGTACTCGTCATCCTGAATGATATCATGAATGGAAATAGGTAGAATTCAAAGAAAATATGTCGCAAATATACGCACGTAAACTAGGTAGATACCTGATAATAAATGTTCTAGTAGGTACCTGTTTATAAGTGGATTTTTAATATATCGTTGATTGGTTGGAATCAATTTTAGTTAAGTCGTTATCAGTTCTCACATTAGTTATATTAATTTTAAGCAATATTTTATGATCTTGTAATCCTACCTTATAATAAGTACCTATTAGAAAATATGTGAATATGAGTTTGTTTGTTTATTACGCTTTTACGGTTTAATTATAAACTAACTACCTATATGTGTATCCAGGGGACCAGAAAAGGACATAGGATACCTTTCATCTAGAAAATCTTAACCTAACCTACATTTACACGGACGAAACCGCGGGAATACTTTTTTATTAATTAAATATTGAAACTAATCTGAAAATTAAGTTTCGACACATTGAGATAACGATTTGCGATTAACCTCGGTAAAATGGTCGTAAAAACGGTTTCGAGAACTTAATTTAAAAAAGGTCCTATTGAGGCTATTGATGAGCAATATACCTAGCTTGCTACATATATTAATCTGTGAATAATATAATACGTAGTATAATACGTAGGTACGTATTGCCTATCAATACACACTAGGACTCTAGAGCTTACCCTAGTTTAATTCCTACATAATATATGTTACCGAATTGGCATATCTATGGTGACTTACATAGAGGACCTTAGGCAATTCCTCCCTTGCTTTATACTAACAATATCCATGGATCATGACAATAAAATTTATCAAATAGAAAACTATGAAAATTATTAATAAGGGTATTATAAATTTGCCTTTAACTAAAAATAATGTCTCATTCCAGGCGCCGGCTGCGCTATAACAGGACAGCAAACAGAAGTAATAATAACACATTACTTCAGAGAAAAACTGACTATGGCACAGAGGATAGTCAGAATGGCTCCCTCCGTTGGCAATTGCCTTGTTCCGATCCTTGTCGGCTACCTGTGCACAGTCTACACTGGGGATGTTGTTGTCTTGATATATGGAGCTATTGCCATGCAGAACTGTGTCTTCTTAGCGTCATACTCGCGTCCAATATACATAGAAAGAGTGCTCAGACATACCTACAATATGTTAAGAGACGCTGTTGAAGACGAAGATGAAGTTATATTCTCTAATCAAAGTAGAGCTAGTCAACAGCAAAATTCACAGCCAGCTCCTCAAAACAACGTTCCTGCTGGAGCTTCTCAAAACGCTGCACAAGACGAAGAAGCCGATGTCGTGGTGTTCAATTCCAGAAAGAATGCAAGGGAGATTATAGATCCTTCTGTACAGACAAGAGAAGACGGGAGCGTTTCTAACCCGGCCAGATTTTCTTCAGACTTCAGCTCAGTGTTCGATGGGCCTAGCAACCGGTTTTCTTCCGATTTTGGAGCTCTTGACATTACCAATTATACAACAGTTGGCTATCAAGAACTGGAGAGTATTGACCGACAGAATCCTCAACCTTTGTATAGGGAGACTACATTAAACGCCCCTCAAAGCAGTGTGATTTTTGCAGCAGAAGTTTCTCCAGGCACAGTTAGAAGAACGGCATCTATGAGAAAGAACTTTATTACTATTACCAATATGCTGCTGGATATCAATTTTTACTTGTATGCGTTGCTACATCTTTGCACTACGTTCTCAATATTAATCCTGGGATTAATTTTCCCGCCGCTCATTTGGGAACAGAATCCTTCGATGAATATTTGGTCGGTAAGTAACTGAAGAAATTGTTACCTATATCTAAACGCAACATACCTACCTCAATGCCAGAGTAACAATCTACATAGATTGTAGATTGTAGAAGAAATAAATGTTTGTATAGCGTTACACCGGCTAATTAAAATCTTTGTAAACTCATATATGTATACGAGTTTACAAAGACTTTAATTAGGCGGTGTTACGCTATACAAATATTTATTTCTTCTCTCTTTAAATTTAATATACAAAAGAGTAAATAACTTTTATTATACATTTAAGATCTTCTGCCACAAGCATACCTATCAGCCATTAATAATATGTGGTAACGTAACATAAAAATTCTTCTTCAGCGGATTGTTGGCCTTAGGTTTGACCGGAATTAGATACACCGACATTTTTGTTTGACAGTATGTTTGGGGTTGCCAAATTATGATTCCCAGTCAACTTTTTGTCCAAGTTCTAGTTATTAGTAGCTTATATAGTTGGTCTTCTTCTCCAGGTGTCAGCATTAATAGCCGTGGCGCACGGATCAGCACTCTGCTTCATAATGCTTTGCGTCGTGATGCCAAAGTCCATCAATGAGAAGGCGCGACTGTGCACTGCATTCTGCGTTGCTGGCGCCGTTGGCTTTTACGGTAACATATATTACATTAATAGATAGTACCTTCATACATGGATAACACCTCAACCCAATTCTCAATTTCCACTTGCTGAACTTATCAAAGTTATTAGTTTTCGATATTTAGGTAGGTACTCTTAAACCAAGCTTTTTAGACTATCGTCACTGATAATAGCCTTTCTAACATTCCCTATTTGTTAAGCAGTATTATGGCATGCGACAGAATAGCACGCACTTTGGTTCTCGCGCGTGTAATGACAATGCGATACCTTTATTTTTATTATCAGTAAGATGCGCCGACATCTGCCCATTCCAACTATTCCATTTACATTAATTCTATGTCTGCTACACTTGCATGATCAATCGCTATTCACAACCAGGCAATCAAGCAATCAGCACAGAGCCAATGCAACAAAACAATTAATATTTTTAAAGCATTGTTGTTGCAATTCTGCCTTGCCACCACATAAACGCCTCTCGTCTGTAAAGTAGCTACCTGCGCTTGTCCATTCAAACTATTCCGTTCACATTAATAGGTACTGTGTCTACAGCTGCTTACGAGGTAATCAATCGATCAGTACAAAGTCAATCCAATGCGGCAGTGACCCGAGTACCTATAGGTAGCTAAAAAATTATAAAAATTCTTCTTTCAGGTATAACTCTGTCTGTAAGCAAAAGCTTACTGGTCGTGTGGTGCATGCTCGCTAGTTTCTCGACAGCCGCCTCAAGCATACTCCAGCAGCCATTATACAATAGTACGCTGAACGAGTTCGATACAACAGCAACCATGACAGCATCCAACGCCATAGTAGCTATATTTATCATGATATGGTCTCTGGCCTACAATTACGAGTACAAAACCTGTTTCTTGACTGCCAGTATGCTGCAAGTCGTGACTGCTTGCATGTTCTTTGCTATGTCGTTTAGAAGAAGGCGGTAATCATTACAAATTAAAGTAAGACTGCAGTGAGACAATTTGGCTTATAAGAAAGAACTGTTTAAAGATTCTTACGGCAAAGAATGGGATCAAATTTCTATTTGTATGATATATTTTGTTATACCTAAGTAGGAATATAGAATTACGTATACGTACTAAGTAGGTATATGATAGAATTATGTATACGTATATTTTATTTTATGTAATACGTACCTACGTAAGTTGCATATTAAGAAGCCATTCCTATACACATTGGAACAAGGAATGTGTTAAAGCGCCGTCGTACTAACGTCGACTTAGGAATTAAGGGTTAGTTTTACAAACTTTAGGAATTAGGTCACAGTCATCCCTAAAAGTGGTGCCGTCACTCTTATTTACAAAGAAACGGTCCATAAGAGTAAAATATCATAACACGCATATTATGCAGACTAAAGATAATATTAACAAAATTTGTTAATAGTTAAGTCCAAAGTTAGATTACCAAATCTCTAAATACAAAAAATATTAATAATATTTTTTAACAAGATATAAGCGTTTCAAATCTGGAAGTAGAGGCAAATGTAAAAGGACGATACAGACTGTTACCTTATAGTTTGTATCGTACTACTTAAGTGCAGCTATTACCTATCAAACGACATTGAGAATCATTATGCCCAGATGCTTGCCTAAAATCAGGAAGTACAAGGTGTCTGTGGACCGACCAATTCTGCTACTTTACGACTAATTTCGACAAATTATCAACTAATTCACTACGTAAATAGATTTCCAGTTTGTGATGGCGGCTGTGCTAAGGTGAGCCATACAAAATAATGAAATACATTTGGGATGGATCTAAAAAACATTAAAATGACTAATGTAACTGTTCTTATTACAAATGAACATAGACCTTATACATTTCCACTTAGATTGATATTGTGACATTTGCAATCAACAGCGCATCGCCATTTTGTAAATTCGCTGTTTACCAAAGGGTTACCAAATATATATAAAAGATGTTGCCATATCAAAAATATTAACTTATTATCATAAATAAGAATTTATTTAATAAAACTCATTGTATTTTTCGTTTGTTTATTTTAAGAGATCACGTCTGTCGCAGTCGGTAAGATAAAATATATATATCACATCTATATTCTAGGATATCGTTTGATATAAAATAAAGACAACTCTTTTTCATACCTGTAAATATAAAAGCTTATTAAAATAAAAGCATGCCATTTGCTACACAAAAAATTAACCTTGATATATTTGAGTTAATTTGTGTTGTAAACCGATTTATAAATTTGGTGCCAAGATAAATAGGATAGCAAAGTGGTTATGGGGTCTCCTACATGGGTGATATTAATGTATTAGATCTATATCACATAGCTCTGCCTTTATTTCAAGTTTATAGATCCAATCGGTAATACAGAAGTACCGAATAGTGACATGCACTTTTTGTGTGCTTTCGAAATTAATTCGCAAATATTGAGAACATATTCGAATTACTCTGCTACAACGGTCTGGAATTGACTGGGACATTTTAGTCCTTTCTGAGTGTTGGCTTCAGTCTACCATGTCAATACCTAACCTAGACAACTACTACTACATAGCCTCGACGTCTAATAAAACACAAAACGAAGGCGTAGTCATTTACTATAATAAAAACCTCGTAACAAGTTACGAAGAACCCAATATTGACGACGCAAACTGTCTTCTCCTAAAATTAAATAATGATACATGTGTCATAGGTATCTATCGGTCTCCGAGTCAATTTAACACCACAAACTTCATAAACTCACTAGACTTATTGCTATCAAGACTTAGTAACTTTAGGAACATTGTCCTATGCGGTGACATTAACATCGACATAACTCCAAATAGCACCGATAGGCGAGCACATGAGTACTTAAATATGCTGGCCAGTCATGGTTTGCTCCCTGGTCATACGTTTCCTACACGAAGCCACACCTGCTTAGACCACATAATCATAAAATTAAATAGACATGCCAATGCTAACTGCCTAACCGTAGAATCCACGATTACAGATCATGAGAGTGTCGCCATCAGCCTTAGTACAAATGCTTTTCAAAAATACCCAAACCAAAATATTTTCAAAATAGACTTCGAGAGCCTTGACAGTGATATGCATAAATTAAACGTAGATTCTATCATCAACTGTAAGGATACTAACTTAGCGACGGATTACTTGGTGTCATTTATATACTCCGCTATCAGTAAAAATTCCAAGCAGGTAAAAATACCCAATAGGAAACGAGTCAGTAAACCATGGGTTACTAAGGGTTTATTACGTTGCATGAGGAACAGAGACAATCTCTATAAAAAACTAAAAAGGGATCCAACAAATGATGTCATCAAACTCACCTACAAACGGTACCGGAAATTCTGCACTAAAATTATTAAATTAGCTAAACGTAACTACGAAAGGGCCCAGATAAAAAATGCTAGAGACAACAAAAAACGACTTTGGGAGATTGTCAGGGAAATTAGTGGCACAAATAAATCCAAACTAGAACACTCCTCCTGCCTTATATCCAAGCACAATCCAGCTAGTACCATAAATGACATCAATAAATATTTTTCAACGATTGGGAGTAACCTAGCTAAACAAATTCCATGCTCATCCAATATTCAACAAACAGTATTAAATCTCTCTACCGCGCCTCTTAACTCCATGGCTCTATTACCTACCGATGAGGATGAGATTGTTAGTATTATTTTAAGTCTAAAGGAAACCAGTGTCGCAGGTATGGATTTGATTTCGACTAAAATAATCAAGAGGTACTTGCAAATACTTGCTGTACCCATTACCCATATATGCAATCTTTCACTATCAACGGGGATTTTTCCAACAGCTTTTAAGACGGCGCTTATTAAACCAATTCATAAGGGTGGGGCTCGGGACTGTGTCGGGAACTACAGGCCGATTTCTATTTTGCCCACGATGTCAAAAATCCTGGAGCGTCTTTTAAACACTCGTTTATCAAAATATCTAGAGAGCAATAATATTCTCGCGGCGAACCAGTTCGGATTCCGTCGTAACAGGTCCACAAACGATGCGGTTCACGACCTCTTACAAGCAATTATCTCAAATCTAGACAGAAAGAAGAAATGTGTCACTGTATTCTTGGATTTGGCAAAGGCTTTCGACACCGTCTCGACTCCCCTCTTAATTGGAAAACTGGAACAGATTGGTATTAGAGGCGTCCCACTAGAATTATTTAAAAATTATTTGACGAACCGACGACAAAGGGTAAAGATTGAGCAGGAAATAAGTGACGAGCTCCCTATAGATTACGGTGTACCCCAGGGAAGCATCCTTGGACCTACACTCTTCCTGATCTATATCAATGATCTTTGCCTGACACGTATCCAGGGGGGACAAATAGTCACATTTGCTGACGACACAGCTCTCTCTTTTGTGGGGGAAAACTGGGTTGAGGTGTTTGACCTGGCTCAGAAAGGAATGGACAAAATTAGTAAATGGCTCCAATCTAACTCCCTGACACTGAATGTCCAAAAAACAAAATATATTGCGTTCTGCCACAAACGTAACTTTTTACCTCCCCCTTCATCCTCCCTTGTCTACCACAACTGCGGGCTTGATGGCTCTTCTTGTTCCTGTTCTTTTATTGACAATACCAACTGTATTAATTATCTAGGGATAACAGTTGACCAATTTCTAACATTCAAACCGCACATCAACAATCTTGTAAATCGCCTGCGGAAATTAATTTACATCTTTAAGACGCTTCGCGACGTAGCTGATAAACAAATCATCAAAAGTATCTACCAAGCTGTTTGTCAGTCATTAACTGATTACTGCATCACTTCTTGGGGTGGAGCAGCAAAGTCACACGTTATTGAAATTGAAAGGGCTCAGCGAGCAATCCTTAAGGTGGGAGCTGGCTTTCCATTCAGACATCCAACGGAAGAACTGTACAAATATTGGGATATCCTAACGGTTCGAAAATCCTTCATACTGCGCACAATCCTCAAACAACATTCGGTGATACGATATGACCCAAATCTTCGGAAAGACAAACGCCGCAAAGATCAGGTATGTGAAAAGCCTAAAATTAATACATCCCTTGCAAGAAAATTCTTCTCCTTCATGGGCCCCTATCTTTATAACAAATTAAATCGTATATTAAATATTTACTCCCTTACCAATAAAAAATGCAAAGTTACTGTCACTAATTATCTAAAAACCCTTAACTATGAAGAAACCGAACGCACGCTGACAATTATGCAATGAGCTCTGTTACCAGTTTTAGTATCGACACCAGTTAGTTCTATTCAACTTACCCTTTGCTTGTTCATAATGCATCTCCATTCTCGCACACACACAACACTGTACAAATACCTTTATCTATTTATTTATTTATTTCTTAATTACTTTTACACATATAACACACTCTGGCAAAAGTCACTAATTATCTTTAAGTTTTTATTTTTAGTTTTCAATGTACCATATGTAAAAACCTACTAAAAGGAAATATGTTTATTTTTATCCTCTTAAACGATAAATAAAAATGTCCAGTACCAGTACAATAACCCCTGAGTTCTAGCGACGGGAGGGCCCCAGAGAACCAGTAATTCAGATTTGTACGCAAATCAGCAGCTGGCTCTGGTCTCTCACAACGTTAGCAATTAAGTGTTACCAAGTGTATGACCTAAATTTTAATAATGTTGTTGTGAAGAGAGAATAAAGAATTATTATTATTATTATTATTATATGCAAACTACGTGTTGAGTTTTTGACTATGAAAAGTGGACATCGCGTTATACATTGTACGCGTAAGTGAGATAAAATGACATTTCACTCAGATTTGCACCTTATGTGACTGTACTATAAGGCTGATTATTGGAGAAATTGATTGCGCCGGTTATATCACATTGATGTACGCATTGTTACCTATACATTATATAGAAGAGCGTGAACACGAATCTAAGCTCTTAACTCATTTTTAATATATTAAAGAAGTAAAACTGCCTGTTTGTATGTAAGGGTATATAATATGGAGTTATTGAACCGATACAAAAAGTCTTTAATAGAACTACACTATTATACTATTCCTGAGAATATAATATGATATTTTAGTGACGTACAACGCAAAAGCCGCGGGCGTAAGCTGCTCTTTATAAGTATCCAGTGACTAAAAGCTGCAAAATAGGTTCATCGTTCTTTCAAACATCTTTCTTTTGAGGTATGATGTTATTCCATTGTGGCTGTACAATGGTCGATCGTACAATAATATCGCACCCATGTTGGAGATATTTAAATGCATATTCAATTACAGTAAGTATGTACATATGTAAGTGATTTCTGGATTGGATACAATATTATAAGGGACTACTACATTATGTATGTATATCTACAATAAAACCACCATGGCCTTCACCGATCTAAGTCCCATACGACAATATACCTATTTAGTTCCTGAAATCACTTACTAACCTGAATTATCCGAAATAATCAAATAAAATTGTATTTTTAAATCTACTCTATTTTTATTGTATTTATAATTCAAATAAATAAGATTTTTTATCGACATTAGAATTACGAGTACCCTCACTTTTGTTACATTTAAATAAAAATAGCAATAAAATTTTATTAAATAGGTACACATAAAATAAATGGAATGTAATGTATTCTGTAAAATTTATGTTTTTAAGCACATTAATTTGACAGATTAATACTTTTCAGTTCCCACGCATTTTGCAATTTTTTATTCATCAAGCCTTCGGCGACGGCCTGACTATATTCTGCCTGCATTAGAAAAGGCCCGATAGAGTGCAATGTTAGTAAAATTTTATCTGTATCGGGGCTAAAATGCTCAGATTATAAAAATTTTTTTGTCTGGCCAGTTCAAAGTAAAAACGACCACGTATCTGTAATTTAACTTAATAAATCCATCATTTCGTTATCCGAGAGTTTCTTGACATTATTGTTATTTGAGGCTGTATTGCTATTTGCAGTTGGTAAAAGAGATTCGAAAGCTGACCAGTCTTGTTTCATATTTGACTGATTTGTTTGATTATTTGCCCATTTATTGTTGAAATTTCCTGCAGAGGGGGCTGTCCAGGTACTTGAGGGGAGTGCTACCTGGTTATCGAAACCTGGGTATTGGTTTTGGTAACCATAATTTGGGGCGTTGCTTATTCCTGGTGAGCTGAAATGGTTGCTATTGATTGGTAATACAGCGCTCTGGTTTGTGGTTAACGGATGTTGACTTGATGAGCTTTGAATAACTGGTTTTGATAGTTGGTTTAAATTGGATTGTAGCAAGGAGTTGGTTAAGTCTACTGGTTTGTGAATGGTTTTTGGAGGGGCGGGTATCGCAGTTGGTTGCGGTTGATGCACGAATTTTCTGGCGCTGTCTTGTTGCTGTGCTATCCTGTAATTAACAAATTGTTTATTTTAATGATGTTCTAAATATTTCAAAGTAATCTCTACTAATATATCAAAAGTAATCTCTACTAATATCCTAACTTATATTATAAATGCGAATGTAAGTTTGTTTGTTATGTTTTCACGCCTTAACAAATCGACCGTTAATGATGAAGTTTCGCATACAAGTAGACAATTGTACAGAATAGGACATACATCTTTCATCCAGAAAAAAACCAAGGGATATAAATTTATTGGCAAAATGTAGATTAATGCAAACGAAGTCGCGGGCAATATCAAATTTATTTATTTATTAATAGATAATATTATAAAAAGGAAACGGTTGTCTATTGTTTACCCGAGGATTATATACCATAATCATCATATTCCCGAATTTCATTTACCCGAATTTCATTTGCCCGAATGTTTTGTTTGCCCTAAAAGACATATGACATACTTTTAATTGCCCGAAACTTAGATACCATAAGATACGAGTGCCATACGTATTGTTTTTCATATTTTTAATTGCCATAATAATTATTAGACATAATATTTAAACGCCATAATGATTATTAGACATAATATTTAAATGCCATAATACTAACCTAACCTAACCAAACTACTTCTGGGAGGTTTATAAAAAAATAAGCTAACCTATCCGAGTCGGGGTGCCCTAAAGTCCCGATTGCATCCAGTTTCTCCTGATATAACAACCGTTACACACCACATGTCGATGGCAAATGATCTTATGGCATGTGATAATTAGGGCTTACAATGATTATGACAAATGACGTTATGGTAAGTGACTTTATGGGAAACAAAACTTCTAGCACGTGACTAATATAGCAAATAAGAGTAAGGCAAATGAGTATTACGTCATACAATATTATGGCTGTTGACTATTATGGCAAATGATATTAGGGCAAATAAAATTCGGGCAAAGCAGTTAATACCAAAGGAAACGTTTCTAATTTTGTACGTAATGAATAAACTAAAATATTACAGGCCCAATTTTTAGAAAGCTTATTTATCTAAAAGTAACATATGCAAAATATTTATAACATAACTTTATAACTAATGTTATAAATGCGAATGTGAGTTTGTTTGATACACTTTCACGCCTTAACTACTCAACCGATCATCATGAAAGTTAATATACACGTTGTCAGGGTACAGAAAAGAAGACAGGGTACCTTTTATCTACGAAAAAGCACTGTCCTCGAGGGATAGAAAATTGAAATAACCCACATTTAAAAATCTAGTCTGAATTTATATACTATTATCACGCTCACTCACATTAAAAATCATACGCTATCGTTCGCTATCGAATGTGTGAGCTCACTCTTCTTAGTATGGACACTTTTTAGTGCAATCTTTATACGGGGAAGACAGTCCAGTACCAGTCAAATCTATAGCAGGAATAGGAAGACTCGCTAACCATACATCACATACCTCTGCTTCTCCTCCATGGTAAGGGATCTGTTCTCGTTGACTACTGGTGAGGGTTCTGGTTTCTTTTTAGGCTGACTGAAGGTAAAGGGGTCTACACCTAAACCAGAGAACATTTTGTCCAAGTCCGTCTGCGGAGGCGCGGCTGGGACTAGCGTGTCCGCTGATGCGGATAACGCTTGCTCCATGGCTCTGGAATTTAGAAATAGTAATAATAAGACAGTAATTTTAATTGCCGTTTTCCATACATAGTAGCCATTATACCGGTCCATCAAACACCTATCCCCATAGCCCAGACATATTAGAGTACATATCGCACGCTTAATAAAAGAGAGATTTATCCGAGTATGTTGCATTGAACAAATTTAAACTCTGTTGCACTTACGTAACAAAAATAGAATATTAGAATTATAGTCACATAATTAGAGTTCAAATTGCCTAACTTCCAAATTTCAAGTTAAGTCGTTATTTTATTAAGAGTGCGATATGTAGCAATAGTCCCATTCCCATCCCCATCTCAGTCAGAGGCGCTCATAGCCAGTTGCAGCCACTGATCGGTAAACGATTAGCGAGGTTAAGCAACGTTGGGTGCGGTCAGTCTATAGATGGATGACCGCTTAGTGGTATTTCGTTTGAGCGTTTCCGTGCTTCGGAGGGCACGTAAAAAGTCGGTCCCGGCTGTTGTCAAATTGACAGCAGTCGTTAAGCCATGTTAGAGGCCTACGGGCGGCTTGAACAACCCTTGACAACCCACTAACTACACGAAAAGAAAAAGAATAGTCCCATGCCTGCTGCGACTAGTGCCACCGTAGGTGTTCCATCCCACCTCAGATTAACTCTCGAAGGGCCTCTTCCCGTTGGATCCATGTCTCCTTGTGAGCCTCCCAAAGGGTCAGATATTTTTTAATGTGTTAGAATCAGTTCACATTTAATGTGTTACGGTCAGTTCACACCGAGACGCGACGCGCCGCGACGACACTCGAAGAGGCCAATGATTTCGCACTGCGCCGCGCGCCGCCGCGAGACGCATCGCAAAGTCGCGAGACGCATCGTAAATTCGTAGCAGCACGACGCCTCGCTGCGCAGCGAGAGACCGCGGGGCGCAGCGGAACGTGTCTACTCGCCGCGGGCGACCGCAGCAGTCTACCATTTGCAAGCGCGCCACAGCGGCCTCAGGCTGCGTCTCGCGGCGGCGCGCTGCGTCGCGCGGCATCGCGAGACGCAGCACCGCTCTTGCACGCCGCGCGCACCGGCCATGCACCGCTGCGTCACGATATTTCGCGCTACGCCGCGAGGCATCTCGAGGCGCAGTGCTGCATGGTGCAACGTATTCTGAATTCTAACAATGAAATGTGTATTTTTGCGTGTATTAAATAAAGTATATTTTGAGTCGCTCTATTAAAATGTGCGCGCAGCGTCGCGCCACGTCGCGTCTCGGTGTGAACTGACCCTTAGAAAATATTTGTGATAAGAGAGACATAGTAATAATAAGACATAATAATAAGACATAGTAATAAGAAAAAGTAATGCGCCAATGAAGACCTTGGACTTGATACTAAAGGCTCGACCGGGGAAGGACTACTCTCTCACAGAATATCGACATGAAATAGCAGTAATCCTACTGTTGTGTTTCGTTCGGTGAGTAAGACTGCCGGAAGCCCAATTACCCTCTTTCCCACTTCCCGCTCCTCCTCCTTCCCACTTCCTTTCCTAAAGGGTCGGCAACGCGCAAGTGATGACTATGTCTAGTATTGCAGGCGTCTATAGGCTACGGTGACCACTTACCATCAGGTGGGCCGTATGCTTGTTTCCTACATTAATTGTATAAAAAAAAATAAAAAAAAGAATATATCCTTTGCACTAGAAATTATTTCTGTGTTGCGAGGTTTATTTTCAAACAACGAACACAAAGGACACCGAGTCTCGGAACATCAATTTATGGATCACACAAATGTTTGATCCGTATGAGAATCGAACCCACAACACTTGGCGCAGCGGCATCGGCAGTGGCATGACGACCACTCAAATAAAAATAATAACGATCTTATTCATTTTTCCGTAACAGCATTTCATCAAATCAAATCATATTCATTTATTTTCTCGTTGCAACAATGCGTAGACGGCATTAGTTTTGTGATGAAACATAGGTAAAAAAAAAAAATTGCTGTTTAGCATCTCTACCTCTTATCATTGGCATCATCATTCATTCATCATTCGCTCATTAATCAGACAGTAAAACTTGGACAAAGTTAAATAACAGACCTTCGAGCCTTTTGTATCATTCTAACATGAAGTTTACCACAAAAAGGTTATCTATACTTAATATTATAAAGATTTGATTTTCTTTTTGGTTGTTCGTTTGTGAAGATTTAACTCAAACACTACACAATCTATTTTTTTAAATCTTTCACCATTGGAAAGCTGTATTATCACCACGTAACTGTATTTTATTTATAAAAGTACTAACATAACCTAATCTACTTTTACGCGAGCGAAGCCGCGGGCAAAAGTACTGCTAATCTACTTTTACGCGAGCGAAGCCGCGGGCAAAAGCTATTGAGAAATATAAAAGAGACTTACTTAGATTCATTCTGTATAGAATTTAGCTGCTCCAACTTGGCTCTATGCTCCGTCTCCACTTTGGATATCATCTGCTTTACCATAGTGATGAGCGCATTGAACTGGTTCACAGTTAATCCATTCTCCACGCACAGCGTTATAAGAAACGGGAGTACCTTCGTAGCCATTATTTCTTTAGTAATACCTAGCTTTGAATGGCTACTTGCTAACTTGTAAATACCTGAAATTGAAAAAAGTAAAAATTGCATAATGGAAATAATTTGCTATATAAAATAAGCATGTTTTCTTTAAATTTATTTTTTTAATTTTGATTTCATGTGATCCAAGCAGCTCGGTGGTCAGAAGTGCCATGAACAGGAACGGATGGAGGCAAATCGTTCGATCCAAGTGTGGATTATCCAACGATGATCACGATCCTCAGACATGAGGAACCGACCATAGAGAGAGATGATCCAAAATTTGTAAATGTTGTATGCTTAACCGCAGGACATACTGGTACCTATGTTTTTATATATACACCTTTTTGATTTTGAGTGATTTAATTGGTATTTTAATTATTGAGAGCTATGACATAAAACTTAATTGATTTAAGAGATGTGACATTGAGATCTTACTTCAAGGAAATGCAAATATACAAGTGTCGTATGCCGTTGTGCCTGCTGTTAGCTGGTTTTCCAGGCTTCTAAAGAAAATGCTCTGCTGTCATCAAGGGACCAGTGTCTGCCTCATGGACAGACATAATTCCTTTTTTCAAGGGTTGAAATGAGAGTTGTAACCCTGGTGTCGCAAGCATTCATAGATTATCATAACCATACTTAATATAATACTAGATATTTAAAGGTAACAATTAACATATATTGTTACCTTTAAATATACCTTGTTTATTTGTCGGCCTCGGTGGCGTAGTGGTTAGTGTAACCGACTGCCACGCCTGAGGTTGCGGGTTCGATTCCCGCACAAGTCAAACATTTGTGTGCATGAACATGGATATTTGTCTTGGTCTGGGTGTTTCTATGTATAATATGTATGTATTTACAAATAAAAAAGTATATATGTATGTTTATCCATTGTCTAGTACCCATAGTACAAGCTCTGCTTAGTTTGGGCTAGATGGTGTTGTGTGTATGTGGTAGAATGTTATTATTATTATTATTATTATATATCTACTGTTTGCCCGACTTTTCGACCGACTTGCATAGATCGTGGTCACGGTTTGACTGAGCAGTAAGGCCTGTTATGTAATATTATATTAAGTATATCTACAAATCGCGAAAGTCTAAAATGTTTATCATAACCACTACTTATCAGTGGTTCGAGATGCTTATTTGCTACCTAGTTAGTATGTAAAAATACTGAAATACCTGTACTCAGCCTAATCGACTAAATTCTAAATTCGACTAAAAATAACAGAAATACGTACCTAAAATACCCATCAACACCGCCGGCTCCCTAGACGGTATCCTCGGCAAGAACGGAATAATCTCGTCCAATACCAACCATTTGTCCAAATGCTCTAACAATTTGCCCAAACACAGCAAACAATTCACTCTCACCGATATGTAATTCGTACTTATACACAATTTCTTAATTCGAGGTAAAAGAGCATTCTTCATCGCTGGATAGTCTATCAATGAGGCAAAGGTTGGCAATACTGAGAGACACAATTCTTGGATCTGTTGGGCATCAGACTCCAACGCTCGATACACCATTGGCAGGATATGTGACTTGACCTCATCTCCAGGGGTCAATTTCATCAGCAATTCCATCTTCTGCATAAATATTAGAAGTATTTGGATTGGATCCTGGATTAACATCACTGGTTTTAATACAGGTAGTATGTATTTTATGTATTCTTCCTTGGATGAGTTTTCGGCTATGAGTAAAACGTTTGGGAGGACAAAAGGTACCATGGGAGGGTTTACGAACTCTTTCACGAGGCATGGCAGAACCCTGTATATGCATATAGGATGTGGCATCTTTTGTATTATCTGTGGTAAACCTTTGTAGAACTGAGATTTCTGGAGGTTGTCCCATTGGAATAAGGAGTCTAGGTAGTTCAGAGTTTTCACGCCGACGTCTTCAAAATATGGTATCTGTAGATAAAGATATATTGTTTTCCTTAATAATTATGATCAAATAAATGTGACGCCTATAATCCCAAACAAGTGAGAAACGGCAATTGATTGTCGTAAATTAAGATTTACGGCAATTCATTGCAATTCAATGCATTCATTTTTTCGACCTCTAAAGAGTTAAAAAAAATGGTATTACGTGACCAGACTCCGTCAGAGGTCAAAGGTCATAGTAATTTCGGGATATATCGACTATGCTGCGTCGAATGGCGTTAACCGCGAGTCTTTAGCTCTTACGGTTCTTGAGTTGAAAGTTGTATAACAGACGGACAAACCTGTTGTATTTCTTTAGAACTCTAAAAGTTAAATAAGCATAGGTGTATTACACCCACATTTAGACACAATTGCTATAGTCACACGTAATAATGGCAGTCAGCAAAATACAATGAATGCAACACTTTATGCTACTGATCATTTTCCAATAAAACATCCTAATAATAGCATTTCTCTTACTTTTAGGAATCGAACCCAAAACCTCAAAACCAGCAAGTATTATATATTTAAATTTTAACCAGCAAGCTTAGTCATGCCACTATATCAACCAGGCAACCTTTATACTCATGGTCAAATTGAGAGAAAGACTGGCTCTGTTTTAAGCTGACGTTCGTTCTCTTGACAACTAGTACGTAATTATTTAAGAAAATATTTAGGTAGGTACCTTCAAGAACTGATGAGGATCCGGCCTCAGCTCTGGCGTAGAATGCAGCATCAGCTTCACATACTCCTTCAATCCATCCGTCAAACATGACAGCCTTGACGCCGGCAGACTCCTTAGTTCATTCGCAAAACGCTTGTACTTCGGATAATCCGTCCCCACGTTACCCAAAGTCTGATGCCCCGTACTATGCAACACATAAATCAACATACCCAAAGAATACAAATCGCTCGCAGGCGAATGGGATGCCGAAAGGATGTTTTCTGGTGCCAAGTAATCAAGATTCGGCTGAGTCACCGGATGCATTGCTGGACAGTACTCATTGAACGGCCAAAACGGTGCAGTGCCTGTAACACTTTGATTGGAGATGCAGAAATCAAATCCGAATATCTTCCAAGCACCTTGCTGATTGACTATAATGGATTCTGGACATATATTGTGATGAAGAAGTTTTACATCGTTGTGTAGGAAGGAGAGACCTTCGGCGATTTGCATCAACCCGTATTTAATTTCAAGCTCGTAAAACTTATAGTTGACTAAATGAGGTGGAATTGGTTGCGTCATGTTTTCTGTATTGCCGAGGATGTTTGCTAGACTGGCGAAAACCGGTTCTGTGGCAAATGCGAGACTTTCCCGACTTTCTTCAAGACCGTGCTGCACTGTAAGTATTTGGGGATGTCGCAGTTTCGTGAGCTGGATTATACCGCGTCGTAGTGTCTCCAACATGATGTCTCGATCACCTCTCGACCATCTTTGCATATCCATTTGCTTCTTTTCGAATACGAATATTGAAGCTTCTTGCTTTGTTGATTTTTTGTAGCCTCTGTAGATTCTCCATAGTAAACCTGGAAAGGGACATTCGATATGAAATATTAATTTCAGTCGTAGAGGTGAGGCACAACAGAATCCTTACTTAAATATAGAGTACTAGATTTTGCTTTGCTCGCGTTATAGTACATTTTGTCAATAAATTTCTATGCGGCGTCGGTAACAGTTCCTTTTTTATGAAATATCATGATGATCGGACGAGTAGCTAAGGCGTAAAAACGTACCTCACAAACAAACAAGCTTAAATTCGCATTTATAATATTAAGTTAGGATCGCACAAATTGGAGCAGATTGATTGGGCAGTGACTTAACACATTAAGTTCCTTAGGTAAGTACTTTAAAGCTCTGAACCTGACCTTCTGAACCTTTGACTCATGCATTAGCATTAAAGCATACCTTTTATTTAAAGTTCAGTGATTTTATCTCCTGGTGTAGCAAACACAAACTAACTACGTTAATCTAACATCCATTTTGTAAACATCAAATATCCTTACGCCTGATTGCCTTTCTGTCACTTGTATAAAAATAAATGACGCGTTAAGTTTTAAACCAGTTTCCGATAATCGAATCGAAGGAAATCGATCCTGTGATCTAACATTCGATGGCATATCACAGGATCGATTTCCTTCGATTCGATTATATCCAGCCTTAAAAAATAGTTTTAATAGTTTTCAGCACGGATTTCTCAAGGGCCGTTCCACAACTTCAAACCTAATTCTATTAAATGAATATATAACAGAAGCTATGAGTAGAGGTAGTCAAATAGACGTAATTTACACCGATTATACGAAATGTTTTGATAGAATTGATCATACCATCTTACTAGCTAAGCTACAGTTGATAGGCATCAGAGGTGACCTGTTGAGATGGTTTTCTTCTTATATAACTAATCGGTCCCAAGCAGTAGTGATTAATAATTATGTGTCTAGCTGGGTAATGGTGCCTAGCGGAGTTCCCCAAGGTTCACTTCTTGGCCCTCTGTTATTTCTGATCTTCGTAAACGACATTGACCAATGCTTCCATCATTCTCACCTCCTCTCCTTCGCGGATGATATGAAGATTTTCAAATCAGTCTCAACGCCTGCCGATTGCCTCGCTCTCCAATCAGACCTATCACGCTTAACAGATTACTGTATCCTGAATAAGCTAGATTTGAATCCTACCAAATGCGTAGTAGTTACCTATAGTAGGAAACCTGTCGTATTACCGTCAGAATATCATCTTAACGACCATAAACTAATAAAACTCCGTAATGTCCGCGATCTTGGTATTATACACGATTCTAAGTTGCTTTTTGATGATCATATTGATAGTACAGTTACTAAGGCTTTGCGAGCGTTAGGGTTTGTGATGCGAGCATCTAATAGTTTTAAGGAGGCTAAAACTTTTAAAATCTTATATTGTACTTTTGTGCGTAGTATATTGGAATACGGAAGTCAGGTCTGGAACCCGAGATATAATACATACGCAACTCGAATTGAAAATATACAACGCAAATTTATAAAATTTCTATGCTATAAGTTGAAAATAAAATATAAGTCCGATAATTACTTCAAACTATGTGCTAAATTTCATATCTTGCCCTTAGCCAACCGCCGTATGATAGCAGATGTCGTGTATCTAATGAATTTGTTATCTGGCAAAATTGATTGTCCAAGCCTACTTTCTAAAATAAATTTTAACGTACCTACAAAAAGCACGAGACAATATAAGCCTATACACATGCCTTTAGTATCCACAAATTACAGACAGAATACATTTCTCTGGCGAGCGGGTGATACTTTAAACGAACAAGCAAGAAAGTTCGACATTGATGTTTTTAATACTCAACCAGATGCAGTGAAGCGCATGCTCAGTCTTGATTTTTTTACAAGGTTTAATGCTGATTAATTTTACTTTATTTGTTATATGTTAGATGTTTAAGTGATAAAATAGTTGCTGTCCACGCATTGTTATTTAAGAGTTAGTCGTGGAGACCTATCATTGGCTCTCTGTTGCATATTTATTTTCACTACTATGTATTTCAAAGCTGTTGGTCTTCCTAATACATAAATAAATAAATAAATAAACGGTGACACTTATGAAGTTATAACTCAAGGCTATCAACAAATCCGGATTACTCCGCCTAATTCGGAATTGTTGAGTAACCGGATTATTAATAATGCAGTGAACTTTTAATATCATAATAAGTAGAATAATAATTATGTTTTAGTCTGTTAAACACGGTGCATGTAGTGTTTCCTAATAATTATTTGTTACAGTAACCGAATGTGCCCAAAATTGTTACATAGTTGTATAAGGAACTGTATACAAGCTTTAGTGAACCATATCAAATAAATAACTAAATTATGATTATCATTGGATTCGTGACATAAATATGCATCAATGATTGTCAGGTACTGAGTTCGATTACCGGAACAAAGATACGGACAATTATTATTTTTATTATAAACTAGATTTTGCTCCCGGCTTCGCTCACGTAAATGTAGGTAGGTAAGGTTAGTAATTTTTCTGGATGAAAGGTACCCTTAAAGGTATGTCCTTTTCTGTTTACCTGACGACGTGTATGCCAAATTACATGATGGCCGGTCAAGTAGTTAAGGCGTGAAAGAGTAACAAACAACAGAAGTCACATTCGCATTTATAATTTTAGCTAAGACTAGTTTTTGCTCGCGGCTTCGCTCGCGTAAAAGGAGGTTAGGTTAGGTGTAGCAGTACTATTTTTAAATAAAATATAGTCTATATTACTCGGTGATAATAAAGCTTTCAAATAATGAAAGAGATTTTCAAATTGGTTGAGTAGTTTTTGAGTTAAACCATTACAAACAAAGATTCTTTTCTCTTTATAGTATTAGGATATCTTTCTTCTTTATAATATTAAGATAGATATGAAAAACCGGTAAGCTTATAAAACAGAGAACGATTGATAAAAAAATAGGTGTGTTGTAATGTTGCTTTATGAAATTGGATGCAGACAAATACAATGAGCAGATAACAGATATTTACTCTATCTTGTAGATAATTATCTGTAGTCGTTTTGTGAAACATCAATGGGAAGTGATAAGCGCATGTACAGATACTGAAAATGACTACTAAAGTAAACTACTGCCGTCTGCCGGGCAGTTTGAGGCATCGTGCTGCTACTGCGGATTTCTTTCACTTTGCTTGAACTGGGCATCATACCCAAAACCTCAAGGACTGAGGCAGATTAAGAAAGTAAACAAAGTAAATTACTAAACCCAGTACCAGTTTGGCGTCTTTTTGTTACTTGCTAATAGCACAGATAATATAAAACTAAACTAGTACTAATAGGTATACTCTGTCCATCCGTTTATTTTCTTTTTGACAGTTCGAAATTAGGGACGTCCTCACACGTTACCGATTCACGAATTTTCATTGCATAGGGAGTTTGGCGAGGATACTCGTTTCCGAACCGATAATTGGAATACATTCAACAATTCACCCGCCAAAATTAAAAACATAGTATGGGTTTCAAATCTCACTGAATAGTCGATTCTACTTAGTTACTCAAAAATTTCTCTAATGTACAGAACAGATGAAGCCTTGCTACAGTTTTGTAATAGCATAGCCGTAAAAAATAATGAGGTCTGTAGGTTAAATTGTTGTTTCGCCTGACGAAAATCAATATCATGGGTATTTTAGATAAACTATTTCATCAATTTCATTGTTATCAATGAAATAGTTATGAGAACATATTTTATTTTGCCTATATTATTGCTTGACCTTAAGCTAAGTATGGTTTATCTGAAATCATGTGAGTTGATGCAATGAACAAGGAAGAGATTAAAGAACATAACATTTAATACCATTTAAATAAAAATTTATAAATCCGGTAGGTTAATGGCAAGAGGCTCTAGCCTGTTACATAGGACCTTATACTAAAAGCTAGTGAAGTGTTATATACCTGTGCCTATTACAACAGATATATATAAGTGGGAGACTATATTTACAAAAAACACATTTATTTAGTTTCTTTGTTTTCGATCTCTGAGAAATTCAGTATTTCTTTTGGACTTAATTTCTATTAAACTTTTTCTGTTATTGCTTCACAACTAACTATTCATTACGCTACACATTATACGCAATGATAATAAGCTAATCCATCCACCCATATCACTGAAAGTGAAAATTCAAACTTATTTTTTTATAAGTTGCAGTTTAACCTATTTAGTTGCAGCAGTACACCGGTGGCCAGGCATAATAGGTTTTTAATTATATCTGGCATTCCAAGATTTTACAGGTTAATGATTGTGATCTATTGTTTACAAAATGCACAATACCTTTAAATCCAGCCATATTTCGTATGAATATTGTTTTGGGCCATCATTATATTCTTGCAATAGAAATGAAGCTTACTAATTTGACCATAAAGTCATAGTTTGATTACCAAAACAATCTTTTTTAACTAGTTCATCAATAACTAAATGAAAGCTAATAATAAAACATAAGCAAATTTAAAACCAAATAAATACACAACTTTTATTCGAGTATAGACTCAAGGAAACTATTCATTATTTAGTATCCAAGTCCCAGATATAGTCACTGCCTACAATCTCCATACATTTTGTTTGCTCAGCCCAGGAAAAGATGCCGAGACCTTATAGATCTAACAGATGCATTCACTATTGCTGCAGCACTGAGGCAGGCATTAAAGCTATTAACAGTTTTATCAGTACTGAGGTGACAAATAAATAATTCACAAAAACTTATCTAAGTTCAAGTTATGACAAATCTACATTCATGATTCACTACAGATGTTTCAGCAAAAGTAATAAGTGACAATGATGTTGAACTTTTTAGTGTAGTATAGTAAATAGAAATATATGTACAAGCTATATACATTATACAGTGTAAACTCTATATAACGACACTCAAGGGACTGTGCATATTTTGACATTATAGAGAGTTGTCGTTAAATGGAGAGAACATAAATCTGTATTAGAAAAAGAAAACGTTTATTTCAGACTAGTGTTAGTAATTACATATAAAATAAATCTTATTTCAATGCTATTGCGTATAGTCTGTTATTTTGTCTGATGTCTTTTGCTGCACAAGTAATTTTGTTGTATTTTTTTACTTATTTTATTCATGTCTTGCGATATTGAGGCATCTTGGTTATAAAGAAAGTACTTTTCTAATATACTCCATGACGCCTACTAACAACAGTCTATACGTGCAAGCAAACCCACTTTGTAAACAAAAGAATGGATTTCTTAGAAAGTTGGGTATGTATAAGACCAACAGTCAGTTTATTACGGGCTAGGACAATAGAGCGACAAAAGAATGTACACAGCTGCGCAGATTTTACTAATTTAAAAACTATGCTTAAACTTAAAAAGTACTTTTTATTATTTAATTGTCGTCATTATTGAGAGTGGGTGTAATGCTATAATATAGAGTGTATCATTCTATGGAAGACAAGCTAAACCAACCAAAGCCAAGTGATTTCGACGCTTTAGGGAGTTTGTCGTTAAATCGAGTGACGTTACATGGAGTTTACACTGTAGTTATAACACAATATAAAATTATATCAATTATTATAAAAAAAAACCAAGATGTCAAGTTTACTTTAATTACTACTTCATAAATAACTTAATTCTCTTTAAATGGCTTTTATTTTTATCGTCAACGGCTAAGTATGAAACGTAAATAAATAATAGGATATTCTTATAACAACATAATACGCCTGTTATTATAAGCCTGAACATAAATGTGCCCTGTGTAAATAAATAGCCGGGTATTGAATGATATTATATGGTATGATATTATATATAATGACTTGTATGGCCCACAATACTTATTAGTTATGTTCCAATGCAAATTATAGTTATATCAAGGATTTTTACCTGGCCCAGCACTAGCAATAAATTCCGTAGCTTCGAACTCCCTCGTCACAGGATTGCCGGGAAGAACGCCTGATAACTGCGAAACTGTGTTACTGACCGACGAATAGAACTTGTTGAACACCTCCATGTTTGATAATCACTTTAACTTTTTATTGTATTGCAAAAATAAAAATCATTACGGAGCCAGACAAAAATGTACGGACATGAAGTGACAGTTTGACATTTATTAATTCGTTCAAAATGTAATATATCACAGCCATCTGAAGGTTAGATACAAAATGATTCTTTGAAAATAAAATCGTATTAATTCATACAGAAAATTCTGTAACATTTATGTTTTTTCGTAATATTGCTAGCAATTATTAAGTATACAAATTAAAAAATATCCATCTACTACACCTGGAGTAGCATTATATTACCTGTGGAAATGGATATTTGACAGAGCATTTATGGATTTTGTTGTAATATAGCTAAAAGCTTTTATATTATGTACCTACGTGTTGACATGCTATTTCAACTTTATAATTTAAGTTCTCTATACACAGACACTTTCTGATTTAGCTTTTTTATTATTAATTTCGTCTTAGTTTTGCCGTTTATTATGCTACAAATGCAAACTGGTAAGTATATCACAAACTAACTTCGCAAACTATAATATAAAGTCAACACTCAACAGTATCAACTTATCAAGTTCCCTAACAACTATCATGAAATGTTAAATTAATTCACGATTTGTTTTTGTATATATGAGCTAATGATACCAAATCAAATGTAAAATAAATAATCGTCTCAATATGTCGCCACAAAGTGCAATAATTGTATTATTAATTATTATTACATGCATACCTACAACATTATCAGAAAGCGACCCTTATTCGAAAGAACAATACCGACCACTCGGTCCACTAGTGAAATGCAGTTTTTTACCGCTGGAATTTTTAGACTGCGACGAACCAATCGACCACAAAGGAAATCATACAGCTAGAGATGCTATAGGACATGGCTGTGTGAAATTTGGTGGTGTAAGATACGATCAAGTTGAGAAAACTAAAGTGCAGTGCAAAGCGCTCGACGGGATCGAATGTTTCGGCAGCAGGAGTTTCTTGAGAGATGGTTTTCCTTGCGTGCGGTACTCTGGACACTATTTCACGACGACGCTGATATATAGTATTCTATTAGGATTTTTAGGAATGGATAGATTTTGCCTAGGACAGACAGGCACTGCAGTGGGCAAGCTGCTTACATTAGGGGGATTAGGCATATGGTGGATAGTTGACGTTGTTTTATTGATTACAAATAGCTTACATCCGGAGGATGGTAGTAATTGGAATCCTTATGTTTAAACTTAAAATAAATTGGTATTATAGATCAGTTATAATCAAGTAATAAATGTTATCAAAATTTGTATATATCCTTTTCCATTATGAATGGGTATGAAGGAGTGACAATGGTGCAGTGCTGGATAGGTCTCATTGATAGAATGGAGTCTGTAGTTTATAAGTTTAAGTGAATAATCTCTTTGAACACATTGTTTATATCTGAATATTAAGTTATAATATTGTTTGTGATACATAAAATAAATGTAAATAATGATGTAAATGTATATTTTGTTAAGTGACAAACTTTGTTTTATTGAACCTATGCCAATGAATGATGCTATGAAAATTACGCTTTTATCTGCTAAAATCTGACATCTATAAAAGCATTGTATATTTACGTATATCTGTGGTCTGGCAGAAAAAAGTTAAGGATATGGCTCTGCAATGCAAGGCCTAACAATTGTCTAAGTGAAGAGATTAACCAGCTGTTGATCTAGTTGTTCTTGTTTGCCAAAAGCCATACATCCATATTTTATTTTTTAAACAGACATCTGCCACACAGAATTTTACCTGTGTTGCAGGTGACTTCACAAACAATCATACGACAGACAAATTATACCCAGACTCATTATCATTTGAATATTAACAACAAGGATAAAGGGTAGTGTCAGATTGAGGTAGGTTGTAGGATGAAACAAGATCCAATTATGAGACCTATCCCATGCTTTAGATTATTTTTCTTATCACAGGTGTCGCTCTCTGGGGCAGTCGCTTGATTCACCCTAAGCTAAAACCTACAACTGGCACTAGTAATGGGGACTGAAGCCATCATGTGACTTAAACATAATCAAAGTACATAAACAAATGCAAACCTATCTAAGTATATGTGGCTCACATGGGTTGACAGCCAAGTAGATTATGTATCACGCCTACACCTCCAAAAATACCTTATTGGCGAACTTTGTTACAGATTTTGTTTTATTTTTAAGATTTTAAGCAATTTGGGTACATATCAAATTACTAGCATTCTTGTTAACCCCTCCAACTAAGCTAAAATGCTTGTATTAGGAGTGGGTTCACGTGGGTAGTGCAATGGGTGAAATTCGAACCTGCGACCTCTCGATCGCAAGTACAATGCCTTATCCATTGGGCTACCGATATATCCATATATATAAAAGAAAGTCGTGTTAGTTACACTATTTATAACTCAAGAACGGCTGAACCGATTTGGCTGAAAATTGGTGGGGAGGTAGCTTAGAACCAGGAAAAGAACATAGGATACTTTATACCCTGTTAAAAAATAAAAACATAAAACTTTGTTAAAACATTCGAATATTGACGTGTTTCCATTTTATGCTTGCCTGGTACTTGAAGCAGCCAACTATGAATAAATCTCTATCTATTTATATAAAAGAAAGTCGTGTTAGTTACACTATTTATAACTCAAGAACGGCTGAACCGATTTGGCTGAAATTTGGTGGGAAGGTAGCTTAGAACCAGGAAACGGACATAGGATACTTTTTATGATACATCTGCTGAAGATTTCTCTGAGCAATTGCTGACTATTGGTAATGGTCGAGTAGGTACCTGTCGACGAATCGAGTGGATTGATTTCATTTCCTCCAAATTACTGTAAGTTTGTCTCATCGAAAGACGAACTCATCAACAAAGTATTCCCAAACATCATTACTAACCACAAAAATAATGAATGGTTGAGTGAGCGAGCAATTTTGGCGCCTAAGAATAAAGATGTAGATCATACATAATTCAGAATGAGATCATTGGTACACTACATACATTCAAATCTATTGACTGTGTAACAAATGAAGATGAAGCCACCAACTATTCAATTGAATTTTTAAACTCCTTGGATGTGCCTGGCTTACCACAGCACAATTTACCACTAAAGGTTGGCTCCGTAGTAATCATGCTTCGAAACATAAACCAACCAAAACTGTGCAACGGAACGCGTTTGGTGGTAAGTAAATTGATGAACAATGTGATTTACGCCACGATACTCAAAGGAAATTCGAAGGTGAGGAATTTCTCATTCCGAGGATCCCGATGATCCCAACCGATATGCCGTTTGAGTTTAAACGACTTCAATTTCCGATCCGTCTTGCATTCGCCATGACCATTAACAAATTACAAGGCCAATTCTTGAAAGTTTGTGGTCTGAATCTAGAAAATCCATCTTTTTCGCATGGTCAATTATATGTGGCATGTTCACGGGTCGGAAAACCATCTGCGTTATTTGTTCTTGCGCCTGATAATAAAACGAAAAATGTCGCCTATAACAAGGTGCTTCACTGAAGAGTGCAACCCATGCACCAAAATACATGCCAATAAAGAATCATTAAAATACTTGATCTTTTTTATTTATATTTATTATCCTAATAAAAATAAAATCCAAAATCTGCTCATATATTATTGCCTCTAAGGCGGAACAAAGTTCGCCGGGTCAGCTAGTATATATTATATATATATAACTATAACTTCAATTTAAATCTGCAGTTTTAACTGATTCTCGCAAAGTAGGAGCTTGTATTTTTAGCCGAGATTCCATTCTCGGGTCAGGCCGGGTTATTGGAATATTTTATTCTCTTGATTAATTTCTCAGTAGCAAGCATGGCATCTAGAAATAGACGGCATTAAGCTCACTTCTTATTTTGTGGGGGTTGCATAGGTTTACAACCAATACATATTGATTGTAAACCTTTGCAACCCACTGCACATGCAGTGCCTATACATCTACTAATTTAAGTGTCCTTTATTAAAATAAATATGATGAAATATGTAAGCAATTGTCCCTCATAAAGGTAACTTTTACGGTATCGCAAACCATTTTAAGTACAATTTGACCCCAAGGTGTATAGTAACTGTTTCAATATCCGTAAAACAGTTTATATTAGCGAAAGATTCTTACATGTCATCCCCTCTTTACAATGCAATAAAATAAATACATATTTTTTTATACACAGGTGTCGTGCTAGAACGTTTATTTAAACCGCTTATCGTAGACAAAAAGTTGTGATGATGTCTTATTATCAAATCTATATTAATATTATAAAGCTGAAAAGTTTGTTTGTTTGAACGCGCTAATCTCAGGAACTACTGGTCCGAATTGAAAAATTCCTTTAGTGTTGGATAGCCTATTTATCGAGGAAGGCTATAGGCTATATAACATCACGCTACAACTCACGGGTGTGGCGCAATAATAAATCCAGTATTATTTACAAATATTAAAGCATTGTATATTAATGTCTTATATACAAAACTTTATTAGAATTTCCCCAAATCTTCCCGACCCATATGCATACCCAACCCTTCAATGCTCAACTTCAATGTTTTTGTCATTATCTAGACCACCTCTACGAAGTAGATATCAGAAAATATTTTAAGACCCAGTGTCAGTCACAACATGGAAAAGCACAGATATTCAGCCATTTACAAAAACAAACCCTAATTCAATTAGGAATAATAAGAATAATGATAATTGCTTGCTAGATTGACATGAAATGTTTGGCAGTGTTGTCATAAATTATTAAATAAAACAAATCTTTGTAAACTTATTTAGTTTATTTTAAATTAAGCCACCAGGGCGGAAGCAGTGCTTGATTCGTACTTCCAGTTAGGTGGGAGCACGCTCTTTGTCTTGTAGTAGCGGGCTAGCCTGTGGATCCTGGACTCAACAAGAATCAGCCTGAATTTGCTGTCCTTGTCTTTCCTGTTGCGTTCCAAGTGCTTCCTCATGGCCACAGCTTTCTTGATCAGGTAGTAGAGATCCTCAGGTAGGTCGGGGGCAAGACCCATAGCCTTCATGATACGGAGGATCTTTTTGCCAGTGACGAATCTGACTTGTGCAACACCATGAGAATCCCTAAGCATGACACCTGGAAAGAAATAAGTTTGATTAAATTTCTATGTGCCCATAAATAACTATCTTGTTTCAGGATCAAAACACAATGCTCATGGTGACTTTTCAGTGTATCCAGATTTTGAAGTATTCATTCTAATAGTATTATAATTCGAAATTCTGAGTGAAAACAATACTATATTAAGTCAAAATAGGATTGGTGAGACACTGATCCAATTTTGCTTGATACATAGCTTGAAAGCTAAAGTTCTCGGTGACTTGCTCGGGTATTAACATCTGGGGTTACTACACTATAGTTTTAGAATTGATAGACTATGTTACAGAAGGAGACTTGATAACTGATGCTTATCCTTCTGAATTTTGATAAATAAGGATTAGCAATGTTAACCAATTTATATTTTTATTGTATGTATATCATTCTCATTCTCATTGAATTAGAATAGGAAATGTATAAAGATGGAAGATTAAAAAGAAGTATGCCATTCATTTATAAACTGACATCCAATAGGCAGCACACTATTGGCTATAGAAACCTTCAACAGACTTGTTCACCAATGTCCATTAAGCATTAATATGCTTAATGGACATTGGTGAACAAGTCCATTAATCTAATGATGAAGATAATGAAATATATGAATGTGGCGTAAATTATGATAAACATATAAAAATAAAGTCAAGGGATAATGATACAATATATTGGAACAATTGAGATGACTATATTTGTTTACTGTACACATAACCTCATACATTACAATGTGAAGTTGTCATGCTTGATTAATCCAAGAGGCCTAATCTGTCCATCATATCAACTGTATGCAATAATCTAACCTAAAATTTCCTTCAGAAGTGGCATTTCTGCCAGATTCGGATAACTTGAACTCATACATGAATCTAGAAGTCTGGCTTATATGATCAGCAATTACTTAGCAACTGATAAGAAGAATAGTGTCCATATTCAGAAATTATAATGATTGATTTACACAAGCCTAAGTGATAACTTACTCATGTACATAGTTACTAAGACATTGAGAACCACTGGGACTTACCGATTTGGGAGGGAGTGAGGCCTTTCTTGCCAAGTTTGAAAATCTGTTCCTTTACATCATCAGCGGTCAGTTTTAACCATGTTGGGACACTGCGGCGGTAAGGCAGCGCCGACTGGGAAATACCCTTACTGAAAACATAAAATTCACACTTTGATGTAAAGCCATGTGGTGACCACTCAATCAGAAGGTTATGTTGCAGCCACTGAAAGTTCGGACTACGTGAAATGTATGCTTAAACGTTAACATAATATCGTGCACTATAAATAACACATGAAATTACCCAGGTGCGTGCATACGACCCATGGTTGCGGCTTTTTAATAAAATCGCCGATCTGACAACGACAACAAGAGAAACGAAAAAGATGGTAGCCGGAAGGCGCGTAATCGTTCAGTGGTCGTTCTTCTAGGTCTATGGTCGATTATCATTCACTAGGGTTGTATTGAAGAAAACCGGTTTTATTACTAAAATTCTCTCTGGGTTATTGTTATCACTCCATAATAAAATCAGAAGTTGCACTTATGTCACAATCAAATGACATATCTATAACCAAACTTGCTAAGTTAATTGTAGACTAATCAATTTTCGTAATCTACGAGAATTGTGGTCAAAATGACCAATCCTTACGGTGTATCTGATGCTGAGTTCAACCTCATCAAACAGCAGGCTGCGAGGCGTGCTGGATTGAGGAAGGAATTCATCAAGCAAAAGACTAACCCTTTTAAACATGCCACTGAAGCTGGCTATGTTGTGAGTATAAATTACGTAATTTTGTTATTGGAAAAAAAGGGCTATAAACAAAGTTTAAGTACACTGATTAGTAAGCTGACTTTAGTTTATTAAACCTTATGATTTGTATTACAGTTCGACCCAGCTATTCAAAAGTTTTTGTCGATGAAAGTAACCCAGTTGGATTACTTCACTGCTAACACAAGGACTAGTTTGTTTGGAGTAGGTGCTATTATTATACCCATGTTTGCCTATGGATATGCCCTCTGGAAACATAGGACCCAGCGCGAGACACAAATCAGGAGTGGAGAACTTAAATATAAGGATAGGCTATTCAAGTTTGCGTAGATGTTCTTTTTTCTGTGAACTAAACAAATGTAAACTAAAATCATGTAGAAATAAAATAATTTAAACTGTTAATTGGTTTCATTATTATCTTGCTTATGTTACAGAATTCATGTATATTTAATAAACTGGATCTAACCACATTTTGTTTGTATTTAATACCTAGTCATTTAAAGACAACAATTTTATTCCTGACTGTACTTATTCAAAAGAGATTTGTATCTACCTGGCTACCATAAAGAGCTATAATGTTATAATTAAAAAAAAGTAACTCTGATTGACATTGTCACTTTATGAGAATTAAATCATTATCAATAAATAAACTGTAACAATTTACCACTATGCCCTGTGGCAAGGCATCTGATTATGGTATATCAGATTTGGAATATAAAATTATTTGTGACCAAATAGCAAGACGCAAAGAATGTAGAGAAGCGTTTCTGAAGGCCAGAACTGACCCTTGCCTCCATACTAAAGAGGCTGGCTATGTTGTATGTTGATTTATTATTTGTTTGCAACTATAACTTACTAATTGATTAGTGGAGTATTTTTAGGATAGGTCTCAAGAAACTAGTAGTAGTAGTCTTAGTACCTAAAATAGAGTCTGGAGCGAGTTACCCTCTACCAGGTCTCAGTGAGAATGCGAATCCGTTACGACGCTGGTTCCGCATCTACGGATAGATAATTTACAAACTAATAATAGGTAGGCGTAATTTGTTTCTCATAGTGGTTAAAGTGGCCAGCTCGCCATTGCTATTGCCTCGAGCAATACCAATTTCTCGTAATGCAGTAGTTGTCTTTTAAAAACGAGTGACTATTGATATACCTATTCTGTTACTTTGGCCTGTGAGCTGAGTATGACCTCTCATAAACATTTGCAAAAAGCGCCTCTAGCGGCAACATCGATGAACTAATCAGAATACAGGACACGACGCCGACGTACTTACATATCGAACATCTTGAAGGACCTCAATTTAAGTTGAGGTGCACGAAGATCTATGAAATGTCGTAATGTTCTATTAATAAGTTCTCTATGAACACGGTGTAAACAGACCCATTGAGTCGCAGAGGCACACCAGGGACCCGACACAATAGGTTTTTAATTATATCGGGTGATCTAAGATTTTACAGAAACGCAAATTAATAAATTAATTATTAATTACAGGTTAATCAATCCAGTCTACTTTATAGCACTAATGGCTGCTAATTTTTCATCAAAAATGATTAATAGATACCACTATTTTCTTACAGTTTGATCCGGCGATCCAAAAATTCCTGTCCATGAAGGATACTCAAGTGGAAAGGTTTAACTTTAATTTTAAGACGATAAGGTTTGGTGTTTGTGCCATCCTGCTACCCATGATCACTTACGGATACATGATCTGGACGCAACGAACCAACTTAGAGTGGAAATACCGTTGCGGTGAAATTCGGTATCGCGACAGATCGTTCAAATTAAAGTAGATTTTCCAGCAGTTCGCGTACAATCCTTCAATAAATATATTTATATATCCGACACTTCTTTTAGTTAGCTTTGCTTGGATGTAGGGATATATTAGCTGACAAAATAATGCCTTTTCCCACATTCCAGGCTAAACCAGTCATGACTTTAGTTTAGCCTGATAATTTATAAACTGCGGCGTTGCTCTCTGTAAAGATTGGAAGTCACAAAATATGGTATATAGAAGCATTATATTATATTATACCTAAAAGAGAGATAGCTAATTAATCCGCTCAAAAGTAGACTGGGTAGGTATGTGATTTTGAGTCAAATAATGTCTATTGAATGTTATTTTAATTTTTATGTCATTAAAGTTTGCTGAAGATACAATTTTGAAAATCAGGATCAATGGTGCTCGGAAGTAACTAGTCTATATGGTTTAAGAAAGTTCCTATACGTTAGATGCATTTATCATTACGTAGCCACGATGGCCTATATAATATTTGGAGGCGGCGTTAACGCATGAGCAAGATAGTCAATGATCGCGTTGCAAATACGAAGCCATCCGAGTCCAGACGAAGATAAACGAAGAGCCATATATTGCCAAAGGACTTACATACATACATACATAGATTCAGGCCTGTTTCCCAGAGGGGTAGGCAGAGACTACGAATTTCCATTTACTACGATCCTGACACACTTCTCTAGCTTCATTCACTTCCAATGGACTTGTATTAAGTTATTATATTAAAGAAAATAAAAACACTTCACATACATAATAGAGTATTTAATTTATTAAGATTAGCGGACATATTAAAGGCGTATTTAATTTAGCGGTCGTCCAACGACTTGTCCCTTGTGATGACGGAGTCATCGAACTTCACCATGTAGGTTGTACCTTTATGCCAGTGAGCAGTCACTTTAGCAGGCTGAAAATAAAGAAGAAGAAATTAGTCAACACAAGATCTTGAGTGGAAAAGCGTGATTATGGTTTAAGAAAAAGACAACTGGCAAGACCAATATAATTTTGAATAATAAATGCAGAAACATCACCTTAATAGGCTCTTGCTTTAATTTCAAAATACACATGTAATGAAATGGTAGTGCTAGATTATATTATGTAATCTATACTAATATTATAAAGCTGAAGAGTTTGTTTGTTGTTTGTTTGAACGAGCTAATCTCAGGAACTACTGGTCCGAATTGAAAAATTATTTTAATGTTGGATAGCTCATTTATCGAGGAAGGCTATAGGCTATATAACATCACGATACGATCCACAGGGGCGGCGCAGTAATCATAAACGCGGGTGAATCCGCGGGCACATCTAGTCTATTTATATTCTGGATCAAGTATTTTAGTAAAGCAAGCTAGACTTTTAAGACTTTATGAAGATACTATGATTGCATGAAGGTAAGTAAATTAGCTTAGTTGGTAGATCTCTAACCAGGCAGATAACTACATCCAGACGCGAAAAGACTAGAATTAGCGTTAGAATCTGGGATATTGCTCAAACTGGAGCAAATCAACTGGGGAAGTACCTTCATGCACAAAATAGCGATAACCTTGTGTTGTGATTTGGCAATGTTTAAGGTCACTTTATTAGTAACGATTACATACTCAAGATGTGAGCAATAAAATAAAATTTGTAATAAAAAAAAAAAAAAAAATACAAAAAAGAAATCGTTATATCCATAGTAAAGTATTAAGTATACTTACGAATCCGCTCTTAGTCAGCACAGCTTCTATGATCCCCGCATTAAACGTGGCGCAGTTAAGTGAACCTTTGTCTTTGGGCACACTGATGAACTTGTTAATCTGAAAAACGTCAATATTGCTAGTCAGTAAAATCATAACTAATATCTTTTTTATAATATTTTGTTTTATACAACTAAGATGGTAAACAAGCATACGGCCCACCTGATGGTAAGTGGTCACCGTAGCCTATAGACGCCTGCAACACCAGAGGCATCACTTGCGCGTTGCCAACCCTTTAGAAAAGGAAATGGGAATGGGGAAAGAGGGTGATTGGGCCTTCGGCATTCTCACTCGCCGAACGAAACACAACAGTAGGTATACTGGTATTTCACGTTGATATTCTGTGAGAGGGTAGTCCTTCCCCGGTTGAGCCGGCCCATTCAAGCTGAAATCAGCGAGGCTCTACTACCTATAATAAATGCGAGTATGAGTTTCTTTGTTTGTTACGCTTTTACGCCTTAACTTCTCACCCGATCATCATGAAATTTCGCATTCATATTATCAGGGGTACAGATTAGAACAATTATGGTACCTTTCGTCCAGAAACGAGTACTGGTCCCGCGGGATAGAAATTTATTGACAAAAACATTAACGCGAGCGAACGGGCAAAATCTTGTTTGTAATAATAACAATATAATTTGTGGCAGTGTTTGCACTCGAAACGCTGAGAAGAAGCGTAAAATGTATGCTTTGTATGCAAGAATGTTGCAGTGGTCACGATCTGTACCATGAAACATAAACACCGAACTTTCAGGCTAATTGTGCGTGCCGTGAAACACGTTTATTCCGAAATACGTCCTAAATTTCGGTACGCAACAACTTGATTATCCTAAAGTCATTCGTGAAGTAGTCCACACAATAATTTAATTTTGATAGATAGAAATTCGTAAAAGCTTAATCTATCTAATAACTATACTAAACTATAAGAGGTAAGATTTGATTTTTTGTTTGTTTGTACTAAAGTGATTGTAAAAATTCGCGCAAACGCGCTAATCTTAGGAACTATTAGTCCGAATTGAAAAATTATTTTAGTATTGAATAGCTCATTTATCGCAGAAGGCTATATAACATCACGCTACGACCCACGGGGGCGACGCAGTAATCATAAACGCGGGTGAAACCGCGGGCAAATCTAGTGGCATATAATTCTGCTGACATTATTGTCATAATACAATGCAATTTAAAAGTACCATAGCACGTTATTATAATCATAATATGCCGCACCAACCCCATCGGACGTCTTGGAGCCATCTGTATACACTGAGTGCCATCCAGAATATCTCTCACAAAGTTGTATGCATATATTATTTACATCACTAATATTGTACATTGATTTTGTAACATTAATTAATAAGACTAGTTCTGATAACATTTTGAATGTTTATGCTAGATACCCATCTATCTAGAATAAATACATCTAGGCGATATGAAGAAGAAATTTCCTCACTGCCCAACATATCATCAGTGATAGCTACCAGAGGCCGCCTCTTTCCACTCCAGTGTCTTTGTTGAGCCACATTAGCTACATCTTATCTTATCTTATGTGGGGGCCAGTCAGTGCAGACCGGCGACACTTCGACACAGTGGGATCTTTTGTGTCGACACTCTCCCAATAACGACTGCCATAGATGTTCATGGCAGCCGGGACCAACGGCTTAACGTGGTTTCCGAGGCACGGAGCAGGCGATAATTGTCAATCAATACGCACATAATTTCGAAAAGTCATATAACTTCCGAAAGTCAGAGGTGCGCGACGTGGGTTCGAACCCGAGACCCTCTGCATTGCAGTGTGTTGGTCTCCCCACTGAGCTATCGCTGCTCCTATATATTAGCTACATACTTGAGTCTTAAAATATAGCATTACCTGGAATGTGGCAGTAAAACACTAAACCAGGCCTAGTTCACTCCATGTACTTACGCGCGATAACTACCTACTGGCCGTTGGACATTCTGATATCCAAATGCAGTGGGTTGCCGCTAGCCGAGTGGCGCGTACCTACGAACCTATCTGTATGCGCTCGCTAAAATTTGTTTAGAGACCGACAACAACCGACTGTCGAATTATTTCAGACATAATTGAAGTAATATTGTCACTAAAATAAAATGGCTTCTGTTTCTGGAAATGTATGTGCGGTACCTGGATGTACATCGAGCAAGAGGCGGAACAAAGATCTTTCTTTATTTTATTTACCTACTGGCGAAGAAAGGTGAGTTGCTACTTAAATTATTGTTTTTATTGAATAATAACGTTTTTAAAATGAATGATAACGATATTTAATCACAATAATTATATTAAATATTTATTTTTAAGTAGGTATCGTACAAATATTATAAATTTGAAAGCTTGTGAAAATGATGTTTGTTACTCAATTACGCCAACTCATTACGCCTACTTCAATCAATTTTTTGGTATACAGACAGACCATAACCCAGAAAAGGTTTATTTAATTATATTATATTTAAAAAAAAAATGTATTTCAAGGCCGAGCGACCGCGCGGAACTGTGAACCGATAGCAAGCTTACGCCTGAAAAAATACGGTTCATTTTCGCGCGCAGCAGTAAACAGTAGGCTATCATAAAATGCAAGTACCAACATTTCTTAGAGTGAACTATCTGTTACGAAGTAACTATTTAGTAATCTGTGACTAAACGCCGAGTCAGATAAGTACTCATGAATCATGATACTCACCAGTGCATCTTTTTCAATTATGTAATATGTTCTTTCATCATCATTAGCATGTTCCAACTTGTCTGCTTCCTTCCCAAATAATACCTGAAAATAGGAAAAAATAAAATCTACAGTGTGTAACAGAAATATGTGGTGATATAATAGAGCCGTAATGCATATCTGATAAATAACCTATGTATGCTAACCAAGAGTGAAAATAATGTATACGGATTTAATTCTTGTGGTTTACCATTGTACAGGGGATGTATTATGTGCCACTTAAATATGACCACTCCTTTCTATCACATGCTGTATAATCTATGCATAGCCCTCCAGAAAACTAGGGTGATGCTGATCCTATCATATAATTTTGCACTTATGTTTATGTACAGTACGTTGGGTAGGATTGCCAGATTGGGCAGTGTTATATGGATTCAGGGCTAAGAAATTCTCAATGGCAACACAGATTTCAAAAACATCTAGTAGATGGCAATAACTTTATTTTTATTCACCAGGTCCTTATCTTATCTTGTGTGTGGGGGCCAGTCAGTACAGACCGGCGACACTTCGACCCAGTGGAATCTTTTGTGTCAGCCCCAAGATTCATCCTTTAGCTATCTCCTTATGAATGTACTGCATTAGCCGCAGTGTACAATTCAGAGGGAGAAGCCTGAAGTCTTCATGGTTTGGATATGCCAATCCCATCAGACCCATCCTAAGTCCAGCCAACGCGTCGCATTCACACAGTAGGTGCAATATGGACTCGTCCTGTTTACCACAGGCTCTGCAGATCAAATTGTGTGTGAATCTCAATCACCAGGTCCTTAGAATAATTATATTAAGGGCTGTATATAATTAGGATTAACACTTTACATATATAATTATGATATGTATTAATAGTAAAAATTGGGTGACCCAAGACCAGTCTGTGTGGAAAAATAATGTCCAGCAGTGGACGTCTTTTGGCTGAGATGATGATGATGATGAATAGTAAAAATGTATGTTTATAGTACTTACCTTCCACAATGTAGACTTCACGAACAACAGCATGTTAAGAAGTTTAATCTCTCTTTTAGTATTTCTTTCTCTGACAAAATACAAGTCAAGTAGTCTTGTGCCTACATCTTGTCCTATGTCTGATAACCTGTTGAAAGAGAGTCAATTGATATATAATTGCCATAACTGTGATTATAATACTATTATAATAATACAGGATTGCACAGCTGCTAGAACTAAGTAATTTTAGCAAAACTGAGATTTCTATGGTAGTAATAATTAAGCCCTTGACCTGTGATCAAATCCTGGAACCCAACCAATGCTTTTTCATTAAACCTGGGTCCTAACTAATAATAAATTTTAAATGCAAATTTACCTCACATCTAATATTAATTTCTGAATAGTTTAGCATTACAGTAAGCCATTTGTTAATTAGCAACGCTTAATACAAAAAGGCATAGCCCATTTGAAAGTAGCAAGTATGAATACATTGTTATATTACATATTAACTGTAGAAATCTTAGCATTGGTAATGATATCTTAATCTATAGCTGTGTAAAAGAAATATAAACTTTAACACAGTATTAATTATTGTGAGTCGTAATAGAAATACTTTATAAAATAATTGTTAGCACTTTCAGATTACTAGCACTGACTATAGGTAGCAGCAGAAAGCATTGTCATATTCATTAGTTGTTAGACAGCATAGTTATATGGGCTCTCCTTGCAATCTCTAAAGATGAACTGATGTTTGTAGTTTATATTGTGCATTACCCTCAAAAATGCTGGAGTACTCACTTAGTCTGGAGTTCATGAATGGAATGCGAACGGTTCTGACAATATTGCACTATTTCCGAGAATAAAAGCGCATAGAATGCTAATGAAACCTCCCCTTTGCCTTTACTTAGAGGTTTGTCTAATATCGAGGATTTTGAACGATTCGACGACATCACGTTTATAATTTATTAACAACTTAATGTAATGAGATATTTAAAACATAGAATTACAAGCTTACAGCAACATAAAATACTTATTTTCACCAGGAAAAGCTAGCTACACGAAAACGAAGAATTAAATTTGTTTTTGATTGATTGGTTGTAACTTTTTAGATTTAAAGCATCGCCTATTTCTGTTCTGTTTGTACCTATGGAGGAGTGTATTGCTCTATCTCGTTCTTATGTAATTAACCAAACACTAGTTCGGAAACGGAATGCTATTGCTGTCAGTCAGCAGTGTCAACATATAACAAACGTCAGAATGACAAGTTCTTTGGGTAATGGGGTAATGCAGAGTATAGATTACAAACTAGGTTTGGTCGATGTAGAAAACCGAAAAGACTGTAAATGTATTATATTTATGAGTTTTCTTTACTTCATGGAACGTAATCTGCTTTTTGTGACGTTTTAAATAATGTGTGGATACATTCTTTTAAAGTGTATACATAATCGCATATATCGTCCGTCTATGCGCTTGTATGTATCCCCGACAGTATAGGCAGTTATAATTATTATGCATGCATTGTAATGGATAGATATTATTTGGAGCTACGTAATAGCGAACGATCCCATGTCTATCTATCGGACACATGTCGAGATCTGCAAATACACAACATTTTGGCATGTGCCCGATGGGCAATGGGCTCTCTACTGAGAATTGTTTACTTTGCCGAACCCGAGAGATCTTAGCTTTTCATTACGTAGTCAATAACATCCGGGGAAATTTCGCGCTCTTTCGGGCTATATTTACAAATATCAGTTAAATTATTGGTTTGTATCTATCTGTTTGTAAAAAAATGTGTAGAAACCATATTAATTATTGTCTTGGTAGGTATATAGATACTACCACCAAAGGGAAGGACGGGGTAAAAATTTCAAAAATGGGTCACGTAGCATGGGCAAGTACCCTAAGTAACTTCTAATAAGGGAACGTATCCCTTATTAGAAATTTGCATAATATACACTTGTAGCCTTATTCATAAAACTATCTCAAATATTGTGATATATAGTGGTAGCTAAATAATAACTAGCGAATAATCAGAAAATAAAATATGTCCCAACAAACTTTAAAAGCGCACTTGCGCAGAGAATTATTAAATTTACAAAAAAGGATATAATATGATAGTAGGATAGTAATAATTAGGTATACTTGTTATTGTGAGTCGTGTCGTATATGTTGTGCCAGCCATCTATATGTTTATGTTTATATTGCTTTTTTCTTTTTAAATGTGTTGGGTCCTTTTAACTTATGCTTTCATGTTTTGTAACCTTTTGTCTTCTTTGTGTACATTTATGCTAAAAATTATAATACAATTGTCAGGGCCCAGCTGAAAACCAGTGCTGTGCATGTGCGCAGCGAATACTGAGCTGGAGCCCTTTGTTATGCGTGTACCTATGCTAGTTTATATTTATTGTGTATGTGTAACCGTATAAATTTTGTCTTAATTCTATAAATATGTAAGTTTTGTATATGTGTAACGAAAATAAATGGTTTAAATGTTTCTATAAACACATTATAACAGTCAAGTAACGGCGACAGGCCATTAATCAAAGTTTAATTAGTGATCAAGGGCTTGAGAGCTATTTAGTTCGGAGATATCTATGTATATTAATGTAATTTTTAAAAGTACCGTACCTGCCTGAAAATCTATTAGAAATCATTCTATCCCACATAGTTCTTTTGACTGCACAGATGGCGTAGTTGTTAGTTTAAGTGATTGCCTCTGTTGTGGGTTCGATCGCCACATGGGACAAAAGTTTGTGTGATCCACAATTATTAGTTGTTCGGAATCCGAGTGTTTATTGTGTCTGTTATTTAAATGTTAAGTCTCCCGCGACACAGGCATAACCACTCCGTAAAATATAGCTTGACACCTGTTACACTTATACCGAGGGTCCAGACTATGTTGACCATATTCGATTATAAATTATCGATGAATGATATTATTCTCATTGCCGTTTGTATAATTATTGTAATTTATTATATTATATCTATAAATCAAATAAAAGGAATAGTAAACAATACTTAAATTTATATTTGTACAGTAGGTACTTTAATACACGATTTTTAGAATAATTATATATAATTGAAAACAGTTTTCTTGTTATGCACATTATAAATAAAACGTTTCATTCGGATTTAAGCTGTGTTATGTTCGATTACGCGAGAACGCAAGGAACGTCACTATTGTTACACTTTTTTCAATAAAGAATAATATTGCTTTTTGACATTTTATACCGTTCTGAAATACGTTTGATGAGCGTGTTACGGACTTACGGATGATACATACCGTAGGGTCATCCCTATTTACGGAGTATAGTGCGTCGTAATGATACATATCGTAGGGCCATCCCATGCGTAGCATCTCTACTTAATCTGTGGCCATCCCTATTTACGGAGTATAGTGCGTCGTAATGTTCTACAATATCTAGACGCGGATAATACATTGGACTTATTTTTTATTTTAAGACTCCTGTTTTTTAAACCCATTAAAAATTTTAATGTCAAAGAGTTTCTTTATACAAAATCTCAAAATAATTTTGCTATATCGAGAATCGAAAGCCGTATCTCACTATCACCAGTCCGTGCATGCGGGTTACACCACTGGATTAATATATTAAAGGTTAATGCATTCACGAAAGTAACGAAGACTTAGAAAGCTCTCGTTCTTACGTAACGATTGTAGCATATTATTATCTTATTCGTTACAATGGCTAGGCACGCAGAAAACTGGGGTGCGAATTGAATACTAATTACGCAACATAATTTATTAACTCGTGAAGAAATGTAGGTGCCGCAGTTACCTAGTTTTATTAAATAACAAGTACTTTATCCACTTGAGTTATTAGTTCATTAAAAATGAAGTAAATGTCTGGGCTGTGAACACAAATTTTTTCGACTTTCATGTTGCATGATTTACCTAGGTTTTTATTCGTCGTAATCATAAGCAATTTAAACAGTCAGCTTAACCATATCGAAGCACATAGTTTAGCCACATTAAGCCAACAATTCAATGACTTACTACAAGTTTAATGAGTTAAGGTACATATATTATTTTGAAGACTACTCCTGCTATGGTTATTTTCGTGTGTTACGGGGGACTTCACACACATTGGAACAATACACAGAGAGAACCCACACATGTGTTTCGAACCTCCAACATTACGCTCAGGGTCTGGCTGTGGTGAGACAACCATTTAAAACGATGAGCCATCTGTCCAGTCAGTAGTCAGCTTGTGACCATTGCGTGTCACCATTAGTACCTATTGATCAGACTAAAACATTTGATATACTTACACCATGTAATTTAATTCACTGTTTTCCCGAAACGTATGTAGTCAGTTAATGATATGGAATATTTCTGCATCGTTAATAATTATAAAAAACACTTAAGAAAATTAATCAAGAATATACACTATCATTTTTGTCGAAAACACATTTTTAATTTAAACATGACTGCAACACAGTATAATGCATAACAATAATAAAGACGCCACCAAATGTGTGCCCGGCCGAAAAAAATATCAGCTGTGCCATTCATTTTGTCGAAGTCAATGTTCAATTTTGTAGGTATGGAACAGCTGTTATTTTTCCGCGATTTCGGCAATGTACCAGAACAAATGTTGTTCATAATAACAAGTATAATCACCCCCTGAGAGGTTTGCACTATACTAAGAATAACATTGTATACGAAGACACCTCGCGTCGTCGTAGCGCCAGTGAAATATTGATTTTGATAAGAAGACCGGATTTGAAAACAATATTTATATTTTTTTTATGCAGAATAACTGTAATGGAAAGCTTCTATATCATGGACTGAGTACATACTTTTCGGAAAACAATGAATTAGATTCCATGGTGTATAGGTATGTTATATAACATGAGCCAAAAGATTATAGAGGAAGGCTGCTCAATCCCAGGCACCATTTGATGTAAACCAAAACCAAAGGGGTTAACTATCATGTGATTAAAGTACATCCCTTGACTCATACAGTATACATACATGCCAAGATCCCAAAGCAAATGTCGGCAGGGGTGTACTATATCCACTTTTCGCCAGATTTAGTTTTAGGTTCAACTTTATAGAGGATGGGCCTGTAGCCGTCGACCGAACTCAGTGCGAGACTCATTGCGGCTACTGACAAATACTTGCCATAACATCCGTATACAACTTTGCCTGTCCCAGGAATTGAACCACAGATAAAAAAATAAAACATACCTATAGTATTGTAAAATTAACCATTTATTTGTAATTCTACTTAATTGGACTCCCTTTTCCGCATTTGAACTCTAAGTTGGTCCATTATGCGTGAGAGTCGGCCGGTTATGAAGATAGCTAGCCCAACTCCGCCCAGAAGCACAGAAGTTTCCTGAGGTCTTCGCAGGCTTCGCGGAGTGACCTCGGTTTGTTGAGGATTTCCTTACGATGTGCTGTTATTCCCACACATTCCAGGACTACGTGGGCAGCGGATTTTTCGTCGGTCAGACATCCCCTACAGAGGGGGCTCTGTTGCTCCGATGTTTTACCTACAGATGTTTGTTCAGGGGACTGTGTCCTGTTAGAGTCCCCACGATGATCCGAAGGTCCAATCTTTGTAGGTTGAGCAGGCGGTGTGTCAGACGTGGTGAGATGGCCGGTAGGGCTGCTCTCGACTGTTTGTAGTCCGTTGGTCCGTGCCCAGCGTTTGTTATGTTGGCTCTGAGTGCGAAGCCGCATCCATGTTCTTAGTTGTGAGAATGGTAGAGGGAGGAATGGAGGTGGACATTCCGTGGTGGTTTCCGATCCTCTTCTAGCCAACTCATCTGCAGCATCATTATCCAGTGATTCACTGTACCCCTTTATCCATTGTAAAGCCACAATGTTTTTTTTGGAAATTCTTCCAAGAGCAAGGTGGCAGTCGTAAACGAGCCTGGAGTTGCAGGTATTGCTCTCTAGGGCTCTAAGTATTGCTGTGCTGTCGGAGAGGATTCGTATCCTGAAGCCGTCAATCCGTCTCCTGTCGATCGCGGTGGCGGCCTATGTGATGGCTACACATTCGCATTGGAAGATAAAACTGTGAGCCTAGTGTCATAGATATGTTAATATTGAGATCCAGGGAGTGAACTCCCGCGCCCGTTCCCTGTATGGTTTTTGAGCCATCAGTGTATACTCGGACCTCGTTGATTCCCGATTGATCTCTCTGTTCCTCATGAAATTGTATATGGTGGTTTTTTGAAATACCTGGATGTTGTTTGGGGATCTTGTTACACGGGGCGGCGAGCAGTGGTTTGTAAGCTGTAGCTCGTTTTAAGATTGATGCATGTGGGCTCCTAGTGGTTCCCCACAGGCCCTGATGTTTCAGCTATATTGCAGCTGTAGTCGCTTCTTGTTGTATGTAGAGGTCTAAGGGGGTCAGCCCTAGGATGACTTCGAGGGCGGCTGTCGGTGTTGTTCTCATACACCCTGTTATTGCTGAGCATTCCATAATATGGAATCTCTGCAGCTTGGTGATGACTGATGACGGTATTGAGTTCAGTCCTGGTCCACCATACGATAGCACCATATGTTATTGTTGGTCTAATTATAATTATGGCGGTATATAGCACAGTGTTATTTTTGGGGAGAGTCTTCATGTCTTTCCGAGCATTTTGCTGCATTGGAAGAAGCATGCGCATGCTCCTTGTAGTTTGTAGTCAAGGTGCTTGTTCCACAGTCATTTGTTGTCTAGTATAACCCCTAGATACTTGACTTCGTTGGTAGGTTTTATTTCGGTGTTGAATAGTTTTGAATCGGTAGTCTGAGGTTGTTTGAGTTTCTCTTGCGAGTAAACATTATGAGTTCTGTTTTTGTCGGGTTGACCGATAGACCATGGCTTATGCACCATTCTTCGATTATTCTGAAGGCAGATCTCATGAGATCACATAGTGTGTCCTCGAAGCACTGTGAAGAGCCCTCTGCCGTTCAGTTTTCGTATTAAGTCGTCTACCACTATGTTCCATAGGAGTGGCGAAAGTACCCACCTTGTGGGCAGCCTCTGGCCACAATTCCCCTTGTTGTTGTTGTGTTAACTGAGAGTTGTATAGTTCTGAAAAAAATTGTAAATTAACCCTTAATCAAACACAATTTTCACACTGCAGCTGCAAATTATATACCTATACCTACCTCCACGTCAAATATTTTTAGTCACTCTTGACAAAAACATACCTACATTAATATCTATTGAAATATCGACTTACTAGATTTTGCAGGTGGTTTCGCTCGCGTTGTAAATAAATTTCTATCTCTCGGGAACAGTATGTAGGTACTTTTTCTGTATGAAATCTACCCCATTTCCTTTTCTGTACCCCTGACAGTGTCATAATTACTCATAATGATCGGTCGAGTAGTTAAGGCGTGACAGCGTAACAAACAAACATTCTCATTTATAATATTTAGTATGGATTTAAATATACGATATGAATACTATAATGTCACATTACGTGTATGTTACTGAATACACAGTCATGATATCTTACATTTATGCCCTAATAACGCTCGCCTAATAGAAATTAGTTCATTTATTTGACCCACTGTCTGGCGTTATGATCTTAATTACTAATGCGCAATTTATGTAACAGTATCTAAGTAACACAAACTTATCTACTGTCTGAATGATTCCACTGCGCATATTCGAATATCGTCGGGGATAACCACAGGAAAATAGGTGCCTACGTTGATAGATAAGCTAACGATAAAAATTTGCATGTATGCTGTATCCGAGGTATAGGCGAAAATATGTGTCTCTCTCGCCACACTCAAGGCTCTCATTGTGGACAACACTCAGTGTCATATATTTCCGGATGAATGGCAGAAGATATGGCCGGTGTGTAAGGAATATTGTGAAAAGTTAGTATGATAGTTGCGTGATGCGTTCTTAATTAATATAAGTGGCCTGCGGCCGTGCTAATTAAGTAAATAAATAAATCTTCAAGAACATTACGGCTAACTACCAAACATGTGGGTTCCAGAACGATGATTTCCTTCACCGATAAAGCGAGTGATAAAGCTTTTCGATTTGTACATAGCTTAGAGAAGTCAGAGGTGTGTGTGTGTGTGTGTGTGTGTGTGTGCGTGTCTTGAAATGGAATTTGAGACATCTGCGTGGCATTCTATCATACTAAATAATAAAACTATTTAACAAATGTTTTGTTTAATTTTATTTGTCTTCATCTATTGTGACAACCCTACCAAAATAGTTAACAATTTTGCACGTTCTTAAGAAGTTTAGTCTCTGTTCCGTTTATCTACTCAGGTGCCCGAATATCTAAAAAAAAAAATAGGTACTTAAAATTTGACCTAGTTATCCAATAAAAACTTAATGTGCGGACACTCTTGCGCATATACCAAAGCTAAACAAAACCTCCGCCTCCGCCCCCAGCTACCGCACCCCGCACTCTCCCGAATTTGCACCCCCGCCCGTCCTTTTCTTATCAAAGGTCATTAGCCTCGACATCTGTGTCCACATGTTATGGATATTTTTCATACAAATTTTCATAAAGGTTTTCTTTGCAGGTTATACAGATTTTATTTTTATTTCTTTTTTATACGTTACGTCTGACCATAAATTATCATGTCCTCAAGTACTTATGTAGAATGTTTAACCAGTCACACTGTATATACTTACTACTACCGTTCGCTAAGTAGGTATGTGTGTGATAATATTACCATCTGCTTTAATCTGATGTTCTTTTTGGAACGAATCTAGCACATACTTCACATCTTCGCCTGAATGTCTCCTGGGTCCGCACTTCAATGACGCATTTTAAGGGAAAATTAGGCTGTAAAAATATTAATCTTTTAATAAAATAACAAGTAACTAACAAAAAAACTTTACTTCATATAAAGCATTATTATAACAGCATATTCTAAGCTACTCAAATAAAACAAACCGTGAACATAAGATTAAAATATAACATTGAAATCATTTTGTCAAAAATTACGTTTATTTTTCGACAATCCTAAATATTGTCTTTAGAATACATTACTGTTGTTATCTTTTAGTCTTACGCAATGATCTTAATTATTCAAAATTATGTAACTTTCGAATGTTACGCAGAACATTTCTTTCTTAAACTGTATTAGGCATACCAGTACCTTACTTTTCATAAAATTTCAAGAGATTTACTATGTTTAAGACAACTTGTGAATAGGTCTGAGATGTATGTAACTATGTACTGTGAGAATATGCGCTAGGAACGGTGTTTTGTGCTGCGCTAAAAACATGGTTTAGTATCGAGAAATATCTAATTATTTGCCTAAATGTTAATATCCATTAACCCATTTTCTAACTAATGAATGTAGGTGGATGAAAAGTATTAATTATAAATAAAACTAAAATTATAACTTAATTAAATTTCATTTTTGTGAAGTTTAAGAACGAATAATAGCCTATGAAACACCTGTATTCGAAATTTAAAACTCAAGTCATTAAAAAAAATACACGCATATTTATCAATGTCCGCAAATATAAGGACGGCCATAAATTTTCTTATAAAATTAAAAGATCACATCTGTAAGAGATTGACGCTAAGTTTACTTTAATTTAAGTATAAAAATAAGTAATTATATATATGTATAGGTATATGCGTGAGAGAATATTTTAGGGCCCAATATTTCAGTTTAAATAAGGTTAGTAAACACACATAGATACATATAATATTTGTAGAAATCTAAATGTTATGCCTTCATTTTAAAACACAGAAGAGATTATTTGAAGGATGACAAAGTCAAATTCCATAGATAATTATAACCATAACCTATGGTTTTATGACTAAAATAATTACATTTTTACGATTATACAGGCTGTTGCAGGTACAGTATTATATTTAACTTACGTTTAAGTAAATGATATTGAAACAAGTATAACTACAGTATGAAACAAACAATATCGTAGGGATCATTTTCGAGTTCTTTGGTTCCAATTACATGCGCAATGTATAAAGCGGTCCAAATGCCACTTTTGATGGGACTCGTACTAGCCGATCTTGTTAACCTATTGAGTCGCTGCGGCACACCGGCGGCCAGATACAATAGGTTTCAAAGATTTCTAACATTGCAAGAATTGACAGGTTTAAATTCGATTTGGTAAATTGTATATTTGCTAGCTCACGTTCCTCTGTGGTCAATCGATATTTAAATCTACTGGTCGCTATTCATTAAATTCAATATCAAGCAATATGTTATCTCTCAATATATTTGTGGTATTCTTGTTCATAAAGACCATGACCCAAGCACGTGTAATACGAGCGGACTCGCTGTCTCGTGCGCCGTCTGACGTGACGCATGACTCCACAAACTTTATTAACCAAGCATGTATTATAATAAAATAATTATGTTTTTGGCTGTTATGTAGCTGGCCAAAATACAGTTAAAAGTTAAAAGCATAAGTATAAAAAACAAAATACCGCTACGGAACGCGTTCGAGTCATCATTATGTTCGGGACAGACGGTAGGGAGGGATGATGATCAAGACCTGCACTGATGGAGCGATTCTTGACGTGTCGAAGTGCAACAAATTAAAATACTTGTGCGTTTATTACACCTGAGGATACACAAGCGACCCGTATTTCAAACTTAAAATTACATACAAGTGAATTCGATAAAATTTAATAAGTTTTAAAACCAACGCGTCCTTAGTTTGTTGGTCCAATCAAAATGTGTGGCATTTGGATCATAAATTTTATACAATATACTTTATATAATATGGGCTATATATTTTTTTACAATATTTACATTCACCTCGTTATCAAGTTCTTTATAGCAAAATGCTATTACATTTAATCTGTATTACAAGGTTATTACCAAAATAGTTTTAATTTTTCGAGTAGAAATGTTATACATTTGTTTTGCAATATATTTTATACATGGCCAATGTTACCCAGTTGGCTTTCTTGTTATTAAAACGCTGCCACATTGAATGAATGAAAGAACCATTCATTCAACTTACGGTTAGTCATAGTGTTATCACAAACGTCATTGATCACATTTCTTGGTTGATTAGACAAGGGAAATGTGTAGGTATTGACGTATTTCTACCGATTGCCATAAATAAACCTTGTACAAACGTATATCTTGCATATTTAAATATTCCATATTTGCATTGCAAATGACATTTTTCCAGTTCAATGGTAAGTTATTAACGTTTTAGCTCGTCATTTTATATTGAGCAAATTAATAAATAGTAGGTACTTTTTAATTCGAATATATTCTGTGGTACGGATTGGGTAAGGTAAAATTTTATGATGACATTTCGCTTATAAACATTATTTTAATAAATTAAAAATATAAAAATAATCTTATTTAAGTAATGTTGAGAATTATGTTGTAATGGCAAATCTATGCAGACCTTGTTCAATATATGCACGAGTTTTAAAATTATAATTAGTTAATAATTATTCTGATCTAATTATATGAACTACATATTTTGATTTCATTTATCAGAACGCTAATCTTCTAAATCGTTATAATTGATTATATGTATGTTATATATATATATATATATATATATATATATATATATATGGCATAATTTTATTTATTTAGTAGGTACATTATGTACTTCGAAATCAATAACGTCATAATTAAAAGTTCTATTGTACTCTTATGCGAACATTTTAAGTACATAGGTAGTACTCTTTAGGTGAAAAATGCGGTGTGACAATTATAAATCAGAAGAAAATAACCGTATCCAGATACTCTACAAAAATATATCTTAGCTGATGACCATCAAAAACCAAAATAATGTTTATAAGTAAAACTATAAATGACATGATACAGGCTGAATATTAATAGACCTAGAGACACAGTGGAATTAAAAAATAAAACTGTCATAATATACGAGTCATAGGAATTTCCTTCTACAGACGTTGCCCTCTACAGACGGTTATGAAATGACTCCTTGCCATGCGTGCCTCAACAGATGCAATCATTCTCATCATCTTTAAAAACAAAGATGGATTTTAAAGCATCGGCAACGCGAGCAAAGAGCATCAAGCCACGGTGAACGAATTGCATCAGGCAGGCTATAACTTGTTTCCATCCATAATTATATTGGTATAAAAAATACAAAAATAAAATAAAAGACAGTTCTATTAATAATTAATAATTGCGCACAATTTCTGCTCGTGCGCAGCTAGCGGGACGTCCTATACTGAACAAGTTCTCGGAATAGAATGCGGAACGATCAACGTCAATTAAATGATATTCTAAAAATAGCAATGTTGATCCTTCAACGTTTATACAGCTTTGTCACTTAAGCTAGTTTCGTAGTAAAAATAATCTTGATTCGATCTATAATGTCCAGTTGCAGTTATTTTCCTGGTTTTTATTCAGACGGGGGAACAAACATATGTTCACGTTATTATGGTCTGCGAGCATAAGCAAGATAAGGGGAATCATTGCGAGTAGAAAACTTGAAAATTAAAATGAATTCACTACGCTGCAGTTCAAGGGAATAAAAACACTGCTCCTACTAATAGCACAGAAAGGATATTCAGAAATACATTCTAGATCAACTTCTTTTGCGGCAGTTGATATTCCATTCCAGTGGCCATTTTGGCTGGGTCTATGACGTAAGAAAATTGTTCTGAAAGTCCACCATGTCTCTAAAACCTTCAATCCCCAGCCTGCACACGAGCTATACAGCAGATGACACACCTTATCTATATCTTTATATAAGTGTACAGAGTACTCTGAAAATACTTGCTGCAAACATGGCACTCAGAACGCGTGTAACCGAAAACAATCGCAATTAAAATGTACTTATCTTTAATATTGATTTGCAATCTCACTAAATCTTTGATCAGATACGTTTTATATTATTAGTTAGGGTTGCCGCAAACATATCAATTCGGCGTTGCTTCATCTCTTAGCCTTTACGTCAACGGTCATCGGCTAATTATCACCAAGGTATCAGCGTAGCTACAGCTGAATGACAGTTCATTGACGGCTTCATGTCACTTGAGTGAGCTTTGGTATGTAAAGAGATACACCACCGATGCATCGCTCCCTATCCCTTTGGCGACCGGGAGAGGCAAGACCGAGATATATAGCCAAGAAGACGATCAGTCAACTTGAACTTGTTATTCTATAGCTAATCACAAGTTAGAATTTTATAGAAAACAATTTCAAGCGGATAGAGTAAGTGATACTAATGCCGGGATGATATAAGTGCGAAAACATTAAAGGTAAGACCGCACAATGCGGAGCTGCATTGCAGTAAACGGAGCGACATGACGCGTGCCAATTAAGTTACTTAATAACGCAGTTTCGATGTCATGCAGGGTGTTCCATCTTATATCACAGAAGCAAATACATATTAGTATAGCGATCTGTAGTTCCGTTCGTACCTTTAACGTACAGTTCATTTACGGTTAGTTTGGCATCTAAAGCGCCGCGTCTCACGCTGCGATAGACGCTGCGTTCAACACATAAATTAAAGCGTACCAGTCGCTTCATATGTATGTAGCAATGAGTTAAACGCAACGTTTGATGCATAAATGAACTTGGCTTTAGACGTTAGAGTGTATTTTCGATTTTAACTATAGACATGTTCCTGAGTCCTATAAACTTTGAGCAGGTATTTTCAAAGGACGTTATATATAAAATTATGCTTACACATTGTATATAACTAAACTGGTGAGTCATATATACACTTTTACTCAGCAGCATGTTGACTGTACTGTTTCAGCTTCGAGCAGATTGAAGTCCATACCGTTGGGTCGGTTAAAACCAGTCTTAATGCCATCCCATCCGTCTTCCACCTTGTATTCACCTGTTTGTATACGGTTGTATACCTCCTGAGCGACTAGAACGAACGCCTCTTCGACATTCAAGCCTGTTTTCGCTGATGTTTCCACGTGATGTAAACCTAAAAAGAATAAGAACCAAGTTAAACGATGATTTATTGTTAACTAGCTTCTGGTTCTAAGGGAAAATAGCTATCCAATAGGTTTTTTTTGGGATAAAGGCTACTTGCCTTTGACACGCTTCGGCTCATGTTTATGGCCTAGATGCATAAACTTGAGCCGGAGAATAACATAGGCCACTTTATAAATCAAACTACTTAAAAATTTTATCGCGTATTATTTCAAAACTGCAGCAACAGTTGCATAAACTAATTTCATTTCAATGTACACATTGAATTGAAATGATATTACATGTTACATTATAAACGTAAAACAATATTAGTGTTTTTCCGTTGCCAAGAGAAAGAAGGGCAAAACAATAACCGTACTTTCGCATTTATAATATCATAAACGAAAGTAAGAATCATCGTTACGATGAATTTTACTTTCTAACAGAAAACCTACTAACGCTATGTGTAGAGGTTTTCTCTTAGAAAAAATGAGTAGCCACGAAGTGGATAGTCAAAAAGTCCCTATTACGTGAAACTTAATACAACTCGCAAACGCAAGGATATGCCGGAACAAGTCTATTTGTAAAAATCGGGTGCGCCGCTGTTATAAGCCGGAGTTAGTAACAATTACCATTGGCGTGTGTAAAATACGATTAGTATTCTAACGTTCAATGTGCATTGTAGTCATACAGGATGCCATTATCCGTCATGCACTTTATTAAAGATTATTCCACTTACGTAGAGTCGTATAATATTGGAACAAATTACGTGGCTAGACATAGGCAGTTTAATACAAGCCCGCGACAACAGATGATCGATGGTTCGACCACAATAACACTTATAAAGTTAATATTTAGAAAAAGAAACAAAAACCAACTCAAGACTATACCTACATGTACAAACTTAAACTAAAAAGTAGAAAATACAAAACTTTTGCTGAAGGGAACCACAAAAACCAAAACGTCATCAATGTATAATTTCTTTATTTGAGTTGATATTCAAAAATCTTTTTCGATAACATTTATATGAGACCACCTCTGAGGTGTGACCTACCAAGCATAAAATTATCATCAAAAGCAATTCATCATTATTGGCGGAGTAATCGCGTAATTACTCCGCCAATAATTATGAATTGCTTTTCAATACAAACATATAAAAACACAGTCAAATTGAGAACCCAAAAGGAGGAAGAGGTCCTTTTGGTGAGGTCGGTCAAAAATAAGCCAAAATAAAAAAGAATTGGCCAGCTTGAAAACTAGCAAGTTATGGATGTTTCTTACCGACATATATTATTATACTTTTACTGTAGTAAGTAGTCTTAGACCTGGCGATTATGGGATCTTGCGGCATGGCTAAAACTATTATTAAAGTTATATTGACACAATAATCGATTTACGACTTAATTCAATTTAACTGCGACTTGCGATGTGTTGCAATGCGGAGTAAAATTAAACGGCGATAGACCATTTATAAGAAATTTTATTTGCAATGGAGTGCCTCCTAGGTTTTATTCTCAATATCGACATCAAGCAGTTCATAATACAAGCATATTAGCTTATATGGAGGAGCTTTTTGAATAGGGTCATCATCAATTTAAGATGTAAATACTATAATTCTTGGTAAATCTTCCAGCTTTCTAATATTAATAGTAATCTTAAAAAAGAGACATACATACGTAAGTACCTATGTGCGCATCAACTTTAACCAAGCAAAGTAGTTATCGCGTAGTGCTCTGGGTGTCAAGTGCGAGTTGTTTTTACGCTAACGCAATCGAAACGTTTCACGTGTTTTGCTCTCTGATTGGTTAAGAGCTTGGAGCGGGCCAATCGGAGAGCCGAACGTCATAAACGTGTCGATCGCGTTAACGTAAAACAAACTCGCATTAGGCACTCTGAAGTATTCGAATATCATCCGAAAACAATTACGCGCCTCACTATCCTTCAATAAATTTAACGCGGAGCTAGTTTCTGTACCGATTAAATTTAACACAATTTGCAGCACAATGCTATCTTGCTATTCTCTGATTCGTATAGAACTACTAACGTTAAGCAAATAAACAATAAAGTCTCCACAAATCTTAAAATAATACATGCCCCACGACAGATATAAGGCGGGATTTTCGTCAAGCATCATTAAATAATATCAAACAAGAGACAAACCGTGGCAGCGTGTATTATGCGAGCGGAAATACAGCTATAGGTACATGTAATGGTAGGTAAAGAATGTTGTCACCCGACTTCCATAGACTTATAAAGTAACTTCTGGTAAGAAATACGGCGCCGGATATTTTTGTTTTTATCGAGTATCAAGGCAAGAGTCTAGGTTAAGCGGCGGTATGTCGCATATAGGAGTGAAGTGTTTATCTCAGTATGTGCTTGCATCGAGTTTAGCTATTTAACGAATTAGGCAATTTAATATGACAGCTTATCTATATTCAGGCATAATGATGAAGTGTAGTGTCCAGACGCAAGCCTTTACCGATTGACGAATTAAGACCTGCAGGCAGAATCTGGAATGTTTTGAATAAACAGTTTATTGGTATAGAAAATTAAACATAATTTTCAATATACAGCCGACTGTTGTCTTTTGGCTTCGGTTCACACCAGCATAGTAGGCGGAGGGGTAATCGTAAATAACGCCTCCACCCACCAGTGGTAAAATCCAGTGGGTGGACAGGTCGGGACCCGGAAAAATACAGATGTGTGATGAGATCAAACTCGAGTACTCAGCGAGGCCATCCAACGGTTGCGTTGTAGGCTATCGCTAAGTTATAGCACTTAAATATTTTGAATGTGTTTTTATATTCATACTAGCTTTTGCGCGCGGCTTCACCCGCGTGGTACCTACTTCAATAAACAGTAGCCTATGTCCTTCCACAGGTATTAAACTATATCTGTACCAAATTTCATCTAAATCGGTTGAGTGGTTTAGCCGTGAAAAGGTAACAGGCAGACAGTGTTACTTTTGAATTTATAATATTAGTAAGGATAGAAGATTTTAATGTTCAACCCGCCAACTATGTTATAGACACAAGTGTTTTTTTTACAGGCAGCTCCCGAATGGCACTCTACAAACATTCAAACACCGGACAATAAGATCACCTCGGTAATAATGAGGTGTGATTCACAAATATTTGTCCCGTGTAAAGATCCAACCCACAACATTCGGCACATTGGCGCCTTGCCAATGTGCCGAATGTTGTGGGTTGGATCTTCCATTAAAACCAATACCCAGCTAAAGTCTTGTGTCTGTGTCAATACGTGTTAGAGTCAACCCTATTTAAGACTGCGCCGAGCGTAAGACAGAGCTCGTGCGGCACATATTCAAATCGGCGCGCGGCCGCCATAGTAAAATTGTATGGAGGATTTGAAGTGCTTTTTTGATAAATATGTATCTTTATTGTCAACCAATAACTTAAATATTTGTGACGGACAAATTGTAATATAACTATTTATATTTCGTTTAAGCTGTAAAATAGTATAGATTTCTACTGTTATAATCTAAAAATCACGTAACACGAGCTTACGTTTTTGCAAATTTACGTAAATTTGTAGGCGAAAATTACTCGGTGTAAAAAACTCAAAATAATTAATAAATTATTTAAAGTTTTTTACACGGAGTAATTGTAAACACATTCATTGTTATGGTAAATGTATATTTTTTATTTATTAAACAAAAAGTGTTGATTTTATTCACTTAACTGTGAAGGCCTGTCCTTGTCCTTATCCCGTTTTGGTAGATTTCGCTCGGCGCAGTCTTAACTGGTTGTTCCAAACTCGGACGTTCATTTAATCGGTCGCATCGTACGAAAATCAATATTGCCGGTTTTTACATAACGATGGATATCACATATCGGATGACGCGCCGTGGCTCGTGGTTAACGAAAGCGATCGTCGACCGAGGTCAAGCAACTAGGCGCCGTTTGTATTAGTGTGGGTGACCGTGGTAAATATTTACCTACGCAGCTACGAAAACTGTTGTAGTATTATGTTGAATTGTTTTTATTTTGTTTATTTAGTTACTTGCTTAATTTTTATTAATATTGCTTTACGTTATGTGAATGTTATAGGTAGGTAGGTTCGTTTAAATAAAAATACTAGGTATACTTTTAACTTTTTAAGTATCTAGCTGAAACTGATAGGTACTTAAAAAGTTAAAATTATTCTAGCGAGGTTTATTGTAAAAAACTAACGAAACGACGAGGGAAAGTTTAATTTTTATAATTTTATAGTTAAAAGTAGTGTTTTGTAAAATAACATACATATATACATAGAATCACGCCTGTTTCCCAGAGGGGGAGGCAGAGACTACGGATTTCCATTTGCTACGATCCTGACACACTTCTCTGGCTTCATTCACTTTCATTACATTCCTCATACACGCCCGTCGGTTCAAGGAGCCGACAAATAAACAGCTTTAATATCCGTATACATGTAGTAGTGTAGTGTGTCAAGTCTAAGAATATCTGACATTATTAAATATCTATTGTATGGCCACCGGTGTGCCGCCGCGGTTTGAAAGGTTAATTTTAATCTATATTATTATGATTTATTTATTAAAACCGTCGGTTGTGAATGCCAATTGCGTATAGTAGTGATATTGGGGTTTTTGTCAAAATATTATCAGTAGCAACACCAAGTCTCAAAATGTGTCCGTCCGGAAGACGACAATAGGTCCTTTTGTTGTTACCTGGAGCTTCCATAGCTGGCGAAATGTTGGATGTGATACACCCCTGCCTATTCTCTTGGGAATATAAGCGTGAACCTACGGTTAGTTTAAACACTAATGTATTTTTTTAATTAAATGCGCTTACGTATGCAGTTGTGAGATGTGTGATGTGATTTCATTTCCGAATCGGGCAGGGTTATTAGATTATTTGCTAAAAAGTTTTTAGTAGCAGTGAGGAGTCTAAAAATGAGCCTAGTAGACGGCAATATTGCCTAGGCCATATCTATATATTAATACGTGAAGCAAAAACTTCGTACCCCTTTTTACGAAAATTGTGCGGACGGAGGAGTATGAAATTTGACACAGTTAAAGTTTATATGGAGAAGGAGAGGCGAATCCTAATATTTATATAAAATATGCATTAGAAATACATTAAATTAATGAAAAAACACTACACACACAACTATGCATTTGACACACGCAGTCGAAGCGCGTAACTATGTTTACATGTATCAATATATAATGACATAATATATCAGCAATATCTTACAGGCAAACTTTGGTCGAATTTCGAGCACTAGGCGACCGCTAGTATTACTAAGTAGGGCCCAAAATATAGCATGTGTAGCATAAATTCCACAATAGACCGTATAGCGTATGGTGTAACGCGTGGGAATTGAATCCATGACATAACGATAACACAAAAGGAGGGCGCGCCGCTACTGCATCATTGTCGTATAAGGAACTATTCAATTACGTATTCAATTGTAACAGACTCAATAAGAGGACAAAAAGGTAATTAGAATATCCTATTCGTAATTTTCGAGGAGACAATTTAAATTAAAAACAAATACATTACTAGCTACATACATATAGTCTCACACCTTTATCTCAGAATGGGTAGTCAGAGATCTATCAGACCCACGTTTTGCCAGAGATGTATCAGACCCACGTTTTTCCGGGTATGGTTTTAAGATCTTCGTAAAGCGGGGCGAGCCTATCGTCTTTCGGGCTCGAGACGGCTGAGAATTTCTTATATACTCTTCAATAATACTTTGCAAAGTATTATTGGGTATTTTTGTCAAGAAATTCTTTGCAATAACAATGTTCCACGAAATATGAGGAAGTATACTGTCGTTAACCAGGTACAGATCCAGACTTCGCGCTGCTGAAAATTTCTTGACAAAAACACATTGCCCGGCTCGGAAATCAAACCCGAGATTGTATGCTCAGCGGTCGCAACTACTACCGCTACGTCACCAAGGCAGTCTTTATTCAGCCATTCCTTTTTATTTTTGTATAACCCTGGTTGACTGATATATACCTCTGGCATTATGTACGCTGACTAACTATTCTGCGCATAAAGTTAGGTATAAAAAAATAAATACAAAAAGTAACGAATACCTATAATGATAATTTTGGTACAGATGTCAGATTCACTTCTTGAAAAAAACATTTTAGAACCTCGCGATTTGTACACATCCTAACTAATAATAAACTCGCGAGCAAAAAAATCGACTCACTCTATACATTCGCACTAAAAGAGCACTAGCACTAAAATTAAGACCTAAATTTCATTTAGGTCTTTAATTCTTTAGTCCTAAGTTAGCTTTAAAATGAGTATAAATTGCCCTAACTTGCGCTCGTTTATGTATCGAAAATATGCTGATTAACTTTTAGTGTGTTAAAACTTAAAATTACAAAGGAAAAATCAAAAAGAAAAGACAGCTTTTAATAAAAAAATATGTTTTATTCTTCAAAAAGTTCTTTTAGTACATAGTGTTACCGCCCCTAGACCTTATAACGGCTTCTAAGCGGTTCTTCATTGACTCAATGAGGTGCTTCACTCTCTCCTGCGGTATGTCATCCCATTCTTCAGATAACGCTACCCGACGCTCAGCTATTGATGTTGGTGCAGGATATCTAGGCCGGACTTTTCTCTTGAGTTCATCCCACAGTGTTCAATAGGATTCAAGTCCGGACTACGAGATGGCCAGTCCATAACAGGCACGTTAACTTAATTTAAGTACTGGCGAACGACAGCTGCACTGTGTGGACGGGCATTATTTTGCATCAGGATGAAGTTTTCCCCGACAAAACCAGCATATGGGATGACGTGGTCTCCGAAGATTTCATTAATATACCGTTCCGCAGTCAATCCTCCGGCATGGCGGCCAGTTTCAATTAAAACCAGTTCGGTTTTTGCTTCCATTGAAATGCCTGCCCACACCATGCAAGAACCTCCTCCAAAGGCAACAGTTTTGTTCTATGCAGCATTGTAAGTATCGCTCTCCTGGTCTTCTGTAGACTCTTCTCCTTCTATCGCTACCATTCAGACATACTCTGCTTTCATCAGAGAAGAGAACAGAGCTCCATTGCTCTTCAGTCCAATCAACGTGTTCTCTAGCGAAACGAAGGCGAGCTGCTCGATGGGCTGAGGTCAATTTCGGTCCCTTTGCTGGTCTTTTTGGAGTGGAGGGTGGCTGCCTTAAGTCGTCTTCTCACTGTCCACGAGCTGACAGCTACTCCACGTGTTTCCCTGAGCTCTTGTTGGACTTGAACCCCGGTGAGGGAGCGATTTCTCAACGAAGCGGTGACAATGAAACGATCGTCCCTCTCCGAAGTGCTTCGTTTTCTACCAGAACCTCTTCGCCGGTTAAAGCCACCAGTCTCCTGGTGTCTTCGGTAAATTCTTGAAACCGCCGACTGGCTCATTTGTAGAGTACGAGCAACTTGACGTTGACTAAGGCCTTGTTCCAATAGCGCGAATGCTTGAGCCGCTGTTTCTGCTGTAGTGTCCATTTGATAGAAATATTCTTGATTGGAGATTGCGGAGATGTGTACCGGTCGACGTTTTAAGGTCAACTGATAAGGGTGAAAGGGGTAGGTTGCCTTTTATACCTCCTAGAGTCAGGCAACAACCACTGGTGTAAATGAGCACATAATGTTACATTTTTCTGTCCAGAGCTGTTGTCAGTTGTTTTTTAGAAAATAATACTGCCGTTATTGTATTTTTTTAAGGTTAGACCTTAATCTTTAAGAATTTAAGACCTAAAATGAAATTTAGGTTTTAATTTTAGTGCTAGAGCTCTTTTAGTGCGAATGTATAGAGTGAGTCGATTTTTTTGCTCGCGAGTGTATAAATACGAATGTGAGTTTGTTTGTTTCTTACGCTTTCATGCCTTAACTACTTTCCCGATCATCATGAAATTTCGCATACCTGTTGTCAGGGAACTAGGAAAAGACATAGGGTAGCTTTCATCCAGAAAAAAGTACTGTTACTAATCTAACCAACATTTACGCAAGCGAAGCCACGGGCATAATCTAGTAATACGATATTAGACGAGTCTTAACCGCGTTGTTAAGTATTTAAAAGTATCTATTTAGTTCCTAACGTTTCGACCGAGTTGCATCGATCGCAGTCACGGGTTGACATTGATGCATCATCATTATTTATTACTTTGTGACCAAGTATTAATAATATGTCCTTCAGACCAAATTTTGGTCATGGTTGCCAATCTTGACGGAGTCTATCATCTGCGCAGAAAATATTAAAGTATGTAAATGTGTGTACTTACACAGGTGCACGATTTAAATTCGCTACTCACTCTTTAATCCGAGAGGACTATGAAAGTGAGAAAACAACAATCCGACATGAGTGGAAAGAAATCACGCCTAGGTCAACGCCTTTACGTACTTTCCGAGGCACAAGTATAAACTGTTGCTTTTGAGAATTTATTTATTTATAAACAAAAAACCAAAACACCTTTTTTCGGCCTGACTCCGAATCGAATCCGGGACATCGTGATCATAATATGATAAAAGGTATTTTCGCGAAAACAGAACTTCGTGTGTTAAAACGCGCAAATAATTCACTGAATCAGGTTTAAATGTCATTACAATATGAATATGGAAAAAGCATTAAGTAAAAACGCTGTTCAAAATTAAAGGTGACTGAAGAATATGAATTATTTTGTATAAATCATATAATAATATGGTATTTATAGATTGTATTCGTAATTTATATGCAAGAGGTACAGACTTTTGAAACAAGGCTTCGCTTACTGCACGGATGGCGTAGTGTAAGTGTAGTCGCCTCGCCATTGCCACGGCGCCGAGTGTTGTGGGTTCGAATCCCACACGGGACAAAACTTTGTGTGATCCACAAATGATTGTTCGGAGTCTGGATGTTCTTTGTGCCCGTTGTGTGAATGTTTGTAAGGTCACCCGCGACACAGGATTTATTAAAAAGTGGAGCAGATGTCTTTAAAAAAAAAAGGAATAGGCTTTCATTAGGTTCAATCCAAGTGTAGACTTTACATATATTATTACAACAAACCGATTTACAATGATCAGTGAACTGTTAGTAGCCAAGTACAAGTGGCCACTGAACTATTAGTGTGGTCAATTAATAGTTTATTTAGTTTCTTGGGTAGTTGTTTTGGTTACCATGAGAATGTATGTATATGGGGATAAAAGGTATATATATGTTAATTGATAATCCATAAAAGTCTCAATAAATTTGTTGTTGTAAACAAAACCCTAGGAGTCCTATTGATATATCTGCATCAGCATCAATGCCTGTTATGATTGACCTTTTTAGTTAAAAAGGTCCAGTATTTGAGAACCTTAACCTCTTAACCAATGCTAGGATGCTGAGCTTAACCAGACAATTTAAAACGTCTTCTTTTGTTTGAATAGCTTTTTTGTATTTTCGTATTTTGATAACTGGATTGGTTGAGAGGTTAATTATAATAAACGATTTTATAATATATAGAGAAAGGTAATTTATAAAAGTACCTGCAATTTCACCCTCATAAATTCCATAAAAATAAATATGAACAATGTTTTAACATTACCTATCTGTGTGCCAAATGATATTCAATACTATTAAATGGCTTACATGTGGTTGAATAACATACACTTAAATTTTACGAACTTTGTGATTTATAATATGAGTAAGATATTAAAATATTGGTTCATAATTAGCTTCTAGATAAGAACCTGAAAGATCTCAATGTTCTATTTATAAATAAGTGACTCATTAACACTACACAGGTTCACTAGTACATAATAAGCAGACATCATTATGCAATAATATCTATTATTATATTAAGGAACTGTGAATGTGATTTTATACAAGTATGTTTTATTTTATATCATGTTACATAATATTATGTAATAGACTTGTGCTTGTAAAAGGGTAAGCATATTGTTGCATATTACCAAACTGACTAAACAGGGATTAAACTAAGAACCTTATAACACTAAGCTAAAGAGATAGTCCAGACCACAGAATTGATTAAAACTGTATATTATTTGTTTTAAATGTGTAAATGTGTCTTTTAAAAAGTGAAAACTAATAAACACATTTACTTAAAATGCCTAATAATATTTTTCATATTTTAATGTCAAGTATTATGCAATATAGTGAACAAAATGGTGAACAGGAGGAGTCCATATCGCACCTATTGTGTGAATGCGACGTGTTGGTTGGACTGAGGACGGGTCTGATGGGGTTGGCATATCGAAGCCTTGGAGACTTCAGGCTTCTCCCTCTGAATTGTACACTGCGGCTTATGCAGTACATTCAAAAGGAGATAGCTAAGGGTTAAATCTTGGGGCAGACACAAAAGATCCCACTGGGTCGAAGTGTCGCCGGTCTGCACTGACTGGCCCCCACACATAAGATAAGATAAGATGCAATATACTTTTTTCTAAAACTACTATGAAATATTAAACTAATATTACAAATATTCATGAAATTAACATCATGATGTATTTATTTCTGACATGATATTAATCAACTCATTAAGCTTAAGTCCTAATATGACTAAAAGCAGTCAGATTAATTATTATGGATTGTGTGACTTTTGTGGTATTAGTTAGACAAATCACTAAAGAGATTTAAATAATGGAAATTAGGTATAGGAAAATGCATTGCAGGAATCATCCTACCATGCATTTTCCTGTGAATAAGTTTACTAATTTAATTTTTTAAATATATGTTGTATGTTTTTGATAAAATCTTTAGTATACTGAAGGGGTAATTAATTCAATGTAGATCCTTATTAATGCACAACCACTAATTTAGATATATATAAAGCAGGTCATAAGATTTATGTAATGTAACATGTAATGAAAATAATATCAGCTTATAATTTAGAAATTAAATATACATATATTTAATTTATACAGAAAATTATACGAAAAACATGTTTAATTTTATGCTTGACTTTTGAAACACTATATAGGATGAAACACGTGTGTGCACCAGTGTGACCATGAAGTTAATACTATTTGGTTATTCAAAGAGGTTTGTTCAAATCACTAGTTTTTTAATTTTATATATTGTTATATGCAGTTAGTTGAAACATTATGCTTTAAAGTATATCAAATTAATAATGCACATTAAACCTAGGTAAAGGGTATTTCACCTACATGTCAATGGTTATGCTCAGAGCATATGTAATATGGGCAAATGTATTGTATGTTTACTAAGCATAGTTTCTAACTCTTATTGTCAACCAGAATTTTGTAAAATAAGAATTTAATAAGATATTTTAAGGTATCAAATCCAAGTCCCCGCACTTGTCCAATGAGGCAGTATGCATCTTGTATATTAACTAAAATACTATGTTTAGCAATGGACAAATGAAGGATATCAAACCTAAAAGAATTCATTGAACTAATTTATCAAAACATGTTAGCATACTATTAACCTACATTGTAGTGATAAGAGATAGCTATTTGTATGTCAAACTTGTACAAAATATATATGATATTGTAAAATATTCATGCAACTCACCATTTTCCTCTGCAAACATTCGCGCTTCTTCGCATGAAACCTCTCTTCTGGCACCATTTTTATTATCTGTGCCCACCAAGTCCACCTTACAACCAACTAATGCAAACACTGGCCGGTGAGGTTCTATGTGCCTTTTCGCTTCCATCATCCAAAGAGGTATGTGCTCAAAACTAGATCTATTACAAACATCGTATACTAGTAACGCACCAACTGAATTCCTGTAGTACGATTTTGTTATAGATCTAAACCTCTCTTGTCCTGCTGTGTCCCACAACTGCAGTTTAATCCTTGTACCATCTTGTACTTCTATGATCCTCGCAAAGAAATCCACACCCACTGTAGGGTCTGATAGCTAAAAATTTACGCGCAATTTAGATCACAATTCATCTAAATAACATCAAAACAAAGGCAAATGTACTCACCTCGGCGAACTTCCCATCTGTGAAATATTTCAAAAGAGAACTTTTCCCCACTGTACTATCACCAATTAGGATAAGCCTAAACTGATAATCAAATATTGGATCGACCATTTTTTTAATTGCACTTTCAATAACATCAATTGATAGCAACAAAGGTCTCGTCAAAAATTACGTACAATAGAAAAAATGACAAGACAAACAAGAAACATCATCAGTCAAGTCAATCAAGTCATAACACTGTTTTTTCTAGATTGTCTATGATTGTTACATCATTTACCGGTTTTTGGGCGAACACTATGAATTAATTATAACAATACAATCTTTTTTTTGCTAACAATTTTAACACATTATTTGTTATTTCACAATAATAAGAGTAATTTAATATGCAGTTACTTGTTAACTAACCGTAAACTAATTATAAAAATGCCCATAAGTTACTAATAGTAATACCTATAGTACCGATTTCCGTTATTCAAATCATTCTCATGAATGAATTTGTGAGTATACTCTTTGAATTTGTGACTAGAACAGATTCATTAAATTGTTTATATGTCATTCAATCAATCATTCATTGCCACAAATTTTCAATGGGTGATTGTAGATAACTTAAAAACTAAAGCAAATACTCGCCCTTGTGTAATTTGTTCAACGTTATAGTGTTATTTAGTGTTATAGTTTTAGTCATTCCAACTGTGTAATATTATTGTTATCAAAATGTTGTCATAGTGTTATTAAATGAGACAATTAACCTATTTCCATAGGGCTTTCTCTGCCGGCCATTCCAGCTCGTAATAACGAATTACAATACATCGTAAGGTAAATGAATGACGTTACTATCTGATACCTTAAATAATTAAATTTACCAAAATAAACATTCCACATACACATGTTATGATAGAGGCGACTGATTGAAGAATAAATATTGTTCTTTATTTTTCCAGATATATATTGTAAGATGAATGCTAGCCAAGGATACAAAATAAAGGAAAATGCGACTGAGAACAGTGATGGAAAGGTTAAATCTACACCGATTGGTAGGTATTAAGTATGTAAATAAATATATAATAACATGGCGCCTAAATTTTCGTATTATAGAATAATATGTTGATAGATTTGTGTAGGCATTATATTTTAATGAATGTGATCTTTTTATACTGCTGGTCTCGTGTAAGCCAGAAGCATTTACTACCTTGAAATATATGATGATATACAATTGGTAATAATTTGTATATATTAGCAATTTGACAGTACAAGCTTCATAGGTACTATGAAAAAAAAGTATTTGTACTATCGAAATATTCCACATATGTTATGGTATGTAATGCAAGTATATGTCTTTTTTTGTTTTCTACAGCTATGGTGGCTCCAGAACTGAAACAAAACCCAGATGTTGATACAGAGATCACCAAAACATGTGCAGTACTGGGGTGTGAAGACTCCAAAAATTTAGACCCAGAGTCCTTTTTTAGGTATATTTACCATCTCAAATAATTTGTTTTTTTATTGCCTTTGGTGGCCTACCTGGCCACTGCAAAACATTATTAAAGAAATGCAAACAAGCTGTTTGTTTTAAATAAGGTGGGATCTAGAATAGCTAATCTGCTATTCAATTGAAATTAAATACAGTCTATAACATTGTATTATACATTGATAACCATATGTTTAGTAAGTTTTTATGCCAGGCTTTATGTCAGGTATCAGCTAACCACATACTGGAATGGTATAATATGCCTTGTGGTGAAATAACTGGTGTGCATATTTAAGATAATAATCATTAATATGATATTACAAGTAAATAGTGTATACTTATATGTAAAATGTTGAAAAAAAGTGATTGTTTATATTCTACTTTAATTTATGTAGTAACATAAATAGGTATGTACTGAATAGAGGAGATATAAATACTCAGTAGTTGACAGACTATGTACTGTGATGCAATAGTTGTCACTTCCTCTAGCATAAGAATATGTATGTACAAGTTAGGGTACATTATGTCTATACATAGTATTTATTAAGATGAGAGTGCCAGAGATTGCCCTCAGTGTGATACCTGAAGAGACAACCAACCTCCTGAGAAAAAAATAACAAAAAGTAATGTTTTAGTAACATATTAGAAAGTTCTGTCTATACAAACAAGCTCCCTAAATTTTGCTGTAAATTTTTCAATAATTTATGAACCGAAATACTCATTTACACTAACTGGGGTTATAGTTTTTGATCTTACATTCAGCAGTGAAAATAAGCAAACTGATGCTGATGCCAATGAGGCCATTATAGCTTACATATTATAAAATAAATAAAATATTATAAAATAAATAAAAATAAAATATTATATTTACACAGATTTCCAGAAGACCCAAGCCTCCGACAGATATGGACGGACCTCACAGGACGAAACAACTGGACACCAACAGACTATTCATACATTTGCCTGCAGCACTTCTCGGTAGACTGTTTTAAGGTTAACGAGGATGACCAGATGGTGCTTGTTGATAAGGCAGTGCCATCCCTCAAGTTACCTAGACATGTTTTAGAGGTTTGTTGTTCAAGTGTTATTATATGATCATCTTGCCATGTAGCTAGTCAGTGGTGGTAAACAACTAAATATGGTCTACCCGCTAGCAGGAATATCTCCGCCTGGTGTTCGACGTGATGTAGCCTCCTCCATAGGAAAACAGAAACAGGAGTTAGACTGTCGACTCGTCGCCTCAAAAGCCGAAAAGTTACGTTTTTCTTTTTCAAAACTAATGTTGAATAATAAACAACAAACAAAATGAATTTTTACTGCTCAGGTGGTTCAGCGGTACTAAATGCGACTGCTGTGCATCAGGTCTCGTGTTCAATTCCCGAAATAGGCAAAGCGTTACTGAGTTTTTCTGTCGAGAAATTCTCAGTAGCTATATCAGAAGCAGTCAGTAGATGGCAGTAGGCTCGCCCATCTATTACGTGGGACGTAAAACCGTAGCTGACGAAACGTAGGTCTAATACACCTCTGACTATCCCTTAACTTAACAGTTAGCGTGATAATGCTGGACAAGGAAACTCTAGAGAAAACACTAACTTGTAGTAACGCAGTAGCTCATTCACGGCCAGCAAGCGGAATCTATACTATTATTATAAAGCTGAAGAGTTTGTTTGTTTGAACGCGCTAATCTCAGGAACTACTGGTCCGAATTGAAAAATTCTTTTAGTGTTGGATAGCCCAATTATCGCGGATGATTATAAGCTATATAACATCACGCTACGACCAATAGGAGCGGAGCATCAATGAGAAATGTAATATTCTCTTATGTGAAGCAGACAAAGATGCAAAGCTCGGCTAGTTAAAGAATAAAGGGAAAACAAGATAGATTTAAATACGATTAAAATCATACGGAGCCATGTTCTGAAATCCTAGCAATATGGCGCAAAATAACGTGGCAGCGCCACACTTCGGCACGAATGGGCCGGCTCGACCGGAGTGATACCACGGCCTTACAGAAAACCGACGTGAAATAGCGCGCGTTGTTTCGTCGAGTGATTGAGGGTACCGGAGGCCCAACCCCCCTCCCTCCTGGCAGGAGGGGACAAATTTAAAAGGCTGGCCACGCGCTTGTGTCTACTCAGGTGTTGCGGGTGTCCATGGGCGGCGGTAATCGCTTACCATCAGGCGATCCGTCTGCTCGTTTGCCTCCTATACAATTAAAAAAAACAAAAAGACGCGCTAACTGCTAAACGTATTCGCTTGAAGTGTATGTTTTGTGATCCACGGTTATGACTACGTTATAGGTGCATAAAGCTTTGTTTACACAGACCTCAAGGTCAATATGCACCTGCATGCTGGGGCCGGTTTGTAATAATAATAACGAACATAAGCACAACAGGTAATTTTTAATCATATGGATCTTTATCCATTGTAGACAATTTTTTCTGTTAGTTTGTTATTACGTTCGTTCGTCGCTTTATGTCGCTGACCGTGCGAACAAGCTCTTGGGAAAGTACCACTGAAGTAATAAGCAGTAACACTGTTACGCATTGTGCGTTTTACCCAGTCAGTAAGAGGAGGGGGCTCGCACACTCACTGCTCCTCCATCGCTTTCCTTTCATACCAACGTTACTTTCCTTGAGTGAAGTGTCGCCGGTCTGTACTGACTGGCCCCCCCACACACAAGATAAGATACTATCAGACTGGTCGTAAGCTCGATTGTTACTTGTGTAAAAACGATTGCGGCACTCCGTAGCTAAAATATGAAGCACAACACAGCGCTCGATTTTTTTTGTAAATTTAGCATATAGATGTTTGTAAATTTTTCTAAATTTTTTAATTTTTTTATACAACTAAGGTGGCAAACAAGCATACGGCCCCACCTGATGGTAAGTGGTCACCCTAGCCTATGGACGCCTGCAACACCAGAAGCATTACTTGCGCGTTGCCGACCCTTTAGGAAAGGAAGTGGGAAGGAGAAGGAGTGGGAAGTGGGAAAGGGGGTGATTGGACCTCCGCCGGCACTCTCACTCACCAAACAGTAGGAATACTGCTATTTCACGTCGATATTCATATCTCTATGAAAATATATTTAACAGGCGCCTCGTCTCGTCTTGGTCTTACAACATAGCTGTTGTTATTTAGCCTGCCCCTAAGAGTTCTGGCCGTTATAGAGTATTAATTATATGGTTTTGGTATAAACATGTCAGAAGAAAACACTTTACTGCCATAAGAATCGAAAGAATATTGATCATTCTTGATGTTTAACCTGTATAATTTGTTCACCAGGTGGAGTACATTGACGAAGAAACCCTGGACAACGAGGATTACGAAGAAAACATGACCACGGACGAAGACGAAGAAAAAACCACCACACCATCGCTAGACCTTAACATACCTCAGAAAGAAATAGAAAATATCGAATTGCTCAAACTATTCTCCGAAGTCCAAAGATTACAGAGGCAGGCTGTCGCGCTAAAAGAAAAACTAAAATACAACATGAAGGTCCACAACAGACAGAATAGATTCTTAAAAAGAATAAAAGAAATCATAGAGATGAAGAAAAAGGTTTTGAATCAGAAACGGAAGAAAAAGTGTAGGATCCTGTTGTCTTTGCAGGATAAGATTAAGGAAGACACGACTGGTCTGGTGTTAGCCATGCCGATGCGACAGACAGATGACTTAAAGAATTTCGCGTTGGGAATCTACAAGTACTCCCCACAAGCCTATATTTACATAAGGAATACTTTAAGAACGATGTTGCCAAGTACGGAAATATTAGACTCGTGGATTACAGCGGGTTACCAGCCTAGAAATGTTATATCCAATAGCAACCTTATCAAAGTGGTTGCCGAACAAACAGACACACAACTATCATGTAAAGTTATGATAGGCTAATTACATTAAGTGTTAAATCACGGAATATTTTCTTTTAATAAATTAGGATTTTATCCCTCTTGATGTTGTTTTATTCATATCCTTATTTAGTTTCACAATGTAGATTCTACTTAAAAATTTAGGTTTAGGCGGCATCTCCTCTGTGGAGAAATACTTCTGACTTATATGTATCACTTTTACCCAGAAAGTTCACCGACTTTCTGGGTAAAAGTAAGGTTTCGTGGATACGTGCAAAATCCGAAAAAATGAAAAATATTCAATGGATATGTACTCAGTGATGATGATGATCTGTCTATTGGGAAAAGCCAGCTGTCAAAGCTGAAGACGGAGGATGGTAGAACAGTATCATCCAAACCTGAACTCATGAAGGAGATCAAGATCTTTTATGGACAGTTATACGCGATTACAAGACCGCCTGTTACCACTCCAGCAACAGACCCTAGAGCTGGTTTGACCCGACACTACACCGAAGATATCCCGGATGTCAGCCTGCAAGAGATTAGTATGGCCCTTAAACAGTTCAAGAACAACAAGGCGCCGGGTGATGACAGAATTACGACTGAGCTTCTGAAAGCTGGCGGCGAAACCGCTATGGCAGTTCTACGGAGGCTTTTTAATTCCGTCATACTCGAGGGTAAAACGCCACAGGCATGGCACAGAGGTGTGGTGGTGCTTTTCTTTAAGAAGGGCGATAAAACCCTGTTAAAGAACTATAGACCCATCTCACTTCTGAGTCACGTCTACAAGCTGTTTTCAAGGGTCATCACAAATCGTCTCGAGAGTAGGTTAGACGACTTCCAGCCGGTTTCCGTAAAGGCGACAGTACCATAGACCACATACATACGCTGCGGCAGGTTATACAAAAATCTGAAGAATATAACCAGCTCTTGTGCGTGGCGTTTGTGGACTCTCATAGTCCACAAACGCCACGCACAAGAGCTGGTTATATTCTTTGATTCGATTGAAACCTGGGCAGTGCTGCAGTCTCTCCAACGGTGCCAAATTGACTACCGGTATGTCAAAGTGCTGAAGTGTTTGTATGAAAACGCCACCATGCTGGTCCGTCTCCAAGACCAGAGCTCGAAACCAATAAAACTACAGCGAGGGGTGAGACAGGGGGATGTTATATCTCCGAAACTGTTCACCGCCGCGTTGGAAGATGTTTTCAAGCTTTTGGAATGGAAAGGACTCGGCATCAACATGAACGGCGAGTACATCGCTCACCTTCGATTTGCCGACGATATCGTGGTCATGGCTGAGACCATGGAAAACCTCGGCATAATGCTCGATGGCCTCTGTAGAGACGAAAATCATGTCCAACGTCCATGTCACACCTGCTCCTATTAAGGTTGGGAACCCTACTCTCGAAGTTGTCGACAAGTATGTATACCTGGGACAAACGATCCAGTTAGGTAGGTCCAACTTTGAGAAGGAGGTCAATCGTCGAATCCAACTCGGCTGGGCAGCGTTCGGGAAGCTACGACATATCTTCTCGTCCAATATACCGCAGTGTCTCAAGACGAAAGTCTTTGACCAGTGTGTGTTGCCAGTGATGACTTACGGCCCAGAGACGTGGTCGCTCACTATGGGCCTTATCAGAAGGCTCAAGGTCACGCAAAGGGCGATGGAGAGAGCTATGCTCGGGGTTTCCCTGCGGGATCGAATCAGAAATGAAGAGATCCGCAGGAAAACTAAAGTTGCCGACATAGCTCTCCGGATTACCAAGATGAAGTGGCAGTGGGCAGGGCACATAGCACGCAGAACCGATGGCCGTTGGGGCAAAAAGGTTCTAGAGTGGCGGCCACGCACCGGAACACGCAGCAGGGGTAGGCCTCCCACAAGGTGGACCGACGACCTGGTAAAGGTCGCGGGAAGCGGTTGGATGCGGGTGGCCCAGGACCGGTCTGTGTGGGAAACCTTGGGGGAGGCCTATGTCCAGCAGTGGACGTCTTTTGGCTGACATGATGATGTACTCAAATCGATTTTAATAAAAGTCAAGCGAATCATTCTACTTTTGAACATTTTCCGATCCAATTATTCGTACTATGAAATATAAAACAAATCTGTTATCAAGATTTGATCGTCCTGCAACCTAATGTAGTGATCCAAGCTACGAAGAAATTTCGCTAGGATAGTAAGAAATACAGGGTGTAAGGGAAACGCTTCCGCAAACGAAGACTGGTGGTAGTGCTGGTGATGGCTGATACGATACCACAAAAAAAAAAACGAAAATAAATTACTTTTTTATGGATTTTTTTTTTGCTTATTTCACGTGTTCATGTTCGGACAGCCAAATAAAACGGATATCAAAAAGAAAATAAATTCCCTTTTTAGAAGGAACTGCAATGCACATAATTAAATTGCACAGCTGACGCTAGGGGTCAATGATTCGCGCGCTACGTCACGCTCACGAGTAGGTATAACTACCGACATGCACAGCGGCCGTCGCTTGCGCCGCCGCGCCGACTGCATTTTTGTTATTAGATTCTATCTCTGTACATACCTACAGCTACTTTCTTATTTCATCTGTTGGAAGATTAATTATAAGCTAGCTCAAATTTAGATACCTTGAAATAATCCCTGTGACCCATAAAGGACCGCCCGATAATATTAGTTATTCTTGATAATAAATTTAAATTCGTCGGCCGACTTGATGCAATATTCAGTAAAGTTATTCTAGTTAGATCCCTAGATAGGAGTCGACCCTGCCACGGCATACATTTAGGTAGGTTCTGAGAATCAATTTTTAGTTTTAATTATAAGCGTAACTAACCCCGACACGGATACATTAAAAACTTATTATCGCGCTTATTATTTTGCACTTCTATTAATTAATTCCAAATAATACCTACTTGATGCCGACGAGAGCAAGCCAAGACCTAAAATCACACAAATAACATCAGATCTTTATGTTTAGGTACTTTACAAGTTTTACCAAAATTGTGGGCTGTTTATAATGACATTGATGACACATTTTAATTTATTTAAACCATCTCTGATTTTAAACAGTTAATAAACGAAGTTACAATGCCTATCAACTGTTCTTCTACTCGTTACTCGCAACCATCACCAACGACAATATCATGGCGGCGGCGCGGCGCCGCGGTAACTCTTAGTCACCGCGCATGCGCAGAATGGATTGCGCCTGAGCCCTGCAGTGATTAGATTAAACAGACGCGTCGATCAAAAAAATGCAGTATTTGACCTACAATCGATTTTATAAGTAGGTACATAAAATAATGTTATGTATGTCCCCATTTTTAATCTAACTTTTCGATACCTCTTATTAATAAGGACACATCGTATCTTAATCCAGACTTCTAAATAATACATTTATTTTATTCCGGCGGTGCAAATTTCTACATTCCAAAAAAATTAAGTATAAGGCAAATTATTATCGGTATTCAATAGTATTTAGATAGTATAAGCCTTTCGGCTTCGGAAGCGTTCCCCTTACACCCTGTATGAAGAAACTTCATGGTGTATTTTAATATTTCGTTCGCCCCGACGTTTCGGATAGATATTGAATATACGGACTCGAGTAGTTAAGGCGTGAAAGCGTAGCAAACAACCACTCACATTTGCCTTTATTATACCTACTAGTTAGGTTGCTAATCATGCCACATTTTGACACTTATATTATTGAACTGAAGTACGAACTACTTATTACTTTTGTCCCTAGTATAAAAGTACAGAATATACATAAGTACTACGCAGTGGCGTAGCTAGGCGTGGGCGAAGTCAGAAGTGGGCCCTCGCTCAAGGCCTCGCACTTAAAGGGGCCACGCGAGGCCTCTTTAAATGCGATGCCACGAGACTTAAAATAAAATCCTTACTAGAGGACTTCTGTAAAGCAAAAAGCCGAAGACCATTAATTTTGTAAAAAATTTAATCACTTAAGTTACAAAATAAAACCTTTTTTCAAATCTATATGCTTTTCAATATTCTCCCATCGCGCATTTATATTTTCACTATCATTAGTAGGTATGTCGTGTCAAAGCATGTTTAGTAAGATAGATTTATTGGGTAGATCTTGGGAACGAAAGAAAAGGGGCCTCGCTGATGCGACTTTGCCCACGTCTATATTAGTCCACGCTACGCCACTGGTACTACGTGCTACAAGCGTGCTGCGTAGTATTCTGTAGATTCAATTTGGCCTGCTGTAGTCTAATTTGGTAAGGCTCGCGTATTGCCGAAAATTAAGGTGCAAGGAAATAGTAGAGGTTTTGCTGAAAACGAAGCAATATTGTTAATTTTTACGTCGGCATGCAGTGAGATGCCCTACTGCCCTGATAGAGATGCCTCATTTAGTCACAAAATAGTTGCGATAGATAAAATATGATAGTGCCTAGGGTTTATGGTTTTTGGCCTATTCTGAATGGCAACTTTGTAAAAAAGTAACATATTTTGAGGTTTTCAAATGTAATTATTATCTAATTTATATGGGCATTATTTTAAAAATGTTATTATTCCACCTCGAAATTGTTTTATTCAGTAAAAGGACACTGGTGATGAACATATTGTTCAATATTTCACGAAGTTTTATTTACGTTATACCTAGTAAGAGCAACCTACTTCATATATTTAATCAGTTGTTTTATCAACTAAGTTGAATGTTACGTTCTTATTAAAATTCAAACTTAATTTGTTCATATGTTTATAGTCTGTAGAAACATATGCTAAAGCTTTTTCACAAATCCATAATATAACGGCCAACAAACATGTGCGTTCGAACGCACCCTAAACCGCGTCGATTGAAAACAACTCATGCGCTGTCGCCGACGGCCGCCAGAGAGCGAATTTAAAAGGACATACGAATGTTCCCGCTACCTAAGACGCGCCGTGATATTTTCGTTTCTTGCCCTGGTAATTGCTTTTCGTGTTTTAATCAGTGTGTATTCATGTATATCTTAATCAACAATGGCCGTGCTTTGAACTTATAAAACATCGCCCCTGAGATCACGTACCCTAGTAGTGATGCCCAACTCGCGAGCAAGGTCAAAATAGTGAGCTCTAAGTGCTGGGGACCTGTCATGCAAACGCATAATTATTGTGAAGTCATTGCGATATTTACGTAAACTAAATAGTATACGTAAATAATACTTAGTTTGTAGATATAAACCAGTGAAAACAAAATTGAAAAACACTAGGGTGAATCTGTTTTACGCGTCGCTTATGCCTATCGCCTACCTAAATACGCGCGGCAAAACACGCCTCTTCACAGTTGTAGAGAGATACATATTTGTTTACCGCCTTCGGGCAGGAGAACTTCTACGATATTTTCTACACGTCGTGCTATGTAAAGTAGACACCATCTGTTTTACCTACCATTAGTGTGATCGAGTGAGAAACAGCAGCAAAGCAGCTGTTTTTGGCGGCATGGCAACAGAGTAGTTGTCATGCCGCCAATAACACGCGCTAGCGGGCAGAATAATGCATCAGATACCGACAACGAGTCAGGAAACACGGTCGTATCATCGCCCACTATTGCCATGACCGAGAATATGCTCCAAACCCTTGTTCAATATTACACAGAGTTAAGCAAAAGCGAACCGAGTTTTAATACAGAGCATACTGGCTAATAACGATCACGAACAAGTGGCTTACACACCACCAGTGAGTCCACAAACTATCAACCAGCCTTCACGATCAGTCAATTGCGCTATATCCACGTCACGCTTCGATGGATCGACGAAGAATGCGGACGAGCATGAGATCTCAATATCCAAATACTCAACTGGATCATACAAAACTACTTTGTTGAGCAAAAGTGTAACAATTGTTATGAGTTATGACCCCTACTGTATATAATAAGGTACCCAGTTATGATTGCAGCACCTTACAATCAAAAAGACTGGAAGCTTTTGAAATGTGGTGCTGGAGGCAGATGGAAAGAATTAGCTGGACAGAAAAGAAAAGCAAGGTGGAAGTATTGAGCCTTGTCCAAGAAGAACGCAACATTTTGAAGACAATTGAAAACAGAAGAGGAACGATGTGTGGCCACCTTATAAGACATGACGACTTTATAAAAAGAAAAGTGGAAGGAAAGAGAGGAAGCGGCAGACCCAGAAGGATAATAATCACATATCAAATCAAAGAAAAGGCGAAGGTCATGTCTTATAAGGAGGTCAAACTATTTGCCGAAAATCGAGAAAGATGGTGTATACTCCACCGACAAGAGCAAAGCTTTTAATTACAAAGAAGATGATATCTCGGTATACATAGCTTATTTACAGCATTGGCATATTAATTGTTACTATATTTAGGGCTTTGCGGCAATATAGATAACTACTTGAAGTTCTGCTGGCTCGGTTACACTAAATTGTTAAGTTACTAGATGAACCACGTCGTGAATGTAATACCAAAACTAATGTAACTTGCCAGCCATTACACAACGCGATTCGAGCAGTTGTTACAAGATGGCGTTGCTGTCAAATTCCTATTAGAAAGGGAAGGCGCAATTCCAAACAAACGCTGCGAGCCGCCAGCCGCCGTGCCGCTGTGTTCCGGCTCGTCACTTTGTCAGTGTCGTGATTCTCCGCGAGGACGGTGTACGTCACACCCGCTCAGAATCTTGTGTCGCGCGTGAACCAAAATAAATAGCCCATCTGTTCAAATATTGTGCAAGTTTTTTATTGTTTCCCCAAAAACATACGTAAAAGGATGTGTGTGTTTTACGCCCCAACATAATAATGTTTAACAGGCCTTATTAAGTTTCGTTATTATTTTTGTGTTCCCAAAGTGCTCGAGTGGTTTTTGTTTCGTATTGTGAATGGATTTATAAACCCGATTATGAGGAAGGACGCCTCATAAGGTACGTTTTCTTAAAAAATCATGTTCTATTTTGGATGATCAGTATCGGCGTGTTGTATTTATGTATGATGTTTTGAGTTAAACAAGTTGTGTTAGACGTCTAAATTGGCTACAGTCCGAGTGCATAACGCTCTATTCGCCAGTAACTGGACTTTCGCAATATTTATTCCTTATGCGTGTTTACATGCCTTAAATGCGAGGCTGCCATAAGCGGCATTCTCGTACGCGTCTGAAATACCTGTAATATTTTTAATGTGTGCCATAAACTACTATAAATATAATAAACGATAATGTTATATTCAAATCATGTATCTATAATTTCTCTTTGCTTTTTATGGATTGGAAATGATTTTCTACTCGTTACGGAGCAATTGAAAGTCCGTTTCCGATTTCTTTTGTGTTCGGCTAATTATCGTATTGAAGTTTTGTTTTTTGTTCAACACAAATTAAATGTTGCGCTCTATTTATTAAGTTGAAACATGTCTGTGTGGGTAGAAATCTTTCGCGACGTCATTTCCGGGTCTAAGTACAGGAACAAAGCGCCGACTGTAAATATTCTAATCTATGCACGATTCTCGCATCCTTTGATTCGTATTTAGAAGTTAACGAAATTATGTTAAACAGAAATATTTTTTACGATAAGCTACGAAGAATGGGGCAGCTTAAAACTTGGAGTAAATGTCAAGTAGGTAGGTAGAAAATTAATATGTATTTGTTGCTTTCACCTAGACATCGGTATGTTTTATAAAGAAAATATGGGCTAGGCAGTTAGGAAGGTAGTATCTGATGTCTCGCGCCTGTTTTTCTGCGGACCTTCCGATGGTTTTATAAAATATAACTTGTAGGTAGGTATTGCGCAAAGACATGCAATCGTACAGCCAACACAGATTATAAAGTCAATTAACGTCATCTGAAGTCGGTACTAAGCAGTAATTTGTCATGAATTATTACAAAAGTTACTAATATTATTGCAATAAGTAGGTGTATGTATACCAACAGTGATATAACAGCGGGTAGGCACTGCGCAATAATGCACGGCACAAAGTAAAAGATTAATAACTCATCGCCTACGAGTTCTCGGCTAATCCGTTATTCTCTGTTGACTCATGCAAACTTAATAGGAATTATAAGTAGCTGATTCTCCATGGGTTCATTTTCAACATATCTACATCTTCGTATTGTCAATGAATTATTTATTCTCAAATTGTAATACTTGTCGGCACGTGCTTGATGGCCGCGGTGGTTCAATGGCGCATGCATCGTTTGGTCTCGGATTCAATGCACGTATTGACAAAGTGCGATTGAATTTGTCTGCCAGGCAATTACCCGTAGCTTGAAGAATTGTGGACAGTAGATGGCAATAGACTCACCCTTACTGCACATTTGCAATAGGCTATGGTGACCACTTACCATCAGGTGGGCCGTATGCTTGTTTGCCGCTTTAGATGTATAAAAAAAGGTACCTATATAAATATCCTTTTCAATTTAATCTAATTTCAATATGGAGTACCTTTACAGTATACAGGGTGGATGGCCCTAGTGGTCTAGAACACTCCTAGAAATTCATTGCAAACGGAGCCATAGGCTTCACCCGGAAGTTCTGCGGGTATAGCAAGAGCCAAATGCGCCTGCTCACAGGAGCGTTCACTGGCCATTTTGGCACCAACGACTTCCTGTGCAGATTGAGATTGACACACGATTCGATTTGCAGAGCCTGTGGTGAACAGGACGAGTTCATATCGCACCTACTGTGTGAATGCGACGCGTTGGCTGGACTTAGGATGGGTCTGATGGGATTGGCATATCCAAACCCTGAAGACTTCAGGCTTCTCCCTCTGAATTGTACACTGCGGCTAATGCAGTACATTCATAGGGAGATAGCTAAGGGATAAATCTTGGGGCTGACACAAAAGATTCCACTGGGTCGAAGTGTCGCCGGTCTGCACTGACTGACTCGATTAATAACAATAATTTAATTATTCACAAGAATATACAATTATTTATTAACATTTTAGTACATTTTAAGTTTTAGAATATTCTTTATTGAAGTCGGTTTTCTTTTTTGTTAAAATTTTGTTTATATCATAATGTCTTGAAATCGTTAAGCTGACAGGTTAAAAACTTCTTATGGAGCAGACACGCATAGCAAACAAACTCACATTCGCATTTATATTATTAGTTAGGATTTTCGCTAGTGTTTACTGCTGTGTGGTTCCTGTTTGATTGTCGGATTAGACAAAGTTGTAACGGATTTTCTGCTAAGATTGTCGATACCATTTAATACTGCGTGTTGTACAAGATCCCCACAGAACTTATTAGTTTGATCTGTAGATTATTGTATTGAGTCTGGCTGTTCTTTGTGTCTGTTGTTTCAATTAAAGCCCCGTTGTGAAACAATAACTTCTAGCGGGCGATGTTTTTCATTTTTATTCATTACGTTTTAATTGTTTTCTTATTACATACATAGCTCACCGAGCAATTACCTGACATTGGTATTGCATGAATCCAGTGCCTGGAGAGGCTGGTAATCTCAAAACAGTTCTTCTAGAACAGATACCAGATTACAGTTTCCCCGACGTTTCGGTTGCTTTTCAGCAGCCATGGTCACGGGGACCATCATGCCTTGTCCCCGCGCAGCAACCGAAACGTCGGGGAAAGTGTAATCAATATAAATAGTTTTAATAATTTAACTAACTTTAAAATTAGTAAAGTTTTATAGTAGTAGTAGTGTAACAGTTTCTCAATTATGTAATAAAGTGTTCAATAAACAACGCGATAAAATCCGTATAAACTAGTTTAATTGAATCATCTCATATCATTATACCTTATTACGTAAAGAAAATATAACAAAATAGACGTTATCAACATCTCTGGCTACCTCGTCAAGGATGTAGCGTGATGCTATGTTATATAGAGCATATGAAGATGTATTATCGCGTGCGATCGGAACATTACTAGACTAACACACACACACACACAATCAATTAATTAGACTTTCGTATACACACACATACATAAATAATGCACAAGTCCTTTTAGTCGAGTTTTGATTTATTATTTTAAGACTAAGGTCGCGACTGTTAGGCATGAAGTCTTGGGTCAAGCTAAACGTTATTGAGGTTTTTCTGGCAAGGTATCAGTAGAAAATCAAACATCGGTGTACGGCAATAAGTTTGCCCCTATTTCATGGGACCGAAAAAACAGATGGGGAAATCTGGATGTATTGCACCTCAGTACCCTTCAGCGCAATCTTCAGGGATATAGACGTGAGACTATAAATGTATTTTCTAACTTTGCCCTTGACTTTATGTACCTATAATGCATACACATACATTTACATGATAGAAAACGATGGTACCTATATAATTTTCAATATGAATAAGCGGGTTAATATAATAATTTATAAATTAGATGTCATGTTGACATTGTGTGTAGAATGAAAACTAAACGACCACAGAGGTAGCCATATTTAAACAGTAGGGCGCACGCATCTATTATTTAAATCTTTGTTATGATGTAAATTAATTATAGCATGTTTATCATAACGTTTCGTGCAAAAACTGATATTATTACCTGTTTAAACTAAAAAGCCGATCTCAACATTATTGTAAATAAAAAGACCAGGAAGGATAATAATGTCGCAATATGTAAGTATACTACTATAAGGCTATAATAACATTAATTATAATTTCTGATTTAGTGACATTAATCTTTAATTAATACTTACTTCCAAGATTCAATTACTTATTTCCTATTTACTTCTAGGATTTTAATGTTTATCGTGTCCGTAATATTTAAAACTATTATATGGCAATAAACAATTTTTAATTTAGATTACCTTAATTTCTATAATGGCTGTAAATAAGTATAGACAAAGGTATTATAATATACATTAAAGAAGCAGACATATTATTAGCACAGACAAAGTGAAGTCTCAGAAACGACCTAATTGGATAGTTTGTTTATGGTTCTAAATACAAAATCTCTTGCAAAACAAGCAAAGCACAATTATCACAATAATAGTCATTTTTTAAGTAAGTTATTTTGTTATTAATTGCGTTACTTATTTATCAAATTTTAAGCACAAGTACAGTTTTTATAACAAGTTTCCTCTGGCTGGGGACAACGGGACAGACAGCCTGAAAACGGGACGTTAGACATATTATCTAGTGTATACATTGAATACAGGGTATTGTGCTTACAATACAAAATATTTTTCATACAATTCAGGCTTGCAAAAATTAGCGTTGCCAATTCCTCAGTGTAAAGATGTTCAGCCTCAAGACAAAACAGACAGCAACAACAACATCCTTACAAAACACAAGTACCGGGTTCACGTCTCCGGCCAGTCAACGTTAGAAATCGCCGATGTTTGCGTAACTTCCAGACGCTCGAACCAAACCGGTGTAATTGACCACTTGTTACACGCCCAGTTGTTATGACGTAACTTTAAAGTGAGCTTAACGTCACCTGCCAATGGTTTTTATTCATACGCAGCCTTAACTGTGTATTCCCGAAGGAATAAGCACGGAGTTGTTGATGACTCGGACACAATATATTCGGACACAGTGTCCGCATTGAGACATATTTTAACTGACAATTCGGACACCATCAAATTATTGAAGCTATTTATTACAGTCAGATAAAAAAGTTTTAAAATAAAATATATGGAAATAAAGTGATACCAAAACTAACCATGGCATTTAAACCATGTTTTGTTTTAACCTAACCTAACCATATGCCCAAAAATGTAGGACGAAAAGGAATGATTTAAAAAGAGGGACGAACGAGGAACATTTTTGAACGTGGCACGTAACGTAGTGGCAAATGCGGAACAAACCCAGATTTCTACAATTAAGGTATCGTTGGAAGTTTTATATTTGACTGTACAAAATAGCTTTTTTATTGGTGTCCGAAACATCAGTAAAAAACGTTAAAATTAAAATGTGTCAATTAGGACACTGTCCGAATATATTGTGTCCGAGTCGTCAGCAAGCCAACAAAGCCTACAACCATATTTCGCTAGTTATGTATAAATAAAGAGGATGAATGTGATGGGTGGTTTTAGATCCCACGTATTAGCTTTTGAGTCTATTGTCGTCGACCGGACACAATTTGCTGCCTTACTGCTATTGAAAACTTTTTTGTAGAAAAGCCTAAAAACATTTTGTCTGGTCCGGTAATCGGACCTGAGTCCTCATGTTCACAAACATTAGCACAAACTATGTATAGGTATGCCATGATTATAACGGCCAACGAGGCAAACATTATTTTTATTTATAATTACTTATCCGCTTAATAGCAATAATCTATACTAATAAAATACTAAATATTATAAAGAGGAATAATTAAATTTTTTGTTTGTTTGTAAGGATTTAACTCAAAAACTATTCAACCGATTTAAAAAATTCTTGCCCCATTAGAAAGCTATATTACCACCGAGTAACATTGGCTATATTTTATTTAAAAAAGAAGGTATTGTTACTAATATAACCTAACCTACTTTTACGCTAGCGAAGCCGCGGGCAAAATCTAGTAAATAATATTAATAGAACTATTTTATCGTGTATCGCGAAAATCGACAAATATTGGCAAAACGGACTGTCAGTTCATATTTGGAATGGACACAGAACTCTGAATACCTTCGGGTATAACTATATGTGGGTCGCAATTATTTTTATTCCGTGCGGGAATCGAAACCAGAGTACAACATATTGGCAGGTGGCAAATAATAAATATAAAAACAAAGTGAAATGCGTGAGCCTAGTCGTTATTGTACACAAGTTAAACTTAACAGTAACACGGATTACCGTAAAATTTCATATTTGACGGTAATAATCGTTTATATAAAACCGTTACAACATTCAAATTGGGTACGTTCACATCACTAGCGGCATGTAACGCACGACCATAGACGGTCAGTCTTTATTTTTGTTACATTAATCCATGACAGCTAGGTAATGTAGGGTATGTATTTTTCAGCGGAATTAAAAGATATATGTAAAGTATCGCACTTTATTATTGATTTTAATACATAAGTAGGTATATTTAAATAATCACTAAATGTTTGTTTAAACATAGGTACATCACTTAAAATCAAATCCAAATTGGGCTAGTAATTGTGAAGATTAACGTCCACAAACGTGCAGAAAACACAATAAATACTCCTTAAGGTTTTTACTATAATTATGATTACCTATAGGATTGGTTTTCAATGAGTAGTATTTAACTGTTCCTCAATTTTTTGCCTTTGTTCCACCAAAAATACTAATTGCACATCAAAATATGCTTACTAAAGTATTTTAAAGAGATCAAACTAAGTCGACGGGCACCGCTTCGCGGGGCTCCTATTTTTGGGTGGGTTTAAGAAGGAACCTAACATAACCTAACACTTCCGAGACGGAATGCAATGATTTGAGGCGTATAGATGCTCGTTATGATGTATTTTAGTAAGGATATTTTGGTGTGCATTTAGTATTTTTGGTGGTCATTATATTTAATCCCGTTTTCAATTACCTACTGTCTTATGTGTCATAGTGTCTATGTCATATTAAAAACAATATACGATACATACTTACGATCGTACTACTGTTTACTTTTAATTTTATTGTTATGTTATGCTCGTTAAGTGAACTGTATTGTTCTTTGAGTAATAATAATAAAGATCTTTAAACCTATATAAACAGGATGACGATCCTACAAGGTAGGTACTCGTAATTCATATAACTGTCATTCAATCAAGCTTCTATTGTATCGAATTCTAGACTAGCCTTAGCACAATAATTTATAATATCTGCACGTATAATTTTTAGTTTTAGTGTTTACTAGATTTTGCCCATGGCTTCGCTCCCGTAAATGTAAGTTCAGATTCAATTCAGAAAAAATTACCTACTGTGTGTACGTCATTTTCTGTTCCCCTGACAACGTGTATGCGAAATTTGATGATAATCGGTCGAGTAGTTAAGGCGCGAAAGCGTAACAAATAAACTCACATTCGCTATTATAAATGCGAATGTGAGTTAGTTAGGATTTTATTTTATTTAAGGACTTTTATCAAGAGTCCGTGCCATACGATTGAAGTAAAATATTATCTTCAATCCTCCTTTGTTTTCTTCTTTCTAAACTTCGTCCGCATGCCGGTTTTAAAATGGATTATATCATGCAACATATTTCCAAGAAACAGCGGGGAACAGACTAAGGGCTTATTTTTCATTCAGCATATAAAATTCATCTGTAAAATAAATTATAAGCTGACTTGATATGAATGTACATACATACATAAATTCATGCCTCTTTCCCAGAGGGGTAGGCAGAGATTTCCATTTGCATTTGCTACGATCCTGACACACTTCTCTGGCTTCATGCACTTTCATCACATTCCTCATACACGCCCGTCGGTCCAAGGAGCTCTTAACCTGGGCTTTGTCCAGAACGCCTCCGATCTGATCGAGAAACGTTATGAATGTAAAAGGAGTTAAACTATTTTGTTTATTAGACTTAACATTTTTCATTTGTTCATGTTGTACTTTATTCCACACATAACTTTAAGGTGGCGATTGAAATATGTATTCTTAGTAAGTATATAAAGTAAATAATCGCTGAATAGCGAGTAACTTTTATAGATATAAAACATTCGAATCGAGTCAGCTCGATCCTTAATCTACATAGACTCAATAACCTATGCATATTTGATCTTAATTACTTTAGGATATCATATGTTTAACAAATTGAGTACGGATTACTATTCACACTTTAAATATTTTAGCAAGGGACAGACTCGGTTGATACTGCTCGCTGAGAACTGGCACGGCTAATATTGGGTTAAGAATCGATCGCTGTGATGTCCTTCAACGGTCATACTGCGAGAAGAAAATGGCATATTCACAGTAGGTATATAACATAATAAAAAAGTTTTAGTAATAAGTAAGAGACTGTGAAGTATCTTGCTTCTGCTCGCAGCTTCGCTTGCGTGTATGCCATGAATACGCATTATCGGATTAAAAAAGATGTCGTGTGTCAAGTTTCATCTAAATCCGTAGAGCAGTTTTCGCGTGGTCGAGAAGTAAACAAGTCCTTCACTACACCTTCAGTAACTTTCACATATACTATATAATACTTATTTTGGCTAATTAATAATACTCTGACGCCGCACAAACAGGTGCTGTCATTTTGCCAATGCTCTGACTGTCATGGACACACGATTACCGCACGGCATAATAATTTGTGTGATTCAGACATGATTAGACTCTAGAAAATACTGGATTGGAAAGGCCGCACTGGGTGTTGTGACACAAAGGAATACGTCGATGCCCAGCAGTAGACTATAACAAGCCAAAGTCTTCTACATCAAAACTGCCAGTCTTCAACATTTTCACTGACAGGTCATAAAAGATGCACTGTCACTAAGACCAATTCTTTTCTCATAAAGAAAAATGTACTTCGTAAAGATGGCACTTAAAATATAATAAAGATAAATGTCATCTTTCGTTTCATCCAGGGCCGTAATACATCACAATGTATGGGGTGAAATAGACTTGTCATCGTATCATAATTTTATTATGGAGTTGCTTCAGCGACAAATAGTATGACGTATATTCCTATTTAGACCTTGTCTTTTGAAAGGATAGGCAGAGATTGTCGATATCTACTTGTTTCGTTTCTTATGTAACTATTATGCTTAGTAATGTTTACGAAGAGAAATCTATGTGCCCTCAGATTGACAGCTCAACGATTGCAAAAGGAAAATGGAGTCGATTTTGGATTCTCTTTTTTGATAGAAGCATCACTGTCTGCGAATATTACCTATCTTGAAATATTCCGCTTGAAAAATGATATATTTTGACACATGTCCGATCCAATATAACATCATATTACCTTCAGGACAGCTTGCTAGCGAAGAGGACAGTCTTATTCGAAACATAACATTTATTTAAAATTTTGTAATACTTAAGAAATGCAGCCTAGCTGGCGGCTGCACTGCCACAGAGACGCCATCAATACGACCCCACGGCGCGCACCTTTGACTTTTAGTCTTAATGTGTTTTAAATATTTAAGTACTGTTTGCGCTCACGGTGAAGAAAAGCATTGTAACCCAAGTGGATGTTGGTTCTCCATAATGTTTTAGAGACGTGTTAAGTCTGACAACCCGAACTAGGCTAACTTAGACTGGACGTTGATTAGGGCTTAGCTTTCATACTAAAGAGAGACCCGAGCTCCGGCAATGGGACTGTTTATAAACGATGCTGGTATTGTAATTACTTAGGGACTTGATTATCCAAATTTATTTAAAAGATCGAAAGATCGATTTAAAGAAATAGGCATACTTACTGTTGCGTCGCAATATATATTTGCTAACATTATGTTTATTAAACATAACATTTACTTATATAATAAGAATAGTGATATTCATAACGTAAACACTAGAAATAAGCATAAGTTAGTAGGCCCATATCATCGTTTACATAAAGTTCACAATACATTTGCGGGACTCGGTATACGTTTTTTTAATAAATTACCTATTAACATAATTAATTTACCATTGTTTCAATTTAAAAACGCTGTTAAAAAACAACTTATTCGGAAGGGTTATTATTCAGTCAACGACTACTTAAATGACAAAAACTCATGGAGCTAGTTGCTTGTTGCATACAGGATTCAAAGATCTGTATTACTTATAAGTCAATTTAAGCCTTTGCATAGTCACAAAGTGTAAGTGTATTTCAGATTTATATTAAATAATATATCTTAGCTCAAATGATTTCCTCCCTATAATATTATTAAGTTATTATTGTTATTATCTTTAGCTTTTATAGTCAGTAGTATATGGCCTAATGGCTGTAACACCTTGTTAATCTGAGTTGTAAAATACTGAAATTATATTTAACTGACGATTTAAAAGAGTGGCCGTGAGTTTCTTGCAGGTTTCTTCTCATAGGCTCCCTTTGCCTGAACCTAGCAACTAATCTAAATGTAGCTTCAGTAACTTAGTAAACTCACTATCCTATATACTTTGACGTTCATAAGTGTTACTTTGTGACCTAAATGAATAAATGATTTTTGACTTTGACTTTGACTTTGACTATTAATTCGTGTATTGAGATGTTATCCTATCAAATCCGGTTTCTGTTATTTCCACTCAAACCAACATTAAGAGCAAGTAAGTAACGGTTTTTTGCAAGCTAAATCAAAGTTCCTGAGGGAATTTTTCTCGCTTCGCTCACGTGAAATTAAGATTTTTGCAGTCCCAAAGGGATTGATTTTACCGGAGTGAACGTTGGTCGAATGGATCCAGTCCGTTGGCTTGGGGCGACGGGAAATACATTTCAAAATATATACAGCTCCAATTTACTCTCGTTTTAAATGCACGGATTTTTTTCGGGAGAAAATTCCGTTCGGTGTTGATATTTTGCTAGCCTCACTTGAAAAGTACAAATTCAATTTCGGTTAAAATTATTTTGGTCGACATCAACTAAATTGCCTCATTTAGTTCTGGCTATTTTGGGACTTTGTTTTACATTGGATTAGGATATTTAGTTTTAACCTTATTTAATGTAATATTAGGGCGTAGTCTGTCTCAATGGCTCAGCGGTAGTTAATTTGATTTTTGTGCATGAGGTTTTTTTGTCAAGAAATTATCATAACTAAGCAATATGGAGTTTGGAACTATTCCCGGTCAGCTGCAATAGACTCCATATAATAATTGGGATATCGGGGATAATAGGAGAGCCTATTATCCCCGATATCCCAATTATTATATGATGTAAAACCGTAGATAGTGAAATGTGTGTGTTTTAAATCTAGTAATGGATGGTTCGTGCTAATGATCGTTTATGCCATTGTTTTCTGTTCTTTATTCTCAGCTTACTGGTCGAGCGGTTTTCCAGGTAATATATTAGAAACAAAGCGATCGAGCTAAAAGCGTACTCTGTAATCATGGACGGTGCCTGGCCAATACGTATCGCTAAAATTGCGTGCCATCTGTGCAGCTTCGGTGCCATGACATCATATGCGAAAATAACTCGAATTTTCAGCTTTCCTAAGAACGTAAACATGGAAGTATTGAAGTCAAAATGCAAGGGCGGGCAAATAAATAACTGGTTTTAAAACAGCTATTAGTTAGCTTTGCATACATAAACTTACGGTTGTATATCCCTGAAGGTATAGACAGAGATACATTACACCCTAATTCTAACGTCTGATTTACAGTCTAATGTAATAAAGGTTGAGTGTATCTTCGTCTAAATTTGTTGTTACTCAAAAGTGCCGAACAGCTAAACACGATCACAATTTATAAAACCGTGGCAATGAACTCTTAACATTACAGTCAGCTGCAAATATGAGAGCAAGTTTAAGCTATGGGACCAACAAGGATATCCAGAATATGTTCTATCTGTGTGTCCAACCAAATACGTTTTACGGTTACCGCGTGCTTGTGATCAAATACCCAAACATCTTCATAAGCTTTTACATTTATAATGTGAAGGATAATCCATACTGATATTTTAAATGCGCAATTATCTTCGTCTATCTGTCAGGCTTTAACGACTAAACCACTAAACCGATTTTGATGAAATTTTGGAAGGATACAGATTTTATTCTGGGGACAGACATGGTCTCCCTTTTATCCTGATATACGTTCCCTGTGGGATTATCGTAAGAGAAGTCGCGGGTAGAAACTATTACGTTATAAAAGTTTCCTTTTCCAAATCTCATTTACGTACTGAACAATCCTCTTCCATAACAAAATACTATTATACCTATAGTAGTTTGGATAATTCCCTCGAGTCACTCGCGACCTTTTCAACGCCTGAAGTCTAAAGTTCAAGCCCGATTCATTGATCCGTTGTGGTAGACCTCCTCGTCACAAGTTTTACCGCCATTGGAAAGGTCAGCAAGCATATTAATTATGCGCGAATATGAAAACATTAGCTTCGGAGTACTCCAATTTAAGTTGTACGGTTTATTACGGACTAGCTTTTGCGCGTGGCTCCGCCCGCGTGGTACCTACATCAATAAAAAGTAGCCTATATCCTTCCCCAGATTGTAAAGTATTTCTGTACCAAATTTCATTAATATCGGTTAAGTGGTTTAGCTATGAAGAAGTAACAGACAGACAGAGTTACTTTTCGATTTATTAATATTAATATTAATAATAATATTTATTTATTGACAGAAAAAATAAAATACATCTTTACACTATATCATACATATTATATCATACATATTACATCATTGTTAAATAATTTAAGCTTAAATTAAAATTAATTCTTAAACTATGTTAATTTATAGTGTATACAAAATAAATGAAGTTCAAAAGATTATGTTTAAGCCTGCCTGAACTAGGATAAACCTGTGTTTCAGGACATCACTTAACAATTTTATTTTATACTAGCGCATAATTAATACAAATATTTACAGTCGAAAGTACATCTACGATTAAAGGTGTTCAGGAAGTAATATACAATTTTAAAATTAATTTCAATATCATTTTAAGACTTCTAGCAGTTTTTCTGTGTCCGTATAATTTAATTTTCCTAGGTATTCCATTACCATGATACTACATTTTTTATAACTAACATTGTATATATTTAATATTTTATTTAACTTGTTATATAAATATGGTCCTAAAAATACGTAGAATTTATTGACAAATGCGTGTCTGGTTTGAGACTTTATACAGACTAAGTCTTTTCTTCTCTTATCTAAGACCGGGGTAAACGGGACCTCAGTTTGCTGTTTAAGTATAGTGTGCATAATAAATAATTGACGAATGGTTAGTACCTTGCAAGCGGTGTAAAGCTGATGAGTGGGAAACAAGAATGGGCGACGTGTGGCTACCTTAAGAACAGCTCTTTGAGCTCGCTCTAGGGGCAGGAGAATTGATTTGGCTGCTCCACCCCAAGATGTTATGCAGTATGTGAGAATAGATTGACACAAAGCTAAATAAACCTGTTTTATCAATTTGTAGTCGGCTATGTTGCGCAAGTATTTAAATATATAAATCAATTTACGTACTCTAGTGCATAACAAATCGATGTGTTTGCGGAAGTTTAGATTTGTGTCAATGGTAATACCTAAATACTTTATATCGTCCGTCTCAGTTAATGTAGGACAAGTGCATGCAGTGTCAGCAAACGTACTACAGTTATTATGTGCAATTATGTTTAGGTTTGTATAAAGCGTGTTGTTTCTCATGCTAAATAAAATGTATTTCGTTTTATCTGCATTCAGAGTCAATATATTTATAATATTAGTAAGGATTTTAAACTTACCAAGATACAACCCACTTGAATTTGACTCATCTAGAAGTAGTAGAACATGTACGATACCAGATTCACACTTAGACCCTACGGAAAAGGAAAGGTATGAACGAAAAGAAAGATATGTATGTATGTGAGCCTTTTCTGACGTGTCAGGTGCCCTACAAGCATATGTACAGCCTAGTTGATGGATTATTGTAATCTATGTATATTTGCAACAGAGCGGTTACATGCGCTTGAGCTTGCAAAAAGCAATCATTGCATATCTGAGCAAGCCCGAAATTCTGCATATACTGGGTGTAAGGGACAGCGGGCGTACCGAAAACTTTAGCAAGACGTCTTTCTATAAGTACTTATCACGACGCAAACTTCAATTAATAAAAAAACGCAAGATTAAAATGTTATGTAGATTACCATTATTACGCGGTACGCAATGGATTGCTACCAATACATCGCACTCGACGAATGACCTCTGCGTTCCGCGCGCATAAAAACAGCTGATCTATTTAAATCACGACCATTTAATTACATTGGTGTATTGTAGAAAAATGTGACAGTCAGAAATATGAAAAATTGCAGAAAAGCAATTGTGATTGTTGAAAAAAATTCCAACGATTTTTAACTCAGAATAATGGTCTGAATCTACTATTTCAGTTTTCGGTACACCGTCCCTTACACCCAGTATAGTAAGTCTAGAAATTCTACATACTACACAATATATTGTTATATGGTTGCGATCTTGTAGAGTGAGGTTATTTACTTTCGTATGTTGACTGTTCGACGTGTCAGTGGAAATTCCGTTATACCTATCATTATTTTTTTACTTTATTAAAGTCCTCCAGACGACAGCCGGTCACGTCGGCCAGTCTTAACGGAGACGAAGCTTTGCACAGAAGATATTATAGTGCACAAGTATGTGTGCAAACACAAGTGCATTCTCTATTCCCTCAGTCTCATAGTCCGATGGCATGGCGATTGGATACGTCCGCAGACAGACCAGGCGCATCAACGGGTTTACGTGCTTTCCTATGCACGAGGATGTTTAACACCGCCAATAGCCTAAGCCCGGGATCCTACTGAATTTGATGTCTGAAAACCACGGTACCTTTTTGCCAACATGGTGGCAGCAAGCATACAGTCAATCAGATGGTAAGCAGTTACTATGATCGCTTGCTATACGAGAAGTATATGTCGCAAACTACCCCTAAGAAAAAGAAATTAACGATGGCATAGCAGAATAGGAATGGAAGAAATTGCATGCAAAGTAAATATTAACATTCACAAAGGTTACTTAAACCTATTGCATGGAGGCCCTCATAGCCAGTTGCACTCATTGATCGGTAAACGATTAGCGAGGTTAAGCAACGTTGTGCGGGTGCGGTCAGTCTAAAGATGGATGGCCGCTTAGTGGTCTTTCATCCGAGCGTCTCCGTGCTTCGGAGGGTACGTAAAAGGTCGGTCCCGGTTGTTGTCAAATTGACAGTAGTCGTTAAGCCATCTTAGAGGCCTACAGGCGGCGTGAACAACTCTTGACAACAGGTTGGCCACTAACCACACGAAAAGAAGAAGAAGACCAAGGTATTTTGCCGCAGCGAATACATATAAAGCGTGAGTTTGTAGGTGGTGGTATACCACAACGGAATCTTTTCTGCTTGAGGTCATCCAGCCAGTCTTCGTCATGTTTTGGCACTCCAACTCTAATAGTTGAAATTACAGCATTTCTTAACTCGTTTAAACTGTAATCTGCCGTAAACATTACATCGTACATACCACTGAATACTTGGGTACTCCACAAACAACCTTCAGGTAACCAGCACGTAATCGTGCACCGAGGAGCCAGTGGAGCGTTTAAGCCATGTTTATGGTAATTCCTTGGCACGAAGCCACAGGTTCGACAACAAGTGGCCTTTGTTACATTCATCCATAACCTTACCAACGACGACTAGGTTTTTAGCCAAGGTCGATTGCCTTTTCTTTCAATGTCTGTTTTGCCGAGATAAATTCAACACCAAATAAAAAATGTGGCAGGTGTGGGATCTATCACTGGCAGAATATATTTTGTATTACAGAACATTTTTTGTATACTATTATGGTTTGATTGCAGCGATAGCTCATTGGGGAGACCAACAGACCACAATGCAGAGGGTCTCGGCTTCGAACCCACGTCGCGCACCTCTGATTTTCGGAAGTTATATAACTTTTCGAAATTATGTGCGTATTGATTGACAATTATCGCTTGCTCCGGGCCTCGGAAAGCACGTTAAGCCATCGGTCCCGGCTGCCATGAACATCTATGGCAGTCGTTATTGAGATGTCAGTGCCCTCTAATATCCTGACACTGGTCTAGCCTTAGGGTATCGTTAGCCTTCGGGTTGCGGAGGTCAGATGGCAGTCGCTCCGTGTAAAAACTGATATCCAGTCAAATCCGGTTAGACTAGAAAGCCGACCCCAAGTGACTTGGGAATATATAAGGATAAGGAGAAGAATTGAATTTTGATTTGATTGTAACTAATCTGCTTATGGAGGATATTGATATAAACCGCTGCGACACAAAAAATATTTCGACACAAGAATAATTTTTGTGTCGCAGACGGTTTAATGTTCGTAAAGTACTTTATCCTAATTGGTAAGTCGTAATGGCGAGCGGTCTTCGTAGCCTGAGCGTTTGCAGCACAAGAAGTACTAGTCATGTGTGCTAGCTCAAAAACCGACTAAGTGCGAGTCGGACTCGCGCACGAAGGGTTCCGTACCATTATCTATAAAAACGGCAAAAAATCATGTCTGTTGTATGGGAGCCCCCCTTAAATATTAATTTTATTTTAATTATTTATTTTTAAACTCAATATTCTGTGAATATTTCAAGCGCCTACCTGTTGCCGTTATCAAAATCGAGCAAAACGAGCAAAAAAAATCACGTTTGATGTATGGGAGCCCCCTTAAATATTTATTTTATTCTGTTTTTTAGTATTTGTTGTTATAGCGGCAGCAGAAATACATTATCTGTGAAAATTTTAACTGTCTAACTATCACGGTTCATGAGATACAGCCTGGTGACTGACGGACAGACGGACGGACAGCGGCGTCTTAGTAATAGGGTCCCGTTTTACCCTTTGGGTACGGAACCCTAAAAAGGAGTCGCTGTGTTGCCAGCGCTAGGCAAAGTTGTATGTTCAAAGCAACTCATTATGAACGAAATACTTTTCTTTCTTCTAAAATCAAAGAATTGATAAGGATATTTGAACTAAACAAATTAGATATGAACTTAATACAGTCTATTCTATCTTATCCAAAGACTGAGATGGCAAAGATATTGTAGTCTTTGGCTGCTGTCATATACCAATATATATCTGAAATAAGATACAATAGGATTGGCGTGTCCGTGTGAACAAAAACCTTAATAATGTAATATGTATGTATTTACAAAAAAAAAAGTATATATGTATGTTTATCCGTCGTCTAGTACTCATAGTACAAGCTCTGCTTAGTTTGGGCTAGATGGTGTTGTGTGTATGTGGTAGAATATTATATTATTATTAATATAGATTTAAAACAATAGGCATCATCATAATAACGCGGCTGGAAACATTATTTACCACAGAAACATCTGATTTGGATTATCTGACATAAGGTGGAATAAATTTCCTCGGCGCTGATGCTCCAATGTCAGAGAAATCCTCTGGTTTACCGAAAACACCACAATATGTTTCTAATAGAAAACCTTTATTTTGTAACTCGGCAATCGAACAGGTAACCTCATTTCACTTGCACTGCTTAAATAACGGTGTAGAAAGATACATAGGTACACACTGACTATCTGACCCGGATACGAACAAATTAAACTATTTATGTCCCGAAATGGCGAAAATGTGCAGAGAAATACATATGAAAAGGAACGTAAGTGCTTAAATGATTCTGGCCGATGAATTTTCCTGTGGAGGACGGAAATTCTGCAGATAGCGAGTGTTAATGGTCGTTATGGTTCTGCGGGAGGGTATTTCCGTGTTCTTTTTGTTCCGTCTGGTCGAGCGCGCATTGTCAAGATCAATCATGGTGGAATTGATGATGCGTTTATATCACTGTTGCTGTTTTGTATTATAAATGTGAAAGTGAGTTTCTATGTTTGTTACGCCTTAACTATTCGATCGACCACTATGAAACTTTGCATACACGTTGTCAGGGATATAGACAAGGGCATATATGATACCGACCTTTCATCTAAAAAAAAAAGTAACAATTCCCGAGCGATAGAAAGCTGACAATATCGTCAAAATCTACATTTAAAGCTAATTAATTAGATAATGAATTCGCTATTAGTGTGTTGTTGTAAAATGTTTTATACAAATTTTTGTTGTAAAGTTATTTCGCATATACATCTAGTATATATATGCGAAATAACTTTATGCTGTCGTAATTATTGGAAACATATAGGAAATTTTAAAATGATACTCTAAGATAAAATTGTATTCGGTATAATAAGTACTTATATTATATTTTAAAGTAATAATGTAATAAGAATGTAATTAAATGGTAAATAATGTAATGTTAAATAAGTTAGTTTATTCCTTAATTATTATTTTTCTATAATAATGTATATTGAATAATTTATTAATACAAATCTGTAATGTCAAAACGAATTATTATTGTTAAAAGTTTTTTGTTATATATTTGTACGGTTCAGAGGCTAAACATGACTGTCATTGACATTTAATTTAACAACTTGCATGCAATATGTATGTATAGGTACTCATGTTATAACAAATAAAATGATCTTTATCTTTATATGGAATTATTACTGTATTACAATCTGTGATTACAATATTAGATTTACATATTATGTCATCATTATGTCAGAATAGTTGTCAGTGCTAGTGTTGCACATGCTATATTAATATGTAGTAATTAGGAGTTTGTTATGACCGTTGTTTCAATATTTATAAAGAGATTCGAGAGCTTGAGACTAAGGTTTTATCTTTTAAGCCGGCCAGCAAAAGTAATTTTTGCAAAGGAAAGAAAACAATAAATGTGAAAAAGTAAATTGAATAAGACAGCCGCAACTTATCTGTCCAAATCTGAAGTGAGCTATCTAAACATTGTAAGAATAGGCTGTGTAAAGAATATTCAAAACTAAAGAGCGAGTATGAATAACACTGGACAACAAAAAAATATATACTTTCTGCGGCATTAATTTTCGGTCAAAACCGGGCTCTGCTTTGCCATCCAGGAAGTAGGCGTAGTTTATGATAATAAAAATCATAATAATTTATTTGCAAACTAAATGCACATACATCAGGTCTTAAATATTTTATAATAGCTACATAAAACTTAATAAAATAGAAGGCAGAAGGGGAAGAGGAAGGCCAAGGAGGACGTTCATAGATCAAGTGAAAGAAAAGGTAAAAGTTACGTCGTATCAAGAAGTCAAAGCGCTGGCTGAAGATAGGACATTATGGAAGAGACTCCACCGACAAGAGCTTGGCTCTTAAATTGAAATTGACATAAAACTTAGCGGGCTGGTACAGCCATAGCAAAGTTGAGGGCGCTATAAAATAATTGACAAGCATATAAATATGAAACAGTGATAGTCTAGTGAGAGACCGTTGGACTGCCACGCAGAGGTAACTAGTTAGATACCAAGGCACGCCTGACTTTTCGAAGTTATCTGCGTAATATTTAGATAATTATTATCACTCGCTTTACCGGTGAAGTGAAACATTGTGCGGAAAACTACATGTCTAAAAAATATGTGATGTCTGCCAACTCGCACTGGGCCAGCGTGGTTGACTATGGCCTAACTATTCGCATACTGATAAGAGGCCCGTACCTAGCAGTGGAATATTTTAATACAGGGCTTATATATACATAAAATATAATAGCCATCAAGTAATTGCAAAGCCAATTTAGAGGGTAACAAGGTAATATTTTAATTACTAGGTCATCTAGTCTAATCTGGCTTGATTATTGAGCTTCGGATAGAGATTGCCTCACCATTACCGGCCGTTACCGGCTAGGCGCACGCCACTTGCATACTACGCTTGCATAGAGCGAATAATTATAATGTAAAACGTTTGAAAGGCCTGCAACATAGATTGGGGTATGATATCATATTTGTAAACTAAAACTACTAAAGGCTGTATGTATTATACATCAAATAAGCAGAAATATATTGAACGGAAGGCCAGGTTAAGAGCTCCTTGAACCGACGGGCGTTTATGAGGAATATGATGAAAGTGAATGAAGCCAGAGAAGTATGTCAGGATTGTAGCAAATGGAAATCCGTAGTCTCTGCCTACCCCTCTGGGAAACAGGCGTGAATCTATGTATGTATGTAATGAACGGATGGCGTATAAGGTTTAAGTGGTCGCCTTATCGCTGCTACTGCGTCAAGTGTAGTAGGTTTGATCTTGTGGAGGAACAGGGTGTGATGTCCCTTTAACACAAAGGGAGGATCCTCCGACCAGGCTGGTCAATCGTGCCTGGCGGGCCGCGGCCCGACGGTTACTGTCGGGAGCCTGTATATATACTTAGTCGCTGTGTAAATGTTACTTGTGCGATTCAGAATTGTATGACGTCATTTGAGCGCTTGTTGTATGTAGCGCCATCTGTTAGATGTAGGCGGAACTTCTTCGAGTGTGCGAGGTCGCCACAATCTTCACACGATGCAAAAAATGTGTAATTCACAAATAGTTGTTTTGGGTCTGGGTTTACTTTATGTTCGTTGTTTGAATGTTTGTAAAGTTCCCTGAGATACAAGAATAATTTCTAGTGTGAGAGTTATCTGTCAAAAACTAAATTGAATTGTTTATTAATAGACTATTATATTATGTTGTTTTACCCACATAATATTGGACCCTATTATCTATTAATATATGCAGATTCTATGCTGTTACTGAGAATTTTCTAACAGAAAAACGAAAGGAGATCGAAACAACGCAAATAAGGCAGTCTTGTAGGTACTTAGTATAAAAATAGCGAACATGGATAGTAGTCATATCAATATTTAATGAGGTTATACATTAATAATACGTGGGAACTATACGTAGATGTATTATTCTTTTACATACGCATGATCACGATGGCGAAGGGGTAGTCAGCGGTGTATCACATGTACCTACTTCTCACGCTGGGTTTAGACCTTTAGACATATTTTTTCATCTTCTAGCTAGCCCTTTTTCCAACTGTCGTGGGTCGATATCCTAATACGTCTTGCATATATTTTATCCAAGAAGCTACTATTGTCGTACCTTTATAACTCAAAGGAATAACGCTATCCTCAAATTAGACCGATGTCAGAATATTTTAGGATACTGAATTGTCGTACCGAATATCTACTGGTTGAGTCTGTCGGGAAACAATGCCAAGTAGGAAGAATAAGTATGTTACCTTTGTCTCTAAGTAAAAAATCTGCTATTTGATTTTGACAGCAGATCTTGGCGGGAAACTAAACACTTTTACTAATAAAATATTAGTATAGATTGTTATTTTTAAATTAAAAAGGGATATATTATGCAAGTTTCACCCATCTTAGACTTGACCGCGTCAACATTGGTTAGCTTAACGTATCGATTAGTTTTGTGGCTGATCCTGATCGGATGTATAGATATAGTGTTTTTTTATTTTGCTCGACATAATGACCACACTCCACCTGATGGTAAGTAGTCGTGTGGTCTAAGAGCAGTGGTCTCCACACCGCCCTCATAGCAGCCGAGGCGATGTTGAGGTCTCTACTTTGACGGCCTGAGAAGGTGCTTAAGTTAAGTTAGTATAGGTTTATATTTGCTTACCTTACATAATGTAGCTACCTACATTTATTTCTCAAGATATTTTCCCAAGCGTTTTCCTTCTTCCGTTCACGCCTTAAAGTTTGCCCAATTCTATTGTGGCACAGGAAATAGGTACAAACAAAGTCTTTATCTACATTAATCGCCATTTTGAATTCTGCGATATCTTGTCCGGGATTCATACCTAGTCATTTCTATTTTAAAACTTGTTTGAGTTCTCATCATTGTTAGAAGCGCTTATCAGAAATCTTTAGTCAAATTAGAGACTACTTTTTGTGAATGGTTTATGAAGTTTAAATACGCTAACAAGAGTTTTTAGTTAGCATCATATTTTTATTGTTATATTTCATAACACGGGCATTTAATAATGTTTAATATTACATTTTATATTGTATTTTAATGGCTGACTACAATACGTGCCGTTGGATGATAAGCGTTTAATGTATGGGCGTTTGCAACATCGGACTTTTCATTTACCGACTTCATCGATCGTGGTCACGGGTTGACTGGTGTGAGCTCAGCTATGCCTTCGTGAAGTGCGGGCTTCGGCAACAAACTTCACTTGGTTATTATTATTTACATTTGCATTTACGGTACATATAACTAACGACGTCCTAGAGAGTTGGCAACGATCGGTGTTTGGTGTGGTTCTATCTAGTGGATTGGTCCAGATACCTGCTAATACTCGACTACAGAAAACTTGTTGAATTGACGGATCTTTATAACTGCGACTTGTATAATGACCCTTGTAGGCTTTCCGTTTTGGTCTTGCCGATATAGGAACAACCAACTACAATTGGACTTGATGTATTTTTTTATTTCATCCGTGGCTCGTTTTAAATAATAAAGTAAACGCAACTATTATAGTTAAGTCTTATGTTGTCTCTTCAAGGGCACTATAAAATATTATGTCCATTTTGCCTGAAGAAGGCATAAAAATAAAAACATTACAACTAGCCACTCAGTGAAACCTAAAAAGCGCTGCTTAGATTGTGAAAGTCAATATAAAAGCCAACATTGTGTCTGTTGAGAGTGCACAATAGCGTGCAAATTGGACGAGTCTACGTCTGGAAATAACGATAACTAGGAATAATAGCTTGTTGCCTTTGCCTCTAAAAGCCAAAAAGAATTTCTTCCAATTGTCTATGACAACAGACAAATAAGCTCTTGGCGGAAAACTGAAGTCACTTTTTTACACAACGATTTTTCTTGTAACATAATATAAAGTATTGCTTTTGTATTAGTATACTTATCTAAATAGTTAGTTAAACAAACAAACTTATGCTTATATTATTAGGAAACCAAGGCAATAGTTTCGGTAAGTACCTAATATAATGTAATCTTTTAACAAAAATAAGGACCCCAATTCAGTAAACTTGCATTCAGTTCTTTACGATTTACGAAGCACAGTAGAACACGAACATGGACTTTGCAAATTACAACGCACAAGACGTTACACTTCCAGCCAATAAATTCACCCACCCCGGCCATTGAATTAATAGCTGACTTAGTTACACTGGAGGCCAATAAAAGGTTAACGCATTTAGACGCGTTGTCTTTGCGTTATTAATATTAAACGTGTACTCTACGTATAACCTTGTTATTTTGGCTCGGGATTTCCCGGGGCGTATATTTTTTAAACAAACCGTCATTTCGTAGAAATGATGATATTATGGTGGGCTGTGGTGTTAGGTTTCCTGTTGACTATTTTAACAGTTTAACAGTGACGTAATTATCTAGGTGAACAATGCAAAGATCCTTTTTCTCTTTTAATTTGTCGTCTTAGAATACGAGACATAATTAAAAATCCATTGTTTCTGGCCATCGGTGTACTGCTGCGACTCGATAGCTTAAAATATATGTTTATGTTAACTTTATAGGCCGTTTAATTACGAAGAAATTTACAAACATTAAGGTCACAAGAATACTTAGACTTGTGAGTGGACGTTAAATTTTTCTGACGAATTCCCTTTTAACCCGAAACATTCGACGCATTTATAAAAGCTCTATTGCTGTCCAAATAAAAGACTTCATTATAATATATACAGTGTTACTTTTGTTTCCGATATCTTATATTGTATTCCGTTGAACTCGGTATTGTATTTTGTTGTCGATGTTATATAAGTCCTCAGTCCTTAATATTGTAGTCGTTGATTGACGTTTTCATATAAAACAAACCTCTAGAAATACAATACTACCGCATAACTACTCTTGTGGAAATAACCCTCTTCTGATGTCCCGGGTTTGATCCCCAGTTATGGCCCGGAAATGTATTGGATAAATGGCTATACGCTCGTTCCGTAACACGTTTTTATGTAATATCGTTATCGACGATTGTTGGGGTAACGGTACTAACACTTCCAACCCCTTTCTGGGATTACAGATGTCACGGTAAATTGTTTTTGTCCTTTGGTTTCCTGCTAATAATAGAATAGGAAAGGTATTATCCAGGGTATCGATTCAATAGATCTGAAGCTCGTATAGCTTTAGGGAGTCGTCTATGGGCGATGAAAACACTTTATAGGAGGTATGTAAAATACGTTTGCAGGAGTGCCGAACTCTCACATATATCCAACCTTCACATTCGTTTTATGCTTTTTTAAATTCCAACAAGCGAGTATACATACGCTAATAAAACGGTTTACACACATAACATTAAGAGAGGCGTAGGTTTATTTGCCGTCTTTTAAAAAAGGCAATTGGTGGTCAAGTTGACCAAAGAGTCAATAATTTTAAAAGTTCGACGCCAGCGCCATCTTTCTAATAGTTTTATAAAAATTATAAACTATACCACCTACACTGTATATTTTACAGTACGCACAATGCGTCATAATCTAAATGTCTCTAACTCTTAACTAACATAAAACAAACAAACGTCGAATTCATTTTGCCCGCGGATGCCCGCCCTCCACCACAAAAATAGCTATCCCACCAGAAATGCGGATTTTCAAAATGCGTGAAAAATCACACACCGCCTTATAAACTACCTCCATGCAAAATATCACTCCAATCCGTTGCTCTATCGCTGCGTTAATAAACGAAAAACTAACCAACACTACCGCATTTAAAATATCAGTAATGATTACATTTTATCTTTCAAAGTGCTAAAGTGTTGCACATTATCTACGAGTACCTTTCTTTTACTCACTTAATTATTAAAATTAAACTACTATATACGGATTTTATCGCGTTGTTTATTTGACACTATTAATTATATTCACTTAATTATAACAAGTCTGTCGGTGATGACAATGGCTAATGAAGACGTTTTTACACATCATTATTTAAATTCGACTTACGACGAGACTCTTAGACCCATTCAATGGTAAATGTTATGTAGTGTATACTTAATACATGTGGGAGATTTTTTATGCTACTAAGGTGGTCATTTAAGAGTTATATTTAGGGGTGGCATGGCGGAGTTTTCTGCTTTAATCTGGGATTTTGTTTAATCTGGAACTGCTTGTCTGGTGAAGTAACTTTCACCCTACGGATGATTGTAGTTAAAAATCTTGTATTGCATTTCTGCGGTGATTAGAATTGCCAGACTGCAGTATACATATGCATATATGTATGAATCTGTATTTGTACACGTAAATCTATAATTATATTTGTATGATTAAGTTCATCTAGTGCTGAATTGTTTGTGAGTGAATGTTTGTTGAATGACCGCCGGGCAGTTGTTATAAAAATTTACCAAATTATCATAATGAGACTACCAATATAATAAAAAAGAGGTCAACGAGCGAATCAAAATTATTACTTTACATTAAAATTATATCAGCATACTCTTGTGTGAAATCATTAGCAGATATTCGAAATAAATGTAATAATTAATTGTGGCCACATTATTCTGGCTCGCAGTGTACCGTATTGACATTACTTAATTAATTGTATTGTTACTACTAATTATGTCATGTTTCGACCTTCTGGCCGCAATATATAATATTGTATTAATACATACACATTAGCTTATGCCCGCGGCGTCGCTCGCGTAAAAGTAGATTTACTAGGTTAAGATATGTTATAATAGTATATTATTATCAGACCTGTATTAAACTGTCCCACTGCTGGGCACGGGCCTCTTCTCAGTGTGAGAAGCGTGATGCCATATTGCACCACGCTGGCCCAATGCTAAAACTAAGCCAAATCTGACATACCTTTGTACGTGTAATATGCTTAAAACGGCAGTCCAAAGTTTCTTTTCACGTATTATTCTAAATATAAACTTTGCTAGCCGTTTCTGACCATTTACAACGGCCATGGTCACGAAGGGACTAGTTAATTCCAAATTATCAAGTGGTACATAAAAGTTTTGTTTCTAGATGTATAATAACTCGAAAGTCTGGGAGCTGAGAAACAGTCGTTGGCAACATTGACCACGGTGCCAGCTGTATTAGTATAGCTATAACTGCAGCGGTAGTGAATGCATGAGGTCTCGGGTTTGAATCCCGGGACAGACCAACAAACAGTTATTGAGTTTTTCTATTAAGAAATCTCAATAGCAGCCCAGAGTTAGAAAGTTGGCGATGTTAGACACCTCCGTGCCTCAGAAAGCATGTAAAGCCGTTGGTCCTGCGTCTCTCTCCGGTCGTGTCGGATTACCGCCCCATCGGATCATGAGAGTTAGGGAACAGAGAGTGCACTTGTGTTTACGCTCACGCTTGTGAACTATAATATTTCCGGCGCAGATGGCCAGTCTCCGTTAAGATTGGCCGCCATGACTGAAATTCGGCCTGGAGGAAATTTTTAGTACAGCTATAGAAATGTAATACGGATTACTCCTTATTCTAATAACATTATCCTCTATTATAAACGTCACGAATCATACAACGTCTTCTATACATTCATCACAAACGCCAACGCTATTCTCCGGAGCCTCCAAGCATGATTGATGACGCTCCTTGCTCCACCGATACATTTGTGGAACGACGTGCATTGACCGGCACTCGCCAGTCGCTCTAGTGATTTGAAATACGTTTGTTTGTTTGGCTCTTGTTTGGATAAGATTACACAGTGATTTAAATGAATGGTGTAGTCGGTAGTGTTTTGGGTACGATGTTCTTATGATGCAAAACTTTGTATGATACAAAAATAAACTTAACTTTTTAATCTTTATTAAAATTTATGCTTGAATGTGATTTAGGTAGTCGCATTTGCATTGCCAATGCGCCGAGTGTGGTACGTAGGTTTGATGTCCATACGACACAAATAATAGTGTGATGCAGTTGTTTTGAGAATGGTTAGTAATCTAATCTCTTTAATCTAATAGTAGATAATTTTTTTGCTAACAACGTTCACCAGTGGTGGTTAGCAAAAAAATGGTTTAAAGAAAGCAATTTAAAGGCCCTCACGATACAGGAATTGTTCAAAGAGTCGATAAGTCTTAAATAAAAAAAATATATACACGACATTGTACACTCGAGAATGACATGTCTATAAATATTTATGTACATTTTCTCCAGATATATTTAAGTTCTACGTAATAGGAAGTAAATCTACTGCTGTCCACTTGCCAAATTTCCAGACTCGTACTTTCACGTAATTCTCATAAACAGCGTGGCTATCTTTGTAATATAATGTAAAAATAATACACTTCTACCCTTCAGCGATAAGCACGTTTCTATGCATTCTAATATCTCACTAAACTTTATGTAGATACATGCAATTTTCCCGCGCAAACAAATAACTTTTGAAAATAGTTCTATAACAAGATGGCCGTTTGTTTACCCGTTGCGCTGCAGGCGCCACCTACCTTACCAGTTTATCAGCTATTCTAGTTCTATGCAAAGTGATACTAAATCGCCTTATAAACCACAACATTACCTCCCCTGGGTGTCGTATGACGCTTGCAAGAGATTATATCACGGAGGGTAAGCAGTTGTGTAGCTATGGTGATATTTAGCTGTGGTCGTTTAAACCCATGGGATTTGGGGTTGGAATTCCAACCCCAAGGCGAGGGCTGGTTGGTGTAACGTAATTAGCGTGATTGAATGTTATTAAGTCGCATTCTAACGAAAATAATGAGGTGTTATATGTTTAAAGAGTATCTTTTTGCGTTATCGTAGGTGCTAAAACGATGTATCGATTTTAATTCATTTATTTCTTGTTTTAAAACTGGTCCAATAAAAGTAAATATATGGAGAAAAGAAAAATAAATTAAGAGTATGACGAGAGGGTCTCATAATATTGTCTTCTGTTTACGCGAATGTTATTCATTGAAATTAAACTACTATATATGGATCATTCTACGTAAATAGAAACACCCATGATTAAATTATGTTCGGGTACTTTGAAATAACTACACTGGAACATTGAGACAACTACCATCTTAGTCTCCCCGTGACCATGTCTGCTGAAAAGCAACCGAAACGTCGAGGAAAGTGTAAACATAAATATAAATAGTATAATAGTTTTAATAATTGAAGCAGCTTAAAAATTAGTAAAGTTTAATGTTAATAGTAGTGTAACAGTTTTCAAAATTATGTAATAAAGTGTCAAATAAACAACGCGATACAATCCGTATAGGAATAGTAGCTTAATTTCAGAGAGGGTCTCATTCATTCAATCATTTAAAATAAGTCTTGACACAATTTATATTTTTAAGTCTTTGTATTTAACATGAATGTATAAAATGATGCTCTTTAACTAAATTATCACACTGTTAGACAGGCTCTTCTCAGTTTCAGAAGGGTTAGGCTATTATAGTCCATCCAGTAGGTATAGGCTATCCAGTGTATTATGGAGAACTCCCAGACATACAAGATTCCTCACGATGTCTCCTACTAAGATCATAGCTCCCGTCACGTCACAATTCCTAAGTTGATCCATTCCAAATGCTATAGTTGATGTGTCCCTGATTTTGATGGGTCGTAAACTAGATGGGATCGCAATCAATCTGTCCGTCTGTCCCTCAGGTCAAATCGTTTGATAGTAATCAATATGTCTGCTTATCTGTGAGTTAAAATGTTGATTTGTTCCGTTCTAATTCCAACAACAAATACTACTGGTATTTGTTTCCACCCATATTTATTTTCTACTAGCTAGCGACCCATCCCGGCTTTGCACGGGTAGTACCTACAAAACCTCAACAAATTATACACCTTCGCCTTCCCCATGAATCACTATGTCTATTGGTGAAAATCGTATGAAAATCCGTTCAGTAGTTTTTGAGTTTATCGCGAATAGACAGACAGACACAGCGTGAGACTTTTTAGAGTTCGATAAAACTCTTATACAACAGCTTCGTCCGTCCGTCCGTCTTTCTGTTATACAACTTTCAACTTAAGAACTGTAAGAGCTAGTGACTCGCGGTCAACGCCATTCGACTCAGCATAGTCGATATACCCCGACATGACTATGACCTTTGACCTCTGACCGTCACGTGATACCATTTTTTCGAACTCTAAGATTTACGGCAATTCATTGCCGTTTCTAACTTGCTTTAATAAAATGAAGTGATTCTAAACGGATACCACTTTTTAGGGTATCCATATGGAATAGAAAAAAATTACTACAATCAAATACAAACTAATATCACGTGGTATTAGAACGGTACTACTCAAAATGTTTGTGTGTGTGGATTGCACTTTGCAGGTAGGTATAATTAACGCATGTTAACTGCGCATATTTGCACCTGGTTGATGTAAAAAATACGTATTAGTAATGGTAATTTACATTGATACATATACATATATAATATGTAGTCTACATATTACGTTTAACTGCCTCCGTGGTGCAGCGGTAGTGAATGCGACTGCTGTGCATGAGGTCTCGGGTTCGAATCCCGGGTCGGGCTAACAAAAAGTTATTGGGTCTTTCTATTAAGAAATCTCAATAGCTGCCCGGATTTAGGAAGTTGGCGGTGTTAGACACCCCCGTGCCTCGGAAAGCACGTAAAGCCGTTGGTCCTAAACGCCTTAAAAACCTCCACTATCCTTAGTCATTACATGTTATAAAACAAAGTCGTACCACGTCTGTCTGTCTGTTCGCGATAAACTCAAAAACTACTAAACGGATTTTCATGCGGTTTTCACCAATAGACAGAGTGATTCATGAGTAAGATTTAGGCGGATAATTTTTTAAGGTTTTGTACTAGCCGTGCAAAGCTGGGTCGGGTTGCTTGTAATATTATAATTGCGAAAGTAAGTAAGCTCATAGCCAGTTGCACTCACTGATCGGTAAACGATTAGCGAGGTTAAGCAATGTTGGGTGCGGTCAGTCTATAGATGGGTGACCGCTTAGTGGTATTTCATATGAGCGTCTCCGTGCTTCGGAGGGCACGTAAAATGTCGGTCCCGGTTATTGTCAAATTGACAGCAGCCGTTAAGCCATGTCAGAGGCCTACGGGCGGCTTGAACAACTCTTGACAACAGGTTGGCCACTAACCACACGAAAAGAAGAAGACTTATACGCCTTAACTACAAGATCGATCCTCATGAAATTTCGCATACACGTCAGAAGAACAGAAAAAGACAGAGCAGCTTTCATCCAAAAAGACAGAGCAGCTTTCATCCAAAAAAGACAGAGCAGCTTTCATCCAAAAAAGACAGAGCAGCTTTCATCCAAAAAAGACAGAGCAGCTTTCATCCAAAAAAGACAGAGCAGCTTTCATCCAAAAAAGACAGAGCAGCTTTCATCCAAAAAAGACAGAGCAGCTTTCATCCAAAAAAGACAGAGCAGCTTTCATCCAAAAAAGACAGAGCAGCTTTCATCCAAAAAAGACAGAGCAGCTTTCATCCAAAAAAGACAGAGCAGCTTTCATCCAAAAAAGACAGAGCAGCTTTCATCCAAAAAGACAGAGCAGCTTTCATCCAAAAAAGACAGAGCAGCTTTCATCCAAAAAAGACAGAGCAGCTTTCATCCAAAAAAGACAGAGCAGCTTTCATCCAAAAAAGACAGAGCAGCTTTCATCCAAAAAAGACAGAGCAGCTTTCATCCAAAAAAGACAGAGCAGCTTTCATCCAAAAAAGACAGAGCAGCTTTCATCCAAAAAAGACAGAGCAGCTTTCATCCAAAAAAGACAGAGCAGCTTTCATCCAAAAAAGACAGAGCAGCTTTCATCCAAAAAAGACAGAGTAGCTTTCATCCAAAAAAAGTACTGTTACTAATCTAGTCTAACCTACATTTATGCAAGCGAAACTGCAGGCAGAATCTAGTTCGCAGAGATCTTTAAATACCTCCACAATAACCCATAATACTAAGTTGTATATTGCATAGACCTCGCGGCGTCGCGACAAATTATTATAAAACCAGAAACCGGAAAATCCGGCAAACCTAGTACAAATAAATTGTAGACAGACAGACAATCTGTCTATGGTGAGCGAAACTTGTCAACCATAAACAATTCGCCATTACGCGGAACGTGGTTTTAATTACCGCTCGTTCGGTATAATTACTTGTATTTGTAACTCTGTTCGTTATGACTGTTTCATTATCCCGTGGAGTGAGTGTGATGGCCGTTTGGGCAGTCCCGGGTTCGATTTGAAGGCTGGCAAAATACCGGCACAAAAGTTCTCAGTACGTTCTAGGCTGTCGCATTGGTCTTGGGACCGATTATGAACCCCGGCTTTGATTTACGGGATGTGTTACTGAGATTGAGTGTCGAAGAATACATCAATAATGGTCTAGTCCACCTTGTATGTTCGCATAAGTTTATTCTTGTTAGCCTTATGGCCACTCGGGTTCAAACAAAATCTTACTAGCTTTTTCTGAAGAAAAATCTCTGATGCACGGTGCCTAGCAGTGTATCAAATAATCGTCTAAAGCCTCTGTCCCTAAAGGTATCTATCGAGGTGTATTACGCCCTCTTTTTGACTGCCATGGTTTGAGGTCCCATATAATACGGGGCAACCTTATTACCGTCTACTGAGCAGTTCCGGACCCCATGCTGCTACTGAGATTTTTTTACAGAAATAGTCAATAACACTGACTTCATGCACGGCATCTTTCTTACGGCCATTGCTTCACCGACGTAGTCAAAGATAATTAACCCTTTTACGTAATTGGTGTACAATCATTACATATTCGAAAATATCGTCAAAATGAAACCGTATTCAAATTTTAGGTCGAAAAATATGAGGTGCTAACATCCCATAGTCACGTTTTAGGGCTCATCCATATACGACGTCACGTGTCACGCAAGGGAGCACAAGAATCATGCCAGCGTGACATGAATTTTAATGTCATAAAACAAATAACATGATTCATTTGTCGTCCGCCTACCTTGGGATATTGTTAATCACGTTCATTCAAAGGTCAAAGATGGATTTATACCCTGGAGGATTAAATGTAGGCCTCGTAATAATGGGTTTTCTGTGGGATAACATGGGATATACAACTGCACCTGTGGGGCTTGTGTTCATATGCTGTGATAACGATGTTGTTTGCGGGGCTGTGTAAGCTTAGATACATTCGTTCCAAGGTGTGTATAAAGAATCATTTTTATGAGTAAACTTTGGGCAAATATGTTTTGACGGCTTGGGTTGCGTCGTGGTAATGAATGAGATTGATGTACATGAGATCTCGGTTTTAATTTTCGTCTTAGGCAAAGTGAGGTTGGTTTTATGCCAGGAATTTTTAGTAGCAGCACGGAGCCTGGAACTATGCCCGGTAGATGTCAAGGCTCGTCCACTATTTATATTGTCTTTAAACCATGACTGACAAAATGTGGGTATAGATACACGTCTGCCTACACTGGGGGAATCAGATGTGAGACTATGTATCTATAAGTGTTGTATTTTTGGTCTGTCTTTAATTTAAGACTTTCATTTTACATGCCAAAGTAGGAGAGTATGTTAAAATGTTATTTTATGGATCACATACATACATAGAAATTGCTTACCATCAAGCGGACTAAATGATTGCAAACCTTCTTTTTTACATAAAAAAATTACATTAAGGACATACGTCCTTAATGTAATTTTTTTATGTGTGGTTTAAAGGTGTGATGATAAAAGGAGTTTGTTTGAATATACATTCAAACAAACTCCTTTTATCATCACACCTTTAAAGACTATTTAAGCAGACCATATAGATATGAACGCATTTATATTCTAACCACATTCTATTTAATAACACCAAACCGCATCAGGAAGCATATAAAACAATTTTTCGAACCATATTCATTGAAACCACCCTACCAAGCTTTATTTCGCTTTCAGCTGCTCACTTAAACATCACTTGAATCTCTGTTCGCACCATAAAAGCCCTTAACGTGAAGATATATAACGCTCTTCAAAGTTATCTACTTTCAAGTGTGATATCTGCTTGCTTCATAGGGGCAGATAAAACTCTACTATAGGACGTTCACACCGAGGTCACGGCTCTCTATATGGTTCCTTATTAAGAAGCAATTCAATGTATTGTTGATTAGATATGATATGTGTTATGAGGTTCTTTAACCTTATGGCTATGGTGTGTCTGTGTCGTAGAATAATTTGATAAACCAAATCCTTACGAAAATTTGGAAAGATTGGAATCTAAGACAGATTTTTGCAATCTTACGAGATGATGACAGAATTATTGTTTAAAGAACGCTTAAAAGGTGGTTTAGTGGTCGCCTTGCTACTGCATCTGCGCCGAGTGCTGTGGGTTCGAAGACCACACAGGACAATAGTTTGTGTGATGTGCAAATTGTTCTGAGCCTGGTGGATCTTTGTGTCCACTGTATGAGTGTTCGTAAAGATTCCCGCGACACAGGAATTACGCCTTCTTTGGAAGTTGTCTATTTGAAAATGATTCTATAGGATGTGATATACATATATCCTGTTATAAAAGCAGACAGGCTAATATGAATATTTTGCATTGTCCGATGCGCTAATTACCTAACGGTTATATTCCTTCTGGTTTTTGTTGTAGTTTACGAATTGATTCTAAGACAAGCAAATTAGTCTTCTTTAGTTTCTAATCCTCCTAAACAAACAAGGAATTTTGCAAAGACTCTAATATTTGCTTGAAGTTTCCAAAACGAATGTTTCCCCGATGCGAGATTAGATCATAAAGGCTTAAGAAACAAAGGCACTCCTTTTTGTGCCACTGTATTAAGAAAGTGGTTGCTACTAATTAAACTAAAATAAAACAACATCAATAAAATTCAAAAGCTGAGTTTCGAATTCCATACTCATATTTGATAAAGGCACTTAATTTTCGACTATTGGATCACAAACGCAATTTATAGTAATTCCTTTGTATTTGTATATAGACACTAAACGAACAAAACACTAATAGTCACAAAAACTAAAATGCGATACTAAGTAATTAACGTTTTAATTTTTGAAAGTGTCTCTACAACAATAGTGGCATTGTTCAAAAGATTCAAAGGACCGTCTTTGCTTTAGCACTTTTTTCTTTCATTAAAAACTTTCTGGGTCAGAAACTAGTATTAATTAGGTCTCGCTACAGTCTTCTTAGCCGTTCTTAATTACGGAGGCAAATTGTCCTACTCTTTCACATTAAGGAATTACTATTTGTTTCATCTCTTGCTTTTTTATATATCCAAGGTGGCAAAAAAGCAATCTGTCTGATGGTAAGCTGGTAAGCCAAAATGTTACCATAGCCTATGGACGTTTGCAGCAAGGTACGTATCACCAGATGCTAATTCTTGTTGCGTTACGAGTACAAGCGGATAATTTCTGGCCCTTCTACACCATTTTTGCAAGGAGCCTGTAAACTCTACCCACTGCTGGGACACATCACAACGTTATTTGGCTACGGTCTTCTATAGAGAACCCCAGGATTCCTTTCAGATTGCTCCGCGACTACAACAAGGATCGACCCGCCACAAGCACTGGCAGACCAACTGCGCTTTTTTTACTAGAGATGGAAATTTTACATAAGAGCAGTAATTGAGAATCATCGTAAATGGATTACAATTTGCTTGACTAGTGATTACTTTGTTGTTTCATTGACGTCATCGCATCAGCAATTCGTGATCGTATGAGTCTCACATTTCATTTCTAGGTCGCATAACGTTACCGACAGCCTTGTTGATTTGCCCGTTTTATTTTACATGTGACCTCTTGGGCAGTCCTGGATGAGGCATTATTGCTGGGTTGTGGGTGAAAGCAGCGCGAAGTGTGACCGTATGCCCGGTAGATTGTTATAGGCTCGTCCCTTTAACCTGGATCTTAAAACATGGTAAAATGGGAGTCATATGAGTGTAATTTACTTCAGCAGATACTGCTTCGGTGATAGGTATACCTACCAGGAGTAAGTCTATGTATTTATGTGTAAATTATAACACAGGAAAGGGACAATCCAGTTGGCAGAGCGAGGACAGGGTCTGACAAGATCGCAGGTTCAAGGCATGTTCCATAGATTGTCTTTATTCCTTTGTAATATTTTACATTCTCTCTTAGCATGGGAAATGCTTAATATAGCTGGGTAATTGAAACAGCCTGGCTGGTGTAGTATCTTCACACACAGAAGTTTGCAAGCTAGTGTTGTATCCTTGCGGTGAGTAGGAGAGGAGGACCTAAAGTGTTAGTGAGGGCCATGATGTTCCTTGTATCTTTAGCTTGCTGTACGGGCTCTGCTTTTTACATACACGCTTCCGCCCGAGTGATTGATTATGAGGTATGGGAAGCATTTAATGGCTAAGACTAACGACCTTTCAAAAAAGCTGCTCCGTCTGATGATAAGCGTTTATTGTAGTAATAGCTTACCAGCTAGCCCGTACACTTATATAATACGTGGAAAAATTTGTACCTATTCTAAAAAAAGTGGAGTTAATCTAAATAAATCTTTGAATGTAAAATAGTAAACAATATCCGTTTGTCATGTTATATCGGCAAAACATGCACGAAATAATATGAATGAACGATATGAACTAATCCACTAGCATAATCAACCAGTTATATATTAGGATATGCGTGCACGCAATTCATACAACACCACGTAATAAAACGTAGTTTATATCATAAAATGGCAGCCATATGAACCATGAATTTAACATAAATACTGACAAATCACCAGCAAACACTATTACTTTATTACCATTTAATATTCATGAGGCTAGCAATCACGCCTACGACATATTACGCAATGATACTGTAGACAACAACTGTATGACTACTACACGAAACTTTAAACATCATTCTGACGGAATAAAATGCGCGAAAAAAGAACATGGCCGGCGGAGTTTTCTATTTTGTATAAGTTTGACAATATACAGTGTTTACATAAAGTTTGTAAACATTTCGATGAGCCAGCGCTTGGTGGAGTTTATTCAGCCTAGTATAATAAGGTTGGGATCAGTCTTACGCTTTTTGTTTGTTCAATATAACTTCTTATTTATCGAAAGGAAAAAGTTCTAAGTGTGTGATTGTGATAGAAATATAAAAAGAAAAGTTGGAATTTCAAATACTTACTGTTCTGTTGTTGCTCGAATACTGAACAGACGTTTTCATAAATATGTTCTTAAACTTTTAAGTGAAGTAAATGCTTATGTTAATAATTTTATTTTAATATCAGCATTATTTTATAAACTGATCTACCCAGTCCCTTCTTAAAAGCAATAATTTCGCCTACTCCATGTTGTGCGTCGTGAATAAGAGAGGATTCAAACTTCTGATAAAGCAGTCATTGATGTATTAGGGTTTTTTAATATATCAATGAAAGTAGTCCATATTATGTTTGTTTTATATTTCCTATATAGGAACCAACAGACTGCAATACAGAGGATCTCGGGTTCGAACCCATGTCGCGCACCTCTGACTTTCGGAAGTTATATGACTTTTCGAAATTATGTGCTTATTGATTGACAATTATCGCCTGCTCCGTGCCTCGGAAAGCACGTTAAGCAGTTGGTCCCGGCTGCCATGAGCATCTATGGCACTCGTTATTGGGAGAGTGTCGACACAAAAGATCCCACTGGGTCGAAGTGTCGCCGGTCTGCACTAACTGGCCCCCACGCAAGATAAGATAAGATAAGATAGGTCGACACAAAAGATATAATATATATAATACGTAACGCAATCAGTTATATTATATGTAGTAAAGAGACGTATGTATTAACATATCAAATTAATAATGCGTGTCAAAAGAAAGATCCAAAAGCTGCCCAGAGCAAGACAAACAAATATAATATTATTCCACCACAGGTGCTATAAAGACATCGAGTCCACGTGTTGCGCCATTGACATGGATTAATTAAAGCGATATAGTTTATAGATAGCTATCACTTTCACTCTCGTGTTTTTTTGTATCTTCTTTGTTAAAACAGATACTCATCGGGGAAACATGCTACTTTATGCGGCAAGACTAAATTTTGGACGCCATTTTATATGATGGAAGTAACATAATAACATCTTCTATACGTTATAATATCATAGCTTGCGAGTTTGTTCACGACTTTGCGACTTCAGTTTGTTCACACTTAAACCGTGTGATAATTAATTTACAATTACTCGAAAAAGCGGTTTTAAAATCAAGATTTTAGCAGTCCAACAGTCCGCTATTAGATTTTTTTTAAATAAATTTTTCGCACTGTTAATAAATCCTGTGACACGGGGGACTTTACAAGTATACAATCAACGTAAACAAAAAACACCTAAAATCGGAACATTCGTGGTGACACAATTTTTTGTCCCGTGTTGTCCTCGAACTTATAAGTTATAACTAGAGATTGGAAATTCGGATGCATAACCTAAAGTTCAAGCGTTGGCTATTATGGAAAGCACTTTTTATCGACATTTACTACTATTTTCCATTTTTTTTTCTATGCATTTTCTGTATATGCAAAATAAATAAATATTTTGTAACATATCCTTAATAAATAAATAATACTGAGTTCGATAAAATATTTACTTTTATTAATGTTTTTCTTTACCACATCACCTTTTCCTTTACTCCCTACATACACATATACTTCAATGGGGAACTAAAATTTTATGTAAGCTAAATATATTTCCGACTGGTTAAGCAATCCCGGTAACCCGGGATTTTATTTTTAATAAAAATATTCTCATAGGCCGCTTTCTTAATACCTATATTAGCCGAAAATTAACTTTAGGTGAATATGCATCCGATTATCCGATCTCTAGTTAAAACGCTGCGCATGGCGCAGAGGCGACAGCGAGGCGACCTCCTAAACTGCAACGCTGTCCGTACAGTCAAACTATCAACTATCGCTGCTATATCATTCTTCGTACATTTCGCATCACAAATAAAAACAACATTCACGTCCTACTTATCAAAACATGTCAGAGATAGTGTATCGAATGTAAATTAGCCAGTGATACATGCGGTGCCTCGGGCAAGTATTCAATAACGGTCCCCCATACACATATACTGGTTACGTATACGACTAGATATGCCGTCTCTTTGAAGGAATATACATACAAATATTTCCCTTTTTCAATCTGATCGTGGATTGAAATGAAATCTGAATGTTTGGCTGCTTATGATTCAACGCAAGTTACTGAGGAAAAGGGTTGCTGTAATATTCGGAATATTTTTGCGGCATTGGCAGCTCGCTGTGGTTCTTGATTTAGTACAGCTGTTCATAAAATCTTTACAATTAAATAAAATTGAAGTGTCTGTTTGTAATGTAAAATAACAGCTTTTTACTAAATGCATATGAAAGTAAACAAAATTTTAATAAATAAAAAAATCAATTTTTGTCTGTCTGTCTGTTCCGGCTAATCCCTGAAACGACCGATTTTGACGCGACTTTCACTGTCAGATAGCTGATGTTATAAGGAGTACCTTGGGCTACTTTTATTTTAGAATTTTTGTTGTAAATTCCACGCAGAAGAAGTCGCGGTTAGTCCTAACTAATACGGTAAATGCGAATGTGAGTTTATTTGTTACGCTTTCACGGTTTAACTCCTCGACCGATCATAATGAAATTTCGCATACACGTCGTCAGGGGCGCAGAAGAGGACGTAGGCTACGTACCCTTCATCCAGATAAAGTACTGCAATCGAGGTAATAATATGCATTTCGTTAGTGGTTTCTATATACGATATGGGATACATGCGCAAGTTGAGGTACATGCCCGCTTGTATGCATCATGTAAACAAAAACGCAAGGCACCTAAGGCAAGGCGCGACGAATCCGTTTGACTCTCTCACGCATGTATCCTGCATGAGTAGCTTGCGCATGTAATTTGCTACTTGCATCATGAAATTCATGAAAGATATGCAGACATCGAAATGTTTAAAATTCGAACATAGTACTATTCGGTTTCAGACTAATTGAGCTAGAATCTCGCTCTCAATTATTGCAATTAAGCTTGTCGCAACGCCCATCACTTAATTTGTCTATTCATAGATGTAGAAACCGTAATTATTGCGAGGATGATTACACATAAATGGAGGATAAAATTTCAATCGTATTATGTACTACAAGGCTTAATGTAGACAGCTCGAGAGTAGTAGAGCCTCGCTGATTTCAGTATGAATGGGCCGGCTCGACCAGGAAAGGACTACCCTCTCCCAGAATATCGACGTGAAATAGCAGTTTTCCTACTGTTGTGTTTCGTTCAGTGAGTGAGAGTGCCGGAAGTCGAATCACCCTCTTTCGGGGTTCCCGCTCCTTCTCCTTCCCACTTCCTTTCCTAAAGGGTCAGCAACGCGCAAGTGATGCCTCTGGTTTTGCAGGCGTCTATAGCCTACGGTGACCACTTACCATCAGGTGGGCCGTATGCTTGTTTGCCACCTTAGTAGTATAAAAATAAAACTTTTTGTCATGAGATGAGTTTTTCGAAATATAAAAGAAGCGCCAGAGATAGTTTTATCGAATCTGCATGATTTTGATGATCGTTGTTTTAGTAAATCTATATCCAAAGCACCTAGCGTGGAATAAGGAAGCTTTCCGAATTTTTTTTGTAGGTACCCATGTACGTACTTTTTATTTATAGGTACTTTTAGACTAACTGGTGTTCGCCTAGTGGTCGTAAAATCATAATCAATATTGAGGAAAACATATACCTATTGACACCTTCCAAAATTTTTTCTACATTTACATTAGTGCGTTAATATATATAAACAAAAAACAATGAACTACGATTGGCAAACAGAGGAGACCAAGGTACTGTCTGCCTTTGCCAATTTATATATAGATAATATAAATGCGAAAGTTATTTCGTCTATTTTTACGTTTTCACAGTCAAACCTTTTTCACGATATTTAGTTTATGGGAGCTTGAATCCTGAGAAAAGGATTACGATCCTTTCAAACCCGTATTAAGTTGCGGATATCTATATTAATATTATAAAGAGGAAATATTTGTATTTTTATTTGTGGTAAATCAATTCAGAAATTATTGGACCAATTTTAACAGTTTTTCTCCATTAGACGCCTTATTTATCCAGAAATAAAACACACTACGGCGGATAGGCAGTGATATTATAAGGAGGTAAATTTGTTTGTTTATATCTAAAAAAGAATTCCTAAAACTCGTAAATTTATTCTTAAAATAACTTTTACTGATAGAAGGTGTAGCTTTGTTAAAGTTATTCAGATCGATGTTATCTATACTAATATTATAAAGCTGAAGAGTTTGTTTGTTTGTTTGTTTGTTTGTTTGCTTGAACGCGCTAATCTCAGGAACTACTGGTCCGATTTGAAAAATTCTTTCAGTGTTAGATAGCCCATTTATCGAGGAAGGAAGGACGCTAAGATCAATAGGAGCGGAGCACCAATGAAGAATGTTTCAAAATCGGAGGGTATTTTTTCCTTTTGAGAGCTTCCGCTGCGTGCGCTGCGTAAACAGTTAAAGTTTCGCAAAAATCATGTATGACAGAATTGTTCCTCTTTAAAAGTTCTAAAATAAAGTCCGCGACAGCATATGCTGTCGCGGACTTTATTTTAGACAAATTAAGTGATGGGCGTTGCGACAAGCTTAATTGCAATAATTGAGAGCGAGATTCTAGCTCAATTAGTCTGAAACCGAATAGTACTATGTTCGAATTTTAAACATTTCGATGTCTGCATATCTTTCATGAATTTCATGATGCAAGTAGCAAATTACATGCGCAAGCTACTCATGCAGGATACATGCGTGAGAGAGTCAAACGGATTCGTCGCGCCTTGCCTTAGGTGCCTTGCGTTTTTGTTTACATGATGCATACAAGCGGGCATGTACCTCAACTTGCGCATGTATCCCATATCGTATATAGAAACCACTAACGAAATGCATATTATTACCTCGATTGCAGTACTTTATCTGGATGAAGGGTACGTAGCCTACGTCCTCTTCTGCGCCCCTGACGACGTGTATGCGAAATTTCATTATGATCGGTCGAGGAGTTAAACCGTGAAAGCGTAACAAATAAACTCACATTCGCATTTACCGTATTAGTTAGGACTAACCGCGACTTCTTCTGCGTGGAATTTACAACAAAAATTCTAAAATAAAAGTAGCCCAAGGTACTCCTTATAACATCAGCTATCTGACAGTGAAAGTCGCGTCAAAATCGGTCGTTTCAGGGATTAGCCGGAACAGACAGACAGACAAAAATTGATTTTTTTATTTATTAAAATTTTGTTTACTTTCATATGCATTTAGTAAAAAGCTGTTATTTTACATTACAAACAGACACTTCAATTTTATTTAATTGTAAAGATTTTATGAACAGCTGTACTAAATCAAGAACCACAGCGAGCTGCCAATGCCGCAAAAATATTCCGAATATTACAGCAACCCTTTTCCTCAGTAACTTGCGTTGAATCATAAGCAGCCAAACATTCAGATTTCATTTCAATCCACGATCAGATTGAAAAAGGGAAATATTTGTATGTATATTCCTTCAAAGAGACGGCATATCTAGTCGTATACGTAACCAGTATATGTGTATGGGGGACCGTTATTGAATACTTGCCCGAGGCACCGCATGTATCACTGGCTAATTTACATTCGATACACTATCTCTGACATGTTTTGATAAGTAGGACGTGAATGTTGTTTTTATTTGTGATGCGAAATGTACGAAGAATGATATAGCAGCGATAGTTGATAGTTTGACTGTACGGACAGCGTTGCAGTTTAGGAGGTCGCCTCGCTGTCGCCTCTGCGCCATGCGCAGCGTTTTAACTAGAGATCGGATAATCGGATGCATATTCACCTAAAGTTAATTTTCGGCTAATATAGGTATTAAGAAAGCGGCCTATGAGAATATTTTTATTAAAAATAAAATCCCGGGTTACCGGGATTGCTTAACCAGTCGGAAATATATTTAGCTTACATAAAATTTTAGTTCCCCATTGAAGTATATGTGTATGTAGGGAGTAAAGGAAAAGGTGATGTGGTAAAGAAAAACATTAATAAAAGTAAATATTTTATCGAACTCAGTATTATTTATTTATTAAGGATATGTTACAAAATATTTATTTATTTTGCATATACAGAAAATGCATAGAAAAAAAAATGGAAAATAGTAGTAAATGTCGATAAAAAGTGCTTTCCATAATAGCCAACGCTTGAACTTTAGGTTATGCATCCGAATTTCCAATCTCTAGTTATAACTTATAAGTTCGAGGACAACACGGGACAAAAAATTGTGTCACCACGAATGTTCCGATTTTAGGTGTTTTTTGTTTACGTTGATTGTATACTTGTAAAGTCCCCCGTGTCACAGGATTTATTAACAGTGCGAAAAATTTATTTAAAAAAAATCTAATAGCGGACTGTTGGACTGCTAAAATCTTGATTTTAAAACCGCTTTTTCGAGTAATTGTAAATTAATTATCACACGGTTTAAGTGTGAACAAACTGAAGTCGCAAAGTCGTGAACAAACTCGCAAGCTATGATATTATAACGTATAGAAGATGTTATTATGTTACTTCCATCATATAAAATGGCGTCCAAAATTTAGTCTTGCCGCATAAAGTAGCATGTTTCCCCGATGAGTATCTGTTTTAACAAAGAAGATACAAAAAAACACGAGAGTGAAAGTGATAGCTATCTATAAACTATATCGCTTTAATTAATCCATGTCAATGGCGCAACACGTGGACTCGATGTCTTTATAGCACCTGTGGTGGAATAATATTATATTTGTTTGTCTTGCTCTGGGCAGCTTTTGGATCTTTCTTTTGACACGCATTATTAATTTGATATGTTAATACATACGTCTCTTTACTACATATAATATAACTGATTGCGTTACGTATTATATATATTATATCTTTTGTGTCGACCTATCTTATCTTATCTTATCTTGCGTGGGGGCCAGTTAGTGCAGACCGGCGACACTTCGACCCAGTGGGATCTTTTGTGTCGACACTCTCCCAATAACGAGTGCCATAGATGCTCATGGCAGCCGGGACCAACTGCTTAACGTGCTTTCCGAGGCACGGAGCAGGCGATAATTGTCAATCAATAAGCACATAATTTCGAAAAGTCATATAACTTCCGAAAGTCAGAGGTGCGCGACATGGGTTCGAACCCGAGATCCTCTGTATTGCAGTCTGTTGGTTCCTATATAGGAAATATAAAACAAACATAATATGGACTACTTTCATTGATATATTAAAAAACCCTAATACATCAATGACTGCTTTATCAGAAGTTTGAATCCTCTCTTATTCACGACGCACAACATGGAGTAGGCGAAATTATTGCTTTTAAGAAGGGACTGGGTAGATCAGTTTATAAAATAATGCTGATATTAAAATAAAATTATTAACATAAGCATTTACTTCACTTAAAAGTTTAAGAACATATTTATGAAAACGTCTGTTCAGTATTCGAGCAACAACAGAACAGTAAGTATTTGAAATTCCAACTTTTCTTTTTATATTTCTATCACAATCACACACTTAGAACTTTTTCCTTTCGATAAATAAGAAGTTATATTGAACAAACAAAAAGCGTAAGACTGATCCCAACCTTATTATACTAGGCTGAATAAACTCCACCAAGCGCTGGCTCATCGAAATGTTTACAAACTTTATGTAAACACTGTATATTGTCAAACTTATACAAAATAGAAAACTCCGCCGGCCATGTTCTTTTTTCGCGCATTTTATTCCGTCAGAATGATGTTTAAAGTTTCGTGTAGTAGTCATACAGTTGTTGTCTACAGTATCATTGCGTAATATGTCGTAGGCGTGATTGCTAGCCTCATGAATATTAAATGGTAATAAAGTAATAGTGTTTGCTGGTGATTTGTCAGTATTTATGTTAAATTCATGGTTCATATGGCTGCCATTTTATGATATAAACTACGTTTTATTACGTGGTGTTGTATGAATTGCGTGCACGCATATCCTAATATATAACTGGTTGATTATGCTAGTGGATTAGTTCATATCGTTCATTCATATTATTTCGTGCATGTTTTGCCGATATAACATGACAAACGGATATTGTTTACTATTTTACATTCAAAGATTTATTTAGATTAACTCCACTTTTTTTAGAATAGGTACAAATTTTTCCACGTATTATATAAGTGTACGGGCTAGCTGGTAAGCTATTACTACAATAAACGCTTATCATCAGACGGAGCAGCTTTTTTGAAAGGTCGTTAGTCTTAGCCATTAAATGCTTCCCATACCTCATAATCAATCACTCGGGCGGAAGCGTGTATGTAAAAAGCAGAGCCCGTACAGCAAGCTAAAGATACAAGGAACATCATGGCCCTCACTAACACTTTAGGTCCTCCTCTCCTACTCACCGCAAGGATACAACACTAGCTTGCAAACTTCTGTGTGTGAAGATACTACACCAGCCAGGCTGTTTCAATTACCCAGCTATATTAAGCATTTCCCATGCTAAGAGAGAATGTAAAATATTACAAAGGAATAAAGACAATCTATGGAACATGCCTTGAACCTGCGATCTTGTCAGACCCTGTCCTCGCTCTGCCAACTGGATTGTCCCTTTCCTGTGTTATAATTTACACATAAATACATAGACTTACTCCTGGTAGGTATACCTATCACCGAAGCAGTATCTGCTGAAGTAAATTACACTCATATGACTCCCATTTTACCATGTTTTAAGATCCAGGTTAAAGGGACGAGCCTATAACAATCTACCGGGCATACGGTCACACTTCGCGCTGCTTTCACCCACAACCCAGCAATAATGCCTCATCCAGGACTGCCCAAGAGGTCACATGTAAAATAAAACGGGCAAATCAACAAGGCTGTCGGTAACGTTATGCGACCTAGAAATGAAATGTGAGACTCATACGATCACGAATTGCTGATGCGATGACGTCAATGAAACAACAAAGTAATCACTAGTCAAGCAAATTGTAATCCATTTACGATGATTCTCAATTACTGCTCTTATGTAAAATTTCCATCTCTAGTAAAAAAAGCGCAGTTGGTCTGCCAGTGCTTGTGGCGGGTCGATCCTTGTTGTAGTCGCGGAGCAATCTGAAAGGAATCCTGGGGTTCTCTATAGAAGACCGTAGCCAAATAACGTTGTGATGTGTCCCAGCAGTGGGTAGAGTTTACAGGCTCCTTGCAAAAATGGTGTAGAAGGGCCAGAAATTATCCGCTTGTACTCGTAACGCAACAAGAATTAGCATCTGGTGATACGTACCTTGCTGCAAACGTCCATAGGCTATGGTAACATTTTGGCTTACCAGCTTACCATCAGACAGATTGCTTTTTTGCCACCTTGGATATATAAAAAAGCAAGAGATGAAACAAATAGTAATTCCTTAATGTGAAAGAGTAGGACAATTTGCCTCCGTAATTAAGAACGGCTAAGAAGACTGTAGCGAGACCTAATTAATACTAGTTTCTGACCCAGAAAGTTTTTAATGAAAGAAAAAAGTGCTAAAGCAAAGACGGTCCTTTGAATCTTTTGAACAATGCCACTATTGTTGTAGAGACACTTTCAAAAATTAAAACGTTAATTACTTAGTATCGCATTTTAGTTTTTGTGACTATTAGTGTTTTGTTCGTTTAGTGTCTATATACAAATACAAAGGAATTACTATAAATTGCGTTTGTGATCCAATAGTCGAAAATTAAGTGCCTTTATCAAATATGAGTATGGAATTCGAAACTCAGCTTTTGAATTTTATTGATGTTGTTTTATTTTAGTTTAATTAGTAGCAACCACTTTCTTAATACAGTGGCACAAAAAGGAGTGCCTTTGTTTCTTAAGCCTTTATGATCTAATCTCGCATCGGGGAAACATTCGTTTTGGAAACTTCAAGCAAATATTAGAGTCTTTGCAAAATTCCTTGTTTGTTTAGGAGGATTAGAAACTAAAGAAGACTAATTTGCTTGTCTTAGAATCAATTCGTAAACTACAACAAAAACCAGAAGGAATATAACCGTTAGGTAATTAGCGCATCGGACAATGCAAAATATTCATATTAGCCTGTCTGCTTTTATAACAGGATATATGTATATCACATCCTATAGAATCATTTTCAAATAGACAACTTCCAAAGAAGGCGTAATTCCTGTGTCGCGGGAATCTTTACGAACACTCATACAGTGGACACAAAGATCCACCAGGCTCAGAACAATTTGCACATCACACAAACTATTGTCCTGTGTGGTCTTCGAACCCACAGCACTCGGCGCAGATGCAGTAGCAAGGCGACCACTAAACCACCTTTTAAGCGTTCTTTAAACAATAATTCTGTCATCATCTCGTAAGATTGCAAAAATCTGTCTTAGATTCCAATCTTTCCAAATTTTCGTAAGGATTTGGTTTATCAAATTATTCTACGACACAGACACACCATAGCCATAAGGTTAAAGAACCTCATAACACATATCATATCTAATCAACAATACATTGAATTGCTTCTTAATAAGGAACCATATAGAGAGCCGTGACCTCGGTGTGAACGTCCTATAGTAGAGTTTTATCTGCCCCTATGAAGCAAGCAGATATCACACTTGAAAGTAGATAACTTTGAAGAGCGTTATATATCTTCACGTTAAGGGCTTTTATGGTGCGAACAGAGATTCAAGTGATGTTTAAGTGAGCAGCTGAAAGCGAAATAAAGCTTGGTAGGGTGGTTTCAATGAATATGGTTCGAAAAATTGTTTTATATGCTTCCTGATGCGGTTTGGTGTTATTAAATAGAATGTGGTTAGAATATAAATGCGTTCATATCTATATGGTCTGCTTAAATAGTCTTTAAAGGTGTGATGATAAAAGGAGTTTGTTTGAATGTATATTCAAACAAACTCCTTTTATCATCACACCTTTAAACCACACATAAAAAAATTACATTAAGGACGTATGTCCTTAATGTAATTTTTTTATGTAAAAAAGAAGGTTTGCAATCATTTAGTCCGCTTGATGGTAAGCAATTTCTATGTATGTATGTGATCCATAAAATAACATTTTAACATACTCTCCTACTTTGGCATGTAAAATGAAAGTCTTAAATTAAAGACAGACCAAAAATACAACACTTATAGATACATAGTCTCACATCTGATTCCCCCAGTGTAGGCAGACGTGTATCTATACCCACATTTTGTCAGTCATGGTTTAAAGACAATATAAATAGTGGACGAGCCTTGACATCTACCGGGCATAGTTCCAGGCTCCGTGCTGCTACTAAAAATTCCTGGCATAAAACCAACCTCACTTTGCCTAAGACGAAAATTAAAACCGAGATCTCATGTACATCAATCTCATTCATTACCACGACGCAACCCAAGCCGTCAAAACATATTTGCCCAAAGTTTACTCATAAAAATGATTCTTTATACACACCTTGGAACGAATGTATCTAAGCTTACACAGCCCCGCAAACAACATCGTTATCACAGCATATGAACACAAGCCCCACAGGTGCAGTTGTATATCCCATGTTATCCCACAGAAAACCCATTATTACGAGGCCTACATTTAATCCTCCAGGGTATAAATCCATCTTTGACCTTTGAATGAACGTGATTAACAATATCCCAAGGTAGGCGGACGACAAATGAATCATGTTATTTGTTTTATGACATTAAAATTCATGTCACGCTGGCATGATTCTTGTGCTCCCTTGCGTGACACGTGACGTCGTATATGGATGAGCCCTAAAACGTGACTATGGGATGTTAGCACCTCATATTTTTCGACCTAAAATTTGAATACGGTTTCATTTTGACGATATTTTCGAATATGTAATGATTGTACACCAATTACGTAAAAGGGTTAATTATCTTTGACTACGTCGGTGAAGCAATGGCCGTAAGAAAGATGCCGTGCATGAAGTCAGTGTTATTGACTATTTCTGTAAAAAAATCTCAGTAGCAGCATGGGGTCCGGAACTGCTCAGTAGACGGTAATAAGGTTGCCCCGTATTATATGGGACCTCAAACCATGGCAGTCAAAAAGAGGGCGTAATACACCTCGATAGATACCTTTAGGGACAGAGGCTTTAGACGATTATTTGATACACTGCTAGGCACCGTGCATCAGAGATTTTTCTTCAGAAAAAGCTAGTAAGATTTTGTTTGAACCCGAGTGGCCATAAGGCTAACAAGAATAAACTTATGCGAACATACAAGGTGGACTAGACCATTATTGATGTATTCTTCGACACTCAATCTCAGTAACACATCCCGTAAATCAAAGCCGGGGTTCATAATCGGTCCCAAGACCAATGCGACAGCCTAGAACGTACTGAGAACTTTTGTGCCGGTATTTTGCCAGCCTTCAAATCGAACCCGGGACTGCCCAAACGGCCATCACACTCACTCCACGGGATAATGAAACAGTCATAACGAACAGAGTTACAAATACAAGTAATTATACCGAACGAGCGGTAATTAAAACCACGTTCCGCGTAATGGCGAATTGTTTATGGTTGACAAGTTTCGCTCACCATAGACAGATTGTCTGTCTGTCTACAATTTATTTGTACTAGGTTTGCCGGATTTTCCGGTTTCTGGTTTTATAATAATTTGTCGCGACGCCGCGAGGTCTATGCAATATACAACTTAGTATTATGGGTTATTGTGGAGGTATTTAAAGATCTCTGCGAACTAGATTCTGCCTGCAGTTTCGCTTGCATAAATGTAGGTTAGACTAGATTAGTAACAGTACTTTTTTTGGATGAAAGCTACTCTGTCTTTTTTGGATGAAAGCTGCTCTGTCTTTTTTGGATGAAAGCTGCTCTGTCTTTTTTGGATGAAAGCTGCTCTGTCTTTTTTGGATGAAAGCTGCTCTGTCTTTTTTGGATGAAAGCTGCTCTGTCTTTTTTGGATGAAAGCTGCTCTGTCTTTTTTGGATGAAAGCTGCTCTGTCTTTTTTGGATGAAAGCTGCTCTGTCTTTTTTGGATGAAAGCTGCTCTGTCTTTTTTGGATGAAAGCTGCTCTGTCTTTTTTGGATGAAAGCTGCTCTGTCTTTTTGGATGAAAGCTGCTCTGTCTTTTTTGGATGAAAGCTGCTCTGTCTTTTTTGGATGAAAGCTGCTCTGTCTTTTTTGGATGAAAGCTGCTCTGTCTTTTTTGGATGAAAGCTGCTCTGTCTTTTTTGGATGAAAGCTGCTCTGTCTTTTTTGGATGAAAGCTGCTCTGTCTTTTTTGGATGAAAGCTGCTCTGTCTTTTTTGGATGAAAGCTGCTCTGTCTTTTTTGGATGAAAGCTGCTCTGTCTTTTTTGGATGAAAGCTGCTCTGTCTTTTTTGGATGAAAGCTGCTCTGTCTTTTTGGATGAAAGCTGCTCTGTCTTTTTCTGTTCTTCTGACGTGTATGCGAAATTTCATGAGGATCGATCTTGTAGTTAAGGCGTATAAGTCTTCTTCTTTTCGTGTGGTTAGTGGCCAACCTGTTGTCAAGAGTTGTTCAAGCCGCCCGTAGGCCTCTGACATGGCTTAACGGCTGCTGTCAATTTGACAATAACCGGGACCGACATTTTACGTGCCCTCCGAAGCACGGAGACGCTCATATGAAATACCACTAAGCGGTCACCCATCTATAGACTGACCGCACCCAACATTGCTTAACCTCGCTAATCGTTTACCGATCAGTGAGTGCAACTGGCTATGAGCTTACTTACTTTCGCAATTATAATATTACAAGCAACCCGACCCAGCTTTGCACGGCTAGTACAAAACCTTAAAAAATTATCCGCCTAAATCTTACTCATGAATCACTCTGTCTATTGGTGAAAACCGCATGAAAATCCGTTTAGTAGTTTTTGAGTTTATCGCGAACAGACAGACAGACGTGGTACGACTTTGTTTTATAACATGTAATGACTAAGGATAGTGGAGGTTTTTAAGGCGTTTAGGACCAACGGCTTTACGTGCTTTCCGAGGCACGGGGGTGTCTAACACCGCCAACTTCCTAAATCCGGGCAGCTATTGAGATTTCTTAATAGAAAGACCCAATAACTTTTTGTTAGCCCGACCCGGGATTCGAACCCGAGACCTCATGCACAGCAGTCGCATTCACTACCGCTGCACCACGGAGGCAGTTAAACGTAATATGTAGACTACATATTATATATGTATATGTATCAATGTAAATTACCATTACTAATACGTATTTTTTACATCAACCAGGTGCAAATATGCGCAGTTAACATGCGTTAATTATACCTACCTGCAAAGTGCAATCCACACACACAAACATTTTGAGTAGTACCGTTCTAATACCACGTGATATTAGTTTGTATTTGATTGTAGTAATTTTTTTCTATTCCATATGGATACCCTAAAAAGTGGTATCCGTTTAGAATCACTTCATTTTATTAAAGCAAGTTAGAAACGGCAATGAATTGCCGTAAATCTTAGAGTTCGAAAAAATGGTATCACGTGACGGTCAGAGGTCAAAGGTCATAGTCATGTCGGGGTATATCGACTATGCTGAGTCGAATGGCGTTGACCGCGAGTCAACCTTAAAAGCCAACCTTAAAAGATAGACATATGTCTATCTTTTAAGGTTGGCTCACTATAACCATTTTTATGCTAACCAAATTTGTTCTAAAATAATGCATTATTTGCGAAGGTATTATTATAAACATGATATTAATCCTTATCCAAATAAATACGTTATTCGTCACAAGTATTTAATTTAAAACAAAATTGCCCCTTAAATAATTCGATTTCAATGAATATCTTAGGAGATATCGCAGTTTTAAAATAACATTGCAGCAAAATAATTACCCATTACAGACATAGTACAAACGATGTTTCTCCTGGTTTATTCTGCGTGATTACTACTGGTTCGATTTGAAAAATTCCTTTAGTGTTCGATAGCCTATTTATCGAGGAAGGCTATAGGCTATATAACATCACGCTACGACCCACGGGGGCGGCGCAGTAACGATAAACGCGGGTGAAACCGCGGGAACATCTAGTTCAGGGATAAAATGTGTTTGAATAGTCCGACATAACCCCTCCGCCCCCCCCCGCAAAGGGGTATGTGTCAACGCATTCGAAAAAAAAGATTCGGCTCTCTCGTTCAATTCTCGGATCAGGCAGGCTTTTGAGGCTTTCTGTCAAGAAATTCTCAGCACGCAGTCAGGACCAGGTAGACGGCAAAGGCTTTCCTATTACCAGTAAATAATATAAAAAAACTAGCGGAATATATAAAATATCCCTGCCTAGGTTTTCGGAGATCAATCGTAGGACTATGTAAATTCTAACCACATATCACGCAAACAGATCACATAAGCTACCACTAAACAAAAAGAACCACCTCCATTTAAAATGCGATATCAAAATAATTAATGACAATGGGCGACATTAAAGGCATGCGCCATATACTACGTTGGGTAGTGACGTGCCGATAGCATGTCACGCGTCACGCGTCACGCTACGCGGACCACGGCACATCGATCAATCGATAGCGTGATTAATGTACTCGACGATAGAGCTGGCGTCCCGCACACGACCGCCGTGCACCGTGCCGGGTGGGTAATAGCGTGAACTGGGTAATTAATGGACTGCTTAGGAGCAGATGCGTGTTTCAAAATCTGGGTGCCTTTTTTTGTGTGTGCGTTTGTTTTGTCACGCTGCGGTTGTATTGCGAGTGTTGATCACGCATGTGACAAAAATTTGCCGACATTGGGCGTTCTCTGTGTTCGTTGTTTGTATGTTGGTAGTCCCCCACGATTTAAATATGATACCTAGGAAGGTACTAGTTTGAGGTTTTATTTTGCTAGTAGGTATTGTTGACTTGTTGATAGCTCCTTAGGAGTGGGCTCATATCGGCAATGCAATGTATTGGTGTTAAACCCACAATTATTAATCATGGAGCATTTGTCGTTTTTTTAATAATAAAAAGCAATGAGAATAATATTTTAGCTCACTCAAAGCATCCATAGCAATAATATATATTTTTTAATAATGAATAAGTACTTCTTTTAACATTTATCCATCTAAAATCTTCTCATATATCCTCGAAGGGTAGTCACTAGATAGACGTATATAAAAGACAACTGGTGAAATGTGGATATAATACACGTCTGCTCGGCCTTTCGAGGTTTAATACACACTGTACAACCCCGAAAGGCCTCTATACTCACGCTTGTATAAAAGGAATCTAAACGATTTTGAATAAGTCTTATCCAAACATCTCATTAACTAATAAGATCAAAGGTTTGGTCTGACGACAAACAACTTTTAATTTGTCGCCCTTAGGTTTTCTAGCTTAACTTATTTGCGGTATGCAACATAAAACTTAAAATACAACGTTCAAATACATTCAAATTACGTTATAAAATTGAAAAAATCATCAAAGCCTGGGCTGGGTTAAATAAAACGCATTTTGCTTAATTCGGTTAACGTTTGCTATTTAAATTTTAAAATATCTAGTTATTTGCTAAGCTATTCTGAAGTTATTAAAACTCTCCGTGGGTCGGTCGGCGCTTATTTCAGTCTATTATTATTATTAGCGTACCTAAACTTAACCGTTTAAGTACCCAAACAAGGGTACCTACTTTATGTTTTTGAACGAAACTAAACTTGGTAATTTGCTTTTGTAAAGTTTTTTTTGTGTACAAAAGAAAATAACAAGATATTGTTTATGGTTGGAAGCTCTTAGAAAAGTTTGGTGAAGGTAATGTTATTAAAAAGGTATGTTTACGAAATATATAGTGAAATATGTGGCAGAGTGATAGCTGTTTCGATAATTCAATAGTGATATCTTGCGCCAGTGTTGATAGTCAAAACGAAGCTCTAAAGTTAGCTTCGTTTTGGTTCGAGGAGAGATGTTTTACTGAATCAAGAAAAATAAAAAAGTAGTCTAGAAGAGAAGACTCGCGATCAGGTCAGGCATTTAGATCTGAGCTCTTTTGTCGGCAACACCGTCAACTCTTGGCATCGTTTGTTAGTACCGAACTTGGCCCATTTTTACATATTTTTTTTATACAACTAAGGTGGCAAACAAGCATACGGGCCCACCTGATGGTAAGTGGTCACTGTAGCCTATGGACGCCTGCAATACCAGAGGCATTACTTGCGCGTTGCTGACCCTTTAGGAAAGGAAGTGGGAAGGAGAAGGAGCAGGAAGTGAGAAAGGGGGTGATTGGGCCTCCGGTTTTATGTTTTCTCTAGATTTTGCCCACGGCTTCGTTAGCATAAGTGTAGGTTAGGTTAGTATCAGTACTTTTTTCTGGACAAAAGGTACCTTGATATCCTATTCTGTACCCCTGACACCGTCTATACGAAATTTAATGATGATCGGTCGAGTTTTTAAGGCGTGAAAGCGTAACAAACAAACTCATATTCGCATTTATAATATTAGTTTGGATAATATGAGTGACTCACGTAATTGACTTCCTGTGAAAACTGTCACCAGGACGAAGTATCAGGCAAAGGTTAATTTAAAAATAAATGGTTAGATGTATGAAAAACTTATTGCTTTTTCCCAACAAAATGGCAAACCTAGTAATTTACGCAAATATAATTGATTTAGCTACCCATATCAACTTTACTTTGACTTTTCGTTAAACACACATAGGCCCAGTGTATACGAGGGTAGCTAATATTTTTCACAAAACCCTTTTCAATTTAGTACGTAACGGAAAATATTTTTTGTTATATTCGCCAATCAATCGAGACTCACACGGTTGAAGGCGAACACGATCAATCAGTTCGTATCTGCCCTACGACACACGACACGACGGCGTGACGACCACGGAATAAGAAGAAGACGGACCGATGGATATGGCTTTAAACTTTACTAGAACGGGAACATTACATGTTTTATTTAACTTACTCGTATTAAGTCGCCGCGGTACACCGGCGGCCAGGCCCAATAGGTTTTCAACTGTCTGGTTTTCCAACAATTGAAATGTTAATCTTTAAAGTGGTCGTGACAACGGATGATCCGCTAAAATCAGTTATATACATATACTAGCTGTCCCGCGCAACTTCGTCTGCTTCACATCAGATAATTTATGCCCGTTTAACAAAAACTATTAGGAGTCCATAGCGGACAAACAACGTAACACGTAATTTATATATATTAAGATGATAGATAGAGAGTGTTAAGAGAGATGGTTATCTAAAAACTATAGTGCTTTAGTTCCTTGTTCTTGACGCTCTGTTTTACCGAACTGATTGCTGAAGTGCTACAATTGGGTAAAGACATTCATGGTTAGCAATAAAAAGAGAAAATTGAATAAATAGCGTTTTTGATATGACAGATTTTAAGATTATCATTTACCACTTATCTATCAAATTACAATTCGTCGCTAAATGCCGCTGTTTATGCTATTAATCAAAATTGTATGTACTGTATTTCTTTTATTATAGATCGACTTTCTCATGGCGTCTGATATACACTTGACTCGTAGTACTTGCATGGCATATGTATGCCACTGCCTTTGTGTTCCCTATTCCATGTTTCCCGCGCTTTTCTGTTTCATTTGACAGCTGACTGTTAAATGACCACAGAGAAAATGCTCTCAACAATTTAATATGTCAAATGAGGTTGGAGGGAAATAAATGTTGGTTCCTTTGTTAGCTGAGCGTTTGAAGAAAAAATTAAGAGGGATTTTAATGGGCGTTTTAATTTTCCTTCTTACCTTTTGGCGCATGCCCTTATTGTTAAACTTGACTTGGTTCATAAATAACGTTTTTTATTGTAAAGAATTTTCGATTGTTCTTTTTATGTTACGACTATTTTTTGTTTTGTTTGAAACAGGGTTCGAAGAACTTTTTAGGTGTTGCCATACATCAGTATGATTTGTTGTTGATGTGGTTATTAGCTCGTAAGTCTAGTGGCGTTAGGGGCGTTTGATGACCATAAGGTGCCGGGTTCAGCAGTGTGTTCTTCTATCAGTATAGAGTTTTTAATACGCGTTTTATGTTGTGGGATCCAAACATAACTGTTGTATTGTCTGTTAGAAAATACTTAAAAGCAGCAAGGAGTCATAAATTTCTCGCGGTTGATGGTAATCAAATAATCTTTTTTTAAGACATATTTCCTGTGGTACTTAACAAACAATCAAACAAAGAATATTTAGGTATATATATATATTATGAATTGAAAAACGATTGAGGACCACATACATTTTTGTCCTGTTTGGAGCTCAAACTTGCAGTACTCAAAGTAATGACGAGACAACCACTGAAACCATTGCACCATCTGTGCTGTTGAACGCGCTAATCTCAGGAACTACTGGTTCGAATTGAAAAAATCTTTTAGTGGTGGATAGCCTATTTATCTAGGAAGGCTATAGCCTATATAACATCACGCTACGACCTACGGGGACGGCGCAGTAACGATAAACGTGGGTGGAACCGCGGAAACATCTAGTTTATTATATAAGACCTAGATAACGCTGAGACAACGTGATATAAGACAGCTCTGCCTTAAAGTTTCGGGAATATAATGGTTCTTAGCCTTGTTTAATGTTAGATAATTAAGAACGGTAATAATATCTATTATTTTATTCGTTCATTTTATTTCAGAATTAGTCCGCTATTCTTCTCAAGTAACACTTAAAGCCGAGCATAACATAAGCAGTAGGTATTATCTGTGGCTTTAAAAGAAAGTGTTCGTTGGCATAACATTATGGCGTCGTTACGAAACATAGACAATGGCGGGAAAAATATAAAACGTAACCGTCACGGGTCAGCTCAATCAAATTAGAGAATAATCTCTTTATTTATTTAACATACTTGTGCTTCTAAATATTTCACAATTCGTGCTTCAAACATTTGAATTGTGTTTGATAACATAACATTTGGGTTTTGTGATCCGAAACCATTTTATTGTTGTCTTTTACGTAAGATGGCCACGTTATTATGTGAAACAATTCTGTATTTACTTTTGAAAATAATTCAGTTTGGAATTGCAGTTTTGTAATGTGTGCAATTCGCAACGTAATAGACAATAGAGCAGAAACGTTTCAGAGCGATTCTGAAGCGGTAACTATGAACTAACAGCGAGGTTGCATTTATTTTCTTGCTACAGTATAATAAATAAACTTAACTAATATTATTAATGTGAATATAAGGTTTTGTGTTTGTTACGTTTTTACGCCATAACTACTAGACCGAACATCATGAAATTTCGCATACACATTGTCAGGGGTACAGGAATGGACATAGGATCCCTCGTTACCTTTAATGCAGAAAAAATTACAGTTTCCGAGCGAAGCTGTGGGCAAATCTACTTTGGCTATAAAGCATACGGAATGCCTAATGTTAGTTGTTGCCAAAAGTAGACTACCCTCGTAAAAGGACAAAGGTAAAAAGAATATATAATTGTGTTTTTGCTTGTGACAGCATACTGCTTCTAAGAACTCTGTAAACCTTATCGCTAAGAATTTGGCTTCGATCATCTGTAGGACAGGGCGTGGTTTGAGTGGAAACACGGCTGTATAATATATTGTCTTCTGTTTACGCAAATGTTATTCATTGAAATTAAACTACTATATACGGATTGTAATAAAGTGTCAAATAAACAACGCGATAAAATCCGTATATAGTAGTTTAATTTCAACGGCTGTATAAATTATACATACTGTTTAAATTGAAGGCTATTAAATTTAATTTAATTGACGTGTTAGTTTGACTTGTTGACATAAGTACAGTAAGCTGTCAAGACGGCAACTCCCAAACTTACCAATAATAGGAATAAGACTTAGGAATACCACACCTAGTTTCTTTAAACTTTTTATCTATTTATTTTGCTCAATTTTAATTTACATGTATAAAGGCAACAATCATAATATTATACAACTTAACTAATAATAACAAACTACTTATAAGTAAAACAAAATAAAAAGGCACAAAATATTGTAAATTTGTTTTTTCAATCTTAACTATAATTCTTCTAACCGCAATTAAAGTATTCTTTTCTGCTATGTCAGGCAGTAATTCTTAATATAAATTTAGGCGTCGCGTCGGTGTAGGGAGACGAAGTCATAAGCGGTGTAGTTTATAGGGGGCTTATGAAGTCCTGCTCCATAGAATTTCATGTTAATCGCTAGCAATAATTTCAATTTAACGAGTTATGATTTGAAAAGATGCTGGCTTAGAGGAAAAATACCTGGAACTAACCTATTCAAAGTACAGGAGAAGCGTCATTATGTATTCTTAAAATTTTACGGTTGGTTTACGTCGAGAATATCAATATTTTCACGTAGCTCCATATCCCTTACGTTTTCTTTTTTTGAAGGGATACTGTATTTATTTATCTATGGTATTCTTTTTTGGCGCGTAAGCTAAATTTTTGATCGTACCTTTACAAGTTTGATATAAAACACGTACGGCTGCCTGTTGGTAATTTTTCTGTTCTTTTTTGTTGAATGCTTGAGCGGTACTTTTGTATTATACAATGTAACTGATTATTTAACAGCTATCTCACTGGTTCAGTGGTTTCAGTGTTACCACTTCTGTGTCGATCGTGAAGTACCGGTTTTGATTTCCGGGTTGGTTACAGTGTTAGTTTTTCTTTAGGTATTTGGCTGAAGGAGATTTTGATATGGTTTTACTTTGCTTAAAATATCTTTATAATAAACTCAATCATATATTGTTTGCGTCAGTAATCTGTCGACCTTAGCATCGGTCGTAAGCGTAAGCACATGCGTGATTTTCTCGTTCCTTTTATCTTATCCTTAATTCATTTTCTTTGGAGCGGCTACGCGCAAGACATGCATCTAGGCTGGTGATATGATGGTGAGAAAAGGGTTAGGCCATAGTCCATATAGTGCGAGTTGGCAGACTTCGCACGTTTTTCTCTCTAACTCTTAGACGTCCATATTTCATCACGACTCTTTCATTCGTCGTTAAGGCGAGGATTTCCGAGCGCTCAAAGGTTTTGGGCCCCCCCGCTTCACCGGTCCGCGCGTACGCCGACGTCCATAATTACGATGAGTCGGGCGCTATGCTACTCGCGAGTGCCGATGACGTAGGTAGGGTGGTGGCACCAATTATCGGCCGTGTCAACTTTTTTTGAACTTTGACTGCTTGTAATTTTTACGTTAATAGCTTAATTTGCTTTCTTGCAATGCCTTTAGTGCATTCTTCATAGGCGTGATAGTGATAGATAATACGATAATAATATTATTAAGTGTCCATGAAAACTACGTAAATATAACAATCAAACCGTATTTCATGTTTGGTAATAGTGTGGTAATAGTCAATAGGATTATTGAATACTAGCTTCTGCCCGCGACTTCGTCCGCGTGGAATAGTTAGAACTTGTCAAAGTTGCGTGGCTTGGGATTGAACTCGATACCTCTGCGTGGTAGACTAATTCTCTTCCACTAAGCTGTCGCTGTATAACATTTATATGTATAAAAAGTTAAAACTTATTTCATTGGAACAACTGAGCAGCATACATTATATATTTTCAAGAAACATGCAAGCTTTTTGATACAATAAAAGGCAACATTTCTGCATCAATTTAGTTGCCAGTCCACAAGGCTATATTTTATATCAGCTGTGGAAAGCTGACGTTTCTGGATAAATAATACAATATGTAACCTTCTCTTTGACTCGATTGGGTATAGGTAACATGCAACGAATAGGGTTGTTTATGAATAGTAAATTATCATACGTTTTGGAGTTGTTACTTGTCATATTCTGGGTGCCTAGTGCGAGTTGTTTTTACGATAACGCGATGGAAACGTTTATCGCGTTTGGCTCTCTGATTGGAGCTTGGCGCGGGCCAATCGAAGCGCCGAACGTCATAAACGTGTCGATCGCGTTAACGTAAAACTAACGCGCGCTAGGCACTCAGATATTAATAACTCGTTTGGCAAAGTTATCTGATTCTTCCTGATGGTAAGTAGTTACTGTCTACTACTGACTTGTAAAAGTGGGTAGTAGTAGTAAGTAGTAGCGTTAGGAACTTAAAAGATATATTTTAGTGCTAACCTTTTACTGTAGGTACAAGTACTTAGCCAAAATGGATTAATGTCGTTATTTATTTTATGAAATTAAAATAATAATTAGAGACTAAGGGCTAAGATAAATAATTTGTATATATCATCGTCGTCATATTAAATCTGACTAGATGTGCCCGCGGTTATACTCGCGTTTATGGTTACTGCGCGGCCCCCGTGGGTCGTAGCGTGATGTTATATAGCCTCGATAAATAGGCTATCTAATACTAAAACAATTTTTCTAATCGAACCAGTAGTTCCTGAGATTAGTGCGTTCAAACAAACAAACAAACTCTTCAGCTTTATTATAATGTTAGTATAGATTATGTCCGACTGGAGAAATATCTAAAATATTAATTTTATACAATATAGGTACTAACCTTACAATATTTGGTAAAACTGCGTATCAGATAATATATTTAAAATCTATAAGATTTATATGTTGAATCTTAAATAAATTACTTTTGCCCGGGTTGGGCAAAGTGTTATTCTTTTGGTCTGATAAGAAAATCTATGTAGCAGTACGGTGTCTGAAGCAGCTCTCGGTTGACGACTATAAGCTAGCGAAATGTAACTGTAATACACGACTGCTTATCCCTTCGGGGATGAAGCGTGAGACTATACATTTTTCATAAAAGTGCGCGTTTTGCTTACCCTCAAAAAAAATAAAACAACGGGTTGCACTCCGGGAGTGCCGGCAGAAGTGAAAACTTGAATATTAACGTTGTGCATTTTTGATATATTGGAATGGTTATGAAATAATTTTGCACGAATTGCTTTAATTATCAGTATAAAAGTACTATATTTTATGTGGTAAAATACAATATTCACTTATTGCGCTATCGTACACAAACATGACAATTCTCCCTCCGTCTTACGAATTTTCGATCAGGTCACGTGTCCTGACGCGAATTTGACAATTCTCGCTCCGTCTTACGAATTTTCGATCAGGTCACGTGTCCTGACGCGAGTTTAACATTTTTTACCCATCACAAAAAAAGTGCACAACGCCGCTAAAGAAGTTTTCACTTCAAAAATGTAATTATCCATTTCATTGTGTAAATTCAACGCCTTTAAACTCATTATGAAAACATTAAGCATCAAACAATCTGTTCATATGTAATATAAAGTCAAATTAAGCGGCGACATCGAAATTGTAGGTACTCGGTAATTGTCAGCCACATCGTTATATTAAATGCTATGTTACTGGTGAACCCCGTCTAACCGTAAGTATCTGTGGAGGAACTTGAGGTTATAAATGTTATCTTTGAAATTATAATATTACTAGCTTTTACCCGCGGTTTAATATAGAGTTTGACAATCAATTATTATTCGGGTCGTACTCTGCTTGTGATAATATAATTCAATCATGATTCGAAAGACACGTGGCGCCATCTATTATCATAAGAAGGTTATTGTTGTTTTGCTCGGGGACAGTAATTTTTTTCGGGATGAAAAGTAGCCTATGTCTGTTTCTGTACACCTGACAACGTATATGCAAAATTTCAGGATGATCGGTTCAGTGGTTTAGGCGTGAAAAGGTAACAAACAAACAAGCAAACAAACTCATTTTCGCTTTTATAATATTAGTTAGGATATTCACTACAAAAATGTAACAAGATTTTCTTAAAATTGGATATATTATGTTCTTTAATTAGTATCGACTGTTAACTGAACCCGATTACATTAGATTTTTTGTCTAGATGTTTCTACCGTCATCAAGCATAAACTATAGAATGGTTTTTGATGTGGTAGATGGAAGGTAATTTAATCAGTCTGTTTTTCACTTCATAGGTAAAGGATATTCTATAAACATACACCTTTTAGTGGCTTTGTCACACCGGTGGCTAGACGCAAGAAGTTGTTAATTATGTTTCGCATTTTAAGACTTGACAGGTTAAAAATAAAATGAAAGGTCGCATAATAAAATTTGCGCGTCATCCCTATCATATTATAAAATGTTTGACATGTTATCACGAAGTTTATTTTTACATTTTTCAATTCCTGTACAACGGATAGTTCCTAAGACCCAAGATTTTATTAAGTAAACAAGCACAAATATCACTCAGATTCGGTTTAGCATCAATGCGTCACACGAATTTTTCATGCGGGGATCCAAGTTGAACCATAAAGCGGAGGCGAGGTCATAGCTTTAAACTACAGCATCATCAATATAGCCTTTCCAAGGAATATTCCGCTTTCGGCACTAATTTTTTCGGTACCTATGGTTTCGGCACCTAAGCTATTCCACTTTCAGCATCAATAGGTATTTTATTCCACATTCGACAGTTTCGACACCAAGCAAAAATACCTATTGGTGCTGAAAGTGGAATAGCTTAGGTGCCGAAACGATAGGTGCCGAAAAAATTGGTGCCGAAAGCGGAATACTCCCTTTCCAAGAATCATAAATAAAAACCTCATCGTTTTGTTTTACTTTTTCTGCATGAATATAAAACAAACATTTCGAAAATAACTCTCGTCACTCGTGGCTAAATTAGATTTGATATTTTACCAAGTCAACCACAAACCTCCATTGATTCTTGATTCTCATTCTCTCTCCATTGATCTCATTGATTCTATTCACCAAATTAACATTGTTACAACCTCAACTAAGAGGAAAGTAACATAAACAGACACACTTTTACGTTATTAAATTAGTGAGGATTCTCCAAACCAATTCTGTACCGAATGTTTAACACCTAAGGGAGGTGCCTCATTAGCGCGTTGCGTCGTCGCAACGGATCAACGCATTGTATGCCACATCTGCATTACGACGACACATGACGTCGCAGCGCAAAGGGCCACGCAGGCGTCTTAGTTAGTGTTGATTTCAGTCTTCATTTTACAATGGATTGGAACACCGTCCGTCATCGCACCGGAGGATCTCCGACAGCGCAGCGCATCACCCTACCCCTCCCCGCTTCTCGTTCGTCGATCCGTTAAAACGTTGCGTGCGACGACGCAACGCATTAAATATAATCAAATCATAATTATAAATTATGATAGTGTGATTTTTGGTGATGTGCAATAAGGTGACAATTTATTAGCGAGCTCAAAAATCTACCTGATGGGCTTACACATTTTTCGTCAATTTATAATGTTAACATTTTTACAAGTTAAAATAGGATGTCATTATAATGCCACTTGTAGGTATTACACTATTAATGTGGCATGTCACAAAAAATAATTATATGGAAAACGACGCAGCGTCGATGCTGCGACGACGCAACGCAACGCACTAATGAGGCACCTCCCTAACTTGTAGTCGGCAATACGTGTGCGATGCTTACAGCATTAAGAGCGTATACTTCTAATTGAAGTTCAGCTGTATTTAAGTGTTAAACCGTGGTAGTGTTTGAGAGCTAAGCTTCCTTATCCTTTAAAGTGGGATAGGTACACCGCTCGACAACACTGTTAAACCTTCAAGACAACAAACAACATTTATAACTAACCATTTAGTTTGTAAACAAGATACAGCTTGAGGGAAGCGGTTACTGTAGTTTATAGATGCTTGTAGGTATTAAAAGATGTTTATATCCTAGTATTATTGGAAGTCAACATTTGTAAAGATGTTTGGCGTTTTGTTATTCTATCATGTGTAAATTGCTGAACGGATTGGGGTGAAAGTTAGTACAGATATAGGTATTATGCCCTGGATTAACATATTTTTCTCGGTATTCAGTTCCGCGGAAACACGTATGTATAAACTAGTTGTGATCAAAAATAAAATAAGTAAGAATTACACTGGGAAACAAAAAATATAGGTATATTATTTGCGGCATTAATTCTGTCACTGGTTTTAATAAACACCTTCATTAGTCATACCCGAAATGTATTTATTTTGTATGGATTGAATCTAGTTCTTGAGATATTCAACATAAAGAACGGTTCCATCAGGACATTAGAACAATGAAAGATACCAAGGCCGATGGGACTGCCATATCATAATAGCAGACTATTGCTCGAGTTTAATAAGGGATTGTCCTGAACATAAACACAATAAAAAAGCTTACAGATAAAGTTTTCTTATATTTTTTTAATGATTATTTGTTAATAACACATGTATTAAGTTTTCTTGTCATTATTATATAGCCGCTTCTAAAATATATTTTTAATATGTAATTGTATTTTTATTTCGACCTTCTTTCAGTCATATACCTAGTTATAAAGTCTTATCTCATAAACTAGAGTCAATTTAACAAATCTGATATTTTTCTTGTATTCAGCATACTGAACTTACACATAATTGATTTCAACTTACCATGTCGCAAAATGACTGTTTCCAGTATAATCTACGAAAATATTTCACAAAAGTGACAAAGCCCGTGCCGCGGGGATCTTTACAAACGTATATGACTGACTCAAATTTTTTTTTTATTTTTTTTTTATTTTGCTCTTCATAATGACCACACTCCACCTGATGGTAAGCAGTCGTGTGGTCTAAGAGCAGTGGCCTCCACACCGCCCACATAGCAGCCGAGGCGATGTTGAGGTCTCTACTTTGACGGCCTGAGAAGGTGCTTATAATATAAAGACTCATAAAAAAAAACATAGTTCTGCTATCGTTAGTGGGTCGATAGCTGCAATTATAACTAGCCAGCAGGTAAGGCGACATATTTTCTAACAGTCTATCATATTTTCTTAACCTAGTTCAGGCAAGTAACTTATAATAATTTAAAGATGTTAAATTATCCTTTCTTACCATAACAGATTACTATAATTATTATTTTGGTTATAAACTAGTTTATTAAGGCATTGAATTATTGTTAGATATTAAGATTTAATTTGAAGGTGATTTAAGTCCACCATTGTACTCTTTTTTTAGCGGAATAAATATTATTATTTATTTTATTTATTACTAGCTTTTGCTCGCGGCTTCGCTCGCGTTAATTTAGAATTTGACAATCAATTCCGGTTGTACTCTGCTTGTAATAATATAATTCAATCATGATTCGAAAGACACGTGGCACCATCTATTATCATAAGCACGTTATTATTGTTTTCCTCGGGAACAGTATTTTTTTTCGGGATGAACGGTAGCCTATGTCCGTTTCTGTATACTTGTCAACGTATATGCAAAATTTCAGGATGATCGGTTCAGTGGTTTAGGCATGAAAAGGTAACAAACAAACAAACTTTTGCTTTTATAATATTAGTTAGGAAGTTAGGATTAGAATTAGGATATGATAGGATTAGGATTATTGTGCTAACTAAATTGTTACTTGACTGACATCATACTGTACTTTAAGCAAAACTAAATTTAAATAACTGACACACTTGTATCACACCAGTTCGCCATAATATCATAAATCTCAATTTAACTGGATTACGCAGAACTTGAATGCTTTAATTAGATTACGCGCTCAATATCGGGTCATGAAAATAAACTGAAATTAATCTGGCTCAATACATGTGGGTCATGATCAGCAAGACCTGGATAATTGCGTTTATGACGTAGAACAGGGAGAGCTGTTGGTAAAGCCTTGTGTCTGAATTTGGTGATGAGTTAATATTTAAATAATTAGCAATAACTGAGTGATTTTTAACTGCAAGGATGGCGTAGTGGTTTAAGTCGTCGCCTCGCTGTTGCTTCTGTGCCGAGGGTTCGAGTTCCGCACGAGACAGAAATTTGTGTGGACCACAAATGGACGAGTCTGGGTGTTGTTTGTTTCTGTTGTTTAAATGTTTGTAAACCCCCACGTAGCACAGGATTAATTCATAGAGCGTGAGATGCGTTGAAAAATATATTTATGTACATTTTAAATTACACTTGAATGTCATATTGGCTCCGTGGTATAGGTTTTCGGTTACGGTGATTCGATTCCCAAAATGACAGTGTTGTTTATTTAGTACTAGCTGTCCCGACAGACGTTGTCCTGTACACACGAAATAAAAAAAAAAACAAATCTAAACCATTCTCGAATCCACTTGAACACACACAAAAAATTTCATTAAAATCGGTCCAGCCGTTTAGTAGGAATTTAATTACAAACAGACGCACAGCAGATTTATATGTATAAAGATTAAAAATTCGCAGTAGCAGTATAGTATGTGTTACATATATGGTGTTAAACTGGCACCGAAGCCATAACTGGTGAGATGTTGGTATATACAATCTCTGTCAATCGTTTTAGCCTAATTCATAAGGCATAGACTTGCGATCGAGAGGTTGCAGGTTCAATCGCACCCATGCACTACCGACGCGGCAACGTGAACCCACTAAGCATTCTAGTCTAGCTGGACCAGATAAAAATAATACTAGTAAATTGTAACCCAAATTGCTAGCAATCATTAAAAAGAAAACCTTTTGGGGATTTACAAGTATTTATCTATGATTTTTAGATGACCATGAAGCTTAATAGTATTGCCATCTAAAATAAATGCGAATGGGCAATTAGTTATTAAAGCATACTAATTATGAAATTTAATGTTAATGAGAGTTCGACTAATAATCTGTGGACATAGATTGTCAGTAGATTATAAAGCAGGTAAATGTACGTGTCGCTGCATGAAATTACGGTTGTATGTTCAATTGTTCATTTCAGCATGAATGGGCCGGCTCGACCGGGGAAGGACTACTCTCTCACAGAATATCGACGTGAAATAGCAGTATTCCTACTGTTGTGTTTCGTTCGATAAGTGAGAGTGCCGGAGGTTCAATCACCCTCTTCCCGCTCCTTCTCCTTCCCACTTCCTTTTTTTCCTAAAGGTTGGCAACACGCTAGTGATGCCTCTGGTGTTGCAGGCGTCCATAGGCTACGGTGGCCACTTACCATCAGGTGGGCCGTATGCTTGTTTGCCACCTGCGTTGTATAAAAAAAATTGAATAAATTGATAGTAGAATGTGAGATTGAACGCACAATATTGATTTTTGTCACGATAACAAAAATCATACGTATCTACTATTTTGTATAAGTACACAGAAATTTTCTTCACTGGGTGACGTGATATCAACCCCGGGAGATAAAAATATCTAGGACTAAACGTATACTCCATTTGGTTAGGTACTTAACTAAAGGTAAACAATCTTGATGTGTCTTTTTATCTAAAAACTCAGTTTAAAAATAAAATGCTTCTAAAGATCAATGTAAAGACTACAATAACGATTAATAAATCAATTGAACCGTTTGTTTGTGTAAAAAGTTACATCAAGATTGTTTACCTTAAGTTAAGTACCTAACCAATTTATGGAGTATAGAGACACTTCTCTTGTCATAAACGACTGACATCTGACTGCACGGATGGTGTAGCGGTTTAAGGGGTCACTGTCGCAGCGCCAAGTACTGTGGGTTCGAGCGCCACACGGGACAAAATTTTGTGTGATCCATAACTAGTTGTGCCAAGGTTGCATGTTCTCTGTGTCCATTGTTTAAATGTTTGTAAAGTCTCCCGCGATACAAAATCGGTCCAGCCGTTTAGGAGGAGTTTAATTACAAACACACGCACAGAAAATTTATATATATAAAGATTATTTATTATTTAAAAAGACAACACTCTAGGAATAATTCCTGTATTGCGGGAGCGTTGTCTATATATATTTTCTGTGCGTGTGTTTGTAATTAAACTCCTCCTAAACGGCTGGACCGATTTTGATAAAATTTTTGTGTGTGTTCATGTGGATTCGAGAATGGTTTAGATTTGGTTTTTGTTTTGTGTGTACAGGATAACGTCTGTCGGGACAGCTAATAATAAATAAAAATATATCTTTTTTAATATTATTAAGTTAAAATGTTGTTAATCTAGTAATTCTCTTCAATTTTTATTTTCGGCTGGTGTTTAATAAAACTTACTCCTTATAAATGTAAATAAGTTTTAGCTTTTATTGCTGTCTGTAAGTATATACTTCCAAGTCGAATAGAACCTTAAAAGTGTAATTAGTTTTTTCTCCGCAGGTTTTAAGTGTACTTTTAAGTGAAAGTCTTTTGTATTCAGTGTAATGTGAAATATATGTATATGTACATAATAGGGGAATTAAATAGATACGTATCACGCATATAAATCAAATGAGGCATAGCATATTCTGTAAAAGTTTTCACCTCCGAAATTGTAAATTTAAAAGTGAGTTGGTCGTGACATCTTACTGAGTAGCACTGCAGATGGTAATATCAAATAGCATATTATGATGCCGGAATTTCTATACGGTTAGCCAGAATGTAGCATAGACTCTGTATAAGATCTTTGTTTAAGCAATAAGGCGAACGTACTTTGACATCCCTAGTGACGATAATTTCAAATGAGGGCTTTTTTCTTTTATGGTTTATGAGGCAAACGAGCAGACGGATCGCCTGATGGTAAGCGATTACCACCGCCCATGGACACCCGCAACACCAGAGGAGTCACAAATGCGTTGCCGGCCTTTTAAATAGGATTAAACTAGTAATTGCGCAGCAAATTATGCTTAATAAAATATATCATAACGAGCACCTATACGCCTCAAATTCTGCATTCCGTCTCGGAAGGGTTAGGTTATGTTAGGTTCCTTCTTAAACCCATCCAAAAATAGGACTCCGTCGACTTATTTTGATATCTTTAAATATATTTTGCTGTGCAATTTGGTGATCATTTACAATTAAATTTGCCCCCACCAGAAGGGGGCGGTTGGGCCTTCGGTACCCTCACTCACACGACGAAACACAACGCAAGCGCTATTTCACGCCGGTTTTCTGTGAGATTTTTACTTCAGGCTTTAGAAGTATGTATTTCCATGCTTTACCATACAAATACTCATATCTATAAGTACATATATCCCGAAGGTACAGGCAGAGGCATGTTATAGCCTATAACTAGCGACATGTGGGTGACATTTTCCTAGCTACGTATCATTAGATATTATTATAATACAAAGTCCCCTGGCGTGTCTGTCTGTCTGTTTACCATAAACTGAAAAAACTACTGAACGGATTTTCATGCGGTTTGCACCAATAGTAATTCACGAGGAAGGTTAAGGTGTATAATTTAAAGGTTTTGTACAACCCGAGCGAAGCGGGTCGGTAATTAAAATTAATTGCATACGTATTAAACCTTGTAGCTTACCGGACACATTTCCAGACCCCGTCCTGTTATTGGTAATTAAAGAATAATCAAATAACACTTCAGCCGACTTTATTACTGGACCTTATGATAGGCTGTATAGATAGACGCAAATTAATAAAACTTGCATAGTAACAGGCTCAGTAAATATACAGGTACATTAGTTAACAGCACAGTTCTTAACACTCCATAAAAAACAAGAGTACGAGAAGGCGAAACTAGATTTTTCTAAGTCAGCATAAATTTTAAAGAAACGAGCACCTCACATAGCGGGCGTAAAACCCGTGATTACTCCTCACATGCAAATGTAAAGCTTATTGTACCAGGTTTAGGGTTGAAGTTCGTCCGTCAAGTATTGGAAATAGAGGGGTTACCCTCATGCCAGGAAGTGGCGGCGGTAATAAGGAGTTTTTATGCATGTTTCATTATTTGAATACGGACTGTTTATTTTTAAAGTTCGTGTGAACAGTGATGGTCTTCGTTATGGTTACTTTGTACCTGTTGTTTTCGTATGTGATTTTATATAGACAAGTATGTTGTTAGCTTTAAATATTGAATCTAAGTTTTCATAGTGGATAGTAGACATTATTAAATGCAGCGATAGCTCAGTGGGGAGACCAACAGACTGCAATGCAGAGGGTCTCTGGTTCGAACCCACGTCGCGCACCTCTGACTTTCGAAAGTTATATGACTTTTCGAAATTATGTGCGTATTGATTGACAATTATCGCCTGCTTCTTGCCTCGGAGATTACGTTAAGCCGTCGGTTCTGGCTGCCATGAACAGATTGCCATAGATTATGGCAGTCGTTATTGGGAAGTCAGTGCCCTCTAATATCCTGACATTGGTCTAGCTTTAGGGTATCGTTAGCTTTCGGGCTGCGGAGGTCAGATGGCAGTCGCTCCGTGTAAAAACTGATATCCAGTCAAATCCGGTTAAACTAAAAAGCCGACCCCAAGTGACTTGGGAATAATAGAAGCTAGGGAGAAGAAGATATTCTACCTTCCAAGAATCAAATCGTAGATCTTTCCTATAAGCAGCTATATTTACGATGCAGCTGTGCACCGCGGGACTTATCCAATACTGGAACAAATGCAATGCGCCACAATGAATAAAAGATGAGTTTAAAAATAAACAAATTAGTTCATGTCTCGAGTTTTCACACCAAGTACCCTTGTCCTACATTTCGCACTGGAGCAAAGACCAGCACGATACATGCTCTATATATACGTAAGGCTGCACTTCATACATGTATTTCTAAAGACCATTTTTAACATAGATATTTTTTGGTTTTTGGCACAAGAACCGGTTACAAATACCTATTGACAAAGGGGATACTACTAAAAGATTATTGTTGGTTCACAGAAATGGTTGCTCTTGGTCTCTACGACAATTTCTAACGGTCGACGGTACAGGCTACCATCGCCTGAGCCAGGGTAATCAGATTTGTCTGTTCCGTAGAGCCAGGTAAACATTTTTAAGGCTTTATTTGGTCTATTCTAAAAGTACTTTGTTAGTTCAGTAAAACTTTTGGCCACTCGTTATGACTATTTATATCCAGGCAAGAAAACTGGATCGGCCACAGTCTTATTAAACTTTTCTGTCAGGTAATTCCCAGTAGCCACACATAAAAATCACCACTAAGTCTTGTCCAGGAGGTGGGAGCCTGATGATCTGTAACACAGGTTTTTATCTACTATAGACACCAGCCTCTCACAAAGGAATGAGAATTTTTCCAACATGTATTGTATTAGATAATAAGTACTTAACTTTGTGAAAGAGGAAATAAATATCTTTATTATACTTATTATTATTATAGTCTGGAACTGCCAGAATATAATCACAAAGCTTTCATGTATATCCTAACTAATATTATAAAAGCGAAAATGAGTTTGTTTGTTTGCTACCTTTTCACGCCTAAACCACTGAACCGATCATCCTGAAATTTTGCATATACGTTGTCAGGTGTACAGAAATGGACATAGGCTACCTTTCATCCCGAAAAAAATGACTTTTCTCGAGGAAAACAACAATAACCATCTTATGATAACAGATGACGCCACGTGTCTTTCGAATCATGATTGAATTATATTATTACGAGCAGAGTACAACCCGAATAGAATATTAATTTATTAACGCGAGCGAAGCCACGGGCAATAGCTAGTATAATATAATTCTATCACATACACACCATCTAGCCCAAATTAAGCAGAGCTTATATTATGGGTACTAGACAATGGATAAACATACATATAATAACTACTTTTTGTTTGTAAATACATACATATTATACATAGAAACACCCAGACCAAGACAAACGTCCATGTTCGTGCACACAAATGTTTGACTCGTGCGGTAATCGAACCCGCGACCTCAGGCGTGGCAGTCGGTTACACTAACTATTACGCTATCGAGGGCGACATGGGATCTAAACATGTCAGGCGAAATGTAGGTGCGATACTGTATTGTATTTCTGATGCAGCCATATCAAAAATACGAGCTGCGTTGTAACTATCATTCACTTAAATTCTCGTTAGTCATACACAATTGCCAACATAATTTGATTGTACGCGTCGTGCTCGACTAAAATAGCGTTACAATCGATCGACTAGAGCGCGCTCTATCAATTTTTCACAACACTGGCTTTGGGTTGCCATCACAAAATTTTACGGGCTCGTCTAGTCACAACGTTGCTAATATAATTTTATAGTAGCAGTTGCTTCGCATGCGATTGTCTTCAACAAAGATTGATGTACCCGTGTTATACATTTTTATTAAATTCACGTAGTAAAATGTTTTCTGTCGTTGTTTTGATGGTTATTGTTCAGTTTATTGTTAGGGTGAGGACGGAATTTTAAGTAGGCTGCTCGTTAAGTCAGTATGCTTTTAGATATTTAGGTAAATATATTGGTAGGTTTTCGGTGAGACAGTCACGAACTAGTCTTTAATGAATAAGGTAAAAGGTCTTTAGCTCATAATAAATACAATATACATAATTATGTAGGCTACGTACAAATATCTGAAAAACAAAAACTGCCGCCGTAGCGCAGCGTTAGTAAATGCGACTGCTGTGCATGAGGTCTCGGGTTCGAATCCCGGGTTGGACTAACAAAAAGTTATTGGGGTTTTCTGTTAAGAAATCTCAATAGCAGCCCGGAGTTAGGAAGTTGGCGGTGGTAGACACCCCCGTGCCTCGGAAAGAACGTAAAGCTATTGGTCCTGCGCCTCATCTCTCTCCGGTCGTGTCGGATTACCGTCCCATCGGATCATGAGAGTTAGGGAACAGAGAGTGCACTTGTGTTTGCGCACAAACTTCTGCACTATAATATCTCCTGCGCAGATGGCCAGTCTCCGTTAAGACCGGCCGCCGTGACCGAAATTCGTTCTGGAGGATATTATTATTATAATAATCTGAGATAGGACATAATTATATTATTGAAGTTGCAAAAATACTTTGTCTGGGCAAAAGATGTCGAATTGGTGAAGTTATAAATAATCCTTAAAACGAAAGACTACGAGTATATTTAAGGAAGATCTTATTCAAAGCTTTTTTATTATAACATATAGGCTTCGAAGTGGTTATATAAAAAACTCACTGACCATTTGGGCAAGTTTGAGTTGGGCTTGTGCCGTTGTACTACAGAATCTTCCCCGACTTGTACATGGTGAGTTTTATTTTGATTATAAAACCTGTGAAATATTATTATAGTTAGAAATATAACAGTAACACAGTAATAACAACTTAAATTCTAAAACTAAGGCTAGTTTTCCTGCTTTTATTACTGTCAGTCTTTTGACTAGGCTATTCTGTATCACGAAGACTGTCAATGATTGATTTATGCAACAAAGACTTATACAATAATAATTATAGTTGATACAATTGACGACTCGATTGCGTAGTGGTTAATATAACCGAGTGCCACGCCTGAGGTCGCAGGTTCGATTCCCGCACAAGTCAAACATTTGTGTGCATGAACATGGATGTTTGTCTTGCTCTGGGTGTATCTATGTATAATATATTATGTATGTATTTACAAAAAGTATATATGTATGTTTATCCATTGTCTATTACCCATAGTACAAGCTCTGCTTAGTTTGGGCTAGATGGTGTTGTGTGTATGATATTATTATAATTTAAAGAAATACTCATACGTAGATGTATAAGAGTTAGAATAGAAGCTAGCCTAAATATACTTAAGAATAATAAGGTTAAGATAATTACTTTGGCCTTATTGGAGTACCTACATCTGTGTAAATAATATCGACTGTGTGTGTGTGTGTTCTAGTAAGATGGCGAAGAAAGCGCAAGTTACGTATTGTGTCGTCTGACGACAATTAAATGGCAAAGAGCCTGAGAGAACCGTGTTACGCGAATGTGTGTTATTTACACGGTTGTTTAACTGTATATAGGTACCTATATAGGGCTTCTTTCAGTCTTTATTTGTTCAAAGAGTGGTTAATTTATTTATTTATTTACTTAGACATCCAGTAGTTAGTAAAGTAAAGTAAAGTGAAGTAAAGTAAAGTAACGTAAAGTAAAGTAAGTATTTATTTTCATAACATAGGTAAGTACACATTACTACACGAATATTTTAATACACAGAAAAAACAGAAAAGTACATATATAATGAAAATGAGGTTACCACTCAGGATTATTGCTGGTTTGCGGCTTATGCCTCGAACTAACCCTGATATTATTTGGTAACCCCAAGTGGCACTCGGACGTACATCAGCTACACATACACAGAGATATAATATAGGTACTGCGTCTGAAAATGTGCTCGCTGTAAAACCATACTTGACAAGATGTGGGTGTTATATACATCCGCCTATCCCTTCGAGGTATAGGCGCAAGACTAGTATGAATGATTTTTTTATAATATCAATAACCAGCATTTCTTTCTTTTTAAAAACACATCTCCTGTACTAGGAGTAAATCCTCTGTCGCGAGGTCCTTACAAACATTCAAATGACAGACACAAAGAACACCCAGACTTGGAACAACCATTTATGGATCACACAAAGTTTTGTCACGTGTGGGATTCGAACCCACGACACTCGAAGTGGTGGCAATCGCAAGGCGGCCACTTAAACCACTACGCCATCCGAGCAGACATTCAGTCTTTTGAAGTTCTTAATAGTATTTAACTTTTTCTATATTCAAAGCACTAAACATTAAATCAAATCCGTAAGGTGCACGGATTTTTCGCGTAAACTTCATTATAGACCAAAATGTCGACTATTACTAGGTTATTTTGTGTATAGTAAATACTGTAGGATAACTAAACAAAGATTGTAAACAAACCCGCCACACAAATGTTATTCGAAACCGCAAACCTCAATTTGAATAAACCGTGTTTTTATTTGAATTAAACATCTACCGAAATAAACTAGTGTAGTTACAGGAATATCAACGACAAATAAATGTTTTTATTCTCTTTATGGTATTCAGTTGCTAAAAGTTAGTCCACAATAGCTTATAACGATATTGAATGTCGATATCGTGTCGTGTTTGAGTACGTGCTGCTCGTTTGATCGACGGGATTAAACTGACGGTCAATCCGGCGGTTTTGGGGTTTTAAATATATGCCGCTAGATGGCGAAAGGTCGTCGAGGGTGTTTCAATTATGCTCTTTTAATGAAAACGGGCCGGGTTTTAAAGAATTTAATTTTATTAATAGCGTGTGGGTTTAGCTAAAATTAGAAGAAGTGCCCATTTCTTCCCGTGGGTGTTAAGGCGACCAAGGGTCTTTTCGGTAAATGGGTATTAGGACCTAATTTAATAATACAGGCACTTAACATTAATAATTTTAGATATCAAGTAAAAGATTTATGAATGTTTTCACCGTCTAGCATATTTAGATAGTTTCAAAGTTTTTTATAAGGTATCAATGAAGGTTATACGTTAGCATGTTCTTTCTGTTTAAAACGACGTCTTTTCCACTATGTTAAGATATTTAAGTATCACGGGTGAAGGACTGAACGACTGCAAATGCTAAAAAAGGAAGGCACCAATAACAAAACACCCGATCTTTAAATGATTATTATTAGTAGCTTTACTCAATATGGAGATTAAACTCTGAGCGTTGTGACTCAAAACATTTTTACATTCGTGCACAATTTTTGTAACAACAAGAACGAAAGATATTCTATGACAAAGAGCATCTACTAAATACTCCATTAAAAGAATATCAATGTCAAAAATACAGCAGTAGATCATTTTAAAAGCGCTTTTTCCAATGTAAAACAATTTTACTGAAGCATATTTCATCATTCAACGTTAGAGCCACGTTCAAACTCTCGGGCACAATTACTGAGCGAACTCAAAGACCGCCCATACTTTGATATAGCTAGAGAGAGCGCCTTTTTATACCCGTCTCCCTCGCTTCAGCCGGTAATTATAATTTCAGGTAATTTCTGTTCACAACTCTCGTCTAACTTGCCTGTTTTAAATAAAATGTAAATTATTTACGAGGTTTTTGTAGTAAATATAGTGCCATTTTGATCTTGTTTAGACAGTTAAATAAGAACTTAAGTCATAATTTTTAAATAATCTGATTTTGGTATTGTATTGTTTCAACTGAAAAAGCATTATTTGTTTTTCCCGTGACATAAAAGAACAGAAATATATTTACTTTGTAAGATTCGTGTTTTATATAGAATACAAGACAATAATATCTGGCATAAAATAACTAGAAAACTTTCTACGAAAGGAGTCCTTGTTAAAACAGCGGCTGCTCTATGATTGTGCTTACAATAAAGTTAAAGCACCATTTGCATTTATCTACGCGACTATCATTCTCATATTTAAAGGATCGAATTGTAAAATATTAAAAGTATTTTAATATCCATTCACAAAGTTAATGAACATAATCTCCTTTCATTTTGCTCAACAATGCCAAACTTTTAATTAAAAAAAGAATACTCGTGTTGGTACCAAAAAGTTTATACGTACATTCATATGAGGTTGCCCGCGTTGAGTCGGGCCGCGTTAAAAATTTAATCTGGCCATCATTCTAGGCTAAAATTAGATGCGACGGCCGCGGATCCCCCTCTCTATTCCCGTTAAGCACATCACTAGCCCGATTTTTATTTAAATCAAATCGGGAATTCGACGTTTCCGTTTTTGTCTCGTAACTAAAGGAGTTGGATTTTTACGTCACAGATATTTGAAGCGACGGGGGGGCGTTGACGGATCGAGAGTCATCGATTATGTGCTTAATGCATCGGATGCGGTGATTCGAACGAACAACAGACGTCAAAGGAATTGTGGTTATGGCATATGAGTATGGGCATAGATGATTTGATAGATTATCTAGCGAGCGCACATGTCTGGTCTCGACAGACATATTATTATGTGGATAAAGAAAAGCGAATAATTTGACGTTGTAAATCGGTATTGGTTGTTGGCAATTTGATCGTTATAATAAAATTAACTCTGTTATCATAAGCTATGTTTTCGGTCGACGCCCGAGTTAAGCAGTGTCGTTCGGATTATGTCAGGATTTCTACAATACGGATTCTGACAATTCGCCCGGCAGACAACTACAGGTTCGCTCCTTTTTTATGTGTTACTAAATGTGCCCGCGGTTTCACCCGCGTTTATAGTTACTGCGCCGCCCCTGTGGGTCGTAGCGTGATGTTATATATCCTTATAGCCTTCCTCGATAAATAGGCTATCTAACACTAAAAGAATTTTTCAATTCAAGCGCGTTCGACCAAACAAACAAATAAGCAAACAAACTCTTCAGCTTTATAATAGTATATTATTATTATTTTTATCGATTTATCAATATAAATTTTTTTAGTTGATACTAAAACAACACAAACAGCTGACTCGGCTGATCAATGTGAATCCGAAAATGACCAGGCTCCATTTGGATAGTAATATAATGTAATGCGTTTGTTTTGACGTTTTATTAAAAAATAATATGATGTTCTAATAATAAAATTTAAAATTGTTTTTGTTCTGGGAATAGGGCACATAGGTTACCTATTTATTACATCACGGCCATAAAATATGACCCCACCTTTCTGTTACACGCTGTATATCTTAAAGATGTTTCAACATGTATAATGTCATCATAGTTCGAATTTCAATGAAGCTATTTACACTTGACATCGCTGAGAATTCGTTGTTTTGCCATTCGCCAATTGTCTTCTTGCGATGATATTTAGTTAACGAAGCGGAGGTTATGCGGTGTTATGCGCGGATGTAATGTCGACAGACAGGAAAATGAGCATTTGCTATAATCAATACACTTTTGTTCGTGATACTCGCTCAGTTTTTATTCACTTAATGTTACATACTTGCGCATTATAATTGTTTAAGTTGATGTTTGTAACGATACTTACGTTTTTCTGCATAAAAACGGTAATCGCTTGCACAATTATTTTAATTCGCGTATCATTATTCTTGTTGTATTTTTAATAAAATAACTAACAGATTTTATTGCGCTTGTTTTATTTTATAAACGGTGTTACATAATTTATTATGGTGTACATTGTTTTTATCTTCAGTCATACTTTATTTTATTGGCTTTCTATAATAATATGTTTGAATATTTTATGGTTGGTTCCATTAATTATATTTAAAAAAGAAACATGTTTTCTTCCGGCCTAAAATATTAAATTACGTGCAGTTTTTGTGTCGCCTTAATCAGTATTTGTTCACGAATATTTTTTATGCGACAATATAGTTCCTTTATAAATTATATTTTTTAAACAATACTTATATTTATTATTGCTGTTTTAAATATATTTTCTATATGCTGACCAAAATTGATGAAGAAACATAAATAAATAAACCTTTTAATATTAAAGCAATTTACTTTTTTTTTAAATTCTTTATCCAAAATCATTTTTCATTTTTATTTTGTCTTAAATTCTATATTAATGTTTATGGTACGCAAGTTTTTTTTTATTTAAATAGTCTTAAATGTATTAACTGCCAGTGTGTTAGTTTAGTTACTTATCTATGCGTCGGACGGACGCACTTGTTTACGTTCAGTAGAACATCATTTAGATCTAACCGCTCCGTTGAAAGATTAGCTGGCTAATACTTAGTTAGATTGGTTTTTCGGTGTGTTTATATCTATAAGTAACTTTAATCTCATGTTACTCTTAAATGAAGAAGACTCTTTGTTTGTTTTCGTTAATTTGATACTAAAGAGTAGTGTAAGATAATTTGTGGTCGTAGGTAATATGTGTAGTATTTGTACAACTGTTAAGAATTTTTGTAGAGCATGTGCTTAAATCTATACTAATATTATAAAGCTGAAGAGTTTGTTTATTTGAACGCGCTAATATCAGGAACTACTGGATCGAATTGAAAAATTATTTTTTGTTGGATAGCTTATTTATCGAGGAAGGTTATAGGCTATATAACATCACACTACGACCCACGGGGGCGGCGCAGTAATCATAAACGCGGGTAAAACCGCGGGCACATCTAGTTTTAAATATTACGTGTATATATATATGGCCAGTCGGTGTCGGCCAGTTCTAGTTTGGCGCAACGAAACTACTACTTCCTCAGTAGCTACGTCTACAATAATATAATTAAAATATTGTGTATATATTCAATGTGTAGAACAAAATGTAAAAAAGTAGTTACAGATTGGTTACATAGTTTGAGTTATGATGAGACTAAAAGTGTCATTGTCACTATAAAATAAAATAAAATAAGAATATAAAAATAAGAAAATAATACACGCCGACACACATAGAATTAAACAAAATACACACACACACACACACACACACACACACACACACACACACACACACACACACACACACACACACACACACACACACACACACATACGCACACACTCATATACACACTTACACACCATCTGCATGCAACCCTTTTTTGTTACTATTTTGGTGCTTAAATATTTGTTTTCTTAACAACAGTTATCGTTACTTTGTTCATACAACCTTAGCCACATTAAATATTGTTAATAATGTCTATATAATAGGGAGAGGGCCTGGAGATTTGTCATACAGGTCTTGAACCTAGTACAGACTCCAGCTCTCTCAAAGGTTTCAATTCAACTTGTAACGAATGTATTTACATGTATGTACCTTTGAGAGAAAATAAAATATATTATTATTATTATTATAAGGTAGGTTGTTTTTATTGAGGTTACTTCGATTTTCTTATAATTGAGGTGGTGATCAGTCAAACGTTCCGTGTGTTGGTCAGCACATGTTTGTAACACATTATGTATTATTAAAGCATTGCCGCTTTGTTACAAGACGAGCGGGAGATATCAGTGCTAAGAAAAAGCCATTTCTGATAGCCTGTAGAGAGTATTGGGAATTACTGTAAACCCCACGAAACAAAAACATTTTATATGACAACGATCTTCTAGAAGTAAGACATAATAATTAGTTCTGCTCTACTCGCTTGGTTTAAATGTAGTCTGTTCTATGCATGACTTCTCTTATAATTCTAGTATCTATAGTATTCTAGTATTCGCAATATTAATAAATATAATAATACCAGTCCTGTTTATAAATTGTCCCACTGCTGGGCACGGGCCTCTTCTCACTGTGAGAAGGGTTAGGCCATAGTCCACCACGCTGGCCCAGTACGGATTGCAGACTTCACATATCTTTGAGAACATTATTGAGAACTCTTAGACATGCAGGTTTCCTCACGATGTTTTCCTACACCGTTAAAGCGAGCGATAATTAACTATTTAATACGCACATAACTTCGAAAAGTCAGAGATGCGCGCCTTGGGATCGAACTCGAGACCTCTGCGTGGTAGTCCAACGGTTTCCCACTAGGCTATCGCTGCTTATAGATACCTAAAAAACTTAGACAACTTTAGGCAAGTATTATGTTTAATTTCTTTTTATGCCACTATAATGACTTAGAAACATAATACGGTCTGCCTGTTGTTACCACAGACTATGAGCATTTGCAAAATAAGAGGTATCACTTGGACGTCACGTCTAGCTTTCAAAACAGACTTCGCTGATCGACAAGCAATTAGACAATAGTCACTTACTGACACCATCGCCTACTCAAGTAGAGTGGAACCCCTCTTGCAGTAAAGTAAAGTAAACTAAGTATTTATTTTTCAAAATATAGGTACACGTTCTTATACAGATAATATTATAACACAGCAAAAAAAAGTACATAATATATAATGAAAAACGAGGTTACCACTCAGGTTTGTTGTTGGTTTGCGGTTTATACCTCAAACCAATCCTGATGTTATGTTTGTCATTGTCATGTATCATGTTATGTCATTTTACAAACACAAAAAAAAAGAAAACACATACGTAAGATATATATGAATTATAATTGATGAGCATATAATCTATACAAATAAATAAAATTGAAGTGTCTGTTTGTAATGTCAAAATTACAGCTTTTTATCTAATGCATATGAAAGTATATAAGGTACTTATAGGAAAATATCTATTTTTTAAAATTTTGTGTTTCTGTCTGTCTGTATGTTTGTTCCGGCTAATCTCCGAAACGGCTGAACCGATTTTGACGGGACTTTCAGTGGCAGATAGCTGATGTTATAAAGAGTAACTTAGGCTACATTGATTTTAGAAAAAAATAAGGTTATGCGGAGACAAACACTTTTTAGTTAAAATCTACGCGGACGAAGTCGCAGGTAACAGCTAGTTAATATATATAATAATAATATTCTATCACATACACACAACACTATCTAGCCCAAACTAAGCAGAGCTTGTACTATGGGTTCTAGACAATGGATAAAGATACATATTACATATTTTTTTTTGTAAATTCATACATATTATACATAGAAACACCTAGACCAAGACAAACATCCATGTTCATGCACACAAAATGTTTGACTTGTGCGGGAATCGAACCCGCGACCTCATGCGTGGCAGTCGGTTACACTAACCACTACGCCATCGAGGCCGTCAAATATAAATATAAAGTAAATAAATTGGCGCAATAGCATGATGTATATAAATATAATATTCAATAATAATAACCTACTAACGGTTGCCATTCACGGTTTAGAAAAGCAACAGAATACTGTGATCTAGCAAACAATTGTTTTATCACCGATAGTACATAAAGTACATATATCTGAGATACTTGGACAGATTTGCTAAGTGTAAAGGCGGCTGTACACATTGGGCCAAGGTAGTGGGCCAGCGTGGTGGGCCAACGTGTAGAGACCTACTTGGCGATGTGTTGGTAGTTGGCGCCTAAATTGGCCAATGTGTAAACAGCGACATTTGCAATTCATTATTTTGGCCCAACACGCTGGCCCAATCTCTTGGCCCAATGTGTACAGCCGCCTTAATGGCCGACAAGTAAATCTTGCCAGTTTGTAGGTAGTTGCGTGTTATACTTTTGTAAGTCGCACATCACTCTCCAGGGAAGTAAGGAAGTACTTCTATCGTGTACTTAATTGATTTCATTAAAGAGTTTGCTCGTAGGCTCATCAAACAGCGTAATGGCCATGTTGCAATTACGCTGTGTAATTAGACATGGCGACTTATGTGTTGGGCCTTGTTTTGAAGATAGCCTATGATAATGATATGTATGGCTAGATGAAATGATATATTATATGTATAACTTTATTCACTGACTAATTATGCTAGGTGTGTTTTTATACGCGGCAACATGTGTCATCCAAGTATTGCACTTTAAAATGTATGATTCAATTAAATCTATAAATTGCCTAGTCAGAAATTTTTTTTTTTTTAAAAGGCAACTCCCGTACCCTGTGTAATTCCTGTGTCGCGGGGGACTTTACAAACATTCAAACAACGGACACAAAGAACAAACACACTCTGAACAATCATTTTTGGATCATACATTATATAATAGTCGTACCTACAGTTCTGAGTGAGGGCCTGGTGATCCGTAACACAGGGTTTCCCTAGTATGGACTCCAGTCTCTCACAAAGGCTCATCCTAACGAATATTATAAATGCGAAAATGAGTTTGTTTGTTTGTTACGCTTTCACGCCTTAACTACTCAACCGATCAACATGAAATTTTGCATACACGTTGTCAGGGGTACAGAATAGGACATATGGTACCTTTCATCCAGGAAAAATAACTGTTACAAACCTAACCTAACCTAACCTACATGTATGCGAGCGAAGCCGCGGGTGAAAACTAGTAATTCTATAAATATTTCTTTTGTATCAACTGTGTCTTATGTATATTGTTGTGAACCTTTGTGAAGAGAGATATAAATAAATTATTATTATATTATTATTATGTATTATACAAAGCTTTGTCCTGTGTGGGATTTGACCCTAGAATACTCGACGCAATGTCAGAGGCGACCACTTAAACCACTACGTCATCCATGCAATCACTTATGCCTCCACTTATGTTTATTAACCTCTGGGTCTTCGAAGAGGCTAATGAAAACACTTTCTGACGGTCCTTCTGTTAGTGACAGCTTGATGTTAGTGACAGGCATAACTCCGGAACCACTGGACCGATTGACTTGTAACTTGGTATGCAGACACCTTGGGGTCATACCTCGGTCTAGTTTGAATATGGGCCCTGTGGGTCAAAAGACCCCCGAGATATAGGGGTCATTTCTGTTCATTACTTTTACATTTATGACGAAGAGGTTGAATACTGGGTTTTTACACCCATCTCGTTTGTGATCCTGTGATGTCGAATATAAAGTGTGGCCTGTTATTAGGTTTTCTAGCAGAATAACACAGTAGACAGTGAAATGCTGTAATAATATTTTTCCTCTATATACATTGTCCCACTGCATGGGCCTCTTCCCACAGCACTGTGATAAGGGATAGGCTATAGTTCACCACTCTGCCCCTGCGCAGGTTGATAAACTTCACATATCTTCAAGAACATTATGGAGAATTCTGAGATATGTAGGTTTCCTCACGATTTTTCCTTCATCGTTAAAGCAAGCGATAAATAATAATTAGCTTGCGTGCCTTGGCATCGAACTCGAGACCTCGAGATCCGAGTCCAACTGTCTCTCACTAGGCTATCGGTATTATGTGGGATTTAAAAATAACTCCCGTAAAGCGACCTTTTTTAAGTATGACAGTTTATTACCCACAATTTTGACGAAATACATAAAAAATGCTTACAAATGATGTAAGTACCTTAATGGAGCGAGTTTGTCAGTGTTTACACAACTTTAATTAATCTTTATCATTCTGACACAGAGGCAGACGGTTACCACACAGTCACACATAAATTTTTCAACGCTCTGAAACAATTTCGACGGGTCCTTTCACTCAAAGAGAAAATAACAAATCGTCTAAGCGGCTCAGCCGCCATGACAGTTTTTTCCCGCCTCTCGTTTTTTTTTTCGGGCGGTGATGTTCTGATTTATTGCGTCTACAGCCAAAGTATAGGGCTCGCAACAGATGTAAGGGTGACTTTGAATTTTTGTGAAATCATAATTTATTTTTTGTCAGGTGTTACTTTGCTCCGGTTGTAACTACGATATTGTTTTCTAGTACAATAACGTTTGATATTAATGTTTTATTGGTATTTCGGGCGTCGTTGCTCTAGTAACTATTATTTAAAGAAATTTTTCGGAATCACTTATCCCACACAGAACTTTTAAAGCATTTGATTCCCACTTATAGATATAGGAATACACTACCCTTAGAATGTCTAAACGACTAATGAAGTCTACGAACGGTTCGAAACAGTAAGTTACAGTAACAGTCTGGTAACTATCTGAAGCTCACGATACTGTTTGCAAGCACAATACTTTCATCGCAAGAAAGTCTTATTGTTATTCTTAAGACGTAATATTACCAAGTATTGTATAATTTAAGATACTTTCTTACATAAATATTTATTACTTCACATTACGAACAGTTATTAGAACATTATCTAAAGAAATGTACTAGTGAAAGTTAGCAAGTAATATTAAAATTCGTTGGCTAATTATTATGTGATATGTATGCAAGCTATTATGTACAATTAATAATTATCTATGTTTTAAAACTGTAATTTAAAAAAGCAATACTTTTATTTTTCTGTGAGACGTCTATGTGTATGCTTTGTGGAACTAATATGCGAACGACTGTATCTATCCAGTCTCCTGTGAGCTTTTGATTCTGGGAACAGATAGAGTTAATATTAATTATTTAATATAATGTTTGGAAATTCGCCGATGCAACTCGAAGTTTGGAACCTTAGATCTAGTTTTCGGCCTTGCATCCATTTACGTAATGTCAACTAAAATATATAATAATAATAATAATAACACACAATAATAATAACAAACATATATGATAACACATAGATGTTTTGCCTAAGCCTGTCTTTACACCTCTTTTATACATAAATTTACGCTATTACTTTTATAATTAGGATGACAAACAAACTCGCAATCTGTCTCACGGTAAGCGATTACCATACCTTGTCAGAGGTGCCACGCGTTTGCATAAGAAACGAAGACCATTGCTCCCCCACGAACAGCACCGAGTAAGTTCAAGTAGCACACCAATTCTACTCAGCGTTAGAAATATAACATAAGGTTCCTTGACCACAATATTATGTAGGATGGCAGGACCTTCACCGTCGAGTTTTAAGTTTTGATGGTTAATTAGATGTGCTCTATCACGTAAACCTTATCTATTTAATTTACAGTAGTTTCTGTCAGATGTTATCCTCCATATGAATCTGGCGCGAACGCATGACGCGAAAAAATCCAGGACATGGTCTATCTGTATGTCAAATTCCATCCAGATCCGTTCAACTGTTAAACGTGATGGAATAACAAACATCGAAACATCTCCACAAACTTTCACATTTATAATATTACAGTTCTGCTTGGTGGAACAGACATCATTCATTGCACTAACGTTGCAAAATAATAGACTTAGCCGGAAACCTATAAATTTTATATAATTTCATAAGGAATATAGTCGACTGGCAATATTGAATTATAAATTATATTTATTATCTTTTTGCAACTTGAGGGCAGGAGGTTAGACTGCACGGATGGTGCTGTCTAATAAAGTGGTTTGATTAGGCCTACCCATGTTAAAAGATGATCTGATACACACATTTGTGTAATCCTAATTAATATTATAAATGCAAATAAGAGTTTTTTTGATACGCTTTAACGTCTTAACTACTCGCTCGATCATCATGAAATTTAGCGTACACGTTGTCAGGGTAACACAAAAGGACATATACTTTCATCCAGAAAAAGTACGGACCCTAACCTAACCTATATTTAAGCGACGGAAGCGAAACAAAATGTAGTTGACAAATGAATGAACGCGTAATTCCAAAGTCATTCGGAACAATATTTCCGAATTATTTGTGCACTATTATATACATATGTATTTTCTGACAAAAATAAACTGTAGCAGCTTAGAGAATAGAACTGTGCTCGGCAGACCTACTACGAGTACGTTAGATCTAACACTACGAGTATATCTGGCAAAAGTCTAATACATTACTGCCAACAGTGCCAACCTCTTTGTAGATACAGACGTGCAACTATGTATGCATATTTTAAATAATAAAGCATTAATTGAAGTGTAGTATGCGCACAATCTCGCCATTACCCAAGTTAATGAAGACTTGGTAATTAAGTTTGCGTAAGGCTCGTTCCAATTGATTTTCACGCATTTTTCGCGCGGTAAACTGACCGGCGCGCGGCAGCCATTATCGCGGCTATCGTGTTACGCAACTTCCTATAAGTGGTAAAAAAAAGTACGATATTTTGTTCCCGCCATTTTAAGTGCTCCATTTGTACTTTGTATTGTCTATGTGTGTTTCCATTGCGGAGTAAATTTTTATAGTCTGTAACGTTATGTTACTTGATTACAATTGTTTTTTATTTGCTGAATGGTTTGTTTAAATTGATATTATTTTTTCTCGTTGGTTCGAAGCAAAAAGAGCAACATAAGCGTTTATGTTTGTTTGGTCGAGTAAAGCAATTTGAGTTTTTCTGTTAAAAATGCTCAGCAGTAAGATGGCTACTCCATCTCTCTCCATGCCCGGATTAATATGATATTAATAACCATGCCAGACATATTTGCAAATCTAAAGTATCTGGCTGCCGGTGTACCGCTGCGACGCAAAGGTTTAGTTGATCCCATTAATGAGAAATGTTTTTTATCTCTGCTTATCCCGTCAGATATATGCAGGCTTATCCTTGTGTTTATTTATTATATTTTCTATAGTGTATTGTACCAACAGCAAAGTAATAACAATTTATTAAAATCGTTTCAATTCACTGTTATTTTTTGCTGGGTAGTTTGCAGAAACGAAACGTCGGAGAAAGGTGGTCTGTTTCTAAGTAATAAGATTTTTACGACGGAAATATTGGAGTGAGCTATTCGAAATAATTTTCTTCTCGTTGTAGCTTGTACTTAATGTAACACTTAGTACTGCTTACAGTTTTGCTTGTGTAAAAAAGTGTCGACATTCTTAATGAAAGCATCTATCTATTTCTATCTATCTATTGACAAGTTCAGAACTAAGGTGTAATGATACTTTTATTCTATTAAGTTTCAGGGGCACACCGGCGGCTAGACACAATGGGTTTTTTCAAATATGTTTGGTATACTAAGGGCCACTTGGACGACAACTCACAAAATACGTTTAGCACTAAATAGATTTAAAACATCGTGGCATCTCAGTCACCTTCACACGGATGACTGACGACAGCACGATGTTTTAAATCTATTTAGTGCTAAACGTATTTTGTGAGTTGTCGTGCAAGTGGCCCTAAGACTTGACAGGTTAATGAGTCAATATGACCATATCATTGTCATTGTCTACGGACCCCTAGACCAAGAAATAACGCTTGTCTTATAGTGGCTAGTTTCCAGCTGATAAATGTTTTTAAGAGCGTGGTGAAATACTTCAGAACTAAATAAAGAAAGACAAATAGGTATTACCGTTTTACTGAAATTCGCACTCGAAGGAATTAAATTAACTAGCTTAAATTATTTTTATACGTTTGAAATTTGCTAGTATCTCGCAATCGAAACATAGTAATAATATATAGTATACTTTCATCCCGGACAACGTATATATACCCACACACGTGAAGCTGGGAGCGGAAGCTTGTATTATTGCAAAAGATATTGTAATAATAATTCTTATTATGTATATCGAGCTTATACAAACCATAAACTGAGAAACTTACCAGAATATTTTAACAGCCCAAAAATCGAACCTGTAACCATTCGACCAACATTCTTTCCTTCTAAACCAACAAGTAACTTTCATAACAACATCTTAACAAGCACGAGTAGAATAATTTTCTCTTCATTCCGATGTAATCGTAAAAGCGATTCCCGCGTTAATATAAGAAGTCATTATCTGAGATTGTTTATAAATATCAGAGGGGAAGAATACGCCTCCATCTTGTCTGAATTACTCGCCTGTGTCTGACAAATGGCGGCGGGGTGTACCGTTTTCCCTGAGACACGAGTTTTAGAGAATAGAGAAAATCTATGGTTGCCTTGTTATGAGACTTTGAGTATACTTTAAACAACTTAGCTATGTTATTTAGTGTTAGCCTTTTCGGCTGATTATAGTTCCTGTCTGAAAAATCTACATCAATTACTTAGTGTCAGGTTTTCAAGCTGCCCGAATACTTCATACTTGGATGAACGATGTTTGGTTGGATTATATAGAAGCTACTTAATTACCAACTGGAGGCCCGCTCCGTCTTCGCTGGGGCCTTATTATTCTAGAATAATGCACCTTTCAAATAGCTAACGAAGTGGTGCCAGCGATTACCTCCACATACATACACACAAACTCACAAAATGCTTATTATCAGAATAAAATTAATGTTATAATATACCCGACTGAATGGATATACCCAAATTATTACTATTGAAGGCGCCTTCCTTTAAAACCAAAAATTTTCTTTTAAAATTACGTAGTAAGAATATTCTATTTTCTTGTATACTTAGTTAGCATTTAATAAAGTTCGGAGAAACCTAATACGTAAATCCGCAAAATGTACGCAGAAATATTGTAACTATTATACTGCTTGTCCGAATTGTTATATACATTCAACGGAACAGCTATTGATGACGATTGACTTTCTTGAAATATTTATAAAGTCTTTGCTTCTGAAAGGATATGCACGGAATATGGATTTCCTTCACTACTGGAATCTACACATAAACATATGTAGATACTTAGGTTTTAATGGGCAGAACTGTATTCGAATAGCACAAAAATGCATAGCCTCTTGTTGTTGTCATATAATGCCTTCACTTCGTTATCAACTGGTACAGAGTTTTTTTTTTTATACAACTAACGTAGCAAACAAGCATACGGCCCACCTGATGGTAAGTGGTCACCGTAGCCTATGGACGCCTGCGACACCAGAGGCATCACTTGCGCGTTGCCGACCCCTTAGGAAAGGAAGTGGGAAGGAGAAGGAGCGGGAAGGGGTCAAGAGGGTGATTGGGCCTCCGGCACTCTCACTCACTGTACGAAACACAACAGTAGGAATACTGCTATTTCACGTCGATATTCTGGGAGAGGGTAGTCCTTCCCCGGTCGAGCCGGCCCATTCATGCTTAAATCAGCGAGGCTCTACTACTCTGTCCAGAAATCTGGCAGCATAGCCACGTTGAATAGCAGTGCTTATACATTAAGGTTAGCTTTCTGGATACGGGGCTGGTCATCGCTAGAATAGGTATCACAACAGATTATAAGTAGGTACTCTTAACAGTTTCTGTATTAGTCATCCATATTTTGTTAGCTAAGTATGTTATAATCTATCATCATCATCATCAGGCTATAATAGTCCACTGCTGGACATAAAATAAATATTATAAACCTGAAGAGTTTGTTTGTTTGTTTGAACGCGCTAATCTCAGGAACTACTGGTCCGAAATTTTTTATTAATATAAAAAAGGTTGAAAAATTCTTTTAGTGTTGGATAGCTCATTTATCGAGGAAGGCTATAGGCTATATAACATCACGCTACGATTCACGGGGGCGGCGCAGTGATCATAAACGCGGGTGAAACAGCGGGAACATCTAGTATGTACTATCGACTCCAGCGACAGATGACCACTCCTAAGGTTAAAATCGCATAGCAGGCCAACACTTGGTACCCGTACCCATGACGCGCCCCTTTCATTGTTTGAGTGTTTTTACACTTTACATTTGTTTACTGATTCTAAGGCGATACAAACCCAACTGGTAAACATGTGCAAGCGAAAATTTTTCTGAAATGGTCATCCGTCGCTGGAGCCGATAGTACATAAATATATGTCCTGCATAATTTGAAGAGAGCGTATTACTATATCAGGATCATTGCTAGACTGTAGAAACTCCTCTTTAGCAGAACGGCTGCAGAGGATATTTTGTAATAAAACTCCTTCTAATTGTGGTATTGAAGTCAGAATCTCGTGATCTATTACCATAAGCGCAATTTATGCTGCGAGACTAACGGGGCTAAAATCTTCTTTGCTCCATTCTCGATAAAATATGGTCTAATCCTGGTCTGAAAATAGTCGCCGAAATAAAAACCCATAAAGATTCTTTGCGGTTGTATTTTAAACAAAGATCATATTAAGGATTTGTCCTTGGCCTTATTCATAGTGAAGCAGATACAAAAATAGTTCGTACTTTGCATGACGTCATGAGTTTAAAGATAAATGGAATTGCGGTTCCTCTGCCGTCATGCGCGCCCATTCCCGGAATTAGTTAAGAATTAAATAAATATTAATTGTAAGCTAACACGTTAGATTAGTACAAATTGAGACTGGCATATTTTTAGTCTATTTGCCGCTAAAGTGATGAAAAAATACGTTCTGTTGTTCTTCTAAATATAGAGTGCTCCATTACTTGGCGTTAGTGACGTCAGTGCCAAGATGGTACGTGGGAGTGTTTTGAAACTAGATAGCTGGCTAGTTTTGAGGTTAATTAATTTTCTACGTCGATACGAAAACTAATATATCCTTTTCTTTGTCTTTTCAGGTAATTTTCTGTCAAGTTTGGACAATCATGGCGGTTTTTGCGTCATGCGCGGGAACAATGAGGTGACTTTCCTTAAAATATATTTAGGTTCATGGCATACTTTACATAATACTCTAATGTCAAGGATAACATAAAATTGGTTTATAAAAAGGTTATGAAAATAGTACTTTTTTATTTTATTTATTTAGGGGCATAATTGTAGAACATTTTGTAGAACATATAATGTAGAATTAATCTGATACATGCACTCTGGGACAATCGAACATTGTGGATGCCTACACTAGGAAACCTGTGTCATCCACCATTTTCTATTGCAATTACAGAGACGTGTACACTTTTATGGTAGCCGGTTAACAAAATGTATGGCATATTAGTAACTGATTACAAGAGATTTCTTAGATTAGTTTATTTACTAAATACTTAAGAATTCCTTTGTTGGAGTTAAGTTCTATAAGGGTGTATAAGCTGCAAAGGGAGACTTCATTTCATTTCGTTTTTGACAATTTACTTTGTACGCCATGAAGAAAGTTCTTATATACATATATACATATTGTGGTGGTCATTGCACTATTATATGTGTTCGAGATCTTATGCAATGGAAAGAAAAGTAGCATGAACTTTATTGTCACGTTCAATAAAATAATGCCTGATCTTTGCGTCATGTTAGTAAACGTTGAGTTGTCTTTTAAATAAAAAAAAACATCGCAGGTGCGTACCTGTTTAGTCTTGATAAAATGCCTCGAATCAGAATATACTTATTTGTTGAGTATTTTTAACAAATGGATCTGCCGTTTTATTGTCTATGAACATCCGTTTCGGGAACACGGTAAGTGGCGGGACAAACAAAGTGTTGTTCAAAAATAGAGCACTCCATTAGTTGTCGTCTGTGACGTCATACTCTACGATATTGTATGGGCGAGTTTCATTCAACTTGACATATTACACGAGTAGTAGGTTCGTTTCAAAGATTCAAACTATAGATTCGGTCTACTACTTATCAAAATGACCACTTTTTCGGACAATAGATTCTAATCCAACACACAACGCTGGCGTTGTGGCGTTGTCGCAGTCAATTTTAGGATGTGATGTTGACATTCCAAATAACCGCATTTCCCCCATCTCACTCCTTCTCCTTCCCACTTCCTTTCCTAAAGGATCGGCAACGCGCAAGTGATGCTTCTGGTGTTGCAGGCGTCCATAGGCTACGGTGACCACTTACCATCAGGTGGGCCGTATGCTTGCTTGCCATATTAGTCGTATAAAAAAAATAATTACTGCACTGATGGTATAGTTGTTTAAGTAGTTGCCTCGCTACTGCCACTGCGCCGAGTATTGTGGGTTTGATCCCCACACGGGACAAACATTTGTGTGATTGACGAATAGTTGTTCCAAATCTGGGTGATTTTTTGTCTTTTGTTTTAAATATTTGTAAAGTCCCCCTCGACGCAAGAATTATTCTTAGGAATTAATCCTGGGTCCTTTAAGCGGGGCGTGAAAGTAGAGACCTTAACAACACCTCAGCTGCTATGAGGATGGTGTGGAGACCACTGCTCTTAGACCACATGATCGCTTACCATTAGATTGAGTGTGGTCATTTAGACGAGCAACATAAAAAAATAAATATTCTTAGCTTTGTTTTCTTTACAGAAAGAAAAATCATAATCATAACTAATGTATTATCACGCTCACTCAAATTGTACACTATCGTTCCCTGTTTTATGTGTGAGCTCACTTTTCTTACTGGACATCAATGATATAAATCTTTAGTTCGTTTGACGGGTTGACAAGCAAAATAAAGAGCAGATCACGGGATCAAGTTTTTAAGAGGGAAGTAATCGTTCTCGGTAGTAATCTTGGTACTCGGAAAAACTAATTGGGAACCACTCACTGAAAAATCGCTGCTAAGTGGAGTATTTTTTACTAATTTAATGTTCATTAGCATTGTTACTTTCTGACTTTAATTAATTAATTATTTTAATCTCTAATTACAGTTTGCAGAAAGATATGCTTCATTAGTGAAGTACTTTGACTACCAGCGTTATAAAAATAGCGCTAGCTAATACCTGGCTACCTCTTATTGGAATAGCTCTCAAGTTCTTGATCGTTATTTGATTGATTATTTATTAATCTTTTACGAAAGGCTCGGCTATTACCTAACTATTATTTAACTAACACTCAACGTTGAATAATGTTTATACGTGTTTTTTCCTGATTCGTTAGTTAGTTAGTAGCTTGCTAATTAAAAATTTATATTGTATTGTAAAGTAAAAATATATATATATATATATTTTGATACCATAAGGCAGTGACACTACTGCGGTTCTTAAAACACATTCTAAGACCACGTATGTATTGGTAACTTCGTATGACTTTAGCCCTGAGGGATGACATTGGCCCTTAATTGGAAAAAGCTGTTTAATTGAAAGAAGCTGTTTTACTGACAGTTTATAGTGCTATCTATTGATTTCCACGTGTATTTTTTCGGCAAAAAGTATGATAGTGGTCTGGTGGGAACTTCAAACTTTTTACAATTAAGGGCCAATGTCGCCCCTCAGAGCTATAGTCATACGAAGTTACGGTACCTTATTTTGTTAAAAAATTTCAGTAGTTAACGGAGAATTTTTTTTACTGAAATGAAGTTAATAGTATGTATTTCGCCTGATCCGAGAACGGAAACTAAGACCTCGCCTACAAAGATGAACACTCGCTTAATCACGGGACCAACCAGACATTATTCTAAAGAATCAATAATAACACGGACAAGTCCTCATAACAAATAACTAAATTAAACGTAGCCATATCTTTAATGCAAAATCTATTCGCGAAAGCTTTTCTCAGAGGTCTCAAGTTCCCTCACAAGAGGTCAATCTGCACGTGATGTCATGTGACAACCACGACTACTCCCGCACACGATGCTAACTGTGCTTATCTACGACTAGCTGTTATCCGCGACTTCGTCCGTATGGAAATTATATTTACGCAGCGATATAATTTTTCTAAAATAAAAGCATAAAAAGTCCGTCAAAATCGGTCCAGTCGTTTCAGAGATTTGCCGAAACAAAGAGACAAAAATTTAAAAAATTCATTTTTGCTATTCGTTCCGTATATACTTAGTCTGGCCATAAATACCATTACAATTAAAAAAAATAACAATATTACATTGGAATTTGGAATCTGTCATTCTTATATGAGTATTCATTGCGTTTTCTCATTTGCGCGCCAAGCAAAAAAGATTTTTCCTTGTAATATTTATGGCAAGACTAGGTACTTTCATATGCATTTAGTAAAAAGCTGTTATTTTGACATTACAGACACTTCAATTTTATTTATTTGTATATATGTACGGAGTTCATCGTGATGGTTCTATTGTATAATACGCTATTGTTTGAAAAGTCTTGGGTTCAAAGATTGTGGGCACAGTAAAATGATTACACAGTACTATGGATGTATTTTAAAGTTGAATGCACGAATGTCGCATTTTGTGAGCCACAAATATTTTGTGTCCGTTAAATTGTATGTTTGTACCCTGTATGTGTGTGTTCTAACTCTAAGGTCCTACATGACATATAGGACTTGATACTTTGGGCTGTGGGTGGCGTAGCGGTTTAAGCGAGCGTCTCGCCATTGCCACGGCGCTGAGTGTTGTGGGTTCGAATCCCACACGGGATAAAAATTGGAGTGATCCACAAATGGTTGTTTCGAGTCTGGTCGTTCTTTGTGTCCGTCGTTTAAATGTTTGTAAATATGTTTGGCTAGCTTTTGCCCGCGGCTTCGCTCGCGTTAATTTAGAATTTGACAATCAATTCGGGTTGTACTCTGCTTGTAATAATATAATTCAATCATGATTTGAAAGACACGTGGCGCCATCTATTATCATAAGAACGTTATCATTGTTTTCCTCGGGAAAAGTAATTTTTTTCGGGAGGTAGCCTATGTCCGTTTCTGTACACCTGTCAACGTATATGCAAAATTTCAGGATGATCGGTTCAGTGGTTTAGGCATGAAAAGGTAACAAACAAACAAACTCATTTTCGCTTTTATAATATTAGTTAGGATTAGGATTGTCATCATTTTATCGTGTTCTTAAAAAAGACAATGCCCGCACTAGGCCTATATCCTATGTAGCAGGACACTATAAACCAGTCAAACAACATATACAAACCACACAGCCTCGAGCAACTATTTGTGAACCACACCAAACACATGTATGTGACATTGGCGAGGCGACCACTGAAACCACTCCTCCTCCTTGCAATCAGAAACAAACTAAAAGTGTAACAGTTTAGTAATATATCTTATCTTATCTTATGTGGGGGCCAGTCAGTGCAGACCGGCGACACTTCGACCCAGTGGGATCTTTTGTGTCGACACTCTCCCAATAACGACTGCCATAGATGTTCATGGCAACCGGGACCGACGGCTTAACGTGCTCTCCGATGCACGGAGCAGGCGATAATTCTCAATCAATACGCACATAATTTCGAAAAGTCATATAACTTCCGAAAGTCAGAGGTGCGCGACGTGGGTTTGAACCCGAGACCCTCTGCATTGCAGTCTGTTGGTCTCCCCACTGAGCTATCGCTGCTCTCTAGTAATATAAGTTTATAGTAACAAACAAGTCGTCAAGTCGCCGCGTTGCCCTAAATTGTTCTCTCCAAACAAACCTATGTTCAAAGCACCTGAAACTGGGCCTCGGCGTAAATAAAAACACACATAAAAGTACACTTGTTGCGAAAGCATTTCCTAATCGCGTAACAACATTAGGAAGAGCGCTGTGTCGCTGAGGTATGGTGTAGTCGGTCTTTTTATTAAACTACTAGATGTTTCCGCGGTTTCACCCGCATTTATCGTTACTGCGCCGCCCCCGTGGGTCGTAGCATGATATTATGTAGCCTATAGCCTTACTCGATAAATAAGCTATCCAATACTAAAATAATTTTTCAAATCGAACCAGTAGTTCCTGAGATTAGCGCGTTCAAACAAACAAACTCTTCAGCTTTAAATATTAGTATAGTTTTTTAATTGTTGCGTATTTGAATGGTATTGCGATCTTTATAACTTGTACCCATGTTATAAGAAGGAGGTGAGCACATTGGGAATCGCTCTTAAAGTGGAGCAACCAAACTGGCGGTTGCCCCGGCCAGTCTAGCTGCTTAGCCGAGATCATCAGTGGCAGCTCGCAGCCAAAGAACCTTATGTTATGCTCCCACGTTGAGTAGCCTTTCCAGATTCTTTATTTGGCGCTGCCCTATGACCAGTATGATCTTTTCACGTTGCGATGTCAGCACAGCAAACTTTTTTTGACGTGACAACGTCTAATAAATCGATGAACGCCGGCTGCACGCACGAAAAAGGATGACTCATTGTCCCGTTACGCTCATTGTCCCGTTACGCTCATTGTAACGTTACGATCGGAGCGAGAGCGCTACACGAGCGAGCGAATCGGCTTGTATGACGTTGTCACGTTAAACTATCGTCTGTAAACCGACTTTACAGACAACCAATATTTTTTATTTTTTTGAAGACTGGTATGTAGTGCCTCTGATTCTCTGTTTCCCCTGATTCTAGTTTTTATTTTAAATACATACACGGCCTTAGCCATGATTCCTGTGTCACGGGGGACTTAACACACAATAAGGTAACGCACACAAGCACACTTAGACCGGGTACAATAATTTGTGAATCACATACATTTTTGTTCCTTGTAGGATTTAAATCACACAACACTTGGCATAGTGACAGGGGAAAGACGCAGTCAAATTGGCTGTGGCTAATTCATTTAGCCAATCCCAGCAGTCGACGTGCAGTTGACCGTGTGTTAAGAAGTCTCGCATTGAACCTGCTTTTAAGATACTGTGTATCAGATCGCACTCAATCATTATATTACCCAGCAGCCCCCAACATTCCTAACATTACTTATAACGCGTAACAAATCGAATTAAAAACGGTTTTCAAACTGAACATTCATTATATTCTGTTTCCTTTCATATTGTTGTATTACAGGCAGTTAGTGCCAGCCGTGATCGATGCGTCTACGTGTGCTACGGTACTCTATGGTTTACTGTTGCGTCGAATTCTTGACGGTTTATCGTCGAAACTATTTGCGCGGCAACAACGATTATTGTTTGAAATTGTAACGTTCGAATGGACGCCATTTTTAAGTTGTTTTGTGAGTTCGGAATTTGAGTTATTTATTAATTGATATGCGAGTAAGAGTTTAGCCAATTAATATTGCTTATAGGCTACGTGTATTATGTAGTTGCTTTTGGTGTTATGCAAGTACATATAATAGGCATGATGACTACAAAAAAATTTGTAGTCCGTCATCTAGATTAGTAAAAAATATTGGACACGTATAATTTTCTTTCCCATAAACTATAACAACAAAGATACAACGCCTTTTAATTCCGTTACGTCACTGTAAGGCACTTTTACATAAGTGTGACGTCACAAGTCCCCACTCACGAACTTTAATACGTTATATCCTTATATCTTAGTAAATATTTTATTGTTTAGTTAAAACAAAAATAGGTGTCTAATATTTTTTTCTAAGCTAAAAGATGGGCTAACTAGAACCACTTAATTTTAACCCTGTCATCATGCCTATTGCTGTTTGTAACAATACATACTATTATGCATGACTAAAGAATGAAATCATGATCTTCACTGGGGAGTGAGTATTGAGGAGCAGGAGCGTCACGTAAGTAAGTCCGCCCTTAAAGGATTAGGCAGAGTTAAGTATTATATTTATAGTATTAACCTATAGAGTCGCAGCAGCACGCCGGCGGCCAGACACAATAGTATTTTAATGATGTCTGGCATTCCAAGAATTAACATGTTAATTGTATGGGATAAAATAATTCCATCGATAACACGTAGTTGAAACTAGTTTCGCACCAACAACAATTTATTGTTTGAAATTGGAACGCGTTCGGAGAATCGCCGCCATTTTTGAGTTGTTTGTAAGTTTGGTATTTCAGTTATTTACTAATAACGTTGCAAATTATGTTGTGCGCACTTATACAGTGGATTACGACTTTCTAGTATGAAGTTATCAATTATTTGGCTTATATAATTGTTAATGTAGCAAACAGCAATTGTATTATTACATAGCATTATGTATGCATGTACTTCCAAATCAAAATGCAAAGTTCTATCGTCTGATACACTCACTTTTCGGTAGTTATGTTTATGTCCCAAATAATAGGGGTAAGGCTAATATCGAATATCAAGTGCAACTCGATATTCCTTGCCGCTACTGAGAAAAATATATAAGTACTAATATTATAAAGAGGAAAAAATACATTTTTGTTTGTTTGTTTGTTCGTAAGGATTTAACTCAAAAACTACTAAACTATTAGGAAGCTATAGTATCACCGAGTACTATGTTACTCTATAATTTATTTTTGTAAACCAAGAAGTGTTACAAACATAACCTAACCTACTTTTACGCGAGTGAAGCCGCGGGCATAAGCTAGTCAAATAATATTTTGTTCGTCCTGTATTAAAATTGGATCCTTGCGTTTGGCGTCTATAAGCGCGAATGCACTACTGGGTCTACAAGCCAAAGAATTACCATTTTACCTTTTTTATTGTAGGCAATTGGTAGCATCGCTTTACATTTTGCGCAACATAAGTTGTGATTAAACAACTTACAAGAGGAAAGCAGATAAAAAGAATACTTAATTTAACTTAACAGAGATAAACAGGAAAGTTTATCTAAGCGAAGTCCGTGATTTTAAATAAGAACTCATTACCTCTCAGACCTCGTGCTAAGGAGGACCCTCGTGGCGCTTCTCCTATCTCAAGAGATTTATTTTAACGAAGCCTACAATTGAGTAAGAAACAATTCAATTGAAATGGAAATAATAAAGTCAGGTCGTTTAAGTCGTTCTATTACTGAGCAGTGTGAAGGAATGGCGTTCTCGCGAACAATAAACTGTTCATAGAGCAAATTGCGAGGGAAAAATACTACATTCCATTTTTAAACTTGTGCAATTTAAAATAGAGTTTAAAGTCAAGTAGCGCTCGGTATAGCACCTGTGACGTTTAAGGCGCTCCATAGACAACTGACAGCTTCCGTCAGTAATCAGGTCACGTTCCTTTTTCGAAATGCGCGCGCTTGTCGCGTTCGGTTCACCGTAAGGCAAAGCACATACTTACTATCTTAATCGAAGATATACTTTATAGTATGTATGTCAAATGGCAATATATAAGTATATACATTATTATACTTACTATAACATTATTATTGCCATTTGACAATGCACTTGCTCGAGAATAGAATCAACAAATACTTTTTGCCTGAATAATTAATCAAACAATTACTATCTGGCGATAGTTTAATTTGTAACTTATTATGTTGTCGACTATACAAGCGATTCATTTCTATTTAGTTGTGCTGTATTACATTATAATTATTATTGTGTGTTGCAAGAAGAATAAGGAACATCTATAAATATTCATCGATACATGTTTAATTAATTAGTCAGAGCTGTTTGTGTTCATCAAATAAAATGTGGACACACACGGTCATAGAATTTCGAAAAATTAAAAATAAATGTCGAACAAGCGGTTATAAATAGTTTGTATGCGCCAGGCCTAAGGGCAAGAAATTCTATCGTGTGTGAGCCGCTTTGTACGCCGTGTATGGGTCTGCCCAAAATAGAATTTTATTGTGCCCTAATACGATTTGCCTTACTTTCCGTAAGACCAGCACTTAGCGATTTACGCAACGGACTTAAACTGACGATTTAATTTCACCTAATAGTGGACGGAATGGGAGTGGAAGCTTTCATCTGATTTTTTATAAAATACTCTTTCCGCCCGGTCCTCCATTTTCCGCGCCAGTGGTTCCATCCCGCGGTAACACAAAAGCTGTGAACGATTATGGACGTGAGGCGGAATGTCGTGGAGTGTAATAGAGTTCCCGACGTTCTTGAAACTGCGGAGGTTCAGTAATTGTCTAATTTTCGTCTTTTCTGCTTAAGTGAGCACTTGGAACAGCTGTACTAGTATAATTTTCGAATAGTTTCTCAAAACTCTCTGTGGATATTTTAATAAGAATGAAAGGATGAAAAGATGTAGTCTTTGGGTTGCGTTCTTGAATAAACGTAAATGCAAATCATGATAGTTTGAAGAGAGTTGGGTAGCAACTTAAATTGGAGTTGATAGAATAAAAAGTGTAACGAGCTTTATTAATAAATAAAATTTTAACAAAAAAGGGAAACCGACTTCAAATAAGAATATTTTAAAAATTAAAATGCACTAAAAAGTTAATAAATAATTGCATATTCTTGTGAATAATTAAATTATTGTTATTTTTGGAGTCGGTGTCAGCCGCCTGCGCCGCGTGCTGCGTCTATGTGTGTAATTGTGCATGCCAATGTTATGTTATGATTATAGTAAGACATCTCCTGTTTAATTAGTTACAAACCTACCTTGGCTGACACCGACTCCAATAATAACAATAATTTAATTATTCATAAGAATATGCAATTATTTATTAACTTTTTAGTGCATTTTAATTTTTAAAATATTCTTTTTTGAAGTCGGTTTCCTTTTTTGTTAAAATTTTATTTATTTCTCGGTTTTTAGTGAACCTTGCTAAATATGAGAACATCATTAATGTAGACAAATTAAGTATAACTCAAAAACGAATGGTCAAATCTTTTTCAAAATTAAATGGGACCACACGGGAAGCACCAGCTTTCAAATAAAAAAAGAATCATCAAAATCGGTTCACCCAGTCGAAAGTAACGAGGTAACAAAGATAAAAAAAAAATATACAGACGAATTGAATACCTCCTCCTTTTTTTGAAGTCGGTAAAAATAACATTAGTTATAATTATTATCATTTTGGCTTGTGTACTATGTAGGATTAATTAATTTTATGACAGGCTATTGAGGAACTCCTTTTTCCCTGTTTGTGAATAAGGTATTACGCTATGATGTTGGAGGCAAAATGGTTGAAAGGGTTTTAACTAAATTTAAAATTGAGGTATGTTATGAATTTGTGAATGTATGTTGTAGACATATAACAATTCAATGAGTTCGTGTGGTATACAGGATATAATTAATTTAAACTTTTGAAGGCTTTAATTGCAACAAGTAACTAAACTAAGCCTTTGTACCGATTTTAATGAAATTTGGTAGGTATGTAGTTTTAACTTTGAGAAAGGCCATAGGGTATTGGAAAAGGGTTAGCTAGTACGCATCTAATTAATTTTGATTTTGATGTACAACATGCTGTATTCATGTGCATTTATTGTTTCTTTTTATGTACTAACTAGCTTTTGCCCGCGGCTTCGCTCGCGTAAAAGTAGTTTAGGTTAGCTTATGTTAGTAACAATATTTTTTTAATATAATATAGCCTATATTACTAGGTGATAATATAGCTTTTTGAGGGTGAAATAATTTTTATAATCAGTTGAGAGTAGTTTTTGTTTAATCCTTAGAAAGAAGCAAAATATCAAATCTTTCCTCTTAATAATAATAGCTTGGATAAACAATTATTATTATTATTATTATATGATAGGCGAAGAATTAAAATAAGATAATATGTGATATCTTATCTTATCTTATGTGGGGGCCAGTCAGTGCAGACCGGCGACACTTCGACCCAGTGGAATCTTTTGTGTCGACACTCTCCCAATAACGACTGCCATAGATGTTCATGGCAGCCGGGACCAACTGCTTAACGTGCTTTCCGAGGCACGGAGCAGGCGATAATTTGTCAATCAATACGTACATAATTTCGAAAAGTCATATAACTTCCGAAAGTCAGAGGTGCGCGACGTGGGTTCGAACCCGAGACCCTCTGCATTGCAGTTTGTTGGTCTCCCCACTGAGCTATCGCTGCTCTTAATATGTGATAACACTTTATATAAAATAATTCGCTGGCCCAGTATTCGAATGTAAACTTAATTATGTCGCGTTTTATACGAATTGTAGCACACATTTACCAGAAATTCTCTTTTCGCAACTCTACAGAGATACATTAAAATTGCATCGAATGTATATATTTATTTACCTCGCGGTATAATTTACTTTGCGCGGTAATATCTTATTACGTAAGAAAACAAAGATGAACTTAATTGAATTGTAAATGTGAATATACTTAATGGAAACTTAGGTTTCTATTTTGATCGTACATACAGAAATTAAAAATAAATACGTTAATTGAAAAATATTTTTACTAATGTTAATTTTTTTAAATGTGTTTTAATTTTTAAATTTGCGCTTTGCTAGTATTTTTGATAATTCATCCAGCTAAGCTCTATGTTTGAAGTTTATCTATGGTAGAAGTGGGTTATACGTTAATAGTATTACACTGCCAACGTATAACCCACTTAAGGGTGATAATCGAATCCACGACCTTTCAATCGCAAGTCCAATACTTCAAACATTAGACTACCGTCGTCTTATGTGTTCTGTACTATTCCTTTTTACAGACTTTATTTATATATGTGAGTAATAATTCATTTTTCTGTTTGATTTTATTTGTGTGTGCGCATATTCATCAAATTAAGAAAAGTATGTAGCTTTTACAACGGCCGTAATTTGTTAGATCTGTTATTTTAATTAGGCTATATTTAACGAAATGATACTATATACCTCGATACCTAGGCTCGAATATTGCGAGTACTTATGATCACTATGGGATAAAAAAACAACACTGATAGTTAATTATTCCCATAAAGTTATTTGCCAGTTTTTGAAGCTGCAAAGAAAAGAGAGTTTATCCATAGTGTGAGAGTCGTTTATTAAAAAGGAATGACTGTATTAACCATGTCTTTATAAACCACTTAGTTATACTTAAGTACTTATTAATAACATGGCATTAACAAATATGTGAGCTCATAAAGTATAGAAAATGAAATTTCATCTGCTACAATTTTACGTACTTACCTCATGTCTTATTTCGCTCTAATCAAATTTATTACACGCATGTGGTTAAGGTAAAACAGATTAGAATTATTTTTACCAAATTAATATTTACAACTCTTAATCTGCATTTTGTTTTCTTTGATTTAGTTTTTATTATTATTTTATATTCTTTATTTTCTTTTTGTAATTTGTTTGGAAACATCAATGTACGTACCTAAATTAATACCAAACTGTTAAGAAACCTGAAAGTGGGGCCTGGTACCCATACCACAAGTTAGATCTTACCTTGGGTACCTCCACGGAGGTGAAGTATCTAGGCATGACCTTAGATAGCAAACTAACGTGGAAACCTCATGTAGAAAAAGTCATAGTGAAGGCCCAGCGGGTTTTCGGCATGATTCGCTCTACTTATCGGAAGACCTGGGGGCTAAAGCCCAAGGTCATCAAGTGGCTATACACGATGATGATAAAACCCATACTCACGTATGGGAGCATTGTCTGGTGGCCAAGAACCAAACTAGCTGCATGCAGGAACGCGCTGTCGAAGATACAGCGATTGGCCTGCATGGCTATAACAGGGGCGTTCCCGACTACGCCAACGGCAGCGTTAGAGGTCCTGCTGGATCTAACGCCGCTACACATTGTTGTGGAGTCAGAGGCGGTAAAGGCGCTACATAGACTATCTGTGCATGGGCTGTGGAGCGTCAACATGCCGGTAACTCGACACACAAAACTGGAGACTTCAAAGGATCTCAAAAGGATTATGAGCATGGGATGCGACAAAATGCAACCATTGCACATATTCAAAAAGAATTTTAAAATAAAGGTCCCCACGAGGGATGAATGGAGACAAGGTCTAAAATCGCCTGACGAGGGTTGTCTCATCTGGTACACCGATGGTTCCAAAATGGAAACAGGATCAGGCGCTGGTATCTATGCCAGTGACTGTAAGGTGAGCCAAAGCATGGGCAAATATGCAACGGTCTTCCAAGCGGAAACCTACGCTATAATTGCCTGTGCTCAGGAGAATATTAACAGTGGTGTCACTGACAAGACTGTGTATATTCTCAGTGACAGTCAAGCTGCTCTCAAGGCTCTGGACTCTTGCAGGGTGGACTCCAGACTGGTCCTGAACTGTGTTAAGATCCTCAACAAACTAGGCAGGAAGAACACAGTCAGACTGGTCTGGGTTCCGGGACATGCAGGGGTGCAGGGCAATGAGGAGGCTGATGAGTTGACCAGAAAGGGCTCGGAGCAGCTGTTTGTGGGCCCCGAGCCATTCGTGGGACTCTCTGAGAGCACCGTCAAGGCAGCTTTGAATGCACATGGCAATGACAAACACAGGTTGGAGTGGATGGCCCTTAGGGGTCTGGAACACTCCAAGCAGTTCATTGCAAACGGAGCCACAGGCTTTACCCGGAAGTTCTGTGGATATAGCAAGAGCCAAATGCGCCTGCTCACAGGAGCGTTCACTGGCCATTTTGGCACCAACGACTTCCTGTGCAGATTGAGATTGGCACACAATTTGATCTGCAGGGCCTGTGGTGAACAGGACGAGTCCGTATCGCACCTATTGTGTGAATGCGACGCGTTGGCTGGACTGAGGACGGGTCTGATGGGGGTGGCATATCCAAGCCCTGAAGACTTCAGGCTTCTCCCTCTGAATTGTACACTGCGGCTTATGCAGTACATTCATAAGGAGATAGCTAAGGGTTAAATCTTGGGGCCGACACAAAAGATCCCACTGGGTCGAATTGTCGCCGGTCTGCACTGACTGGCCCCCACACATAAGATAAGATACCTTGGGTACCAGTGTTCAATAATTACTGTGTCTTACTTATTTGTGTTTAATAAATTTCAATTTCAATTTCATTCACATAATAAGGTATATGTCGCAGACAGCTCGGCCACCGGACTCAGTGGGCGCGTACTTTCGTCGGATGCCGACATGACGGGTAGCCTCGAGCGATAATAGTCACGAAGAAACGATTTAATAACGTTTATTCAAATAAATTCACAATACACAAACAATTCACAAACGCGTCCGAACAAACACGTCCGCTCGGTGCGAGCTCCGAGTATAGAATGCCGGCCCGCTCCAACGGTCGCGTCATAACACGACTCGGTAGTGACGTCACGCTTGCGTCCGGAAACGAATCTTGACTCGTCGACATATATAACAATGATGTTTTAATCTTAGAGATATACGTGACGATTATACTACTATAGTCATGTATTTCTCTGAGATCAAAAAATCATTGTTATATACTTATCAGTCGCCAGCGTCTTCCATCCTGGATGGATACAAATTACAAGGTAAAAAGCTTCTTAATAAAACCAACGAACTAATTGCGAAACCTCACATATAAACAATGTGAACTTACCTCAATAACATTAACATACCGCCGATAAATTAAACAGTTACTCATGCTTTCCAAAAGATTTGTTTTCACTGTTTAACTTAATTGTCAATGAATCGAACGCGCTCTGAATTTAAACGTGGAATAAGTGCAATGACACACTTGTGCGTGGCTGTTTGAGGTGCATAAGCATGCCTTTGCGTCCGTCAAAGTACAATGGTATGTCAGTGTGTTATTTTTTTTAGAACCAGGTCGTGTGTCAATCAGTTATTACTGTCGAGTTGTCAATTGAATATTTGACATGAGGAATATTTTTTTTAGCATCTGTATTTAGACTGTAAACGATGCTATTATTGTATTAAGTATATACTAGATTTTGACCCTGGTTTTGCTTGCGTAAATATTTATTTTTCTTTTTAATCTTTATTTTAAATAAGGGGTTTTTATCCACATGGATAGGTTATGTAAATTTTCTATCTCTCGGAAACAGACCTTTATTCCGAATGAGAGGTACCTTATGTCCTTTTCTGTACCTCTAACAATATGTATGTGAAATTTCATAATGTCGAGTAGTTCAGGCGTGAAAGCGTAACAAACAAACCCACATTAGCATTTATAATATTACTTAGGATATGTGCTTTTCTGGTGCGTTGCTAATGGAGCCAAATCTCTCAAGAAGCTATGGAAACCTACTAACCGCAGAACAAAATACAAGCTGCAGTTGCGGTATATCAATCGGTTTACTTCATCCAGAAATCCGTACTGACTTTCCTTAAAATGAAAGATACATTTTAACTTGTAGGAAGATATCTAATTCTAGAATAAATTGCTATCATAACACGCATTATCCGTTAAACATTAAAGCCATATTGTAATTATGACTAAACCCAAAGGCTTACACGCTCATATTGCCACAATGTCACTTCAAACATAATATTACTTTAGGCAGATTTTACATGCCCTCTATCCTAGACGAAGGCATATTAAGTAATAACTTTGGCTCAAGAATTTCAATAGTGTTCAGATAGTGAGAAGCTGTTAAACTCTACATCTTTGCCTTACTTGACTTTTATAACTTTGCAATGTTGGCAGCATTTTATGACGTTTTAAACTATTATGATGGTATTGGTACTGATTCTTTTGTTACAAACGATATGAAGTAATTTAATTATTATTTTATTTTTGTCATAAATAATGTTAAAGCTTGAATGGAACAGGGAAACAGTATTTGTTTGTTTATAGGTATGTATGGCGTGAAACAACAGAATTGATGCCCAAATTGCTTAGTTATTAAAAAGCTACACTGTCCTTTAAGTAACATCTAGGCTACGGCTATGTTTGTCTGCAAGCTAAGCCATGAGTGGAAGGTGATTCGCCTCACAACAGCGCTTGATCCAGCGATCAGTAGATTATTCTTATATGTATATCTCAGTGGGGAGGCCAACAGACTGTAATGTAGAGGGTCTCGGGTTCGAACCCACGTCGCGCACCTCTGACTTTCGGAAGTTATATGACTTTTCCAAATTATGTACGTATTGATTGACAATTATCGCCTGCTCCGTGCCTCGGAGAGCACGTAAAGCCGTCGATCCTAACTGCCATGAACATCTATGGCAGTTGTTATTGGGAAAGTCAGTGCCCTCTAATATACTGACACTGGTCTAGCCTTAGGGTATCGTTAGCCTTCGGGTTGCGGAGGTCAGATGGCAGTCGCTCCGTGTAAAAACTGATATCCAGTCAAATCCGGTTAGACTAGAAAGGCGACCCCAAGTGATTTGGGAATAATAAAGGCTAGGGAGAAGAGGGAGAAGATATGTATATAAATAGGCAAAGACAAAATGTTCAGCAGATACCATTTTCTGTATGATAACCGATTTTCATTGGTTTTTGTTTAGTAGCTATTACTGTTATTAGCCGAGCTTTAGTGTTAACAGTTAAAAAATATTGGAGACAGTTAGTTTATTTTTCTATGTAAATAAGAAATGTTTTCCCAAACTTTTAAAATAATGATAATGGTCGAATTTCGACTACTGAGCGAACACCAGCACATATTTATAATAGTTCGATCTATACATGCGGTGTGCTTCGGTAAGGTCATAAAACACATGCAACTAATATAAAAAAATAAAGAGCAAATACAATCAATTCTACTAAATTTACTAGACATAATAAACTGGGCTTAACTTATTCTGAACCCTAGACACGCCACAGACAGCTAAAATGCGCGCGAAAAACAATATATTAATTACTAAATAGGCTTTAACGTCACCAACTCCTTTATCCCTTACTAGGTAGATTACAAAGGATTAAAAAACCCCCAACCAGCATCATATTCCGTGCCCCGGGATTTCGCATATCGCACTCGAGTTTCAGAATAAGCCGGACCGCAAGCTTCGCAACGCGGCATTGTGTTACCGCGAAGAAACTTTACACTTGGCTGTGTGTGTTGTCAAATGTAATGAAAGTATGTTGGCCTAGATGAGGGTGTCTTTGGCCCTTTGAATTTTGTAATACACGGTTGAGGCAGGATATTTGCTTTGTTAATATAGGACTGGTATAAATTTGAGTTTAAGTAAAGTAAAGTAAGTTCTGGTTCGATTGCCGGAATAGGCAAAGATGAATTCTATTTTTGCAGTATTTAAGAAAGCACGTCATCACGTAAATCAATTGACCTGAAACAGCTGGCGTTGTGTGGATGTATACTGATCCTGTCTACCTCGAGATTATACAGGCATGAGTATACTACATACATACGTATGTCACGACCTACAAAAAAATAAGCATAATTTATGTTTTGAATCCGTGGTCATGCTTTGACTATTATACCAGGACAGTCGTGGTTCAAAGACTCCCTATTGTAATTTAGAAACTTCGTATAGATTGATCAACTAAAGAAAACTTCTTGAATTAGGAATGACGTTATCTATCATTATCATGGATATGGAGCACCGATAGCTCAGTGGGGAGACCAACAGACTGCAATGCAGAGGGTCTCGGGTTCGAACCCACGTCGCGCACCTCTGATTTTCGGAAGTTATATGACATTTCGAAATTATGTGCGTATTTGATTGACAATTATCGCCTGCTCCGTGCTTCGGAGAACACGATAAGCCGTCGGTCCCGGCTGCCATGAACATCTATGGCAGTCGTTATTGGGAAAGTCAGTGCCCTCTAATATACTGACACTGGTCTAGCCTTAGGGTATCGTTAGCTTTTGGTTTGCGGAGGTCAGATGGCAGTCGCTCCGTGTAAAAACTGATATCCAGTCAAATCCGGTTAAACTAGAAAAAGCCGACCCTAAGTGACTTGGGAATAATAAAGGCTAGGGAGAAGGGAGAAGGGTTATCTATCATTATCATACACTGAATCAGTAGGGCGCTTACTAACTATTTTATAAATAATAATCATCATTATCTCAGCCGAAAGACGTCCACTGCAGGACATAGGCCGAATACATTCTGCTGATCATACATTCGTAGAATGCCTGTCCGATAGAATCGGCAGAGGTGTATTGAAACTACATTTCCTAGCAATGTTATTGCATCTTACGTAATAAAGGGTGACTGTTGCCATCTCCTGGACACATAACCAAAGTCATTGCTACTGAAAAGCCCAATACGCAAAACCGAAAATTTACGCTACAGGACGAAGGAAGCCGTCCTAGGGTGCCTTCATATTTGCCTCAATGTACAGCGCGGCTGCAGTGCTGCGGTCACGCTGCTTTGCATATCCATATCCATTCGGTTCGATTTCCGCACAAGTCAAACATTTGTGTGCATGAACATGAATGTTTGTCTTGGTCTGGGTGTTTCTATGTATAATATGTATGTATTTACAAAAAAAAAGTATATATGTATGTTTATCCATTGTCTAGTACCCATAGTACAAGCTCTGCTTAGTTTGGGCTAGATGATGTTGTGTGTATGTGGTAGAATATTATTATTATTATTATTATATAAGTAAAAAAAAACGCATGACTGGACCGCTGCACCCGTGCTACCGTCGTGCATTTAATGCACGGCGGTTTATGACTTGTTCACATTACTAAAAAATATTTTACGTTGCTAATTATAAACGTCACCAGTACCAAATGCGTTACTTATGCTTACTATTTTCAAAGATTTAAATTCTGAGTAAAAAAGTCATAAAAACGCATGTTTGTTTACGATGTTTATTACTAATATTTATAGAATATTAGGTTATGATTTTTCAATGCAACGTTCATTACGATGCTTATGACTAGTAGTAAGTTTGGAATGGATCAAATACGCTGTTTATAAATTTAAAAAAAAAAGATAACTATAGAAGATATTAAAAATTAAGTGATTGATCCTGGTAGATCTCGTTTCGGTGATTCCGAATATACTTTTAACTCAATTTCGTCAAAAATGTCGATTGCGTTGTTTATGATAAGTACGGTAGATTAGTTCATCGATAGACTAGCGACGGCTGCGTGGCGGCAGCGTTGCAGCCGCGCTGCCACCGCGCGGCAAATTTGAAGGCGCCCTTAGCGACCGTTCGCTTTTTAATAACGGTCTATCGTATATATTGTAAAAGTTTAACTATAAAATCCATTTAAACAACAATTACTTCGAAACCTGCCATACTAATTAGTATGTTTTAAATGCATATCGGAACACCATTACACTTCGTGTAATATCTTTTTAATAGTCGACGCTTGATGTTTGTAGTTAAAACCTTTTCGTTTTATGTATTGAAGTAAGGGTTTAAATGGTGAGGCGTTTCAACTTTATATTGACAATTAATTGTAGTCATTTTAAAGCGATGTGCAATTGTAGTTATTACCCTATTGTTGTCTGACTGTAGGGCAGAAGTAAATTCTGATACCTGATTTTGTTAACAGTTGTGACTGTTTCTTATGGCTTTACTTTAAAGCACCCACTGCCCCGTGCAATATACATAAAAAGGGGTAGGTACATTGTTTTCTTTTCACGTATTAATCCTAATCCTAATTAATCCTTACTAATATTATAAATTCGAAAGTAACTCTGTCTGTCTATCTGTCTGTTACCTTTTCACGGCTAAAACACTGAACCGATTTAGATGAAATTTGGCACAGATATAGTTTAAAACCTGGGGAAGGACATAGACTACTTTCTATTTAAGTAGGTACCACGCGGACGGAGCCACGCGCAAAAGCTAGTATATTATAAAAGCGAAAATGAGTTTGTTTGTTTGACCTTTTCACGCCTAAACCACTGAACCGATCATCCTGAAATTTTGCATATACGTTGACAGGTGTACAGAAACGGACATAGGCTACTTTCCATCCCGCAAAAAAATACTGTTCCCGAGGAAAACAATAATAACGTTCTTATGATAATAGATGACGCCACGTGTCTTTCGAATCATGATTGAATTATATTATTACAAGCAGAGTATAACCCGAATTGATTGTCAAATTCTAAATTAACTGCGGGCAAAAGCTAGTATATTGATAAATACTAAGTAATATGTAAGTCAATGGATAAATATGATAATGTATCGATATTACTAATAACTTAAACATCACATCATTAATACGCAACCTTCCACCTTGACTTCGTTTGCGTAAAATGTTTCTTTACTAAATTCCAAACGTCTCAACAGTAAAATTATTTCTAGTTACTTAGTAAGTTACGATCTTAAGTCGTTTAAAGAGTCTTAACAATTAAAACAGAACGAACTATTCGTTTATTCTGTAAGACTAAATTCTTAGCCAGTCTGTTTATCTACAGGATTTATTCGTCCGCGTCTAGATGAACAATTTAAAAGAAAACATTCCTGAATCCCAGCGCTGAAGCAATCGCGCCTTAGGACGAGTTTATACTGAACAAGAGATGTACTTTTACATCTATTTAAAATATCGATGCTTAATATTGTCTTCTGTTTACGCGAATGTTATTCATTGAAATTAAACTACTATATACGGGTTTTATCGCGTTGTTTATTTGACACCTTATTACAAATTTTTTTGGAAACTGTTACACTACTATGTATTACTATTAAACTTTACTAATTTTTAAGCTAATTAAATTATTGAAACTATTAAAACTATTTATACTATTATACTATTTATATTTATGTTTACACTTGCCCCGACGTTTCGGTTGCTTTTCAGCAGCCATGGTCACGGGGAGACTAAGATGGTAGTTGTCTCAATGTTCCAGTATAGTTATTTCTAAGTACCCGAATATAATTTAATCATGGGAAAAAAGAAATTAGATATTGACCGCAAATTCGCTAGCGTTAATGTTAATTTTGTCAATTCTATACCTTGCTAGCAGTACTTTTTCTTGATGAAAGGGTCCCGATGTTCTTTTCTGTTCCCCTGACAAGGTGTATCTGAAATTTCATGATGATCGGACGAGTAGTTAAGGCGTGAAAGCGTAACAAACAAACAAACTCACTTTCGTGTTTATAGTATTTGTTAGGACGTGACTGCTGTGCATGAGATCTAGGGATCAAATCCCGGACAAAGTGTCATGGGGATTTCCTGTAATGCATTTCAGTAGCAGCAGTTTAGAACTATGTTCCTTAGATGGCACTACGAGGGACCTAAAATTGTGGTAGTCGTAATGTGGGTGGTAAACACCTCTTGCAATCCCTTTCGGAATTTAAGCGTGATTATTGTATGTAATAGGTATTACTATAGTTTAGGTAAATATAATTCACACATTTGCAAACTAAATCAGTTGCCCATATTCCAGGTTAATACAGCAAGGTAAGTACCGGCAAACCGCTTTATTAGACGGTACCTACATCACTTGTTAACGATTGTTCGCAGATGGTTTAATTATATGTTTGCTTAAATTAGACTATTCTTTTATTAGCACAACATTCATGTTGCATATATCGAAGAATTTTTCAAAGAAAATCCAATTACGAATTATATTTTTTATTTCTTATATAATAATAAAAAATATAATTCGATATTGTTATTTTTTAATTTTAATTTTTTAATTTTATTTATTATAAATTATATTTATTATTATTATTGTGTGTAGTAAGTAGTTACAGTGTAGGTATTGTAATAATGAAGAATTTCCTCATTATATTTAGCTTGAAACCTTTGATTATAAGAAACGTATCAAAAAACATAATTTGATTGTGATTTTCATCAAACAGCGGAACGCCATAAAAACGGTTACCTAATTTTTTACGATGCATCGAATGAAAATATATTGACGTGTCGAATCGATTATCTTTTCGAGATAACGATTTAATTGGATATAATTATGTATACATAGACTCACGCCTCTCTTACGGAAGAGTAGGCAGATACCACAGTTTCCACTTGCCATGATGTTGGCATACCTCTTTTGATTCGTTCACTTTCGTCCCATTTATTATGTACGCTTGTATTGATCTGATCTCTGCATCGCACAACAAAACTGTGGACTGAACTGTCGTCTGCGGTAATTCCGGACCAATACGAACTTCAAGAAAAGCGGACTCCTTTTTAAAAGGCCGGCAACGCACTTGTCACTCCTCTGGTGTTGCGGGTGTCCATGTGTGGTGGTAAACGCTTACCATCAGGCGATCCGTCAGCTAGTTTGCCCTTTAATAATAAAAAAAAAATTGGGGCAGTCTTTGGGGATTGCCGATAGAACTGAAAACTTTAAGCCTTGATCATAAATACTTCTTCATAAACCAAAAAAAGGGGCGGATCGGATGCTAGTTCCTGATACTCTCTTAGGGGTTATTAAGGGGATCAAAATTTCGTTATTTTTTGCATAGGACGCACCATTTCTGAGATATTGTTAATATTCTAAAATAATTTAAAAATGGAAAGCGTGAATGCGTGACGATGATGCGAGTTCCATGATTTTTGTTCACCCAAGAAGTGTTCAACGCGCCTTAAGCTTACGTATTTTATTTTATCATTTTTGTAACACTTACAGCTAATAAATACAGGAAGAACATTAATAGCTAAATGTGGCCAGTAACAAGTTTTCACATTTGTATACAATTATGTAACTTAACCTTTAGGGAACGTACAACTTAATTATTAGGAAACACAATTATATCTACATGTCGGAAAGTTGGACGGCAACTCGCTTTTGACATGATAAAGCAACAAAATATAGGCGTATTATACTGCGTACGTATACTAATGACAGCCAAATACAAGAGAAATAAAACAATAAAGGTTGACAGTGATTATCTCTGATTTGATAAGTAACGCAGCGGGTTCGTCATTCCGAATGTGTCCGCGCACGTGTCTCCGCCGTCGTCAAACGTCAATATGACATTGACAGCCATAACTGTCACTCCAACTGACACATTGGCTCTGTGGCGACCTCACTCAAGCTTACGCTTCACGTTCCGAAACAAACCAATAGATATTAACCGATAGAGCTTTATTCAACTCCAAACAGAATTATTCCTCACAGGAATAAATTGCATTCCAATGATTACTTTTTTGACACTGTGACTTATCTTATCTTATGTGGGGGCCTGTCAGTGCAGACCGGTGACACTTCGACCCAGTGGGATCTTTTGTGTCGACACTTTCCCAATAACTACTGCCATAGATGTTCATGGCAGCCGGGACCAACGGCTTAACGAGCTCTCCGAGGCACGGAGCAGGTGATAATTGTCAATCAATACGCACATAATTTCGAAAAGTCATATAACTTCCGAAAGTCAGGGTGCGGGACGTGGGTTCGAACCCGAGACCGTCTGCATTGCAATCTGTTGGTCTCCACACTGAGCTATCACTGCGACTTACACATCAATTGTTTCAAGCGATTGTTGTCACGATGGTCACCAAAAACTGATCTCTGAAGGAGTTTTTCATTTTCGCGACACTGGTGGTGAAAAGGTCGATATTTACATCCTGGCATACAATGTTGTACATTCGGCTCGCTCTATGTTAGGTATGTTAAGAAATATTCTGTACTACCTTTTGCCCGCGGCTTGGGTTGCACGGGAACAATATTTTTTTCCTATGTTCTATTTTGTATCGCCGTCAACGTGTATACGAAATTTCATGATGATCGGTTGAGTAGTTAAAGCTTGAAGCCGTAACAAACAAACTCACATTCGCATTTATAAGATTAGTTAGGATACAGAAATAAATATAATCTTGCGCTTTTGATACATTGAAAATATTCACATTGATTTTTAAATTTTTTATTTATTAGAGATCGGCAATTCTATATCTTCTCCTTGGAATGGTTTATTTTTTAATTTATAGACATAATAGATTTTTAATTATGTCTGGTATTCTAAGAATTGGCAGATTATTACGTACTAGCTTTTGCTCGCGGCTTCGTTCGCGTAAAAGTAGGTTAGGTTTTGTTCGAAACATATCCTATGTTATTTGGTGTTAATATAGCTTTTTAATGGTGTAGGAATTTGAAATCGGTTGAGTAATTTTTGAGATAAATCCTTACAAACAAACAATATATCAAATCTTTCATCTTTATAATAACAGTATAGATGATAAAGCAATACAAAATCTAGCGAATGTTTGTTTTGTAATAGGTAATGTCCGCCTGTGTATCACTCAGCTAATACGTTAGGGAATTGTGGTGTGTACGTAGCTTTATCCGGTACATCCGATGAAGGAACTAAGCTTGGATTAACATCGGTTTTACAGCAACAACTATAGACGGCAATCTCAACTATACTTGACGAGTACATTGACAGGATTATCTATACTAATATTATAAAGCTGAAGAGTTTGTTTGTTTGTTTTAACGCGCTAATCTCAAGCACTACTGGTTCGATTAAAAAAATATTGTAGTGGTGGATAGCCTATTTATCGAGGAAGGCTATAGACTATATAACATCACGCTATGACCCACGGCGCAGTAATCATAAATGCGGGTGAAACCGCAGGTACATCTAGTCTCTAATAAATTATCTTATATTTAGATTAGTGATTTATTTTAATGTACCTAGGTACTGATCGGTCAGTAAAGTTTGTTATCACAATTTCAGCCTGAAAAGTTATAGGTTTGAGTGCTGAATCTGGTAAATAGTTAATCGGTTTTTCGGTAATAGAATTTCTCAGTAACAGCTCGGAGTGAGGGAATGGGCTCAAAAAACATAACTAGCCAAATCTGAGTATGGTACTCCAAATAGCGCACTGGTCTACTACCATATTGAATTGAGAAGTCACTTTGTCTACTACAAAGTGACTTCTCAATCCACTGCACCATCCGCGCATTATCCCTTTATAAACTGTTCAAAACACCTACAAAAACTTATTACCTTTAAGATTTTGGCGCGCACAATTTCTTCATTTCAATAACGCAGCAATCCCCGCCAGGGATCGACTTAATCCCTTCATCCTTATAATCTCTTTATCCCCATCCCCATTGACAGGTTTACTGATAGATTATATTTGGACAAAGTTGAGAGATTCGCGGGGATTATCTGTTGCGAAATTATTATCGACTTTTGTGTTAAAATTAATGAAAATATTGATTTACCTGAGTTTTTATACAGGGTTTTTGGTAACGTCAATATGGCAGTATATGTCGGTATAATATTATAGTCACAAACTTTCCTTAAATGTGGGTAAATATGCTTATGAAACTGGCAGTAACGTGCCTTGGTAATTCCAGGTTCAGTTCACTCGAATGTCCTTCAACCAAAGTAGGTACTTCTGAAACGACTCCCGCTTTAGGAGTGAATCCTGTATCGCGGGGACCTTTAAAAACATTCTGACGAGAGACGCAAAGAACACCCGGTCCGGTTACAACTATTTATAGATTACACAATTTTTTTGTCCCGTGTGGAGATCGAACCCACAACTTATACCACTAGGACATTCGTGCAGTCACATAACAAGTACTTATAGAATAAAAATCAATAGATATACAGGCTGTCCGAGAAGTATAAAAAAAATCTAAGTTACGTATTTAAAAATTATAGGCATTTGAAAAAACAAAAAATCTACAGCCTGTGACTGTCTTTTCACTCCTGTTATGACAGATATTTAATTTTTGAATATTTTTTTTTGTTATGTAATCTCGAATAATCGAAAAAATCGAGAGCTTAAAGAAGCATTCCATTACAAGCATTTCCTTTTGTTCATCGATACAATATAAACGCAACGAACCAAAACCAAAACTCTTGTAAAGTGAATCTTATAGTAGTGTCAAAATAGGGCCCAGTTCAGCATGTGGCAGACGGATGCCTGACGCTGATTTTCAACTAGGCCCTTTCGTGATTCACGGATATAAACCAGTAATAAATAGATTTTTTAATTTCGATTGAAATTTGTTGCGAGCTAGCGAAGCCGCGAGCAAAATCTAGTTTTGACATATTTTTCAAAGAATATGTGTCCGGAATTAACTAACTGTAGGCAAAACGAAGCAGCGATAGCCTAGTTGGAGACCGCTGGACTGCCACGCAGAGGTCTCGACTACGATCCCAAGGCACGCATCTCTAATTTTTCGAAGTTGCGTATTAAATATTTAATTATCGCTCGCTTTAACGGTGAAGGAAAACATCGTGAGGAAACCTACATGTCTGGAAGTTCTCCATAATGTTCTTGAAGATATGTGAAGTCTGCCAACCCGCACTGGGTCAGCGTGGTGGACAACGGCCTAACCCTTCTCACACTGAGATGAGGCCCGTGCCCAGCAGTGGGACAGTTTAATATAGGGCTGATATTATTGTATTATATTGTAGGCAAAACAACTCGTTTCTTGAATATAGGAACAGCCTTAGTCATACAAAAAGATCTACTTATGGCGACCAACAATGTGTTACAACATTCTCATGTAACAATGATAACTAAATCATTATCTATCTGTTGAATAGGATCGTAAAAACCTACAGAGGTAGGTATTAGAACTGTAATTGTTATTGTGTCTGTAACATTGTATGAAAAATCTAGGCTCGCAATCTCCCATCAATAGAATAGTCAATGAATACCATTCTTTAGTTATAGGTTTACTTGATCTTGATGTGTTTTACAATAATATTAATAACTAGCTGTTACCTGCGACTTCGTCCGTGTAGATTTTAACTAAAGAGTGTTGGTCCACGCGGAACCCATTTTTTTTCTAAAATCAACGTAGCCTATGTTACTCCTTATAACATCGGCTATCTGCCAGTGAAAGTCCCGTCAAAATCGGTTCAGCCGTTTCGGAGATTAGCCGAAACAAACAGACAGACAGACAGACAAAAATTTAAAAAATAGATGTTTTCGTATAGGTACGTTATATACTGTCATATGCATTAGATAAAAAGCTGTTATTTTGACATTACAAACAGACACTTAAATTTTATTTATTTGTATATATTTTAGAAGCAAAATGAAACTTCTGCAGCTTGGAATCTTTTATTACTACTATTATTTTTGAATTGTGTTTGTATTTGACAACTCAGTCCAATTATAATAAAAATAGGGTAACCCTAGTAAATAAATGAAAACAGAACGTCCCTTTTAAACGTATTGGCAATACAGCAGATTGGTCGATCCGTGGTACAGCTCATAATGTCCTTCAGACTGAATTACCAGCCATCTGTGCTGGATATATTAGTGTACAAGTGTGTGTGTGCAAACACAAGTGCACTCTCTATGCCCTAATTCTCATAGTCCGATGGGTCTGTAACCCGACACGACCGAATATCAGTTGCGAAATCAGCTTTGCGGTATGAGGATAAAACGCTGCTAACTCTCTAAAGCCAGATAATTATTTACCACCCGAGATTTGAAACGTAACTTTGCAGACCAGCTAAGAAGGAATTCAGGAAAGGCATTTGTGTGCAAGAACATGGATGTTTGTCTTGGTCTGGGTGTTTATATGTATAATATGTATGTATTTACAAAAAAAAAGTATATATATATGTTATTCATTGTCTAGTACTCGTAGTACAAGCTTTGCTTAGTTTGGGCTTGATGGTGTTGTGTGTATGTGATACAATATTATATATATTATATTATATTATATATATTATATTATATTATATATATTATATTATATTATATATATTATATTATAAAGAACACCAAAATCCGGAACAATCATTTTTGAATCATACAATATTTTCTTGTATGGGAATCGAACCCCAGGGTTCGATTCACACCAGTGTGGCGACCATGTAAGCCACTATGCCTACCGTGCAGTATTTTAATTTGCATAAATTTTTGTAGTCTACATCTACACTAAAATAAAAAATTTAAATATTCTTGTAATATCGGACCTGGATTATACAGCTCACTGCTGGGCATGGGCCTCGTCTAAGTATGAGAAGGGTTAGGCCATAATCAACTACGTAGACTCCACATAGATTCGAGAAAGTTACGGTGAAGTTCCCCCACGATATTTTCCTTCACCGTTACACTAATAATAATAATAATAATATTCTACCACATACACACAACACCATCTAGCCCAAACTAAGCAGAGCTTGTACTATGGGTACTAGACAATGGATAAACATACTTATATACTATTTTTTTTTGTAAATACATACATATTATACATAGAAACACCCAGACCAAGACAAACATCCATGTTCATGCACACAAATGTTTGACTTGTGCGGGAATCGAACCCGCGACCTCAGGCGTGACAGTCGGTTACACTAACCACTGAACGATAATTAACAATTTAACACGCACTTTACTTTAAAAAGTCACGAAAACTTGAGACCTCTGCGTGGCAATCCAATGGTCACCCAACAGGCTAACCCTGCTAGTTTTAAAAATTCTTACACCAGTCTTCTCCCTAGCCTTTATTATTCCCAAGTCACTTGGGGTCAGCTTTCTAGTCTAACCGGGTTTAACTGGATATCAGATTTTACACGGAGCGACTGCCATCTGACCTCCGCAACCCGAAGGCTAACGATACCCTAAAGTTAGATCAGTGTCACGATATTAGAGAGCACTGACTTCCCAATAACGACTGCCATAGATATTCATGGCAGCCGGGACCGACGGCTTAACGTGCTCTCTGAGGCACGGAGAAGGCGATAATTATTATCAATCAATACGCACATAATTTCGAAAAGTCATAATTATAACTTCCGAAAGTCAGAGGTGCGCGATGTGGGTTCGAACCCGAGACCCTCTGCATTGCAGTCTGTTGGTCTCCCCACTGAACTATCGCTGCTATTAAAAATTCTTACACCAGTATAATGCTATATTATCACTGAAAAGCATAGACTGCATAACATCACCTCACGAGCCATAGAAGCGGAGCATTCATCATAAACATGGATAAAATGATGACAGCTAATCCTAACTATAATATTATAAATGAGAATGTAAGTTTGTTCGATACACTTTCACGCCTTAACTACTCAACTGATCATCATAACATTTTGTATACACGTTGTCAGGCGTACAGAAAATGGTATAGGGTATATAACCTTTCATCCAAAAAAAAGTACTTTTACTAAGCTACATTTAAGCGAGCAAAGCCGAGGGCAAAATCTAGTCTTGTTTAAAATCTCAGCGAGAATACTTGTTGAAACAATACGTTCTCCAAATCAGTATTGCTCTATGTATCGTGTACTAGCTGGTTAGACTGACGACGGGTGGAATTTCATTACCCTCGCTGTGCCGAGAGACGCTTTGACAGATGCCGAGTGCGCAGCTATTCGCTAAACGTCGCCATGTTCATGTATGCCAGCTCCAGATTGAACTAATGACTTATGATCTTTGATATACAGGCATAGTTTTACATTCACGATCGACAGCTATGGTTATCGGCCATCGGCGTACGGACGCCTTTGTCCAGACACAATACTTTTATCACTGTTGTTATATGGTCAAGCTGATAGGTTAAGGTTCCACCGAGAAGACGTCAACCAGGCACAGTTCCAACGGCTACTGAATAGATCAAAAAGGTTCCACAGGCTTTCAGACCCATAACTTCATGTACAGTAGTGGAAATCACTACCCTTGCGCCATCAATGTGTTTTTATTAACCTCTGAGTCTTCTTCGAAGAGGTTAATGAAATCACTTTGTGGGTCTGTGTGTCTGTCTGTTAGTGACAGTCATAGCTCCAGAACCACTGGACTGATTGAATTGTAACTTGGTGTGCAGACACCTTGAGGTCATCCCTCGGTCGAGTTTTTATTAATTAAATTATGGGCAAAATTTTCACTAACGCGAGTAAAAACACACTTTTTGTCATAATATATTTCTGATGTTACCTGGTTCGATTTTGTAAAAGCATAGCAAAGCAAATTTACTCTGCCGTACATGTTGATTGCACTTCATTGACCTAAGGTACTATTAACCGATCGTTCTACGTTTTTCTAGCGTAGCATATGCAAATAAATGCGTTTTGAATTCAATGCACACATTGACTAAAATGGAATAGTTCTAGTATTTATAACACACTAAATTTTTTAATTTTTCGCTTGTGTTAATATACATTTTGACAATAATTTTTTATCCTACAGGGTACAGAAAAGTACTTTTCCTCAAACAGTACTGTTCTGTTCCCCTGGCAACATGTATGTGAAATTTCTTAAGGATCAGTCGAGTAGTTCCGGCGTGAAAGCGTTACAAACAAACAAACTAATATTCGCATTTTGATTATTCTGTAGTCATTCTTATTTAATAAGAAGCGAACTTTTGTCGTCTTCTGGGCACTTTTATAGATTTATCTGCCTAATTCTAAACCTACCGCAAAACACTTGGTATCGAATCTAGAACATCACGAAAGGATGCAAACATAACACATTGTGTTTTCTGCTGAGATGTCTTAAGAACAGCCCGCAGTTAGGCAGTTGGCGGTGTTAGACGTAGCACGTAAAGCCTTTAGTCTTGTGCCTGAAAACTCTCTGGTCGTGTCGGATTGCCGGTCCCTCTGATTACAAGAGTTAGGGAATAGAGAGTGTTTTTGTATTTGCGCACATACTTGTGCATAATATTTCTGCGCAGATGGCTAGCCTCTGTAAAGATTGGCCGCCGTGACCGAAATGCGGTCTGGGAGACGTTATTAAAATTCCTTATAAGGTTCGTTAGACCGTTGGATTGCGTTTGAGTTGACTGACTTTTCGAAGTTATGTGCGTGTTAAATAGTTAATTATTGCTCGCTTTAACGGTGAAGGAAGACATCAGGAGGAAACCTGCATGTCTGAGAGTTCTCCATAATGTTCTCGAAGATATATGAAGTCTGCCAACCCGCACACGTGGTGGACTATGGCCAAAACATTCTTACACCGAGAAGAGGCCCGTGCCTAGCAGTGAGACAGTTTCAATGCTGATATTAGATATTATATAAGGTTCGTTAAGTAATAGAAAACAACAAAGAAATTACAAAAGTTCACAATAAAAACCGCAGCAGAACTAAGCATAAACTACAAGCAAAAGTCAATAAAACAATTAGCAATAATGAAACTGACTACCATTATAAACTTACGCACAACCTTGACAGTTGAGAATGCTTACCAAATATAATAGGGATCAGTGTTTACTGAGCCCTCTACTCAAGTGTACGGGCTTGATATGGGACACACACTGTCCAAACACTAACTCAAATATAATACCCATTATATTAAAACAGTGTACATTAGAGTAAGGGCCGATTTACAATAAGGCTTTGGACGGCCATTTCTTAAAGGACTATTTGTTTTAACATACAGAAACGTTACGTTAGAATGACAATGGTTAGTCCTTGTTCAACCTATTAAGTCGCAGCGGCAAACCAGTCACCAGAAACAATTGTGTCTGTCATTCTAATAATTGTGAGGTCCTAAAACCTGAGCTTCCATTACAATTGGAGCGGTTCACCTGGTTTCCAGGCTCTTTAAAGTAGCGCTGTGCTTTCAAAGGTCTAATAATATTTGTGCCTTGTGGTAGCTAGTTTAGTTTCTTAGTTTAGATTTCTTTACTGAAAAGCCGACAAAGCGCTATTGGTAGCCCTGGTATTGGATGGTATCTGGTATTGGATGGTATCTGGTATTGCAAGTGTCTGTAAACCGGTAACGCTTACGATCAGCTAGCTCATCGTTGCTAAACAAAAACTTCGACTAATTTAATTATGTGTGGGTGAAGCTTATGTCTCTGTGTGTTTTCGTGTATATGTGAAATGTTATGTTAGTGTGAAATGATCACGTTGGTGGTATAAATCTATACTGTACAACATTTATGACATCACGCTGGTTTGAGCCCAAAAGTTCAGTCAGATGTGTTATATTCACAGATGTGTTCGGTTATATTAAAGTCTTACGTAATATAAGGCAAATTAATTGCTGCTGACCAGTATTTAGGCTAGTAAGCCAGTTCTATAGAAGATCATCTCCAAATAACGTTCTGTTGTGTTTTCTCGCATTCTCTAAAGCGCTATCAACGGAAGTATCGAACTTTGTACCTTAGCCAGCAGAACAATGGATCTTTTTCAGAATGGTAACCAAGCATTGCTTGCCATTCTGAAATAGAGTCACTTTGCTGTGCAACCCATTCATAGGCTGCGGTAACCACTTACTATCAGACATGGAATATACGTCTTTGCCACATTACTTGTCAATAAAAAAAGACTGTTTTCGCTCAGGATCTCCAGATCGGCAGTTCCGTTTACGCTCATATCACTGAACCGATCAACTATTTTAAACAACTAACGATGGACATATTCAGGAGAAAAATAAATACTCTTAAACTGTCAACTGCACCAAATATTTCTCCGCATAATTGGATCCCTTAAACCAAAGGCTCCCATAACCATTAAGCGCCATACTGTTATAATTACCGCGCGATAAAGTGTAATTAACCAATTTCCATCTACCCGCATACGGTAAAAGGTTTGACTTGACAAAAATCCTGCTTAATCAGGGAGATACGGGACAACAAGGCCCGGGACCCTTAATGCTTGCGAAAAGTTAGTCCAAACAATGTTATTAATACAGTAATTGTTGTCCAGACCCTTTGTGTTCTGACAACGCGTCTAATTAAACGTCGTGGGTGATGGTGCGCCTCCATGTTAAACAATGGAAACTGGATGGGATTGTGTGTTCCCAGAGTATTCTTGACGGTTTTGTTGGTTTCCTTTACAGGAACTGTTTAATTATTTCTGTGTTGGGAGAAGGAGCTGGGAGACATTTTTTATGTTAAAAGAGAAACAAAAATTGGTAACAGACGATTAAATACATGTCAATTGCTTGGATTAGCTGATGGAATTAGCAACAGCCAGTTGAATTATAATAATATCAGTCCTGTATATAAATAGTCCCACTGCTGGCCACGGGCCTCTTCTCAGCGTGAGAAGGGTTAGGCATTTGTCCACAATGCTGGTCCAGTGCGACTTGGAAAACTTTATATATTTTCGATAACATTATGTAAAACTCTCAGACACGCGTTTTCTGAAGTTGTCTTCGTTCATTGTTTAAGCGTGCGATAATTTACTATTTAATAAGCATATAACTTCGAAAAGGCAGATGGGCGTGTCCTAGGAGCCAACTCGAGACCTCTGCGTGTTAGTCGGTTGGTCTCCCCTAATTAACAAAAAATAAAATAAAATGAAGGGCTTTAAATCTCCGGTTAATGTTATAAAAGTTAAGAGATATGTATATCAATGTATCTATACGAACTAAGTATGCACGTTCATCTTTACCCAAGATCTATCTCCATACCAAAGTTCATTTAAATAGGTTTATTAGTTACGTCGCTACTACATCGCTGATGTGGAAGAAGTAGTGTCAATTAAGAAAATGCATGTGGATAGAATATAATACAAAATATCGACCAAGAGGCCATTTCAGGCGAATGTTAATGGTCAATGGAGAAGCGTTCTCTAATCAGCTTAGAGAAATTCTGAAAAATGGTAAATTTTTTTAGCCTGATTACGACTGTAGTTATTGGCACTTTGCAAGTCTTTGCCTAGGAAATAGGCATGAGTCTATATGTATGTATATAATAATTTTACTTGTCTCCCGCATGTTAGTGAACAATATGTTATCATCCACAGTAGAAACAGGAAAATAATTTAGAATTAACCCAAAAACCAAGATTCCAGAAACTCAAATCTTGAAAATTCATAACCTACCTTTGACAATTGCGTGGTTCCAGTTACTAAGTAATAACATATCTTAAATGTAGCACAATTTAATATCCAAAGAGACAAGTAGACACGCAAATGCCAACAAAGAGTTTGTGTTTCAATGTCAAAGTTGTTCTACTTACCGAAATTACTTACGAACTTGTACCAAACTCTGACATACGGTACAACATGGAGTAGTGAGGAAATAAAGTGGAAATTGTATTAAACGACATGAGAAAAGGCTACACTTATGTGGTCTTATATCTTATACTAGATGTGCCCGCTGTTTCCCCCGCGTTTATGATTAATGCGCCGCCCCCGTGGATCGTAGCGAGATGTTATATAGCCTATAGCCTTCCTCGATAAATGAGCTATCCAACACAAAAGTATATATTTATGTATGTTTATCTATTATCTAGTACCCATAGTACAAGCTCTGCTTAGTTTCGGCTAGATGGTGTTGTGTGTATGTGGTAGAATATTATTATTATTATTAATTAATATAATTTATTAGATAACTAGTTTTTGCCTGCAGCTTCGCTCGCATAAATGTCGGTTAGAGTAGGAACAGTAGGTACTTTTTTCTAGATGAAAGGTACCCTATGTCCTTTTGTGTAGGTACTGTTAACAACATGTATGTAAAACTTTATGACGATCGGTCGAGTAGTTAAGGCGTGAAAGCGTAACAAACAAACTCACATTCACATTTATAATATTAATTAGGAAGTTAGGATGAATATATTAAGTCGCAGCGATACACCAGCGGCAAGACACAATAGGTTTTCAATTATGTCTGGCATTCAAAGCTTTGACAAGATAAGACTACTTTTTATACATGTCTTACGAACGAAATTCGATTATTCAAGATATTTCTTCAATATGTTTATCTAATTTGTATAATAATGGTGTGTTAAACTGTAGGCCATTTTTCGCCTTCCATAATTCTATGACGTAAGAGCGATATTGTTGCAATCATTAGCGCCATGATATGCCTACAGAACAGAAATGTATACAAGGCCAAGTCAAGAATTAAGTTAGCCGAATGTCTGGTTTTAACTTTTCTTTTTTTCTTCTTTTATAAAAGACAAACTCCTGTATCAGGAATACTTCTTAGTGCATGTCGCAGCGGGGTCTTTACGAGGATTCGAACCCACGACGCTCGGCGCAGTCACAGTGGCGAGGTGAGTATTTAAACCACCAGCCATCCGTGCAGTGAAGTCAACTGGGCCTTTAGCACCTGGTTTTTAAATGGCAGATAAACAAACATTTACAGGCGGTCAAATACATATCAACTGATCTAATAGGCCGATTGACCCAGGAACAATCAATTAAATCACTTGATATGAGTTTGATGTTGACACGTCGTTGATTAGCCTTGATTAATCAAATATTTAAATGTCAAAATTCAACATATTTAGATCGCACAAAAAGTGTCCAAGAAAAGTGAGCTAACACATTATACTTACTTGATGATGAATACTAGTAGAATGAAATGAAAAGATTTTTATTTTTGTACCATCATGACATCTCCCCGTGACCATGGCTGCTGAAAAGCAACCGAAACGTCGGGGAAAGTGTAAACATAAATATAAATAGTATAATAGTATAGTAATAGTATAAATAGTTTTAATAGTTTCAATAATTTAATTAGCTTAAAAATTAGTAAAGTTTAATAGTAATAGTAGTGTAACAGTTTCTAAATTTCGTAATAAATTGTCAAATAAATAAACAACGTGATAAAATCCGTATATAGTAGTTTAATTTCAATCATCAATTATTATTAAAATGTGGGTATAACAAAATGTAATTAAGTAAATAAAATAAATTTAAATGTATTTTTTTTATAAAAGTCTATGCTTAATAATACTATAACATTTATAGCTACCTGATTCAGATTTCAAGTCGACATTGTGTGTCATAGCGGTTTTCTGTATATCTGTAATTTGTGGCGAAATGTCATAACGTGGCGAGTAAACATTAGACATTCAATCTAGAGGTCTAAAAGTAATAACAGCTAGATTAAATATCACGTTGTTGGCGATTATGAATGTCTGGAGGTCAGTTGGGTTAATTTGACAATGCTTAGGACATATTTCGTGTATTCTAGAACAATATTAATTGTGTTAGTGTTTTATTTTTCTGACAGGCTGCTTTAGCCTAGTGGCAGACTGGGACTATCACGCAAAGGTCAATTTCGAAAGTATCTATGACATTTCGAAGTTATGTTTGTAAAAAATAGTTAATTATTGCTCGCTTTAATAAGGAGGAAACCTGCATGTCTAAGAGTTTCATTATATTCTCGAAGATATGTGGCCGCCAACCCGTACTGGGCCAGCGTGGTGGACTATGGCCTAACCCTTCTCACCGTGTGAGAGAAGAGACCTGTGCTCAGCAGTGGGACAGTATAAGCAGGATCGATATTATTATACATATACATATTTATTTGTATATTTCGAAATTCAATTTATTCAAAATAGCAGCACGGAGTCTAGACTACTATATACAAACATTGCTGGTGAAAGGGGATTGTGCACTTTCTATAGACACTTTGGCCAATCGTGGACAGGTCATTTAGCTAATAATATGATATCTATTAAATACTTCACATCAGTAAAAAGGAGAATATAAACCTAGTTTTGTATCAGACTATATTTAGATAGATTTCTATATGTTATTTAAAAGGGTAATTAATCAAATAAAACAACATATTTTACATGAATATTTTATTAAGTAGTATATGATCAAGAAACTGGGCAGGTAGGTTATTTAACCGACTGCCACGCCTGAGGTCGCGGGTTCGATGGCCGCACAAGTCATACATTTGTGTGCATGAACATGGATGTTTGTCTTGGTCTGGGTGTTTCTATGTATAATATGTATGTATTTACAAAAAAAAGTATTATATATGTATGTTTGTTTATCTATTGTCTAGTACATACCCATAGTACAAGCTCTGCTTAGTTTGGGCTAGTTGGTGTTGTGTGTATGTGTTAGAATATTATTATTACCTTGCCCAGCCTAAAAACCATATTATGGTTATTATGTGAGCGCAGCAACCCACTGTTCTACGACCCACTATGTTTTATTTGTATGTTTTTCCAACTGTTTTTTTTTGAGGTTACACAAAGATTTTTGAAATAACATTAACAAAAAATAAATAAAGAATATTCATAAATTTATTTTTTTCATAACATCGTGTCCACGGATGGCCAAAAGTAGACAATGTCCTTTAAGTGTATTTCATCTATGCCTATCTGTTATATACCAAATCTTGAACCAGAACAGAGTGCACTAGCTCTTGATAAACTCATAGCAGTAAAACGTACCTGCACTATGCAGATAAAACGGTGAAGCCATACGATTACGTCAAGTGTTCAGGTCAAACGCAGCACGTAATAGGGATCATCTCTTCAACACTACCGCGTGATCGGCCGCAACTTAGCTGGATTTTATTTAAATGCCATTTTGTTATTCCGATAAGGTTTTCGGCGAATTTTTCTGGTGGGACTTACATACCCAAGAACTGTCTGGTACCCTGGCATATTAGGTTTCAACTCAAAATTGTGCGATGTTACTTTCCAGGTACTTAACCCAGAATTGGCTAGGGCATACACCAGTATGTTTGATTTCGAGTTTTGACTTAAAATTCTAGGGTTTTATTTACATAAAACCCTAAACCCACTGGTGTTTAGGGACCAAAATTCCCTTAACTAGGATAAATATACCTACTTTGCCTTAATTCAGGCCGTAGTATATCCGTGTGCTTACGTTTCATCAAAATCCGTTCAATGGTTTACGCGTGATTGAATAACAAACATTCGAACATCTTTACATACAATAATTTGTAGCTTATTACATACAAACTGACTGTACTGATGACGCAGTGAACACGTCTTTAGTTTGAAGAGGGTCGCAGATTCGATTCTCACTCTAATTAAAAAAGTGTGCATTTTATCATATCATGTTCGAAGGTATGCTATATATCGTCTCTTATGGTAAAGGTGTGGAACATCTACATTTTTCGCCTTCGTTTTGTAGTCCTACGTAATATAATGCTAGTTTATTGCTGTTTACAGATCACAGTCCAAACTCCGATCTATTACTGATAATTATTCGTCAGTGAAACCCGACAATACTTTACCTGAACTGGAAATTGAAATTTGAAACTTTTTGAACTTATAAACCATCTTGTTTGTAAAGTTGTTTTTGTACAGACAGCAACATAAATCGATATGCAGCTCAGAGATTTAGATTGCTTCTTGTACGAGCCAATAACGCTCATACAGCACAATTCATATTTATGCGTAGGCAACCAAACAATTAATGAATTAGTCGTAACTACAGCTCGATATTGTGTGTGTCGAATTAATCATCATCATCATCATCATCAGCCTATAATAGTTCACTGCTGGACATAGCCCTCTCCCAAAAAGCGCCATAGCGCCCTGCCTTCAGCTTGCCGCATCCAGCATCTGCCTGCAGTCTTTCGCAGATCGTCATCCCACCTGGAGGGCGTCCTACACTACGTTTGCCGAGTCGCGGTCTTCACTCAAGAACACGTTTACCCCAGCGGTTGTCGATTCTTCGCGCGATATGGCCAGCCCACTGCCACTTCAGCTTGCTAATTCTCTGAACTAAGTCGATGACTTTGACTTTATCAAATTAATAACATTACGTAAAGTGTGACTCAGATAACTTAACATTAACATTAAAAAAATTGTGAACCATCCTTACTAATATTATAAATTCGAAAGTGACTGTCTGTCTATCTGTCTGTCTATCTGTTACCTTTTCACGACTAAACCACTCAACCGATTAAGGTGAAATTTGGCACAGGTATAGTTTAAAACCTGGGGATGGACATAGGCTACTTTTTATTGATGTAGGTACCACGTGGGCGGAGCCGCGCGCAAAAGCTAGTATCTAATAAACTCATAAACTTATCTAGTGGTTTCATATATCGTGTGTACTACTTATAACAAACTTAATTACAACCGGGGTACCGTTAACGACGAGATAATCCCAACATCTTCTGGTCCTTCGAGCCGGAGCTTTTTAAAATTATAACTTACATTAGTTTGTAAAACAGTAATAGTTAAAAGATTTATTCAAGCATAGTGAAAAATACAGAATGTAAATTAGGATTCTGTTAACCTATTGACTCGCAGGGGTACACCGGCGGCGGTCAAAGACAGTGGTTTTTAAATTATTTCTGGCATTCCAATACTTGACAGATTCATAAAAAACATTTACAAATTTATTAAAAGTTCAGCTGCTGACTTTGCTGACCGTACGTCGTACCGATTCTGCTTTACTACGGTAGATTTCGATTGCATCACGGCCTCTCTGTTATGTTTAGATAATCTAAAATAGATAATGATGTCACCCAAAAGCGTAATTGAATGTTACCACACCAAGTGACCCTCAACAATGACAAGGTGGCTTCGGTGTGTACATTTGTATTTAAACAACAAATTTTTATTTAAATATGTATGTAAACATGTTCTTAGTATAATAGGTAAATAATATCTTTTGACTTCTGATCTCTGGACTATAAAACAGATATAAAAAAAAAAAATTTGTTTATTGCCAAAAAGAATTTACAATGTTAAAAGTCATATCCTATGGGCTCACACTAGACAAGCCTGTCCTGGGTACCTGACGCGACTAAATTCTTCTTACATACATTGTTAGCTCGGATAGCATCATATATTCTATAAAGTTATACTATTATAACTTTGGCTTACAATTATACAATAGCTACAACAAACTTAATATTATAATTATTACAACATGCGAAGTTTATAATATATTGAACTATATATATATATATATATATAATATTGAACCACTAAGCAGGGATGTATGACATATTGGTTACTCTTTCGGAAAAAACAGGAGTTGCTTTTTTCATAGTGATGTTTAAAAAATCTTCTTATAGGCTTAACTCTTTGCTCAACGTAGCTAAAAATAAATTTAATTAATTATTTTTAAGCAAGCATGGTAGAAATGAACTATCCGTAAAGCCGTACTTGAAACAGCAACCTTGACCAACCGTGACAACACAGATTTTGAACCTGCGACTAACCTTAAGGTTCAGATCCTGCTGCAAGGGAATTATTGTCTTTTTCCTTGTTTATAATGTAATAAATTCACTACTTAACCTTTGACGTTTATAAGAATCACGGTAAATTCTTTTTATGTCTTCGATGTTGGCTTTCCCTTGAGTAAATAGCTTTTTTTCAGGGCATTTGATACACCTTTAGTTAGGTAATTTACATTAATTTCATGTTGGTATGTATAAGCGATCTTAAGAAAAAATACTTTTCAAACAGCCAACAAAATAATCCTCCAACGTAAAACAGATTAAGCTTCTATTACAAAATTAGAGAACCCTAAAAATTGTGTCGGATAATTCAAAAAGCTTTCCTTTCCAATATTTTGAGGTCACCGAAAAAAACCTTCTATATTGTGTTGTATTTCAGCAAAACATTTTAGGTCTTCAGAAAGCGATCTAGGAAGGAGGCACTTTGAGGCGTGGGGAGGGACATTAAAAGTGTTCTGTGCCGTCACCTGTGTTCCGGACAATAAAATGTCTGGCGATGTAGATATTGCGAATGCCTCACGTTCAATGCCCCGGCACATTTGACCTACCCTCTTTCTTCGGCTGCCATATATTACGCGCTTTTTATTTGCCCACGTCCCTGTAAAAGATTTGTCTTATTTATTGTGTGGTTCGATTGGAAAAGGATATTCTTTTCCGTACGTTAGTAGATGTGATGTTTGGGAATGGATGTAGAGTATTGGCTTTTTTATCGTTATTATTGCCTGTTAAAATGACTTCGCCTGATGGTAAGCAGTCATGTGATCCACGAGCAGAGACCTCTACACCACATCCTCACGTAAAATGGTGCCGAGGTTTACCTTTTGACGGTCTAAGGAAATGCTTTTCATGCCCGCTTGAGGGACCCAGGATCGAAAGAAGAAAGGAAGGTTTTGTTAGAGTAGTGCTTTTTTCTTTTTATAAAGGCAAGGTCGCTAACACGTTAACTGCTTGCCTAGTAAGCAGGTACCGTAGCCTGGACGCTTTCAATACTAGGGGTTCCAGTTATCGACTCTCTAAAAAACTTTGTTATCTCCAGCACAAAGGTAAAATATTACTTGTGGTTCGTTAAAAGTACCTTCAGCAGCTCTTTACGTAGTCTGTTTTGACTTTTAGAAGCGATCCCTGTGACGTTCGTACCTTTACAAATATGCGAACATTCAATGCTGTAGCATACACTCGACTGTCTACGGTGATATTTTTCTTTTCGTATGGTGATCGAACTCGCAACCTACGTCGATTTTAGCGTGAGGTTTCAGTCGAAAAATTGACGACCTATTTCTACTTGTTGCATCAGAATTCAAGTAAATTTTTGACTGTACAATCGTTTGTGTAAGTATTCTTGTTCTGTTTAGTTACTAGCACACAAAAAATGAATACTCTGAAACAAACCAATTGGTACGATTTCCTACTATTCTCAAAAATCGGTTCGCGAAATCCCTTCTAAAACAATAAAAGCATAATAATTGTTTAAATAATAGCTACGAAACTCTTTCCATATCTATTTCGCTTGTAACTAGTTCAAATTGTCAACACGAGTACAATCCGAACTAACATTATAAATGTGAATATGAGGTTGTTTGTTTGTTTGTTTGTTACGCTTTCACGCCTTAACTACTTGACTATTCATTATGCAATTTTGTATACACGTTGTCAGAGGAACAGAAAAGGACCTAGGATTCCTTTCACCTAGAAAAATGTACTGATACTAAACTAACCTATCCTACACTTACGCGAGCGAAGCCGCGGGCAAAATCTAGTTATTAAATAACTAGCTGTTCCGCGCAACTTCCTCTGCTTCATATAGGAGATATTTCCCCGTTTTCGCAACATTTTTCATTGCTGCTTCGCTCCTATTGGTCGTAGCGTGATGTTATATAGCCTATAGCCTTCCTCGATAAATGGGCTACCTAACACTAAAATAATTTTTCAATTCGATCCACTAGTTCCTGAGATTAGCGCGTTCAAACAAACAAACAAACTCTTCAGCTGTATAATATTAGTATAGATTAAATAATGTAGATCAGAATTTCGACGTCTATTACCATGGAAGTATATAAGAATATACATACATACATAGACTCACGCCTGTTTCCCAGAGGGGTAGGCAGAGACTTCGGATTTCCATTTGCTACGATCCTGACACACTTCTCTGGCTTCATTCACTTTCATCACATTCCTCATACACGCCCGTCGGTTCAAGGAGCTCTTAACCTGGTCTTTGTCCCGAACGCCTCCGATCTGATCGAGATACGTTCGCCTAGGTTTTCCTCTTGCGAATGTTCCATTCACACTAGCCGTATAAACTTTCTTAATAAGAATATATCTGGTGTATAATACAATACAGTCGAATCATAATTCAAATGTTTAATCGAGAATCGCAATGTATCTCCAAACTTTATTATCTGCACGAATATATTCTTGTATATAGTCCAATATAGTCTAGAATTGAAAGAAGTAACTCTGTATTAGCTAAGCACGAAACTTAACTATATCAGCGGCTAAACTTTCATATAGGTATATTACTTGTACTAGAAGTTTCTTTCGCCTGCGGAATAATAACCGTTTCGTAGTATTCACTTAGACGGTCCGACCTAGTTTATTATTTTTTAGGTGAAGTCTGGTTGGTATAACGTCTGTTATATATTTGTGTCGAGTCTTTTGGAGGTTGTACACTATATTGTATACAATACTAGTGTATGTCTATGACTTCACTTCACGCTCTAATTTCACAGTTAAACAACGATATAAAAGTTATATATGTATACTAGCTGTCCCGACAGACGTTGTCCTGGACAATAGAGAAACAAAAGCATATCTAAACCATCCTCGAATCCACTTGAACACACACAAAAAGTTTCATTCAAATCGGTCCAGCCGTTTAGGAGGAGTTCACTGTCAACACACGTACAGAAGAATTATATATATAAAGATAGGTATACAAGTATAAATAGATATATATATATATATAGAAAATATTTTTAACTGTCTCCGTGGTGTAGCGGTAGTGAATGCATCTGCTGTGCATGAAGTCTCGGGTTCGAATCCTGGTTCGGAGCAACAAAAAGTTATTGGGTTTTTCTGTTAAGAAATCTCAATACGAGCCCGGAGTTAGGGAGTTGGCGGTGTTAGACACCCCCGTGCCTCGGAAAGCACGTAAAGCCGTTGCTCCTGCGCCTGATCTCTCTCCGGTCGTGTCGGATTATTCGTCCCATCGGATCATGAGAGTTAGGGAACAGAGAGTGGACTTATATTTGCGCACACACATGTGCACTGTAATATCCCCTGCGCCGATGGCCGGTCTCCGTTAAGATTGGCCGGCCGTGGCAGAAATTCGGTCTGGAGGACATTATTATTATATATAGAAGTATATAAATCTATAGAATACCTCTTTCAGGCTACCATCTATCTCCTTGTCAAATTCATTAAGATCTGTTTAGCCATTTAGTCATGAAAAGAAACAAACAGTTACATTCGCATTTAATTTTATAATCCTAACTAAAACGCATGTGAAAATGTTTTTTTTGTTTGCCTTCTGGCCTTTACTACAAATAGGTACATATTTTGTGAGTTTGTTTGTTTGTTTATTTATTTATTTTCTATTGTTTGTTACGCTTTCACGCTTAACCTCTCGACCGATCATCATGATCAATTTCGCATACTCGTTGTCAGGGGAACAGAAAAGGACATACGGTACCTTTCATCCAGAAAAAGTACTGTTACTGATCTAACCTAAACCCTAACCTTAACCTTCATTTACGCAAGCGAAGCCGCGGGCAAAATCAAGTATAATAATATTTAGATATCGATTGGCTGGCTCGCTTGAGGAACTTCCATCCTCTTGCAGAACAGCAGTGTAATACTGTAACTACACTTTGCCTAATGAGTAGTAGCTTCTGAGGGTGACATAGCGACCTCTCCCATTCGTTTACTTTTCTATCTAGATCTTTAATTCCTTTTTTCTAACGTCGGTCAATGCTTAGCAGGCGAATTTGATTACTTTTTACCCGGTTAAAGATTAGACTAGACCTTATAATCAGTCTACAGTAGTTGCATTCACTACTGCTTCGTCAACGAAGAATACACAATTACCTTGACGGGGGAACGGACTTCGGATGATCGCCAGTAGTCCTATTGGACAAATAAACCATACATATTAACCAGACATACACACACACGCACGCACACATATACACATACACAACAACAGATTATTAAAAAAAAAAAAAATATATATATATATATATATAAATAGAAATAAAGATTAAATAAATTAAATAAATTCAAACACTTTTGTTAAGTAACATGTTACATTAAAATTGTAAGATATAAAAGAGCGGCGCCTCCTGGCACAGGCATCTATATGCTTAAAAGGAGACGCCACCAACTGTATAATGTACAACGTGTAATAATGAAATAAAACATTTTTGATTTTGATTGATTTGATTTTTGATATTAAGTTATCCAAAAATCACTTTGAGAAAAGTGTCAAGTATGAAAACAGCCGTAAAAACCTCTGGGAGCCATCAAACACTCAAATATCGTCGTAAAGTGACACTTTATTACTGAACGAAGCAAACCCCTGTGACGTCATACATGCAAAATATGGCAGAATTATAGCCTGCCATTTTTATTCTTTACACTAAAATGGTTTATGTTGTTTTTATTGCGGATAACGGATTATGGGGTTGATATGGGGCTGTCACTCCTGTTTTTCATGACCTTTAGATTTTGTCTTCATAGTGTGAGAACCTTAAAAAGGGTATCGGCATATCTATGATAAGTGTGATAAAATAAATTCAAGGTTAGTTGGATAGGGGCGTATGAATCGAAGGAGAAAGTTTATTCAACCATCTTGCGAAGATGCCTATTTCCTTTTATTAAATTGTGAAAGTTTGTAAGGATAATAATAAATTATAATATAATAGTTTTACTGTTTCATAAAAACAAGCAATACATGGATTGAGGCCCTAGACCCACACTAGGATTCCCAGTGTTGTGGGATCTAGGCTCTTTCGTTCAATTACAATAATTCGACAATGGAATGGATGACAATAGGATGTTTGGATGATAAATTATACAAGGCTGTGTTTACAAGCTGAGTCAGCTGCAACCTGTCTGAAATGTCAAGCGTCTAAAGGTAAACAATATGCTTGATGTGTAACTTCCGTCGGCAAATTTTTGCATGTCTTTTACTCAAACACGCGTAAACCGTTAAACAGATTTGGACGATTCTTCGCACACAGCTGGTCTATAATTCTCGAGTAGCACGTAAGATACTTTAATGTAGCCCAGTGTGCGTTCCGTGTCATTCTTGCGATCAAATCCGTGGGCAGAAGCTTGCACCTAATAAAAAGTAACACTCATTGCGGGATTTCTCCTTTGGCCTGGAATAATCCGGCTAGGATGTACCTTCATCATACAGAAGACCATGGCTAAATTAAGAAGCGGAATTGTGTTCCTGTGATGACAGAAACTCTAGAAGCCATGCGGTTGGTTCAGTGACCATCTGACTTTGTCCTTGTCCAACACAGTGAATATTATTTTCAGATTCAGCAGCACTTGCTACCTGGTATCACATACCCTACGGTGACCACTTTTTTTATAAATTTATTCTTCACTTTTATAATATGACTAGCTGTCCCGACAGACGTTGTCCTGCACAAACGATAAAAAAAATAAAAAAAGCAAATCTAAACCATTCTTGAATCCACTTGAAAACACAAAAAAAAATTCATTAAAATCGGTCCAGCCGTTTAGGAGGAGTTTATTTACAAACACACGCACAGAAGATTTATATATTATATAAATATAATATGATAAAATATGCAAAACTGTATTTATTGATTCATATTTCTTTCTTCGGAACAGAACGCCGTAATTTTTGGTATAGAAAATATCTTATATGCCTTAAAGCATCATAGATTTTATCCCATGAGTACTTGTGGAGAAACGTGAGTCGTAAATAAACAATGCTATGCGGAAACTTAGTGGCCCATATTGATGATGTGTGATAGCTATACTGTACTACTATTATAAAGCTGAAGATTTGCTTTGATCTTTGATCTAAAAAGAGTTTGTCTCCGCGGAACCCAATTTTTTTCTAAAATCAATGTAGCCTAAGTTACTCCTTATAACATTAGCTATCTGCCAGTGAACGTCATGTCAAAATCGGTTGAGCCGTTTCAGAGATTAACCGGAACAAACAGACAGACAGACAAAAAATTTAAAATAGATGTTTTCGTATAGATACCTTATATATTTTCATATGCATTAGATAAAAAGCTGTTATTTTGATACTACAAACAGACACTTGAATTTTATTTATTTGTATAGATGTATAGATTTAAAATGACCATAATATACATTTTCAACCGCTATATTATCAAACTACGACTTTAACTGGCAGAACAGTGAACTATGACAACGTAACAGCTCCTAAACGAATCTAGCATGCAATTCCAGAGCTTAATAAGCGTTGGATGGCTTACAACGAGTTCTGCGATGACCCATTTACCCTCAGCTTGATGTTATATAGTCCAAATGAAAGTTTAACAGTTTATAGCAGTGGTTTATATAACGATCGGATATAACAGTCTGCTATTATCGCAGCTAAGTGTTTGGAACTTCGAATAGACAGTTTAAGTTAACCCCTGGATTATTATCTGCGAGAGTCGTATAAGATGAAAGAAGATTTTTATAGCATGGTCATTTGAAAAATATTGTAATAGCAAGCCAGACCAGCGATGGTCTTGTGGGATACTGTTGGACTGCCACGCAGGAGTCTTGACCTGGATCCCATGGCACGCAGCTCTTACTTCTAGAATAATGTAATGGTATAATCCTAACTAATATTATAAAAGCGAAAATGAGTTTGTTTGTTTGTTACCTTTTCACGCCTAAACCACTGAACCGATCATCCTGAAATGTTGCATATACGTTGACAGGTGTACACAAACGGACATAGGCTACCTTTCATCCCGAAAAAAATTACTGTTCCCGAGGAAAACAATAATAACGTTTTTATGATAATAGATGGCGCCACGTGTCTTTCGAATCATAATTGAATTATATTATTACAAGCAGAGTACAACCCGAATTGATTGTCAAATTCTAAATTAACGCGAAGAACGTTATTGTTGTTTTCCTCGGAAACAGTAATTTTTTTCGAGATGAAAGGTAGTCTATGTCCGTTTCTGTACACTTGGCAATGTATATGCAAAATTTCAGGATGATCAGTTCAGTGGTTTAGGCGTGAAAAGGTAACAAACAAACTGATTTTCGCTTTTATAATATTAGTTAGGATTAGTTAGGATGAGGAAGTTAGGATTATTAAACATGTATACGGCTCGTTTGATGATAAGCGATTAGCGTAGCCTATGGCTTACATAGTCCATAGCATACATAATACACCACCTATATACCCCACAAAAGGGGTACAAGTCCACAAAAGGGGTACAAGTCGGCCCTTTCCGACTTTGTAAATGGAATCACTACGCTACACTTACTAGCCAACAGTACATCCTAACTTATATTATGAATATGAATGTGAGTTTGTTTGTCACGCTTTCACGCCTTAAACGTTCAACCGATCATCATGGATTCCGCATACCCGTTGTCAGGGGAACAGAATAGGACATGGGTTAACTTTCATCCCGAAAAATACCAACATAACCTTACGTACATTTACGCGAGCGACGCCGCGGGCAAAATATAGTGCACTATAATGCTGTCTTTAGGAGCTCTGGAAACGTATTCACCACAAGGACACACTCCTTGTGGTGAATACGTTTCCAGAGCTCCTACATGTTATATAATAATAATATAATATCAGCCCTGTATTAAACTGTCCCACTGCTGGGCACGGGCCTCTTCTCAGTGTGAGAAGGGTTAGGTCATAGTCCACCACGCTGGCCTAGTGCGGGTTGGCAGACTTCACATATCTTCGAGAACATTATGGAGAACTCTCAGACGTGCAGGTTTCTTCACGATGTTTTCCTTCACCGTTAAAGCAAGCGATAATCAACTATTTAATAAGCATTTAACTTTGAAAAGTCAGAGATGCGCGCCTTGGGTTCGAACTCGAGACCTCTGCGTGGCAGTCCAACGGTTTCCCACTACGCTATCGCTGCTGATGTTATATTATATTGCCTTACAAATGTCTTAAGTTGTCTTAAGTTGGTTCTAATAATCGATATCAATGGTTTTCCGCTTTAAAGATAAAAGTTTTACATTAGGTCCATACAGATTATGTGTATTACTCTCGCTAGTAAAGTAGATTACAGATTCGGTTCGGTAATAGGGACAGCCGCTAGTCGTTGCGTCATCAACTATGTGTTAAATCTGGCCAGTCCTGTTTGCGTAAACTCAGCACATTGCCGTGCTTTCTCAAGAGTGAAAGTGATCAACATTGTCACTTGCAGATTGACATATGCCTCTGGACCGAAGGCGTGGACGTTACTATAGGCTACATAAATAGCCTGCGACTGCTACAGAAGCGGTTTTAATAGTAGTGCGATGTAGCTCTGACCAGATGGACAACTTTCCACCCACTATTATAGAGAAACGTGGCACTTTCTACGTACAGGCACTATGGCTATTTATCTATCACTAGTTTTAATATAACCATGTCTAGATACAATAAAAAACCGGCCAAGTGCGAGTCGGACTCGTGCACGAAGGGTTCCGTATCATTATCTATAAAAACGTCAAAAAAATCATGTCTGTTGTATGGGAGGCCCCCTTAAATATTAATTTTATTTTAATTTTTTTTATGTGAATATTTATCTAAATATTCTGTGAATATTTCAAGCGTCTACCTGTTGTCGTTATCAATATCGAGCAAAAACGAGCAAAAAGATCACGTTTGTTGTATGGGAGCCCCTTAAATATTTATTTTATTCTGTGTTTTAGTATTTGTTGTTATAGCGGCAACAGGAATACATCATCTGTGAAAATTTCAAATGTCTAACTATCACGGTTCATGAGATACAGCCTGGTGACAGACGGACAAACAGACGGACAGCGGAGTCTTGGTAATAGGATCCCGTTTTACCCTTTGGGTACGGAACCTTAAAAAGCATTGTGACTGGATGGCGTCCGAAGGTTGATTTAAGAGCTAAAGATAGGGCAAGTCTTATATGGTTTTGCTGTAAAAAAAAATTCAGTGGTAGGTAGGTACTACGTAATTTGGAACTGTGCTCGGTAAACAGTTCGTTTTTTATTATATGGGATCTAAATCTATTTCTCACAATATGCCTCTACCTATATTTACTTCGAGGATATAGGTGTGTGACCATATGTAGTTTTAAAGAAACATCTACAATCAATGATTACTCGATGTCACAATGTTATATTGCAGTACAAAACTTTTATGTTCCACACGTTTTTTTTTTTGGGCGATCACTTAGACCTCAACGCCATCTATCCGTGAAGATCCGGTTGATATAATATCAATGAACGAGTCGTTTTAGCTACGAACACTTAAATTTTGACATACATAAATGAAATGAAAAGATTTTTATTTTTGTACTATCATGACATGCATCATCAATTATTATAAAATGTGGGTAAGTATAACAAAAAATAATTAAGTCAATAAAATATGTAAGTATGAAGAAACTTTAAAAACAATTAAAATGTTTATGTGCAAAAGTACGTCCCACCTGACGGCACAAAAACAACGGAATATGTGTCAGAAGGAACTGTTCGGAGGTAAAACGGCTCGTTTCTTATATATAGTAGCCGGTCCTTAATAGATTAAGAGAACCTTCCCTTAACATAAGAGCTTGCAAGAAGATTTTGATGTCACTAAATTAAGCCAGGGAGATGGGTCAGGATCCCAAGCATAGCAAAAAGCCATAGTCTACCTACCTTGGGCAACACATTGGAGTCTATATATTCAGCTTTACCTTTTTAACTCTATTCTATCGTTTACTATTCAAAATACTAGCTCTAAACCTACGCATATTTACAACAATGCCACAACAAAGCCGACAAAGCTAAACAGAACGCCATGGCGGCGCGTACGCAGCGCTCGGTGACGTCACCGCGCCGTGTAGAGATGGTACATTAGCGCCGGTTGACCTTAGCCCACGCGTAAGTGCGTGACTCAGCGCGTATACTTATTGTTGTTACTGTTCGTAACGAGCTAGGTTTGGTGATATGTTTATGTTTTATAGCGATATAACCCGAAAATTTTTATATAATGTCCTCCAGACCGAGTTATGTTCACGGCGGCGGCCAAACTTAACAAACACTGGCCATCTGCGCAGGAGATATTATAGTGCACAAGTGTGTGCGCAAACACAAGTGCACTCTCTGTACCCTAGCCCTTATAATCCGATGGGACGGCAATCCGGCACGACCGGAGAGAAATCAGGCGCAGGACCAACGGCTTTACGTGCTGTCCGAGGCACGGGGGTGTATAACACCGCCAACTTTCAAATTTCGGGCTGGTATTGACATTTCTTAACAGAATAACCCAATAACTTTTTGATTGCCCGACACGGGATTCGAACCCGAGAATTCATGAACAGCAGTCGCATTGACTACCGCTGCGCCATAGAGGCAGTCATACCGATCTCTTTTACACGATCCATGAAATCACGAAAAGATTTCGCACAACAGCAAAAAGTTGTGCATTTTTGAATTAAATTGATCTGAAAGTTTCATACAATGCCAGTTGCCTAGTTAAGTAACTATTCAACGGACAACGCCGATGCTATAACCAACTGCTATAACAGTGAAATAGTTAATAAACAGTAGCAGTGCAAACTGCTTATCTGCTATAAGTAGCAGCGAGTATGAATGAATAGTGAATTGGGTCGTACTGTCGATACAGATAGCTGGCGAGCTAACTTCAAAGCGATGTCGGTTCATCGGGAATATTCAGAGGAAGTGCTCGAGTTTATAACTGAGTGAGATTTTTGTTGCGTATCTGTTATAAAGCATTTATGTGGTATAAGCTTAAATATTAGACTTATTATGCCTTCTAATATTATCTATACTAATATTATAAAGCTGAAGAGTTTGTTTGTTTGTTTGAACGCGCTAATATCAGGAACTACTGGTTCGATTTGAAAAATTATTTTAGTGTTCGATAGCTTCTTTATCGAGGAAGGCTATATAACATCACGCTACGACTCACGGGGGCGGCGCTGTAACGATAAACACGGGTAAAACTGCGGGACCACTCGCTGCAAAACCCTAGTGGTTTAAGCGAGTGGTCTAAGCCATGGTATTATTATTCTAAACTTTAGTTAATAAAAAAAAAACAGTTAAAGTAAGTAGGTGAATATTTTGTTAAGGTTTTGTACTACCTGTACGAAGCCGGGGCTTAAGCCGGAATAAATACTGCAATACCTGGTACATAAATAAGTTGTAACATACTGAAACTATAATTTGATGGCGATTTAAAAGAGTGGCCGTGAACTTCTTGCAGGTCTTCTCATATGCTTAACCTATTGCCTGGACCTAGCAACTAACATAAATGCTGTAATTATAGTAAATTTTGTAAGCTCACTTACCCGATGACACTCATCACTTGACGTTCATAAGTGTTGCTTTGTGACCTAATGATTTGTTTACAACGGGGTTAGTGAGTTTACTAAATTGTCTGAATTTAAATACCATGTATTATATACTTCTTGTTGATCCGTGCCTCGGAGAGCACGTTAAGCCGTCGGTCCCGGCTGCCATAAACATCTATGGCAGTCGTTATTGGGAAGGTAGTGCCCTCTAATATCCTGACACTAGTCTAGCCTTAGGGTATCGTTAGCCTTCGGGTTGCGGAGGTCAGATGGCAGTCGCTCCGTGTAAAAACTGATATCCAGTCAAATCCGGTTAGACTAGAAAGCCGACCCCAAGTGACTTGGGAATAATAAAGGCTAGGTAGAAGATATGCTTCTTGTTGATAAATGTTATCTAAAACTATCCTCAGCTGTACTTTTTGTCCTGGCTATCAATAGGCAACAGATATAGTCTCGCTCGTCGGACACGACCGGATGGGTGACCTCGACATCTAAGCTCGCGGTTGACTAGATAATCATATAATCATCTAAATTGTCAGTTGATTTATTTTATTTCTTCCGCGGTGGTTTAACGGACATAAATCGCTGATAATTCCGATTATTATTCGAAACTAGGCATAATAAAATATTGGACAACGGGTCTTAATTCTGTTAGTTCTTAAAGGTGAAAATACGTGGGGATTTAGGGGGAATGTTTACGTGGGTAAGCATATTATATAGAAATTCTAGGAAAGTTTTAGTCAAAAGGCTGCTCTTCAAGATCTATAATAACTTAGTATTACACTAACTGCCGTAGCATATTATGGTGTTGCTGGGTCCATCGGTGGGAGCTATCAGAGTGCTAATTAAAGTTTGTGAAGCCTACGCTGCCGCACATGGGTTAATATATAATGTGAAGAAGTGTGAGTACATGGTTCTTAAGGTCGGTGGCAAATGCCGTGAAGATGGGCCAGAGTTAACAATATACGGGTCACCAATTAAAAGAGGTCTACTTTTAAATATCTAGATCTAGGGCATTTCCTTGCCGACGACCTTAAGGACAATGTAGACATTGAGAGGGAACGTAGAGCTCTAGCGGTGCGGAGTAATATGTTGGCTCGTAGATTTGCCCGGTGTACAGGCCTAGTTAAAATTACACTCTTTCAGGCTTACTGCCAGAGTCTGTACACGAGTAATCTATGGGTCAATTGTACTAAGAGATCGCTGGACGCCCTGCGCATCCAATATAATAATGCTTTCAGGATGTTGCTGGGATTGTGTCGTTACTGCAGTGCGTCGGAAATGTTCGCGCAAGCACGAACGGATGGCTTTTACGCAATTGTGCGCAAAAAAACGGCCTCACTACTGAGGAGAGTGAGAGACAGTCCTAACAGCATCCTGAGAACTGTTGCTGAGAATTTCCACTCTCCACTTTTAAAAAAGTTTGTCTCTAGGTTAATTTATACTAACACTAGGAAATAAGTTAAATTGTATTACTAACAGTCTGTGGATTCATTGGTCCGAAATAAAGCTATATTATTATTATTATATTATACATACCTACCCTACAGAAATTTTGTATTTCGTACTGTGTGTCCGACCGATGAATCTTTTTTTATACTACTAAGGTGGCAAACAAGCATACGGCCCCGTAAGTGGTACCGTAGCCTATGGACTACTGTAACACTAGAAGAATCACTTGCGCGTTACCGACCCTTTAGGAAAGGAAGTGGGAAGGAGAAGGAGCGGGAAGGGGGAAAGAGTGAGATTGGGCCTCCGGCACTCTCACTCACCGAACAAAACACAACAGTAGGAATACTACTATTTCACGTCAACATTCTGTGAGTGCATAGTCCATATTCCAATCATTAAAAAAAAAAACTTTGGTCGGGCCGGATCATTCATGCTGAAATCAGCGAGGATCTACTGCAATTCCATTCAATATTTTATTCGAATGTATCGACAACACTATACATGAGACATAATAAAATGGGCTTTGTGTCCTAAAAAACTAACAAAGTAGGCATTGTGCACAACTACCTTCGAATAATAGATAATGCCTGCGGATTCGCTCGCGAAAAAGTAGATTAGGTTATATTAGTCACAGAACTGTTTCTTTAAAAATTGTAGCCTTTGTTACTCTGTGATCATAAAACTTTCTAATCCTAACTAATATTATAAAAGCGAAAATGAGCTTGTTTGTTTGTTTGTTACATTTTCACGCCTAAACCACTGAACCGATCATTCTGAAATTTTGCATAGATATACATTGTCAGGTGTACAGAAACAGACATAGGCTACCTGTCATCCCGAAAAAAATTACTGTTCCCGTGGAAAAACAATAACGTTCTTATGATAATACATAGATGGCGCCACGTGTCTTTCGAATCATGATTGAATTATATTATTACAAACAGAGTACAACCCGAATTGATTGTCAAATTCTAACTTAACGCGAACGAAGCCGCGGGCAAAAGTTAGTGGTAATATAATTTAAAAATCAGTTGAATAGTTTTTGATTTAAATCCTAACAAACAAACGAAAAATCAAATCATTCCTTTTTATAATATTAGTATAGATATAGATAATTCGAATATAATACTGCGCATCACTAAATATTAAAGAATCAATATTTTAGAAGTTATATGTAATTAGTCAAATAACAAAATTATTCTAATTTATACCGTTATAAGTGAGCTATTGAGATGGAAATTTATTAAACTACTAGTAATTACTATTTGACCGCGAATCAAGTAATCAGTGACCGTCAGAATTAATCTGTCTTGATAGTCTTGAAACTAATTACAAACTTACAAAGGTTCAGTGATGTTAAGGTTCTTAAACATCACCTGGCCTTTGGCACTAAGTTTAGGTTTAAATGTAACTTAACGGGAATCGAATTAAGACCGTTGTGAACTGATTGTTAATTAACTCAAGTTGTTAGTAAATTAGGAAAGTATTAATAATACATACATACATAGATTCACACCTGTTTCCCAAAGGGGTAGGCAGAGACTACGGATTTCCATTTGCTACGATCCTGACACACTTCTCTGGCTTCATTCACTTTCATCACATTCCTCATACACGCCCGTCGGATCAAGGAGCTCTTAACCTGGCCTTTGTCCAGAACGCCTCCGATCTGATCGAAAAACGTTCGCCTAAATTATTATTATTATTAATGCTGTAGAAATGAGAGCGTTGAGAAGCATATGTGGTGTGACTCTGAAAGATAGAATAAGAAATAGTGTGATTAGAGAGAGATGCGGCATGAAAGTGGATATAGTGACAAGAATAGAAAAGGGTATGTTAAGCTGGTTTGGACATGTAGAAAGAATGGACGAGGCAAGACTGACTAAGAAAGTTTATAAGGCTAGTGTGAATGGAACAGTCGCAAGAGCAAAACCTAGGCGAACCGTTAATAACGTTCTTATGATAATAGATGGCGCCACGTGTATTTCGAATCATGATTGAATTATATTATTCCAAGCAGAGTACGACCCGAATTGATTGTCAAATTCTAAATTAACGCGAGCGAAGCCGTGGGCAAAAGCTAGTTAGTAATGGCAAAAGAGTGTTTAGGTAATATAATTGTTATACCCTGTCTCCTAAACTAGGCCAAAAGGCCTGTATCGTAGGAGACTTCTCCATTCCCCTATTTTGCGGAGAGGTCTGCGTCAAAGCATGAACATTTCGCACACGTTTAAAAAATGAAAAATAGGATGTCAGTGTTAGGAGTCGAATTCGAACCCGCGACCTCAATCGCAAGTCCAATGCATTAACTGTTGCGCCGCTTAAAGACAATTTCTCCTCGACAGAGAGAATCTACAGATTTTGTAACGTAATAACACTTTGTACGACCTGAAAATCAAATCTGAAACCTTAAGATCGTAAACCCGCAAGATTATTGTAAAATACCTTATGCCAATAAATTATTATCATTATTAAGACCAACGAGGTAGTCAGACAAAACAATGACTTTGAACTGAGAAAATTACGTAAGAACAATTTCGACCACACAGAAGATAAAGGCAGAACAGATATTTTCCTTTACGCATAAGTAATCGGATTTGAGGACTTGCAAGCTGAGTGCAGTGAATCCTCTACTTCGCACGTTCACAAATACGGCTTCCAGTAATCGAGTCGCTTTAGGCACTTTAGGTAAACTCGGTACAACGCTTGTACTGTTAGGGATAAGAGAGATAGCTTACGAACTATGTAGTGGCTCAGAATTTCAATCCAACGATTCGTCGGATTGTGTAAATCCGAACTGATATTATAAATGCGAATGTAAGTTTGTTTCTTACGGTTTTATGCCTAAACTACTTGATAGATCATCATGAAATTTCGCATACACGTTGCCAGGAGAACAGAAAAGAACATAGGGTACTATTTAGCCAGAAAAAGTAATTGAAATTTCATCTTGGATAAAGTATTGTTACTAATCTACCTACTTTTAAGCGAGCGAAGGCGCAAAATCTAGCATATCTTAAAGGAGATTGCAGACATGCTACCTGCTGTTGTGTTCCTGGTAAGTAGAGTTTCTATGTTCTTATTAGAGGCACAGATTAAGTGGTCGATTCACCCCTGACACTGCGCTGAGTGTTGGCTCGATCCCTATACAAGACAAAAATTTGTGTGACCCACGAACAGTTGTTTCAGGTATATCTATGTGTGTTTTAACATTAAAAAAGCAGACTTGTTAAAATGTTCTTAAGACCCTCTCGACACAGGATTTATTTCTTAAGGTAAGTTTAATAAAAATGTAATTAAAATGATGCTCTTTCAGTAGGTAATCGGTGGGATATAGAGTTCTTCCACTGGTAGCAAAAGGATTCCCTTTTTAAAGGCTTGGTAGCCCGCGAGCTATGTGTCTAGTGTTACAAGCATTCATAGACTATTGTTATTACTTACGTTTTAGCAGCATACCTAACATTAGTGCTAAACGAGTTGCAATGCCGATGCCGTCGCCTGATCATTACTTGCCACTGGTAAGTAATTTTTAGCATTGGCAAAAAGAACTGTATCAAAATCTGTCCATCCATTTTGGAGCTGCGAAGCCAGAGTCATAACTCTCAAACTTCCAATGCGCCATCATAAGATCATCACTAGCCAACGCTAAAAACCGTATTGAAATCCATCCACCTGTTTAGAAGCTATGCAGTTGCAGACAGCCATAGGCGTCTTTGTAGACGCCTATGGCTGTCTACTCTTCATTTTCCGATGTTGTTACGTTGAAGCTTACAGAGTAAAGTCATGTATGTCTGTTTAAGGCTTTATCGAATGCAACGTTCCGAATTGAACGGCAGCGTATGTACGCTATCGAGTAGACGTTATCGAATGGACGCTATTCAGGATTCCGTCGATGCCGTCATATTTGAACAATCGACTTCAGAATCTCACAATCGGGGATTGCTAACCTCGACGACCCGTAATTTCCAAGGGACCGAATAGTTTAAATTCTGGTCAACTACTCGACAAAGTTTTACCCAGAACTGACGAAGATAGGATGTTTGTTGGACGTTTTGGAATTAGAGGTTCAGGATGTAATTAGGAGACCTCTTTGGAGATACGGAATATAGTTCAAATCGGGCTTTGTGGGCCGTATAATAGGATGGTTGATACCAATCAAAATGGAAATTAATTAAAGTGATTGACTGCAGTATTTGTGCAATGGCTTAGATGATAATCTTACTGACAGAATTAATGAGCATGTTGTAGGTAGATGCTTAATTTAGTTGTGTCAGCTGATTCATGTGTTGGGAAAATACAATTCTTAGAATTTTTATTACGGGGTCCGACAAAGTCTTCTAGGGTTTTTTTTATCAAGGAACTTTCAGCAGCAGCACAGAGTCTATGGCTCTATGAAAGGGAAATAGGCTCTCCTCTTTAAAACTATAGCTGACGAAATTTGAGTATTTAATACGCCTCTCCCTCTTTGGAAATTGGTGTGAGACTATGTATAATCCTAATCCTAACTAATATTATAAAAGCGAAAATGAGTTTGTTTGTTTGTTACGCTTTCACGCCTTAACTACTCAACCGATCAACATGAAATTTTGCAAACACATTGTCAGGGATACAGAATAGGACATAGGGTACCTTTCATACAGAAAAAAGAACTGTTGCAAACCTAACCTACATTTATGCGAGCGAAGTCGCGGGTGAAAACTAGTATTATAAATAAAAGCCTTTTCGTGCTATAACATAAGATTGCTCTTACGTATGTTAATTGTAACGATCAAGAGGTCTATTGCAATGGACTCATGGTACAATGCAATAGAATCGCACTTTTAAGTGGGCCTTAAGACTGCGCCGAGCGTAAGACAGATAATGACAGAGCTCGTGCGGCGCATATTCAAATCGGCGCGCGGCCGCCCATAGTAAAATTGTATGGAGAATTTGTACCGACTGCCACGCCTGAGGTCGCGGGTTCGATTCCCAAGTCAAACATTTGTGTGCATGAACATGATTTTTTGTCTTGGCCGGGTGTTTCTACGTATAATATGTATGTATTTACAAAAAAAAGTACATATGTATGTTTATCCATTGTCTAGGCCATAGTACAAGCTCTGCTTAGTTTGGACTAGATGGTGTTATGTATGTGATAGAATATTAATTAATATTAATATTAATAAATATGTATCTTTATTGTCAACCAATAACTTAAAAATGTGGGACGGAAAAATTGTAATATAGGTACCTATTTATGTTTCGTTTAAGCTGTAGAATAGGATAGATTTCTACTGTTATAAATTATAATCTAAATCACGTAACACGAGCGTTTGCACTTTTCATGCAAATTTATGTAATTTTGTAGGCGAAAATATTAATTATTTTAAGTTTTTTACAATGAGTAATTGTAAACACATTAATTGTTCTGGTAAATGTATATTTTATATTTGTATTAAACAAAAAGTGTTGATTTTATTCACTTAACTGTGACCGCCTGTTTTGGCACATTTCGCTCGACGCAGTTTTAAACAAAGCTTGCCAAATGTGGTTCTGCCACACTGGACCTTTAGGAGATATACAATCGCAATGGTATGTATGTATAAAAGAAACGCATTAATCTAATCTTTCCTAATTAATATTATAAAAGCGAAAATGAGTTTGTTTGTTTGTTTGTTTCTTACCTTTTCATGCCTAAACCACTGAACTGATCATTCTGAAATTTTGCATATACGTTGTCAGGTGTACAGAAACGAACATAGGCTACCTTTCATCCCGAAAAAAAATACTGTTCCCGAGGGAAACAACAATAACGTTCTTATGACAATAGATGGCGCCACATGTCTTTCGAATCATGATTGAATTATATTATTACAAGCAGAGTACAACCCGAATTGATTGTCAAATTCGAAGCCGCGGGCAAAAGCTAGTAAACTATATTCCAAAGTTCACAAGTTTCCCACAACCTTAGCCAGTTGCACTTGTTGTAGTTTCGACATCGGTAGTGACCGCCGAGTAATGAACGCGAAGGAAAAGGCTAATATGCCGTGAGCCTGCCGTAATTATGCGCAAATGAACTTAATGCAAGTTTATTATATCCTGATGAATAAAGTTTGCCAGATTGAATTTCGGTCTCGGTGACTAATTATAAAGGATATTAGCTAGCTGCCGCTGAATATATTATAGTGCACAGATGACTGCGCAAACTCAAATGGTTGACAGGTTGCTATTAAGGATTTTTTGACAGCAATAAAAAATTCAGGAATTGCTTCCAAAACCTTATGCATAGCAGAAGTCACACTCACTGCCAGTGTGCCACCGAGACTAATAAATCTATATGCAACGGTCTATCCATTAGGCTGTACCGGTATTCTGTGTCTACAGGAAGAAGGTATAACTTAGAAGTTAGACTGTTGGACTATCACGCAGAGTTCTCAAGTCCAATTGACAGCACGCATCTAATAACAGGCTCCAGTGGAAGACCAGTGTCTGGTTCTTGAGACCAGGCAAATGCTGAACGGACTCCAGTTCAACATTTGCCTGGTCATTGCTGCAGCTGTGGGGCGCATGTCAGGATGTTCATTGAGTATTTTATGTTACTGTGTTTTTATTTCTTCCATTTTTATTATTATTTTTATTTTTGTTATTTCTTTATATCTTTATTCACACTGCCCAGCTGTATAGCACTATAGTATACAATAAAGATTTCTTTCTTTCTTTCTTCTTTCAATCTGAGGTTGCGTGGCAGGTTTCTCTCTTTCCAATATTCTTATAACCTAACCCTTTTCATACTAAGATAGCCAGCTCTTAATGACAACACCATATTCATCATGTTGTTTTCTCATTATTCCGAGGCAGTGACATTCTCTGCCCTTTACAATTGTTACTTTTAACGAAAAGGACAGCCGTGGAGGGTTAATTGGGTGATATTAACTTAAGCGTATGAGACGTGTATCCTTATGTCTCCTTGTTGTTTGAGGGATCAGTAGGACGGTTAAGAGTTGTTTTTGGACGATTAATATTTTAGGTCATTAATATAAATTTACGCCTGTATTTATGTCACGGAAAGGGGAATTTCCCAGCATGAATTCGACAATATTTCATAAATGACATATGTACTTGTTTTTAAAGTTATTATTGTATTAATTATTATTATTGAAGTGAAAACTTCTTTAGGCGCGTTGAGCACTTCTTGGGTGAACAAAAATCATGGAACTCGCGTCATCTTCACCGAACGCTTTCCATTTTTGAATTATTTTTGGGTTATAAAGAAGTGTTTATGATCAAGGATTAAAGTTTTCACTGCTATCAGCAGTCCCCAAAGATTGCCCCAAGTTTTTAAAATTATTTTTAATTATTTTAAGATATTAATTATAATATAATTGTTTTGTTAGGCTTTAGTTTTATGTAATTTATAAAGGAGACCGTCCTTATTCGGCTTGTATGTGGACAATCGCTTTATATACAAAGTAAAATATTAAAAGTTTTGTTTTAATATATAATAAATATTGGTTACCATCCAGTAGTATGAAACTGACGTATTTTATGTATATATTATATCAAAATAATAAACACAGCCTGGAAGCAATAAGGCAGTATTACTGCAACTGCATAGTCGGCCGAAGGACTGTTGGTTGCTGTGCTCACATAATGTCTGTAATATGGTACCTAAGCTGGGCAAGATATGAAAATGTCACTCCACCAGCCCAGTTTTTGGAAAATAATTTAATAACTTATGAAGGTGATGAAAATAAATATTTATTTTAAACAATGTGTTTTATTTATTATTTAACGAACTTGATACTAAACTTCAAAGAATAATGTTTTCTACTTAGTTTAGGCTACTCAAAATTAATATTGTTATTACAATATAAAATTGTTCACGCCCAGGCCAGGGTCCCATACAAGGTGGTTGGTCTCCTTTAGGATACTTTGTTTGTGTTTAAAATTGTTTTGTTTTTTTTTTAAGTTTGCTATTGATTTTTATTTTATATTTCACTTTGACATTATTTTTTTTATTCGACGTTTCATCAATAAAAAGTAGCCTATGTCCTTCCATATATTTTAAACTATATCTGTACCAAATTTCATCTAAATCGGTTGAGTGGTTTAGCCGTGAAAAGGTAACAGGGAGACAGACAGATAGACAGACAGAGTTGCTTTCGAATTTATAATATTAGTAAGGAAGTAAGGATTATTTGTGACACTGCCCTATTTTGTTACTGTTGTTTTACAAATGTTGTGCACGCCGATAATCGGGTTGCAAATTAACATGACATGTATACCTTGAACTCATATCCTATTCACATATGTAATTTATAATCTGTAGATGTGCCTTTAGCAGCAGCGATAGCTCTGTGGGGAGACCAACAGACTGCAATGCAGAGGGTCTCGGGCTCGAACCCACGTCGTGCACCTCTGACTTTCGGAAGTTATATGACTTTTGGAAATTATGTGCGTATTGATCGACAATTATCGCCTGCTCTGTGCCTCGGAGAGCACGTTAAGCCGTCGGTCCCGGCTGCCGTGAACATCTATGGCAGTCGTTATTGGGAAGTCAGTGCCCTCTAATCTATCGTTAGCCTTCGGGTTGCGTAGGTCAGATGGCAGTCGCTACGTGTTAAAACTGATATCCAGTCAAATCCGGTTAGACTAGAAAGCCGACTCCAAGTGACTTGGGAATAATAAAGGCTAAGGAGAAGAACATGTGCCTTTAAATAAATAAATACATAATAATATAGCTGACATACTATATATACTACATGTTTAGATACCATATGACCTAAACACATCGCTGATGAAATGGGTGTATTGCACCTCTGCTTAACACAATATATTCAAACTGCACGGATGGCGTAGTGGTTAAAGTGGTCGCCTCGCCACTGCCACTGTGCCGAGTGTCGTGGGTTCGAATCCCATACTTGAAAAAAAATTTGTGATCCACAAATGGTTGTGCCGTGTATAGGTGTTATTTGTGTCCGTTGTTTAAATATTTGTGAAGTCCCCCGCGACTCAGGAATCATACCTAGAGTGGGAAATGTCTTTTTAAACATGAAATATGGTAGATAGCATGCATTACGTATCAAAATTTATATTCTAAACGTACAAAATTAAACTCTTTTCATAAACAACTATGATTGATACACTTTAAAGAAATGAGGTTACATAATCTTCCATAAACTGACCTCATTAATGTTTAGTCTATTACTCCCATAGACAATGCCTTTGTTATATTTTTTTATTAAAACAATAAACTTGACTATTCTAACTGGGTTGCGTTCTCAAAATCCGTTCATACTGGTTCATACTTATAAAGTTCAACGACCGGCTACCTGTCACATAAACCTATATCTACCCTCTTCTAGCATGCGAGTTTCGGTATACGCTATCTCTTTTTTTCCGTCGTAGAATCGTGTAACTGACAGGCATTGTTAGGAGTTCTTAATCGTTGTTTTCCAACAAGATAGTTGAGTTAGGAGCTTAGACGGTGGTTTGTTTGGTTTATGTGTGAAAATTGACACTGTGTATGTTTTATGTAGAACACGGAAGCGGCTGGATTGTGCGATACAATTGATTAGGATTATGAAGTTATTGTTGCGTGTGTTTTAACGGCTCAATGGTTGCGTAGGTTACTTTTGCACGGCTGATTGTGGGGTTTGATTCTCGGCTATGGCAGTGTCATAAAATTTTCTGTTAGGAAAGTTTTTTGTGGTAATGCGGCGTCTGGGAAAGATTACCATAGGCTCGCCTTCTTTTAGAATATATAATATTGTATGAGTAGACTAACGCCTTTAGTCCTGCAGATGTGGCTGTACTGTTATCAGTACCTACTATTTATTCCCTAAAGGGCAATCCTATTAACACCTTGTTTGACGCGGATATCGAGCCCACAACCACAACGCTGACTTAAGTCCGTGGCTGAACTTTAAGACACCGAAGCAGACTTTCAGACAAATTTCGTAATTAAGTAATGAAAACATCCAATTATTTTTCGTCTAAATGAGGACGTATGTAGATGTATGCTTAAGCTTATAGTTATTTAAATATTTGCCCATTTATCTTCCTTACTTTGGTGGCACAGCGGTAATTAATGTGACTGCTATGCAAAAGGTCTCACGTTCCCAAATTAGGCAGGGTTGCCAAAATTTTCTGTTAAAAATGTTGAGTAGCAGAATGGATTCTGGCATTGTGTCCCATTGACGGCAATTATTAAATAAGACCTAAACTATACCTAACGAAATTTAGGTGCAATACTCCTCTGGCAGTGGCGAGGCTCACTTAAACCACTACCCTAACAGCGCAGTCAATTGTGTTTGTAACTATAAACCAACGACGAAAATGTCAACGAAGATTCCATCTAAGTAGATCTGGAATATTAAACTAAATCCTGTAAAAACAGATTTCTTCAGCATAATACATAATTTATCATATAATTTAGCCGGACGTCTCTTTAGGTCACCATGGGAACATCGACAGGTGGCGCCCTCTCTCGGCCTAGGCATGAATAATGGTCTTAATATTAGTGTCACGATGAGTGACGTGCGATTACGACCAGAGATAGAGATTAGAGTTCTGTTGATATCCAATATACCTACTTCTCGAATCTCTTCGATATTTATGAGAGATTCAATCATGTATTATTTATGATTCTTTTTGTTGCCGACTGCTACGCAGAAGTCTGGAACACAGTACCTACTTAATACTTTAATAATAGATAATAATAATATTCTATCACATACACATGGCCATCTACCCCAAACTAAGCAAAGCTTGTACCACGGTAATACTATTATTTATGTACTATGCTTGTACTAACCCACTAGACAATGGATAAACATACATACATACCTATATAATTTCTTTTTCATTCCATGTCTATGCACACAAATGTTTGACTTGTGCGGGAATCGAATCCGCCGATCTCAGGCGTGGCAGTCGTTACATTAACCACTACGCCATCGATATATACTAAGGTGGTAGTGTTTAGCTTAAATGAGTCATTGTAAACTACAGCAAAGTAGGAGAGAGGATAACATATTGTATATAATTAACTAGATGTTCCCGCGGTTTCACCCGCGTTTATAGTTACTGCGCTGCCCCTGTGGCTCGTAGCGTGATGTTATAGTCTATAACCTTCCTCGATAAATAGGCTATCCAACACTAAAAGAATTTTTCAAATCGGACTAGTAGTTCTTGAGATTAGCGCGTTCAAACAAACAAACAAACAAACTCTTCAGCTTTATAATATAGATGTTTGTGTTACATAATAAGTGTATATCTGTTCTCAATCTCGATCTCAAGGCACGCATCTCTTTTAGAAGTTATCTGAAGTTATTAAATAATCAATTATCGCTCGTGTATAGTGAAGCTAAACATCGTTAGGAAACCTGCATATCTGAGAGTGCTTCATATCTAAAGTTCTCGAAGGTGTGAGTTTACTGCCAACCCAGAGAGGTCCAGTGTGGTAGACTAGGGCTTAAGAATTCTCATACTGAAAAGAGGTCCGTGTACGCACGCTAGAACACATAGTAGAAGTGAGTTCATGTCGGTAATGTAATGAGGATTTGAATCCACGACCTAAATATCGAAGTCCAATACCTTATCCACTGAGTTACAGACTCCGTGCTGCTAAATGGAATTCTGTAACAGAAAAACGCAATTATACTTTGTCCTGGAATCGCATCCGGGTTTTCACTATCGGTCACATATCTACTAATGCCGCGGCATCAGCATGATTTTCTTATTTTGACCTAAATATGATTTATAAAAAAAATACATACATACATAGATTCACGCCTGTTTCCCATAAGGGTAGGCAGAGACTACGGATTTCCATTTGCTACGATCCTGACACTTCTCCGGCTTCATTCACTTTCATCACATTCCTCATACACGCCCGGTTAATAAAAAAATTATTTCTACTAATTATCTAAACGGTAACTAATTGGTTAATTATTAGAATTGTTCATTAATTAGCGTTTATTAGTCCATAAACGATTTAATTAGTTCATTTATAACGCGTCACTGGAGACTGTTACTATGAACACATTGCGATGTGAAAAAAAGATGCAGTTTTACCAGTAGGCATACAAATGTATGCCTACTAGTAAAATTGCATCTTTTTTCATACATTTATACATAGTCTCATTCTGTAGTCTCACTCCTTATTTAATGGAGGGAATAAGTGTTTATCATTCATATTTCGCCAGTTAAGTTTTTAGGTCTTACGTCCATTGCCGTCTATCGGATATTGAAATCATAGCTGTCTCGTTGGACCAGTGTAGGTAGACAACTTGTGTTTACTGCCCAAGGGCTTGAACTCATTTCTTGTGTTATACATTAAAATGAAACTACATATTAATATTAATTTTGAATTTTATCCCGGTATTCAGAATAGTTTGTAGCAGTAAGAAATATTACTTTGAAAAGCTTTTCTATCTTGCTTTTTGAAAGCATATTGTTGCAAGAAGTGTAACCAACTACTGAATTAACAACCTTAAAAAAAATATTTCTGGGTCATTAATGAAGATTGTCACGGCTGTAAGCACCCGTGACGATTGTCCCGAATGCTCGGATGACAATCGAAACTAATCGATTTAAGTGATTCGCTACCAACGCACGGACGAGCTCTCGATAAATATTAACCTTTTATATGTATTAATTACAGCTCTTTTACTAAATTAAATGGCTTACGTGGAAAAGTTGTATTAGTATGTATTTATTGACTGCTACGCAGCAGTAATGGATGTTTTATTTATTAGGCGTACAAACAGCATACATGTTAATTATTATAGATGAAAAATTGCATTGCATAAATTAGGGTTACTGGAAACTGAACTCGTTTAAAACTAAACGGAAAATTGTTTGGAATGAGAGGGATCCGGGGAATAAAAACACAATCACCTGCGCTGCAACCTGTTAAAATGTCTGCTTCTATCACGTTTTGTTGTATATTGGTCACTTTTAATCTAGTGCCATTATAAAATTTTGGTGGGCCTAGGTTTCTTAGGAGCATTATAGGTACCTGCCTTTAAATTTATCCTATGAGCTGGCAATCCAGGAGCACTGAGAGGTTCTAAAATTGTATTGGATAGTTGGTAGATTCTTCTTCTTCCATAACTCTATTAATGGAGATATTATACTCTACATTTTCTCCCGAAACAAGGCTCAACATTTCAGCGTCTATTGCTGCCTCTTGGTCATTTGCTGGTGTCAAAATAGCTCCTTCGCAAAGCCAGGCATTTTCATGAGTTGCTATTTGCGTTACGTTGCTAATACACAGATGATATTATTATAAAGAATGAAGGTGTCCAACACAGGTTTTCAGTTAGAACAGCTATTCCTTGTTCCTACGGATACATATCGTTACCTGTCTCAAGTAGTAAATCAGAAAACTCTTGTACATTTTAACTGCCGCGTAATTATGAGCGAGCCTATAATCTTCTGCCGAGTACTAGTATATGGAACTATACACCGTGCTGTTATAAAGAAAACCTCGTCATAAAAGCCCGACAACACCTTGCCAGGATTACCCGGGTATTGAACATTTTATTAAGTGTTTTTGAAGTGAAAATTTCTTTAGCGGCGTTGTGCACTGTTTTTGTGATGGGTAAAAAATGTTAAACTCGCGTCAGGACACGTGACCTAATCGAAAATTCGTAAGGCGGAGGGAGAATTGACAAACTCGCGTCAGGACACGTGACCTGATCAAAAATTCGTAAGACGGAGCGAGAATTGTCATGTTTGTGTACGATAGCGCATAAATGAATATTGTATTTTACCACATAAATGATAGTACTTTTATACTGACAATTAAAGCAAATCGTGCAAAATTATTTCCTAACCATTCCAAAATATCAAAAATGCACAACGTTAATATTCAAGTTTTCACTTCTGCCGGCACTCCCGGAGTGCAACCCGTTGTTTTTTTATTTACTAAATCTTTATCCAAACTCTGACACTGTTGCTACAATATATGTCAAATACGAAAACACAAATTTCGCGCCAATCGTCCAATATGGCGTCGCTGTGTCGTTTAATCCCTTCACGTCAGAGCAGAGACAATGGTTTTTCGAGTTTTATTGAAACAATTTACGAATTCCGCGCCTATACCGTTTAAAAAAAGATTGTCGATTGTCCTTAATCCGATCTGAATACCGATGTAGAATGTTCTTTTTTAGTGGGAATGTATTCAATTATGTTTATTTATCGCTTCTGTATTGAGTTCGGGGTATGTTGATACTTTTTTATTTTTTTTTGAAGATGGTATAAATATAAATATTTAGAAAACATTGTAACTAAACTTAAGAGTAATTTTTGTATAGAGTACCTAGTTAAATTTTAGTCTGTTATACAACGGTAAACTATGAAAATGTTTATTTGGACCGGCGTCCAATAATAAGCATTTCGGCCACGTACAAAATCCTCCAAAACCGAGGCAAAAGCCCATAATTTCCTTTTCTCTGGTTGAAAACATTCTGATATTAGACCGACCGGCCTATTTACTTAAACCACCGAACTCGGTAAAGGTCGACCCTAATTTCAAAAATAGCCTAATCCTCACTTTATCGAGTGGGTAAAAAAGCGCGCGTAAACAAAATGCCATCGCGAAAGTAGCCGCCATTTTCATTCATATTTCGTACGCCGCGTTCCAGCGATTACGGTTTGCGCGGCAACGGCGTTCTTTTTTCGCGGCAATTTGGGCGGCATTTCTACTGGACTTTTTGCGGCCAGTTTTAATCGGTGTTGCCATTTTAGAGCGCTCGCCGTCGAGAGCGTTTCATTTGTCTGTCCTTTTTTAAGAGTTGCTGTTTTGAATGTCTCGGATTCCTAGTGATATTTTTAATTATGTTTTATTTTTGTTTACGGTTGCTTTTCTTTTTATTTTCAGATGCACATAATCCAAAACATGATACGATGACGTGACGATGCTGCTGCAGCAGGCGTCGTCGTCACCTGGTCCCAGCGGCACGGCCAGTCCCAAGTTAGCTCCAAGTCCTAGGCCGAACCCGAGTCCAAGTTTTGGGGCTAGACTGACAGGCAGTCCGAGTTTGAGTGATGGGGCTTCTAGTTCGAATAGCCCCAAGTTGGGCGCCAATAGTCCGAAATTGGGTGCTAGTCCAAAGTATGGGAGTCCAAGGCTTGGGTCTGGGAGTCCGAAGCTTGGTAGGGCTGCGTTGGAGGACGAGGCCGCATTGGAGCGGCTGCAGGCGGAACTGAAGGAGGGTTGGACGGTGCACACGGGGAGAGATGGCAGACTGTATTATTGCAAGTAAGTGATGTCATTCTTTTAAAAGCTAAAAAGTTAGGTTTCGTCCATCTTCAATCTTCAACTCAGGAACTATAATTATCTCAATAGAATTATCTAACAGCTGTTGTTTGTATTCGGTCCGCATTTTAAAATAAATTTAAAAAAAAATGTCATATAAGGGCTCAGGCGATTATTACACGGCACCACCCCTCGAGCTCTTTCGTTTTACCGCCACCGCCGTCCGCGCGGTCGGGCGGTGTACGTGTGTTAGGCATCAACGGATTTAGTAGAGGGCAATGCGACATGAGATCCACTTCACCTCCTACCGCGGCGGTGCACGGTGCCGTGTGTTAATCGCCTCACTGTTCGTCCTTTTTCTTCGATTCGGGCAACTAAAACATGTCACTAGGATAGCCTCATATTTATGTTTACGGTCCGGATTTTTAAATACTACCGTCATATAAAGACTGTATTATATTGTGCTGTGATGTGGATGGATTCAAGTGCTGACAGAAAATTAAGCTGCTGAAGCCTTTTTATTTTATCACAACGATATCGATTATTAAAAGATGTGGGGGTTACACGTGCGCCAAAAGTAGGAACCAGAATTTACTTAATTGTAGCACCTTTCAATAATTTCGTCTAAAACAGGTCGACAAGAATAAGGATTTAAAGTTATTTCTTTTACCCTTAATTTTTTTTTGTAAATTCCTTCTTACAACTAGGGTTACCAACTTTGTGTACGAGAAATGAAGTATATTAAGATCGGAGAAATAAAATGAACAGTATTTAATTTTTTTGACGTTCTAAAAATATATTTTTTGTAGCTTCTTGCACAATTGACGTATGACTCCGGATACCAGCGGACATAAAAACAGTATTTTGTATACTTTTTAGGGTTCCGTAGCCAAATGGTAAAGAACGGTACCCTTATGGATTCGTCATGTCTGTCTGTCTGTCTGTCCGTCCGTATGTCACAGCCACTTTTTTCCGAAACTATAAGAACTATGCTGTTGAAACTTGGTAATTAGATGTATTCTGTGAACCGCATTAAGATTTTCACACAAAAATAGAAAAAAAAACAATAAATTTTGGGGGTTCCCCATACTTAGAACTAAAACTCAAAATGTTTTTTTCATCACACCCGTACGTGTGGGGTATCTATGGATAGGTCTTCAAAAATGATATTGAGGTTTCTAATATAATTTTTTTCTAAACTGAAAAGTTTGCGCGAGAGATACTTACAAAGTGGTAAAATGTGTGTCCCCCTGTAATTTCTAAAATAAGAGAATGATAAAACTAAAAAAAATATATGATGTACATTACCATGTAAACTGCCACCGAAAATTGGTTTGAACGAGATCTAGTAAGTAGTTTTTTTTAATACGTCATAAATCGTAAACCGCAATTTACCTTTCATTCAACTATTATTAAAACATCGATCAAAGTTACAACGAACTACAAGAACTTTTATATTATGTTACTTGCTGCTACGGAACCCTTCATGGGCGAGTCCGACTCGCACTTGGCCGCTTTTTTTAATATAACAGTAAAAAGTATTAACGAACGAAAAAAGTATAATACTGTTTTTAACAGTATGGTTGGGAACCCTACATATAACGTCAGTGATAACACATTGACCAAGTTCTATCTTACATAATCAGTGATTGACGGCACAGGTGGCGTAGTGGTTTAGGTGGTCGCCTCGCCAATGCCGCCGCTCCGAGTGTTGTGAGTTCGATCCCCACACGAAGCAAAAATGTTCACCATAAATGGTTGTTCTTTGTGTCCGTTGCTTGAATGTTTGTAAAGTCCCCACGACACAGAAATGATTCCTAATGCGGAAAATGTCTTATTCAAAAAAGAAAAAACCAAGAAGAAGTGACAACACATTGCCCGGCCCTGAAATCAAACTACCTTGTCCACAGCTATCACATTCACTAACGCCACAGAATATTATAGAAGATCTTTTAGAATAATAATATGCTCGGATCATCGATCAAATATACCATAGATGCACGATCGTCGCTCGAAAAACGGCCCCAACAAAACTGTGCATAAATCAGTCGTATGCGCTATATTATGCACCTGTCCCACTCACTCTTGCGTGCGCTGCCCGTAAGGGAGAGCGAATCGACACCACTACTACGGTGGAGACCGTACCATATACTTAGTACGCTTGCGTATCGCGAGCAACACACTTAGGACGCTTTACATTGACGCGTTTTAACTAAACTATTACAAAATGTTTCTCCGTGGGCGTTCAATGGTTATTCTGGTTTATTTTCTGGATTGCATAATAAACGCAGACATTTATAAATAAGTAGTACTGGTCAGTGCCACATTTTGACGCGGTTTTTGTATGAGAATGTGCATCTATGGTATATTTGATCGAAGGCTCGGATACATAGTATAGGTATCTCTCTAACGAAAGTAAATACGCAGATCTGTAATAGCTAAGTAGATTGCACAAATATTGGCATTCAGCGCATTGGTAGATTGTCTGCTCCTATATTCTGAAATGGAAGCGTTTTATCGACGTAGTAGTCGGTAAAGGTACGTGAATGGTGCATACTGATCAATTTTATTATAACTACATACGGAATGCGCGTCGCGCTTTTATAGAGACAAGAGTGATCATATTTTATTTTAGAGTTCGCAAAAACTCTTACAGCTTTGTCCGTCCGTCCGTCTGTCTGTTATACAACTGTAGGGTTGAGCCCGGTAGAGATAAATAAAATCCGTAAGAACGAAATATATGTATATTTATCACTTTTACATTTAAATATTATAATTTACGAACGTACATAATAACATATGCTTCCATATACAGTTTTTACCGGACTGGTGAAAACGTCGCGGTTGACACCTTTTCACATACATAGACATGTAGCTACGTATAACGTACGTGCCTATGTATGTGTGTGACTGTGTCCCCACACAACTTTCAACTCAAGAACCGTAAGAGTTAGAGACTCGTGGTCAACGCTATTCGACTCAGCATAGTCGATATATCCCGAAATGACTATGCCCTTTGACCTCTGACCTCAAGGTCACGTGATACCATTTTTTCTAACTCTAAGATTTACGGCAATTCATTGCCGTTTCTCACTTTTTTATTTATTTGTTAATTTACGGACTTTTATTACTATTACAAATGTTCATACTTAACGAAACTTAACTTAATGCGTTCCTAGATATTTCTTCACTTGAATTGTGTAGAAAATTCACATCTATACTAATAATACAAAGCTGAAGAGTTTGTTTCTTTGGTTGAACGCGCTAATCTCGGGAACTATTGGTTCGAATTGAAAAATTCAGGCGTGAAAGCCTAACAAACAAACAAACTCACATTCGCATTTATAATTTACAGCCTTACTTATAAACCACTCTTAAATATTAAGAGGTAATTAAGTATTAGTGGTAGTGCCTAATCAGGAAAATACATAAACGTAACTCAACTTTAATAATTTAATTGATCAAGGTAAGCCCTTGATCAATTAAATTATTATTAGGTATATGTGTGTTTGTGTGAATGTGTTTTCCCAGATTAGACACTACATACTTAAGTACCTCTTAAATTTGAGAGTTGTTTATAAATAAGAGCAATTAAGTTAGAATTTTAAATCTTAAAAACTAAATATTATGTAGCCAGGGCTGGCCTCTATTAGATAGGATCTAAAGACAAAGACGACGAAATACAGCTATTTACACATCTATTTATACAGCAGCTATTTACACATATATTTATACAGGAGCTATTTATACAAGTTCAATAATAAACAAGCGTAAATATAAAATTGATAAATAAAAAAAAGTGACGTAATATTTACGACGGCAATAAAACATTGGAGTAACCGAAGAATTATAACATTTTATGTACGAAGTTATTTAACGTCAGGGTTACTTTTAAAATGTCGTAAAAGCTTTAATGTGATGTAAGTGCTCTTAAGTCCTATTATATAATTTAAATAGCGTAATGTGCCTATTTTAATATGGTAACAATACCTAAGTTTTAAATAGACGAATACTGGTTTAGTATCGATTTAGAAAAACATTGTCTGGTCCTAAAATGGGGCGAGTATGATTATATTGGGAACTAATTCCCGACAGCGATCTCGCTCATGTGAATCCCAGGAGAAAGCATACCAGGATAAAAGTATTCTACGTGTTAATTCAGGACATGGCCTATTTGTGTATCCACCAAGTTTTATGCAAATCGGTTTAAGCGTGATTGAGTATTTATTTATTTATTTTAAGGTACATCAACAATATACATATACAGAATCGGTTTACGTAAGAAGCTGAAAATAAAAACTTATATGTATATCTATTATAGATGTACATAACATTTTCTGTACAAAATTATAAGAGTAGGATACCTCAAAAATATTTACATACTTTCATATTTAAGAATTACAATTATTAATTGAAGTGCAAATTTATATCACATACATTTTCAAATTGGCATTATGGTTATTTATTAATAAACAAATAATTAACATAATATATACACAAATTATTTACAAGACATATTAACTAAAGAGAAATAAATTCTATAAGGAATAGTGTCAGTTAGTTTTGTGATACAGGTGATATAATTATGTACATATATTTTTTCAATAAGGCTAAATAATATGAGATTAATGAATTAAAACCAAAAAAAATTAAGCGATTAGAGTCCCCGTATATATACAACAAATGTAACAAATAAAATAAAATAAAAAGACTAAACAATAACGAATTTAAAAAAGGTGTTTTCAAATGGTTGAATCCGATGGACTACAATGATGTTGAGAATCTATTAACGTTTGTAACTTAAAATTGGTGTACAATTGATTGGTGGACTACCAAAATTCCGATCCCATGACACTGTCGTAGGGCCAATCATCGCACACACACACACACTACACACACACACACTACACACACACACACACACACACACACACACACACACACACACACACGCAACACAGTTTTTACTAGTGCAGGGGTCAGAGAATTCTAAATTTTTGTAGATTAATTTGTGTTAATAAAGAATTATTATTATTACTTTTCAGACTCTCAGATTATGCCATTTGTCTACGTTTTTCAGGAAACACTCGGTCATATTAAATTCTTTCCTCTCCCAGCGCTTAAAAGTCTTTATAAAAGTATCTACCTAAGTCAAAAGATGTTCATAATATTTTTTAAGATCACTCTGAATTTCGTCTCCATTTTTCGAGTAAAATACGTCGTGGATTATAGTTTGTTTATATTCATTTAAAATAGCTATTATATCTGTATGTTTAAAATAAAACTACTAACTAATAATTTATGCAGGTTTCTTGCAGGTTTCTTCTCATAGGCTCTACCCTTTGCCTGAACCTAGCAACTAACCTAAATGTAGCTTCAGTAACTTAGTAAACTCACTAACCTATATACTTTGACGTTCATAAGTGTGTGTGTGTGTTTGTGACCTAAATGAATAAATTATTTTTGACTTGACTTTGACTTTATGCAAATGTGAGTTTGTTTGTTCACTTTAACGCCTTAACGACTCGATCGATCGTCATGAATACACGTTGTCAGTGGTACAGAAAAGGATACCTACCGTTTATCCAGAAAAATCCCGTTGATGAGGAATATAAATTTAATGACAAAATCTAGATTATCCCGAGCGAATACGCGGGCAAAATCTAGTAAGATAATATTTACTATCCCGAAGAGACAGACGTTTTTCGTACCGTTTTATTAGTTTAATAAAAGTGTGATTATGTACGTACGCAGCTGAAAAATTTCGATCGCGAGAAAACGCGTAGCACGCTGAAAAGTAAAAGAACTCCCAAAAATGAAGTCTAAATTGAATAAAAAATTCTCCACAGTATGAAATTTCTCATAAAACACAATAGATGATATGTAATATCAGCAGTATTTGGCGATTGCAGAGCAGGAGTTCCAATTAAGGCGAAAGCAACCGCGCCAAGTTCCCAGTCTGAGACCAGCAATTTAATTTGGGCTTTATTTGAGACTTGCTCTAAGAAACTGAACTAATGTCACTAGTGTTTGAGCAGGGTGTTTAGAAAGCAATAGAAATACAATCTGCTTTGTTACAAGTATGGCCAGGTCTGTCCTTTGTTATTGGTTAGTATGGCAAAGGCTAAGAAAATCGTGGGGATAGCCTATTAATATTTTAAATGTGAATGTTTCTAAAGACGTTGGGATATATTTTGTTACTGAATCACGCGATAATTTCGCTAAAGTCAAAGCTAAAGTAAAATAATATATTATTTATTCATTTAGGTCACAAAGTAACACTTATGAACGTCAAATAGAGTTTAGTGAAGTTACTGAATAAAATTTACAATAAGGTTGGTCGCTAGGTTCAGCAAAGTGTTGAACTTATAGAAGATACCTGCAAGAAACTCGCGGCCGAAACATGGAATCAATAAGAATGGCATATCGATGGTACATGTATTGGATTAACACATAGATATATAATCCAATAAAAGTCACACCATGTCATTAAATATATTTAATGACATGGTATGACTTCTTGGGATTCGCGTGGGCTACAGGCAGAAACTAGTATGTACATTATTACTACTAGCTGTCCCGACAGAATTTGTTCTGTAAACAGGACAAAAAAAAACAAGATAAAACTATCCTATCTTTTAAGTTGGACCAAATTACAGATAGTTATGAAGTTTGATCAAAATCGGGTCAGTAGTTTCAGAGTTTATCCCGAACATACATCGTGACACGAGATTTTTATATATTAAGATGGAGGTGGGTACTGCAAACTGTATATGACTTTTATCATTTATTATTATTTTTTATCATAGCCAGTTGCACAGGTTAAGCAACGTTGGGTGCGGTCAGTCTATAGATGGATGACCGCTTAGTGGTATTTCATCTGAGCGTCTTCGTGCTTCGGAGGGCACGTAAAAAGTCGGTCCCGGTTGTTGTCAAATTGAAAGCAGTCGTTAAGCCATGTCAGAGGCCTACGGCTTGAACAACTCTTGACAACAGGTTGGCCACTAACCACTCGAAAAGAAAGAAGTATCAGTAAATGTGCTTGAAGTCCATGTATGTTATTTTAAAAGATCATGCTTTTATATCACCGAAGGTTTGTGCAGACGTTATACTCACTTTTTGACTTTTCTTTTTTATAGTAGTCGCTGAAGTATGTACAATTAGTGGGCAAGTCTATTACTATATACCGCGGATATTTTTACAAACCGTGTAAAACTTTATCTCTTTTACCTGACTCTTGAATCGAACCCGGGACATCACGATCAGATGCAAACATGCAGAGTTATGCCAGCGTAACCAACCTTAGAGTATTCATAAACATAGAGACACATTACTCGCGGGGCAACACCCCGAGCTTGACCAGCTTTTGCATCTTGTACTTATATACATATCTTTTAGATTCAATAATAATAAACAGACTTAGTTATTATAAGTAGATATGTTAAGTAAGCAGCAGCGATAGCTCAGTGGGGAGACCAACAGACTGCAATGCAGAGGGTCTCGGGTTCGAACCCTCGTCGCGCACCTCTGACTTTCGGATGTTATATAGCTTTTCGAAATTATGTGCGTATTGATTGACAATTATCGCCTACTCCGTGCCTCGGAGAGCACGTTAAGCCGTTGGTCCCGTCGTTATTGGGAAGTCAGTGCTCTCTAAAGCTCTAATATCCCGACACTGGTCTAGCCTTAGGGTATCATTAGCCTTTGGGTTGCGGAGGTCAGATGGCAGTCGCTCCGCGTAAAAACTGATATCCAGTCAAATCCGGTTAGACTAGAACGCCGACCCCAAGTGACTTGGAAATAATAAAGGCTAGGGAGAAGAAGAAGTAGATATGTTAAGTGCTGTTCACGGGACATACGTATATTGACGCGCGCTCTCTATTTTTCAGAACCAACAATTTAGTAACTAGAACTCTAATGCTTCTATGTTGATCCATAGTATTACCATTTTGCTCAAATGTATTTATATCAAAAGCACTTATCGAAAACTGTACCGTAAACTTCAATCACCCGTGTCACTACTTTAATCGGACGTGTTGAACGGCACGATTTGATCGCGAAAGAGGCGAAGCGCATCACTACAATGGTACAAACTGCGTCGCTACCTCGGGACACGCTCTGACGTCAATATTTTCCCGCCATTGTCACCCAGGGTTGCGCGCGCTCAAAACAAATTGAAAATTAATAGAAAATACAGTTCGTGATAAAAAGCTAAAGCAGGCGTTTTTTAAATTTTGTTTAACCTTTTAAAAGGTATATTTTATAACGCTTATTTTCGCAGAAAATATTTTGAATATTCTGGCGTAAAAGGATTTTTATATTACCTTTTACAACAAAGATGGCGATAAATTAAAATAGTATTTTAGCGATAAACGTGGTACGCGTTCACGGCTCTGAAATACTTGTTGTACCTTTTTATTATGTAACTTTGAGTGAAAATGTATTGTCTTACCTTTTACCTGAATACTAACATTGAAATTAACTACTTTTTATAGATTTTATCAACGCTTGAAGTTGACTTAGTCCAAGGAATCGGTTTCGCTTCAATATTTTATTCATTGGAGAAGTGAGTAAACCCACACATTGTTATGAATGGTTCTGTAATAGAACGAGTGCTGGAAGCGCGTAATCTGGGGCTTGTTATGGATGACGCGTTGAGGTTTGAGCGACATGTTTCAGATGTAGTTCGCAATTGCTTTTATCGTATCAAATTGTTGAACAGACTATAAGAGAATATCTTAGCACCGATCTTCGTGTGCAACTTACTGACTCACTTGTTCTTTCCAAGTTTAACTACCTCGACGTGGTGTACGGGCCAAGATTATTGGCGAAAACCTCCAGCCTTATTCAAAGAGTGCAGAACGCATGTTTGGGTTCTGTTTTGACATTCCGAAACGTAGCCATGTAACTCCATTTTTTAATGCAGGCAATATTTTAAAAATTAAATGGAGGAGATATATTCACTTGGCAACTCTCATGTTTGGAACCGTCAAAGACAAAAAACCAGAGTATCTCTATGAAAAATTGGAATGGATGGCCGAAAATAAAAAATACTCAAGCAGAGAACTAGGGCAACCATTGCGCATACCTAGGCACAGAACTACTGCTTTCAGAGGTGGATTCCGGTATAGCGCTACCAAGTGCTGGAATAATTTGCCTCCTCCACTGCGCCAATTAGATAAAGTATGTAGTTTCAGGTTTAAGTTAAAGAAATTATATTAATCTCAACAAAAATCCAGCAATTAATTTGTTTATATTGTGTTTCTAGATATAATTATGTTTATTATATATCAATACATATTTTTTATCCATTTATTTTTTATTTTATTTAATATGATCTTCTGTTCTACACATATATGTAATTGCCTGTCTATTGTACATTATATTATATTTACTCTATCTATTAAGTATGTTTATAAACTGTATGCCGAATAATCGTCCGTGCTAGCCCTTGGGTTTCGGCTGAAAAACAGCGCTGCGGTCATCCGTAGCAAAGGCTGAGCTGGAACCTTTTAGACACACTGCACAACATTTTTTTTTTTGAATTTTTGTTCTTCTTGTTTGTATGATAATATGTTATGTTTTTAGTGTGTTTAATAAATTATTTTTCTTTCTTTTCTTTCTTTCTTTCTTTCTATGTTCACATTTGCTGACGACTGGATGAAGATAAACGGTATCCGTCCCCCCGATTGAAATAAGATAGCCCGGTAGAAAAAGGACCTAAATAATTTGCTAGAATCAGTAATATGAGGAAAACTAGGTGCTGTGACGCAAATTGATATTGGGCGTCATACAACTACTATAGGTTGATTGATTTGAATCCTAGCTAAAATTGTAAATGAAAATGTGAGTGTGTCTGTTAGCTACCCTTTACACCTTAACTACTTGCTCAATTATCATGAAATTTTGCATACACGTTTTTTTGGCTACAGAAAAAGACATACGGTTCAATTCATCTAAAAAAAAATAGTACTTTGCCCAAATGAGTGAAGCTGCAGGCAAAAGCGATGTAAACAAAATACAACGTGAATAAAACCGTAAAAAAACTGAAAATGTTAACATCTAAGCAGAAAACCGTAGAAACCACACAAAGATTGAGGTGTCAGTATTAGTTGAGCACACAGGCCAGTTGTTTGTGCAAGATTTGAATGTGATTGCACGAGTGCGAGCTTCCGAGACAGCTACTTCATTCAATTTGTATGCAAATATGCGTGTCTGCACTGCGTAAATAAACAAACACGCTATGTCTTGTCTATGGCGAGGTACTTACCACGCTGTTTCTTCTATAGGTTTAGCAGTATTTTATTGGCGCTAGTACAAGTTGCCTTAGTCTAGGAGAATAATTTTATGATTTCTCTTTTTTTAGTAAGCACTGTAACCAAGGTCGATCCGGATGATCCAGCTCGATCGAAACCTCAGCTATATTGATGTACCTGACCACTTTAAATGTTTTTTCTCAGCTGGTGATTTAGGTTTTAACACTTCTTAAAAGTAACGTTGTGTTGCCAGAGATTACATGAATGTATTTACGCTTCATAGTAACCACGACTTTGATTGAACTCGGCGACCTTTGCCGTACGGCAGAAGATCTTACATTATTTATATACCTAAAAAAACACCTCTACGTTACATGTCGAAAAAGCTTACCGAACAAATGATAAACTAAAATAAACTTAATCGAATGAAACGTTCCATTTTTAAATTGAGGTTTTGCGTGCAACCCTAATGCAAACCCATCATGGCGGACGCGCGTCACTCGTTCCCGCCTTCATTAGACGGATTGAATTGAGACAATGTACGCGATATCCGTTTGTAAATTATACGCATACATCCGCCATAGCTAAATAATACACTTTTGATTATTGTTTTCCTGTTTAAAACAATGGTTGTGTTATAATCTCGTTAATTGATGCGTTGATGTAACAAAGAGTTTTTGTGGTTATGTTGTCAAAGGGTTTTGACAGTTTACGCGGGAAATGTTTTGTTGCGACTGACAGCAAATTTGTTTTGTTTTTAAAATTGAGTTTTACGAAATAATCAGTTATCAAATAGACCCAACTGTCCTGACACAAATGAAATTTTACGCGTCCCGCGCTTATAGCAAAACGAAATTTTGGACATCGGAATGGTGCTTGAAGTAAGCTTGCTCATATACGTATAGATTTTATAGCTTATTAAGAGGACGCAGTTTGTTATGATGGACAAATTTAAGAACAACTAAATCAAGTTTACGGTTGGAATAAAATATGTTTGTAGAGTTCAGCTAAGGAGTGCTTACTAATACAATCTATAGAGTCACACATAAACATTGAACTACACATTAACGAAATTTCATATCAAACAAAAATGGCCAATCACATTAAAAGCAGATAAAACACACCTTGTCTTCGTTAATACATAGTCTCTAACGTTTCTAATAACATTTATTTATGTTACATTTTCCGTTGGCACAACATATTCGGTACAGACCAGCGTGGATCTAATCGGTCCATCACTAATATGCTGGGCTTATTGGCATCAATAGTGCTGTCATTGATGATAGATTGATCCCGATACAACGAAGCGCGACCATTTCGTAAACTAGGTCGGGTAGGTACGCATATATGTATATATGTACATCTACATGGATATATCCTAACTAATATTATAAATGCGAATGTTAGTTTGTTTGTTTATATGTTACGCTTTCACGCCATAACTACTCGAGTGGTCATCATGAAAGGAGACCGTCCATATTCGGCTTGCACGTGGACAATCGTCTTAGAAACAAAGTAAAATATTAAAAGCTTTGTTTAAATATGTAATAAATATTGGTTACCATCCAGTAGTATGAAACTGACGTATTTTATTTCTATATTATCGAAATAATAAACACAGCCTGGAAGCAATAAGGCAGTATTACTGCAACTGCATAGTCGGCCGAAGGACTGTTGGTTGCTGTGCTCACATAATGTCTGTAATATGGTACCTAAGCTGGGCAAGATATGAAAATGTCACTTCACCAGCCCAGTTTTTGGAAAATATTTTAATAACTTATGAAGGTGATGGTGACACATGAAAATAAATATTTTTTAAACAATGTGTTTTATTTTATTATTTAACGAACTTGATACTCTCGTCTCGAGTTCGATCCCAAGGCGCGCATCTCTGACTTTACGAAGTTATATGCGTATTAAATAGTTAATTATCGCTTGCTTTAACGGTGAAGGAAAACATCGTGAGGAAACCTGCATGTCTAAGAGTTCTCAATAATGTTCTCGAAGATATGTGAAGTCTGCCAACCCGCACTGGGCCAGCGTGGTGGACTATGGCCTAACCCTTCTCACACTGAGAAGAGGCCCGTGCCCAGCAGTGGGACAGTTTAATACAGGGCTGATATTATATTATTATATTGATACTAAACTTCAAAGAATAATGTTATCTACTTAGTTTAAGCTACTCAAAATTAATATTGTTATTACAATATAAAATTGTTCACGCCTAGGCCAGGGTCCCATACAAGGTCGGTCTCCTTTTGCATACTCGTTGTCAGGGGAACAGAAAAGGACATAGGGTACCTTTCATCCAGATTAAAGTATTGTTACTGTACGTACGTAACCTGCCTTTGCGTCAGCGAAGCCGCGAGCATAATCTAATTTGTAATTAATATTTTAATCTTATAATTAATCTAGAAGTTCAGTGATCAGTTCAATATGACACAATACCATGTAGTCGTAACTATCCATAGAAAACAATATTGGCAATCGTGGCAAAGCTATTGAACCGATTGCGTGAAAGAAATTTGGCAGAAGCCTCTCAAATGCATGTAATATCACCAGTAATAAATCTCAAAGAGAAATATTTGGGACAACTTTAATATCGACAACATATTTTCAAGGTTCCATTATTCCATGTGCATAATATGATAAGTTTGGTATAAACACCGAAAATAACACATTATATAAAAATAGAAAAGGTTTTTGGCAGGATTTTTCTTATATAATTCATGTAAAAGGCAGATTGAATGTTTGTAGAGACCCCGCGATACAGCTCATAGCTAGTTGCACTCGCTGATCGGTTAACGATTAGCGAGGTTAAGCAACGTTGGGTGCGGTCAGTCTATAGATGGGTGACCGCTTAGTGGTATTTCATCTGAGCGTCTCCGTGCTTCGGAGGGCACGTAAAAAGTCGGTCCCGGTTGTTGTCAAATTGATAGCAGTCGTTAAGCCATGTCAGAGGCCTTGCACAAATCTTGATAATAGGCTGACCACTAATCAACGACAAAAAAAAAATTTTAAAATGACAGCAGGGTTATTAATATTTCTAGTATGAGTAGTATTTTCCAAGAATTACAAAACATTTTTTACTCTAGTTTAAGTACTTTGTTTAACGATATTAATCTGTCAAGGCTTAGAATACTAGACGATTAAAAATCTTTTGAATCCGGCCACCGGTGTGCCGCTGCGACTCAACAGGTTTATTTATAAACTCACTCGTTCTCTCTCGCGACTCCATGCATTAAAGAAATATTATAAATCTATCCGTACTAAGCCCATAGGCTATCTCTATGCAGAACTCAGTCGATCATTTGCTTCATAGCTGCATTAGGATCAGCGCCGACGGACGGAATGGTGGCGAAGAATAACTCAGTAACAATTTAAATTCAACCTAAACGGCTTCAGAATACGACTGTATTTGGTACAACGAAATAAAATGACGGCGCTTTGAGTCGCTCACCGTCATTTTATTAATCGATTTTGATCTAAATGGGTATGGATATTGTTTAAATTTAGCATAGGCTGCTTTACAAAAACCCGATTGAAATCCTTTTGTATAATTTTATATAGGAAGCCAGGCACTTACTGAGTGACGGTTGACCACCCCAAGTTTATATAAGACCTTTTCCTCGACACGCCCTGCTACTCTAAGATATATTATTATTAATGAAATGTCTCTCAACGCACTTATTCTTTTTCATCATGGTGAAACACTTTGAAATTCATGCTATAGTTATTTGTTAAGGCTAGAAGAAAGTACAGTAATAGCCGGGCGGATTTTTTATACTAGCAATGTTTAATCACTACGAAAATAAATTCGAATATTCCGAATATGTACGATTACGCATTCTAATGTTGATCAATTAGTCGTGATTGATTACGATTTGAAAGATAATCAAATTTATTGAAACTGAATTTGATAGATAGGTCGTAGTTATCAATAATAATTTAATAAAACTTTGAATACCCTAATGGCGTAGTGGCTTAAGTCGCCTTTGCTCGCCTCGCAACAGCCACTGCGTCGAGTGATGTTGGTTCGATTCCCTCACGGGACAAGAATTTCGTAGAGACATTGAGTCCTTTAGGGTATTCTATCGCCTCTATCGTGGCGAATGCTCCGAAAGAATTACTTGACCTCATCCCACCTTCCCTCTTCCTTTTGAGAACCACACGTGCCGGTCTTCATAACCACGGATGGACGGTTAGCAAAATCCTGTCTCGCACCAAAAGGTTCAGCAATTCTTTCTTTTGCCGTACCATACGACTTTAGAATGGTCTTCGAGCACATGTGTTCGCTCCCTTCTACGTACGACATTGGGTCCTTCAAACATAGTGTGAAGAAGCATCTGGTCAGACCGGCTTGACACTGACAACGGCTAGAAGACATCTATCTTCTCCTCGTCGTTACTGTCTCTGGATTATAATTGGGCTTTCCATCAGGTACGTTATAATCACTTTGTCGGGTCATAAAATAAAAAAAATTGTCTGAGCCATAAATAATTTTCCGAGTCAAGGTGTTATATGTGTCGGGAACCCTTTGTTTCGACGACTAACTTTTTTGTACCAATTTAATTTGGCACAACGAGTTAGGCATAATAATACTTTGACATAATTGTTTTTTGGCATACTATTTCAGTAGGAATAAATATAATTTAGGCTAATGCATTTTGCTCTAATTTTGACTGGCGTAAAGTTATAAGGCATATATAACTTGAGTACTATAATGTAACAAGAGGTTAGGATGCGGCGGGGGTGGCCTTTGGGCCTTGGCCCTTGGGCCACCCTCAAGACGCCAACATGTTTATTTTATATACGAAAAGTATTTTATTAAAGGCAAACACAAAATTTACAAAACTTGATGCTTTAGAATAGTATGCTTAACAATTATTATGTTTATAGTAATTATGCTTAAAAAAATGGTGCCTAAACAGTTATGCCAAATGAATATTGTGCGTAACTATTATTAGGATAAGTAAAAGTATGTCATGTTAAATTATGACATAATTTTATGCGAATAAATAGGGAACCATATGTGTCCATTGTTGATATGTTTGAAAACTCTCCCGCGGTACAGTAATTAGGCAAAGTGCGAGAGTTGTCTTTTAAAATAGAGAAGTAGAAATATAATAGAGAAGTTAAAGAGATTGTTTGTTTGCTGAACACGCTAATGTCTGGAACTACCAGTCGGAAAAAAAATCAACGGGTTGCACTCCGGGAGTGCCGGCAGAAGTGAAAACTTGAATATTAACGTTGTGCATTTTTGATATTTTGGAATGGTTAGGGAATAATTTTGCACGAATTACTTTAATTATCAGTATAAAAGTACTATCATTTATGTGGTAAAATACAATATTCATTTATTGCGCTATCGTACACAAACATAACAATTCTCCCTGCGTCTTACGAATTTTCGATCAGGTCACGTGTCCTGACGCGAGTTTAAAATTTTTTACCCACCATAAAAAGTGCACAACGCCGCTAAAGAAGTTTTCACTTCAAAAACTTTTTGCATTCAGTAGCCTGATTCTTCGGGTAGGTTATAGGCTATATAACATCACGGTACGAGCTACAGGAACGGATCGGTAATCTTAAAGGTGACTGAAACCAAGGGGACAGCTAGTCAAATACAAAACATGCACGTAAAAATCCCAGTACCGTTATTTTGCAGTAACGTTAAGTTTTCAATATCGTTAAATTGTTGGTACAAACTCTATCCAATAAAGCGTTGATTGTAGCGGGAGCGTGCCAAAACGTTTACTGTTATCAATATCTTGGCTTCGATTCCAGTTTGCTTCATAACGTATGACTAGCAAAATGAGACTTGCTAGTTTGGCTGTGACAGTAAAGATAGAGCTACACAATCATTTAGGTGATATTTCTGAGAGACAAGTTAAGGTACTTGACTGTACGATTGTGTAGTGGTTTAAATGAGTGCCTTGCCTCTACAACTATGCTGAGTGTTGTAGGTTCAATTCCCGCGGGACTAAAATTTGTGCGATCAGGAAATAGTTGTGTCCAGTCTGGCTGTTCTTTGTGTCCGTTGTTTAAATGTTTATAAAGTCCTCCGCGACACAGGAATTATGCCTAGGATGAAGCCTTTTATCGTCATTTATTCGTATCTGTAGGGTAGACAGGAAAAGTAACAAATATAGGTCTCTAATGACCATATCCGCCAAGTATGGTTTAGACTCTAGAGCCCATAGAAGTGAATATATTGGTCGATAAAAAAGAAAGATAAGAAATAATGGTAATTTATTTAAGTGATAGATATGTAAGCCTGCGAAACTCTTTGTCGTTTAAAACAAAGACATGTAAGCCAGATGATTTCAGGCCACTCTAACAACTCGGACGCAATAATTCGAATGTCCTAACATACCATGTGCAGTAATAACTGGCTAACCACAAGTCTAAATCAGCCGACATAAACGATAATGATGTTTACAAACTTGTGATGTGTGTGCTCCAAACTGGTTCTGTTTTAAGCGACATAGTTTACAGCTGCACCGTACAACGTTTCACGGGTAAGCAGAGCTACATATGTATATATTTGAACCTAATGAATGAAAAGCTGGGCTTCCTTAATCATCATGATATATGAATCCTGTTTATAAGCTGTCCCACTGCTGGGCACGAACCTCTTCTCGGTATGAAAAGGGTTAGGACATAGTCCACCACGCTGGTTTCCTGCGTGTTGGCAGACTTCACACATATTCAAAAACATTATATATAACTCACAAACTTACAAGATTTCTCACAATGTTTTCCTTGACCTTTAAAGTGAGCGATAGTTCTTTATTTAACCCTTTCCCTCTCCCGTGATAGATACAATAAAAAATATATTGTTATACTCATAGGTGATACATCGGACAGGTAACCTGTACCTGTCCGATGTATCACATATGAGTACGCACATAACGTTGAAAAGTCAGAGGTCCGTGTCTTGGGATATGAACTCAAGATCTCTGCGTACTATTTCGGTAGGTGTGTATTAGTCAAACAGTTGCCCATTAGGCTGCTCTCCTTGTTATGTAATAACTTATTTACACATGGTTTCCTGTCGACTTCGGCGTGTCAAAGGCGGTTCAGTTGAATCGTTGCTAACATAGAGTCGCCCGCCGCCTTTGGCTAGCGTTGAACTTGGTTGTCTTCGGCTGTGAACCGATGTCATAAGTCGACTTGACTTTTACACTGGGTCGTTTGACGACTTCGACTGTGCGACGAAGTTTCCCTGTTAAACTATATCATACCCCTATGTCGCGGGACACATTTATTGACATACAGGTAGCAGACACATATTAAAATCATTTTTCACACTCATCCAGGAACAGAACAATCATTTGTGTGTCCCGTGTGAGATTCAAACCCACATTACTCACCCCACGACAGCAGCAAAGCGATCCCTTGACTGCTGCACTATCAGTGCATATGTTTAAATGACGTAACACTGTCCACGCAACCGTGTCAAATGAATACAATGCCGTATGCACGCATAAAAAAAGGTAGAAAAATAAACGGTTCAAAAAACCAGGAACATTTTATTTGTTTTTTAGAAGTCTAAAAATCATTTTCGCGCCATACAAGCGCTTTGCTATGCCGTTATTTTTCATTTTAAAATACGTACGTAGGTAGTCCTAGGTTTCATATTTCGGCGGGAAACATAGGTGTTATAATTGCAACATAAAATGGCTGAATATTTAAATTGTTCAATCAGTAGTTAGTAAAATAAATAATACCTTAACATTTTTATTAAAACATAACATATTATTTTGTATATTTTCATCTAGCAATATCTGTTTTGTACTTGGAGTGTTGCCAGTTAATTACTCGTTAGTAGTGTATTAGTTATAGAACCGCCCCGAGGGAGTGCGAACTTATAAATCTGCTGCTATAATTATAAAGGCTTCTAGCATGATCATAATGAAATGAGGATTTTACTAGTAAAGTAATTAATACAACAGCAGATAGGTATTACTTATTAACCTCTGAGTCTTCTTCGAAGAGGTTAATGAAAACACTTTGTGGGTCTGTGTGTCTGTCTGTTAGTGACAGGCATAGCTCTGGAACCACTAGACCGATTGACTTGTAACTTGGTATGCAGACACCTTGGGGTCATACCTCGGTGAATATGGACTTTTTGGGTCGAAAGACCCCCAAGATATAGGGGTCACAAGGTCACATGAAGACGAAAAGGTTGAATCCTGGGTTTTTACACCCATCTCGTTATTATTTCCTTTTATTGTTTAATTCCGTGAAGTTGTGAGGGACTTTCGAAACATTCAAACTGCGGACAGAACGAACACTTCTAGTTCACATCATCATTTCCTAGTGCGACAGGTGTATATCTAGACTAATATTATAAAAAGGAAAGATTAGATTTTTTGTTTTTAAGGATTTACCTCAAAAACTAATGAACCGATTTAACAGGTTATAGTTTATTTTAAATAAGGTACTGTTTCTAACATAACCTAGTTTTACACGAGCGAAGCCGCGGGCAAAAGCTAGTTAAAATAAAGTTTAGGTCTCTTGTAGTAGATTGCGAGTGTTTTTCCGTCTTCCGAACTTTTACTGCCTGAAAATTATTACAATTTTCCTTTGCCAGGAATAAAACCTGCATCTTCAACCAAACTATACTAAAGTTTCATAATCCAACGTAATAAAAATCGATTGAAACTATATGCTTATATGATGCCTATACGCAGTAGCAAAAAATATTCAAAAGACTTTACGTCAGAAAGTTGTCGCTCGAGATTAAAACTACCAACTAATGTTAGACATACGTTGTACGAAAAACAAGAGCTTTTAAAAGCTTTCAGGTGTTTTGGGAACTGTCATTGCCATTCATCAGATTGGAGTTGTCAAGTATTTTTCGACTGTCTAGTTGCTTTAGTATGTAGGTATATATTTTTTTCTCACCACAATACAGGTAAACATTATTTACATTTGGTAGGTTACATAATTGCGTAGTTTAGTTTCAAAATCCTCTAAAATACTTTTCACCAAATAATGGTAAATCTCAAAAAACCATTTAAAGACATAATGTAACTGGACTATTTTAGCGGTGTTTGCAACAAGCTGCTACTTTTGTGAGCTGATTTAATAGAATTTCAGTGGGTTTTGTTGAAAACTATCAGTGCTATATGATAGAAGCAACGAAGGAGCTTCGTATTCAATCGGAACATTATTTTTGTTCTGATATCATTTTAGCGGGTTTTGAAACTATACTCCTCAATTATTTAAATTAGATATTGTGGGGAGACTGGTACCTAAACTAGACTTGAGGCCTGTATTTCAGGCTACCAGGCCTCCACACCTTAGGCTTTACATCTTATTATGTACAGCTTATATTAGAGTGCAGTAAGATATTTATTACAAAAACCAAAAAACAGGTGATAATAAAAAAAAAGTTAGTAGATTTTACTCGCGGTTTCACCCTTCTTAACTGACTTCAAAAAAGGAGATTAATTTAAAAAGGAGATTATGATGACTGCTTGGCGCCCGTGCCTTGCAGCGTGATGTTATGTCACGTCGTATCGTTTAGATTTTATTAATTACAAACAAAAATGAAAAACTTTGCTCTTTATATTATTACTAGCTTCTGCTCGCGGTTTCGCTCACGTAAAAGAAGGTAACAGTACTTTTTGTTTTTAAATAATATATTGCCTATGTTGTTTGGTGATAATATGGCTTTCTGATAGTAAATTAGTTTTTAAAATCGATTAATTCGTTTTTGAGTTAAATCATTACAAACAAAAAACCAAATCTTTTCTCTTTAGTTACTAGATGTTCCAGCGGTTTCACCCGCGTTTATCGTTACTGCGCCGCCCCCGTGGGTCGTAGCGTGATGTTATATAGCCTTCCTCGATGAATAGGCTATCCAACACTAAAATAATTTTCAAATCGAACCAGTAGTTCCTGAGATTAGCGCGTTCAAACAAACAAACAAACTCTTCAGCTTTATAATATTAGTATAGATTGACAATTAAATCCTTCCTCTTTGTAATATTAGTATCGATGTGAACCAACCGCGAAAGTCTCATAACATTTACGAATAGTCGAGTTACTGTTTGCACTAAGTTCAGTCAAGAGCAGCGATAGCTCAGTGGGGAGACCAACAGACTGCAATGCAGAGGGTCTCGGGTTCGAACCCACGTCGCGCACCTCTGACTTTCGGAAGTTATATGACTTTTCGAAATTATGTGCGTATTGATTGACAATTATCGCCTGCTCCGTGCCTCGGAAAGCACTTTAAGCCGTTGGTCCCGGCTGCCATGAACATCTATGGCAGTCGTTATTGGGAGAGTGTCGACACAAAAGATCCCACTGGGTCGAAGTGTCGCCGGTCTGCACTGACTGGCCCCCACATAAGATAACATAAGATACGTTTAGTCAAGAAGATGTCTTAAGTGAGCGTGAGAAATGTAATTACATTCACGCCCTATTATTTAAAACTAGATTATTGTAAGAAGGGTTAGGCCACACTCCACCAGCATTCGACGCAGTGACGAGGCGACCGCTGGAACCACAACGCCTTGTAGTGAAATGCTGGCGTAATACATATCTGCCTATCTCTCCAAGTATAAAGACGTACATATAAAGATATACACCGTTTCTATAATATTTGCTTGATGCTAAACCAATATGTGTGGAGGAAATGAATATCTGCTTGCAAACAACGCCGAAGGATGGTAGTAAAGAGATGCCGATTAATTGAACCTAGTATCATGTTTGTAAAGCACACAAGTTTACTTTAGCCCGAGCTAATATACATTTTTGCTTATAAAACAGAACGTTTTTAATTTTGTGTATATTTTTAGCGAAGTTTGTAGAGTGCATATCCATACTATCTATACTAATATTATAAAAAGGAAAGATTTGATTTTTTGTTTGTAAGGATATAACTCAAAAACTACTAAATCGATTTTAAAAATTGTTTTTCACAGAGAAACATAGGCTATATTTTATTTTTTTAAATGTACTGTTTCTAACATAACTAACCTACTTTCAGGCGAGGGAAGCCGCGGGCAAGATCTAGTTGAACATTTAATTGTTTAGAACAACGGGTAAGTAGACGCATTATCGGTGCTAGGTGAGTGCTAGGTTTGAATCCCATACGGGACAATTGTTTCTACGTACATACGTAGTCTCACGACTATATTCCCGACGGGACAGGCAGAGTTGTGTAATGTAGGTATAATGAAAATTTCACTGTTTAGTAATTGATCCGCGCAACTTCGTCTGCTTCATATAAGAGAATTTTCCCCGATTTTGCAACATTTGAAAAATGTTACATAATCGGGGAAAATTGCTGCGCCACTTCTATTGGTTGTAGCGTGATGTTATATAGTCTATAGCCTTCCTCGACAAATGAGCTAATCAACACAAATTTTTCAATTCGAACCAGTAGTTCCTGAGATTAGCGCGATCAACCAACCAAACAAACAAACTCTTCAACTTTATAATATTAGTATAGCTCTATAGATAGTAGGTAGTTAGTAAATCTTGTATATTGTGTCTCTTTTACCCTTGTACCAAACCATAGTCAGTTTATGGATACGGGATTGAATAAACATCGTTTTATTGCTCCCCGAATATCACAAGATATATAACACCCACATTTAATTAATTATGGTTTTAGGTCCTACAAAGTAACTGGCATAGAGTCAGACTCAAAGTCTTGACAAAATAACCTAATAACACTTTGTTCGAGCCCAGAATCAAACTCAAGAACGGCAACATAGCGATACCATTCACAACCGTTGCCCCTGTCAAACTTAAATTCTTGACAAATAAAATTAATAACACAGCCCAAGATGGCAATCGAATCTGAGAATGAACGCATAGACGTAGAATTCAACCGCTGCTCCGCCGAAAAAATTAAAACAAAATATCATATTACAACGCTTATATAATATTAAATATAAACATTATAACATAATATTGTCAAAAATGTCTTCATTTTCGTAACATAATATCACAAAATTACATTTAATGTACGTTTTCACAAATAATCAGTATTAAACATACGCTGCTTATCTAAATCGCTGTTAAGGGGCCGTTCCGTTGACGCGAAAGTTCGCGCCTCGCTCGCTACGGATTCGCTCGTGTTCACAACTGGAAACTTGACGCCTGCAATTCTTAAATAAAATATTAAGTTTTCTGAATTTTGTCGCTAAGCCTCCGTCACTTGTGTGTTATTTCTGTATAATATTGATGGAGTGTGCCATTAACGAATGAATAAATTATTTATTTATTTATTACCTGATAAATAATAAATCATTAATAAAAAACGCGCTACTAATCATATGATTTCAGTGCACTGATGGCGTAATGGTCCGAACTCCACAGGTATTTAGTCTTTTAAAAAAGACATATCTCGCTCTATATCCAATTCCTGTGTCGCGGGAGACTTTACAAAGATTCAAACAACGGACACAAAGAACTTCTAGACTCGGAACATCTATTGGTGGAGCACACAAACAGCAAATTTGATGTCCCGCGTAGTATTCGAACCCCCAACACCCGGCGCGCCGGCAGTGGCGAGTTGTATAATGAGTAGGAATGAAATCCATTTCGATACCATAATATTCTGTCTGCGTCGGATAATGTTATTAAGTTTTCCTGTCAAAAATCCTCAGTAGCAGGAGTCTGGAATTTTATTGTTCCCGGTAGACAGCAACAAGCTTGAGCCATAGGTAGTACCTAAAAACTGGCGAAATGGCTATGTAACACAGCTCTACCTATATTCCGGGATGTAGTTGTAGTGAGACTCTCTCTTTCTCTTACTTGCTAGGTATCCCACACGATGGTAGGATCAGCTTTCTTTATTTTAGCTGCATCCTCGATATCATCGATGGACGGCTTGCACTTCTTCATGTCTGGCGTGACAATATGTATTTATATAGACTAGCGGTCGCCTAGTGCTCGAATTTCGACCAAAGTTTGCCTGTAAGATATTGCTGATATATGTCATTATATATTGATATATGTAACCATAGTAACGCGCTTCCACTGCGTGTGTCAAATGCATGGTTGTGTGCGTGTACTGTTTTTTCATTAATTTAATGTATTTTTACGCATAATTAAAAAAAAATATTAGCATTCGTCACTTCTTCTCTGTATAAGCTATAAGTGTGCGAAATTTCATACTCCTCCGTTCGCCCAATTTTCGTAAAAAGGGATCCAAAGTTTTCGCTTCACGTATTAATATATAGATATTACAGTTAATAGAAATTACCCTTTAGGGGAAGAGCTTTGTATCTAAGAGCGTTACATGTTTGATATTAATTCAATTTCGCTTCAATTGTTTCATATTTTCGCGCGTGGGGGGTGAATGGGAGTGGGCGTTCAAAATGAGATGGGTGGCAGAGTGGGGTGAATTGTTTATGTTGCGTTAATTAAATGTTTGATTGCCGTTATTTTGTCAATGTAAATAGTTGCTTTAGGAACTTTATTAATGTAGAGCCTGTACACTAATAAAGGAGAGATTGTTAGGTAAAGGTCAAGATGGCCTAGTAATGTTGAAAGCGTCTTTCAAGATATTAGATGTTACCAAGTGTTATTAATAATAGGTTTTGGCGTTAAGTAAGCCTATTATTTATCTACTACTCATCATCATCATCTTGCCCTGGACCGAATTTATTTGGGGTCGGCGCAGTATGTCCTTCGCTTCCATACTTCTCTGTCATCCGTTATCTGATCATTTACCCCTTTCCCTTTCATATCCATTCTCACGCATTACATCCATCTTTTCCTTGGTCTTCCTCTCGCTTTTCGTCCCTCTACCTTCATATTCATCACTTGCTATCTACTGCTAATATTTTATTAAACTTAGTAGGTAACAAAGATACTAGGCTCTAAGAATTATTCCTGTATCGCGAGTGACTTTACAAACATTCAAATAACGGATACAAAGTGACTAGACTCGGGAACAATTATTTGCAGATCGCACAATTTTTGTTCCTTGCTGTATTCGAACGCACAATACAGCTTTCTTTTTTAAAGACTGCTCTTGCCCCGCGAATTGTTCCTGTATCTCAGGTGAATTAACAAAACATTTTAAATAACAGACACAAAGAAATTCTACACTCGAAACTACTATTTGTGTATCAAACAACTTTTTTGTCCCGTATAGGGATCGATTTTGGGAATCGAACACACGTACTCAGCGCTGTAGCAGTGGCAAGGTAACTAATTGCGCCAATTTATTTATTACTAGCTGACCCGCGCAACTTCGTCTGCTTCACATAAGAGAATTTTCCTAGCTTTTGCAATATTTTTCATTTATGCTCCGCTCCTATTGGTCGTAGCGTGATGTTATATAGCCTATAGCCTTCTTCTATAAATGGGCTATCCAACACTGAAATATTTTTCTAATTTTTACCCGTAGTTCCTTAGATTACCGCGTTCAACCAAACAAACAAAATGTGAGTGAAGTCGGCGCGTGAGCGCCCCCGCCTTTTTATAAATGCAGCGGATGGCCGTTTCGCGCGTTGAACAACAATCAACCGTATAGCCGTACCCATACTGGCGCGGCGAGATTTGGAAGTTTTATTTCATCTATATCTTGTGTGTTTATAAACCGATTCCTATTTTTTTTTTATAATATAAATATTAAAGTATACTTTTTGAATATGGGAGTTTGATAAAGATATATCTATGTGAAATACAATATATTTATGTATTTTAATACACTTTGAAGAAATGCCTAACGATTAAACACGTTATTGTGGCTAATTTATAAAAGATAGATATATACTATTAAGGACTTTTTTGTAGATCTTTTGAAGACCATCATCTTTGTAATACATACTTTTGGTGTATGATCAACGTATGCGAGGATAAGAGCTCGAAAGCGCATTTTCGTCCGACTTGCTTCAAATTTATCGTCACTGCTCAGCTCCTATGTGTCTTAGCGTTATGTTATATAGCCTATAACCTGCCCAGGAGTATGGACTACAATCGTACCAAGTTTGGTTAAAATCCCTTCAGTAGTTTTTGACCCATGCGTGCACATACAGACAGACAGACAGACAGACAAAAAATTTACTGATTGCATTTTTGTCATCAGTATCGATCACCATTCATCCTCCAATATTAATTTTAAATATATATTCAATGTACAGAATTGACCTCTCTACAGTTTTATTATAAGTATAGATAAACTAGCTGTTACCTGCGACTTTGTCCGCGTAGATTTTAACTAAAAAGTGTTTATCTCCGCGGAACCCAATTTTTTTTCTAAAATCAAAGTAGCCTAAGTTATTTCTTATAACATCAGCTATCTGCCAGTGAAAGTCCCGTCAAAATCGGTTCAGTCGCTTCGCAGTTTAGCCGGAACAAACAGACAGACAGACAGACAAAAATTTTAAGAATAGATGTTTTCATATTTTACCTTATGTACTTTCATATGCATTAGATAAAAAGCTGTTATTTTGACATTACAAACAGACACTTCAATTTTATTTATTTCTATAGATGTTATATTTATTTTAATTTATATATTTATTTATATATGTATATATACTCATCGTTTATAATTTATATGTAGTTATATCTTAGGTATATTTCTGTGTATGTGTAGGTGATGTACGTCCGAGTGCCACTTGGGGTTACCAAATAATATCAGGGTTGGTTTGAGGCATAAGCCGCAAACCAGCAATAATCCTGAGTGGTAACCTCATTTTCATTACATATGTACCTACTTTTCTGTTTTTCTGTGTACTGTAAAATATTCGTGTAATAATGTGTACTTACTTATGTTTTGAAAATAAATACTTACTTACTTGTAAGCCGTTGAATGGACCTCAATGAGATTTCATATACGGATACAAATTAGCATTATCCTCCACTTTCATCCCGGCATGCGTTCTCACAGGATTTAGGCAGGCGAAGATCTCTGCCTGCCTACTACATAGACGTGAGACTATATATGTATATGTAATAAAATTCACGCCAGTGTTGTCCCTAGTTATTTGATTATTTCAGTTCTTTAATTCGTATGGCAACACTGTGCAAATGTCAATCTAACTGTCAGTAGTGCGTTCGTTCGTCAGTAGAGAGTCAGTTGCTCTCGGAACGTCGCCTGCGCCGGGTGTGCGCACTGATTGTTATAGAAAATCTAGATGTAGGATGTTAATAGTGAACACGTAGATATCACTCCGTTTGAATCTGCAACATATATATAATGTTGTTAATAAACAATGTATTCCAGCGTATTCTTCCATTAATCAATCAGCCTAGCGACCATTGCTGGCTATAAGCCTCTCCCATTCTACCATACCTATGGCACGTCAAATAATATAACGTGGCATACATCACAGCGGCGTGTCAAACAAATACGATATCAAATATAATTTTCCTGTTATATTGATACTGATATGGGGTCACACACAATACACATTGAACGTTACAGCATCTTTTCATCTCACTATCAGCGCGGACGACCCACATCTGTCAGGGACTGTCTCCATTGTAGCTCGCTCCGTCAACTTTCTACGATAATACATATATTAATACAAAAAGAAAAATCTTTGGACTTCTTTGCAGCCATATTGCGCATATAAAGGAGTGTGAGGTTTGGCATAGTTAAAGATAATATGGAGAAGAAATGCAGAATTTTTGTTTGTTTGTTCGTAATGGTTTAACTCAAATTCTGCTCAACCGATTTTAAAATTATTTTACTTTTAGAAAGCTATATTATAACATAGGCTATATTTTTTTTAAAGTACTCTCCCATCTAACCTAACCTGCTTTTTCGCAAGCGAAGGTGAGAGCAAAAGCTAGTGTTATATATGTATAATGTATATATATACTTCTGATTAAATTCGTTATGGGTTTAAGGTCTGTATAACTTTGACTTGACTTAACGAGTGCCGAAACGGCGTTTTCCAAGGCCTACATTATTGTAGAAGGCTACGTACCTATTAAGGTCGCAGCCGACTTGTACAACACCGCTCCAACACCGCTCTCGCACAGCTAAGCCATACAGAGAGGCCACTACGCGCTGTCCACGCACCGACAGCTAGCAGACACCCAGCTGTCCGCGCGCTTACAGTAGCAGTCAACTAGCTGTCCCCGCGCATGTATCGTATGTGTCAAGCGAGCAGTCTGGAGTAGTCCGCGTGTGTACATCGCGCAGGCCCCGCTTGAAGCGCACGGTAAGCGTGGCTTCAACTATCGAGTGGTACGACGGCGGTAAGCTCGCTTACAGCGAGCTGTTTGCTAATTTGTGATATCAATATAAATTATGTCTACAGAGGACGCCCTAAAGCTTAAATTTCTATTAACATTATTTTGCCGTGTGGGAGCGGTGTTGTATAAGTCGGCTGCGACCTTTACAGTGATGGAAAAACGAGTGACATTAGTCCGAAACGACAATCTCGTGAGATAATGGACATATGCATTTGCGGAAGCTTTTATCCTATCAAGCTGTTTTGATTTATTTGTCGATATACGATATATACGTCGGTATACCAGTGCGCCCGGGTGCGGCCGGTAACGTGGGAATTGCGTAAAATTGACTCGATAGACGAGTGCCGCTATTTATAGCGCCATCAAAATAGTTATACTACCGTGATAGTATTGGTTTTTGTATTTTTAAGCGAAGTGAATAATGTTGTACTATGTACAATATAATTTGTGATGGACTATCATGAGATTACGACACAAAAGATCCCACTGGGTCGAAGTGTCGCCGGTCTGCACTGACTGGCCCCCACACATAAGATAAGATCATGAGATTATGGCGGATTGAAACAACAAATACAGGCAGACACTAAGCGATATAACTGTAAATACAAATTGCATAATAGGTTATTGATAATTATTATTACACTAGATGTTCCCGCGGTTTCACCCGAGTTTATCGTTACTGCACCGCCCCCGTGGGTCGTAGCGTGATGTTATATAGCCTATAGCCTTCCTCGATAAATAGGCTATCAAACACTAAAAGAATTTTCAAATCGAAACAGTAGTTCCTGAGATTAGCGCGTTCAAATAAACAAACTCTTCAGCTTTATAATATTAGTAAAGATTAAACTCCTTTAAACATTAAACTCGTTTACACAAATTTGACACATACAAATTAAAATACTATTTACGGATCAAACCGCGGTGTATTTTATTTATACCGTAATTATTTACAGTTTCCCCAATTCGGTTGTGTTATTTTAGTGGTTTGGGAATAGTTAAGTAAAATACATCTTATTAAAAATATAAATTTGAAAAAGTGGCCACGTTTGGTATTACTGCTTGAATGTTTTATGAGTGGTTAGTGGTTGGCTGCAGATCTTTACAAAAAATATTTGTAAAATAAACAATACTGTAAACTTAGCAATTAAAAAGAGTGGCTGTGAGTTTCCTGTCAGTGCTTCTTATTGGTTGTACGACCTAGCTTGGTTCAACATGGCAACAGATAATGTAAATTCACATTAATAAGTGTTACTTTGACGTTCGTAAGTGTTACTTTGTTACCTACATAAATGAACTTTTTTTTACTTACTAATGACCCCAATGGTTGATGATGTTACTGACAAAAGAGTTGAGATATAATGGGCGTCAAGTTCAATCGCATTTTATCAAATGACTAGCTGTTGCCGCGGTTTCACCCGCGTTTATCGCTACTGCGCCGCCCTCGTGGGTCTTAGCGTGATGTTATATGGCCTATAGCCTTCCTCGATAAATAGGCTATTCAACACAAAAATAATTTTTAAAATCGAACCAGTAGTTCGTGAGATTAGCGCGTTCAAGCAAACAAACTCTTCACCTTTATAATATTAGTATAGATAACCAGTTATGAAAACGATTACGCTTGCCATCAAATTTGCTTGTTTGCCGATTTTTTATTTAAAAACACATCTAAACTTCTCTTATCCTAACTATATCCTAACTAATATTATAAAAGCGAAAATGAGTTTGTTTGTTTGTTTGTTACCTTTCACGCCTAAACCACTGAAATTCAACACATCCTGAAATTTTGCATATATGTTGACAGGTGTACAGAAACCGACATAGGCTACCTTTCATCCCGAAAAAAATTACTGTCTCGAAGAAAACAATAATAACGTTTTTATGATAATAGATGGCGCTAAGTGTCTTTCGAATCATGATTGAATTATATTATTACAAGCAGAGTACCACCCGAATTGATTGTCAAATTCTAAATTAACGCGAGCGAAGCCGTGGGCAAAAGCTAGTAATATTATAAATGCAAATGTGTTTGTTCGTTTGTTATGCTTTCACGCCTTAACTACCGGATCGATAATCATGGTATTTCGCTTACACGTTGTTAGCTGAACAAAAAAGGACATAGGGTACCTTTTATCCAGAAAAAGTATATTTAAAAGTATACTGGTAATTGTTTGTTAAAGTTATGATAAAAAAAACTATTTGAGTTAAGCGTCTTTGTGTGAATATTAGATTCAGTTCGAATAAGTCGCATGTGAATTCGTCCTTTCAAAATTACAATACGCGTGGTATTTATCTTTAATATACAAGACAATGGACACCACATATAAACTAATAATTGTTCGGACTGATCCCTGCCGCCTCTTTTCGCATCGTCCTACACGACAGAATTTCCATCTCCATCATTTATATAGTTGGCAATCCACATCTGTGCGTTTTTCCAGAAATTTTCTGCCTCGCACGACTAAACTGTGGAATGAACTGTCGCCTGCGGTATTGCCAGACCAATACGACCTACAAACATTCAAGAAAAGAGCGTACTCCTTTTTAAAAGGCCGGCAACGCATTTGTGTCATCTGTTGTTGCAGGTGTCCGTGGGCGGCGGTAATCGCTTACCATCAGGCGATACGTCTGCTCGTCTGCTCGTCGGCAATAATTAAAAAAAAAATTAAACATGTTTTTACAAAATCCCATTTAGTTGCCAAAATTAATATTTAGTGTAACGCATCTATTAGGTAGAACTATTATTAACACTTTATTTACAAAAGCTGCGACCATATTGTTAGCTGTAACCATACCTCCAAATACCAAACATAATATACAAATACTTTACTAACAACTCTTATGAACTCTAAACAAACTATGTGTAACAAAAGACGTTTATGAAAACGGGTGCTAACCACCAAAAAGTTGGTAAGCAGCTTGGCTCGTTCCATTCAGGCGGCGGAGCAAACAAAGCCTGAATTATTCATCGAAGGCTTTGACGTAACTCGCTGACAATACTTTAATTCCGCTTATCTTTGGTCGCACACATCTCCTGGTGAATACTCGTGTGGGCTAAGCACTGGTTTTACTGAAAACGGTGACTTCCATACTGATGTAATAACCGCTGAAATATAGATTTAACGGCAAACTGATAAAGCAATTTTGATAGATTTAGTATAGTCAATAGTTTAAACATGACTTTGAATTCTTATAATAGAAGCCAGAACGTACAGCGAGTACCTTAATTCTTGATTATATTTAACTGATTTTGCCTGCGGCTTCGCATGCATTAACCTTTCGATCCCTCAGGAACAGTAATATTTTCTGAATAAAAGTTTCCCTATGACCTTTTCTATACCCCTGACAACGTGTATACGAAATTTCATGAAGATCGGTCCAGTAATTAAGGCGTGAAAACGTAAAATGAAACTCACATTTGCAATTATAACATTAGTTAGGATTAATTTAGGAAGGTTAAGAGAACCTCAATCAGAAGAGCGTGCTTAAAGAATGTGAGGAAAGTGAATGATGCAGTAGACAATGAGAAATGTGTTGTCTTCTGACTAGGATTTTGAGATACATAGGTTCAGGTCGTACCTTTTTATAATATCTATTGACAGACCAGCTAGAGTTCCACCTTGCGGTAAAAGGTAGCTGGTATGGCCTTAAGCTATGTCAGTGCTACTACTAAGTAGTACTATATCTATATGAGTACTTTATGTAGATAATTGTTAAGATGCAATTGTAAATTGAGAATTTATACTAAAATAAATAAATAATTATCATTATTATAACTTATAGCGGTAAAATCATAGTTACTAGTTTATTGCAAAGCCGGCATTACATAAGAAAAATGATGGTTGAAAGCGCACTGTGCTAGATGGAAAACGTTTTTAGTTAGAATGTTTCTCCTCTGTCAATTGGTAGGAAGTATATAAGATGTGTTTTAAATGTACATTATATAATGTGAATAATCAAATACACATTTTGCATTAAGCTATACGTAAAACTAATCCCTGAAACTGGCGCACAAGTAAATAGAATACCTCGCTATAATGGAATGTGCATACTTCAGAGCACAACTAGTGTTGAGAAATTTCAGTTCAAGACGCGCTTGGATGCTCCATACACGTATTATGTGGCTAGATAATAACTTGTAAAGTGAACATTGGCAGTATATAATATTTTTGCTTTAGTGCCGTTCATTTACTATTAGATTATTTTGCTGTACCACTTTTTATTTCTTACCTATGTATGGAAATAAGAGCTATATAGTTAGTTGAAATATGATGTCAACCAAGTTATTCTTTGTATCTTTTTTTTTTCCTTTGAGATTGGAATCCTTGTTTAAACCTGAGATTTGCACAATCTGTAGTACCTCTAGGCGGTCTTTCTTCTTATTTGGCACTTTACCAGAGTCAAGTCAAAGTCAAAGTCAAAAATCGTTTATTCACTTAGGTCACAAAGTAACACTTATGAACGTCAAAGGGGTTAGTGAGTTTGTTACATTTATGTTAGTTGCAAGGTTCAGGCAAAAGGTTGAACCTATGAGAAAATACCTGCAAGAAACTCAAGGCCACTCTTTTTCTTCCAGTAAAAATAATAGTGGAAAAAGAGAGATCAGGCTGGATTTTTAATAACACTTATTAAGAATTATCAGGTAACACTTCAGTAACAGACATTTTAAAATATTGTATATGGACAACTTCAAAAATTGAGCTAGTATCTTTATTTCCATAAACCAGTCTAAATAATTCTTGAGTTTGTCAATAATAAAATTATCACCTTTAATCATATCGTTGGATTACATTTGTATATCTTTTGGAGGATTGAGTAGGTGAGTTCGATCTCCTTCCCAGGCAAAGATTCACAAATACCTAATTGTCCCAAGTCGGGGATTCCTTGTGTCCGTTCTTGGATTGATTGTAAAGTCCGCCGTGACATAGGAATTAATCCTAATGCAAAAAGTAACATCTAATCCATATTTCTCCTGATACTTTAAGGTCTCTCGTTATAGTATATGAGCATATTTATCATATAAGTGTATCGGTATTGTCCCAAGCCGGGAGTGATCTGGACAATTTGCCTAAAGTCATGTACGTCAGAGTTGTTCTAAAGATCGGACCGACATCTCAAACTTGGCGTTTAGTTTGTTAGTTATCTGTTCAGCTTCGGTTACTGCTGACTAAAGTTTCACTTGTGACTTAGTTGTTGTTATCTGAAATTGACATGCTGTTATGTGTTAATGGGCGTTGGTTGGATTCATAGATCGTAAATCATTCACTCAGTTTCATAATCATTGTTTCTGGGGTACATTTTGGGAAGGGTTACCATTACAGAATGTGATTACTTAAAAATTTCAGGTCAACAAGAACTGATATACGAAGTGAGTACCTACCATTAGTAAAACTTTTCGCTTGCGCTGCACTAAGGGATTTTAAACAATATATTGATTTTAATAATTTCGATAAATTGACCCATTGTTTTCAAATATCATTCCAATGCAACTATGCGTGTTAAGGTCTAATAATAAGCGCAATCTAACATCAGAAGATCAAAGAGGTATATATCAACATGCAAACATACTAAATACATGCAAATTCATTTTTACACCAGGCTTGTTTATATACTGTCTCACTACAGGGTACCCAGTGCGGGTTGGTAGACCTCACACATCTTCGAGAACCTCTTCTTTGGTGAACAATCAGACATCTAGGTTTCATCACGATATGTTTCTTCACTTTTAAAGCTAACATCAGCCTAACTTCGAACTCCAGACCTCTACGTGGCTGTCCAACGGTCTGCGAACAAGGCGATAGACTTTTCATCAAAATTGAAACACAGTTTCGAAATAATTAGAAACCAAGAATCAATAGACAAAAGCATCACTTTTGAACAAAGGAGAAGCGAAAAAAATCTTAAAATGGAAAACTCATTTCGTGTGAAACGGGGCCTGTAGGCGGCCCAATATCCTGTAACCCCGTTACCCTCTTAAACTGGGATGTCCCCTAATGCTCGGGGACTCGACTAAAGATATGGCCACACTATAGCGCCGCGTCATTTCACGGAACTTGTCAACAAATTTATAACTAGAAAATTTTTTAGATGTTTTTTGGGACTGTGTTTGGCAATCATTAAAACCTTTTCATATGTTGTTGGTTTTAATCTAAAACATTGTTGGTGTTAGTAAGCGAATGTAAGTTTCTTTGTTTCGCTTCTACGCTTTAACTACTCGACCGATCATCATAAAAATTCGCATACAACTTGTCAGGGGAACAGAAAAGGACAAAGAGTACCTTTCATCCAGAAAAAAAGTACTATTACTAACTAAACCTAACCTACATTTACGTAAGCGATAACTACATTTCTGTTAAAGTTGCTGACTGTGCCACGCTGTAACAAAACTATGTATTACTGTTATTTGGTCGCCACTTTAGTGTGTTCGGCACGTTTCGGTTCGGACCGAGCCGTACCGGATACACTACAGTGTGGGTATAGGTTTAAGTAGGGTTGTTCTCTAATGCCTCAAGAGTCCTCTTAATCTGGCTATCGCAATGTAATCTCTGGAAGAATATTGATTGGATATTGAAGCGTTTAGATGTTCAACGTCCACAATACTATCGTTATGTGGCTCTTTATGACGTCAGGGGGGCGTTTCGATGGTTTACTGTGACGTCATATCGATATTAAGGCTTTTGGATAAGACGTTGTTTATTTGTGATCGGAATTGTAATAGGAATTTTTCGTGTGTGCTTTTGATGTTAAGATGTTTTCGATGTTAATGTTTAATTATTATTATTTTGGAATTCCAAGGGAGAGGCTTTTGCTCAATAGTGAGACATAACAAAAGACCAAGGAAAAAAACAACGGGTTGCACTCCGGGAGTGCCGGCAGAAGTGAAAACTTGAATATTAACGTTGTGCATTTTTAATATTTTGGAATGGTTAGGGAATAATTTTGCACGAATTGCTTTAATTATCAGTATAAAAGTACTATCATTTATGTGGTAAAATACAATATTCATTTATTGCGCTATCGTACACAAACATGACAATTCTCCCTCCGTCTTACGAATTTTCGATCAGGTCTAGACAATTGGATAAACATACTTATATCCTTTTTTTTGTAAATACATTCATGTTATACATAGAAACACCCAGACCAAGACAAACATTCATGTTCATGCACACAAATGTTTGACTTGTGCGGGAATCGAACCCACAACCTCAGGCGTGACAGTCGGTTACACTAACCACTACGCCATCGATGTGTTGTTTTATCACAGGTTATTTTTTTGTTTCCGTAGGTATATATTATTATTATAAAAACATTAAATTCTACTGAGATTGAGCAGCAACCCATTACAATTAAAACCACATTACTTGTCTCCTGTTATATGAAACTTAAAATACAGCCAGTGAAATATGAGTGTTAGGAACCTACAAATAAATACAGCCGTCATGTATTTTGAACAACACAAAACAGTAAAACTATTGTTCAATTGATCTGTTACTTAACTGCCGGCTGCGGCTACTCGCCTCACCAGCAGCCGAAAGATAACAATTAATTGACGTTATCAGATGGGGTCACTCTCCCTGCTATCTCGGCATTAGTTTACGCAACTGGATAGATTGATGGACGGCACTGGCCTAATTGTATCAATAGGAAAGTTGATCGAGACGCGTGAGAATTGGTTAATGGAATTAAATTGGTTTCGGTATTAGGTTACCTAGCAAATATGTATATAACTGACGTATATGAAAAAGTATCATTGCTATATACAGGGTGTTAGGCACACGGTTGTCCAAATGAAATAGAGATCTGGTTTGGGCTATTGCCAATTATTGGCCAACGTGTTGGACTCAGGCAAGTTTAATTTTGTCTTACACTGAGAAAGGGTCGTTTAGTAGGAAGAAATTTTATATACAAAACTAACATTATTATTAAAATTAAATTAGCAATTTTATATTTGTAATTTTTCGGCTGTTTGGTGCCTTTGGGTTAAATATTTCTAATTTCCCTTTTTGCCTAAACCATTCCATGAACGAAGGGAACGTAACAAAAACTATTCATATCGATCAAGCCATTTTCGAGTTTTTATGAGACTAACGCACGGCGATTTATTTCTATATATAGATATACAAAATTTTGCCCGCTATTTTGCTCGCGTAAATATCGGTTAGTTTAGATGAGTAACAGTTTTTTTTGGACGATAGGTACCCTATGTCATTTTCTGTTTCCCTCACAACGTGTATGCGATATTTTATCACGATCAGTCAAGTAGTTAAGGCGTGAAAGCGTAACAAACAAACTCACTTTCACATTTATAATATTAGTTAGGATTATAGATATCACCGGTCCATATTATATTGCTATATATTATGTATTTATTGTTTACAATGATGGAGTAATTTATCGCTCAGCGAGACAGCATAAGATTAGGTTTGGGAGGCTGTATTAAGAGATGACTGGAGGATTACTCGGTGGAGTAAGTTTATTATTGCGAGAAAGCCTTTATTGTTCGGGTCGTAGGTCGGCTGGGACGCGGCACAATATTGTGTGTAAGTGCTAGCTTTTTTGGGAATCTTGTATTTTATCCATGGTTCACGAACAACTGCGTCGACATGAAGTCTAATAGCATAAAGAGCCTTTAAGCTTTCTGGGTATATGGTTTTTTGAAATGAAAACTTCTTTAGGCGCGTTGAGCACTTCTTGGGTGAACAAAAATCATAGAACTCGCGTCATCGTCACGCTTCCACGCTTTCCATTTTTGAATTATTTTAGAATATTAACAATATCTCAGAAATGGTGCGTCCTACGCAAAAAATAACGAAGTTTTGACCCCCTTAATAACCGCTAAGAGAGTATCAGGAATCCGACCCTACCCTTCTATTTTTAAAGGAATAAAGTTTTCTCTTCTATCGGCAGTCCCCTAAGACTGTCCCAATTTTTTTTATCATGATATATTTGTGTCCTTTTTAGTAGGAAAGCCACTAATTTGAGTTTAAGATTTTATAGAATATTTAAATGCTTACCAAATATATCGTATAAAGTTTAATTTCAATATAATTAACAATAACGTAAATGTAAGACAATTAGCATGCTTACCAATTTTGTAACATTCTTTGAATTGTACTCGTATTATACTAATTCTCTAGCATGTGTCCCTTAGGCTTTCCCTAGGTGCTTTTTAAAACAACAAAAAACTTTAGACACGATATAATTTCTGTAATAACTTTTGCGTTGCATGATTGCATGATATATATATATATATATATATATATATATATGTATACCTTTTTTAGGCTTGACGTTTCGACTAGGTTACACCGGCCGTGATCACAAGCTAAAAAAAGTTAACATTATACATGATCGCGTTAATACCCGTTACATCCTTACTTCCTTATCCTTATTTAATATTATAAATTCGAAAGTAATTCTGTCTGTCTGTTACCTTTTCACGATTTGAAACCACTCAAACGATTTAGATGAAATTTGGTACAGATATAGTTTAAAATCTGGAGAAGGAAATAGGCTACTTCTTATTGATGTATGTAGGTACCACGCGGGCGGAGCCGCGAGCAAAAGCTAGTATTATTATAATTTCTGTAGTTAATAATTCTAGCACCGAAATCGCTACTTTAATCCCAGTTCATGGACAGTTTCTGACACAGCCTCTACACAGAAAGAAGTAAGTGAAGCGATTACAGGGCGGTAGGCAGGTGACAGGCTAAACCTGTCAGCTCGCCTCGCTAACAGACAATTTACCTACCAGTGACGTGTGTGCGTCATAGTTTATCCCGACTGAGGGACGCTCAAATATTCTGTTGCGTTTTGCCTTTTTATGTACAAGGCTTAAAAGTGTAGGTAATCTTTTGAATGCCGTTGTTGGTTTTATTAAATATAATAAAATTCACTTGTGTAAAATATTATCAGACTATATTTCCAAATTCACAGCAATTATATGGACTGTTGAGAACGTATTACTAGGTTGAATGCTAGTTCCTGAATGCTGAGCGATCTTTTGCCGAGAGCCGAGTTACCTTTTTTACCCTTCCACAATAACCCCACTACTTAAAAATGATTGGCTGTGTTGCCAGTTGGGTAAATAAAAACTCCCGAACACGATTATTAATTGAAATTAATTGAAAATAAAACTACTATATAAGGATTTTATCGCGTTGTTTATTTGACACTTTATTACAAAATTTACAAACAACAACAAACAATTATTAACTTAAATAAAATAATCATGACATAAAAATAGACTGCAGCTTTGGTTCTGTATGTTAGGTTTGTCTGTATATGTGTCAGCAATCAGGGTCTCAATGTCTGTGTATGTGCAATAGAGAGGTCTTTAAGTCGATTTGCCGGAAAAAAGGTTGTTGGGTTAAAGTTTATTAGTACCATCACGGATTTGGAAATGTGTAGGGTAGACAGTGGCGCCTTAAGACTGCGCCGAGCGAAATGTGTCAAAACAGGCGGTCACAGTTAAATGAATAAAATCAACACTTTTTGTTTAATACAAATATAAAATATACATTTACCATAACAATGAATGTGTTTACAATTACTCCGTGTAAAAAACTTAAAATAATTAATATTTTCGCTTACAAAATTACGTGAATTTGCACGAAAAATGCAAAAACGTAAGGTCGTGTAGATTATAACTGTAGAAATCTATCCTATTTTACAGCTTAAACGAAACATAAATAGTTATATTACTATTTGTCCGTCCCAAATATTTAAGTTATTGGTTGACAATAAGGATACATATTTATCAAAAAAGCATTCAAATCCTCCATACAATTTTACTATGGCGGCCGCGCGCCGATTTGAATATGCGCCGCACGAGCTCTATCATTCATCTTACGCTCGGCGCAGTCTTAACGTTGAATGTAAGACATAGTTGGATAAACGTGGTCGTAAGAATCTGCTTATCTAGTTGAAGATAAACAGGTGGAAATCTAAATATGTTTATTATGTAAGGTCAGCAACAGTACTCTTTTCGTTATAAAAGATACCATATATCCTATTATGTATCCCTGACATCGTGTTTGCGAAATTGCATGATAATCGCTCTATTAGTTAAGGCGTGAAAGCGTAACAAACAAACTCACATTCGCATTTATAATAGGTATTATTTAGAATTGTCTTAAGTTTACGCGAATGTTATACATTACAATTAAATTACTTTAAACGGATTTTAACGCTTTGTTTGTTTATATCGTCCGTATAAAATAGTTTAATATATTTTAAAGAAAAGCAAAATATATTCCAAGTAATAAATTGCTTTCAATCCATACAATATACTCGAACTAAATCGCCGCGTCTTCAATAAACCCTTTCTACAATATCAATGCATTTAATCAGGTAGCACGTGCTCTGGTAGGTACAGGTAGGGTAGGTAGGGAAAGGTAGAGGTATATACCCCTACCTACTCTCTATGTAGAGGTAGGGGTAGTTGTGTAGGGACATCGAGTGGTTTGTATTCATTAGGCCGCGGTCGCCGGCCAATACTCCGTGTTGCAGCTAACCGTGGAGAAAATTCACGGATTAAAAGGCTGGTCAACTTCATGCTTCTAGATTTTGAAGGGCAACTCAACAAAAAATTGCTTGCATACGGTCAAATCGATGTAGACTGCGAGTATTGGCTGATTGAATAAGGAACAGCCTATCAAATTACTTGATATGAGTTCGATTGTGACACTTTCTTAATTGGTCTTTTAGTCCTTTTGAATTCAGTAGTCATATTTTTAAGGTAGTACCGGGTATCGGCAGTATGATATTTAATGCACATATCGACTAAAGACTCTCTTAAATACCATAAACTAGCTGTGCTGTGGTTTTACTTGCGTTTATGGTTACTGCACCGCACCCGTGGGTCGTAGCGTGATTTTAAATAGCCTATAGCCTTCCTCGATAAATAGGCTATCCAACACCTAAATATTTTTTCAATTCGAATCAGTAGTTCCTAAGTTTACCGCGTTCAACTAAACAAACGAACAAACTCTTTATCTTTATAATATTAGTATAGATCATCGGAATTAATGGCTACATTATAATTTACTAAATATATTATGGTCATATAATATATTTAATCAATTGTAGTTGAAATAGAATTACAATAATACCAGCCCTGTATTAAACTGTCCCACTGCTGGGCACGGGTCTCTTCTCTGTGTGAGAAGGGTTAGGCCATAGTCCACCACGCTGGCCCAGTGCGGGTTGGCAGACTTCACATATCTTCGAAAACATTATGTAGAACTCTCAGACATGCAGGTTTCCTCACGATGTTTTCCTTCACCGTTAAAGCAAGCGATAATTGACTATTAATACGCACATAACTTCGAAAAGTCAGAGATGCGCGCCTTGGGTTCGAACTCGAGACCTCTGCGTAGCAGTCCAACTGTTTCTCACTAGGCTATCGCTGCTATATAAGAATTGTTCAATTTCTACCTTCTTTTTCTATTCAGACAGCCGAATAATCAGCTATTCTGTATTTGGAATTGATGACAAAAATAATTAGAATATCAATTAGCAACAAAGACAATTATAAAGTAAATTTAATCAAACATGAAATAATTATAGTTACACAACATGAACTAGTCAACATTATCTTCAAATATATCTTATCTTATCTTATGTGGGTGCCAGTCAGTGCAGACCGGCGACACTTCGACCCAGTGGAATCTTTTGTGTCGACACTCTCCCAATAACGACTACCATAGATGTTCATGGCAGCCGGGACCAACGGCTTAACGTGCTCACCGAGGCACGGAGCAGACGATAATTGTCAATCAATACGCACATAATGTCGAAAAGTCATATAACTTCCGAAAGTCAGAGGTGCGCGACGTGGGTTCGAACCCGAGACCGTCTGCATTGCAGTCTGTTGGTCTCCCCACTGAGTTATCGCTGCTCATATCTTCAAATATATCTTTAAATAGCTAGTATAAATAAAGAGCTCGTCTCTTTATTAACTACCGATAAAAAATTAAGACAGCTGATACCAAGCACCCTAACCTACACCCTACAATGATTAATAAAATCCTTGACAGCCAAAGCCAATGAACTTTATGTTTCGTTTGATCAATAGCCGCTGCGTAGAAGACCCTATCAATATTCAACAGCAGAAGACAACATCCAAAAAACGTAGCGAATATCTAAAGACAAGAGTTTGTAAGGCTTGTCGCCTTTCCACCCCGTGTGTCGCTCACCCAGTCTGCCACCCCGTCTCTCCCCCTTGCCTCCCTAAATTACCTGCTTCACGTCTGAAAAGGGATTTTTCACAGTAAATTTAAATGATTTGATAAAGTTCCGGCGACGCCTTTTACTTGAACTTTCATATTAGCTCCGTCTAAGTGTGCTTGACGGGAGACCTGGTTGTTTCTTTTTGCTTTTCTGTATTTAATTGGAAAAACGAGTTGGTTCGGGTTTGTGTGAACTGATGAGGCGTTCACAGGTAGTTATGTTTGCTCGGTGAGTGTAACTAATCACTGAGATCGTGCATTGATGTTTTAAATTGATTCGAATCACATACATTGCAATAATGACGTGAATCCCCTCCTAAATCCTAACTAATATTATAAATGCGAAAATGAGTTTGTTTATTTGTTACGCTTTCACGCCTTAAGTACTCAACCGATCAACATGAAATTTTGCATACACGTTGTCAGGGGTACAGAATAGGACATAGGGTATCATCATCTAGAAAAAAGAACTGTTGCAAACCTTTTTTTTGGTACCCAGGAAAAATGCTTGATGCACTATCCGCCGGCTAGGGGACGGCACCGGCGGGGCGTGTGGGACTCCCTATTTTGGTATACCCACTAAAAAACCTGGGGTGTTCCCTCTCTCACCCAATGGAGGGGCCTGTTGGGAGCTCTTAAAAGAATTGAGTCATCCATAGCAGGCCCCCCAACTATTGCAAACCTTTTTTTTTTTGGTAACCAGGAAAAATGCTTGATGCACTATCCGCCGGCTAGGGGACGGTACCGGCGGGGCGTGTGGGACTCCCCATTCTGGTATACCCACTAAAAAACCTGGGGTGTTCCCTCTCTCACCCAATGGAGGGGCCTGTTGGGAGCTCTTAAAAGAATTGAGTCATCCATAGCAGGCCCCCCCGTGTGGGTGCGGGCCGGGTCGAACGGACCCGACCACCTCTCGTCCCCAGGGGAGAGCCTCACAACTATTGCAAACCTTTTTTTTTTTTTTTTTTTGGTACCCAGGAAAAATGCTTGATGCACTACCCGCCGGCTAGGGGACGGCACCGGCGGGGCGTGTCGGACTCCCCAGCAAGAGAAAAAGGCTGGTATACCCACTAAAAAACCTGGGGTGTTCCCTCTCTCATCCAATGGGGGGGCCTGTTGGGAGCTCTTAAAAGAATTGAGTCATCCATAGCAGGCCCCCCCGTGTGGGTGCGGGCCGGGTCATTTTTTTTTAGGACCCGACCCCCTCTTGTCCCCAGGGGAGAGCTTCGCCGCACTCCCCTTTCAGCGTTGGAAGGCGCGCGGGAACACCGCGCGCGCCCTCTCGGGGTTCTTAGTTTACGGGTGGCAGGCCCCCCTGAGGCCTTGCCACCCGGAACCCTTAAGTGGGGGGCAGGAGAGCGACATAAGCGCGTCTCCTGCGCCCCCTCCTCCGGCGGCGGACTTCCGGGGCGTAAGGATCTTCCTCACGCCCTCGTTCCGCCGCCTCCTTCTGCGAGATGACAGACTCGCAGAAGGACCTCATTGCGCCCCAGCACCTGTCGTCGCCGACCATCTTGGATACGACGGTCGGCAACGAGAGGTCGGGGCCAATCACAGCGACCAGGGCACAGCGCTCCGCGGCCCACGCCGGGCACTCCTCCAGCGTGTGCTGCGCCGTGTCCCGGTCACACTCCTCACAATGGTGACACCTGGTTGTCGGCTCCCTACCGGCTATCTTGCAGAGGTACTCTCCGAAACAACCGTGTCCGGAGAGCACCTGAGTAAGCCGGTAGGTGAGCGGTCCGCGCCGTCTGTCCGTCCACTGTCTTAGTACCGGACGGACAGCCTCGACGGTCCTCACCCCGTAGCGGGGCTGGGCCAGTCTTCTTTCCCACTTCGCCTCGAGGACCAGTCGAGCCTGGGACCTTCGCGTCTCCACCGCCCTGTGCGTGGGTTCCTCACCCTGGAGCCGGAGGCCAGCGCGCCAGTAATACACTGACGCTTGGACCTCCGCCTCCAAATCCCAGGGCGGCGATGCCGCCAAAACGCACGCCGCCTCAAAGGAGACGGTGCGGTACGCCCGTGACACCCTGATCGCCATCGCCCTCTGAGGTCTCCTGAGGAGGGCGATATTTTGGCGACCAAGGGCGCCAGCCCAGATGGGCGCTCCATATAGGGCCATCGACCGCACCACCCCCAAATAGAGGCGGCGGCAGACGACACTCGGCCCCCCGATATTCGGCAGCAGAGAGTTAAGCGCTCCCGCTGCCGCCATCAGGCGGGGGGCCAGGCGGCTAAAATGGACGCGAAAGTTCCAGCGGCCGTCGAGGTGGAGCCCCAAGTATTTCATGCTCGGCTCCACCCCGATGCGGACCCCTCCAACGATGATGTGGGCATCAGGAGGCGGCGCTCGCCGAGGCCCGTGAAATAAAAGGGCCTCGGACTTTTCCAGCGCCACCTCCAGTCCCAACATCCTAATCCTGCCGACAACCAGGGCCACTCCAGCCGTGGCAAGACGGGCAGCTGCCCCGTAATCCTCTCCCCGGGCCGTAACCAGCGTATCGTCGGCGTAGCAGGTAACGCCGACGCCCGGGGGCAGGGCGCCCCGCAGCACCCAGTCGTAGCCGATGTTCCACAGTATCGGACCCAGAACCGAACCCTGTGGAACACCGCACGACATCTCCCTCCGGAAGGTCTCTCCGTTCCGCCCCACACAAAACACACTCCTCTGGTGCAGGTAGTCCCCGACTATTCGGCGTAGATAGGGAGGCACCCCATGAAATCGGAGCGCCTCCCTAATAGTCGCCCACGGCAGGGTGTTAAAAGCGTTGGCGATGTCCAAGGACACCGCCAATACCACCCCGCGCGAGGCGACCGTCTCTTCCGAGAGGGCCTTGACGCTGCTGATAGCGTCAATCGTCGATCGGCCCTCCCGGAATCCGAACTGGTGTTCGGATAAGTCGGGACCCACCCGCACCAGGTGCTTGGAGAGGCGGGCAACGACTACGCGCTCAAAGAGCTTGCCCACCTCATCCAACAGCACTATGGGGCGGTACGCGGAGGGAGAATCCGCGGGGCGGCCCTCCTTTCTCAGGAGGACCAGCTTGCCCGTCTTCCACCTGGAAGGGAACCGTCCCGACTCCAAACAGGCGCTGAACAGCCTGAGGAGCCGGTCCCCTAGGGCGTCGAAGGCCAAAACCCAGGCGCGGCCAGGAATTCCGTCCGGCCCCGGGGCGGTGTTCTTGCCCCGAAGCCGCATCACTGCCGCGCCGAGCTCCGCCATTGTAATTTCTGGCGCCCCGGCATCGGCACCGCCCTCCTCAAATTCGGGTGGTGCCATTACGGGAGGCGTGTGCTCCGCCCTCGAAGGAAAGAGAGCGGAGATCACACCCTCCAATTGCCGGGGCTGGAGACTCTCGGTGACCGGCGGGGCCCAGGGGCGCAACTTGCCCCTGACCGTCTTGTATGGACGGCCCCACGGATCTGCCTCGAGAGTCCCCAGGAACTCTTCCCATCTTTGGGTTTTGGCCTCGCTGATGGCGGACTGCAGGGCGTACTTCCGCTGTTTGTACGCGTCCCGCAGCCGTGCCTCCACGGTCGGGTCACGGTACCGCCTGCGTCGGCGGTACCTAGTGTACTGGCGACGCGCCGCAATGCACGCGGCGCGTTTCCGGCTGATGTCGTCAGACCACCAGTACACCTGACGCCTCGGAGGCTGAGCACTGGCCCGGGGCATTGACGCGTCGCAAATCTGCGTCATTGCGCCCCGGAACCACTCCGCTTCTTGCTCAACCTCCACAGGCCCTTGAACCATCGGGGTCCAGGCCTGCACGATGGAGGCTTCCACCAGCACGTCTGCATCGAGACGTTTCAACGCCCATCGTGGGGACGACGGGGTGTGCACTCTCCTCGGGCGATCGTCCGGGATCGCTGGCGAGGCGGAGATGTCGAACCGCACGTAACGGTGGTCCGACAGAGACTCCGCCTCGACCAGCACTTGCCAGTCCCGGACGCGGCGCGCTACGGCAGGGCTAGCGAACGAGATGTCCACAATGGACTCGCCCTGCCAGCGCACGCATGTGGCGACCGACCCCCGATTAAGAACGACGAGGCCGGTCGCAATCGCCCACTCCTCCAGCGCGTCGCCGCGAGCGTCAGTGACAGGGGATCCCCAAGCCGTTGATTTGGCATTGAAGTCCCCCGCCACCACGACCGGACGCGATGGGTACCGATTAATCACGGCCCCCACCGCGCCCAAAAATCGCTCAAACTCGGCGAGGCGCCGGTTCGGAGAAAAGTACACCCCGATCAGGACGGTTCCCTCCCAATCAACACATATATACCCCTCGCCCCTGTCTGTCATCACCAGGAGCGAGGGACCAGACGAAACGATGGCCGCCAAGCCCCCGAGGTCCCCAAACCAGTTGTGACGGCTGGGGACGCAGTAAGGCTCGGCGACCACGGCGATGTCTATTGACCACTCCGCCATGTGCTGCAGCAAAATATCCTGCGCCCTGGCGGAGCGGCCAACGTTCGCCTGTAGGAGGCGATGGGCCATAATTAATTATGTGTCCATCGCCGTCCCACTGCTCCCTGCTTGGGGAGGGGCCGGGGCGGCCGGAGTCCCGGCGACCGCCCCTCTGGCCCTGCGTCTTTTTGGAGGGGAGCAAGATTTGCTCCCCATCCGGTGCTCCGCTGGCCTTCCTGCAGCCGAGCAGATGCTGCAGGAAGATTTTGCAGCGGAGCAGGCGGCGGCCTTGTGGCCGGGCTGGCCGCAGCGGTAGCAAAGGTCGCTGCGGTCAGTTTCAGCGGTGCATTGCTGCCTCACATGCCCCGGTTCGAGGCAGCGGTAGCACCGCCTAGGCCTCGGCTCCAGAAGGTTAACCTGAGCCGAGACCATCCCGACCAGCAAACGGCCGGCCGCCACCTTCTTCGCCGCGGCGATGGGGCAGCGCACCACCACCGTGCACAAACCACTTTCGCCGCGGCGCATCTCCCCCACTCTGACCTGAGCCTGAGGGCAGGCTCCGGCTTGTGCCACCGCAGCGGCGACATCCTCGGAGGAGGCCGAGTCGTCCAGCCCGGCTATTCGCATTTCTGCGGACTTCACCGGGCGGGAGACCCTGACCTCCTCAGGCGTAAACAGGGACCGTAACGTAGCTGCTACCCTGTCCGCCTTGTCGCCGGAGGTGGCACCTGGGACCTCAAGTATTCTGGCCCCAGTGGCGGCAACCTTGAATAGAACGCCTCCAGCAAGGCCCATCTCGGCGAGGTTGCCTTTCATGGCCTGAGTGGCCCGCTGGAGGACGCTCGCGTAGCTCACGCCTTGCCGGAGCCCCTCCTCCGTCAGCTCCACCACGACGGCGGTGGAGCGCGGGGGCCGCAGGTCGGCCGGGCGGGGGCCCTTTTTCTTATTTAGGACCGGGGTAGCCCGGGAGGCCTTCTTCTTCTTCTTCTTCCTCTTCTTCTTGGTGACCTCCGTCCACGGCTGTTCAGCCGAGGTAGAGGCCACCGGGGCGGGTCGGAGCTGTGGGACAGGGCGCGGTGGCGTCACAGTGACGATCGCCTTCCCCTTGCCCTTCCCTTTCCCTTTCCCCTTGGAAGAGGAAGCCGGGACCGACGGTGTGGGGGCAGATATTTCCCTTGTCAGCGGTTGGCTGGAGGGCGCCGGGGCAGCCGGTGTGCCCCCGACCATTCGGGGACGGCCCCCGAGCGGAGGGCCTTGTGTCGGCACGGGCGCGAGGCCATAGTTGGCCAGGCACGCCTCCACAACGTTACGCGCCTGAGCCACCGTGGCCCGCATCAAATCCTCCGCCCAGGCGGGACGCCGGTCCTCCGCGGGAGTGACGGGCTGCGACGTGTGCCGCAAGAGGGGCGGGAACTCCTCCCGCGGCCTCCTGGCAGGTGCCCTGGCAGCGGCCGAGGGCGCCTTTGCGGCGACGGCCCGAGCAGCAGTGGCAGCGGCCGCCTTCATGGCCGTCATCTCCGCTCGGAGCTCCGCCAGCTGCCTATGCAGCCCCTCATTCTCTGACCTCCAGCGCCTCTGGAGGTCAGAAGAGGTCTGCCCCCACATGTGCAAGAAGGCCTCCCTCATGTCCTGCGTTGCGGTTTTAAGGTCCCGCACGAACCCCCCCTTTAGATTCCCGGACCGGGCCGCCACCCTCAGGACGGTCTCGGCTCCAGCCTCGAACCGTTGCCTTAGGTCGGCAACCGAGTCCCCTCCAGAGGGGGTCGCATCCGGGACCCCAGCCCTCTTCAGGAAGTCTTCTCGCGTCAGGAGCTTCCTCGCGGAGGGAGGCGGCATCGGGGAACCAGCCCTTCCTCTACAGGGCGTCCCCTCCACTATCTCCACCTCCGTGTCCGAGCCTGAATCGGACGGTACGTTGTGCGACTCTATCCCCTCCCCCCGTATTGGGCCGGATGGGGGTCCATGCTGGACCGATCCACCCGCCCCAAAACCACCCGACTGGGCAGGACGCCTACGCTCCCCACCCCGGCCTTGCGGCCCCCACTGGTGATTTTTTAAAGAGGTTTTCTTCCTCTATCCCCCCCGTCTCAAATCCACGTGTCCTCTGCTAATCAGAGGAACACGTGGAGAGACCCCCAAACGCGGCCCTCGCGGGCCGATAACCCCGAGACAAGATGCCTCGGGTTCCCTACGCGCGTGCCAGAGTATTAGCCACGAGTAATAATGCCCCCGAAAGGACATGATTACCCGTGTTGCCCGGGGTGTACCGGCCCAACGTCTGCCGTTCCCATCCACGGAAAATGTGGAAAGGACTAGCAACCGTCAGGCACACTAGGAGGTTCTCTCTGGCCACACACCCCAACTATTGCAAACCTAACCTAACCTAATTTACATTTACGCGAGCGAAGCCGCGGGCGAAAACTAGTAATTAATATTCTAGCTTAACTGGAGTAGTTAATAAGAATACCATCCTAAATCCTAACTTAATATTATAAAAGCGAAAATGAGTTTGTTTGTTTGTTACCTTTTCACGCCTAAACCACTGAACCGATCATCCTGAAATTTTGCATATACGTTGTCAGGTATACAGAAACGGACATAGGCTACGTTTCATCTCGAAAAAAATTACTGTTCCCGAGGAAAATAACTTTCTTATTATAATAGATGGCGCCACGTGTCTTTCGAATCATGATTGAATTACATTATTACAAGCAGTGTACAACCCGAATTGATTGTTAAATTCTAAATTAACGCGAGCAAAGCCGCGGGCAAAAGCTAGTAATATTATAAATGTGAAAGTTTCTGAAGATGGATAGATAGATGTTTGTTACTCTTACACGCAAAAAAATAAAGTTTAAAAATCTATAACCCGACTACGTTATTTTCTTGTTTCGTCCTTTTAAGAACCCTATTTTACGTAGTAGGGTTATAGTTTTTTAAACTTTATTTTTTTATTTAATTCTTTTTGTAAAATTTATATAGCCTATGTCACCCAGACCATTATAACGAATCTATTGACACCTCGTTCATTAAAATCGGTTCAGTAATTTAGGCGCTACGGTGGAACATACATACACAGATTGCCAAAATCATTACCCTTCCATCTGGCTTCGCCGTAATCGGGTAAAAACTACTGAACGGTTTTTGATCTATCTTTACAGTATTATTATTAATACATAAAAATAACATATAGGCTACTAAAAATCTATTTTAACATAAATCTACATTAACGCGTGCTAAGCCGCGGGAAAAATCTAGTCATTTATAAACCAAATTGCTAGTAATCTTTAAAATGTAAAATTACCCGTGCTTATTTTTTGGACTGCCCTTCTAGACTTAGTGGCCATAGCTACTAAAACTACCATAGTCATGTGACAACTATTGGCTATCACATAATTTTCCCGTGAGGGCCTCGAACACACAACAATCAGCGCATTGGCAGTAAACGAGTGAGAAACGGCAATGAATTACCGCAAATCTTAGAGTTCGAAAAAATAGTTCAAGTAATATGCAAAGGTCACGTAATACCACGTGACCTTGAGGTCAGAGTTCAAAGGTCATAGTCATTTCGGAGTATATCGTCTATGCTGAGTCGAATGGTGTTGACCGCGAGTCTCTAGCTCTTACAGTTATTGAGTTGAAAGTTGTATAACAGACAGTCGGACGGACAAAGCTGTTCTATAAGAGATTCCTCGAACTCTAATTTTTCGAATTCTAAAAACTCAAATCATTACGCAATCAGTGACCTCATTATATTATGTAAACACAATTATATGTTTTATAAGTAAGTAAAATAAAATATTCGTATATTAATTATTTACTCCAATACTTTTATAAACAATATTTAATTTGTACAGAGAAGCCAATCTATAATATCAAAGGCGTCTCTCAAATTGAACAACAAACGTAAACAGAACAGTTCGTTTTGTTATTGAGTCTCCGATTCCAAGTTGTACGGAGAATATTTCAGTGAGCTGGAATGCTTCGTGATGTTTTTGTTTGTTTCTTACTAACAATATATAGAAAATATGATTATCTTTTCTATATATCGATATTAAGATAGCATCTATACAAATAAATAAAATTGAAGTGTCTGTTTGTAATGTCAAAATAACAGCTTTTTATCTAATGCATATGAAAGTATACAAGGTACCTATACGAATACATCTTTTTTTAAATTTTTTGTCTATCTGTCTGTGTGTTTGTTCCGGCTAATCTCCGAAACGGCTGAACCGATTTTGACGGGACTTTCACTGGCAGATAGCTGATGTTATAAGGAATAACTTAGGCTACATTGATTTTAGAAAAAAATAGGGTTCCGCGGAGACAAACACTTTTTAGTTAAAATCTACGCGGTCGAAGTCGCGGGTAACAGCTAGTTTTATATATAACTAGATTTTGTCCGCGTCTTCGCTTGTATACATGTAGGTTAGGTTAGTAACAGTACTTTTTTCTGGATCAAAGGATTTTATGTCCTTTTAAAACTGATGAGCATGCTTCAAGAATGTAACGAAGGTAAATAAAGGGATAGAGATATGCTGGGAGCTAGGAGCGTAACATCTTGAAATCCATAGTCTCCGACTACCTGAACAAATATAGAGAGAGTTAAAAACATATCTGTCGAAGTCTTTAAACATATTCAGGCATCCTAACTAATATTATGAATGCGAATGTCAGTTTGTTTGTTTGTTACGCTTTCACGCCTTAACTACTCGACCGATCATCATAAAATGTTGTATACAGACTGTTAGGGGTACAGAAAAAGACATAGAGTACCTTTCATCCAGGAAAAAGCACTTTACTAACTTAACCTACATTTACGCAAGCGAAGCCGTGGACAAAATCTATAATTATATAATAATAATAATATCAGCCCTGTTTGTAAACTGTCCCACTGCTGGGCACGGGCCTCTACTCAGTGTGAGAAGGGTTAGGCCATAGTCCAACACGCTGGCCTAGTGCGGATAGGCAGACTATATACTTTATATAAAATCATTTAATGATATCAACATAAAAGAAGTCGGTTAAAAAGAGATTGGGTCCCAAAATTGAAATGTAACACCTACACAAAAATTGGTTGTCGATACAACCGCGGGAACGAACAGCTGATAATGCCTTCGTAATAAAGCCCGAACAACCCTTAGCTACCCCTGACAGCTACCCCGCCGCGGGCCATCATCCCTTACTTCGGATCATACTATCTACTTGGGTGGAAAGATAAGCCTGTATGGTTTGCACATCGTTTCGGCTAATTTAAATTAGATGTAGATATTGAAATAGGTGTGTACTGCCTCGGTGGTGCAAAGATTGTGAATGCGATTGCTATGTGTCTAAGTGTGATGTCTCTGGTTCGAATTTTAGGTCAGGCAAAGTTTTATTCGATTTTCCTGTAAAAAATTAGTAGCTCAGAGACTGGGTGTCTGTCAGTCAGCAAAAGGCTCACCCCCTATTGTGTACTGATCCTTTGAAACATGTTATTAATTAATTAACATATTTATATTGTTTGTCTGTGCATTTGTGTACTCTAATCTCTACAATAACCAATTTGTATACGGTTTCCAGTAAAGATTTGACTGTTTGTTTAATTTAAATCAATTCACTAATCCAATAAATGTAAATTATAAACGAAGGAAAAGAAATGATCATGTAGCAGGACTTGAATCTGCGATCTCGACAAATTATATCTTCGCTTTATGTTCTAAGCTATTCATAACCTTATGTCAGATATTGAAAGCTTGCTTCTGTGTAAGCCTCCACTTACATATTATACTTACAGAAAATCATAACAACCAACCGCTACCATTGGAGTATCATCATCATCATCATCATCATCATCTCAGCCAAAAGACGTCCACTGCTGGACATAAACCTCCCCCAAGGTTTTCCACACAGACCGGTCTTGGGCCACCCGCATCCAACCGCGACCTTCGCCAGGTCGTCGGTCGTGTAGTATCATAATTACACAAAAAGCGAAAGAAAATGTCTGGTATATTTTATTAACCGTTTGATTTGAGCTGTCATATACAAATTATATTTGTTTACAATACTAGAACCCAAAGGCCAATAAAGCACTTTTTTTTAGGGGACTTTTGCACATTGTGCACATCAGTTCCAACGTACCCTAATTACATTTTTGGGTAAACATTTTACAAATATTATTTATTTGAAAGTAACAAATAAACATTTACTGTGGAATCATCAGCCTAAACAGATTCTTTGCTGCTTCGGAATTAGGTTGAGTTAAGATGCTGTTAAAGCTGCCAATATCGAACCTATTTAAGCCAAAATCCCTCATATGTATTCTCATAGACTCATACCGAACACACTCCATCAACAAATGATATATATCCTCATATACACCACAATCCTCACAGTTAGGTGAAACGGTCTTTCTCATCAATAAAGTACTTACTAATCAACGAAAAGATAAAAGCCCAGCCATATTCTATTATAAACGAACAAACAAAACTGAAATTTCGACGATAAAGCTTTGTGACCGGTATAATCTATTATAATCCGTTCAGCAATAAAGTTATTAACTTGTTTGCGTTTATAAACAAGACAATGGGAAAAAACAAACAATTTTAACTAGATATCAAAGTTTCTGACAAATTAATTTATATCGGATCCTATTACCTGGCTTGATGGAGTTGTAAAGGATTTAATATTTCAGATGTGGTACAAGAGGAGAGATATCAGCTTTTGTGTTCGAAACACGCGGCCTTAATCATGCTTTTATTCGGAAAGGTTTATTACAACTACATCACGCTATCTATGTTTTAGGTTTCGCGTATTATATATTTTTTTTTTTATATAACTCTCGTGGCAAACAGTCATACGGCCCACCTGATGGTAAGTGGTCATCGTAGCCTATGGACGCCTGCAACACCAGAGGCATCACTTGCGCGTTGCCGACCCTTTAGGAAAGGAAGTGGGAAGGAGAAGGAGCGGAAAGGGGGCAAGGGTGTGATTGGGCCTCCGGCACTCTCACTCACCGAACGAAACACAACAGTAGGAATACTGGTATTTCATGTCGATATTCTGTGAGAGAAAGAGGTGTCCTTTCCCGGTCGAACCGGCCCATTCATGCTGAAATCAGCGAGGCTCTACTACTATTACCATATAATATATTAGAAGCAATATAATTGCGTATGCCAGATATTTTGCTGTCTAATGGAAAATCTCTAATTCTGTTCACCGCTTATCATCAGCATGTTAAGCGGTAGCGACTCTTCAGGATAATGATGGCACTACCATCATAGGCAATAATGATACTACCATCAAACCAACCAGTATAGGTTAGATATAAAATCAGATAGAAAATATTTTTGAATTAAAAAGACAACTCCTGCACTAGGTATAATTATTGTGACGCGGGGAACTACAAACATTCAAACAACCAGACCCGAAAAATACCCAGACTCGGAAAAATTTTTTTTTGATCACGCAACTTATTATCCCGTAAGGATCGAACCAATGACATGACGGCGAAGTGGCAGTGACGAAGTTAAGTCGAAGCAGCACACTGGTGGTCAGGCACAGCAGGTTTTCAATTATGTCTAGTATTTTAAGACTTGACAGATTACTAATAAAACACTCCTAGTGAAAAACGTCATCAGTTTTAATCGGTAGTTGCCATAATAATTATTGTAGGGGCTTTTACAATATGTGTACAATACATTGTTTGATATTGAAAAAAAAATTATAACATAATATGAATATACTATGTGATGAATCAACACTGCTGTCAATGGCAATAATGAGTAAATATGTTTGAACCCAGACTTAATGAAATAAACATGTCTGTCTCGGGAGTCCGAGCATTGGCTAAAAGATTAAATAGCGATAACGTATATCAAACCACGCCGCCATCGGTTCAGTTCAGCATATTTATTAAGTAATCTGGTTTTCACTACTGAAACAATAATATTATGGTATTGTCTTTTATGCGATTGTCACATTTATAAATATAATAAAATTCTAACTTGTTGATAACTCTACATCTACTACTAAATTTTTTTAAGTTATTCCTAAGTTATTTAAGAAAAATGATGAGGGAGGTCTTTCTTAAAGCTATAGAAACTAAAACAATTATTTTTTAAATTCTTGTCTGTCTGTTTTATTTGTATGCGCATTAAGGAAAAGCTACTGCATACAATTTTATGAGATTTTCACAGTTATATTGTTGTAGGTCTAACTTAAAATCTGATGCGTGTTTCATCTTAATAGAAATCAAGTACCTATAAGGAAGGAAAATATAGATCTTCTTCCAAATTCCATAAGTACGGAGTCACAGGCAAAAGCTAGTTAGAACTAAATGTAGCGCAGTAAGTTTAATGCCCAATCAATGCAAGCACAACTGTCTTTTTCTTCCTGTTAATCCTACAGGGTGGCTTTTTGAGTCCAAACACCGCCCCTGCTCTTCTATATTCGCTGCCTTTACATTTTGTAATCTCATTTATTGATGCAAACGGGTCCACCGAAATAATAAAGGAAATGTCCAATTTACCGTGTTTGAGATAATTTTATACAAACACAAAATTTTCCTTAAGTTGGTTTAGACTGCGTTTCAAATAAAACGGGAATCGAATGAGGGAACGGTTACGTGCCTGTTTATTTAATTGTCGCGTTAACCTAATAGCCTAGTTGGTTGATCATTGGACAGCCACGCAGTGGCCTCGAGTTTGATCCCCAGAGACTACAGACTTTTTTTTCATTGTAAAACAAATCAATATTTATTTCCAAGAACATGATATAAACAGGTTTTATAGTAGTTGTCGAAGCTATGTGCGTATTGAACAGTTAATTATATATCACTCTCTTTGACTGTGAATGAAAACATCGCGAAGAAACCTGCATGTCTAATAGTTCTCCATGCTGTTCTCAATGATATGTGAAGTCTGATAGACTTGTCTATTAATGAATGATAAATTTTGACATTACTTTAGATTATTAGTTTTTGACATTACTTACGCTTATTGGACATTTGATTTATTTTTTTAATTTTAATCTCTTACCTAAATGTTTGTATGCCTATTCAAGGTAGATTGTATAAGAATCATAAAAAATTTTAAAATCTATATTTCATGTACCTACAATCAATGCAAATAAAATTTATTCTATTCTATTCTATTCTGAACATTAATACTCAAGTTAATACATAGACAAGTCTATATGTACCTACTGTGTTATAATTTATTAATATCAAAACCGTTGTACAGATTGTGATAAAACTCGACCGGGTAGACTTTGAACTGATGTAACATATATACCTAATAATTTTATATTACGGCATATATTTATTCTGGTTGAAAAATACAAATATAGACGGCGCTGTTGTAATTTTTTTATTACCATATCAAACATATATAGGTACGTACGGAGCCTAGGGCGAGAACAAATATTCAGTTGTCTCGATGGCGTGGTGGTAGTGAATGCGACTACTCTGCATGAGGTCTTGAGTTTAATTCCCGAGTCGGGCAATGCTTTATTGGGTGCTTTTTTACTGATTTTCAGTAGCAATGCGGCGTCGGCGTCTAAAACCGAGCCCATATACGGCTATAGGCTCGCCCGCTATAAGGTAGTATTGTTAGGAATCAGATGTGAAACAGCTTAAAAAAATAACAGATGCACTTTCACCTTTAAATAATCATTGAATTGTTCAAGAAATGCATTAACAAATAAAGTAAGAGGTAATTGATATCACTCAACAGCGACCACACAGCACGTCCGTTCCGTCCGCCGCTCAATGTCAAAGTGAGCCATTGCGCGCCGAGCACGCTTTTATAACACGCTCGATCGGACGATTCGTGACGTTACTTGTTTACGTCGCATTCCGCAACCAACAGTATATCATATGCACTTTAAACTGTCTGACAAACCCGTGGTAAACACGAGCTCGATCAAACATACTACAAAGGGATAAACTAGTTCTAAACTAATAATAATGTTACTTCATGTTTAATGTTTGTTGTTATGGAGTTTAGTGAATAAATATCACTTTAATTTTCCCTGTTATGGATTTTATCATAATGATAACAACTGCTTAAAAGTTTGATCCGAAATAAAGCTTTATACAACTTGCTATAGGATTATTTGTATGTCTACTTTCGTAGTACATTAACTCTAGATAGCTTTAGAGTACGGCTTAATTTAGGAACAGTACATTTTTAAGTAAAGGTAACCTAAGTCTCTGTACCCCTGGTCGAATAGTTAAGGCGCGAAAGCATAATAAACAAAAAACATATTATACGAGTAGTTGTTCTGTGGTAACAAACAAAGAAACTCACATTTACTTTTTAATACTAGTTAGATTAAACGGCTTAGTAGTCGTTTCGCACGAGTCGTGCAAGAAGACACTTTTCTAAAATAATAATTATTTTGTAGTCGTTTCGCACACATGAAATATATTTTCGTGCGAATCGTTCCCGTCTGAAAAGGCAGGTGTCGTTTCAAAAAAATTTAGTGCAGTGTGTCCAAAACGTTCCAGCTCAGCTTTTGCTACGGATGACCGCAAGATTGCTCAAGAGTTTGCTCTAACACAAGTGCTCTCTCCATTATCTAACTGTCATAGTCTAATGGGACCACAACATAATACGACCAAAGACAAAATCAGGAATAGAACCCGTAACGGCGATATGTGCTCTTTGAGGAATGAAGTGTGCAACACCGCCAGATTCTTAACTCCGGGCGGCCATAAAGAATATCTTGAAAGGAAGACCCTAGATCTCTTGCAAGGTATACGCATTTTTGCTAACAAGGTAGTTTGCAATAGAAGGTCTTTGAACCTGAGCTATAAGTTTATAGCCACTATACTATACAGGACAGTAAATTTTTCTCCTGGGCCTTGCGTTCTAACAAAGAAGAAGCGTGAGAGAAACAGACAGTACTAATGTTCCATATAATCGCTACCTGTCACAGCTTGCGCTATCCCACTCTCTCAGAATTTTAAGTTCCTCCTAACTAATTTACGTGACGACTTGACGAGATGGGATTAATTGAATCTCGTCCCCGCAATACAGTTACGGCAGGTTAAGAGATATTAAGGCCATCTCGGCCAGAGATATAATGTTAAACCCTGCTTCATAATTGTTCTGGGTTTTGTTTATTGTTTTAAAGGATGTTATTTTATTCTATTTATTTTAATATAATCTTATATAGTAGGCAGGTCTATAAATATTAAAACAATGAACTATGTCCTCGGTAATTCAGTGGTTCTGTTTGCGGCTAGTTGTGAGGTTCTGGGATTGATTCGACAACAAGTCAAACATTTGTGTGCATGAACATGTTTGTCTTGGTCTGGGTGTTTCTATGTATAATATGTATGTATTTACAAAAAAATATGTATATTTTTATCTTTATCCATTATCTAGTACCCATAGTACAAGCTCTGCTTAGTTTGGGCTAGATGGTGTTGTGTGTATGTGATAGAATATTACTGATTGTCGAGCCAGGTAAAAGTTATTAAAACTTTCGCCACCTATGTCAAAACCAGCATGGTCCAAAAATGTGTTTGTTGAACGGCTAAGGCTTGCCAGGTATTAAGCTTAAACAGTAGTTGACGATATATGGGTTCACATTTCGGCCTATTCCTTCGCAAAGATGTTCGTGCGCTTGTGTGTTGACGACTGTTAGAAGTTGGATTCCCAAGTCGGCTAAATTGTTACTGGGATTTTTATTAGGAAATTACGAGTATTAACTAGCGTTGAGAAGCATATGTGGTGTGACTCTGAAAGATAGAATAAGAAATAGTGTGATTAGAGAGAGATGCGGCATGAAAGTGGATATAGTTACAAGAATAGAAAAGGGTATGTTAAGCTGATTTGGACATGTAGAAAGAATGGACGAGGAAAGACTGACTAAGAAAGTTTATAAGGCTAGTGTGAATGGAACAGTCGCAAGAGGAAGACCTAGGCGAACGTTTCTCGATCAGATCGGAGGCGTTCTCGACAAAGGCCAGGTTAACAGCTCCTTGAACCGACAGACGTGTATGAGGAATGTGATGAAATTGAATGAAGCCAGAGAAGTGTGTCAGGATCGCAGCAAATGGAAATCCGTAGTCTCTGCCTACCCCTCTGGGAAACAGGCGTGAATCTATGTATGTATGTATGTAACTATATATAAATAATATTTATTTTAGACAAAAGAAACATTATACCGCCTCGTATTACTTGGAACTACAACATAACATTTCTGCTCAGTCTGTCTACTCTTTGAGTCTATATACAATAAAGAAGTAAATAATAACGCCGAAAATCTTATTTCCATCCTGAACGACCTTATTACAAGTTGAATTACTTTTTTCCGTTACTCCAGACAATTCATCATGCCGTAATGTTAGCTTGAAGGCAGATATTAATTATAGTTGGTGTAGAGCTAGACGCAGCCGGGTATAGTTACAAATATTTCATTAACGTTTGTTTAACTTGGACGGGCATGGTCGTGGCAGGCCATTTGTGGGGTAGGCATTTAGTGATTACTGAAGAGATTCCGTAGGATATAACATAGTGCACCATACGTACTACTACTAGTCATTTGACCTGTTGAGTGGCTACGGGCGGCGGCCTTGCGGTAGCCAGATAGCCAGACACAAATTTTCAATGATATCTAGCAATTTAATATAATACTAGCGGTCGCCTAGTGCTCGAAATTCGACCAACTGATATAGGTATATTATGTCATATCATTATACTCGTATATTGATATATGTAACCATAGTTACGCGCTTCGACTGCGTGTGTCAAATGCATGGTTGTGTGCGTGTAGTATTTTTTCATTAATTTAATGTATTTATTATACATATTTTATTAGCATTCGTCACTTCTTCTCTGTATAAACTATAAGTGTGCGTAATTTCATACTCCTCCGTCCGCCCAATTTTCGTAAAAAGGGATCCAAAGTTTTCGCTTCACGTATTAATATATAGATATAACCTAATGATGATAGATATCTAATTGTACAATGTCTTAAATATAAAAATGCGAACTTGGGAGGGCGTTGGTGTCTGTCACTCAGTCTATACTAGTTCAGACACCATGGTATACTCTATCTTTAAATTGTGAATTAAATATTATGTACATTTTTTATTTATTTGAGATAGATTAACTGTGCTATGTTTTATGTGCAAATAAAGTTTTTATTATTATTATTATAGACCTCTGGCAGTCCAATGGTCTCACAGTTGGACTGCCACGCAGAGGTCTCGAGTTCGATCCCAAGGCGAGCTTTTCGAAGTTATGTGCGTATTGAATAGTTAATTATCGCTCGCTTTAACGGTGAAGGTAAACATCGCGGGGAAACCTGCATGTCTGCGAGTTCTCCATAATGGTTTTGAAGATATGTGAAGTTTGCCAACCCGCACCTAAACCTTCTCACACTGAGAAGAGGCCCGAGCCCAGCAGTGGAACATTACAATACATAGCTGCTATTATTATATAAATATATTATAATATAATATTAAAAAAGAATCTGAAGAGACAATATTTATTCATATCAGTCTGTATTGTAGTTATGGTAGGTATGCTGCCATGGCATTTCTTGCTTGCGTTGGACACAGCTAGAAGGGGTCGCTGATGTAGTTTCAGTTACAGCGATCCACCCCCCATTCAAGGTTTCTTTGGTAGTAGCTACGATGTTCCATTTTTCCCTGGATGAGCCCGACGTAACCTCTCCGCTCCCCGTTTTCCGCAGAGAGATATGAGTTAATGCATTACGCCACGTTAAAAAAAAGAATGGCAGTATACCGCCATATACAAGTACCTATAACTACTTTCAGAATTAACCCCTCTCAAGAACAGCGATCATCTAAGTCATAATCCCCAACAATCTCCCCACAAAAACACAGCCTTTCGAATGAAGGGAAATAACTCAAGCTTGGCTGGCCGTTTTCAACCAAAACATCTTAGTTTAATAGGGGATTATCTTGCGGCTCTGCTCGCCCCTTTTGAGCCAGATTGATGATATTATTTAGTTACAGCTGCGTCGTATACCAAATAAAAAAACAAGATTATAAACAGACGCGTTTAATTTCCGAGTTTTGTGCTTTAAAAATATTCTTTGAAGGTGTTTGAAAATGTAATGAAGAGGGTGAAATATTACGTATTTTATTGTAGGGCTGAGAATTGGACCTTTTGTTATGCCAGTAGCTGTCCTCTGCGGTATCACCCACGTTTGTGAGTACTGCTCCGCTGTCCTATGCTGCTTCTGGATTAAGTAGCTGTCTAATGTCGAAAGAAATATTAACCCAAAAGAAAAGGAATAAACATGCAATGAAAAGAAAAGGCCCTGGTAACTCTTACTCATTGTAAGGTATGCTTAAACAATACTTTGTCGATTTCTTAAAAACGAAGAAACAGTTATAAAAGTTATAAACGGCAAAGTTAAGTTTGTGACTTTACTAGAGTAAACTAAATGTAAGTTGCTAAGTTTAAGGCAAAGGGTTCGATTTCCACCTATTGCACTACCGACATGAACCCATTCGTAACATAAACATTTAGTTTAACTCGTGGGAATTACAATAAATCTCGTAATTTACAAACAAATTGCACTAATATTCATAACAAAAAAAAATTGTTTAGACGTTCTGTTCAAAAGCAATAACAACTTATCATCTTCAAAAGGAACAAACCCCAAGTGCATTTTCCCCTGAATTACATATATATTATTTGCTCTGGCAATTCTCCGTTGACATACGTACGCTTGAAACCTTCGGTACTTGTAATCAGCGTGTGTTGCCATAAATAAATATTTAAGTGCACCCTCGCCCGTATAGGGGACTGTTGAGGGTAGTTTACCGGATATGAAGGTTCGGTGGCATTTCAAAATTCAGGAAGCAGTGGCATGATGAGATAAGTGGCACAGAGGGAATGTCGATGGGATTGCATGAGGGGTTCCAGGGTACAACATATGTATGCAATCATTATAATTAACTGGGATATATAAATGTAAAAAGCGCTCGCTTGTATTTGATTGACTTTAAAATTAACATATAACACATACATATATGTTAAAATTTTATGTTTTATAAATTGCGCACACACGACAAAGAGTTTATTAAATTTAACATACCCTTATATTCTTTTTCTTATTTCTAGTTATAAAGCTTGTTTTATAAATTAAAAGCATAATTAAAAATAGTAATTAGACTGTAAGAACTTCCAACATAAAAATACCGACCAAAAATCTTGATACATCTATTAGAAAATCACTGAAGTATTGGAATACCAAACTTGAAATTGATCAGATTTGTGAAAATTGCTCACATTCCGTCATCATCTAGAAAAGATTTTCAAACGTCTGAACAGATTTTCTTTAATCATAGCTAAGAACATTCTCGTTAAAGTAACAATAAAAAAAAATCCTAATCATAATCGGTTTGTTTGGGAGTTACAATGCCACAGACAGATACCTACACAAGTTAAAATTACGTTTAGCACTAAATAGATTTAAAACATCGTGCTGTCTTCAGTCATCCATGTAAGGGTGACTGAAATGCCACGATGTTTAAAATATTTTTAGTGCTAAACGTATTTTGTGAGTTGTCGTGCAAGTGGCCCTAAATGTAAAACTTGATTCTTTTTTAAAGATTACTACCAATTTGGATTGCAAATTACATTTAGCGGATAGGATATGAACCCACTATCTCTTGATCGCATATGCATTAAAATTTAAAATAAAAGCTTAGTAGTGAAAACTTCACAAACACAGGTAAAAATCACCTTTATATAAATAATATTCTTCGGAATTGTATGGATACGTGGTATTGTATGAATGAAAAGTTTAAAGTCCAAAAGATGGCAGCAGACATTACGAACATTTTACACTATAAATGCTCTGAAAGCTCACTTTTAACATCACAAAGAAACTGAACAGAAGAAATACAAATAATTATATTTTCTTTGCTACCTTTGATATGATATTAATTACCAAAAAATATTCCAAACAAGTTGTTCGTAAATATGCAATTTCCCGTTCCCGAAAAGCTTTCATTGAATTAATTAAGCTGTATTTACATAAAATACGTTGACATGTGATGGAACTTCAAAGAAATATTTAATATTAGAATATGAATAGGTTTAAGACATCGAAGCTGTTACCGGGAAATTTGAGAAAAATTCCCAGGAAATTGAGAATCAATCGTAGTATCTTAAAAATGGGAAGTGAAATATAAATCTTACTAGTATTATAAATGTGGAAGGTTGTGGAGATGTTAAATGGCTGTAACTTTTAAAGTAAACCTTTGAACGGGTTTGGATGGGGAAACATCAGATAAGTGACTTACCAAAATTCTAAAGGCGCACCATAGTAAACTTATAGAAAGACTGCGTACATTTTTGAAGTGAAAACTTCTTTAGACGCGTTGAGCACTTCTTGGTTGAACAAAAATCATAGAACTCGCGTCATCGTCACGCTTCCACGCTTTCCATTTTTGAATTATTTTAGAATACTAGCGGTCGCATAGTGCTCTAAATTCGACCAATAATATTGCTGATATATGTAACCATAGTTACGCGCTTCGACTGCCAAATGCACGCTTTCCATTTTTGAATTGTTTTTGGTTTATAATTTGGTTTATAAAGAGGTGTTTATGGTCAAGGATTAAAGTTTTCACTTCTATCGGCAGTCCCCAAAGACTGCCCCAATTTTTTTTTATTATGTCCAATTCAGCTTCTCCTATATACTTCTGATTAAATTTGTTGCGAATTTCTAGACTGTTCAACTTTTACTTGAACTTGACGAGTGTAAAACTCGATGTTTTCCATAGTCTGCTGAGCCTGGCTATACAGGTACGGTATAATACCGTGGTAGGTGTGGGTGGGGTCTAGTTCCACAAATAATACGTGTTTGAAATATGAGTATATATACTCTTCGTTACCTTTTATTTTTAATTAATATACTGATAACTGGTAACCAGACAATATTTTTTTAATATCAATTACGTTAAGTTTTCTTTTTAATTAAGTGTAATACGTAGAGTAATAAACATAAAAGTCCTACATGTTAAGAATTGAGACACATACAAACAACAAAAATGAGTTCAAATAATTAACCTCACAGAGAATAATCGAAAAAGCACAAACATAAAAATCAAAGGAAGTATTCCTGTTCTTTGTGAAGAAATCATAACATAACGAGTTGGTACTGGCTTCGTTTATTATCTTTTACGCAATCGCAGATCATTAACGGCTCCATAAACAGGGACGCAGGCGAAACGCCGAGAGTCAGCATTCAATCCAGCGGCTCTCAAATTGTACCAGAACCAATTAGAAAAGAAAAGAACCAATGGAAAAAGAAAATGAAAATAAAAAGTAGTAAGCTTTTGTGCTTTGAAATACGGTGGTTTGTGTATCGATGTCGAGGTAGGATAGTAGTATAGAGTTTTTCAGAATTTCCTATGTTTGAGGCAAGTCTGTTTGTAATAAATATGTAAAATGTAATGGCGCTTTTTCGAATGTATCATATTATGTATCATTTGTTTGTTTACATATAACTTCTTGTTATGTCTGTTAAAGTACAACTTCATTGTTTTTACAAAATATATACTATGTAATGAATACTATTCTGTGAATTTAGCACTTAAAATAGTAAAAGCGATAAGTATTTGTTCTGCATTTTTTTTATACGTAGGGCTAACGGATATGTCACACGAAATATATACGTGATTTTTTGGAAGAGTTACAATCTTATCTTTAGAGAGTAGTAGAGCCTCGCTGATGTAAGCATGAATGGGCCCGGCTGGACCGGGAAAGGACTACCCTCTCACAGAATTTCGACGTGAAATAGCAGTATTCCTACTGTTGTGTTTTGTTCGGTGAGTGACAGTGCCGGAGGCCCAATCACTCTCTTTCCACCTTCCCGCTCCTTCTCCTTCCGACTTGCTTTTTCTCTTCTTCCGTTCCTAAAGGGTCGGCAACTCGCCAGTGATGCCTCTGGTGTTGCAGGCGTCTATAAGCTACGGTGATCACTTACCATCAGGTGGGCCCGTATGCTTGTTTGCCACCTTAGTTGTATAAAAAAGAAACCTCTTCGGGGTACACACTAGCCTTCAGATGATAAGAAGCCCTCGCTGTTATGCTGTGGCCATTGCACTATGAAACAACTAATATTGAAAGAAAAAGCTTGAGAACCAGTGTCACAGACAATCAAATAAAAATATGGAATGCCTTTATTGAAAGGCTTTGGTTACGTCTGTGGATGTGGCGGGTGTATAGGATCGACTAAATAAACGTAATTTAGTCGATCGTTATCGACGTCTCGTGTGGGGAGAAAATTTGCTCTAGAACAGGAAACTGATTAGGCTTTTGCGAAGACTTGAATATGTTCTAAAAGGGATTTATTAAGGACTGGATTTTCACGGGGATGGGCTTACACTTCGCTTAGCTGACCTGCATCAGCTAATGTGTGTAAATTAAAGTTAAGGGTGTTATTAGGCCGGTAAGTATAAATTATAATTAAGTGTTAGATGCAAGCTGAAATCGTTAACGTTATATAGTAATTAACTAGTATTTCGCATAGTTGCAAGGGGTTAAGAAAAATAATAAACATAAAACAAATTTTAGATTCGGATTCAGGGACCTTGAAGACCCCTGAAGCCAAAAATTACCGATGACCCCCGGTGACCTTGAAAATTACCTTTTCTGGAAAGATCTCGTCGATCTCTATAACATTTGGTATGGAAGCCATGTTTTTTCTCGCCCCTAAAAGTTGGCAGAGTTTTAGGAAGATTTTGTTCGAGAACGACTCCTGTAGATATCACCGTTTCCGAAATCTGATGGGGTACCATCACCAAGAGCTGACCTTCCGAAGGTCAGGCATGTTTCCCGGGCCTTCTACACGATTCTCTATACGACGCTATATTTACTTTTTTTCCTATGACTGCCCCTGCCCCTTGTATGACTTGTATTTCTCTGTCAGTGAGACAGTCAATGGTAATTTAAGTTTATAATATAAAAAAAAATAGTAAAGTAATATAGTAATTACGACAAAGAGAAGTTTACTGAAGTTACAATTAGGTTGCTTGCTTGCCTTAGTCAAAGGTTGATTGTATTAGGGTTTACTTGCTCGCTTGCAAGCAACACACAGTAATATCTTTTTATTAAACAATTATATGCCAATGTTGATTGAATTTAGCACTTAGCTAATTTATTATGAAAAACTTAATGATTTTAATAACAAATACTTTAACCATTAATTCGCAGGATATTAAAAATATAAGAACGTTACTGCCGGTACTATGTAGTATTTAAAATTAATAGTTATTTATCAAATTATGCCTATGATAATCGGCAGGAAATGGCATAAATAAGAACAAAAATAACAACAAAGTTTACTGTAAGTTATTGTATTATCTAAAATCGTAAGTTTTTCAGACGTATCGGAAAACATCAATCCAAAGTCGCTAAAATGTATGTTATCTTTAATACCTGTTTAATTACCGGTTTTTCAAGTAGTACCTATACAATTTACCGGTTTTCAAGCTGCAAACAGGCTCTATTCTCAAAAAACTTTGCATTGCGAGACGAGGTTATATTCCCCTACATAAATTTTAATTAGTCTTTACATCCGCAAACACCCGCCCACATGATCTGCACACATCCCTTTTAAAAAAATATTTTATAACGACCCTTCACATTCCTAATCCTAACTAATATTATAAAAGCGAAAATGAGATTGTTTGTTACCTTTTCACGCCTAAACCACTGAACCGATCACCCTGAAATGTTGCATATACGTTGTCAGGTGAACAGAAACGGACATAGGCTACTTTTATCCCGAAAAAAATTACTGTTCCCGAAGAAAACAACAATAACTTTCTTATGATTTTAGATGGCGCCACGTGTCTTTCGAATCATGATTGAATTATATTATTACAAATAGAGTACAACCCGAATTGATTGTCAAATTCTAAATTAACGCGAGCGAAGCCGCGGGCAAAAGCTAGTTTTAAGATAATTCTATCACATCTTCTGAAGCAAATAAATAAAGTGACGTTAATAAAAACAGACCCTTTTCCGTAAAGATAAGTTATCTGTATCTTATGATTAATGGAAGTAACATGTTTTTATAGAAACCTGGTATATTTGGTGGTAAGTTAATCTATTGAAATATTTATAGGGATTAAACAGTTCACGGCTCGCCTCGTGTGGAGGATTGTGGATTATTTAGGAATCGTAAACAACGCAAAATTAGTATCGAGATTTTGTATGAAACTGGATATTTATTTGAGACTTGTCACACTGTCTTGTATAAGTGATAGAAATAAAAATAATAATATAATATCAGACCCGTATTAAACTGTCCCACTGCTGGGCATGGGCCCCTATTCAATATGAGAAGGGTTAGGCGATGGTCCACCATGCTGACCCAGTGCGGGTCGGCAGACTTCACATGTCTTCGAGAACATTATGTAGAACTCTTAGTCATGCAGGTTTCCTCACGATGTTTTCCTTTACCATTAAAGCGAGCGATATTAAACAAGATATACTATTACTCAAGGCCTCTCACACCACATTCATATCGACCGCTTGGCCACCGAAGCAGTCTATCAAAAACAAACAAATAAAACATTAAACACGAATACCCTGAAAACTGCATAAAAGCTGCAAGTATAAAGAGGGTATGATATTCAGTAATTAGTTGGTTGGCTCATCGCCAGGTTCGCAGTGACTGCTGTGGCTTGTAGCACCATGCCGCCGTTCCACTCGTAACTGATGGTATTAGCAATATTTGATCACGTGTGGCTAGTCGAGAAATACGACCGACTAGTGTGAATTACGAGATCTATTCGACGTAATTTGACTGTCTCGTTCGACTAACTTGACCATCTCTTCGAATAGTAACGTGACTTGTCGTCGGAATAAGTGATATTGAGGTTTTCCTGTATGGAAATTCTTGAGCACGGTTTATGTAGTGATGAAGTGATGTGCGAATCCTTACTAATATTATAGATGCGAATGTGAGTTTGTTTGTTACGCTTTCACGCCTTAACTACTCGATCGATCATCATGAAATTTCGCATACATGATCTTAGGGAACATAAAAGGACATAGGGTAATTTTTATCTAGGAAAAAGCACTGTTACTAATCTAATCTAACCTACATTTAGGCGAGCGAAACGGCGGGAAAAATTTAGTTAGTATTATGAATATGACAGATTACGAATATGTTACTCAATTATGTGTAAACCGTTGTACTGATTTGAATAAAACTTGGCTCACAGAGAGATCTGGATTAACACATAAGATTCTTCTTATCTCAGTTTGCGTTTCCGTAGGATTCACGCGAGCGAAGCTGTTGGCAGAAACTAGTCAGTTATATATTTTTGTGTTTCGTTGCAATTTTTGTAAATTGCCTCTTTATCAATTTTCACTGAACAGAAAGACACGACTGGAACGCCACGGGAAAATCAAAGCAAATAGTATTGACCGTAATTTAAACGCAATATTTGTTGATATATAAAGATTAAAAAAATATATATATACATATATTTGTTGATAGAATTAATTATTATTATTATCAAATCGTAGTGCACCATGATAAAAAGAGCATCAAGTTCGCATACGCACTAGTACTATCAGTAATAAGATATAATAATTAAATAATAACCGAAAAGATTTAGCTCAATAGAACGGAGTCTAGACATGTATTCAGTAGACGTCAATAGGCCCGTTTGGGGCGAGACATGTGGGATCTTTATAGTTACCAATACATATAATAATTAATTGACCACCAAAAATTCAAAGCTCAATAGAACGAAGTCTGGAACTCTGGAAGTTCAGTAGACGGTAATAGGGGCTACTTGGTAGTCGCGAGGCGACCTCATCCCACAAAACTCCCAGTTCCCAGACGGGATAAAAATTTGTGTGATCCATAAATGGTCGTTCCGAGTCTAGATGGTTTTTTTATTAATTATGTTTTAATGTAATGTTCTTTGAGTCCGATTTAAAATTTGCTATACGATTATTTTTCAAGTTACAGCCTGTTCAAAATCACCCAAAAACTTGGATATCTTTTTTGCTCCCTTAATTTTTGTAAGTCGTGTATAGATTTCCAGACAAATCACAATGACAAATAAGCACCACTAGTCTTTAGTCTTAGGTAAGAGATCAAGCTCATGTACAGCTCATCCTATATACACATACGAGCGTGAATCTAAGTTATTCTAACATCGAGCCTGTTATTCTCAAAGCCGATATTTCGGATACAGTAGAGGATGTAACCTATTGTTTTGTTGCGCACACCATAACAGAATCCATGCAGTTACTGAGATTTTGGTAAAACAAAGCCAATTTATTTGCCCGAACCGAACGCATGTCAGCAGCTGCTTAAATATTGTTGTTGTTGCTTTTAGCCTTGCTTGCAGGATACATTATGGATAGTTTTAGGACAATACTTCTTCTAGACATCCAAAACAGATACAATTGGATATTGCGTTCTCTGCTAACAAATTTTCAGTAGTAGCACAGAGATAAGAAATTCATTCGTTGCCAAATTGTCCTGAGAATGCTTTGCGCTGAGGCAAACCATGTGTTTAAAGCGGCATATTACAAGAAGTAAGTAAGGATCCCATAATACGACTATCGCTCATCTGAGGAGCCAACCTTTTCAACCTTTTTCCATTATAATAGTTTGGGTGAGGAATTCGAGAGTGTCTGGTGGGTTCGTCTCTTCCCAATTATTTAATTCTATTGTAATAGTTAACGCAGGCAATCCGAGGGTGTGCAGTGGGTTCCTCTCTTCGTAATTATTTATTACGAGAAATAGCGTCTGATGTGGCACATAGTATATGATATCAGTTAGGATTTAACTATCCGTAGCTAAAACGACTCGTTTCTTGATATAGCAACCGGGCCTAAGTGACTGAGAGAGCATGTATGTACGTGCAATATAGGACAAGTGATTTCAGCATGAATGGGCCGGCTCGACCGGGGAAGGACTACCCTCTCACAGAATATCGACGTGAAAATAGCAGTATTCCTACTGTTGTGTTTCGTTCGGTGAGTGCGAGTGTCGGAGGCCAATCACTCCCTTCCCTTCTTCCCGCTCCTTCTCCTTCACACTTCTTTTCCTAAAGGGTCGGCAACGCGCAAGTGTCTGTGGTGTTGCAGTCGTCCACAGGATACGGTGATCACTTAGTTGTATAAAAAATTAAAAAAACGATTTCTCCGCTAGTACGTATCACATATACTCAGTGTGTATAAATATATGTATGCAAAAACAAATAATTTAACAATTACAATTCTATCGAGCCAGCACGCCAGGAAAACTCCTTCAGCAGATTAAAACCTCTTTATATACCGGTTTGTAGGTTGTTTAGTAATAAAGTATCACCGGTTTGGCGCCGTGCCAGCATCGCTGGACCTCTTTGTATCAGCTCCATTAAATCAACATTATGCCGTATATCATTATCTGAAACGAGGAGCATGGGTGGTTTTGTGCTGACAGTTTCTCTGAAATTGGTGGTTTGTTTCGGATGAAAAACAGCGTTTGACTTTTAAAGTTGTGTTTAGAAAGTGTCTTAAAAGAAGGAAGTTTATGTTAGAGTAAGGTTTTTGTACGATTAAGACGGTTGACTTGATGGCTTGATTGTAATAATAATACACAATATTATGTAATAATAATATAATAATATCAGCCCTGTATTAAACTGTCCCAATGCACGCTGGCCTAGTGCGGGTTGGCAGACTTTAACATTATGGATAACTCTCAGATATAAGATAAGATAGATAAGATAAGTTTATTACTTCATAAGAAAAACACTTAATCTAAGTACAAAACTAGGGCTTAAGGAATACATGACAAACTGGAGACCCTGACTTCTAAACTAGGTATAGACCTGTATCTTAGAAGCCAGTGCTACCTTCTGATAGTAACATTAATATAAGCCTCACAAATGGTTACAATCATTGATATTCTCATAAATAGTGAGAAAATACTAAGTACAAAATAGGGTTAGGTAAGATGGAGAAAACTATCTTTCTTTATTGTATAGAAGGAATACAAAATCTGCAAGTGTCTGCTTAATAAAGTGTTAGATTTTTAATTAATTGTTGTGTGTCATGTGCGTGTATGTGTGTGTGTGTTTATGTGTGTTGGTGAATGTTTATAAGGATGTTTGAATGTGCATGAGTGTATATATAAATAAATATGAGTGTGTGAGAGTATTTTCCTACATAACTGTGTATGTGTATTATCCAACTGTTAATTCCCCAACAGGAGTTCCTCGGTATCACGGAAGGTAAGTTTTTTAAGAAAATCCTTTAGTGCAAGTTTAAGTTTAAATTTAGTTTTAGAGTGTATTTTTAGTTTTTTATTTAAATTGTTATAAAGTTTTGAACTCGCCACGTAGTAGTGTCGTTTTGCGAATCAGGTGTTATGTTAAACTTGAGTGAAGATTTTGTGTTTTAATCTGCCAACTAGCTCCGTAAGGGGTCGAGATGAGTGCTTACGCAGGATGGACATAAAAACATAAAGCTGATGAACTGTTAGCATATGCAGGTTTCCTCACGATGTTTTCCTTCGCCGTTAAAGCAAGCGATAATTAACTATTTAATACGCATATACCTTCGTAAAGTCAGAGATGTGCGCCTTGGATTCAAACTCGAGACCTCTCCGTGACAGTCCAACGGTTTTCCACTAGACTATCGTTGCTTGATTGTAAGCGATTACCGAAATCTATGATCGCCTTTAATACTAAGGTGAAATCACTTGCGTGTTGCCGACCCTAAAACAGACCCTGGTACCTGATTATCTTCGTGGCGCATTGCTAGTCAATGCGACTGCTGTGCATGAGCCCTCGGCTTGTTTCCTGCAAGGTGTTATTAAGGTTTTCCGTCAAAGAATTATCAGTAACATCATGAAGTTCATACTGTGCCCGGTAGACTTCAATATACTAGGCTTTTCTCCGTGGAATAAGAGTCTTAGGTTTGAGTAACCGAACAAATTTTTCGGGTCGGTCACTTACGCACAATGGCCCAACTGTAGCGCTAAGTGCGGACAACACACATCCAACTAACTAAGAGTCTGAGTCTAGACTTCTTATTCTTAAATTTTGCGAATTGAGGGTGTCATACCCTTCGGCTTATACTTATAGAAGTATATAGTCAAGAGTGTATGTTGTGATTCAGTATGTGTATTGTTTGGCTAACCACTATTGTCTGACAAACTCTAGTTTTCATACATTTTTAGACATGGCTGTAATGTAAAACTAAAATGACATTTTCAGACTCAAAAGTATCTCGCCAAGAAAAGAGTAGCGATAGCTCAGTGGGGAGACCAACAGACTGCCATGCAGAGGGTCTCGGGTTCGAACCCATGTCGCGCACCTCTGACTTTCGGAAGCTATATGACTTTTCGAAATTATGTGCGTATTGATTGACAATTATCGCCTGCTCCGTGCCTCGGAAAGCACGTTAAGCCGTTGGTCCCGGCTGCCATGAACATCTATGGCAGTCGTTATTGGGAGAGTGTCGACACAAAAGATCCCACTGGGTCGAAGTGTCGCCGGTCTGCACTGACTGGCTCCCACATAAGATCAGATAAGGTCTCGCCAAGTAGCTGTGTAGCTTGGCGAGGAGATTTGTATTTTGTACTATTATATACTTACCACTGAATGAAAAATTAAAGACAAAACTGATTTATCGAAAAAAAAACATTTATAAACGTCTTAGTAATAGACTATAACGCGGATATTTACGTCTTTTATAACAATGTAACAAGCTTATATTCAAATATTATCTTTAAACTAATAATGTCCTCCAGACCGATTTCGGTCACGGCGGCCAATCTTAACGGAAACTGGCCATCTGCGCAGGAGATATTATAGTGCACAAGCGTGTGCGCAAATACAAGTGCACTCTCTGTTCTCTAACTCTCATGATCCGATGGGACGGTAAGCCGACACGACCGGAGAGAGATCAGGCGCAGTACCAACGGCTTTACGTGCTTTCCGGGGCACGGGGGTGTCCAACACCGCTAACTTCCTAACTCCGGGCTGTTATTGAGATTTCTTAACAGAAAACGCAATAACTTTTTGTTGGCCCAATCCGGGAGTCGAACCCAAGACGTCAGTCGCATTCACTACCGCTGCGCCACGGAGGCAGTCTTTAAACTACGCAATAGTTATTTACTGAATCATAGATAATTTAACTACTTGACTCAGAATTAATTTTGATATTAGGTCTACGCAGTAATCGGAACGTAGCTATAAATAATATTTCCTCCAAAAATACTAATTGCGCAGCAAAATATGCTTACTAAAATATATCATAACAAGCACCTATACGCCTCAAATCACTGCATTCCGTCTCGGAAGGGTTAGGTTATGTTAGGTTCCTTCTTAAACCCACCCAAAAATAGGAGCCCCGTGAATCGGGGCTCCGTCGACTTAGTTTGATCTATTTAAATATATTTTGGTGTGCAATTAGTATTTTTGGTAAGCATATTTTGCTGTGCAATTAGTATTATTTTGCTGTGCAGTTAAATACTACGTTTCAAATCTATACTAATACTAGCTGCCCCGCGCAACTTCGTCTGCTTAAAATTAGATAATTTTTGCCCGTTTACAAAACACTGTCCTATCTTTTAAGTTGGACCAAATTACAGATGGTTACGAAGTTTGATCAAAATCGGTTCAGTAGTTTAGGAGTCCATAGCAGACAAACAACGTCACACGTAATTTATATATAATATATCACTTAATTGACGTGTCCAAGAATTGTTTACACATTTTTATGGAAATAAAGATCTGACTTTGACTTTATTGACCAAATCTAAAACGCAATTGAAGCCGCGGGCAAAATCTAGTCAAGCTATATTTTACATTATAACTATATCTTATAGCTATCTATGGTGGTGATCAAACATCAAAAGTGATGTCTAGCAGCGCCAGTAAGTTTGTTATGATATAAATTCAATAAATCCCCCACTTTACACGTCGGATTTTGTTTAGTTTCTGACAAACATCTATTTTAGTTGCAAGAGAATATGGCGGCACGAACCAGAGCATTCAGTTAACGGATGATTAAGTAATTCGATAGATTTACGAGAGTATGAAGTAGGTTACATTATGCAACTAATACCTTTGATATATTAAAGGAGTTACCGGAATTAGTACACGGTTCAAGATTTTATACATCCATATTGATGTTGCGAAAGTAGGTGATTTTGTTTGTTTGTTTTACGGCTAAACTGCTAAACCGATTTTGATGTAAGTTGATATGAATATAGCTTATGAATATAGGTATAAGGAATATATATTTTTAATATAGTGTGATAATTATTAAATACATTAAGAATGTAAAACATGAGTTATTTAAATGATAAACAAATAGAAAATAGCTGTCTTTATAATTAAAAACAATCTTAGTAATAACTGTCGCAGATGTTTATTGATAATGATGATAAAATAATGATAATCATCAAAGAAATTGATAAAAATAGTTTATACCTAAATTATTATTAGTATTTTACAATCAATGCATCTGTATCTGACACAATTGTTTCGAAAGATATCGATCTTTTTATCTGATTGGTCTATTTATCAGCAACAGGTACTCACCCAAAAAAGTTGAGGTACTCGTACGTACCGATAAGCGATAAACGTAGGTAATAGAAATATGCAACCCTATTTTAAGGATAGCTTAGTGGACTGAGTTAATATTTTAATTTAAACTAACTCAGAAAATATTCTCGTGAATGTATGTGATAGAATATATACTACCGTCTGTCTACAAAATTCTTATAATTTGAGTTAATCCAGTAAATATTTTGACCAATAGCTTATTACTGTCTGTCTATAATATTAATCTGATGATAATTCATTACGTACATATCCATAAAACATACTGATAGTCAAACTTTCTACTCACATCAACTAACAAAACTGCTTACCCCCAACAGGGTCTTCACCCGTTTCCCGCTGCGGTCAAATTCAACGTCTAGCCAAATTAATTTGCTGCTCGGAAGCAGCCCAAACGTTTATATCCTTCACAACAATGGCATTTATATTGTCGATTACGTTTGCTCAAAGGTTTAATTCACTTTACGAGTAGATTGAAAAGGATACCGATCTTATTTAGTCTTTTGATAAGTCTAGTTATACGAGTGACTGCGTTGGGGTCATGGTATGTCTTTGCGCGAGTCATTGTGAAGTACCAGGTTTAGTGTTATTGCGTTTTTCTTCTCTCGTTTCTCTATAGCAGTAGAATCTTTGCAATAATATAATCTGGCAATGTGCTCAGGAAAGGGTAACAGGCTCGTCTACGAATACGTGGGATCAAAACATTGAAATGTTGATGTTAAAATTTAATAAAAGACAATATCTATTTTTAAAAAGTAACTTTTCTAACTTTTGCTAAAATTTATGTCTTTGCAGACATGCGTATTATTAGTATTATCAGTACATATGTATATGCTATTTTAAAATCGTAGAGATAAAAAGTATCCAGTCAAGTCAAAGACAAAATCATATTATGAATGTCAAAGAGTTTAGTGAGTTGATAGTAGTAGTAGTTGATAGGTTCAAGCAAAAGATTGTAATAAGAAGATACCAAAGCCTAGGCGAAAAATATTTGCAAGAAACTCACGTCAACCCATATTTTAATTTAGTACATGGTCTATTAGTGAGCCTATTTTTATCCAAATCCGTTCAACAGTTTAAACGTGATTTAGTGACAAACATGCAAACACCTTCCTGAACTTCCACATTTATAATATTAGCAGATTCTTGCATAATATTGTCTAACTTTGAAAAGAACTATTTCTTACAGATTTAAATCCAGTTTACTTAAATTATCTATATCTGTCTATACAAATAAAGTGTCTGTTTGTAATGTCAAAATAACAGCTTTTTATCTAATGCATATGAACGTATATAAGGTACCTATATGAAAACATCTATTTTAAAATTGTTGTCTATCTGTCTGTCTGTCTGTTTGTTCCGGCTAATTTTCGAAACGGCTGAACCGATTTTGACGGGACTTTCACTGGCAGATAGCTGATGTTATAAGGAGTAACTTAGGCTACTCTAATTTTAGAAAAAAAAATACGGTTCCGCGGAGACAAACACTTTTTAGTTAAAATCTACGCGGACGAAGTCGCAGGTAACAGCTAGTTACAAATAAACTTGCTTATAGTCTTGCTTGACATGCTCTTGCCTTTTATAAATCGTCGTACATTACTTGAATCCACAGATTGCCGAGATGTGGATTCAAATGTTGACGTATTCGCAAGCTGTGTGCACATGACGGGAAGATAAGACTTACCACAATAAGACGGATGTCTTGAACGGAACCGGCGACAGCGCGCGCCGTTGTCGACCGATAGCAAATAAAACCCAGGTGCGACAAATATAAAATGGTGTACGACATATAATTGAATTGGAAATACAAACGCAGGATGTATTGCTGTTATATTTTGGTTTCGAAGAGTTGGTATGTTTTGGTTAAATGGAAGAAAAACGAAGGCAAGGGATTGTAATCTATAGCTGTGTGCTCTGATAGATTATATAGATTTAAAGTCACCTGCCTTTTTCAAGTTTGCGGTTATGTGTACATGTGGTTGTGAGGGACCTGGATCAGTTATCAAGCAAGGCAAAGTGTTATTGAGTTACACTATTAAGAAATTCTTAATGTTCGGTGAAACCATACACTATTGTCAACTAAGCATTTTACTTCACTTTATAATTTTATATTCATTAACCAATTCAGTACTCGATTAGCGGTCATCGCGCGTGCTCCCTCGCTCCTTTGTATTTTACCTTTGGTCCGGTTAATAAATTTGTTATTGGGACGAAGTTCCTTATCGCGCGTTGCGAAAGGGGGCTAGACGGGAAAAATTAAGACCAAAAGTTGTAACGACACTTTTTGCTATAGTTGTAAGTTTAAGGTTATTTCTTAATATGTATGTATTTTCAATGTCCACAAGCCAATTATTACTAAAATTGAGCCTACTATTTAAGTTTATATTACATTATATTTGTTAATAATAAAAAAAATATTATTATAAATTAAAAATAAATAAATTTTATTACAATTCCTTCACTAATTAATCGAAAGGAACTTCGTTCCATCCGGGTGTTTACCGTGTAACCAGACTTATTATTAGCTAATCTCGAACCTTCTACACTTAATGTCATACATTTTTTATTAGGCATCACTACCTTTTGTTTTCATTCAAGTCTAACAAACCACAGCCAATTCTACTGCCGTCTACCATTACAAATGTCTCAATAGAAGCAGTTTAGATTAATAAATTGACCGTCCGTTTTGTCGGACGGTACAGATAAGAGTCTGCGCACTTTCTGAACGCACGTGGCTGCCCGCCGCGTCCAGCGTTCCCATGCGGCGGGCCACGTGCCTACTGCCAGTAACAGCTCTCGCTTGTAGGTTGCGGATAACTGATAGTAAAACTGATTTCTTGGTATCAATGTTTCAATACTGTTATATTTGAAAATGCACTATTTTAACTAGTATTATAAAAAAAATTATGCTCGCGGCTTCGCTCGTGTTTGGCTGGATTTTGTTAAAAATAACTATAGGTACCTCGAGAAAAATTTCCACGATGAAAGGTACCCTATGTCCTTTTCTGTTCCCCTGACAACGTGTTAGCCAAATTTTATGATGATCGGTCGAGTTGTTAAGACGTGAAAACGTAACATCGCCAAATTATTGACGTCGTCAATTGACAGACACTTGAAAATAAAAGATTTGATGTAGGTAGCTTTTTTTTTATATAATTAAGGTGGCAAACAAGCATACGGCCCACCTGATGGTAAGTGGTCACCGTAGCCTATGGACGCCTGCAATACCAGAGGCATCACTTGCGCGTTGCCGACCCTTTGGGAAAAAAAGGAAGTGGGAAGGAGAAGGAGCGGGAAGGCGGAAAGAGGGTGATTGGGTCTCCGGCACTCTCACTCACCAAATGAAACACAACAGTAGGAGCACTGCTATTTCACGTCGATATTCTGTGAGAGGGTAGTCCTTCCCTGGTCGAGCAGGCCCATTCATGCTGAAATCAGCGAGGCTCTACTACTACGACTTCTTCCATGGTTTAAAATAATTGACTTGGATTAACTGGATATTACACGACTCTTAGAAGCAGCAGTAGTGAATGTAACTGATGAGGATGAAGTCTGATTCGATGTCCGGGTCCAGTAAAGTGACCTTGGATTATTTTGTGTACCTAGTAATTCTTTATAGCACCATGGGGTCTGTCAATGTGCCTGTGCGTTGTTTTTATAACGTGGGATCTAAAAACAGCTGCAAGGGTAATTTGGATGTAACAACCCCTAAAGGGATTTAGTGGTGAGACTACCTTTGTATGTGTGTACATATATACTTATATACTTGTATGTTACTTGTTGTCCCTCTCACAGTGAGAAGAGGCCCGTGCCCAGCAGTGGGACAGTTTAATACAGGGCTGATATTATTATTTGTTTCTCTTTCACGGGTATATTCCTAATACGTTAGGATAATACCCGGCCCTTTGGGAGGCTTACACGGAGACATGGGTCCAACGTGAAGAGGCCCTTCGAGAGTTTTAATCAAAGGTGAGATGAAACAACTACAGCGGCCCTAGCCGCAGCAGGCGTAGGACTATACTACGTATCGATTCTAATATATGGGCTATGGGTATGGGTGTTTGATGGACTGGTATATTGGTAACTATATTATTATTATTACTTGTAGGTTACGCTTTTTACGTGTGTTTTGGAAAGCTTTTTTATTAATTTTTCCTTAATGCCGAAAAGTCTTAAAAGAGTCGAATTTGTGTGGTGTCTGCAAAGCCGCACTCTCTCATTAAAAGTCCCGCGCGTTGCATGATATTATTCATGTTTGCGTTTTAAAACCACATTTATATAGAAGTGATTAGTAAGATATTATATAAAGAGGTATGAACAAGTAACTCTACTTTTTAGGATACTAAGCTGAATAATTAAGTTTACTAAGACTAAATTATTTACTAATGGTAGAAACTTATATTTTTAACTAGCTTTTGCCTGCGACTCTGTCCGCGTGGTACAATTTTTTTCCCGTGTGGAAATGCTCCTTATGCATACCCGATCGCCACAAGGGTATGCGAGAGGGCAATGTCGGGCTCTCCCGAGACTTCGGGCCTACCGACTAAAACCACCACGTGTGCCACCTCGCTGCTTTGTGAGGTGGGTGGGTCACTGGAACTATAACTACATCAGGGACCTACCCAGCAGGTCCGCGTGGTACCTACATCAATAAAAAGTAGTCCTTTCCTAGGTTTTAATTAGAAATTTCGTGATGATCGGTCGAGTAGCAAACAATCTGACAGTCGCGCATACACATTGTCAGGGGTACAGAAAAGGACATAACTTTCATTCAGAGAAAAGTATTATTACTAATCTAACCTAACCTAAAACGCGAGCGAAGCCGCGGGCTGAGTCTAGTATATAATAAAGTACTTTAATACTGCGCCCGCTGGGTTTGTATTGTGCAAACACAAGGTAACAATGGCAGTGCATCTAACTTAGCATTGTTGGCCAGAGCACCGGCTTTCAACTCTAGAACAATCGCTATCAGATGGACGGACGGACCAACTTACCTAATGTAAGTATATATATATAATAAACTAGGTTATGCTTCGTGACTTTGCGTAGGTTAGCATGCAACGTCATTTTCACCGATCATATTATCATATATATAGCTCAGTGGCGAAACTAACAGACTGCAATGCAGAGGGTCTCGGGATCGAACCCACGTCGCGCACCTCTGACTTTCGGAACTTATATGACTTTTCGAAATTATGTGCGTATTGATTGACAATTATCGCCTGCTCCGTGCCTCGGAGAGCACGTTAAGCCATCGGTCCCGGCTGCCATGAACATCTATGGCAATCGTTATTGGGAAGTCAGTACCCTCTAATATCCTGATACTAGTCTAGCCTTAGGGTATCGTTAGCCTTCGGGTTGCGAAGGTCAGATGGCAGTCGCTCCGTGTAAAAACTGATATCAAGTCAAATCCGGTTAGACTAGAAAGCCGACCCCAAGTGACTTGGGAATAATAAAGGCTAGGGAGAAGAAGATACTATATATATATACAAATCGTAAATTGTTAAAAGCATATTTTATCGCTCGTTTACCGATTTTATACGTTTTAATAGAGCCATTACTCCGATATCCATTTTCATATTTACTTTTCACACGACTATTTCAATATATAAATTCATAGCTAAACCCAATACCCGGTAACAAATCAAACAAATCCGATGTATATCTAATTCCGTTTAGCTGGACAACCGGGTACATCCGTGTGTAGCGGCCGGTGAAATCCCGTGTAAGCCTAACTTGATCTATGCTGATAGTTGGGATGTTATCGAGATTGCCCGTTCAATACGTGGCATGTCTGGAGTTGAATTTTAATTTTGTTAAACGGATTTTGTGAGGAAATTGGTTACATTATTAACTTATTTTTGTTTTATACAACTAAGGTGGCAAACAAGCATACAGCCTACCTGATGGTAAGTGGTCACCGTAGCCTATGGACGCCTGCAACACCAGAGGCATCACTTGCGCGTTGCCGACCATTTAGGAAAGGAAGTGGGAAGGAGAAGGAGCGGGAAGTGGGAAATAGGGTGATTGGGCCTCTGGCACTCTCATTCACCAAACGAAACACAACAGTAGGAGCACTGCTATTTCACGTCGACATTCTGTAAGAGGGTAGTCCTTCCCCGGTCGAGCCGGCCCATTCATGCTGAAATCAGCGAGGCTCTATGCTGGCAAAGATTTCACTGCACGGATGACAAAGTGGTTTAAGTGGTCGTCTTTTTAGGACCGCTGAGCCAAGTGTTGTGAGTTCGATCCCTATGGGATAAACATTTTTGTCATCCACAAATAGTTATCCATAGAACACTTAGCTCTTTGAGTTTGTTGTTTAAATATTTGCAAAGCTTTTCGCGACATGGGGCTTCAACTTAGAGCGGGAGATGCCTTTTAAAAAATAAGATATAGAAAATATCCGAATGTATTTCTCCATCTTTACATTAAATAAACAAATAAACGGGAATAAAGGCAGTAACGGATACAACAATATCCATTGAAAACATACACTATTTGAATATCTTTGACCCTGCCTTCATGGGAAGAAAAGACATTCCGAGCTTCGGCAATTCCTTAACATCTTCCGAAGGTCCCAAAACACTACCAAAAGGTTAAAACAGACTCCCTCATTTCCCCTAGTCCTTATTAAAATTTTATTAAGGTCTCAAGTATAATACCGTACTTGTAACTTTGTACATTTTATTCGTATTTTGGACTGCAAACCCTATTAATATTTGGGTTGAGAACGGTCCACATATTTCGGTCGCTGTGCAAAACTATATATTGTAGGCGAATGGCTTGTATTATGGCGGCTGTACACACTCGCCGAGACACCCTGAGACAGGCCGAGAGCGAGAATGTACTTACATGGTGCTCTCGTCTTGTCTCGCTCTCTCGCGACTCGCCTCGGTCGGCCTCGGTCGCTTGTCGGTTTTTTGCGTCCGAGCCAAAGGATCTCGTTGGAGTACTATCAAATGGAACCTTTTTCCAAGGTGTTTCTGAAATATAAATATATACAATTACTAGTAATATAGGTATACACACATTAACTTACCGTGTTTGTTCTTAAGTTTTAAATATATATCTAGATACCTGTTTCTATTGCGGTGCATAGTAACCATCCACCATCTTCTTCTTCGCCATGTGTTAAGAATTTTCTTTTTGTAAGAAATTATAATAGCTCACAGCACAAAGACAAACAGCAGCAGCAATTTCTACGTCCATTACTGCGGGAATCTTCAGTACGAATGAAAAAACGAGTGTGTACAGGTATGCTCTCGTCGAGAGCCTCATCGCCCGAGGCTCTCGGCGAGACATTCTCGACGAGTGTGTACAGCCGCCATTAGAAATAATCTGATCAAGGGATTCTGTGTACATTCCTTGTTAATTATTGAATTACTCTGCTTGGGTTGAGTACTGTTTATTCCTGGCGAGAAAGATGTGTTAAATCCTTACTAATATTATAAATGTGAATGTGAGTTTGGTTATTTGTTTGTTAAGTTTTCACGCCTTAATTACTAGACCGATCACCATAAAATTTAGCATACCTACACGTTGTCAAAGAGAATAAAAGAAAATAATACTGAAAGTGAAAGTACTTTTTTCTACATAAAAGGTACCCTGTATCCTTTTCAGTTCCCCTGACAACGTGTATACGAAATTTTATGATGATCGGTCCAGTTATTAATGTGTGAAAGCGTAACAAACAAACTCACATTCGCATTTATAATATTACTAGCTTTTGCCCGCGGCTTCGCTCGCGTTAATTTAGAATTTGATAATTAATTCGGGTTGTACTCTGCTTGTAATAATATAATTCAATCATGATTTGAAAGACACGTGGCGCCATCTATTATCATAAGAACGTTATTATTGTTTTCCTCGGGAACAGTAATTTTTTTCGGGTGACAGGTAGCCTATGACCGTTTCTGTATACCTGTCAACGTATATGCAAAATTTCAGGACGATCGGTTCAGTGGTTTAGGCGTAAAAAGGTAACAAACACACAAACAAACAAACTCATTTTCGCTTTTATAATATTAGTTAGGATAGGATTAGGATAGTTAGAATCCTGCCTGACTTATGCTGGCCTGAAAATCGAACCCGATCTTTTTAAATTTTAAAGCTACCAGCATTTTAAATAGGACAAATGACATTTTGCGATCGGTTCGGTAGCACTAAACCGCTGGTTGGCACCCGATCTCAATTCCAGATAGCTACAGTTACAAGAGCACGGATGTCTGTCCGTCCGGTGCCCGTTGTACGAACTAATGGATCGCGCGAAATCTTAATAGATCTGACCTGAGATTGGTACAGGAACTGACGAGATACGATGTTGCTGGGGAACTCAATCGTTACGGTGAATTAAATTCTTTGGGCGTTTGAGTCTATCTGTTGTTTAAATTGCGAATGATTGTTTAAATAATAGCGTGTCAGTAGATACGGTAGTGATTTTACAGTCGAAAAGTCTTCGAATCGCACTCAGACCACACAATGCACCACCAACGTGAACTTACTCCTAACACTCTGCACAAGAATGCTAGTAGTTTGTAACCGAAAATGCTAGTAATCTTTCAAAAAATGAATAACAATTAATGTAAATATGATTAATTTTTTTTCAATTCTTATACATACATACATACATAGATTCACGCCTGCTTCCCAGAGGGGTAGACAGAGCCTACGGATTTCCATTTGCTACGATCCTGACACACTTCTCTGGCTTCATTCACTTTCATAACATTCCTCATATACGCTCGCCGGCTTAAGGTGCTTTTAACCTGGCCTTTATCCAGAACGTCTCCAATGCTTATCCACATTGAAATGCAAATATGAGATTACACAATTTTGACAATCGGGCATCACTTTCAAGTTAACTCTCTATGCAAGATAATACTTTTTTATTGTGCCTGAGATTATGAGAGGTTAATCCTTACATTATTAAACCTGGCTATAATCTTTACCTGCCTGAAAAAAAAAGCTGTGATGTATATATCCTCGTAGTTATTTTTATTATCTTTCACGCGAGACCCAAACGATTGATGTTGGATTACTTCGGCATCCATCAGAATGTTAAAATATAATAATTAAAATATAAAATACGGGATGAGGAAAGGTTCACTTTTATTTGATTCGTTAGTTTCCGAGCTGATGTGGATCCGTGTTGGATTTAGAGATTAAGATCCGGTGGGTTTGGCGAATTTTCAGTCGAGTCAGCTTTTAAAAGGAAGGGTATGTTAATTTTATCGATATACAATGTGCGTTCTATTTTAGTACGTGTCTCAACCTTATGTTTTCGGATAAACCTGCTCGTTAAGACATAGTTGAATAACAAGTGTTTTGTTTTGATTGCCTCGGAGATGTTGTGGTAGTCAAAGTCAAAGTCATTTTTTTATAAAGGCAATTCATTCCGTACTTCCTAGTGAGGAGTTGCCTTTATGAAGAAAATCCAGTATCGCGGGGGACTCTACAATCATTTGTCGGCCTCGATGGCGTAGTGGTTAGTGTAACGACTGCCACGCCTGAGGTCGCGGGTTCGATTCCCGCACGAGTCAAACATTTGTGTGCATGAACATGGATGTTTGTCTTGGTCTGGATGTTTCTATGTATAATATGTATGTATTTACAAAAGAAAAGGTATATATGTATGTTTATCCATTGTCTAGTACCCATATTACAAGCTCTGCTTAGATTGGGCTAGATGGTGTTGTGTGTATGTAGTAGAATATTATTATGATTATTATTTATTTAAGCAACGGACACAGAACACCTACACTTGGATCAATAATTACACAATTTTTTGACCCGTATCAGATCCGTACCCACCACAGTGGACGGTTGTGGCAAGGCAAAACCACAAAACCAAAAATATCTCGATAGCAGTTCGGAGTCAGGGACTGCGTCTGGTAAATGGTAAAGTAAAAAGCCCTAAAACCAATATGCTCCTGCCTACCGCTTTAGAAAGTCAAGCGCAATAATATGTATGTGTTTCTAATTTGCTATCGCTATAAAAACCTGTTGCTATCGCTATAAAATACTAGTTTTCACCCGCGGCTTCGCTCGCGTAAATGTAGGTTAGGTTAGGTTGTTTCCATTGGGTGAGAGAGGGAACACCCCAGGTTTTTAGTGGGTATACCAGAATGGGGAGTCCCACACGCCCCGCCGGTGCCGTCCCCTAGCCGGCGGATAGTGCATCAAGCATTTTTCCTGGGTACCGAAAAAATAAAAAAAAGGTATGCAACAGTTATTTTTTCTGGATGAAAGGTACCCTATGTCCTATTCTGTACCCCTGACAACGTGTATGCAAAATTTCATGTTAATCGGTTGAGTAGTTAAGGCGTGAAAGCGTAACAAACAAACAAACTCATTTTCGCATTTATAATATTAGTTAGGATTTAAGACGACTGCACTTAGTTTGCAAATAAATGATTTGAATTTGAATTATATGTATCAAGAATTTTTACGGAACTTATAGAATCTAACCTACCTAAAACATAAAGAAAATATAAGTTTTGAACTGTTGGTTCTTGTAGAATATATTTAATTCCACTTCTTCTTCTTCTTTCTTCTTCTTCTTCTTCACGCACGAGTGATATCCGAACTAATATTATAAATGCAAATGTGAGTTTGTTTGCTGCGCTTTCACGCCTTAACTACTCGACCGATTATCACGAAACTTCGCATACAAGTTGTCAGGTGCAGTTAGGTGTACCTTCATCCAGAAAAAGTACTGTTACTGAACCTATTTAGCGAGCGGATCTGCAGGCAGAATCTAGTGATGTATACTAGGCTATCATAATAATATACTAAAGATAAATAATTATTTTTTTTGATAACATTCTATCACATACACACAACACCATCTAGCCCAAACTAAGCAGAGCTTGTACTATGAGTACTAGACAATGGATAAACATACATAATATATACCTACTTTCTTTTTTGTAAATACATACATATTGTACATAGAAACACCTGGGTGTTTCTATTTGTGTGCATGAACATGGTGTCTTGGTCTGGACCAAGACAACATGTTCATGCACACAAATGTTTGACTTGTGCGGGAATCGAACTCGCGACCTGATGCGTGGCAGTCGGTTACACTAACCAGTACGCCATCGAGGCCGACAATACAATCATATGTAAACATATTACCATCTCGTCGGTTGTTTCTTTACTACCACCTTCTTGAATAAAGAGAAAAATAAAGTAGGTACATATTGGTAATATTCCTTTAAGCATTATGAATATATTATTATAAAAGTTGGAGACTGTAGTTTGAGATCAGTTTACACAAACTACTGGTGGATAGTTAGTTGGCACGCTGCGCAACAGTATGCCAATTTATTTCAAAAACAACTTTTGCCTGTGCTCGCCAACATCGGTACGTCTCTAGTGATGTGCGTAGTTGTTTGTCGATAAATTGTAAGTTCCTTACTTTATTTTTATTTTATAATGGAAAAGTTGCAAGCGTTTTGCATTAAAATACAATGTATGTTGTTTTCTGAGAAAGTAACTGGTTATTTTTGAAAGTATTTAGCACTATATTCTAACATATTGTGACTTAGGTGCTCTAGTTTAAAGGTACACATAGAATTGTTTCGTTACCGATCATCACTCTAATTTGCTACGAACACTGGCCTAGCAAGAACTATAAAATGTACCGTGACAATAAATAGTAAGTTATATACCTACATTTTGTTTCTTGCCCCATGACATTAAAAAACATTATAGTTACTAAAAACAGTTTGTTCATCTCACATATATTCGCTATAATTTATTTAATTATACTAATTAACGGTTAGCATTAAAAGTTTTCGATTAAAAATAGGCCCTCCACTTTTAATTTACTTAATGCGTTTTCATATTTTTGAGTTAATTACGTATAAGTTATTAATTATTATATAACAGTCGCAGTCAGTGATATATATTTATTTGTAGGATTAGAATTATCGACTAAAGAGCACCACTATTGAAACAGACCCTCGAGAGTTAAGCAGAGTAATTACTGGAATTCATATCTACCGCTTGCAACTGCATAGTATTGATTAGAAAGTAGACATTGCTGAAATGTCCAAGTTATTACCTTTAATTAATACAATTATATTGATCGCTATGAAACTTGATCTGTACTTAACAATTTATTCATTTTGTAAATATACATATATCGGTTGTTTTACTATGTAATAAACGGTTGCAGGAATAGTGTAACAGATAATGAGGCCATTATGTGATTGCCGATAGGTGTGTTGCGAGTACGACATTACATCATAATTCGTGTGATTTATGGATAGTCGTTTCGAGTATACCTATATATCTTTGAGTTTAAATATGGGTATACTTTTAATGCAAGATTAACTTTATTAAACACAAATCTTATCAGTGCAGTACTAAATTTCAACATATTAATATATTGCAAAAAGAAGCAGAATTTTTAATAGTGGCTACTGAAAATTCAGCTTAAACTTTGTCCAAATCTTCTTAAATCTTGTATAAGCTGGCATCGCTGGCATCGAACCCGGGATAACACAATTTAGCTATAACTATCGCCACAAAATTTGCAATGCAATCCAACATTCTCACTATAAATTACAAAGGAATTAAATATAATGATCATCAAAAATACTAATTGGTCAGCAAATACTGCACAGCATAACGAGCATCTATACGCCTCAAATCACTGCATTCCGTCTCGGAAGTATTAGGTTATGTTAGGTTCCTTTTTTTAAACCCACCCAAAAATAGTCGACTTAGTTTGATCTCTTTAAAGTTTGCTGGCCATGAGTTGTTGATCAATTAGCTATTTCTACTCACAGATTATATTTTTCTGCTCACAAAAATACCAATACTATGCTAACCATTTAAATAACACCCAATTACAAATACTTTTACCACTTCATCGATAAAGTCGTTCCAAAAACATCGACCATCAACATCACTAATGTATGTCGACACTTTAGTATTTAGAAGGCTCCGCATCACTGCAGTTTATCCCTGAATTTGAAGCGCTTTGTCACAAGCTCATACATCTATATACACAGCTCTATTTAGCTCTACCTAGAGTTATACTGCGCAAGCTTTCTATGGAAGCTAGATTGTAGCCTTTGCCTAAACAGGAAGTATACCGCCTAATATGGGTAAATAGTGGTTTGTACGGTATTTGTGCTGATAGGTAATGCGTAGTATGTAGGATATTAAAGTTCACATTAGATCAGCGATAGCCTTGTACGGGGTGTTACATAGAAGTCTCGAGTTCGATCCCACGGTAAGCACCTCTGTCTGTTTTAAAATTATGTGCTTGCTATGTAGTTAATCTCATGGCTCGCTGTAACGGTTAACGTGAAACTTTTTGTAAAATTTCTATTAGTAACTAAAGTATTGAAATTAAACTACTATATACGGATTTTATCGCGTTGTTTATTTAACACTTTATTACAAAATTTAGAAACTGTTACACTACTATTACACTATTAAACTTTACTAATGTTCAAGCTAATTAAATTATTAAAACTATTTATACTATTACTATACTATTTATATTTATGTTTACACTTTCTCCGACATTTCAGTTGAAAAGCAACCGAAACGTCGGGGAAAGTGTAAACACAAATATAAATAGTATAGTAATGCATATCTACACCTAAATATATTAATTTAAAAGTATCTTTTCGCACAATTCCTACAAACAAATCGTGCGAAACAACCACGAAGCAATTAACGGCCATTTAATGTTTTGATGGTATCATATACAGGGTGTAATTAATGGATAACCTTGAAATGTCTTATAATAGGACTGATAGTCGTTCAGAAAATATATGAAAATAAAAAAATTATAAAATAAAAAAAATAAAAATAAAAAAAGTGAAATAGCTAGTCATACTTTTGACAGACAGTCAAAAGTATGACTAGCTATTGCACTTTTTAGTAGCATAATTAGTGTTTAATAATAAAACAACAAAAAACCGATAGAATTCATTCATTTATGGTCGTAGTGTACAAGAAAGTTAAACACGGTAATTAAAAATAATCATATCTCAGGTAATAGTTAGGATAGATTTCATTTCATATTTTTTCTGAACGGCCATCAGTTCTACTATAAGACATTTCAAGGTTATCCATTAATTACCGGACACCTGTATACCAAAAAATACGATTCATAAATGTCTGCCCCAACCATAACTCTAACCCTACCCAACGCATTATAATTGTTACCGTTTCAAGGATCGTACTGTTACGGAATCCTTGTAACAGAATTGGTTCTATCTTGATAAAACAAAAGCAACTTGTGAAGGATTATTTTCAATAAACCAAAAGTTAGTTCATGGAGTTTGTCGAATTCTCTGTGAAGTTTAATGAGGCGACGAAGGGTTGAAGACGACGGCGGCATGACCTGATGGGAAAAGGGGTATTTTGTGTTCAGTTTTGAATATGGTGGGTATATAATTGTATTTTGTGAGAGATTTTTGTGATAGGTGTTATGGAAAAGGATTATTATCTTATCATGTCTGTAGGGTACTGTAACATATGAGACGGTGTGTAAATATTTTTATCATAAGCCAGTTAATTATATAAATTACTAGCTGTGTCCGCGGTTTCACGCGTTTGTGATTACTGCGCCGGTCCCGTGGAACGTAGCGTGATGTTATATAGCCTTTCTCGATAAAAAGGCTATTCAACACTAAAATATTTTTTTAATTCGAACCAGTAGTTCCTGAGATTAGCGCGTTCAAACAAACAAACAAACTCTTCAGCTTTATAATATTAGTATAGATTAGCTGTTACCTGCGACTTAGTCCGCGTAGATTTTAACTAAAAAGTGTTTGTCTCCGCGGAACCCTATTTTTTTTTCTGAAATCAATGTAGCCTAAGTTACTCCTTATAACATCAGCTATCTGCCAGTGAAAGTCCCGTCAAAATCGGTTCAGCCGTTTCGGAGATTAGCCGGAACAAACAGACAGACAGACAGAAATTTTAAAAATAGATGTTTTCGTATAGGTACCTTATATACTTTCATATGCATTAGATAAAAAGCTGCTATTTTGACATTACAAACATACACTTCAATTTTATTTATTTGTATAGATATAGATATAGATGTATAGATATAGTCACACGTTTATGTCGTCGAAGGGGTAGGTAGATGTGAATTACGAACACATTTAGTTAGGTATGGTTGAAGATCTCACGTTATACATACATACATACATAGATTCACGCCTGTTTCCCAGAGAGGTAGGCAGAGACTACGGATTTCCATTTGCTACGATCCTGACACACTTCTCTGGCTTCATTCGCTTTCATCACATTTCTCATACACGCCCGTCGGTTCAAGGAGCTCTTAACCTGGCCTTTGTCCAGAACGCCTCCGATCTGGTCGAGAAAGGTTCGCCTAGGTTTTCCTCTTGCGACTGTTCCATTCACACTAGCCTTATAAACTTTCTTAGTCAGTCTTTCCTCGTCCATTCTTTCTACATGTCCAAACCAGATATAATCTCACGTTGTACGGGGTGAATCTAATACTGTCTACGAGGCATAGGTCCAGACTGCGTGATGATATTAATAAAATCCGAAAAAGCAAGCATAGCATTTATTACAGTGCCATAAGATTGCGCTTAATTTTGCATTTGATCGTGCGTTTCTGGGTCGATTCTTGGGTCGGGTAAATTTCATTGGAATCGTCAACAAGAACAAGAAATCAAAACCTTAACTTCCTGAGGCCATTACAACCACCTACACCCCTACCCTCCCCCAGTCGACGCCACTTGCACTTAAAATTGTTACTCCCTTCAGCAGCTCAGAAAAGCTCAAACAGCGGCTCCTTAAAGAAAGAGAGAGAATGACACCTATACCACCAAAACGTTCGATAATTACGCCATTCCTCAAAACCATTAGCTAAATCGTCCAAAGGGTTCCCACAACCCTAGGAAGAAGACCGCCCCAACACCCGGCACCATCAACATCCAGAGCTGAGGAAAACGTAATACCAACGAAGAAGGCAACGAAGGCAACCACTAAAAAACCAAAGCGGGCACAGGACAAGTCCGAGCGCCAAACCTCAAACAGGCTGTCACAGCCTGGCAATAGGTACGACCTTATTGATGGTATATAAAAACAACAGGCGGTATATATGAAAGTGTAAATGGAACAGTCGCAAGAGGAAAACCTAGGCGAACGTTTCTCGATCAGATCGGAGGCGTTCTGGACAAAAGCCAGGTTAAGAGCTCCTTGAACCGACGGGCGTGTATGAGGAATGTGATGAAAGTGAATGAAGCCAGAGAAGTGTGTCAGGATCGTAGCAAATGGAAATCCGTAGTCTCTGCCTACCCCCCTGGGAAACAGGCGTGAATCTATGTATGTATGGTATATATGAGCGCAATACACTACTTACTATTTCTTTAAGAATATACAGACGGGACTCTAAGTATATATGTAAATAGAATCCCCTAAATACCGTCCTTGACGCAAACGTAATTTTCCTTAACATATACGTTTTCAGTTGACAAAGACAATTACTTCAAACACGACCTCCCAAATTACCTTTGAATGTACAAAATATATATTTGGGAATACAAGAAACATTAATTTTGCTACATCATTAAATTGTAAATTCCATTCATTAGGGTTTATATTAGAAGGAGCCTTTTACTGCAGGGGAAACACTCCAACTGTGGGCATAATACTCCAGTTTATGTGTTTGGGAGTGGAGTAATGTGACAGCGAAAAGTAAGGATCTGAGTTCCAGAACGGCGACTTTAAATGTGACCATTTCTGACTTTTGGTTATCCTAACTAATATTATAAAAGTGAAAATGCGTTTGTTAGTCTGTTTGTTTGTTACCTTTTCACGCCTAAACCACTGAACCGATCATTCTGAAATTTTGCATATACGTTGTCAGGTGTACAGAAACTAACATAGGCTACCTTTCATCCCGAAAAAAATTACTGTTCCCGAGGAAAGCAACAATAACGTTCTTATGATAATAGATGGCGCCACGTGTCTTTTGAATCATGATTGATTTATATTATTACAAGTAAAGTACAACTCGAATTGATTGTCAAATTGTAAATTAATATATAATTACATACCCTCCTTTATGGGGTTAACAGAGTTGTATTACACCCACATCCTTACTTATGTTTTTATGTCCTATGTAAAAGAGGGTCAATCTATTGCCGTTGACCGGACTCGGACTTGGCAAACGCGGGTATCGAATGCGAGACATGCACAGCAGTTGTATTCACTACCGCTGTTAGCTGATGTACGTCCGGGCGTCACTTGGGGTTACCACATAATATCAGGGTTGGTTTGAGGTATAAACCGCAAACCAACAGTAAACCTGAGTGGTAACCTCGTTTTTCATTATATATTATGTACTTTTTTTTTGCTGTGTTATAATATTATCTGTATAAGAACGTGTACCTATATTTTGAAAAATAAGATATTTACTTACTTACTGTTCCATAGAGATATTCCGATATACAACTACTATTATATGTTTATTGTCTACGCGTGATTGCACTAAAAACGTCCAAACTTTCACATTTATAATACGAAACGACGATTAACTAAAACCAAAATTAAAATATATTTTCTGTATGCTTTACCTTTATTTTAATACAAAACCTTTTGACGTGACAACGTCTAATAAATCGATGAACGCCGGCTGCACGCACGAAAAAGGATGACTCATTGTCCCGCTCATTGTCCCGTTACGCTCATTGTAACGTTACGGGAAAGAAATTTTGTTATGACGTTGTCACGTTAAACTATCGTCCGTAAACCGACTTTACAGACAACCAATTTTTTTTTCCTTTTTTTGTCCTCCAGACCGAATTTCGGCAGCCAATCTGGACGGAGACTGACCATCTGCGTAGGAGATATTATAGTGCACAAGTGTGTGCGCAAACACAAGTGCACTCTCTGTTCCCTAACCCTCAAGATCCGATGGGATGGTAATCCGACACGACCGGAGAGATCAGGCGCAGGGTCAACGGCTTTACGTGCTTTCCGAGGCACGGGGGTGTCTAACACCTCCAAATACCTAACACCGGCTGCTATTGAGATTTCTTAATATATAAACCCAATAACTCTTTGTTGGCCCAACCCGGGATTCGAACCCGAGACCTCATGCACAGCAGTAACATTCACTACCGCTGCGCCACGGAGGCAGTCATACAAAACTATAAGCCCTATATTCAGTTGAATATGTAGTTTGTATCCACAAGGGTAATGCCGCGGCCACACATTGGTTATATTTGCATCAATGTAGCTTATTGCGGCCAATACTCGAATGTGTGGAATTAATCTTTGACACAATGTGAACATTGCGTCCAATCACCGACCTGTGTCCAACACCGACGTACAAAGAGTCGGTTTTTTCAACAAGTTCAAAGGCGAGGGGAACGGAAGGAGAGTGCGCGCATCTTGGACAGAATGTCGCGCGCGCGCCACACATTGGTTGTTACAGTACAATATCTTTGTGCTGTATCTACAATCTACATCGCAATCTTATGATCTTTATCGCACGTTCAATATCTATTAAATGTTTCTACTATCCGTGATCAACACGTAGTCGTTAGTATATAAGATGCACCTTTGGATAATTATAACTAGACTATACTACAACTTTGTCTCATTTATACCTAATCGTATACTGCCAAGAAGTTTGGCAAATTGGTGACCCGACGAACGAATACGCAGCAAGAAACATGGCACAATCACCATGCAAGGCGAACATAAATCAGCAAGGAACACTTGAAGTAGCTGCTGGCACCTCGGTTTTATCTCGCATTCCGGAATTTTGGAAAGACCAACCAAGATTATGGTTCACGCAACTAGAAGCCATATTAGCACCACAGAAGCAAGGAGACGAATACAAATACTGTACAGTAATAGCAAAATTATCCAAGGAAGAAATACTACAAGTTAGTGACCTAATCACTTCACCACCGACTACAGACAAATATAAAAACATCAAGGAACGTTTAATTGATTGTTACGAAGAAACAGAACAGCGACAGTTTCAAAAATTAATATCAGAGACAGAACTCGGTGAACAAAAACCTTCGCAGTTATTACGTCAAATGCGAGTCCTCGGGAGAGGAAAAATCAGTGACGAAACAATTAAACTACTATGGTTCAGGCTTTTACCAACATCAGTTACTACGGTTCTAGCAGTTACGGAAGACATGGAAATTGACAAACTGAGCCAAATTGCAGACAAAATAATAATGAATTCAAAAGTAACCGAAATATCAGCTGTTAGCAACGACACTTCAAACGACAACAATACAGCATGCATTTTAGCCCAGCTAGCAAAATTACAGATAGATATTGACGCAATTCAGCAAGGTCAATATAGCTATCGACCCAGCACGCACAATCATTTCAAGAAACGTCAACAATTCCCGATTATGAGGCCGAGAACAAACTATAGAGGAGCAAATCGATTTTGTTACTACCACGAAAGATTCGGAAAATATGCAAGGAACTGCATTAAACCATGCGGTTGGAAACCAATGACTTACGTACGGAACCAGGGAAACGAATAAGAGCACAGACAACGGCGAAACTCTGTGCAATCCACCCATCCAATCGCCTCACCATTACCGACCGAAAAAGTGGTATGAAGTTTTTGATTGACACGGGCGCAAATATTTCAGTCATTAGCAAGCAACAGAGATATTCAATTTTACAAAATGAACAATACACACTATACGCTGCAAATGGGACTAAAATTAGGACTTACGGCGAGAAGACGCTTACCTTGAATTTAGGACTACAACGATGTTATAAATGGAATTTTATAATCGCCGATGTTACACAACCAATAATTGGAGCAGATTTTCTAGAGCACTATAAACTATTAGTCGACATAGCAGGTCGCAAACTTATCGACAAAGTTACAGAGCTGACAACGCATGTAACTTCAGAAAAAGCGACACAACAAACAATTCGTACTATCGCAGTGGGAACGAATTCACGTATTACGCAACTCTTAAACAAATACGAAGACATCACGAAAGAGTCCTCTCTACGCAATGCGCCCAAACATAAGATTGAACACCACATTATCACTACAGGACCACCCGTCGCAGCTCGGGCAAGACCATTACCTCCAGAAAAATACGACATAGCCAAAAAGGAATTTCAAAATATGATAGAGCTCGGAATTTGCCGACCGTCAGATAGCCCATGGGCAAGCCCATTACATATGGTAAAAAAGAAAAATGGCGAATGGAGACCGTGCGGAGACTATCGAATGCTCAATAGCACGACAGTACCGGACAAATACCCACTACCAAGATTAACTGACTTTACATACATATTAGAAAATAAGAAGATACTAAGCAAGATAGATATACGCAAAGCATACCACTGTATTCCTGTTAAAGATATAGAAAAAACAGCCATCATCACACCTTTCGGACTTTTTGAGTACTTAAGAATGCCTTTCGGATTACGCAATGCGGCACAAACATTTCAACGATTCATGGATTCCTTATTTAGAGATTTAAACTTCGTATTTATATTTGTAGACGACTGTCTCATCGCATCGGACAACGAAGATTTGCATTATCAGCATTTAGAAACGGTTTTCAAACGTTTACACGAGAATGGAATAACCATTAATCTCGAAAAATGCGAATTTCTCAGAAGGGAAATAGATTTCTTAGGTTATCATATAACGAGCCAAGGAATACAACCTACCGAAGAAAATTACAAAGCAATCATGGAATTTCCCAAACCGAAAACAATTCAAGAATTAAGACGATTTTTGGGCATGGTCAATTTCTACAGAAGTAATATTCCACGCGCAGCGGAAAATCAAAGAATTTTAAACGAATATCTACATGGTTCAAAAAAGAACGATAATTCACCTGTTCCTTGGACAACGGAAGCAGACAAAGCTTACGAAAAATGCAAGGAAAGCATGAAAAACGCAGTGTTAACAGCGCATCCTTCCCGCAACGCATCACTAGCGCTCATGACCGACGCTAGTGCTACTTGCGTTGGTGGAGTTTTACAACAAAAATCCGGACGCAATTGGGAACCATTAGGTTTTTTTTCACAAAAATTGAGCGAAACTCAACAAAAATATTCTACGTTTGACAGAGAGCTGTTAGGAATATACATGGCCGTCAAACATTTTCACAGATTAATCGAGGGAAGAGAATTTACAATATTTACGGATCACCGACCTTTGACATACGCATTCTCCCAAAAACCATCATCAAACGATACACCGCGACGGGTCCGGCAGTTAGATTTCATTTCACAATACAGTACCAACATTCAACACATAAGCGGACGTGACAATATTACCGCCGATGCCTTATCTCGAATAGAGGAAATATACGTGCCATCACCCATCGATTACGCTGAATTGGAAAAATGTCAATCAACAGATAATGAACTAAGTAAATTACGTGACAATAAAAGATTAAAATTCAAAAACATTACGCTTCCGGGTTCCACAATAAACATCACCTGCGACACGTCTACTGGAAAAAGCCGCCCCTACTTACCAAAGCAATTTCGCAAACAAATTTTCGATACCATTCATGGTATGAGCCATCCAGGAAAAAGAACTACGAGAAAAATGATAACCCAAAGGTATTTATGGCCGTATATGAACAAAGATATCAATAATTGGTGTAGATCATGTATAGCCTGCCAAAAATCAAAAATACAACGACATACGATATCACCTCCTGGTACATTTATGACAGCGCAACGTTTTGAACATTTACATATTGACATCGTCGGACCACTTCCGATTTCACAAGGGAAGAGATATTTAATCACAATCATAGATCGTTGTACGTCATGGCCCGAAATATTTCCGGTAGAAGATATAACTGCAGAAACAGTAGCCAAGACACTTTTCGAAGGATGGATTACTCGTTTTGGATGTCCATTGCGCATTACTACGGATCAAGGCCGACAGTTTGAATCAAGAATATTTGAGTCACTCTCACAATTTTTGGGAATACATAAAATTAGGACAACACCTTATCATCCGCAATCCAATGGAATGATAGAGAGATTTCATAGAACTTTAAAGGTGGCGTTAATGACAAGAGAATCCAACGAAAATTGGTTAAAAGAAATTCCAACAGTTTTACTCGGGTTGCGGAGTAGCTTGCGAGAAGACACAGGTTATAGTTCAGCAGAGATGACATATGGAACGCCAATACGACTCCCTGGAGGATTTTTTGAGTCATCAGCAGCACAGTTATCAACGTACGAAGAGTTTGTAAAACAAATTCAAAAGGACATCACACAAATGACATCAATTCCGAAAAGAAAAAACCACAACCAAGCTATATTTGTGCATCCCGAACTCAAAGAATGCTCACACGTATTTGTTCGGTGTGATAGAATTAAGAAAGCCCTGACACCGCCGTATGAAGGACCCTACCCAGTAATTAGTAAAACAGATAAAACATTTTGCATTAGAATTAGGGATAAAGAGACAGTGATATCAATTGATAGATTGAAACCAGCATTCATGATCAATGACGAATCAAACTACGTGCCAGATTCAAAGGATTTCTACAGACATTCACACACGTACACTACACGATCAGGACGTAAAGTAAAGCCAGTAGTACGTCTATAAAAAATCGCTGATATAAGCAAGCTATTCGTATATATATTAACATAGATCTTAACATATACCATTAATTCACAACTACTCGTAACAACAAGACATCTAAAATGGGAAATCAAAGTTCTAAGGACCAGATAACATACAATACGGACAGTTGCCTCAATCAAAACGAAGCGGACAAACTCCGTAACCTGATCCAGGAGGACTTACGGTGGACAAGAAATGTTGCAATGGGACAGATTATTTTAACAATCGGCGTGATCCTACTTTACGGCATAATGAAAACACTGGACAGAAGAATGAAGAGTTTAACGGAAAAAAATAATAAACACTCGTGCAACAGCTAAGTCAAAATTACATACGTCAGCAAATCACACCACAACAGGCGTCATCAAATTCCACCGCGTACAATAGCATTATTATTTATATACATCAGCAAATAACTAGTAAGGTCTAGGTCAGGCGTCATCAAATTCCACCGCGTACAATAGCATTATTATTTATATACATCAGCAAATAACTAGTAAGGTCTAGGTCAAATTTATATTGTAAACACTATTACCATAATAATATTTTTTTTTTTTTTAAATGGGGGTGTACTGTTACAGTACAATATCTTTGTGCTGTATCTACAATCTACATCGCAATCTTATGATCTTTATCGCACGTTCAATATCTATTAAATGTTTCTACTATCCGTGATCAACACGTAGTCGTTAGTATATAAGATGCACCTTTGGATAATTATAACTAGACTATACTACAACTTTGTCTCATTTATACCTAATCGTATACTGCCAAGAAGTTTGGCAAATTGGTCATTTTAATCATCCACCACCGCCTTTTCTTTCGTTGTTTTTTTGTACGATGCAAATAATAAGCATAATATATATATACCTAAACCATATGCGTAAGCCGCTAGTGCAAATAAGTTATCGTCCACTGAACAACAAGGTCCGCGCTTGTCTATTTCCAGTGTTTGGTGCAAAGTTAGTATTGAAGCCAATGTGTGGTGCAGTAGTTTGATTCAATATTGGTCATTCCAAATTAGAGCCAAGCTTGGACGCAAAGTTGAATCCAATGTGTGGCCGCGGCATAAGGGTAGATTTTGAAAACTACTACCTTTTTTAATGCATACCTTACATGAGCGTGAAATGTCAAAATTCTGGACCAAGCGTAGCAGTTTGAGCATTCCGTCATTTCCCCTTTTATAGGTATAGTCAATTATTCGAAGGGTGGCGGTACATCGTCAGTCCAAATCATGTTTTATATTTATTACAGACGTTTTATGATTGGTACGCGTTCAGAATTATATTCGTTTAAGCCCTGATTCGTACTGGGAGGGAATTTTAATTGGCCGTCTTAACTTCACTTGGGAAATTCCTCTCGAAGATCTTATTCAAATTTTATGGACCTTATTCCCTGTTGTAATAATAAAAGATATGTGAATATAATGTTCCAGTTGACGATCTGAATTGTGAATAGCATTTTACAAAATTAGGAGAAATACCAAAGCAATAGTCAAAATCTAAGTCTAAAACGTTTATTCGTTTATATAACCAAGTATTTATGAACCTCAAAGTTTAATAATTAGTGTGTTTACTGAATTACATTTAGGATTAATCTAGGTATATAGTTATTATTTTTTGTGTAATGACTTGCAGTTTCATACGGCGGGCCGAAACCACGGCGGGGTCGCGATTGCATGTGAAAGCGATTCGCGCGGCCTCGCCATCTATGGTTATGTCGAGGAACACCGTGGTAGGTTTAGTCGGTATTACCGGGGTATCTTTTTCCCGGTGAGCCCGACATATCCTCTCCGTCGCCCCGCGGAGAGGTAAGCATCGAAGCATTCTCACACGTAAAAAAAAAAAGGGTTAAGCCCACATTACATAGACTGTTGTTAAGCCTATATGAAGATGCGTGCAATAGTTAATGATACGCAATATCCTATTATATTATCGGCTTGTTTATAAGCTATCCCACTGTTGGGCACGGGCCTCTTCTTTGTACTAAAAGTGACTCTACCACACTGGCTTAGTGTGTTATGCTAGAAGTTAGATATTTAGGATTGTTCGCGATTTACTTTCGCCAAAAAAACGTGTGATAAATTACACTGGGGAACAGTCATTTTGCGGCATACTTACTTCACGGAGATGAAGTAATCGCCGTGACTGAAATCGGTCGGGAGGTATCACATCACAGATATAGGTGCATACGAAAAAACTGCGAATATTTTGATTATGTTTTTAAATCGGTATAAACGCAGTATTTATTATAGTATTATGTGTTAGTACATAATTTTAAATGCAAATAAATTATTCTTATACTTATCTATATTAATATTATAAAGCTGAAGAGTTTGTTTGTTTGAACGCGCTAATCTCAGGAACTGTAAATGCTGGTGTCCTGCAAGGCTATGTGCTATCGCCTACTCTGTTCCTCCTCCATATCAATGACATGTTGCAAATTAGCAGCATTCATTGTTATGCGGACGACAGCACGAGCGATGCTCTTTATACCGGCCGCGCTAACATCTCTCGGGAAAACGTCATTGAGAGCCGAAACAAACTTGTATCTGAAATTGAGACCTCTCTGAAGAAAGCCTCGGATTGGGGCAGGCTTAATTTAGTCCGATTTAACCCCACAAAGACACAAGTCTGCGCGTTCACCGCAAAAAAGCTGCCGTTGGTCGTATCTCCTCGTTTTGAGAACATCCCCATAACTGCCTCAACCGATATTGGAATTCTTGGTGTCGATATATCGAGCGAAGTCCAGTTCCGCGGCTATTTAGAGAGTAAAGCTAAATTAGCTTTAAAAAAGCTTGGCGTGCTCAACAGATCGAGACAGTATTTCACGCCGGCCTACCGCCTACTACTTTATAAGGCGCAGGTTCGGCCTCACATGGAATACTGTTCTCACCTTTGGGCAGGGGCACCCCAGTACCAACTTCTCCCTCTAGACCGCATTCAACGGAGAGCGACTCGAATCGTCGACTGCCAGGATATTTCAAATCGGCTAGACCCCTTGGCGCTGCGTAGAGATGTGGCCTCGCTATGCATCTTCTATCGCTTATACTATGGGGAGTGTTCCGAGGAATTGTTCGGAATGATCCCTGTCGCCTTTTTTCGCCATGGTCCTACGCGACAGCATTTTCACTCCCATCATTTAGATGGTTGGCAGTCCACAACTGTGCGTTTCTCCAGGAATTTTCTGCCTCGTACAACAAAACTGTGGAATGAGCTGTCGCCTACGGTATTTCCGGACCAATACGACCTTCAACACTTCAAGAAAAGAGCGTACTCCTTTTTAAAAGGCCGGCAACGCACTTGTGACTCCTCTGGTGTTGCAGGTGTCCATGGGTGGTGGTGATAGATTACCATCAGGCGATCCGTCTGCTCGTTTGCCCACAAATACATAAAAAAAAACTACTGGTTCTATTTGAAAAATTATTTTAGTGTTGGATAGCCTATTTATCGAAAAAAGCTATAAGCTATATAACATCATGCTACGACCCACAGGGGCGACGCAGTAACGATAAACGCGGGTGAAACCGCGAGCACATCTAGTATATTATAATATAACAGATAAATAACCATATTTTTCCTTATATCCTTTTATCATACTATGAACAGAATTATCTACTTAGTCCTAATTAGTTGTTGTGTAAGGTAGAATAAAAATAAAAGAAGCTAATGATTTCTGGTATAGTTGTTTAGACATTTAATAATTAACGTAACAATAATATATAAGACCAGGAAAGTATTGATTTCTACTATTATTGGTTGCCCTAAAATTTACCAAAATAAAACATAGAAAGAAAAGAGAAAAATGGCAGATTAGAGCTCAGATAAATGTTCGTTACGTCCAAAGCTCGCAGCTTCAAGAAGCTGAAATCAAACCTAAAGTTACCGCAAAGGCTGTCGAGATTTTTATGTCTTCAAATAAAGATTAAGTTCAATCGTGGAGCAACAGGTGGACAGGTAACTTTGGCCCACGTGCGCTTTATAGCCACTCAGGTGAGAATATTGCGGGTTTGAGCTATTTTGCGGTTCAGTACTTAACTAAAGAGCAAAATGGAACTTTAGACTGTTTGTAATGCTGTCTCGCTCTCTCGTAAGATAAAGATTGCAATAATGCTGCTATAAGCAGTGGTACAGGCCTAGTTGGGTTATTTCATCCTGGTAGTCTTTGCGTTTTGAGTGCTTCATTGCCCCGCGGTTCAATTTTGAGTTTATGGTTATGATTGGTCATCCAGAGTTCCAGGCCCACTGGTTGAGTTTTTCCTAGACTGTAATCTACACTGTTTATTTAATTTTTAGACTGCACGGGTCGCAGTTTAATTTGTCGCCTTGCCACTGACCACAGGATTAAAAATGTGTGATCCAGAAATAGTTGTTTTGAGTGTCCTTTGTGTCCGTTTTTTAAATGTTTGTGAAGTCTTCCAGTACCTCCTCCTGAAAGCTATCTCAAAAAAAAAAGAAAAATTGTACGTGATTTCAGTATATATAATTATTATCTCAAAAGCTGAAAGCATCTTCTCAGGCCGTCAAAATAGAGACCTCAACATCGCCTCGGCTATTGTGGGGGCGATGTGGAGGCCACTGCTCTTATACCACACGAATGCTTACCATCAGGTGGAGTGTGGTCATTTCGACGAGCTAAATAAAAATAAAAAAAATTATCCATAGGAATTTATTATATAGCATTTTTATTTTTGCCTTTACCAAGAAATACATGCAGTACACCAGTGCAGTAGGCTCCACTCGAATAGTATAAGTAAATCACAGATAAAATATACGGTTATCCCTTTTAATACTTAAATAAATCGTAAACAGTGTTTTAATTGTGCGTCTGTGTATGATAATCTCGAAAATAACTGAACCAATGCGATTGACATAAATTTGCCTTACCATTTAGGTAGAGATGGTTTCATTTTATTCCCTTCACAAATAAAAAACTATTAAAATGTTTTTAAGTCTTTATTTTTTGTTTCCAGGTAAGTTCATATTTACGTATTTGTCTGGCAGCAGTACAGGTAAGTTCGAAGATAAATGCATGATAATATGTAATAGTTACATAGAAGCGTTTAAAAACTACTTATATTTATGTCTTCTTCTAAAAAACGTAACAACAATACACACATATATATCTATACTAATATTATAAAGCTGAAGAGTTTGTTTGTTTGTTTGAACGCGCTAATCTCAGCAACTACTGGTTTGAATTGAAAAATTATTTTAATGTTGGATAGCCTATTTATCGAGGAAGGTTAAAGGCTATATAACATAACGTTACGACTCACGGGGGTGGCGCACTAACTATAAACGCGGGTGAAACCGCGGGCGCATATAGTTACAAAATAAACACATTTTAGATGTCAAGTTCGATTTTGAGCAAAGCAATAATTTATCTCTATGTGTTATAACGTTGATAATATGAAATCAAGAGTAAGATAACGTCTTACAGAGTATATAACTTTGTTTTGTCTTTTTTTTCAATCTCTCTTCGTTCAAAGGTATTCCTACAAAACAAGAAATAAAGCGCACCGCACTTCTACTATAAAATAAAGTAATAAAAATATTTCTATCAGTATGCTTGGGTAGTGCAACAGTACCTAGTGAATGCCATGCATAAGTCTCGGATTCGATTCCAGGACGTAGTTATAATATCGCACCCACGACTTCACGGCCTTAAACCCAATGCCTTTAGATTATCGCTGTCTTCTTCTTAAAAATAATAAGTATTTCTTTCCGTTTAACAAAGGTAAGTAGGTATACATAAGATAACACAGTGCAGGTATAACAATGGGATTAAAATATAATGACCACCAAAAATAGTAATTGCACAGCAAGGACTCCATATATATATTATGTGTATTCTATATTATTTATAATAATGTTGGTATATAAGTCTTATTTTTTATTTTTATCAATTTATAAATTTATTTATTATTTAATTATAAATTATTTATAATTTTCTTCTAATTTTTTTATTACTGTTACACGTTAATTTTGTTATAAAATAGTTTTGATTGTGTGTTGCAATGTTACATTAAAATAAAATATTTCTTTCTTTCTTTCTTTCAAAATATGCTTACTAAAATACATCATAACGAGCACCTATACGCCTCAAAACACTGCATTCCGTCTCGGAAGGGTTAGGTTATGTTAGATTCCTCCTTAAACCTACCCAAAAATAGGACTTCGACGACTTATTTTATCTCTTTGCTTTGCAATTAATATTTTTGGTATTAAATGCGGTTTTAATGTTGGTGATCATTTACTATTTTTGGTGATCTTGATCATTTACTATTTTTGACTTTTATATTTTACTATATCTGGTGATAAGTTAAACATAAGCCTATAACAATTCTCAATCCTTTGTAGAGAGACTGGTGTCTATAGCAGAAAATCAGGCTCCCATCTCTTGAATGTATAGTAGCTATAATATTAAGTAATTGCTGTATACTTAGGTAATCTCATATTTTATATTGTGGATGAAATTAATTTAAGAGCATAGTTCTTGTCGGGGGAGTTATCGACATGTCTGTCCTCTGCTTTCTCTTTGAAAGCGGGTTATCGCTGTAGGTACTTAACGTTTAATTATATTAAAATATTAAACACAAAATTTAAAATTATTTTCATTTACATAGCAAAACAGCGTGAATGTTTAAAACGCATCCTTTAAGCGGCCTTTGTCCATATTTTCCGACGAGCTCAATTTTCGTTTAGGGATTAATGTTGTTCATTTTTTACTCTTGCCCTCATTTTCCCGTCACCGGTGACCTGAACAAATTATCACTGTGTGTACAAATGGCATTTTTAATTATTTTTTTCAGCGCTACCATATATTTAACCTTTCTGATAATGGGTTTTTGAATAACTTTAGTGAATGATGCTGCTGATTTATATGATAAATGGTTAATAACGAACGTTAACGAAACAAATTAAATGTAAATACAAACTGTCTCCGTACTGCTACTGAAAATGCCAATAAATTTTGCGTCACCTGGGAATTGAATCCATGTTCATAAGTGCAAACCTAGCCATGGGTGCAACGAAACAGAATCAGTTATTATTTTTGATAAATAATATATTTATTTAAACATTATTTATGTAAAAGAAGTTTTATATTATGACGCTTTTACATTTTGTTGTTTTTTCTCTTTAGTTGAAATTTCTTTTTAAATACTAATGTAATACATAAACCCTTGAATATAATTAAATTATATTAAATAAGTATATTATATAAATTAACTTTCACTCTCGGCTCGGCTCGGCCTATATCATATATATCATTACAACTAGCCTATGTTACTCAAGGGCAGAGCAGGTTTCTTTCAATAAAATATATTTTATAAAAAGTCCAGCATCATTAAATAATACTCACAAAAGTATATAAAATTGAATAACACTTCTATACAACATTGTGAAATCTTTATTATAATCATCAGATTCGAGGATACAATGCATATACCATAAATTTATATTTAAATTGATACTAAAACCTTTACTCGAGACGCCTATAAAAATAAATATAGCAATATTACGCAGTTAAGTGATTTCTTAAAAATGTTCGCAGGCTCTCCTTATAATAATTTCAGGCACAAACGATATAATACGATAATAAACAATTTTAGTAGCCTTTATTAGGGTTCTTTTAACATTTTAATTTTTTGAAAGTCACTTGAGGATAAAATAATTAAGCAAGCTTAGCAATATTTTTTTATTAATTAGTCTGGCTTTTGTCGAAAGTAAGAATATTTTGTATAAATGATTTAAGTATAGTAACGAAATACTTTTTTAAATTTTTTTTTTATGCCATTTGTGGCAGACGAGCAAGTGGCCGACCTGATGGAAAGTGGTAACCGCTGCTCATGGACTTCAGCAATGTCAGGACACAGCAAAGCCGCTGCCTACCGTGAAAGAAGAACTCTTTATAAACCTCGTTTGAAGAAGGACATATGATAGCGCTCGGGAAACACCTGATGATAGAATGAACCAAATGATAGGATATTATATTTGGGTTTTGTAAAGTCTGCTCTGAGTGAAGCGATAGCCCAGTTAAGGTATCTATAGGAGTTTGCGATCGAGAGATTGTGTTTTCGATTCCCAGCCATTGAACCAACGACGTATCCTAACTATCCTAACTGCCTAACTAATGTTATAAAAGCGAAAATGAGTTTGTTTGTTTGTTTGTTACCTTTTCACGCCTAAACCACTGAACTGATCATCCTGAAATTTGGCATATACATTGACAGGTGTATAGAAACGGGCATAGACTACCTTTTATCCCGAAAAAAATTACTGTTCCTGAGGAAAACAATAATAACCTTCTTATGATAATAGATGGCGCCACGTGTCTTTCGAATCATGATTGAATTATATTATTACAAGCAGAGTACAACCCGAATTGATAGTCAAATTCCAAATTAACGCGAGCGAAGCTGCGGGCAAAAGCTAGTACCTATAATTTGTAAGTACATATACGTCGGTGGTTTTAATGTTAATTATTAACATTAAAATCAGCTCAGCTGAAAAAGTCAGGCAATATACCAATAATTAAATATCTAAAATCGCTAGTAACCTTTCAAAAGCGTGTGCCTTTCTATTTTCATTATTGTCGACAAATCGTTTCATATATTCTATACTAGTTTTCACCCGCGGCTTCGCTCGCGTAAATGTAGGTTAGGTTAGGTTAGGTTTGCAACAGTTTTTCTGGATGAAAGGTACCCTATGTCCTATTCTGTACCCCTGACAACATGTATGCAAAATTTCATGTTGATCGGTTATGTAGTTAAGGCGTGAAAACGTAACAAACAAACAAACAAACAAACTCATTTTAGGATTTATAATATTAGTAAGGATAAGGAAGTAAGGATTGAATATGACTACAAACTATTGCTAAATTTAAAATCAAATCCACGATCTCTTAGGGCTATGTCCAGTAGTGGACTATTATAGCCTGATGATGATGATATCTTAATTATAAGACCGATGCCTTAAACTTTGCGCTATCGGTACTCAACATAGTTTGAGTACCATTTATTTTATTATCTACCAGTATTTTTGATATAGTATGTTCTTATTCTGTAATACATTTTGTTTTCATTATAATCAAGACATGTATTGTATTATTGTTGTTATTTAAGTGTTATGTGAGCAGTGCTAATCATATAGTATAATTAAAACGATATGAATAATTAAATGACACACAATTGCAAAAGCCTTTAAACATAAATCACTGCTGCGCTATAATGTAGCAGACAGCGGCCATATTTACTTTTCAAAAATAAAAATATTTATTTTATATTTCCAATATTAAGACGAATTTAAAGACACCTCATTCAGCGACATCTGCCAAGTAGTTTATATCGTGATAAATAGACAGACATACATACACGAAAAACATGATCGATTTTAAAACAGTTATAATAAAAATAACTATAACCTCGTGAAAGCTGAGAAGGAAAAACAGTTAAAATATCTGGACTTAGCACACGAGGTTGTCGATATGTGGGATGTGGACTCGGCAATCGTTGTACCGATAGTCGTTACAGTGAACGGTTTAATAGCCAAGAGTCTCGACCAACATCTGAAGAGGCTCGCGTTAGGTGCTTGGGTCAAGGGTCAGATGCAGAAGGCAGTCCTCCTCGATACGGCACGCATCGTGAGGACGTTCCTCTCTCTGGACCCCTAACCGCCGGCAGCTTGGACCCTGTTCCCGATGCCGGTAGGGTACCATATATTTTATATTTTTGAATGTATTTTTTATATATGTATATTTGAAAATGAAAAATGTATTGTAAAGATTTAAATAAATAATAATAATAATATTAAGGGCCTCTTCACGTTGGACCCATGTCTGCGTGTAAGCCTCCCAAAAGCCCGGGTATTTTCATAACGTATTAGGGAAATACCCGTGAAAGAGAAACAAATAATATCAGTCCTGTTTTAAACTGTCCCACTGCTGGGCACGGGCCTCTTCTCAGTGTGAGAAGGGTTAGGCCATAGTCCAGTAGTAAAACTATTGATTAATAAATTAAATATTAACTACAGATAATTAATTAGGGGGGAGGTGTATAAACAAACATTAAATCTGTATAATCTTCGTCTGGATACAGCAACAGGAATCTGAAACAAAAGTTAATTTATTATTTACTAGATTATGCCCGCTGCTTCACTCGCTTAAATGCAGGTTAGGTTAAACTAGTAACTTTCCTTAATATTGTCTTCTGTTTACGCGAATGTTATTCATTGAAATTAAACTACTATATACGGATTTTATCGCGTTGTTTATTTGACACTTTTGTTTACACTTTCCCCGACGTTTCGGTTGCTTTTCAGCAGCCATGGTCACGCGGAGACTAAGATGGTAGTTGTCTCAATGTTCCAGTGTAGTTATATTTTCAAAGTACCCGAACATAATTTAATCATGGGTGTTTCTTTTTCGGGCTGAAGGAGTACCCTATGTCCTTTTCTGTCCCCCGACAAAGGTGTATGCGAAACTTGTTGATGATCTGTCGTGTAGTTAAGGCGTGAAAGCAAAATAAACAAACCAGCAAAACATCAAAGAAACAAACTCACATTCGCGTTTATATTATTAACTAGATGTGCCCGCGGTTTCACCCGCGTTTATGATTACTGCGCCGCCCCCGTGAGTCGTAGCTATCCAACAAAAAAAGAATTTTTCAATTCGAGCCAGTAGTTCCTGATATTAACGCGTTCAAACAAACAAACAAACTCTTCAGCTTTATAATATTAGTTTAGATTAGGAAGTTAGGATTATGTTCATGGCTTTGTGCGCAGTTAATATGCGCAAGTTGAGGCACTTGCGTGGATGCTATGCGTCGTGTAAACATTTGACGCGAGCCACTTGCGCAAGTAACTCATATGATTAACTTGTACATGTACCTAGCGTAAATAGCTTGCGCATGCAGCTCGCGTGAATACGTTGTGGTTTAAGTGGTCGCCTTGCCATTGCTGCTGCGCTGGGTGTTGTGGGTTCGATCCCCACATGGGACGAAAAATTGTGTGATCCACAAATGATAGTCCCCAGTCTGGGTGTGAAAATCTTACTTAATCCCAGTCTGGTAATAAATCAAGATCACACGGCCGCCGTGTATTTAAACAAATAAAGCATCTAGATTATATTTAAGTAACGTAAAAGTATTACAATTAACTACAATTTTCATGAAAAATATTTCAACCACGAATACTCTGAAAATAAATGCCAGTCATAACAAAAAAGGTATTTCAAAGAATGCCTATAAAGTAAGATGACAGTCCACAAACGTAATGAGTTATGTTACCTAAGGCTTTATAAACAACCTTCAGTAAATTCTGCTCGAGCTTTTCACAATCTTTCACAATTATTTTTTACGTAAGTTTTCTTTTTTATATGCTACTAAGGTGGCAAACAAGCATACGGCCCACCTGATGGTAAGTGGTCACCGTAGCCTATGGACGCCTGCAACACCAGATGCATCACTTGCGCGTTGCCGACCCTTTAGCAAAAAAAGGAAGTGGTAAGGGGGAAAGAGGGTGATTGGGCCTCCGGCACTCTCACTCACCAAACGAAACACAACAGCAGGAATACTGGTATTTCACGTCGATATTCTGTGAGAGGGTAGTCCTTCCTCAGTCGAGCCGACCCATTCATGCTGAAATCAGCGACGCTCTACACAAAAAGTAAGCGTTTACATTCTTTATCTTCAAGTTGTGTGACCGACGGCATAATTTAATTTTTGTGTTAGTGTTTAAGTGGTGAATATCACTGTTCTTATTATATAAGTGAATATTACGTTTTATAAACATTATATTCGTAAATATATTATTATATTGCGACGCAACGGTAAGTATACCAATTTCTTTAAAACGCTCTTTCAGGGAAAATTATCTGGGGAATATGTTTGACTTTTGACAGCTAATGTATTTGTTATAAATACGAATGTGAGTTGGTTTGTTACCCTTTTACGCCTTAACTAGTTGGCCGATCATCATGAAATTGTCTTTACAAACATTCAAAAAACGGACATTAAAGACACCCACACTTGGAACAACCATCTGTGGATCACACAAATTTTTGTCCCGTGTGGGATTCGAACCCACAACACTCGGCTCTGTAGCGACACGACCACTTAACCCACTACTCCACCCGTGCTGTGACAAAAGTGTATTGAAGAAATGACGTAGGTCTTGTGGCTCCAGGAGCTTAGCCTACTTTAATTAAATACAATTAGGTACCTGTCCAATGGTAGATGGTCCATGAGTACTTTCATCTGGCTGGTGTACGGAAAAACGAAGTTCTGCGCCGCGTCAATATGCTGGACGACCTCGTATGCCCACTCCGACCACTCGTACAGTTTAGCTGCAAGTTCGTACATATACAGTGTGTATAATAAACCCTGCCCGATCGTTGAGCCGGCTCTACACTCGCACGTGAAGTCGCGCCGTAATTTCACGCCGTGAATGTATGCCGCGATCCACGCGTGAACTGTGTCCCTCCACACTCGCAAATCTTCACAGTCTTGTTCATGACTATGGACGACGACGACGTGATTTCTGCTGAAAAATGTGAGTGTAGATGCGTTCATGTTCGCGCGCCGCAAACCCTTTGTCGCGGACCAAAAAACCGACACTGATCGGGGAAAGGCGCGAAGCGTGACCGCGAAGGCGTAAACAACATCTACACTCGTGATTCGCAGTTCTCGCGGGCTTTCGCGGCCGTTCGCACCGCGAGTGTAGAGCCGGCTTTAAAAGTGTTATACAGTAGCTTATTAGGAGTAAATAGGAAATAATAATATTCTACCACATACACACAACACCATCTAGCCCAAACTAAGCAAAGCCTGCACGGCAGTTGCGCATACTACGGCTGCGCCATTGTCTTCTTTCCATAATTTGCAATAGTTAGAGTAGACCACCAGCTATGGGAAACTATTATAAAGTCAAGACTCCTTTAAAGAAGGGAAAAGAGATGAATAGAGTAAGAGACTCACCTTCTACCTCGCTGGCCATATCAAAGTGGCTGAGATCTGGGATATCCAGGATGACGTCCAGGTCTTCGTCCCACAGCTTCAAGTACACCTTCTCCTTAAGCTTCTTCAGTTTGATTGGGTAAGTCACCTCGATAGTCGCTGCAAATAACATAGTTCTGTAATATTGTCTTATGTTTACGCGAATGTTGCACATTGAAATTAAACAACTTTATACGGATTTTATCGCGATGTTTATTTTTTATAAAACACTATTATTACATAATTTTGTAACTTTAAACTACTATTGTTAAACACTTTTACTAGGTACTGTTTACTTTGATCTAAGCTATTTAAATTATAAAACTACTAGCTTTTGCCTGCGGCTTCGCTCGCGTTAATTTATAATTTGACAATCAATTCGGGTTGTACTCTGCTTGTAATAATATAATTCAATCATGATTCGAAAGACACGTGGCGCCATATATTATCATAAGAACGTTATTGTCGGCCTCGATGGCGTAGTGGTTAGTGTATCCGACTGCCACGCCCGAGGTCGCGGGTTCGGTTCCCGCACAAGTCAAACATTTGTGTGCATGAACATGGATGTTTGTTTTGGTCTGGGTGTTTCTATGTATAAAATGTATGAATTTACAAAAAAAAAAGTATATATGTATGTATATCCATTGTCTAGTACCCATAGTACAAGCTCTGCTTAGTTTGGGCTAGAGGGTGTTGTGTGTATGTGATAGAATATTATTATTATTATTATTGTTGTTTTCCTCAGGAACAGTAATTTTTTTCGGGATGAAAGGTAGCCTATGTCCGTTTCTCTACACCTGTTAACGTATATGCAAAATTTCAGGATGATCGATTCAGTGGTTTAGGCGTGAAAAGGTAACAAACAAACAAACTCATTTTCGCTTTTATAATATTACTTAGGATTAGGATTTAGATTTAATTTTAATTTTACACCTTCTCCGATGTTTTGGTTGCTTTTCAGCAGCCATGTTCACGGGGAAACTAAGATGGTGGTTGTTTCTAAGTGTAGTTATTTTCAAAGTACCCGAACATAATTTAATAATTGGTATTTCTATTTACGCAGAATGAGCTCAAAGTATCATGAAGTCTGGCTGTGTTTTGCTTCTTCTTGGGTTTGACTATTTGAATTACTGGATCTCAAGCTGGTGGTACATTTATTGGCGACGTAAAAAAGTCCCCACTCTTATTGAGGTATGAATGTATGTCAATAAGAGTGGGGACTTTTTTACGTCGCCAATATCTACGTGAAGTGAGAAACTTTAGTTCTTCTAAAACATTAATTGAAATACTGTTAGACAACGACATCGATTTAAGCCACAATTTGCCACCAAGAAAAAGTTCTTTTAACTCTTTGTTTATGGGCTTTATCGCTTAGCGATAACGTCGCCCGTCTGCGAATTCTTAAGGGAGTAATACACAACTCACTCTCCATCACGTGGATGGGAATGCTTTTTACAAAACCACCGATTATGCGCATAGCTGCATTCTGGACTTTGTCCAACTTGTATAACTTAGATGTGAAGGCATTGTCAAACAAAAAGCTACCGTTGTCTAGACGAGTTCTAATAATTGACATATCGTTGGTCCAATATAACAAGGTTACATGTTACATTTTTGAAAAAAATTAGATGAATATTGCATGATTCTATATGCCATTCTTTTTTGTTTAGACTAATATAGTAATAGATGGAAGCACTTACCACCTCACAATATTAAGTCGCAAATAGTTCTAAGTTATTTTTACTGATATGCAAATTTTAAACCTCATTTCCCCAAAGTTAAAAAAATAACATAGAATCTTGTAATAGTGAGCCAGCGATATACAGTCGTCTTAAATGCTCAGGGTGTATACCCATCCAGGTCCGGCTAATACTTTCAGAATATTTAAAAAAGTATGCACATTTTCGTATAATTCATTTATATGCTTAGTCCATCTTAGGGAACGGTCCAGCCATATACCTAAATACTTTACGTTTACCACTTCTCGAAGTGGTTCAGAATATGTTTTGACACAACAATTGTCCCTATTTATTCCCCTTTTAAATATACAGACTTCACTCTTGGAAGGCGAAATAATCAAACCCAACTATTGTAAAATATTAACTAGTAGACTTATCTAATGAGCTCTGGACCGTTTTTGTTTTTAATTACAAAATAAGACATTGACAAAAAAAAAAGAATTATTCAAGTTAGGTTACAAGGTAACACTTATGAATGTTAAAGTTAATTTACATTTACTGCCACGTTCAGTAAAGCAAGGGTGTAGGGCTCATGAGAAGAACGGGCAAGAAACTCATGGCCACTGCTTTTAATCGCCAAATTTACAATAAAATTTTGTTTACAAATCATAACTGTAAGGTGCTGGACATGAGACAATGTCTTCACAAAAGGCAGTGGACGTCTTTCTGATAGGACATCACCATCTCAGTCGAAAGCCGGCCACTGCTGGACATATGGATGCCCAAACTTTTCAACACAGACCAATCTTGGACCGTAAGCATTCAACTTTCCACAACCCTTACCAAGTTATAGATCAAAACGTAACTATGGGTATGTAAATAATTTAAGTTAGCAGAATATAATAGGGTCTACTCGGATAAGTTTTTATACCTTGTTCATCCATCCCAAGGGTCTGCCGTCGCGTCTTTATAATAACAAGAGGCCATTCATATCTGACCCTCGAATCGATAGCACTAATCTATACATGGAGGACCCACGCTGGCTCCTTGTAGAACAAAGACCGGCAAACAATAGCGCCGACTCGAGAGGGACTATTCAACTGTGATCAATTACACGGTTAGGACACGGAGGTCCTTGTTATACATTATACTTGTATGTATAGATCGTCTATCGTCTATGGCAGTCGTTATTGGGAAAGTCAGTGCCTTCTAATATCCTGACACTGGTCTAGCCTTAGGGTATCGTTCGCCTTCGGGTTGCGGAGGTCAGATGGCAGTCGCTCCGTGTAAAAACTGATATCCAGTCAGCCGGTTCGACTAGAAAGCCGACCCCAAGTGACTTGGGAATAATAAAGGCTAGGGAAAAGAAGAAGTCTTTCGTCTTGGTATGTTGGAGTGGATGTGACTGCTGTTCTTGTGGCCTGAGATTTGATTATTAAGTCAGGCTAAATGTTATTGAGGGTTTCTGTAAGGAAGACTCTCAATAGCAGATCAGACTGAAAGATTTTTTTTGTGAAGCATTACTAGGAATAAAAAAAATTATAATGAAAATTAAAAGATTACTAATTTGGGTTGACCAGTGTTCTCGGTAACCCTTAGTGGGTTCACGCTGTTAGTGTAATGGATGGGATTCGAAATCTTGACCTTTCCATCGCAATTTCAATGCCTTATCGTAATCCTGGATAAGGCATCGGAGTTGCGATGAAAAGCTGCTACTAGTAGCTAATGCCACTATACTGCTGCTAATTTTGATTGAATATTAACTTTTTAACTGGAAGAAATGCATGTTGCGTGAATACTAGATCTATAGAACAAAGCAAGCAAAGCTACGGATATAAGCTAGTTGTGTATGTATATTTGTTGTACACTTACCGTTGCCAGTGAATCTCATCAAGGAACCTGAAAAATAATAATAATAAATAAAATAAAATTTATTCGGCTAAAAAAGAGTACAATAGTGGACTTAAATCAACTTCAAATTAAATCTTAATATCTAACAATAATTCAATGCCTTAATAAACTAGTTTATAACCAAAATAATAATTATAGTAATCTATTATGTCAAGAAAGGATAATTAAACATCTTTAAATTATTATAAGCTACTTGCCTGAACTAGGTTAGACCTGTGTTTCAGGCGATCACTTGTCTATCTATTTTAAAAGTGGACATTTATTTAAGTATCTATTTGAACAATAATATAACTAAATATAAACTTAAGCTAAAACTGCCTAGCAATTGTGTCATACAATAAAATGCTTAGGTACCTAAAGTATAATTACATTATTTTAATATTTGTTTGTGCTTTGTTTAGTATTTATTTATTTCATTCAATTGCTGGTCTGCTAAAAGATTCACAAAGTATGTGTAAAATCAGTAGGTAACAGACAGCGTGCCTTACTAATAATGCTCGATCCAGAATATAAATTTTGCTTTGCTTTTAAAAGACACTAGGAATTAATCGCGGATGTTTTTACAAACACACAAACAACGGACACAAGTAACATTCAGACTCGTAACAACGATTTGTATATCACACAAATTTTTGTTCCGTGTCGGATTCGAACTCACAATAAAATCGCTCACATTGGCAAAATATACAGAGTGATTGGTAAAAGACTGGTCATATTGAAGGAGGGTATTCAGTACTCGATTCTGGAGCCGAATATCTAAAAAAATTGGTACTTACTTAAAATTTTACCTAGTTATCCAATAAACACTTAATGTGCGGACACTCTTGCGCATATACCAAAGCTAAACAAAACCTCCGCCCCTGCCCCCAGCTACCGCACCCCGCACTTTCCCGAATTTGCACCCCCGCCCGCTCATTTTCTTATCAAAGATCATTAGCCTCGACAGCTGTTTGCGCAGTGTCCACATTTTTTGGATATTTCATACAAATTTTTATAAAGGTTTTCTTTGCAGGTTATACTGATTTAATTTTTATTTATTTTTTATACGTTACGACTGACAATAAATTATCATGTCCTTATCTTATCGTATGTGGGTGCCAGTCAGTGCAGACCGGCGACACTTCGACCAAGTGGGCTCTTTTGTGTCGACACTCTCCCAATAACGACTGCCATAGATGTTCATGGCAGCCGGGACCAACGGCTTAACGTGCTTTCCGAGGCACGGAGCAGGCGATAATTGTCAATCAATACGCACATAATTTCGAAAAGTCATATAACTTTCGAAAGTCAGAGGTTCGCGACGTGGGTTCGACCCCGCGACCCTCTGCATTGCAGTCTGTTGGTCTCCCCACTGAGCTATCGCTGCTCTAAAGTGTGTCATGTCCTTAAATATGTACAATGTTTAACCAGTCACACTGTATAAGTGAACAAAAAGAGCACTTATTGATATAAGCATATTAGATAAAACGGACAGAGAGAGCACCTATTAGATTATCACACAAATGTTTTCTGTTTGGAAGTCGAACCCTTAATACTAGACGCGGTATAGATAGTTGACCATTTAAAACTTTAGCTATCCGTGGTAATCACTGACCATTTTTTATCATATACACTTTACCAACAATATGACCACAATTTTCAGTTGCATGTTATAAAAGTAACATTCTGTATTTGAGTATGAGAACTTTTGAACATTGCTTACCATTTTGGGGTTTCACATTCTGGAATGCTGAAACAATATAAATATAACGTTATAAGACATATAACTCTGAAATATAGAATAAGGAAATAATGTGATTAGAGAGAAATGCGGCATGAAAGTGGATATAGTGACAAGAATAGAAAATGGTATGTTAAGCTGGTTTGGACTTGTAGAAAGAATGGACGAGGAAAGAACAGTCAGTGAATGGAACAGTCGCATGAGGAAAACCTACGCGAACGTTTCTCGATCAGATCGGAGGCGTTCTGGACAAGGGCCAGGTCAGAAAAATTAAGGTGGCTGGAAATAATAATAATATTTTTTTTATTGTTCCATATAGGCACAATGCAATGACATAAATACATTAAAAACAATTTTTGTATAGTACTGTTTCATTGAACTCTGGTACCCAAGATAAGATTAAACTTGTGTTATGGGTACCAGCGCCTTCACTAAGAATTACCCATTTTTGTTCATCGAACGTGGCAGACATGCAATTGGGACTACTTACTTACAATAGCTATGCGCGAGTACGTGTTTGTGTTCACGTGTATTTATTGTGGGTGTGTGTGTTTGTGCGTGCACGTGTGTGTGTGTGTGTGTTTGTGTATGCGTGTGTGCGTATGTATGTGTGTGCGTCTATGTACAATAGATAGTGACCCTTTACCGACAAGATAGATGAGGTTAATAAATTTTCAGTTTCAGTGTAGTTTTTAGTCAGAAGCCACTTGAGTATTTGCATAGAGGATATATGTAAATAATGGGGAACTGTGGTCTAATAAGCCGCTAACTTACCATGATCAGGTTTTGCGCATTTTGTGGTATTCTTCACCTGTTGGATCCTTATAGGCGACTGTAGCGTTATGCTGTATTTCTTATTTTTGCTTGAGTAACTGTAAATATAAAGGACAATGAACGATTATATTAGTTTTATTTAGATTTACTTTTTAAAAGCAAAAAAAGTTCTTCTGGAGCAGCGATAGCCTAATGGCAGACCGTTGGACTGCTACGCAGAGGCCTCGAGTTCAATCCCAGGACGCGCATCTCTGAATTTTCGAAGTTATGTGCGTATTAAATAGTTAATTATCGTTCGCTTTAACGGTGAAGGAAAACATCGTGAGGAAACCTGCATGTCTAAGAGTTCTACATACCTAATGTTCTCTAAGATATATTAAGTCTGCCAACCTGCACTGGGCTAGCGTAATGGACTATGGCCTAATGTCGCGGCTACACATTGGATTCAACTTTGCGTCCAAGCTTGGCTCTAATTTGGAATGGCCAATATTGAAACAAACTATTGCACCACACATTGGCTTCAATACCAACTTTGCACCATACATTCTGTCCAAGATGCCCGCGCGCAATCCCCTCCATTCCCCTCGCCTTTGAACTTGTTGAAAAAACGGACTCTTTGCGCGTCGGTGTTGAACACAGGACGGTGATTGGACGCAATGTTCACATTGTGTCAAAGACTGATCTACACATTGGAGTATTGGCCGCAATAAGCTACATTAGGGCAAATATAACCAATGTGTGGCCGCGGCATAACCCTTCTCACACTGAGAAGAGGCCTATGCCCAGCAGTGGGACAGTTTAAAACAGGGCTGATATTATTATACCTACTTCTTAAGAGCTAACAAACCCGGGATTGTATGACCAGGCGTTATGTAAAGGTATCACAATTGAATTTACTGTTTATTTTCTAAGAAAATTCTCATGCTGCTAGCATATATAATCCTAATCCTAACTAATATTATAAAAGCGAAAATGAGTTTGTTTGTTACCTTTTCACGCTTAAAGCACTGAACTGATCATCCTGAAATTTTGCATATACGTTGTCAGGTGTACAGAAACGGACATAGGATACCTTTCATCCCGAAAAAATTACTGTTCCCGAGGAAAACAATAATAACGTTCTTATGATAATAGATGGCGCCACGTGTCTTTCTAATCATGATTGAATTATATTATTACAAGCAGAGTACAACCCGCATTGATTGCCAATTCTAAATTAACGCGAGCGAAGCCGCGGGCAAAAGCTAGTAATAATATAAGCCTTGTATATAAACTGTCCCACTGCTGGACACGGGTCTCTTCTCAGTGTGAGAAGGGTAAGGCCATAGTCCACCACGCTGGCCCAGTGCAGGTTGGCAGACTTCACATATCTATACTAATATTATAAAGCTGAAGAGTTTGTTTGTTTGAACGCGTTAATCTCAGGAACTACTGGTTCGATTAGAAAAATTATTTTAGTGACATCATCTAGTTACATACACTAGATGTTCCCGCGGGTTCACCCGCGTTTATCGTTACTGCGCCGCCCCCGTAGACCGTAGCGTGATGTTATATAGCCTATAGCCTTCCTCGATAAATAGGCTATCCAACACTAAAATAATTTTTCAAATCGGACTAGTATTTACTGAGATTAACGCGTTTGAGAACATGATGGAGAACCTCCAGATATGCAGATTGTCACACAATGATTTCTTTTACCGTTTAAGCGAGCGATTATTAAATATTATTTACTAGGCACAAAACTTTAAGAAGTCCCAGGTCTTGGTCTAGTTCGAGACCTGCGTGGCAGTCCGGCGGTCTCCCACTAGGCATCGCTGCTTCAGTATACAGTAGCAGCATGTTTTTTTTTTAATATGACTGTTGTGGCAAATAAGCATACGGCCCACCTGATGGTAAGTGGTCACCGTAGCTTATGGACGCATGCAACATCAGAGGCCTCACTTGCGCGTTGCCGACCCTTTACGAAACGGAGTGGGAAGGAGAAGGAGCGGGAAGAGGGAAAGGGGGTATTTAGGCCTCCGGCCCTCTCACTCACCGAACGAAACACAACAGTAGGAACACTGCTATTTCACGTCGATATTCTGTGAGAGGGTAGTCCTTCCCCGGTCGAGCCGGCCCATTCATGCTGATATCAGCGAGGCTCTACTACTCATTTAGTCTGGTAGTGTGTGCCATAGTCAGAAATAAGCCGTTTCTTAAGGATTTTTCGGTTTTATACATTGTCAAAACTCCGTGGCGCAGAGGTAGTAAATGCGACTGATCTGCATGAGGTCTCGAGTTCGAATCCTGGGTCGGGACAACAAAAAGTTATTGGACTTTTCTGTTAAGAAATCTTAATACGAGCCCGGAGCTAGGAAGCTGGCGGTGTTAGACACCCCTGTGCCTCAGAAAGCACGCAAAGTCGTTGGTGCTGCGCCTGATCTCTCTCCGGTCGTGTCGGATTATCCGTCCCATCGGATCATGAGAGTTAGGGAACAGAGAGTGCACTTGTGTTTAATATCTCCTGCGTAGATGGCCAGTCTCCATTAAGATTGGCCGGCGTGACCGAAATTCGGTCTGGAGGAGGAATTATCAAAACTCAATGAATTTCTTAACAAACTTTGTTTAAAGAATGAAACCGTGATAACATCTGAACCTTGATGCAGACCGTAGCTAGAATACGTGGGAGAAATTTTACTAAGTAAGTATGCTGTGCTGGTTAAGAACATTTCCAGGTGGAACGCATTGAACCTGCTGAGGATTAGTATAGCAGGATGCAGTGATGCCCATAATTGCTTTCAAGAGATATTCGAATATATTGTACATACAACGCGCTACCTATATTTTAACTCAAAAAAGCGTTGGACGTCCATTTCGAATACACATTCCATAAAGATATTATGTTTAGTATTGTCAACGCTTCCGAATTTTATCTTACAAGTTCATATTAAATTCAAATGCTATTGTGCTTATCATTATAATAATATTCTACCACATACACACAACACCATCTAGCCCAAACTAAGCAGAGCTTGTACTATGGGTACTAGACAATGGATAAACATACATATATACTTTTTTTTTTGTAAATACATACATATTATACATAGAAACACCCAGACCAAGACAAACATCCATGTTCATGCACACAAATTTTTGACTTGTGCGGGAATCGAACCCGCGACCTCAGGCGTGGCAGTCGGTTACACTAACCACTACGCCATCGAGGCCGGCAATTACCGCTGCGATGTCAAATAGTCTTTCTAGCCTGCCTACGTTAGTATACTCATATTTAAAGAATCTTTACCTGATCCCAATAAGCTCGCTGTCCTCCAAGCCGGAGAGTTTGACGCAAGTGCCCTGCCCATAGTTGAAGACGTAATTCTCGTATTCTTGGACCATCAGCTTCTCATTGCCCAACAGCACGTTGTCCCTCAGGGCTTTGTACTGCCGCTTGAAGCATTCGAAGTCGGTGGTGTGACAGGCTATTATGTAGCGGTCTGGAAGATAAAAGAAATGTTATGAAGAGTCTTGACATTCCCAGTTTGATTTCCAATTTGAAAATTGTATTTTTGGGTTCTTTTTGACGCGATAGGCTGCAATGGACTTATTAGTTTGCTCTTGCTTGATGATCCTAAAGTTTTGAGACCATCTTCAGCGGGAAGAAAGTTACTGTTTCTTTTTTTAAATCTTGCGTGTTAGATTTTATTTCTGTGTCGCGGAAGATTTCGGCAATTTAAACAACGAATAAGGAGCAGCCAAGCTCGGAAAGAGTATTTGTTAATCACACAAATTTTTGTCCCGTGTAGGATTCGAATCCAATCACTTGGTCCAATAGCAGTGGCGAGACAACCACTGCAATAGTTATGCCATTTGTGTCTTAAATGTAAGTGCATAAGTATCAGCTAAGAAGTGAAAAGTAACGTTATTAGTCGGATAGCTGAGTGGCAATTTTCCACTCAAAGGTCTCGAATAGCCAACTATGTATTTTCGAAGCTATATGCATATTATGTAGTATATTGGGCTTTAAATGTAAAGGAAAATATAATGAGGAGATCTGTAGCTTTGAGACTTTACTATTATATAAAATTTTATTACCACTCCACTCACTCACTCACTGACTTAGAGAAATAGAAGTCATACAAGGGGTAGTCGTAGGGAAAAAGTAAATATAGCGTCGTATAGAGAATCGTCCAGAAGGCCCGGGAAAAATGCCTGACCTTGAAGGTCAGCTCTTGGTGGTGATACCCCATCGGATCTCGGAAACGGTGTTATCTATTGGAGTCGTTCTCGAACAAAATCTTCCTAAAACCCTGGAAACTTTTAGGAGGGGTGAAAAAGAACATGGCTTCAATACAAAAAAACATGGCCGCCATACAAACTTTGTCCTCTAATATCTCTTTAACGGTTAGAGATAGGCGGGGAGTGTTCGAACAAATGTCGTAGAGGTCGATGAGATATTTCCAGAAAAGGTCATTTTCAAGGTCAACGGAGGTCATCGGTAATTTTTGACTTCGGGAGTTTTCAAAGTCCCTGAATCCGAATCTAAAATTAGTTAATTGATTAAATCAAACTGTAACGCAACCACGCGAAATACCAGTCTATATAATATTTTCGAAGATGTGTGAAGTCTGCCAATACACAATAGCATGGCATAGTTGACTTAACCATTGTCATAAGGAGATCCCTGCCCAGGAGTGGTACATTTAATAAGCAGGGCTGATATTATTTATCTCATTGGTAAATGTTAGCGATTTTAGACGAATCGTGGATATGATACAAACTCTACTTACCCTTCCAGGTTTTATTAACAAGAAATCTTGCACAGACAGCACAGAGACTTCTTGATGGGAGCAATAGAAGCAATGTGTATGTGTCCATAGGCTACCATTCTAAGATAGGTCACTACCATAGGCTAGAATGGTAATCGCTTACCATCAGACAGACTTTACACCACTTTAATTATTTAAAAGTTAAGAAATTGAACTGTTATTTAAAGTTTAACCCTGAATATATGCAAATAAATATTGACTATAATACTGTATTGTAAAGTGAATGAAGCCAGAGAAGTGTGTCAGGATCGTAGCAAATGGAAACCCGTAGTCTCTGCCTACCCCTTTGGGAAACAGGCGTGAATCTATGTATGTATGTAAATTGTCATATGAATTATCGCGAGCTTATTACCGGGCACATTCGCAGCATCAATGTTAGTACTCAGAATGTCTTAATAGTAAGCTTTAATAAATGTTAGCCTGACCCGGCAATTGAACTCTTAAGGGGACACCGCGAAAGGTGACATACGTACTCATTGACACTCATTGTGTATCAATCGTTAAAGAGCGGTCATAAGGTCTAAAATTGCGATGCGCCCGCAATGATCGAGAGCGCTTAGAAATTGTTTCTTAAAATATTATTTAAAAATGATTGGTTTTAGTTATGGAAATAATGAGCTAGCAAATTACTAATATTGATGTTACGAATATATTTGAGTCATTCCTAAGCATAATGATAGTGTAACTTCCTTGTAATTTCAAAAATAGTAAATTTTCAGAGGTGTTTTCAAAAATAATTATGATCAAGCCAAAATCACAATATCGTATTTTTGAGCTAGGAAATTCTAGTTAAAGACATCAATTTATCTATATCAAAATTCTAGATCAATTGGTCTTCTCATAGTCCTATACTATTCGATGAAAGTTAGTGCATTTTTTCAGTATGTCCTCTTAAGCACAAACTTAATTATTTTAACTTTATTATAACTTAATAATAAGATTTCTCTGACCCCGCAATCGAAGCTTGGAAATCGAATAATTATTTATCTGATCCAGAAATTGAAGTCTGTAAGTCTGTAACTGACGATTAACGCGAACTTGTCCCACGGAATCAAAGCGCCAGTAAAGCCGTGATATGTAGACACAAAAGTGCGGGCTATCACAAAAATAGCCGTGTCAGTGAAACCCGACTCCTCTTGAGTTAAACTTGAGCTAAAGATAAGCGTTTGACACACTTTCCCTCATTCAATATTCATTAGCTCAGTCAATATAAGTTCTTGACTTGACACGCGCTCTACGTACTTTCACGAGTTTCAGAAACTCCCCGAAGGGTTTTATAATAATAATATACTAAAAGTTTATAAGTTGTTAATAATTCGTTTATAAGTAAAGTGCCTTCTCTACGTGATCTGGTTTGAATTATTGGGATGAAACGATTTGTTTTTCAATTGAATTGTAATTCAAATGAGTGGCTTGGGTTTCATGCAGGTCTCTTCTCAGGGTCCACCCTTAATAGTAAATCATGATATCAAAAGAAAAGATTATAAAGAGCAGCGATAGCTCAGTAGGGAGGCCAACAGACTGCAATGCAGAGAGTCTCGGGTTCAAACCCACGACGCGCACCTCTAACTTTCGGAAATTATATGACTTTTTGAAATTATGTGCGCATTGATTGACAATTATCGCCTGCTCCGTGCGTCGGAAAGCACGTTAAGCCGTTGGTCCCGGCTGCCATGATCATCTATGGCAGTCGTTATTGGGAGAGTGTCGACACAAAAGATCCCACTGGGTCGAAGTGTCGCTGGTCTGCACTGACTGGCCCCCACATAAGATAAGATAAGGATTATAAATGCGAATGTGAGTTTGTTTGTTTGTTACGCGCTACTCGATCGATCATCATGAAATTTCGTATACACGTTGTCAGGGGAAGTACTGTTACTAACATAACCTACATTTACGCAAGAGAAGCCGCGAGCAAAACCTAATTAAAATATAACAAAAATACAAATTTTAAACTCGCTAACAGTAACAAATAAAATATTCTATGTAATTCGATGCTGTCGGGTGCCGACCGCGAAATTTTATTTTCCCGGAATCTTGCTGAAAGTGGGTAGTGTGGGAATTACAGGGAGATGTGCCTTTGTGATACTTGAACGTGCCGAGTGAGTTACACGTGTAACGGGAGATTTGTTGACGCGGTGTACAAATGAAAGGGTAGACAGTTTTATTGCCCCGGGGTTAGGTAGTTTGGGGTAAAAGAATGGGTGACATACTGTTGGAGACTGCGTTTGTGAGTGAAAAAAGCAAATCAAAAATTTGTTTGTTATAAAAATATAAAATCAATAAAATAGGTTTTAACTATTATATTTATTGTCAACTAGCTTTTGCCCGCAGCTTCGCTTGCGTTAATTTTGAATTTGACAATCAATTCGGGTCGTACTCTGCTTGTAATAATATAATTCAATCATGATTCGAAAGACACGTGGCGCCATCTATTATCATAAGAACGTTATTGTTCTTTTCCTCGGGAACAGTATTTTTTTCGGGATGAAAGGTAGCCTATATCCGTTTCTGTACACCTGACAACGTATATGCAAAATTTCAGGATGATCAGTTCAGTGGTTTAAGCGTGAAAAGGTAACAAACAAACAAACTCATTTTCGCTTTTATAATATTAGTTAGGATTACAAAGACTAAAAGAAGATTAAAATTATATAATACTAGCGACCCGCCCCGGCTTCACACGGATAGTGCAAAGACAACAAATTATACAGCTAAACTTTCATTAATCACTCTGTCTATTGGTGAAAACCGCATGAAAATCCGTCCAGTAGTTTTTGAGTTTATTGCAAACAGACAGACAGCCGCGGCGGGGATTTTCTTTAAAATATGTTGTGATGGTAATTTGACGGTACATAAAATGAAATATATTACGTAACATAATCCTTACTAATATTATAAATTCGAAAGTAACTCTGTCTGTTTGTCTGTTACCTTTTCACGGCTAAACCACTCAACCGATTTAGATGAAATTTGGTACAGATATAGTTTAAAACCTGGGGAAGGACATAGGGTACTGTTTATTGATGTAAAAAAGCTAGTTTACTATATTTTACTCAATTCATCATATAAGATATTTAAGTAAATTTAAGAAATGCAAGTTACAATAAATTATAAATCAATATTATGTTATTCTACTATTTTTGAATGCACAAGCGAGTTATTCAAGCAAAGGTTCGGTTCCCGCGTCAGGCCAACAAAGTTATTAGATTTTCTGTCAAGAAATGCTCAATAGCGGCTGGAGCTAGAAAGTTTGTGGTGTTAAACCATCGTGTCTCAGAAAGGTCGTATAGCCATTGGTCTAAAGACATAGACAAGTCTTGCTGCAGTTCACCAGTTTCGTATTACATTGAAATCGGTTCAGATTTGCCGTTAAAAAGAAATAAGCAGGCTCAAAACATCCACAGCAGATAACTTGATGTTATTATTCAGTGATAGTATAAGTAATAGATAGTTATAGATACAAAATAAAACAAATATTCATACATATTAAGCATCGTCCATATATTACGAGTATACCACAGATAGCCGTGGCGAATACAAGTAAATAATGCAACTTTCCGGGCTGGTAATCGACGTGATTAAGGCAGCGTCCCTTGTCTGATCTACCATTATGGTTGTCTATGGCAACCCTGGTCAATGGCGGTCATTACTGGGTGTTGTTATAATAAAATGTTATGCGAGGGCACGTTGGCGTTTGAATAAATAATGAAGAAGGATTTAGTTGGATAACGGATAATTTAAGGTGGACGATGGTTAAGAAAAGAAACTCTTAATCCTAACTAATACGGATACATACGGATGGCGTAGTGGTTTAAATGGTCACCTCGCCACGCCGAGGGTTTTGGGTTCGAAACCCACATGAGACAAAAATTTGTGTGAGCCACAAATGGTTGTCCCGAGTCTAGATGTTCTTTGTGTCCGTTTTTTGAATGTTTGTAAAGACAATTTCATGATGATCGGCCAACTAGTTAAGGCGTAAAAGGGTAACAAACCAACTCACATTCGTATTTAAATTTTTAAATGTTTGTAAAGTTTCTGCGATACAGGAATTATTCCTAGAGGGGAGAACTCTTTGAAAAAAGAAACGAAGATTTAATCGAATAATGGATAATGTAAGGTGACCGTTGGTTAAGAATGAAAACTAACTCCTAACTAATATTATAAATGCGAATGTGAGTTTGTTTGTTAAGATTTCACGCTTTAACCACTCGACCGATCATCAGAATGTTTCACATAAACGTTGTTTGGAGAACAGAAAAGGGCATAGGCTACCTTTCACCTAGATAAAATATGCTGTTCCCGAGGGATAGAAATTTATACAAAATCTACATAGGCTAACGAAGCCGAACGAAATTACTCATACACGTTGTCAAGGGTTTAGAAAAATACCTAACCTACCTTTTACCCAGAAAAAGTTCTGTTATCCAGAGAGCAAAACTGCGGGCATTTTCACGTCACGAGCTGTTTTACACATTAAATTTACCGAATATAGATGTTAACTAATTTAGACATCTTCAAAGCATTTACTTTACATATTAAACGATATGAATTCATCACAAAACAGCGAAAAATGCTCACCAAACCGCCAATTTATTTAAGAAAATTGTTTCGCAGTTCACATAACAGGCAGCATCACCCCACAACCCCACTTTAGATCAATGCTTGAATTTTTAAAACGGGCACAATGACACGAGGCCAAATAATAACCTCTTTAAACAGGAAAAAACAATCGACCTTTTTACAAAATTCAATAGGACTTAACAAAGGCAGTGTTTTGTTAAATAACATCTCGCTTACTCATAAATATTTATTGTGGTGGAATTTTTGATACGGCGCTCGTTGAGGGTACAAATTGTTCAGGTTGGTTTATCATTTGTGTGCTGATGCTTGAAAGGTCTTTACATATTAGAGATTAGTCGCTGCGACATGGAGTATTTTTATATGGACATAAATTACGTAGATACATGGGAAAATAAATGCAATGTAAGGATGCAGGCACTCTTACACAGATGAGCGTAGGTATCGTAATTTAGTCCAAGTAAGGACTCGGTCTTTTACATAGTGGGTCTTACTTGATGGTAATAAGTGTTGGACGCAGTAGTCGACTTTCAGCCTCAATTAATTAATCTGATAATTAATTAAAAGCGTCAACTTTACGTTATACTTTCACGGTGCATACTTAATATAACGTAAAACGGGTATTAACGCGATCATGCTTAATATTAACATACCTTTTTTAAGGGCTTGCCGCTTCGGCCAGGTTTCACTGGCCGTGGTCACAAATAGACGTTCTCATCCAGCCTGTTTGTGACCACAGCCAGTTCAACGTCAAGTCGAAAGTTTGCAGAATTGATGCGTTACACTATTAATGTCAATAGAACGTCCATGTGAACACACACAAAGCTTCAAAGTTACGCCTAATAATATCGTTGGATACATTTCTACACCAACATGTATTGTCCGAACATATCGTCGCTGCGACATCGCTTCAAAATCGTCAGAATGAAAAGGCTTTAGGTACAGATTAATAATATATGCTTGCAAATCCTGCCTACCTGCGTATTTAAATAGGGATTAATTTAATTTACTAGGCCCTTTTCTATACGTGTATGTTGTGAAATATTTTAGTATGAGATTAAAAGATAGCATTTATGCTGTTTTCTTTTAAATATATGGAAAATAAGGATTAATTTCTTAGGGGACACTCACACACTCTCACTTACACACGTCCATATATACGGGCGTGAATGTATGTGTGTAGGATTGTTCTCGTTAAGGATTAAGGCTTGGCGTTGGGCACCATTTAAAATAACATTCGCACAAATATATATTTTTTTCTAAAATTTCGAACAGCGGACACAATAAACACTTAGGGCTACTTGCACGACAACTCACAAAATACGTTTAGTACCAAATGGATTTAAAACATTGTGGCATCTCAGTCACCTTCACACGGATGACTGACGACAGCACGATGTTTTAAATCTATTTAGTGCTAAACGTATTTTGTGAGTTGTCGTGCAAGTGGCCCTCAGACTCGGAATAACTCTGTGTGGATTACACAAATTTTACTATCAAAATTTTTGCCTCGTGGTTTCGAAACCACACTCGGCGCAGTGGAAATGGCGAGGTGACCACATAAATCACTACGCTATCCGTGCACGACTGCATGGATGACTTAGCGATCTAAGTGATCGCTAAGTCATTTCCACTGCGCCGAATATTGTGGGTTCGAAACCCACACGAGGCAAAAATTTGTGTGATCAGCAAATAGTTGTTTAGAGTCTGAATGTTCTTTATGTACATTGTTTCAATGTTTGTAACCCCTCCGTGACACAGGAATCATGCTCAGTGCGAGAGGTGTCTTAATAAAAATGTATTTAGGTAGGCAAAGACCACACAGACACTCTTACATAAAAGAGGCATTTACTAAACTTTTTCTTAAGAAAATAAATGTTGCTAAGGTGCTCATTACCGTAAGAAGCAGCTATTTCTATTTAAGAAGGCTTTATCAATTAATCAATGGCCAGACAAAAGAGTCTGAATTTACAGACTTAAAAGCTGCCGATGACCTTCACCTAGCTCTTACTATCGATTCGTGTAGGCGTAAAAGAGATGCAACAACAAGACTTCAAAAACTGTTTACAAAAATTAACATGTTATTTATTTATTTATTTTATTTTATTTTTTATGTTGATTGATTTCTTCAAACATATCAATTTACCCCTTTGACCGTCACGTCAAAAAGCAAAATCGTACTCATATAGTCGTGACCGTGGCGTGCTGGACACATTTTGTTCTGTCATGTGCACATGACTGTGGCGGTTAAAAAGTTAATTAGAAATTAAATATTGTTAACACTGTTATATGTTAACTAAGTTTTGTAAACATTAGCAATTAAAAAGAGATATTTAAAGTTTCAGGAAATTAGTTTGCTATTTCATAATTTTAATTTACTAATAGTGTGTTTTGTGATTGGCTTTTTTAAATATGATGTAAATTATTTACATAACTAATAATATTGGGAGATTATATTTGTTTGTTTATATTTGAATCATTTCTGGAACTAATAAACCAATCATAAAATTCTTTTACTAACAGAAAATACGCTATCCCAGAGTAACATAGGCTGGAGGTGATTCTATACTAAGCAAGTTACTGGTGTGGTCTTCATGCGTAAGGTTCTTGCGCGGGGTACATGCGTATACCTTACCTACCAAGGGTATAAGGGTAACTTGCACGTGTATCTTGCATCAGTCATTTTAACGATACAAGCAACCCGAGCAAGTGCCTTACTTACACAAGTTACTTTTCATGACATTCTGTTGCTGCAAGCGGAAGTACTCGTATATGTATTTGAATTTAGTTTTTTAATTAAGGGAAGTGTTTTCTAAAAGCCTTTGAAATTAGTATGAAAACCGTTTGTTTGTGTGTGTTGTAGATTAACTGGTCTAGACAGTCTTAAAAAATAAATGCTTTCTTAATGAGCTCAGTGCTAATTTAGGACTTTAGAATTTGCATAACTACGAGGCTTTCTTCCTAATTAAAGTGAAAAAAATGGAAATGAGTAGAAAACAATTTTATTTTTATCGTATAATATTTGCTGCGTGTTAAAAAACTAATACTTTTTTACTAAAACGTTGCATTTTTGCCAATTTTTTGACATTTTACCGGCCACAGTTATAAAAACCGTGTCGGAAATATCCAATAATACTTTGCCGATTCAGAATTCGAACCCGAGAATGCAGTCGCATCACAGCGCCTGTGCCACCGAGATATTATCGTTTAGAAAACAGAGCTAAATTGCTATCGCCAACTTTCCTTTTTTTGTTTCCACCCTTTTCTGATGATACTACCGAAGTAATATAGGAAAAGGTAAAAAAATTTAGAAAAGGAATGACAGCTAGACGCAATGTACCGCTGATTGTACCGATGCATAGTCTAATTGGTCGAACAAACGAACAGAACCATAGCATAACGATATTCGATTTCGGTTTAGTCTTTTTTACATTGGTGGAGTTTGACGGTCGTAATAAAGTTTGTTGGTATTATTACACTAGTTACTTTTGAAATCAACTACTGTTGTATTTGTAAACTATTAATAGTTAATTTGACATTGCAATTGAAGTTAAGTATAGTTAGTCTATAGCTTTTACTATGGGGAGTTCTCCGAGGAATGGTTCGGACCGATCCCTGCCGCCTCTTTTCGCCATCGTCCTACGCGACAGAATTTCCATCCCCATCATTTAGATGGTTGGCAGTCCACAACTGTGCGTTTTTCCAGAAATTTTATGCCTCGCACGACTAAACTGTGGAATGAACTGTCGCCTGCGATATTTCCGGACCAATACGACTTACAAACCTTCAAGAAAAAAGCATACTCGTTTTTAAAAGGCCGGCAACGCATTTGTAACTCCTCTGGTGTTGCGGGTGTCCATGGGCGGCGGTAATCGCTTACCATCAGGCAATCCTACTGCTCGTTTGCCTCCTATCTAATAAAAAAAATTCATAGCTATTCCGATATTACTCAAAACTATTTACACTTTCAGTTACAGTTTTCGGTCGCTTTTCAGCAACTATGTTCACGGGAAGAGAAAGGTATTGTTCGTCTCAATCTTAAAGAAAATTTATTTATTTCACACATTACATACAATTATCATTACAGATGTATTTCCTAATCTGCTGTGTGGTGTCCAACCCAGACAACGGACTAGGTGTCGTAAATGGCGACTAATGTCCACTAACCAGCATTGCTACACTTATGCCTATTTCCTATTTCCTAATAAAATAGTGTATTAACCTCTTAACAACAATGAAAAAACATGCGTGTTTATGCATAGCCAATAGATAATACACAATAAATGGCCCTAGTGAATTTATCCAAAGTACAGAGTGCCTAGTGCCAGTTGTTTTTACTTTAACGCGATCGAAACGTTTACCGCGTTTGGCTCTCTGATTGGTTAAGAGCTTGGAGCGGGCCAATCGGAGAGCCGAACGTCATAAACGTGTCGATCGCGTTAACGTAAAACAAACTTGCACTAGGCACTCACTTTAATAAATTTAACTGTTTCGACATGGTATTGATGACGACTAACACAAGATACGAGTTACGATAAATCGTAACAAAGCCGTTGGTATTCTTGCTTGCCCGTAATTATTTGCCTTTTTCTTAAGGAGAGTTCAGGTAAATATTTTTTGAAATTTAATTTGTACTAACAAGTCTTGTTTTCGATACAGATTACGAGGCGCTCATAGCCAGTTGCACGCACTGATCGGTAAACGATTAGCGAGGTTAAGCAACGTTGGGTGCGGTCAGTCTATAGATGAGTGACCGCTTAATGGTATTTCATCTGAGCGTCTCCGTGCTTCGGAGAGCACGTAAAAAGTCGGTCCCAGTTGTTGTCAAATTGACAGCAGTCGTTAAGTCATGTCAGAGGCCTACAGGCGACTTGAACAACTCTTGACAGTAGGTTGGCCACTAACCACACAAAAAAAAAGCAAAAGAAGATACAGATTACAATCTATATCAACAATGTTAACCTAGCTATCTGCCTCTTTGTAACCTTTTATTAATAACCGTTCGTATCAACACATCTTGCTTATAGCTCATAGCTCAGTGGAGCAGCGACAGCTCAGTGGGGAAACCAATTACAGACTGCAATGCAGAGGGTCTTGGGTTCGAACCCACGTCGCGCACCTCTGACTTTCGGAAGTTATATGAATTTTCGAAGTTATGTGTGTATTGATTGACAATTATCGCCTGCTCCGTGCCTCGGAGAGCACGTTAAACCGTTGGTGCCGACTGCCATGAATATCTATGGCAGTCGTTATTGGGAAGTCAGTGCTCTCTAATATCCTGACACTGGTCTAGCCTTAGGGTATCGTTAGCCTTCGGGTTGCGGAGGTCAGATGGCAGTCGCTCCGTGTAAAAACTGATATCCAGTCAAATCCGGTTAGACTAGAAAGCCGACCCCAAGTGACTTGGGAATAATAAAGGCTAAGGAGAAGAAGATATTAACACATCTTGTTAATGGTCATTCTAACTTGGCACTTAGATACACTATGGTATAGATATCTGATAAGTATCCTATGAACTTTTATCCCGTTAATGCGTTCCTATGGCATAATAGTATAGTTAATAGATGCCACTGAGCCGAGTGTTGTGCGTTTGTCCCCACACGGGATAAAAATTTGTGTCATCCACAGGTAGCTTTACTGAGTCTAGGTGTTCTTTGTGTCCTTTGTTCGTATGTTTATATAGTCCTTCGTAACTCAGGAATTTAAAGAAAGAAACACAGAAACACAGAAATTTAAAGAAAGAAAGAAGTGCGGATATTTAACAACACCTGAGGTCTAAACTTATATTTATAGTTGGATTGCTCTTATTGCGGGTGAAGGGTCATTAGCGATATAAAATATAAATGCTAAATCGAATAAGGTTGTTAGAGGTTAAAGTCATAATATAATAAAACATGCTAACGCATTAAATAGGCTATTCGGTTTTATATCTTATACAAGTATTTCGCGTGGTTGCGCGAGCCGCAAGCGGCCCGCGAGGGGGGAAGGAAAATAGTAATCAAAAACCAATTTTAGATTCGGATTCAGGGACCTTGAAAACCCTTGAAGCCAAAAATTACCGATGACCACCGCTGACCTTGAAAATTACCTTTTCTGGAAAGATTTCGTCGATCTCTATGACATTTGTTCAAACACACCCCGCCTATCTCTAATCGTTTCGGAGATATTAGAGGTGAAAGTTTGTATGGCGGCCATGGTCTTTTTGTATGGAACCCTTTTTTATTTCGCCCTCCCTAAAAGTTGCCAGGGTTTTAGGAAGATTTTGTCCGAGATCTGATGGGGACCACCAAGAAATGACCTTCCGAAGGTCAGGCATTTTCCCGGACCTTCTGAACGATTCTCTATACGACGCTATATTTACTTATTTCCTACGACTCCCCCTTGTATGACTTCTATTTCTCTAAGTGAGTGAGTCAGTGAGTGGTAATTTAAGTTTATATAAGACTATTTATTTATTTAGAAAACAACACAAGCTTACAGTATAACACCAGGGCACTTAAATATTATGTCAAATAGGGTTTTACAGTATTATTTCATTAAAATACAAATTAATAATATACAAAACAATAATAGAATACAATTAGCAAGAAAATATAATACAGTTAAATGTCAAAAGGTAAATTACATTCTAGAATTACTTAAAACTTATACAATTAGGCATTATTTAAATATGTCATTACGTGGTTGCTAAATACATAAGGCCTATCAAAAAATATGTCTGCATGTGCATATTTTTTTAATAAATAATTTATTAAATCAATGTCTTTTACAGTAGGGCTATTATTAGTTTTTGTAATATGCCAAGATGGCGGATACGCGAAAAGATGGCGTGACTATGAATGAATGAATATGGTTAATATGCAATAAATGTTTTATCTATTTGTGGCTAGCCGATGTCTATTTATGTAACGCCATTAAGTATAATATTCTATAATAATAATATTCTACCACATACACACAACACCATCTAGCCCAAACTAAGCAGAGCTTGTACTATAGGTACTAGACAATGGATAAACATACATATATACCTACTTTTTTTTGTTGTAAATACATACATATTATACATAGAAACACCCAGACCAAGACAAACATCCATGTTCATGCACACAAATATTTGACTTGTGCGGGAATCGAACCCGCGACCTCAAGCGTGGCAGTAGGTTACAATAACCACTACGCCATCGAGGCCGACATAATGTAAAGATACCAAGTGATTTGCGATGGTAAGTAAATATTCATTGAAATTAAACTACTATATACGAATTTTATCGCGTTGTTTATTTGACAAAATCCGTATATAGTAGTTTAATTATGAATAACATTCACGTAAACAGAAGACAATATTAGGTAAGTAAATAATTATATTTTCTTTTTGAAAGTAATAATTATTTTTTATAATGTATTTTATAACCACATTCAATCACATATTGTCCGAATTATAATTAATAACATAACATAACATAAATTGTAGTCCTAGATATAAACTGTCGCACTGCTGGGCACGGGCTCTTCTCAGTGTGAGAAAGGTTGGACCGTAGTCCACCACGCCGGCCCAGTGTGGGTTTAGTAGACTTAAGATATCTTCGAAAACATTGTGAAGAATTCTCAGACATGCAGGTTCACTCATGAAGTTCTTTTACACTGTTAAATTAGTTTTAATAATTTAACACGAACTATGGCTTAACTCTTCTCACATTGAGAAGAGGCCCGTGCCCAGCAGTGGGACAGTTTAATACAGGGCTGATATTATTGTTATTATATAATAACACAAAAAAGTCACACTGTAATAACTTAATAAGTTAATAACTAAATTTTAATCCAGCGTTTTTTTGTTACATAATTTTTTTTGGGCTTAAATATAATGAATGAATTGATATTTTTGGTATTAAAATGCAGTTTTAATTTTGGTGATCATTTATTATTTTTGAATGGTATATTTTACTAATCTGGTGATAAGTTAAACATAAGCCATTTTTTTATAAGTAGAAGTAATAGACACTTACCTAATTTATCAACGAATTCTCTTGCTGAACAATATCCAATACAGCAAAGCAGAAACAATAACTCGTTCATGTCTATATGTGCTGACAATCACAGAACTATAAGACGCGGTCACCGCGCCGACTAATATATTATTTTAAAATCACCACCGCAACTACTGAGAGTGCGAACTTAGGTAATTTTTTTAAAAGTTTTTTTTAATAGTATAGTATGTTTTATTTTCTCTCAAAGGTACATACATGTGAATACATTCGTTACAAGTTCAATTTAACCTTTGAGGGAGCTGGAGTCTGTACTAGGTTCAAGACCTGTATGACAAATTTAATCTCCCGGCCCTCTCCCTATTATATGGACATTATTAACAATATTTAATGTGGCTAAGGTTGTATGAACAAAGTAACGATAACTATTGTTAAGAAAGCAAATATTTAAGCACCAAAATATAGTAACAAAAAGGGTTGCATGCAGATTGTGTGTATGTGTGTATATGAGTGTGTGTGTGTGTGTGTGTGTGTGTGTGTGTGTGTGTGTGTGTTGTGTTTATGTCTATGTGTGTCAGCGTGTATTATTTTCTTTTTTTATATTCTTATTTTATTTTATTTTATAGGGACAATGAGACTTTCAGCCTCCTCATAACTCAAACTATGTAACCAATCTGTATGTAAATATTTGTAATATACATTTCTCACGGTAACTATGGGATGGTAACGTGAGATGGAATGGAATGTACGATATGTTTTTACTTTTAAAAGAAAATATTGTTATACGGCTTTCTCTAATGAAAATATTTTTATACGCCTTTCTAATGAAAATATTTTTATACGCCTCTCTCAGAATAAAAATGTTTTGGTACTATTGAGGGTAGTTGTTGAAAGACTCACTTCACGAAGGCGCTGCGGTGTTGACATTAGTGAAACAGTGACCACTGACGCAAGATAGTCAAAATGTTAAAGAAAGAAACAAAGAAAGAAAAATGTTTTATTTGAGTCTCCATACATACATAATTTTAAAAAAACAATAATAAATACAATTAAGAAGAAAACGGTACATAGAGATCAAATTAATCCACAAAAAAAAAAATAGGCAACTGCGTCAGCTATTGTTGCAGTATATACTGCAACGCTGGTATTCTCGCAGGCCTACGAAATATAAATGTAAATAGACTATTATATTGTAACGTGTTTAAAAATCGTTGCCTAATATTGTAAAATATTAATAAAATCTAATTTATTTTGCGCGTGGTCCATGCATAAAATATTTTTTTCTTGTATTTGATAATATGTATAACTTTTACTTTATTATTTTTTTAATCTATAACACAACTTTGCAAAGCGACGGTATTATTTATTTTAAGCGTTGTTTATAACACCATTACCCATGAACGGATGAACCGTACCTTACGCAAAAAAATCTAGTATTTAAATCTTTTTAAATTGCATGAATATTTCTCGTTATATATTGCATTCTGACATTATTATTGAAATCGTAAATAGTATTATTATAAATAAATATGCGATGTATTATTAGTATTACAATAATCATAACATTCTTCCTTATTTACAAGGCAGGAAAAATAATTAACAGTTATCGTCAGTGATGTGTATTTATAGAATAAAATATCGAAGCTCCTGATTGCATTGCGTTGTATTGCCATGACTTTGTCTCCGTGGTTCATTACACATTAAGAAATAATAGTCGTATTAAGTAAATATACTCTACCTCGAAAAATAATAGTTTCAGTGTGCCTATGTCACTTTTCGGCTGATAAACTTTATGAAAAAGCCAAAGGCAGGACAAACAAACTGTCGCATTTTATAAATGTATGGCTATAGGGAACAGGTTATACTTTATTTATTTAATTTTAATTTTATTTATTAAGGATCTCCGACAAACAATATATACACGAAATTGCCCAAAAATATAAACATAGTTTTGTATAGTGTGCTCCTTCTGTTATAGGAGACCACAGCATATACATACATATAACAGCAAAGCTTAAACTAAAAACATAAAAAAAATAACCAAAAAAATAATTATAACCTAATTAAAATAAGCTACAATTTGGAAAGATTTTTAACTAGATAAATAAACAATAAAAACTTTATGGAAAACTTAAATAAATTGTTGTAAGTGTATTTTATATTTTGGTAAGTATTCACATAATATCGTCGTCAATAAAGTCTTTGAAAAAGTATTGTATTGCCTATAAAGCCTTGGTACAACAGCGTAATGACTCAGATTGGTTTTTGAGAACGGCATATTAAATAGTATATAGATAGATTATATACTATCTATTAATATATAGATAGATTATCTATATATTAATAGGTACGTGAAGCAAAAACATTGTATCCCTATTTAAGAAAATTGCGCGAAGGGAGGAGTATGAAATTTGGCACAGTTAAAGTTTATATGGAGAAGAAGTGGCGGATCCTAATATTTTTATAAAATATGCATTAGAAATACATTAAATTAATGAAAAAACACTACACACACAACCATGCATTTGACACACGCAGTCGAAACATGTTCGTAGTATTTCGGCATTGTTCGTCTGACGTCGTATAATTCTTCGTAACTATGGTTACATAATAATATACTTTATTTATATGTTATAAAGAAAAAAGGAAACGAAGTAGCAAGCTTAGGAATATCGTCAATGAAAGAGTATAGTTCAGTAAATAATAATTTGTTTTCTTTTTTTTTTACCACATACAACACCATCTAACCCAAACTAAGCAAAGCTTGTACTATGGGTATTAGACAGTGGATAAACATATATATATAGTTTTTTTTGTGAATACATACATATTATACATAGAAACACCCAGACCAAGACAAACATCCATGTTCATGCACACAAATGTTACACTAACCATTACGCCATCGAGGCCGACGTTTGAAAAAGATAGATAAATTAACCTTTATAGCCTTGACGACATCTAAATTAAATGGGATTATAACCGTAAAGTTATAGACAATAAAACCTTAATAACGATCAAACTTAAAATTTAAATCAATCATGGTCGAATTTTGACCATTAGGCGACCGCTAGTAATAAAAATGACTTTAACACTCATTCATAGATTCTCACAGTATATGGTCGTACCTATTTCAATACGTGTTGTACAATGTATCAGTAGACAATAGGAAGATTGTTTGAGCAAGTGTGGCAGAGGCCAGCGAGTTAAGCATCCCACCTTTGAGTATACGTCGAGAGTATCTATCTATTAAATCCTAATCCTAACTAATATTATAAAAGCGAAAATGAGTTTGTTTGTTTGTTACCTTTTAACGCCTAAACCACTGAACCGATCATCCTGAAATATTGCATATACGTTGTCAGGTGTACAGAAACGGACATAGGCTACCTTTCATCCCGAAAAAAAATACTGTTTCCGAGGAAAACAACAATAACGTTCTTATGATAATAGATGGCGCCACGTGTCTTTCGAATCATGATTGAATTATATTATTACAAGCAGAGTACAACCCGAATTGATTGTCAAATTCTAAATTAACGCGAGCGAAGCCGCGGGCAAAAGCTAATAATAATATAAGTAGTAGTTATAAGAGTTCTAATACGAACTTGTGTATTCAATTTCAGAGGCATTACGTTTTGCGAAAAATAATTATTATTTAAATAGGGTAGTCATTTTATCTGACAGTCTTCGTCTTCTTTTCGTTTGGTTAGTGGCCAACCTGTTGTCAAGAGTTGTTCCAGCCGCCCGTAGGCCTCTGACATGGCTTAACGGCTGCTGTTAATTTGGCAACAACCGGGACCGACATTTTACGTGCCCTCCGAAGCACGGAGGCGCTCAGATGAAATACCACTAAGCGGTCACCTACTCGTACCTGTAAACTGACTGCACCCAACGTTGCTTAACTTCGCTAATCGTTTATCGATCAGTGAGTGCAACTGGCTATGAGCGTGGCTATCTGATAGTAAAAACGTCCTATATCATCTGGCTCGATGCGCGGGTTGCGGAGGTCAGATGGCAGTCGCTTCGTGTAAAAACTGATATCCAGTCAAATCCGGTTAGACTAGAAAGCCGACCCAAGTGACTTGGGAATAATAAAGGCTAAGGAGAAGATTCTGTGAGAGGGTAGTCCTTCCCCGGTCGAGCCGGCCCATTCATGCTGAAATCAGCAAGTCTCTACTACACTCGAATGGCAAGAAAACACAACAATGTCCATGAGCGGTCTTCCTCGTATCAAGTGGCTCGGTAGCTCATCGGTCACAAGCAGCTGTATAAAAATGAACATAGATTAGGTTCTGCTAAACAGAATACGACGATACATAACTTAGATCTTGTAATCTTAAAACTACTTATCTGTGTATAATACATTAACATTTTCACGTGATTCGGTGACAAAATAGACAGACAACACTTCTACTACCTTTGCTTTAGTCCAGACCATTCTAAGGAGTCGAAACTGATTTGTATTTAAAAAACATCCGCAATGTACTATCGACTCCAGCGACGGATGACCACTCCTAAGGTTAAAATCGCATAGCAGGCCAACACTTGGTACCCGTACCCGTGACACGCCCCTTTCTTTGTTTGAGTTTTTTTACACTTTACATTTGTTTACTGATTCTAAGGCGATACAAACTCAACTGGTCAACATGTGCAAGCGAATTTTTTTCTGAAATGTAATATCTGCTCCAGCGACGGTCAACCGTAGTACATACACATCAAAGTACATACACATACAACCATAGTTTTATTGCAGTTCATGTAACATTATAGATTAAACTAGGACAAATAGTTGCGGTATAAATTATACCGCAGTGCGGGTGCGACGGCAAGTGGCAACTTTGCCATACATCTAATAATATTTATTAGCCACACTTATAATCAACGCTTGGCAGAGCGATATTTCAATCCAAGTTGCGCGGCCAAGTTGTTACCAGTGCAAATAACTTACAACTCGACAGCCAGACTTGGCCGAACTTCGGACAAGTAAGGATGGTGACACACTGTGTGTGAGACAAGATATTTATTTCATAACAAACTTATAATAATAATATTCTCCAGACCGAATTCGGTCACGGCGGCCAATCTTAATGGAGATTAAGATAAGAGATAATTGCCATCTGCGCAGGACATATTAGTGCACAAGCGTGTGCGCAAACATAAGTGCACTATCTTTTTCCGTAAGTCTCATGATCCGATGGGACGACGACCACGACTGGAAAGAGATCAGGCGTAGGATCAATGGCTTTACGTGCTTGCCAAAGCACGGAGGAGTCTAACATCGCCAACTTCCTAACTCCAGGCTGCTTTGAGATTTCTTAAAAAAAAAACGTTATGTTGGCCCGACCCGGGACTCGAACCCTAGACCTCATGCACAGCAGTCGCATTCACTATCGCTGCGCCACGGGAGCAGTTAACAAACTTACATTTATTAGCGGTCTGCCACCAGACTATCACTGCTTAATGTTTACGTAAAACGAATCCTAACTAATATCATAAATTTAATGCGAATGCCAGTTTGTTTGTCACGCTTCCGCGCCTTAACTACTTGACGGCTCATCATGAAATTTAGCATACACGTTGTCAGGGATGCAAAAAAGAACATTGTTGTAACTTTCATCCAGAAAAAGTACCGTTCCTTAGAACATAGAAGTTCATAGACATAATCGACATAACCGTGAGCAAAGCCGCGGGAAACATCTAGTAATATACTAAACGAAACGTAAGCTATGATGATTAATGTAAAAGACATTAATATGTTACAACGGTGCCGTACTTAGCTAAAGCCAGCATGAAATGGTTGGGCACAACTTAGCCCATTGTTCAGCTATCCGTGGCATTAGGCTGAATAATATATGCATACACATAAATACTAATGGATTACTGTTGCCTCCGTATAAGAGCCTCTTACTGCTATATTTTCATAGAGATTTAATGCTAAGATATAATAACGGAGACGGTCGAAATAAAAGAACCTTTTATTGGTTATGGTTTTTAGCACAACATCTATTCTAATATTATAAAGATGAAGAGTTTGTTTGTTTGAACGCGCTAATCTCAGGAACTATTGTTTCGATTTGAAAAAATTCTTTTAATGTTGAATATGCTATTTATCGAGGAAGGCTATAGGCTATATAACATCACGCTACGACCCACAGAGGCGGCGCAGTAACGATAAACGCGGGTGAAACCGCGGGAACATCTAGTATAAATATATAGTCCATTTTTCTTACTTATTTAGTAAATAAACAAACTATTATAAAATGTCGTGACGGTAGACCATTGCGATGGCTGAACAAGGTACTTATGTATGCCTTCCTCGATAAATAGGCTATCCCACACTAAAATAATTTTTCAAATCGAACCAGTAGTTCTTGAGATTAGCGCGTTCAAACAAACAAACAAACAAACTCTTCAGCTTCACAATATTAGTATAGATAGATTATGCCAACTTAAAACATATATCTAAACGTATTGTCAATATTTCCGAATAACTGGTAAGTGTGACAGTTGACTAACTGACAAGGTGTATGCGAAATTTCATGATGATTAGTCGAGTATTTAAGGCGTGAAAGCGTAACAAACGAACAAACGAACAAATTCACAATCGCATATTTTATAATATGTATTAGTTAGGATAGTACAAAAACGAATGGGGTGGTGGGCTTCGTAGGCCTGCCCACCACCCGTTCAGCACCAGGTCCGAGAGGCGGCGTGCGTGTTTCCACGCGCGCCTCTGTGTCGAATCGCCGTCCCCCTTCAAGGAGACAGTAGGGTTAAGTGACCAATGTGTCTTTTCGTGAGAGGCCTGCCGTTTCATCCGTCGGCGGCGGGTCGAAACCTCGGCGGGGTCGCGATTGCATGTGAAAGTGATTCGCGCGACCTCGCTGACAATGGTTATGTCGAGGAACGACTTGGTAGGTTTAGTCGGTATTCCGGGATGTCCATTTTCATCGTTTCAACATCTTTCTTTTACCCCGGTGAGTCCGACATAACCCCTCCACCCGCCCCCGCGGTATGCGTCACTACATTCAACCACGTAAAAAAAAACGAATGCTATTTCATATTTATGTCACCATAATACGTTGCTACCTTTATCCGAAAGTGACGCTCGATTATACCGACGTCGGCGTCAGCGTTAAACTGTTGAGGAGATTAGCAACTTGTTCGCAAGGTGGGGGGTAGTTGTGACGTCACGGGAGACGCTCCCAGACGTGACGATAACTTCCCCACTTAGGAATGAATGGTATGCTGACGTACCTTTATTGTTCTGGAATGACAATCAGGGTGTAATTGTCTTTATTGTAAACTAAGATTTAACATGATCTATAACATTTTTGTACGCTGAGTAATATAAGCAATGTTGTTTATTGAATTTGCAGCAAATATTATCATACCTTATCTAACATTACAAATGCGAATGTAAGTTTGTTTGTTCGCTTTCATGCCTTAACTACTCGACCGATAACCATAAAATTTCGCAGTAAAGGGTAAAAAAGATGACATAGGGTACCATTCATCCAGAAAAAGACCTTGGGCCCGAGGGATAGAAATTTAAGGGACAACAATGTTTTTAATGATATAGATGAATTAAGAAAAACACGTAAAATAAGTATTAATACTCTCAAGAAAAGACTGATGGATGTATTGCTGGATGGTGTATGTGTCGTCTAGTAGTGCAACTTTCAGTCAGTATGTATAAAAATATATAAATTGTATGTAAAGTCTGTCATATTTTATTTTATTTTTAACTTTAAATAATATTTCTTTTTTTTAAACTATTGTGAGCTGAGCTATTTTCTAATGTATGGTGATAATTTGTACTAGAATTTAAGAGCGTGTCTCGCCGTTAAACTTAACGTTTGGCGAGTATTATGTTACTGAATTACCACTGTATTGAACTTAAATAAAAAATACTTAAATTAATGAAAATATCTACATTATCGTGAGCAAAGCCGCGGGCAAAGTCTGCTATCCATATATGTAATTGTCATACTTAGATCGCACGCTTGAAAAGCCATGGGATTTTTATAAGTATTGTGCATTTGTAGCAATTAATTTAGCAGGATATTTCTAATGTATGAACTATGATGGGTTTTAAAAATAACGATTTTAATGGAGGACTTTGGATACAAATCCATGGGATGAATGTTTATTTTTTGTAATATTTAATAACTATCTTCTTTATTTACCCTACTAGTCTATACTACTAGTCTCTGTTAATGTTCTTATTTTTTTTTATATTTTGGCTTTTTTATACTTTACCCTTTGCCGACCCTTTAGGAAAGGAAGTGGGAAGGAAAAAGAGCGGGAAGGTGGAATGAGGGTGATTGGGCCTCCGGTACTGTCACTCACCAAACGAAACACAACAGTAGGAATACTGCTATTTCACGTCGATATTCTGTGAGAGGGTAGTCCTTCCCCGGTCGAGCCGGCCCATTCATGTTGAAATCAACGAGGCTCTACTACTATTTATGAACCCAAAAAAAATCACAAAATCTTTTATATATCTGATTTGATAATCAAACCCAAAAAGATCTACGATTGGTTCTTTCATGCGCTTATAATATATACGCTTTTAAACCAACAAGACAGTTTACATTAACAAACTTGAAAAACAATCATTTAGTATTCGTTCAATGTTTAGAACTCTGCTTACATCAAAAAGAAACATCTGAAATTCAGTCCCGAACGTCAGCAGCAGGAACAAATAAAAAAAATCATCCGGATCGCCCGCGGCCGGTGAAATAAAAATCTATCAGCCAACGTTTGTGTATGCATGGAAAAATTCTAATATCCCCGCTTGTGCCCGACCCAACTACAGAAAAAAAAAAACATTAAAATGTACACTTGGAGGCATTTGAATAGGTTGCCGTAACCTTTCAGGGTTGTAACGTGTCAAATGTCAGAGGTCAGTGCTTTGGCGACACGATTTTTCTTTTTGTTTCTCCAACAAAAAGAAAAATCGTGTCGCCAAAAAGTGTTGACGCCAAATCGTGCCACGTTTACTTATTTAGTTTGAAAAAGTCTGTTAGAAAAGTAACTAAAGTATTTATCATGTCTAGAAATTATTACATAAATTAATAATGATAACAGTGTACTACTGTCCATGGCTTAATAGCGAAGAGCCTTAGTTACAACCTAAAGAGGCTCGCGTTAAGTGCGTGGATCAGGGGTCTGATGCAGAAGGCAGTGCTTTTAGACACTCCAGGCATTTTGAGGAGGTTCCTGTCTCTGGAGTTTTAAACACCAGCAGTTAAGACCCTGTTCCCCATGCCGGTGGGATTCGGTATAAAAATTCTATTAAAAGTGTCACATATATTGCTCATCTATACTAATATTAAAAAGCTGAAGAGTTTGTTTGTTTGTTTGGTTGAACGCGCTAATCTCAGGAACTACTGGTTCTAATTGAAAAATTATTTTAGTGTTGGATAGCCTATTTATCGAGGAATGCTATATGCTATATAACATCACGCTATGACCAAACGGAACGGAGCATCAATGAAAAATGTTGCAAAAACGAGGAAAATTCTCGTGAAAGCGAAATTGCACGATAGTCGGTCGAGTAGTTAAAAAGTGAAAGCGTACCAAACAAACAAACTCACATTCGCATTCATAATATTGATAAGGATTGAAAATACCTCATAAATGTAACATCAACCCTAACAATCGAAAGCCGTCGGTCACGTCGATATCAACTGGTAAAAATTTCAGTATCATTTCTTTTGTCAGCATAAATGTGTTTGTATGAATTATAATCGTGTCCGGGCTTTGACGACACGCTCTTTGTTCTGAGAGTATTTTTAGCATTCGGCCTCAGATCAGTGAACACTTTTTATACAGATACATTTACAGTAAAAGTCATGGTTTGATCAAAATGAAAAAAACGTTTTCAGATACTGAAAAATGACGTTATGTTATGATATATTCTGACTGATAAGTCATAGCCATTTGACTCGTGGATCATCCTACTTGGTTGCAACTGTATATCTAATGTATTTTAAATGTGCCTGGAATGGGATATTTTAGTGCCTGGTCTGAATATAATATTTTGAGTGCAAAAGCCTCTGGATCGCATTCAATGGAGAGCGACTCGAATCGTCGACTGCCAGGTTGTTTCAAATCGGCTAGACCCCTTGGCGCTACGTAGAGATGTGGCCTCGCTATGCATCTTCTATCGCTTTTACTATGGGGAGTGCTCCGAGGAATTGTTCGGACTGATCCCTGCCGCCTCTTTTCGCCATCGTCCTACGAGACAGAATTTCCATCTCCGTCATTTAGACGATTGATAGTCCACAACTGTGCGCTTTTCCAGAAATTTTATGCCTCGCACGACTAAACTGTGGAATGAACTGTCGCCTGCGGTATTTCCGGACCAATACGATCTAGGTACAAACCTTCAAGAAAAGAGCGTACTCCATTTTAAAAGGCCGGCAACGCATTTGTTACCTCTGGTGTTGCGGGTGTCCATGGGCGGCGGTAATAGCTTACCATCAGGCGATTCGTCTGCTCGTTTGCCTCTTACATCATAAAAAAAGCTCTCTATCGCTATCTATGTTGATCGTTATTTGGTGATTGTACGAATGATCACATTGACCTTGTAAAGACCACCTTCTCACCGAAAACTGTTACTGTGTTTCATTTGGTGAGTAAGAGTACTGAAGACTTACTATTAACTTCTCCCGTTCCTTTTAGCCCATCTTTGATTCCTTTGCTTTATACGGTCGGCGATGCCTTAATGATCAACATGGTATGACAACCGACCATAGGATAATTGCTTTCTAGCAAAAGGGCTGAATGCCTGTTAGCCATATCAGCTGTATAATAAAAACAAATAATATGAAAAGCATTGTCCTATTTAATGTTAATACAACGAAAATTCACAAAATTAGGCTCTCCCTTCTCAGTCAGTTATTTGAATGAAGCTGATTTGATAGTCGTTTAATTTTGTTGGTAAACGGCCGGAAAATATTATACCCTCTACTCTGCTTATAAATGTTGTAAAGTGAGCCTTATATTTATACAGAGTTTTATCTCTCTCGTGTAAATTATTTTTATTTTGTGTTAGAAAAGGAAGGTATCATCGTTGGGCTGTTGCATAATCTTCTATATGAATAAAAATTAAGGGCCACTTGCACAACAACTCACTAAATACGTTTAGCACAAATAGATTTAAAACATCGTGCTGTCGCAGTCATCCATGTGAAGGTGACTGAGATGCAATGATGTTTTAAATCTATTTAGTGCTAAACGTACTTAGTGAGTTGTTGTGCAAGTGGCCCTAAATGTTGTTGATAAGCGTATCACTTGAGAATTGGTCCGATTTTTTCGGTTCATTCTTCTTTTTAAATGTTCGAAATAGCGAATATTTGATTTTTTTTTAAAGAATTGGATGAAGTTTTACTCATATTTGGACAGGATAACTTATGTCCGATCAACTTAGTATTTAAGAGCGTTTACGCCTGTAAGTGTCATAGTTTTTGGTTTTAAATTAAATTTATTTATTTGGGTATATATTAAACATGTTTAATACACTACAGATTATGGTAAAAGTGTAGTTCGCTATAATATTCTTAAAGATGTATGACGTCTGTCAACCCGCACTGAGTCTGCGTGGTAGACTATGGATTAACCCTTTTCATTTCGAAAAGTAGCTCTCACCCACGTGTGGGTCAATTTATAACCAGAGCTGATATTATTATCATTTACACTATCATATCCTATGGGATACATGCGGGAGATGCCGCAAGCAAAAGCTAGTTCAATAGTATTTTGACCACCTGTGATGCTCTCGCTAAGTATGCACCTAACGAACCAAATTGGAAACATCACAGTTTGACAGATATCCTACCTTAATATTATACCTACATGCGAATGTGAGTGTCTTTGTTACGCTTTCACGTTTTAAGATTTGCTCGACCGAAATGTGCCAAAACAGGCGGTCACAGTTTAGTTGATAAAATCAACAATTTTTGTTTAATACAAATATAAAATATACATTTACCATAACAATGAATGTGTTTACAATTACTCCGTGTTAAAAACTTTAAATAATTAATATTTTCGCCTACAAAATTACGCAAATTTGCACGAAAAATGCAAAAACGTAAGCTTGTATTAAGTGATTTTTTAGATTATAACAGTAGAAATTCATCCTATTTTACAGCTTAAATGAAATATAAATAGTTATATTACAATTTGTCCGTCCCAAATATTTAAGTTATTGGTTGACAATAAAGATACATATTTATCAAAAAAGCATTTCAAATCCTCCATACAATTTTAAAATGGCGGCCGCGCGCCGATTTGAATATCGAGTTCTGTCATTCAGTCCAACCGCGTCTTATACTCGGCGCAGTCTTAACTGCTCGATCGATCTTTATGAAATTTCACATACATGTTGTCACTAGTACAGAATGATATAAGGTACCTACATTTTATCCAGAAAAAGTCCTGTTACTAATCTAACCTAAAATAACCTACATTTCTATGAGTAAAGCCGCGGGCAACATCTAGTAGCCCTGCCACTGCCATCGCGCTGAGTGTTGTGGGTTCGATCCCCACACGGGACAAACATTTCTGTGGTCCACAAATGGTTGTTCCGAGTTTGGGTGTTCTTTGTGTCCGTTGTTTGTATGTTTGTAAAGTCCCCCGCGACATAGAAATTGATCCTAGAGCGGGAGACCACACCACATTGGCTAAATCTCACATTTTAATAGGTATAATCCTATCCTAATCCTAACTAATATAATAAAAGCGAAAATGAGTTTGTTTGTTTGTTATCTTTTCACGCCTAAACCACTGAACCGATCATTCTGAAATTTTGCATATATGTACGTTGATATGTGTACAGAAACGGACATAGGCTACCTTTCATCTCGAAAAAAATTACTGTTCCCGAGGAAAACAATAATAACGTTCTTATGATAATAGATGGCGCCACGTGTCTTTCGAATCATGATTGAATTATATTATTACAAGCAGAGTACAACCCGAATTGATTGTCAAATTCTAAATTAACGCGAGCGAAGCCGTGGGCAAAAGCTAGTTCAATATATATCAGGAACGACAGTTCACATGATCACCCATCCATTAACCGTGTGTAACAAAGCCCCTGAACCATGTACGTCGATCAATCGCTGCCGTTAGGCTTTGAGTCGATCATGTGTGTTCTCAGTATAATACCGTACGTAGGCGTCTAACATCACATATGTGTAAAGACCTTATGTTTAACTGTATATAACAATATATGCTTTTGTCTCCAGGTCTGCCTGCCATTCGTTCTGAATATTGTGCAAGTCAAAGACTGCTCAGATAGCGACGTGGTTGCACTGACACTATAGCTTGTTATAGGTTAGGTCTTTAAACAGGACAAATTGTGTAATCTATAAACAGATTTTTCAACTCTGGGCGTTCATTTTGCATTGCAGTGTATTTTTTACACGACTTGAGTATTGAATACTAAAAACAGAAAATCAGCAATTATGCACACGTCGTTACTCCGTAGTGAAGTGATAAGAAATTAACTAACAGACCAAAATTATTGGTTATTACTGTTTCCAAGGGTATAAACCTTAAACGGTCCCCATCTTTTAAAATTGTTACGCAAACATACAGAGTGTGGCGTAAATAATGGATAACCCTAAAACTGTCGACTGGCCAGATTATCATCTATCATTTACCCCACTTGTATCACCATATTATGCCCATGGATGACCAAACTATTGATATTTTTGATATTTTAAATAAAAATCGTACTTACTCATACAAAATCAGCTGCCATTTCTACAATTGGCGACATTTTCTCGTTCTGTTTTTTTTATGTCACTTCTAAATACTTGTATCATCAGACCAGTATCAAGTTCTTTTTGTTACAATCTAAGACAACTTCGCAAAAAATACTTATTCTCAAATTTTAACATGTTTTCTAATGAATTACGCACTTTGGGCCCCTGTATCGAAAAAAATGTACTACACTGTGTGGTGATATAAGTGGTGTAAATGATAGATGATAATCCGGCCAGTCGACAGTTTCAGGGTTATCCATTATTTACGCCACAGCCTGTATATTCATTTGCATATACATATTATCTCTGAAAACCTTTTTATTAGGTGCGTCCACATTTCGCCAACTATGATTCAATATTTGACGTAATATTGGCATAGCTATTACCGTCTACCAGGCACAATTCCAAACTCCGTGCTACTACTAAAAATGTCTCAACAGAAAATCCCAATAATTCTTTGCCTGAGACTTGAATCGAACACAAGCTCTCATGGACATTCATTGCCTTATTTACATAACTCCTCCACTGGGTATCATACCTGTGTGGTGGTTCTTAACAAACAACGGCCACAAAGAACATCCGGTCTCGGAGCAACTATTTAGGTATCACACAAATTTTTGTCCCGTTTGGGGATCGAACCCACAACACTCGTCGTAGTGGCGAAGTGACCACGTAAACCACAACGCCACCGTTACTGCCAAAGCAGCTTTTTAACTGTTTAAAAGTGACAAACAAACAAATATAAGGCTGCATATTATATATACACAAATCGATACGAATAACATTAGTAAAATTGTGTTATTTTGGAATGGGATCTGACGCCATTCGTATGTATAATATAATGATATTGTTTCTGCCTGTGAAAATATGGAACTACCCTCGTCCCACGCCAGTCGTCGTAGTAAGTGTAGGCGGACGAGGCCCTGGCATTTGCCTTTCAAGTTAATAACTCCTAGGGGGATAGGTACAAGGCTATAGTTATACCTGAAAAGAAATGTCAATAAAATTCTATTGCCTAAGTGCGTTGCATAAGTTTTCGCTTATGTTCGTGGTCGTGTATTCAATTCAAGTAAAGTGTTATTGTAATTGCTTGTTAGGAGTTTCTCAGTAGTATCACGGGTGGTAATGGGTGGTAGATTCTCTATTACGTGAGACTTTACACTTAGCTTGTTATACGCCTGTTCTCGATAAAGGTAGGCATTGACTACGGATTTCCACTTGCTACGATCCTGACATAGTTATCTTGGATCATGCAATCTGATTTATTTCTTCGTGCACGCTTCATGGTTTAGGATACTCTTAACTTGGCTTTTCTTCAGGATATCTCTTATCTGGTCAGACAAGTTTCTCTAAAACTAGGTGGAAGGCAATAGTGCAAAGAGATATTAGAGAGTGCGTGTGAAGTCGATGTCGAGGATAGAGTGAAGAGCAAGAGCAGGAAGGTTGACGCTAAAATTAGGTGGGATATATAGCTAGGAAGAAAGAGAGAGATCAGAGACGTTAGGCTTTCTTCTTCGTGTTGTCTTTCGTATTTGCCTGGTATGATCCCTTGGATTTGTTAACCTCTGAGTCTTCTTCAGAGGTTAATGAAAACACTATGTGGGTCTGTGTGTCTGTCTGTTAGTGACAGGCATAACTCCGAAACCACTATTCCGATTGAATTGACCGTGTGCAGATACCTTGGCGTCATACCTCTGTCGAGTTTGGATGTGGCCCCTGTGGGTCAGAAGACCCTCGAGATATAGGGTCACAAGGTCACAAGGTCACATGAAGACAAAGACGTTGAATTCTGGGTTTTTACACCCATCTCGTTTTTTGTAGATTGTTCTCTCCAAATACGGTTTGGTTGCACAGAAGCGGTTTAGCTGGCCGCCTCGCCACTGCCAATGCGCCGAGTGTTGTGGTGCCTCGATGGCGTAGTGGCCGTGTGTGTAACCGACTGCCACGCCTGAGGTCGCGGGTTCGATTCCCGCACAAGTTAAACATTTGTGTGCATGGACATGAATGTTTGTCTTGGTCTGGGTGTTTCTATGTATAATATGTACCTATGTATTTACAAAAAAAAGTATATATGTATGTTTATCCATTGCCTAGTACCCATAGTAAAAGCTCTGCTTAGTTTGAGTTAGATAGTGTTGTGTGTACGTATGTGATAGAATATTAATTATAAATCCAACAAGGGTGAAAAAATGTGTGATTTACATATAATTGTTGCGAATTTGGGTGCTCTTCCAATGTAATCCTCTGCAAAGCAAGCATTATGCCTAATGCGGTAAAAGTTTGAATAAATATGTTTAATAGCATACAATAATACCTACAAGTCTACTTAGGTATTCTTTCAAGGATTTATGTATAACTGTCAATCTATGTATACTAGAGTAAAGACAATCTGCCTCTATAAAACGTCCTAACTACAATTTTATAAATGCAAATATGAGTTTGTTTATTTGTTACGATTTCACGCCTTAACTCCTCGACCGATCAGCATGAAATTTCGCATACACGTTGTCAGGGGTACGGGAAAGGACACAGGGTACCTTTTATCCAGGAAAAAGAACAGTTTCTTAGGAGTAGAAAATTTACAAAACTAAACCTTAGCGGGCAACATCTAGTAATATTATAAATGCGAATGTGAGTTTGTTTGTTTGTTACTCTTTCATGCCTTAACTACTTGACCAATCATCATGAAATTTAACACATTGTCAGATGAACAAAAAAGGACATAGGATACCTTTTATCCAGAAAAAGTTCTGTTCCCGAGTTTGTGTAATACTTACCTACACTTCTCCCTCACCCCTCAATAGATATTTAGCTGTAAAACTATGTAGAGATATTAAAGATAGCTTTTAACTGGGTGAATAGTGATGAACCGCGGTACTAATAGAAGGTTTCACCTTATTCACCGCAGCAAATAACCCGTAAGCTCTCTCGTAAACAGTTAATCACTCAACCTCGAGCGCTTCGCTCACATACACGGCTTTGTTTCTGTTCGGATTTCGGACTGCGACGTTTAATGGCATTGTATCGTGTAAGTATCCTAATCCTATTCGAACTGATATTAAAAAAGCGAAAATGAGTTCGTTTGTTTGTTACCTTTTCACGCCTATACCACTGAACCGATCATCCTGAAATTTTGCATACACGTTGTCAGGTGTACAGAAACGGAGATAGCCTACCTTTCATTCCGAAAAAAATTACTGATCCCGAGGAAAACAACAATAACGTTCTTATGATAATAGATGGTGCCACGTATCTTTCGAATCATGATTGAATTATATTATTACAAGCATAGTACAACCCGAATTATCTGTCAAATTCTAAATGATCGCGAGCGAACCCGCGAGCAAAAGCTAGTACTGTGATAATTTATTATTTTGATCATACATCCTAACTAATATTATAAATACGAATGTGAGTTTCTTTGTTCGTTTGTTCGTTTGTTACGCTTTCATGACTTAATTACTTGACCGATCATCATGAAATTTTGCGTACTCGTTGTCAGGGGTGCCTACACAAAAAGACATAGGGTACCTTTAATCCCGAAAAAAGTACTGTTACCAATCTAACCTAATATAACCCACATTTATACGAGCGAAGCCACGGGCACAATCTAGTACATATATAGTTTCACGCCTATTATTAACCTGAAGAGGTAAACAGAGCAGTATTAAGTTGAAATATTAAAACTATATCTTTAATAAAACCAGCCAAGTGCGAGTCGGAGTCGCGCACGAAGGGTACCCGTACCATTTTATATAAAAACGGCAAAAAAATCACGTTTGTTGTATGGGAGACCCCTTAAATATTTATTTTATTCTGTTTTTTAGTATGTGTTGTTATAGCGGCAACAGAAATACATCATCTATGAAAATTTCAACTGTCTAACTATCACGGTTCATGAGATACAGCCTGGTGACAGACGGACAGACAGCGGAATCTTAGTAATAGGGTTCCGTTTTACCCTTTGGGTATGGAACTCTAAAAACTATCTCAATCTATACAAGCCGCCGCCATTTGCAATGTAACACTCCGTTATAAAGAACAATAGATGGTGGCGGACACAAGTAGATTATTTCCTTATTACTTTGTCTCGCGAGCCGGCGGTAACAATCTGCAATAAAATTAGTTATATCCGTATTAGTTATATATGAGCACCTATAAGCTGCAAAGTGATACGTTATCTAGTTATTTGTGAAATATATATAGGGTGAACTGCACTAATGGGTTAGTAGTTTTGTACCATAGACTTATGTATGTATTCTTAACAGAGTAGGCAGTATTTGAATACAGTTCTATCATATTGTGTAATCATTTTACTCACCATCGATAGGGATTTCATTCTCACACCTTACAACCTAATTAGTGCCGCACCAAGCGGTTCCAAAGGAATTTTCTCAGGTTGTGGAATGAACTCCCTGCCCAGGTTTTCCCAAAAGACTACAGTATGGGGTTCTTCAAAAAGGGCGTTAAAAGGTTTTTATAGGGTCGGCAACCGTAACGCGCAAGTGATGCCTCTAGTGTTGCAGGCGTCCATAAGCTACGGTGACCACTTACCATCAGGTGGGCCGTATGCTTGTTTACCACTTTAGTTGTATAATAAGACTATTCCAGCACTATGAATAATGTCTGTGTCGCGGGGGGCCTTACCAACCTTCAAATAATTAACATAGGACATCCAGATTCAGATCCACACAAGTTTTTGTCCTGTGTTGCAATCAAACTCTCAACATTTGGCGCAATAGCAGCGGCTAGGCGACAACTACAAACATCCGAATAATTGATTTTATATTTTTATTTAAATATGTGTCTTTTGATACATTTTGTCATCAGCGTTCCAGGTCATTGCAGGCGAGACTTTGCATTCTTTCCGTATCTGTACCTACGTGCTGCTACATACAATTTCCTATTAGATAAAACAGTTCGCTAGATCGAAATCGAACCTCGGATCTCACAATCGTATCGTCGTTGTATGTATGTACTCGTTATCCTTACTAATATTATAAATGCGAAAATGAGTTTGTTACTCAACCGATCAACATGAAATTTTGCATACACGTTGTCAGGAGTACAGAATAGGATATAGGGTACCTTTCATCTAGAAAAAAGAACTGTTGCAAACCTTTCTTTTTTTTTTATTGATACCCAGGAAAAATGCTTGATGCACTATCCGCCGGCTAGGGGACGGCACCGGCGGGGCGTGTGGGACTCCCCATTCTGGTATACCCACTAAAAACCTGGGGTGTTCCCTCTCTCACCCAATGGAGGGGCCTGTTGGGAGCTCTTAAAAGAATTGAGTCATCCATAGCAGGTCCCCCCGTGTGGGTGCAGGCCGGGTCAAACGGACCCGACCACAACTGTTGCAAACCTTTTTTTTTTTTTTGGTACCCAGGAAAAATGCTTGATGCACTATCCGCCGGCTAGGGGACGGCACCGGCGGGGCGTGTGGGACTCCCCATACTGGTATACCCACTAAAACACCTGGGGTGTTCCCTCTCTCACCCAATGGAGGGGCCTGTTGGGAGCTCTTAAAAGAATTGAGTCATCCATAGCAGGCCCCCCCGCGTGGCTGCGGGCCGGGTCAAACGGACCCGACCACCTCTCGTCCCCAGGGGAGAGCCTCACCGCTCTCCCCTTTCGACATTGGAAGGCGCGCGGGAACACCGCACGCGCCCTTTTGTGGTTCTTAATTTGTGGGTGGCAGGCCCCCCTGAGCCTTGCCACCCGGAACCCTTACGTGGGGGGCAAGAGAGCGACATAAGCGCGTCTCCTGCGCCCCCTCTCCGCTGCCTCCTTCTGCGAGATGACAGATTCGCAGAAGGACCTCATTGCGCCCTAGCACCTGTCGTCGCCGACCATCTTGGATACGACGGTCGGCAACGAGAGGTTGGGGCCAATCGTAGCGACCAGGGCACAGCGCTCCGCGGCCCACGCCGGGCACTCCTCCAGCGTGTGCTGCGCCGTGTCCCAGTCACACTCCTCACAATGGTGACACCTGGTTGTAGGCTCCCTACCGGCTATCTTGCAGAGGTACTCTCCGAAACAGCCGTGTCCAGAGAGCACCTGAGTAAGCCGGTAGGTGAGCGGTCCGCGCCGTCTGTCCGTCCACTGTTTTAGTACCGGACGGACAGCCTCGACGGTCCTCACCCCGTAGCGGGGCTGGGCCAGTCTAACTTCCCACTTTGCCTTGAGGACCAGTCGAGCCTGGGACCTTCGCGTTTCCACCTCCCTGTGCGTGGGTTCTTCACCCTGGAGCCGGAGGTCAGCGCGCCAGTAATACACTGACGCTTGGACCTCCGCCACCAAATCCCAGGGCGGCGATGCCGCCAAAACGCACGCCGCCTCAAAGGAGACGGTGCGGTACGCCCGTGACACCCTGATCGCCATCGCCCTCTGAGGTCTCCTGAGGAGAGCGACGTTTCGGCGATCAAGGGCGTCGGCCCAAATGGGCGCCCCATAAAGGGCCATCGACCGCACCACCCCCAAATAGAGGCGGCGGCAGACAACACTGGGCCCCCCGATATTCGGCAGCAGAGAGCTAAGCGCTCCCGCCGCCGACATCAGCCGGGGGGCCAAGCGACTAAAATGGACGCGAAAGTTCCAGCGGCCGTCGAGGTGGAGCCCCAAGTATTTCATGCTCGACTCCACCCCGATGCGGACCCTTCCAACGATGATGTGGGCACCGGGAGGCGGCGCCCGCCGAGGCCCGTGAAATAACAGGGCCTCGGACTTTTCCAGCGCCACCTCCAGTCCCAACATCCTAATCCTGGCGACAACCAGGGCCACTCCGGCCGTGGCAAGACGGGCAGCTGCCCCGTAATCCTCTCCCCAGGCCGTAACCAGCGTGTCGTCGGCGTAACAAGTAACGCCAACACCCGGGGCAGGGCGCCCCGCAGAACCCAGTCGTAGCCGATGTTCCACAGGATAGGTCCGAGAATCGAACCTTGCGGAACACCGCACGACATCTCCCTCCGGAACGTCTCTCCGTTCCGCCCCACACAGAACACACTCCTCTGGTGCAGGTAGTCCCCAACTATTCGGCGCAGATAGGGAGGCACCCCATGAAATCGGAGCGCCTCCCTAATAGTCGCCCACGGCAGGGTATTGAAAGCGTTGGCGATGTCCAAGGACACCACCAATACCACCCCGCGCGAGGCGACCGTCTCTTCCGAGAGGGCCTTGACGCGACTGATCGCGTCAATCGTCGATCGCCCCTCCCGGAAACCGAACTGGTGTTCGGACAAGTCGGGGCCCACCCGCACCAGGTGCTTGGAGAGGCGGGCAACCACTACGCGCTCGAAGAGCTTGCCCACCTCATCCAACAGCACTATGGGGCGGTACGCGGAGGGAGAATCCGGGGGGCGGCCCTCCTTTCTCAGGAGGACCAGCTTACCCGTCTTCCACATGGAAGGGAACCGTCCCGACTCCAAACAGGCGCTGAACAGCCTGAGGAGCCGGTCCCCTAGGGCGTCGAAGGCCAAAACCCAGGCGCGGGCAGGAATTCCGTCCGGCCCCGGGGCGGTGTTTTTGCCCCGAAGCCGCAACATTGCCGCGCCGAGCTCCGCCATGGTAACTTCTGGCGCCCCGGCAACGGTACCGTCCTCCTCAATTTCGGGCGGCGCCATTTCGGGAGGCGTGTGCTCCGCTCTCGAAGGAAAGAGAGCGGAGACCACCTCCTCTAAATGCCGGGGCTGAAGACTCTCGGTGACCGGCGGGGCCCAGGGGCGCAACTTGCCCCTGACCGCCTTATACGGACGGCCCCACGGATCTGCCTCGAGAGTCCCCAGGAACTGTTGCAAACCTAACCTAACCTAACCTACATTTACGCGAGCAAAGCCGCGGGTGAAAACTAGTCAACAATAAAATACAAAAATCAACAATTCTATCCCCAAGATATCAAAAATCTTACAAAGATTTTCTTCACAAATAAGTACGCTATTATTTTGTAACTATGAATAAACGCTCTCCATCTTGCCTTGTGTGATTAAAGACCACTTGCACGACAACTCACAAAATACGTTTAGCACTAAATAGATTTAAAACATCGTGCTGTCACAGTCATCCGTGTGAAGGTGTCTGAGATGCCACGATGTTGTAAATCTATTTGTGAGTTGTCGTGCAAGTGGCCCTAAGAATAGGCTCGAGTCTCGTCTAACAATAGACCAGAGTTATTAACTGGGAGTGTATCGAGGGTTATCGATGAAGGCTTAGTCTACACGAATGCTAAAATAGACACTAGAACACTCAATATTATATCGAATGCCTTTGGGGAATAATATTCCTTGAAATCAAACTACTACATAATACCGGTACGCGTTGTTTATTTAACACTTTACATAATTTAGAAACTATTACACTACACTAAACTTTACTACTATTTAGGTAATTTAAATTATTTAGATTTAAGTTTACACCTGCCGGTCGTTTCGGTTGCTTTTCTTCAGCCATGTTCACGGACTAGACAATAAAATCCGTACAAAGTAGATTAATTTCAATGAATAACATTCGCGCAAACGTAAGACAATATCATGGAATAATATTAATAATAATATTATAATATTCTATCACATACACACAACACCATCTAGCCCAAACTAAACAGAGCTTGTATTATGGGTACTAGATAATGGATAAACATACATATATTCGTCGGATTCCTGATACTCTCTTAGCGGTTGTTAAGGGGGGTCAAAATTTTGTTATTTTTTGCGTAGGACGCACCATTTCTGAGATATTGTTAATATTCTAAAATAATTCAAAAATGGAAAGCGTGGAAGCGTGACGATGACGCGAGTTCCATGATTTTTGTTCACCCAAGAAGTGCTCAACGCGCCTAAACCAATTTACACTTCAAAAACGTAGTACAAAACTCTTTATAAAACTCTGATATTTTAAAATTAGTATTATTGTTAATGGTTTTTTTTATTAATTATATCCGCATTGCTGAATGAATTTTGATTAAAATCAATACGAAAACGTGGTGGATGACATTGTATATGTTTTAAAGAAAGTCAAGCAAATTAGTCTTTGTTTCTAGCCAGCTTATAACTTTACTAGATGTTCCCGCGGTTTCACCCGCGTTTATCATTACTGCGCCGCCCCCGTGGGTCGTACCGTTATATAGCCTATAACTTGCCTCGATAAATAGGCTATCCAACACTAAAATAATTTTTCAAATCGAACCAGTAAGTTCCTGAGATTAGCGCGTTCAAACAAACAATCAAACTCTTCAGCTTTATAATATTAGTATAGATATTTATACACTAGGTACCGTGTCTCATAGATATTATCATACACCATTTACGTCTTTACATAATGACGTACCTAGACAGTTAATCAACAAACTACCACATTGCAAACAAAACATCTACATCGCACACCTACTGAACAAATATTATTCTTTCTCCTCCGTTCCTGTGTAAATAAGGCTATATTCTGGAACGATTCTGTCACCGCAAACCAATGAGCCAGTGGCAGGGTAAGCATACTCATCAACGTCCCGGCCCGGCGCGGCTGTCGTACGTAAATTGCAACACATATATTACTGTCAGAGTACATCCCTGTTCTACCCTTACCCTGGATGGAATAGGTATATACCGAGGCGGGATTCAGGAGGTAATTTATGCGTGTATTTTGAGATTTGATTTTGACTGATTGTGATGTGTGTCTGAAAGACTGTATGTAGATTAGCGGTGTTGCTAAGTCATATTATAATGAGGAACGGATAGTTACTAGACGGGTTTGTTATCTTTAATACATTATTTGTAAATGATTTTCATTTTATGGAGAAAGATATATGTACGAATATGTGAAAAGAAAACATTGATATCTTTTTAAAACATTTTATGCGAACGTGGAATTGTTTTGGCATATTTAAAGTTTATATGGCGCAGAAAGGTGGAAAGCTCAAATTCATAAACGAAAAATAAAAAATGTTTATTGTTTATGAATATTTCTATCACAAAAACAATTTAATAAAATCATCACAATTTCAAGTGCTTGTTTAAAATTAACATAACCTTAAACTTGCCCTATGTATAACTGGTTATTCCTCAGGAAAAGAATTTCTTCTGGATGTAAGCTACTTTAAATCCTTTTCTGTACTTGTAAATTTCGTAAACACGTTGTCACACGTGTATGCGAAATTTCATAATGATCAGTCGAGTAGTTGAGGCGTGAAAACGTAACAACAAACTTACATTTGCATTTATAATCTTATAGTTAGGGTTCTTATGTTGTGGGGGGACTTAAAAACTTTCATAATTTTATATACTTACATAATATACTGGTGATAATAGCAGCGATAGCTCAGTGGGGAGACCAACAGACTGCAATGCAGAGGGTCTCGGGTTCGAACCCACGTCACTCACCTCTGACTTTCGGAAGTTATATGACTTTTCGAGATTATGTGCGTATTGATTGACAATTATCGCCTGCTCCGTGCCTCGGAGAGCACGTTAAGCCGTCGGTCCCGGCTGTCATGAACATATATGGCAGTCGTTATTGGGAAGTTAGTGCCCTCAAATATCCTTACACTGGTCTAGCCTTAGGGTATCGTTAGCCTTCGGGTTGCGGAGGTCAGATGGCAGTCGCTCCGTGTAAAAACTGATATTCAGTCAAATCCGGTTCGACTAGAAAACCAACCCCAAGTGACTTGGGCATAATAAAGGCTAGGAAAAAGAAGATATAATATACTGGTGATATAAAAAAAGTTAAAGATAAAATAAATAAGTCAAACGATTCTCATATTTACCACTGAATAAATAATTATGTTTCTTTCCTTAACTCTCTCGTTAAAAGTTAAAGTAACTTATGGCAAAAGTTTAAAAGTAACGTTTTACGAAGTTTTACCTTGGTGTCGTAAATTACCCGATGTCTGAATACACAAACAATAGGGTTTGGGGTCAAAAAACAACTCGTTTATTCTGAGGGGCGAATGTAAAGTTGGTACCGGTTTTCTCGGCTTCTCTATATTATTAAACTTTCTTGTTACATGATATATATATATATATATATATATATATATATATATATATATATATATATATATATATATATATATATATATATATATATATATATATATATATATATATAATATGTAACGGTTAACGCGTACATTCATAATGTTTACTTTTTTTAGGCTTGAGTTTCGACCAGGTTACACCGGCCGTGGTCACCAGCTAACTGGTGCTGCGATGTCATGTCTTCGTTTGTGAGGCCGAAGAATTTTGATTCACCCTCACTTTTGGCATATTTTTGTTTGTCCATGTACCGTCACAAACTACACTCACGGTATCCCTATTATGTATGCTAGCTGTCGTGTCCTTATTCTGTGAATTACCTGACTGTGCAAAACAGCGAAGTTGCGTATTATTGATTACGGGATTCCACGTTGCGGATAATTTGAAGCCATCTTCACTATTGAAATTTCTATGTTTTTTGATTGCAATAGCTTCTCGCACTACTCTTGGATAAAAGTGGTATATTGTTTTTGTGTTATGACTACTATATATTGGTTAGTTGGGTATCAGGTATACACTCACGGCGTTTCCTGGAGAGGTAGGTAGAGAATACGGATAGCCAATTGCTATGATCCTGGTTGCTTTTGGTTCGTTTTTATTACGTCGGCCTCGATGGCGTAGTGGTTAGTGTAACCGACTGCCACGCCTGGGGTCGCTAGTTCGATTCCCGCACAAGTCAAACATTTGTGTGCATGAACATGGATGTTTGTCTTCGTCTGGGTTTTTTTATGTATAATATGTATGTGTTTACAAAAAAAAAAGTATATATGTATGTTTATCTATTGTCTAGTACCCATAGTACAAGCTCTGCTTAGTTTGGGCTAGATGGTGTTGTGTGTATGTGATAGAATATTATTATTATTAATGATTGCCTACTTCTATGAGCTTACTTAAGTATTATTCGCCTGACTAATATTGAGAGACAGAATGATATCTATCATTCTATCACAGAATGATGTCTATCAGTCTGTCCCGCTAGGAGGTCGTGCTCATTGTTAAGGATCCCGATTGGGTTCGAAACTGAGTAGGTACTTTGTTGATCCGGTGTCATAAGATAGGTTATTGAACACATTTACCCGTACCGTGAGATTTCAAGTCGATTTTTGAAGTGAAAACTTCTTCAGGCGCGTTGAGCACTTCTTGGGTGACCAAAAATCATAGAACTCGCGTCATCGTTACGCTTCGTCATCGTCCCGCTTCCACGCTTTCCATTTTTGAATTATTTTAGAATATTAACAATATCTCAGAAATGGTGCGTCCTACGCAAAAAATAACGAAATTTTGGCACCCTTAATAACTGCTAAGTGAGTATTAGGAATCCGACCCGCAACTGTTTTTTTTTTGTTTATTGGTAAAGAGGTTTTTATGATCAAGGATTAAAGTTTTCACTTCTATCGGCAGTCCCCAAAGACTGCGCCAATTTTTTTTAACTAGGATAACTTGTTATTAGGTCTGTCTGTTGATAATCAGTATCAGACCGGCGAATATTAGCAGTGTTCACCCTTTTGTAGCCATTACTCCTGTATTTAATCTCTCCTTAATCTAATCGGCTTGGCCTATCATTAAAGTCAAAAATGATTAATTAATTTAGGTCTCAAAGTGCACTATTGAACGTCAAAGTTTGTGGTTGGTAAGTTTAATGAAGTTTGTGAGTTAACATCGGACTATGAGCGTGAGGGAATAGAGAATGCACTTGTGTTGCGCACACACTTGTGCACTATAATTTCTCCTGCGTTGATGGCTGATATTCGGTAACATTGGCCGCTGTGACCGAAATTCAGTATGGAGAATGTATACTTCTGTCTTAATTTTACGCGAATGTTATACATACATACATAGATTCACGCCTGTTTCCCAGAGGGGTAGGCAGAGACTACGGTTTTCCATTTGCTACGATCCTGACACACTTGTCTGGCTTCATTCACTTTCATCAGATTCCTCATACACGCCCGTCGGTTCAAGGAGCTCTTAACCTGGCCTTTGTCCAGAACGCCTCCGAGCTGATCGAGAACCATTCACTTAGGTTTTCCTCTTGCGACTGTTCCATACACACTAGCCTTATAAACTTTCTTAGTCAGTCTTTCCTCGTCCATTCTTTCTACATGTCCAAACCAGCTTAACATACCCTTTTCTATTCTTGTCACTATATCCACTTTCATGCCGCATCTCTCTCTCTAATAACACTATTTCTTATTCTATAAATTGAAATTAAATGTTGCGAATGTTATAAATTGAAATTAAACTACTTTATACGGAGTTTACCGCATTGTTTATTTTAAAATACTATTATTACATAATTTTGAAACTATTACAATTAAACTTTACTACTATTTAAGCTATTTAAATATTTTTATTTTTATACAACCAAGGTGGCAATCAAGCATACGGCCCACCTGATGGTAAGTGGTCACCGTAGCCTATGGACGCCTGCAACACCAGAGGCATCACTTGCACGTTGCCGAACCTTTAGGAAAGGAAAAAGGAAGTGGGAAGGAGAAGGAGCGGGAAGGAGGAAAGAGAGCGATTGGGCCTCCGGCACTCTCACTCACCGAACGAAACACAACAGTAGGAATACTGCTATTTCACGTCGATATTCTGTGAAAGGGTAGTCCTTCCCCTGTCGAGCCGGCCCATTCATGCTGAAATCAGCAAGGCGAGTTTCGTTCGGTGAGTGAGAGTACCGGAGGCCCAATCACCCCCTTTCCCCCATTCCCGCACCTTCTCCTTCCCACTTCCTTTCCTAAAGGGTCGGCAACGCGCAATTGATGCCTCTGGTGTTGCAGGCGTTCATAGACTACGGTAACCACTTACCATCAGGTGGGCCGTATGCTTGTTTGTCACAGTAGATGTATAAAAAAATAAAAACTAAGAATTTTTAGAGAAAGCCGAATAACACTTTCGAAATTGAGATTCGAAGCCAGAGCGCCACTACAGATGCATACACTACCACCGGGCTACGGATATAAAAAAATATAAGCAACATAATAAATTAATACCTCTGTTTCTTTTACCTTCAAATGTCCCACCTTTGGCTCTAAGTAATCCTATCAAAAAACTCACCAACAAACCCAATAAGCAACGAACAGATAATGTCGGTTGTGATAATCTCAGTTAACTGAACTCACGCTGCAAATTAACGACATGTCGGGAGATTAACTTGCCCCTGGAGTTTGGACATGGCGGACAAAGTTTGATGTCTGTAATGAAACGAGCGATTATTATATGAAATTATTATGGAGGGATTTTGGTTTCGTGTTTTGCTGCTAAAATAGATTTAAAGTATTAAACCGCAACGGCACATCGGCGGTCGGACACTCGTAGGCTTTCAATCAAGTCTGGATTTACAACGATTGATAGATTAAAGTCAAAGGCAAAAACATTTATCCATTTAAGTCACAAAGGAACCAGGACCTCAATGTTTGTGAGTTTGAGTAATGTTAATGTCAGGTGATTTTTTATTACAGATGTCAACGTGCCTACTAGGTACCATTTTTGTATCACAAGGGTACTTTACAAATATTCAAACAGACACAAAGAACGACCAAACTCGACAGAACTGTTTGTTGATCACACGAACTTCTGTCCTGACTACGATTCGAAACCAAAACACTTGGCAGCGTAGCAGGGTCGTTCTGAAAGCGCCAAAGATCTGATCATATGTGAGCCCCTTTCTTCTATTAACACCATTCGCTCTTTTACCTTTAACTTTAGCATATAGTCTACAGTACTGCTTGCCATCAGACAGATCATACGCTTATTAGCCGCTAATTTCATTTACTGAAAACACTGCCACCTCCAGCGGCAGTGACCGTTTACTATCAGGTGGGCCGATGGCGTCTCTACCACCAACGACAGTAAAAAATCGGTTCACCTAGAAAAAAGTTCTGAGGTAGCACACAAAAAAATACATTTGAGAGTGCCGAAGGCCCAATCACCCTCTTTCCCCCTTCACGCTCCTTCTCCTTCCCACTTCCTTTCCTAAAGGGTTGGCAACGCGCAATTGATACCTCTGGTGTTGCAGGCGTCCATAGGCTAAGGTGACCACTTACCATCACGTGGGCCGTAAGCTTGTTTGACACCTTAGTTGTAAAAAAAAGAACATTCGAATTGAGAACCTCTTCCTATTTTTGAAGTCGGTTAGAAATACTATAAGTATTCTAGAATCTTGCTATTAAAGCCACAGAACACGAAAAAAGTGTACTTACTTTTAATATCGAGTATATAGTCCTCCTCATCGATTTCGATAACGGCGACCTCAGAAGTCATGGATCTTTTCTTTGGTGAGCTCTAATATGGCTTGCTAGACCGAACTTGGTCTTGAATATCCTACGACAGCTGTGGCAGTAGAGTTGGCCTGTGTTGTTCTACGTATAAGTGTAGGAGGGTTTAGGCCTTTCTTTAAGTATTTGGCGTTATACAATATACAATCTATAGCAAAACAGTGTCGGCAATCGTGTACAATATTCTAACAAGCCTGCATATTCTATAAGAACATCAACAAAAGCCATATTCTGTAATAAAACAAAGTTGCCCTATCCTCCGAGAAACTCAAATAGACTCGAGAGCCGAGGGTAGATGGAAAACTTATCCTGAACTTGGCCGAGCTTGATGCACTATCATATTTCCTCGGGAGGATTCACAATGGAAATTAGTTTCCGACACCTTTTATTTGTTAGGAAACTTCTTATGAATTATATTTTATTGGCTTTAGTTAGTTTTCTAATGTTTTTTCCACAAGTCGCAAGCAGTAGGTAAATAGGGCTAAATGCACAAGCTGTTTGGACAAGACGCAAGCAATTAGAACGGACTACATGCGCAAGATAATTGTGCAAACTTAATGCTGTAGTGGTATTTGCATACGACGCAAGTAGCCAGCGGTGACGATAGACTCGTACCGGTTACATGCGCAAGTTAATCATGTTTCCACAGTTAATTTGGCTGACTCGGTGGCACTGCTGTAATGTAAGCGAGTGCTATACATGAGGTCTCGGGTTCGATGCCCGGATCGGGCAAACTTTTATTGGGTCTGAGTCTAGAAATTCTCAACACCAGCAGAGTGTCTGTAAAATGTAGCAGGTAAAAGGCAATAAGCTTGCCCATATTACGCGGGACCTACAATCATATTGACGACCTGACGATGACGACTACGACGATGGCGTAGTGGTTAGTGTAACCGACTGCCACGCCTGAGGTCGCGGATTCGATTCCCGCACAAGTCAATAATTTTTGTGTATATTTTAACCCCTAAGTATGTGAAATACGCATACTATAATTTTTATAAACTTAGAAAATAAGCAATTATTTCTGTAGTATCAACAATTTGAATAACTTGATGTAAAATTATGGCGTACTTTGGTGGCAATTATTACATTATTAATGGATCAGCTAATGGTATAAAATGGTTTTGTCAATACATTAGCTTCGCGCAACTTCGTCTGCTTCACATAAGATAATTTCACCTGATTTTGCAACATTTTTCATTGATGCTCCGCTTCTATTGGTCGTAGCGTGATGTTATGTAGCCTTCCTCGATAAATGGGCTATCCAATACTAAAACAATTTTTCAATTCGAACCAGTAGTTTCTGAGATTAGCTCGTTCAACCATACAAACAAACTCTTCAGCTCATTTTAATTTAGTTCCCTAAAAACCTGCCGATGGGAACACAAAACAATGTTCATTAAACTCGGCACATGAGCGCGTCCGTCGCGACGTCAACCCGATGTGGGTCGACGCTGTGTCACGCAAAATAATAAATAGTTCCCGCAAATCACGTACCGACCTTCAGTCACTCATCACGGCTTTGGCAGAACATACAGGTCGAAGTTTGGATGAGTTACATACTTGCATAGTCTCACGACTATACCCAGGGGTATAGGTAGAAGTGTATTGATTCGTCTATCAGCGTATGGATACAATGGTTTTAATATTGCGATGGCGTAGTGGTTAGTGTAACCGACTGCCATGCCTGAGGTCGCGGGTTCGATTCCCGCACAAGTCAAACATTTGTGTGCATGAACATGAATATTTGTCTTGGTCCGGGTGTTTCTATGTAGGTATAATATGGATGTATTTACAAAAAAAATAAGTATATATTATGTATGTTTATCCATTGTGTAGTACCCATAGTACAAGCTCTGCTTAGTTTGGGCTAGATGGTGTTATGTGTATGTGATAGAATATTATTATATTATATGAAAAAAAAGAAGCATTGCTTGCGAAGACGTTGAACTGCCGTGCAGAGGTCTCGATTTCCTTTCCGAGACTTTTTGAAGTTAAGCCTGTAGCTTATTAAATTGTTCATTATCGCTCGTTTTAACGGTGATGGAAAACATCGTGAGAAAACCTATAGGTTATGTCTCATAAAGATAAAGGTTCATTTATATGACTCAACATGCGTACAATCAGGTGTTACAGACATAAATGTAAAATGTCCTCAAATATGTCTTAAGTCTCCCAACCCGCAATGGTCCAGCCTAGTTGAGTTTCACGTAACCCTTCTCATACTGAGAAGAGGCCTGTGTCCAGCAGTGGAACACTTGATATAGTGTTGTCTTCTGTTTACGCGAATGTTATTCATTGAAATTAAACTACTATATACGGATTTTATCGCGTTATTTATTTGACACTTTATTACAAATTTTTTTGAAAACTGTTACACTACTATTACTACTAAACTTTACAAATTTTTAAGCTAATTAAATTATTGAAACTATTAAAACTATTACTATACTATTATACTATTTATATTTGTGTTTACACTTTCCCCGACGTTTCGGTTGCTTTTCAGCAGCCATGGTCACGGGGAGACTTGACTTGATATAGGACTGATACTACATATTGTATGTGAGGTCTACCGGGTCCATTGCTAGTATCTGTGCTGTTACTGAAATTAAATTGACACAAAACCCGAATAAGTGAGAAACGGCCATGAATTGCCGTAAATCTTAGAGTTCGAAAAAAATGGTATTACCTTGAGGTCAGGGGTCAAAGATCATAGTAATTTCGGGGGTATATTGACTATGCTGAGTCGAATGGCGTTGACCGCGAATCTCTAGCTCTTACGGTTTTTGTGTTGAAAGATGGTATCACGTGACCTTGAGGTCATAGGTTAAAGGTCATAGTCATTTCGGGGGTATATCGACTATACTGAGTCGAATAGCGTTGCCCGCAAGTCTCTAGCTCTTACGGTTCTTGAGTTGAAAGTTGTATAACAGACAGACGGACGGACGGACAAAGTTGTTGTATATGAGTTTTTTCGAACCATAAAACTATTTTCCCGACACAATCAACCTCATGTACAGCATGAGTTCACTACCGCTGCGTCAACGAGGCAGTCATATACACATTGGATGGTCTTTATTAGCATGGATATATACATATACCTACTAATGCATCAGTCCTGTTTTTCTTCAAAGTGGAAGGTAAATTTTTTCGCTGCTGGTGGCAGATGAGCTAACGGCCCACCTGATTGGAAACAGTTTACATACCCCCTATTACGTGGGATTTCAATCCATAGCTGGCGAAATGTACAGTCACCTGTAATAGTGCATGGATACCTTAAGGTCCAAAATCCTGTGAAAACTCGAATTAGAATAAATATAAATAAACTAGATGGCGTTGTTTTGTAAATATCGCAACGCATACTGATTTTAGTAAATAGGTGACATTTATAAGAAATTATAATCTCAACCGAAAAGACACTCGAACACAGGGACAAAATAATGTTTGCTTACGAATAGAATAGCGAGTCATCGAAAGTAAAAATCAAAATATCAAAAATAAATTTATTCAAGTTAGGTTACAAGGTAACACTTATGAATGTTAAAGTTACACTAATATTTTCTATGAATTTTCATTTACTGCCACGTTCAGCAAAGCAAGGGTGTAGGGCTCATGAAAAGAACGGGCAAGAAACTCATGGCCACTCTTTTTAATCGCCAAGCTTACAATAAAATTTTATTTAGGTACAAGTATCTATAAAATAAACAACCCACTATAAATTTATAAATTAATTTGTGATTCTTTGCTTCTTGTTTTACCCTGAAATGTGTTCTTTTTTAAATAAACTATTGTGAATCGAGATGAAAAATTGTATAAAGTAAATTTATCAAAATTGAGTTATTAAGAAATCTACTTCTTTTATTTTATAGTAGTGCACCGCCATCTGTTACGATATAAATAAACTACTTAACAGTTCGTGTATCGATTTCCGTTAGATGGCGTCAATTACCGGGTTATACAATTTAAGTTTTGACATGGGTATGCATTTTTGCAACTCACTGTGCCCTTGTAATAACACCTACCCATACATATGGGCGTGAGACTATGTATATATAAAGATTATCCACAATAACGCAACGTGGTTCTGCCCGTAATAATCAACCGTATATTTTCCCTAGAACGAGGAAGGGACGTCCGAGTTCATGTATAATTTAATGAACAACCTCGCGCCGAGACCCTGTCGCTGGCGGTTTATTAAAAACTCTTGTCACCATTATTATCAGCATTTTCACTAAGTCGGCTGGCAATATTGACTTGGCTGGAAATATTGACTTGGCTGGCAATATTGACTTGGCTGGCTAGGACTTCATTTTAAATCCAAGGTTTATGAAACTAAGCATTTATCTATATTCAGGATTAAACCTATAAGTAAACTAAGTATGTCTTATTAAAATCGCTTCAGCGGTCTAGTCATGAGAAGGGTATGAACAGACAATGTTAAGACTACGCTGAGCGTAAGACAGATAATGACAGAGTTCGTGCGGTGCATATTCATATCGGCGCGCGGCCGCCATAGTAAAATTGTATGCAGGATTTGAAGTGCTTTTTTGATAAATATGTATCTTTATTGTCAACCAATAACTTAAATATTTGGGACGGAAAAATTGTAGGCAACATAACTATTTATGTTTCGTTTAAGCTGTAAAATAGGATAGATTTCTACTGTTATAATCTAAAAATAACGTAACACGGGCTTACGTTTTTGCAGTTTTCGTCCAAATATACGTAATTTTGTAGGCGAAAATATTAATTATTTTAAGTTATTTTCTGAAGAATTCTACGATGCCTAAACCTTTTTTGTAAATATTTAGTAGTATAATTATTTGTGTTTTGTAATTATGTTACCTTTTTTAATACGTTTGTAAATTATATATATTAAGTTAATTCGTTTTAAAGTTAATAACGTAAATATAAATGCTCTTAGTTTATTAATTTTTTACACGGAGTAATTATAAACACATTCATTTTTGTTCTGTTTTGGCATATTTCGCTGGGCGCAGTCTTAATACTATTATATCACATTGATAATATTAGTATGGTTTAACACATATGTACTTAGATACTGACGTTACGGTCAGTTGACGGTATTTAAGTTATTTTATCTGTAGAAAAGACAACTCCCATCCTAGGAACCAATCCTGTGTCGCGAGGGACTTTAAAAACATTCATACCACGGACACAAAGAACACGGACTTAGACATACAGACAAACGTCGTCAACTGAAAAAGCGAGAATTTTTGCTAGAAAATTTAGAAACACATAGCTAAACACGGGCATTAATCCCGAGATGTAACGATCACAAGCGAATAGTCGTGCAATTTTGATGACACCGGCATAACCAAACTGTACAAACAAAATTTATAACTATTGTACCATTTTAAAATATTCTGCTACCCTCCTATTTCAAAAGCACAATACATCTCCAGCCTCAAATATCGATACCAATACCAACATCATTGAAATTAAACTACTATATACGGATTTTATCGCGTTGTTTATTTGATACTTTATTATATCATTTAGAAACTATTACACTACTATTACTATTAAACTTTACTAATTTTTAAGCTAATTAAATTATTGAAACTATTAAAACTATTTATATTTATGTTTACACTTTCCCCGACGTTTCAGTTGCTTTTCAACAGCCATGGTCACGGAGAGCTGGAAACATTAATAAAGTTTAATAGTAATAGTAGTGTAACAGTAGTTTCTAAATTATGTAATAAAGTGTCAAATAAACAACGCGATAAAATTCGTATATAATAGTTTAATTTTAATGAATAACATTCGCGTAAATAGAAGACAATATTATTATACCAATATCGATAAAAATACACAAACTTTTTTAAAAAGAAAATTCTCCTTTTCCTTAATCCCCTTCTACAAACTTGGCACTTCCAAATTAAAAACGCCAGATTAATTCTGGAATAATCTGTAGCACATCTTGCCTTTTTCTTTTACTTTCAAAGGATTAACACTGATGTCTTAATGTTGTCGGCTTTAAAAGCAATTAAAACTTTTAGTTGGATACGTGTTTGGACCGAGTGAGGGTCGGTCACGATTTGTTTGTTAACAATATAGTAAGAAACTATTAGGAATATTAACAGGAAAAAAATAAATTATGCGAATTTTCTAGTAAATCGATATAATCGAAATTGTGATAAATATTCGATTTTGAAACTTGAAACTTATTTTCATAGAATAATGTTTCGAATATTTGGTAATTATCATTCGAATTATAATCGGTTCCAACGAATTAAAATTTATTAACATCCTGAAGCGAGATCACACAATTCAGGAATATTATAAAAGGAACTGTTTTGGAGCAATCGCACATCGATAATGGCATCGTTTTGGTGACGCAGTGCTAGCGACTGCTGTGTAGAAGATCGCCGCCTCGATTCCCGGGTCGGGTAAATTTTTTGTTACATGCCAAGAGGGTCGCCTCTCATTCGCCACCCAAAAATGTCACTCTTTTCTTCCACACCTTGTATAAAATCTTGAATCAAAACTAAGATTACCAACAGAATGGAAACAAAAAGTAAAATGGAGTCGTGTATAAATAGCCCCTACGTTGAAGGCACCGTCAACACTATTAATTGTCAGTCTTCCTCGCAATTTACTGCACTCCGCCGTAATTGTGTAGCTTTTTCTTAGATAACAGTGCACTTAATTATCCTGTAGAATAATCTAGAATGTTTTTTTGCTTTTGTTCTAGAAGAACTGCATACAATTTGAGATGGAATAATTTAGGAAGTTGGTGTTGAATGTTGATGTATTTCGAAAACTACTTCGTTGTATTGTAGTACGTTTGTTGTTGACCGTGTTGGAGTCTCGGTTCGATTCGTGGTTTTTTTAACCTTTTGACCGCCACAGTCATGTACACATGATTAACCAAAATGTGTCCAGCATGCCACGGTTACGACTACATGACAGACTTTTAAACGCTAATAAATATGGCTTATGTTTAACTTATCACCAGATATAGTAAAACATAACAGTCAAAAATAGTAAATGATCACCAAAATTAAAACCGCATTTTAATACCAAAAATATTAATTGCACAGCACGAGATCAAAATAATTTGACGGAGCCACGCTTGGCAGGGCTCCTATTTTTGGGTGAGTTTAAGAGGGAACCTAACATAACCTAACCCTTCCGAGACGGAATGCAGTGATTTGATGCGTATAGGTGCTCGTTATGATATATTTTAGTAAGCATATTTTGGTGTGCAATTACTATTTTTGGTGGTCATTATATTTAATCCCAATAAATATTATAAAAAAGTATATTATTTTTATTTGTGTTGTTAATTGTGTACGTAGGCTCATCCCAATTTATGAAACTTGTCAGGGAGACCGGAAAAGAACATACAGTGCATTTCATCCAGAATAAAGTACTAAAATAGCTCCGAGCGAGCTAAGCCGCAGGCAAAAACTAATCTAAACTAAAATCATAATTGCAAATGTAAGTTTGTTTGTTTGTTACGCTTTCACGCCTTAACTACTTGACTGATCGTCATGAAGTTTCGCAATCAGTGGCGTTTGCAGTTGTCACTGACAGGCGTAGATTGTATAAAAGGGAGGCGTGTCTAGTACAAAGCTAGCGTGTTCCGTACCCTGTGGTTTAAAAAACTAAGGGTAAATTGTGGGGTAAAAATAGGTCACAAATACCGGTAACTTATTCCTTGCGTGTCAAACACAAATCAATAATCCCTCTACTGCATTAAGTAATACAGGACTCGACTGCAAAGAATAATATTACTCCTTATTCGCCGTGGGTCGTTCTGCTATGCCGCTTACCTATGGTGGGATCAAGTTTGTGTAGACCACGTGTCAAATCCTAACTTATATTATAAATTCTTTCTTCTCTCTAGCCTTTATTATTCCCAAGTCACTTGGGGTCGGCTTTCTAGTCTAACCGGATTTGACTGGATATCAGTTTTTACACGGAGCGACTGCCATCTGACCTCCGCAACCCGAAGGCTAACGATACCCTAAGGCTAGACCAGTTTCAGGATATTAGAGGGCACTGACTTCTTAATAACGACTGCCATAGATGTTCATGGCAGCCGGGACCGACGACTTAACGTGCTCTCCGAGGCACGGAGCAGACGGTAATTGTCAATCAATACGCACATAATTGCGGAAAGTCATATAACTTTCGAAAGTCAGAGGTGCGTGACGTGGGTTCGAGCCCGAGACCCTCTGCATTGCAGTCGGTTGGTCTCCCCACTGAGCTATCGCTGCTCTTTATATAACTTATATTATAAATGCGAATGTGAATTTGTTTGTTTGTTACGCTTTTAAGCCTCAACTACTCTACTAATCATTATGAAATTCGCATGCTTACACGTTGTTAGGGGAACAGGAAAGGAAGTAAGGTACCTATCATTCAGAATCTTTTTTCTGTCGTTTGATCATAACCAGATTTCAAATATATAGTATATATATATATATATATATATATATATATATATATATATATATATATATATATATATATATATATATATATTTTATACTGCTAATGTGGCAAACAAGCATACGGCTCACCTGATGGTAAGTGGTCACCGTAGCCTATGGACGCCTGCAACACCAGAGGCATTACTTGCGCGTTGCCTACCCTTTAGGAAAGGAAGTGGGAAGTAGAAGGAGTGGGAAGGGGGAAAGAGGGTGATTGGGCCTCCGGCACTCTCACTCACCGAACGAAACACAACAGTAGGAATACTGGTATTTCACGTCGATATTCTGTGAGAGGGTAGTCCTTCCCCGGTCGAGCCGGCCCATTCATGCTGGAATCAGCGAGGCTTTACTATTCAAAATTGAAATGATTGAAAATGTTTGTCCCGAATCAAATCTAGAACACTCGCCACATAAGCAATGGCGAGGCGACCACTTATGTCGTCGAGCGTTTAATTGCTAGTCACAGAGCCTATGAGAAAACACCTGCAACAAAAATAAGCAAGAAAACATTTCCCAAGTAAAAGATTTATTATGAAAACTGCAGTGTTCCATTTAACAAATGATTATAGGGTGGGGTGCGCGTGCAGTAATGTTGTTGCCATCTGACGGTGGTGCCAGTGGTGGGGTCGATACGTCGCAGTGCGCTACAGTGCATGTGAACCGTAGAATTAATTGGCTCACTCGTTGCGTTATTGATGTTGTGTTAATCTATACAAATAAATAAAATTGAAGTGTCTATTTGTAATGTCAAAGTAACAGCTTTTTATCTAATGCATATGAAAGTATATAAGGTTCCTATACGAAAACATATATTTTTAAAATGTTTGTCTGTCTGTCTGTCAGTTTGTTCCGGCTAATCTCCGAAACGGCTGAACCGATTTTGACGGGAGTTTCACTGGCAGATAGCTGATGTTATAACGAGTAACTTAGGCTACTTTGATTTTAGAAAAAAATAGGGTTCCGCGGAGACAAACACTTTTTAGTTAAAATCTACGCGGACGAAGTCGCAGGTAACAGCTAGTTATTTATAAATAATGGATGTGATGAAATGTGATGTGTGACGTGATGTGATATGTTACTCACCCATACTTCGGTCACTAAAGCAGCTTAACGCTCGCTTGGACTTTAACCCAGAAGTTGATATTTTTGCGGATGAATGGAAAGTATTATTATTAGAATGTATGAGGTACTGTGAGCAGAATGCATGAATGCTAAATTTTAAATTTATATATTATATTATTAAATAGTGTAATTGGCGCAAGTCGTTCTATTTGATGTAAATATATAAATAAATGTGATGAAAGTGAATAAAGACAGAGAAGTGTGTCAGGATCATAAGTTGTAGAAGTCCAACTGATAACTGCACTAATAGTTTAGATGGTAATCTTACTACTGACAATACGCATGCTATTATGAAGGCCGAGGAATACAAGAAAAGAAAGAAAAGAAGAAAGATAATTAATATATTTGGACAAAAGAAACAATAAAAGAGATAAATATTTAAAAAAAAATTATCCAATAAGACCTAGTTTAGCATAATGTGCCTAGGCTAAGGAAAGCTAGTTTTCAATTAGATAAAAAGAGATGTCAAATATACATACATTCGGTGGCTACGTTTACGAACAAATTGTTATCTAGTTTTGCCAGAGAAGTGTGTCAGGATCGTAGCAAATGGAAATCCGTAGTCTCTGCTTACGCCTCTGGGAAACAAGCTTGAATCTATGTATTTATGTATGTTAATTAGTTTGTTAAGGGGTTGTGAGCGTTAATGACTTTATCTTTTTATTTTGCTTCTATATAATTATGCTCTTTGATACTATGTTATCCATGTTTAGAGCCTAATCTTTTAACACTAATAGAAGTATAGTATATTAATACTAGATGTTCCCGCGGTTTCACCCGCGTTTATCGTTACTGCGCCACCCCCGTGGGTCGTAGCGTGATGTTTTATAGCCTATAGCCTTCCTCGATAAATAGGCTTTCCAAAACAAAAATAATTTTTCAAATCGAACCAGTAGTTCCTGAGGTTAGCGCGTTCAAACAAACAAACACTTCAGCTTTATAACATTAGTATAGATTTATTTTATAATCATTTGCCATGCTAAGGTAGAATGTAAATTATAACAGCGGGAAAAGATTATTTTTGAAGCAGGACCTGTAAGTCCTGCTTCATAGTTATTCTTTTTCCTCTGTTATAGTTTTCTAATTGAAATAACTTGATTTGCCATCATAATTCTACATATTAGAGTGATAGTATCAACCACAAATAGCAATATAAATATTAAAAAGTTTGTGTGTGTATGTATGTATGTGTGTATCAGTGTGTGCGTGGGTGTGTATAGACCGATTTAAAAAAATATATTTATTTGTAAAAATGTACTGTTACCAATATAACGTAACCTAACCTACTTTTACACAAGTCAAGCCGCGGGTAAAAGCTATCGGTTATATTTCTTTCCATCAGTTCAATATTCTTCGCATACTAGACCGTAACCGCGATATAAAACATATAAAATATAATCGAAAATCTAAGTAACAAAATATCGCAAAATATTCCCAGAAGATAAATAAGGCTCTGATTTATCTAAAAGAATTGAGAGCTAACCATACGGTGTATTCCCCGGATGAGTTGGAAAATCTTTAGTAAATTCTTAATCCTGTCCCGTGTGTGGGACTATCAATTTGATCGCTCTCCCTAGGGCCACTCAAATCTCGGGTCGCATATAAGATAGTTAGGATAGGGTGTGTTCTCAGTATAGGATTATTGAATGGCGTTTTAAATAAGTAGCTGTGGGTTTCTTGCATATATTTCATAGGACACAATACACACAGGCAAGTCTTCAGACAGGTATTGTATACCCTGTGCCTGAATTTAGCAACTAACCGAAAGTTTCAGTAAACTCACTAGCTCATAAACTTTGACCTGCTTATTTATTTATTTAGGTCATTTATTTAGGTCACAAAGTAACACTTATGTGTTACTTTGTGGCCTAAATTAATAAATGACTTCTGACTATTAGATTAAACGTTTAGCTATTTTTAAGAATTTTACACTTGGTTTAAATCCTACGTCGTGGGGGACAAACAGTCAAATACTGGACACAAAGCACACCGAGACTCGGAACAATAACTTGTAGAACACACAATTAATTGTGGCGTGTTTTTAAATATACAAGATTATATTCAATCTAACACTAGCATGTCTTCAATGTGTTTTAGCTCATCCTGAACAAGCAATGGAAATTGAAGAATACAGAGAAAGCAACATCTATTTTACATAATTTACTCTTTAACAGACTTAATATATCTCGGGCTAGCCTTGTGTCGAAACCCTAGGGACGCTATTGCTTACATGGAAGAGGGCACTGGATTTACAGAATATTGTGATATTCTCTAGTTCTGTATATTCTTAATAGGTTAGTTGTCTCGCATTTTTTTATAATTTAAGTAAAATATAAGTTTAAGTAAGGAATCTACCCTTACCTAAAATTTAAATTGAAATCTACTCATACATAAATATGATACAGGCATTTACAATCTTGTAGTAGGGGTAAATTTGAAATGATAGAAAAAGATGCATAATACAAACGATGACGTAACCGCTATTTAAATGTAGTAATTTAGATACCCTCACTTTTTCATATATCTAAATTTAACATACTCCCTTATTTTGCAACTAATTTTGATATCTTTTGCGCAAATGGACTTCTTTTGATTTCTTTTTGCTCTTGTGTGTAAGGTAATGTACAGTTACAATTTACATAAAGGCAACGCTAGATTAGAAAACAATGTTATTATACCAGATATTTTTATTCATTTTCAATCTAACTTTCGATGTAGCTCGCTCGCTGATCTAGTGGTCGCTTGTATAAAGTAAAGACTGACCCTGTACGAAATACTCATGAATAAAATATCCTGTAGACATCCAGTGGAGTATGCTGGACGGTAACGTTATACCGACGTACTATTCCTCTCTTGTTTTTATTTCTTTATATCTGACAGATAATATGGCCGCGTATAAAGTTTGTTGACCAGACATTAGACATCGTATTTGATAGATAAAATTGAATATTATATTGTTTTGTACCGAGTTTTCGTGGAGTTAGGTTATGATAATGTTTTGGAAATCGTTTGGCTTTATTATATATAGGTTGTGGCGTAAATAATGGATAACCTTGAAACTATCGACTGGCCAGATTATCATCTATCGTTTACCCCACTTATATGACCATATGCCCATGGATGACCAAATTATTGATATTTTAAATAAAAATCATACTTACTCATACAAAATCAGCTGCCATTTCTACAATCGGCGACATTTTCTCGTTCTGATTTGTATGTGTCACTCCTGAATACTTGTATCATCAGACCAGTATCAAGTTTTTTGTTACAATCTAAGACAACTTCGCATCTTTGCCCATGTTATTTCCGTGTAGACTACAGCAAATTACTACGTAACCACAGATGGATGGAATGAGATTAAACGTGGCTTAAATTTTAAGTTAACCAAGCTATTAACCATTAAAAATTTAAAATCCTTTCAGATTTTTGCGTATAGACGGCAGGTATAGAGTGACAGAAAGACATGCTTCCATTCAATAGGTTGAGTGTTTTGGTTTGAGCCCAAACTAAGCAGAGTACTTTTTTTTTGTAAATACGTACATATTATACGTAGAAACACCCAGACCAAGACAAACATCCATGTCCATGCACACAAATGTTTGACTAGTGCGGGAATCGAACCCGCGACCTCAGGCGTGGCAGTCGGTTACACTAACCACTACGCGATCTACGTACTAAAACACTTTTTAAATGGCTATTTATTTCGCTGTCACACTTAACACGAGTTTGACGAGTATATTCATAGTACGCCGGCCAAAGAATTTTGTGCAAATTGACAATCACGATGTTTTCCCTTTTTCCAGTTATTTTATCAGGGATCGCTCCCCTAAATAAAGTTATTGTAATATATATTCGTGAACGCGATAAAATAACAGAAAATGAACGTTTATACAGTTTACTTTTGTAGGAATTCCTGGCAAGGAAATAAATTTTATTTTTTTATTTATTTTATTAAGGTTTACCAAAAGTTGTTTCAGATATAATACAGATAGGAACATACAAGTTTTTGTGTCTTTAATGTAACTGCGCAATCAATTATAGGTAAACACCACATGCAACATGTTTACTGTATCAACATCTATTACTTATATAATTTAATATACTTATATATTATGTGTACTTAAATTCTAGATATGATATTATATACTTAATTACTATTTATCACATTTTATAATACATTTAACATGTCTGACAAACGTCGATATTGTATCAGAATGGACGTCAGCCAGGTCGCTGTATTCGTTTATAAGTTTGCACATGCGGGGTGTTGGCGAATTAACACCAAACACTGTATGGCGAAGAGCTGGAGCTATCAGGGTTATAGGTTTACGAGGTGGTCTACGGGGTACTCTAAAATTGAATTTATTCAATAATTGTGGGCAGTCAATGTTGCTATTTAAGCAGCATTCGACTGGAAGTGCCGGCGACGGAAATAATATAATTTTTGGCTCACACAAATTATTATCCCGTGTCGGGATCGAACCCACAACACTCGGCGCGACAGCAGTGACGAGGCGACTACTTAAACCACTACGCTACCCGAGCACCTCAATTTCATTCTCCGTGCTAAGAATTTCTCTAATAAAAATCCCACCGGGTATCGAACCCGAGAACTCATCAAACAGGCAGTATATCAAAATAAACACTGTAAAAATCCTTCCGATTTCAATACGTTAATAGTTAATTCACCCAAGGCGGTATTGCAATGCATCTCAATATGTCCGGGTTGTATCTTCGGCGACCCAATATCTTCCTGGTCCGTATTACCATATTGTAAGACCACTGTCGAAGATCTATTGGTTCCGAACTTTCAGAAAGGAAATAGGGTTGCGTAGTCTTGTGTAGGTACCTATATATTATGTAAATTGGAAAACCGTTGTTATTGGGCTACTGAGACGGTAGGTTATTTTGTCTTCTTGCTAGGCTTGCTATTATAATTTACTAGAAGTTTCTTTTTTGAAGTGAAAACTTCTTTAGCGGCGTTGTGCACTTTTTTGTGATGGGTAAAAAATGTTAAACTCGCGTCAGGACACGTGGCCTGATCGAAAATTCGTAAGACGGAGGGAGAATTGTCAAACTCGCGACAGGACATGTGACCTGGTGGCTGTGGCCGTCAGGTGGGCCGTATGCTTGCTTGCCACATTAGCAGTATAGAAAAAACTTCTAGTAAATTATAATAGCAAGAAGACAAGAAAGTTGCGAATAGATATACTATTCTCAACTTTAAAGCTATCTCTACCAAATACCGAACAAATCAGTTCATCAATTTATTCCGCAATAAATAGACTGACCCCCTTTTATATTTATATCATTATCTAGCCTTTGCTCGCGGCTTCGCTCGCGTTAAAATAGGTTAGGTGTAACAGAAGTTTTTTTTAATAATATATAATAATAATAATAATATTCTACCACATACACACAACACCATCTAGCCCAAACTAAGCAGAGCTTGTACTATGGGTACTAGACAATGGATAAACATACATATGATATACTTTATTTTTGTAAATACATAAATATTATACATAGCATAATATATATAGCATAATATGTTACTTAATATTGTCTTCTGTTTACGCGAATGTTATTCATTGAAATTAAACTACTATATACGGATTTTAGCGCGTTGTTTATTTGACACTTTATTACAAAATTTTTGAAAACTGTTACACTACTATTACTATTAAACTTTACTAATTTTTAAGCTAATTAAATTATTGAAACTATTAAAACTATTTATACTATTACTATACTACTATGGTCATCTTAGTCTCCCCGTGACCATGGCTGCTGAAAAGCAACCGAAACGTCGAGGAAAGTGTAAATTTAAATATAAATAGTATAATAGTATAAAAATCGATTGAGTTGTTTTTGAGTTAAACTCTTAAAAGCAAACAAAAAATCTAATAATTTCTCTTTATAATATGAGTATAGAAAACGCAATTATCAGACTGAATCTCTGTCACATTTATAATATTAACTAACTATTGCCCGCGGCTTCGCTCGCTTTAATTTAGAATTTGACAATAGAACTTAAAAAAAAACATTTCGGTTTGTACTCTCCTTGTAATAATATAATTCAATCATGATTCGAAAGACACGTGGCGCCATCTATTATCATAAGAACGTTATTATTGTTTTCCTCGGGAACAGTAATTTTTTTCGGGATGAAAGGTAACCTATGTCCGTTTCTGTGCATCTGACAATGTATATGCAAAATTTCAGGATGATCGGTTCAGTGGTTTAGGCTTGAAAAAGTAACAAACAAACAAACTCATTTTCGCTTTTATAATATTAGAAGATAGTTAGATTATGCCACGTCCTAAGCTGAACTATTATGACATTTGAAGCCGGGAAGGTTTACGAGAAGGTCAGACACGACGTAAAATACTTTACAGCTGTTTTATTAGTCTCTGTCTTAGAGGGTCCTTAATTCGAGTTTAAGGGGTATAATCTATACTAATATTATAAAGCTGACGAGTTTGTTTGTTTGTTTGATTGAACGCGCTAATCTGAGGAACTACTGGTTCGATTTGAAAATTATTTAGTCTTTGATAGCCTATTTATCAAGGAAGGCTATAGGCTATATAACATTACGCTACGACCTACAGGGGCGGCGCAGTAACGGAAAACGCGGGTGAAACCGCAGGAACATCTAGTTTATATATAAAATAAATACAACAGTAAGTTTATAAATGTAGTAATTTAAATTTCATCATTAATGATGAAATTTAGTAACTCAAAGTTGTTCTGCTCAAACTCTGTGCCGCTGTAAGTGCCAAATTCAAGGCGATTTCTAAACAGAAAATTCTAATAAACTTTGTCTAACTTGAGAATCAAACTTGAAACCTCGCGAACGCACGTCATGCTATAGAACCAACTATGCAGCAAGTATAAACACGTGAATAATTTTATAATCAATTCTTTCAATAAAATCTAGACATTAATAACACAATAAATACAAATTTACGATTTACATAATGTAATTTTTATTTAAATTGTCAGAAACATTCCATTTAATTTTTAAATATGTATGTACATACATATAACCACAATTCTTAAAAATAACTTATACTTAGAATATTATAAAACAGAAAGAAAACTAAAACCTAATAGGCGTCATAAAATTCCTCCGCATCACAGTCGACCGGTAGTGTGCCCAGAAGACTGGCAGCATTGCCACGCTGAATGGCAATGCTTATTCTTTCTGCAAAATAAAGGCCAGCTCTCTGGTCACGGGAAGCGTCGATTAACCTTTTTGCTATGTCTCTATAACTACCAATTGAATGTAAAGAAAACATTTAAAATACTTGAAAAACTTAACACAAATTAAGTCACACTAAACAAGATCCCTTCCTTATTCCAGCTAACACAACAATTACGGGAATCACAGACAGTTTTACTGCAAAACATCGTTTGCTTTAAACAGAGGTGCTCGAGTATCCAATTATCCTTGGGAAAGGCTCTTTAAGGCTCTAGATGTATTGCAACCATTCTAGAATATTCGTTTCGCACACCTGTAACAATATTAAAGGCCCAGACCTAGGCAAGGCCTCCGTGTCTTGAGTTCAAATGTAGTTTTTATCCCGTCGAAATTGGTTTATCTGTCTATCTAAATACAACGTGTTGCGTTTGTTAAACAGACTGGCAGAAATAATTGTTGTGGTGTATAAGGAATGTTTAAATGGAAGCTAATTTGTCTTAGCTTGCTAGAGTTTAAACATTGAGCTTAAGTTATGCGAACGAGAGTAATTTCTAGAATATTCTGTACACAATAAATCGCTGAGTTAAAATAGCAAATACAACGTTTTGAAATAGCGATTCGAATTGTGTTCGAATGATTCGATTATTATACGCATTACTAATTTTATTTGGGTGTTATTTAAATGGTTAGCATAGTATTGGTATTTTTGTGAGCAGAAAAATATAATCTGTGAGCAGAAATAGCTAATTGATCAGCAACTCATGGCCAGCAAAGTTTAAAGAGATCAAACTAAGTCGACGGAGCCCCGCTTGGCGGGGCTCCTATTTTCGGGTGGGTTTAAAAAAAGGAACCTAACATAACCTAACACTTCCGAGACGGAATGCAATGATTTGAGGCGTATAGATGCTCGTTATGCTGTGCAATATTTGCTGACCAATTAGTATTTTTGCTGATCATTATATTTAAACCCATTTTATTTTTGTAATAAATAACCGAATATATGTTTATTCACGTAGGTCACCAAGCAACACTGAACTTCAAAGTTAGACGTACTAAGTTTTACAATTTAATTTAAGCCTTTAGTGGACTTACAAGTAGTCTAATTTAATGAAATTATTTTTACACTTCTTCATTGAAGTATTTGACTATACGGGTAGCGCAGTGGACCAGTGGTCGCCTGGCCACTGCCGCTGCGAGTGCGGTTTGAAGACACACTGGGCATTTTTTAAAATTATAATTAAACTCACTCGTCTAAAATATTATGTGGCTATATTACCAAATTCACAGCAATTACTCGGATTGTTGAGAACGTGTTACTCGGTTGGATGCTAGTTCCTCACTGCTGAGCGATCTTTTGCCAAGAGACGAGTTACTTTTTTCCTTCCACAATAACCCCCACTATTTAAAAATTATGGTTGGCTGTGTTGCCAGTTGGGTAAATAAAAACTCCCGAACAGAATTATTAACAAAAATAAGAAATCATGACATAATGATCTATAAATTATTATCGTTTTGAGTACTTTGTGTTCGTTAATTGTATGTTTTTTAAATCCTTCGCGACACACAGTCAGATATCTAGATTCTTAATCCTCCGTTAGGAACCTCAAAAAATATAAAATAATTAGATTTTCACACATAGACCATAAACCGCACATACAACGACCTTATTTCACGGCATACTTGTTCAAAATAAAGGTTTTGAATCTACAACCTAAGCACTCCAAGGTCAAAGTCCTAATAAAAAAAACAAATTGTATTTACTCATTTAGATTAGACAGTAACACTTATGACCGTCAAAATATCACTTACCACTTACAACTAAATATAAAACGTATAACAACTTACCTTTTCGAAGACACGTGTTTGAGACACGTGTATTTATTTGTCCTTATCTATTGTTACGCTCACTTAAATGTCCTTTTCTTCCGCAGGTAAGTAGCTGACCTACTGACCCGGGGACCTTTGAAGTATACGTTACCTCAGGGACCTTACGAACTGGAGAGGTAGGTACTTACAAATTGGCCGTTTCGTACCCTTATTGATTGGGCTCACAAATAATTATGGGAATGAAACTTTGGGGAAAAATCGTTGGAGAAAACGTGAATATATTTCAAACAATAAATTTTTTACGTTGGTAGTTACTCCACAGATATATTTTCGCAGGTGTCTTTGTATGTCAATTTACATTCGATGACACCGAGTGAACGAGGAATTAAATATTCTATATTCTATCACATACACACCACCATCTAGCCCAAACTAAGCAGAGCTTGTACTATGAGTACTACACAATGGATAAACATACATATATACTTTTTTTTTGTAAACACATACATATTATACGTAGAAACACCCAGACCAAGACAAACATCCATGTTCATTGTTCATGCAGACAAATGTTTGACTTGTGCGGGAATCGAACCCGTGACCTCAAGCGTGGCAGTCAGTTACACTAACTACTACCCTAGAGGAAATATTTGTTTCTTTCTTTGCAATTGATACATTAAGAAACTACTGCGCCTTGGTTTTAATAATTCTAATAATTGACCAATAGAAACCTACTTTTTTCGAAGAAACAAGCTCATAGGCATAATAACATCACGCTACAAGCTACAGGAGCTGAGTTGTTATCATACACGTAGATGAAACCGCGGTGGACAACTAATCTATACTAATATTATAAAGCTGAAGAGTTTATTTATTTGTTTGTTTGAACGCGCTAATCTCATGAACTACTGGTTCGATTTGAAAAATTCTTTTAGTGTTGGATAGCCTATTTATCGAGGAAGGCTATAGGCTATATAAATAACATCACGCTATGACCCACGGGGGCGGCGCAGTAACGATAAACGCGGGTGAAACCGCGGGAACATCTAGTATATACTAATATTATAAAGCTGAAGAGTTTGTTTGTTTGTTTGAACGCGCTAATCTCAGGAACTACTGGTTTCAATTGAAAAAAAATGTCAGTGTTGGATAGCCCATTTATCGAAGAAGGCTATAGACTATATAACATCACGCTCCGACTAATAGGAGCAAAGCATAAATGAAAAATGTTGCAAAAACAGGGCAAATTCTCTTATGTGAAGTAGACGAAGTTGCGCGGATCAGCTAGTATTTAATATAATTAATCTTCTTGGCTTTGAGTTTTAGTAAAATTTCCTCAAATATTTTGTCAATGCGCGTATTTTTAAGTAATAATATGGAGACACAAGGTAGAATTTATTATAAAATTAGTTTTCACCCGCGGCTACGCTCGCGTAAATGTAGGTTAGGTTAGGTTTGCAACAGTTCTTTTTTCTGGATGAAAGGTACCCTATGTCCTATTCTGTACCCCTGACAACGTGTATGCAAAATTTCATGTTAATCGGTTGAGTAGTTAAGACGTGAAAGCGTAACAAACAAACAAACTCATTTTCACATTTATAATATTAGTAAGGATAATATATACCTAATGAAAAATGATTGCTTCATAATTGACAAGGCACAACATACAAGACTTCGGCGACTTTCTGATAAAGTATATTGATTTGAAGGATAATAAGTATAATAAAGTAATTGCATCTTTACAACTGTAAAACACATCAACTACACCCAGAAATTGCCACCTTCTGTCACCACAAACACATCCGAAGGGATAATTAAACGTCTCTATAATACCAATAATAATAATTAATTAACTTGTGCGCTTACACAAATCTGTTCAATTGATTACCCTGTCATTATCGGTTAGTAGTTATGTACAAGCGGCCATTAGCAGGCTATTAAATCAATCTGACTGTCTACTAATCAGATGCGGCTTGTCTTAAGGAGCTGGTATAGGTATTGCACTTCCACATAAATAATAATTTACTGTACTTTTGAACTTGGCTTTGCTTGTGTAAATGTAGGTCAGGTTAGTAACAGAACTTTTTTCTGGGTGATAGGTAGCCTATGTTCTTTTCTGTATCCCTGACAACAGTATGCGAAATGTCATTTTGGTCGGTCTTGAAGTTAAGACGTGAATGCGTAAGAAACAAATTCACATTTGCATTTATAATATTAGTAAGAATACTGTCCATCGTACTAGCTACTAGTGATGTGCCGGATAATTAAAAATGTAGATCCGCGGATACGGATACGGATCATTGGCGTCAAGATCCGCGGATACGGATACGGATCTTAACTTTTTTACTCAATCAGTGTCGGTGCGCGTGACCTTAAGATTTAAGTTTTGTTATAAACGTGATCTTATAAGTTTGTATAATAAATATTACAAAGATTGCAACTCAATTGATCTCATTATAAAGATATTTTAATTAATATTTTGTAATAATTTCTTATACTATAGTAAGTGTTTAAACATATATTAGATAGTTGATTTAGTTCCTTTAAGTTACGTGCAGTATTGTATCGTATGTTAACTCACTACGATAAATGTTGATGCCAAATATTTTATTTTTAGAAATAAAAAGTAGTTTGATTGGAATTTAATAGTATTTTATTGCTACCTAATCACCTACATACAGAATTGAATCTATGTATTAAAATTAATAAAGTAAAAGATCCGTGAAAGATCCGCCAAAAATGTAACGGATACGGATCTTTTTCGCCCGCGGATATCCGCGTATACGGATACGGATATCCGGAACATCACTACAGTAGCTACTACAAATCGCAAAATATAACCGGTGAAATGTGGATGTAATAAACCTTTACATATCCCTTCTGAGATAATTATATAGCCATGAGTTTATTGTATGGTATGCCGATACTCATAAACGTCTATAGTCCCCTAGTGACTGTTTGTAGTTGTTGTGTGAATTTATGACATAACTAGACGCAGTAATTTATGCATTACAGATTGTGTACCTTCTGTCATCGATTTACAAACTTAATTGATGGCACTCCTATTAATATAACAAACTAGATTTTACCCGCGGCTTCGCTTGTGTAAGTGTAGGTTATGTCAATTTGCTATCCCTCGGGAACAGTAGATTTTCGGGATGAAAGGTCCTTTTCTGTACCGCTGACCCGCTAGCTTTGTACTAGACACATCTACGTCTGTCAGTAACAACTGCAAAGACCCCTGACAACCTGTATTTTAAATTTCATGATGGTCGGTCAAGTAGTTAAGGGGTGAAAGCGTAACAAACAAACTCACCTTCGCATTTATAATATTAAGTTGATGTGTGGATGTTTGTTGCTCAATCATTCGTAAACCGTTAAAAGAATATGGATAAAACGTGACTATCCAACAGCTAGTCTACTGAAGCTCTTTCATTTTCACGGTCTACGAGAGTCTGTTTACTGGTATAAGTCTTTATCCTAATCCTATCGTAATCCTAACTAATATTATAAAAGCGAAAATGAGTTTGTTTGTTTGTTACCTTTTCACGCCTAAACCACTGAACCGATCATTCTGAAATTTTGCATATACGTTGTCAGGTGTACAGAAACGGACATAGGCTACTTTTCATCCCGAATAAAATTACTGTTCCTGAGGAAAACAACAATAACGTTCTTATGATAATAGATGGCGCTACGTGTCTTTCGATACATGATTGAATGATACTATTACAAGTAGAGTACAACCCGAATTGATTATCAAATTCTAAATTAACGCGAGTGATGCCGCGGGCAAAAGCTAGTATTCAATAAATAAAAGCATAAGGGAAGCAGGATAGTCATGCATATTATGTATGTTAAATCTATAGTTAATCTAATAAATTAGCACCATCGTCTACATATGTATGTACAATGTTTGTATTATATTAGCGAGAACATTTTAAATTGGTTGTGGTATAAAAAAAATTGTGTGATTAGAGAGATGCGGCATGAAAGTGGATATAGTGACAAGAATAGAAAAGGGTATGTTAAGCTGGTTTGGACATGTAGAAAGAATGGACGAGGAAAGACTGACTAAGAAAGTTTATAAGGCTAGTGTGAATGGAACTGTCGCAAGAGGAAAACCTAGGCGAACGTTTCTCGACCAGATCGGAGGCGTTCTGGACAAAGGCCAGGTTAAGAGCTCCTTGAACCGACGGGCGTGTATGAGGAATGTGATGAAAGTGAATGAAGCCAGAGAAGTGTGTCAGGATCGTAGCAAATGGAAATCTGTAGTCTCTGCCTACCCCTCTGGGAAACAGGCGTGAATCTATGTATGTATGTATAAAAAAATACCTGATAACAATATCTGCTGTGCTGAAATGTCGTAATTCTGGCTATTTTCGAGTCGTGTACTATATTATTTTTCCAGAAATTACAAATGCACTATTCCAGGAAGGTTTCAGCGTAATGTGCGATATTACACGGACACGAGGCTGTATAAATCAATTACAGTTATCTGTCGCAGGCTTATGCAAATTGTTGCAGGATTTATTACGACTCTGTTGGCGACGGCTATGCCATAGCGAGGCATAGGGCTGTCATCGTAACTAATATTTTAAATGCGAATGTACCTAAGTTTTTTGTTACGTTTTCTCGCCTACCTACTTGACCGATCATTATGAAATTTCGCATGCATATTGTCAGGGGTATAGAAAAAGACATTTTTTATATTTTTTTTGTGTTCATCTGTAATCAGTCCTAAACTATAAGCAGATTTATTCTGTGCCGTTTAACCATGTTGAAGGAGCTCCTCAGTAGGAGATCCCTCATCCATTACCATCTGTCACCAATTTTTTGTATATCATGGCGTTTCAGTCGTTTAATGTAGCTGATAATTGTTAACGCGGTAGCTAAGTCATTTGGGTGATTTTCCAGCCATGTTTGATATATATTCCCTGCTAGTTTTAACTCCTTAACAGTTCTTCTGGTCAGGGCTCTATGGATCTCTGTGTTGGTGATGAAACAGGGTGCATTTGAAATGGTTCTTAGGATACCATTTTGCAGCCTTTGTATTATGTTTATTTTGGAATCGCTAGCACTTCCCCAAGGCTGTGCGCCATACATCCATATTGGTTTCAGGATAATTTTGTATATCAGCAGTTTGTTTTCGATTGACAGGTTTGAGAAAAAGACTTAAGGTATTTTTCATCCAGAAAGTGGCGGAGACTTTACAAACATTCAAACGAAAATTCGAATCTGGGTGATTTTGGTTTTCGTGGATCACATAATCTTTTATCCCATGTCGGATCGAACCTACAACATCCGTCGCAATGGCAGTGGCGAAGCGACTTAAACCACAACACCATCCGTACAGCTAAAGTTTAATCACAATTACCACCATCCTAACTATATAATATTATAAATGCGAAAATGAGTTTGTTTGTTACGCTTTCACGCTTTAACTATTCAACCGATCAACATGAATACACGTTCTCAGGGGTACAGAATAGGACATAGGGTACTTTTCATCCAGAAAAAATAACTGTTGCGAACTTTTTATTTTTATTTTTTCTTTGGTACCCAGGAAAAATGCTTGATGCACTATCCGCCGGCTAGGGGACGGCACCGGCGGGGCGTGTGGGACTCCCCATTATGGTATACCCACTAAACAACCTGGGGTGTTGCGAACCTAATCTAACCTACATTTACGCAAGCGAAGCCGCGGGTGAAAACTAGTTTTTATATAAAAAATATCAATATGCGGTATTTTGCTTTGTAAACACGCGTAAATCGGTGCTTTTTTACACTAGTAATTGCCAATACAGCTTGACAGCATGCAAACTTCTTTTAGGTACACAAATAAATATCGTATCCTGGAATTGACAGCCCTTGCCTTTGGAAGTCAGTTGTATGCGTATTGAAATATATTATTATATATTTAATCTGTCTAATGCGGGCATAGAGGATAATGAAAGCGGGAATGGATTTGAAAGGCTCGAAGGATTTACTCAACCTGCAGATCGTACCTGCAAAAAATAATCTCGTAATGTACCTGTGAATGAAAATGGTAATTAAGTGTTATAAATATATACGATAGCATAATACATTTTATTAATAACTAGATGTGCCCGCGGTTTCACCTGCGTTTATAGTTACTGCGTCGCCCGCGTGGGTCGTAGCGTGATGTTATATAGCCTATAGCCTTCCTCGATAAATGAGCTATCCAACACTAAAAGAATTTTTCAATTCGAACCAGTAGTTCCTGAGATTAGCGCGTTCAAACAAACAAACAACTCTTCAGCTTTATAATATTAGTATAGATATCAATATGCGGTATTCTGCTTTGTACACAGAACACGCGTCCATTTGTTATTTTGCACTAGCCATTGCCAAGACAGTTTGACAGCATGTAAACTTCTTTTACACAAATAAATATCGTATCCTGGAATTGACAACCCTTGCCTTTGGAAGTCAGTTGTATGCGTATTGAAATATATTATTATATATTTAATCTGTCTAATGCGGGCATAGAGGATAATGAAAGCGGGAATGGATTTGAAAGGCTGGAAGGATTTACTCAACCTGCAGATCGTACCTGCAAAAAATAATCTCGTAATGTACCTGCGAATGAAAATGGTAATTAAGTGTTATAAATACGGCAACATAAGTAAAATTGCAGTGTAATATAATCCTAACTAATATTATTAATGCGAATGTGAGTTTATATGTTTGTTACGCTTTCACGCCTTAACTACTCGACCGATGATCATGAAATTCGCATACAGGTTGTCAAGGATACAGAACAGGACAAAGGGGTGTTCCCGAGGGATATAAATGTATCCAAATGAACGAAGCTCAGGCAATATCTAGTTAACAATAATAACAGAACTGTATATAAACTGTCTAACTGCTTGGCACGAGCCTCTTCTCAGTTTGAGAAGATTTAGGTCTTAGCTTGATGGACCAAGCTGGCAGTGCGGGATAACAGATCTCACACATCTTCAAGAAAATTATGAAGAAATCAGACATGCCGGTTTCCTAACGATGTTTTCCTTTATAGTTAAAGCGAGGGATAAATAACTTTTTAATATGCACATGACTTTCAAAGGTCAGAGGCCTTGGGATCGAACCTGAGACCTCTGCGTGGCGGTCCATCGGTCTACCAACTAGGCTTTCGCTGCTTGTTACGTATTAATATTATTTTACTTGTATTTTAGATGATCACGCTGATATATTAATATTATTATGTTTAAAAACAACGGTATCTTATAACTATTAAGACAAGATATGACGGCTCTATGGCGTAGTGTAACCGACTGCCACGCCTGAGGTCGCGGGTTCGATTCCCGCACAAGTCAAACATTTGTGTGCATGAACATGGATGTTTGTCTTGGTCTGGGTGTTTCTATGTATAATTATGTATTTAAAAAAAAAGTATATATGTATATTTATCCATTGTCCATCCATTGTAGTGTCCATAGTACAAGCTCTGCTTAGTTTGGGCTAGATAGGTTTAGGTTTAAAGATCGTTATTATCACCAAGACAACTCGTCACTTATGTAATAACATAACTAATAAAGAAAAAAGTTAATATCCGTCGTCGCATTCACTGTATAAATTAAATAAATTCACAAACTACTTAAACAAATTCACAAACAATTCCGAAGGCAGGCCAAGCTAGATGGTGTTGATATTATAGAATATTATACATATATGTAAACATAATCTTTTGCTTGTTGTTTGCTCCTATATGAAAACGCACAAGGCGTCAATATTTAAAATTAATAATTTTAATTATCTAAAAATTGTGTTGATATTATACTACTTTATACGGATTTTATCGCGTTGTTTATTTATAAAACAGTACTTTATTATAAATTTGTTTAATTTAAATTAATAACATTCACTTGAACGTAAGACAATATTATAAAAATTGTGTATTTTTTTTAAATAAACAGCTATTACATCCTTGAACAGTAGTTTTACTGTCATCAACACTACCTGGTCAATCAATACCAAATCTCTTACTAAGCAATTAATATGTACGTGCTACGTATGTAAGTAGTCCAGGCCTCATTAAGTCTCACCGCCTCTGTAATTAGAGGGCGACTTAATTACGTAGTCCCAGGCCTGAGTCGCCGCCCTACCGCCCTGCCATCTAGGGGAATAGGGCGGGGAAAATAACCAACTACTTTAATTTAAAATCTTCCATTAATTATGTATAGACACGTTATATATATATATATATATATATATATATATATATATATATATATATATATATATATATTCTACCACATACACACAACACCATCTAGCCCAAACTAAGCAGAGCTTGTACTATGGGACTAGACAATGGATAAACATACATATATACATTTTTTTTTGTAAATTCATACATATTATACATAGAAACACCTAGACCAAGACAAACAACAATGTTCATGCAAACAAATGTTTGACTTGTGCGGGAATCGAACCCGCGACCTCAGGCGTGGCAGTCGTTTACACTAACCACAACGCCATCGAAATTTGCCACTTAAATTTTCGACATTTCTAGCGGATTTTCGTTTTTTTTTTGGTTGGTTTGGGCTAAATGGTGTTGTGTGTATGTGATAGAATATTATTATTATTATTCAAACAATGTTCACAAAGAACTCGGAAACAAAAGGCTCGGGACAACTATTTGTGGATCACACAATTTATGTGCCGTGTTGTATATTCGAACCCACAACACTCTCCTTATTGGCAGTCGTGAGACGACCACTTAAACCACTACGCTATCGGTGCCGTCACCATGTCGACATGGTACTCATAAACAAACTAATATTATAAATGCGAACGTATCTTATCTTACGTGGGGTCCATTCAGTGTAGACCGGCGACACTTCGACCCGGTGGGATCTTTTGTGTTGACACTCTCCCAATAACGACTGCCATAGATGTTCATGGCAGCCGGGACCAACGGCTTAACGTGCTTTCCGAGGCACGGAGCAGGCGATAATTGTCAATCAATACCTACGCACATAATTTCGAAAACTCATATAACTTCCGAAAGTCAGAGGTGCGCGACGTGGGTTCAAACCCGAGACCCTCTGCATTGCAGTCTGTTGGTCTGGGGAGACCAACATACTGCAATGCAGAGGGTCTCAGTGGGGACTGAGCTATCGCTGCTCTAAAAATGCGAACGTAAGTTTGTTTCTTTGTTACTCTTTCACGCCTTAACTACTCGTCCTATCATCATGAAATTTCGCATACACATTGTCAGAGATATAGAAAAGGACATAGGGTATCTTTCATCCAGAAAAAGTAAGTACTTTGCCCAAAGTGGCGACGCCGCGGCCAAAAGCCTTATAAATCTAAAATATACTCAACATCTCGGTACTTTTTATCATTCCGTTGGCACTGAATATATTAGTATCTAAATCCACATTAGACTGTTCAGAATAATTCACTATTCATACCCTTATTTATACGTGCCTCGCTGACAGGGGTACCGCCCGCCTTATAAAAAGGGTGTAAGCAGATCTCATTTATATACAGTGTTAACATTCATTGTGGCTTGTATGACCTAGCTTTGTCTTTAGGTAAGTCGGCCAAGATCATGGTCTACCAGTCTTGACAAATTTCTGTGAGATCTAATTATCACTAAGGTAGACTTTTCTAACTTGACACATGACATGTATCTTATCTTATCTTGTTTGTGGGGGCCAATCAGTACAGACCGGCAACACTTCGACCCAGTGGGATCATTTGTGTCAGCCCCAAGATTTATCCCTTAGCTATCTCCCTATGAATGTACTGCATCAGCCGCAGTATACACTTCAGAGGAAGAAGCCTGAAGTCTTCAGGGTTTGGATATGCCAATCCCGTCAGACTCATCATCAGTCCAGCCAACGCGTCGCATTCACACAGTAGGTGCGATATGGACTCGTCCTGTTCACGACAGGCTCTGCAGATCGAATTATACATGACGTAAATATAACATGATAAAAAGAGCAATGGTCACTGTCATAATATTATTGCAGGGGGAAATGGACCTTGTTGTTTCATGACGTCCAAATGAAGCTCAACCGTAGGGTGGTAGACCACCTTTTTGGCCGAATATATATATAATATAGTAATATCAGCTCTGCATATAGACTGTTCCACTGCTGGGTCTGAGCAGTGGAACAGTCTTCTTAGTGTCAGAAGAGATGAGGCCACCACGGCCATGAGTTTCTTGACTGGTTCTTCTCATTAAGGCTCTACTTCTTGAACAGGTTTTTTTGTTGTTTTTAATGATAATTTTTTATTTCCTTCTATTTATTTTTATTAATGTATTAGTTAATTGACGTGGCTAAGAATTATTATACATTTTATGGAAATAAAGATTTTTGACTTGACTTGACTTTGATACGCTGGCCCAGTGCGGGTTGGCAAATAACTTCAAAAAACTTGTGGAGATCTTTTAGATATACACGTTTCCTCACGATGTTTTCTTTCACCGTTAAAGCAAGCGATAATATTAACTGTTTAATGCGCACATAACTTAGAAAAGTTAGCGGCACACTTCTGGAATCGAACTCAAGACTTCTGTGTGGCAGTCCATCGGTCTCCCACTAGTCTATCGCCACTTAAACCACTTACGCCATCCAAACAGTCAATTTTTTGCGACATATTAGGTATGTATATTTAACCAAAATGTCGACTTCATAGAATTGGCGCTCTAGTTTGATTTCCAAAATGGAATTAGACGCAGTTTTTGGTGTCATAAGTTTGATCTGATTCCATTTAGAAAGACCGGCGATATAGCGCATAGTGTGAATCAAATAATGCACATAAATAACATCACGGATAAAACTAAGCTCCACGTGAACAAAATTTCTAGCAAAGGCTAACTTAGTTAAAATACAATAACACAAAAAACATGCAAAATAATTTCGCATACATTTTTCATACGCTCTTTAAACTAAACGTGGCGCAAATAACTCACAAACAAAAACAAATTTATATCCTCTCTCAAACTTCAAAGCTGAGCTTTTCAATTCACAAAACTTTTCTTGAAACTTAGTAAATTTCAACTTGTTCATATACTTGTACTAAGCTGCATTTTTAACTTGACTCAAGTTGGGAACTTTATAGCTCTCTATAAAACCTCTTTTGCTACGTTTAAAAGGAAATATCCGGTGCGAATTGGCTGTGAACCGGTTAGAAGCGGTTTTAGCTGGAAACGCGGCGGGTCCAATTCGATTTTTCAAGTTTCCGAACCGTATTTAGAGGTGTGGTGTTTATTGATTTGTCATTTAAAGGGAGGATGCGATATATCATTCACTTGTTTTGGCTTTGGTTAAGGTCGTTGCAGGCGTGCGATTTTTTGGCTGCATTGGTTTTTTGCGATTTTTGATTTTGTCACTGCAACGACAACAGGGATCACTATATATGGTATAATGGTTGCACCTCCTCACAGATTTGTAAAATTAGCAGCTTTGTGAAATCGTCAATTTTAAAGAGTGGTGGCAGTTTCTTAGCCGTTCTTCTCATTGGTTTTATGCCCATGCTTTGTTGAAAATGGCGACAGGTAAATGTAAATTCCTAAAATAGTTAGTACTAGTACGTTAGTACACTTATTTAGTATGCTTTCAACGTCTAGGTTAGACGACCATACGTGTACCTTACTTAAGTCAATAAAGATATTTTGAAAACTTAGTTTCCTCCTTTTGATTTCAAAGCCACGACCTCCCCAACACAATCGCCGCTATTGTGACATTGTAGGGCAGAGCTCATTGAGCCGGATAAGGAAGGAAGAAGTTTTATGTGATTGCCAGGATTTACTGTATTCATACACCACATGAAAGATATTATGCCCCGTATTCCCTGCTCTTTGAACCATAACATTTTCCTGTCTGAACGGAATATAGCGTTAAGTCGCCACGTAAAACTTGCAGAAAGAAGTTAAATCGCTAAAAGCATGTCTGCGTGGGACTTAAAGTTATTGGCGTTCCGTTTTCGTTAACACTTATTATGTTTTTAACGAGGTCGCGCCGGTTTGTGGTTCGGTAAATATTTGAGTGCAATGATTTAAGACTTTATTATATCATTGTTAAAGTCCATATCTATATCTTGGCGATCGATGAAATTATCGTTGCAAACAGCATACGGCTCACCTGATGGTAAGTGGTCACCGTAGCCTATGGACGCCTGCAACACCAGAGGCATCACTTGCGCGTTGCCGACCCTTTAGGAAAGGATGAAGAGAAAAAGGAAGTGTATAGGAAAAGGAGCGGGAAGGGGGAAAGAGGGTGATTGATAAACGTAATACAATATTCTTCTTCTTTTTCTTTTCGTGTGGTTAGTGGTCAACCTGTTGTCAAGAGTTATTCAAGCCGCCCGTAGGCCTCTGACATGGCTTAACGACTGCTGTCAATTTGACAACAACCGGATGAACCGGAGGGCACGTCGGTCGACTTTTTTACGTGCCTTCCGAAGCACGGAGACGCTCAGATGAAATACCACTATGCGGTCACCCATTTATAGACTGACCGCACCCAACGTTGCTTAACCTCGCTAATCGTTTACCGATCAGTGAGTGCAACTGGCTATGAGTATATAGATCGTATTTAACAAAATATATTATATATATTTATATAATATATTTTGTTAAATACGATGTTCTGTATCACGTAATAGAGCGCGATGCAGTTCCAGACTGGGTAGAACCACAGTACTGTAGTATTCACCATTATTGCACCACTGAGGTATAGTAGTTCTAATCGCACCGCAATCGCAATACAATATACATCCCAAAACGTGTTGGGATACGAACTGTGTATACAAACGGAATAATGTAAAATCAACAGCGGCGCCGGACCGGTGCATGTTTGCTTACCTCTTGACATTTAATATCCGCCGGAAATGTTGCCTCGCGCGCACTCTTATTGTTACCCACCATACAGATAAGTTGTAGAAGTCCAACTGATAACTGCACTAATAGTTTAGATGGTAATCTTACTACTGACAATACGCATGCTATTCTGAAGGCCGAGGAATACAAGAAAAGAAAGAAAAGAAGAAAGATAATTAATATATTTAGACAAAAGAAACATTAACATAGAAAAATATTTAAAAAAAATTGTCCTATAAGACCTAGTTTAGCATAATATGCCTAGGCTAAGGAAAGCTAGTTTTCAATTAGATAAAAAGAGATGTCAAATATACATACATTCGGTGGCTACGTTTACGAACAAATTGTTATCTAGTTTTGCCAGAGAAGTGTGTCAGGATCGTAGCAAATGGAAATCCGTAGTCTCTGCCTACCCCTCTGGGAAACAGGTATGAATCTATGTATGTATGTTATCTAATTTCACAGAAGTCTTAATAGTTGTTGTACATTTATGTGTTTTACTGTCAATAATGTTCCTCTTTTTAGAATTACAACTTTCAATTTCGTATAATAATTTGTCTTTAGCAGCGATAGGTCAGTGGGGAGACCAACAGACTGCAATGCAGAGGGTCTCGGGTTCGAACCACGTCGCGCACCTCAGACTTTCGGAAGTTATATGACTTTTCTAAATGATGTGCGTATTGATTGACAATTATCGCCTGCTCCGTGCCTCGGAGCACGTTAAGCCGTCGGTCCCGGCTGCCATGAACATCTATGGCAGTTGTTATTGGGAGAGTGTCGACACAAAAGATCCCACTGGGTCGAAGTGTCGCCGGTCTGCACTGACTGGCCCCACATAAGATAAGATAAGATTGTTCTATTTTGATCTACTGCCTATCTGCCTACATGATGTAGTGTACAAATGTTATTTGCAGAAGCATCATCGAAGTATCAGTATTTGACAAGCGCGGCGCGGCGCACTCAATGTGTCTGAATAAATAAATTAACGCGCCTATCCACTGTTATGATTCTGCGTAAAAATAGTCAAGTGTCTTTATTTCAATACAATATCTAGTATATAAATAGATGCAGATGTTAAAGTACCGCTGGGCACGGTTCTCTTCTCAGTGTAAGAATCGTTAGGCCATTGTCCACCACGCTAGTTCAGTTTAACTTCACATATCTTCAAGAACATTATGGAGAACTCTCTGACATGCAGGTGTCCTCACGATGTTTTCCTTTACCGTTAAATCATGCGATAATTAACTTGTTAATACGCACATTAATTCGAAAAGTCAGATCTTGATTCAGATTCAGGCTTTGAGATCAAACTCGAGACCTAGACTTTAGAGCAAGAAACACATGGCTAATCTTTTCAAATCGCCATTGAACTACAATTTCGGAATTTACAATTTATATAATAATAATTGACGGCCTCGATGGCGTATTGGTTAGTGTAACCGACTGCCACGCCTGAGGTCGCGGGTTCGATTCCCGCACAAGATAAACATTTGTGTGCATGAACATGGATGTTTGTCTTGGTATGCGTGTTTCTATGTATAATATGTACGTATTTACAAAAAAAAACATATATAGGTATGTATGTTTATCCATAGTCTAGTACCCATATTCATAAGCTCTGCTTAATTTGGGCTAGATGGTGTTGTGTGTATGTAGTAGAATATAGAATATATAAGGCGGATCGCCTTGTAAATCTATAGTTGTAGTCTGAAACCTGATTTAGAAAAGGCAGATAAACGCTAAGAATGGTTAACTGACAGTCCATGCTGAATGCACATCAAAAATATCCCTGAAATGGCTAGACCGATTTTTACGGGACTTTCACTGGCAGATAGCTGATGTTATAAGTAATAACTACGACTACTTTTATTTTTGAAAATAATATCTGCGAACTGAAAAGACACTTTTTGTTTAATTCCACACGAACGAAGTTGCGGGTCGAAGTGATAAAATAAATAAAACATATTTAAAAAATCAGCCCGTAGGATTTATTATACTTATAAAACTTACGACAAAATCCTGAATCCTCAAGAAAAACATGGCTTAATTAAAAAAATACAAACGAAGTCGCATATTCCAGCTACTTCAATTTAAATTAAGTTTTTTTAAGTTAATTGCCTGAAATTCGTAATTCAATTAAAGCGATAAGCTCACGGCTTTATTAATGACCTCGTCACTGATTATGTACCACAAGTCGTTTAAGTATATCTGATTAATTAATGACTTATATTAGGGGGAGGGACTTAGGTAGGGGTGAGAATTAATGACTTTAATCTATTTAAGGAATAGAGTCACTGAAACGTTTCTTATGTATTTAAATGTAATATACATAGGTGAAGCAAGGTGTGAAGCAGCGGTACCCTAGTGGGAGACCGTTGGACTGTCACCCAGAGGTCCCGAGTTCGACCCCAAGGCGCGCTTCTCTGACTTTTCGAAGTTATGTGCGTATTAAATAGTTAATTATCGCTCGCTTTAACGGTCAAGGAAAACATCTTGAGGAAACCTGCATGTCTGAAAGTTCTCCATAATGTGAAGTCTGCCAACCCGCACTGGGCCAGCGTGGCGGACTACAGCCTAACCCTTCGCACACTGAGAAGAGGCCCGTGCCCAGCAGTGGGACAGTTTAAAAAGTTTACGCTGAGATACAGGTTTTTTTGCCTAGTTCGGCTGGCAGATGCTCCCAATACTTTGTTACTAATGTTAGATTATTTTTATAACCTAGTGTAACTCTGTAATGTTGTATTTTTGGTGCAAATAAATTTATTATTATTATTATTATTATTATTATACAGGGCTGGTATAATTACATAGGTGGAGTGATCCTTCTATATCTTGAGGAGGTAGGCAGCAATGTAATACCTCAATATCGGATTGACTATTAGAATGGCGTATTGGTTAAAGTGGTAATCTTGCCACTGCTAGTGTGCCGATCGCTTTGGGTTCAACTTCATTGATTCCACGGCATAAATTTGCGTCCAAACCTTTCTTGGTTACAATTTCGGATTGGGCAGTGTTATTAGATTTTAGAAATCCTAACTAATATTATAATTGCGAGTATGAATTTGTTTGTTACGCTGGACGCCTTAACTACTTCATCACCATAAAATTTTGCATACACGTTGTCAGGGGAACAGAAAAGGATATAAGAAACCTTTCATCCAGAAAAAAGTATTTTTACTAACTTAACCTAACACGGCCTAAATTTACGCGAGCGAAACCGCGTCCAAAATCTAGTTCTTTATACACACGATAGACTGTAATAGGCTCTCTTATTAAGCGAGACCTAGAAACATAGCTGAAATGTGAATACAATAAGACCTCTGCTTAGCCATTACGAAGTATATAGGCGTGAATCTTTACCTGTTTAATATCTTATCTTATCTTGGGGTCAGTCAGTGCAGACCGGCGACACTTCGACCCAGTGGGATCTTTTGTGTCGACACTCTCCCAATAACGACTGCCATAGATGTTCATGGCAGCCGGGACCGACGACTTAATGTGTTCTCTGAGCCACGAAGCAGGCGATAATTGTCAATCAATACGTACATAATTTCGAAAAGTCATATAACTTCCGAAAGTCAGAGGTGCGCGACATGGGTTCGAACCCGAGAACCTCTGCATTGCAGTCTGTTGGTCTCCCCACTGAGCTATCGCTGCTCCTGTTTTAATAACTTTAAAGCATCTCCTATCTGAAAAGAGCCGCAATAATAAACAGCAGTAAATAATTCCCGAAGAAATTGGAAAGGTAATAACCATCTATAAGAAAATTTCCGTCGATCGGTATCGAGTCTCACAGTACAGTAATACATTACAGAAACTAATAAATTAGCCAACGGAAGCAATAACGGTAGGCGTTGCTGGCAATTGCCAATTAACTGGCAACGTTCCGTTGACGTCATTAGTGACGTATTGCGTTCTTGCCGCCAGAACTCAAGTACAAATTACGATTTAGTCAATTGTAGAGTTTGATGTGGGAATGTTGTTGAGATGTCGCCTGTTCGACGTCTAGTTAACGTAGTAGTATTTTTTCATTGAACTGCAACATGTCACGTTTTTATTGTCTAGCTTCTGCGCGTGTCTTTGTCTGCGTACTATTGTGTAAAAAGAGGTTTGAGTTTTGAAAATACGGTATCCTAGATGATTCCTTGGGTGTCATTTATTTGTGTAAGGTATTGTTAGGATTAGTTCAGCCATTTCGAATAGTTTCGTTTATTAGAATTAGTTCGTCAGTAAAGAACTAGAGAAATATATTATTTACGAGCTGTCTCCGTGGTTTCACCCACTGATTTGATTTTATGATCACTGCTCGGCTCCCATGGTTCGCAGCATGATGTTAAATTTTGCATTGCCACGTTTAATGGCAATGGGGATTCTTTGCGCCAAGAAAAAAAAAAGTTCTACCTTCTGGACATTGCAATTAAATTACAAACTGTGATAATATTGTGCAAACATCTATGAATTCTTTTGATGAAAGGAAAACAAATCAACCATCAACTTTGAGCGCCATAACTTGAAACATACATGTACATAGACACACTTACACAAAAAGCTTTACTAAAGACTGTAAAGCAAAATAGCTTTTATTACAACCTACTAAGGTTGTATAAAAGCACTCATTTTGTCCTCAAGTTGTATGCGACAAGTGACAACATGTACTGTCATAATGTTTGATATTGCGGGACAATGACGTAGAAGCATGTAGTGTTGGACAAACAAGAACTTAAGAGGTGAGGTCGCTTGCTTTATATACGGAAGAGAGAGATAAGTAAGTGGATCGTACACGTCAATGGCATGTTTGGAAAATCTTTGAGTATTCAACTTTCGCTAGAGGGAACGGAAAATGGTTGTAGGAAACTGTTTTGAGAGTACCTAATACGATTTTAGCTTCATAATATGTACGTCATTTCAGGCCTGTATTTCCGAAAGGATAGCCAGATGTCTGTTATAGTCTCAATTTGCTATGTTTTGCTTTTTCGCTGACAATTTTACACACATTGAAACAACAGACACAAGTAAAACCCAGATTCAAAACATACATTCGCCCATTTCATACCCAAATTTCATACCCAAATTTCATACCCAAATTTCGCCAGCTGTGGCTTCATGGTAGAAAGAAGATAACAGTGTCGAGAATTACGCATAATCTGCTTTGTAATAGATTTTGTTGAATGGACTTTGTTTTGAGACCAATAGAAAAACGACCCGGAGAGGCGTTTTTGAGTTTTCATTCAATCATTGGAGTATTTTTTTAAATGGAGGTAAGCCTATTGGTTATACTTAATTACTGCAACTGATAATTAGCTGACAGAAAAATCCAGTAACACTTAACTACTCAGAAACACCCGACCCGGAATCGAAACCGATACCTCATGCACAACATTCATATTTATTACCATTGCATGAATTCATTTGTAGCCTCAGCAAATTATTGTCAACTCTGCTACTAAATATAGTAACATTTTAGACCTCCACAGAAAATGTCCTAAAAGAATACCTAAAACATATGAGAGTCAAGATGGCGGGTGTACCTTAATGAATCGAGTAATAACATTTACCAAAAAAATTTACCTAAATTGTACTATTTAGTACCTCGGTTAAAAAAAACTGTACCTCCTTTAGAAGGAAACCACAGCTAAATTTAGGTACACCAGCCGTATTGACGTCAATATGGCGGGTGTATCGAAATTTAGCTTTGGTTTCCTTCTAAAGGAGGTACAATTTTTTTTAACCGAGCTTCTAGATAGTACAATTTAGGTACATTTTTTTGGTAAATGTTATACTCGATTCATTAAGGTACACCCGCCATCTTGACTCTCATCTAAAACATCTATGTGAGCTGTGACTAAAATGTTACAAAATAATAAATAAAACCTTTTCTGTATGGTCATGTAAGTCGTTTATAAATCAAGTTAAACCTCCAGAGACATTAGTTCATGCTTACTCAATGAAATAAAATCGTAGAGGATACCATTTATCATCCCGCACCATTGGTAACAATCGACTTTAGGCCGGGATTACCCTTGTAGTAGAAGATAAACGACCTACAATCTGTAACTACTGAATACATTTATCAATTTTTAATTAACTCTAGATTTTGCCTGCGGCTTCGCTTGCGTTATTGTAGGTAGTCAATACAGTAGGTGTATGTCAATAAATTTATATCCCTCGGAAACAGTAGTTTTCTTTTCAGATGAAACAAGTTTTGTAAAGTTAATAAAGCGAAATTTAGAAAATTAATTTAGAAACAATAGGTATATTCTATCACATACACACAACACCATCTAGCCCAAACTAAGCAGAGCTTGTACTATGGGTACTAGACAATGGATAAACATACATATATACTTTTTTTTGTAAATACATACATAGAAACACCCAGACCAAGACATACATCCATGTCCATGCACACAAATGTTTGACTTGTGCGGGAATCGAACCCGCGACCTCAGGCGTAGCAGTCGGTTACGCTAACCACTACGCCATCGAGCCCACCACATAGCTGGTAAAATATGAATGAAACTGACCTTTATTTACCCCTTAAGGAATTTAGTGGCATGAGTATGGACTCATGCCACTAAATTCGTTGTCTCATTGCCAATTGAGTGACAGCTTATATTTGTACTATAAGGTCGCTTGTTGCTTTTGCCCTTTTGTTTAAATGTCAGTGAATGCTCCCATTTCACTACAGCATAGTCTACCAAGTTAAATGTTAGAATTATTATTTAATAACTTTCTGTCAGCGGCTTTGCCTGCATGAATATCACGGGAAGGTTTATCATGATGAAACTAATCTTATGTGTCAATCTTGTATATTATCTAGCTGTGTACTCTTCTCTCTAGCCTTTATTATTCCCAAGTCACTTGGGATCGGCTTTCTAGTCTAACCGGATTTGACTGGATATCAACTTTTACACGGAGCGACTGCCATCTGACCTCCGCAACCCGAAGGCTAACGATACCCTAAGGCTAGACCAGTGTCAGGATATTAGAGGGCACTGATTTCCCAATAACGACTGCCATAGATGTTCATGGCAGCCGGGACCGACGACTTAACGTGCTCTCCGAGCCACGGAGCAGGCGATAATTGTCAATCAATACGCACATCATTTCGAAAAGTCATATAACTTCCGAAAGTCAGAGGTGCTCGACGTGGGTTCGAGCCCGAGACCCTCTGCATTGCAGTCTGTTGGTCTCCCCACTAAGCTATCGCTGCTCTTAGCTCTAGCTGTGTACTAATTTTTTTTTAATCCGTTGGATTGTTTACGTGTTATTGTGTAACAGACATCCAAACATCTTAACAAACTTTAAGTCCAAATTATTTATTTATTTATTTAGGACACTAAGTACTTAACACTTATAAACAGTTACAATAACTAAACTATACTATGCATTTACGTTATCCTGTTTCCGCGTTCAATAATGCAAGTGCTTAGAACCAATGAGATAAACGGGTAAGAAACCAGGTGTAATTCACAATTTTGCTTATTTTACTAATTATATATGTAAGAAGCTGAAGGCATTATATAATTTACCTATTGCTGAACAGAACACTGTTAAGAATTAAAAACAAAATTTAAAATAAATTGTGGCAGTCTTTGGGGACTAAGAAAAAAATTAAAATTAAAAATGTTTTTATTGCCAAAACAGTACATATACATACACATAGTATCCATTGGCTCCACACTAGGCAAGCCTGTCCTGTGGATGCCGATGTTTGCGATACTACCGATAGAAGTGAAAACTTTAATCCTTGATTATAAACACTACTTTATAAACAAAAAAAAGGGGCGGGTCGGATTCCTGATACTCTCTTAGGGATTATTAAGGGGGTCAAAATTTCGTTATTTTTTGCGTAGGACGCACCATTTCTGAGATATTGTTAATATTCTAAAATAATTCAAAAATGGAAAGCGTGGAAGCGTGACGATGACGCGAGTTCTATGATTTTTGTACACCCAAAAAGTGCTCAACGCTGCTAAAGAAGTTATCATTTAAAAAAATGTAGTAAGCAGTAGATTTACACTTATAAAATACCAGTCTGGGAAAACTTCATATATGCGATAATAAATTTCATTCGATACTACGCCAAAGCCCACATATTTCAAATATTAAACTTGTACAGGTAAGCGATATTAAATATATTTGCATTTTAAAACAACAAGAGATATGCGGTTCATCTTCTTATCTTGTGATCCCACGTCCATGCGCGATGTCGGCCATTTTATTAAAATTCTTTCGCTGAGACGACTCTTCCACAAGTGTACATATACCCAAAGCTTTTGTCATTTAGCCCCACTGTTAATATTATGTATGTTGGTACTAGATGCAAGTTGGAATGAAGAATTTTGTAATTTCGGTCGAAAGGACGGAATATTAAATGTGGAGCTTGCAACTGAATGTACTTGGGGCTTGTACTGTGAGTAATATATAGTACTAGCTTTTGCCCGCGGCTTCGCTCGCGTTAATTTAGAATTTGACAATCATTTCGGGTTGTAATATAATTCAATCATGGTTCGAAAGAAACGTGGCGCCATCTATTATCATAAGAACGTTTTTGTTGTTTTCCTCGGAAACAGTCATTTTTTTCGGGATGAAAGATAGCCTATGTTCGTTTCTGTACACCTGACAACGTATATGCAAAATTTCAGGATGATCGGTTCAGTGGTTTAGGCGTGAAACGGTAACAAACAAACAAACTCATTTTCGCTTTTATAATATTAGTTAGGATTAAGATTAGGATAGGATTAGGATTTTTTGTTGGAAGCGCAGCAGTGGTAAATGACTGCTGTGTGGGAGGTATCAAGTTCGATTTTCGGGTCGGATCAAAGTGTTATTGAGATTTTCTGATTAGAAATTTTCAGTAGCAGTATAGCGACTGGAACTGTGCCCGATAGACAGCGATAGGCTCGGTCTCTATTGCGTGAGGTCTAAAACTATTCTGCCGTCTGCTTACTAAATCGCCGTTAACTTCTTGAACGTCTAGGGGAAATACGGAAAAATAATTAAAAATTCATTGTGCAAACAATACATAAACGGACAAATGTATGTCCGCTCGACACTTGACTCATTAACGAGTCAAGTGTAAAGCGGTTTGTCAGCTCTTTTTTTTATGACTCATTTTTGCGGACAGACATATGTCCGCTCGACAGTTGACGGGTTAAGCCATATGCGTCCTCATATCACTTAACAACTTTTTAGTTAGTGAACGTCAGCATAGCAGGCGAAATGTCAGTGTAATACACGCCAGCCTATTTCTTCGAGGATGTAAATATGAAACGATTTATGTATGTTCCTGAGAGAAAGAGAACAGTGGGATTAAAAGAACTCCGAACTTGGGACATCTACTTTAAACAATGTTTACACAACTTTTTTACCTCAGTCTTTGAAGGTCTTTGAAGTCCAATAAAAATGAGCGTCATCATTTAGATTTTTTTTATTCAAATTAAATTTATTATTTACAGGCTTAAAAATAAGTAACAAATTATGAACTCTGTCAGGCACAGCACTATTAGGAGAGAGGAGGAGCTGTTTAGATATGCTATTTTTAAAAGTTTAGTTTTGACACAATTTTATCAGCTTTTGAATCTAGTTAAGATAAGTTAAGTTAGTATTTAACACAATCATGAGAAATTAAAAATATGAATAAATAAACTTAATATTTAAAGGGAATAACTACTTTCGGCTTTGCGTGGACAAATTTCTCAGTAAAAAATCTATTTACAAATAATTATATATAATTAATTAAAAAATATTAAATAATACCTCGTTGCAGGAAATATTTCGGTAAAAAAGAACGGATAAATAAATATTTAAACTGATAACAATCATAGGCACCGCCATTTTTCTTCTTTTGCGCTCAATTCTGGGTAAGCATATAAATAAACGTGCATTTTTAATAAGATACTTGTTTTTCTTAACATTTTCTTCTTTATTACATAAATAAGGTATTGTTTTTATAATAAATATACTTACTTACTTACTTATCGTGTCGATGGCAACACATTTTATATAATTTTCGACCATTTTTCGGCAACGCGGATTGCATTTGGTTTAGCCTGGTACAGGTCATCCAGTGTGCACGATTCTGGGCTCATGGGGCACAACAACAGATGCCTCATTGTCTGTGGTGATACGCCGCAGTCACATGCATTCGTACCTGTGTCTATATATCCCCACCTTGACAGATTGTCTTTACATCGGCCAACCTGGGTACGCAACCTGTTGAGTGCCTTCCAGGTTGGCCAAGGCAGTTTGGCTCCCGGAGGTAACTTTTCTGCCGGTGTGATAAAAGCAGGCAGTAAGAATTTTTCGCACCACAGGTTTACTCTGGCCTCAGGAGCATCATTGGCACTTGCAGGTACGGTGTGGAGGAAACTGTTACGGCTTTTTAGCCGTTTGGCAGGTGGAATTTGGCCATATACTGGGTGTCTTCGATCAGTTTCCTGTTTCCATTTTTCGATTGCAGTGGCTACTTCTCTGTGGACAGCTGGAGGGGCAATACCTGCTAATGGATACAACATCTTTACCGGAGTCGGCTTCAAACATCCTGTTATTTTCCGGCACGTTTCGTTGAGAGCTGTATCCACTTTTTTGGCATGGGCCGAACGATGCCACACAGGGCACGCATATTCGCCCGCAGAGAAACATAACGCTAGTCCTGTGGTGCGTAAAATAGAAGGCGTAGCTCCCCACTTTGAAGATGTTAGGCGTTGAAGTAAGTTGTTTCGAGTGAAAACCTTTTGTTTAATATTTTCACAGTTGACTTTAAAGGTCAAAGTTCTGTCTAAGGTGATGCCCAAGTACTTTGGGTGGCTATAGTGGGCAATGGGAATCCCTCGCCAGGAAATCTTGAGAGCCCGATTCGCAGATCTATTTCGTAGATGGAATGCACATGACTGCGTTTTCGCCGGATTGGGTTTTAGGCTATTTTCTTCGTAATAATCACCGAGGTTCAATAGTGCGGTTGATAGGTTTACCTCTATCTGCTCAAAAGTCTTGGCCCGAGTCGCGAGCGCCAAGTCATCTGCATAAATGAATTGTTTTGTGCCCGGAAACCGTGGTTGGTCGTTTGTATAAATATTGAAAAGAGTAGGGGCGAGCACACTGCCCTGCGGTAGCCCGTTTTTTTGGCGGCGCCACCTACTCCTATCTGACAACATATGCACTTGAAAAGTTCGATTACGCAGAAGCTCGCTAAGGACACAAACGAATTTGAAGTCACCAGTTATGCTCTCCACCTTCCAAAGTAATCTCCGTATGTTGACGGTGTCATATGCTGCTGACAGGTCCACAAAGACGACTCCTGTAACTTCTCTAGCCTCAAATCCATTCTCAATATATTGAGTCAAATTTAAAACTTGACTGGAACATGACTTTCCTGGTCTGAAGCCGGCCTGTTCAGGAATCAGTTTTGGGTCTATGATTTTACTTAGACGATTAAGAAACATTCTCTCTAGAAGTTTGAAAGTATGACACAGGAGAGAAATTGGGCGGAAGTTCTTTGCATCATCTGGGGTTTTCCCGGGTTTTAGAACGGCGATAATTTTAGATTTTCTCCATAGGGTAGGAATTTTTGTTGTTGTCTCCATATAATAAATATAGATATTATTATTCAATCAAAGAAATGCTCATTTTCAGTCAATTATAAGTGACAATATTGCAATATTATGTTTATCAAGAAAAGGCATATTTTAACAACTTGCTGCAGCTTTATTATTATATTTAGTTTGTTTTGGGTATTAGATATTAAAAAAGCAATGCATTTATTACTATAATTAATGTCCACGCCAAGCCGAAACACCCTAACTAACTGTGAAATTCCCTTTAAATTGCAGCAATTGAAATTAAATTTATTTTTACTTAGTTGTAGATTAAACAGAATTTATATAAGACAGACATTATTGGATTAAATGAGTGTCTAGTCTAACACATAGTTTATCTGCTTAATCTATCCTACTGACTCATAAGTTTCATAACATAATATTGCGCGTAAGTTCGATCGTGAGAATCCGAGTTTGATACCCGCGTTGGAGTCCTATTTATTGCTGATAATTACCAAACGGTAAGTGGTGACTGCCGCCCATAGACTTTAGCAATGTAAGGGGTCTGTAAGACTAAGCCGCTGTTTATTGCAATATGATCCGGATGGCGAAGCGTCGACGCTGCATCCGCGCTGTGTGTTGTGGGTTCAAATCCCACACTGAAATATTATTTGTGTAATCCAGCCTGGCTGTACAGTCTCTCCGTTAATTGCATATTTGTAGATTCTCCGCGGTACAAGGCTCGATCTCTAGAGCGGATGTTTCCTTATACAAAAAAAAGTTCACTCTTTAAAACAAATTATAGCGCTCGAAATAATTTATTTGTAAAGTAATTCTCAAAATCAGCACGTATTCTAAAAAAATACTCATAGAGGTAGAGAATTATAGACACCCACATTTTGTCTAAGGCCGGGATGATGGCCTGAGTATCCAGAGCCGCAAGCGTAACTGAGTTTTGATACCACGGGAAAAATGACGCGGTTTCAAATACTAGATCGAGTAACAAAGTATTTACAGAATGGCTGACTGAATTTGTACGAACATAATCCGACTTCAATCTATTCACAATTGACCTAGTTTGTTAAATAATTTTGTTTACTATTTAGACATCTAGTTGTTGAATTTAATATTCATCACGTCTGAAGTCACACGGAATTTGACAAAAGTGTAGTATGGCCAGATATTTACAGCTTATATATTACATCTACATTTCATCACTTAATATGGCCCGAACCTGTTGCTGACTACCGGTTCGAGACTCTGTTTTGCTACTGAAAAATCCTAATAGAAAAACATAATAATACTTTTTCCTTCCCAGGAATCGAACCCAGCACCTCTCGATCGCATATATAATAATATCAACCCTAAACAGCACGGGCACGGGTCTCTTTTAAGTACGAAATAGGGCTAGGCCACATACCACAACGCTGGGCCCAGTGCAGTTGGCACACTTCACATATCTTCAAGAAAATTATGCAGAACTGTCAGACATATAAGATTTCTCACGATGTTTTACTTCACGTTAAAGCGAGCAATAATTAACTTCGAAATATCATTGGTATAGAATTCACGACCTCTACGTGGCAGTCTTATGTTCTCCCTATCTATCTAGGCTATCACATTCGCACAGTGTAAACTTTTAACCCAGGGTCGAGCAAGCAGTCTATACATGTATACTAACATGAAACATAAAAACTCAAAACAAAAACCTCATGTCATTTACCACAACACATTTTAAAAAGCATAAAATATAAATAGACAGAAACGTATTCTGTAAAAAGACCAAACAACGTGGAAAGTAAATTACGGTGAGCCCTCTCCGAGTTGGAAAAAAAATCATACAGACGCTTTCACGGATAACCCAGTTCTAGAGAAGTGCATGCCACATACATAGAATGGCATATAGGGTTGTCACACGTAAAATATAAATTGGGACGGCTGAAATCGGGATGCGTGGCGTGATGTGAGATCTTATAGACTTTTTTTTTGACCCATAACATATTGGAATAAGGCTAAATTGTTAACTAATTTCGGAAACAGTCGAACAATCCGGCCTTATAATTAGATAATGATATATGTAATTATATTATCTAAATAGACTTTAATATTCATCTATTCATAACTATAAAATAATAATCCGTATTGCTAAGGAATTTCACTACTTTAGATGAGCCCAGCTTTTTGTTATTTGGAATAAACATGAATGTTTGGTATTCAGCTATTTGCCTGCACAATATAATAATAATAATAATAATGTTTTTATTGTTTCACAGATATTTACAACCATTAGGAACAATTTTTGTATACATGATGTTAGCTACAATTTGTGAACGCTGGTACTTAAAATAGGAAGACCTGAGCTATAAGTACCAGCAACCTTCCATGACACATTTTATATACAAAACCTACATAGAATGATAAGTTAAAACAATGTACATGTAAGAAAATAGTAAAACAAAAAAGAAAATTAAAGCAATTCGTAACATAATTAATTTAGTAAACGTTTGTGTGTGTTTGTGAGGATGTTTGTGTGGGAGGGTGTGTTGTGTGTGTGTGTGTGTGTGTGTGAGGGTGCGTGTGCGTGTGTGTGTGTATGTACGTGCTGTGCTGTGCTGTGTTAAGTTAATGGATGAAGTAAATTCTCCGTATCTTCGTATGATAGTTTTATAAGCCATTCACTTACATTTACTTTACACTGCCGTTTGTTATTGTTTATTATCGTTAATGCCTTATTTATTTTATTATAAAGAAACCGGCCAAGAAAACAGAAAATCTCTGGCTAAATGAAGTTCTGCGGGTGGTACCGAGTGGGAGATCTTGTCTACGAGACTGTTGAGAGGATGAGTTCGACTGACTGAGTTTTGAGGTGTACAAATGTTGTCTTAAAATTATCTGAAGGATAAATAGTTGTCTTACTGATAGAACCTCGTAATATTTATATAGATCTTTGGTAGAGAAACGGAATGGCTTAAAAGTGGCTACCTTGAGATATTTGATAGATAACATTAGATATTTGTAAATACTCATAATCGATATCCTATAACCCAATCTACAAATAAACTACCTGACACTTCAATAGCTCAATAGGTAGAAAACACATGATAATTTTGTGACACTGATATCTTAACAACTTCATCATCAACGTCGGGATGCAAATTAAATCGAGACAAAATCCGAGCTACTTTTGAACATGTAGAATAAATGTTGAAGGCTGGCAACCCCAACGGGCCGGCTCGTCACAGCCGCGGCACAATTGCCAACACTCACCAAAGGTCTATTTACATTTGGTCTCGTTAGCTCCAGTTTTCTCAAACTTTACGTGTGAGCGCCAAAGCGGAACTGAAATGCGGATTTGGGGTCGTTTGACAAAGCTTCATATACAAAGTGAGATATGACACATGTTTGCAATTACATTGAAAGAAAAATAATGGGTTATGAGCTGTTATTTGGTTACAAAAGTTACTAAATGTATTCTTAGTCTTGTTCGTAAACTCCTGGCGAAGTAGTCGTGGTCATGGATCGATTGATAGGTTGGTTGCGACTATTGCCAGACTTCTTCATCTATCTATTTGTGGCAGTCTGTTTACTTTTTGACTTAGATGCCTTTGAGAGGGAATGGAGATAGCAAAGTGATTTGGAACTCCAAGGAAATGGCCAGCAGAAGGACATATCAGCAGGCTTAAAGAAAAATTCTACCGGCTAAAATAATTACGCCGGTGAAATAAAAATTTATATCTCCAATGTTTTTACCTTTTTGCAGGAAAAAGAAGGTATGAAATAACTATAAAAGTCAGTTCATGTTAATTCTAAAAGTAAAAACCATTTCCACTAAAACCTACAACGTCATCATTAAAAAATACTAGGTCTATTCAACTACGTATCTAGGATTAATTCTCGCAAACACTAAGCAACAAAATGTTGCGCAACTTTTTGTCCAACTCCGTATGCTGTGCATACCACTGAGGAATCAATTAGAAAGAAATTAAAGAGAAGTATCCTTGCTAGAAGCAGCAATAGTGCCTAGTGGTAAACTGTTGATTGAACCAAAGACTGGCATGCAGAACTCTCGAGTTCAATCCCAAGGCACGCTCTTCTGACTTTTCTAAGTTATATGCATACTAAATAGTTAATTATCGCTCGCTTTAACAGTGAAGGAAAACATCGTATGGAAACCTACATGTATGAGAGTTCTACATAATAATCTCGAAGATGTGTGAAGTCTGCCAACCCACACGGGTCAAGAGTGTTGGACTATGGCCCTTTTGCCAGAGGCCCATCCACTACAAGGCAGCGAGCGTGCACAACGTGGGGTTTTATCCGTAGGCCCGAAATATGGGAGAGCCGGACATAACCCTCTCACTTCCCCTTGTGGCGAGAGGGTATGCATCAGGCGCATATCCACAAGTAACAAAAATTTTAAAAATTGCCCTACCCTTCTCATATTTAAAAGAGGCCTGTGCAGTAGCAGAACTTATTATATTAATTTTGTTAAAACATGAGGGGTTATTCAGACCGAAGTAGCTCGATTCGATAAATACAACAACCTTGTGTCGTATTGTTACGGAAAGTATAGTATCTAAGGTCTATATAGAGGCGCTGTGCTAATAATTGCAGTGTAGTGCCATTTTTGTCCCCTGTACTCACAACACACCAACTCCTTTTATGTATATTTTTCTAGCAATACATGTTTGATACCTATGGTGTTGCCATCAAGCCATCCTTAGCCTGTGGCTGAGGATGGCTTGGTTAGCGGTTACTGTACTTACTTAAGTTAATAATAAAGTAAGCGGTTGCGGTTGTTACCGCTTACCGATATGGATATCTGATGATAAGCGTTTACTATATGGTATTAACGTTTGCAACACATCACGCAAATTATGTCGATTTTGTGAATGTATGACTCTACCATAGTATAATATTTCATATTCTTTAGTTACGAACGTCTTATGGCGATGCTAACGCCAAATGCTAACTTTGTAAAATTTTCAATGTACACAACTGGAATGCACGCTCCTTAGACCTTCAGATTGATATTATTAAATTCCTTGCATAGCTTCGCTAAATACTGCAATATAGCATATTAAAACCAGTTTGTCTTATAATTGTTATTAAAGCAATATAGCGAGAACAAAATTAAGTTGTTGCCTCTACAGAATTAGCTACATTCTTGTTTACGTAGCATTTTGTAGCACATTGCTACGGTATTCGTAGCACGCGTGGAAAGTTAGCGATCGGTGTTTGTACGTGTGTGTTTTACATGATTAATAGAATTGTTTTAGTTGTATGTGTGTTGACTAGTTCTCGGGAAAATGTTCGCGAGGGATTTACGTGTGTATTTACGAATAGTGGAAAATATTAACAGCGTGTATTCTTTATAAATCGCTTTGGGGTGTGGTACATCTTTATTTAGTCGGTTATTTTTTGTTTTGTCGTTGATAGTCTTATTGGCACCTGGTTTGTATTCCTGAAGGGTAAGCAGAGATGTGTGGCCTACGAGTTTATATATGTATGTTAAGTAGTTTCTGCCCACAGTTTCCTCCGCGTAATTGAGTAGCAGACATGAAAACATCTTAACAAACTTATAATTATAAATCTTAAGAGTTTGTTAGTTTGTTTGAACGCGCTAATCTCAGGAACTACTGGTTCGAATTGAAAAATTATTTTAGCGCTGGATAGCTTATTTATCGATAATAATAATAATATAATAATATTCTACCACATACACACAACACCATCTAGCCCAAACTAAGCAGAGCTTGTACTATAGGTACTAGACAATGGATAAACATACATATATACTTTTTTTTTTTGTAAATACATACATATTATACGTAGAATCGAGGAAGGCTATAGGCTATATAGCATCACGCTACAACCCACGGAGGTCGCGCATTAATCATAAACGCGAGTGAAACCGCGGGCACATCTATAAATCATATGTAATTATATTATATTAAAAACTAAGTCTTGACTTACCGCTTAAAATAGTTATAATAAAAGTTTATAAAGTTATTGGATGTGGAATGACCTGCTTGTATATAATATTTGTAGGGGGAGTCTATTCTCAAATATTCTGACATCTAGTTCAATCTTACATTAAAATAGCGCTTTGTAGAAAAACGGGTATTAAGTCAAAACTTTTGAGACTAGAATGAAAATCCAATTTACATTTTACGCTTATATCCCCGAAAGGGATGGCAGACAGACTATACATTCACTGCTTTATTGTATGAACCTCACAGACTATACATTCACTGCTTTATTGTATGGACTGTTTGTTTAAGATGTCAAATATTATGTACTGTGTGAGAGAACAAATAAACAATTATTATTATTATTATTATTATTGCAGATGATTTTTACATCCACACTTCACTTGCCTTAGTTATTGGTTCCAAATACTGAATCTGGTCCCAATGCTAAACTAAAAATTACTTGACATGAAATCGTATCACACTTTGTTCAACCCAGAATTGAACCAAAGATTTCATGTACAACATTACATTTACTGGTACTGTAAGTAGGCATTAAAATTGGTCATCAGCCAAGTCTAATTACAAGTTGAAGCAGACACCAATTTACTTCGTAATAATAATGCTAGAATGATGTTCTTCTTCTCCCTAGCCTTTATTATTCCCAAGTCACTTGGGGTCGGCTTTCTAGTCTAACCGGATTTGACTGGATATCAGTTTTTACACGGAGCGACTGCCATCTGACCTACGCAACCCGAAGGCTAACGATACCCTAAGGCTAGACCAGTGTCAGGATATTAGAGGGCACTGACTTCCCAATAATGACTGCCATAGATGTTCATAGCAGCCGGTACCGACGGCTTAACGTGCTCTCCGAGGTACGGAGCAGGCGATAATTGTCAATCAATACGCACATAATTTCGAAAAGTCATATAACTTCCCAAAATCAGAGGTGCGCGACGTGGGTTTGAAGCCAAGACCCTCTACATTGCAGTTTGCGGTCTCCCCATTGAGCTATCGCTGCTAGAATGTTGTTTGACCATAAATTAATTAATTATTTGCCATTGTTTTCATATTCCTAGTTAGCTAGTCGCGAGTTCCATGAATTCGGTAATTAATAATACACCCATACAAACAATTAGAAACTAATATAATGTTTCTACGAATTCCCTGGTTCGTGGAAACGTTATGATTAGAAATTGATTTCCTGTTGAAATTTGTTAAGAAAACTTGAATAAAGCCCCTTTTGTAGTAAGCTACTAATCTTGTGGTTTAAAAACGCGATTACGCTTTCGGTCGATGGTAAAAATCTGGGTTGAATTATCAGTTCTGACAAAATATTTTTTAGCTAGCCCAGTTTTGGTAGGCTGACCCACGGGCATACCGCACATGCAGGTTTCCTTACGATGTTTTCCTTTGCCGTTAAAGTGAGCGATGATTAACTACTATAAAGCACATAACTTCAAAAAATCAGACGTGCGTGCCGTGGGAACTTGAAACCTTTGCATAGCAGTCTAACGGTCCCCGGCTATCGTTGCCTTTTAATATAAGATAAGATTGTTTATTATAAAGTTCTTCAACCTTTCCATTTCCAATCACAGTTTGAAATGATTGGAAATGTTCGTAACTGCATATATACTTTATACCCATTCTCTCTATAACCTTACTCTATTAATGGTAACCGACACAGCTCCTATGTATTCTAGGGCGGCCAATGATCCTTGTCCAATACCATGAACAGATACAGGCATTGATAAGTCACGTGTTGCAGGCGTTTCCGTTCAATGCTCCAAGAAAATTCGACGAACGCAATCTCTATTAAAATTATAAATTAAAATTTACCTATTATATATTAATAATATTGTGTTATCAGCACCTATTATGCAATGACCTTTTTATTTTTTATTTGTACCTACCTCCTTAAATTTTATTTATTTGATCGTGACGTATTTTATATTTACCCCTGTTCTCGTATTTTTGAAATGTACCGAATTTATAAACATCATTTAATATGCCCTATACGTTTTCCCTGTGTATGTATGTAGCAGAACCGCATTTATTGTATTTTTGTTGTAATGTTAAGCATTTGCCTCCGTCCGTGCACCACGGTATCGGGTGACCAACTGAAAACCAGCGCTGGTGCACTCAATTTGGGTGCCCAGCTAATGCTGAGGTGGTGACCCTTTTCGGCGAGGGCATACACATTTTGTTTTTTAATATGTATAATATGTTTGTTTATTTGGTCTTAATTAATTGTGTGTGCTCTGTACGAAATAAACAAATTTATTTCTTGCTTTCTATTATCACAAGCCAATCATTGCATAACCACAATAAAAAATGCTGAACTTTCTCAAAACTGCCAACTTTAGTGGAACCTAATATTACGAACACTTTAAAAGCAAAGCACAACAGAAACTTATAACAAACATTTATACCGCAATCGGGTAACATTCCACTCAAAAATTGAAGTAGAATAATTTAATGAAAGTTACCAGTTTTATTATATTAGTTTGCAGGAAAGTTTCGCCAACTAATGACTCCAATGGAATAGCGGATTGTGATATTTTTGGGGAATTTGTGAATTGGGCGTCTACCTTTGTAACCAAGCGACTTTTCGAACGATTTTTCGGACGAGATGTATTGCGAACATTCGAGTTATTACATTAAAAAGGTTTTATCATGGATGATTTTGATTGTGCTACTGTCCATACACTTATTTCTGCAGAAGCAGATCACATGTCGATCAGAAAATAATTATAAATTTAGATTATGCGCGCGATACCAATGAATATAGCACCCTGCCAACCTAATTTTGGTTCTAGCATCTGAAAGCTAAAGCGTTGGTATTCAGAGCGAATAAGATATATTACCTATTTGAAAATGAGTTAGATAATGCTAGCAAAAAATTGCATAGCAAAAGGTTTTTAGATTTATATCTAAAAAAGCAAAACTTAAAAATAGGTAAGTAGAAAGGTAGGTAGATGGTTCCCTTGTGGACCAAAGCGTATATTTAAATTGACGCTTGTCTTTCAATCTGTGACGCCCACAACGATCATGACTTCATACGTATTTATAAATACCGGAAAAATAAATATCGTCGCAAATTCGTCTGAAAATTCGTTCGTGTTCAAACTAAGAGTATCCGCCAAGCTTCGATAGCGAAAGTTTGTAGTGCACAGTACCAGATACCGTCGTCTCGACTTTCCATTAGGATTGTATTTGACGTCGGAGCTGCCTCGAGGATATCAGTGGCACTGTCTCTTACAGGATACGTAACAGGGGAATTGTCGGAATTGTTTTAGAAAGCAAGTTTAGTAGGCGAGTATAAAGGTGTTTTTGGTCATATAGACCACTCTAGGATATGAGGGGTATGGTAGGGTATGGTACGGGTATGGATTTGGAACACAATCATAATTCACTTTGACGCTAAAAGCGTGGCGTAAGCAGACACGGTCGTAGATACTCAATATCTTTTGTGTTACTTGATGCGTAAATGATATCTGCTATAACTTACTGTATTACGGTGACGTGAATGTTACACATTCAAATTAAACTACTATTTGTGGATATGAAACTCCCCGTGACTGTGGTTTCTGAAAAGCAACCGAAACCTCGGTCATAAAAAGTAAATATAAATTAACTTACAATTGAATTGGCTTAGAAAAAGCTGCGAAACCTTATATAGCTTAATTTCAATGCGGTTATGATATGCGGGTATTCAACATTACTTAGCGACACAGATGGTATCTCTTTATTCCTGCGTCTCGGTAAATACTACAAGCTACTACAAGCTTTGCAGTGAATAAATAGTTTCAAAAAATAAATGTAAAGCGACTTCAAGATGATTGAAGACCGAGAACCAAAAAATATTTTAGTCTAATATAAGCTCGTAATCTTGTCAAAGCGGTGCGAGGTCCTTTAATTAATTATCTTTGCGAGTTGTTTGCAGTAAGTATTAGTGAGTGGTATGTCTTTAGTATTTAAGACTCTGTACAGTCGTCACCATAGTAATAACGGACTATACGCGCACAATTATATAACAAGAACCAACGTAACCGTAGGCCCGAGCCTACCATATACTATGTGACGAATAAATAAATAGATACATAAATTCGGGATGCCTGCACCATGCGTCCAGAGGTAACAGGCGGAGGGTAGACGGGATGTCCAGGATAAGGATAGATAAGTCACTGCCAGTCGAGCAGACTCATACGACAGATCAAAGATGGTTAAGGTGTCTTGGCCACAGTGAAGTGTTGGTAAGGTATTGAGTCAGGTGCACTGATCCACCTAAACCAATGCGTCATTTTTCCAATCCGTCCAATCTTCGAATGTCCGTAGGAGAGCCATGCTTCGGTACGAATGGGCCGGCTCGACTGGAGTGATACCACGGCCTCACAAAATACCGGAGTGAAATAGCGCTTGCGTTGTGTTTCGTCGAATGAGTGAGGGTACCGGAGACCCAACCCCTCCCTCCCTCCCCAGAGGAGAGGGCAAATTTAAAAGGCTGGCAATGCACTTGCAACTCCTCTGGTGTTGCGGGTGTCCATGGGCGGCGATAATCGCTTACCATCAGGCGATCCGTCTGCTCGTTTGCCTCCAATACGATAAAGAAAAAAGAACCCAATTTTCACGCAACCGTTTTCAGCCTGTTTTTCTATTTATACAGTAAATATACAAGTAATATGGGCCGCAGAACATAGTTTACCGCAAACCAATGCCCCGTACTCAGCCGACGCCATTTAAATGACAAAATAAAAGCAACCCTCACATTTTTATCGCACCACAAAGCGATATCGGAAAAGAGAAATAATATGAATTTAAAACTATGGACTGGCTTATTGGACCAATTACGTCTCCCGAAAACCGATCGTGTCGTCCCAAGTTCGATTTTAAGTTAAAGTAATATTTGTGTTTTTTTAAGTGAAAACTTCCTTAGCGGAGTTGTGCACTTTTTTTGTGATGGGTAAAAAATGTTAAACTCGCGTCAGGACATGTGACCTGATCGAAAATTCGTAAGACGGAGGGCGAATTGTCAAACTCGCGTCAGGACACGTGACCTGATCGAAAATTCGTAAGACGCAGGGAGAATTGTCATGTTTGTGTACGATAGCGCAATAAATGAATATTGTATTCTACCACAAAAATGATAGGACTTTTATAATGATAATTATTAAAGCAATTCGTGCAAAATTATTCCCTAACCATTCCAAAATATCAAAAATGCACACGTTAATATTCAAATTTTCGCTTCTGCCGGAACTCCCGGAGTGCAACCCGTTGATTTTTTTTGTATGGAGCTAAAGCATGGATGGCGTAGAGGTTTACATGATCACAGTGTGCGTTTTGTGTTTAGTGATACAAGACAAAAATTATTGTCAGCCAGTGATATTGTATTGAGGCTGGATGTTCCATGAGGTCGTTATTTTAAATATCTAATAATAATAACTAGCGGTCGCCTAGTGGTCGAAATTCGACCAGAATTCCTAAGCTTGCTACTTTATTTTCTGTTTTTCTCTATTACATATAAGTAAGGTATAGGTAACTATAGTTGCAAAGAATTGTACGACGTCAGACAAACAATATCGAAATACTACGAACGCGATTCGACTGCGTGTGTCAAATGCATGGTTGTCTGCGTGTAGTGTTTTTTCATTAATTTAATGTAGTTTTAATACATATTTTATAAAAATATTAGGATTCGCCCCTCCTTCTCCATATAAACTTTAATTGCACCAAATTTCATACTCCTCCGACCGCGCAATTTTCGTAAAAAGGCGTACAAAGTTTTTGCTTCACGTATTAATATGTAGATAACCATTTATTTCGCGTGGCATAGACGCATAGATACCTTATGGAGTAACATCAAAGGTAAACTCTTATGAATGTCGTTATGTAAATTTATTTAAAGATTATTTTTACTTAAGTATTATTTAATTAAAAGCCTGTTTTCGTTCTTTTGAAGTATATTTTATTTTTAATGTTGCGAAAGATACTTAATTTTTGTTTCACTGTATTATTTTTATTTTACTTTATATTTTGACCGCGGCTTCGCTTGCGTAATTATTCTATTCTATTCTATCACATACACTCAACACCATCTAGCCCAAGCTAAGCAGAGCTTGTACTATGGGTACTAGACAATGGATAAACATAATTATATAGGTACCTTTTTGTTTTGTAAATACATACATATTATACATAGAAACACCCAGACCAAGACAAACATCCATGTTCATGCACACAAATGTTTGACTTCTGCGGTTAATTTTATTAATTTAATTTGGTTAATTTTATAACAGTACTTTTTTCTAGATGAAAGGTACCCTATATCCTTTTCTATTCCCCTGTCAACATGTAAGCGAAATTTCATGATGAACGGTCGAGTAGTTAAGCATGAAAGCGTAACAAACAAACTCACATTTTCATCTATACCTAATATTATAAAGCTAAAGAGTTTGTTAGTTTGGTTGAACGCGCTAATCTCAGGAACTACTGGTTCGAATTGAAAAATTTGAGTTGAATAGCCCATTTATCGAGGAAGGCTATAAGCTATATAACATCACGCTACGACCAATAGGAGCGGAGCATCAATGAAAAATGTTGCAGAAAAGGGAAGTATTCTCTTATATGACGCGGACGAAGTTGCGTGGGCCAGCTAGTTTATAATAAAAGTTAGGATATAGGATTGTGACTACATAATATGTATGTAAAAGCAACAAAATCAATGAACCAAACCATATTCTTTTATTGTATTACGAGATGACGGTACCCACACTTTATATTAAATTCCAATCGTTGGATAGAAAGCGATATATAATAGAAATAATAAAATATCTTCACAAACGTTTGGTATCCCTATTCCCCTTTTTTTACTTAACGATTGTATTGGTACTGGGAACGAGAAATTCTTTCAAAGGATGCGTTAACGATGAATATTGACGCCTGCATTTGTAGGAGTTGGCAGGGATAGTAACTTTTTAGATATATGCATAGTAGTCTAGTTGGATACCACTGAAGTGCCTCGCACGGTCTTGAGTTCGATCTAAAGGAACACAACTCTGATTTTTCAAATTTATATGCGTACCGGCCTGTCAGGCGGACGATGGTTATTTAGAATGGCACAGATCATTTATATAGTTATTCAGATTTTGAGAGTACCGGAGGCCCAATCACCCCCTTACCCCCTTCCCGCTCCTTCTCCTTCCCACTTCCTTTCCTAAAGGATCGGCAACGCGCTAGTGATGCCTCTGGTGTTACAGGCGTCCATAGGCTACGGTGACCACTTACCATCCGGTGGGCCGTATGCTTGTTTGCCACCTTAGTTGTATAAAAAAAAAAAAAAAAATTCATTAATTTAACAATGTGCAGGTACTTCGAAATAACTCTATTAGTTTATCTGTGACTATCGCTGCTGAAGAGCGTTTGCTATTTATAGGACGTCTTTTTCAAAACGTCGGAAAAGGAGTTCCTATTAATAGGTTTAAAATAAATAAATAGTCAAACATTTCAATTCAAAGAAACCGCTATATTATCTGTATAAAATAGTTTAAATTCAAATCACTTAAACTTACCCGATTCGAAGATCGAACTTGAGAACTCACGATGGACCGCAAACGAAACCATAATCATCAACTAATCAACATAGCTTTTAAAATGCTACAATTATTTTGCACTGGTATTAACTGTATACATAGACTAGTATTTCGCGTGGTTGCGCGGGCCGCAAGCGAGGGGGAAGAAAATAATAATCAAAAAACGAATTTTAGATTCTAATTCAGGGACCTTGAAAACCCCCGAAACCAAAAATTAGGTGACATTGAAAATGACGTTGTGACCTTGAAAATCACCTTTTCTGGAAAGATTCTATGACATTTTTTCAAACACACCCCGCCTATTTCGTTTCGATTCGGAGATATTAGAGGTCAAAGTTTGTATGGCGACCATGTTTTTTGTATGGAAGCCATGTTTTTTTTCGCCCCCCCTAATAGTTGCCAGGGTTTTAGGAAGACTTTGTTCGAGAACGACTCCCGTAGATATCATCGTTTCCGAGATCCGTTGGGGTACCACCACCAAGAGCTGACCTTCCGAAAGTCAGGCATTTTTCCCGGGCCTTCTGAACGATTCTCAATACGACGCTATATTTACTTTTTTCCTACGATTCCCTCTTGTATAACTTCTATGTCGCTAAGTGAGTCAGTGAGTGGTAATTTAAGTTTATATATGTATAATAGTAAAACAGTAATAATACATAAGTATATTGCATACACATTACTGGTAAAAGCCACAATACAGCTGCCCCGCCATTGGCACGCCGTGACCCGGATACATCGGATTGTAACCACACATAGCAAGATACCGGTATATATCGAACTGGTTTTTGCCTGCGGCTTCGCTCGCGTTATAGTAGGCTAGGTAAGGTAAGGCTTTTTTATACAACTAAGGTGGCAAACAAGCATACGGCCCACCTGATGGTAAGTGGTCACCGTAGCCTATGGACACCTGCAACACCAGAGGCGTGACTTGCGCGTTACCGACCTTTTAGGAAAGGAAGAACAGAAAAAGGAAGTGGGAAGGAGCGGGAAGGGGGAAAGAGGTTGATTGGGCCTCCGGCAATCTCACTCACCGAACGAAACACAACAGTAGGAATACTGCTATTTCACGTCGATGTTCTGTGAGAGTGTAGTCCATCCCCGGTCGAGCCGGGCCCCATTCATGCTGAAATCAGCGAGGCTAGTAACATTCCATTCTTTTATATCAAACTAGATGTTCCCGCGGTTTTACCCGCGTTCATCGTTACTGCGCCGCCCCCGTGGGTCGTAGCGTGATGTTATATAGCCTATAGCTTTCGTCGATAAATAGGCTATCCAACAGTAAAAGAATTTTTCAAATCGAACCAGTAGTTCCTGAGATTAGTGCGTTCAAACAAACAAACTCTTCATTAATGAAATTACATTAATGAAAAATGTTGCAAGAACTGAGAAAATTTTCTTATGTGAAGCAGACGAACTTGCGTGGGTCAGCTAGTACAGTTATAAAGTATAAGCTTTTGTAAGATTTTTTATCAAGAAAATTTCTTTCAGGACATTGAAAAAGTTTTCTTCATTACTTGTCACTTTAAGAGTTCCTTAGCCTTATTTTCAACGAAGTGTTCGGTCGCCATTGTGCTTAGGCAATGGACTAAACTATTATATAAAGTGACTACAAATTGTGTGAAACATTTTATGCTAGAATATTATAAATGCGAATGTGAGTTTGTTTGTTACGTTTTCACGCCTTAACTACTCTACTGATCATCATGAAATTTTGCATACACGTAGTCAAGTATACAGAAAGGTATGTATGTGTGTAATGGGTAATTTATCCAAAAAAAAATATTTTTACTAGTCTAACCTGACCTACATTTACGCGAGCAAAGCTACGGGCAAAATCTATCTATACTAATATTATAAAGCTGAAGAGTTTGTTTGTTTGTTTGAACGCGCTAATCTCAGGAACTACAGGTTCGATTTGCAAAAATCCTTTAGTGTTGGATAGCCTATTTATCGAGGAAGGCTTTATAACATCACGCTACGATCCACGGGGGCGGCGCAGTAACGATGAACGCGGGTGAAACCACGGGAACATCTAGTATAGTATAGAATAGGTGAAAACACGTAAACAAAAGCGCTAACTTTCCACACGAGAATGTCCGAACTTTAATATGAAACACTTACCCGGACCTTACAATATAACTCTTATTTAACGATATTAGATTGCAGTCCGTTCCCCTGTCACGATTCGTCCGGATAATTCAATAACCGGCCCGGACAGCTGTCCGCCGCGGTCCGGTTCTAGTAATCTAGTTATTTAGTCGGGAATTATTTTAGCTACATACTACGTATGACTGCTACTGTAGTTTTTTAGGCATGAGCTACAAGTGACGTAACTGTTTAGAGGCATGTTGCGCGGGTTCGATTCCCGCACAAGTCAAACATTTGTGTGTATGAACATGGATGTTTTTCTTGGTCTGGGTGTTTCTACATATGTATAACATGTAAGTAATTACAAAAAGAAATATATGTTTGTTTATCCAATGTCTAGTACCCATAGTACAAACTCTGCTTAGTTTGGGCTAAATGGTGTTGTGTGTATGTGGTAGAATATTAGAATATATTATTAGGTAGTAAGCCCAAGACCGGTCTGTGTGGAAAACCTTGGGGGAGGCCTATGTCCAGCAGTGGACGTCTTTTGGCTGACATGATGATGATGAAGCCCAATCGCAAAATTATGATATACTAGATTTTATCAGTACTTTTCTATCTTAGTTCTTTTTACTGGATGAAAAGTAACCTATGTCCTTTTCTGTTCACCTGACAACGTGTGTGCGAACTGATGACTGGCCCAGTAGTTAAGGTGTGAAAACGTAACAAACAAACTTACATACACATTTATAATACTAGGTCGGATGTACTCTATTATCTGAATCGCTCGCGCGAGCTGGCATCGCTTGACGATCGACTGTAACTATACACAATAGTTACACAGAATAGGTACACAGAATCGTTATTATGATAGTATTAGTTATTAAACAATTATGCCCCTTATTTGTATTTCTATCTATATCTATACTAATATTATAAAGCTGAAGAGTTTGTTTGTTTGTTTGTTTGTTTGAACGCGCTAATCTGAGGAACTACTGGTTCGAATTGAAAAATTCTTTTAGTGTTGGATAGCCTATTTATCGAGGAAGGCTATAGGTTATATAATATCACGCTACGACCCACGGGGGCCGTGCAGTAACTATAAACGCGGGTGAAACCGCGGGCACATCTAGTTAATCTATACTAATATTATAAAGCTGAAGAGTTTGAAAGAAAGAAAGAAAATACATTTATTTTGACAGAAAAACACACAACACATACTGCAGACAGCGTAAACGTAGTAGGTATACAGTTAGACAGGAAAAGACAATGGGACACTAGGACAAAAGCAAAAGACAATTTAAAATACATAATATCATAAATTGATGGCATCATTACTTAAAATAAATATTACATAATATGTATAACTGAAAGCAAAAAATAAAAATAAAAATATAAACACAAATAGGAGATTAAAAAAAACAAATATGCAAATAAACAAAAAAAAATAAAAATATTAAACCCTTGGCTCCATCCATTAAATAAATAGGTATATAACCTAGCGTAAGCAGTGTGCGTCGCAGTATCTGTCAAAAAAAGATGTCGCTCAGCCCGAAGCTGTATCCGCATTTATAAGCGAAACAGCGCTGATTTTCAGCAACACCTTGGTGACCGATATATTATAGTGCGTTTAAGTGTGTCCTGGAGCAAATAAACAATTTTTTGTACAGCGTTTTGAAGCCAGAGAAGTGTGTCAGGATCGTAGCAAATGGAAATCCGTAGTCTCTGCCTACCCCTCTGGGAAACAGGCGTGAATCTATGTTTTTTAAAAGAATTTAAGACATCTTATAGATAATCAAGTTAAAATTATATGTGTGTTTAGCATAAATAAATTATTAAAAAAATAAAAATAAAAAATACTTCAATATCATAATTATTTAAGTAGGTATATTAAACTACTAATTATTTTAAAAGGCAGGCTATTTAAGTCGATTTTTGTGCATTTAATAGATATCTTTTTTGTTTGTTTGTTTGAACGCGCTAATCTGAGGAACTACTGGTTCGAATTGAAAAATTATTTTAGTGTTAGGTAGCCCATTTATTGAGGAAGGCTATAGGCTATATAACATCACGCTACGACCAATAGGAGCGGTGCAGCAATGAAAAATGTTGCGAAAACGGGAAAAATGCTCGTATATGAAGTAGACGAACTTGCGCGGGACAGCTAGTTATTTATATATCGTATGCCTACCATCGTCCGTGTAGTGCTGCAGGGTGCCAGCTGACAACCAGCACTGGATCTTTGAAGCCTAGCACATGCTGAGCTGCTAACCTTTCTAGCAACCTCGATGGCGTAATGGTTTGTGTAACCGACTGCCACGCCTGAGGTCGCGGGTTCGATTCCCGCACAAGTTAAACATTTGTGTGCATGAACATGGATGTTTGTCTTGGTCTGGGTGTTTCTATGTATAATATGTACGTATTCACAAAAAAAAAGTATATATGTATGTTTATCGATTGTCTAGAACCCATAGTACAAGCTCTGCTTAGTTTGGGCTAGATGGTGTTGTGTGTATGTGATAGAAAATTATATTATATTATATTATTATTATATTAATACATGTTTGCTGAATAAATGATTTTTCTTTCTTCTATTATTTAATCGTTAAGACTAGTAATTGTCACTTCATTTATTTTTCTGTTAAAAATACACGTACGTTTTTCAAAGATAATAGAATAAATAACTATCCTATATTGAATTAGATCCCACAACACTTAGCGCGTTGCCGACTGCTTGCGCACAACGCCATCGATGTAACCGGCCCAATTACACAAATATAAGTTTTATTTTAAGCACAACTAGGTTTACGAGGCACACAACAAACATTTACTCCGTACGTTGTTTTTTTTTTATACAACTAAGGTGGCAAACAAGTATACGGCCCCATCTGATCGTAAGTGGTCAACGTAGCCTATGGACGCCTGCGACACCAGAGGCATCACTTGCGCGTTGCTGACCCTTTAGGAAAGGAAGTGGGAAGGAGAAGGAGCGAGAAGGGGGAAAGGGGGTGATTGGGCCTCCGGCACTCTCACTCACCGAATGAAACACAACAGTAGAAATACTGCTATTTCACGTCGATATTCTGTGAGAGTGTAGTCCTTCCCCGGTCGAGCCGGCCCATTCATGCTGAAATCAACGAGGCTATCCTGTATGGAATAACACTCAGCACGTTGCCGACTGCTTGCGCACAACGCCATCCGTGTAACCGGCCCAATTACACAAATATAAGTTTCATTTTAAGCACAACTAGGTTTATACGAGGCACACAACAAACATTTACTCCGTACGTTGTAGGATTAATTTCCTCCAACAAGAACTATTAGTTCCCCAGTGCCTCGCCACTATTATTTCTTGGACTCTTTTCTGTGCAACGGACAAAGACAGCGTGTTTTATTACATTTGTTGTTTAAGACTGGTCCAGTTAACAGATTGAAGGGATTACTACAGTTCCGATGTTAGTTTACTAGTTTTCTTGAACTACTACTACTGCAAATAATTATCTATACTTGATATGGTGTTTAGCAAGAAAGGGTCGGCAAAGGTGTAGGTAGCGTTGCCAGGTGTCCGAATAAAGCCATCCGGCTATATCCGGATCCGGAGAGTCAGGCCTTTTGGTTGCGTGTCCAGCCGGCGGTTCTTACTTACGTAGGTAACGTAGCAATCAGCGTTACAATTTTTACGCTGGTTTAAATTTGAATTAATTCCTTATAAAATAAAAGAAAGACTGTTTATAGTTTTTTTTTATTTTTTTATTTTGCTCGTCAAAATGACCACACTCCACCTGATGGTAAGCAGTCGTGTGGTCTAAGAGCAGTGATCTCCACACCGTCCCCACATTAGCCGAGGCGATGTTGAGGTCTCTACTTTAACGGCCTGAGAAGATGCTTTTAGAGGATAACCTGTATGTTCTTTGTGTCCGTTGTTTGGATGTGTGTAAAGTCCTCCGTGATACAGGAATTATTCCTAGAGCGGAAGGCATCTTTTGCGAAAAAATGTCATTCAGTTTCGTAAACTAAACTTTGACCATTCACTTGCTCGCGTGGATTTAGATTTTGAAAATCAATTTCTATTTCAGGGGGACAGTACTTTTTTCAAGATGAAAGATACCTTATGTACCCCTGTTAACGTGTATACAACATTTTATAGTGATTGGTGGTGTAGTTAAGGCATGAAAGCGTAACAAATAAACAAACTCACTTTCATATTTATAATATTATATAGACGTTCCTGCGGTTTCACCCGCGTTTCTCGTTACTGCGCCACCCCCGTGGGTCGTAGCGTGATGTTATATAGCCTATAGCCTTTCTCAATAAAAAGGCTATCCAACACTAAAATAATTTTTCAAATCGAACCAGTAGTTTCTGAGATTAACGCGTTCAAACAAACAAACAAACTCTTTAGCTTTATAATATTAGTATGCCAGCCCTTTACTTGTATGCCAGCTTACATTTTTTTATAAAAATACTATAAATGTAGAAGATCTTTGCTTGTAAACATTTAACTGATTGCCTATGGAGATAAATAAATATGTCTTTGTACTTTCTCAATATTAACAAGAGGTAAGAAATAAGCCATACATAAATAATTATATTGTGGTCGATGTCACGAGTTCCAGTCCGATTTTCAGTATACTGTAATATCTTAAATCAATTTGATGTATTCCATTTTAATTGTAACGTCATTATAAATATTAATATTAACAAAATCCATTAATAAATGTCATCGTGGGAAGTGATGTAATTTGCGAAATTGAATCATATTAAAATGATGACGTCACATCCGCGTGGCTTTCCACCACTTCCCACGGCGGCAGGGTATGTGCCGTGTTCAATTATCATTTAATTAATATTCGTTTCATTCGCACACGTACTCCATACCTATACCTATGGTCTCACGCATATATTCCCCAAAGGGGTTGGCAGGGAGGTATAACACATTTTATAACATAGGTTATGTGATAGAATTATGAGCGCGTCTCGCCGTTAAACAATTACGTTTGGTGAGCATAATACTGTAATAGATCTAAGTTACCATTGTAAAGGAAATAAATAATAAAAATCTTAATCCTAACTAATATTATAAAAGCGAAAATGAGTTTGTTTGTTTGTTACCTTTTCACACCTAAACCACTGAACCGATCATCCTGAAATTTTGCATATACGTTGACAGGTGTACAGAAACGGACAAAGGCTACCTTTCATCCCGAAAAAAATTGCTGTTCCCGAGGAAAATAATAATAACGTTCTTATGATAATAGATGGCGCCACGCGTCTTTCGAATCATGATTGAATTATATTAGGTATTACAAGCAGAGTACAACTCGAATTGATTGTCAAATTATAAATTAACGCGAGCGAAGCCACGGGCAAAAGCTAGTAGTCTATAATTGTCTAAGGGGTCCAATTCTTAAGCGGCGGCTTGCGATCGAGAGGTCCCGGGTTCGAATCCCACCTATTGAACTACTGACGTGAACCCACTGCTAACACAAGCACTCTAGCTTAGCTAGGCTTAGCGTTGAGTTCACCAATGTGGGGCTTTCTTAAGTATTCTTGTATGGGTGTCCAAATAAAATGATTTATGGCAGATACGGATATATATTTACTGGTACCAGAAACAAATATAATGTAAATACATATCGAGCTACGACCTAAGTGAGTGGTTGCGGGGAGACGACTGCTGTGCAGCGCTCATACAATCACGCACCTTTATTCAGGGTGTCCCAGAAGTCGAAGTCACCCCGAAATCAGGTAATAAGCTAAGTTATAATAGCTATCAGAAAAATATAAAAAAACATCTAAGTAAAGTGTTTTAAAAATTAAAAGCATTTAAAAAAAAATACAAAAAATCTGCACTCTGTGGCGGTCTTTTCACTCCTGTTACTACAGTTATTTACGTTTTGAATTATTATTTTTTGTTATGTAATCTCGAATAATGCTTTTTTTAGCTCTCCATTTTTCCGATTATTCGAGATTACATAACAAACATAACCTCCATGGTGCTGATCGGTCGGGAATCAAACCCGAAATATACGTTAAGAAACACAGCACAGTCGTTTTTTCTTGTTAGAAATTAGGCGTAAAAATTGATGCTGATTGTTGCGTTACAATTTTTACGCCGGTTTGAATTAAATTAAATTCCTAAAAGAAAACTTGTTTACTAAGTATAAATCCAATTGTCATTTTTCATTGAAAATAATATAAATTTAACTCATACCCGGGTATAATATATATATAAAAGAAAATACCTTAAGATATTACCGCATTTCGAATATAAGCCCCGGATAATCCGGATCGCGGCGGCGAATAGGAATAGCACTGATTACTTGTGTTTGTATAGACACTGCTTCTTATAAAGAAGGTTTTCAGTACAGAGAGGGGAGGGGGAAAAGGGGAGGCGGTCAAGGGTATCGTGTTACTTCTAGCGTAAAAGAAAGATGGAATTTATTTATTGTTATGTTATTATAAGAATATATTTATAGCTTTTCACATTATAGGTAAGTGAGAACGCGAGATTGTTTGAATTAACGGATGACACTGTAGTTTTAATGGTCATCATACTACTCGTAGTGGGCTGTGTTGAAGATTCGAATCCAATAAGGGACAAAAATTGTATGATCCATAATAATTGTTGTACCGAGAGTTTTTCTTACAATGTGAAACTAAACTAATATTTCATTTGAAACTTTAAACATACATTAGAGTTTCAGTAAAAAAGTACCGCATACATATGAATGCATTTTTAATTGTTCACTCAAACATGTTGTTGCAGTACATATTTACTTAATGCTTTGTGTAAGACAAAGATTGTATTGTGAGAATTGTTAGAAAAACCATCTCCCCCACTAGGAATGATTCCTGAGTCGCGTCGGACATTGCAAACATTCAAACAACGGACACATAGAACATCTAGACTCAGAACAACCATTTATGGATCACACAAATATTTGTCCTGTATGGGATTCGAACCCACAACACTCGGAGCGGTGGCACTGACGAGGCAATCATTTAAGCCACTACGCATCTCTGAACAGAGATCTCCGTTCCCCACCTCTCTTAAATTTCCATCGTAAATATATGACTAGCAGCATTAATCAGGCTTCAATATACCAAGGAGTCAATCACTCAGCTTACAGACTTACATAAGCAGCTATTAACAGAATTAATTTCGCTCATAATTAAATGTTAACCGACAAATCCCGATTTCCATTTACGCGCGCCTATCAAGGAGTTAGGGTACTTCACAAATTAATTATATAATAACTCGCAATATTACAAGCTTAATTAATTAATTTAGGTAGTGAGTCTGTTGATTTACCGGTGTAAGCGCGGTGCTTCCGGAAGTATCAATCCTGAAGTCTCGGCTTCGATTGTCATGTTATGAACGTAGGTTTATATTGAAACTAAACTACTTGCGCGGATTTTATAGCGATATATAAAAATAAATAGTTTTAAAGTATAAGTAAACGGCTTAAATTTACACCGTGTTGGCTTCCTTTTCTGCAGCCATGGCCAAGTAGAGAAGAAGATTGTTATCGTCTTAATATATTTAAGTGCAGCGTATTTTTATTATATTCGGGTTGTTTTAAATGACTAGGTAGGTACTTAACAATAAGTAGCCCTAGATTGAGCAATATTACAAGTTCAAAAAGGTTAGTATATCCTTCTTAGTATTATAAAATTAGAATGTGTTTAATGGTAAAACATAACCTTTTAATATCAAAAAGTGTTCAAAATTGTATTAAACTAAATTATTAATTAATTAATACTGCGGATCACCAGATATCTTAATAACTTTGTAGATAATTTTTCTGATCGCAAACACGCCTCTCCTCGCCTCTTTTTACAGGAGACATGAACATGGCTGGTTGAATATAGATGTTGAATACAGAGGTATTCGAACCCAAGACTACATGACTGGCGAGTAGAGACCCGCCAGCTATGTAGTCCTGGGTTCGATTTATGCATTAGATAGTGCTATTCGTTAAGATTGCGCCGAGCGAAATGTGCCAAAACAGGCGGTCACAGTTAAGTGAATAAAATCAATACTTTTTATTCAATACAAATATAAAATATACATTTAACATAACAATGAATGTGTTTACAATTATTCCGTGTAGAAAACTTAAAATAATTTATATTTTCGCTTACCAAATTATGTAAATTTTCGCTTACCAAAAATGCAAAGACGTAAGCTCGTGTTACATGATTTTTAGATTATAACAATAGAAATCTATCCTATTTTACAACTTAGACGAAACATAAATAGTTATATTACAATTTGTTTGTCCCAAATATTTAAGTTATCGGTTGACAATAAAGATACATAATATTTAAAAAAAAAGCACTTCAGGTCCGCCATACAATTTTACTATCGCGGCCGCGCGCCGATTTGAATATGCACCGCATAAGCTCTGTCATTATCTGTCTTACGCTCTGCGCAGTCTTAAATATAGTCTCGCCTCTTTCTGATAAGTTATAAAATTTGCTGGCACATTTCTTTATAAAGCCCAAATTGTAACTATATCCTACTTTTCAATTTACATCACCATTGTTCCGTATTCCCATTATAGTTTCTTAGCAGTTAAAACTTTAATTAGGTGATTCGGCGCCGTATCGTCCCCGTTCCGGTACATTGAACACGTCGCCGGCACCGGCACGACGGATCCGGCGCCTGTTTCACGATCTCTATTAAGATACTGAGAACTCTTGCTAAATATAACCCAGTTAATAATGCTGTAGATTTCATCATATGGCAGAAATTATATTGTATAATTTTTAGCTTCAATAATAAATCTTCAGTTTCATTTACTCGTAGAGTATCTTTAAGTATTCTGGGCAATGGTATCGTCGAGTTTATTTGTCCGAATGAGAAATAGAGTTATTTGGTAAATAATTTTTTAGGTCACACATTTGGTAAATATTTTTTCAGGTTCCGCGTAGAATGGAGTTAGGATATTGCCGTGTGCCAGACATATTTACAGACTATGTGCTATAAGATCTATGACTGGAAGAATGTGATTAAAGTAAATTAATCGTATGTTAATACCTTAGTAGGTGAAAAGTTGTAATCTTTGTTTACACTAGAAAGCAGACGAAATTCTGTAAACTTACAAATGTGAAAGATTATAAATTTTAGATAATTACTCAATCACGGGTAAACGGTTAAACAGATTTAGACCATATCCAGAAATAATACAAAAGGAATTGTTATATTTCAGTATACGTTACCAAGGGGTATACGCGGGCAAAGCCACAAGCAGAAACCAGTTTATGTATGTAGTAATATTTTTCATTCTACAGCGGTATACACAAACACCAAACAAACAAAAAACATCAAAAATATTCGACATACCAAGTTGTAACTGTTCCCTTACAATAACAGGAAGATTTGAGCCCACAATATACAGATATATTTTTTGAAAAGCATAACATCGCGCCCCAAATATAAACTATCACAACATCAGCCGTAATCCTGGCAAGGACTTTGTGAAAATCCCGAAACTTGGAGTACGCATTCAACAATGAGATAAGGTATTTAGGGGTGCGAATTTTAGCCGTATCACCCCTACCCCGAATCCTCTCATATTTATATTTGAGGGTGAATGGTAGCGTAAAAGTGCTAAAGTTATAAGATAGACGGTTAGGGGTGCCGCAGGGTACGACACTGGTGCCATACATAGCGTGCTTTCGGTAAAGCTTTAGACTGGATGCATGTCAGGCATGCGTTTGATAAGGAGCGAAGCGTGTCGCTGAAATTTGATAGGATAAATAATGTTAATAAAACAAAACTTGTAGTCAAGGGATTTCGGTTGTTTGAAACTTCTTTTTGTTTTGGTGTGTGTTTACTGATGTAGGTGAATAATCTTGTATATCCTTACAGCTTTGGTGCGAAGATTTTGCTCCCAAAAGCCTACTGTTTCTTTATTATATTGCCATATACTGAAAATTATATATATTATTATAATAATATCAGCCTTGTAAATAAGTTGTACTTCTGCAGAGCAGGGGCCTCTCTTCAGATTTTGAGAAGGGTCCATGCTCCACCTAATTGCGCCATGAGGGTTGGTAGAATACACAACTCTTCGAAAACATTATGAAGAACTCCCAGACATGAAAGATTTGTTATGCTGTTTTAATCGTTAAAGCGAGCTATAATTAACTATTTACTTCGCATATAATAAAATTTATCATGTAAAGTTTTCTCTCGTAATCAATAATCCAATTTTAGATTTTAGTATAGATCTGCTGATATCTATAAACTTGTATTAGTAATTTTAGGGAGGTCATTTTTGAACAAATTATATATAATTAGATGACAAAATAAATTTAAATTTCTGAATTTTACAGGATTGCTCATGAATACTTGATATAACATGGCTTCATATTATTATTATCAAGCTTGATATTACGGTAATTTAGAATCCTTAAAATCTAAAGATGCGACATTAACCTATAGAATCGCAGCGGCACACCGGCAGCTAGACACAAAAGGTTATTAATTATTATATCTGGTATTATAAGATTTGACAGATTAAGCTAAGAGTAAGACTTTTAACCTTCCAATTGCAAGTTCTATATTGTCAGTCATTTATATATCACTAGATTTTGCCCTCGGCTTCGCCCGCGTAAATGTTGGTTAGGTTAGATTAGATTAGTTACAGTCGTTTTTTCTGAATAAAAGGTACTCTATGTCCTTTTATGTTTTCCTGACAATGTTTATGCCAAATTTAATTATGATCAGTCGAGTAGTTAAGGCGTGAAGTGTAACAAACAAACAAATAAACAATTTCACATTCGTATTACTAATTTCAACACCATTGCAGTTAACACTCTAAAGCGTTCTACACTTTGTTAATATTCCCCGAAAACCTTGAATCTAGAAAACTCACTAGTACAATATTGTTAAAACTTGTTAGCAACAGCCCTGAGAGTAATCTCGCAGTGAACATTGGCTGCACAATAAAGCTAATCCTGCATTGTACAAACATTCTACTGAGCTTCTAATGTAGCCACTACCGTTTCATTTTCATACCGACGCGATAACACAACCTTTGTAGATTACGCTACAATAAAGTGTACGTTAAATGCTTAAATGAAAGATATCGTCGAAATTACATTTAAGTGATTTTTCATCTTGTTTTTACAGCTTTTGTGGTTTTATAGTTGCATGCATTTAAGGGACACAAAGAACATCTAGACATCGAACAATTATTATTATTGGATCACACAAATAATTAAGTTGTAATAGTTAGGTTTTTCTAAAGAGAAATAATTAGATTACTAAGTTGTAATGTTTATTTTTACAATGGTCTTATTTCTAGAAATAAACCAGACCCCATGGAGTCGACACCAATGGTTACAATGTGTATCTAGCAATAATTATTATATCTGTAGCTTCATATTGAAGTTTAATATTGTAGGTATATTTAGCAAAATATTGCTTCTACGAACCCTAGCGGTTCTAGCTAAACAAGTTCGAGCAATTTGCCGAAATTGGATTCTAAAATGACCTAAACTCGGGCTAGCGGCTCTTAGGCGCATGTGAAACGTCGCCGGCAAGCTGATTGGCGTGTAATGGAACATTGGGCCGGCAAATATCAGCCCGGTATATACACTTAACTTTACTGAAATGGTTTTGAAACATTGTATTATATTGGTATTTGTTGTTCTATTTTCTCTCTCTGAATGTTAACTAACGTCAAATTGTTTCATGTTTTGGGTCTGGATTTTAACTAACACCATATTCCTATATATTAAGGCCGTATATATTTATTAAAATACAAAATTTTGCCCGTGGCCTCACTCACGTAAATCTAGGTAGGTTTGATTAGTAATAGTACTTTTTTAGGATGGAATGTAGCGTATGTCTTTTTCGGTTACCCCGGCAACGTGTATGTGAAATTTCACGATGATTGGTCATATAGTTACGGCGTGAAAGCGTAACAAACAAACTCACATTCGCATTTATAATATTACTAGCTTTTGCCCGCGGCTTCGCTCGCGTTAATTTAGAATTTTACATTCAATTCGGGTTGTACTCTACTTGTATAATAATATAATTCAATCATGATTCGAAAGACACGTGGCGCCATCTATTATCATAAGAACGTTATTATTGTTTTCCACGGGAACAGTAATTTTTTCGGGATGAAAGGTAGCTTATGTCCATTTCTGTACACCTGACAACGTATATGCAAAATTTCAAGATGATCGGTTTAGTGGTTTACGCGTGAAAAGGTAACAAACAAACAAACTCATTTTCGGTTTTATAATATTAGTTAGGATAGTTAGGATTATAATATTTGTATTTTATCTATTTGTGCTACAATCGCTATGTATTATTCTTGTTTGTTCTCTAATAAAGCTAATATGTTATTGTGTCAACTATACCTCGCGCGGTCGACTATAGGTTTTAATAAATAAATCCGAAAATCAATCTCCATGTTGCCGTCCACTGTCAATAATTGCTATAGGTAATTTGTGCTACAATTTGGTCCATGTGCCCCGAGAATACTACATATTTTCAGTTTAAGGACTGATTTGAATTAGATTGCCTCATTGGCGCAGCGATAGTTATATAGTAGTTTCGATTTCTGGATCAGTCATGGTGTCATTGGAAATATCTACCAAGAAATTCGTCGTAGCAACACGGAATGGCAACGTGTTCGGTAGACGCCTATAGACTCACTTCTTCTTGACGAAGTGTGTGTGTGTAATATATAGGTAATCTGCCTATCTCTTCCTTGATATAGGCATGAGTTTACGTCTATATATATATAACTGGGTGTGCCCGCGGTTTCACCCGCGTTTATGATTACTGCGCCGCCCTCGTGGGTCGTAGCGTGATGTTATATAGACTATAGTCTGCCTCGATAAATAGGCTATCCAACACTAAAAGAATTTTTCAAATCGAACCAGTAGTTCCTGTGATTAGCGCGTTCAAACAAACAAACAAACTCTTCAGCTTTATAATATTAGTATAGATTAATTAGCTTCAATAACTGCAGCCATTCTCACTCAAAATTAATGCCTTCCGTACTCTAACCGTGAACTTTTAATATCTCCGAATATCCAAAGTCGTGTCAATAACACTTGTTCGTATCGTAAAGCGCAGGAACACCGCCGGCCTCCCAATCAGCACATAACAACGTATTCGTTCACGCGGCGTCCGGTCAATTCACATGTGTATGTACCATGAGTTTGAGGTATTTGAGGATAGTCTTAAAATAACGAAGAACTTCCCTCGATTTGTTTTTTTTTTATACTACTTAGGTGGCAAACAAGCATCCGGCCCTCCTAATGGTAAGTGATCACCGTAGCCGACGCCTGCAATACCAGAGGCATCACTTGCACGTTGCCGATCCTTTAGGAAAGGAAGTGGGAAGGAGAAGGAGCGGGAAGGGGGAAAGAGGGTGATTGGGTCTCCGGCACTTTCACTCACCAAACGAAACAACACTAGGAATACTGGTATTTCACGTCGATATTCTGTGAGAGGGTAGTCCTTCCCCGGTCGAGCCGGCCCATTCATGCTGAAATCAGCGAGGCTCTACTACTCCATATTCATGGTCCTACGTCAGGGATTGAATGTGTAAGTCTATGTAAATAACATTGTTTAAATATTTCTTTCTTATCTGTAGATTTGTTAGACAAATTCGTTTGCAATTTGTCCTGTTAGTCTGCTCTTTAAACTTTTCTATGGTCACACTAAATTGTCGCGCCGTACCTGCAATTTGTCCGGTCCCCCAGGCCCGGTTCCGGCGCGGGACGGTTAATAACCATTTACCACAACCGGCCGCTCCTAACGGCTTTTTAGATTACTTTGTTTTGTTTATTTTTCGCCAACGCCAACTGGCAACTTCGTCGCGGTCATGTTTTGTTCCCCGGTAATTAGTTAGCGAGTTAATTACAATTAAATATTTAGCATGTCTTGACTTTCGATTACTTTATTGTGTATTGGGATTTCTATACTGGGTAACAGGGTAATTGAATAAAAATATTAGTTAGGATGATGATGATGAAAAGAAGACATGGGTAAAGTTTATTAGTATTTTTCATTGGCTTATGTTTAACTATCACCAGATATAGTAAAATATAACAGTCAAAAATAGTCAATGATCACCAAATAGCACAGCAAAATATATTTAAAGAGATCAAAATAAGTCGACGGAGCCCCTAAGTCGACGGGGCTCCTGTTTTTGGGTGGGTTTAAGAAGGAACCTAACATAACCTAACCCTTCCGAGACGGAATGCAGTGATTTGAGGCGTTTATCGTTATGATATATTTTAGTAATCAAATTTTTGGTGTTACTATTTACACGACGTGATTGTGTATTAACTCAGAATCCCAAGCTGACACATGGTAATCATGGTTGGAATGTATGTACCACCCGCTTGAGATCCAATAATTACTTTACTTAAACCCCAAAAGAAACAAAATACAACAACACTTTATGATACATAATATGGTCTTCTGTTTACGCGAATGTTATTCATTGAAATTAAACTACTATATAGTATACCATATAGTATAAAAAAAAAAGTTTATTTCGGTATCTTATACTACTACAATTTATCTTACATAGGGGTCTCCTTTTAAGTATATTAAATACTTGTGCTAGGAGGCCCCGCTCTTCACAAATCATTCAAAAAGTGTATTTATTTTTTTACTTTTCTGTTTAAAATAAAGAAAGAAAAACATGAAATTTTGTGGCTGTGGCAGTATGGTGTTTGAGTAAGTCATGTGTTTGTGATATGTGTGTGTGTGTGTGTGCGAGGGTGTGCATGTGTATGCGTGTGTGTGTGTGTGGGTGTGTTTGTATATGGGTGTAGGTAAGGATGCTGTTATATAGTATATACTTCAAACTACTTCTTACATTCTGCGTAAGTAGGAACTCCAATAATTTTATTATTTTCGTTTCGTTACTCCGAAATGTATAGACTACCTACTATCTTAATCTCCCCATGACTATGGCTGCTAAAAGTGATTAAAACATCGTCGGGGATAGTTTTAAATACTAGGTTTAGTACTAATTTTTCGAAATAAACCGCTATAAAATCCGTATAAATTTATTATTTATTTATATATTTACATCAAATAGAACGACTTGCGCCAATTACACTATTTAATAATATAATATATAAATTTAAAATTTAGCATTCATGCATTCTGCTCACAGTACCTCATACATTCTAATAATAATACTTTCCATTCATCCGCAAAAATATCAACTTCTGGGTTAAAGTCCAAGAGAGCGTTAAGCTGCTTTAGTGTCCGAGGTATGGGTGAGTTACAGCGTGCCACAGTACGGCACGCTGGAACCGCCAGTAAATAATCGGTGCTTTCTACCACGAAAATAGTGAAATTGTTATTGATTAACCACACATTAACATAATGTGTAAATAATTACTGCCTACATCCAAAGCTTCCCCACATCAAATACTTTACACATATTCCCCGCAGAACAAGCACAATTTTTTACATTCATACCCCACAAAAGCGGGGGAAAACGTCACAAAAATTTGTTTGTTGTTTCCTCTGTGAAATTTCACAAATACCCACCACATAGGGGTGTGAGTGACGTATTTGTGCAACAATGTTGTTTTTTTATAACAGATATGCTTTTGATATTGTAAAATACGGTTTTTGAGGGAAATTCCTTGCGGATTGAAGCCACTAGTTGATTTCGTTTAGGTTGTTTGTCGATAGATGGCATTAGTTATAAGATTTAACGCTTGTAACTAACCTAAACGTATTTGCATTCAGGTTAGTTGTACCTAAGTGTTAAAATCTAGTCAGTAACTTTATATAAGACTAGCTGTGCCCGCGGTTTCACCCGTGTTTATGGTTACTCCGCCGCCCCCGTTGGTCGTGGCGTGATGTTATATAGCCTAACCTTCCTTGATAAATAGGCTATCCAACACTAAAATAATTTTTCAATTCGAACCAATAATTCCTGAGATTAGCGCGTTCCACCAAACAAACAAACTCTTCAGCTTTATAATATTAGCATAGATACTATTAACCTATTAAGGATTATGAGCATGGGATGCGACAAAATGCAACCATTGCACATATTCAAAAAGAATTTTAAGATAAAGGTCCCCACGAGGGACGAATGGAGACAAGGTTTACAATCCCCTGACAAGGGTTGTCTCAACTGGTTCACTGATGGTTCCAAAATGGAAACAGGATCGGGCGCTGGAATCTATGCCAACGACTGTAAGGTGAGCCAAAGAATGGGCAAATATGCATCTTCCAAGCGGAAACCTATGCTATAATTGCCTGTGCTCAGGAGAATATCAACAGTGGTGTCACTGACAGGACTGTGTATATTTTCAGTGACAGTCAAGCTGCTCTCAAGGCTCTGGACTCGTGTAGGGTGGACTCCAGACTGGTCCTGAACTGTGTTAAGCTTCTTAACAAACTAGGCAGGAAGAACACAGTCAGACTGGTGTGGGTTCCGGGGCATGCAGGGGTGCAGGGCAATGAGGAGGCTGATGAATTAGCCAGAAAGGGCTCGGAGCAGCTGTTTGTGGGCCCCGAGCCATTCGTGGGACTCTCTGAGAGCACCGTAATGCACTAAACCGTTGAATGCACACGGCAATGAAAAACACAGGCTAGAGTGGATGGCCCTTAGGGGTCAGGAACACTCCAAGAAGTACATTTCAAACGGAGCCACAGGCTTCACCTGGACGTTCTGCGGGTATAGCAAGAGCCAAATGCGCCTGCTCACAGGAGCGTTCACTGGCCATTTTGGCACCAACGACTATGAATGCGACGCGTTGGCTGGACTCAGGATGGGTCTGATGGGATTGGCATATCCAAACCCTGAAGACTTCAGGCTTCGCCCTCTGAATTGTACACTACGGCTAATGCAGTACATTCAAAAAGAGATAGCTAAGGGATGAATCTTGGGGCTGACACAAAAGATCCCACTGGGTCGAAGTGTCGCCGGTCTGTACTGCCTGGCCCCCTCACACAAGATAAGATAAGATCAACCTACTAAACTTTGACGTTCGTAAGTGTTGCTTTGTTACCTAAATGAACAAATTATTTGGGATTTGATTTATTTTAAGTACTAGAAACCTAGACTGCCTACAGTGCAGTCAAGGTAAGTTTAGTCAAGTAGTCAACGCGTCTGCTGTGCATAAGATCTCGGGTCGACCCTTGGATTAGGCAAAGTGTCATTTCGATTTTCTATACAGAAATTCTCAGTACCTACCAGCACGCACCTACTGTGATACTAAGAATTTATGTATAGTGTGTAAAACTGTGTCTGTTAAAAGTCATGAAGCTCATACGCAATTTTTTTTTAAATTTTCTTTTAATACAACTTAGGTGGCAAACAACCATACGGCCTATGGACACCGTAGCCCATGGACACCGTAGCCCATGGACGCCTGCAACACCAGAGGCATCACTTGCGCGTTGCCGACCCTTTAGGAAGGGAAGTGTGAAGGAGAAGGAGCGGGGAGGGGGAAAGAGGGTGATTGGGCCTCCGGCACTCTTACTCACCAAACGAAACACAACAGTAGGAATACTGGTATTTCACGTCGATATTCTGTGAGAGGGTAGTCCTTCCCCGGTCGAGCCGGCCCATTCATGCTGAAATCAGCGAGACTCTACTACTATAAATTATTACGTTATTACCCTATTACGTCAGACCTAATCTCATAGCTAGCAAAACTAAGGTGTAACACATCTCTGTCTACCCTTTAGACGTGAAGCGATGTTCATTCACTTTATCATAGCACATTCTTTTGCAAAAGACATTCTTAACACATAAAACCAAGCCTTGCCTCCCAAACATTCCCATCTTTGACACGTACATCATACACATTACGTCATACCGCACATGACACAAATATAAACGACATGTGTCGCATAAAAAGTACCTGTAGCAAATCTCCCACATATTATATGGGGGACATGATTTTCTTTGGAAATGTGCGCATCAAGTAAATGTCCGTTAAGCTTTCTAAGTAATGAACGCAGACATAAGTGTTACAACGCTCCGAGCGAATCTTGCTCGTAGAAAATAAGAGAGATTATAGGTCTAAGAGGCTATTAGCTGATAAACTAAACTGTATCGTGTCTACATTATGAAAACTTCTTTAGACGCGTTGAGCACTTCACAAAACAACACATGAACAAAAATCCTGGAACTCGCGTCATCGTTACGCTTCCACGCTTTATTTTTTTTTTTAAATAATAATAATAATTTAATTATTTATTTAATCTAAGAATTTATACTAAAATAAATAAATAATTCTTACATCTTTATATATATAAATCTTCTGTGCGTGTATTTGTAATCAAACTCCTCCTAAACGGCTGGACCGATTTTGATGAAATTTTTTGTGTGTGTTCAAGTAGATTCGAGAATGGTTTAAATTTAGACCTACAGGCGAACATTAGAAATATTAGTACTCTAGATCTAAAACTGCAGATTTAAAATCCAGAATCATTCTCAAGCCAGTGTTTTTGCGATTCTTTAAAATAGCACGAAATCTCTAACGAACGAGGTTAGTGTAAAAATCCAGGATTCAACCTCTTCGTCTTAAATGTAAAAGTAATGAAAAGAGATGACCCCTATATCTCGGGGGTCTTTTGACCCATAGGGCCCATATTCAAACTCGACCGACGTATAACCCCTAGGTATCTGCACACCAAGTTACAAGTCAATATTTTGCTATTTAAAATATATGTGACCTTGTGACCCCTATATCTCGGGGATCTTTTGACCACAGGGCCCATATTCAAACTCGACTGAGGTATGTCCCCAAGGTGTCTGCATACCAAGTTACAAGTTAATCGGTCCAGTGGTTCCAGAGTTGTGCCTGTCACTAACATCAATCTCTCACTAACAGACAGACCGTCACAAAGTGTTTTCATTAACCTCTTCGAAGAAGACTCGGAGGTTAATAAGCTAAAAATGCCTTTTTGATGCCATGTTGGCATTTCGCATGCATGTTGTGCGGGGTACAAAAAAGGATATCGGGTACCCAAAAAACCCCTTTTACCCAAAATATCTACTGTCATTGATCTAACCTAACCTACATTTACGCGAGCGAAGCTGCGGGCAAAATCTAGTAGAAAATAATATTAATAAATCTATATCCGTGTCTATTATCTTATCTTATGTGTCAGTCAGTGCAGACCGGCGACACTTCGACCCAGTGGGATCTTTTGTGTCGACACTCCCAATAACGACTGCCATAGATGTTCATGGCAGCCGGGACCAACGGCTTAACGTGCTCTCCGAGGCACGGAGCAGGCGATAATTGTCAATCAATACGCACATAATTTCGAAAAGTCATATAACTTGCGAAAGTCAGAGGTGCGCGACGTGGGTTCGAACCCGAGACCCTCTGCATCCGTGTCTATTAGAAATCTCCTACTACATTGTACAAAATATGTACCTACAGTTCGGACATATCGGGAGTAGGCAGGATTATTATGTTTTCCGCTTGGGAAACACTAACAACAGGGAGTCTATGAATGTGTTCTTCAGACTAAAATTGATGTTGCACTGTGTTATGTGGGCCTTTAAAATACAGCTGGCGATATTGAACACAGCTAGTGAAATGCTAGTAGGTATCTCTTACATCTTAGAAGATATGATTATGCATGACTAGATTTTACTCGCGGTTTCTCTCGTGTAAATGTAGGTTACGTTAGGTAAGTAGCAGTACTTTTTTCTGGATGAAAGGTACCCTATGTCCTTTTTAGTTCCTCTGACAAAGTGTATGCGAAATTTTATGATGATCGGTCGAGTAGTTAAGGCGTGAAAGCGTTACAAACAAACAAACTCACATTCACATTTATAATATTAGTTAGGATATTCAACAAAACATCCAAATTCACTAAAAAGCGTTTAGAAATAAATCTTATAAAATTAGGCGCGGCAATTCTATATTCGTCGTAAATTGCGTAATAAAATAAACAAAGAGTCCCCTTTAATGTGAAACGCCTTAAGGGCGGCTCAATCATGTTGCGGTATTAAGGAGCTTACACACAAAACTGTGTTCGCCGGGGTTCAAATCCTGGAAAGCCAAAGGAAGTGCAAGGCTTAGTACGAGTATAGGTTTGAGTGGCATAGCCGATGGCAACTGTTTGGTGACGGTGTGAAAGTGAAATCAATATAAGATTTTTGAAGTGAAAACTTCTTTAGCGGCGTTGTGCACTTTTTTTGTGATGGGTAAAAAATGTTAAACTCGCGTCAGGACACGTGACCTGATCGAAAATTCGAAAGACGGAGGGAGAATTGTCATTTTTGTGTACGATAGCGCAATATATGAATATTGTATTTTACCACATAAATGATAGTGCTTTTATACTGATAATTAAAGCAATTCCTGCAAAATTATTCCCTAACCATTCCAAAATATCAAAAATGCACAACGTTAATATTCAAGTTTTCACTTCTGCCGGCACTCCCGGAGTGCAACACATTGATTTTTTTTTATGGTGTAGGAGACAAACGAACAGACGGATTGCCTGATAGTAAGCGATTACCGCCGCCCATAGACATTCGCAACACCAGAGGAGTCACACGTGCGTTGCCGGTCTTTTCAATCCAAGAAGGGGGCAATATGCTAGTTACTCAATCTCGCGTAAACCGTTGTATAGATTTGCATGAAACTTAAAACACAGATAGACTATGTCCAGATGTTTTCAAGTAAAGCTTATATATACCTTCACGGCAATCTCGTAGTGTAAGCGTGTGACCAAAGTTTATTAATATGTACTGGTGGCACATGTGAAACGTGGCTTTTGTGGCGCAGGGCTGTCACTTTTAATTAATGTTTATTAAATACTAGTTTTTGCCCGCAGCTTCGCTCGCGTTAATTTAGAATTTGACAATCAATTCGGGTTGTACTCTGCTTGTAATAATATAATTCAATCATGATTCGAAAGAAACGTGGCGCCATCTATTATCATAAGAACGTTTTTGTTGTTTTCCTCGGGCACAGTAGTTTTTTTCGGCATGAAAGGTAGCCTATGTCCGTTTCTGTACACCTGACAACGTATATGCAAAATTTCAGGATGATCGGTTTAGTGGTTTAGGCGTGAAAAGGTAACAAACAAACAAACTCATTTTCGATTTTATAATATTAGTTAGGATGTATCTATGTATTCTCTTAAAAAATTTACGTATTTACATGATATTGTGAAAGCTTTCGTATTTTTAGAAATAAAGTATGTTTTCTTTCTTTTTCTTTCTTTCTTTCTGCAAAAAACGACTTCTTATAAGAAAACCGTAAACCTTATCTGATTTGTCTCCGGCACCGAACCACATCTTTCTCTCTTCTTGTGTGCCAGTAGTACTGGACCGGGTAAAACCGTCAAAGTACAAGCTCCCTTACGTAACCCGAGCCACCTTGTGTAACACGTAAACGCGTAATACGCGCTGTTACGGTAGATTACGAGGAGTAACGTAAATAAAAAAGTTTCGGCGATGACTGTAATTGCGGTAAAGGTGTGGCCGCTTTGCCAGCGTAATGTACAACAAAAAGTTTTAGGTACCTATAAATTAACTCTGCCTTTTATTTTCCACCATACTTTTACCCAAAATGGGATAGGTAGAGAGACATAATATATGTATAATATTACCATTTCGCTATCTATTAGCGAGGGTAATACCACAGCATAAAGACTATTAGACTGTGGTAATACCGTCTACCGGACACCGTTACAGATTTTAATAGAAAATCCAATCCAACAGCTTGTCTAACCTAGGTTAAACCTTAGATCTAACTACCAACGAAATAGTTCTTAAATACACTCTCTTCCTTCTACATAACGAATAGAACATTTAGCTCGACAAGAACCAAAAATCTGTTATTCATTAAGGTCACAAAGTAACGCTTATGTACGCCAAACCTAAGTTACTGAATTTACTTAAACATCGAGAATCAGACCTAAATTCTCACAATGTGTACGTTCAAACTTTTTTTTGAAGTGAAAATTTTTTTAGGCGCGTTGAGCACTTCTTGGGTGGAAAAAAATCATAGAACTCGCGTCATCGTCACGCTGCCACGCTTTCCACTTTTGAATTATTTTAGAATATTAACAATATCTCAGAAATGGTGCGTTTTACGCAAAATATAACGGAATTTTGACCCCTTAATAAGAGAGTATCAGGAAACCGACACGCACCTTCTTTTTTTGCTTATAAAGAAGTGTTTATGATCAAGGATTAAAGTTTTCACTTATTCAGTCCCCAAAGACTGCCCCAAATTTTTTATTTTTATGCCGCTAAGGTGGCAATCAAGCATACGGCCCACCTGATGGTAAGCGATCACCGTAACCTATGGACGCCAGCGACACCAAAGGCATCACTTGCACGTTGCCGACCCTTTAGGAGAAAAAGGAATTGGGAAGGAGAAGGAGCGGGAAGGGGGGAAGAGGGTGATTGGGCCTCCGGCGCTCTCACTCACCGAACGAAACACAACAGTAGGAATACTGCTATTTCACGTCGATATTCTGTGAGAGGGTAGTCCTTCCCCGGTTAAGCCGGGCCCATTCATGCTGAAATCAGCGAGGCTCTACTACTCTAAAAACTTACGAGTATATCCCATTGAGTTTAACAAGACAATCTAATAATACAATAATATCAGCTCTGTATATAAAATATAACCCACTGCTGGGCACGGGCTTCTTCTCAGTGTGAAAAGGGTTAGGCCATAGTTCACCACGCTGGCCCAGTGCGGGTTGGTAAACACACATCACACATCTTCGAGAACATTATGAAGAACTCAGATTCATCAAGTTTCCTCACGATGTTTTCCGTCACCGTTAGAGCGAGCTAAATTAACTATTTAATACGCACATAACTTCGAAAAGTTAAAGGCATGCCTTGAGATTGAGCTTGAGACTTCCACGTGGCTGTTCAGCGTTCAGATATGCAGTATTCCTCACCAAGCTGTTCTTTACACTTAAAGTGAGTGATAATAATTGACTATTTAATACACACATAACTTCGAAAAGTCAGAGGCCTTGGGTTTTAACTCGACCCCTTTGTGTGCAGTCCAATCTCCCACTGCGGTAATCTATAATAATATTATAAAGCTGAAGAGTTTGTTTGTTTGTTTGAACGCGCTAATATCAGGAACTACTGGTTCGATTTGAAAAATTATTTTAGTGTTGGATAGCCTATTTATCGAGGAAGGCTATAGGCTATATAACATCACGCTACGACCCACGGGGGCGGCGCAGTAACGATAAACGCGGGTGAAACCGCGGGAACATCTAGTCTAAAAATAAAAGATAAATAATAATACAAGAACCGCTGTCTCCTGTCCGTACCCCAACCATAAGAACCGGCGACAACCAGTTTCGGATACCGCATAAATTTTATTACGAATAAACTCCACTTTTATGTTTCGGCAACAAGTTTTTGATGAGAGTAATTTTTCGTGTTGCGAACAGAAAAAAGCTGTTCTGTTTCACTTATGGTTTGAAACAAATGTTCAGTACCTCAGTTAGGTCGTGGAACCTAAAGATGTAAATTATAGATGTGCTCAGACTGCACGTAGATTCATAGAGATTTATTATTATTGTTATATAAGTTTTAGATTTGTATAGTTAGTAATGGCTGCAAAACCTTCATGACATGAGTTATAAAATACTGAAATTATATTTAATTGGCGATAGAAAAGAGTGGCTTTTCAGGTTTCTTCTCATAGGCTCAACCCTTTGCTTGAACATAGTATTTAACCTAAATGTAGCTTCAGTAACTTAGTAAACCCACTAACCTATATATTTTGACGTTCATAAGTGTTACTTTGTGACCTAAATGAATAAATGATTTTTGACTTTGACGAATTTTGTGTCCGTACTAAAAAGTGTCTTCACTAAGAAGAGTGAGATGGAATAACGATAGTGTACAATCTTTACTAATATTTTAAATGTGAATGTGAGTTTGTTTGTTACGCTTTGATGCCTTAACTGCTCGACCGATCATGAAATTTTGCATATACGTTGTCAGGAATAACAAAAAGACATGGGTACCTTTCATTCAGAAAAATGTACTGTTCCCGAGGGATAGAAATTTTATGACACAATCTACATTAACGCAGGTGAAGCCGCGGGCAAGATCTAGTTCTCAATATAAATGAGCGTGGTAGAACTATTACTTATAACTAGATGTGCCCGCGGTTTTACCCGCGTTTATGATTACTGCGCCGCCCCCGTGGGTCGTAACGTTATGTTATGTAGCCTATAACCTTCCTCGGTAAATAGGCTATCCAACACAAAAATAATTTTTAAATCGAACCAGTAGTTCCTGAGATTAGTGCGTTCAAACAAACAAACTCTTCAGCTTAATAATATTTGTTTGTTTGAACGCGCTAATCTCAGTTTGTAAGACTTTAACTCAAAAACGAATCAACCGATTTAAATATTATTTCACCATTAGAAAGCTATATTATCACCGAGTAACATGTAATATATGACATATTGTGTAATGTAGAGGACTAGTCTATAACAGCCCACAGGGCTCATCGGTATACTCTATGCAGTTGCTAAGAATTTCTTGGCGTAAAAACACTATTACACATTGACCGACCACAGAATCGATCCCTTATGCACATCTGTCTGTATTATCCTACTAATATTATAAGTGTGAAAGTTTCTGAAGATTATACGTTTGTGTACAATAAATCACTCGTTAACTCCTGAACGGATTTTGATGAAACTTTCCATACAGATAGAGTTTTTGAGTAATAGAGCCTCGCTGATTTCAGCATGAATGGACCGGCTCGACCGGGGAAAGACTACCCTCTCACACAATATCGACATGAAATAGCATTATTCCTACTGTTGTGTTTCGTTCGTTGAGTGAGAGTATCGGCGGCCCAATCACCCTCTTGCCCCCTTCCCGTTCCTTCTCTTTCCCACTTCCTTTCCTAAAGGGTCGGCAACGTGCAAGTGATGCCTCTGGTGTTGCAGGCGTCCATAGGCTACGGTGACCACTTACCATCAGGTGGGCCGTATGCTTGTTTGCCACCTTAGTTGTATAAAAAAAGAGTATATCCTGGATTAACACATAGGATACTCTTATCCCAGTATGCGCTCATATGTAATTCACACGAATAAAACTGCTAGCTGAAACTACTAGCCCTATTAATATAAAAAGAAACGTCTTCCTACGGGTAGTAAAATATAAACACCTATTTAAGCCTCAAAAAACGTTTCTACAAACTTAGTTCATGGCAATTTAGACTCAAGCAACACCCTACATAGCATTAAGTTAATGAATAAAGAAAGAGCTGATCCCTTCCTTCTGAAGCATACATCTTAAGAGATTAAGTTTATCACGATAGAATCAAAGGACATAAATATTTGACACGCAATCTCTGAGAGCATTAGCTCGTAAAATACAGGAGGAAGCCAAGGAAAGGTAAAATGCGATAAGGTCATGTATATTTAAAACGGTAGGGTTTTGTTTGTGATCACACTGCTGGTTGGTTACGTACGTTTCTTCAGCGAGTTGGAAAATGGCTGCTTTTTGATGTCGTGACTTTGAGTTGATATGGTTTGTTGGCTTCTTATGCGTTATTTATGAAATATTATGGCAAAACTAACGTTAAATAGAATGACAGAAAGAAGTAAGGGTGCTTATTTGGGTGGAATGTAAGGTTGGTAACAGGGAAAAAGAAGTCTAATAGTTTGTTGTTGCGCGTGCGCGGAGAGATACGTGCGTAGAGTTACAAACGTGGCGAGTTGTTATAGCTTTGATGTCCACATAAGACAACAATTTGTGTAACGTTCCAAGGCTAATATTCATCTCTGTGCTTTTCATATTTGTAAAATGCCTCGGTAGTAGGAAAATCAAATACTTATAGGCAATAGCGCCTGGCTCTTTATTTATAATTCAACAGAGTAAATAAAATCAATGGGTTAATAAATAATTGCCTAGATAAACAACTGAAATAGGCTAACATTCTACTTACGTCTAAGTACCTGAGAAAAGTAAGGTAGGTACATCAGTAAATCACTGCTCGAAACTTTTATTAGTTAATATATCATTGTGCAACACACAGGTACAATAATTTATGAGTTGACTAGCTATCGCCTGTTGCTGTGCTTGCTCGGGAATAGTACTAGTTTATGAACGAGAATTTTCGAAAAAAAATGCACGTGGTGGCGGTAAGGTCTTTGTTTAGCCCTTCATAAAAACTGTTTTGTTTGAGATACAGGTGTAGTTTTTACGTTGTTTTAAAGCTTAATAGATACAGATTAATGTCAATTAATAAAAATTAGGGGCAATGCCGACGTTTACTTGAGTTTTTTAACAATGTTTAAAAAACATTGTACGAAACTCAGTTTTGGTCTAAAATGTTCCTTATTTTTATGCCACCGTTATTTTTTTGGATGTGAATAGTATACCGTCGTTATTGTCTACACATTGCGTATTATTACTGTTTTTGTTTCAATACGATTAACCACCTGGTTCAAAAGTTATAAGGTTTTCTTGGTACAAGGTCCATAACTACTAAAGAAAAAATATAAAATAGGTATAAATCGAAGAATATTATTTTTTTTTAAATTATTATTTTCCTAGCGATAAAATGATGTCTAGTTTCACTCATTTTCATATATTATGCGCTTTATGAAAACTCACACTGTATATTAGTTATGATAGAACTTATATTTATTTTTATCTTATTTTTGTATGTAGCGATAGCTCAGTGGGGAGACCAACAGACAGCAATGCAGAGGGTCTCAGGTTCTAACCCACGTCGCGCACCTCTAACTTTTGGAAGTTATATGACTTTTCGAAATTATGTGCGTATTGATTGATAATTATCGCCTGCTCGGTGCCTTGGAGAGCACGTTAAGCCGTTGGTTCCGACTGCCATGAACATCTATGGCAGTCGTTATTGGAAAGTCAGTGCCCTCTAATATCCTGACACTGGTCTATACTTAGGGTATCGTTAGCCTTCGGGTTGCGGAGGTCAGATACTGCCATCAAACATGTAAAAAACAAACACACAGAACACCTAGACTCAGTACAAACATTTGTGGATCACATAAGCTCTTGCCGTGTGGGATTGGAATCCACACCATTCAGCGTAATGGCAGTAACGAAGCAGCCTTTTAAACCACGACGCTATCCATGCAGTCGAGCACATACTCCAATACTCTTCCTTTTAGGCCCTTTTTACCTATGCTGACTTCATCTTTTTTCACTTGCAGTCACATCACGCGAACAGCCAGCTGGCTACCTCCAGCAGAGAGCTGGCCCTCGGGGAAGGATGGCAGCGCGAGCGGCAGCGAACAGGATGACGAAGAGTTGCCATATGGGTGGGAGCAGGCCCTGTACTGTCATGGAAAGCCTTATTATATCAAGTAAGTGGACCTTCCTTTATCTAAGAGAAGTTTAAACGTGATGGTATATTACCTTATTTTTTATACAACTAAGGTGGCACACAAGCATACCCACCTGATGGTAAGTGGTCACCGTAGCCTATGGACGCCTGCAACACCAGAGGCATCATTTGCGCGTTGCCGACCCTTTAGGAAAGGAAGTGGGAAGGAGAAGGAGCGAAAAGGAGGAAAGAGAGTGATTGGGCCTCTGGCACTCTCTCTCACCGTACTAAACACAACAGTAGGAATACTGCTATTTCACGTCGATATTCTGTGAGAGGGTAGTTCTTTCCCGGTCGAGCCGGCCTATTCATGCTGAAATCAGTGAGGCTCTGCTACTCATAAACATACTATACGTAGAATTGATTATACGGGTGCTATGCCAATTAGATAAGATTCAGACCTTTTGATTTCAGATCCATTATAATTCTTATTATAGTATATTTCGTTAAATGTATACGTTATGGCTTTTTCTCCTTTAATTCAAGAAGATTAACGGGTTTTTGTTAACCTTTCTAAAGCAGTTTTGTCTACAATTGATTTACGCATCACGGTTAGGGAGTAATTAATTTGAAAGAAGAGGTGGTTTTCTTTGCTGTACCTTCTTTAAATCCAAATTGCTCCAAAGAATTCAATCTAATAATAAGGTTTATATTTAAAGCACTTCCTAAGCTTAGGTAGAATGTTAATTAAAAGTAAGGGAAAAAGCATGCTCTCAAGCAGAACTGGCTCTGGTAGCTGAACTATATATAGACCTAGGTCAAGAATTGGATATTAGCTAATCTCCTTTTATTGCTTCGCTTATATCGTACAACATAGTACATCAAACTTGGGACTTTGTAGATTACCAAGCTGCACATGCAATTCTTTTTTTTTACTTTGAACCAAACCAGCAGATGAGCTATAAGCCAATATTTAATTCCATTTTTCAGTCACGTGAACAAAACCACGACGTACGTGGCACCAGAAGGCTGTTCCTGCGAGTCTCCGCCAGCCCCAAGAGATGTGGTGTTGGAGCGAGACCCTGAACTCGGCTTCGGGTTCGTGGCTGGGTCTGAGAGACCGGTACTTGTTCGGTTCGTGACTGATAACTCACCTAGTGTGGGGAAGGTAAGGGATGCTTTATCTGTTTACGTACAAACATAGTCTTATGGAGCACACAGCACGTAGCTCTCATTTGTCTGCTTCTCGTCTGTCTCATCTGTTGCTCAATTCCATTTGAATTATATTCGAATGTGTTGACTACTTGATGCATCAGTACGTGCGCTGCTTACTTGTCTTTTCATTTTCCACGTAATAGGAGACAAATCTACTGAGGTTTACGACTACAGTTCCAGAATCCGTGCTGTTATCGAATATTTTGCCAGAAAAACCCAAAAGTAGCTTATCCAACTCGGAATTCACTACCATTGTCCTATAGATATCGTCACAAAGAAATCATAATGATGTCATAATGATAAAGTTACAATGAAAGTTAGAAACAAAAAGTTCAGGTTAGCCAGCGACTTAGCTGTAACTTAGCCAAATTCCATGGACGGTGTTTACCACTGACTATAATGTCCGCTAGTTCATCCAATACAAAAAGATTTCTTATAAAAGCTCTAATACATTTTACTTTTCCAGCTGGAGCCTGGAGACCAGATCCTCTGCGTCAATGGTGAGGATGTGAGTTGTGCAGCCAGAGAACACGTCATCTCTGCCGTTCGAGCTTGCACCGAGAAGGTCACGCTAAGAGTCTGCCAGCCCGCCAGGAGTGGGAACCCGGCGAGAAGATCAGCATTACTCTCGGCTGCTAAAAGGGCAAGGTTGAGGGCTAGGCCGCCGAGAGTGAGGTTCGCGGATTCCGTGCAGCTGAATGGAGCACCCATGTATCCTGTAAGTTTATGTAATTTTATTCTCTACTAGTTTTTGTCCGCGGTTGCTCGCTCGGGAATAGTTTTTCTAGATGTAAGGTATTTTCACACTTTCTTAGAGTTATATCCCCTTTCGACCATGCCCATAGTTAAATAAAATTTTACATTATTGCATATATATAGTCATACCAGCTTCCCGGATGTGTATGAAGACAGTACGAATTTCGAATTATTACGATCCTGAACACTATAAAAGATAAACTAATATAAGTATTTTGTGGATAGTTGGAATCGCCTTTCAGTTTGACTGCTAGTAAATTTTTATTACCCCGTATATTTTATATTCCAGCCATCAGCCTTCTCTCTCGGGGACCTCTGCCTGCCTCCAATGGCAAATGTTCTGAAGGTCTTCTTGGAGAATGGTCAAACCAAGTCATTCAAGTACGACACCACTACTACAGTAGCTGATGTGGTGACGAGCTTGAAGGACAAGCTGTGCATCACTGCGGAGGAACACTTCAGTCTGGTTGTGGAACACGTCAAGAGTTTGAGAAGGAACAAGCTGACACTGCTGGATCCGAAGGAGTCTTTGGCTAGGGTAAGTAATACATCTGTATTAACATTATTCTTTTGTCGATAATGATTTTTCACTATTTCATATTGTGCGATACAACGTATATCTTATATTTATCTTTTGTCTTCCGTACGGGAGCGGAGCCACGGTTGCGTTGCCGCTGCCGCCGCGCTGGAGGTTATGAGATCGAATCCCACGTGGAAAATTATAAGTTTGACAAAGAATATTCTGAGTCCGAGTGCGATAAATTTATAAATTATTTATTCATTAACAATTTTAACAATGTGTTTCGATGAAAAATAACATAAAACAATTCCTAATTCAGGAATCGTCTTTATCATACTGGTAGTGGCTTAATAATTACTTAGTCAAAGTCTAAGTCAAAAATAATTTATTCATTTAGGTTACAAAGTAGATAACTCTTATCAACGTCAAAGAGTTTCCACCTGTACTTCTGTGCTGTATCAACAGTAGTAATATAGATATACTTTAAGCTGATATTGCAGTATCATCTGTTAATAGAGGCACGTAAAACGATCCTAGTTCAGGTTTCCTTTTTTTTTCCAAGAAAGACGACTATCGCTCTAGGAGTAATTCCTGTATCGCGAGACCAAGACTTTTGTGAGTTTATTAAATTTACTTTTATGTTAGTTGCTAATTTCAGGCAAAAGGTTGAGGCTATACGAAGCTAACTGCAAAAAACTCAACGTCACTCTTTTAATTCGCTTAGACCGCCGCTCTAACCATGTAGTCAATTTACATTGAAAGAACTCAAATCAGCACACCCTTTACATTTACTCCCCAGATCGCCGCTCGGCCCGGTTCATACAAGATGCGGTGCTTATTTCGGGTGGTGTTCATGCCGTCGTCAGCAGCGGCGCTGGCACAGCGGGACCTGGCGGCACTAGACTACCTTTACCTGCAGTGCTGCAACGATGTGGCACAAGAGCGCTTCGCCCCCGAGCTGCAGCCCGACGTGGCACTGCGCCTCGCAGCGCTGCACATGCACCAACACGCTCTCGCGAACAATCTGTCGCCAGCCAAGTTAACTGTTAAGGCTGTCGAGTGAGTGGCTACTAATTATTATTTGATTCTCTTTCACTGGTTTTTTTTTTCGAGTAGGTTAGGAAAATACTCGGCCATTAAGACTGCGCCAAGCGTAAGACGCGGTTGGACTGAATGACAGAGCTCGATATTCAAATCGGCGCGCGGCCGCTATAGTAAAAATTGTATGGAGGATTTGAAGTGCTTTTTTGATAAATATGTATCTTTATTGTCGACCAATAACTTAAATATTTGGGAAGGACAAATTGTAATATAACTATTTACGTTTCTTTTAAGCTGTAAAATAGGATAGATTTCTACTGTTATAATCCAAAAAATCACTTAATACGAGCTTACGTTTTTGCATTTTTCGTGCAAATTTGCGTAATTTTGTAGGCGAAAATATTAATTATGTAAAGTTTTTAACACGGAGTTATTGTAAACACATTCATTGTTATGGTAAATGTATATTTTATATTTGTATTAAACAAAACGTGTTGATTTTATCAACTTAACTGTGACCGCCTATTTTGGCACATTTCGCTCGGCGCAGTCTTAAGGAGCCTTACACGGGTCCATGCTGCAGAGGCCCTTCGAGAAATTTAATCTAGACTGGAATGGTACACCAATCAAGGCACTAGCCGCGGCAGGTGTAAGAGATTATTGCATTTAGCAATAGTCTCCTACACCAGCCACGGCTAGTACAAATTGTATATTTAATACTTAAGTCGCACTTACAATTTGTATGGAATAGCGTAAAATTGAGTTCAACGCCATCTATTACCGCCTGCTGTAACTTCTTTGTTGCGTATGTGGTGTTCGCCACACGTCTTGTAAGATGTGCCTATGGTGCCTTAGCCTAACTTAGGCTATGATAGAACTAGTTCACAAATCGAAAAACCAACCACATACAGAGCCATTTATTTATTTATTTAGGCATATTTACAGAAAACTGATATCCAGTCAAATCCGGTTAGACTAGAAAGCAGACCCCAAATGACTTGGAAATAATAAAGGCTAGGTAGAAGTATTTACAGAAAACAGAGATATTTACATATAATTGTCAAAAATTGTTATTGATAATTATTATCAAAGTAAGAATAAAAATGTGCTACCCAATTACAAATATGTACAGATTGCTCAGCCATTCTCTTAGTGTCTTAAATAAAATTCAGTCGATAAAATGGCTGACCATTTTATAAGGAAACTAGATGTTCCCGCGGTTTCACCCGCGTTTATCGTTACTGCGCCGCCCCCGTGGGTCGTAGCGTGATGTTATATAACGTATAGCCTTTCTCGATAAATAGGCTATCCATCACTAAAATAATTTTTCAAATCGAACCAGTAGTAATCACGCAGAATAAACCAGGAGAAACATCGTTTGTACTATGTCTGTAATGGGTAATTATTTTGCTGCAATGTTATTTTAAAACTGCGATATCTCCTAAGATATTCATTGAAATCGAATAATGTAAAGGGCAATTTTGTTTTAGATTAAATATTTGTGATGAATAACGTATTTATTTGGATAAGGATTAATATCATGTTTATAATAATACCTTCGCAAATAATGCATTATTTTAGAACAAATTTGGTTAGCATAAAAATGGTTATAGTGAGCCAACCTTAAACGATAGACATATGCTGTCGCGGACTTTTTTTTAGAACTTTTAAAGGGGATCAATTCTGTCATACATGATTTTTGCGAAACTTTAACTGTTTACGCAGAGCACGTAGCGGAAGCTCTCAAATGGAAAAAATACCCTCCGATTTTGAAACATTCTTCATTGGTGCTCAGCTCCTATTGATCTTAGCGTGATGATATATAGCCTATAGCCTTCCTCGATAAATGGGCTATCTAACACTGAAAGAATTTTTCTAATCGGACCAGTAGTTCCTGAGATTAGCGCGTTCAAGCAAACAAACATACAAACAAACAAACAAACTCTTCAGCTTTATAATATTAGTATAGATTATTTGTAAATCTGAAGTTACAAAGCACTTTTTGTTAATAATTTCCTTTAACCATATTCCAGGAGAGAGTTCGGTCTGGAGCGCTTTGTGCCGAGTGGTCTACTGGAGAGTATGAAACGCAAGGAACTGCGGCGACTCATCGCGCATTTCCTAAAGCTCAACTCGCAGATGACCGGCAGCCAGAGACAATTGACGCAATTACAGGTAAAGTGAACAATAAATTAACATTACTTATTACACTACCATCATATCTAATATTATAAATGCGAAAGGGAGTTTTTTGTTTGTTACGCTGTCACGCCTTAAATACTTGACCAATCATTATGACATTTTGCAAACACGTTGTCAGGGGTACGGAGAAGAACATAGGGCACTTTTTATTAAAAAAAAGAAAATGGACGGGTCGGATTCCTGATATTCTGTTAGAGGTTATTAAGGGGGTCAAAACTTCGTTAATTTTTGCGTAGGACGCACCATTTCTGATATATTGTTAATATTCAAAAATGGAAAGCGTGGAAGCGTGACGATGACGCGAGTTCTTTGATTTTTATTCACCCAAGAAGTGCTCAAAGCGCCTAAAGAAGTTTTCACTTAAAAAATATAGCGGTTTTGCCCCAATTTTATTTTTGTATGTTGTTATATACTTTCACGTTATGCTACCCCGTACTACAGTACGAAATGCTATGCGTACACTGAAAGTTTCAAAACAAATCACTAAAGTTTCGTTGTAATTGGATGGTCGGGTGAACAAACAGACAACAACTACTTACTAAAGAAATTTTACTTTAGAGTGCTTGGTTGTGTCAGAATAAATATACTTTTACAGCCAGGCTGCCCCAATCTCAACAAAATCCACAGCGGAAGCCTAGAAAATACTTACTAATATTTGATTCTTTCACTTCCAGGCTAAGCTGCATTACCTGGATATAGTGGCTGGTCTGCCGAGCTACGGTGCTAAATGCTTCAGCAGCAGTCGACCGGAGAGGGTACTATTGGTGTCGCCCAGATTCGGACTCAGTCAGATTGTCGGCAGGAGTAACTCTGTGGTAAGATTTCAGTCAAATAATTATACATACTTGCCGCTTCTCCTCTAAAGAAAAGAAATTCATATTTACAGAATAGATATAATTTATATTATTTATTTAATAATCAACCATTTTTATAATGTATTTAATTTAAATTAGTACCACATGATGAATCGATAATATGTTAAAAAGATAACAATATTAAATTGTAAATATAATCATCATTATTATATGCTTGTGCATATAATAATGCTAATTACATTTAAATAATGTGAATAATGTGAATTATACTCAGTATTGGACCCATGTTTATTAGATCCTATATACTTGCTATTGTTAGATATATTATATACTTGCTATTTATTGCGATTAACTACTATGCTAGATATGATGCCATTAAAAATAAGTTAACAGAAAGTCCAAATGCCACTTTGAACGAAAGATAAATTTAATCCAGGATCTAACGATTGATCAAAAATGTATGCTACTCAACAATGATACAGTCCACAACTCTCGTAATATCTTTTGCTCGTACCCCAACGTCTGATTTTTCCAAAGCTGAATTGTATTGTAAACATATGTAATATTTAGTTTATTTATTGTTTTACGTGGATCGCATTACATACTTTATCTTATAATCTCCTGTACTTAATTAGATGAAACGTGACTTAAATTTTAGCCTTAATCATACACTATCAAACTTAAAAACTGCATCAAAATTTGTTTGGTGGTGTTTATGTACAGACGGAACAATCAAACAGACAGACAAACATTCAAACATTCTGGAACCATTGTTCCTAGCGAATCCTAATAAAATTATTTTCTTATAAATATTTTTGTCACAGCCTTGTAACAGTTTAGTACTAGTACAGATGATGATCTGAACACTCATTCCAGCCTCAATCCATCGCGTCTTTAGAAGAAGTGGAGGGCATCAGAGTGAAGCGCGAGTGGTCGCACGGCGGTGCCGACGTGGCGATCTTCCTCCAGCGGGACCGGGTCCTGGCGCTGCTCATGGACGAGAGAGACGCCGCTGAGATGCCGCTCATCATTGCTGGGTATGTTAACTCCTTTGCTATGTCAGAATTTCTGGTCTGATCTGGATAGATATATAATATAACTATTTAAAACGTAAATTTTGTTATAATATTAAACATTTTCTCTTTACCTTCTGTTTGAATAGCGTTTTTGTATTTTCGTATATTTGATAACTGGATTGGTTGAGGGTTAACTGGTTAGTAGTACCTATAGATAATCGTTAAGCTGGTATTGAAGTGGTATCTGTTAAGTGCTGGATCAGCAGCGCGTAAAACAATACTTGTTCAGGTTTTTTGATATGGTTGTTTGTCTCGTCGAAACAATGACAAAAGTATTGGCTGTGGACGTAGTCGACCTTACGCCGATTGATGAATTAATTGTATAAAAAAGAAAATGTGCATTCCATTAAATATATATGCTCATCTAATGGGTAAAACAAGTTCACCAAATTGTACTGAATGTGACATTGTGACACAAAATGTGTGTCATATTTTGATGGAGTGCGTTCGGAACGAGGCAGCAAGAACAGAATTTGTTAAAAAAAAACATTAATTTATATATGATCGGTAAATGTAATGACATTCTAGCTTCTCCGTTATCAGAGGAAGCTGGGATGCTAATAAAATAAGTAAAGCTTTGTATAAAACGTAGAAGGTGATTGTTAATAAGTGTCTCCTTGAGGGTGACACTTATTAATTAATTCTTAATCGATACTGTGTTGCTGTAATAATTATTATACTAACACAGTATCGATTAAGAATCAATCCCATTAAACAACATATTTCTGCGAATGGTAACTTAATATGGTAATTCTGTATGTAATGGTACATTTTCCCTATTTTTCTGTTTGCAGATATTATCGACTAGCAACTGGACAGGAGTTAAACGTCGAGCAAGAAAGAGAGCCTATTACTGAAGATATAGGTAAGTAACTAATAAACAGATAATCGTAAAAACATAACTGTGACCACGGCCGGTGTAACCTGGTCAACAATGGTATACATTATGCACGATCTCGTTAATACCCGCTGCGTACCTATTGTATATTATCATGGCACGCGAAAGTTTAGAAGTTATCATAATTTCAATATCAACACGTACCATTACGGCTCTCTTAAGGTTCAATTATCTCTTGTTAATTAAATGGCCTGCAGTATTAGTATTTATTCTTTTATACCTTATTATTTCACATTTTGAGCGCCTTTTGCTTAAACCATGTGACCAACGTGCCATATTTTAAACATATGCTACTATTCGCTATCCCTCGGGAACAGGAGTTTTTCTGGATAAAAGGTACCCTATGTCCTTTTCTGTACATCGTGACATCGTGTATGCGAAAGTGAATGATGATCAATCGAGTAGTTAAGACATGAAAGCATAACAAACAAACAAACTCATTTTATCTAATGTATCTAATGTAGATAAAATCCTAACTAAGTAATCCTACTTTTTAACGTGGGGGAATGCATTGACGCATACCCCTCCGCGAGGGCGGGCGTAGGGGTTATGTCGGACTCGCCGGGGTAAAAGAAAGATGGAATGAGAATAAAGTACCTCCCGGAATACCGACTAACTTACCACGGTGTTCCTCGACAAACCACTATTGGCGAGGCCGCGCGAATCACTTTCACATGCGGTCGCGACCGCGCCGAAAGTAATCCTACTTAGTTTAAGCTATAATAATGAACATCAAATCTAAATGTAATTTTCTTAAATAGAAAGAATGAAAGATAGAAAGGAAGAAATATTTTTTATTTTGGCACACAAAAGGGCACACCATGAAGAACCAAAACATGAAGAAAAAAAACTTTTTTAAAAATACAAAATAAAAAGCAGAACAAACTAAAAAAAATAATACATATACTAATACTAACACTATAATTATTTCATTTCATTATGCATTGAGAAAGAAATAATATTGAAACTGTACAATAAATTACTTTAATATCATACTTTTTGTTTTCAGCTCCTCCATACTTGTCTCAACATAACGTGGTGCCAGCTAAATGGAGTTATCTTCACTTCGACGATCCCAATATCCTATCCAAGAAGCACTTCGCTATCTTCAGCATGCCACCACCATACCACTCCACCCCCGAACAGTCCAAGTCTTTGGACACCAACATGAACACCAGCATCAATAACAGGAACCATAGCAACAACTCGAGCCCACTAATAGGCTACGACTCCAAGTCTGGTCTACTAGGCCACGATGTTCACTTCGAGAAATGTAAGAGAAACGAAGAGTTCAGGCTCTTCGACCCGAATGATGCGTGCTATCTCGACGACGGCATGGGTTTCGACCTTCAAAGTGTTCTATCCATGGAACTCTTAGAGAATGCCAGTAACAACCCAAGGCTAGTCGAGGCTAGAAACGAAGCAGTATTAAGAAGAGTAGCAGAAATGCAGAAGCTTGTAGAAAATTCTGAACAATATTTGACTGAAAATTGTGATTATGATGCTTACCATGAAATTCTGAGAGACGAGCTAGTCGGTAAAGAAACTAGTGTAGATAATGTAGAGAGTGATACTGAATCTAATACTAGTAGAATGTCTAGCGCTGATGATGCGCCGGGCATTCTGAAACATAGCGATTCCTTACTTCTCCTAACTGAAACTATAAACCAAGGTCTTAATGGTTTAAGCGTACCAGAGAATGGAAAAGACAATACTAGCTTAACTACACGCCAATCACAAGGTTTAAGTGCTATACTTAATAACTGTGGACTCACTGATGCTTTAATAGCTTTGAACAATGATGTATGTCATTCTGAAAGCGATAATGATTCGCTGTATACGCCCACAAGTAGTCCAATAAGGAAACATCAAAATAAATCCACGACTAAAGCTGTAAGAACAAGTTTTGGTCTACACAGCCCTGAAGCACAAGACAATAAGGAACCGAATCTTAAAGAATATTTAAAACAGCTAAGAGAAAAAAGTAATAAAGAAGAAACAAGGGCAGCTGATTTCCCATTTTTTTATCAAGAAAGCGTAGTTGATAATGATGCTGAGCTTATAGATTTAACTTTGATACCGCCACCACAAACGCCCGATGAATTAGACTGTGCTACGCAAGTGCCTCAAATATTACCTATCGTGCCACCGTCTTTCGCAGACGAGAAAGCTAATTCACAAGAGAACTTAGCTAATCCACCAAAGAAGACCGCTTTAGACGAATTTATTGCAAATGTTACTATACAGCCACCGACAGTTAAAGTGACACCAGCGATTGAACTAACACCTGAAGAAATAATGTCGTATATAATTCCGCCACCCCCAGCTTCGAATTCATCAACTTTAGATAGGGAACAAGTCAGCTATGCAAATCATAGTCAAATAATGGAAGCGAAAAATGGTCAGGCTAATACTGAAGTGAAACCTGCTAACGGGGAGGTAGTTAAAGGAACATTAAGTGTTAGTGAAATAAGAAATATGTTCACAGCTAAGAGCTTAAGTGAAGCACGAAACAGTCTTCTGTTGAAAGATAAGGCTAAAACACCACCTCAAACGAAATCCGATTCACCAAAAGGCAAAAGAAAAAGCGTGTCTAACGATAAGCAATCAAACGGCAACGCACATGTTATAGAATACCCCACAGTAGAAAGAAAAGGAATGTTCTCTTGCTGTAGCAAAGACAAAAATAAATCCGAGGAAAATTCGGATGAAGAAGAAAAAGTTGAGACTCAGATACAAAACTCTGACTCTATCCCCGATGTATGCGAAATAAGGCCACCTCCGAGAAGAAAAAGCTCTGATGCCAAAAAGCCTCCGGAAAGACCGCCGAAGATACCACCGACCCCAGCGCCCAGACCTCGGTCTAATTCATTTACGTGCCTAAACAACGAACTCACCGCTGTCGAAATTACGAACAATCATTTCAGTACTCTTAACAACCGAAAACTGAACTACAAAGTCGTTTGTGATATCAACGAACAGATGCAGAATCCTCCACAATTGCCTCCGAGATTAGAAAACAAAGTATTATCCCCACCACCGCCAATACTACTACCTCCTAAAAAGCCACCATTACCTCCAGTCCCGAGCATCGAAGTCCTACGAATGAAGACTGCCAAACAGTCTCCGATCAGAAACCCTGAGCAACGTCTAGCTAGTATCGGCTCCCCACACTTTCAAAGGAACTTAAACACATACAGAAATCTTGAGAACGAAAATCGACTCACTGATGAGGATACGCAAAACATCAGATCCTCACCGAATTACAGTTCCATGACATTGCAGACTAGACATGTTCGGTCAAACTCGGAGACTAAGAACACGATACTTAAAAACAACACTGCTTTGTCGCTATGCTCGCCGCAAATGAGTAGACGGTTCAGCAACCGCCCTGATCTTCTAAACGGGGCTCCAGGCGAGAGAGTGTTCAGTCCACCTCTGTCAGAAAGGCAGTCTTTTAGAAGGGACAGTGCCAGTCCAACGCCGAAGGTTCAGAACCATGTGCGGTTCAAAGAGGACGTGGTGGACCCGGATATTCCGACGCCGCCGTCTCCTCCTACGGTGAAGTTCCCGGAGCTATCTGGAGGTAACAACGGGCACGTACCAGTAGAGCGGCTGCTGTGTAAGACGGAGGCGGCGGTGTCGGGTCTGCTGCAGCGCCTGCACGTGGCGGCGCAGAAGTGCTCACATCAACACGCGCACGGCGGCGGGGAGGATATCGATGAAGTTAAGTTTCAGGTGAGCTTTGTTCTTTTTTATTAGTTTCTGTATGCAGCTTCATCCGGGTAAAACCTAGGCGTACCGAGATAACAAGTATCCTATGTGTAACCCACAGCCTATGTGTTTGGCAGTTTCATAAAAAATCATCCTACGCTTTACACGTGATTAAGTTACAAGCACCCAAATAATACACTACTTCTAAAAAAAGCAATATCAAGTTTTAACAATTTTGAAGAGCAAGTCTTTATTTGGTTTATAAATTAATGAAAATAAAATACATAATCTTGTCCCTAGCCCTTATTATTCCCAAGTCACTTGGAGTCGACTTTCTAGTCTAACCGGATTTGACTGGATTTCAGTTTTTACACGGAGCGGCTGCCACCTGACCTCCGCAACCCGAAGGCTAACGATACCCTAAGGCTAACGATACCGTATTAAAATAAAATACATAATACGATTCTATAATTCTTATTTATTTGTTAAAAAATTCTTCACAAATTAAGTACAGTTAGCAAGAAACCAGTGTTGATGTGTACTCCTAGAATTAACGCTAGGAGTACACGACACACTGATATCTTGCTATGTTATGTATAAGTAACTACTATGTTGCTAAGAACATAGTAATTAGGTACTTACTTATTCGGCTATAAACGATAGCTAACTCTTGTATTACAAGGGTACAGCAACTACTTATCATCAGACAGGACGGAGATTGCCACTATAGCGGTTTATAGAAGTTAAATATTAATTTAATGATTATATTGCAGCGTGCCCGGAGTGAGTTGACGTCATGTGCAGTGGCACTGGTGGGTGCCTCGCGAACCCTGGTTGGAGCCCTGGGCGCAGACCCCGGGACTGCGGGGACGTCGCCCACAGCTCCAGCCGCGTTAGCTGACTGCCTCACTCCGCTTAGAAGACTAGCCGACTTGGCCCAGGTATTTATTTAAGAATTTTTACACTTATGCCCCTTTCTAATATTAACTCCTAGTCAGTAACTTCGTGAAACACATTGTTTTAAAAAATGTTAGTTAAACAAAACTGCGTAGGGATTAGCTTAGTTTTAAACCCAATTAGACCTGAAATTCAGTAACATTTTATTTTGTATATGATTTTACACACAAGAGCCATCAAAATAATTCTTTTTGTGCAAGCAGTATCAAAATGTATTGCAAAATATAGGAGAAATAAATATTCGAAATTTTGATATAAGAAAAGTGGGATTGTAGTGGTGATATCTCGCTTTCTCCCTCAGACAGTTGCATTAAAATAGCGGTAACGTCACAGTTTGTATTGTGCATCCTTTTCTTTCATTTGACAATTACCCCTATTACCAGATTTGAAAACGCTAACCCTTGTATCTTATTTATTTTTGAGTATATTAAAAGAAATGTTAAGTTTTAGAACCTATTTATTCTATGAATAAAAAATTGTGAGTCAACTACTCTATTATTAGATACACACAGATCAATGCATTAGAACCCATTGCAACATTGGTAGTCTGCAAAATCAAGCAATCAAAATAGAAAATGTAACACAGACCATTTTTGATTCCAGGCTCTCGGCAGACACACCTCAGCACCGCTTCAAACCAGAAACCTGGTCCTTCGAGTTCACGACGTGACAGCAGCGTTTAAAGAACTGGCTGGAGCAGAAATGGCGCAAATCATCCACGAGCACAACGCCAAGAAAGCCCAAAACCAAGGTCAAGACACCAGTTCCACATTAGAAGGCCAGCTAGCTTTACGAGCTGAATGCTTGGCCAATGTACTCGCCACATTATTGAGGAGTCTAAGAGTATTTTCGCCATAAGGGTCCTTCATAAGATCTTAGAGAAAATGGTGAAAATTCTAACTATTTTATTCGGTTATGCTGTTTTGTTTAAGCAGTTTTTGTAAACGGTTCTTTATAGGCAATGTGATTGAAATGTGAGCACAATTTGGTACGTAAGCGCGTCAGTTAGATAGGATTGATACTAATATTTGATAGGACAGAGAAATAATTGTATGGATTAATAAAATGTTTCTAGAAAATGTTTAGTAAGCTTTGGATATGATGTCACTAATGGAAATTGTGTAATTGGTAATGTTTACAAAAAGCCAAATGATTTTAGCGCCATTTTATGTCATAATGAAAGACGGGCAAATAGTTTGTTCAATATCGAATCTGTTGCAATTTTGTTATAAAGTATACAATATAACAGAATAGAAGAATACGAATTGATAACATCTAAGTATATCTCTTTTACTCGCCTTTATATCACTATGTCTGTATAAATATATATCAGGCTTTTAAGTAAGAGCAAGTTTTAGCTTGTTTTAAAGAGCATTTATGAAGTTTGAAATTAAATGTTTGAAGCTTGATAAGGCATAAGGCATCTAAAATGGGGCTTAAATCATTTCGTCTTTGAGTCAATATTCTGTTATGGCTATTATTTATTTGTTAAAAATAACATCAATATTGCCATTTAAAAAAAACGAGGGTGTAATCTCTATTGTTCTAATCTAAATAATATATATTATTGATTGAAACAGTGTTTATAATGATCTGAAAAGAGGCAATCTCAGCTGAAAGAATCTCATAACCTCAGAAAAGATCTACAAACCCATTATATATATAGATTTAATTTGTTAATCAATTTTTGTTGATAATTATAACCGTTACTAAATGAGACCAAATAAATTTAGGTACGTTTTTTAAAATAATTCTGAAATTTTTTCGTAGTTGGCAACATTAGTGTTTTTAGGTTATAGATTGTAAATCTTAATGTAAACATTCATATTTGTTGTTAAAATATGTGTTTGTCGTATTATAACGTCGCTTGTTTTTAACTTGATGCATAGAAATCACACAGGTTAATATAAATACATTAGTAAATCAAATGCTTTGTTAATTATACTGATTTTAATTCAGTATGTATAACGTTGTTTGGCATTCAAAACCACGAATGTAACGTTATGGCAAAGTTTAAATTAGTTTATTATACAAATTCAAGAATCAAAAATGTTCCAGTCGTAAAGTTCTGCTAGTCGTCGCAAGAAAATCCATCGCTAAAAGCTTGCAAAGCATTTCAAGCGCAATTGTTTGAGTGACAGCTATTTCTATCACGTACGCTTTTTTAAATATATGGCGCTACTTATTTGTTTGAATTGCAACACGTCGGCAGTTTTAAAATCATAATATCTGGGCACCAAATTTTCGACGTCCATTGCTTTGTAAGTAACATATTTAGAATAATTTAACCATAATAAATGTACTTACTCATTTTCCATTTGCGGTTTTGAATGTCCAATGACTTTATTACCTATTTACCATATCGTATCCAGATGAAGTTGAAAATATCACAATGTAATGTAACTTTATCTAGAAAATAATTATACCATATCAGAAATATTCAAAACATAATGTTTATAGTCTTATAAAAAAACATATTCCTGTAATTAACTCATAGGAATAATAAAACGAACACCTATGCTTCACGTTAAAAAAGTAAAACCAGAGAAACAAAATCCACAGACGATATCAGTTTTTCTGGCATCTATTGTCTATGATTCCGTAGAGAAAGTGTTACCATAGATTAATTAATTTTAACTCAATACATATCTATTTATACACGAATAAAATGTATATTTTCTATCGTAAGACGTGTGATTGGATGTAAGGTGCAAACTTCTTGTAATCGCTCTGTGTCTAACTACCATATCTAAACTTTAGGCTCTGTACTCAAAAGTAACGCTAACTTTACCTGTACTGTTATTCAGTGACATTTTCTTCGTTGTTTTACACCTAAATGTATTAAAAATACTTAAGTAAGACTACTGTAAAGGGTTGTATGAATTATCGCGCGAATTTGCATGAAGTTTGGTGTTGCTAGCTGTTAATTTGTTTAACAATGTTGCCAGCAATCGTTTTTTGGTACACGCGATGTGCTGATATTAAAATATTGGTGCTATTTTGAAAAAAACGTTGTGTACGTTTCTGTCGATAACGCGATCGGTTTGAACTTGTTGATGATTTTTTGCGAAACAATTAAATGTAATGCACCAGTGATTTGAATTTTTATGTAAATAATCAAGTAAGGTTGTTTTTGCAACGCAATAAACTAAACTAAGGCAAAATAACGCAAGATATAATAAGAATAATCTGTCTCTTTCACTCGCCTGTTTAGTACAATTTATAATTTTCTCCGCTGGTATTCCAAAGCTTTTATAGGAACCAAAGACGAGAGTGTTTTCATATGTTTTATGTTATTTCTTGATTTTATTTACGAATGTTCATTCCTTCTCGGCTTAATATTATAAATTACTTCATGTATAGGACAGACTATAGTTCTGGAAGAATGTTAAATAGATTCATTTATTCGTTGATATGACACACATTCAACACTATTCCGTAAACTACATACCGGAAAATTATGTTAATGTTTATATTATTTATAAATAATAAATAATAAATATTTTCGTGACAACAGCAACTAGCAAAATAAAATATATAAGTACCATATTTGAGTAATCACAATTTTTAAAGAAGTAAATAAAAATCTACAGACCAGAAAAAAAGATCTCGTATTTTATGACAAAAAAGAAATATTTACATTGCAGACATTTTATCAAGGGACAATCATTAATTTGTCTTTTTTGTTATTAATAACAGATATAGACAAAATATACACAATCATACGATAAAAAAGGAATAAAGAAAAATAAACAATAATTAGTCCAATTCCCAAACATTACATATTAATTGTTGTTATTATTTAATTACTTGTGTGTCATATTAAAGGATTGTTATGTGTATAAAATGGTTGCAACATAGTTTTATCGTTATACAAGATATAATAATTATAACACACCAATTTATTTATTGTTCCCAAGTAACATAATGCAATGCATTTGATGTAATAAACAATATAAATATTATTTATTGTTTTATTTTATTTGTATTACATGCAAGCTCTTACGCCTTGGAGATCGTTCAAAAATTACGAAAGCACCAAAATAAGAAAAGCAACCTTTCCTTATTTTTGATGACACTGGGGACTGGGTTGGCTTTACGTCAACAACCATTCATTTACTTATCGTATACGTATTGAATAATGCCAAATATTTTAAATAGAACATAATATACATATCCTTCAAAGCGGCAAAGTAAATCTTTAAATCGGTAATCCCGAAATTTTGTGAAATTACTGCAATGCAAGCATAGAGGAGGGAGATAAGACCTTTGCTTACTTTTGCTGACGAAGGGGAGGAGAGGGTTAATGATGACTAAAATCCTGCTTACGTAATACTCAAACGACCTCATGTCTGTTCCGAGTGACAACGACACACATAATTAATTCAGATTTTTAAATGGAATCAATTTAACCCTTTTGCCGACCCGTGACAGACACAATAGAAAATCTATTGTAATATTCATCGGACAGGGATCCTGTTAATACTTTTATTTAATATATTTTTTAATGCACTCTACAGACTAAAGTAAAGTAGTATCATGGCCGAAATAAAAATAAAATTAGGCATCAAACATATGGATGTTTGATGCCTAATTTTATTTTTATTTCAGCCATGATACTACTTTGCAATGCAATGGTGCTTTCATAGTAAAAGGACTACAAATATAATTATATTTCATCTATGATACACTTTTACTTTAGTCTTTAATTTATAGAGTGAGTTAAAAACATATAACTATTTATTATATATCAGCCCTATTAAACTGGCCCACTGCTGGGCACGGGCATCTTCTCAATGTGAGAAGTGTTAGGCCATACTCCATCAAGCAGGCCCAGTGCGGGTTGGCAGACATCACATATCTTAGAGAACATTATACAATTTTAGACAGGCAGGTTTTCGCACGATGTTTTCCTTCACCGTTAAAGCGATAATTAACTATTTAATACGCACATAACTTCGAAAAGTCAGAGATGCACGCCCAGGGATCGAACTCGAGACCTCTGTGTAACAATGAAACGGTCTCCCACTAGGCTATCGTTGCTTTCTTTCTTAATATATTAATTTTGAAATATAATTAATTTAATATATTATTGAAACATATTTAATAAATTAATTATATTTCAAACTTCAAAATAAGGCACTTATTTGCGACATTGCCACTCAGAATATACCACGCCATCTCTACTCGCCTAACGGAGAACCGTACACAAATATATGGTAAGAAGCGAAGTTCATGGAGATTGGAGATATCGCCTGATCCTAGATTTATTCCTAAACTGCAATAGGTACTTACTTAGACTTTAGAGAGAGTCCTAAAGGGAGCCTCCTTTGTGTACTTAGGGATATTTTCCAGGGCGAGCGCTAAACTGAGCGCTAAATTCCGCGTAAACAGAAGCGCTAATAATTAAATAATGTTAGGGTACTTAGAAATAACTAGGTACACATTAAGACATGATATTAGGAAAACCGCCATCTTAGTCTCCGAACATGACTGCTAAAAAGCCACCGAAACGTCTTTTTTAACAATTGTGTATTAAAAAAAACCCGCATTATATAATAATATATATAATAAATAAAATAAAAATAAAAAAGGCTTTATTTGTTCTTAGTAAATTACATAATATTCAACTACTTCCTAAGTTAACTTAAATCTATGTCAAGAACCCCGGGTGGGTAAACGCCTCCTCCAAGGATGCTCAAATTTCCCTATTTTGAGCTGTTTGGCACCAATTTGGGCCTGCAATTTTTTAATTTCATCTTTCCATCGTGTAAGCAGTTTCCCTCTTCCTCTCTTTCCCTGTGGGCCTCCCCACAAGGTAATTTTGAGGGTCCATCTCTGGTCCGTAAAATCCGTATAAAGTAGTTTAATTCGTTGTGTAACATTCACGTGAATTAAGAGAGTAAGAGACAATATTATGAACAAAAGGTGTGTTACTTTCCTGGGGAGAAAAAGGTATCCAAGGCACTTAAGAAGACGCTGTGCTGTCCACAAGGGTATATTATGTGGCCATTGCCTATTACGCTGGCAGAATAGTTATTCTTATTAACCTCCGAGTCTTCTTCGAAGAGGTTAATGAAAACACTATGTGGATCTGTGTCTGTCTGTCACAACTCCGGAACCACTGAACCGATTGACTTGTAACTTGGTGTGCAGACACCTTAGGGTTTTACCTCGGTCAAATTTGAATATAGGCCCTGTGGGTCAAAAGACCCCCGAGATATAGGGGTCATTTCTTTTCATTACTTTTACATTTAAGACGAAGAGGTTGAATCCTGGGTTTTTACATCCATCTCGTTTATATTAAGGTCAGTGCAGATGAAGTATTTCTTCTGAAAGCGTGAGTGAGTTTAGGGGGAACCTCTTACCATTCGACTGCTCGTATGTCTATTTACTACCTCAATGGAAGCATTTGACTGCATGCTTTTACGCCGAGTGTAGTAGGTGTCAATACCACACGTGATAAATATACACATGTGTGATTCACAAATGGTTGTTCTTAGGGTCAGCGCCGACGGACGGAGTGGCGGCGAAGAGACTAATTCAGTAACAATTTAAATTCAACCTAAAGTGCTTCAGAATACGACTGTGTTTGGTACAACTAAATAAAATGACGGCGAGCTACTCAAAGCGCGATTTAAAAGTCGCTGAGATTCTTAAAATATTATCTGCCTGCATTGATAAGTGAATTCAAGCCGACATTTTAGTTCTTCACTATCGAAAGCAAATAAATTTTCGTGGACACCTGCTTACGAATTTTGAACCCCCATTTTTAGACCCCCGTCAAGTCTCCCGTGGACCCCTGGGAGTCCACCTGGACCATTTTGGGAACTAAGGCACTAGAGGCAACAAAAAGTAACATTTCACCAGATGCTTGTTGCTATTAAGGATTTTCAAATAAAAATGAAAACACCTTTCGTCTAGAGAATCGATCCCGAGGGACTGGATCAGATAGTGAACAAGCGCTAACACAGAACCTACGGATAAAATATTATATAGAAAACGCGAGACATATTGTATGGACCAAGATTTAAATCATAGATACGCCATACTACTTTTAGATATGGTCACTTTTCTCAACGTTAAGTTGTCATCCGACACAATGCCAACATGATATCTGAATCATAAATATAATATCAAGCTCATTTATATTTAGCGCGGCGCTCATAGCCAGTTGCACTCACTGATCGGTAAACGATTAGCGAGGTTAAACAACGGTGGGTGCGGTCAGTCTATAGATGGGTGACCGCTTAGTGGTATTTCATTTGAGCGTCTCCATGCTTCGAAGGGCACGTAAAAACTCGGTTCCGGCTGTTGCCAAATTGACAGCAGTCGTTAAGCCATGTCAGAGGACTACGGGCTTGAACAACAACCACACGAAAAGAAGAAAGAAGAAGACTTATATTTAAACTTATAGACTATCTAATATTGTCTTCTGTTTACGCGAATGTTATTCATTGAAATTAAACTACTATATACGGATTTTATCGCGTTGTTTATTTGACACTGTTACAACATTTTTTGAAAAACTGTTACACTACTATAATTACTATTAAACTTTACAAATTTTTAAGCTAATTAAATTATTGAATTAAGTAGTGTAACAGTTTTTCAAAAAATTTTGTAACAGTGTCAAATAAACAACGCGATAAAATCCGTATATAGTAGTTTAATTTCAATAAATTATAGACTATCGTTTTAAATCATGTAATTGTAATGTCACTCAGCTCACTCTGAAAATCACTCTGAAGATCACACGAAAAAATGTGAACAATTTTCCGTGCGATCTTAGTTCGGTGACGGTACATTCACGATTTTAAACTTGAATGAAAGCGTAGTGACTGGTATTATAACGATAAAAAACTACGTATCTCTACTTATGAAGACAGTCTTATACATTAACGTCACATATCATAATCACATACAATTTTAACACAAGGATCATACCCAAAACATAACAACAAACATTACACCACCGGGCCTATAAACCAACCCTTTTAAATAAAAACAGAGCATAAATACGTTATCAGTTAGAAACACACGCACACACACATAAAACAAGTAACGTATGTTCTACGTAGCACGTTTGTCACGCACATATACATGTGTGTACGTATTATTTTCACACGATCTTTTACGACCGGTTCCAGGACATATAGAAAAATAAATTCAATAGAATGCACGCTAGAACTTATCATGGTTCTGTACAGGACTTAGGAATTTACGGACGCCATCTTGTTAACAAAATTATGACGTAGAAAAATGGCGGAAGCGTAAGTAGGTGTGAGTAAATGAAATAATTAAGTAATTTCTAGATTTTGCCCGCGGCTTAGGTTAGTCTGCTACTAACCTAAGCCGCGGGCAAAATCTAGAAATTAAAATACTTTTTTCTGGATAAAAGGTATCCTATTTCCTTTTCTGTTCCCCTGACAACGAGTATGTGAAATTTCATGATGGTCGGTCGAATAGTTACGCTTTTAGAAACGTAACAAACTCACATTCACATTTGTAATATTGGTTAGGCTTGTGTAGTTGGTTGATTATTATTTATTTATTGATTTTGGAAGAAGGCTTACAGACTAATAACATATTTAAATATTCAAAAATTATATATTATTATGTAACAATGTTGCTAATTACAAGCCTCTACAATTAGCTATCCAATTGGATCATTTAATACACAATATATAAAACAAAAAAAGAAACAAAGGAAAGTTTACACATATACATATTTATCTAATAATAATGTCCTCCAGACCGATTTCGGCCACGGCGGTCAATCTTAACGGAGACTGGCCATCTGCGCAGGAGATATTACAGGGCACAAGTATGTGCGCAGGCACAAGTGCACTCTCTGTTCCCTAACTCTCATGATCCGATGGGACGGTAATCCGACACGACCGGAGAGAGATCAGGCGCAGGACCAACAGCTTTACGTGCTTTCCGAGGCACGGGGGTGTCTAACACCGCCAACTTTCTTATCAGAAAAACCCAATAACTTTTTTGTTGGCTCGACCCGGGATTTGAACCCGAGACCACATGCACAGCAGTCGCATTCATTACCGCTGCGCCACGGAGGCATATAGACATATACATACACAGATACACACAGAATACTAAGAAGTTTGGGTGCCGCTAACCGCTACCATTATTAGTTTTAAAGTATATACTAGATGTTCCCGCGGTTTCACCCGCGTTTATCGTTACTGCGTCGCCCCCGTGGGTCGTAGAATACTAAAAAAATTTTTCAAATCGAACCAGTAGTTCCTGAGATTAGCGCGTTCAACCAAAAAAACGTTTTTTACGTACATCGGTTGCGCAACTTCAATAAAGGTCTATATTTAAGTTACGCGGAATTCTATTAAAACTGTTTGAATTTTTAATATTATAATTTACTAGTTTTCACCCGCGGCTTCGCTCGCGTAAATGTAGGTTAGTTTTGGTTAGGTTTGCAACAGTTCTTTTTTCTGGATGAAAAATACCCTATGTCCTATTCTGTACCCCTGACAACGTGTGTGCAAAATTTCATCTTGATCGGTTGAGTAGTTAAGGCGTGAAAGCGTAACAAACAAACAAACTCATTTTCGCATTTATAATATTAGTAAGGATAATGTTCAATTATATCTATGATTGTCATCAGTAAGGGTCATAAAGTAATATTTTCTAGAGTGTTGGTGGCGCAGCGCTAGTGTACTTAGGTATCATCCAACTGCTGTTTATAAAGTCTCGGGTCTCAATAAATTAGGGCAAGAAGTAACGAGTTTTTCTGTCAACAAATTGTCAGTGACAGCTTGGCATCTGGTGGTGTCCCCATAGACTCCTTGCCCCCTGATTGCATGAGACTAAGTATGAATCGATTCCCCGCGTTGACACAGAGATACATACATATATAGATTCACGCCCGTTTCCCAGAGGGGTAGGCAGAGACTACGGATTTCCATTTGCTACTATCCTGACACACTTCTCTGGCCGCTTCATTCACTTTCATCACATTCCTCATACACGCCCGTCGGTTCAAGGTGCTTTTAACCTGGCCTTTGTCCAGAACGCCTCCGATCTGATCGAAGAACGTTCGCCTAGGTTTTCTCTTGCGACTGTTCCATTCACACTAGCCTTATAAACATTTTTAGTCAGTCTTTTGTCGTCCATTCTTTCTACATGTCCAAACCAGCTTATCATACCCTTTTCTATTCTTGTCACTATATCCACTTTCATGCCGCATCTCTCTCTAATCACACTATTCCTTATTCTATCTTTCAGAGTCACACCACATAATTATGCTTCTCAGCGCTCTCATTTCTACAGCATTATTCTGCTCTCATGCTTCTTTTGCCATACCCAACTTTCACTTCCATACATAACTGAACACAGAGACGTGAAGGCTCTAGAATCGAAGAATGGAATTAAGGAGAATCTTGCCTCAAGGAATCATCTAGCTAAACTTAGCGTCAATTTGCTACGGCTTACAAGTTAGAAAAATCTATTATAAGTAATAACCATAGGCTATTTAAAAAGGCAGTATCCCGATGAGACATTACATTTGCGGTCGTAGGTTCGAATCCCACCCATTGCACTACCGACATGTATGCACATTTACACAAGCATGGTTCTCGCATACTATCAGGTGGGCCGCTGGCTCGTCTGTCACCGATCAAAAAAAAAATTAGACACCAGTTTTAGTTTAGGAGTTGCTTTCTCTGAATTCATACGTCAAATCAAATCAAATTAAATCAAAAATACATTTATTCAAGTTAGGTTACGAGGTAACACTTATGAATGTCAATTTTTTTCTGTTAAATTCCATTTACTGCCACGTTCAGCAAAGCAAGGGTGTAGGGCTCATGAGAAGAACGGGCAAGAAACTTATGGCCACTCTTTTTAATCGCCAAGTTTACAATAAAAGCAGCAGTATGGTAAATAGGAGCATCCACTTACATGTACATAAATAATCAAGACAAGGCATTATCGTAGTCCGTAGTTTAATCTAACTGTTTAAATAAAACTCAGTCTATATTGCCAGCCATATTAATTCTATTTTTTATGTTATACTCCTTGATCGTACTAGTAATTTAAACATTATCGTCTTAGCTTATTAAGTAATACTTAAGACAAGGTACATTGTTGCAAACTAGAATAATAATCTGATCGCGGATCTCTGATCGGGCGCGGGCTAGGCTTGAAACTAAAAAGAGCATAACTAGACTAGCTTTAGTGATAGGCGCACACTGAAAGCTATGTTTTGTGATAATAGAGACCAGCGGTCGCCTAGTGGTCAAAATTCGACCAAAATTCCTATGCTTTCTAGTTTGTTTTCTGTTTTTCTCTATTACATATAAATAAGGTATAGGTAACCATAGTTACAAAGAATTGTACGACGTCAGACGGACAATGTCGAAATACTACAAACGCGATTCGACTGCGTGTGCCAAATGCATGGTTGTGTTCGTGTAGTGTCTTATCATTAATTTTTTTTTAATGCATATTTTATAAAGATATTAGGATTCGCCCCTCCTTCTCCATATAAACTTTGACTGTGCCAAATTTCATACTCCTCCGTCGGCGCAATTTTCGTAAAAAGGGATACAAAGTTTTTGCTTCACGTATTAATATCTAGATATTATCGCTTTGGTAGTTAGCGTTTGAGTCGATACCGAGGTTTGATCGCGGCGTTTTATTATTGCGAAGACAAGTGTCTAGCAAATATTAAAGCATAGGGTATATTATAGTTCACAAGTCCGTGTGCATACCCAAGTGAAGTTTCTGTAGAAATCAGGTGCAGAAATAATATCTTTAGACGTACTTGCCGAGATACGGTGATAAAATATTGCCGAATTCTTATCGCGTTTTATCTTAGCTTAGACAAGTATCTAGGAGACATAAAAGAGTGGGAGATATTATACTGCACAATTATTGTGTACCCAAACACAAGTAGAGTTTCTATTGCTTCGTACTCACAATCCAATAGGACAATAATTCCACACATCTATTAAGAAATCAGATGCAGGCACAATTTCTTCAGACGTGCTTGCCGAGGCACGGGGATAAAAGATTGCCAAATTTCTAAACTCCGGAAGAAGAAAGGAAGAATTTCTTGGCAGAAAAACGTGAAAATCTTTTTGTGTCGCGACTCAGGAGCCAAAATCGGGACCTCGTGATGGCAGTCGTATACTCTAGCCATATAGTTCAACTAGGGAGTCGCATTAAGTAGTCTAAAGATTTTCATAATTGTAAATTAATATATGCAATACATAATTCGGGTTTTCGACCCTAGCTTCTTGAAACGTTGATACTGCAGTTCATGTCTTATCTACAATATTTCTTATTATTTACTTACTATTATATAAACTTAAATTACCACTCACTGACTCATTTAGCGAAATAGAAGTCATACAAGGGGGAGTCGTAGGAAAAAAGTTAATATAGCGTCGTATAGAGAATCGTTCAGAAGGCCCGGGAAAAATGCCTGACCTTCGGAAGCTCTTGGTGGATCGGATCTTGGAAACGGTGATATCTACGGGAGTCGTTCTCGAACAAAATCTTCCTAAAACCCTGGCAACTTTTAGGGGGGTGCGAAAAAAAACATGGCTTTCATAAAAAAAACATGGCCGCTATACAAACTTTGACCTCTAAAATCTCCTTAACAGTTAGAGATAGGCGGTGTGTGATCGAACAAATGTCATAGAGGTCGACAAGATCTTTCTAGAAAGGGTCATTTTTAAGGTCACCGGGGGTCATCGGTGACCCCCAATGGTCCTAGGGCACTTAATTTTTGGCTTCGGCGGTTTTCAAGGTCCCTGAATCCGAATCTAAAATTAGTATTTTGATTAAATCAAACTGTTCGCGCAACCACGCGAAATACTAGTCTATTGGTATACAACTCCATACCTCCTATTCAATAAGGTGGAACAGTCCTTTTATAATTACCCACTTCGTGCGAAATCGTAAGCGGCTTAGTGCCAACATTTTATTTTAGTCACCAATCTGATCTACGTTCCTATTGGTTATCATCAGTTCTGTGGCTGGCTTGTTTGCATGTACTATGTAGAAGCACGAAGTTTAGTAATGTGTTTGGCTAATGGTAATGATTCGCTTCTATTGCGTAAATTTTAAAACATGGACATTTACGCACGAAGCGCTTGGCTTCCACTTTTATAATACGTACCGCTAAGGAGTGGAATTCCCTACCTGAATCTGTGTTTCCCTATGAGTATAATCTGGGTGTCTTCAAGTCGCGAGTGAATAGGTATCTTCTAGGCAAGCGTGCTCCATCGTCGACTACATCTTCACTTAAGTTCAGGTGAGATCGCGGTCAAATGCAAGCGTATAACAGTATAAAAAAAACAGCTGGAATTAAGTTGAAAAGAGACAATTTACACATTACAAAAACGTACACAAAGAATAACCAGACACGAAAGAACTATTTGTCTCCCATTTTTGTGTGTCGTATGGGTATCGAACACAACACTTGGAACAGAGACACTCGTGCGGAAATCACTTAAATCACTAAGCCATCCGCCCAGCTATATAACTCTGGTCACCGCTTTGTTATACAGGTATCTAAATATTTTTATTTTATTTTGTTCTATTTGGGAAATTTACAGCTAGTACATCAATATTAAAAATCTCAACAATTTAAGGCCATTTACAAGTTTCCCCCACTAAAAATAAATGTTTAAGATATTACAAGGTCGGTTATAAATTTAACATTACAAAATGGTATAAAAGCTAGTTCTTCTTCTTCTTCTTTTCGTGCAGTTAGTGGCCAACCTGTTGTTGTTCAAGCCGCCCGTAGGGCTCTGACATGGCTTAACGACTGCTGTCAATTTGACAACAACCGGGACCGACTTTTTACGTGACCTCCGAAGCACGGAAACGCTCAAATGAAATACCACTAAGCGGTTAATCATCTATAGACTGACCGCACCCAACGTTGCTTAACCTCGCTAATCGTTTCCCGATCAGTGAGTGCAACTGGCTATAGTTTTCTTGTTACACTTCTTTTAAGTTGAGTAACACTGGTCCCAAACAAATCAAAATCTAATTCATCAGAAAGTTCGTTATAAGTCCTGCACGCTCGTATAGTAAAACAGTTCTGCCTGTAAGTGGTCCTGATTAGGGCTACGTGAAGCAATGCTCTTTGCCGCAACATTTTATAATATAAATATATACCGTAGCTAACAAATAGCGTAACATATCATATAGCTTCAATAGGAACACAAGCCTTATCTATCGGGTGCTACCAATGTTTACAAATAAGGTGCGTTCGATCGTCCGTTTGTTCAACTCACAGTTTTATATCTTATTTCTCTTGTTATTGCGGGGCCGCGTCTTTAAATGACCAGCAACGCACTGGCAGAAAAACACATCATTATGTAACTAACTTAGCAATAATATGTCGCGAGAAAAAACTGTTTGAAGTTCCAAGAATCGTCGCCGAGTTATTACGGACCACCCTATGCCTTCACGAGGATGTCTTGCTGGGATAATAGCAATATTTTTCTTTAATTCTTGGTGAATAGACTCTTAGGAGCCATTTTGACATTGTCGGCATTCCAATGGCACCTAGTTGTTACATACATATGTCATTGTATATGAATACTTAAATACTTGTAATGGCCATTTTGACAGCGCTAAGCTGGCATTCCGAATGACACCTAGATAGGTAAGGTAGGTAAAAAGAGCAGCGATAGCTCAGTGAGGAGACCAACAGACTGCAATGCAGAGGGTCTCGGGTTCGAACCCACGTCGCGCACCTCTGACTTTCGAAAGTTATATGACTTTTCATCGAACTCAAGACCTCACGCAGAGCAACCGCATTCACAGCCACGAAGGCACAAAGAAACAACGAACATTAAGGAATAATAAGTAAATTAATGAACCGTGGTGACCGTCCCGACTGTTTTTCTAGCACGCCATCCTATTACCATCAAAGGTCACTTTAAGGTCACTTAAGGTCTATATTAATTAAAGAAACGAGTAAATGTCAAAGTGAACTTCTACTTATCGTATTATGTGTGTAATTAATTGTATATTTTTTAATTATTTAACGGATATAACGTAAGAATTAATTTATGTTTGCGCAAAAGTGATAGTTTGATATGATTTTTTGTGTTTATATTTACATACATATATAGATTCACGCCTGTTTCCCAGAGGAGTGGGCAGAGATTACGGATTTCTATTTCCTCCGATCACATTTCTTATACACGCTCACCAGTTAAAGGTGCTCTTAACCTGGTCTTTGTCCAGAACGTCTCCGATCTGATCGAGAAACGTTCCCCTAGGTCTTCCCCTTGCGACTGTTTTATTCACACTAGCCTTATAAACTTTCTTAGTCAGTCTTTTCTCGTCCATTCTTTCTAATTGGTATTTATATTTATAAATGTACACGTATTCTCACGCCTGTATCCCTGAAAGAGTAGGTAGACGTGTATTTAGCCAATTATGGGATCCCACGTAATAAAGTCAAAGTCAAAAATCATTTATTCAGTTAGGTCACAAAGTAACACTTTTAATAAGTAATAATAAGTAATAAGTCAAAGGGATTATTACATTTACTGAACTGGATAGGAGTAAACCTATTGGCGTCTACAGGGCAGAACGCCAGACTCTGTGTTGTTACTAAAAATGTCTTGCCTGACCTGGGAATCAAACCCGAGATATAATACACAGCAGTCGCATTCACTACCGATGCGCCACCGAAAGGGCAGTTCTCAATCTTAACAATTAAAGCCTTTAAATGAAAACAATCAATGTACTAAGTTGGCAAACAAGCATAACCTATGAAGACTTGTAATACCAGGTTTATCAATCATGCCAATCTTGTAAAAGGAAGTATAAAGTCTTCCTGACCGAATAAATAGTCACAGAGGCCAATCTTAACAGAAACTAGCCATCTGTGCTGGAAATATTATAGTGCACAAGTGTGTGCACAAACACATGTGCACTCCCTAATTCTATAACTTGATATTTAGGGAATTAGAGGATTATGTGTAATCCGAACGGACGGCATAACCGGAGAGAGTTCAAGCACAGGGGCAACAGCTTTGCGTGCTTTTCGAATGACGGGGTGCAATACTGCAATCTTCCTATGTCATCCTTTCAATTTCCTTCCTATGAGAAATGTTTAGTACTGAGATTTTCTTGCCAGAATTTTATTGGCTTGACTCGGGAATTGAAGACGAAATCTCATGCATAGGAGTCACTTTCTAACGCAGTTCCACCAAGGCAGTCAAAAAGGGAAAATAATGGCCAGATTGAAAAGATACGTGCTCCTACGGCACTCTAATACTCGACTAATTCGAATGTTTTATCGATAATTAATTCTACCTTATGACTTGCGGTGGCAGTGATTATCACGGCGAAGAATCCCTCCTCCGTGCGTCAATCACTGTGATTGTCGGAAATCACCGAGCTGGATAAATTGTCGACACATTACCTACATATGTGGATGGCACGCACGCACCGCCACTCTTGTGGTCACGAGTTCGATGTTCGGACGTTAATATTTCTAAGATTTACTATCGGTATCGTTTTGCTGTGGTAGGTATATCGTAATTGTATCTATCATGGCGTCAGTTAAAGAAGTTGATTATAACAATACTGTGTAAAAAGTTAATAATCCCTGTGCCGCGGTGTGCGGTCTCCGTGTTGTACAGAAAGTATTACCTTTTTACAACATTACAAAACTTTTTACAAACATTCAAACAATAGACAAAAATATTGTCTGAGGTGTACGCGAATGTTATTCATTAAAAATAAACTGCTTTCAATTTTAACGAACACTAAGATCACCCAGACGGGGCACAACTATTTGCAGATAAAAATTTTTTTTGCCCCATATAGGAATCGAACCCGCATCAACAACAATAAGCGGTCGCTGCGCTACTGCCATGTGACCGAGGCAAACACATGGTACTAGAGGCTACCACTTAATCCTTTGGTGATAATACTATCACTAAATAACTAGCCGGCATTCATACAGACAACATATTTCATCGATCGTTACCGAACAAATGGTCACCCATCCAATAATTGACCTAAACGACGTTACTTAACCTAGTCGATCGAATTATCTGCGCGTTACCCTTTTTCATACATACATATATACAACAAAACTAGCATTGCTTAAATTCCTGTGCGCATATCATAGAAACGTCACAACCATACGTCTTGGCGTAAAATTTACGCTTTTAAAAAGGCATCTAGCCGCGCCTAATCCAGTCTAAGCAGCATATCTGAACCTCATGACCGATGTCAATGAATCCCACTTATTTTATCGCTAACCGACAAGTCCGTAGCTAACATTCCTACATAACCACACGTTTACCCCTCAGAACTGCACTATAAACTATTGCAAAACCTTAGAGAACCACGTTTAGCTGACTTGGAGACTTCAATGGAAATTTTAAGTCCTTATCTGAAACTTTGTACAACGTGTAAGTTTAAGTTCGCATGTGAGGGGTTGTGGGGAGGGTTTGTATCGGAAACGCGTTCTGGAGTCGAGTTTAGGAGTTAGCGAGTTCGATGCACCGCTCATGCAGTTCTATAACCAGTTTCTAATCGTCGTCGTACTGCGCCGAAGCCGATCGCGCTTTGTGTCTTCGACAAAAAGTTACAATAACTTCAATGAAAATGTTCTAACTTACTTGTGAACTATCAAATATATGAAAAATACATATGCCTTTGTATTCTTCAATATATCATAAACCTACGTATGACAAAATAGTAAAAATCGAAAATCGATACTTATCAGAGACTAACCATGTGTCATATTATATTTTTCTAAGGGTAGTATTTAACTGCACAGCAAAAAAATACTAATTGCACAGCAAAATATGCTTACCAAAAATACTAATTACACACCAAAATATATTTAAAGACATCAAACTAAGTCGACAGAGCCCCGTTTCGCGGGTCTCCTATTTTTGGGTGGGTTTAAGAAGGAACCTAACATAACCTAACCCTTCCGAGATGGAATGCAGTGATTTGAGGCGTATAGGTGCTCGTTATGATATATTTTAGTAAGCATATTTTGTTGCGCAATTAGTATTTTTGGTGGTCATTATATTTAATCCCTTTTTCTAATCTCAAATCTATACTAATCAATATTATAAACGTAGAAGTTTGTTTTGGTATTTTGAAAGTCACAAATTTAGGTATTTCACCCTTTTATGAGGCAACAATCATATCATACAACGTAACTAATATTAACAAACACAACTACATATAGGTAAGTATATTATTAATTATTTTGTGTTTGTATATTTGACAATCACCTGTAAACCGTTGAACAGATTTAAATGAAACTTAACATACAGACAGCACATGTTCTGGATAATTTTTATCTCGGTGTGCGTTCCCGTGAGAGTCGCGCAGGCAAAGTCACGGGCAGCAGCTAGTAAAATATAATTAACATGTTTATGTGTTCGAGATATTGTTGCTAATGTAGAATTTTACCCGTGGATTTGTTTGTTGTCGCTAATTATATAATTCGAATAAAAATCGGATATTCGAATCACGTTTTAATTGCACATTGATAAATGTTTCATCTTTGCTTTTCATTCGAATCTTTTAATTGCTTACTTTACTGTAGAGTTTGACACATGTGTCGGAAACAGTCGAGAAATGTAAGACTTTATTCAACGCTATTTAATTGCATTCGAATCACTAAAGCATTCAATTTATTCGAATGTTTAATTGATAATCGTTCCTAATGTAAGTAGTTAATCTATGTAAGTAGGTATGTCCAACAGCTGATATTTAGTTGCAGGCTCACTGCTGAAATGGTTATACTTTTGTCGAATCATAAAAACCAAATTGATAAATAAAGATACACGAGTGTAAAGTTATAAATGATTTAATAAAATGTAATTAAAAACAACATCTGGAATAAATTGTATGCCAACAAAATAGAGACTCATCACCAAGAAAAATAGAGAAAGGTTGGATACTTGTGAGGCGTTGTATTGGAAAAGAATGGCAAAATAAGTTGATGTTGTAATTGATAATTAGCAAAATCGAAACTTTAAAATTATACGATGATTGTAAGAGGACAAGATTCTTGAAATCTATGTCTGATTTTCGCAATTATGCGTCGTATTATTACAAAAATCCGTCTTGTGTTAGGTTATTTCGAAAACCTATGGATGTTATGAACGCTGATTGGCTGATGGATTTATTTTATTTATTTATTTATTTAAGGACATTTTTACAAAATAATTAATATTACACATTTATTAACTGGGATGCAGAATAAAAACATCATTTAAAGGTGTGCACACCATTCACAGTTTTCGATACATGATACTAAGCCAAAAATAAAATTTAAAACTACAATTAGAAAAAATAAAATTACATTAAATTAAATACATTAAAAATTACAAATTATTAATTACACTACATTACATTGCATAATACAAAAAAAAAATAGATTCCATAGTTTGTTAGTTTTAACTGCCTCTATGGCGCAGCGGTAGTGAATGTGACCGCTGTGCATAAGGTCTCCAGTTCGAATCTCGGGTCGGGCCAACAAAAAGTTATTGGGTTTATATATTAAGAAATCTCAATAGCAGCCCGGAGTTAGGAAGTTGGCGGTGTTAGACACCCCCGTGCCTCGGAAAGCACGTAAAGCCATTGGTCTTGCGCCTGATCTCTCTCCGGTCGTGTCGTATTATCCATCGGATCTTGAGAGTTAGGGAACAGAGAGTGCATTTGTGTTTGCGCACACGCTTGTGCACTATAATATCTCCTGCGCAGATGGCCAGTCTCCGTTCAGATTGATCATCCAGACTAAAATTCGGTCTGGAGGACATTATTAGTTATATTGTAAGTTATTGCTAAACACATTCTATGCATTTAAATTTTTATAAGTTGTAACTAACCAGAGCTGTATAACTGTACATGGAAGAAATTGTAATAAGGAATTCGCGGATATTAGCGTGAGAGTATATACACATACATACATACGAGTATGTATCAAAATGTCAAGTTAAAAACAAAGTGTACAGAAAATTGCAATGTTCTTTCAAAAAGAGAAGTAGTACTGTCTAATAATTGCTGAAATGAATTCAAATTCAAATTATTTTACAATTTAGACAGTTTTTACAGAGGTAGCATAGACATAGCACCCGAACCGTCTAATTATTTTTAATCAATTTCGGCATGGAGATAGCTTTAAACATAGGGTAGAATTTTAAAGAAATATGAACATAATCGCTTTTACTAACTAGTATGTAGCGTGTAACAGTAAAGTGTGGTCATATTTTAAGGTAATTTAGTAGATCCTATAACTGACATAAAATTTTTAAAATATATTTTTTTTAGATACAGAAAAATATTGTTACGAACATGTTTTATGTGCTCAAAAACATTACACAGGCATATTTCATCCGGTACATACTAAATAGTGTTTATATCCTAATTTGTCCCAAAATGTCGAACGTTTAAATTACCGATATCGACAAACAAACATGAAAACTGTCTTTAATCTAGAGTAATATCATATATAAATAGAAAATATATAATAGTATCAGCCCTGTATTAAACTGCCCACTACTGGGCACGGGCCTCTTCTCACTGTGAGAAGGGTTAGGCCATAGTTCACTACGCTGGCCCAGTGCGGGTTGGCAGACTACACGTATCTCTTCGAGAAAATTATGGAGAACTCTCAGACATACAGTCGGAGAGTTCTCCATAATTTTCTCACGATGTTTTCCTTCACCGTTAAAGCGAGCGATAATTAACTATTTAATACGCACATAACTTTGAAAAGTCAGAGATGCGCGCGTTTAATTGAGGCTCGTAGCGTGATGTTATAACCCTTCCATAAGGATTGAGTATATTCCCTTCCTCAAGGATCAAATGCAATAATTCTCATTTGCAATTGACAGTTCCAGAAATTAGCGCGTTCAAATAAAAAAACGTCTTACTTATAAGTATCAAATAATGCGTACCTATAAATTGAATAATTGTTTTTGGAATAAAAAGCCAATATACAAATAATTGCCATTTCATGACAGAACATAATTAAATTATAATTTTGAAGGTCAAATTTATAATTAAGAAAATATTTTAATCAGACCGACCTTTTATAATTAAACTTTAGTTTTTTTTGGTAAAAACATACAACAGAAACAACATTGGCTCTAGTTTTATTGTATATACTCACGCCTGAATTTCCCTGAAAGTGTAGGCAGATATGTAAAAGAACCGCATTTCGCTGTTTAAAGACCTATTGCCCCACTCGGCTAATCTGATTATTTATCAATCCTAAATGTGATGTGTTTGCGGATGGATGGAACGCAATTATGTAAATATGTCTGGTGTTTTCCAAGGGCTAGTATGCAAGGTATTCTATATACCAATATAAAAAATATATAATATAAATATATATGTATGTTTATCCATTGTCTAGTACCCATAGTATAAGCTCTGCTTAGTTTGGGCTAGATGGTGTTGTGTGTATGTGGTAGAATAATATTATTATTATTAAATATTAATATTATATTGTCTTTTGTTCACGCGAATGTTACACATTGAAATTAAACTATTTTATACGGATTTTATCGCGTTGTTTATTTAACACTTTATTACATAACTAGCTTTTGCCCGCGGTTTCGCTCGCGTTAATTTAGAATTGGACAATCATCGGGTCGTACTCTGCTTGTAATAATACAATTCAATCATGATTTGAAAGACACGTGGCGCCATCTATTATCATAAGAACGTTATTGTTGTTTTTCTCGATAACAGTATTTTTTTTCGGGATGAAAGGTAAGCTATGTCCTTTCTTGTACACCTAACAACGTATATGCAAAATTTCAGGATGATCCGTTTAGTGGTTTAAGCGTGAAAACGTAACAAACAAACAAACTCATTTTCGCTTTTATAAAATTAGTTAGGATTAGCATAGGATTAGGATTAGGATTATTATTTTGAAAACTGTTACACTACTACTACTATTAAATGTTATTAATTTTAAGCTAATTAAATTATTAAAACTATTTGTATTTAAGTTTACATTTTCCCCGACGTTTCGGTTGCTTTAATAATTTAATTAGCTTAAAAAGTAGTAAAGATTAATAGTAGTAGTAGTGTAACAGTTTTCAAAATGTCAGACCTAAGTGAATAAATGATTTTTTACTTTGACTTTGACAAAATAATAATTATGTAATAAAGTGTTAAATAAACAACGCGAAAAAATCCATATAAAAAAGTTTAATTTCAATAAATATTAATTGTTGTTCTTGATGATAATTGATGTTATTAATTTATACCGGTTAATTCTAATCCTAACTAATATTATAAATGCGAATATGAGTTTGTTCGTTTGTTACACTTTCACGCCTTAATTACTACATCGATCATCATCAAATTTTGCATTATGCATACTTTTTAATTTAATACAAATATAAAATATACATTTACCATAACAATGAATGTGTTTACAATTACTCTGTGTAACAAACTTAAAATAATTAATATTTTCGCCTACAAACTTACGTAAATTTGCACGAAAAATGCAAAAACGTAAGCTCGTGTTACGTGATTTTTAAATCATAACGGTAGAAATCTATCCTATTTTACAGCTTAAACGAAACATAAATAGGTAGTTATATTACAATTTGTCCGTCACAAATATTTAAGTTATTGGTTGACAATAAAGATACATATTTATCAAAAAAGCACTTCAAATCCTCCATACAATTTTACTATGGCGGCCGCGCGCCGATTTCAATATGCGCCGCACGAGCTCTGTCATTATCTGTCTTACGCTCGGCGCAGTCTTAACGGCTCAATAATTTTATTAAGACAATAGAAGTAAAGAAAAGTTAGGCCATATATTATTCTATATCTTATTAATAAGCTGCTTTGCTACTAAACCATGTTTACAAATTTACACTGTTAAACGGATTTGGATGCAACTTGGCACACAGATAAACCTCTTCCTGGCTTAACACATAAGATATATTATTCATTCTATTTACCTCAGTATGGTTGCTTATGGGATACACGTGGGCGAAGCCGCAGGCAGAAACTAGATAGACATACATTTTCAGGAGTTTTTATTTAAGTCGTTTTGATCTGTATTTGTCCTTAGACAGTATTAGGTTCAACATCTACTGCATGTGACATGGTCTAAGAGAGCATTGTAGGTTCTAAGGCATATTCCCAAGTCAGGCAAAATGATTATATTTCTTTATAACTCAATTATCATACAACCGACGCTAAGCTACAGCCCTATAGCAGACCTAAACATGATCGTTAAAATGTTGGCGCCATACACCTCAGCGTAAACATTTAAGAATATACAGACGTGACGTTTATATTATATTTAATATTATCAAACGCTATTATAAGTTAATCGGTGCGCTTGCGCATGGCCGGCGCGCACTTTCGCCTGCGCTCGCGCATTTCTCTCCAAGGACACAGGAACCTGTCCCGTCGTGGGCAGTTACGATAAGTTTTTGAACTAATGTTGTGAGAAGTTGGTTAGCTTAGAATAATTTGTGTGTGAATTAATGTAAAAAAAGAGTGGTTGTATTAGGTCGTAACGTGGGCAATAATGAATAGTCATATTAAAAAAAGAAAGCGATTTTTTTTGTAGGCATGGGCATGATTTAGACAACTGCAAGCATGGATGATGGTTTCAGTGGTCGCCACTAACACTACGCCTAGCGATGTGGGTTCGAATCCGGTATGGGACAAATATGCCATGATCTATAATTAGTTGTTCAGAGTCTGATTGTTCTTTGTGTCTGTTGTAAAGGCAATTTAAGTAATGGTATAAGATTAATGAAATCCTAATCCTAACTTATAATATTATAAAAGCGAAAATGAGTTCGTTTGTTTGTTACCTTTTCACGCCTAAACCACTAAACCGATCATCCTGAAATTTTGCATATACGTTTTCAGGTGTACAGAAACGGACATAGGCTACCTTTCATCCCGAAAAAAATTACTGTTACCGAAGAAAACAATAATAACATTCTTATGATAATAGATGGCGCCACGTGTCTTTCAAATCATGATCGAATTATATTATTACAAGCAGAGTACAAGTCGAATTAATGGTCAAATTCTAAATTAACGCGAACGAAGCCGCGAGCAAAAGCTAGTAATATTATAAAAGCGAAAATGAGTTTGTTTGTTTGTTTGTTAACTTTTCACGCTTAAACCACTGAACCAATCATCATGAAATTTTGCATATACGTTGTCAGGTATACAGAAGCGGACATAGGCTACCTTTCATCTCGAAAAAAATTACTGTTCCCGAGAAAAACAATAATAACGTTCTTATGATAATAGATGGCGCCACGTGTCTTTCGAATCATGATTGAATTATATTATTACAAGCAGAGTACAACCCGAATTGATTGTCAAATTCTAAATGAGGCGAGCGAAGCCGCGGGCAAAAGCTAGTGACTTAATATTTACATATATAGTTGCTTTTGCTCCCTTTAACTGTTGCTGTGTCTGACAGGGCCCATTATTGTTATCAAACTTAACTATAAGATCGTTTATATTGAACGCCATGAAACTGAATCATACCAAAACGCATTTTTTTATACAACTCGGCACACAATCATGCGATTCACACAATTCTTTATTTTTTTTGCTTTAGTTTTATTATTTTTTTTTTATTTCATTAGTGGCCTATGATGGCTTGCAATGTCGATTTACCTACTTTAAGAAACGATGGGATTACAGAAAGGGTATGGGTGTGGTACGCGTTTGAGCTTCCGGCACCATAACTCAGCAGTGGAAATGCAGGGACTCTTACGCTTGTTTTCTAAAAGACGTTGACACTTCAACAGACGACTCAGCTCATTTTGTGCTATTAGATACGAGGTGTGACTCTTCTCCAACACAAAGAGTGGATCCTCCGACCAGCCTGGACCCTGGATAATCACAGTAGTCTCGTGTTGCAAACTTCTCAAGCACGATTTAATACCTACCGTATAACTGAGTACAGCGCTATATATTGTCGTTATTCGTAACAGTTTCACATAACATGTGGGATCAGCCACACTGTCGCCAAATAATTTAAAGCGGCGGAATCTTTCATTTGTATAATTTTCAAGTGTTTATTTAAATGTTCCATGACTGACAATGTTCCAAATTGTAAAATTAGTATCTATACTAATATTATAAAGCTAAAGAGTTTGTTTGTTTGTTTGCTTGAACGCGCTAATCTCAGGAACTACTGGTCCGATTTGAAAAATTATTTCAGTGTTAGATAGCCCATTTATCGAGGAAGGCTATAGGCTATATATCATCACGCTAAGATCAATAGGAGCTCAGCACCAATGAAGAATGTTTCAAAATCGGAGGGTATTTTTTCCTTTTGAGAGCTTCCGCTGCGTGCGCTGCGTAAACAGTTAAAGTTTCGCAAAAGTCATGTATGACAGAAATGTTCCCCTTTAAAAGTTCTAAAAAAAAGTCCGCTACAGCATATGTCTATCTTTTAAGGTTGGCTCACTATAACCATTTTTATGCTAACCAAATTTGTTCTAAAATAATGCATTATTTGCGAAGGTATTATTATAAACATGATATTAATCCTTATCCAAATAAGTACGTTATTCGTCACAAGTATTTAATTTAAAACAAAATTGCCCTGTACATCATTCGATTTCAATGAATATATTAGGAGATATCGCAGTTTTAAAATAACATTGCAGCAAAATAATTACCCATTACAGACATAGTACAAACGATGTTTCTCCTGGTTTATTCTGCGTGATTACTACTGGTTCGATTTGAAAAATTATTTTAGTGTTGGATAGCCTATTTATCGAGGAAGGCTAAAGGCTATATAACATCACGCTGCGACCCACGGGGGCGGCGCAGTAACGATAAACGCGGGTGAAACCGCGGGAACATCTAGTAATATATATTCGATTGGGCATCCACAGGACAGGCTTGCCTAGTGTGGAGCCAATGAATACTATGTGTATTTTTATTTTTTTTTATTGATTATTGGTATTTATCCCACCTACCGCTAGTAATCTTTGAATGTTAACTATTTATATAATATTACAAATATTTATATAAGTTTGTTTGTTTGTTTGTTATGTCATCACGTCTTAGGTACTTACTCGATCGATCATCGTGAAATTTCACATACACGTTGTCGACAGAAAAAGAACACAGGTTCCTTTAAAAAAAGTACTATTCGCGAGCGAAACCGAGGATTAGCAATAATGTCCAAATTATATGACAATGGACAGTAATTTAGTTTCGCTTACGAAAGCGGACGAATTATCTAAAGTTAATGCAAATCAGTTCATCTGTCTGATGAAAAATTCACATCTATCAATTCACAATCGTATCGGCATATGTAAAAATCATATTTTCATTACCAAAGTTTTTGGAGGTGAAAACTTCTTTAGCCGCTTTGAGCACTTCTTGGGTGAACAAAAATCATAGAACTTGCGTCATCGTCACGCTTCCACGCTTTCCATTTTTTAATTATTTTAGAATAATTTTGACCCCCTTAATAACCTATAAGAGAGTATCAGGAATCCGACCCGCCCATTTATTTTTTATTTATTTTTATTAAGAAGTGTTTATGATCATGGATTAAAGTTTTCACTTCTATCGGCAGTCCCCAAAGACTGCCCCAATTTTTTTTTACAAGCCGCCAATTGACTAACATTATTAACTAAATTACTAGCTGTTAAATGCGATTAAGCTCGTATGTTAATATTGTATAATAGTCGTTTTATTTTTCAGAGTTTAACCGCTCAAACCCCGGTGACGCTATCGTCATACTGAATTTAATGAAAATCGTTTCATTAGTTCGGCGTAACGTAACAAATAAGCAAAAATACTTTCGCTAATAATAGCGAAAGTATTTTTTTTTATTTGTTACGACACTATAAAGTGTTGATTATTATTAATTAGAGTGCAACATTAGTAATTAAAAACTGTATTGATTTACGCATTCGGTTTATATTCACACTAGATGTTCCCGCGGTTTCACCCGCGTTTATCGTTACTACGCCGCCCCCGTAGGTCGTAGCGTGATGTTATAAAGTCTATAGCCTTCCTCGATAAATATGCTATCCAACAATAAAAGAATTTTTCAAATCGAACCGGTAGTTCCTGAGATTAGCGCGTTCAAACAAACAAACAAACTCTTCAGCTTTATAATATTAGTATAGATATAGAAAACGAGCTTAAACATATTTTTTCATTATAGTCACGCAATATTCACTAATAATACATATTTGGAGTCCGGCTGATATACTTGTAGAGGTAGGCAGGACATTATTACACCAATATACCGCTACCTATAGTCCTAGATCTCACGTAACGACTATTACGAGGACCCTGAAACGATAGCTGGCGAAAGGTGGCTGGCTAACCTAAACTTTTGAGTCACAGCGGCACACTGGTGGCAGAAACAATAGGTTTTTAACTATGATTGGCATTCTGTTTGACAAGTCAATCAATGAAACTGCAACTTACAAAACTAAGCTGTTTTCTCGGACATTGCGATTTCCAACAACTTTTTCCACCAAGAAAATTCACAGTTACCATTCGATAAAAATACCTGAGACATTGACAATGTGAAAATCATTACAAATCAAAACGTTGGACAATAATCACATCGCAACAAGCTACCTGTCGTGGACTCCGTCGCTAACACAAGAACTTGCGGCCTCTGAGTACCAAACACTCAATCCAAAACTCCTCCATCATATAAACCTTGCTCTCCAAGCAAAAGCCGACCTACCTACCTAGAGTTTAAGTGTATTTTAGCTTGCTGTGTAAGTGGAGGTTATGTCCCGTTGGCTCGGAAGCCTATGCTGGTCAATAAATGTATGTAAAAACGTCCGCAGACTCGGACGACATTCTTGTGAAGAGACGGTAAGACGTTAGGGACATCTAAATGGTTAGGATGCTGTGTAAAGTTATTTGTGTGGTATATGATGACTTTCGTATCAATTGCTATTAAGCGATAGTTATAGTGTTGGAGGCTTTGCATTTTTGAGCTTAATGTGTTTCGAGAATTAGCTTGTATTCAGAATAATCGACCATCATTATACCATTAAAGATTGATTCGAAAGTGTTGATGTCTAATTTAAATTGGATATTCATATAGATTTTGATTATAAATCGTTTATATTTGGGCAATGATTGAATGATGATGAAATTATTGAAAAATTAATCAAATATGTCTTTCTAAAATATAAAAGAATATGCTCTTTTCTAATAACAAAACAATATAAAAACTATTATGTGTAGTTACAGATTAACATTAAGTAATAATATGCAATTAAGTACGACTTCAGAAAGATGTCCAATTGCCAAAAAACATAATTTAATACATACCATTTGTAATGTAAAAATGTTATGTATTAAATTTTCTTTAATAGGCAGACATGCCTAATCGTCGTAGGTGCATTAATATGAACAAAATGATCTGAAACATAGTACAATGGTTTTTTGATTTGGAACTCATAGATATAGTAACGTAAACCTCTAACTACCGAAAAATAAAATCAATATTTTTGTTTTTTTAATATTCATTATGTTATATAATATTTTATGTAAAAGTTATCATATTAGGTATAAGTATATTATTATTGAATAAATGACAGGTACCTATTGCCAAAAATAATTACAAAATTTAAATATATTTTGGGTAATTTTTACTACCAATATAGCGAACACATTAATTTTAAATATATACACAACATTAAATCTATTACTAACAAAATATTATGTGCAACAATATCAAAATTAACAATATTTACGCATATATGTACTTTTTAATTATTTTATGAAACGTATTTCAAAATCCAACAACGCGATAGCTCGTTAAAGATCAAATATATACCAGAGAGCAAAGCCGCGATCTAAAACTAGTTTATCACAGAATTAGCAAAACATACATTAGAATTCTCGTCGTCTAAACAGAGCGAACGCGCCATAATAATCTTACGCACATAGATGCAAAAACACCAACTCGCTTACTTTTTAGCCTATCCAGTCACACAGGCCCAATTTAACACAGCATCTAACGTATCGCTGGGGTCTAAGACCCTACAACAAGACGAATGGGACTCCACAGAACCTTATAAGGCGTATGTCAATTTATTGAACGCACCCGATAGCTAGTTCCCGCGCATTCGATTCCAAGATGGCGGCACCGCCGTTTTCTTTTAGACTTTTTATCATGTTTTAATATATTTTCTGTTCATTATTAGATGCTTGTGTTTAGTATTTAGTAGATATATGTATTATATGTAATGTAGTTAACGTGCACAGGGCTTAGATAATTATTGTTATTAGTTAGAAACCTTTAAAAAAATACTGTATTGTCTATACCACACTTATATTAAAAGAGGTAAAGTTTTTAATCTCTGCATCTTTGCATTAGGTACCTAGTCTGTTTATTGTGAAAGAATATAGGATACTATCTGTCCCGACAGACGTTGTCCTGTACTCACAAAAAAACAAATCTAAACCTTTCTCGAATCCACTTGAACACACACAAAAAATTTCATCAAAATTGGTCCAGTCGTTTAGGAGGAGTTTAATTACAAACACACGCATAGAAGATTTATACATATAAAGATGTAAGATATGTAACATCACGCCACGAGCCAAGAAAAAAAGAGCAGTAATCATTAATGTGGGTGAAATTGCGAAGGACAGCTGACTTACAATAAATATATCGTAGCATGAGTTTCTGCTGGTATTTTGCAATTATTATGAAGTTTTGGATACTTGTATCGGACAAATTCTTGTTAAGTTTGGCTCAAGTAAATCTAGATTAGGTTAGGTTAGCCAAAATACTTTTTCTTGGATAAGAGGTAACCTATGTTCTTTTCTGTTCCCCTGACAACGTGTATGCTAAATTTTATGATGATGAAAGTGCGTATTAATTGTTGCTCGGTTTAACGATGAAGGAAATCATCGTGAGGAACCTGCATGTTTAACAGTTCTCCATAATGCTCTCGAAGATATGTGAAGTCTGCGTCTGTCAACCCGCAGTGGGCCAGCCTGGTGGGCTGGCCTAACCTTTCTCACACTGAGAAGAGGCCCGTGCCCAGCGGTGGTTCAGATTTTAATACGGGGCTAAATATTAATATTAGGTATTAAATCAGGCGGGGAAAATACTTAAGCTTTTAGGTCAGGCATAAATTATTGTGGCACATAAATCTAAATCGTCGCATACAGCTGTGGCGATATGACCGCTTAAATATTGGTATTATTAAAAGGTTAAAATAATTAGGTAAGTAGTTTTATCATGCAGCAGCGAGATAATTAGTGCATCACCTAGTGCTAGTTCAGGCAATAAATAATTAGGTAAGTAGTTTTATCATGCAGCAGCGAGATAATTAGTGCATCACCTAGTGCTAGTTCAGGCAATAAATAATTAGGTAAGTAGTTTTATCATGCAGCAGCGAGATAATTAGTGCATCACCTAGTGCTAGTTCAGGCAATAAATAATTAGGTAAGTAGTTTTATCATGCAGCAGCGAGATAATTAGTGCATCACCTAGTGCTAGTTCAGGCAATAAATAATTAGGTAAGTAGTTTTATCATGCAGCAGCGAGATAATTAGTGCATCACCTAGTGCTAGTTCAGGCAATAAATAATTAGGTAAGTAGTTTTATCATGCAGCAGCGAGATAATTAGTGCATCACCTAGTGCTAGTTCAGGCAATAAATAATTAGGTAAGTAGTTTTATCATGCAGCAGCGAGATAATTAGTGCATCACCTAGTGCTAGTTCAGGCAATAAATAATTAGGTAAGTAGTTTTATCATGCAGCAGCGAGATAATTAGTGCATCACCTAGTGCTAGTTCAGGCAATAAATAATTAGGTAAGTAGTTTTATCATGCAGCAGCGAGATAATTAGTGCATCACCTAGTGCTAGTTCAGGCAATAAATAATTAGGTAAGTAGTTTTATCATGCAGCAGCGAGATAATTAGTGCATCACCTAGTGCTAGTTCAGGCAATAAATAATTAGGTAAGTAGTTTTATCATGCAGCAGCGAGATAATTAGTGCATCACCTAGTGCTAGTTCAGGCAATAAATAATTAGGTAAGTAGTTTTATCATGCAGCAGCGAGATAATTAGTGCATCACCTAGTGCTAGTTCAGGCAATAAATAAATAAATTTATTTATTGACACCAAAGTAAGTACAGGTTTGTATACATACATCATAGTACATAGTTATTTATATGTACCAGCCGGTTTGTTATTATGGATACAATTTATTTAGTTTAATGTCCCACGCGCTAGGAAAATCCTGTGTTGCGGGGGACATCCATCTATCTTTAATACTGATTACAATTTGATTTTGCATACTGTATTACAATATTATACAATAGTAATAAAAGTGTGCGTGAGTGTTTACCATGTAAAAAACAGGCATAAATATTTTTTTTTGTGTCCATTATTTAAATTGTAAATGTTTTCCTCTGCATTAAAGTAGCCTGTAATTGTAAAATATGTTAATAGTCATTATAAAATTTTACGTATATGTAAAGTTTTATAATGACTATTAACATATTTTACAATTACAGGCTACTTCAATAAGAAGCCTGTAATTGTAAAAATTTATATATACTTATGACTTTTTCGTTATTTGTTTATAAAGATCATTTGCAATTTGTGTTAAGAACTACTTATATTTTGTTTACCTCTCTAGGTAAGCGAAATTCTGTTGTAAAGATTGAATTTGTCCGTTGTCTGTATGTTTGTAAATACCTCCGCGTCACAGGCATTATTCCTATTTAGGGAGTTGTAATTAAAATATATTTTATTAATTTCCTCTTCAGGAAACTATGAAGCCTACATTTTTTAAACTTCAAAAGGCGTGGTCGCTATATTATATTCCGCGCGAACTAATCCGTGGGCAGTAACTAGTACGTAAATACATCTAAAGACAAGTAATAATTTGTTCCTACGATAAGTCATGCGCAATCCGATATTACGTGCGCGGGAGTTGATTGTCGCGCCCGTTTTCCACAACTCTATTACGTTCATTGCAAGTGCTTAACGGTTAAGGTAAAGTACTTGTGATTGTAATGGGCTTGAACCCTATGAATTACACTATTAATGTAAACCTATTCTATTCTATTCGGTTCGGTGATATAGGAGTGGTATGTGTGTATTGTTGATGGTCTACGATTTAGCCTCTTAAAGTGTTTTAAGGGGCTTGTGTGGTTGCAATACGAGTATACACGCCAGCATTAAAATAAAAAATATTTTAATGCTGGCGTGTATATTATAGGATACACCTTAATATTTTGTATATTATCTATATAATATACAAAATATTAAGATGTATCCTATAATATACACGCCAGTATTAAAATATTTTTTGATGCTATCATCTATTTAAGCTTATAAATGCTATAATAATACATATTATATATTTAAAAGTTATAACTGCAAAAATATTTAATAAACTACCCATTACAATAATAAATTTTCCGTTACTCAAATTTAAAAGTGCCGTTAAAATACAGCTATGCCAGAACGACTACTTAAATGACAAAAACTCATGGCACTTGTTACTTATTCTATACAGGATTGATATTTCTGTATTATTTATAAGTCCATTTAGTAATGTTGTTAATTGAGATACTTCGTGATTATTTGTGATGTTCAAAGTCAAAGTCAAAAATCTTTATTTCCATAAAAATGTGCAAACAATTCTTGGACACGTCATTTCAATATTACATTAATAAAAAATATATCAAAATAAATAGAAAGAAATAAAAATTTTGCATTGAAAAAAAGCATGTCCGAGGAGTACAGCTTTCATGAGAAGAAGCAGGCAAGAAACTCATGGCCACTCTTTTCAATCGCCAAATCGCCAAATGTTATCTAGTATCATGCTTTCCATTTCGATTGTTATTGAAAATAAAATTAAAAATATGATGCACAACGCATTTAGGCACGGACTGCCTTTGCATTGTCACAAAGTGTAAGGGTATGCGCCCTCTTGCCATCCTACTGTCTATTTGGTTAAATATGAAAAATTATTTACTATTTCTACCAAATTTAATTATTTCATTTCCTTAATATTATTAAGTAATTAAATTAAATTTGGTATTATTTTTAGATATTTTTAAATAATCAGTAGCATATGGTATAATAGCTGCAACACCTTGTTGACATGAGTTATAAAATACTGAAATTATATTTAATTGGCGATTTAAAAGAGTGGCCATGTGTTTCTTGCAGGTTTCTTCTCATAGGCTCTACCTTTTGCCTGAACTTAGCAACTAACCTAAATGTAGCTTCAGTAATTTAGTAAACTCACTAACCTATATATTTTGACGTTCATAAGTGTTACTTTGTGACCTAAATTAATAAATTATTTTTGACTTGACTTGACTTGACTATTTATATATAAAATGTAATTTAATAATTATCCATATATATTGTGTACCTATGTAATGTACCTAAATTAACTAGAACTTATAATCATAACTATTTCACTGCTGTTAAGCGTCATAAATCTAGCTGAGGAACACCGACTCTCAAGATACAGGTTATTTAGTTTGGGAGACAGGAGTCCTATACACATAAAAGTGCATTGTTATATAAATAAATAAATAGTTTTTAATGTCATATCATTATGTACTATCTGTAATTTTAAAGGGAAATAACATACATACACACATAGATTCACGCCTGTTTCCCAGAGAGGTAGGCAGAGACTACGGATTTCCATTTGCTACGATCCTGACACACTTCTCTGGCTTCATTCACTTTCATCACATTTCTCACATACGCCCATCGGTTCAAGGTGCTCTTAACCTGGCCTTTGTCCAGAACGCCTCCGATCTAATCGAGAAACGTTCGCCTAGGTTTTCCTCTAACGACTGTTCCATTCACACTACCCTTATAAACTTTCTTAGTCAGTCTCGTCCATTCTTTCTACATGTCCAAACCAGCTTAACATACCCTTTTCTATTCTTGTCACTATATCCAGTTTCATGCAGCATCTCTCTCTAATCACACTATTCCTTATTCTATCTTTCAGAGTCACACCACGTATGCTTCTCAGCGCTCTCATTTCTACAGCATTTATTCTGCTCTCATGCTTCTTTTGGCCATACCCAACTTTCACTTCCATACATAAGTGTGGGCACTAAGGGAAATAAATTATTTATTATTATTATTTATGTTTCTCTTATCACAGATATTTTTCTAACATATTAGAAAAATATCTGGCCTCTTGGGAGGCTTACACGGAGACATGGGTGCAACGTGAAAAGCCCTTTTGACAGTTTCAGTATCTAAAGTGGGATGGAACACCTACGATGGCACTATCCGCAGCAGGCGTGGGACTATTACTACATATGTACTTTAATGCTTCTGGGTTATGGGGATGGGTGTTTGATGGACCGGTATATTGGTAACTATGGATGAAAAACGGCATCTGCCCTGAATACTCTAGTGGCTTCAATCGGATGAGCAGACGGTGACTCGCCAACTAACTCATTTATTATTATTATGACCACTATATAAAATAATTTTGTTTAGAATTGCCCATGCGCTTAAATGATTTTGAGATGGGCGGGCTATGATTGGAAACATTCCAACCACATATTATAGTACCTTAAGTATTTTCTGTTTAGAAGCACCTTTATTTACTTGAGCCTAGAACAAATCAAATTATCAGCAAACGCATCAGCGATTAAAAGCGATATCTATATAATTATATTCCGCTTTAAGCATCTTTTATAAACATACGATAATTTGTAAAGATAAAAATAAAAACAGTAAAGGAACTAGTCCTAAGCAGTAGGGAGTGCAGACATTAGCTTAAAGTATGCACCTATATTATTAATATCTAGCATACCCATAACTTGAAACTTATCTATGGATAAGCACCTATTAAGGAGAATGCACATTTGTAAAAAAGTCGCGGCGTTATTTATGGTTGAGTTAGTTAAAATATTGATGGCTTACTTATTTATGTATTTGATCGAGTTGTTTATTTTAAAACACAATAATAACATAATTTTGGAACTATTAATATATTATAATAGCTATTTAATAGCGATAGCGATAGTTCAGTGGGGAGAGCAACAGACTGCAATGCAGAGCGTCTCGGGATCGAACCCACGTCGCGCACCTCTGACTTTCGGAAGTTATATGACTTTTCGAAATTATGTGCGTACTGATTGACAACTATCGCCTGCACGTTAAGCCATCGGTCCCGGTGCCATGAACATCTATGGCAGTCGTTATTTGGAAGTCAGTGCCCTCTAATATCCTGACACTGGTCTAGCTATAGGGTATCGTTAGCCTTCGGGTTGCGGAGGTCAGGTGGCAGTCGCTCCGTGTAAAAACTGATATCCAGTCAAATCCGGTTAGACTAGAAAGCCAATCCCAAGTGACATGGGAATAATAAAGGCTAAGGAGAATAATAGCTATTTAATAGTGTTTTAAACTATTTTTTTTACTTTACTTTAAACAACGTGATAAAATTCGTATAAAGTAGTTTAATATCAATGTATAACATTCGTGTAAACATAAGACAATATGAGTTATTGTAAATTATTAACGGTTCTTTTGGGTAAATAATAAAAAATTTGCCAAGCTATATTTTTATACTGATATACAAAAATATTAAACCACCATTTATACGCCTTACCTGATGGTAAGACTACGATAACTATATCGTAGTCGATGACGATTGAAACAACAGAAGGAAAATTGGCGCATTGATCGCCTACATATAACAAAATGAATGGCAATCATAAATTACATAACAATTATATAACTGTCATCCGAGCGAAGCCGAGTAAAATCAAATCTGGAAATGTTTAAAGTTTTATATATATGTGCTTACCACATGTTTATTGTATACATACTTACATTTCACCTGGCCGAGCATTTACCATCTACCGGACACAGTTATAGACTTCTTCTTGCTACTGAAAATTTCTTGACAACTCTATCAACTCCGTCCGGTATTTGAACCTGATATTTTAGAAGAAATATTTTAAAAGTAGTTTTGCACTAAAGATTTTATCTGGAAATAGATAATAATATTTAGTTCACGCATCAGCCTATGCGAGCCGAGACTGAATGCTATGACCAAGATTTTCGCAAAAAAAACCGCCTCGTGTGCGTGTTTGCATGTGCGTGTGCGTATTCGTGCACCTTTGGTATATATATTACAAGCGATCATTGGCCATGGTATCTGCTTACCATCAAGCCGCTTACCACATATAAAATCAACAAAACGCCGCATCTAAACCGCGCGTTTATCCAGCGTTCTAATACAAATATGTATACTCCTTTATCCCGGTACGTCGTCCATCTTAGAACCTGTCCACTAGTTATTAGAAGTTATTAAAGAACGGCGTTTTTGCGCCGTCGTTGCGCCACCAGATTGCGCTTATAATTGCACTGTGCGTGAGAAAAACATCTCAGCTAAGCTGTGAATGATGTAGGTTTGATTTCTGGTTGTGACAAAGACTGGTCGCATGTCAACGTGATGTATTTACTTTGGTTTGACTCGTAAAAAGAAATAGCTATGAGAATAATCTCATGGGTCGCTTCTATTAGTGCGTTAAGAATTGTGGATTCGGACCTCGTATGATAGGTATCAAGAAGATTGCGATTGCTTTTGGTGTTGCTTGTGTAAATTTTTGAAGTTTTTAAGGTCCTCACGGGACTTGCATGTTTCTACGTATAATATGTATCTATGTACGTATTTACAAAAAGAAGTAGGTATATATGTATGTTTATGCATTGTCTGGTAGGTACTCATAGTAGGTACAAGCTATGCTTAGTTTGGGCTAGATGGTGTTGTGTGTATGTGATAGAATATTGTATTATTATCTATCTATACTAATATTATAAAGCTGAAGAGTTTGTTTGTTTGGTTGAACGCGCTAATCTTAGGAACTACTGGTTCGAATTGAAAAATTATTTTAATGTTGGATAGCCTATTTATCGAAGAAGGCTATTTAGGCTATATAACAGCACGTTACGACCCACAGGGGCGGCGCAGAAACGATAAACGCGGGTGAAACTGCGATGACATCTAGTTATATTATAAAAACGAGAATTATTAATATAGTATTAAACTAAACATAACTTTCTACTAAGTTTCGTGTTTAAGTGTAGTATGTAACACTTCGATCGCATGCGTGCCCGGTATTATATGCTTAGTAACGTGTGCCCTCGGGATTATAAACATCTCAGATAGGATATTAATTCGTGGCGTACACCCGTTTGTTGGTTGGACCTCTGTAGTCCGCACTTACACTCACAAGTAGTCGCCTCGCCACTGCGTCTGCGCCGAGTATTGTGGGTTCGAATCCCACACGTGACATAAATTTGTATGAACCATGAACCACAAATGCTTGTTCCGATTCTTGATATTCTTTGTGTCAGTTTTTTTTTTTTTTTTTATGGATTAGTGGGCAAACGAGCAGACGGATCGCCTGATGGTAAGCGATTACCGCCACCCATGGACACCTGCAACACCCGAGGAGTTACAAGTGCGTTGCCGACCTTTTAAAAAAGAGTACGCTCTTTTCTTGAAGTGTTGAAGGTCGTATTGGTCCGGAAATACCGTAGGCGACAGCTCATTCCACAGTTTTGTTGGGCGAGGCAGAAAATTCCTGGAGAAACGCACAGTTGTAGACTGCCAACCATCTAAATGATGGGAGTGAAAATGCTGTCGCGAAGGACGATGGCGAAAAGAGGCGGCAGGGATCATTCCGAACAATTCCTCGGAACACTCCCCATAGTATAAGCGATAGAAGATGCATAGCGAGGCCACATCTCTACGCAGCGCCAAGGGGTCTAGCCGATTTGAAGTATCCTTTTTTTAATGTTTGTAAAGTCCGCCGCGATACAAGAATTATTTCCAATGCAGAAATCGACTTTATAAAAAGATAATGTTTCATTTGGGTACGTGACCGAAGCGAAGGGCACCTCAACTCCCTCCAGAAAGATAGTAGGGAATCGATGTAGCTACTTCATACATTATTTTATTTTAAGTGCATTGTCCGTTTTAGAAATAATACCTATATCAAAGGAAACTTTACAATTATTTAAACAACGAGCACAAACACTCGACGTCACTAAGGCTCGTAAAAGATTCGTTTAAGATTACTTGCATTGCAAGTTTCGTTTCGTCTTGCATTATAAGTAGAGCAGCGATAGCTCAGTGGGGAGACCAACAGACTGCAATGCAGTGTCTCGGGTTCGAGCCCACGTCGCGCACCTCTGACTTTCGGAAGTTATAATAATATGGCTTTTCGAAATGATGTGCGTATTGATTGACAATTATCGCCTGCTCCGTGCTTCGGAAAGCACGTTAAGCCGTTGGTCCCGGCTGCCATGAATATCTATGGCAGTCGTTATTGGGAGAGTGTCGACACAAAAGATCCCACTGGGTCGAAATGTCGCCGGTCTGCACTGACTGGCCCCCACATAAGTTAAGAAGATAAAAAGGCTCGCAAATAGGTACTATTTATTTATTTATAAAAGGTACAGTTACAGAATACAGACCAAGTAGTGATTAGGATTATTTTTACATGAAAACATTTTTAAATCTGCACTCCAATTACTACTGTACACAGCATTCAGAATTTATACAGGTTCAAACATGTAAGTGAATGTTACAATAAAAAAAAAAAGAAGTTACATACAATATAGTTAAGACTAGGAGTGTAATGTTAATTTTAAGATGTATTCAATTTGCGCAAGGATTCTATGAATCTGCTGTGACTATCCACAAATATATCAACATGAGCGCAAATATCATTATACTGTCTACACATTCGAAACAGTGGATTATTTTGGGACACATTATTGTTACACGTTGGTATTCGAAACAGCTGCGGAGTACGCACAGATCGAGTAGGTACCTTGAAGTGTAACTGACTTAGGAGAGTACTATTAAATGAGCCCTTCAAGATTTTATATAAAGTGGACATGTCGCTCATCCATCTCCTTTTATCCAATCCAACCATGTTAAAGTAACGAAGTCGAGCTTCGTATTCAGGTATTTTACGCCTTAAATCGCATTTCATGCATAGAGCTCTGACAAACCGCCTCTGTATAGACTCTATACGGTCTATATGAATTTTGTATATCGGAGCCCACACGGATGCGCAGTATTCAATAATACTTCTAATTAAAGCATAGTATAGAGTTATCAATGAACTTAATTGTCTAAAGGGTTTTGAATTTCGGAGTACAAAAGATAACATGCGGTTAGCCCTATTACAAACCTGATTGTAATGTGGTCTGAAAGACATAGTTGAATCGAAAATTACCCCCAAGTCGCGGATTTCCTTTACCCTGTCTATTACAATGCTCTTGATATTATAATTGTAATTGAGCGGTGTTTTGTTTTTTGTAAATGATATAACCTGGCACTTTTTTATGTTTAGAGACATAAGATTCTCGTCACACCATTTGACAACAGTATTTATATCCGATTGGAGTGCCTCACAGTCTCGGTGATCAGAGATACGTCTAAAAATTTTAATATCGTCAGCGTAGGCTAAACATTCACTCTCAATTTTACTAAGTAAATCATTGACGAATAACAGGAACAAAAGGGGCCCCAAATTTGAGCCTTGGGGGACCCCCGAAGTTGCCAAAAATGGGATAGATTCGTACCCACTAAGTGCAACAAGTTGAGTTCGGTTTGATAGATAGGATGTGAGCCACCTATACAGATTCCCATGTATTCCTAAATGTTGGGCCTTCGAGAACAAAGCAAAACGGTTAACACGATCAAATGCTTTGGCAAAATCTATATATATAGAGTCTACTTGCTGCTTGCAATTGAAAGATTTGCATATATAAGTAGAGTAACATAGTAGGTTCAAATTAGTTGATCTACCCGTGATACATCCATGTTGACGTGGACTCAATAAATGATTGAGATGATTATATATATGTTTATAAACAAAGCATTCGAATATTTTAGAAAACCAGTTCAGTATACAAATTGGTCTATAATTAGAAGCGTCGCTTTTATCACCAGACTTGTAGATTGGAGTAATCTTAGCGATTTTCCACAAATCAGGAAAAACACCCTCTTTAAGAGATTTGTTAAATATTATTGAGAGCGGAGTAACAAGACTAGTCGCGCATAATCTTATAAAGATAGGCGGTATACCATCAAAGCCAGCATTTTTTGTCAGGTCCACGTTTTTTAACTTATTTGTGGAGCACACAGAGAGTAGTAGAGCCTCGTTGATTTCAGCATGAATGGGCCGGCTCGACCGGGGAAGGACTACCCTCTCACAGAATATCGACGTGAAATAGCAGTATTCCTACTGTTGTGTTTCGTTTGGTGAGTGAGAGTGCCGGAGGCCCAATCACCCCTTTAAGGGTACACCCTCAGTATTTTAAAAATGACTAGTATCTCTCTAAGGTTATCCTGTCAATTGTTAAAATGCCAGATATAATTGCAAAACCTATTGTGTCTAGTCGCCGGTGTGCCGCTGCCATTTAATAGGATAATCTTATGATTAATTGAAGATGTAGCGCAGTAGTTAAGGCTAATGCATGGCTATAGGTTCGATCCCCATTAATAGCTCTACTGATGCGTACCTCCTAACGCATGCGCTAAGCTTAGCTGAAAGGGTTTATAAGAATATTAGTCATTTGCAAGCCAAATGGATAACGATTAATTTTTTGCTGTAGGGGCAGACACGTTTACTAGGCGGACAAACAGTTGCTTCGCCGCTGCTAGCGCGTTGGTATGAGTTTGAATCCGACTCGAGGTCATTATCTGTGTGACCACAAATGATTGTTCAGAGTCTGGGTATAGTTTATGTCCGTTAATTGCATGTTTGTAAAGTGTAATACATGTGTCAACCAAATGTGTAATACATCTATACTAATATTATAAAGCTGAAGAGTTTGTTTGTTTGAACGCGCTAATCTCAGGAACTACTGGTTCGATTTAAAAAAATATTTTATTGTTGGATAGCCTATTTATCTAAGAAGGCTATAGGCTATATAACGTCACGCTACGACCCACAGGGGCGGCGCAGTAACGATAAACGGGGGTGAAACCGCGGGAACATCTAGTTTATTATAAAGAAACCTAAAAAAGAACATATAAAATTCAGTTATTGACATTGGTTGCTCTAATCTATTATCATTATGACACCCGGTCGCAAAAGACAGCATAGCTATGCCAAAATATGTTTCTAGGATAAATTATTGAGCTTTGTAAAAAATATAAAATAAAAGTTATTAGTATGCTATAAAAAGGTAAAAGGTATTTAGTATTTTTTATTTAACCCTGTAAACATAGCTTCACGCTTATAATAAATAATAATGTCCTCCAGACCGAATTTCGGTCACGGCGACCAATCTTAACGGAGACTGGCCATCTGCGCAGGAGATATTATAGTACACAAGTTTGTGCGCAAGCACGAGTGCACTCTCTGTTCCCTAACTCTCATGACCCGATGGGATGGTAATTCGACACGACCAGAGAGCGATTAGGCGCAGGACCAACGGCTTTACGTGCTTTCCGAGGCACGGGGGTGTCTAACACCGCCAACTTCCTAACTCCGGGCTCGTATTGAGATTTCTTAACAGAAAAACCCAATAACTTTTTGTTGGCCCGACCTGGGATTCGAATCCGAGACCATGAGGTGCATGAGCGCAGCAGTCACATTCCCTACCGTTGCGCCATGGAGGAGACAGATGCATATTGTACCCTTATTTCTAGTTAGCTATAGTTCCAAGTCCCTCGAAATTGACACAATACTAGAGTCCGCGCTACAACTGAGAATTCCTTGACAGGAAAACCACTCAACAACTCCACTATGGCCAAATCGGGAATCGAACCCGAGACAGCAAAGCAGAGGCTTTCTTCTTTTCTTTCATTTTGTGGTCCCATATCGTACGTCTATATTAAGTCGATCTCACGATTGACTTTTACTGGACACAGTTCCAGTTCCGCTACTTCGTATAATTTCTTGCAGGAAAACTCAACACTACTTTGCCCGAATCGGGAATCGAATCCGGGACTAAATGCACAGCAGTGGCATATACTACCGCTGCGCCACAAAGGTGTTCTTCTTTTCTTTCATTTAGATTTTTTTCTATATTTTCTTTTGTTACACGCAGCGGCATCTAGCTCAAACTAAGCAGAGCTTGTACTATGGGTAGTAGACAATGGATAAACATACATATATACTTTTTTTTGTAAATACATACATATTATACATATAAACACCCAGAACAAAACAAACATCCATGTTCATGCACACAAATGTTTGACTTGTGCGGGACTCGAACCCGCGACCTCAGGCGTGGCAGTCGGTTACACTAACCACTACGCCATCGAGGCCGACAAGTTGTCTCATTTATCGATCTCGCGATTTACTTATTTCAGCTGTCGCATATAAATAGCGTTATCGCGTAGATAGTACTACACGCGACGTGTCAAGCTGTTTTTTTATTTACGGTCTGTAATGTGATATTTAGACATGTCAGCATAACTATGGTTCTATCTTAAACTTACATAAATCCTAAGTAATAAAATATATATAATACTAGCTGTCCCGATTGACGTTGTCCTGTACACATGAAAAAAAATTAAGATAAAACTATCCTATCTTTTAATAGTCGCTGGAACTGAAATTACATCAGTGTACTGTTACTAACCTAAATTAACTTGCGTTTACGCGAGCGAAGCCGCGGTCAAAATTTAGTGGAATAATAGAGGGTCGTTCAAGCATTACGTAAGCACCAATAGGAAGGGACGAGTTTCTGCTTTGCTTATTTTTGATAACATAGGGGACGATGAGTCTGAATGGCGATTACGTCAGCAATATTTGTTATTTTACCATTTGTATACCATTTGTAATATTTACAAATTTCAGTAGTATTTTAATTTGAACATTCATATTATGTGACAACGCTAATTCTCTATGCTCAAAATCAAGGATGCTATGGGACCTTCTAATGTTTTGTGAAATTATACCAATGCTTACATAAGCATAGGAGGGGGTGATGAGCACATGCCCTACTCCTATGCATCCTTCCCGCTTTCATTTCAACATTATGTTCGATTCAGAATCTACTGAAATTTAGTAGATTGCTTACTTATGCTCACAAAGGGGAGGAATAATTAAGAATGTTTAAAATCCTGCTTACGTCATACCTGAACGACCCCAAATGAAAAGTGACGGATAATATCTTTTGCTATTGTTTATAACAACAAGGGACCTATGATTAAAAATATTGGGGCGGCTAAGTCCTACCGAGTATAATATGGCTTATGTTTAACTTATCACCAGATATAGTAAAATATAACAGTCAAAAATAGTCAATGATCACCAAAATTAAAACCGCATTTTAATACCAAAAATATTAATTGCACTGCAAAGAGATCAAACTAAGTCGACGTCCTATTTTTGGGTGGGTTTAAGAAGGAACCTAACATAACCTAACCCTTCCGAGACGGAATGCAGTGATTTGAGGCATATAGGTGCTCGTTATGATATATTTTTGTAAGCATATTTTGCTGCGCAATTACTATTTTTGGTGGTAATTATATTTAATCCCCTATAATATTGTCTTACGTTTACACGAATGTTAGACACTTAAATTAAACCACCTTATAAGGCTTTTTTATTAAACAACACGAAAAACGCGTATAAAATAGTTTTATTTCAATCCTACCAACAATGTCATTTGAAAGTTTCAGGCCAGGCAGTCCGCACCAGTTAACCTTCTTTCTAAATTACCATGGCCAATATGGAAATCCCCTTCGTACTCAAGTCGGCCGCTGCGGTTGCAACCTGGTAGAATGGGGAATCAGGGAGCCTCACAAAGCGCAGAGTGAATGTGGTGATCCCAATCAAACTATGTCACATCTGTTAAAATGCCCAAACTGTCCCTGACGGTGCACTATGGAGGACTTGATGGACGCAACTGCTGATGCGATTGCCGTGGCTACGCATTGGACATATTTAAAATAATCCATCGACTCGAGTACCTTCTTTAATCAGGCACTAGGTCTATTTACCTATGATTACACCATTACTGTGTAGCTCTCCAATATATTGTAGTTAATTATTTAACGCGACGAAAAACCACTTTACTCTATCAGTGAGTTTACGATATTGCTAAGATCACTTGCCTATTCATTGATATTGAAGTCACTTTAAAAAGCAGCTGTAGACGATATACGGTTGGAGTTCCACGCGGAGGGCTCGAGTTTTCTACCGAGGTACGCACTTCTGACGTTTGGACGTTATTTACGTATTACAGTGTAACCTCGATATTACGAAACTGAAGGGAATTAGAAAATATTCGTTATACCAAGTAATTCGCTACAATGAGGTTTGTTATATAGAGGTTGGACTACGATTCGTTTTAACAAGGTAAGAAAACTTGTTTATTAACCTCAACATTACGTAGATACTCATCTGCTTACCCTGTTAAAGTGAACGATTTTAACATTTTAATGAAAACACTGTGTCTAAACCTGTCGAGACATGAATTATTGTGGAATTGAGAGAGATAGGACACGTTATGGAAAGGTTATAAATTGACAAAATTCGTTAACCCTTAATCTGGCAAGAGAAAAAATTATGGAAAATTATGTTTATTTTTGCATTTTTAGCTTCATTGAGAGTTGTTACAACAAGAAAAAATAATGTAAAAAATCTGGTATATTCTAATTTTCTGAAAATGCATGTTCAGTATTCTGGACCTTGCCAGGTTTGCTATAAAGTTGTCAATAATTTTGATGTGCAGTATAATTCACATTGCCGAATTAATATACTTATTAGATCTTATTTCTATTTTGTGCAGGTGATACATTTTAAAGAAAATGACAATATATTTTTATTTTTTTAGTAAAGAAATATATATTTGTTATAAAATGTCTAACAAAAACTTTATATATGAATGTAATAACAGGCAATAAGGACCATTTTACTTATTACTTACTTATAGCTACTCTACGTGAGATCAATAATACAATCAATCTGAACGAAAAGATATGTAACAATTATTATTCTGAATTACGGATAATATACAACAGTTTTAATCATAATTATAATAATAATATTCAGTCGACATAGTTAAAAACATTTACTTAGTACGGTAATTATAAAACAATATCTATCTTTTGCGTAATAAACAGCCTTTAATAGCACTTAACACAATACACATCAGTCTTATTTTTTATATATATGTAAATTGCAGCGACCGTATGACTTTCCAAACTAGGACAATGACCAATACCATCATAGCGTACACTATCAATTTTGTTCAACAGTAATTGTACTTAACTGATATTCGAGATCTCCCTTTATTCTGTAACTCTCTTGCTAATTGGCACCTAAAAGATCTCAAAGACCTCATATGCTTCACTGCCCGTCTATTGCAATCACTGCGATAAACTAACCAGGCGTGGTTCACACAAATGTCGAGCATTTGAGCAAAAATTGCAGTATACCAACGTCGGCTCTCATGTGGTTATTGTAGTGCTTTATAAGTTCCGGACAGTCCACGACAACGCGGGCTTTCATTTTCATGCTGTACCTCTTAATTTTTTCCACTGGGTAAGCATCAGCGTCACTCTACTCACTGCGTAACTGAATAGAGTGACAACCTTATTGTCATACCATTTGACTACAGCTATCTTATTGTTATTGTCAACTACTTGGCAATAAGACCCTCTACTATTCGTTTTTACAAAAATTGTCACTCAACATTAGATTTTCGCAACTACTTTTTAGCCTATTTTAACGTATAGTGCCTAGTCTGAAAATATCACATTCGTTTCTTAAATGTGATGCTAATTCTACTGTGGAAAAATAATTATCAAAATACACGACGCCGACTTGCGTCTGTATTGTCTGCATAAAGCAACGACAACTTTAGCGCCTAAGGATAAGGTTTCTTCGTCTTTTGAAAACTGGATGTATCTCAATGTATCTTCGCCTCTTCGGAAGTCTAAACAATGCCTGACATGCCTGCACGGACAAAGTTTTTGAAACTCCATTATTGGATTTCACGGGTTTGTATAGTCTCCTATTACCCGCCTTTTTGCCTTTATACGGTATTGTCATCTCATCAATGCTATATCTTATCTTCTCTTCCGTGGCTAAGCAGTTTCTCCTCACCTTCTCTTCAAAAGGTCTTACTGTAAAGTAGAGATCCGAATCTGGACACCAGTTATCAGCAAAATGGATGTATCTGCGTATAGCTTCAAACCTTTTCAGTGACATGATATCGGCAATAGCTAGGTAGCGTAATTCTTTTGACTAATAATCTACAAAGGATGGCAAATTTACACCCATAAGTAACAAAATGGCAATAAAATCTTTCATTTTGTCCTCGGAGATATTGATGGATGGTGACACTAATGCCAATATGTAAGGCGCGTGATGTTTATTTGAAGACCTGCAAATAATATTATTGTAGATAAAAAAAAAATTGACATACGAAATATGCATATTGGTTCATAAAATCATATTAGCAGATAGTTTTCTATCTAATTGGCAGTGTCCAATATACTACACATCACAAAATCTCACTAAAATAGTACGTACTTGGCAATGGGAAATATACTGGACACGTGAATTTGATAGAATATTACGAAAAATCTATAATAGCTATTATAATTTTAGTTTGTGTCCACATATTCACAGGTTTTATAAAATATATTGTGCAGTAATAAGTAATCATTGCAACAAAAAATAACAAATAAATCGAGACTTACCGAGAGCGGTCGCGACACGTCCTTCCTTCCTGACATTTTGGCGACGACTAACCAGCCAAGCGCACGCGCATCTTGCTCGTAATTTTTTATACATTACTTTATTATACAAATAAACTATTAAAATAAAAATAAATACAATATAGTTAAAAAATCCTGCTGTATATTTTTTCAAAATTGATGTTCAGTATATTGCACACTATCGAATTAATTAAATAATACTTTCTATATATATCTGCAATGATTGGAAATTCGTTATAAAGAGGTTTTTGGATAAATGTATTCGTAATGTGAAGGTATATTTTGCATTAGCTCTTACGGGCAGTTCTAGGGGATTTCTAAAAATTTGTTAAATCGAGTAAATCGTTATATTAAGGCTCGTTATATTAAGATTATACTGTATAATTATGGTAAATATCGCACGTTTTTAATGTGATGGAAAACATCGTGAGGAGACATCTACGATATTACAAGGCTTACTTGCCTATTCATTGATATTGAAGTCACCTTAGGCAAAAAGCAGCTAAATACGATATATTATTTTAATTTTGAACAATAAAGATTATTATTATTATTATTTTTTTTGTTTTATATTTGGTCTCCCTTTTATTTCAAAGGGGTAAAACCTGACACACGGGCCTTAGCCAAGTGTGCCAGAGGGGAAAGAGTTAAGAAGTAGATGATGCAAGAAATTTACGTGTGAGGCGACATGTGTTAAGAAGAACGGCTTTTTGTATGAGTGTGATTGTACATTTCGTCATGTCAAGTATGCTCAGGCTATGTAGAAGTGTCTGAGGGACTCCGCCGGTTGTAGATATGACAATAAGGATGATTTTAACGGTGTCTACCTGCCATTGCCTTTTTACTTCAGTAGCTAAATCAACATACTTCGATATTTTTTCCGCGTGCGTAATGAGGAGATTATGTGTGTTACATAATTACATCGCAATGTCTATTATGAAAACAGTTTTTTTTTGTTTTGTCTAGTATAGTTATATCTGATCTATTGTAGTGTATGGTGTTGTCGGTAATAATGATCCTATCCCAGTACATTTTAAAGGACTTTATTATTATATAGATAACGAAAGTTCTCGAATATAATTATGTGAAGTCTACCAACCCACACTGGACCTGCGTGGTGAGCTGTTGCCCAGCCCTTCTCTATAAGAGGCCGGTGCCCAGCAGTGGGATAGCTTATAAACAGGAATTATATTATAATAATTTAGACAAAGCCTGGCTAAAATTAATTCAAACAATGCCGATGATCGCAGGTAACCTTAAGACATGGTCCACGTCTTCACGTACGTAATGCACGTAAGTAGTCGGTCCCGGTTGTTGTCAAATTGACAGCAGTCGTCAGAGGCCTACGGACGTTTTGAACAACTCTTGACAACAGGTTGGCCACTAACCACACGAAAAGAAGAAAGAAGAAGACCGGCCAATTTCAGACTTTGTGTTGCTTCTGAGAATCTTTTGGCAGAAAATCGCAACATCACTTTACCAGATCCAGTAAATAAACATGACACTTGCACAGCGGTCGCATTTAGTACCGATACACAACGTATAATAGGGAACAATCCCTATTATCTTCTTCTTCTCCCTAGCCTTTATTATTCCCAAGTCACTTGGGGTCGGCTTTCTAGTCTAACTGGATTTGACTGGATATCAGTTTCTACACGTACGGCTGCCACCTGACCTCCGCAACCCGGGCTAACGATACCCTAAGGCTAGACCAGTGTCAGAATATTAGAGGGCACTGACTTCCCAATAACGACTGCCAAAGATGTTCATGGCAGCCGGGACGATGGCTTAACGTGCTCTCCGAGGCAAGGAGCAGGCGATAATTATTATCAATCAATACGCACATAATTTCGAAAAGTCATATAGCTTCCGAAAGTCAGAAGTGCGCGACGTGGATTCGAACCCGAGACCCTCTGCATTGCAGTCTGTTGGTCTCCCCACTGAGCTATCGCTGCTTACAATCCCTATTATGTGAGACGCAAGAAGACAACATAGTGAAAAGTTGGTGTAGGCACCTTCTACTTTTATGAGTAGTAGAGCCTCACTGATTTCAGCATGAATGGGCCGGGCCGGCTCGACCGGGGAAGGACTACCCTCTCACAGAATACCGACGTGAAGCAGCAGTATTCCTACTGTTGTGTTTCATTCGGTGAATGAGAGTGCCGGAGGCCCAAACACCCTCTTTCCCCCTTCCCGCTCCTTCTCCTTCCCACTTCCTCCTTTACTAAAGGGTCGGCAATGCGCAAGTGATGACTCTGGTGTTGCAGGCGTCCATAGGCTACGGTGACCACTTACCATCAGGTGGCCCGTATGCAAGTTTGCCACCTTAATAGTATAAAAAAGGCACTATAGTCCAAAAGCACCCTTAATAGTGTTGAATAAATATTTTATATACCGTACCTGTCTGTTTTCACATTATTTATTCAAGCCTTAATTAACATCATTATATTTACAACACATCACGTTTTAGCTCATGTAACTAACTAACAATTATATACTTAGGTACTTAGGACCACAACAAACAAGATTCCCTTCGCGTACCCTACCATTTGTTACTATAGTTTGTTATTCGATAACTACAGCCTCGCATTACTACACTCTTAAAAGCACAGCGTCGTTTCTTCTGTAGGATGGAGTAAAATCCTAAGCGAGGCTGCTGAAGCGACAACTTGTGTTGATTGGGCTTTGCTGGGTATCCACTCAGCAGCTAGGCCTAGCTCAATCAGGGCCAGCCGTGGCCATAGCTGCTGAATGCGATCTAAACGTCGGTAAAAGTGTAAATCTATATAGTTAAACTAGCTGTCTCGCGCAACTTCGTCTGCTTGACACTAAATAAAGTTTACCTGCTTAAAAAAAACTATCCTATCTTTTAAGTTGGACCAAATTACAGATGGTTACGAAGTTTGATCAAAATCGGTTCAGTAGCTTAGGAGTCCATAGCGGACAAACAACGTGACACGTAATTTATATATATTAAGATAATTTAAATAGATTAATATTAGACCTTTCTTTAGATAATAATTAGGTAAATGTATGTGTTTATTCTGTTAATATGCCTAATAAATAAGTAAATAAAATGGTAGTAGAAGTTTAATAATTTCGAAATTACATAGAAGTAGTGTTTTATAAATAATCAATGCTATAAAAGCCGTATGAAGTAGTTTAATTGAAATCTACTTGGAGACTTTAACAATAACTTCGTAGCATTATGCCCCACCCAGGCATCTCCTTCTTCCTTTTATATAACGACGTTTTCAGTACAGCACAAATATACAATTGGACGTAGTTATGCAAAATGGATCCAACCCACAAAACACTTTGTTTTTAGGTATAGATATAAGTGTTTATATATATATATATATATTTTAATACCATTTATAACTATACCTAAAAACAAAGTGTTTTGTGGGTTGGATCCATTTTGCATAACTACGTCCAATTATACCCGTTGTGTGTCGATAAAAAAGTGAAAGGAATGTCTTTGACGCTTATGAACACCAGGTGTGCAAAAAACACACAAGAGATTAACAGACTCAAAGTACACTCAAACTTAAACCAATAATTTGCAGATCACACAAATGTTGTCCCATGTGGGACTGAACTCACAACACACCACACGGTGGCAGCGTGAGACGACCACTTACCCACTGCGCTACCATGCAATCATAAGCTTAGGCTTATGATTGCCTACCACGGGGTTAACGAGGAAGCCAGTTAACTATCCTAACACCAATAACTACTTACATTTACGACTAACTACTTACATTAACGACTATAGTAATACTGCTAGTAGGGCCTAAGACCTGTTCCCGCTCGATTAAGCCACGCGGCTAGAACATGCCTAGACAAGTGGACGTTATCAGAGACAGGTTGGATCATTAGATAGATAAGTTCAAGCGCATGTAGATATATAGGCAACCGGTTTGGTATATACCGCTGATGGACGGTTCTGCTTAGCCTTTAGTTATGGATAGTCGTGATTATACGGTATATTGTTTGCTTGTTGTCTTGCGGCTGCTTAAGAACTATTGGGGTTAATTCCGTGGTCGCGCAGTGTTATTGGCATTTTCTGTTTAGGAATGTTACGTAGATGGCAGTAACCTGCTGTATATGGTTGTAGATTAGGAGATGCCAGGTTCGAATCTCGCGTCGATTTTACAAAAATCTATTAGCATTTTCTCCTCATAAGTGAAATCTCATTTTGTTATACCTATAAAGGTATAAGAGAGAGAAAGCCTGCATTTCTGGATGTTCTGCATAATGTTTTTGAAGATATGATAAGTCACTTAAATAGCGTCGTGGAGTATATCACCCTACTCATTCTGATAAGAAGCCTAGCAGTGAGACAGTTTTTTTGTTTTAAACAGGGCTTATCCTAATCCTAATCATAACTTCCTAACTAATATTATAAAGGCGAAAATGAGTTTGTTTGTTTGTTACCTTGTCACGCCTAAACCACTGAACCGATCATCCTGAAATTTTGCATATACGTTGACAGGTGTACAGAAACGGACATATGTAGGCTACCTTTCATCCCGAAAAAAATTACTGTTCCCGAGGAAAACAACAACAGCGCCACGTGTCTTTCGAATCATGATCGAATTATATTATTACAAGCAGAGTACAACCCAAATTGATTGTCAAATTCTAAATTAACGCGAGCGAAGCCGCGTGCAAAAGCTAGTATAATAATAAGTTAATAATTATAAAGCGTTAATAGGGCGTAATGCCCTAATATCTCCGTGGCTGAGTGGCCGACTAGAGCTCTGTTACTTTCGCTGAGCCCCCTCGGTTGGCGGACCGTGACCGTTTTTATATCACGCCGTATAACCTGACACAACTTGTGGCCATCGGAGAGTGAAGGATGGCATAACAAGCCTCTTTGTGAATCGAGCTTAGAGTATTAATAAATATAAAACGCGAGTAGTTAAGTATGAATCGTGAACGGCTTAGCGCAGGTATAAACATTTCAAAAGTTTTTTAGATATATAATATTATACTAATACATATATAGTATTCTAAAAAAACGTATATCTTTATTTCACTTTTTTTAGGGGACCTTGTGTGATAATGTCACCCTCATAACAAAAAACTTATTAATTTTTATTTACTTGACTACATATGACTACAGTCATTACCTATAAGTAAATAGTAATTAATAAATAAGAATATATATAATGTAATGTATTACATAACATTATATATTCTCCTATAGGTACCTACTACTGAAACAATATATAACACAAGACACAACATCTTAGCCGTTTCTGGGAAGGGAGAGGATAAGATGCTGTTACAAGAAGAGATGTCATTTTAAATCCTCCTTCAGAAAAAATCGTAATTATATAATACTAGCTTTTGCCCGCGGCTACGCTCGCGTTAATTTAGAATGTTACAATCAATTCGGGTTGTACTCTGCTTGTAATAAATAATAATATACTTCAATCATGATTCGAAAGACACGTGGCGCCATCTATTATCATAAGAACGTTATTAGTGTTTTCCTCGGGAATAGTAATTTTTTCAGGATTTAAGGTAGCGTATGTCCGTTTCTGTACACCTAGGTAACAAACAAACAAACAAACACTGATTTTCGCTTTTATAATATTAGTTAGGATTAGGATTATTATAGCGAATACCTCGGCAACAAGACATGATGGCAAAATAATTAAATAAGGTACCCGGTCTAAATTTCGGTCATGGTGGACAATAATAAAGGAAATAGAGCACAAGTGTATACGCAAACACCTGTGCACTCTCAACACTAATAAACTGATGGGACAGCGATCGCTAGAGATCAGGCGCAGGATCAATGGGTTAACGTGTTTTCCGAGGCATGGAGATGAACAACACCGCTTACTTCTTAGTTCCGAACTGCTATTGAGAACTTCTTGACAGAAAAATCCAATAACTTTTCGTTGGCCCAATCCGAGATTCTAACCCGAGACTTCTTCTTTTTCGTGTGGTTAGTGGCCAACCTGTTGTCAAGAGTTGTTCAAGCCGCCCGTAGGCCTCTGACATGGCTTAACGACTGCTGTCAATTTGACAACAACCGGGACAGACTTTTCACGTGCCCTCCGAAGCACGGAGATGCTCAAATGAAATCGTTTAGCGATTAGTGAGTGCAACTGGCTATGAGCGCAAATATAACCTAACCCGAGACATGCACATCAGACGCAATCATTATCTCTACGTCACTTCGTACTTACTACCAAGCAAACCAAATAAAGAGCCTGATAGTAACGGGTTACTGTTGCCTATAATCGCTTGCTATACTAGAGACAGCACTAGAGCATTAGTTCCCAAAGTGGTCCAGGTGGACCCCCACGGGTCCACGGGAGACTCGACGGGGGTCTACGTTGGCGTAACAAAAAATAGGGGTTCAAAATTCGTAAGCGGCGGTCCACGAAAATTTATTTGCTTTCGATAGTGAAGAACTAAAATGTTGGCTTGACTTCCTATTCCTATCAATGTAGGCAGATAATATTTTAAGAAGCTCAACGACTGTTACTTGTAAAAACTTGCATATTCCATATTCAGTACCAGTGGTCTCGTTTTTCGATAGAGAATTACTAAAAAAAAAAGGTCAGTGGTCGTGGCAATCTAGAGATTGTCACGACCACTGACCTTTTCTTTTGTTAAGGAATATGGTAGAAATGTAGCTGCATGTGGTCCACCGGAACCAGCAAAATTTTGAAAGTGGTCTATGAGAAAAAAAGTCTGGGAACCTCTGCACTAGAGTGTTGCCAACCATAGTAAAAGAGAATTAAAGATGAACTGAAAGGAAAAGAAAGGTAAGAAGTAGAATGTAAGCTGCCATAATACTTAAAAACTGCAAAACGCTGTAACAGTGTTACTACTCTTACACCGGTGTACTGTTAGAAGATGGTACTTCTCCGAGCGAGTCACCGTCGCTAACATCACTGAAGTTTGGAAAATGGCAGCTTTGCATACACCATGCCTTGGAAAGCTGTTGGTCCTGCGTTTGGTTGATCTCCGGTCGTGTCGCATGGCCGGATGATCGCCCAATGGAACTGTGAGAGAGGGCATAAAGAGTGTGTGCAGGATTCTTTGTATTTAGGTAGTGTGTAGAGGGTATTCTATGCATCTGACGACGAATTAAACTCAGATAGCGAAGTGATGATTTTATTGTGAGACCACTGACTTGTACAAGGTTGTGATAAAGAATGGTCAACATTTATCATACAGTATTACAAACTAATTAAATATTATTACAAGATAGTAGGTTACACTTGTGTACATTTCTTCTATGGTAAGTATGTTGGTACAAGGTTCGATTTAAGTTCTAATTTCTAAAAAGGAAATGAGTGACTCTACGATGACGTAATGTCTGAGTAATGGTGGTTGGCACAACTGCGCAAGTATATACTATGATGTTGGTTTTAGGGCAGAATTTCTTCGAATTCTTTTCTTCACTGCTTTGATCGCCTTTTTGTTGGAATACTACGGAAACGGCCAGATCTTTTTCTATCACAAACAGAGGAGGTTTCATTTTACCTATCAATAGCCCGGTACACAAACATTCGACTAATACCAAGTGAACGGACAGTTTCAAAAATTGTATTTGCCTCCATACCTACTTTGTGTAATGCTATCCCAGCAATTCAGTTCTCTTTATCACCACCCCATTTTAATATCACAAAAATATTTAACACCGATTGGCGTAAAATGAGAAAACACAATGATCATATTCCAAATTCAAGTGTACCTAATATTATAAGAAAGAAAAAATCCAAAGAATGACAAATTCCAAATTCAAATGTAATATTATAATTTTTTTATTGTAACAATATTTATGGCTAGAATAATCAATATCTTCTGCGTAGCTGACTAACCCTGAGATAGATTGGCTGTCGTCACCGAAATTCCGTCTGGAGAACATTATTATTAAAAGGTATTAAATATATTGATCACCAAAAATAGTAATTGCACACCAAAATATGCTTACTAAAATATATAATAACGAGCACCTATACGCCTCAAATCACTGCATTCCGTCTCGGAAGGGTTAGGTTATATTAGGTTCCTTCTTAAACCCACCCAAAAATAAGAGCTCCACGAAGCGGGGATCCGTCGACTTATTTTGATCTCTTTGCTGTGCAATTAATATTTTTTGGTATTAAAATGCGGTTTTAATTTTGGTGATCATTTATTATTTTTGACTTATATTTTCTACTATATCTGGTGATAAGTTTAACATAAGCCTTATTAAAATAAACCTTCAGACGTCTATCATTATCTTCCATGATTGTTATCATAAACTGACTACAACAAAGATGATAGCAGAGGTGTAAATATACATATTACTTTTATCAAAAACGGTTTTAAATATCACTATGGGGGTGAAAATGTTGTTTTAGGAAATGCTTTTAACTGCCATTAACGGCATCCTTGTTTGACAATGTTGATAGTGTTGCAACAATATTGTATTGGGACCGTACCGCTATCTCTTACATACATAGTCTCATGCTTATATCCTGAAGGGTATAGGCAGAAGTGTATTATTTATTTTGCTAGCTATGTTTTAGGTCTACCGGAATATGGCACGAGCCGTTTTAGCAGCATGGACTCTGGACCTATGCTCAATAATCTACTGAGTATAATTTCAGACACCCAATATCTAATATTATGACTGATTCGGGAATTGAGCCCGAGACCACGTACACGACAGTAGGCAGAGGTCTATTAGTCGAACCTCGATAATTTCAGCTTGAATGGGCCGGCTCGACCGGGGAAGGACTACCCTCTTACAGAATATCGACGTGAAAAAGCAGTATTCCTACTGTTGTGTTTCGTTTAGTGAGGGAGAGTGCCGGAGGCACAATCACCCTCTTTCTCCCTTCCCGCTCATTCTCCTTTCCACTTCCTTTCCTCAAAGGTCGACAACGCACAAGTGATGCCTCTGGTGTTGCAGGCGTCCATAGGCTACGGTGACCACTTACCATCAGGTGGGCCGTATGCTTGTTTGTCATATTAGATTTTAGGTTCTAAGTAACAGGAGGTGAGCCTATTGCCGTTTGCCAGGTTCAGTTCCAAATTTATAGGTTCCAGATGCATGTTACCAACATGCATCTGGAACCTATAAATTTGGAACTGGAACTAAGGATTTTTTGACAGATCCATTCAACAATACTTATTCCGAACTGCGAATTGAACCTTCGTACACAACGATCAAATTCAACGCCACTGATTACTGATGCTTATTAGACCCGTTGTGTCTAAAACCCTTATTATAACTTAATTTTCCACATTAAGATTTTCTCTCTAATATTAATTGTAGTGGGCACGTCCTCGTTGCTTATGGGATAATATGGGCTTGCATACGATCTTAAGTTCTTAGATTCGATTCCCGTAGGTAGAGGGGGTTGAGGGGTAAAGAGTTATTAAGTTTTTCTGTTTGAAAATTTTCAGTAACAGTACGAAGTCTGGATATATGCCAAATAGAGCTTTATAGGCTTGCCTTCTATTATTGGACCTAAAAAAATTGCTTGCAAAATTTACATCAATATGTTTGAAATTATCCCTTTTTAGATAATTGTAGGCATCATCATCATCCATGTTATAGAATATTAGGTACCAATGGAGGTAAATATTTGTTGAAATCTCATTACAAAATATCAATTGAAGCAAATGCCCTCATATGCATTATTATATCAGATAACTTACCTTTTAATTATTAATTAAGCTAGTTTTACAATTTCTGGCAGAGTTGGAAAATTGGTGCTAAAGTTAGCTTGCAGCCACATGGGAAGAAAGTACGTAGCATAAATCCTTTAACCCTTACTTAGAGGCAAGTAAACACAAACCCACTTCCTGAAGGCGATCCATCACAAGCGTCTGTTCATAAGTCAGCAAGTTTACGCCGACCTGGCGAGCGTAATTACGATTTGTCATTTACATAGAAGTCTAGAACTGGCAACTTCGTACACTCACACTTGGCACTCGGGTGTGTGTTACACCGACGCGTAATGTACTTAGGCTGGCTTGGAGGCGAATGTTCGCTAAGCAAATGAGTTGATCATTTCAGAATAGAATTTTATTGTTTTATTTATATCGTTGTTACTCCAGTCTCGTGTACCAAAATAAATTATATTTATTTACAAAAACCAACTTTAAGGGTATACCTACATGTAAAAACATAAACTTAAAAGTAGATAATACAAAACTTTTGCTGATGGAAACCACAAAAGCCAAAACGTACTAGAAATAATTTTTGTATCGCAGAGAACTTGACAAACATACAAACAATGGCCACTAAGAATAACCAGGCACAATTTTATTTGTATACTACCAATGTAGCAAATAACCATACGTACTGTTTGATGCTAAGGGGCCACCATAGCCTATGATCGCTTATGACACCACGGCTATGCGTCGTCGAACTTGCAGAAAAGAAATAAAAGATAAACCTAAAGGAATGGGAGAGAAACGCTTGTGAAACTGCGATACCTACTTACCTGGCGAAACGCAGTATCAGGGGATACTACTTGCTTTGTATGGTATTACCGCGGCCGTATTCGCAACGTCACCAAAAAATCGGCAACGCCATCTTTTAAACACCTTTATCACAGTTTATCACGTGTAGAAATCGAACACCACAGCCCCTCTGGCAGAGGCGAGATACTGCACTGCACTGTAAAGTTAAATATTCTCAAAAAATCGCTAAAATTGGCGGCATTGTATAAATATTTGCCCAAAACAGTGATAACTCTATGCCTTAAATACAAAATTAGTTTTGTTGGATCAAATAACGCAAAATATGCGTAGAAAAATGCCGCATTAATGCCAAGATTTATCCTGTTTTAAATCCTTCACCGCGATTAAATGCAGTATTAAAATACCAATTCTACTTTCTGCTATGAAAAACGTTTTGAAAAGATATTTAAAACGTTTTGCATAGCTGGCAAAGAACTATAGTATCATATTTATTGTCAATAACGATTACAATATCCTTGAAGGGTTATTGTAATCGTTATTATCTCGGTGCACAATGTTAGTAAATTTGACTAATAACGATGAGTTCGGGCGAAGTGTTATTGGGTTTCTCTAACAAAATTTTCAGCAGCAACAAGGTGTTTGGAACTATACCCGGTAGACGCCAATGGGCTGGCCCCCTATTACGTAGGACCTGACACCATAACTGGCGATATCTGGGTGTCCCTTTGACATATAGGCGTGAGGCTGTCCGTATATTCCATAAAAGTTAGACAGTGGTATACAATATCTAGATTATAGTCAAAAACAGTCAACATTTTAGTTACCACATTATCAGTTACAAAAGAATTTTCTAAGAGAAAGTCACTATACTTTGCCTAATACAATGATCATTTTACCACAGAAACAAAAAGAAAATCTATAAGACATTAATACAAGTATAACACAAATTAGTTAATTATCGCTTGCTCTTCTTAATGTTCTCATAGATATGTCTGAGTCTAGTACTTAGACCATAGTCCACCACGCTACTGGACTATAGTCCAACTCTTCTCACACCAAAAACAGGCGCGTGCCCAGCAGTGGGACAATTAATGTACATGGCTATTATTATTATATTATACCACAAATTTCATTTTTCATATCAAAACTGCATCGGTGTGACAAACAGCCGCGTAGCTGTGTGCCGTGTGTACTTAGGCCGCGCACACAGAGACACAATCACGTAAACGAACATAATAAAGTCTCACGCATACATCGACGCTCCGGGCAACGTCCCTAACTCTGCTATGTGTACCTACCGGGCGAGCGATGGTTATGTTTTATTTATACTTTCTTAGCCGAGGGGACTCGGGGAACGGGGTGTAAGTGAACATTCTTGAACTGTGTTCGATTATCGTAACGACTTTTGTTTGGAATGGTGTGGGCAGGGTTTGTGGGTAGTGACATGTTTTATTATAGATTGGTTGTGCAGCTGTCGTGAATGTGATTGTTGTATGAGGTGCTAAGTTTGATGCTCAGGTCAGTTTACTGAGGCAGGTGAAATGTTTTACAATTTATGAATACTAAATGCGACTGCTGTGCGTGAGGTATCGGGTTCGATGCTTGGGTCTGGTTGGTGGTTTTTATTGTTTCGCAAATCTGGATACAATCTAACGACAGCACAATGGTATTTATCATAGTTTAATGAACTTACATTAAGATGTATCTTACTAGATGCAAACACTACCTACATGCTTATAATTATAACTGCCTCCGTGGCGCAGCGGTAGTGAATGCGACTGCTGTGCATGAGGTCTCGGGTTCGAATCCCGGGTCGGGCCAACAAAAAGGTATTGGGTTTTTCTGTTAAGAAATCTCAATACGAGCCCGGAGTTAAGCACGTAAAGCCGTTGGTCCTGCGCCTGATCTCTCTCTGGTCGTGTCGGATGATCGACCCATCGGATCATGAGGGTTAGGGAACAGAGAGTGCACTTGTTTTTGCGCACATACTGGTGCTATCTGTGTATCTCCTGCGCAGATGGCCAGTCTTCGTTAAGATTGGCCGCCGTGACCGAAAATCGGTCTGGAGGACATTATATATTATTATAATATTATAATTATATGATATATTTTGTATGCTTAGCTAAATTATTGATAAAATATAGACATTTTTTTTATTGAAGTTTTGTTTCTATATTGAGGTCATAGAACTACATTTAAATAAATCGATGTCTGATCTGAGGTCGCTTGACGTTATTCATTGGATCAGGCTATTAGTTTCTTTTTACAAGAATTTTTTAGTACGATAGTGTTTTAAATAGTGTTCGGTGATTAGCAATTAGCTATTCTACTATTATATTAGACTTATTTATTAAATTACTAGCTTTTCCCCGCGGCTTCGCTCGCGCTAATTTAGAATTTGACAATCAATTCGGGTTGTACTCTGCTTGTAATAATATATAATTCAATCATGATTCGAAAGACACGTGGCGCCATCTATTATCATAAGAACGTTATTGTTGTTTTCCTCGGGAACAGTAATTTTTTTTGGGATTAAAGGTAGCCTATATCCGTTTTTGTACACCTGACAACGTATATGCAAAATTTCAGGATGATCGGTTCAGTGGTTTAGGCGTGAAAAGGTAACAAACAAATAAACAAACAAACTCATTTTCACTATAATATTAGTTAGGAAGTTAGGATTAGGATTAGGATAGGATGGCACGCCAACGACATATTCAGTAACACATTTCATATAATATTCATATTAAACATAATTATTATGAACTAAGGAACTTACAGAATTCAAGGAGAATAGTTAGGATTGTACGAACAACGTACATACAAACTTAACTAATATTATAAATTCGAATGTGAGTTTGTTTGTTACGCTTTCACGTCTTAACTGCTCGACAGATAATCTTGAAATTTCGCATAGGTACATGTTGTCAAGGGTACAAAACTTTTTATCCTGAGAAATATTTTGCCCGAGCAAGTGAAGTCGCGGGCAAAAACTAGAGTTAAATAAAATAATATTTAAACTAATTAATATTTATTTAAACAAAATTTAAATTAATTTAACCAATCAGCATTTATAATGGCATAATAATAATAAAAATGGATATAAAATTAATAATTCAATAATAATGAATTGAATAATCGATGGATGTCGGCCGCGATGGCGTAGTGGTTAGTGTAACCGACTGCCACGCCTGAAGTCGCGGGTTCGATTCCCGCACAAGTCAAACATTTGTGTGCATGAACATGGAAGTTTATCTTGGTCTGGGTACGTATAATATGTATGTATTTACAAAAAGAAAGTATATATGTATGTACGTTACCCATAGTACAAGCTCTGCTTAGTTTGGGCTAGATGGTGTTGTGTGTATGTGATAGGAGGATATTAAAACTACAGCTAGCGGAAGGTGTCTGTGGTACACCTATACCTACTTCTATAGTAACATATGAGACTAGCTGACCTGCGCAACTTCGCCTGCTTCACATACGAGAATTTTCCCCGTTTTTGCAACATTTTTCATTGCTGCTCCGCTCTTATTGGCCGTAGCGTGATGTTATATAACCTATAGCTTTCCTCGATAAATGGGCTATCCAACACTAAAATAATTTTTCAATTCGAACCAGTAGTTCCTGTGATTAGCGCATTCAAACAAACCAACTCTTCAGCTTTATAATATTAGTATAGACTATGTATTATTGTAAAGCTATTTTTACGTTACGACTATTATGATTTATATCTGCTTATCCCTATGGGTATAAACAGCCATCATAATACGAATTAAATAAAATTATCACCGAGGCATCGAACCTCAATCATCACACTACGCGTTAGTCCAAATACACGCTTTATATTGTTAGAATACCACTCTTTACTAGAAGTAAATCTTATCGCGGGAGACTTTTCAAACATTCAAACAAACAATGAACACCCAGATTCCGACTACTATCTATAAGTCACACAATTTTTGTCTGGATTGGGGATCGAACCCACAGTCGGCGCGGCGACATCGGCGAGGCGACCACTTAAGAGGAAACAACAAAGGCCGTTTTTCCATACAAACGTACTCCCCTGTTTCTTCATTGGCTAATGCCAGTAGAGCAATAACTTTTTTCCAAAAAATGTATAGGCTCTATTGGCATGTCCCTATGTTTTTCATTTTTCATAAATTAATTTTTAAAAGAGATATGAGCCTTCAAAAACCTCAAAAATTAACCAGATTTTCCGCTGTGTTCAAACATCCAGAAAACAAATCTGACTAGATTATATAAAAAAGGAACACATTGGACATAACACGGCCAGTCTTTCTTTAATTTTTAATGGATAAAGTAGTTAAATCGGTCAAGTTTTGGAGAAGGAATCAGCGGACTACTAATCGTTGATTTTGTGTACTTTTAATAGGTATTTTCGGTCCAAGCTGCAGTTGTCTCTATCGCACTCATGATACTATACATGGCACTGCGCGACAGCAATAGATTTTACAAATACCTATTTTTCAATTCTCTCGCCCTTAGTGTTTCCTCTTAAACCACTACGCCATCCGTGCAATTAACAGTCAACAGTGACGTCACTAAACCAACGTTGTTTTAAATTAACTTATAAATTGCCAATTGTCCATTTTAATTTATCAATTATCAATTAAGCCCGCATCGAAGTTTAACTTAATTATAGATGGTGCCATATTGTGTTCACCCCTCAGCGCCATTGAAAGAGCAAAATTATTATAATTACTGCATGGCGCAGTGGTTGAGGCTGAAATGCTGCGGGCTGTAATGTTGTGGGTTCGATGTCCACATAATAATATCGCAAATCTTTGTGATGTTCACAAATAGTTGTATCGACACTGGGTATCCTTTGTATCCGTTGTCTCTATATTTGCAAATCCTTGATACAGAAATCTCTAAGGGAGAGTAATTAAAAAAAACAAAATGAGATAGAACTACAACGGATGCAGATGTCCAAATCGATGCGGAAGCAAATATTCGCAACATCCCCATTCTGTAAATTGTTTTTTCTACAATTATCGAACTACGAATAAACTGTATTAAACTGTCCCACTGCTGGGCACGGGCCTCTTCTTAGTGTGAGAAGTGTTAGGCCATAGTCCACCACGCTGGCCCAGTGCGGGTTGGCAGACTTCACATATCTTCGAGAACATTATGGAGAACTCTCAGACATGTAGGTTTCCTCACGACGTTTTCCTTCACCGTTAAAGTAAGCGATAATTAACTATTTAATATGCATATAACTTTGAAAAGTCAGAGATGCGCGCCTTGGGTTCAAACTCGAGACCACTTCCTGGCAGGCCACCGGTTTCCCACTAGGCTATCGCTGCTTACTCAACTAGGTATTTCGTTAAAACCTAAATAGGGGTGATGCTGTTACCATCTATCGGACACAACTCTAGTCAAAGCTATTGACCCAGTAACGGTACCTACTGTTATACAAGCTTGACTTGCTTTACTAATGAGATCAATGTAGAATATTGCTGAGTTTATCTAATGTAGCACAGTCCTTAAACTCTTTTACAACATGCAAAATAATAAAGAAGCAATGAGACGAAATAAAGCTAAGCTTCTAGAATTTCCGTACAGAAAAGTCAATATCTAAAAGTTATATTTCCAAACCAGGGTATCGTATCTTAATACGCATGCACATATATACTTAAAAAATAAGGTAATAGGATATTGCTGTAATAACAGTTCAATAAACGAATCCATTACTTCAGGTTATTACGACTTTAACTAGCCTAACAAAATAATAAATTTACAAAAATGTAATACAATATTTAAACATTTGATTGATACCTATATGGTGTGAAAAAGCGACGGCAACCAAGAATGGTTCTGATGTATCGTGTGTAAGGACACAATATATCGTCGGCCTCGATGGCGTAGTGGTACTAACCACTACGCCATCGAGGCCGAACCGACTGCCACGCCTGAGGTCGCGGGTTCGATTCCCGCACAAGTCAAACATTTGTGTGCATGAACCCATGTTCATGGACACAAATGTTTGACTTCCATATGTTGTCTTGGTCTGGGTGTTTCTATGTATAATATGTATCTATTTACAAACAAAAAGTATATATGTATGTTTATCCATTGTCTAGTACTTATCCATAGTACAAGCTCTGCTTAGTTTGGGCTAGATGGTGTTGTATCTATGTGATTGAATATTATTATTATATATCAGAACCATTCTATATCAACTAAATCACTAATTCTCCGTAATTTAATTTTAAACAAAGTTAAGCCAGCTACTTTTCTTAAAAAACTGCATACACCACAATTATAAAATAAAAACTGAATTCCAACAAGAAAACTTTCCATTTCATTAAACATCATATTCAAAAACATTCCATTTCGGAAAAAATATATTCAAATTCATTCCAAATTTCACTAGCACCATTTTGCTTTGACATTCACATCGGCATTAGGAGCCGGCGTCTGTGTCACGTCTCGGGGTTGGTTTGTGTGTGTGCGCGTGCGTGTGTGTGTGTGAGCGACTCGGGCGCAGGTAACCGGGAACGTCTGCGGTGCGCCGGGATAGGCCGCGTTCATACCGATATAATATAACTCTTAGAAGACTCTTAGCAGCTACTTGGTGTTTAGGCCGTATGTATAAGTCTAGGTATACTTACATATGGTGAATAAAGTACCTAGACAAGTTTAAAATGTACCATTTCGAATCAAACAGTTGAATTTGCATTTAAAACGAAGGGTATGATGGTTAAATAAAATTATTTAGCAGCCATGATCTTTCTCTCACGACGCTTACAAATTTATAAGGCATTTAAAATCTAAAGATACCATAAAGAAAATAACAAGAATAATGATATAATAAAATCATTAAAATAATTCAGTGCACTTCAAAACATCTACCATTATCGCGACGGTGATCATTTATTAAAACGAGAAAAAAATTACATCGCCAAAAATCTTACAAGAAATTAATTACAGAAAAAAAAGAAAGGGGTGTGCTCGGCCAGTGTGCGCGCTGACGTAATTTCACTGACGGCGGGGCTGCGTCCGCGCAGTGGCGGCCGAGCCCTCGCGCGTCCCGGACGCTCGCGCTCCACACAGTACCAACCTAACCTAACCTAACACATGAAAAAAATATCGTTACACATAAACGTCAGAACACCTGATTAATCAATTCCAATTTTGAAATTATTAATTTTCTTTTTTTCTTTCATGTGTGTCGATATTTTCTTCATCGCTCAACATAGTGTTGCCTACAACACCCGCCGGTGCACGTGTGATGACGTCAGCAGCGACCTACCCGGAGGGAGCATGTAAGTTTTTTTTTATTATCTAAGACCCTTTCTAATAAGTTCCTATTAAGCCGCTTGTTATGTAAGAATTTTGCAAAAGGAACTCTTGAACATCATATTTTTGTTCTCATCTTTAATATTTTTAACACTTATTAACATAATCAATATAACTTTTGAAATAATACTTATATTTTTAAGTAATCATAATATTTTACTAATTATTACGATCGTTGAAGCATGCATCTAACACGAAATATTAAGATGAAAGTAATATTTAAGACATTTCTGAGCTCATACATAAGAGTGCATTGCTTATTAAATCACAATAAAACGTTTACTTATCTCTTCAAAAAAAGAACAAGCGTTCGTTACTCATGATTTTCTATAATGCACAGTTAGATGTACCTACATTTATTTAATTAACTAATCTTCTACCGCGTCGTCTGCATTTCCATCATATTACGGACAAACTAATACATAAATCATCTTTCTTTAATGTAGAAAAAAAGTCGAGCACCAGCGACCATGCGCTTGACAAAGAAATCAAACTACCACGCAACAGCTAATTTTTTAAAACAACTACACGTCTTTCAAACTTAGAACGTCATAATATTATTAGCCAAGTGCATTTTTGAACTTGACATTCAAGAAAAGAACATTTTTCCCGGCATTTTTACATGAGAAAATGGCGGCAATTCCACGTCACTGGTGACGCGCGGCTTAACCTAGGCCAACATAGGCGATAGGAAACACAGGTCAATACACCCGGTCATGGCCATGCACTTTCCCGGGACTAGAATTATTCTTGTTTAGTCTTATGTCGGAATTCTAATTGGACGGGCATGTTAGGCGGCGCGGTACACAACTGCACCCAGCAACTGTGTTGACTCGTAAGTGAGAGAATTTTATTCTTTTTTTAAAGATTTATAACAAACCTTTTTCGTAACTTTGTCGATCTAATTTTGAACTTAGAACGTCAAATGTCAATCACTGACAACTTTTTTTAAGTTATACGTTTAAAAACATTTCTGAATGTATTTTAAATATAACTTTATATCATACCTCGGCAGAGTCTATTATCGTAAAATTGCATTCATGCTTCGATGGAAGTAATTATGTATTAAAGATAGGGTCTGCATGACCCTGTTTTAATGCATAATTATTTACCCTTACGATAAAGGTCAACTTCAAATTAAATAAGTACATTTTTAGCCGAAGTTAACGTCAAGTAAAAAAGCAAATTAATTTCCGTTTCATTTTAAAATATTCTTATTAGAATCTTTGTCCTTAAAAAATCTTTGACCGTCCAAAATTACAGCATGTAGTATTCTGCCTTAATTTCTCAAAACAGAATTCGAAACTTTTAATCGCAAATTCTTGACAAGAACCACGTGCTTAAACTGCTATTTTTCTGTTATTAGAATTAACATTCTTAAAGAAACACGATGACTAATATATTTAGTAAGGAAAATTATTTTAAAAGTAGATAGAAATTAAACATATTTTAAACAATATAAATTTTATGATTAATTTTGTTCACAACTATTTTACTTATAATAAGTAAACTCAAAAAAATTATAGTAGGTAAAATAGTACAAGTTCAATAAAAAAAAATTATGTAAACCAAGTATCCATTTTTGGTAAAATATACTTAGCAAATGTAATCACTTAAATCCACTTATTTCTATGTTTAATAATTTACATTAACATTATAAAATAATAACTTATAAATAAAAATATTTCAGAATTTCAAAACTATCTTGTATTGATTATAAATAAAAAGAAACCCACATCATTCAATATCTAAGTACGTCAAGACAAAAATAGTTTTTACTAATTTTAAACTAACGAAAAAGAACAAAAGCGCCATATTTAAAATTACATTCCAAAGAGAAAACATTCAAAACGAACAAATAAAATCCAAATTCAAAATTACATTCCAAGAAGAAAACGCGCGCTAGCCCTATTGGTGCGTTAAAAACGGTTTCTAAGTCGACTCCGGCGCACTCATAGTTGCATGTTATCCTAGGTCACTGGCACGAGCTTTCACGATCATTGACGGAAACGCCCGACGACGCCCGAACGTTGGCGGTCGATGTCAAACGATAGACGTACTATAGCGTTCGTAGTACGGTGACTAATTCATTCATAAATTGTATGAAGAGATATTTGGTAGCGTTTATTCAATGGAAACTAGGTCTATTACATTACGCCTGTCTAACAAATAGGAGGTAGGCAGAGTAGTTATTTCGTCACTTATATTTAGAACACTGTTGCTATGGAGAATTTCTCGACAAGAAAATGTTCTCGGATCGGTTCACACGATGAACGAAAGGTCACGAATTCATGATGATCACGTGGATTATATTTGCTGCCGATCATTAGGTCTCAATTTCAATTTCGGGCAGAAGAAAACAAAAGCGCAAACTTATGCGAACTGACCAATGCGTCCAATCGCATTAATATGCGATTATTTATAATAAAATAATAATGGTACGTTTAGCAAAAAGCAGGTCACTGCACAACCAAGAGTCAATAATTATAATGAACAACCATCACCTATCATGGTTCCCAAACACAAAACTCGAAACAAAATAAATAAAACTATACATTTGTTGTCATTGAACCTGTACAAACCAATCACAGCGCCACCTACCGGGTCTTATTGTGAATTTAAACTATCCATGGTCATATTTAAAAAACATTAAATTTAATCAAAATTGGTCCAGCCGTTTAGGGGCAGTCTAGTAACATACACATGTACAGAAAAATTATATATAAGTATATGAAGAAAGATAATCTCGCATGTATGTTTAAGACGACTGCTCCGCCCCCGTGGGTCGTAGCGTGATGTTATATAGCCTATAACCTTCCTCAAGAATTTGGTTATCAAATGCAAAAAGATATTTCAAATCCGACTGATAGTTTCAGAGATTATAATAATATCAGCCCTGTATTAAATTGTCCCACTGCTGGGCACGGGCCTCTTCTCAGTGTGAGAAGGATTAGGCCATAGTCCACCACGCTGGCCCCGTGCGGGTTGGCAGACTTCACTTATCTTTCAAAACATTATTAAGGACTCTGAGACATGCAGGTTTCCTCACGATGTTTTTCTTACACCGTTAAAGCGAGCGATAATTTAACTATTTAATACGCACAACATAACTTCGAAAAATCAGAGATGCGGTGCTTTGGATCGAACTCGAGATCTCTGCGGGGTAGTCCAACAGTCCGCCACTAGGGCTAGGCTACCGCTACTTTACATATACGTTTACTATAATTGTTTATGTGTACATAATTATGTATACTAGCGGTCGCCTAGTACGCGAAATTCGACCAAAGTTTGCCTGTAAGATATTGCTGATATAATAAAATATATTGACATTATTATGTTACGCGCATATATATAGTTACGCGCTTCGACTGCGTGGGTCAAATGCATGGTTGTGTGCGTGTAGTGTTTTTTCATTAATTTAATGTATTTCTAATGCATATTTTATATAAATATTAGCATTCGTCACTTCTTCTCTGTATAAACTATAAGTGTGCGAAATTTCATACTCCTCCGTCCGCCCAATTTTCGTAAAAAGGAATTCAAAGTTTTCGCTTCACGTATTAATATATAGATGTAATAATATATGTCTTCCGTTTACGCGAATGTTATACATTGAAATATTCTATTTTATACGAGTTTTTCGTGTTTTTATAAATAATAAAGTTTGTTTTTTGATTGCACGCGTTATCTCTGAAACAGCAGCCATAGTCTAGTGGAAACCGTTGGACTGCCACGCAGAGATCTCGAGTACGATCCCATTGTAACTCTGATTTTTCGAAGATATGTGCGTATTTAATAGTTAATTATCGCTTACGTAACGGCTAAAGAAAACATCGTGAGAAACCTGCTTGCCAGAGAGTTCTCCATAATTTTCTCGAAGATATGTAAAGTCTACCAACCCGCACTGGGTTAGCGTGATGGACTATGGCCTAAGCTTTCTCACACTGAGAAGAGGTCCGAGCCCAGTAGTGGAACAGTCTATGTACAGGGCTGATATTATTATTATATATATGTAAAGATTACGTTCATGGTAAACCGTTACCGTCTCCAAATAAATAAGTGTAAAGGCATATAGGGAACGATTCGTCGTAACGATGGGTTTGAAGAAAATCGTTACGATCCATCGCATCGCATTGTCACTCAACACACGAAACGATTTAGGCAGACTGAGACTGAGGCAAAACTCGAATCGTCGATCGCAAAGAGCCAGACACCTTCAATCTATCGTCACGATATTCATGATTGTATTGATTTCTGTTGCGATCACGATATCATCCTCGATCAAGTAAGTAAATCGTTAACGATTTGAACATACACCATGGATTCGTCGTTGCGATCGGTCTGAAACGACGGATCGTAACGACAAATCGTTCCGTATAGCTTTTACCGTAACCATATATACAATACTAGATTGTGCCCGCGGCTTCGCTCGCGTAAATGTAGGTTAGATTAGTAACACTACTTTTTTCTGGATGAAAGGTACTCTATGTCCTTTCTTGTACCCCAGACAACGTGTATGCCAAATTTTATGTTGATCGGTCGAGTAGTTAAGGCGTGAAAGCGTAACAAACAAACTCACATTCTTATTTATAATATTAGTTAAGATTACTATCACACTGAAATCAAACAAACGCAGTCAAGGCTTCAGGGAGATATACCTATCTGTATCTCACTTACACTTATAACCATGTCCCTCTCTGATAGCTGTATATAGATAAAGCTTATCATATATTTAAGACTAGCTTTTGCGCGCGGCTCCGCCCTCGTGGTACCTACTTGAATAAAAAGTAGCCTATGTCCTTCCCTAAGTTTTAAACTATATCTGTACCAAATTTCATCTAAATCGGTTGAGTGATTTCGCCATGAAAAGGTAACAGACAGACAAACAAACAAACTCATTTTCGCCTTTATAATATTAGTTAGGATTAGGATTAGGATAAGCCCTGTTTAAAACAAAAACTAGGCTTCTTATCAGAATGAGTAGGGTGATATACTCTACGACGCTGGTTAAGTGACTAAAGGCGCTTTCATTTTAGACGGTTGGTGCCGGACTGCTGCAGTCCGGGTATCGTACTGCGCACGGGCGGTTATGATTTTTCATACAAAATGACTCGACGTTTTTGCCGTTCCGCCAACGGACGTGCGCCGCACTGCTCTCGCACGACCTTGCGTCGAGTCATTTTGTATGAAAAATCATAACCGCCCGTGCGCAGTACGATACCCGGACTGCAGCAGTCCGACACCAACCGTCTAAATGGAAAGCGCCCTTACAGATAGACAGACAGAGTTACTTTCGAATTTATAATATTAGTACGGATTAAAAGACGCCATGATAACATTAATGAAAGAAAATAAATAGGTAACTAATATAACTGCACGTATGACGTTATGGTTGAAGTGGTCGTCTTGCCACTGCATCGAGTATTGTGGGTTCGATGCTCACACGGGACAAAATGTGATCCAGGAATAGTTGTTCCGAGTCTGGGTGTTATTTCTGCCCGTTGTTTCAATAGCCTCGATGGCGTAGTGGTTAGTGTAACCGACTGCCACGCCTGAGGTCGCGGGTTCGATTCCCGCACTAGTCAAACATTTGTGTGCATGAACATGGATGTTTGTCTTAGTCTGGGTGTTTCTATGTATATTATGTATGTATTATAGTGTAAAAGTATATATGTATGTTTATCCATTGTCTAGAACCCATAGTACAAGCTCTGCTTAGTTTGGGCTAGATGGTGTTGTGTGTATATGACAGAATATTATTATTATTTGTTTCTCTTTCACGGGTATATTTATAATACGTTAGGAAAATTCCCGACCCTTTGGGAGGCTTACACGGAAACATGGGTCCAACGTGAAGAGGCCCTTTGAGAGTTTTAATCAAAGGTGGGATGGAACACCTACAACGGAGTGCCGTTGTAGGTGTTCCATCCCACCTTTGATTAAAACTGCTCTGTCTACTGTCCTACGCCTGCTGCGGCTAGTGAGCCGCAGCAGGCGTAGGACTATCGCTACGTATGGATTCTAATATATGGGCTATGGGTATGGGTATTTGATGGACTGGTATATTATTATATTTGTTAATAGATTGCAGTGTTCGTCTTTTAAGACAAGTCTGGTATCGTGCAGTTTAGCGTCCGATTACCAGATAGGCAGTAATGTACTGCTTGAAGCAGTACATAGTCTGGTAATAGGGACAGGTCTGTCGTCATAAACGAGTCATATTACCAGTCTTTTAACCCAGAACCTAAGACTCCGGGCAGCCGTAAAGTTATGCTTTAGGCGTAAGGTATTCAGACAGGCAAGTTTTAGATGTCAATAACAATGTCATATTCAGTAACGACTGCAGCGGAGCGTAAAAGTCGTTTTACCCAAGTTCTTGGATGCGATTCCCGGGTTAAACAAAGTTCTCATTAGAAGCGCGTAGTCTCGAGTATCGAGTCAGAGCTCGATAGACAGCAATAGGTCCGCCCCTTATTACATGAGATTAAAAATATTCTTGATGTAATGTGGTGTAAAAATATCTCTCTCTACTTTCTAGGGGAAGTAGGTGTGAAACTGTCCATGTATATATCATAACTTAACCTATTATCAATATATATCAATACTAATAGCATAAAAAGATAATATTCCTCTATTTGTTAGCAATCGATAGACTGAAACTACTGCGCCGATTTTAATTATTCTTTCGCTATTAGAAAGCTACTTTAACGAAAAGTAACATAGGCTATATTATAACACTACGCTAAAGCTTTTAAGAGCTTTTGCGAGTAGTAGAGCCTCGCTGAGTTCAGCATGAATGTGCCGGCTCGACCAGGGAATGACTACCCTCTCACAGAATATTGACGTGAAATAGCAGTATTCCTACTGTTGTGTTTCGTTCGGTGAGGGAGAGTGCCGGCGGCCCAATCACACTCTATCCCCCTTCCCTCTCCTTCTCCTTCCCACTTTCTTTCCTAAAGGATCGGCAACGCGCAAGTGATATAGGCGTCTATAGTTTACGGTGATCATTTACTATCAGGTGGACAGTAAGCTTGTTTGCGACCCCAGCTATATAAAAAAAAATCCTGGTCCAGGAGTTACTCGTTCAAGATTTTGCTACAGAACTAGCTCTCAAAAGTTGTCGAAGCTATATAATATCACTCTATAATCTTGTAAACCAATAAACTTAAAATTGATATCTTAAGTAAAAAATGAAATCGATTGCGCTGTGTTAGTGAATACTACTGTAGTATACAAGGTTTCAGGTTCCATTCGGGTCGGGCATTGTTTTTAAGTTTTCTGTCAAAAATGTCTTGGTAGTTGGACGGTGTCTGGATTTGTGTCCGGTGGACGGCAATCTTCTGCATGACTTAAGACTGCGCCGAGCGTAAGACAGATAATGACAGAGCTCGTGCGGCGCATATTGAAATCGGCGCGCGGCCGCCATAGTAAAATTGTATGGAGGATTTGAAGTGCTTTTTTGAGATATATGTATCTTTATTGTCAACCAATAACTTAAATATTTGGGACGGATAAATTGTAATATAACTATTTATGTTTCGTTTAAGCTGTAAAATAGGATAGATTTCAACTGTTATAATCTAAAAATCACGTAACACGAGCTTACGTTTTTGCATTTTTCGTGCAAATTGACGTAATTTTGTTGGCGAAAATATTAATTATTTTAAGTTTTTTACACGCAGTAATAATAATTGTAAACACATTCATTGTTATGGTAAATGTATATTTTATATTTGTATTAAAGAAAAAGTGTTGATTTTATTCACTTAACTGTGACCGCCTGTTTTGGCACATTTCGCTCGGCGCAGTCTTAAATCCTTAACTGTTAAAATGTAGGTGCAATACGACCACTATATATCCTCTCGGTATATAGTAGTGAGGCTATGTATTATTTTACAACTCTACCTAAAGTCAATATTTAAAAAGAAGTGTATTTCATCTTCACTATCGTGTGTCTTATTCCACATATTATATACTTATTCAAACTTTTGCTTTACTCTAGTACACATCAAAATGCATCATGATCACAAAAGCGCTCTCTACCATACTAGACAGTCATAATAAAAACATAAAATACGCCACTCAGCGTACTCTTTTGTTCTCTTTTTCACAAATATTGATTAAAAGATTCTTAAAAAGTTATAATTAACACAAAAAAACATACTCTACCATAGCTCTACCTAAACACCTAGAGTAAAAAATATGTATTGCCTCTATCCTAGTAAAAATAAAATACTAAAAACTATAAAAATAAAAAAATTACTAGAACTCTACCTAGAGACAACTTTACTATTCTTTTATTTCTTTAACCCCACCATTTCTATTCACCCGCGAGTTAACCTACTCTTACTAAAAAAGTTATCACGCAAAGGCCAACGTGGGGTTACATTTGACCATAAACTATAACAATTTGTCCCTTAGCCGAGGGGCGCAGGGGAAGGGGACCCTACCTGGTGAGGTCACAAGTGACCAGCAGACAGGTTTTTGTGACGACTAGTGATGGAACATGTCTGGATCGTCAGCTGTTTGGTTGTCGATATCGATAAAATAGTACTTGCACTTTGTATGTGGCTATGTGTTATGTGCTATCGATTTCGAATATAATTTTAACATTTACTAACCTTTAATACCTTTTATAATTTTCTGCGTGGTAAATATATTTATTTGAAATATATAAAAGTGTATTTTAAACTTTCATAAGTCCATTCTGTCTTTCCAACAGTACCTTACTAAATGATATATTTATTCGGCTTGATGAAGATAATTATTACTATTGAAAATTTCTTCTATAAATGTAGTTTTGCATAAATCTGAGACCTACTTACAGTATCGGCTATGGCAATTTTGTCAATTCAAGTATAGTTAATTCTAATAAAATGATATTTGCTTAGCATTATCAACTTTCTAAACTCGATTGTAATATCAACAATTTTGCAACTACATTAATATTGCAGCTTATCAAATTAATATTTCTTTTGCAATCACTTCCAACAACCAAACATACTAAAATACCATATCTATTATGACCTGAACATATAAAATATCAATCATATTTTATATCCAAAAACGTCAAATTAAAAATAATTACATATCTTCAAAATGAAAACTATCGATAAGTTGCGCTGTCCCCTCACTAGTTCACACATGCCGCCATCCCACAGTTCAATGCCAAGGTCTCGCCACCCCATGCCCTATAAAATACAAACATTATGTCCTGTATAGCGTAGCCCTTTTGACGATCAACTAATTGAAAAGGTACCGGCATAAAGAATTTGGATTCAAAATGTTTCAAGTTAGATGCTCCTTGAAATAATACAAAGACCGAATTTATAAATATTATTATTGGATTACTTTAACTTTTAGCAAGCCTTTATCCTTCTCTAAATATCAGGCTCTATTTACATAAAATTTTATTGAAATCAGTGTAGCGATATAACAGTGAGTGGTTAGTGTAACCGACTGCCACGCCTGAGGTCGCGGGTTCGATTCCCGCTCAAGTCAAACATTTGTGTGCATGAACATGGATGTTTATCGTGGTCTGGGTGTTTTTATGTATAATATGTATGTTTATCCATTGTCTAGTACAAGCTCTGCTAAGTTTGGGCTAGACGGTGTTGTGTGTATGTGGTAGAATATAATTATTATTATTATATTATAATTATTTTGTCGTTTATAATATTTTATGATTTAAAATATTATAAAACAGAAAGAAAAAGAAAACTAAAACCCTCTAATAGGCGTCATAAAATTCCTCCGCATCACAGTCGACTGGTAGTGTGCCCAGAAGACTGGCAGCATTGAATGGCAATGCTTATTCTTATATGTACATAGTTAAATACTCTAATAAAGTTTACTTTTTATAATTTTAACAATCTATGTATTCTATGTTTGCTTGTTGTCAGAGTGTTTAAGCCGCTTGCAGAGCTGTATGCTGAATTAACTACAAATGTGTTATGTAATTATTACATATCTAGGTATATATTATTACGTGAAGCAAAAACTTTGTACCCCTTTTTACGAAAAATGCGCGGACGGAGGAGTATGAAATTTGGCACAGTTATTTTATCTAGTTTTTTGAGTTGCCGCTCATGCGATTGAATGCAATTTTCATGTCCAGCCAGTCGCGAATGAAAAATGTTTAGGTTAGTTGTTTAGATTTTCTGGTAGAAAATATTTAGTAACAACTCTAACATGGAGTTCAATAGACAATAGATTCACCCCTTATTACACGGGTTCTAAAAAATTACTGGCGAACTGTAATATCTGCCTCAAGGGCGGATCCAGCTTTGGTGCCAGGGTCACATAGTCGTGGTCAAGTCACAAGAAGTTATAATTTAATTTTGATAATAATAGATACAAGTAAAAAGTAAGTATTTTATTAATAAACTTAAAAATACCTACTTATATTTAAATAAGACAATCAATTTTTCTTTTACGTCTTCTCCCGAATCGCTGTATCACTTCATCTACTTCAATGAGTACGTTTTTGTGGACGTGGAGAAGTGCCAGTCCGATTAGACGTTCTTCAACCATTGAAGCTCTTAGCCACGATCCAAGTCCTGGACCCAGCCCAGGTGGGGTCATGACCTCCATGACCCCCTGGATCCGCCCTTGATCTGCCTACTCATTTGGTGATATATAGACATAACTCTATGTTGTGTGTCATAATTTCATGATACTTTCTTTACATTTAAGTAGAACATATTGAAATTACTAACTTTTGCCTTGCAACTTCACTTGGAAGCAGTACTTTTTTCCTGGATAAAAGATATCCTACGTCGTTTTCTGTACCCCTGACATAGTCTACGAAATTTCTGATTATTGGTTGAGTAGTCAATGCGTCAAAGCGTTCGGCTTTGACGACAACAAACAAACTTAGATTCGCATTTATAATATAAGTTAGGATGTCACTAACTACGATAATTTCGCTGTCAATTATTAATAACCCGGACTACCGTGCCAAATAGTTTTCCCAGCCCTATGCCAGTTGTCGATCAATATGTCTAAAATATCTCAATAACGGCTGTATCCCCTAGCAAGTCATAAACAGCGTTTGGTTTGTATTATTTTAACACGTGGCGGATGCAGATGGCTGACTTAACTCATTAGTTACAAACGTATTTAATTACAGTCTATAGTTTAAAAAGGTATATGTAACAGAAAAATATAATATCTTCATATTTATAACATTTGTTGTTACAAGTTACTTATTTTTTGACATTTACGTAAATGTTATTAGGTTGACATTATTACCATAAAGATTGTAGGTATCAGGTGTGCTTAGTTCCAAATCTAGCTATAATATAACATTACAGTTAATAAGTAAAAACCTACTTACAATAATGTTTTTTGTTTTGCATGAGTAATCTGCTCTAATATGTACATGTTTTATTTTTTTATACAACTAAGGTGGCAAACAAGCATACGGCCCACCTGATGGTAAGTGGTCACCGTAGCCTATGGACGCCTGCAACACCAGAGGCATCACTTGCGCGTTGCCGACCCTTTAGGAAAGGACGTGGGAAGGAAAGGGAGCGGGATGGGGGAATGGGGGTGATTGGGCCTCCGGTACTCTCACTCACCGAACGAAACACAACAGTAGGAACACTGGTATTTCACGTCGATATTCTGTGAGAGGGTAGTCCTTCCCCGGTCGAGCCGCCCCATTCATGCTGAAATCAGCGAGGCTCTACTACTCAACTGTTGTGTACACTACTTAGGATTACTGTCCGGTTTATATAATATGTTCACTATTACTACTTACCATGTTAAGACTGTAATCTGTTTGTGTACCTATTATAAATAATAATAATAATAATATTCTACCACATACACACAACACCATCTAGCTCAAACTAAGCAGAGCTTGTACTATGGGTACTAGACAATGGATAAACATACATATATCCTTTTTTTTTGTAAATACATACATATTATACATAGAAACACCTAGACCAAGACAAACATCCATGTTCATGCACACAAATGTTTGACTTGTGCGGGAATCGAACCCGCGACCTCAGGCGTGGCAGTCGGTTACACTAATCACTATGCTATCGAGGCCGCCATTAACGGATAAAAAGTACTCTGGGATTTGAACATAATAATAATTTGCAATCAAATAAATTGTCTCTTGTTGGAGTCCAATCATCAGTCGTAGTTCAGCGATTGCTTACTGACTGAACCATCCATGCTGTCTTTACAAATATAATACCTAGTGAAGTGAAATGGGGGTAACTAGTAGTGAAAAAAAAACAATGTTTTTAAAAAAGTACGACTTTTCCCAGACTTTCAACTACAGGTGCTTCGTTTATGGCAAATTTTAATTTTTTTACTATTATTATTTATGAAGGATTGATTCGTCAAACAACAAACGTCTTTTTTTTAAACTGACGTAGTTTTGAAATCGCAGCATTATTTTGGTGTATGTCGTACTTTTTTAAAAACTTTGATTTTTTTATTTTTACACAAAGTTCGTAATTTTTTTTATATTTTTTTACTTAGCCCTTTTGAAAGGTCCGTACCTAAGGAATCTCCTGTTACAATTTCATTCACATATTTTGGGACACCCTGTATAAGCAAGTAAGGCGTTACCAGGTGTCATCTATCGCATAGTTAAATACGAATTTGATATGCTTGTTTTACCTTTAAAGAATTATTAATAACTTGTATAAAGTCTCTTTTATAACATCCAAAGTACAAACATCCAACTGAACTAATAAAAGGGCTTACAGAACTCGTGCTCTACATACTAACTAATACTTTAAACTCTACATACATATATTGTACTAAAGTAACAAAGAACGCAGTCAGGGGTCTGGTAATAACTCGATAGAGATGAGCCGTAACAGAAACCGGTATCATCCGATACCAAAAAAAAAATAGAGTATTGAACGGGTCTTGAAGGTAAAAAATGTTGGATACTTGAATAACTTAGTTTAAATGATCGTTTCTTGTATTGTATATTGAATGTGGAGGCAGTGAGATGCAAGGCGTGATGCAAGATGTACATTGATGCTATTGTATTGTTGTTTGAAGTTTAAATAATCTTGTTTGGTGGACGAGCGTTAGTGTAATGCTAAAAATTAAAGTTTTCGAGTAAGTGTGTGCGGTAGATATATAAATATATTAAAACAATAATTAATGATCGCTCAAATAAGTTTCGTAAACATTCTGATGCAAAAATTTATAGACGTCATGAAAAGCCTTGTTGTTATACTAAAGAACGAGCAATAAAAAATCACTAGTAATCAGATGTTATAAAATTTGCAAGCATTGTGTAAATTTAAATAATAATAAAAATAATAATAATAATATTCTATCACATACACACAACACCATCTAGCCCAAACTAAGCAGAGCTTGTACTATGGGTTCTAGACAATGGATAAACATACATATATACATTTTTTTTTGTAAATACATACATATTATACATAGAAACACCCAGACCAAGACAAACAGCCATGTTTATGCACACAAATGTTTGACTTGTGCGGGAATCGAACCCGCACAAGTCAAACATTACCATTACAAGTTTATATTACCATTTTAATTCTATTAAAATGGTAATATAAACTTTATTAATTAATATCTTAATTTTAAACAGGTTTTTGCGAGCACTTTACTAAGCAACTTAATTCCAAGTCACACTTAATTCCAGACATAGTTTAAAAAATAATGTTTAAATACAAATTATTAATAGCAGTAAAGTTTTAAAGTTTAAACAAAAACTGTTTTTGTAACATCCATATTATGCACGTAAACACAGAAGCTATGCAAAAAATGTGATAAAATTAACAAGATGTAAAATAAAATTAAAAAAGTACACAGATGGATAATCTCGTGGGATGTTAAATTATTAATATAATGGCGACCACACAAGACTGGTTGTCCACGTTAACAGTAAACTTACCATATTTATAGGAACACGTTTTATTTTAACTAGCTCGGTAAAATAAGAGCACGAGATATGGAATTTAAGAAATAATGCCAATTTGTATCCTTGTTTTATGCTTATAGAGGGGATGTATGTGATGCATGTATTTGAGATGGCTATAAAATAATGTATTCACCCTGAAAAAGTGCGACTGAGTAGGCTAACAAAAGATCGAAACCAAATAGCTCTGTTGTTGTAATGAGATGATATTCCGAAAATTCTTATGGAGGCAATGTTCCTTCGGTCAGGAAGCCAGAGTGTAGATTGCTTACTCTGATAGCTTAATGAACCCTTTTATCAGGAACACAACACGCCATCGTTGCAGAATTGAAGTTCTTCCTTATCGGATTGCACTAAATTAGACTGGCAATACTTCTGCGACCTACTATTGTATCGACACAACAATTTTATATACCAGCGAAAATTTTTTGTGTAACGACTGATTACTATGTTTAATGTTTTCTCTCATTTCAAAGTGTAATTAAATTTAAGTAACGTTAACTGTATTGCTTAATCACCAAACTAACATATTACACCCGTATATTAAAACCACAAGTTGTACCCAAAACTTGAATTTTAGATACCGAAACCAAAACTAGGCCAGCGTGTGCACAGTACTAGTAATTACTTATTGACTTGACAAGACATCTTATGTTGTCAAATAATTGGATCGTTGTAACTAAACAGAATCTATTTTACCAAAGAATTAGGTGGAGTTCTAAAAAGCACTCCCTAATTAAATTTTATTAGGAAACTAAATCTAAAAAAGCGGTTATGTCTTTGTGATTATTTGTGACATACATTATCCATGGTAAACTTACATGGTACTAGCTGTCCTGACAGACGTTGTCCTGTATACACGAAAAAAAAAACAAATCTAAACCATTCTCCAATCCACTTGAACACACACAAAAAATTTCATCAAATCGGTCTAGCCGTGTAGGAGGAGTTTAATTACAAGACACGCACAGAAGATTTCGAATCTATCGAATCTATATTTATATAGATATGTATATAAATATAGATTTTAATAAAATTTAAATAGAAGTAGACAAGATGTGAAGCGCTCTTCTGAAAATTCGCTAAATTAATGCTGGTATAAAATACATAATAACTTTTGGGCTAGATTTTAGCATTGAAAATGAATTACTCAGTACTTTAATCTCAATAAAAAAATCATTTATTAATTTAAGTAAAAAAGTTACACATATGAACGTCAAAGCTACATCTACGATGTTGCACTTACACCTTCAAGATATATTCAAAGCTAAAAGCTGAATATTAATTATAATGTTTATAATTCATTTACGTCACAAAGTAACACATATAAACGTCAAAGTTAATCCACAACGTTGCATTTACAACTGCAAGATTCAACAAAATTAAAAACGGAGTTTTCGAACGACAAGAAATTTGAGCCACTCATTTCAAAATACCATTCAAAGTCGAAACGCCACAAGCATCTTTAAAAGCCTAACCAAAAAACATTTCTTTAACCCTTCACTGCAGCAGTGGAAACTAGAAACCAGTCCGGACAAAAACGGGACAATAAAAATATTCCCATTCGGTGTTGGGCCGGCCTATTAGTGGGTCCGTGTTAAATTATATTTCGTGAACGTTTACCGGTTCAACACGCTCCGTTGAGTGATGTGTTTTGGTATCGAATACTCGTGATTGGAAATTCCTAATCGATTTCCCAGTTGCAGGTTAACAATGGGAATTGTTAAAATTGGTATGTAGCATGTTTTATGTCTAGAACCTAGATCGAGAGCGGGTCGCTTTTATTATATATAGATCAAGACTCTATATCTGTATATAATACTTGCGGCCCAAGCCTGCTTTGCTCGGATAAAACAATCAAGCAATTATCTTTAGCCATATTATAACTTTCAAATAGTGAGAGAATTTTCAAATAGGTTCACTGGTTTCGTAAATTACTCTGCAACATAAAGACCCTTAGTTCCCAAAGTGGACCAGGTGGACCCCCAGGGGTCCACGGGAGACTCGACGGGGGTCTACGTTCGTGTGACGAAAAAATGGGGGTTCACAATACGTAAGCGGGGATCCACAAAAATTGATTTGCTTTCGATGGTGAAGAACTAAAATGTTGGCTTGACTTCACCTGTCAAGGTAGGCAGATAATATTTTAAGAAGCTCAGCGACTGTTACTTGTAAAACTTGCATATTTCATATTCAGTACTTTTTAATTGCATGAACTTGTTTGATTCTTCACCAATATAAATACTAGTGCTAAGGAATATGGTAGAAATGTAGCTGCAGGGGGTCCACCGGAACCAGCTAAATTTTGAAAGTGGCCTATGAGAAAAAAAGTCTGGGATCCTCTGATATAGACGACTTCACAACATTCGTTCAATCTCCTTATAACGTTAGGCTTCTTTACTTTTGTTTTTCTTATGGTTAATGACCAACCTGTTGTCAAGAGTTGTTCAAGCCGCCCGTAGGCCTCTGTCATGGCTTAACGACTGCTGTCAATTTGACAACAACCGGGACCGACTTTTTACGTGCCCTCCGAAGCACGGAGACGCTCAGATGAAATACCACTAAGCAGTCACCCATCTATAGACTGGCCGCACCCAACGTTGCTTAACCTCGCTAATCGTTTACCGATCAGTGAGTGCAACTGGCTATGAGCGCTTCACTACCATGTCTACAACGTTAGTATAGACATGAGTATTAGAGAAGAAAATTTCAAAAATAAATCTGTTTCTATGATGTCCCTTGACGGGGTCTTAATTTTTATGGAAATACATACATACATACATACATCCGTGTCTATTAGGCAGAGGTCTTTTACACCCAAATTTCACCAGCTTTGGCTTTAGGTTCTTCGAAGTAGAGCGAACACCATTGCTGTCTAACAGACACAATACCAGACTCGTGTTGTTACTGAGAAATTATTTTTCAGAAACCTCAACAACAATTTGCCTGACTCGGCAATCGAATTTGTTACCTTACGCATAGCAGTATTCACAACCCGTCCACTATAGATAATAATCATGTTTAATTCAATTTACATATCCCCGTTAGAGGTGGTCGTTAAAACAATAAACTGTTTTTATTAACGGCTTTTTTTCTTTAACGAACCAACTGTTTTTCTTCAATGAAAAAACCTGTTGAAAATATTAACCTAATAAATTCTATCGCAACGCAAGTCGCAACTTGCAATACATACATACATACATAGATTCACGCCTGTTTCCCAGAGGGGTAGGCAGAGACTACGGATTTCCATTTGCTACGATCCTGACACACTTCTCTGGCTTCATTCACTTTCATCACATTCCTCATACACGCCCGTCGGTTCAAGTATAAATAATTTTCATCTTATAAAATAACTAATAAAATAACGAAAGCAGTTTTGTTGTAAACAGTAATTAGTAGCTACAAAACGGTTTTCATAGTTGCGATCGAAAACGTTGACATAATATGCAATAATTTAACTTTATACGAATCTAATAAATAATCAGTTCATTGAAAAACCAGTTGACGAATTAACAGTTTTTTTAACCTGTTGACCATTGACGAAAAACAGATACATTAAATTAATTAAAAATCCGTCAATGATACATCTCTATCCCCCGTCAATATGATAATTTAAAAAACCAACATCATAAATAAATAATGGTACTTTTACACTGTCCGGAGCGATGGCATCTCTAATAGACACATACATCAGATTCCTTCACCAATGGGAAAATTGAAACAATAGTGAGAGCTGACCTAACCGTATGCTAATATGCTCAGTAATTAATTGCATACGACTGTAAAATTCCACAATATGAACCTTATTATAAAGCAGTAAAGTCGGTTTTTGTTTAACAAGTAATATGTAAAAATTATAAAAATGCTGTCGTCTTCCGGATAATGGCTGCAAGTAAATCTTTCTTTTAATTGCTTTTGGCATCTTGTCGTTTTTATTAATTTACGTTTGATAATTATGTATTTATGCTACCATTTATTTTTACTACGATGCTTAATTTTAGAATGTTGGTACCTAACGGAAAATCATTATATGTATTATAAATTCCATCCGATTATTTAATTTTTCCGTGCCAATAACTAAATTTTTGTTTTTAATTTATTAAATAAATGGAATTAGTAAAGAATTTGGAAGTTTTGGTTAATTCGTTAAGTTTGGAAGTCATCTCTATGACTCTACAATTGCTACAATACCCCTCCAAGAAATAATACACAATCTAAATGTAAAGGTATAAGGTAGTAGAAGAATAAGTTATAAAAAAGACTTAATGAGTGTTGCACAACTGCCAAGTAGTATTTATCTTATATTAGATAAACGTCACACCATCCCTTTCATTTACCCTAACAAGAGAAAGACAATATGAAATTAACATATCAAATAACTTTTATTTCATTATTGAAACAGGCTGTAAAACGGCCAAATAATGTCAGCCCGCAGTAAAACAACACAATGTCACTCCACAAGTGATCAGAGATTATCAAAATTAGTTTTAAAATAATTACTCTGGCTCTTTTTACACGTGTTAACGTGTCAGCACTCACTGGCTGTCAACATGTCACGCAGCGTGACAAGTTGATATGTGATGTCACTATGGGCAAATGTAAAGGAGCTTTTATACAGTTCTGTGTGACAAACTGTCTGTTAATTCTCCTTTCGTAATATGACAAATACAATTATGTTTATTAAAATTAACGTCATTTAAAATAGGTACAGATTGTGCCTCCGTTTATTTTTAGTAAGCTTTAAGTAATGGTTATGCTTAAAATGAACATCGATTAAATTGGTATAAAATAATTTGATACTAATGTGACTGGTGTTTACTCTAAATAATTTTGACGTCTATTTTCTGATTTTATTTATTTAAGAATATTATTCATATATTTGTATTTTCAATGTATTGCCGTTGCACTTAGTTTACAAAGTTTGATTCTCGCAAGACATAAAAAATCGTTCAATCCGCTGATAGTTATATCGGATATGGGAGTTATTTGTAACCTTAGTTTTAATTTATTTAAAGTCTTAGTGATATACAGGTATTATTATTATTATTATTTTTAGAGCCTTGCTGATTTCAGAATGAATGGGCCGGCTCGACCGGGGAAAGATTACCCTCTCACAAAATATCGACGTGAAATACCAGTATTTCTACTGTTGTATTTCGTTCGGTGAGTGAGAGTGCCGGAGACCTAATCATCCTCTTTCCCCCTTCCTGCTCCTTCTCCTTCCCACTTCCTTTCCTAAAGGGTCGGCAACGCGCAAGTGATGTTTCTGGTGTTGCAGGCGTCGGCTACGGTGACCACTTACTATCAGGTGGGCCGGGCTGTATGCTTGTTTACCAACTTAGTAGTAGGTATAAAAAAAAATATTTTTATACTTACCCAAAGTAAAGTCATATTTTTTTTCTTAACCCATACATTAAACCATTTTGAAGCACAAAGTATTGAACCATAATGAATACTGTGTATGCTTCGAGTAGTAACATATTCACTTCTTTTCTGTATTATATAAAATCTTAGCTCATACCCGATATTTTCAAATTGCAATGGATTCTAATGATAAATTGTCGGCCACAGTTCGTTCAACTGTTTACAAGTAAATACTAGCAAAGGGTTTCCCATAATACTTGGAAACCTCTAATTGGTAGTCGGTAGGCAAACATTAAGGTGCCAAGACGGACTTATTGGAACTGACTGGATATAAATCTAGTATCGGATAGAATTGTGTTTTGTCTTTGTAGATATCAGTTTTCTCCGAAGAGGTATTGGCAGTAGCGTACTTGGTTAAGAATACGACAAGTCATTTGCGAGAATTTAATAGTAAACCAGGTAAAATCTTGTTCTTTCCTTAATTTATTTTGAATGTGGATGAGCTCAACGAAGCGCGCTGAAGACATATAATAATATCGTCTGTCCATCCGATTGATGCTATTAGAGTATTCAGGGCAGATTTTATCATCCATAGTTACTAATATACCAGTCCATCAAACACCCATACCCATAGACCATAATTATATTAGAATCCATACGTAGCAATAGTCTTACGCCTGCTACGGCTAGTGCCGCTGTCGGTGTTCCATCCCACCTTTGACTAAAACTCTTGAAGGGCCTCTTTACGTTGGACCCATCTCTCCGTGTAAGCCTCCCAAAGGGCCAGGTATTTTCCTAATATATGTTAGAAAATACCTGTGATAAGAGATACATAATAATATTAGCCCTGTATTAAACTGTCCCACTGCTGGGCACAGGCCTCTTCTCAGTCTGAGAAGGGAGCTAAATTAAATATATTAAAATTATTAATCTATACTAATATTATAAGGCTGAAGAGTTTGTTTGTTTGTTTGCTTGAATGCGCTAATCTCAGGAACTACTGGTCCGATTTGAAAAATTCTTTCAGTGTTAGATAGCCCATTTATCAAGGAAGGCTATAGGCTATATATCATCACGCTAAGATCAATAGGAGCTGAGCACCAATGAAGAATGTTTCAAAATCGGAGGGTATTTTTTCCTTTTGAAAGCTTCCGCTGCGTGCGCTGCGTAAACAGTTAAAGTTTCGCAAAAATTATGTATGACAGAATTGTTCCTCTTTAAAAGTTCTAAAAAAAAATCCGCTACAGCATATGTCTATCTTTTAAGGTTGGCTCACTATAACCATTTTTATGCTAACCAAATTTGTTCTAAAATAATGCATTATTTGCGAAGGTATTATTATAAACATGATATTAATCCTTATCCAAATAAATACGTTATTCATCACAAGTATTTAATTTAAAACAAAATTGCTCTTTACATCGTTCGATTTCAATGAATATCTTAGGAGGAATCGCAGTTTTAAAATAACATTGCAGCAAAATAATTACCCATTTCAGACATAGTACAAACGATGTTTCTCCTGGTTTATTCTGCGTGATTACTACTGGTTCGATTTGAAAAATTCTTATAGTGTTGGATAGCCTATTTATCGAGGAAGGCTATAGGCTATATAACATCACGCTACGACCCACGGGGGCGGCGCAGTAACAATAAACGCGGGTGAAACCGCGGGAACATCTAGTTAGCTATATGTGTATTAGTGAATTGTAGATTGGACTGTGTTATTGGGTTTTTCTTACAAGAAGTTCTTAGTAGAACGTAGTCTGCCACTTTGCCCAATAGATGGCAAAAGGCTTGCCTTCTAAAACGTTGATCAACACTATATATTAGATATGTCAAAATGTGGTAGTTTTTATCTCATATCATGTATCATGCATTGGCCGTATATAAAAGCATCTCGTTTATACATTGTTTAGGATGAAAGTACAATCTAAAAGTAAATACTCTATAAAACACCTTTTTGGCTTAGCTGTTAAATCGACGACACAGTTTGTCAAGGTTGCAGGTTCAATTCCTGCTTCATGGATTGTCTTTATACTCGTTTTTAATTCACCTTTTTGCCATTCAACGTGGCAATGCTGCCAGTCTTTTGGGCTACACTACCAGTCGACTGTGATGCGGATGAATTGTATGACGCCTATTAGAGGGTTTTAGTTTTCTTTTTCTTTCTGTTTTATAATATTTTAGGTATAAGTTAGTTTTAAAGAATTGTGGTTATATGTACATAGTTAATAATCCTATAAAAGCGCCTTTAAAGTATTTTAACAGCTTAGTCACTTTGAAAATCGTAAGCATTTTACTATATTACAAACTTTGTATTCCTCATTTTAACCCCGAAATCGAAAATTATGAAATCCATTTGGTCTCTCTCATAAAGGTGTTTTTTAAAACAATGCTATAATTGTGCTGTGGTGTGTTTTAAGATTAGTTTTATGTAGTTTCACCTTAGCAGGATCACGCTATTTATCTTTGTATATACTTTATATGTAGGTGTATTATAAAATTAGGACTAAATATTTCTTGAGAGTTGTTCTTAATTGCAACATTTTTGTGTTGAATTCAGATCAAAAGTAGCCTTTATGATAACTCGTATGTGCTCATAAGTTCCGTATCATACAATACGGCGAGGAAGGCAGATGTAACAGATTTTCACTTGCTATTATCCTGGCACATCTCCCTTGCTTCATTTACTTTCAATACATTCTTATTGCACGCTCGTATACTCTTAACCTGAACATACTCAAATGGTTTTATGAGCAGTTCATGGAAGGTTAAGCTAGGTTTTACTTTACTCACTCTATTCTTGGTCATACTCGTCACTCGTTAGTTTTGTGAGTAACAGTTTCCTAAAAAAGATAAGTAAATCGTACTTATTTGTGTTTTCGAGTACATCTTGATGATTTTATAGAAATCAGTTCAATGTACTGACTTCTATACTAATCAAAATGTAAAAACGGTGTCTGATTCGATGTATGCTGAGAAAAAGAACAATACATGAATTCGAAAATAAATTCCCTTATTTAGTAGACTTTAAAACATCTTTAATATACAAAGAATTAACCTTGTTAGAGTTCAATGTTAATGTAGACAGGTAGCAATTCTAGCGAGAAACACTTTCTTTAAATATTCTTTCTTTAACGTACATTTTAAATTACAACACCTTAAACGCAAAACCTCACTCGCGAGAGCTATCTCAAAATCTCCGAAATAACATCCCAAAATTGAGGAGACTAACATCAAACAAGTTTATCCAAAAACGGGTAGCCGACATCACATACCTTTAGTATTTGTTTCACAAATTCCATACGACGGACGGACAGCAAATACAATGAGTTTGGAAAGTGAGAAAAAAGACAGAAAGATAACAAAGGTGTGCTTTAGTATGAGAATGGGATGTGTATTATAAAATAAATCATTATATATTCCAGCCGCGATCGCTTAGCAATAATAATAATGAACCAGGATAGGGTTGGCTTAGGGATGTGCCGCCGCTAATGAACAGCTTTTTAAATAGTTTTTTATGATGTTTATTCTGCCTTGTTGGTCTAGCGAGCAGTGGTATGTACGTGATTGGGATACAGTCGATTGTAAAGTCTTTGTTTCTATTATCGAATGAAGCTAAATGTTATCGAGTATTTTGACGGGCAATGCTCAGTACCAACATGGAATCTGCCGCCAATAACGTGGCAATTTAAACAGTAGGCGATACGTTGCTATCTTTCTTTTGTATGTCTTTGCTAATTAACAGATGTACTTACCTAATTACATAATATACTTATTATGGATTCTGAAAAAATGTTATTACACTCGCTCGACAAAGAATCGTTTGAAAGATATTTGGATTTTATTATGTGCAAGTGTGAATATGTGATTGAACATTTACTATAATAGGTTGCGCATTATTCACAGTCTAATCATCCTTTTCATAAACAAATGTTTTGATAGACAAGACTGTTGAAAAACTAAGTAAGAGCGGAGCTAAAAGCTAGGGTCATTGTGATTCTATTAAGTAGCTTGTCTTCAAATATTGTTAAAACCATAATGAATACTCATAAACGGTTTTGTCTGCCTTTATTATTGGTTATAAACGTAAAAGTATATGTAACCAGATTATTACTTTACGTGGTCTTCGGCCTGTGTCATAAAATTATGCTCGATTTTTAATCACCGAGAAACCAAAGGAAAACAAATTTGACGTTAAGGTCTTAATATTATGATTTATCAAATCACCTTGCTTATTCATCACGTGAGCTAGGAAGGCTCTTGATATCATACATAATTTAACGACGACAATAATTTAAAATAAGTTTATTATGTCTTATCAACTTATAAAGTTTATTAATAAGTTGAAACTAAGATATAGATATATCTATATATCTACCAACAAACCCATGATACTCATGTCATTATTCATTTAATTTAAATAAACTAAGAAATATAAAAATATTTACGCAATTTCTATCAATATCAGTTCAGAAACCAACAGCCCTACATTAGGTAACAATTACAAAACCTATTTAACTGCATTAACGCATTACAAAACCACCAATATTAATACAAGCATCGCCACACAATTAATAATAAAAAGCTCACATGAAAGCTTAACAAAAAAGCTGACACCCCTACTGATCCAGTTGAGCAAACGACGCGCGCCGTTGCGCTTGCGCAGCCCTCCCATTGGTCGATGCAACTCGCTGCGGCGGGCGTGCGATAGAGATGCATATACTTTTTAGCGGTTGTACGAGGGAGATGGAACACTGCAGTCGGCGGATGCGAGGGTTTCCGATCGTTGACTCCTTTCAAGGCCATGGCGAGCTACTTTTTTATTGTATGTCATCGTAATGCCCGTAATACTGAACTGAGGTGATGACCTTCGCCACTTTCTTTTGAGGTCGTTATTGATATCTACAGCTTAATATAGCTCAGACCTGTTTAGAATATGATCTGACACAAATCACACCGTCTAGTGAAAGATAGATCAACACAAAAATTTGTTAATCAATCAAGCTTATATATCAACTGCTATGATTGGCTGACTGAATTAGCAACAGCGGATTCAATCACTTGATTAGAGTTTTATTTTGACACGTCGTTGATTGCCCTTTCAGAAACAGGGTGTTAAAAGTTTTGTTTGTCTACACAGTTAACGCTAGAGATTAATTTCTGTAACGCAGGGGAGTCTAGTAAGGATAGAAGAATATAACAACTAATCTGATTAATCCCTTCGAAGCGTGTTAAATAATTTACTTTTGGATTACGACGCGTACTAATGTTTTAAAGATAACTCTAAGGGTAATCCCTGTATCACAGAGGGCTTATTTTTAAGTTTTTAAAGCCCTTTGTGATACAGGCGCAGGGAGCCTTTAATACGTTGAAACAAAGAACACAAATTAGATTCCAAGCGTCGAAGTTCTCGTGATATTTGGCGCTTTGCTTGGGCCGATCGTGAAGTTAGGGGTCTGATTTTGGATTGTTTAAAATCATTTATTCATGAAAGTCACAAAGTAATACTTATGAATGTTAAAGTTTATAAGTTAGTTAGTTTAGTAAAGTTACTGAATTTATATTGAGGTTAGTTGCTAGATTCAGCCTACGAAAAGATACCTGCAACAAACTCACGGCCAGTCTAAATCGCCATTCAATTATTGTACAAAGCACAGTATTATCAACTTTTTCTGTCATGTTAGTAGCTGCGCGCAGTCTAAGCTAACGTGTCATCATATATGTCGAATGAAAGATATCTCTTTCCCGGACAAACGCCCGTTTGATGCCTGGGTCGTTCAAAATGCGATAACATGTTCTGTAAGGAAATTGTCAGTAGCAAAAGCTGCTCGTAGTTTAAGCTAACATGTTATATGTTAAATAAAATACACTAAAGAAATTACATATTGAAACATCTTTGTGTCCTATCGATATAAATTTACATAATCCACAATTAATTATAAGAATTCTAAGTAACAACTAGAAGACTGGCAATATGTTTGGTAAATAGGCCGCCCGCCATCATATGGGACCCAAGAACAGTTAACGAAATGAGATAGGATACACCTCTTCCTTCCATAAGCATAAACATTGTAAAACTATTTATACAATCGGGATTTAAATATGAAGTTGCCGCTTTGTATGAAGAAAATCGGTAAAAATATTGATGAAATAATTTGAAAACCATAACGGTTTTCAAATTATTTCATCAATATTTTTTGAATGGCCAATTCAATTTCTATGCAAAAAAAAAAAAATTAGGTATCTCTTTTTTAGAAATAAACTTTATTATTATTATTATGTTTTTGAAGTGAAAACTTCTTTAGGCGCGTTGAGCACTTCTTGGGTGAACAAAAATTATGGAACTCGCGTCATCGTCACGCTTCCACGCTTTATAATTTTTTTTTTTAGAATATTGACAATATCTCAGAAATGGTGCGTCCTACGCAAAAAATAACGAAATTTTGACCCCCGTAATATCCCGTAAGAGAGTATCAGGAACTGGCATCCGAACCGCCACTTTTTTATTTTTTATAATGTAGTGTTTATGATCAAGGATTAAAGTTTTCACTTCTATCGGCAGTCTCCAAAGACTGCCCCAATTTTCTTTTTCATATATAGTTGATTGTATTTAAACCACTATGTTATTATTTGTCTTAACAAAATCATCACCCATCACGTAATTATGGCGATGCAATCTACGAATACGGGCAGGCATTAAGCGATACAACTTTAAATATAAATTACAAAGGTTATTAATATATTAATATCATCTATAGATGATCGACGTGAAATACCAGTATTCCTACTGTTGTGTTTCGTTCGGTGAGTGAGAGTGCCGGAGGCCCAATCACCCCCTTTCACCAATTCCCGCTCCTTCACCTTCCCACTTCCTTTCCTAAAGGGTCGGCAACGCGCAAGTGATGGCTCTGGTGTTGCAGGCTTCCATAGGGTACGGTGACTACTCACCATCAGGTGGGCCGTCTGCTTGTTTGCCACCGCAGTCGTATAAAAAAATCATCGAAATATAAATGAATTTGTAACTTTACAATTACCTTTTTTACAGAAACGATATCCGTAATATCTAATTTTACGTTTATGTCTGTAAAATTAGATATATTACAGACATAAAACTGCAATTTCATAGTTAATTAAAGGCCTAATATTAAAAGAGGGGATGATTATTGTGTATTTGAATACCTAAATTCATTATATCTTTATTCCTTTTTCCCTTTGTCAACTATTATTCTTATAAAATAACTAATGCGTGTTGGCTTATTCTTTTTATTCATAAATCACTTACCTCTCTGCTGACCCATTCATGTTTAAAAGGGTTGTGTACTTGAAATACTCGCCGTGACATTGTGACAAGATATTTCTTATATTCAAGGGCAGTTTATGTATGTAACCAGTTCTGCCTTTTGTTGAATTAATATTATCACAACGGTAACTAACACTATATTTGATATTTAAACGGGATGCCTAGCATGTTATTGTGAAGATCCGGGTTTGAATCCTGGATGGGGCATAGTGTTTTGGTAAAAAATAGAAAGGATTCAAATGAAACTTGCCACACAGACAGACCATGTCCTGGAGGAATATATTAGATACTTTCTATCCTGCCATGTATTCCCGTAGACGTATAGCCCAAGGAATCCATGCGAACGGAACCGTAGGTAGAAACTAGTTTATGCTACTATTATAGAGGTAAAATTTTAAAGTTTGGTAGGAGGTATTCTCCGAAACTACTGATCCGATTTAAATAATTATTTTACTCTTCTTCTTCTTTTCGTGTGGTTAGTGGCCAACCTGTTGTCAAGAGTTATTCAAGCCACCCGGATCCGCCTGTATTAAACTGTCCCACTGCTGGGCACGGGCCCCTACTAAGCAAGATAGACTTAGACCATAGTCTACCACGCTAGCCCAGTGCGGGTTGGTAGACTTTCTTAATCTTCGAGAACATTATGGAGAACTCTCAGACATGTAGGTTTCCTCAAGATGGTTTCCTTCACCATTCAAGCTAGCAATAATTAACTATTTAATACGCACATAAAGAGCAGCGATAGCTCAGTGGGGAAACCAACAGACTGCAATGCAGAGGGTCTCGGGTTCGAACCCACGTCGCGCACCTCTGACTCTCGGTAGTTATATAACTTTACGAAATTATGTGCCTATTGATTTACAATTATCGCCTGCTCCGTGCCTCGGAGAGCACGTTAAGCCGTCGGTCCCGGCTGCCATGAACATCTATGGAAGTCGTTATTGGGAGAGTGTCGACACAAAAGATCCCAATGGGTCGAAGTGTCGCCGGTCTGCTCTGACTGGCCCCCACATAAGATAAGATAATACGCACATAACTGAAAAATCGGAGATGCTCGTATTGGGATAGAACTAAGCTATCGAATGAAATATTGTAACATATGGACGCTTGCAACACCAGAGCAAGCACTTGCGAGTTATCGACCATTTAAAGTCCCATGTAATAAGGGCGAGCATAATGCCATATTATTAGACTCAGCGCTACTGCTTCTGAACATTTCCTAACAGAATCCTAATCCTAACTAATCCAATCCTATCCTACTAATATAACAAATGTGGAAGTTTGTGAAGATGTAGGTATGCATGGATGGATGGATGTTTGTTAGTCTTTCACGTAAAAACTACTGAACAGATTTTGATGTATTACTATTTATACAGACTGCTAAAATCTATCTTAACATGAAACTTCATTAACGCGAGCGAAGTCGCGGGCAAAATCTTGGATTATAATTAATGTAAGTGTGAGATTGTTTGTTACGCTTTCACGCCTTAACTACTTGGCTAATCATCATGCAATTTCGCATACACGTTGTCAGGACAACAGAAAAGGACGTAGGGTGCCTTTCATCCAGAAAAAGTACTGATACTAACCTAACCTAACTTATGTTTGCGCGAGCGAAGCCGCGGACAAAACCTAGTAGTTAATCAGAAATTGTTATTATTTGACTGCCCAGATGGCATAGTGGTTTAAGTGTGGGTAGGTGTAAGAGCGTTGTGGGTTCGATCCCCACACGGGACAAAATTTTTGTGCGATCCACACACGGTTGTCCCGAGTCTACGTGTTCTTTGTGTCCGGTGTTTACGAAAAAACGGGAATTTGCTAGGAATTATTCCTAGTGCGGTTCTGATAAAAAAAAGAATCTGAAAAATAAGTTTCATATTATTAGCGCTACAACATCTGAAAATTTCCTAACAGGATACTTAATAGGATAATTAAGACATAGCTTTTTTTTATGGTATAGGTGGCAAGCGAGCTGGTAGATCGCCTGATGGTAAGCGATTACCGCCACCCATGGACAACCGCAACACCAGAGCTCAGAGGAGTCGCAAGTGCGTTACCAGCCTTTCAAATTTCCGCTTCCTCCCCAAAGGGGAAGAGGAGTTGGGCCTCCGGTACCCTCACTCACTCGACGAAGCACAACGCAAGCGCTATTTCACGCCGGTTTATATAATCTTTATAACTATCTATCAACAAAAGCTGAACGGAACACTGAGTTCACACATCCCCGACCTACCCCAATTCCGGTCTCTACCGAAATAGATAAGTTATGTAAACATTCTGTTATAGATAGCGGAGACAGGCGGAGCCGGGTGGTAGCGCGAGGGGTGAAGGGTGGTAGGAGGTGGTGGGGGGTCAAACAGCTGGGTCAATGGAAGCTTATCTGTTTGGAAAGTTTATTAAGATTGATTCATTATGTTATTACGTGATGTTTGAATAGTTACATGATAAAAAATACCATGGTAAGTATTATATTATCTGTGACCATGGTAAGAGGCGCTTGTAAGAATATATATATACCTACTAACTGTCCCACGTAACTTTGTCAGCTCCACATTAAATAATATTTGCCCGTTAAAAAAAAAAGCTATCCTATAATTTAAGTTGGACCAAATTACAGATGGTTACGAAGTTTGATCAAAATCGGTTCAGCAGTTTAGGAGTCTATAGCGGACAAACAACGTGACACGTAATTTATATAATATATTAAGATAACTAGCTGACCACGGCAAACGTTGTTCTGCCATATAAATTATATCTTAGCGGTATGAAATATATTTCACGACCTATGCTCATACCTACCAAAAATACATAACCAAAAATCATAAAAATCGGTCGAGGCGTTTCGGAGGAGTGCGGCCACAAACATCATGATACGAGATTTTTTTATATTAACTGAGATTAGACTTAAAAAACACAGTACATCGCTGTGTTGCCAGCACAAGGAGTATAGATGATACTGCTATCCTGGGGTTCATTATGACTGCTGTAACTCAGATGTTGGGTTCGATTTCTGGGCTAAGCAAAGTGTTATTGGTTTTTTTTCAATAGCTTCTTGATATGTCCCACTGCTAGGCAAAAGCCTCTCCCTTGGAAAAATCTCTTTCAAATCTCTCTATGAGTGGATATCCCCTGCCATTTTAATGGCGTCCAGTACGTCAAACTATCTCTGTTTAGGTCTGCCCCGTCGCCGCCGAATATCTTGTGGCATCCAATTGGATATTACAGACAGAAAATTGTTAGTCTCTGCATAAGGTTTTGGGATTAGCAAAGGTCAGGAATGGATTCCAAAACCTTAACCTTGCTATTAGGAATTTCTGTCATGTATAACTAACACTTTATTTGGTATTTAAATGGGGTGCCTGGCTTGTTATTGTCAGGATCCGGGTTTGATTCCTGGATGGCGAATTGTATTTTGGTAAAGCATAGGACGGATTCGGATTAAACTTGCCACACAAACAGATTATACCCTGGATTTAATATACTAGATACTTTTTATCCTGATATGTATTCCCGTAGACGTATAGCCCGATGAATCTATGCGAACGGAATCGTAAGCAGAAACTAGTTTATATGTACTACTATATAAACAGGTAAAATTCGTAAGCTTGGTAGTAAGAAGTATATATGTATATCTATATCGGTTAGGTATCTTGTACTGTGCCCAATAGATGGCATTAGGCTCATCCCCCATAACGTGGGACCTTAATACAGCAGGTAAAAAGTTTATGTAGTAAGCCTGCCTACCCCTCCGTGAAATACGCTTGAATGTATGTGAGTAATACCACGATCTTTGTAGTTACTAAGGTATAATCTTTTCCGTATTCTATAATTATTATAACCGTGGGAGAGAGATAAACATGATTAGTGCGATTAATAATGAGTAGGTAAGCAGAGTCGTGTTCAGAAAAGAGAAGATTTTTTTTATATTGTATGATTAGATTTTGCTTTGTCTTCTCTCGATAGGAACAGTACTCTTTTCCTGGATAAAACGTATTACATGTCTTTTTCTATATCCCTGACAATGTGTATGTGAAATTTTATAAGGATTAGTCAAGTAGAAAAGGCGCGAAAGTGTAACAAAAGACATTCGCATTTATTATATTAGCAAGGATTCTCAAACTTCTGTTGTATTCTTATAGTAAGTAGAGTTATCAGACGCTTTAAAAAAGGCTTACTGTCTTCTGACAGACCAGTAATTTTTCACTTACACTGGCAACATCACGACCCTTCATTTTAAAGGTATCCACCCCGTGATTGATAAACTTATATCCCTGGTGTTGCCAGCAATCACAGGCTAAAGAAACCGGTTAAAATCAGACAAACCCCGTGCAGCTATTGAGAATTTCTAAACAAACATTTTGCCTGACCCTAAAATCAAACTGACACTTCAAAAACTATGCATAGGCTAAAGTAACTGCTACTTTCAGGCTAACTTCGGACTGCTACATACAATTTCTAAACAGAAAATTCATATTTCCCGCCCTGTGATTCGAACCTAAGACGAATAGTTGCAAACATAAGCGCAAACTAATACCTAATCTATTGAGACCATAGCCCGTGCTGAATAGGGCAGTTTATAAATGGCGATGATATGATTATATTAAAATACCAACCAATGTTCAATGTTCTAAAAATTCTCATAACTATAATATTATTGTTACCTTTTTATACATTCTTTAAATACATTAACTAACAATAACTTTTGTATAATGAATACTATTCCTATTGTACATACTTATTACATAAATGTTCTTTTATTTTTCTTGCTAGCCTTGGGGCCACTTTGTCTGTAAGGCAGACAGTTCGGGGACGGGGAATATCTGTATATTTATTCCTAATGGACGTATCATAGCTTAGGTTTTAATACAAACGTTAAAATTGTATCAAAATCTATTTAGCTGTTTTCTCACGAGAAAACAGCTCTCTATCTCTATCTCTCTATCTGTCTATTTTGGCATCACGATGCCAAAATAAACAGATAGAGTTTTTGAGCCGTTGTGTTGGATTACGATTTTTATATGGTTATTTAATAGATAAAACCAGGTTAAAAAATGAAGATTAGTTAAAAGAATTTAGAGCTTGTTCTTCATGTTGGTTTTTTGAGTATCTGTATAGGATGTCTATGAAAAAAAATGCCTGCAATACAGCCTCACACGGCTACGTTACAGTTTTATACATACATAAATAGTCTCACACCTACATCCCTGAAGGGGTGAGCTGAGATACATTACACCTACATTTTGCCATTTTCTTTTAAGGTCTCACGTAAAACGGAGCCAGCCTATGGACGCCTCCCGTCCCTGTTCCAGACATAAGAATTTCTGGATAGAATACTTATTAACATTTTGATCTGGCTGTAGATCCCGAAACCTCATCCATAGCAGTCCTATTAACACTGCTGCGCTACCAAGACAGTTTGTCTAAATGACATCACTTTATTGTATTATTATCTTTCACAGGCTTCATTATTATTAAACAAAGCATTAAGTATGCAATTATATTAACATAATATATATTTCTAGGAATTCTAATGTTTATTTTCAATAACACATTCCTATGTGGTAAAATCAGACATTAGTAGACCACCTCATTGAACAATATTATTATAATCTTGATATCATAACATAGAATTATAATTGTACTAGACTTTGCCCGCGGCTTCACTCGAGTAAATGTCGATTAGGTTAATTACAGTACTTTTTTTCTGGATTAAAGGTACTCTATGTCGTTTTCTGTTTCCCTGACAACGTGTATGCGAAATTTCATGATGATCGATCAAGTAGTTCAGGCGTGAAAGCGTAACAAACAAACTCACATTCGCATTTATAATATTATTTAGGATATATGTAAGCCGCTACATTGATCTTGCAGTGAAAGTATGCGGCATTTGTGAGATCTTCAGTTCAATTTCAAGATTGTGTGAAATGTTTTTGGATATTTCTGTCAAAAAGATCTGTTAATCAAGAGTCTGGAAATGTGGTCAGTGAAAGATAGGATTACGTAGAATGGAGTTACGTAGCAGTGATATCTCTGTGTGCCTTTACAAATGTACAGGCCTAAGTCTATGTCTGTATACGTAAAGAGTTAGGTATCTAAATCTAATCTATAGTTTCAAAATTATGTAATAATAGTGTTTTAAAATAATCAACACGGTAAAATCAGTATAAAGTAATTTAATTTCAATTTAAGTATCTAAGTTCGTGATAAGTAAAGCATAACTGAATCCCACATCTCTAAAAGTATCAGTACTGACTAAAGTGACTAATGTTGTAGATTACTTACACAGCTTGTCCCAGAATATCCAATCTATATGGTATTATAGGACAAGCTGTGTAAGTAACTTTGCCTCAATAAAAGTACAAAAGAATATACTGTCCTTTTCCAGATACAAGCCTGTTCTATTAGAATATTAGAAGCATAGGACATAGCCCATCACACTGTTCTACTGCGGGTTGGCAGACTTTTTGATTACATACAGGTCTTCTGATTAAGTATTCTATCACCGTTTAAGCGAGCAATACTTAACTATTTAATGCGCACATGACTTCGAAAAGTCGGAAGTGCGTGCCATGGGATCGAACTTGAAACCTCTACGTGATAGTCTAGCAACCTTCCCACTGGTATATCGCTGCTATTACTCCCGGGTGGTATCCTTAACCATATCATTTTACCCACGTTATCATCAAATAAATTAAATTCTAATCCGTTCAACACTGCAGCTTATAATCAAACAACTGTACTACATATTTCAGACATTGCTACACAATACTGAACTCTATTTTCAAAGCAGTACGTCATTAAATCTGTTTACAGATAGATACTATGGCTCAGTGGTGCGCCCACGCATCAATTGTGATGATTCACAATGAGAAATGAATTCTGCCGTCACTGCATAACTTTTTATCTTATTGACATTTAATATTGTTTGATGTTTACTTGAGAACGAACTGCCTGCGCCAATTACTTGAAATTTGAGCGCAGAGGTCAGTTTATAAAAGTAATGAAATTACCCTCTCGTATGGTGATACCTTATGCTTTATGGGAACTAGCGTAATCAAGTTAGTTAAACAATGCAGAAAAATATCAACAGTTATGTAACTGTAATTTTTGTAAGAGGGATCATAGCGAAATCTTCAGACAGACCTGGCTTAGGTACTCCCACTGAGAACATATCTTCATTCTATAATATTGAGTAAGGTTTACCAGGCTATTGAGGTAATGTGCTGTCAGCAGACAAACCAGTGGCTTTGTCACTTTTACTGGCAGTACATTTATTCTTTTTAGTAAGGTTGGCAACGTGCAAGTGTTAGAAATGTAATTCATATGTGGCTGCAAGTCTTCATGGCCTGGAAGCTAGGCTAATAGATCTAGTGACATACTGCAGTTCTAGTCTATTTACATATATCAATATTAACGAAATGCTCTTTAATGGTAAGTGAATCATTTGAGAACTGGTGAAGAATGAAAAGGTTGCAGGTGTAATTGAAAAACTGGATGTGCCTTTTCCATTACATTTGGTCAGGTTACGCCTGTCGGTCAGCAAGTAGAAAAACTGGATGTGCCTTTTCCATTACATTTGGTCAGGTTACGCCTGTCGGTCAGCAAGTAGAAAAACTGGATGTGCCTTTTCCATTACATTTGGTCAGGTTACGCCTGTCGGTCAGCAAGTAGAAAAACTGGATGTGCCTTTTCCATTACATTTGGTCAGGTTACGCCTGTCGGTCAGCAAGTAGAAAAAATAATAATATTCATATCTAAAATCTATATTGCCATGATTCGTTTCCATAGTTTTATCATAAACATATTGATTAGGTAGGTACCTGTCGTGAGATAAATAATAATGTATTATCTTTCTATATTTCAGATTTCCAAATATGGTGAACTTGCTACGAAGATTTAAATCATCAGACCTATATTACCTTGTCGTCATTTTCAACCATGTACACGTATAAAGGTAGGTACAACCGTTTATGGAACATTTAAAGAAATAACTAGGTATTAACCGATAGGTCCATTGTTTATTTACTTGTTTGTCTGGCTCTGTCCCTGAAAACCCCATAGAATGCATACCGGATAAAAAGTATCCTATGTGTTACCTATATATCTAAATTGGACGTACTTTCTACCTACTAGAATGAATATTTGTATGTCTAAAATAAGGGACCAAGCATGTTGAAACCTAAATTATATTATGTAACATCAACTGTACACATGTTTTCACAAATAAACGTATCTTATCTTATCTTATCTTTCTGAAAAACGTTCCAACCCACACTCGGGTCAAAACAATACAAATCGACGGTAAAAATCGAGTTATTATTAGCAAATTAGTCACGGGGTTACTATTTACTAGCTGGAAAAAATTGGTAGCTCTACTATCACTCAAAATATGAAATTATGACTTATTAGCCCAACCCACATGTATGAAGAAGCCATACAGGATTGAACTTCAATCACGATTATCTCAAAATGTTAACTTTGTGGGTTGGAACGTTTTTCAGAAAGTACGGCCAATTCAGGACAAGAGGTATCAGGTACCAAGTCACTTCTAAATTCTTTCAATGGTCTATGCGTAAAGTAACAAAAATCTAAGCAACTTCTAAAACCTTCACATCTATACTTAATATTATAAAGCTGAAGAGTTTGTTTGTTTGAACGCGCTAATCTCAGAAACTACTGGTTCGAATTGAAAAATTATTTTAGTGTTGGATAGCCTATTTATCGAGAAAGGCTATAGGCTATATAACATCACGCTACGACCCACGGGGGCCGTACAGTAACCATAAACGCGAGTGAAACCGCGGGCACATCGAGTTTATAATAATACTATTTAATGCCAGAGGTTACACATACATTAATCCCACGGGAACACAAACATATCGAAATAATAGGTAGCCTAAAAAACACCTTCCCTAAGATATAATCTAGGTATTTCTTTTTCAAATCTCATCCAAATCGGTTCCGTGGTTTCTCCTTGAAAGCGTGACAGACAGCCCGAGTTATTTCTGCATTTATAATATTAATATTAGTACAAAGTAGGATAACGAGTATTAGCTGTAGTCCGCAAATACGTTCACAAATTCTTAAAGCCCTTTCCTGCAAATAAGATATAACTATACCAAATTTCATCAAATTTCGTGCGGCGCGGCGCGAGCACTGATTGAGACATGATTGAGTTATAAACATCTAATCATACCAATTTTCATATTTATAATGTTAGCAGGATAAAATTTAATATAAATACTTATATATTCGGATCTGCCTGTGACGTTTTTCGACTACCAAAAAACATATTTTAGCTTGTGACAGGAGTGAGGACTTGACCAATTTGTTATTTAGGCATTACTTCTACTCAAATTACCATACATTTTGTATTAATGCTTATTATTATAAAGGTAGTAAGGAAACTAAAAAGCATAATCACAACCACAGCATAAACAATTTTAATTTTATTATAAGATACCGGTCTCCTTAGCTATTCTTTCATCAATTTAGCAAAACACTCACAGCAATACTAAAGTGCTATCTTCATTATTGAGCCATTCAAATTGAATTAGCCAATATAATACAAAGAGTGTATAGAATTAGGCCATTATTTCAAACCCTATACATGCAGAATAGGTCCATGAATACAAACGAATGCAAGATGGCGGCCGAACGCGCGCCTTTTTAGTTCCTTTTTCAAATTCAAATAGGCGGCCCTTGTGAAGGGGTGAACGGATCGTATTCCAGTTAGAAACACTGTGTCTAATTTGATCGCAGCTTTTAAAACGAATGAGAAATGTTGTGTCGAGAACTTGACACTGTTTTGTAAAGAATTTAGTTAAAAAGTGATTTAAATTTTAACTGTAGATATCTATACTGAGATGTGTGAAATCTCGGACGAAGGACTCATTGTATAGTAAACTTTTTATGGGTTTTATAACGCTTTAGTTTGCTTAAGCACCTACATATTTTCTAGCCAAGTACGTATACGATGGATATTTAAGTAAATCTATACTAATATTATAAAGCTGAAGAGTTTGTTTGTTTGTTTGTTTGTTTGTTTACTTGAACGCGCTAATCTCAGGAACGGCTGGTCCGATTTGAAAAATTCTTTCAGTGTTAGATAGCCTATTTATCGAGGAAGGCTATAGGCTATATATCATCACGCTAAGATCAATAGGAGCGGAGCACCATTGAAGAATGTTTCAAAATCGGAGAGTATTTTTTCCTTTTGAGAGCTTCCGCTGCGTGCGCTGCGTAAACAGTTAAAGTTTCGCAAAAATTATGTATGACAGAATTGTTCCCCTTTAAAAGTTCTAAAAAAAAGTCCGCGACAGCATATGTCTATCTTTTAAGGTTGGCTCACTATAACCATTTTTATGCTAACGAAATTTGTTCTAAAATAATGCATTATTTGCGAAGGTATTTTTATAAACATGATATTAATCCTTATCCAAATAAATACGTTATTCATCACAAGTATTTAATTTAAAACAAAATTGCCCTTTACATCATTCGATTTAAATGAATATCTTAGGAGATATAGCAGTTTTAAAATAACATCGCAGCAAAATAATTACCCATTACAGACATAGTACAAACGATGTTTCTCCTGGTTTATTCTGCGTGATTACTACTGGTTCGATTTGAAAAATTCTTTTAGTGTTGGATAGCCTATTTATCGAGGAAGGCTATAGGCTATATAACATCACGCTACGACCCACGGGGGCGGCGCAGTAACGATAAACGCGGGTGAAACCGCGGGAACATCTAGTAGGTAAATAATTGCGTATTTTACGACCCCTTCATAAATTCCAGGACCGTAGTGATGGAAAAGTTATTACGTCAATTCAATACGTCCATGTTATTATTATTAATGTTTAACTGTTACACCTTCACGGCTAAACCACTAAACCGATTTTGATGAAATTTGGCAAATAAATAGATATTAAGGAAAGGATATAAACTAGGTTTATTTAGAAATGTGTTTCTGTGGGATTCACATAAGCGAAGCCGCGAGCACAAACGAATAAGTCTAAGCCATATTCATTTAATTTTAAAAATGTATTTTGGATGCTCATTAATATAAAGATTATATTAAAACGATTTTGACTAAGTGGGGGCGCTACTAATAGTGAGTTACCGAGTTCGAATCCCTGGTCGCGCAGTATAATTGTATATAAAATTCTCAGTGCTGCTTTTGAAAATAGGGTTCACTTTTAATAGCGAAGCAGTCACACAACTATTTGTCCCACGAGAATCAAATCCACAACGTTAGTCACATTGCTAGTAGCACTACTTACACCAATGCGCCGACTATATAGTAAAAAAAACATTGATTCAAGGCTAAGTAGGTACCTACACAAAAAGCCGAGTCAACTAGACCAAGCAACTATAATAAGTATTGCAATCTATAAACCCTCTTTTCTCAGAACATTCACATACATTTTAAATACCTGAGCCTAATAAACTCATTTTCAACCGTACAAAGTAGAAATAAAATTAACATTGCTTTTATTTTTTGCAGTTATCAAGAGTGATAGTCTGTGCAGCCAGGCGTGTGTTGCCAGCGGAAAGAATTAACGTGTTCACAGAATAGCGCATACAAATGCGGGCGCTGTCGATGTTACCAACTAATGGAAGCTTAAATTAATATTTTTAATGCCTTTTGTGTTTAGGTTTTTATTTGCTTTGTTGTTGTGCCATAGTTATTATATATCTCAGTTGATGGTCGACGAATTATGTAACAATATTTTGTACTGTTTATGTTTAAAATCAATCAGCATTTACCAGTCCACCGCTGGACACAGGACTCGCTCAATCTTCTTCACAAAACGCGACGATTAGAATTTAAATAAATATACGGTTAATAGTATGGTGATGCCGATCTCTTAAGACTGCACCAAGCGTAAGACAGATAATGACAGAGCTCGTGCGGCGCATATTCAAATCGGCACGCGGCCGCCATAGTAACATTTTATGGAGGATTTGAAGTGCTTTTTTGATAAATATGTAGGTATCTTTATTGTCAACCAATAACTTAAATATTTGGGACGGACAAATTGTAATATAACTATTTATGTTTCGTTTAAGCTGTAAAATATGATAGATTTCTATTGTTATAATCTAAAAATCACGTAACACGAGCTTACGTTTTTGCATTTTTCGTGCAAATTTACGTAGGTAATTTTGTAGGCGTAAATATTATTTATTTTAAGTTTTTTACACGGATTAATTGTAAACACATTAATTGTTATGGTAAATGTATATTTTATATTTGTATTAAACAAAAAGTGTTGATTTTATTCACTTACCTGTGGCCGTCTGTTTTGGCACATTTCGCTCGGCGCAGTCTTAAATCTCATTATTAAATTCACTTCCAATTCTTAGTAAAGTAAATTAAATTGAGAAAATCTGCGTTAGCACTACCTACTAAATATTAAATGTAGTTTACTGGAATTCTAAAATTGAAAAGGGTGCTTATTTAGAAACATTTGTTATTTTAAACTTAATAAATTTAATATCTTTTAAACGTTTGCGTTGCATGATATATATATAATACGTTAACGCGATAATGCATAATGTTTACCTTTTTAAGCTTGACGTTTCGACCAGGTCAGCTTGTGACCACGGCCGGTGTAACCTTATGCATGATCAGGTTAATACCCGTTACGTATAAGGTAATAAAAAGTTGGCGGTTTTTCAGACTACCAAATCAGAACCTATTTTATCATTATATGCAATCTAATAGTTTTAGAAAACTTTACCAACGATAAGATATCACCTACTAATTAAAATAAATTCAATGATGTACCTACAATCTAATTAGTTATCCAGTTTAGTATTAGCGGCTAGTCTTTATTTCCGTTTCAGTAGCGGCCCTGAAAATTAACTGAAATAAAATGTACCTACCCTGTATATTTATAAATCTTCTCATGTATTAATATTGTCATTCTGCTTTAAAGGATAAGAAGTGGAGAGTTCAAAAGATGGCCGTGTACTCGGATTATCTCGGACCCACAAGTCATCACACAAGAATCTGTAACTCAACCAAGCTCATCAAACCACCTTATGAAGATTTCAGAGGCAACCAAAACTCTGGAGTAATACTCGAAGTTCGCCAGACGTACCTGGGCCTGGTAACTCCACCACCGTTGGCGGTGCGCATGCGCCAACGGGGGCAGAGTTCCTATACCTAGTTGCGAGTATCCACATGCAGAAGAACAATCAAAAAGAAGAATATAAATGTCTATATAGAAGACATTTTTATATTTTTGTGCACGTCTTGTTAATTTTCAGCACGTGTTGCTCTCACTTGTATCATTAGTTCATTACCTCTATAACCCTACACAAATGTATGAGTACCTACATGAACACTTAATTGAACTATTTGCAAAACGTTGAGTGAAAACTTGGTTGGTTTGTTTGTTTGTGTATTTATTAATTTTTAATTTTGTCTACATATTTTACTTTTATTGTTTGATTTGTCTTTGAACTGGTAATTGTAAACTTTAGATATAAAAATGATGCATGCTGTGTTTACCTGTAAGAGATTAACCTTACGCTAGTACCTAAATGAGCCTTATGAATGTATCACATCTTGTAACAGTGTAATCAATTGTTGGTGAACTATAAGAATAAAAAATAACATATTTGCTAGGAACATTAAACTTTTTTAGTAAGATCAACGCGCATTTTCATGAATTGCAATGTTTCATTTCTGTTCTAATTTTCATTGTAATACATCTGATTTCTGAATGGGAAATAATCACAATTTATTTAACTGACCGTCAAGTGTATGTTAACTGCTATGATTGGCTGACTGAAATATCAATAGACAATTAGAACACTTGACATGAGTTTGATTTGTCGGCCTCCATGGCGTAGTGGTTAGTGTAACCGACTGCCACGCCTGTGGTCGCAGGTTCGATTCCCGCACAAGTCAAACATTTCGCTGGCTCACTATTACAAGGTTCTATGTCATTTTTTTTTAAATAACTTGTAAAGTAACTTAGAACTATTTGCGATTTAATATTGTGAGGTGGTAAGTGCTTCCATCTATTACTATATTAGTCTAAACAAAAAGGAATGACATATAGAACCACGCAATATTCATAACTCATATTTTTCAAGAATGTAACATAGGACCTTGTAATATTGGACCAGCGATTTGTGTGCATGAACATGGATGTTTGTCTTGGTCTGGGTGTTACTATGTATAATATGTATGTATTTACAAAAATAAAGTATATATTATGTATGTTTATCCGTTGTCTAGTAGCCATAGTACAATCTCTGCTTAGTTTGGGCTAGATGGTTTTGTGTGTATGTGATAGAATATTATATTATTAAATTTATACAAGTCTTTGATAAGCTTTTCTGAAGTCGTGTGTAAGTCCGTTGATGTGACTGACGAGTGATAGATAGTACCAGCTACCTACTTAATCGATTAGCTGGTTGTTATTCACCCTTTTTGCTCTGCTATCCCCGCAAGAATGTCGATGTTTTAGTATGTAGTAGATCGTTAGACTATATGAATTATGTTTATATATAGATTGTGTTGTTACTATAGACTTTTCGGAGTTTGGTAATCTTGCTTATATCTAATTATGTTAACAATATTTATCAATGCTGTTTTACATTGTTTTAACACAGTGTTTAACTTATATTTACATGTAATATTGTAAAGGCTAAAATTAAAATGGTTTATGCATTTATTATTTACGTTTTAATGTTTGTTAATTGTTCAAGCAATTTGTAGTAAAAAGGTTCCGTTGTAATTTAGTAAATATTTAGAATAATATATTTTTAAAAGAAAACTTAGATACCTATTTATTTTCGAATTAAGCTGCATATAGTAACGATTAACTCTTAAAAACAATTCGTTTACATGATACAACTTCAATTAAATACCTATACGTAAATTATAAACTTACCGATCATGATGAAGCGTCCGAATTTATCTAGCCATATCCAAATATAGGTACCTGGTCTAGCCTTAGAGTATCGTTAACCTTCGGGTTGCGGAGATCAGATGGCAGTCGCTCCGTGTAAAAACTGATATCCAGTTAAATCCGGTTAGACTAGAAAGCCGACCCCAAGTGACTTGGGAATAATAAAGGCTAGGGAGAAGATCCAAATATAGGTACCTAATGATAAACAATTATAGGAACTAAAGAAAATTCAAAATGATATTTCAAAATTAATTTAATACAAATATAAGTACTAACGATCCTATTCATAAAAAGGTTAGGTATAGAAAACGCATAATAGGCTAAGTAGTTGAAATACTTATGCAGTAGCGAATCAAGGCGCTAAGTGACTCAGCCACCATCAAATACATTTGAGTTCTTCTGTGACAAATCTTAAGGTGAACTTGAGCATTAGCCAAAGGTACAATTTTTATCAATTATCCTTTATAAGTATTACGTTTTCATATTTTAAGTGTTTACTTGACTAAGAACTAAACTCCTAAGCGACAATCCAGGAGCCGCCACTGTCAGTACTTAAGTCTAGGGTACCTTATAACAGTTATAACCCTTGTGTAAAATCAGTATTCATGAACTTTCTATAACCTTTCATTGTCTACCTACAGCAATTGTTACTGATTCAAAAACTAATTCTTAAAAAATGAATTTGTACGACTTGTGCTTTTTTTACCTTTATAAATATAGACCCGTAGACGGAGAAAACTATAGACGAATAGTGCGCGTGGCCACATGAGATAGAACGATTCATAAAGAAGTGTTGCCACCCATGTACGTTACTCCCTACTTAATTTACTATGTTAGTTTGTAGCATTACGGTCAATAAGTAATACACAAACTATGTAAAAACTTAATTTATTATTATTTTAAAACATTTAATCATTTTATTAAAAAAAAATTAAAACTTTGTCATCATATGGAAAACTGCAAAGTAATAGATATTTTGGTTTAATTTATCGCTTTGTGTAATTATAATTAATTCATAACATTATCTAAATGTGATTTGAAATTGATGGCTCTCGCAATACTAGACATCATAATCAAATATAACTCCCACAATTGTGGGAGAATAAACAACTAGAATGCGGCAACACTGAAATTTGAGGTTATGAATGATTTGATTTCATAATTTGGCTACTAAATTGATTATTTTGTACTTGACGTGAATCTATGTGTGTAAGACACAATCAATTAAAACATGAATAAGCTAAAATTGGCATAAACTTGTTATACTTACGAGTGGAAGGACAATTTTGGTGTTTTCGTTTCACTATCACTTTTACATCCTAATACACTACAACGAACCATATTGTCTTTAATATATATGAATAACCAGTTCACTGAGTGTTTCCTTATGTAATTTTCACAATAATTGTGCATTTTTATTGAAATTAAACAAAAATTAACGCTAAAACATAAGCAAGCGACTTTCAACTGTCAAATTTGTTTAGCAACAGTACTGTGCTGATCTTGAAAAAACCGGCACGCAACGCGAGACAGAAAATATTCTCATGCTGTCTCGTTTCTATACACGTCAAATTCATAACTCCTTCTTACTCTTGTGTGAATGAAACAGATGCTATCAATTTGTCTATAGTTTTCTCCGTCTACGTATAGACCGTTATTTTTGGCACAATTTCTTACTACCCTCGTACCTATCATTTGATGTCATTGCTTACCTGTATTTCAGCGCTTAGTGCGTAGTCACTGCATCAGTCTGGATGTCATTATTAATGCATTATAATATCCTTATTCACTCTGTCGTCGATCCGGTGATAGTCAACAGAAACGCAAACACACAACTAGGACGACGAAAATGTATTGTGAACTAAGAAAATTTCTTTGAAATGTTTTTAGACTTTCGCGATTTGTACAAAATTTCATATACTATGTCTTAATCGCATTGGTAACTATTTAAAAGTGATAAATATTTTATTTATTACTTGACGTTTCGACTGTTAAGTAGGTACATCGCATCGATCGCGTCCACGGGTTAACTGATGTGAGCAGGCCCATTCGTGAAGTGCGGTTTTTGGCAACTACGCTCATTTATTTATATTTAAATGCAAATATAAATTTATATTTCCCTTTAAATAAAATACCAACGTGAGGCCCGTAGTTTAATATTAAAATTTCCTAATATAAACATAAACGGCCGAAATTATTAGATAACCAATTTTTTTTTAATCTATCTCTGTAAGGATATATATATCCTTATAAGTTTTAATAGTAGTATAGTAAGACTGATAACAATTAGTATATAGTTACTTTGTGATTGATCAAATATCATAGTCGTTATTGTCTTTGAATTTTCTCCTCGTAATGCAACATAACACAAAATATGTATCGAACTATAAAACGTTTCTTTATTTATGACTAAGTCCCCAATTTTAGGAGGTATTGTAGTGGGTATTCTTGCTATTGCTAAAAATTCTAGAATAAGGTTAGTCAAATTAATTACTATAGCACTACAAAATAAAATGATCTTTTTTCATTTTCTCAAAAACTTGTATTTTATTTCATAGAAATATAAAATAATTAACATAGTTTCCAAATAAATTACGTACCGTGGACTGTATATTCTCGAATATTAAACATACCTGCAATATTATTATTATCTATTGTATAAGCATAAGCACAATTGAAATACAAACTAAAGTTATAAATAAAACAACCAAAATATTAACAAATCTTTAATTTAACATCTATTTTAATAAAAAAATCATTTGTCCATTTTTTTTTTCGTTTTATTTTTTACAAAAAAGGGGGGAATATTGGCGAAGCATTCTCTTCTTTTACATACATTCTACATGAATCACACTGTTTCTGCGCAATCGGGTAATAAATATATTATAATATATCTACATCTTTACAACTAGCTTCTAGAGGACTATGGTACCTAACTACTGTTCTTGATATCAATAATTAATGGAAGTTGTAATGGTTCGCTTTAAACATGTACAAATTAAATACAAATAGATGGTCGGCTTAGTACAACGTGCCAAGACGCACACACAAGCATAGACGCATGCGTACAACGGACTGAGATCAACTCAGATTCGGCCGAAAGTTGATGGTAGCCTGAATTCAAGTCCGAAATCGTTCTACACAAGCTTCTACGCGTAAAAGTCTCTGATTGAGGCATTCGTTTAGCTGAGCTGACCAATTGCTTGGTAATAGGTACCTATTTTATTTATTACTTTTATATATTTTATTTTTTTATTTCTTGCAAAAAGGACTGCAATTTTATATGTTGAATTCAGTACCAATATAGCTTTTTACTACGTTACATGTTAAAGCCACAGCTGTTTTACTAATTAGATAAATACAGGAAACAAGCTACATATTAGACGTGAATCCCGATATCATGCGCATGCGCGGCGTTATCGTTCATCGCGATCATGTTAGAGTTTTTAGACGAATGTTAGTTACGCTTTCCTTTTTGTTAAAGACTTATCTCACACCAGAGATAAACTCTGTATCGCGGTGGAGCAAACAAACATTTGAACAACAGATAGAAAAATACTTATACTTAGAACAGCTGTTTGGCAATCATACAAATTTTTGGCCCAGGATCATCCCACAACAGCCGTAATTTTTTGCAATTTTCAATGTACAATTCTCTGCCTCGCACAGCAAAACTGTGGAGTGAGCTGTCGCCTACGATATTTCCGGACCAATACGACCTTCAAGAAAAGAGCGTAGGTACTCCTGGTGTTGCAGGTGTCTATGGATGGCGGTAATCGCATCCGTCTGCTCGTTTGCCCACTAATCCATAAAAAAAAGCTCTCGGCAGTAGCCAGCCGAGTTAATCTAAGCCCATGCCATCCATGTAGCCAATTACTGCATTACTACCGCCGCACGCACACGTTTGTATTGTGAGTTCGTAAGGCCACCTGTATCTATCTAATCTGTGGCTGTAATTGCTAAAAAGCAAAAGATGTTAAGTCAAAATTACTTACCTAATACAAAAATATGACATTTCAATTATATTTGGAGTATGATTGCTTTGTCGCAAGTATTATTCGTATTTCGTCATTCGGCGTTCCGAACTGCGAATGGTTTTACTACTAGTATGGCGCCGCATTGGAGTTGGCTGACATTGACATTTGACAGTTCTGATTTCAGCAGACATGTAGATGTAATAACAAAAAAGCACGATTCCGAACTGCTGAGAATTTTCATGAGTTGACAATGCAATAACATATTGGTTAAACTAGAGATCAAGCATAACAATAACCCAAGCCGTAGACAAGCGGCATTCCTTTTTAATTATATACTAACACCAATGCAAATGCTTACTAAATATTATAAATTCGAAAGTAACTCTGTCTGTCTGTCTTGTTACCTTTTCACGGCTAAATCACTCAATCGATTTAGATGAAATTTGGTACAGTCACCTATAGTTTAAAACCTGGGGAAGGACATAGGCTACTTTTTATTCAAGTAGGTACCACGCGGGCGGAGCCGCGCGTAAAAGCTAGTATTTTATATTTATAGTATAAGGTAAGTAAGCGGCTCCCACAACAATGTTATTGCACATTCGCAATTATGAACGCCGAACGACTTTCATATTTCAGTCCAATAACTAATAGTTCTCGTATAGAACAACTCGTATAGTTGTAAAAGACCAATAATAATTTTAATGCAATTCCTTTATGAAACAGAAGGTGCAGCCATGCTCAGTTATAGGGCACAGCATCGCCTGTATATCATCAAAGGGTTAGGAAGAGATTTATTACCCCATATTTCGCCAACTGTTTCGTGTCCCATGTAAAGACCTATTGGCTTCTATCATGTACATTCCTAGACTTAGTTCTGCTACTGGGTATATCCCAAAAGAATGGTGGTTCATTTAAATATAAGTAGTTACAATAGCTTAGAACCTGGCATCACCATAGTTACTTCCCAGATGTTCACACTTAAAAAAATTTGTCACTGTGCTGTCTACATAAGAACATAGGATCTTGGCTATCGATACAGTGTTACAGACATACATTGCCTCCTCAAGAAAGTCGGCAGCCCTAATCACCAATATAAAACCTGGTTACTTGTGTAGCTCTAACAATTGACAGATTAATGGAAAAAGATGACCACAGTATATGGCTGCAAGTTATACATACTTTTTATACTTTCTTGTCATTTCTACTGCTTGCAAATATAATATAATTTATTAGCTATAAGCTACTATTAAAATATTGCTTTTATTATATAGATACACAATTAAGGCATTGCATTAAATGATAACGTGATTAGCGTATATAACTAGTTTATTTCACCTTGCATGATTTAGAAATGTTCGTTATAATATTAAACTATTATTTTAACGAATTAACTGCTACAACAGGTACAAAAGCTGTCAAATTTAATTAACACACGCAAATTAGATTCATTACAGACATCCATTACAAGAAAAATATTTATTTTCTATTTTTATTCACATTCGATAATTAAAAAATATTATGCAAATAAGTCCGTTATTAAACTGTTAAGAAAATCAACGGCTTTTGTAACCTTAACAGTTAAATTACGTTGACGTTAAAAGGTTATTAGCCATCACTAAAGATATACATAGGTATTATATTAGCGCCAAGCTAGTGCCGACCACGAAAAATAGTTCCATAGTTAAATTTGAACTGTTCGTATCCATAGATACTAACGGAACTCCATCGAGACCATAGAAACAGAAAACGACTAATGGCCTGACAGAATTGACTTCTTTCAAGAAAGAGACAAATGCCAATACATGTTTACAGTACAAAAAAATGTAATAATCATGTTATCATACTTCGCCTTTCTTAAGACTGTGAGAACAAATTTTGGAACTAGACCATATTTATTTGTCTCATGCCTTGCCTAAATTTACTACAGAACTGCGTAGTGATTGCCGAGACACAGGGTAGGATTTAAGAAGAGGAAAAGCAGCTTCCATTCCTATCCATTACTTAGAATTTGACTGAAATTCCATCGAAAGCTGAATATGCATTTATTCAATCTCAAAAATTTCTTGCTTTGTCTATTTATTTTTGCCGAGAGCCTTTAGATCCGACCACGCCCTGACTATTTTCTGTCTTCTACCGGAACTATTTTTTCTGGCACTCTAGCTACCACCTACCATGAATTCCTCGTAGCCAAATCAGTTTGGCGAAATAGTTTGGCCACAAGGAAAAAGGGCATATTATCTATTATTAGGGTAATATTAAATGGCTAACTCTTGTCAAAATCAGTACACAATTTATGGAAGTACAATGCATTTATTCAACGATATAAAGAACGGTTTAAGAAGACAATGTGACTTTGATTTCGGTTCTCGCCATTTGATTCAATAACGCATCAGTATTGTTATAATGGATTAGCACAGGTGTATATATTGAGACTAAGCCCATTCACACTTTCACGACTGTAAGACCAGCCAGGTATACTGGTAATACACTCAACAGTCATCACTCAAGACTGATAAATATCTGTCACAATTCTGGACACCATGTTGCTACAGAATTTCCTTAAAGAAAAACTCAGATAACACTGAATAATTGATATATTTGGAATCCACATAACATAATATTTACATCAAATTTGACAAGAGTATTGGCCTTTTTAAGCGTAAAGTAAAACGATCAAATCCGCCTATCAGTAGCGGTCGCGTCTGGGCGCAGACCGAGTGCCTAGTGTAAGTGTGTTTACGTTAACGCGATCGACACGCTTACGACGTTCGCGGCGCTCTGATTGGCCCGCTCCAAGCTCTTAACCAAACAGAGAGCCAAGCGCGGTAAACGTTTCGATCAGGTTAACGTAAAAACAACTCACACTAGGCACCCTGATCACCTCGGCTAAGGAATGTAACCTTTCTGATCGCAAACGACACCACTAATAGTCGCATGATCATTTTTACCACAAGTATTCAATTACGATACCAAATATCTAAGAAAGGAATATAAAAAAATACCTCGACTATACCGACCTAATTATAGTATATATTTATCACCCGACGTCGCTTATAATCCACAATATTTTTAATTCCGCTATGGTTATTCAAAGTTATCGTGTGTAATGTAGGTATATAAATATATTTTAGTATTTATATTACATTAGTATAATTATGAGCTACCTATGTATATGTATATTACAAAAGGCTTAAGCGTTGTATATATTAGGGAGCCTCGATTTTAGAATTACGACACATCGATTGCATTCGAATAATATTCGAATAGGGTAGTTGCCTATGTTTGATTTTGTGGATTATTTTACACTCAAGAGAAAAAAAGCAATCAAAAGTGTGTTTGTGCAAACAGTACCAAACTTTGCCAAATAAGGGAGTAATGAATATTTTAAGTATGTATATAATGAAAAGTGGGGATGTAGTGGGGATATCTCGCTGTTTCTTTCGGACAGCTGCATTTAAATACCGGTTACATCAGTTTGTATCGTGCATTCTTTTTCTCCTATTTGACTTTTACCAGATTTGAAACGCGTACATGTATCTTATTTACTTTAGATTTCAAAAAATCTTTTCTTTTTCGTGTTTGTGTAATGTAAATATTTGAGTTAAATAATAAAAATAATTTAGTCAACTACCCTTTTGTATTGACAACACTACATTAGTGCGTGTGCTGCGTTCTTAGCTATTTGAAGCAATTAACGCGTTATACGAAAGTTTATTCGAAAATTATTCGCATCCAATTATGCACATTACTATTTTAATGTAAGCCTTGGCTTCCATGGATAATTAAATGGAGGCACCTTACGTGTGTATTTAAGCTGTTAATGATTAACAGATGATGATATCATTGATAATTATCGTGATATTTATCAGAATTACCTACTATAGTTTTATTTAACAGAAATTTAAAGTAGTTTATTAATAATAATGTTTATTCTCCAATTATTATAACTTTATTACAGTTTATAAAACAAATAATAATTTTAATCCTATGAATTTTCAAATTTTCTCGACGGCTTGAATATTGAATTACCAGCAATGATAACCAGTATCCAAATAAACATATATTTGATAAATATCATGATAATTACTAACTATCATTGCAAACCCTATTTATCTTCATACAACTATTTTCTTCAGCGAGTTACCTTGGTACTAGTATTTATTTTTAATTCATCTATTAGTTACTCTATTATGGAAAACAAAACATGTAGATATGCTTAGAATGACAATATAAACATCAAAAATGTATGCGGTTTTTATTACTGTTTAAAAGTCACAGCCCTTTAATTACAAAATAGGCAGAAACACTGCCCATGCTTAGATATAGAGTCGCGCTGATAGAGTTATACGGAATTCCTATTTTTGCAACCAGCAATACTATCCTGTAAGATCTCACTTCTGAATCCACAGTGAAAACTTTATTACTATGATTATTGATATTAATATTTCAAATGAGTTGTTTTACAGAATAGCCCATCTATAACTCAATGTGGACGACATTCAGTTATGGAAACATTAAAAGATATTATTATTTCACTTCGTTTTATCGTATAATTTGTAGATTTTAAGTATACAGCTAATGGAAGTGAAATTTTTGCCCGCTTATCGCATTCCGCTACAAGTTCTTCCATTAGTAATTATTCAAATTTTCAGTTACTGAAGGGTACAACAATACAAGAATTAGTTAACTGGTAGCAAACGTCTGTGAATGGCTATATATTGCGCTCTGTATCTATATATTTCCATTTTTACTATTTTTATTACTGTTGAATGGGGTCATATCTTAAAGAAATAACGTCTTTAAGATATGACCCCATTCAACAGTACAGCTGGTCTCTCGCTTTGAACCGAATTATAGCTCATTTAGGTTATTCAATTTACTTATATTATAGGCCGACCGTTTAACTCGCGTATCGCCTGCGCAGTAAGAAGGGACCGGGGGAGATGTTACCGGGTGGGTGAGAGGGGTGCGCGGAGCAGAGCTCACGCCAAGCGCTCCACGCACCCCTCTCCCCCACCGGGTAATCTCCCCCCGCTACCATCTTACCGCGCAGGCAATACGCGAATTAAACAGTCAGCCTATAAATTTTAGTGCGTTTTCAGTGATCATTGGTATGAATTTTTCGGTTACATACAGTCCGTTTTTTGTTACCGTCTACTGTCGATTTTTATTTTGTTTGGCCGTATTCTATCATCGTAACTAACGTTTTGTGCATTACTACAAAACTTCAGTTCTATGACCATTCAGTTACCATTGTTTCAAATGCGGTCAAAATATTAACAACCGAATTTAGTAAAAGAATATATTATTAATGGATTATAGTAAAATAATATATAATTAATAATAATGTGATTGAAAATTCGGTTAACTCTATGTCGACTTCTAAAATAGTCGACGCTTTCTGGCATCAAATGGCATTTGATCACGCTGTATCTAACTTCCTAAACCATTTTACCGAACACAGGTAAAACATTCACCGATGCTAACACATACAGCTAAATGGAGAGCAAGCCTTATTTAGTAATATTTATTGAACTTGTTCATACCCAATAGTTCCCATTGAGGACTAAGCCTGAGCTAGGTAGACAGCCTATAAAAAAAACTACTGCTTAGCAGCTCATATAAAGGAACTACAGGGACAATGTCTCAATGATATCATTCTATTGATAATAAACATTTGGAGTTGTAAATTCAGTTTTTGTTCATACTATATAACACCATCCTCGCTAAAATACATTTACAGGCAATTTAAAACGAAAGACATCAATGATGAAAATAATTATGCTTACACGGACAATACCTGACTTCTCATTAATTTTATTAATTACCTCTAAATATTAAATAAGCCTAACCACAAAATAGATTATTATAGATGGCCAGCTTATATACAACGTGCGAACAGACTCACTCACACATCAACGTATACGTACACCAACTTCGGATCAATTAGATGAACAATAGTTTGCGGCGTCCGTAAGTCAAGATTATAGATTTTACAAAAAAAGGTTAAAACATAAATTGCAGAATTTGTCTCTAGTTTAATTTTGTATAACATATTTTTATTGTAAAATGAGTTGGGAAGGAGATATTGTCAAAAACTGCTATCAGGCGCCATTTTTCCAATATGACGGTGCGATAATATTGAAATTATATTTAACTGGCGATTTAAAAGAGTGGCCGTGAGTTTCTTGCAGGTTTCTTCTCATAGACTCTACCCTTTGCCTGAACCTAGCAACTAACCTAAACGTAACTTCAGTAACTTAGTAAACTTACTAACCTGTATATTTTGACGTTCATAAGTGTTACTTTGTGACCTAAATGAATAAATGATTTTTGACTTTGACTTCGAACAGCAATGGTCGCAAAGTTGAAATTCGGAAAGAGCACATCGAAATCTAAAAAGCAACACTCTCGACATAGTTTCCAGGTACAATTAGCCCGGCTACTATTTCGGTAACCACTTGTTAATGTGTGGATGCATCTGTACTCACTTATTGTGTAGACCTGGCCTTCTGTATCTCGTATAATTTGTGGCAAGACAGTGCAAAGGATTATAAATTTATGTAAAGTACACGTTAGTGAATGCCAATGGCGGGATCGTAACCAGTAGTCTGGTTCCTTTCCCACCCTAGTCACGAATATCTACATTATATTGAAAGGTGCCCCCTTCCAAACTAAATATTGGAAGTTATGTTTCCTATAGTAAGTTATTGACTGCTTAGACACGGTATCTTGTTATTTACTAAATTATTATTAGTTTAAATTAACATTTAATATTTATTCTGAGTGCAATAAAGGACGTAAAGGACATTGTAATAGTAAAAATATTAACTTTACTGAAACAAATATTTAGGTCACAAATTACAAACAGATGCTGCGATACAAATTGACATCTTCAACGATTCCTACAATAATTATAAGACTAAATTGTTAAAACTATTCTCCCTAGATTAATTCTCCACACATTTCGAATTTATTTGTTGTTATTTGAATGACTAGTAGATATAAGTTAGAAAATAAGTAACTACCTTATTATAGCCAATGTTATGCATACCGTAACTGTCATATGTATCAGATGCAATACTATGTAATGTTTCCTATAAATGTATAAATACATATGATGTGGTTGTGCTAAATAAATAAATAAATAAATACAGAGCGCTGAAAGAGCATTTTGACATCTATTTGGCATTACTGACATTAGCTCGACATGATCCAAAATCACTGTATACACGCGTATATGTGAATGTCGTCGAATCATCTGTATACCTCTATCCTGCGTTGTAATCCGGTTTTTAAAACGGCTATGGCTAAATTTCTTTTTGTTTCAATGTCATTTACGTCCTTATAACAAAGAGGTATCATTGCAATAACGTTAACCACCATATCAAACGTTACAAAACATCAGAATCACAATAACTAAGAACTGTAAAACAAATCTTTTATTCACAAAAACCCCCGAATCGTTACAAAAATATACAAAATAGAACAGAAATCTTGGCACCATTTCATACATGCACAGAAACTTAAAAAGGAAAATACGGAGCGGCGCGCACTTACAGAGCGGGGGGACAAGCGAATATTGAAATATGAAACAAAGCATAATCTCAATTATAAACTTGCGACCTTGTCAAACGATGATGTCGCACTGTCAATTAAGCTATTCATGGTCCTACGTCAAACATTGAAATTTGCCCCAATTTCCATCTAAGGCGACGCCGTGTCATCCATCGTATAGTTATGGAACTATGTGATCAACAAGCACATAATTATAAAATGTAACAAAGGGGTCTATCGATTTTATGCTCACCAGTCGACGTCACTAGTGAGTAAGGTCCTGTCAATCCTGTCACAGCTGCTTTCAAAAGCCGTACTTCGCAGTTCTATAGGTACCTACTGTTGAAGTGACTATAGAGTATGACGTCTAGACCTTACTGTCTCCTAACACCTCTACCGGTGAATGCAAGCGCGGTAACCCTCATTGCTGTTAAAAATTAACACTGCCTTCAGTAAATTTAGATTTATTTTACAAGTGGCTTAGTGGTCGTTCCACACAAATTGTGCGGCACGACACTTTGAAAATAATATTTGTTTATTGTGTCGATTCACACATCGATGTAATATGAGTGCGATAAGACCAGAAAGTGTGCGAATCGACACAAAATATTATTATTTTCGAAAAGCGTATTGATAGTTCCGCACCGACTGTGCGGAACGACCACTAAGTCGCTAAGGTTGAATGTAAATTATACTACAGAGGAAAAAGATAATGTTATAATTTAGCATGGGGAATGGGGCTTATAAAATGAATCTAAATTTACTAAACATTGTATAGTTTTGACCTATGTGTTAATAATTGACGTAAGCGACAAACGGAGTCACATCTATTCCCAGTATAAGACTGTAATGTATAAATTTAACGTGACTAAGATAAGTCATAATAAAAGGCTATGGATGTAATTATTTTAGTGTGGTCGGCAAACCAATTTACTTAATATTTTAATTATGTTCAGTTCCTGCTATATCGATACTTAAGCCATAAGGTTGAACACAATAAAATTTTGCTCTTACATGTGGATTACACAAACCACACATACCAATGTTAAAATAAATTATTATAAATATTAACCAAGTTTACAACGCATTTTATCAATCAATCAATCATTCAAATAAACATATTGATTAATTGGCAAAGCAGACTTCACTAAAATAATTTCAGACATTTTGAATTGGATTATTTTCCTATAATTTTTAACGAGTAAGCTTCTATAGATAAAAGTAGAGTTAACCCCTTGCGTGCCGGTACCTAGATCTACACGAGACATGACGCTTTATTTACGTGTCTGAGGTACCCGACTACAGATGAACGCTTGCCCCGCTACTCCGTGAACGCCCGCAGCTCCTTACGATAACTCTGTAGTAATAATATTTGTATTAATGTATATAATATATTTACAAATGACTCGTGTGATGATTACATGTCGCTTACAACACGCTTCTATAACGGCTATAAATATTCTCTTTTTTTTGTTACTAATCCGTCGGTGTTACCTGCAAAGAAAATAAAATTTAGATAGAAATTTAAAAACTCGACACAAATGAAATACTATGGTAATAATGGTGCTTTAGTTAATATACGAGGGGAGGTCCAAAAGTTCGCAGAATGGCGGTGTTGGCGAGGGTAAGTTTACTCATCCATGTAGGCGCTAATTGAGTGACTCATTGTTAGTATATATACCGAGTGTCAGCCTAATCGGGTCAGTAGCTTTTGAGTTTTCAACGAGTGAACAAGTCAATCGGGAAGAAACTAGCCACTATGGAGAAAATTGAATATCGCGCCGTCATTAAGTTTCTCACTAAACAAGGAAAGACGCCTCAAGCCATTTTTCAAGAGATATCAGCGATTATTTTTTGTTTCCAAAAATAAAGAAAGAGTGCGTGGAAAAAAAATTAGCGACGATGATGAAGTGAAGTCGGCAATTTCGGCCTATTTTGACGCCCAAGACAAATCTTTTTTTGTCGACGGTATTAATAAGTTATTTGACAGATCTAATAAATGTATTAGGGTTAAGGGAGAATACATTGAAAAGGAAAAATTGTTTGATGTTTCATTTCATTATCCTTCCCTGTCATTCCGCGAACTATTTGACCTCCCCTCGTATTTAAAAATGAAAGTTAGATATATAATATTATGTTAAGTTTATGCAAGTGTTATAAATTGAAATTAAACTACTTTACTACTTTATAAGGATTTTATCGCCTTGTTTTATTGTAACAGTAATAGTTTATAACTTTCAAAATTATGTAATAATAACGTTTTTATAATAAACGTCCCGATAAAATCCGTATCCGTAAAGTAGTTTACTTTCAATGATAGTTTAGATATCGCGCTGTCAGAATTGTCTGACAGATAAAACTTAATAACACAGTGACCAAAACTGGAACTGAACCTGGCACTTAGTTGATGACTACACAGCAAAAGCGTAAATCATGACAATTGAAATAGAGACAATAACTAATATTATAAATGCGAAAATGAGTTTGTTTGTTTGTTTGTTACGCTTTCACGCCTTAACTACTCAACCGATCAACATGAAATTTTGCATACACGTTTTCAAGGGTACAGAATAGGACATAGGGTACGTTTCATCCAAAAAAAATAACTGTTGCAAACCTAACCTATATTTACGGGAGTGAAGCCGCGGGTGAAAACTAGTATTATATAAAAGGTAAAATGCCATGTTCCAAAGTCGATCGCCGTGGGAATGCAAAGTCCAGCAGTGAAATGAAAAATAACTTTACTGCAGTTCAAAAAGGGGGCAGAAATCTAAAAACTTTTCTTATAAAGATTATCCTTATGTATGTGACGTATACGTGATATATAGGTATGTACATTACATACACAGACTCAATCCTTTTTATGCCCAAAAGGGTAGGCATAGGTGCATTGCCCACAAATTCCGCCAAATATGTTTTAATTCCGACGTAAGTAAATAATAATAATAATATTCTATCACATACACACAACACCATCTAACCCAAACTAAACAGAGCTTGTATTATGGGTACTAGATAATGGATAAACATACATATATCCTTTTCTTTTTTGTAAATACGTACATATTATACATAGAAACACCTAGACCAAGACAAACATTCATGTTCATGCACACAAATGTTTGACTTGTGCGGGAATCGAACCCGCGACCTCAGGCGTGGCAGTAACCATTAGGTTAGTGTAACCGACTGCCACGCCTGACGTCGCACCATGGAGGCAGAAATGCATGATCGAAGTCTTCCATGACTTCAAGCTTGTGCTATGCTTCCATAACATCATTAAGCTTATATTAATGACGTTATGAAAGCAGAGCATAGAGCTTGAAGTCATGGAAGACTACGATCGATACACTCTCCATAACTTCAAGCTCTGAGATGACCAAGATGTTTTTATCTGAAAAATCTAATAACATTATGTACGATTCGGGAATCTAATCCGACACCTCAAGATTGCACAAAAATTTAATGGCAAGTTTACGGTATCCATGAAGCAGGCGATGTCAGGGACATTATGTCCTCCAGACCAAATTACGGTCATGGCCGCCAATTTTTACGGAGGCAAGCCATCAGCGCAGAAGATATTACAGTGCAATAGTGTGTGCAGAAACATAACTGCACTTTATGTTCTCTCACTCTCATAGCCCGATGGGACTCCAACGAAACCGGAGAGATGAGACGCAGGGCCAATGGCTTTCCGTACTCTTTGAAGCATGGGGAACACTACCAACTTCCTAACTCCGAGATGCTATTGAGATTTTTTTGTGAAAAAGCCAAATAACTTTTTATGTCAACAAAAATTGACACAAAACATTTCACGCATCGAATTCGAGACCTCATGCACAATAGTCGCCGCATTCATTACCGCTGCGCCACTGAGGCAATTAAAGGATATAAAATTATGATGATATATGGGGCATAATTATACAGCATGACTGGTTAAAAGAAGGACATATTTAAGGACAGGGCAAATCCTAATCCAAAAAAATAATATATTAAAGAAACACAAAATCACAACGAAACTTGAATGTAAATCTTGCAATGACCTAATATTATCTTACGTTTAGGCGAATGTTAAACACTGAAATAAAACTGCTTTATGAGGATTTTAAAGCGTTGTCTACATTAAAACATTTTTCAAAATTATGTAATAAAAGTGTTTTAAAATAAACAACGCAATAAAATCCGTTTAACACGTTCACTGTGCAGCTATGATGAGAGAGACTATCCCATTAGTGCAAACGCAAATTGTAGATTGTTGCGTTAGGTATAAAAATATCTCTTTCATATAAAAAATATAGTTTTTATACACGTATGATCTCGTAAATTCATGCCCGACCCGTCTGGCATGCACGTATGATCTCGTAACTTCATGCCCCACCCGTGGGTCAAGCACGTACAATGAGCAACTCGATATGCCCCACCGGTGGGGCATGCACAGTGAACGTGTTAAAATAGTTGAATTATAATTGCAATAAGATGCCTAATATATAGATTCCCTGACACCACTCCGACTAGAGCAGTAAATTGCTTGTCAAGCGAGTTTCGCGACAACACGAGTGACTTGACGATAAAGCAACAGATATGGTTTGTATTCTCTTTATACTTCAATAACTTTAAATTATAGATATTAGAAATATTAAAAATATTTTACAAAAATAACTACTTAATAAAATTACAAATTTAACTAATAAAATTACAATAATAATCCATAAATTTTACGTAAAAAGAAACAATGTATTGAATTACATCACAAACAAAATTTACTTATTCATTTAGGTCACAAAGTAACACTTCTGAACGTCAAAATTTATTGATAATTGAGTTTAAATATTAGAGTCCTACTTCTCTACACTAATATTATAAAGAGATTTGTTGCTAATGATTTTTAACCTACTGAACAGATTTTAATAATTCTTTCACCATTAGAAAGTTACTTTATCCAAGAGTAACATAGGCTATTAACATCACGCTACGGGCTACAGGAGCAGAGCAGCAATCATAGACGTGAGTAAAACCGCTAGGGAGGCAAATTATTTATTATACGTATTTGGAACGAGAATGAATTCCTCAAGAAGGGTTTTGAGTCTTCAATATGTCCCTCGTTTAACTAGTTATGCTGTATATGTGATGATATAAGTGACGTATATATAGTGTCATGTACCTATGTAGGTCTACAAGCGGGCGAGTGGAGATCTCTGTCGGCCCCCCCGGCGAAGCTGATGTTGAGCAACATGGCCTCAAAGGGGTCGCTGCGCATACGCTGCTGGTTGGCCTGCGCCGCGGTGCCACTGTCACGTACCACGCGGGACTCTTCCTTGCCGTCCTGGGACACAATGATGATTATACAGTATGATAATTAACGAAAGGCGTTCCCTTTTATCGTTAATTTTATAGCGTTCGTACATACAAAAAATATTAAAATTGATTTTATTAATAAATAAAACCTTAAAAATAAAATAAAAAAGTAATAAACGAATTCGTAAAAGGAACACCTTTACGTGTGCACATGTAGTTGAGTAGCGCAAATACGCCAAGTTTTTTTGTACTAACTTCGTATCAATATTTAAGTTCCTTTTGGAATAGGCGTTAAGAAAAAAAATCTTTTTTAATTTATAATATATTTATGTAGTGTAGATTAACGGTATAAAGAGAACGCTTTTCTTTAATTAAAATACTGTATAATGAAAGAATTTAGAATCTTCTATATTATTATAACCCCACTGTATTATTATAAAAAAGAAAGTGGATTTGTTGGTTTGGCTTGACGCAGCAAGGCATTAACGTGATTTTTGCGTCAGAACCTCTTCTGACGCAAAAATCACGTTAATTCCTTTAATTTAATTGCCCTATAACGTGGGACCTAAATCCATAGTGGGGCGAAAAGTGGGTGCAATACACCTCTGTCTAGAACCTTCTATATGCGTGAGACTATGCATGTATCTAAAAATGTAATTTAAGGTTTTTAAAATAATAATATAAATAATTTATTTTTTCGATGCCAAGGTCATACCTTTTATATTTGTTAATGTATTTTTTGTTTTTAAAGGATAATCAAAAACATTTGTTAATTATTAAACCTTTAGTTTTACAATATTATCTTAATGGTAACATAATTATAAAACACACTTATAGATATTTGACCGAACTAGGTTATACCTATGTTTTATGTGAGAAATTGCTTACATACTATTTTTAGTTTAATTACATTATAAAAACTTTCAAAATAAAATTAAAAGTAAAAGAAAGTAAATACTAAAAAATAAGCTAAATATTCTATTCCATAATTTATCACTACAAATTTTATTTAAAGATTGCAATTAACTGCTCGGTTTGAACATGACAAAATTTGAAAATAATTAGAAATTATATTCTTATAGCTAAAATAATATAATTGCTAAATATTTAGTTGTCTATTTAGTCTAATGTACAGAAATGGACCTCGAAACATTAATAAACTTGAGTATCTTAAATCTGCTATAATTCTAAATTTTAAAACACATTATTTTACGAACATCAATACGTTATAATTGAAAGTATATCATCGGCTACGATCACAAGATACGGTGTTTCTAGCAAGCGGTATAGGACGACAATTACATATGTTTATTGTTTTGATATACACTCAATTATGTTTCTTCCTAAATTCGAAAATATATTTCTGTCCTTTTAAAGTCAAATGAATTCAAATGACGCCTATGTCATACGGCAAAATCGTACACGATCCATTCTTACTTAAATGACAATTTTTGCAATTTTCTTGTAGAAATTGTCATTTAAGTAGATAATATTATTTTTCATTATTACAAGGTATTCTTTTAAATAATTTGTTAATTATGCTTAAATTTTTTTTTCTTTCAAACACCAAAATATCCAACATAAAACGGAATGGTCAAAAGGGGATGGATCGCTCATGACATCGCTTGCAATCTGACATACATAAAAAAATGGATAGCAGAGTTGAGATATTGACACGTGGAGAGGCGATCTCGAAATCGAAAGATATGCAGCAATCCAGGATCAAATTTAATCTAGGATTGAAGATACTTTATCAATAATGGCCGTTAGAGAATACTATACGCATTTTGGATTATAAATTACTAGTACCCTTGTAAACCCATCCAGTTAAGCTCGGATGCTTGTATTAGGAATGGGTTCGCATCGGTAGTGCCATAGGCCGTAGGATTCTGTCAATTGCAGGTCCAACGACTTATCCATTGAGCTCATCTCTCTCAAACGTAGTAACGTACCTCAGGCCTAGGGCTCCAAAGTCTGACGACAGTTTCGATGCCACTGGTGGCCAGCAGGAACATGGATGGGTGAAGCTGTATGCAGTTCAGGATCGAATCGTCTCCGCGCAAACATTTGATGATGTTGCCAGACTTCCGACACCAGATGAACATGCTGCCGTCGTCGGAGCTGGAAAAACCGTACTTGATATTATAGGGAACTAGTTTCTGCACACGGTTTTGTTCGCGTCTATACCAAGGGAATCCCATCCCGCGCTAGACATAAGCCCTGTGTCGCGAAAGACTTTACAAACATACAAATTATACTCAGGAGAGTACCGAAGTATCCCACTTAAAGAAAACGTTTGTATAGCACACACATTTTTGTACCGTATGCGAATCGAACCTACAACACTCGGCCTCGTGACAGCGGCGAAACGACCGCTTGCCAGTTACGCCATCTGCACATTTAACTTGCTACTAGACTTTTTTGTTAGATAATTCTCATTAGTAGAGGTTGTGTCCTGCAGACAAAAAATAGTTCACCTTTTACGAAAGACATAAAAATATAGCTGCCGAGAAGTGTATTTAATCTATGCTCACTCTTTCATTATTGCACCGTGATCAAATTAAGGTCTAGAGGACATTATTGTACATTCAGTAGCCTACTCACCCAGCACCAATACCGTGACCGAAATTCGGTCTAGAGTATATAATTGTAGATTCAGTACCCTACTCACCAAGCAGCAATACCGTGACCGAAATTCGTTTTAGGGCACATAATTGTAGATTCAGTAGCCTACTCACCAAGCAGCAACATCGTGACCGAAATTCGGTCTAGTTATGTAATGGGGATTTGTGGATGAAAAATCCATCAATTTCCACATATCCCCATTGACGAGACAACTCTTTTTTGTTTGTGTATTTGTGAACTTTATGTTGGTTTTTGTCCATAAACCCCAATTGCTAAGTTGATGATTGGTCAATGGGGATTTGTGGACAAAAGGTTCACAGATACCCATTGATGGGGATACTCAATGGGGATATGTGGAATAACCCATTTAAATTACATTCAGTAAGCTACTCACCCAGCAGCTATAAAGTTGGCATCAGGTCCGAGGAAGTTGGCCTCCTTGATGTCGGTGGTTGTGTTGCAGTGGCCCAGGAAGCGCTGCGAGTAGTCCAGCGCGGCGGAGCGCAGCTGTCTCTCGAGCACGCTGGTGGGCTGCGTCTCCTCCGCGTCGCCGGCTGCTGGGGTCAGACCATCACGTTGCGAGTCAGAGAGAAACAACTACTACTTATTTTGCTTAACATATTTGCGTGAGGTACTGAAACTACGGCGAATACCAATCCCGAATCGGGTAATAGGTTATTGGGTCTTTCTTTTAGGAAAAAGCAACGCTTCTGGAAATGTTTGCGGCGGATCATGAGGTGTCGAGTTGGAACCCGGAGGTTTTTGTTAAGAAATCCTCAGCTCATTGCATTGCTGCTAGCAAGGAGTTAGAAATGTGCCAAGGCGAAAACAATGAGATCGATTACGTGGAATTTAAAACAACGCTGGCGAAATGTTAGTTGCGATACACTTCTGTCCACCCTTTTGAGATTCAGACATGAGTCTTTGTGTGCCAAATAAACGGCTGGTTGGTCCCGTAACGAATGGTTAAGGAATTTTTCGGTTGCAACACGCAGTCTTCTACCACATTATCCTCCTATATTGGAAAGAAATATAGTAGGCTGCATTTAATGTTAATGGCTAATGTGAGTCAAATATCATCATCATCAGGCTATAATAGTCCACTGCTGGACATAGCCCTCCCCCAAAGAGCGCCATAGCGCTCTGTCATGAGTCAAATATATCTACTGTTAATTAATAAACGAAATTAAAAAAGGTTTTTTATAATCAGAAGCACCATACAGACTGTCATATTATTTAAAAAACGGATCGCCTTTCTATTGTAATTGACACCAAACACAAATTTGTAAAAAGGGACTTCGTATTTGAAACAGAGTATAAGGTCCTTCCAAAGACAGTGTATAAGGACCTTCAGAAGATTGCCAAACGACTTTATGTGTCTTCAGGCTCTTTGAGGAAACGTAATATGCGATGAAACGGCTTTGTTTCAGTAGTGATGCGACCCGATTTCAATTTTACTCGAGTAAATCGAGAAAAATATTCGAGTCAAAAAAATATCGCCTTGAATTTACTCGAACACGCTCAAGTCACTCACACTGCCGAAATCGCGCCGCCGCTGGCGAGACACATATAAACAAACAGGTTTAAAGAAACCAACAATAGCAGAAACTTGTGGAACAAATAAGAACGACTATGTTTTGTGTAATATGTGTATTATTTCTAAAGTATGACTTGAGAGAAAATGACTCGAATTTACTGAGTGTTCGAGTGCCATGAGAATTACTCGAGTGACTCGGCACTGGGGTGATATTCGAGTGAAACCGTAAAATGACTCGAATAACTCGAGTGGTAAAATTGGACTCAAGTCGCAGTTGTCGGCAAAAGACCTTTGTACGTTATGTTGGCAACACGGCAAATATTTTTTTTTAATTGTTGGACTCGCGAATAATACACCTGTGATAATAGGCTGCAGGGCCTATTACACTACACGAAAAACAATGGGCAGAAACAAGGGAATGTAGACAGACCTTCCATCCATAGACATACATCTGTCACGCAAACTGCTACGTTCTTCAAGGAAAAACCTGCGACATCTAGTGGGTATAATAACAGGCCACTGCTCACTCAACAGGCACCTATTCAACATCGGCATCACTGACAGTCCCTTATGTAGAGCCTGCATGGAGACCGAGGCGACACCGGCTCACGTGCTGCTGCATTGCGAAAGCGTGAGCGACCAACGGGCGAGACTACTAAACAGTCCAGAAACGATGCAGGAAGTACTGCGCAACACCGGTCCCCTATTGTCTTTCTGGACGGAGCTGGGATGGTATGAGTAACCGAACAACTTTTCGCGTCGGTCACTTACGCACAATGGCCCAATCACACACACATACACACAACACTATGTATAACTTTAAATAATTTCCTAATATATATTTATATAGTTTACCTTTTAATAGATGATTACTATAACTACCATAAATACCAGTAATGTTATTAGTAGTTTATCAACTTGTCAATGCTTAACCAATATTGTCACACGAAGCTGCAAGAGGCAGGCGCCAGTGTCTGTAACACAGGTAATACTAGCACAGGCACTGACGTTCACTCTATCTCTAAAATACATAGCTTTGTACATAATGGTACTTTTATATATTATGTGATTGAGATGGACAAACTGTATTTGGCTTTTGATGATAAATTATTGTTATTATCAATTGTGGGGCTAAGTGCGGATAACACACGTCCAACTAACTAACTAAAGGCTGCAGTGAACGGTTACCACCGGTCTAGCCGTACATGCCATTGCCACTTTTGTAGTAGAAAAATGGCTGTGCTAAAAAATATATTGTCATAACAAAAATGCCATACCTTCATCAGGTTGCCGGTCCATATTCTCCAGGGCAACATTGATATCCTTTTGAAGTAGAAACACGGCATGACTAGTGGCATGCCGGGGAAACTTATCCTTGAAGTATAGCAGACATTCGTGTGCCTCTCTCGCCTTCTTGAGATCCATGAGACCCTTAGCCAGGCGGAAATGGGACTTCACGTGTGAGGAGTCAAGCTTGATCGCTTTGTAACAGTCTTTTATCGCGGCGTATGTGTCTCCGGACCTGTGAAGATGATGTGAAATGGTCAACGTGCCGTCTCAAAATAAGATAATTGTAAGGTTGCAATGTTTAAAGCGAATGTTATGAGTTCGAGCCCCACACGGGACAAGAATTTGCGTTGACGTATAGTTGTTCTGATTCTGTCTGTTCATTCTGCCCATTGTTGGAATGTTTGTAAAGTCACCTAAGACACAGACATTATATTATGCGAGAGGCCTCATTTTAAAAGAGAATGGAATAGTTTGATAATCTGTTACATCAGAGGTTCCCAAACTTTTTTGCTCATAGACCACTTTCAAATTTAGCTGGTTCCGGTGGACCCCTGCAGCTATATTTCTACATATTCCTTGCCATTGAAATTCGTATTTATATAGCTGAAGAATCAAAAAATTTGATCATATCTCTACGGGTTGACCTTTTTATTTAGTAATTCTCTACCGGAAAATCGGTAGGTTCGAGACCACTGGTACTGAATATGGAATATGTAAGTTTTAACAAGTAACAGTCGCTGAGCTTCTTAAAATATTATCTGCCTAAATTGATAGGAAAGCAGATACATTTTCGTGGACCCCCGCTTACGAATTGTGAAGCCCCATTTTTTTGTCACGCCATTGTAGACCCCCGTCGAGTCTCCCATGGACCCCTGGGAGTCCACCTGGACTACTTTGGGAACTACTGAGTTGCACTATGATAAACGGTAAAAGTAGGTGAACTATCATGACAATCTCCTGGCATAAGTTTATGCTTAGCGTGCGGTCCCAAGTCGGTTAGGATACTCTCAGTAACAGGACTGTTATACATACACATTATACATACACACTGTATCGGTGTACGGCGCGCCTTTCCCCGCGCCACGTGATAAATAAATCACAGCAAAATTTACCTTAATTGTTTTAAAAGACAACCCGCACTAGATTATTCCTACTTCACGGGGCTCAGTTGAAGAAAGTCCACTTACCTCCTTAGTAATATATTATTTAGATAGGTTAGTTTAGTGTATATTCTATAGCTCAGTGGGGAGAGCAAGAGACTGCAATGCAGAGGGTCTCGGGTTCGAACCCACGTTGTGCACCTTTGACATTCGGAAGTTATATAACTTTTCCAAATTATGTGCGTATTGATTGACAATTATCGCCTGCTCCGTGCCTCGGAAAGCACGTTAAGGCGTCGGTCCCGGCTGCCATGAACATCTATGGCAGTCGTTACTGGGAAGTCAGTGCCCTCTAATATCCTGACACTAGTCTAGCCTTAGGGTATCGTTAGCCTTCGTAGCCGTAAAAACTGATATCTGACTTGGGAATAATAAAGGCTAGGGAGAAGAAGAGTATAGTGTATATTGAGTATAAAATAGTTGCCAAAACTATGTTACGTATGACTTTTATTATAGTTTTTGTAATACCTATCTGAATAATATATAACTATGGAACCCTCTATATGCAAATTTGATATGTATTGGACCGTTTTTCACTAATACCAAGGCATTGAGAGACATTTTTTTTTATACTACTAAGGTAGCAAACAAGCACACGGCCCACCTGATGGTAAGTGGTCACCGTAGCCTATAGACACCTGCAACACCAGAGGCATCCATCACTTGCGCGTTGCCGACCCTTTAGGAATAGAAGGAAGTGGAAAGGAGAAGGAACGGGAACGAAAAAAGAGGGGGATTGGGCATCCGGCACTCTCACTCACCGAACGAAACATACGGGTGGAATACTGCTATTTCACGTCGATATTCTGTGAGTGTGTAATTTTGCGACCTGCAGACATTTTGTGAAGTGGAAATTCTGCGACTGAGCTTTGCGGAAAACTTTACAAATGTTCAAACAACGGACACAAAGAATTCCTAGACTGGGAATAACTATTCGGTCTCTAAGGAAAATAAAGGAGATATGCAACAAACCCATACAAATTCGGCCTCGCATGGACAAAAATAAAACTGTATGTTTTACGAAGAACTATTAGTATTCTATAGCCTTGTGTAATCTCAACATGCTATCTAGTTGGGTTTCAGATATATAAGGCATCCAAAACGAACAGTATTGTTCCGGTGATACTTTGGCACAAAGCAATTTTTTCAAAATGATTGTATTGATTATACTTTTTTCTGCCTAAAAACCTAGAATAAGTTTATATAGCTAGTTTATAGAGCTCACTAGGGTTAAACTAGTTACTTTACTGAACTCAGGTAGCAGTGCTCGTTCTGCAAAACCAGCACCCATCAAATAACTATAGTTACTATTCATTTATTGTTATAGCTTAATTAATAGTCCAAGAAACAAAGGCTAAAGTAAACAATTGTATATTTTGGTATTAGTTTATATTACTATCCAACATTACCTTCATTATGACTAAACATATTACTATCGAGGTGCGGTGCAGGAGATGCTACATTATTTTGAAACCTTGCCCAACCTAAATACCATAATATGATGGACATTATAATAATATGTGGCCTACTCATACACTTATATTATCTTATTTATTTATTATTATCAAACATTCATATCGTGCATTGGAAACGCACTCACTCACCTGCCATAACTAGTTTGGTTATGATTATGAACAATGCGCGTGCGCAGTCCGAGGTCCGCGCCGCGCCAGTCGGCCCACAGACCTCTCACGCGAAGCCCGTGTCGCCCGCTTACTGAACGCTCGCTCATATTCTCGTGCATTATATGTACAAGTTATACGTGTTTTCGTTTTCTACATACTTACTATCGCTTTAACTATTTCTACTCCTTCAAATCTAATTCTATGTTATTCTATAGTGCTGTGTGGAACTTTCTCTTCTGTGCAACGTGTATAAACAATAAACTTTACTTGTGCTGGTATATGGACGTTTATTTCATACCACTACACAACTTTTACCAAACCTACATCTACAAACATATGCACAGCAGCCTACTGTACTATGGAGTTACAGTAATGCTGTATAATAGCATTTCTACTTCTTAGAAGGTTATCAATTAAAATGTACACATAGTATACTTTACGGCTTATTAAAAAAAAAAATATATATATGCCTCGATTATATTTTGCCTCTTAAAATTCAGGCATTTGTACTTGATAGCACTCTCATAACATAGTCACATCAACAATAATAAATGACAATGAAGATCGAAGTATTCTACCATATATAAAATAATGCCATTACATTGAATTGGTCAATCTATTGATTAGTAAAATAAATCACAACATTCATAAATTGATACTATTATATCCCTGTTTAATCCACATATTACTTGTGTTAGTAAAATCTTAATTTAATATAAATATGTAATAATGTTTCGTAATAATTTCACTTCTTATAAAGAAACCTTTTGTTCAAGACTGGCAATGTTGTCCCAAGCCACAATGGTTTACCGAATCAATAAAATGTAAAAAAAATTAAATCCTTTTTCCCGCTAGGTACGGTTAAAAGAAAACGTTGGCGACAAATAAAATATTATGAGACATTTTTACAATAAATTATATTCTTGTCTACTAAAGGCCGTAATTTGCATACCTCCTTTCCTCTGCATGTGTGTGGTTAAAATACATACCAGCCTCGTCTCATGAGCGCGGCGGCCCTGTTGGAGTAGAGCATGGCGCAGTCGGGACACGCGGCTATCGCCTGGTTGTAGAACTCCACCGCGGTCGAGTAGTTGCCTTTGTTCACGAAGTCGTTCGCCTGTTTATATTGTTCAACATTAATATAATAAAAACTTCAATTCGCAATCATGTTTGTTTTATCATATGTTGTTATAGCGGTAATAGAAATATATATAGTTAGCTATAACGTTTCATGAGATACAGCCCGCTGACAGAGAGACGGACGGACGGACAGCGGCTTAGTAATAGGGTCCCGTAGTCACCCTTCGGGTACGAAACCGTGATAAAAAGTAATATATTGAAATTCTATAGTAATGTCTGGGTTTTGATATTTTAATAGTTACGACTAAAGTGACCGCTATGTTAAATAATTTGAACGCAAAAGGTTATAGCTAAATCTAAACTATTCGATGATAACAAAAGCATCAATACAATTAAGTTTTTACATTCACTTAAGGATTACAATATTTATATAAATTAATAACAAGAGTAGACCAATATTTGAGCCCTGAGGAACCCCTTTATTTTGAGTAACGGCCATGACGATCGCTTTTCAGGAATATTAGTTTCGTGAAGTGTTAATTTTCTCTATTAATAAGCAAATAAAACCAGTCCTGTTTTATCAGTTATACTTATGTTCATTTTCTGACCAATGTTTCAAGAAAAACACAATCAAAAGCTCGCCACGGGTCAGAGAAGTAGATATTGGCGCTGAGCCGTCCTAGACTTTTGATTATATCAAATCTCCCAAACATCATTAATATAGTTTATTAGCACAATACTGGCATCAGTTGTTATGCGACCTCTTTTTATTACTGGTTTATTTCATATAAAATTTAAACAGTACGTCTGACCCTTATTTCCAGCTGCTAACTTAATTAAGGATGTATCACTTTACATCCTTTGTATCATAGACCTATGAATACCACTTGAGATCGCAATTAACCCTTTGCATTAATTAGTAAGTACGTAATTAAGTCCTATCCCAAAGTCAGCCATGCAACATTTTAATTTCGCGATATTATACCTCTTACAGAAATTTGTGTTCTCTTTCAAACTATTGTAGTGTTTCGTAATACAAATTAATTATATATCTACTACAAACCATTTTTTTATGATTGCTAGAAATTTGGGCTCTAGTCAGCTGGGATTCGGACCCACGACGTCTCGAAAACAAATATTTTATCCATTGGGCTAACATCGTTTCATACATGTTATTACCAAAATATATATTTTCTTTCTCTCTAGTAGGACCAAGTCGCTCACCATTTCCTTTAGTTGCCGTACCCTATCAGGCAGCTGAGGTTGTGTCTCCACGGTACCGTTCGTTCCGTTGGTACCGTTCTTCGCCTGCTGCTTGCCTTCACCAGTTCGATTCCCGTGGTTATGCTGGATGATGAAGCTTTCGACTAGCACAGGCCGCCGTGCTGAATTAATATCGAATAGATACACCTGGAACCAAGGATATTATACTTAAGTTATTATAGTAAAAGGTATAATAAGAATTATTCTTTGCCGATTGAGTTGCAGCGGCACACCGGCAGCCAGAAACTATAGATTTTAATTATATCTGGTATTCTAAGACTCGACAGATTAAAATGATATTTTTTTAGGCAGTGGCGTACCGTGGTGGAACGTAGTCTTGGGATCATGACTCTCCCAAATCCGTACACGGCAAATTGACAAACCTCCCTACTATTACTACCTAAACATAAAGAATTTAAACCAAACAACACGACAAGTGCTGCATCGCCGATTTCGGTTTTTCATTTATAATATTCGCATTATTATTTTCATATATGTGACATCACGGCAGGCCCAGGCAAAGATGATGATATGAGGTACGCTCCTTTATATTGGTCGTTAGCGGCTTTGAATATAGAGATAGAAGGAGAGTGGGGAAACCTTTGACCTGCAGCGGGACGCAAGTGGCTTATAAAAAATATTAAATTTATTTTGTCATAATTCTTTGAACAAAAATTTGTTTAATTTCAATGTATAATATTCGCGTAAAAACAATAATCATAATTAACAATTTAACTAATTACAATTAATAAATCTAACTATTTTTACAAATGAAAAATACTAAACAAAATGAAAATTTGAATTTGTGCAAAGATATCTAATTTGCTCAACTTATTTTACTGTTAATACGAACTTCCTTATAGGGGTGATACCTTTTAAAAAACGATATAAGAATATTATATTATTTTTGGTAAGATGGTATTTTTCTAGTCTAATTACTAGAAGTTTGAACAGGATCTTTATTTATCCAACATGGCTTATGGAGATCGCGTATTACCTGTTCAGATCCTAGGTTGACCAGCAGCTCGTTACCATCATGGCTGAAGGCTACATAAGTGGTCGCTTTTTTAGGAAATGTGTGTTCATTTGGCTCCATCGATAAGTGTCCTGAAAATAGAATTTAGAATATTATTTATCTGATTAAAAATGCAACAGAAAATTACGTGAATATAAAGTCAGGTTATTTCCTGTAACAACAATAGATATGAAGGTTTCAGTATGCTTTCTCTTATGCCAAGTTATAACTTAGGACCTAAGCATATTACATACCCTTACTAAAATAGGCTCAGACCCAGTTATGCCGCGGGATCTAGTAGGTAGGAAGTTCTTTGTTGTAGATGACAATCACTCATCCCTCTATTTCATGAGACGTAAATACATGACTTTCGAAATATGGGTGTCCTGAATTCACCTACAGAGGTAAACGTACTGTGAGCGTGTAACACATGTATACAAATATTATATTGCCGGCGCAGTGGTTTATCCGATCGCCACGCTCTACTGCGGTACCCACACCGCACAAAATATCTGCAATCCACAAATATCTGTTTCGAGTCTTCAAGTTCTTTCTAACAGCGGAGGCGAAACGGTATCGATGGCATTTTTGTTGTATTATACGATTTAGTTCAAAAAAGTAATATTTTATTCCAATTCGAACAATACATCAATTCCGCCTCCAGAAGCACTGCGCCGCTATCTGTGTGTGGCGGGCCTTAACCTTAAAGCAGAGTTGTCTTTTTAAAACGAATAATTTACTAACCTGGTGCAAAATAATGGACAGCTCCCTTAGGTATGTTGTTGTCAGGGTCCCCGTGACCAGCCCGGGAACACCTCAGGTTCTGTCGCTCCCACATCTGTCGCGACGCCGGCGCGCTCACCTGATCATCGTACTACCGATCATTTATTTATTTTATATTCTATAGCATAAGGGTATAACAGACCTCGCACGTTATGCGATACGACCACGACTAATAGTCACAAAAACAACAAACATTATCATCATATGACAAAAGCAGGATTTAAGAATATACTAGAAAATTTACTGCCTCATTGGTTGTTGTAACCAATGAGGCAGTAATGTAAGTAAGTAGGTTTGTGCTTATCTCAGCAACCGATCCCGAGGTTCTTAGTTCGATTTTCAAGTCGAGCAGTGTAATTGCGCTTTTAAAATAGGGCTCTATAAATCTTATTAGATGTGGTCACTACCTGTAATCTCAAGAAAAATTACGAAAAGGGGTTCCTAACAAATAATTTTGTTAAAATTAATTATTTGTATTAATTGTATAACACAGAAATACTGAGATCTGACATTACTACTGAATATAAAGGAGACTAAGGTAACCTAAAATTGACAAAACAATGAATTAAATCTGATCAGATAGATTTTACATATCTATACTAATATTATAAAGCTGAAGAGTTTGTTTGTTTGTTTGTATGTTTGTTTGTTTGTTTGTTTGTTTGCTTGAACGCGCTAATCTCAGAAACTACTGGTCCGATTTGAAAAATTCTTTCAGTGTTAGATAGCCCATTTGTCGAGGAAGGCTATAGGCTATATATCATCACGCTAAGATCAAAAGGAGCTGAGCACCAATGAAGAATGTTTCAAAATCGGAGGGTATTTTTTCCTTTTGAGAGCTTCCGCTGCGTGCGCTGCGTAAACAGTTAAAGTTTCGTAAAAATCATGTATGAGAGAATTGTTCCCCTTTAAAAGTTCTAAAAAAAAGTCCGCGACAGCATATGTCTATCTTTTAAGGTTGGCTCACTATAACCAATTTTATGCTAACCAAATTTGTTCTAAAATAATGCATTATTTGCGAAGGTATTATTATAAACATGATATTAATCCTTATCCATATAAATACGTCAATCATCACAAGTATTTAATTTTAAAAAAATTGCCCTTTACATCATTCGATTTCAATGAATATCTTAGGAGATATCGCAGTTTTAAAATAACATTGCAGCAAAATAATTACCCATTACAGACATAATACAAACGATGTTTCTCCTGGTTTATTCTGCGTGATTACTACTGGTTCGATTTGAAAAATTCTTTTAGTGTTGGATAGACTATTTATCGAGGAAGGCTATAGGCTATATAACATCACGCTACGACCCACGGGGGCGGCGCAGTAACGATAAACGCGGGTGAAACCGCGGGAACATCTAGTTATGTTTTATCCTTAGTCAATAGCAGCGATAGCTCAGTGGGGAGACCAACAGACTGCAATGCAGAGGGTCTCGAGTTCGAACCCACGTCGCGCACCTCTGACTTTCGGAAGTTATATAACTTTTCGAAATTATGTGCGTAATTATCGTCTGTCCCGTGCCTCAGAGAGCACGTTAAGCCGTCGGTGCCAGCTGCCATGAACATCTATGGCAGTCGTTATCGGGAGTCAGTGCCCTCTAATATCCTGACACTGGTCTAGCCTTAGGATATCGTTAGCCTTCGGGTTGCGGAGGTCAGATGGCAGTCGCTCCGTGTAAAAACTGATATCCAGTCAAATCCGGTTAGACTAGTAAGCCGAACCCAAGTGACTTGGGAATAATAAAGGCTAAGGAGAAAATATCCTTGGTCAACAGATATTTGGTTGTTACATGGTCGTAGCGCATAATGTACAAGATCTCTAAGGCCCATATACCTTACAACTATGATAAATTAATAGTCGCCACTCCAAATCACATTTATGGGAATACATATGATGTAAGGCATAAAGTCCAAGATCAGACCGCTGCTCTATTTAAAATAAAATTAATTCCAAAAAATTATAGATACCTGAAATTTACAATGAAAAGGACTTCCTGCAATGCTTTTTGCTTAGAAAACAGGCGGAATTTGTGTTACATTTTTATGAATCCTCTGCATAAAATCAGCAGCCGGTCTTGTACGAAATGTAATGATCCGCTATGCTGCGTTTTATTTTTATTATTAGATATATCTTACAAACTATCTTTATACTATATTTTATTGAAATCGCTTAACGGTTTTATCATGAAAATGTGGACAACTGACTGTCAGTTACTATGTATCTTGTTATCGGCCTTTCTTAAGGTTTTATGTAACAATAATAAATATGAGAAACAGAGCATATTGGAATAATGATTAAGTCTGGTTTTGCGCACAAACTGTAGACCGACTCGAGAATTGCATCACTATAGATGAGCCCTCACCGTCGATAGATCACACGCAAAAAAATCCACACTAAGAAGAGTGAGCTCACACATTAAATAGAGAACGATAGTTTACAATCTTTAATATGAGTGAGTATGATAATACTACATTTATAATTCAGATGTCATGTTGTCATCGTGTTCTGACTTGAAGATCCAGAAAGGTGACCATTTAAAGCACTTATGATTTAAATTTATGAACTTTTCAACTCTGTTTACGAACCATTTACCCCTAATGTGAACGCATGGCTGCCAACTCAGGAAAGTGCTAGTAACAGCGCTGTAATTACCGGGATCACGCTCAACGCTGAGCAAGTTTTAAGCGCTTTTGCGACGGCTGTTACTACATTCCGAAAAGATATCAATAGAAATTATTAAGGAAAAATTTTTGATAACAATGTAGGTACCCTTACTTTTAATGAATAAATGTTTAAGAATACCTTTATTTTGATGATTAACTTTCGTGTGTTAAGCTTTATTCTCACAGTTTTTTAGCTTAGTTTACATTGTCATATTTTATAGTCTTGACATTAATATTTGAATATTACGTGGATGCACATTAATTTCTATGTAATTATTCAAGCTACTTAGATTAAGGATAATGTGTAACTGTTTGTTTGTCCCTAATAAATAAAATAAAATAAATTCTAATATTAGGAATTTAATCCTCACACCGGACAAACATTGTTGTAATCCATATAGTTCTTCCGAGTCTGCATGTTCTTTGAGTCCGTTGTTTGAAAGTCTCTAAAGTACCCCGCGACACAGGACAAAAAATCGTAGTGCGAGAGCTGTCTTTTTTTAAGAAAGCTCAACTCTTCGATAAAAAATATCTTATTTTCTCCCTGCTCACCTGTAATTTGGCAAGTTTGATCATTCTGGTATCGTACAGTCTGACATAGAAGTCGTTAGCGCCGACCGCGAGCTGGTACGGACGCCGAGGGTTCACTGCCACGCATTTAGCTTCGGCGTACCGACCCAGGTGGTTCAGAAGGTTCACCAGCACGTTAGTAGCGTCAGGATTGCAGGTATGGGATACTCGGAGATCATGTTGACTGCGGAAGGAAGGATAACACATTTCATCTTTACTATCACATCATCTCGCGTTCCCGAGCATGATGTTTAAGACATTTTTACAATTACAGTTTTTAGCAACTTGAAGAAAAGTACTGTGTCGTTGGCCATCGCCACTATAGCTGGTCATTACATCAGTCCCGCGTTCTCGGGCATGATGATTAAGATATGTCCATGACGACAGTTTCATGCAACTTGAACGCAAACTAAATAATGCCTGTCTTTTACTTACACATATAATTATGTCATTTGATTTAATCCTGACACGTATTGCAACTACACGTTTTCTGTCTTTAAACGAGTCGTGAAAAAGTATATTTACAACCATCATACTAAGGACTTCCATGTGTTGACACCAGTGGCAGTAGCGTTATCTTACAATATATCCTTACAGTATAAGTCCATCCTCCCCCGCAGACCAGAGCAGGTGCGGGTTGTCAGGCGCGGCGGCGAGTCGCTTGACGCGCGCGCAGTGACACGAGCACTCGAGCAGCGGCGCACTGCCGCGCAGGTTGCGCACGCGCACCGTGCCGTCCGCCGCGCACGTGCCTATGACGTCCGGGGACAGGAACTGCCGAAGTGACATTACATTGCTTTTAGTAAGTATAGGACAAAATAATCAATTCCACGATCATTTACAATAAACAAAACCATGAGTGGCACTAGCCACTTAGGACGACAAAGGACGAGCTAAAGCCGAGGCCGACGGAGTCAAATAATATATGTCATTGTGTCTCAGTAATTAAAAATCTATCGATAGTCAAAGCTGCATAACGGAAACGCGAAGATTTAGGTAGAAATACATTAGAACTTAATATTATAAATGCAAATGTGAGTTTGCTTGTTTGTTACGCTTTCAGGCCTTAACTACTCTACTAATCCTTATGAAATTTTGTATAGGTACATAATATATTTTCAGGAGCCTACAGAAAGAGACAAGGTGCCTTTCATCCAGAAAAAGTACTGTTCCCTAAGGATAGTCATTTATTGTTAAAATCTACATACTGCGAGCAAACGCGGGCATAATCTAGTAAAAATAACATTTTGCCAAGGCGGTTTAACCGAAGCAGTTATCCTATAATTCATTTAATAATATACTTTCAGAGTACCATAACGTTATGCCAACAGAAAAACAATCGTATCTATTAAACGTAGGTACCCATTGCGAAGCTTAAAAGACAACTTGAATTATTGCCAATTATGCATTTAAAAGATATATCTCGACCTGTTTAAAAATAAAACAGTAATGATAGACTACGATTAATCGACTTGTCAATACCGACTCGGTCCGTGTTATCAGTTTTTCTTGTCATCAGGAAATTCCCAGTAGCAGCACGGGGTATGGACCTGTTCCAGTTGATGGTAGACTCGCCGCTTATAAACCATTTCAGGATTGAAAGGCTGGCAAAATGTGGGTTTGTTTAGTTTACACTAAGACAAAAATCATTTATTTATTTAGGTTGCAAAGTAACACTTATGAACGTAAAGCCGTACTGGTAAGTAAGTTTACTAAAGTTACTGAAGTTACATTCAAGTTATTTCCAAGGTTTAGGTTAAGGGTAGAAACTATAAGAGGTATATTTGTGAAAAGATCTGACTAGGCCATATCAATCTACCAACTAAGACTAAGTACCTACTCGACAGACTCTACAACAGACGATATCAATTATTATTTACGGACGAAATTAATGAATTTAACCGTCAATTAACAATCAAAATAAATATCGATCATCCTAATCTAAGATATTTGTATTTCACGTCAGAACTAATTATTCATCTTAAATCTAAAGATATTGCACTGAATTTAATACTAATTGCAACCTTTTGTCTGTCTTGATCGGTCTTTCGCGTCTTTAGTAGTTAATCCAATCAATACTCCAATACGTATCCAATACCTAACGACATCAACCATGCAGACCCAAAGAACTTTTCATAACTAGATACGCATAATATAATGAGTCTAATTACTATAATTCACGTAATCACTTGCGTAATATATTACCATACCAATTGTTATAAACTACAAACCAAACGCCCAAGCTCCGTGTGATATTTTTATTTCCAATTCCATGAAATCTTCGGAATAGTAATAGGAGTACTTCTCGTGTTTTACGAACATAAAACATACAGAAGTTGCATTTTTATGTACAAAGACAATACACTGCTGGCTGTGAACTTCTCAGAATGAGAAAAGTCAGTCCAAAGTCCACCACGCCATACTAAAATAAACTCGTAACTACATTGAGAACCATTAGTACTCTCTAGCAACCATGTTCTGTAGGTCAATACCTACAGAATGACTCAGCTGGGTTATCAATGTTATCTTAGAGTAAATAAACACTCTTCTTTATCGCCAAGATATGTTGCAAGTGTGTCGTGTACACCAAATATAAGTCCAGGATTTAGGGTAGTAGGTCATTATAGGACTCACGGTTGACAGACCAGCTGATATATGCCTTACATCCTGAAGGTTACAGAAATATCACCTAAAAAGGCTGAGAGGCGGTCCGAAGAACCGACGACCGATTCTAGAGGCAAGTGACACTGAAATGACATCTGGATCTGGCGTGAAGTATACGTACGGGGGATACGCCATACGGCCAGTGCCATAGTATGCTATTTCACATCGCTCACATATGTTTTGTTTTTCGAAATATAAGAGGGGCAGCAGACCACCCGTGCAGCATCAATACCAGTTTTGCGCCCCATTCTGGAGATCACGATTCGGCGTATTGGCTGGTAGTGATTGGAAAAGAAAAGCCGAAGCTCTAACAATGGACTATCAAGGGCATAATAATAATAAAAAAACTTTATCGTCTCCGAATAAACCCTGCAATTGCCAAAGATGTTGTTATAAACTTATCTTGATAAAAGTGCTATGCATCTTCTCGTAATGATTGCTTAGATCTTTATTTAAAGATCGATTCAAACATAATTTGACAGAAAGTAAATGATCACTTTCTTAGCGATATCTAAAATCTTTATTTCCGTACTAATTCAACAAAAATTTGGAAGAAACTGTAAGTAATACATATACCTACTATTTATACAATTTTTAGCAAGATGCCTTATTTTGAAGTAGTCTATCATTACAGAATTTATTATTCTTTCCATCTTGTGGCATTTATGGTAGTAGCCCACTTGGTGGTAAGTGATAATCGTCGCTAATGGACTTGGACAATGTCAGGGGTATACAGCAAAAGGACTGCTTGCTGTAATCGTAATACGCGCTTGAACCTCACGAGGTACATTCAAGACTGTGAGTGAACAGAAAGTGTTCATGGCATTCTGTCTACGAGTGCCGGCTGCAAACACGGTGGCATTGCGCTCCTTTTGGTCATGAACTTCTTTGCCGCCCACGTATGAAAGCTTATCTTACAAAGGGCACTCCGAAAAGACCACAATAGGCAATTTCATGGCATGCATGTAACGTGGAAGAATTGATAGCTGTAGGCGTACTATGCTCGCCGGGAACGTTTCCAAGAGGCATGGACAGCTCTGTTGCGGAGTAAAGCGGTAAGTAGTGATAAGCAAAAATTCGTATGATATTCAAATACCTTATATATTATATAACTTGATAACTGCTTAGCATGGTAAAGAACGCAGTGCACATACTTATGTATAATGTTACCAATGCATAAATATCGTCTTAACAGATTACCGATTGCAATGTAATTGTCATTTTAAAAAATGACACATATTGCAATCGCTAATCTGTCAAGACGACGTCTCGTGGCATCTCTTTTATACGCGAAGCGATAATGAAACCTATGTTCAAGATAGCCGATTTTTATCAGAGCTGTATACAGATCTGATAAAAATCGGCAATTTTTTTGATAATTACCTTGTACTAATAAACCTCTTTTACTGTTATCATGATTCTAGATCAATGTCAAGCAGTGGCGTGTCTAAGACCGGGAGTACAGCAAGTTTGCTTTTTAAGTTTCAATGAAAATAACTGCTACTAACATTATTTGAAACTAATAGTATTATATTACTTTAGTCATGCTATTTTGTGATTAAATTCTGTTGAAAATATGGTAAATTAGTAGTATTGTTTGACAATAGAGTAGGCTAGGCTTTTGAGCTCAAACAAATGTACTGTTGTCTATGAGTATGAAAGATATAATTCAGGAATGTGTATTTTATCATCAATCAAACACATTAAAAAGTCTTTGATTGTCAAAGAATTATCTTTGGTAATAACTATACTAATCAGACAAATTGGGGTTTAACATACTTATACCACATGCTGTGTTTTCTTTTTACTTAATTATACAATACATATATTATGTTAAACCAAAAACCATTTATATCTTCTACGGGATAAATTGCTAGATTCCAAACATTTGTACAAAACCAATTGACTGTACAGAACAGAATTAATAGAGAGAGGTATTTAACACGCACATATTACCTGCTGTTTCGTTTCCAAATAATATGGAGCAAGCCCACTCCTTTTAAGCGGTTCCAAGCTCTAGCAGAAAATTAATTTCTAGACATACAAGATATACAAAAACATTATAAACAAACTATCATCAATAATTGGAAGTGAACACAATTTATTAACAATGTGATATATATAAATATATATATACACATGTATAAAGAAAATCAGCACAGATAATAAAGTCACCCTGGTGGTAACAAAGGTTAGCATGCTGCTTTGCAAGTCTACTGAAACGTTGCACAATTTTTACACACAAAGTAAAACAACATAAATTAAAATTATTTTAATTTATTGTGACACAAAAATCCCCATTAAACCACAAATATTTTCAAACAAGTAAAAAATATTAAGTTGTATTTATTAGGAAATAATTTAAAATTATTAGTGAAATAAAATAATAGATTATTGTCATAAAATAGACTTATAAACTGCAAATATGCTACAGTACTTACAGTGCATCCAACTTGGTTACATGCCAATCAATTGTTGCCATGTGAATAGTCGCCATTATTACTGTGCATTTTATTATCAGAAACAATGATTATATTATTAGATACAAGCATTATTGTGACATTCTAAATTATCTGTGACTTAATTCAAGGACTGATGGTATGCATTATACAGAATAATAGATTAAACATTAACAATGGATTTATAAACAATACCTACCTTTGCCTAATCAGTTCAATGAATTTATAAATCAAATCCATATTTAAATTAAAATTAATGAAAGTAGGTAGGTAGTAAAAAGTTTTTATCTATATTCTTTTATTGCTGAACTACCTCCTTAGCTAATCATAAAAATAAAACCCTTACATACAGCCAAGCAGAATGAGGTTTTCATGAATAAAATATTTTATTTAGTATTCACATCTTTGAAAGATTCAACAGAGTTAAGTAAATTACATTAATATGCATGAATCACTCTTATAAACAACATTGTAGGCAAAATATTAACTGCATCACATTAATGATTTAATACAATTTTGTGTGAAATTAACCATAGCTATCAGTGGGCTTACTCAACTTAATAATACACACACATAGACATACATATGTATATAATTATATATTGTATTACTCACCTTTACAGAAAATATGTTCCCTGTATGTCCTGTGGCTATGTTCAGGAGCTCTTTGTAACGGAAAGGATCCCACAGGATCACGTGTAGATCGTCAGAAGCTGATGCCAATATCCTTGAATCATATCAATTAATTTGATATCAAGTTACTGATACAAATCCTATAAGCGAACATTTTATGACACTTACGATCCATCATGGTTCCATTCAAGGCAATTGACGCATCCCATATGTCCGTGGAGCTCCTTTTCAAGACCCAATCTGTCGATCATAGGCCTCGTCACCGTAAGCCGATTCTGAAATTTTCTGTCGATGTCACCACGCTCCCTGGCCGCGGTCAGGCCTATGGTGCCGTTCGCCCAAGCGGGCTCCTCTCTCCTACCCATTTCTACTAACTATCTACTCAATATGTCTGGTCAACCATCACAATCAGAGTAGGTAGTCATCAAACTAACTACGGCTCGATCTATAAATAGGGTTCAATATTTCACTACACATTACTATGTTATACACGCGAATCTTTTAACTAAAATAATTAATCATTTAATGCGAATTACACAATGAACAAACAAATACAATCAACAAAAAGCTTTATTCTCCGAGAGAAGATAATTCTTACGAAAATAAAAGTAGCGCTGTCAAACAGCTGTCACCGAGTTGCCAGCATTTTGTTTTTCGATGTGGACTGTGGAGTTATGGGAAAATTGTGCTCATTTTGCTATTTATTTATTGTGTGCGAATTGCAAAACATGATAAAGCAGGAATAAAAGAAATGAATACACTGTACATCGTACATTCAAAGATTTTATTCTTGCATAAACGAAATATAACACATAATTTAATAAATAATCTGCCTTACAGTAGGCAATTAAGACTACACTAAAAAAGTTCGTGGCAAACAAATACGTGTCCAAGGAATCATATCTTAATGGTCTGTACAAAGAACAGTAAATATTATAACTGAAATAATTTTATGAAGAGCTTACCCACAGAGCTCACCACAATTCCTGCTGTAAGAGTCTAATAGACCAGCACAGAAAATATTTTTATATCCTACTCTTCTAGAGAACGCAGTTTACCTAATGCGATAATAAGATGTTCCAGCGCTGAGTAAATTATTTAGATTTCATGTGCAGAGTCGTTACACTTTAACCTCGATGACTAAAGTTTTCGGTTTTGTCTCTTACGATAATAGTGCAACAACATTTTGTATACATAGGTACTTATAAAAAGGGGTAGCTATAAATAATTATGTTAGTTATACAATTTGCGTGCGTCCTGTAGATTATTATAATTACCTAATAATAATAATCTACAAGTGCTCGCCAAAAGATTCTATTTAGGAAATATTCAGTAGTAGTACGATGTCGGATAATATGCCTTATAAGCCGCAATAACCTCTTTTCCCGGACCTAAAACATAGCCATATATATTACATGACATAGGGATATTTATGCACAAAATGCATAGGTGCATTTTTTGCATACATTGCATACGTGCATTTTGTGCGTCCGGTATCAAGAGTTATATGCATTATGATGTGCTTAATATTTATGTAACAGAATATGCACCAAGCCACCACCAAGTTGAAAATCAATGTATTTAAATATATATATGTATATGAATACATTGATTTTCAACATTACAGTTGTTAAAGTAATTATATAGTTTTTAAGTAATTCTATGAAACAAAGCTATGAAATAATACGACATTGTTTATAGTTATGTCAAAGCCAGGGTTGCCAATTTGTGGGGAATTCCCCAAACTGCGGGGAATCTCAAGTTGGTTTGGGGGATTTATTGGGGATTGGGATTATGCGGGGAAAATGTGGGGATTTTAAAATCTTCATATTTTTTATTAATACATAATATATTATAAATTGTAATGAATATAAAAATTAAATAAAGAAAGAATACTTTGGCAGCACCTAGTAGCTACTGTGAATATTAAAAACGGTAAATAATGTACGCAAACATAAAAATTATGACGTTCTTGTTGCTTATGCTGCCATTTTCAAATGCATTGGTAGAATGTAAATTTAGGGAGCTTAAAAATTAAAATACAGAAATCCGCAATCGGCTAAATACAGATTCAGGGAATCAGCAGATTTTTGTTCCCAAATTTGGGGTATTTTATTTGGATTTTTGGGGAATTACGTACATTGGCATTAGCAAGCCTGGTCAAAGCTGTCATTATTGACACTTCTGACTTCAATATTATTCTTACTATCACCTGGTGTACACAATACGAAGTGTTTTTATATTGTTTAAATATTACTTTTCTAATCCATAAAACACAGGTAAGCTCCTTTTTATGGTATGTATAAGCGAGTTTTTTTATTAATTGATGCCTGGAACATTATATTCTATTGTGTATATGGATACTAACCAAACCTTTTTGCAGAATTCACCATGGGAGAACGTAAAGGCCAGAATCTTTACTATCCCCCTGACTATGACCCTAAAGTCGGGGGGTTAAACAAGTTCCTCGGCACCCATGCCTTGCGAGAGAGAGCCAGGAAGCTCCACATGGGTATTCTCATCATAAGATTTGAAATGCCATACAACATCTGGTGTGATGGCTGCAATAACCACATAGGGATGGGAGTGAGGTACAACGCTGAGAAAACGAAGATCGGGATGTATTACAGCACTCCAGTGTACCAGTTTAGAATGAAATGTCATCTCTGCGATAATCATTTTGAAATCAAAACTGATCCTGGGGTAAGTTGTACTACATTACTTACCTATACTATATTTATTATTCATAATAAAAGTAGGCTACAGGATCCCAGCTTAACCATTTAAGGCTGGATGGAACCAATTGGTTCCGGCAGGAATATGTTGTCCAGGTGTCCTTCAATTACGCCTAGATTTTACTCAAATTGGATTAACAGTTCGACTAGGAAGCTACTGAAAGGTTTCCTTAGCTATGTCAGCAAGAAAACATACATATCTTCATTTATTTACTCTCATCAGTCAATTTCACACTCACAGCAAGACATACAACAAATTTTCATTAGTAACCTAGTCTTCTCAAACATTTTCAGAACTTAGACTATGTAATAGTCTCAGGAGCCCGACGACAAGAAAACCGATGGGATCCTACAGAAAATGGTCAGATTGTCCCTGAAACAAAGGAAGCGCAGAAGAAACTATTTGATGATGCGATGTTCAGGCTGGAACATAAGACAGGAGATGAGGATACTGCTAAACTGGACAAGCCAAGGCTTGGGAGGCTGGTGGGAAGGAATGAGTCTGTGTGGAAGGATGATTATGAAGCTAATTGTTCCTTGAGAAGGAATTTTAGAGTAAGTTATAATTTTAACATTTATATTTGTTTATATTTCTTTTGACACTTGTATTGTCTGTAAAGTATGGTATTTGAAAATTGTAGCCATGTATCTCTTTGAAAAATCCTAATCCGAACTAATATTATAAAAGCGAAAATGAGTTTGTTTGTTACCTTTTCACGCCTAAACCACTGAACCGATCATCCTGAAATTTTGCATATACTTTGTCATGTGTACGGAAACGAACGTAGGCTACCTTTCAGCCCGAAAAAAATGATAGTTCCTGAGGAAAACAATAATAACATTCGTATGATAATAGATGGCGCCACGTGTCTTTCGAATCATGATTGAGTTATATTATTAGAAGCAGAGTACAACCTAAATGATTGTCAAATTCTAAATTAACGCGAGCGCAGCCGCGGGCAAAAGCTAGTATTCTAATAAGTTGAATCATTAGGTGAAATTAGCAACAAATGTAAAGGTAAATCCAATAAACTCACTAACTATTAATCTTAGGAGTCAAAACTGCTACCCATGCAGGTGGTATTCACCTGCATGGGTAGCAGTCATGTTGACTATTTAAATTTATAAAATTAAAATTATCTATTTACCTTTACAGAAAAGAAGAAAAGAACTAGAAGAAGCCTCAGTCAATGATAGCCTTCTCTTAGCCAAGAGTTCCTTAGACATCAGTCTTCTACCAGAGAATGAAGATGACAGAAACATGGCATCTCTCCTTTCACTTAGACCTTCCAGAAGTTTAGAAGAAACCCAAACACATACAAGAAGTAAAATATTAAATACCCCAGCATTACCAAGTTCTAGTGGTCTGCTAACAAGCTTTGGAGGACTAAAGAAAGAAGAATCCCTGGGTAAAAGCACTCCTCTTACTAGAAATGCTTTAGGAATCACTATTAAAAGAAGTAAACTTGACATAAAAGATAGTGCAGCACAAAATAAATTAAAAAATGATAGTCCAAATGATAACAAAATAATAAAGGAAACTGAAATAAAAGATAAAGATAATATAAATGAAGAGAAATGTAAAATAAACGCCATTACCAAAGACTTTAGTAATGAAAATGGAAAAGGAACAAAAGATGAAGAAAAAGATATATTAAAGAAACAGTTATTGTTGGTTGTTGACTATAGTTCGAGTGAAGAAAGCTCATAAATAAGGGTCTATAAAGTTTATTGGAAGCATAGTAGGGAATGTTGATGTAAATGGGGTATAGTTCAATGGCTAGCTTTGATCAAGCTAACGCCATCTATAGGTGGAAGACATAAATATTCAGCATCATCAACCTAGCTTGCATATCTCAAGTGTCTTTCTTCTCAGTTGTGCTCATTGTTTTAAACTGAGTGAATTTTCTTTATCATAGACCTCTGCATGATCAGAGTGAGTGAAAGTGAGATGGAATCAAGGGAAACGATTTTATTTTATTTCATGTATTTGGGAAGTGACTGTTTTGGTTAATGAAATAATTGTTGTTGCAATGTCAACATGAACCTGTACAATATAATTTGTATAGGCACATACAATATGACTTTGGGTACGATCTAACACTTGGTTTTTGACAGGATTAATCATAGACGTGTCGAAATAAAACTCATGTCAAGCAATATCATTGACTGTTGCTAATACAGTCAATCAACAGACGACATGCGTTTGACCGCCTCTTAAAAAGTAATTTATGTCTCTCAGAAACTGGGTGTAAATATTTGTTTTTATACATATTAAAATATTATTTATGAGCAAATAAAACACTATTTTCAAATTCATGTTTTATTATTTCCATTTAAAAAACATTCACATTTGTTTAAACTTTCGATGTAAGCATGCGTACCCTTACCGATTGCGGAATAAAGCCGAGTTATGTGTAGTTCTGCTTGTAATTATTATGTTATTAGTAACCATCTGGTCCACCTAGCAAATCCGTATGTTAATAGTGCATGTTAATCTTTTGGAAAGTATTTTGTCTGTAAGAGCACAACGGCAGATATTTTTAACTTCAACCAGTCTAACTTTCAACTCCAATTTTCATTGATGACCTTGTGCTGTGTTACTACCATAGACAAAGAGCCTATAGACATGGCCATAGCATGAAACAGCAATAGCTTTTGTATTGTACATACACTAAACATATAATTATTATTATGAACTCTAATTCTCACAAATACTCTAAAACTATTACAATAATTGCTGCAATCCGAACTAATATTATAAAAGCGAAAATGAGTTTGTTTGTTACCTTTTCACGCCTAAACCACTGAACCGATCATCCTGAACTTTTGCATTTACGTTGACAGGTGTACAGAAACGGACATATGCTACCTTTCATCCCGAAAAAAAAATGTTCCCGGGGAAAACAATAATAACGTTCTTATGATAATAGATGGCGCCACGTGTCTTTCGAATCATGATTGAATCAAAGTACAACCCGAATTGATTGTCAAATTCTAAATTAACGCGAGCGAAGCCGCGGGCAAAAGCTAGTTGTTCCATAAAACTAAAATGATACGAAAATCCCGACCCGTGTTTGGCTAACTTGAAGCGAACGAACGACTTCAAGCGAAAAACCGGCTCGCCACATTAGACAGAGATGATGCTTTGTCTCTGATTTTTTACTGAGTTACAATATATTTGTCTCATTTGTACATTACTGTAATCATGGCTATATCTATAGGTACTTAGTCTAAGTTGCTTCAACGGGTAGGTAGGGTTGCTCCGCCATTTAAATCGCAGTTTTCTAAAACGTTTTGTTTTTTATCTTCTGTACGTAGGCAAAGAGTTAACAGTTTAGAACCTTTTCCCTGTTTGTTAACTGATTTTCTTTTTCATTCTTTTAACTATTGTGGAGTGTAGTGTTATCAATATAAAATTGGATGCAATTCGTTTTTTTTATTATGTACCTAGTCCGTTAAAGATAATAAAATTCAGTACCCTTTTCTCTTCTATTTGTCAAACGATTTTTTAAATGTTTTGTTGCTATTGACGAACGAATGTAAAAAAGTAGAACAATACCTAATGTAAGGAAATGTAACTTTGTAAGTAGGTATATGTTTTCTCAAATTTTATTGATGGTATGGTCAAATTTTAGTGATGGTAAGGTCGAATTTTAGTGATGGTATGGTCGAATTTTAGTGATGGTATGGTCGAATTTTAGTAAAGGTATGGTCGAATTTTAGTGATGGTAAGTATGGTCGAATTTCAAGCACTAGGCAATCACTAGTTATAATTATTAATATTACATTGAAGTTTTTTGCCAATATGATTTCTCAGATGTCGCCACTAATGTTTCATTATTCAAAATAAATGGCAAGTTAATATTTTTAATTGAACTGCTGTATAATTGATTAAGGCTTGCGACGGACAATCCGCGTCTTACATGTTACTGCATATATTTTTTGTTCTATACAAATAGGAACCTAAAATATACGTAGTCATACGTGACGCTCTAAAGATTTGTCGCTGTTAGTAAGTTATAACACAACTGCAGTAAATCTAATAGGTGCTCATCACAATTGGATTTTTCTTCTAAGTTACCTACTTCTTATCACAAGTGGCGACATCTATTAAATGATAAATTTTATATGGCTTCCCAAACGCATGTGTGACGTCATACAATAATACATAGATATTTCTGGCATTCAGCCTTATTAGAACTTCAAATAAAATGAAAGATCAAAAATATTTTAACTATGGAACAGACTTTAACCTAAGACTTTGGCAATCTATTGGATCGCTCTAGTATTTCATTATTGAAAAATTTCAGCAGTCCTGATTCCTAGTTTAAATATATATTTTTATAAATTTATTAGTATTTAGCTCTTACATACGGGTATTACGGATCCCAAGGTGCTTGGTGGAGACAGCAAGAACTTTACACGTTATCAATTTTGTGCAATATGACAATATTTCTGACTACCTACAACTTTGATACACTCAATACATACAAAAAACAAATAATCTACCTACATATTGACATCAAAGTTTAGACATCCATATCTTTACTCTAGAACTACTCAGCGGAAATTGATGTAGACCTGACAAATGACAAGGCCTGTTTGTCTTCATAGTTGGTTAAAGCTAGATATATAACGACCAAGGGATGAAGTACAAGCAGGAGCAAGATCTGCCATTATAAGGTCCACAGACCTACACATGTAAATTGGCAGAACTATAAGTGTAACAAACAATAAAAAAAAGAAAAAGAATATTATTATTTTCGTTCAACTCACGAAATATAAATATACTTAAGCAAGATGCACAGAGTTCCATTCTGTGAAACTTCATATATACCTATAATATATCGGACAAGCATTAAAAATATAGTAATTTAATGCTATACTGAATAATGTCGACCTATTTGTATATTGGCTGTATAAAATATCTGCAATCTTCCTTACCTTTCAATAAGTTCGTTCACGTCATTGCCACAGATATTGAAACACTTTAAATAAATAATTAACACATGTCTTGTCATACTCTTAGTTAAACAACATGATTACCTAATTATTGTATTTTAACATAAATGATAAAATACATGTAGATACTTACATAATTATTTCTAGCTGTGCCAAGTTACCTATATATTTATGTAGATCTATTCAGGTGAATATAATTTCGTGTAATACATTAAACCACGTCATCTAATACTGAATCAGTGTTCTAATGAGACAATCATGATACGACCGTAGTTCGTAAAAGTTTACGTCAATTATTCTAAAATCAACAAAATACTACTTAGGTACCTACAATGTAATTTATACTTCATATGAAAAAAATAAGATATTTCTCTATCAGCAATAGATCACGTAGTTTAAAGGAAAATTACATGAAATCAATTTCACCGAGTATTTCCACCGAATAGCAGAGTGTACAAAATACTGGTAGGTAACCTATATATACCTACACTAACAGCAAATGATTAGATATTTATTCATTTAACACATAACAAGCTTATTCACTAATGATTGAATACATAAAATAATATAAATATGAAAATATTTTCAACATTTATTATTCCAGTGAGTAGGTATAGCTACGTAATTTAGGCAATACAAATTGCACTGTTTATTATAATTTGCGCTAGAGGGCGTCACTTGCGTCCTCATTTTAATTGATGACATATAATCGTCTATTTATACAACACCCAAATTACAATAATACATTATATTGATTTAATATTATAATATTTTTGGTATTACAGGTCCTATTAGGAAATATTCTTTTTAACTCTTTGCGATATTCACGCAGTAATGTACCTAATTGCATTGATTACTCTAAGCAAATTTACTTTTTCTTAAAACGAACAAACAATTAGTAACGATGTATCAAAGCTTGTGGCAAATGACTAACTAATTATGCTTTATTACGTGATTTGCAAAAATGCTTATAAAATAAATGTTTATATAAATAATTAATTAAATGTTAATGCAAAAGCTGACTAGGTTTCGAGATCAAAAAATATGAACTTTAAATAGATAATTTTTGGTTCAATTTATTGTCTTTTTAAATCAGACACGAGGCTCAGATGTTGATATGTCCCCTGCTAACGTAAAAATCAAATGTAAGTATGGACTTTGAATGCCAGCATTATGCTATGGAATATCATAAAATCGTAAAATAAATGAGAAATAGAAAAAAAAAGTGAATCTCTGTTACTTTACGAGTTACATCTCTTTCTATTTTATCCTCGAATAGATTGAAAGAGAGAAAGATAAAGAAATCAGCATTTATAGTTCTATATCTTCTTTATTCTGTTAATTTATGACATAACATAGCAACGTGCAGACTAAAGAGGTTATAAAATAATAACAGAGCATGATGATATTTTTTTAACAAGAAACTTCCCTGTTATATTTTACCATTTCAATATTTATTTTACAAACACCTATAAGTATCAATTTGGCAGAAGGAATATTGCCTTAACGTATTGTAGGTACAAACCATTACGATAGGGGTTCATTTACATCGTAGATGGCGCCACTTACATCTTAGGTATTCTGTAAAATTTAACTATAAAATATCTTCTTGAATGTCGAGTGGAAATACATAAAAAATAATTAAAAATTCATTGTGCTAACAATACACAAACGGACAAATGTATGTGCGCTCGACACTTGACTCATTAACGAGTCAAGTGTGCAGCGGACATACATTAGTAGTTTTTGTTTTAATTTTGATGACTCATTTTTGCGGACAGCGTATGTCCGCTCGACACTTGACGGGATATTAGTCTTTGGAATTTCGTTATGTATTATGTAACGGCAATCAAAGCTATCATGCATTATGATTTCTTATTAGTTGTCGCTTTCACTAGATTGGAATAGTTGTCACAAGCAAACACTTACTATCGATCATTGCCACATAAGAAAACATTTGGAAATTTAAATTTGCATGACAGCTTTTATTTCATAATGCTAGTTGCTCCAATGTCATAGTACATCTTTTTTAATTTTATAATATGTTGGCTAGACTGTTTATAAAAAAATTTGCTTAAAAACATTTTTGTCTAGGTTGACATTAGATAATGTATTAAAAGACATCGCAACGATCAAATGAGACGTCGAGAGCGATGGACACTCAAGGAAGAAAATTATTATCAATGATTAAAGTATCTTTACCTACTGCAATCATTATACCTGCCTATATGTTTTAACTTAACCTGCTGTCATAGTGGCGCCATCTACAACATAAAACAACCCCTATCGCTTCAAATGTAATGCCAAATATTAAAAAGTGGTTTCTTAAACTTTAATAAGTAGTATATTTAATACAATAGTACCATTATCTTGCAAGTCTTAGTTTTGTTCAATGGTTGGGCATCTCTTGTCTTCTAACGCGAATATGAGAGCACACTCGATCTTAGCCTTTAGCCAGGACAGTACTTCGGGGTCTGACACTTCTATCACCTTTTCATCGGTAGCGAAGTAGTTTACAAGCTCGTCCTGAAAGTAAACAGAAAATGACTAATAAATATTTTCTTACCAGTAGTACCTACTTACAATGTTTAATATGTAAATATTGAGTCGAAAATTTTCAATGCGTAATGTACATAGTAGAAGGACTACAAATGATACACTTTCCATACAACTATGACACACTTTTATCTTCGTTTATAGACTGTATCGAAAATTATTTGAAAATAATGTCCAAAAATTTGCGATGGTGCCATTGCCATTCAGATTATGCCATAGAGCGTAAATACTCGTCAGTTGCGTACACGATGCTTACAAGTCACAATATTGCATACTAGATTATGCCCGCGGCTTTGGTCACATTAATGTAGTATTATTGTCAATACATTTTTATCTCATGGGCGAAATAATTATTTTCTGGACTAAAGGTATACTTATCCTTTTTTGTACCATTTTAATAAGTATACCTATGCATATAGTCTTTAACGGTAACCTACCACGATTCGTGATCGAGTCAATCCATTTTAATAAGTGTATATTTTTAACAGTAACCCACCTGTTTGATATTCAGCATCAGTTTATCATCCACTACGGTTGGTGAGCCGATGACGTCATCCAGCTTGACTGCCCACTCCACGTGCCAGGAGCCGCTGGCACCGCCAGCTCGCACCATGAATATGTGCCTGCGAATTTATAATTGTTTTTAGTAAAAGAAGGTCACGAATGTGCCATATTTTCTATTAAGACTAGATGAAACCAATTGAGTACTTAATTTGGCCAGAATCTTTCTTTATACTAAGCCTAGACAAATTAATGACTGCACGGATAGCCACTGCCAATACGCTGAGTGTTTTGTGATCTACAAAATAAATGGTTGTTTCGATTCTGGGTATCTTAATTGTTGTACCTAATTTGTAAAAGAAAGAAAAGAAAAATAAAAAGAAAATATGTTACAAATTCTACTTACTGAGTACTAATAAGCAGTGTGGAGTTGGATTTAGGCCCGAGGTGCGCATGCGCAATGTACGAGTCGGTGTCTGCGTAGTGTCCGCGGCCGAGCAGAGTCAGGAGTTGTAGGCCGAGGGCAGCGTGTTGAGAATATGGACGTACACCCTGGAATAAACAACGGAAATATATTTAAAATATGGAGGATATAGTTCAGTGGTTAAGGTATGTGGTTTGCGACCAAGAGGTTGTGGGTTCGATCCCAAATACCCTGTTCCAAATACACCAACAATGTATCTTCATTGTAGGGGTTACTACAATTATGTACTATTAGGTATGTATGGAAGTGAAAGTTGGGTATGGCAAAAGAAGCATGAGAGCAGAATAAATGCTGTAGAAATAAGAGCGCTGAGAAGCATATGTGGTGTGACTCTGAAAGATAGAATAAGAAATAGTGTGATTAGAGAGAGATGCGGCTTGAAAGTGGATATAGTGACAAGAATAGAAAAGGGTATGATAAGCTGGTTTGGACATGTAGAAAGAATGGACGACGAAAGACTGACTAAAAATGTTTATAAGGCTAGTGTGAATGGAACAGTCGCAAGAGGAAAACCTAGGCGAACGTTTCTCGATCAGATCGGAGGCGTTCTGGACAAAGGCCAGGTTAAGAGCTCCTTGAACCGACGGGCGTGTATGAGGAATGTGATGAAAGTGAATGAAGCCAGAGAAGTGTGTCGGGATCGTAGCAAATGGAAATCCGTAGTCTCTGCCTACCCCTCTGGGAAACAGGCGTGAATCAAACTGATGGTACCGATAATACAAATAAGAATATTTAGCCTCCCTCGTTGATGTGTGGCATAAGTTTGTATACGATCATTAGTTTCAGTTTCGATTTTCGCTTCGGGCTAATGTTTTTTTCTGTAAGGAAGCTCTTAATAGCAACTCGGCGTTTGGCAACATGCCCTATGCTAGTCGGCAGTAAACTTGACAGGTCAAACCTATTTATAACTATAACACATAGCTATGGTACCCAAAATTCGCGTGATTCATCTCTGCTTACCCTTTTAGGGATGTCCAGGCGTGAGTCTATTCATGCAGCTACTCCCTTCTTTCTTTTCTTGTGATTTAAGTTACCTCAATAGAAGCGCAGTGCCTGGGCAGTCGGCGTCTAGCCAGTAGTCTTCCACCGCTACGTTCCACGCAGGCCTTCAGGGCACTCTCTGCGCTGTTCACGTTTAGTTGACGGGATAACGATGCCTTTGCTGCCTCGCGACACACATCTGGTATATTAAAAGTTATTAGTATCAAAAGCTTTAAAATAGGAGAGCACTGCACGGATGGAGAAATGGTTTAAGTGGTTACTTCACCATAACGCAGCCTCAAATGTTGTTCGGCGTAATCACGATTCGCACAATATAAAGACGATTCACGCGGCCCCGCCGACTCTGGTAACGTCGAGGAACATTGTTTAGTCGGTAGGACCCGGGACGTTTCATCTTTCCCCGGGTGAGCCCGACAAAACCTCTGTCCCGCGGAGAAGCAGGCAAATGCATTCTTCCACATAAAAAAAAGCGTCGAATCTTGTGGGTTGAATTATCACACGGAAAAATAAGGGTATGATCCAAAAAAATCAAAGTTTGGCTGTTCTTTATATCAATCATTTCTAGGACTGCAGTTGTTTTTTATAAATAAAAATGAGTGCAATTTAATAGTCAATATATTGCTTGATTTCATCATAATGGCTGATGGCTTGCCACATCTAAATTATACCTATAGGAACTATTCCAATTTTGTACTTTATTATTGGTCGGAGCTACGGTAATCTGATAGCAGGACTTGACCTAAAAGGCGATTGAAAGGCTTCATATAGTTGTAAAGCGGGAGAGCTACTTCAGGCACGACTTAGGAGACAGCACTGCAGCAACTTATGGCATGCCGTTCCTTAGGTAGGTAGGCTCTGTCTATATTCCATTATTGAGGATAGCTAACAGCTTCATTTTACTTCGTAAGGTATCACATAACCTTTTGTTCATGGGAAGTAAGGAGTCTTTAAGCATCAGACATAAATATGTCGCAGATATGGCTTATATTATCCAGTCAAGATATGAGTTTAAAACAATTACTTCTTTCACAATACGTAAATGCAATTATAAGCGAATATCGGTATATCTTAACTACAGGCTTTAACTATTCTCAATATTTGACTTCATCAAGCTTCAGTATGGACTCAAATAATGTAGATAATACGGACAGGAGAAAGACATAAACGAAACAGACCTATTCCTACTCAGCTGTGCACTTTTACTTAAAAAGCCTTGGTAACGATTCTGCCATTGGAAACCGCCAAAGGAAATATTAATCTCCTAATCACGCTCACTTTTCTTCACTTTACCTACTGTTAGTAATCACTATAACTAAGTTCGAAGTCAAGATCGAAGCACCTAAAGCAGAACTTAATACCTAAATATGCAATTACCGCAGGATATCATTGTAGGGTTTATAATGCACCTTTCTATTAGGTACGTATTGAAATCAACGGTAGTAGTTACGTAAGAAAATAGATAATGTACATGCTTATATAATATACCTACTTATAAAGATATCATGCACTACAATACTCACTTCTCACAACAACACAGTCGTCATCTGAACGCGGTCGCAGACCAAAGGACAAATAGAAACACATTTAATTATCTACTACATAATACGTACAATATATCACAATAAATACCTATCTAAATAGTTTATCCAACGAGAGAAGTTAACATGTTTACACAAGAAATTGCAGTTTTAGCTACGTCAGAGGTGAGTCTCTGACGTAGCTAAAGTTCTGAGGGGTTATTACCACGCGTTCATTGTCACCAATGCTAAATATACTTAGCGTAGGTATAGCAAGCAAGTAATCCAATTACAACATCTTGGACATGGCTTATCGAGAAAGTAAATTATAAGTCACCACAAATTAAACAGAAACAGAAAGTCAGCTCATTTGAAACGGACGTAGTTAGACATACACCGTAATTGGGCACAACATCTGTTGTAGATTTTTGTTGCAGTGCTTGTGGGTTTACGGGTTGCCACATCGCCGTCGATGGCTACGTAGACAGACAGACATACACACGTGTGCATATAACGATTACGGATCAAGTCGGGTATAGTTGTATATAAGCCAACTTGATTCATGACCTTCTGAACACGAACGTCTGTATCGAGAATTTCGTTTGTTTTTTTTTAATAATCTAGTCAAACACCAGATTTAACTGAAATCAAATCAGTAGTTTTGCCATGAAATCGTAACCAACTGAATTACTTTTACATTTTTATATTGTTCGATTACTTAGCTTGAAGCATTGCTCTGCCTAAGCTCAAATTGATATTAATTTTGTTGTAATGTTTGTGTTATAATCTTATTCAAAAAGTTGAATAAATTATTTTAGAAAGATAGGAACAGCGAGCTGCTATGCTATTATAGTTAATATGACATGCACGCGTGGTATAGTAATAAATTATGCGAAATCCAGTACCTATACAAAAGAAAAAGATTTAAAAAAAATATGTTATCTTTCGATTAACTTCTCGTTGGCTAAACCTAAACATAATTATTTAGAAGATATCACAAAGTCATGCGTACAGTCGAAAATAAATCGGCTTAGTACGAAAAGCTTCTGATAATCAGAAAACGGCAGGGCAAGATTAGATATACTGATTGTTAAAGATACAAAAACATTATCCAGGTCAGCTCAGTTCAGCAATCAAGATGTAGACTAGATATTTTCGACAAAATGCCGATTCGGATTCGTGTCAACTTCCATCAGGGAATCAATTTTCAACTTATGCCAATAGGGTTTTGCCGGTCAGTCGGACCATAATAAAAGCTTACATAGAAATTGCTTTGGATCGGTTTTTTTAAATAGACCATGCGTATAGCATAGCAACTTCACCAATAACTATAACAACCTTTTTGACTGGAACGGGCTAAGATTTAAGAAGGAACTCGAACTAGGCCGATAGAATGTTAATAGTTTAGGATCTAATCTAACATGCTTCATCAAAACCTTTCTATTGATAAACGTCATAAAATATTTAAAATAGGTGTTATCCAGAAAATACAAGTAAGTTTTTTTTTAAAGTTAATTTTTATTCGCCATGTCACTCCAAAGATTTTGAAACAAATAGTTTAGTAATATAACCCATTTGTTGTTTTGAAAAATCCTAAAAATGTGTCTACCTTTGAAAACAAACGCACTTTATCATTGATAACGCTGAACGCACTCACACATTGACAAGTGGGTACAGCGGCGCAGTCTTTGCCCAATTGGACAACAGAGATTTGGAGAATCTGATTAATTTTGAACCAGGTGAAAAATAATATAGCTTTATGAAGTCTACGCCTTTCTATTAAATTTATCAAATCAATTTTTGTGCAGAGCTTGTAACTAAATTTATAGCTCTTGAACATAATTCGAATACAATTATGCACTTACGTTATGACCACGATTTTTTTAAATAGAATAGGATATTTCGCCCTCACTAAGTTTACATAACGTTTATTAATAGAAAAGAATGTAACCTATCAAGTCAATTGAAAACCAAAAAATATATAGGTAATCAAAATTATAAGAAATTTGTTATAGACGGCTACTATCCAATAATAAAATATGATGTGTTTCAGTGTCAAAAATATAGGCTCACCAAACGTAGGCCTTGCGACGAGGGCTGTCAGTGCTAAGGCTATACTTGCTGGGTTATTGCTGTCCGCATCGATCACTGTCTCCGGGATATCGTTGCTTAGCTGTGGTACTTCACCTAAACGACTCATAGCATCAATATTTATAAGATCAAAGAGTTAGAGAATTTAAGAAAAGACACGGCTTATGAAATCTTTTGGTAAAGAAAGAAAGTCAGAAGCAATAGTTTAGGAAGAAAGGAAACAGAAAAAGGAAAAGAAATGAATATTCGGAAAAAAATAACAAGAACGAAAATTTAAACCAAATATGGAAAGAAGAAAATAAAAAACAATTAACAAAATATCAGAAAAGAAACACAGCAGGCTAAGTTACAATATAGAGAATAACAGAATACAACGAAAATCTACAGGTAAAGGAAGGAAATAAAGACAAATCATAAAAACAGAACGAAGGTAAATAAAAAAGAAGGAAATAAAGGCGGTACTAATATGAAAATATCTACGAGCATTTATCCTCAACCTTTAAATGGCCCATGTCTGTCCAGAAAAAATTCAGAAATGCCATTATATAATATTGACACATAGAAAATATGCCACACATATCGCATCTCAGAAGATACCAACCGATCTTCCTCCTAGGCGTCTGTGGTTTTGGCAGCTCCTCAAACATGCCACTAGTCCTGGTTGAAGGGCTCGCGTGAAGACCTAGCAGAGCCGCCGCTCCCTCTTCTAGTCTTGTTGAAACGTCCAACACCTTGCGCCCAAGACAAGTACCCTGAAAAAGCAAAGAATATATTTTTACTATCACGGTGATAAAAGAGACAGTAAGCGGTTACTAAAGAATATAACTCTCGACTGCACAATAAATGAGTGGCTGTGCTTTTGGAGGGTCAATGAACCCACACTGACACCACATCACTTCTATAAGGAGCTTTTTACCAAGTTATGCTCAGCCAGTATGGCAAGCAGTACGGTAAAAAATATAAAAAAACATACGTATTGCATGCATTGATCCCTACGCATCCCAGTAGAGAGAGTCAGATATGTCCATATTTTTCCAAATATGTATATTTAAGTCTCATAAAACAGGGCGAGTATCACTCATCTTATTCAGAAATACTCAACACTTTACTTGACCAATGCGCAAAGTTATGCAAACGGACTGTATTCATTACTAGATGTTCCCGCGGTTTTACCCGCGTTTATCGTTGCTGTGCCGCCCCCGGGGGTCGTAGCGTGATGTTATATAGCCTTCCTCGATAAATAGGCTATCCAACACTAAAATAATTTTTCAAATCGTACCAGTAGTTCCTGAGATTAGCGCGTTCAAACAAACAAACAAACTCTTCAGCTTTATAATATTAGTATATATTATATGTATTAAAAGAAACAGTTATTAAAACAAAACTAAACTAAATCGCTGCAAATCAACACAAGACCTTTCGTCTATTTTAATTTTTACTTTAACTCTGTATTACTCATCTACTTACCTTTTTTTTAAGTGTTTTGTTCTTGTAATTGTATGTTTTATACATTTATTTCTTGCTCCTATTTATAGATTGACAAATTAAAAATAAAACAAAGAATCAATTAACATTTACTCGACGCAAAACACAAACCGGAAGCTTCGTTATCAGCAGTCTCATTCGCTACCGCTGTGAAGCAATCACTTACCAAATAAGGTTCGTAATACTGCTTGAGTCCTCTGGAGAAGTCTCCTATATGGCTGTAGGGGTTCCCAAGGATGTTGAGGCCTAAGACCAGCACGTAGAACTGCTGCACTAGTTGGGTCCAGTAGTGGCGGGAAGCCATGTCGACCACGGCTGATGTTGTGATGGGTGCGTTCCGGAACTCCAGGTACGACATTCTGTAATAAATATAAATTATTATATACGTCTATACATCTTCTTCTCCCTAGCCTTTATTATTCCCAAGTCACTTGGGGTCGGCTTTCTAGTCTAACCGGATTTGACTGGATATTGTCAATGCATACGCACATAATTTCAAAAAGTCATATAGCTTTCGAAAGTCAGAGATGCGCGACGTGGGTTCGAACCCGAGACCCTCTGCATTACAGTCTGTTGGTCTCCTCACTGAGCTATCCCTATTAACATAAATTAAGACCCAGGAAACGAACCCGCAGAGCACGCAAACCCATGCGCGATATCATGAGACCAACGACTCAGACTTATTAAATTTGAAACAGAAAAATATTATGAAAGACTTAATTATTGTTGCAGATTCTGAAAAATGCTAATTTTAGAAAATAGTTTTTAAATAGCAGTCTTAATTAATTCAGTATAATATATTAATAAATTAAGCAATCATATGTCCAACATAGACATAACTAATGTTAGATGTTATCTATTTCGTTGAAAATTCACCACATTCAAATCTGTAATGAATCAAGTGAAAACATGTATGCAGTCAAAAATATTAACATTATGTATGTGCTCTGGATGATATTACGCCTTTCTAATTCTTCATGACGCTAATACTGTCGTCATAAAGAAAAAAGACATACCATCCAAAATTATTTATCAAAAATTTATATTTTACATATTTGGAAAAGCATCTGCCACCATACTTATTAAAAATATTGTTGATGGATTCGTTTTTCCCTTGTGACGGCAGAGTAATCCTAATCGTAACTATTACAAATGCGAAAGTGCGTTTGCTTGTTTGTTACGCTTTCACGCCTAACTACTGGACCGATCATGATGAAATTTCGCATACACGTTGTCGGTACAGACAAGTACATAGACCAGACCAGATCCAGAAAAAAGTACGGTTCCCGAGGGATAGAAAATAACAAAATCTAGATTAAAGCGGGCGAAGCCGCGGGCCAAATCTAGTATATAATAGTTATTTCTAAGGTTAAATAATTAATATTAAATAGCATGATGGCACACGATAGCTTCCTACTAGAGCATGTTATATTCTACACCAGTGGTCGGCAACCTTGTCGTCAAAAAGAGCCATATATAGACAACTAGCTTTTGCCCGCGGCTTCGTTCGCGTTAATTTAGAATTTGACAATCAGTACGGGTCGTACTCTGCTTGTAATAATATAATTCAATCATGATTCGAAAGACACGCGAAGCCATCTATTATCATAAGAACGTTATTGTTGTTTTCCTCGGGAACAGTAATTTTTTTCGGGATGAAAGGTAGCCTATGTCCGTTTCTGTACACCTGACAACGTATATGCAAAATTTCAGGATGATCGGTTCAGTGGTTTAGGCGTGAAAAGGTAACAAACAAACAAACTCATTTTCGCTTTTATAATATTATATAGTTAGGAAGTTAGGATTAGGATACACAATTGAAATCTATTCAAAGAACCATTTTTTTAATATAAGCTTTGCTATAGCAGGACACATTATTACGGAAATTATTCGGATTAAAAGTACATTTTCGGGCTTTGTCAAGTAAGTCTTAGTTTAAGTAACAGTACATTAAATTAAATTAGATATCATACTTATAAGGCAAGATAATAAGTAATATTCCGTGGCAGCACTAAACATTTCGTTGTCATTTATTGAGTTCATTAACTATTAATATCCCAACTCGTATCCCCAGAAGCAACACATATAATTTGTTCAGTGTACCCTATTCTAGAACAAACCTGGGTTACTACGCTGCTGTGCCAAGACTTTGTAGGCAACACAATATGCTTACTAAAACGAGTGTAGCAGACATTAGCGATACCTTACGAATGTATAGAAGACATGCTATGTTAATATTTGAGTCTTAAATGTTTTGTGCTTTTAATAGCCTGTGGTTTTATTTTTGTTATTCTCTTTTTTAAATATTGTTTCGCATGTGAGTATGTATCTATTTAAATTTGATTTATTTTTAAACCTAAAATTATAATTGTAACTTTATTTTATCCTTTTTTGATGCATGTACTTGTATGTTTATCTTATTATTTTTTAAATTAGGCATTTTTATAATATACTTTCACATTTAGACGCTGTATTTAACGCATGATGTGGTCTTCTGTAATTGAAGGAGTACACAGACCAAAAACGTCTTGAATTGTTTTTCTTTTGTGAATAAGATGTGTACAGCCTTTGTTGGAGATCCTTAAAGAAAATAAATAAATAAAATAAATAAATAAGAGCCACAACCGAGGAGTCAAAGAGCCGCATACGGCTCGCGAGAAGCGGGTTGCCGATTACTGTTTTATACAATCCGCGCGTGTCAGTTACAACTATACAGGCAATACAAATGTCACACTTATATTATCGAATTAACAACGGTGCTGCTAGCGCTCAACGCTGTCTGTTACTCGGCACTAATATTATTATTAATTTCATCTCTATCAGAAACGCAGCACGCCGCGCCGTATAGAGTATACATCTGACGTTAAACAGGACCATCTTATTGGTTCTGGAGTAAAGTTCAAAGTTAGTTTAGACGTGTATTGCGCGATTTCTGGCCTTATAGCAAGCATAAGTGCTTAAACTAAAGAGTTCCTGGAGCTAGGTCTACTAGACGATGTCGTAATAAACGCCGGATCGACGCCATTAGGCGTTTCTGAGATATTATCTAGCGCTTCTTTCAGCTGCTGAAACAGGCGTGCTAAGAAGAGATAGACATATAAAGATAAAAAGGAGTAAATAAGAAGTACATACCTCAATACAACATCTTTCATATCACAGAGCGAGGATCCCCAAGAGTTGAACAGATACTCCAGCAAATCACTGTTGAACAGCTTTGGTCTGTTCTCTTTCTTATTTCCGAACCTAGTCCGACTTGGACTATTGTTCGTCTCCGCTGAATATCCTCTAGAAGATAAGCTTAGAACAAGCTTTACAGGAGACAAATGGACAAACTCAAAGAAAACATTCCTTTGAGCGTTAATCTGGCTTTTAATCGCAATAATAGGTAACGGCATATGGACCAAAGCAAGATCAGCTCGAAGCCTCACAGCTGGTTTCTCCTCAATCTTCCAATGGTTCAATATATCAAAGACGTAATTCACAAATCCTCGGTCCAAATTCACACAATATTCCTGGACTAACACCTTGAAATACTTATACACATCTTGGTTCAAAGAAGGCCTGTGTTGCTTTAAAGCTACAACCTCTATACATGGTTTCAGGCCTCTGCTTGACCTGACATCGCTTGGAACTGGTGCTGGGTAAAGCACACTGGGGAACACGGCCTCATGCAGCTGGTTGTCAATTTGCAACCTCTGACACTTTAGATGACAATACGTATACGTGTCAGATTTGCGAAGCTGCAACCAAACTCCTGGATTGTAAGTCCTTCTGAGCTCAGAGAAGAATGGCTTCGTCATCTGCATTTTCTCTAAGTCTATGTGAATGTATTCTTTTAGCTGACACTTCTTCTGCTCTGTTTGATACTTGTCTTCGATCCAAGATGTTAGGTCTGGAGATAACTGCTTCCATTTATGATTAACGTTCACCTCCCATCTTGGTAAACAATCTGTCATGCTGATGTAAGCCAGTTCCTTGACTCCTACACCGGTTTGGACACAAACTGACAGACTGACGCCTGATAAAGACATGTAGACTTCATAATTGCTTCTTTCGGAGTTGATCCTCATTCTGTATTGGTAAGCTAGTCTTTCGTCCTGAGCTAAAGCGAAGACTCTTTGATAGCCATCCATGTACGAGATCCAGTAGACGATAACTTTGTCTTTCCTCATCTTTTTGGTCTTTGAGTGGCTTTCTGGCAGATCTGAGCTGTCAGAATCATCGCTACTCGAAGAGCAGGGTTCTGGGGATTTCGGTGTTAATCTTTTAAGGGTAGAAGAAAGTTTGGAAGTCACACTACTGGTGGCTACTAATGTGGAATGCTTCACTGAGTGGAAACTCACTTTTTCTTCGCCGTAACTGAAAAGGTAATATTATTTGAATACATTATTGCACATCATTCATAGCAACAGTGGAATAAATTAACACTTTCTCCAAAAATATACCTGTTTGCCATTTTTATACTGAGTACGAAAATCATCACACATTAGCATGTTATTTTTAGGACAGATTTAAAAAGTTATCTTCATTTGTACATCAAACGCATGCGTTTTGAAAGGAACAAAACCTTGTTACACATATTCCTTTCAACTGTCTCTGTTTGAAAATATTTTCTCTATTAATTAATACATTCTAAGAAATACATAAAAATCTTGTAAGCATTACTTAAACTACACAAATTCTCTTACAAATATTTCGGACGGGTATTGAACCTGTTGCATACCGTACTCGCACTACCTATTAATAACCGCGCTTTGAGTCGCTCGCTGTCATTTTATTTCGTTGTACCAAATACAGTCGTAATCTGAAGCAATTTAAGTTGAATTTAAATTGTTACTGAATTAGTCTCTTCGCCGCCACTCCGTCCGTTGGCGCTGACCCATATTTTTACATCCATTGCCATTCATCCACAAAATCTATACGATTGCTGAACTTAGCGGTAAAACACTCACCCATCTTGTCCAAAGTCGGCTACGAAACCCTTTCCCTTATTGTTGTAGATATTCCACAAGAGTTTCCGTTCCTTCGCCGGATCATCCCACGTGTATAACATGGACTGATAGGGGCTCAGCAGAGCGACTTGCCCCGAGTCTACCTGGTGTAGCTTCAGGAAGAGGTCATCGCAAAGGTTATCGATACGAACTGGGGAATCCCCAATGGTGTAGGGCTTAAAGGTGATGGTAAATGGGCGGTCGGTACCGCCAGTCACTTCTACGCAGATGGCTGACTGGAAAAGAAATTTGCTTGTCGTATATTTTTCTTATTTAAAAGACAACTTTCGCACTAAGAATTATGCTTGTATCGCGGGGAGCCCTACACACATTCAAACAACGGAAATAAAGAACATCCAGATTTGGAACAAAAAATGTTTGTATTCACACAAATATTTGTCCCGTGTGGGATTCGAACACACAACACTTGGACCAGTAGCAGAGGCGTAGCGAACACTTAAACCACTGCGCCATGTTTATTATGTGGGCGAAGTTAATTGGCCACTTGGTTAGTTCGCAACTATTTAGGATAACACTAGGTAAATACAAAAGGAGAGTAAATAGGGAGGCCTCTTCTTATTATATTTAATTAAAATTGGCCTAGGTCAAAGGTCGGCTAGGTGGTAATCAAACCTGAGACCTCATGACCAACAGCCACGGCCACAACTGCTACGCCGCTGTGGCAGCGGAGGCATAATTAAATCCTTACTAATATTATAAATTCGAACGTAACTCTGCCTGTCTGTCTGTTACCTCTTCACGGCTAAACCATTTAACCGATTCGAATAAAATTTAATCCAGAAATAGTTTAAAACCTGGGCTAACTCTTAGGCTACTTTTTATTGATGTATATATGTACCACGTGGGCGGAGCCGCGCGCAAAAGCTAGTAAAATATATTAAATATATACACTACGTGTCAATTTTATAATATACTAGCTTTTGCGCGCGGCTCCGCCCGCGTGGTACCTACATCAATAAAAAGTAGCCTATGTCCTTCCCCAGGTTTTAAACTATATCTGTACCAAATTTCATCTAAATCGGTTGAATGGTTTAGCCGTGAAAAGGTAACAGACAGACAGACAGACAGACAGAGTTACTTTCGAATTTATAATATTAGTAAGGATTATACATTATTGATCTTGGTTATACTTATTTATTAAGCGCTTTTTAGCAATATTATCCAGCAATTCAAACTCATTAATTCTTTGTTCTCGCGGCATAAGTTTGCATTCAAGTTTACCATAAATAGGTCCCGGGTTTAATTCGCGGGGCGGTCAAAGTATTATTTGGTTTTACTATTAGGGATGTTCAACAAAATCAAGTAGTCTGGAAAATGAACCTAGTACACGGCAATAGTGCTATTACGTAAACTGTAAAACATACAACACCTCTGCCCATTTTAGAATATATAGGAGTGAGCATATGTATATACAAACACTTATCTGATAAATATTTTTTAATTTTTTTATGCTACCTATTTTCAAATAACATACAATCCCACAAAAATAGAGCATAATGTTTACACAACCCACATAAAAGATCATTATACAACACAATACTTAGAACGCCAAGTACATTTTAAAACTAATTACCACCGTACACAGAAAACCGACAATATTTAGTTTGTCCAACAAATATTGAAAGCACACTAACACATATCCGCATAATACATTATTGTCATAAGCAGAAAAACATGAAAGCAATGACGTAATGGTTACGTCTAACCGCCTGCGCGGACGCAGCCACCGCACGAGAACTAACTTAATTAGCACTACTTTCATCTCAAGTTTTATAAGAACCGCAACGCCATTCTTTCTCAGTTTTCAGCCGCCCAGTGGAACGACACTATGCTGTGTAAAATAGTGATATTTTTGACCCTATCAGTGATCTGTGTCAGTTCTCAGTGTGATGAGGGATGCAAACAATTAAGACAGTACATGAGAGTTAAACGGGGCAAGTTCTACTCAAGCCCACATATTAGATTCTACAATACTCCGCCAATGCCTATACCCATCAAAGGACCGTTTTCGTACACGCCGCCACCGTTTATATCTAACGATGCGCCTTCATACCTTGGAAGCCCACCTTCATACCCCGGAAGCCCACCTTCATACCCCGCAACCAGGCCCTATAAGGTTAGTAAAAGACCTCCCGTTCCTAATGATGGTTTGGGTGATGACGAAATAAATAATTTAGTAAAATATTTATCCAAACAAGACTTAGACAAAATATTAGAATTCGCTCAAGAGAAAGGCCAAGGCTACAGCAAATATAAAGACGCGTACAATACTAACGAATATACTAGACCATATAAAAGAGAAAGCAGAATTGTTTACAAAGGAAACGTTCACGCTAAGTATGAAGAACCAGCGCCTTATAAGGAAGATATGAAATTCGTGAACTACGTAACTGAACCGAGTAACGTCAAAGTATTCACCGCGCAAGAACCTTCTGAGCCAATAAGAACTATTTTTAAACCCAGTAAAAGGGTACCAGTTGATGCTGACAGTTTTTCACCCAGTCAAACAATGCCCAACGAAGCAGAAAACTTTTCTCCTAGTCAAAACTACGGCACATCTCATCCTTCAGATAGTTTTCCTGGTCATAAGAACTATGAAAATGAAGAAGCATACGTTAAAGTATATTCCGTGGAAGAATCGCAGAAACCACGACCTCAAATTGACGCCGAAAATTACGTGTCTTATCAAGGAATACCTATGGACACTGAAAGTATATCACCTAGCCAAACAATCGGGAATTTTAATGGAACGATTAGCACCCCCAATAATCCTTACTATACGGAATCAAATGAAGAAGAGAAACTACCAAAGCCAGTAAACATGAGAGAAGACGATTTCGAAATATCTTATACGAAGAATGTTCCTAATATTGTGAAAGCAGAATCCAGTTCATACAATGTTGAGAATTTCGGAGATCTGCCATTGATGGACTATAATTCTAAATTACATGATGTCAGTTCATATCACGTGCCTCATTATACTGTGAGTATTCTACGTCTAGACTTAAGCCATATTGTTCCAGTTGATTTTATCAATGATGTTTATTTGGACAAGCAAACAACGTAATATTAGAAAGTCTACTATATAATAGTACTGTCAAGTAAACAATCAAAGATGTAACCGGAATTGTAGTTTTGCATACTGTAACTGTATTTTCACTTTACAATTAACATAATTATAATCTTATTTTCATCACGCAATTTTAAATAATACCGAACTATTTTTTTATTTTTATAATTATTATGTTTTATAATACGTAATTTTGAGTACCAAAATTTTTATTAATATAAATTTATATATTAATACGTGCAGCAAAAACTTTGTACGAAAATTGCGCGGACGGAGGACTATGAAGTTTGGCACAGTTAAAGTTTATATGGAGAAGGAGAGGCGAATCCTAATATTTTTGTAAAATATGCATTAGGAATACATTAAATTAGTGAAAAAGCACTACACGCACACAACCATGCATTTGACACACGCAGTCGAATCGCGTTCGTAGTATTTCCATATTGTCCGTCTGACGTCGTACAATTCTTTGTAACTATGGTTACCTATAGGTACCTTATTAATATGTAATAGAGAAAAACAGAAAACAAAGTAGCAAGCTTAGGTATTTTTGTCGAATTTTGGCCACTAGGCGACCGCTAGTAATAATAAGCAGCTCCACAGGATAATTAATAAATTATCATAATTTGCTTGTTTCATGCGTTATTCTGCCGGCATTTAGGGTAATGATTTTAGGGTTTAATATGTTTTTAGCCTATATGCTTTTTAATAATTCGTGTTCATAAAAAGTAACTTAGCCCCTTCTGTAAATATGAGGAAAATGCAGACCACGATCTGATTTCTATAAAGAGAGAAACATCTTAACAAAGCAACTTTTTAGTTCGCATCTCCAATTCGAAATTACTAATTATTTTTATAACCAAGATCCTTCACTTGTTTCAGGTGACTCAACCCAAACCAAAACCAGTGGCATCTTCTCCATCAATTTCCTTCCCATCAACGTCATACTCATCATATTCTTCATCATCAACTCTCTTAAAGCCGTCACCAGCGGCTGCTGCTATCAAGGAACCTGTATACGAACGTGCACCTTCCGTGTCCGCGGCTGCTGAGCAAAGTGACGCACATCTCAAAGCTGTCAAGATCTGGTCTCATAAGTCTCAAGGAGCAGCCTACACTTTACATGATGATGGAAGCCTGACTCCAGAGAGGAGCCGACCGAAGTATGGATAAAGTATGTTTAATTAATGTACAAGTAACTGTAATATAGTTTATTATTTATTTTAAAATATGTTTTATTGATTGCCTTCCCTATGTTAAATAATATTATATTACAAGCCTTGTATTCAACTGTCCCAATGCTGGGCACGAGCCTCTTCTCAGTGTGAGAAGGATTAGGCCATAGTCCACCACGTCGGCGCACTGCAGATTTGCAGACTTCACTTTTTTTTTTATACTACTAAGGTCGCAAACAATCATACGGTCCACCTGATGGTAAGTGGTCACCGTAGCCTATGGACGCCTGCAACACCAGAGGCATCACTTCAGCGTTGCCGACACTTTAGGAAAGGAAGTGGGAAGGAGAAGGAGTGGGAAGAGGGAAAGGCCTTCAAAAACGTTATGGAGAACTCGTAGACATGCAGGTTTTCTCAAGATGTTTTCCTTCGTCGTTAAAACTTCGAAAAGTCAGAGATCAGCGCGCCTTGGTATCGAACTCGAGACCTATGCGGGGCGGTCCACTAGGCTATCGCTGGCATTATGTTAGATAATTATCTAAAGAAATGTAAACCTATACGGTATTCAGAACAGAACCTACATGTTGCGGTAGCATCGTTCCCATAAACCACGAGCGCGCGTATGTGCTAATAATATGTATCTATACAGGTTGTCCGGTAATTAATGGATATCCTTGAAATGTCTTAAGTATAGACCTCAACATCGCCTGGGCTGCTATGAGGACGGTGTGGAGGCCACTGCTCTTAGACCACACGACTGCTTACCATCAGGCGGAGTGTGGTCATTTTGACGAGCAAAATAAATAGTAGAACTGATGGCCGTTCAGAAAAAAAAATCTATTCTAACTACTACCTGAGATATGATTTTTTTTAATTACCATAATTTAACTTTCTTGTACTCTACGACCATAAATGAATGAATTCCATCGGTTTTTTGTTATTTTATTATTAAACACTAATTATGCTAATAGATAGACAGTCAAAAGTATGACTATTGGACTTTTTTAATATATATTCTTTTTATTTCTATATTTTTTATTATTCATTTTTTCTGAACGGCCATCAGTTCGACTATAAGATATTTCAAGGTTATCCATTAATTACCGGACAGCCTGCATATGGATGTAAGGTAATCGATGTCCTAATCTGTACTCCTGATAACGTGTATGCGAAATGTTATGATGATCGGTCGAGCAGTTACGGCGTGAAAGCGTAACAAACAAACTAACATTCGCATTTATAATCTTAGTTAGGATGTACACATAGTTACACCTACATAATTATGTATGTTATGTGAAAGTTCAGCTTGTAGCTCAGGTAATTGTTACTTCTTCTTCTTTTCTTCTCTTCGTGTGGTTAGTGGCCAACCTGTTGTCAAGAGTTGCTTGGCTTAACTGCTGTCAATTTGGCAACAGCCGGGACTAACTTTTTACGTGCCCTCCGAAGCACGGAGACGCTCAGATGAAATACCACTAAGCGGTCACCCATCTATAGACTGACCGCACCCAACGTTACTTAACCTCGCTAATCGTTTACCGATCAGTGAGTGCAACTGGCTATGAGCGCCTACTTAAACTAAATAACCTAAATAAACTAAAGAAAACAATCAATATGTGCAATTGTTGTTTCAGTAGAAACACATTGTTTATTATTAATTAAAGATGTGTTTTAAATGACACTAATTGCGATTCAGTGCAACCTTGTCATAATTTATGTTCATATTATATTATATTAGTATATTGTAGGTATATTCATAAGTTAAAAATTGTTTAAGTTAATCTTGATGACTTTAGATATTTTAGCATTTTGTTCGTATTATTTCAGTAAAAAGGCATAAATTACCAAACATAATTCCGCAATAATTTATTATTAGAATGTCTAAAGTATGCCTATACATCGCCGCAGGTGTAGGTCAACACTAGAGGTGCATTATGCCTTCATTTCAGCAGTCATGTTTGACCTTATAATTGTCGGGTACTATAATCCATATTACTACTGCAAGTTCCTGCATAAACCCGTTGTTCCATACTGGGTTTCAAACTTGGTACCTCAGGATCGTAGTAAAATTAAGCGCAAACTTATGCCACGAAATATAAACAATACTTATAAGGATAAAGAAATTGCTGACATTTTCCTTACCTAAGTAAATGAACGATAAGATAAAAACATATAACTCACCCCTTTATCCATCCTAAGTACAGTAAAATGGTTCTTGGTAATAGGGAAGTGCTGGGATACAACAGTTGAGTCCCGGTACTTGCAGTGCATCGACATCGTGTCCGTCTGAGGCCAGAACGGCGTACATTGCTGGGGCGCTAAGTCGTTCCATAAGTCAGCCGCTTCATTCTCTTCCATGAAACGCAAGTGTTTCTTGGTATCGTTGTAAACCAGGAAATATGGTAGGAGGGTCACAATTTTCGTTAGTTGAGGACATAGCTCTGATAGAGTTACCTGTAAAATAAAATAATTAAAATTAAAATAAAAAATTTGTCGAACTCGTGGGTTGTAATGTGTGTTTGTTTATGTGTATGGTTAAATGCTTTTCCATTAATAGTTCTAACGAATAATAAAAATTGAACTAAATACGATATGTGATTCTCGATATATGAAAAAATTACATACAAAAAACTTAATACAGGGTAGCGATTTCTTTTTCCGACAATACTTTAGTATGGAGTAAAATAAGTTTAAATAATGTATATAAAATTATTCGGGCATAAATATAATGACCACCAAAAATAGTAGGTAATTGCATAGCAAAGTATGCTTACTAAAATATATCATAACGAGCACCTATACGCCTCAAATCACTGCATTCCGTCTCGGAAGGGTTAGGTTATGTTAGGATCCTTCTTAAACCCACCCAAAAATAGGTGCCCCGCTTCGCGGAGCTCCGTCGATTTATTTTGATCTCTTTAAATATATTTTGCTGTGCAATTTGGTGATCATTTACTATTTTTGACAGTTATATTTTACTATATCTGGTGATAAGTTAAACATAAGCCAACATTTTTTTCTTAATAATTGTGACGCTAAAAAAACACAAGCTTATGTGTTTAAAGCAGTGAACGGAAATAAAACAGAATTATTCTCAGCGCTAAAAATGGCAATGGCAATGACAGAGCTTGTTTTAAACAAACTTACTGTTTATAAGTAGATATTCATCCTAATCCGTTGCAATTCATTTTTAAAAGACAGCTCCCGCATTAGATGTACTTCCTGTGTCCCGGGGGACTTTACAAACATTCAAACAACGGACACAAAGAACACCTAGACTCGGAACAACCATTTGTAGATCACACAATTTTTTGTCCCGTGTGGGGAACGGGTTCGAACCCACAACACTCGACGCGGCGGCAGTGGCGAGGCGACTACTACGCCATCCGTGCCTCAGATTGCCTTGACAACTTAAGGCGGACTATGGGTAAGCGCAGAATGCTTCTAACCCGTGAGCAGGTGGAGTGGTGGTTCCATTTGATATACTAACATTGAGGAGCAGACGGTAGTTGGTCCGGCGTTCGGTGTGCGGACACACGACGAGGCCGGGCGCGGCGGCGGCGAGGCGCGCGGCGCGCGACCACGCGGAGTGATGCGCGCGCACACGTATGCGCGCCACGCGGCGACGTGCGCGCGCGCCGGGCGACCACAGCAGCGGCTCGTCCGTCACCTCGTACCACGTGTCGCTCTGCGCGCCCTGGGGACATCGCTTCTAAGTTTAGTTTCATAATAAAACTGCAAAGTGTATATCTAGTTTTAAGCAAAGAAAGAAGGGCATTATTTTTTTTCCTTCCTTTGACATCTTAGATATAAGAAGTCATGATAAACATAGAAAGAGTTCAATCCCTTTTTTTCTTTTTTCAAAGAAACATCCTAAAAAGACGCAACAGCAACACTAGGTGCTTCTTACTGAATAAATCGACAATCACCCAAACTAAATACAAGTTCTTTACCTTCATTTGTAGCGGGAGCCCAGTCTTGTTGATGAGCCAATGTTGCGCGTGGAGGAACAGCTCCCAGCAATCATTCCGCTCCACGGTGATGCACACCAGCACCTGTTTGTTACCTCCTTCCGTGTCAGACGAACTGCTCATCGTCACACTTTTTTCAGTCACATCTATAAAAGAGAAACTGAGATATAGACGATGTTTGACTCTGGAACATTGACTAGTTTCAATTTCGATCATGGTTTCTATGAAAAGATTACCAAAATCAAAATAGAAGACGAGGGCGTGAAACATTTGAGAATACTGCATTTAATTACCAAAGTAATAATGCTGGTAACATTGCACTTAATATTATAGAACACAAAATCAATCGTCCCTTGTGGTACTCCATGTACTATGCCACAACTGAAGCATCAGGCATACGTAACATAGTAAGATGTCTGTTGATTAGTACTAAAATGGTTAAACACATACATAAATATAACCTGACGCTTGTATACCCATAAGAAAAGTATAAGCAGAGATGTGTAACAACCTCCGCCCAAGAAGAAAATATTCACTTCCAGATTTCGTACAAAGATTTTTATTTTTTATACTACTTAGGTGGCAAACAAGCATACGGCCCACCTGATGGTAAGTGGTCACCGTAGCCTATGGACATCACTTGCGCGTTGCCGACCCTTTAGGAAAGGAAGAATAAGGAAGTGGAAAGGAAAAGGAGCGGGAAGGTGAAAAGAGGGTGAGTGGACCTCTGGCACTCTCACTCACCGAATGAAACACAACAGTACGAATACTGCTATTTCACGTCGATATTTTGCGAGAGGTTACTCCTTCCCCGGTCGAGCCGGCCCATTCAAGCTGAAATCAGCGAGGCTCTACTACTCAAAAAATGTGCAGGAAGAATAAAAAAATGAATAACACTTTGCCTGACCCAAAGCTCACTATCGAAAAAACATATATACCACGACATTGAAATGAGTAACTCAAGTGATACAAAGTACTATACCTGGAGACAGTGTAAAACTCCCGGTCCACGGCAGCCCCATATAATGCATGTCGATTGTGATCCTGTGCGGCTGTGTTAGTTGCAGCGTGTATGTGTGCGTGCGCTCTCCCGCTTCTATGCGCATGCGCCACGACGCTGACTCACAGGACACTTCAGTCGCGTATGGCAAGCGGTTATAGATGGCCAGCGGTGGGACTACTCGGATTAGGTAGTTTGGTATTGAACGAGTTATTTTAGGAGATTGGATTCCTGTGAAATTAATTTATTAGATTTAGTATAATACTCATACTTACACTGCATTGTAACTAAATCTATCAATCACATTAAAAAAGTGGAAGTGGTCACAAAGAAAGGCAGTAAAGAATAACAGCATGGCACATTATTTCTTTTTTTATCGTATATTAATATTCTACCACATACACACAACACCATCTAGCCCAAACTAAGCAGAGCTTGTACTATGAGTACTAGACAAGGGATAAACATACATATATAATTTTTTTTTTGTAATTACGTAAATATTATATACATAGAAACACCCAGACCAAGACAAACATCCATGTTCATGCACACAAATGTTTGACTTGTGCGGGAATCGAACCCGCGATCTCAGGAGTGGCAGTCGGTTACATTAACCACTACGCCATCGAGGCTAAGAACAAAGAGATGAAAGAAAATGCTTACTCACCCTCAACGGGTAGAATCCTCATTGCGAATATCCTTTTGTCTTCACCAACCTTAGCTGGACAGATCATATCTCGCGGTGTGCCAACATCGTTCGCGAGCTCCATCCACCAGATACCCTGTGTGGCTGTCTGGTAACTCCTGATTAACAAAATGTCCTCACTTTATATACGCCTGCTGTCTTAGATTATTCGAAGTTTGTAATACAATAGATGTCGAGTGGATATCAAATTATTGACACCGACAAGAGTAGCATTGGATATATATAGATATATTGTCTTGCAGGACTCCGTATGCTACTATACAAAACGAGATGGGTGTAAAAACCCAGGATTCAACTTCTTCGTCTTCATGTGACCTTGTGACCCCTATATCTCGGGGGTCTTTTAACTGAGGTATGACACCAAGGTGTATGCACACCAAGTTACAAGTCAATCGGTCCAGTGGTGCCGGAGTTATGCCTGTCACTAACAGACAGACACACAGACCCACAAAGTGTTTTCATTGACCTCTGAGGAGGACTCAGAGGTTAATAAATTAGTTTAACTACTATTAATACAAGTAATTATCTTTTATTAGTCCTAAATTTGGATAGTTACTCCTTGGTTTCCCCCGTCACGATAGGGATAATAATAATCTAAGCTTTCAACAACTAAGGGTATCAAAAGCCTTTAACTTGTAAAGACAAATCCTAATCCTAATCCTAACTAATATTATAAAAGCGAAAATGAATTTGTTTGTTTGTTTGTCACCATTTCACGCCTAAACCACTGAACCGATCATTGACGTGAAATTTAATGTTTGTGTAAATAATATGACCTATTGATAATGATATATTACATTTGCATGCCATTTGAAATGGCTAAATGGGCTTGTACTTTTGTAAATAATTTATAACATCTATTAATGTACCATGTTTAAAGTAAATAAAGACTTCTTATTCTTATTCTGAAATTTTGCATATACATTGTCAGGTGTACAGAAACGGACATAGGCTACCTTTCATCCCGCAAAAAAATTACTGTTACCGAGGAAAACAACAATAACGTTCTTATGATAATAATAAATGGCGCCACGTGTCTTTCGAATCATGATTGAATTATATTATTACAAGCAGAGTACAACCCGAATTGATTGTCAAATTCTAAATGAACGCGAGCGAAGCCGCGGGCAAAAGCTAGTATGAAATAAATTTTTTATACGGATGTTTTGGTTATAAATATATTGTTTATTAAACACTAACTATCTCTCAGGAACAATACTTTTTTCAAAGTGACCTAATATTAAAAATGAGAATGTGAGTTTGTTTGTTCCGCTGTCACGCCTGAACTACTCGATCGATCATCATAAAATTGCGCATACACGTTGTCAGGCCAACAGAAAAGGACGTAGGGTTTCATCCAAAAAAAAATACTATTTCTAACCTAACCTACGCGAGCGAAGCCGCGGACAAAATCTAGTTTATAATATAAGTAAGGATTACTTACTCAAAGTTAGAAGGTAGTAAGAACAGTTTACAGTGATACGCTATATACAGCGGCACATTGTATGTCTCTTGTGGCGCGATCACTGCTAGCCGCATCTTGTCATCGAAAGGATTCGTTAGAGAGCCAATAAGCTCGGCTCCAATAGCTTGTAGGTCCGTCTTCTTGTAGAATAATTCTAGAGCGTAAGATGTTTCATTCCGGACCTATATAATAATGGATAAATAAAATTTTGTAACATTAGTTGTTTCTTTTCTCGTTTCAATAAAAATAAATTTATATTATAATCTGATCATGGATACGAAATTCAATTGCAAATGCTGGTTTGAATTTCACGCATCGTTCAAAGTCAAGTCAAAAATCATTTATTCATTACTATATATACTATATACTGAAGCTACATTTAGATATATAAAGCCTATATAATTTATACCTGTAGAGGTGACCGGACAACAATTTTCTTGTTGTTATACTTAGATGTTCTCTCCACCACGATGTAATATCGCGTCGAATTCTTGCTCGGGTGTAGTACGTGCATCTTTGCTACGCTGCGCTGAGGACACAGTATCTGGAGAAAACAAAATAACATCAACGAAAAATGTTAGTACTGTTTATCGAGCATAATCTATATTAATATATATATACATACGTATATAATACAGTTACAGTTAAGCCTCGATGGCGTAGTGGTTAATGTAACCGACTGCCACGCATGAGGTCGCGGATTCGAGTCAAACATTTGTGTGCATGAACATGGATGTTTGTCTTGATCTGGGTGTTTCTATGTATAATATGTATATATTTACAAAAAAAAATTGGTGTATATGTATGTTTATCTATTGTCTAGTACCCATAGTACAAGCTCTGCTTAGTTTGGGCTAGATGGTGTTGTGTGTGTGATAGAATATTATTATTATTATATTAGAATTACGAAGGATTATTATTTGTAGATTATTGTTGATCGTTGGATACAACTTAATGAATGTAATAATAATGACCTCAGATCAAATTGCGGTTACGGCAGCCAATATTAACGGAGACGCCATCTGCGCAGAAGGTATTATAGTGCACAAGCGTGTGCGACAAGTGCACTCTCTATTCCCTAACTCTCAGAATCCGATGAGATGGTGATCCGACACGATTGGAAAGAGACCAGGCGCAGGGTCAACGGCTTTATGTGCTTTCTGATGCACGGGGGTGTTTAACACCGTTTGCTTTCTAATTCTGGGCTGCTGCTAATGATTTCTTAACAGAAAAACTCTATAACTTTTTGTTGGTCCGACCTTGAGACCTCAAGCACAGTAGTCGCATTCATTACCGTTGCACCACGGAATCAGTTAAGGCGCCATTCAATTATTACGTAAAACGATTTAGGGGGGAGAGGGGTCGACCATGTCTAATTTTTCTTACAAGACTCGTACTTATAAGAATTCACAAGTGAGTCTTGATAGTTCTGACGTAAGATCACAAAAATGCACAAAGTTAAGATTATACTTTGAAAAAGCGTGGGCAACCGCGCGAGTGCCGAGGTGCGCTCGGATGCGTATAGATGAATGATTAAAACCAAAGTTTATTACTACCAAAACATACAAATTACTGGTACCTTTGCAGGTACAAATAAACATTCCAAACAAAAAATTTGCTTTAAAATTAAATATTAAAACAAACCAAACGTGAATTCATTTTTACTTTAGATTCTTACGTAATAAATATTAAACAGGGGTCGACCTATTCTTATTTTTCTCATAGAGCGAGAGGGTTAAAAACAAGCAAAAATTGTTTTACGTATTAAATGAATGGTGTCTAATCAATGTACTATGGCTGGCTGAATGTCTTTGATACTGACAGTAAGATGATCCAGGTCGTGCAGGCGCGCGGTGAGCGTGAGGTCGGTGAGCGCCGCGAGCAGCGCGCGCGGCGGCGCGGGCGGCGCGGGCGACCACGCGCCCGGCGCCGCGCACCACGCGCCGCCAGAGAACCCGCCCTCGAAGCTGCCACACACAAATATATGCCATTACGGTACATGCAACCGAACTGCTTTTTCTATACCTATAGAAAGTTAATGGTAAATGCAGCAAAGAACTCACCAGTCCCATTCATCGCTGACGTCTGTCATTTCAGGCTTCGATTTCGGCGGCTCGTCGTCCAAGAGATCACCTGTTGACGTGTCACATCCTGGAATTAACTTTGTCATTATTACCTTACGTGATATGTCAAAGCTTATTTAATTTTAAACTGCTGTTTAAAAAGTACATTCACTTTGACATCTGTCTTTTGCATAAAGCTGCGTTTATACTTAACCTGCCCCGCGTGTCACCACGCTGCTGCCTGACGCACAGGCGGGTGATTACATTATCGTGTCGTGTCGCCGCGCGAGCTGACGAAAATTCGTCTCAGTACAATGGTGGCCTTCAGAGTAAACGCTTTACAATGTTTTCCTCAGACTCGGATACGGATTTTGAAGAAGATCTTGCAAACCTAAGGTTGCTGCTCGCCACGCGGGATCAGTCTTATATTAAATGTATAAAACCGATTGCTTTCCCACGCGTGGCGACACGCGGGGCAGGATAAGTATAAACGCAGCTTAAAAGTTACAGGTTGTATACAAAAATCAGAGAAATGCTGTACTAATAGAGAAAAAAGGAATAAAGGATGATTGGTAGTGATCAATCAATCATTGTTTAATCCTGAGTACAATTAGTTGTAGTCTAGTACACTTAGTACTAAGACATGTTAAATTTATTCTGAATATTATGGAAGAAAACATAGAGGCAGAGAAAAAGAAAATAAAAATAAGAAGAAAGTATACAGATCAACTAAAAGAAATTAATAATTATTATTATTGAAGACAAATATCGAGCATAATTATATTATAAGTACTTAGTCTGGCCATAAATATTGTTATAGCTAAACCACGTAATTGAGTCCTCGCCTGCGGGGTACAGGGGCGCGGGGATTTGACGAGAGCGGGGATACAGAAGGGTGCGGGCGGGGGGCGCTCGTAGTATGACATACATGAGACAAAATGTGCATTGTATAGATCTTAAGATATGTGACGTCACAGTGGGTAAGGGTGAACAGGTGATGGTTCATTCATTTGAAAGTTGAATGACTGCCAAATTATGCGAAACAAAATATTTAGGTAATAAATAAAATAAACGAATATACTATTTATTATACGAAAAAGAAAACAAAATTATAAATCAATCACTTATGTCAATATCGATATCACTGGAACTTGATTCTTCACTTTCGAACCAGTCCTCATCAGAATTATCGGAATTGTCCTGAACATTAATAATAAAATCTACAACATCATCTAAAACTCCGTCATGATTGCGTTTAATTACGTGGTTAATACAGTGCTTCCACTTCTCTTCAGAATATCTAGCCAATAAATCCTCTAATATGTGTTTTTTTTGTTCCAAATTACTGCCGATACTTTGTTGTGCTAACTGTCCTTTAATGTCACCCCAGACCAACTCAATTGGGTTCAGGTCTGGGTGATATGGAGGCAAACGCAACACTTCATGTCCGTTTCTTTTCAACAACTGGTCAATTTTGTAAATATTTTCCGTGAAGTGGGTTTTGATTAATTTAAATAAGTCATCTTTTCTATGCTTACTATCAAAAGTTACGTTATGCTGTCGTAGCCAATCTTGCATGTCTTGCTTGGTAGACGTCATAATCGGCTTTTTTTCTTCTCTAACCGAATGATATGCTGCGTTATCCATTACTATAACTGAATTTGGTGGTATATTAGGTATTAGTTTTTCATTAATCCATTTACTGAAATTCGTAAAATTCATAGAGTCGTGATAATCACCTGTTTTACTTTTGGATTTAAACATCAAAAGTGCCTCATCTACAAACCCAGTTTGGCCCCCACAATGTACGATGATCAAACGGTCTCCTTTACCGATATGAGACAGTACGCCGTGTTCATCCTTTGATTGCCAACATTTTGAAACATTATGAGCCGTATTAACATAAGTTTCGTCAAGATATAAAATATGTCTTTCTTCTCTACGATATTTTTTAATAGCATTTAGGTATTTCCAACGCCACGATGTTATATTTGGCTGTTCGATTACGGGGTGCTTCTTCGAGCAAGGCATTTTTTGGTGAATTGCGTGGCAATTGTCAAATTTAATATTTTTTAAGAAATCGATTTGTATATCTAAAATATACGTAAAAGTAATATTTTTTATAGAAGAGGCACCTCAGAGAGCGATATACTTACAGAGATAATCGAGTTTAAAAAAATTGAGGCCACGCAAATCACAAAACATCCCACGTAAATGATATTTTTCTAATTTAACTTTCTAAAATACGTTATTATTTTACTTCATATTTAAAATAAGTTGTTATGATATCAGGTAAAAGAATAAGTAAGTAACTAACACAGAAATCATTTTCTAAAACATTTTATTTATATTAGAATCAGTCAAGCACTATTTATTCTTTGTTAAAGACATTACAAACATATTATAACACTTATATAATAATAAAAAATAACAATTTCTCTTATTACAATCATAGGAACATAATCAGTTTCAATTATCACAATCATTTGCTTATATTAGTAAAAATTCTTAAAAAATTGAATAATCGGAACTGTCCGAGTTTTCATCGGCTTCGTTGTTAAGACAGGAGATCAAAGCTCTAGTAGCCATTACAAAACTCAAAGTTATTTCATTTGCATGGCCAATAATTGATTGTGAGGGTCAAAACTACCATGTAAACCACGCAAATCACGACCACGAAAATCAAAATAAATACTTTTTTCTAAAAATATATAAAAACCTTTTAAGCAAATAAACTGTGTTTTGATTATAAGTTACGTTACCTTATATTTGTTCGCTAAAATATTTTATCCCATAAATAAATTCACAAACTCAGGAGAAAATTGCACCACGTAAATCAAAGTTTTGAGAAACCATACCCACGCAACGAGGTTCTTACCTTAATTTTTCGGCAACGCGACGCGTCGTCACACTACCATCTGCCCGGCCGTCGAAACGCGACTAGTTGTAACAGGAATTATCCGAATGACGCAACATCGGGCCACGTAGAGGGATGTGCAAGTGAATTTACAATGATCCACGCAAATCAGTAACTACCCCGGGACAGATACATTTTAATTTTTTCTAGATAATGTAAGTCTTTTAGAACTACGGTCAAATTTTTCATAGCATTGTCATCTTCTTAGGACTTAGTGTTGTTTTTTTGGTAAGCATGAACCGTTTAGTTTAAAATATATAATTTACTAAGTGACTAGATCTGGGTTTGGGACACTACACGAAAATCAAATAATGGGGGTATTTGATTTTTTTTATGATATTAAATATAAAGATAATTGAATAATAATCAATAACCCAGTTAGAAGAGGATTAAAGGTTTTCCCGAAAAAAAAAGTGGCTCGCTGACTTTTCGATTTCTATTCTTTTAAGGTGATGCCGCTTGAAAAACGTGTCTTGAAGAATGACCCTAGGAGTTTTCTTTTATTTATTTATTTATTTATTTAATTATATGGTGAATCAACAGCTGTAATTTACAAGTAAACAAACAAGATAATAACATTGAGCCACTTACAGATTCACACGAATAGAAATTATGTAAGTAAAAGCTAAGACAAGAATAGACATATACTAACAAAATAAGAATGAGAGTGCGGAAATGGTAACCAGAATTTATATACCTAAAGCCTAAATTAATTACAAAAAGAAATCTTTACTTAAAAGTGTTCTTGCATTTCTTATGCTTGTACAAAAAATGTCAATATCATGCTTGTCACTGACGTCGTTAAAAGCGCGACAAGCTCGCCACAAAAATGAACTTTGTCTATAATTACTATTTGCTGCTGGAATACTAAGAGGTGTGTGTTTCCTTAAAGATTTTGTAGGGATGTTAAGTGACAACTTTTCAAGAAGTTCAGGGCAATCAACTTTATTACTTGCTATGGATAAAATATAAGTAATATCGGCTATGTCACGACGTTTATATAGGGGAAGAAAATGAAATTTTTTACAAAGGTTAATGTAATTATCATAACCAGTGTAGAATGGAGTGCGTAAGCGGTAGCACAGAAACCTAATAAATTTCATCTGGATCCTTTCGATCCTTGAAATATATTTCTCATATCGGGGATTCCAGATTTGAGATCCATATTCAATAATGCTACGCACATATGCGCAATATAAAATTTTAAATGTTTTGGCATTCTTAAATGGGGCTGTCGATCTCATAATAAAACCCAAGGATTTAGACGCTTTCGCAATCATTGCTTCTACATGCTCATCAAACAAGAGCTTCGAATCGTGGACAACGCCAAGATCACGCACTGAATTTAGTCTATCAAGCAGATGTCCCTTAAGGTAGTAATGAGTAGCAATATTGTTTTTCTTTCGACTAAATGTTACCACGGAGCATTTTGTTGGGTTAAGATCTAATTTGTTATTTAAACAGTACCTATCTAGCCTCATGAGATCTTCCTGAAGGTGTTTCGCATCTGTGGCTGACTTGATCTTTGTGTATATTTTCATATCATCAGCAAAGCAAATGACTTCGCTATGATGGAAACAGTCAACAATATCATTTACGAAGATCAAGAACAGCAATGGACTGGTTAAGGATCCTTGGGGAACACCGCTAGGTACTGTAACCCAGCTAGATATATAGTTATTGATAACGACAGCCTGAGATCTCTTGTCAATATATGAGGAGAACCATCTTAGCAAGTCACCCCTAATGCCTATTTTAAGTAGTTTCCGAAGTAGTAAATTGTGATCTATCCTATCAAAGCATTTACTATAATCAGTATAGACTACGTCAACTTGATAGCCCGCATCCATAGCCTGGGTTAAGTAATCATTAAACACAATTAAGTTTGAAATTGTAGAGCGACCTTTCATAAATCCATGTTGACTATAATTGAGTGATTGACTAATTGCAGAATAGACTTGATTACAGATAATTTTCTCGAAAACTTTCGATATAATGCATAGTTTTGAGATTGGCCTATAATTGACAACCTCAGTTTTGGAACCTTTTTTATGGATAGGCGTAATATAAGCACTTTTCCAGATATGAGGTAACTCGCAACAAGACAGAGATTTTTTAAATAGAAGGGAAATCGGTAAGGCAATACTTTCGCTAGTTCCAATAAGGAAAATCGATGTGATATTGTCTGGACCAGCAGACTTACATGGGTCCAGTTTAGATAGTAATATTCTTATATCAGTTTCAGTAAAGTGTACCCCGTTTATATCAGAGGTTTGATTTATATTAAATGAGTCATAGTCTGGCATGGAGTTATTAGTACTAGCTGACTGATCCAGAAAAGTTGACATAAAGTATTCCGAAAACGCGTTACATATTGAGTCGCCTGTAGTTAAAACTTTGTCTGAGTACTTTAAACAACTGGGAATGTTATTACAACTAGAGCGTGATTTGTAATAAGACCAGAAATATTTTGGATTGGTCGTGATAGAACTCTCAACAGATTCCGTATATTGTTTGTAACAGATAGCTTCTAAGCGTCTAGCCCTATCACGCAATACCTTAAATGAGTCTTCGTCCGATTTACGCTTATAAGTTTTGTATTTATTTAAAAACTTCAACTTTTCCTTTAAAACCTTACGTAGAGCATTACTGTACCATATCGGATATGAACTATTGCTAATAACTTTAGTAGGGATGTATTTATCACGCAGATTGTTTATAAAAGAATAGAAAAAATTTACAGAATCCTCCAATGTATATCTCCGAAATTCAGTTGACCAGTCAACTCTAGAGATCTCCTCATTAATGGAAGTATAGTCACCTTTATTATATAAGTATTTCTTCCTAGGTTTGGGTGGTAAATACGATAATTCTGAGAAGGTAGTGGTTATCAACAATGCCTTGTGATAAGGATCGATCGGTACTAATGGGTCCTCGACGTCAATCACAGTAACTGAATCGTTCGAGAAAACAAGATCCAGAATTCTACCAAAATTATTCAAAACTCCATTATACTGATAAAGGTCATGTGACTGCAAATCATCAATTAATAAGTATCCGTCGTTATTAGAGAGGTTAGACGGTAGATAAAAAGAATCACTTGTATGTAACCAATCGATACCACTGAGATTAAAATCACCTAATATAATGAATTTATCCTGAGGATTGCCTAAGATAATATCGGTCAACTTATTTAAGTAGTTTTGTAATTGCTGAGAGAAGGAAAAGCCTAAATTTTCTTTACAGAGGTATAATGCACAAACGTTAATTTTGGTTGCCGCATTACGATTCTGATTAAGTGACAAAGTTATCCACAGGTCTTCTGCCGATGAATGAAATAACTCACGTGATACTACAGAAATACCAGTCCGAACCGCGATTAATACGCCTCCTCCCCTAGTCTGACCAGTTTTACAGTAGTCACGGTCTCTTCTCCACACTGTATATCTATTGTCAAACAATTCTGAACTATGGATACTATCAAGAAGCCAGGTCTCTGTAAGAACTATCAAGTCGTAATTATTTAAACATACGTTTCGTAGAAAGCAAGTTGTCTTTGACCGAAGACCACGAACATTTTGATAGTAAATAGATAAATATTTATTTCCATGGGCCATTGATAAATAAGATATGTAGTAAATTGAATAGCAACACTATTGAATATCGATAGCCACAGCAAGTGAGTAATATAAAGCCAATAGTACCCTCTCTCTTGAAGAAATAAAAACAAATATTTTTATACACCAACGAAATCTTCAAAAGCACACAAAAGCAAACAAATAGTTCGTAAAAGCAATAATAAAAACTTAAAACAAGCATAGTAACTAATATGTGTTCATAAAAGCTATAATAAAAACTTAAAACAAGCATAATATCTAATATGTATGCACAATAATAACAAAATTGTCGGTAGTTGCCCGCACAATATACGAACATCCCAAGCGGACTTTAATCATGTCAGGGGCTATCAACTGATTTTGATGGCCCGCAAATTTAAAACTGTCAAATAAATACCCACGAATAAATGAAACAGCAAAATTTGACATACATATTGGTAACAAGAATGAGAAATGCAAAAATAAATTATGATAAAATATTAATAAAAATGAAATTAAATAATAACAGACTAAATTATTTTGTTTAAATCTTCGTCTTTGTTAATTATTATAACTTTTGAGGAATCATTTTTCCGTACATGTATCTTACAAAATTTTACCCACACATAGCTAAAGTTATATTCTTTTGCCCGTGATTTCGCCTTGTTCAACAACATTTTCATGTCAGCAGTAAGGTGGTCATTCACAAAAATTCGTTTGGAAACGTTCTTAAAACCGACGTCCGCAGCCGATAAGTTCTTAGTCGCTCTAGCCGATGCCACAAGATCTTCTTTAACATATCTGTTAGTAAAGCTCACTATTATAGATTTTTCTTTAGAATTTGATACTTGAATTCGATAGAGATAGTTTATTTGTGACTTGGGTATGTTAAAATTCACTGCATTTCCAATAGCTTCAACAATGGAGAACAAATTCTCATTTTGTTTTTGAGGAACTCCTTTTATTTCAATGTTGTTTAACCTTGAGCGTTGTTCGTTGGCAGTTGATTGCAATTTTAACATTGTCACATCATTTTGCAATACGGACACGGTCTCATTTAAATTTTCCAAGGATGATACTCTAGTCTCAATTGCTGAAATTTTGTTTGCGTATTCATCAATTTTACTGGATAAAAAATCACAACTGACCTTCAATTCGGTAATCTCAGATTTAATGGTTTTGACATCTTCGACTAAAGTTGGCAGACCAGCCAGATGACACTTGAGAGCTTGAATTTCCTTCATGATATTCTCCAGCGATGTAGATTCAGTTTTCGATGTAGTCGGTGTTGGCGATGAGCGGCCTTTACAAGACATGCACCTCCAGGTGGCTCTTCTATCCACTCCTAGTTTTCTCCAGCCAGATTCGGAAATTTGGGCACAAGAGAAATCGTATTGTTTCTTGCATAATCCACATTGGACGCCGTCGTTGAAACGAGATCCGCACGAGTCGCAGTCCATTTTTAGGGAATAGTGATAGCGGGCCGCGATTGAGAGTACCTGATTAACCGGGCAGCGAGCAAAGACAAGTACGTGCACTCGTAACGATCGCTTAGCGCGTAATGATTAGTTGCGCATTTTTAAAATTTAAAACCTAGATCATGTAACAAAAGTCTTAAATATTCCCTACCGCAGTGTAATACATTTTCTTCTCTAAGTACAGAGTTCAAAGATTTGAGAGTTGGTATTTTTTTAAATGGTGTAGGATTGAGTGACTTTTCTTCTTACCACGCCTTTTGCAAAGTCATCTACTTGCACTCTTTTTCTGCGAATCTGTTTTACTTTTTTCGGTGATTTAAATCGTTCGTTGTCTTTTAATAATTTTCCTTGCTGTACAATTCTAGATACAGACTTTTCCGATAGTCCAGTAACTTTTGCTACGGTTTTGTTTAAGGACATATTATCTTCTTGATATTCAGCAGTATTAGGATCAAGTTTCTTTTTTCTAAAATATTCATATACATTAATTAAAAGCCATTTGCTTGCACTGACTACTAATTTTATGTCCGAAGATATTTCGACTCATCTTGAGAATGTAATCTCTTGTATATCTCGAATAAAGCGTCGGCAACAGACGTCACATGCGATCGCTAGCCGTGTAGCGACCGAACTGAGTTTTGACAAAAATTCGCCCGCCGCCCGCACCCTTCTGCATTCCCGCTCTCGTCCTCCCCCTTGCGTCGCTGCACCCCGCAGGCGAGGACTCAATTAAATGGTTTAGCTATACAGACTAAGTATAGGTATATATATAGCATCTGGTATTTAGCGATTCTGGTATTAAGTTTCGGCGCCAATTGAACGATATGGCAATGGATCAAGAAAAATGGAAGTTGCTACACCGACAAGTGGATGGATAAATACAGTGACAAATGTATTTTAATACATAACCAATGTATTAATATACTACACATATGTATAATATGATGACGATGACGACGAAGTATTCTTATAGAACATATTTATGTTCATGTAAATTAAAAAGCATATTACCAGGTGTACTCGGTCGGCTGGTGTCCACATCGTAATCAGCTATTGCTAATATCCTTTCATTACCAGCTAAATCAGTCTCAGCTTTGGTCTTCAAATGGACTGTAGATCCAGGACCTAGAAAACACGATTATGGTATTGTATATCTTCTACTTTACCCTAAAAATATCGTAAACATCTTCATAGTTTTAAAGTATATTTCTCTAGTTTATTAGGTCCCCTTGTATTGTAAGGTCCTGGGTTGGACAAAGTGCTATTGAGATTAATTGCTAGAGAAATTTCAGTTTTGTCTTCTAACAGAGGCATTTAAAAGCAGTATGGAGACAAGCACGATATTAGATGCATCCGGATTAAAAACATAATGGATGAAATTCAACTCCACTACCTGCATGACTTCACCTACCCTTTCAGTAATACCCAGGAGTGAATATGGCTTTAATTCATTATCCTATTGGTACAGTACTCTTTAATATTGACGTTTGAGGGACAACTAAGTATTCGTACTTACCAATATCATTAACAAGGAGCAGACCACTTTCTCCAGTGACTATGGCAGTAACCACAGCAGTTCTGTCAGTGCAGGCAGCTGCCAAGTCCAGGAGACTTCTGGCTCCGGCAGGAGTCAAAGTCACATTTAGCATGTCTCGCGCTTCGACTGCTATATAAGTGCACGTCTTGTCCACATAGCTCTCAATGTCTAAGCCTGAGTCGACGCTATCTTCTCGAACTGGATCCTAGAAAATTATTTTGAAAAAGAAATAAATAACTAAATTGCTATTAATTTAAATATTAAGATGTTGTTGTTTATACTGCAAAAATGTTATTTAAAGCACAAAATTCCACTTTTTATTTAACAAGGATGCAATTTTGAGATATATCTTATTTTTGATCTTACGATTATTTGAAACATGGCCTCATTTCACTAATCTTTAGCGTCGCAACAGGGTGATTGCTATTTCTATTAGTAGGTACTTACTGCTATCATAATCATTTATTAGCATGAACATGAGTTGTACATTCGATCAATAAACAAGAATCAGATGATCGATGTGCTTAGAATCGTATAAATAGAAATTTGTTGTGATCCTTACTTGCAGCGTAACAGTCTTATGTTCCGTCTCCTTCTTGCTCTTAGTTTCACCGTCCGTAAACGTCACCGCTTTTTCATTGTCCTCGTGATCACTGCATTCCATTTCAACCTCACTATGTTCTGGGGCTGAAGAATCTTCGTCGTTACTTACTTCTTCGGCACTTGAATCACTAACAAAAAATATTATAGTTGCTTTCGTTATGCATATAGTATTAGTATTACCAAAGATAGTAGAAGTGGGAAGTGAAAATGCTGTTAAATACATGTGGAATACTTACTCAATAATATGCAGCAATTTTTTATGATTATACCATAAACAAATTTAAAAAACTGTGTGTTTTAAAGCGTAAAGCCGTATGATATCAACCATTTTTTAAATATATATATACTGCAAGTAAGTATGCTGATTTTACAATTAAAAATATTTTCATGACCCAACATACTGCCAGGTTTACATTTGATTTAATTCAAGTTATAATGATATTACCTCAAGATCATGAAATGTCTTGGGGGATGGTTTATGTTCAGCAGTAGACGTCTTACGGCTAAAATAATGATAATAATAATATTCGACTTACTCCGTAAATAAATGCCCAATAGCCGTGGCTAGCTTATCCATCAATCCGCTTTCATTCTCTGAATCTGATTCGCCGTCATCCAGCAAACCCAAGAAGGACATATGTCCAGCGCTAAAGTCCACATTATAGTGTTTACTCTCTCTGCCATTAGGATTCTTAATGAAGGTCATTTCATTGTCCGTATCATACTCATCGGCGGAGGTTTCCGATTCGAAACCGTTTCTCTTCTTGGACTTTTTAGTTTGGTCTGATGCGATTGAGGAGTCAGCCTCAGTTTCGTATTGGTTTGAGGAGTCTAGCCGTGATGACATTGGGTAGGCTTTGCTCTGAAATTTTGATATAAAATGCCATGAGCGATCAAACAAGCAACCGATGGAGGACTTATAAAATACTCGTATAGCAATACAATTTAATAAATCACCCGCATATGTAAGTACATACATCTATGTCTACCATTTTCAGCATGGTAAATGATCTGGAATACATTACACACGGTTTAATGTCTTCCACATTTTGTTTCTTGTTTGCTAAACTGTGCTAACCAATTATCCTAAAGTAGGCTGCTAGCTTGTCTGCTACTCGATTGAAGTAATAAAATCTTAACAGAGAACAAAGTTATTGCCGTCTACTAGATACTGTTAGGCTCACTGTTACTACGGAATATCTCTTAAAACAAATAACTCTAATGCCGCTGAGTTTATTTCACGTTTTATAAAACAAGTTAACACGTTTGAAAGAAGAAAGAAAGAAAAGTGTTTATTGTGATTCACATTTGCGTGAATTGTTTCAAAATCTCTTGACTAATATTAGTTGGTACTGACCTGAAACAGAGTAGCAGTGATCTCCCAAGGTCTGTAAACGTTCTCGTTGTGAACTACAGGCTCTATCAGCGGTTCCCACGCATCCATCTTCTCATTGTAACACGACGCCACGATGCTCAAGAACGCTGTTCCGTGCAGTTGTTGGGACCAGTCGTGGAGAGCTAACTCTGTTTTCATCTGAATATCCAAACATAGTAAATATCCATAAAGGTACAAAAAGAAATTTAAGGGAGAGGAATAGCTTAATTTTAACAAACAATCATCATTCCATCAAGGATTGAGCTGCTGTCGCCGTGTCGTGTGTTGTGAGTTAGAAGCACACAAGGAAGTACTATTTGTGTTATTTTGTAATCCAGAAATAGTAATCCCATGTGGACTCGAGCCCACTTCTGAGTCTGTTGTTTGTGTCCGGGAAAAGTGCGTTTATAAAGTCTCCCGCGATATAGGGCTTGATCGCGAATGCAGGAGTCTTCTGCCTAAAATAAATATATCTAAGTTTTGTCACCTAACTGAAGGTAATGGCCTAAAGGTAATTACCCTCATAACAGGACATTCTTATTTGATAATAATCTTCAGCTTCTTAATACATCGTGCTCACCTTACACATTAGTACTGGAACCCTGACAGTGTGTTCCATTTCGAACATGAGTCGGATACATGGCACAGTCATGAGGAAGCTCTCGCTGGGCCTCACGCAAGGATACTTCGGTTGGGCATAAGTATCCTCAGAGTTTAGCACCACGTAAGGCGCTAGCTTCTTTGGAGACCAGAGGTCATCATCCTGTTTCTCAGCCTTGGGATTGTAAGTGGCGAAATTGAAGAGTTCTTTCTCGTCAGGGATTGTGAGTTCTGATGTTATTTCGTCCACTATATCTGTTGAAAGAATTATATTATAGATTAGCTATGTCAAATAAAGTTTAGACAGCATAAATTTTGTACAAAAATTATGAGAATGTTCTTGAAAATTAACTATCACTTTATCATTCTGTATCATCCTGTGTCCATCCAGACATCAGATAAGCAGCTGTAGGAGACTTTCTATATGTTATACAAAGGTAAAGTACTATTAATTTTAGTATCTTTTCGGTTTGGTATAGTGTAATTGTCCTAACTGTTCAAATTTTATTTTATCAAGATATGCCTACTTCATGTGTTATCCTGACGTTTACTAAATATTTTACTTACCCATAACAGTATGAACAGTAGTGGCTGCAATATGCACTTCGATCTCTGACACCGAAAGCTTCACCCTAATGCCCTCTTCAATGTTCTTGAATGCTTTAGAAAATTCCACATCACAAGGCTTTAAGACAATTTGTGGAGGCAGATTTTTCAACTTCGACTGAAGTTTCGACATGACCTGCAATCCTGCAAGCGAGACTACCAAAGACTCGCTGTTTGAGTGGCAGGAATAATCAATGAGCAGTTCTGTTCGCAAGAGTAGGGCGTGACCTTCGGTCTTCGTGAGGTCTGTGAAGAACATGATCTCTGGTTGTCGGAATTGCACTGATATCGATAGGCCAGGTTGATCTTCTGATACAGAATTTGCTAAAAACAAAGAAAAATATAAATTGATATTCTGTAAAAAAAATTAAGAATTTACTTGTTTATTTTATATTGCCCCTAGGCAAAGATATTGTATATGTACGTAATAAGTTAGTGATGGCAAATATTAATGAATCCTTTGGGAATGCATACCGAGATTAAAAGTATCCTATATACCGATGGTTTAGGTGTGATTACATAACAAACATGCAAACTTCTTAACAAACGTTCACTTTATAATGTTAGTAGGGATTTGTTGCGACGATAGCTCGTGGTGAATAATAAGCAGTGGACTGTAAACACGATATATATATTAATACATGAAGCAAAAACTTTGTACCCCTTTTTACAAAAATTGTGCGGACGGAGGAGTATGAAATTTGGCACAGCTAAAGTTTATATGGAGAAGGAGTGGCGAATCCTAGTATTTTTATAAAATATATGCATTAGAAATACATTAAATTAATAAAAAAACACTACACGCACACAACCATGCATTTGACACACGTAGTCGAATCGCGTTCGTAGTATTTCGGCATGGTTCGGTTGATGTCGTACAATTCTTCGTAAAGTCTATGGTTACATACCTTAAATACCTATTGCAATTTCGCCGTATATATAATAACGATCAAACTTAAAATTTAAATCAATCATTGTTGAATTTCGACCACTTGGCGACTGCTAGTATATTATTATAACCATAGAAATATAAAAAAGAGTTGTTGTTGTTTGTTTGTTTATTATATCTATGATTATAACTCAATATGAAATCACCTTAGAGGAGTCGTCGACTACACCCGCGCTCGCGCTTCCCAATATATTGAGACTTCATATTGAGTTATAAATATCCACTGCTTATTATTTCAGCACGAGATATCGTCGCAACATATGACTAGGCTCTTAGACGCGCCAAACTACGAGCTTTCTTTTATATGTTACACGGTTGAAATATATACAGTCCACGCTATTTTATTTAACGTCCTTTTAGGCCTCAACAGGATTATATGATTTATAACTTATAAATACTACTACACGTTCGTATTACAACTTAATGAATTTCACGCACAAAGTAAAAAATATACTTCCGCTTTCATTATATTAGTCTCGAAGATGGAACACAACCACTTGGCAAACACTAAGAATATCGACAAGTACGTGTCGTGTCGCAAATATACTCACTAGGTACTTGCGGGTCACTGTGCTTATTTTGGATGATATATTTTGCTTAAGAAATAGATAAATACTGTTTGCAGTATAAACAATCTTTTAGTGCAAACAGGATCAAAACTGGTTGCATAATAAGGTAGTCATTAATCTTTCTATCTTTCTTATAACCCACCCGGATACCAGACATTGCAGGTCAGTCGCCCTCTCTGCTCGATCTGCTGCTGACGAGTAACCCGAACCGGTACAGTGTGTCGATTCGTGCTCCTCTGGGCACCTCAGACCACTGTCTGGTTTGTGCCACAGCTGTTTTTGTTACGCCCCCACGACCCGAGGAGGCAAGACGACGACTGTGGCACTACTCGTCAGCAGACTGGGATGGAATGCGGGAGTACTTCGCTTCCATCCCTTGGGCTCAACGCTGCTTTGAGAACAGGGATCCATCAGAGAGCGCTACTGCTGTCGCTGGTGAAATCATCTTGGGTATGGAATATTATATTCCATACAGTGATGTCACGAGCGGCGGCAGGAAAAGGCCCTGGTTCGGTTGAATGCGCTGATGCTGTTGAACGTAAACAGACAGCGTACCGCGCTTGGACCAGGGCTCGCACTCTCCAAGACCTTAACGTGGATCACCTGAAGGCAGCGTTCAACCAAGCCACAAAGGTCTGCAAGAGGGCATACTTAAGAGCGGATGCCCAGTGCGTCGCACGGTTCGGCCAGGAACTCATGGCGCATCCTACGGGCAGTCGTAGCTATTGGCGCCTGGCCAAAGCCGTGCAGTCCAACTTCTGCCAGACCTTGCTGCCCCCTCTGAGATATCCGAATGGATCACTGGCTCATCGGCCGCAGGAGAAAGCAGATCTGCTTGCAAATCTCTTTGCGGCCAACTCCCGAATCGATGACTGCGGTTCGCAGCCGCCTAACATTGCCAACTGCGGCTACACCATGCCTGATATATGTATCAGGCAACGAACCGTTCGTGCGATACTGCAGTCTCTCGATGTTCGGAAAGCCAGTGGACCTGACGGCATCCCAGCTGTGGTCCTTAAAAAATGTGCAGCGGAGTTGTCTCCCACGCTTACGCGCCTATACCGGACGTCTTACGCCGCAGGCATTGTGCCTGAGGCTTGGAAGGAGGCGAACGTTCAACCGATTCCCAAAAAGGGGGACCGTTCCGAGCCAAGCAACTATCGACCCATAGCTATCACCTCGGTGCTCTCCAAGGTGTTTGAGCGGATTATAAACACCCAAATTGTCCGCTACCTGGAGGATCAATCGTTGATCAATGATCGCCAATACGGCTTTCGCTCTAAACGATCAACGGGTGATCTTCTAGCGTTCGTCACGCACCTCTGGGGTGAGGCTATGGACAAGCACGGCGAGTCTTTGGCTATCAGCCTTGACATAGCCAAAGCTTTCGACAGAGTCTGGTACCGGTCTCTTCTTTCCAAGCTTCCGGCCTATGGCTTGCCCCCTCAACTGTGCACCTGGATTGCAAGTTTCCTGCAGAAGCGTCGTATTCGGGTCCTTTGCGACGGTCGCGCTTCCAAATTTATGCAGGTCAATGCAGGAGTGCCTCAGGGGTCTGTCTTATCCCCTACGCTCTTTCTTCTGCATATCAATGATATGTTGAATCTCGGCAACTTACATTGTTATGCGGATGACAGTACCGTGCATGAGCGATATCTCGGACATCCTGGGGCTAAACAGGCTGAGGTTGAGGGGAAAAGGCAGAATCTTGTCGTTGAACTTGACCAGACCTTGGACCGCATCTATGAATGGGGTGCCAAGAATTTGGTCGAGTTCAACGCCAAGAAGACCCAGGCATGCGCGTTCTCAACAAAAAAGTCTCCGTTCCTTCCCCTCCCTTCTCTGAAGAACACTCCACTGGTGATACGTGACAGCCTCTCCATCTTAGGTATGGATCTTTGCCGCCCCCTTAATCAGAAAACCTATATCGAGAGCGTCATTAAGCAAGCTTCGCGAAAACTCGGAGTTCTGAACAGGGTGAGGCGGTTCTTCGCGCCTGGGCAACTGTGCCTATTGTATAAGGCACAAGTGCGCCCTTGCGTGGAGTACTGTTCTCATCTTTGGGATGGCTCCGCGCAGTACTTGCTGGACGCTTTCGACCGGTTACAGCGGCGGGCTGTCCGTATCATCGGAGATCCAGATGTCACGAGTTCACTGGAACCTCTGCTACTCCGTAGGGACATTGCCTCATTGGCATGTTCCTACAGAATATACCACGGGGAGTGCTCTGAAGAGTTATTCCACCTTATTCTGCCATCCCCTTTCCTATCCAGAACAACGCGTGCTGGGCTGAGATGCCATCCTTACACGGTAGAGTCGATTAGAGCGCGTACCAAAAAGTTTGGGTCCTCACACCTCTGCCGAACGATCAAGGCATGGAATTCTCTGCCAAGGCACTTGTTTCCTTCTTCCTTCAATCCTGGGTCCCTTAAGCGGGGCGTGAAAAAGCATCTTCTTAGGCCGTCAAAGTAGAGACCTCAACATCGTCTCGGCTACTGTGGGGGCGGTGTGGAGGCCACTGCTCTTAGATCACACGACTGCTTACCATCAGGTGGAGTGTGGTCAATTGACGATCAAAATAAAAAAAAAATAAAAAAAATAAGATAAAGTGGGGCTGTAGTGAGGATATGTCGCTATCTCCCTCGTACAGCTGCATTTAAATACCGGTTACGTAACAGTTTGTATCGTGTATCCTTTTTCTGTCATTTCACATTTACTCCTCCTACCAGATTTTAACATAATATGTATTATTTAAATTAGAGTAGATTTAAAAATTTCTTGGAATTTTGATTTGGTTATTCGTGCGTCAGATACCTTTTATCTGAGGAATACGTTTGACGTTTTGACACCTTTTGTCGTATTTATTCCTGATATAAACGTTATCTGATGACTGAAAATTTAACCCCTAATAATAAAAAATTGTGAACCAACTACTCTTTTAACTAAGATGATCCAAATAATATCTACAATAATTACCTGCAGAATAATATCCGCTGGTAGAGTCACTTGAGCTTGGCAGCCTTGCTGCTCTGTTGTTGTTGCCAGGTTTAGACGGATGCACGTCACCTACGTAGCCATGGTTCACCACACCACCTTCCATTGTCTTTTCACCTACAAGACAAAGATATATAACCTTACAGAAAACCAAGTTATCAAGGTAGCAACGATAGCCTAGTGGGAGACCGTGGGCTGCCACGCAGAGGTCTCGAGTTCGGTCCCAAGACTCGCATCTCTGACCTTTCGAAGTTATGTGTGTATTAAAAACAGTTAATTTTCGCATGCTTTAACGGTGAAGGAAAGGAGGCTGGCCCAATCACATCCTTCCCCTTCCGGCTCCTTCTCCTTCCCACTTCCTTTCTTAAAGGGTCGGCAACGTGCAAGTGATGCCTCTGGTGTTGCAGGCGTCCATAGGCTACGGTGACCACTTACCTGGGCCAGCGTGGTATATTACAGCCTAACCCTTCTCACAGTGAGAAGAGGCCCGTGCCTATCAGTGGGACAGTTTAATACAGGGCTGATATTAAGTTAACAGTTCTACCAGCGACAATTCCAGACACCGTACTACTGAGAGTTTCTCACGAGTGATACGACTCGAGTCTAATTTGACCACTACGCGACTCGATTCTAATTTTACTCGAGTGAGTCGAGTAAAATTAGAATCGAGTCGCGTCACTAAGGAAAACCCAACGACACATTATTCGATCGCTTCATATAGCATAAAAGTAACCTTACGTCACGCGACCAATCAAACAGTTATATACAGAAGTATATCCTCACCCGGCATAGCATCCAGAAGCGTCCTGGCCAGTTGCAGCAGGAATGGCAGAGCCAGGTTGACCCTGGTTCTGTCAACCCTTACATCAGCATGCCGCGCCCTGGCTCCAGTGACTTTGAGGCTCGCATCAATAAGAGGTGGGCGACGGACTGAGATACATGCGTCCTGGGCACCGATAGTACCGCCTTGGGACTGGAAAATCCTGGAAAATATAAACACACCGTCACAGTCTCATATCTCTGATACAAAACAATTATTTAAAGATAATATAAGATATCTTCTTCTTCAAAGTAGAAAGGGGTTGCTGGGTCTACAGAGCAAGCGACAATGCTCTCTGCCATGTCTTTCAGCAGACGCGACAGTTCTATTCATTGCCAGCAATGATTATTTTTATGTATTATGTAACTATTAATAAGGTATCTTAAAATGAGGAAACTATGTGTAAATATTTCAGGATTACCTAGCTGCGACTATAGTGAAACTGCTTAAGGATTTAGTGCGACAGGTCAGCGCTGATTTAGCATGGCGAGATTTCTGCTCAATAGAACCATCCGGAAATGAACACTCCTAGAAACTTACCTCTTAATTACTATGGTAGGGTCTGGCCTGATATCTTCTACCAGCAGACTCTGCAAGCTAGCCTTCAGCTCCAAACTACCATCAGAGCTGTACTCTAGCTGCAACGTAGTCTCTCCAGCTGTGAGTTTTGCGAGTCCATGATTTAAGTCTCTTACAGGAGAGCTTAGGACTTCGTCCATGTCAGAGAAGAGTTTCAGTTCGAGTCCGTCGAGGATGAATCTGTAAGAAAATTAATTTGTTTTAGTTGTAGATATTCAAACTTAAATTTTACGACGTACATTATTTATTGATGCTCAAAATAACATTTCAATGATGTTCGAATAAAAACACACAACGCAATAATTTCTTTACATGGCCATGGACTCAGGGACATATTTATAAGTAGTGTTTTCAATACAATTGAAGATAATTTGAGAGCATATTTACGCATTGATTACATGAAATAGCAGTATTCCTACTGTCGTGTTTCGTTCGGTGAGTGAGAGTGCCGGAGGCCCAATCACCCTCTTTCCCCCTTCCCACTCCTTCTCCTTCCCACTTCCTTTCCTAAAGGGTCGGCAACGCGCAAGTGATGCCTCTGGTGTTGCAGGTGTCTATAAGCTACGGTGACTACTTACCATCAGGTGAGCCGTATGCTTGTTTGCCAACTTAGTAGTATAAAAAAAAAATTATGTGAAAAGAAGCCAAAATTATATAGCCATGTATAACATTTTTGCTTATAAGATATTTAAAAAGCGTTTGTACCTTCTAATTTATGGATGATATATCACAGTAACTGTAGAGAGGGGACAAGTTATAATATGCGCTGTGAATGAGACATAAGATAATGTTACAAATGTCTTTATTCACTCACCTAACTATAGCTTCTTTTCTTATAGGCTCTCCTTGAGCGAAGAAAGCTTGAAGTTTTTTGACTGAAGAGTCTGATGGTGCAATTTCCACTGGCGAACTTGGAACTATACTTCCTGCAAAAATAAGAAATATTTTGAACTAGCTTTTGTCCGCAGCTTCGCTCGCGTTAACTTAGAATTTGACAATCAATTCGGGTTGTACTCTGCTTGTAATAATATAATTCAATCATGATTCGAAGGACACGTGGTGCCATCTATTATCATAAGAACGTTATTATTGTTTTCCTCGGGAACAGTAATTTATTTCGGGATGGAAAGTAGCCTATGTCCGTTTCTGTACACCTGACAACGTATATGCAAAATTTCAGGATGATCGGTTCAGTCATTTAGGTGTGAAAAGGTAACAAACAAACTTATTTTCGCTTTTATAATATTAGTTAGAAAGTTAGGATTAGGATTATTAAGCAGATTCTTAGTAGAACGTTCCACTTTTTTAAGGACAACTCCCACACTAGGACATCCTGTGTCGCCGGAATCAACAAACATTCAACAAACGGGCACAGAGCACACTCAGACTCGGAACAATTATTTATGGACCACACAAATTTTTTGTTCCATGTGGGGATCGAACCCACAACACTCGGCGCAGTGGCAATGGCGAGGCGATCCCTCAGATCACTCCGCCATTCGTGTAGTCTGTATTCAGTCCACAGACTTGTAGATAATAGAGTGACTGCTTGTCAGATGCAGAATTAATAATTCTCCTTACTCCATTAGGATCGTCACAAAAGTTTTGATGTTCGCGCAATATATAACTAGATATCCCACCAGACGTTGTCCTGCAAACATGAAAAACAAAAAGAACCACACCTAAACCATTCTCGAATCCACTATTTAATCCTTCTGTGCGTGTGTTTGTAATTAATCTCCCCCTAAACGGCTGTTCAACACACAAAAATCATCAAAATCGGTCAAACCGTTTAGGAGGAGTTTAATTACAAACACACGCACCGAAGATTTATATATATAAAGATTAGCAAATAATCGTTTTGCCATTGGTATAGTAACAGTTATAAAATAAATTTCTTGATACAGTAAACAGTAAACTTTATTTTTCGGACGTTTTTGTGTACTGCTAAGTGCTAAGTCACACTTGACTTTCGACAGTATAGTGGCACAACACCGTACTCATTTTCGGATAAACTGAAAAATATTGTGATGCACTAATAACTTCTCTGAGTTCGAGTAATTCTTTTATCCGTTGACACAAAAAACACCCAGTTTCAAACAAATATGCATCACACAAAATTACTGGACTCGACGCACTGAAATTTCATACCGACAACCAGACAATTTACAAACACGCCTATCAAGAATACCTACCGATATAATGTCCCTCGCTTAAGTTATCTGTCCACACAGCCAGCATGGTAGCCAGGTCCTTCTGCCCAACATTGAGCAGCACAGTGTCTACGGCCACGTCAGCCTCGCAGGCCAGCAGTTCCCGGTAAGCGCTGATAGTGACCAGCTGTTGGTAGCACACAGCGCGCTTCATGTCGCAACGGACTGATACTGGTTCCAATATTGGCTCCTGGAATAAGAATATTAATGTCAATTATTTGGCCAACGTATGCTATGGGACTTAAAAGATGAATTGTGTTTCTAAGCTACTAAGGACTAATTTAGAATGGCAGAGCCAGTCAGCAATTATTTGGTGGCGAAACGAATGAGCTGTCTCGCTCATGTAAGTAGCACGTTCCTAAATAAAACTGACGTAAGAGATTTAATAACACTGTTACAGCGTTTGTCTGATACGAGATCCAAAGGCTAACATATTAAACTGTCCCGTTCGTTTTCTTTTATCCCAGTTTTTATCCCTGTTCTCCTTGGTTGGCATCACGCGAGCTCTTTTTCTAGTCGTCCGACGTGGTGGACTCTATATGATACTAAACTTTGCCCGCGACTTCGTTCGCGACTATTTAGATTTTGTCAATAAATTTCTATCTCTCGCATGTTCTTTTCTGTATCCCTGACAACGTTTACGCGAAATTGAAAGATGATCGGTCGAGTAAATAAGGCGTTAAAGCGTAACAAACCAACAAACTTACATTCGCATTCATAATGCAAAGTTATGATGATATACCTGCACTTCCAAAGTACCAGCGAGGGTCATCACAGCTCTAGAGAAGGTGATGTTGACGAGTTTGATCAGGATGTTGTCTATGATCGGGGTCTGTAAAGGGCTAGTTGGTTCTTGATTCGTGGTCAGTTGTTTGAAGAAGTTCTCAATAAGAAGATCGCCTGAAAAAGAAAAGGTATTGGTTCGAGTTTTGGAAAATGAAATACAAATTTAGTTTCTGAACGAACCCGATAAATAATTTAATCATAATTAACTATTTAAATAAAAAAAACTTACAAATGAATAACTTACCCATGTTAAGAACTAGAAGGTTTGGCGACGACGGTTTTTGAGGCAGCAACAATACTGGCGCGTGAATCTGTAAACAAAATTTGATCATAATAATATTATTTTATATGATTATTTCTAAACTAAATAGAAACCGATATATAAATGCAATTATCGCTATTCAATTCCCGCGTTCCGCTAGCTTCTGCATTGTTACAGAAACACTCTTCTTCTTCTTCTTTTCGTGTGGTTAGTTGCCAACCTGTTGTCAAGAGTTGTTCAAGCCGCCCGTAGGCCTCTGACATGGCTTAACGACTGCTGTCAATTTGACAACAACTGGGACCGACTTTTTACGTGCCCTCCGAAGCACGGAGACGCTCAGATGAAATACCAGTAAGCGGTTACCCATCTATAGACTGACCGCACCCAACGTTGCTTAACCTCGCTAATCGTTTACCGATCAGTGAGTGCAACTGGCTATGAGCGCCAAACACTTGACAGTCAGTACAGAGTGAACAGCAGTCACGTCTATCATCAAAAGCAATTACAATAATTTATTAGTCAGATTACCTGATTAGATTCGTACCAGACCAGGATTTTAGCCATAAATGGGTTTAAGATTAAATAGTCTATATCCTTTAGGTGTTTATAGCTGGTGTTCAAATTCCATTTACCTCAATAACCAGGTTCAGTCGTGTGCTCCAACTCTTGATCCCTTGTGCTTGCCTTTCTGCAGCGCGTTCGGCTGCTAACGCGGCTTCTGTAGCTACCGAACTTGGAATCAGGGGCTCCAAGAATTGCTGCGAATAAAATATGGGTAGTAGAATAAATGAAATGCGAATGCGATTAACGAAGAGATCATAGACTTTTATTGGAATGCACTTTATGTTTATCTGTTTGAATAACTATAAGAAAAAATATCGAATGATTAATGTATAACTTGAGTATGGACGCAAATTGGATTTGTTTAAGAAAATACTACAATTTACGAATATACTGCAGATTAATTATAAACATGCAAAAATATTCGTATTCATTGGACTGCTATCAGATCGAAAAACTTATTCTCAAATATATTAAGAAATAGTGAGTGTCCATGGCCTTTCAAAGAGCGATTTAGCCGAAATCACATTGGCGTAAAAGTTACAGTAAGTGACTAAAGATGGCGCTGTAATCAATGTCACATTACCCCATACACCTTGTACTAAATTACTGTGTACCTGCAAGTGATGCATGACACAGCAGAACAGCACAACATGCAGCCTCCCGACGTACACGCGCAGCTCTCCGTGCGCCTTCATGGAGCGCGTGTCGCTCGCGCCCGCGCCGTACACGCGCGCCGCCGCGCGCACGTACTTGATCTCCAGCACTTTGTCCTCGTCGGGCCACACAAGCTGGAAATAGAATAAGTGCCCGTTTATCATCTACATAAGTCACCTTTCAAGAGATGAAAAAATATAAAATACCAGAATTTGTCGTTCTTTGCTAATAATCGAATGAGCGATAAATTGAATGCACAAATGACGTAGTAGTTTATGTGATGTTACCACATTGCCTGCACACACCACATTGCCAAAATTTATGAGATCTATAAATAGTCGTTCCGAGTCTGGGAGTTCTTAATAGCTGTTGTTGAAATGGATGTGAAGTCGATGTTATACATATGTCGTATGGGAATCGGACTTGCACCACTTACCGCAATGGCAGTTGCAAGGGGATCACATAAACCATTAAGGATACAGATAGTCATCTGTAATGTCATTATGTGTAAAGCCAACAACCTAAGCCAAGAGTAACCTAATGAAAGGCTCCGGCTTCAACACAAGAAGCTAAGATAGAAACCAAATTGTGTACCTTAGGGTAGAGAGTAGCGTCCGACAGATCATCTAGGTGTAACGAACTGAGGTACAGCTTGAAGATCATGCGGTCGTTGGCCCGGAACACGCAGTCGCTCTCCAGGGACGACAGTCGCATCTCCAGCACTGAGCACTCCAAGTGACACAGCTTTATTGACACTGATGATGCCCTGGATAATAATAATAATAATAATAATCCATTTATTTGCATTGAATATAGGTACATACATTAGATGTTACATACAATAACATCATGAAGCGAATTGTATAATTTGCTTATGACAAAAAAATAATAGGACTCTGTCTTCTTCTTTCAGTGGTTAAATACTGTGTAATATGGCTCATAATTAAAACAATTATTGAAACTCTTGTCTTTGCGTGGCCTTTTAAGACGATAAGTGTCGCCGGGGTCGGCAGCTCCCTTCAAAGACTAGATTTTCTGTAGTGTCTTGTTATTTAAAGTATCAAGTATCAAAAATCTCACACTCACTTAAGTGATTCTTTCACTGCTAAGAATCGTGGGCGCAAACCGACTTTTTTAAAAGTTAAACTTGGAAACTTTCGCTTCAAATACAACAAGACGATTTTTACTTTTATAACCAATTCCATTACCTTAAAAAAAATACAGTACCTCTAGAACGCATTTTTGCGTACACACAACACGCATTAATTTTAGAAACACCCCTGTGTTTACCCGACAATCATGAGGTCAAGTGTATCTAATAAGTAATAACCCTTCAACTACATATTCCGCATAAGAGATAATGTATTATAGATAAATATTGTTTACCTGACTGAATAACTGAACTTTGTAGCACCAGGCGGCACGGGCGGGTCTGCTTCTGGTTGCATCATGTAGTCCCACAGAGACCTGGTCTTTGGCAGCACCACACTCTTCAAGTTGATAGCGTGGCGATTTTGTATCCTGAAAATATAGCAGAAAACGGAACTTTTAACCTTCTTATCGCAATACTGCTGGATAATACCTATGTTTCTCTCTGGCCAAATGACTAGTGATACCTATCAAAATGCCGACAATTAGGTATTTTTAATACAGAAAAGTTAACATTCATTAAAAAAATGCGCGTTTGTTACTGTCACAAACGAATATTTCGTTAATATTTAAATTCCGAATTAAATTCCAATACTGATTTTTTCATCGATATAATGTGTGTCATTTGAATAACAATCTTTCTGTAAATAATTAATTACTATTGTCTTATACAGGAAAGAAAAGATTTATCAGCATGCATATTATAGAAAATCGCAATGTATTCCTAATCAACTAACGAATATTATGCTCATCTTTAACATCAAACCCATTCCTGGTTATTCAAATATAACCGAAGTATTCGAATTTCAATAACACATCAGGAGTTTATAAAGTCCAAAATATATTCACATTCTAAGTTCGTGTAACAAAACAAGTACTTAAGCTCACTATTATCTCTTCGTCAACGCTAAGAGATCCAATTCAGTATACAAAAAAATCATAAACCTATTGAGTGACAGCGGCACACGGACAGCCAGATGCAATAGGTTTTTAATTGTGTCTAGCATTCCCACAATTGACAAATTTAGTAACAATAATACGTGTTTTGCTATTTAGTCTTTCTTCTCTTATCATTTGCAGTCAAAGTCGTCAGCTTATACTCAAAAGCTGGTACTACTTTTGTAGCCATTTGCTTTCTGAGGTTGTCGTTCGTAAAGCTTGAGCTTACCTGAAATTAGCTCGAGCTTACTAAGACTCTCATTTTTATAAAAAAGTTGTCAACCCTGTGGAACACACGTGATAAAGATATTTTATGTCTTCAAATTGTATGTGATGGCCCTTTGTCACTAATATTATCATTGATCGATTGATGGCGGTAGCTTAATGATTGTATCATTGAGCTGTGCTGGTCGAACCATCAAAAACTACCCATAATACTTGTATTAAGGGCTCTTGAGCCCTTCTTAGCCAGTGGCGCTACCACCAATACTAAGAATCTGCAAACCCACATATCTTGTAATCTTAAAAAAGCTGTTAGACTATTCAAGACAATTCCAAGTACCTGACGAACCTTAGAACTATACCTAAAGCTCGCTGGAAAAAGCAATAATTAAAATAAACGTACTTAACAATATCATTATTTTCAAATAAATTTTATTTCATAACAGTAATAAGCATGAATGCCCTGATGCTCTCAAATGCTGTTCTTCTCAGAAGATCATGAGTAACGGCTGGGGTCTGAAGAAATCCAAAAGGGATGGCTCAGGCCTATCAAGACATAGTCCCTATCGTGATAGACCAGTGCCACTCCTTCCGTCAGCATTACGTGGTTCTTCCGTAATATTCTTCTTAGATGATGAACTGATGCGGTCTAAAGAATTGGCACTATGGTGATATAATAGCATATTATGACAGATCGATAGCGGTTGCTTTAAAACTCTTCTTAATTGATGAGGATGTTCATTTAAGCGACATAATATCTATAAATGATATACAGGGAAAGAACAACATGATACTAAAATGACTGATATATGACAAAATAAACATGTTGATGACGTTGAAGACAGGCGAACTCGTAGACGAGTAAACCATCAATGGGATCCACATGACGCATTTGTTATACGAAAGAAACAAATGCGTCATGTGGACCCCGATGAAGATAACATTGGATGATCTTGAAACTCCTCCACTAAGCTCTGGCGGTGAAGATGCTGATAAAAAGGATAACTATGAGTATTGGATCCTACCAAGTCACAAATATACATAGAGATTCTGTATAACGCTAGTTACCTTACTTTGCACTCAAATAAAAATGTTTTAATCTCATTAAAACTACAGATGTACTACACATGTCTGCAGTGCTATCGTGACTTGCTAGAATAATAATAGGTATATGTACATACATAAAATATTACGATAAACGATATTAGAACAACTCATGTACATTGGCACATATAACAGTGGAGCTTAATATATATATATTAATAGCGATTTAAGCATTTAATAAATATAAAATGAAATTCGGTCAAATTGAGGTATTAAATATCTACCTAGAAAATGATTGCATATTGCAAAACACATTTAGGATCTATATGAAGATTTAATAACTGGTAACCAATAAAGGAAATTTATTAGAAACTAGCTGTTACCTGCGACTTCGTCCGCGTAGATTTTAACTAAAAAGTATTTGTCTCCGCGTAACCCTATTTTTTTTCTAAAATCAATGTAGCCTATGTTACTGCTTATAACATCAGCTATCTGCAAGTGAAAGTCACGTTAAAATCGGTTCAGCCGTTTCGGAGATTACCCGGAATAGACAGACAAACAGACAGACAAAAATTTTAAAAATAGATCTTTTCATATAGGTACGTTATATACTTTCATATGCATTAGATAAAAACCTGTTATTTTGACATTACAAACAGACACTTCAATTTTATTTATTTGTATAGATTGATAAATTATATTAGTTGGAATACACCATAAAGGAAAATGGAACTACAGCTATCGATTAATTCGATAAACAATCACTATACTTAATCAATAGTATAGTTTTGGATGTCATCATCAGAGGAAGCACATGATGACGACAGCAAAACAAACAATCGGGTGACGCTGTTATTGACAATAAAAAAGGATCTTAGATAGATGTTATATAATATTTCTAACTAATAACAGAAAGAACAGAAATATTTTACTACAATGATAACACAACAATTTGCATTACAATATATAATACCATTGATACAATAAATGGTAACCTTCTAAGGTTTGACGGAACATACATATTAAAAGTACTATGATCCATAATTATATTTTGTTACTTAAAGATTAAGGTGACGTTGATGGAACCGGATACATATACAATCGTCGACCGAAGTACCTTCAAACGGTACAATATGACACTTTTGTTATAGATCGCAATGACAAATGTGCTATATAGCACCATCTGTAAGTACCTGATGATTCTTGAGCTCTTACACTAAAGCTTGTTTACAATGATGATGAAATTGGTTTGGTGTAAACTGAAGTACCTTCAAACGGCGTGAAAATGATCGATGACAAAGAGCCGTACCACGCCGTTTAGAAGTATTTGATATCCTTAAAGCGAGAAGCTGTGGAGTGGTGATAAATGTGATGAAAAGTTAGCAAGATGTATTTGCGTAGCACAAGCATAGCTAAACTTATGAATTTTGATAAACACAAATTTAAACCTAAATACAACATTATGAATACTTACATACTTAACACAGAATTACAAGAAAATATAGGCGATATCGAAAATATGAATGTCACATCAAAAGTAACGAGTTTGCTACAAAATCTTGGCGACGTCAATGTTCGATGATCTTGTAACTAGTAGGTAAAGAGCGACTTACTTTTCACAAATATACTGGAGGTACTTGATGAGGGTCCGCAGTGCGAGGGCGTGAAGCAGCAGGGACAGATGGCCGAGGTCCGCGACCAGAGCCTGCTCCACGCTGTGAAAGTGGGACCGAAACTCTGGACAATCAGCACGCACCTGGTAACAAGAACAATTTTTTGAAAGTTGAAATAAACGACAGATTGTCCCTCACCTATCAAGTAGACGGTGGCAATACAAATGTAGATTGGCTATTTAATAGTTAGTTGTCGTTAGGAACATACATACAGAGTTTTCCTAGTACGGTTAAACAGTGCAGTACTGTCCTGGAAAATGTTGACTTATCCATTCATGACGCCTATGTATACCGGAAAGGGTAGTTAAAATTAAAAAATTAAAATTCATTTATTTTAGGTTCATAACCCATATTATCAAAGTTGTATAATAACTACATCCACATTTCGGTACCTAAGTTATACAGAGTATTTTATAATTGAATAAACACAGATTAATAATCCTCAGTGACTCAATTTCAAGAAACGCGAAGCTTTTGCTTTTATTTTCTATCATAACATTTTGACTGTATCAATAAATTCTTCTACAATTTAAACTAGATATAGATCGATATCTTGCTTTTGAAACAACTTAGTCCAAATAAGTATTTAGGTATAGGTACCTAATTAAGGTAGGCCTTAATATACCAGATACTACAAAAGTATTCTGGAATTCCTCACCTTTCTATATAACAAGTTGAATAGTTCACCAGAACTAGTGATCAGCTCCAGATACTGTCCAGTGTTGCTGTGATGTTGTTTATCCGTCAGTAACACCTGGCTGACGGATAGCTGAACTGCTGGACCGTACTCCATGAGAGCTACGTCCAGACACACCTTCGTGATGCTCAACATGATGTAGGGCTTCTCAGTTTGCTCAGTAGAGCGGGCGAGGTTGATTACAATTTCACCTGAAAATATTATGCTTAGGTTCAAAGTATATATATATTCCCGTTTAATTAATTTTACTATTTAATAATAATAAGACTTACTTTACCTATGTAGGGAATATTTCGGTAAAAATAAAGCGTACATTTTATTTTTGGTAGAGTAAGCGCCACGGCGCATATGTTTCTCGAGAGTGTTACTTGCCTGTTTTATATTTATATCAAAGAATCTACGGTCACTGCTAGTCACCAGGTTTACCATATGCGCGACTGGTGACAAGCTTTGGATATCCTACATGCTTTAACAACCCAAGATTGTTTGAAGCTGTAGAACCATGTTTTTGAGTAAACGAACATATAACTTACCCACTATAAATCTCAGCAACGTATTAATATTGTTGCTAGGTGATACGTTGTCGTCAAACCCTGGCAGGTCTACAGTCCTCGCGTACACCTCCATATCCTCATCGCTATGTTCCGAGGCGGCTGACGCTTGCTGTGCAGCTTGGAACCCGATTTTAGCGCCTGCCTTGTCGAATGTCGTTTCTGCTGCCCTGGATTTTACAACAGATTTTAGTTTTAATCATATGACGTACCGGAAGGCAATCAAATACCGTGGCTTATGGTCGATTGCAGCACCTAAAAGATTGAAAGTCAGAGTTACTTCAGAGTTTAATTTTCGCGTTGCTGACCTTCCAAAATAAGGAATAGCTTTGCTGTTAGTGCAAGGAACATGGATCGCTGGTAACTGTTTGCGCAATTCACAATACCAAGCTGTAAAAATATTTAACTGTTTACCCAATGATTAAAAAAATTAAATACACATATTTTTAAAAGACAGCTTAAGAACTTTCTATTAGAAAATGTTTCTATTCTGTTAATGAATTTATTTATTGACATGGCTTGAATTCTTATAGACATGACATTGGTAAATATTATAATTTATTTTATTTATAATTGTTAGTTTCTTTAATTATTATTAATTTTATAAACATGACATTGGTTAGTTATCATTCATTTTATTTATAACTGTTACTGTCATTAATTATTTTTAATTTTGTTTAATATTATTAATTTTATTATATAAATTGACATAATGTGAATTTATACAATTATTGTCATGATTTAAACTATTGTAATTATTTGAAAATGATCTTGCCTAATGTATTTTCTTTTTTTGTGTATTGCGTAATAATATTGTTCCTGTATGAATTATGTTATGCTATGTTATTTTATGTATAAACATTCAAACACAATTGTAAATTGTTAATAATAATAAATAAATGAAATGAAATTAATTACCAAAGAAACAACCAAACTGCTACCTACAGTTATCTCCCTAAGAGAGATTTCAGTGTTAGAAGATTATCATTAAAGCAACATAGTAGACCAACAATCACTCACCTGTTCCTACTCAAATAAGCAGCTACAATCTTCTGTCGGAGTTTAATCAGGTCCTTATACTCAGGGTCTGCTGTCACTCTGTCCATGTTCAGCAGTTCTGCCAGCTCCGGTTCTTCTACATCCTCGGTATAATCTCCAGAATCCATGAAAGAGACTGGCACTGTGTTAGGTACAGGTATTGGTAGATTGTCGCAGAAGTCCAGGAGTAGACCGATTATGCGGTCTGATAGGTTTAACTTGAAGCTTGAGAGCGAGATGTTAAGTTTATACCTGTGGACATAGGTATTTAAAATATTAATGTCATATACTTTTGGAATATTTCGTTCCTTACTTCTTTTTTTCTGTTATATATAATTTTGTGCTACGAAACTATTATATATGTACCTATAATTATTATTTTAAGAGCCATTTTGACACTTTGAGATTCGATTTCAGTTTGTAAGCATGACCCATGTCTCTACGCCAATCTGCCCGAATCAATAAAACTTTACGTGCCCAGAGGCCTAATGGCACGACAGTCAGTGCAAATTTACCTGTCGCCTGGACACCATGACAGCCATATGTTGTAAAATAGGAATCCTTTCTCTCCAATTGACTTACTTGGGCAACAACTTGTAATCTTTCTTGATGCTGTTGGAGAAAACGACTTGCATCTTGATCTTGGGTACGAGGTGTAGCTCGGAGTCTGCGTGACGACGAGACTCGCGCCATGGCTCCGTCCACTCACTAAATAAGATCTGAACAAAGACAATAACCAGATTTTAATACAACCTGTCAGATGCAAATCAGGTACCATTGACTAAACACACTTGCAGCACCAAGGGTACAGGACATAACATTTTGCTTAGCCAAACTATAAAAAAATACAAGCTTTAAATGTGCTGCCATGAGAACCTGCCAACAAAGGGTAGTAATCCACAGCTGACAGCATAACGTGTTCTCAGCTTTGTTTTAGCTGTGGTCTTTTGAGTCACTGAGCTATACCAGGTTAAGCGCTATTTCAGGCTTAACTCATCAATTAACCGGAAACCAGACTGATGAAAAACCATCGTATCTGAACCCCGGACTCCGAACGTTGGCCAAGAGGTAAATTAAGGGCCTTCAGGGAATGACAAAGGTAATTTCTGAAATTTTCGAGGCTACCATATCCTGGAAAATCTTACCTGACAAGAACACTCCGCATGAAGTCTGTCATATAAACGTTCTTCTAACTCCATGCAAGTTGCGTCTTCCAGAGTCAGGTTAGACGGCTGCAGATCAGACTTCACGATGATCCGACTTATGTCTACAATCATCACGCGCCCGGATCTGGAAGGAGATCTTATGTTATGTAATGGAGCTTCTCTTTTCACGACTAATGTTTGTTTTTAATACATTCAATAACTAAGCTTGGATCTACTGCTTCCTGCAACTGATCAGTGGTCTGGGTGTGATTGAGTAACAGATTGACATTTAGTATACTCGTTGACGTAGCGGCAGTACATATATTCGACTGCTGTCCATTAGGTTCGATTCTCGGGTCAGGCTAAGTGATCTTTTGATTTTGTGGCAAGAAATTCTCAGTAACAGCACAAAATTAAAGCTGTGCACAGTAAGCTTGCCCTCAATCACTTGGGACCTACATATAATACATAGTTGGCGAAATATGTGTTTAATACAGCTCTGCTTTCCCATTTTTGGATTGAGTCGTGAGACTATATAATATATATTCATAACCAAATAATGAACTACAGGCAGCACTTACTTATGCACGCATCCATGCTCCGGTACGACTATACATGGACCCTTCACATCTACGTTGAGATGGAACACCTTTCGTCTGCTGACGGCGTACGCCAGCACTGACTTGCTGACGCCACCAGCTCGGTACACCGCCGCTGATACTTCCGCAGCCAACTTCTCGGATGTCATCGAGTGAGTTTGGAAGAAGTTGATCAATTCCGTAAAGGAATGCTGTAAAAAACATATCGATAAGATAAAACGTAACCCATTGTGCTTGCCGACGTTAAAAGACTTCTAACTTAATAACTATTTAGTAATTAATCAACCTATCTACATATTATGTTTTATTTATACAATTCCAATGACACAATTAAAAACTATTACTTATTAATTTAATATAATCAGCGATAGCTCAGTGGGGAGACCAACAGACTGCAATGCAGAGGGTCTCGGGTTCGAAACACGTCGCGCACCTCTGACTTTCGGAAGTTATATGACTTTTCGAAATTATGTGCGTATTGATTGACAATTATCGCCTGCTCCGTGCCTCGGAGAGCACGTTCAGCCATTGGTCCCGGCTGCCATGAACATCTATGGCAGTCGTTATTGGGAAGTCAGTGCCTTCTAATATCCTGATACTAGTCTAGCCTTAGGGTATCGTTAGCTTTCGGGTTGCGGTCGCTCCGTGTAAAAACTGATATCCAATCAAATCCGGTTAGACTAGAAAGCCGACCCCAAGTGACTTGGAAATAATAAAGGCTAGGGAGAAGAAGACTTATTAATTTAAATAAAATACCATTTATTATGTGGTACCTTCTGACCTGATTAAAGCTAATATTTATACTAGCACTCGACTCCAAAAAAGGAGCAGGCCTTTTTTGAAGACGGTGAAAAATATTAGCTAGGCTACCCTAGGTTAGCTAATATTTTTAATTAGTACTGCAACTGGTTTTCTATATCGGAAAGCCATGAAACAACAACTTTCCTCAACCACACATTATAACACTACATTTTACCAGTTATCAGTAGTAAGGGCAATAGCCTATATAATCATTTTTGGCAATTGCTGTTTACATTCATTCATAAACTTGACCTTTCAATGTATATTGGCTGGAAAATAAGCTGCTTTGGTGTAATACCTCGATATAAACCAGTTCCACTGGCTCCATCAGACAGCATAGTCCATAGTCCGCCTCAGTGTTACAAGGGTTCTTCTCCAAATCTACAGCCAGCAGGTTAGAGCTTGTCACTCCTGTTCCTCGCTCAGGAGTCAAGAGAGGAACCAAGTCTCCATCGGAGGTCACACCTTCGATGACTGCGCTTTCAGCTCGTGCTGATAACTGGAATAATATGAGTAATATTTAAACCACAAATAGAAAGATTGTCTCTTTCACAAAATGTACCTTCGCATTTTCTGCCTACTTAGTAATTGTGATAGTTCTGAGTTTATACGTATTGCAGTGCGCAGATGGCGCTGTCTCTCTGCTCTATCTGTGCTCGGTGGTAGATGCTAAAAGGTTTGTCACTGCTCTGTGAGACTTAGATGTAATGCCATGTAACCCACTGGGAACGTGCTAAGGTGAAAAAGTCTTCAAACCAGAGATAAAAGAAAAATTATTATGGTATAGCTTCGGCGCCTAAATATGAACTTACAATAAGACTTCGATTTTTATCACATTATCAATAGTTTTCAATTTTTTATGTTCTAGACAAAGGGGCAATAGACAAGCGAAAGATCGCTCGTGCGTATATTGCCATTATGCTTAATTTTTTTCAGACTACTAAAGGTACGTGCAGACTACTTTAAAGTGAAGAGAGAAAAGTCAGAACCTAATCGTGTAGTTAATGAAGTTGGTAGTCTCTACTTGCCTTTTCAGGAAACAGTTCGAATACAGGTTCCCTGTCCGATGAATCACATAATATGATACATAACAATTGATTTTCAATTGTGTCTATCACGGGACAGCGAAAGGATTAATAATCTCATCTAGTAAATAATACCAAGGATGTATATATTTACCTTATAGGCCTTAGCCGATGGTCTGGTCTCCAAAGATGCCAGGAACTGAGTGAGAGTTATCACCAACACTTCTTTGCTTCTGTTCATCAGAGTTAGCGAACAATTCGCCAGAGTTAAGTTAATTTTGTGCTCTGCAAACAATATTAAAAATATCTGTAGATACAAATTTACGGAACTCCAAACACGCTAGCTTTTACAAATGTGGTGCGCAGAATTGCGTGTTTAGTGGTTGTTATAATGTGTATAATATCAGTGACTGACATAATTATTATTAATCGTTGGGACACCAACAGAATGCAATGCAGAGAGACTCGGGTTCGAACCCACATCGCGCACCTCTGACTTTCGGAAGTTATATGACTTTTCGAAATTATGTGCGTATTGATTGACAATTATCGCCTGCTCCGTGCCTCGGAGAGCACGTTAAGCCGTCGGTCCCAGCTGCCATAAACATCTATGGCAGTCGTTATCGGGAAGTCAGTGCCCTCTAATATCCTGACACTGGTCTAGCCTTAGGGTATCGTTAGCCTTCGGGTTGCGGAGGTCAGATGACAGTCGCTTCGTGTAAAAACTGGTATCCAGTCAAATCCGGTTAGACTAAAGCCGACCCCAAGTGACTTGGGAATAATAAAGGCTAGGGATAAGATTTGGTATGTAGATTTAAGCAAGACACGCTTTTTTATTCTGTCCGAGATTCCAGATTTTAAGGAACATGTTACTATGAAAACGACAAATAACCTAGATAGCCATAACCGACTCCAAGTAACACACGAAAACAGCCGCACTCGACAGCAACGCATCTATTTAGTAATTTCGTATCAAATTGGTCGATTGTAGTGATTGACATTGACATTAATGACCGAACTTATCCCAAATTGCTGAAGGTGCCTAGAACAGACTAGGCGTAAAAGGCGCACGACCAACAATGAGTGGCAATTTGTAAGAGGAATATGTCAAACATAGGATTAGAAAAACCAAAATATTACCGATATACTGTTTTGACTTGTCTTGTCGAGGAGCCCCCTCTACATAACCAATGAGCTCACAAACTCTTTTCTTTTCAGGACTGGACAAGTGGCTCCATAACGTCTTACTCCTCTCGCTCTTCACGCACAGTTCCACGTGACTGCGGAACTCTTCCACGTCGCTTTCAGCCGGTGAGCTGGTGGGCTTCCACCAATCAAATTCAGTTTCTACCACTTCGATACGCTCTGGCTCTTGGGAGAGGAGCTAGAATGCAAAAGTAATTTTACAATGCTGTAATGCTGCCGTAAGAGTCTTATGGAAAATAGATATTTGGAATGAACATTTGCATGATTTAGTCCCTCAATATAGTTTAACAACATATTTGAAAAAGAAGTTCAAGAATCTGGTAGTTCAAATAGATGCGATTTTTACTAAAATCATTTTATAATGACCGTATAGGCCTTTTTCAAAGAGCCTTTCAATTACGCATTTGACAAAAATATTTACAACTTGTGCTTTTCTGTTTATAATGTTTTGGGATTCATTTCCATGTTGGACTTACTGTAACTGTATTAAGTTCATTTTCTAGATCACTTCGAATTTACTACGCATTAAATGTAGTAGATATAATGTATGGGAAATCATTAAAAATGTCACCAATACAATTGTATTATGTCAAATGTTATTTTTAATGATTTATTTGATTTTATTTTTAATGTTATTTTCATTATCATATGGTAATGGTATTTATATAACATTTCGAGAAAATAATAACATTAAGATAATAGTATCTTTAAAATATTAACCTCAAACTTAGCCTGCTCCCTCGCAATTACCACAGACACAATCGGTAGGCTGTCCTCGCACTTCTGCAAGTCCAGCTTCAGTTCAATATCATTAGGACTCCTGAGAGTACTCTTGTAAATCTGTTTGTAGACGTTATAGTTCTCTCTATGTTTCGTGATGGCCGCCCAGGTGTAAGGTCTGACGCGTTGTTCTACGACCACGCTGTATGCGTAACGCCACCACTTTTTGACATCCTTGGACAGAGGTACTCCCGGATGCAGGTGACGGTACTTCCTGAAAAAAAAAAATTACTTGTTATAAACCACTCTCAATTATTTAAGGATTAGTTGGGTATTAACTAGAGAAAAATCTTACATTAGTCACAGTTAGTTGAACTTGTATTAGTTAAGTTCCTAACTGAAGTGCACTGTTGATCAAAAGTTAATCATTGATCAAACATGAAAGGTATTTAGTTGAGAGGTATACAGCAACATTTAAGCGATATTTTTTTAAGTACAGTTAGCGACCCACCCCACCTTCGGATGGGTAGTACAAAACCTTAACAAATTATACACCTAAACCTATCTTCCTCATGAATCACTCTGTCTATTGGTGAAAACCGCATGAAAATCCGTTGAGTAGTTTTTGAGTTTATCGCGGTCAAACAGATAGACGGGACGGAGGACTTTGTTTTATAATACGTATTGAAGTAGGTGTTTTAATATTAAACATGCATACCTAGGCTAATGCCTGTATATCCCCAAAGGGGTAAACACCGATGCATTAAACCTAATTCATTGCAGCTAGCAGGCACATTACCTGCTAATGAGATTTGAATAGCAAACAATCCGTTTTCCTACTCAGAAATAACATACGGGAGCTTATATTCGGCCGCCAACTCACTCCGTGATACCAAGGAAACAGTGAGAATCTTACAACGTGAAAACGGTATCAGTAACGTAAAAAAGTCCAAGGTAGTAATGAAACATATATCATGTTCAAACTCCCTTTAATGATACACAACAAGGTACCTGTTCTACTGTCTCACCTGTTCAATTTAATCCTGGCAAACGAAGCCAGCAGATTGTTGATAGACAGATACTGTCGCCGAGACAGCTGCAGAGCACTGTCTTGCAGTACGGCATCCAGTAGAAGACGAGGCACGCGAGCCTCACCCGACCGGTTAATCAGGACTTTCACCTTGCACGTCACTGGTTTTAGTACTGGAATTATAGACGATTAGCTATGATTAGATGTTAGCTTGATGGATTGTTCATATTTAAATACAAAAGTATATTTAAGAGGAAACACAAGGGCCGTTTTTCCATACAAACGTAGTCCCCTGTTTCTTCCCTGAATAATGCCAGTAGCGCAATAATTTTTTTCCAAAAAATGTATGGGCTCTAATTTATTATTAAAAGAGACGTGAGCCTTCAAAAACCTCAAAACTTGATCAGGTTATCCGCTGTGTTCAAACATCCAGAAAACAAATTTGACTAGATTATATAAAAAAAGGAAAACATAGGAACACGGCCAAAGTCTTTCTTTAATTTTTAATGAAAAAGTAGTTAAACCGGTCAAGTTTTGGAGAAGGAATAAGGGGACTACAAAATGTTGATTTTGTGTACTTTTAATAGGCATTTTCGGTCCAAGCTGCAGTTGTCTCTATTGCGCTCGTGTTACTATACATGGCACTGCGCGATAGCAATAGATTTTACAAATACCTATTTTTCTATTCTCTCGACCTTGTTGTTGTTTCCTCTTAATGGTGTTTTGTATATTGTTGAGTGAAATATCAAAAATGTTACACCTATTCTATTTGAGAGTATATATGCAAGGTAAGGGTAAGAATTTATTTGAACCTATTTGGCAGCGGCCCTTCGGGTGGTGGTCAGACACAAAAGCATTTTAATTATGTCTGGCATACCAACATTTAACAGGGAATGAACAACATGGTTTTAATTTCAAGAACTACACGGCATCAGACAACACAATTTTTAATGTACATAACACGGTTAATACTTCTATTTACTTCAGATTCAGTATTTCCAAAGAAAATAACAGTAAATTAATAAGATCACTATATTGTCCGTTAATCCGTTGCGCGTCTGTTCTTCTATCAAAATCTAACATTCAGACATATGCCATCAAAATTTATAACAAATTCTACTATATAGTCTTTTAGACCTGTCAAAAATTTAAGTTTTTAAATCAACTCATAAGATACGCCGCCTATAGCTTAAAAGGCATAGATGTTGAAACTCACAGAACTCAAAGTCCTCATGGTGCATGGAGAATTTGTCGAGTCCCGTCAGCATGTAATGCTTCCAGTTGTAATACTGCATCGGGGTGATGTGTGCAGTCTCGTTGTCGTCCAAGGCTGTGGCCGTGGGGTTCCAGTATACTGACAGAGATTCCACTCGCATCATCTGGTATACGGTGGAGGCGTTCGCTGGAGTCACGCATGGCTTCCATTTACTGGAATATAAAATAAATTGTTGATACTTTATTACTGACTGGTCACTTGATACAATATTGCCCGTTTCTTGTATTCATGAATCGAGTCGTTTTACCTCCGCTACAGGCAGTCAAATTTGACACATATTCTACAAAAAATATGTCACATTTTAACTAACCGCGGCTAAATGCCTAGTTTCTTGAATATAAGAACCGTGTCTATGACAACTTCTCTAAGACTACTGAAAAAAAAGACGAAATTAAGAATGATAGAAGGACCTATACGAGCGAAGGTCGAACGCTTTTAAGTAGTCTAGTAGATTGTGGATAGGGATAAAGATTACTTCATCGATAAAACTAGCGATTCTAAATTAATGCTGATGGTAAAAACCGACGAAAAGCCACGTCGAGCCGTCGAAAACGTGAACGAAAACGAAAACAGAGGCATCAAAATAACCGTTTCTATGTTGCTCATTAGAGAAACAGTAATACTAACTTAAGATGTAATAAGCTTGTACACCGTATCTGTTGACAGTAGATGCAAATATTTATTGGTAATGAGAAACAAACTCTCATTTAGTAAAAATGTTAACCAAACTAACTTTATTATCCTTATTTAATTTCTAACTATTTGCATTACAAAGTAAACATATGAAACTATAATTATTTTCTATTACGTACATACGAGTATATTATGGTTATTGTTTTGTTTTAATAGGATATAGACACACAAGTGCATATAAATTATGTAGAATCTCAACTTACCTATTAGTAGTCTCAATAGACAAGCTCTGAAGACACAATCCACATGCCAATGGACCGTCCTTGGAGCTGATGGAGTCCTCATACCGCATGTGGACATTCCTAACGTAGATCTGAATATTGTTGATAATAGCCGTAAATAGGTGTTCGAAGAAGTTCTGAGGACCTTTGAGAATCTGAAATGTAAAAAGCACGAATGATCAACACCACAAAAAAAGCAATGGACTATTTTCCGTGCGGTGAAAGTAAACTTCCCTATATAAGGTCGCAGTCAAATAACGTTGTGTTATGTTCCACTGTAATGGCTTCTAGAGTTTTTTTCTGCCAACAGGTATACCAATATTGTTTATTTCATGATCCAGCTGGTCGTGCAGTGACTCCTACTTTATAGGTTCAGCTAAACACGCTTTGCAATACTTTGCAAGTGCCCATACACTATGAAAAGCGTTTACAAACGGCCATGCGGACCATATGCATGTTTGGCAGCTAAGTAGTAAGTAGTACAAAAAAGATTCTTATTTGCTATCTTAGTAGTTAGTCGTATTCGAAAGAAACTGACATGGGATATCTTCAGGCAGAGCGAGATGTCCAAGATATATCCAACTGCTGTTACACAGCATAACTAATGAAAAAGCAAGTTCTCTTGAGACAACACACGACAGACACGACATTTTTAAATCATCTGTTCAGATTTAAAATATGACTAACCTCACTCTCAGCCTCCAAATCTTGCAAAATATTCCTCTTAGCGGCTCTTGTGAGTCGCTTCTCTCGGTCAGGATCGAAGTAACTGTTCGATATGGCTGGACCTACTAGGACTAGCACATCTTCAATATGCACCACCACAGGCTGCGTATACAGACCAGTCCATGGTATCTGAAGGCCAATGCGGCCAATTGTACCAATTTTCACATCAATTGGTAAGTCGAGTTCATACTGGAAAAAGGTATTTTGGGTTAATGACTCATCCGTAATTAATGGCTTTCATCGGATATGGCCGCGTTTGAAAGGAAAACAAGGGTACTAATTAAAAAGTTGGCGAGTTGAGCTCGATAATTGGATACAAGCTTGCCCGCACTGCTCATATTCCGTCGGATCGTGAGTGGACTAATTCACAGTCAATTATCACGATATGTTGTTCAAATATTCGAGTGAAATTTCGTTCTACGTGTGTGTGTAATTTTATTAAAAATTCTACCGGCTTTGTATTATTTTTAAAGAAGGCAAAGTTTATATAAACGCGTATTATCGCTTGGTATTCTAAGATTTTATAGCACTTTGGTTGAATTGCTGTTTGATTGATGTTTCTCAGTAGCGTATGTAAAGATTTGTGAGTATTCACACCTAAACGTAAAACTGACCGCAGTTTACTTTAACGCAATTCGTCGATCATCTGACAGAAGCAAGGTCAATATTTGGATCAGTAAAAGATTTATCGAATTTACTGATTAAAAATCTAAAACATGTGAACATTTGTCTGGTAATCGACTACCGGCTAGTCCTCAGTTATATGTATTGGATCTAAAAACATAATTGGCAAAATGCGACAGAGAAGACACAGAAAATGTGTCCGTCTTATACCTATAACCGACACATTTTCTGTATCTTCTACCTTCTCTTAGTGAAGAGTTATCTCCAGACCACTCACGGAGGTCAATAACTATTGCGCCAAATTCCGCAAGATGGTGTTTTACACTGGAGTGAACACAAACATTGATCTATGTTTGAAGAGTCATAATTATAGAAGCCCAAATTCCTTACCAAAGCCTCAGGCTTAAGCTTGAGGTCCGTGAGGTTGACATTGCCGGAGAATATGCCCACGTTGAGGTTCTCGGTGTCCAGGTCCTGAACGTACTTGCCGAGCAGCCGGTTCAGGATACCGGCGACCGCGCCCTCAAACATGGTGACAGTTGTGGCTGTTCAGCTGGAACAAAGACTTTTATGTTAGGTGACAGCACGGATGCCGTAGTGGTTGAAGTGGGCGCCTCGTCACTGCCATGGCGCCGAGTGTTGTGGGTCCGAATCCCACACGGGACATACATTTGTGTGATCCACAAATGGTTGTTCCGAGTCTGAATGTGCTTTGTGTCCATTCCATGAATGCTTGTAAAGTCCCCCGCGACACAGCAGTTATACCTAAAGCGGGAGCTGTCTTTTAAGAAAAGAAGGAAAGGAAATAAATTCCTTCTAAAATATTTGCTTAAATGATTATAATCGAACTAATATTATAAATGCGAGAATCATTTTGTTAATTTGTTACGCTTTCACGCCTTAACTACTCGACCGATTATCATGACATTTCGTATACACGTCAGGGGTACACGAAAGAACCTTTCATCCATAAAACAGTACTGTTCTGTGAGAAGAAAGTATATAGGTACCTAAAATAAATAGAAATCGGACAGACGACTGTAAAAGTTCTTTGATCAGCTCAGAGACATTCTAAAAGAAAAACCCTGTTAAAAGTATCCTAAAGCAATGAGCATGCAAGAAGAAAGTGAGAAAAATGAATGAGGCAAGAGATGTGTGTGTGTGTGTGATCCATGGCAATCCGTATTATCTGCCTACCCCGTCCGGATAATAGGCGTGAATCTATTTTTGTATAACTAACCTAACATTCCAACAAAAATAACAAAACACGAAAGGTCAATGTAATCTTATCTTTCTTTGTTTTGTTTATATGAATGTGTATGTATGTCACAACATCGTGATATATACTAAAACTAAATAGAAGACATAACATCACGCCCATGTGTCCCTCAAGTTAAGTAGAGGTTAAGGTGTGTTACTTCCCACATTTCGCCGGACATATTCAGTTACTGTGTTGCTTTTGTAAGTGTTCAATTCAATATAAAATAATACAAGACTTTACGATTGCTAATAGTCCTTTTATGGTTCTAAGACTCCGCTGTCCGTCCGTCTGTCTGTCCATCTGTCACCAGGCTGTACTCATGAACCGTGATATTTAGACTGTTGAAATTTTCACAGATGATGTATTTCTGTTGCCGCTATAACAACAAATACTAAAAAACAGAATAAAATAAATATTTAAGGGGGCTCCCATACAACAAACGTGATCTTTTGCTCGTTTTTGCTCGATATTGATAACGGCAACAGGTAGACGCTTGAAATATTCCCAGAATATTTAGTTATAATAATATACTCACTTTAAAAAAAGTGGGGCTCCCATACAACAGACATGATATTTTTGCCGTTTTTATAGATAACGGTACGGAACCCTTCGTGCGCGAGTCCGACTCCCACTTGGCCAGTTTTTGTTGTTTCTTTAGAGAAATACTCAAAAGGCTTGCAGCTAGAATTGTTTTTCTGATTTTTACTTTTACCCTTTTCAACGTACTAAGTGGCAGCGGCACACCGGCGGCCATATACAATAGCTTTCAATTATTTCTGGCATTTCAACAATTGACTATACACGCACGCATAATATTATGATATTTGCATTCAACGTTTCAACTATTGATGCTCTTCAATGACAAATAAGATACTTGATCAACCCGAGGTTCATACTCGGAATCTCACGGTCAACAGTTAAATACAAGCACTCACTTACGATAATTCTCCTTATGTTTATAATTATCTCTAGGATCCACTTAAGTGTTAATATATACTTAAGATATAATAATACTTAAGTGTTAATATATTTATTTTTAAAGAATTGTGGTTATATGTACATATTTGAATTTCTTATAAATAAATTATATAATTTTCAAATAAGTATTAATTATTTTGAGAATATGATTTCTATGTGTCCATTACTTTTATATTTATGTTTACACTTTCCCCGACGTTTCGGTTACTTTTCAGCAGTATCCCCATGACTATGGCTGCTGAAAAGCAACCGAAACGTCGAGGAAAGTGTAAATTTAAATATAAATACATAGTATAAATAGTTTTAATAGTTCCAACAATTTAATTAGCTTAAAAATTAGTAAAGTTTAATAGTAATAGTAGTGTAACAGTTTTCAAGTTAAATAAACAACGCGATAAAATCCATATATAGTAGTAGTTTAATTTTAATAGAGTACATACATCAGACGCAGACTATGTAGCGAACGTGACCAGATTTTACAACTGTGCACCAAAAGAAAAGTCATTATGCAGTTTGGACCTTTACATATAAGACTCAACATCATTTCTGAGGATACGTCACGCTGAAGTGAAACATGTGTAGACGCGTATTTTGTGTTCGAAGCGGCATAGTGCAATTTGCAGTAAGCCCGGTCCCACGACGCGCCTGTCCCTTATTTATCAGGGGAGTTCGGTATTGTCAAACCTTTTTCTATTGGGGTTGGCAATCCGAGAATGCGTGACGAGTTCGCCACTTCGCAATTCTTTGATTTCTATGGATTGCTGCCAAATAACGCCTTATTCGATTCATCAAATCGATGATAATTCTATGACTATAATAAGATTATTAACGTTCTTACCTGCGTTAAATTGCGGACAGATCATACTTTAAAACGCACGTCAAATATTTTTATGCCCTAGGGCCGACGCAAATACAAAACAAAAGCCAGAAAATACATAAGCCACTCAATCAATACTCAGACGCCGGCGTCTGAACTGTCATTTCGACAACCGTGAATATGCTTTTCATTGAACAAAAGTAAGTAATTGTTGTTCATACTTTATAAGCTCAAATTCCTAGTATTATACATACACGCGGCCTCTATTAACTGGGTTTTAGTATTGTGAACAAAGTGGAGTCAAGTAAACATAATATATTAATTTGTTATCACCGGTATCAGTGATAACGTATCAGTGATTTGTCGATGGCTCTCGTCGATCGTGATGTGTGTAATTTCGTGTTTATACTTAGGTTGGTATAATTATAGATAATAGAACCGATTTAAAAAAAAACTACTAAACTACTTTTGATTTTATCGTGTTTCGGTTGATTTTCAGTAGCAGCCATGATCACGGTAAGTCCCTCTGTAAACATGTCTGCTGAAAAGCTGTATAAAGTAATTCAATTTTAATATATCAATCAATAAAACCGCGTAAACGTAAGACAAAGTACTGATATTATTAGTATGTATTGGTGGCACATCGTAATTAATCTTTATTAAATATGTATCTATGTATTCTCTTACAAAATGTACATATTTACATGATATTGTGAAAGCTTTCGTGTTTTTTAGAAATAAAATATGTTTTAGTTCTATAATATGGCTATTGTAGCTAGCCAGCATTTGTAGACACACATTGCAGTAAAAAGAATGCCTGTTAAAAACCCTCTTAAAAGTAATAGCCATCCTTTGTTGTAAATTCTACTGAAAATGAAACTCATGTAATATTGAATATCGGATAACATCGTCTGTCAACAAAACCAAGTCTGAACAAGTTATAATCGGTTTGCAAAATAACGAAGGCTGTTCGCAAAGTTTGCGAATACCGCTTTTGTAAAAGGATTTTATGACAAAGAACTGACGTGGATCTCGGTTATGATGTACAAAATTAAAACTAAAATCATTAAATTTTTTTCAATATCTCAGGTCCATAGATCACCAGACTTAATTAAAAATCGATTGTATCTGGCCACCGGTGTGCTGCTACGACTCTATAGGTTAAGAAGAAGATAACATGCCTCAATTCTGTAGAGAATGCAAACAAGCATACGGCCCACCTGATGGTAAGTGGTCACCGTAGCCTACAACGCCTGCAATACTAGAGGCATCACTTGCGCGTTGCCGACCCTTTAGGAAAGGAAGTGGGAAGGAGAAGGAGCGGGAAAGGGGAAAGTGATTGGGCCTCCGGCACTCTCACTCACCGAACGAAACACAACAGTAGGAATACTGCTATTTCATGTCGATATTCTGTGAGAAGTTAGTCTTTCCCCGGTCGAGCCGGCCCATTCATGCTGAAATCAGTAAGGCTCTACTACTTTGAAATACTATTAAATATACTATAGTGTACAAGTATGTGCGCAAACACAAGTGCACTCTCTGTTCCCTAACTCTCATGATCCGATGGGCCGGATAATCCGACACGACCGGAGAGATATCAGGCGCAGGACCAGGACCAAAGGCTTTACGTGCGCTCCGAGGCACGGGAATGTGTAACACTGCCAACATTCTAACTCGGGTCTCGTACTGAGATTTCTTAGCAGGAAAACCCAATAACTTTATGTTGGCCCGACCCAGGATTTTATTTTATTTATTTGGTTCACCAACAATTGTATACACAATTACTTACACTTAATACAAACTTAGAGAAAATAACATTGTGTAACAATTACTTATAGGTAAACACCACATGAGTTAAATGTTAACAAAATCCTAATCCTAATCCTAACTTCCTAATCCTAATCCTAACTAATTTTATAAAAGCGAGAACGAGTTTGTTTGTTTGTTACCTTTTCACGCCTAAACCACTGAACCGATCACCCTGAAATCATGATTGAATTATATTATTACAAGCAGAGTACGACCCGAATTGATTGTCAAATTCTAAATTAACGTGAGCGAAGCCGCGGGCAAAAGCTAGTAAAGTTGTAATCTAAACACGGTTGCTAATATAACACAAGAATAAGAATAAGATAACTATGCATGGTAAAAACAAAATATACAAAAATAACAAAGAAAGATACAAAGATTGCTGTAATTTTAAATTATTCTGACAAGGATGATTACAATAATTTGAACCCGAGACCGCATAAACAGCAGTCGCATTCACTACCGCTGCGCCATAGAGGCAGTTTGGAGATATGAGAGTAAGACTATGTATGTATGTATAAAACAGCACATACTTAGGCACAAATAAAGTACGAGTATTAGTATGACGTCAATTAATATCGAAATTCCAATCATTCTTCCGTTAGTAAGCTAGATTCTACGAGACAAGCATATCTTCTAAATATAAGCAGTTTAATTAAATAATGCGATGACGAAATTATGAAGTAGTGTAACCGTACTAAAATGTAATTTTAGCTAATACTAGATGTTCCCGTGGTTTCACCCGCGTTTATCGTTACTGCGACGACCCCGTGGGTCGCAGCGTGATGTTATATAGCCTATAGCCTTCCTTGATAAATGAGCTATCCAACACTAAAAATTTTTTTCAAATCGAACCAGTAGTTCCTGAGATTAGCGCGTTCAAACAAACGAACAAACAAACTCTTCAGCTTTATAATATTAGTATCCTAATCCTAACTAATATTATAAAAGCGAAAATGAGTTTGTTTGTTTGTTACCTTTTCACGCCTAAACCACTGAACTGATCATCCTGAAATTTTGCATATTCGTTGTCAGGTGTACAGAAACGGACATAGGCTACGTTTCATCCCGAAAAAAATTACTGTTCCCGAGGAAAACAACAATAACGTTCTTATGATAATAGATGGCGCCACGTGTCTTTGCAATCATGATTGAATTATATTATTACAAGCAGAGTACAACCCAAATGATTGTCAAATTCTAAATTAACGCGAGCGTATCCGCGGGCAAGAGCTAGTAGATTATAAATGTCAATGTGAATTTGTTTATTTTATTTTTTAAGCTTTCACGCATTAACCGATCATCATAAAATATTGCAAGCATGTTGTCGGAGGTACAGAAAAAGGACACAGGATACCTTTTATCCAGAACTACTGTGCTTCTTTTACAAATACTATTTTTGTTGTTGTTCTATTGTTTCGCAAATTACTTGAGCATTTGTTATTTTAGATTATAACTTTAAATATTTTTTCGCGCTTCTGTATATATGTGGAAACTGCTTTGGATTTAGTTAATTTGAACATTAATTATTTTCTGTTTGTTTCCCAAAAAAAAAACTTCCCGAGGGATTACATTTTTTTGTCACAATCTACATTAACGCGAGCGAAGCCGCGGGCAAAATAGAGTTTTATATTGTTAAACTAATTAATGTAATTGTACTTATAGCAATGACAAAACAGCTAATGGCCCTTTTTTAACTGATTTTCTTCGTTTCGTTTTGTTTAGTAGCTATGGACAAGCTTTAATGAAATCCATAAAAAAATGGCGCCCGTTGTTTTTTTTCTGTAAGGTTGTAACAGTGGTTTCTCTCCTCTGTTCCTCAACCGATTTTCCTATTTTTTTAATTGTTTGGTAGCTATCATTAACAAACGAATGTAAAGAGTAGAAATTTGTTTGGAAATATTTAAATTCATGTTTTCAAATTTTCGATAACAATTTTATTATGGTCGAATTTCCACCACTCAACCTTCAACCGTCAACTTATACTAGCAAACGCTTTCTATATGATTATTTATATTCGGACGCTTCAGGATGCGAATACAGTATAACGTATTTAATTGCAACTGAACTTGCTTGCAGCAATGCAAGTGCCACAGCATTATGTTGAGCGCATCACCGTTGTTTTTGTGCCGTCAGGTGGGACGTGCATCTGCACATAAACATTTATATAATCTTTATAGTTACATATTTTTATTTACTTAATTACTTTTTGTTATACCTACATTTTAATACTAATTGATGAAGCATGGTACAAAAATAAAAATCATTTAATTTCATTTCATTTTCATTTCAGCTGCAAGTGCAGATAGATAAACGAATGTAGTTAGTTGATTAAGCGAGAGAGCGAGAAAACAATGCGCGCGCAGCTTTCTGCTTTCATTTTCTTCCCAAAGACACGCAATTACTAGGGCGTTTACGATCGCTTGATTCATTTTGTATAAATGCCAACTACATTATGATACCTGTCATATATAAGATTTTGATTGCTTTTCTATTTTTATTTATACTGTTTATTTTTTAAGATTACTTGCATTGCAAGTTTCGTTTCGTCTCGCATTGTATGTAGAGCAGCGATAGCTCAGTGGGGAGACCAACAGGCTGCAATGCAGAGGGTCTCGGGTTCGAACCCACGTCGCGCACGTCTGACTTTCGGAAATTATATGACTTTTCGAAATTATGTGCGTATTGATTTACAATTATCGCCTGCGCCGTGCCTCGGAGAGCACGTTAAGCCGTCGGTCCCGGCTGCCATGAACATCTATGGCAGTCGTTATTGGGAAGTCAGTGCCATCTAATATCCTGACACTGGTCTAGCCTTAAGGTATCTTTAGCCTTCGGGTTGCGGAGATCAGATGGCAATCGCTCCGTGTAAAAACTGATATCCAGTCAAATCCGGTTAGACTAGAAAGCCGACCCCAAGTGACTTGGGAATAATAAAGGCTAGAAAGAAGAAGGTATTCACAACCATACTAGAGACCTTAGAACTGTGTAAGACTAAAATGTTGTTATCTATACTAATATTAGTAAGTAGAGCCTATAGTAATAAAAATTCTATAGTAAAACTGACGAACAATTCTAGTTTGCGATCTTTATGAATAAATGATTAAAGAGATTCGTGTCCAGCTGCCCTTTGTGTCTTCATATCTATCAATGTAATAATCATAGACTTATATACATAGACGTATCGATCGCAGCGTTCAACCGATCGCATGTGAAACTTTTACATTTATTGATCGGTTTCCAAGTTATATTCGAATACTTAATACAAAGCCAAGCCTTAGGTATACCTAAAGGGCAAGACATATATGTATCAGGCATCGTATTGTTGGATTTCTGTCAAAACTATTTCAGGACACGGTACTTTGTCTGATACACGCCAATATGACTTATTAGCTGTGCCCCGCGGTTACACCCGCGTAAGTCCCAATACCGTGGGAATATCAGGATAAAAAGTAGCCTATGTGTTAAGCCAGATTTCATGTTATCTATATTCGAAGTTTCGTCGCAATCGGTTCAGTAGTTTTTGCGTGAAAAAGTAACAAACATCCATTCATCCATCCATCCTCACAAAATTTCACATTTATAATATTAGTAAGATTATTTCAGAGTTAGACGCAGTATAGATAAATAGTTAAATTATCGCTCGAAAAACCTTGTGGAAAGTCACATCGTGTCTGATAGTTCTACATATTGTTCTCGCTGATTTGTGAAGTCTGGCCATGTCAGAAGACGAGATGAAAATCATGTGGTTCGAACTGCATTAAACATCCCAGAACAAAAACGAGGGAGAGGCCGCCCGCCGTTGACCTGGTGGAGTTCCATTAAAAGAGACCTCAAGACAGCCCAGTTGCACGAAATGACAACCCAAGTTCGTTTGACTTGGCGCAGGAAAGAGGCGACCCGACCCCAAATAAGGAGAGAAAGAAGTGAACTATTTAAACAGATTTTATCACGATTTATATTTTACTTATATTAATTACGCTTTTCTCATTTCAGCTATTATGGTCACGTATATACTAAGGTCGTCTCAATCTTAAAGTGTAAAGTTATTTCAAAGTACCCGAACATTGTTAACATTTGCATTAAACATAAGATAATATTGAATAAATATTTACTAAACATTTCACATCGTATAAATAATAGGTAGCTAGAATGCACGTTATGAGTCTAGGAAAACTATATTAAGTTTTCCTGTGCTTGTCAGCGGCGGATATTAAAACGTCGCATAAAATCAATTTCCTACGTGCCTAGAGATCAAAGAAAATGTACTCGTTTTATACAGCTATGGATGCAGACTTATAAGATCCATAGATTGCTGTGTAGAATTTTGGTGGACTTTATTTTATATCATTTTAACAATACAATAATATGTATTACTAGATTTAGCTCGCAGTTTCGCCCGCGTAAAATATTTCCTATGTTTTCCTATCCCTCGGGAACAGTTCTGTACCCCTGACAACGTGTATGCGACATTTCATGATAATCGGAAAGGTGTGAAAGAGTATCAAACAAACTTACATTCGTATTTATAATATTAAGTTAGGCTAGACTGGATGGCCTAGCCTTTCGTATTGACTAAGACTTATAAAAAAGAGATTTGTGCCTAGCAATAGGAATGTTTATACAGGCTGTTCCAGAAGTCGTCGTCAAGCCCGAATCAGGTAAAAGGCTAAGTTATAATAGCTAAAAAAAAATAAAAATAAAATTTATAGATTTTTTTACCTCTACGCATTCGAAGAGTTAAGCAAAGGTGTAAACTAAATTTCGCCAACTATTTATGCAGTGGTCCGACCGCCGGCGAGAAACCGACTAACTATCGGCGATTTTCTCTCTCAAGAAACGCACAAATAATATACATTGCGTGTAAACGAAAGAGATGCATATATTAAAAGTTGCTCTCTGACTGTTCACACTGCCGGCGACGACTCGCTTTACTAGTTTTGTCGCTGAGCGACAAGAGCTTTCAAAAATAAACTCGATCAGCGATACTCGTTCAGCGATGCTCGCTCGTCGCGCGCGCAGGTTTGCTCAGGACTGAGCGACCGCGGGCGAGTGGCGCGAGTAATCGCTCGTCGCACTTGCACACTCGCTTATAGCCCGGCGACAAAACTATCGAAACTACACACTCGCTTCCCGCTGATCGTCAACTCGTTTATAGTTTCTAGTTCTACTCGTTTCTCGTTCATCGTTGGCGGTCGGACCACTGCCTTAAGGTCCCTCGTAATATGGGTCAAGCTTAGTGCTATTCGTACAGTTTCAGACCCTGTGCTTCTACAGATAATTTCTCGATACATCGATTTCGTGTTCAAGGAAAGTGACGACTACGGAATTGAAAACGAGACCTTTTTCGCAGCAGTTGTATTCCCTACCGCTGTATCATCCAGGAGTTTATATGCATACAGTGCTGATATTATATTAATTTAAATTTTACATTTAAGGAATAACAATTAAATATCTATAATATGTATGTAGGTATTATGTATGTTAAAATATGTATATCCATTGTCTAGTACCCACAGTACCAGCTGTGCTTAGTTTGGGCTAGATGGTGTTGTGTGTACGTGATAGAATATTATTATTATTATTGCAAATGGAAATCCGTAGTCTCTGCCTTACCCCTCTGGGAAACAGGCGTGAATGAATGTATGTATGTATGTATTATTATTATCTTTGATCAAATTTAAAAGTGATCGCTCGCACTAGAGATAATTCATGTGTCGCGAAGTACAAACATTCGGACAAAGTACACAAGGAACATCCAGAGACGCAGCTACCATAAATGTGGACTACACAATTTTCTGGTTTCGAACCCACGACACTCAGCGCAATGGCAGTGATGACGCGACTACTTAAACCACTACGCCATCCGTGCAGTCAAATTACCTAGTTGATTGAGTTTGCGTTCATTTTTGCAAATTAGTGAGAGGATCTGTGTTCAATTCTACACCTCCTCCTCGCGTCGTGTTCCTCATTAGGCGATTATCACACGGCACCGCGCACCGCCGCGGAGGGCGGTGGCGGTAAAGCGAAAGAGCACTGCTCGACCGCGCGGTCGGGCGGTGTACGTGTGTTAAGCATCAACGGATTTAGTATAGGCCAATGTGACATGAGATCCACTTCACCTCCTACCGCGGCGGTACGCGGTGCCGTGTGTTAATCGCCTTACTGAGGGTCGTGACTCCAATTCTATTCTATATACATAATCTCTAATTCTATTTTATATTCAATTCTATTATTCTCAATTCTACACAAATACACCTAAATATAATATCCAAAATTATGCTATCCACTACCTCAAATATACCTCCAAAATAAACACACACTATAGCGCCATTTTTCTAGTATCAATTTCAAAGTACTTGAGGTCATCCTAGGACTGAACGCGAACCTAGATAAATATACGACCCTATATAACCCTTACAAAGTAAACACTTCAATAAACGGCTGCGTGATATCATGAGTGACATGCCCAGTGACATGTCACGCATGTCGATCCCTAACCGGTGACATTCCTTTATATTGACACTTGTATTGTATACCTGTGGTTGACTATGACGTTGTCTAAACGATTAGTTGTTGTCACCAAGCAATTGATAATTTTAGACTCCGTTTGTTATAAATACATAATGCTTACCTCCTCATGTTATTTATATTGAAAATGTCAATGAAACTAGGACGTGGACTTGTTCAGATAACTTCGTAATGAAATACTTGGTTTCATCTGTAGGTGTGTGGAGAATTTAAATCAAAACGTTACGTAAGAGAAACAAATGTTTACGGAGATCGAAGATTTTGTGTTATATAAGTAGGATAAACATTATCGATATACGGCAGTGGGCTCGCTGCTATTGTAGGAGACTAAGGCCCGGCGTCCATTATCAGCATCGGCAAGGAAAGGGATCCTTCGGCATCCTTACATGCAAGCGCACACTTTCGGAAACTATGCCTTGGCATGCTGCAACGTTCTTAGGGATGACGAGGCGTCCGTAAGCATGCCGCACCGTCCTCAAGCTTACAATCCCCGGGTGTTGCCTCGGCGCCGGCGGCGGCGGCGCGGCGGGCGACGGCGTACCGAAGGATCCCGAAGTATCCCGAACCATGCTCAAAGCTGCCGATGCAGTAGCCTCAAGCATACCGAAGCGGTATTTTTGTTACTACGGTCATATATCATGGAAATTTCTACTTTATTGCCATAAAGTTAATGTATAATGCTTTTTATCACCTAAAATCCTCAGCCGTGCCGATGCCGATAATGAGCGCCGGGCCTTAAGCTGGCGAATTGTACACTTAGGTCTATAAGGCGCCGGCCACACTGCGGGCGGTCAGCGGTCAGAGTTCCGAGTTCTGCGTCGACTGTGATATATGCGGTGTCTTAGAATCGTACACACATAAAAGCAGTCAGACCTCGGCGGTCAAAGAGAACGCACGTTCTGTCCGAGTACCATTTTTTTTCAAAAGCGGTCACGATGTCCCACGAAATTGAAAAGTTTATTGAATTAGTGCGAGACAAACGTACTGAACTCCAGATTTCTAGACCGCTCGCTGTGTGGGCAACTGTGAACGCTGAACGCAAAACTCGACCGCATAACGCAGACCACCGGGGCAATGTGTTCGGCGCCTGAAGCCTTGACCTTTCATTAATTTAATCTAAAATATATTACTTTAACACAAATCCCTTTTTTTATTTTGAAGGCGTAGTGGTTGAAGTGGTCGCCTCGCCACTGCCACTGCGCCGAGTGTTGCGGGTTCGAATCCCACGCGGGACAAAACATTGTGTGATCCACAAATGGTTGTTCCGAGTCTGGGTGTTCTTTGTGTGAATTTGTGTTGAATGTCCACGCGAGAAAGGGAAAAATAATATCTGATTTAGACCTTATAAACATTACAAGCTATTTTTAAAAGGCTTATGTTTAACTTATCACCAGATATAGTAGAATATAACAGTCAAAAATAGTAAATGATCACCAAAATTAAAACCGCATTTTAATACCAAAAATATTAATTGCACAGCAAAGAGATCAAAATAAGTCGACGGAGCCCTGGGGTGGGTTTAAGAAGGAACCTAACATAACCTAACCCTTCCGAGACGGAATGTAGTGATTTGAGGCGTATAGGTGTTCCTTATGATATATTTTAGTACGCATATTTTGGTGTGCAATTACTATTTTTGGTGGTCATTATATTTAATCCCTTTTTAAAATTCGAAGATCCCGTGACAATGTCAATAGTTAGGTAAAAAAGGATTTCTTGACCATACAAAGTGTTGCCGATAAATCGATCGTGCTATCGGCTATAGGCCCATCTCCCCAGGCCATGAAAACACTAGTGAAATGTATATCTTATATACCTACTACATACAGTTCAGTTATAGATTTGAGTCTCCAGAGAAACTTCATTTTAAAATAGCACTTTTCTATGGCATTATAAAACTATACTTAGCGTGGAAATGTATCACAAAATTACTTAGCCGCGGTCCCGTACTTCTGTATATTGCAAGTATCTACTTGCTTAGCACGCTCAAGGACGAAACCGGCACTAGACTACGCCCTACCCTTGGAATATAAAAAATTAAATGCGCTTTTTCAAGTACGAACTATATATAACATCTCACTAGATTTTACCCGTGGCTTCGCTCGCTCAGAAGCTGCACATTTTCTAGATACTAGGTTGGTAGAATAAGGAATAATGTGATTAGAGAGAGATGCGGCATGAAAGTGGATATAGTGACGAGAATATAAAAGGGTATGTTAAGCTGGTTTAGGCATCTAGAAAGAACAGACGAGAAAAGACTGACTAAGAAAGTTTATAAGGCTAGTGTGAATGAAACAGTTGCAAAGAGAAGACCTAGGCGAACGTTTCTTGATCAGATCGGAGACGTTCTGGATAAAGGCCAGGTTAAGAGCACATTAAACTGGGGAGCGTGTATGAAGAATATTATGAAAGTGAATGAAGCCAGAGAAGTGTGTCAGGATCGTAGCAAATGGAAATCCGTAGTCTCTGCCTCCCCCTCTGGGAAACAGGCGTGAATCTATGTATGTAGGTTGGTACCTTTTATCTAGATATCTATTTTGCTTATGCCTAAGCATACACTCAAAAACTACTGAACGGATTTTCATGCGGTTTTCACCTATACATAGGTTAGGTATTCATGAGGAAGGTTTAGAAATGTAATTTGTTAAGGTTTTGAACTACCCGTGCGAAGCCGGGGTGGGTTGCTAGTAGTGTCTCAAAAATAAAAAGAGAAGAAAATTATTTTCGTTTTGATGCACATTTGCAAATGCTGCTTACAGTCGATGTAATAAATTGCGAGTGATGTGAGTCTTCTCTGCTTATGAATAATCTAAGACGGTGGGTCTTTTAATACATTACTCTACCTGTACAATCAATAACCAATTACTAAAGAAAACATTATTGTTATTAATACAGTTTATTTATATGCCGAGGCACGTTTTCTATTTGTTACAATCTTTGTAAATACGAGAACATAATAATATAACGGTCCCAAAATTCTCAATGGCGGCCGAAGATTTGTTTGTTTTTGCCAAAACGGTTTTTCCTTGTTTGTTGTTTACACATAAAGGTAGCTAAACTTGTATATTATTTGTAACTTAATTATGCCCCTGGTTCTATCGTATTGATTTTTGACAGCCGTATTACTTGTTTGCCTGTTCATTGGTCCTTGGTTTGCAGATAAGTTTCATAGGTTGTTTATGTATGGCAGTAATAAACTAGTATTACTATTGTATTAAATTATTATATTATTAAGTTATTATTGTTGTTATCTTTAGTTTTTAAGGTCATTAGTATATAGTACTAGCTTTTGCCCGCGGCTTCGCCCGCGTTAATTTAGAATTTGACAATCAATTCAGGTTGTACTCTGCTTGTAATAATATAATTCAATCATGATTCGAAAGACACGTGGTGCCATCTATTATCATAAGAACGTTACTATTGTTTTCCTCGGGAACAGTATTTTTTCGGGATGAAAGGTAGCTTATGTCCGTTTCTGTACACCTGACAACGTATATGCAAAATTTCAGGATGATCGGTTCAGTGGTTTAGGCGTGAAAAGGTAACAAACAAACAAACTCATTTTCGCTTTTATAATATTAGTTAGGATTAGGATTAGGTTATTATTATTGTTGTTATTTTTAGTTTTTTATAGTCAGTGGTATATGGTATAATGGCTGCAACACCTTCTTGATATGACTTGTAAAATACTGAAATTATATTTAATTGGCGATTTAAAAGAGTGGCCGTGAGTTTCTAGCAGGTTTCTTCTCATAGGCTCAACCCTTTGCCTGAACCTAGCAACTAATCTAAATGTAGCTTCAGTAACTTAGTTAACTCAATAACATATAATATATGTAAATGTATTATATTTTGACGTTCATTAGTGTTACTTTGTGACCTAAATGAATAAATGGTTTTTGAATTTGACTTTGACTAGTGGCAGTTGAACGTCCACGCAGAGGCCTCAAATTCGATCCCAAGGCGCGCATCTCTGACTTTTCGTAGTTATGTGCGTATTAAAATAGTCAATTATCGCTTGCTTTAACGTGAAGAATAACGTCGCGAGGAAACCTGTATATCTGAGAGTTCTCCATAGTGTTTTTGAAGACATGTGAAGTCTGCTAACCCGCACTGGGCCAGCGTGGTGGACTATGGCCTAACCGATTTTTATATTGAAGTATTACTGTTTTCTTGGAGCTGTTGGGAATATAATCTCTAAGTACCTAGATAATGTTTTGGAGCTGTAGGGAATTAAATTGGTAAATGTGGCTTATTAATTACTAGTTTTCACCCGCGGCTTCGCTCGCGTAAATGTACGTTAGATTAGGTTAGGTTTGTAGGTTAGGGCTCCGGGTGGCAAGGCTCAGAGGGGCCTGCCATCCACAAATTAAGAACCCCGAGAGGGCGCGCGCGGTGTTCCCGCGCGCCTTCCAATGTCGAAAGGGGAGAGCGGTGAGGCTCTCCCCTGGGGACGAGAGGTGGTCGGGTCCGTTTGACCCGGCTCGCACCCACGCGTGGGGGCCTGCTATGGATGACTCAATTCTTTTAAGAGCTCCCAACAGGCCCCTCCATTGGGTGAGAGAGGGAACACCCCAGGTTTTTTAGTGGGTATACCAGTATGGGGAGTCCCACACGCCCCGCCGGTGCCGTCCCCTAGCCGGCGGATAGTGAATCAAGCATTTTTCCTGGGTACCAAAAAATAAAAAAAAAATTTAAAAAAAGTTTAGGTTTGCAACAGTTCTTTTTTCTGGATGAAAGGTACCCTATGTCCTATTCTGTACCCCTGACAACGTGTATGCAAAATTACATGTTGATCGGTTGAGTAGTTAAGGCGTGAAAGCGTAATAAACAAACAAACTCATTTTCGCATTTATAAAATTAGTTAGGATATTAATATAAAAATCCTTGGAGCTCCTGGTAATGAATGTATGGAAAAATGAACTTTGGAGAACAATAGATTTGGAGCGCACGGGAATAAGCCCTCCTCACACTTAGGCGACGATCGTGCCCAGCTGTAGGACAGTTTAATACAGGACTGATATTGTTATTATAATATAAATTCTCATTAGCAACACGAAGACTGAAAGATGGAAATATGGCCGCTAGGTGACAATAGGCTGGCTCGTTATTACGTAGAACTTAAATCACAGCTAGCGAAGTGTAAGTGTAAAACCTATGTACATCTCTGCGAACCCTCTCGAAAATAAACAAGCATAAGTTTTGTTCTACTTTATTTTTAATTGGTCTTATCCGAAAATCTAATTGCTTCCAAAGCGCTTATTCAATTAGAATGCTCCAGTTTAAGCGTAATCCTATTTCTATCTCTGAAATCATTTTACGGTTCGTTTTTGCACCTTTAGGTGAGTCCTAACTAATATTATAAATGCGAATGTGAGTTTGTTAGTAATAGTAATAGTTTTATTGTCTCATAAAAAACAAGCAATACATGGATTGAGGCCCTAGACCCACACTAGGATTCCCTGTGTTGTGGGATCTGGTCTCTTTCGTTCAAATACAATAGTTCGACAATAGAATAAGATGAAATGAAAGTACAAACAAAAAAAATAATAATAATATGTTATGTAATTCGCGTAGTATGGTTAGTGAGAGTTGGTAACAAGGGGTGAGATTGTTTGTTTGTTACGCTTTCACACCTTAACTACTCGACCGATCACCATGAAATTTGGCATACATGTTGTTACGGGTATAGAAAAGGATATAGGGTACCTTTTATCTAGAAAAAAGTACTGTTACCGAGGAATACAAATTTATTGAAAAATCTACTGTAACACGAGCGAAGCCATGAGCAAAACCTAGTACAAAAACCTTTCAAATAGTAATGAACTTATCTATACATAGCAGCAGTTTTGTCCAAATTTCAGCTTAAAATAAGCCAGATTACACATTAAAAAACAGGTAACATTTAAGCAAAATATTGGAGTAGGTAACACAATTTAGTGTTAACCGCCGCACCGCTCGACATCTAAATTAATTTAAATGCCGCCGAGGGCGGGCAACTAGTGAAAAATAAAAATAAACAAAATGGTAGATGTCTACTTAGCGGATTACTACCGGATTTGGCTAACCGTAATTTCTAGAACAGTGTCACACCTCGTTGTTTTGGCAGATTTTAAGAGGGTCTAATCTGTCAGCTTAACTATATTGGGACATAAGGATAAAAGCATTGGGTCCAGTCGTCCATACACCGAGGATAAATTAAGTTAGGCATGATGTATGAATAGAAATTGTACTTAACCAAAGACACCTAAACGGTAAAATAATTGTGGAAGCACAGAAGACTGCAGACTAATGACCTTGTTATTTGTTCCTGGGATCAGTAAAGTTACCAAGGTCTTGGAGAAAGCGTTGTGCTGTTGGCTTGAGGGAAAAGGGAAGGGCAATATTGTGACCTTTGCCCCTTGTAACTTTTTAAAAGAGAATTCACTAAAACCAAAACATAGCCGTATGCATACACAAATCAATCAATCAAGCTCATAAATTCCAATTCCAAGGAACCGTTCAGAAAAATGATGATATATATATATATATATATATATATATATATATTTTGATGGGTAAGAACTCTAGTGGGTATTTAAAACTACGTATGTTGTAGAACGAAACCATAACATCCTTCCAACCAAATGCAGAAGGCTACTAAAAAGAAAACGTGACAACACTGAAATGAATTCTTTGTAGTTCTTGTAATAAAATTTCAATTCTTTCGTAATTTTCTATTGAAACAGGAAAACAACAAATAATTCTAATTACTTGCAAATCCTACAGCTTAAACGTAAACAAAGGCGTCGCAAATAGAAAATAATCAAAGGTGAACAACCTAATTCGAAGACAGGTAAATTACAACAAACAAACTTGGATAAACCTGGATTGGAAACACTGATCCAATACGCGTATACACGACGACGCAACTTCTTAATTAAACGGCACCAAAATCTTTCGTTTCGTGAACATCTTGTACAACAGTTTTGATTGCTTTTACAGGAATTCAGAGATCTGTAATATCGTTACAGAAGCTGAAAGTATCATACATTCAATTTAATATATTTTCATATATTTCTCGCACTAATGGATCGGAAAATAAGATTTTTGCGATAGATTCCCACAAAGTAACGTATTTGATTCAATAAATTATACGAGAAAGGAATTTGAATCTGTACAAGTATGCAACATTTATCGGTTGGATGATCGGTTTATGGAGATAGAACATAGTAAATTTACCATAAGCACATCAGTTTGCTCAATTATAGTTAATAGTTCGGTTTTCTTTGCTCAGGCAATGCCTACATCATGTATTTATCCTATTCTAATAATATGTCGTCAACACCAGTCATTCGAGAAATCAATCGAGAAAACTGAGAATATCGCAACTCTTTGAAGCTAGTTTGGTAGTGGCAAAAGGAAAGGAAAAGGTAGTTTATCAGTATCGCCACCTCACCAGTGAGCAGAGGTTGTATCCACTTAGTAGACATTTTGATAATAATGCCTTATAAAGTTGTTGTCATCTTTTTATTACAGTCAAAACTTTAGCTGCCTTGCCTTCATATTCTTAATCAACTAAACTAAGCAGTTTACTAATATATTTCATAGATGCGTAGACTAGGGCCAATTTTAGCACCCGGGGAGAATTTTATGTGCATCTGAATGTTTGCTCTAGCTACGTGTTATGCAGATATACGATATCGAACGATCCTGAGGACATTTAGTTTAGCTCACTTGCTTCTCAGCTGGCTACGCCCTTGGTCATAAAGTTTGGGACTAAAGTGACATCAATACTGGGCTGCAAGCTTCGGACTAATGTCCTTACGTTTTATATCAAGAGGGCAAAGCTCTCAGACTCAAGGACGGAAAGAACAACAAAAGAGAGGTCAATGACGTCATTAATTAAAGTAGGTAAGATAGATTATTTCTGTCTCCATTTCAAATATATTTTACGGTTATCTTGTTCTAACAACTCATAAAGAGGGGACTGCGAATTTCTGCCTAGATGACTGCATATGAGTTCTCTAATGGAACTGTGTGTAAAAGTATTTATCTGGAACTCAAATAATGTCCCTTGGATAGCAATTACAATGTGATGTTATTTTCCTAATCATTCGTTTTACACTATTGCATCGTATGCTGAACAATTACAAACATTTACATTTTTAGGTTTTTGTTGTTGTTGTTATTATTTTTATATTTAATGTATTGATTGCCCCGTGAGTGTAGATTACAGTTTAATGTAGGTATTAAGTTTGTTTCAAACATAAACGTTTGATCTGCAAACCCCGTGCGCGAATCCGAGGTTATTTAATTCTTCTAGAAGGCAATTCTAAGTAGCAATACCTTAACTGAAAACATGCCTAGTGGGTAGCTATAGGCTCTATCCCTATTACGTAGGATAAAAATATTAGGTATGATAAAATAAAAATTAATAATTTAGTCTTAATTTTACAACCTCATTTTTAGAGAAAGCTGCCTGAAATCTTAAAGAACTTCTACAGTTCACACAGTATAATAATTGTGTTTTTATGTATAAAAAGCGACAGCTATCCAGAGACATTTTTGTATCTTATCTTATTGGGGGCCTGTCAGTGCAGACCGGCGACACTTCGACCCAGTGGGATCTTTTGTGTCGACCCTCTCCCAATAACGACTGCCATAGATGTTCATGGCAGCCGGGACCAACGGCTTAACGTGCTTTCCGAGGCACGGAGCAGGCGATAATTGTCAATCAATATGCACATAATTTCGAAAAGCCATGTAACTTCCGAAAGTCAGAGGTGCGCGACGCGACGTGGGTTCTAACCCGAGACCCTCTGCATTGCAGTCTGTTGGTCTCCCCACTGAGCTATCGCTGCTCGACATTTTTCTAAGTCTTGATATAAGCAAAAAACATTGCTTATTTATAGTCTGTCTAAGGAGTGAGCTGTATCAAGTAAAACCCTTATCTGAAATATAGGTCACGTCTTAAACGCGAAGTCTTCAATATTTATTAATGAGCTTTGATTACTTTGCGCCTCAAATTGTTTACTTTGGCTTTAAGCTTGTTTTGTTAGAAGAGTTTGAGCAGAATTCTAACGTTTATGTTTACATAATTATGTTATGATTCTTGGAAAGTTCTGAAGGTAGTCTAAAGATTAACTCTTGCTTTACCAGTCTATTTACAAGGCTGATGAACGCCCATCGATTGAAGTAACTAACCTGAGAGCTAAGTAATCATAATAAAAATGTTCGAAATAAAGCACCGATATAAATATTACAAATATTCTTGCTGATTATATTCATTATCAAATATAAATAAATTGAATATCAGTATTTCAGTTCACATGTGTTTTTTAAGGGTTTATCGAAACACCATTGTGTTTTGTTTATGGCTTATGTTTAACTTATCACCAGATATAGTAAAATATACCAGTCAAAAATAGTAAATGATCACCAAAATTAAAACCGCATTTTAATACAAAAAATATTAATTGCACAGCAAATAGATCAAAATAAGTCGACGGAGCCCCGCAAAGCGGGGCGCCTATTTTTGGGTGGGTTTAAGAAGGAACCTAACATAACTTAATATCGACATAAATATCACGAAATAACGCGATTAATTGTTTTTAAATGTCATAGTGATAAAAAAATGTTTATATAATCACTATCAGTTTTAAGACAATTATTACTAATATAATGTGGATCTGAACTGAGTTAATTTTTATTATTATATTTTCAATTTAAAGACCACATTTAAACAATTAATGGATTTTTACTAGAAAATCTTATTTGTTATTATGTATTTAGAAGCTAAATATATGTCAGAAAAATTCTGAATATACTCAACGACTTGTTTCTAATTATACGAGCCGTGTTTAATGTTACTGAGTGCTGTTTAAAACTATTCTAATAAAATGGTCTTCTATCTTTAAATTATCTTTAACAAACCGTCCTGACCTTGCATTGTGATTACTTAGATAATTCATAATTCAACCGCTATATCCGATGATGTTTAAATAAACTACCAAATGCCATAGACTGAATTACATTATAATAAAACAGAACAGACATAGGATTTATTTTCTTAATTCGGATTTCGTTTATATACATATACGATATAAACATGGACTATATCCTTAGATCCTTACATATAATATTGTAGATGTGATTTATGTTTCAGGTAAAAATAAAAACTGAAACCTAAATAATATCGAAAAACCTAAAAGCCTTTTTCGATTCCGATACAACGCTCAATCGATTGAAATAATAAATAGTAGAATGCAACAAATTCAAAATGGAGAATTACTAGCAAGTGCATAGTTTCCCATGCACTTGTAATTTTGTAGTTCAGAAGTAGTTATTGACTGGAAAGGGGTTAATAAACGCATATTACCCGCTGTAATATACGTAATGCCTGATATTGACTTCAATATTTTATCAACCGACGAAAGAACTACGCCTTTGCTATTCATTTATGTCTCAACAAGAATTATTAAACAAAAAATCTAACAGCGTTATGATTTTTTTTTTTTTAATAATAATAATAATATTTTTTATTGAAAACCTTGTATCATTTTTACAATAATTAAACGATAATGACTACAGTAGTATAAACTGTGTCGTAGCCATTAACGCCCACATCCGAATATATTTTAAATAACTAAGGTTAGTTTTAAGTAATTGAGAATATTGTTGTATAATCGACGAAAAACAAAAATGGAAACGAAATTGAAATCACGGCATTTGTCGATTGTATAAAAAATAATCGGCATTCGCCTAAATAGATGTCTGCTTAAGCTTTATGGATAGTATAGTCGTAATGTTACGTTATCCAAAAAATGTTTGCTATAACGAGAAATGAATCACGGCCTTCAGGTATATCATATTTGTAGGATACGTTGTCGGCTTCCATCTTATCTATAGCGTAATGAGATTGCTGTCGACATTGATGTAACACGAATTAAGCTCCAATCAATCAGATACAGTATACAGATCTGATAATGTTAAGATTAAAGGTCATTCGACAGGCGCAATATCAGCCGAACACAGATACAAGTAATTGTTACCACAATAAACCATTCGAATCTATTATTAGATCGGTGGCGTCCTCAAAACCTAATCGATAAAACTGCATCCCATTAAAAAATTAACTTAAAGAAAAACGCATCACGCGAATGTAAAAGGATGAGATTGATTCCGAATTTGAATCGTGAAATAACAAAATAGAGTTTGACATTTATAGTCAAAGATTACATAAATAAATAGATGATTATATATAAAAGGTTTTTACCTACCTTGAATTACATGGTTCACCAAAATGCACTTGGATTTTCCGAATTGACGGATGCAATGACGTCAAACAGTACACGGCACCCGGGAGGGACAGACTGATTTTGACAGGTGTCAGACAGCGCGCAGAACTGCGCGCATGCGCTGTAAGGCAGTGGAAAATTATCGGGCGGGCGGGAAAGCCTTGGGTGGGATGCGTGCGTTCGATACCAAAAGGATGTGACGTGGCACAGGAAATTAAAGCCTGAATACACTGGAGATTGTTTCATTTCGAATGGTGATTAGTCTGTTTTCTTTGGCTGTTATTATAAGCAAAGTTATTTGAAAGTTACATTAGAATATTAACAAGAAATATTTCTTAAGTAGATAGATACTAACTTTCATTAGTAACGCTGTTGTCATTGAAAAAAATTATGATGGCTTACCAAAAATAATGTGGGAACTATAAACGGTATTAATGCTTTCTAAGTTTAACATTTTTAATTGTTTTTTTTTTATTGTCTTGAGTGATAGACGAGCGGCCCGCCGGATGGTAAGTGATATTTGACTCTGAAAATGACAGGGATAAACACATCGAAGCCGCTATATACCTTATTCTCTTTAAACTTCAATGAAAGAAGGACTCTTTGACGCAGCCGTAGTAAATATCCTGCGTATGAGATCTCTAGTTCGATAGCTGGATCGTACAAGCGTTATACCTAGTTGTTTTTGTGTCATGTAATTATGAGTTTGGAACAGTTCCCAGTAGTGGGCAAAAAGCACGATTACTGGAGGCCTAAACGCTCCCCCCTCCCCCGCTCCCCCGCTCTCCCTTCTGATGGAGGCAAATTTAAAAGGAAGGCACCGCATTTGTGACTCCTCTGGTGTTGCGGGTGCCCATAGGCGGCGGTAATCGCTTACCATCAGGCGATCCGTCTGCTCATTAGCGTCTTATATGATAAAAAAGTCACCCAGATTGAAAACATTTATCCAAACGGCGGTAAGCGATCCTATCAAACTTTCCATCGAGGGGTCCTAGGTTCGAACCCTACATATTGCACTATTGACGTAAATCTACTAGTACACAAGCATTTTACCTTCGTTGGGAGGGTTAACAAGAATTGTAGTAATTTAAAACTGGATTAAATATAATGACCACCAAAAATAATAATTGCGCAGCAAAATATGCTTACTAGAATATGTATTTTAGTGAGCCGGAATGCAGGAACCTAAGTTCCTTCTTAAATCCACCCAAAAATAGGAGCCCCGCTTTGCGGGGCTCCGTCGACTTATTTTGATCTCTTTATATATTTTGCTGTCCAGTTTGATGATCATTTACTATTTTTGACTATTATATTTTACTACATCTGGTGATAAGTTAAAAACATAAGCCATTTAAAACCGATTTTTATGTGAATAATGGTCCCGGTTCGTATCCCACAGATTTGAACCTACAATCCACGTCGCGGTGGCAACGGCGAAGCGATCGCTTGTGTGAAACCGTGGGAACATCTAGTATCTATACTAATATTATAAAGCTGAAGAGTTTGTTTGTTTGTTTGTTTGCTTGAACGCGCTAATCTCAGGAACTACTGGTCCGATTTGAAAAATTCTTGCAGTGTTAGATAGCCCATTTATCGAGGAAGGCTATAGGCTATATATCATTACGCTAAGATCAATAGGAGCGGAGCACCAATGAAGAATGTTTCAAAATCGGAGGGTATTTTTTCCTTTTGAGAGTTTCTGCTGCGTGCGCTGCGTAGTTTCGCAAAAATCATGTATGACAGAATTGTTCCCCTTTAAAAGTTCTAAAAAAAATTCCGCGACAGCATATGTCTATCTTTTAAGGTTGGCTCACTATAAACTTTTTTATGCTAACCAAATTTGTTCTAAAATAATGCATTATTTGCGAAGGTGTTTTTATAAACATGATATTAATCCTTATCCAAATAAATACGTTATTCATCACAAGTATTTCATTTAAAACAAAATTGCCCTTTACATCATTCGATTTCAATGAATATCTTAGGAGATATCGCAGTTTTAAAATAACATCGCAGCAAAATAATTACCCATTACAGACGTACAAACGATGTTTCTCCTGGTTTATTCTGCCTGATTTTAAATTAGCACTGTAGGTATATTTATAAAATGTTGTTAAATGGTTCTTATGTGGTTCGTGGATTTAACAAAGAAAGTCTCAGCTCCTTTAAAATTGTATTATAGGTGCCTACGACCCACTCTCTCTCTTATGTGACGCAGATGAAGTTGCGCGAGTCAGCTATCTATACTAATATTATAAAGCTGAAGAGTTTGTTTGTTTGTTTGAACGCGCTAGTCTTAGGAACTAATGGTTCGAATTGAAAATTCTTTGAGTGTTGGGTAGCCCATTTATCGAGGAAGGCTATAGGCTATATAACATCACGCTACGAACCACGGGGGAGGCGCAGTAACGATAAACGCGGGTGAAACCGCGGGAACATCTATGTAGTATTATTATATAGAGCAAATATGTGATTTTTTATTGTTTGTTTGTAAACATTTAACTCAATAACTACTCAACCGATTTAAAAATTATTTCACTATTATTATCACCAAGTACTTAACATAGGTTATATTTTACTTAAAAAAAAAAGTACTGATACCGACATAACATAATCTAAACTAACCTACTTTTTCGCGAGCGAAGCGGGAAACAAAACCTAGTCTGTTTTAAAAATAAAACCCCTACAAATTACTCTTTCTAGTCTTAAACATGAAAAGAATTGAGTTATGGAATCCGATATTAATTTTAAATTAATTTATTATTATATCTTAGAGTTGTTTACGTAAAAGCTTCGAGCGTCCGGTTTGAAACATTATTTTAGTGTTGGATAGCCCATTTATCGAGGAAGGCTATAGGCCATATAACATCACGCTACGATCCACGGGAGTGACGCAGTAATGATAAACGCGGGTGAACCGTTGGCACAGCTAGTTAAATAAGTGCGCCTCAGTGGCGCAGTGGCAGGGCATGCGACTACTGCGCATGGGGTCTCGGATTCGATTCACGGGTAATGCAAGGTATTGATAGTTTTTCTGTACAAGAAATTCATAGTGGCAGTACGTAGACTGCATCTGTGCTGATAATGTGTAATGTACCTATGCCAGTTTATATTTATTGTGTACGTTTAACCTTGTAAATTATGTCTTAATTCTATAAATATGTTTTGTATATGTGTAACGAAAATAAATGGTTTAAATGGTAATCGGCTATAGGCTCGACACCTATTCCGATAAATCTTGTACGTAGATGTAATACATACCACGTTTCACGTATTAGATTGACTGCACGGCTGACGTAGTGGTTAAATTGGTCGCCACTGCCTCTGCGTCGAGTGTTGTGGGTTCGAATCCCAAACGGGACAAAACTTTGTGTGATGCGCAAATGGTTGTTCCGAGTCTGGGTGTTCTTTGCGTCCGTTGTTTGAATGTTAGTAAAGACCTCACGACACGGGAATTATAACTAGTGCGATAGTTGTCTTTAATAAATAAATTAAAAATTTACCCCCGACACAAAATAATAAAAATAGTAATCCGCCTTTTTGCAGTGGCGGCCATCTTGGATTTGAAATTTATCATATTGTATAGTATTCTACTAGTCAAGCCCTTTAATTTGATACCCATATTAAAGGGGTTGTGAAAAAATATGTAAACCGGTATTTTGTGGCGGCGGCCATCTTGGACCGATTTTCATCAAACATAGCTAAGAACACTCCCGACTAATTCACATTTCAAACAAAAAAACTAAATCAAAATCGGTTCATCCATTCGGGAGCTACGATGCCACAGACAGACACACACACACACAGACGCGTCAAACTTATAACACCCCGTCGTTTTTGCGTCGGGGGTTAAAAAAGAAATACACTTTCATCTACCCTTTCAGGGATAAGATCGTTTGTATTTATGAATCAAATAATCATACACATGATATATTATTTATTATATGTTATTTTATGAAGTGGTGGCGTAGCAGGCGTTGCAAGAGCCGTAGGGCACGAGGCTCGCGAAGCAGTCGCTGGGGCAGACGGGACATGCGCCGGCGTACTGCCGGGAGTACGCACACTCCTGACTCGACGGCCATTGGGATTCTGGCGCTTTCTGGAAACAAAAATATAAGCAGATCATGTTATCTTATCTTATATGGGGGCCAGTCAGTGCAGACCGACGACACTTTGACCCAGTGGGATCTTTTGTATCGACACTCTCCCAATAACGACTGCCATAGATGTTCATGGCAGCCGGGACCAACGGCTTAACGTGCTCTCCGAGGCACGGAGCAGGCGATAATTGTCAATCAATACGCACATAATTTCGAAAAGTCATATAACTTTCGAATGTCAGAGGTGCGTGACGTGGGTTCGAACCCGAGACCTTCTGCATTGCAGTCTGTTGGTCTCCCCACTGAGCTATCGCTGCTCCAGATCATGTTAAATAAAGAGTAGTATGCAGCCCCAGAGCAACCGGCGTGAGCGGGGCTTGCGCGGGCGGTGCACGAGGCGTTAGAGAGCACTTTAAAATTTACTAGAAAATGGAGACTTATAATTATGTACATGCAATACAAAACAATTCAATACCATTATAATAAAACAAAAAGAAGAACTGTTCTCAATCTTTATTTGCAGAACATTTAAGTGCGACAATTGCTACAAATAAAAAGAAAATCGGTTGACAAATAAAGGAGAAAATGCTACAGAACTGTTTTGTCTTTATATATATAACCATAAAAATTTTACCAGCTGTCCTATTCGACATGTATGATATCTATTAATTAATTAATAATTTGGTTCAACTATTTGGTATTCTACATTATTATACTGGCGGTCGCCAAGTGGTCGAAATTCGACAATAATTGATTTAAATTTTAAGTTTGATTGTTATTATATATACCGCGAAATTGCAATAGGTACTTAAAGTATGTAACCATAGTTACGAAGAATTGTTCGACATCGACCGAACCATGCCGAAATACTACGAACGCGATTCTACTGCGTGTGTCATGTGCATGGTTGTGTGCAGGTAGTGTTTTTTCATTAATTTAATGTAGGTATTTCTAATGCATATTTTATAAAAACATTTGGATTCGCCATTCCTTCTCCATATAAACTTTAACTGTGCCAAATTTCATACTCCTCCGTCCGCGCAATTTTCCTAAAAAGGGGTACAACATTTTTGCTTTACGTATAGTCTTTGAAGTGAAGTTCGAAGTGAAAACATTTACAGAATACGAATAATAACAGAAGTAACAACTAACCTTTATAAAGTTAAGCATCGCACAATGCATGATGTCATATGCTGGGCAATTGAGGTGGACTCCTTGAGGAGGCAGCTGTCTATCCACGCAGGACTGGACCACAGTATCGATGGTGGTCTTCCACTCAGGATGGTCCTTCGCCAGCTGGGTGAAGTGAGCAGTGACCTTGGTCTTGTCTACAGTCCCGTCATTGAGTAACCATTTATTTTCACGGAAAGCGCATGTCATCCTTGTGCACTGAAATCAAATATTATAGACTTTAGTTTGGCAATAGGGTAGTTGACTCACGTTTTTTATTAAGTATTTAACAAACAACAATCAGCACAAAAACAAACTCTAGTAACAAAGGATTTTTGAAGACTATTCTAATATAAGGTACAAGCATTCAATGCAATGTATGGCTGCAAAGTTTTATAGCCCGCCAGCTACAAAACATTATGATGGGTTGAACATTCCAAACAATTCTTTAAATAGCCATACGTGTTTTATGCGGCCAGTCTACTGCAGCCACAACTTGCACTAATAATAATGACCGTTTAGAAGACCCTATAAAGGAAATTTCCATTTAGCGGCAAGTCTAGAAATGTTTTTTGAAGTGAAAGCTTCTTTAGCGGCGTTGTGCACTTTTTTGTGATAGGTAAAAAATGTCAAACTCGCGTCAGGACACGTGACCTGATCGAAAATTCGTAAGACGGCGGGAGAATTGTCATATTTGTGTACGATAGCGCAATAAATGAATATTGTATTTTACCACATAAATGATAGTACTTTTATACTGATAATTAAAGCAATTCGTGCAAAATTATTCCCTAACCATTCCAAAATATCAAAAATGCACAACGTTAATATTCAAGTTTTCACTTCTGCCGGCACTCCCGGAGAGCAACCCCTATTTTTTTTTTTGTATTGACTCGGCAAAGTGATTGTAACGGCTCTCATGGAAAGCCCAATCACAGTCCAGAGACACTGACGACGAGAGGAAGATAAATTAATGTCTTCTAGCCGTCGTCAGTGTCAAGCCGGTCTGACCAGATGCTTCTTCACACTACGTTTGAAGGACCCAATGTCGTAGAAGGGAGGGAACACATGTGCCGGAAGACCATTCCAAAGTTGTATGGTTCGGCATAAGAAGGACGGTAGACGGCAATAGGCTCGTTCTCTATCAGGTCCGTGAGTTTTAGAACAGCTAGCGAAATATACTTACCTCAGTGGATGTGTCACCGTTGCACTTGGAGGTAGCTTGGGGAGGCAGCAAATGTGGGGTCTTCAAACATGTCAGCACCTGAAATTTAAATAAAAAACAAGTTAGTGAGTGTTATAGCAGAGCATAAAACGTGTGAGTCACAGGAGATCCTAAGCCCTGTGAAGGAACGTGGTGTGATGTCCCTCCAACACAAAGGGAGGATCCTACCAAGCTTGGTGATCGTGCCTAGCAACGGTTGATATACTATATAACACTTGTATACAAGGTTGATTAAACATATAGTATATATAGTATGTAGTTAGTAATAAAGCCTCACTGTTTAATCAACCTTGTGTAGTAGAGCCTCGCTGATTTCAGCATGAATGGGCCGGCTCGACCGGGGAAGAACTACCCTCTCACAGAATATCGACGTGAAATAGCAGTATTCCTACTGTTGTGTTTCGTTCGGTGAGTGAGAGTGCCAGAGGCCCAAACACCCTCTTTCCCCCTTCCCACTTCCTTTATCTCTTCTTCCTATGGCTCGGGGTCGGTGCGGGGCTTGAGGCTAGCGAAGTGTGATGCCTGGTAGGTCCGAAGGGCGTGGGGCCCGGTGCGGGGTACAGGAAGACCCGGTGGGAATGGTTTCCGTCGGCCACCTGCCGGTTAGTAGGGCACCCGAACCTGGGTACATCCTGCTCGGGAGGCTGTCCCGCCAACCGGCGAAAATCCCGTCTCGTAGTCGTCGTGCCAGATTGGGAGACCGGAGTGGACCCGGTGGCTATGTGCGGGGGGGCACCGGGGGCCCTTCCGTGCTTCTTGCATAACTCGTGGGCCTGCCTCGCACTATGACTTTGCTCTTTCTTTGGGCACCGCCTCTACCTCGAACCATGCATCAATCCATATCCCCACTCTGATAAATTATAAAAACCATGAAAGGTAAGAAAAAGAGCAAATTTTCTACGGCGGACACCCCTTCCACATTTCTAGTGGATTTCTGCAATGTCAGGGGTCTACACAGTAACCTCGATGCCGTCCACCACCATCTCGAGACGGTGCGGCCTGCCCTGCTCTTTTTAACGGAGACGCAGATATGCGCCCCGGACGACATTTCGTACTTAAAATACCCGGGCTACGAGTTGGAGCATTCTTTCCGTCGTAAAGCCGGGGTGTGCGTGTTCGTCAGGGGCGATATCTGTTGCCGCCGCCTTCGGGGCTTCGAGCATCGGGACCTGTAAATTTTATGGCTACGCGTAGACCATGGGGGTCTTACCCGAGTTTACACATGCCTTTACAGGTCCCATGCCAGTGAGTCGGAGTCAACTCAGCTACTTGAGAACGTTCAAGAGGGGACTGACCAAATATTGGAGGGGTACCCATCCGCGGAGCTGGTGGTCCTTGGCGATTTTAACGCTCACCACAAAGAGTGGCTGGGATCCCGGACTACCGATTCCGTGGGTCGGGCTCTCTTCAATATGGCCTCGGCCTATGGCTTCTCACAACTGGTGTTACATTCCACCCGTATCCCAGACAACGAGAGCCATAAACCTTCTTTGCTGGATCTTCTGCTGACTACACATCCACTAGGATACAGGGTGGAGGTCGATGCTCCTCTGGGATCATCGGATCATTGCCTTATCCGCAGTGCAGCCCCTGTTACGCGACCAGAGCGCCGATCGCCAGATGACTGGTTACCGTGGAGTCTGGCGATACAAGTCAGCAGATTGGGATGGACTTCGAGAATTTCTTGCATCCTACCCATGGAAGCGGCTTTGCTTCTCATACGGGGAACCTGGCACTTGTGCTGACTGCATCACAGATGTGCTCCACCAAGGGATGGAATTATTCATCCCTTCTGCCAAAATACCTGTGGGCGGCCGCAGCCGCCCCTGGTTCAATAACGCTAGCAGAGATGCTGCACACCAGAAGCAGTTGGCATACTTAGCCTGGAATAGGGTCGGGATCCGTTGCTAGAATTGGCGAGCGCCTTGGAAGACATCCTTCAGGGAGTCGTGCTTTTTGGGCGCTCGCCAAGGCTGCGCAAGGAAATTTTTGCCAGATCAGTCTCCCACCACTGCGTAAGTCTGATGCCAGTCTGGCCCATAATGCAAAAGAGAAGGCCAATCTTTTGGTAGAACTCTTTGCCTCAAACTTGACTTTGGATGATGAGGGAGTCATACCACCTACCATCCCAAGGTGTGAGAGCTATTTGCCTGAAATCCGATTCAATCAGCGTGTGGTTAGGCGTGAGCTCGAACTCCTGGACATCCATAAGTCGAGTGGGCCTGACGGCATCCCTGCAGTGGTACTTAAGACGTGCGCCCCTGAGTTGACCCCTGTTTTAACGCGCCTATACCGTCTTTCCTACAATTCCAACAGGGTTCCATCTTCGTGGAAGGTTGCTCATGTTCACCCGATCCCGAAAAGGGGTGACCGGTCGGATCCTTCAAACTATATGCCGATAGCGATTACTTCCTTGCTCTCCAAAGTTATGGAGCGGTTAATAAACCGCCTTCTGCTGCGGTACCTTGAGGATCATCAGCTGATTAGTGACCGCCAGTATGGCTTTCGCCATGGTCGTTCGGCTGGTGATCTTCTAGTGTACCTTACACACCGCTGGGCGGAGGCTTTGGAGGGAAGGGGAGAGGCTCTGGCCGTTAGCCTCGATATCGCTAAGGCATTTGACAGGGTCTGGCATAGAGCCCTTCTATCGAAGCTACCATCTTATGGAATCCCCGAGGGACTCTGCAAATGGATAGCCAGCTTTCTGGATGGTCGGAGCATTACAGTCGTCGTTGATGGTTGCAGCTCCGAAACCAAAACCATTAACGCTGGTGTTCCTCAAGGCTCGGTGCTCTCCCCAACGCTGTTCATCCTGCATATCAATGACTTGTTGTCAATCGAGAATATACATTGCTATGTGGATGACAGCTCGGGTAATGCGCGTTATACCAGCTATCAGAATGTCCCTCGGAGCATAATACAGAAAAGACGACCACAACTTGTGTCTGAAGTCGAGGACTCTCTTGGGCGGGCCTCCGATTGGGGTGAACAGAACTTATTTCGATTCAACCCCTCGAAGACACAAGTGTGCACGTTTACTGCCAAGAAGGACCCTTTTATCATGGCGCCACAGTTCCAAGGAGTTACTCTCCGTATCTCCGAAAGTATTGAGATCCTCGGCGTCGAAATCTCAAATAAAGTCCAGTTTGGGAGTCACTTGGAGGACAAAGCTAAATTAGCGAGTAAAAAGGTGGGTGTACTGAACAGAGCCAGGCGGTACTTCACACCAGGTCAACGTCTTGTGCTTTACAAAGCACAGGTCCGGCCGCACGTGGAGTACTGCTCACATCTCTGGGCAGGGGCCCCCAAGTACCAGCTCGACCCACTTGACTCCCTACAAAGACGGGCAGTTCGAATCGTCGATGATCCCAATCTCACGGATAGACTGGAGTCGTTGGAGCAACGAAGAGACTTTGGGTCTCTCTGCGTGTTCTACCGACTCTTTCACGGGGAGTGCTCTGAAGAACTGTTTGATTTGGTACCAGCGGCCCCTTTCTATCACCGTACCACTCGACACCGAAGCAGGGTTCATCCATATCACCTGGAAGCGTTCAATTTTAAGACGGTACGCTTTCAGCGATCATTTCTCCCACGTACGTGCAAGCTCTGGAATGAACTGCCAGCTTCGGTGTTTCCCGAGCGCTATGATATGTCCTTCTTCAAACGAGGTTTAAAGAGAGTTCTTCTTTCACGGTAGGCAGCGGCTTTGCTGTGTGCTGACATTGCTGAAGTCCATGAGCAGTGGTTACCACTTTCCATCAGGTGGGCCACTTGCTCGTCTGAGACCAATGGCAATAAAAAAAAATAAAAAAAAATGTACCACATACAAGCTCTACACCAAATTTCAATTCAGTAGGACCAGTAGTTTAGCCACAGGATAGATTTTTAGTTTTTGATAAACTGCAACGTGTTGTATCGGCCCTAACAGCTGACCGAGAGTCTAAGCATAGGTATCTAGGGTCATGCACCTTAAAGCGACAAAAATGTAGGAGAGGATACTAAGGGCCACTTGCATGACAATTCACAAAATACGTTTAGCACTAAATAGATTTAAAACATCGTGCTGTCGCAGTCGTCCGTGTGAAGGTGACGGAGATGCCACGATGTTTTAAATCTATTTAGTGCTAAACGTATTTTGTGAGTTGTTGTGCAAGTGGCCCTCAGTATACATTACTACAGTAGCCAACAATCACGCCAAAGTGAGTCTTAATCTTAGCGCAATAAGAACGAAAACACAAGCATAACATTAGTTCGGAACACAAACAAGGAAGCCATAAATAAACTCGTGACAACAATAAAACTATGAAAGACAAACAAAAATGAAACAATGACAGACAACAGATATTTATAAAATATGGTGTTAAATTTATTTAATTTGTTTGAAAAAAGTGATTTTCTATTTTTATCTTTATCGAGTTTTTAACCGTTTCGAATTAACACTGAGCCCATATGGAATAATCTGTCCATTTTAATGTCCATGGATCATAGCAACCTTGTACCTATATAGTTGCTGTGTAAATTTTGCTTGCGTGATTCAGGAGTGTATGGCAAAGTGCAAATTGTATACAGCGACATCTTTTAACATGTGTCGAAACTTCTTCGTCTGTGTAGAGCGGATAATTGTCCGATCTATCCATAGTTCGCAGCAACAAACTATTTAGATGTAAACGCTATACAAATTATGTCACTTCCTGTCGCTAATAATTATTACTTAACTGCACGGATGGCGTAGTGGTTTAAGTGGTCGCCTCGTTACTGCCATTGCGCCGAGTGTTGTGGGTTCAATTCCCACAAGAGACAAAAACGATCCACATAATTGTGCCGAGTATAGGTGTTTTATGTTACCAACCGTTGTTTGAATTTGTGTAAAATCCCCCACATCACATATCTTAGCGCTCAAACGCACTAGCGGCTAATCGCGGGGGGCGCTTTTCTAGTTTTAATATGCAACCGCTTGTGATTGTACGGCTAGCCGCCCCCGCGGTTAACAGCTAGTGCGTTTAGGCCCTTAGTGCGGGAGTTGTCTTTTTATAAAATAAAGAAATTATATTTTACAAAATAGGTGTGTCGTGTAGGTACCTGATTCGGAATTTCTCCGCAGTAGACGGGTTTAGGCGTCGTGTCCCCATAGCATGCCTGAAACACAGAGTTCATGAGGTAAATAATACATATAACACTCACTTGTATTGGCATTCGCTCCCGAAGAGATAAGATTTTTGAAATCGGATGAATAGTTTAGAGTAGTTTAGACGGTTACCTCCTACATACAAACGTACAAAACTATACCCGATTAATATTAGTATAGGGTATTATATTATCTGTGGTATAGGTAACAACAATAGGTAACAACATTCCTATAATTGCACCCAGTGCTACGGCCCATATGATAGTTCGCTACTTTGGTAGTAAGTTTTATAAAGAAACGTAAACTATAACCAATAATAGGTAGGTACCCTTTTATTTAATAATAATATTCTACCACATACACACAACACCATCTAGCCCAAACTAAGCAGAGCTTGTACTATGGGTACTAGGCAATGGATAAACATACATATTAGAGTCAGCTCAATCTTTGGGCCATTGCATTTCCTCACATACGTAAATAGCCTTGCCAATGTAGTTAACAAATGCGAGGTGTACCAATTCGCTGATGACACTTGCATATTAACTGCTGGGCGAAGTATAAGTGAAGCTCAAAAACAATTGCAAGATGACTTTGACTTACTGACCAAGTGGTCGCATGACGCTGGTCTAGTTTTAAATGCTAGTAAAACGAAAATAATGTATATCAGTTCCAACCATAATAGAAGCATTCTATTGCCTAAAATAATAGCTCACTGTCACAAATGTTTACATGAGAACCACAATAATGGAATAACCAAGCCATGTAATTGTGACTACATTGAACTTGTGGATAAGTACACATACTTAGGGCTTACTATAGATAGTCGATTAAACTGGAAAATACACATAAATGGGGTGTGTGATAGATTAAGATGCATACTAGCTAAATTCTCTATAATAAAATACAAAATTCCCTATCAAACACTAATAATGCTGTACAAAGCTCTGGTTGTATCAATAATATCTTATGGCCTTTCCAGCTATGGAAGGACATATATGTCCCATCTCGACCGAATATACACACTCCAACTACGTATACTAAAAACAATTATACCGTATAACATAAAGAAAAAGTACAAGAAAGATTACCATGAAATATTTGACTTTTGTAAAATTATACCGGTCCATCAGAAAGTAAAACTAAAGCTATTAATAGAAGAATACTATAATGAAAATCTGAAAAAAGTTAAAATATTACAAAATAATGAAATTAGAACACGTAGTGTCACAAATGCGAAACTACTACTTCCACAATATAAAAATCTATATGGCAGAAGATCTTTAAAATATATAATACCCGACCTCATCAATAAACTACACAAATCTTTAAAGGATACAATAACTCCTAAAAACATAAAATATAAGATAATATTATTAAATAAAATAAAAAAATAAAAAAAAATTGTTTATTTTCATTTTCTTACGAGCTAGTGTTAACATCAGTTAATGAGGTACTCCTTTTAAGTAAGAGAAATACTTGTGTTAGGAGCCCCCGCTCTTCATATTACACAATTACACAACTAGACAGGTAAGTATATCTATAAAAGAAAGATGAAATAAAAAATGAAATATTACAAAATAAAGTGTGTGTGCGTGTGCATGTGCGTGTGCGTGTGTGTGTGTGTATGTGTGTGTATATTACTATAGACACGTATCTTATCAATACTCAAATTATTACTATCATGATACTATATGCAACAAGTACTATAGTAATTTAGAGTCTTTAGCCAATAGAGTAACGCTTTTTTACAGTCATAAACAGTCATTGGGTAAATGTTGATAATTTTATTTATTTTATTGTATAAATACGAGGACTGTCTATCAAATTGTCTTCTTGCGAAGGATGTACTGACCGTCCTGGTGGGAACAACATAAGATTTATTTCTTTTCCTTAGAATGTTAGGGTCAAATTTGAGCTTTGAGTGTACCTTAAGGATAACAATTAAAATGTATAATTGCCTTACAGAGAGAATATTAGCCTGTTTGTACAGTTCTTCGGTAGAAAATCTATACGGCTTATGGTACATGACTTTTATAATTGATCTCTGAGCCTTCTCTAGCTCAATGGAATTACTTTTTGTTGTTCTCCCCCACACAGGTATACAGTACGATAATACTGATTGTACTAGTGCAACGTACATTTTATTCAATATTTCAGGTGGTGCGACGTCACGTAATGTTTTAAAAACCCATATGAATTTCCTAATCCTGCTTTTAAGAAGTTCTAGGTGTGAGTGCCAAGATAGTCTTTGGTCTATCATCACACCAAGGTATTTGGAATTATTTGCTTTATTGATGATGGGGCAATTACAATTTATAGCGTAAATATAATAATAATAATAATATATAATAATAATAATAATATAATTTAAAAGCTACGTCATAATATTGATATAATTACAGTAACTTGTTAACAAAGGGACATAATCTATATTAATACATTATATAAACAGCACCACAATTATCATAATAACCCACTCATTATTAAATTCACAGACATAACAACGTACATTAAACAGTCCCAATATGTATATAGAAAATATAATAACATGACTGTATATATTATTTTTAAGTAAAATTTAACAGTCTCACTATGGAACATTCTGTATATGCGTAATATGAACACTGACTTCATACAAAAGACAGCCAATGCGGTGACGTGAGCGATGCTTGGTTCAACATTCGTATTTTTGAATCTACCTTCAATATGTAAAAATCTAATGCATCTAACGCAGTGTATAAAATTTTTGTTCATTGAATTATAAGTTTGTAAGGTATTTTACTAGGCATGAATTGACGTAGTTATGTCGAAGTCGATGAGATGATGCACGGTAAAACTCGAACGAGTTTGTGTTTGCATCACAAAAAGATAATTTAATTGTAACTTTTATGACCTATGTATGTAAAAAAAAAAATTAAAAAAAAAAAACTTTTTTTTTGTTAATACGTACATATTATACATAGAAACACCCAGACCAAGACAAACATCCATGTTCATGCACACAAATGTTTGACTTGTGCGAGAATCGAACCTGCGACCTCAGGCGTGGCAGTCGGTTACACTAACCACCACGCCATAATAAAAAATCGTAATGTCTTTCGTTTACGCGAAGAACATCAGCGCCCCGTCCCGACATGATAATTATGAAGGTTATGTCCTTTTGCAATAACGTAGATCCTTCTAAGTAGACCTATTTATTTCAAATAGGTGCGTTTGTTCCAGACGTTACCCTGCACAGACTTACAAAATTCGCATCCTCTCTGTTTCATTAAATATACACGTATAGTATAACTCTCGAAGCATCGAGAAAGACTCTCTAGCCTCATTCTCATATCCCCGAAGTGATAAAAACATCATATTTTGTACACAGCCAGCCTTACATAAAAAAATATTGCTAACTAATACTTAGATACTTCTCAACTGAATAGCTCTCATGTCCTTGAACAATGATTAACCTATGATCAAAGGCGCACCGCTGTTAATTAACTATTATTCAATTAAAACTTAACGTAGACTAAATATGTTTCATTCTGATTAGCCGCTAGTTAATACAATTTTAATGTCTTTTTTTAAATTTTGCTCGTTAAAATGACCACACTCCACCTGATGGTAAGCAGTCGTGTGGTCTAAGAGCAGTGGCCTCCACACCGCCCCCACAGCAGCCGGGGCGATGTTGAGGTCTCTACTTTGACGGCCTGAGAAGGTGCTTTTTCACGTCCCGCTTAAAGGACCCAGGGTTGAAGGAAGAAGAAGGAAACATGTGCCTTGGCAGGGATGCCATGCCCTGGTCGTTCGGTAGAGGTATGAGGACCCAAACTTGTTGGTACGCGCTCTAGTTAATTGTTTGAGAGTAGTCCTACTAATATTATAAACTAGATGTGCCCGCGGTTTCACCCGCGTTTATCGTAACTGCGCCACCCCCGTGGATCGTAGCGTGATGTTATATAGCCTATAGCCTTCTTCGATAAATAAGCTATCCAAAACTAAAAGAATTTTTCAATTCGGACCAGTAATTCCTGAGATTAGCGCGTTAAACCAAACAAACAAACAAACTCTTCAGATAGATTTATTACAGACTAGCTGTTACCTGCGACTTCGTCCGCGTAGATTTTAACTAAAAAGTGTTTGTCTCCGCGGAAACCTATTTTTTTTCTAAAATCAAAGTAGCCTATGTTACTCCTTATAACATCAGCTATCTGCCAGTGAAAGTCCCGTCAAAATCGGTTCAGCCGTTTCGGAGATTAGCCGGAACAAACAGACAGACAGACAAAAATTTTAAAAATAGATGTTTTCGTACAGGTGTCTTATATACTTTCATATGCGTTAGATAAAAAGCTGTTATTTTGACATTACAAACAGACACTTCAATTTTATTTATTTGTATAGATAGAAATTGAAGAAAATAAAATAAAATACTTACCGCTACAGAAATAACAAGAAATATACCAACTTTAAACATTTTAATCCTCACAAACACGACTACTAAATGCTAATGGAGTCTTAACAATGATAAAACAGGTCAAATGGCGGGTGAGGTCACTGTTTAATAAGACAACTCGATGATAAAACAGGTACCTAAACACATACTTATACTCGTACATATATGTATACCTATCTTGATATAGAGTCTTGTTTATGATTCTGAGTCAGAGACCTGTATACTCACGCTTGTATACCCAAAGGGGAAGACAGCATTATTCTTTTATTTTTTTATATGAGTCACTAACTATTATATTATACAACTAGATGTGCCCGCGGTTTCACCCGCGTTTATGATTACTGCGCCGCCCCCGTGGGTCGTAGCGTGATATTCTATAGCCTATAACCTTCCTCGATAAATAATCTATCCAACAAAATAAGGAACTTTTCAATTCGAACCAGTAGTTTCTGAGATTAGCGCCTTCAAACAAACAAACAAATTAACAAACAAACTCTTCAGCGTTATCATATTAGTATAGACAATACATTAAATATATCATAATCCAAATCCCAACTTCCTTTTTACTAATAATAATAATATCCTCCGACGTCACGGCGCGCCGGCGGAGACTCTCACTCTCAATCTCACGTTAACGGAGACTGGCTATCGGCGCAGGAAATATGATAGAGCCAAGCGTGTGCGCAAACAGGAGTTCACTCTCTGTTTCCTGACTCTCATGATCTGATGGGACGTCAATATGTCATGACCGGAGAGAGATCAGGCGCAGGACCAACGGTTCTGCATGGTTTTCGAGGCGCGGGAATATAACACCGCCAACTACCTAACTGCGGGCTGTTGGCCCGTCCGGGGATTCGAACCCGAGACCTCATGCACAGCAGTCGCAGTCACTACCGCGGGTAGATTTTGACATTGTTTTCTTTTTCCTTACTAATATTATAAATGCGAATGTGAGTTTGTTTGTTTGTTACGATTTCACACACTCTATTCGGCAGATTATCATGAAATTTCGCATACAGGTTGTCAGGGGAACAGAAAAGGACATAGAGTAGGTACCTTACATCCATTAAAAAGTTTTGTTACCTACTTACTTAACTAACCAACATTTAGGCGAGCGAAGCCGAGGTCAAAATCTAGTAATTATATTATAAAGGCAGATGTGAGTTTGTTTGTTTGTTTGTTACACTGTGACGCATGATTATGCGCGACAGTGATCATGCAATTTCGTTTTGCTTTTCTAAAAGAAAGATATCCTATGTCCTTTGCTGTTCCCATTACAATATAAATGCGACATTACAAGATGAGCGATTAAATAAATTTATTTGATCGCTCATCATGTAACCAAAAAGCAAAACGAAATTGCATGATGATCGCTCGGGCGTGAAAGCGTAACAAACAAACTGACATTCGCATTTATAATAGATATTAGGAAGGATTCAATCATAGAAATATTGTCCCATATGGGAATTGAAGTCACACAGGCACCGTGACGTCACGCGTCATGGTGTGTCATGTTCTTATGATTTAGGTAATGCTTGCCCAATGCTTGCCACTGCATGTCTAGGCAAGCACAGAATCATAAGAATTTAGAGTGATTATCATTTTAAATGCCTACTTTGGTACCTACATAATTACATTGGGAAAGTAGGTGATATACAACATTAAAATTTATTACAATAGTACTACGCTAGATGGCGCTGGGTGATACTGGATGGCTTTACAAAGTTTAGAAACCATGTAAAAAGAAGTGCAGGAGGCAAATAAATCAATTAAGTATAAATAAAATAAAATATATTAGTAATACAAAATATATATTTTTATCTTAAAATGTATGTTCCTGTACAAAAGAGCTTCTTGTTTTAAAATGTATTCTTTTAAGGTAAGGTTCGCACTTCGCACAACGAAGAAAATACGTTAGATTTGGATTGAATGCATATTATGTAAATTTAATTTGTTTCTTATGGAGCGCATAATAATATATAAATTCAAATGCGCACGGAATATTAGATTTCTGTTCTAGGCACCTGTGAATGAAAGTAATGTAATAAACAAGCACACATGTAAAAGTAGTTTAGTGTTCATTTTAACCTAAAGATGGCAATAAAATCAAAATTTAAACCAATTGTATTTTTATGCCCGTGATTTAATACTAAAGCTTTGAAGCAAAATGCAATTTTAATACAAAGCTTTGTTTAACTCATTAGAAATTTGTATTTTTTTATCAGTGGGTCAGAAATACATAAGAAAACCATTTTTTGTAAGTTGCTGCTAAGATTTAAAAATATGTTTAGGTATAGATACAAGGTTTTTAAGCAAATTTTGAGGTATACTTAATTAATGTGTACTTCAATGATTTTTATTAGATTTTAGGGTTGATCAATAATCAATTATTTTTATTTAAAATAGTGTTTTATGGATTCTCAGTGCAATTATTATATATTTACGTAACATTCTTTGTAAAGTTCATTCATGTGCATCGTAACGACCTCTATCGACTCTACGTGCAAATATTGTCAAAGAGTAAACTAACCGTTATAATACAGGTACCAATAGGTAAAAACTGAAACTGCTGATTTTCTCGAGTTAGATGTTTGGCAAGAATTGTAAAGTAATAATAATTATATTGGAATTAATAACTTTTTAAGCCTAGTTAAACAATTAATATCTTTGGGCCTATTTTTTTGCCAACTAAGCGTACCACTTCTTTTGGTCATAATTTTTAAGTTGCGAGAGATTAGTGTAACATACAGAAGGAGACGACTACTGTTTTCCCAATTAAACAATAAATTATTTAAGTTTTAAACCATACTGATACTTTTATAAATGTGTAATTATTTACTTATATTACAATTATAAGTATTAAATTTATACCGTATGGGCTAAGTGTTATAACAATTCTTAAAGTGGGCAGTAGTAATAAGGTATAAGTACATGTAATCATAGCACTGATATTATATAGCATACGTCTGTGACTCATAGTAATCTTAAACTCAACTTAGATGCCTAACACGCATGTGTCATTGGATTAAACAATACCAAAATAATATTTAAATATGGTATTTCAAGCCTTAACGAATAGCATGTTTCAGAAATTTATAATACGTAAGCTCTACTCGATGAGTTTTATAAACCACATGATAACCTCCAGATATATAAATGCAGGTTCAGTGAGGCGACACATCTGTTTACGGTGTGCCTCATTGCTCTACTCTATGATCTGATTGACGTTCCATTCCAAGATGGCAGACATGCCGCTTGAGCCATGATAGTATGGAATCGTAGGATTACGATTTTTAGGTGTGTCTTTCTAAATATCGAACTAGAATGTCTCCCGAATTCTTGACTAATGTCTTATACGAATGTTCTGACGATGTGAAAAAACTTACTCGCGTCAAGTGCGCTAGTTTTAGGTAACGTTTGTGCCGGGACATATGTAATAAAACGGTGATCGAAATTGTGTTTTTCGGTGTGTCGTGTACGATAAGTATTCTGGTTTGATGTTAAATTAAAATGTGGAATATGATGTGCGACGTGATGCCCACTATATCGGAGGACAGTATCAGTCAAAGGAGTTCGCAGTTATCCGGTGAGGATGCGAACTTCGAGCAATTGATGGTATCTATGCTCGATGAGCGAGATAAGCTGGTGGAGAGCCTGCGGGAGACGCAGGAGCGACTGGGGGACTCGGAGCTGCGCCTCAAAGAGGTGGAGAAGGAGCGGGACTCGCTGACGAGACAGATCGCCGCCAATTTACCTCAGGTCAGTGACTGTAGTGATACTGCCAGTGCTTTTTGTGAAGCAAATATTATTTATATGATACCTAGTGTTAAGTACGAGCCCTATAACAAATGCTGTTCAAGTTTAGACAGGAGAATTATATGACATATTTAATTCTGATATATTATTACCTTATCAGTGTACAGGAGGGGCTTGTGCAAAGGAAATTAATAAAACAGCCAATTTCGCATGTAGTTCCTGTAAAGGTGTGCCTCTAAAATAGGCTACACTTTAGCAGGTATCTTTTAAATTTATAATCATATGAATCCCAGCTGTTTTTTTTAGTCTGTATTCATAGCTTAGTTTGTTTATATGCCAATATTGGCTTTATCAATTTTAGCTGCATTAAAAGAATAGCCCTATCAATGCTATTTGAAGCAAATAAGAAGAGTTGGCTACGGACTTTTATCCGATTGAATTAAGATTCAGAAGTAAATCACAGAATCTCAATAAAGAAAGAATATTATAACTTCTTGTAGACTTTCTGAATAGCAATAGTACCTAAGTTGTATAATGTGATTATTCTGATTTCATACTACGTAGATATTATGTTTTGCTGTACAATTTGATTGGTATTCAAGATTAAATAAACATGTTCCATCAATCATTTGTGCTATAGCAATTTTTTGCCTTTGATTTGTGATATTTGCATATAAATATCAGCGTATTAACACCTATATTAACCAATCAATTGTTGGGCATGGCTTATACTCTTACTTATACTCTCTGAATATTACTTTCCTAAAAGATTACTTTGCTGCCTAAATGAATAAAAGATTTCTTGCGTAATGAATAATGTTTTGCACTATAAACACATACTTTATACAAGAATCGAAAAGAGTTGTTTGTTTGTTAAAGCTTATGGAAATCCTTGCCGATTATCATTTGCTCCAACCAATAGGCAGCGGGATGTATGAGTAGGTACGAAAATAATCTTCTCTCCATTGCCTACCATTTGTCTCATTGACCTGAAATCTTAGATATTGTCATTATTTAACTGCTCTCTTAAGTAAATCCTGCGTTTGATGACTGGTTTAAGAAGCTGACTATTGTCATTCTCAGACATTAAATTCTTTGTAGTAGCAAAGAGTTTTAGGACTGTAATCGGTGGGTGGTAAGGTCTCCATAATTGCTTTCCTCCCTATTATATGGGAGTAAAGTGTAGCTAATTACGAACATAGATATATTTGGTGCACTATCCACTTTTAGTGATCATATTGAGCACATACAGGTGAGATGCTGTGCTATATTATTTAATACTTACTAAGATAAACAGGACTGATATTATATTATCTAGAGATCCATCCTCCATGGCTTACTAATTCCAGGTGAACTTATTTAGGTTAATTTCTTAAATAATTATATAAGTTAGTATACTTAGTAATTAACATGGACACCTTAGATTATATAATATGAATATTCAAAATGTAATTAATTCTAAAGTCATAACATTACATACATCCTGGTGCAAGTTTCTTAAATAATACTACATGCATTGGCAACATAACAATATAAATAATGGGACCGTGTCAAGGAGACGTTGCAAGCATAATGTTCAGCCATCGGAACATAGTAGCTAAATTAAGCAGCATTATGTTGCTTACTAATATAATTAATGTACTAAGACTTGCTATAAATTATATTCATATCCTGGTTATTTGTATGCCAGTATATTGAAATGCTAATTATAATGATTGCAAGTTCCATATTGATAGACTATAATTTATATATTTGATGTTGATGGTGACCGGAATTCAATGGTATTCGGTTAGTGGTTGAGGGCTTGTGGTTTTGACCATTATTTGTTTCATTTACTTTGTGAACCCAGTGGTTATTAATACAATAATACAGTCTTGATGATTGACAAGTATTATTTTAATTTGGTAAGCAATGAATTAGTAAAATCATATTTCTAGAAATATTTATTTTATTTCATGAGAGGAAATATTGGTTGACCGATGTTGACACTTCGGTTTTCTGTTCAAATGGTTGCAGATTTATATCAAAATGATAGATTGATATTAGCACATTGTTAGAGGAGCTAAAAAGTATTATAAACTGAACAAATGATGATTGTTGTTGAGAACCTTAAAACCATTATAAAGCATTATTACAACATCTACTAGAATGAGGCTGCTAATGCTATAAAATGTCCTAGTATGGCCCCTGTTCTAGTTCTCAGCTATACAACCTGTTGTACTATACTTGATAAAGGACCTTTGATGACTATATACCAGAAGGGATATACAGAGTAGTGCCCAAACACATACATCTTGCTGTGTTTTACGTCCTACTTAATAGGAGGCTAGCCTGTTGCCATCTGCCAGGTACAATCCTATACTTTTTTAGGTTGTGACTTAAATATCCAATAGGAATTGGGGCAACTCAGGAATAAAACTTTAAATCTCATGCAACGCAGTTACATCCACTAGCATTTTGCCATTTAGACAGAGGAAATGATTTACAGTAGAAATACAGCTGTCTTGATGTATGTTATGGGGTTGTCTGTAGTTAAGCGGCTCCAAATTTTACATCTTATGGTACATTACATTCACTGGCTGCCTACCCTGCAAAAACCATTATTGTACCATTGCACAGGCCACTGATCTCTTGTAATCGTATAGTGCTATTTAGGCTCTGTAAAAACGGTACACACTTTCTAAGAGGGAAATATCTCTCTATTAGAGAATTTCATTTCAGTCCTGCATTTTTTTAAATTGTTTTTATAATCATTAGTACAATAATGTTTCAAAATCAATCATAATTATGTCAAGTGATTTGATAGGCTGTTGCTAATTCTACTAGACATTTTAGTAGGCAATCAGCCAGTCACTGCAGTTGACATGAGTTTGAACATTTATTAATTTAAAAATATTGTTGTGGTATACCTTTTAGCAAGCAGATATAATCTAAAAGTTTTGTTTCATGACACATCTTCACTCACTTTGTGTGATATTAAAACTGTCTATGTAACTAAGGGATATTGTAGCATTCTAATACAAAATAATTATCAAATTTAGGACAGTAGTTTCAGGGATTAACTACCTCTACATACAAACAAACAAAATAAATTCTTCTTCTTTATCTGTTTTATAAAAAGGAAAGAATTTATTTTGATTGTTTTGTTGTAGCTATATCCTAGAACACAGTATAACTGTTTTCACTATATAATTTTGACAATGTGGTGTCTGGTTCAATTACCGGGCCGGGCAATGTATTATTGAGCTATGATTTCAAGAAATTCTCAGTAGCAGCATGTAATCTGTGACCGGTAATTAACAATAGGCTCGCCCTAATATAACATAAGACTTAAAACCTAGGCTAGCAAAATGTAAGTGTACATACAGGCTGTCCGGTAATCAATAGATAACCTTAAAATGTCTTATAGTAGAACTGTTGGCAGTTCAGTAAAATAAAAAAATTAATAAGTGCAATAGCTGGTCATACTTTTGACTGTCTATCTATTAGCATAATTAGTGTTTAATAATAAAACAACAAAAAAGTTAGGATAGATTTCTTCATATTTTTTTCTGAACAGCCATCAGTTATACAGGATATCTAGCTACTCTTTCGCGGATATAGGTGTAGTAGTATCATTATAATGTTGATGGTAACATAAATTAGATAACATTAGTCCACATAAAAATGTGTATTATATAGAATGTAATCTATACTAATATTATAAAGCTGAAGAGTTTGTTTGTTTGAAAGCGCTAATCTCAGGAACTACTGGTTCGATTTGAAAAATTCTTTTAGTGTTGATAGCCTATTTACCGAGGAAGGTTATAGGCTACGTAACATCACGCTACGACTCACGGGAGCGGCGCAGTAATCATAAGCGCGGTTGAAACCGCGGGCACATCTAGTGTATTTGTAATCATTATATCAATTGACCTAGGCTATATTATTATTTAATAGTAGCAATAATAACATAATAATTATGACTCAGTTACTATTATTACATAGTTAAGTGATAGTGAAAGTTTTAATTGCTTGTAATTAAATTGTTATATTGCAACCTTGAGCTGATATGATTTACATTGTAATATTATGATTGATTGCTTGCCTGTGGCGTAAGGTTTTGTTTATATTTGCCGATTGTGATGTCCCGGATACGATGCTTGGGTTGGGTCCTGACCAACCCAGGCATCGAACGCGAGGTTTCTCTGTTAGGAAATTAATAGCGCTAGGGTCTAAATCTAAACGAAATACCGGGGAGCGTATATTGAAAAGCTACTTCAGTATATCGCCTCTGAACTGTATTAGCATTTCCTAACCATGAACACGCGTAAAAGCTGCCCCAATAGGTCTCAGAAGGTGATGTACTGCAGTAGGATTTCTAAGTTAATACGCATTTAGATGTGCTAGAAACTCTCATTCTTTTCGTCAAGCTCGCGTGACGTATTGGCGTAGGATTTCTACTACTTGTATCACAATATTGTCTTAGAAAAACTAACGCGATACGCGTCTCTCTATGCAGATATTGCTATCACACGCACACAGTATGATTGCGTATTTTCTAACTCGCTCTGCCGCGCCGATCATCAGTGCATGCATAACACGTGCGTTTTGTTTATGTCCGTAATTAACGAGTGCAAAAAGATAACCTCAATTGTTGTAATGACAAGGGAATATCAGGAGGAAGGATAAGGTAATTTTGATTGTTTTTGTAATTAAATTTGTTTCTAGCACTCGCCGGACGCTGGCGCGGCACACTCGCTTCGCTCTCTCGGCTCGTGCGTTGTATGGTCGCAGTTCTAACCAAACCCACTATTTTCTTTTCTGGTACCTTTTTTTGTATTGTATTTGCTTTATTTGTATTTTTATTTGTTCTATGCTACATACCTACTTTATTTTTTGTCCAGAAACTTATATATTTAATTCTTAGCCTTTCTTTGGTATCACGTACAGAATTAAGATAACCCCTACTTTGCGGCGCGTTATAAAACTTGAAATCCTACTGCAGTACACCATCCTCTGAGACGTATTGGAGCAGCATTTACGCGTGTTTATCGTTAGAAAATGCTAATTCAGTTCGGCGGAGACGTACTGAAGTAGCTTTTCTATATACGCTACCGGGGAAACCAGCACTGGTAGAGGCTAAACAAAATTCCGAGGGAATGTGAGGGTCACTCATGTGCTAGTGATCTTCCTGAGGACTTGCCTCGCTTCCAAAGCATGAAGCAGATTATTGGTCTCACGGTTGTTACGTTTTCTTAACCCGTTGAGAAAGAAAGAAAGAAAGAAAATTCATTTATTTCAACAGAAAACACACAACACATACTGCAGACAGCATGAACATAATAAGTATACAGTTATAAAGGAAAAGATAATAGGACACTGACAAAAGTAAATGACAATTTAAAACACAATAATATTATAAATTTATGGCAATATTAATTAAAATAATTATTACATTAAATAATTGAAAGCAAAAAAAAATAAAATAAAAAGATAAACACAAATAGTAAATAAAAAACAAATATGCAAATAAACAAAAAAAAAGAAAACAATTAAACTCTTGGCTCGGTCCATTTAATAAATATATAACCTAGCGTATGCAGTGTGCGTCGCAGTGTCTGTCAAAAAAAGATGTTGCTCAGCCCGAAGCTGTGTCCGCATAAGGGAAACAGCGCTGATTTTCAGCAACACCTTGGTGACTGATGTAATGTGGTGCGTTTGAGTGTGGAACATATAATCAATTCTTGTACAGTGTTTCCATAAGAATTCAAAAATGTTATGAGAACATATTATTATTATGAAACATAATATTGCATAATATAATTAAAATTATTGATAATCATAATTTGATTATCAATAATGAAATGCGTGTTTGGCATAAATAAATAAAAATAAAATACTTCAATATCATAATTTAAGTAGGTATATTAATTAATTATTATTTTAAAAGGCAGGCTATTCAAGACGATTTTTGTATATTTAAAAGATACCTTTTCATATATACTTTAAAGTTGGCAATAGTTTTCAACTTACGAAGGGGTGGAGGGAGATCATTCCAACATCGTGTAGCCGCGTATTTAAAACTTCCTCTAAAGGCTGACGTATTGTGACTCGGGATGCTTAAAGCATGACTGGGTCTCAAAGAGTATGTGAAATAGTCATGCGTCCAAGTTAGTTTCTCATACAGGTGTGTCGGTTTCTGATTGAACATGAGACGATAGATCAATGTGGCAAAATGCAACTTCCTTCTGTATCTCATCTTGAGTATGTTATTTTCGTTGAGAAATGGCGTTACATGACTTCGTTTAGGTATTTTGTAACAGTATCTTGCACATGCGTTTTGTATACGCTGCAGCAGTTTTCTGTTCTTGCCAGAAGGCATACGTCGCCATAGTTAAGCCTTGATAATACTAGTGTATCTACAAGACTTTGCCTTAGTTCTACACAGAGGAATTCACGTACTCTGTATAATATTTTCAGTCTGTAAAAACAATCACTTAGTGCATTATTTATGTGAGTTTCAAATCGTAATACAGGATCAATTTTTATTCCTAAGTTACGTGCCTCAAACACTCTGTCAATGTCATCTCCCATAATTTTCAGGGAAGGATGAGATTCCGCTATAACATTTATCTGATTTTTGCTACCCAGTATCATATATTTGGACTTAGCAGGATTTAAAACCAGTGCGTTTCTTTGGGCCCATTGAAATATCCTGTCCAAATCAGCATTTATAAACTGAACTGCAGTTGATATAGATAGCACTGTTGGTTCGAAAGAGAAGTAAACTTGTATGTCATCCGCATAAATATGATAATTGCAGTGTTTTATGCAGTTTGTGATATCGGCACTGTACAGAATAAATAATAAAGGACCCAATATAGATCCCTGAGGCACGCCCCGAGATATCGATCTAGATGACGAAAATAATGATGTACCGTCCTCTTTTAAAATGTGTACGACCTGCGATCGGTTTGTCAAGTAGCTTTCGAACCATTTAACCGCTTCCACGTCAAACCCGTAATAAGAAAGCTTAGAAAGGAGTAATGTCGTATTTATGCAGTCAAATGCGCGAGAAAAGAATGTTAGCAAAAAAAGTGAAAGGAACGTACTTCGAGCTTATGTTCATAAGACACGGGAGACTCAAAACCCTCCTCATCACAGTCAAACAGCACAAGGTTACTCGAAACCAATCTAGTAATGCGCGTATTTGTTCGAACGATATTCGAATACATTTTATGCACCATGCGATAATTTACAGAGTCAACAGCCTTACGATCCACCTTGGTAGAGATAAATAATTTAAATCTATCAAGGATACGTAATAGCGCACGGACTTATATATCGAATTGTCGATTCATTCGAATGCAATTTTACCGTCGGGCTGTTCTCCAGCTGTGCTAATTTTCATTGTAATTTTGACTGCATGGATGGCGTAGTGGTTTCAATGGTCGCCTCGTGATAGCCACTGCGCCGAGTGTTGTGGGCTCGAATCCTACGGGACAAAACTTTGTGTGATCCAGAAATGGTTGTTCCGAGTCTGGGTGTTCTTTGTGTTCTCTGTTTGTAAAGTCCCCCGCGACACAGGAATTATTTTTAGTGGCGGAATTGACTATTTTTTGGAAAAATATACTTACTGCGTAAATATAGATATCTATACTAATATTATAAAGCTGAAGAGTTTGTTTGTTTGTTTGAACGCGCTAATCTCAGGATTTACTGGTTCGATTTGAACAATTCTTTTAGTGTTGGATAGCCTATTTATCGAGGAAGGCTATAGGCTATATAACATCACGCTACGACCCACGGAGGCGGCGCAGTAACGATAAACGCGGGTGAAACCGCAGGAACATCTAGTTGGTAATAAAGTCCATATCTTTTTATAGATGATGTCAGAATCATTATATTATAACCAGGCGGCTATAAATTTTACCTGCACAAAAGATTGTGTCATATCTAATTTAGCTTTTATTACATCAATAATGTTTAATGACTATTTGTGCTTCCGTCTGTATGTGCTGACTGCCTGTGCTTTAATAATAATAATAATATCACCTCTGTATTAAACTGTCCCACAGCTGGGCACGGGCTTCTTCTCAGTGTGAGAAGGGTTAGGCCATAGTCTACCACGCTGGCCCATTGCGGGTTGGCGGACTTCACGTATCTTCGAAAACATTATGTAGAACTCTTAGATATGCAGGTTTCCTCACGATGTTTTCCTTCACCGTTAAAGCAAGCGATAATTAACTATTAATACGCACATAACTTCGAAAAGTCAGAGATGCGCGCCTTGGGATCGAACTCGAGAACTCTGCGTGGCAGTCCAACGGTTTCCCACTAGGCTTAGCAATAAAATAATATCAGCCGTGGTTATAAACTGCGGACTTCTTCTCCGTGTGAGAGGTGTTAAGCCATAGACCACCACGCTGGCCTAATGCTGATTAGCAGGTGTCTCACATCTTCGAGAACATTATAGCAATCTAGAAGATGTGTAAGTTTTCTCACGGTGTTTTCATTTGCAATTAATGCGAGCGCTAATTAACTATTTAAATGATTGCATTGATAAATGTTAATTTATGTATGGTATAGGCGATAAATATTTAACATAATATCTAGTTAGTTGCTCGTCTTCTTAGACTGATTTATAATCTATCTCAGTAGTTCCCAAAGTGGTCCAGGTGGACCCCCAGGGGTCCACGGGAGACTCGACGGGGTCTAAGTTGGCGTAACAAAAAATGGGGGTTCACAATTCGTAAGCGGGGTTCCACGAAAATTTATTTGCTTTCGATAGTGAAGAACTAAACACCAGTGGTCTCGAACCTACCGAATTTTTGGTAGAGAATTACTTTTAAAAAAATAATTGCATTACTTGTTTGATTCTTCACCAATATAAATACGAATTCCAAGGAATATGGTAGAAATGTAGCTGCAAGGGGTCTATCGGAACCAGCTAAAGTGGTCTATGAAGAAAAAGCTTAAAATTTAACTGTTGAATTGTTAGTGTGATAGACATCTGCTTAAACTAAGAGGAATATTTAGGCGTGATCTTACGGTACATGACCTCTAGCTGTGGAAGACATATTTCATCTAAGTGGTGTCATCCGTCGATGTTCATTGTGTACTGCCCAGTTCCTGTCGGAAGACTTGAGCTTATGTTGTAAACACAGCGCCACTGAACTGCCACGACCTTGTAATTTTTGTCACATAATACGTAGATATAGATGGCCGTCTCTTTACGACTCGATTACCAATAACTACATTTGGCTGACTAGATTCAAGGTCGAAACGTCACAAATACACTGAGTTACATAGTACTGCTATCACCCAAAGCTTAGGCAGAGGTGTATCACAATAGTAATTTATGGAGAAATGGTTGCAGCACCTTACAGTTATGATTAGTAAACAAAATTTTATTGTAAACTTGGCGATTAAAAAGAGTGGCCATGAGTTTCTTGCCCGTTCTTCTCATGAGCCCTACACCCTTGCTTTGCTGAACGTGGTAGTAGGTAAATGTAAATTCACAGAAAAAAATTAGCGTAACTTTGACATTCATAAGTGTTACCTTGTAACCTAACTTGAATAAATTTATTTTTGATTTTGATTTTGACATTCACAAAGTTGACGAAAACTTTGATTGTAGGTCCCACGCAATTGGTGGCAAGCATATTGCTGTTTCAGACACATTGCTATTGCTGAGGGACTGTCCGGATCGACACCGAGATCTCACGCACAGTAGTAGCGTTTGATATCGCTTCGCCATCGAGGCATATGACTATATCTTATCTCATACTAAGTACTGGGAATACATAGTATGATCGGAAGTTGGTTTAAATACGCTTATCTATATATATTAACTAACGGTCGCCTAGTGCTCGAAATTCGACCAAAGTTTGCCTGTAAAATATTGCTGATATATCTATACTAATATATAAAGCTGAAGAGTTTGTTTGTTTGCTTGAACGCGCTAATCTCAGGAACTACGGGTCCGATTTGAAAAATTATTTTATTGTTGGACAGTTTATTTATCGAGGAAGGTTATAGGCTATATAGCATCACGCTACGACCCACGGCGGCGGCGCAGTAATCATAAACGCGGATTAAACCGCGGGCACATCTAGTGTTAGTTATAAGTAAAACTCGTAACGTAACTATGTAAACAAATCGTGAAAGCGATTCTAACCTATTTCTAATTGTCATATCGATTTAAAACCTGACAGGTTTTAGTATAACAAGTGATTCGCAGAACAATACAATGATTGGGTATCGATAAGCTGATCTGATGATGGAATCAGAAGGGGGGCAGTGGAACTTTTCAACGGCTACTAGTAAACTTGTCGAGTTTGTACTCGTTTGGTTTGTTTCGACATGTCCACGAAATTAAGGGAAACTATATAAATGTCAAAGTTTGTTGAGACTTGTTGAAGAAAATAAACAAAGCACGTGGGCGCTTTGAAGAAATTAATTAAAAGAACATTTTTCTCGAAGAAACGTGAGCGCACCACGCTTTTGCCATCGTTATTAAAATTAATATTAAAGTTGAATTTCGCAGCGGCAGTGAATCCGACTGCGATACATGAGGTATTGGCTTCGTTTCGCGGGTAGGGATTTTGGGTTTTTCTGTTAAGAAATTCTCACTAGCAGTACGGAGTCTAAACCTGTCACCGGTATACGGCAATAAGGTCGCAAATATAACGTGGGTCCTGAAAATATAGTTGGCGTAGAATGCGTGCTATACATGTCTGCCTAACCTTTTGAAGATAGACTTGTGAGACTTTCAAGGTACATGTATGTTTTAGTGCGTTACAAACAAAAGCGTGTTTTATAGATGTCGAACTATTATTATATTGTCAATTTTTACATTTAGGTAAAGTCCGTCGTATTCAATTATTAGGCGAAAGTACGAATGAGCCGGCTGACTTGGGGCTATACCACACTCAAATCAGAATATCTTTATTCATTTAGATCATAATGTAACACTAATGAACATCAAGGTTACACTTACTAAACTATAATTAAAATTAAACTCTTACAAGCAGCCAACAAGAGTGTAACCCACAAGTGACACATCAGCTGGATAGCGGCCATTCGCTACGGTCATATCCTACCATCAAGCGAACAATCATATATTTGTTTGCAACCAGAATTGTATAAAACGACCTCGTCGACCTCGATGGCGTAGTGGTCAGTGTAACCGACTGCCACACCAGAGGTCGCGGGTTCGATTCCCGCACAAGCCAAACATTTGTGCGCATGAACATGAATGTTTGTCTTGGTCTGGGTGTTTCTATGTATAATATGTATGTATTTAAAAAAAAACTACATATGTATGTTTATCCATTGTCTAGTACCTACCCATAGTACAAGCTCTGCTTAGTTTGGACTAGATGGTGTTGTGTGTAAAAAAAAACAGCTCACAGTATCTTGAGGACTACTTTATCCGATAGACCAAGTAGGATGGCTTCAATCTTCTCGGAAATTCTTACACAGAACAAACTGTTTTATGTTTTAATGCCAATATCCTGGCCCACTGCGATACATAAGGTGGCGATTTTATATTAATGTGTTTGTATCAGATATCGCCTAATTTATGGAGGTCCCATCAATATTTAAAAACGTCCATATTGCGGAGTCGATCGTCGCCAAAAACATCGCCTACGTTACGTTTGTATGATGCTGCCGTTTTTGCATTATTCTGCTTTGATTTCGTTTCTTTATGTTTATTTTTGTTTTGTCCATTTTTATATAATACAGAACACGGAAGGTGCGGTAGAAACTATAAATTTGGACTTGATAGGATCCCGGCATTATAATCTTGCTACAAAGTACATGAAAAGTATGTTAAGAGTAAATTCTTTTAACTAATATTCTATCACATACACACAAAACACCATCTAGCCCAAACTAAGCAGAGCTTGTACTATGGGTACTAGACAATGAATAAACATACTATATATGTACCTACTTTTTTGTAAATTCATATATTAATATGTCTTGGTCTGGGTGTTTCTATGTATAATTACATAGAAACACCCAGACCAAGACAAACATCCATGTTCGTGCACACAAATGTTTCACTTGTGCGCAAATTGAACCCGCGACCTCAGGCGTGGCAGTCGGTTACACTAACCACTACGCCATCAAGGCCGTCTGATAGAATATTATTATATTATTCTTTTAACTCGCTCTTTTTGTACATTTACATGCAATTTGATGTGTATTACATGAGACTGGATACCTGTACACTAATAAAATCGCTAACAGGACTGCTTGGTGGTCTCTTGTTTTTTTACATACAAAGCTTTAAAGGCGTCTGCCCTTTCGGGTGTATACAGAGAGCAGTAGACAGTGTGTTACCCATCCACATTTTATGATTTTAGGTTCCACGTATTAGGTGGCGTACTAGTCATTCTATTGCCATTTACCGCGCACAGTTCTAAGACATAATACATTGCCCGATATAGGAATAGTACCCGAAACCTCACTACTGCTACGCCTTTGTTAAGAGAGGAAAGATACACATTAGGTATCGTATTGATCATTCGATCAGAAAATAAATAAAACCACAGTGTTGTAACTAAACATTGTATTGTTTCGTTTTTTATTCGTATGTTATTTAAATACCCCAAAAAATTTACATTAATTACGGTTAATAAATAAAACCCCAGTATTGTAACTAAACATCGTATTGTTACGTTTTTTATTCGTATGTTATTTAAATACCCCAAAAATATTTACACCAGTTACGGTTTCACGGATACCGTAAGTTTATTGGGCTTTTAGATCTAACAATCGTACCAGAATTTTATTGTTACAGGCGAATAAAAGTGTGATTCTCTCTAAGCAGAGTGTTTGTAGCTATCTGTTGCTTTTGCATAGCGTTTCTATTGTCATCAACGCCATTTCAAAACAGATCGTCGTATACTTGACATGTGATCTATTCTAATATTATAAAGCGGGATAGATTTGTATTCTTGTATGTTTCTTTTGGCCTCAATAAACTGAAACATGTCTATTTAAAAAAATCATTCACTGTTGTTACTTTATTGATAAGTAACATCGACTATAGTCTATATAACATACGTAACAAGACACGGGAGACAGTAATCATAAACGTGGGTTTAAACTAATCGATTGTTATAAAACGATTAGTTTAATATGTATGAAACATCTTTCGGATTGCGATATCTTGCCAGTCTTTTCAATACGTCAACATCATCTCACCATCTCCATCTTTGCCGGGGTTTTGAAAGTCCATGTAGTAGAGAAGACATTATCTTGAATTAAGACACACCAATCCAACCATACTCGTAAACTGTTGCACGATAAACTATGTTCACATGAATCGCTCCTCTGGAACGGCGATGACGTAAATGTAAACAAATTTAAAACAAACCTAATAATTTGAAACGACTTTAAATCGATTAAAGATTTGAATGCGACAGTTTTAAAGTATTGTCGCTACAGGCACCTTGCGTCGTCGTGTAATCAAATAAGATATAAAAATATATTCAAAAGCTTATTTCTCGACAATGATAGTTATTGCCGCATTTAAGTCATACTTCTCTTTTTTTGATTAAACATCTTATCTTATCTTATGTGGGGGCCAGTCAGTGCAGACCGGCGACACTGCGACCCAATGGGATCTTTTGTGTCGACACTCTCCCAATAACGACTGCCATAGATGTTCATGGCAGCCGGGACCGACGGCTTAACGTGCTTTCCGAGGCACGAAGCAGGCGATAATTGTCAATCAATACGCACATAATTTCGAAAAGTCATATAACTTCCGAAAGTCGGAGGTGCGCGACGTGAGTTCGAACCCAAGACCCTCTGCATTGCAGTCTGTTGGTCTCCCCACTGAACTATCACTGCTCTTGTTTAAACATACTAATCCAGCATTAGGAATAATACCTCTATAGCGGGGGTTTTACAAACATACAGACAACGGACACAAAGAAGACCCAGACTCGGAACAAACATTTTTGGATCACAAAATGTTTTGTCTCGTGTGGAATCGAACCCACAACACTCGGCACAGTGGCAGCGGCTAGGCGACCACTTAAAACAACACGACGCCATCCGTCGTTCTAGAGGAGCTATTTAGCTTCATTATTGACGTCTACCCTCACTTAATAATATTATTTTATCAGTACCCGTTACTTATGCTTTGCTACGTACTTTATGCCTGTTTGTAAACATTCCCTTTTGAGTTTATACAAAATAATTTTCACCGAGAATGACTAGAATTTTCCGCATAGTGATTTATGAACGTGTCTGCAGCAATTAGGAGGGATTGTCAGCGATTTCGCATGAATTAATGGAGCCTAATGCACCTGGAGGTAATTCTGTGGAATTTTTAAGTGAGAGGAATGCCTCCAGTTACACGTATACACGACCTTAAACATTTTGTCGATGGGTATTTGGGGATAATGTCTTAGGGTTAATTTTAAAGTGATAAGGATGATGTTGGAATTTGAATATCCTAATCCTAACTAATATTATAAAAGCGAAAATGAGATTGTTTGTTTGTTACCTTTTCACGTCTAAACCACTGAACCGATCATCCTGAAATTTTGCATATACGTTGTCAGGTGTACAGAAACGGACATGAGTAATTCTTTTCATCCCGAAAAAATTGCTGTTCCCGAGGAAAACAATAATAACGTTCTTATGATAATAGATGGCACCACGTGTCTTTCGAATCATGATTGAATTATATTATTACAAGCAGAGTACAACCTGAATTGATTGTCAAATTCTAAATTAGCGCGAGCGAAGCCGCGGGCAAAAGCTAGTTGTTATATAAACTAGTTTAAACCTAAGAAGTCGGTAGGAAAATCTTAAGTTACTACGTTTAACGCGTGTAGTTGTCTCAGGGGAAGGCAGAGATGTATCATTTTACGGCACTTGACTGTGCGGATGGCGTAATGGTTTAAGTGGTCGCCATATTGGTGATGCATAAATAGTTGTGCTGAGTCTGGGTGTTCCTTGTATCCGTTGTTTGAATGTTTGTTAAGTCCACCGCGACACAGGAATTATTCCTAGTGCAGGGGTTGTCTTTTTTGAGTTCGAAAAACTCTTATACTACAGCTTTGTCCGTCCGTCCGTCTGTTATACAACTTTCAATTCAAGAACCGTAAGTGCTACAGACTCGCGGTCAACGCCATTCGACTCAGCATAGTCGATATACACCCGAAATGACTATGACCTCTGACCTCAAGGTCACGTGATACCATCTTTCACCTCAAGAACTGTAAGAGCTAGACTCGCGGTCAACGCTATTCGACTCAGCATCGTCGATATACCCCCGAAATGACTATGACCTTTGACAGGTCACGTGATACCATTTTTTCGACCTCTAAGATTTGCGGTAATTCATGGCCGTTTCTTACTTGTTAAAGTAAAAGAAAAAGTAATAGTAGCATTTCGACAGATTTAGGTCCTAGGTTGTGAGTCTCTATTACCTACCTTAAGGCCCCTTTTGCCATGAAGCAAGTGTAATCTTCAGTTTTACGTTTAACTAAGATCAGGATAGCACGATACTTGCTTTAAGAAAGTGTCACTGTGTTAATGGAACTTTATACAGAGAATGTCCTCATATAAAAACCCGATGACTTTAAATGGTCATATCACCGTTACGCTGCGCCGCGTGGTGTGGATTCGATCTTCGCACGAGTCATAATAATGTGTAAATGTGATATTAGTATTAAAGTGTTCACAACTAGTTATTTCAAATCTCGGCATTATTGCCGTTGTTTTAATGTTTTAAAAAGTTATTGAGCGATAGGAACTCTTTAGGTATAGTGCGGTAGCTGCAAAAAATGGGATACCTAAGCATAGATGGCAGATGTGAGTGTACAACACCTCTTGCATTAACTTCGAAGACATTCAAGTGTGAACATCAATGTCTTCGAAGTTTTTCTTAGAATTGCCCTGATAGCATCACTGCTATGACAATACTGAGACAAACTATTGAGATTTAAAGCTAAATAAAAATAGTCTCTTTAACGCAATCGTTTAAAAACAGATTGAGATAAATCAACCGTTCGTGATTATCACACGATGTATACAAAGATCATCTCCGCACCATCCTTTAATCTACGACACTAATATCTCACAGAGCATCCTGTGTTCCAAATCCGGCGGTCTCCCCCAACATTCCTGCCTCGTAACCAATGCCTTCCCAGAATGCCGCCGCTGATTTACCGAACTTATCTATTTTAAGCTACAAACGTATTATAAACTGGATCGCTCTCGAATAAAAGCATGTTTTTTATTGTTTGTAATATACATTCACGAATGCTTTTCGGCGGGGTAAGCAGAGACTATGGATTTCCACTTCTTATTACACTTTTTTTCACTCTTGCATATTAGTTTGTCTTAGTTTAATCTCGAAGACAGTTTAAAGCTTATCTAGTCTTATTTTTAATATACGGCAGCGATTTAATCTCTATTTTGTGAGTTAAACTATTATTAACTAGCTTTTGCGAGCGGCTCCGCCCACGTGGTAACTTTATCAATAAAAAGTAGCCTATGTCCTTCCCCAGGATTTAAACTATATCTGTACCAAATTTCATCTAAATCGGTTGAGTGGTTTAGCCGTGAATATGTAACAGACAGACAGACAGAGTTACTTTCGAATTTATAATATTAGTAAGGATTAACAACTAGCTGCAATCCACAAATTATAATATTTTTTTTTATATAGGTACCGTATTTACTTTTATATGCATTTGGTAAAAAGCTGATATTTTGACATTACAGACTCGAATTTTACTTATTTGTATAGATGTATAGATTTTATTCCGAAATGGTGCTTATTTCCCGTTGGATAAGTCTAAAGCAAAACGTGACTACGTATTTTAATTGATTGGTGCTCAATTGACCAAAACTTCTAATCTTTCCTTTAAATCACGAGAGGAAAACCACGGATAAAAGCTTATAAAATGACTCTCAAAGCAAAAGAAGCGAAGTTATTATAGTCAGTTTAAAATATCAATGAACCCCATTAGAGTAACCTATGGTATATTTAGATCGGATATTATTTTTATAGTAGTGTAATGCGTTTGATGTTCGGCTGTGTCGATTAGCGGCTATTAAGGAGGTATCGTAGTTTATTATTCTGTGAATGGGTAAATGATTACTGTATTTAAATATTCATCGAAGGGAAATATGGATAATTGGAATTATGGATGCTATGGCCAATAGTGGTATATTGCTCTACGGTTGTCACAGTAAATGTGTAGAACAATTCTTCTTAGAATTCGGACAGAGAATGTAGAGATAGAGTTGATCTGAAGAGTGAATCAAAACCAGAAGATTTTTTGTAGTAGAGCCTCGCTGATTTCAGCATGAATGGGCCGGCTCGACCGGGGAAGGACTACCCTCTCACAGAATGTCGGCGTGAAATAGCAGTATGCCTGCTGTTGTGTTTCGTTCGGTGAGTGAGAGTGCCGGAGGCCCAATAACCCTCTTTCCCCCATCCCGCTCCTTCTCCTTCCCACTTCCTTTTCTAAAGGGTCGGCAACGCGCAAGTGATGCCTCTGGTGTCGCAGGCGTCCATAGGCTACGGTGACCACTTACCATCAGGTGGGCCGTATGCTTGTTTGCCACCTTAGTTGTATAAAAAATAAATAAAAAGAAAGATAAATTCATTAAACCGTATACACGTGAAGACATTTTTATGAAGAAATATAAAAATTTTGCACAAATTTTGCATGCGGCTTCGCTCGTAACAGTACTCTTTCTGGATGAAAGGTACTCTGTGTCCTTTTCTATATCACTGCCAAATTGCATGATGTTCAGTCGAGAAGAGGCGTGAAAGCTTTACAACAAACAAACTCATATACGCATTTATAGTATTAGTTAAGATCAGGTACATCTGCTACTGCTTACCTACTAGGCTACTGTTTAACCCGAAAGTTCCTGTGAAATGGAAGCAAAGTTGCGTGTAAAAGCTAGTAGTACATACAGTGAAATGACCGGGATCTTTACTTATTTATAATACAATGTAATATTCTTTTTATACAGGAACCATTTTATTAATAAGTTGCGGTCAGAAATAATTAACTGAATTGGAACGAGAACTGCAGCTTTTATAATTAGATTTTTCTTCTAGTTATTCTATTAAATTTATTAATATAATAAGGCTCTTAGTAATTAAATGAACACTAAATTGTGTAGAAGAAAGTAGGTCCTCTTTCACTTCAAGTTTTCATATATATTCTCACTCCAATATCCTTTGCAGAGGTATACAACACCCATATTTCTTCAAGTATGATTTTAGATGAGAGATGAGATGAGTAAGCGCAAGTTCGTAACGTAAGGACCGTGTACCAATCTGACCACCTAATTGTACTCTATTTTATGTGAAATTAGCAATGCCCGCGGTTTTACACGCGTTTATGGTTACTGCACCGCCTCCGTGGGTCGTAGCGTGATGTTATATAGCCTATAGCCTTCCTCGATAAATAGGCTATCCAACACTAAAATAATTTTTCAAATCGAACCAGTAGTTCCTGAGATTAGCGCGTTCAAACAAACAAACAAACTCTTCAGCTTTATAATATTAGTATAGATAAATATAATTTGATTTCATAAGATCTAAAATCATAGTTTTAGACTCCGTGCTGCTATTGTTTTTTTTTTGTTGCAAGCTGCACGGATGGCAGAGTGGTTTAAGTGATCGCCTCGCCACAGCCACTGCGTCGAGTGTTGTAGGTTCGAATCCCACACAAATAGCTACTAGGTAAAATAGCAACTCGCGCACTAGGAATAATTCCTGTGTCGCGGGCACTTTACAAACATTCAAACAACGGACACAAAGAACACCCAGACTGGGGACAAAACTTTGTGTGAGCCACAAATGATTATTTTCAAACAAAAAAAGAATAAAAGGGTAATGTATTCGCTTACCACCAAGCTTACCATTCTAAAATTATGCCTTTTCACCTTCAAGTATTCATAAAATGGAGCCTTTAACATTCGTTGTTAATATCCTCTTTGTTTCTTAATTTCGTAGTTTCTAGTTGTCGTAAAGAAAGACAAACAAACGCACATTCGTATTTATAATTTTAGTTTGTATTACACAACGTTTGTTTGAACACCGAGGTCCCGTGAAATCGTCGACAGTAGTGAATTTAACGACAAAGAGACTTGTGCAAACACTTGTCACTACGGAATTACGTATCACGACTACATCCCTGAAGAGGTAGGCAGACGTGTGGTATACCCTCATTAAGGTCTCATGTAATAGAGGACCTATATTCGGGATCAGTTCCACCTCCGTGCTGCTACTGAAAAATTTAAAAGCATTTTGATTTTCGTCTCAGAAATCGAACCTTAGGCCTCTCGCACAGCAGTTTCACCTAATAGCGTCACCAAGGCAGTCAATGATACTACGCAAGCAAATAATAAATTCGGCTATGTCACAGACCCGTTTAGACTTGGAACCTAAGTTTTTATCCAAACTCCAAAGTAATATTTTAGGTTCTCTAGGTACCATTTGGTCAATGTGAAAGTGTATTTAGCTAAAATAATGTGACGGTTCAGGCTATATGAATTCTCTTTTATTGAAAGAGAAAATTTTTGTAGTCCAGATTAGCTTTTTGGGTGAAAATGGGCGATATTTAATTCTAAATTATTTAATATTCTCTGTAATAAAGGTTTTATTTGGGTTTTATTTTTTGTTTGCCTAAATTGGCTCGCATTCGTACAGTGAATTTGATACATAGTTACGTAACATCATGCGTATACAAGACTGTAAAATCCTCAGGCACACATGCTGTACAGGAAAACATCGTGAGGAAACATGCATGTCTGATATTTCTCCATGATGTTTACGAAGATATGTGAAGTCTGCAAATCCGCACTGAGCCAGCGTGATGGACTATGGCCTAACCTTTCTCACCCTGAGAAGAGGCCCGTGCCCAGCAGTGGGAGAGCTTATATATGGCGCTGATAATATTATTATTAAGTCTCTCGCCTGTAGATCACAGGGATGTATAAAACCATCAAGTCTTCTGCTATGTTTAAGCCTTACGCGACCTTTATTCGTCAACAGAGCGCTCAATTCCAGATGCTGTGCTGGTATTGAGAATATGGTTTCAGCACTTCTCTGTCAGTTCTGTCAACCCGCACTGGACGTGGTGGATTATGGCCTAGCCCGTCTCACACTGAGAAGAGGCCCGTGCCCCGCAGTGGGACAGTTAGAATACAGGGGTAATACTACAACTATTTCTACTTCCTAAGCACTTCCAACTATCAAATCGTCGTACTACAAAACAAACCAGGGAGTCGTGTGTGTGTGGCTAAAATGGATTCGGCGAAAGTCAAAATTTCATTACAGCATAATAAAAATGTAGCTGATATGGAATGGCAGGAAGCTCGAATTCGTTTGGCAGGAAATATATTTTCTATAAAAAACATTGTTTACTGTTTGCTATAAAATCCTCTTACCCTTATCATAACCAAGCTTATTAGCGTTGGCTTATGCTAACTAGAAAACCGATTCAGAACTTCACGATAACTTATCGATCCATTCGGTTTAATACCGTACGGTTCGATACGATCTTAATTCAGAAAAGTGTATCGGCTGATAATTTAGAATGAATTTCAATTCGACCAACGAACGAAGAGGCCTTTAAAATTTAAAACAATATTGACTATAAATAATTTGGCAAGCAAAAAACAGAACCGGTTTTGTATCGTGTCGATTCGATTATTTATCGAGACATAAATCTATTTCAGTATCGATATTTACAAAGATATTGCTATTTAACCGTTGCAAAGATCAGGTGCATTCATTCCTTTGAAGATAGATAGGGATAAAGATATGCTAAGATTCCACCGCTTGTGATAAATAGACGTTACGAAACGTTCCGGTAACCTCCTTAGGATTTACAACATGGAGGTTATTTATGTCAGCTGTTCGTTTCGAAAAGTTATTCCTAGTATTAGCAATCGATATTATATTATATGTAGTGTTACAGAAAGGTGACGAGGCGCTTTAGTTTGTATGGAGATAAGATTACTTGCGTTAATGTTCTATCAATTCAAAGAGAAAATGCACAGTTCTTAAACTCGGAAACAAAGGCCTTATTTATTTATTTATACGTAGTCGTCAGTTTATACGTTTCTCGACCAGATCGGAGGCGTTCTGGACAAAGGCCTGGTTAAGAGCTCCTTGAACCGACGGGCGTGTATGAGGAATGTTATAAAAGTGAATGAAGCCAGAGAAGTGTGTCAGGATCGTAGCAAATGGAAATCCGTAGTCTCTGCCTACCCCTCTGGGAAACAGGCGTGAATCTATGTATGTATGTATGTACCTTTGTATATTTTCGAAGCTGAATCGCAAGTGTTTAATACTCACTCTGATATCAATCTTTTAGATCTCACGTAATAGCGGACGAGCTTTTGTCGTCTATCGGACATATTTTCTAATTATGTGATGCGACTAAGATCCGATTTGAAGAAAATAAAAAATATATCCAAAACATCAAGATCGCATCCGAAATATGGCTGGCTAGGCAGTCTTCATTTAAATTATTATAATAGGTAATATATCATCCACAAAAAAACTGTTTTTCTATTACTGAAAACAAGTATTAAAATGTTCATGCTCGGTATATACATATCTCAACTATTCGGCCAGGTTGCACTAGCTGTCACAAGCAAACAGGAATACCCGTTTTCAGTTACATAAATCATGCATCGCAAAAATATAAAGTAAATAATAGGAAGTTTCAACGCATATCCTCATACTACGGTAACTGTTTACCAGATCGACCATATATTCATTTGCCATCTTGATAGTAAAAATTTTTATAACCGCACCTTTCTATTACATAATATGCAATAACCGTGAGAATTGTCAACACAAGCATACAAATTTGATGACCCAATTGTGACTTGTTTGTTTACCAATTGAATAGCAGGTGAAAAAAGCGTGAAGGTACTTATTTACATAAAGACCGGACACATGACTCAACTATTTGTAATACTCCGACCGTTGGTTTCATCTGCGAACCCTTGACCAATGTCATGATCGTGCCAATCATTTATAATTTTAAACATCATATGTAAAGTCGTTATCGGAACATCCCTTTTGGCTCTGGGCCAGCGTTATTGCGTGAACGGTGTTAAACCGTGGCCACACTGTTTTAGGTTGGATCCAAAATTGGAACGAGGAGTAAATGGTTAATATTTTGCTTCAAATTTTAGAACCAATATTAATTAAATAAGCAATGTTGCATATATTGGCTGAACGCTAACTACCTGGCGCAGTGCTTCTCAAAAATGCTTCTGAAAAGAACTTTGCTATGAGCGATCACTCACTTATCCTAATCCTAACTAATATTATAAATGCGAATGTAAGTGTGTACGCTTTTACGCCTTATCTACTCGACCGATCATTACGAAATTTCGCATTTACGTTGTCAGAGGATATCGAGGAGGTATCTTTCAGCCAGAAAAAATGCTTTTATTAAAACTATATCGCTAATTCGCTGGTTTAAGAAAATAAATAAAATACCTTTGTCACACCAAGCAACGAATGTCTCATTCTTTGTCGATTTTTCCGGAGGATGCCTTGCGTAGAGACAGAACACGTGTCGAAGCATACCTATTTTGTGTTCAAAGTTGTGACAATATCACATTGGCTTCAGGGGCTTTAGGAGCCCTGCTTTCCACAGCAACACAAGACAAGTTTATTTGGTGGCGATCATCCGAAAAGTAGGTAGAGATATTTCCCTACTGTTCTTCAAGAGTGCAAGAAGATTCTCTTATACCTATATACTTGTAGTGATGGATCCAAAAGCCAACTTATTGCAAATTTAACTCGTATGCGATCACGGGTTAACGTTGTGTGTATACCGTAGAGTTCGTTTGCGCGTAACACTGTTATCTCGAGAGGTGCCCTTTGATACAATTTCATCTTTAAAAGGTTTCTAGTTCAACCTCCACGTTGTGGTATGAACATATGTCGTATCTAGGTCGATGTTGATGCGTTAGACTTATCCGGCGATGTTCGTAGAATGTTTGTAGCCGAAGTGGTTAAGATGCCGTAGCCGTCTGAGTAATTGGATCAGAATTTCGTTGTGCTTTTATTAATATTCGTTTACTAGTTTTGTATATTAAATTAATGTTTGTTGGGGCTTACACCATGATATATTTGTAGTAGTTTCTGAAGATTAATATTTGTCGATGTGTGTTCAATGACTGCCTTTGAGGCACAGCTTTAGAAAATGCCACTGTGCTTCTCGTGCTCGATTCCCAGGTAAAGCGTTATTGAGATTTTCTATCAAGTATATCTAAGTAGTAGCACGGAGTCTGAAACGGTGTCCAAAAATGGCAGTAGCCTCGCTCCGTATCATGTAGGCAATTAAACAATACCTGACGAAATGTGGATGTGATAGACCTCTGCCTATCCCTCCCGATTTACCGGCGTGTAACTACGTATGTGTGTAAAACAGGTAACATATCCTTACTTAATATTATAAATTCAAAAGTAACTGTCTGTCTGGTACCTATTCACGGCTAAACCACTCAATCGATTTAGATGAAATTTGATAATAGAGGTACTTTAACCTGGTAAAGGATCACGCGGGCGGAGCCCCGTGCAAAAGCTAGTACCGTATATACTTAAAGAAGCTTGGTTAAAAAAACAAGAAACTGCTTTAATCTATAGTTCTTGTTCACGGTAACTATGTATTATTATAATAATGCGTCGCTGGCTCGAGCTATTTATAAGAATCAATCGCGCCCTTCACCTATGATTAACTTAATGGGTAGTGTAGCCATTCGTCCCGATACATCGGGACATTTTATCGATATTAACAGAAGTGTCCCTGCGGCGTATATTGAAAAGCTACTTCAGTACGTCCCCTCTGAACTGAATTAGCATTTCCTAACGATAAACACGCGTAAATGCTGCTCCTATTGGTCTCAGAGGGTGATGTACTGCAGTAGGATTTCTAAGTTAATACGCATTAAGATGTACTAGAAATTCTCATCCTATTCGTCAAGCTCGCGTGACGTATTGGCGTAAAATTTTAGTACTTGAATCACAAAATTGTCTTAGAAAAGCTAACGCGATAAGTCTCTATGCAGATATTTCTATCACACGCACACAGTATGTTATTGCGTATTTCCTATCTCGCTCTGCGCCTGCCAATCATCACTGCATGCATAACACGTGCGATTTGTTTATGTCCGTTATTAGGGAGTGCAAAAAGATAAACTCAATTGTTGTAATGACAGGGGATATCGATATACGTCACGCGAGCTTGATGAATACGATGAGGGTTTCTAGCACATCTAAATGCGTATTAACATAGAAATCCTACTGCAGTACACCACCCTCTGAGACGTATTGGAGCTGCATTTACGCGTGTTTATCGTTACGGAGACGTACTGAAGTAGCTTTTTATATACGCGTCCCTGCGTCCGGACAAGCTATAAAAAGTCCCAAAAATAACAAATTTATACATACCTACTTACGATATGGGATTATTGTGACGTAGACGAATATGGTTAATTATCGTTAAAGGTTGAAATGTAGGTACCTATATAATGATATTTTTCTAATCAGGAGTAAATTATTATTTTAATATTTTTCGTTTCTTTTTATTAACAAGAACATAATAAAAACTTGTTTTAAAAAGTATTCTTTTCTTTTAATTTTTTTAATGTAAGTACTGATACGTTTTTTAAATTCGTACATTTTTATAGACAGTTATTGTACCAAGTGAAATCATTTTGTAAAGTGTAATTATATCCCAAGTCCTATGATTAATCTATATTAATATTTTAATAGCGAAAGCAACTTAGTCTCTCTTTTACGTTCACGGCTGAACAATAACTGATTTGGATACAATTTAGCAAGGAGTTAGATTGTATCCTGGGAAAGGACATTGGCTACCTTTTATCCCCATATGTGTTTCCGTGGGATTCGGTCGAAAGTGCGGGCCCAAAGTGGTAATAAATATTTTATATTACGTCCATTAGTTTAAAGTTTATTTCTGCTTATCTCCTAAATGTTAAGTAGCAACCAAGTCTCCTGACGGGTCTATAGAAAGTATGGCAACCCTACATATAGGTAATCTATGGTAAATTGTACCACTTGATCAACAGCCTGACATTATTTACACCATAAATGTGTTTTTACTGTCCACGTTTAAGTGACACGATACCGTTATCGCCGTGGCTTTCTATTATCCGCATGAAAAGGAATTTTAATAACTGCACTGACAGTGGAATGTTCTCGATAATGATAAACAATCTTCTCGTCTCGTGCTTATCGGACAAACTGGACTGTTGAATTGACAGACAAATTAATTGACAATCTATATTATAATACAATAATTGGGCAGAAAGTAACCCGCCACGCAACTTCGGATTGCAGTAGAAAAAGGACAATCATTTATTTGAAGTGAAAACTTCTTTAGGCGCCTTGAGCACTTCTTGGGTGAACAAAATCATAGATCGTCATCGTCACGTTTACACGCTTTCCATTTTTGAATTATTTTAGAATATTAACAATATCTCAGAAATGGTGCGTCCTATGCAAAAAATAACGAAATGTTGATCCCCTTAATAACCGTTAAGAGAGTACCAGGATTCCGACCCGCCCCCTTTTTTTTGTTGTTTATATAGAAGTGTTTATCATCAAAGATTAAATTTTCACTTCTATCGGCAGTCCCCAAAGACTGCCCAATTTTTTTTTATACATCTAAAGTTGCAAGCAATCATACGGGCCACCTGATGGTAAGTGGTCACCGTAGCCTATGAACGTCTGCAACACCAAAGGCATCACTTGCGCCTTACCGACGCTTTAGGAAAGGAAGGAGAAGGAGCGGGAAGGGGGAAGAGGGTAATTAGGCCTTCGGCACCAATACCAAACACTTCTGCTAAGATCAAGCCGCGTCGTAGGATCAAGGCGTACTTTAACGTGCAGTTGCCGCTTCGAACACAAAATATGTCTCGTTGTTATGTCGTTATTATAATAATACATATTTTAACGACTCGATGGCTTAGCAGTTAGTGTAACCGACTGCCACGCCTGAGGTCGCGGGTTCGATTCCCGCACAAGTCAAACATTTGTGTATAATTGTACATGAACATATATGTTTGTCTTGGTCTGGATGTTTCTATGTGTAATATGTATGTATTTAGAAAAAAAAGAATATATGTATGTTTATCCATAGTCTAGTAGCCATAGTACAAGCTCTGCTTAGTTTGGGCTAGATGGTGTTGTGTGTATGTGATAGAATGTTATTATATTATATTATTTAACAATTTGAGTACTACGAATTTCCACCAAGTAACGTGATTCAATCCATATTAATATTCTTTCTCGTATCTTGGATTTCTTTTTAATAGTTAAGTGTTCCTGTCTAATAGCCTATTGCACTGCCGAAGTGAACTCACCCCTAATTCAAGCATTCTAGCTTAGCTCGAGAGTCTACAAAGAATACGAGTAATTTCTAATCCAAATTTGTCTCCTCGTGAGGCAACTTGAAACTATAGGCGTTTCAGATCGATCTGTCTGCTTACAAATAGGCTTCAAAGTCATCTAAACAATACCATTAATAAACCATAAAATACCAATATAAAATTCAGTATGATAGCTACATTGTAAACTAAGCTTATTTAAATAGAAAGTCAACTTTTCTTATGTTTTTATTTAGCCTATGCTATAGTAGCAAACGTGAATACTAAATTCAAATGCATGATAATCGCGCGATAGAAAATTCGCCTATTGCCATCAACCGGGCTAATTACACCTTGTTTGAGCCGGGCATCGAACTTGGGGTCTCACGATCGTTACGCACAAATTCATGACACGGAACCATCGTGGCTATCTACACATTAATTTAACAAATTTTGTAAAGAAAATGTGGCGATCATAAAAGCCCGTAATGAATTACACGCTACGGTAATGGACCAAACGGTGTTGCCGTCGTTATGATAATTACACGTAATGCATTTCTATTGTAAAATGACAAAAACAATCGATTTAAAAATATATTAATAGGACTCTGCTAAAGGAGCATTGACACACTGAATAGGCAACTCAAAAAAAATCACCGGTCTTGACCTTCCCTCGTTTGACTGCCCCTTCGGTCCGGTGACATAAGCTTACATTTATTTTTGTGGCATATTTATCGGATAGTGTCGGATCCGAGACCTGGCTCCGGAAAGGAGTTATTGGATTTTTTGTTAAGACCTCAGTAGCAGCAGGGAGTCTGCTAGTGTGCCCCGTAGACGTCAATCTCCTCGCTTACTATACTTTATTTAAACGTCAGAATAATCTTTCGTCGGCTCAGACACTTTCCAGTCCATGAGGAAACTTAGAAGGGGTTGGATGCGGGGGACTCAAGACAGGTACTATGCGGAATAACCTAGGGGATGCCTATAACCAGCAGTGGACGTCATTCGGCTGAAATGATGATGATGAAGGCAACTTAGTACAAATAGTCTTGCAACCTATATCCCTAAGTGGATATGGATAGGTGTAGTATACACATTTCCATAACCATTTTCCACACAGACAAAGGTGTAAACCCCACGGCACCAGCTATGAATTTAGTTTCCAAGCCGCAGCGCGCGAGCTCTCCAAAAATATATAAACTACAGTCCACTTTATAAAACCCGGTCAAACGTTCCCGTATTTTCAAGTAATTCACCTTTCTTATTACTCCATAACCAAGCCCAATTGCCATCGTATGAGGTCATAACCGTAAGTTGAAAACCGCTCAGCTTGAGCCCCCGATCGTGTAAACGGCGCGCCGGGATCCATCCGAGATCATCGGACTACTCGTAGGATTATTGCTATTGATTCTGGATTTGATGCTACGAATTATGGGTAACTTTGAATTAAAAGGGGAGATTATTGTCTTACGTTTACGCGAATGTGATACATTTAACGCTATCGCAATTTCAACCCAGGTTGTATTCATGGCTGATAGAGAAATATTTTTATATAATTTATAAAAACTCGGGCAAAACCCATGAAAAATAGATTAAAGATAATTATAGGCGCATATCAGTTTAGTTTTGATAGTTTCAAGTTGTATTAGAATAATTCTAGAATTGAAGACTCTTATATATAAGTAATTAATATTCGCATGCCTAGAAAAGGTGAAATGTGCAATGGACATTTTATTTACTTCAACATCTTTGTAACCATATTTATTGTGAATAAATGATTATTTCTTTCATTTTTACTTTTAAAACATTATTATTACATCACGATAAAACCTGTATATAGTAAGTAAGTTTAAGTTTAATTTCAATAAAAAGGGCAGATTTAAATTTTTTTGTGTATTGAAGAATTTCATCCCTCAAAATCTGAATCGTGAAGTAACACAAAATGTAATCGCTCTGAAGTATACTCAATACTTCAGAGCGATTACATTTTGTGTTCTGTTCCGAGTGGTAACGTCATATATACGTGTAATATTTTATGGTTTTTGACTGTAATTATATTATTTGGACATATACAGGACTTGCTTGCCTAGTGAGGCCACAGGATATAACTTTTAACAAAGTAAATACTTTTTGGCAATAAACAAATTTTTTTTTGTTTTTGCATGTTATCTACAGACTAAAGTAAAAGTTATTATTTACGTAGTAAAAGGACTATAAATATAATTATTTTTCATCTATGATACACTTTTATATCAGTAACAACACGATTTTTAGAACCATGTGGGGCTTCAACCAACGACTTACGGATAATAATCACCCTGTAAGAAGATGATGATTCCCTGGCCGCGTTGGCTTATTCGTACCGTCACAGAATCAATGTGGATCGTCGGCTTTTCCACTCGTTTTAAGGTCTCTGAATAGAAAAGAATTCTGCACTTCAAATCTACGACGTCGCACGATAAAAGCGTCGTTTAGAAATTCTAACTTTTGAAGCGTCAAATATAGTGCCTATAATCTGTATACTTTAGTGCCTGCGTCATATTTACGGTAGTTCTTTTTTTTTTAAAGCTAAAGAAACGTGTTTAATAGTTTAGCGTGTTATTCTTGCAATTAGTAAGCCATGATATGTGTGCACTATTTAAACATTAGCAGACAAAATGGACTACATTCTTCAATGGTTATTAAACTGCTGTTAATTTATTTTTAGTCATGTATCTAATATGAGTGAGGAGAGATACAAAGTGATCCGACTGTTTCTAAACAGCTTAAGATATAATTAGTTAAAACGTAGCAAATGCATATTTCCATATACATCCGCCTTTTTATTAGTACTGTAGTGGCTAATCAGCTTCTTCTTTTTCTTTATACTTCACTCTTCTCATCTTTGATCTTGTCGGTGGCGTATACGCCATCTTTTTCGATTTTCGGCCTATACTTTGACGTCATAAGACATGACATTTGCCTTTTCTTTTGTTTAGTCTATGAACGCCCTGCTCTGCTAATCAGCTTACGGCTTGTCCAATAGTAACTATGGTCAACGTTCTTAAAAAAAATAACTGTGCTAACAGTACAAGAGACAAAGGCTACTGTTCTCTATGCCACAGCGCTTTTAAGACAGTGGAAAATCAACAGTGTTTGCTATTTGCCATTAAGCACATAAACACATACTCGCTTCAGTATTCATTTGTACATAGACATACATGTACATACGACTGTTTATCAAAGTTCTAAGCAGAAGAGACTTAGGACACTTACATTTTACATGAATTTTAGACCATACGTATAGAGGGCGAGTCTATTGCCAGTTATTGGGTTCAGCTGTTGCCGAAAAGGCTTTCGCGTAAGTTAAATTATTAAGGGTCAGATCAACCCAAGGATGGACCCCGTGAGATTCAAAATTTAATAATTTCATAAGAGAGATGCAGATACATACATTTAGGACACATCAAAATTTCAGGATAATATTCAATTAGAGTAAGAATAATCGGAAGCGTCTACAAACTTGTACCATAGACCGACGAAGCAGTCTAGACAAATAAAAACTAACGTAACTCATTTTAAAACAGTGAAATCTATTTTTCGGTCACGGTTGATTTATACACAAATTATTGCGATCGTGAGAAGTCACGGGTGGCTGGACAACGGTCGCAGCTTCGGAGCCGCCGCCATGTCAAATGTATTATATTATTGTTCAATAGTCCTGATCAATACGGTTTTTAACCGATTTCGTTAGGTAACGACACTCCTAGCTCTTGTACCGCTTGTACTTACTTAACTTAAGCCTGAGATACACAGACAGCGGACGCGGAACGGTACCAGAGGTGGAGCGAAAACGGAGGCGGAGCGGTACCGGAGGTGGAGCGGAAGCGGAGGCGGCAGCGGAGATGTATCGGAGTCGCAAGTTTGGATTGTTCGAAATAGTATGAAACTTTACACACGTGAAAGCCTTAGATCGTGTGTGTAATGTTGTATACTACTAATTTGAATAATGCACAGATTCCGCCTCCGGTACCGCTACGCCTCCTTTGTCTGTGTGTGGTGGGATTTAAGGACGGTCAGGCATTCAGTGCAAACGTCGAATTATAACAACATTTTTATTTCATTATATTCTTGTATTTCTCATTGCTATGCCTCTCTCTTGGGTTGCTAAATCTCTATTCTTAGTAAGCCAGTCCCTTTTAAAGGTGTATTTTCTTTATTTATTTAGTCTAGTAGAAAATCGCCGTGCTCGGAATTAAACATTGTATCACAAATAAATGTTTCGTTTGTCACGTAATAAATAAAGCTAGAAATCCAAAATAATTTTCGTTCATTAAATAGCTTTAATATACAGATATTTTACTGTAGAAGTTGTTAATTTTTATACTGTAAAACATAGCAGAATTATTACGGCTATGTTTAATGCAATACAGAAATAAGTTGAAGTCAACATTTCAATTTAAGGGGTTAGTATGTAAGTAGGTATATAATTATAAGTATATGTTTAGAAAGTATACGCTTGTTAAAACACGAAAGAAATGCAAAAGTAGCCTCTGTTTATGCCTCTGAAAACTGGATTAAGCTGAGCATGTATATGTACCTATGTAATTTTGACCTTAACCGGTGTAAATAATAGACAAAGGGTCTTAGGTAAAATACCTTTAAGAGGTCAAACCGTGACCACGGCGGTTGCGTTTAGGTTCAAACGTTGGGATATCATAGTTATGTTATACTTATACAATAATAACATAATACAGTTTGTTGTTTAATGTACCATGTGATTTGCTTTTCAAGTGTTATAATTATTCTATATTCTCACAAACAAGCATCGAAAGCATCACACTTGTGACACTTTAAATGTTCGGTGGAACACAGCGTTCTCCTCGAGATTTTTTGGTTTTCTAGGAGGATACTTATATAATAAAATAAATAAAGAGATCAGCATTTATTCACTCACACGCTTTAATTGTAAAAAGGTTTTCACAACTTGGCTGAAATCCCTTGGTTACGACGAGACAGAAAATCTTTTACACATTATTTCCTGAATTGACACACCCCCACACACACGCAAAAACACACACACACACACACACATACACACACACATACACACTCAAACACACATACACACTCAAACACACATACACACTCAAACACACATACACACACACACACACACACTCTCATTCATAACTTATACAGTTTACATACTGCCAATTGCAATTGGTAGTAATGCTTATACACGCACACCGGGACACTTACCTGACGTGTTAGTACTGCACGAGTCCAGTGCCTGGAGAGGCTGGTAATTTGTCATACAGGTCGAGCCTAGTACAGATACCAGTCTCTCACATAGTTGCGAATGTGAGAGAGAAACAATAAACTATTATTATTATTATATGCAGATACAAAAGGGAAGAAGGAAATATAAATAAAAATGTTACTGGTTTTCTTTTTTCTGAGTAACCATATCATCCAAATAGCCATGGCATGCCTTCTAATATTCCTGCGGTAGGCCAGTCAAGCAGAATGACCTGGCGGTCTTTATCCTTTTCAGGCATTGTACTTAGCACCTCCTTTTTTGCTAGATCTGGAAATTATAATTATATTGTTAGACAGAACACAATATTATATTGTTAGAAATAATACGCGTATACGTGTTGCATTCCTTCAGTGAATACTTCGGCGCTTCTTAAGCAAGCTATGTATTGTCAGCAGATAGACTTGTTGATTATTGAGCCTTGCGTGGGCATTAGAGCTAGTCCTTTGAGAGTTCCGTAAAAGATGTCGCAGCAATCGTTTAGACTACCGTAACCGCTTATCAGGCATGAAGTATGTTTGCAAATTTAAGTGTAATCTTAACCCATTCGCTGGAGAGCAGCGATAGCTCAGTGGGGAGACCAACAGACTGCAATGCAGAGGGTCTCGGGTTCGAACCCACGTCGCGCACCTCTGACTTTCGGAAGTTATATAACTTTTCGAAATTATGTGCGTATTGATTGACAATTATCGCCTGCTCCGTGCCTCGGAAACCACGTTAAGCCGTTGGTCCCGGCTGCCATGAACATCTATGGCAGTCGTTATTCGGAGAGTGTCGACACAAAAGATCCCACTGGGTCGAAGTGTCGCCGGTCTGCACTGACTGGCCCCCACATAAGATAAGATAAGATAACCCATTCGCTGACCCGTGATAGACACAATAGAAAATCTATTGTTATGTATCATATGTGATTCATCGGACAGGGAACCTGTTAATATATATAGATTACGTGTCACGTTGTTTGTCCGCTATGGACTTCTAAACTACTGAACCGATTTTGATCAAATTTCGTAACCATCTGTAATTTGGTCCAACTTAAATATAGGATAGTTCTTTTTTTTTGATCGTGCAATAATTATCTAATGTGAAGCAGACGATAATAAAATATATTTGAATTCGTCGTCGTCCATAACTTGAGCCATATCAGTGGCTGCGCCCAAGTCGGCAGCGCACTAATCAGGGCGCGACAACGTCTTTCATACACACTGAGGTTGAGCATGACCGTTCCAGTAATTTGTACACCATTTCCTTGAATAGCGCAAGTGTTTAACCTATTTTTCCCCATTGATAAACATAGGTCTTACCCAAGTTCAGCCACTGACTCCTATCCTATACTTTGTTTTGCCAGTCCCTTATAAAAACATATAACACTTCGCGTGTTGTCGGTCTATCCTAAGACCGAATGCCGCTACTTTCAGGGGTAATAGTTGACTAGCTAGCAGTGAATGCGATTACTCTGCATAAGGTCTTGACTTCGAATCTTATACAGTAATAGCAGCTCGGAGTTAGGAAGTTGACGGTGTTGCACATCGTAAAATATTCCCTGTGCTGGATGGTCACCGTTAAGAATGGCCGCTATAATCAAAGTTTGGCCTGGAGGAACTTATATCATTAAAACTAAGTTCAAGTTACCTATTTTGTTCCCTAGAAATAGTGAAGCATTCTATTAGAAAAATGATTTTTAGAATTGGTTTGTTGGTGCCAGAAATAATGTCCTACGTATGAGCCTTGTTTATGTACTAGGCATAGGACATCTCTCACTATGAAAATGGATCAATAGTTCACCACTCCGGCCCAGTACGTTACCAGATTTCACACATTTGGGATATGACGAAGAACTCTCAGATCTCAGATCTTAGCAAGCTGCTTTCTTTCACTGTTCATGTGAGCGATAAGGAACTTAAGTAAATACGTTCATGTGTGAGTTTGTGACCTAAATGATATTTGACAGATTTCCGAAAAACGTATGCCTTGAGATCGATCTCGAGACCTCTGCGTTTCAAACCGACGCGCACTCTACTATCTCTGCTCTTCTACGTTGTTAATAGCCCCAAATCAAATTAAAGCGTCAATCGCTGAGGAAATATTCCGCATCGCTACCGCTTATACATCACGGCAGCATCGTCTAGCGGATAATCAGTGCGCAACGGGCGTTCCCTTTCATACTAGTGAACGTTCTCTGGTATATTGTTACACGCCGTTGCCGCGTCGTCTCTACGCCCGGCAACTGTGTTGACTTAGGTAATGGTCACAGCAACCGGACACCAACCAGATCAATAATTTAATTAGTAATTGACTCACTTTTTTATTATTTTTGTCAAATAATTATATTAGTCTAACTCTAACATAACACTAAGAATTTTTGAAATCTAGGCTAAAATAAATAAAATACAAGCGTTGCAAATCTGGTAGTAGGAGTAAATCTCAAGTTACAGAAAAAGGATGCAAAATGCAAACTCTGACGTAATCGCTATTAAATGCAGTTGCCGAGGGATAGCAAAATATCTCCATTACAGCCCCACATTTTCTAATATCCAAATTTAAAATATACTTATTTTGCAACAAATTTTCATATGGTTTTCAAAAATATTTGTTTTGAATGTTATTTGCTCTTGTGTATAAAATAATGTTCAAAATTGAAAATAAGCAACTATCCTATTCGGGTTCGATTTTGCAATCGTCTGTTAGCTTACCTAAGCTATCATTTTGACAGATTTCATATTCAAATCCTATCAAAACGCCCATTTGTTCTTTCGTTGTTGATTATTTGGTGATAGCAGAATCAGCCCTTTATCGCTCTTGAATATAGAGATCGATAAGTATCCTGTCTATAAAGTAAAGATGTTTGATTATGTCAAGGATTTAGTGACGCAGCAGTAGCAAATAAATGCGACTGCTATGGTTTTAGGTTCGATTTCTGTCGTGAAATGTGTAATGTATAGTTAGTTAGTATATTGCCGAAGAAAATGCAAAATCTATGGATTATAGTATGGAACTGTGCCCAGTAGATGGTAATAAGCTGTACATATTATGTGGGAGCTGAAACCATAATGGAAGAAATGTGAGTGTAATTATATATCTCTGTATATCCTTTAGGTCAAGTCTTGGTCTCGGCCGAGAAAATATTTGTCTCGATCTCAGTTTTAGTTTAGTCCCGAGAAAATCTCTCGGTCGGATCATAATCCGCGCAAATCTTACATGGTAAAGTAAAATATTATTTCTTAAATAGAAGCTTTGGGACCAAAAAGCTTATATTTCTTATCTTTTTAAATGTAGGCAGCTCGGAGTCTGGTTTGTGGGACAAATGACGTCACGGTCAAACAGGCCTGTCCAAACTAAACAATAGGTTCATGAGACCGTTTTATATTTTACCCGTTCCGAAATAAACTAATGAGGGGATTATTTACTTTGTTTGTTTTGATGTTGTTTGATGGAAAAGACAGCGTTTTGATAAGGGGGTGTTGTTGAGGTAAGAAAGCGTAATTGGTCTGTTGCCATGGCAACAAGTACTATCGTTATGTGGCTGGTGATGAAAATTTCCGTCGGTGTAGAATTTCTTCAGAGTAGAGTTAAATTAAATTAATGAACGATTGAAAAAATGGTCTGAAGTATTGGTTGTTCAATTTTCCATCATCAGATAACATGCAGTTTCACGTCTCACTTCCCGTATCGCTTAAGGGAAGGCTAGAAATGTATTACACCCATATTATTTCAGCAGCTATGATTTTAGGTCTCGCGTAATAAAGGCGAGGCTATTGACGTTCATCGAGCAGTTTCAGACTCCGTAATACATACTACTGACAATTTATTGGCAGAGAAACCAAATACTTAATACTGTCTGACCCGTAAATCCAACCCGACACCTCTTGTGTCTTATTCACCACTGCTGCGCCAACGCGGCAGCCTCAATAGATAAAAGGCAAACCAAAAATTATAAGTACCGTTTCGTAATCTTACCAAGAAACCCACATTTTATACTTAAGACCTTTCATGTTTGTCTAAATAATGAATGTGTGACGCTAATGCACTACGACGAAACAAGCTTCAATGTGAGCGTCTGACACCATCAATAAACTAATGTTTTATGTATGTATGGACAGCGTCAATGATGTACCTGAGACCCTTGTAAATCTATACTAATATTATAAAGTTTGTTTCTTTGTTGGAACGCGCTAATCCCAGGAACCACTGGTCCGAATTGAAAAATTCTTTTAGTGTTGGATAGCTCATTTATCGAGGAAGGCTATAGGAGTATAGGCTATATAACATTACGCTACGACCCACGGGGGCGTCGCAGTAATCATAAACGCGGTTGAAACCGCGGGCACATCTATTATTACATAATATCACGCCCATGTGTCAGAAAACAGCCAGTTTTTGCGAGGCGTATCAAAATCAAACTCATGTCAAGTGATTTGATTAACAATACCGTCAATTAACAAAAAAATGTGCTAATCTTTTTCCAGAAAACGGGTGTGACTGTTTTCTGAGTGCTAATTGTTTTTATAAATGATTAATCGCAATACTATATCCACATATGGATCTCACGCTCCGATTCCTTACGAGGTTAACATATCTTGAAATGATATCTACGCGAGGCTCTCGCATACGGCACAAGGCTACCTGACGCGTTGTTGAGAAAAACATCTTTTAAACACAGTTTTTATTGTTTAAGTAATAATCTGTAACTAAAATAGATTACTGTTGTATGCATTTGAACGTAAGTTTAGGTAATGTTGTGATGTGATGCAGTGAATGTTCAAAGTGGCAGGAAGAGTTACCCACGTTAACACTAGCTCTGTTTTAAGGTCTATGTAAGATACTGTGCAGCGATAGCTCAGTGGGGAGACCAACATACTGCAATGCAGAGGGTCTCGGGTTCGAACCCACGTCGCGCACCTCTGACTTTCAGAAGTTATATACTTTTCGAAATTATGTGCGTATTGATTGACAATTGATGGCCTCGATGGCCTAGTGGTTAGTGTAACCGACTGCCACGCCTGAGGTCGCGGGTTCGATTCCCGCACAAGTCAAACATTTGTGTGCATGAACATGGATGTTTGTCTTGGTCTGGGTATTTCTATGTATGATATGTACGTATTTACAAAAAAAAGTATATATGCCATTGTCTAGTACCCATAGTACAAGCTCTGCTTAGTTTGGGCTAGATGGTGTTGTGTGTATGTGATAGAATATTATATTATATATTATTAATTATCGCCTGCTCCTTGCTTTGGAGAGCACGTTAAGCCGTCGATCCCGGCTGCCATGAACATCTATGGTAGTCATTATTGGGAAGTCAGTGCCCTCTAATATCCTAACACTGGTCTAGCGTTAGGGTATCGTTAGCCTTCGGGTTGCGGAGGTCAGGTGGCAGCCACTCCGTATAAAAACTGATATCCAGTCAAATCCGGTTAGACTAGAAAGCTGACTCCAAGTGACTTAGGAATAATAAAGGCTAGGGAGAAGTAAGATACTGTGCTGCTATTAAAATTTCTTCAAGAAAAGCACTAGATCGCTATGAATACTGCTACTTATATGCCTTGAATTAGAATTGATTTTATTTTTTTAATCAATTACATTTTTTTGGGGACTCTTCATTATTAGAAGTGTAAGACCATGGGCCACCACGCAGGTTCAATATGGATTGGAAGACTTCAGATATCTTTAAGAATATTGAAAGAATTCTTAGACATGCAGCGTACCACGTACTACGTAATTATACACCTGTGTTATCTACTATAATTGCTAATTAGAAAAGTCAGAATACGTGCCTCTTCTTCGCAGTCCAACGGTCTCCGCATTAAGCTATCTCAGTCCAGTGTAAAAAAAAACAACATTATTTTAATTTATACCTGTAGCTCGTCTACATGGCGCGGGAGGACATTATAAATATTTAATTTACTTATCTATAATAATAATATCAGCCCTGTATTAAACTGTCCCACTGCTGGGCACGGGCCCCTTCTCACTATGAGAAGGATTAGGCCATAGTCCACCACGCTGGCCTAGTGCGGGTTGACAGACTTCACATATCTTCGAGAACATTATAGAGAACTTTCAGACATGCAGGTTTCCTCACGATGTTTTCCTTTGCCGTTAAAGCAAGCGATAATTAACTATTTAATACGCATATAACTTCGAAAAGTCAGAAATGCGCGCCTTGGGTTTGAACTCGAGACCTCTGTGTGGCAGTCCAACGGTTTCCCACTAGGCTGTCGCTGCTTATCTATAAACCACTTAAAAATATTGTCCAATACAGGTACCGTAACCACTAAACCTTTAGTAGTGGCGAGAAGATCAAATGTTTCGTTCCGACTATTGAAACTAAATTCTGAACCCTATTTTGATTCTAATCTCTATATAGAAATCTCCATTTAGTATTCAAAGTAGAGGCCTTAGTATAATAGTCATAATATTCTAAATATTTTATTGTTACTTATTAATATAGCAACATCAAATATCGATTATCGCTCTTTCATTGCAGTGAGGCAAGGACGTTACGGCAATCAAGAACTCCATCCACATTTTTGACCTTAACTCTATTAAAATAGGGATGGAATTCTTTTGGCTGAACTTTTTTGTAGTTCATTTTCCACATGCCGTTAATGGTTTGTATGATGAATGGGGTATTATACGAATCTTGGGGGTACCTTGGAATGTCGGCGGTTGATGAACTCGCCCTTGTGACAAGGTTTTTAATCGACAAGATGTTTGTCGTTAATTTCATTCGGATGAAAGATGTGGTGGAGTAATTGAAAGGAAGGAAAGAATTAAAGTTTTATTTAGCTTTACGGTTGGTGCTTGTAGATACAATTGTATATTCAGTAACATAAATACGTGAACATTGAAGAAGTTTGCAAATGTACTTTATAAATAAAAAAATGCATTTATTACCAAAAAAAAGAATACAATAATTATTTAGTATTTTTGAATTGTGATTGAATCAACAATTTTTCATTATTGCTGTTAATTACTATTTTTGTGACTATTAGCGCGTTCAAATAATCAATCTCTATCACTTTGTAATATTAGTATAGAGCTGATTTTGCCCACGACTTCGCTCGCGTTAATGTATATTCTAGTCAATAAATTTATTTTCCTCGGGTACAGTACCTTTTTAGAGTGAAAGGCATTATATGTCCTTTTCTGTACCCGTGACAACGTATATGCAAAATTTGATGATGATTGGCCGAGTAGTTAAAGCGTAACAAACAAACAATCAAATTTACATTCGCATTTAATTAGTTACGATTTAATTACTGACTTTTCACACTATGGATTTAATTTACTGCACTATTGTATTTTATTGAGTTTCTTATTTTTTTAAACATTTTTACACGGGGAGTTTCCCCGTAAACATGGCTACTGAAAGGCAACACAAAACAGGAAAAGTGCAAAATAAAAATAAAATCTAAATAGTTTTCATAAGTTAAATAGCTTAAATAGAAGTAAACAGTAACCAGTAATAGTGTTTAAACAAAAGGAGCCTAAAGATTCAAAAATTATAAAATATTAAAGTAGTTTAATTTAAATGCTAGAAAGTCGAAAGTCGTCTTGTGTTGTATTCTAGCTGATATCTCAAAAACGAGGCATGACGTAAAAAGGGTCAGGCGTTCTTTCAATAACTTTTTAGCTGGTAATCTGTAATACAGGTCTCCTAGTACAGACACCAGTCCCTCACACAGATTGTACTATATTATGAATAATATGTAACTAGATACCTACTATTGTCTTGTTTTTGTAAAACTGTGTGAGAGAACAAATAAAAAGTTATTATTATTATAATTTTTGACTAGTGAAATTTGATCTTCCAAAGGCCAAGTCAAGAGTAAGATGGTTCGATCTCCCAGAATATTGATACTTTTACTAATTGTCAGTAAGCTGACAGTTTACCGTAATTACATTTTAGATTGCTTTCGAATAACTTGATATCCGAATAGGTCACGATTTTTTGCTGAACATTTTTATGTCCTTTACTTAGGCTACAAAGTTAAGAGCCGTCAAGACGAGCGGAGGAAATGAATTTTGTTGTCCATAGCATTTTTAAGTATTCAGTTTAAGATGAATAGAATGAATAATTGCTCAATGTACCTACTTAATAAAAACACCACTATCGAACTACGAATAACTGCGAGATCTTACAACAGACACAAAGAGCACTTTAAAATCGAAACAACAATCGACGTACTGGCCAGATGACAACTTAAACCACTGCGCCATCTGTTATTGTAATAAGTAACTTATTGAACAAATTCGAAAATCATTCGAATGAAATTACGTAATAAATTTTCACGCAAAGTTGTGGAATGGAATATTTCCTTCCACGGAAGCTTTATACTTATCATAAGAACAGTCTGTACCGTGTCAGACTATCAGTTTTCCCTCGGGGTAGGTGGTATCGATTACGTCACTGATTATTACCCGGCCATGTGTCTCGTCCGTAATGATACACAACACTGTAGGGAATACTGTTTGAACAATATGATGTAAATTATATTTGCTTTCATGTTTTTATGGCGTTCAGCGTATACGGAGTTACTTGTAGTATAATTATTAGAATTAAATGCACGGCTGGCGTAATGGTTTAATTGGTCACTTCTGTTGTTTCAATGTATGTTGTTTGCTGGTTCGACGTCCACGTGAGGCAATTATATAAGCCGTGTGTATTTGTAGCGGTTTGATACGCAGTGGTTTAGCTGTGTAGACCTCCTGATATTGGTAAAGTCCATGAGTGGCTGTTACTACCAGATGGAAAGTTGGATTTCCTGCCACTAGAGGTATTAAAAAAAAAGAGATTTGTCTTCGACAATATATTAATTTATGAGCGTATTTGTTTTATGATGCTAGATACATATATGTCATATATGTTATATAGGTTGTCCCAGAAGTCAACATCCAGCCGGAATCAGGTAATAGTCTAAGTTATAATAGCTATCAGAAAAATATTTAAAAAATCTAAGTTACGTAGGTATTCTAAAAATTATAGGCATTTAAAAATCTACACCCTATGACGGTCTTTTCACTCCTGTAACTACAGATATTAACTTTTTGAATTATTTTTTTGATATGTAATCCCGAATTATCGAAAAAAAATCGAGAGCTTAAAGAAGCATTATTCGAAATCGAGTGAAAAGACCGTAACAGGTTGTAGTTTTTTTATGATTTTTTTTAACCTTTTGAGCGCCATGGTCTTGTTTAGAAGACAAAGTTTCCGTGCCCTCCAGACCATGTCTAATCGTAACATTTATTAAAAAAAATACATTACAAAAATAGATTTTTTTATTTTGTGCCTAATTTTACTATTGCCTAAAACTATTTTTACATTTTTATTTCAATAGGGGCTTTTGTTTAGTTTAAAAACAGCAAAACTAAGATTAATAGCTTGGCGCAGGAGGACACATCGTATTCAGCATAGATTGGCGCTCAAAAGGTTAAACAGGCACCTCTCTCACTACGAACAATTCCAGTAGCACTAGGAATAACTACTGTATCACGCGGAACTTTACAAACATTCAAACAATGGACACAAGCACCCAGACTCGGATCAATCATTTGTGGATCACATACATTATATTTCCATCTAGGGATAAAATCCACAACACTCGGCGCAGCAACACAACTACGCCATCCATGCAGTCCATTCAAGTAAAAACCTGGCATACTACTTAAAAAACAACTAATCTTTGCATACTAATATAGTATAATTTACTTTTAACTACACACACGATCAGCTATTCCAGTTCTGTTAAACGTAGAACCAGTTTAAATATTTACACTTATCGACAAACAAACGGACGTTAAAAACCATTCGTATTTTCGTCCGAACGTGTCGAATGTCGAATACTCAGCCGACGTACATATGTAGAACTCGGAACCACAATATAGGTCACTGACGTTCGTGATAGGTCACGTACCTGTTGCTTTCTGAACTATTAGGGTATTAAATCCTGTATTGTCTGAATACATTGAAACAAGAGCAGCGATAGCTCAGTGAGGAGAGCAACAGACTGCAATGTAGAGGGTCTCGGGTTCGAACCCACGTCGCGCACCTCTCGACTTTCGGAAGTTCTATATCATCATACATCATATATCACGTTAAGCCGTCGGTTCCGGCTGCCATGAACATCTATGTCAGTCGTTATACGGAAGTCAGTGCCCTATAATATCCTGACACTGGTCTAGCCTTAGGGTATCGTTAGCCTTCGGGTTGCGGAGGTCAGGTGGCAGCCGCTCAGTGTAAAAACGGATATCCAGTTAAATCCGGTTAGACCAGAAAAGCCGACCCCAAGTGACTTGGGAATAAGAAAGGGTAGGGAGATGTTATTGTTTGAATCTCTGTGCGTCAAGAGGGCGTGTGCCTTCAACTTTGTACTCACGTTTATATTGTAATTAATATCTATTATAAGATATCTAAGTTTAATATGTTTTGTTTTCGTTTGTGAATACTTAGATACATACATACATACATACACGTTGCACTGTCAGTAGGCGCTAAACATTTGTTACATTTTGATTTCTTCTATCGGTCAAAGTAACTATCGTAATTATGATTTTACAACAGTAATGTTAAAGGATACGTTGTTTAATAATAGTTATTAAAACAGTTTGTTATTCATAAATTAATGTTACAAACTATTTAAATGTTTAGATACTATTGTCCTTGACTGTACTTTAGATTCACGTCAACTTATTAACCTCTAAGTCTTCTTCGAAGAGGTTAATGAAAACACTCTGTGTGTCTGTCTGTTAGTGACAGGCATAACTCCGGAACCACTGGACCGATTGACTTGCAACTTGGTGTGCAGACACCTTGGGGTCATACCTCGGTTTGAATATGGGCCCTGAGGGTCAAAAGACTCCCGAGATATAGGGGTAATTTGTTTTCATTACTTTTACATTTAAGACGAAGAGGTTGAATCCTGGTTTTTACACCCATCTCGTTCCGAGTGGGATAAGCAAAGATTCTGCTGGTAATTTTCACATATTTTGCTTGCTGTGTTACTTATACACAAGAGCGAGCTCATTGCCGTCTACTGTGTCCATTACCAGACAGCGTGATGTTACTTAGCATTTCGTAAAGAAAAGTCTGATGATTTACTTGACCCGGACCCGCAACTTTTTTGTTTTTTTTTTGCTCGTCAAAATGACCACACTCCACCTGATGGTAAGCAGTCGTGTGGTCTAAGAGCAGTGGCCTCCACATCGCCCCCACAGTAGCCAAGGCGATGTTGAGGTCTCTACTTTGACGCCCTGAGAAGATGCTTTTTTCACGCCCCGTATAAAGACCCAGGATTGAAACCTAATTCCTATTTGTCACCTTGTTTGCTAAATCAAAATATGTTAATTAATTCAAGTCACAACGAAACACTTCCAAAAGTACAAGTTACATCTATTAAAGTAAATTAACAATTAATTATTGTTCAGCAATGCGAACATCCCATGAGAAGAATTGACAAGGTATGCACGGTCTCTATTTTAATCGCAATCTTTTAATATCATTTATTTATCATCCTTGTATTTATTATACCTAATTATTGTCTCCATACACCTAACTACACTCGGCGTCAAAAAAATCGCACTTCTCTGAAAATAAGTTATAAAGCCTAATAATTTGCAAACCAGTACGTTTACCCCAAACAATGTTAATATTAATTGAAAGTACATTTAATTAGCTTTTATTAAACAACAACCTAATGAATAAATTCCTTAAACAACCGCATGTACTGCATGTTGATGAAAATGATATCCAAATACTCGTTACATAGACCACAACTTGCCGCACTTTCATGGGCTATAAAAAGGGCAGTAAGCATCAAAATTAGGTCATTCGACATCCAGACGTTGTAGAGAACACATGAAAATAGAGAACACAAGAAAACAGCCCTACAAAATGGATACCACTGCAGATCAAGCCGCTCAAGTGATAGCACTACTGCAAACAGGGATGCGACAGTGTGATGTTGCTCGACAACTGAACTTGAGCCGTTTTGCCATTCGTCGAGTGCTCCAACGGTTTCAAGAGACTGGGGGCTACACCCGGAGACAAGGATCAGGAAGACGGCGCTGTACATCTGAGAGAGATGACCGTTTCATTGTGACGACGTCATTGCAGAACCGTTTCTCCAATGCTGTTGAGCTGCAACAGCAGCTCCGTGGGGCTCGTAGAACCGCAGTAAGCACATCTACGATTAGAAGAAGGCTGCGAGAAAGGAGTATTGCGGCCAGAAGACCAGCCAAGGGCCCGAAATTAACGCCACAGCATCGTAGAGAGCGATTACAGTTCGCTCGAGAACATCTCAACTGGGATCTTGAACAATGGAGGACCGTACTCTTCTCAGATGAGACGAGAGTATGTCTCTTCGTTAACGATAGGCGAAGGAGAGTGTACAGAAGGCGAAACGAACGGTTTTCTGAAGCTTGCTTGGAGGAGACAGTGGAATATGGAGGGGGATCTTGCATGTTCTGGGGCGGAATTTCAGTCGATGGCAAGACGGAACTCGTTTGCGTATCTCGGACTGGAGGTGCTCGTGGTCAGGGATCACTAACCGCTCATCGGTACATAACCGAGGTGCTGGACATGCATGTAGTCCCATATGCAGGATATGTTGGGGATGGGTTCACTTTAATGCACGACAATGCTCGTTCCCATACCGCAGTAATCGTGCAGGATTATCTACACGAGGTTGGGATTCCAGTTTTGCAGTGGCCAGCGAGAAGCCCAGACCTGAATCCAATAGAGCATCTCTGGGATGAACTAAAACGACGAGTACGGTTACGTGATCCTGCCCCAGCAACTCTACAAGACCTCCATGATGCTGTAATTGAAGAATGGAATAGGATTCCTCAAGATAGTGTGGTACGGCTGATTGGGTCCATGCAAGAACGAATGGAAGCTGTTATTAGAGCAAGAGGGGGTTGCACTAGGTTTTAAGTAGCATTTTTTATTAATTTCTTTTGTTGTTTTGTAATTTTAATGCCTGTTTTTGTTTGAATATTTTTTCCTAATAAAGATAATTTTTTCACTTGACACATGCACCTTGTTTTTTTTTAAACGATTGTAATTGAATGCATATTTCTGTATTTTACTGTTACTATACCTACCAACCTTTCAAATAAATAGCATAAAACAACCATACAAAGGATTAAACGCGACATAAACCGAATTGAATTAAATTTTTGCAAAGGTGCGATTTTTTTGACGCCGAGTGTAGTTCATTTACATATAAACGTTAATGTAATTCATCGAATGTTTCCACGCAAAGCGAGACATTGGAAGCGAAACGAGAAAATTTGTTCATTAGTCGGAATAATTAATAAAACTATTTACCAAGGACGAGGAAATTTTCCAATTACGACAAAAATGAAGATTAATTTAGTTAGGCATTTTTGGCGCCCAACTTGGGCCCAGTTCTCGGGACCTTTTATAACTGAGAATATAGAACGTGTTACCGTACGATGTTATATTATTAGGGTCATATAATATCTCGTAAATACAAAAATTTATACCAACATACGTATGTACTGTAATAATGTACCTCAAACATTTCGGATAGAAAAGGTAGCTGATATGTATTGAGCTATCTTCTATATTATATTCTACTAATATTATAAATGTGTAAGTTTATGGAGAAGTTTCCATCTAATCACACGTTAACCGTCGAACGGATTTGGATGAAACTTAGTACAGATAGGTCATATCCTGAATTAACACAAATGTACCTACATATTGCCATTTATCCCAGCAGGATAACTATTTATGCCTGTAGGATTCATACGGCCGTATCCGTGGACAGAAGTTAGTACTAAATTACAAATGTTTATAACCACACCCGAACTGTTAAATTAATATCTATAAAATTTGCCATAGATTGTAATCTGAACTAACACAAATTGGTTAATTTTTATCTTGGAGTTTAGGACGTTTTGTTTAAGTAAGCTTTAGTTTAGATCAGTTTTAGTTATGGTGGGACAATTATTATTCCGTATATTATGTGTTTCGCCTTAAAACGTTATTAGATGGCGGTGTAATACTTATGTTGCAATAATTAATTAATTTACAGTAGGCAGTTTCGTTGTATTACTAGAAATTGCTTCTATGACATCAAGAAAACACAGCTAAGTCCGTGATCGGAGGTTACCGTTGCCCATCAAGTGAGCCGTTGGCTCGACTGCCACAAACGGCAATAAAAAGTATCTTACAAGCACCCGTTATTAAACTTAGTAAATAATTAACATTATCAGAAATGGTAATAGTACTCTTCGTAATTTCTCTGACGATGCCAATGTAAAATGATGAAGACTAACTGCTTCATTATTTTTACCGCCATAATAATCCTTCCTAACTAATATTATGAAAGCGGAAATGAGTTTGTTTGTTTGTTTGTTACCTTTTTACGCCTAAACCAGTGATCCGATCATCCTGAAATTTTGCATATACGTTGTCAAGTGTCCAGAAGCGGACATAGGCTACCTTTCACCCCGAAAAAAATTACTGTTCCCAAGGAAAACAACAAAAACGTTCTTATTATAATAAATGGCGCCATGTGTCTTTCGAATCCTGATTGAATTAAATTATTACAAGCAGAGTACAACCTGAATTGATTGTCAAATTCTAAATTAACGCGAGCGAAGCTGCGGGCAAAAGCTAGTTTTATAATGAAACGAATAAACTATTGACAAAATACAATTCTTATTTAGACTCGTCTTGTTCGTCCCGCGACATAAGTTTGCTCTCATGGTTGCGTGTAGTCGTATAATCCTAGATAAACGCCATTTGGTTTTTCTGCTAGGAACCTTTTAGTAACAGCACGAAGACTGGCAATGAACCCGGTAGACGCCAGTAGGCAGATTCACATTACGACGAACCTAGAAAACATAGCTGGCGAAGTGTATGTGAATACACCATCATACGCTACTTCGGCAATATTAGACCTATGTTATGCTTATTATTTACGCTATCACATAAAAATATATTTAACAGTTGTAAAGCGCACAAATCAGACCCTAAATATCATCTCATCTTTTTAGGTTATTCGATTTTTCTGCTAGAAAATTCGACTGTCAGCGTTAGGTCTGGCGATGTGCCTGGTAGTCGCCAATAGGCAGCATACATTACTCGTACGTGGAACCTAAAAACAGATGTCGAAATGTATGAGTAATATATTTATATCATCATACGCTATTTTAACGATATACAGTCTTAAATCTATGTAATGTTTTCAATTTATCCTTTCCCAAAAAGATATATTCAACAGTAGTATACAGTATAAATCATACCTTAAACATCACCTCATCTTTCTATTACACGCTGTGTACACAAATTGCGTGGTATCGAATTTAAAACGTAATATTACCTGTATTCCAAGGAAAATATGAAGTGGGATGAATGTTATTTTCCCTCCGGGAGTCGAAGAGCAAAGGTCAGCCGTTGCCATGATGATAATTGGAACCGGAGTTTTCAAGTTAAACGCATTGTTGTTCCAAGTACTAAATAACACCAATTAAATACAATTGGATAGCTCGCTCAATTACTACTTTCACAATTGGAAAATGAAGATGTCTGATCGTTAATTAGTTTGAAATGTACAGGATTATTTCGTGTTTTGGAGAGTATACTGTTATTTATCTTCCTTTATCGGCAGTTTTGGATGTTTCAAGGTTTAAACTTTTGACTTTTGAGTCAAACACATGGTTATTTTTGCAAATCCCGAGCATTGATTATTATCTGCTGAACACACGGATATATCAAACGCGCTTATATTGGTCATGGGTATTTTCGCCAATGTTCAACGGATCACATGTGGTAAGTCTAAAAGGTGGCGAGTTATTGATTTTATACCTACTTAAGGCACTAAACTGATCTAATAGATAATGTATCTATCACTTTGTAATTTTACTTCATTTTGGTGTCGAGCTTGACTTTCGTCGCCTAGTAAACTGCCACGTAGAAATCTCGAGTTTGATCCAACGGCATGCACCTTTGACCTTTCCCTTTTAAAAGATATTTATAGCTCGCTTGAACGGTTAAGGAAAATTTTGTAGGACTTTGGAACACGTTGTCGAAGATTAAGTTCTTAACCTTATAAAAGGCTATGGCTGTCGACACCTGCTGACGCTTCGTTTAGAAGCTTTAGAAATTGTTCATTTGAGGAATATGCCACAAGATGATTTGCGATATTATTATTACCTATCATTTATTATTTGACCTTAATCAGATTGGCCGCAGGCCACTTACACTAATTATGAGACAAATGTTAATACATCACAAACTATACCATTTATTATAATAATATACTCTCTTCAAAACCTATACCTTTGATACATAGACTTCTCGCACTATACCACACGTAATAGACCATATAAAGCTGCTATTTTGAGCAAGCTAGGCGAAGGTTTCCTTTTCTCAAATTTGTCCCAACTTTAGTAACTGAACCCCTATATTATTTACGACCTATTAAACCGTTGCCGCCAAAACTTCATATAAAATAAATGCATGGTTATACTTAGACGACGTTTTAGCTTTAGCTTGCATTGATAACTCTGTTTCAGCTGAAAAATCAATATGCAAAAGTATTCCTTTGAACGTCGAAGGAGTTTAATTTAATTCCGTGAACGATCGCTCTGAAGCGCCCTTGCAGGTACTAGCGCCTTGTGCGCCGAGTACGTGAAGCTTACTATTGTGCAGCCAGCGGAATGTTCGAGAACTATAAAATTTCCCAGAGTTAATTATTTTGGAAAGATTTCTTCGAAGATGTACTGGATATATACAAGTGCTTGAAGAAGAAGAAGTAATCAAATGAATTCTTACAGCTGAAGTTTTATTGGGATTTTCTTATAAAATATGACTTTAAAGATGTAGGTTATCTTATCTTATGTGGGGGCCAGTCAGTGCAGACCGGCGACACTTCGACCCAGTGGGATCTTTTGTGTCGACACTCTCCCAATAACGACTGCCATAGATGTTCATGGCAGCCGGGACCGACGGCTTAACGTGCTCTCCGAGGCACGGAGCAGGCGATAATTGTCAATCAATACGCACATAATTTCGAAAAGTCATATAACTTCCGAAAGTCAGAGGTGCGCGACGTGGGTTCGAACCCGAGACCCTCTGCATTGCAGTCTGTTGGTCTCCCCACTGAGCTATCGCTGTTCTAAGATGTAGGTTACTACAGGATCGTGATCTTATAGTTAGGCGTCCATACGCTTATGACACTAGGAGTGGTTAAAGCTACAGTAACTATATATGTATAGTATAAAGTCACGTAAAACTATAAACAGCTGCCGAAATGTAAGAGATACACCTCTGCCGAACCCTTCATCATTTGTTTCGCCTTTATTTTTGAAGACAATAGTTAGACGTGTAGGTACCTATAACACACATATTTCACTAATAACGATTTTATGTTTGACTTAGTAGAGGGCGAGACTTGCCATCAAGCGGGCACAATTCCGAAATCTGTAATGCTACATGTGATGTGTGCATTTCTGAATTTAAAAAAAATAATATTACTGTGCAAGTCCGGAAACCAAACCTGGAAACTTATGCAAATTAGTCGTATACACAACCACCGACGCAGGCAGGTAATTCGATTGTCATAATAAGCGTTGAAAAGACGAATATCAGATTAACTAATTAGGTATACGAACTTCACTCTGAAGGTAGTTTGAAATGTACGCAGAGGACATATATTATGTAGCATACTATCGGTATTGAATAAAATGTGCTAACAGCTCTTTCAGAAACTGCTGTACTGTCAGCAGAGAACCTAAAATGCGATGTGTAGATTTTACTCAAATTATATTCGAATAAAATTGTGCGTAACTTCGAACCTTTGTCCATCGTTAAGAACTCAGATCGTGCACCTATGTACAGTTGGCAATATATACATAATCTCGCGACTGTATCCCCATAAGGGTAGGCAGTAATATATTATACCCACATTTTGCATAATAAGGTTTTAAGTCTCGATTCCAGACTCCATGCTGCTACTGAGAATATTTTGACTTAAAATTTCGCTTTGGCAATACAGACATATGTATATAAAAGACTAGATGTGCCCGCGGTTTGAACCGCATTTATCATTACTGCGCCACTCCCGTGGGTCGTAGCGTGATGTTATACAGCCTATAGACTTCCTCAATAAATAGACTATCTAACACTAAAAAGATTTTTCAATTCGAACCAGTAGTTCCTGAGATCAGCGCGTTCAACCAAACAAACAAACTCTTCAACTTTATAATATTGGTATAGATATACCACCGCTTATACCTAAGCGGTGGTATTTTACAAATGTATTTAAGCTACGGTTATCACTTACCTATCACTGCCAACATGAATTCCACTTTTCATGTAGTATAGCCTCGCTGATTTTAGCCTGAATGGGCCGGCTCGACCGGGGAAGGACTACCCTCTCACAGAATATCGACGTGAAATAGCAGTATTCCTACTGTTGTGTTTCATTCGGTGAGTGAGAGTGCCGGAGGCCCAATCACCCCCTTTACCGCTCCTTCTCCTTCCCACTTCCTTTCCTAAAGGGTCGGCAACGCATAAGTGATGCCTCTGGTGTCGCAGGCGTCCATAGGCTGCCATGAATATCTATGGCAGTCGTTATTGGGAGAGTGTCGACACAAAAGATCCCACTGGGTCGAAATGTCGCCGGTCTGCACTGACTGGCCCCCACATAAGTTAAGAAGATAAAAAGGCTCGCAAATAGGTACTATTTGTGGAGCACACAGAGAGTAGTAGAGCCTCGCTGATTTCAGCATGAATGGGCCGGCTCGACCGGGGAAGGACTACCCTCTCACAGAATATCGACGTGAAATAGCAGTATTCCTACTGTTGTGTTTCGTTTGGTGAGTGAGAGTGCCGGAGGCCCAATCACCCTCTTTCCCCCTTACCACTTCCTTTTTTTGCTAAAGGGTCGGCAACGCGCAAGTGATGCCTCTGGTGTTGCAGGCGTCCATAGGCTACGGTGACCACTTACCATCAGGTGGGCCGTATGCTCGTGTGCCACCTTAGTTGAATAAAAAAAAAAATAAAAAAACCTTTGCCATATAAAAATATGCGTATACGGTACAGTACATACAGTTTTTGTTTATTTTTCTCATAGTTGCCACGCTCTTAGAGGACATGGCAACAGGTGACTTTATATTCACATTAAAATGTCGAACTTGACGTTCATAAATGTTAGTTTGCGAGCTAAATGAACAAATGTATTTTGAGTTAAAGTATACAGCTGAAAATTACTAACAACTGGTGTTCTGTTTTAAAATACGACGAATATTGATTATTAGGTTACATCAGGGGCTATGCTGTCAATTATCTAGTTAAAAAGTAATCTATGTCATTGAAATTCAACGACTTTATACGGCTTTGTCGCGTTGTTTATTTTAAAACACTTTTATTACATAATTTTGATACTCTAACACTACTATTATTGAACTTTACTACTATTTAAGCTATTTAAATTAATTTAAACTATTTATATTTAAATTTACACTTTGTCCCGACGTTTCGTTTGCTTTACAGCAGCCATGTCCACGAGGAGACTAAGATGGTGGTTGTCTCAATGTTCTGAAGTGTACCTAGTTATTTCAAATTACATAATTTAATTTTTGGTGTTTCATTTTTTTATATATCTAAGGTGGCAAGCAAGCATAGGGCCCACCTGATGGTAAGTGGTCACCGTAGCCTATGGACGCCTGCTATACTAGAGGCATAACTTGCGCGTTGCCGACCCTTTAGGAAAGGAAGTGGGAAGGAAAAAAACCAAGAAGGGGGAAAGAGGGAGATTGAGGCTCCGGCACTCTCACCGAACGCAACACAACAGTAGGAATACTGCTATTTCACGTCGATATTCTGTGAGAGGGTAGTCCTTCCCCGGTCGAGCCGGTACTCTACTACTCTAACTACTAACTCCAATTCTCTAACTACTTACTCTACTACGCTAATTAACGCAAAATTATGTAATAAAACTGTTTTAAAATAAAGAACGCGACAAAATCCGTATATAGTGTTTAATTTCATAGATTATATTGTCTTATGTTTACGAACATTCGCGTAAACATAAGACAATATAATCTATGTCGCTTTGCGGTTTTTAAACTATCGATCTCCATAGCAAAGTAAAAGAAGAACTGTAAGGACGGGACTTATGTAAATAAAAGAGAGATGGGCACTGATTCAAGATAGGTCTATTACTGTCTCTAATTTATAGTATTCATACATTTATATTAGTTCAATCACTACATCACAGAACAAACCAACAAACACATTTTTGCTCTTATACAGTTCGCCGCAAACTTTTAGCCAAGCGAGTGCGTGACTTAACCTGCCTAGTTCACAGCGCTGATTGTTATTGATAGAGGGAGCTTTAGGTTCATCAATCAAACGCTTTATAGAACGAGCCCGGTAATTAGGGGCTTTCAAAAGATTTCGACGGGTTTTGTGCCGAGTGTAAAAAATCGACGCAGATTTTAACAAAAATGTTAGGTTACATTTTTCTTGTCTTTCTTTTTTTTTTGCTTTGGTAGTTCTAGACTTAGGTAAGCTCGTTTAGTTGCTTTTTCCAGGTGTGCGTATATTTTATAGGTTCTAAATGATATTGGAGTTTATGTTTGTGCTTAAACGTGACGTAGTATAATGTTTTTATTTAGACATGAAGGAGTAGACTAATATTATAAATGCGAATGTGAGTTTGTTTGTTACACTTTCACCACTCAACCGATCATCATCGTTGTCAGGGGTACAGAAAAGGACATAGAGCACCTTTCATCTAGCAAAAAGTAATGTTACCAATCTACCCTAACCTAATGTTATTATGTATGTGTAATGCGTGTAATACATCTTTGCTATTGGCATAAAAAGGCGTGACTAGGTATGTGTGCCGTCAAACATAGATAGGTACAGAAAAAAATTGGGGCAGTCTTTGGAGACTGCCGATAGAAGTGAAAACTTTAATCCTTGATCATAAACACTTCTTTATAATATTGTCTTCTGTTTACGCGAATGTTATTCATTGAAATTAAACTACTATATACGGATTAGCTCATTCTGCGTAAATAGAAACACCCATGATTAAATTATGTTCGGGTACTTTGAAATAACTACACTGGAACATTGAGACAACTACCATCTTAGTCTCCCCGTGACCATGGCTGCTGAAAAGCAACCGAAACGTCGGGGAAAGTGTAAAAATAAATCTAAATAGTATAATAGTGTATAGTAATAGTATAAATAGTTTTAATAGTTTCAATAATTTAATTAGCTTAAAAATTTGTAAAGTTTAATAGTGATTATAGTAGTGTAACAGTTTTTCAAAAAATTTTGTAACAGTGTCAAATAAACAACGCGATAAAATCCGTATATAGTAGTTTAATTTCAATTTCAACACTTCTTTATAAACCAAAAATAATTCAAAAATGGAAAGCGTGCATTTGACACACGCAATCGAAGCGCGTAACTATGGTTACATATATCAAATGACATATATCAGCAATATTATTGGTCGAATTTCAAGCAGTAGGCGAGCGCTAGTATTTTAAAATAATACAAAAATGGAAAGCGTGTAAGCGTGACGATGACGCGAGTTCTATGATTTTTGTTCACCCAAGAAGTGCTCAATGCGCCGAAAGAAGTTTTCACTTCAAAAATTATGAAATTGTTCGTGGCGTTATTAACTTCGGTATTACGACATTACAAACTACAGCTTACCTTAATTTTCAATGACTTCAAACTAAAAACATCCCATAATAATTTCATCCATCAATTTGTAACATTCGCAAACATCGCACAAAGGTCTGTACTTTGAGGTCCCAGGGCTGGTTTAGCGCGGGGCACTGTTCACAGGACCACAGGCCCTGTAATATTTAAAGGAACACTCAGCACTTCGTCCCGGGGGCATTTCGTAAGCTGTTCTGCGGATTTATTTATGTACACGGCTAGCGGTTTGTACAGGTTTATGTGACTTGATTATTGCCAGGGTAAACGGATTACGTAGGAATGGTATAAGGCGTTAGTCTGTATGTGTATCACGGCTGTTTATCCTTGAAAATATAGGCAGAAGTGTGTTTTAAGATTATTTTTGGATTGCATGGCTTAGTGGTTTATTTGGTTGCCTCGCCACTTGCATTTAGTCGAGAGGTTAGGTTGTGAAACTCACGTCTGGTCGTTTATAGACTTTTGGCAAAATAACTTATGTAGCGATATAGGAATTATTCATATTGTGGTAGATGTCTTTTCTTTATATATAGAGATTTTTGCAGGTATTATATTATGTTTTTGTGAGTAGTAGAGCCTCGCTGCTTTCAGCATGAATGGGCCGGCTCGACCGGGGAAGGACTACCTTCTCACAGAATATCGACGTGAAATACCAGTGTTCCTACTGTTGTGTTCCGTTTGTTGAGTGAGAGTGCCGGAGGCCCAATCACCATCATACCTCCTTCCCGCTCCTTCTGACTTCCTTTTTTTTCCTAAAGGGTCGGCAACGCGCAAGTGATGCCTCTGGTGTTGCAGGCGTCCATAGGCTACGGTGACCACTTACCATCAGGTGGGCCGTATGATAATGTGCATTAGGACTTAGGTTTAATTTCCAGGTCGGGCAATGGGCAACGGGCAATGTTCTGTCAGGGAATTCTCAACGCCACGGAGTCTAGAACTGTGCCTGGTAGACCTAAAGCTATATTTGCTGACATGTGGATGTAATACACTTTTGCCTACCTTTCCGAGGAAATAGGCGTGAGGCTATGGATATATAAAAATAATGTATGTTTTAAAGTATAAGACTGGCAATTGAAATATACTACGATGTTCGACAACAGGCCCTAATCACGTTCGTATTTAAAGGTATAAATATATTTTTATTTTCAATGCATCGATTAGACCGACTCACATTGGCCGTGGTCACGGTCAACACGTGACCATGGCCACATTAAGATATAAATACCAGTGGGCGCCCTGTGGTTGAAATTAGACTGTAGTTCATTAAGTTTTAAATACCTATACATAATTATATGATATCTTTCTGCACTCTTTCTCCATATGAACTAATTATGCCAAATCTCATACGCGCGCGCAATATGTTTGAAGGGGTACAACATTTTCTCTTGACGTTTTAATACATAATTATGTAGATTATAATTACTTACTTACCAACCCGATTATGGCCTGACGTCTAATATCTATATATTAATACGTGAAGTAAAAACTTTGTACCCTTTTTTATGAAAATTGCGCGAACGGAGGAGTATGAAATTTGGCACAGTTAAAGTTTATATGGAGAGGGAGCGGTGAATATTTATATGAAATATGCATTAGAAATACATTAAATTAATGAAAAGACACTCGCCTCTCCTTCAAATCAAATCAAATCAAATCAATCAAATCAATCTTTATTTGTATTAATGTGGTGTATACAGATGTTTGGTTTAGTTTACAGAGTTCCAACATTAGTCATATATTCATGACATACAAATATAAAATACACAAAAATAAAAACAAAAACTTATAACTAAATTAATTTAAATTCTAATTTAATAAATGTAGACTATCACACTGTATCTTACATGCAAAATATTCCTGTAGTGTGTAGAAACATTTATTGCAGAGCCATCGAAATAATTCTGCTTTGAATTTATTTATACGCCACTCATAAACACCCTGTGGCAAGTGATTGTAGATGCGCACCGCCATTGTGTAGCTATTCCGATTACATACATCAGTTCTTATGGGAGGAAGCATTAGTCTATTTGGATAGCGGGTGTTGAAGTGGTAATTATCCTTTTTTAATGAAAACAGGTTACAGTTAGACTTAACAAATACACACATTTCGAATATATAGAGACTTGCGACGGTTAACATTTCACCATATAAACTTTAACTGTGCCAAGTTTCGTACTCCTCCGTCCGCGCAATTTTCGTAAAAAGGGCTACAAAGTTTTTGCTTCACGTATTAATATATAGATAATGCAGATTATAAATACTTACCAACCCGATTATGACCCGTCGTCTAATATTGTATTACGTTTTAAAGCTGTGGCGCGAATTGGGAGATAATTTGTCCAGCTGTAGACGGGACTTCACTAGGATTGATGCTCCGAAGTTTGACGTAATATGTGGCGAGCTTGGTACTGTCTAATGGGTTAATGTCCAGATTTCGAGCTGACACTGCGAATTGCCTAACTGAAAAACTAAGACTACATGGCAATTGAACCGGCAATCTCATAACTCATCTGGATCGAATCAGAACCTATACCTACAAGAAAGCACAGGTGTAACTAGGTATTTTATGTTTCTTCCCTGTAATAAGGAGAGTGGTTCGTTGATGGATTTTTATCTTTATCTTCTCAAAGACTGAATACTTAACTAATTATATAACGATTAAATTTCATATTTTGTCTACCAAAAGTCTCTAGACTTAAGATAAAAAATTGTACCTACTAATAACTTTTGAATCTTTAATTGAAAGATTTTCGATTAGACTAATTATTAATTTAGCCTGTAATGGAACTATGATTGAATATGATAATTAATTTCTCATGTGTTTTATGCACACACGGGTGTTCATAAGCGCCAAGGACGTTCCTTTCACTTTTTTTTGCTGATATTCAACGGGTAGAATTTAAACCTTTGATATCTTATTAGGTTTTAGGTACCTAACTTTGAATAATTAATTGTAGCATTTAGAAAGGATTTCAAAAGAGTAAAGTCTCAAATTTCTCTAAGAATTCCAAAAGTTCACCAAAATTTAGTGTAAACAATTATGCACCGAGTTAAATAATATATATTTACGCGTAGTAAATTAAAACGGTAAAACCAATTCATTAATTAACACATAATTGTCTTACTACTACTTTTGAATGACATTTACTTTAGAGACATGGAACTGAGAAATATAAAACGAAAACAGTTTTTTAAACACCTTGGTATACTTACTATATCTATTCACGGTCTCGTATTTTAATAAAATACATATCGTAGTGTGGATATCGCGAGGAGTCCTCGGCCGCCGGCGCCGCTTATAAATAGACTGGTCGATACCCCCGCACTCCAGACTAACGCGGCCCATTCAGATATCACACTACATCACTGTGTGAACGGCCAAATCCTGCGGAATCCCACGCCTCCTCCCAGAAGGTTGCTTGCTTCTTGCCAGGACGCTGATTCTTTCGTACAATGTTACAGTATACTTCTTGATCGCTCGTCGGTTTAAGGTCACTTTACCTAATTAAATCGTACATAGATTCACTTGTGTTGACCTAAGGCCTCGTCCTGGACGCTGGCGGGCGGTGCGGGCGGCGCGGGCGGCGCGGGCGACGGCACGCGCGTCTTGATCAATGTTTGATTTGTGATTTGTGTGAAGCTGTTCTCGACGACAGCGGTGCGGGCGGCGGAGCACGAGCGTCGAGCTGTAGTTGAGCGACGACCGCGCGTTGGAATACGAGTTGTGACGTTCTGCTTATTTTACTTAGAATGTCGATGATTGAGGAAATCATTTCAGAGGTTTTAGATAGGCCATCATTATGGCATAGTAAACACTATGACCATAAAAATAGACGAACAATTTAAACGTCACTTCGCCGCAACAAACCGAGTGATCTGGCCGCTGGCGTCGTGAACGGACCACGTATACCGTGCAAACCGCGCGCCCCCCCCGCGCCGCCCGCTAGCGTCCAGGGCGAGGCCTTAAAAGTAGACTTAAGGATGTTTTAACTAGGTCTATGACATCTATTTGTGGATTGCACAAATGTTTGTTCCATGTGGGAATAGAACCCACAACAGTAGGAGTGGCGAGGCACCCACTTAAAGCACTACGTCATCCGTACTGTCGAAGACGAAGATGTGTAAATGTTTGTTACTCTATCACACGTAAACTGTTCAGCGGATTTGGATAAGACTTGGCACATTGCTATTAGTGTGTTATATTTCAGTATGACCCGGATTAACACAAAATACTATTATTTTAGGCAGGACATTATAAATGCGAATATAAGTTTATTTGTTTGTTACGCTTTCACGCCTTCACTACTTGAACGATCATCATGAAATTTCGCTTGTACATGTTACCAGAGGTACAGAAAAGGACATAAGGTACTTGTCATCCAGAAAACAGTACTGTTCTACATATATGGATAGAAATTAATTGTCAAAATCTAGATTAACGCAGGCGAAGCCGAAAGTACAATCAATCATTTTTCAGCCATAATTGAAAGATTAAAGTAGTTTTAATTGAATTAATTAAGGAGCACGTAATTATCAGTTGTGGTTACTAACGAATAATGACCATGGTCTGTGTGGTTATTACATAATGTTGGGTTGCCACTGCCCAACTGTGTGTGAACCGTCAAGTGTATTTGATAATTTTTTATTTGTTTCACAAAACTAAGCAAGACACTGAACAATTATAAGGTAATTGTACAAATATAAGACACAACATTAGTATATGCTCTTCTTGAAGTAAACACTACATGTTATCTATACTAATATTATAAAGCTGACGAGTTTGTTTGTTTGTTTGAACGCGCTAATCTCAGGAACTACTGGTTCGATTTGAAAAATTATTTTTGTGTTGGATAGCCTATTTATCGAGGAAGGCTATAGGCTATATAACATCACGCTACGACCCACGGGGGCGGCGCAGTAACGATAAACGCAGGTGAAACCGCGGGAACATCTAGTGTAAAAAAAAGCTGAAGTATGTTCATCACAATCAATTACAATTTACATCTAAATTTTATATTTGTAACTACTAAATTAATAAATTTTTTTAGTTATATTATGTGTTTTAGATTTAAAAGACTTGAGGTGCAATAGTTCCGTGTATCGCAAAGCTGCAAGATTTTAAATGATAAATACACACATAGATTCTTGCCTGTTTCCCAGAGAGGTAGGCAGATACTAAAAAAACTGTTATTGATTAATATGTAAGTAGTGCAAGCAGTTTTTTAAGCTTTACAATCTATAAGGATCCTTCTGTTACAGTTCTTGCAACTCACGAAGGCGAGCGGGCTTTACTTGTAGTTGAACGTGTACATGCACAGTGCGGTAGTGTGCGTGTTTGACAGAGCGGTCAGTTGCGGCGACACTTACACACACACATACATATACGCGTTTACCACTAATAAAGCCCGCTCGCCTTCGTGAGTTGCAAGAACTATACTGAGCAGATACCATAAAACACTCGCACTTAGAATCATTTCTGTACACAGAGAACAGACTCGAAACACTATTTGTCGGCCTCGATAGCGTAGTGGTTAGTGTAACCGACTGCCACGCATAAGGTCGCAGGTTCGATTCCTGCACAAGTCAAACATTTGTGTGCATGGACATGGATGTTTGTCTTGGTCTGGGTGTTTCTACGTATAATATGTATGTATTAACAAAAAAAAGTATATATGTATGTTTATCCCTTGTCTAGTACTCATAGTACAAGCTCTGCTTAGTTTGGGCTAGATGGTGTTGTGTGTATGTGATAGAATATTATTATTATCACTATTTGTAAATCACACAATTTTTTGTCTTGTGTGGGGATCGAGCTACACTCGGCAAAGTGACAGTGGTGACCACTTACACCGTCGCCATCCAACCATTAGATTTCATGGAAAACCTACAGGCTTAAGACTGACAGCATATTAAACACTCACGACTATTCATATCATCACAGTGTCGTGTTACGCTAATGTGCGCGCGCCATTATGAGGTAGGTGTTGTAAAACAAGTTTTAAGTGCGGAGAGGTACTTAGGGAGTGTTGAACGTTTTAGTGTAATGTACGATGTGAGTGTTGAGTGACAGGTACACGTAAGCCTGTGTGGCCTGTAGGCATTTTGGAAGAGTCTACTTTTGCGTATTTAATGTCCTGCAGACTGAATTTCGGTCACGGCGGCTAATCTTAATGGAGTCTGGCCATCAGCGCAGGAGATATTATAATATCTGTGCACATACTTGTACACTATCTATGCTAAGTGCAATCTCTGTTCCATAACCTTGATGAGACGGATAATCCGACACGACCGGAGAAAGATAAAGCGCAGGACCAACGGCTTTATGTGATTGCCGAGGCACGGAGGTTTCTAACATCGCTAACTTCCTAATTCCGGGCTCGTATTGAGATTTCTTAACTGAAAAACCCAATAACTTTTTGTTGGCCCGACCCTGAATTCGAGCCCGAGACCTCATCCACAGCAGTTATTATATTTAGTGACTGTACGAATGAGCCGGCTTGTCTGGGATAAGAAACCGTCATTAGAGTAGTATCTCTGTTATCGTCTGTTTGTTTCAACTAGTAATTTTTTTTAAGAGACGTCACTCCCTCTTGGAATAATCCTGTACCGCGCGGGACTTTACAAATATTTAAACAACGGACACAAAAAACATCCAAACTCGGAACAACGATTTGTGGGTCTCACAAATTTGTGTCCAGTGGGATTCGAACCCACAACACTCGGCGCAGTGGCACTGGCTAGGCCACCGCTTAGTTCAAATCTTGTGCGCTTGAGACTGTTGTTTTAATGTTTATAGAGTCCCCTGTAATATATGTATTATTGATAGGCAGTTGTCATTTGTAACTAAAACATGAAATTTAAAAAAATAAGATCCCTCGTTCGCCATTGTTCTATGTACGAGGATAAGATATTAAGTTAGCTTTAAGGTTACGTTCGGGACACTATCCATCAGCAAAGTTTGCATTCTTGAGAGAAAAAAACCAATTCACCTACTTGTACTGCTTGCAATAGGGTTGAGGATGTTCAACAGTTGCTGATGGATTGTGTCAAGAACAAGCGACAGAGAGAGATTCATCAATGAATGTGATCTAAATGTGGTTGATGTTGGACTTATCCACACAATTTTAGCTAATCGTAAGTCTAATATAGCAAGGAAATTGTTCAATTTAATTACATTCATTGATTAGAATAGAAAATAAGTCTATGTGCTACTTAGTCTAGTTTTTATTTTATAACATTTTTATAGCAAGAGTGATTCATATTTATATGAATAAGGCACGATGGAGTCTACGTATTCTATAGAATAAAAACTAAAAAAAAAATAAAGCTAAAAAAAGAATGTAAGTATCGTTTGGTATAAATTATACTTATTTGAGGAAAATGAACTACATAATGCTATGTATTTATCTTTACCGATGCTATTAAAGTAATAAGTAGACTATAGTAATAACATAGCTGTAATTTATGTCATTCAATAACCTGTAAGAGGGTAGTGTGTATCTATGTTTCATTTGGTACATTCTTTTACTTTTAAAAGAACAAATAGCGATCAATATAAATCTTTTTGTGCAAATATGTAGTACTTATTAAAATTGGTTGCATCATCTTTAAATTAATTGTAATACATTTTATTTTAATTGTATGTTTACTTTAAAAAAAATAAAAATAAAATAGTTTATTTCGGTATCTTATACTACTACAATTTATCTTACATAGGGGTCTCCTTTTAAGTATATTAAATACTTGTGCTAGGAGGCCCCGCTCTTCACAAATCATTAAAATGTAGAAGTGTGTAATACGTAACAAAAGTGTATTTATATGTTTACTTTTCTGTTTCAAATAAAATGAAATTTTGTGGCTGTGGCAGTATGGTGTTTGAGTAATTCATACGTGTGTATATGTGTGTGTGTGATGTGTGTGTGTGATGTGTGTGTGTGTGATGTGTGTGTGTGATGTGTGTGTGTGATGTGTGTGTGTGTGTGTGAGATGTGTGTGTGTGTGTGTGTGAGATGTGTGTGTGTGTGTGTGTGTGTGTGTGTGTGTGTGATGTGTGTGTGTGTGTGTGTGTGTGTGTGTGTGTGTGTGTGTGTGTGTGTGTGCGCGAGGGTGTGCATGTGTATTATGCGTGTGTGAGGGTGTGTATGTACCATTCGGTTAAGCACTTTTTACAGTCACGAAATGTCAAAGGGTGCAAGTTTAGGATTTTATTAATTTTATTATAAAGATAGGCGGATTGTCTTTTGTACTGTCTCTTTGCGTATGCTGTATGCGTAAGGGTAGGTGGTACTACATTTGGTGTTCTTCTCGTTTTGCGAGTACTTGGTACAAACGGGAGCTTTTTATGTACTTTCAGCACAATTTGGAGAACATATAGTTTTCTGATTGTAAGGAGACCGCTTTGGGAATAAAGACTTTCAGTGGGAAATCTGTACGGCTTAAAATACATCACCTTCAAGAGTGCCCTTTGTGCTCTTTCAAGTTCTAGAAATTTTATTTTTGTAGCGCCACCCCACACCGGTATGCAATATATTAAAACTGATTGCGCTAATGCAATATATATTTGATTTAATACAACTTTCGAAGCAACATGTCGCAAGGTCTTAAACATCCAAATGAGCTTTCTGGTGCGAGTCATAACCATGTCAGTGTGTACATGCCACGACAAGCGTTGGTCCACCATTACGCCTAAATATTTGGTACTAGAGACTTTTGCTATCGGATTACATGAACAGTTCGTATCATTAATGTTGCAACAGGTATGGATTTTGAGACTGAAGCTACTTCCAGGTTGAGAATTATTATAATTTGTGAATGCTATATAATTAGTTTTAGAGGTGTTAAACGTCAGTAAATTAAGGTTCAACCATTTAGCTAAAAATATCTAGCTAAAAAGCTAGCCCCTTTTCCGCTAGTTTATATTTTGCCATCAATCATCTTATATAAAGTTACGAATTTTATACAACAACTAGCTGCCCCGACAGACGTTGTCCTGTACACAAGAGTCCTGTAAAAAAAAAGACATATCTAAACCATTCTCGAATCCACTTGAACACACACAAAGAGTTTCATCAAAATCGGTCCAGCCGTTTAGGAGTTCAGTGACATACACACGTACAGTAGAATTATATATATATATATATATATAAAGATTTAAATACCTAAATTCACTATTTAACAGCTGTTCCTTTACAACGATTGCACATATTTGACTCTATTCCAAACAGTTTAAAGTCTCAGCTGTTAATACTCGTATAAAAACATCATAATACTCATAGAATGACAGCCATTTGTATGAATGAGCGGTCCCACGGTGTCACGAACCGGTATCCGCGCTCGACACGACCTTGTCAAGGCGAACCGGTCATATCGCACCTTGCGACACTGTTTTAATGTGATGTTAGGAATGTGTGACTGTGGTGTTTGATGAAGGGCTATATAGATGTTTGTTGATTTATCTATTCGGTAAACACAAGCAGCCTGCCCCGACTCCGCTCGTAATGGAGATAGGTATGTAGTGAAAACTATGATTGCGTGTTCAGAATTCTTATTTATTTGATAATGATGAGAGTATTTATAATACAATATTAAGTATGTGTGAGCATACACACACACACACACATGTAAACATATGACTAAGATCTGATTTTTCAATCGATAGATAACTTTTATCTGGGGAATATGTTTGACATTTTGACAGCTTTTGTATAGAAAATATGTCAAACCGCCAAGTTTATTCCTTAGATAAAAATTATCTAACGATTGAAAAATCGGCCCTAAGTAAAATATTGAATAATATTCAGCACAATTGAGTCGATACTATTGAGGTCGTTAGTATATCTAAAATATTGAGGTTACATAGTAGCAATGTGCCTACAGGTACATAGTCTATATCTATCTGGGATAATGAAATATTTTTTCTAATAGAAAAAAACAAATATTATTAATTATTGCTCGCAGCTTTGGTCGCGTTTATGTAGATTTTGTCGATAAGTTATCATCCTTCGAAAACAACGATTTTCTAAATGCAAGGTGCCCTATGCCCTCTGAACCTCTGGGAACGTGTATGCGAAATTGTATGATCGGTCGAGTAGTTAAGGCGTGAAAGCGTAACAAACAATCTAACTCATATTCGCTCTTTAAATTTTAGTTGTGATATAGGTACATAATATTATCTCCTGTTTACGCGTATGTTATTCATTGAAATTAAACTACTATATACGGATTTTATCGCGTTGTTTATTTGACACTTTATTACAAAATTTAGAAACTGTTACACTACTATTACTATTAAACTTTACAAATTTTTAAACTAATTAAATTATTGAAACTACTAAAGCTATTTATACTATTACGATACTATTATAACAACGCGTGCTGGGCTCAGATGCCATCCTTACACGGTAGAGTCGATTAGAGCGCGTACCAAAAAGTTTGGGTCCTCATATCTCTGCCGAACGACCAAGGCATGGAATTCTCTGCCAAGGCACGTGTTTCCTTCTTCCTTCAATCCTGGGTTCTTTAAGCGGGGCGTGAAAAAGCATCTTCTCAGGCCGTCAAAGTAGAGACCTCAACATCGCCTCGGCTACTGTGGGGGCGATGTGGAGGCCACTGCTCTTAGACCACACGACTGCTTACCATCAGGTGGAGTGTGGTCATTTTGACGAGCAAAATAAAAAAATAAAAAAGATTATACTATTTATATTTATGTTTACACTTTCGGTTGCTTTTCAGCAGCCATGGTCACGGGGAGAGTAGTCTTCTTGAATGTCTAGTGGAAATACATAAAAAATAATTAAAAATTCATTGTGCAAACAAAACACAAATGGACAAATGTATGTGCGCTCGACACTTGACTCATTAACGAGTCAAGTGTGCAGCGGACATACATTTGTCGTTTTTTTTTTATATTTTGATGACTAATTTTTGCGGACAGCGTATGTCCGCTCGACACTTGACGGGTTAATTTCTATGATATAGTTAGTTAGTTAGTTAGTTGGACGTGTGTTATCCGCACTTAGCCCCACAATTGGGCCATTGTGCGGCTATATAGTTTAAATATATATGATTGAATAGTTCCCATCGTATTTTTCCCGGTGATATTGACTTAGCTATGTATAATGTACTTTGCCCGCGTAAATCTTACACATACCGGTATAAAAAGTATCGTAAAATAACAATAAAAACTAAGGCTAACATCGCACAGGTTAGTTGTTAGTAGGTAGTTAATAAATCTCAAGAGATTTGATTAATCGAATCTTACAAACATCGCATTAATCAAGACGAAGTAACTCATTATCGACATCTGTTTCACACGATTATTGGCTAAATCATCAATTAATCAATGCACGGATGGTACAGCGGTTAAGCGTCGCTTCGTCGCAGCCGTTGTTTAAGTGTTTTAGGTTCGAATCCCACATGACACAATTATAAGTGTGATTATAAAACAATTTTCTTTTGAGTGGCCGCTAAATTATTTTACTCTCAGTTTCCAGATTTTACAATAAATGGTGCTCGAGTCTTCAAAAAAGGAGTGAACACGCGAACAAATTCGCGGGTATCAGCTAGTTAGGAAAATAAGAATATAAAATAATTACTAGCTATACGAAAAACATAAATGTAAATTGTATTCTTGTAAGCCTCGCAAACTTAGTTTACTGTCAATTTTAATATAATTATTTAATTAAATTCTTTATTTGTTTCAGGTACGTTAAAACCATGACTGACTCCTAACGAGAACAATATAAGAAACTAGTAGGTACCAAATTAATATGATAATTGAAAAAGCAAAAGCATGTTCTTTTTTATATGTTTATCTCGCGCTAGAAACCAAGTGCTGTGTTGTGGTGACTTTACAAATACTAGCGGTCGTCAAGTGGTCGACGTTCGACCATCATTGATTTAAATTTTAAGTTCGATCGTTATTATCTAAGGTTTTATTGTCTATATAACCCTTATATTAGCTTAACCGTTACTTAATCTCCAGGAGATACATAACAATAGATTTTTTATTGTGTCTATAAAATGACACGATGGGATAATCACATTTCACGGTACTTAAGATATGTAACCATAGTTACGAAGCATTCTACGACATTAGCCAAACAATGCCGAAATACTACGAACGCCATTTGACTGCGTGTGTCAAATGCATGGTTGTGTGCGTGTAGTGTTTTTTCATTAATTTAATGTATTTCTAATGCATATATTAAAAGTATTAGTATTCGCCCCTCCTTCTCCATATAAACTTTAACTGTGCCAAATTTCATACTCCTCCGTCCGCGCAATTTTCGTAAAAAGGGGTACAAAGATTTTGCTTCACGTATTAATATATTGATCAGCCTCAGAACAATAATTTACTAAATCACACAAATAATTGTGAGGTCCAGCAAATGTGTATTGTGTGTGAGATTTGGACCCACAATACTAAAAGACGCTCTGCTGTATTAATGTTAGTCTGTACTTTGTGTGTGTCTAATAATGAGTTAATTCATTCATTTGTCCTTAGTAATAATACTCTGACATAAACCAACTCCCAACATAAGCTTATCTGGAGCGATTAACAGGAATACTAGTCAATTGCAGCCGAAAGCCTAAGCTGAAAATGTATTGCCGTAAATTTTCAGATTCCGAACTGCTTCTGGGGATTGTTTAAGAGAAATACTGACTAACACTTTGCTCAAATGATACCGAACCTGAGACCACTTACTTTGACTATTTCCAACTCATACCCTGAGCTGACGAGGCTAAATATTATGTAAAACAAAACATATTTCTCTATGGCGTGAGTGTACCATCAACCTCATTGTCTTTAAAAGCAAATTTTATTTTCGTCTCCGCCGCGAAGGCCACTCTGCTGTTTGTCGAATTATTAAATTCTGAACGGATAATTTATGTTCGTTGCTAAAGACAATCTGATTTATGATCTTAACTTACGCAAATTGTTGCAGATTTACGCAAAATGTTCGGTTAGCAACACTTTTCAAGAAATTTTTAACTCTCGTCACATCTAAAAAGTGCTTGAAGGGTAGAGTAACATGATATGCAACTTTTATTTTTTTAATTTATAAACAGTGGACTGCTGTGGGCTGATTGATTGATTGAAACCGCGATAGCTCAGTGGGGAGACCAATAGACTGCAATGCAGAGGATCTCGGGGTCGAACCCACGTCGCGCACCTCTGACTTTCGGAAGTTATATGACTTCGAAATTATGTGCATATTGATTGACAATTATCGCCTGCTCCGTGCTTCGAAGAGCACGTTAAGCCGGCCGTCCCGGCTGCCATGAACATCAATGGCAGTCGTTATTGGGAATACAGTGCCCTCTAATATCCTGACACTGGTCTAGCCTTAGGGTATCGTTAGCCTTCGGGTTGCGGAGGTCAGATGGCAGTCGCTCCGTGTAAAAACTGATATCCAGTCAAACCCGGTTAGACTAGAAAGCCGACCCTAAGTGACTTGGGAATAATAAAGGCTAGGGAGACGAATTTATTTATAAGGCATATTAATAGAGTAAACACATACATTTACATAATCACTAACTAAGACAAGTCGTGTGCTTACGCCAACTACAAATATGCACAACATTTACTTCAAGACAACATACTAATCGACATACTAGGCTTTTAATCGCTTCTTTTATATACATTACTATATTTTGTCCGCGGCTTTGCTCGTGTTAATCTAGCTTGTGTCTATACATTTTTATCCCTCGGTAGCTTTTTTCTAGATGAAAGGTACTTTATGTCCTATTCTGTAACCCTGACAACAAGTATGCGAAATTGTATGATGATCGGTCGAGTAGTTAAGTCTTGAAAGCGTAACAAACAAACCGACATTCACATATTTTATAATATTGGTTGGGACAAGCGTCTAAATCATTAGTTCCCAAAGTGGTCCAGGTGGACCCCCAGGGGTCCACGGGAGACTCGACGGGGGTCTACAATAGGGGTTAACAATTCGTTAGCGGGGTTCCACGAAAGGTTAAGAAGCTCAGCGACTATTATTTGTAAAAACTTCCATATTCCATATTCAGTACCAGCGCCAGCGGTCTCGAACCTATCGATGTTTCGGTAGAGATTTACTAAAAAAAAAGGTCAGCTTGCCTGCCGTGGTAGGTTCAGTCCTGAGAATTAAAAAAAAAAGGTCAGACCGTAGAGATTTGATCAAATTAAGGAATATGGTAGCAATGTAGCTGCAGTGGTCCACCGGAACCAGCTAAATTTTGAAAGTGGTCTATGAGAAAAAAAGTACCTCTGGTCTAAACCAAAGTTTACACACCTTTACATACACTCAGTGACACCTACTTACTGACTTCACACTATTACTATCATCAGTACATATTATAAAACAAAGTTCCCGGCCGCGTCTGTTTGTTTGCGATAAACTTAAAAACTATAGAACGGATTTTCATGTGGTTTTCACCAATAGACCTCTGTCTATTGGTTACAACCGCATGAAAATCCTTCCTCATTAATACCTCTGGATTCATAAGGCAGGTTTAGGTGTAAAATTTGTTAAGGTTTTATGTAAATTAGTTGTAATAAAAGAAAATGTCGGGAAAAATCAAGCCACCTAGGAGCTTTCATCGAAAACGCTGCCTTATCTGAATGAAATCCGAAAGAAAGAAGCTGGGCGGGTCGCTAGTAGTTTATAAACAGATACCCTAACTACATTCGTGACTGAAGGAAGGTTGATAAACCTAGCGTATACCTAATACAATCCGCACGGTTGCTATTGACCCTCTTTCCATAGCTGTTTATTAAGCTCTGAGTCTTCTTCGAAGATGCTAATGAAAACACTTTGTGGATCTGTGTGTCTGTCTGTTAGTGACAGGCATAGCTCCGGAACCACTAGACCGATTGACTTGTAACTTGGTGTGCAGACACCTTGGGGTCATCCCTCGGTCGAGTTTGAGTATGGGCCCTGTGGGTTAAAAGACCCCCGAGATATAGGGGTCACAAGGTCACATGAAAAGGAAGAGGTTGAATCCTGGATTTTTACACCCACCTCGTTTACCTTGTCATATTTTCCAGCCAAACAAATAAAACTAAATGTCCGCCCATAAAATGTTTAATTCGGTATCAATTGTACTGCCACGAATACTTTGTTCCCAACAGATGTAGCTACGTTAAGGTATTCTTGTATACGTTGAGCATAATCTTAACTAATATTATAAATGCGAATGTGAGTTTGTTTGTTACGCTTTTACGCCTTAACTACTCGACCGACCATCATGCAATTTCGCATACACATAGACATGTACAGAATAGGACATGGAGGACTATTCATTCAGAAAACAATACTGTTTTCAAGAGACAGAAAATTATTCACATAACCTACATCAACGCGAGCGAAATCTAGTCTGTACTGATATTATAAATCTTAGAGTTCGAAAAAATTGTATCACGTGACCTTGAGGTCAGTGGTCAAAGGTCATAGTCAGTTCGGGGTATATCGACTATGCTGAGTCGAATGGCGTTGACCGCGAGTCTCTAACTCTTACGGTTCTTTAGTTGAAAGTTGTATAACACACAGACGGACGGACGGACGGACAAAGCTGTTGTATAAGAGTTTTTCGAACTCTAAAAAAGGAATGATTTGATTTTTTGTTTGTTCGTTTGTAAAGGTTTAATTCAAAAACTATAGAACCGATTTTATAAATTCTTGTATCATTAGAAAGCTATATTATCACCGAGTAACATCCTTACTAATATTACAAATTCGAATGTAGCTTTGTCTGTCTATTTGTTACTTTTTCACGGCCAAACCACTCAACCAATTTAGATAAAATTTGGTACAAATATAGTTTAAAACCTGGGGAAGGACATCCTACCTACATAAGTAGGTACGACGCAACGCGGGCGGAACCGCGTGCAAAAGCTAAACCTAACCTATATTTACGCGAGCGAAGCCTATAATGTAGTAGTATATTTTTCGTATATCGTTCTGAATCGACGTTAATTTAACTTTATATGGTTTTATTCTGTAAAAACTTTCTGTTTAACCGTCGGCTGAGATGAAAGCTGCAGCTTCCACGTGGCTTGGACTCGTGGCCTTCGGTCGTGGATCCATAGGTATCGCAACTTCGTATGAAATTACACCAAAATTTTTGTTAGAACTTTTACGTTTTCCTGCAATTTAATTGGTTGAAGACTTACACAGAGGTCAGTTATGTTGGTATTTATTTGTTTGTTGCTTTTCTATATCTACACTAATATTTTAAAGAGGAAAGATTTTATTTTTTGTTTGTTTGTTTATAAGGAACTCAAAAACTACTCAACCGATTTTGAAAATTCTTTCACTATTAGAAAGCTGTATTACCACCGAGTGACATAGATAGCCTATGTTACACGGTGATGATATAATTATTTTATTTTAAGAAGTACTGTTACAAACATAACTCCACTTTTTTAACTTAACCGAGCCTAGCCTTAAGAATGCTTGAGAGAACATATAAATATTACTTATATGCACTTGAAAGTAGTGTGGGCACGACTGTATTTTGATATATTTCTTATTAAAAGTATAAAACGTGCGAAACGACACCTGTGTTTTCAGACGGGAACGATTTGCACGAAAATATATCCCATGTGTGCGAAACGACTACCTACAGAAAAATATTATTTAAAAAAAGTTATTTAAAACTACTAAGCCGAAATAGTACGCAGATCCATAACAGTAGGTACACCATGTAATTGTATTACTGTTGAACAGTTTGGTAAACCTACTGAGAACACACGCATTGGCTACCACACACTGGTGACCATTAAGATGAAACACTAAGGGCGAGAGAATTGAAAAATAGCTATTTGTAAAATCTATTGCTGTCGCGCAATGCCATGTATAGTATCATGAGCGCGATAAAGACAACTGCAGCTTGGACCGAAAATACCTATTAAAAGTATCGTATAATATCGTATAATAATAGTTCGTTTCGTAGTCCCCTGATTCCTTCTACAAAACTTGACCGATTTAACTACTTTTGTCATTAAAAATTAAAGACTTTGGACGTGTTCCTATGTTTTTCTTTTTTTAGAGCCCATATATTTTTTGGAAAAAATATTGCTCTACTGGCATTATCCAGGGAAGAAACAGGGAACTACGTTTGTATGGGAAAACGGTCCTTGTGTTTCCTCTTAAAACCACTTTACCGTCGCGTCCGTGGATTCCCAAATCAGTTACTCTTCAATTGTAATAATAATATTATTATAAACAGGACAGATTTGACTTTTGATAATTTTTTTCAAAGCCGTCTTTTGCACAATGGATCATGCTCTCGAGGAGGGTTTTACGTTAAGTCCAATTTCAGACGCACAAAAATAATTGTGCAACGTGGGATTTGAACCCAAAACACTCACCGGTAAGGCAACTGCTATGTTATCCATGCAGTCAAAATAATATCTGTGCATTAATACTTATAATCTAATCCCCAACTCTTGTTCGTTCAAAACTCATAGCTAACCTAATCTCATTAAACAAACATCACTAAGATCCGTTGTCTTCGCTGCTTAGAGCCGGCTCCGGCCTAATCCGTTTATATCCGCGCCGGATATTGCGGCGGTTAATACGAAATCTGTGAATAAAATGAATTTGAATAAGTTTATCGGCCTGATTTATACATTGGACGGGTATCGGTTAATTGACTAAAGGACTATAAAGTAGATTTAATCTAAAATCTCATTGTCAAGATTAGGTAGATAAAGTCTTAAATCTATACTAATACTAGCTGTCTCGACAGACGTTGTCCTGTACACAAAAAAGAAACATATCTAAACCATTCTCGAATCCACTTAAACACACACAAAAAGTTTAATCAAAATTGGTCCAGCCGTTTAGGAGGAGTTCAATGACATACACACGTACAGTAGAATTATATATATAAAGATTATAAAGCTGAAGAGATTGTTTGTTTGGTTGAACGCGCCAATCTCAGGAATTACTGGTTCGATTTGAAAAATTATTTTAGTGTTGGATAGCCCATTTATCACGGAAGGCTATATAACATCACGCTACGACCAATAGGAGCGGTGCATCAATGAAAAATGTTGCAAAAATGGAGAAAATTCTCTTATGTGAAGCAGACGAAGTTGCGTGTGTCAGCTAGTCTTTTAATATTATTGAATGTTTAGCAGCGACAGCTCAGTGGGGAGACCAACAGACTGCAATTCAGAGGGTCTCTGGTTCGAACCCACGTCGCGCGCCTCTGACTTCCGGAAGTTATATGACTTTTCGGAATTATGTGCGTATTGATTGACAATTATCGCCTGCTCCGTAGCTCGGAGAGCACGTTAAGCGGTCGGTCCCGGCTGCCATGAACATCTATGGCAGTCGTTATTGGGAAGTCAGTGCCCTATAATATCTTGATACTGGTCTAGCCTTAGAGTATCGTTAGCCTTCGGGTTGCGGAGGTCAGATGGCAGTTGCTCCGTGTAAAAACTGATATCCAGTCAAATTCGGTTAGACTAGAAAGCCGACCCCAAGTGACTTGGGAATAATAAAGGCTAAGGAGAAGAAGATATTTGGTTTCTATGGCAGTGCTTAAAAATTTGGTATAACGGAGTTTTTATACAAACTATTTTGTCATTACTTTGCTGCATTTAACTGACACGGCGCGGCGCAGTTGTTCAAGTCGCCGCATCGCCACCGTCACTGCTCCGAGTATAGCAGGTTCGATCCCACAAAAAATTGTGGGATTCCCAAATAGTTGTTCCTAGTCTGGGTGATCTGTGTTCGTTGTTTGAATGTTTGTAAAGTCAACTGCGACATAGGGATCTTGCCTAACGCCCCAGGAAAGAAGAAGGGTCTCTTTTAAAATATGGATGGCTTGTGGTTGGTGTAACCGATAATAAAGGCTAGGTAGAAGAACTACGTGTACTACAACATAGTCACTAACACAAAGTCTTGAATATTGACATAACTGTTTACCTATTTTCTATACTCTTACCGAATCAGACGCCATAGAAACCTCTCGGCCAATCTATCCGTTCCTCCCAATAATTAACTCTAAGGCTTGTTTCCCATCAAAGCCTATTACAACACCAATTAAGTGTACACATCCTTATTGGTTTACCGTGGGAACGCGTCGCCATGTCCAATTGATATCACACCGTAAAATCCTGACTATACGTTGTGTTTATATCTAATGGGTCTTATGCTTACGTTATGGCTATTTATCCCATCGTCCGTCATTTTATAGACACAATAAAAAATCTATTGTTATGTATCTCCTGGAGATTGAGTAACGGTTAAGCTATTATGCTTAAAGCGATTGTACACTGCGACTGTTTACTATACAGTCTCAGGTTTATATCCCCAAAGGGGTAGTAGAAGTGAATTACAATCTGTTTTGCCTGTGTTAATGGGGACAAACTTGTGCCTACTAAACATCTAGACAAATCAAATCAAAATCTTTATTCATTTAGGTCGCAAAGTAACGCCTATGAACGTCAAGGTTACGCTAAACTTTTACAAGGTTACATTCAGGTACCTGTTGCCACATGCAGCAAAGCAAACGCGTAGAACCGAGGAGAAGAACGGGTTAGAAACTCACTGCCACTTTTTTTAATCGTCAATTTTACAATGCTGCTTATTTTACAAATGATATTTGTAAGGAGCTGCAACCATTATACCATTTGCCTACTACTGAATTGAATACACTTAAGTCTCTCCGAGACTATGGCTGCTGTAAAGCAACCGAAACGTCGGGGAAAGTGTAAACTTAAATATGAATAGTTTTAATAATTTAATTAGCTTAAAAATGAGTAAAGTTTATTAGTAGTAGTGTAACAGTTTTTAAATTATGTAATAAAGTGTCAAATAAACAACACGATTGTACGGTCTCACTACCGTACATTGCTGCCCACACCACAAGTTGCACAGCGCGTGTAGCTGCGCGCTCAGCATTTATCGTGTGCTACATACTATAAATTAGCGCTACAACAAAATACATGGACTCAGTTGAACGTAAACCAAACATAAGCAAACTACGAGTGCATTAAGAGAAAGAATTAGTCTTATTTTTACTGTAACTTATCTACTACACTACTACTTTAAATAAATTATTTACGTTATAATTCTTTTCTCTACTACATACTTCAAAATCTTATTATAGTGTGCGGAGTTACTAACTAAACAACCCGTAGAACGCGATAAAATCTGTATAAAGTAGTTTAATTTCAATAGACTTAAGCTTTAAGATTAAGAGAGTTCAATTTAAAAAATAACTTATCCTCTGACATTAGCCATTCTCTGTGTTGCTACTAAAAAAATACTATCATAGTCTTACACCTATATCTAATATCTCTGAAGAGGTACGCAGAGTTGTAAGGCACACACATTTAGCCAGCTAGATATACAGTATAAAAAAAAATCGTTCGCCCCATATAACTTAGGATCTAAATTACAGCTGTCGATATTTGGATGTAGTAAGAAAGAAAGAAAACTGTATTTTTATTTCAGCACACACATACTTAATAAAAAATAATGATAACATCACAAAAATAAACATAATTAGTGCATGAATAATATTGGCCGCTCAGCATGATGCCGTGATAAGTATTTTTTTTATTTTTTTCCTTGCTATAAACAATAGTTTACTGCATCACGGCGCTGATTTTTAGCGACCACCAACAAATACTAATAAAAATGAAAAAGTAAGTAATTAAAAAGTATTACACTTCTGCCAACCCCTTCGGGGATATGTACGTGAGAATATACGAGTATATATATTCTGTATATCTTATGTGCAGTGAGCAAGCTCTCTTAAAACCAACACGGCGGTTACGTGCGGCGAGCACAATTTGTGTGAATGAGCGCCACCGATTACCCATTTCCCTCCAGGACTTGAGTTGCGCGATTCGACGGGAAACTAATACTGTGTCATCTTGTGCAAGATAGGTCAATTATGGTCGAAATTGATTACAGTCAAATTTGTTTGTTGTTGTCAGAAGAAATTTAAGAAGACATTACTTGGCGATCCATTGTGATAAAATGCCTCAAAACAAAACATTGAAAAACAAAAAAAACTGAAACATTGCTGAAGCAAAACCCGTATCGAAGTGAAATACTGGAAGTTAGAGTACGCCCGAAGCACACCACTCGACTGTCCCTATCCAGAAGAATTCCGTATTGTCCACGTTATTCTATTGCAATAATTTGATTAGGTTAAAATTAAATGATTTCGATTTATATTGGTTGTTGATATTGACCGTGAGCCACGCAGTCTCAGTGCGTATTGGTACACTACAACATACGTATCTTCGAGAAAATTATGGAGAACTCTCAGACATGCTAGTTTTCTCACAATGTTAACCATCAGTGTTAAGGCGAACGATAATCAACTGTTTAATCTATACAATCTATACTAATATTATAAAGCTGAAGCGTTTGTTTGTTTGCTTATTTGTTTGAACGCGCTAATCTCAGGAACTACTGGTTCGAATTGAAAAATTATGAAAGGAAGGCTATATAACATCACGCTAAGACCCACGGCAGCGGCACAGTACCTATAAAGGCGGGTGAAACCGCGGGCACATCTAGTCGCATATACTAGAAAAAGTCAGAGATGCGCGCTTAGAGACCGAACTTGAGACCTCTGCATGCGATTCAAACGGTATCCCACTAATGGTCGAATTTGATTACAGTCAAAGTTCGTCACCAGGAAATGTTAACCTAAAATAAAAGATTCTGTTTAAGTTTCATTGTAGCTTTGGCCATAAAATATTAGCTATCTAATGTTTTATCGGTTGTAATCTATCTATATTTTAATACGTGAAGAGAAAAGGAACTCTGTTTCGTACGTCTTTAAGTATATTGTGTAGACTAGAGGAGTGTTAGATTTGGCACAGCTTAAGTTTTTATGAGAAAAGAGAGCATAAAGATACATTTACATTAAAAAAAAAACAATACAAAGGCATACGGTAAATTTTCGACTATTAGTATCTATCCTTACTTCCTTATCTTATCTTATGTGGGGGCCAGTCGGTGCAGACCGGCGACACTTCGACCCAGTGGGATCTTTTGTGTCGACACTCTCCCAATAACGACTGCTATAGATGTTCATGGCAGCCGTGACCAACGGCTTAACGTGCTCTCCGAGGCACGGAGCAGGCGATAATTGTCAATCAATACGCACATAATTTCGAAAAGTCATATAACTTCCCGAGATACTTAAATTCGCCGACTTCGCTGGCTCGGACATGTGGAACGAATGGGAGAGGATCGAGCTGCCAAAAGAGCATATCTCGGGCGTCCCACCGAGCGTCGTCCGGTGGGTCGTCCAAGGTACCGCTGGAAAGACGAAATAGCTAAAGACCTGAAAGAGATGAATGTGCTCGATTGGTCTGACTTGGCACAAAATAGGAAAGAATGGCGCACTTTAATGTCGGAGGCCAAGATCCACTTTGGATCGCTGAGCCAACGAAGTAAGTAAGTATATAACTTCCGAAAGTCAGAGGTGCGCGATGTGGGTTCGAGCCCGAGACCCTCTGCATTGCAGTCGGTTGGTCTCCCCACTGAGCTATCGCTGCTCTTTCTTACTTCCTTACTAATATTACTTATAAATACGGATGTGAGCTTGTTTGCTTGTTACGCTTTCACGCCTCCAGCTACTCAACCGATCATAATAAAATTTTGCATACACGTTGTCAGGTGTACAAAAAAGATCATAAAACAATACGAAGACACATTCAAATAAAACAACATTTCGTCTGGAAAAATATAAGTATACTGTTTCCGAGAAATATAAATTAATATATAAAATATAGATTCGCGTACGAAGCCGCGGGTAAAATCTATTTAATATACACACATACATACATAGATCCACGCCTGTTGCCCAGAGGGATAGGCAGAGACTACGGATTTCCATTTGCTACGATCCGGACACACTTCTCTGGCTTCATTCACTTACATCACATTCCTCATACACGCCCGTCGGTTCAAGGAGCTCTTAACTGGCCTTTGTCCAGAACGCCTTCCGATTTGATCGAGAATCTAGTTAATATTATAAATTAGAATATGTTTGTTGATTTGTCCTTCCTTCATGTTACAACAGAACAACAGATTGGTGTGATTTTTGGATTAAGGTAGATTGTAGGCTAGAGAGAGATACCAGTTTATGAAAATCCGAAAAGCATGTAGGTACCGACATTGTATTGTTAGGCTTAAAATGCTTTTTATATAAGAACCTTTTTATTTAATAAGCCTCGCTTAGAAATAATTAACTGAGCTGTAACAAGAACTGCAGTTTTTATAATTAGTTTTTCTTCTAGTTATTCTATGAAATTTATTGAAATAATTATGCTTTGAGAAATGGCAAAAAATTGTTTTCTTTAAACGGAAGCTTAGTGGGTGTATAAGCTACGTAATGATAAATACCTCTTGTTGTAAAAATAAAATATTATAGAAGTCTATTCCTTTAAGCTATTTGCAATTAGCCTGATGTATTAAAGAAATATAGATTGCGTATTTTTAGGTGCGATTGTGAGGTCTCGAGTTCGATGCCCGAATCGAGCAGTCTTTTTGATTTTTCTGTTAATTCGCCGTAACTGTTAAGGGTTTGAAGATGTGCCTAGTATATTGGCATAGACTTGCCCGTATTACGTGGCATCTGAAAACAGCGGCGAAATATTATGTTTACTGTAAAATGTAAATTCATATTTCACCAGCCAGTCTTATTATGATAAGCATGCATACACACATAGATTCACGCCTGTTTCCCAGAGGGGTAAGCAGAGACTACGGATTTCCGTTTGCATTTATGATAAGCAATAATAATATAATATTTACGCCAAATAAATAATTTTATATTTGGTAATAATGATGTAATATATATTTTTTTAGGGTTCTCATCACAACTCCGTTTCGTAATGAAGCTTACTTTGGTAAGACATCTAGCGGAAAACGTCGAAACTAAATACAGTTGTAACACGTTATTTTAGTTGCACCACGCGAAAGCCTTCTTTCTCGTTGTAGTACCACCACCCTTCGATAGATGGCATTAAATGTAACGAATCCGTATTGTTACAGAGTAGATTTCTTAAAATTGTACTTATTTTATTAGTGTAGGTACTAGTTATTTATATTCGCAAAGGTATTTTCTGATGTTTAATGTGTAATTATCTGGTTAGGATTTGAACTAACTTAAGAGCTCAGTTTTGCTTTCATGGTGTAAAAAGGATGAAAAATTGTATTCCAACTAAGTGCAACATTTATTTCCTTCTATAGACATTAAAATATATAATTGGTTTATCCTGAGTGAAATCCAGGTGTTTACAATCACATTAATACTACAGTAACATTGAACAATACTTAATATTATTCTGCAAAGCATTATCTAATATAATATATACGTAATTGCAGAATAATTATCAATTATATATTTATTTACTACTACTCATTAATCAAATAATATTATGATTTTATTTTATGCATTCTTCTCTGTCGTTGGTTATTTTAATTAGTTCACCGTTGCCGCCACTAGAGGCGCCTTCACTTACCACTCATGGCAACCTCACACAGCAAAGAAACTTGAACAGTGGTAATTACTTATCTTCCTACTACTCAAAGCTTTTATACTTTATCTGTTGCTCTCGAAGAGATAGGCAGCTCACATTTCTCTAGCATTGTGTTAGGCCGCTGCAGTAGGTGGCGAAATGATGCTGGACCAGGCACATTTGCAGTTATCGTGCCGCTGCTATAATTATTATATCACAAAAACCCAATAACATTTTGTCAGACTAGGAAATTAAACCCCGAACCTCTTAATAAGCCGATTAAAAATGCTCCACATATACATTTACTATGCAAAATATTATACATATTCCGTAATCTGTTAAATCTTAGAATACCAGACATAATCATAAAACTATTGTGTCTGGCGACTGGTGTGCTTCGACTCAATAGATTAAAAAGGAAATGGGATACAAAGTTTTCTCGTCACAGATTAATGTAGGTACATATAGATAAGATGCTGTAACCCTATAATATTAGTTATTAGAAAAATGAGCTTTTAATATAAATTGTTTACGTTAATCCGTCATCGCTATCTGTCGATAGGAGAGTTCTATTAACTGTTTATAACTGCTTAGTCAGTTTGGTGTTATATAAAAGCATGTGTTACAACCAGACAGCATGGAGTCTACTCACTGGACTGTATTCATGTTTTACCACTGTAATAAATAAATTATTATTATTATTTGTTTCTCTTTTACGGGTATGTTCCTAATACGTTAGGAAAATACCCGGTCCTTTGGGAGGCTTATACGGAGACATGGGTCCAACGTGAAGAGGCCCTTCGAGAGTTTTAATCAAAGGTGGGATGGAACCCCTACAACGGCACTAGCCGCAGCAGGCGTAGGACTATTGCTACGTATGGATTCTAAGATATGGGCTATGGGTATGGGTGTTTGATGGACTGGTATATTATTATTTAATAGACTATGACCTCGAAGCAGCGATAGCCTAGTGGAAAACCGTTGAACTGCCGCGCAGAGATTCCGAGTTCATACCCTATGCGCGCACCCCTGACTTTTCGAAGTGATGTGTGTGTGACACATGAATGGTTGTTCCGAGTCTAGATGTTATTTGTGTTCGTTGTTTAAATGTTAGTAAGGTCCCCCGCGACAAAGGAATCATGGCGAGTGCAGGAGATGTCTTCAAAAATATATATTTATCGCTCGCTTTACCGGTGAAGGAAAACTTCGTGAGAAAATCTGCATGTCTGGGAGTTCTCCATAATGTTCTCGAAGATATGTGAAGTCTGCCAAATCCGCCCTTGGCCAGCGCGGGTAGGCTATAGACTACCCATCTCACGATGAGAAGAGTGTCCAGCGATGGGACAATTTCTATACAAGGCTGATTTTAAAAGATCAATCATATCGCTATCACAAGCATCTGTAATATAGTATTACTTTTACGTGAATGTTATACATTGAAATTAAACTACTTTATATAGATTTTATCAAGTAATTTATTAAACATATTAAGGATTAAAATTAATATTCTTCTCCCTAGCCTTTATTATTCCCAAGTCACTTGGGCTCGGCTTTCTAGTCTAACCTTATTTGACTGGATATCAGTTTTTACACGGAGCGGCTGCCATCTGACCTCCGCAACCCGAAGGCTAACGATACCCTAAGGCTAGACCAGTGTTAGGATATTAGAGGGCACTAACTTCCCGATAACGACTGCCATAGATGTTCATGGCAGCCGGGACCGACGGCTTAACGTGCTCTCCGAGGCACGGAGCAGGCGATCATTGTCAATCAATACGCACATCATTTCGAAAAGTCAGAGGTCAGAAAGTCAGAGGTGCGTGACGTGGGTTCGAACCCGAGACCCTCTGCATTGCAGTCTGTTGTAGTACATAATTTGTAACCTCATCAGACAAAATATTTTTAAGAAAGAATAATAAATATTTGTTTTCGTAACAAATGATGTTCAATTGCAGATGGGCGTGGGTGGTCTTTGTATTGAACAAACTTCAAACCACTAAGAAATTCAATATAAAAACACTCGGTAGGTATTCGGAGAATACCGTCATTACCCTCACGGTTAGGGTTGCCAGATTAAACCATAGACTAGATAATAATAAACTAATAGACTTCTTTTTTAACTAATCCACTAGGAATGTAACTATATGTAGCGGGGTATATTACAAACCTACCATAAACGCATACAATGTATCACCGGACTCGACACTATTATTTTTGGATCATACAAATAATTAACCCGTGTCGGATTCGAACCCTGAGCGAGGCGGCAGTGGCGAGGCTACCGCTTGCTCACTGCAACCTGTATGCAATCAAATTTAAAATACGAGTACCTTTAGTAAGAAAATTCATTTCCTATATCACTTACTGCTGGAATAGTTCAGGAGATAATCAGATGGTATTCTTTTTATAAAGTGCAGTGGTTCATAAGTGCGGTACAGGTATTATTAATATTTGGTATAATTACTGCAACACGTTGATATGAGTTGTAAAAAAATACCGAAATTATACTTAACTAGATGTGCTCGCGGTTTCACCCGCGGTTATCATTACTGCGCCGCCCCCGTGGATCGAAGCGTGATGTTATATGGCCTATATCCTTCCTCGATAAATGAGCTATCCAACACTAAAATAATTTTTCAGTTCGGACCAGTAGTTCCTGAGATTAGCGCGTTCAAACAAACAAACAAAGAAACTCTTCTGCTTTATAATATTAGTATAGATTATTACTAACTCAATAAAGTAGGTTCAATCTTTCCAATATGGCAGCCCTATTCAACGTCGGTATTTCCGTGGAATCTGTCAGTGACGTTTATTACGTGTTAACTGTTCGTATGTGACTGTACTTCGATTAACTTGTACGCTTGTTCCAGGAACAAGGGCCCTGGATTGTCAAAGGGATTACTAGTTTAGTATGAGGATTTCGGGTGGGATATTTGATGTCGAGCTAGCTACTTACAAAATTTATCGCGAGATATATCCACCACTTTGTAGCAACTAACATGAATGTAAATTTATTAAATTTAGTTAAGTCACTAACCCCTTTGACGTTCATACGTGTTACTTTGTAACCTAAATGAACAAATTATTTTTGACTTTGACTTTGAATAATTAATCCGGAAAAATTATATTGGTTATTTCTGTTACATAATTCTCAATAGTAGCACAGAGCTTGTGAATGTGTCCAGGGGGACAAAACAGGTTTACCGCCGATACTCTAAGACTAAAAACACAGCTGGTGAAATGTGGATAGCTATATAAATAACCTTCTGCCTACGTCTTCGTTAATGTAACATAATGTGTCTATATATGTACTTACATATGTATGCGTCCTTCGGCATATGATAGCGTGACTTCATACATGTATTTATGTTTGTAAGACGCTAAGAGCTTACAACTCTAAGCAAACTTCGAACAATTCAATAAACGTATTTTATTTTAAGCGAATATTTTCTTATTTACAGGTACATTCCTCTAACACACTCGACTTCAGCGCAATGAATCACTCCGTTCCATTTTCTCTTCTAAAACATCAAAGTAAGTATACGAAATAAATCATCGAACATTTTAAAACGTTCGCCAAAAGAGTATACACCAAAAAGATTAGTATCCGAAAATGTAAAACAAAGGTAAACAGAATTTAAAAAATAATCAATAACATTTGTTTGGCACATTGCCTGAGGGTCACAACACTATTTATACGCGTGCACGCATTTAGAGTTCATTCATTCGTCGGTTTAAATTTAGAACGTGACGTATCGTATTCGGTCAGTCGGGTGTGAGACGTGGGCGGGCGTGGTTGTCACGCTCGTGATCTAATTAAAAGTGTGATGTATTATATAAACACATATTGCCTCTGTTTATTGTTGTTGCCTTTTAGATTTAAATTAGAGACTGTGTGGGAGTGTTTTATATGTACGTCGGCGACGATTTGGCTCTTCAACTATCTCGCTTATATAATAGACCAGATGATGATAGTTGTATAAAGAATTGATTTTGGACTTTGCTTTCGTAGTTTCACTCTGCCTTCGTGTTGACATACTGTCTTTTCAATAGACTATAAGTCTTACATATCACATGCCTCATTTGCCACCTGGCAAAAATATTTGCAGCTGATCTGGAAATTCTCAGAAGCAGCTCTGAATCTATCAATGTGCATCGTATACAGCAATAGGCTCGTTCACGTGGAATCTAAAAATGAAGGTTGACCTTTATTAGCCTTCCCCTTTAGGATTATAAAGGCATGTATCTATGCTTCTACTAGTTAATCCATAATCTATCATGGCGACGTATTATTTACGTATCCCATTACGCGAGTACAAATATTGGTCGTTAACATGACAGGGTGATCAATCTCTGTGTCAGATTACATGTTGTCTCATGATTGAGGTTTGTGACGACTTATTAGTACGTAATATTGTTGACTAGCTTTTTCGGCGGCTTTGCTCGCGTTAATGTGGGTTTCTTTATTAAATTTATATCCCCTGGTAACAGTACTTTTTCTCAATGAAATGTAAATAAGTTTTTTATAACCCTAACAATGAGTATGTGATATTTTAAGATGGTCGGTCGAGTAGTTGAAAGGGTAGTAGAGTAGGCTTGAAAGCGTAACAAACAAACTCACATCGCATTTATAATATTAGTTAGGATTGTCTCGATGGTCTAGTAAAATGAGCTAATGGCAATCGTGAGATCCTGGGTGGGAGTTTGCGTCTGGAATCGTGTTAGTGAGTGTTTTGTTTCAATGACAGCACCAAACCTAGTGAACTTTAAAAGACTTTCGGCCTAATGACTGTCTTCAGTCATAGGCAGGTCTTTCTAAATTTAGATATAATATTACAATGTTAGATTATGTACTACACAAAATGTTATCGTGAAACTTTTCCGTTTGTGGGCGAGATTTTATAATTTATTAATGCCGTCATCATGTGATTAAAAATATAGGTTTGTGTGATTGAGAAATAGTTGTGAGTGTAGTTGTGAGTTTGGGTGCTTTTTGTGTCCGATGTTTTTAATGTGTGTAAAATCGTTATATAATATTATAATAACTACTTGTGAAAATAATCCAACAATTATTGTATTCCGGATAAGGTTCGGCGCTGCACGCTGAGATACAGGTTTTTTTGCCTAGTTCGGCTGGCAGATGCTCCCAATACTTTGTTACTAATGTTAGATTATTTTTATAACCTAGTGTAACTCTGTAATGTTGTATTTTTGGTGCAAATAAATTTATTATTATTATTATTATTATTAATCCCCATTATGCTTTTGTTAGCGGGAGATGTGCTTTAAAAATAAAATGGTTTGTAATCTGCGGGGCAATCATTCCAATAACACGAGCCCTTTCTTTATTTTATGGGATTTAAAGCCATACCTGGCGAAGTGTGGCTACTGTACATCTATGTCTGCCCCTTCCTGGTCATGGAAATCCGTAATCTCTGCCTACCCCTCTGGGAAACAGGCGTGAATCTATGTATGTATGTATGTATGTCTGCCCCTTCTAGGATATAGCCGACAATCAAATCTTGCGTTAGCGCAGCTTGAATTTTAACTGAATGCATTGGCCTTTACTATGGCGGAAGCCTAGTGCTAGATATAGTTATTTACGACATATTGCCACAACATACACGTACTAAATAATCTAACGGTATTCATTACATATATGATGAACATTAGTCGGTCTCATGTGTTACAATTCGTGTAACTGGCACACATGTGGCATCCGTCGGGCGATGTTCGGTATTAGCTGGGCCTCTGCGCTAGATAACAGCTATTTATTTTAATTGTTTTACGTCGATGATGCCTTATGTTTTAAAAATACATCTAAAGGAATATTTCTTTTATCTCGAGGGACTTTACAAACATTTAAACAATAGACACAAAGACCACACATAAACACTAAACACCCCTTAATAAAATTATCTCTCTCAGGTCTCATGTGGGTATAAACCTCCCCATGATCTGTGCCATAATTTATCTATTAACTAGTTTCTGCCCATGGCGTGATACCTACAAAATCGCATACCGGGATAAAAACTATTCTATGTATGTATGTATGTGTTAATCCAAAAGATTTGACTGCATTGAGATAACAAATAAAATATGTTATATAGTTCCTAGAACTGTCATTCGACGAGGAGTTCGTGTGCCTCGTCTGTTCTGTACAGACACATGCAGAACAAATGCCGGAGTGCGTGCGCCTCTTCGTAGACTTGTTGAAGCATACAATACGTATCTTATTCAGCTGGACATATTTTCTCTCACTCATCAACAAATCAAACGTAAAGCTATTGAATTGTTTAAATCACTTTAGGTTACTTAACCTAAAGTGATTTAAATAATTCAATAGTACTTACAACGTTTCATTTTAGATTTCATTTGTTAAAAATTGTCATATTCATTCAATTGTGTTCACCATCACTTTGATTTTCCATTGTTAATGCGTGGACAATGGTGTTGATTATATGTTTGATAATTTAATGTAAAACACTATATTGTAATACATGTAATTGTTTTTTGTCCCTAATAAATAAAATAAAAATACATACATAGATTCACGCCTGTTTACCAGAGGGGTAGGCAGAGACTACGGATTACCATTAGCTACAATTCTGACACACTTCTCTGGCTTCATTCGCTTTCATCACATTCCTCATACACGCTCGCCTGTTAAAAATGCTCTTAACCTGGCCTTTGTCAATTTGTCAATGTAGGCAATTTGTGTGTCAATTTTGATAGCGACCAACATTCAACACATTCACAGCCATTCTCATTTATAATATTAATATACTAGCTTTTACGCGCAGCTTTGTTTGGAACCAGTTCTTATTTTTTTATGAAACGTACTCTAAGGCCTTTTCTGTACCCCTGACAAAGTGTATGCGAAATTGCATGATGATCGATCGAGTTGTTAAGGCGTGAAAGCGTAACAACTGACATACGCATTTATAATATTATTAGTTAGAATACAAGACAAGTAAACAAGTAGCAGAACTCAAACTAAATTGTATTTAGTACTTCTGTTACTTGATATTAAGACTGCGCCGAGCGAAATGTGCCAAAACAGGCGGTCACAGTTAAGTGAATAAAATCAACACTTCTTGCTTAATACAAATATAAAATATACATTTACCATAACAATGAAAGTGTTTACAATTACTCTGTGTAAAAAACTTAAAATAATTAATATAAATATAAGCTTGCAAATTTACGTAATTTTGCAAGCTTGTGTTACGTGATTTTTAGATTATAACAGTAGAAATCTACCCTAGTTTACAGCTTAAAAGAAACATAAATAGTTATATTACAATTTGTCCGTCTCAAATATTTAGGTTATTGGTTGACAATAAAGATACATATTTATCAATAATGCACTTTAAATCCTTCATACAATTTGACTATGGCGGCCGCGCGCCGATTTGAATATGCGCCGCACGAGCTCTGTCATTATCTGTCTTACGCTCGGCGCAGTCTTAAACAAGTTATCGGCCTTGCCTGATGGATACAGACAGGCATACGTTAATAAGTGCAATCCACCTGTCCAAGTCATGCGATTACAATGGCGTTGCAGTACGATAAATCTGTCTCGCTCACAATATGACACCGCTGCGAACAGTTTGAACCTGTAAATCAATTGTACGTACTGTGTGCTCGGGTATGTACTTATGATTTGATTGTTTGTCTCGAAATTGTGATTGACTTTTCATTTAATAATTTAATAATAAAGTCGATAATTTACATAACGTATTTATATGGACTAGCGGTAGCCTAGTGCTCGAAATTCGACCAAAGTTTGCCTGTAAGATATTGCTGATATATGTCATTACATATTGATATGTGTAACCATAGTTACGCGCTTCGACTACGTGTGTCAAATGCATGGTTGTGTGCGTGTAGTGTTTTTTCATTAATTTAATGTATTTTACGCATAATAAAAAAAAAATATTCGTCACTTCTTCTCTGTATAAACTATAAGTGTGCGAAATTTCATACTCCTCCGTCCGCCCAAATTTCGTAAAAAGGGCTCCAAAGTTTTCGCTTCACGTTTTAATATATAGATAAGGATTAATACCACAATTTCGCAAATAATGCATTCTTTTATAACAAATTTGATTACCATAAAAAAGCTTATAGTGAGTTAACCTTAAAAAATAGACATATGCCATCGCGGACTTTTTTTAGGTCTTCTTATAAGGAACAATTCCGTCATACATGATTTTTGCGTAACTTTAACCGTTTACGTAGCGTACCCTACGGACACTCTCAAAAGGAATAAATTTTGCCCGCTTTTGCAACATTTTTCATTGATGCTCCGCTCTTATTGGTCTTACTGATGTTATATAGCCTATAGCCTTCTTCGATAAATGGGCTATCCAACACTAAAATAATTTTTCAACTGTACTAGTAGTGCCTGAGATTAGCGCGTCCAACCAAACAAGCAAACTCTTCAGCTTTATAATATATATATAGATAAATTGTCTGTAGAAAGAGGTAGGTAGAAGTGTAGGACGCCCACATTTCGCTAAGTATGATTTAAGGTCCCACGCAAAAGGGGACGAACCTATCACCGTCTACCTGGTAGTCTATCAGTTTTGACAAAAGTTTCTATGAGATCTAATTATCACTAAGGTTGACTTTTCTAAGTTGACACATGGCATCACGTTAATACATAATAAAGAGAGCTGTGGTCACTGTCATATTATTATTGCAAGGGAAAATCGACCTTATTGTTTTATGAGGTTCAAATGAACTTCAACCGTAGGGTGGCAGACTATAATTTTGGCCGACTTTACATCATCAGATTCCGAGCTGCAACTGATCATTTATTAACTGAAAACCCAATATCACATCGGTCGCCTCTAGAATCCAATCCCAAGTCCTCATACACATCCTTCGCATTTACTACTGTTGCGCCGTCGAGGTCGAGACAGTTCCAAAAGAATATAATGGGAATAGTTAAATCAAGACCAATCGGTCAGGAACGTAGCTAGTAGCAAGCCGTAGTCTTTGTCTACCCCTTTGGGAAACAGGCGTGAGTCTAACTATGTATTTGTCAAGAATTATGAATTATATGTATATTGAACGGAGACTGCACGGATATTGTAGCTGGCAAGCGGTCGTATCGCCTCTGCTGCCGTTGACTCGGCTTTGAATACCGCTCAGAATAGACATTTATTGATACTAGCGGTCACCTACTGGTCGAAATTCGACCAAATTTTGCCTGTAAGATATTGCTGATAATTATATTATTATGTCATTATATATTAATATAATATGTAACCATAGTTACGCGCTTCGACTGCGTGTGTCAAATGCATGGGTGTGCGTGTAGTGTTTTTCATTAATTTAATGTATTTCTAATGCATATTTTGTATCAATATTAGGATCCGCCCCTCCTTCTCCATATAAACTAACTGTGCCAAATTTCATACACCTCCGCGCAATTTTCCTAAAAACAAAGTTTTTCCTTCACGTATTAATATATAGATGGATCCGCAAATTATTGTTCTGCGTCTGAATATTTGTGTACGTTAATCGGATATTTTTAAAGTTACCTGTGGGAGCGAGGTGCTTTATAAAGCAATGTTTTTGTACAGGCGTCAGTTGTCATATTAAATTATTGAAAAATCATACGTATGTAAAGTATTTATTACATCATAATTAATAGCAGATAACACATTTCAGAATGCTAAACATAAACAGCACATAAACTGCGGGTGTGTCTTCGGCACAATGCCATCAGTTCATTTGCCAAATGTGACGATTATGGCAAGCCCTTCTCAGCAATCCCTAGTGACTATATTTGGATATAACTCTCCCGAGTATGGACATACTCAGCGGATGAAATTTGGTTAACAAATAGACCGTGTCTAGGATTATTTTTATCCCGGTGCGTAATCCCGTGGAAATCACACAGGCAATGCAAGAGGAAATATTTGTATTTCTGCTTGTTTCTTTGTCTATACTAATATTATAAAGAAGAAAGATATAATTTTTTGTTTGTGTGTAAGGATTTAACCCAAAAACAATTCAACCGATATTAAAAATTCTTTCATCATTAGAAAGCTATGTTATCACATTTATCACAGAGGTAATACTAAAGAAATTTATTAAAAACGTACTGTTACTAACATAACCTGACCTACTTTTTTCGCAAGCGGAGCCGCGGGCAAAAGCTAGTAAATAATGAATAAACTCAAAAACTACCGAAACGATTTTAAAATTCTTACCATTAGAAAGCTACATTATCCAGAAGTAAAATAAGCTTCATAACATCATATCATCAGCCGCGGGATCGCAGCAGTAATCATAAACGCGAATGAAACCGCGGGGCAAAGCTACTGTAAAATATTTTCAATATGAGCTTTTAGTATTTTCACTTTAGTAATTGAAAGAAAATCTCAGTGGGCTCTATTGGATTTATTTACTGTAGATATTCTCTCCGAGGTCGGCGCGGATTGAGTTACCGACTTAGCGGAAGAAAAACGACGCGACGACTTATTTACATAACTAATGTAGCTTTGAAATATACTTTTGTACTTTTTTTTATATTAGTAAGATGGCAAAATAGACCCGCATATTGGCAAGCGATTACCATACGTTATTACCGCGACAGCTAGCCAGCTAATATTGTTGCCAGTGCGAGATGTCTAGAGGTTTGATGCTCGGGTCGGATTAGTGTTAGTGGATTTTTTCGCCAATAAAAGCACGGAGTTTACAATTGTGCCCGATATACGCCAATAGGCTCGCTCTATGTTACGAGGTATCTTAAACTATAGCTGCAGAAATGGTTCTTTCCTGGACTTTCGCAAATTGTAACGATCCATCACGCCACATACGTGAGCGCCAATAAATAATAATAATAATAATATTCTATCACATACACAGAACACCATCTAGCCCAAACTAAGCAAAGCTTGTACTATGGGTACTAGACAATGGATAAACATACATAGACACTTTTTTGTATATACATACATATTATACATATAAACACCCAGACCAAGACAAACATCCATGTTCATGCACACAAATGTTTGACTTGTGCGGGAATCGAACCCGCCACCTCAGGCGTGGCAGTCGGTTACACTAACCACCACGCCATCGAGGCCGACAACTATTATTAGTAATTTTCCAATACTATTTTTTATCTTAACTTCCTAACTAATATTATAAATGAGAATGTGGTTTTGTTAGTTTATTTGTTACGCTTTCACGCCTCATTTGATTTGGTACCAGCGGCCCCTTTCTATCACCGTACCACTCGCCACCGAAGCAGGATTCATCCATATCACCTGGAAGCGTTCAATTCTAAGACGCTACGCTTTCAGCGATCATTTTTCCCACGTACGTGCAAGCTCTGGAATGAACTGCCAGCTTCGGTGTTTCCCGAGCGCTATGATATGTCCTTCTTTAAACGAGGTTTAAAGAGAGTTCTTCTTTCACGATAGGCAGCGGCTTTGCTGTGTCCTGACATTGCTGAAGTCCATGAGCAGTGGTTACCACTTTCCATCAGGAGGGCCACTTGCTCGTCTGCCTACAACGTCAATAAATAAAAATTAAAAAAAAAAACACTCAACCGATCATCATGAAATTTCACATACACGTTGTCAGGGGAACATAACCTTTGAGAGCGCTTCGAGAGAGCGACGCCGAAGAAAAAGTTAGTTATTTATATAACAATGATCTCTATATAACCGTGTGTAGTCATTCAACTCAGATACACCTATTTTAACAACTACAAAAGAAAATAAACTCATTATCTAATAATGTTACGGCACGTTATCCCCGGTCATCAAGGACACGACATCAGATTGAAGGGACTCCAGACCTCTTGGAGGTCAACTTGTTTGTTTCACAGTACATTTGTTTGCCTAGAGGCACTTCGCTGGATTTATGTGGGGTCCGTTTGTAGCGGAGGATACGGATGTTGGGTACATACGGGAAAGATTGTTATAGCGGGGCAGTTTGTAACTCGTGCGCGAATAATCAAATATTGAATTGAATTAGATAATAAGTACTTACCTTTGTGAAAGAGTAAATAAATTACTATTATTATTTATTATAATTAGGCGTTACTTGGCAGAAACGGTCTTGAAGATGCCTCGCGCTGAGACAGAACATGTGTCGACGCATATTTTGTGTTCGAAGCGAAATAGGTACTGCTAGTTCGAGTACGCCTGGATCCCACGAAGTGGCTGTCCCCTATTTAGAGGAGTTCGGAATTATAATTTTTTTTTTCTTTTTTCTATTTATTTAAGTAATTTTTATACATGAGTGTATATGCCAATTCCATCGTAACTTAATACATGCAGTATACAGAAATAAATGATTTTAAATACTAATAACGTAACTTCATTGATGCGGGCTAAAAACCATAAATATGTTTATCGACGCTTCGGAGAGAGGTGATAATAGCAAACTATGAAACATGTCAATATTTAGTCTGTTCAGGTTAAGAGTCCTTATCAATGACTCCCGAGCCATCAACTTATTTCTATTGCAATATTTGGGGTGGGCAATCCGAGGGAGCGTGGCAGGTTCCTCTCTTCCTAATAATTTTATAAGAATAAATAATAAACAACCAAAATGGCAAATACGATGGTACGGAATTCTTGGTGCGCGAGCCTCACTTGCACGTCGACTTGCATTTGATATTTTTCCATAAATGTTTTCAGTTTAGATGCTAAAATTTTTGCTATGTAGAAACCTGTGCGTTTTGGGTAAATTTCTATCAATGCACCTAGGAGGTCAAAATATAATAAACTACAGATGTCACGCTCCAATAACCGGTCCGTGTGTTTCCTCCATCCTTTCGGACCTACAGTAATAGTTTCCGTGGTCTGTCCATCATGTGGTACACTGATTTATTTCATTCTTGAGAATGTAACATGAACTTGACATACGCCTCTTTAATACTGAGTGGTTTGGCAGATGTATGTTATAGTTAGATTACATCGACGGCCTCGTGGTGTAAGTTAGCGCGTTTTTACAGTTGTGAGGTCACGGGGTCGATACCCGGTTCAGTTGAAATGTTGTTGGTTTTGTTAGTAAATGAGATTGGTAAATTTTGGATATGTGCCCGGTAGGTCGTAGAAGTGTAATGTGATTTAACCCATTTCGTCACCAAATAAGCCTCCTTCCAGACTTTGAACACACTGACTTTTTTAAACAAAATTTTAAGTTTATACTATACTTGTAATATTCCCGTTTTAGACTTAACAAATATTGAGACAAGGGACAATTTGAACACCCAAACCGGGAACAACTATTTCTCGATCATAAAATCCTGGTCTGTTTGAACACCGAACTTACAATATGGGACACTGTTAATGGCGAGACGGCCATCCAAACCACAGCGCTGTCCGTCATCAGTCATCATATATATTATGTTGGGGTACCTACATTTTTTACTTCTATCCTTTATTTGAACTAGAGCCATTTGATTAAAATTCACAATAAAATATTACTTCTGGGAATTGCTCACTGCTTACAATTGCACTTCACTCGCAAATCTTATGCTTATATTTTTAGGGTCCAGCATAACGGCAGTGTTTCTATTCTGACACCAGTCTCCTGTAAGAACTTCCTTCTGCGGATGAGCCAGCTCAATCGTACTCGTTACCAAACCGTCGTTACCGTCTTTTACTCAATAGAACCTTACTAATCCTAATATTATAAATACGAAAGTGAGTTTGTTTGTTTGTTACGCTGTCATGCCTTAACTAATAGACAATATATTTTCAAATTTGACTAATTATAAACTTAGAAAATGCGAAGTAGACCATAACGGTTTAGCAGATGGCCATGCAGGATTGTTGTGCTGTACAGTAATAAAGAGTTCCGCACCAGATATAGGTAAACAAAATACTTTTGTAGAAGTCATGAAAAGGAAATTCACTGAGAAAAATAAATCTTTATTTCGTCAACTATTGTTAGAACAAAATTGGTGTAGTATGGGCATAAATTCATTTATCAAAGTGTTTAACGAAATCTTCACACACTGTTTTAAGAAAAAGAAAATAAAAATAAATCTGTCACGTCCTACACAATTGCAATGGATATCAAAGGGTATAAAAGTGTCAAGCAATATGAAAAGGTTCTTGTGTGTGGGCAAAAGATATCAACAAAATGACACTATTGTAAATTACAGGAAAAGGTATCTCACATTATACAGAAAAGTAATAAAAACCTCTAAAAAATTAACTGCACAGTCAATGATAGTGAAGTCAACAAATTTGTCAAAAGATGTCTGGAAACTGATTAATAAACATAGAAATAAGAGACATAAAAATGTAAGTAAATTGATCTTAAAAAGTGCAAATAAGCTTATAGCAGAACCATCAGAAGTAGCCAATATTTTTTTAAAGCAGTTTGAGCTGTGCTCAAAGGTTAGTTCGACATATACAAAAGATGCTATGGATATCTTACGCAATACTGCAGACAAAGTAAAAAGCATTCTTATATTAGATCATTCAACTCCACGAGAGATACAGAAAATGGTACAGAAAATGGAGAGTAAGAAATCAACTGGTTATGATGACGTACCAATAACAATGATAAAAGAAAATATAGATATACTAGCAGAACCACTTAGTAGTTTATTTAATAAATGTTTTGATGAAGGCATTTTTCCAGAACAATTCAAGATAGCCAAAATAATACCTATTCACAAGAAAGGATCGAGACTTGATCCGAATATGTACAGGCCTATCTCATTGTTAACTACTACTTCAAAAATTCTGGAGAAGCTAATTAAAGACAGGTTATTGACGCATCTGAATCGAAACAAAGTACTCAGTAGTAGACAATTCGGGTACCAAAAGTTTGTAGGGACACAAGATGCAATTTACACACTTATAACGGATGTCGTGGGTAGAATGAACAATAAGAAGAAAGTAGCAGCACTCTTTTTGGACTTAAGCTCAGCATTTGACACAGTAAGCCATTCGTTACTATTAGAAAAACTAGATTACTATGGAGTACAGGGTAAGTCTCTGGAACTTCTGACATCATATCTTAAAAATAGAAAAATGTTTGTAGAAATAAAATCTTGCACTAAAGAACCAGATTCTTCACATGATAATGCACTTTATGAGAAAACACATAAGTCACACATATCTCAAATAAATGCCGGTGTACCCCAAGGTTCTATATTAGGACCAATATTCTTTCTAACATTCATTAATGATCTTATACAATATGTAACTAAAATAATTGGCGACTCTACTCAGTTGGTTATGTTTGCTGATGACACAAATGCAGTAGTATCCGCCGATGACATAAACACTTTGAATGTTAAGGTTAATGAGACATTAGACACTTTTTACAAATGGTTTACTGTGAACAGCCTTAAAGTTAATATTAGCAAAACAAACGTAATACTGTTTCGTTCAACTGCCAAAAATAATGAAAGGTTGAATAGTAAAATTGACGGTGAAAGCGTCACCCAAACCTCGGTAGTTAAGTTTCTAGGAGTATACATAGACGATAGACTAAATTGGAAGTCAGAATTAACACATATAGAAAATTCAATTAGTTCAGCCTGTTATGTACTCAGAAGTCTTAGAAATGAAATTAGTATAGAACATTTAAAAAAGGTATACTTCGCGCTAATTGAGTCCAAATTAAGATATAGCATACTTTTTTGGGGAGGAAGTTATGAGTACAATATTCATAAGGCGTTTGTTGCCCAAAAAAGAGCAATCAGAACAATCGTAAGGATTCAGCAACTAGAATCATGCAGACCACATTTTAAAGAGCTTAGAATATTGACAGTTCCATGTTTATACATGCTAGTACTTTTCACTCATTTGAGAAAATATGTTCATGAGCATGAAAGTCGAGAAGAAGGAAAAATAAGGGAGAGTACAAGAAGGAAAGACCTGCAAACTAACTATATACCTAGTCTTGATATTGTGAAACATAGCGCCTTTTATAGATCGGTTAAGCTTTTTAATAAATTGCCTGTCGATATAAAATCATTATTGTACAAAAGGGACTTTGAAACTGAGCTCAAGCGGCACCTGTTAAAAGAATGCTATTACTCCATAAATGACATGTAAAAATTATAATTTATTTTTAACTTGACATGATATATTATGGACTGATTCTGACATTCTTATTTATATTTTATTTTGACATGGCAATTAACTTATTAATTTATTTTTAATTAGATAAATATGTAATTTTGATCACAATTGAATTAGTTATTTGATGTAATGTTAATTTTATTGAAATAATTATTTGATTATATTAGTATTATAATTATTGTTGTATGTTCACACACAATGTAAAATTGTTATTGAATAAATAAATATGAAATATGAAAATAATTGACCAATCATCATGAAAGGTCGCATACACATTCAGAAAAAATGTTCTGTTCCCGAGGGATAGAAATTTATTGACAAAATCTAGTTTTACGCGAGCGAAGCCGCGGACTAAATATAGTAATTATTGTAAATCTGAATGTTTGTGAAGATTATTGCCATGTTCGTAGTTTAAAAACTGTTAAATAAATTGAGATGAAACTTACCATAAAGGTAGAACGCGTCCTGAATTAACACTAAGATAACTTTTAACCAGATACGTGTATCCGTTGGATTAAGACGCTTCAAAGAAGAGACAGCATTTATATTTTGTTACATTTTCTTTAGAATTAACTATAAATAATATGATGTATTATTATATAATATGATAAAAAAGGCCACTGATGCTAAATAATACTAATAACAAACTATCGAATCTCCACTTAACTTAAAAAGTTAGATCTCGTGACGTGACCCCTGATATCCTCCAATGGTCTATTAGGTTATTGCTGCAATACACATATAAAAAGCCAAAAATATCCGAATATTCGATATGATATGATAATTTCCAACACTGGTTATGCGGAACCATATCCGAACTCTAGCAGTTTCCACCCCCTTTTCCTCAAGATTAAAAAGTGGAATGTGAAATAAGAGGAGCGCAATATCGTGAGGGCTAGGGCAGGGGGTGCGGAGGGCCAATCAAAGCAACTGCCTCCGGGCGCTATTCAATTAGAAATGCCCCGATCTACAACGTGTGGCGCAAGTCTGGGGAAAAGAGCGGGGATTGGACGCTGACGTCAAAAATTATATGAAACTAATAAAGGTAGCAAACGGGTCAATGATAGAAATCAGTTATCGCAGCCTGTCATCGCTTAGAATATCTGAAGTTTCAATACTTATTTTCCACTAAGATATGACATTTTCTCTTTTGTCGACTTATCAATATCAGTATATTCTAGTCGATACTTAACTGTAACAGCTGACTCGGTGACGTAATTACGGTTCTAAAACATGGCTACACACCCTTCTGTTAAACGCTGTAAAACAAATTGATTCAAGTCGATAATAATTTGTGTTTACATGTCATGTATTACTTTAAGCAGCGATAGCTCAGTGGGGAGACCAACAGACTGCAATGCAGAGGGTCTCGGATTCGAACGCACGTCGCGCACCTCTGACTTTCGGAAGTAATATGACTTTTCGAAATTATGTGCGTATTGATTGACAATTATCGCCTGCTCCGTGCCTCGGATAGCACGTTAAGCCGTCGGTCCCGGCTGCCATGAACATCTATGGTAGTCAGTCATTATGGCATGTTAGTGCCCTATAATATCCTGACACTGGTCTAGCCTTAGGGTATCATTAGCCTTCGGGTTGCGGAGGTCAGGTGGCAGCCGCTCCGTGTAAAAACTGATATCCAGTCAAATCTGGTTAGAGTAGAAAAGCCGACCCCAAGTGACTTGGGAATAATAAAGGCTAGGAAGAAGACGTCATGTTTTAACCTAATAGCGGTTCTTAGTTATGAGCACGGATCAGTGACGGCAGCACGTCACGTGACTTCGCGTGTTTCGACTCTCTTGAGCTTACAACTTAGACTAGCCGCGGAAAAATGGTCTATCGGGACAACGTGTATACTACTGTCTACGACCAAGTCTCCACGTGAATTGGCTCAGCGCGTTGTGCTCGTTCTTGTATTTTTCATATTTCCACGTTTTAAGTGTTGAAATACAGCCCTGTTCTCATTTTGGAGATAAGAGCTTTTTCTACAGAAGAAATGCTGTTAGGCTTTAGTTTTTCTTTGCATTTAGTAATAATATTTTTGTAGTAATCTTGTTGGCTCATGACTGTTTTCCCCAAAGGGAACGTGGACCACATCCGCATTTTTTATGCTGTTTTATTTAACATGTGATAGAGTAGTAAGCAGGAAGGTAAGCAGACTGGCACGCAACAGGCTCATATTCAGACTGTTTGCTACTTCTGATACTATCTTTACAGGAATCCCAATAACACTTTGCTTGACAATGGAATCAAACCCGAAAATTTACGATCTGCTACAAACATAATCGCAATGCAGCAAAAACAAATAATGCCACGGAACCAACGGTTTATGGATTCTGGAAATGTGCCCGACAGGCAGCAATACGATCGCTTCTTATTATGTGTGACCTAAGACTATAGCTGGCGAATTAAGGTTTAATATAACTCTGTCAACAGCTTTAGGCATATAATATAATAATAATGTAATATCTAGCCCAAACTATGCACTATGGGTACTAGACAATGGATAAACATACATATATATACTTCTTCTTTTATAAATACATACGTACATATTATACATAGAAACACCCAGACCAAGACAAGCATCCATGTTCATGCACACAAATGTTTGACTTGTGCGGGAATCGAACCCGCGACCTCAGGCGTGGCAGTCGGTTACACTAACCACTGTGTCAAAAATGTCATCTAATAATTCAGTAATTAAACTTATATTTTTTTTATTTATTTAACTCAAAGAAAATGTGCTACATTTATCCTCTTACATAACTTCGCCAAACTTTGTAACAGTTTATTGGCGAACATTGCACTCACTTAACAAATTAAAATTATGTATACACACTTTTAAGACACGTTAGTTTAGTATTAGGTACAATGTAGTTATTGTTAATGCACTTAAACTTTTTAGAAATTAAGAAGAGATACATTTAACAATAGTAAGGCTGTTTAATCTTCAATTCGATCATTAAATATTTGTAACAATGTTTCTTTTAACTTTTACTTAAATATAATTTGATATAATTACTTAAAATTGTATGCCGTTGGGACAAATACAAGAGCTAATAATGATGGTACATTTTAGTTATATCCCAATAAACGTTTTAGTTGATTGAAATCATTTCTTCATATAGGCCACTGTGTGATACTTAAGAAACTTTGAAACACTGAGATTTCCAATTATTATAATTCTTACAAATATTATGAATTCGAAAGTAACTCTGTCTGTTTCCCCTTCACGACTAAACCACTCAACCGATTTTGATAAAATTTGATACAGCGAAGTTTCATACCTGTAGAAGGAAGGTACCACGCGCGGGCGTGGCCACGCGCTAAATCTAGTAAAATATATTTTATTATTATTAAAATTGTTTACGCGAATGTTATTCATTGAAATTAAACTACTATATACGGATTTTATCGCGTTGTTTATTTGAGACAACTACCATCTTAGTCTCCCCGTGACCATGGCTGCTGAAAAGCAAACGAAACGTCGGGGAAAGTGTAAACATAAATATAAATAGTATAATAGTATAGTAATAGTATAAATAGTTTTAATAGTTTCAATAATTTAATTATCTTGGAAATTAGTACATTTTAATAGTAATAGTAGTGTAACAGTTTTCAAAATTTTGTATTAAGGTGTCAAATAAAGAACGCGATAAAATCCGTATATAGTAGTTTAATTTCAATTATAATAATAATAATAACAGACATAATAGAAACAAGCCCCATCCGAATACAGAGAGGTATCTTTCAAGGAGATGCGCTAAGTCCGCTATGGTTCTGCCTTGCTCTAAATCCCCTCTCTAACATATTAAATTTAACTGCAATAGGATACCTTTTAAAAGACACAGAAAGCCATACTAGTATAGAGAAAAATGTATTAAATCATTTGCTTTATATGGATGACATTAAACTTTACGCTAATACTGAGAACGAATTATTAAAACTAGCTAACCTAGTGGAAGAATTTACAAATGATATAAATATGCAATTCGGCATAGATAAATGTAAAATAAATTCAGTTAAAGCCGAGCAGAACTATCAACATCAATACACGTTAGGTACAGGTGAAAATATTGAATCACTAGACGAGCATGACACTTACAAATATCTAGGGTATAAACAGTCACTACAAATACATCACAAAGACACAAAACAAACACTAAAATTACAACTCCAACACAGACTTAATACAATATTAAAAACACAACTTAACTCTAGAAACACAATTAAAGCAATCAACACTTTTGTCATTCCGGTACTCACTTACTCTTTTGAAGTAATAAATTAGACCAAAACCGAAGTCAAGAACCTACAGAGAAAATTAAACACTACAATTTCGCAAACATCATCCAAGATCTTGTTTACAAAGATTGACATTGTCCAGGAAAGAAGGAGGCAGAGGCCTCGTAGACATTTTAAATCTGCATAACAAACAAATAATGATTCTCCGGCAATATTTCTTCGCCAAATCTCAATTATCTACTCTCCACAAATCAATAGCACAAATGGATCAAAAATTAACCCCACAAAACCTCAAGGACACCGCCAAAAAAAAAAATGAAATGCTGTCGGATTAAAAATCTAAACTATCAGAATGGCACCAAAAATCTCTGCATAGAAGACATCGCACGGACTTATGCCAACAAAATGTCGACAAAGAGGCGTCGAACGCGTGGCTAAGCCGAGGCGAACTTTTCCCAGAAACCGAAGGATTTATGATTGCAATACAGGACCAAATAATCGAAACCAAAAACTATAGAAAGCATATAATCAAGAACTGACACCTGCCGTAGATGCAATAGTATGCCAGAAACAATCCAACACATCACAGGAGCCTGCAAATCAATTGTTCAAACTGACTACAAATATAGACATGACCAAGTAGCAAATATTATACACCAAAATCTTGCACATCAATATAAACTCATAGAATCAGCTACAGCATATTATAAATATAGCCCTCAAACTGTTTTAGAGAATTCTACTACCAAACTATATTATGACCGAGCTATCCTTACTGATCGAACCACCCATTATAATAGACCAGACATAACCTTAATAAATAAGACAACTAAAACAGGATACTTAATAGACATTGCCGTACCAAACACACACAACCTACAAACTACAATTGCAGAAAAACTAAGCAAATATATAGAATTAAAGGATGAAATTACTCGCCTTTGGCACCTGCAAAAAGTAACTATCGTCCCTATTGTTCTCTCTACTACAGGCGTCATACCCAAACAAATACACCAATCACTTAAAACTTTAAAATTGCCACCTAAGACCTACTGCCTGTTACAAAAAGCAGTTATACTCAACACCTGTAGAATAGTAAGGAAATTTCTACAATGTGAATCAGAAAACTCACATCCAGTTACACGCACAGCCACTCTGTTTACAACTCAATCACAACATATTGCTGATGTACACTTGGCTTAGGCCCGTGGCATCAGTTCTTTTTCCGGTTAGCCGAGAAAATACAAGAAAATCAAAATAATAATAATATATTCTACCACATACACACAACACAACACCATCTAGCCCAAACTAAGCAGAGCTTGTACTATGGGTACTAGACAAGGGATAAACATACATATTATATACTTTTTTTTTGTAAATACATACATATTATACATAGAAACACCCAGACCAAGACAAACACCCATGTTCATGTACACAAATGTTTGACTTGTGCGGGAATCGAACCCGCGACCTCGGGCGTGGCAGTCGGTTATACCAACCACTACGCCATCGAGGCCGACAAATTGGTTCAGATTTATATACCTGTATGTTTGTTTGTCCCTCCTTGTATAGAAAAGTCAACATTTACATACTATAGAGGTCATGTCGAACGGTCCGTTAATCCGCCCCATGACCATAAACAACCATCCTATGTTTTATGTTATTGATACCCGTTCGCGCATAAAAACAAATTGTTCGACACACGCGCTCGTACGGTACCATAGCAAGGTGGTCTATTCGGGTTTACTGCGTACTAGAGGGGCAAAATAACAACTTTTTTGTTAGCGAGTATTTTCCAGCGTTTGATAAGATTTGGGAATACCGTGTCACTCAAGTTTTGGTTGTAAATTTTGAGTAGATGTTGTTTAAGAGTGTACGATTTATAATTTAATCGCAATTCTCGCGTCTATCGCAACACGGTCTCATCCCCAGGATCATAAAGACGTCTCTGGCATTACTTGAACAGTTTAAGGCATTTGTAACACAAATATCTAGTTGATTTTGTTTATAATTAAATATGTCTGTTAAAAAATGAAACAAGTAGTTAAGACTGCGCCGAGCGTAAGACAGATAATGATAGAGCTCGTGCGGCGCATATTCAAATCGGCGCGCGGCCGCCATAGTAAAATTGTATGAAGAATTTGAAGTGCTTTTTTTAAAAATATGTATCTTTATTGTCAATCAATAACTTAAACATTTCGACAAATTGTAATATAACTATATATGTTTCGTTTAAGCTGTAAAATAGGATAGATTTCTACTGTCATAATCTAAAAATCACGTAACATGAGCTTACGTTTTTGCATTATTCGTGCAAATTTATGTAATTTTGTAGGCGAAAATATTAATTATTTTAAGTTTTTTACATGGAGTAATTGTAAACACATTCTTTGTTATGGTAAATTTATTTTTATATTTGTATTAAATAAAAAGTGTTGATTTTATTCACTTATCTGTGACCGCCTGTTTTGGCTCATTTCGCTCGGCGCAGTCTTAATAATGTACAGCGTGTAACAGAAAGGTAATGTATATCTGAAAAATAACCTTTGTGCCTTATCTCAGGATCAAAAGAAATTATATTATTTTATTTTATTTTTTTATTTTCCGGATCACGGAGGTCACCTGTAAGTATTGTTTACATATCGAATAGAATATGCTGATATTATAAATTCGATGAAAACGTAACGCTGTATCTTAATAAAAATTATGTATTTAGCATACAGATTTATTTTCTTGCGGTTTTCCATTATACAAGAGCATGGAAAACTCATTGATGCGTGCCTTGAATTCAAACTCGACATCTCTTCGTGGCAGTTCAAAGAATACAATAAGAAAGACAAACAGTAGGTAATAAAAAAACAGATATCGCAAACAACTATTTAAATATAAACGAACAGATGTTTAATTAATGATTAAACGCCGATCAGCGATACATCAAAGCTTTACCGTCGCTTCATGAATCTTTCATCAGTAACCATTGTTTCAGACAAACAAGAGCTTTTTACACAACAACGTTATAAAAAATATTGTTTTATAAAATAATTCGTTTATTGTGCCGCTTACTGGCCCTCGTATACATTTGTGTTTTTACTGTGTATGTTGCAACACCTTGCAGATATCTTTATATATATATAAATTCAGCTTCTATATGGTTATGTTCAGCAAAGCAGAAAAACTGTTTGAAAAAGTTGAGAAATAGTCTTTGCATCTCGAGTGTTATATGTTTTATGCAGAAGTACGTATAGAATCGGGCAATCGAAAATATCTTATTAAGTCATTGGCCAATTTTACTAGTTACTCATTTAATAAGGTCATACTTATGTCTCCGGAGGGATAGGCAGGAATGTATTCCAATCACATTTCGCCAGTTATGTGTTTAGGTAACATAAGAACACAATAAGGAGCAAGTCTTTTGTTTAACTTGCCCTCTGACAGAGGCTCGCATACGCGCCGCTGCTTACTGGCTTGGAAACGAGCCACTAAGTGTGCGCCACTTTAAACCTTATTTAATTTATATTATAACTGATTGTTTTTCAGCTACGAATGCATCTGTTTTGGGTAAAGGACATATCATAAGGTACTACGAAACTATAAATATACGATAAGTTAAGGAATATGCCTTCATTCTTCCTAACGGAGAAGTCTAATACTTTTTTATTCGATCTGGGAGTCGAGCTCGAGATTTACTATGACACGCAATAATAAGAGCAAAATAATGTACCCCGGGACCAATGCATCAAATCATTGATGTGACAGTTTAGAAGTTATTACTCGATCACTCATAAACCGTTGCACAGATTAGATTGGATGGCACTTGGCACACATACATACACAGCATGTCCTGCAGGTATTAGTCTTATATCTCGATGTTTGTTCCCGTGGAATTTACGCTGGTAAAGCCTCTAGAAGCTATTATTTTACTAGCCTGATTTTTTACAAGTTTTCATTTTCATGGGATCAAACCCAAAACATTTAGCCCACTAAGTAATCCCCCATTCAAACCATAATACCGATTAACCTAACTGGCCATCAATTTGCCGTTCACCATTGCGTCATGGTCTTGTTTACCATCATACATACCGTTGGCGGGTATAGAAACGATATAGCCATAACAGTATCGGCTGATGAGGGTTTGTAACTGAGCCATGGAGAAGGCGAGGCACGCGCCGTGTTATTGCGGGGCAGACCGGCTTTATACCTGCTAAGCTATACGGTAGGTATAGTGAAAATTGTATTAGTAAGTGATTCCATGTTTGGTTCGGTCCATAGGCAAAAAAATTTAGTAATACCTCCTAAATTTAGGTTAAGGTTTAACCTTTTAAGCGCTTAGCTAAATATCGATTGCCGTGCCCCTAGTGCCTGGCTACAAATCGATAAAATAATACCTACAATAATTAGGGAGGTGCAATCGATGTATCGATTAAAAAATTGGCAAAAATTTTATATTTTTATTTTTAATCAGCCTTGTACCATGCAGCTAATAGGACGAAAATAGAACAAAAAATCATGCACGTTCTCTGTCGCACAAATACGACACGAGCGGTAGGGACACGGAAATATGTGTCGCATAAATGCGACACAAGCGGTAAAAAGGTTAATAAACGTTTATACCAGGTCTTTCTCCTTTTAGATTTTTGAACAATTTATAATTTAGTTTAAATTATAAATTTAATTAAATAAATACATAATTTAGCATTCATATTGAGTCTCGTTCTCAACAGAACAAGTAGGTAATAGATAGAAAGAGATTGTTGAAAATATTTATTTGTATTAACAAATAAATTTGATAATATAATAATAATTACTACTACTACTCCAATAAACTGTATAGTCTAAGAGTAGTAAGTCGTCTATAATCTTTAAATATAACGTTATTAGTTTACTTCCTACATAAATTTCACGTCACAAAAAAGTAGGAATTGACGATAAAAAATTTAGACGGGACGAAAAATTGAGGGCGGTGTGGAGGCTACTGCTCTTAGACCACACGACTGCTTACCATCAGGTGGAGTGTGCTCATTTTGACGAGCAAAATAAAAAATAAATACAAAAATATATACAGTATCCACGATATGCTTTTGATAATTAAAATTATACACATTTAACTATTTAGTTCATTAAAGTACATTTATGTTTGTTTCTAACGATACTTAATTAACGACAAAATGCAAAGTAAAAATCTTTCCGCGGCTAAACCAAAAATATATACAGAGTACAGACAGCTAAACCTAAGGTGAAGCTGTGTCTATAATGTTTACATCAACTTATTAGTTGTATTTTGCCTATGGTTTAGCTGTCTGTAGGACTAAAATCCGTTCTACAAAACAAATATACCTTAATCCCAACAAAGAATCAACGGGTTTCTTCAAAACTAGACCCCAATCCCATAAAATGATAAACAACACACAAAGAATGTTCGTTACTTAAAGTTGGTGATGCCCTCTCTCGCAGTTATTACACCGAGTAAGGTATTACACGTATTTTTCACAGGAACAAAGGATTATGTGTACCTCGCGGAATCATTTCTCAGTGTTGAAATATACGGTAGAGTGCCCGGTACTTGGATATAGTGGAATTTGACCTAGAAAGTATCAGGCCAACCTATGAAATTCCCTTTTTTTTCATGTCTAATTTAGTTATTTCTATATGAAAGACAATGGTTATTTTAATATTTCATTTTTGTATCGTGAATAGGCTATATATATATATATATATATATATATATATATATATATATATATATATATATATATATATATATATATATATATATATATATATATATATATAGTTAATTCATATTTTTTTTGATTTTTGCAAAATTGTCATATCTATATATTAATACGTGAAGCAAAAACTTTGTATCCCTTTTTACGAAAATTGCGCGGACGGAGGAGTATGAAATTTGGCACAGTTAAAGCTTATATGGAGAAGGAGGGGCGAATCCTAATATTTATATAAAATATGCATTATAAATACACTAAACTAATGAAAAAGCACTACACGCACACAACCATGCATTTGACACACGCAGTCGGAGCGCGTAACTATGGTTACATAAAATCAATATATAATGACATAATATCAGCAATATCTTACAGGCAAACTTTGGTCGAATTTCGAGCACTAGGCGACCGCTAGTATTTATAATTATGTAAGCTGTGAATAACGGTGTGGGTTGCACATTTAATCACATTTAATCAAACTTTATTTAAAATGTATTAGAAATAAGGACATAATGTGTAACTGTTCGTTATTCCAAATAAATAAAATAAAAAATCAAAAATACAGGCGTATAATATGCATATAGTTTAAGCTACGTAAAAGAATTTTCAACTAGGGATATTCTAAACACCTGACGACCACATCACATCGTTTCTAAACATTTACGGTCCAGGTAAAACCTTTTGAGGTCTAGATTCGAGCTCGCATTACGTTAATAGCCCATAAGAGTCCACTAAACATTTTCCGAGTACCCTCGCCGAAAGACGGCTTTAATCGTTGACGGTTAAGTGGTTTACTTTGAGTAATCGTGTTTAAGAGTAATTTGACTTTAATTGGTGCAATCCTTATATGTACCTACGGTGTAAACTCTATGTAACGACACTCAATGGACTGTGCATATTTTGACGTTATAGAGAGTTGTCATTAAATGGCGAGAAGAAAAATCGCACAGTTTGAAAGTTTGTAAGCAACTAAGAATATGATAACGTATAGATAATCCATGACTCCTACTAACAACAGTCTCCACGTGCAAGCAATCCCAATTTATAAACAACAGAACGGATTTCTTAAAAGTTCGGTATGTATGATGCCGACAGTCGAGTTTATTACGGGCTAGGATAATAAAGCGAGAAAAGAACGTACACAGCTGCGTAGTTTTACTAATTTTGGCAACTTAAAAAGTACTTTTTATTATTTAATTGTTGTCGTTATTGAGAGTGGGTGTAATGCTATATAAAGTGTATCATTGTATGGAAGACAAGCTAAATCTATTAGAGGTTATGGATTAAATAACACACTGTACAAACACTTAAACTATTTATTTTAAACTTTGACACAAAGAAGTTTTATATGTCCGTTCACTTACAGCTCACAACAAGAAGTAGTCACAGATAGCGGTGTTGCTACGCCTTTTATAGCCAATCAAACTGTAAAGTATGTGACTACTATTTATATTGTATGATGTTAAATTATACAATTACTAAGGTGCAATTATTCTAAATAGTTAAATATAATAATTAATTAATTTTTGCACATATAAATGTATATAATTCAACAAAACCAACCAAAGCCGAGTGATTTCGACGCTTTGGGGAGTTTGTCGTTAAATCGAGTGACGTTACATGGAGTTTGCACAGTATTTATTGAAACTCTAATATTATACCCTGTATATAAATTAATTATGCATCTGGTAAATAACAAAGGCAAGTCGTGCACTAGTTTTAACCCGTATGTCGCGGTGGACTTAATCAACATTCGAATACGGACACAAAGGACACTTTTTTACAAACCCCTAATGAAAGTTCTTGTCTCTATGACTTAAGAAAGAGTCATATAGAGAATCCCATTAACAGGTAAAATATTACTCTCATTAAAAAATTACACTCAACCCAGAAATTATTTCAAGGTTAATATCTTATCTTATCTTATGTGGGGGCCAGTCAATGCAGACCGGCGACACTTCGACCCAGTGGGATCTTTTGTGTCGACACTCTTCCAATAGCGACTGCCATAGATGTTCATGGCAGCCGGGACCAACAGCTTAACGTGCTCTCCGAGGCACGGAGCAGGCGATAATTGTCAATCAATACGCACATAATTTGGAAAAGTCATATAACTTCCGAAAGTCAGAGGTGCGCGACGTGGGTTCAAACCCAAAACCCTCTGCATTGCAGTCTGTTGGTCTCCCCACTGAGCTATCGCTGCTCAAGGTTAATAAGTCGCGGGGAACTTTACAAACATTAAGACAACGAATATAAAAAAACACCAAGACATGGAACAACTAATTGTAGACCACACAAATTTTCATCCCTTTTAAAGATTGAACCTAGAACACTCAACGTATTGACATTGGTAAGGCGACCACTTGAACCTCTGTGCCATCCATTATAGAACCTTTATATGACCACACATTTAAGACACACGTTGTATACACGATACCGGTTCGCAAGGTGATTTCCGGCTTACATTTAAGTTTAATGGCTGCCAGTACTCAACCATCTACTTAATAGTGGTTTGTGGTTAAGCCTTATTGTTGCCGGCTGAAGGGAACCTATTGAAATGCCTCTGGAGAAGCATTAGCAACGCTTTGTCTAGAGTTCGGTTGAAATTTCTAGTAATTATTTTATGTGCAAAGAGATTGTGCTCGATTTTCGGCTAAGAAAAATTTTATTACAAATGCTGGTAAAGAATTTTTCAATTACAGTACGGGCTTTGATACTTTTCTTACAGAGACATCTAATGAAACTTAGCCTGATCCGTTAACGTATGCAGGATCCGATCGCTAGTTATCCTAAGCGCAGACTTATTCCGCGGTACGGCATACCACCAAACGGGCCTGCTTGGTGGTATGCGTGCTTGCCATACCATTGTATGAAGAAGTAACATTTTATTAATGTAGGTGGGTCTATGCTGCTTATGCTAGGATACCTCTTTGGTGTTCTGAGTTCTGACATAAGTTTGCATGGAATCCTGAGGTAAGGTAGATTGACAACTCACAGTTTACAAACTGTGATTAGTTTTTTCTGAGAGGCAATGCTTAGTAGCAGGAGAAAATCTGGTATAGTACTCAGTTACAAGGTTGCTTCCTTTTCCTATTCGATCGCCCCTTCAAGGGGACATACAGGAAAAACCCTTATCATTGCATCCTATCGTAAAAATTTAAGGGCTCAATTCTACCGATAGTGCCATTCCAAGGGCTCGGGCACCCCCAGGTAGTATGGACCTTAAACATAGCTGGCGAAACATGTATGTAGAGACAATAATAGATATCTACTTACCCCTCAAGCATATACATGTCCATGAGACGATGAGTCCTACTACATCATGACGGTGATCCTTATTTCATTGTCTGTCACTCCACAAAGCTCTTATCACATTCACACCATTCCTCACCTCTATCAATAGAATGTAAACTTAAATTAATGGCGAACAAAATTGAGAATTGAATGGCCAGCTCACGATTTATGTTGGAACATTACCGTGAAAGTTGCAGACTAACGGTTACAAAGTACTGAAGCGACAATAGTTCCGCTAACTATGGATAACTTGCATTTGATTTAGGAGTGCAACTTTGGCGTCGTATTTGTGGTGGTTTTTGACTTAATTGGGCTAAGTCGCTTCGTCTGTGTGCGTCCTACAGGTATGAGAGCCAGGATAAAAGTATACTGTGTTATCCAGGGCATGGTTTATCAGTGTGCCGAGTTTCATCGTAATCCGTAAAAATACGATTAGGCGTGATTGAGTACAGTTAATATTTAAACATCTTCATGAAATCAAATTATTGGGAAAAGGGGAACCCACCACGCACCCTCGTATTGCCCACCCCAACTATTGCTATAGAAAAGAGTTGACAATATCGAACTCCTCTGGATGAGGACAGACATGTCAAGGGACCAGGGCCTACTCCAACTAGCAGTATATAGTTATTCAATAAATCTTTATAAAATTTCACATTTATAGCTAAACTTCTAGGCACGGCTTCGCCTCTGTGGATCCTTTAGGAACGCATGCCGGGGAAAAATGTAGGCGTAAAAGATGCGACCCATTAGATGTTTTTCACTGACATAAGTGAAAAAGATCCAATGGTTTAAGGTCCCACCGTGAGTCCCCTAATTTTTATTTTATTATATTTTTTATTTTTCTCTTCAAAATGACCACACTCCACCTGATGGTAAGCAGTCGTGTGGTCTAAGAGCAGTGGCCTCCACACCGCCCTCATAGCAGCCGAGGCGATGTTGAGGTCTCTACTTTGACGGCTTGAGAAGGTGCTTTTTCAGCGAGAGCTTTGCTATTTCCCAGGCATATTGCTAGAATCCGTGCAGCTACTGAAATTTTTTTGCTACAAGAATCCAATAACACTTAACCTGATCCAGAAACTCGTGCAGTCGGTTGCTTACACTACTGCTACGTCACGGAGGCATTCAGAAATAGCACAAAAATTTTGTTGCAATCCTTGGGCTTTCAAGATTGGGCGAACCAAATATATCAACGATACATAGATCAACGAGAATCCAATGTCTGTATTGTTTTTATCACATGAATGTCCTTCTCCGAAAGGATAATCAAAGGGTAAACTACCCGTATTATAACAGTTACGTTTTAATAGGAGGCAACTTTGCAGTACAATACCAGACTCGTAAAACGGAGCTATAGTTTTACTACTGGAAATTGCTAGAGAAGAAAAATTGTTAACCGATATTCAAACTATCTTAAACTAGCAGAATATTGCTTTAATACACCAAAAACTCATAATTCAGCCAAGTTATTAGACTCAGACACTTTATGTTCTATCAAGGGGAAGGTTTCGAATTCGATCGCGCCATATTACAGTGACGGTTTGCCCCGGGGCCCACATTGACTGGGGCCCTGGTACACTGGGGCCCCGCCATTGCTTTACATCTTCGTTGGGTAAAGTGTGCCATAAATATCCCCTCTTTATTACCAGTACTTATATGAAAGGGGTAAAGTTAATTTTATTCGAATTGTGAATTCATTGTGGGCGCGGATTTCATTTGTAATTTTGAATCGAATGTTTGTTCAAATGTTTGTCTACGCTACTCGTATTAAAACTTATATGTAATGGTATGACATTGTGTACGTGCTTTTTGCCATCGTGAGGTCCCTAATTCGGGTCATGAAATGTGAAGGCACCTATTGAGTATTTCAGGCGACCAACTCCATGTTTGTCAATACTTCCGTACTTTTTGTATGAAGAAATCTGCGGAATTCATAAAATATAATATATTAGGTATAGGCATAATAAATTAGGTATGTAAGTATTTTGCCGATATATTTCATGGCATTGATATATATTTAACGGTGACGTGATTTTCATTATGTTTACTTATAAGTAGTTAGATTTGTTAGTATTAGTTAAGTTGTATGTTATAATTGTTCCCCGTGTGTTTTAGATTTTGGATCTTAAATGTGCTACAATCCCGGTAATACATACAATCTAAACAGGCGTGAATCTGTATGTCAATCACGAATAAATCAAACACCAAGCTTTTTTTAAAAGCATCAACTTAACATCACGCTACTTTCTGGTAATTTCCTCTAATCGAGCGTAACTAAAAACTCAAAAATTAATGTATATTTTTTCTACAGTCTCAAACGCGATTCGCATTAACATTTCAATGTTTTTTCCGGCACTCGCTCGCACAGTCGTCGATCACAGCCTCTGCTGATCCCATTCGAGGCAATCAATCACCCGTCAAGCTTTGCCGAGTGGCGAAAGACTTAAAGGGAGCTTTTGATTCCAAGAACTGTGAAAAATCGTCCATTTATTTCTAGATTGTTGAGAGAAGGACTAGGTTGTGCAAAAATGAGGCCAGTTTTATTAATCGACCTTTGCTTTGTGACCTTAATTATACTTTAAATAGTTCTTTTGGTGTGAATTTTGAATCATTGCTGCCTGTTTCGAAATCCCTGGTTCAGCTATCGTTAGCCTAATGGTTTAGGCATTGCACTTGCAACTTGACGTCAAGAGTTGTCCTATTGACATGAACCCATGGCTTAGCTTAGCTAAGGGGGGGTATAAAAAGAATAATAAATATAATTGATACAACCCAATGGCTGGCCTATTCATTTATTTTAATTTGTCATATCCCAATTTATTTGAAAGCATAAGTGTCTGTATATGTACAACTACAATTTAAATATGGCTAAGTATATAACTATATTTTCAATCAAGTTAAAAATGTTGCCAAGGAAGTCGAAACACCCTTATGCTACCACCGCTTACGCTGATTCTTTGGCGGGGTAGGCAGATACTACTAATATCCACATCAATAGCTATTATAATTGGGAAACAAAAAACCTATACTCGAATTCAGAACCATCTATTTTTGAAGCCAGTTAATAAAATAATACAATGCCAATGAAGAAAAACATTTTTTGATTCGGTTTTCACCCGACTCGACGTCAAGTTTCACCATTAAGATAAGCCGTGATAATGGTAAAAGTTTCCCATGTAAACAGTCACGGAGTATTTCAGAGACATGGGGGAATGTAATGCCATAAATTTTGACACAGACGCGAACAGGTGTATTTTGGCAAAGACGTTTCTTATAGGAGAGTATTAAGAACCAAAGGTACATAATAAGCTACTGAGCACATTGTAATGGTGCATATGAGAATTACCTAACAGTAAGCGGTAGTGAATGCGACTGCTGTACACGAAGTATCGGATTTAATTCCCAAGGTTCTTTATTCTTCTTCTTCTTTTTTTCTTTTCGTGTGGTTAGTGGTCAACCTGTTATCAAGAGTTGTTCAAGCCACCCGTAGGCCTCTGACATGGCTTAACGACTGCTATCAATTTGACAACAACCGGGACCGACTTTTTACGTGCCCTCCGAAGCACGTAGACGCTTAGATGAAATACCACTAAGTGGTCACCCATCTATAGACTGGCCGTACCCAACGTTGCTTAACCTCGCTAATCGTTTACCGATCAGTGAGTGCAACTGGCTATGATATTCTTTAATTTTTAATTACTATTCAAATTGTATAAAATCAAGTTAAGCTTACGTAGCTTAATACAACAAGTAAATTACGTAAACCCGTTATCAAAAATTTCACGCATACTCTTTAATGCTATATTTCCGAGAGGGTAGGCAGAAGTGTGATTACTATAACTATAATAAGTAACTACAGTATTATATCCATATTTCGCAATCCTATGGTTTTAGTATTCATATAAAAGACGGTTTTTTTTACAACTAATATGGCAAACAAGCATATGGTAAGTGGTCACCGCAGCCTATGGACGCCTGCAACACCAAAGACATCACTTGCGCGTTGCCGAGCCTTTAGTAAAGGAAGTGGGAAGGAGAATGAGCGGGAAGGGGGAAAAGGGGTGATTGGGCCTCCGGCACTCTCACTCACAGAACGAAGCACAACAGTAGGAATACTGGTATTTCACGTCGATATTATGTGAGAGCGTAGTCCTTCCCTGGTCGAGCCGGCCCATTCATGCTGAAATCAGCGAGGCTCTACTATCCTCAATAACGGTGACTATTGTTTGTAATACTAGCACTAAATCATTATTTTATTATTAAACGGATATCTTATCAAATTTATTTCCTTTTTTAATTAATTAAGGCTCTCGACTCAATAGAAAAATCACAAAGAATTTGAACAATTTAATTATGTAGCAATTATTATTGGATCTGCATCTAAGTTTTTAATTAGCAGTCGTTTGACTATACAGATGGATGGTTTGGTTTATGGAGAGAACGGTAATCTTGTTTCCTATAAACACATAATATATCGATTCTAGTTGGTATTTCAGCCGAATAGGCAGAAACTATGAATTTTGCAATTACTATGAATCTGGTATATTTGCCTCATTGATAAACACATGTAGTTATTTCGGATTACACACACATTTAGACCGAATGATACAGTCTAGATCATTTCTGTTACTGATAATATAATTGTAATATAATAATATAATGTGTGGAACTAAATTGGGTGCCAACGGGACTCTATTATTCAGCCCACGTGTTTGTCGTACCTTTCGTAGTCAAAAATTATCTAAATCTTTAGGTTAATGAAGTTACTGAATTATCATTCATATTAGTTGCTAGGCTCATATAAATGCAATAACATTCAAAGTCAAAGTCAAAAATAATTTATTCATTTAGGTCACAAAGTAACACTTATGAACGTCAAAGTAGTATATAGGTTAGTGAGTTTACTAAGTTACTGAAGCTACATTTAGGTTAGTTGCTAGGTTCAGGCAAAGGGTAGAGCCTATGAGAAGAAACCTGCAAGAAACTCACGGCCACTCTTTTAAATCGTCAGTTAAATATAATTTCAGTATTTTACAACTCAGATTAACAAGGTGTTACAGCCATTATGCCATATACTACTGACTATAAAAGCTAAAGATAATAACAATAATAACTTAATAATATTATAGGGAGGAAATAATTTGAGCTAAGATATATTATTTAATATAAATCTAAAATAGACAGTAGGATGGCATGATGGCGCATACACTTACACTTTGTGACTATGCAAAGGCCTAAATTGACTTATAAGTAATACAGATCTTTGAATCCTGTATGCAACAAGCAACTAGCTCCATGAGTTTTTGTCAATTAAGTAGTCGTTGACTGAATAATAACCCTTCCGAATAAGTTGTTTTTTAACAGCGTTTTTAAATTGAAACAATGGTAAATTAATTATGTTAATAGGTAATTTATTAAAAAAAACGTATACCGAGTCCCGCAAATGTATTGTGAACTTTATGTAAACGATGATATGGGCCTTCTAACTTATGCTTATTTCTAGTGTTTACGTTATGAATATCACTATTCTTATTATATACGTAAATGTTATGCTTAATAAACATAATGCTAGCAAATATATATTGCGACGCAACCGTAAGTAGTAGTAGACTATTAGTAGACACACTGCACTTTAAAAGGATATTTGATATTTAACAGCAATATGTATGCAGTTAAATTTTCACAGTATATGTTATTATAGCAGATATGACAAGAAATAAAATAAATATTCGAATCGAACTGGAGACCTCTGCATGGCAGCCTAACGGTCTCTAACTTGGCTATCGCTGCTTCCTTTACCTATTTATTCTGGGTATATCCTAAATAATATCATTAATGCTAATGTGAGTTTGTTTGTTTGTTTGTTACGCTTTCACGCCTTAGCTACTCGACTGATCGTCATGAAATTTTGGATACACGTTGTCAGAATTACAAGAATTACAGAAAAGGTCAAAGTGCCACATATACCTTTTACCCAGAAAAATAGATTTGTTCCCAAACATTTAGGTTAGAAATTTATTGACAAATACACTAACGCGAGCGAAGCCGCGGGCAAAATCTAGTAAATTATAAATAAAAAGAAAAAGCTAAGGGCAAGACCCTGAAAACATGTTTTTTTTTCAGTACCATGTGTAACCATAAAAACTTGGAGATACTGTTGTGACAATTGATGTGTGATGGTGCCAACTCTCATTTGACCAGTTGCTATAACTGGACAAGTGGGAGTTGGCACCGCGCTATTCTATTATGTTACGGACTGTCGGTGGGTGAGACTGACTCTGACTTATCCTGTTTTTGAAACGATATGATTGTCAACAAAACACGACCCTAAAATAAAACCACCGGTCACAGTTACACGCTTTAAAACTAGTTCCAGACACCAAACCTCAGTTTATAAAATGGTTTCCCCTCATTTCTTCGCCAAGTAAGAATATAAACAAAAAATGTAATTTAAAGCAAGAATATTAGAGCAGTATTGCAGTCGGTTGCAGGGTGTACATAATGGAGAAGATTGAGAGTGGAGAAGCTTCCTTGCTGGACGTGCTTAACTGTTGTATTCACAGCACTATAAAAATATAACAACTATAAAATATAGGAATCTGCAGAAAGCCCACGTTGCTAGCGAAAATTAATTGGCTATCTTTGTGTTTTTACACCATCTTGTGGTATTTTCCAGGAGCTTCATTGACCAGTTCTTGAAGGTCGCAAATGTGACTGCTGTGGTGTTGAGCTTGATTCCTCGGGAAAAATGTTGTTAAGTTTTCCTACCAGGAAATTTTCTGTAGCAGAGAGTCTATGTACCCGGTAAACGGAAATAGGTTCGCCTGATGTTTTTTTCGCCAATAGGGATCGAACCAATACTGACGAATTGATGGTGTTACTAAATATGACCATGGATTTCTGATACACGATATGCAGACGAACTTCTAAATTATGTATGTATGGTGCAAAACTATAAAATAATTGACACCTCATATTCTGTCTAGAAAAGAAAAATGTTCTCTTCGCCTAACGCGACAGGTCCCAATACCGTAATCCACAGTCTACTTATGCGATCAAAAGCCTAGTTGACGGTTTTGGCGCAAAGCCTTCCTATTTCGCAAATATCGAGATATTTTGTGAGGATCGCAGAAAAGTGACAAAATACACGAATGGATATGGCGAGCGATTTCTAAATGTGGTAACTAGTGTCAATAGTATTATAGTCGAACCAGCAATGATCGTAAGTCTGTGGTCTGTTAAGCTGTTCGTTTTAATAAATTTTACTTTTATAAGTACCCAGCTATTATTACTTGATTTACATTATGATATTTTTATTAAACTTATTAACAAGCTTTGTCATTTGATGTTAGGATGTTTGTTGCTCACCCACGCGTAAACTGTTGAACGTATTTAAATGAAATTTACAAGCAGACAAGTCCTGGTCCAGAACTTATCTGTGGGAATCCGGGACTCCTGGATTTACATATCGACTGCAAGTAAATCCAAGAGGTCGCCAGGCCACAATCACCACACCGTGTGATGTGTGGTTCGAATCCCACAAGGGACAATAATTATTTGTGACTTATATACTTGTTTATTGTTCTGAGCCTGGGTGTTCATTATTAAAGGACATGGACAGAGAGACCCAGTATGTCTGAAGAGTTCAGCACCTATGATTAAAAATCTACATAATATACAAATCTACATAAACAAAATTGTGTGCAAGTGATAGTAAAATGACAGGCCGACAATTTATTACGGTCAGCTGTGCAACAATGTGACACGCGCTCAGCATTTGTTTGCCTCTTCCCTTGTCTTCAGTGTGCCGTGGTTCGGACGAGCGACTTTTGAAGTAGCCTAAGTGATATTTATTGGCTGTACGATTTCTATCATAAATGTTTTAGCCGAAGTATAAAGTTGGAACTTTGAACGTTGCTCATTCGATAATAAATCTTTATAACGCTCATGGATAGTATTTGTTTTTGTAAAAAGTATATGCTGTGAATTTAAATTAGACCACATTTTGCTCGTGACTTCTCTCGAATTAATGTAGGTTATGTAAATTTTCTATCCCTCGCGAACACTATTTTTTTGGATCAAAAGAGCCTTAGGTCCTTTACTGTACCCTGATAACGTGTATGCGAAATTTCACGATGATCGGTCGAGCAGTTACGGCGTGAAAGCGTAGACAAACAAACTCACATTCGCATTTATAATATTAGTTAGGATACTAACTAATATTATAATACCTACATCATCGTGCTTGTTCATTTCTAAAATGTGGTGCAGGAGTCTAGAATTCTATTTGTAATCTTTAAAATACGATGTGTAATATTATGATTGATGGAGAAAAAGTGGAGCAAGTGAAAGAGTTTGTATATTTGGGTACTTTGTTTACAAGGGATGGTAAACATGACGGAGATATTGAAAGGAGAACGATTGCGGGCAACAAAGTGAATGGAGCCCTACGCGCTTTTATGAACAGTCGAAATGTATCCGAAAAGGCACGTTTGGCTGTTCATAGAGGACTATTAGTGCCCACACTTATGTATGGAAGTGAAAGTTGGGTATGGCAAAAGAAGCATGAGAGCAGAATAAATGCTGTAGAAATGAGAGCGTTGAGAAGCATATGTGGTGTGACTCTGAAAGATAGAATAAGAAATAGTGTGATTAGAGAGAGATGCGGCATGAAAGTGGATATAGTTACAAGAATAGAAAAGGGTATGTTAAGCTGGTTTGGACATGTAGAAAGAATGGACGAGGAAAGACTGACTAAGAAAGTTTATAAGGCTAGTGTGAATGGAACAGTCGCAAGAGGAAGACCTAGGCGAACGTTTCTCGATCAGATCGGAGGCGTTCTCGACAAAGGCCAGGTTAAGAGCTCCTTGAACCGACGGGCGTGTATGAGGAATGTGATGAAAGTGAATGAAGCCAGAGAAGTGTGTCAGGATCGTAGCAAATGGAAATCCGTAGTCTCTGCCTACCCCTCTGGAAAACAGACGTGAATCTATGTATGTATGTATGTAAAATACAATGTTCCTATACTCCTATACACTGTGACTAGGTCTAGGTATGTTTTTGATTTCATGGAGCTATGACAGGTTTATAGCCTCTTTAGGGCAAAACAGTAGTTGCTGTACCTCAGCCAACTGTTGTTTGGTATGCTTTTAAAAATAGCCTAATAACACTATGCTTAACCCAAGCATTGGACTCGTGACTTTACAAATGGCATAGAAATGCATAAAAACATCACGAAGAAGATTAAAGAATTACTTGAAAATACGTTACGCGAATACTTACGCATAAAGGAGCAGGATAGCCAAAAAGCATGACAGAAATGATCATAATTGAACCCATAACCTTACAATTACGAGTAATTCGCTGACATACTCTTACGCTACTAGATGGACAGAGTATTTATTTGTATTTGAATTCAATTTGCTAATAACGTGTACTTAATTACGACATACGAGTAAACCTAAATAATAAGTAGCGAACAAGATGGACTTGTTGTGAATCTTCTAAAACATTATTGAACTCTCTAACCACTATACTTTGTCGTTCATAACTGCTAGTTTGTGCACTAAATGAATAAATGATAAATGATTTAGATTTTCGCGATTTGTACACATACTTACTATAATGCTAGGTAACGGGTCTTACTCGCGATAAAATATTTAAAAGTTAATAAATGCCTATTGATTTTAAATACTTTAAAATCAAGACCCGTTACCAAGCATTATATTAAGTATGAATAAATGATTTTACCTTTGATACCTAGAGGTACGCTTCTGAATAATAATTATGTAATTTATAGTACTTACTGCTTCTTGAGTCCATCTCTGTATAAAGGTGTCAAAGGAAAATTTGCATGATCACTGTCGCCATTCAGATCTTTAAGATTACCGGGCAAGATCCTTCAGAGGTTGAGTGATGAATTACAATATATACCTAAATACTTGGAGATAAAGTTAAAATTTGTATAACGGTTGTTATTATAACGACATGCAAGAAACAGAGTTCTGGAAGTTTGAAGCTTAAAGGTCCATTTTGTTATTTTAAGGGTACGAGACTAATAGGCAATTGATGGTAAGCGTTTACGTCGCACACATTGAAAGGATTACAAGGAACTTATGTAAAGCAAAAAGTGAGAGTTGAGTCTTAACTCCAGTAGCATAAGTAGGTCCAGGGTACGATTACCAGTTCGTCGATCGTCTTAAGGGTCTCATGGCATTAGTTTGTGGCCTGGCAGCCGAACGTGAGGTACAGAGCTTGAGTCTTCGTTCGGGATATGTGTTATTAGACATTTCTGACAGGAAATGATAAGTAGCTCCACCAAATCTTTGACTTGCGTGGTACATATTACCTATTGCGATCTATCGGGCACTATTATTCGATCTGTTATCAAAATTCGGTTACTGAAAAATCTAAAAACATTTCTCTATCGCGTCCCGTAACTAACCTGGATCTTCAACATCAGCTACATAACAAGTTAAACAACTTGCGGATTTAATTTAATGAGTAAACAACCGATGCATATCTCCCATGCAAGTAACCCGTATAATTAACTCGCGCGCGTAACTAGACTAACTAGCACATGTTAGCAGTGCAAGTTTCTTGCTTTATATATAAGCTCTTTTATATCATGAAACGAACGAGTCTAGTCCCCAAATTGTACATCATTACACAATTTAGAACTACATAAGTAAGTAGGATGCTCACTTCCATACAAAATTCTGTTTACTTTAAGAAACTTTTACGACGAACTTATTTCTCAGAATATTTAAGTTAAACATCCTAACCAAACATTATACCTGCTTAAAAACTTTCATTTACTTAAAAAGTATGACGTAAATGTTATAAGTTATTATATGTGTTGTTGGATGAGATATTTAGAAGAAGAAGACGTAAGCAAATGTTCTCAGGCCAGATCGGAGACATTGAAAATTGACTGGACTGGTATCGAAGTGGTTAAGTGGTCGCTTCACCACTGCCACTGCCACTACGGCAACTGGCGTGGACTAAGTCCCGTCAGGGGTCAAAAAAACATGGGTGGTCTTTGTGTCCGTTATTTGAATGTTTGTAAAGACATCCGCGATACAGGAATTATTCCTACTGAGAAAAATGCCTTATTTCAATAACGAACGGAAAACCTTCTTTTTTTACAAAATACGGTTTAGTCGGCTTCGATGGCGTAGTGGTTAGTGTAACCGACTGCCACGCCTGAGGTCGCGGGTTCTATTGCCGCACAAGTCAAACATTTGTGTGAATGAACATGGATGTTTGTCTTGGTTTGGGTGTTTCTATGTATAATATGTATGTATTTACAAAAAAAAGTATATATGTATGTTTATCCATTGTCTAGTAACCATAGTACAAGCTCTGCTTAGTTTGGGCTAGATGGTGTTGTGTGTATGTGATAGAATATTATATTATTATATATCGCGCCAAATCCGTATACAGTAGTTGAATTTTAATATGTAAAATTCACGTATACGTAAGACAATATTATTCTAGAGAAAAGCTAGGTTAATATTATCCTAAGCCAGTGAGCTTGCATGATGAATGTAAAGGAAGGAAATAAGTAAGTAAAGAAAAATATTTAGCATGTGGCAATCCGTAGTCTCTGCCTTTCCCCTTGAGGGGACAGTTGTAAGACTATGTATGTATGCCAACCCTCTGGCAAATAAGCGTAAATCTATGTACATATCCAGGCCTACTTTCCAAAATAAATTTTAACGTAACTACAAAAAGCATGAGACGATATAAGCCTATTCACATGCCTTTAGTATCCACAAATTACAGACAGAATACATTTCTCTGGCGAGCGGGTGATACTTTAAAAAGCAAGAAAGTTCGACATTGACGTTTTTAATACTCAACCGGATGCAGTGAAGCGCATGCTCAGTCTTGATTTTTTTACAAGGTTTAATGCTGATTAATTTTACTTTATTTGTTATATGTTAGATGTTTAAGTGATAAAATAGTTGCTGTCCACGCATTGTTATTTAAGAGTTAGTCGTGGAGACCTATCATTGGCTCTCTGTTGCATATTTATTTTCACTACTATGTATTTCAAAGCTGTTGGTCTTCCTAATACATAAATAAATAAATAAATATCATGTGTTGTTGACTTCTTTCTGTCCGTCCTTTCTATTATCTATAGTAATACTGTATTTATTATCAAAAGCTAAGGAAGTGCCACATAGCACCTCCTTGCTTCAAAGAGGCAAGCAGCAGTGTGCTTTTCCGACTTGTAAAAAGACAGCTGACGTAAGATGAAGATGGGCTTTTATTTATTGTTTGAGTCTGAAGCAAACAAGCATACTTTGCTTAATTGCTGCGATTCTGTAGTGGAACAAACCGCTTCTTCATCTATGTATATTAATAAATAAAGTACCTATTATAATAGGGCCCGTATTAGTGCCTGTTGTCTTCTGCCAGATACATTTCAAGACTCTGCGTTGCTACTGAAATGTACTGATGACTAATGATGACTAATAGGTAATAAGCAAGACAAATAAAACTAAATAACTACTTGGTAAACTACTTAGCTACTAGTCTCTGCTTATCCCTTCGCGAAACAGGCGCGTGTATATGTATGTAAAGTAAGTATTTTATTTTCAAAACATATGTACGTACACGTTATTATACAAACTAGCGGTCGCCTAGTGCTCGAAATTCGACCAAAGTTTGCCTGTAAGATATTGCTGATATATGTATGTTATATATTGATACATGTAACCATAGTTACGCGCTTTCACTGCGTGTGTCAAATACATAGGTGTGTGCGTGTAGTGTTTTTTCATTAATTTAATGTATTTCTAATGCATATTTTATATAAATATTAGGATTCATCCCTCCTTCTCCATATAAACTTTAACTGTACCAAATTTCATACTCCTCCGTCCGCGCAATTTTCGTAAAAAGGGGTACAAAGATTTTGCTTCACGTATTAATATATAGATATTATAACAAACAGAAAAGTACATAATATATAATAAAATGAGGTTACCACTCAGGATTATTGCTCGTTTGCGGCTTACGTCTCAAACTAACCCTGATATTATTTGGTAACCCCAAGTGACGCTCGGACGTACATCAGCTACACATACACATGTATGTGTAAACCTTCTTAAAATTTTCTTCCAATAAAATCCATTAACCCTTTGCCTGACTGATGACTCGAACTTCCTACCTTACGATCGACCGCATTACCCTTACACCACAAGACCATTGAGGCATCCAATAGTTTTAATTATAACCGGTATAAATGAAAGCCGGGCAGTGAAATTGCACGGTTCAAATTAATAGCCTCGTCCAGTCATCGGTCCGGCTCACACACCGGCCATTGGCAATTTGCGGTTTATTTCACCGGCAGGTATTCCGATTAATCCAAAGGTTTAATACATAACACGTCATGGAACCTGCAAAGAAAGGACAGCGTCGCGTCGCGAGGCAACGTCTATGACTTCAATGCATTGACGCATAAGCTCACTTGAGTCTGCTGTGCATAAAGTCTCTCGTCTAATTCTCGAGTCGTGTAGAGTTATTGCGATTTTATTTGGTTAGTTTCAGTAGTAGCAAAGTAAGAAGCATTAGGCTCGTTCCCTATTGCGTGGAACCTTAAGCAGCTGAAGAAATGTGGATGTTGTCAGTAGTTATAAATGCAAGCGAGACTAGCCTAATATAGGCTTTTGTTATAGTAAATGAAGTGAAATTCATGTAACCTCTTCATTCATAGCAAAAAATTGAGGCACTCATAGCCAGTTGCACTCACTGGTCGAGGCGAGGTTAAACAACGTTAGGTGCGGTCAGTCTATAGATGGGTGACCGCTTAATGGTATTTCATCTGAGCGTCTCCGTGCTTCGGAGGGCACGTAAAAAGTCGGTCCCGGTTGTTGTCAAATTGACAGCAGTCGTTAAGCCATATCAGAGGCCTACGGGCAGCTTGAACAACTCTTGACAATAGGTTGGCCACTAACCACACGAAAAGAAGAAGATACCAAAAATGACGCATACATATGGCAACAATCAACACGTCTCAGGCATCAAATTTATGATCACAATAGTAAGTAAGCACAAAAATAAGCCACTGGACCAATATCTGTAAGTGTTTTAAGTGAATGTAAGAGGCATACGTTTCAATACGTGTAATGTCGTAACGAAATCTGAGCGTGCATTAGGAATGAAAATAGAAAACGTGCTCAGAAATACTAGGTGGTGTAACAAATAATCACACTTATTGAAATATTCTACAGATATTCTTGCGACGAACAACTGGCCTGACTTGGAATAACTCGGGTTTAGACCTTTACAGCCTAGGAGCTAGTCACTCAAAAAGCAAAAAGGTAAAGGTGGACCTTTTAAAAGCTTATTTGTCGACAGACGCTTATAAATGCGAAATTTGTTCAACAATATATTTGTTATGATTGCACTAAGATAATATGTAAAAAAAATACCGAGGCAAATATACGTGCCATAAAAAATTTTACTGTGCCTCTTACGTAAAAAAATTACGCCATAAAATATATACATCTTAATTCCTTCTTAAAAATCAAATAAAATTATCTCATATAATATACATAAATACATAATTAAAATACATCCACTACATTTTATTATAACTAACATGCAATCGTGAAAGAATTATTTAATTTTTTTGTATTATTATTTATCTAATTTTATTTCTGCAATTTCTTCTTTATAGTATATCAATTCTCTACTCTGTTGTTCCACATTTATTCTTCATTCGGAAATTTTATACCTGTAGAATATATTTTCAGATATAAGTTCATTCATTGCAATACTTATTTCATACACAATACAATTGTCCTAATAAAAATAATAGTTTAGTATCAACGAACAAAACTTTTTTGGCCGCGAGCTCTTGGTCTATTACGTCATATTCGCTCGCCCCGTCGCAATGCTACGGTCGAGCTCCGGCCGCGTAGCAGTGGCTACGAGCGCGTCGGTAGCGCTGGCTGAACGCTACGAGACACTACGTGTGCGTAGCGAGTCGACGACGTTAGTCAACTTGTTTGTTAGACGTTAGTGAAGTTGTTTGTAATTTCAGTGACATTTACAGTTTGTTTGTAAATTTTACTTAAGTATATTTTATGTGCGTGTGAGACGAATATATTTATTTACAAAGGATCTTATTTAAAGTCAAATATTTTTTATTGTGTGTCTTGGATTTTATTTATGCTGAAATAAAATAAAAATAATTTTTACTACATTTATGTGGGTCAAGTATATATTTTTTAAATAATGTAGTAAAGTGTAGCCGTGTTTTAAATAGGGTCAAAAAATAGTGTGGTATGTATTGATGATGTGAGGTGCTATGGGTGAGGGCCCAGCGCCGGGGGTGTTCTTCACGGGGGGTGACAACGGCAACGGGTACCGGCTTTCGGCTCAGGGCCTCAGGACGCTGCAGAGCTTCCTGAGGGAACATGGCGCTGACTGCGTCAGGCAGTTCATGCAGGTACCCACACATACTAAAAATGATCAGTGTAGATAAAGGAATTCTACAGACGTGTTGTTGGCAGGTTCTTATAGTTTTTTAACGTTGACTAGGTTTCTCAATGGCCAAGTTAATAGTATAATAATGAAATTAGCCCTGCTTATAAACTGTCCCTCTGCTAGGCATATACCTCTCCTTAGTATGGAAAGGGTTAGAATATAATCTTCGTCGCTGATCCAATAGCTTTTCTGTTATTATTATATTATTATAGGTTGCGGCAACCGCTGATAGTTAACTAATATGATAGAATGTAAAAAAATAACCATTCGTAAGCAGCGATAGCCTAGTGGAAAACCGTTGGACTGCCACGTAGAAGTCTCGAGTTGGATTCTCAAACACGTTACTCTGAATATTTGAAGTACCTAATGTGCGTATTAAATAATACATTATCGCTCACTTTGATGAAGAAAAACATCGTGACGAAACCAGCATGTCTGAGCGTCCTCCCAAACGCTGGCCCAGTTTGCCAACCCGTACTAGGCCAGCGTGGTGGACTGTGCCTAAACCTTCTCATAACATTATTAGACATCGCCCTTATTTTGAAGATAGTTCCCACACTAACTATTTCTATAGCAAATAACTTAAAATGTTTAATCGACAAACACAAAGAATACTATTATCAAACCCAAGCAATTCAGCTCTCTGATAGCGTCTAAGCAAACATTGAAACCACTCCTAACAAGAGCTCTTGTATCAAGAGCTCTTGTTATACATATGAGGAAATAATCTATATCCTGTTTCCTGTAAGTGATTCTAATAGGTTTGATTAAGGATCAGAGGTTCAAGTATCTTATTGAGTACATATATACATGACAATAAATATTTGAGAAAGATGGACGTGGAATGAGCGAATCTAATATCCTGCTCTTGTGACTTTATATTAAATGTTTTTTAATATTCCAAGACAGAGAATCAGTGGAAATCTTATCTATTGTACTGAAAAAGCAGGGATTAATATGTTTCAGATTAAGGAACATGCGAATAGTACATCTGGTGTTGCAAGTCAGACGGGTTATAGGTATGAAGACTTTCACACCGGAGTTTGGAGTGTTGTCTATGCCCACGCGAGTAAAGAATTGTGTAATCAGCAAATAGTTGTTTGTGGTTTAGATATTATTTGTGTTCGTTGTTTCAATATTTGTAATGTTCCTCGCAACACGGCTTACACCAAATGTGTTGTCTTTAACTTGACCTGCGATTGAGGAGTCGTTCAAATCTCGACCTTTACACTACCGACAAGAACCCAGTTAGAGCTCTATCGACGTGAACGCAGTAATAACACAAGCATTTTAGCTTACCTGGAAAGATTAACAAGAATTCATGCCCTTAAGAAAAAGTTATGTTTTCATGGCGTGTAACACGTCTCTGTATACCCCCTTATAAAACTACAGCCGTGATAGTGTATACCAGATTTAATTATACCTAATCTATCTATATATATAAAGGAAGATGTCCTGACTGACTGACTTAGAGACAACGCACAGCCTACACCGCTGGTCGTAGGAACTTGAAATTTGGAGAGCATGTGTGTTTTAATTTGTAGGGGTGTACTAAAAAATAATTTTTTGAAATTCATCCTCTAAGGGGGTGAAGTTTATATGGATTTTGCTCATTTCTGGACTTATAAGTATAAAAATAGGTATACAAGTTATTATATATATTTATATTAGTTAGATATATAAAGGAAGATGTCCTGATTGACTGACTTAGAGACAACGCACAGCCTAAACCGCTGGTCGTAGGAACTTGAAATTTGGAGAGCATGTGTGTTTTAATTTGTAGGGATGTACTAAGAAAGGATTTTTTGAAATTCCACCCCTAAGGGGGTGAAGTTTATATGGAATTTGCTCATTTCTGGACTTATAAGTATAAAAATAGGTATACAAGTTATTGATTATAATTGAAAATGACCTGTGTAGGTAAAATGGACAAAACTCCCCCTAAAAAGGTAAAATGGGAGGGTAAAGTTTGTATGGAAATTTTCTCATTTCTGGACTTAGCAGTATGAAAATTGGTATATAAGTTTCCGATTACAATTGAAAAATATCTGTGTAGGTGAAATGGATAAAACTCTCCCTTAAAGGGGCTAAAGGGGGGATAAAGTTAGTATGAAAATTTTCTCACTTCTGGACAAGTACGACCCGAATTGATTGTCAAATTCTAAAATAACACGAGCGAAGCCGCGAGCAAAAGCTAGTAAGATATAAACGGCATATGCTTACGCATACTAATGAAAGTTTTTAAGGTCATACCCCTTATTGCTAGGCCTAATTGAATGTTCTCTCAACGCTTTTGTTTCTATAATGAGAAATCCTAATGAACCAAGGCTGGAGTCTAATTTTAGGTAAATATTATTACGTAGATTTGAATATTTTTACACAAATGCCATCTGGTGATATCATTTTTTTTAAAGACATTGCCCACGCTCTATTTAGATCTATATGTGCTGGGCTTAAGGTCACTATTATACGGTAGAGCTGATCAGAATGCGTATCAAGAAGTTTGGCTCCCCATTCATAGCTCTTTGCCGAATTATTAAAACTTGGAATTTTTGCCGAAATGATTGTTTCCTTCTTCTTTCGATCTTGGGTCTTCCAAGCGGGGCGTGAAAAAGCATCTTCTTAAGCCGCCAAGTAGAGATCTCGGCGCCACTTGATTAGGACATGGTGTGGAGGGCTTTCCTCGAGGACTACACTTACACTTGTTTACTATCAAGCTGAGTGTAGTCCTTTTGACAGGTATTCATGTGTCGCAAAAAAATCACTCAAACGACAAACACAAAATACACCAAAACTTGGAACAACTATATGTGGATCACCCGGATTTTTGTCTCTTGTGGGAATCGAACCCATAACACCCGTCGTAGCGGCAGCGGTGAGGCGGCCACAAAACCACCACACTATCCGTGCAAAGCATTTGTTGGTGATTCAAAATAACGAATGTGTAAGGCATCTTGTGTCGCCAAAATTAAATTGGAAGTCCAATATTGAAATATCTTTACTAATATTTTAAAGAGGATAGATTTTTTTGTTTGTTTTTAAGAATTTATCTCAAAACTACTAAACCGATTTAAAAAAATCTTTCATCATTAAATTATATATTATCACTGAGAACAATGGCTATATTTTATTTAAAAAATAGTACTGTTACTAACATAACCTACCTTTTGCGCGAGCGGAGCCACGGTCCAAAGCTAGTTTATGATAAAATGCGACTACTATGCATGAAGTCTCAAAATTGATTCCCGTGTTGGGCAATAGGTTATTAGCTTTTCGGTCATGAAGGTCTCTTTAGCAGAACGGAATCCTTACTGGTTCCTGACAGACATCAATAGGCTCGACCATTTTACCTAGAATTTAGGCGAAGACTGTGTAAAGCCGGGAATACATCTTGGCCCAATGTTGCCGAGTCACCGTGAGCCTGTCTTGGTGGTGTTCGTCGCCGCCTGCTAAAATAGGCAGGTTACTGGGGTGGGCCCATGTGGGTCCGTTGGTCAGTCCGGGTCGTTAGAGCCGGTGGGTAGCACAGCTAGCGAGGTCCAGCCCGCGAAGGTGAGTCCCCGCGGGCGACCAACTTGCCAGCAGCGCTCAGGTCGTGTCCGATGGGTCCCTCCTGCGCTTGGCGAGGTCGAGTTCCTCGGGAAGGGTTTCCCGGGGAGCGGCTGTTAGTCAGCATCAGGGAGGGGCATCACGTAGGTCACCAGTGAGGGTTGCCACGGAGACAAGGTCTCGCGGCAGGGCCATCCTGTTCAGCGGTCGCCGATGGTAGGGCGCAATCTCCCGCAGATGTTGCCAAGTGACAGCAAGTCCCAACTTCAAGTTGTATTTGCTTTAGCTTGCCAATGCTTGGTATCACTTGCCTAGCTGGCCGAGTGAAGGAAAGCGCCAACGTGTATAGAGCTTATAACAAATTGTTGCCTGTGAATATGGACGTGAGAATATCACAGAATCAAAATAATAGGTACATTTCGATATGTATCATCATCTAAACAGTAGTCCTATTACTGTGTATGTTGCCATTTAAATATATAATGCTTTATAATTCGCCCGCAACTGTATCCGCATGGACTAGAGTCAGTTAAGTCTAGTCCATTTAATTTACATAAATCACACTATTTTACATATCGGTTTTACTCCACGGAATTTGATGATTTGGCTTAGATTTTAAATTAAACTCGTAGTCGCCCAGTGGTCGAAATTTGACCATAATTATTAATACTGAAAATATATGTTTTAAACAGTTTTTAACAGTATTAATTGTATACAAAACATATGAATATATGGCGTAGTATTTTAAGTGGCCAGGCCACTGCCGAGACAAAGAAAGTGTGATCCACAAATAGTTGTTCAAAGTGTGAGTGTGCTTTATGTCCGTTGTTTCTATGGGTGTAAAGTCCCCCGCGGTACAACACTTATCGCGAAAAGTACAATGTGCTGTTAAATTTTAAAAAACCTGCCTTGTCTGTTTTTTAATGTCATAAGATTGCGGTCACACGTCGACCGTGTAATTCCAAGTTTGGTTCCCTAATGTAGATGCGATACACCAGTGCAACTTAACCTAACCCTTCGTATATAAACTGGCGTGATACTATCTTAACAGCTTCTATTTACAATACTGCTTATCCCTTCTTCCTACACATACGCAGTCACGGGCATGAACTAGTGAAAAGGTCTGACATATAAAAATAAAATTATATTTTATTACCGACAGACCGCGCGTTGTCGACGCTTATGTATTCGTATTAATAGTACGTCGTATAATTTAAGTGCTTACCGTTACGCGATGGGTCTCGATATTTGGTGAAATAAACTCGTACTTCATATATTTTTTGCCTTATATGATATGCGAATAAGCTGCGAAATTACAAAAAAAAGATGCGATAGCCTAGTGGAGTTACACTACCATGCAAGGTTTCTAGTTCCATCCCAAGCATGCATGTGCATGTGATATTTCATCGTTATGTTCGTATTAAATCGATTCCTAACAATCTCTCGTTTAAGCAATAAAGAATAGTTGTTGAGGAAACATAATACATATATGTTTAAAATTTCTCTATACGTATTATTGTCGGAGATGTGTGAAATCTGCCGACCCGCAGTGGGCCAGCAAACTCTTGGTGAACTACGAGCAAACCCATTTAGTACTGAGAAGCAAACCGTACCCAGCTGAGAAATAGTTTATAAACGGAGCTAATTTTGTATTATGTAGTTTTATTAGATTTTATTTTTCTAAAAAGGACATCTAATGATTCGTGTAACAAATTATATTTTCTTAGTATTTTTATTGAATCTTCCAGCTAAGCTAGAATGCTTGTGCCAGAAGAGGAATCACGTAATTTTTTATATGGGTGGGGTTTAAACAAACGACGTCTCTATCGCTAGTTCTTTTAGACATTGGGCTAAAGCAGCTGCTATTCTTAGACCTAGCTCTTCGTAGCAATACGTGGCAGCAGCAATAGATTCAGTTTCAGTTATTTATTTCATAAACAAAAATAAATTTGTGTAGAAATATAATAACTTAATATAACTATCGTGATTACACTTTACCAAAAAACAAGGAAACATAGATGTCAATGCTCATTAATTATAAATAATATACTACAGGATAGGATAGGGTCGTAGCAAATGGAAATCCGTAGTCTCTGCCTACCCCTCTGGGAAACAGGCGTGAATCTATGTATGTATGTATGTACTACAGCGAGACATAAATACATAAATGTCAAATTTTCTTAATTTCAAAATAAACATTATTAAGTATTCTATTAAAAATATTATCATTGATATATTAAATCATAACAATACATTCTAAAATTAATCATACATACATAGATTCACGCCTGTTTCCTAGAGGGGTAGGCAGAGACTACGGATTTCCATCTGCTACGATCCCGACACACTTCTCTGGCTTCATTCACTTTCACTACATTCCTCGTACACGCTCGACGGTTTAAGGTGCTCTTAACCAGGCCTTTGTCCACTGAGCGTCTCATTCACCAATTATTTTCTTTTTTATCCTTACAATATATAGAAGTAGTTAAGTTCTGCCTACCCTTTCGAATCGATAGGAACTTTATCATAATATGTGTATATAACAAATGTCGGTATCGATCGTCGGTTTGTTTGCGAAGCGTGTGTGACATTACAGCTACCTGTGTACACAGTTTTGTACATCGATATTTTAATGGACCGGTCCGTTTAATGGCAGTGTGTTCCAAATTAATCAGTTTTAGTAAGTTTCCTACTAGGAAGCTGCCTAAGAAATCTCCGTGGTATAAATTAGTGTGGAGCTGTGACTGCAGGTTTATCTGAAGGGCTGCAAGTTGATCCTGTGGTGTAAATGATCGCGATTGTGAGGCCGCGGGTTTAAATCTAGGGTCAGGCAGAGTCGTTAGTTTTTTCTGTTAAGACATTGTCAGTAGCGATGCAGCCTCTATTAGGAACATTGGACGTAAATACAGCTTGTGAAATTTGGGTGTAATTTATTTGTGTCTAATACACAGTTTAAAAATGAAACCTGGTAGATGGTATAAGTTCTATGGTTGGTAGGATATATTTATATTACTATACTATACTAGCTGACCCGGCAAACGTTGTTCTGGCATATAAAATAAAAAGTTTATTTTTTATACTGCTAAGTTGGCAATAGGCCGTATGCTTACGGCCCATCTGATGGTAAGTGGTCACCTTAGCCCATGGACGCCTGCAACACCAGAGTCATCACTTGCGCGTTTATTTATTTATTTATTCGTTGGTACACCAACAGCATTACATGTTACATCTACATAATTATTGTTACAATAATGAATCGGTTCTGACATGCATGCCTATTACAGTTGCGTTGCCGACCCTTTAGGTATAAAAAGACTTCTTGAGAAGGAGTGGGAAAGGTGAGTGGGCCTCCGGCACTCTCACTCACCAAACGAAACACAACAGTAGGAATACTGCTATTTCACGTCGATATTCGGTGAGAGGGTAGTCCTTCTCCGGTCGAGCCGGCCCATTCATGCTGATATCAGCGAGGCCCTACTACTCTAAATGATAAATAATAGAAAAATTCTGGATAGGGACACTGTAATCATCTAGCGGTATGCAATATACTTTAAGACCTATTCTCATACCTACCAAATATACATTAAAAGGATTTCGGAGGAGTGCGACCACAAACACCGTGACACGAGTTTTTATATATACCTACCTATAGATTTTAGATACTAGCGAAAAGTAATAGTGTAATACACATTGCTTTACCCTTCGAACATATATGTATACGTAATGCTATGTTATACAAGCGATGGTAGATATTATGCTTTTCGTAAATGGTCACCCATCCAATTCTCGACCTCAATTGCATTGCTTAACCTCGTGCGATCGCTCTTGCGTCACGGTCATCCAAAAACTTATCTTTAATTATATTCACGCTTCGAACATTAACTATCCAGGACTTAAAATATGGCTTATTTAATAAGACATTAACATTTCAGGAAAGCTGTACTTAAGCCTTCAGAAGCGCTCCTCTATCTAGATCTGTTTAATATATACTTAGTGACTCACTTTTAAAGTTAGCTTGTGAGCATTGAAGAGCGGAGCGTATATTGGAGCGGTTTTATGAGCGTGTGTGATTGATAATGGCTTGCTGGTCTTTGGGTTTAAGATAAAGTTTATCTTAGGCCGGCCATACACGGGCAGCTTAAAGCAGCTAGTATCGACTGCTTCAAGCTGCGACTGCATAGTAAACTACAGTCTTCTATGTACACACATACACGAGACCACTCGAGCAGTTGTGACTGCTTCGAGCGGTTGGCAGCGCGCTGAAATTTCATCGTGCGGTCAAGCAGTCGTGACTGCAACAGCGGTCTGTGTATGTTGATCACTGGCTAACTGCTTGAGCCGTCCGTGTATGGCCGCCCTTAAGGTCGCATCCAGAGAAGAATGTGCTTTTGGGTTTTCCTATAGGAAAGCAGTACAATATCTGACACTGAATATGCTAGGTAATGGAATAGACTGCACGGATAGCAAAGAAGTTTAAGTGGTAATCTCGCCATTGACACTACGCCGGGTGTCGTGATTGTTAGACCATCAGTGAATTGAGCCTTGAGGTTTGTTACCTTATGTGCATGTGAGTTGGTGTTCCTATTTTGCCATGCCTAATGCTAGAGGCTAACTTTAAAAGGGGAATGCCCATCTTAGGCCACGAGTGGACAAGAGGCTAGAGAAAAATACTTTCCGGTTGATTTTGTTGTAAAAAACTATGTATTTACTTTCATTCAAATTGACGCCACTGCTGTTTGAAATTGTTAAAAAGAGTAAGTCTATTGGGCTAGATATGAGTCCTGCGCCTTTTCTAGATGATTTGTTAATAGTATATGACAATGAAGAGAATATAGACGTTTAAAATAACAAATGTGTTTTTTTTCATACCCTATTAAATATAACTGGATAAAAATATATTACAAACACTCCTCCTGTCATAATTAAATAATAGAGCATTGAGAAAAGAGATGTTTTTGAATTATCTCACAGCCAGACACATTTTCGTATAGAAAAATAAACTCAATACATTTTTTTATAGGTATTTCTAAAATAGTGCCGTCAATTTGAATATATTTTTAGATATGTAATCTATATATTAATACATGAAGCGAAAACTTTGGATCCCTTTTAACGAAAATTGGGCGGACGGAGGAGTATGAAATTTCGCACACTTATAGTTTATACAGAGAAGAAGTGACGAATGATAATATTTATATAAAATATGCATTAGAAATACATTAAATTAATGAAAAACCACTACACGCATATATCAGCAATATCTTACAGGCAAACTGTGGTCGAATTTCGAGCACTAGGCGACCGCTAGTACTGTTAAGATCTTAAAACACTCAATTTTTATAGTAATTTTTTATGTCCATCTTTGGCCTGAGACACTATGGAGAATAGGCATTCCCCTTTTCTACTCTGTATTATTTTAATTTTTATTGTCAACCATTATCTCTGTTCAATTCAGTAGTAGGAAAATAGTATAATGGTTCCAGCTCCGTACAAATGTAATTAGTAAAAATGCCGATTAAAAAGAATGACCGTGAGTTTCTGAACCGTTCTTCTCATTGGTTTTATGCCTTTGCTAAACTTAGCAACAAGTATCTAAACCTGGCATTCAGAAGTGTCACTTTATGACCTAAACGAATTAAGATATTTTGACTCACCAACTGCAAAGACTAAAACGTCCCGCTATCCGCTCTACACAAAGTCTTAGACTTACTAAGTCGTTCAGAGTTGGTCGTGGCTGCCGTCTTACATCGTTCGTCTTACACGCTTAGTTCTGAATTATTATTTAAGTAGGATTTTGCTGAGTGTCTCGCCGTGATCCTAGAGAACATTTCTTAGATTTTTGCTTATATTAAGTACTAACAGTTATCAACCAACCTCGTAAAAGTTTTTTCAAATAGCCTTTGCGCTGCCTAAAGACTTTTAAAATGAATCGTTTTGCCTCAGCTTTCAGATTTTCTCTGTGTCGAATTACTTTAGACGACTTTTTTCTTTCAACGGTTTTTTAGTTACGTACACACAGCAAAATAGATCGGTTTGCAGGGCACACCAACATAGATGTTGGTGTGCGTGAAATCAATGTGACTATTACTTCGCGTATTTGTTAGTGTTATGTCAATAGCCCGTTGTTAACGCACACACTTGCAATTTCTGCTCACTTTAATGTTGCAGGGAATATGAAGCATAAATGTTACCACTTTTCTAACCGGGCCCGTAGCATAGGTGTATAAGCATTCAGCTGGCAAACCGAATGATTCTGGGTCGAAACTCACAGCCGGCGTCAACTTTTTTTGTATTTAAAAATTTTTTTCTTTATTGTTTTGATTTTTATTTATGCAATTTCCTGATTATATTATTATATATATTTATATATAATATATTATATATAAATTAATTTTCATTTTTGTAATTTACCTGATTATATTATATGTATAAATTGATTATAGATATTCGAGAAAAATATATGGAAGTAAAAATTTGTAATAAGAAATCAACAATATTTATTGACAAGGTGTTTTTTTAAATTATAATTACATGTTATAAAGTTTTGTGCATGACAAATATTCTAAGTCTGACGAGAATTAACGTTCTATATTCAAGTGGGTAATTTATTTATTAGTGATATGAATAAACATGTTAAGTAAGTTAAATATTAAGACACAGGTATCCTAAATTATAATCTCACTAACAATAACATCTCTCACATAAAACAAATGTAATTACCCGTATTATTGTTATTAATAGCCGATTGGTGCGCCTTCGCTATCTATTACTTGTTGCAATCGTGTCCTCATGCTAGCAACCATGTTCCCACACAAATCAGTGCCACGAAACGATTCCCATGTCGAGGTAACGATATTATCTAAATTCGATTTAGACCTGACTTCAGATGAGTCCCAGTTTAGCACCATATGGCCCCATAGATTTTCAATGGGGTTCAAATCAGGACTTTTTGATGGCCATTCAATAACAGTAAAATTTCCTTGACGTTTAACCAACTTTGCACAAGTCGCGCGCGATGCACAGCGCAGTTATCATGCACGAAGTAAATGTGTTCTTGCGGGTATACAACGCGCACAGTTGGTAGCATCACGTTTTTTAAAACGTCCAAATAACCTTGACTGGTATTGCGACCCCCTACCTGCACTTATTCACCTGGACCCATTGATGACATCCATCCCCAATATCCCAAAGTAATGCGGCCACTAGACCTGCATGGAAGAATATTTTTTTTATTATAGCGCTCGCCATCTTTTCGCCACAATATTTTGCGACCGTTTGTCAGACTTAAAACATTTTTCATCACTAAATATAACACCAATCAAAATCTATATATTCCCTTGCGAAGCGTATCCGGTTTTGTCTGTGAATATCCGACAGCAAAATTTTCTTGGCTGGCCTACGACATTTCACACCAGCTGCACGCAGGTGGTTCCGTACAGTTTGTAATGTCACGTCATGTTTAGGCGCCGTGGAACGAGTAGTGAGGAAGGGCTCACTCATATGCCTAGCAACAATATCACGGTGGTGCGCATTGGTATCGGTGTATGCAAATCCAGCATTTGGTCCCGGTCGGTGAGGGTCAATGCTTCCCGAATCTGCATAACGATGGACCCACAATTGCACAGTTATAGTAATAATAAAATATTGTTACAAAAAAGAACAATAAATAACATTTGGATTACTTAAACATATTAAACTTCTAAACATAATAACATTTTATTACTCACCGATATCTCTAAACGCCTCGCAATTTCACTAATTGAAACGTTTTGCTCATGCAAAATAATTATCTCAGCTCTTAAAAGTGTAGTTAAGTGATTCATATTGATTCGCAAATATAAGCACTTCTAAAAACACGCAGGGTATAATGTCTAAAAACGTAACGAAAGTCCGATAGTCAATAGCATTATGACGATGAACTTAAACTACTAACATATATGATTTGTCATTTTTAGAGGGTAGACAATAAATATATTTCAAAGAAGACTTGTTAATAGTTAAGCAATGATTTGAACAAACAAATGTAAATATTTTATAAAACATACAAAACATTGAGCATTCGGCAGTCGGATTTGAACTTACGTCGCCGGCGACGCAAAACTTTATCTACTGCACGCTCGACTGATGCGCCACGGAGAGAATTATCATTTTAGCTAGAAATAAGCTTTATATTCCCTGCAACAAACCCGTCGAATGTCTGGCAAAAAAAAGTGAAAGGAAAGGCCTTGGCGCTTATGCACCGCATAGGTGCAAACGACACGCGAGGGATTTAAAGTGAGCAGAAATTGCAAGTGTGTGCGTTAACAACGGGCTATTGACATAACACTAACAAATACGCGAAGTAATAGTCACGTTGATTTCACGCACACCAACATCTATGTTGGTGTGCCCTGCAAACCGATCTATTTTGCTGTGTGTACGCCTTCTTCAGAAAAGTAACTATAGACTTAAATTAAACTATACGACAGTAGACAACAGTCGTACCTATAGTTTAATTCTCGTTTATATAATCTAAATTAACATAAAACATTTTTTACCAATAATACTTCTGATCGCAAACAAACTCACGGACTGGCTTGTGGTAAATGGACGCTGCAAATAATGCATTATGATTTTATTGTTGCCTGTCTAAAGTTTTTGTCTCATGGTAACCAGTCATGTAGTCCACAACCAAAACCCTTCAAACTACAGGGAAAGTAGTTGCGAGGTCTCTTTTTGGCGGCCTCAAAAGGTGCATTTTCACGCCCCATTCGAAGGACCCAGAATTAAAGGAAGAAGGAAATATGCATAAGGCTGACCCCACATTTGGCGTGCGCGTTCCTCGGGCGTGTGAGTAGCGAGGGCGCGGCGCGCGCGCCGCGAGCGCGCTGCGCGAGCGTCGCGTGTTGCTGGCGTTACTGTCCTGCGGCGTCTGCCGGGAGTGCACGCGGCGCGCACGCAGCGCTCTCGTCGCGTTCTTACCCCTTCACCCGCTATCCCCGCCGCCCGCTACTTAGCGAGGGCGCGGCGCGCGCGCCGCAAACGTGCTGCGCGAGCGTCGCGTGTTGCTGGCGTTACTGCCCTGCGGCGTCTGCCGAGAGTGCACGCGGCGCGCGCGCGGCACCAGCGTCGCTCACACGCCCGAGGAACGCGCACGCCTAATGTGGGGGACGCCTTAAACGCATGATCTCTAGGTTGCAAGTGCATTGCCAAAGACATTTATTTGTAACCCTCTTATATAAACGAACTAAAAGATATCGCCCGTATTACCAATAATAATGTGATTCAGCTATCGATTGATTTAATATTCATTTCATCAAATTGGTTGTCGAATATTCCGAATAAAATAAATATCGAATCGTATGACCTCAACAACTTGGCAACCGTTCGATTTGCAATCAGACTGTGGCGAAGCCTGGTAGCTATGACAACGAACGATAAAAAACTAGTATTTAATATACGGTAACAAACGCGATCTATATGTATTTTATAGCATTTAACTGGTAAACCGATCATCGTCACGTGCGACACGTTTTAAATTGTATTTCAGCAATGTTACATGTTGCTAACATACCCGTATCTATTATGTAACTAGCATTATACGTGACTGCAGCGGTTTTAAACTATCATAGCATTCCATTATATTTATATCTATACAAATATTATACAGAGGAAGAGGCGCTCATAGCCAGTTGCACTCACTGATCGGTAAACGATTAGCGAGGTTAAGCAACGTTGGGTGCGGTCAGTCTATAGATGGATGACCGCTTAGTGGTATTTCATCTGAGCGTCTCCGTGCTTCAGAGGGCACGTAAAAATTCGGTCCCGGTTGTTGTCAAATTGATAGCAGTCATTAAGCCATGTCAGAAGCCTACGGGTGGCTTGAACAACTCTTGATAACAGGTTGACCACTAACCACACGAAAAGAAAAAAAGAAGAAGAAGAATAAAGAGGAAAGATTTGATTTTTGTTTGTTTGTAAGGATTTAATTAAAAAACTACTCAATTGATTTTTAAAATTCTTTCACCATTAGAACGCTATATTATCGACGAGTAACATAGGCTGTATTTCATTTTTTAAAAGTACTGTTATTTGTTATATTATTATATATTATATCATATACTGTTGCCTATAACCTAACCTAACCTAGTTTTACGCGACTGAAGCCGCGGGCAAAAGCAAGTAAATACCTAAAGAAAAACTTCGGGAGACTGCAGAAACCTAAAATATATGAAAGAAAATATATTTTTTTTGGGAATTTTTAATTTTAATCCATAACGCTTCATATAATATTTTAGTCGTAGGTCTACGCGAATGTTACATTGAAATTAAAATACCTACTGTTTACGTAATTTATCTTTTACCGTACTTTAATTTTAATAAATTACTGGCATATTTTGACGGTGGTACGAAGGTGCCTTTAATGAAAATCGTAGCTTACATTGACAGATTAAATACTTTTTTGCATGGTTGGTCATGTGCGTTTGATATAGAGGTAGCTAGTTTTGTAAGCGTAGCTTAAGTAGTCACCTCGCCACTGTCGTAAGCAGAGTTCGAATCCCACACGATACAAAAACATTTATGACCCCCAAATGATTGTTCCAAATCTGGATGTTCTTTGTGTCTGATGTTTGATTATTTGTAAGTCCTCCGCGACAGGCTTTGTTTCTAGTAGCTGTTAAAAACTAAAAAATCGCAAACGATTCGCTGTCGTCCGATTAAGGGCTACTTTAACTAGCTCACCAGTTTTAAGACCACACGAAAAGCATTAATTGAAACATATTTTAAATACAAGCATATTACTCTCCAATTCAAAAACTACATACGACGAATTGAAAACCTTCTTCAACATCAAAGTTCTATTCAATTATAACGTTCGAGCATCCTCGGATAGCTGATACTTGGTTGTTAAGTTGCCCACAACCCCATGTTATCCTAGTATCCGCAACAACAAATTTGAGAACGCCCGGGTCCCATTAATCTCGACGCTTGATAGCTTCGAGTCATAATTAGTCTCAACGAACGACTAGATTTTGATAAATTGTTCAAATATTTCTCTCTCCACACGATATACCGTTAAGTCTGCAGATTTTCGTTCAGTTAGGTAATTACTGAACTTAGGGAAAGGGTTTGAGGTCGTGGTTTTAGGTTGTATTTAATACTAAAATATGAGTAATAAAATGACATGCTACTTCTATTTTGAAACATATAATATAATAATATCAGACCTGCATATAAACTCTCCTATCACGGGGCACGAACCATTTCTCAGGTTAGGCCATAGTCCACCGCGTTGGCCCAGTAGGGGTTGGCAGACGTCAGAAACCATCGAGAACATTATGGAGAACTTTCAGGCATGCAGCTTCCCTCGCGATATTTTTCCTGCACCGTTAATAATAAGTATATGATAATCAAATATTTAATACACACAGCACTTCGAAAAGTCATAGATGCGTTGCCTTGAATTATCTGCGAGGCAGAGCAGAAGTCTTCCACTAGGCTATCGCTGCTTTATTTTGAAAGATACTTGGTTCAGTAAATATCTCTGGTGTTTTTACTTACTAAACACTAACCCGAGCATAACTTGTAAACTTAGAAGATACTAGTATCTTCTAATATTCTTGAACAAACTTCATGTATTTCTAGCTATTTTCCGAATCTATTTTCCCCGTAAACACGTACAATACTAAGACAGCCAGATACGAAACAAGCCCGTTCTTAATCGACTTGAAAAGCTTCAAATATTTGCGAAAGTCAAACCATGGCCCGAATATATAAACGTTCTCGAGCATGAAACCACATATTACATACCCATAAATTTACAGATACTGAAATCCGAAATTCCTAATTCAGATTGTATTCTCTAAATTACGTACTAAGGTAATATAAATTAACACAGGTAATATAATTGAATCGTCCACGAGCATGACATTTGCAATTCACAGATCGGATTTTATTACCTCATAAACACGTACAAGACAGGTAGACATGCAGATAATGAAGCAGCCCGTTCTCAATGCAGGCGCATCGCAGATGCATCTCGATTCACTCGAGATGAGAAGCTGTGTGGATACCCTTATCTATCGGATTGACTTTGATCTATTGCTTGCATTCAACTGCCGTACGTTTATGGTCTTGGCACGGGAGTTGCTTGAGGATGTTTTAGATGTTTGTGTAGTGAATTTGGATGTGTGAGTTTCATGTATTGTATTCTGAGGGTCGTTTCATCGGTGTGGTAAAAGGTTATTATAAAACCTTACTTTTTTCAATTATGATAGCAATGATACAACTCTTGTAATAAGCGTTTATGTCTACAATTTAAGACTTTGTAAATGCAGTCCAGCAGTGGACGTCTTTTGGCTGACATGATGATGATGATGATGAAATGCATAATATATTGATTCGTGGCATAAGTTTAGTCTCATACTTACCGCCGATTGTGGAGACTCGGATTCGGTGTTTGGGGCTAGCAGCATCTTTTATGGAATTATAAGCAACAGCTTAGTGTCCGGCAAGAGTGCGGCAATGATGCTCGGCTCTCCCTTTCATATGGTATTTAAACATAATTATGACGAAATTTGGGATAACTTGGCGGATATATAGGTCAAAATCTATAAAGGAAATTCGCTTCATGAAATTCTTAAATGAATTCCTCATTTTATTTTGACTTATTTTATTTTGTCTATCAATGGTAAAGCCGTTGTGGCCTTCTGGGAATATTTTATTAACCAGAAAGCAATTCATAGAATTTGCTATTTTACACAATTTATTTTGTCATTGAATTAGACTCAACACAGTTATCCATGGCTAGTACAGCTGGCTTTTAAATTGGAATCCAATATTGTATCGAAGCAATCTTGAGTGGACCAAGTGCTGAAACCACTTTCATTTTATTTGATTTAGATTTTGGTGGAACTTTTTGAAGTGAAAACTTCTTTAGGCGCGTTGAGCACTTCCTGGGTGAACAAAAATTATAGAACTCGCGTCATCGTCACGCTTCCACGCTTTCCATTTTTGAATTATATTTGAATACTAGCGGTCGGCTAGTGTTCGAAATTCGACCGATAATATTGCTGATATATGTCATTATATATTGATATATGTAACCATAGTTACGCGCTCGACTGCGTGTGTCAAATGGACGCTTTCCATTTTTTAATTATTTTTGGTTTATAATGTGGTTTATAAAGAAGTGTTTATGATCAAGGATTAAAGTTTTCACTTCTATCGGCAGTCCCCAAAAACTGCCCCAATTTTTTTAATTTGTTTTCAGTTTATAGTCACAAAACAATATAGGATACAACGCGTTAGGACATACGTATCTACACTTAAACGTATGTCTACATATATGTATGTATGTGCTTACGATATACTTGTATCGAAATATCATTAAAGGGAACAAGGTGGTTTTGTCTTCATTTATTGTGCAAACATCATATACAATTTGCCTTGTACTGATACCCGGGTATGATACTGCCTGAAAGCCCTAGTCTGCATGTAATACTAGCTAACCCTCGCGGTTTTATTATAAACAAAAAGACGTCCATACATACTAAAATATAAAGCCTTTCTCTTTATACTATTAGTATAGATGTAGGTACATTAGTTACGATTACGTATTCAGGTGTCTTAGGTTTTTTATTAACTCGAAGACCTGCCTACCTTTTCGTTATTAATATTTCTTTATTCGTACGCTGAACGTTTGCTGCTGTCATTGAAGACAAGGCGACTTAATGATATTTCAGAAGCTCCTAATGCCACGGAGAAGTAAATACTGTGAAAGCATGGAAGGTAGTTTAAATTGACTGTATTTTTGTATAGTCTGTAACTAATCTCATAGGCTCTGCCCTTTGCCTGAACCTAGCAACTAACCTAAATGTAGCTTCAGTAACTTAGTAAACTCACTAACCTATATACTTTGACGTTCATAAGTGTTACTTTGTGACCTAAATGAATAAATGATTTTTGACTTTGACTTTGACTTTGACAAACTAGTGCCAGAGCTATTCAAGCCACCTAAGTATTCTTGACTTGAATTTGGACCTTCGTACTTTAACATGTTGACAGTATATTTTAAGGATACTGATTCTTTACAGACATTCACCCAATCGTATTTTCCTAATCTCTTAAAAAGATTGGAAACTAAGTGATGTTTCCCAGACTGAATTTCGGTAATAGCAAAAAATTTAATAAGTTATTTTTGGTGCAATCCAAGGATCGAACTTGAGGCTTTATACACGACAGTCGCATTCACTATTAAATTCAACTAAGACTAATAAAAACCATCAGTCCTAATTCGATCGTAATGTATGAAATTGGTAAAATTTATCCCAAATTTCAAACGCCTCCGTGCTCTTGATGCTAAATCATTATATTTGTATCTCTTGACGTAATATAACGAAACGAACAGAGTATTTTTGTTTTGCATTAAGCATTTCTCTGTCTTTCCCATTACCAGCTCGTAATCTAGCCTGTTGTGTGCCTGTAATATTGAGTTAGTGCTGTTGCTCGAGTTGGCTCGAGTCGGCGCGACACGTGAAAGTTCACGACTTGTCAAACTCATACGTTGTGTCGCTGTGAGTTTTGTTGCCAGCTTTTAGTCTTGTGATAGTATTGCGATTGCTTCATTTGATATATTAAATATACTAGATTTTGACCGCGGCTTCCCTTACGTACATGTACTTTTTCCCTGGATAAAGGGTACCGTAGGTCCTTGTTTGTTACCCTGACAACGTGTATGCGAAATTTCATGACAATCATCATGAAATTTTGCATACACGTTGTAGTCGAGTAGTTAAGGCGTGAAAGCGTAACAAACAAACGAATATCCTTTTTCATAGTTTCGGATTAGTCAAACACACGTTTTTGTACCGGATCGAATGCACTATACTTGATAGGGTTTAGTGACGCGGCAGTGGAGGAGTGCACTAAGACCACTGCGCCGTCAGTCATTCAAATTTATTAAGAACTAGCTGTTACCTGCGACTTCGTCCGCGTAGATTTTAACTAAAAAGTGTTTGTCTCCACGGCACCCTATTTTTTTCTAAAATCAAAGTAGCCTAAGTTACTCCTTATAACATCAGCTATCTGCCAGTGAAAGTCCCGTCAAAATCGGTTTAGCCGTTTCGGAGATTAGCCGGAACAAACAGACAGACAGACAGACAGTTTTTGTTTTTAAATATATGGTCGTATAGGAACCTTATATACTTTCATATGCATTAGATAAAAAGCTGGTATTTTGACATTACAAACAGACACTTCAATTTTATTTATTTGTATAGATGTCATGAAAGTAAAAATTTATTTTTATTTTGTTTTACTAACTCACGAGATGGGTTACAATTTCAAAAAATTCCCGCACTACACACATTTAAACAACAGACCTATAGAACACTCAGTCTCGAAACATCCATTTGCGGATGGCGCAAAATTTTGTCCCGTGTGGGATTCGAACCTACAATTCTCAGCGTAATGTATGGCAGTAAAAATAATAATCATTTCTTAAAAAATAAACGTTTTGCTCAAAAGAAATGAATGTAATGTACAGAACCTTTGATCCACGAATCCAGTCCGCTCTTGTCCTTTCTATATCAGTAGCGGCTGGCGCTAAGTGCTTCAACATTGAATGGTCCTTAACAAGTGGGTAGCTTTTAGTCCTCGCCGTAACGTACCTGTGGCCATATCGCCATCGCTTACATCACATACATTCAAGCCTCTGTATAACCCCACCCACATTTCACTTGTTATGTGTTTAGGTGCACTGACGGAGTGGTTTAAATGGTCGCCTCGCCACTGACACTGTGCCAAATGTTGAGTGTTCGAATCCCACACGGGACAAAAAATTGTGTGATTCACAAATGGTTGTTCCAAGTGTGTATGTTGAATGTTCTTTGTGTCCTTTGTTTGAATGTTTGTGCAGTCCCCCGCGAAACAGGAATTATACCTAGAGCGGCAGCTGTATTTTATTTAAAAAAAAAAATACAGGCGAATTGAGTACCTCCTTTTTTTGAAGTCGGTTAAAAATGAAAAAAAATAAAGATCTTACGTAATAAAGGACGCGGCCTAATGTCGTCTGTCAAACCATGTATTGCCATTGGAAATTTCCTAATAGAAATCTCAAAGACACTATGCGACTCAAGGACCGAACTCAGGATCTTTACGCTGGAACGTCATCATAAGCGTAAAATGTTGTCATTCTAGTCTGTAAAATGGTTTTAATATATTAGTAGGTACTAATACTTAGATTCAAAACACAGAGGCAAAGGAGACCGACTACCTTGTAAGGGACCCAGGCCTGGGCGTGAACAATTTTATATTGTAATAACAATTTTAATTTTGAGTAGCCTAAACTAAGTAGAAAACATTATTCTTTGAAGTTTAGTATCAAGTTCGTTAAATAATAAAATAAAACACATTGTTTAAAATAAATATTATTTTCATGTGTCACCATCACCTTCATAAGTTATTAAAATATTTTCCAAAAACTGGGCTGGTGGAGTGACATTTTCATATCTTGCCCAACTTAGGTACCATATTACAGACATTATGTGCGCACAGCAACCAACAGTCCTTCGGCCGACTATGCAGTTGCAGTAATACTGCCTTATTGCTTCCAGGCTGTGTGCTTTATTTTGATATAATATATAAATAAAATAAATCAATTTCATACTACTGGATGGTAACCAATATTTTTTATATATTAAAACAAAACTTTTAATATTTTACTTTGTTTATAAAACGATTGTCCACGTGCAAGCCGAATATGGACGGTCTCTTTTCAATCCTTGACGTAGGATCTAGCTCGGGTAGAGTGACGGCTCGGTTAGTCAAGGTCACAGGTGCAAGTCTACTTCATGGATTGTCTTTTGCGTTTACTGCTACATTCTAACTTAGCATGCAAAATGCTTATATCGTAATAGGTATACTAAAGGTGTATTTTGTATATTGTGTACCTTGAACGATATCGTCATCACTTACATCACATATATTCGCGCCTCTGTGTTACCGAAGGGGTATCCACATATCACTAGTTATGTGTTTCGATCCCACGTAATAGAGGACGAAACTATTGCCGTCTGTCATAGCCTATTTTGTCATTGGAAACTTCGTAACAGAAATACGACAGACCCTTTATCTGACCCAGGAACCCAATTAATGATCGTCACATTCACTGCCATCATATGCGTAAAATGATGTCATTGGACCCACGAAAATTTGGCATAGTCGTCGGACAGCATGCGTTCCCTCAAGTCTCTCACATTTTTCCACTTTGTCTCGAGTCGGCATCTGGATCTCTGACCAGGGATGACAAACTGTAGAGATTAATATATAGGTAACTTATTATCTCGGTATTGCGTTTCTGTGATAGTTTAAGTATATTATCGTTAGATTTCTAAGTAATGTAGGTTAGAGTTCGGCGTATCATGCATAATTTTGACGCAGGTTCCAGCTAGTATTTTATAATAATGTTACCGATAGCTATTCCGAAGATACTTCAGCACCGTCCTTAAACTAAACTGCATCGGTTTACCTGGATATTCATCGTCAGACGATTAATACTGACCACTGACTAGCCTTCAAACCAGATTAGCGTACCAGTGAATGTCCAGATTTAGGTCAACGTTATGTCTGAAGCGAGTGTGCGCATGCTTTTTGGTTTCATTTTGAAATTGGAAATATGGAATGCAAAATGGGAACTTCGTTCGAGGAACGTGACCGCCGGCACCGCAATAAGATTAAAACAACTGTAATATAGACTGCGCCTTCTCTTTCTAATAAAGATAAAATTAAATAGATAGAAGATAGTATCTTCTTTATATATATATAATTCTACAGTACGTGTGTATGTCACTGAACTCCTCCTAAACAGCTAGACCGATTTTGATGGAATTTTTTGTGTGTGTTCAGTTCAAGTAGATTCGAGAATGGTTTAGATTTGTTTTTTTTTTGGTGTGTACAGTACAGCGTCTGTCGGGACAGCTAGTAAATAGATAGAAGATAGTATCTTTATATATATAATTCTACTGTACGTGTGTATGTCACAGAACTCCTAAACGGCTGGACCGATTTTGATGAAACTTTTTGTGTGTGTTCAAGTGGATTCGAGAATGGTTTAGATATGTCTTTTTTCTGTTGTGTACAGGACAACGTCTGTCGGGACAGCTACTAGTAATATATAAATTTATAGTTTTGATTTAGTTAATGTGGTTGTCGTGTCTGACTGCATAGATGGCGCAGTGAGTTCGGTGGCCGCGTCGCCATTTGCAATTACTATTTTTGCATTGCATGTTATTTCAAGAAACTTCTTTGACTCCGTTGTTGCCTTCGCCATGGTACACAATTTATTTGTAGGGCAATAATTGTTTGTTTAAAGAGAGAAAATAAAGATAACGTGACGATATTATCATATTTATACCTAGTAATGATTTAATTATTACAATAAATTAAGCATTCTTACACTAATGTAATTAATTTCTGCATACATATAACTCTGATGTCTCTCCACTCGGCCAACGCTGGTATTTTTACTTAACATTTAGACGAGAAAAATGGAACATCATCGGCCACTTTGTAATATCATAATCATTTCCAAAAAAACAACTTTAAAGAACCAAACGGTAAAATATATTAATTTAATTATTTTTATTGTTACAGGTACATATAGCACTTCATTCTTCAACAAAGGTGCTAGAAAATAATAGGTTGTTGACATAAATAAAAATGTCACTAAATATGCTTTCTTTGGTTAAGCTCGTTTAGAGTTAGACAGAGGTTTCGGTTTTTCCGTTTGGTAATGTGCTAACAGATAGGCAAAGTAGTCGATAGTTGGCAGGCGCTCATAGCCAGTTGCACTCGCTGATCGGTAAACGATTAGCGAGGTTAAGCAACGTTGCGTGCGACCAGTCTATAGATGGGTGACCGCTTAGTGGTATTTCATTTGAGCATCTCCGTGCTTCGGAGGGCACGTGAAAAGTCTGTCCCGGTTGTTGTCAAATTGACAGGAGTCGTTAAGCCATGTCAGAGGCCTACGGGCGGCTTGAACAACTCTTGACAACAGGTTGGCCACTAATCACACGAAGAAGAAAAGAAAGAAGAAGAAGTTGGCAGTTGTACCGTTTATAGCTACAGTAAGTAATACTAATTAACCTCTATAGGTCTCTAACAAACTTATTACGGCCGCAAAATTTGTTCTATACATCTGTATAGCCCTTCGGTCATACTCAGGCGCAAAGTTATCTTTTTATTAAAGCAAACCCGTATTTCCTGGTTATAGAACATGATAACAGATTTTCTAAGTAATTGCCCGAACACAAGGCTGCACGTATACGCAATATAAACAGTATTGCCGACACAAGATTCACTAATACCTAATATATATTTTTTATTATAAGCGTATGTACGTTAAGGAGTATTGCTTTAATGAAACATCCAAAAACATCCGCGAGGCTTTATCAAGAAACTCCTAAAAGGTTTCTTATTATCTGTCTATACGAAAATATCATTGTGATGTTCGGGTATTTTTGGATTTCCGGCTTTCCAATTGGATTTTCTGTTGTAGGTATTGGACTTTATTACAAATTCAATGTCGAAATTATTTTTAATGATAAGCTTGTCGAAAGATTAAATGTAGAAATTAACTGTGACTTTTGAAATTCAATGGTATATGTATAACGAAGAAAAATGTATCAATTTTAGATATTTACGTTTACCAATCTTTAGCTTCGCTACCAAATGTCAAATAAAACTCTTAATGTTGAACTGATATAAAACATCAGCTGTTTTTTTTTCTGTACTTTCTCACACAGTCAACATACTTATACAGAATGTATTAAAGTCGAAATATAATTAAAAACAATATCTAAATAATTTTCATAGCAAATTGCGTGAGCCATTCATTACCTATGTATGAGATTTGATTTTCATATATTTCTGAGAAATATATGGAAAGTCGATAGTTTCACCTTTAACCCTCAAATACTATTTTGAATACACATTAGGTACTTTTGACGTTTCTTTTGTAATTGTCTTTAAAACCTGTAGGTACTTACCATTTTTTAGGTCTGGCAAATTATTAAGAACTTTAAATGTTTTGAGTTGACTATCACTTTATTTACCAATATTTTTACAGTGCCACCCTCAAACTATTCTGACCTTTCATTAAGTTAAGAATATAATTAAGCGTATTCCTAGAATCTCTTAAGTTTGAGATATATGATATCTCGTACAGTAAATAATGGGCTATTTATTAAAAATTTGGAGTTCTACGTCAAATATTTTCGCCCCGGGTTGGAGCGGCCAGATATATTTGTAGATAAATATTGTCGAGCATTACAGCAATTAGCTAGTTAATATAATAATACTGATGCTGATACTTATTTTATAACAACAATATGCCAGTCACAAAAAAATTGTTACGAAATTCTAATTCATGATTTATCGAAACCAATAACTTATTATTTGTACATTAGTTATAGAAATTGGTACACACGCCATCTATCGTAGAATTTCAAAAACAATATAATCAGCATGATACATTTTTATTGTGTTAACTATGTTCTTTTTTTAACGATTACTAGCAAAGTAGGTACTAGTATTCAAACCCACCCGTATTCAAATCCAAACCCACCAGCTAAGCTAAAGCTTTTTGTTAGGATTGGGTTAAAGTCAGTAGTCCAATGGGCGGGATTCGAAACCGCGACCTCTCGATCGCCAATCCAATGCCGAACTCAATGTGCTATCGCCGCTTGTACAGACTTATTTATACACATAACGTGGTAAACATACCATACCAACTACCAACATACGTGGTATACATACCGCATGATAGGAAATGGTCACCGTAGCTTATGACGGTGGTAACTCCAAGACTTACTTGAGCGACGTTAAACCCAAGAAAAGCATCCTTGAAATTCCAAGTCATCCATATTCTTTGAAGTGTAACGCATTGTTTAATCTCATACATTAGAGTGCGAAGCTTTAACTTCAAACCTGTCTCACTGGCTCTGCTTATCCCATTAGCGTGAAGTGCGTAAGCGATACACCCCCGGAGGTGTCGTCATCCCTCCCATTATAGAGGCAGACTTATTGAAGTGCAGGCAAAACTACTCTGCTCTAGTATTTAATTGCACTGACAATTTGTCTCTGTCACTATATCCTAGTTTAAACACGTACTAGCTATAGTTCTTTTAATTTGTATGCTGCTGGAATTTTTATCGTAGGTATGTCGGTTGTAAATACTGTGTATGAAGACTCGAGTCCGATTCCCGGCTCGGTTAAGGGATATTGTTATTGAGAAATTTTCAGAAGCATCCCGGTATATGGATCTGCACCCATTAGACAGCTATAGACTAGCCTCTTATACCTGGGACCTAACACATAGCTAGCAAAATGTGGTGTGTAGTAGGTACACCTCTGTCTAACTGTACCGGTGTGTAATACTGTGGATATATATTGAGTACTAGATTTTGCTCGCGACTTCGCTCGCTTTAATCTAGAAGTTGTTAATTCCTATCACTCAGAGAACAGTACTCGTTTTCTGAATGAAAAGTACCATAACATGTTCCATTCTGTAGCCTTGTCTGTATATAATCAACAATAATCGGTCAAGTAGGTAAGGCGTGAGAGCGTAACAAACAAATAAACAAACTCACATTCTCATTTATAATTTTGTTAAGGTACATACAAAGCCTATACATAAATGATAAACCCGGTATATTAAGCGTTCGAGCGGTAAAAGTAACTGCATACGACTATGCAGGTATACAAAATAGTTTTTCAAACAAAATTTTAAATTCCTTTGTATTCTTAATTTAGACACAATGCTTGTGTCCTGTTTCCAGCCAATTGATATATAATATAATTTAAACAGCAGATCCTTCTTTCGTTAAGTTATAAATAACGAACTAAATTATCTTCTTTAGTGATTAAGTAGTGCATAAACTTGTGCTCGACACAGGAAGCTTGGTCCCGACTATAATGTATTCCGGTCACCGATCTTAATAATGAACCTCCGCGGACTTAAATCTGTTGCGAACATATTTCATACAATATTCGGTTAGGAAATAATTAAATCTTTCAATCTTCTTTAAAATATAGATTTCAATTTACTAAGATATCTGCCGAATCGGATATAATTCTTTCATCGCAGATTATTTTATAATCGTTTTCAGACTTGCGTGACTTGAATACGTAATACAATATTTGTAAAGTATTAGTAAATTATAGGAAGGTATATATTATGTATACCAACCTATTTATTTCCGGACGTTTTCTCGGATATAATTCTTTCATCGCAGATTATTTCATAAACGTTTTGTAATTTGCTTACGTAATCCTAACTAATATTATAAATGAGATTATAAATGTCGACCGTTCGTCATAAAATTTCGTATACACATTGTCAGGGGTACAGAAAAGGACATACGATATCTTTCATCCAGAAAAAGAGTACTGTTCCCGAGGGATTCTTATTTATTGACAGACGTTTTCTCAAGATCATAACACCTTTAAATTGCCACTGTGATTTAGACTCGTTGTCCAATATTGTATTATAATATACTCATAGAATGCAAACACGCGCGCGTTTTAGTTATTGCATTTATCGAATACTAATCTAATTAAACCTGTCTATTGCTAGAATGCAAGACATTATAAAAACCAGTTGTGTCTGATCACCGGTGGTTAGTTGCAGCTGGCAAAAAGCTAATGTTGTTTTATGAGGGAATCTCTTCGGCGTAACTTACGCTTACGTCCATGTTGGCGTTCAATCAACCAAACAAGTTTTGTTTTCGCACTCTCCTTTAGACAGTACCGCACATTATGAAATTCTCTGGCAGATCTTAGACTTATAAAAAAGTAATTTCCCTTCAGGTTTCAATAGAATCTAGTTTAGCTAACTTTATTAGACGTAAAGGAATCTAGGTCTTACGCCGAACGAAAGCAAGTCTCCTGAGAAAAGTCTGTTATCGAAATAAATCTTGATGTTGTCTCCGGAGAACGGAGTATGGCGCAGTAATTTAGGTTTTTCAAGAGATTGTATAAAGTATATCGCAAAGAGATACTACGTCGAAAGGCTTTTTAGTAGATGATATCCACAGCTTTGCTAAGACTATGTCTTTCATCAGGGATCGATTTACCTCTATACGACATTAACTCCGTACCACAGCCAAAAACCTTGTGTTTCGTTCCTCTGGTCAATTGTGAACTTTCAGCGGGGTAACACTGCGATCCTTGCTTCATGTGCTGAGACCTAGGTGCTACATTTTAAGGAGACGATATGTGCGAGTGATGCCTGGTACAACCATTCATCCGGCACTAGATTATCATTATGCGAGATTGTTTGTCTCCTCTTTTTTTTTAATAAAGTTTGGGCGGCTTAGCCATATTACTTAGTTTCATTTGCACTCAAACGAGTCATTGCAGTAAGCGTATGGCTCAATCTATGCATTTATAATAATATAATAGTTTCTCTATTTTCCTCACACTAAGGAGTACTTACATTTAAACTTGTTTGCTAACGACTTTTAGGAGCGTTTACACCTCGTAGCATAGTCGATAATGAATAATAATAATAAATGGATAATAGTTAAAAATGGATTGAGAAAATCTACATTATTGCGAGCGAATCCGCGAGTAATTTTTTTTAAACAAACTCCTTGTAATTTAATTACATTCAAAAACCTTGAAATATGACACTTATGTGTGAATTTGCCACGAGGATCGGACCACAAGGCTTGCGCCTTAAATTCTTTTAGCATATCCTCTTTTCACAACATACAACCTCCTTTAATCTTTAACATGTATACAGTACGTTAACTAACGAAAGGCGTTCCCTTAAACTGGAAATATTATGGCGTGCGTAGATCTTAAAAAAAATGTTTCCATAAAAATCAAAAAATATTTTATTTTAATAACTTCAAAAATATTCAATAAAAATTATAAACAGACACGAAAAAGAAACCCTCTTTGCATACGCACAAAAGTACCAATGCAAAACGGCAACGTCGCTTTTTACTTAGTTATGAATTTTTAATTAAAATGACTTTTAAATTAGTTTTACATTTAATTTATTTTTCATGCTTGCATTTTTCATGCTTATTTTTCTATGCAAATATGTTCATTTGCATCTATTAATGATGTATAATAACCGCATTAAGGGAACGCCTTTCTTATTTTACTTACTGTATTTTACTAAAAGGATATCGAATTATCGTGTCACGAAAATAGGTTTTGACGATCGATTTGGCAAGCCTAACGGCCTCCTTGACTTTAATGCTAGATAGCTTGGAACCAGGACATTAAGAAGTAATTTGAAGATGTTATCATAGCATCACGGCATCTATTCTTGGAGGGGTTAGCCTTCCTGAGAGTTCTATTTTATGTAGATTTTGCCCGCGGCTTCGCTCGCGTAAATGTAGGTTAATTTAGATTAGTAATAGAACTTTTAACTGGCTAAAAGTTATCCTATGTCTTTGCTGTTCCTCTGACATAGTGCATACGAAATTGCATGATGATCGGTAGAGTAGTTAAGGCAAACAAACAAACTTACAATCGCATTTATAAGATAACTAGCTGTCCCGACAGACGTAGTCCTGTACAAATTTAATTCATAACATATAACATACAATGCTCTCTCAGTAGGTTTAAGAGTCCCGATTCAGTAAAGGGTTCAGTATTTCTGTTAGAGTATTTTCAGTAGCAACACGAAGGCTGCAAATGTACATGGAGACGGTAATAGGCTCGTGACTTATTACGTAGGTCTTAAGACTTAGCTGGCGAACTGTACATGTAATATATTTCTATCTTCCCCTTCGGGGGACGGTATATCCAGGCGTGATTGTATATACATATGTACCTATGTTTAGGTTATGGCGTGTAAAACACATTCAGTAAAAATAATCTACAATATATCTCCAAAATAAACATTAAGTAACGTGTATTGGACACAATTTGAAACTGTGCTGCTACTTAGCTCTATGAGAAAACTATACCTATTTTTGACCCGGGAATCGTACCCGTAAAGCTACAGTCGGCAGTAACCATATAGTTACATCAATGGACTAACATCACAAATACTAAAAAGTAGTCATAACATTTTATTCAATCCGAATTTATGCCCAGACTTGGTACTAAACACGGCGTTGCATAAAACTTGAGTATAACGCCATCTTTCGCCTCGAGTACGGAACTACGGTGGTTGAAGTGGCTCTATCGGGTTCCCAAACTTTGTGGGTTTGCATTAGTTCGCGGGGTTTGCTCGTAACGATAACTGTCGCTTTTGCTACAAGATATGAAGTAGGAAGGCAAATTTTTATATATTTAGATCCACGTACGGCGTGTATTAGGAAATGGCATCTTAAGCCTTTACGTTAAGTACGAGAACTATAGTTTAATATTTTAAATGTTTATAGACAACCATTTCATTGGAGGATTATACAGTATGCTTTTTTATATGAAGCATTATCAGATCTTGAACTAATGACATAATAACACCAAAAAAGAAAGATAGAGAATGAAGAGGAGACAGCCAAAAAGAAAGAGAATGCACCGATCTAGGTATAAATAATAGTTAAAATTTGGTTGTTATAAAGCGGATAGACTACAAGGGTGTAGTTTTCTTCAATTTTGAAGTGGCTCTATCAGGTTGCCAAAGTTTGTGGCTAGTTTAGTTATAACTTTCGCTTTTGCTACAAGATATGGACTAGGAAGGCCAATTTTCATATATTTAAATACACGCAGGTACGACATGTATTTCCAAATGGCCGCCTGAAGCCTTTTTGTGAATACGAGAACTATCATGTTAGTATTTTTCATGTAGAAACACGGTTGTTTCATTGGAGGATTATACAGTAGGCTTTTTGATAAGTTAAATTGCGGTTAAATGCGACTGCTGTGCATGATGTCCACGGTTTTAAATTTTGGCTCATGTAAAGTGTTATTGGAATTGAATTATGTGGATTTTAAAACTATGCTTGGCTAAATGTGGATGATAATAATAATAATAATTTATTTATATATTACAAATGCGAATATGAGTTTGTTTCTTTGCTACGCTTTCACGCCTTAACTACTCGACCAATCATCATGAAATTTCGCATATTTACACTTTGTCAGGGATACAGAAAAGGACTATCTTTTATCCAGAAAAAGCACCGTTACTAATCTAACCCAAATTTATGTGAGCGAAGCCGCGAGCAAACTCTAGTCTATACTAAAGAAGAAAGATTTGATTTTTTATGTTTGTAAGGATTTAACTCAAAAACTAATTAACCGATTTTAAAAATTCTTTCACCCTTAGATAGCTATATTATCACCGAGTGAAATAGACTAATTTTATTTTTAATAAATACTATTACTAACCTACATTTACACGAGTGAAGCCGCGGGCAAAATCTAGTACCTATTTCATAATCTGATCTTACGGTACCCACGTCACCTAAAATACCTGAGAAACGATTTAGTCTATACTCTATATGGTTTAGTGAAAGTAAAAGCCTCATACCCGCAATCCCTTTTAGTTTTATGTCTATAAGTCGACAAGAGCCTTAGTCCATTACTAAAATACGGTTCTATAAGCTTCATAATATTTTAAGGTCCCTAGGAACTACGTACAGATATAGAAGTGCTTTAAGCTCTATCCTAGACCTTAAGAATTTTATACGTAAACTTATGCCTATATATCATGCCTGACTCACCTTTCACCGAGGATGTAGGCAGATTTTTGACTAGTTAGTGGCTTCGATCCCATATTAGATAAAAATATAATATGTGACTAGATGTGCCCGCGGTTTCACCCGCGTTTATCGTTACTGCGCTCCCCCCGTGGGTCGTAGCGTGATGTTATATAGCCTATTGCCTTCCTCGATAAATAGGCTAAAAGAATTTTTCAAATCGAACCAGTAGTTCCTGAGATTAGCGCGTTCAAACAAACAAACAAACTCTTCAGCTTTATAATATTAGTATAGATTCACAAATGGTTGGCCCGTGTGTCGGTATTCTTAGTGTCCGTTGGTTTGTATGTTTCTTGTGATACATCTATTATTGGTGGTGTGACGGTTGTCTCTTTTCAAAGCCAACTATACTAATAACCATGGGTTTGTCTGTTACCATCTATCGGATACCACAGTATATCCACAAAATTGGTTTTGTTAGGGTTTTACAGTTTGTTAACTTGGTGTGTAATACGAACAAATCTGGATTGAATTGTGAATTTAAACCAAGTTTTTGATAATAGAGATGTAAGTACAACATTCGTAAATCATTAGTACTATTGAACAGAATCGGTAGTGAAAGAGACTGCTATGCATAAGGTCTCGGATTCGATTCCCGAATCTATGATAGTGTGATTGGGTTTTCAGTGGAGAAAAGTCAGAACGTCTCCGATCTGATCTAGAAACGTTCGCCTAGGTCTGCCTCTTGCGACTGTTCCATTCACACTAGCCTTATAAACTTTCTTAGTCAGTCATTTCTCGTCCATTCTTTCTACATGCCCAAACCAGCTTAACATACCCTTTTCTATTCTTACCACTATATACATTTTCATGCCGCCTCTCTAATCACATATAATTATGTACCATGTATGTATGGTACATAGTGTGATCTAGCACTAGGTTAGTCCTTCTCTTTCCCACTTCCTTTCCTAAAGGGTCGGCAACGCGCAAGTAATGCCTCTGGTGTTGCAGGCGTCTATAGGCTACGGTGACCACTTACCATTAGGAGAGCCGTATGCTTGTTTGCCACCTTAGTAGTATAAAAAAAAAAGTTAGGCGCGGGCATATACATACATACATAGATTCACGCCTGTTTCCCAGAGGGGTAGGCAGAGACTACGGATTTCCATTTGCTACGATCCTGACACACTTCTCTGGCTTCATTCACTTTCATCACATTCCTCATACACGCCCGTCGGTTCAAGGAGCTCTTAACCTGGCCTTTGCTTTGTCCAGAACGTCTCCGATCTGATCAAGAAATGTTCGCCTAGGTCTTCCCCTTGCGACTGTTCCATTCACACTAGCCTTATAAACTTTCTTAGTCAGTCTTTCCTCGTCCATTCTTTCTACATGCCTAAACCAGCTTAACATACTCTTTTCAATTCTTGTCCCTATTTCCACTTTCATGCCGCATCTCTCTCTAATCACGTATAATTATATACTATGTATGTATGGTACATAGTGTGATCTAGCGGTAGGTGAGTACTTCTCCCTCCCACTTCCTTTCCTAAAGGGTCGGCAACGCGCAAGTGATGCCTTTGGTGTTGCAGACGTCCATAGGCTACGGTGACCACTTACCATCAGGTGGGCCGTATGCTTGTTTGCCACCTTAGCAGCATAAAAAAAAAGTTAGTCGCGGGCATATACATACATTTATAATATAGAACTAGCTTTTGCGCGCGGCTTCGCCCGCGTGGTACCTACATCAATAACAAGTAGCCTATGTCCTTCCTATCTGTACCAAATTTCATCTAAATCGGTTGAGTGGTTTAGCCGTGAATAGGTAACAGACAGACAGACAGAGTTACTTTCGAATTTATAATATTAGTAAGGAGTAAGGATGTTATATTATAAACCGAAAATATTCAAAGATATGTGAAATAAAATTCTTTGCTTGTGTGGGCTATATTCAGATACCCTCAAGTTGAATCAATGATTGCGAATAGTTCTGCTTTGAAAACGGTATGAGATCGGCCAAGATTAACAAACCTATAGCAGGCCTACGAGTACAAGCGAAAGGTCCGACTCAGACCCACGTGTGGCAGTGAGATAGACACACACGTATATTTTGTAATGTAATCTTGTGTTACTTGTGGATGGAATATTGTTTGGTTTTCATTTTTTGTGGCTTTCGTGCCTAAACAATTCTTGCTAAGAAAAGCCAATTCAGTTTTGGCTTGTGACTTTATAGAAGCGAAATAAACAAAGGAAGGAAGCTTTTTCATTGACACTAAAAGACAAATTCCAATTACATTTAAATATTTAAATATAAAAGCTGCTTGATTTTACGATAGAAGGTTTTTAAAACCGTAAATGAAGTGAAATCCATCCATTCTCTCTTTATCCTTTAAATAGCATTTCCAAGTCGTGGTTTGGCTCATCAATGCTCACTGAAGCATTACTTGTGGTATTAAAGCCAAACTTTAGGCCTTATATAATGTACTTCTACTGCTAAGAGACAATTTGCAAAATTCGCACGATAGCGAATATTATCAAGGTCCTTATAGTCCAAGAGCCCGTGACGATCAGACCTTGAAGTTTGGATCACATGAAGCAACCGTAATCCAAACTTCATAGTCGGGAATCGTTTTTACCTGTATTAGGAGCATACACAGAGAAACTTTCAGGGTTTATAAAATAACGAAGGTCTGAACGTCATAGGCTCTTGCTCTATTAAGGCGACCCTAACTAATTTTAATAAGTTACGCTCAAGCTAATGATTGTCCCTGTATCAAAGAGAGATTTATTGGGTCCGGCCGTTATGGTCCCATTCCGGTACGCCCCCGGCCGTTATGGTCCCATTCCGGTACGCCCCCGGCCGGCACGCACCCACAGTGAAAAATTTGTTATTCCGCTACGGCCCCGGCCAAGACGCTCCCATTGTAAAACAACTGGAGAAGACACTTGAGCAAATACTGTTAAAACAAAAGTGTTTTACAGCAACATTTTTTAAACATATTTTTAAACAGTAGATATATTTAAAACTAATCTTACTATTTATTAATTAGCTAATACATGGTAGTAAAAACACTTGTTTTCAACAGTATTTGCTCAAGTGTCTTCTCCGGTTGTTTTACAATGGGAGCGTCTCCGTCGGGGGCGTAGCGGAATAACAAATTTTTCAATGTGGGTGCGTGCCGGCCGGGGGCGTACCGGAATGGGACCATAACGGCCGGACCCGATTTATTAACCTCTGAGTCTTCTTCAGAGGTTAATGAAAACACTATGTGGGTCTGTGTGTCTGCCTGTTAGTGACAGACATAACTCCGGAACCACTGGACCGATTGACCTGTAACTTGGTGTTAGTTTGAATATGGGCCGAGATATAGGGGTCACAAGGTCACATGATGTACATTTAAGACGAAGAGGTTGAATCCTGGGTTTGTACACCCATCTCGTTCATATTAACACAGCGTATTGTTTCGGTGACAGCGGTATTAAATGCAACTGCTATGCATGAGGTACCAAGTTCAATTTCCAGGTCAGGCAAGATTGTTAAGGGTGTTTTGTGTTGAGGAATGTTCAGGAGCAACACGATGTCACTGTGTCCGGTAAAAGGTAATAGGCAATATATTATAGAACCATCGTTTTATGAAAAATACCTGGTAGGTATATACCTATAAATGTGTGTAATCCATCTCTGCCTACGCCTGTGGAAGCATATACACGTGCCTATGTACCTGTTCAACATACCTATAGCTATATCAAACAGGTATTTTATAAAGTTGTACGTAAAATGAACTGCTTCTATCGCAAGCAACTCAATCACGAGCGAGTCGGCGGGCGTAATGTCTTCAAAAATATTTACAAAGGCTTACGTATCAAACAATACACATCATAATAGTTAACTAAAACTCTTTAATACATCGTATAAAGATCATCATTCCGCCCAATAGAGCGTGAGAAGCTTCACCTAAATCAGATTAAACCTTTATGGATGCCAATACCAACGCAGTACATCGGAAACAGTTTCATATTTACGCGCAAATCCACCGGTAACTATGAATATAAGATCAGTAATGAATTACTCACTACAGTTCAGAGTAATTGGTTATTAATTAAAGATTAAGGGATTCGTTTAAGAGGTGATAAACAGATTCATGAGTTTGTTTAAACGTTAGGGTGATGGGTTATTAAGGAGCGCAATGCGGTTATACTTGGAATGGATGGTATTTGTTTCCTTTATTTATTAGCTGTTGGATTACTAATTATTAGGATTATTGTTAATCGTTCTAATATGCCTGTGTTAGGAGTGGACAAACTAAGAATGACTTGACTGACGAATGACTGACTAAGACTAAATTGCTTAACCCATAATTCCTCTACCTGTATTGAAACAGTAAATCTAATATATTTTCTCGACAATATAACAATAGAGCCTAAAGTTTATCTACAGAGCCTTTGTCTAGGTCCGGCTTTTTGCCAATACAGCCTCGTAAATACAAGTAATCATTTGTATTGTAAGAATGCTAAGGAACGCCAGGTTTTGTCTAACATTTGTCAAAGTAATATTTGTCGATTCATTGGCAAAGTTTGTGATATTATTTGCTGTTGGATTTTGATAATAGTTTTTGAGTTTCTATTGATGATTGATAGTTTCAATTGGTGATATTTTTTAATAAAAAGGTTGTTGTACAATGGCTATATATTTCTTTTGGTGGCAAACCTGAAAGTAAGCCTTAACTGCCGCTCCTGGTTATATATTCTGAGTGAGAGTATTGAGTCTAAAATTGTGCACTGTAAACAGCAATAGTTCCCAACTTTTTGTACGAGAAATAAAGTACATTAAAGTCGGAGATATGAAATGAACAGCATTTTATAAAAGTAAATAGTATTTTATTTTACATTTTAAAATCATAGTTTTGGTGCTTTTTGCCCAATTTAACGATTTATTATTATTTTTAAAATATAAATTAAATCCAGCGATTATGAAAATCAGTGTTTTGTATACTTATTTTTGATAGAACAGTAAAAAGTATTAACCAGCGAAAAAAGTATAATACTGTTTTTTACAGTATGGTTGGGAACACTAGCAATAGGCTTAAATTACATGGGGCCTAAAGCCATAGATTGCTATATAGGGGGGTCGTACATCTTTGTCTATCCTTCCGTTGCCAGGGGTACAGAAAACGACATAGGGTACTTTCCATAAGAAGAAAGCATTGATCCCGCGAGATAGACATTTGTGAACAAAATCTATATTAAAGCGAGCGAAACCACGGGCAGAAGCTAGTTCATGTATTGTCATAACACAATAAATGAATTGAATGAAATACTTTACACAACGCGATTTAATTAATTAATTAAAGCTTGCATTACTAATGCGGCATAATGACTGCATATTATTTACGTAATGTATAGGTAATTTTATTGATACGATTTAATTACTGCATATGTTAATTGACTTGGTGACTCAGTGGTCTAAGTAGGTCACTCTTCCGGTCAATGGTGACTGGTTCAGTTCCCGAGACGAGCACAGTTAATCGAACTCTACAATCCGAGTCATCACTGACGCTGAATAATGAGACAGATCTAGGCTGAACATATCGTTCGCATATCAAAGGACAAATTGGCTAACTAATGCCCCAACGGATCTCTTAAAATAAACATCGCGACGGAGATGTTGGAAGCTATAAGCTAAGAATAAGCTGAACTCCTCAAATAAAATAAAGACTGGCGCTTAGCCTCTGTAGATAAAGCCCTTAACCTTAGGCCTCCAGACAGACATCACAAAATTATTTAAACGTATATAATAAAGCGGAAAATAATAGTTTGTTTGCACGAGCTAATCTCTAGAACTAATAGTCCGATAGAAAATAATATTTAGGTATAATATTTATTTTACATTATGTTTACGGTTTATAGTTGACGGAGACGGAATATAAATATCATCGCGCTATGGGGTACGGAAGAAGATAGTAGGTATAATAATATTTAAAAAAAATTTTTGCTTATTTGTAATTTTATGACTAAGATACATTTGTGGAAGAAAATAAATAAATTTTATTATTATATTATAAATTAAATCGTTTATGCGGGCAACGTCGCGTCGTGGACTAAAGTTTGTGGACTTTATAATATTAATATTTAATAAAGATAATATAAAACGAAAGTATTTCTCTAGGAAATATTTAAAACGTAGAGTTGATTGTTAAACGTCGCCTCAACTGGTCCAAAGTGGTAGACATTATTAAGTGTAGCTGCCTTTTAATATTTTTAATATGGCAAGCGAAAAGTATTCACTGACGCGAAATTTGAGAACGACAAGATGGCGTCTGCTATTATTATATACCCGGTTATTGCAATATATTACATAGTGGTCTGTGCTTGGTTGGTTCCATGGCATAAGATTGCATTTACGTTTGCGTATGAAGTCTCAGGTTCGATGTTCTGGCTGGGCAGATTTTAGTGCTAGCAGTACGGAGTTTATAAAAGTGCTCGGCTGACTCTAATATCGATGTATGAGCTCACTGTTTCTAGTGTGAACACTTTCCAATGAAGTACAGAAAAAGCATATCAATGATTTAAATGTTTGGTACTAGGTACCATGGTTATATCATAATTGGAGAATTCACTATGTGTGTTTATACGTTTTGACAACTAAACTGCTGAATTAATAATATTCGGTATCAGGATACGATAGCCTCGTGGATACAGTTTGATAACTTCCCGGAGATCACTAGTTCGATGCGACCGCACGCACCTCTGAACGTTGGTAATGTTCGTATTAAGCAGTAAATTATCGCATGCTTCAACGGTGAGGAGAAATACTAAGAAAACAATTATAAGGTACGATACTTGAGAATTCTTCAAAATACTCTTGGAAATTTCTTAAGTCCTCCACCCTGCACTGGGACAGTGTAAGTCAACCTTTATCGTACTCAAATGGGATCCATTGATCTTTGCGTGATAGAGTCAGATATTTTTTTGTAAAGACTACTGCTGGTCAAACACCGGACACAAATAATCCACAGACACAAATTTTTGTCCCGTGTGGAGATCGAACCCACAACACTCGGCGTGGCGGCAGTGGCGAGGCGACCTTGCACACCACAACGCCATCCTTGCAGTCAAACTATGCGATATCTGAGAGTTCTTTAAAATGCCCTTGAAATTATGTCAAGTCTGCCAACCCGCACGGGGCCAGCGCGGTATGATCCAAACTTAATCATACTGAAATGTGATGAGTCTGTCTCAATCATGCACAGATCAATGGTGCATGATTGAGTCAGATAATAAGAAGATCAGCTCTTTTTTTAATATATCAAACTCGTGTATCATAGCTTTTGGGCAAGAATATAGGCTTGACATTTTAAAGTTACTCATCTGTGGTTAATTAAGACAGATTATAAAGAGCTGATATTATATCAAACTGGTAGATATATCATAGCTTTCAGACAAGAATATAGGCTAGACATTTTACTTTGAGTAACTGAAACGTTGTATAGAATGTTAATCCTGGCACAAACAATGTTGTTTGTAATTTCGCACGTGCACGAGACTAGTTCACAATACGGCGACAGGTAATACGCCTGCTATTTCCAAGGCTTTGCCTGTGGCACCTTTTAGCTCGCACAATGCCTGACTCGGTGTGAACTCGGAGCGACGTGCCTACCTACTACCTACTGCGTATATAGCTCTAGCTTTCAAAGGGTAGCTTAGAATGTGCGTTAGAACTGCTAGCTTGTGACGACAATGGTTTAAATCAGAGGTTCCCAGACTTTTTTTTTTCATAGACCACTTTCGAAATTTAGCTGGTTCCGGTGGACCCCTGCAGCTAAACAAGTTCATGCAAGTAATAGTAATTCTCTACCGAAAAATCGAAAAACCACTGGTACTGAATATGAAATATAAGTTTTTACAAGTAAGTCGCTGAGCTTGTCGAACAGTCGGTGAAGTCAAGCCAACATTTTAGTTCTTCACTATCGAAAGCAAATTAATTTGCATAAATCCCCACTTACGAATTGTGCACCCCCATTTTTTTGTCACGCCAACGTAGACCCCCATCAAGTCTCCCGTGGACCCCTGGGGTCCACCTGGACCACTTTGGGAACTAATGGATTAAATGAATCAACACGTCACTAGTGCGCTCGGGGCTATGAGTTTGAATCTGATGTCTGAACGTCTGTATATGGAAGGCTTTGCAATTAGTAGTAACAGACTAGTGGGAGACCGGGAGACCGAGACCTGCAACGCAGAGGTCTCGAGTTCTATCTCAAGGCGTCTTCTAAACTTTTTAAGTTATGTGCGTATTAAATGTATAACTATCGCTCGCTTTAACGGTGAAGGAAAACATCGTGAGGCAACCTCATATCCAGGAGTTCTGTATCATGTTCTCGAAAATATGTGAAGTCTGACAAAGCGCACTGGGCCAGCGTGGTGGACTAAGGCCTAACCCTTCTCACACTGATGGCTTTTGACCCAGAAAAAAGAACCGTTCTTAAGCGAAGCCGCGGACAAAAGTTAGTTTAATATATATTTATAATCTATACTAATATTGTAAAGAGGAAAGATTTGATTTTTGTTTGTTTGTAAGAGTTAAACTCAATAACTAAACGACCGATTTTAAAAATTCTGACACCGTTTGAAAGCTGTCGTATCATCGAGTAACATAGGTTATATATATATATTTTTAAATAGTCCTGATACTATCATAACCTAATTTTACGCAAGAAAAGCCGCCAGGTAAAGCTAGTATCATATAATATTAGGGAAATTGCTCCGTGCCTTAAATATAACACCATACAATGCCACAACATATCACATTGAATCTCTCGCTCCAGTGCTTCTACCCACATACATTTTGTTCAAAACAAACAGATAACGTTATCCAACATGCAAAACCGTCAAATATCAATTTATATTCGCAAACAAATAAGAACAAAGCATCCTTAGTTGACAATACAGCCAGTTTTCCATCACAGCGCACTTCACCTCCTCGTCCATTGATATTATAAACGACCTCCAAAAATACGGGCGAACAATGCGATTTCAATTGCGTACGGAACTCTCGCCAGGTGGCGGCGACGTCGCGGTTCGATTCCCGAGTTGTGCATGTAAATAGACTCATTGTGCCGTCCATAGTTTTCAGCTTCCGTACGCCAAACTTTATTAGCATACACCTGCGTGAATTTGTTTGAGAAATACTCTTTGGAATTTTGTTGTTTTATGAAAGTTGTTGTGGATTTATTTATGAATAGTTTGCCCGCGGCTTTGCTCGCGTAAATGTAGGTTATGTCAATTTTCTATGGCTTATGTTTAACTCATTACCAGATATAGTAAAACATAACAGTCAAAAATAGTAAATGATCACGAAAGTATTATATTAAGTAAGTAAAATATTAAGATTGTGTCGGGTGGTTAACATATGACTATTTCAAACCATTTCACGAAAAAAATCGGTACATTAATTTCTCCAAAAATATAATTCTAATAGAAAAAGAAATGGTCAGGGTTATTCTATATCACCAGTAGAATGAGTGGTTAAAAGGAATTACACGATTTCAAAATCACCCTGTATAGCTGGCTTAAATGTGGGTGCTAGACACCACTGCCTACTCCTTTGGCGATATAAACGTAAGATTAGGTATGTGTGAATACCCTACAGAGTCTACGTTTTTTTTATCTTATCTTATGTGGGGGCCAGTCAGTGCAGACTGGCGACACTTCGACCCAGTGGGATCTTTTGTGTCGACACTCTCCCAATAACGACTGCCATAGATGTTCATGGCAGCCGGGACCGACAGCTTAACGTGCTCTCCAAGGCACGGGGCAGGCGATAATTGTCAATCAATACGCACATAATTTCGAAAAGTCATATAACTTCCGAAAGTCATAGGTGCGCGACGTGAGTTCGAACCCGAGACCCTCTGCATTGCAGTCTGTTGGTCTCCCCACTGAGCTATCGCTGCTCGAGTTTACGTTTAAAGCATTCTGAAATATAAATATGTAATTCATGAAACATTTAAGTTAATTAACTATTTAGTTTTTATAATTCATGCTATATTATTTAAAAGAAACCTAATTAGTACAATTAACAATAATAAAAGCAGCTGCTATTATAATTATATAACATTGTAATGTTGAAATGATATCAAAGAGCTTTTCATAAAATATCTGTGAGCCGTTTTGCGAAACTGTAATTACTTGGCAAAGCACTGAGTCTATCTGTGTCCTGACTATCCTGAATACCCGTCTATCCCGTGACGTCATTAGTGACTCAAAACCAACCCCCTCCCCTCACTACAGTCCCCTTTTTCAGCAACGCTTGGGAACTACTGTTGAATGTAACTACGCCTGAAAAGAGAATCGGATTAGGCAATTTGTTTGCTGCAAACTTTTCGTTATGTCTAATAGTCGTAATCCTACTAATATTATAAATTTGAAATTGTGTCAAGATGAATGGACGTTTGTTACTCTTTCACGAAAAACTACTGAACCGATTGCGATGAAAGTTGGTATGTAGATAGCTGGAGTTCATAGGCTTCTTTTTATTCCGATATTCCCACGGTCCGGCCACGGCCAAGTCTCTATGACTTGCGCGGGCGAAACCTAGGGGCGTAGCTACTTATATATATACGACTAGTTTATGCCTGCGGCTACATCCGCGTAATTCCCACGGGCTTGCATTCCGGGTTAAAATGATCTAATATGTTGATCAAGCATATGGTATGTATGTGTGTGCCAAGTATTATTTTAATCCGATTTAGCGCGATTCAGCAAACATTCAAAACTTTCAATTTATAATATTCACTTACTTTTGCCCGCGACTTCGCTCGAAAACAGTACTTCTTTTTAGATGAGAGATTTTATAAACTAATAGCTATCCGCCGAGAACAGTTCTTTTTATGGATAAAAAATACCCTATGTACTTTTCTGTTCCCCTGACAAGGTGTATGCGAAATTGCATGATGATCGGTCGAGTAGTTAAGGTCTGAAAGCGTAATAAACAAACTCACATTCGCATTTATAATATCAGTAAGGATATATGTATATAGCTAAGCGTGAACCGGAAACTAACAGAAAGCAAAGACGTCGCCTTAAAATTCGTAGAACAGAAATTTTCTGTTCCGTGTTAGATACGGATGTATCGTGGGAAGACGTCATAAAGCAACATTATGCGTGAATCGAGGCAAGTCGGCGATGATTACATAAGCAAGGTTATTCTTGTATTATTGCTGAACTTACACGTAACCAATAACTCAAAGCATTCTGGTACTACAGGCAAGCGCCATAAAACGCGTAAATAGATTCTAACATAGGCAAGTGCGTTTAGTTATATCGGATATAGCCTGTTTGTCATATGTATGACAAACTAGATGTTCCCGCGGTTTCACCCGCGTTTACCGTTATTGCGCCGCCCCCGTGGGTCGTGGTGTGATGTTATATAGCCTATAGCCTTCCTCGATAAATAGGCTATCTAACACTAAAAGATTTTTCAAATCCAACTACTAGTTCCTAATATTAGTGCGTTCAAACAAACAAACTCTTCAGTTTTATAATATTAGTATAGATAGGCTATATCGACGATATGTATCTTGCTGTATCTAACTATCCTGCCTATACCCTAACTAATATTAGTTAACTAATGTTTGTTTGTTACGCTTTCACGCCTTAACTACAAAACCGATTATTATGAAATGTTGCACACAAGTTGTCAGGGGTACAGAAACGGACATGGGGTATATTAGATCCAGAAAAAAGAGGAAAACTACCCGAGGGATAACATTTAATTTACAAAATCTACATAAACGCGAGCAATAAGGTAAGTAGGTAAGCAGAGATACATATACATGGTTATTTTGAAATCGTGTAAGTCCTTTTAACGACGCATTCTACTAGTGATATAGAATAACCCTGACTATATTTTTTTACACCAATTTTTCCAAAAAAATTATTGTAATATTCAATTAGTCCTAAAAAAAATTATTTCTCTTGTTTTTTCTGTTTGGATTTGTCTTAGCCGCAAATTATATTATTAGCCTAACGCGAACACAGCCTTAACCTGTGTGCGTTTTTGTGATCGTCACAAGCCAGCCTTAATCCGAACTAAAGCTGTTTTGATCTGATTCAGCCAGTTCATGCCGGATATAAATGCAATTTCAAATTTACATTAATTATAGTTTGAAAATTTGCTTGACATTATTATTTAAAGTTATCTTTAAAGTTATCATAAATACAATTGAGAATCTTTCTGTATTCGAATTATTTTCTAACTAGTTTTTGTTCGCAACTTCGCTTGCTTGAGAACAGTTCTTTTTCTCAATTAAAAGTAAGTATATCCTTTTCTAACCCCTGACAATGTGTATGCGAAATTTCATAAAAAGTTCACATTTGCATCTATAATACTAGTTCGGATAGTTGATATTCCAAACTGCCGTCATAAGGGTAATACGTGTCTGTATATTTAATACTAGCTGTTACCTGCGACTTCGTCCGCGTAGATTTTAACTAAATAGTGTGTGTCTCCGCGGCACCCTATTTTTTTTTCTAAAATCAATTTAGCTTAAGTTACTCCTTATAACATCAGCTATCTGCCAGTGAAAGTCCCGTCAAAATCGGTTCAGCCGTTTCGGAGATTAGCCGGAACAAACAGACAGATAGACAAAAATTTTAAAAATATATGTTTTCGTATTATACCTTATATACTTTCATGTGCATTAGATAAAAAGCTGTTATTTTGACATTACAAACATACACTTCAATTTTATTTATTTGTATAGATAAAAATCTAGAAAATGAAAAAATACTTAATCTAATAGGTAAGTATTTTTCTTATGACGATAATTGACAGAAGTCAAACCTTGTTTACTACCACCCATGATTTCAGGCAAGGCTAATCCATCGATGGTCTTAATTCGTAGACTACGTGCCCTCCTATCCGTGATGAACGCTAGTAACATTTAATAAATGCACCCTTTTAAAACCCACTTTTCACCGCGGCCATTTTCTCCCCACTCACCAACAAGACAGCAACAATTTTAATAATTCTCACATAAAGAACTTTTATCAAATTAGAATTTTTCTTTTACTTTCCAAATCGAAGCGTGCGTTTGTCTAATTATTCTTTTCTGCTTTCTTTTTTAATTCTCGCTGTTGAGCACGATAAATCTCGAATTTATTACAAATGTTTCCTTCGTTTCGGCGAAGTTTGCGTGTTTTTGAGTTTAATTATAACCTCGGAGGGCAGCCCGATATGGCCTCTTCGCTCTCTCGCCACTCACTTGGATACCGCGCTTTGACTTTATGAAGTATCGCTACCTCACTCACGGCCCTCTTGAAATATTGTGATTTTATTATATTGTATTTGCCACTCTACAATTATCCTCCTTCATAAAAAAGGCGATAAAACTGATTTAAACAATTATCGCCCCATCAGTCTAATATCTCATTTGTACAAAGCCTTTATAAAAATAATAGAAAATTGCATTTCCATTAAACTCGAGTCTCAGCAACCCCCAGAACAAGCTGGGTTCCGTCGAGGCCTATCTACCACTGATCATCTTCACACTCTGAACCAAATAATTGAAAAGTGCATCGAGTTTAAAAAACCATTATATCTGGCATTCGTCGACTACACAAAAGCTTTCGACAGTATAAAACATGATGCACTTTTCAATGCCCTTAACGCCCAAGACATAGATGCTGGCTACATAGATCTATTGAAAAACATTTACCGTAATAGCACCGCTTCAATAAAAACCCATACCACTGGACCAGTCTTTCGCATCCAGATAGGAGTTAAACAAGGAGACCCGCTATCCCCTAAACTATTCACTGCCACCCTAGAAGAAGCTTTTAAAAGTTTATCGGACAAGTGGGCAGATAAAGGCATAGTCGTCGGCGAAAAGAGGCTAACAAACCTTCGATTTGCTGATGATATTGTGCTGTTTTCATCATCGGCGGCTGAACTGGGTATCATGCTTGACAACCTGCACAAGGCAAGCCTCGAGATTGGACTCCGAATGAACATGTCAAAGACTAAAATTATGACTAATAGCACCAAAATACGACTATACGTAGCGGGTGGGGAGATTGCATATGTCCAAGAATATTTATATCTGGGCCAGGTAGTCTCTTTCCAGTCGAGACAAGACAAAGAAATTGCCCGACGTATCGGAAACTCCTGGAAGAGCTACTGGTCGATGAAGGACCTCATGAAAGGAGACCTTCCCTTATGTCTCAAACGTAAGCTCATGGATATGTGCATTCTTCCCATTCTGACGTATGGTGCACAAACATGGTCTTTGACTGGTCAGCAGAGGTCCGCGCTAGAGGTTTGCCAGCGAGCCATGGAGCGTAGTATCCTAGGGGTACGGTTAACGGACCGCATTAAAAACTCTACACTACGCTCCAAAACACAAATCACAGACGTCACCCAGAAAGCCGCCAAACTGAAATGGGATTGGGCTGGACACGTTTGCCGTATGCCGCAGGAGCTTTGGGCTAAAATCAGCACAGATTGGATCCCAGACGGTGCTAAACGCCAACGTGGTAGACCAAAACGTCGATGGCAAGACGAATTAATTAACTACAGGAGGGACTGGTGCAAACTAGCGCATAATAGGGATATGTGGAAAAGCGAGAGGGAGGCCTTTGCCCTGCAGTGGGACAATACAGGCTGAAAATAAAATAAAATAAAATAAATTATATTGTAAACGCGGTTAAGACTTTTTTGCTTATTCCATTGCTTTCAACAGTTGGATGTAAGTGTGCATATCGTTGGATAAGTTTGAAAGAAACCTTGTGGGGACACAGTTACACATATACATAGCCACGTACGTTATACGTAGCTACATGTCTATGTATATGAAAAGGTGTCAACCGCGACGTTTTCACCAGTCCGGTAAAAACTGTATATGGAAGCATATGTTATTATGTACATTCGTAAATTATAATATTTAAATGTAAAAGTGATAAATATACATATATTTCGTTCTTACGGATTTTATTTATCTCTATCGGGCTCAACCCTACACCTTAATGTATTGTTAATTGGGATTCTGCAATGCTGGTCGCAAGCGTGTTGGTCCCAACACGCTTAAATCAGTCGTGAAGGAGACTTGCGTAACGACCGAATGACAGATTTCTATACTCCATACATTACTTTGTGTTACAACTTTCTTTGTTTTCTTGGCAATATATAAAGAACTATGATGTTACCGTTAAAGCTCATATGGAATGCTCTTTTAGAGGAAACCTAATTTTCCAGCGCACTTATCACACTCGGGTCCTAATGATTTGCAATTTTGCTTATTTTCATTGTACTGAACCAACAAAACCATTCAATCCAATTATGAGACACTAGTTTCTGTTCGTGACCTCGAACGCGTGAATTTCACGGTATAAAATAATTCTTTATCCTTAACATGTTCTATATTTTGTGTTCCATCCAAGAACGTTCAACAATTTTCCTATGATCGACTAACATATGTACAGTCACCTGTAATAGTGCATGGATACCTTAAGGTCCAAACTCCTGTGAACACTCGAATTAGAATGAATATAATGAATATGATACCGTTGTTTTATAAATATTGCAACGCGTACTCATTTTAAAAAATAGGCGAAATTTATAAGAAATTATATTCTCAACGGAAAATACACTCTAACACATAAACAGAATAATGTTTGCGTACGAACAGAATAGCGAGACGTCGAAAGTATCTATAAAATAAACTACCCACTATAAATTTATACACTCATTTGTGATTCTATGCCTCTTGTTTTACCCTGAAATGTGTTCTTTTTTAAAGTAAACTATTGTGAATAGTGATTAAAAATTGTTTAAAGTAAATTTATCAAAATTGAGTTATTAAGAAATCTACTTCTTTTTATTTTATAGTAGCGCACCGCCATCTGTTACAAATTAAATTAACTATTTAACAGTTAGTTGTATCGATTTTCGTTAGATGGCGTCAATTATGCTTATACCATTTTAGTTTTGAAATGGGTATGCATTTTTGCAGCTTACACACACACATTCACATCCAAACCGAAAATTTCACATTTATCATATTAGTAGTAGGATGTACAACCGAACTCCGAACTGAGATCCTTTAAACCCGTCGACATAACTATTAGGGCTGGCACGCTTCACAAACTTGATGTTTAGACGGCTATATTAATACACTATGAGCTGAAATCCTTCTGTTATAAATATACTTGTTTAATTGTGCAATTCATCCCTGAATTTGCGGTTACGCAAAGTTTATTTTTATCCGGTATACTATCATTTGACTGACAGCCAGCCATAAAGTTGAACACTATTTTACACTACTATTCTACTCACACACAAAGGAGTACTAAGCTAATCGTCAAAATAAAATAGACATACATACAGGTTGTTTTCTGTGGATAGGCAGAGATTACGGATTTCCTCGGGCGTTCGATTGCGATATGTAAAAATAACCATAATTTCTGTCCGGTAATTGTATGTTTGTTAAGTCTCCTGTGACGTAAGGACGAAATTTGGAGTTGACATTTTTGGAAACTAAAAAGTAGTTACTGAGATAAACCGTTGTGGATAACGCCTGTTTCATATCGCTTTTAACAATTTGATACATATAAAACCTATTATTAATCTGTCCGGTTTTAGAATACCAGACATAATTCTCTTCAAAGTTCTATTGTGTCACTGGTGCCGCTGCGACTCACAGCGACAGCGGCGGTAGCCATTGGGCTACCGCCGCTTTAACCTATTGAGTATCTATTGAGATAAAGCATTGAACTCGCGATCGAGAGGTTGCGTGTTCGAATACCAACCTTTGCATTACCGACGTGAACCCACTTCTAATACAAGCATTCTAGGTTAGCTGGAGGTGTTACAAGAATACTAGTTTTAAAAGTCACTACTATTGAATATCCAAATATATCCGGTTACAGTCACTTTATCTTTTTGAAAGATTAAGTAATAAGTAACGGTATATTAAAATAGATCAGTAATTCTCATGTAGAAAGCCCTAACTACGTACCGAGCGAAGCCTTAACTAAATTTACGGCTTGAAAAGTTGCGCACTCGCCGGCTCGCGGTCGAGTGTCTACAACATGGAACCGCTATTACTAGATACTTGATACCCGCACTGCCATTGTTTAGTACGGTACTACACTTTGCATGTTGAATTGCATACCTCGGTATCCGGTAAATGGTAAATTATCTCCGACTACACTGATGTAATGGTGTAGCAGTGTTTGTTTCAGTTTAAATACGTTTCCTGGCTTTCGGTTTTAATTTGTTGGAATACTTAGTGTCTAAACACACTATGTCGAAGATACGCGACCGAAATTCGGCGTGATCACGCCTGCGATGCTATTTCAATTAGTAGCAACACATTTGCCGAAATTACGTCACGTTTTGGCGTAGGTACAACCGAACTTCGGTTGGGCGTAAGTACGGCGGGAACGGTTTCTCAATTTCAGTAGCGTAATATCCGCGCTTATGGTCTGTCATATCAGCCGAATAGGTCGGAACGTAAAATGCCGCGGCACTTCGGTCGCGTATCTTCGGCATAGTGTGTTTAGACACTTAGTGTAAGTACTTTAATAAGTGCTTCGGGATGTGTGAGGACTTTCATGTCTGCTAAACTAATATTAAAGAATGATATTACGTGATTATACTTTAATACAAAAGGAGGATCCTCCCATCAGGCTGAGTGATTGTGCCTCGTAGGCAAGCATCGAGCGAAAGATGTTTGAAACTTGTTTATATTTAATTCGCAAGGAAAAATTCGTGAGTGCGATTTACGCATTAGTAATTATATCTAGAGTAATGCGGAGTTAAGTACAGCGCCATCTTTCATTAGCTGCAAGATGTTAATTGTGTATATGTAGGTAGCGCCACACTACAATTGGCACGCATGATTAGCTGCTGAGGCTGAGCTGATACTACTGAAAATCGATTATATTTATATTCATGGTTTATTTACATTTGTCTTCACTAAAACACAACTGGCGAAATCATTGATTGGCTTTTAAACTACAATAACACTCAGTCCGAACCAGAAATTGAACCCAGCAATCGAAACACAATCTCATACCGCGGCAACCATTGACCAACGACGCAGTATCTTAACATCGTAATCAAATTCCTGGAACACCAACTTAAATCAGACTACGTATTACCAACACAAAGAAATCTCTTCGTCAAATCCTGCCGTCAAAATGGAAGTTTCCTCTTGATTATCATCACGCACGAACGAATACGCACAAGTGAGCGTTGTTCAATTCCCGGTACTCTCCTGAGACAGACCCTTGTGTTGAAGGTTTAATTATGATTTAATTAATACAAGAACACCCGTTTAGAATCTTTGTTGGCTCTTTAACGTTCGTATATACAATCTTACTTTATATATAACAGTTTTAAACTGGTACTTATTAACTAATTTGCAATGTATTAAGTTTTAAGATGGATGTATACTTTTTAGATTTTTCCTGAAATATTTCTCTTACTAAAGATTATTGGCAATTTGGATTACAAATTATTATTGTGATTGGTAACTCTCTCTAAGCTCTCTAATTATAAGCTTATGTTAGGAGTGGATTCGAATACAGGATTACTCAGATGCACGTACCTATAGTGCCTTTTTTGGTGGGTTACCGCCATAGTGCGTAGTTCGGTAATACTAGTAAGAAGTCAAACTACGGGTACTTGCTTGCAACCTAAGAGATACTGTTTGGGTTTCGCTGATCTTGCATGAAATACGTCACATCGCGGGCAAAGCATAAGATTAAGACCAGCTATGAAATGAATATACATATTTTGAGCTCGAATCTAAACCAGCTTGAGTAAGGAGGTATTTCCACTCTACAGAAGATTCTAGTTAAGCCACTATGTAATGTGATCCTTCAATAAGATCGTTTTTTTTATAATGACACGGGCAAAGTGATTGTAACGGACCTGATGGAAAACCCAATTACAGACCAGAGACAGTGACGACGAGAAGAAAATAGATGTCTTCTTGCCGTCGTCAGTGTCAAGCCGGTCTGACCAGATGCTTCTTCACACTACGTTTGAAGGACCCAATGTAATAGAAGGGAGGGAACACATGTGCCGGAAGACCATTCCAAAGTTGTATGGTACGGCATAAGAAGAAATTGCTGAACCTTTTGGTGCGAGACGGGATTGTGCTAACCGTCCATCCGTGGTTACGAAGACCGGCACGTGTGGTTCTCAAAAGGAAGGGGGAAGGTGGGATGAGGACAAATAACTCTTCGGAGCATTCGCCATGATAGAGGCGATAGAATACGCTAAGGGACGCAATGTCTATGAAATTGTAGCGGTTCGGTGTCCTTCGTAACCTCCTGGCTGTCGATTATACGTACGGCATGACGCTGCAGACGTGTTGTATTCTAGATTTCTTGAAGAGTCACTGTAGTGACACACAGGACGGGCTAGTGTAATCTTTGTCTCTTTCGCTGGCAGCCTTTGAAAGGTCAGCAACGCACGAGCGGAAGCCATGCAGCAAGCAGAAAGTGTCTATATGCTACTGCTTACGTAGTAGCCGTATTATCGTTTGTGGTATACACAAAGTCTGTGGTCTGAAACACGAATGGTCTGCAACACAATTAACGCTTTTCACCATATCAATAAAAACAAACAAAAAGCACCATTCGATCAGAATCGTAACCTGAAAGTGTGCGGTCATCCTATACCTCGTTCAGTTTTAATATCGTATGTGCGACTGACGGCTCGTATTGATCCTGTGTGGACTGCATTGTCCCAGCTAATTGCCAACCGGCTGGGCAGACATTTGCTATTTTAATGTGACATCTATGTAATTATGATCTCTATCATGTATATTGTGTTATATATGCATACGTTCGTCATTTTCATGCCAATTAGATGTCATAAATTTTGTCTGATATTTGTATTTATGATGCAATCATTGTTGTATATTGTTTTGCAGTGCAGGTAGATTGTTTTAGTGCCTCGTTCGCGGCGTTAGTTTGTGCTTTGTGTGCGGCTGATTGGTATCCTGGTTTCTGTTCTTGGGACGAGTAAAGTGTTTTTGTAGTGGAGTCCGGTAGACGGTGTTTTATGTGCGGCTGATCAGGATTTCTTATTTCTACAGCGTAAGCCTATCTATACTAACTAGCGGTCGTCTAGTGCTCGAAATTCGACCAAAGTTTGCCTGTAAGTTATTGCTGATATATGTCATTATATATTGACATATGTAACCATAGTTACGCGCTTCGACTGCGTACGTGTCAATTGCATCGTTGTGTGCGTGTAGTGTTTTTTCATTAATTTAATGTATTTCTAATGCATATTTTATATAAATATTAGTATTCGCCCCTCCTTCTCCATATAAACTTTAACTGTGCCAAATTTCATACTCCTGCGTCCGCGCAACTTTCGTAAAAAGGGGTACAAAGTTTTTGCTTCACGTATTAACATATATGTAGATATTATAAAGCTGAAGAGTGTGTTTCTTTGTTTGAACGCGCTAATCTCAGAAAATACTGGTTCGAATTGAAAATTCTTTAAGTGTTGGATAGCCTATTTATCGAGGAAGGCTATATAACATCACGCTACGACCCACGGGGGCGGTGCAGTAACTATAAACGCGAGTGAAACCGCGGACACATCTAGTGTATACATAATATAATTACTTATGTATGAAATTAATTTCTTTTACACAGCGCCAAGTAAGTCTCATCGTTAATATTGTTGGAATTATCATCAAAATAATACCTAGATTTATATTTCTAAGCACATGAACTGTTCGATCACTTTCAGATTGGGCGTATAGTCAGCCGTCTATTGTCAGCAACAAACTCACGATCAGCATTAAACAGTATGCAATAGTACCACACGTGTACCTCAGCTGCTGCATCAAAGCTTGTTTTCGGTGTTTTAAATATATTTTATTAACATGAAGGAACTGTTATTTACTAGATTATGCCTGCGGTTTCGCTCGCGTAAATGTAGGTAATGGCAATTTTCTATTTCTCGCGAACAATAATTTTTCCTGGACGAAAGTTACCCTATATCCTTTTTTGTATCCCTGACAACGTGTATTCGAAATTTCATGATGTTGAATCGAGTAGTCAAGGCGTGAAAGCGTAACAAATAAATAAACTCACTTTTGCATATAATATTAGTTAGGATTAGGATCTGTATTGTAGGGAAACTCCAGAATCCGTTGTCAGGCATTTATTTTCCTTTAATAATTTGTAACAAAATTAGAATTTATATTAATAGTTTACACTTTACATAGTTATGCAATATGCTTACCTTATCTAATTCAATGCAATATCCGCTACTTAATACATTTTCTTCACAACCTTATCCGATCGCCACTCAATGCACGACTGCCCGTTATCGTTCCGCGCGTTAGTTTTTTACTATTAAGCATAGTGGGGCAGTCGAGCAAAATCAGTTTTGCCAACAGAAAATAACGGGTACAATTAAACATTTTCAAATAATGCTTTTACTCGCTACACTTTACTATTATTTTATAGAAATATTTAATATTCTACCTATAATCGCTAACAGTATATATAGCTGAGCTTTGTGACTTTCAGAGTGTCATGACTCTGTGATTTCTATCGTCACCACTATCGAACCTGGGTTTTTATTTTAGTTAGTGGAACTGCTAGTGAAACTTCTCAAAAGGAACTAGCAGACTTAAAAACAAAATCAGTAGGCGACAAACTCTACGCCTAATATGAACTCTACCGTAGATATGATATTTAATTATTAAAACTACTTAGCATCCCTTTCAATTATGTCCCGAGCTCTAAGGTCTATAATTATAAATGTCATCTTAAGCTCCGTGGGTCCCCGGTTGTTAAGGTCAGATGGAATTAAAACTTTTAACCTAGCGGCCATTATATTAAACGATAACGACTATTAGGGTTATTGTCGTTTATTGAAGCTAATTAGTTAATTAGAAGCTATTGTTCTTATTGCTGTTTAATCTAAAACTTTAGTATGTTGAGTTACACTTGGCTTTAAGACACATCTATACTAATATTATAAAGCTGAAGCGTTTGTTTGTTTGTTTGAACGCGATAATCTCAGGAACTATACTGGTTCGATTTGAAAAATTATTTTAGTGTTGGATCCTGTTTATCGAGGATGGCTATAGGCTATATAACATCACGGTACGACTCACGGGGCCGGCGCAGTAACGATAAACGCGGGTGAAACCGCGGGCACATCTAGTTATCATATATAAATGCACTTTATAATGGCATACAACACGTATTCATGTTTACCATCAATAAGTGTGTACTTTGTAAGTAAGCTTAAAAAAGAACTCTCATATTGCAAACAGCCACGACGATCTCCTACGATGTATGAACATCATCAATCTTGCTAAATTACCGGCGCGTACAGCGACGCGGCTCGCATTCCACGTGAATTTATTATGTGTACTAATCTAAGGATTAGTGTTACAGTATGCAGGCTGCGGTGTGACACAGTGTTGTTTTATTACAGATTTAAGTGAGTTACATAGCTACACATCTTGTTGTGATCTGCCGTCAGTTATAGTAAGACATTCTTGTTTTGTGATCCTACGATGGTAGGATTTTAAAAAGCGATTTGTGTATAAAAGGTTAAAGGAACACTGAACAAAACTCAATACCTTTTCCAAAATACAATTAACAAGTTCAAAATTACATGCGTCCTTTCTCCGCCAACACAACGCCTTTTCCCGCGTAGTTTGTTGTTTGGTTTCTTTTGTGACCGTGTATAGTCTTATATAAGGCTAAGTCTGCCTGTCTATTGAAGCGGAGCGAGGCTGCGGAGCGAAGAAACGGAGAAATATTAACCAATAGGATTGCATGCTGGAGCGGAGCGCAGATTTTATGCAATACGTTTGGTTTATAATTCTCCGTTTCTTCGCTCCGCAGCCTCGCTCCGCTTTAATGGACAGGTGTCGTGCGATTTGACAACCAATTTGACTATTTGTATTTTTGCATGAAAAATCTAGTAATAAATTATGAAATGTGATAGATCAAAAATTGTTTAGACAGGTCTCTAGTTAAAGGTTTCAATTAACCCTGTATATAATCGATTTAGGCGTTACTTGTCGGCAATGCATTGCAATAAAACAATTGGGAACTCGCCACGCATCCTCAGATTGCCCACTCCAACTATTGCAATGGAAAATGGTTGACAATACCGAAGCCTGATGGTAGACAACCGCGTCGTGAGCAAGTACTTCATAATAACACATGAACCAATTTCTGTTAAAGACGAACGACGCCTTGCTTGCTATGCTTAAAATAATAAGGAATATTTTTTAGCACTTGGCATATAATTTAATTAAAATCTTAACAATATAGACGCAATTAACGAACTATACATATAATTATGTACGCAGTAATTAAACACTAGAAAGCGACTCATTTTAATTTGTATCTAATTAGTTTTGTGCTGAAATAGTAATTCTCGTTATAAACTATCTCTTTATAATATCTCAAATATACAACAAATTACAGCTAATTAATTTGTTACTTTCGAGGCTAATTAAACAATAATATTTCTTCATACGATTTATTTTAATATGCTTTGTTTTTAATACCATAGACATGATTATATAAGTTTATAATCAGCCCTCAGAATTAATTAAAATAATAAAACTTAGACGGATATTTTATTTAATTTTATTAAATATTTATTTTACAAATGGTTGACAGACAAACAGTGTCTGAAAACTGCATCAAAATTCGTACAGTAGTTTTGTAGGTTACGTCAAAACAAACGGATAGACAGGATATTAAAGCCGTTGATTGAAGAATAAAACTACCAATGTTTTTTGAAACACACAGTCTCCTTACAGTTTTGTAATATTTGCCATAAATGTAGATAGATTATTTTATCGTAAATAAAAGCACTAATGATGAAAATTGCACACATGGCATAGTGGTTTAAGTGGTCGCCTCGACACTGCTACTGCCCTGAGTGTTGTAGGTTCGATCCTTAGTCAGAACAAAAATGTATGTGATCCACAAATATTTGATCCAGGTCTGGGTGTTCCTTGTATCCGTTGTTTGAATGTTTGTAAAGATCCCCGTGACACACGCATTATTTCTAGTGCGGGTTATGTCTTTACGCAAAAAATTACCTTTAACCTTTTGACTGCCACGGACTTCCATTCACGTCAAATTAAACCGTGCTCACGACGCTCCCGACGGCATGGCACGTCGAAAATACGACTATTTTACAGTTCAAAATAAACATAAAAAATATGTTTGTTGTGTTCCTTTTACCTATTATTTAAAACTACATTAATCATCGCCTGGCGTACGGGGCACGACGCTATTTTTATGCTGTGGCGGTCAAAAGGTTAAACACCAATTTCCATAACAACATGATGATACAACACAATTTTCATCGCCAAAGTCTTCCCTAATGATATCGTATGAAGTAGGAGCAATAATAGCAATTGAGTGACGAGTACACTCGATATCGCTATCTAATCAAGTGTCCTGTAGTGCTTCAGATGAGATGAGACTGATTAGGTGCCGAAACCTTAGTAAGGTTGGTGTTATACACGGTGGCGGGCTGCGGTGGCGTTCTGTTAAAATAAAGCGTGGTAATTGTCAACACACGCGGTGGCGGGGGCGTTCTGCGGTCACGATCTGTTGTAATTTCGTATGATAGGTGTAAAAATGTCGAATATATACAGCAGCGATAGAAAGAAAGAAAGAAAGAAAATACGTTTATTTGCAACAGTACACTTACAAATATGGTTAGCAAAAAGTAAAGTAAAAAGGAACAATAACATTACTGCAGCAAATAGGTCGCAACTCAGCAAGATGCTAGTTGTAAACAACTAGCGCTGGTCTTCCGTTGCGCCTCTGTTTATAATAATAATATATAATACATAATATATATAATACTAATAAAATGATATTATAATATTTATGTTTAAATTAAACTAATTTTATTTGACAAAAGCTATAATAAATAACTGATGTGTGAATCCGAACGCATCCCCATGTGTCAAGACTGACAGTGAAAAACGACAAATAACTGACTGCGCTAACGCAATAAATTTTGTTTTTGCTATGAAGAAGAAGATTATGATATACAAAAATTATAACTAATGGCACCATACAGGTAAGAAAAGTTCCGCTCATTGTAATGATGATTTTTGTTGGAATAGCAGAATTTCTTTAAATTTACTTTGGAATGTACGTAATGTTTTCAGGCTACGCAAAGGCTAGCTCAGTGGGGAGACCAACAGACTGCAATGCAGAGGGTCTCGGGTTCGAACCCACGTCGCGCACCTCTGACTTTCGGAAGTTATATGACTTTTCGAAATTATGTGCGTATTGATTGACAATTATCGCCTGCTCCGTGTCTCGGAAAGCACGTTAAGCTGTCGGTCCCGGCTGCCATGAACATCTATGGCAGTCGTTATTGGGAAGTCTCTTATATCCTGACACTAGTCTAGCCTTAGGGTATCGTTAGCCTTCGGGTTGCGGCGGTCAGATGGCAGTCGCTCTGTGTAAAAACTGATATCCAGTCAAATCCGGTTAGACTAGAAAGCCGACCCAAGTGACTTGGGAATCATAAAGGCTAGGGAGAAGAAGATATACACTATACAGTCTATAACAACACTCGATTACTGATTGGTTAAACAACATAATTGTTAGTCAAACGAATGTCAACTGCTGTTTACTAAATTAGTAACAGCTAATCAAATTATTGGAGACCGCGACTCGGCAAACGTAGTGTAGGACGCCCTCCGACCAGGTGGGATGACGATCTGCGAAAGACTGCAAGCAAACGCTGGATGCGGCATGCTGAAGACAGGGCGCTATGGCGCTCTTTGAGGGAGGGCTATGTCCAGCAGTGGACTATTATAGCCTGATGATGATGAATCAAATTATTTACGTCATTAATTAGATCTTCTTTTCCACTACAACGCTCTCTTACCAAGCCATGCTACATTCTATCCTTTAAAACTAGTTATATCTTATAAGATTGCTTAGGTCGCACAGCGGTAATAATATGCATGTCTCAGGTACGAATCCCGAGTCGGGCAAATTGACATTGCTATTTTCTGACAAGAAATTTTCAGCACCATTACGAAGACTGAAACTGTGTTAGGTAGGCAAATATACATGTACTAGCTTTTGCCCGCAGCTTCGCTCGCGTTAATTTAGAATTTGACAATCAATTCGGGTCGTATTCTGCTTGTAATAATACAATTCAATCATGATCCAAAAGACACGTGGCGCCATCTATTATCATAAGAAGGTTATTGTTGTTTTCCTCGGGAACAGTAATTTTTTTCGGGATGAAAGGTAGCTTATGTCCGTTTCTGTACACCTGAAAACGTATATGCAAAATTTCAGGATGATCGGTTCAGTGGTTTAGGCGTGAAAAGGTAACAAACAAACAAACTCATTTTCGCTTTTATAATATTAGTAAGGACTAGTTAGGATAGGATAGTATAAATACACTCGCCCTTTATTATATGAGAAGTAAAGCCTCCTAAAAACACCTCACCCTCATGTAGGTTCTGGTCGTGACACGATTTGTATGTAATAAAATAATCACAAACCTCATATGTCGTGTTATAAACGTATTAGCGATATGTGGGTTAAATCAATTTACTGACTAATTATTGTCACGAACAACGATAGATGGAATGTCACACGTGCGAGCGTTTGTCACAATATAAGGTCTCTATCTACTGATGTGCAACATCATAAAAATAGAAGTAATGATTCGAACTAAAATCGTCTAAAAACCATCTTACTATATAATCATGGCTGCTAATATTAAAAATATGGAAGTTTGTGAAGATGTTTGGATGTTTCTTTATCTGTCAAATCTTATTAAAATCTATCGTGTCAGGTCAACGGTGTGCCGCTGCGATTCAATAGGTTTATAAATTACGCATAATCCGTTGAACGGATTTAAATAATATTGGCATACATATAAACCACGTCTTATATATACAACATACTTATAGGATATCTACTTCTCATAATAGTTTGCGTTTCTGTGGGCTTCACTCAAGCTAAGCAGCTGGCAGAAGACTGTAATAATATAAAACTGTAAAGAACTTAAGCCGGTTCGTGTAATATATAAAATAAATACTAATGAAGTGTTTCTGAATACGAAATAATGTATTTTCTTCTTATCTACACGAATACTGACCGGTTTTTGATGTGTTTTTATCGTTATCTAAGCTACGTTTCATCTAATTCTGCTCAGCAAAACAGGAGTTATGATGCATAGTGTGGTGATTCGTGTAAATTACGTCAGGGGCGAACTGTAGTCTAGGTGGACGGAGTTGCGGGCTTAGCCTACATTTTTTATACATACATATGTTATTATACAAATAATAATTAAATTTTATCGCGACATAACATTAAGGGTAGTTGTTCACCGAGACGTGTCGACGCTGATACATTCGTGCGAGCTGATCTGTACTCATTGTGTAATTTGTTTATGTTTGGCACAGCGGTATTGAATGCGAGTGTTGTGCATGACGTCACGGATTCGATGCCTGGAGTCGGGCGAAGCTGTTTTGTCTATCAAGAAAATTGCAGCAGCAACATCGAGCCTAGAACTGTATCTGATAGACGGCAATATGCTTTTCCGTTATTTCCTAAAACCATAACTCGCAAATTGTGTGTGTGTCATCCTTTCGGAGATTACGCATGACACTAGTATAAGATATTAGACTATGAGTGTAAGAGAATAGATAGTGCACTTGCGTTTGCACACACACACTTGTCTGCTGTAATATCTCGTGTGCAGATGACTAGTCTCCGTTAAAATTGTCTGTCGTGACCGTAATTCTGTCTAAAAGACATCATCCAATGACAAAAAAGTTTAATACATAATTTGCAGATATAACCACCCCTACATGCTTAGAGATGGGCAGTCATAATCCACAAAGGACCTTTAACCGGTAGATTGAAAAACGTATAATTTTGCACAGTATTATGCTATATGTATGCTCTTAGGCAGGGTACTAACGTAAAACATGCGGTTGAGGAGTCTCGTCTCTTGCCTTTGAGTATCGTAAGGAGGCGATGACCGCCGCCCGAGTGCGGCCCTGACCCCGATCTAAACTTATTGTATTATGGTTGGCAGTAACTAGAAATTTGTAGTGGAATTGTTTTGCTTTTCAGTATGTACGTTATACATATGTGCCTAGTCTCGTCGCATTTCGTGATAAGTTACGTGCAACTAGACAAATATAATGATTTTCGATAAATCAAAATCAAACAAAAAACATGTTTATTCGTACATACACGAATAAACATATCACAAAGTAAGAACGTTAAAATCACACTTGCACACTATTAATGTGAATTTACATTTACCTGTTGCCATATTCAGTAAAGCAAAGGCCCATGAGAAGAGATCAAGTTATCAGATCTAATGCTCACTCTTGATAGGTATACAGGACAAATATATTCCAGAATCATAGCATGTGAAGAAGCCTCTGTGTATTACTAGGCGTATAAACATGCGTAGGCATAAGTTCACGTCTAAATGACAGAGCCTCATACAATACACAGTGTTCAATAGACTATTTGATGCATTATACAAAAAAAAATATATCTTATTAACCAACTTTTTGTGACATATAATTTTCATAGTTAGAAATAAGTCATTATAATTGTATTATTTTATTAATTTTGATGGCAAAATAGCGAGTGGACTGCTTCAAGATGAATACACAACACAAGGAATTCGAAAAAAAATCCGAAAAATAAACTTTGCTTATTCAACAGTACAATCTTCCATCTCCGCAATATAAAACTAAACATAACATAGGTTTCAGCCAAAATCTTCAGGAAATACAAGCAGAGACATCGTTACACGAGAACTCATCTAATCGGCGAAGCAAATGAGATTGTTTTAAGAAAAAAGTCTAACGCAAAATGGCCGAATTGTGCCTCCAATCTTAATATAGCTGTGTTTTCGTAGACGATGTTTCCTACAAACTTTAAAGATTATTATAATCTTTAGTCTCCACGCTTAAAGCTGTTTGCACACTGCACTAAAACGTAACATGACAAATCCGAACACATTAGTTAATCTCATTCTTTCGATTTTATAATACCTATTCGTTCTCGATCTTTCAAATGACATTTGCTAAGTTTCAAGTTCGAGTAGCGATAGCTCAGTGGGGAGACCAACAGACTGCAATGCAGAGGGTCTCGGGTTCGAACTCACGTCGCGCACCTCTGACTTTCGGAAGTTATATGTCTTTTCGAAATGATGTGCGTATTGATTGACAATTATTGCTTGCTCCGTGCCTCGGAAAGCACGTTAAGCCGTTGGTCCCGGCTGCCATGAACATCTATGGTAGTCGTTATTGGGAGCGTGTCGACACAAAAGATCCCACTGGGTCGAAGTGTCGCCGGTCTGCACTGACTGGCCCCCACATAAGATAAGATAAGATAAGTTCCAAGTTCTGTATCTCTGTCTCAATGCTTAATTAATTAAAACCAGGTCAGACGTAAACTTGTTATAGATTGTTATATTTGCATTTATAACACTAGTATTCATTAAATAGATTTATTACTTTTTAAATACACGTACCAATATACGCATGCAAATTGATGATTGCTGTACTTAAAGTTGACATTATCATAAGCCCTCTAAAATAAATAAAGATTAAAAAATCTTCAAATATTCTTTGAAACTTAGGTATCCATGTATTAAAAGTATACAATCCAATTATAAGTATCCAAGACGACAATAACTGCATATTATCAAGCGGAATATACTTAATATGCTTGTTTTGTAACTAGTTGTACAAAAAAGTGTATGTAAGTATACAATATCACATTTTTATATAATACTAGTTGTCCCGACAGACGTTGTCCTATACACAAGAAAAAAGGAACAAAAAAACAAATCTAAACCATTCTCGAATCCACTTGAACACACACAAAAAAAATTGGGGCAGTCTTTGGGGACTGCCGATAGAAGTGAAAATTTTAATCCTTAATCATAAACACTTCTTTATAAACCAAATTATAATCCAAAAATATTTCGAAAATGGAAAGTGTTCTGTGACGATGACGCGAGTTCCATGATTTTTGTTCATCCAAGAAGTGCTCATCGCGCCTAAAGAAGCTTTCACTTCACAACAAAAGAGGGGCGGGTCGGATGCTAGTTCCTGATACTCTCTTAGTAGTCATTAAGGGGGTCAAAATTTCGTTATTTTTTGCGTAGGAGACACCATTTCTGAGATATTGTTAATATTCTAAAATAATTCAAAAACACAAAGAAGATTTATGTAGGTATATGAAGATTAAGCACATATTCTATTAAGTAAAAAATTTATGTTAGCAATGTTCGCCGCAGTGCGTAGCCTACCTTATTTTTAGTAAAGAAATAAATAATGACAATTGTTGGCTTATTATTAAACTCTTCAATCCTCCGGGTAACATCGAGACAGCAATACTCTTTTATGCTAGGACTAAGTGCTAAAAAAATATAGTCTAAAATAATTTCCTTTTTCGTCGTATCTTTAATAGCGGTTCACCATGCTATATTTAAATATCTTATTGATTTGAATACTAAAAACTTGGGCTGCTCCAAGATTTGCTTACTTGGTGAAAGAATAAAGGGCTTGGTTTGGTTCATACGGTGTCTAAAGCGCATGTGGTAGTTATTCTGTTTCCGGCGTCTGCGTCGCTCAAAATGACAGGCGTCTCACGCTGTGATGGTCACTGCGTTCTACGCAAAAATCAAAGCGTGTCAGGGGTAAATAAAAGGATGCAGGGTATCCAGGATCATACTTTTCTGAGGCATAGCTAGTCTATACAAATAAATAAAATTGAAGTGATCGTTTGTAATGACAAAACAACAGATGTTTACTAAATGCATATTACGGTTTTAATTAGCTTGTGGCATTCCGCAAGGCTCGGTGTTAGGCCCTTTACTTTTTTTTATTTATGTTAATAATATAAGCAAAATTGGTTTGACTGGCCATATTTCCTTATATGCCGATGACACGTGCCTTTTTTATTATGGAAAAGATATACAAACCTTAATTTCTGAAGCGCAAGATGATTTAGTTAAATATAACACCTGGTGTAAATGTAACTTACTTACAGTTAATACCGCCACGTGCAAAAGTATTAGGCACCCTATAGTAATGTCAGTTTTAGGGTGATTGAGCATAGGGAATGTAAAGAAAACAAAACATATGATTACTAAGATTTATTTTAATAAAATAATTAATATTTTGTCGGTCCACCTTTGGATTTAATGACAGCAGCCACTCTTTTTGGCATTGACTCTACCAGCTTAAAACATTCCTCTTGGGATATCTTTTGCCACTCATGCTTTAACGCGGCGAGTAGTGTTTGCTTGTTGCTTATCGAGTGTCTACGGATATTTTTCTTCAAAATAGACCAAATATGTTCAATAGGATTGAGGTCCGGTGATTGTGGCGGCCAGTCCAAAAGATCTATTCCATTTTGAGCCATCCATGCCATAGTGTGTGCTGACTTGTGGCAAGTGGCGTTGTCCTGCTGGAATTTTACGCCGTCGGTGTTTGTATCACCAAAAATCTGTGTAACAGACGGTGCTAGAGCTGTTTCCAGAACTTCTGTGTATTTGGTGCTATTCATTCGCCCCTCACACAACATCATTTCGCCCACTCCATCGGCAGCCATGCAACCCCAGATCATTATTGAGCCTCCACCGTGTTTAACAGTGGGCACTACACAATCTGGGTTGTACTCTTCGCCCACCCTTCGCCTGACGTAAGTAACACCGGGTGTTCCAAACACCTATGGAACAAGCAAAAAAATAACTTAATTCAAGATTGCATATTTCCCTCGCAGGACGTGATTTCAAAGACGGCTATGTGTTTTGGTATAATACATAAATTAAATAACAATACCTCAAAGTTAGATTCGTCTGACCACAGTACGTTGGACCAATCCTCCACTGTCCAATCTCTATGTCTGAGGGCCCACTGCAACCGATTTTTCTTGTTGTGCTCCGATAGCCACGGCTTCTTTCTTGCCTTGCAACCTTTTAACCCAGCTGCAATAAGCCTTCTTCTCACAGTACACGCGCTCACTGATCTGCTTTTTCCTTCAGATAAAGCTGCAGCGAGCTCCAAAGCAGTTTTTTACGGTCCTGTAGAGACTGCCTAATTAACAATCGGTCTTCACGATCTGTAGTTATTTTTCTTCTGCCTGTTCTTGGCCTATTCTCATGAGTACCGATCTCTTTGAAGCGATTTAGTGCATATTGCACTGCACAACGCGAGCACTTCACTTCTCGGGCTATTTTCACTTGAGACATGCCTTGTTCATGTAAAATTTTAATTTTTAGGCGCTGCTCTGCACTAAGTTCTGCTTTTTTAGGCATTATTAACTCGATGAATATTAGTCTTCAGGAATATGGTAGCAACAATTGCGTACGATATGTGTCTGTTCACTGCAAGCACTGATAACACACTAAAAGAGTAAACTTTAAAATTGCAAATTTGTAAAAACATTGTTTTAAACTGCACCTGGGTGTCATAAATATTTGTTATTGTTTTATTTTTGTTTAAAAATGCCGCCGATGCAATAGTAAGACCATAAAACCCTTATCCGAGCGCTCATTGTTGAGATAGAGACAAACAATAGGGGTGCCTAATACTTTTGCACGTGGCTGTACAAAAAAAAACATCCTTTATGATATTCAGTGCAAAAAATAAAAGATTTTCTAACTTTACACCTATAACAATTGATAACGATGTACTTAATAGATCTCATCAGGAAAAATACTTAGGATTACTTTTAGATGATAAGCTTACGTGGAAACCACATGTAGATAAATTAAAAAACAAAATAATTTGTCTTATTAGTCTATTACGTAAAATGTCTTATTGTGTTCCACATAAAACGAGACAAATGATTTACAATGCACTCGTCAAGTCTAACATAGATTATTTAATTGAGGTATGGGGCTGCGCTCCAAAAACTAGTTTAATGCCGTTACAAACCGCTCAAAATAAATAAATTAAGGTATTGTTTCCATATGATAGATTTACACATACACCAATATTATATAAACAAACAAAAATATTTAACATAAAGCAAACATATACGTATACTACATGCATTCTAATTAAAAAAATATTATCGCGACTCATTCACACTCAAACAGTTTTAACTAAAAGAACCTTCACTTACAACTTAAGAAATACAGATAAAATTACACAATATTTACCTAGAACTGAATATGGGAAGAAAATTATTTTACATGCTGGTACAAAAATATTTAATAACTTACGTTTGCGAAAGTATGTCTCTTTTTAAAACAAAATTAATAAGAGAAAACATTTAGAAATAAAAGAAATCCTTGACATTTTGTTTCTTCTTTGGATCATTGCCACTGTCTTAATTAATGTAATTTATATGTAATTTGTAAGATAGTTTATAAGATCGAACTACCTCCTAATTACTTAATATATAAAAATGTATTGCTCAATATTTAAGTAAACTGTAAAGTTTGTTTTTCAGTAATAAAGTTCTCTAAACCGAATATAAAAAACTTTCACTGGCATGTTATGTTATAAGCTAAGCTGTACTATAACCTAAGTAACTTAGACTATTTTTATTTTAGACATTTTATTGATAAATTGCACGCGGGCAAAGTCGTGGGTAACAGCCAGTATGTAATAAAATAGTACATAGAAATCGCAATGTGTTCAACGCAGCGTTTTTCGCATAAACGAACCGAACGTTTTTAAAGGAGAAGAAATTTTAATACCAAATAAACTGTCCCGAAAATACCCCGCGGTGATGTATGATTTGAATGTGAATCTCAAATAGGGTGCGACCCATAGGTCGATGATACTTGTGACCAATTATGAAGAATTCCTCCATATTGTGAACCTTTTTCTATTGATAACTTTGATCTTGACAAGGCGATGGAGTGTGAAATATTACTTTCTTGCCATCGTGATTTTACGAAGAATTTCTGCTTTATACCTACACATAAAATGAATAGTAGATTTAGGTATGAAGTAAAAGCAGTTGTAGCCCAAAGGATCAGGCATTAGATTGCGATCGAGTAGCCGTAGGTTTGGTTCCAACCATTGCGCTATTGATGAAAATCGTCGTGTAAAACAACTCGGATCGTAGGTAGCTTAGCTTCTTAACTACGAATAATATTTTGGGTATAATACTCAATCTCTACAATTATTGAACTATACATATAAAATAAATAGTATAATTAAGTATATATGTAGATATGTATGCTGTATGAAATGGCGCCAACCCATTGGTTAGAGCATCAGGCGTACGATCAAGAGGTCCTGGCTTCGATCCCTACGACTTATATTACCGACGTGTACCCGTTCTTAACGCAAGCGTTAAGCTTTGTGTTCTTGTAAATAGTTATATACTAAAATTCGCCCGCGGCTTTGCTTGCGTAAATCTAGATTATTCACTAAATTTATACCTATCCCTTGGGAATAGTATTTTTTTTTCCTAATGCAAATGTCCTATTCTGTACCCATGACAAAGTGTATGTACAATTTCATGACTGAGGAACAAAAAATATATAAAGGAACAAAAATTATATATAAACACATTCATCAGTGATACCCGAAATGTATTTACTTTGTATGAATTGACTCTGGTTCTTGAGATATTCAACATAAAGAACTGTTCCATCAGGACATTAGAACAATGAAAGATACCAAGGCCGATGGGACTGCCATATTATAATAGCAGACTATTGCTCGAGTTTAATAAGGGATTGTCCTGAACATAAACATAATAGAAAAGCTTACAGATAAAGTTTCCTAATATTTATTTTCATGTTTAATAGCATATGTATTAAGTTTTCTTGTCGTTATTATATAGCCGATTCTAAAATATTTAATAATATGTAATTGTATTTTTATTTCGACCTTCGTTCAGTCATATAGTCATAAAGTCTTATCTCATAAACTAGAGTCAATTCAACAAATCTGATATAATTTTTCTCGTATTCAGCATACTGAACTTACACAAAATTGACTTGAACTTTCCGTGCCGCAAAATGACTGTTCCCAGTGAATCGGTCGAGTAGTAAAAGCGTGAAAGCGTAAAAAAATCTCACATTCGCATTTATAATATTAGTTAGCATTTGACATTTTGATAACAGTTACAGCGCCGCAGCCGTAACCACACCACCTTAGGCACCACCACATTAGGTAAACCTTAACAGAATTTAACGCAGGTGAAACCGATGGACACAGCTAGGTTATTTTGGGTTGTATTTAATTGCACAGCAAAGTATGCTTACCAAAAATGCTAATTGCACACCAAAATATATTTCAAGAGATCAAACTAAGTGGGTTTGGGTGGGTTTAAGAAGGAACCTAACATAACCTAACCCTTCCGAAACAGAATGCAGTGATTTGAGGCATATAGGTGCGCGTTATGATATATTTTAGTAAGCATATTTTGCTGCGCAATTAGTATTTTTGGTGGTCATTATATTTAATGCCGTTTATTTTTAAGCACAAGCTTATACCAACAAAACAAGGCTCTTTTATATTTTTTAATATTCTCTACGTTGTTTGTGACAGCCCTTTAACTTTGCGACACGGAATGCACTCGGAATAGCCATTAGTACTTTACAAGTGTACGAACGGCACTCCTAGTGCATATGGCAAAATATTTTGCTAAAAATGTTACCTGTCTTCTTATTAAGCTTTTGCCCGCACTTTGTTCGGGAATAGTACTATTTTTCTGGATGTAAGAAACCCTAGTGCCTTTTCAGAACTCTTGACAATCTTCTTCTCCTTAGCCTTTATTATTCCCAAGTCACTTGGGGTCGGCTTTCTAGTTTAACCGGATTTGACTGGATATCAGTTTTTACACGGAGCGACCGCCATCTGACCTCCGCAACCCGAAGGCTAACGATACCCTAACGCTAGACCAGTGTCAGGATATTAGAGGGCACTGACTTCCCAATAACGACTGCCATAGATGTTCGTGGCAGCTGGGACCGACGGCTTAACATGCTGTTCGAGGCACGGAGCAGGCGATAATTGACTATGTGTATGCGAAATTTCATGATGATCGGTCGAGTAGTTAAGGCGTGAACGCGTAACAAAAAAACAAACTCACATTTGCATTGCTAATATTAGTTAGGACTCGCTATCCCTCTGGAACAGTATATTTTTTCTAGATGTAATGAGCTAGTGTATGTCTTTATAAGTACCTTGACAACGTGTAAGCGAAATATCATGGTGATCGGTCAAGTAGTTAAGGCGTCTAGGGTAAGAAACATACTCACATTCGCATTTATTTTCATTTTTTAGGGTGCCGTACCGAAAGGGTAAAACGGGACCCTATTACTAAGACTCCGCTGTCCGTCCGTCTGTCTTCGTCTGTCACCAGGCTGTATCTCATGAACCGTGATAGTTAGACAGTTGAAATTTTTACAGATAATGTATTTCTGTTGCCGCTATAACAACAAATACTAAAAAACAGAAGTTTTTATAGATAATGGTACGTAACCCTAACATTACAAACGTTTAACGAGTAATATCGGTGACCTGATCATATCTATTGTAACTGGAGTCGATTACACCACTCGTGCTAACGAAAGGATGCGCGGGGCGTGATGACGTCACGCGGCGGTTTGATCCACTTGTAAATGACGACACATTTGTGTTGGATTGGCTTTTATCAATTGTTTTACCTGATGAAAAATTTGCTTTCACTTTTCTTTAATAATATTCTACCACATACACACAACACCATCTAGCCCAAACTAAGCAGAGCTTGTACTATGAGTACTAAACAATGGATAAACATACATATATGCTCTTTTTTTGTAAATACATACATATTATACATAGAAACACCCAGACCAAGACAAACATCCATGAACTGTATTTGGTACAACGAAATAAAATGACGGCGAGCGACTCAAAGCGCGGTCATTTTATTTTGTTGTACCAAATACAGTCGTATTCTGAAGCACTATAGGTTGAATTTAAATTGTTACTGTATTAGTCTCTTTGCCGCCACTCCGACCGTCGACGCTGACCCTAAACCTTTATATTAAAAACTAAATTTTGCCCGCTGCTTCGCTCGCGTAAAAGTAGGTTAGGTTAGGATACAGTATTTTTTTTAAATAAGGTATAGCCTATGTTACTCTATAATAATATAGCTTTCGAATGGCGAAAGAATTTTTAAAATCGGTTTCTTTGTTTTTGAGTTAAATCCTTACAAACAAACAAACAATGTGAGAGATATAGAAAATCAGCTAACATTATGTCCGTTAAAGAGTATAACAGTATTACACACCGGTGATCGAATATAATATTGTAACTGGAGTCGATTGCACCACTCGTAATGTGAGGATGTATGTGGGCTGGGTGACGTCACAGCGTCCGTTTGATCTTCCACTCGTCACTAATAGGACGCCTCGCTACTGTCTCTTGTATCGGACAGGCTGTTACCGGACAACGAAGTTATCACCTGATGCGAAATTCCGTAGCGTCTCTCTTGCAGAATGATTACGATGTACTGATTGCGTTTGGTTTTTCTTTGTTCGTTTCTTTTTTAAGTGCTGTGATGTCGGACGTATTTTTTATTAGTCTCAGATATTTGTTGTGGTTTGAAATTCGTATTTGGACGAGAATCTCAAAAAGCAATTGCCCCTTAGGTCCCGTAAGATAAGATTGGAGTTATATTTGTAGGTCGTAAGTTCGATCCTAGGTTTAATTCTCGGTTCCGGCTAAGTGTTATTTAGAATGTTGTCTTAGGAGTTTCTCAGTAGCACGTAACTTGAAAATGTGTCAGAAAGTCTAGCCAACAAAATTAACTGAGAATCAGAGCTGGTAAAATGTGGGTGTTTTTTTATATTAGACGGTTTGATATATCCGTGTCTACCTCTTTACGGATATAGGCGTGGGATACGGATATACACAATGACATATCAAAGGTTGTGATACTAGACTTAGTTATTACAAGTTTTTTTGAAGTGAAAACTTGTTTAGAGTAGTTGTGCACTTCTTTTGTGATGGGTAAAAAATGTTAAACTCGTGTCAAGTCACGTGTCCTGATCGAAAATTCGTAAGACGGAGGGAGAATTGTCATGTTTGTGTACGATATTGCAATAAATGAATATTGTATTTTGCCACATAAATGATAGTATAATTAAAGCAATTCGTGCAAATTTTGATTATTATTATTATTCCCTAACCATTCCAAAATATCAAAAATGCACAACGTTAATATTCAAGTTTTCACTTCTGCCGGCACTCCCGGAGTGCAACCCGTTGATTTTTTTTGTAATCGGAGTGCAGTTAACTATTGTTAGTGAGCCGATAAAATTAAAGGTACGGTTACCGGGACGGAATGGCAACGGATTTAATTTTTACCAAAGGGATTTCAAACCTATGTAATAGGAATACGATATAATATACAATGTTTTAATCTGATTCCGTGGCGTCGAAAGGGATTTCTTGACACGGCATTGGAGAGCGGCTAAGGAACCTGTGGCAGGATGCCGCACCGCACTACGGTATGCAACGGCACTTTGAAGGACGACGTAACATGCCGTGGGGTGAGGCAGTGCAAGCGCGAGTACATGCACACCAAATATGCACCCGCGCCGAAACTGAAATGTGTATCAGGCAGCAAGTGCTGCTGGCATACTTCGGCGAGACGCGGCGCATGCCGCGGCACGTCGCGGAATGTCTTAATAGGCCGCCGGAATGCTACAGTATCTAAGGGGCTAGCGTGCGCTGATCAGTGGCAAAATCCCCTGCCATTCCGTCTCGGTGTGCGTAAGCCTTATGGTAAAACTCTACCTAACCTTTTATTTTATCACACTTAGATCGAAAGAATATGAAATAAATTATGTCAATTTATTTCATATCTAATACCTAGGCTAAATATTTATGTCGGCAGTATTCGATGGAAAACGATACGGCTGTAATTTATTATTGAAATAAATCTTCCCGTGAACTTGGCTGCTACACAGCTATCGAAACGTCGTCAGGGAAATTAAAACTTAAAAAAATCGTTTTAATAATTTAATTAGTTTAAAAAGTATTAGAGTTTAATAGTAGTAGTGTATAAGTCTCAACATTATGTATTAAAGTGTTAAATAAATAACGCGATAGAATCCGTATACAGTAGTTTAATTTAATTGAAATTAAGAAACATTTAAAATTAAAACGACAGAAACGCTAGGTAGAGAACATCGGCATATTGTACCAAAAACATTTAATTATCGTTATTGATATTTAATTTCTACATTTATTCGACTCTGTAATTAAACATTTAATTTATTTTGGCTGAAATAGCGTCAACCAACACGAGGTTGGACAATCACAATGAAACATGACATCCCGTGGGAAAAGAAAGGATGTATTATGTATTGGCATTCAACTATTTATTCATACATACAGGTTGTCCCAGAAATTGATGTCAAGCCGGAATCATATAACAGGCTAAGTTATAATAGCTATCAGAAATCGGAATTTCGGAAAAGTGCTGGTTGTCGGTACGAACTGTCGTGTGTCGTAACTGTGTGTAAGCCACACATATGTAATGTAACTAGCAGATGCCGCGGGTCTGTCCGTCACACGTCTACTTAGTGTCGAATGGACACGAAACTGGGACAATTGTCACTCGGACAAACCACCGGAGACTGTATTTGTCGGAGTCGCATAATATGTTTATATGACAAGCAGAGTTAAACATAAAAAGTAATAATTTAACATAAAACATAAAACTTTTTACTATAGGCCATAGTAATAATAATGTTTAATTTAACAACCCAATTTCACGAATGTGCTGACAATATAATTCCATTAGCTCTGAATCGGATATCTGCCACGATAGTTACAATGTGTTTAAAAATGCCCTTTTAAAGAAAATTGTTTGGAATACTGTGCTTTATTTCTTCTTTCTTTTTTATTCTTAGTTTACTATTGTTTACCTTAGCTCACTAAAGTTTTTAATACTAACTGAATGATGTGTATAGTTTTAATTGGACTTCAGGTTGGCAACTATTTAATGTTCGGTTGAGTACCGTGTCAATATTTAATCTGTTGTCTGTAACTGTACCTTTTAAATAAAAATAAAAATAAAATATGTTTTTAAAAGACAGTTATCCCTCTTTCTTAAAGATTATTAGTAGCTATTTGGGCTACACATTATTAGTAATTAGCTTTTGCCCGCGGCTACGCTCGCGTTTACTGGACGAATGGTCCCCTATATCTTTTTCTGTACCCATGACAACGTTTATGCGACATTTTATGATGATCGGTCGAGTAGTTAAGGCGTGAAAGCGTAACAAATGAACAAACTCACATTCGCAGCGCCTCCAGCTAGAATGCTTATGTTAACAGTGGATTCACATCGATTGTGAAAATGGGGATTTGAACCCGCGACCTCTCGTTTGCAAGTCCAATGCCATTGGGCTACCACGCCTTGTTGGTTTATATTTCTTTTGTGCACAAACAAATTCTGCATGAAGATTTATGGGCCGGCGACTGAGACAGTATATTTTACTCCGGAAAAATGCACGGTTCCTTTGGGATAGTTATTTTCCCTCAGATGCATGGAAGCGCAGATAGAAACTAGTTAAGAATAATCAAAAGAAAACTAGTATATACTATTAATATTACCAATGAGGAAGATGTTTGGATAATATCAGCCCTGTATTAAATTGTACCACTGGTGGGCACGGGGCTCTTCTCAGCATGAGAAGGGCTCGCCGTAGGCCACCACGCTGCCCCAGTGCGGGTTGGCAGACATCACATATATTCTAGAACAATATGGAGAATTCTCAGACATGCAGATTTCCTCACAAGGTGTTCCTTTGCTGTTTGTTTGTTTGGATGTTCGTTAGATTTTAGTTATGTTACTATAATATCGCATTAGTTTAAGTACCTGTAATGATAGATTATTAGTTAGAAAACAAATATAAATTATTTTAGTTGATAATACATTCTTAACATATGTTTTGTTTTGTTACAGGTAACCATTTCAAACAACCATAAAGTATTCAGCACCATTTTTGTGACGACCTTGTGACGATTTCTCGAAGAAAATGTTCTTAATAACAAATGGAGTGAGCGTCAACAATGTCGGCGGCTGCGTCATTAGCGTTATTGGCTCACGCTGAGGAATATCGTCGGAGATATGCACAGCGGTAGGTAAGTACGGGCTCATTAGTGATACAACTGTATGTTCGTCCGTACGTGTTTTTTATTATTAGATAAAAACTGTTACTTCTTAGCCTAAGTAGTAGCTTATGTCCTCTGTTTGCTGTGTTGAAATAATAATAATGTCCTCCAGACCGAATTTCGGTCACGGCGGCCAAGCTTAACGAAGATTGGCCATTTGCGCAGGAGATATTATAGTGCACAAGTGTGTGCACAAACACAAGTGCACTCTCTGTTCCATAACTCTCACGATCCGATGGGACGAATAATCCGACACGACCAGAGGGAGATCAGGCGCAGGACCAACGGCTTTACGTGCTTTCCGAGGCACGGGGGTGTCTAACACCGCCAACTTCCTAACTCCGGGCTCGTATTGAGATTTATTAACAGAAAAACCCATTAACTTTTTGTTGGCCCGACCCGGGATTCGAACCCGAGACCTCATGCAAAGCAGTCGCATTCACTACCGCTGCGCCACGGAGGCAGTGTGTTGAAATAGATATGCTGCGATAGACTGATTGATTTATGGTCGTAGTAAGAAGCATTGAGGAAAAAGGATTTTCTTTTTGTTTTAAACAGATATCTCCCGTATTAGGCATGTTTCCTATATCGCGTTGAACTTAACAAACATTCAAACAACGAACACTTGGACTGAGAACTACATTTGTGGATCACACATTTTTGTGATAGCACTTTGGTTTTGTGGTCACTCGGCGAAGTGGTAGAGGCGAGTCGACCTCTCTGGCCACTACGCCCTTCGTTCAATCACAGAAGTTCATAGAATATCACGTAGATTGAGATCCCGAAGCCGGCAAACCTACAGTAATGGCAGAATCTTTTGCTTAAAGTTCTGGGATTTTGTGCTGTCCAAACGAATCCTAACTAATATTATAAATGCAAATATGAGTTTGTTTGTTAAGCTTCACGCCTTAACTACTTGACGGAATATTATAAAATTTCGCATATACTCTATCAGTGGTACAGAAAATGACATAAGGTACCTTTCATCCAAAAAAAGTACTTAGTGAATACCTATTACTTTTATTTTTCGTGGATACGGGGTATACAAAATTGAAATTTCCTACATTTCCGTGAGCAAAGCCGCGGGAAGGTTAAAAAGTAGCAGTGCATTGCTGCCAACAGATGTAAAATCCTACTGATATGATTACGAGTGTGTCTGCCGAACTCCCAATCACTCGTAGATCAATGATACCGGCTCTCGCTCCACCGGGACGACTCGCCATGCATTGCATGTACCGATATTGAACTCGATATAGCTACGTAAAAGGTTGTACCCTGATTGCTATCATTGTACTACAGAACCATTGGGTATTCTTGTCTTATAATATTAGCCTTGCATTAAAACTGTCCCACTGCTGGGCACGGGCAACTTCTCAGTCTGAGAAGGATTAGGCCATAATCCACCACGCTAGCCCAATGCGGGCTGAGAGAGTTTACATATCTTTGACAACATTATGGACAACTCTCAGACGTGAAAAACAGATGAGCAGACCTGCTGAATCGAACCTGAGACCTCATACACAGCAGTCACATTCTCTACTGCCTCCGAAACATATATGTATATTTAATACTAGTTGTGCCCGCGGTTTCACCCGCGTCTATGATTACTGCGCCGACCCCCGTGGGTCGTAGCGTGATATTATGCCTATAACCTTTCTCAGTAAATAAGCTATCAAACACTTAAATAATTTTTCGAACCTAACCAGTAGTTCCTGAGATTAGCGCGTTCAACCAAACAAACAAACTATTCAGCTTTATAATATTAGTATAGATTAATAATATTAGCTCTGTCCCACTGCTGGGCACGAGTCTCTCAAGACCCGTGCCCAGCAGTGGACAGTTTAGTGTGAGAAGGGTTAAGCCATAGCCTACCACGCAGGTCTAGCGCGGTTTGGCAAACTTCAATATTTTCAAGAACATGATGGAGAATTCTCAAACATGCAAGTCTGCTCACGGTGTACCTTTATCATTAAAGTAATATTATAAATGCGAATTTAAGTTGGTTTCTTTGTTATGCTTTTACACCTTAACTAAACGACCGAAATTTTCCATACACATTGTCACAGGTACAGAAAAGAAAATACCTTTGATCCTGAATAAGATTCTGATAGAAAGAAAAAGACCGGTGCCTGGTTCTTGTGAACAGGCAAGTGCTGATCTAGAGTCCTGATTACTGCAGCTGTGGGACACATGTGTCTCAAGATGTTTATTGGTTTTATTCTGTTACTCTGTTTCTTTTACTTTTTCTTATTATTATGTTTCTCTTATCAGATATATTTTCTAACATGTTAGAAAAATATGTATCTGGCCCTTTGGGAGCCTTACATGGAGACATGAGTCCAACGCACAACGTGAAAAGGTCCTTCATGAGTTTTAATCTCAAGTCGGATAGAACACCTACGGTGGCACTAGCCGCAGCAGGTGAAGGACTATTGCTACATATTTTTCTATTTTCCATAAACGCATATATAGGAAATAAGATTTGTTTTTTTTAAGTCGATTGATGAAATCTAGATTAAAGCGAGAGAAGACACGAATAAAGCCTAGTAAACCATAAAACGTTTCATTCATTTGAAACTTGAAGCTCCAATTTGGAAAGTCGATAACCTAAATTCTGTGTTCACATCCAAATATCATGGCGCTGCATTCGAGTGTCGTGAGTAGAAGCCTTTTGAACCTGCGTTCATTAATTGAAAGTTCAAATGAAAGTTCATTACGGTTTAACACGCACGGCGAGTGAGGTGCGCTATCAATGCGCAGCTTAACGCTCTTCCAAATGTGGATGCGGTCTAATTTTTGTTAATTACAATTATGTGACACTTTTTAACACGCTTTTATTAGTTACACTTGTATGTTTGTCTGTATGTAACCGACTCCTTTGAGCTCGATTTTGAACCACTTCAAACGGTCAGATTTCATTTAAACGTTGTAGACTTATCGAGAACCGATGACAATAAAATAATAAAAAAAATGTAAATAAATAATAGTTTAAAAAACTAACGAAAACACGCTTTATTAAAAAAAAAAACTAAAATGTAGAAAATAATTTAATAATTTTAATGTAAAAAAGCGTGGAGTGCTTTCTAAGATATTTTGATAACCTCCACCCCACGCTTTTTTACATTAAAATGATTAAATTATTTTCTACTTTTTAGTTTGTTTTTTTTAATAAAGCGTGGTTTTTAGTTTTTTAAACTATTATTTATTCTATACAAATATTATATAGAGAAAAGATTTGATTTTTTTGTTTGTAAGCCTTTAACTCAAAAATTACTTAACCTATTTTAAAACTTTCTCGTTATTAGAAAGCTATATTATCACCGAGAAACATAAGCTATATATTATTTAAAAAAGAAATGACTGGTACTAACGTAACCTAACCTACTTTTACGTGAGCGAAGCCGCGAGCAAAAGCTAGTTCTTTTATAAAAAATACTACTTCTGCACTATCAATAACATTTTGTTTGGAACTTTACATTTTTGTCCCGTGTGGGGATCGAACCCACAACATGTGACCACTTTAGAATTTGACAATCAATTCGAGTTGTACTCTGCTTGTAATAATATAATTCAATCATGATTCGAAAAAAACGTGGCGCCATCTATTATCATAAGAACGTTATTATTGTTTTCCTCGGGAACAGTATTTTTTTCGGGATGAAAGGTTACTTTGTCCGTTTCTGTACACTTGACAATGTATATACAAAATTTCAGGATGATCGGTTCAGTGGTTTAGGCGTAAAAAGGTAACAAACTAACAAACTCATTTTTGCTTTTATAATATTAGTTAGGAAGCTAGGATTAGGATCAGGATGTTACTGAAGAATAAAGTATCTTTCTAACGGTGCATTATTAATATCGGTTCAGAAGTTAATTTGTAGATTATAAACAAATATGTAATTGCCCTTTATAATTGAAATCCTAACTAGTCCTTACTAATATTATAAATGCGGATGTGAGTTTGTTTGTGACGCTTTCACGCCTTAACGACTCGACCGATCATCGTGAAATTTCGCATGCAATTTGTATATATACGGATATAATATATATACGGATTTAATTTCAATTAATAACATTCGCGTAAACAGAAGACAATATTATACTACATATAGATTTTAAAACTGTTTATTCAGGATTTTTTTTTTTTAACCGTTCATCTATTGAGTCGCAGCGGCACATCGGCGGCCAGACACAATAGGTTTTTCATTAAGTCTGGTATTCTTAGACTTGACAGGATAAACTGTTTATATTTTCATTTTCACTGATGTTTCAGTTGCTTTTTAACCGCCACGGCCAGAAAATTATTTATACTGCGTGTCAAAATTAAAAGAATAATCTCAATATGACTGCTCGATCCAGGGATCAAATATGAGATTTCACGATAGTAAGCTTTAGCGCAAGGCAATCAATAGACTCATAGCGTAAATTACAGTTTCTGATAAAAACAACAGTAGGTATCGTTTCTAGCCGCCATTTCTTTCGCTCGAAGGCCGATTGCCCAATTATTCTGCCCATCTCCCGTCGTACATCAGTCTATTGGCACTTTTTCTTCGAAATAAGGTACCGTTAGACCCTAAAGATATTACTAAAGTGGTAAGAACTAGCATTTATACTACCTAATTGATGTAGGGAGGCTGTGAGTATCGCCGTAGTAGGTAAAGTAGGTATGAAACACTTACTTCAAAAGGGGGTAGATAAAATTCAAAATATAAACATATAATCTAAACCCCTTATGCATTATTCTTTATTAACGGCATTTTTAAGTAGCGAGTGTTTTGTCTTCTTCTATTCTATTTTGAATATGGAATGAAAAATAAAGACAAAACATTTGCTAGTTAAAATGCCGTTAATAAAGTACTTATTATGAATAAGGGGGTTAATGTTTATATTTTTGGACATCTTATTCTGTTTTGTGTGCTTTCAATCGATTTTTTGGATTCAAATCTTAGATTCAAATCTAAAGCTGATGAAGTGTAGTTGTTTTTAGCTTTTGTATTTTTATTTTACTAACAAAAGTAATAGTTAGTGATTAGAGCAGACATCACGATTTCCTGATGCTATTTAATCACAGAATGGGTATGTCAATCGCGTTAGTTGCTACTAAATGACAAGCTATCGTAAAAACAAATCAATTCCAGCTTTAAAACTCATGAAATCCAGCGTTTACTGTCGGATAAGACGCGATGTTTTCGTACGTCGCGGCGGTGGCGGCGGATGCGTCAGACGGGCGGGAAGAGCGCACCGGCCGCCCGCATCGCGCCGCCGATACGGCCGATACGACGCGAATGGAAAACGCAACGCCGTCAATGACAATAGTAATTTGAAAATGGAATATTAGAACGTGACTCTAATTTTTGAAGTTACGTGATTTAAAGATTTTCGGCCAGTGACGTGATTTTTAAGTTTGGAATGTTACAGAGTGGAAAATAAAAAAGTTATCAATCAGTGCTGTGATTTTTCGTGAATTAAATCGACTAATTACTAAATTGTGTAAATATAATTGAATAGTGTACTAGGTATCTAAATGGTGCTATAGTGTTGTGTAACTAATGAATAAACGTAAGGAGAGTTCCCCCTAATAAACTGTGTTACGGCTGGTCGGTAAAAGGCGGTAAATTAGTTGGTAATTGAAGATTATTAGGTGTCTACGTTCAGTCTGGTACATCCAATATTACAACGGATAAATATAGTTTATGTAGTTAGTGTTACTTTTTTATTGGTGTAGAGAATAAATTGAAGGTATTGTATAAAAGCAGGGATAGAGAGTCGGTTTTGTAGAACATATATGTGTTTAAAGGCAGTTCAATATCGTGACGAAACCTGTATGTATAAAAATACAATAAAATTTTGAAATTTTTATAGGTTCTTGTCCGATGAATCACATATGATACATAACAATAGATTTTCTATTGTGTCTATCACGGGACAGCGAACGGTTATTTATGGATATTTGCTTTTTCTTTAAAATACTAGCTTGATTTTTTACTAATGCATTCAGTGCCGTACATAAATTTGCAGCCCATCCGATGGTAAGCAGCTACTGCCGCTTATGAACAGGGTTCGCTTAGGATTTTTAAAGTAATGTCTAGAAAAAAAGCTATAGCCCTGCCCTACGATAAGAAAGGAGTTACTGTAATTCTGCTTTTAAGTCGAACGCAAATTCTTGCTTGGCAACCCAACCCCAGTTCAGTTGGCAACCCCATTTGAAACATAGCTTGTGATATATTTTTAAACCATTACGCCATCCGTGCAGATGGCATAGTGGTTTAAGTGGTCGCCACGCCACTACCATTGCGCCGAGTGTTGTGGGTTCAAATCCCACACGGGACAAAACTTTGTGTGATCCGCAAATGGTGTTCTTTGAATGTTCCTAAAGTGCCCCGCGACGCAGGAGTTATAAATAGTGTGGAAGTTGTCTTTTAAAAAAAGAAGAGAGAAGGAGTGACACTAGCAGACATCAAGAGACCATATTGCTAGAACTTCTGCACTAGATATTAAATCCTGTGTACATACAATTAATTTGTCTATCGCTGGAATGCTAGATTTAACTGAAAATCAATTGTGTTTGGCAGCCGGTGCATCGCTGCCGCTCAAAACGTAAACGGTCACAAAGTCTTCCTGACACAGAACAATAATTTGTGGATCACATATTTTCGTGACGTATTGAGTTTGAAGTCAAGGCAGCAAGGTGAACACTTAAACAATTACGCCATCGTCGTATTTAATACCATTATTTAATGCCATAGAGACAGGGTTAGGGTTACTGCATATAAATAAAATGAATCTACTGGTAATTATGAAAGTTGTTGTTCTTGACTAACTCTCGCTAAGCACCGGAGCTGGCTACCAAAAAGAGCCACGTAGAGACTTCATTAAAAAGATAAAGTAATGCTTAGCACTCAAAGAGTAACTTGGAACCTATAACAACTTGTTATAAGCATGTGTAGTAATATTATTTTTTGCTCTGGCAACATCTTAGCAATAATTATACCGCCAACACGTTAATGTTGCCAGTTTTCTCAGCACCCAGACATAAAGCCTTTTCGTTGCGTCTTGATTATATTGTCTGCCACTCGCGGTTACGCTTAAGTAATGTGTCATTTAAACATACCACCATATCACGCAAAGATAGACTGCGCGAATCGCGCAGCGAGTTAGTGATCAATCGTGTTTCTACTGAGTTTCTTGACAGGAAAACCGAATGACACATTTCCCGACTCGGTAATGGAACACGGCACCTGACGCTCAGTATTCCCTGTTACAGGCCGTTCACCAAAACTACCCCGATCTGCTCAAAAAATATTCGCCTAGTTCTTTTTGTTCTGATTGATTTCTATTCACATTTTTCGTGTGCCTAAATACGTTAGAATAAAAAAAAGGTATAAATTGCCACTCTTAAACATGGCAACACTAGCGTAGCTTAATAACTTGTTTACTCCTAACAGATGTTACACGCAAAAACTAAAGGTCCATCAAACACAGCTCTAATGACTATTTAACGTAGCACAAAGCCTTCAGGATTAACTAACCTCAGGACAAACAAAAAACCTATTACAATACTCAATAAGCATCTACCCTCAAACGGAAAAAAATATAAGCACCCCTATCTATTACCGAACCCATACAAATTGTGTTTCATTTCGAAACTAAAGTACGTCCCTAATTTTTTGCGTATTTTCCTGTTACGAGTATTTTGATGGTCTATCTATAGTTGGCTTTGTCCGTAGGCGAAAAGTGTGTGGCTGACTTATTGCTAAACCTGACTCTAAACTGCACATTACCGCGGTGCGTTAATATCTTCTTGGGGCAATTTCTATTACTCCATATCCTAATATTATAAACTAGATTTTGCCCACGGCTAGTAAAAGTAGTTAGCCTATGTCCTATTCTTTACTCCTGACACCGTGTAGGTATGCGAAATTTCATGACAATCGGTCGAGTAATTATGGCGTGAAAGCGTCACAAACGAACAAACTCACTTTTTTTTCTTGTGACAGTACGTTTATTTGTTACGTTAGTAGTTACTGAACTATATTATTAGCTTAACGTACACTGGTACGTAAACTTAAAATTTGCCACATACTATTTGTTTTTTGTGAAAATGGCCTAATTAGAAGGTCATGGTACAATGGGGTTATTCGTCGAGATTAGCAACAGGCAAGCATCTGTATCTCGGGAGCAATAAGTGGAGGGGAGAGGAGAGAAACCGGTCGACTACCCGCAAATAACGAATTATACCAGATTTGTTTTCTGACTGTTCGTGATTTATTCGCGCGGTGTTATAGTGTGAAGTCTATCTCTTAATGTAGGGTATAATGTTGGTTTTCTTGACATATATAGACGCAATTTGCTTTTAAATGACGGTACGCGATTGACACCGAATATATCCTTACTTCCTTACTAATATTATAAATTCGAAAGTAACTCTGTTTGTCTATCTGTCTGTCTGTTACCTTTTCACGGCTACACCACTCAACCGATTTAGATGAAATTTGGTACAGATATAGTTTAAAACCCTGGGCCTTCCCTACAGGCTACTATTTATTCATGTAGGTACCACGCGGGCGGAGCCGCGCGCAAAAGCTAGTTTGGAATAATTCGATAACAGTACGATTCAGCATTCGAATGTTGGTTTAAGCGTGGTCAATGATTATTTATGATTCGAATATTGGAATCATGGTTTTATGACTTCAATAACTTCCAGTTATTTATAGTAGAGGAAACGTGGAAGATCGACCTTCACCGATCCGATAACCCGATGAGACATATTTTTTATCAAATATAATTTATAAACCAATATGCCTATAATAACTTGCCTATCGAAAAGTGTTCATAGCTATTTTTTATTTAATTAATTTTAATCAATTTTCTTTCGTCACCTTCACTCTTTTGGTAACCGAATGAGTTTCATCTCAACTCTTATAAAAAGAAAAGGTTTGAATTGCGTTTGTTTGGTTGTTTATAAAAATTTAACTTAAAATCAAATCAAACGATTTAAAAAAATCTTTTATCATTACAACGCTATATTATCAAGTAGACCATATTTTATTTTTAAAAAAGAACTTACTAACATAACCTAACCTACTTTCACGCCGCGGGCAAAAGCTTGTTGTTAGGTAAGGACTTTTAGGGCGAGTAGTTCAGTGTCATGCAATGACAACACACTTTGTTTAAAACAGTACGTTTATACCAAAATGATTCTAAATTAACATTCAAAGTATTAATTAACTAGATATTGCTCGCGGCTTCGCTCGCGTAAACGTAGGTTAAATTAATAACAGTGATTTTTTTCTAAATTGAAGATACCCTACGTCCTTTTACATTTCCCCTGACAACGTGTATGCAAAATTTCATGACGATCAGTCGAGTAGTAAGGCGTGAAAGCGTAAAAAACAAACAAACAAACTCACATTGGCATTAATTATTATTTAGAATATACTCAGAATAAACAGGTAAAGGAAGCAACGATAGCCAAGTGGGAGACCGTTTGACTGCCATGCAGAGGTCTCCACTTCGATCCCAAGCGGTACTTACCCGTAGTCCGCCAGGCCAGTCCTCCGTGGTACGAGAAAATTTTCTTGCTCAAAGAATCCCCAGAATAATAATCTTCTTATTTAATATATTTTTATTGCCCGTGGTACCACATCTCAAATATTATAATCTATGATATAAAAAACTGTTACTTGACAAATAAATAAATACAGATACATTTTTTCTCACTTCATGAGATTTTCCTACTAAAAACATAATGTTAACTCTGGAAGAGTATAGAAAGTATAAAAAGCCAAGGTACCACGGGCCAAATAATTTGCTCATAGTATCCCTTTGTCCCCCTTGGGGGTTCCTCGGGAAGAAAATTTGCTCGTGGTACCCCACGGGGAACTGGCATGGGGGACCACAGGCAAGTACAGATCCTAAGACATCTCTCTGACCTTTCCAAGTTATGTGCGAATTAAATAGTTAATTATCGCTCGCTTTAATGCCGAAGGAAAACATCGTTCATAAGTGTTACTTTGTGACCTAAATGAATAAATTATATTTGACTTTGACTAAATTCGTTAAACCGACAATTTCAGCCGGTCGCCTACTACGTTGTTCACATAATACAAATGGAACGGACAGTCCGACGGCGCAAGCTTAGTATGCAATAGGGTCTGGAAAATGGAGTTGTTGGCCAAATAAACAACGATGTGTACATACTGCCAGAACAATATTTATTTCTATACATAAATACATATTCATTTTCTTATGCTATAAGTAGATACAAAATATATTTTGCATTTTACAAAGTTTAACTTCAAACCTCACTGTGCTCTCATTGTAGATTTATTTTAACATTTAGTTTAAGATTTAGTTTCTTAAGTCAGTGTGTCCATTGTTTGCATGTTGTGTTTGCCTTTAATTATTTGTTACACAAGTATAATATTTTACTTAAATGTCTACAATACATATATACGAATGTTGGCATTCTCAGATAAATAAATAAACAGTTATGATATAATTAAGATGTGTTGTGTTGACCGTAGAATAGATTTGAATGAACAAGGTGCACAAAAATAAACCTTGTTTTGGAATAACAGTATTATTTTTATATCGGTATAATTTCCCGTGGGATTTCCGTGGGCGAAGCCCGGGGCAGAAACATACTTAAAAATACTTAAAAAAGGCAAACGACTAATAATAATATTTAACGTAATCGTTGTTTAGTATCCAGATATAAAAATAAATTAAGTAATTGTTTCTCGATACGTAGGTGTGACAAAATGTAAATTCATTTACGTTGTCTTCAAATTTTCAACAATGGTCAAATTTCGTCCACTGGGCGGACATTAGCTAAAGTCTTTTTCTTTAAAGGCAACTCCCGCACTAGGTATAATTCCTATATCGCGGGGACGTGCAAACATTCAGACAACGGACACAAAGAATATCCAGACTCGGAACAACCATTTGTGGATCACACACATTTGTGGATCACACACATTTGTGGATCACACACATTTTTGTCCCGCGTGGGATTCGAACTCACATCACTCGGCGAGGTAGCATTGGCGAGGCGAGCACTTAAACCAATACGCCATCCGTGCAGTCATACATTTGTAATATATAGTCAATTATTATATACACACTTGATAGTTTTAAAATGGGGTCGTCACATAATATTTCTTTATTAGAACTAGTAATATAGTGAAAACTTAGTTATTTGTTATACTTTATTGTAAAAGACAGTGGTGTCTGACTGACAGTGATATTGGCTACATAGTCCAACATTTGTCTAGTCGTTACTACGTAACTTAAGAAGAACCACCACTAAGCGAGCTTAGAAGCGTATTGACAACTGGAGTAATCAGTCCGAGAACCGAAGTAACCGCTTGGACAAGCGGAGTAATCGCACCGAGAAGCGAAGTAATCAGATCGACAATCTTATCAAGCGCATCGCCAAGCTGTTTAATCACATCGCCAAGCTGATTAACCGGAGTAATAAGATTGGTAGCTAAATCAGTTACATCTTGGGCCATTACCATCGCGACACTGATCAAACACACGAGAATCTGAAATATTATCAAAAGAATTTATTGTACAAATATATATATATATATATATATATATATATATATATATATATGTGGGATGGTTTGTGGTGTGCGAAGTAAAATGACCGTGGAATTAACAACTTAATATTTTATTTTATTTTCTTTATACATCGGACGCACGCGCACTCGTAACCGCCATTACATTATAATCTTCCGTCCCATTCCTTCTCACCGTTCGCCTCTCACTCACTCGTTACGTTCCGTTCCTACAATTCGGCCTTCCTGCCTTTTGTCTGTCCCCAGACAAAATAAACCTTATTCTGCCGAAACATAACAAAAAAAATCATCTTATTAACAAAACAACTAGGTAAGTACTAGCATAACAACATATTGATACAAAAATACCCTCCACTCTTACATTCTCTTTCAGACTTTTTATAAATAAAATAAAAATAAAAAAGCCTTTTATTTCCAGTTTTGCAAATTAACATAAATAAAATTTGCATCTACCTTCATACTTATTTTGGTAAAGAATTAGAAAAATTGAGAAATTAATGTCTATGTAACCTAAATTATCTTAATATATACCTAATTATTATTATAAAAAACATATCTTAAGTAGGTAGGCATTACTATATTATTCCACTGGAACCCCCCTCAGGTAAAGGCCTCCTCCAAAGTTTCCCATTTCTCTCGGTCCTGGGCTATTTGTTGCCATTGTGGACCAGCAATATTTTTTATATCGTCTTCCCATCTAGTGAACGGTCTTCCTCTATATCGTTTACCCGATGGGCCTTTCCATAACGTAACTGTTTTTGTCCATCTATGATGTTTAAGGCGTGCTATATGACCGGCCCATTTCCACTTTAACTTTTGACTGTAGCTGAGAGCATCTATTGCTTTTGTTTTAGATTTTATTTTACTGTGTTTTATTTTCTGTATTTTCCTGATATTTAACATACTGCTTCCCATTCCTCGCTGACATGTGTTTATTTTATTATTTATTTTGTTGCTAAACTTTTTATAACTAACTTAAACTAACACATTTTACACACAAAAATTTTCAACAGCTTCATACAATTTTGTAAAATCTTAACATAAATTGAAATTGAAACATCTTGCTAACTAACACACTGTAGTACAGTCAAAATTACAACAAATCTTAAATTCTATTAAGTTTTTTAGTTTTTACGACATCGTTTTGTTAGTACATACTACATACTCTTACAACTTAACAAATAAACTATAACATAACCATAAACTACTCGGAATCTAAGTTTATAACAAGATTAGGTCATGATTTCTTTCAGGTATGCAAATGATAAACTGACTGACTCGACTTTATTCTGATAACTGGATAGAAACTGAAACATAAAACATATCAAAATATAGATTAATCATCAAACCCACCATCATGAATAGGCCATCTTTTCATGTGATCAGCAGAGGAAGAAGTCTTGTTAGGGCCTTCGATAGAACTGTCCACTTTCTCGACATCATACCTATCTTTTCCTCTCGCCTGTACGACTTTGTAGGCACCTAGATACTAGGGACGCAACTTAGCCCAGAGCCAAACTGTGTCCTTTTAATAGCCACATAGTCGCCCTTGTTGTATAGGAAGCTACACTTCTTTTTCTTGTTGTACTGCTTGGCATTTTCTTCTTGACCTTTCATTATCTGCCGTCTAGCCTCTATTCTATTTGTTTCTCTATCTTCAGAATATTGTTTGGCATCTTCCGCTTGAAGCAATTCTATTACTCTTATGTCTTCTTTACATCTCATCTTCGTACCTACTAGTAGTTCAAATGGTGTAGTATTTATACTACGTTGGAACGTACTGTTCAATGCTCTTTGCACCTTGCTTACGTGACGGTACCACAATCCTTCATTAGCTTCTTATCCAGCTTAGTCAAAGCTGGTATAAGAATCCTATGAACTCTCTCTACTTGCCCATTTCCGCGTGGGACGCCGGTGGTAATTGTAATGTGTTGTATATTTTCTTCCTTACAATACTCCTGAAATTCTTGACTTGGGAAAGCTGTCCCTCTGTCGGTAATTATCCTGCGTGGGTTTCCAAATGTCTACTGATGAATTTGCAACTTATTTAGGGTCTCCGAACTTGAAGTAGTTTTCGTAGGGAACAACCAAACAAACTTCGTGAAGGAATCTACCATGGTAAGTTTATGATTATATTGTTTCTTTGTCACCGTGAGCGGACCTATATGATCCAGATGCAACGTGTCAAATGGTAAGCTTTCTTTATCTATTGGGTTTAGAAATCCCTCTTGTTTACCCTCTTTTCTAGCTGCTAATAAACATGGAATACAGCTCCGTAAAATGTCATACATTTTTCTATCTATGTCTTTGATATAATAATCTTTGCTGAGCAAATCCTTCATTTTTGTTTTTCCAAAAGGCCACTGCTGTGTACTCTTTTTATTAACTCCTTTTCCAGCGTCTTCGGAACAACTAACTGCTTCTGGGTACCTTTATAGAGCACATCATCTTCCAGCCAATAATCTTCATAAGAACTTTTCTTCAAATCTCTTTTGTAGCTTTTAAACCATCATCGTAATTTTGCGCTTGTTTCAAGTTGTCTTTCTACGACGTCATAGCAGCTGCAACATAAGGAATTCTACTCAATGCATCCACGTGCCTCATCTTTGTGTTTTCTTCGTGTAGACATCAATTCATGCATCTCCTTAGCATTGATCGAGTCAGGGAACTCCTTCAATATAGCAGTCTTTAACTCGTCGTACGTCTTATAGGCTTTTTCGGATCTAAGCCATAGTTCTGCGGTGCCGGTAAGCGATCTGCGAGCCACAATCAGTTTTTGCTGCGCCGACCATTGAAATATTTCAGCATTGTCATCGATATCCTGCGCCCACTTTGCTGAGGAATACGTTTTGTCGTCACCGCTGAACTTAGATATCGCGCCATCCATACTCAATTTCGACATCATGATGTCCACGTTGGACACCACGCCGTCGCCGCCTTTATCTGAACTCATCTTGGGTAATTACGTCGTAAATATCGCCGGATTGGTAGTCGTCGTGAAGTAAATCTCGTCGTCGTCGTCTTTACGTCGTGATTTCTTCGTAATCGTCGTGTTAAGTTTAACGTCATTGAACGCTGAAAACGCTGTGCCGCGCCGCCGGCGACCTGACACCGTCGTGAAAACCGTAATCTTCTTGCTGCTGCGACTTCGCAAACACCATCCCGGACGAGCCCCCAAAACTGTGGGATGGTTTGTGGTGTGCGAAGTAAAACGACCGTGGAATTAACAACTTAATATTATATTTTATTTTCTTTATACATCGGACGCACGCGCACTCGTAACCGCCATTACATTATAAGCTTCCATCCCATTCCTTCTCACCATTCGCCTCTCACTCACGCGTTACGTTTCGTTCCTACATATATATACATAGATATCTCGCTCAAAACTGATTAGGTACTGCATTGGGGCCTGCTGAGTGATCTAGCATTCCCCACTACATCTGGGTGGTCTAAACCTCGGGAGAGTTCAACATAACCTTGTCTCCCCTTGTGACGACGATGTTAAACAGTACTTGTAAATATAAATAAAAAAGATACGCATCCCCAATGGAATGAAGGCGTAACAACGCTAACAATACAGGCGAGCAAAAATATTATAGAAAGTACTTTTACAATACATATTTTGTTCAATTAAGTGAAACAAAGATAAAACGTAAGTGTCTAAACACACTATGCCGAAGATACGCGACCGAAGTGCGCGGCATTTTACGTTCCGACCTATTCGGCTGATATGACAGACCATAAGCGCGGATGTTACGCTACTGAAATATAGAAACCGTTCCCGCCGTACTTACGCCCGACCGAAGTTCGGTTGTACCTACGCCAAAACGTGACGTAATTTCGGCAAATGTGTTGCTACTAATTGAAATAGCATCGCAGGCGTAATCACGCCGAAATTCGGTCGCGTATCTTCGACATAGTGTGTTTAGACATTAAGAATAAATGTATATTTTATATTTTTTATGATTAAAAAATATCAAACTTATTATGATTTTTTTGGTATATACTCCTTACTTTTTGTCAAATCACAACGAAAATAATTGAACTTGTGTATCTTTACTTACACTATTTAAATGTGCAATCAAAACACAATAGACGTCATTTTTGTTTTTACATGCAACACCATCTAGCCCAAATTAAGCAGAGCTTGTACTATGGGTACTAGACAGAGCAGCGATAGCTCAATGGGGAGACCAACAGACTGCAATGCAGAGGGTCTCGGATTCGAACCCACGCCCACGTCGCGCACCTCTGACTTTCGGAAGTTATATGACTTTTCGAAATTATGTGCGTATTGATTGACAATTATCGCCTGCTGCGTGCCTCGGAAATCACGTTAAGCCGTTGGTCCCGGCTGCCATGAACATTTATGGCAGTCGTTATTGGGAGAGTGTCGACACAAAAGATCCCACTGGGTCGAAGTGTCGCCGGTCTGTACTGACTGGCCCCCACACCAAAACAAACATCCATGTTCATGCACACAAATGTTTAACTTGTGCGGGAATCGAACCCGGGACCTCAGGCGTGGCAGTCGGTTACACTAACCACTGCGCCATCGAGGCTGACATTTGTACTTACCTACGCGTTCACCTCGCCAGCTGTTATCATGTTATTATTTATGTGAAATATTTATTAAAATATTGAGGATCTCTTACAAATAACTATAAATTAAAAATTTAAAAACCCCCGACACAAAATAATTAAAATAGTAATCGGCCATTTTGCGGTGGCGGCCATCTTGGATTTGAAATTTATCATAGTGTATAGTATCCTATTAGTCGAGTCCTTTCATTTGATACCCATATTAAGGAGGTTGTGAAAATATATGTAATTCGCTATTTTGTGCCGGCGGCCATTTTGGACCGATTTTCATCAAACATAGCTAAGAACAATCCCGACTAATTCAAATTTCAAACAAAAAAAACTAAATCAAAATCGGTACATCCGTTCGGGAGCTACGATGCCACAGACAGACACACACACACACACAGACACGTCAAACTTATAACACCCCGTCGTTTTTGCATCGGGGGTTAAAAATACAATTTCTCAATCAATATAATATCCTGGTAATTAAAATAAGGTATCATGTTTTCTCAATTAAAAGAGATCACAACATGCCAAAAGTAAGATATTCATTGCGAATAGCCAATTCTGACTATTACTATAGATAAATGCTAAGAAAGTTTATAAGGCTAGTGTGAATGAAACAGTCGCAAGGGGAACGTTTCTCGATCAGATCGGAGACGTTCTGGATAAAGGCCAGTTTAAGAGCACCTTAAACCAAGTGTCTATGAGAAATGCGATGAAAGTGTATGAAGCCAGAGAAGTGTGTCAGGAACGTAGCAAATGGAAACCCGTAGTCTCTGCCTTCCCCTCTTGGAAACAGGCGTGAATGTATGTATGTATGTATAATTTCTAACTCATCGATAAGGCATAAGACTTGCGATCGTCGGTCGTAAGTTTGAATTCCACCCATTGCTCTACAGACTCAACCCATTCCTAACACAAGCGTTTAAATCGTTCTGTCGTAAGGAATAAGTTATAATAATACTGCTTCACGACATGGTACGGCCCCAGCCATGTCTTATAAACATTTTTGTAAATTTCTATCGATACGTTTATTCGCTAATACCCCTCACTACATGGTCTATGAACCCTCGTGCGCAAAGTGGAATAGAAAATTTACAAATTGGTTATTTAATGTTTGCGCACCAAGCGGTTGTTGTGTGGGAATACTCTTGGTGCGCTTCGAACTGGTGCGCCACATGGCTTGCCTCGATTAGACAGCGGGTCTTAAATACGTCGGTTATAATGTCTATTTATGTGGGCATAACATTGGGATGTTACCACCGACTTGCATCGATCGTGGTAACAAAGAGGTCCCACTACGCTGAATGCTGTGGGTTCGAATCTAACACGGGACAAAAATTTGTGATAAATTGTTGTTAGGAAGCTGAGCGTAAGTTTTGTCTTTTCTTTGGATATTTGTAAAGTCCCCTGCAACATAACTTCCGCCCTAGGAATAATTCCTGTGTCGCGGGGACTTTACAAACATTCAAACAACGGACACAAAGAACATCCAGATTCGGAACAATCATTTGTGGATCAGACAAAGTTTTGCCCCGCGTGGGATTCGAACCCACAACACTCGGCACAGTGACAGCGGCGAGGCGAGCACTTGAACCGCCGCGCCGGCCGTGCAGTCAAACAGTGTTCCTAGTACGATGTCTTTTTAAAAGAAATACAGAACAAATCGCTGTGGTCTAAAAATCTTTCTTCTCTCTAGCCTTTATTATTCCCAAGTCACTTAGGGTCGGCTTTCTAGTCTAACCGGATTTGACTGGATATCAGTTTTTACACGGAGCGGCTGCCATCTGACCTCCTCAACCCGAAGGCTAACGATACCCTAAGGCTAGACCAGTGTCAGGATATTAGAGGGCACTAACCTCCCAATGACGATTGCCATAGATGTTCATGGCAGCCGGGACCGACGGCTTAAACGACGGCTTGCTTTCAGAAGCACGGAGCAGGCGATAATTGTCAATCAATACGCACATAATTTCGAAAAGTCATATAACTTCCGAAAGTCAGAGGTGCGCAACGTGGGTTCGAACCCGAGACCCTCTGCATTGCAATCTGCCGGTCTCCCCACTGAGCTATCGCTGCTTCTTCTAAAAAGCTTTATGACATATATATCTGATGAATAATAAAAAGGTTAACTTACCGCAAAGAGGAACTTCATTTTGTTGTAGCAGCTGTTAGTACGTTTGTACGACGATATATCAGGCAACGCAACGGTACAACGTTTATATACCTATGAATGTTATTTTATCAGTTTTTTATGTGACATTCGCTAATAACGTCATGTACACGACTATGTAGTTATGTGTATTTAATTGATCACGAACATATATTGATGACAGTGACGCAGCCATAAAAAAAATATAGGTACATTAAATGTAATTATTAGACACTATCTTTTGATCGCGGCTTCGCTCGCGTAAAAGTAGGTTAGGTTATGATAGTAACAGTGATGTCGCAAGGGGGAATAGGTTCACCGCTTTGTCGTCGGGACTAGGTCCTCCAATTTGTGTGTGATGGTTGTGTGGGACCCGCCACGGCCATCGGCGGATTGAACCTTTAGCGGGGTCGGGGTATCCCCATCGCCCGCTCCAAAACCGGCGATGGGGAATGTGAATTGCACATTTTCCCGAGTTAAAAAAAATGTTAGTAGCAGTACCTTTTTAAAATAAAATATAGTCTATGTTACTCACTGAAAATATAGCTTTCCAATGGTGAAACAATTTATTAAATAAAACAAAATATTATCAAATCTTTCCACTTTATAATATTAGTACCCATAGATAATAAAATAATATCCTCCAGACCGATTTAGGCCACGGCGGCTAGTGTTAACGGAGACTGGCCAACTACGCAGGAGATATTATAGTGCCCAAGTGTGTGCGCAAACACAAGTGCACTCTCTATTTCCTAACTCTCATGATCCGATGGGACGGTAATCCTACAAAACCGGAGAGAGATCAGGCCCAGAACCAACGGCGTTACGTGCTTCGCGAGGCACGGGGTGTCTTACACCGCCAACTTCCTAACGCCGGGCTGCTACTGAGATTTCTTAACTGAAAAACCCAATAACTGTTTGTTGGACCGACCCGGGATTCGAACCCGATACCTCATGCATAGCAGTCGCATTTACTACCGCTGCGGTATAGACAATGCTAGAACAGAATACTAGTTTCTGTTCTCGCCTTTGCCCGTGTGGATTCCACGAGAACGTGTGTTGGGTTGCACGGATAGTATACTAAGTTTAGAGCATTGCCACTGCTACTAAGCCTTCTAGGTTTGAATCCCACTCGACACAATACTATGCCTTATAAATAAACAAACTTTTAAACATTATTTTCGTTTAAATTACTGTTTACTAAAATTTTATGAGTAGTAGAGCCTCGCTGATTTCAGCATGAATGGGCCGGCTCGACCGGGGAAGGACTACCATCTCACAGAATATCGACGTGAAATAACAGTATTCCTGCTGTTGTGTTTCGTTGACCTACGTTGACTACGGTGACCACTTACCATCAGGTATGCTCGTTTGCCACCTTAGCCGATATAAAAAAAAACTTAGGTTTTGTATATTTCTTGGTAATTTATTGTAGAAGTGCGCTTGACATTGCCGTTTAAATCTTTAATCACAATTTTTAAGGCGGCATTCTCGTTACAAAAAATGTGATACAGAAATAAAACGAACATTACTTCTAGATACATAATTCAAGAACGGATGGATTTAAAAATATCCATATTAATCCGTCAATGTTTGAAGTTATGTATTATCCTTGCCGCGCATTGTTTAAAACCATTAAATAAATCATATGAATACAAAAGAAATTGCTCCAGTTTGGACAGTGCAAGCCAGATTACATTGTTTCGCTAAGCTTTCCGTCGGTTGTATCGCACTTTTATTGTATCGATATCCATATTTATTTTAAGTTTATGCACATTGCCCTAAACCCTAATATTACTTGGCATATATTTTTTGTAAGCAGAGAATAGCCTTGAAACACAGGTCTAAACCTAGTTCAGGCAATGATTTAATAAAACCTAGAGCTCGAAATTAAATTAAAATGCATGTCGACCGATTAAAGTATACCTAAGTAAAACATGTACTTACCAGATTAAGGATAATTATAATTTATTGTAGTTTAAGATTATTTTAGACTAATGACAAAAATGTATACATATGTATTATTATTATTGAATAAATTATTATTAATTATTGTACATACCTACATAGATTCACGCCTGTTTCCCAGAGGGATAGGCAGAGACTACGGATTTCCATTTGCTACGATCCTAACACACTTCTCAGGCTTCATTCACTTCCATCACATCCATACACGCTCGCCGGTTTAAGGTGCTCTTAACCTGGCCTTTGTCCAGAATGTCTCCGATCTGATCCAGAAACGTTCGCCTAGGTCTTCCCATTTATATTGTACACCGGTTGTAAAACGCCTATCCGTGCGTTTTATTGGACGCTGCTTATTTTATAGCCATATTTAATGCTGCCCTCGGGATTGGACGATTTCTTTACGTCATCGCCCTTCCACGTTCAATATATCATGTCAATTACGACTTTGACGCTGCTCATGGTTGACGTAACCGAAGATAACATATGCTTCATTGCCTTACGATATTACGACTGGGTTATTTGTATCTCCGCATGAGACAATAAATGCATATTGTATAGGTGCATATAAACTTATCTATCTTATGTGGGGGCCAGTCAGTGCAGACCGGCGACACTTCGACCCAGTGGGATCTTTTGTGTCGACACTCTCCCAATAACGACTTCCATAGATGTTCATGGGAGCCGGGACCAACGGCTGTACGTGCTCACCGAGGCACGGAGCAGACGATAAATGTCAATCAATACGCACATAATTTCGAAAAGTCATATAATTTCCGAAAGTCAGAGGTGCGCGACGTGGCGTAGGTTCGAACCCGAGATCCTCTGCTTTGCAGACTGTTGGTCTCCCCACTGAGCTATCGCTGCTCTACTAGGTAGTAGGTGCATATAAACTATAATAATAATGATTTATTTATTTCTCCGCACATAAAACACAATTCTTACAGTACATGGATTCTTATTAAATCAGCGAATAACACAAACATGTATAAGAGTATGTGAGAAACTGGTGACTGAGAGAGGCATAGATATGCCTGTTGATCAGCTCACCAGGTCCCCACGTCGGGCTACAAGTAATTATATTTGCGACAAAGCATTAGGTACTTGCCTACATCATAACACATTATTCATTTTGAGCATCATCAAGAAGATAAACACAACCGGTTTACATTTTACGAAACGCTTAAAAAAGCAAATTTAATTTAATAGACCTACAGTTAGTACCCATAGTACGAGCTCTGCTTAGTTTGGGCTAGATGGCGTTGTGTGTTTGTGGTAGAATATTATTATTATTTAACATATCAAAAAACAAAGAAGCAGTAGTTCATTTAACACGTCAAAAACAAAGATATCACACGCAACTAGTAGATTAGGGTTTTTTTTTGTTTATTGTATTCTTAGACATTTTCTTACTTTTGTTAAAGTAATAAAATTGTATCCAAGTAACTTGACGCTCGTACGTAACGGTGGTCTCCAATAAAAATGTGCGATGCAATACCACCTCAGTATTATCGCAGCATCAATGCTGAATGGAGATCTTTCGTTGCCACAATAGCAATATATTTATTTAATTGTGTTTTTAATTATGTTGTTCTATTTTATAAGAAACATTAGTAGTAATTATTAAGTCTTTGTGGTAATAAAAGAATGTTTTCTTTCTTTTTTCTATATTCTCAATAATTCATCATTTCGGACGCCCGCGATTTAGGAGTTCGGGAATAGATACTAATAAAAATTTTAGTATTTCCTCTCTTTCTGTAGTCTTCCATGCTTTAATAATTACATAGTCTGACGCCTAAATCTTTAATCGCGAACTATGGTTTTACGTGTATTCTCCTATAATTCTATTGCCGCCTACCAGACACAGTCTCCGTGCTGCTGCCAAGAATTTCTCGCCAAAAGAACCCAAGAACACTTATCTAGACCCAGTCCTGAGACCACAGTCACAGCAGTCGCATATGTTATTGCTGCTTCGCCAAGACAATTACAGTTACTGCGATAAAACGCCTTACCCACACATTTCGCGGGCTCCTTCTCCAAACTTCTAGAAACAACATCGTGACACTCGATGCACAAGGGTACTTGTAACCCTAGCAACACTCCTGCATAGCTGGGTTCTAAAAAAAGAGTTATTGCACTATCATCGCAAGAGAAACAAGCACTGGCTTCCCTGGTACTATAATAATACTTTTCTCGGGCATTTTGGTAACTCTTCGCTCCAAAGAAAGCAGCAATAACCTAGTGAGAGACCGTTAAACTGCGTAGGAGTATCGAGTTCAATTCCAAGGCGCAAATCTCGGACGATTCGATTTTCTTTTTTTTAAAACAACTCCCAGTCAGACTCAGTCAGTCAGGAATAAATACTATATCGCCGAGGAGTTTACAAAAATTCAAACAACGGATTTGTGGATCATACAAAGTTTTATCCCGTGTGGAATTTCGAACCCACAACACTTGGCGAAATGGCAGTAGCGAGGCTTGTCGCTCGCTTTAACGGTGAAGGAAAACATCTTGAGGAATTCTGCATGTCTGAGAGTCCATAATGTTCCCGAAGACAGGTATGTCCTTTAATACAGGGCTTATATTATATACGCTCCAAAAGGAACACAACACACGCTCAGTTTGACTTCGTTCTTCTGTAAATTGGTCAACCCAGTCAAGAATCTCAAGGTTTCTTCCCCTGCCTTTTAATTTTCGAGATTGTATAATCGTACCCTCGCCTCGGTAGGTAAAACTTAATTAAGTCTCGATATTTCTGCCTCTTAAATCTGCATTGTCGGTCCGCCGTGTTCGATTATTCATGCAATCAATATTCAAATTGCATTTTTGCAATTCGTGGTGAACGAGTTGATATGGTTTTCCACTTATCCAAGTTATCAAAAGAGTAATTGTTCAATATGCAGAGAATTTTTGTGGTGTTACACTATTTATTCTACTAAATATAAATAGCGTTTTGGGGCCTGTCGTATAGTTTTGGGATCCTTTTTATTCCTTGTTGTGAGATCTCGAGTCTGATTTTAAGATAATAATATTATTATTAGAATTATAATATTACTCGATTTTTCTGTAAGAAACTGAGTAGTAGTAATATAATATAATAATATAATATTATAATATTCTATCACATACACACAACACCATCTAGCCCAAACTAAGCAGAGCTTGTACTATGGGTACTAGACAATTGATAAACATACATAATTATATACTTTTTCTTTTGTAAATACTTACATATTATACATAGAAACACCCAGACTAAGACAAACATCCATGTTCATACACACAAATGTTTGACTTGTGCGGGAATCGAACCCGCGACCTCAGGCGTGGCAGTCGGTTACACCAACTACTACGCCATCGAGGCCGTAACACGGAATCTGGTGAATATAATAATAATACCACATACACACAACACCATCTAGCCCAAACTAAGCAGAACTTGTACTATGGGTACTAGACAATGCATAAACATACATAATATATATACCTACTTTATTTTTTGTAAATACATACATATTACACATGTCGCCAGGAACATTAATTTAATATCCTGTCTTACATACAATTAAAGTGAAACTTTAGTTAGTGCATAAAAATATTATTGCATTTAATTTCATGACCATAATAAAAAATTACAAAATGTACTTTTTTATTCAATAACAATATATTTTTTCATTTAGATTAATTTTATTATTACTAATAAACAAAATAATATATGAGACTTACGCCATTTAGTTCTGTGCTAAAATCACTCCAACAGTGCACGCCATTTTCAACTTTAGTTTAATAGCCTTAGAGTTTAGTTTATATAATCATGATTGGCGGTAAACTAGTGTATCAATTATTAAGAGTTCCTGGTCTTAAAACATATCTGGCGAAATATATCTGTGGTACTTCTTTCCCAACCGTATCAGGAATATATAGACGTTGGTTTTCGCAAGATAATATGTAATATTAGATTTTTCCCGCGGCTTCCGTTTATCTAGATTTCGTCTATGCCTCGGAAGCAGTAGTTTATTCAGTATGAAAGATACCCTATGTCCATTACTGTACCCCTGACAACGTGTATCGAAATTTCATAATGATCGGTCAAGTAGTTAAGGCATGAAAGCGTAACAAACAAACTCACAGTCGCATTTGTAATATTAGTAATATTAGGAAATCTTTGGAGCCTGATATTATTTGATCCGAAAGCTTCCAAATACCGGTAGTATGTAACATGTATACCTAATACCATGTCCGACCTTTCACCCGGCGCCCGGAGATGCATCATTTAGGTATATCTGGCAACTCTGTCTCGAATTCCATTGGCTGCCCAAACCAATCAATCATTGCTTGCACGTACGGCGTCTACTTTCAAAGTTTAGATATCAATGTTTTCCATCCAAATATCTGTTCTACAACATCAAAACTAACAATTTTTCTGAAGAATATGTTTATTATTTGTACATTTGTTGTTGTTCTTGTGTGCTAGTAGCCGGGACTGCGTTTCGTTGTATAATTCCATGCTTCGGGGTCAGTTTTGATTATATTATGTCGCCTTAGGGCCTGAGAGTGAGACGTTCGCTGAGCTGGCGGTGAGAATTGCGAATGAATGCTTTCCTTTGTTTCCGTTTCTTGTGCATTGTTTGATGTGTTTTGGATTATTATTAAAGTTTTACTATTTTCCTTTTGTCTACATCGACAAATTTATATACTGGATTAATTTTGTCGGAGTAATGGTGAAGAGAAATATTGTGTTGAAGCCCGCATGTCTGCGAGTTTACCGAAAAAGTGTGAAGTCTACCAACACGCACTGGACCAGCGTAAAAGATTTTGGTCTAACCCATCTCACACTGAGAAGCAGGGCTTGCGTTATATCTGTATTAATATTATAAAGAGATATTATAAAGTTTAACTCAAAAACAACAATCTATTTTAAAAATTCTTTTACCACCGGCAAGCTTCATTTAATTTTTTACGTAAGGGAACGCATTGACGCATTCCCCTCCGCAGGGGCGGGCGGAGGGGTTATGTCGGACTCACCGGAGGAAAGATGGTGAGCGACATTCCGGTAATACCAACTAAAACCACCACGGTGTTCCTCGACATAACCGCAATCGGCGGGGCCGCGCGAATCGCTTTCACATGCAATCGCGATCCCGCCGAGGTTTCGGCACGCCGTATAAAATGACATGGCACGATATGAAAGACCAAACCTTAATCCTACCGTTCCCTTGAGGGGGGACGGACACACGACACAGAGGCGCGCGTGGGAACACGCACGCTGCCTCTCGGTCCTGGTGCTGATCTGGTGCCGAGCAGGCCCACGAAGCCCACCACTCTCAGGTCAAACCTCAGGGTGGCTGGAGGTCATCTAGCGACCACCGGAAAGCTATATTATCCCTGAATAACATAGGCTCTACTTTATTTAAAAAAAGTACTGTTACTAACATAACCTAACCTAGAGTTGTATAACTATTACTGTACTACGTACGGTAAGTAAGACTTCCAAAGGTCTAAACATTAAACGTTAGATCCCAGGTTCAACACCCGGGTCAGGCGAAATTTTAGTGCGTCTTTCTGTTAAGAAATTCTCTGTCATGCACGGTATCTATTCGTTAGACGACAATTAACTCGCCCTTGAAATGTGGGTTAACAATACACTTTTGCCAACCACGATCTGGGATATAGAGCCATAAGTCTATTGCCTAGCCTGTCTAGGCAATACAAGTTTGATACTACCTTACTCGGCTATATCGCGTTTGAAACTGTATCTGGAGCAGAATATTCACGCAACAAAAGCTTACCGTCCAATCGTACAAATACGAAGCACACGATACGAGAAGGCGAAGCAATTTGAATCAATTTCCCAGCTACGGTGTTCTGACTAGACAGCGGGCGACTAGTTGACGAGCGACCAATCGACGGACGACCAATCCACGCTCATTAAGGATGCGGTCGCAGACTAACAGACTGAGAATTGAATGCCATTGTGTCGCAACAAGTTTGTAACTTAGTTTCAATCGAATTGTAATCATGAAATACTTTGTAGACAATGTGCTTGATTTACTAACAAACAACACAATGTAGAGTTAGAATTGAGTACTGAGATTTTTATCAAGGATTGGACGAAATCTTTAGGCGACATCTTTATAAAATAAAATAATCTTAACTAATATTATAACATGGACACTTACGGTAGGGCTGGTCCACCAGTTCAAAATCACTCAGCGAGCTATGGAGAGAGCTATGCTTAGAGTTTCTCTGAAGGATAGGATTCATAACGAATACATCGGACAGAGAACCAAAGTCATCGACATAGTTCAGAGAATTAGCAAACTGAAGTGGCAGTGGGCTGGCCATATCGCGCGAAGAACCGACAACCGCTGGGGTAAGCGTGTTCTTGAGTGAAGACCGCGACTCGGCAAACGTAGTCTAGGACGCCCTCCGACCAGGTGGGATGACGATCTGCGAAAGACTGCAGGCAGATGCTGGACGCGGCAAGCTGAAGACAGGGCGCTATGGCGCTCTTTGGGGAAGGGCTATGTCCAGCAGTGCACTATTATAGCCTGATGATGATTAATATTATAAAATATTTGAATGTGAGTTTGTTTGTTTGTAACACTTTCACGTCTTAACTACTCAACCGATCATCATGAAATTTCGCATACATATTATCAGGGGTACAGAAAAGTACAGAGTACATTTCATCTAGAAAAAAATACTGTTGCCGAGGTAGAGAAAATTGACATAATCCACAAATAACCTGACTTTACGTGAGCGAAGCCACGGGTAAAATCTAGTTATTTAAATAAATAAATAATCTACTATCCTTCTATATTGTTTATCTATATAGCCTATTTTAGCATAAATACCCGAGATTAAATAGCTCAAACAATATAATATACAATGTGATCTCCAGTATTTCAATCTAAAATAGCCCATAAAGACTGACAGATAATTATTTACTATGTAACGAAACTTCACAATAGAATGAGTTACATAAACTTAGTAACAATAGGCGCGTTATAATAAAACAAGAACGAGCGCTTTCACCCGAACTTTACATGGAAGCTAGGCTAACTTAATTATTTCAGGAACTTGGATTAACTAACGCCGTTCTCAAATCTCGATAGTATCAAAGCCTTGGTGCTATTTTACTGTTGACTGAAGTGTGGAAATATGTGAGTACTTTTTATTTTTATACCATTAGAGTGGCAAACAAGCATACGGCCAACCTGATGGTAAGTGGTCACCGTAGCCTATAGACGTCTGCAACACCAGAGGCATCACTTGCGCGTTGCCAACCCTTTAGGAAAGGATGTGGGAAGGAGAAGGAGTGGGAAAGGGGTGATTGGGTCTCCGGCACTCTCACTCACCGAACGAAACACAACAGTAGGAATACTGTTATTTCACGTCGATATTCTGTGAGAGGGTAGTTCTTCCCCGGTCGAGCTGGCCCATTCATGCTGAAATCAGCGAGGCTCTACTACATACATTTAATTGATCATTGATCACATAATTGAAGTCACATATTTTCAATGTTACATCGCGGTTTGGTTCTCAAGCTGTGTAGTTCCTATGACCAAATTCTGACTAACATTATAAATGCGAATGGGAATTTATTTGTTTGTTTGCTACGGTTTCACGCCTTAACTACTCGACCGATCATCATAAAATTTTGCATACACGTTGTCTGGGGTACAGAGAAGGACACAGAGTACCTTCCATTGCGGCAAAAGTACTAAGGAATAGAAATTAATTGACAAAATGTAGATTTTGTCAATTAATTAGCCGCAGGCAAAATCTATTATTATATAAAAATGATCCCAAGCAGAAAAAGATTGCATGTATTTACGATAACTGCAACGTGGCATACAAGCGCCAACATCCTTATCAAACACCTACCCCAGTATGGAAAGACCCTATCTGAGTACAATGCCTTCGTTAGATCCAATCAGGTTCAAATTAGTGTAGATCTCGTTCCTCAGTGAGATTGGCCTCCATTCGCCGATTCAACACGTAATCGGGGCGAGATGTCGCCGAGTTCTCGCCTGTGATCGATCCTATCTAAATCTGTCCATCTACTGAAGCCTGTCGACAGTGGCTAGCACCAGTGTTTTGTACTAGAAGAGACAATGATAATTTAAGAGTGACGTTTATAATCTGTCTAATAAAGAATCTTTAGAGTTAACCCATTCAATGCGGCGGACGCCGATCGACGTCTTATTTTTTCATACTCAGATTCGGAGGACGCCGATCGGCGTCATGTATAGTTGTTTTATATTTTACCCAAATTTAAAGATATTATATTAATAAAACAACAAATGTGTTTGGAATTTACCAATGAAATGCCTGATATGAGTAGTTTTTAGATATTTTGGTATTTTTTATTTCATCAAGTGCGGTTGACGCCGATCGGCGTTTACGTTAAATATGAGCAGATTCTGGCTAGCAAAATTTGTTGCTGCATTGAATGGGTTAAGAGGGTCATTTCTAATAGAGTCTAATCTAATAAACATCAAACGTCATGTCGTTTATGTTCACATATGAGGTTATTTTAATTTAGAAAAATACCTTGATTTTTATGTAATTGACACTAGATCGGTACTAGGTACTGATTAAATTCATCATCATCATCATCATGTCAGCTAAAAGACGTCCACTGCTGGACATAGACCTCCCCAAGGTTTTCCACACAGGCCGGTCTTGGGCCACCCGCATCCAACCGCTTCCCGCGACCCAATGATTAAATTAATTTCTTCTTAATTGCAAAAGGCATTGCATTAAACTTTTTTTATTCTTGTTTTCTTTGGGAGCTTTTAGCCACACACGGCCATGTCAGCTCCATCATACCCTAAACTTAATAACTATTCATATTCTACCTTAAGTCAACCTTATCTGTTATCTTATAAACTAACATAGCTGTGAGACAGGGGCTCAGCTAAAATACTAATGAAGGCACCAACTTCCATCATACGTATTTCAAAAGATTGAAGCATAATAGTTCTTAGCTCCTGGGTTCTGACGCACTCCACCAACAGGTGATGAACATCGTATTGCATGAAATACTTGCTCGAATAGCCAAACACAAAAAAGTTAACATTATCGCGATAATAAAATAACGAAATCTTATTTTGACGAGGTATAAATTAAAGATTTATACCTACTTATCTTTACTTAAAGATTTTGTTGTAGATTAATTATTATTATTATATTGTAGAATTCTTAGTGGATTATTTCTGTTGTGTATTCAATCACCATACATACCACAAAAAAATATGCGATCAACAAATACTTGCACAGTCATCATAAAATGTATGTCAGTTATTTAAATGCTTATAAAAATTTCTATCCGGATTGTCCCTAGCTAACAAAACAGTTATTCAACAGCTTTATAGATCAAATCTTTAGTTGTACAATCCCGACTCTCAAATGAAGATTAACTAAACGCCGATGCCTATTAAAGGAGCAGCCATTCGGCCATTCCTACCGCCTTCTACGTCACACATCAGCGGCTATCACACTGCGGCAAATTATTAACTAATTTGAGAGCGAGATATGGAAGAGGCCTCGCTTCTAAAGGGAAAATAAAAGCCTCATTCGTATCGGGGAAAGATGTGTTCGCTGGTGGTTCCTTGTCAGTAATTGCTGTTTGAAATTACTGTATTAGCTCCGTTAATGTTTTTATTTGTGAAGCTGTTAGTTACCTATTAAGTGCTGCACTTCAATCTTATTTTTTAAGTATTAATATAACACTGTAAAGTAGCTATGTATGTCCATTAAATATACTTTTGTTATCTAACTCAGATTGATTGGTACTATACTTATGAAGGGTTATTGATAGACGTTGTCAGGGGTACAGAATAGGACATAACATGGTACATCTCATCCAGAAAGATGTAGTGTTACTTCTTTTCTTTTTAACGTGGGGGAATGCTTTGTCGTTATGTCGGACTCACCGGGGTAAAAAAGAAAGATGGAATAAGAAGTAATGTACCTCCCGGAATACCGACTAAACCTACCACGGTGTTCTTCGACAATACCGCTATCGACGGGGCCGCGCGAATCATTTGCACATGCGGTCGCGACCCCGTCGAGGTTTCGGCCTGCCGCTGCCGTATGAATGAAACGGCACAACAAGATCTACCCTATGGTCACTTCTCACTTAATCCCTATTGTCCCCCACCCCTAGAGGGGAGACGGATTCGACACAGAGGCGTGCGTGGGAACACGCACGCCGCCTCCGGACCTGGTGCTGATCGGATGGCGGGCAGGCCTACGAAGCCCACCACCCCCAGGTCAAACCTCAGGGTGGCTGGAAGTCATCTCGCGTCCTCTGGCGCCCGGCTCTGCGGTTGGGGAGAGGGTTTAGTGTTATTAACCTAACCTTACCTACATTTACGTGAACGAAACCACGGGCAAAATATAGTAATGTGTAATGTTCGAGATGTATGTACCTAGGTTCATTAACACTGCTAGCTGCTAATATACGTACCTAGATTTTTATCTCATTTTCAACACTTAACCAAACCTTTATAATTTACTAGATGTTCCCGCTGTTTCACTCGCGTTTATCGTTACTGCGCCGCCCCCGTAGGTCGTCGCGTGATGTTATATAGCCTATATATAGCCTTCCTCGATAAATAGGCTATCCAACACAAAAATATTTTTTCAAATGGAACCTGTAGTTTCTGAGATTAGCGCGTTCAAACAAACAAACAAACTCTTCAGCTTTTAATATTAGTATGGATTTATCGTTGTTGAAATCTCTTTAAAATTCCAACTTATTCTTCGGCGAACTCAACTTGGTTCTAGATTTATGACACACAATATTAGCCGCATAAATAAAGGCAGCCATTTCTAGTTCCTTTCTTGAAAATAGCCTAAATTATGAAGTTTGTTTGTAATGTAAGGAAGTTTATTCCGAAATCCTGCACGTATAGATGTACCTATATCTAATATCAGCCCGTATTAAATAGTCCCACTGCTGGGCACGGGTCTCGTCTCAGTGTGAGAAGCGTTAGTCTACAGTCCACCACGTTGGCCCAGTGCGTGTTGGCAGACTTCACATCTTCGAGAATATTATGGAGAGCTCGCAGTCATGCAGTTTTCCTCACGATGATTTCCTTCGCCGTTAAAAAGAGAAAACAAAACATTTAATACGCACATAACTTTTAAAAGACGGAGATTCGCGCCTTGAGACCAAACTCGAGTCCTCTGTGTGAGAGTCTATTGGACTCCCACTAGACTATCGCAAAATACTGATGATGCATGAGTTTCTTGCCCGTTCTTCTCATGAGCCCTACACCCTTGCCTTGCTGAATGTGGCAGTAAATGTAAATTCACAGAAAAAGTTTAGTGTAACTTTGACATCCATAAGTGTTACCTTATGACCTAACTTGAATAAATTTATTTTTGATTTTGATTTAGATTTTCATAGATATAGAAATTATCATGCTATTTGAAGGGACGGGGACACCAGAAGCCACTCTCTAAATTTATGCAACCAGATTGGGCAGATATCTTACTACGAGCATGATTGCATGGATGGCGTAGCGGGACGGCTGTCTCCACGCTGTTGCTCCAGTGATGAGTGTTTTATATTCGACCCGTGCCTCGGAAAGCACATAAAGCCGTTGGTCCTGCGCCTGATCTCTCTCCGGTCGTGTCGGATTACCGTCCCATCGGATCGTGAGGATTACGGAACAGAGAGTGCACTTGTGTTTGCGCACACGCTTGTGCACTATAATATCTCCTGCGCAGATGGCCAGTCTCCGTTCAGATTAGCCGCCGTGACCAAAATTCGGTCTGAAGGACATTATATTCGACTCTCTCTTAGAATTTTGTGTGATTCACAAATAATAGTTCTGTATCCGTGTAGATTTTGTGTCCGTTTATTATTCTATGTTTGTATAGTCGCCCGCGATATAGGACTTGTGCTTTGCGGGTGTTTTCTTTTGGAAGAAGAAATTGCTCTGCCTGTATTACCTGCATAGTTTTACTATATGGTTTATAATGGTAACTGCCATTAAAAGCAATTTCTTAGAATCAATCTTAAAACAAAAGTATTGATACTTATCAACAGTAGCTTTTTAAAGACTTCTGCAGAATTTGTGTAGTGTGAAGAAGCATCTGATCAGACCGGCTTGAAACCGGCGACGGTGACGGCTAGAAAACATCTATCTTCTCTTCGTCGTCACTGCCTTTATACTGTAATTGGGCTTTCCATCAGGTCCGTTCCAATCACTTAGTAGAGTCAATATTAAAAAAAAATTGTTCAGACACTTTGACGCGGGGAACTTTACTAACATAAACTACAAAATACTGTAATCTGTGGATCACACCAGTAATTGTCTTGCAGGGCTGAGGCGATCGTTCTGCCGTCCGCTAACTAAAAAGACATTGTGAAAAACGACGTGTATTCCATGCCGTCTACTAAAAAACGTTAAGCCGTCTACTAAAAAACGTTAATATGCTTTCCATAGCACTTACATCATTTTAGTTGTCAGATGGCAGCATTTGCCTGCTATGATATAGATATCCCCTCAGCTACACAGAAATCACAGATCTCGACACTAATCCATCGTTATCTATAGGCGATTCATCACACAGAACGTCACGACAGTCTAAAATCTAAATCCCCAATTTAGTGTGCTGACCGCAGACGGGCTCGTGACCACAGCGACATCTCAATCAATAGCCTCCATTAGCCGCCGACAAATTGTACGCTTATTTAAAGCTGCCTACTCACCAGCCGATATCCTCTTCGATTATTCGGGTTGACCGGTAGGGCCTAGAGATTCTCTTTAACAAAAGAAAAATTGTGAGCCGTCACGGGACACCTGGCAGATGTAAAACATCGAAATTATTTTGTACAAGTAATATGCATAAAAGAACAGATTACGACAGAAACTAATATGGCATAATGTAAAATACTATCATATAGCGTGGCGACGCGTCGCCACAGCACGCGTCGCCACGCCAGCAATCGGTTTTACGTGCGGCTATAGATGTTTCACATCAAAAAGGAGGAAGTTCTAAATTCGACTGTATGTTCAATACTCAATAGTTTATTGCGTTCCACAATGTAGGCTTAGGTGGTAACTTAAAATAATATGACAGTTCATTATGAACCCTGTCGGGCACAGCAACGTACGAGAGAGGAAACATAAACTACTCAGGTACAATAATATCATACTAGCGGTCGCCTAGTGCTTGAAATTCGACCAAAGTTTACCTATAAGATATTGCTGATATAATAATTTTATTATGTCATTATATATTGATATATGTAACCATAGTTTCGCGCTTCGACTGCGTGTGTCAAATGCATGGTTGTGTGCGTGTAGTGCTTTTTCATTAATTTAATGTATTTCTAATGTATATTTTATATAAATATTAGGATTCGCCCCTCCTTCTCCATATAAACTTTAACTGTGCCAAATTTCATATGCTATAGGATATATAACATCACGCTACGACCCACGGGGGCGGCGCAGTAACGATAAACCCGAGTGAAACCGCGGGAACATCTAGTTTTATAATATGTAGTGAAGTTAGGATATTCCAAATCAAGTCGGCCGTTTGCAAATTGTCCCGATTTCAGTATCATCGAAACGGTATTGTGGGTAGCGCCATTAATTCCGTTCACGTTTCTCTTTCACATGCAAAGTGTGTCCACGGTGTGGGCTCACGGGAAATGGACCCTCTAGCAACACTCGTCATTTTTCTTCCTTTCTTATTGTTGAAGAGTTTTAAATAGGTCTGTCGGCGGCATAACTTCAAAATTTATCGTTTTGCATATTTTCTTTAGTATTCCGAACAACATGAATACTTTTATGTTTTAAAATCTTTTCAGATAAATTATTTATTTATTAGAGGTAGGATAAAATCGTAGGATTAATATTTTGCTAGCTATGTCACACCTGCATCGGTGGTAGAGAGGTAGTAAATGCGAGTTCTATGCGTAAGCCTGCCGCTGTTGCCTGAACCTAGCAACTAACCTAAATGTAGCTTCAGTAACTTAGTAAACTCACAAACCTATATACTTTGACGTTCATAAGTGTTACTTTGTGACCTAAATGAATAAATTATTTTTTACTTTGACTTTGACTTGACTTTGACTTTGACTTTAAGGTCTCGAGGTATGGGGATTGGCTTTGTTGGTCTTGTAGCTTAAAGTTGGGCATGGCTTGCTGTTTGTGAGGTCTCGAGTTTGAGTCCTGGATCGGAAAAAGTGCTATTGGGTTTAGTCTCAAGAAATTATCGGTAACAGCAGGCAATCCGAAACTGTGTTCGGTAGAATGTATTGGGCTCGCCCACAAAAGGTGGCACTTAATATGTTCGGTACGATATACGATAGTTAACGAAATGGGGGTGTAATGTACCTCTGGTCATACTTTAGGGACATAGTCGTATGTCTATGTATATTGTTAGCGGTCTCAATAATTTTAAACTAAATAAAAAACAAGATATTACAAGGAAAATTATAATTTAGTACTTTTTAATTTAAACAAATTTACAATAAAATAATCGAATAAAGAAACGTTAGAAACGTATGTAAGACTAGGAGCGATGTTTACGGCGCGGCGCGCCGGCGGTAGAACGCAGACAGAGAGCGCGGCGCTGGCGCGCAACTGCTTTTATAGTTTAGCTAGTGACGCGGCGCTGTCGCATGTTCAAAATGGCGTCTCTCATCTAAAAATATATTATATGTTGCTTCTAACAGGCAAAGAGCCAGATTGTGCGCTGCTGCTGTATCCAGGACTCAAACTCGAGACCTCACAAACAGCAAGCCATGCACAACCTTAAGCTATAAGACCAACAAAGCCTATTTAAACTTAAATTTCATTACCTAGTCCGACACGGAGACGTTTCGTAGCTGTAACTAACAAAATAACATACACTGAATAACTTCTAGCTTTGCATAATATTATTAGTTATCTTAATTTAGTTACCTTGTCCAGAGAAAGGTCTTACGTTGAAGTGAAGCAACTCTACGTCAAAACAACGTGGAATAAATAAGACATGCGTTAGGACAATGCAGAAAATAAGACATGGAAGATTTGTTAGAGATACGCAGAAATTCTAAAAATGCTGTTTTGCTTAAATTTGAGTAGCATTAAATAAAAAGACACAAATTGTTGGTATGAGAAACGCAATAAAACAAAGCACATATTTATAAATGAGTGACTAGCAACTAACTTAAGAAAACAATAAAAAATAAACATTTATTTGTCTCACGGTCTTTGCAAAAGGTGTCCAGACCGCCAGGGCGCGGGGCGTTGTGTTGGTTTCCAATTGGACCCTAAGATGAATACACAGATGTCATGTATTTCTTTAATCATGTATTTCTATAGTGAACATAAATAAATCATAATAGAGTAAATATACGTAGAAATTCTTTATATATATATAAATCTTCTGTGTGTGTGTTTGTAATTAAACTCCTCCTAAACGTCTGGACCGAAATTGATGAAATTTTTGGTGTGTGTTCAAGTGGATTCGAGAATGGTTTAGATTTGGTTTCTTTTTCGTGTGTACAGGACAACTTCTGTCGGGATAGCTAGTAAATATATAAATTGCCTTACATTTATAGCCGATAAATGATAAAAGTGCATTATAACTATAGCTGTATAGCATTCTGTGATTCTGTTCCGCTCTACAGAAGATCACTTGGAGTCGTATCCTTAACTGTAGATTCTCACTGGAGGGATGTATTTTTGAAGTGAAAACTTCTTTAGGCGCGTTGAGCACTTCTTGGGTGAACAAAGGTCATAGAACTCGCGTCATCGTCACGCTTCAACGCTTTCCATTTTTGAATTATTTTAGAATATTAATAATATCTCAGAAATGGTGTGTCTTACGCAAAAAATAACGAAATTTTGATCCCCTTAATAGCCCATACGATAGTATCAGGAATCCGACCCGCCCCTTTTTTTTAGTTTATAAATAAATGTTTATGATCAAGGATTAAATTTTCACTTCTATCGGCAGTCCCCAAAGACAGCCCCAATTTTTTTTTTATATACTCATATTTACCTTGGATTTTGTACACGAATCATAAAAATATATGCAGCTTTTTCATAGATCATGTTAAATAATCAAATAATTTATTAAAAATCGTGATGAAATTCGACTCAAAACGACATTTTCTTGAGTTCACTGCAAACCAAAACTGCGAAGCGCGTTCTCGCATAAGATCAAAACTCGTAGGAATTCCAAACTTACTCCAGCGTCTAACATTCAACATCTTCAACTTAGACATACCCACTTTAATTTAGTTTTTAAAAGTTAAAGCTATGCTGTTTGTACTATCTAAGTTTTGCCAGGCATCAGAATACCAACGATGTTTTCAAAATCCTATAAGTACTAGAGAGTATCCCTATGTTGCAGAGAGTTTACTGATATTACAACAAAAGACACGGTAAACTCCTTGTCCTGAAGAAACCGGTGGTAGCTAAACGGTTATCGCATCAGTCTTGCGATTGAGAGATCGTGGGTTCGATCCCGACTTATTACAGTACCGTTATGAAGCTTCTACTAGCACAAGCGCTTAGCTTAACTATAGGCTTAAGAGTAGTACTAGTAATTTGTAGCCCAATTTGCAAGCAATCTTATAGAAAAACTAATTATTTAAATCACACAGGTTTTTGAAGTGAAAACTTCTTTAGGCGCGTTGAGCAATTCTTGGGTGAACAAAAATCATAGAACTCGCGTCATCGTTACGCTTCGTCATCGTCACGCTTCCACGCTTTCCATTTTTGAATTATTTTAGAATACTAGCGGTCGCCTAGTGCTCGAAATTCGACCAATAATATCGCTGATATATGTTCATTATATATTGATATATATGTAACCATATATAGTTACGCGCTTCGACTACGTATGTCAAATGCACGCTTTCCATTTTTGAATTATTTTTGGTTTATAATTTATTTATAAAGAAGTGTTTATGATTAAGGATTAAAGTTTTCACTTCTATCGGCAGTCCCCAAAGACTGCCCCAATTTCTTTTTTAAGCTGTTTCAAATACGCAACAGTTAACGCATCGACATTGGTAATGGTAGGGACCGCTTAACCCTTTGCGTTATTCACATAGGTGATCACTTCTTTTTAATAAAATCTGTATCTTGCACTAGAGATGGAAATATCACAGTATGCCTACAAATATTATACTTATAGTAACAACAACAAACAACATTGAAATACATTTTTGTAATAACCTTATAATACCTCGTAACTACAGACACAAAGAAAGCCTAGACATTACTAACAGTTATTTACGTTTACGCAAATAAAATTAAACTATCGCAATTTCTACTTTAATTAAAGTTTTCCCAACAGTTCGACTGATTTTCAGTATCCATGGTCACCTTTTAACTACGGTTGCTGAGAGCAGTTTAAAACATGTAATTTATTTTTAATCGCTAACAGTGTCATGTCACAGAAATTGTCATCCTAACTTGCAACCACAATACACAATGCATGAGCTACGTAGCTTGCTATCTTTGATTTTTCAGACGACTACCATATGAACTTCAGTTCCTAAATATCTTTTATTTTACCTATAAAGTTGGTATTACTATTCTAGGTCTACCTTGAGACCTAGAATACTGGAGATCCGTTATAGCTCCGACGGTCTAAATTAATCTTATTTTTGTTCTTTACCTTCAGACTGTTTTTCTCGCCTTAGATATTGTTAGAGGTCTAAATTCACCAGATAATATTTACTAGATAGGTTTGTTGTGTCTAAGTATTTTTAAAATGGTAGTTGCCTGAATAAAAACCTTATCTTTATTTAAAAAAGAGTACAACTGGCGCACTGGTTTTATTACTGTTTAAATTTATGAATTTATATTCAGAAGATTATGCGGTAGTTTTACATAGTTTACACCATATATCATTTAATATATAGTTTTTAATCTTACAGATATCCTTACAAGTACCTACACCCAATTCGATAGGGCACTATTATATACTTCAGCACCTTATTTTAAATTAAACATAAAATTACTGTGTAAAACATATGTGCCTATACCTAACTCTTATACATATATCTACCTAAAAACTACTATTATATAAAGATTATATAAAAAACGTATATAGATACAGTACCAGAAGTGCGGAAAGTGTGAGTGCCAAATGTGAGCTAGAAATACATAATTATATCTAATGCGCATGCTTACAGTTAAAAATACCTGGACGATGTTCAAGTGTGAATCTTGTTAACTGAGCGTTACTGCCATTTAGGTATAATAAACCTATTTGCGACTTTTACCTTTAATTATAAATTAAATTTCTTGGTATTATAGTCAAATGCAAGCGAACGTGCTTGCATGTTACGCATGTATGGTACACGTCCCATATACCGGGATACTACGTAACTTCAAACGAGGCTTAAATGTACTGCTTAAGCTAAGTGCGGGACGTTTTTGGAGCTAAGTTTATCCTCGCTCTCACTGTCGTCAGTGTATGCTTTAAGTTTAGAGTATTGTATTTATTTCGTATTTTCATTAAAATGTTACGACATCCAAAATTTAAAAGAGGGAAGATAAATCAAAGCTACTCCTAAATTATTAAATGGGATAAAACCATTTTAAACCTCGACTCTTACAGATACCTATCTCCTCGAAGCCTTTTGTTTCTAAGCTCATAGGATATTTGTTTGCACCTAGCAACTACGCTAGATGTAAATTCAGTAACTTTACTAAACTGTGTTGCTTTATGACCTAAATGCATTAACTATTTTTGACATTTGGATTTGAGAAAGAGATAATTGTCAAATTATTATATCGTCTAAATCCACATCCATTAACAGACATTTACCCTATTTTAACAGTTAATTCAAACTGACATGACACTCGGGTGGTGAAAAATTAGTTAACTTAAAACCCGCATCGAATTTAATTGGAAATGTGTCGAAGCAGTTGGCAAAAAGTAGTCCAATACTGCAGTACGAACTCTAAAACCTTTTCCTCCGTTCCTCGAACAAATCACAAGTTAATTTGTGACCTAAAAAGTGTCACGTAGAGTTAAACTAAGTAGAAAAGCACTCCTAGTTAGCCTTCCTCTCGTTATAGAACGTTGGTACGGAGGAAAGCCGCAGTGTATTCTTGCGAGTTTGTTAAAGTCGTATTCGTATTGTGCTAACTGTTTGTTGGCTGAGTTTATAAAGCTTGTACAGTTGGTTTTGCATCAAATTACTTGCAGAACTTAAATATGAACACGAATGTGGTGATTTGCAAGTTGGTTCCACGCATTGGATAAATATTTCTGCAGCTCACAGCTAACTGTGCCGAGCCGGGGTATTCTTGATCTATACTAATATTATGAAGCTGAAGAGTTTGTTTTTTTGCTTGAACGCGCTAATCTCAGGAACTACTGGTTCGATGAAAAATTATTTTAGTGTTGGATAGCCTATTTATCGAGGAAGGCTATAGGCTATATAACGTCACGCTACAACCCACGGGGGCGGCGCAGTAACGATAAACGCGGGTGAAACCGGGGGAACATCTAGTGTCCCTATATGTATTACTTTAATGTGTGTATGCTTTTCGGATCAGAGGAGTATGTGAAAGTCTTATACTATTAGCAGCATGCGCAATGTTAAATAAGAATGCTTAGTTTATGCAACTTTATATGCGATTGTGCGTATTATTAGCCTATTGAGTCGCAGCGGTGCATCGGTGGCCCGACACTATACATTTTTAATTATGTCTGGTATTCTAAAACTTGGCAGATTAATAGAATTTTTATTGTAAAATAAAAACCTCGAAATCTGCTTGTCTAGGACTTCTCCTTGTTTTTTGACACGATTATACCGAGGTAGTTTTTTTATGAGAACTATGTACATTATATTATGTATGTGTTTTCTTTTCGCACGGTCAATTGTAAGTGGCAAATTAGCTTATATAACACAAACTTAACACAATTTATTTTTTATTCTGTAATTTAAATTTAAATTAAATAATCCTTTGTAAACAGCATGCCAGTATCCACTTAGCGTCACCCTGCAAATAGTTCACCACAAACTATTTGCGATACGAAAACACGTCGTTAGACTTGTTGTAAACTTACAGTACGTATGTTCAGTTGTTATGTTGCATGCATGCTTTTCTCATTATGCATGTTAAAGTTCGCAGTCTCGGATTTGAGCAAAGTTGAGCAAATATGGTTTGCGGTGGTTACCGACGTTTTCACAACGCTTTGAGCTGTACCCAAGTATGTGTATCCTGTTTAATTTTCTTATGAACTATGCGTTCAACAGTTTTATAATTTATTTGTAGAGTAGATTTTGCGCAGAGCTGTTTTATTGTTTATTTCTAACTCAAATTGAAACTTTTTTATTTTAAGAATGCATACATTCGTAATTAGTATATCTATTATAAATGTGATATTTTGTTAAGATTTTACGTTGTTTAACACGCGCCGACAGTTAAATGGATTGAGATGAAATTAGACACGCGATGACTAAATTTATAGATGGTATTTCTAAATTTATAATATATAAAATACTTTGTTTATTATAAAACCTGTTAGTTTTCTGAATAGTCTATTAAAAAAATATACTTAATTATCAATTTATTTTTATTATATGAGACATGTACATATACACATATAGACTATAGAAAAATTATGTTACATTGTGTGTGCCATCTGCCCCTCTATACGAAGGGTTAATATTTAGCAGGATCTTGTTAATTTTAGTCACATTTTACATAAATCATGTAACACGAAAGTTATAATTAGATAGTACTAAAAGACTGTATTGGTAGGAGGCAGGCACGGTTGCCTGACCGCTACCTCCACGCTAAGTCTTGCAGGTTCACATTTAATTTTGTGTGTTCCATAAATAAATGTCTTAGTGGATATTTCCATTGATAGTAAGTGCTTAAAGTCTACGCCAAACCAGGTTTTGATCCATAGCGCGGGAGTTGCCATATGTAACCAAAACAAGTGAGAATCGGCAATGAATTGCGGTAAATCTTAGAGTTCGAAAACATGGTTCAAGTAATATGTATGCAAAGGTCACGTGATACCACGTGACCTCGAGGTCAGAGGTCAAAGGTCATAGTCATTTCGGGGCTATATCGACTATGCTGAGTCTAATGGCGTGACCGCGAGTCTCTAGCTCTTATGGTTCTTGAGTTGAAAGTTGTATAACATACAGACGGACGGACGGACAAAGCTGTTGTATAAGAGTTTTTCGAACTCTGAAAAGTCAAAGTCGAAAATCATTTATGAATTAAAGTCACAAAGTAACTCTTATGAACGTCAAAGTTAGTAAGTTTAGTAAAGGTACTGATTTTACATTTACGTTAGGTACTAGGTTTAGGTTATATCTATGAGAAGATAACAAGTAAATTACGGCCACTATTTTAAATCGCCATTCAGTTATAATTTTAGTATTTTACAACTTATATGTATACAAGGTATTCCAAATCCAAGTAAAGTCGTTTCTCTAAGTCAAAGGTTTGAAGTCGACAATTTTAATAGCGTTATTTTATAACGCATCTCTATAAAATATCGAAGGCAAACTTACAATTTAATTTTCTCCCTCACTCCGGTCTAGAGTCTAGGTTTAAAGGCAAGTCCCTATTCCACCCACAAAGGAGAGTTTTGACGGGCTACGTGTACTGCTAATCAAGTTAGGTGTAGTGAATTTGATTCTTGATTAAAGTTATTTGCGATTCACGTATCTACCTTTTCTTTTGCTTTGCTTTTATTTCATCCTTATATCCTTTAACAACGGTTTATGTTTAACTTATCACCAGATATAGTAAAATATAACAGTCAAAAATAGTAAATGATCACCAAAGTTAAAACCGCATTTTAATACCAAAAATATTAATTGCACAGCAAAGAGATCAAAATAAGTCGACAGAGGCTCCTATTTTTGGGTGGGTTTAAGAAGGAACCTAACATAACCTAACCCTTCCGAGACGGAATGCAGTGATTTGAGGCGTATAGGTGCTCGTTATGATATATTTTAGTAAGCATATTTTGCTGCGCAATTACTATTTTTAGTGGTTATTATATTTAATCCCTTTGACAACTAGTGTCGGCAACATTCAAGTGATACTTCTGGTATAGCAAACTATAATATAATAGACCCTAGCCCATTCAACCGCTTACCAAGCGGATCGTGGGCTTGTGCCACCTAAAAAATAAAATTAATGTAATTTTTCGCAGTTGTGTCGTTGTCAGAACTGTCGGTTGTTAAATCTTATGTTTGAATCTTATTTCTAGCGAAAAGTATTCTGAATCTCAATATGTATGTTATATATCTATGTCCTTTAAATAAGTGAGTTGGTGATAACTATTAAAAAAAACAGTATGTTTATAGAATTATGACTATTATGATATCGTATTTTCTTCTTGCTTAAAGGATACCTTCCTTTAAGCAAGAAGTAAATGCGATATCATAAAAAATAATATTGGGGCAGTCTTGAACTGCCGATAGAAGAGAAAACTTCGTTATTTTTTGCGTAGGACGCACCATTCCTGAGATATTGTTAATATTCTAAAATAATTCAAAAATGAAAAGCGTGGAATCGTGACGACGACGTGAGTTCTATGATTTTTGTTCACCCAAGAAGTGCTCAACGCGCCTAAAGAAGTTTTCACTTCTGAAAGTGTGCTCCACATCTCTGCCTACCCTCCGGGATATACAAGCATCTATGCACAAACTTACTGCTTTACAAACTGTATTTAAACGCTTCCTAATCAGGTAGTTTTGAATACGGTCCATCGGTCCGTCTCTCCCCCTCTTCAACACCCCTTCCCCTCCCCCCAGCCTGTCGACTCACGTCGTTAATGACGTGAAAAACGTCTCTCACTCGAGTTATGCGCATATTACACATTTTTCTTCACACCGGAGGGTTAATTAAAATGCCGCTTTAGCTCAACTCTCTTGTGGCTCACTGATATTTTAATAGAGAAAGCTTTTGTACTGAAGTATCTGTCCTATGTTATTCATAGTCTTCTCTCTCTGAAGGAATAAGCACAGGTGTATTACACATACTGTTCGCCAACTATGGTTTAGGTCGCACGTAATAGGACGCGAGACCAGCTTTAAGTATTTTTCAACAGATAAAGAAACATTTAGCAGGCTATCGAACCTAGGATTTCATGATCAAAGCAAATACAAACGCAAAAAAATACCCACAGGACCAACAAAGATAAATTCCAATGGTAAATCTTCTTCTCCCTAGTCTTTATAATTCCTAAGTCACTTGGGGTCGGCTTTCAAGTCTAACCGGATTTGACTGGATATCAGTTTTTACACGAAGCGACTGCCATCTGACCTCCACAACCCGAAGGCGATAACGATACCCTAAAGCTAGACTAGTGTTAGGATATTATAGGGCACTGACTTCCCAATAACGACTGCCATAGATGTTCATGGCAGCCGGGACCGACGGCTTAACGTGCTCTCCGAGGCATGGAGCAGGCGATAATTGTCTATCAATACGCACATAATTTCGAAAAGTCATATAACTTCCGAAAGTCAGAGGTGCGCGACGTGGGTTCGAACCTGAAACCCTCAGTATTGCAGTCTGTTGGTCTCCCCACTGAGATATCGCTGCTAAATTCCAATGGTAAATACCTCTTTTAAAATAATGAATTATTGAAACTATGCTAACATTCCACCGCATTGCAAATCATGCGCCTTAAGTTTGTGATGCCGTGCACTACGCAACAGCCTGGAACTTGTAATGCATTTTTCAAGGAAGTATTACCTCGGCCAGACATTGAACCCGCACGATTTCGTGCCGCTAATCATTTAAAACACGAATATAACATTGCCAGTTCGGTTTTTCTTAACATTTCGAATGAGTTTGAAGTTAATTTGGTAAATCAATACGATGTTTCGTCTTTGCGATATTTATACCTTCGGTATACAAAGACATAATATGTATTTTATGAAACAATAAAATCTAAGACTTGCCGAATATCGTAACCATTTGCAGCCAAATAACCTTAAACTGGGTTCATTTTTTATACTCTTAAAGTGGCAAAAAGGCATATGAGCCGCCTGGTAGTTCGTTGCCGGTGGCATTTGCACGCTTGCTATACCAGCAAGTTGTTGTGTTGTCATCTCAAGTTCATACTGGTCTCTCTGCTGACGTCACACATGTCCTCAAGGAGAATATTAAACAAAGTTGCTTGGCTTCAATACGGCTTACAGACTGATACGATGTTTCAGTTTCTCTGTCAACCAATTTCTCCTTTCATACTTACAAATGCAATTATCATCAGCCAAGAAACTTTCTTTTCTTCCTCCTTTTTTAAAAAGACGTCGATAAATCCTATGTCGCAGGGATTCTTACAAACATTCAAACGATGTACACAAAGAACACTCGGGCTCGAGACAACTATTGGTAAAAATATTCTTGTCTCTTGTCCGGATCGATACCAAAACCCATGGCACAGTGTCTCAATGGCAATGCAACCGCTCAAACCACGACGCCATTCGTGCAGTCAAAACTTTCCCGCCTTTATAGAAGAAAAAACAAGTCATGAGCATAAATATTAAACCTTTATTTTTCATTTTTGCTAGTCGCACAGCAAGTGCAGAAATAATCTGCAAATTCAAGTGTATTGACCTGACAGTGCTGCGTCTGACTAAAATAGACTGGTTATAGCCAGCTCATCTGTTGCTGTAAAGTTCATCATATTTTCTACTCCAACAAAGTTTTATGTTTATTAAGTTAATGTTATACTAAGGATTTAACGACATGCTTTGAATAAGCTAATCGTTTGCGGAAATTATTTGAGATCAGTTGTTTTGTCTTGTAAATCGTTATTGCAATATATTATATAGTTTTTAGAATAGTAGAGCCTCGCATACGTACAACATGAATGGGCCGTCTCGACCAGGGAAGGACTACCCTCTCACAGAATATCGACGTGAAATACCAGTATTCCTACTGTTGTGTTTCGTTCAGTGAGGAAGAGTGTCGGGGGCCCAATCACCCTCTTTCCCCTTTCCCGCTCCTTCTCCTTCCCACTTCCTTTCCTAAAGGGTCGGCAACGCGCAAGTGATGGATGCCTCTGGTGTTGCAGGTGTCTATGGGCTACGGTGACCACTTACCATCAGGTGGGCCGTATGCCTGTTTGCTACCTTTGTCCTATAAAAAAATATAGTTGCAGATATTTTTTTAAATAATGCCTTCACTCGGTCTCTTTACACTCATTCGAACAACGGACACAAAGAACAAGCAGACTTGCAACAACTATTTTTGGATGACCCAAATGTTTCGGGGATAGAACCCACAACACTCAGTGCAGAGGCAATAGTGAGACGACCACATTCCGTGCATTGTTCTAAAGCGCCGTGCAGCGATGAGAAAATGTTTTCATTCTGTGTAGAACTGTGCAATGTAGACCCCAATAGGTTCTATTATGTGCGAACTAAAATTATCGTTGATACATTGTAAGAGTACAATCTTTGCTTCTGCTCCGCCAAGGATATAGGCCTGAAACTATGTGTAATAATAACATCAGTCTTATTATTATTATTAAAGTATGAAAAGGGTTAGGTCATAGTCTATCACGCTGGCCAAGCTTGGCAAGCTTCACATATCTTCGAAAACATTATGAAAAACTCTCAGACATAAAGTTTCTCCACGATGTTTTTCTTCACCATTAAAGCAAGCGATGATTAACTACTTAGTACACAAATAACTTTGAAAACTCAGAGATACGTGCGTGTCATTTTCATCATGAGATAATTTTCATCATTTTCTAACGATGTTACTCTTCACCGTTAAAGCGAGCGATAGTAAAGCATTTAATTCGAAAAGTCAGAAGTGCGTGGCTCAGTATTAAACTCCAAGCCGCCGCGTGGCAGTCCAACGGTTTCCCAATAAACTATGTGTATTAATAACTATGAATATATAAAAATAACTTGACCGCTAATACCAGCAAACAATCAGCCTAATCTAAACACACGTAGCTAAGTCAAACACGCCTATTTATCTTTGTATCAGCAATAAGTAAGTCCAGGCCTATTTCTCGGAACCCGAGTGGCCGGCGGCTCCTAATTGCGACGCTTGTTCAGGCATTAGTTTGTCATTGGCGTGACTACTGGACGAGGATTTCCTTTTGAAAGGTGGCGTGTGTGTATATGCTCTTTGTGTGGTCGTGCCTTGGTTTTAGTGTGTAATATGATGACCGGTGTATTTGAGCTAGATGATTTGGATTTACAAGTAGTATGCTACTGTCTATTATAAATTAATATTAAACAAGCGATCGCCTAGTGGTCAAAATTCGACCAAAATTCCTAAGCTTGCTACTTTGTTTTCTGTTTTTCTCTATTACATATAAACGACGACGTCAGGCGAACAATGTCGAAATACTACGAACGCGTTTCGACTGCGTATGTCAAATGCATGGTTGTGTGTGTGTAGTGTTTTTCCATTAATTTAATGTATTTCTAATGCATATTTCATATAAACATTAGTATTCGCCCCTCCTTCTCCATATAAACTTTAAGTGTGCCAAATTTCGTACTCCTCCGCCCGCGCAATTTTCGTAAAAAGGGCTACAAAGTTTTTGCTTCACGTATTAATATATAGATAATACTTTTAATCCCTAATCATTTCATCTCCATCATTTTATTAAGTAATTATTGTTATTATTTTTAGTTTTTTATAGTCAGTAATATATGGTATAATGGTTGCAACATCTTGTTGTTGTAACACATGAATTGTAAAATACGGAAATTATATTTAATAGGAGATTTAAAAGAGTTGGCCTGAGTTTCTTGCAAGTTTCTTCTCATAGGCTCAACCTTTTGCCTGAGCCTATCTACCAACCTAAGAAATGTTACGTTATGACCTAAATGAATAAATGATTTTTAATTGTTGAACTAGTTTACTACTACTGTAAAACTATACTATTTGAGCTACTTAAATTATTAAAATTATTTATATTGAATTGAAATTAAACTACTATATACGGATTTTATCGCGTTGTTTATATTTGACACTTTATTACAAAATTTTGAAAACTGTTACACTATTACTATTAAACTTTACAAATTTTTAAGCGAATTAAATTATTGAAACTATTAAAACTGTTTATACTATTACTATATATTCGCGTAAACAGAAGACAATATTATATTTATATTGAAGTTTACACTTTCCTCGACGTTTTGGTTGCTTTTCAGCAGCCATGTTCATAGACTGATATCCATTGTCCACTATCTTAATAACATACCGTTTAAAGCATATTAGTTTAAATTAAAAATATGAGGGTATAGGGACGAAAAGGGAGAGGATGGCCAAGGAAAATATGGATGGACTGTGTGAGGATGGATATGAAAGAGAAAGGGGTAAATGATCAGATGACGGGTGACAGAGAAGTATGGAAGCGAAGGAGATACTGCGCCGACCCCAAATAAATTGGGACCAGGGCAAGAGGAAAATGAGTTTAAATTAAAAAATATCGTGTTACCTTACGTAAAACGTTAGCAAACCTGTCGTGAAAAGTTAGCAAAAGCTACTCATGCTCGGTGCCGCAGCCTGCAAGTGCAGCGCCCTCTAAGTCTATGTACACTCTACAAGCCTACAGTTTAACGTTGCTTCTACAGTCTGTATCCTTACCTGAGTGCTGGCGCCATTAGCCGCATTAGAGAGCAACGGTAGTAACTTATTAGATAGTGTCTTCCTTAGAACTAACTATAAATAAATTAGGTGTATTAAAAAGCTTGTCTGTTACTGCTAGGGTTTCCAACCAGACTGTTAAAATAGTAATATGCCTTTTTTTTAGCTTGGTAATGCTTCCTACTGATCTATCAAATAAAGTATTTATATTATACTAGCTTTTGCGCGCAGCTCCGCCCGCGTTGTACCTACATGAATAAAAAGTAGCCTATGTCCTTCCCCAGGTTTTAAACTATATCTGTACCAAATTTCATCTAAATCGGTTGAGTGGTCTTACCGTGAATAACGTAACAGACAAATAGACAGACGAGAGTTACTTTCTAATTTATAATATTAGTAAGGATTTATAATTTATATTTTAAAATGATAATAAACTGGGCAAGAAGCTCCATAAAATATGTTTTTAAAACATCACGCAATCATTAGACGCATTTGAAAGAGGCTGGCAGGGGATATCTATCAACAGAGTAATTTGGAAGTCCAAGGGATAGGCTTTTACCCAGCAGTAGAACATACTTATAACAAGCTGAAAAAAATACGTCATAAAATACTGTTGTACTTTTGTAAAATAGTGTTTTAATTACAAAATTAAGCAGCGATTGCTCGGTGGGGAGACCAACAGACTGCAATGCAGAGGGTCTCGGGTTCGAACCCACGTCACGCACCTCTGACTTGCGGAAGTTATGACTTTTCGAAATTATGTGCGTATTGATTGACAATTATCGCCTGCTCGATGCCTCGGAGAACATGTTAAGCCGTCGGTCCCGGCTGCCATGAACATCTATGGCAGTCGTTATCGGGCAGTCAGTGCCCTCTTATAGCCTGACACTGGTCTAGCCTTAGGGTATCGTTATCGCCTTCGGGTTATGGAGGTCAGATGGCAGTCGCTCCGTGTAAAAACTAATATCCAGTCTAATCCGATTAGACTAGAAAGCCGACCCTAAGTGACTTGGAAATTATAAAGGCTAGAGGGAAGAAGTGTTTTAATTACCTTAATAAACTTAATTCTCGTACAAAATGTTGGTAACCCTAATTACTGCACTCATTGCGTAAGAGCAGGATGGGAGCTGGTGCTCTCTTTGTCTTGACTTTCTATCTGGGTATTTGCTGAGTAGGCCGTTTTGTTACATACATATTATATCTTTAGTAATATTATAAAGATAAATAATTTGCTTGTTTGTAATCGATAAAACTATAAAAGTACTGAATCGATATTGACAATTCTTTCACCATTAGAAACTCACTGCGCCGCGTGTTGTGGGGTCGAATCACAAACGGTACAACCATTTGTGTGACCCACAAATGGTTGTATCGAGTCTGGGTGTTCCTTGTGTCCGTTGTCTGAATGTTTGTAAAGTCCCCCGCGACACAGGAATGATGCCTAGTGCGGGAGCTGTCTATTTTAAAGAAAAATAAAGTATTGTTCCCGAGGGAAGTCGCGGGTAAAATCTAGTCATACATCAATTAAACAGATGACCTATTTCACTTATAATTGCATGTCTTTCCACTTCAGTGTGAACTTTTAAACGCGAACATGTTCAAAGGGAATGTCTCTTATGAAAAATGTTGTAAACGTTTTAATATTAAAATATGTGAGGTGCGTGGAGCCCATTTGTAATGAGACGCTCGCTCACCTGGTTACGGAGATGAGTGCTCTGCACTTCAGTTTAGTGGAGCGTGGCACATGAAGTTACTAAGTTACACTATAATAGAGTGTACTGAAAAGTAATGTAATCTATACCTACTAATATTGTAAAGCTGAAGAGATTGTTTGTCTGTTTGAACGCGCTATCTCAGGAACTGCTGGTTCGATTTGATAAATTATTTTAGTGTTGGATAGCCTATTTATCGAGGAAGGCTATATAACATTACCCTACGAGCCACGGAGGCGGCGCAGTAACGATAAACGCGGGTGAAACCGCGGGAACATCTAGTACTACATATGTATAGAACAGCATGCAAGCAATCGCCTCGCCGCTGCTGCCGCTTTGAGTGTTGTGAGTTCGAATCCCACACGGAATAATGGCTTAGAGAATCCACAAGTACCTTATCATTCGTAGTCTGGGTGTATGTTGGGTCACACAATTACACGGAGTCACAGACCTTGAATTCTCGCGCGAAAAACGTTTTTAAAGCGAAACATGACTTGAATTAAAGTTTGAATTTATATGCTGCCAATTCTTTAAAAAATTCAGCATTATAAATGCCATCTTTGGTTGCAATAGAATTGCGTGGTTTAGCATAGAGTTAAAATGAATTAGCAGCATAAAGCTTCCCTAAATCATTTCAATACAGCCATTGACATTTGTATGTGTTATCTTAACTAATATTATAAATGCGAATGTGAGTTTGTTTGTTACGCTTTCACACCTTAACTAGTCGATAGATTATCATAAAATTTCGCATACACATTGTCATAGGTAAAGAAAAAGACAAAGACTACCATTTACCCTAAAAAAGAACCGTTGCCAAACGAGCGACGCCGCGGGAAAAAGCTAGTTTAGATAGAAAAACTACTCGATACTAAAATTAGCTAGCTTTAAAAGCTAAAGTAACCACACTCCACAGCGTCTTCGAATGTATATATAACCAAGTATGAAAATGTTTTTATTTCAACATTTCCACACGAGTAACTCATCTACGTATTATCACAGCCAGTAGGTACCCAGTATGAATACTGAAATATTCATATTCTAATAAGCTAACCAGCATAATATATTCACGTCTGATATCTTGCCTTATTTGGATTTAATTTTACACACCGCTAATTTTAAATCATATGTATAAGCTTGGTAGTTCAATTAAATGGATACCATGTATTTCGCTTGTTGAATGGGTTTATATATAAACTAGATGTGCCCTCGGTTTCACCCGCGTTTATGATTACTGCCCCACCCCCGTGGGTCGTAGCGCGATGTTATATAGCCTATAGCCTTCCTCGATAAATAGGCTATCCAACACTACAAGAATTTTTCAAATCGAACCAGTAGTTCCTGAGATTAGCGCGTTCAAACAAACAAACAAACTCTTCAGCTATATAATACTAGCTTTTGCGCGCGGCCCCGCCCGCGTGGTACCTACATGAATAAAAAGTAGCCCATGTCCTTCTCCAGGTTTGAAACTATATATGTACCAAATTTCATATAATCGGTTGAGTGGTTTAGCCGTGAAAAGGTAACAGACAGATAGACAGACAGACAGGCAGACAGATAGACAGACAGAGTTACTTTCGAAGTTATAATATTAGTAAGGATTACTTAGGATAAGTATAGATTTAAATGTGTTACAAGCTTTTTGTGCTTTTCTATAGCGTATTAAAACCCGTGTTAGAGCAATAAACAAACTGGTTTATGATGAGTGAGAGAGTGCGTGCGTATAATGTATTCAGTGATAATATATGTTTAACACAGAACTGTTCGTTGTTGACATGACAATTAACGTTGACATGCTGCCTAATTAATAGCATAAACATGCGTTTGAGAGCTACATTTATTGTTATTAAGGAAAAAAATTACTCATAATAGTTTCCGATTACTGTTTCGCACGATCATATTTACTACCTGCGACTTCGTCCGCGTGGATTTTAACTAAAAAGTGTTTGTCTCTGCGGCAACCTATTTTTTTTTTTAAATCAAATTAGCCTAAGTTACTCCTTATAACATCAGCTATCTGCCAGTGAAAGTCCCGTCAAAATCGGTTCACCCGTTTCGGACAAAAATTTTAAAAATAGATGTTTTCCTATAGGTTCCTTATATACTTTCATATGCATTAGGTAAAAAGCTGTTATTTTGACATTACAAACAGACACTTCAATTTTATTTATTTGTATAGATTATTCTCAGATCATATATTTGATATTATATTATCAGGGAAATATAGTAAATATTAGGGAATATATTTGATATGATATTATGTTTCCCGAGCGCTATGATATGTCCTTCTTCAAACGAGGTTTAAAGAGAGTTCTTCTTTCACGGTAGGCAGCGGCTTTGCTGTGTCCTGACATTGCTGAAGTCCATGAGTAGCGGTTACCATTTTCCATCAAGTGGGCCACTTGCTCGTCTGCCACAAAAGGCAGTAAAAAAAAATGTAAATACAATATTTCAGCCTTTTTTGGCTAATTATTTACCTACTATATGTTAATGATATTTTTTGTGTCTATGTGTTCCTTGGTGTTAATATCTTTATGGTTTATATGTAATGTTATCTCGTGTGTTGTAATAACATAAATATATATTCTTCCTTTTCTTTTTATGGAAATATTCTATTTTCCGTACTCGGGGTAATAACTATATAAAAACATTCCTATATACAAGGATGGATTCAAGTCACTCCATTGGCAATTTGTTTAGTTGTGCACACAAACATACTGAAACTGATTTTTTATATATAGGTAAGGAGGATGTTTCATGAAGGCATAACGTAGACTCCCCGCACTCCCCGCGCCTCAATAATCATGTTCTTACCTTATCACGGACCGTTTAGTGTTTATATGTACTTATGTAATTACATAATATATAGTTTCATAATGTTCACATCTTACTTCACACATCTTATACTATTTAGTAATTATGTTTATATCTTATTTACACATATATTTACATATTTAAGTATATTTTATTTTTATATGTTTAGACACTCGGCGCCCGCGCCGGCGTCACCAAATTGGATTTCGCAGAATACCAGTGTTGCGATTTAACAATCGCAACGTACGCTAAGCGATGTCCAAATTTTGGCACTGATGGGACACACACTTTCGCATTACTTTGTAAACTTAAGTTTAAATGATTTAATAGGTATTATATTTTTTTTTTATCGCTGCTCACTGACAATACTAGTCTTCTTGACCTGAATGGACGGAAGGTGTGGTGTTGCCAGTGAGCAGAAATTAAATTACAATGTTAGTTTTTATTGTTCTAGTTTTTTATAGTTCTGCTTTTTTATTTAATTTTTTTTTATTTAATTTTTTTTTATTTTGTAATTTGTTTACTTTGTCTCTTTGTGTTTTGCGTGTGCCCTTGTGTCGCCGGAATAAATATTTTTCTTTCTTTTTTTTCTTTCATGCCTATATCGCTGAAGGGGTAGGCAGACATGTAGTGACATTTCACCAGCTATTGTTTCTAATCCCCACGTAGGGGCAAGCCGAGTCCAGCATAGACTCCGTGCTGCTAAAGAATTTCTTGACACCAAAACTTAATACATTGGGAGGGAGGCTTTTGCCTTGCAGTGGGACAATACAGGCTGAAAATAAAATCCTAATCCTAACTAATATTATAAATGCGAAAATGAGTTTGTTTGTTTGTTACGCTTTCAAGCCTTAACTACTCAACCGATCAACATGAAATTTTGCATACACGTTGTCAGGGGTACGAAAAAAATTACTGTTTCCGAGGAAAACAACAATAACGTTCTTATGATAATAGACGGCGTCACGTGTCTTTCGAATCATGATTGAATTATATTATTACAAGCAGAGTACATCCGGAATTGATTGTCCAATTCTAAATTAACGCGAGCAAAGCCGCGGGCAAAAGCTAGTAAATAATAAAACTCAATAAATTTTTACCTGACCAAGGAACCCGATGCCTTACACAGCTGTCGCATACACTACTGCTGCGTCACCGAGACACTTATATTAATCAATATTTAAAAACCAAAGTTACAATTTTATGATACTTTATAAATATGTTTTCCATGCCTTATTGGCATGTTTCTACAGAATATCCCACGGTGAGTGCTCTGAAGAGTTATTCCACCTTATCCCGCCCTCCCCTTTCCTATCCAGAACAACACGTGCTGGGCTCAGATGCCATCCTTATACGGTAGAGTCGATTAGAGCGCGTACCAATAAGTTTGGGTCCTCATACCTCCGCCGAACGACCAAGGCATGGAATTCTCTGCCAAGGTACGGTTTCCTTCTTCCTTCAATCCTGGGTCATTTAAGCGGGGCGTGAAAAAGCACCTTCTCAAGGCGTCAAAGTAGAGACCTCAACATCGCCTCGGCTGCTATGAGGGCGGTGTGGAGGCCACTGCTCTTAGACCACACGACTGCTTACCATCAGGAGGAGTGTGATCATTTCGACGAGCAAAAGAAAATAAAGCTATAAATTCGTCGCAGCAAGACAAAAATAGAATGTAATAGCAACTAGCAAAGAGGGAAACTCGGTCCATTAGAGATATCGCTCTGGGTACGTTTTAGCGCTGAATTTGCACGATTGGGCAGTGCATTTACACAAAAATTGAAAAAACATTAACGTTTTAGTTGACTGCACTGTTAATTTATGTTCCAAATTAAATGTTATTAAACATGATTTATATTACAAATACAACACGAAAACTGGTGAAAGCAAACGAAACTAAGGTTTTTAATAGAATTTTTTATCTGATTGAACGGAACATGAGGTAAATTACATGCCAATTTGCTTACTATATATTTAGGGTACATGTAAAAGGGGGCGGGCAAGCTTATTGCCGTCTGAAAGGTACATTTATAAACAAAGGATTCTAATACAAAATCCAATGACACCAGACAAGGTGGCGTTTCACTTTTATTATGTGGATCCTCGACCGGGGAAGAACTACCCTCTCACAGAATATCGACGCGAAATAGCAGTATTCCTACTGTTGTGTTTCGTTCGGTGAGTAAGAGTGCCAGAGGCCCAATTACCCCCTTTCCCCCAACACGCTCCTTCTCCGTCCCACTTCCTTTCCTAAAGGGTCGGTAACGCGCAAGTGATGCCTCTGGTGTCGTAAGCGACGGTGACCACTTACCATCAGGTGGGCCGTATGCTTGTTTGCCACCTTAGGTGGATAAAAAAAATTAAAAAAAATGTGTTTGGTGGCTCTCACGACCACATAATGTAAGTGAAACGTAAGCCAACCAACGGAACAGTATGCACACACAAGAAGCACATATCAATCTTAGCCTAATTTAAGGGGCTTGGAACTACTGGATCCTATTCACTGCTGAAACAAATCAAGCAGCTGTTAGGTTACGATCGTTCCTTATGTGAAACCTAAGTAAAGCTGACAAAATGTGGGTCTGACGCACTTCACGCATGTGAAGAAGTTACAACTAGCGACAAGAGATAGCGCTGTGCTCAATTACATAGTACTTCATACAACGCTGAACTACCTATATATATATACAAGTTCACGACTTCCATCATAGGGCTGCGGTTCGCCAGACACGATCACTATATCTGGTCGGCGGATCCTCCCTTTGTGATCACTTTTATACTTTCGCGTTTATATAACAGAAAACAGGAATTAACGAGATCATCATCGCGACAACGCCGGTCCTGGCACAGTAATGTCAGGCTGCTATTTGTGAGGTACATGTTCTAAAAGCCACCTTCACGTTTTGGATTGAGAAATATCTTTCCTTTGTATCAGAGGACGTTTATATACACATTCGATGTGCTCGCGGTTTCACTGCGCCGCTCCCATGGGTCATAGCGTGATGTTATATAGCCTATAGCCTTCCTCGATAAATGGGTTATCCAACACTGAAAGAATTTTTCAAATCGAACCAGTAGTACCTGAGATTAGCGCGTTCAAACAAACAAGCTTTATAATATTAGTATAGATTGGAGGAACGACGTACGTGGCTCTACATTGGGTATGATTCAATACTGCCTATACATTTAGAGTTATAACATTGTGATAGCACAGACAGCTCCAAACATAACACGGAAGCAACTTGAACTAAAAATAGACTAGAAAAAGTTTTCAATAAACTATCGAATCCCCTAGCAATGAAAGTTTAAATAGAATCGTCCTGAAAGTTACTCAAATTTTTATTTGTTCGTAAAGGTCCGATCCCTTCGACAATGGACCCTGTCACTTGTGAAGGGGTTGTTTTTATTAAGCTGATAGTTTGTAGTATATCGTTTGCTGGCAAAATTAAACTACTTTATTGAAATGAAAACTTCTTTAGGCGCGTTGAGCACTTCTTGGGTGAACAAAAATCATAGAACTCGCGTCATCGTCACGCTTCCACGCTTTCCACTTTTGAATTATTTTAGAATATTAACAATATCTCAGAAATGGTGCGTCCTACGCAAAAATAACGAAATTTTGGCCCCCTTAACAAACCCGAAGAGAGTATCAGGAATCCGACCCGCCCTTTATTTATTAGTTTATGAAGAAGTGTTTATGATCAAGGATTAAAGTTTTCACTTCTATCGGCAGTCCCCAAAGATTGCCCCAATTTTTGTTTTTATATAGCGTACTAGTAATTTGTCTGCGCTGATGGCGTAGTGGTCGTAGTAAGTGGTCGGATCACCATTGGACACTGCGTCATGACCATGAGTTTTCGTTTCGATCCTCTAAAAGTACAAAAATATGTGTGATCCACAAATAGTTGTTCCGAGTCTAGGTACTCTTTGTGTCCGTTTGAATGTTTGTAAAGATCCCCGCTATACAGGAATTATTCTTATTATATTAAATATTATTTATTACTAGATGTTCCCACGGTCTCACCCGCGTTTATCGTTACTGCGCCGCCCCCGTGGGTCGTAGCGTGATGTTATATAGCCTATAGCCTTCCTCGATAAATAGGCTATCCAACACTAAAAGAATTTCTTAAATCGAACCAGTAGTTCCTGAGATTAACGCGTTCAAACAAGCAAACAAACAAACTCTTCAGCTTTATAATATCAGTATAGATTTATATATTATTTATGTATATTTATACTTCGATGTCTCAACAGAGGCATCGAAGTTGAGAGCTAACGACCTCACGCAATCGTAAGCACAATCTTCTACCACGGGACAACGAGGTCTCCTAAATACCTATATGTAAAAAATGTATCCTTGTTCAGTTGTCACGTCAACAGATCCGTGTCAACCGTTCCAAAGTTGACGTCGATATAACTCGGCAACTCGGCTTAAGTCTTAAGCCGTCACTCTTCACGTGACTTAGTCAAGTTCACCAGAATTAATCCGCAGCCGTTACGCCGAAATTGAGGGTCGTCAAATCGAGCTTAAGATTGGACTTGGACGGTAATTAGGGATGAGGCGTTTGTAGGATTAGAAGCAAGTGCTTTGGCTTAGTCCCTTTATACCCTAGAACCGACTTACTTTCTTTTTTTTAATTTACGTGTGTATATAGTTGCGAGCATATATATACACAAAGAAGTAAGCAGAAGGACACCCAAATTTTGCCAGCTGAACTTTTCAGTTCTAGGTAATACGGTGCGAGTCTATTGACAGTTCCAGTCAAAGTTCAAGATCCCCTGCTGCTACTGAGAATTGCCTGACCGACAACTCGTCCCAGGCTTTAAACCGGCGACTTTACGCATATGAGTATGCGAAGCAGTAGTGACTGCAGTTTAAACTAAAATATTTGACGTTATATGTCTTTGTTATTTCGATCTAGTATTTTCACTCTTGATTTTAATTTTGGTTTATTTGTTCATCACTTATATCAATATATAACTTGTTCTGCCTCTTTGGTTCGCTAGCTAATAGTATAGGCACGAATCTCAGGTAGAGTAAGCAAAAAATTATTGGGTTTTTCTGCTGTACAGAAAAAACCTCAACAACAGCCTGGCGTTTGGCGTTGTTTTAACCCCGTGCCTTGGAAACCATCTAATCTGTTGGTCCAATGCCTGACCTCTTTCCGAACAAGTAGGACTATAGGATAGTTTTCGAACTGAGACTAGAATGTAAGGGAATAGAAAATCCACTTGCGTTCTTGCATACACATGTGTACGATAACTAGTACGAAAGACCGCTGTGACTGAAATTCGATTCGGCAGACATTATTAATCTATCGCCCTCTTCGTCAAACATGTCAGTTCGATTTGTTACTCTATTTCAATGTGATGCAATGACGAAGGAATTTACACGATTCGCATTTATAATGTCAGTTGGGATTAGGATCGCCGAAACGTCGCGCGTCGGATGACTTAACGGCTGCTAAAATAAAATGAGAAATATTAAAGCTCGTATATTCATAATCGCCTTTAATTATTGTAGGAGCCGCCAATCGCTAATTAATTCCTTAATTAATTAGCAATTAGCAGATCTCAAATTTTATCGTTAAATGTATGCCACTGGTCTTAACGATCCGGCTTCCTTACCCGCGTCGAGCAAACTGCCATTGGAGCAAATTTCTTAGCAGAAATTTGCGGTAGCAGTGAGGAGTCTGGAAAAGTCTTGCTCCCTGTTAAGTGGGACGTAAAGCTGGTAAAATTTGGATGTAACACACCTCTCGCTTAACCTGAAGATATAGACGTGAGGGTATGTACATATGTATGTAATTTTTTTTTCTATTGCACCCATTTTCAAAGTCCGAAATTCCTTACAATAAAAACTACAACACTTAAACACAACCTGGAAACCGAACCCAGAGCAAACAAAATATTAAACATTATTTCTTAGTACATATACACAAGTACAAACAGAATGTAACCCACGTTACCTGTCGTTTTGACACACTCGGCGAGTTTTACAGTCTCCATGTGACGTACCCACGCGTTATGTCGAGAATTTATGAACACCGACCCGCCGTTGATGTTTTAGTAGATTTTGTGACGTAGGTCTGCTCTTACCATGAGCAGTAATATGCTTGTTATACGGATTTAATATATGTGGTGCAACGGTGGTGCATGCGGCTGGTGTATATGACGTTCTATGGTTTGGTTTTTGGGTCAGGCAAAGTGATTGCGAGGCTTTTTTGCCTGAGAATTTTAGTTGCGGTTCGTTTCGCAGCTTTGTATAAGAAAAGAATGTTAATAAACTGACATATTACTAAATAAAACACCACCAACTCCGCCTGGCCCGAGTAAACGGGGCAGACCCAAGAAATGCTGGCTTGACGTCGTAAGAGATGACATGCGTGCCAACAACCTCACACCACAGGATGCTGAAGATCGTACGAAATGAAGGAGACTTAGCGGGAAAGCGGACCCTGGATTCCAACGCCAACGCCGCTGATGCAACCGGGATAACCGCTAAGATGAAGAAGAAGACTAAATAGCGTTTTATATATAGAACTGGTGAAATATGCTACGCTATTAACTTATGTCTCGCATAAACAAATCAATCTACTAAGGAACTTCAAAAGTAACTCCGTAGATGGTGTAAATTTAAGTGAATTATAGTGAGAAATTCGGCGTAATGGTAGCAAAGCTGAGTATTGTGGCTTTGAATCCGCGGGTTAAAAATATATGTGATCTGCAAGTGGTTTCTTCTTTCTTATATTTAAATGGTTAATTCTTTTTTCTATTGTTTGAATGTTTGTAAAGTGCTCTACATTATATATTTTACAGCAATGCATTTTTTAAAGAAGAGACATATTTATAACCTTTACTAAACAGAGGAGACATCTAATTTATGGTTCGAACCCAAGACATCACAGTCACACTATACAAAGCAGTTCACATTTTATTATCCAAATACGTGTAAGCTCAGTCGATATCCATCAGAAGTCGAGCGCAGTCATATCTCAAGCACAATTCGCGGCTGGTCCCACAGTCCTCGTCCATTATTCATGGTTCGTACATTACTTATCACTTATCCGCAGCTATGATTTAGACACGACCAGTCATGCTTAACCGCACTTTGTTCAAAGTAGGCAGAAGACATGTGGCAGAGTGTATGCTGCTATTTATGTAATAGGCAATGATTTGTGCCATTTATCCAACAGTATTTTAAGTTAAGCAATTTTTACAATTTAATTTGTGTCGACAATACATGACAGATAGTTTGCCACTGATTATAGAATTATAGAAAGACCTGTGGGCTAATTCACGTAATTGAATAAGTTCAGTTGCAGTGCAGTTGCAGTTTAGTTTTGATCAAAACAGCCCTTTTCGTATTCTCGTAATTTTGACAACCACTGTCAGATACGCTCGCGTCAAGTTCGCGTCACCGAGCGCTTTAGACTATTCTACTGCTGCGCGTTTTATGTGCGTGATTCAGATCGCAACTTGATCAGTATTCACCTATTCATTTGTCAAAAGTATTACATACGACTGACGTACAGTTGACGCGCAGTTTACGTGCAGCACACGCGCAGCTAATTAATTACAAGAATACCATTTTGCACTAAGACGTAAACTTAATTGGAAGTGCACCGCAACTTGATCGGCGCGTCAAGAAATTACATGAATTAGCCTACAGTTGAGTCGCGCAGATCATTTGCCGACTATAATAAGAACTTCCTTTATATCTATTTCAGTGTGCAATAAATAATGTGTGGAAAGTACAATCGATATTCATCATAATTCTTTCACACTCATCATTCAAACGCTGAACCATTTTTATTTTCCGCTGGTCCAAGAATCCTCGTCCATAATTCATAGCTCGAGCATTACTTACTTATCCATAACAGCTATCATTAAACACGACCAGACGCGTTAGATTGTTTATACCAGGTCGATTGTTATTCGAATGTACTAGCGCTTAGGTAAGTATTTGAATATAGTGGTGTACTGTTTCGCGTGTCGTCTTGTCACGGCCACTACGCCGAGCGTTGGGTTCAGTCTGGATTACACTTTTTGTCCCACACGGGACAAAAATTAGTGTAATCCACAAGTAGTTGTTTGAAGTCAGGGTGTTCTTTGTTTGAATGTTAGTAAAGTCCCCATGATACAGAAATTACTCTTAATCGGGATTAGAGCGTTGTCTTTTTAAAAGAAAACACCGCTGATCTTGCCATTGCTCGCTCTGTTCGCATTCATATAGCTGCTCTTAGGAATGCGTATATCTTTGTACTTCTTTCGTCGAAATATATATGTCGGAACGACAATACTGTTAGTTGAGACACTAGCGCCAGTGACACAGAAAGGCATTAAGACGGAACGCCAGCGCCATCTAGCGGCGCTAGACGGAGTCTACGAGGCGGCGCGAGGAGCGGACAAAGCTCAGTCTTCGTGTTACCGTCGACCAGTGCTCTTAGTGTGAAGTAGTTGTTAGTTGAATTCGAATACAAGTTATCTGACTACCTACGTGTTTTCTATTGATTAAAATCAACATTTCCCACTGCACGCCCACGTGCTTTGATCCTACAAAATGTCTGATAAGGACGGGATAAACGTTGCCACTCCGACATATAGATATCCATGGATACTAGAATTATCACTGTAAAAAAATATTTTATTTTCCGTAGTATTACGATTTTTAGGCAATATATGCATATCAGTATTTTTCGCACAAACCGACAAGATATTTTATAAAAATATACGAAATATGAATTGACAACGAAATACTCGTCAGAGAAGTCCAATTAACAATGTTGACAGGAAATTAAAAACGAACAAAATACATGAAGCGAACTCAAAGTGAAGCGTTGAGTACGAGGTTGGAACTTCTGATAACTATTTGATTGATTAAAATGATTAACGCTTGGATGGCGTATTGCACTTTTTGTTACAATATGGTTACATGTTATTGGTTATTTTTATTGTTGGTGTTGCCTAGGGATTTGTAAAACGGATCTCTTATAATTTGATTTTGTCTGCCCGTCAGTCACTCATCAATGGAAGAGAATAGATTGTCTTTGTTTTTTGCATTAAGACAGGTTATGGATCGGAGAGTCATAGTTTTTATCTCCGCAAAAGTGATAGGTTTTTGTAGAATAGTTTCTGTTTCTTATTCTTAAAAACCGCTGACATAATGGAACAGTCGCAAGAGGCGACCTAGGCGAATGTTTCTTGATCAGATCGGAGACATTCTGGACAAAGGCTAGGTTAGGAGCACCTTCAACCGGCGAGCGTGTATGAGGAATGTGATGAAAGTGACTGAAGCCAGAGAAGTGTGTCAGTATCGTAGCAAATGGAAATCCGTAGTCTCTGCCTACCCCTCTGGGAAACAGGCGTGAATCTATGTATGTATGTATATAAAAACCACTAAACGTCATTCCTACTAATATTATAAATGTAAAAGTCTGTGAAGATGTTTATATTTTTGTTACTCAATTATGTATAAACTGTTAAACAGATTTGAAAGAAACTTGGAACTGATAGAGCAGAATCCATAGCCAGAGATGCGTTATACAGAATTGCGTCTCTTTAAAGAGCCTAGAAGAACTGCTAACGTAATCTTCCGTAAAGAAGTACCCGAGACGCTCCATTTTGAACGAAATCCTTGTTTTAAGCAAAGATCTTGAAGTACCCTACCCTCTCGAATATTTTACAATGCTGTGTGGGAAGGAGGGAAGGTGAATACGTATTATTATTATCTTATGTTTCCTCCGTCTCGTCAAATGTTTTCCGAATGATAAGTCACAATTTCGCCGCGCTACTGGCTACGTGACCGCCATCACGAATGCTGCTCCAGTGCTTGTTCATGTTCTTATAACTTTTATACGTGTATTGCTGTTTCTTATTTATACTTTGTAAGGAATACTAGGTATATGTATATTAATACATACTTACTTTCTTATCTACTAGATTTTGCCCGCGTCTGCGGTCGCGTAAATGTACGTTATGTCAATTTTCTGTCCCCCGGGAACAGTCCTTTTTCTCTGGACGACAGTTACCCTATGTCGTTTTCTGTGCCCCTGTCAGCGTGTATGCGAAATTTTATGATGATCGGTCGAGTAGGTAGTTAAAGCGTAGCAAACAAACTCACATTCGCATTTATAATATTAGTTAGGATACCTCGGCGGTAGCGGTAGTGAATGCGATTGCTGTGCTTGAGGTGTCAGGTTCGATTCCCGAGTCTGGCAAAGTGTTATTGAGTTCTGTTATTAAATAATCCCCGGAAGCAGCACGAGGTCTCGAACTATACCAGACAACATTAAGCTAGCCCCCTATTATGTCGGAAAATGTGGGTCTAATATACCTCTGCTTATCTCTTCAGGATAGAGGCGAAAGACTATTAATGTAAATATTATACTGTACTCCTAAATGACATAATATTAAAAACACAATAAATTGCAGCTATTCCTTTTACCTATATATAAGCCCTATATATGAACTGTCCCACTGCTGGGCACCGCATTCTTCTTAATGTAAGAAAGGTTAGGCCATAGTCCACCACGCTGATCCAGTGCGGGTTGGCAGACTTCACATATCTTTAAGAACACCATGGAGAACTCTCAGACATGAAGATTTCCTCGCGATGTTTTTCTTCACCGCTAAAGTAGACGATAATTAACTATACCCATAACTCGTCTCAAGCAAAGTTGTCAAATCAGAGATGCGTGTCTCGGGATCGAACTTTAGACCTCGGCGTAGGAATCCAACAGTCTCCCCTAGTTTAAATCATTGGACTGGGTATCTTTAGAGCAACCCCGAATGGCTAATTTCTTGCTGCTAACTAGTATCTCTGTCAAAGCAACCGGACTTTACAATGAGCGTATTTTAGGCCTGTTTCAGGACACATTTCTTGTTGGTATTTTCAGCGGTCTGGTGCACAAAGTACGTGTTGGCGCGACGCCGGCGAGCGCTAACCAATCATGTCGCTCACACTGAGTTTACTAACTAGTGTTTGAAGTTGGACGTTTACAAAAAACATACTGGTAGTGTGGACCCCTGTTTAATCCTAGAGGAATTGGCTATGGTGTAGTAACACATATATTACAATTGTTTTGCTTAGGAAACATATTACGTAATAAAAGTATACATTCAGGCTATGTACAGTAACTGAAAACACAGGTCACGCACATTGAACAGAAAGGCGGTAACAATAATCGAACCCTGGAACCGAATCTGAGATCACGAGCAGCATATACGCATACCAATTCTCGACACTTGACCAACGAAACGACACTGACGTATAGATAGACTTACGCTTAGATATGCGTACCACGCGAAAGAATAAGTTATTAATTAGGTACCTTCCACCAGGCGCATTTCCAGAATCCGTGCTTTAAAATCCAAATCGTATTTCAAACCTTGGACCTTACGATCACTTGTAAACATAAACAAAAACTTATGCCCCGGGAACTCCTTTTTCAAATATAAAGTTGCTTTTTATGGTTTTTATACTACATCATTTAGCCCAAACTAAGCAAATGTTGTAGTATAGACAATGGATACACATACATATATACTTACGGTACTTATTTTTTTGTAAATACATATTATAGATAGAAACACCCAGACCAAGACAAACATCCAAGTCCATGCACACAAATGTTTGACTTGTGCGGGAATCGAACCCGCGACCTCAGGCGTGGCAGTCGGTTACACTAATCACTACGCTATTGAAACCGTCAAAATATGGCAGCAAAACATTGGTTATTTACAAATATACCAAAAAAAATTGGTAGGCAAAATATTTCATCGAAACCTTTTTCAAATTAGATAAGAAACATCCTCATTACTTTCCAATATTAAAAATATAACTCCACAGTAAGATTTTCGCGAGCTAACAAATAAAAAAATAAACATTGAACCTTCGTGGCCTACAATCCTCTAATGAGCTGGTGTCGAAGGTAATTGCATGGAAAAATGTGCTTTCTGCCATCAGACACATCGAGTAGACACCCACCTTGGGACCAGTTAGCGAGCTATCCTTACACCTGTTAAAACGAGGTAGGCAGAATAATAAGCGTCTCGACGGGATACGAAAAGACTGCAGATTCTAATGAAATTTACAAGAAATTTCATTAGAATCTTACAATTTTTGAACATTAATGACTTAATGTCTTGTACTGATTTTTGCGCAGTTATTTTCTATACTCTGTTAAGTCTTATAATACCAGACATAATTAAAAATGTATTGTGTATGGCCGCCGGTGTGCCGTTGCGATTCAATAGATTAAATATTACTACATATTAATTTGGGTAACAAATTACTAGTAGGTATTTTTGCAAACCTATCCTGTCGATTCTAGTTAAATTCTTGTGTGTCGTGTGTAAGTGGCGCAATATGGATCAAACCTACAAACCCTTTTAAGTCCCGCAAGAAAACTCGCCTGTCTGAAACTTTACCCTCTAAGCTCCAGCCGCTTCATTCTAATCCTAACTAATGTTATAAATGCAACTAATAATAATAATAATTTTTGTGTTTGAGTTTGTTTGTTTGTTGATTTGTTATGCTTACACGCCTTAACTACTCGACCGAGCATTATGAAATTACGCTTACGTTTTGTCAGGGGAACAGAATATGACATCGATTAATTAACTTTCATCCAGAAAAACGTTTATCTCCGAGCATGCGAAGCCGCAGGCAAAAGTACAATAATATCTAAAAGTAATATATTAGAGCAATGATAATTATATATTTTAAGGTCCATCTACTAAAGTGTTTTACATTAAAATATGTTTCAAGTTAATAGAAAGTGTTCATCTAAACTTATAGCCGTGATCTATATATTATTACGTGAAGCAAAAACTTTGTACCCCTTTTTACGAAAATTGCGCGGACGGACGAATATGAAATTTGCTACAGTTAAAGTTTATATGGAGGAGTGGCGAATCCTAATATTTTTATGAAATATGCATTAGAAATACATTAAATTAATGAAAAACACTACACGCACACAACCATGCATTTTTACACAGTTGTTTGTTATTACAGTTAATATCTCCTACATTTATTACTAAGTGTTTTAGAGTTGAGTTGTTACAGAAAGAAATAACACTGCTCAACTCAGGATTCAAACCAAAAACCTTACGATCGCAAGCAAATTTATACCAGCCAACCTACAATTTAACCACCAAAATTCGTATGCCATACTCTGCCTAAATCCTCGTATTTTACAATCGCGATGCTGATCGCTATATTCGTGTTCCGTATTCAATACGTCATGCTTTATATACAATAATTTACTCGCAAAAGCTTTCGCACTGCGGACGTACAATATTTCCTCACATTATTACGGAATGTATCGCACATCGAGCTCTGTTCAATCCACCTTTATTGTAACTTAGTATTGTGTTTACAATGCTTTTATGTATTACGTTATACTAGACTGACTATGGCGCAGTGTTTGCAATGTATTAAGTCTCAGGTTTTATTTTCGTGTCAAGTAGTAGAGCCTCGTTGATTTCAGCATGAATGGGCTGGCTCAACTTATAGAATATCGACGTGGAATAGCAGTATTCCTACTGTTGTGTTTCGTTCGGTGAGAGAGAGTGAGGTCCAATCACCCTGTCTCCTCAAGTGTTGTTGGATTTTTTGGTAAGAAATTCGTAATTTGGTAAGAAAGCCGAATTCTGTCTAACAGACACAGTTACAGACTCCATGCTTCTACAAAATTTCATTTCAGGAAACTCAAGAACACGATCGAATCTGGCAATCAAACCCGAAACGTCAACCATAGCAATTAGAACCTTACCGCTGAACCATCAATACTGCAAAAACTACATGAGCACTTTGCCGGACCCGCCAATCATATCTAAGACCTCATGCATTCACAGCAGCTGCTTTCTGTATCACTGAGGTTATATAAGAATCTTTTAGCTAAAAAGACATAGCTAACATTTTAATTGCGAAGAACGGTTCTTTAGTGGTCTGAGCGAGAGAATATAGTGTAGTGTGCTTTTACAAGTAACTCGAGGCGGCGCCGGCGCCGTAACTCGGAGACTCTTCACACTCCGTGGTGCAGCATACTTTGTGTGCACGATGTCACAGCGTGTAATGAATAGCTCGAATGTTGGACGAAACGTGATTGTGTAGATGTGATTGATTGTTATACTTGAACGATTATCTTAGGAGTTTTAATTGGTTAAGTTTCTGCGGAAATTTGGTAGTGATTCGGTGATTAGTCTGTATTGTGATAGATGTGTGATGCTTTCATGTAATTTAATAGTGCCTAATGAGCACATTAGCATTCAAGCCTAACGGGGGGGATGGAATGATAAGGAAGACAAAAAATATTTAAAAAAAATTTACTCTGTTCACCTGCATACATCTTTGAACACCGAAACCCAAACTTGATTTTAGAGTAGATACCTATAATTATGTATCCACTAAGGATATCCAAATTCATTTCGTACGTTATATAAGGATCGTATATACAGAACTGCAAGTTTCTAGGTACTTTTGTTTAACCTGCTTGAGGCAGTCAGCTTCTCGTTTCATTGGCATAAAAAGCTTTAGTAATAGTGAGGTCCCTTACTGTTACTAAAGCTATCTTTGCATCTTGCTTATCCATCTTTTTATTATATAGTTACACAAGAACAGTACGAAAACTCAACCCTTAACACGACGGTAACACATCAAGTAATATCTTCAATCCGTTCCAATTTAACCACAAGAGATTCCAGAATAAACCACATTTACCACTGCTAACAAAGCCACCAGTAACTCAACCATTTAAATAAACGTCAAGCGCTGTCGACGTCAAATGTGCTCGCACTTCACAAAAGTTGAATTCTCCGATGCATCGCGCATGTCTGAAATATACCACGGCTCGGTACTGCACTACGATACACTACGTACTGAATAATATAGGGCTGGCTACCGAATGTGTAGTTTGCAAATCGCTACGGCTGTAGTTAAAGTTAGTGGTGTTTATTTTTAGTGTAACACCATCTATCGATTGGTTAATTTATTTATTAATAGGAAACTCAACAGCTTATTTACAGTGTACATGGAATTATAGCAATGACATTAAAATCTTAAGCCAATTACATAGTTTCACGACATTCGTATAACTATATAAAACTAGAAAAACATAGTTAAGTATACTTTCTTTTCTTTTTTTTTTGCTCATCAAAATAACCACACTCCACCTGATGGTAAGCAGCAGTCGTGTGGTCTAAGAGCAGTGGCCTCCACACCGCCCTCATAGCAGCCGGGGCGATGTTGAGGTCTCTACTGTGACGGCTAAAATACATATACATTACACATTCGTATAACATGAAATTAAATGATAAAATAGAAATAACAAAATTTAAAAAAAATTAAAACATCTCATATATCCGCTGGTGAGCACATTCGCGACTTGTTTTCGATATGACTCCTTAGGTAATTGAAATATATCAACACTTTCAAAGCGTTCAGAATAAATGCGAGATAGTCGTGTGAGTCGTGTCATAACAGCATTTTTGCCATAATTGGTGCGATGATAAGGTACAGTAAATAAATGGGTGTGTCTGGTGCGATACTTTTGAGTACAGAATTTAAGAACTATATTTATTAATACCAGCCCTGTATTAAACTGCTGGGCACGGGCGTTTTCTTAGTGTGCGAAAGAAAGATATACGAGTATATGTATAAAAATAACAACAACAATGAAAATACGCGTAGGATAGCTTTAGCTTAGCTTTAAAAATAAGACCTATTGTTTTTCATTAGCTTGTGCACACCTGAGCAAAAGCCTCCCCCTTGGACTTCCAAATTTCTCTGTTAGTAGATATCCCCTGCCAGTCCCTAGCTATGCTACACATAACATCACGTTTTTCTGTACCCTTAGGAATTGGCTGAAGTGTATTAGATCCATATTTGTAAAAGGCCATTGCTAGGCATATTTGCAGACCTCGTGTAACTGTAAATTATTTCACAGCGAAACTCAATGTTACCAGGTTGGACAACGTTTTATATAAAAGCATTACTGGAAAATGTGGCGTTAATACATATTGGCCTATATCTCCAGGTATTATTCAGGCGTGAATATGTTGCCAAAGTATTACCAGAGAATATGGTAAGCAATTCCTACATCATAGTACTTATAAACCTATTGAATCGCGGCGGCACACTAATGGTCAGACACAATAGATTTTAATTATATCTGGTATTCTAAGACTTGACAGTTTACCAGTCTGTCTTATAATTTTATAACGCTAGATAGTTAACATTTTAACTACACAAAATGATCTGACTAGTTTAATATGTAATCTAACGGAAAGCACATGGTACGGGCGTGCATCTGTCAAGAATTCTGTTTTGTAGCTTTAAAATTGTAGACTTGAACTTTATATCGGACATTGTTGTTCCTCTGGAAGGAGTGGCTTTGTTTCTTAAACTTTAATCTCTGGTACTCTTTGTTTAATCTCTCGTCAACATGACAGTTCTATTTGGAAACTTTTATTTTTGACGTCTCCTCATTCTCATTTTTGTTGTAGCTGTTATTGTGGTATTGCTGTGACAGATAAATCTTTTACGGGTTACGTGTTAAAGTGGTAAAAATATAATACTAATGATGCGGCTTTGTCTGTCCGTCTGTCAGTCTATCACAGCTTCATATTTCAGCAACTGCTAATGTTATGGACCTGTGTAGAAAACTTATGACAAGGCAACGGTACATAAATATTTTGTCTAAAAATTCAAGATGGCAGCGTTTGACATTTCAATGTGACATGTTTACTTCTAAGGCGGTCGTCGTCTGTCTCCGGAATTTTGATAAAACGTCATCAAAAACTTTCTTAAAAACATGCCACCTTCTGGAAAATATTTTCGGAACAAATTCGGTGTCCTTTCGGCTGCCACTTACTGCTATTGTGCGACCCCTCCTATCTTGTAATGTTAGTGTTACTGTCAAACATTCATGGGAAAAAGGGGAAGAATAAGTTTGATTAAATTTTACATACAGCATATTTTGTTAATAAGTAACAAGGCAGGCGTTATATTCTGAGATTGTAGTCAAATACATTTTTTCAAGGTGTGGTTTTGTATCGGTGTGGTCAACGATACGCGTTAGTTACCCTTGCCTCAAAGGTATCGTAAACCCGTTATAATATAATGAATAATTTATTTTTCTTAAACAGGACATACCAGAAACTGCTCGTTACACAAGCGGCCTGTACAGCTGTCAAAACATCAAAAAGAGAATAACCACATCCCTCGACCGCCATTTTACATTTTTAATTTATATGTAGTTAACTAGCTTTTGCCTGCGGCATCGCTTGGGAATAGTATTTTTTACGTGTGAAGGCTATATTCTTTTTTGTACCCTTGACAATGTGTATGCAAAATTTCATGACGATCGGTCGAGTAGTTGTGTAAGCGTAAAACAACAAACTCGCATTAATATTATTAAAATTAGATTTCCTTGTGTTGCCAGAAATCCTATCAAAGGCAATTGATAATTTTATTCCTTTTTAGAAATATATAATTTACTTTTGCATTTTCGCTAAGGTGTCGAGAAAATAAAGGTAATTTTAATTCCAAAACGTTTCTTTGCGATCTCGGTAAAAAAGTTTAAGTCATTGAATCTACTCAAAGACAAAGCCTACTTTATTACAAGTAGGCTGTATTTTAAATAAAGAGAATATTCATGAACTAACAGTTTCAAAAGGGGAGACCTTGAGTTGGTTTCAGGGCACATAAAGAAGGTATACCTTCATAAAACGAAGGGGACGGAACATATAATTCAAAGGAACATCTCTTAAAGAATGGAGAACAAAAAATTACCAAGATTAGAGAGAGTTTTGATACTTTAAACAGTATTTTATGTAATTAAGACAAAGGTATATTTTTAAAGGGTTTTCTTTTGTTCATGGGGTTTCCTAATTTTACTTCAAACAATATAGATTGTGATCTAAGTAATTATAAAGTCATTATAATAATATGTCATTTGCCATGATTTTATTTTTGACCACGAGTTCTTTGATATCTTCATCTGGCTTCAACTGGCTTTAGGCCACGTTATCAGAAAGGTCCCGTATTCTATTTTCGAGTCGGGCTATTTTTCATTTTAGCTGAATGGTAATATGAAGTCTAGAACAGGGCGCGTTAGATAGCACTAGACTCGACCACTTACACCTGGATCCTAAACATAGCAAGCAAAAAGTTGGTGTCAAACATCTTTAAGCCTTCGAGCGGATTACTAAACTCCTGCTGATTGTAGCCACTTTTACGGGCCCAGGACGAAACACAATAGTAGGAATACTGCTATTCCACGTCGATATTCTGTGAGAGGGCAGTCCTTCCCCGGTCGAGCCGGCCCATTCATGCTAAAATCAGCGAGGTTAGATTAGATATGTCACATTTATATTGTATCAGTGTTCGTCGTGGCCACCGAGTCGGTTCCGTGCCGGCGCAGTACTGTACTGTAATTGGTGTGGTTTACGACGCCATTCCGTCGGTAACGTGTTCCGTCACCGGTGGGCGATGGATAGGAGCCGAGATTAAAATGGCCCCTTGAGTAATAGAAGTTAATGTTCGGAAGGGATTAGTCGGTTTTGTATATTAGTAACAATTCTTAGTAACATATATTTTTACTCGACTCGACCTTGTTGAAAGGAGGTTAATGTTTTACGGTTGTATATTGTATATATGAAGATTGGCGTCATTTCGTGCTCATGTTTGTCTGCGATCATAAGCCCTAAAAACGAATGAGGCCCTAGTTTTTATTGTCAGGTCGGGCAGTGTTATTCGATCTCCATACATGTACATAGACACATACACTTCGACACTTGTAGTTTAGAGCCCTATGTGATAGGATCTTCTTATTTAAGAAACTGTCATTAGTAGCATGGAGAAGATTACAATATGTACGTTATCTTTTGAAGTCTTATCCGTGCTACGAGTAACAGTTTCTTAAAGTAGAAAACCAGTAACACTTCGCCTCACCCGAAAATCAAACTTAAAACCTTATCCACAGCAATCGCTTTCAATACCACTGCGTCTCTGTACGGAAATGTGGGCATGATTCACTTGTGCCTACCCCATTAGGTATAAGTCCATACTATATGCTATAACAATACGGAAGCAGTATCATTTCAAGTCTTGCATCGCCACAAGAAGATCTCTCGTAGACGATTTCTATAAAAAATTTACGCGATCCGCCCCCAGCCTGTTTTACTACAAAATTGGGGTAACTGTGTGATACGAGGTCAATGAACCCGTCCTGTCAGACGTGGTTTATGGTATTTTTGTATTTTAGGCGAGTTATAGTCTAATGGGGTGACTGTTGGACTGCCAAAATAAAGAGTCATAAGTTCAAATATGTAACGTTCGCGGATCTCACTTATATGAAGTAGTGGTCAGAATAGATCTTTTAGATCTTCAAGTGTCTTCGCAAAAAATACTATGTATTATTATTATTATAATTATGACTTATTAATTATCTTCTTGAACGTCTAGGGGAAATACGTAAAAATAATTAAAAATTCATTGTGCAAACAATACACAAACGGACAAATGTATGTGCGCTCGACACTTGACTCATTAACGAGTCAAGTGTGCAGCGGACATACATTGGTAGTTTTTTTTGATGACTCATTTTTGCGGACAGCATATTATGTCCGCTCGACAGTTGACGGGTAATAACATAAATATACCATTATATTGTACACTTTTTATTATTAATAAAAAATAAACTTTAGCATAACAACAACTAGATTTGAATGATATGTTCAAATCAGAACTTACTTTAAATTTAGGTTATCCAAATTTAAAGTAAGTAAGGTAAAACAAATATGCTGGAAGTAAAAAAATCACATCTTACATCATCATCATCATCATCATCATCAGGCTATAATAGTCCACTGCTGGACATAGCCCTCCCCCAAAGACATCTTACATACAGCTAAATTATTATTACAAAACTTAATTCCTACTTATCCGCATAAATACAAGATGTTGACTATTGTATTAAGTTTTAAGGAACATCGCGTGACTCTTTTAAATAAGGATTAAATTTGTACTATTTATAGACTCGTGTCTACCTACGATATCGTATATTTAAACTTATTGACATTATTTTATATTATATTGCTATTGCTTTGACCAGACTAGAACGATGTACACCGTTAAATAAATCAGCCGCCTATTCGATAATTGATTTATTTTATTACAAACAGTACATTATTGTAATTGACAAAGTAACAGTGAAATATTGATTGACGTATTGAATGAATTGTTAACAGTTCAATTTAATTAAGTAGTTCAATCATTATATTTAATTAAATTACATAGGCAATTTTAAAATTAGAACACCAACTACCACTGAACTGTAGTTCAGTTAATTTACGAATAATTAAGTGACGTGTTAATAAATAGTGAATTTAAATAAACAATTCAAAATTAGAACACCAAAATGTTCGGTTAAATAACGAATAATTGAGTAAACGTTAAACGAACAGTGATTTAAAAAATGATGTTTTTTGAATAAGGAACACAAACAATGTTGAATTAAAGTTACTACCTTCACTGAATATAAACCAGTGATCGTGCAAGTGTGTTGTTGTCCGCGCGATGTAAGTGTGTTTGCGCGTGCAGTGCGCGCGAAGGGATGGTCGCGCGCGATGCAGCGCGGTGGCGGCGCGTGCGCGTGGCTCGGCACGCCGTGCACGCGCAAGAACGGAGCCGTCTGCACGTGCCGAGTGCATACCGCGTTACTGCAGGTCAGTTACATTACGTAAGAAGTGCGCCGTGTGACGTCACGAATACTTTGAGTAGGAATGAATGAATAAAGTATGGCGGTGTTAAGTCACAAGTTCTTTGAGTAGAATTATTGAAGGCGTGGCGCCAACGCCGTAACTTGTACGTGCAGTGGGAAAACAAAGTATGAAAGTTTATATTGCAACATAGATGGACATAATGGAAGATTTCTTCCATTACATTATTTATTATGTGATATGGAATGCAGAATATTAAGAGGTATTACAATAGAAAGTGAATTATGTACGTTTACGAACTATGGCCTTACTTGCCTTGAACATGAGGTAGGTAAAGATAAATTCACAGGTAAAACTTAGTACCTAAGTGTAACTTTATAAGTGATGCCTTGTGTCCTAAATAAATAAACGTATTTTTCTTTGACGCCTACTTATCGATTTGTAAAAATAATATTCTTTCAAAGATCCGATTTAAACCTGACTTTAGCAATACCCCTTGCAAGTTGACACTCTATAATTAATATGTATTTTCTATTTTGTTACAGGTAAAACCACAACCAGTCTTCAGCAGAAAGCCAGTTAATCTCTGTCGGTAAAAAAGGCGGTAAAGCTTTACGTTCACCTATATCCGCTTAAAAGTGCTTAATAAAGGTCATTGAGACTCGAGAGCCGCTAGACTTACGTCATATTAGCTAAGCTATACAAATTAAAAATGAAATGGCTCCACTTGCCAACTAGCGGATATAGCGCATACATACAATGTTTTACGGGTCGGGCTGGCAAAAAGTTATTGGCAGTTCTGCTAACATATTATTTCAACAGTTAAGTAATCGAGGGTGTTGCATATCCCCGTGTATCGTCAAGCACGTTAAGCCGTTAGTCCTGTGCCTGATCTGTCTCTGTTGGTGCACATTGCCGTTCCATCGGATTTTGAGAGTTAGGAAACTGAGAGTGCAATTTTGTTTGCGGAAACACTTGTGCAATATAATATCTCCTACAGATGTCTCCGTTAAAATTAGCCGCCGCGCGTGCCAAAAATTCTGTGTAGAGGATGGATGGTTTTATAAAAAATCAACATTGTTAAAATGATCTTGTACTTCTATTAGTGTTTATATAAGGTTACATGTTATCAAGGATCTGAAATGCAATTATTTTCTAGAAATATGGCTTAGTAATATTACTAGAACGATAATTATTGTTAGGGGACAACGAGACTAGCCTGAGGCTAAGTCTTCGATCACAAACGCTTGTGTCATGCTAGCCTCGCACAAACTGCAGCAGCAAGGCTGTGGAAATCTATCGTACTAAAATCCTTGTGTTGTGTCCTTGCGACAAGTATGGCAACCGGACACAATATGATGCTCCAGGAAACTGTATATTTTCCCTTGTAACTTTAAAATGGAATCCCTTTTTAAATGGTCAGCAACGCACGAGTATATCTCTGATTGTAGGGGTTTTCTAATGTGTTCCGTATGGATGTCTAAATGAAATACTTGGATAGTATATATGGATATATATTTACTGGAACCAGTTACGTATTATATAACATAGTATTCATTTCATTATGATTGGTTGAGTAGTTAACGCGTAAAAGTGTAACAAACAAACTAACTTTCATTCGCATGTATAAAATTTATTTGGATTACACGATATTTCACATGAAACCGGCACCTTACACCCAGCAATGATATGATGATAATTATAACTACTAAGCCAACCGTATAATCACTTGCGACTCAATTACGTATGCCTTACGAAAGTAATTAAATTCTTTTCCCAACTTTTATTCAGCGCCCAGAGGTCTCGGCGAACTAGCAACGAGTTGTTTAATTCACCACTTTATATTCGAGAACTCGAGGGTCACACTTTGGACCTCAATGAGCTTCATTTGACTCCTGAACACGGAAAATATATTAAAACTTCAATTCAATTATCGTTTTAGTTATATCGGGGTATCGGTGGCTCGGTTCCTACTGGTGGGATGGCTTGATAAGGCACTTTTAGGAGGCGAATAGTAAAGTTCGGCTACTATATACCCGACTGGGTAGGCAGAGGTGAATAATATCAACATTTCGCTAGTTATAGTTGAAGGATTCAAGTAACAGAGTCCAGTAATAAATAGTCAATAACGTATTGCTCGATCCGGGAACCGAACTCACGGTCGCACGATCGCATAAAATCTTATGCCAGGGATAAGTAGAATTAGAATTCCACTTATTCCAACTAGTGACGTCACGTTAGGGAAGAGTGTCTTAAATCTACTAGTCCACACCAGGGGCGAGAGCTGGTAGAGACTAGTCGAATAGACGGATTTAAATTTTTGATTATAATACGGCCCTGGGGATATACAGTTGTGACTCAATGTTATGTTATACTCAAGATATCTAACAATATAGTTCTAAACCTTTCGAAGTTAGGGTCCGATTCAATTTCCTTCGTAAATAAAAATGAATATTAGTTGTAAACCAACATGAAGTTCAAAGACGTGATATGGAACCCCCCCCACTCTGGTTTTGATTCGATTGGATCGCAGCATCGCGCCGCGGGATATTTATTATTAGTTCTTTGTTAACTTTGATTTAGCTGTTCAGCTATCCGTGGCTTTTTAGATTTTGCTTTATTTTTAAACAGTTTCAACTTGCTCTTTCAGTTTCGACTTGTTTGTACATAGACGACTTTAGTTTATTAACCCCTGAGTCTTGTTCGAAGAGGTTAATGAAAACACTTTGTGGCTCTGTGTGTCTGTCTGTTAGTGACAGATCCGGAACCACTGGACCGATTGACTTGTAACTTGGTGTGCACACACCTTTAGGTCATCCCTCGGTCGACTTTGAATATGGGTCCTGGGGGTCAAAAGACCCCCGAGATATAGGGTCACATATTTTAAATGGAAAAATATTGACTTGTAACTAGATGTGCAGAAACCTTGGGGTCATACTTCGGTCGTGTTTGAATATGGGCCCTGTGGGTCAAAAGATCCCCGAGATATAGGGGTCACAAGGTCACATGAAGACGAAGAGGTTGAATCCTGGGTTTTTACACCCATCTCGTTTATTTACTAGCTGTTTATCCACGGCTCAGTTTGCGTATCACGGGCGACTTTACAATCATTAATTAACGGATACAAAGAACATCCAAACTCGGGACAACCGTTCGCGTTGTGGATTCGAACCTACAGCCCCAGGCATAGCGGCAGCGACGAGGCGACAACTTAAACCACTACGCCATTGTTCAATCAGAATTCGTATTTTTATAGTTTTATAGGACACGGAGCCCGCTAGCTTCCACAGCCTGTCGCTATACAAAGCAGGCGTGGCAGTGACAACTAAACACAAGATACAAATATGTCACTTATATGTGTAGCTAACTGACGGCGCGCGGCGTTGCCTACATTATAGGACACGGAGCCCGCTAGCTTCCACAGCCTGTCGCTATACAAAGCAGGCGTGGCAGTGACAACTAAACACACGATACACATGTGTCACTTATATGTGTAGCTAACTGACGGCGCGCGGCGTTGCCTACATTATAGGACACGGAGCCCGCTAGCTTCCACAGCCTGTCGCTATACAAAGCAGGCGTGGCAGTGACAACTAAACACACGATACACATGTGTCACTTATATGTGTAGCTAACTGACGGCGCGCGGCGTTGCCTACATTATAGGACACGGAGCCCGCTAGCTTCCACAGCCTGTCGCTATACAAAGCAGGCGTGGCAGTGACAACTAAACACACGATACACATGTGTCACTTATATGTGTAGCTAACTGACGGCGCGCGGCGTTGCCTACATTATAGGACACGGAGCCCGCTAGCTTCCACAGCCTGTCGCTATACAAAGCAGGCGTGGCAGTGACAACTAAACACACGATACACATGTGTCACTTATATGTGTAGCTAACTGACGGCGCGCGGCGTTGCCTACATTATAGGACACGGAGCCCGCTAGCTTCCACAGCCTGTCGCTATACAAAGCAGGCGTGGCAGTGACAACTAAACACACGATACACATGTGTCACTTATATGTGTAGCTAACTGACGGCGCGCGGCGTTGCCTACATTATAGGACACGGAGCCCGCTAGCTTCCACAGCCTGTCGCTATACAAAGCAGGCGTGGCAGTGACAACTAAACACACGATACACATGTGTCACTTATATGTGTAGCTAACTGACGGCGCGCGGCGTTGCCTACATTATAGGACACGGAGCCCGCTAGCTTCCACAGCCTGTCGCTATACAAAGCAGGCGTGGCAGTGACAACTAAACACACGATACACATGTGTCACTTATATGTGTAGCTAACTGACGGCGCGCGGCGTTGCCTACATTATAGGACACGGAGCCCGCTAGCTTCCACAGCCTGTCGCTATACAAAGCAGGCGTGGCAGTGACAACTAAACACACGATACACATGTGTCACTTATATGTGTAGCTAACTGACGGCGCGCGGCGTTGCCTACATTATAGGACACGGAGCCCGCTAGCTTCCACAGCCTGTCGCTATACAAAGCAGGCGTGGCAGTGACAACTAAACACACGATACACATGTGTCACTTATATGTGTAGCTAACTGACGGCGCGCGGCGTTGCCTACATTATAGGACACGGAGCCCGCTAGCTTCCACAGCCTGTCGCTATACAAAGCAGGCGTGGCAGTGACAACTAAACACACGATACACATGTGTCACTTATATGTGTAGCTAACTGACGGCGCGCGGCGTTGCCTACATTATAGGACACGGAGCCCGCTAGCTTCCACAGCCTGTCGCTATACAAAGCAGGCGTGGCAGTGACAACTAAACACACGATACACATGTGTCACTTATATGTGTAGCTAACTGACGGCGCGCGGCGTTGCCTACATTATAGGACACGGAGCCCGCTAGCTTCCACAGCCTGTCGCTATACAAAGCAGGCGTGGCAGTGACAACTAAACACACGATACACATGTGTCACTTATATGTGTAGCTAACTGACGGCGCGCGGCGTTGCCTACATTATAGGACACGGAGCCCGCTAGCTTCCACAGCCTGTCGCTATACAAAGCAGGCGTGGCAGTGACAACTAAACACACGATACACATGTGTCACTTATATGTGTAGCTAACTGACGGCGCGCGGCGTTGCCTACATTATAGGACACGGAGCCCGCTAGCTTCCACAGCCTGTCGCTATACAAAGCAGGCGTGGCAGTGACAACTAAACACACGATACACATGTGTCACTTATATGTGTAGCTAACTGACGGCGCGCGGCGTTGCCTACATTATAGGACACGGAGCCCGCTAGCTTCCACAGCCTGTCGCTATACAAAGCAGGCGTGGCAGTGACAACTAAACACACGATACACATGTGTCACTTATATGTGTAGCTAACTGACGGCGCGCGGCGTTGCCTACATTATAGGACACGGACCCCGCTAGCTTCCACAGCCTGTCGCTATACAAAGCAGGCGTGGCAGTGACAACTAAACACACGATACAAATATGTCACTTATATGTGTAGCTAACTGACGGCGCGCGGCGTTGCCTACATTATAGGACACGGAGCCCGCTAGCTTCCACAGCCTGTCGCTATACAAAGCAGGCGTGGCAGTGACAACTAAACACACGATACAAATATGTCACTTATATGTGTAGCTAACTGACGGCGCGCGGCGTTGCCTACATTATAGGACACGGAGCCCGCTAGCTTCCACAGCCTGTCGCTATACAAAGCAGGCGTGGCAGTGACAACTAAACACACGATACAAATATGTCACTTATATGTGTAGCTAACTGACGGCGCGCGGCGTTGCCTATATTATAGGACACGGAGCCCGCTAGCTTCCACAGCCTGTCGCTATACAAAGCAGGCGTGGCGGTGACAACTAAACACACGATACAAATATGTCACTTATATGTGTAGCTAACTGACGGCGCGCGGCGTTGCCTACATTATAGGACACGGAGCCCGCTAGCTTCCACAGCCTGTCGCTATACAAAGCAGGCGTGGCGGTGACAACTAAACACACGATACAAATATGTCACTTATATGTGTAGCTAACTGACGGCGCGCGGCGTTGCCTACATTATAGGACACGGAGCCCGCTAGCTTCCACAGCCTGTCGCTATACAAAGCAGGCGTGGCGGTGACAACTAAACACACGATACAAATATGTCACTTATATGTGTAGCTAACTGACGGCGCGCGGCGTTGCCTACATTCGACGGCGTCGCAACCGTCACTCGGCACCTGTATTGTTATTACTTCTCTCTAGTAGAACGTGATGTATAGTATTCTCTACATTTTTTTTCCGAATCAATTGATTCAAATTCATATCCAAATTATTTATTTCGTTGTAACCATAAATATCCTTAAGTTAGTTTGTGGAGTCTCCTGTTAAGCATTTAATGCCTGTGTTAGGAGGCTCCGCTCATCCATACCGAAAAATTTAATAGCAAATAAAGTCGTTACAAAACTGATAAAAACTGCTGTAGGCGCTTTGAGCACTTCTTGGGTAAACAAAAATCATGGAAGTCGCGTTATCGTCACGCTTCCACGCGTTATTATTTTAGAAGTGAAAACTTCTTTAGCGGCGTTGTGCACTTTTTTGTGATGGGTAAAAAATGTTAAACTCGCGTCAGGACACGTGGCCTGATCGAAAATTCGTAAGATGGAGAGAGAATTGTCATGTTTGTGTACGATAGCGCAATAAATGAATATTGTATTTTACCACATAATTGATAGTACTTTTATACTGATAATTAAAGCAATTCGTGCAAAATTATTCCCTAACCATTCCAAAATATCAAAAATGCACAACGTTAATATTCAAGTTTTCACTTCTGCCGGCACTCCCGGAGTGCAACTCGTTTATTTTTTTTAGAATATTAACAATATCTCAGAAATGGTGCATCCTACGCAAAAAATACGAAATTTTGACCCCCTTAACAACCGCCAAGAGAGTGTCAGGAACTAGCACCCGACCCGGTTCCCTTTTTATTTTTTTTGTTTATGAAGAATTGTTTATGATCAAAGATTAAAGTTTTCAGTTCTATCGGCAGTCCCCAAAGACTGCCCCATATTTTTTTGTTTACAATTTTATTACTATAAATATAAATTAATGCATGCAATCTTTGTGTGTTAGTGCAGTGTGTGCGTGTGTGTGTAAGTGTGAATTTGTGTGTGTGTGTGTGTGTGTGTGTATGTGTGTGTGTGTGTGTGTGTATGTGAGTGTGTTATTCAATTTTCAGTGGTGTATGGAAATATATGTAGGTAAGTTAACAATAATTATACGTCTGAAACTGAATGAAGTACACTTTACATAATATTGTCTTACGTTTACGCGAATGTTATACTTACATTCAATTTAAACATCTTTGTACGGGTGACTCAGTCTCCCCCGTAAACATGGCTGCTAAAAAGCAACCGAAACGTCGGGGAAAGTGTAAAATTAAATCTAAATAGTTTTTATAATTTAAATATGTAGCTTAATATATAATTAAACAGTAACTAGTAAAAGTGTTTAATAATAGTAGTTTAAAATTATGTTATACCTAACCATATTCTACAGAAAACAAAAAAATGTGAGCCGTCACGGGGCTCCTGGCAGATGTGAAACATCAAAATTATTTTGTACAAGTAATATGCATAAAAGAACAGATTACGACAGAAACTAATATGGCATAATGTAAAATACTATCATATAGGGTGGCGACGCGACGCCACGGCATGCTTCACCACGCCAGCAATCGGTTTTACGTGCGGCTATAGATGTCTCACATCAAAAAATAACCAACGCGATAAAATCCGTATAAAATTATTAAATTTCAATGTAGTACGCTTTAATTATACGTACGGTTGTAGGCAGTATAGGCGTAAATAAAAAATCATCAAGAAACCCATTCGTTAAGCCGTAACAGAAATAACAGCTTTACTGATATACAGAGACGCGTGTAATAGACAATGTATTATTTATCAAATCAAACAAAATATTATTTATTCATTTAGGTTACAAAGTAACACCTATTAACGTCAAATATTTAGTTTTAATAAAAATTTTGACAGCTCTGTTTAAGATCTGTCCCAAAGCTGAGCCTCAGTATCAGAAAGATTAAGCCTTATAGCCCACCATACCAGTGCGGATTGGGAGACTGCACACATCTTTGAGAACATTACATAGAACTCTCAGACATGCAGTTTACGATGTTTTACTTTGCCGTTCAAGCAATAATTAACCATTTAAAACGCACATAACCGCATAAAGTCAGAGTTGCTTTACACGCTATATAATTAATGCTCCATTATTGTAGCATAGACAATAAACCCGTCTGCACTATGGACGGACAGACAGACCGAGAATAGCCACATGTGTTGAATAAACAATATCAACAGTGCGCTTTGGATGACATATTAAAACTAATGAGTTTATACACCATTTTATTTTATCTGTCAAATAAAAATCTCATTATGTAATCATTCACTTACTGCTTTTAGATTATATTCGTTTTGTAATAACTACAGGCGACAAAAAAGAAAGACAGTACGTAGAAATATGTAGGTATAGACCTAAAATATATGTAAAAAATATGTCATGAGTTCATGACTGGTAGGCGGGCTGATCTTTTCTTTTTAGTAATTCTCAATGGAAAAATCGAAAGACTACTGGTACTGAATATGGAATATGCAAGTTTTTACAAGTAACAGTCGTGGACCCCCGCTTACGAATTGTGAACCCCCATTTCTTTGTTACGCCAACGTAGAACCCCGTCGAGTCTCCTATGGACCCCTGGGGTCCACCTGGACCTCTTTAGGAACTAATGAGTTAAATAAACATAGAAGTAATGTGTGGACGCAGGCATCCCTACGCCGATAGACGAATTGAGTGAAATAAACTTATGTGGGCGTAATGAAATGTATGTATTCTTGAGTAAAGGTATTGATAAAGGTAAATTCCTTTGGGTCTTCGGACATAAAGACGTGGGTTTATCTTAGTATATAATTATGTACATAATGTTTTCAAAAACGTACAGTCAACAACAGTCGATAAACATTTGCGAGATTTTGTATTACAATGTCTTATGTATTTATTTTATAACTCCAGCATTAGGAATCCGGCCTTGTGTCGTGGAGGCCTTTATGAACTACAATTAATGAGCTTTTCTTAGATTTTGTTTTTACTATTATTTTATATTCTTTATTTTCTTTTTGTGATTTGTTTGGGAACATCAATGTACGTACCTAAATTAAGACCAAACTGTTAAGAAACCTGAAAGTGGGGCCTGGTACCCATAACACAAGTAAGATCTTACTTTGGGTACCAGTGTTCAATAATTACTGTGTCTTAATTATTTGTGTTTAATAAATTTCATTTCATTTCATTTCAGCTTGTAGAGGACGTATAGGTACTCAAAACAATAATTAATGGAACAATCATTGAGATTCGAACCCACATTACTCAGTGCGGCGGCAGCGACAAGGCGATCGCATGGATATTCTCAATTTCTGACAGCAATAGTAGGCACCTTAACAAATAGTTTATTTAATTGCTATATAATTAATACAATCCTTACTATATTTTTAATATTATAAATTCGAAAGTAACTCTATCTGTCTAGCTGTCTGCCTGTCTGTTACCTTTCCACGGCTAAACCACTCAATCGATTTAGATGAAATTTGGTACAGATATAGTTTAAAACCTGGGGAAGGACATAGGCTACTTTTTATTGATGTAGGTATCATGCGGGCAGAGCTGCTCGCCAAAGCTAGTAATAACTAAATAGAATATTGTAATAATTAAATAAAAAGTTTACATACGGATTTTATCGCTTATTTAATACTTTTATTACATAATTTTGAAACGATTACACTGTACTGATAAGCTTTACTGCTATTCAAATTATTAAAACTATTAAACTATTCAGATTTAAGTTTACAGTTTCCTCGTCGTTTCGGTTGCTTGCCAGCAGCCATGCTCACGGGTAGACTAAGACGTTTTGTTTTAAAATTATGTAGGTAATCTTCTTCTTCTTCTCCCTAGCCTTTATTAGGTATTCCCAAGTCACTTGAGGTCGGCTTTCTAGTCTAACCGCATTTGACTGGATAACAGTTTTTACACAGAGCGACTGCCATCTGACCTCCGCAACCCGAAGGCTAACGATACCCTAAGGCTAGAGCAGTGTCAGGATATTAGAGGGCACTGACTTCCCAATAACGACTGCCATAGAAGTTCATGGCAGCCGGGACCGATGGCTTAACGTGCTCTCTGAGGTACGGAGCAGGCGATAATTGTCAATCAATACGCACATACTGATGTAGGTAATAAAAGTGTTAAATAAACAACGCGATCAAATCCATGTAAAATAGTTTAATTTCAATAAATAACATTTGCGTAAACGTGAGGCAAAATGTTTACACGTTTACCGCTATTTATGTGGTTGAGTATACAAGATCTGCCTACCCGCTTTTAGCCAGTGTGTTTTATGTAATCCAATCTCCTTGGAACTAAGAAGAGTCTGGCGCACAGCGGTGCCGGTGGTATAGTGTGTAAACAGGCCGATATTACCATCCAAATATCTACACTGCTTCCAAACTCTTGACAAATAACAATACGTATGAGAACACGCCATTCAATTTCCTTATCAGGAAACACAATGTTCAAGTGAAAATACTAAACCAGCTATATTTCTTTGAATATTTTGTGTATCCTAACTAATATTATAAATGCGACTGTGAGTTTGTTTGTTACGCTTTCACACCTTAAATACTCGGCCGATCGTCATGAAATTTAGCATACTCGTTGTCAGGGGAACAGAAATGGACATAGGGTACCTTTCATCCAGAAAATGGACTGTTAATAACCTAACCTAACCTACGTATAGCAGCGATTGCCTAGTGGGAAACCCAAGGCGCGCATCTCTGGCTTTTCGAAGGTATGTGCGTATTATCGCTTGCTTTAACGGTGAAGGTAAACATCGTGAGGAAACCTGTTTCTCTAAGAGTTCTCAATAATGTTCTCAAAGATATGTGAAGTCTGCCAACCCGCACTGGGCCAGCGTGGTGGATTATAGCCTAACCCTTCTCACACTGAGAAGAGGCCCGTGCCCAGCAGTAGGACAGTTTAATACAGGGTTGATATTATTATTATAACCTACGTTTACGCGAGCGAAGCCGCGAGCAAAATCTCGTCTTATCTATATTTCCATACTGAAGCTAAAATAAAACTGAAAAGTTTGTTTGTTTAAACACGGTAATCTCAGAAACTACTGGTTCGATTTGAAAATTTTCTTTTAGTGTTGGATAGCATATTTATCGAGGAAGGCTATAGGCTATAGATCATCACGCTACGACCCACGGGGGCGGCGCAATAACGATAAACGCAGGTGAAACCGCGGGCACATCTAGTATTATATATTTTCACATTTAATTATGTAGGTATCTGTAAATATTATTTTCTTGAATAGTGTTACGTGCTATGCCAATAAATTAATTGACGCAGAGGTCTTGATATCGAATTCAAGGCACGCACCTTTGACTTTCCAAGTTATGTCTGTTATGTCAGTTAATTATCGCTCGCTTTAACGGCGAAGAAAAATATTGTGAGAAAACCTGCACGTCTGAGGTTTCTCCATAATATAATATAATAATATTCTGTCACATACACACAACACCATCTAGCCCAAACTAAGCAGAGCTTGTACTATGGGTACTAGACAATGGATAAACATACATATATACTTTTTTTTTGTAAATTCATACATATTATACATAGTAACACCCAGACCAAGAAAAACATCCATGTTTATGCACACAAATGTTTTTTTTTGTGCGAGAATCGAACTCTCGACCTCAGGTGTGGCAGTCGGTTACACTAACCACTACGCCATCAAGGCCGACAAATTACTTATGTTTTCGAAGAAATGTGTAGTCTGCCAACTCGCACTGGGCCAGCGTGGAGCACAGGCCTCTTCTCACACTGAGCAGAGGCCTGGGCTCAGCTGTATAACAATTAATATACAGGATTTTTCTCCCTAGCCTTTATTATTCCAAAGTCACTTGGGGTCGGCTTTTCCGGTCTAACCGGATTTGACTGGATATCAGTTTTTACACGCAGCGGCTGCCACCTGACCTCCGCAACCCGAAGGCTAACGATACCCTAAGGCTAGACCAGTGTCAGGATATTATAGGGCACTGACTTCTGACAATAACGACTGCCATAGATGTTCATGGCAGCCGGGACCGACGGCTTAACGTGCTCTCCGGGCACGGAGCAGGCGATAATTGTCAATCAATACGCACATAATTTCGAAGTTATATAATTTCCAAAAGTCAGAGGTGCACGACGTTGGTTCGAACCCGAGACCCTCTGTATTGCGTCTGTTGTCTTAAATTAATATACAGGATTAATATTATTTTTATTCATGTATAAAATACATTTGCCATTAAACTGTCTGTCGTATCTGCGTAGCTGCGAATTGAGAACAAAACTTAAGTATAACTTAGTTTAAAAGCCTTTTGACTCAGTTACAGTCATTCACTTAACCAAATTACTTACAATTAACGTAGAAACTCAAGAATGGACACAATGACAAAGATAACTACTATCTAGGACTTTGGCCTAACCATTCTCACATTCAAAAAAATAATATTTACAAACACCTACATAATTAAATGTGAAAATATATAATACTAGATGTGCCCGCAGTTTCACCCACGTTTATCGTTACTGCGCCGCCCCCGTGGGTCGTAGCGTAATGTTATATAGCCTCTTCTTCCTCGATAAATAGGCTATCCAACACTAATATAATTTTTCAAATCGAACTTGTAGTTACTGAGATTATTGCGTTCAAACAAACTTTTCAGCTTTATAATATTAGAATAGATGACCCTGTGAATTACTTACCACCTAAAAGAAATCCCATACGACATTATCAATTTTTTAGGTAAGCTTAGATTAGTAACAGTACCTACTGTTTTTCTGGATGAAAGGTACTCCATGTCCTTTTTTGTACCTCTGATATCCTGACAACCTGTATACCTACAAAATATATATATTTTCTTTATATCGTTTTTTTGTATTTTCTTCTTGTTTGTTACCTTGTTAATATGTTATGTTCAATTCAATTCAATTCAATTCAATTCGTTTATTGCACTCCATAATGTATATACAGGTCTTATAAATGTAGAGAGAACAATATGGACCCCGTCGGGCACGGCATTTATTGGTGTGTCTAGTAAATTACTTTTTTTTCTTCTTTCTTTCAAAAATGCATGATGATCACTCGAGTAGTTAAGGCGTCAAAGCGTAACAAACAAACTCATATTCGCATTTATAATATTACTAGCTTTTGCCCGCGGCTTCGCTCGCGTTAATTTAGAATTTGACAATCAATTCGGGTTGTACTCTGCTTGATTTATAAGTCAATCATGATTCGAAAGACACGTGGCGCCATCTATTAACATAAGAAAGTTATTGTTGTTTTCCTCGGCAACAGTAATTTTTATCGGGATGAAAGGTAGCCTATGTCCTTTTCTGTACATCTGACAACGTATATGCAAAATTTCAGGATGATTGGTTCAGTGGTTTAGTCGTGAAAAGGTAACAAACAAACAAACAAACTCATTTTCGCTTTTATAATATTAGTTAGGATTAGGATTTAGGATTTAAAATACCTTTATTGAACCCTGGCCCCAATAAATAACTGCCGTTTCCTCATGAACAATACACACCTTGTTTCATCAGCCGCGGCTTAATCCGTTAACCCGATTCCGTCGATACCCGGTCATCGTCCGGATAACTGCGCCCGTCACCGCTATGTGTCATGTTTAATATATTTTTTGTCCGGAAATTGATTCGGTTCGGAGCGTCACGCTAATTGAAACTACTGCTTCTGTGTTTGTACTAGGAAATTGAATGGAAGGGGTTTCTGCCCCGGTGTACTTTACTATGTACAGGATTGTTTATGGAAGGTGGTCTTGTAAAAATTTAGGTGACCGTTTTTATTGTATGCAACAAAGGCAGCAGATGCCACCATAATTTCTCCAAGAAATATTCAGGAAGTTTGAAAACTAGATTTTGCCTGCAGCTTTGCTCGTGTTAATGTAGGTTAGGTTAGGTTAATACCAGTACTTTATTCTAGATTAAATTTTTCTGACATGCCCTGACAACATGTAGGTATCCGAAATTTGATATTGTTTGATTAGCCACTTAAACGAGAGCAGCTCGTCGACAGCTAAACACAATTGCTTTTCAAAGATGTCTGGCGCTTTCACAATTGACATGTTAAAGGAAATAATTTTGTCCATACAAAAATATGTCTCTGTTTTCTAAATAACGACACTAGAGTAAAAAAGAACAAAACTCTGAGCACTAGAACGAATTCTGCAAATGTAGCCAGTAGTCACCAATGTCCTCGGCTTCTATTAGGTACACGGGACTTGAAATCAGTTGATGAAATGTCGTTGTAATACATCTGTGCCTACCACTTTTGTGGATATCCAGACATGAGCCTTTCATGTTATTGTATATTTCCTAGTTAGGTGCGCTTGCAAGTTAGGCTCTGTCAAACGTCATTATTTCAAAGTACATAATATGTCCCTGGAAACACAACTTTCCCAAAATATGAGGTATGCTAAGTTAAGTATAAATTAAAATGGTGATCAGCTAAATAGGAGTAAATTTTTGAGAGCACCTAAGTAGGGATGGGAATAGAATGAGGACGAGATTACTTCACACATCTTCATAATTGTGTTCCGTAATCTTGTCCTCATTTTGTACTATGTAGATGTTCGAAGAAGAAAGTTGTGTTTGATAATTAATCACAACGTTTATTATAATGGCAAAAGATAACTATTATCTTTAACAAAACAATTCCTAAAATAATAAAATTATATTGAGTCAGTCTTCTAAAAACTAAACTTAGAACATGTTTAAAAGTAATTTAAATCGTAACAATGTTAAGTATTAACAAATGGAGATGAATTATTACAATTGCACACCGCCTACAGAGCACAGCTTGGGCACAATTACATTACATTTTCATTATTATTGGCCTCATGTGAAAACAAGAGCAAAGGAGGAAAAATGTAAGCTCCAGCCTGCAGGCTTTCCTTATAATTTTTATATTGATACCGCCTTCGACAGCTTTTGACGTTAAGGCATGTCTGTGTGCTCTTAACTTAGTAACAACTAAACCACTATAAGATAATGTTTGATAAATCCTTCTGCTAAGTGATGCAGTGGAGGTAGAATGATAAGGTTTTCTCATTGTGGGAATTAAGGTTTTACAATCATCTTTTAAATGTTTAATGGTAGGTATCTAAATAACATGCTAATGCTGATGCTGGACATATTTTTATATTTTCTATGTGATAGAATATTATTATTATATACAATATTTATCAAAATGTCGCCAATTTTTAATGCCAACGTTAATTTTCCGTCGCGGTTTGGCAACTTGTATGTCCGCAGCGTATTAACACTTAAAAGATAGGCATGGTAAAATAAAAATGAGATAAATTATATGCCACAATATGGTCCAGAGCAACGAGGTAAATTACGGTATGATAATTATGTAGTACTAAGTTCAAAGTTATTTATTATTTTATAAAACACAACTGCCGTAATAGAAATAAATTCTGTGTCGCGAAGGACCTTACAAACATTCAAACAACGGACACAAAGACCATACAGAGGCGGAACTACTATTATTTAGTTTGTGAATCATAAATCAAAATTTGCCCCGTGTGGGATTAAACACTCGGCACAGTGTTAATCATAAGGCGACCACTTATCTTATGTTATGTGGGGGCCAGTCAGTGCAGACCGGCGACACTTCGACCCAGTGGGATCTTTTGTGTCGACACTCTCCCAATAACGACTGCCATAGATGTTCATGGCAGCCGGGACCAACGGCTTAACGTGCTTTCCGAGGCACGGAGCAGGCGATAATTCTCAATCAATACGCACATAATTTCGAAAAGTCATATAACTTCCGAAAATCAGAGGTGCGCGACGTGGGTTCGAACCCGAGATCCTCTGCATTGCAGTCTTTTGGTCTCCCCACTGAGCTATCGCTGCTCTCAAGCGACCACTTAAACCAGTACGCCATCCGTGCAGTCGAATCCCTTAAAAATCTTTTATTTATTATTCATCAAACTAATTCTTGACTGCCTTATTGTCATAGCGGGTGTGTATCATTGTGTATGCGAGATATAGGCATGAGATCTCGAGTTTGATACCGAGCAAAATGTTATTGGGTTTTCTGTCAAGAAACTCAATAACAAAACGGAATGTCTGATAAACGGCTATAGGCCTCTATAAGAGACCTAGAATTGGCGATATCCTGGTCTAATACATTCTGCCTAACCGTTCAGGAATATAGGCTTGAGGCTATCTATTCTAATATTATAAAGCTGAAGAGTTTGTTTGTTTGGTTAAACGCGCTAATCTCAGGAACTACTGGTCCGAATTAAAAAAAATATTTTAGTGTTGGATAGCCAATTTGTCGAGGAAGGCTATAGGCTATATAACATCACGCTGCCACCAGTAGGACTGGGGCATCCATGAAAATGTTGCAAAAACGGGGTAAATTCTCTTATGTGAGGCAGACGAAGTTGCGCAGGTTAGCTAGTATAGGTATATATATATTTAATTAATATCCGAGCTGTGCGTGTAGTAGTAGATTTAATTACTACATGCCTGATGGCTGAGCTACGCTTACAGATCATACATTAATGAAATTCCGTTACCGCGGGGTCAGACAGTGACCTTAGTTCTCTTGTCCTGGCTTCAGTGCTATACTGTGCATATGTAATATCACGCGTGTATATGGTATAATAATAATAATAACGTTTATTTGCAATAAATTTAGTTTAAATACATTTTGCAATAGAAACGTTGATAGCTGCAAAAGTTAGAAAATCTGTGGCACAGCTATCAGAGCCCAATTCAAGGATTGGTATACAAATTATGTTCCAGACTCCATAAGAAATAGAGATTAGGCACAAGTGAGTGCACGGATGCTGTAGTGGTTTGAATGGTAGCCTCGCCATTACGCCGAGTGTTGTGGGTTCACATCGCACACGGACATTTCTGAGATTCATAAATGGTTGTTCCGACTTCCGAGTCTGGATGTTATTTGTGTCGGTTGTGTGTAATGCTTCCATGACACAGTATTAATTACTGTTGTAGGACCTGTCTTTAACCTATTAAGTCGCAGCGACACACCGGCGGACAATAGGTTTTCAATTATGTCTGGCCTTCTAACAATTGATATGTAAATGAAGAGTAAATAATGAGTGAATTATATCCATGATTGGATAGCTATACTATCTGATATAAGAGGAGCTAGGAGGAGATCATTTTTGTTCATACTTACGTAGTCTCACACTGATATCTATGAAAAGGTAGGTTATTGGTGTATCAACACCTCCATCGAACCAGATATGATTTTATTTCGTAGAGCGAGCCCAATACCGTCTTTCAATCAATCAGTTTATTTGCAATTCAGTTCCAAATCTTTGAAATTCAGTTCCAGATCCCGTCAAACTTCTGAGAGTTCCTCGACTAAAAAATCCAAAATAGCTTTACCCAACCCGAAAATCGAATGCGAGATCCCATGCACAACAGTCGTATTAACTACCACTGCCCCATATATATAATAGAGGCAGTTATATATTGTAAAGTATTAAAAATATTAGAAACCTATACAAGTATTTGTAATTTTTCTTTTTATTTTCTACCACATACACACAACACCATCTAGCCCAATTTAAGCAGAGCTTGTACTATGGCTACCTACTAGACAATGGATAAACATACATATACTGGGTGTAAGGGACGGTGTACCGAAAACTGAAATAGTAGATTCAGACCATTATTCTGAGTAAAAATTCGTTGGATTTTTTTTTCAACAATCATAATTCCTTTTCTGCAATTTTTCATTTTTCTGACTGTCACATTTTTCTACAATACAGCAATGTAATTAAATGGTCGTGATTTAAATAAATCAGCTGTTCTTATGCGCGCGGAACGCAGAGTTCATGCGTCGAGTGCGATGTATTGGAAGCAATCCATTGCGTACCGCGTAATAATGTTAATCTACATTACATTTAAATCTTGCGTTTTTTTATTAATTGAAGTTTGCGTCGTGATAAGTACTTATAGAAAGACGTCTTGCTAAAGTTTTCGGTATGCCGTCCCTTACACCCAGTATACCTTTTTTTGTAAATACATACATATTATCATCGATCAAATATACCATAGATGCACACGATCGTCGCTCGGAAAACGGCCCCAACAAAACTGTGCATAAATCAGTCGTATGCGCTATATTATGCACCTGACCCACTCACTCTTGCGTGCGCTGCCCGTAAGCGAGAGCGAATCGACACCACTACTACGGTGGAGACTGTACCATATACTTAGTACGCTTGCGTATCGCGAGTAACATACTTAGGACGCTTTACATTGACGCGCTTTAACTAAACTATTACAAAATGTTTCTCAGTGGGCGTTCAATGGTTATTCCGGTTTATTTCCTGGATTGCATAATACATGCAGACACTTATAAGTAAGTAGTACTGGTCAGTGCCACATATTGAGGCGGTTTTTGTATGAGAATGTGCATCTATGGTATATTTGATCGAAGCATATTATACATAGAAACACCTTGACCAAGACTAAACATCCATGTTCATGCACACGAATGTTTGACTTGTGCGGGAATCGAACCCGCGACCTCAGGCGTGGCAGTCGGTTACACTAACCACTACGCCATCGAGGCCGACTATTTGACGCCTTACGTAAAGAGATTTTTGTCTTTGACTGCTATTTATTCTAAATTAGTTCTTTACATCTCAAAAGCGAGGCTCGCGTGAGGGAAATTCGCGTTGTATTTAAAATATACGAAATTGCTTTTAACGCTAACCGTTCGATCTGAACTTTTAACTTAACAAGCATGGATGTACATTCCTGCTTAGGTATACGACTTTATAGCTGGAGTAATACGGCCTGTTGCTTTGTTTGGTGCCTCGTTGGTCCAGTAGCGTAAGCGCTAGTGAGCCTGCCGATTTTAAGGTCGTTGGTTTGAGACGTAGGTTTGTGTAGCAGCATCGAGTCAGGAATTGACTCCAGGAAAAAAGTCACCCGCTTTTACATCGGACCTAAAGTTTTTATTGGTAATTAGGGTGGACAATGTGTTGGATCTAAACATATCTGGCGAAATATTAATGTAAATTGTAAAAAAGACAAAGCTCTTTAGATGAAATTGTTGTCTTTTGAAACTTACTTTTTTTAAGATTTTGTCAATATTTTTGATATTCCTAAATGTTTTCGTGTTTGCGTGCGTCATGCTTGTGACAAAATAAATGCATTCTCATTATTTTCTTTTCATTTTTATTATTTTCTTTTAATAATATAATTATTTTAAATATTCTTTTCTTATTTAGCTTCTACGAAATAGGGGCGAACCATCTGGCGGTAACTCTTTCTGTTCAATCTAATATCAGTTGCTCTAAATATGCTGAAAAATCGATTTAGATATCAAACTGAAAATGAAACCTGTAACCTCACGATCGATAGCAAAAAGCAATATCGACGAGAGCAACAAGACATTCTTATAAAAATAGTTGTCAATTTATAACATAACTAGCACAAACATCCATTCGCCAATTCCATATCTATCTAAACAAGTTATCTTCGGTTCATTGGTACAATTCCACTTATCCTGCCCGCCTCCCGCTCCCCATGGGGGGTGTCATCGTCCACGAGGCGCCCCGCGGCGTTGCCTGCGCCTTGTATTGACAGCATTACGACTCCGACCTACTGTTTATGTTATGTCAACTTACAAGCCTTTGAAAATGGTTGAGTTTAAAAGGAAATGGGGAAATTGTTTGTGGAACAACTGTGATAGTCGAGCAATAATAGTGCATGCGACGACTGTGTATACCTCAGGCTGGTCTCGGTTTGATTCCGGGTTGAACAAAATGTAATAATGATTTTTTAATAAGAAAGTAGTAAACTTTAAAAGTGGTTTAAAAGGAAATGGGAAATTGCTCGTTGAACAACCGTCTAAGTTGCGCAATGATAGTGAATTCGGGATGGTCTTGGGTTTGATTCAGGGTCAATCAAAATTATTAACTTTTTTATTAAGACATTTTTGATAACTGCCTTTGAAAGTGATTGGGTTTAAAGGAAAATAGGAGAAATTGTTTGTTGAACAACTGACTTAGTCGAGCATTGATAGTACATGCGACGGCTGTGTATATTTCAGGCTGGTCTCGGTTTGGTTCCGAGTTGGGCAAAATGTTATATAAAGATTTTTTGTTAAGAAATTCTTAGTAAGAGCCTTTAAAAGAGGTTGGGCTTAAAAGGAAATTGGGAAATTGTTTGTTGAACGACTCTTAGTCACGCATTTATAGTGCATGTGACGGCTGTGTATGTTTCAGGAAGGTCTCGGGTTTGACTCGGGGTTGAGGAAAATGTTATCACGATTTTTTATTAAGAAATTATTAGTAACAGCCTTTGAAAGTGATCGGATTTAAAAGGAAATAGGAGAAATTATTGTTTGTTGAACGACTGTCTTAGTGGCGCAGTTAGACTGAACATGGTTATGTTCATGATATCTTGGGTTCGATGCCCGAGTCCGGCAAATTGTTTATTAACATAATACTAGTGGTCGCCTAGTGCTCGAAATTCGACCAAAGTTTTCATGTAAGATATTGCTGATATATGTCATTATATATTGATATATTATGTAACCATAGTTACGCGCTTCGACTGCGTGTGTGATGTGTCAAATGCATGGATGTGTGCGTGTAGTGCTTTTTCATTTATGTAATGTATTTCGAATGCATATTTTATATAAAAATTAGGATTCGCCCCTCCTTCTCCATATGAAGTTTAACTGTGCCAAATGTCACACTCCTCCGTCCGCGCAATTTTCGTAAAAAGGGGTACAAAGTTCTTGCTTCACGTATTAATATATACATAGATACACATTTATATAATTATCATCTAAGACAAGGTCGTGCGCTTTTGTCAATTAAAAATATGCACAGCGTTTACTTAGAGACAACATAATAATTATACTAAAGTCTACGGATATGTGATGGTGTCTAAGGATTAGTTGTCGCGGTTTTCGATTGTATAGGGGCTTATGTGATGCTTATATGACCACTCCTTTCTGTTACACGCTGTATATACAATTTAAATAATAACATGTATATAACATGCATAGAAATAAATGGGATTAAATATAATGACCACCAAAAATACTAATTGCGCAGAAAAATATGCTTACTAAAATATATCATAACGAGCACCTATACGCCTCAAATCACTGCATTTCGTCTCGAAAGGGTTAGGTTATGTTAGGTTCCTTCTTAAACCCACCCAAAAATTGGACGTCGACTTAGTTTGATGTCTTCAAATATATTTTGCTGTGCAATTTGGTGATCATTTACTATTTTTGCCTGTTATATTTTACTATATCTGGTGATAAGTTAAACATAAGCCGAAATAAATTACGTGCATGTGCATTCGTTGTTCAGTTTTGTGTGGACATGTACATTATTTATAGTTCTGAAAACCATAATTTAAACGGTACGAATAATTTACGACACTGAAAAGTGTGCAGTCATAATTAATGTCCATTAAATTGTTGGCTATAAACCTTTTACATTTTTTATCAGAACCCTGATTTAATGAGAGCGGCGTGAAATACGCTAGAAGTCTCGATACCAAGAAGTAGGTACTTGGGATTTAACTAACTAAAGGTTCTTGCAAAAGAACACCGAATTCTACTAAGAATTCCGGCTATTGAGATTGAAAAAGACATCTAATTTCCTCGGTTTCGCAGTGGTAGTTTATGCGACTGCTGTACACAGGGTCTTGGGATTGATTTTCCGATTGGACATTTACAATTTAGTTGAGGCTTTCATAGTCAGTTGCACTCACTGATCGGTAAACGATTAGCGAGGTTAAGCAACGTTGGGTGCGGTCAGTCTATAGATGGGTGACCGCTTAGTGGTATTTCATCTGAGCGTCTCCGTGCTTAGGAGGGCACGTAAAAAGTCGGTCCCGGTTGTTGTCAAATTGACAGCAGTCGTTAAGCCATGTCAGAGGCCTACGGACAACTTGAAAAACTCTTGACAATAGGTTGGCCACTAACCACACGAAAAGAAGAAGAAGAGTTGGTGTAATGTGAGTGTAATGCATCTCTTACCCTTTCATGCACAGTAGGAATTCTCGGTAACTTGTAACATTTGAGTGCACGGATGGCGCTGTGGTTAAAGTGGTCGCCTCGCCACTGCCACTGCGCCGAGTGTTGTGGGTTCGAATCCGACACGGGACAAACTATGCGTGATCACAAATGGTCGTTCAGAGTCTGAGTGTTCCTTGCGTGTCCGTTGTTTGAATGTTTGTTAAGTCCCCCGCGACACAGGAATTAATCCTAGTGCGGAGTTGTCCTTTTAAACAAAGAATAAAAAAAAATATTTCTTCCTTCTATAAAATCGAAGCCATGACATCAAACGATGAAGTGACAACATAAACCATTGTGCTACCAGTCCTATTGAGGGAAACTCATCCCAAGCATCCATAGTTTCTGAATATAACATAGACTCTCTATATATCAACGAAACGAACCACTAAGCGACTCTATATTTCACATCTAAAAGTGAAATATAAGAACACGAAATACCTTTTCCCTCCACAGTGTTATCTATGTGGGCGATGCGGGGTAGACAGGGATAGATAGATAAAGCCCTTAAATTACAAGCTTTATATAGGATTGATTTATTGAACAGAGGTTAGGAGAGATAAGAAGTTTTGATATGAACGAGCGAGGCTTTTAAACCTAACTTGATAAGTTCGAATGTCATGCTTTGGTTTAACTGTGTTATATATGTGGTTCACTATATAAACCACATTTCTGTTTCTATTGAACGTAATCAGAAGAAACGTGAAAGATTTTAAGTTCATCTTCAAGGTACTAACCTCAGAAAGCCGCATTAAAATCCGTTCCGTGTTAACAAACAAAATAATAATAGTATCAGTCTAACGGTATCTCACTTGGTTATTGCTGCTGAAAAAACAACAGACCAACATAAATTTTAAATCCATTATTTTAAATTCAGATCTTCCTGTTGCGACGCAAAGGAAACGGAATTAAAGATGGGAAAGGATAGGAATATAAATGTGAGATTGCGGCGCTCTTCATACAGATTTCCTGTGAAAGAATGGATATTCTAAGTCAAAGTCAAAAATCTTTATTTCCATAAACAATTCTAGGACATGTCAATGTAGGTACTGATATATTAATTAAAATATAATAATAGAAATAAATAAAAGGAAATAAAAATTTAGCATTGAAAAAGTCTGTTCGAGGAGTAAGGGCTTACATGAGAAGAAATGGACACGAAACTCATGGCCATTCTTTTCATACATACATACATAGATTCACGCTTGTTTCCCAGAGGGGTAGGCAGAGGCTACGGATTTCCATTTGCTACGATCCTGACACACTTCTCTGGCTTCAGTCACTTTCATCACATTCCTCATACACGCCCGTCGGTTCAAGGAGCTCTTAACCTGGCCTTTGTCCAGAACGCCTCCGAGCTGATCGAGAAACGTTCGCCTAGGTTTTCCTCTTGCGACTGTTCCATTATATTATGTGACTGAGTAATAACTTTTTAAACATTATTTACGTTTTACTACTGTTTTAAATTTATTAAAACTTCGATTTTAAATGTCTCTTGGGAGTTTATTGTAAAAGCGCACACATTGACCTTTAAATTACTTATTAATTCTTTGAAGCCGGCTCTAGTAAACTGTTTTTATTTTATTTTTTATTCTCCGGCCTGTGTCAATTATTTGTGACTTAACTTTCAGTAAACTCATTCATTTTAAAGTATATATAATGTAAACTCTCGGGAACAGTTCTTTTTCTGGATGGAAGCCCTGTCTTCTTCTATACCTACACCTGACAACGTGTATGCGAAAGTTCATAATGATCGGTCGAGTAGTTACGGCCTGAAAGCGTAACAAACAAACTCACATTCGCATTTATACTACTAGATATTGCGCCTTCGCTCGCGTTATTGTAGATTTATGTTAAGATACATTTTTAGTAACCTATATGTTATTCTTCTGTATAAGCAATAATACTATAAAGTGTTATCAAATCCGACCAGCAGTTATTGCTTGAGAGAGTAACAACTAACAGAGTAAAAGAAGTAAGTAAGCAAGAGTAACATCTATCCATCCATCCTCCCTTTATTTATAACTAGCTATGCCCGCGGTTTCACCCGCGTTTATGATTACTGCGCCGCTCTCGTAGGTCGAAGCGTGATGTTATATAGCCTATAGCCTTCCTCGATAAATGGGCTATCTAACACTGAAAGAATTTTTCAATTCGAACCAGTAGTTCCTGAGATTAGCGCGTTTAAACAAACAAACTTTTCAGCTTTATAATATTAGTATGATTATTAAGGATACCCAAAATTAAATATACATGGAATTAATGTATGTATATTTCTTAACCTTTGAATCGTCTGATCCCTAAAACATATGTTAATAAAATATTAAGTACGATGTAATCCGTTCTGTGTAGATGTATCTGTTGTCAAAATCTTTCGGTCACTGGGCTTGTTCTTTTTAATATTGTGAATTAAAAGGAATCATGTGTCTTTTACATGTAAAGAAAAAGGATCCTTCTTTTTTTTAAGGAAAGTGGATTCTAAAGTAATCTTTATAATGTGGATGATATTTTCTTTTGGTAGAAAGTACCTTTTGGTTATGTAGCTTATGGTGAGTTAACTTTGACGAAAGTAAATGTATACATATTATGGTGACCTAGCTTTGATAAAAGCATGTAATATTAATATTTTTACACAATGTGTATTTTTGTAATTTCACATCCAAATCTTTGATCTCTTGAAGAAAGCATGGTCAGGGCTAAAACGCCAAGTATATAAATTAGTGATATTGGCTTATGTATAATCGTAATACATACAAGTGTTTAGAATTGTATATCTTCATAGGTTAAATAATTGGTAGTTGAACATCCACCTTTTTTTAGTTTACTGTACAGTAAGCTAAAAAAAGTTTGGATGTTATTTAAATTGTTTGTAGATCACACAAGTAAATGTCCTGTGTAGAATTCAAACCCATTACACCCGGCGGCGGGTCGACAACGACAGGCCGGCCGCATTCTCGCTGCGCCATCCGCCAGCTCAAATACTTTATTTCACGAGCGATCTAGTGTCGAGGTTTCTGTACCTATAATGTAGCATTATCTCTCACAAGTAGGGCAACATCCTGTCAATCGAGAGGGATCGATGTTTACACAGGAATTTGTTCAACGGTTTAGTCAGTGCCGGATTAAGCAAGCGCGGGGCCCGTAGCAAATTCTTTCAGGTAAGAGTGCTTACATACGTCAGACTTTGTAGAGCTGATTATTGGGCCTACTGAAATTCTACACATTTATACGAGCGACTTTTTGTAGAACTTGTGCGTTTATCGTATGAAATTCGGTGTTTTATTTACACCAAGGACATAGTTGGTTACCCATTGTCTGACGTGGATTGTCTTAGTTGGAAAAGTTGTAACATTTCACGTTTTTGTGACATCAAGTAAATTCAATATACCACATCTTAAGTAATAAGTTTCACTCAAAAAATTACGCTCAGGCAGAAATGAGTGGGTTCAAATATTCGGGGCCCTCTTTCGCGCGGGGCCCGTAACAATTGCTACTCTTGCTACGTGGTTAATCCGGCACTGGGTTTAGCTAGGAATCGTGTTGCGGTGAGGAACCGAATACTTCTCACTAGTGATGCGAGTAATTGAATTCGAATACAGTAGCGAATAACGCGATAAGTACTTTATATATTCCAGCAATCAATCGAATATTAATGTATCTTACTAATATTATAAGTTAGATCAAATCTTAAGACTGTGTTGATTACGTTTACGCGAATGTTATTCATTGAAATTAAACAACTTTATACGGAGTTTACTGCGTTGTTTATTTTAAAACACTTTTATTTCATAACTAGCTTTTGCCCGCGGCTTCGCTCGCGTTAATTTAGAATTTGACAATCTATTCGGGTTGTACTCTGCTTGTAATAATATAATTCAATCATGATTCGAAAGACACGTGGCGCCATCTATTATCATAAGAACGTTATTGTTGTTTTCCTCGGGAAAAGTAATTTTTTTCGGGATGAAAGGTAGCCTATACGTTTCTGTATATATATAATAGAAAAGGCCGGTCTTTTGCCGATATTCTATGGTTACATTTAAATGCACATATAATTTTACAATATATTGCCGCTTCTCGTGGTGAAAAATCCGCTTATATTTGCTGCGCTATCAAATTTCGCATCCATATTGTCAGGGATATGACAATATGGATGCGAAATTTGATGACGACCGGCAGAGAATTTAAGGCGTGAGAGCGTAACAAACAAACTCACGTTCGCATTTATAATATTAGTTCGGATAAGGATTTATATAAGAAGACACAGAGGATACTTTCATCCTGAAAAAACGTACTGTTTCCGGCTGAAGCCACGAATAAAAGCTAGCTAGCTATTTTATATTTAAAATCGATGATCACACCCGTTTACAGGAAAGGTCAGCCCATGTTAAATGATTTGATTGGTTGTTGATAATTCAGTCAGCCAATCCGGGCAGATGACATGCGTTTGACCGTCTCTTAACTAATTTATGTGTTGATCTATCTTTCGGAACCCGGTGTTAAATGTTTCGTACATTTGGCTCCGATGTTGAAAAGCTAAAATAAACTTAACTATAAAACGAAGGAAACAGCAATAAAGTCCGTGAAAGTAGTTTAAGTATCAATTTGTTATATTTTTGTAAACGTTACACAATTTGAATGAGAATATCGAATATATAAATGTCTTTCCTTATCGTCGAACTAACTATATTTGTTCTGTCTTATCCCCTACGCTCTTTCTTCTGCATATCAATGATATGTTGAATCTCGGCAACATACATTGTTATGCGGACGACAGTACCGTGCATGGGCGATATCTCGGACATCCTGGGCCAAACAGGCTGAGGTTGAGGGGAAAAGGCAGAATCTTGTCGTTGAACTTGACCAGACCTTGTCCCGCATCTATGAATGGGGTGCCAAGAACTTGGTCGAGTTCAACGCCAAGAAGACCCAGGCATGCGCGTTCTCAACAAAAAGTCTCCGTTCCTTCCCCTCCCTTCTCTGAAGAACACTCCACTGGTGATACGTGACAGTCTCTCCATCTTAGGTATGGATCTTTGCCGCTCCCTTAATCAGAAAACCTATATCGAGAGCGTCATTAAGCAAGCTTCGCGAAAACTCGGAGTTCTGAACAGGGTGAGGCGGTTCTTCACGCCTGGGCAACTGTGCCTATTGTATAAGGCACAAGTGCGCCCTTGCGTGGAGTACTGTTCTCATCTTTGGGATGGCTCCGCGCAGTACTTGCTGGACGCTCTCGACCGGTTACAGCGGCGGGCTGTCCGTATCATCGGAGATCCAGAGGTCACGAGTTCACTGGAACCTCTGCAACTCCGTAGGGACATTGCCTCATTGGCATGTTTCTACAGAATATACCACGGGGAGTGCTCTGAAGAGTTATTCCACCTTATCCCGCCCTCCCCTTTCCTATCCAGAACAACGCGTGCTGGGCTCAGATGCCATCCTTACACGGTAGAGTCGATTAGAGCGCGTACCAAAAAGTTTGGGTCCTCATATCTCTGCCGAACGACCAAGGCATGGTATTCTCTGCCAAGGCACGTGTTTCCTTCTTCCTTCAATCCTGGGTTCTTTAAGCGGGGCGTGAAAAAGCATCTTCTCAGGCCGTCAAAGTAGAGACCTCAACATCGCCTCGGCTACTGTGGGGGCGATGTGGAGGCCACTGCTCTTAGACCACACGACTGCTTACCATCAGGTGGAGTGTGGTCATTTTGACGAGCAAAAAAAAAAAAATTAAAAAAAAATACTATCGCAAGCCGCGTTACATTGATGAAAAAGCCTCTTCGAATGTCAAGTTTTTATTTATACGCTCTACATAAAATAATATATCAGATATCATTGAATAGGTACTCGTTAAATTGCAAACTACATTACAGTTTGTATAAATATAAATATGTGCTCTAAATGTGTTTTAGATGGATTTACTTTAAGAAAACATTTCAAACGAATTAATTATATACATATACATGTAAAACAGTTATATTAAAATAATATAACTGTTACTGTACAGAAAATATGAAACTAAATTTTAAAAGGTTAGGTTGTAAAACGTACTTTGAAATAAAATAAGTACTCAAGATTTTAAAATATAATTTATATTTCTCACCGTTTTGTTTATGTAAGTACAGTGAGATAAAAAACTTTAAAGATTATGTCAAAATAGAGCACGAACAAGCGCCCTAAAGTAATCTAATTTCAATGTGCTATATTTCCTGAAACATACGTCAACAGTTATAAAATCTTGAATTTATGAAATATTTTAGTTAATTTATTCTTACAGAAACACAATGTCTTCAAAGAAAAATCCTTACAAACGATTTGCGGCATTAACGACTCTTTAATTATGTAGACATACAAACGACAATTAAAAAAACAACTCGTCCAATTTGTGAACTCGAACAAAGTCGACGACAATGGTCTCAGGAAAAAACACACTTAAAAATTGCGGATTTATCCATTTTTAACGATTCAGAACGCTTTGAAAACTTTAGAATCAAAGGTGGAAGGGAAGCCGAATTGTATTTTTATAAGAATAAGGACTAGAACAGACTTGAGATTAGTCCGCGGCGGATTTTGGTCGTGGCTTAATAATTACTAGCTTTTGCTCACTTCTTCGCGGCTTCGCTAACCCGGGAACAGTGTTTTTTTCTGGATGAAATCTTCTCTTTCTGCATAAGATCTTTTTTGAACCTCTGACAATATGTATGCGAAATTTCACAATGATCGGAGAAGTAGTACAAGCGTGACAAACAGACCAACAAACTCACATTCACGTGTTAGTTGGGATCAATATTACGAACATCCTAACTCCTAGTAATTAGTATTCACTAACGCGGATATGAAATACATCGTCAGCAATCAACGCTGTTGACTGTGTTGTGTGACTTTGTGGTGACTGTCTTCATAATCATACACTCATGTTCATCACGCCTCTTTGTCTTTGTCCGAGGATAAAGAGTCGAGAGTAGGCATAGATATCTTGCACCCACATTTAGGTAGCAAAATTTTACGTCCCACGTAAAAACAAGAAAGCCAAGGTCAAAGCTGCTTACCCATGGGTAATAGGTGTATTTCAGCATGAATGGGCTTCGCTCGCGTTAATTTAGAATTTGACAATCAATTCGGGTCGTACCTACTCTGCTTGTAATAATATAATTCAATCATGATTCGAAAGATACGTGGCGCCATCTATTATCATAAGAACGTTATTGCTGTTTTCCTCGGGAACAGTAATTTTTTCGGGATGAAAGGTAGCCTATGTCCGTTTCTGTACACCTGACAACGTATATGCAAAATTTCAGGATGATCGGTTCCGTGGTTTAAGTGTGAAAAGGTAACAAACAAACAAATTCATTTTCGCTTTTATAATATTAGTTAGGAAGTTAGGATTAGGATTTACATGTAACTTTTTAAAACATTTATCCTTAGGTGCTTATGTCTTTACTATCTTCAATAAAAATACTATAAAGAAAAGATTTTATCATAATATTTACATGTAACGTTTTGAAACATTCGTTCGTTCTGCTTATGAATTTATTGTATACTAGCTTTTGCGTGCGGCTCGCCCGCGTGGTACCTACATCAATAAAAATTAGCCTATGTCCTTCCCCAGGTTTCAAACTATATCTGTACCAAATTTAATCTAAATCGGTTGAGTGGTTTAGCCGTGAAAAAATAACAGACAGACAGACAGATAGACAGACAGAGTTACTTTCAAATTTATAATATTAAATAAGTAAGGATTATAAAGAGATTTGCATGTTTGCATCTTTGTTTGTAATGAATAAACTCAAAAACTACTAGACTGATTTTAAGAATTATTTCACCATTAGAAAGCTACTTTATTTAGAAGTAACATATGCTATAAAAGATTACAGTATTTATAAACGTGGTTGAAAATGCGAGAGACAGCTAGTTTTTATATATTATGCGATATTTCGCATAGGTAAGCAATGTTCAATATACTCGTCATTTTTAACATTTCACTTATTTATTTTTATTTAATTCCAGTTATCAATAGTGACAGACAATTCTATGTGTGCTTGTTTCTGTACGTAAATACAATTATGCTCTAACACACACACGACTAATACATAAAATACATGAATAATTTTTCGTTATCTTATGTTTGACTTATGGAAAAATGACCTTATATATTAGCAAGTACGTTACATATACCTTATTTGCATAGACAGTAAGTAGACTTTGCTTTTGAAAATAAGAAAAGTATTGTCTTCTGTTTACGCGAATGTTATTCATTGAAATTAAACTACTATATACGGATTTTATCGCGTTGTTTATTTGACACTTTATTACAAAATTTTGAAAACTGTTACGCTACTATTACTATTAAACTTTACTAATTTTAAGCTAATTAAATAGTTTTAATAGTTTCAATAATTTAATTAAGTAGCTTAAAAATTAGTAAAGTTTAATAGTAATAGTAGTGTAACAGTTTTCAAAATTTTGTAATATGGTGTTTAATAAACAATGCGATAAAATCCGTATATAGTAGTTTAATTTCAATGAATAAGACAATTGTTTATTTTCTTATGCCAGTGAAAGTTCGCCGCGGACTTGTAAAGAATGGAATCAATATACACTAACCTATCCAGACAATGAAATCTGCGACGCACTACCATTCTCGGCGGAGCTAAGTAAAACAAGTGTTGTTATGAGTTCGGCTGTGTGCTCGTTCCGTGTCAGTTGGCCGACCTCCTTCGTCCCGCGGGAGCCTACTTTGAGGTACACCTGTGTTCACCACCGGAAAGCCTAGCCTCGAATCTCCTTGAAAATAAAATGGCTTTTAGAACTTCCTTGCTTATACGACTTAACTCTTTTATGTATGAATCGCCTTGGGTGTGTTTATTTGGTGTTATAATTTATTAGTAATGATAGTTGCAACAAATCTATATATTAATACGTGAAGCGAAAACTTTGGATCCCTTTTTACGAAAATTGGGCTGACGGAGGAGTATGAAATTTCGCACACTTATAGTTTATACAGAGAAGGAGTGACGAATGCTAATATTTTTCTATAATGTGCATTAGAAATACATTAAATTAATGAAGAAACACTACACGCACACAACCATGCATTTGACACACGCAATTGAAGCGCGTAACTATGGTTACATATATCAATATATTATGACATAATATGTCAGCAATATCTTACAGGCAAACTTTGGTCGAATGTCGAGCACTAGGCGACCGCTAGTTAAAATAAAACCATGTAAATGAATGGCTAATCTAAATAAATTGATAGCTTAAGACTGCGCCGAGCGAAATGTGCCAAAACAGGCGGTCACAGTTGAGTGAATAAAATCAACACTGTTTAATCCTTACTAGTATTATAAATGCGAAAATGAGTTTGTTTGTTACGCTTTCACGCCTAAACTACTCAATCAATGAAGATGAAATTTTGCATACACGTGGTAAGGGGTACAGAATAGGACATAGGGTACCTTTCATCCAGAAAAAAGAACTGTTGCAAACCTAACCTAACCTAACCTATATTTATGCGAGCGAAGCCGCGGGTGAAAACTAGTACTAATATAAAATATACATTTACCATAACAATGAATGTGTTTACAATTACTCCGTGTAAAAATCTTAAAATAATTAATATCTTCGCTTACACAATTACGTAAATTTGCACGATAAATGCAAAAACGTAAGCTCGTGTATTTTTAGATTATAAGTTATAAAAGTTGTCCTATTGTGTCATAATTAATTTTATTTTGTTATGGTTATGTTAACTAACAGATATATTTTGTGTTGTCTGCAGGAATTCGCGACCCTCACAAAAGAGCTCAACCAGGCCCGGGAACAGCTCCTCGAGCGGGAGGAGGAGATATCAGAGCTCAAAGCGGAGCGGAACAACACCAGGGTAAGCTGTGACACGAGTTATATTTTAGTACTGGCATACATCTATAATTAATACTAGCTTCTTTTAAATGAGATGGGTGAAAAAATCCAGGATTCAACCTCTTCGTCTTCGTGTGACCTTGTGATCCCTATATCTCGGGGGTCTTTTGACCCACAGGCCCATATTCAAACTCGACCGAGGTATGACCCCAAGGTGTCTGCACACCAAGTTACAAGTCCATTGGTCCAGTGGTTCCGGAGCTATGCCTGTCACTAACAGACAGTCACACAGACATACAAAGTGTTTTCATTAACCTCTTCGAAGAAGTCTCAGAGGTTAATGAGTGTATTAAAGATTTGCAAAAACCACAATAATTTACATTTTAGAGAAAATTAAGACTACTTCAGAGTTATGGAGATGTAAAAAAGCTGCGCGAAAATCTATTAACGTAAGCCTTGCCTTACGCATGCGTTTAATTTAGTTTAGAATATATTTTCTACCTGCTAACAAATAAGGCTTAATGCAGGAATACGCGTTTGAAGTTTTCTATAGGAAGACTATCAAGTTACAACTATTAAATGATTGAAAAGCTGCCCATAGTTGCACTACTAGAAATAAGTATGCCAAATCTACAGTCAAAGGACATAAATTTATAAAGAAGTAATTTTCTTACTATTTTTTATCCTGTGGTGAAAATTATGTATGGTTTAAATAAGATTTACTAATAAATATTGCAATCTAATGTTTAGCCACCTCTTAGCTGAACAACTCTTACTTAACTATTTTATTAAATTAACTGTTACGGTATTTTATTCTGATAAGCCAATTATTACTTAGCTATCTCTAAAATATTAATATTAAACTACGGCTTTAAAAAATTTAAAGATTTCATAGTAATAGAGAAATTATTTTGAAATTGTGTTTTTTAAAATATATCGTAATAAAATTCATAAACAGAACTTAAACTTCAATGCAACATTTGTATAAACGTAAAGCAATCTTCTCCCTAGCCTTTATTATTCCCACTTTATTATTCCTCACTTGCGGCTTTCTAGTCTAACCGCATTTGACTGGATATCAGTTTTTACACGAAGCGACTGCCATCTGACATCCGCAACCCGAAGGCTAACGATACCCTAAGGCTAGACCAATGTCAGGATATTACAGGGCACTGACTTCCCAATAACGACTGCCATAGATGTTCATGGCAGCCGGGACCGACGGCTTAACGTGCTCTCCGAGGCACAGAGCAGGCGATAATTGTCAATCAATACGCACATAATTTCGAAAAGAAAAGAAAGAAGAAGAAGATTTCGAAAAGTCATATAACCTTCCGAAAGTCAGAGGTGCGCGACGTGGGTTCGAACTTGAGACCCTCTGCATTGCAGTCTGTTGGTCTCCCCACTGAGCTATCGCTGCTAAACGTAAAGCAATATTGCCGCTTTAATATTTGGCAGTGGTATATAACTAAACTGTACAAATACACACCTGAATCTTAGCTTGTTGATGTCGCCAGTACACGAACAAGTGAGTGCAGCGACACAGTTGTCCCTCCGCCCGAGAGTAAGTGCACCTCTAAATAGCCTCAGAGTGCAGGTGCTGGACGCGTTAAGCTTTGTCAACGTCCTGTGCTCACCCAACCAAGGAATATGCACACAGCCAAATGGACTCCGTGTGGCTCCTACTATAAATTTCTTCGAAACTTGTAGATATTTAATTTGCACGGGTAGAACAAAACCTTAACAAATTATACATCTAAACCTTACTAATAAATCTATCTGTCTTTTGGTGAAAACGCATCAAAATCCGTTCAGTTTTTTTTGAGTTTATCGCGAACAGACAGACAGACGCGGCGGAGAACTTTGTTTTATAATATATAGTGATAGTGATATTGCAAAATAAGATTTCTCCCGCGGTTTCGCTCGCTTAAATGTATGTTAGGTTAGTAACAATAGGTACTTACTTATTTCTGAATGAACGATACACTTTGTCCTTTTTTGTTCCCCTGAGAACATGTATGCGAAATTTCATGATGATCGGTCGAGTAGTTCAGGCTTAAAGCGGAACGAACAAACTCACATTCGCATTTGTAATATTAGTTAGGGTTGGAATACGTGTGCTCTAATTCTGGTAGTCTGTCAAGTCTTAGAATACCAGACATAATTAAAAATCTATTGTTTGTAGCTACCGGAGTGCCGCTGCGATTTGAAAAGTTAAACATTAAGGTAACTGTTTCTAAACTAAAATGATAAATTATTTAAATCTCAGTTTATCCAAAGTTGCCTGGAACAGATTGTTGTTAGCGACAAGGCCGCCTATAGTACGAGTCTTTAAATTTTATTTCTTGTATCGCAGTTTTATGTACGAGTATATGGGTTTTTAATACAGAGTTATCTATCTAAGCCTACGTCAATGACAAAGACAGTAATTCTTCAAGACTATGGCATAGAATCAAATCAGCGATCCAATGATAAAAATATTGCCGCTTGTCCTAAAATGTGCTTGGTATGTATGTATCCTATAGATTCACCACCAGTTAGAATTGAAACTGTAGGGATTGCCTACTTTGGATATGTAAATAAAAGATAGTATACAGTCTAATCAACGAAGTATATATTTTTACTTCACAATGGTTATACTTATGTTCTAATAATATACAGAGTACCGGGTATTGCCGCGTCGGGGAGTGAACTGCTCATCTGTCCCCGCGGTCCGCACTAGCGCATAATACATTCGCTGACAACGCTGTTTCCTACGCACGCATTAACATACAGTGCTCCTACAAAACCAATATTAAAATTTAATCTTAGCAATGGGCACAAAATCTTCCCTTTGGTCTCTCCTAAAATCATTTTGACGTGTGATGTGTGATTCTCTGTGTCTACCCATTTGGGGTTATATGGGCGTCAGTCTAGGTACGATATAGCTCTGTTGTCACCTACGCGTCAAATAGATTACCTTATGATTCTAAACTCAGTGCCTTGTCGAGAAACTCGTGTCTCGACTGTCTCGAGTATAAAGGCGTTGAATAATTCATATTGTTCCTTGTCTAGACAACCTACCCCGTCCTAAAGGCCTCCTAAAGCCTAAGAGTAGGCCTACGAAGGACTCAAGTGTTGATTGAATTTCACCTGTAAACTAGATTGTTGTTTTAGGAACTAAATGGGAACGTTGCTATCCCTTTGTGAAAAGATGGCAATATTGTTGAAATATGCTGTAGAGAGGGATTCAACTAGTGAATTATGTTCGGCTGCCGTTGAGGATGCAATGAAACCGAAACTATTGCTTTATAATAGTTTAATTAAGTGAATAATTTTAAAATAATCCTTACAAATATTATAAATTCGAAAGTAACTGTCTGTCTATCTGTCTGTCTGCTACCTTTTCACGGCTAAACCACTCAACCGATTTAGATGGAATTTGGTACAGATATAGTTTAAAACCTGGGGAAAGACATAAGCTACTTTTTATTCATGTAGGTATCACGCGGGCGGAGCCGCGCGCAAAAGCTAGTTAATTATATTATTAAGGTGTGACAATCGTTCGATGTGATAACAGAAAGTGAGTTATTAATTATGTATTGAAATAAAGCTAACAATATAACGCAATCGATGACAGAGAATCACAGTCGGTCCCCACGGTAAGATAATTCTCGGTAGCGCTCGATGGTCTTGCGAAACAGTGAGGCAACGGTGGCGGCTTTCCCGAACGTGTTGCTAAGGGCCATTGATTATGATAATTTCTTAACAAGTGTGGAAACATTATATTATTATTTACTAATCTTTCTAGATAACTAAATAAATATTTGTCTTTTTAACGACGGGCGTATTTGGAATAAATTGTGTGCCGCATGGACTTTACAAACATTCAAACAACGGACGTCAAGAATATCCAAACTCGATACAGCTTTCTAGTCTTTATTCTATGTGGATCACACAGTTTTTTTTACGTTTGGGTATCGAACTCACAACACTCGACACAGTAGCGGGACTACCAATTAAACCGCTACGCCACCTGTTTGGTCAAAACTGTAAATGATAAAAATAAATAAATAGATATTTAGAACTATTCTTATTTTTACTATGAATGTGAAAATTTTTAAAGATGTTTGAATTGAATGGAAACCTTTGAAGTTTCATTTAAATCCGAGAAAAAACTTGGCATACAAATAGACCATGACCGGGAATACCATATAGGATATTTTGTATCGCGATATACCTCCCTAGGTGATTCACGAGGACGAAGCCGAGCGTGGAAAATGAATGAAGTAAAGGTCATTTGTCAACGGCTGTTAATAAGTATGCAAAAAATTTACATTACTCGACAATCTGGAGGTGAACATTTAATTAAAAATCTCAGTTCTATTTAATAACGTACGAGTATATTACGTAGATACAGCTGAAAATAATAAAATCATGTTAAAAGATGAATATTTATGAAGTTGTTAACATTGCCATTTAACGTGGATTGCTGCCAGAGTTTAGGGCACTCTACCAGTCGACTGTGATGCGGCGATATTGTTGACGCCTCATAGAGGCTTTTGCTTTAATGCGTTGTTTTGAGAATAGTAAATATTAAATACAATATTTAATTAAAAATAAAGAAAATCTCCAAATATTTTTATCTCGAAGTTCCCAAGGGAACAAGTAATTCTAGGCGTTTAGATAGGTTTAAATAAAAATAAGCTACAGCTAAGCAAACCCAGCTAGTGTGTTATGAGACTTATGAGTTTGCGCTTATCTTTGCGGCGGATCATACGGTTTGATTCCCGGATCTTGCAGTATTATTAAGTGTTTGTGCTAGGTAATTCTCAATAGCAACACGAAGCCTGGGAATACCCGATAGACGCTAATGACCTGCTATTACATGGGATTTAACCTATTAATTGGCAGCAGCACACCGGCGGCCTGAAACAATAGAGTACTTGGCCCACATTTTTTTATTATTTAAGTCTAATACTTACATTATCCATACTTTAGACATTTTGCGATCATGCTGAAATCAGCGAGGCTCTACTACGCATAAGTATTTCTTAGGAGTCTTTAATAATGTCAGCCCTATAGTAAATTGTCCCAATACTGGGCACGCGCCTCTTCTCAGTATGGTTTAGACCATAATCCACCACGCTGCACAAGTGCGTGTTGGCAGACCTCACATATCTTCGAGTACATTATGGACAACTCTTAGACATGCAGGTTTCCTCACATGTTTTCCTTCAACGTTAAAGCGAGCGATAATTATTTATTTAATACGGACGTAACTTCGAAAAGTCAGCGATGCGCGCCTTGTCTTTGAACTTGAGACCTCTGCGTGGCAGTCCAACGGTCTCTTAGGCTATCGCCGATTTGTAGAGGTCTATAAGACAGCTTTATTCTCCAATTCAATTTGTCGATATCACTGATTCGTTTCAATTGAAGCTGAGTGTACTCAAGATAAATGTTTCTCGTGGCTAAATAACCGGCTGCCCGTCTCGTGCTTTTGTGATTTTAAAGATGGCGACGTCTGAGATCTCGATATTAGATTACATTTCTTCACTTTAGACTCTCTGGCGATACAATTTAGACTGAAATGAATACATATATACACAGTGGTGGGGAAGATAGTGATTTAAGTGGTCGCCTCGCCGCTGCCTCTGCGCCGAGTGATGTGGGTTCGAATCCCACACGAAACAAACATTTGTGTGATTTATAAATGGTTGTTCCGAGTGTGTGTGTTCTTTGTGCCCGTTGTTTGAATGTTTGTTAAGTCCCCGCGACACAGGAATTATTTCTAGTGCTGGAGTTTTCGTTTAATAAAAGTTGTCTTTAAAAAAAAAACAAAATAAGAGACAGACAGACAGATAAACAATGATTGCATTCATCAATCGTTTATTAAATTACAACTTTCCGTGTAACTTTCTTTATCGTAACTTATAATATTATAAATGCGAAAGTGAGTGTGTTTGTTTGTTACGCTTTCAGGCCTTATCTACTTGGTGATTATGAAATACACCTTGTCAGGAGTACAGAATGAACAGATACCTTTCATAAAAAAGGTACTATTCCCGAGCAAGCGAAACCGCTAACAAAAGCTAGTGCTTATATATTTTTGAAGCCCAGACATAATGTACGAACTCGATAAACTCGATTGTTTAAAAGATACCTATATCCTTCCAAAGTTACGTGATTTTGTGAGATCTAGCATTCCTGATTATCGACTTCTGCACAGTTGTAACTTTCGACATTGTAAGGACTTAACTTTAAAATTTTGTATGGACGTAACTTTTGATGTCCGTGAAACTGTAACTTTTGACATCTGTAAGGATGTAACTTTTGATATCCATAAGGATGTAGCTTTGTCTATGGTAGTAGTCGTAGTGTAGTCTAAGGTGATTTAACTTTCGAATATCACACGGGTGTGACTTTCGTCATTATCAATAATAAAATTGTATTAAATTACAGCTATCGACTTTCGTGATGATGTAACATTCGTAAAAATTTTACTTTCAATATTCACAAGTGTAACTTTCTCACGTAAATGAATAAGCAATTTCGAATCTATAAACGACATCACCGGTCGTGGCTCGCCACGGTTTATCTCGTACATAGGTAAGTGGCGAGGTGAAGATCGATGGCACAAGTGCGGGACGATCGGCTACTAATCTCTTTATCTCGAGCCGTGCTGTTGACCCCGAGCCGACGTCCTCCCAGCGTTTGTAATGGCTTAACATAGTTTGTTCCCGATTCTCGTTATAATATTATTATACGTCCTGCGATAGATAGAGGAGGTTAGACTAAGGGTCGTACTGTACGCGAGATGACCTCCAGCCACCCTGAGGTTTGACCTGGGGGTGGTGGGCTGCGTGGGCCTGCTCGCCACCCGATCAGCACCAGGTCCGAGAGGCGGCGTGCGTGTTCCCACGTGCGCCTCTGTGTCGTGTCTTGTCCTCCCTGTAGGGGGACGGTGGAGGAAGTATTTTTTGGGTAGTGGCCTGACGTTTCACACGGTGGGCCGAAACCATGGCGAGGTCGCGATTGCATGTGAAAGCGATTCGCGCGGCCTCGCCATCTATGGTTATGTCGAGGAACACCGTGGAAAAAAAAAGGGTCGTACTGTCTGTCGGTGTCGCGTTGAATGCTAACGTGAAACCCGTGGCATCGACACTAGTTATGGAGAAACGTCGTCAGGGATTTAGTGGGTATGCCGGCCTATCTGGCTCGAGTCCCACACACCCGCGCCCTGCCCGGGCGCTGACGCTGCGTAAACGCATACCACAGACGTTAAAAAAAATATTGTCGTACTGTAGCTGTGTAATTAAATCGATATACACATGCAAGATTTCGATGTCTTCTATCTGTCGAAATTATAACAAACTATATTTTGCCTGCAGCTTTGCTCGCGTTATAGTACATTTTGTCAATAAATTTCTATATTTTCCCTGGATGAAAGGTATTTCATGATGCTCGGTCGGGTAGTTACGGCGTGAAAGCGTACCAAATAAACTCACATTCGCATTTATAATATTAGTTATGATGTTAGTTTTTATAACAGTACCAGTACCACACACACTTGCATTAGTAGTTTCATGATAGTTGATTTAATCATAGTTCAAAAATATGGAATAATAAACTGGGTTTCTAATTTATAATACTTTTGCAAAATAGCAGTGCTAGCTCAGTGGGGAGACTAACAGATTGCAATGCAGAGGGTCTCGGGTTTGAATCCAAGTCGCGCACCTCTGACTTTCGGAAATGATATGACTTTTCGAAATTATGTGCGTAATGATTGACAATTGTCGCCTGCTCCGTGCCTCTGAGAGCACGTTAAGCCGTCGGTCCCGGCTGCCATGAACATCTATGGCAGTCGTTATTGGGAAGTCAGTGCCCTCTAATATCCTGACACTGGTCTAGCGTTAGGGTATCGTTAGCCTTCGGTTTGCGGAGATCAGATGGCAGTCGCTCCGTGTAAAAACTGATAGCCGGGCACAGTTCAAAGTTAAAGTCAAAAATCATTTTTCCAATTAGGTCACAAAGTAACACTTACGAGCGCCAAAATTTATGAATAAGTGAATTTAGTGAAGTTACTGAATTTACATTCAGGTTCAGGTAAAAGGTAAGATACCTGCAAGAAATTCATGATCACTCTTTTAAATTGCAATTCAATTATAGTTTCAGTATTTTATATCTCATATTGACAAGGTGTCGCAGCCATTATACCATTTATCACTGAATATTAAAATCTGAAACAAAAATATAGTAATAAATACTGAAGATCCTAATTCATGGCATTTAGGAATTCAGGTTCAAAACTACATACTGCTATATCTAAGCAGAGATACCTGCTACGCCACCAAGGCAAATAATTCTGATTGGAAACCAGTCATTGTGCGTACGTGGGTGTATTAGACAATAAGATCGCTTATAATAATTAATGAGGACGAGAATTGCCCTCGCTAATTGGACGCGATACGGTATGTAATCCTGGTTCACCGCAACCGAAGCCTTGAGTTTATTCCGGGAACAAGCGTTTATTATACGCAATTTCATTCTTAGTAACGAAATTATGCTACTTATTTATAAACTAGGTTTTATCCGCGGCTTCGCCCACATGAAGCTCACGAAAACGCACACCGACTGACATGGTCTGTCTGTGTGCGAAGTTGCACCCAAACCTTTCTACGGCTTACGTGTTATTGACTAAGAAATATCTTTACAAACTTTAACATTTATGACACTAGCTTCTGCCCGCGATTTCGCTCGCAGGCAACCCACGAAAACTCATACCGCAATAAAAAATATTTTCTGTATTAATCGAGAATTTGGTTTACATTCCAATTCGTCCAACGGTTTACACTAAATAGACTTACAAATATCTTAACAAACATTTATCATACTAGTTTGGTTTCGCAAGCATAAATCCCACATATACCGGAATAATAAGTATTTTATGTGTCAATCCAGGACATTGTCTATGTGGCAGCCAAGGTTCTTCCAAATTTGTGAAATGGTTTACGCGTAAATTAGTAACGAACATTCGAACAACTTCACAAACGATCTCATTTAGGATTAGTAGCCTACATATGTATTTCTTTGGTTTTCCTTGTCTTGCATGAAATGTGGAACAGAAAAGCGATAGCCTGTCTTTGTTTGTCGGCATTGGGACAAATTGCCTCGCCTGTTTGGGTACCGAAATTCGCTTCTGTTATCAGATTTACTCTTGCCTTTGTAGCTGCAATAAGTTTAGCTGTTTAAGAATCCTGATTTACATCGTCGGATGATTTAGATATAATTGTATCAATGATTTATTGTCTTCTTATCCCTAACCTTTATTATTATTTCCAAATCACTTGGGGTCGGCTTTCTAGTCTAACCGGATTTGACTGGATATCAGTTTTTACACGGAGTGACTGCCATCTGACCTCCGCAACCCGAAGGCTAGACCAGTGTCAGGATATTATAGGGCACTGACTGCCCAATAACGACTGCCATAGATGTTCATGGAAGCCGGGACCGACGGCTTAACGTGCTCTCCGAGGCACGGAGCAGGTGATAGTTGTCAATCAATACGCACATAACTTCGAAAAGTCATATAACTTCTGAAAGTCAGAGGTGCGCGACGTGGGTTCGAACCCGAAACCTATTTATTGTCTCTAATATAAAATAGAATGCAGATTCCAGATAACTTCTTCTAACTAACTAAGTAACGCATTGTGACATGTGGGATTGTATAAATAAGAGAACAAGTGCGGTATTCACTTGAGACAGATTTTATGCTGGTGGTCGAAACCATTAAAAATTTTCTTTAATTGATGCTTTAATGGTATTAGAATTGTATGAAATCGATAAATAACCTAAAATGGCGTCCAAAGTTTACTTTTTATATTTTTGGATGACGTCATTAGATAATCAACAACTTCCAACTATAAACAAACCATAGCAATCGTGGATCCTAGTATAAAATCTATTGATTGGTTTGCAACTGAGCTCAACTACTATGTCTTGTTACACCTACTCACCCAAGTAGATCAGCCAGTAATCAGTCTCTATCGTCGAATGTCGTCACGAATATTCATAACCCATTTCATAAGTTAACAAATATAACAATCATAACAATCATCATCTTATTATCAAAAGCAACCGAAACGTAGGCGAAAGTGTAAATTTAAATCCTAATCCTAACTAGTCCTAATCCTATCCTAATCCTAACTTCCTAACTAGTAATGTTATAAAAGCGAAAATGAGTTTGTTTGTTTGTTTATTTGTTACCTTTTCACGCCTAAACCATTGAACCGATCATCCTGAAATTTTGCATATACGTTGTCAGGTGTACAGAAACGGACCATAGGCTACCTTCCATACCGAAAAAAAATACTTTTCCCGAGAAAAGCAACAAAAACGTTCTTATGATAATAGATGTCGCCACGTTTCTTTCGAATCATGATTGAATTATATTATAACAAGCAGAGTACAACCTGAATTGATTGTCAAATTCTAAATTAACGCGACCAAAGCCGCGGGCAAAAGCTAGTAGATTAATAGTTTTAAAATATGTAAAAGAAGTGTTTTTTTGAAATACTCTCCGATATAATCCGTATATAGTTGTTCAATTATAAAGTGTTGTATTGTTGTTACAGTTACTACTAGAGCACCTAGAATGCCTGGTGTCACGGCACGAGCGCTCGCTGCGCATGACTGTGGTGAAGCGCCAGGCGGCCGCGCAGTCAGGCGTCTCCTCCGAGGTGGAGGTCCTCAAGGCGCTCAAGAGCCTCTTCGAACACCACAAGGCGTTAGACGAAAAGGTAAGAAGCTTGGTTTATAAAGTCCATCGTACGAAGTCACAGATCCACAGATGAGTACAATCTGGGTGTCTTCAAGTCGCGAGTCGATAGGTATCTTCTAGGCAAGCGTGCTCCATCGTTTACTGCATCGTCACTTAACATCAGGTGAGATCGCGGTCAAACGCAAGCCTATTACAATTTAAAAAAGAAAAGCCTTGGGTTGAGTTCTTGCGGTGAGCAGAGCTACCAGGTCCGTTGTACGTAGTTACACATTTTTGTGTTGTGTTCATGTAGCAAACAGGACTACGAGACTCTTTAAAGACTAGTCTGCATCGATGGCGTATTGATTCAGGTGCTCGCATCGCCACTGTCACTGCGACGAGTGTTATGGGTTCGATCCACGCACGGGACAAAATTTGTGTGATAGACAAATAATTGTTTCGTATCTGGTTGTTCTTTGTTTGAATTTTGTCATGTCTCCTGCGACACAGGATCTGTTTCTATTACCAGACTTGTATTTTAAATAGAAAAGTAATGCTATTGATACTAACCATCTTCAAGAACAATAAAAAGTAACTTGGTCTTTCGATACGTATTGAGACAAGAACAAAACGAAATATTCTGAATAGCTAAGGAAATCTAAATTGAAAATCGTCCAATTGAAAGGACGTGACTGGTGCTGAATGTCCAATTTAAATCCCTCTTAATGTTCGGGGCATTATTCCGCTATGGGCACTACATAGTGAGTGTCTTGTTTTTTATACTGGACGACAATGATTCAATTGGTTTAATTCCAGGACAGCTGTACAATTCTGTAAAATATCACTGATAAACTTACTCCTGAGTCGACAGTGAAAATTTTGGGTTTGTTTAGTAACCATGGCAATATTAGATGTTTACTATAGTTATTGCCGAAGTGACAAAAGAGTTATAATTTTATTATGATACATTATAATATCAGCCCTGTATTAAACTGACCCACTGCTGGGCACGTGCCTCTTCTCAGTATGAGAAGAGCTAGGCCGTAGTCTACCACGCTGGCTCAGTACGGGTTGGCAGCCTTCACAAATCTTCGAGAACAATGTGGAGAACTCTTAGACATGCAGGTTCCCTCATGATGCGTTCGCTCACCGTTAAAGCAAACTATAATTAACTATTTAATACGCACATAACTTCGAAAAGACAGATTGATATTAGATCCGAAAGTACTCGTGCTTCTTCCACTTTAAATTCAACAGGCGTTATCTGTTTAAATGTTCTGTGTACAAGACATCATTACCATTTCCACATTCTTCAGAGCCTAAGAACAACCCCTTTCTATTCTCAGTACGCGGGAAACTCACGTAAAACAGCTGCATACTAAGTTATTTTTCAATATTCTTTTAGGAACTCCACTTTGTTTTTTCTGTTCATTTGTCAGTAGAATATATTCGCGTACGTGCTTCAATGTTTTCGTATTACACGCGTGTCTGAGAGTTCTGCATAATGTTGCTGAACGTTTGCTCTTTTTCTGTCCCGTCCTTAACCTCCATGGAGGAATATTGGCCTTGACCTTTTGAGAGTAAATAGTAAGGTGTAAGCTTAGGCTCGGTGTTCACTTGACGACATGGCACTAGGGAGTAGGTTTTTCTTTATTTAGTCTTTAGCTATGAAATTGTCGTTTTCTATGGAACAATTACCATTGTGAAGCCCTTATTTAAGTCAGGAAATAGATTAGTATTAGAAAACTATAGGCCAATTGCTCTAATTCCGATATTTGCGAAAATATTTGAAAGATTCATACATAATAGTATATATAGCTACCTTGAGAAAGAGAAGCTATTAGTTCCAGAACAATACGGCTTCCGCAAGGACAAAAATATTAATATGGCTATATACAATCTTCTAAAATCTGTCACAACAAGTATGGACAAAGGACAACCAGCAATGGGCATGTTCATGGACATGTCTAAGGCTTTTGATCGTGTAAAGCACGACATTTTATTAGATAAACTATATCGATTTGGAATAAGGGGTAACGCACATGAATTGATAAAATCTTACTTGTCCAATAGACAGCAAATTACTGAAATTTCGAACATATGTCTTCTGTCAAAATCTGAATTAGTTCACAGGTCAGACGTGAGAACTGTAAAATTTGGTGTCCCACAGGGCAGTGTGATGGGTCCTCTACTTTTTATTATTTATATAAATGACATACCACAGCGATCTAATTACGATATGACATTATTTGCTGATGATAGCACTATATTTATTACCAATAAATCTTTGACATCACTTGAATCTGACATTAATAATTCTATTTCATTAATTATACAATGGTTGCAATCAAATAACCTTAAAATTAACTTAGATAAAACCAAATTTATAGATTTCAAGCAACGAGATAAAATGTCAACTTGTAGGTTAAACATTAATTATAACGGTCATACATTTGTAGAAAATGAAACTACAAAATTCTTAGGGTTGCAAATAGACAACAAACTGAACTGGAAAGCGCATATAGAATATATTTGCTCGAAAGTAAGTCAGTATGCATATTGCCTATATAAACTAAGAAATACTTCAAACATATCTACAATGATAACAGCATATCATGGTATGGTAACATCAACGCTGCGGTATGGAATCGTGTTCTGGGGAAACTCAACAGACTGGCAACTAGCATTTAAATCACAGAAACGATGCATTAGGACTATATTTAACATCAAACTGCCCGATAGCTGTAAATCTTACTTTACAGAACATAAACTAATGACTTTGCCCTGCATTTACATTTTGGAGTGTGCCATGTTTGTCAGACAAAATATGCACTTATTTGAAAAAAGATCACGGGTACGTCACGTTGACAAATTATGTGTTGTGGCAAGCAAAACTGCATTGATGCACAAAAGTTTTTTCTGCACTGCTCCACGTATCTATAACCATATACCAAAATCCATAAAGAACGCTGAAAATATACAGATTTTCAAACGGGATCTTCAAAAATTGCTCATAACGAAATGTTATTATTCACTTCGAGAATTTTTAGAAGATAAGAGCATTTCCTAGGTCTAGACATTTGCACACGTAATAAAAGTTATTAATTTCCCCTATTATTTTGAATTTGTATAAAATTTAATATTATCATTAATAGTGACATTGTTATATTTTTTTATTTTTTATTTATTATATTACTAATGACATAGGTAGATAAGCGTAATTGACAACTTATAATTTTTGACATGTAACAATCCTGACATTTGTTAATTAATTTGAACTTTGACACTTTATTATTTTCATTTATTCAACATTATTTAAAAAAAACGATCGTAGTACACAGAAAACCCTAATCAAATTTTGTTATGTTTGATTTTGTATAATGAATGCATGAATACCTAATTACTGTATTTGCACGCCAAACGGCTGAATGTGGAAGAAACCTACCGCCTATTATATCAACATTTATGTACCCATGTTCGCAAGTAAATAAATGAAATGAAATGAAATGAAATTTTATATTGGATACAATTTTTTATACAAACCAACGACAACTGTCTCCACGAATATAAAGCAGTCGCCGTTACCGAAATCGATTGGGAGGTATGATGCACAAAAGTCATGATCATTAACATAATATATGCATATAGTCTACGTCCGAAAAGTAATATATAGCCATTGTTTTTTGTATAGGGCATATTCTGATGTAAGACAATATATGATGTTATACTATGTGTTTCAGGTTCGCGAGAGGTTGCGTGTAGCGCTGGAGCGAAACACTGCGCTCGAAGAAGAACTAGCTTTAACTAAAGAAGAGGTAAGTGCTCTACACAAATCTATAACTAGATTGACGAGTTCTGTGAACGATGTAATGAGAGTTACTGAAACACGAAAAAGGGAATCTGCTACCAATGCCACTATCCACTTCTGAAGTAATCAAATTCTTTTAGTTTTATTTATGTATACTATTGTTTTATTATTTATAACTGAACTAACTTTTAGTACTGTTGACTATTGGCGTAAAAACAGAACGCTAAATGCCACTGTATGTGTCAATAGTTACATTTATGGTGGTTAAGGCTTAACCGTTAAGCAGAATAGGGGCGGGATATAATCGCCCCTAAAATGTAGAAGTCTTTATAAGATTTTATATATATTATTAATTACACAGTATCATGTCACATGAGTATACATTACTGCTGATTAGTCTATAATTGGTAAATGTTTCAGAAGCATGAGAGCAGAATAAATGCTGTAGAAATGAGAGCGTTGAGAAGCATATGTGGTGTGACTCTGAAAGATAGAATAAGAAATAGTGTGATTAGAGAGAGATGCGGCATGAAAGTGGATATAGTTACAAGAATAGAAAAGGGTATGTTAAGCTGGTTTGGACATGTATAAAGAATGGACGAGGAAAGACTGACTAAGAAAGTTTATAAGGCTAGTGTGAATGGAACAGTCGCAAGAGGAAAACCTAGGCGAACGTTTCTCGACGAGAACGGAGGCGTCCTGGACAAAGGCCAGGTTAAGAGCTCCTTGAACCGACGGGCGTGTATGAGGAATGTGATGAAAGTGAATGAAGCCAGAGAAGTGTGTCAGGATCGTAGCAAATGGAAATCCGTAGTCTCTGCCTACCCCTCTGGGAAACAGGCGTGAATCTATGTATGTATGTATGTATGTTTCAGTAATATTATTTTGTTATATATATTTATATATTATTTTAGTGTTTCATATATTATAATAATATTCTATCACATACACAACACCTTCTAGCCCAAACTAAGCAGAGCTTGTACTATGGGTACTAGACAATGGATAAACATACATATATACTTTTTTTTTTGTAAATACATACATATTATACATAGAAACACCCAGACCAAGACAAACATCCATGTTCATGCACACAAATGTTTGACTTGTGGGGGAATCAAACCCGCGAACTCAGGCGTGGCAGTCGATTACACTAACCACTACGTCATCGAGGCTGACATATCTTTTTAGTCCGATTATGACCAGATTAATAAAAAAAGACATTAAATTGATTATAAAACACATTATTTGTAATACAGTTACAGCAGTATAAGGCGTCGGGCACTTCGGAAGACAAGCCGAAGGAAAACGGCACCGTTCCCACCGGATCCCCAGACCAAAACGGAGAACAACCTACCACTAAGGTAACAAAACCATTGTACATATATGTTGTATATATGTAATGAAACTATACACAAATAAAACATAAGAGATTTTGGAAACTATAAGGAGTGTCTATGAAATAATATATATTTATATCAAATATAAATTAATATTACCTTTTTGCCCAAAATCGCAAATTATCTGCTTAATTATGGAGTAAAATGAATGATTTTTGACGATATGCATTTTACGAATCCTTCTAATATTAAATAAGTGCGAAAGTTAGATGCATATGACACAAACGCGCTTGAACCTGTAAAAATTTATCTACGTTTGTTTTAAACGTGTATGTGTCGTCTCGAGACCATTAAAGACGTTGACGACTGTTGTGTTTACTTCCCTGCAAAGTTTTATTATTTAAAATAATATTTACTAATAAATTTAAAGAGGCATTAGCTAGTATAATATTTTGAAATATGTACGTTTACTTTTAATTACGGATCTGATTATGATTTGAACCTGTATCCTTCTCTTGTAAATATTAAACCAGATATTTTATAGACAATCCTTAATTGTAATACAAAAGAGAAATCGAAATACTCTCAAAGACACGATACTGACATGTTGTAACAATATGGACACACACTAACAGAGAATATAAATAAACACACTCAAATAAATAAATGTTTTAATCCCTTAGATGGCTTAGGCTGCGAATGTATCATACTACTTACGACAAACTAATATCGATATTTCGAAACATTATTTCCTGTATAAAATAGTAGTAAAGGGCAAAGTGAAAAGTGGGCAAATATATTGTAATAATCGGTCTATTCCAATTTGATCACCTGCGCGATCTTAGGTGACACTTTAATATCTAATGATCACCTGTGCAAATATTACCTGGGTATATTTTATAGTCTACATTAATATAGTATGGAAATCCGTAGTGGCTGCCAACCCCTCTAGGAAACAGGCGTGAATCTATGTATGTATGTATTAAAATAGTGGCGGCATTGGTACTTACTTTAATTGTCTGGCCCAGGATTCAATAGCCAAGCTGCGCATTAGGTATAAAAGTTATCTGCCATAATCTCAGCTACACTACTTAGGTTGTCAATAAATAAAAATTGAGGTAATTTGCAACTTATATTTGTCAGTTTAAACAAAATTGCCCCATATAAGATTGATCTGTTGGCTGTGTTCGATCCGACGCCACGAGTGCAATTCCCGGATCGAGCATATTGTTCTTATAGTCAAATCCAGTAGCATCACAGAGCCAAAATCCGTATCTGAATAATAGTAACATTGCCAGGGCAATCCCTCGGTTACAGAAAAGGGGTGTAATAGATCCTATGATAACATGTACACTTTCTACGTATTGCATTGTTATAAAATATTTAAATCTTGTTCTTTGTTTGATCTCAAATATCAAAGACGATCTCGTATAAACACTTTGTATTTTACCCATTGAAAAAGATATTACTCACCGCAATCCACTTTATGATATTTTATTTACAGAAATACATTTTCTTTCTTACATTTCGCCGCGATTTTAGACAACAAAACATATAAAGTTTATTTGTATCATCGCACGAAAATGTCGATATTACTGTCGTAAATTTCGATACATATTGTTGATGTGCTCGCAGCCTTAGTGGATGGTGATTGTGCTACATTGTTATAAATGTAACATTTCTAAAAGGCTTCAGATATAACGACTAAAGCCATTATAAGTCTCATTGAATAAATGAATGAACATTTTTGAAATATCCCTTTCGTCAATCCTTTTAGCAATGTTACGCTGTGTGTATTAATTTTTCAATATTATGTTTTACTCGACTTATTATTTTAACGAAAACCTTTTAGTATGATGAAAGAAAAACAGTTTAGTACGGAAAGAGAACCTCATTTAAAAAAGATAAAGTACCGATTTTTTAATGATGATCTCAATTTAATGTAAATACCAAAAAGAAAATAATGACTCGAGTAAAATATTAATTCCTAGTGAAAAAAAACTACTGCTTTAAAACCCAGAAGGATAGATGTTAGATCATAATCTGTTTGTTATGGCGACACAGGAAAGTAATGTTAACGGCGAAACGGAGACGACGCGAAAAGTGTGCGAGCTCCAAAATACTATCGCCAAGCAGGTTAGACTCGATGACAAAGACAGAATATATCGCTGATGCATCATGTAAGGTGATACGTGGGTAGTGTGGTGAACGGACAGTTAGATGGTGATTGGGATATTATCGCCCCTTTTGGTAAAATTATGGGGCGTAAATATCTGGGATAGCAAACATGTTTATGTTATTACATATTTGTTTGTGCCTCTTCGTCATTTGAAATTTATCGATAAAAAGTGGCGAATACGTCGATAAACCTAGTATAAGTGCACTCCATTTTTGTACAAAACCTCAACGATTATTAAAAGTTATCTCGTATTCCGAACAAGTTTTGCAATGAAGATGTCCAGAAGAGAATAATACAAATTGTCCTATATACTTACTAGTTCATAATAAAAATGTGTTTTACTTTCTGCAATTGGGGCATTCAAATTGCATAATTATGTTGTTAGTTCGTAAAGATTGTCAAAACAAATAAAAAAATATCCGTTTAATAAGCTTTCGACTACACTTAAATTATTAAGTTAAATGGAAAATACCTTCATAATAGATTTTGAATCGCCTCTCAGCGATGTCCGTAAGCCACACTATTCAAACCTAACGGACCTACCACCGCGGTATGGTCGCCATTGCACGCTCGTGTCGCCATCTATACTACATACATCGTACTAATATCTACATTATTATATGCAACCGCAATATGACATAACGATGCATCGCATACTATCATATAACCTGTATATCGCTAACAGACCTATATATTAGAATGGTAACGAAATAAGTAGCAAAGGTAGTCCATTGCATTGTTTTATTACATACTAGCTGTGAACCGCGACCTCGTCCGCGTAGAAAATAAAACTGACAGAATAGTAGCTTTTCATTTACTCCTTATAATAACAGCTATATGCCAGTGAAAGTCGCGTTAAAAATTGGTCTAGCCGTTTCAGAGATTAATTGGAACAAACAGACAAACAAAAAATTTAAAAATTGATCTTTAATGTAAGCACCGTATATTCATATGCATTTAGTAAAAAGCTGTTATTTTGTCATTACAAACAGACACTTCAATATTATTTACTTATATAGATATAGATTGGAAGCTAGAATTTTGTAGGTAATCTGTCTGAATAGTGTCAAACTGATCCAAAATTTGGTAAAAAAAGTAAAGCCAGGAATGGATATAAATGGAGGTGCTGTTTTAGGTATCCAATCGATTGAAAATACAGAGTTTGAGTGCCTAACAAGTGCAAACTAGCCTCGGGCCAAAGGCAAAGTAAAGTCGTCGATCTAAATGTAAATTCTGTTACTTCAGTAAACTTACTAAAATAATTTTTGACGTTTATAATTGTTACTTTAAGACCTAAATGAAAAGTAATTTTGGCTTTGACTTTAATCGCGACTATCATAAACTTAAATAACAGTCGATAAGGGGCACCTATAGCGTCATAATACCCAGGTAACAAGCGGATAGTCACAGTATGACTAAAAATCCTGACACTAAACTTTTAACGAGACACAAAAACCAAACAATATATTGTGTATTATACTCCAAAATATTTTTGTATACCCAATCTTTTATAGAGAAAATAGATTTTGCCCGCGGCTGCACTCGCGTAAATGTAGGCAATGCCAATTTTCTATGCCTTGGGAAGAGAAATTGCCCGGGTGAAAGGTACCCTATGTCCCTTTCTGTACCCCTGACAACGAGTGCAAAATTTCATAATGATTGGTTGAGTAGTTAAAGCGTGAAAGCATAACAAACTAACAAACAAACTTATATTCGCATTTACAATATGAGGTTAGGATTTCTCGTTGCATGAGATGTTTACACTCGCCCTCCATCCCAATCTGAATTCGCCTTTACATGTGAGTTGTGACCAACGAACCGCATAGTTAAAAAGTCAATCGTTTCGGTTTTTATCTTTGAATCCAGAGCTTGTAAATGACAGATGTCGATAACATCGACGAATATCGATACAGCCACTGAATCCGAGCATATTGTTTTATTTTTTTCCATTTGGCTCGTGACCAAAATCTCGTCAGGACAGCGCAAGCTTTACAATGCAATGGACTGTACTTATAATATTATGTAAACAAGTAAATCTAACCTATGTAACATAGTTAATTAGTTATTTAATAGTTGTAGTGCGTATTTTTCTTGTGATTTGCGATTGCGTGAGATTACCTCTGAGCTTTAGGACATTTTAGGGTTTAAACCAGAGGATCCCAGACTTTTTCTCATAGACCACTTTCAAAATTTTGCTGGTTCTGGTGGACCCCCTGCAGCTACATTTCTACCATATTCCTTGGCATTCGTATTTATATTGGTGAAGAATCAAACAAGATCATGCAATTAAAAAATTTTATCAAATCTCTACGGGCTAACCTAATTTTTTTTTTATTCTCTGTACTTAACCTATCACAATAGGCGGGCTGATCTTTTTTTCTACCGAATAATCGGTAGGTTCGAAACCACCGATACTGAATATGGAATATGCAAGTTTTTACAAGTAACAATCGCTCAGCTTCTTAAAATATTATCTGCCTACATTAATAGGTGAAGTCAAGCCAACATTTTAGTTCTGCACTATCGAAAGCAAATAAATTTTCGTTGAACCCCGCTTACGAATTGTGAACCCCCATTTTTGGTTACGCCAATGTAGACCCCCGGCGAGTCTCCCGTGGACCCCTAGAGGTCCACCTGCAGCACTTTGGGAACTACTGGTTTAAACGTTTCCTAGTATCGTGAATCCGGTATGCCTCAATCTTCGATTTGATTGTAGAAGGTATCTAGAAGATACTCTCTCCTGGAACAAAGAAGCTCTCTCTTACTCTTTTGAGGCCAGGTTCCTGTATCAAGTCGTTTTACCTACGGACAGTTTATTTTTGACACATATTCTATGAAAAATATGTCATAATTTAACTGTCCTTAGCTAAAACGATTCGTTTTTATAGAAACCGGGCTTTGATGTTTGCAGATTAAGAGACAAGCACTTACTATCAGTCTGAACACTAATACATTTTAATAGAGAGATGGCCAGCTCAATATAATTTGCTTTTGAGCCTAGTCTTCTATACATTTGTTTTTTGTGACACGTAGCGTTTTGAATATACCGAGGGTACCCATCTTAATATTAGCAGATAAATACGCTCACTTATAATGATCCAGTTGTTACTTTATTCGACTTCCTAAAGATTGTTTTGATCATGCAGATATACGTATGTATGTGTTCAAAGTATATACGTAGAAAAAGTTCACGCATCCGTAAATCTCAAGAACTGTACTCAAATGTAACCATTTATCAAAATTTTTATGAAGATACGGCATGGGCCTTATTGCTTTTATGGTATGTAGAGAATGTCCTGAGGATGTACTGAATATAACCATAGTACCTAAATTGCTCGATTGTTTTGCAATAAAGATTTTGATAAATGGCTTAAAATAGCAATTACTACTAGCTGATATTACTAACTAGAAAATGTATACATATCTTGCTTATAGCGGTTCCTTAAGCTGATTCAGAATCTTACGAGAAATTCAGTTGTCGATCGATACAATATCTTGTGGTACAGTGTAGGCAATAAGCTTGGTGGTTGGTTTAAAACTAATTGATTTTCGAATCGTACCAGTACGATATTGTATCGATTCGATAACTTATCGGAAACTTCTGAATCGGTAAAACAAATAGTTCAACTAAATATCTGCATGCCTAGCTAACATATATATAGACTATTATTAGACTAACCATTAAAGCACACTGACATCACTAGTAACCAGGGCGATAGACCACATTCATAGACACTAACACTAACCACTGGTCACCATCGATCACCGTAGTCTATGGGAATCCCACGGTAATTAATTAACAATGGTATATGGTAAGTGAAAAATGGTGGGTTATTTGAACTATCCGATGTCTTATGATTTTTTGGAACTAACTACTTAATAATTTATGGTAAATTTTTGGCCAACATGGTAGACCAAAACGTCGATGGCAAGACGAATTAATTAACTACAAGAGGGACTGGTGCAAACTAGCGCATAATCGGGATATGTGGAAAAGCGAGAGGGAGGCCTTTGCCCTGCAGTGAGACAATACAGGCTGAAAATAATAATAATAATAACTACTTAATAATTTACTTTATTGCAAATGTTGGTGAGTATTGACACGTGAATAGAATATCATCGTAAATTTTGTAAGACATATGGTAACAAGTCTATAAAGGCTATAAAGATCCCCGACCAACAATTATGTTCCTATGGCGAGGTAAGCTCTCAGAGCCAATTACCTTAAAAAAGGTAAGACCTCAGGCGAAAGACTGCTAGTCCTAGTCCTTTGTGCTGAAACTTCAATGACTCCTTTTGTTAGCGTTGCGACGCATGAGAGTTACTTGGTGTAGCAAGCACTTATGAGCTACAGTAACAGCTTACTTTATCATCTTTATCTCAGTCGATGATAAGATGGCCATTGCTGGACGTAGTCCACCTCAAGGTTCTATACACAGAGGTCGACCTTGGGCCACCCGCAATAAACAGCTTTCGCGACCCTAAGCAGGTCGGACGGTCTACCTTGTGGTCTACCCCTGCTGCGACTTACGATGCGTGGCCAGTTGGCCACCACTCCAATTCCTTTGCATCTCAACAGCCATCGGTTCTGCGAGCTATGTGCTCTGCCCACTGTCTCTGCTTACTTAATAGAATACATTTTTTTTATAATAGCAATGAAACCCATTCCTCCCTCTGCAAACATTGTATTCAATTATTTAGATTCCACATAAAGCTAGTAATTCCAAACAGCCAAAACTGACAAATATATATTATTACCTTTCATGACGTGCATTATAACAAATCAATAAGCATATTGATTTACGATAATATTTTATTTGTGTGTCGATTATTTCTAAATTATTTTTAAATAGTAATCAATAATAATACAGATCGGGATCATACCCAAAAAGAGTCAACCTTACCTAAGAAAATTTATAAATTTTTTCTTCACGCGAAAGTAAAAATATGGCCCAGAGGACAACATCCATATTTCTTTATATAACCATAATGAATTTCTGATACAGTCAGCGGAGTTAAGTTCGTGGCAGCGTCGTGTCGCCGAGTTGAACAACAAGGTATCTGAGCTCGAGGACCGGCTCTCCAAGGGCGAGAAGGAACTCGTCAAAAAACAGGAGGAGTGCTCCAAGCTCCAGAGGGACCTCAGGGAGAACGTCGCGCAGAAAGAAGACCAGGTAAGAGAAGAAGTGTAGAATGTGCCAATTTTCAAACACACACAGTTCCATGGAGGGCGCTAGTAGAACGAAAGACCAAAATGTTGCGGTTTCATGTATAGTTACATAAAGTAGTTGGCGACTAATTCTTATTGGAAGCCTAAAATTTGTATGCATAACTCGTTATGGCTCACATTTTAACATTTAAACGTACAAGCAAAATCAGTATGATTTTTTAAAGTCACCAATAATAATAAGAATACATTAAATTCTTTTTACTATAACAGCTTATTTCAGATTTGTATCACACTAAAATATTGCGTATGCTTAATATGCTAATGGACATAAGAGATTATTCTTTTGAGATAATACAGCACGTAGATCTAGCCAAAACCTTATACTTTTTCTGACATCCAGATAAGAGATTACGTAAATATGGTAACTCTTAAACACCTGTGTATGTGTCCAGGAGGAGCGGATAGCGACATTGGAGAAACGTTATCTCAACGCACAGCGCGAGTCCACGTCACTTCACGACCTTAACGAGAAACTTGAACAGGAGCTGCAGCACAAACAGGCGCAACTCAAGGTGAGGGAACACAACTGTAGCTTAAGCTGAGGTCAATGTCGTCACAGGAGGAGTCTTAAGATGTATGAGCTCCAGGGTCTGTCTTAAGATCAAGTTATAAATATGAGGTTAAGACTTGATTTGCCCAATGTATAGAGCTGTAAGGGTTGCTACACATATGTTCTAGTCAGATTTTTTGGTAAAGTCGAATAATATAACGCAGTCGAATACGCATTGACATGCGTATTCGAGCCGGTAATGACGACATCAATACGTGAAACATGTCTATTTGGGTCTGCTTTAATCGGCCGAACTGGCTGTGGAATCAACTGCTAATTTGTGTGATTGAGCGAATCAAAACAAAGTCAAGAAAATCGAGACGGAATTTTTGTTAGACAAAAATTTCGTTACCAAATGTGACTAGAACAGGTGTATGGCTACCGTTACTTATTATTTTTGGTTGCAAATGCGATCTAAAGTATTCGGCAATTTAATACAACTCGACATTAAATTTTAGACGCGGACGTATTCTATATTGCGTTCAGACGTTATCATTTTAATAGTGATTACTATAAATTTGTTTTAGATATACGGTTAATTCTAGAATCTTGATTCAAGTCATTTATCTTGGAAAGGTTAGTTGCAATACCAACTAACCTTTTAGGGATACCATATCCCTTCAGACATAGGGATCGTGGGATCAACTACGTTAAAATAACCTTCTGAAAGAAGGTAACTGTTACCGTGATAGAATACAATACATTTAGGCAAATATAGGATTGCTAATATTGTTAGGGTATCAGTAGTACTCAATGCATGAAGCATATACTCATATACTTAGGAATCTTGTAAATATTGAACACGATATCCTGATAGAAATACCCGAATTTATTAGGTAGTGATGTTGAAGTTCTGTTACAATAAATTGTAGTATACTTCTCAATTCCAGTACTGAGTGCCCTTAGAGTGACTTTAGACGACACTTAATTTAAAATTGTGTAATTGTTTTACTCATAGCGTGCTCGGGTGATGTTTGTCACTGTGATTTCTTTGCCACTGTAATCGAGTCTGAACGTATACGTACGTGCTCGTCATAATTTCGTATATCTAGGTGACTTGCAAAGCACCAGCATACAGGAAAATTAATGACACTTTAAAATTATCAAATTTATAATTCTTCTTCACACAAGCACGTTTATCCCTTTAAACACGATAGTAGTGCAAAATTTAATTGTGACTTAATTTTTAGAAGCTTAATTATTTATAGGTTTTTTGTAATTTATTGACTTTAACGGAATTATTATTGTTTCGGCAACGACGATATTAACTTTTAGAGCTTGTCAGCATAGTAGGACTGGTCACAGAGACAAAAGAACCCTAAGTGCGTGTTACTACACGGCCACTCTACCCAGATTTCTTAATTGCTTAAATCCGCTTCCAAACGCAGGCTCCAAGATATTGGTGCAAGAAATTCTGTGTCGTCTGAACTAACAATACTAACAGAGTCCAGTAGCTGCCACAGTCAGTGCTTACCCACTTCCATCGGCACCTTCATGCCATGTCTCCCCCACAGCTTCAAGAGGAGAAGATCGCAGCCATCGAGGAGAAACTGGAGCTGTCCACGCAGAAACTGGCGCAGATGTCCTCGTTGCCAGAAATGGAGGAGCAGCTCAAGGCTAGGATGGAAGCTCTTAACCAGGTGCGTAGGAGATGAGATAGTAGGAGATGGAAAGAGAGCCGCTTTATGACGCTGTAGAGATAATTACGTGGATGTAGGAGTTTAAGAGTTAGTAGGAGATGATAGGTCAAGTTATACGAGATCCAAATATGTGATAGCTTCTCTTTTTGGATTAGGTAGTTTACTGGCTAGAATGTTCTTTAAACATATGACAGATATATAAAAACACGATATAAAATATTATATCGAAATTGAAGTATCTTCATCAAAACCAAATAAGGTTTTGACGAAGATAGTTCAATTTCGATTTTTGTAAGGTACTTGACCCTTAGCAAATATTATTATTAAATATCTCACTCAATAAGTTCACTATCCCATTTAGAAAGAGAGAGCACTAGACACGTTTTCTTCACGCACATAACTAATTATTTTCACCCTTTTCTTTTTTCTCTGTATATTACTAATTGTAAACGAAGGGACAAGTACCTTATGTTGAATTAGGGCTGTATCTGGAAAATCCTTTTATGCGATAGGAAAATGAATATATTTTTCATTGTTTTATACAATTTGTAATTAAAAGGCGCGGTTATATATTAATAAACATACAGCATATCGCATAAATGCGATTCCTTTATAAATAATACTATATTGCCTAGAAAATACAATCAAATATGTTTGTTTATTTTTGCGAGAGAATTATATTGAACTTTAGAAAGTCCATTTGACTTTCAAGCCTAAATTTAAATAAATTCAGTCTATTATAATATTTAACATTATTTAAGTTACAAAATTGTTTTTATATAATAATGTATTATACAATTAAATAAAAAAATATTGTTGTAACTGTCAAGATTTTTCTATCAAATTGTTGTACGACTTTTAAATATAGTCACGTCTTTCTTACATATGGTATATGAACAATATTCACGTGAATCTGTTGACTAATTGCTTCATGCTTCTTGCTTCTCATAATCCATTTTACATTATAGTTGATGAGGTCATCGTCACTAGATATATTTTGTATTTGTGTGTAATAAAATAACAACCTAATAATTACTAGAATATAAAAAGAAAATATAATTCTACCTTATGCTATTATGTGTAGAGATTCTCTACAAAGTGTTAAGACAGGAGTTTGATAAGCGATGTGCGCAATTGTATTCGATTATTATTCGAATGTGTTGACAACTGTATTCGTTAGTACGTGCGTTGCATTCTTGGCCTTGAAAAATTGGCATCGCGTTGTGCATGTTCGAATAATTATGTAATACAACTTTGTGCACTTGACTATTGAATATTATTGTATTCGAATGAATTTACGCGCATTACTAAATTTCGCCAAGTATACGATTAGGGCAATGGTTAGAATGTTCGATTACTGTATTCCAACAGCGAATCGTTTAAATATAATAAATACACGCGCATATATCCTTGATGAGGTGGACAGAGGGAGAAACCCCACTTTTCACTAGCTATGTTTTTTGGCCTTATGCAATAGGAGGTGTGTCTATTGATGTTCGTTATGTAAATATGTATATATTATTGGCGCCTTCATATTTATAATAATATTAATTTCATATTTCATACTTCATGAGATATAATAATTTAAAAGTGTTGTTTAAATTTCACATTGTGGAGCTAGTAATTAAAACGATTCGCTTTTGGTACATAAAAAACACGAGTGATAATATAATCAATATAAGGTTGTGGGCTTCGATACCTACATGTAGCGTAAACTACATGAATCTCTATAGTACCGAGTCTTAAGTATACTTTGTATAATTTAAATATAAGTAGCCCCCTTCGAAATAGGTATTATTTTCTAAAGCATATTTAAAAACATAGATATAATTTAAAATATAATAGAGTAGTTTTAAAAAATAATGATCATATAACAACGTATATATTTTCTTTGTTATATGTACTGAAATTCAACCAACGACTCGAAAACATTGATGCAGATCCAGGTGAAACAGTATCATGATTTAAGGACAATTTAGAAACTCTTTAGATATACATATATACTTACTTGAAATATATAGTTCTATATGTGTATGTAGCGTGTAACAAATAAATGTGGTTATATTTATTTGAAACCAAAAATACATACATACGTAGTCTTTTTGAAAATAATTATTATTATAAGTACGTATTTCTATTAAATTAAAGCCGGCTTGCTAGTCTAATCGAAATGGCAATAAAATAATATAAGATTTGCCACAGATCGACAGCTATAAAAAACTTACGAACAAAAAAAATTCAAAGTTCCAATACGACTATATAAATTAATTTTGTTATGTATTAACTAAAGTTTATTTTAACTGTTTTTATAAAATCACGTTTATAATTATTTACAATTACAATTTGTAAATATAACTAAAACTTTTTGTTACACGCTGTATAATTAAAAATACAGATACACAATTGCTAATAACATTAAAAATAAACAGATTTCGCTTTTAATCCTTAAATAGATTCCATAGTGTCGGTGTTTTGTAATATATTTGAATATGCTGTTACCAATGTAATAAGAGTTCAATATAAGCTAATTAAATTTCTAAAATAAACTAGGTTACTGGAGGGCCACGAAATACACGCTCCACGCGAATATACGGAATGCGGCGACTTCGATCGTCAGACATATACGACGTCACGCATGCCTTTGAGTGCATTTATATGTTAAATCATTATGTACATCAACAATAATTACAACGGTCGAAACACACAAGCACCAGAATTTATTGCACAACCACTTCAAACGTAAACACAGCATGCTATAAAATAGAAATATGCTTTTTCTGTAATAGATTGTGAGGAAATTGAAGTTCTTTTCGCTTGGAGCGTACGTTTCGGGACCATACAATTAGTGCCTTAAAATCCCTAATATTGACTGTGGATACAATCATCTAGATCTGAAGGTTTATCACTGCATCCTAGTAGCAGAAGATGCTCTACAAGGATCTAGATTAATACCCAGTAGATAGCTTCAAAAAGAGTACCTTATAAACCAACCTCCTAACAGCAATCTTTGAAGAGCTCAGCATAAGCCTATGACACTTTATTTTATAGACATTATTTAAAAATGTTTTATCCCAAAGCATGGTAATTTTACTACCGACAAAACACCGATAATATTTATTTTTCGATTAATTTAATATTCTTTCTTTAGCCACTTTTCAAGTGCATATTGAGTATCTTAATTTTTATCAGTGTTAACATCTCTTTTCCTGTCACGTGGGCTTCTAGATCTATTAAACGCCGCATGCCGAATACACGTGGTGGGAAAACGCTTGACGGTAAGGCTCAATTTCGTTTGCAATTGTTTGCAGGCTCAAGAGCGCCATGGGTCAGCTGAAGACCGCATCCAGCGGTTAGAGGCGAGTGTTGAAGAGAAAAACGCCGAGCTGATGAGGCTCAACCAGCGACTGAGGATGAACGAGGAACACAACACCAGGCTATCCGCTACCGTTGATAAGCTGTTGTCCGAATCCAATGACAGGTGACTCTTGCTTTCTTGCCTGTGAAATTGACTCCGTGCTGCCTTGTTAGCAAGGAAAGGTCTTTATCGTACTTATGTCTGCTGGTAACAATTGATTCTGGAAACGTCAATGTGTGCGGCATTAAGCTCTGTTCCTATTCTGGAAATGTGTCTGGTATACGGCAATAGGTTTGCTCTCTTATACCAGGGATCAAATGCGTGCTGTGAATACCTGCCCCAGTGCCGGGCTTGGAGGTCCCCTTAGCAGAGTAGTAGAGTCTTGCTGATTTCAGCATGAATGGGCCGGCTCGACCGGGGAAGGACACCCTCTCACAGAATATCGACGTAAAATAGTATTCCTACTGTTGTGTTTCGTTCGGTGAGTGAGAGTACCGGAGGCCCAATCACCCTCTTTCCCCCTTCCCGCTCCTTCTCCTTCCCACTTCCTGTCCTAAAGGGTCGGCAACGCGCAAGTGATGCCTCTGGTGTTGCAGGCGTCCATAGGCTACAGTGACCACATATCATCAGGTGGGCCGTATGCTTGCTTGCCAATTAAGTAGTATAAAAAAAAAGAGTTAAATCACATGCTATTTAGTTACTACTCTCTAGCGTGGAAGAGAACTCCTCAGTTGATTTATTCCAGGTTTATGTAAAAATGCCGAGGTCCCACAACTCCCTAACTAGTTGTAGCACTTACTTCCCATCAGATTTATACAGAAAGTCTCACAGCTCCTTAACTACTATTAGCACTGATTCCCAATCCATTTCGCATTGCAGGCTACAAGTGCACCTCAAAGAGCGCATGCACGCGCTGGACGAGAAGAACGCGCTCACCCAGGAATTGGAGAAGACGAGGAAGTATGCCGACGAGCTCATGGCGGAGAAACAGGACATCCTCAAGGAGCTAGCCAAGTGGCGCATGGAGACTGAACAGGTATAATAGTAACTTTTCAAGTAATAGTTCTTTGCACTGTTTATTTTATTTTCCAAAAAATACCATTAAAACAATTGACGAAATATCTAATAATTTTATTTTGAACATTTTTTGGTCTTTCCTAATATAATGAATAAATATACTTACCTTATCATAAATATAAACAAAATGTAATTCAAGAAGACGAAAAAAGTTATTTTGTGTTTTCGAATTTACTCGTACTCAAGCATATATACAGCTAACTAATGACATGGGTTAGTTGTATAGACTATTCAATACGAGTTATAACGAGATATTGTTCATCAAATATACAACGGTTTTTCAATCACTTTTATAATAAAAAATACACTTTATTTCGTACTCAAAATGATTCAACATAAACTTTTTATAAATCCTCATTTTAATCATGTCCTAAAAATTTTCGAATAATTTTCCAATAACATTCGAATGTTGTTCCAATATTATTCCGACTTTACATTGAAAATCTGATGATGAAATTATTTTGTACTAGCTTTTGCGCGCGGCTCCGCCCGCGTGGTACTTACATCAATAAAAATTAGCCTATGTCCTTCCCCAGGTTTTAAACTATATCTGTACCAAATTTAATCTAAATCGGTTGAGTGGTTTAGCCGTGAAAAGGTAACAGACTGACAGACAGACAGACAGAGTTACTTTCCAATTTATAATATTAAGTAAGGATTAATATTTCAATATATTCTAGTCACTTGTATATACATATTATGTTCCAGTTAAAACGCCAAATGTTGGAACAAGAAATCGCCTTCAACATTCAACAGACGGACGCTTTGACACGTTCCCTGTCGCCTGCCGCACAACAACAGCCACCCGGACTCTTCCAGCCGAAGGTATGACCGCACCAGACGTAGGCTTGGAGACTAACAACGCGTCTTACTTGTTATGAACTGGTGAATGCTAGTAGACCAAGTCTAAGATCGCTGGAATTTGGCAATAGGAATTTCAAGGAGAAAAGTAAATTAAACTAAAGTTAAGTTTAGTTAAGTTTTCTCCTTGACATTTTTAGTGGCAGCGGGACCACACGACCTCGTAAAACCTGTTCCTTTGCTTAGTAATTAAGATTTTTCTACAATTCAAACGTCATGTTTAAGAAATAGCTTAGTTGTTAAAATAGAGGAGCTGTTTTCCAAGGTTGTGGCAAAAGCTATGAAGCTGGACTTTGGGAAACGGTGCCGCTTTTTTACCAACGAAGCCGCCTGACAGGTGAAACTTTAAGTTTCAGAAATAACTTTGTTGCTAAAACGGGGCACGGTATGCCTAAGTCGTAGATAGGTCCTACTTCATAGATTGGTTAATTTACCATTACGTAATATGGCCAGAGACAATCACATAAACCATAATAACTCTCCGTGCAGCGAAATAACTTATTATTATATGGTGTAGGTCTTCATTTTGAGCTGTATGTAATAAATTTGGTTGTTACGTACTTTAGTGCGTACTATAAGTGTTTAGTATGAACTAGCCAATCCAGTGGTCCTAGTCCCAGTTTCCTGGCCCTACATGCCGACTGACGTCACACATGAACAACATAAATAACATCTGGCAATCTCTCACGTTTCAGAAAGCATATATTTGGAACAAGACTATTCTTCATACACAAAAGTAATATAAACATTTCCAATTTTTTTTTACCAGTATTCCTAGTATGACTACGAAAACTATGAAAAGTATCTTTAAATTAAATAAACCACGAGTTAGCATTAGGCTGGTTAAAACGGGTAACCTCCTACGGTAGAAATGCAGACAACTTGAAGTACACTGCGGAAATACTTCCATCTTACAGAAGATTGTCGAGAGGGACAAGAGTGTTTCTGCGGTCAATATGGTTTGTTTATAGCAGCGTACTAAGGGTCCAACGCAGGTAGCACAATGTCTCCTATTTTAAATATTCGACAAGCGCTACTACTGCTCTATAGATATTACAATAACCACTTACCATAAGAAAAATTGCAGTAACTTCAGGTTGATGAAAGTACAGATATAGAGATGTAAACAAAATTAATTGTACTGATTTAAAATGCATAAAAATATTTATTTGCAACGTGCAGAATTCGCATATACGTCGGTTTACGTATACGCAAATGTAACACATTGTACGGGCACCATTGGAAAGTATACGTAAACCCTCAAGCCTAATGCTAGGGCTACTGGTAGCGGAAGGTATCTTGTGCTGTTGGTGTAACGGTATTTGTGTGTGTGTGCAGTTGGACGGCTCCTGGGAGAAGCTGCAGCAGGCACACGTGTTGGCCAACGTGCAGCAACCGTTCGACGTGTCTAGCGATGCCGAGGTGGGTGTATTTACCATCTACATTATTTACATACGAGTACATAAACTCATGGGTCATGCCTTTTTCTTCCAACGCCTGCTATATATATATTTCTGATTTAATTCATTGCAATTCTTTGAAACCTTCTTGGGACCTCCTGTATATGCTCAAAGGGGTGGGCAGTGATGAATTACACCATATTAGTTCTTAATAAAGGGCGAGCCTATCGTTCTGTATCACTGCTTCAGCCTGCTTCTTGTAATCTCTACCCTACGAAATGTATTTTATTTTCAATATTCAATTATTTCTCATTTTATTTGCTATTGAATTTTGACGTAAAAAGATTTGATACCACGGAACCAATGAGGCATTTTTTATTTAAACGCATCTATACTAATATTATGAACCTGAAGAGTTTGTTTGTTTGTTGGAACGCGCTAATCTCAGGAACTACTGGCCCGAATTGAAAAATTATTTTAGTGTTGAATAGCTCATTTATCGAGGAAGCTCATTTACGCTACGATCCACATCCACGGGGGCGTTGCAGTACTCATAAACGCGGGTGAAACCGCGGGCACATCTAGTATTTAATAAATTAATATGGCGTACTGGTACTAGAGACAATACATAGGAGAGCCATCTTTATGTACTTGTCTTTCTTTTTATTTTGTCATCTGTATATTATATTAGAAAACGAATACAGCCTGAAAGCAGTAACTGAAAGATTTTATAATTCATTGTTTACTTGCCATATTAAACAAAAATAGACTAGCACTTTAAAACCTTGAGTTCAAATACAATAATTCCTCCACTTTTTGTTTATTTAAACCGTGTATTTCTTTCTAATTCAGATGTATGACATTGTGTCACAGAACGAGGAATCTGACGGTGGTGTGGAGGGAGGGCATACGGACGCCGCCGCGCTCGCGCTCATGTTACAGGAACAGCTCGATGCCATCAACACGGAGATCCGCCTCATACAGGAGGAGAAGCAGAGCACCGAGGCCAGGGCAGAGGAACTAGAGTCCAGGGTAAGGACCTTCCAGAAGCTGCTTCGGTTCAGTTGATGGGTTGTGTATTTTATTTTAGACAGAGTAGGTGATGGGTTTACATAGATTAGGAGTCCAGTGTAAGAAGCTTTAAAGCTGCTTCGGTTTAGCTGATTGGTTGTTTACTTTGGACAGGGTAGGTGATGGGTTGCCTAGTAGGTCGGCTTGCAGCAGGTTTCTGAAAGGCAGATCAATATGAAGATTAGTAAATACATTGACGGTTTAACAGATGCAGATCTATTGATGTCGGCTACCCAAGAATGCGGTGACGATGGTCACGCATGTCAACTGCTTATTGTCTGATTTCGCAACAGCCAATCAAGTCACTTAATATGAGTTTGACACGTCATTGATTTACCTTTCCGAAAGTAGGAAGTAATGGGAGTAAGAGTAATGGGTTGAGTTTGATAGAGTTTTTAAATATGATAATTGAAAAGATGTAAAGAATGATGTCCATTAATATGTGCCAAGAAAGTTCTCTAGATATCATTATTTTATATGTATCATTATTATTATTAACAAAAAATATCTTTATAAAAACAGCATCAAAATTGATTGCAATGCAACTAACATTATAATTTCGGTCATGAGAAAAATAAAGGCGTTGTGGGGATATCTCGGTAACTTCCTCACAGGCCACTAATAGCGGCTAAGACATAGCTTTTATAGTGCGCCTTTCTGTTATTTGACTGTCACCCTTCTACCAAACTACCTTGTAAAGACAGCAATCTTATTCATTTTGTGATTTTAGACATCATATTTATAAAGTCGGGTGATTCGTTTTGCTGGACTTGGTCCTAAAAAGCGCTAAGAATTGGCATCATTCTTTACGACTAAAAGTGTATACATATGACGAAACAAACTCAAAGTGATTAAAGTACCATTTTAATGGTATTTAACTAATACATAAACATTTGAAATTAGTACATACCTTAAAAGTACCGCTTTAATCATTTTGTCTCTTAGCAGTATACCAGACCTGTAAATATTTCTGTAAATGAGTATTGAAGTAATATCAACCTGCTTACTGATTTTACATGTATGTAAAATAATTAAAGTATAATTTTCATAAAGGTGATGGGTTTGCCATCAATATCATTTGTTCATAGTAACTAACAATCAACTACAAAATATCTTAAGAAAGATAGGAGAGTTGAATAGTTTTAATAAATGGGGATTTTATTACACTGGCGATAAATGGATGTGTTTTCTGTAACATCAATCCTTGCTCAGTTTAACGTTGGCAAAATCTAAAAATAAAAAATATCTAAGAGGTTTAAATAAAATCTCAATTATATTGCAAGTATATCAATCTGCTTGTTGCGGTGTGAATTATATTCCTACCGTAAAAGACAAATTGGAAATATGAATAAGTGTTTCTTTTATTATTTAAGCAAAACTGTTCGTTTCGCTTTTCTTATTTATTCTTATCATAAAATGCATTACAATCATTGATACCAAAATATCGCCAATATAATAAATTCCTACCTAACTAATACCTAGTACATACTTGACGCCAAGAACAGAACGAACAAATGCTAATACCAATATAAACTTAAACGCAATACCAATAAGATTCTATTCAGCACAACACAATGAAATTTATCCAACCAATTACATTACAAAGAAAACTACACTCTACATCAAGGTATTAAGGTTGGCAATACAAAATAGATTCAATTTAGTACAATAGACAATAACTTGAAAGGAAAATATACTCTATGACATTGAAGATTCTATTTAGCACAACAAACGACAATAACTACAAAAGAAAATTAAACTCTAAATCAAAGTGTTAAGGTTGAAATTGGCAAGTCGTTCTGTTGTTGTTGTCGTGTATGACCAACTTGGCCCGGTGTAGTACGTAGCCCGTGTGCGTCAGGTGGGCAGCTACGAGCACATGAACGTGGTGTCGCGGCGCGGAGACTCGCCCCCGCTCGCCGCCTCGCCCTCCCGCCCGCACCTCGCTCAACACCACAAGTATCACACCGTACGTATTGTATACTACTATTTTATCTTAGACTTAGACAAGCACACCGTGAAAGGCGAAACACTCAGACAATCATCATCTATAACTTTAAAATTACGTTTATTAAACAACACCGTTCTAGGAGCAAAACCAATTTTGAAAATATAAATTACTTTCAATAAAGAATTCGATTTTCAAAACTGCATTTGGCTCCTAGAACAGTGTCCAGTTATCGTGGAATTTTGTTTTTGACGTTTATAAACCTGTCACTGTCATTACTGTTAAATGTGTCAAAATATATTGTCGTTGTCACTAGTGTCAAATCTCCATAGATTAAACATTTTCAACCGCAACAGTGAAGTGTGAGTGTTTTAGTGGATCGTCTTTCATACTTGTAAAACTAAACTAAGTATTTCATCTGTAAATATTAAAGTTCATTGCTTACCTACTAATTTCGGTGGAAGGTCCATATTGTTAATATGTAATGGTGTTTTAAGTACTTTCCTCTAGCAATAGTAATAGGTTATGGAAGTAAAACAATTATGGACACGATATGCCAACTTGCAACCGAATGGTTGCTATTCATATGACAGTTTTTACGCGGCTAAATACTTTACATGTACATAGAGATAGACTTGTGGGTACAAAAGGGTTGTCGAAATTTCCGAAAAATTGCCCTACGATGTGCCTTCTCTTCACTTTAGATTAAGTGAATCGCCAGAACAGCTACTACAGGGCCTTCTACCGATCATGGCCCACAGGACAGAACTGCGGTTGACCAAATTATAACGAAGCAACACCTAGCACATATTACATAAACTTTCTTATCTTGCCGCAAAAATTAATTTTGCCTTATTTTAGTAAAAAAAAGATCGCTGTGCTTCTTTAGCAACTAAAGCAATTGAGGTAACTAGAGTTATTTTAGAGGTAGACCGCGATGGTCTACATACCACTCTGGAAATTTAAGTTGAACCCTAACATTCTGGTGATTTTCCCAGACAACTCTGGGATTGGCATGACCCATCTGGCCTCTCCTTATATACGCCAATGGAGATGATGCATTTGACTACGGATATTCGCTATGTTTATCATAACGTAAAATAAAATAAATTAATAAATGTGATAAAATATATATTTATTCTTTTACATGGATAATGTTTTGTTCTTGTGTGTAAATCTTGGATTATATAACTTTTATGTCTACATTTAGCTTTTTGAGTTAACATGTACTTAATGATGAATTAGCGGGTAAGTATTATACCGTTCGGCATGTATAATTGCGAATGTTAAATTTGGTCATTTTATCAAAATAAAAACTTATTTTAATATAAGCTCGCAGATGACAAAAAAAATATTGTTTCACTGAATACTGGCCGTATAAATAAAATATTTAATTCGATTATTAACTTAAATTTAACAATTGCGGTTACGAATGACGAATTACGATAGGCGATTACTACGATAAAAAATGTCGAATGATTCGATAGTATAATCTTCCTACAGAGTGTTGATCAGTTCATTGATACTGATTTATATTCGTATCATAATCGAATACTTCAAACATCGTTGTCGATTATACCTTCTTTGATCTTAACTATTCTACTCGATACTACAGTACTTTCGCTTATTCCAATAATTGATGAATCATTCGAATATAAATCGGTGATTGCTCATCGCTAACGCCACTCGTGTTGGTCTAACGTTCGTTTGGTGTGTGGTTGTGGTGGTGCGCAGGCGCCGGCGTCGATGTCCCCCGCGCACGCGCACTACCGCGCGGCCGCGTCCGAGTCGCTGCCGTCCAGCCAGGTCCGTCGCAAGCCTTGCACGCTGCTGGCCGTACCGCCTCTGTTTATATACCTGACGCATATCGCTGCACATGCATTAGTCACATGATTGTACCCTGTAGGGACATTTGATATAGTAGTTGTTACGTCCCTCTAATCAAATCTATAGCAGAAACCATATTTTATATTAGAAAACACGGTCGAGACTTCCAGCGGCGAACATCAAATGAAATGTGCCGCAGGATCATTAATTACTGCCAGCAACAGTAATAAAAAAGTAGTTTAAGTTGTTCATCGGCCTGCATTACGAATTGTCATTAATATTTCATGACATTTCTCATTATTAGTCTAATTTTCAAATAATAAATCATGTTTCGACCAACTAATAGTAGTAGAGCTTCGCTGATTTCAGCATGAATGGGCCGGCTCGACCGGGGAAGGACTACCCTCTCACAGAATATCGACGTGAAATACCAGTATTCCTACTGTGGTGTTTCGTTCGATGAGTGAGAGTGCCGGAGGCCCAATCACTCCCTTGCCCCCATCCCGCTCCTTCTCCTTCCCACTTCCTTTCCTAAAGGATCGGCAACGCGCAAGTGATGCCTCTGGTCTCGCAGGTGTCCATAGGCTACGGTGACCACTTACCATCAGGTGTGCCGTATGCTTGTTTGCCACCATAGATGTATAAAAATGTTTAAAAAAAATAAGATTGACCAAACAGATCATTTAAAAAAAATTCTCATTGTTGTTGTCGTCACGTTTGCGTTATAGAAAAATGTTAAAAGACGTATCGACTTCCAGAATATATTTGATTTGTGCAGTGTCAGCCATATGCGTTGGGAAAACAACACACACACACACATTTTAGCGAATGGCTTCAAAGCTATATGAACAATTGTTTTACCAAACAATGTCGAACGTAAATTTATTATAATATTGTATGAATGAACACGTAGCCAATGTTTAGAACATAATTAATAGCTAAATAAATAAAATAATTAAATGTAAATATGTAATAATATATGAACTACAGTTCCTAGCATAAATATAGCATGTCCCGCCATATATAAATACATCGTGATCGTAATTTTACATATAATAATTAAAACGCTGAATTGTTTATCAAAAGATAACTGTAAAGTACTAGACAACTATTTGACTATATTTCATTAAAATTAAAATAAATTTTATTTATAGGACTTTAGAATGATTTTTCTTCGTGATTTGAGAATATATAGTTTACAGTTTATCTTTCAAAATCTAACATCATAAATGATAAAAATAAATAAATTCTTCTCCCTAGCCTTTATTATTCCCAAGTCACTTGGGGTCGGCTTTCTAGTCTAACCGGATTATTTGACTGGATATCAGTTTTTACACGGAGCGACTGCCATCTGACCTCCACAACCCGAAGGCTAACGATACCCTAAGGCTAGACCAGTGTCAGGATATTAGAGGGCACTGACTTCCCAATAACGACTGCCGTAGATGTTCATGGCAGCCGGGACCGACGGCTTAACGTGCTCTCCGAGGCACGGAGCAGGCGATAATTGTCAATCAATACGCACATAATTTCGAAAAGTCATATAACTGCCGAAAGTCAGAGGTGCGCGACGTGGGTTCGAACCCGAGACCCTCTGCATTGCAGTCTGTTGGTCGCCCCATTGAGCTATCGCTGTATATTATCGCTATAAATTAACATTATAATTTGACAAGAACTATAGTCTAATACGTTTCTAGTGTTTTGCAGTTATTCCACATAGAGATTAGTTTTATCACTTGTGATATTTAAACGTTTAGAGACTTTCGCCGCTAGCGGTATTGTCAAAAAGGTGCTGATGTAATTCATTGTTATTTATAAATTCTTAGATGAAATCAAGCAATCAAAATCAGTTGATAGTAATAATTAATATAAGTAGGTAGTTAAAATAAATGGTAATCAATATGTATTTCTATTGATTATTTGGTAGGTAAAGTTAAGTTGGTAGATTGGCATTAATGATGAAACATAATCTTTGCCATTTAAATAATAATCAAATTACACCTGTCATGATTTCTTATTTTTGTTAATAATTCTGTTCGGGCGTTTTTATTTACTCAACTGGCAACACAGCCAACCATCATTTTTAAATAATGGGGTTATTGTGGAAGGGAAAAGTAACTCGTCTCTTGGCGAGAGATCGCTCAGCAGTGAGGAACTAGCATTCAACTGAGTAAGACGTTCTCATTAGTCCGTGTAATTGCTGTGAGTTTGGTAATATAGTCACATAATATTTTAGACAATTAAGAATCATTATACACATAAGGTGGCAACTTAGACCGCATGGTGGGAAGCCGGTCGCAGCTGATAATTGCAAAACAGGGATCACTTGCGATACCTACTTAAGGACAGCGATTGCGTAATTGCAAATTTGATCCTGTAAACCTTTCACACACTTACAGTAGGAACACAACATATCGTGGTTGTTTGGTGCAATCTGCTATAGGAAAGGAGATATTATCTACTTCAGTTCGAACAAAGTCTAGGAGCCTCGTATGGAAATGTTGACTCCTTATGGCAAGTGATAAAACTAATCAAGAAGTACAACCGCGGCATGTCTGCTATATCCAAATATACACATAAATATGTAGTATATCATAATACGGCTTTATTTATAAATTAAATGTAAGAGATTTGTGTCAGTGCAGAGCAATGCTTCACGCAATGTAGTCACTAGGCGACGCTTGTATTTGTATCAAAAATATGTTTATATCGTTCGTACAACAGGTAACTTAAAGATATAGCTATTTTATAAATATGCCGATTTATTTACATTTTTAAAATATTATGTAGCAAGAACTTTTAACCCTTTCCCGGTGGCAAATTGTGTAGAGATTGTAAAATCCCTCTGCGCTACTCTTAATAAATAAATAATTGGTTTATTGAAATTAATAATGGCTTATTTGCCAATTAATGCATTTTATTATACCTAAAAATACTCACGGACGAATAAAATACATAATTTAATTATATTTTTATTTTATTAGTTAATGAAATATACTCTTATATAAATGGCTGTAGCTTTTTGTAATTTATTATATGTAGAATTTATATTGTATTTAGCTTAAGATTTCAAGTGTTAATAAGTTCGATTTATTAGAAAAAATCCTAATATTGTAATACATTTTGTAGATAATTAGCTCTAATAGGTACATAACTAAATGTTTATAGAAAATTGTGGTTTCGTTAAGTAATATTACTGATGATATATATATAGTTAAATTAAATAGTTTTTTTTTAAACGTTAATTAAATCTAGTGAAATTTAGGTATATCTTGTGTAAAGTTTTAGATTTATATTTAGTTTAGACAATAATTCAATATTATTTTCGTAGTTTAATGGCTAACGAGAGAAGGTAGTCTGAGATAAATCTACTTTGGAATTTATTCACTAGTTATTATAGTGTTTCTGTTAGGAATTTAAAAAGAACACGTTTCTGGATTTCAGATATGTTTACATTGTAGGATTTAACTCCATGTTTTACGTAGAATCAATTCAATAATTCGGTCCCACAGCTGCAGCTATGCGAAGAAAGCGGCGGGGGCGTGGGCGGCGCGGGGGGGGCGGCGGAGGGCGCAGAGTCGCCGCTGACGGCGCGCTCGCTGCGCCTGGAGCGCGCGGCGCGAGCGCTGCACGCCGAGCGCGACCGCCTGCGCACGCACTACCAGCCGCCGTACGACTCGTGAGTACTGCACCTTGTGCACGCCATTAGCCGCCTCTGTTGACTAATAAATATTAGTAAAGTAATCTCGTACCTACGTACTAACATTGGGAACAAGAAGTTCTTGCTAACTGAGTTATGCAGATATCTAAAAGAAAAACATTGTGCTTCGTTACTAAAATTTTAAATTGATACTGTTAAAACACTCTTCAAATATAAAACTATTATATAACTTTTAGACTTAGCCTTAGGGTACCGTTAGCCTTCGGGTTGCGGAGGCCAAGTGGCAGCCGCTCCTTGTAAAAGCTGATATCCAGCCAAATCCGGTTAGACTAGAAAGTCAACCCCAAGTGACTTGGGAATAATAAAGAAGGATTTTTTATAAGACAACTCTGAAATTAGCAATAATTGCCGTGTAGCAGGGGATTTTACGAACATCCAAACAACCACACAAAGAACATCCAGAGACGGATCAACTATTTTTGGGTGTGATCCAGAAATAGTTGTTTCGACACTTAAATTATTGTTCCGCGTGGGAATCGAACCGGAAACACTCAGCGCAGTGTCAGTGACGAGGCGACTACTTAAACTACTGCGCCACTCGTGCACTAAAATGTACTAAACTGTTGTTGTACTAAAAAAAGTATTTATTTATAACGACCGAAAAAGTAATTTTTCCTTTTGTATTAAGAACGAAAGTAAGTTAATCTCAATATTACGTAAAATATGACAATTGTAGTCTACAAGCTATATCTACTCCTCCCTAGCCTTTATTATTCCCAAGTCACTTGGGGTCGGCTTTCTAGTCTAACCGGATTTGACTGGATATCAGTTTTTACACGGAGCGGCTGCCACCTGGCCTCCGCAACCCGAAGGCTAACGGTACCCTAAGGCAAGACCAGTGTCAGGATATTAAAGGGCACTGACTTCCCAATAACGACGGCCATAGATGTTCATGGCAGCCGGGACCGACGGCTTAACGTGCTCTGCGAGGAACGGAGCCGACGATAATTGTCAATCAATACGCACATAATTTCGAAAAGTCATATAACTTCCGAAAATCAGAGGTGCGCGACCTGGGTTCGAACCCGAGACCCTCTGCATTGCAGTCTGTTGGTCTCTCCACTGAGCTATCGCTGCTTATATTGCTTAAGTTGTCTTATAAAAAATATTATCGTGAAAAGATTCTACTGGTACCTACATATAATCTTTAACGACTGTTTTTTTTTTTGATTAGCTGAAATATAACTACTTACTAATACTAACATATGTTTCCTACTAACATCTAACCAATTACTAACACAAAATCTTTTCTTCCCACGCTGCGCAGGAGTTCGATAATGTCTTCAAGCCTCGCCCGTATCCCGATTCACAGGTCTCCGTCTCTCTCTAGACTAGACACGAAGCCTTTGCCCACGTCGCAAGTGAACTTAGCCCACTTGTGGTGCGATTGCCCAGACACACTGTTTAACTATGTGCCACACAGATTGTGTTTAAAGTCCAGCTTGTATAGGATAGTTGATAGTTATTTGTTCCATCATCCGTGTTTGGTTAAATCGGCCAGTTATATTTGAGGTTTAGTCAATATTATAATTTGAGATGGTTCTAAATTGATTATGTGTACTTAAACAAGATTTAAATAAGTAAGGACACAATCACTCCCTTTTTGAAAGTTGGCGACGCGCCCTACGCTTGCTAACTGCTTTTTAAGCTTAAAAACAATTTAAAATAAAACAATGCTATGTTTTATTTTTGTAACGATCTTTTTTTGTTTTAAATGATCTCGGTGCCCTCCAGTTCTTTTATAATTTACAAGGAGTCGGCTGAAAAATGTAAAATTCATTACGGTTGCTTTTATCTATAATCGTTTAAAAACTCAGCTGTTTAAATTAAACAATTAAAACAGCCCTCTTTAATATAATGAGCTATGAGAAAAGTATTCATAGATTTCAATTTTAATGTTTATAAAACAAAGGTATAAACTATTTGATGTAAACTGTGCACAATTTAGAGCTCTATTTCCTTTTGATGGAGATTTATGAAAATGTAATAAAGTCAGATTCAATTATTAAATTATTAAATAACACATATCTACAAAAATATGTATTTACACATATATAATGCATTTATTTACAATATAAATATTCTTCTATGTGCTTAACATATTACCATTCAGAATTAAATATAAATATTTTAAATAAAAATCTGTGTGTTTGGACAGTCAGCTTCATATTAAATGTTTTTGTTAACTAATGCATGAGTTTATGGATTATTTGTTATTATATTATATTTATTTGTTTAATAAATAAATGTCCAAAATGGAATTACTAATCCGTTTCAAATAATTAAGCACCTCATCAATAGGAATTGTATATAAATTGTAACTGGTATGTTGTTTTATTAAATTGTCTGTGTGCTCCCCAAACCTATAGTAGACATTTGTTAATGGCTATAAATACAGTTTAGTAATTCCATTTTAGCTAAATAGAGCTAGAACAAAGGTTACCTGGCTTTTAGCACTGAAATATTTAAATGCACAATATTGTAAGTTATTTCGCTACCATATTATATGCTTCGCTTATAGCGTTTTTTATATTTTAATTTACAATAGAAATAATTTATCTAGGTTAACATTAAAAAGTATTAAAAAAAAGACAATACGATCTGTCAAAATGGTACTTTGACAGATAGTATATAATCTGTCAAAATATGTACTATCTGTATATGTACTTCTCTCTATATAATTTCGATGTACGATATATTCAATGTAAATTAATTCATTCATCACTTTTAATTTAGGTTTTCTTAGTGATTTGGTATTAAACTGCTTGCTATTTTTGTCATTTCATTTTTGTCCTACGTCATATAAGTATTTTTACATTTTCTGTGTGTTAGATGTATCTACTCATTATACTGTACCTTGGTACGAAAGTATCATTAAAACCGAAAATATTATACTTTCGTTATTTTCACCAATCTGTCAATTTCTTCTCTCATAATAATAGTTCCACATCAACAAAATAATATTGCAATTTCTAGTACGATGACACTCATAGTAAGGTACAATATAGTAGACAGATGTATTTATATTGTGTGTGTATTATTCATCTTGTCTAGTAGCGAAGTGCGATTATAGTTAAAACATTCGAGCTCATTAAAATGTATTCGAATAATAATAATACTTTATCGTCAATTGATTATTACTAGCGGTCGCCTAGTGGTCAAAATTCGACCAAAATTCCTAAGCTTGCTTCCTACTGTGTTTTCTTTTTTACAATATATAAAAAAGGTATAGGTAACCATAGTTACAAAAAATTAGATGACGTCCGACGAACAATGCCGAAATACTACGAACGCGATTCGACTGCGTGTGTCAATTGCATGGTTGTGTGCGTGTAGTGTTTTTTCATTAATTTAACGTATTTCTAATGCATATTTTATAAAAATATTAGGATTCGCCCCCTCCTTTTCCATATAAACTTTAACTGTGCTAAATTTCATACTCCTCCGACCGCGCAATTTTCGTAAAAAGGGGTACATAGTTTTTGCTTCACGCATTAATATATAGATTTGCTATACGTAAATTAATTTATTGTAAGATGCTGACATTAATCTTAATGCAAGACAGAAACAAAACAGGAAAGCTTCCAATATCACTGGTCGCAATAAATCAAATGTACCGCATAAAATTCGTAAATGTATCATAACCATGGTTCGAATATTCGATTGTTATTCGAATGATTATTATAATCAGTGACATTACGTAAATCTACATTCGAATGAAGATGTTTGATAGCTTTATTCGCACATCGCTATTTTATAGTAATTTGTTGTTTCATTTGTGTTGTCATTTGTCCTTATTCACCATCACTGACTGTCTCTGTCTTCAATAGCAATATTTCGTCCAGCTCAAGCCAAGAGTCGCTGGGAGGGATGGGTTCGATGGGCGGGGCCATGGCGAGCACGTGGGGCGGGGCCAGCGTGGGGCGGGGCGCGGCCGCGTCCGCTGCGTCGATCGCTAGTATGCATCAGCAAAAGAAGAGAGGGATCAAGAGTTCCTTAGGAAGGTTCTTTAGTAAGAAGGAGAAGGCGGGGATGCCGGTAAGTTTCTTACATAAACTTACTCACTTTTATTAGAGTTCGAAAAAACTTTTATACAACAGCTTTGTCCGTCTGTCTGTTATACAACTTTCAACTCAAGAACCGTAAGAGCTAGAGACTCGCGGTCAGCGCCATTTGACTCGGCATAGTCGATACACACCCGAAATGACTATGACCTTTGACCTCTGGCCAAAAGATCACGTGATACCATTTTTCGAACTCTGAGATTTACGGCAATTCATAGCCGTTTCTCACTTGTTCTACCATGGACTGCACGGCTGGAGTAGTAGGTTAGGTGGTCGCCTCGTCACTACCACTGCCATTGTGTTGAGTATTGTGGATTTGAATCCCACGCGGGACAAAACTTAGCGTGGTCCACAAATGGTTGTTCCAGGTTCCGAGTCTGGATGTTCTTTGTGTCTGTTGTCTTGCTAAGTTCCCCGTGACACAGGCGTTATCCCTAGTGCGCGAGCTGTCTTCTTATCTTCATAAATTTGGCAGCCCAGCCGAATCGTATACGACCAGCACAGTACGCTTCCAATCATTGAAATGAACTACTTGCTTGCGTAACCAAGCACTTGTTGTCCTTCTTGCAACGAGGTTTTAGGCAAGTGTTACTTTCATGTTAGGTAGCAGCTGTGTATAAGAATTTGTAGAGTATAAAAGTTCATGGACGATGTTTACCATTTATAAAAGTTAGGACCGTCATAAAGTCTGCCATTTCCAATGCAAACTAATATACAAATATAATTATTGTCCAACCTATTATTACCGACATTAAAGAAGAACCGGACTTAGGAAAGGACAAAAATGGCTTCAGCTTCGTAGTATCGGCTCCAGTGACGGATGACTATTTCAGAAAAAATTTCGCTTGCACATGTTGACCAGTTGAGTTTGTATCGCCTTAGAATCAGTAAACAAATGTATACCTAGTGTAAAAAAACTCAAACAAAGAAAGGGGCGTGTCACGGGTACGGGTACCAAGTGTGGGCCTGCTATGCGACTTTAACCTTAGGAGTGGAGGGATAAGGGACTTCTCTCAAATAACTTTGAAAACCGTAGTCTATTAACTTAAAAAATATTCGGAGTCCTACTTCTAACAAAAGGCTACCAAAATATTTTCGAGCATCTTTGTCTTTAAACCCAGTTTCGTATATCAACAACAACATTATCAACTGCCTTTATTCCTTACCAGCAATTGCAACAAGGTCAGAGTCCACGCTCGATGTCGTCAGTATCGTCGCTGGGCCTGTCGTCGCTGGCCGACGACGTGGGCGTCGACGCGCTGACGCCGCACGGCCAGGCGCTGCCGCACGCGTCACACGCCACACACGCCTCACACGCGTCATTGCAACATCAGGACTATGCCAGGACTAAGTGCAAGTCAGTACAACCATATTCATAAATTGGACGCGACGGGTCCCCATATAGTATGAGTGATGTTACGTCATAGTCTTTTGAGTATTAGAACCTATCAGCATGAGAGGGTCGACATGACTGAGTAAGTACAATACCGCTTCTTAACGTCATCTTTATATTGATGTATAGCAGTAGTTCCCAAAGTGGTCCAGGTGGACCCCCAGGTGTCCACGGGAACTCGATGGGGGTCTAAGTAAGCGTGACAAAAAAATGGGGTCTACAATTCGTAAGCGGGGGTCCACAAAGATAATATTTTAAGAAGCTAACTAGGCGGCTGTTACTTGTAAAAATTTGCATATTCCATATTCAGTACCAGTGGAACTCGAACCTACCGATTCTTTCGGTAGAGAATGCCTAAAAAAATATCTAATTGCATGAACTTGTTTGATTCTTCACCAGTATAAATACGAATGCCAAGTAATATGGTAGAAATGTAGCTGCAGGGGATCCACCGGAACCAGCTAAATTTTGAAGGTGGTCTATGATTAAAAACGTCTAAGAACCTCTTATGTATAGTAACAGTTTTCGTTTCGTCCAGTGAGGGAGAGCATTGAAGATTGTAACTTCCGTGCTTTCACTTATTAAACTTCAGTTCACTTCCTTAACACATTGAATGCCATGTAGCAGACACAATAGAAAATGTATTGGTCGCGGTCATTTATGACCGGCATGGCGTTCAATGTGTTAATCGTCTTTGCTCCTTCCCCTTTATCTTATCGTGACGGTAAGCACGCTACATACATCTTCAAAAATGATATCGATTCGGATAAGCTAATTTCTTAACGATATTTTCCATCACCGTTAACATAAGTGATATTTAACTATATATTTATTACAAATTAACTGATGACCACAACAGTGCTCAATTTTCGCCTGTATTTGTAATGGCAGTCGATGTTCGCTTGGACCTTAAACGAATTAAATCGCTAAATATTTAAAGAATACCTACTTAATTTTAAATGTTGAATGTATGTATAACATTTAAGTTAGTATGTAACCGTCGATACAGCGGTTGAGGTTCACAGTAATATCTTTAAGAGTGTTGTCTGGTGGTGTGTAACAGAGAGCGCGACTACCGGCACGAGTTGCTGGGCGAGGCGATGCGCGCGGGCACGCCGTTCGCGCTGTGGAACGGGCCCACCGTGGTGGCGTGGCTCGAGCTGTGGGTGGGCATGCCGGCCTGGTACGTGGCCGCCTGTCGCGCCAACGTCAAATCCGGCGCCATCATGTCCGCGCTCTCCGACCAGGAGATACAGAGGGAGATCGGTGAGTGCGACCGTCACACATAGAGATGAAAGTTGAACATAGATGCCTCAAAAGAGATCGGTGTGTGCTTGCCTCACACCTAGAGTTACAAGTTTATGAAAATATCGATATTTTTATCGAAGGCTTGATAAATATCGATATTATCGATATTTTCTCAGATTCATCGCTATATTAACGATAATTCAAAACTTATGAAAAACTTTTAGTGTTAGGTACCTACATAAAAAAATAAGCAAATTAAAATTTAAAATTGTCGCATTTCGGAACCTAAAAAAATGTTCCGAATAGCTGTTTCCTGCTCGCCATAACAGTAGCTCCTGTCGTTTAGAATGCACATTCATTCATTCACTGATGTAGCGTCTGTGAGAAGATGGCTCGAAGCTATCTTAAACACCGTAGGTACATAGACCAAAATCGATGAAAAACCAAAAATCCAAAATTATAAAATTTTATTATTATTTTGATATCGACTTTTCCCTATATGACAAATCGTATAGGCAATTTGAAGTCGTTCAATATTATTGAACATTCGATACATCGATACATCGTTAGTTACAACCTTGGCTTGCCTCTATATGTACATAAATAAGTTATTATTCTTATTATAGTGTGTATAAGGGCGTGTGTGTGCGTGTATGTGTCGGCAGGTATCAGCAACCCGCTGCACCGGCTGAAGCTACGGCTGGCGATCCAGGAGATGGTGTCTCTGACGTCACCGTCTGCGCCGCGCGGCACCGCCTGCGCCGCGCTCGCCTTCGGGGACATGAACCACGAGTGGATCGGGAACGTCTGGCTGCCATCGCTCGGTACTTATACTCACACTTGCTTATTTAACTTACAGGAGCGACAAAACAGCCAGGAATAATTACAGAATTAGGAAAGTCTTCCTACTTGAATAGCTTTGATTTTATTTAACTTAGCGTTGCTCGAGACTTACCTATTATTTGCGGCATTATTCTTTATTATATTGTTTAAATTTAATGGCAATACTTACTACCAGCAAAGAATAATGACGATTATTACGTCAAGAAGTGACATTCACTCACGTAGCAATACGACTAGCAGTACTGAAAGAAAGAAAGAAAGAAAAATAATTTTATTTGTTCCACGCTTATAAGGTAACATAAAACACAACCATGTTTAGGAACAAATAAGGTCCTACGTCAGCAATGTTGCAGTATATCGACAACGCTGGTATTCTCGCAGAGCATGCATGATTTCGGTGCATGTAGGCAGTAACATACATACATAACTCAATTAAAAAATAAAATAAAAAACTAAACAATTTAAATAAATTAGCCAGAAGGTGGTCATAGATGGCAAAAGTAATTTTATACTAAATAATTTTATTGGTATTTATATAATACTTATACGTTTACATATTTATATAATTAAAAGTATATCGAAAATAAAAATATGCTGCATTGCTATCGTCATTCAGCTGTCATTGCTAGCGCACGAACGTGATGTACTTATACGTCACCTACGTATAAGATTGTCCTTGTACCACATTGTATAGTATAAAGTAAGCGCTTCCCAATAAAAGGACAGGTATTTGCCACTGCTTTAACTTAGTCGTGAACCGTACTATACCCCACGCTTACCCATATATGGGCGTTTAACCCTATGTAAATAACTAAGTATAAGCTGCACTTGTTAATCCAGTATTGTTTTCTCCAGGTCTTCCGCAGTACAGAACGACATTCATGGAGTGTCTAGTGGACGCGCGGATGTTAGAACACCTCACGAAGCGGGACCTGCGGACGCAGCTTAAAATGGTCGACAGTTTTCACAGGTAATGTACAACCTACTTATTGAAATCATTTTTGGCATAAATTTGTACGTTCGGGTGGATAAAGAACAATGGCCAAATTTCTCTGGTTGTTATTTGCCATGTCCAGAAACAAACTGGAGTGGGATTGGTTTATTTTCATGTATTTAATACCATTCTGTATGAAAATAATGTGTAAGAAGCCTAAATATTTTAATATCGTGAACAATACTTAATTATTGTACATACCAACAAACGAAATGTAATATACAATAGAGTTCTCTCAAAGGTCGGGCCCAACACCTTTAATACAAGTTGCTGTAACAACTTAGCAAAGGTGTTGGAGCCAACACACAATTTGTAACAATTATATTCTTTCCTTAATTGTACGTATAATAGTGTGTAACATTGTATATCTGTTTTTTGAAAAATAAATATTATTATTATTATTAATACGCTGTGCTACTTTGTACCTACATAATACGCATATATCAATTGCTTAAAAAATAATACTAACTGGTTTGATCTCTACGTATTTATTTATTTGTACTACTGTTAATAACTCTTCGAAAATATGAAAATAATTGCAAGTATTGAGTATTGAACCTTTTAGTATGTGAAAAGAAACGAATCACATCGTAAGTGAAATGAAAAGATGCGTTCTAAATATATCTCCTGGCTTCAAAAATAGATATTTCTTATCTTTCCTAAAATCTTAAACAATAACGGATTTTTTCATATACAATACATGTCGGGTCGCCGTCAGGTACGATTTGACCATTGTTCTTTGGATTCGACAACAATTTTATAAATGTTTTTAGATTTTTCGCAATTTATACCATTTTTTAATAATAATAGAACAGCTAGTGTTTGCTTAGTGGTGAAAACTCCATCATAATCATTATTGAAAATTCGAAGTAAGCGTATATACATTTACACTAAAAAAAGGTTAACAAATGCAATAATTTTTTTTTATTCTGGCTAGTTGTTCAAAAATTAGCACGCTTACACAAAAAACAAACAATGATGCAACGTTATTATATACTAGATGTTCCCGCGGTATTACCCGCGTTTATCATTAATACGCCGCCCCCGTGGGTCGTAGCCTGATGTTATATAGCCTTCCTCGATAAATAGGCTATCCAACACTAAACGAATTTTTCAAATAGAACCGGTCGTTCCTGAGATTAGCGCGTTCCAACAAACAAACAAATTCTTCAGCTTTATAATATTAGTATAGATAGATAAGCATAGACCACATACCAAGATTTTAAGCATAAATGCGCCATAATAAATTTAAATTACGAGACATTAGAATTTCGAGAAGTTAGGATATCGAGAAGTTAGAACTTCGAGAAGGATTTCGAGGGGTAATGACTTTGATTGGTTAAGATTTTGAGTAATCATAATTTCGTGGGGTGATCATTTTGATAGCTTAAGATTTCGAGCAATAAGAATTTTGAGTGGTTGGGATCGAGAGCATAAGATCATTGAATAGAAATCTTGACTGGTAATCATTTCGAGAGTTTAGAATTAAGAGAAGTTGAGATAGCACGAGGTGATAAATTCGAGAGGTTAGGATTCCAAGAATTTAAAATTATGTGAGATTCGGATATCGAGAAATTAATATTTCATGAGATTAGGATCTCGAGAAGTTAGAATGTCGAGAAGTTATTATTTCAGAATAATAGCAAGCTGAAGACAGGGCGCTATGGCGCTCTTTGGGGGAGGGCTATGTCCAGCAGTGGACTATTATAGCCTGATGATGATGATGATTATTTCAGAATGTTATAAGTTCGAGAGATTGATTTAGAGTAATTTATTTTAATTAAAATATTTTTATTGTAATGTTCTATTTAATGTCATTGTAAAAACGAGCTCGATGTTATGTCTAGAACGTCCCTGCACTTCGGCGTGGCGTGCCTGAAGCGCGTGGGCTACAGCGTGCGCGCGCTGGACGAGCGGCGCCGCGCGGCCGAGCACGCCAACCGCGACGTGCTCGTGTGGACCAACGAGCGTCTGCAGCGCTGGCTCGTCTCCATCAACCTCAAGGTAACGCACGCACGGGCTAAGAAACATGTTCATAGATGGGTGACCATACGTGCTCGTGTGGACCAACGAGCGTCTGCAGCACAATGAAGCCATTCTTGCCATCTACTTAGAGGCCACTGGTTCATAAATTGTCATGGCCGATTAGGTAGTTTTTAAAATATACAGCGTATGCGTACATTGCAGTTCTAACATATGACCACACCTTTCTGATACACGCTGTATATCCAGATGGATTTTTTTTATATTGGTTATTTTGATTTAGAATAAAGATAGTCTAATAGATAGTCTAATCATAATTCTAAAAATGATTATCATATTGTATGTACAATAAAGAGTAAAATCTTGTGTTGATGATGGTGATGTGTTGTGTGTCAGGAGTACGCCGGCAACCTGTCAGAGAGCGGGGTGCACGGCGCACTCATCTCGCTGGACGACAACTTCGACGCCAACAGCATGGCGTTAGCTCTGCAGATACCCACGCAGAACACACAGGTAACATGCCGAGAGCACTCACTACTTCCTACGTCTTCTACGTTTGAAAGGTCTTGAAACTGAGGATCGGCCTCGATGGCGTAGTGGTTGGTGTAACCGACTGCCGCGCCTGAGGTCGCGGGTTCGATTCCCGCACAAGTCGAACATTTGTGTGCATGAACATGGATGTTTGTCTTGGTCTGGGTGTTTCTATGTATAATATGTATGTATTTACAAAAAAAAAGCATATAAATGTATGTTTATCCATTGTCTAGTAGCCATAGTACAAGCTCTGCTTAGTTTGGGCTTGATGGTGTTTTTTTTTTTTTTTATTCTTATTTTCTTTGGGAGCTTTTAGCCACACACGGCCATGTCAGCTCCATCATACCCTAAACTTAATAACTATTCATATTCTACCTTAATTCAACCTTATCTATTATCTTATAAACTAACATAGCTGCTTTAGACAGGGGCTCGGCTAAAATACTAATGAAGGCACCAACATCCATCATACGTATTTCAAAAGATTGAATCATTATATTTCTTAGCTCCTGGGTTCTGACGCACTCCACCAACAGGTGATGAACATCGTCAAGAGTGCCGCACTCCGTGCAATTAGGGCTGGCACTTTTCCCCATGAGATGTCGAAACCTGTTGAGTGGGGCATGTCCAGAACGAAGTCTATGGGCTATTACTATGTATTTCCTACTAAGTGTGGTATTGGCAAACCAAGGATTATGAGGAGGTTCACTTTGTACAGTTTTATACCAAATGCCTTTAGTTAAAGATCTTTCATTAAAGTATTCCTTCCATTCCTTCTTATATTTAATTTTATATTTCGACAGGAGTTCAAAATGACTAGCAACTACATCAATTTGATTTCCCTCTGATAGGGCTGGGCTTTCTTTGCCAACTGATCCACCTCCTCATTACCTGGCAAGCCAATATGCGAAGGAACCCATTGCAATATCAATTCAATGTTATTTGTCCTGAAGTCTAAGATTTGTTTTATTATCACATAAGCTATCGATACACCTGTGTAGCCAGAAGCGCATCGAGCTATGTGTTGTAGTGCACATTTGCTATCCACAAATATTACAATACTACTATTATTTGACTTTGTTTCTAAATATTTTAAAGCTTCTGATATTGCAACAAGTTCCGCCGTCATTACACATACATCACAATTTAATATTTTAAACATAAAATGGTTGTCCTCATTCGCATCATAAAAGGCAGCGCCACAAACATCACCTTTTTTAGAACAGTCTGTTTAGATCCTTGTCCAGTTACAGTACTTAATGTTTATTTCATTCAACACAGAGTATTTCAAAAAACTTAAATCATACGATTTTTTACATAGGCTTATATTATCTAACCGATCTCTTAATACATTTTCAGTATTTATACTTGACACCCAAGTTTGTAACTTAAACATTTTAAAGGGTAGCTAGATGACACCGTTTCATATTTAGTGGTGTTGTATACATTTGCAAGTAATGGTAATTTCTTATTTCTCCAATACCTTCCAGAGGTGGAGTTAGCTAAGCTGTTTAATATGTCTATTGTTACATTATATTTAAAAGACTGCGCTTTTAAGCAGTATTTAGTAGCTAGGTATTTCCTTCTAAACGACAGATTAGGGATACAAAGCTCACATGCCATACTATGTATGGGAGTAGTACGTATAAATCCACCTATAATCCTTAACGCCTGATTCTGGACTTTGTCCAACTTGGCCAAGTGAATATTCGCACTGCTAGCGTACAAAAAGCTGGCATAATCAATCCTACTCCTTATTAGCGCTATATACAGCCTGCGAAGATGTATTGGGTGAATCCCCCAAGACGCACCTGCTAACACTTTTAGTAGATTTAAAAATCTTTGTGTTTTCTCCCATGTTTCGTTGATATGTTTGCTCCAGCGTAAGCTTGAATCCAACCATAGACCGAGATATTTTATGACTTTCGTCGACTGTATTACTGATCTATTTATAGTTAGTTTTATCAGTTGTCTTCTATGACCCCTGCTGAATAAACAAAAATTTGATTTATGACTAGATAGTTCTAAGCCTAAGCTATTTAACATTATACTAAAGGTATCTAATGCATTTTGTATTGCTACCATACTATCGTTAACATTATTTCGGCTAGAGTACAATATAAAATCATCTGCATATTGTGAAATCATAACATTTGTAATATTCTGACAGAGCTTATGCGTAATAATATTAAAAATCAGTGGAGATAATGGATCGCCTTGTGCTATACCCTTGCTTGCCCATCTCACCACAAATTTTGTATCTCCACTCTGTACAATTTTAGCTTGGAGATGCCTTTCTGACAAAAATTCCCACATGTATTTACAAATTTTCTGTCCTACATTTATTTCATCTAAACCAGATATAACCTTATCCACAGCTATATTGTTATACGCATTTTCTATGTCTAGAAAATACGCTAACGTTGGTACATTATTTGAAAATCCCCACTGTACTTGGCAAACTAATCGAACCAAGCAATCTAGGCATGATTGTGATCTTCTAAACCCTACTGTATTCTTTGATAAAATATTGTTTTTTTCTACGTACCATTCAAGCCGCTTACATAGTAATGTGTGGAATAACTTGCAAAGGCAGGAAATTAAAGATAAGGGTCTCAATTTAACAGGCATATCTGAATCTACAGTAGTTTTAGGTATAGGCACTATTTGTATATTACGCCATTGACTGGGAATATATCCGGTTTCTAAGATTGAATTATAAATACTTAATAAATATTCTTTTGCTATCCTTGGAAGATTATATATCATAGAAAATGTAATCTGATCTTGTCCAGGTGCGGTATCTTTCTTTTTAAGACACTTTTCTAGCTCTTGGTACGTAAATTTCGACTCTAGGGTTGTGTTCCTTGATTCTATTGTTGGTACTGGAGGTAAAACAAAGTCAGGAGACAGGCTACTCAATAAATCCTCAATTTGAGATTGAGGGGCATAGAACCTAGCCTTTCTGTGGCCTTTCATCCAGCGCATGCGATTCCACATGTCTGACATAGATGTGGTCTCATCAATACTGGAATAAAAATCCTTAAAACCCTGTCTCTTGGCTCGCGCGAGTAATCGTTTAGTTTCTGTGATTTGTGTTTTTAAGATATCGAGATTCTGTGGCGTCGGATTTCGTCTAAATTTGGAAAGCGCTAATCTACGGCGAGCAACAGATTCTGAGAGCTGTGTACACCAATAAGGTTTAGGTTTGAACTTGGCCAAGGGATCTGTACATATTCGAATATATGGTATACATTATCAGCGGCGGCATTAATATTATCAACTAGGAAGTCGTATTGTACTTGAATGTTATCAGAATTAATAGCTGAAACTACAAATGTTTCTTCTAAAGCTTCTTTATACAAAAACCAATTAGCTTTTTTAAAATTTCGCTGTCTAACCAATCCTACCAACTGTCGATTTATATTAACATTTTGAGCTTGAAAAACAATTTTTATTATTAAATGATCGCTTCCCAATGACTCATTCGTTGTTTTCCAATCTAAGTTAATTGCTATATCAGAGGACACAAATGTAACATCAGGAGAAGACTCTTGTAAAATTCCATTTACTAACCTGACTCTAGTCGAATTGCCTTTATTTAATGATATAAAACCATTATCTAATGTTGAATCCATTAAGTGCATGCCCCTTGTGTCGTTTTTGTATGACCAATTGGTGTGGTGGCCATTAAAGTCCCCTGCTATTAAAGATTTAAGATTATACGTACTAAAGAGAGTATCCCAATCTGACGGAGTAGCTCTTACATTGGAAGGGCAATATATACTTATTAAGTTTTCTAAATAAGGGCAGTTAAGTAACTTTACATGTAATATTTCTATACCTGCATTGTTAAGTCTAAAAGAGGAGGCCTGAGCCCTAAGTGAATTATGAGTGATTATTGCTACGCCACCGTAAGAATCGTATCTATCCTTTCGAAAAACGGTATAACCACTAATGCGAATGAGAGACTCTGGTTCTAACCAAGTTTCGCTTATAATAGCCACATGGACTTTTTCTTGCTGCAATAAACACTCAAACTCTACTAACTTGGGTTTCAAACTCTGTGAGTTCCATTGTACAATATTTAAAGGTGGTGCTAGTGGTGAAGAACTACCCATAAAATAAATTTAATAACAATTTTATCCACTCACTTTACATCCTGATTCCATAAGAAAATATTTAATTGCCTCAAGTACTATTTTCACAATATCAGTAATTTTCTGCTGTAAAGACTTATCTGAAAACATTTTATCCTTAACTTTTTTCAAAATTTCCCAAAAAGAGTAACTGCACCGTCTATTTCTCTGTGCGGTGGGATCACCTTCTGCGTTATTCTGAACTTGATTACTTTCAGTATCGCTACTTTGTTCTTCAACTTGCATAGTATTTTTTGTTGTTTCTATTCTAGTTTCTTTCTTCTTTTTTTTTGGTTTCACCACATTATTTTCTAGTTGTTTTTTATGGTTTGGTTTCTTGACGCTTTCTACCAGGATATCCCTATAGGAACGGGTTTGATCTGTTTTCTTCTCATGATTATTATCATCCATATTGTTTATAATGGACTCATTTTCATCTTCGTGATTATCTGTATTATATATTAATCTGTTTTCCTGATATTGGTAATCCATGAGATAAATATTTAATGCTTTCTTAAAAGTGCAGTTTTCTGATGACATGATTCTACGTATTTCTCTTTCTTTTAAAAAAACTGGGCAGGTCTTATTGAACGACATATGTTTCCCTTTACAATTGATACAACGATACTGCATAATATCACAATTCGCATGAGATCCACCGCATTTTGGACATACAGGATTTCTGACTGTACATTGACGTAATAGATGTCCGAATCTCCAGCAGTTAGAGCATTGTGTCACAGGAAACGTGTACATCTCCACTTTAAATTTGCACCCAAAAGCTTCGACATAAGATGGGACAGTTGAACTTTTGAAACAAATTCGAACAGATTCGCTGTCTACCCACTTTCCTAAATCTGTAGACCTCTTTAATCTTTTTACAGAAATTATCTCATAGCCACAAGTAAACATGTCATTTAATTCACTCTCCGTAACCTCCAATTCAATATTTTTAACTATTCCATACAACAGGTTTACTTCTTCAGATAATTGGCATCGATATTCTGACTCTTTAAATTTTTGACAAGTTAGTAGTTTTTCTGCAAATTCTCTTGTTTCAAATTGAATGCGCACCCTGTATGGATTCTTATACCTTATCTGTGTTATGCCTTGTATACCTTCCACTTTGAAGAGTTTTGCTAAACCCATTTGTTTAGGTAGTGCATTTTTTGATGAAATATAGACTTCGTATTTATTCTCTGTTTCCATCTCTCTAGACTCTGCCCCACGGTTATTACCGAAATTCCTTGAGGAATAACGGTTTAGCCGCTTAGGATTTCTTCTCACTGTTATAAACTCATCTTCCTCTGAATACTCTTCACTTTCCTCTCTCATTGTCCTTCCTCCACTTTCACTCGTATGTAATAACATATTAGTTTCATTCTGCATCCTGACTTCTTGACCACTGAATTTAATCACATTACCTACTTGTTGCTCACTACTCATTATATCTTTACTTTTTAAATTCGGTAAACATAGTTCTCCTGAATCACTCATATTTAATCAATAAAATAAAAAGGGGGGTATATATAAAAAATGTTGACATTGCAACAACAACATTTAATAACCACGTCCGCACACAATAAAGCGTGGCGCGCGACTGTTGATGGTATTGTGTGTATGTGGTAGAATATTATTATTATTATTATATAGCAAAATAGGGCCAAGCTAGATACAGGCCTCCAATCTAGGAACTTCTTTTATTTTAATTCTGGAGAACAAAGCGAAGTGCCACCTACGTAAAGTAGGCTCGGTCTGCGAAAAGGCCTTTGAAACAGGCTATCTAGAATTATCTTTTATTTTTCTACTTGTGAAGAATAAATCGAGGGTCCTACTTTAGAGGAGGCTTAGTAGTCTTGTGCGGTAGGCCGCAGCCCGACCTGATAAATATAAACGTATATTGAATCGAATTTGCCTTTACTGACCGGCAATCCATTATAATAAGATAATTGGGTAGAGAGGAACCCACCACGCAACCTCGGATTGCCCAGCTCAACTATTGCAATACAAAAATGTTGACAATACCGATAATTACTTCTTAATATAATTATCGCAATCTTAGTAAAACAGGTACTTATCTGAGTATTTTGGATTAAGCAAATTTAAACTCTATTACAATTACTTGACATGAGTATAATAATAGAATTTATAGTCACACGAATAGAGTTCAAATTACCCTACTTCCAAATTTCGAGTTAAGCCGCTGTTTTGTTAAGAGTGCGATTTGGTAACTCATAATGCAAACTTTACTATCGCGATTCGAATCTATAACGTATTGTAAGAAGTAGCGTAAAATTGAGAATAGCGCCATCTGTTATCGTTAGCCAGTTGTGTTAAATTTGAATATATATATAATTCCAGGCGCGACAAATTCTTGAAATGGAATTCAGCAACCTTTTAGCGACTGGCACTGAACGCACGGCCCGTCTACAGCACGAACACACGGCCTCCTGACATCACACCATGAACTAGGCCTCCGCCCCCCACAGCGTGTAGCACCCCGGGGCTTCGTCCCTCCTGCGTTCCACGGCTGAGGTCCGGCGAGCATGTGAGGAAACCAGCGACTCGGCCGGGCACCGTCAACCATAGTCATATACGTTAAGTTTTAACTATTATTTATGGTACAAATTTGTTTTTTTTTATATAATCAAAAGTTTTTGGTTGTCCGTGGTGGAATCTCGTTTGGACGCTGGTTTCGCGAATGAGTTATATAGTAATGAACTTGATGGTATTTTATTATAACATGCTTTTTAAAAGAAAATAGTTAGGAAGGCCTGTTTCACAAATGTCAAAGTTACCCAGTATATTTAATGTCACGTCCCTTTCTTTTAGGGAAGTGTGATATCGAAACTATTGACATTTACGGAATAAACGTTTAATCTTGTGTTAATTATTAGATAATAATGTTGCTAGTTAAAATAATTATATTATTAATAAATCTAACTTCTTCTTCATTGAGTTTTTTACACGAAGTTACAATGAAATACCGTCAATCTCGTTGATAAACAGACACAATAATCGTTTTCCCGTAACGTGTATAATACAGTCGTAGGATAAGGCTTCAAACTAATATAATACAAAGTGCTCTGATAGTAGCGTATGTACTTAAATGTAACCAGATATTTATTAACTATCGACTATCAACTAGCTATGGCTTGCTGTACCGTGTTTTTGATATTCGGGCCCTGTTTCACCACTTCGAAAGTTACACGAAATATATAAAATATATCTTACCTTCTTAGTTCGAATACATTAAGTCGGAATAGTTAATATATGTACCTTTAGATCTAGCATGAGTTGATGTTTAAAAAGATGTTTATAATTACGAATGGACGTCACACAAGTCTCGATAGATTAACTCGTAGATAATTAAATATCATGTTATCTCTCTCCGTTTACAGTAAATAGAAAAAGAAGTTCTGTTTGTATTGATGGCTGGTGGTGAAACAGACGCTTATTCCTTATGTACTTGCCTTAAAATTCTATTGTATGATATAAACTAAGCCTTATAATGGACTATTTCAACTTTGAGTACATATCTTCGTATTTAATATGTATATTTTAATTTATAAGTACAAATTAACACATTTCATTTTACTGCCATTATTAAGTTACTCATATCACGTTATATCTTGTTGTCTCTATATTTTTATAGCGAGTAGAAAAAGACAGTGTAAACTTTAGATGCAAGCTAATTCTATTGTATAAAAGTCTTGTTTCCCCTTTTGCTGTTACAAAACACGGTACAAGCAATGAATTGTCGTACTCTGATGCCAAATATTAGTTATATTTTAACTAATATACGTGTATATTGTTGAGCGTATAGCCTGCGATACTTACTTAGTAACAATTAATAGAATATCTTAGTAAATTGACTGTAATTAATAGAAAATATAAGTATATTTATATTATACTCATATTGGGACAACCCTATGGTATTTAGAAACAGTTCCTAGGCATAGGGTCGCGACTTGTTCAATTAGACAAGGTATCCTTATGTGAATGTATCAACGAAGATACTAACGCCACCTCGTGGCGGGCTCAATAAACTTATTATAGTAAAGAATTTTATTTAACTCGCCACTAGATGGCGTGGCTAAAAATGGGTTGTAAAATTTCCTTTAAATATTACCTATATAAAATTGTTACTTCGCAGACTTACCAAATACATCTATGTATACTCAATAAATAATTAAAATTAAAAATTATATAATTATGATATAAATCTACGTAGATAAATTTATGTTTGAAACCTCACTATTTGGGAGACTTTAATGACTACTATACAAAAAAGCCGATTGGGCTAACTGTTATAAAATTCTTTTGTTAGAAAATTCTCATTGGTAGCTTGGATATTGGCCATTAGACGCCATCATAACTAGCGAAATGTGAGTGTAAAACAATTTTACATCTATATACAGGCATAAGTCAATGTATCTATGTTAAACTTTTAAAGGAATAAATCTTATTTAATCAGGCAGAGTTAACAACTAGCTAGGTGTATCGCAGGCTGTGCGCCCGGCTAGCTAAAGTTACTGTGCTGTGACTGATCACGATGCGTTTGCTGTGGCGACTCTTACTTGACGGATATAACTGTGCACCTGTCAGATGAAAGTGACAGCTGTCAAAGTACCTCTATTACAATAGAGGTTAACTTAATATTCTAAATTCAAAAAGGTACATATTGGTTGATATATTAAAAATCGTCTATGTTAAAGCGACCGGTCCAATAAAAATAATTCAGTCATAAGATTTAGATTTTTATTATACTATTATATAGTCAGTTTTTATTGTTCTTGTATATTTCGACTGACGCTAACGTCAACCGATTTAGTTAGAAGCGTGAAATAAGCGACTAGTCTAGAAGTTTTGAGTATATGTACACATACATCTCAAGCGCTGACTTTCATTGGAGCAGTTTTCTACAACACCAGTTGTAAAGTCTTCCTCATCAAAAATACCCCAGTTATGATCTTTAAATTTATCTGTATGGACAGAAAAATCTAAATCATAAACAAAATACGTGACACCAATGTGACAGGAGGGTATAAAACATAACAGATGTTGCAAAAGCAGAAAATTGTTTCTTCGGCTGATTCTTGTGACTGAATGAATGTAGTTTTGTTCGTAGCTTTTCTAGTATCGTTTTCCATCACACAGTAATATTCGTCAAGTAACAGTTTGTCGTCACCGGTGTGTGTTTTTCAATTACGCTGTGTCGACACAGCACCTTATCTTGTTAAGTAAGCGTGTCATAGTTGGAATACACTCTGTGTCGTGCACTGTGTCACATATAATGTTATTTGAAAACTGTCTAGAAGTATTACATTCGATTTGACTTAAGGTAATAATGTTTTTATTATTTGATACGCTCTTGAACAATGAAAATTCGTCGTATCGGCCTATTCCTTTGAGATATAGACGTGCATCTGTGTTTGTATATGTATATTCAATTAGATGCACATATAATTTTTTATCAAAATGTAGTATTTTGATTTTTGTATAAAGATCTACATGCAAATATATGAGTAGTTTAGTTTCAAAATCCTCTAAAATACTTTTCACAAAATAATGGTAAATCTCAAAAAACCATTCAAGACATAATATAAATGGACTATTTTAGCGGTGTTTGCAACAAACTGCTGCTTTTGTGAGCTGATTTAATAGAATTTCAGTGGGTTTTGTTGAAAACTATCAGTGCAATGCGATAGAAGCAACGAAGGAGCTTCATATTCAATCGGAACATTATTTTTGTTCTAATATCGTTTTGGCGGGTTTTGAAACTATACTCCTCATATATGGATGCATATAATTATATCATAAGAGTATTCTAAGAACGACACATAGTCACGTAATCGACAACCTGCTGCTCTCTTTATAGTGTGTGCAATCATATGGTTATTCCAAAAATTATAGACTGTGACGTCATAACTGAAAATATCTCTAAAAAAATTTAAAGATTTCATTTAATCTGATACCTACAACATTGTTTTACAAAACTTGAAATGAATAGTATTGTTTTTAAATTTACCTAAAACTATTACTAGCACGATGCCACCCGTTTTGCGTTATTTTACTATTGTTTTAGTAGCGCTGTTGGTAATTAAAACACTATTCCTTTAACGAGCGATTTTTCTATCGTCAGATAATTAAATTTCATCCCACAGATCTATTTGACGATTGAAATATCAACTGTAAGTCGAATTTCCAGACTATGTAAATAAACTATAAGTATATCTTTAAGGTTTTCTCCTGTGAGATTGTTGTGTGTGCCACAGTGTGCGCAACTCTTAACCTGTCTACCAAGTGCCTCGCCGAGGCGTGTATATACATAGCTTTATGTAGATAAACGTGTGGCTCTCCGTCGACCGACAAACCGACTGTGTAGTACAATTTTACGTTGCTAATAGCAAGCGGAACGAGCGCACCATACTAGTCTTATGTACAGTGTTATTTACATTGTTTTGTAATCTTCTATTTTATCAATTCGCTACTAGGTACAGCTGGAAACTTAGCTAAGTATATTTTTGTTAAGCGTTTTACAAATATCCAACATGCGACAACCCTATCCTACTTTCCGGTACAATAGTGCTGTTCTCTTGTTGTGCAGTAGGGTTGTCGCGCGTCTCAACTTTATTGTTGTAGTTTTGTTTGGTCCGTTGTCGTGTGGTGGCGACTGTTGCTGGCAATATTGTGACGTAAGTTTATGACTAAATTGGCAACACTGCCTTTGTTTAAATAGTGATGTTGTACGTTTGCGAGCAGTCCTGTCGTACACCACACAGACAGTGCAATAGATAATGAAATAAACTGTATGATGTGTATAGTTAAAGCGTTTTTAGTTGGAAGGTGAATCTTTGACCCGATAGCAAATATAATGTAAATACTATCAGTTATATATCATTTGTATCGACTGTAGGTGTAATAGCAATACTTAGCTAAGATGTGTTCAAAAGTTAAAGGATTTTTATTGTATTATTACTTTGTAATGATAACCGCTTATTTATTAACTAGATTTTATTATTTATTAAGTTATTATAGGGAATGTATTAAATATAATACCGGTTTATTATAAATATTACCTCAATAATCGCCTGTCTCACGGTTGTCATGTATCACAATTTACTTTTAAAGGAGCGTGAAGGTACCGCGGTCGTCTGTAGGCCTCTGCTATTGTATAGAGTTATGTAACAGTATTAATAAAGTTAGGAGGAGAGGGGGCGCCACCGGTGGCATTTTTTATAAAATTAATTAATTTTAATCGTAGATAAAAATTAAATTTGGAAATTACTACTCGGTATAAGGTTGCGGGCGTATCGGTTATAACGACGTGTCATTGTGAACGAAACGTTGCGCTCTACATACACTCTGTGAGCAAGTCCGGCTGTCGAATATACCGTAATGCTAGCGGCAACATATCGGAGTGAGTTGTACGAGCTCGGTGCCTGATGACGTCACTGGGCGGACATACTGCTGACGTCACAGTGCTGACGTCAGCGTGCGGTCGTGCGTGGCGCTGCTGCGCGCGCAGACTTGTTAGGGTAGTGTGCCGGTAAGAGAGAGTGCGGGACATGGCGGATTGTGTTGTAAATATTATACACATTCGTGACATCGTCAGGGAACAATGGATACAGAATAAACAAAATATGTATTTAGCCAGAAATGATCACAAGACTTCTTATATATACCTAGGTACTCCAGCAAATTAAATGATTTAATAAAATACAGATAAGACAAGGACATTTGTCAAGTAGGTACTAATATCCAAGAAGTAACATCGCGGTTGAAATATGATTTACAATTTTTTTTTAATATTTATTACTCGTCACCCAACAATTAATTCAGAAAAATAAAATTGAATTAGTCTATCATACAAAATAATGATTAAGTATAATCAATTTTGAACAGCAGCAATCAATTTAATCAGAACTCATTACTACATGTTAATAATTAAATATAAAATTCTTCTGCAACTTTTTTAAATGTTTATGTACTGTTCTATAATGAAGTAAACAATGTTTTAGCTCCAGCATAAAGCAATTTTTGTTTTTGTTATTTTATTTGGATCTAAACTATCAAAAGGAATATCTAAAAGCCGTAAGAAACATGCGAAACTGTTGATTTAAATAAGATATATCCATCCTCTATATTTCTCGATATGTCTCTCACTAAGAAAGTCGTTTGTAAATATTTGCCAACTATTTACGATATCCATAAATATTGTTCAAACCATTAGCGAAAATTCCTTAGCCGCGACTTTCCGGCTCTCTCGCGTCGGCCGATCTGACGTCTCGTCACTAAAGCCTGACTCTATATCATACGTACACATCATCGTTTCATTATCAAATAAATTATATATATAGCAACCAAGTTTGTATACAATGCAAGTATAGAGCTGTGTTGCCATACCGCGTTATGTAATCAACATTCAACAAAACACGTCAACAAACGTAACATAAAAGAAAAACTTTTCTGTTACGTTTCGTGTACGTGTTTTTGTTGAATGTTCAGAATGATATACGCGTTAAAAACACGGCTTAAAAGTTATTAGTTAACTGTTAGTGTACTTATAGCTTTTCGACGTAGCTAAACGAATTTTTGTATAAAGTTTGGATGATAGTAGTGTAGCTGAAGTGTCATGGCCGCCGTGCGGTCTCGTGTTAATCTACACTTTTATATGTTCCCCACTAATAGCGTAGACAACGTCAATCGTCCGATTCCTTACGTGTACGGGTTTGTAACATACACGCAGATTTATAACTTTTGAACGCTATTTTGTAACATTAATGTTACATACTGTACACTGTGTTAAACATATGTATGTATTTAACAGTATTATACAATAATTATCGTTACAAAACTATGTAACGCTACATAAAAGTCAAACGTAACAGAAAAATAATAACGTTACAGAAAAATGTAGTGACATGTAAAGTTACAAACCTGCACTCGGTGTTATCGAACACGGGACTGTTCAATGAAGCCTGTCTGTCCTTGGTGTATAGCTAGTTGATCAGTATCGTGCGTTACCTCCACAAGTGCCAATATAACCCGATAGTTTGAGAACGGACGCGACCGAACAATAACTAGAATTATTTAACACATTCCAACACAGACGTCGTACGACAACCGTATCGAACAAAATAAAACTGACAAAAAGAAGATATTTTTCCAAGATTTTAAGTCCCAGTGGCTCGCGCTACCAAAGAATAAAGTTACCTTCACGTTAAGAAATTAAATGTAAAATATGTTTATTAGAAAAAAAATGGATATGTATATAATTTCGCCTGTGTGTGCATAGCTTGTTATAGTGAGGGGAGTATTTAAAGAGTCGAGCTGTTGCGCCCGCGCAGGGCGGCGTGACGCCGCCGGCGTTAACATTCCAGGCTTTCCGTGTATTAAATGATCGCTTTGGCCCACGATGATTAGGAAATCGCGGTATATCCTAACAGGTGTTTCCTGTCGGCCATTCGTTTCGATGTCATAACGAAATTGTTACTAGACAATGTTTATTTTGACCAATGTAATCTGTACTAATGTGTAATCTTTGTAAAAACGTTTATCAGATGCGATGGCGGACGTACGTTGTGCATAATGATAAGAGGTAAATACAATTTACACGATACAAGCACTTGTTTTATTTCTTTCGGTGCCTCTACTTATATACATACATGTTATTGCCACACATCTGTATATAGGCGTAAGTACCTATATACACTTCTACCCTGCCTCCTCTCCTCCTTCCACCCCTATTGAGACATCCTAACTTAATATTATAAAAGCGAAAATGAGTTTGTTTGTTTGTTACCTTTTCTAGCCTAAACCACTGAACCGATCATTCTGAAGTTTTGCATATACGTTGTCAGGTGTACAGAAACGGACATAGGCTACCTTTCATCCCGAAAAAAATTACTGTTCCCGAGGAAAACAACAATAACGTTCTTATGATAATAGATGGCGCCACATGTCTTTCGAATCATGATTGAATTACCTATATTATTACAAGCAGAGTGCAACCCGAATTGATTGTCAAATTCTAAATTAACGCGAGCGAAGCCGCGGACAAAAGCTAGTAATATATAATGGGTTTTAGCTTTTGCGCGCGGCTCCTCCCGCGTGGTACTTACATTAATATAAAAAGTAGCCTATGTCCTTGCTCAGGTTTTAAACTACCTCTGTATCAAATTTCATCAAAATCGGTGGAGTGGTTTAACCGTGAATAGGTAACAGACAGACAAATACAAGAGTTAGTTTCGAATTCATAATATTAGTAAGGATAATGTATTACACTTATATGTCGCCAGGTGTTTTAACATATCTAGGCTTATCCAGTACACCATCCAAGCCCACCTCAAGAAAATCTGGTGGGAACAATATTCTTGAGGTGGGTACAGCCCTCTTTTATATAAGCCTATAGAAATGTGGGTGTCGGCGCGCGCTGTTTATGCTACAGATTAACGATCTGTATTTAGATATCAATACAAAGACCACATTTATATGTCATAAACTGTAAAGGATTGAATTTACATACATTTGTGCATGATAGTCTAATCAAAATGATTGTCATTTTACTTTTAATGTTAATAAGGTCCCACAATTTAACCTTTTAGCACGCCACGAGTTAGCTCTGAGAAACGGTTTCTATTATTCAATAAATAAAAATCAATTGCCTCATGTATGACGGAGCATCACTTAAGAACGGCTCCTCGACCAATTATGCTGATTTTTTTTATTTTGTTGTCAGAACGAGGTTTGTATGTACGAAAATTTGCGGAAAATCCGCGGGATATGCCTACAATATTAATAACATTTTTATATGAAGTAAAAATGATATTGAATTTAATTAGGTGAAATGTATTTTTGTATAGATTGACCGGACAACGTCAGTCGGGTCAGCTAGTTATTCAATAAAAACGAATCTACTAAAATTAATATTTATCAGTATTTATTTCATTTTCAGTATTCATTCCCATTAGCGGTTGAGATGTAGGCGTACCCAACTTATTGATTAGAATTTATTTAAAATTAAACACAGTTTTACATTTGAGGCTTCTTTTTATTACCAATTTTAGTTAAATGTCTACAAATCTTCTTCTTTAATTCCTTCTGTCGTTTTAACTTCCTCCATTCTTCTGCTTCTTGTTGTTTCTTGTGCTTCTGTAGCCTGGCTGCTGTCGCCTCCTTCTGTACTTCCTTTTTCTTTTCATAATTTGTCTTTAACATTTTCATGACGTTTGTTACCTTCTGTTCTTCTGGGTTCTTAATTACTGCTATCCTGTTCCTGAATTTGTCTTTAGGGTTGACACCAGACAGTGTGGTAGATCTCTCTTTAGGCTTGAATCTGTAAGGCAATCCTTTCTGCAAATTTTTCGGTATGAGCAACGGCTTGAACACTTTAGGCGCTCTCTTCACTTCTGTATACATGGAATCAGTGTTGGCATCATTTACAATATTCTTTTCTCTCTTCAGCTGCCCTTTAGTCTTCATACCTTGCCATGCATTCTTAGCTCCAGCAGGCAGTAGCAAATTCACAACAGGTGCGTAGAACTTTGTCACATCAACTTTAAACCAAGTTCTACAGAAGATTATATCACTCATCAAAATCTTGTCTTCAAATGTAGCTCGGAAACCACCCTCAGGTTTATTCAAAGCTTTTTTAATCTGACCTCTGATGCCTGACACTGTTTTGATCCTAGCACCTTCAAATTTCGCAACTTCAAGAGTAGTTGTGAACATATCTTTAATAAAAGCTGTCTTTTTATATATCTTCAATGGGGTACCAACTAACTTTAATTTTTTAACTATCTGAGTTGACTTATTGATTTCGTTTACGCTGCCTGTCGCGGCTATTCTGAATCCTACTTGTTTGATATCGTTCGGGTTATTATTCACGCTTTGTAAGGCTAAGAAACCTGTATTCTGTGGAGTTATAGGTCCATAGAAATGCATATTACATGTTACATGTTCAGGAGTATATTTTAAGTAACGGCATTTCAAGTCGTCTTCGATCTTAGAGTAAATCGGTAAGGTTTGGAAACGACGCCAACCCAACGAAATAATGAGAGGATCATTTGTTTTCAATATTTTCTTATACCATCTGTGCTTTTTAACTTTGCACGATACGAAACCAATATTCTGTTCTGCCATATTTAAAGCTCCAATAAGAATAGGATAGCTGGCATCGAAATTGGTAACAAACTCTGAAGGCATGTGTTTAAATAACATTCTTACATACAGACCTGGTCTGAATCCTTCAACTTCTACTCTCAAACCATTGTCTAAGCTTTCAAACACTGATTTATTTAATTCTGATTGTTTTAATGCTTCTGCTTTTAGGCTCTCATAGTATGAATGATCCCCTTTGATTCTGTGATCATCTGGATTGTCGTACTCAGCATCGAACTTAGCCTTCAGTTTCATTTTCTTATCAAGAATCTCTGATTTTGTTAGTTCAGCTTTTCGTTTAGTACCAGTTACTGGTGTATCTTCCTCTGCTGCATGTTTCTCTCCAGTTTCCAAATCTTCAAAGTCGCCATATAGTTCTTCGTCTTCTCCATCACTGGCATCATCAAGTTTCAGAAGCTCATCAGCATCTTCATCAGCAGATCTCTTACCAGTAATAAAGCTATTAATCAAGTACTGTTTGTTTGATTCAGTTGTCCAGTCTCTTAAATTAGGTTTATTCAATGAATAGAAGAATGAGCATTCGTCTAAATCAAGTTTTTCCTTTTCAGTGTGCTTCTTCTTTTGTGTAGCTGTTACCTTCTTAAATAGACCACCGAGTTCTTCGTCTTCCTCATCAGAAACATCGTCTTTCTTATCTTTAGTTTTGTTGCCAATTTCGAATTCACCATATACTAACTTCATAATATTCTTTGATGTTTTCTGTCTTTCCAAATATGCTTCAGTCGCCTTTTCACCTAATTTTTCTTTCCATTTTATATCAAAATTTTCTGTAGGTGATTCTTCCTTTTCGTTGTCCAATTCAGAGTCCTCGCCTTCACTAGAATCATCACCTTTTTCAATTTTATTAGTTTCTTCATCATCACTAGCATCATCCTCATCTTTATCTTCTCCATCTTCACCAACATCTGTATTATTCTCCCATGGAAGTTTCTTACTTTCATCTTTCTCACTCTGGTCAATACCACTGTCGTTATCTGACTCATTACCATCAGAATCTGAATCATCTGATTCCATTCTCTTATTCTGTTGTAAGTACTCATCATCTTTAACCATGTCGGCGTAGATGACGGGACCACCACTGAACAACTGGAATCCTGTTTCTTGCATTTGTTCATCTACAGTTTCCTTTGTTTCTACAACATTCTTGAGTAAAGCTTTCTTTTCATTTGTTTCTTCATCTTCTTTTTTATGTGAATGGGATCCTTGCAATTCAATATATACAGCATCTTTATCATAGACTATGCCACCAACACCAGAGAATGGAGCATATATCTGCCTCTCTCGCTCCATGAGGTGACGTTTCTTCAGACTACTAGGAAGTGGACATGGATCTGGTAAGTAAGACAGTTCACTGATCCTCATATCTCCAACACCTGAAATATAAGATAAGAGTAAATGTAGAAAATATGTTACCAATAGCTTGTCATTATATACAGTCTCACATCTACATTATAACACAACACAATATAAACATTTACCACTACTCTGAAACTGAATTACTAATCTTGTTCATAATGTATCAAGTAGGGTTAAGATATAATCATAAACTTCACTCTTTATATTATCTGAGACATAATCAGATCTTCATTCATATATTTACAATAATATATTAAAATTAACAGTGTTTGATAGAATACAGTCTTGACAATAAAATATAAAAGACTGTCATTAGTTAACATTTAATAATGTACACCATCAAAAATGTCATACCAGAAATCATTAAGAGTCAAAATAAACAAACCTGCTATATGCACCATAGACTCCTTCATCAACGGCACACCCCGCACATATCCATAGAGGACTACATCTCGACTAACTTTTGAATCTTTTCTGATCGACTCCTGACTAGTAATATCTTCCAATCTATCTGCCAAAACATATGCATGGGTTGTTCTCCAACTTAGGTTCCTGAATTTCATAACTGATATAAATCTAGACAGATTTTTTATCTCATTTCTAAGATACTCTCCATGTATAATACCAGAAAGGTAAAATAACTTAGCACCAGAATACACCTCCGTCCAAAACCTGTGTTTCAATGTTTTTTTAGTCATTTTTAGTGTCTTGGCATTCTTTATCATGTCAAGATGGGTTAGCACACCCATAATTTTGGGCATGCCGTGTACCTGGCAGATATTTAGGAACTCAAATATCTCCATTTCAAAGCCAAAGCTAGCGTCACAGAGCAGTAATACTAGATCAGCGCATTTTGCGATATCAATCATAGAATTCACATCGTTGTTGCATTCTATTAATGTGATACGACGTTTTTTGGATGTCACGATGGTTATAGGCCCGTTGGTATTCGTTACGTTGGTTTTTATAAAGCTTTTTATCAAATTGTTGATAAGTGTAGTCTTTCCGACGCGCGGAGGTCCAACAACAGCCACAACGATCGGTGGCGGTTCAAGCGGAGTTTTGTCCACTTGTGGGATATGCTGCTTTTTGGCGATAACATCTTCTTTACGACGAAATTGTCTCTCAGCCCTCACGACAGACTGGATAGCAAAGGCTTTTGGATTTCTTTGACGAGCACTTAGGTTAGATTGATCAACTTTGTTTTTGTTTTTCTTTTTTTCTGCCTTGCGCCCGGCTTGTTTCGCACGATGCGTCTTCTTCTTATCAAAGGCAGTTTCATCTGCCATTTTTATATGTATTGTTTTATTAATTTCAGTCTAAATTCGCCACAACATCGGCGCAAAATAAACTCACGTGTTACAGGTCGATATAAGTGACATTAATTTGACATTTTTATTTTACTGTCTGACGTCTAAGGTTTTCATATTTGGATATAAGCCTTTTGTTATACCCGTAGACAAATAGATGAATACTGTTGTATTATAAAATCACAGACGTTATGTCCGTGTATTAAATCTTTGGTATAAAATTAAGTATCGTTATTGTATGGTCTAAAGCGTCGATTTATTTGTGAAAGTTAGTTAAGGATGAGTTGACACAAAACCACAGATTTAGTAATAGTCCACGTTTATTAATACGTTATATTTTAGTAGAACAGTTCTTGGTTTAGATGCTAATCCGCGGCGATCGATTAGTCAACTGCACGTTAATTAATATAAAAAAGCAATAACTTATAACTAGGTCGCCGAGTTGCAACGCTAGCTAAACAACTGTCCGTACGCTAGCCGTACATACTCCCGAGGGAAAAGTGGGATGAGCATCTATTACAAAAGTAGTAAAAATAATGTTAGTAAAGAAAGTAAAAAATAGAAATAAGTAATTAAATATGTAAATAAAGAACTCAATACGAAATTATATTAAAAATTGAATCTTCTGTCCTTCAGTTTCGCTTCGCTGTAGACCGGTTCCGAGGACGTCAGATTTCTCATCTCTCTCATCTCTATTTCTACTGCAGCATTGTCCTGTCCACCCGAATGAAGTTGCCTTACGGTATTAGATGAGTCTATCGTCTTAAAAAAGCGTTTTTTGATCACTCTATAGAGAGCGAACGTCGCTATTCCTCCCAACAGCAAAGAAGTCACCGAATATAGGTATATGTCGTGACTAGATATATATGACGTCACAGGTAAATTCTCGTGCTCCTTTTGATATACCAACTGCTTCTCTATTGTTAGGAAGTCATGAGCAGTAGTTGTGGTTATCTCCGTTATATTCAATAGCGTATTTTTCCAACCAAGTTCAAAAATGTTATTAATGGTGGAATTTATAGTTGGAACCATAATATCTGCTTCCATGTAATAATTACTTCCTAACTGATTGTGAGTAAATATTGTGGCATCCTTTTTCTGGAGTAAGCATTTCTGTTTCAATGTAATGACTCCAGTCCCGTCAATGACCGCGGGTGTAACTTGATCGCCACACGTGACGCGCATCAGCTGTCTGTCGCACAATGTAAACAGCCACAGGTTAGGTTTGTGTAGTTTGTACCAGGTTTCCTTGCAGATTACATCATCGATGACGCATGACGGTGACGTCTGTTGGCTGAACACTCTTGCCTCACAGGGTGCCTTTTCATCATGTAAGCTGTATACAGGCTGTTGCGATATACATGTGTATTTGTCTTCTCCATAGGAATTACAATGATGTAAATCCTGCTCTGTCATTGTAATGTAAACGTTTTTGATAAGGTTGATGGCCAGAAAGTTTGAATGATGCTTCATCATTTTCAACCGTCCTTCTCTTAGGAACGGAATAGGTATTACACGATATATTTTATAATCATCATCACTGAGTAATGGAACGTGTAACTCGAACAGCAGGTAATTATGTGTTAGTCGAGCTTTTACATAAATCAGTTCGTAAATATCTTTAAAATCCTGCTGAACATCTTGAACAGGTAAAGACAACCCCTGTGGAAGTTTTCAGGATATAATGTTAAGCTGCTCAATCAGTTGCGATGCTGGGAAAAGATGTGTGTCCAAATGTCCTCTATAGATGTTTACAAGAGCATTCACGAGCATGTCTTGTATTCGATTTAAGATGTTTAAAATCAAAGTAGCTGTCACTGCAGCGGAATTGATATCATTAATTGTATACAACATTTGAGCTCTGTTATCAATTCTAGTTATTTGGTTGCAAGTCTGATTCATGTAGGCATGTATAGTGTCAAATTGCCTATTCATAAACTTCGTGTTGCTTTTAATTATGTTATTCTCTGATTCAATTATGAGTGTTTGATTTTTTATTAATTCAAGTAAATAATTGTCGTTCGTTTGTAACTTTTGAATGTCCTTTTCATATTTCAATGCAAATTCTTGGTCTAGGACACCGAAGAGGGTTCTCGCTAAATTGCCGACACCATCAAAATAGCCTCGTTTCTTTCTAGAGTTTTGTGAGAAAAAGTATCATGAAGTCTAGCTGTGGTTCATGATACTTTGAGCTCATTCTGCGTAAATAGAAACACCCATGATTAAATTATGTTCGGGTACTTTGAAATAACTACACTGGAACATTGAGACAACTACCATCTTAGTCTCCCCGTGACCATGGCTGCTGAAAAGCAACCGAAACGTCGGGGAAAGTGTAAACACAAATATAAATAGTATAATAGTATAGTAATAGTTTTAATAGTTTCAAAAATTTAATTAGCTTAAAAATTAGTAAAGTTTAGTAGTAATAGTAGTGTAACAGTTTTCAAAAAAAAATCTTGTAATAAAGTCTCAAATAAACAACGCGATAAAATCCGTATATAGTAGTTTAATTTCAATGAATAACATTCGCGTAATCAGAAGAGAAAAAAAAATAACTCTATTTCTTCTCTAAAATATTCCTTTTGAATGTTTCTAATAATAAAGTCAGTGGCTTTTGTTATTTCTTTCGGTGATAAACACATGACTGTCTTATTTTCTTCGCAATCGGTTAAGTGAGTGGAGTTTATTAGCTTCTTTCTGTTTATTATTCGTATAACGCAAGCAAGTACTCGTGTTACACGTTTGAATGTTATATTTATTTAATAATGATGATATAATTTCGCACCTGTTGTTAATAGCTACGCAGCATTTTGTTTGTTTTATGTCATTGTTTGTAGTATAAGTCAAGTTATTGTGTTGTTTTGCTATGAAGTTATAAGTTTTCAACCATTGAGGGCCTTCCCACCAAAGTTTAAAAGTTAAAAGTTGTGTAGGTGATAGTCCGCGAGTTGCGCAGTCAGCAGGGTCGTCTCCTGACTTCACATAGTTCCATCTATTTGCGGGAATAGTATTGTTTATCTCTGTCACTTTGTTAGCAACGTATCTATCCCATCTGTTTACGTCGCCTTTTAGCCATGCCAGAACAACCTTCGAGTCACTCCAACAATGTATTTGCAACCGTTTAGTGGCGAGACTACTTTCCATCTTCTTGATAAGTTTGGCGAGTAACAAAGCTCCACAGAGTTCCATGCGCGGCAGAGATATCCTTTTGCTAAGTGGAGCAACTTTCGTCTTGGCGCTTATAATGGTTGTTATGTAACCATTGTTCTCTGTTTTCACTCTACTATAAACTACACAAGCAAACGCCTCTTCGCTCGCGTCACAGAAGCCATGTATCTCAATAGTATAACCTGTACATTGCAGCCATCGCGGTATACGTAGTTGGTTTATAGAAGGGAGATCGCTTCTTAGCGTTTCCCATTCATTACATACATCAACAGGGAGGCTTTCATCCCAGTTAATTTTACTGATCCATAGCTTTTGGAAAAGTAGTTTAGCCTTTATAGTTGTAGGCGATAGACAAACAAGAGGATCATACAGTTTACTAATGTCGGCCAATAACACTCGTTTTGTTAAGTTGTTTGTCTCGGGTAAGTTCCAGTGATAGACAAAGTTATCTCCTGTTTGATTCCAGCTCATGCCCAGTGTTTTATTAGTTTGTTTTAAGTTTGATGGTTTTTCAGTATCGAAGCTTATATTTGATTTTTGATGTTTTTGTTTATCTTGCAGGCCTTCCAGGATACTATTATCGTTGCTTGTCCATTTTCTTAAGTTGAAACCGCCTTTTTTCAGTAGCTCAATCATTTCTAAAACTAGCTTTTTCGCTGACTCTGCGCTGTCTTGCCCATATACCAAGTCATCCATATAAAAATGGTTTTCTAAAACATACGCAGCGACAGGGTAGTTATCCTTTTCATCCTTTGCAAGTTGAAGTAGAGTACGCATCGCAAGATAGGGTGCACTCTTCATGCCATAAGTTACTGTGCATAGTTGCCATTCTTGCAAGGGCTCAGTATGGGAGGACCTCCAGATGATAGTTTGTAAAGTTTGTTGTTCTTCCTGCAGCCAGATCTGACGATACATCTTTTCTATATCTGCAGTGAAAACATATTTATAAATTCGCCAGTTTATAAGCAAGGTCATTATGTCCTTTTGTAGGTTAGGACCAGCGTACATCATGTCATTGAGGCTTCTACTAGTTTTTGTTTTGTAAGATGCGTTAAAGACTACTCTCAGCTTGGTCGTTGTGGACTCTGCTCTTAACACACCGTGATGTGGCAAGTAAACTTGATCCTTATTCTTGAATTCAGTTACAGGTTTCATATGGCCCATAGAGATGTAATCGTTCATGAAACGTTTGTATTCGTCGTTAAGTTCGCTATTTTTCAGCATCTTTCGTTCAAGTTGTAAGAACTGGGCTTGGGCTTGTAGTCTCGTTGCGCCTAAGTTTTCGCTAACAGCTTGTATAATGGGTAAATTCACCACATATTTGCCATCTGCTAATCTTGTAGTTGTTGAGTTATATAATTCTTCACAGTACTGTACCTCGTTAGTTGAGTGTGCTGTATCGTGGATATCCTCACTTTCCCAGAAACGTGAAATATTCTCGATATCATTTAGTGTCACGAAACAGTTTAATGTTTTTACATTTCCGCATAAAATCCACCCTATTCTAGTTTGCTGAGCAACAGGCAAGTTGTTGCCACTTCTCATGATTCCATCTAATATAAGTTCTGAGTAAACATCGGCACCCAGAAGTAGATCTATAGGGCCCGAGACGTTAAAGTGTGGATCAGTTAGTTTTAAATTCTGTATATAATCCCACTCATCAATTGAAAAATTAGTTGTTGGTAAGTTTTTCATGAGTTTTTTCATGATCAATGTTTGTAAGTTGAAGTTATAATCAGAATGAATTGATCTACATTCCAAGTTAATTGACCCTCTGCTGTTACCAGTAAGTGAACCAATACCCGACACCACAGCGTTAAGTTTCTTCCGTGGTAATCTAAGACGCTGGGCTGCATCTTTCGATATGAGGCTCACCTGGGATCCTTGGTCTAGTAAACCTCTTAAGTTAATGTGTCTATTGTTTTGACCTTTATTAGTACAGTCGTCAACAAAACTTCTTTAATTTCATTGGTAATATTGTTAACCGCGTGGGCAGTTGCGGATGACGATGGGGTATTAGTAGTCGCTGTAGAACGATGGTTGTTGGTTTGCTCAGTTTCAGTGTCATGCATAAGTGTATGATGTGCCTTATGACATAACTTACATCTCTTTTGCGACATGCATCGTTGTGTTCCGTGACTGTACAAACAATTTTTGCACACTCGTAAGTTACGAACTGTGTCATGAGTGTCATGACATGCTTTTATATATTCATATTCAAGAATTTGTCGCATTGCATTAACACATGTTCAGTTTTGCAGATCGGACAATTTTTTGTTGTAGTAAAGAAGGTCTTCTGCGATAATTGTGGCTTGTTAAAGTACGATGACCTCGACGTATTATTCAATTTATAATTATTATTACGACTTGACGATATATTGTTAGAACTTTTGTACGGCGTTATGTTCTTATTTACGTACGAAGTTATTTGGTGGCTATTGCTTTGTATAACCTCTAATGACATAAATTTAGACTCAAGAAATTTCGTAAATTCTTTCAAATCTGGAAATCCTCTAGGCTCCTTCAGATCCTTAATGTATTCATTATACGAAACGCTATCTAGCTTCTGCGCCAAAAGGTGAACAATTATTGGATCCCAGTTAGATATATCCAGCCCTATGTTAATTAATCCGTTAAGGCATTCTAACATGACGTCATGTAGTTTTCTTATACTAATGGCACTAGCTTGTTGAATCGCAGCGTGATTCAGTAAGGTATTCATAATTAAGATGTAAAAAGAAGCCTTTTGTTATCATACCGATGCGTAATGATCTCCCAACAGGAAGCATAATTATCAGCACTGATACCCAGATGTTGTACAAGTTTGTCAGTTTCACCCTTGAGTTTAGTTTTCAGATGCTGCATCTTTTGAGCCTTTGAGAGAGACGGATTGTTATGAACACTCTCAATGTAAAAATCTTTGAACGTTAGCCACATGTTGTAGTTGCCGTAAAAGTCAGGAATCACAATCTTAGGTGTAGCCTTTTCATAATGCGCGTTATTGCAAATTTTATGCTGGAGCTTCTTACGCAACATGTCATAGACGTTTTCTATTGCCTTAAATTTTTGTTTGTAGGTAGTATTATCCTCTGGTAATATGTAGTCGAATTAGTTTTCTCTATATGTTCCCATTTATTCTTCAAAAGATTCAGGCTATCTTCTAATTCCCATTTTTCCATCGCCGAATCGAATTTTACCTTATCCACGGTACGTTCAAATGCTTTAAAGTTGCAATATTGCTGTCGTAACAGATCCTGTTGCTTTTCAGATGTTTCTTTAGATTCGCGAGGAGGCACGTGGAAGTTAATGTCCTCGAAAGTAAATCTAGATACTTCACTCTCTGTGACTTTCTTAGGTGTTGCAGGCAATGAATCCTTACTAGTTGTAGCGCAGGGCAATTCTGCTTTCCTTTTCAACATATCTTGCAATGTACAACTTCTTTGTGCTATCGAACACGTTCTCCGTTAAATATTCAATGTTTGTTATGCCAGAATCTTCTAAAAGTTGATGGTTATAAACAAACTTCTCCCATATATTATTTAAGCGAGTCAGTTCTTCCAAGTACGTCAAGGTCTTCCTGTCAGGACTGTCTTTCTTATAGTTAATGCATAGTTGTTTCAAGATTTTGAAAATAGTTTCTTGTTGGTCAATGAGCTCTTTGACGCCTTTTCCCAATGTTACGTTAAAGTTAAAGTTATCAGTAGTTATATTTACTGTGAATACCGTAGAGCTGTATTGCCGCAGGTACTAGTTCAGGAAGCTTCTGTAGCTGCCAATAAGTGTCTCAATGCACTTACCTCTAGTCACGCCTTTTACCTTCTCAAGATGATTAGGGCAATCCTATTGTGGAACGATCACCGTAATAAGCCTGTAGCGTAATATTTCTGAACGCTTCTGTCATGTTTGACAAGTGAGCGCGCCAAAAAGTTCACATTCACAGAAATGAGTTAGAAAACTCAGATCGGCCATCTAATACGACGCACAGTTTTTTACTTCAGTTAAACTTTACATGTAAAGCAAATAAATACTGTTTAAACAAACCGCCACAAGTGTTATCAATACTCCTGCTGCACGTTTATATCTACAAGCCTGAAGCGTCACTAGACACAAAGCACTGCACTTTTGTTCTCGAAGGACCAAAATGTATGTTCTAAAGCGTCGATTTATTTGTGAAAGTTAGTTAAGGATGAGTTGACACAAAACCACAGATTTAGTAATAGTCCACGTTTATTAATACGTTATATTTTAGTAGAACAGTTTTTGGTTTAGATGCTAATCCGCGGCGATCGATTAGTCAACTGCAAGTTAATTAATATAAAGAAAGCAATAACTTATAACTAGGTCGCCGAGTTGCAACCCTAGCTAAACAACTGTCTGTACGCTACCCGTACAGTTATCGACGCCACAATCAGCACAGCATAGAACCGTATCACGCTCGCGTAGAAGTAGCACGCAAGTTCCACGCTCTGTGTTTCTCACCATCCTTCATAACACAAAACACGACCATAGCTAAAGCAAATAATATAGTATCAATGCACGAGCAAGTGAAGAATAATACATACGTATTTCTCTTTCCATTTTGCCTGAAGAAGTTTCACTTTAATAAATGCGTATTATTAGCAGCGGTAGCGTAGTGAGAGACCGTTGGTCTGCCATACAGAGATCTCGAGATAGTCGAGACCGATCCTAAGGCACACACTTCTGACTTTTTGAAGTAATGTGCTTATTAATTCATTCATATCGGTTGCTTTAACGGTGAACGAAAACATCGTGAAGAAACCTGCATGTCTTGAGAGTTCTCTAAGTATAATGTTCTCGATGACAGGTGAAGTCTACCAACCCGCACTGGAAAGCGTGGTGGACTTTAGCCTAACTATTTATAATATATCTCATACTGAGAAGACGCCCGTGCCCAGCAATGCACAGCTTATAAACAGAGCTGATATTATATGCATATTTTGCATTTAAGTAATTGCAGCTAATCGGGCAAAAGCCACCCATAATGCTAGGACACAGTGCTCGGCAATCCGACGAAAATGATTTCAATAACATTATTTGCATTATGTTTATTTAAAAAGAAACAGATACCTGATACCTGTGACAGATACACACTTACACGCTACTTCTTTTATATCTGTGCTTATAAGTAGAAAGCTATTTTTGTTAGGTCTCTGAATTGCCTAAAATGTTTATCTAGTCTGCTTTTGTATTTGTCCTTTTGGCTAATTTCTTATTATCTATTATTTTTACATGCCAAAATTTCTTTTAAGTTCCTCAATCTTAAATTAAGCAAGTTGTGCGCAATAGTTTCATCTTAAATATGACCCGTACCATTCCAGTGCATTATCTTTTCAGACGTTTGAAAAGTCGATTCTACTTTTACTGTTAGTTCACAAGACTCTATTACGGCAATAAAATATTGTATACACTAGTAAAAAAGGAAAAGTTTATTTACCATTTGCTGCACTCATAATAATTATCTGATCTGATCTATTTTGGGACAAAAATTATTATAAAACTGGTACATTTACGTCAGTTGATCGATAATAAAATTATTATTTATTCGTTTACGGTATGCGTGGGTCTGTGGAAATAATAAAGAAAATAATCTGTGCCATCCATCCAGATGTTTAATTTTCATTCATTGTAACACAGTTTATAACTGTCAATAAAGCTACAGCTACAAAGATCAATTTTATATTTTTGTGCAAAAAAGTCCATTATTTGGATGATGAAAGCAAAAAACGCAGCTGTTAATGATAGCTCGCGAGTAGCAGATACAAAAGTGAATTAAACTGGACTGTTAATATGACTTCCTCGGAGCTAGAAAGCCGTAACATCGCCATATCGATGTAAGAATTATACGCATTTTTACTAATTATAGAACGATTGTGTTATTGTATTCGTCACTGTGTCTTGTTTATGTTGTGCAGTAGTTAGTGGCGATAAGTCATTAGTTTAGTATACCTATTAATCAACGTTGATGATGATAGGTCGTTGATCTTTTTCTCTGCCCTGCCTGCAATGCAGATGCTGATATATCATCATCACAACCTTAGGAAGAATAGAACAATACTTGTGCCTAATTTGGTGCCGAAATTACATTGCTATGGTCATTGTTTTCCTAAATTAGGTAAAGACCGTATTTCTTTGGACCTCTTACTTCCTGACAATGACTGAAAGTTTTATAGTTTAATTGATATTGTTATTGTTTTTTTAACTCTATCTAAAATACGGTTTTATTTAATGTGATTCTGCTAACCGTATAAAATAAAACATGTGAGAAACATGCATAATTATAACTATTGTTGTTCTGTTATATAAAAAAATATAATATTATGGGTATCTTTTAATTATTTATACAAAGAAATAAACCACTTTAAAATTCGAGTATTTTCTAATGTTGAAGTATGAATTTTAATATATGTAGATATGTAGTTTTAATTCGTAAATGACGCAAAAGAATTGAGGCACTATCACATGTTGGTCTAGTTAGCTATCACATGACGCTCAATCAATTGGTCTTTGATTGTTTACTTATAACTGAACAATGTTATATGTTAATATATGTAGACTTTGCATACAATTGACAATTATTTTATCACTAATATAAATTTATCATTCTATTAATTGAGTGTTGATGTCGAAACATTTAATAAATTTTCTTATTACAACTAATAACTGTCCTATACATAGAGTCTAGTTTTGCTAATGAGTTCTGTTCTTTCAGTGACATAAGTTTGTTTACCCATAGGTTAATGGTAGGCCTGGACAGGTCTCAATATCTAAGTTAGAAAATGTTTTATTTGATTTTCCAAAAGGAAATTCTTAGTACAAATAGATACTTAACCTGTTTTCTGATATGTAGTTTGTCTGTTTTTATTATGATAAAATGAAATAGTTTAAAGTGTTTTGAAATTTTTATTTTTATGTAACCACTAGCTGTCCTCACGTTGTCCTGTACACAAGAGAAAAAAAAAGAAAAAAGCATCTAAACCATTCTCGAGTCCACTTGAACACACACAAAAAGTTTCATCAAAATCGCTCCAGCCATTTAGGAGGAGTTCAGTGACACACACATACAGTAAAATTATATATAAAGAGTATTCTTTCTCAATTTAGTCATACATTAAAATATATCTAAATGGCCTTGTTCGCCGATTGTAAAGTTCAGAATTTTATTGCTAGGTCAAGTAACATCTAATTGAGTTTGCCTGCTAGGATATTTTTTGTACCAATATCGGACCAGACTGTACCTGATAGGTGGTAATAGAATCACTACATTTTATTTAGATCTTTAAGCAGAATGTGAGTCTTTTGCACCTTTGCCTGTAGGTATGTACAAATATATAGGTATACTAGCTGTTACCTGCGACTTCGTCCGTGTAGATTTTACCTAAAAAGTGTTTGTCTCCGCAGAACACTATTTTCTAAAATCAAAGTAGCCTATGTTACTCCTTATAACATCAGCTATCTGCCAGTGAAACTCCCGTCAAAATCGGTTCAGCCGTTTAGGAGATTACCCGGAACAAACAGACAGACAGGCCGACAGACACAGACAAAAATTTAAAAAATAGATGTTTTCGTATTGGTACCTAATATACTTTCATATGCATTAGATAAAAAGCTGTTATTTTGACGTTACAAACAGACACTTCAATTTTATTTATTAGTATAGATATAGCCTCTGCCTACAGGTATGTACAAATATATAATGAAAATAAAAAAGCCTTGCAGTTACACTAGTATCAAGCCCAGTGACCAAGCCGTTGGCAATTGTGATACTACCAATGAATACTTTATTTTGATACAAGCATTGTATACCTAATATTGTTTCTTTCAACAAAATAGAATTATAAGTATCAAATCATAGGCTTATTATTGTGTTCATTTAAATAGTTTAGATAATATAATTATGTATTGTGCACTGGTTTATAATCTATATCCTATCATATTCCATAGTACAATAAATACTTCCTATTATCTTCAATCTGTAGCATTTTATATGTCTATTGTTATCATCATAAACATTACCAGTACTATAATTCAAAATTGGTAATAGTTTGTATAGACAGTATAAATAAATTATTAATTTATACTAATATTATAAAGCTGAAGAGTTTGTTTGTTTTTCTGAATGTGCTAATGTCAGGAACTACTGGTTCAATTTGAAAAATTCCATTAGTGTTGGATAGCCTATTTATCGAGAAAGGCTATAGGCTATATAACATCACGCTACGATCCACGAAGGTGGCGCAGTAACGAGAAACGCGGGTGAACCCGCGGGAACATCTAGTTCTATTTAAATTGAATTCATAACCATTTCACCTACATGTCTTCACAGGGTTTACCCAGTGAAGACATCGCATTCTTAATAAAACAGCGACTCAACACGAAATTTAGAAGTTTGGCAATTTCAACTCTAATTGTGTGACCATTCTATTCTAATATTATAATTGTGTTAAGTAATTGCAATAGAGTTCAAATTTGTTTAACCCAAAATTCTCAGATAAGTCTCTGTATTATTAAGAGTGCGAATATACCTAGGTGAAATAGTTTCGAATGGGCAGGGTGAGGAGTGCTACATGCATAACACAGCAAACTATGGTTGTAGATCCTACATCATTAGGCGGGCGCCTATTGGCGTCGACCTGGTACTGTTAGCCGCCTCCGTGGCGCAGCGTTAGTGAATGCGACTGCTGTGCATGAGGTATCAGGTTCAAAGCCCGAGGCAACGAAAAAGTTACTGGGTTTTTCTGTTAAGAAATCTCAACAGCAGCGCGGAATAGGAAGTTGGCGGTATTAGACACCTTCGTGCTTCGGAAAGCACGTAAAACCGTTGGTTCTACGCCTGATCGCCCTCCGGTCGTGTCGGATTACCGTCCCATCGGATTGTGAGAGTTAGGGTACGGAAAGTGCACTTGTGTTTGCGGACATTCTTGTGCACTATAATATCTCCTGCACAGATGGCCAGTCTCCGTTAAGATTGGCCGCCGTAACCGAAATCCGGTCTGAGGAACATTATTATTACTGTTCTGGACTCCGTGCCGCTTCTTCTTCTCCCTAGCCTTTATTATTCCCAAGTCACTTGGGGTCGGTTTTCTAGTCTAATCGGATTTGATTGGATATCAGTTTTTACACGGAGCGACTGCCATCTGACCTTCGCAACCCGAAGACTAACGATACCCTAAGGCTAGACCAGTGTCAGGATATTAGAGGGCACTGACTTTCCCAATAACGACTGCCATAGATGTTTATGGCAGCCGGGACCGACGGCTTAACGTGCTCTCCGAGGCACGTAGCAGGCGGTAATTGTCAATCAAAAATCAAGTCTGTACTCTGTGCTGCTATTGAGAATTTATTTTCAGGAAAACCTAATAACATTATGCCTAGGCCAAGAGTCGAACCTGACACCCCGTGCACAGCAAATGCATTCATCATTGCACCACCAAGACAGACTGCTCTATCTGTGTAGTCAAATCAAAATCTACCGTTGCCATTAATTTATTTTGTCCCAAGTCCTGACATAATATCTCTTTTGACATAATTTCATCAGTTAATTTATTCCAGGAGAAAATCAGTGGAAAACTTGGTTATATCATCGCAGGATGCCATCGGTCAAAGTATCAGCCAAGCACTCACCTTCTCAGGAGTGATCACACAGCACACTAACAATATTCTACAGGAAAACAGGTATGTTACTCATTTTTATTTAAATAAAATAGCAACTCCCGCTCTAGGAATTATTCCTGTGTCCAGAGGGAACATTCAAGCAATGGACAAAAAAAGCAGTTATAAAAAAATTGGGATAGTCTTTGGCGACTGGCGATAGAAGTAAAAACTTTAATCATTGATCATAAACACTTCTTTATAAACCAAATAATAAACAAAAAATAATTCAAAAATGGAAAGCGTTCGGTGACGATGACGCGAGTTCCATGATTTTTTCACTTAAAAAAATATTTCTGTATCATATTATTTTTTCCGAACACACAACACTTGGATCAGTGGCAGTGATGAAGTGACCGCGTAAACCACGAAGCCTGCCTAGCAGTCAAAATTTATTTATTAATATCTCAGAATATTGTTATATCAACCATATTACTATATACTTTATACTATAAAAATGTATAGTAGGTATATTATATAAAAGAAACTGTACGGGCTTTTGGCAATGGGTAAAGCGCGTAAATATATTCGAATAGACTTGTGCGGAACGAAACGACTTTATTTGCCTGTGTTTTTGACACATTCGAATAAAGTTTTTTTTTTCTTTTTTTATACATCTAAGGTGGCAAACAAGCATAGGGAGCCCAAGTCTGCTATTTTTATAAATTCGTCATCCCGACACCACGTAATTGCAATCCCATTGTCATTTTGTTAAAAGTTCGTAATCTGCTAAATTCATAATGGTCGAACATTGGTCGGTCAATGGTCTCATAATAGGCTTGTAGTAAAATGATAATAATATGTCGTATTGCCATTATTATAAAACCCGTTAGTAGAAGTGATTTTCGAAAAACTACTACTAAATTTGAACATTTATTCATGCCACATTTCGTTTATATATATTTTTACATATTATTTATTAGTATTAAAAGCAATCTGATCAAAGGAACTGTCAAAATTTCAGCAGATACCGCATACGTCAGTCATTTGTCATTTTGTACGAGATTGCCATTCCCAGTGCCGGATTAACCGCGTAGCAAGAGTAGCAATTGCTACGGGTCCCGCGCGAAAGGGGGTCCTGCATATTTAAGCCCACTCATCTCTGCCTGAGCGTAATTTTTTGAGTAAAACTTATTACTTAAGATGTGGTATATTGAATTTACTAAACGTGAAATGTTACAACTTTTCCTACTAAGACAATCCACGTCAGACAATCGGTAACCGACTATTTCCTTAGCGTATATAAAACACCGAATTTCATACGGTAAACGCACAAGTTCTACAAAAAGTCGCTCGTACCTATAAATGTGTAGAATTTCAGTAGGCCCAATAATCAGCTCTACAAAAGTCTGACGTATGCAAGCACTCTTACCTGAAAGAATTTGCTACGGGCCCCGCGCTTGCTTAATCCGGCATTGACCATTCCATGCCTTTTTTATTCAATGGAGTTTTAGTGGATGACCATCGGAAAGTCATAATGACGCCATTATATTAGTAGATTACCAAACTCGTCAAAATCAACAATTATGAAAACAATGATAGACCATTCTGACACTGTTGTAATAGCAGACTTGAGGCCCTGATAGTAAGTGGTCACCGTGGCCTATGTACGCCTGCAATACCAGAGGCATCTCTTACGCGTTGACCGACCCTTTAGGAAAAAAGGAAGTGAGAAGGAGAAGGAGCGGGAAGGAGGAAAGAGGGAATTGGGCCTCCGGTATGCATTGCTATTTGTATTACCATGTGCAAAATTAAGAGCTCCCGTTGTTTCTGAAAGTAGACGAGCTAACCCGACAATATCAACGTGAGACTATTATATCTATACCAATATAATAAAGAGGAAAGATTTGACTTGTTTGTTTGTTTGTAAGGATTTACTCAAAAACTAATCAACTGATTTTAAACATTCTTTCACCCTTAGAAAGATAGATTATCGCCGAGTAACATATGCTATAATTTATTTTAAAAAGAGTGACTTTTACGCGAGCGAAGCCGCGGGCAGAAGCTAGTCGTAAAATAAATTTATAATGAATACCATTCACGGCAGTTATTATTCTAATTAAGATATATCAAGTTTTTTTGTAAGCTATTGAGGTATCCACCCACTTATTCGTATCGGCAACGTAGTATTACAATAAATCGTTTTCGCGGCTCAACCCGCGTGAACGCATACCGATACAAAAAGTATTCTTATAAGTAAATCGAGAATGTAGTCTTACGCACATCCCTGTTTCTAGTTTCATGTAAATTCTTTCAATGTATGGTGCGTGATTGAGGAACACACATTCAAGCATGTAGGATACCGGTACATCTATTCTTTAATAATATATAATAAATGCTACAAAAATGAATGAACTTTACCACCACTTATTAAAGTATCTCATTGCATGTGCGACAACAAGATAACAATAAACATGTTGTAATGTGCTGTCTTATTTTGGCGTGTGCAAAGAAAATGCTTCAAGATATTGTGGTAAGGCGCCAGGTACATATGTTTACTATTTTCTTCTGTCTTGTGTCTCAAGTAATTGGCCAACTTTAATAAACTTAGCACACTCAAAATAACTCCCGCATTAGGAGTAATTCCTGTGTCTCTCGACTTTACAAACATCTAAATAACGGTCACAGAACACCTGAATGGAGCTCTACGCGCTTTTATGAACAGTCGAAATGTATCCGAAAAGGAACGTTTGGCTGTTCATAGAGGACTATTAGTGCCCACATTTATGTATGGAAGTGAAAGTTGGATATGGCAAAAGAAGCATGAGAGCAGAATAAATGCTGTAGAAATGAGAGCGCTGAGAAGCATATGTGGTGTGACTCTGTAAGATAGAATAAGGAATAGTGTGTTTAGAGAGAGATGCGGCATGAACGTGGATATAGTGACAAGAATAGAAAAGGGTATGTTAAGCTGGTTTGGACATGTAGAAAGAATGGACGAGGAAAGACTGACTAAGAAAGTTTATAAGGTTAGTGTGAATGGAACAGTCGCAAGAGGAAAACCTAGGCGAACGTTTCTCGATCAGATCGGGGGCGTTCTGGACAAAGGCCAGATTAAGAGCTCCTTGAACCGCCGGGCGTGTATGAGAAATGTGATGAAAGTGAATGAAGCTAGAGAAGTGTGTCAGGATCGTAGCAAATGGAAATCTGTAGTCTCTGCCTACCCCTCTGGGAAACAGGCATGAATCTATGTATGTATGTACAAAGAACAGCCAGACTCGGAACAACCAGTAGTGGATCATACAAATTTGGTCCCGCGTGTGATTCCGAGCCAGAACACTCGGCGCGTGTGACAGCGCCGAGGCCACCACTTAAACCACCCTACTGTCCGTTTTTGGCATATTTTATTAACTGGCCAACAGTACCAATGTTTTGTGGTAAGACTGGTTACACTATAGTAGGTAGAAACCTTTAATATATTCCTACATACAGGTTGTTTTTGTTTTTATGACACTACATAACATAATTAACTTTAGACTAATGAAATCGTGATTGCTGATTTGTTCTGTAGCGTTAGCGTGACCGCGTTCACGTTCCTTCATTGATTCATAAGAAAGTCTCTGGATATAGCCTCCAGGCTGAAACAATCTATACTAATGTTATAAAGCTGAAGAGTTTGTTTGTTTGTTTGAACGCGCTAATCTCAGGAACTACTGGTTCGATTTGAAAAATTATTTTAATGTTGGATAGCCTATTTATCGAGGAAGGCTATAGGCTATATAATATCACGCTACAACCCACGGGGGCGACGCAGTCACGATAAACGCGGGTGAAACAGCGGGAATATCTAGTGTCTGATAAAATAATATAGACTCTCGTAATAGTTTGCCGTGTCTGCTTTCATCGAAACTTACCTGCTTATGCCCAAAGGGTTATAGCATGTGTGTAAAGCACACACATACGTTGTTTATCTTTAAAATGAAATCTCCAACATTAAGTTTTAAGCCCTTAGCGCGGATGCTTTTACGAACACAAATAACGCCTAGACTAAGAAGAATTATTTATGAATCACACAAATAATTGTGGCATGTATGAATGAATGAAGTCTTTAACAGACAATAACATTTTCAGCAAAGGCTCGCTCAGCTTGTTCTGCGGGTAAACGCGGCGCTGATTTTCAGTTGAGACCTACTAGCTACTTATGCGTGTGGGATTTTTTAATTCCTGTAACGCATTCGAGCACACACATTTTTGTTCTGTGTGGGGATCGAACCCACAACACTCAGCGCGGCGCCAGTGGCATTCGTGCAGTCAAAATTTGACACTCGGTGGCCGGCAGTAGCAAGGCCACCGCTTGGAATATTCCGCTTTCGGCACCTATGGTTTCGACACCTAAGCTATTCCACTTTCAGCACCAATAGGTATTTTTGCTTGGTGCCGAATGTGGAATAAAAAAATATATAAAATTTTATTCCTCATTCAGCACCTACGATATTCATTAGTGATGGGATGTACTTTTGCACAAAGTTCTTAAATAAAACTTGTCGATAAAAATCATCTGTACTTTTATTACTTCAATTTTAACATATCACATACCTAATATGTATTATTAAATAATATTAAAAAAAAATACACATATTTTTATAAATAATTTATGTTCACTAGGTACAGTGTTCTCGTTCCTTAACTTCTATTTTATTTAGAGTTATTATAATAATATGAATGTAGTCTTTGAATTACTTTTTGTTAATTGTTTTGCAGAGATAGATGCATCGAGAATAACAAAGGAGAGGAGAGTTAATTTGATTAGTAGTAATAACTGTCAATCAGTATATCATTAAATATTATAAACAGACTGATTATTATAAAAACAATTGCAAGTTTTATCTATAAGTTTGTTATAAATATCATCACTAAACACTACCGCAGGTGCTGAATGAGGAATAAAATTTAATATATTTTTTTATTCCACATTCGGCACCAAGCAAAAATACCTATTGGTGTTGAAAGTGGAATAGCTTAGGTGCCGAAACCATAGGTACCGAAACCATAGGTGCCGAAACCATAGGTGCCGAAAAAATTTATGCCGAAAGCGGAATACTCCGACCGCTTGTCTGCTACTGCATCGTGCTATCCCTCCATAGTTACCTGTTATGATTATGATTTACGCTTTTATGTCTCACGTGTCTTTTATGTTGAACGCTAGCCCACTGATATCTGCAGAACTGGCACTGAGAATTACCTTAGAGAAAACCTAATAACCTTCCGTTTGACCGGGGTATCAAACCCGCGACCATCGTCATCTTTTTTTTTTATGCTACTAAGGTGGCAAACAAGCATACGGTCCACCTGATGGTAAGTGGTCATCATAGCCTATGGACGCCTGCAACACCAGAGGCATCACTTGCGCGTTGCCGACTCTTTATTAGGAAAGGAAGTGGGAAGGAGAAGGAGCGGGAAAGGGGAAAGTGGGTGATTGGGCCTCCGGCACTCTCACTCACCGAACGAAACACAACAGTAGGAATACTGCTATTTTACGTCGATATTCTGTGAGAGGGTAGTTCTTCCCCGGTCGAGCCGGCCCATTTATGCTGAAATCACCGATCTTAAACTTGCGTGTGAGTCAACTAGGCAGTCTAAACACAAAGACTTTAAACAAAACTAACAAAATGTATAAGTAACTAACTTGTATCTACTCTTTCTGCCTACTTCTCAAGGTTAAAATACCGTGATGATACGCTACGATAATCCACAATTATCAACATTTCCCTTGTTCCAATAGAACAATGCGTTAAATAAAATATTTTTGTTTTATTTCACAGGAAGTAATAACTAATGGCCCCGTGCGTACGGAAACGATAAAACTGCAATAATTATCAAACCGTAGTTTTTATTTCTGCACGTTTCGATAAAATGTACTGAAAACGATGGAAATACTAACATTGATTCATGCCTATGTATCCCTGAAGTGTTAGACAGAGGTGTTTTTCACCTACATTTCGCCAGCCAGGTTTAGGTTCATGTAGTAGTCACAAATCTATTGCCGTTTACCGTTCGTATTGAGCAGCGATAGCTCAGTGGGGAGACCAACAGACTGCAACGCAGAGGGTCTCGGGTTCGAACCCACGTCGCGCACCTCTGACTTTCGGAAGTTATTTGACTTTTCGAAATTATGTGCATATTGATTGACAATTATCGCCTGCTCAGTGCCTCGGAAAACACGTTAAGCCGTTGGTCCCGGCTGCCATGAACATTTATGGCAGTCGTTACTGGGAGAGTGTCGACACAAAAGATCCCACTGGGTCGAAGTGTCGCCGGTCTGCACTGACTGGCCCCCACATTAAGATAAGATAAGCTACCGTTCGTATTGCCAGAATGCATACGTCTTGTTGCTAAGAGTTCCACCTAATAACTCTGCCAGGCCTAGAAGCTTTATGATGCAGTACCTAAAAACGCACCAGTTTAGCTATAGTTCGATGTATTTTTCAACACAGTCGTTCTCGTCGATAATAATAAGATTTGATGCCATTTCCATTGGCCTGTTCTCTAATATTTTCTTGATATTGTTCTGTTCGAGCATTATTTATTTATGTGAAATAAAGCCAGTTACAGCATAATAATCCTAACTTCCTAACTAATATTATAAAAGCGAAAATGAGTTTGTTTGTTTCTTTTCACGCCTAAACCACTGAACCGAACATCCTGAAATTTTGCATATACCTTGACAGGTATACAGAAATGGACAAAGGCTACCTTTCATCCCGAAAAAAAATACTGTTCCCGAGGAAAACAATAATAACGTTCTTATGATAATAGATGGCGCCACATGTCTTTTGAATCATGATTGAATTATATTATTACAAGCAGAGTACAACCCGAATTGATTGTCAAATTCTAAATTAACGCGAGCGAAGCCGCGGGCAAAAGCTAGTGTGATTATAAGGGTATTAAGTTATAGACAATAAAACTTTGATAACGATCAAATTTAAAATTTAATTAAATTATGAGCGTATTTCGACCACTCGGCGACCGCTACTAACATTTTAAGATCTCAATATATGACACATTTGGCGTCGTTGCCGCTCGGTACCACATGGCGATAACGCTTTTAACTGAATGAGATTGCAAGGGGACCGATTTTAGATCCAATCTATTAACTGAACGACTTTCCCTTCAGTTCCCGTTGACCTGAATAGCATGTGATACGTCCTGTGTACCTTTCTCAGGGGAACTGTTGATTTGTTGTCCGTAAATAAATATGTGTTTTCGTTGATCAGATCGTATTACATGGAGGTGTGAAAAGATACGCTCCGATAGTTTGAGTATTTTATAGAGAAAGGGCATGTAGATATCATTTTAAAGTGCACCTAGTATAAGATTTTCAAATATTTTAAGAAGATAAGAATGTAAAGAGAATATTGACTGGTTGAACTCGGTTTATATATTTATACTAGATGTTCCCGCTGTTTCATCCGCGTTTATCGTTACTGCGCCGTCCCCGTGGGCCGTAGCGTGATGTTATATAGCCTATAGCCTTCCTCGATAAATAGGCTATCCAACACTAAAAGAATTTTTGAAATCGAACCAGTAGTTCCTGAGATTAGCGCGTTCAAACAAACAAACTCTTCAGCTTTATAATATTAGTATAGATTTTAAAAGACAACTCCCGTATTCGGAATAGGTAATTCCTGTGTCGCGCGAGACTCAAACATTCAAACAACGGACATAAAGAACACCTAGACTCGGGACAACCATTTGTGGATCACAGAAATCTCTGCCCGTGCGGGAATCGAACCCACAGCACTCGGCGCGGCGGCAGTGGTAAGGCGATTACTTAAACCACTACGCCGTGCTGTCATGCTGGTGTACGGTCCCGGGTTCGCTAAAGTATTATGGTGTTTTTCTGTTAAGAAGTTCTTAGTTGTAGACTAGAGTCTAAGGGTCAATTCAGATCAGGCGGAAAATGCTCGAGCATTTTTCAAGTGCTAATAAATATCAACCTTATTCCATTTAGATAACGCTTAAAATAGTATGCAACTGTTTATTGGACAAGATTTTAATGTTACATGCTATTTTTAGGTATATCTAATTGGTATACCTTTATTTATTAATTGATATATTTGGTTGATATTGAATTACCACTTAAAAAATGCTCGAGCATTTTTCCGCCTGATCTGAATTGACCCTAAAACTGTGGTGATAAACGACTAAAGGATCGCCTATTACGTGGGTCTTAAAAACGTAGTTGCTGAAATATGAGTGTTACAGACCGCTGGCGCCTTTGGTGATATAGGCATCAGTCTATGTAAGTTTATTACATTTAAATTACTGAATATTATTTTTCGACCTTTAAGCAAGAAGCAGCGATAGCTCAGTGGGGAGACCAACAGACTGCAAAGCAGAGGGTCTCGGGTTCGAACCCACGTCGTGCACCTCTTACTTTCGGAAGTTATATGACTTTTCGAAATTATGTGCGTATTGATTGACAATTATCGCCTGTTCCGCGTCTCGAAGAGCACGTTAAGCCGGCGTCGGTCCCGGCTGCCATAAAAACATCTATGGCAGTCGTTATTGGGCAGTCAGTGCCCTCTAATATCTTGACACTGGTCTAGCCTTAGGGTATCGTTAGCCTTCGAGTAGCGGAGGTCAGATGGCAGTCGCTCCGTGTAAAAACTGATATCCAATCAAATCCGGTTAGACTAGAAAGCCGACCCCAAGTGATTTGGGAATAATAAAGGCTAGGGAGAAGAAGAATATAAAAAGGGATTAAATATAATGACCACCAAAAATAGTAATTGCGCAGCAAAATATGCGTACTAAAATATATCATAACGAGCACCTATATGCCTCAAATCACTGTATTCCGTCTCGGAAGAGTTAGGTTATGCTATGTTCCTTCTTAAGCCCACCCAAAAATAGGAGCTCCGCGAAGCAGGGCTACGTCGACTTGTTTTGATCTCTTTAAATATATTTTGCTGTGCAATTTGGTGATCATTTACTATTTTTGACTATTATATTTTACTATATCTGGTGATAAGTTAAACATAAGCCATATAAAAATATCTAAGTCTTAAAGCCCTCAGCGCTCGTCAGTAATTTAAATTGGTCTAACGAATTGAGTCAACAATTTCATGCTGCGACGTAATTTCCTCATTACTGTATTCATTTACACAAGCTAGGACGCCTGACATTATATATTATTATTCTGGCCGTGAGTCCAGTTCTCTTTTACCGCTTAGTGGTACCACCTATCTCATACATTGCGGTACAGCGGCAGCTTCTCTTGGACTCTTCAGCTACCGGATTGAGGTCTCTTTTGTTGTTGCTACCAAACAAAAGAAAGTTACTAATGGAAGATTGTTACTCATAACTGGATGATAGAAATTTGCTTCAGAATAGTATCTGTACTACCACGTTTCACCCGGAAAGCAAAAATTCCGGAATACTAAATCTACCTTTCCTATCCTTTACCTTTTATCCCATCTACATATATTCCTTTGCATTAGAAGCAGTAAGGCGCCAGTGATATCCTTGGTATTGTCAGCAGTCGTACACTGCGTTCACAGCTTTAAGACTCAGCTTTTAGGGCCTTCGGCTTCTTTGCTACTTTGATACTATATCAAGAGAAAGTGGTCAAGTTAGACTGGATGTGGAAGTAGGCACACCCTACCCCACCAGTAAGCCCAGCAATGTACTGTGATTAAATTATTCCAAGTACATCATCCTCACTTATTTGATATTTAATCGTGCTGGCGTGTAAGAGCGTACTCCACGTAATTATTTACCGCGCAAACGTAACGACATTTGCACAATGATTTGATGAAATATCACCGCCATTATCGCAAGGCTACCTATTATGCTGACTCACTTTCACCAGAGACAATAGATTTAGTGCTCTATGGGAAGGTCATGAGACAAATGGACCACGTTGTTTGGCTTGTTTTCAAACATGAGTTCATCGATCGAACCCGCAGCGTTTGGCGCTTTGATATTAGTAATGTGACGACTGAAACTACTGCACTGTCCCAGCAGTTGTAATTTGGAACTTCTTACCAGCGCTTTTTTTTCTTCCGCTTTCAATCCAAGGCTTTTTTAATGGCTGGGAACAATATATCTTAAATTCATTTCATTCCATTAATTTATTACGTAAGACGATTTAGTGGGGAGGGGGGATCGACCATGTCTTATTTTTCTTACAAGGGGGTGGGAGGGAGTCGTGATAGTTCTTACGTAAGATCACAAATATACGCAAAGTTAAGATTTGAAAAAGCGCGTGCAACCGCGCGAGTGCCGAGGTACGCTCGGATGCGTATAGGTAAACTATTTCCATGGCAATGTACCCGCGCTACTAAAAATGGTTACCTACTTTTAAAAATAAACATCACAACCAAGCATACGTATATTAATTTTTTCCTTTAGATTCTTACGTAATAAATATTAAACAGGAGGGAGGGGTCGGCCTATTCTTATTTAGGGGGGGAGGAGGGGATCAAAAACTAGTAAAGTAAATGTATGGCCCCAAAGCTGTCAGTCAGGAATACCATGTCACTTATGCCAGCAGCTATTAGGATGGTAGTCTATTCTATTGGACTTTACTAACTATATACCCGTGGGCAGATTGGAGGTCCATCAGGCAGCCTAATGAGAGTAATATAATATCATCACAAGGCTAGCGCTTAGAATTTTAAAAAGATCTCCTGATGTCAATTTTAATTGGCAGCTATATATTAGTAGGATAGCAGTAGGGACTAGGAATATCGTAGAACTGCAAATTAGTGGTGCCGAGTTGTTTTAAACAAAACCTTTGACATGTTTTTTGAGTCGGAAAAAAATGTAAACAAATCAAATTATGAACTAACTAGATGTTCCCGCGGTTTTATGCGTTTATCGTTACTGCGCCGCCCCTGTGGGTCGTAGCGTGGTGTTATATAGCCTATAGCCTTCCTCGATAAATAGGCTATACAACACTAAAATAATTTTTCAAATCGAACCAGTAGTTCCTGAGATTAGCGCGTTCAAACAAACAAACAAACAAACTCTTCAGCTTTATAATATTAGTATAGATTAAATATAAAATAAATTTTATCCATTTACGCATTGCGTGATGTCTATAATTGAAATCGGGTTATAACGTGATCATGCTCGTTATTATCATACCATTGTTAATATCGAGCATGATCGCGTTAATGTGAAACAAGCTCTGGTAGTCTGTCTTTCTATCTGCTACACTTTCTCGGCTAATCTACTGAACCCTTTTGATCTACCTTTTATCCCGATGGGATACACTGGGATTCACGTGAGCAACGACGCAGGCAAAAACTAGTATGAAATAAAATACAATTAACCATTTTTTTAATGTTTTTTTATGCCATACATTAGTTTCATATTATATTGATATCACAATATCAACACTCGTTCCATATGATTCACACTATAGGTATTATCGCGACGAAAACAGAAATTGGGTCAAATATTAAAACGTGGCTTGTTGAAAGTTTGGCTACTCATAAAAAAGTTTGACGGCTCGTACAAAACTTTGGAAAACAGAGGGCCCGTTGTAAAAAGGTGCTTACGTAACACGGTATTTTGTTGAAAAGGTATTGTTTACTTGAATATAATGAGACAACCCGAAGAAAACTGTGTTTAACTTGAAGTATCAGTGTCGCCAGATTAATTGCAATATGGCGTAATGCATATTAAATCTATACTAATACTGAAAATTGCATTAAAATCCGTTGAGTCGTTTAAAAGATCTAAGCGAACAGACAGCAGAAGCGAGTTCATTTTATACTACTCGTATGTAAAGATTATAAAGCTAAAGAGTTTTTTTGGTTAAACGCACTAATCTCGAAAACTACTAGTTCGAATTGAAACATTCTCATAGTGTTGCCCATTTATCGAGCAAGGCTATAGGCTATATAACATCACGCTACGACTAATAGTAGCGGAGCAACAGTAAGAAATGTTGCAAAAAAGGGGAAAATTCTATTATCTGAGGCAGACGAAGTTGCGCGGATCAGCTAGTCTTTTATAATGTTAATATGTCTATGTTGTTTCAAGTAGGGTGCGTAGGTTGCTGTTCCAGACTCCGTGCACTGTGATATTCGTGATAAAAAATGTTCAATGATAGACATGGGTATCGATCCATTTGAAATAATTTAGCTCTTTACATTGAAATTCCAAATTGCTTTGATTTTGTCTCACGTATTATTGCCGTCTTATTATCGAAATTGCTGGCAATGTGCGAAATTCTAAACCACTAATTCTAAATCAATTATCTTGCAGAGAATAATCAATCAGTTCGAATCAAGACACTTTTCTGAAGTCCGTTAAAACTCAACAACAGTTTGCCTATCCCGGCAATCATTTTCGAGACCACCCGAGCGTACACAAACTTATTCTACGAAACCAGAGTTCGTCTCCTATAACGTGGAACAGACCATAGCTGGCGAAAGCCTGCTCCATGCCTCTGCCTACCATTTCAGGAATATGCTATGTTATTCAATTCGAGGCTACTTACTAGCATACGCGAATAAATTATTATGTTTAGCTAATACGCGTGAACGTACAACAATCGATGCGTGACGCGCCGCCGCCCGGCGCCGTTCGGTTACACCTGTTACTAGTATTTGTCAGTATTGTACAAGGCCGGTACTATGATGTATGTAAAGTAATACTTAAATCTAGTGCATTCTTATCTGTAAGACTAGTATTTCGCGTGGTTGCGCGGGCCGCAAGTGGCCCGCGAGGGGGGAAGAAAAATAATAATCAAAAAACTAATTTTAGATTCGGATTCAGGGATCTTGAAAACCTCCGAAGTCAAAAATTACCGATAACCCCTAGTGATCTTGAAAATGACCTTTTCTGGAAAGATCTCGTCGACCTCTATGACATTTGGTCGAACACACCCCGCCTATCTCTAACCGTTTCGGAGATATTAGGTAGAGGTCAAAGTTTGTATGGCGGCCCAGTTTTTTTGTATGGAGGCAATGTTTTTTGCCCCCCCCCCCCCCCCCCCCCTAAAAATTGCCAAGATTTTAGGAAGATTTTGTTCGAGAACGACTCCCGTACATATCATCGTTTCCGACATCCGATGGGGTACCACCACCAAGAGCTGACCATCCGAAGGTCAGGCATTTTTTTGGGCCTTCTGGACGATTCTCTATACGACGCTATATTTACTTTTTTCCTACGACTCCCCCTTGTACCTATATCTATATCTTCTATTTCTCTAAGTCAGTGAGTCAGTGAGTGGTAATTTAAGTTTATATAATATGGAATTTAAGAGGATATGCGGCTATGGTTTCTGTCTTACAGAACTCTGTTTCGAGACCATTATTACTGAAAAATGAACTCTACAGTTCACTTAAATTGAGTTATTGGGAAGAGAGGAGGATTCCTCTCTCGTGGCGAATGCCACGCACCCTCGGATTGCCCACCCAACTATTGCAATAGAAAAAGATTGACAATACCGAAGTCTTCTGGATAGGGACAGTCGCGTCCGTGGGATCCCAGCGTACTCCTGACTTTAACTACCTGACCGATCATCATGAAATTTCGCTTTTACGTCGTCAGAGGTACAGAAAAAGCTATAGGGTAGGTACATTTCATCCAGAAAAATTAGATACTGTTCTTGAAAGAAAACACAATGACAAAATTTACATTAACGTGAGCGAAGCCGCGGGCAATAACTGGTAATAATTATATATATGTATATATTAATTATAGATATAAATTATATTTTTAGCAAATAAGTGGATTTTATTTTTAGAAAAAACACAACACTGCAATTTTACAAATTTAAGCTAAGCTATGTGCGTATTAAATAGTTACGTTAAACATTATGAGAAAGCTGCACATATAAGAGTTTATTACAGATACCACATACGAGGCAGCTGTAATAACTTTTTTTTTAATCCATCTAAGGTGGTAAATAAGCATACGGTCCACCTGATGGTAAGTGGTCACCGTAGCCTATGGACGCCTGCAACACCAGAGGCATCACTTGCGCGTTGCCGACCCTTTAGAAAATGAAGTGGGAAGGAGAAGGAGCGGGAAGGCGGAAAGGGAGTGATTGGGCCTCCGGCACTCTCACTTATCAAACGAAACACAACATTAGGAATACTGCTATTTCACGTCGATATTCTGTGAGAACCGTCCTTCCCCGGTCGAGCCGGCCCATTTATGCTGAAATCAGCGAGGCCTTACTACTCCAAAAATTAATAATAATAAATCGACTTACCGATAAACCGTTTTTCATCCATAGTTGCCATTATACCGGTCCATCAAACACCCATCGCCATAGTCCTTATACATATATTAGAATCCATACGTAGCAATAGTCCTACGCCTGCTGTGGCTATTGCCGCCGTAGGTGTGCCATCCTACCTTAGAAGATTAAAACTTTTGAAGGGCCTCTTCACGTTGGACTTATGTCTCCGTGTAATCCTCCCAAAGGGCCAGGTATTTTCCTAATATAATATGTTAGAAAATTCCTGTGAAAATAATAATAACATCAGCCCTGTATTAAACTGTCCCACTGCTGGGGAAAGGCCTCTTCTTGGTGTGAAAAGGGTTAGACCATAGTCCACTACGCTGGCCCAATGCGGGTTGGCAGACTTCACATAGCTTCAAAAACATTATATAGAACTCTAAGACATGTAAGTTTCCTCACGAGTTTTCCTTCACCGTTAAAGCGAGCGATAACTTACTATTACACACATGGCTTCGAAAATTCAGAATTGCGCGCCTTGAGATCGAACTCGAGACTTCTGCGTGGTAATCCAACGGTCTCCCACAAGACTGTCGCTGCTAATAAATAAATATTAAACTAAAACATCATCATCAGGCTATAATAGTGCACTGCTGGACATAGCCCTCCCCCAAAGAGCGCCATAGCGCTCTGTCTTCAGCTTGCCGCAACCAGCATCTGCCTGCAGTCTTTCGCAGATCTTCATCCCACCTGGTCGGAGGGCGCCCTACACTACGTTTGCCGAGTCGCGGTTTCCACTCAAGAACACGCTTACCCCAGCGGTTGTCGGTTCTTATAACTTATGGTTATAACAAAAACATAATCCTAACTAATATCATAAAAGCGAAAATGAGTTTGTTTGTTTGTTTGTTTGTTACCTTTTCACGCCTAAACCACTGAACCGATCATCCTGAAATTTTGCATATACGGTGTCAAGTGTACAGAAACGGACATAGCCTACCTTTCATCCCGAAAAACATTACTGTTCCCGAGGAAAACAACAAAAACGTTCTTATGATAATAGATGGCGCCTCGTTTCTTTCGAATCATGATTGAATTATATTATTACAAGCAGAGTACAACCCGAATTGATTGTCAAATTCTAAATTAATGGGAGCGAAGCCGCGGGCAAAAGCTAGTATCCAATAAATATTGTCTCTACACGAAGCCACCTCATAACTATATAGTATAATAGTAACGGGAGCGAATGAGTGACGCTGATTCAATTCATCTTAATTACTTTGTCCGTACTCTATATCGAAGACAGGAGTGGGCGGCGCAACCTGTATTAAATTATCGCCATATCTTAGTGCACTGAGTACGCCTGCTCTCGCGAAATAGGTCAGGCTTGGTACTATGCGATATTTACGCAAACATATTCAGGTCATTTTCTACCTCTATTAGTCACAGAGGTTATATGTATACATAAGTTTAAGAGACGAATTATTAACCTCTGGGCCTTCGAAGAGGTTAATAAAAATACTTTGTGACGGTCTGTGTGGCAGTGACAGATTGATGTTAGTGACAGGCATAACTCCGGAACCACTGGATTGACTTGTAACTTGGTGTGCAGACACCTTGGGGTCATACCTCGGTCGAGTTTGAATATGGGCCCTTTGGTCAAAAGACCCCCGAGATATAGGGGTCACAAGGTCACATGTATTTTAAATGGCAAAATATTGACTTGTAACTTGGTGTGCAGACACGTTGGGGTCATACGTCGGTCGAGTTTGAATATGGGCCTCGTGGATCAAAAGACCCCCGAGATATAGGGGTCATTTCTTTTCATTACTTTTACGTTTAAGACGAAGAGGTTGAATCCTGGGGTTTTACACCCATCTCGTTATACCTTCATTTCAACAAACGCGGTTTGGAGTCTAGGCACTGATTCAGATTTCGAGAATTCCTTCATAGAAAAACGCAGTAACACGTTGCCCGAACCATGCATCAAACCAGAGACAAGCACAGCAGCTACCATCACGACCACTTCGGTACTATAAATAAATATAATAACGTTCAATACAATGTAAGCAAAACAAAGCGATTTAAGACCATCACGCAATTCTCGACCTTCCGATGTATAACGAACGCGTCGAAGCATTGTTAGCAGAAATATATTAATCGGCCGATTTGAAAACACACATCAAACCCACACACAGTTACCTACAGGTTTACTTCTTAATTTGGCTCATTATCCAATCAGTTGATTAGTTATCAAATGTTATCTATGAATAAAGTGCAGTATACTGAATTATCGCGTTAAGTAAAGTTTGTTGTTTCAAGTTTTCGATGGAAACTGAAAAGTTTCAGGTGTTTTATTCACAGTGGGAGAGTGCATCTAAAGTGGTTATACTAAGGTATCTATTTTTGTATAATATAACATATTTTTAGGCCAATTTATGAACTATTATCAGGACCTTATCATCGTTAGCTGGTTGTGTAGCTTCACGTTCATAGTAGGAACGCCGCGCCGTTGCCAGATTCATTGTTCTGAATACCATGATTCATATGTAAAAAGTATTATTTATTTGTACTAAATGGTCGAAATTTGACGCCACGAATTTTTCTATATAATCTTCAACTACCTATGCCAAATAGCATCCATGAATCCGTGCGTGAAAAGTCGTTTTTTCGTCACTTAATAAAAAATAATATAATAATATCAGCCATGCATTAAACTGTCCCACTGCTGGGCAAGGGCCTCTGCTCAGTGATGTAGCTCTCCAGCGCGATGGACTATGGCCTAACCATTGGCACAATGGTTAGGCCATATTCCATCAAGGCGACATCCCGGTCATACCGACTAAACCTACCACAGTGTTCCTCAACATTACCTGAATCATTTTCACTTGCAATCGCGACCCCGCATGAAATGACAAGCCCCTTACATAAAACTATAATAATTATAAATAAATTTGGCCCTACTTTGCCTTATATTCCTGAGTGTTAAGATCTATCTCTTGTCAACGCTCGATGTAATAATCTTGATGTAATGTTTACATAACAAGTACCCAGACTAATTACTATTTACCCCTGACCCCGATGTCCCCAACTTGTGGGGCCCCGATAACCTAAGAAGACCTTAGAGCAGTATTTTAATTGGCAAAAAATAAACAATATATTATATACTAGCTTTTGACCGCGACTTCACTCGCGTTAATTTAGAATTTGACAATCAATTCGGGTTGTACTTTGCTTGTAATAATATAATTCAATCATGATTCGAAAGACACGTGGCGCCATCTATTATCATAAGAACGTTATTGTTGTTTACCTCAGAAACAGTAATTTTTTTCGGGATGAAAGGTAGCCTATGTCCTTTTCTGTACATCTGACAATGTATATGCAAAATTTCAGAATGATCGGTTCAATGGTTTAGGCGTGAAAAGGTAACAAACAAACAAACTCATTTTCGCTTTTATAATATTAGTTAGGATGGGCAGAAATGACATAGTATGTATATTTATGTACGGATTGATTAACCCATTCAATGCGGCAACAAATTTTGCTTTCACTAGCCAGAATCGGCTCATATTTAACGTAAACGCCGATCGGCGTCAGCCGCACTTAATGAAATAAAAAAAAGACGCCAATCGGCGTTTTCAGCATTTTGTTATGAATTTGAATTTATTAATATAATATCTTTAAATTTGGGTAAAATATAAAACAACTATACATTACGCCGATCGGCGTCCTCCGAATCTGAGTATGAAAAAATAAGACGGCGATCGGCGTCCGCCGCATTGAATGGGTTAATCTACGCGATTGCCAACGATGGCTCCTTCGAGACTATTATAACAAAATAAAATAATTAACTAATGTTTGCTCAAGTGTAGGTTGCTCAGTAATTTGATATGATTAGTCTAAATCCAATTGGGAGCTTCAAGGAGATGAATATTTAACAAGATTAAGGTGAGATAGCGCTGTCTGTAATTAATCACAACACACCCCGCCGAGTGTAGTCTCTTCGGCAATCGATGGAAATTAAATTAATTTATTGATGACGAAGCATGATGATGATGATGAAGCGTGTTTGCCACACTTAGTACCTATATATGAATAAAATAAGGTTTGAAAGGCTTGTATTTTCAATGTCACTTATACTAGCGTTTTTTATATTTCCTGTGTTTTTTATCTATCAACGGTAAAGGAAAGCATCGTGACGAAAACTGCATGTCTGGGAGGTTTCCTTAGAAATATAATCTATACTAATATTATAAAGCTGAAAAGTTTGTTTGTTTGTTTGGACGCGCTAATCTCAGAAACTACTGGTTTGAATTGAAAAATTATTTTAGTGTTGGATAGCCTATTTATTGAGGAAGGCTATATAACATCACGCTACGACCCACGGGGGCGGCGCAGTAACGATAAACGCGGGTGAAACCGCGGGAACATCCATTAATATAATATTTAGGGTGGACATTTTCTTCATTTTATTTACAGCGTATTTGACACGCACATTATTTCGAAAAATCGAAAGTTCATGGGACTTAATTAGAGGCCTCTGCGTAGCAGTTCAACGCCATATATATTAATTAATACGCACATCATTTCAAAATGTCGAAGTATTCATGGACTTGATCGCGAGTCTCGCAGGCAGTCCAACGGTTTCCCCACTCCCAACTTTATCGCTGATACTATTCATATGTTTAAATTACTCACGTTAATATGACGTATGTTCTGTTCAAATTCTCGCGAATGAAAATATCAATGAGTATGGCCTTATGTTGATAAGCTATCTGCCACTGGCTTACGTCCGAATCACTAGCAATACTTTTAATGTCTTTTACCGAGACTAACGTTTTTTAATTTGGTTTGATATTACCCCGAACTTAGCGTTGTACCCCATTTCATACAATCCAACGTTGATTGAACGGTTTCAGCAACATTCTTGTGTTGGAATCAAGCGATATCAAACTTCACCATCACTATGTGTTATAAAACAAAGTCCCCCTTTGCGTCTGTTTGTATGTACGTACGCGATAAACTCAAACACTACTGAACGGATTTTCGTGCGGTTTTCACCAATAGACAGAGTGATTTATGAGGAAGGTTTAGGTGTATAATTTGTTAACGTGTTTACTACCAGTGTGAAGCCGGGGCGTGTCGCTAGTTTACTATAAGACCAACAACTACATGAGACACAAAACGCCTATTTATATCTCGCTTGATCGTAAACGAGGTAAACAATTACACTTAGACAAAGTAAACAAAGCCGACTGATAACAAAGACCTACATTGTACAAATTGTTGATTAGTTCAGACAGTAACCTAACAACTCAATTAAGAGAAGCACTATATAAAAAACAACTCAGTGGGGACACCAACAGACTGCAATGCAGAGGGTCTCGGGTTCGAACCCACGTCGCGCACCTCTGATTTTCAAATATTGAAATTGAACCGATAAAGGAAATCGTAAAATGACTTGTAGCACATTGTAACATTACAATTTTACAAACAGTATTATTTTCAAGTAGTGTTAGATTTTGACAGCAGCGATAGCTCAGTGGGGAGACCAACAGACTGCAATGCAGAGGGTCTCGGGTTCGAACCCACGTCGCGCACCTCTGATTTTCAAATATTGAAATTGAACCGATAAAGGAAATCGTAAAATGACTTGTAGCACATTGTAACATTACAATTTTACAAACAGTATTATTTTCAAGTAGTGTTAGATTTTGACAGCAGCGATAGCTCAGTGGGGAGACCAACAGACTGCAATGCAGAGGGTCTTGAGTTCGAACCCACGTCGCGCACCTCTGACTTTCGGAAGTTATATGACTTTTCGAAATTATGTGCGTATTGATTGACAATTATCGCCTGCTCCGTGCCTCAGAGAGCACGTTAAGCCGTCGGTCCCGGCTGCCATGAACATCTATGGTAGTCGTTATTGGGAAAGTCAGTGCCCTTTAATATCCTGACACTGGTCTAACCTTAGGGTATCGTTAGCCTTCGGGTTGCGGAGGTCAGATGGCAGTCGCTCTGTGTGAAAACTGATATCCAGTCAAATCCGGTTAGACTAGAAAGTCGACCCCAAGTGACTTGGGAATAATAAAGGCTAGGGAGAAGAAGACTATATAAAAACAATTATTTATTAACACTTACAAAGATTCCATTTTATTCTAATTGACCTATTACTTGTGCCTTACAGAAATACAAATTTGGTTTTGGTGTAAGGATGGGTGGCTGACGGCGAATCAGAAGATTCCAGCTTCGTATCCTGGCAGGATCGCCATGTATTGATAGGTGTTTACTACTACTGTTTGAGTCTTTGAGTGTAAGGACGAGTTGCATAATTATGAATACACACATTCTATAGGTATATATGTACCTACTTAGATTCACAATTTTTCTAAAGGGGTTAGGTAGAGGCTACAGATTTCGACCTGTTATGATTTTAGCATAAAGCTCTTGCTTCATTAAATTGTATTGATGCACGCCTCTCGATTTAAGTTTTTCTTAACTTGACCTTTCTCAAGAATTTCTTTTTAGTAGAATGGTTACTCCCACACTAGGGATAATCCCTGTTTCGCGCGGGACTTTATAATCATACAAACAACAGACTCGGAACAAGTATTTGGGCACCACACCATTTTTCCCGTGTGGGGGTTGAAGTCACAACATTTGTCGTAGTGACAGTGGCAAGGTGACCACAGAAACTACTACGCCATCCGAGCAGTCAATAATGTCGCCGAGAATTGCCTAAGTCTAATTATAAGAATAAAAACTATAGCGTTATCTTAAGGAAACAGTTTACGGAAACCTCTATTTACACTATCCCTTCTTTTAAACAGGTACTTATTTTAATTTATATCATTGTATAAACATGGTGATGGCCGATAAACATTGCCACTATTAATTTACTTAAAAACATTGACAATAAAATACTTAGACTTATACGTATAATTACTGTTTACTTCTATTAAGGTGTGTGCTGAGAACTACGGACCGTAGAGCGAGATGTAACGATAAACATTGTTATGCGGAAGAAGTAGATAGATAGAAAACCAGAAGTCGAATCCCGACGCACGTGCGTATCGACGCGAATAAGGATAGTCGTTCCCAGCTTCATTTTTTTTATACGACGAATATAAAAAAAATATGTTTTTGATTGGGATTAGGTAGGTGGAAAACCAGTATATTGTAAGCAGCTCCCTTAGTTAGCCAATGATTGCTTGCAGTAGCAGAAGCACAAATCGCACGTTGTCCCTACCCCAGTTAAATAAAAATGATATGAAACGAAAGTATTTGTAGGGATAGGTATGTGAGCCGTAAACCGATTAATCACTTATAATTTTGCGTTGCATGATTTATATAATGAAATACGGGTATTAACGAAACCATGCGCACTAGGTACTTTGTTTTTCACCGCGCCATCCAGTCTGTTTTTGACCAACCAGCAATAATTGCACCTCGGATTAACCTCATTGGTTACGATGTTGCCTCTGCGCAAAGTTTTTGTCCACGGCCAGCGCGGCGAAACGTTACGTTTTCAAAAAGCTATGTAAATACCGAGCATGATCGCCCATGTCTTTTTTTTTTTTTTTTTTTTATACTACTAAAGTGGCAAACAAACGTACGGCCCACCTGATGGTGAGTGGTCACCGTAGCCTATGGACGCCTGCAACACCAGAGGCATCACTTGCGCGTTGCCGAACCTTTAGGAAAGGAAGTGGGAAGGAGATGGAGCGGGAAGGGGAAAAGAGGGTGAATGGGCCTCCGGCACTCTCACTCACCAAGCGAAACACATCAGTAGGAATACTGCTATTTCACGTCTCTTTATATAATCCTTCAGGACGGTATTACTTTTTCTGGAGAGCGGGCTCGAGCGTATCATCACTACAATGTTGGCAACGTTGAACTCTAACATTCGAAAAAACATCTTGCTTATCAAAACGCTTCCTACTCCGCCTATACATCCACAGTTTAACACTGTCTTTCAACTAACTGTATGTTTTCAGTTACTTTTATTGTGATGACGTAAACAGCCGCTGGTACAGTGAATGCCACTGTTAAGTGTCGCAAGTGGTAGGTTTTTCACTGTTAACCATCGAACCGTGAATGTTTAGCCGCTAGTTAATACATTTTCGCTAGTTACTCGATCAGTTTGTTTTGTGTACTACTTTGTAAATTACTATGTTTTTAAAGTGAACTGTGTTAAAAGAAAATGTGAGTGTTCGTGTGTTGTTTTATTGGTTACTAGTTTTATAATTTACTAGTTTTCACCCGCGGCTTCGCTCGTGTAAATGTAGGGTAGGTTAGGTTAGATTTGCAACAGTTATTTTTTCTGGATGAAAGGTACCCTATGTCCTATTCTGTACCCCTGACAACGTGTATGCAAAATTGAATGTTGATCGGTGGAGTAGTTAAGGCGTGAAAGCGTAACAAACAAACAAACTCATTTTCGCATTGATAATATTAGTTAGGATTAGGATTGGATTGCAGTTTTGAGGTGCTTCTTTCGAAAGTTATCGGCTGTTTTGGTATTTAAGTCCTGTTTTTGATACGTGAGGTTGGGCAATATATCTTTCTTACTCTAGTATTTTTCTGCTTACTCTGCTTACTCTAGTATGTTTCTCTTAAGTTATTTTACTATCCGAAATATGTTCAGTAAACTCGCGGGTATTCATTCTTTGCTTACAAAGCAATAATTAAAAGAGTTAAATATAATCAAGCAATCTCACACATTCAGCAATAAAATACCTAATCACGTATTTTGTTGCCATGATTTTGCCTAAAGAGTATCGAATAGCTTAATGTTTAGTAAAAATAAAGTACTATAATCCGCTATATGTTCTCCTGAAGAACTATCACGATTTAGTTGATAACTGCCGAATATTACCTAACTTTAAGAACTTACCTATTGTGTTAAATTAAGCTAATATCCATGTACTCAAATGTCTAAAATAAGTTCATGCTATTCTGAGAATAAGATTTTTTGTAATCAAAATCCCATTAGTTTAGAATTTAATTAGTATAATACTTTGCCCTTACCAACGCCACAGTATAATAATACTTATGTAATTATTATCTCCACTACTTCACACATTGGTTTCTCGAGAGACAAAATCAATATTGTCTTATTAATAATCTTAAGGAATGTCAACAAAATACTATTTGTAATAAAATAAATATTCTTTCTAGTGTTGCTCAACCCACATGTGAAAGTGTGATAGTTTCTAAAACTTTGGTTGATTATCCTAAAGAATGTGAAACGAAATATGTTAAAGGTAGCATTGAAATTTGGCAAGAATTGTATGATAGTAGTTATATATTTGTAATGTCAACAGTAACTAAATTCACCCTAGATTGTTTGAATGATCATGTATATGAAACTAATTTAATTGGAACAGAAATAATCGAAATTACACATGGTCGTATTGGCTATGGCAAAAACATACAATTGCCATCAAAACGAAATGTAAAAATAAATGTAACACATAAATTTAGATTATGATACGATTAAACCTAATATAAGTATACAGAAACTTTCGGACTTTAAATATTCTGAAGTAAACATTAAACATACGAGTTTTAAACCTTCAACTAATTATAAAGAAAATGTTTACATATCCAAGCAAAAGGTCGAGAAAATCATTGAACAACCAACTGTTCAAACTTATGACCACTACTATATCCCATTTATAACATACTAGCTTTTGCGCGCGGCTCCGCCCGCGTGGTACTTACATCAATAAAAAGTAGCCTATGTCCTGGTTTTAAACTATATCTGTACCAAATTTCATCTAAAGAGGTTTAGCCGTGAAAAGGTAACAGACAGACAGACAGATAGACAGAGTTACTTCGAATTTATAATATTAGTAAGGATATATAGTAAGGAGTAAGGATTATGTAATTTTAGTTTGTATCTCTGTTTTATGTTATAAATTGTATAAATATTATTATGTAAACCGTTGCACTTCCTCATCTCAATCACTAACCATCACCTTCCATCATTCTCCTACTGATATTGAACTTACCACTTCCGAAGAACGTCCTCGGCTTCGCATCGTAACATAAACTTCACCTTAGGGTATAAGTTTAGTCTTAAACGGAGGGCTGTTACAGGGCGCTCTAACGAACCTGCCATCCCTAACATATAAATCTCTTACTCATTTCTCTAACTCAATGTAATAGACAGTAGCATAATCCCAATCAGTTCACTCCGATCCTCCACTGTGCACGGTAGTCCAAAATATCTATTGTAATTAATCGTCAACGACAAATAAATAGTCTTTAAAACATCCAAATTTCGTTTTAAAAACGGCCCTCAAGTTCGTGTCATAAGTTAACAGAACGCGTCCAAGCGTGTGTTAGATGTGCGGTACCGCAGCAAAATTTTGTGCTTTAGAGAGGTGAGAGTATAATAAATAATTAGTTCATCGTGAAGAGTAATTTGTTCAATAATAGCAAAATTTGTTCAAGTTGTAGTTTTAATTTTGCTGCAGTAATGTTTGAAACATTACTCAGGCAACATTTTTTTCTTAATGTCTATTCAGTCCGGAAATAAATGCATGAATAGATAGATAGCTTTTCATGCGTATTAAATGTTTGTGAACAGCAAAATTTGTGTGTGTTGTGGTTCTAAAGTTATTTAAGATTTTGCTGCGGTAACGTTTTGGGATATAAAATATAATGACAAAATTTTGCCAGGGTAATGTTTCAAACATTACTGCAGCAAAATCTATTTTCTCGAATAACTTTACAACTACAACTTGAACAAATTTTGCTATTATTGAACAAATTACTCTTCACGACGAACTAATTATTTGTAGGTAATACTCTCATCTCTCTAAAGCACATTTTGCTGCGGTAACGCACGCCATTGTTAGCAGAAAAATATTAATTGGCCGATTTAAAAACACATCAAACCCACACACAGTTACCTACAGGTGTACTTCTTAATTTGGCTCATTATCCGATCAGTTGATTAGTTATCAAATGTTATCTATGAATAAAGTGCAGTGTACTGAACTATCGCGTTAAGTAAAGTTTGTTGTTTTATTTTTTCGATGGCAACTGAGAATTTTCAGATAGTTTACACACAGTGGGACAGTTCATCTGAAGTGCTTATAGTCAGGTATTTATTTTTTATGATATAACATATTTTTGGGCCAATTTATGAACTGTTATCAGGACCTTACTATCGTTAATTGGTTGTGTAGCTTTACGTTCGTAGTAAGAACGCCGGGTGCCGGATTCATTGTTCCTAATACCTATGATTGATATGTAAAAACTGTTATTTATTTATACTAGTAGTCGCCCAGTTGCCGAAATTTGACTGTTATTACGATTTTACTCCATACAAACTTTAACTATGACAAACCGTAAACTTCTTCGTGCGTGCTGTATGCTTAAAATGGGATGCGAAGTTTTCTGGTTTTTTTTTAAACACGTCTCCTTGTTTCTCGCTCCGCGCATCACGGGATATTTATTATAATCATCACCTATAAACATTTTAAAACAAACTAAGGACACTTAGATTTGGTTTGTCAGTTTGTTTATCACAGGAATATTTCTTCCGTGTAGAGATCTAACCAGAGTATCAGTGATCACTTAAACCATGACACCACCCGCGCAGAATTTATAGTAAGTATTCTTTATAACCCCTCTAAGCTATGCTTGTGTTACTAAGCTAAATGATTCACGTGTATAGTACAATAGGTAGGAATTGAACCCACAACCTCTCGATTGCAAGCTAAAGTAACAAACACGTGACCATCCTAACAAACTTTCACAATTTATAATTCTTAGTAGGATCATTTACCAATTTATATGATCCTACTAATAATAATAAATTGTAAATACAGTAAGTAAAAAAGTATATATAAAAAAAAAAATTGTAAATATATTAGAAACCATACGTAGCAATAGTCCTACGCCTGCTGCGGCTAGTGCCGCTGTCGGTGTTCCATCCCACCTTTGATTAAAACTCTCGAAGAGCCTTTTCACGTTGGACCTATGTCTCCGTGTCAACCTCCCAAAAGACCGGGTATCTTCCTAATATAATATGTTAGAAAATAAGTATCTATGATAAGAGAAACATAAATTGTAAATACCAATATATTTCTCCTTATATACCTAAGTGTTGAGGTCTATCTCTTACGTGCTCTGATGTAATATTTACATAACAAGTGCCCAGACTAATTACTATTTAACCTGACCCCGACGTCCCCAACTTGTGGGGCCCCGATAACCTAAGAAGACCTTAGAGCAGTATTTTAATTGTCAATAAAAACAGTGGACGTGTTTTGTTTTAAAAACGTTTTGTTGAGATAAGTTCATAAATGTGGACATAGCATAATGGCTTTTGTACACAATGCAAGTAATATGTCAGAATTGAAGTATTTCCTCAGGTTGTATGTACCTATTAATATTGTTCCTAATCTAACGGTAGATGGCGTAGTGGTCTAAGTGGTAGCCTCACCGCTGCCATTGTGCCGAGTGTTGTGGGTTCGAATCCCACACGAGATAAAAATTTGTGTGATCCACAAATGGTTGTTCCGAGTCTGGATGTTCCTTGTGTCCGTTGTTTGAATGTATGTAAAGTCCCGTGGGACATAGGAATTATTCCTAGTGCGGTAGTTATCTTTAAAAAAAAAACTTATTAAATAATATTCGAACAATATTGACGGTGTCAACATTGCGTCAAGCTCACGGATTGATTAATCTACGCGATTGCCAACGATGGCTCCTCCGAGACTATTATAACAAAATGAAATAATTAACTAATGTTTGCTCAAGTGTAGGTTGCTCTGTAATTTGAAATGATTAGTCTAAATCCAATTGGGAGCTTCAAAGAGATGAATATTAAACAAGATTAAGGCGAGATAGCGCTCTCTGTGATTGATCGCAACACACCGCGCCGGGGGTAGTCTCTTCGGCAATCGATGGAAATTAAATTAATTTATTGATGACGAAGCATGATGATGATGATGATGAAGCGTGTTTGCCACACTTAGTACCTATATATGAATAAAATAAGGTTTGAAAGGCTTGTATTTTCAATGTCACTTATACTAGCGATTTTTACATATCCTGTGTTTTTTATCTACATGTACAACTCCAACGATAAAGGAAAACATCGTGATGAAAACTGCATGTTTGAGAGGTTTTCATAAAAATATAATACTTAATATAATATTTAGGGTGGACATCTTCTTTTTATTACAGCGTATTTGACACACACATTATTTCGAAAAGTCGAAAAGTCATGGGATTTAATTAGTGTCCTCTACGTAGCAGTTCAACGCCATATATATTATACGCACATAATTTCAAAATGTCGAAATATTCATGGAATTGATCGCGAGTCTCGCAGGCAGTCCAACGGTTTCCCCACTCCCAACTTAATCGCTGATACTATTCATATGTTTAAATTACTCACGTTAATATGACGCACGTTCTGTTCAAATTCTCGCAAATGAAAATATCAATGAGTATGGCCTGCATACGCTTATGTTGATAAGCTATCTGTCAGCTAACGGTCCGTGGTACTGCCGACTCTGCCAAATGGCGAATTCAGCCCTCGCTTCAGGCTTCGGTCGAAACACACACCTGTGACAAAGAAAATAAAATTATATACCTACTTTAAATCAAAATAATGGTATAATTAAGTACGGTATATATATGTATATATAGTAAGTATAATTTGAATAGCTTAAATAGAAGTAAACAGTAACTAGTAAAAGTGTTTAACAATAGTAGTTTAAAGTTACTAAATTATGTAATAATAGTGTTTTATAAAAAATAAACAAGTTTGTTTAATTTCAATGTATAACACCTTTATATCATCAATACCCTTATATCAAAAGTTTGACCTTTGTAATAACTACCAAATTCACGACCACTAAACACATTTTAAACCGTTATAAATGTAATTTCCACGGTATTTAATAAACCGTGTCTGCAATAAGGTGCTGCAAGCGTTACACCACGTTTAAGCTTTCAGAGTGATTATTCTTCGTTCGTTTCAGTCGGCAGCTTCTCACTGCAGAACAAAGACAGCCTCCACGAGTACACTCTGCCCAACTACCTTTGTATATTCCTTAACGAGACATGACTTTGTCTTGTCACAAATGCGTAGCAGCAGAAAAATAAAATTTGGGCTGAACCTTAAAAAAGAAAGGGTACGCAAGCAAAGCCAGATTGAGGCAGGTCTTAGGATCGAACAAGATCAATTATAGCGCCCAATTACCTGCTTTGTTTCTAATATTTTTTCAACCACCATTGCGTTATTAGGGCAGTCGCTCCGTTGACTTTATGGTAAAGCCGGCGTTATACGCAAGCCTCTTAACGCGGTAGCAGTACAACACCACTCATACACAGATTGCCTGCAAGGTAGTAGTACTTACTTTTGTCTGGCAAGCTTACTTATTCATCATCATTGGCAACGTTGAAACTATTAAAAAATCTTCTTGCGTATCAAAACCGCTTCCCGCTCCGCCTGTCTAACATCTACAGTTTAATACTATCTTTTAACCAACTGTGTATCTTTTAGTTGTGTGTTTTTGAGTTACTTTTATTGTGAAGACGTAAACAGCCGCTGGTACAGTGAATGCCACTGTTAAGTGTCGCAAGTGGTAGGTTTTTCACTGTTAACCATCGAACCGTGAATGTTTAGCCGCTAGTTAAATGCATTTTACTTGATCAGTTGGTTTTGTGTACTACTTTATAAATTACAATGTTTTTAAAGTGAACTGTGTTACAGGAAAATGTGAGTGTTCGTATTGTTTCGTTTATTGGATTGCAGTTTTGATAGTTCTGTGACAAGATCTGCAAATTGAGAAGTTGTTTTGGTATTTGAATCATGATTTTGTTACTTGAGATTGGTCAATATATATTTTTGGTCTGGTTTCTGGTAAACTTTTGTCTTAAGTTATTTTGCTATTCGAAATATTTTCAGTAGAATCGCGGCTATTTATTATTTATTTCTACAAAAATTAAGAGTTAATTATAATAAAACAAGCAGCGATAGCTCAGTGGGGAGACCAACAGACTGCAATGCAGAGGGTCTCGGGTTCGAACCCACGTCGCGCACCTCTGACTTTTCGAAATTATGTGCGTATTGATTGACAATTATCGCCTGCTCCGTGCCTCGGAGAGCAGGTTAAGCCGTCGGTCCCGGCTGCCATGAACATCTATGGCAGTCGTTATTGGGAAGTCAGTGCCCTCTAATATACTGACACTGGTCTAGCTTTAGGGTATCGTTAGCCTTCCGGTTGCGGAGGTCAGATGGCAGTCGCTCCGTGTCAAAACTGATATCCAGTCAAATCGGGTTAGACTAGAAAGCCCGACTTGGGAATAATAAAGGCTAGGGAGAAGAGAGAAGGGAAAGAGAGCCCACACATTATACACATTATTTTACATAAGAACGTTTTTTTAAACGATTGTAACTACTTAAATATTGTATCTATACTTTTTACTATGGTCAACTTTAAAACTTGAATTGGAAGTCCTAGAATGCAGTGCATTTTTGAAGAACATACGCGACAGTTCGCCAAATTCAGCAATTAAACCAATCTAACCAAGCCCCCGTTCTTTTTAAATTAATGACTACAGATGAACTAATAAACACACGGTTTCTCAGCTTATGAAGGTTTAGGCCATGGTCCATCATGCCTCGGCAGGTTTGCGATTCGCATATGAGAACAGTTCTTGCGGTCTCGCGGACTCTGGTAACGTCGAGGAACACCGTGGTAGATTTAGTCGGTAGGACCGTCTGCTATACAACAACCATCCAGCAACCTACTATAAAAATTCAAAGCCACCAGCTAAAGGAAGTCGACCACTTCAAATACCTAGGCTTTGTCATCTCTAACAATGGCACGATTGACGTCAACATAACTCACCGCATCAACACTGAATGGATGAAGTGGTGACAGCTCTCAGGCGTGCTATGCGATAGCAGAATGCCGGTACAAATGAAAGGAAAGGTTTACACCGCCCAATCGAAGAAAAACTGTCCTAAGCGCGTCTGAGATGGTATGGGCATGTGATGAGAAGGCCCGACGAACATATGACTAAGCAAGTCCTCTACATGGATCCAGGTACAAGGAAGCGAGGCAGACCCCTTCTTACTTCGATGTCTGTAGTCATCAATGACCTGAAGCTAGCTCAAGTGAATGACTCGACGACCCACAATCGAATCATCTGGCGAAGAATCACGAGGAGAGCCGACCCCAATTGAAATGGGATAAGGCTAGGCAAAGAGAGAGAGACCGGGTTGTCGTCATCTTTCCCCGGATGAGTCTGACATAAACTCTCTGCCACCCCGCGGAGAGGTACGCGTCTATGCATTCCACCACGTAAAAAAGAGAAAAATGTCGTCGCTAGCCCAGTGCGGGTCTACAAAATTTGGTCTAGCGGACCATATAATAGTTTAGGTAGATTACATAACAAATTACACATATCAGTGAACTCGTTCTATTAATAAATAATATGTGGTTTTATTAATACGTATTTATGAGGCGCTGTTTCAAATTCATGAAACCAGTTCTCGTTATCAATAAACTGACATTAGCTCAGCGAACGGATGATACCTACAGATAAGTATTATAAATGCGAGATACAATTATACTAAACAAATAAACTATTTATTACGTACATAGATTATATTTCTATCACATACACACAAGTCCACCTAGCCCAAACTAAGCAGAGCTTGTACTATGGGTACTAGACAATGGATAAATATACATATATACTTACTTACTTTTTTGTTTGTAAATACATACATATTATACATAGAAACATCCAGACCAAGACAAACATCCATGTTAATAATGCTTTGCCGAACCGGGTATCAAATCTGGATCCAACGAGACAGATAAGAAAATACGTGATGAATTACATGTTGTAATGAACGCGTTTTGCGTTATGAGCAAACCTGGAATCGTCACAATTATGCTAGGTTTTTAAAGGAAATAATCAGTATCAACACGTGTTCTGATAATGTGCTTAGTGCCTAGACAGCTATTATAGGCTCTGTCTAGGCTTTGAAATTAAACTACTATATACGGATTTTATCGCGTTGTTTATTTGACATTTTAATACAAAATTTTGAAAACTGTTACACTACTATTACTATGTATAAAACTTTGCAAATTTTTAAGCTACTTAATTAAATTATTGAAACTATTTATACTATTTATACTATTATACTATTTATATTTATGTTTACACTTTCCCCGACGTTTCGGTTGCTTTTCAGCAGTCATGGTCACGGGGAGACTAAGATGGTAGTTGTCTCAATGTTCCAGTCTTTTTATATTGTATAATATTGGTTCCAGTGTAGTTATTTCAAAGTACCCGAACATAATTTAATCATGGGTGTTTCTATTTACGCAGAATGAGCTCAAAGTATAATGAAGACTAGCTGTGGTTTGCTTCTTCTTGGGTTTGATTTTTTGAATTACTGGATCCCAAGCTGGTGGTACATTCCAACCATCTCCTCTATTGTAATTAGGATGTTTCTTGATTTCAATAGCCTCGCGAAGCATCCTTGGTAGGAATCAGTGTTCTTTAGCGAGCATCTGGCATCTTTTAAGACTGCGCCGAGCGTAAGACAGATAATGACAGAGCTCGTGCGGCGCATATTCAAATCGGCGCGCGACCGCCATAGTAAAATTGTATAGAGGATTTGAAGTGCTTTTTTGATAAATATGTATCTTTATTGTCAACCAATAACTTAAATATTTGGGACGGACAAATAAATAAATAGGATAGATTTCTACTGTATTATAAAAATCCTAACTAATATTATAAAAGCGCAAATGACTTTGTTTGTTTGTTTGTTTGTTACCTTTTCACGCCTAAACCACTGAACTGATCATTCTGAAATTTTGCATATACATTCATCCCGAAAAAAAATTCTGTTCCCGAGCAAAACAACAATAACGTTTACACGGAATAATTGTAAACACATTCATTGTTATGGTAAATGTATATTTTATGTTTGTATTAAACAAAAAGTGTTGATTTTATTCACTTAACTGTGACCGCCTGTTTTGGCACATATCGCTCGGCGCAGTCTTAACTAAGACCTACATGGAATCTAATTCACTATTTTCCCGAAAATAATGTACTCAATCCATGATATAGAAGCTTTCCATTGCAATTATTATTCATAAAAAAAATTTAAAGAAATTGTTTTCAAATCCGGTCTTTTCATCAAAATCACTGTGCTACGACGCGAGGATTTTACCAACTTACTTACGCGCGGGATTTTTCGAGGTACAGACAACGTAAATCCCATTTAGCAAGAGATGGCTCACTGCCCTACTACCGAAAGTTGAGCAAACAAAAAGGATGCGGGGAGCGGGGAGAGGGGATCTATTGTTACGCATTACTGTGTTGCAGTCATGTTTAAAATAAAAACATGTGTTTTCGCTAAAAATGATAGTCTCCTTCTCCCTTAGCCTTTATTATTCCCAAGTCACTTGGGGTCGGCTTTCTAGTCTAACCTGATTTGACTGGATATCAGTTTTTACATGGAGCGACTGCCATCTGACCGCCGCAACCCGAAGGCTAACGATACCCTAAGGCTAGACCAGTGTCAGGATATTAGAGGGCACTGACTACCCAATAATGACTGCCATAGATGTTCATGGCAGCCGGGACCGACGGCTTAACGTGCTCTCCGAGGCACGTAGCAGGCGATAATTATCAATCAATACGCACATAATTTCGAAAAGTCATATAACTTCCGAAAGTCGGAGGTGCGCGACGTAGGTTCGAACTCGAGACCCTCTGCATTACAGTCTGTTGGTCTCCCCACTGAGCTATCGCTGCAGTTTTCCAAAAATGATAGTGTCTATTCTTGATTTATTTTCATTAAGTTTTTTTTTATAATTAACGATCTAGAAATATTCTATATCATTAATTGACTACATAGGTTTCGGGAAAACAGTGAATTAAATTACATGGTGTATTGCTAACAAAACATGCATGCAACACCTCTGCTTAAATGCAAATATAAAGGCCTTTGTATCTGATCTGTGTAGACTTCATTCAAATCAATACGACCTTCAACACTTCAAGAAAAGAGCGTACTGCTTTTTAGAAGGCCGGCAACGCACTTGTAAGCTTGTAACTCCTCTGGTGTTGCGGGTGTCCATGGGTGGCGGTAATCGCTTACCATCAGGCGATCCGTTTGCTCGTTTGCCCCCTAATCCATAAAAAAAAAATCTTTAAAGGGTAAGATAATATCTATAGATAACCGAAACGGACTGTCTCGGTGTCACAGCGGTAGTGAATGCGACTGCTGGTCACGAGGTCACGGGTTTGATTCCCGTGAAGGGCAAAGTGTTCATGTTTCTATAAAAAAAATCATTTGCATCACGGAAAATTTTATTATAATAAAACTCTGCCTAACCTTATTGTGATGTATGCCTTGGGATTTACCACTATTATATAATAACTAGATGTGCCCGCGGTTTCACCCACGTTTATGACCACTGCGCCGCCCCCGTAGGTCGTAGCGTGATATTATATAGCCCATAGCGTTCCTCGATAAATGAGCTATCCAACACTAAAAGAATTTTTCGATTCGGACCAGTAGTTCCTGAGATTAGCGCGTTCAAACAAACAAACTCTTCAGCTTTATAATATTAGTATAGATAACTATGTATAGGTATAACAATGTTTAAAAATGTATTTGTTTATCATTCAGGTGTTATCTTCACTAAGATATTCCTTTGTCTCCCTTCTATTTACCTTTGGCATAATGAAATACTGATAACGAACTAATTAATAGGTTAAAAAAACATACTTACATCGTTATCTGTACGTTTGTGTGTTGTTATCGAAAATAAATAGGTGTATATCGTTTGTATGTACAGAATATTGTTCTATCATGCAACATTTTTTTCTTAGAGAAAGGACAACTCCTGCACTAAGAAATTCTGTGCCGCGGGGAATTTACAAAAGCATAGTAAAATTTTGCAATTTTTTTTTTTCAAAGTGGACTGCGGTGGGCTGATTGATTGATTGATTGATAGTAAAATTTTACTAAGAATACCCAGGCCCAAAACAACTATTTGAGTAGTTTAGTTTCAAAATTCTCTAAAATACTTGTCACCATGTAATGGTAAATCTCAAAAAAAACATTTAAAGACATACCTAATATAAATGGACCCTTTTAGCGGTGTTTGCAACAAACTAGTACTTTTGTGAGCTGATTTAATAGGTAGAATTTCAGTGGGTTTTGTTGAAAACTATCAGTGCAATGCGATAGAAGCAACGAAGGAGCTTCATATTCAATCGGAACATTATTATTGTTCTGATATCGTTTTGGCGGGTTTTGAAACTATACTCCTCATTTGTAGATCACTCAAATTTTTGTACCTTGTAGGGTTATTAAAATGAGTAGGTACCTATTATAACTCGAAGCAGCGGCAGAGCCACTTAACAAATTCACCCTATCAAGTGTGCGTGAATAGCTAAATGCATCTGAACAAATCTTATGATTTCATGTCAAGAGCTTATACCTAGCCCTTGAAATAAAATGATCCGTTTAGATGCATGCGATGCATGAGCCGAGTGTTGTCGATTCAATCCCACATAAGATAACAAATTGCGTGGTACACAAAAAGTTGTTTTTATTATAGAAGTGTCCTTTATATCCGTTGTTTTAATGTTCCCTCCGTGGCGCAGCGAGGTCAAATCCCGAGTCGGGCCAACAAAATGATATTGTGTTTTTCTGTTTAGAAATCTCAATACGAGCCCGGAGTTAGGAAGTTGGCGGTGTTAGATACTCCCGTGCCTCGGAAAGTACGTAAAGCCGTTGGTCCTGCGCCTGATCTCTCTCTGGTCGTGTCGTGTTACCGTTCCATCAGATCATGAGGGTTAGGGAACAGAGAGTGCACTTGTTTGCACACACACTTTTGCACTATAATATCTCCTGCGCAGATGGCCAGTCTCTGTTAAAATTGGCCGCCGCCGTGGCCGAAATTCGGTCTGGAGGACATTATTATTTTTTAATGTTGGTAAGGTACCACAGACATTATACCTAGTACGAGGGTAGACATGTTAAAAATTCAACAAGAGGTTGCACAATTCAAACCTCCTTGCGTCTCAAATGCATCTTTCGACTCCACGCTGTCTGTTCTGAAACAGTTAGCGAAGGTCACCATCACAATTGTTGTTATTACGAAACTGGCACGATCTTTATATTGACGCCCGTCGTCCGCAATACTATAAAGTTTATTACGTCCGAACTAAACTAGCTAGGATTGAAAGAGATTTTTTGTGGTTTGACAAAGGTAGGAACCATTGAACCGTTTTATTCGTGACTGGCTTTGTACAGTTTTTTTATTCAAATACGTAAGTATCCTTCCAAACTAGGAATCATTCCTATGTCGCGGACGAACATATTTTCTTGGCCCGCGTGGGGATCAAACCCACAACTCTCGGTGCAGTGGCCGAGCCAGACAGCCACGTAAACAATTACTTATGCCATTCGTGCAGACTGTCAGAACGTACGCTGGCAATGAGCTCCATTTTTCATGTTATCGAAAATATACTAAGCATCGATACGTGATGGTATTAATTCTTCATGCTAGCTGTACGCACGACTCACACTAAGATCTACAATACCAGTCTTACGCCTTTATTTCCGAAAGGATAGTCTTCTGTCTTCTGCGAAAAGTGCGCTTCTGCATTATACCCACTTTTCGCGAGTAATGTTATAGATGCTATTCAATTGGGGGCGAGCTTATTACTGTCAATCCGGCACTGTGTCAGGTTAAGAGTAATAAACTCGTGCTGCAATTGAGAATTTTTTGTCATGATAGCCGTATAACACTGCCCGAAAATATAACCCGAGATCTTCTGTTCAGCAGTTCCAATCCACCATTTCTGCGCCACCGGTGCTCCAAAATTATAGACACTACTCTCATTAGTGCTATCGTAAACCCAAATTTTATAACTATTAAATTCAGTTGCGTAATAAACGCACGCCGGCTGCAAGGTCGTCGACTCATGCAATTGTATGAGTAATCATTAGATTGTAAACACAAGAGGGAGGCGTACAATCAAAACACTACTCAAAGACCACGGTTGCGCTTAAAAAGGTGCCTCTGTATTGCAGAAGACAAAAAGATCAAGATAGCTTGAGTACGGCGGTTGTTTTTCTTAACTTGAGGTTTACAAGTCCATTCTACACTCTATACTGGGCGCGGACGAGTGTGCGAAAATACCTAAATGAATCTAAACTAGTGCTAATCAAATCTTGACTAAACTACAGCACTCTAGCTAGGAAAGTACCTTTATTTTACAGAAGCATCCAAACAACCATGTGTGGTCTATCTTATGTATGTAGTTTCCACTTAGAGAGGCGCTGTGCGGTCAGCAAAAGACCAGTGTGATCTAGGATATCGATTGTAATGCAATATAATAATGTCATTAAAACGCTTTAAGACTGCGCCGAGCGTAAGACGTAACATAATGACAGAACTCGTGCGGCGCATATTCATATCGGCGCGCGGCCGCCATAGTAAAATTGTATGGAGGATTTGAAGTGTTTTTTTGATAAATATGTATCTTTATTGTCAACCAATAACTTAAATATTTGGGACGGACAAATTGTAATATAACTACCTATTTATGTTTCGTTTAAGCTGTAAAATAGGATAAATTTCTACTGTTATAATCTAAAAATCACGTAACACGAGCTTACGTGTTTGCATTTTTCGTGCAAATTTACGTAATTTTGTAGGCGAAAATATTAATTATTTTAAGTTTTTTACACGGAGTAATTGTAAACACATTCATTGATCGTAAATGTATATTTTATATTTGTATTAAACAAAAAGTATTGATTTTATTCACTTAACTGTGACCGCCTGCTTTGGCACATTTCGCTCGGCGCAGTCTTAATAAACTTACAAAAAAATTGTGTGCGCTATTAGAGCAAGGTGTATAAATTACACTTTAGGTACCTGCTGACAACACAACACGTTTTTGAAGGTGATACCTACAACCCGATTTCGGTCACGTCGTCTGCTTCATCTCCATGGAGACAATTATCGTTCGTGTGCTCTCCAGTGACTGCTGTAGCCAATCTTGTGAAAGAAGGTCCGAATACGTTGCGGACTTGTAAGCACACTATTCTCATGGGTGTAATTGATCGCCACAGGTGGTCGGGATTTCAGTTCGTCAGAATCAGAATCATTTATTATTTGTAAAACATAGGTAGACAAAAATACAGATCTTATAAATAGGTGTACAGAGCGCTATGTCTTGTCTATGGTAAGACATAAAAATATAAGTGGTATATTTAAACCTAAAATTAATACAATATTAGAGAAAACATAACATAGATAATAGAATGTATTGAGATTAGTTAAAGAATTCGTCAACTGCGTAATAAGTAATAACATTTATCAATTAGAGTTTTTTGTAAAGCTTTTTTGAACTTGTGTACAGGTAAGTTTTAAATCTGATCGGGTATTTTATTATAAATTCTTGGAGAGTTGCCAAAGAAACTTTTTTACATAAGATACGTCGTGGAAAGAGTGCTCAGATGCTTACGTCCTTAAGGAACCAGGAACACTTACTCGTGAGAACATATTACAAAGCTTTTTGGCCACAATATTCTTTAAGCCGGTGGTGTTTACTCAAGCTGCTCAAAATTTTGTAAATTGGAGTTGAGAGCTGGTATAGTTTAGCCCTTACTTAGGTCTCTTTTGATGTCCTGCTGGGTGACGTATTAGTTTAAGTGATCGTCTCACCACTGTCACTCTTCTGAGTGTTGTGGGACAGCACATTACAAAACATTGAACAAAAAAATTGTGTTCTACCAATTATAGTTTCGATTCTAGATTTGTTTAAGTCCGCAAGATCCGGACGGACTCACAGAGCACCGAGACTAGGAGCAACCTCTGTACTCAAAATATTGTACCGCGGTGGACCTTACGTAAGGTCATCCGCAACGCAGGCTTTATACCTTGTTCAGGAGTTGTCTTTTAAACTTTATATGCGGAAGTGAAGAGTACGTTATTGTATTATTTCAGGAGCGTATCTCGTTCGCCGTCGCCGTCTCCCTCCTCCTCGCTACGTACCACAGACAGCGCTATCGATACATTGGACAATGACAAAGTAAGTATTATATCAGTTAGTTAGCTTTTTATTTTCAAACTAGCTTTTGCGCGTGGCTCCGCCCGCGTGGTACCTGCATCAATAAAAAGTAGCCTATGTCCTTCCCCAGGTTTTAAACTACATCTGTACCAAATTTCATCTAAATCGGTTGAGTGGTTTAGCCGTGAAAAGGTAACAGACAGACAGACAGATAGACATACAGAGTTACTTTCGAATCTATAATATTAAGTAAGGATAATATATAATATTATAATCAATAACTTGTATACCTATTTTTATACTTATAAGTCCAGAAATGAGCAAATTCCATATAAACTTCACCGCCTATTTCACCCCCTTAGGGGTGGAATTTAAAAAAATCCTTTCTTAGTACACCCCTACAAATTAAAACACACATGCGCTCCAAATTTCAAGTTCCTACGACCAGCGGTTTAGGCTGTGCGTTGTCTCTAAGTCAGTCAGTCAGGACATCTTCATTTATATATATAGATATAGCAGTATTCCTACTATTGTGTTGCGTTCGGTGAGTGAGAGTACTGAAGGTCCAATCACCCCCTTCGCTTCCCGCTCCTTCTCCTTCCCACTTTCTTCCCTAAAGGGTCGGCATCGCGCTAGTGATGCCTCTGGTGTTGCAGGCGTCCATAAGCTACGGTGACCACATACCATGCTATGTATGCTTGTTTGCCACCTTATATATAATTACAATTAAAACTTAAAAAATACAAAATATATTGTTACATTGACTTCAAACTAAGCAAGTACCTATGTAACTTCGGCGCCACTATAGAAGTTACACTCAAGACTCTTTCGTCGTCAAAATTATTTTTAACTGAAGAAATATACACTTTATTTGACCACTAGCTTTGCCAGCGACTTCGTCTGCGAATTTTGAAGTAGGTAGATTTCTGATGAGCCATGCACTAGATACTAATATTTTATAGAAGTTTGTGTTCCAGCAACGTAAGCGTAACTGTCATTTAATTTAGTGCAGTAGTTTTTGCGAGATGCGTTAACAAACAAAGAGACAGTCAAAATTTAAAAAACTATATTTACGGCCTCGATGGCGTAGTGGTTAGTGTAACCGACTGCCACGCCTGAGGTCGCGGGTTCGATTCCCGCACAAGTCAAACATTTGTGTGCATGAACATGGATGTTTGTCTTGGTCTGGGTGTTTCTATGTATAATATGTATGTATTTACAAAAAAAAAAGTATATATGTATGTTTATCCATTGTCTAGTACCCATAGTACAAGCTCTGCTTAGTTTGGGCTAGATGGTGTTGTGTGTATGTGGTAGAATAGAATAAATATATATTGTTTGGGCTTTGGTTTTCTATTCTGTCGTCATAAGAAAAAAAGACGTAGGTATTTAAAATTTTTTCTATATGAAGATTTTACCATTATCGTGACAGAATAAGTAAAATACTTATATACCTAAATTTTGGCAGAAAGTTCGTCTTTTTTCCTTATGACGACATTTTATTTATCTCTTACATTGATAATTTATTAAATATCCCTATACACAGGCGTCGATCAGTTACAATTTTGTTATATGTATAAATGACCGATTTCCTAAGTGTACTACACCCAGAAATATAGATCCATATCAACATTGCTATGTACTATTGCAGACGAGCGAGTCGTCGATCCACGCGGCGATCCACGGCGGCGGCGACTCGGCCTCCATCTCGTCCGGCGAACTGCCCACCGTCGTCAGCGCTGTGCCCGCGCTACACAAGACTGACAACCCTAGGGTAACGTACCAACAATTATTCTCACTTACATTAACCTCCAGTAATAAAACAATTGGGAGGAGAGGAACCCTCCACGCTCCCTCGGATTGCTCACCCCAACCATTACAGTAAAAAAAGAACTTTGAACAGGGTTAGTCCCGGGTCCACAAGGCTATCGTTGCTACGTTCTGAGCAGCAATACGCAATATCGCTGGTCCAATATTACAAGGTTCCACGTTAATATTCTATATGTCATTCCTTTTTGTTTAAACTAATATAGTAATAGATGGAAGCACTTACCACCTCACAATATTAAGACGCAAATAGTTCTAAGTTACTTTTTAAGTTATTTTTACTGATATGCAAATTTTAAACCTCATTTCCCCAAAGTTAAAAAAAAATACATAGAACCTTGTAATAGTGAGCCAGCGATATGTAAACCTGCATGGTAGACTGGTGCTGCTGCAGGCCCCTGTTATATGACACTACTGGCGAACTTTGAGTGTGATAGACCTCTGTTTTCCATGATGAGGTTTATAGGCGGGGTCTAATGTGCATATAAAAATGTTCAGATCACAAATTGACACGAACGTCAAACCACTAGGTTTGTAATATTTATGATTATTATTATTTATTTATTTACATCAAATAGAACGACTTGCTCCAATTACATTATTTAATAATACATATAATATATAAATTTAAAATGTAGCATTCATGCATTCTGCTCACAGTACCTCATACATTCTAATAATAATACTTTCCATTCATCCGCAAAAATATCAACTTCTGGGTTAAAGAAAGCACAAGTCACTTTCTCTTGTTTTCTTTTAAAAATATATATCTCTCGCTCTAGGAATAATTCCTGTGTCGCGGCCTCGCGGGGGACTTGACAAACATTCAAACAACGGACACAAAGAACACCCAGCCTCGGGACAATCATTTGTGGATCACACGAATTTTTGTTCCGTCTGGGGATCGAACCCACAACACTCGGCGTGGCGGCAGTGGCTAAGCGACCACTTTAACCGCTACGCCATCTGTGCAGTCAGTACTCACTCAATAGCGCAGCACTAGTAAATACTGTACTGAAGTCTCGGATTCGGTTCCCAGCTCGGGCGAAATGATTTTTTGTTATGAAATTCTCAGTGACAGTAATAGCAAGTCCAGTCTCCGTGCTGCGTTGACAATAGGCTCACCCTATTGAATGGGACCTTTAAGGCCTGTTTAAACCTAAGCTATATTCGCTACCGTCTGCAGTAGAGAAAACCGAGTGGGTATGCAGTAATATTACTATTCACACCAAAGCTGATTTCGCTATCCTTATGGGTAGAGTTGATACTAAATACCTGAGCGATACCCGCGCGGCAGGCACTTCTACCCACAGCGGCAGCTAATACCGCCAGGTCGCTGTAGCCGCGGATCTTGATACTAAGTACCTGAGCGAAACCCTCGCGGTGTATACCTCTACCCACAGCGGCAGCGAATACCGCTCAGGTTTGAATAGGCCTTTAACCATAGTTGGAGGAATGTAGGTGTCAAACACCTCTGCTTACTTCGTAATATAGACGTAACTGCCTCCGTGGCGCAGCGGTAGTGAATTCGACTGCTGTGCATGAGGTCTCGGGTTCGAATCCCGGATCGGGCCAACAAAAAGTTATCGGGTTTTTCTGTTAAGAAATCGCAATAGCAGCCAGCAGTTAGGGAGTTGGCGGTGTTAGACACTCTCGGTGCGCACGTAAAGCCGTTGGTTCTGCGCCTGACCTCTCTCCGGTCGTGTCGGATTGCCGTCCCACCGGATCATGAGAGTTAGGGAACAGAGAGTGCATATACATGTGCACTATAATATCTCCTGCGCAGATGGTCACTGGTCAGTCTCCGTTAAGATTGCCCGCCGTGACTGAAATTCGGTCTGGAGGTCATTATAGACTTGAAACTATATATATATGTTCCAGCTATCATCAGGAAGCACAAACAAGGGCGTGGAGGCTGGCGGGGGAAGCGCTCGGACGAAGAAGAAATCGTGGTACAACGCACTTTACCCCACATACAAGAGCAAGTCCGACGACTTCAAGAGACTGTTCAAAGATCTGCCCGATGACGAGAGACTTATTGTTGGTATGTTTCTATTTTTGAGTAGTACAGCCTCGCTGATATCAGCATGAATGGGTCGGCTTGACGGGGGAAGGGCTACTCTCTCACAGAATATCGATGAGAAATAGCAGTATTCCTATTGTTGTGTTTCGTTCGGTGAGTGAGAGTGCCGGAGGCCCAACCTCATTCCCCCTTTCCGCTCCTTCTCCTTCCCAATTCCTTTTTCTCTTCTTCCTTTCCTAAAGGGTCGGCAACGCGCAAGTGACGCCTCTGGTGTTGCAGGCGTCCATAGACTACGGTGATCACTTACCATCAGGTTAACTGTTTGTGGGCCCGCACATAGCAATGATAAATACTGGTTAGAGTGGATGGCCCTTAGGGGTCTGGAACACTCCAAGAAATTCATTGCAAACGGAGCCACAGGCTTCACCCGGAAGTTCTGCGGGTATAGCAAGAGCCAAATGCGCCTGCTCACAGGAGCGTTCATTGGCCATTTTGGCACCAACGACTTCCTGGGCAGATTGAGATTGACACACGATTCAATCTGCAGAGCCTGTAGTGAACAGGACGAGTCCATATCGCACCTACTGTGTGAATGCGACGCGTTGGCTGGACTTAGGATGGGTCTGATGGGATTGGCATATCCAAACCCTGAAGACTTCAGGCTTCTCCCTCCGAATTGTACACTGTGGCTGATGCAGTACATTCATATGGAGATAGCTAAGGTATAAATCTTGGAGCAAACACAAAAGATCCCACTGGGTCAAAGTGTCGCCGGTCTATACTGACTGGCCCCCGCACACAAGATAAGATAAAATACCATCCGGTTGGCCGTATGCTTGTTTGCCACCTTAGTTGTATAAAAAAAAATGTAAATATAATAATAATAATTATGTAATATCAGCCCTGTATTGTTAAATGATGAAATTGACAAAGTGCAGAGTATATCAGGATATCAATTTCTGAAAGCTGTGTCTCGCGATAGCATCGCAATGGAAACCCTTTCTAGGAGGTTCGGTAATGTTCAAGTAATACGTTTAGGAACACAAGCGTTCATGTAAAGTACCACTAACTAAAATGCCGTATCCCTGTTTGGTACTTCAGTAAATAGAACGAAGAAAATAGGGCAAATAGTGGTTTATTAATACTAAATGTTCCCGCGGTTTCACCCGCGTTTATCATTAATACGCCGCCCCCGTGGGTCGTAGCGTGATGTTATATAGCCTATAGCCTTCCTCGATAAATAGGCTATCCATCACTACAATAATTTTTCAAATCGGCCTCGATGGCGTAGTGGTTAGTGTAACCGACTGCCACGCCTGAGGTCGCGGGTTCGATTCCCGCACAAGTCAAACATTTGTGTGCATGAACATGGATGTTTGTTTTGGTCTGGGTGTTTATATGTATAATATGTATGTATTTACAAAAAAAAAAAGTATATATGTATGTTTATCCATTGTCTAGTACCCATAGTACAAGCTCTGCTTAGTTTGGGCTAGATGGTGTTGTGTGTATGTGGTAGAATATTATTATTATTATTAAATCGAACCAGTAGTTTCTGAGATTAGCGCGTTCAAACATACAAACAAACTCTCATAGAATTGATATGGGGTTCACTGCCTACATATTAAAACTTCGTGCTGTTACTAAAATTTTTTGATAACTTAACGAGATGGGTGTAACAACCCAGGATTCAACCTCTTCGTCTTAAATGAAAAAGTAATGAAAAGAAATGACCCTTATATCTCGGGAGTCTTTTGACCCACAGGGCCCATATTCAAACTCGACCGAGGTATGACCCCAAGGCGTCTGCACACCAAGTTACAACTCAATATTTTTCCATTTAAAATAAGTGACCCCTATATCTCGGTGGTCTTTTGACCCACAGGGCCCATATTCAAACTCGGCCTAGGTATGACCCCAAGGTCTGCACACCAAGTTACAAGTTAATCGGTCCAGTGGTTCCGGACCTATGCCTGTCACTAACAGACAGACACACAGACCCACATAGTGTTTTCATTAACCTCTTCGAAGAAGACACAAAGGTTAATAATACTTTGCCCAATCAATATAATTGTATTATGGCTTAGTTTTATGTGGTACAAAACAAGCTGTAATAACTTACTGATATAAATAATGAATTGAATCAATGTTAATTATTGTTTTCTCTCTTCAGACTATTCCTGCGCACTACAAAAAGACATTCTGGCACACGGGCGCCTCTATGCGTCACAGAACTACCTTTGCTTCTACGCCTCTATCTTCGGTTGGGAGACCAGCTTGACATTAAGGTGGAAGGATGTCACCGCCATCACAAAGGAGAAGACTGCCCTCGTAAGTGTGTTGTAGGCTATACATAGAGATTTATATTTCAGACCTTACACCAAAAAGTACAAGCCACTTCGACTGCACGGATGGTAGTGCACTATGGCCTAACCCTTCTCACACTGAAAAGAGGCCCGTGCCCATCATTGGGACAGTTTACTACAGGGCTGATAATATACTTAAAATTTTCTACCAACAAAAACAATAACAATTTATCCGACCAGGGAATCGAAACCGGACTTCGTGACCTTCTACAAACACCTCATGCACAGCATAAATCTGACACAGAGCAGGCGCAATCACCACCCCTGCGCCTTCAAGACATTCATTTAATTCGACTTGTAATCCGCAGGTAATCCCAAACGCAATACTAGTATGCACGGAAGGAGAGAAGAACTTCCTCACATCATTTTCTGGCAGAGACAAGGCGTATCTAATGCTGTTCAGGATATGGCAGAACGCACTCATGGACCAGCCAATGAGCAGCCACGAGATTTGGCAGTGGGTGAGTTTCAGTACTATGATCATATTGCCAGACGCTTGGCAAGACCAGTAGATTGTATGTGGACCAAAGGTTTAAATCATAAAGCCGATATATGGCCATTTTTCTGTGCGTTAAGTTTTCGTCTGACACACAATGCCACCATCGATACTAATACTAGCTATCCCGCGTTACTTCGTCAGCTTAACAAAAGGTAATTTTTGCCCGTTTCAAAAAAAACTATCCTATCTTTTAAGTTGGACCAAATTACAGATGATTACGAAGTTTGATCAAAATCGGTTCAGTAGTTTAGGAGTCCATAGCGGACAAACAACGTGACTCGTAATTTATATATATTAAGATTATAAATCTGAAGAGTTAGTTTGTTTGGTTCAACGCGCTAATCTCAGGAACTACTGGTTCGAATTGAAAAATATTTTAGTGTTGGATTGCTTATTTATCGAGGAAGGCTATAGGCTATATAACATCACGCTAAGACCCACGGGGACGGCGCAGTAACGATAAACGCGGGTGAAACAGCAGGCATAACTATTCTGAAATATAAATATAGTATTATCACGCTCACTTATATTATACTAGATGTTCCCGCGGTTTCACCCGCGTTTATCGTTACTGCGCCGCCCCCGTGGGTCGTAGCGTGACGTTATATAGCCTTCCCCGATAAATAGGCTATCCAACATTAGAAGAATTTTTCAAATCGAGCCAGTAGTTACTGAGATAAGCGCGTTCAAACAAACAAACAAACTCTTCAGCTTTATAATATTAGTATAGATATTATATTATTATATATTGTACACTATCGTTCTCGATCATATAAACATAATGTATGAGCAAGTGAGCTCATACATTATATTACTTCTGTTTTTAGACACATCTATCAGTTCAATTTTTAATGCGGTAACACCAATTTTACTAATAATTTAAAATGTACTCCAGACCGAATATTGGTCATAACGGCTAATTTTAAAGAACTGACAATGCACAGGAGATATTATAGTGCACAAGTGTGTGCGCATACATTAGTGTATTGTTTATTCACTCACTCTCATAGTCTGATGGGATGGCAATACGACACAACCGGAGAGCGATTACGCGCAGGACCAACGGCTTTACACGTGCACCGAGAGAAGGGGCAACTGCCAACATGTATTATGTAACACTCCCAACTTTCTAACTACGGGCTGCTGTTAAGAATTATTGGTAGAAAAGCCCAATAACTTACCCACAAGACAGACCCGAGAGCTCATTTTTTTTATCTTTTTTTTTATACGACTAAGTTGGCAAACAAACATGTGGTAAGTGGTCACCGTGGCCTATGGACGCCTGCAACACCAGAGGCATCACTTGCGCGTTGCCGACCCTTTAGGACAGGAAGTGGTAAGGAGAAGGAGCGGGAAGGAGGAAAGAGGGTGATTGGGCCTCCGGCACTCTCACTCACCGAACGAAACACAACAGTAGGAATACTGGTATTTCACGTCGATATTCTTTGAGAGGGTCGTCTTTCCCCGGTCGAGCCGGCCCATTCATGCTGAAATCAGCGAGGCTCTACTACTCATAAAAATCTCATGTCATGTAAGGTAGTTGTGGTCACTACCATTACACAGCTAAGAGAATTGTGGTGATAGAATTATCATACGTGTACACACAAAACGGGATTGCTACTGTTTTTTTTTCTTAAACAACCTTAGTGACAAACTAGCGTACGACCCACCTGATGACAAGCGGCACTTTTCCCTATGACATCTACAATAGGTACCAAAAGTTTCAAGTACATGTTGAAAGGATCGCGCTATGCTGCATTTAAAAAGAGTGGACTTAAGTTTCTTGCCAGTTCTTCTCATTGGTTCTACGCCCTTGCTTTGCTGACCATGGCAACAGGTAAATGTAAATGTAAATTCATATGAAGTGTAACTTTGACGTTCATAAGTGTTACTTTGTGACCTACATGAATAAACATATTTTTATTTCTGATATTCATTTTAAAATAGAAATTTAAGGCGTCAAATCACCAAAAATTAGCAGAATCCATATATTAATACGTGAAGCAAAAACTTTGTACCCTTTACGAAAATTGGGCGGACGGAGGAGTATGAAATTTGGCACAGTTAAAGTTTATATGGAGAAGGAGGGGCGAATCCTAATATTCATATAAAATATGCATTAGAAATACATTAAATTAATGAAAAAACACTGCACGTACACAACTATGCACTTGACACACGCAGTCGAAGCGCGTACTATGGTTACATATATCAATATATAATGACATAATATATATCAATATCTTACAGGCAAACTTTGGTCGAATTTCTAGCACTAGGCTACCGCTAGTAAGTTATTATTACTAGATCTTAGAGAACGATACCAGGTCCTTTTCTTACAAAACAGCGCCTACTTAGAAAGCCTCGTACATTGTCATTGAGTTTGATTATTACGATTAGCTCGTTATTGCCGATTATTTAGTACCCATAAACCATTTTGACCTGAGAAGTACAACACTCATTCAGTATTTGTTACGAACTCACGAATCTATCAAAACCTTTTTATCGTCAAACGTTCTAAAATGGTACGCAAACGCACGTATGGCTGGTAGTTAATCAATCGTATCTGACATAGAAGACGTAGTAACAATACTAATAGGGTCAGCGCCGACGGACGGGGGTGCGGCGAAGAAACTAATCCAGTAACAATTTAAATTCAACCTAAAGTGCTTCAAAATACGACTGTATTTGGTACAACGAAATAAAATGACCGCGCTTAGAGTCGCTCGCCGTCATTTTATTTCGTAAGTAAGTAAGTTCGGTAAGTAAAAGTTTTGGAGGCTCACATACGTGACCTCTCCAATTACATTCCTCCAATCTACCTCATCTTAATTTTCTTTACTTGCCTTTGTTTTTCTTTATATGTTATGAGTTTATGAACCAATATTTCAAGCGACCATAGACTACGGTGACCACTTACAATAAGAGTTATGTCATCTTTACTTAACAAAAAAATATTACATTTTATATTTTTTTTAACAACATCCCTGCTGTAGGAATAACTATTGGGTCGCGAGGGACGTTCAATCAACGGACAGAAATGTTTTCCCTTGTGGGGATTGAACCCACAACTCTTGGCGCGTTGACGAGGTCACCACTATTCCCTCCCACGCTATTTATATCTTATCATCAATAGATAACACCATCTTCCAAAATCTACCTAAAATCAGTAACATCTGGAACGATGGGGCTCCATTTTTTATAATACAGTCACACGAAATATTGTGTCAATACGATTGGCAATTCAAATGTCTTCGAGCGCGGCGCATATTATATTATAGATTGTAAACTATGCGCATAGCTCCCGCCTCTTAGATAAATGTTTACAGGTTAAAAGTGAAAAACAAAATGTGGGATTTACGTTGTGAAATTATTTGAGAAGGTTGTCTGGTAATAATTTTAATACAGGATTGGTAGAAACATATCTTCTCCCTAGCCTTTATTATACCCAAGTCACTTGGGGTCTGCTTTCTAGTCTAACCGGATTTGACTGGATATCAGTTTTTACACGGAGCGACTGCCATCTGACCTCCGCAACCCGAAGGCTAACGATACCCTAAGGCTAGACCAGTGTCAGGATATTAGAGCGCACTGACTCCCCAATAACGACTGCCATAGATGTTCATGGCAGCCGGGACCGACGGCTTAATGTGCTCTCCAAGGCACGAAGCAGGCGATAATTGTCGATCAATACGCATATATTTGCGAAAAGTCATATAACTTCCTAAAGTCAGAGGTGCGCGACGTGGGTTCGAACCCGAGACCCTCTGCATTGCAGTCTGTTGGTCTCTCCATTGAGCTATCGCTGCTTATATTGCTTAAGTTGTCTTATAAAAAATATTATCGTGAAAAGATTCTACTAGTATCTACCTACATATAATCTTTTAACGACTGTTTTTTTTTATTAGCTACTTATTGAAAGTAAGATACTCCGGCCGTTAAATTGCTTTTTCGGGCATTATTTTTGCAACTTTTTAATACACACTGCGGCATTGTGAGACGTGTTTACATTGGCTGTGTTTCAAGCGAACTAAACGAAATAAGAGCCCACATCTCAAGTGCGCTGTTATTTACCGAGACGTATTTTTTGCGCCGACCCGATATCTAGTTGTATTGTTGATCGAAGGATATAGGCGTAAGACTATGTATTTATGTATACTAGGGCTCGTGCCCTCACGTCCTTAACAAAACCATAAAAAAATATCCACTACGCTTTGGCCGAATGAACGAGTATGGACTTGTACTAACTTAAACCATATCCCTCCGTTCCTTATTTGCCTTTGCTTGCATTTCAGGGCTGCATTTCCTAACTTAGCTAAAACTCTCACTCTCATTAATAAAATATCAGTTACACAAGAGAACGAAATTCTTTTTACGAAATGGCTTTATGATCGTTAAAAGATCTTTTCATAGCCAAACAGCATACAAAAGCATACATTTAAATAACTATATTACTGCTTACACACTTTTAGTCTCCGCAGGATTTAAGTTTGCAACTTTATGATTTATAGATAAAAGCCAGACGTGTTATAGTTTTAACATAATTATAGATACTAGCGGTCGCCTAGTGATCGAGATTCGACCATAATTGATTTAAATTTTAAGTTTGATCGTTATTAAGGTTGTATTGATTTCGTCAAGGCAAGGTTAATTTACCTATCTTTATCAAACAAATTATTATTTATTTAACTATAATATGTAACCATAATTACGAAGAATTTTACGACATCAGCACGAACAATGCCGAAATACTACGAACGCGATTTGACTGCGTGTGTCAAATTCATGGGTGTGTGCGCGTAGTGTTTTTTCATTAATTAAATGTATTTCTAGTGCATATTTTATAAAAATATTAGGATTCGTCCCTCCTTCTCCATGTAAACTTTAACTGTGCCAAATTTCATACTCCTCCGGCCGCGCAATTTTCGTAAAAAGGGGTACAAAGTTTTTGCTTCACGTTTTAATATATAGATGTATATATTTCACTAATTCTTATTAACCTATTTCAAAATATTAATGCTTTAGAAGAAATTATAATTTGACTGTTGGCAACACTGATTTAGCACAGATAATAAATTTAAAATAATTGAAATATGTATGAATTGACCGCAAAACTTACAACTGAATTCAGTACAGAATATTTTTTATTAGCATATAACATATACCTTTTATTTCTTAGAAATCCTTAGTCTTTGATAATGTTAAAATATTACTATCACTGTAGGCAGCTGTTTCGCTGTATATACCTGAATAAAAATAGTATAAAATATGATGATAATTGGTTAAAGAAACCACTAGACCCTTGTGACGTAGCAAGTGATATCCTAACTTCTGATCATCGTGAAATTTTGCATATACGTTGACAAGTGTACAGAAACGGACATAAGCTACCTTTCACCCCGGCAAAAATGTATGTTCACGAGGAAAACAACAAAAACGTTCTTATAACAATAGATGGCGCCACGTGTCTTTCGAATCATGATTAAATTATATTATTACAAGCAGAGTACAAGCCGAATTGATTGTCAAATTCTAAATTAACGCGAGCGAAGCCGCGGGCAAAAGCGAGTCATTTATAATCAAAATATAATTTATACATATTCCCTATTGACTTGAAAATGTTAAAGCATTACCGACAAACAAGGTGCTAGTTGATGTCTACATATAAAGACAGACGTCTTACAGAAAAGCCCAATAACACTTGTCCGACCTGTTGCAAATCAATTTACTACTGTACCAGCGAGACAGCATGTCTAAATTATAAGACAATGCACTCAATATTGTTCATCGACCTGGTTGTCTTGACTGGTAACATTTTTATCAGATACATAAAGAAATTTGAAAGATATCATTGAGTTTAGTGACGGTAGCCTAATAACTAGGGTGTGTAGTAGAGCCTCGCTGATTTCAACATGAATGGGCCGGCTCGACGGGGGAAATACTACCCTCTCACAGAATATCGACGTGAAATACCAGTATTCCTACTGTTGTGTCTCGTTTGGTGAGTGAGAATACCGGAGGTCCAATCACCCTCTTTTCCCCTTTCCGCTCCTTACCCTTCCCATTCCTTTCCTAAAGTGGTGGCAACGCGCAAGTGATGCCTCTGGTGTTGCAGGAGTCCATAGGCTACGGTGACCACTCACCATCAGGTGGGCCGTATGCTTGTATGCCAATTTTAGAAAACCTAAATTTCTATAAGTACCGAAGGTGGTTTTTAATTAATACACTTATTAATATAAATAGTAGCTGCCACGTTTTCGAAGAGACCCCAAACTTTGCTATTTTAATATTTTAGAATTACCTACTATTCCATACCGCCAAATATCAGACTCCTCTATGCGCGCAATACGCTTAAAAGGCGTATTAAATTTTCTCTTATTAATATTATATACATAGATTTAAATAATATCGTTTAGCAATACAAGGGCGTAGAAATTATAAGAAGGATTGGCATATGCCACGTGAGTGCACACATGTACCTCGAGAACAGAGGCTGTCAGTCTAATGTCTTAGCTGTATTTTATAAAGTCTATGAGACGGCCTCACAGGCACCCGGGTGTTCACGTTCAGTGAGTGTCCGCTAGCGGCGACGTACGCGCGGGTATCAGCACAGGTACCTAATACATACAATATTATTAATATTAATAAGACAAAGGGAATATTTTCATGATACATTATTTATTTCTTTCGACAAGCTCTCATTTGTGGGAGATGTTGAATTTATTATAGTGATTTGTGTTCTCTAGTGTGATAGAAGAATCAAGTCTTAGTTAAAATAATAATGGTAGCTGGTATTTAAATATACTTTTGATTAAAATTCACATTACACTCCTAGTCTTAACTATATTGTATGTAACTTCTTTTTTTTTTTTATTGTAACGTTCACTTACATGTTTGAACCTGTATAAATTCTGAATGCTGTGTACAGTAGTAATTGGAGTGCAGATTTAAAAATGTTTTCATGTAAAAATAATCCTAATCACTACTTGGTCTGTATTCTGTAACTGTACCTTTTATAAATAAATAAATAAATAAATTAGGTATATTGGCATTATATTTTGTTAAAATTTTGAGTTCATTCTGCGTAACTAGGTACACTAATAATTCAATTGTGTTCGGATACTTTAAAATATCTCAGTTGCAGCGCGCAGAGTGACCATGGCTTCTGAAAAGCAACCGAAATGCCAAGATATAGTTTTATGGATTAAATAATTGGAGTTTAGAAAAACTGCGATAAAATCTGTATACAGTAGCTTAATTTTATTGTTTAGCATTTTCGTAAACTTAAGACAATATTATTTAAATTTAATTTTGAGTTTAAAACCTTGCTTTCTGGAATGGACACCAGACAATTCAGGAGAATTAGAGAAACTTATTAGCGCAAATAAACATCACTCGCCTTTTTAATGACCTTACAAAAAATATTCACTGCAGCACAAGGTCCATAGAGCTGTAATCTTGATGACGGCATCAGTCTTTTTAAGTCCTAATCTGCCAAATGCTGGAATGCCGACAATAATTGGAACGCAATTGTATCTTGCCGCCGGCGGGCCGCTGCAGCTCCAGACCTTAACATGTGGCAGACGAGCTACCGTCCACCTAAAGTCATATTATCATATAAATATAATCAGCTTGGCCACTAAAATAGATAAACTAGTGAAAAACCAACTCACTGAGACAATATTACCTAAATATTAAATGGCAAATATTACTAATAATAGTTTATTAGTAAAAATGTTCGAAAAGTAGCTTCATCTAAGTCTCCTACTATGGACGCTTGGGATATGGAAGAACCTCTTCTTCGTCCAAGAGACTCCTTGTTAAAAAAATGATTTTAGTGTCCAAAACCCTGACTTAGGTTGCAAGTGTCTTTAAGCTTCGGCAATGGCTTACCGTTAAATGTTATTGTTGGTTCCTTACCTTACCTTAGTGATTTACAACAACGAAATAAAAATAAGCATGCTTGAATAGTGCTAATATATCTTTTCTTCATCGAATAAAAAAAATCATCGGTTAACTATTATCCAGCTTTACAACAAGTGAGAAACGACAATGAATTGCCGTAAATCCTAGAGTTCGAAAAAATGGTATCACTTGACCTTGAGGTCAAAGGTCATAGTAATTTCAGGGTATATCGACTATGCTGAGTCGAATGGCGTCTCTAGCTCTTACGGTTCTTGTTTTGAAAGTTGTATAACAGACGGACAAAGCTGTTGTACCTATAAGAGTTTTTCGAACTCTAAAAACTGCAATTGTCGTTGTAGCAATGTCCATCTTTCTTAATCTATATCTATTATAGGAATATTACTATAATAATAATAGGTCAACATTTGGATTTTGTTACTGAAGAACGCGTGGACTGTTCAAAGGATTTAAATGAAATTTTGGCACAAATACGGGCCAAGTCCTTAATTAATATATAGGAGAATGTTTATTCGAATTATTCGTTGCCGTCGGATTCACGCAGGTGAAGCTGGGGAGAAAAGCTAGGTAGTTTTCTGTTGTATCTAAATACTTTTTGCAGTTGGTCTGTGTATTTGCTCCTTGCCTTGCTCTCTTACTATTTTGTTTTAATTTCCCTTTATTATATTGGTAATGAATTGACTGTCTAAGTAAGTCAATTATGCATCGTTTTCTTCTCTCCATTTATTCCAGTATTTATCATTTACGCTTCCCAATATTTATATTTAGTAGTCACGTTTTCTAGTCCAAACTCACTACATTCGATGCCAGCCCCAAATTTTGAAAGATTCTAATCTTACCAAATCTCTTATGGTTAGAGTTCATGATAATTATTTTCAGCCTGATCATGACTTATGAAATAATACTTTTTGACAATTGATATTGCACCTCGATGTCGCAGTGACTGGTTACGACTGCTGGCTCCGTTCCCGGATCGGACAAAGTATTATAGAGTGTTTCTATCAAGAAATTCCGAGAGCAGTCAGAGTCTGAAACTTTGCCCAGTAGGCTTACGTTATTATCAATCATACAAACAGGCGGATGACAACATATTATACGTATTATTGTCTTCTGTTTACGCGAGTGTTATTCATTGAAATTAAACTACTATGTATATAGTAGTTTAATTTCAATGAATAACACTCGCGTAATACCTCGTAATAATAACTCGTAGTAATAGTATAAATAGTTTTAATAGTTACAATAATTTAATTAGCTTAAAAATTTGTAAAGTTTAATAGTAATAGTAGTGTAACAGTTTTCAAAATTTTGTTATAGTGTCAAATAAACAACGCGATAAAATCCGTATATAGTAGTTTAATATTGATAATATACGTATAATTTTTATACACATGAATACAAAGTCTTCAGTGACTAGTAAATATTTACCAAGTCTTGTTGTAGTATTTTTATTCATAAAACGATTCACAAACTACGTTGCTATCACCTGACACTTGGATTGTTGCCAGAACATAGTTTCGAGCGTAGTTTCGACCGATCCAAGTGTTTCTGCATTTCATTATAGGTGACAGTCATACATTGCGTCGACTTAAACATCAGTTATAAAATCTAGTGTTTAATTTGTTAATTATATTAAGTTATTAATTTGCTTGTTCATCGTTTTGTTAGTGTATAAGGTCTGTGTATATTGGTGCTGTTTTTGGTGTATGCGACTATATTAGCTGGTAAATACATATAAATATTATTTAAAAGCAAAGTATTCAATCAAAGATATGCGAAAGTGTCCACACTAAAAAGAGTGAGCTCGCATTTTGCATTCACATAATAAAGAACTATAGTGTGCCATTTTATTAGTGAGCGTGATATATTTATAATTCAGTTGTCATGTTGGTATTGTGTGTCAACTGACAACTTAAGACGGCGCCGAGCGAAATGTGCCAAAACAGGCGGTCACCGTTAAGTTGACAAAATCAACACTTTTTGTTTAATGCAAATATAAAATATACATTTACCATAACAATGAATGTGTTTACAATTACTCCGTGTTAAAAATTTAAAATAATTAATATTGTCGCCTACAAAATTACGTGAATTTGTACAAACATGCAAAAACGTAGATGATTTTTAGATTATAACAGTAGAAATCTATCCTATTTTACAGCTTAAACGAAACATAAATAGTTATATTACAATTTGTCCGTCCCAAATATTTAAGTTATTGGTTGACAATAAAGATACATATTTATCAAAAAAGCACTTCAAATCTTCCATACCATTTTACTATGGCGGCCGCGCGCCGATTTGAATATCGAGCTCTGTCATTCAGTCCAACCGCGTCTTACGCTCGGCGCAGTTGCTGACCATTAAAACCTAGTAGCGCGCGTGACTAAATAAAAAAAAAATAATACCTTCATTTCTATATCATATATTTTGACGCCATAATTATATAATTATTAGACGTTCCCGCGGTTTCACGCGCGTTTATCGTTACTGCGCCACCCCCGTGGATCGTAGCGTGATGTTATATAGCCTATAGCCTTCCTGGATAAATAGGCTATCCAACACTAAAATAATTTTTCAAATCGAACCTGTAGTTCCTTAAGCGCGTTCAAACAAACAAACTCTTCAGCCTTATAATATTAGTATACTTAGATGGTAAAATACGACACGGGTTGTATAGGGCATGTGATTGAGCGACGCCAGCCACCAGCGCAAGTAACTCTTGTGCGTAAAGGCTGCTTTCCATAGAGATTAGAATAGTCGCTTCAAGATACATCGTGCAGTCTTGCGTCTTTGTCCACGAAGCGTATGGCAAGCGTATGTTTTCTGGCATTTGTGACAATGTCTTTTAACGATGAGGACGTACCCACAATTCACATTCGTGCTCTGTAAAGAACATAAAGCCTTGCGCCTGTGCCTGCCTCTCTCCGATCGATCTACCGTCCCATCTGACTATGAGAGTGAGAGATTGTACTTATTTGCGCATACATTTGTGCAAAATTAGGTCCGAGATAAGGTCTGGTCGATATAATTATAACTTACTAAACTTATATATTCAAGCATATGAACGAAATAGTTTAGCTGTGTAAAAGTTTAAATAATTATTTTAGTTAGTACACGCTAGATGTCGCTAGCGGCTGTGCGACAAATACACTAGCGACATCTATTACCGATTTGATTCGTATTCTATTTCTTTCTTTTGAGTCCAACTTAATTTTTCTATGTTTATCAACACACGTGGCACGATAAAATAATTCTAGACACGCGTATTAACAGCCATTGTTTTTGTAATGTACTTCAATTTACATACGCACAATACATACGTTACATTTTTAGGAAACTTAACTAATTAAGTCTATATTTATCATAACGAAAAATTCTAAGTCTATGATATAAATACTCTAAAACTGTCACAATCTTTGTCGCTATTGTTTACTAAAGCTAAAATACAAAAATAGCCGGCGTATTTTAATGAGTCGTTGATTGATAAACCGGTACGCCACATGAGACAGAATTAAACAAATTTATACGGATTTTATCCCGTTGTTAATTTTTTATAAAACATATAATACAACAAGTTTCAAAATTATCTATGTTAATATTATAAAGCTGAAGAGTTTGTTTGTTTGCTTGAACGCGCTAATCTCAGGAACTGCTGGTTCGATTTGAAAAATTATTTTAGTTTTGGATAGCCTATTTATCGAGGAAGGCTATAGGCTATATAACATCACGCTACGACCCACGGGGGCGGCGCAGTAACGATAAACGCGGGTGAAACCGCCGGAACATCTAGTGTAATAATAATAGTGTTCTATAAAAAAATAAACAACGCGATAAAATCCGTATATATTTGTTTAATTTCAACGTATAACATTAGCGTAAACGTAAGACAATATTACAGAAGATATTAACTCAGTTTCCTTACTGCGTCTGCGGATATCCTTCTCACGTGTACATTTCCTACTGTAATTACAGCGACATCTAGAGATACTTAAGCTAAGGGCCTTTTAAAGCTTGGAATGTCCCAAGATTCATTAAAAAAAAATCCGTTGCGCGTCCTTGACCCCTATGGAGTCGAGAAAACTCGTTGTGATTGGTCGCGAAAAAAATATTTTTGACTCCTCCGTGGGGTCACGGACGCGCAACGACGTCAGCGTCCAAGACTCCTACGGTGGAGTCATGGACGTTTCAGAAGTTAAATAGGCTATGGTAACCGGTTTTCATCGGACGTATATCGGTTTACTTACTACATCTTTGGTCTTCGATTGAAAGGGAGCGAATTGTGTTCCGTGCTTGGTTATAAGATGTGTGTTGTGTGACAGGTGCACAGCTGCTACGGCGAGGAGCTGGGCTTCGCGTCGGACGAGGAGGGCTACGGCCGCGACGCGCCGCTGGACGAGCCCTCACTGCCTGACACCATCTCCGAGGTACTGCACAAACTTTATTTTTTTATGAGTTAGGAGGCAAATGAGTTGATGGATCGCCTGATGGTAAGCGATTACCGCCGCCCATGGACACCCGCAACACCAGTGGAGTTACAAATGCGTTGCTGGCCTTTTAAAAAGGAGTACGCTCCTTTCTTGAAGGTTTGTAGGTCGTATTGGTCCGGAAATATCGCAGGCGACAGTTCATTCCACAGTTTAGTCGTGCGAGGCAGAACTATAGATATAAGTTTGTGCTTCTTGATTCTTGACGATTCTGTTAAAGGATATATTCATAATGCGTTAAGAATTGACTGAATTAAAAGCACAGTGTGTAACGAAAATTGAGGTTTTTTTTTTAAAAAACTAAGTTGGCAAACAAGCATACGGCCCACCTGATAGTAACTGATCACTGTAGCCTATGGACGTCTGCAATACCAGAGGCATCACTAGCACGTTGCCAACCCTTTAGAAAAGGAAGTGGGAAGGAGAAGGAGCGGGAAAGGGGTGATTGGGCCTCCGGCACTCTCACTCACCGAACGAAACACAACAGTAGCAATACTGGTATTTCACGTCGATATTTTGTGAGAGGGCAGTCCTTCCCCGGTCGAGCTGGCCCATGCATGCTGAAATCAGCGAGGCTCTACTACTCTACTGCAGGAAGTCCTCAGTAATAAACAGCAAGTTACATCTCCAGTTTCGTCTCCAAACCCTTCTGATTCTGACTTCTATACTAATATTATAAAGAGAAAAGATTTGATTTTTGTTACGCTTTCACGCCTTAACTACTCGACCGATCATCAAGAAATTTCGCATACACATAGCCAAGGGTACAGAAACGGACATAGGCTACCTTTCATCCCGAAAAAAAATTACTTTTCCCGAGGAAAACAACAATACAATAACGTTCTTATGATAATAGATGACGCCACGAGTCTTCGAATCATGATTGAATTATATTATTACAAGCAGAGTACAACCCGCATTGATTGTCAAATTCTAAATTAACGCGAGCGAAGCCGCGGGCAATAGCTAGTTTAATATATTTGTTATTAAATAATTAATTACATTGTTAATAAAGGAAAGTGATACAAGACACTTTCCTTTCCTTTCTTCTGTGCCTTAGTGTTCACCAACTGTGGTTTTAAGCTCCAAATTATTACGTACGTGATTCAAGCCTATTACTGCGTACTGGACACTATTCCAGGCACTGTTCTACTACTGAAAATTACTTAACAATAAACCACCAACACCAATACAACTTACAACCCGGATATGATATAACCCACTGTACAGAATGTGCAAAAACTATAATTCGATCTGCTCTCAAACAGATATTTTTCACGTAAAATTCAACACATTTCAATCTTTTCTGCTGAAATAAAACAAACCGTGACTTTTAGTGTAGGTACCCAATCTTGTATATATTTTGTTTTTATTTTTAAATTTATCATGTATCCTTTCTTTTCTTTTTTAACTTTTGTGTTAGTTATTTAATAGTTTAAGCTTATGTAAACTTACACGTGTGTACTGTATATTGCAAATGTTGTGTACAAATGTAACTGGATGTCAGATTTACTCATTGTGTACTATTAAGACTATTATTTGTATATGCTAATCTGTTATCTGTTTTTGTACCTACTGAATAAAATAAAATAAAATATTCAACCCAAACATTATGCATAGCAGTCATATCACTACCGCCGCGCCACTTACACAAAAGTTAAAAGAGCAATATTATCGATCTGTACATCCCAGCTTATATTATCATAAAGCAACTATATATAGATTTTTCAACGGCGTATAAAACAGGCACTTGAATTATCTATCTATCCACGCGAGCCCTCGACTCAGAGTACAGCTGTTTTCCGCACAGATAACACCAAAGATACGACACCCTTACTGTAGATTGTGCTTACGACCAATCACGTTAATACTAATCGTAGGCAACACCTGTAGATATGATATGTATGTTAAGGTTAAAAGAGAAATAGGTAAGAACCCGATTTAACCTAAGAGAATTGAATGATCATTAAATTTAAAACACGGGTTCTGAAAAGTGTCGGCGTGACAAAATTACATATATGTTAATCTTTGTTTCTTTTGATTAAAAAACAACTTTTTCTTTTATACTACCTACTAAGGTGGCAAACAAGCATACGACCCAACTGATGGTAAGTGGTCACAGTAGCCTATGGACGCCTGCAACATCAGAGGCATTACTTGCGCATTGCCGACCCTTTAGGAAAGGAAAAACAAGTGGAAAGGAAAAGGAGCGGGAATGGGGAAAGAGGGTGATTGGGCCTCCGGCACTCTCACTCACCGAACAAAACACAACAGTAGGAATACTGCTATTTCATGTCGATATTCTGTGAGAGGGTAGTCCTTCCAGCCTTTCAGCCCATTCATGCTGAAATCAGCGAGGCTCTACTACTCAAAAACTCTTACATTAGGCATAATCCCTGTGTTGAGGAGGACTTTACAAAGGCTTTACCCAGATTCCGAACTAATATTTGTATTTCACACAAATTTTGTTCCGTATGGTGATCGAAGTTCCCAACACTCAGCGCAGAGGCAATAATAAGACTCAAACCACTGAGCCAGTCGCCTCAACAAGCTCATGTTAAGTGATTGTTTCTGAGAACCTGATTAACGACGTCAATCTCATGCCAAATGATTTGATTGGCTGTTTCTAATTTAATCAGAAAATTATAGCAGTCGTCTGTTAACAAATTTTTGTGTCCATTTGCCTTAGATACTGGAAATTAATCTCAGATTCAGGGTTCAGATTGTCGGTGGCTGCGCTGGCTGGTAGTGAATGCGACCACATTACCTGAAATCTCGAGATGGATTCCCGGCTCAAGCAAAGAGATATTGCTGTTTTTTTCGGTTAAAGAATTTCAAAACATAATTGGCGAAATGTAGTCGTACTACAGCAGTCTATTCCTTCGGGATATAGGCGACAGACTCTTCTCCCTAGCCTTTATTATTCCCAAGTCACTTGGGGTCGGCTTTCTAGTCTAACCGCATTTGACTGGATATCAGTTTTTACACGGAGCGACTGCCATCTGACCTCCGCAACCCGAAGGCTAACGATACCCTAAGGCTAGACCAGTGTCAGGATATTATAGGGCACTAACTTCCTAATAACGACTGCCATAGATGTTCATGGTAATCGGGACCGACGCGACGGCTTAACCTGCTCTCCGAGGCACGGAGCAGACGATAATTATTGTCAATCAATACGCACATAATTTCGAAAAGTTCCGAAAGTCAGAGGTGCGTGACGTGAGTTCGAACCCGAGAATCCTCTGCATTGCGATGGTCTCCCCACTGAGCTATCGCTGCTATATATAGGTGATAGGTTATTTCTATATCTTATGTAGGATTTCAGCAAGTACAATATATCAGCACTGTATTAAACTGTCCAACTGCTGGCCACGGATCTCTTCTCAGTATGAGAAGGGTTTAGACCATAGTCCACCACACTGCCTCAGTGCAGGTTGGCAGAATTTACATATTTCTTGAGTAATAGAGCCTCGCTATTTCAGCATGAATGGGCCGGCTCGACCGGGGGAGGACTACCCTCTCACAGAATATCGACGTGACATACCAGTATTCCTACTGTTGTGTTTCGTTCGGTGAGTGAGAGTGCCGGAGGCCAAAATCACCCCCTTTCCCCTATTCCCGCTCCTTCTTCCTGCTTCCTTTCCTAAAGAGTCGGCAGCGCGCTAGTGATGCCTCTGGTGTTGCAGGTGTCCATAGGCTACGGTGACCACTTACCACCAGGTGGGCCGTATGCCTGTTTGCCACATTAGTTGTATAAAAAAAATAAAGAATTTTCTAAAAGTTTAAGCACGTAGATAACCATAAATCCTGCTCATCACCTTGATTCAAACCTAATCATATTACGTATACAAGTACAATCTCCCACGTACTTCGGCTCTTACCGGCCACTTAGATAAATACCGAAATATAATTCAATCAGCAATCAAACTATCAGTTGTGCTATCAGTCGCCGTGCGATACCGCGATAAGTGCACGGGTGTTACGTTACAATGCTCAAAGTTACCAGGAAGTTAAAAAAAAACGTAAGTTACCACATAGTTTTTTACTGTCAACCGTTCGAATGTAACTTTCGTATGTATATGTGAGTTTTAAATAGTGTTCTAATCTATAAAACGGTTGAAAATGACATCTGCGCTTGGTCGGTTGGTTTTGTTTTGCATTTCCGTAGCGAGAGGACTCCGTGCTCGTTCTTTAACCGACTTTAAAAAAGGAAGGTTCTGTATTTCACGTAAACGTTTTTAAGCATGTGTGTGTTTATGATTTCTCGAATAGGGATTAACTTATTTTGGACAATTATATTTTTACTTATATGAAAGGACATATGCCATTGCGTTATTTTTTTTTTGTCAATGCTTGATGTTGGGTTTAAAGATGATGAATGGAACTTTTTAAGAGTAAATAGTAAAGCAGCTACAAAATGTATTTTGAAAGTATTTATTTATACAAATAAATAAAATTGAAGTGTCTGTTTGTAATGTCAAAATAACAGCTTTTTATCTAATGCATATGAAAGTATATAAGGTACCTATATGAAAACATCTATTTTTACAATTTTTGTCTGTCTGTTTGTTTCGGCTAATCTCCGAAACGGCTGAACCGATTTTGACGGGACTTTCAATGGCAGATAGCTGATGTTATAAGGAGTAACTGAGGGTAATTTGTTACAAAAAATGCCTATGAAATAGTGAACAATTTCCGATTCAAATAGGGAAATGTTAGGAAAGGCTACTTTGATTTTAGAAAAAAGTAGGATTCCGCGGAGACAAACACTTTTCAGTTAAAATCTACGCGGACGAAGTCGCGGGTAACAGCTAGTTACTACTATGAATATTTGTATACATTTTTCTACAAAAGGTATTTAATAAGAGTTTACTACAAAGTGTGAATCTACATATGTATGTATACATTTTTTAGAGTTCTGTTAATATTTCATAAACATATTGTTACCCAATGTTATTGAATGTGTGACATATTTGTTAAAATATCTTTATTAAAGTGAAACTACTTTGGCTGCACTAGGAAAAAAATTGTTGCAGCTCAGTTTACGCGCTATGCACGTATAAAAGTCATTTAAATGTGTTCTATTTATAATAAGGAAAAATAATCCATTCTGCTGCATTGATTTTAACTCGTTTATAATTGGCATTATATGCAGCATGTGAGCTGCTTAAAAAAATAATCTTACTATACTAATATATAGGCTCACGCTTATGTACACAAAACGGCAGGCAAGGATGTATTACCCTAACATTTTAACGGGTTCGATTCCCGCACAAGTCAAACATTTGTGTGCATGAACATGGTTGTTTGTCTTGTTCTAGGTGTTTCTATGTATAATATGTATGTATTTACAGAAAAAACTATATATGGTATGTTTATCCATTGTCACTAGACAGTGGATAAACATACCATATATACCTTTTTCTGGGTTTTTTCTGGGTACTAACCCATAGTACAAGCTCTGCTTAGTTTGGGCTAGATGGTGTTGTGTGAATGTGATAGAATATTAGTTTTATTATTGTTTCGCTGATTATAATTGGTGTTGATCTCCATACCTGCTGTTTCTGCAGATGTGATTATGGTGCTTGTTCTGAACATGAATTAATACATACATAGATTCACGGCTGTTTCCCAGAGGGGTAGGCAGAGACTACGGATTTCCATTTGCTACGATCCTGACACACTTCTCTGGCTTCAGTCACTTTCATCACATTCCTCATATACGCCCGTCGGTTCAAGGAGCTCTTAACCTGGCCTTTGTCATCATAATAATAGTGTCAAGTCTTGGAAAACTAGACTTAAATTAAAACCTTTTGTGTCAGGCCGCGCGTGTGCCGCTGCAGCTCAATAGGTTAATAAACTACATACTGCTACATAGGTATAATTCAGTTTATAATAAGAGTATGTTTGCAGCAGGACCTGGTGGACGTAACGTGTATGGATACGAGCGGCAGTGCTGACACTCGGGAAGAACACAGGAGCACCAGACCACCTGTCTCCAACAACAGGGATTCATCGCCACCCCTTGGTTAGTAGATCCAACATACTAACTAGTTACAATTTTTGAAGTGAAAACTTCTTTAGCGGCGTTGTGCACTTTTTGTGATGGGTAAAAAATGTTAAACTCGCGTCAGGACACGTGACCTGATCGAAAATTCGTAAGACGGAGGGAAAATTGTCAATCTCGCGTCAGGACACGTGACCTGATCGAAAATTCGTAAGACGGACGGAGAATTGTCAAACTCGCGTCGGGACACGTGACCTGATCGAAAATTCGTAAGACGGAGGGAGAATTGTCATGTTTGTGTACGATAGCGCAATAAATGAATATTGTATTTTACCACATCAATGATAGTACTTTTATACTGATAATTAAAGCAATTCGTGCAAAATTATTCCCTAATCATTCCAGAATATCAAAAATGCACAACGTTACTATTCAAGTTTTCACTTCTGCCGGCACACCCGGAGTGCAACCCGTTGATTTTTTTATAGAGATAACTTTCGGACTTACTACTACTTATTATTATTATAACATTCAAACTACGGACACAAAGTACACCTGGTTGTACTTAGAACAACCAAGTTCACTTTGTGTCTGGACTTGGAACAACTATTTGCGGCAAATACAAATTTTTGAGGCGTGTGGGATTTCTGGTAGGACTACGATCAAAGTCAAAGCTAATATCCTAATAAAAATAAAACTGGAATAATAATAATAATAATATTCTACCACATACACACAACACCATCTAGCCCAAACTAAGCAGAGCTTGTACTATGGGTACTAGACAATGGATAAACATACATATATACTTATTTTTTTGTAAATAGATACATATTATACATAGAAACACCCAGACCAAGACAAACACCCATGTTCATGCACACAAATGTTTGACTTGTGCGGGAATCGAACCCGCGACCTCAGGCGTGGCAGTCGGTTACACTAACCACTACGCCATAAAAAAATAAAATAAAATAAAAAAATAAGCATTGAAAAAAAGGTGTTCCTACGTCTCATCGGGCGCGCGCGCCGGCGGCCGGGAACCGGTTCCGCGGGGTACTACGTCACAACGACCGATCCTCGGCCGGCCGCCCGGCCCGCTCGCCACTCGACTCGCTCGCCTATCCTTACGCGCCACGCGTGCGCAACTATATATTTTTTGTATTTTATATTTTACTAGTTTTCACCCTCGGCTTCGCTCGCGTAAATGTAGGTTAGGTTTGCAACAGTTCTTTTTTCTGGATGAAAGGTACCCTATGTCCTATTCCGTACCCTTGACAACGTGTATGCAAAATTTCATGTTGATCGGTTGAGTAGTTAAGGCGTGAAAGCGTAACAAACAAACAAACTCATTTTTGCATTTATAATATTAGTAAGGATTATAACAGTCAATTGCTACAAAATAGTTTAATTGAAACGCACACATACCCAGCCAAAGAACACCAGCCGCACAACTGGGTCTAGGCATTCAAACAAAAGGCGTCCAAAACATTGGGTCCCATAACACTCGGTGCTGTAGCAGAGGCAAGTCCACTTTTCGTTCCCTGCAGTTACTAACGGCACACTCAAAAAGAGCTCAAATCTAGATAAAACAAATTTTAATGATACCTACTATATTCGTCATGCTTAACGTGACCATTTATTCTTTGACTCAAAACGAGACATTGGTTGTTAGGTCGATTAACAGGTAGTCAATGAAAAAAAAACACTTTAAAGTTATTTATTTAGAAAAAGTCAGTTTATTTAAAAGTTACGAATTAAAAAATATATATACCCGAAACGTTTAGTTATATTTATATTTATCAGAGGAACAAATTTGCTTTAATTTGCTGGTGATGATTTTAAGTAAGAATGAAACTCTTGGCACGTTTTTTTATATTCACCTTAATTATTATCAACATCGCCTTTAGAACTGAAATTTATAACTGGGTTTTCTCAGATGTTGACAATTTGTTCATCATAGAAAATAATCTTTCTACTGGAGCATTTGTAGCAGGCAAACATAAAATATGTTTAATTGAAATAGAAATACTCGTATTTTTGCGCGGTTTCATCAAACGGGACAATTTTGCGTCCCAGAGTTCATTTCGGGGACACCGGCTGCCTAATTACGTAAAAATAAGCGATTAGCAATGATGGCACAGTCACGGCGCAGTCATGGCGCGATCGAGGGCTAATTGCAAAAAAAATTCGTATTACATACGCGTTCGTTCGTTGATGGTTTGCTACCTGCTAGTATGCACTTTTTTGCGGCGACGCTAGCGCCAGAAACGAATTCGTGGCAATAACTTGAAACTAAGAAATTTCATTTGTCAAACAGATGTGTAAAACTTTGTTTTGGAACTTTTGTTATATTCAGATTTTTAGTCGAAAAAGCACTTGAAACAAACGTTAAAATGTTTGGCGTCGTTTTTAAGTGTTTGGTGTTTTTGCGGCGACTAGTGCCAGTGTGTATTTGGATCACTACGAAACAGACGTAAGTTTAAGCACGAGCCATATCCAATAAAATATAGATTTTACACACAAAACTTAAGAATTCTTAACTTTCTAAGAAACAATCACAAAGCAATCTAAGAAAAGGTTATCGCGATTTGACAGATTTATTTGCTCGCTGATGGCTTTCGTTGTGCTGTTAAAAACGATACGTAATACCAAAACAATTGCCTCCATAGAACAAAAATGCATTATTAATTCATAGATTGTTACATAGAGGCAGCACTGTCGCGTTAAAGCTATGGCTTTGCTATGGCTAATACATAATACGAAGTAGCGAAAATATAGCAATTATTGCTAAAATTTCGCTATGGTTAGGCTATTGCAAAATAGGTAATAGCACCGCGGGACTCGTAATTATAAAAAGGGACAGTCTCGTTCAAAACGGGACGTCTGGTCACGTTAGTCATGCTTGACCTTGGAATGTCATTGTAAATTAAGTAAATTTACTTAAGTATGTAAAGTAGACGAAGTAGCGCGGGTCAGCTAGCTGTAAAATAATATTTATGGCCAATAAGCATCAAACCGTGATTATTTTGTCCTGTATGCAAATTATCGGATTGCAATATAACATAATTATAACATAGTTTGATGGTTTTATGCTACCAATATTTTAAATGCCACCAAAGGACGGAGTAACGAATACATGCGATCTCGCTCTGGCAAAAAGAAAAATAATATAATGCCAGCCTTATGCATATCTAGGAGCAGCGATAGCTCAGTTGGGAGACCAACAGACTGCAATGCAGAGGGTCTCGAGTTCAAACCCACGTCGCGCACCTCTGACTTTCGGAAGTTATATGACTTTTCGAAATTATGTGCGTATTGATTGACAATGATCGCCCTGCTCCGTGCCTCGGAGAGCACGTTAAGCCGTCGGTCCCGGCTGCCATGAACATCTATGGCAGTTGTTATTGGGAGAGCGTCGACACAAGAGATCCCACTGGGTCGAAGTGTCACTGGTCTGCACTGACTAGCCCCCACATAAGATAAGGATATGCATATTATCTAATTAACTCCCATATACAAAGCACACCTTTTGCATAACCAAACTTATGCATGTATTTTGGAGCTAAAACGCGTTTGTTTCATCCATTTTATGAATAGACCGACTTAAATTAGTAGGGTTACAGCAGTACTTTATATAGATTACTATAACAACTTTCCAGACCTAGCTTGCTTAGTTGGCATTTCCTTATAGTGTCCTCGAAAATGTGTAAAACCTGTCAACCCGTAATGGGCCAATGCCGTTGAATATAGACCAACCTTTAAGAAATCGAATCCCTAAACTTGTTGTCACTAAACGAAACAAAAAAAAATGTGTCGTCAACAAATCGTTGACCCGAGGTGGAGTCCCCCGCGACACGGGAATTACCCTAGATCGTGAATTGTCTAATAAAAAAGGCGTAATTTTTTACTATTCCGTTCACTAAACCGTTTTTTTTAATTGGTAACACTACTGTAAAGGTATTTCCCATACAATATCGCTAACTACAGTAATTACCAATTTGATAATGAGCCTCTATTAGAATTGATATGTCATATTGCAAGAGTGTGTATAAAAATAGATTGTACACTTGAAATGGTCAGTTTGTATGTACGGTCAAAGACAAATTGCACCTGACCGTACCTGTCATAGAAAAAAGTGTTGTCGCCTAACGAGTGTTTTAATTAAAGTGTTTTTTTTGCATCCTATTGAATATAATAAATGTGAAAGTTTATAAGATTTGAATATTTGTTACGTGTAAACTGTTGAACGGATTTGGATGAATCTTAGGAGAGAGATAGATATTTTTGCCGTGGTATTCATGCTTCATAATAATTTATCCGTTATCTGCAGACGAAATATGGGTGCAATATATTTCTGCATACCCTTTCAAGGATATAGGCGTGAGGATATATATAAGGAAAACTGTAAGTTTAAACGTATTAACCTCATGCACTGCTAGTTCGACTTGTGTGATACTTTTAGCTTTAGATAGCCTGTTGTCAGGGCAGGTTATAAGTCTACATAACATCATGCTACAATTTAAAGAAGCCAAGCAGTAACCGCTTTTCAATGTGTATTCGATGTAAAACCATACATACATAATCTCACGCTTATTTTCCTGAAGGGGTGGCCAGAGATGTTTACATCCACATTTTAGGGATTTTAGGGTCCACATAATAGGAGGGAAACTTTGTGCTGCTACATAGTTTTCTTTACATATAAGCCCAATAACATTTTGCTTGACCTGTCAAGTCTTGGAATGCCACACATAATTTAAAAACAATTGTGTAAGGCCGCCGGTGTGCTGCAGCGACTTAATAGGTTAAGATCGAACTCGAGGCCTTTGCATGGCAGTCCAACGGTCTCATTAGGCTATCGCTGCTATAATTTTCTCTTAAGCAACTATAAATTCGTGTAATTTATAGTTGTGTTTATTTGGTGAGGGTCAAAGATAGACATGTTTAGACAAATTGATAAAAATGTGATAATAATAGTTTGTTTTGACGTAACAAATAAATAAAATGTGTTATCATGTGTTACAGTAGTTTGTGCCAAACAAATGGATGTCTCATACGTAACAATAGGAATTCGCGATTGATATTTTAATTCCCGTTAAGTTTGCTCTCAAGTCAAGTGAAAATGAACAATAACGTGCACTGTATGGGTAGTGAGTTCGTGATTGTCGAGCGGCCAGAACACCGGCTCGAAGAATTCAAGTCCTTCTACAAAGGTAAATTTAAAATTATAATATGCTCCGATTGGAATATATTAGCGTGAATTATTTCGACGCAGCATTAGATGAAAAAAAGAACAAGATTTGCATTTTTGTTGGTGGTTTTGTTACACAAATGTGTAATATTGATAAGAATAATATGGTTTTAAATGATTTTCTGTTTAGTAAATTATTTAGATAGTATAATTATGGTTTGGTGATTGGAGTGCCATTGAACATCATTTGTACAGAAATCGGTAAGACGAAATATACATCTAAACACAATCTAACTGACTGACTGTTTGCATGACAAAATGTTATAAGTTATCACCTCGCTACTAAACCGCGCCGAGTGTTGTAAGTTCAATTCTCAGACAACAAAAATTGTTTGTCACATACATAGTTGAAGCGAGACTCGCAATAATGTAAACAATATACAGTATCTCTATATACTTCTTCTTCTCCCTAGCCTTTATTACTCCCAAGTCACTTGGGGTCGGCTTTCTAGTCTCACCGGATTTGACTGGATATCAGTTTTTACACGGAGCGACTGCCATCTGTCCTCCGCAACCCGAAGGCTAACGATACTCTAAGACTAGACCAGTGTCAGGATATTAGAGGGCACTGACTTCCCAATAACGACTGACATAGATGTTCATGGCAGCCGGGAGCGCCGGCTTAACCTGCTCTCCGAGGCACGGAGCAGGCGATAATTGTCAATCAATACGCACATAATTTCGAAAAGTCATATAACTTCCGAAAGTCAGAGGTGCGCGACGTGGGTTTGAACGCGAGACCCTCTGCATTACAGTCTGTTGGTCTCCCCACTGAGCTATCGCTGCTTTTAGTAGTAGTAGCTAGTATCTCTACATCCATAGCTAAAAATAAATTATGTCTCCTGTCTCTTTGCGGGTTGACTTCACATATTATGTATCTTTGATAATTATTAATCTCATGGACGTTTTTTTAGAAATGCAGGTTTCTTCAAAACGTTCTGCTTTATCGTTCAAACGAGCGATAATTTTATAATTTTATTCTATAATAATAATAATAATAAACCCCTCTGGGACAGTCGTTATCTCTTAATGAGACTAACGCGATACCGGAGGGTATAGTATATTAGCTTTTAAACTAACATCTTCGCCTTGTGATATAAACAAAAAATGTATTACTAGGTTAAATAAAAACGCACAAACCGCAGGGCAGCTTGTGGCGAGCTGAATGTGAGTGGCGACACTGCGGTCCTGAATGCCTCAGAGAGTCGGTGAGGGCCTCGTCCCCAGTTTGCCGTTACTGGTTGGCTGGGGTGGAACTTCAAGAGCGCCCGTAGGACTCTCAACTCTGGCTTGCCTTGATCGGCCGGTCAGAGGGGGGCCGCTAGAGCTACATGCTTGGGGGTGGAAGTGTCATTTTCAAGGGCATAACTACGGGGAAACCCGCTCCGGGTCTCCGTTTTCACGAGACCCGTGATGGCGAAACCGGCGCCGCACCGCTCGACATCCCTAGCCGCTCGCACCGGTGTTGCCCTCTGCTGCTGGCTTGTATGCCTATAGTGGCTATTTAGGGGGCCCATCTAGTGAGTTGGCGAGTCACCGTCTGTCCATTCGATTGATGCTATTAGAGTATTCAGGGCAGACGCCGTTTTACCATGCATAGTTACCAATATACCAGTCCATTAAACACCCATACCCATAGCCCATATATTAGAATCCATACGTAGCGATAGTCCTACGCCTGCTGCGGCTAGTGCCGCTGTAGGTGTTCCATCCCACCTTTGATTAAAACTCTCGAAGGGCCTCTTCACGTTGGACCCATGTCTCCGTGTAAGCCTCCCAAAGGGCCGGGTAATTTCCTAACGTATTAGGAATATACCCGTGAAAGAGAAACATATAATAATAATAATAATAATACGTAGGTATACATTTTTGTCGTTAGTCTAAAATAATATTATCTATACATATAATAAAATCGTAGGAAAGTCAAAACTGTAAATTAAATATTTTTTTAAAAGAATACTCGGGGCGTGATCTACAATCAGTATCGAAGCCAAAAATATAGTTTTTAGAATTTTTGTCTGTTTGTCTGTATGTATGTCCGGGGAAACTCAAAAAGTACTGCATGGATTTACTTCAAATTTTGCATGAATATTACTAACAGGTCGGGTCAACATATAGGCTACATATTATCACGCTATCACCTACGGAGGAGGAGCTGTGAATCTTTATTTTTCTTACGCATTCTGTGACAGCGTGTAATCTAACGACGCATATTTAAATGTTGTTTTTGAGTAAGCCATGCTATTATCTAGCTTTACACTATAAAAACTACGCCATTTAAGTAACTTGGGCAGAGAAATATAGTTGGGTTCCGCGGCGACAAACACTTTTTAGTTAAAATCTACGCGGACGAAGTCGCAGGTAACAGCTAGTATAGTATCCTTAATCTGGTACATGTTTTACTTAGGTATACTTTAATCGGCCGAAATTGTGCATTTAATTTAATTTTAAGCTCTAGGTTTTATTAAGTGATTGCCTGAACTAGATTTAGACCTGCATTCCAGGCTATATAATAGAATATAAGATAATAAATTATTAAATAGGTACTCATACTCATATATGTATAGATCGAAAAACTGGAGGTGCGTGCCGCAGCATCGAACTCGAGACCTCTGCATGGCACTAATGGTCTTAAACTAGGTTACCGCCGCTGATATCTAATCATTACGGAAGTTGCATTTCGTAAATAATGTATTGATTATTTACCTCTTCTAAATATCTAATAATATTATATATAATATTTAGAAGAGGTAAATAATGAACTTTTGACTTTGAAACTAAATTTATAAATAATATATATCTAATAAGATATATAATATTTATAAATTCAGTTTCAAAGTCAAAAGTCAATTATTAAGATTCAAAACTAAATCAGGATTTATATTAAAATCTATACTAATATTATAAAGCTGAAGACTTTGTTTGTTCGTTTGTTTGAACGCGCTAATCTCAGGAACTACTGGTTCGAATTGAAAAAATCTTTTAGTGTTGGATAGCCTATTTATTGAGGAAGGCTACATAACATCACGCTACGACACACGGGGGCGGCGCAGTAACTATAAAAGCGGGTGAAACCGCGGGAACATCTAGTCATACATAAAGTTAGAATCTGTTATAAATTACATTCATATGACGCTTAAATTTAACTTCATTTTTTACCTGTTTGTACATTTTGCCTGCCTTCAGATAAAATATGACTGACCTGAATATTTGCAAAATAAAATATCTTTATCTTTAAACATTTGAATTCAAAATACTCTTACACGAATAGATGGTAGTTCCATAAGCGAGCTGGCGCATACTATTACCAAATAATTGTCAAACAGTGATCTATACCTTAAATTGAGCTGACCTTGACCTTGTTCATTTGATTTGCTGCAGTGACGAACGGTGATGCGGATTATCGGGAGGAGGAGGCGGGAGACACACTGCCTACAGACATGTCCGACACATCTGACAGCGAACCCGACAAGCCGCACAAGTTAGTACAAAAGACAATTCGTTTTTCTTTTAAAAAAGAACTTCCACACTAGGAATAATAACTGTATACTGTCGCACTGCTGGCCACGGATCTCTTCTCATGCTGAGAAGGGTTAAGCCCGTGCTGCACTCTAGCGCCGATTCCATAGAGTCTGGGGTTGCTTGAGACCCTTAGTAGTATTATCCATCCATTCCATATTATATAAACTTAAATTACCACTCACTGACTGACTCATTGACTTAGAGAAATAGAAGTCATACAAGGGGGAGTCGTAGGAAATAAGTAAATATAGCACCGTATAGAGAATCGTTCAGAAGACCCGAGAAAAATGCATGACCTTCGAAAGGTCAGCTCTTGGTAGTGGTACCCCATCCGATCTCGTAAACTGTGATATCTACGGGAGTCGTTCTCGAACAAAATCTTCCTAAAACCCTGGAAACTTTTAGAGGAGGCGAAAAAAACCATGGCTTCCATAGAAAAAAACATGGCCGCCATACAAACTTTGACCTCTAATATCTCCGAAACGGTTAGAGATAGGCGGGGTGTGTTCGAACAAATGGCATAGAGGTCGACGAGATCTTTCCAGAAAAGGTCATGTCCAATGGTCCTAGGGCGCTTAATTTTTGGCTTCGGGGGTTTTGAAGTTCCCTGAATCCGAATCTAAAATTAGTTTTTTGATTATTATTTTCTTCCCCCCTCTCCGGCCGCTTGCGGCCCGCGCTATCACGCGAAATACTAGTCTACATATATGGGGCTAAACGTAACTGTATAAACAGTCCCAGAACAAACACGAACAAATCGAGAACGCCTTCAAAACTAAGATTTGTTAGATTTTCAGTTTAAAATACTAAAGATTTGGTAGAAGATTCTTATAACTTTTTGTTGGCCCCACCCGGGATTGTGACCCGAGACGTCATGCACAACCGTCGTGTTCTCTACCTTTGCCACGGAGGCTTTCTATAACAAGCCAAGGAAGATACATTTTAGAAAAGTCATACTTCACCTTACAGCGGTTGCGATGTTCAAAAATGCACAGCAGCCCACGATGGGAAGCTGCTCCTCCGCCAGGAGTTCCCCTTCAACATCGACCAGATGTTCACCATGATCTTCACCAACTCCAAGTTTAACCTCGAACTACTAGCCACGAGAGGAACCGCTGACTACGTGCAGGTAAGAGAAGTAACCATTAATTCTAGTGATTTAAGAATTAATACTAAACAAGTATTCGGCACGTAAACTGCACTGCAAGCAGAAGCAGTTTATTGTAATTACTTAGTTAAAAAAAAAAAAAAGAAATTGTGAATTGTATGTTGTTTTTATCCAATATAGAAGCGAGATGAAGTGCGATGGTAAATTATGACACAAAATGGAGTGCCATTGATTTCTAAAATACGAGCAAGTCTCAGTTTAGGAATCGCTGTGTCCCTTAGTATGTCATTGTACAACCATTCGTTACGTTACAGTTAGAGTCTGGGTGTCATTTGTGTTAGTTGTTTGAATGTTATAAATGAAGATTTATTCTTGTGCGAGAGTAATATTACAGAATAATAAATAAAACTTTTTTTTTATTCCTTAAAAAGTACAACTAATAATATGTTTCTCATTCACATATTTTCATTTATAACATTCAAACAACTAACACAAATGACACCCAGACTCGTAACTCGTACTGTTTGTGAACCACACGAATGTTGGCCTCGTACGGTGATCGAACCCGCAACACATAGCGCAGTGCGATCAATGATTCCAGCGATCACTTGAACCACGTAAATGTAGTTTACTTTGACTGAATCTTCTAAAAACTTTTACCTACATGTAGGTACAATTTTGCTTTTGTTTCTTTTTTATCCATTTCGCATAAAAACCAAAAGGAGATTAACCGGGAGCCACGTTCCACTTGGTCGCATTGCGTAACCTTCTGTTCAACAACTTGTGAGAGACGCTAGTACCCCTAACAAAAGCTGAATCTTGCCTCGGGTACCGGAGTTCAATACACACTACTTATAACTATGTATCGATAAATATATATGTCGGCCTCGATGGCGTAGTGGTCAATGTAACCGACTGCCACGCCTGAGGTCGCGGGTTCGATTTCCACACAAGTCAAACATTTGTGTGCATGAACATGGATGTTTGTCTTGTTCTGGGTGTTTCTATGTATAATATTATGTATTTACAAAAAAAAAGGATATATGTAGGTATCTTTATCCATTGTCTAGTAGCCATAGTACAAGCTCTGCTTAGTTTGGGCTAGATGGTGTTGTGTGTATGTGGTAGAATATTATTATTATATTATTATTAATTATTATGTTATATATTAATTAATAAGGCTTCAGATGAAATTATAAGTGCATACTGTACATTTTTAGCAAATGGAAATCCGTATTCTCTGCCTACCCCTCTGGGAAACAGGCGTGAATCTATGTATGTATGTATGTACTGTACATTTCTTTAGGAAATGAAATTAATTATTATTACTGTTTTATAATTTCCAGGCCCCGTGGCAAGCGCAAGGCGGGCTGAAATGTCGACAGCTCAGTTACACCCTTCGTTTGACGTCCGGTCCCCTCGGTCCTAAAGAGGTTCAAGTCACGGAGACACAGGTATGTTTGAATTATTCCAAACTAGCTACTTACCGTGGCTGCGCCTAGACAGGCGGCACTAAAAGGTGTCATATATTGTAATGTTCCATTCACATGTGAATGGAACAGTCGCAAGAGGAAAACTGTACTGTAAAAATTCAATTGTTCCATCACGAAACAACGCAGTAGGACTAGTGGGACAGACAGGCAATTCCTAAGTCAAAGACATTACATTAGAGAATATAATAATGTCCTCCAGACCGATTTGCGGTCACGGCGGCCAATCTTAACGGAGATAGGCCATCTGCGCAGGAGATATTATAGTTCCCAAGTATGTGCGCAAACACAAGTGCACTCTCTGTTCCCTAACTCTCATGATCCGATGGGACGGTAATCCGACACGACCGGAGAGAGATCAGGCGCAGGACCAACGGTTTTACGTGCTTTTCGAGGCACGGGGGTGTCTAACACCGCCAACTTCCTAACTCCGGGCTACTATTGAGATTAACATAAAACCCCAATAACTTTTTGTTAGCCCGACCCGGGATTCGAACCCGAGACCTCATGCACAGCGGTCGCATTCACTACCGCTGCGCCACGGAATGATCAAGCATGGTGTTACTGGTCGCAGGTAATGAACAAGTGTTCGAAGCCCGGCCAGCTGTACTCTATCGACTCGACGAGCGACAACGCGGGCATCCCCTACGCGGACTACTTCAGCGTGCAAGTCCACTACTGCCTGCAGCGCATCTCCGAGTCTGTCACAGACCTCTCCTTCTACGGCAGCGTCAAGTACAAGAAGAGCATGTGGCCTATGATTAAAAGTAATTTTGTTAGAATTTTTCTCTTCTTTATATTTCTTTATAGTGTGATGGAAACTAAGCTAGCAATGGTAGCCATATGCTAAAGCAGGAGTAATGGAGTAGCAGCTTAAGTGTTCGCCTCGACTCAGCTCGTGCGCTGTCTGTCGTGTATTCTAGGCCCACACAAACATTTGTATGTTCGAAAAGTTGTTTTGAGTCTGCTTGTTTTTGTATGTCCATGACACATTAATTATTCTTAGAGAGGCAGTAGTATTTAATATATGTAATAACTACTTACATAAAAGGTCACAATGGCGCCCAACCTGGGGCCTTTTATGTAGTTATTTACTGTAGACCAGATTAATCTAGAAATAGGACAAGCCATGCTGTAGGGACGTGGTGTCTTGAGGTTAAGTTAGGCAGAGATTATTTAAAGATAGTACAACAATTAACACTTTTAATTAACAACAAATAAAGATATATGTGTATTACACTATATAGACTTTATAAAATTCTACGCGAACAGTAGTCATGACGTGGTTCGTAAAAAAAGGACTTGCTGCGTGGTTCTTGTAAGGAAGAACCACTTAACTTGGTACCTGCGTGATGTCGACCGCGCCACTAACTCGTCGGGTCGCGCGCAGGCAGCATGGCGAACGGTCCGCGTGACAATATGTATATTGGATTTGTGATCGAAAGCCGTGGTTATAAAACCAATCTATGGGTAATAAGCATGAATTAGCTACAGCGTTCAACATATATAAGGACTATATATTCTGCCTATAGAATATGACTATTCTTTTAGGTTGCGTTAAATGGCGGACGCTGCACGAAAACTCTGATATCTAACAAATTTTGGTCAAACTGCGAAAACTAATTGCAATATTTTTTAGGCATTATGAAGCTAGGATTTTATAAATGGTATGTTTTGCAGCATTCCTAGAGAAGAATACAATGTCAGGTCTAGATGACTTCTGTCGGATACTGGAATCAAGGCTCAACACGGAAGCTGAAAACGCCGTTCCTGCAGCTAGGAAAACTAGGAGACATCGGAGGGTTACCAGTGAGTACCGACCTTCAATCATTCATTAAAATACAGTATGACCTCATTTAAATACAAAAATAATAATTATGATAATTTTAATATTAGTAACGCTTTGTTATACATAATTATTTGATCGGAAAAAGAGTACAGTATAATTGGCGATCAAAGCCAAAGACTTTGGTCTTATTCCGAAAAGAAATCGACTGCGTCTAAACATTGATGAGAATCAAAGACAAAACTTATGGAATCCAGGCAAAAGCCGTTTTAAAAAAATATATACAGAGTGATTATGAAATCGTGTAAGTCCTTTTAACCACGCATTCTATTGGTGGTATAGAATAACCTCACCATATTTTTTTTATTAGAATGATAAAAAAAAATTACATTTCAATAATTAATGTCGTAAATAATAACGGGCGGTCCTTTTTATTGCCTCTTATTATTTACGACATCAGTTATTGCTGTTATTTTTTTTTTCATTAGTAAAATATTAAGATTGTGTCGGGTGGTTAACATATGACTACCTGAAACCATTTCACGAAAAACATCGGTACATTAATTTTTCCAAAAACATAATTCTAATAAAAAAAATATGGTCAGGGTTATTCTACATCACCAGTAGAATGCGTGGTTAAAAGGAATTACACGATTTCAAAATCATTCTGTATATTCCAATTAGTTACGTGAAATTTACACATTTATTTTGGTACTTAGTCGAAATATGTGAATTTCCGATCGTTATGATTTACGTAGTCGTTTCATTAGGTGGCTGAAGTAGTTCCAGTGATCCCCTCACTATTTAAAGTAACTAGTGGGTGGAGCAGCGATAGCTCAGTGGAGAGACCAATAGACTGCAATGCAGAGGGTCTCGGGTTCGAACCCACGTCGCGCACCTCTGACTTTCGGAAGTTATATGACTTTTCGAAATTATGTGCGTATTGATTGACAATTATCGCCTGCTCCGTGCCTCGGAGAGCACGTTAAGCCGTTGGTCCCGGCTGCCATGAACATCTATGGCAGTCGTTATTGGGAGAGTGTCGACACAAAAGATCCCACTGGGTCGAAGTATCGCCGGTCTGCACTGACTGGCCCCCATATAAGATAAGATTATAAGATTCGTTAGGTGGCTGAAGTAGTTCCAGTGATCCCCTCACCATTTAAAGTAACTAGTAGGCACACCGCAAAATAAAAAGAACAATGGCCAAGTATCTATAGGAGCTGTACCTGAACTTTATTTTCCATGTACATTAACAAACTATAATGAGATTTGTTTGTATTTATGTATTAAACACTATTCCATCAGAAAATGGCACGTAAAAAACCTAAATTATTTAATACTAGCTTTTGCCCGCGGCTTCGCTCGCGTTAATTTAGAATTTGACAATCAATTCGTGTTGTACTCTGCTTGTAATAATATAATTCAATCATGATTCGAAAGAAACGTGGCGCCATTTATTATCATAAGAACGTTATTATTGTTTTTCTCGGGAACAGCATTTTTTTTCGGGATGAATATCTTTCATCCCGAAAAAAATTGCTGTTCCCGAGAACGCTGTAAGCTATCGCTTATGTCCGTTTCTGTACACCTGTCAACGTATATACAAAATGGTTTAGTGGTTTAGGCGTGTAAAGGTAACAAACAAACAAACTTATTTTCGCTTTTATAATATTAGTTAGGATTATAAAAATACTTTGAAGGTTAGAATCTAATAGGTTTTAATAGTTAATTAAGCTTATCAAATTGATTTAACGATCTTTTTAGATATCTAGTAAGTATGTGAATAAATATAATTTTAAATGGATTTTATCAATACAAATGCAATAACAACTATAGGCACAGCACAAAGTAATCGTCAGAAGCGGTAGTTATAAGTCCGTTAAACAAAGCCGGGGTTAAAAAACAGAAAATCCAAAATCGCATAAAAGAACGTATCGTAGCCTCACAACAACAAACGCAGTGGATCGCAATTAGCAACTGTCAATCGATATCGGGAGCCATCAGCCAGCGCGTCAATAACAAATCACGTTTCGTTATACGCGTATAAGCAAAACGTTGATGCATTTTTTACTTTTGTTAACTTTTCTGTTTTATAAATTAATAAGACAAACTTATTTCGAGTTAATGTGACATTTACTTATTGAGTGAATTGTTTTACCGCTACTAAACTATTAAAAATCAAAATAACGTATTTAAATATAATCAATAAAATAATTTGCATTCCGATTCCAACAAAATGTACGATGATAAAAAAAAATTATATCTTTATTTCCTGGCTTTCTTATGAGATATTTTTAACTGTTTACACAACCTTAAAAAATTACGATTTTTGTCATGTATGTAATATATCTATACATGCTCAGGTACGATAATTATGACCGATGTTATTTACCTTCTGTAGAGATCTCAGCGATACCGAATTACGTGGCGAAAAAGTAAGATAAGGTGTTGTAAAGGATGGATTATTAGAGATGAGTGAAACAACTGCCTGTTGGTTATCCAACAGTATGCCAATATAGCAATATCCAAATATATGCAGTATTTATATACTGCATATATTTGGACAGAGTAACGTATTTATAAAAAAGGTTATATGACATATCCATAATATAAAAATGTTACCTTCAAATAAAATTTGTATTATGCTTCCATAGACGTCCGAAGTCCATTATGAGAGTACATCGCTTCCTTCACCTCACCTGGTCGCTACATGTCGCTTACTTCCGCTTCCTAGACGCACCTACAGCGCCCTCTATCATTTCCGGTAAACAGTCCCAGAAATTTCTTCCTGGTGCTAGGCCATTATGAGTCGAATAATGACAAAGATGGCGGCTTGTGTTTGATAGAAAGTTTAGTTGTTTATGCACGTAAAGAACAATGGTCAAACCGTACCTGACGGCGACCCGACATATATTGTATATGAAAAAATCCGTTATTGTTTAAGATTTTAGGAAAGATATGCGGCTTCGATGGCGTAGTGGTTAGTGTAACCGACTGCCACGCCTGAGGTCGCGGGTTCGATTCCTGCACAAGTCAAACATTTGTGTGCATGAACTTGGATGTTTGTCTTGGTCTGAGTGTTATAATATGTATCTATTTACAAAAAATAAAGCATATAATATGTATGTTTATCCATTGTCTAGTACCCACTACCCATAGTACAAGCTCTGCTTAGTTTAGGCTAGATGGTGTTGTGTGTATGTGATAGAATATTATAATATTATATTATTATAAGAATTATCTGTTTATGAAGCCAGGAAAAAAATATAAGTTTTTTTTTATATTTTATTTTTCTTTACTTACATAATTTTAGAACGCATCTTTTCATTTCACTTACGATGTGATTCGTTTCTTTTCACATACTAAAAGGTTCAATACTTGCAATTATTTTCATATTTTCGAAGAGTTATTAACAGTAGTACAAATAAATAAATACGTAGAGATCAAACCAGTTAGTATTATTTTTTATGCAATTGATATATGCGTATTATGTAGGTACAAAGTAGCACAGCGTTTTGTTCACGATATTAAAATATTTAGGCTTCTTACACATTATTTTCATACAGGATGGTATTAAATACATGAAAATAAACCAATCCCACTCCAGTTTGTTTCTGGACATGGCAAATAACAACCAGGTACAGCTCCTATAGAAATTTGGTCATTGTTCTTCGGTGCTTTTCGGTCTACTTTAAAAGCATTTATTAACAAATGTTACATAATTCGGTTTACGACATATATCGTGGGAGACTGGTGCCTAAGCTAGGCTTGTGTCGAGGCTTGTGTTTCAGGACACCAGGTTCCAGCCCTTGAAACAATTTTGTTTTGCGGATTATGCATTAGTGCTGACAGATTTAATGTAGTAAGAGAATTAAAAAAATGCCTTATGCCCTAGTACTACATCTCAGTGTGTTGTGTTCGTAGCGTCTTCGCCCGAGTGCACAGCGACACCAAAGCTAGCGCCGACCAGTCTCGCGCCGCCCAGCTCGATGGCCCCGCGGCGCGGGGTGGGTGGAGTGGCGGGCGGGGCGCGGGGCGCGCGGGGCTCGGGCAGCGCGTGGCTGGCCGCACTGCTGGCCGTACTGCTGCTCGTCAACGCGCTGCTGTACTGGAAGCTCTACCACGTGGAGCGACACCAGTCCTTCGACCTCGAAGACCTGCAGAACAGGTTAGATAATTATGTGTTATGCTGTCATCTGTTCTCCTACTCCTATATAGCTGAGCGTCTTGCTCTAAATATTATCTATTATTTATTATTATTAAATATTAGATATTATTTGTTCAAAATATTTTGTGTTACAAAATATAAAATATTTTAATACTTATTTTAATACTTTCTTTAGAAATATATTGTTATTGTCTTAATGTTTGCAGTCCACCAATTGCTTCAAATATTAATAAATTAAAAAGCATTTCGCGAATAGTGTAGTTATACATTCACGCAATCGATGACAAACACTCAATGTTTGCAGTGTGCTCTTGGTTTGCAATTAATAGCTTTGTCATGTTATTATTTGTGCTTGCATGCACGCTATTTCTTTACAATAGCTGAACCAATTTGAATATAATTATAAAACATATTTTAAAATCCCCTAACGCTTATATTTTGCATTTAGATACATACGTAAATACATATTCAATACATGTTTGTGCGTTTCGCAGTTTATGTAAAATATAAATTAAGAAAGGACCGATGATTACACCCTGTGAAACGCCGAATGATGCTTAATCGCATGTCGTTGACGTTTATATACATTAACTATTAAAGTGGAGTCATTTTAATAGGTAACATTTGACATCTGTAAGTTTTATCTTTATAGTGAGGTGACCTGCTTAAAAACATCGATTAAAGTAAATGAATCGATACAGACTTGAAACATGTGAATTTTAAAAATCATCAGGCGAATCCCTGTCCCATTATTATTTTTTCTTTCGTAAATTTAAGGAGCAAAATAAGACAAGTACATAATTTAACAAAAAAATTGCATTTATTCAGTTGAACTATCAGAATTAAATAATAATAATAATAATTAACTATATTTTGTATTTTTAAAGTTAGTTAAAACAATAATAAATGTAATGATGTTTTATTATAATCACAACGTGGTTATTAAAAATGTATGGTGATATTTCTTCACAAGTAATCATTGCATTGGAATCTACTTATCAGCTTTCGATTTTTAGAGTAACATCCCTAGTGTTTAAAAAGAAAAAGGGTTAACTGACGCAACATTGTAACGACGTTCAGTTCTTTAGATCAGAAATTGTTTATTATGTTTAGAATGGTTTATTAGTGAAAGGAAATCGTAAAATTACTCGTATCGGTCATTATTACAATAAATATGTAATCGTAATTGAAAAAAGTTACTTAAGCAATTGTGCAGTTCTAACAAAACGAAAAGATATATTATTTTATGCCCGCCGTAACAAGGTTACGTTGTTGAATTTTGATGAATTGTCAAATGTTACCTATTAAAATGACTCCACTTTAGGTATGTGATGTATCATAAAGGCGCATAACTAACATAAATAAATACTCTTTGATATCATTATATAATTATAGGTAACTAATCTTATCGAATATTAATTTATGACTAACTCTGTCAAAGGCCTTCTTAAAATCATTGCAAGCTATTTATTTATGAAGAGTACACCAATAATTATAAAGCTGTTTTGTATTAGCATGAGTTTTCATTATATTTATAATCTATAAACACATCTCTCATCATCTATAACAATTAAGAGAGTTTAATCAGTTTAAATGTAGACGAAATGAGATACATAGCTTCATAAATAGCAGCATATTTTGAAAATGAAACGTGTGATGCTTTAGAACTTTTCTATCCAAATAGATTTGTTTTTACTTAAATAACTTGCCAGATACTTTGATCGGGTACCGCTTCTAAAGTAGTAAGTGTAAGTCAAGTATTAATTCCAGGATAAGCACAGTGAGCGGCACACAGATGGCGGACTGGTCGGCGCTACTGGAACAGCACACGCACCGCCAGCGCGGACAGCTGCTAGCGTGGCGCGACGCGCTCGACCGGACGCGCGCGCATCTCGCACAGGTAATGTTTTCGACAGATTTCCTCCGAACCAGGCGCAAACGCAACGCAGACATCACCCGTACAGTTTATTATAGCTGAGGTATCAGTGATATCCTCTGATTGACACCAGAGAAATCTCTCGTACGTCGTTGCCTTGAAAATAGCAGGCACAACTGATAATGGCACAGCGATCATACTGCTCCCCGACGATGGCTCCTTCTTAAAGAAACTGCAAATGCTATTCACCGTAGAAATATAAAACAAGATGTGATATTCTGGACAGTTTCGATTAGAGCCATATTTTAATCTTACAGAGGATTGCAGTTTACTTAACTGTAATCCTCTGTAAGATTAAAATATGGCTCTAATTCATTAGTTCCCATAGTGGTCCAGATGGACTCCTAGGGGTCCACGGGAGACTCGACGGGGGTCTACGTTGGCGTGACCAAAAATGGGGGTGCACAATTCGTAAGCGGGGGTCCACGACTGTTCGACAAGCTCAGCTACTTTCTATTTTAGAGTAGAGAATTACTAAAAAAAGAAAGAGGTCAGCCCGCCTAAGTAGCAGCAGGGGGTCCACCGGAACCAGTTAAATTTTAAAAGTGGAGAGTATGAGAAAAAAGTCTGGAAACCTCTGCTCTAATCGAAACTGTCCAGATTTTCACATTTTAGGGTAAAGTAAAAGTATAGCGACACTTCTGCTTAGCATCTCCATTTATCTCTTATACTAGTATCTTCTACGTACATAGTCTGCCTCCTATATCCTCGAAGGAATAGGCATAGATTACACACACATTTCGCCAAATTGGCCCCACGTAATAGACCAGATTACTGCGTTTTATCAGGCACATTTACAAACTTCGTACTGAGAATTTATTATCCAAACGCTACCAATGCAGTCTCCTTCGAGAATCAAAATGAATCATCAACCATTGTATCACTCCAACAGACGGAGCAAGCGTTGATGAAGCTGCTGGAGACGATAAAGCCGTCGCTGGAGAAGGCGCCGCACGAACAACCGCGGGAAGAGCTGTGAGCGTCCTCCTATGTTACATACTCTACACTTGTCGTGCACACGTATCATGTCTTGTCCTACTTATTACTTGTATGAGTGCACACCACTGTGCGTCTGGGGTACCCTTGCCCACCGTTGCGATGGAACAGTGGGCAAATTGATAGGTTACTGATAACGTGAACTAGTTCCAGGACTATACGTTCAATAACAAAGGTTTTATTTTTTCGTAAAACAATCATTACTCCTAATGTTGATTTGTAGATCAAATGTCAACAAGAGCAGGATATTCTTTAAAATACTTTAATCTTAAAATAAAGCTTTCCGATGTCTGCCAACGAGAATAACATTTGGCAATGTGGTCATAGAACATATAGACCTACTAATCGTAGGCAGCTCAGGCCTTATAACCTTAGGTGACTAGATGAGCAGGCATAGTACCAGTGTGATACCTAACTCTTTCTATTCTATTTATAATAAACAATTACCAAATCAGTCTAATTTTAGATAATGGTTGTTTGTAAACATCACTATCATTACATATTATAAAACAAAGTCCTCCGGTTTTCACCAATAGACACAGTGATTCACGAGGAAGGTTAGGTGTATAATTTGTTAAATTTTCGTACTACCTGTGCGATGCCGGGGCGAGTCACTAGTTTGAAATAAAATCGTTGTTATTGAATCGTCTAGTAAGTTGGATTATATTCGATGTATACTATGAGGGTAGTTTTAACTTAGCTTATATGGGTTGCTCAATGGGGTAATATTACTTTTAATATAATTCAAACGTAAATTCTTGATCTAGGTGTAGGTTCTAAAGTTTTTAAATAGTGGAGTATTTTTGTGGTTTGTTAAAAATTAATGTAAATAGTTATTGAAACAAAATGTTTGGCGAGATAAATAAACTTTTCAGTTGTGTAGTGGTGATGAAAATAAACCAAAGATACATATTCTCGTGGAGTAATAATAGCATACGAGTGCATGACAACGTGAAAGATATTTTATCCTAATATGTCTGCTAGAGGTTTTCTCGTGAGTTTGTTACTTCTAAAACTTCCGTATCCTACAAATACTATAGCATATTATCTTTTTTAGTTTCTCTCTTATTGGGTGAAATGTTACTTGCCTTATTACAAGGGCACGAAGTTTTTTTATTTACTTTTTCTGTTGAGTTTGGGTAATACAGCGCTGGTAGTGTTAGACCCAAAATTATGTAAATTCAATATTTTCACCATTAAGTACAATCTAATTATTATGACTACTAGACCACCCGGCATCCGTCAATCATCAATTCTACCCAACATTTCCTTTATTTACGAACTAGCGACATGTAAATGGAAAACCTCACAGATCCCCACTGTGATAATTTGATAAACTAGATACAAATAATAATTTTATTCCTCTAGTGAATATCGTAGCCCTTCGTGACGTAAACGCATAGCGTTGTATGTACTCTCCAGTTCCCTTGCTAAAATAAATGTAAATTTAATATATTGTATAATAGATAAATTTATTGTAAAATGGCAGAGACGGATAGGGCCGGCAGCTAATATAAAAGTGAGGACGAAATGGCGCTCAAGTTGCCTTCAGAAAATGGCGCGTTTTCTTGTCTATGCGTCAATGACACAGGTGTTTGCATGACAATATTTTGCTCAGAAAAAACTGACGTTTAAATTATTATTAAACAAAGCTATTTTAAGGACTATAGTTACGTTGTATTTTTTGCTTTCATCATTGTATAAAATAGAATCGCAAGCGCTTGTACATAATATGGGCCTTATTCGTCTCAGTACTTTAATCGCCTCTCCTGGGATTCAAATCCCTTTACAAGATTTCTTTCATGCTGGTATCCTATCAAAACATCACAATTATGTACCTATAGATAATAAATCTAACCTGCATGTTTGAAATCTAGTACAGTGTGAAAGAGGCTTATGATATCGTTAAAAACGTAATAAGTACTTATGGAAATTATATTTTAAATTCATGTACATTAGGATTTTTAAATAGTGCACAGTGTTTGGGAGTTTTTATTTATTAGGACAGTAAACTGTCGCCAATTTAAAACTGTACAGAATACGTATTTATTTTAATAATTTGCATCATATTTAATTATATTGTCCACTTTTAAAGTATATAATTAAAATATGCGGGCGTTTTTAATTATAATAAATATTAAAGCTTCTCTTAGTCGCTTGAAATATCAATATTGGTAACGATGTAGCGCCTGCGAAATATCTTCAATACATTTCATATTTAAATATGAGTGTCGAGATGTTTTATATAATATTTATTAATAAAGATATAATTATGAAGCGTATAAATGTTTCATCGGGTACATAGGAGTATGTATTAATAAAATCATTGACTGCTGTACCAAAAATTCTTTAACCATGTTTGGTATAAGGTTCCATTATTGCATTTCCGTGTGTTTAGGTATCATTGAAATAAATGTAGTTGACTACCGCCAAACTTCGTCGTAATATATACGGCATACATGTTAAACTAAGCACTTATTACAATCTCCAAGTATATCCAAAAGGCGCTTTTAAATATGTGTGTATAAAAGGGTCGATCCCCATGTCAAAAAAACCGTAATTTTGTCTTTCTGGGAAGCAGTATGGCGTCTTGTCTTTTATAAAATGGGATTTAACCTCTGAAACGTCCATAACTCTTACGGTGGAGTCATGGACGTTGACGTCGTTGCTTGTCCGTGACCCCTCCGGGGGAGTCAAAAATATTTGGTTTTTTTTTTCGCGACCAATAACGAGTTTTCTTGACTCACCCGTAGAAGTCACGGACGCGCAACGGTTGCGTTGTTTTTTTTTATGAGTCATGCGCCTTTTCGGAGGTTAAACATGCTGTTGAAATATGAGGATAATAGGCATTCTGTCTGACCTTCGGAAAGAAAGCAACACGTATTGCTTGCTATCCTAACTATTATTATAAATGCGAATGTGAGTTTGTTTGTTACGCTTTCACGCCGTAACTACTTGACCGAACACCATGAAATTTCGCATAAACGTTGTCAGGGGAACAAAAAAGGACATAGGGTAAAAAGTAGGTACTGTTACCTAGTCTACATTTACGCGATCGAAGCCGCGGACAAAATCTAGTAGGTATATATTTTCCAAACACCAAAATCTTTAGCGTCTTACAGATAGCGTCTTTAGCGTCTTACAAAATCTTTAGCGTCTTACAGATAGCGTCTTTAGCGTCTTACAGATAAGACTAGATTGTAATAAGTGTTTACAATAGTATCGATTCCATACGTTTTATTTCAAGCATTTAGGTATTTGTTCACACAATTTCTTTGTCATTAAGTAAGTGCATTTCGTTGTAAATATCTTCACCTACTTCATTCCAATGGTTTAACGAGATTGTTGTTATAGCACAATATATATATCTATGAATGCATATTTAGTTATAGAAACGTGTAAATTATTTGTTATACTTCATTCAGATTAATTGTATAAATAGGTACCTAGGATTTTACGCCAATGCTAATTATAAGTATCACTATCCTATCTAGGATCCTATCCTAATCTTAACTAATATTATAAAAGCGAAAATGAGTTTGTTTGTTTGTTTGTTACCTTTTCACGCCTAAACAACTGAACCGGTCATCCTGAAATTTTGCATATACGTTGTCAGGTGTACAGAAACAGACATAAGCTACTTTTCATCCCGAAAAAAATTACTGTTCCCGAGGAAAGCAACAATAACGTTCTTATGATAATAGATGGCGCCACGTGTCTTTCGAATCATGATTGAATTATATTATTACAAGCAGAACACAACCCGAATTAATTGTCAAATTCTAAATTAACGCGAGCGAAGCCGCGGGCAAAAGCTAGTATATATAAAACAAAGTCCCCCGCTGCGCCTGTCTGTCTGTTCGCGATAAACTCAAAAACAACTGAACGGATTTTCATGCGGTTTTCACCAATAGACAGCGATTCATGAGGAAGGTTTAGGTGTATAATTTGTTAACGTTTTGTACTACCTACCCGTGCGAAGCCGGAGCAGATCGCTAGTTGAAAATAATTAAGTTCTGTCCAAAACTTCAACATAATGCTCGCATAATACGCACTCAGAATAATTACTATATTTATAGGAAAATGAAGGATTACAGCACTCCTGGGCATCAGCTGAAGAGTTTCTGTAAGCTTAGCGCTCCAATCCTTTGTTAAAATATCGACAACTACATTAAATAATAGATAGGGCTGTGAGCTATCTAAAGGTGGAAATGCAGGAGTAGTTCTTTCCTTTTCCTTGCACAAGCGATGCCTTAACACTGAGGGTCGTGGTCATCACAACACGACATTACGTGGGTGTCCACATGTACTTACTTATAAATATTTGAGCTATATATTTGTCGCCCTGAATTATACTGCCTGTTTCTTAGTATAGTGAAAACTTCTACCTAGTCGTTTTTTTTAAGATTTGGTTGAACATCATGGTCTGATTCAGCGCCTTCAGTTATTCTACTAATTAAATCGCCTTCCTGTAGGTACTGCTAACGATAACAATGAAGGTAAGTATGTAGTTATGACGCTTATTCTGAATGAATTATAGCAAACACATGTACATGGAATCGATACTAGTAACAAGTTTTAGATTTAATAGTTGAATTAATTATATTCAAAACGAATCTAAAATTATATAGATTTATGTCTACGGTAATATTATAAATATAAAAAGAAAATTATCACGGTGTTGTTTAGCATATTCAGAGTATTATATATAGGTATGTCGATGTTATCTAATAGAAAAGGAAAAGGAAAAACATGTAATTTTTCAGTTGTGGCGATGATCTCTTATTGTAAAAATATTTTACTACATTTAATAAGTTATGTTTCGGTGCTCTAGTTTTATTAAAAAGTTAATGTTTTTTCGTTACTTATGTTGGTTTTACGATGGGGCATCGTTTCGTTTTGCGGCATAACTTTGCAGCTATCCAAACCAAAAAATGTTATAGCCCCTTGGATTAGAAAGGTACCTATATAAAATGTCGCATGTTACACATGCGGCATGGTTAACATGCTGCACAAGATTGCCCTAACGTAAACCTAACATTATATTTTGTATATTGAACATGTCAATTATGAATTTATTTATTGGAAAAATCATGATATACGAACCTCAAGATTATTGAAACAAGTTTCCCTTTATGTACCTAGCGGATGAACATTCGCGATCCGTAACAATAATGTTTAACAATAAGAATTTATTACAATTGTATTATATTTCATTCCAGATGTGTAAAATGATCTGAAAATTATAATAGATAAGTTGGAATGGTGGGACAAATTATACATAGATTCCTATTAGATATACCTTTGTTGTGCATTTCTACTGTTAAAGGATGTTCAAATATGTGAGGCGGGCAATTGGCAATTTGGAATCCCATCATTAATCCTACGGCGGATAGGTACATGCAGTTTTATATAGGTCCGGTAAGATTTACATTATATACCTGTTGTTGGCCAATGTGGGTGCTTAACCCTTTGACCGCCACGTCTAAAAGCAAAAGCGTGCTGTCGGCGCCAAGCTACGAGTTTAGCCTTTAAATGTCTGTCATGTGCTCGTGACCATGGTGTGCTGGACACATTTTACTTTGTCATGTATACATGACTGTAGCGGTCAAAAGGTTAATGCGTTATTTATAAGGAAAAATCCCCACGCTTTATGGCAATATGAAGCGTAAAAAAATTGAATCAGAAACTTGTAGTTTACAACATAACGTGATTTTGTCATATTTGTCGGTCCCTATATCAAAACTGCGTGAATTCTCGCATAAATATAAAAAACAGGACTTTTTAGTACCTCCATAAGAAAATTCAAGTGCAGATGTTCAAAAGTGAATGAACATAGTATGACGCCCGCTTCTGTCAAGTATGTACTAAACATTGAAGCTTGCCAGAACTACGGTGAATGTGTATGCACAATTGTAATTCCATTTTAGATGTAACGGATTATTGTAAGTTAGACAATTCTATTCTCAGTATTGAATAAATATTTTAATGAATTATTTTATTGTTTTATTTGTGAATATCTATTTCAGCGATGTATGAAGACTACGAGCCTTTTTATTGTAACCTGCCGCCAATGGCCTATAGGCGCAATTACTACCGTTGATCAATAAATGTGTACCGGACGGGCGAACTCGGGGCTTCGTTACTATATGATGATGGTTACAAACAACCGTCGAGTCGCTGACGTCCTGTACACGATGTGTAGACTGTACTATATGGCGATGACTGGTTACTATGTCGGAGGCTCTGAAAGGCGTGTTGTTGCGGGTTCGATGTGCGGGTCAGGATTAGGACTTTAAATGAATAGAAACAAGCTTCATAGTTCAGTTGGTTGAAGGCTTCTGGCTGGCTCCGTTTGGTTCTTGAGGCTTGAAGATGAGGTTTCTTGAGCACCTGCGGTCGATCGATACTGTACCGCTTAAGTACCTCTAATCTTTACCGTAACGAGAGCCGGCCAGAAACCTCGGTCCACAAGTTTATTTTTAATTATGTATGGTACACATTTCTGCTTATATCTACGGAACTATACTAGTTAGCGTGATGGTACAAAAACTGCCGCGTAGGGCACGATGAGACCTATCTATTGGTATCTGTTTTATCTATCGGAAATTAGGTCTAGATATAATTATTCTAGGTTTTAGGCTAAAAATCTATTTTGCTGTAACATTTATATCAGAAAAAGTGTAATAACTTTTTAACTATATTATGTAGGAATATGATTCCTTCAGTATGTTGTAGTGCTTTTATTAGTGTATAAAATAAAACACACAAGTGAAACCTTTTATTAAAAACTTAAGACCTAGGAACCCTAACATACCTAACTTGAGGTAAAAATGCATTTTATTGGCAATATTTATGCTTTAAACATGATATTCTTTAAAGTATATAAAAGAAACATAATATTATATTACTTACATTATTTATCTACACTTTTCAAGTCTATATATGACGTAATTCGGCACTATTATAACGATAAACTTTATTCGTCACAATTATGTATTCACTCACTATAACACGATTCAAGTCAATATTAACGTTGTCGCGAACAAAATTTAAAAGCCTGGTGCAAGTGCATCTGGATCGAGAGCCCATTTTTTAAATCTCTGCGTAACGAAATAAGACTTAGGTATAGAGAAATTAGTTAAAATAGTAAAAACATAAAGCAAAGGGCCATGAATTTCTAAAACATGAATTAAGACTGTTATGATTAAATAACTGCATAACAGACGCGTGCATAAAGTGGCATAGACAAAATCTCAGAAAGTACTATCTCTATTTTAATAATTTTATTTATTTATTTAATCTTAGGAAGGCTTAGACTTATATAAATACCATATTGTGGGCTCTAGACCTGAGATGCATAGTCCAAGTGACTACGCACAAAAGAGCAATATAATATTTTAATACACTCGCGTGCAAGTAAATCGACTCAAGGCTCAAGTGCGCATAAAAAGTGATATAACTTAAAAATGCCTTATTTTACCTCTATATAATGTTTTACATAATTATAACCTAGTAATTAGGCTTTAAAATGGTAGCATAATTTCAGTAATTTAAATAAACACATGTCCTTAGAATGCAACTGAACGCAACCTCCCATAAACTGCTCTGCGCTCTATACACAACTTGCGCGACACAACCCGCTATAAAAACCCCCTGTAATCGTTTTTTCTTATCAGTCGCTCACTAGACGTTGACCTGAACACATCTCTGCAAATTGAAGCCGTCATTTGAAGAAAATTATGGATACAACACCTGAAGAAGCCGTTCAAGTCGTTGCCCTGTTGCAAGAAGGGTTGAACCAGCGAGAAGTCGCTCGTCGGTTGAATATGAGTCAGTCTGCTGTCTCGAGAGTGTACAGGAGGTTTCAAGAGAGTGGTGCCTTCACTCGGCGGCCTAATACCAGCCGACGCCGGTGCACCTCGGAGCGTGACGACCGGTTTTTGGTCTCGACCTCTCTCTGAAATCGACACCTTACCGGCGTGGATGTGCAGCAGGAGCTACGTCAAGTTCGCGGAGTAACTGTCAGTCAGTGGACAGTTAGAAGAAGGTTGAAGGAAGCTAACCTTACTCCGAAAAGACCCGCTACAGGCCCGAAGTTGACCACAGCCCACCGTCAAGCAGGCCTTCACTTTGCTCGAGAGCACTTGGATTGGAGCATAGAGCAATGGCAGTCGGTCCTGTTCACAGATGAGACGAGGATGTGTCTCCATGGCAGCGACAGGAGAGGTCGGGTGTACCGGCGTCCTGGTGAACGGTTTTCACAGTGCTGCTTTGTTGAAACCGTTGCATATGGTGGCGGTTCTTGCATGATGTGGGCTGGAATTTCCTTAGAAGCAAAAACGGACCTTGTTTTCGTTCCTGGGGGAGGCCGGAGAGGAGGTCTGACCAGTGATCGTTACATTGAAAATGTTCTACTGGATCAAGTTGTCCCTTATCAAGGCTTTATTGGGGATAATTTCATCTTGATGCATGACAATGCCCGATGTCACACTGCTCGGGCCACATGTGAGTTCCTGAGTGAAGTTGGAATTCACACTATGGATTGGCCAGCGCTCAGCCCCGATTTAAATCCCATTGAGCACATATGGGACGAGCTCAAAAGTAAAGTTAGGGCGAGGAATCCAGCTCCGACAAACATCAATGAGCTCAAGACTGCGTTGGTAGAAGAGTGGGGCCGAATACCACAATCATCAATTAAAAAGTTGATAAGGTCGATGAAGAATCGCTTGAGAGCAGTGATCAGGGCTAGAGGAGGGAACACCAAATATTGACACGAATAATTTTTTTATCTTATGCACATTTTGTTTCATTTATACCCAATAACCCCCCATACTGTGAAATTGTATGAATTTTCAAATTTTTTTACAATATCTTTGACATTCACCTTTTTTACTAACCTACTGAATCGATTTTCATGCAACTTACATAATTTTAAAGCTCAATTACTAGGCTTTAATTATGTAAAACATTATATAGAGGTAAAATAAGGCATTTTTAAGTTATATCACTTTTTATGCGCACTTGAGGCTTGAGTCGATTTACTTGCACGCGAGTGTAGTTTTCAGAGAACGAAAAGCCTGAGAGCTTCTCATAATAAATCCTAGGGCTTTTAATGCCTTGTTTACAATATTTTTTATATGCTGCTCAATAATAAGTTTACTGTCAAAATATAACACCAAGATCTCTAATACTTTCAACTGTTGTAAGTTGCTGGTTGTTCAACGTGTAGCCTGAACCAATAGTTATTTTTATAAGTCTACTACGGTCCTTATACACTGATACATACATAGATTCACGCCTGTTTCCCAGAGGAGTAGGCAGAGACTACGGCTTTCCACTGATATAATAATGATATGCGCTCATTAATCTATACTAATATTATAAAGCTGAAGAGTTTGTTTGTTTGTTTGCTTGAACGCGCTAATCTCAGGAACTACTGGTCCGATTTGAAAAATTCTTTCAGTGTTAAATAGCCCATTTATCGAGGAAGGCTATAGGCTATATATCATCACGCTAAGATCGATAGGAGATGAGCACCAATGAAGAATGTTTCAAAATCGGAGGGTATTTTTTCCTTTTGAGAGCTTCCGCTGCGTAAACAGTTATAGTTTCACAAAAATCATGTATGATAGAATTGTTCCCCTTTAAAAGTTCTAAAAAAAGTCCGCGACAGCATATGTCTATCTTTTAAGGTTGGCTCACTATAACCATTTTTATGCTAACCAAATTTGTTCTAAAATAATGCATTATTTGCGAAGGTATTATTATAAACATGATATTAATCCTTATCCAAATAAATACGTTATTCATCACAAGTATTTAATTTAAAACAAAATTGCCCTTTACATCATTCGATTTCAATGAATATCTTAGGAGATATCGCAGTTTTAAAATAACATTACAGCAAAATAATTACCCATTACAGACAAAGTACAAACGATGTTTCTCCTGGTTTATTCTGCGTGATTACTACTGGTTCGATTTGAAAAATTCTTTTAGTGTTGGATAGCCTATTTATCGAGGAAGGCTATAGGCTATATAACATCACGCTACGACCCACGGGGGCGGCGCAGTAATGATAACCGCGGGAACATCTAGTCATGAATAAGTCGTTAGTGTGTGTGTAAAAAACTGCCACGTCTGAGGTCGCGGGTTCGATTCCCGCACAAGTCAAACATTCGTGTACCACCAATGGCAATAAAAAAATAATAATAAGATGAGCGCTCACTTTTGCACAGCCACCAATACCCCAGTGTATCTTTCGACTACTTCACTACATACCTACCTACGTAGGTTTCTAGTTTGCGATGGTCGCTGTGCCAAGATGAGCCATAATACAGCGTCTTGTTCAAATTGTGCAGGCGACCTATCCCTATTTTTTGTGCAGGCAACCAGCCATTCTGACACTACTATAACATTAATTACGGCCAGTTTCACCACTACCTATCAAGACGTAAAAATTGTCCGAAAGATGAATCGCATGCTGTCTCAATCTTGTTAGGTTCAAAAAGTTGTAGTAGAGCCTCGCTGATTTCAGCATGAATGGGCCGGCTCGACCGGGGAAGGACTACCCTCTCACAGAATATCGACGTGAAATACCAGTATTCCTACTGTTGTGTTCGTTCGGTGAGTAAGAGTGCCGGACAACTTCAAATCTATCATACTATACAAAACTGTGATTATAATTAATTGATTATAGCTACTAAGCTATAATCAATTAATTATAATGATACTAATAGATTGGAACATACATAATATGATGAAAAATAATGTATAAAAGTATAGTGTTACTCGATGGGATGCTTTACCCGCGCCTTTTCCCATCGTGTAACAGTGTTACTCGATGAAACTTTTTATTCCCATCCAGTAACACCAATACTTAAGGTGTTACTCGTTGGGACAAAAAAAATCCCATCGAGTAACAGTGTTATTCGTTGGAAAAAAAATTCCCAACGAGTAACACTGTTACACGTTTGGGTGTTACTGGATGGGAATAAACCCGTATGCTTGTTTGCCACGTAAACCGTAAAAAAAAATAGAAGTAGGTAGCGAGACTTTTGTAGATAAATGCTATTTGGAGGTGGTGGCCTAATGTATTTTAATTTTTAATTAGAACTGTGTGTAATAATGCCCCGCTATTTAGGAAAATCAGTGTGCATAATTGTTAACGGTACTTATATAAATTCTTGTAAATAAGTAGTAGGTACCTACGTACCTAGTTTAAGCTATCTTCTATTTTATTCTGTCCATCCGTTGGTTCAAACAACAAACAAGATGGAAACATAAGCTTTTACTTTGTTATTTAGGTATTTACTGAATAAAATACTTAAACATTATAATTACCTTCACGGTAATCTTTATAGGTGAGGTACATACCTCAACTACCTGGAAAGGATAAGATGTTGAAAAAAAAATTGTATATTTTGAAATCTTTATTATCAAAAATAACTTACCCTGAAAACTATGACATCCGAATAGATGCAGATTTTATTATCACCAGCAATTAGCACACTACACGCACTGATTATATTAAATTTCATCACGAAGATCGCTACTTACCACTCACAGACAGATCGGTCGATGACCCAGCTCTGAGCAAGCAAACTCAATTAGCACATTGTATACTATGCAGTATCGATCATAAAATATTATGTTGGTATGAAAGGAGGATATAAGGCCTAGCGGATTACTCACATCAATCAAAAATTTCAAGCAAAAAGAATGGTTAAATCTTTGTGTTTTGGGGCGTCGATAAACTTTACGACGCATAAAGACGATATAAATGTTTTGGAAACCAGTATATTATCTTAAAACCTTTTACGCAAAACGCTTGAGGTTTATCGACGCCAATAGGTACATCAAATATGTATAAATTTATTGACTAGACATGAACAACCCGCAAGACCAAAGGTTACGGGTCATACTTACTTCACCATCAAACTACCATCAAAAAATAAAACCAATATGATACTCGGACACTGTGTCAAGATTTATTATAAATCCATCATACACAGCGGTCTGAGCTGTTGGTCTTACAGCTAAAGCTTATATTTATTTGTCATCGTCCTTGAAGACCATGGTGCTGTGGCACTTGCCGCAGTAGTGTCGGTCCTCCATCACTGCCATGAACACACCGGCGCCGCATTGCTCGCCTGTGCACTCACGACGGAGACGATGGATCTTGCCGTTCTCGTCGACCTGTGAAAAAGAAAATACACATGTGATTTACAATCCACAATCTCTATTATTTTTCTTTTAAGGAATATAACTACGTCAAAATGGCGGTAATCTTTACCAACAAAGAGTAAACTACTTATAATAATCTAGATTCAAAACTGTCATCTGTGGTTCACACGAAATAGTGTCTGAGGTTCAAAACCGCAACACTCATTGCACTGATTAAATTATTAATCAATGTAATTTGCTTTCTAAATTAAACTTATTACACAAGATCTCTACAAACAAACAGTGAACTCAAATATTCTAGATTTGGAACTATGAGGTGATTCTCACGAATTTTAGTGCCCGGATTTCGAAACCGCAACATTAATTTTACTAAGAATATTTATTAACCCATTCTCAATGCGGCGGACGCCGATCGGCGTCTTTTTTTATTTCATCAAGTGCTGCTGACGCCGATCGGCGTTTACGTTAAATATGAGCAGATTCTGGCCAGTGAAAGCAAAATTTGTTGCCGCATTGAATGGGTTAATCAATCATTTGTTTTCAAAATGTGTCTTAACACACAAACTATTGGCGGCTTTAGAAATTCACTGATAAGGTCACTTAAGGAAAGTTATAAGAGTAAATGAAGGTAAAAATATATATTAGTTTCGCATAGCAAGTGTACAATCTGTCTAGAACTACTTTTAGTTTTCAATTTCATGCGGGTACTAGAAGTATGCTATGATTATTGACTGGCTTTCCAAAAGAGATAAACTTGTGTTCAACACATGGCATAGTATTATAAATTACGAAAAGGTACCATATCATGAAGAGGCGTAGAGCATAAAATAATCCTTAGCTAAAACTACCATCAGAAGTAACCATCTAAAAATACCGTTTTTGCGGAACTTATAAATTTTATAAGTTCCGCAAAAACGGTATAATTCCAAGTAAGTACTCAAGTAAAAATAACACAAACATTGCATCATCGCACCGCATAAAAACAATGCATTGTTAGCTTCCGAAAACATTTGCACATTATTTCTAACATACTTAAATGATTCATGAGCAAACACGTTAGAACACGTTCTGCTTACTCCCCTGACTCACGAATGCATTATACAATACATGTAGCTACAAGTAGAGATGCCAAACTATCGATAATACCGTTATGTCATTCCTAGAAATTAAGTTGAGATATCGAAAGCACGCTAAGCTCTATCAATAGTTTTCCTATATATACTTATTGATAATACTTATAGTCCTCTATAACTTATAAATCTATACTAATATTATAAAGCTGAAGAGTTTGTTTGTTTGAATGCGCTAATCTCAGAAACTACTGGTTCGATTTTAAAAATTATTTTAGTGTTGGATAGCCTATTTATCGAGAAAGGCTATATAATATCACGCTACAACCCACAGGGGCGGCACAGTAACGATAAACGCGGGCGAAACCGCGGGATCATCTAGTAACTTATAAATGCGAATATGAGTTTATTTGTTACGCTTTATCGCCCAAACTACCGATTATCATAAAATTTCGGTCATCATTTTATCCAGAAAAAATACTGTGGCCGAGTGAAACCGCAGGCAAAGCTAGTTGATAATATTTAGAATACTATAGATAGCATCGTACTTCAACAGTACAATCTAAGTACCTACTAAATAAATACTAGACGTGGTAATATTAGTCTCGCACACAAATTGAACTATCAATACCTATCTATATTCGTACTATAACTGTGCAATCAAATAGTTTATCGCAAGATAAACTATCGTCATTCTATTTGTATCGATTATTATATATCGATATATATCGCCATCAGTCGGTGACACTAACTATACAACAAGACCCCCGCATTCCCGCGCATGCGCGTGTCGCGACCTGTCTGCACTCCCAAAGCTTTTATTTCATTCCCAGGAGTTCTTTGAAACCAACTCGTTTGTTTAGTGTCTGCTAAGTACGCCCCAGCTTTCCTTATGACACAGACATGTTGGAACGTGATTTTTAAAGCTCTTGAAATATGAATGGTGAACGACAGGGATAATTAAATTGAATGACATTTCGAAACGGTAATTCTCAGCTCACAAATTGCAATGATCTCTTAATTACTAAGAAATTATTTCAACACGATATTATTTTTAAGTTTAAAATATGGCCTGTATTTCTCAAACGCTGTTTGTGTATTAAACCCACATTTAGCCAGTCATGATTAGATACCATATAATATCCAAATGCAAATTGACAAAATTATGGAAATTGAACTAAGATGTTGCAAGACTGCAATCAAATGATATTATTTTTCAAAAAACCGATTCTCTGCATTAGCTAACACCAAAATGTGCAAATAGAAAATGATGACGGTTTCGAACTACAATGTTTTTTATTTTAACAAATGCGAAATAGACCCTTAGTTGCGCTTTGAAAACAAATTATTTGCTCAGACTTGTGTCAGAAACCTATAGGCTGTAAATTGGAAATGAAATAGGGAAAATCGTATGTGAAACTGACCTTGTAGAACCTAAGCACGGCTAGCTTGACCTTCTTCTTCTTGTGCTTGATCTTCTTGGGTGTGGAGTAATTCTTCTTCTTGCGTTTCTTGGCACCACCACGAAGGCGGAGCACCAAGTGCAAGGTAGACTCCTTCTGGATGTTGTAGTCTGAGAGGGTACGGCCATCTTCAAGTTGTTTACCAGCGAAGATCAATCTAGAGACAATTAAAAGATTTAGGTAAAATGCATGTTACAAAATTAATCTGTCAAGAATACCATATTTAAAAATCTTGTATTGAAAGACATATTTAAAAATCTTGTATTCTGGCCACCGTGCACCGGTGTGCCGCTGCGACTCAATAGGTTAAATTATTTATATAAAATATTACATTCTAATAATTCGCATTATGCAGCGTGTTTAATTCTCCGACATACCAAAATTATCTCCAGAAGTTGAGTAAACCATAACCTGCACAAGTTATGCCAGGAACGCGTCAATCGTCTGATACTTCAATATTTCTATGGCCTTATACTTTGCTTAACTTGACGTAATTATTTAGCCACTCTGCACCATAATACCAATGATTCGAAAGACTGACTACTGTACACTCGTTTTTACTATTATTGCTAATTTAATCAGACAACATATTTGCATTTGAATTACTATCAATATCTCGAATCACTCAAATGATTCGATATGTTTAATCAATTGATTTTTCATCCAAAGCCCAACGCTTCATAAAAAGACAAAATAACGTGTGAAACAGCCCTTTCAAAAGGGTCAAGGTTATTGAAGTGATGTCATATGCAAATCGATTTCAATGCCAAGGAGCGTTGCATGAGTGCAAAGCTTAAGTGCATTCCAATGAAGTCGTCGGCTGTCCCTTGTATACGCGTGTATAACAATAGCCAATGTCACATGGACTGGATATATCGCACTTTAAATAAAACAACAACTTAACTCGTAATTTGGAAGTTAGGCAATTTGAACTCTGTTAAATAATAGGAAGAGAGTTGAAATTCGTTTAATCCTAAATATTCAGATGTCTCTGTTTTATTAAGAGTGCTTCCTTGTTCACTCTTTTACGGGTGCAATGCGGTACAATACTACTATGATATCGTAAAACTATATATACTAGCTTTTGCCCGCGGCTTCGCTCGCGTTAATTTAGAATTTGACAATCAATTAGGGTTGTACTCTGTAATAATATAATTCAATCATGATTCGAAAGACGTGGCGCCATCTATTATCATAAGAACGTTATTGTTGTTTTCCTCGGGAACAGTAATTTTTCCGGGATGAAAGGTAGCCTATGTCCGTTTCTGTGCACCTGACAACGTATATGCAAAATTTCAGGATGGTCGGTTCAGTGGTTTAGACGTGAAAAGGTAACAAACAAACAAACTCATTTTCGCTTTTATAATATTAGTTAGGATATTGTATGCATATTAAGTTTCAGTAAACAGAATGGTCTCTCATTAAGGCATCCGTGGCCACAAGCGTCACGGCTACACGTGCAATTGTATAAAATGCCTTTAATTTATTATGGAAGGGTCTTCTTTCTTTCTTTTCGTATCGTTAGTGGCCAACCTGTAGTCAAGAGTTGTTCAAGCCGCCCGTAGGCCTCTGTCATGGCTTAACGACTGCTGACAATTTGACAACAACCGGGACCGACTTTTTACTTGCCCTCCAAAGCACGGAGACGCTCAGATGAAATACCACTAAGCAGTCACCTATCTATAGACTGACCGCACCCAACGTTGCTTTAGCTCGCTAATCGTTTACCGATCAGTGAGTGCAACTGGCTATGAGCGCCTTATGGAAGGGTGCGATTTCGTTATTGTACAATAGATACTTCTATTCTAAAGTCCTCGATTACTATAGGATAAAGCGGCCAATATCAGGCGGTGTGAGCGCAAACATTGTGCATTCCCTATTCTCGCAATTTCATAGTCCGAAGCGACGGTAATCTGACATAAACGACACTACAGATGGAAATTACGAAACAGCTACTACCATGTTCTATCTATACTAATATTATAAAGCTGAAGAGTTTGTTTGTTTGAACGCGCTAATCTCAGGAACTACTGCTTCTATTTGAAAAATTATTTTAGTGTTGGATAACCCATTTATCGAGGAAGGCTATAGGCTATATAACATCACGCTACGACCCACGAGAGCGGCGCAATAACTATAAACGCGGGTGAAACCGCGGGAACATCTAGTCTGACATAGTGAACACTACAAATGGAAATTACGAAACAGCCATGTTATATGAACACACACATCAAAGTATAAAGGAATGTATGGTTGTATTCATACAAATTGACACTAAGCTACTCCGATGGCAAAATATGCGACCAATTGCGAATTTGAGAAGTTACTGCTTCGATAATCGGGTCGGTCGGATAGTGTTATAAAACTAAGCAAAACACGGTGGTCGCGTGTCACCTGCCCCCCGCCCCTTTAGGGGTTTTAACGGCGTGATTTCATGACGTACTTAGTAATGTTCGACTCACCTCTGCTGGTCTGGGGGGATTCCCTCCTTATCCTGGATCTTGGCTTTCACATTCTCGATAGTGTCCGAAGGCTCGACCTCGAGAGTGATGGTCTTGCCCGTTAGGGTCTTGACGAAAATCTGCATCTTGGCTCACCTAGACAAAAAGAAAAACCAAAATGTTACAAAATATTATGGAACTCAGTTATAAAAAAACTTTGTACCTATGTATCCTGTCAATATGTATCAACTTCGGGATTTGGTTAATCAGGGATATCTAGGTACCTAGTTAACATATAAGCTTTATAGAAAATCCCAATCTCTTGGGAATAATAATAAGAGCAGGGTTCAAAGTTATTGAGATTTGTTTGATTTGATCCAAGTAGATAAAATATTAAGAGACTACCGGAGGTAGTCAATATATCTCTTAATATCCCTAAGGCTCTTATAATTTTTTTTATTTTGTCTAGATATATAATGATTTTATACAAATGAATGAAAATGTCTTGACTGTCACATGAAAACATTAGAGATGACAATAGGAAAATTGAAATAACATTGTTTTTGGAATATATTATTAGACTTTATATAATATAAATAAGATATTTATGTATTTATTTGTACATAAAGTAATGCATATTAACCCTGATATTTATGTTACCCTGAATGTGACGTAGTTATGCAAAAAGGATCCAACCCACAAAACACTTTGTTTGTAGGTATAGTTATAAATGGTATTAAAATATAAATATATATATAAATATATATATATATTTTAATACCATTTATAACTATACCTAAAAACAAAGTGTTTTGTGTGTTGGATCCTTTTTGCATAACTACGTCCAATTATCAATAGAAGTTAGCAAACCTTGAACTTGACATAGGTACCTACATACACATAACCTAATTGATAAACATGAACTATGTATAACATGTGATAATGCCTAAATGTTAAAATTTCCTTTTTTTTTAACACCTGACACTTATTACATAGAGAATGTTTTGTTGTGTAATTAAGTAGACAACTTATGTACACATTACTAAAAACTAATATTAAAAAATATAGACTAGGAATGTAGTACTAAGTATGTACTTATTCCTAGGCGCATCACATGTGAATCATTTATTTCACAATACAAATGCAATAAAAATAGCATTGAAAAACTATAGCTTGGTTCATATCAACAATAGTTATTGATGAACTCAGACTTGCTTTAGCAGAACATGGGTAAGTAAATAAAATACATATAAAAGCTTCACAGATTTATTGGCAGAACAAGATAATACAATCCCAAATATTATCCGTCTTAGTCCAGGTACAACTGGAATCCGTACATGACAATCAATCCGTGGAAAGATGTGGTAACAGATGTTTAGAATGTTTAAGAGAAAAGTCTTACGATATAAATTAAACTAAAAGTACAGCATTAATGCATCCATCATTCTCAGGGTTGTTCGTAACTTGTGCATATTTGCCCCACACTACTTTACCGGCCTGCGTCACCAGACCAAGTTCTGAAATGTTCACTTCTAACACTGTACCCTTTGTAATAACACCCAGACTTGTGTACATCTGTGAACTGGGATTTTTCTTTACACCGATGATCGGTAAGCAGAATGTTGCTTTTAATTCAGGATGTGTGACATGAGCTTTCTTGAAACGCAATGCCATTGGTCTGATGAACCTCTCAAACTTTGGGGGTTTACGTGTGAAGTTCTCCCCTACATAAGTAACCTTAGTGACCATGCGTTTCCATGCCTTACGTTTGGACTTTCCTGTTTTCAACACTTTGAACACTTCAGCATCCGCCTGTGCTCTGACTTTTGGTATTGGTACATCCCATTTTCCAGCCTTTTCTTTTCGCTTCTGTTTGATCATGTTGGATAATACCTTAGCCCGGGATTGGACATCTCTGTCGAGAAGATATACAGGCAGGGCACCTTCAGATACCTTCTCTGTGTTCTGCTTAACATTTTTCTCCTCATGAGCTTTGATTTTCTTTTTCATCTGAATCTTTTCATTGCGGCGCTCCTTATTGAAGATCTTCGCCTTGATACCGCGTAGTTTCTGCGCCTTTTCAGCACGTTTGTGAGGCTCACGCGCCTCACGTTTCCGTTTTCGCTCCTCATAGTCGAGCCTTCTACCGTAAAGCTTTTGATGACGCTCAATGTATTCGTTCTGCGGCATTGTGGTTGCTTATTCGTCAACTACAACAAAATTATCAAGATCAAATAGCTTTTTGATAAAAACTAACCTCTTTCACAATAATGTTTGTAGAATTTAGTTAGAGTCAGTAACTAAAATCCCCATTGATGTAGGCAAAATACTCAGGGTTACTTGTTATGTCAACGTAGCTGCTGCAAAACTCTTCGTAATCTTCAAAATCTCCACTTCATCAAACAAGACAGACACTAGTATGCACGTGTTATGATATTCCACAAATATATCAAGTTCCCGCGTAAATATTTAACGTATTCAGTTAATAATCGATAAAACCAATAATACGTACGTTAGAATAATCATTTAATCTAAAATTGCGCACTAAATAGTAATTTATTTCACAGGATTGACAAACTCACCTTACGCTGACACCATGCCACATGGAAAAGGAAACTAGAAACGAAATAGTGTGGCCAGTAAAAAAAATAAATGTTATGCTACAAAATACAAGTGTCACTTCTTTTGAAACATTATCATATAATCGGAAGCTACTAAACGTGATAACCTAATACCACAAATCTTTATAATGCCGGCTTCCGCAAAAAAATGGTTAAAAGGGTTAATTTACGGTAAAACAAATCAAATAGAAAAATACAAGAATTATGATTTATGGTAAGCTGTTAAACAATTTGGACATTTTTATAAGAATGCATTTTTATAGGTACCTTTTATCCCGAAGGTCCGACAGCAACGGAAAATTATTTACATTCTTAATAATTACTTTAATTTACCTGTTACCTGATTGATGTGCACTGTATAATATTGTGCTCTGCTATTTAATCTGATTTTCTCCCTGTAAAATAATCAAATCGCTCTAGATTGTAGGTTTTTTGGTTTAATACTATCTACACTATTTCTATACTGAAAAGTGATCCTTCCTATATGCAAACTAGATTAGTATATTATTGAGATTAACCAGCCTTTATGCGAACGTGGCTATTTTGTAATAAGTAGGTACCTAAGTATGTCATATCAGAATAGATTAAATGAGAGATTGCAACGTATTGCGAGATGCCAACAATCATTAATATATCAGTATTTACGGTCCCTTTGCTATCGCCTATCTTACTGGTGTTAATAAATGTGTATAATACCGCTAACTCAACTCTAGGGTATTACTAACATTTCTTGTATTTCTTTTAAAAATACTTCTACCTCATTAATAAATTTTAAGAACAGTAAAAGCCCAATCCCAACAAGAGTTATAAGAATCTGGATGAGGCAGGCACAGCACAACACAAAACGGAAATAAGTGGCACAATACAAGAAAAGCATATACTCACCAGTATTTATTATTTATATTTACATAATAGACATAAACGGTAGATCTTTATTGCAACAGATATATATTTAAGTAATATTTTACAATATAAAGCTATGGAAAAACGATGTTTCATTGACAATACCGCTCATTACACTACTTTATATTATACTAGATGTTCCCGCGGTTTCATCCGCGTTTATCGTTATTGCGCCGCCCCCGTGGGTCGTAGCGTGATGTTATATAGCTTAATAATAGCCTTTGTCAATAAATAGGCTATCCAACACTAAAATAATTTTTCAATTCGAACCAGAAGTTCCTGAGATTAGCGTGCTCAAAGAAACAAACAAACAAACTCTTCAGCTTTATAATATTAGTTTAAAAGTATAGCTACGTAATTGAAAACACTGATTGATGTGGATCGATGTTGCCAACTTGTTGCCTTTGCTAATGCTGCTATTCTTGAATCTTGGATAATTATTATATATGGATTTTGTTGGCAACACAGATTTTAATACGGAGATAATATGGAGTACCGAGTACGTAATAGGATCTACTTTTGTATACTGTTTTCTGGATAACAAAGTAACGATACTCTACAAATCACAAGTACAAGTAGAGAATAGATTATGTAAATATTGTATCATGCCAATGTAAAGTTTAAGATCCTTGGGAACCAATATCAGTTTCAATTTTATTGTTTAATCATAGGTATTTATAAACTAACCCACTTCTGCGCAACTAGTCACATCCAACCAAAACCTAACAAGTATGCATCTTCTATTATTAATTATTATGCAAAGATATAATTATAATACATTAGCTTTTGCACGCGGCTCCGCCCGCGTGGTACCTACATCAATAAATAGTAGCCTATGTCCTTCCCCATTCTTTGAACTATATCGGTACCAAATTTCATCTAAATCGGTTGAGTGGTTTAGCCGTGAATACGTAACAAACAGACAGACAGATAGACAGATAGACAGACAAAAAGACAGACAGACAGAGTTACTTTCGAATTTATAATATTAGTAAGGAATAAGGATTATAAAATAATAATAACGAAGAATAAATGGATGAAGTCAGGATGGAGTAAACATGCCGATTGAGTAAATCATAATGAAAACCCTTATTACTGGTGTTTTAGAATTTATATGTATGTTGAAATTAATCAAATATAATAAATTATAAGTGTTGGTGATAACCTCTAGTGGGTGGCTAGTAATGGTCACCACAGTTAAGTGGGCTTACACTACACGCTTACGCTTATGCATCTGATAACACTACAACGTGCCAGGTTTTCAAGATATTAATTCATTATTGAGTCACATTCATTTACAGAAAGGTGCCCGCATTAGACACATGTTTGTTATATTATTACACAGTATTATTATTTCCGTAACCGTCAAATAAATATCAGTTGAAGAACAATATTGCTTACTTTAGTACACTTGTAACGAAAGTAAAATTTAAATTGTGGCACACTGGCTAAAGAGTAAAGAGCAGGTACGATCAAGTAAGATCGACGATCATAGAACAAATCAAGGTACTGTGAGATGAATGCATGAATGCTAAATTTTAAATTTATATATTATAATATTATTGAATAGTGTAATTGGCGCAAGATGTTCTGTTTGATGTAAATAAATAAATCACGTTTGCCAACCATACGAGGTTCTTCGTATAAATACGATTTGTGGTATACCCATAGAGTAGTATAAGTATACCGTGCGAGGTACGAGGACACTGTCAGCCTTTTACGAGATTTTGATGTAGTGAAAATAATAACATGATTTTACATTGCAGGCAACATTTTGTAGCATAAATGAGAGGCAATAATACACTGACAATAATACGATGTCAACAAAGATTATACAAGTTCATGCAAGTAAAAAATTTGATCAAATCTCTACGGACCGACATTTTTTTTTTAGTAAATCTCTACCGAAAAATAGAATGTACGAGGTTTGATATCCAAAATACGAGGTTTTTGCCTGATTCTGTAGTCTGTACGAGAAATAAAGTTCTACGGTTGGCAACCCTGAAACACATATACCCTAACGGGACTACGATACGACAAATTCTTGGCAAGCGCACCAGTTAAATCTTGTACGCCACAGTTTTACTATGAACACAACAGCAACCTTTTCTTCAGGTGAGTGTTGATTGTGTATAAAAGTACTGTTCGTGTGGTCACTAGGGGTTAGTGAATAGTTTTTGTGCTTATTATATCAAGAAAGATAAATTGTGCAGTGATAAAACGTTTTTATAACAATAGTGGATGCATTTTGGGGCGTTTTATGAAGTTTCAAATACTAGATTAGCCCAATATGAACGGTCATTCATTCATTGCGTGTGACATTCATGTCTTATACAAATAACACTCGAAGTTGGAATGCCGTCTCTCGCTTGGACGTAGTTTTACAGATGTTGTCGTTGTCCGTTCAAGGTGATTCGGTTTGATATTTAATTTTGTGAATCAAATTACTAAGACGTTCTATTACGCGTTCTTTTGTAGTCGGTATGTGTAATCATGTCATAAAAACATTCCACTCGTGATCAGCAGCGCGCGAAATTTGAAATGGAAATATTTTTATTTGCATTTGTGCAATTTGTGCCTGTTTGTATTTCTTGATTAAAATTATGTATTTACTATTAGGTCAAAATTGTTTTTATTAATATGTATGTAGTTTTATACTTCTGAAAATTTGAGAATTCAATTTGAGTATGAAATTCAATATAAAATCTTTATGAATAAACAATATCATTGTAAGCTGGTTATAGGATAACTTAACCTTTATATCCTACTTATTAATATTATAAAATGTTAAGGTTTCTTATAATGTTTGTTACTCAAACACATGTTAATTAATGCATCAATTTGTATAGAACTTTATAAATGGGTAGACCATGTCCCGAATTAACAAATAGGATACTTCATAATGGAGAATTAACAACTTAAAATTACAGAGGAATTCAAATGGAATCACACGGCTGAAACTGTGTAGCAAATTATTTTATAATGCCTTAAATCTTCACAGATCATTCATGGAGCAGACGTTGTTCTACAGAAACAGTGTTCAGCATACAAGGGAAGGAAACTGGTAAGAGCTTACAAAATTTTTTTTTTGTAATAATCATTTTGTTTTATCAGTTGTGGTGTGCTCGAAGCTTCATATCGATTTTATGCGTGTTTTATTCTTGCTTGTTTATAGTATAATATAAAAAGAAAAATATATTTCATTAATATTTTTTGTGGTAATGGATATGACAATGGCTTGAGTTATTACAAAAAATTATAAAATTGCGATTGTTCTTGTGTTTTGTAACAATATTACTTATATGAGAATAAAATTTAGAAATGAATAATTTAATTTATTTTGTAGCTTATCGTCATTTTCATTATAAGTACACTGAATATAAAAAAATATTCAACAATAATAATTAATACAATGTTTTTATTATATCAAATTTTATTTATGCATATTTGTTCATATATTATGTAATTACATATACAAATGGAATGAGTTTCGATTACCAAAAATCAATATAAATAAAATGACGCTGAAAACCGGTAATACAGTAGGAAGTCTGTTCCTAAATTCCATTAAAACTGATTCAATTTAAAACATAAGTATATTCAAGGTACTTAGTTTAGTCACAGATTATATTGATACAGAATGGCAAATTATATTTATTCATTTATCAGGTATAATGAGGCCATTAAAAAATAAATGCAAGGATACAGCCATCTGGGGAAGGCTTCATCAGTTTGCCCCATGCACAAGTTTACTTGTATGTGGGAATGAATCTGTTTTTATTCCTCTGGTTGTCTATTTATTTAATTTGTAACATAATAATGCAGTCAATAATTTCTACTAAAATTCTTTTAAAAACTAACAGTACATAAAAAACCTTTTAACTCGCTACAGTACATAAAAACCTTTTGACTAGTGATTTACCTCCTTCATCAGCGACTGAACGCACCCCAGCTTAACTATTCAATAACTATGTATATCTAAAACCAGCTAATATAAAACATTGTTACGAACTGTGAATAAAATTTCCGCGTCAGTTTTACATCAGTATAATTGGACTGAATTTGTTTACCTCAAAACCAATTATTTCCGCTCATGAACCACGGTTTTTAGGAGATACACGTCGCGCTACTCAATGACTAGCGGTTCATTTTCGACTTGTTGGAACATGTTTATTTTGAGAAAATCATTTTGTATAAATACTTTACTTTATCATGTCAGATAGCACATGTGATATCTTACTAATTAATTGGTTATCATGTTAATGAGGGCTTTTAGCATAATTTTAAGTGCTACTAATTGGTTTACCTATATTATTTATTTAATATAATTATAACATACTGTTAATAATTAATAATAATACTGCTATTTTTAAACCTCCATTTATATTAAGAGTTTTATATAATTATTATACTATGTATATTATATTTTAATTACACACAATGATTAACTTTCGTATATTATTAATTTATTTATATCTGTAAACAAGAAAACTTGTACAGACTTACTTGGTAATAATAAAAACATTAAGTTATCCTTTTTTCACACAGTCATTGTTTATTGAATGCTACCTACATCATTATAATATAAGTGTTTTCCTCGACTTTAAGTGGCACTTTTGGTTTCGAAGTATGTTTACCTCAATAAGTATATAATATATACATATATATAGAAGAAGAAGGTATATAATAATGATGTTCCAATAAATCATTGCCTACAAAAAACTGTACAATGGCATGTGAATGACTTATGCATTCTTTAAATATAAAAAACAATTTAATGTACATATAATTATCATAGCATGACACAGATATTTGGACACAATAATAATAAACAATATTTTATCAACAATAAAGTATCCGCTATATAACAGAAGTTATGGTAATATATTATACCTACATATTTATTATAATTCATTCCTAGAAAATTGTAAGTAAAAATAATATATCCAGAATTATTATCTAAATAATATTATATCTACATAAATTCTCCTTTTGAAAGGTCACAATCCTGTTCAGTACAAATTGATGTGAAGATACTATTATTTTGCCACAAAAGTATTCATTCATACTAGCGGTCGCCTAGTGGTCAAAATTCGACCAAATCTAAGCTTTTGTTTTCTTTTTTCTTTATTACATATAAATAAGGTAGGTACTATTTATTGTAATAATGAAAACTTGTTACTATGGTTATCTATAGGTAACCATAGTAACAAAGAATTGTACGACGTCAGACGAACGATGCCGAAATACGAACGCAATTCGACTGCATGTGTCAAATGCATGGTTGTGTGCGTGTAGTGTTTTTTCATTAATTAATGTATTTCTAATGCATATTTTATAAAAATATTAGGATTCGCCCCTCCTTCTCCATATAAACTTTAACTGTGCCAAATTTCATATTCCTCCGACCGCGCAATTTTCGTAAGAAAATTTTCGTACAAAGGTTTTGCTTCACGTATTAATAATATATAGATGTAAAAAATTTACCGGATGCTTATCATTATCATAACATGCTGACTTAATTGCCCCTATATGATTCCTGATGACGCAATTTCCTATCCATCAACAGCTTCTTATATTTAGGGTCTTCCCCTTTTTATATTTATTATCGGAATAAACAATGGAATTTATTTATTTATTTTAAGGTACATCAACAATATACACATACAAAATCGGTTCACATAAGAAGCTGAAAATAAAAACTTATATGTATATCTATTATAGATGTACACAATATTTTCTGTACAGAATTATAAAGAATAAAAATTAAACATAAATTAAGAACTTAATACAAATTTAACAAGACATAATTATTATTTACATGGGGAACCCTTTCAAAACGGTTCGACACTTAATCATACCAAAACATGTTTGGACATGCGTCTAGGATTTCTAATTTAAGAGCTTAAAGCACGACGTTTTTGTGAACGACAATTTTGGTCGTGTCCAATTTTAGAAATTGGTTGCATTCATGTACTGACTTGTATGGATGTCGTTATGTTAGAATAGGTAATTAGCTTGTATTTAAAGTAATGCTGTTGCAATAGAAACAACGTGTAATAGACAATTGTGATTATGTTAAGAATTTGTAATATAATAATATTCTACCACATACACACAACACCATCTAGCCCAAACTGAACAGAGCTTGTACTATGGGTACTAGACAATGGATAAACCTACATACCTATATACTTTTTATTTTTGTAAATACATACATATTATATATAGAAACACCCAGACCAAGACAAACATCCATGTTCATGCACACAAATGTTTGACTTATAATGGATACTTCCAACAATTATTAATGCGAAATAATTGCAATATTTGTGATTGCTTGTCGAATATACAGTCATCAATAAATAGCTTAGCTTCTTCGTAATAAGCTGTGCTTTGCTACAAGGCATCTCAAATTCGACAGATTGGTTGAGAAATAAGTACTTAGTAGGTAATTTAAACATTTATAAAATGATTAATAATATAACCTGTAAATAATAATATGTAGTTAAGTATTAAATTAAACAACTGTGACAGGCAGACGAAGTCCCTTTATAAAAATATTAGTATGATATGTACTATTTATCTATAAAACATTTTTAAATATTTTGGCAGTAAAATCTATCTCAGGATATAATTTATTTCTGGGATTTTATCCAAATTTTCTATTATACACAAGAAATTAAAATACAAGCGTAGGTATATTTATATTTCAATTTACAATGGGCAAGTTAGGTACTCATCAAATAATTTATTATTTACTAGCTTTTGCGCGCGGCTCCGCCCGCGTGGTACCTACTTGAATAAAAAGTAGCCTATGTCCTTCCCCAGGTTTTAAACTATATCTGTACCAAATGCAAATCGGTTGAGTTGTTTAACCGTGAAAAGGTAACAGACAGACAGATTGACGAACAGAGTTACTTTCGAATTTATAATATTAGTAAGAATTATGTTGCACCATAATTATTCAAGGTGAGGCGGGAAAAAGACATGCCTGTCGCATTTTAGACGACATTTAAACCGAAATACAGATTACCAGAATATGTCCTGAATTGTCAACAGACAATTAAATCACTTGACATGACTTTGATTTTGAATCGTCATGAATAAACAGCTTTCAGAAATCCTGTGTTACTCAAACAAAAAACAATTAATAATAAAAACAAATGAGACAAAAATGTTAACAGAATATTGTAAAAATGTATTATGGTCACCATAAAGTAATTTGTCTTTCACTACTTTCTTTATTTTTATATTTCCTTAACATGCCCAATGCAATCTAGTCAAGTTTGAACCTGCATATAGCATCATGAGTCAGAGATCTGGCATGTGGGCTGCCTTACGTCAGGCACTTGTATGACCATCCTTTGTGACACGCATTATCTGGACAGCTTACAGATCCCACGTTGATACGACGTTGTGACGTCATTTGATGGTGTGCAAAAGTGTCATAAAGGTAGTAACATGTTTTGTGCCATGTAGTTTTGTTTTTGAACAGGTTTTAAGAACTTGTTGCATTATTTTAGATATCTTAAAACCTTTGTGGAACAACAAAATAATATGTGCACTAGGCAACATGATATTTTTGGGGAAAACTATCCTTAAAAATCTGTTAGGAATAGAAGTAAAAAAACATTGAAAATGTAACAAAGGTCATTGGGCGTATTTGACCCGGTTGATGAAAGATTGCGTACAAAAATCAAATGTATTTTAAATAAAACTTATTAATCACCTTTCATTCTGTAAAGTTATTTTATTTATATCAACCGGGAGAAGAAATATATTTAACATTGAATAATTAAATAATTGTCATTATTAACGCTTTTTTATATGGGAGACATATCAAAATGTAAATGTTTAAGTTTAAATGTTAATGTTTATAATATACTTATATATAATAATAAAAATACAATATAATAATATTATTATTTATTTTTATCTTTTTTATTATTATTTTTTGTTTTCTAATGTTTCCAGTTTTACTACTCTATTGTTTTTCAATTCTCCCGTATTCTGCAAGAGTGCGACTTATACCATTGTGTTTTAAAGATAATTCTCTGCATAGTCTAGCATATTTGGTTCGTGTACGCCGTGGGTCAAACGTCCGAACAAAATGCCCATAGACCTTTAAATAATACACAGGGACCAATTTCTATGATACAAAGATTTAAAAAAATGTTAACACAAAAGAAAATACATTCACAGTACAGGTACATTGTCATACTTAATTACAATTTAGGATGACTTTAAATTTATTTATATTTTCATACCAAGAAATATTTATCATTTTATAATGTGTTATTGCCCAGTGTAACAACAAATCAATCCGCAGAGAAAGCGTCACCAAAAATAATATTTAAAATAGGTATATACCTAATATAAAGATTTTGAAAATGTCTGTTAAAAGGTTCATTCCTATTGTGACCATCATTATGTAACAAGACTAATAGGTAACGCGATATTGAGAAGTCGTACACCGAATATCTTAGAAGCGGTGCAAACGGATACCGTTAATAAGCCGGGTTCGACACCCAGACAGTATTGTTGTCTGTAGTCATGCCAATTATTTGGATTTAAAAAAAGTTATCCAACCAATTTATTTAAAATATTAATCTAAATATTCTTATTAAACGTAGCTTTATTTAAATGTAACTGTTTTAAGAACAGCTTATTAACTTGAATAAGCCTGTAAATAAATGAGCCCAAAGATTAATTTGGCGTTCATAATTTCCGCAATACGCCGAAAGATGTCAGTATAAATATATTAACATTTTGTTACTGGTGATTGTCAGATCAGTATGAACCGGTACCACTGATGGTCTACCCAGGAGCCAATGGTTGTCAGAATCCAGGACCCGAAGAAATTGATGATGATGATCCTCATGATTACACCATCTTATTAGCTATAGATTACGTTATTGCAGATAATGTATATGTTTGAAAGAATGAAATGAATGTTTGTTTATTTATTTGTCATAGTACGTTCATAAATTATAGTATGTTTTCCAAGGCGCGGCACATACGGCAACTATTTATTGCCAAGTTGTACATGTTGGCATCAAAAAGCTGCTTGTCTGTTTAAGTTGCCTTCGAAAATATTCGCACTCCGGCTTATTTGCATTGAGACATTATCAAATGTATGAAATTGCATCGCGATGTGTACAAATTGTATTGTTTCACACATTTGATATGTGGCTTTCGGCTATCAGCAAAGCGGTGAGCCTCAGAAATGTGTAGGTGCAATTATAATTGTAGACTTACAATTTCATATTCCATTCATCTCGTAGTTTAATATTAGAAAGTAAATAGTAGTATTAGTACTTATAGAAAATGTGTCATACATATTTCAAATTAGGGTTGCTATTTTATTCGAATTAACTTCATTTTATTTCATCACAGCTTTGAAATGCCAAATGAAAGAATAATATAATCTGCTTTGGAAAGGTGAAGGCAAATGCTTGAAAATTATATAAAATAATGTGGCAGATGCTTATACGTTTTTTATCAATATACGGTTGATTTGGAGCATCTGTGCTCACGAAATGAGACCGATTTGGTCGATTGGTTTGATCGACTGAAGGTCATACGATTCGATATTGATATGCTTTATTGAAACGTTTGTTTCAAATACATTATATCTCTATTAAAGAGGAATGTACAAATATACTAAAACCCCAAGATGCCTACTTAGCAATTATATCATTAAATTTTCACCGAAATACTTAAACATTAAGAAAAATAAGCAAAAATGCTGATCAAAAAACGCAAATTTTATAATAAGTACAAAATATAAGTTCGTTGAAAGATAATCGAAATTTTATGCTCAATTTAATTTTGTGTGCTTATATTCTGGGAAGATGATTTTGAGGATCTTGCAGCGTTTTGCATAACAAATAACAATGCAAGAAAACAAAACTCCTTTTATTTTGAGTATTTTGGAACGTCAGTACATGCAAAAACAGTTTACAATTGAAAAAAGTAATACCAAAAATGCATCGCTTAAATTGCACTTGTACAGTGCATGACGATACTACATGTAATGCTTATATCAATATACAGTTCAAATACTTATTTAAATTCAGTAGGTATTCATGCAAGGTGAGTTCGAGTTGTCATTTAACATTTTTTTGCACGTAACGACCCTAATTTGAAATATGTTATCAATGTATTGTACAATAGTTTTTAGTTGTTTGTGTTTATGGCTGTGATAATTAGTCGTCGTGACTCAGGAAATGAATACTAATAAGTATTCCTGGAATACGTTTCACAATGTTGCCACAGTCGTGAGTGACTTACATGATCGAGCATGACTATGTGCTGTGTGAATTCTCTCATGCAAATACTGTGAGCCTTTGTGTACATGACAATGCTTCACGCTAGTGAACTTTCGCAACACTGCATATTATACGTTTTAATTCCTTCTTAACTTTCTACGAGCATGTCCAGTCTTGCTTGCGATTTTTTCCGTTTTTAAAGTTTATGAGTTATGCTATTTTGTTTTCATGTGACATTTTTCTTGTATAAGGCTGTTTCGCGGTCTCGAGGCATAAGTTTGTCCCATTACGAGGTTCGATACAGTCTGGTAAAATGTTATTGGGTGCTTCAGTTCATAGAAATGTGCCCGCAAATCAAAGCTTGTGCACTATTAGGTCAGCCATAAAACATTATTGGTCGTAAATGTGTAATAAACCTGCAAGGCAAAGTCTGTGTATGCATATTGAGACAGCTGTTTGTTTACTTAGTCTTATACAAAACGAAGAATCACACAATTTCTCTGCACATTACCTTTTTGAATGATAGACTAATGTCTTGAGTGACTAGAACGTTTAAAGTCATAGCACACATATCAGCTCGGAAACGGATCGGCACCGTATCAACTCGAGCCGTGCAGTATTCTTTGTATGAAACTCCCTACTGCAACGCACACTAATCGGAATCGTAACGTAATCGCCTCGCCTCGGGACAAGCTTGCAGTCCTCGTGCTTACGACTCGTCGTCCTCGCGCTTACGTCTCCCCGTGCACTACTGGCCGGGTTGTTCCGGCGTCATCCGATGACGTTTCATCCTACACTGTTATTTTTTCCTAATTCAACCTATTTACGTTCCTTACTCAACCGAAAGCAATTATTTCATTTTCAATTCTTTATTTATCCTGTAAGTATTACTAGCTCAACCGATTACGAAATTACACAAAAGCTCTAAGATTTGTGTTGATGGTCTGAACAAAAAACTGTTTTAGTAATTTATATCGATACTAATATTAATAAGAGGAAAGATTTGCTCAAACAGTCTTAAAACCCTTTTCACCATTAGAAAGCTCTATTATAATTTATCACCGAGTATCTAACATAGGCTATATATTTTTTTAAAGTACTTACTCATATTAACCTTTTTTTTTACGTGGCGGGATGCATTTGCGCATACCCCTCCGCGGGTCGGGCGGAGGGGTTATGTCGGACTCACCGGGGTAAAGAAAGATGGTAATGAAGATAATAATGGACCTCCCGGAATACCGACTAAACCTACCACGTTGTTCTTGGACAAAACCGCAATCGGCGGGGCCGCGCGAATCACTTTCACATGCGGTCGTGACCCCGCCGGGACTGTTACTAACCTAACCTACAGTTACGAAGCCTAAGATTGTTTTGCTATCCATACTTTTTTCAGTAATATTTGCCACGGGTAGAGTAAGGAACGCATTTCAGTTGAATAAAGAAACTTTATTAAAATAATGTGATCGGACCAGTTAGGCATTCTAGTTTAACATGAAAGAAATAGGATGAGACGTCATAGGATGAATACGGAACATCCCGTCTGGCCGCCAGTGAGCCGCTGCGAAACAATAGATTATTAATTAATATCTGTGGATCATGTAAATAATCTTCACATGTCACATGTTGATAAAAGCCAGCAGTATGTTTGATTTTAAGCGGCACGTACGTATTCCACGATTATCGCATCACCTAATCACACTTCAGACTTTTTATCACAGTCATATCTGCATGTTTTTACAGTGTGTATATATGAGTAGATTAAGTAATATATGTACCACAAATTGGCATTTAAAAAAAGAAAAAAATGAACAAAAATATGATAAAGAATTTATACAGATTAAAAAAGATCAGTGATCAGTAAAGAGTGAAAGGAATTTAAAAATTAATTGATATAAAAAAAAACTACTGACTGAATACAGAAAAAATAGGACTGGCAGCTAAAAAAACATACAATAGACATTTGAAAAAAAGAACGATTTCAAAAAAGGGGTTTGTTACAGCCGTATACAGAAAAAAAATAGACTGGCAGCAAAAAATCATACATAGACATTTGAAAAAAGAACGATTTCAAAAAAGGAGTTGTCACAGTGACAGATAGTCGTGTATAGTGACGTAACGGTGTCGGCGTGTGAAGCCAAGGTCCGAGGGTGGTGTGTGTGCGGTGTGGTGTAACGGTGTGTGTGTTGTAGATTATGCGCGTGACACGAGCGACACGGAGACGCCGCTGGACGAGGACAGCGATGGCGACGTGGAGTACGAGCCCGTCACAGAGCCCGAAGAAGACCCGCCCGTTGATGAGGACACGTCGGCGGTGAGCGATGTGAGTATACCTTATTATTGGTCTATTCAGGTATATGGGAAAGTAACCTTAAGCTGGTAACAGGGATAGTTCTACTCATGACGGCATTGTAAACAACAGCGTGTGACTGACTATGTTTACTTAATTACAGTCTGCAATTTAAGTCGATATATTATTTGGAATCGAAGGGACTATTTAGAAAATGTTAACATATGTTAGTTTTTCAAACAGTAATAGTTGGGATAGTTGATGTTGATATACGTCAAAAATACAGATTAATAATTCATCATCCTCTTGCCCTGGTCCCAATTTATTTGGGGTCGGCGCAGTATGTCCTTCGCTTCCATACTTCTGTCACCCGTCATCTGATCATTTACCCCTTTCCCTTTCATATCCATCCTCACACAATCCATCCATCTTTTCCTTGGCCTTCCTTACCCTTTTCGTCCCTCTACTCTCATATTCATCACTCGCTTACCTACATACGTATCATCTCTTCGCATAACATGTCCATACCAAGCCAAACGATTTCCTTTCACCTTTTCGTCTATGGGCACCACTTTCAGACTACCTCTTACGTGTTCACCTACACCTCTTACACATCCATCGTAACATTCTCATCTCTGCTACATGCAATCGTTGCTCATCCATCTTCTTAGTAGCCCAACACTCAGCTCCATATAGTACGACAGGCCTTATAACCGCCTTATACATAGTGGTACTATTGCTTAAATTATAAAATCACACACAAAAAGCTTTGTATTTAACAATATTTTATAAACAATACACTTGCTACAATGTTTTATAAACAGTATTATGCAACTTCTTTTAACAAACGGGATGTAAGGGAATTAAATTAATTTAAACCTATACATGTGTGCACGTTAACTCAGAATGAAGGGAAAATAGTCGAGCACTTTTAAAATATAATAAACCTTATCCTATTAAAATAGAGCTCAAAATCGTATACAAGTGTACAATCTAGTCCAACGGATAGCGGTGTGCATTCGAACATTCTTCTCGTGAGTTCGAGAACGGTTTAGAAAGTGCTCGAACATGTTCGGTAGCGGCGTTGACCAACGGAGGCTCCCCGCGCTTCAATGACACCGTGTGGCAGAACTAGAGAGCCTAGTGTGAAACATTTTTAATATTTAACCATTTATATCCACTGTTCCCACTGTTGGGCACGGGCCTCTTCGCACTGTTAGGTTAGGCCATAGTCCACCAGGTGAGGCAGTAATTTTTGCCAGCGGCCCATCCACTATACTCGTACAAGGCAGCGAGCGTGCACACCGTGAGGTTTTGGTCCGTAGGCACGAAATACGAGAGAGCCGGACATAACCCTCTCACCTTCCCTTGTGGCGAGAGGGTATGCATCAGGCGCAATTCGCCACGTACAAAAAAAAGGCCATATTTCACTATGCGGGCCCAGTGCGGATTAGCAGACTTCACATATCTTCGAGAACATTGTAGAGAACTAATACAGGTTGATTTTGAAATCGTGTAATTTCTTTTAATCACGCATTTTACTGGTAATATAGAATAACCCTGGCCATATTCTTTTTATTAGAATTATGTTTTTGGAGAAATTAATGTACCGATTTTTTTCGTGAAATGGTTTCAGGTAGTCATATGTTAACCACCCGACACAATCTTAATATTTTACTAATTAAAAAAAATAACTTAGCAATACTGATGTCGTAAATAATAAGGGGCAATAAAAAGGACCGCCCGTTATTATTTACGACATTAATTATTGATATGCTATATTACCAGTAGAATGCGTGGTTAAAAGGAATTACGCGATTTTAAAATCAATCTGTATATATACCGCTATGAAATGGCATTTAAAAATAACCGGCAATATGTAGGTGTTAAACGCCTATATTTTGCCGTCTATTGTCTGATGTTCATTAGCGATAGCAATCCTTTTTTAATTAGTCTTCATGTGCATTTTTATGAAATAATGATATGTGCCAATGCCTTTAGAAATTATCGTGTCAGCTTAACAATATCGAGACATAATAATTAAAGCATAATGTCTGGATGCTGGCGTCCGGACAATAGTTAATGAGCTATAAAATATATAGTATATGCGCTGCGCCCTTCACTATGCAAAAGAGGCACCGGATTATGTACAATAATTGTATTCGAAAAATATTCGAATGTATTATATTGTATACTAGCTGTTACCTGCGACTTCGTCCGCGTAGATTTTAACTAAAAAGTGTTTGTCGCCGCGGAACCCAACTATATTTCTCTGCCCAAGTTGCTTAAATGGCGTAGTTTTTATAGTGTAAAGCTAGATAATAGCATGGCTTACTCAAAAACAACATTTAAATATGCATCGTTAGATTACACGCTGTCGCAGAATGTGTAAGAAAAATAAAGATTCACAGCTCCTCCCCCGTAGGTGATAGCGTGATAATATGTAGCCTATATGTTGACCCGACCTGTTAGTAATATTCATGCAAAATTTGAAGTAAATCCATGCAGTAATTTTTGAGTTTAGCTCGGACATACATACAGACAAACAGACAAAAATTCTAAAAACTATATTTTTGGCTTCGATATCGATTGTAGATCACGCCCCAACTATTCTTTTAAAAAAATATTTAATGTACAGTTTTGACTTTCCTACAATTTTATTATATGTATAGATAGACGTTCCCGCGGTTTCACCCGCGTTTATGGATACAGCGCCGCCCCCGTGGGTCGTAGTGTGATGTTATATAGCCTATAGTCTTCCTGGATAAATAGGCTATCCAACACTAAAAGAATTTTTCAAATCGAACCAATAGTTCCTAAGATTAGCGCGTTCAAACAAACAAACAAAGTCTTCAGCTTTATAATATTAGCTCTAATGTCTATGTTCTTTTACTTTTCTAACAATAACAAGATAATATATAATAACAAGATAATAGCAAGAAATAGACACCAAAGACTTTATTATTAAGACTTTGGCGATTTCTGTACATACTTAATATAATACTATAGAAATCCGTAGTCTCTGCCTACCCCTCTGGGAAACAGGCGTGAATCTATGTAATACTATAGAACGGGTCTTCCTCGTTATTAAGTATTTAATAGGTAATAAATACCTATTCATTGCCCCCCCCCTCCTCCTTCCCCCCACCTTTCGACCGACTTATATCGATCGTGTTCCTAAATGAAGAATGTGAAGCTAAAATGCTTGTGTTAGGGGTGAGTTCACGTCGTATGTACAAGGAATAGGTTAATAATATACACTACTTCCCGATCTCAACTCCAAAAACTAACTCTTCGCTACCGATCCCAAGAATAGTGATCATTTATATTTGTTTATATTCCAGAACGATATAATATCGACGAAGGTGATCGAGGTGAGCGTGGGGGATGACGGGGAGCTGCAGCTGGCAGACTCGGAGCGCACAGACACGTACGAGAGCGACAGCGAGATGGACCTCTACGACTACTGGCACTGCGCGCAGTGCCGCGCCGAGAACAACAACCCACTCTACAGATACTGCCAGAAGTGCTTCCAGGTACTACCGCACACCGTTACACGAACACATCTACTAAACCATATTCTAAAAATTTAAAATGTAATACTAACAACCGACTCTTATACTGCTAGAAGTACTTCCAGGTATCACCTCCAACAAATCGCTATATTTATCCATATTCTAGATAAAAAATATTGTAATAATACAACGACAACCCGCTTTATAGATACTGTCAGAAGTACTTCCAGGTATTACCTTGAGGAATTGTCATAGTAACACGCCTACGACATCTGCAGAACCATATTCCTGAAAATAAAAAATACGCAATTACCTACTATAACAATACTGCAAGTAGGGCCTTTTACCTCCAACGAATCGTTATACTAAGTAACCCATTAAGACTGCGCCGAGCGAAATGTGCCAAAACAGGCAGTCACAGTTAAGTGAATAAAATCAACACTTTTTGTTTAATACAAATATAAAATATACATTTACCAAAACAATGAATGTGTTTACAATTACTCCGTGTAAAAACCTTAAAATAATTAATATTTTCGCCTACATAATTAAATAAATTTACATGAAAAATGCAGAAACGTAAGCTCGTGTGACGTGATTTTTAGATTATAACAGTAGAAATCTATCCTATTTTACAGCTTAAACGAAACTTAAATAGTTATATTACAATTTGTCCGTCCCAAATATTTAAGTTATTGGCTGACAATAAAGATACATATTTATCAAAAAAGCACTTAAATCCTCCATACAATTTTACTATGGCGGCCGCGCGCCGATTTGAATCTGCGCCGCACGAGCTCTGTCATTATCTGTCTTACGCTCGGCCCAGTCTTAAACATCTCTACAAAACACTATTCTTAAAAATAAAAATATACTAATAATATACCAATAACGCACGGCACTCTAATAATACTGCCAGTAGTGCTTCCAGGTATTACCTCCAACAAATCATTACACAATTTTTCTTTTCAATAGCCATATCTTGTAACCTAGTATAAGAGATAGGTTATTCCTGGATAAATAATTCCTAAATCATTCTTGTGTCGACAAGAGCTTTAAAAATATTCACACAGCAGGCAAAAAGAACACCTAGACAAACATTTGTAACAGTCGAAAAAGTGTCAGTTATTATGAAGAAAGATTGCACAAATATTAACTACTAACAGAGGCGCTCATAGCCAGTTGCACTCACTGATCGGTAAACGATTAGCGAGGTTAAGCAACGTTGGGTGCGGTCAGTCTATAGATGGGTGACCGCTTAGTGGTATTTCATCTGAGCGTCTCCGTGCTTCGGAGGGCACGTAAAAAGTCGGTGCCGGCTGTTGCCAAATTGACAGCAGTCGTTAAGTCATGTCAGAGGCGTACGGGCGGCTTGAACAACTCTTGACAACAGGTTGGCCACCAACCACACGAAAAGAAGAACTACTACTAGATTGTGCCCGCGGCTTCGCTCGGGTAAATGTAGGTTTGATTAGGTTAATAACAGTACTGTTTTTTAGATGAAAGGTACTATGTATTTTTCTGACAAAGTGTATGCGAAATTTTATGATGATTGGCCGAGTAAATAAGGCGTGAAAACAAACAAGTATACTGACATTAAAATAATATTTACCATTAGAAAAATAATTACGGTTGAATTTCGACCAGTTGTCGACTATAAGTTATGTTCGTTAGCAATCCTGAAATAAAGAAATCTATTTCGTGATTATCCTAAGCCTAACGCAGCATTTGCCAATACATTACAGGTAAGAAAAAATTTCTTCCCGCCGAGACCGAAACGCAAACGCAGCCGGGAGACGAAAATAGACGAAATACCGCGCACTCTGTCCCAGGACTCCGGCGTGGCTTCATCCATGAGCCAGGAGACTTACGACAACCCGGGCGAAGGCACTTCCAACACGAAAACTAAACCAGCAGTAAGTAAAAAACGTCGCGCAGACTTCGCAGATCGCGAGGCCAAACGTAAACGTATTTCACGAACAGACTCCGATACAGACTTGAGTTCAGACGATTCAAGAGCGACCAATACTGTCCGTCCTCTGGTTAAAACCATCAGCGATCCAGCTATAACCATTGACAATGAAGTCAAACTCACTAAAAAAGTCATAGCTAACACTTTGATTGACAAAATTGATTCAAAAGATCTATGTGTTATATGTATATCGGAGCCGAAGTCCGGTGTGTTTGTTCACGGGCGGATAGCTCACATATGCTGCTGTTACAAGTGCGCTGTGAAGGTTTGGGCGAAAGCTAAAAGGTGTCCCGTGTGTAATTGTAAAGTTAGTAATGTATTGAAGGCTGTAGTTATGTAAAAACTGCAGCCTTCAACACATTACTAACTGTATGTAAACAGTAAAACTTTCTGACTAATTTGATTTTGTAGCGATTTGAAAAGAAAAAAAAAATGGTTTTTGTTCAATATGTTGCCAGATGTTGATGTTGTGATTTAATTGTTGATGATGTACGGCAGATTAAATGATTCAACAAGTTAAGCAACTTTTCCACCGTCATGCTCATAGATGGGAGATCAGTTACAAAAAAACATCTTCCGTGCTGAGAGCAAGACAAGTAGTCTACCCTGGTAGTTATGGATTAGGCACACAATGACACATTCGCAAAATGACATATTGAAGCAAAATGCCACATTAGCAAAATGCCACACTAGCAAAATGCCACACTAGCAAAATGCCACATTATCAAATGACAAGATTGTTAAAGTCACTTAGTGACTTTTTGCAGTTGGCCAATCATTTACGAGTAAAAATAATACTAATTTAATTATTTCTGTATTTAATCACATTATTTATTCATTTCCATTTATTTTAACATAAAATAAATAGAAAATATAAACTGAATTTATGAATTCCGCCAAGAATCATAAACACTTAATAACAAAATATTGTAACTTTTTTTAAGGATTCAGTAACGATTTAATTGCACAGAGGTCAGCTGTTTGATTTTAATTTTAATTGTAATATAATAAGTAGGTATGCTCTAACCTAGAAAATGGCTATTTCTGAGTGACAAGTGACATTTTGAGAATTTGACATTATGCGAAAATGGCATTTTGCTAATGTAACATTTTGCGATATGGCGTTTTCAGAATGTGACAATTTGAGAATATGACATTTTGCGAAATTTGAATATGTAATTTTGCGAATGTGGCATTGTGCGCCTAATCCCGGAATATTAGTCGTTGCCACATTTAGCATAGGTATATACGTATGAACTACATATAACTGGTAATATTATACGAACGTTTTGATTTATACATGGTAATAGAGTCACTGCATTTTGTTTTATAGTGCACTCATACCAAACAGCTAAAATAAAAATAAAAAATACAACCACTAAAGAAATTTTATCAGACTTGTTTAAGACGAATGGGTTAAATATTTATAGAGTCCAACTAGTTGTTACCCGCGACTTCTTCCGCGTGGATTTTATCTTAAAAGTGTTTGTTCAGTTTGCAAAGTTTACAAAACCTTAATATTTCTGTATTCCTCGTATAGAAATGACATGCTAAAATTAATGTAATTCTTCTACTTTGTTGGTCGATTTTGATTTATTATATAAGGATTTATATATTTAAATTATTATTATTTTATATACATTTCCCTATTTGAATCGGAAATTGTTCACTATTTCATAGGCGTTTTTTTTAAACAAATTATCCTCAATTACTCTTTATAACATCAGCTATCGACCAGTGAAAGACCCGTCAAAATCGCAAACAAACAATCAGAAAAAGAGACAAAAATTTAAAAAAATACGTTTTTTTATACAGATACCTTGTTTTTTATACAGTTACTTTCATATGCATTAGGTAAAAGCTGTTAGTTTGACATTACAAACAGACACTTCAATTTTATTTATATGTATAAATTTTTGAATCTGGCAACATCAATTAGGAAATATTGGAAACACTAATAGCGTAATCTTTAAACCTATCCACGGATTATTTATATACAAATTTCATTTAATACAAAATTTTCACGAGTAAATTTATTGCGTTACAAATAGCTAGTCTGCAAACAAGATAAAAAATAGTAAATAGAAGATGAACGACAAGAATAGATGGTTGAGTGGGAGTTATGTGAAAAGTAAGAGAATAGGTAAGTGTGTAAGAGAATGAGTGGGTGTATATGTGGATATATGATTTGTGAAAGGATTATTAAGCAAACAATTTGTTTATTTAAAAATTATTCACTTAAAACACGAAATCCGCTAGCCACATACTAAAGACGGCCGCTTGCCTTATTCTATACTGCCTGTACTCTCTGTTTCGTCCAAGTTTATAATGACTGTTGTCCTCCCGTGGTTCGTAGCGAAATGTTATATATAGCCTATGTTATTTCTGAATAAAGTAGCTTTCTAATGGTCAAAGAATAAAAAAAGGAATGGCCTGTCTGTTACAGTTCATAATGTAAAGGCTTTTAAAGGTCAAAAGTGACCTTGGCACTCCTTGTATACGGGATCCTAAAAACAATCAGTTCTGGTCATATGTATTATACAGAGAGTGTTTTTTCAATATCATACTCAAGTAAATTGTTTTCACTGGTATAAAATTTGCTTACATTCATCTAAATTTTAAGTTACTTAGATGTCCTATTTTACTATATATTTAACGTTATCAAACGCAAATATATATTTCTGATATACATTTAAAAATATCATTCTTATCAACCAAACAACAAAATTAAAAAGCATTGCAAATTGTTTGCTTAATAATTATGTATGTATGAAACAAACTAATTACCAATACTAAATGATCAATACCATTTATATGGAGCAAGAAAAGTTGATTTATGTTTAGTTTAGTTCTATAAACTTAGCACCCGTATAACATGTGATAACTATAGCGTTCATATTTTAGTAGATTTTAATTCAAACTTGCATCTTTCAATATAAAATCTTTGGTTTTTATATTGATTGTATTAAAAAGCTATATTAACCCTTTCGCTGTCCCGTGAGAGACACAATAGAAAATCTATTGTTATGTATCATATGTGATTAATCGGACAGGGAACCTGTTAAAGTGCTTCATTGTTATTAGGCATATAAAAATACTTGGCTCTGCTGAATTCTTTTTTTTTGTATATATAATTATGTAAATAGGTAGACGCGAACCACCGACAGAAGAGTTAATATATTTCTGTTAATTAAAAATTAGTGTTAGGGGGCTCTCCGGCATGAAAAAAGTAAATATAGTGCGACTAAGTTATCTATGGGTGTTGATGGCGCCACTGTCAACGCGTTCGGCAAATAAATGTTTACGATTTGTTGTAGTTACATTTTTTTCCGCTCCACAGGATAACTTGATCGCACTGTAAACGGTTGTATTAATGCCAAATAATTTATATCGGAATTATTAAAAGATTTATTTTTGAGTTTTTGATAGATGAATGAATAATATTGTAAAAATAAAATAGAAATTAGAATTTATGCGTAATTAAAATTTAAACTTCTTGATATTAAATTAAAAATTTCGTGCCTTATATGGTAGTGTTGAAATATCTACAGTGGAACAGGGCCATTTATTTATCTTTTTACTTTTTAATAGTATAGGTAGGATTTTCTAATAAGAAATACTTGGTCTAAAATGGAGTTATTAGTCGAAAGACGTCATACCCGTATTTAAAACTGTTCTACGAATTCCATAAAATTTAAATTAACCGTCTTCCCTACAAATGCAATCGGCTGATGAAAGCATTTGTATGGAAAGGGTACTATTTAAAATTATTTGCAATTTGCAGAACATTAGTTTTCAATATAGTAAATTAACTTCTTTCGGCTTTGTACCCCATTTTAATTGACCTTGTCATCTTCATACTTTTACTTACTTGAGCTATGTCGAGAATACAAGTTAATCGGCAAAGGGGTAAATTAAAAATGGAATTTGATTTAATAACATAATTATTTTGCAGGTTTTGAAAATACTAAATAAATAAAATATAAAAAATACGTTTGTGCATTCAAAATCTTAGTTAAATTATAATAGCTCATTTTAATAATAACAATATCTCTATTTTGAACAAATATTAAAAATGCATTTACCAGTTTCAGTAGTCGAGCTCACATAAAAATACATAAGACCTAAATGTTTACAACACACATTGTGTGAACACAATCATTCTTTTCAATCACCAAGTTATACAGGGTGTTAGGCACACGGTTGTCCAAATGAAATAGAGATCTGGTTTGGGCTATTGCCAACGTGTTGGACTCGGGCAAATTAAATAGGCATTATTATTATTATTTTTAATTATGCAAAGTCGAACTGTGTTCTGTTTTTAGCTCTTTCCGAAACTTTGACAGCCTGTTATAATTTTTTTACAAGATATCTATAGGAAATAATAATTTTAATAAAATGTAACAATAGTTAACTAAAATAAAAAGTATGATTATGACGCTAAACCCATATTCGTTTAACATTTTTACAGTTTTAGTCCAAAATTCCGAACTTTTATTTTAAAAATTAAAATCATGTCGCCCAAACTGTGAAAAAAAATTTAATTTGCCTGAGTCCAACACGTTGGCAATAGCCCAAACCAGATCTCTATTTCATTTGGACAACCGTGTGCCTAACACCCTGTATAACACATTGGAAAGATAAACCGTAACTTGATCGAACACTCTTTCCTTATTTACTTTGGCGACACTCCAACAAAGTTAATAATAAAATTATTAATGTTGTCGAATACATATTATTGAATACATATTTAACAACATTATTAATTTAATTATTTCATTTATTATGATTGTCGTAAAATTCTTAAATATATCATAATTAACGATAGAAGACTCCCTTTTCCGACTTGCCTTGTATTGTACAATATAATCTTTATTTTCAAAATATAAGGCGCAGGCTGTACAGAAGAATCGTAGCACTAGGATGGGACTAGCGTAGGGTGAGGTCGCTTTGCCCATAATAGCAGGCATCGCGAAAGCCTTCCTTAAGAACTGCAATACGTCTTTTCAATACATTTAGTATGAAAATACACAGAAAACCGCAGTGGCCTAGTCCTGTTCTAGTGCTTCGCCCCTTCTATATTCCTATGTTTTGAGCCCGGTTTCTATATCAAGAAACAAGTTGTTTTAGCTACAGACAGTTAAATTTTAACATAACTTTCATAGAATTCTAAAGGCATGGAATTCTCTGCCAAGGCACGTGTTTCCTTCTTCCTTCAATCCTGGGTCCTTTAAGCGGGGCGTGAAAAAGCACCTTCTCAGGCCGTCAAAGTAGAGACCTCAACATCGCCTCGGCTGCTATGAGGCCGGTGTGGAGGCCACTGCTCTTAGACCACACGACTGCCTACCATCAGATGGAGTGTGGTCATTTTGACGAGCAAAATAAAAAAGGAATTCTAGCGACTACCCCCGGTTTCTCAAGGCTAGTACAAAGCCTTAACAAATTATACAACTAAACCTTCCTCAAGAATAACTTATTTTTTGTGACAACCGCATGAAAATCTGTTCAGTAGTTTTTGAGTTTATCGCGTCAGTCGTTTTGTACTATGTAATAACTAGCGATCCATCACGGCTCAGCACGGGTAGTACAAAACCTTAACAAATTATACACCTAGACCTTCCTCATGAATCACTCTGTCTATTGGTGAAAACCACATGGCAATTCGTTCAGCAGTTTTTGGGTTTATCGCGAACAGACAGACGCGGCGGGGAAAATTTATTTTATGATATGTAGTGATGTGTGAAAATTTAACTGAACATAGGTAAAATGACTTGTTTCTGAATATAATAACAGGGCTTCAATTATTATTTAAACCGACATATAACCGTTCAGTTGTGTTTTATGTTATATTGTTAAGGGATGTATGTATATTTGAAACATTTGTAACTATGAGTTAATTGTACATTTTCGTTTAATGTCTCAGGCCTAAGACGATTATATCGGATTATTTTATCAGCTGTTTTAGTCATAAGTCTAGGACCGCGTATTAGGAATTGTTGAGCTTGGAGTGTGGGTATAACATTAGGATCAAAACCGATTTTTGCCAAATTTTGCAGGTAGAAAGTAATAATAATCCATTTTAAAATATGAATATATTTCATTAAAACAGAGATAGTCGTTGAGGAAGTTATAATAAAATAAGGACTATTTTACAAATTACTACATTGACCTCTTTGAATGATCTTTATAATAAAATCAAGCATAGTTATACTAAGCAATCATCTGATCAAACATTAGCAGTCGCCATTTTATACATTTTTAGACAATGCTAAGTAAGATCATTATCAAGGGTACATAAATAACATTGACCTTAAATGCCTCCTTTTAAATAAAACTTTTATATTTGGCTAGCTTCAGCCTTCATCGCAGTATATCAATAAAACATAGCTTATGTTACTGAAATATAGTGTAACATTCTCATATCAAATTATTTGTAGAATCGGTTTAGTAGTTCCATAGATTGCCTCTACACACTAACAAACAAATGTTATCTCTTTATAATATTAGTATAGATAAAACGCTTAACTAGGAAATAAGTTCACCCATTACTGTAAATTTTAGATAATTGTTATGCATAGAAAAAGGATAAGCAGAAAGGGTAATGCTCCAAGTCTCGCTGTTCCGAATCGCCGGTCTTTACAACTGGGTTATGAGGAAATATCTATTAGTTTAGGGAAATCATATATTATATTATATTCCTTAATTGTAAGGTTTATCATCTAACCCACCATCTCTCCTACCGGACAAAGGATCTATGTTTTATTTACTTACGTGTTTTTATTAGAGAATTTATTTCAATTAAAAATATCTTAATAACTATTACTTGTACTAGTTAAAGATCTCCCTATTATTTGTATAGTTAGAATACGTTAATGTAATTATTGCATTTTGAAAAAAAATATAAAAGAAATATTAAAAAAAACGAAATCGAAAAAAATAACTCGATTTAACACGAGAACGAAAAAAATATTAATAATAAATTTTTTCTTTTCAGGAATGTTGACTTTCATTTTTACCAAATTACCTTTATCTATAAGTATATATTTATTTATTAAACATAAAAGTTACTGAAATCTTTTTGGTTTTATACCTTATGTTATAGTCCGTTTCAAATACGAAATCTCATTTGACAAATGATTGTTGAACAGCAATAGTGAAGAGACCGTTTCAATCGACACATCACGATAACGATTACCGATTAACTTTCCAAACAAATTGTAATCGTGTGTTTAGCATCGAAACAAAAATGATAGAAACAGAAAAAAGGAGTCAATCCAAGATTGACATATCGAAAGAATAGTTACATCAAAGTTATATATTATATATAACGTGTTCACTTGTAAAAATGATCTGGGCTTATCCTTGATTAATTTTTAGTATGATGTAGGTACTTACTCCATACTTAGTATACACAGCGACTCATTAACGTGTGCGTTACTGCAGCAAAATGTTAAAAAATTTGTGCTCTAGAGAGGTGAGAGTATGGCAAATAATTAGTCCATCTTGAAGAGTAATTTGTTCACTAATAGCAAAATTTGTTCAAGTGGTAGTTTTAAAGTTATTCGAGAAAAACACATTTCACACCCCAGCAATTTCTTTTTTTAAATCGTTTTAGCCCGGAATTAAATGCATGAATAGATAGCTTTTATTCCGTATTAAATGTTGGTGAACAGCAAAATTTGTGTCTTGTGGTTCAAAAGTTATTTAAGATTTTGCTGCGGTAACGTTTTGGGATTGTCCAGATCTCAAAAACAGCTCAACATATAAGTTTGAGAAAAATACCAATAATAGACCTTAATTTGTTCAAAATTGTTCAAACGTTAGTTTTTGATTTGTTTGATAAACACCAATGTAATTAAATGGTGCCGAAATTCAGAAAGAAACAGATTTGCAAGTAAACCATAACACTTACAATCAAATAAAAAGCTGTATCATGTACCCTTGGTACACCTTTATAACGACAGTAAATTTAGATTACGTAACTCTACGCAATATGAAGATACGTACGATATAATAGAAATTTAATTACATTTTATATGGTCAGATTTAAATGATCGAATACGCAGTTCCCATAAAACAAAGAAACATGGAATACCTTGAACAAATTAAAATGTTCCATCAATAAACAATCCTATTAATTTCAGCTTTAAATTACGACTATTATAAAAGTTATATCAACAAAAAAAATTGTTACTTGGGTAACATTTCAAACGTTACCCCAGCAAAATCTGTTTTCTCGAATAACTTTAAAACTACCACTTGAACAAATTTTGCTATTAGTGAACAAATTACTCTTCACGATGGACTAATTATTTGCCATACTCTCACCTCTCTACAGCACAAAATTTTTCAACATTTTGCTGCAGTAACGCACACCACATTAACCTAGACTGTTTGGTCTTTGAACTATTAGAAGTTGAACGCTGCGAATCGTGCAAGAGAGTGCGTTATATTTTTGTTACGCTCTATTCTCTAACATTACATCGACACCACTATGCACTGTCCCTTTCCGACAATTCTCTATTTTGTATGTAGCGTAGTTATGCGTATATAGGGTGTCTAACTTGATATGTTGCCGTGTGTACAAGGGTGAAATAAATGTGGTCTAACAGATTTTGATTGGCAAGACGGCTGCTCTTTAAAAACCTTGGGGATATTCAAAACATACCTACGTCCAATATCACATCTTCAAATCCATTTTTGATAAAGAAAATATATTAAGGGTTTGCCGAATAAGATTTAAGGAACGTTGCAACCTAATAATAAATAATACCAAATACAAATTTACAACAGTATTTCTCGGACAATTGCTTTTACTTCGACTTAGTTCGATATTATCCGATTCAAACTGTCGCGTCACTATAACTGAAAGTAAAAATAATTACCCTAGTGCGTAACCATGGTATTGTAACAAAATGTTATTTAATTTTGAAGTTTAAATTGTTGACCCGCCAGTAAGCCAGTATGAGTGCTGTGGGTTCGAATACCACATGGAGAAAATTGTGTGATTCATAAATGTTTATTCTGAATCTCGGCATTCTTTGTTTCTATTGTTTGAATGTTTTTAAAGTCCACTGCGATATAGGAATTATTTCTAGTACAACAGCTGCTTTTTATAAGTACAATAAGGGCTTCATGTTAATAAATGGTATTGAAAGCATTACCGGTATTACATTCATCCTTATCCCTAGGCACGAGAAGTGGAATATACAGGCATATGTCTATGCATATACTCGTAAGTATGTAAGGGTCCATGGTAAAACTGCCTTCGATACTATATCGTAACCAATGTTATACTGTAGGGGGCGCTCGATCAACTACTATTACCATTCAACGAAGTAGATGTTAGCTCTATATTTCTTAGTTAATTCAGGAGTTCATTGAAAACTGTATTTGGCTGACGTTTGCTAAAATCTGTAGGTACTTGACTATATGACATGTCAACCTGTTCGCGAATTCTGGAGGAGACCAGAAGGCTATGGAATCGTTAGCCTCTATACCTAGTTTATAGCTTCTATTACGGGTAGAAATCATCAGAAAGTACCTAAGAAATCGGTCACGAAGTCGTTTTGTAGAATCCCACCATTCTCATCCATAGCATTTCTGAGACGAACCGGTAATAAGATTAGGTATTAGTAAGATACAATTATTGCTAGAAATCTTTTTAATTATAATATATTCCAGGAGTATATAGGTATATTTAAGTTATATGGGATATTACTCTCACTATAACCATTCCGGTGATCATACTCAGTACCTACGTATATCAGGATCTACAGACTATTCAAGGGTCGAGAGTATGCTGCTACATAATAAGTAGGTATGTATGTTGCTATGGCAGTTTTGGATCGTTGCTATCGACGCTGGGACGCACTGGTAGAAACAAACATAAATTACAAAATGTATACTACCTATATAACTTTAAAAATAAATTCCATTTACCTAACAGATTTATTCTATTAAGTAGCGCCTGCTCATAAAATACCCATTTTGTATTTAATTTCAAATAGCTTTTTTAATTCTGCAGGTGTATAAGACGCATCAAAATAGTAAATTAATAACTTTTTATCTTTAAAAGCTATGAGTCCCAAAACGATGTATATAAAGGTAGCAATCTAGTAGCAACTATTGGTTAAAAAATACTCTGTTCATTTGCGCAGTTGGTTCTCACTGGATAGGTGACCAGCTATCCTGACGTCAGAATGGCCCGTCACCTTTAAAAGTAGTATACTTTTAAAAAAACGGGGTAGCAATTATATGACGATTAGTAGCAAGTAGGTGGCAACTTTCTATAATTATTTCGATGTATAAAATATGGGTGTAGTAGTATAATATAATAATATTCTATCACATACACACAACACTATCTAGCCCAAACTAAGCAGAGCTTGTACTATGGGTACTAGACAATGGATAAACATACATATATACTTTTTTTTTTTGTAAATACTTACATATTATACATAGAAACACCCAGACCAAGACAAACATTCATGTTCATGCACACAAATGTTTGACTTGTGCGGGAATCGAACCCGCGACCTCAGGCGTGGCAGTCGGTTACACTAACCACTACGCCATAGAGGCCATACCGGCCATTCTGATGGTCACGAATTCCCGCAACCCGATGAACATTTTGAGTCTGGTCTTATGACAAGCAGGTTAATGTAGTGCTATTCTCAGCACAACGCTGCTCATTGCAGGAAGCTTTAGTTACTACCGACAAATGGTGTAAATATGCTTATTAAAAAGTAATTGCGCTTTGCTATAATTTGCGCCCAGCTTGCTATATCTTGGCACAGCCACCATCGCGAACTGGAAATCTTTTCGGACCGACCAAATCAGCTACGCTTTTGAAAATTTTTATTGTTATTACGAGGACCGAATACAGTTTTCAGCAAGCTTATACGTTCTCTCATTTAGGCGCAGCGAATGTTTTTCTGATTTTCAAAAAAGTGAAATTTCTTGGAAATTATAAATAGGTATTATGTAAAATCTAATACTGTCACAAATACGCACAAAATAAGAACTCGTGTATGTTTATTCTACAGGCGCACATACAATGGTTTTAGAGATACACGATTATGCAAAACGTTGCTCCAGCAGGAAATGACGCACAAATTATATTTTCGTCGCACATTTTTGCACAAATATAAGCTCTCTGCCCATGCACAATATTTCTCTCTCTCCGATCATTCGTTCAGAATTTTCCTGCTGGAACAACGTTACTCCAGTAAGAATCGCTTTTTCCATTTTTTTCCAAAACGACAACACGCACATATTTTGTACATATGCGTTGCACATTCAGATTGCGCTCTAATTATACGTGCCACTCATCACTCTAGGAGGCACATTTCTGCTGGGGTAACGTACTCCGGACTAACAATAACCAGTGGATTTCAGGCGGCCATGGGGTCACTGCCTAAAGTCGGCTAAAGTCTATCCCCGAATTGCATAATATTTACATACAAACTAGCCTATATGGGCAGCAAGAGATGTATTACTCACACATCTTACCAGCTTTGTTATTCAATCGTAATATGTGGCGAGCGTATTGTCTTCTAGCGCACACATTTCAAGGCTCCATGCTTTTGTTTTTCGGGTCAGAAAATCCTAATAACAGTCCGTCCTAGGAATCGAACTCAAAACGTCACAATAACCAAAAACAAGCAATCTAATATTTTTCTATTACTTTTAAAATTAAAACTAGTGAAAATGCGTATTCAGAATGCTTGTTTATTCGATCATCATGAGAGTAATTATATATTACCTAATATTAAGAATGTGTAAGCATAGACATATACACACATATAAAGAGAAATATATTACTAAGTAAAATATTAAATAATAATTCAGCACAATTGAGTAATACAATTGAGGTCATAAATCGTCTAAAAGATTGAGGTGACATAGTTGTAATGTGAAACAACTATGTCAGTTGTAATGTGTCTACAAAACCAAATCCGTGCATATTATTATATTTGCGGAATGGTTTAAGTGGTTGTCTTATTACTGCCACTGCGTCGAGTGTTGTGGGTTCGAATCCCACACGCGACAAAAATTTGTATGATACACAAATGGTTACTGACAGTCAAAATGGCTCTTAAGTCCCTTAAAAATAAAGAATAAAATAAAAAGAAGTTACTTATAGAATAAAAAAGATTCTCAGACCTATCTAAAGAGTTTATCAGCAATTCGGCAGCTGTTACTTAGTACAATGTAGAAACGTGTGTGATAAAGACAGCGATAATAAGTCTAGACTGGCCATTGCATCGCCCACAGCGTATAATGAATGACGCACTTCCTTTATCTCAAGGAAATTGCGTCATCACAAAGTAGTCCTTTGTTTTTGTACACAGATTATAAAGACGAGTTAACAAAGGGATGTCATGAATAGCGACTACAACTATAAATAACATGATTTTGTTTTCCACGTTACTCCCTTATTATAAGTTTGCTAACTGCCTCCGTTGCGCAGCGGTTGTCAATGTTGTGCATGAGGTCGCGGGTTCGAATCCCGGGTCGGGCCAACAAAAGTTATTAGGTGTTCCCGATAAGAAACCTCAATAGCAGACCGAAGTTAGGAAGTTGGCGGTGTTAAACACCCCCGTGCCTCAGAAAGCACGTAAAGTCGTTGGTTTTGCGCCTGATCTCTCTCCAATCGTGTCGGATTGCCGGCCCATCGGATCACGAGAGTTAGGAAGCAGACGGTGCATTTGTGTTTGCGCATACACTTGTGCACTATAATATCTCCTGCGTAGATTTCCAAGTGTCTGTTAAGATTAGCCGCTGTGACCGAAATTCGTTCTGGACGACATTATTTTCATAATTTTGTGCACGAAGTCCGTTCCCAAGTTTGATTGCTGGGTTGAGCGAGAAGTTATTGGATATTGCCGTTACAAAATTCTTAATAGCAATACGCAGTCTGGAAATGAGGCCGGTGGACGGCAATAGAGCCGCTTCCTATTGCGTCAGATTTACAACTTGTTAAATGTAGATGTACCTATACACATTTTGCTCGGAATGGTAGGTAGGTACTACAAGCGTAAGTTTATGTCTTATTTAAAATTTGCTTTCGTAAGATCCCGATTCAAATAAAGGCGCCTCCGTGCTTGAATCTAATTTGTATTTCTTAGCACTAAGACGCGGTAGCGCCGTCTGAGAATTAGCGTATAAGGGATCGCACTGTTAGGGTCTCTGAAGCGGTTGTCCTATGGTAGGACCGGGACTGGATTAGATTATGCCCGGACTAGGAATAAAATTAAATCATGCCTAACTAAGTCTCAGAAGGGATTTTGCCTCCCTTTGTTTTCTACCGCTTATATAATGGATTGTGTTCTGAGGAGTTGTTTGAAAGCCCTCAGCTACTTTTTATCATCGCACCGCTCGACATCGGCAGGGATTTCATTCTCACACCTTACAACCTAATCGGTGCCGCATCAACGGTTCCAAATGAATTTTCTCCCGCGGACGCTCAGGTTGTGAAATGAAATAGGTACCTGCCGAGGGTTTCCCACAAGACTACAGTATGGGGTTCTTCAAAAAGGGTGTTAAAAGGTTTTTACAGTATCGGCAACGCGCAAGTGATGCCTCTGGTGTTGCAGGCTGTATGACAGTTTGCCACTTTGGTAGTACAAAAAAATCCTAACTAATATCATAAATGTGAATGAGAGTTTGTTACTATTTATTACACGCCTTATATACTCGAATGACCATCATGAATTTTCCCATACACATTGAGTGAATACAGAAAAGGAAATAGGGTGTCCTTCATCCAGGAAAAATAAACTGTTCCCAAGCGATGCCGCAAGCAAATTCTAGTAAGTTCTTACCTAATCTACAAAAATTTCAATAGAGATTGCCCTGACTCGAAACAACGATATGTAGGGGTAAAACTCAGCTTTTGGCCCGTACGTAGGTATGTCATAGTTGCTGTATATAAAAAAATAACTATCTGGGTTTCACAATATTAGTACCTATAGAATACCTACCTACTCAAACGTAAGATGCACTTATTCATTGTTTATGCACGGACTGTTCACCTCGCTATCGCGTCGCGTGTCGAGGAAGGAAGTAAGTAAACGCTATCTTTTAAACCGCAATACGGAGGCGACGGATATAGTACAATGAAAATAAATGTTATATTTAAAACTACAAAGAGCCATAATACCTATTTCAACTTACATAAAGACCGTAGCCAAACAAGTAGAATAAGCCCTATTTCTGCATTTTCAAAATACATTCAGAAGGGATGCATTCATGCAGGAAACGCAATAAGAGTGCTCAATTCTCGCGCGTTTTCATTCTTAACACATTCGCATTGTAATAACTTTTACTCGCTTCTTCATACGCCATACATTTGACTAGTGTTTTTTTTTTTCTTTTTTTAATAATATAATAATAATCATTTATTTAACTTAAATTGGTACAAATGGATACAGAGCTTATGTTACATCGTAAAGGTAATTTATAAGTGATGCCTGTACTAGGGTAAACCTGTGCCACAGGCATTAAGGGCACATACTGTATAATAAAGATATAAATTCTAAAAACAATACTTATAAAAAATTATTATTTGTATACAAAACTTATGAATTACATTATAAACTAAGTGATTAAGAAGTGTGATATAGAACAAAAATGCACGACTGCGTAGTAACTCCCTGACGTACCTATGTTCTTAGCGCGGACGACGCGCGACGTATTAACTCCCTGATTTTAAGATTTTTACTCAGACGGCGAAGTAACTTCAGGTTTTTTGTTCTTTAAGTAGACAGCGTAGCAGCTCCCAGATGTTGGTTTTTTCGCAGACCGCGTAATAACTTCCTGACATTTTTGCTTTACGCAGGCACCGTAGTAACTCTCTGACGTTTTTCCTTTACGCGAACAGCGTAGCAAAACCCTTTTTTATATAGACGGTAACGAACGGGTGATGCTTCTGAAATTACAATAGACCATGGAGTACGTAAAGGTAACAGTTTTCTGGCGTACCCTAGTTTTCCAACTAGATGATAACGTTAAAAGTAATGGAATTATTTTTATTCTATATCTGAAATATTAGCGGGGCGTGAAAAAGCACCTTCTCAGGCCGTCAAAGTAGAGACCTCAACATCGCCTCGGCTACTATGAGGGCGGTGTGGAGGCCACTGCTCTTAGACCACACGACTGCTTACCATCAGGTGGAGTGTGGTCATTTTGACGAGCAGGATAAAAAAAAAATTACCTTTGTAGTGACTCCACACAGATGAAGAAGTTTCGACGACGGACAACAGATGTATCTGTACACAATAGGCGCTCCACCATACAAACCTGAATCACGCAAGTGAAGTTTACAGTGACTATATACAAGAACCCGTGCATTACTAGTCTGATCGGAGGATCCTCCCTTTGTGTTGGAGGGACATAACACTATGTTCCTCCATATAGTTAAGGAGCATATAAATGGGCAATATTTATACTTTTTTATGTGGCTGCAATGTTTTCTACTATACCTACCTTCACTCCTGCAGGGTGGACTCCGGACTGGTCCTGAACTGTGTTAAAGCCCTTAACAAACTTGGCAGGAAAAACACAGTCAGGCTCGTGTGGGTTCCGGGGCATGCAGGGGTGCAGGGTAATGAGGAGGCTGATGAATTAGCCAGGAAGGGCTCGGAGCAACTATTTGTGGAGCGAGCCGAGCCATTCGTAGAACTCTCTGAGAGTACCGTCATGGCAACTTTGAATGCACATGGCAATGATAAACACAGGCTAGAGTAGATGGCCCTTAGGGGTCTGAAACACTCCAAGAAATTCGTTGCAAATAGAGCCACGGGCTTCACCCGGAAGTTCTGCGCGTACAACAAGGGCCAAATACGCCTGCTCACAGGAGCGTTCACTGGTCATTTTGGCACCAACGACTTCCTGTGCAGATTGAGATTGGCAAACAATTTGATCTGCAGAGCCTGTGGTGAACAGGACGAGTCCATATCACACCTACTGTGTGAATGTGACGCGTTGGCTGGACTAAGTATGGGTCTGATGGGATTGGCATATCCGAACCCTGAAGACTTCAGGCTCCCTCTGAAGGTTACGTTGGGACTGATGCAGTACATTCATAGGGAGATAGTTAAGGGATAGATCTCGGGGCTGACACAAAAGATCCCACTGGGTCGAAGTGTCGCCGGTCTACACTGACTGGCTCCCGAATAAGATAAGATAAGATAGCTTCACCAGCTCAAAGCATTTGAATGCTTCGGCCATTCCAAACATATTTTATATTTAAAATATTAACGTGTATTCTATAACTTTGTTGTTATTGCCGGGCAGTATATTTCAGCCACACACCGCAGTAAAAATAATGCCCATTTACGAAACATGTAAGACAAGCAATGCAGCATAGATAACGACTACCCCACGCATAGACCGTTGAGGATACTAAAATCGGAGATAATAAACGGCATTATAGTAGTCTTATAGAGATATTTACGTCGGTACGCGCCGGGAGATGCCAAACCGGAATTCCTCCCGACGCAACCGCCGCAGACGTAGGTACTCTGAATTGCCGGAACTTCCGTACCTAGGTAAGTATAATTATGTAAGTATAGCAGGAATATTGCGTTGTATATTTGAGCCTCCCTGTATTCCATGAAGCAGGTAAACATTGCGGTTTGTTATGGGGTATGTGGTTATCGGATTTGTGACTTTAGGTTGGTAATTTGGATTAAAGAACACCTACTATTTTACTTGAATTTATTTTTGTTGATGCAACCATTATACGGTTTGCCTAAATGAGTGGCTACCATAACTCTATGATCAGGATTACTTACAAGACCCTCACGATGCTTGCTATTCCAGGCTCAAGTTACCTATTTAAAAAAAAAGTGAATGTGTTTTTTTATTGTTGATAAAAGACAACTTTTGTATTAGAAATCTCTTAGTCTGGAAAATTTTGCTCTGTCTGGAATTTGAACCAACAGTCAAAGCTGGGATAAGGGAGTCTAGGGATAAAAGAAAATATGGGGGATGTTGGTATGTAAGCCGCAGGCATTCGTACTAGGGCCAAACGCGCTAACTGTGTTACTCCTACGACTCTTTCTTGTAAGAGGTCTGGTCCGGTATAGTATTATTAGGTTTTCTATAATTCTCAATAGTCATCCAGAGTTAGGAACTTAGCAGTATTGCCCACTCCCGTGCTTTGAATCACGTAAGGCCGTTGGTTCTGCGCTTAATCTCTCTCCGGGCTGCGACTATGAGAGTATGGCAATTAAAAGGGCCTGGGGTGCCGACTTTATAAGTTTATATTAATACTAGCTTTAGCCCGCGGCTTCGCTCGCGCTAATTAAAAATTTGACAATCAATTCGGGTCGTACTCTGCTTGTAATAATATAATTCAATCATGATTCGAAAGACACGTGGCGCCATCTATTATCATAAGAACGTTATTGTTGTTTTCCTCGGGAACAGTAATTTCTTTTCGGGATGAAAGGTAGCCTATATCCGTTTCTGTATACCTGTCAACGTATATGCAAAATTTCAGGATGATCGGTTCAGCGGTTTAGGCGTGAAAAGGTAACAAACAAACAAACGAACTCATTTTCGCTTTTATAATATAAGTTAGGATTGAGAGGGCTGAGGTTGGCGAAAATTTCAAGTTTACAGTTTTCAAGTCGTCACTGTTTGTACTTAGTGTCTCAGCCCCTCCAATAATAATATTGGGGTACCGGGGCACCCCCAGGTTTCACGACATCGGCACTAGTGGAGAGTGCACTATTGTGCACAAAACATTGCCTGGGCAGATCGCTAGTTTTCTATAACATTGGCCCCGGTAAATGAAAATTGGTCTGTTCTAAGGATTGTAGTGTAGGACGCCCTCCGACAAGGTGGGATGACGATCTGCGAAAGACTGCAGGCAGATGCTGGATGCGGCAAGCTGAAGACAGGGCGCTATGGCGCTCTTTGGGGGAGGGCTATGTCCAGCAGTGGACTATTATAGCCTGATGAAGATGATGAAGGATTGTCAATCCATTTTGGATATGACGTAGGTACTGCAACTTCTATCATTCTAGAACTAAAGAAAACCAAGTAGTAAAAGCAGATTATTAATTATGACCTTGGCCATTAAAAAACCAATCAAACAATTAATCTTCTATAAAAGTTATCATGAAACTCGGTACTAATTAATTCGATACAGCCATACCTCGCATTTAAAATGAATCATGATAAAAATGCAATTTCTCATACCTACATTTTTCAAATCATGCGCAACGATAGTGTATGCATCTGATGTGCTGTATCTTGGGTTGGATGCCCGGATGTGGCAAAATATTTCTGTCAAGAAATTCAGTACGGACTCTGAAACTGTGCCCCGCGGCGACGGTAATAGACAAGGCACTCATTACGTGGGACCAAAAACTGTAGGTGGTGTAATATGGTGCTCGTGTTGCCTACAGTTATCTTCTTCTCCCTAACCTTTATTATTCCCTAGTCACTTGGGGTCGGCTTTCTAGTCTAACCGGATTTGACTGGATATCAGTTTTTACACGAAGCGACTGCCACCTGACCTCCGCAACCGAACCGACGAAGGCTAACGATACCCTATAACTATACCAGTGTCAAGATATTATAGGGATAGAGGGCACTGATTTCCTAATAACGACTGCCATAGATGTTCATGGCAGCCGGGACCGACGGCTTAACGTGTTCTCCGAGGCACGGAGCAGGCGATAATTGTCAATCAATACGCACGTAATTTCGAAAATTCATATAACTTCCGAAAGTCAGAGGTGCGCGACGAGGGTTCGAACCCGAAACCCTCTGCAATGCTGTCTGTTGGTCTCCCCACTGAGCTATCACTGCCAACATTTATATATAATAATAATAATTTATTGGCATAAAAAAATTATACAGAAAATATTTAAAGTGTCTGACTTCTAAGCTAGGTATAAACTCCCTGTGTTACATTTACCTACATATATACAAGACAATAAGTAGCCTATAATGTGTTTTGTAAAGACTTGTTTATTTATTGAATAAAAATGTATTATTATTATTACATAATTTAGAAACTATGACACTACTATTAAACTATACTCATTTTTAAGCTAATTAAATTATTGAAAAGTGTAAACATAAATAGTTTTAATAAAACTATTTATATTTATGTTTACACTTTCCCCGACGTTTCGGTTGCTTTTAAGCAGCCATGGTCACGGGGAGACTAAAACGCGATAAAATCCGTATAATAATATAGTAGTTTAATTTCAATGAATAACATTCGCGTAAACAGAAGACAATATTATAAACCTAAGTTTAGTGTAGTGTACCTACTCTTTCAGTTATAGAAGACCACAGCATGCACATACATACATGCATATAACAATAAGGCTTAAAATAGATGCCGCTCAGTATTTTATCATAATCATTATATATCTAAATATCTATAATAATTACCTTATATACATATACAGTAAATAAACAGATATACATGTATGTTACTAACGCAGGCAAAAAAAATACTTAAAAACGTCCTAATTGAGACATTCATCTATTGGTTTTTCTTATAATATTCTGTGGCTCTGTGTGGGTTTTCTATTGGTCTCAAAATAAAATTGATGTCGCAATCCCTTGTAAATTGTAAAACATAAAGCGTAATTGATTGAATGATAGCTATGCCTTTCATGTTAGTCCTTTTCATATCTTTAGGGTTACTTATTAGATCAAATTATCAATACAAGTGCAGTTATTAATCTATACTATAAATATTATAAAGCTTGGACTAGCTTTGTCTCGTGGCTTTATCCTCGTGATATCTATATTTAATATTATAAAGCTGAAGAGTTTGTTTGTTTGTTTAAATGCGCTAATCTCAGAAACTACTCGTTCAATTTGAAAAATTATTTTAGTGTTGGATAGCCTATTTATCGAGGAAGGCTATAGGCTATATAACATCACGCTACGACCCACGGGGGCGGCGCCGTAACGATAAACGCGGGTGAAACCGCGGGAACATCTGGTAACAAAATAATTAGTTTGGGCACCAAATTTTCGACGTTACTATGAAACTAACATATCTAGATATAATAATTGTATGTGATATTGAGTGTACAGATAGCCTAGTGGTTCAAGTAGTCGCCTTGCGATTGCGACTACGCCGAGCGATGTAAGTTTGATCGCAGCACAAAAAAAAATTTGCTTAATTTACAATTAGTTGTACCGTGCCTGGGTGTTCTTAGTGTCTGTTGTTTGAATGTTTGCAGTTCTCTGCGACATATGAATAATTCATAGTGCGTCAATTGTCTTTTTTTAAATTAATAAATATGAGCAGAAACGTGCCAAGAATTAGGCTTACCAAAACATATTGAAGGCATAGTGTCAGATATTTTTGATATATTCTGGATCTAGCATTTGGACATTTATGAAGGTCCAGATAACTATGTTGTGTGTTTTTGTATAGTGGGAACGGCTTGCCTGTTAATTAACAAGATACCTATCTAAAGCCCATCAAATTAATTAGAAAGCTGACCCTTAACTTGTTAAAACATTTGCATAATGATGATTGCCAATGTCCGCCATCTTTAGCCTCTATTCAAATTTGAAAACGGTTTGGCGCGAATTTGTTAGATACCTATACAAGGTTATTTTGCCATTAATTAGGTAATGGGTGTTATTTAAATGGTTAGCATAGTATTGGTATTTTTGTGAGCAGAAAAATATAATCTGTGAGCAGAAATAACTAATTGATCAGCAACTCATGACCAGCAAACTTTAAAGAGATCAAACTAAGTCGACGGAGCCCCGCTTCGCGAGGCTCCTATTTTTGGGTGGATTTAAAAAAAGGAACCTAACATAACCTAACACTTCCGAGACGGAATGCAGTGATTTGAGGCGTATAGATGCTCGTTATGCTGTGCAATATTTGCTGACCAATTAGTATTTTTGATGATCATTATATTTAATCCCTTAGGTGATTAAGTATATAGCCTATGCTTCTAGAGCACTGGAAACTCTAGTCACCACAGAAACCAAATGTAATGTTAGGTATATTTTGATTGTGAATTGTGATCCTTTGTACTTATAGTCATTATAACGAAAGCCTAGTGGGGAGATCGTAGAAAAGCCACGTAGACTACCTACTCGAGTTTTTTCGTACAGATTATTATCACTTCTTTCAACGGTGAAGGAAAGCATCGTGAGGAAGCCTGCATATACCAACCTATGTCTAAAGTATCCACATAATGTTCGTAAAGATGTGTTAGACCTAACCCGCACTGAGTAAGTTCTTGTAATATTTAAAATAGCCCTTGAGCAGTAGCAGAAAAGTCTAGAAACAGGGCTGACATTATTAATCTATACTAATATTATAAAGCTGAAGAGTTTGTTTGTTTGTTCGTTTGAACGCGCTAATCTCAGAAACTACTAGTTCGATTTGAAAAATTATTTTAGTGTTGGATAGCCCATTTATCGAGGAAGGCTATATAACATCACGCTACGACCCACGGGGGCGGCGCAGTAACGATAAACGCAAGTGAAACCGCGGGAACATCTAGTATTTTATATTTTAAGTGGCCGCGTGGCCTCTTACTGTGTTTTTTTATAGTACAGGGGACAAACGAGCATACGGATCGCCTGATGGTAAGCGATTACCGCCGCCCATGGACACCCGCAATACCAGGGGAGTCACAAGTGCGTTGCCGGCCTTTTAAATTTGGCCCTCCCCCCTAAGGAAGGAGGGAGTAGGCTGTTAAGCCTCCGGTACCCTCACGCACTCGACGACGCAAGCGCTATTTCACGCCGGTTTTCTGTGAGGCCGTGGTATCACTCCGGTCGAGCCGGCCCATTCGTGCCGAAGCGTAGCTCTTCCACGGTTAAAAGTTTGTGGCTTAAGAACTTGGTTCTCATCGCAAGCTGTGTTTTCTTCTCTAGCCCAGGTTCTATAATTAAAGCATGACCAGGTTTGTCTTCAGATTGTCATACTGACAATTACCTTATAACTTTCGCAAAGATCGCAATTTTTAAGTGAACTACGTCTTCAGTTCCTTTTTTGTTCATACATTCTACGGTCAACACACAGGTAGTCACGACCCTCAGTTTTGCCAGCGAGCATAGAAGATCTGAATGTTTACCAGTAGGCAGTTCAACTATGGTTTATGGTTGTTTTTCACTTTTGTAGTATATAAGAAGAGGCTTATATATAATCCCTCCTCGCGTCGTATTCCTCATTACTGTGGGTCGTGACTCCCTCGCTGAATCACTTTCTCATGGACTAACTGCCTCCATCTGTTCCGGTCTTTTGCTTCGTGGAGGGCTTTGTGGAGACACACTCCATTTATTGCTTATCATCAGACGGACTAGCGTGAATTTAAAATGTAAAAATCACTTCCTAAGTCAGGCGGATCTGATTCTAGTAAAAATTACGCATTTTGTCTTTTTATAGAAGTACTAGCTTTTGCGCGCGGCTCCGCCCGCGTGGTACCTACATCAATAAATAGTAGCCTATGTCCTTCCGCAGGTTTTAAACTATATCTGTACCAAATTTCATCTAAATCGGTTGAGCGGTTTAGCCGTGAAAAGCTGACAGATAGACAGACAGAGTTACTTACGAATTTATAATATTAGTTAGGATTATCTACGTAATTTGTGAAGGTAGGGCGCCTCAAGTGAAAAGGAAATTGCCTCAAGGGCTCTAACGTGGGGTGCGTTTGATACGCAAGTTTCAAAGTGTCAGTCTCACATTGAAAGGGATGACGTTTACTAAGGACACTGCAAGTGCACTCGTGCTAAGTGGCTTTTAATTTTTGCCGTGTTCTTTCTTATTTTGTGAATGCTACTGCTTGAATTAGTTAGTGGATATTCATTCTTTTTTGTGTTGTTCCTAGAAATATCTTTTTTAGACAATGTTTAAACAAATTTTCTTAGTTATTTTATGATGTATTTTTTATTTAGTTATATTGTTTGCAACTGGTGGTGGGCAGGCCTGCGAAACCCACCACCTACTGACAATACAGCACCAACAACTCCACGCATGAGGACTTGATGATTGCTTCACACGATGCAATCAAGGTGCCTGTATTCTGGGTCGCAAACTACATATATAATATTGAGCAATGATTGCCACCGGAACGCTAAGAAGAAGAATGCAGCACCTTCTTAAAAAGCCTGGCTACCCTATTTATCACGGGAATACAACAATAGGATTTTAGAATTTTCTGAAGGATAGTTAAAGGTACTTCCCAATTCGCTATTTCGTGTTTATGTAGAAATTCTATGCACTTATGACAGCCAAAAGTCATTTTAGATAAATCCCACACGTTCACACGGCACGTGTCGAGAATTATAGAACTCAATTTTAGGAACTCTTCGAATTCTTGGATCGTTTTTAGACATTTTGGAAATGTTCCAGGGTTTTAGCGACCAACATGCAAATGTCATCTACAAATCAAAAACACGACAGGTACAAAGTTCATTAGATATATATTTTAGTCTCATCTAGCGATCGCGGACTTGTCTTTTTAAGGATATGTCAAACGAGGATTGGTATTTGGAACCTAGGCGAATTTTAGAAAATAATGCTGGGTTTTATATTCTTGTAGTTACAAGAACTAGGTAGTTACCTAGAGTTTGACAACATAGATATCCAGGCTACGATATAATACATTAGTTAATTCCGCAACTAGCCAGTCATTAAAATGAACTTTATTCATTATACTTTAGGTATATAGGTATGTAATTTGTGTAAGTGTTTTTATTACTGTTGGTGATAGACGAACTAGTGGCTCACTCGATATCATAGAAGCGATTCCAAGATTAAGATTCAATAAATCGCTGCCTACCTTTAAGCAAACAAGCTCACAGTCCAACAGGTGGTAAGCAGTAACCTATCCTGTTTAAAAAGGTTGAATTAAGAAAGGCACCGAGGTGATTGAGCGTTCTGCGCTCTCATTCCCAAACGAAACTTATGCACCAGCATAACCGATCTAAAGTACTTAGGTATCTTACGTCGATATTTTGTGAGTATTTCCTCAAACAAGCCGGTTCATTCATGATAAAACAAGTAGGATTAGTATCAAGTATCAATGATGTAGGATAGGAGATAGAAAGTTTGAGACCAATTTCTCAGGAGAAGGCCAGACCCTAACCCTTGTCACATTGCCGGGTATGTCCAGAACGCAGAGCGTTCTGTGACATAACTATCTTTGAAGCAACGGTAGCTTAATGATTATGGTTGGACTTGCATTCGAGAGGTCCTGAGACCTAGTAGAGCCTCGCTGATTTCAGCATGAATGGGCCGGCTCAACCGGGGAAGTACTACCCTCTCACAGAATATCGACGTGAAATACCAGTGTTCCTACTGTTGTGTTTCGTTTGGTGATTGTGAGCGCCAGAAGCCCAATCACCCTATTTCCCCCTTCCCGCTCCTTCTCCTTCCCACTACCTTTCCTAAAGGGTCGGCAACGCGCAAGTGATGCCTCTGGTGTTGCAAGCGTCCATAGGCTACGGTGACCACTCATCATCAGGTGGGTCGTATGCTTGTTTGCCACCTTAGTTGTATAAAAAAAAACCTGAACCCACCCACTATACTGTTGACGTGAATATTAGTACCTATAATATTCTAATAATATTCTATCACATACACACAACACCATCTAGCCCAAACTAAGCAGAGCTTGTACTATGGGTACTAGACAATGGATAAACATACATATATACTTTTTTTTTGTAAATACATACATATTATACATAGAAACACCCAGAACAAGACAAACATCCATGTTTATGCACACAAATGTTTGACTTGTGCGGGAATCGAACCCGCGACCTCAGGCGTGGCAGTCGGTTACACTAACCACTACGCCATCGAGGCCTAATTTGTAATTAAAACTGATACTAATATTTTTATGCACTTATGGTGTAGTCCCTTACTCACTTGTTTAGTTCGCCATTGCTTCCGCGGCCAGTGTTGTAGGTTCGATTTCCAGTTGGTACAAAAATTCGTGTGATCCGCAAGTAGTTATTTCGAGTTTTTGTGTTTTTTGTTCGAATGTATGTTAACTACTGCGCGATACAGAGATTTTATCCTAGTTCTTTTTAAATTAAAATTATTGAATAGTTTCGTAGATATAATGTCAATTAGGTAAGTAAATAGTTCTTGACTGGTTAATCGTAAATTAATCATTGTTCATGTTTATCGACGTTTCGGTTGCTTTTCAGCAGCCATGACCACGGGGAGACTCATGGCGCCTGAAAAGCAACCGAAACGTCGGGGAAAGTGTAAACATAAATATTAATAGTTTTAATAGTTTCAATTATATTTAATTAGCTTAAAAATTAGTAAAGTTTAATAGTAATAGTAGTGTAACAGTTTCTAAATTATGTAATAAAGTGTCAAATAAACAACGCGATAAAATCCGTATAATATAGAAGTTTAATTTCAATGAATAACATTCGCATAAACACAAGACAATATTATGTAAATTAATCAGTTAAGAACTGCAAATGATTTTTTATTACTTATACAAAACTGTTTATTTAACTACTTATAAATAAATTAGCTTAAGTTATCATTATGATCGGGATCGATTACTCGGTCTGGCATATTATTATTTGGTTTTCAATTAAGGCGTTCTCAGTTCTCAGCCATTAGATAGCCATAGGCCTCACCTTTATCATGTGAGTCCTAAAAAATGCGAAATGATAATAATGTACATATGCCAACCCTTTTAGAATTATACAGACTATGATGATATTTTGTTTAATTATATTCAGTAAATACATTTTGCGAAACATTTCACTTAATTCTTATTATCAATTTGCACCTAAGTTGTTGACAATTCAGAGTAGTAGAGCCTCGCTGATTTCAGCATGAATGGGCCGGCTCGACCGGGGAAGGACTACCCTCTCACAGAATATCGACGTGAAATAGCAGTATTCCTACTGCTGTTTGTTCGGTGAGTGAGAGTACCGGAGACCCAATCACCATCTTTCCCCCTGCCCACTCCTTCTCCTTCACACTTCCTTTACTAAAGGGTCGGCAACGCGCAAGTGATGCCTCTAGTGTCGCAGGCGTCCATAGGCTACGGTGACCACTTACCATCAGGTGGGCCGTATACTTATTTGCCACGTTAGCAGTACAAAAAAAAAATACGGCCCCAAAAAAATATTTGAATTACTTATGCTGTTTGCATTTATACTGGAATTAAAAAATCTTTAGCAATTTTAACTTTTTCAATACGCTAGCTTACACGGTACACGACATAATGTAAGCTGTCCTGCCCGAACGTTGTCTTGCGCCCGATCGAAGCGCCACCTATCAGATCCAATTGAGAATCTAAACCAACTAGGAATCGACCCATACACATAAAAAAAAACATCAAATTCGGTTCATGTGTTTAGAAGTTCAGTGACATACATAGGTACATAACTACATAAGAATTATTATATAATTATGTTTACGTAAAAGTAAGTAAATATAGAAAATTAATAGCTTTATAAATTATATTCAAGGCACCACTTAAGTGCTCTACATGTATCGGTTCGAATTCTGTTCGGCGCAAATAGTTGTACTTATGATTCACAGCTGATATGTATGTACCTATTTGTTCCGGGTTTGGATCATGTGATATGTTATAAAGTACTCGAGATACCAAGAAAGATTTATTATTAAAAAAGAAATAGCCTTTTTTATTTACTTATGTTAATGCCCCAGGAGCAAAGAACTGTTAAATTAATTCTAAATCATACTGCTTGTTAGCTCTGTCAGTAGCAAAAATGTGATATACTAATTTTTCTTAAAATATAATTTAAATTTTAAATTCGTCGAGTTTATGGTGGCTCGCTGGAGCGTCATCTTTTAATTTTGTCCTGTGAATAACTGAGTAAAAAAAAAGTTTGGATATAAGTTTAAGTAGCGATACTGTGAGTTGTGGCCTCCCCTCTCCGCTTCATTGTGTGATGGGTGATTCACTGGCTCACAGTCACATAAAGGAGCACAACTTTTAATTCAATATTCAAAAAGACAACACTACATTTTAAATTGGAGGTTATTCGATTACTTATGGCATTGTAATGATTAGTCTTTGCCTATATACCTACTAAATATTGTCTTTGTTTTACTTTTAATGTCTTTGTTTTGATAAAAAGACGAGACTCTTTGTTTGCTGTTTCAATTAATTATTGATTTTTGTTTTCTGATCCACTGATTACATATATATTTAATTTAAAGTAAGTATTCAAATTAAACTACACACATATACGGATTTTATCACGTTGTTTATTTGACACTTTATTACATAATTTAGAAACTGTTGCACTACTATTACTATTAAACTTTACTAATTTTGAACCTAATTAAATTATTGAATCTATTTATATTTATGTTTACACTTTCCCCGACGTTTAGGTTGCTTTTCAGCAGCCATGGTCACGGGGAGACTAAGATGGTGGTTGTCTCAATGTTCCAGTGTAGTTATTTTATAGTACCCGAACACAATTATCATTAGTGTTTCTATTTATGCAGAATGAGCTCAAAATATCATGAAGTCTAGCTGTGGTTTGCTTCTTCTTGGGTTTGACTATTTGAATTAATTTGGTGGTTGGTTTGTAAAATCTCAGGTAGTGGTTGGTCGGGTATTGCACATGTTCACAGATGCTCGCTAAAGAACACTGATTTTTACCAAGGATGCTTCGCGAGGCTATTGAAATTAAAAATCATCCTAATTTCAATAGAGAAGATGGTTGGAATATACCACCAGCTTGGGATCCAGTAATTAAAAGCGCGGAAACATCTAGTTATGTAATAAAGTGTAAAATAAACAACGCGATAAAATCCGTATATACCTAGTAGTTTAATTTCAATGAATAACATTTGCGTAAATAGAAGACAATATTAGTTAAAGTAAGTACGTAAATATATATCATGTATGTATAATTTAGGTTACAAAGAAACACTTGTCAAAACAACGGAAATAATGATGAATTTGCTATTCCGAGTTTAAAAACAGCTTGAGCTCGAGCCTATAATAATTTTTGGTATACTTTGTTTTATACATTGAAAGCATTAGACGCGATGATCGCATTTACCCTGTCAATATTCGATAAAACAATTATTAATTTATTACCTATCTGTTTGTTTTATAAGAATTTTTTTTGCACATACTTTAATCAGGCTGTTCTATTCAAGTTAATTATTTACATTTGATCGCTTACGTCATCAATTCACACATATTTCCTTCATTATTTTGTTTTGAAGCGATAGTCTGTGAATCATCATCTCGGTACGATAATAAAATATTATTATTTAAGCTGTTGGACTGCACCGTAGTCCGTGAGCCGAACACCCCCGGCGATTCGACGCCCGCACTCAAGCCAGTTCGCCTCAGTCGCGTTTTGACGTTCCCACACAGTGCACGATACGACGTCTTTCCTTTCCCACATCAAATAACACTTGGTAAGTCATAGTTTTAGTTTCTTTATTACTATTTCAGCACAAAATTGGATTGTATAACACACCACGTTCTTAAAATACATGCTACCATTTATTATTACGTACATTTTGGGAATTATCGAACGGTTTTTTACATCGTCACTCCCTCAGGAACCGGCGATCGGATGTAGTATAGGGTATTATAGCGGCTCACAAACTCATTGATCAGGAATCTTTTTGAAACTCAGTGTTTTTAGATTTGTATTCGAAATGATTTTCTCGATTAACGGAATATTGTTTGTCCGAATGGGAGCGGTTTGCATGACTTCATACTTCGTTTTTTCATATACTGTTTATAAGCATACGTAGTCGTGCTACTATTGTCACTGTATATGCATTTAGCGTGTAATCATACCGATATTGCATTCCTTTAGAAACTTGTGCGTTATTTCTGTTCATTCGTACGTGATGATAGGAAATACATTCCAGTCTACCGCCATTGGCGGTTATTTGTCCGTATTCTGTTCTGACTACGACAGCGTTATTTTTAAGTAGCTGTATGTTTTTCCTTAGTGATATGATATGAATCACTTTTATGAAAAAATGAATCATAACCCTAAACTGCTTTCGAATATTTAGATTGAAAGTCCCGGAACTGTGTGTGACATGGAGCTCGTTATAAAATCTGACAAGAGCTGTTGAGAGGGTTGAGGGAGGCGCTCTCAAAATATTCCTGTTTATGAACAAAGAAATCGTTATGTTATTCGCCTTATCTTATAATTTTACCGGGAAGTAGGTAGGTAATTTGTTAACAACATTTTTCGAAGGTAGGTACATCGAAAGCAATTTCTAAATTGAAAAACTTGAGAAAAGACGTCGAATTAACCGTTCGGTTACGGTTCGTTTACCATCATGCGATATATTATGTTAATACATACAATTACCTGGTTGCGTTAGCCGGTAGTGTCGTTCAACTTAAGATTTTGAGATTTTTAATCCGATACATTCATTTTGTTCAAAAAATCATAACACATGCTTCATTGTTTATGAAGCTATTATTAGTTCATTTTAATACCCACTAATATTTTCATGTAACACAGGAATCAGGATAAATAGTGAAGATAAGGCTTAAACCGTTTATGGTCGCCCTTAAGCTTAACAGTGGCCATTGATGTAATGCTAATGAACCCCAAGTTTTGTATCAACCGGCCACTATAAATAGAAATCTGACTAATGCACAACATATGCTTGACACAGCCAATACAGTCCGTTGATGACTTGAATAATAAATCGTTTTACTTGATAAACTTACATATTTTATAACAAAGTTACTGGCTGTTCAAATTATCAATTTCATAACTTTCTAGTGATGTTCTTTGTACGAAAGTTGATAGTCGAGTATTTAAAAATCGAACTAGTATCATAAAATATAATGGTATAGCTTTTCTTTAAACCCAGAATATTTTCAAAACAGTACCACCAAGAAATATTGTTTCTTTTTTAAATGTACGGTAGTCATAAAGCACTCAATGGATCATTACAAAGAGTTAAACCGGTTCGTGAGTGGTGAGACTTTCGCCACTTTCACGCATCATAGAGTATTGAACAGTAATCGTTCACGAAATCTATAATTAGCACACACGCCACAATTGCCATGTAACTGTTTTATCATATTTTTTAGGGAATTCGTTTATGCAAACGTCGTCGGTTACTAAACTGTTAGCATCAAATTCCTCCTTCCTAATTGAGTATAAAATAAGTTTGTTTGATGATTACATGGAATGTTACTACGACAAATTTTCCTGTTGACGAGTTTAATTAACTGAAAATATGAATAATACCAGCCTTACAGCTAGTGTGCGGTAAATGGCAGTATGAAAACGTTTCCTCCATCGTCGATACATAAAGTCCTATGTAGCACACACTGTGTAGTAGGTACATTGTTGTGTTGGTTTGTAATGAAATCTGCTCAGACAGGACAGTGGCTTGTGGACGACAGAGACGGGTATACGCAGACATATTTGCGAGAAAGAGGCGAAATATACTTCCCGAATACGTGAATCGATTGCCCGGAGACCAAACGACGCGTTGCACCCCTAATGCCTAACTGTTAGGGTTGTCTGCGAGAGATTTAATCGAATTAGTGCTCAATTATTGTACAAGGGAGGGAAATAAAGTTGAAAATCTGCTGTTAGCAAATGCTTTACAACTCATTAATTCTTCTTAAAATACTTAATTCTAAGTTGTAAAAGCCTATAATACACGCCTACACACTTTAATAAAATAATAGCTTAAACACTGATTTCAAAACTAACGAAGTTATTTTGACACAATATAATAATATTAAGAAATTTCACCATGGTAGTCGCGAGGGTGGCATCCCATTGTATCCCTCGCAGTCGTATATATTCTGAAGCCCTAGGTATCCTATGTTGGTTTATAGATCAATAAACGGCGAGGGGGACCGCATCTGAACACTGCCGCAATGGCTACCCAAGAATAATAAAAAATAACGCTATTTTCCTACGCAGGAGACGCAGACTGAATAATGTATTTCTAATGTATATTATGCGGATCCATTTTCATAATTGAATTGTTTAGCTAAGATAATAGGTAGGTTTTTTGTTAGTCTGCTAATTACAATTAACGAAAACAGTTTTTTATTAATTAGTGAGGTGCATACTGAAAGATTTGGAACGGATAAGTAAGTGGCGCATTGTCTCCGCGTGGCTTCGTATCCTCACCCAGCCGTGCGATGCTTACACTTGAAAATCTCTTAATTGCCAATGCCGTCGACTTGACGCTCCATAAAATTTGAGACGTATCTTTGATATACGTAACTCTCTAGCTTAGATCAGGTCGATGACCCACCGTAATTCACACCACATTTGAATTTTAGTAGGTTTTTATATGCATGCACTAATTAGTAAGTCATAACGTCTATTAAATTGTTACTTATTCAAAACATATATCACATACGTAATTTATGCTCTCTATTATTATATTTATTCACTGAAACTTTAATGAAAGATATTCGGTTTTTCTTACAATTATAAATTTTGTTACTTAGTTTAATTTATGCATCTAGAGTTTTAACACAGACAGGCACTAAAAAGTTGCACATATATTAAAGGAGCAATCCATTAGCATATTTATATGCATTCTCCTATCTAATTTAAATTAATTCGATTTATAGGGCACATACATATACACTACAGGCCCCCAACTGCTGTCTCGTTTAATATATTATTATATTTCTTTGTGTCCTCATTTAACTTCGTTGGATCCGTCGATAATTTAGCCATGAATACGAGCCGCATTTTTATTTGGCATTTACAAATATACAGTGACTTTGTCCTTGGCATATTGAATCAAGGGGATGCCATTAGACGCCCTTGCCCTCTGCATAAGGGCATTAGGGGCGGAGGGGAGACAAACGAACGTGACTATACGCCTATGTACCCTATGAATATGACATGAATTATGAAAATTAGATTGTCTCCTCAATTTATACGATAGTCTTATATCTTGTACCCTTAGTTGGTATTATGTAGCCCATATATTTATAATGTTTGCTTCGAATAGACATCCTATATAAGTTATAAAACCAGTTTTCCAGGTTTTAATATAAAATATACGATTATTCCTTAGGTTAAATGAGATCGTTGCTTTCTTACTCATCAATATTTATTAACAATCGTAAGCTGCATATCATAGTCGAGTAATTAAAGCTAAAAGTTAGCTTTTACAACTAGTGTAATTAATAGATGAGGAGTTAATAGAAATGGAAAGCTGCGTCGAGGCTTTTACTCTACGGGCGCAGTAGAAATTATAAGAACTAGCAGTCGCCTAGTACTCGAAATTCAACCAAAGTTTGCCTGTAAGATATTGCTGACATGTCATTATAAATTGATATATGTAACCATAGTTACGCGCTTCGACTGCGTGTGTCAAATGCATGGTTGAGTGCGTGTAGTGTTTTTCATTAATTTAATGTATTTCTAATTCATATTTTATATAAATTTTAGGATTCGCCCCTCCTTCTCCATATAAACTTTAACTGTGCCAAATTTCATACTCCTCCGCCCGCGCAATTTTCGTAAAAAGGGGTACAAAGTTTTTGCTTCACGTATTAATATATAGATAATAATTTATGTTTGGAGAAAGAAACATGACTACAATAATAAGTTATTGCGTACCTACATATACATTGGTCTTAGCTTAGTTGATCGAACTAACTTCAAGAGAAATTTACTTAAATCACAGCTAGACAGATCATTTGAACTTAACGATTGCCTGAAGCAGAAAGTTGCTTTGCAAATGTAACAACTCTCTACTTCTTTATGGAATTATCTTATTATGTCATCATGTGATCACGTAATTTATCCATATCTACTTACATTTACTGTATTTTGGAAAAAGAAAGCTGACTAAAAATATCTCGCTAGCTCGTTAGGATAAACATCTAAAACTAATTTGCTAGTTTTTTGTCTAAAATATTTCATGCAAAATATCGTAGATGTCATATTTAACATCTCAAATGCCAAAAGTCAACCTTTTCTGGAAATAGTTCTTGAGGAAAACATCTAGGGCAAAATCTAAATATAACTCGGTAACATTTCAGTGACGGTGTAGTCATTTAGTAACATTTCACGGTCCTAGAGACCTGCGCGTAAGTCGTAGTACTATCGCAAGACTGGTTTGAGTTTATTATCTGAACAAAACGTGGAACACCTTGGCATATACACAAGTATAACGAAAACAGTGAACAACTGGTTAAAGGATCCACGCAGTGACTCACGACTTGTCGACCGACAATGCCGCTAAACACAAATGGTCTATAACCATATCGATTGTTTTAGTCGAGTGCGCATAAGAATTGCTTGTAATTGAATAACATAATGGGATAACATCACTAGCGTCGTGTGTATTATATAATCTATATCTGGATTAATAAAGGAGTTTATTTGAATAGCATTCGTTTGTAATTATTTAACATGATGGTACATATCTGTGGTGATGTTTTATAATTTGTACGACAGCTGCACATAAATAAGTTAGCAATTTATTGATAGTCGCGGTGAACGGGATTCGCGATTGATGCGAGAGAAGTGACGGCGCAATATCTCTCTGCCTTCCGTTACTCTTAATCCCGTTTATATAGATTTACTAAAGCTGCACAATATCTCAATGATTAGAAAATAACGGATGTTTACCTTCGTCGAATATGCAAGAATGTTGCCAGTAAAAAATGTGTATGTTTATTAGTTCTGACATTGATTGCTGCTGAATTTGGGTGTCTCCCAAATGTGGAGATGTTCTTATCATAAATCACGATAGTAAATATAATGAATTCTCACTATCTCAAGTTTTATAATAACTTAGGTAGATAAATCGAAAATGAAACGCTTCTATGATTTTTATGATAAATACTTTTCATCTTAATACATCTTAAGATTTCGGATACTTTACAGCATTTACAATAATTGAAGATCACAAATTACGATGGCGTTTGTTCATTAAGTATCAGCGTTTTTTATTAAGGCTGATTAAGCTTAAAGTACGTGCGCGAACCCGCAAGACAGTTACTTTAAGCATAGGTTTATGTAAATGAATATCTGAAAACAACGGGCTTAAAAATAATACACAGAAAACTATATAGATTATTATATTGTAACTGGAATACAGATTATTTATTTAGGTGTATAGGAGATCACGATTTTAACGTAGGTATAATACCTAAGTAGTGACACGAATTTACTAACGCTATTGTCCGTCTTGATCACATGTCGTGTTTACTAGTGAGTCAAACATTGTTAGTTACACGGTCAGTTGTATAACTAGAACGATAAATAATCTCAATATGAATCATATGATTAACAACTGATAACATGCTACTTGGAAGTCATCGAACGTAAACATTGGCCACAATTTTATGACAAAGAAAAATAAAATTCAAATACAGAATTCTCGTTACTAAAATATGTTTTTAAAGCGGTTCGCTGTTCAAACTGTGCAAATAATTAATTACGAAGAGGTTACCGATAGTAGTTTAAATTACGAAATACATACAGTAAAAATTGGCGCGCATTTTGGTTGATTGAAAGTTCTAAAACAGCTGTAAAGTGTGAGATGTTTCCAGCCAATAGCTATATTCCAGTTGTTTGCTACCGTGTTTGATGCACAAATATAATTTAGAGCAACGAACTGTGTTGGCGGGATGTATTATTGTCGATGCTACGCTTTGGAATAGAAATTATGCAGTACCTACACACACGAATTTAATAGGTAAAATTATTTGTAATTTATGAGAAATTTTCAGAAAATATTATATCAGCTTACAAACAGTTTATCTTGATATACTTCCTACATGTAATCACAGTTGCAACTTGGAATGTACGCTAGAAATCAAACGGCTTCAATACACTCACGTTCTAAGTAGAATATTACAAAGAAATGTCTTCCGTATTGCACATAATATCTCCATTTAAAACACGCATTCATAGACGGCTGACATTAATTTTGAAATCCGAACTTTAGTGACAGGTCAATGAATTTAAAATACACTTATTAGAATTAGATGTTTGAAGGATCGAAAAATAGTAAAAAAAAAATACTGATAATTTATGTCAGTGTGTTCGTTCGTAATGATCGCAAGCATTTTGTAAATGATAAAGATATTAAAGCAAGGATCGTTTTTATATGCTCGTGTTTAAAGGTCATAGATCGGCATAAATAATACGAGCTCCATTTATAAACTGTCCCACTGGGATGACAGCTTATAAATGGGATTGATAACAGTATATTATATTACAGCGAGACAACGGGCCATCTCTCAGGACGAGACGTTTTGGTCATAGCGCGCCGCATTAAACGAATTTGACAAATAATTCTACTTTCCCGGTAAAAAGTGTTCCAGGCTCCATAAAAAGTCAGTGTGTTAGCTGGGACTAGTTATTTTGTGCTGGCAACATAGAGATTCCTTTTTTAAAAGGCTGTCAACGCGCGACTCATATTCCTAGTGTTGCAAGCCTCTATAAGCTACGATCACGCTTACGACTGGCCGTATGCTTGTATGCCACATTATTCGTATAAAAACCTTCATTATCGTATATCCTGCAAAACATTTGTCGTAATATTATTATTCATACTAGGTATTCAAGAACGGTCTAGTCCACTCATAACGTTTTATTTCATAGCAGACTTTATTCCAGGAATTTAGGATGGTTCCCGACATTATACATTTGGGTCAAAGACCTAGGTAAAGGCGATATCTTGGAATTTTTATATCTGAATACATATCTGAGTAGATTTGTACAGAATGTTTGCATTTTACATGCCGCGATTGTACAGATGGTGTTCAAAGTGTGAAATATTTGTCGCTGTTTGACTATCAATGCGGCCATGACAGATTGAGTAGGTATATAAAAATCGTAATTTTGGTTGTGGATTTGTTTTCTTTATTTGAAATCAAAGTAGAAAAAAACATACCTACATAAATATTTTTTTAAACGATTTTTTGTGTACAAACAATAACTTTGATATATTAATCTCCTGACGTCAGTTTCCACTTCTTTGTCGCCAGTCGTGAGGTTCTGCGTTCAATACCCGGATCGAGCACTGTGTGTTCGATACTAAGAATGTCTTAACAAACAAACCCAATACCTAACACTACCTTACGCGAGAAACGAACCCGTAACCTCACGAATCTATTACTTAGTTAGGTACTTTATTTGTACTTGTACTATATTCGTTGCGTGACTAAATAAGTGTAAACATACTGATAAACATCACTTTTGATGTTTCATTCTACGAGGCTCATTAGACTCCCTTTGAGCATTCACCCTCTAGGGCAGTGCTTACCGCGCGGTACGCCACATTAATTCACAGTTTTACGAGTACTCGGCTGTAAAATGTTTACTTTTGCCCGATTTGCATTAAAACAGTGCCAAATGACGTACATCTATATGGATATTTACGGAAAGAGATGTATTAGAAATTGTTTACTTTTATTTGCCCTTCGTTATAAGCGAAGAGAAGTTAAAATTTGCTTACAATTTCATGATTATTACAAGGATACATCGATGACAGGTTAATTAGCTATTTGTCTACTAATAGACAGGTATTTTGAGGTTGATCCCACCACAAAGAAAACTGGGTATCTTCTCTTGCCTTTGGTATAACAGACAACAACGTTTAGGATTTCATAGCTTTTATCTTACACTAGATGTGCCCGGGGTTTCACCCGCGTTTATGATTACTGCGGCGCCCCCGTGGGTCGTAGCGTGATGTTATATAGCCTATAACCTTCCTCGATAAATAAGCTAATCAAAAAAAAAATTTTTCAAATCGAACCTGTAGTTCCTGGGATTAGCGCGTTCAAACAAACAAACAAACTCTTCAGCTTTATAATGTTAGTATAGATAAAAATACTCATACCTATAATCCTGGCAAAATAAGCTGACTGGTTTTACAGTAATGTTTTTATTTCCGTCTCACATATTTTAGCACAGCTGTACATTGATATCTACTGGGTACATTTCCAGACAGCACGGGTGGGTAGCAACATACCTCGTAGAATACTGCCGATAAGTCCTTAACAAGAAAAAAGCAATAACCTTTTCAACCCGACCAAAATATGATTATATTGATTGGGATGACGATGACATATACCTCTTGACATTTTACGCGAACCTAAAGGTTGCTGGTATTCGTATTTTTATTTATAACGAAGTTTTGGGTCGACATGATCATCGTAATAATTTTATTTATATTCTAGAAATTCTGCCTGTTTACTATATGATCATGATACATAATGCTCTTGCGTCTAGTAGGTACCTATGCGCTAAATCCAATCGTATCATTATCTAAAAATAAACTCTGTTAACAATATATACTCAGTGTTCATGCTAATAATTAGATAATATAAATAAACAATAAAAACGGCACTTTTATTGTGTACCTGCAATCTTTTGTTATTTTTAATCAGAAAATAACAATCATTTCTTTAAGTTCTATCTTATCTAGACATTTTTCGCGTATTATGATATGATAACACAAAGTTACAGAAAAGTCGAAGTGGTTATCATATTCTTTGTCTAAATAAAAAAATCCTTCCTAAATCTGGTATTGGTACGATTGTCATTAAGATAAAAAGATATAAAATTAATATAATCACTGGTAGTAGGTACACTTACAAAATAATATTTTATAAGCAAACATTTACTCAACTGGCTAATTTTTAACTATCTCATAAATATCCAAACTATCGTCAAATGTGAATGAAATAACTCGACAGTCGAAATTTGAAATGTTTAAAGTAATAATCGCAAATCATGTCTATGTTTATATGTGTGTAAACTTTGATCGAAGATGTAAACCATGTCCACATTCCTTCAGAAAATGGCGACCTTACCGAGAAATTAAGTTGACGTTAACCAGACCGAAAGTAGAGATCAAAACGAAGTCAAAGACATACCTAGTTGAATAAATATCACGACTGCTGTAAATAGACATTTTTCGTTTACATTCCAAAAAATACCTTAAAGATGTACGAATTTTCACTTCCTCTTCAAAATATATACCTACTGGTAACAAATAATATTTCGTTCATCTGGCAAGCTCTGTGAACGTTACACAGATGACAATACAAACAAAATACCTACTCCCAATTGAAGGTACTGTGTCTAATCAGAGAATTCATTCGGCCTGATTCCCATATAGAATGCGACCGTAAGTGGAAAGTGTCGTACCATGTATGGACGTCCTAGCTCCAAGGTTAGCGGCTATACAGTACAGATGTCACGACTTCACTGTGAAGCCAGAACGGTCGTATTTATAGCTGCAAGGCATCTGCAAGGTCATTCCGCGGCTTTAGAACATCTAAGGCGTATCTAGATGATCCCTATTTGATAATATCGATTGCATTGATCGTTGAAGGTTGATTCATGCATTTTTTTAATTTATGATGGGTAGACACTGACTTTAGAAATAAAGTTAGGAAAGTTGTAGACATCGATAAGCTGCTGAGAGTATCTACACGTAGAGAGTCGATTAAATGTTAAAACATTACAAATAATCAGCAACTGAGTAGTCGGAAACTAAGATTCTATGTATTCTTACGTGGTTCGAATATTATTATCATTGTCTCGCTATGATTCATAATTTCGTCCGATTAACTTGTTCGATAGACATGACAAAATGTGTTGTGACACTTCAAGTAAACAGATTGAAATCGAATCAACTTATGGTAATTGCTGGCTCATTAATATTCTTGTCTGGAAGTTGGAAGTCGGTAATTAGTCTAGCCGGTACATCCTTCCTTTTTACTGCTTAAGTAAAAGGAATACTAGCTCAAGTTTCAACGCCACGTGCATTTACCTTACTTGTAAGATTTCTGTCAGGAAGAAGTCTCTTTCCTTAGGTACCCTATTCTAATTACCCTATCCTAATAGAGTAATTAGAATAGGGTAATGGAAAAAATTATCGACTCTTAAGCCGTTAATGTGATCAACATTCTAATTACCCTATCCGGCGCTTAAGTATGATTAAGTTCTGTAAACGGTGTAGCAACAAACGAGTTTGTTTCAATAACAAATTGTTTCTGTTTAAGATGTGCTTAATGCAGTAACAACAAATAATAAGTAGCAGTTGTAAATCAGCAAAAACGGTACGTGTCGAGGCCAGTGTTCTGCTTACGGTGAAATTTTAATAACTTTAAACTTTCTACGGTGTCGGCCTCGCGGCGAGACGTGCATCGCATGACTCACCGGTTCACTGTACGCTCCCCCACCGAAATACGGCAGACATCGCCATTCGCCATTAAGTCGACAGTATTGATTCCCCAAATGCTCGCCAAAATATCGTCGGAGCTGTTACTCAATCGATTTTTAGTTTTGCATAACAATGAGTGCATGAGAATTCATCATCGCGAACAATTAAAACATTTCAAAATGGAGGTCGTGGTTACATAAAATGTAATAAAATTTGTAACACAATGTAATAATCATATCGTGGGATACAAACACTGACAGTCAAAAGTTTTATCTCTGTGACATCTTGGAAGATTTTTCGCTGTGGCAATTAAAAACAAAAGATTTTGGTTGACATTTTGAAAACTGTGACCATATGGTGCGCATGCGTCGTCGTATTTTTTATGGCGCCAAGCATTACGAGTTTTACGCAGTACCCGTTCTTGCAGGTTCTATACCATATAAGGTTTTGGAAAGGCGCCATGACACGCACCGTTAAGCTGCTTAATGTACAATAGACCGCTGATTTTTTGACACAGATGGTCAGATGTTAGATCGTGTGTACTTTGACTATTGTCATAGCGATATGAGCGATATTTTTTAAAGCCCATTGTTTTTTTTTTGTTGTCACGCGCGCCATGACTCATATCCTTTCTCGATATGAAAGAGAAATGTATGTTTCTAAATGGTTTTGGTAGGTACTTAAGTAGCGTGAATAAATTATGACGCATCCTACATAGTTTATCGCTGGTAGATTTACTCGTAAGGTAGTTTTGGCTCTGTGACCAGAATGAGGCGAAGTGACGTCATCTTGCTTTTCGGCAGTGAGTAAGGCGTAGCCTGTGACTCTTTGTTTCTTGGTATAAGATTAGGGAGTTACGATAAAAACCCAACCCAGTACCTACTAAGTTAATCTAATTTATTGTTGGGAAAGTTGGAAGTGAAGGATTTGAAAAGAGAATAATGTAACTTCATTTTGTTAAGTCCTGTCGGCAATTCACAGTAGCTCCACGGAATTCGGATTTAGTATTAACAGTAGACGGGGATAAGTACGCTTGCCTCAACATGGCTGGTGAAATATAGGTGTGTGTATGTGCTACTGAATGTTTAGGGACGATATACGCTTGTAATTATACTTGTTTATCGCTTTATTAAGTAATTTGGCTCGGGTCCGGATGATTGGATGTATAATTGCTAAATTGCCCAGTCACTTCAATTGTTATAGCTTCAATTAAACTGTGTAGTCGTTTCGACTTACATAAGTCCGAGAAAAACCTTTCGAATAAAATCTCTGCATAGAGGATTATCCTTGCTTTAACAAACATTTGAAATTTGACAGAGACCATCCAGACTCGGTACTAATATTTAGGGTCAATTATTTTGGTTCCTCTGGAATAAACCAATGGCTGCCATTTCAACCACACGTCATTTCCGTTGTCAATGCTTACTCATCTTTCAATTGCAGTAGCACGGTCGGAAAAACAAGTATCTTGCTTGCAAAAACTTTTTCAGTTACTCCCAAAACCAAAAGCCAGTAGGTATAATAAATAACTGTTCTGTTATCGTATGAAATTTTGCAGTAGTCGTTTAATTAAGAGCAACATGCTCTGATTAGCGAAGCGAGACGTGCGGTTTACCGTGTAATGAGATATGAAGAACATATTTTCGTTAAGATGGCCATTAACTTGTTTGTCTGTTGGTTACTGAATTGGACGTATTCTGTCGACCTAAATTGTTGCTGTGCAGCTTGGCGAGTCATTTTGATTGCCACGTGTTGTTGTATCTTTACGTCAGATAAAAATTCCGTGAAATGTTCGCTTTGCGTTTGAGTATTTCTCGCTTCAATATAAGTTTTTCGTAATACAGGCAATATTTCTATGCGTAATGAACATCCGAATGTATCATCCGAACTATTATAAAATAAGATCTATCGAGTATGCCGTTTCAATTATTATAAAACTCTTTGTAACACAGGTATAATAAATACAAAAGGACAGAAGTGATCCTTTATTTATTTATTTAGTTATTAAATACATCATACATATTAATACAATATTAAATTTCGTTACATAGAATTTGGCTGATATGAATAACACTTACGGTGTACTTACATAACATTGGCTGGTTATAATTAGGTAATAATAACATCATGAAGCAATTAATAATTGAACTGATAATCCGTTCAGTCATTGTATGTTATTCCTGACTAAGTCTAAGTACTTCAAAAAAAAAAAAAATGTGCGTTTTTTAAAAATCATACTTACACCATATATTCAGCACTAGTTAGCAAAACGAAGTTAATCAAAACAAAAGAAAAACGCAATATTACGCTCGCGAACGTTAAATACGTTCGAAGATACAACACAAGTCAGTTGCCGTCCTAACATAGTCTAACCGCGATCTGAATACATAACAAGAGTGTACAGCATTTGTGAACCAATCTTATTAGGATACGCTGTAATTGGATGTTTTAGATAATTACGTAATTGCGATTGTTTGTGCCGCTTGAATAATTCAAATTCTCGGCGTTTAGTTTAAATAATTGCGGAATAGTCTACACACTCTTACGCCTGCCTAGTCTTAGATGACTTATTTATTGACATCAAACGTTAAACATTGCAGATGTGTACATAAGGAAATATTAAAAAAGAAATAATACAATACACAAACACAAGCAAATAATCTGGTGTAGTGCTCGTATCTTCAGTATCATTTTCGACTGGAAATGTGACCAAACGGGCAGTATTTGTCACGTTGAATAGCAATGATTTTGATTGATGATTCTGAATGATATGATTCTTTAAGCCAAAATATGCTCGGCCTACTACAGAGATTTATAGGTAGGGGATTGAGACTTACCTTATGTAAGTCTGGTTTTCTAGATATTTTAAGGATTTCTATTGTCATGAAGTATTTTGAATGACTCGTTAAAATTATTTCTTAGATAAGATTGAAAACTCTGCATCAGTATCAACACGATAGTCCTAGTTTTATACTATAAAAATTGTCTTTTAATTACCAGTATGATTAAGTTTAATATTGTTTGTAAATGAAAGGAAATGAGTACTTAAGTACAATATCCGTTTATAATTATCGCCTCTTATAAAGGCGTTATTGGGCGGCAATTTTATGTAAAATAGGTATATTATCCTCCAAAACAGTTATTGGTTTTTGCTATTAGAATTGTCAGTAGAAAACCGGAGCTTAGATTTTTTGATACACGGTAATAATCTTGTTATATTACTTCTTAAAGAAAGCTGGCGAATATATGGAGATAAATGTGTGATAGACCTCTACGTAGCGTTTCATAGATTTACAGGCGTGAATCTATGTATGCCTATACTCCATAGAATAAAATAAATAACCTTCTATCGAAGTATTTTAAAAACTATTCGGGCATATTTATGAAAATTTAAATAGACTATTAGAAACTTAATTCCACTAAAATAAACTGTAAAATTTGCTATCTTTTACTTTGAAAATAAATCTTCTTAGTTTTAATTACTGCCATTTTCTTATATAATTTGAAAGACATCTCCATCTTCAATACACAATTTCAAATTAATATGCAGTCTTCTAAGTAATGTGATATTTGTAAACAAATATGTTGTTGTATATTACCTGAATTTTTCCAATGACTGGTCAAGGTCATTGGCAGATATGACTAAAATTTCGTTATCTATTAACTAGATATCAGTGAATCTAACACACCTACACAGCTTGGCAAACAAATTGAAAATGGTTGAATACACCGTATTCCTGTGTTGTTATAGCTAAAGAATATTACAATATCAGCCTGGTTAAAAGCTGTTGGGCACAAAGTGAATGAAGCCAGAGAAGTGTGTCAGGATCGTAGCAAATAGAAATCCGTAGTCTATGCCTGTCCCTCGGGGAAACAGGCGTGAATCTATGTATGTATGTATATTGGGCACATCCTAGTCTCAGTATGATATAGGCATAGTCCATCACGCTGTCCCAGTGCAGTTTAGCAGATTTCACATGTCTTTGAAAACGTCCCAGAATACTCTGATATTTCAAAAGTATTATATATCAGTCCTGTTTGAAAGCTGTCCTACTGCGGGCACGGGCCTAATCTTAGTCTAGAGAAGATTAGGCATCATGCTAGCTTTGTGCAGGTCAACAGACCACACATATGTATGTTTTACGAACATGTAGGTTCCCATAATACTATACCTACTACTGGTTTTCTGCAATATTAAAGCGAGAGATAATTAAATATTTAATGCGCACACTTCGAAATCATGGCGTGGGATCGAACTTAAGATGTCTGCGAGTAATAGCAGTATAAACAGTGATATTATTGTGCAGTATCCTGTAAAAGCAATTACGCATCATCCTCTTTATAAAACTGTTACAAAATGGCATCCGATGTAAATTATCGGCTGTCAAGCCTTGAAAAGCTGTCAGTCATGGATAAACGTGGAGCGAAGTTAATGAGGACGATTGATAATATTGTAGCAGTATTTAAATTGTTCAGTAGCTTGAAGATAATTTAATTTACATGTTACTTGTAAATTAAGTGTTTAGTGCTTTGACTGCAGAGGTCATCTTGTCAATGTGTCAGAGGCATGAGTAATCGGACAAAATTATTTGTGTTATGCAAATATTTGATCGCGTTGAATCGCGTGGTCGCATAGCCTTTGCGTCCGGCAATATATGTTTTCACCCTTATTACATGAGACCTTAAAGCATAATTGGTTTATCTAAAAGATGTCGATATGAAAATCATCGCATCTCATCGGCAATTCGCAAATGTCGCCACGATTCTGCTCTGATGGTGGTCTTGTAAACGCGCGTTCGCGCTGTAACTTTTATTATACGTGTTTGGGATCGCTTTTATCTCTGATATTAAGTAGATATTTAGGTATAAAAGTAATAAACACTAATCCTAACAGATCATAGCGAAACACTAAACGATGCAGTGTCTATAAAAGTACCTCGTAAAATTAATATCAAACGTTTTTGTTTACACCAAATTTATACGGGAACGCCTACGCGAGGAAACAAAGAATTTTTAGAGATGTGATGTAAACAATGTTTTCTTTTAAAAATGTTTTGAATGATTGCTCAGATACATAGTTCAATTGCGTAATGATTAATCAAACGCTGTGCCGCAAGATGTGTTCGATTTCTGAATCAAATTAAGATTTTATTGTAGTAAAATTCTTAGTAGCAATTCTGACATAACTTAAGATTTGTTTTTTTCCAAAATATTAGCGTGATACGCCTCGGTCTTACCCTTTGAGGAAAAGCAATCTCACGCTATTTTATGTCGACTGTAATACCAATTTATCGTTACTTTTTCCAACACGTGGCACTTCAACTAACTTGTGAAGGAAATCTTTCAAAGGTTTCTTTTTCTTTACAAAACTTGTTCGGCGAAGTTAGTTGACGAACAAATTGGACCTTCGCGAGTTTCTCTAACGGTCCGTTCAGAGTTATTTTCGTTTGAGTAAATAAAAGGGTGTTGTTTACCTACACGAAATCTGTACCAACTGTATTTCTGTCAACGTGTTTATCTTTTAACTGTTTAAAAATAGAACTGTTTGCGTTAAAAAGTTTACATAAGTTAATTATAAAAACATTAGCTTTTTCCTGCGGCGTCGCTCGCGTTAATTTAGAATTTGACAATCAATTCGGGTTGTACTCTGCTTGTAATAATATAATTCAATCATGATTCGAAAGACATGTGGCGCCATCTATTATCATAAGAACGTTATTATTGTTTTCCTTGGGAACAGTAATTTTTTTCGGGATAAAAGGTAACCTATGTCCGTTTCTATACACCTGTGTCAACGTATATGCAAAATTTCAGGATGATCGGTTCAGTGGTTTAGGCGTGAAAAGGTAACAAACAAACAAACTAATTTTCGCTTTTATAATATTAGTTAGGATTAGGATAAAGTACCAAAGAGTTTTGGGCAGTGCGGTAGCTTTGTATATAAGCCAAAAAGCATGGCGTGGCTTAGTAAAGTAATATAAAATTAAATAAGTTATTGTATACAGTCTACCATTAGCATGGTTTTCCGTATTCTTTGGTGAGCTCTCCCATAACATGTAGCTAAAATGAAAAATGTACCTACTTAAGTGAAATTAAAGAAAAGATATGGCAAGATGAATTTTCATTTGCTGTTGAAAAACATCGGGTGTATCATATTCTGAAATCTCTCTCATCTTGACTATTATTTCAAAAGCATAAAACTTTTATTGATTGTCTAACTTATAGACGAATGTTACACATTGTGTGTTGTTTTCACTGCTGAAATATATCCGAATTTTTCGGTATGTAGAAAACTAAATTAAACTACAATATAAACCGTAAGGAATATATGGCATAATCATTTTTGGTATAATTTTTCCATTAATTGTCTCATAATTATTCGCAAAAGAAAGTTTCATAAAGATCATGTAAAATCTAAAATATATAAGAGTCGTGTGCGTTATCCAATACACCTGCTCTATATAATTATATAATAATCTCTATTGAAATTAAACTACTATATACGGATTTTATCGCGTTGTTTATTTGACACTTTATTACAAAATTTTGAAAAACTGTTACACTACTATAATACTATTAAACTTTACTAATTTTTAAGCTAATTCAATTATTGAAACTATTAAAACTATTTATACTATTACTATACTATTATACTGTTTATATTTATATTTTCCCCGACGTTTCGGTTGCTTTTCAGCAGCCATGGTCACGAGGAGACTTTCAAAATTTTGTAATAAAGTGTCAAATAAACAACGCGATAAAATCCGTATATAGTAGTTTAATTTCAATGAATAACATTCGCGTAAACAGAAGACAATATTATAATAATCTCTATTCAAGGTATAAGGTCAAATGTTTATAGAATTTCTTATTTTTACTCCACCACATATTGTCGATACTAAATATTTCGATTTGTGCATTCAAGGAAGGTTTGGACAGTAAAAGCGAGGTGTTATCACGGCGTCTGGTGTAAGGTTGAACCCGACGTGTTTCGCAGGTTCGACTTTACATACAAACATACAAGTCAAACCGGACTGCGGCACATACCAACGTCGCAATGACGAAATATTGGTCATTTCACCTCGCAAGCTGGCTTTTTTAAACACAGCAATCCGAAGCAATGGACTTTAAAGCTTTAAAAATTAATGAGTAATATTTTTATTATTGTAATTACCGGTTTCTTAAGTTATTAGGTAAGAATAAGACATTCAGTAATGTTACTATTGGCGAAGGCATTCACTTTGATGTAAATATTGTAAAATTGTAACTGGTAATGTTTTATCGCTAAGTATTATGATTTCTATTCGATAATAAAATATTTCTATTATACTTACATATATTGTAAGTATTTAAATGGAAGTAAAAACATAGAGTAGGTTTATATGGAAAAGAAAATGTGAACACAAAGCACTAAATAATCATTGATTGTCTATGGTTCTTTATTTTTTATAATTACAAGATTCGACGATAAAAAGTATCAATTCGCTTTAAATTCGTAAATGTAAAATGATGGCAATAAAATATTTTCACGTTGCCAGCAGTTAATATCGATATCAAACCCACATTTGTTTTGATTTACATAAAATATACACCTGTCGTAATAAATCAATTTTATCACAAAAGAGCATGGCTTATTGACCTTTTTTGTGCATCGTTAATATGATATCAATGTTACCCAAACAATTCATAATTTATTAATGATGTTACTGTATCAATCTATCGGAAAAGTTATTTATAGAAATATACTTTATCCTTAAACGAACGTTCGTTAATAACTGTTTATTATATTTATTATGTGTATGTAGTACTTATACACTATACCGTATTTTCATTTACATCATATGGAAAATCATAAATATTAACTTGATTTGAATTATTAAGTTGTTGTTTTTTCATAACGGTAATCAATTATTATATAATAATGTAACTTTCACGCGCTGCTAAGCTAAGTTGTTCTAACTCCTAATGAACATAAACAAAACATAAAGTTAGGATGTTGTATCCAGTAAATTCTACTTATTCGTTTTTGAAGCGTTTATTACAAACTAGCTATTACCTGCGAATTCGTCCGCGTAGATTTTAACTAAAAAGTGTTTGTCTCCGCGGAACCCTATTTTTTTCTAAAATCAATGTACCCTAAGTTACTCCTTATAACATCAGCTATCTGCCAGTGAAAGTCCCGTCAAAATCGGTTCAGCCATTTCGGAGATTAGCCGGAACAAACAGACAGACAGACAGACAAAAAATTTAAATATAGATGTTTTCGTATACCTTATATACTTTCATATGCATTAGATAAAAAGCTGTTATTTTGACATTACAAACAGACACTTCAATTTTATTTATTTGTATAGATTTATAGATTAGGTAACAGTTAACACCCATTTAAAATGCTGCTGCCCAACAATAAGGGTTTATATTTTCGGTGTTGCCAGGTTACATTTTTTTGCGTCCTATGAAACTTTATGTAACACTAGCTGATCCGCGCAACTTCGTCTGCTTCACATAGGAGAATTTCTCCGTTTTTGCAACAATTTTCATTGATGCTCCGCTCCTATTGGTCGTAGCGTGATCTTATATAGCAATAGCCTTCCTCGATAAATGGGCTGTCCAACACTAAAATAATTTTTCAATTCAAACTAGTAATTCCTGAGATTAGCGCGTTCAACCAAACAAACAAACTATTGAGCTTTATAATATTAGTATAGAAGAATAGATATTCAAACCTTTGCTATTCCATTTATGGTATTTTGAGAGTTCTACTCAAATAGGTTAAAAGGAATTAATAGGAAGCTATGTTTTATTTTTAACTAAAATTATACATATTAGGTATAGTTACATTGTATTGTGTGATATAAGAGCGATGTACTTCATTGACGCTATTTTCAATTTACTTAATCACGCGCACCCCGCTCAAACATCCTGATGAAACAAAAGATTGTTTCTGTTTCCCTGTCCACAGGATGTTCTAGTTTAATATACACAGAGTGTTGTCGACAACAATGACCCATGTATTAATATGCGGTGAGCGTAGCCCTGTATACGTACACGATTCATTGGGGATGCGAACTTAATAAAAAACGGAATAATACCGTAGACTAGTTTATGGTATTATACATTTTTTCATAAAGTTAAATTATGTGTAAGGGTAGATTTTAATTATCTGTGTTCAAATTTTGTTTTACGTTGGTTTTACGTCAATGTTTTTTGAACAAAACAAAATGAAGTGTTTAAATATTAAAACCGTTACATGGTTAGGAAAATATTAGATTTATATTAAATAAGAGAGTAATGTATGTTTTCAGTACAAATCGTTCCCAATCTCGTGAACCACAGAGAACCTCTGAGTCTTATACTTACTTTTAACGGTACTTAACTGCATACGTTAAGGTTTAGGATTCTTACAACGAAATATGCGTGTAATGTCCCATAGGACCTCTTGGAGTATGCGGTATAAATTTTCCAACGCCAATAAAATATTCCTTTGACATTTTTATTATATATATAACCTGGTATGCAAACAGCGGAATGACGCATTATATGAATGGAACAATGAAATGAAATCAGGCCAGAGGTAGTCATACAAATACCATAATTATGTGTATATAGAAAATAATAAATTCTAAGGAATTCTAAACCATTGTACTAAAGGAGGCACAAACGAGACATTGGTGTCTATGGCATTGCTTTTGGTTAGTTAAGGCGATTAACACACAGCACCGCGCACCGCCGCGGTAGGCGGTGAAGCGGATCTCATGTCGCATTGGCCTCTACTAAATTCGTTGATGCCTAACACACGTACACTGCCCGACCGCGCGATTGAGCGGTGGTCTTTCGCTTTACCGCCACCGCCCTCCGCGGCGGCGCCGGCGGCACAGATTACTAAATAGTTACTTCGGCGACGGTGCCGTGTGCCGTGTGATAATCGCCTAAGCGTATACGCAACTCGACGACGGAGTGTTACTGAGTTTACGTTATAGGAAATTCAGTAGCATCGGATTATGGTACCTACTGTGTGGAATATAATATGCCTTGACTTTTATTATCTGCGAACTAAAGTAGTTAACGAAATGTAGGTATAATGTTCCTCTTTCTAGTTCTACTGAGACGCACATGCGTTAAGCGCGTACTTCGCTAGTAAACTTGCTACACAGAAAAATGCAACCTTTCTCCATGTAAGCATGTGGGCTTAATAAACAGTTAGTTTTAAAATACCAGCACTGGTATGCATAATATCGTTGACTATACAGTTAGGTCAAAAGCTATTTGTTATTGAACAGGTCGCAGACAAACCGTGCCTAATCGCTGTCGAAATGCCGAAACAAAAGACGTTATGCTAATATAATTGTCTATGGTAAAACAGCTGATGTCATACAGATTATGTATTAACCGATAATGGAGGTACGACGGTTTAATCGTTAATTTCAGTTAATTTGAATGATTTTGAAATGCTGAGCTATAAAGTTTATTGTTATCTTATACTAAGATTGATTTTTAAGTACCGACCGACCGAGTACATTGTCCTGGCTATTGTGTATTATAAGGGTCATCGATCTGGTTAGGCATGTAATACGAACAATTACATGTAATTTACGAATTTGTGGTTAGCGGCTCAGAGGATGTTAGTGATGTATGTACTTTCTTTCATTAAAAAATCCATCTATCGTAACTGATGAAAATGTTCATGAGTATTTTGCGGCAATTTTAGTATCCATTAAAATTAAACATATCTTTGACCAGATATAAGATAAGATATTACTACTTTCGTCGGTTAATCTGTACTAATATTATAAAGCTGAAGAGTTTGTTTGTTTGAACGTGCTAATCTCAGGAACTACTGGTTCGATTTGAAAAAATATTTTTGTGTTGGATAGCCTATTTACCGAGGAAGGTTATAGGCTACATAAATCACGCTACGACCCACGGGGGCGGCGCAGTAATCATAAATGCGGGTGAAACCGCTGGCTCATCTAGTATATACAATAACTTAGTGTACTATACTATACTTCAAAGGTTCAATAGCTGCCGTCATCGGTAATGAATCTATTCCAAACACGTATTCTTAACTAGTTCTTTAAAAAGGAAAGGTTTATCATTGTTTTAACATTCTAACGTTGTTATTTCATTCGCTTCTATCGGAAACATGCACACCTTCATTCTTCATTATTACTCGAGTACGACGCGACGACATGAATCGATTGTTCGTAAACAAGGTTGAATGGACGCGAGACGTTTGCTTTACTTAGAAGTATGACAGATGTCTCATTGGTTATCTATGGTACGATACGGTACCTTACGCGTAATGATATTTTGTGAAAGTACCCGCCTACGTTTAAGCGCAAAATGGTTTTATTGCATTACAAAAAGGCTTTTGAACTTATCTCACCCACAGGTTGTTTCTAAATAAAATATTGGGAAAGTAAGCTTCTTTCTTGGTTGTAATAATACTGGGTACCTATTATAATAGTTTACTTTAATTTTTCTCTAATGTATTTATAAGTCATAGACAATACCGGCTTATATAATAATAAACAAGAACGATGAGCATTGCATGATTTTATAACCGTAAAATGTTTGTCCGTGACCTTCGAGTTTCATCTCTAATAGCCGGATTCTTAACATTATGACTTTATGAGCTTTACTAATGTGATAACAAGATTGTTTTTCATTTTCATTACTTGTTTTTTTCAAATATGTCATTGCAAGCTCGTTTTTCTTTTAATAGTTTAGTATCAATTAAAAAAGTAATTTAAGTAAGCAATTTTAGTTCTTCACATAGTTTTGATTCTATGTAATATTTACGATTTTGAGATAGTTAGTATCTTGCTGATTTCTTAAAGGAGTTGCATCGTAAAAACATACCTAGCGGTTCTTTAGCTAATAAAAGAGGGACCATGTCAATTGGTAGTCACGAGAAATTCCTTTGTGTAACGTGGCCTACTATTAGCATGTATTGTGACGTAGCTTCATGGTAAAACATTATCTATGCGAGTGTTTTCAAACAAAGAGTTACCAAGGTCGCTTTTAGTTTATAGGTATATCTCTATAAGTTGAAAACTGTAGTGGTAAATTTTAATTTTGTTTTTATTTAAAAACCGAATATGCCATCTACTTTACAGACATTCAAACAACGAACACAAAGAACATCCATACTCAAAACAACAATTTGTGGTTCACACAAAGTTTTGATCCGTGTGGGATTCGAACCCACATTAAAGTTATTAAGTTCATATTTTCCATTAAAAGTGTTTGGCCCATGTTCAATATAAATGCAATATGCAATACAACGCAATATTTATTGATAAATCCACTATACGTATTTAAGATAAAACACACATTTCCTTTGTATGTACTTACTGCTTAGTACTTACCAACATTCGTTTCTCATTATACCTTTTTGTAATTTGCAGATTATTCAAAGCAATGGCCTGCTCAGTCGATGCCCCCTCCCTCAAGGACCTCCCCAAGGTCGCCACAGACCTGAAGAGCCAGCTGGAGGGCTTCAACCAAAGCTGCCTGCGTGACGTCGACACTAACGAGAAGATTGTGTTGCCCTCAGCCGAAGGTACGTTCTAGAAGTAGTGGACCAGGCTCGGAAAGATCTTAAACTTGTCTCCCACAGGATTCATCTTCGGATTCCAGAGGACTTTGCAAGCAACGGCCACGAAAGTCACCAGACTCATAGTAGCTATCTATAGACTACGTTTTTAAAGATATGATTACTATTTCCATTGTGTATTATACTAGTAGAACAGTATTCGAATGAAATTCGATTGTATTGACAAATGTATGAGGTTTGTGCGCTGCATTCAATATTTTTCTCATACGAAGACCCTAGTATCACACCGCGCAAAACTTTATTCAAATATCTCTTAAATATCATTTTGCATCGCTGGATTTATACCATGTATCATCGCAAAAGACCTTACAAGTTGTGAAACAATTCCAACAATCAGTGTACCCCCACAGTTTTTATCCCGTGCGGAGATTCAATCTGCAATGGATACTAATTCATTACTACTGCATCAAACTTGTATTCGAGTAAAAAGCTTACTTATTATGCAATGCAGTATAAGTAACAAAGTAAAAATAGGAAGACGTAAAATCAGTTAAATGTTTTGGAAACTTTCCAGAAACTACGTTAGCTAAAAGTTTGTTGTACCTTTGCGACGTTCAACGGAATATTAAACCATCTTGAAAAGTAGTAGAAGGAAACTTGAGAATGAACTATGCAGTTTGTTACGAAAATACGAGAGCCTTATGACTTATTGTCTTCTTCATAATTTAAATATATACGTACATATAAGTAACGTTAAAGTCCTTGTATGGGTGACTGTTTTGAGAACATTCATATTGCTACGAGCACTCGAGCACGTAGTCCAGTCAACAACACTCAACAGTGACTATTGACTGTCCTATAATTGTTTTATTATACGAGCAATATAGGAAACAGGCAACGGCCCATTTAATTAGCGGTTCCAGTAACCTAAAACCTCTTGTAACCCGGGGTTATAACAACATGCAATTGGTAATCTCTTTAAAAATGGCAACTCTGTGCTGCCAAAACAAAGCAATGATCACGAGAATTTTCTTTTGACTTCATTTTTGTCTTCTCAAGAAGCCTGGAAACCATATTCACTATAGCATTATAATAAGGCTAGTTTGCTGCGATATCCTGACAGCTCATGGATGTTTGTCTTGGTCTGGGTTTTCTATGTATAATATATATGTATTTACAAAAAAAAAGTATATAGGTATGTATGTTTATCCATTGTCTAGTACCCATAGTACAAGCTCTGCTTAGTTTGGGCTAGATGGTGTTGTATGTGGTAGAATATTATTATTTTATTATGAAACAAACAATATGCGGTCAACTTAACACATTAGTTGTCTGAAGGAACAAAGGATGTATTGGAATTCCTTAACCATTGTATCATCGTCCTACCGATACTAATGGCGCCTTAATGTGATCCATAATCAGTCTCTTAAGTACCTAGTTACGACTGATTATTTATGTAACATAATATTATGGTATCGCTGCGCGGCTACTTGTCTGAGCTAAACATTGTAGGGGACTTATGTACAGATGTGATCTATTAGTAATGTTCTAGAAGGTTTCTCTAATCCAGCCAGCCTTATATGGTGAGGTAGGTTTGGTGGTGGCTTAAACCAAGTCTTGACTGACAGACAGACATGGCTTAGTAACAGTGCATAGACGTGGGATAGTGTTTAAACAAGGATGGAATCTATACTAATATTATAAAGCTAAAGAGTTTGTTTGTTTGTTTGAACGCGCTAATCTCAGGCACTACTGGTCCGAATTGAAAATTATATTTGTGTTGGATAGCTCATTTATCGAGGAAGGCTATAGGGTATATAACATCACGCTACGGCCTACGGGGGCGGCGCATTAATCATAAACGCGGGTGAAACCGCGGGCACATCTAGTAATATAAAATTATGATTAAGTGGTTAGGAAGAGGTATATTACTTTTATATTTCGATAGCATTGTTAGTTCTCGCGTAAAAGGACACGATAGGCTATTACTGACTAAAGGCACAATTTAAGACACTGTTCTGCTATTGAGAGTTTGGTCAGTATTATCGAAATTATAGGGAGTATTATTGTAACTTTTGTTATGATTACAAATATTTTTGTTAGGAAAGGTTAACAAAACATGGCAATAATACTACCCAACCTGGACAAAGAAACCGGTCTTCGTGTTTAGTCGCAAACATAATCATGGAGCATTGAGTCAGTCGGCTATATGCATACACAAATGTATTTATGATTGAGTTACCTATGCATGACAGATTGAAACGGATGCGATTTAAATTCATGTTATAGTCTAGTTATGTAGGTAGTCGACTAAAGAAATATAGGACGAATGGACGAATTCATTGAAAGACAATCTCATTTATTTTCTGTCAGCTGTTCTAAACAAATCGCATAAAAATCATTGCCAGTGTCAACAAATCGTTTCGGGAGATGACAAGTTATTTTGGTTGGCGCATTGAATAAAATATTAGATATTATATCTACGGTTGTACATTTTTTGTACCCATAATCTATTTAGTTGTGAAATACTGTCTGCTGAATTGGTCTTATGCCAAGAAAGCCAGCTCAACTGATACATTGAGGGATTGGCTTTCTGGTTAGATGATGTTATTTATTGCATTACCTACTTTGTGTGAGAGAATTTTGAATAGCACCAATTGTGGACAAGGTGTTTGCTTTCTTTTACCTTATCACCGAAGTATTGGTGTGATACGTCTCTGCTTTACACTTGATGGATAATTTTTAATATATATTTGGTATCTCCTATAACAACAAAGTATATTTTTATGTGATCTCTATTTTATACCTTAAAATTGACAAATAGTCGACATATTATTACTAATATCTATATCGAAATTTAAAATCACCCACCCTTACATATGAAATTCAATTCATGGCAACAATGGTCCCCAAATTCCCCGATCTACATATAGTTATAAAAGGGATTGAGGGACCGAAGTATCGCACGCACTCAACCCTTGTTTATTTGGCGTGTGCAAGTAGTTATCAATTATGAACATATCTCTTTAGCTCTATGTTGTGCCAGCAAGTAAGATATATACGCTAACACCTGCGCATTTAAAGTCGTAATTGAAATGAACCCAAACACGTGTTTACTTTTTTAATAAGCTTATTGCTGTCATTGTTATTATTATGTTCGGCGTTAAAATAAAATCATGTACTTTATACGACATTGCCTTACTTGTATCCTAGTCACTTTAATGTAGTTTAATTAATCCCAAAATAATATGAGCTTCCTATGGGATATAGAGTTTCCTTTAACGTACCTATGTATGTATACAAAATTATTAGTTGGATACTAAAATATACCTATGTATAAATTTTACCGATAAAATTAAATCAATGTGGCGCATAAAAAATCACGCTAACTTGATGTGTGTGTACATATTACAATAAAAGACTACGTGTAGGTCAACAGGATAATGTTTCTCTATTTATGTTCAAGCTAGAAAGTAGTAGCTATAACAAAGCAAAGAATGTTATCAAAGTACCTACCTAATTATTGAAACATCGATTAGTCGACTTCAAAACAAACATTCAATGACTCACACCGATAACGAAATAACAAGGAAAATTTCGATTTTACAACAGACGTAGCGCAAGAAAAGCAACACAACGCGCTACTACAAGGCGTTGAACAATTTCAGACATCCTCCCTCAGGAAAACGGAGACGGTGGAAAAAATCGTACTACCGAACGCACTAGGTATATCACTGTGGGTGGAATGACGCGCCACTAATAAATAATACAGCGAGTCACAACGCCTGTGAGACGTGGCTGCTTTGCTCATCGCATTCCTTCTAATTTTAACTGGGGAACTAAACAATGGGGGAGCTAATAAGTTTTATGAGTCGTTGCAGTTTCTATCTAACTGTTTCCTACTAAAATAATAACGATGCATGTTTTTTCTAGACGTTGTGAGAGTGCGCCCTGTCAAATTCGAATTTCGAATTGTATTGACATTTTGTCTATGATTTGCAGATGTTGCCGCTGAGAAAACTCAAAAGTCCCTGTTCGACGGTATTGAAAAGTTTGATGCTACTAGGTTGAAGCACACAGAAACCCAGGAAAAGAACCCACTTCCTGACAAAGATGGTATGAATTTAACGATTTTATTTCGCACCTGAACTTGCATGTATATGTGCAAAACAAGTAATAAAGTTCATAATATACAAATACTGATTCTAATTTACTGCGTAACACTGCGCTTACAAGCGATACATGTCACGATATACATATACTTATTTTAAATAATTTTATGCAGTTTTAATTACTGATTTGCTTATCTTTGTGTCTAAGACCATATAAAGACTTGACACGCTTCTTATTCCAAGCACTAGGTATTGCGTCGGAGTCAACTACATATACAGTCAATTGCATGTAAATGTTGCCATATTTGGACGAGTGTATTAGGTAGGATTGTGCGAGATTTAACCGAATGCTTATTTTATTTATTTATTATGTTTTGCCTTGCACGTATTTGCTTTGCATCAGTTGTGGCGGCAGAGAAGCAGCACCAGAATCTATTGGACGGCGTTGAGCACTTCGACAAGACTCAGATGAAGCACACGACAACCGAAGAAAAGAACCCCTTACCGCCTATTGAAGGTTTTTGTTTTCCCGCTTTATACTTTATATGCAGGGCTACATTTATTTGCAAAATATGCCAGCACCCGCTGCTTACTTAATGCTGTATACTAAATGAAATGCTTACGAGTACAAGCTTTGAATAAGCGTCTGGGTTCGAATCCCCGAGCGATGTATGGTGTAAAAGGATTAAAACTGAGTCCATTAGTCCATCAAAGGATGATTGGTTTACCTCTTAAATAGAGTAGGGGCTAATAATGTTACTTGGCAGAGGGTGTAATGTATACCTTTTTGACCCTAAGAGCGCTCACCTTTGATTAGCAAAGGTAGGTTCTCAATAAACTACAGGCAGCACTGTTGTGTGTATTTTGATATACTTTGTTCAATTTGAATCACATTTAAATACAGGATTTGTTAAATACCACTATTGTAGTGATTTAAATATTTACTGTGATGTTCTGCTACCATTCTTCTTGATGGTATAGTCTGATCATGTCAGATTAAATCTATGAATTGTAATATAACCATAGCATTTATTAGTCGTACATCGTTTTTAGTTTCACATTAAATTGTATTAAGTAAACATTTATAATAAAATTCTAGGAGAAATCTGATCTTTGATTTAGAGTATAAAATTTTTTTAATCTCATAGTTTCTATTTATCTCGAACTAATAAATATAAAAATATATATATATCTATATTATATTGAGTCTACCTTTACAATTTGATACTTCAGAGACATGATGTACTATCGGCTTGAGCGACGCATGACCATTTCAGAAAAAATTTCGCTTGCACATGTTGACCAGTTGAGTTTGTATCGCCTTAGAATCAGTAAACAAATGTGAAGTGTAAAAAAACTCAAACAAAGAAAGGGGCGTGTCACGGGTACGGGTACCAAGTATTGGCCGGCTATGCGGTTTTAACCATAGGAGTGGTCATCCGTCGCTGAAGTCGATAGTATCTAGGTATTTATTATCCTCGAAATTATATTAGAAACTAATTAATTAATAAAATCCCACAGCTATCGAAGCCGAGAAGGAAAAGAACAAGTTCTTGAACGGCATTGAGAACTTCGACCCTACCAAGCTGAAGCACACTGAGACTTGCGAAAAGAACCCTCTCCCCACCAAGGACATCATTGAACAGGAGAAGACAGCCTGAACAGCCTTGCAATAACCACCAGCAACTATATCTCGCTAGTATCGCTCGTATTTTAACTCGATGTAAGTTAGGCCCGTTTGCGCTGTCCGTTTTAAACGAAAACCTCATTTACAACGCCGGTAATGTCGGAACTAGACTTAGAATGGACTTTGTAAACTGGTCCTTATCATTAGTTATAGGAACCAAATTTTCTATGTCACTTTTTAACGGTATATGTATATTTAATAAGTGTATTTTACGAGCATTTTATAATTTAATTTATAATGAAGGAATAATTAAGTATGAATGTCCAGTACTGATTTTTATTTAAGTCGGGAACACACTGCACTCCAAATAAAATGCTATTGTTTTTATCCTATCTTCCTCTGTGCTTGTGTTCTCCTTTAGTTGAGATATTTTTAAGTGCTTATGAGAATTACGCGTCGCCTCACGTGGGATGCTCTGGTCAATAAATTAGGAGTGTAGTAACCAATCTCATTTGGATCTAAATTTCTTTTTTAACTTTATTTCTGCGTTGATATAGTCATTTTCATTGTATTGTATTAACTTAGAAATATGTTAAGAATCATCGAATGTAGTACTGTAACATTACTTGCTCAACCATATATGGTATAGGTACCTACTCGGTCTAAAACTAAATTAAAAGCAATAGTTTGTTTAACTGATCATGTCTGTGAACAATTATAATTTTTATATTGTCATATACAATCAATAATCAAACATTTTTCCATTTTTATAATAATGCTGTCGATGCCAATAAACCATTTTACCGGAATTTTGTATGTTTTACAGACGGTGCTTTTTTATAAATATAGAACAAAAAAATATTTGCTATTTTATTTTCAATACCATAATTTCACCCTTCGTCCTTCCACTGACATCAGTTGTTACAAATTTAAGTAACTAAAATACCATAAGACAGCCGTTCAAGTTCAGAATGTCCAATTCTTGAAATGTCCAACGGTTTCAGTATGCAAGATAATATTGACAGAAACTGGCAACTCTGGCAAAACTCCCGAATTGTGCGTAAGTTGTGAAGGTAGGTTTTAACGTAGGGACCTATTTGTATAGGTACATATTTCGCTAGCCGTGATTGTAAGTCTTAGGTAAGGTGCGAGCCTGCTGCCGTCTGCCGGGCACAAAGCCCAAACCGTGATAAAACTGGAAAGTTCTTGGCAGAAATATCAAATAATTATCTAGTATCAGACCCGGCAATCGAACCCGAAATCTCGTGTAAAGCTAAATCAAAGATGTATACATACGTTATTATTACTTTTGTATTTATTACCAAAGTGCGTTCGCGGAACGAGCTTTGCTGACAGTGACTGTTGACTGCCCGTGCCGATGTTGCGATCTTCATTTCACGCACTCAGCATATTTACCGAGTCCCTAGTTCCCTACGCATTTAATAAGGATGCGCCTATAGAGCAGTCATAAAAAACTAGAAGAATAAATGCAGTGTCCTAACGCTTCGATCAAGTGTAGGCATTTATTTCTAAAAGCCAATCCACTGCTTGTCTATTTAGTGTGTGTTACGTGAGCAGAATATTATATGTCCTATCCTGTGAGTATTACGAATTATTATTAGTGTTATATCTCGTGTAAATGTGCCAGTGCTTTCTGACCTTATCTTATTTGAAATAGGTATATAGGTACAAAAAAAAGATTATTTTCAAATCATTACTCCTGCAGAATGTATTTCTGCAAAGTATTGTATATTACGACGGTTATTATTGTTTTCTGCTTTCTAGTTAATCGATCATTCAAACGTTAGTGTGCGCTAAAGTTCTCGTAAAATAAACGTGTGCGTTACCGCAGCAAAATGTTGATAAATGTTGTGCTTTAAATAAGTGAGAGTATAGCAAATAATTAGTTTATCGTGAAGAGTAATTTGTTCACTAATAGCAAAATTTGTTCAAGTGGTAGTTTTAAAGTTATTAGAGAAAAACGAATTTTGCTGCAGTAATGTTTGAAACATTACCCAGGCAACATTATCCATATAATCGTTTCATATTGGAATTAAATGCATGAATGCTTTTGTTGCGTATTAAATGTTTGTGAACAGCAAAATTTGTGTGCGTTGTGGTTCTAAAGTTATTTAAGATTTTGCTGCGGTAACGTTTTGGGATTGCCCAGATCTCAAAAACGGCTCAACTTAGAAGTTTGAAAAAAATACCAATAATTGACCTTAATTAGTTCAAATTTGCTCAAACATTCGTTTTTGATTCTTTTGATAAACACCAATGTAATTAAATGGTGCCGAAATTCAGAAAGAAACGGATTTGCAAGTAAATCATAACACTTACAATCAAATAAAAAGCTGTATCATGTACCCTTGGTACACCTTTATCTATAGTAAATTTAGATTTTGTAACTCTACGCAATATAATACCTATACAAAGAAATTTAATTACATTTTATACATATTTAAATGATCGAATACGCAGTTTCCATAAAACAAGGAAACATGGAATTTTATGAACTAATTAAAATGTTCCATCAATAAACAATCCTGTTAATTTCAGTTTTAAATTACGACCACCTATTATAAAAGTTATATCAACAAAAAGAATGTGTCAGCTTCTATAAGCCGACCAAATTATAAAGGCTACGTAAAAGCGACCGCACCATATATAAGGCTCACCATCTTAAATGAGCAGTATAATATGTTTCTTTCGTTAGGTTAGTACAGTCGCGAACAAAGAAGTTCTGTGGTTTGTCAGGTAAGTAAAAAATAAATAATGAAATGAGCCTAATTAATTTTTTTTTAAATCTTATTACACAAATTATATTAGGGTCAGGCGGGGATTTATAAGAGAAAAACACTAACTTTTGCGATTTCCGCTAGCTAAAAACATTCTAAATATTCTTTGAAATTGATAATATTGTGCATAGGTAAACTGTCTATCTTGTATTGGTATCAATTTATCTTAAAACTTTGAAATTAATACATTTTAGGACCAAAATATGTGTCTCATTTTTTACCACCACTTTGGGGTAAAATTAAGACATGAGAGTTTAAAAATAAAAGCGGCTAATTTCTGCAATTTAACTGATACTCACCAGATTGGGATATAACAAGACAGAGAGGGAAAAAACGAAACAAACTATATTAGTAAATTAGAAAATGTTTAATTATGCAGTAAAAATCTTAAAAACTCAACATTACTTCAATACTATCCCGTAAATCAGTCTTCGTTACATAATTATTAGGTAAAATAGACTCTTTAGTAACAAATAACAATCAGTGGTACATGACTTCAATACTGAGATCATAAATATAAAAAAAATAAGAAAAAATCACAAAAATTAGAGTAACAGGTACAAAAATTAAAAAGTCGAATTATGAGACATATATAGCACTTAATTAATATTATATTTTTCGAGGTCTACATCAAACATTAGTCCGCTTCTCTTGTTTTTAGATTTGAGTGAGGAAGTTTCTTTATTATTTCATCTTTTTGGTGCGCTTTAAGTAAATTACTGATAAATTCTCATCATCTTCAGAGCCCTCAATCCTGGCAAAATAATGCTTTTTAATCTGATTCTTGGACGTATGAGCTACAAGAACAAAGTCACCAATTCCATATTCTAGGTCAGCAGGAACCTGTTCCTGTAGTCTTGGTAATTTCGGCTTCAGGTGGTATGTTTTCGGCTTGTTTCATTATTGACTCCGATATATTATTCAAATCACTTTCGTCATTTGATTCATCGAGCTGTTCATCTCTTATCAGGAACGTTGACAAGCTAATGTTGTCTAAATCACTTTTGTCTTCATAAGAAATTTTTTGTCCTTCAGCATCCGTTTCACTGTCAGATTTCCTTTGTGTTAACTTTTGGTTCGGTTTCTTCTATTTTGGTTCTCTTTTTTTGTTTTTCCTGTTTTCGCTACGGCTTCGGTATATAATTACGTGGCATTGTGACAATACGTTTAAGATATACTGTCTTATTATTACACCTAACACTGTCTTAAATTTTCCCGTCGTCTGTTCGTCTTTATTGAGCATTGAAACAATATGGTCGTTGTAAAAGTTATTGCAGCTGCTAGTATTTATTTAATTATGGCACTCCAATGACTTATTCACGCTTAATGAGCGCATAAAGAACAAAATGAAAATAAAATAAATAATATATAATTATTATATCAGTGTATACCGTAGTAGACTTGTAAAAATAATACATTTTGCACGTTTATCGGCGATATTCGCCAAACACGAAATGGCAGCCGGACCAACATCAAACATGTAGACACTATTGGCCGAGCGTACACCAACGCCTTTGTGTAGAAAAACCGACACCGTTCCGAAGTGAGACGAGTAGTCGCGAGCGACCGCAAGTTGTTACAAGCTACGCAAATTAAGCTCTATACAGTATACACATTGGCGCTTGCCTTCACTCGGCCAACTAGGCAAGTGATACCAAGCATTGGCAAGCTAAAGCAAATACACCGTCTATACGTTGGTATTGGCTGTCACTCGACTACGTTGGGTCAACATGTAGGTATTGCCGGCTTAAATAGGCTGCAAATTCGATTTTACAATGTTATATTTAGGCATTATGTGATAATTTAATATTTGGATGTCTAGTACAGCCTCATCATATAAATATTGCCCCATTCAGGACTTGCATTATTAAGTAAAACTGAAATTAAAGTTAAGACAGCCTGCTATCGACATAAAATGTATTAGAAAATAATTATATAGTGGGATTATCATTTAATAAGTCGACAATCCCAATTAATGGGAAGGAGAAGAGGTTCTGGAATAGAACACCAAATATCCTGGATAATACAGCGAATGCGACATCAATAACTCGATCGGATGAGGTATTTAAATCTTTAAGTATTCAAATATTGTATGCTGTAAGTACAAATAAACAAGAGATGTATGCAAGCGACAGTCCATAGATTTTGTCGTTTTCCGCTTTCTCTTTGGGAAACAGACATAAGGCCTTGTATATTATATAATTGGTCCGAGGTACCTATATACATAATTGTAAATGTGCGGTGCATCGCTATCACAGTCAGTACAGTAGTATTATATTATCTATGGTACAGTGCACTACAGAACCGATAATTGGCTTCAATAACTAAAAAACATCATTAGCAAAACAATATCTTCATTCATATCATATTCTAAATAGTATCAACAAAGTTATTATGATGAATGATTAGTTATTTATAAATAATCATATCCTCGTATATGTAAACAAGGCAAGCCCAGCCAATAAATTGAAAATCAATAAAGGTAGACAGACCTCCTTTTTAATTATTTTTTTACAAATCTAGGGTTTCCTTCCTAATCTATGATATTCTCTATGGTGCGCTTGTTGCGTTTCATTATAATGCACTACAAAATTAATATATCCAGCAATGATGCACTCAGAGTGAAATAGCATAACATTGATGGCCATCGGGATAGAAAGAGATAGAAGACCGACCGGGAACATGCTTCTAGTATGGTAACATTTTTGCAAAATGCCGTCTTGTAAATTTTGATTTGCTTCCCGCCGGCTCTTGACGGTTTGCTTTTGGCACGTGCAATTTTCATTAGATTTTCGTAAAATACAACTTCGCACTACAAATACAGTTCAACACTGATGCTGACAGTTTGGATATATTATTTCGGTGAGTGTTTTTATAATATTTTAGCGTCATACGTACGATTTAATGTTTGCACGTGTTGTATATCGTAGACAGCAAAACAACCATTTGCATTCGCCAGACGATATAGCTACGATATGGTTTTTTGGAGACCCTAACCGTGTTATAACTTTGTTTTGTTTATAAATGTGTATAAAATGCGAGAGTTTATTACAAAATTGTGGCGGATTTGATGATCGGAGCGACAGCGTCATTTGTTTTTGTTTACCTGCAGATCGTTAGCAATGTCGCCTTCCCCGATCCGTTGTCGCGGGCCGTGGAAGATACACAAGCGTTCCTCGGAGCCGGACAGGTGGCTGGACGAAATGGGATTTTTTCGTAAACACACAGCTAGGGATTCTAGCTGCCTGTTCCGCGCCGTTTCTGAGAACATCTATAATACTCAGCGATATTTTCATAGAGTCCGACTGGACTGCGTTCAATTTATGGCATCAAAGAAGCACCTCTTCGAAGGGGTAGGACTACTAAAATTTTTGTAAATTTTATATTTACATCAGAGTAAAATGTTAATCAGAAACCTTTTGTTTTGTAGTCATTGACTTGTCCATTTGAAAATTATCTCAAAGAGATGTCAAACCCTTCTGAATGGGGTGGGCTTATTGAAATAACGGCTATGAGCCATCTGTATAGGTAAGAAAATTTGTTATGAAATTTTGACTACCCACTGTTTATTTTATCTAACATTGTTTTATTTATAATGTGCCTAATACAAGTTTGGTTGAAAATATTGTCAGTTTTATATTTTAGGAGTAAAATTTATTGTTATGAATGCATTATTTAGTAATTCTGTGCATAGAGCTGTTTCTTATTTTTGATTATAATTGCTTCAAAACTAGATTACTAATTACTTGTTAACTTTATTATGATTACTCATTGATTATGTGCATTGCTTATCGAATCACTCACAATTAAAATCCTTGAGCTTGTTTTAGGCATAAGTGCATAACAACTAAAAATTAACACATTCGAAAACTTGCAGACGTGACTTTGTAATATTTGAAGCTAACAAGGGCCCACAGACTAAAATTTGCAATGGTTACGGAGACCCTATATACCTGTTTTATTCACCTGACACTAAGCACTTTGATGTGGTATACACTAAAGATTTCATTAACACTTCATCCTATTGCCAATGTAAGTGGACTAAAATATGTTGAATACTATTTCTCTACAGCCAATATTGTCATTGTTAATTGTGGTCAATCCAATATATTTTTATACTTATCTGTCTCTGCTTGTCTTGTTTGTTGTTTACAAAGAGTCCTTATCACACATCAGTTTTGCGAATTAATAGTTAAAGTTATGAGGGTCTCCATTTACCAGTACATCTGGACTGGATTTATTTATTTTACATTTATCAAATACAACATTGCAAAACTAATTAAAAATACAATACATATGTACCATTGTCTAATAGAAATTTAAACATAAACTTATCATCTGCAAACAAATCACATCATCACATTTACAGCAAACAATTTTGGTATCTTGCAGCAATAGTTAGCAAGAATTAATATATATTATAGTATGTACCTGCAATATTTATTATAATAATATCTTAAAACTTCATAAATTCTATAAATCCAAAAACAAATACCTTGAAATAATTTATGTAATGTAAGATAATAATGATTGATGGATTCAATACAAAAGGGACTGAGACTATTTAATATACTTATTAATAAGATAATAAAATTAACATGTATATATCATTATACACCCTAGTGCATCTCTCACAGACCAGTGTATATCTGGTTATACACCTTGAGTAGTCAACTTCAGAGGCCAGTGTATCATTGAATATACACTGCACCGAACATTTTGTATATGACTTTGTAGCCCTGGCCCTCACAAATCGTTTGGTGTATCTGGGGTACAAAATGATCAGCGCGGTGTAAATTCAATGATACACTGGCCTCTGAAGTTGACTAGTCAAGGTGTCCAGATATTCACTGTTAAATATTTTCTTTGGCATTAAAATTTTACAGTACTTGTTGATTGATGTAGGCAAAGTCTATGGATATCCACTTATTATGATCTAAGATGCTTACTTCTTACAATCTTATTACACACCTTATGAATTTTAGCAAATATTTTCTAAAAAGGTAAAAACAATTCTCACATTTTGTAACTGTCATCCAACAACCACAGCTGACCGTTCTATTTGTGCACTTTGCCATTGAATGATATTTACATTTAAAATCCTTTTTTTATTGAAATTACTACCACCTCTAATGCCTCATGTTACATGATTTGTATAGCTGAATACCAAATAACATAAACATCATATTTACAATGTTTTACCATATGGTATCCTTTTTTAAGAACTCTTTCTAAACTTTAAACATTGCGGGACTAATCTTGAAACAATACATCTGTGTGATCACATGGACATTGCAAGCTTTCCTTTGATTCATTGTTTGCAATGTTTGGATGTCTAAAGACCCTTTAAACTTCTCTGCCAACCATGCTGTCATATTTAATTTTATTATTTCCACTTCTTTGTCTTGGTTCCACTCTATGATTATCCTTAGCCAAATAAATAAATAAGTATCTATTGGACAGATATATACAAAATATTGTCTATAAACCTTAAATAACATATATTAAATTATATAAATTTATTCTTTACATGACTGCACAGGGAGGGATTCAGATGGTATTGACAAAATAGTTATAATAATTAAGCCATTGACTAAATTATAAATGTTGCAAACCTATATGTTTAGCAATACAAATAAGGTGTAACTGAAATAACACAAAAATTACAAACTATTTCCTTTTTAAAAATTTTAACAACAACAGTTATATATGTTTTTGGGTTGGAGTAATAAGTAAAATTTTTAATTTTACTTGTTTATTACATCAAAGTCATATATCTATTATGCAAAGTATTTCATCAACTATTTGAGTATTTTCTTTGCCACTCCTTACTTGAAACTGATATATCATTACTAGCTAACTATTAGTCATTTATGCCCGTTTTCATATCTTTCGCCAATAATAATATGTTTGATACAAGTTTAATTTACCTATTAGGCCGATGTTGACATATCTAGATACTAGATGTTCCCGCGGTTTCACCCGCGTTTATCGTTACTGCGCCGCCCCCGTGGGTCGTAGTGTGATGTTATATAGCCTATAGCCTTCCTCGATAAATAGGCTATCCAACACTAAAAGAATTTTTCAAATCGAACCAGTAGTTCCTGAGATTAGCGCGTTCAAACAAACAAACTCTTCAGCTTTATAAAATTAGTATAGATGAAAAAAATCATTTGTCTGGAATCCAGGATAATACAACAGAAAAATTTAAGTCATGTGTTATTTCGGTTACACTAAACAAAAATATATATTTATAAAATTAATCTTTAAAATATATACCTATGTATATCGTAACTATAATTCAACATTATATTTATAGCTTTAGTATACGAGATACTTTACGATGGTGTATACCAGCTCAAAGACCTATCTTACGCTGTGGATAAGATGCTCCATGACAAAGTACCTACAAACCATATAGAATACTTCATGTCTGAGAACGTAGAACGTCGCAAGAAACAGAAAGAGAGAGCTAAGATATTCATTGAAGCTGCTGATGATGATAAGGATAGGAATAATAATGCTTTGGCGCTAAAATGCAAGCATCATACCGAGGATTTGGAGAGGGCAAGCTTGCTTAAAGAGTCTCTCAGCATTTTTGTCTTCAATCGAAGTCTGATTCAGTTAGAGAATGTCTGCATGAACTGCTTGAATGTGAACAGTGCTAAGGACTTGCTTGATAACGGAATCACTCCATTTCCTTACAAGGTGGCTAAAGCTTTGGACCCTGATATCTACAGAAATATAGAATTTGACGTGTGGAGTGAATTGAGACGAGGTATATTGAAGTTATGTCAAAAGTCATCCTGGCAATGGTTTTAGGACTAGCATAGGAGGAAACCCTTAACAAACTAGTCTTTATTAATCAATTATTGGTCAATTTCATGCTATGCGTTATTTCTCAGTTTATTAAATAAAGCGTTACTTCTAGAAAACTCGTTTAGTGATTCTTTTTGGAAGTTTTCGTCAGTTTACCAGTTTTAACGAAGGTCGTGTGAAGCGGTCTCGAAGAGTTTGTTTCGGCGTTTCGGTATCCTGTTTTGGTCCTGAAAGAGATTTTCCATTATACTTACGTCTTACGTAATGGTATTACAGAAATGCGTTACGGCGCTAGATATTCGGATGGAATGACGCTCCAAGTCGGCGTAAAATGCTTGTGTAAGCTACAACCAGAGCAAACAGTTCCCTACCACTGCCATATCCAGGAAATGAGGCCTGAAGGAGGCCCGTGCCTCGTCTTCATCGAGGAGTTGGGTGAGAAACGCATCGTGAACTATGAGCAGTTGGAACCGCTCCCTCTCGAAGAGATAAGGCCCTGGGCGCCGCCATATCGATACTCCCGAGCTCACTCACAGTTTCTGACTCTAAGCCAAATGTTGCAGCAAATAGGTGTGATTTCACATTTCTTAATAAAGTTTATTTTAACCAATTCGGAATGCATTAACGATTTACTCTGCTTATGCTATAGATTCTAGTCTCTAGTTCGATTTATACACCTTAGATCCTGTCATACTCACTCGATTTTCCACGACCAGGCAATATCACGAGGAAACAAGGCCTGAATAAGACAAGGAAATCGCGGGGGGCTACTGAAGAAAAGACTCCTGAAAAAGTGCTCAAACCAAAAGTATCTTGGACGGAGGAGACCGATCTGTCGTATCAGAACAACGATTACACTTACCAACACATGGACTATCTTAATTTTGAACCGATGCCTGTTAGTTGTGTAGCAATAGACAAATAGTCTCCATAGATATAGGTTTTGGGTGTATTTTTAAGCATATCACTTGTCTATGATTCGAAAGTACAAACTCGGTTTTATTATCCGGGGATTTCTCCAGAACACATGCGGTAGACCTAACGGTTCTTTTTGTGAAGTTAGAGTACATTGATAATGGTATCGTTAGTGGTGATTATCAACTGGTTCGTTATTGATAATTAACTTATAACGATTAAAATCAATAATTATTACAGTCTAGTCTCTACAAGTGAAAGTTGTATCTCTTGTATTTTTTGTAATTATTTTCACGAGTGCTCGTAATAATGGTAATTATTTTTAATATTAAAATGGCTATAATAGCAATTATTTTAATAGTGCACAAAGAAAGCTTTATTATTTGTGCTCCGAAATTTATCGCCAAGAAAATTAATAGGGGAAAAACAGGCGAAAAGGGACGGATTTTCTTAGTTTTAAAACTATAGGGCAAAATGCAGCCTTATCTATGATTGCATATACATGTTTTTAATTAATAATTTCTACGTTTTATAAGTAGGTGATACTCATAATGTCTCCTATTTCATAAGTAAATCACATTTTTGTTCAACAATGTCGTAGAATGAAGCTCCTTTTGTTCGTCGTGCGACCTATTTATTTAAGTGAGGTGCTTACAAACATGCCCAATGTGTACCATATCGTAGCTATCGTATATAATAGAGGAAATGTTATAGTAATGCGTAGTGTGTGTCGATATAGTTGTGTAGTGTTTAGTATACTATGGATGTTGTGTACAGCCTTGTGTTTAGTTGGTGGAGTTTGTGGTTTGTATCGCTGGCAGGAAAGAATAACTGATTTATAGTAACATTCAATTGTAAAATTTAATAGAATTCTGATATGAAATATCCTCATAAATACATTGTCTATAGATCTGTCCTCATAAGGAAAAAGACGTAAGTATCTAACATCTTTTTCGAAATTGAGTATTTTACGTATTTGGAATCAGTAAAAAAGACGCATTTGCCAGTATCCTATCCTAACTATAATATTATAAAAGCGAAAATGAGTTTGTTTGTTTGTTACCTTTTCACGCCTAAACCACTGAACCGATCATCCTGAAATTTTGCATATACGTTGACAGGTGTACAGAAACGGACATAGGCTACCTTTCATCCTGAAAAAAATTACTGTTCCCGAGGAAAACAATAATAACGTTCTTATGATAATAGATAGCGCCACGTGTCTTTCGAATCATGATTGAATTATATTATTACAAGCAGAGTACAACCCGACTTGATTGTCAAATTCTAAATAACCGCGGGCGAAGCCGCAGGCAAAAGCTAGTATTTATATAAAATATATATATTTTTTGGCAGATGCTTCTTTTTTCCTTATGACGGCAGAGATGGTATGCCCAAGTTTTTGGCATTCAATATATATATATTTAACTTATGATTGTAGTGAGCTACTTCGTTTACTGATGGTTCTTTGTCATTTACTACAGGTCTACATAGGTACTAAATTCTTAACAAAACGTGTTTCTTGTTTGGCTAACGAGTTGTAAATCTCTCCAATCTGGCTAAAATTGTTTATAGATATACACTTACATGTTTCATAATATTAGTATTTCTTATACATAATGGAGTCCTGTACGACAAGACAGATAACTAATTGAGCTACTTCCAATTTAAAATTTGCAAGAACACAACTACACATATTTTTAACATATAAAGTTATTCAATCCCGTCAGCAAGCAGTCCTATTGTTAGAAATAGTTGCCCACTCTTCACGGCTTTACCTGACAACTGTATTCCATTGTCAGGTTGAAGTTGAAGCACTGCCCCTGATGGTGGACTGCCGGCCGGGCGCGGGCGCTCCGCCCCACGAGCTCGCGCACTCACAGCCCAACGGTGGAGCACCCAACGATAACCACCACAACCAGGTATGTTGACTTTAAAGCTTTAGAGCTACTTTTTGATAGTTTGCACTTTTTGGCATATGGACCTCATGCTCCGTGTGGATTCAAGCAGGGGAATCCACTGGGGTATTTATTTGGATTTTGCTTCTATTTTAATCCCCTGCCGATCTCCTGGGGGATTCATTTGGATCCCTCCGTCCGCTAGGATCGTTAATCTAAAGTTTTTTAAATAAGGCAAGCCTAATATAAGTCTTTTAACAGTAGATGAATTGAAACCCGTATTGTGTACTCTTAGTCCTTTATTTACTTTTAAGTCGTGGATGAGCTCACCAAAGCACATCGAATACATACAATTGATAGATCGAATATAATAAACTATTATTCGAACCCTGTATTTTAGAAAGGAAGCGGACTTTTTGAGTTATTTACTTAAGTATTTCTTGGAGTCCTACAAAGGTATTAAAAAAACATGATTAACCCATTTGCTGTCCCGTGATAGACACAATAGAAAATCTATTGTTGTGTATCATATGTGATTCATCGGACAGGGAATCTGTTAACATTTTGACGACCCTTGATGATGTGCTCACAGTTTAGATCTCTGGGTCAGCAAAACGTTATCATGCTTTCCTGTTTAGAAATTCGTCAACAGAACGGAGTCCGATGTAAACAAGAATAAGTACATATTCGTTATTCAAATAGCTAGTAATATTTAGCAAAAATTATAGACTCTTGGGCAAAAATATTTTATTTCCAGGAGTCTATATTAATTAAGGGTCTTGAATAAGTTCTTAAAGATGTCGTCCCTTCGTCGGAATAACGCCAAGAAGTAGAATCTAGGTCAATCGTATTACAGCATATCGGTTTGTCCGTCCTTGCGTGTCCATCATCAAATATTTATCGATTATGGATTGTATTTGCGATGTTGACTGCTGGTAATGACGGCTCAGGAAGCAACTGGTACTTACCAGTTGTTGCATAAACCTCGTCAGTTCCGGTAACGGTTTTTGATCGCGTGTGAATTTTCGTGAAAATTATCGCATACATGTTTTCTTATTTGTCGTACGTCCGTTCCTTCTTCAATTAGGGGGACATATTAAAACATTTTTGGAAAGCCAATGTTCTGTATTTCTTTTGCTAAATATAACTTTTTAATGCCTACTGCGTTACTAAATTGTAACGTCACATGGCAGGCAGTTGTCTTTGTCGATACAAAGCCATAATTCAATCACCTATTTAGATTGTTTGACTTACCAAAGACAGTTGATAGAAGTTCGTTTAGTTCTTACATCTGATTGACCAAATAATCAATAAACTAATATTTACATTAGATCAAGAGAATACACTTGGCCATAATTTTTTAACGTTATTAAAAGGTTGCTAACCTGTTTTAGCATTTACAGTCTTTATTCTTGTGCATTCATCGTCAAAAATAAAACAATTTAAATAGGAAATCAAAATTACTAATCAACTATGACACAATTTTTTTTCTTGCTGCAATCAATCCAGCTTCGTTCAAAGGTAATTATATTATTTAAAGCTTTATTTTTGTACACATTTTCTAATGTTATATGCTGCTTCGGTTGCTAGCGGCCGATTGACCGGGGTTCGATCCTCAGGTTCGTGTAAATTTTACTCGATTTTCTTACTTGGAAGCAGGGTAGTAAGGTAGCTTTAATGCATGTGATTTTAAAAGCAAAATGGGTTTAGAATACTCATATTCGCAAAACTATGATTATATAATCTTGAATCATTTTGTGTATAAAGTATCTAGGTATAACATAATTGAATTTATTACTACTAAACAGATTATGCTTATCTATGAGGGTACAAAGAAAAATTGTGTACAATGACGTATTCGCATGATACACCTCCCATTCTAGTACGTGTACAAAGAATTTAGCTCTCCCGTATAATGTATCGTGGACTTTGACGTCATCAAACTAACGAGGTAAATATAAAACAAGTCAGAAACGGCAATTAATTGCCGTAAATCTTAGAATTCGAAAAAATGGTTCAAGTAATATGCAAAGGTCACGTGGTATCACTTGACCTTAAGGTCATAATCATTTCAGGGATATATCGACTATGCCGAGTCGAATGGCGTTGACCGCGAGTCTCTAGTTCTTACGGTTCTTGTGTTGAAAGTTGTATAACAGACAGACGGACGGACAAAGCTGTTGTATAAGAGATTTTACGAACTCTAAAAATAGGGTATAAAAAGAAATATGATCTTGCATTTATTGTATTGTAGGCAGAGGTGAATCACACTCGCATTTCGGCAGCAATTTCGTGAAGTCGCACGAGGCAGATTGTCAGGATCCTTGCAGCTACTAAGACTAATTAAAGAGCCAATAACATTTTGCCCGATTAGGATATGGTATCCGAGACCTCATGCAGAAGTGACATGCGGAATGAAAGACTGCCTAGCGCCAACACTAATAGTTCAACAATATAAGAGTCATACTATTTTTATCATGTGGTTAGTTTATTACTGATAAATAACTGTAACAACTACACAGCAGCTTATATAAGGAAAATAATATAACATTGAATTGTATTGATGTAAACATTTCGCTGGTCCAATATTACAAGGTTCTATGCTACATTTTTGAAAAAAATTAATTATGAATATTGCATGGTTCTATATGTCATTCCTTTTTGTTTAGACTAAGACAGTGGTCCGACCGCCGACGATGAACGAGAAACGAGTAGAACTAGAAACTATAAACGAGTTGACGATCAGCGGGAAGCGAGTGTGTAGTTTCGATAGTTTTGTCGCCGGGCTATATGCGAGTGTGCAAGTGCGACGAGCGATTACTCGCGCCACTCGCCCGCGGTCGCTCAGTCCTGTACAAACCTGCGCGCGCGACCACAAATTTTGCATCCAAAATCGTCTTTTTCCCTCTCATTTTCTTCCGATTTTTCAGAGTTGCCGCTGCCACTATACAAACACTATCGTAAAATACATCATCGTCGTCGTCTGAACTAGACAACAATGAGAGTTGCAATGATTTGTTGATATCCATACGTCTACTTTCAAAGCCGCACTGTTTATTATATTTATATTTATATTTATTTATTATATATAAACAGTACAAGCTTACAGCAGAACCAACACGCTTATATGTTTTAGATATTATCATGAAAAGAAATGATCAAGCGAGCGAGCATCGCTGAACGAGTACCGCTGAGCGAGTTTATTTTTGAAAGCTCTCGTCGCTCAGCGACAAAACTAGTAAAGCGAGTCGTCGCTGGCAGTGTGAACAGTCAGAGAGCGACTTTTAATATATGCATCTCTTTCGTTTACACGGAATGTATATTAATTGTGCGTTTCTTGAGAGAGAAAATCGCCGATGGTTAGTCGTTTTGTCGCCGGCGGTCGGACCACTGCCTAATATAGTAATAGATGGAATCACTTACCACCTCACAATATTAAATCGCAAATAGTTCTAAGTTACTTTTTAAGTTTTTTTCTACTGATATGCTAATTATAAACCTTGTAATTCACTATTACAAGGTTCTATGTTATTTTTTTTTAGCCAGCCACGCTCCCTCTTGGGAACCAGAGATGGGTTGTATGCGCATCCTGACTCAGAGGCGGGCACGGAGCGACTGCTTAGCCCACTCATGAAATGTGCCTCGTAAGATATTTGCGGCGTCACCCTGTCGCTACAGTGTCCAACACCGACGCGCAAAGAGTCGGTTTTTTCAACAAGTTCAAAATAATTGCAAAGGGATGATTAATATTAAGTTGAAATCCATGTAGCGGAGCGAGCTCTTTGGTGTTTATTAGAGTAGTTATAAGGCGTAACTGCGTTAAATAGATACTACGTTTTGGTATGTTAAGAGAGAATATTTATTCTAAAGTCAATATTGGTAAAAACACTTATTACTTAACGACTGGTTACTAAATGGTAAAGTAAATGGTAAACTTAATGGTTTAATGGTAGTTGAGCTCGGTCGCTGCTCGATTGCGAACTGACTTAGAAAGTCGAATAAAATGATAAAATTAGCGCGTCTCAAATGTGCATGCAATGCACAAATGTAAAGCGCTGAGCTGTTCGGAAGCGTAGCTCCGAACACGAGGGGAATGGAAGAAGAGTGCGCGTGGGCATCTTGGACAGAATGTCGCGCGCGCGCCACACATTGGTAATTTTAATCATCCACCACCGCCTTTTCTTTCGTTGTTTTCTTGTACGATGCAAATAATAAGCATATGTACCTAAACCATATGCGTAAGCCGCTAGTGCAAATAAGTTGTCGTCCACAGTCCGCTCTGCGTCAACTCAAAAACAAGGTCCGCGCTTGTCTATTTCCAGTGTTTGGTGCAAAGTTGGTATTGATGCCAATGTGTGGTGCAGTAGTTTGATTCAATATTGGTCATTCCAAATTAGAGCCAAGCTTGGACGCAAAGTTGAATCCAATGTGTGGCCGCGGCATTATAGATAAATTCTATCTGGAGGTGGTGGTACAAGCGCTTAGTGTGGTACTTGTCTTGTAAATTAAACAAAATCCTGATGTATGATACTTTCGTTCTATTTGCTTGGTAACTTCTTCCACTGAGAAGAGACCCGTGCCCGCCAAGTGGGTCGGTTTATAGGTCTGACCAAGTTTTTGTTGTTGCTTGGTAAATACAAACGGATATGTGTTTATCTAATGTTGTATTCGCAGGCGGGTGGTAGCGGCGACATGGGTGCCCACGGCATGACGTCACCTGCCTCCGTGCGCGCCTCCACGCCTGCTACCACCAACACGCTCAACACTTACACCAGTGAGTATACTTTACACATCAGCAACACCATCATCTTTTTTTTTTATATAGTACTAATGTGACAAACAAGCATACGGCCCCCCTGAGTGGTCACCGTAGCCTATGGACGCCTGCGACACCAGAGTCATCACTTGCGCGTTGCTGACCCTTTAGGAAAGGAAGTGGGAAAGAGAAGGAGCGGGATGGGGGAAAGGGGATGAAAGGGCCACCGGCACTCTCATTCAACGAACGAAACACAACAGTAGGAATACTGCTATTTCACGTCGATATTCTGTGAGAGGGTAGTCCTTCCCCGGTCGAGCCGACCCATTCATGCTGACATCAGCGAGGCTCTACAATACTATTCTTCTTCGTGTCATTGGTTCTAGTGTGAACTACATATTATTTGCATAATATTCAGTCATTCTAATTGCGTTGGGAGTGGCCGCACAAAGCTCGGATATCGTGCAAGTGCTCGGGCAAGAAGGACATACCAACAAATGGGGCATTGTAGTGCTCCAGCTCACCACGGTCACACTGAGCAAGGCCGGGGTCCCTCAACCTCCACCTACACAAGTTCGTTCCACAGCGGTCAACCTGGGTGCGAAGTCTATTTAGGAACAACACCTTAAACTATTATCATACAGTGCGACTGGTTAAACATTGTACATTCTTAAGGACATGATAATTTATGGTCAGACGTAACGTATAAAAAAGAAATAAAAATAAAATCTGTGTAACCTGCAAAGAAAACCTTTTTGAAAATTTGTATGAAATATCCATAAAATGTGGACAATGCGCGCGTCGCACACAGCTGTCGAGGCTAATGACCTTTGATAAGAAAAAAAAACATACAGTCGAATTGAGAATCTCCTCCTTTTTTTGAAGTCGGTTAAAAAAGACGGGCGGGGTTACAAATTCGGGAGAGTGCGGGGTGCGGTAGCTGGAGGCGAGGGCGGAGGTTTTGATTAGCTTTGGTATATGCGCAACAGTGTCCGCACATTAAGTTTTTATTGGATAACCAAGTCAAATTTTAAGTCCCTATATTTTGTTTTTTTGGATATTCGGGTCCAGAGGCGGGTACTGAATACCCTCCTTCAATATGTCCAGTCTTTTACCAATCAGCCTGTACAATACGCACCTTATTGTATTGATATTGTTGATTATTTATTAATTATTAGCCTATGTCCTTCGCCAGTTTTAACTATATCTATACCAAATTCCATCTAGATCGGTTAAGTGGTTTAGCCGTGAAAAGGTAACAGACACAGTTATTTTCGAATTTATAATATTAATAAGGATTTAAGGACTGCACGGATGGCGTAGTGGTTTAAGTGGTCGCCTCGCCGCTGCCATCGCACCGAGTGTTGTGGGTTCGAATCCACGGGACAGAACTCTGTGTGTAACAAACGGTTGTTACGAGTCTTGGTGTGCTTTGAGTCCGTTGTTTGAATGTTTGTGAAGTCCCCCGCGACACCATTTTAATTATACCTTCTATAATTGTATACCTACCATTCAACGTTTCGACTAGCACTTGCATTGACAGTAGAAGTCCACGCGACCCTTACCGAGAGGTTAAACAACCAAATATAAACTCTCACTATTTTTATACAAACAAATAAAATAATTAATTTACTTCATCGGCAAATTAATAAATTTAACTCGCACGTGAAACGTGTGCACACAAATGATTTGAAACAGTAATTAGCTGAATCAGTAGAAAATCAATTTTACTAATGATTACACTAACGAGGTATTAATTAAATAACATGTTATGTAATTTATAAATTACTAGCTGTCCCGGCAGACGTTGTCCATACACAATAAAAAAATCAAATCTAAACCATTCTCGAATTCACTACGACCGATTACGACACAGCCGATTATGATGAAATTTTTGTGTGTGTTCAACACATAAAAATTCATTGAAATCGGTCCAGCCGTTTAGGAGGAATTTAATTACAAATATACGCACAGAAGATTTATATATATACATATATAAAGATTGTTTATCTTCATTATATTATTGATGTGGTAAATAAGCATAAGTGTTAACGGTTAATAGCCTAAATTAATGATTAATGTCGTCGGCCTCGATGGCATAGTGGTTAATGTAACCGACTGGCACGCCTGAGGTCGCGGGTTCGATTCCCGCACAAGTCAAACATTTGTGTGCATGAACATGGATGTTTGTCTTGGTCTGGGTATTTCTATGTATGATATGTACGTATTTACAAAAAAAAGTATATATGTATGTTTATCCATTGTCTAGTACCCATAGTACAAGCTCTGCTTAGTTTGGGCTAGATGGTGTTGTGTGTATGTGGTAGAATATTATTATTATAATGGTTACCGTACTCTAGAGAATCACAAAAGCCTTTGCAAGAATGGAGACTTTTGTTTTTTAAATAAATAATTAATACCTGTAGCGCGGGGGACTTTACAAACATTTAAAAAACTAACACAAAGGACATCCAGACTCGGAACAACCATTTGTGGATCACACAAATTTTTTGTCCCGTGTGGGATTCGAACCCGCAACATTCGGCGCCGTGGCAGTGACGAGGCGATCATTTAAACCACTACGTCATCCGTGCTGTCAATCTTTGTGCTACTAGATCTAATGTTTTCTCAAGTGTATGCAGTATTGATATAATTTCGGTACTGATCCAGCAGGCGCGATGAACCCGGTGGGAGGCGGCGTGTCCCCTGGCGCGTACGTGGCGGGCGGGCCGTACGCGTGCGGCGTCAAGTCCGTGGTGTGGTGCGGCGGCGGCGGCGCGGGCTCGCTGGCGCCGCCGCTGGCGCCACCGCTGGCGCCCGTGCCGCATGTCCCGCCGCCGCCGCATGGCGTCAACCCCCATGTATTCAAGAGTGTGCAGGCTAATGGAGCTGATCTGCCTATGAATGGTAAGTGATGACCTTCCCTTCTACATATCTATTTCATATTACTAAACGCTAAGTATAAAGGCTAATAGCGCCAAATCTGGCAAAAAAAGCTGTTTTAAAAGAACATACTCGTATGTACAAACATGACCTCTATATCTATGAACGTTACAGACATCCCGACACTGCGCTACTACTTCAACCTGGGCGTGGAGTGCATGTGGGCGGCCTATGGACCCCCGCCGCCGCACCCGCCGCCGAGACACTACTCGCCGAGGGACCTCGCGCAGGTCACTATTGAATACACACACGCAGACATATACAAATACAGACACACACAGCCACACCCTCACACACACACAGCCACACCCTCACACACACACAGCCACACCCTCACACACACACAGCCACACCCTCACACACACACACAGACACATGCAGGCACACACGCACGTACCACACATATGCACGCACACACGCACGTACCACACACACACGCGCACACGCACACGCACACACCCTTACACACACGCACACACCCTTACACACACACGCACATATCCTCACACACACACGCACATATCCTCACACACACACGCACATATCCTCACACACACACGCACACACCCTCCCACACACACACACACAAAAACTCACATACACACAAACTCACACACACACACACACACACACACACACACACAAACTCACACACACACACTCACACACACACACACACTACTACATTATAACAAATTTCTTAGAATAAGTGTCAAAATCTAACTGTCCGTAGAGAAAACGACTTTTTCCATGAGGCTACGTACCTATAAACTTACACTCATGCTTGTTTCCTGGAGGAATAGGTAGAGACGACAAGCCCAGTTTTTTTCTGTTACGTACTACATAACATTTTCGTTTTATGTTTGATGCACATACAGTTTAAGATATTCTTAACCTGACCTTATTCAAAATATACCTATACGTCTAAAGAACGTTCTTCTAGATTCCCCTTGCGACCGTCCTATATAGGTTTCCTTTTATGTGTGACACAAAATAAAATGGCTGCTGTTTATTGCAGGATATGCAGCAGATCTCGCTGCACGAGCGGCCGGTGATGGCGCATGGCGCCGAACACAATCACAAGCACAAGGCACCGCAAGATAAACCGCCGCTCGCCGCACAACCCAAGGGCAACGGACAACGCCCACTGTTGGGACCCAGGTCGGTACTGCTCCCTACCTTCTTATACGTAACCCTAGTTGAAGTTGTATATCCTAATCCTAACTAATATTATAAAAGCGAAAATGAGTGTTTGTTTGTTACCTTTTCACGCCTAAACCACTGAACCGATCATTCGGAAATTCTGCATAATACGTTGTCAGGTGTACAGAAACGGACATAGGCTACTTTTTTAACTTCAAAAAAAGGCGGAGGTATTCAATTCGTCTATTTTTTTTAAATGTTTGTTACCTCGTTACTTTCGACTGGGTGAACCGATTTTGATGATTCTATTTTTATTTGAAAGCTGGTGCTTCCCGTGTGGTCCCATTTAATTTAGGTCAAGATTTGACCATTCGTTTTCGAGTTATCCTTAATAATGCGTATTTGGCTACATTGATGATGTTCTCATATTTGGCAAGGTTTACTAAAAGCCGAGAAATAAACAAAATTTTAACAAAAAGGAAAACCGACTTCATAAAAGAATATTCTAAAACTTAAAATGCACTAAAAAGTTATAAATAATTGCATATTCTTGTGAATAATTAAATTATTATTATTATTGGAGTTGGTGTCAGCCAAGGTAGGTTTATAACTAATTAAACATGAGATGTCTTACTACAATCATAACATAACATTGGCGTACACAATTACACACATAGACGCAGCACGCGGCGCGAGCGGCTGACACGGACTCCAAAAATAACATTAATTTAATTATTCACAAGAATATGCAATTATTTATTAACTTTTAGTGCATTTTAAGTTTTAGAATATTCTTTTATGAAGTCGGTTTTCTTTTTTGTTAAAATTTTGTCATCCCGAAAAAATTAATGTTCCCGAGGAAAACAACAATAACGTTCTTATGATAATAGATGGCGCCACGTGTCTTTCGAATCATTATTGAATTATATTATTACAAGTAGAGTACAACCCGAATTTATTGTCAAATTCTAAATTAACGCGAGCGAAGCCGCGGTCAAAACCTAGTGTGGTAATGTGTTAGATTTTGAATTTCTAGTTATTTTATGTTTGTCCTGTAATTATTGTAATCCTTACTAATATTATAAATTCGAAAGTAACTCTGTCTGTTACCTTTTCACGGCTAAACCACTTAACCGATTTAAATGAAATTTGGTACAGATATAGTTTATAACTTGGGGAAGGATATAGGCTACTTTTTATTGATGTAGGTACCACGCGGGCGGAGCCGCGCGCAAAAGCTAGTAACTAATAACTGTGCTTAGCAGCCGTTTCTTATTTCGAATTACTATTTATTTTATAGAAAATTCAGTATATATACGTCTCCTAAATAAGTTGATACTTACGACTTCTTTCTGAGAAGCGATGTGATGGTATTTTAACCGAAACCACACGGCTGTAAATATTTAATCAAATTGCATATTTATGTGTTACCAACTATAATAATAATCAGTCCAATATTTTACTATGCAATCCATGTATTACTTAGGTTTCAGACTAATTAATAATAATAATAATAATATTCTACCACATACACACAACACCATCTAGCCCAAACTAAGCAGAGCTTGTACTATGGCTACTAGACAATGGATAAACATACATAGTTATATACTTTTTTTTGTAAATACATACATATTATACATTGAAACACACAGACCAAGACAAACATCCATGTTCATGCACACAAATGTTTGACTTGTGCGGGAATCGAACCTGCGCACTCGGGCGTGGCAGTCGGTTACACTAACCACTACGCCATAGATGGGGGAGACGTATTATGGCAGGTTGGCAGCGATTTATTTTTCTAAGGCTTTCCATACTACTGATAGAAATGCAACATGAGCCTCATACAAATTGTCTTATTCCTATGGCTAGTAAGAATATCAACAGATAGGATTGGTTGAGTTAGCGGATATTTCACCCTCCAGTAAGCACAAAATAAAATTTTCTTTTTACAATTCAGCTTTGACAGGTTGAAAATATTAAGATGTTATGACTGTGAAGACAACTACCATCTTAGTCTCCCCGTGACCATGGCTGCTGAAAAGCAACCGAAACGTCGGGGAAAGTGTAAACATAAATATAAACAGTATAATAGTATAAATAGTTTTAATAGTTCCAATAATTTAATTAGCTTAAAAATTTGTAAAGTTTAATAGTATTATAGTAGTGTAACAGTTTTTCAAAATTTTTTAATAAAGTGTCAAATAAACAACGCGATAAAATCCGTATATAGCAGTTTAATTTCAATGAATAACATTCGCGTAAACAGAAGACAATATTATGTGAAATCTTTTTAAGATATAGAAAGCATATTTTTATATTTCACAAAAATAATCTAATATATCAAAGACTATAACTACTCTGAAATTTAGGCATAATTTTTATGTCTAGATAAATGTTTTTCGAAGCAGTAGACCTGCTTCGAGAATAATGTATATAATTTCCTTTTAGTCAATATATGCTAAAAACAAGCAGGTCGTCAGAAGTACCAAGAAAGCAAGTTCTCTGTAATAAAGATTTCTTTCTGCGTATTTTTTAATTTATTACTATATTTCTTTTAATTTGTTTGTTATTCGTAACATAAACTGACGCTTACGTTTGATCAAGAAACCTCGAATTCGATTAAGGTATCAGACATGTTTAGGGTTATTCTGTCAGAAAATGCTCAGTAACAACAAGGATTTTAAGAAAAGTATGACTACAGAAACGCGATAACGCTAATCCGCTACGCCACTAGCCGCTGCCACCGCGTCGAGTGTTTGAATCCCACACGGGACAATCAATCCACAAATAATTAAAATCCATTAACTTCTGAAACGTCCATGATTACTACGGTGGACTCATGGACGTTGACGTGGTTGCGCGTCCGTGACCCCTCCGGGGAAGTCAAAAATATTTGGTATTTTTATCGCGACCAATCACGAGTTTTCTTGACTCCCCCGTAGGGGTCACGGACGCGCAATGGTAATATTTTGTTTTTTTATGAGTCATGGGACATTCCAAGGGTTAAAGGGTTTAAGTAAGGACGTGAACCCTGTAGTCAAACATGTGGAGAAGCAGTTTAAAATGAAAGTACTAACTCTACTATTACAATATTATTTAATATTTATACAATAGAGGTTCGTTCCATTATTTATTTAAAGCTGGTGAAATATAGATGTTCCTCTACGTATAATTTTAAAAATATAGGCGTGATACATTCGTTTAAATTAATTTACTCACCTTGTTATTTTCCATAGATCCTCTTAATTTAGTTGTTTTCGTGACAGGTTTAAGCGCGGTGGCAACAACCAGGATGGCAACCAGAATTCAAACCACAACCAGAATAAACACAACAATAATATGGGCAACAAGGGACCCAACAATCGGTCAGTATACACAACACAACTCGCATGGAGTGCAATGTAATTATCTTAATAATAATTAAAACGTCTCTTGGTTTTGTTTTGATATGTCTAATACTGTGTGGTTTTGGTTAAGGAAGTCTATGGCCGCGTTCACATTAGGTCGGAACGACAGTTTTACAGGAACGACAAAGGTGTCGGATGCAAATTAGTAGGTACACGTATTTCAACAGCGCTGTTCACATTATGGCGACCAGATATAACTGTCGGCGACGACACATTTATCGGACGTTCAGCCACGATTTTCATCGGGTCCGACGTAATATTGGCATACTGCTTTGTGTGGCGCCGTTCACACTTGTCGGATCGGAGCGGCGAAACCATCCGACCGACACCCACCCACCCGCGCGTTCCCCGCTACACTGTCAGTAAACAATAACAAAGGACAATCACCCATTATACAAGGATATTCTTAGTATAGTGAAAACTTCTCAGGGGGTGATCATACTTGTTATTATGAACAACTTTTGTTCTGGGACATAGCAGAAATCGCGAAAAAAAAAAATTTGCTGTACCATACATTTTGTTGAGGTCAAAGTCCAATTTTATATGGAACAGCTGTTTTTTAACGATTTCGGCATGTCCCAGAACAAAAGATTTTCATAATAACAAATATAAACACTCCCCTGAGAGGCTTTCACTATACTAAAATTAACCTTGTATATAACGTTGTCGTCGTCTATTGTACGCAAAAGCCAATTCAAAACTGCTTTATGACGAGTCGGGCAGCGGTAAATCGACAGGAACGACAGCTATAGTGTTCACATTTGGTCGGGTCGGCAGTTTGAAGTGTGAACAGTAGACCCGTTAAGCCGACTACGACATAACTGTCGGTCCGACCTAATGTGAACGCGGCCTATCTAGGGCTTTGTTTTGAGTTATGGGTTGATAATCCATAGTTCATATGTAAAGGTGGCATGTATGGTACATGCGGATGCTTACTCCGTGCATGACTCGATTAGTATCTAGCTTGCTTCGTGAGTAAGACAGTTGAGACTTTTTGCATGCTATTAAATTATCCCTTTGTGTGTCAAGGTTTTAAGTTATGCCGGGTGCAAATAAACGATTGTCAAATTATCTTGCTGCAATCCTAACTAATATTATAAATGCGAAAGTGAGTTTGTTTGTTTGTTAGTGTGCGTCCACATTGGCAGCCTAGCGCGGTGGCGACGGGGCGCGAAGTATCAAACATATGAAACCGCCGTTTGCGTCCATAGTGTAGTGACTAAGGCGGGCGCCTAGTGCGATAGACCCGAGCGAGATAGCGCGCGTAGTTTTCAAACGTTCCTATCCGCGCGTTATGGCCACGCTACGGGCCTAGACAACAAGCGATCTAGTGCGCGGGTGGCGGGTGTATCAAACTAGTTCAGTCTTGTCGCTCGGCGTATGCGCGTCTAAAATACTTTTTTTTGTAAAATGGCGGTTAATACTAAAGTATTCATAAGTGCTATTCAATCCAAACTAGCTATATGGCAAAGTAAACATCCACAACACAGTAATCGCACAATAACAAGAAAATTATGGAACGAAATCTTGTGTTCCACACCTCCCATCTCAGGATCGGACTATCTAGTAAAAATACCAAATTCTCGTCCATGGTTTGTAACACCTGAAATGCGTCTTAGCGGTACAACAGGCCGCAGGTCACCGTGGCCACCCGCGCGCGCCCGCCCCAGGCCCTAGTCACCGCGCATTCACTGTGGACGCACACTTACGCTATCACGCCTTAACTACTCAACCGATCAACATGAAATTTTGCATACACGTTGTCAGGGGTACAGAATAGGACATAGGGTACCTTTCATCCAGAAAAAATAACTTGCAAACCTAACCTAACCTACATTTATGCGAGCGAAGCCGCGGGTGAAAACTAGTTATTTATATATGCGCTACTCAATAGAAAATGTTACTAAAGTAATAATGTCATACTTTTTGTTGTGTCACCGAAAAACCCAAGTTAAAAATAGTAGGCTAATTTTTATCAACAAGATAGATGACACTGGTGTGCGGCTGCACTAGATTATGAGTGATTTTAGGATATTTTGCTCTGAGACTGTGTTTATCAATTGGTGTGATTTTTTTTTCATTAAATCTATGCATACACACAAAATCATCGACAACTATTGCTTTCATAAAGTCATATCCTAGTTTATTCATGAATACCAAGATATATGTTATTTTTATTATATAACTAGATGTTCCCGCGGGTTCACCCGCGTTTATCGTTACTGCGCCGCCCCCGGGTCGTAGCGTGATGTTATATAGCCTATAGCCTTCCTCGATAAATAGGCTATCCAACACTAAAAGAATTTTTCAAATCAAACCTGTAGTTCCTGAGATTAGCGCGTTCAAACAAACAAACAAACTCTTCAGCTTTATAATATTAGTATAGATATGTTAAGGATAAATTTTTGTTACTGACAATAGTGTTACAATGCCACGCAGAATATAATATTATACTAGAGAAAACTTCAAAACTTTGTCATTTTCATCTATCCAATGTTTTGAAAGGTTATATTAGTATGGACATTCATATGTGTGACAGTGTTTATTGCTATACGAATGTGAAAGTGCACGTGATACTCCCGCTATTAGCGATACCATAAAGATCAGTCATACTAATATCAGAAATCCATATTATTATTTCTCATAAAATATCTGCAAATCCACTACTTACTTCAAACACTACTCTTTAGCTGGACAATTATTATCTATACTAATACTAGCTGTCCCGCGCAACTTCGTCTGCTTTAAAAGAAATTTGTAGCATGTTCAAAAAAAACTGTCCTATTTTTTAAGTTGGATCAAATTACAGATGGTTACGAAGTTAAATCAAAATCAGTTCAATAGTTTAGGAGTCCATAGCGGACAAACAACGTGACGCGTAATTTATATATATTGAGATTATAAAGCTGAAGAGTTTTAGAGTAAGATCCCAGAGCGATAAGACATAACTTATTTTCACATAGATGAAACCTTAGGTTCTCAGTAGCGTCTCATGTTCTTTGGATACCTGCGAGTTTATGGAGCTCGCCTAGTAAAAAATAAGAGTTACTTAACTTAAATTCACATGGCTGATTTTTATATATGTTTTGTAGAATATTATTCTAAAATAGTAACATAAGTGTCAGACACTTTCCATGGACCAAAACTTTTGTCAGACGCTTTAAAGCTGCACAAAAAATAAATTAACTTTAGTTATTTTTACATATCTGATTTTTAAATATGTTATTAAGGTAACTATTACAAAGTTATATTTCATTAGTCAGACAAATTGTAGTGACCAAACATCCCCTAAACACAAAAATTATTCAGCCGCGAGAATGAGCGCGAGAGCAATATGCGCAAAAATTCTTTTAGTGTTAGATAGCCTATTTATCGCGGAAGGCTATAGGCTATATAACATCACCCTACGACCCACGGAGGCGGCGCAATAACGATAAACGCGGGTGAAACCGCGGGAACATCTAATTATCATACTAAACCTATAATCAAATAATCATTTAATTGAATACTTATTTCTGTGTTATAGGCGCAACTCCCACACCGACGGTCGCAACAGCGGCCCACACATGGGCTACAACAGCGGCGGCGGTGAGGGCGAGTGTGTCATGGAACAGCCGCTGCTGACTCTACCCTACATCCCCTACCCGCCGCCCATGTACCCCATACAGTACTACCCCGTGGAGACCGACCCAGGTAACGTACCCCTACCTATAATACTGTCGTCATAAGGAAAAAGACGTACCTACCAAAAAAAAATTTTTGTAGATATACTGGCAGATGCGTCTTTTGTAGGGTTCCGTACCCAAGGGGTAAAACGGTACCCTATTATTAAGACTCCACTGTCCGTCCGTCAGTCACCAGCCTGTATCTCATGAACCGTGATAGTTAGACAGTTGAAATTTTCACAGATGATGTATTTCTGTTGCCGCTATAACAACAAATACTAAAAAACAGAATAAAATAAATATTTAAGGGGCTCCCATAGAACTTGATTTTTTGCTCGTTTTTGCTCGATATTGATAACGGCAAGAGGTAGACGCTTGAAATATTCACAGAATATTGAGTTATATTATTCACTTTAAAAATAAATAATTAAATAGAATAAAATTAATATGTAAGGGGGGCTCCCATACAACAAACGTGATTTTTCCAATTTTTTTTATAGATTTTTATTGTTTTTATAGATAGTGGGACGGAACCCTTCGTGCGCGAGTCCGACTCGCACTTGGCCGGTTTTTTACTGATTCCAAATTTGAAAAATCTTAATTTCGAAAATAATTTTTAGATTCATCCTTTTTTTAACCGACTTCCAAAAAAGGAGGAGGTTCTCAATTCGGATGTTTGTATGTGTTTTTTTATGTATGTTCGTGCATAACTCCGTCAAATATAGACGGTCTTGCAAAATTATTTTTTTATTCGAAAGGGGTTTATTCCGAAATGGTCCCATTTAAATTTCATATAGATCTGATGATGGGTTTCGGAGACAGACAACGGAACTCTTCAAAAAATGACAGCAAATCAAACGCAATCGCTTCTTTCGCATAAATATGCATTGTTTACGCAATCACACATAATAACATCACGTCTGTACACTCGAAAGGGTTACGCAAAATGTTTCAGTATATCAGGGTACCACATTTCCTATCAAAGTTAGTGGTAGTTACATATTTTTTCGCGACTAGAAGCTAGTTGTAGCACATAGTACTCGTATTTAAGTTTGATTTATACATAAATGTATTATCTCATTAAAAGCCGCACTGGTCGACCGATCAAAGGTTAAGCTACGCTTGGCGCGGTCGGTCAATGGATGACAATACCTACGTATAAAATTTTATCACTAAAAATACAAAAATAAAAAACTTTTTAACAAAAAAGAAACCAACTTTCAAAATCTCCCTTTTAGCCCTAAAAAGTATAAAATAATACTAAATCGAATCTACTTATTCTTGAAAATCTAACCTATATAACCTAACCTACCTAACCTATAACAAAATTTTACAATTTTTGGAGTCAGTGCCAAGCCCAACACGATAGATGACAACAATACTAATACGATAAGTTAAAAGATAGTTATATGTTTTTAATTATGTATTTAATTACCTACGTAAACTGTGTAACAAAGTTAGCAGAATGATTTTATGCTCAGATTGGAGATACTCGGCTTGGCACCGACTCCAAAAATTGTTAAATTTTGTTATAGCTTAGGTTATATAGGTTAGATTTTCAAGATTAAGTAGATTCGATTTAGTATTATTTTATACTTTTTAGGGCTAATAGGGAGTTTTTGGAAGTTGGTTTCTTTTTTGTTAAAAAGTTTTTTATCCCTATAACGGCAGAATAGTATGTCATTTGTGGGCTCAGTCATCGGCGGGAACGACATTTATTTTTGTCTGCACAGATGTCGTAGTCGTTTAAGTGGTCGCCTCGCTGCTGCCGCCGCGCCGAGTGTTGTGGGTTCGAATCCTACACGGGACAATTTATATGATTCACAAATAGTTTTACCGAATCTTGATGTTCTTTGTGTCCGTTGTTTGAATGTTTGTAAAGTCCCCCGCGAGTCGCGACACAGGAATTATATAAAATAGCGCGAGAGTTGTCTTTTCTAAAATAAAATATTAGATTGCGCCTATCTGCGAAAAAATTGGTAGAGGTGTATGACACACATATTCTGCCGGCTTCGTTTTTAGGTTCCACGTAACGAGACAAGCATAGGCTAGTAGACTATGCTACGTGATAGGCTAGCGCTAGGCTATAGAGCCTAGCCTTTGTCTAACGGACGGTTCCAGATCTAAATATTCTAACGTCTTTGTCTCCGATTCGATAGACTCAGGTTTATTACACACCCACATGTTGTCCTCTATGGTTGCAGGCCCTATTTAGTACACACGCTTCTTTCTTTTGAATTTCTTGTCAGAAAAACTCAATAATACTTCGTACTAAACGTATAATACACAGCAGTCACATACATTATCGCAGCGTTACCAAGACACACATTATTATTAATTCAGAAACTATTTTTATTAGTACTTAAGACATAATGCCATCCGCACACACTATCAGCGTCTTCTATATTCGTCTACTTCTTTTCCAGCAATGATGGGCATGATGGGTGGCATGGGCTACGTGGGCTACGAGGAGGGCGTGGAGTTTGGCATGCAGCCCTACTACCCGCCCCACCCCCCGCACTACCCGCCGCCACATCCCCCACCACACCCACACCACATCGACCACAAGTAAACTACCCACCGGCAACCAAACATCAGATGTACCGACCAACAATTTTATGCACCGATCAAAATCGATGTAAAAATCGCCTAATTAATATTTAGACGATTTTTTTGTCACTGCACTAAAATTAATCGATAAATCTTGTTACAACTCTATGGCAATAATCTGTAGTTATGTCAAATGATATTTGATTATCTGCTGTTCAATCAAGAGGGATATGATGACTCTCGAGTTGTATATAAAAAATTTATCGAATCATAATTTTTAAACTAATAGTTTTTTACATCGAGTAGGGCGTTTAGGTCTCAATTCTATTGATGCATGCAGCCATATTTGAAAATGCGTCGTTCAATATTATAAACGCGACTAGTCCGTTGTTATCGCGTTTCTATAATTACATTATATTATTGGTTGAATTCTTACCTGAATGCTCTAACACTCTCAGTTAAATTGTAAACATCGATATCTACAACTCGAATAATCGACTAAAGAATTATACATATCCGTATTAAAAACATTTTCTCGAATCCCATTTCCAAAAAAGTTTTGTACTTTTTTAGACATACATTTTTGCCATTTTAAATTCAGTAATTAGTCTACAATAGTAGTAGCGTAGTCGATTATTCGATAAATGAAAATAAAATCGGTACATCTCGCTAACATCGGTAAATTGTATCAAGTGACAAAACTTGTGAAAACTGACTGTTAGTCTAAATGTTCTGTGAGTGGTTCTGATATAATATGCTGCAGTCCATATCTTGCTTATCCTTACCACTTTCAAATGATACAAGCCACGCTACGACCTAAAATAAAAATAGTTTGATGATAAATAACAATTTTATAGTAACCTGACATTTGTTGGCATGCCAGACATCAGAAAACCTATTGTGACTAAAAGAAAAGATATATCATTTTTAATGTTGCTTGAACAGGTTCCCTGTCCGATGAATCACATATGATACATAACAATAGATTTTCTATTGTGTCTATCACGGGACAGCAAATGGGTTAAGATATGTTTTGCAAATTTCTGCTTATAATTTGATATGCGAGAATCCAAACTTTCTTTTATGCTTAATTTTTCTTTAATAGAAATAACAATATCGCAGTAAGTACTTGAGCAATAAATTTTATATTTTAACCTAGCATAAAATTTAATTTCTTGCTTTTTATCATCATTTGAAAGTGGTAAAAACATTTTGATATTGTTAAACACTGTTATTTGAACGAATACGTAGCTGTATCTACCGTATGATGTATCGTTTAAATATAGTGTTTAAAATATCGTTTTTAGTTCTCCTAACAACTTTATATGACATGCATAACCTTTTCGCCTCGCGAACTGCGTTATGTCTGTCATTGAGAACTTATTAGAACTTAATATACACTGAACGTCTTCCAAATTCACCGTATTTTCCAATTAAATATAATCTACATAACATTTCATAGTATTGTAATACCAGATGTATATAACACATATTTCAGTGTATATTATGATTCTAAAAATATCGACCGGACGTATCTGATTTTGACAAAAAAACTAATTTGATGTCAAAATCAATAAGTCTCGGCCGGTAAGTCGCCGTGAGTCTTGACTCAATGACAACAAGGTGACTTAGCACACAACGACAATGCTCATCGAAAGACCTGTATACGATTTTCGATAGATGCACTCTCGTAACGAAAGCATCCGGCGGAGGCCCGAGGTATCGTCAGTGTACGTGTAGTAATGATGCTGTGCTGTGCTGTGCGTGGAACTAACACACATTTCGGATACAAAAACATGCGTCAATTATTTGAACAATAATCTTTAGTCAATTTAGCACGTTTATTTGAATGTTATATTTATTGTAAATTGAGTTATCCTGTAAGGACGACGAAACATTGCGGCTCGGGACCACGGCCGCGCATCTAATGCGCTCGAACCTGCACACAGCACAGCATCATGTGTTTGTTATTTATTACGATAAACAAATGATTATATGTGACAAATGTTGTCTCAAAATTTTGTACATTTGTGTTTTAAAACTGTACTTAAAACGCGGAGATTATGGGCAGGTGGTGGACGCTAGTGAGATTCGGAACACGTCTGAGCGAGGATCGCATTGGACTGAACCTATAATGAACCTTTTTTGTAATCCTTATTAAAACATTCCCGTATGTAATCGCGCACCTTCTGTGATCAACTTTTTCGACTGACCTTTGCCCGTTTTTCTAATCGATTATCTAAATAGTAAAAAAGTAGACGAGACACCTTTTTCGAAATTTTTAATCCCTAAGTGTTCATTGGTGCTGCAAAATTGTCGAGGATGACAGGGTTTACGAAATATTTTTGTATGGTACGGCATTATACATACATACAATTTTGCGTAGATGTTAGGCACTGTATATCATTCCTTATAATGTAAGGTGAAACTGTAAATTTTAAGCCAAGTAATGTAGTTTTATGTCGCAAATTTAAGTTTATGTGTCTTTAGTTCTGCGAGTCGCTGATCACGACAGGTGGACACTAACTAACACATCGTACCGAGTGGGGTCGCTCAGTTACCTCATCATGTTGGACCCCGCGTGTGGTGATCAGTCGACTTATTGGCTTACTTATAGTTTAGTTAGAAATAAGTCGTTACGGTTTCACAAGCATAAATTAAAGGCTCTCGCTACGAGTAGGTTTACTTTTTAAATATTCCACAGATCTCAGGCATACAATGCAGTCGCAGACCTTTTGAATCTCTCACTAACAAGTTTGGGCACATAAGTATTAAACGTATAAATAATAGTGAATTTGAACACGGAAGTATCCTACTTTGATCTCATAAAACTGTCATTTATAAGAAAAACCTTGGTGCTTCGGTAGGCGTTTATATGTTCTGTAAGTATATGAAATTCAAAGTTATGAATGGAAAACGAGAAACTATGTTCCAGAACTATATTTATATAGACTATCATTGCTGAAATGATAATTATTTTTTTTTACTGAGAAAGCAACTGGTTTTATTTATATATTATTATTTTCTCTAAAAGGACACCTAGTCTCAGCATTTACTATCGTAAGTTGTGTTGTGCATTTATCGCATACGTATTTGAGAGGCTTGAGAACGGTTTGAGGATCCAAGTATACACGTAGATCTCCTTTTAGGGAGACGAACCGACGGTAGCATGCTTGTTGTACGCCATAGAACGAATAAAAATCCCTAACATTTGTCTCTTATTTGAGCGTTTCGTACGAAGAAAGTAGGTATATGATTCGGAACTGTTGGTATTACCGCGGTATTAAGCGCCCGCCAAAATTGACACAAGTATTTTTGGAATGTTTATATTAGATATTTGGCTGTGATTCGGATGTAATCTCAGTAAAGCGCAGGAGGATGGTGGTGGCACACGTTTGTATGACAAAATATAGTTATTCGCTTCTTGTCAATGTGAACCTTGCAATAGTTGTCTGGAAATTCTGTACATTTTATTATGATCGATTCAAGATCACTAAGGTTGTACTTTCGACTTGAGAAATCCGCCCAGATGATTTTTTTGATCCGTAGTTTACGATTCCTGCATACGCATATGTATAACACATCAAATTATATATTTAAACGTAACGAAGTCTTCATTGTTTGTACAGAGTTGTTGAAAATGATACAAAAAATAAACAAAAAAAAATGTAAGTGTACTCCTAAAATATAGGTACCTATGTGTGATGTTTAATGTAAAGTCATTTTGGTGTTTCAGTATTAGTTTTAAATCACTAGGAGTTAGAATTTTATGTTAGTCGTTAATTAATGTTTACGTAACATATAGTTTAGCGTTACTTTATTTAAGTATACCGTCAGTTACTTTGTATTCTCGTCAGGTGGCGCTGGTGCGTTTAGTATATTTTTTTGTTCTCAGTGTAGTAAGTAATGTTTGTTTGTGCCAACTTTGATGTACTTTGTGTAAATTGGCAGTGAACGTCATGTGTATAAGCCGTGACTGCCAAAGAACAAAATTCTCGTTGTCATATCAATGTAACGATACATAAATACGATAATAATTGTGTTGTGAATATACTATATGGATAGATGTACGTCTTTTAACTATATGGTTGTACAGAGCTCAAAGTTAGCGTTATGTCCGCCTTTGAGATGTTATTTGTAATTTTTTTCCAAATTCCATCAAATAAAAAGTTAACTGATTTTTCGATTTGTGTTTCTTTTTATTAACTTGCACAGTGTTTTTTTTTTGCCTTAAAAAAGTGACATCCGCCTTTTATTGAATTTTCCTAATTAATGGTTCATTATATGTAAATGCATGAGTAGAACTCCCAAGAGACAAATTCGTTTGCTTGATTTTAAAAAAAATCTTAAAGTTTTCGTGACCCACACAATATAATTCGTAACAAAATACCTATATATATTTGAGTTTTGTTTGCATTGAGGATTTATGAAGTATTTTTAGGAGCATATTATCCCGTTTTTATTTAATCAAAAATGTTCATAGAATCTACAAAAAAAAATGTTTTTCTGAAATCAGTATTTATTTTTTTATTATTTTTTCTAGGTCGAAGTAGAACCTCTATCTGGTACAAATAGATTCTTTATAAGAAGGTTTATCACCCACAAAAATATGGTTTTCTAATTGGGCATAGGTTTTGAGAAAATGAATTTCAAAAATATGTGTTAGGGTTGTCAGTGTTTTGACCTTTTGTGACGTAGATTTTATTATCTAAAGTCAGTAGCTTTTTTATCTTCAATATTCGATATAAGACAAACAAATTACATTAAAACAATTTTGACGTGAAATTTAAAAAATTGGTTGTAACTTCCAACTATGACTCCAATTTTAACTCCTGTCATTCCCCAAACCTTATGTCGAGGATTACCTTATCGCCAAGATGTCTGTGGAGTAGGCACACTGGGGATACCACGTAAAAAAAACGCGCCTACACACACTACGTCATAGGTGGCGGGGAAAAGAGTTAGCAATGAATAAGTAAAGTTGTAGGTAGGGATTTAACAAAAAAAAATTAAGAATGTATTTACAATAAAAAAAAGATCAAAACTAAGTTAAACATTTCGTTTTGACCGGATTCTCATGAGCATTGACGAACCCAGTCAACTTTGGAGCGCTGTAACAGCGTTTTAAATTAATAAAATTAAAAAAATTATAGAGAAAATTTTCCTCAAAAGACCATCTAGAAGATTGGTCTGAGGTAATTTTTTTGTAAAATATAGAAAAAAAAAGTTATAGAGCAAAAAAGATTTTATAGAAATTTTCTCACTTTTTTGCTTATAACTTATTTAATTTTAAATTTAGGGCAAAAAGTTATATAAACATATTTGTAGGCAAAACGATTTGCTACAAATTATGTTTTTACGAATTTTTTGTAGGACGCATAGTTTCCAAGATATCGCGAAAAAGGTGTTTGCACCCCTTTTTCCAAGATGGCGGCCGGGGGACAAGGGCGGCAACCCCGCAAACTTGGGGTTAAGCTTCTATTGACCCCCCACACATGGGCACAATGACACATGTCCCAAAAATAAAATTGCGTCCTCTAAAAAATGCAATATTAGGTCCTTAAATTGTAACATTTCAATGGACTACATTGATAGCTAAACATTTTAATAAGTAAATCAGCTATTTCTATAGTAGGTTGAGCCAAAATGATTAAATATGGTGCTATATCAAATTTATTTGCTGTATACTTAACCATCAATGACTCTCTCTCCTTATTTTTCGTACCAACTTTTCATGTATTGTAGGAGTGTTTACGAACATATAAACTCACACACACACAAACTATCGGATCTAATACCTATACGCCAAACAAATATTTTTGCCTTGCGAGAATCTAACCCGTGACACGCAGTGCAGCAGCCAATCACTCAACCATACCGTCGTATTGATTTTAAGCAGCTACATAATTATACATTAGTTGATTGACCTTCTTGTGATAACCCTAATTTTGAAAATTTGACCTCAGTACATTAAAATCATTTTCTCAAAACCTACGCCTAATTAGAAAACCATATTTTTGTAGGTGATAAACCTTATTATAAGGAATCTATTCATATCAGATAGAGGTTCTACTTCGACCTAGAAAAAATAATAAATAATAAATACTGATTTCAGTAAAACATTTTTTTTTGTGGACTCTATGATCATTTTTGATTAAATAATAACGGGATAATATGCTCCTAGAAATGCTTCATAAATCCTCAATGCAAACAAAGCTCAATTACATATAGGTATTTTTGTACGAATTATTTTGTGTTTACCTTTAAGGCCACGAAAACTTTAAGATTTTTTTAAAACTCAAGCAAACGAATTTATCACTTGGGAGTTCTACTCTTGTATTTATAATGAACTATTAATTAGGAAAATTCAATAAAAGACGGATGTCACTTTATTAGGGCAAAAAAAACACTGTGCCTTGTAGACTAAGTACATTTAATTTAAAATAACCAAGATCGCAGGTTGTGCAATGGAATCTCAATATACGGCTCGACCGGGGAAGGACTGCCCTCTCACATAATATCGACGTGAAATACCAGTATTCCTACTGTTTGTTCGGTGAGTGAGAGTGCCGGAGGCTCAATCACCATCTTTCCCTCTTCCTACTCCTCCTTCCCACTTCCTTTTTTTCCTAAAGGGTCGGCAATGCGCAAGTGATGCCTCTGGTGTTGCAGGCGTCCATAGGCTACGGTGACCACTTACCATCAGGTGGACCGTATGCTTGTTTGCCACCTTAGCTGTATAAAAAAGAGGTAAGCTGGGACATAGCAATTAGTCGGCTGGCCTTGCATACTAGATAAAAAAAGTTTGCTGTTTCACCAGTAAGTGGCACAAGATACAGCAGTATAGCTCATCTTGGCACAGCCACCATCGCAAACCGGAAATCTGTTTACGTAGTGGGTTAGTTCATAATTAGTCGAATTTGGGTCGTAGAATATCACCAATACCCGTTTGTTCTTTTAAACGGGGGCTCGATCAATGCTGGTTTTTTGTGATCAATGTCGACTAATTTTATTGGTGTAGTATAGCGATCACCGAATGGTTAGGGGTACAATGAATAATAATACAAGCCTAGAATGGCTTAGATTGAAGTCCACGCTTCGACCGCATCAGTTCATACTCAAAACCCCGAAAGCTTTCGGCTTGAACTCCAAAACCGTGAATGCCTGGCCGAGTGCGTAGATGTGGACGATTACCATAACTAGTTCGTTGACATACATTAATAAAACTATTAAAAATATAAATAGGAAGAAGGCAGCCCACTACCTAATACTTTTCTTTTTCAATAAGTGGTACTTAACATATTGTCCATCACCCTTTTATCTCAGAAGTGATAGGCAAAGGGGTATTAGACCCGTACACCCACATATCCTCACCTGTGGTTGTAGGTCACACGCAATAGTGGGCAAGCCAGCTACCGCAGAATTTCAAACTTCGTGCTACTCATAAGTAGGTACTCCATGTCAATAGAAGCTTATAACACTGCCTGACTCAAAAAGTCGAACCGGAATTCTGTTACAGCTGTCCCATACACTAAAACGTAATTTATTTATTTATTTAAGAAGAAATACACATCTAATTCAACTAAAAGACAAACACAAATTGTAGGTCTATGTGTTTTCTCACTTACAAGAGACCACAGAATGCAACAAAGTAGTAGGTAGTGTAGCTACACACGGCAACACATCAAGTTAGACACCCTGTATACGCATAACTACGCTACATACAAAATAGAGAATTGTCGGAAAGGGACAGTGCATAGTGGTGTCGATGTAATGTAAGGATAGAGCATAACAAAAATATAACGAACTCTCTCGCACGATTCGCAGCGTTCAACTTCTAATAGTTCAAAGTCCAAACAGTCTAGGTTGATGTGTCGCTGTGTATACATAAACTATAATAACAATATAATAAGGTATTTTATTAGTAATAAGACATAAACTTTATCCAGAGGCGTCTCTAGCGCATGTAGCGCCCGTGTGCAATCATTACCCTAGCGCCCTCTAGTAAACGCGCGATCAAAATGGAATAGGTAAAAATGTTAACATTTATATTATAGACATATTAACATTGGTGCAAGGCCGTCATAGTACCTTTATACAAGGGAAAAGGCTCACAGCAAGAGTGCCAAAGCTATAGAGGCATTAGCTTGCTCAGCGTCGTCGGTAAATTGTATGCAAAAGTGTTAATTGAAAGGATTGTGAACGTAACCGACAAGAAAATATGGGATGCACAAACGGGATTTCGAAAGTGTATGGGATGTACGGATCAGGTCTTTTCCTTACGGAGCATAGCCGAAAAAGTTTTGGCCAAAGGTCAAAAGGTCTATTGCGCATTCGTGGATCTGGAAAAGGCTTATGATAAAGTGGTGAGGAATGAACTTTGGTCGGCATTGTCCATGTATGGAGTGAGTAGCAACCTCACGCGAGCTCTGAAATCTCTTTATAATGATTCCAGAGCTTGTGTTAGGATAAATGGGACCTACGCAGAGTGGTTTGGCATCGAAAAAGGTGTTAGACAAGGATGTGTAGCGTCACCTTAGCTGTTTAACCTATACATGGACAATTGTTTAAAAGATTTAAAAGATTGTGAATGGGGATTAAGAATGAATGAGTTACTTGTCAAATGTCTTCTTTATGCCGATGACCAGCTAATACTTGCGTCATAAGCGGAAGAGTTACAGGCGATGGTAACTATTATGCATGGTGCTTTTGAGAGTAAAGGAATGAAAATAAATGTAAGCAAGACGAAAGTAATGGTATTTGAAAAGAAAGAGTGCGTGACGATGTGTAATATTATGATTGATGGAGAAAAAGTGGAGCAAGTGAAAGAGTTTGTATATTTGGGTACTTTGTTTACAAGGGATGGTAAATATGACGGAGATATTGAAAGGAGAACGATTGCTGGCAACAAAGTAAATGGAGCTCTACGCGCTTTTATGAACAGTCGAAATGTATCCGAAAAGGCACGTTTGGCTGTTCATAGAGGATTATTAGTGCCCACACTTATGTATGGAAGTGAAAGTTGGGTATGGCAAAAGAAGCATGAGAGCAGAATAAATGCTGTAGAAATGAGAGCGTTGAGAAGCATATGTGTGACTGAAAGATAGAATAAGAAATAGTGTGATTAGAGAGAGATGCGCCATGAAAGTGGATATAGTTACAAGAATAGAAAAGGGTATGTTAAGCTGGTTTGGACATATAGAAAGAATGGACGAGAAAAGACTGACTAAGAAAGTTTATAAGGCTATATAGTGTGAATGGAACAGTCGCAAGAGGAAAACCTAGGCGAACGTTTCTCGATCAGATTGGAGGCGTTCTGGACAAAGGCCAGGTTAAGAGCTCCTTGAACCGACGGGCGTGTATGAGGAATGTGATGAAAGTGAATGAAGCCAGAGAAGTGTGTCAGGATCGTAGCAAATGGAAATCCGTAGTCTCTGCCTACCCCTCTGGGAAACAGGCGTGAATCTATGTATGTATGTATTAACATGGGAACGTGTTTACCAAACACCTTATATTTACAACAGGGATCGGAGATCCGGATGCAAATGGTACAATTTTAAATGATGTTGGGAAACAATAAGTACACAGGGCCTCGTATCAAGCTACCCACATCTGTCAAATTGCTTAATTCTAATTTCGACCTCATGTCAAACATACAGAGTTCAATATCAATTGGGAAACATTTGACAAATTCGGGAAGCTTGATGCTAGGTCAATGTACACGGGTAAAAAGGTTTTTTGGGATGGAAGGGGTGACAAAAATAACAAAACACGATTTTGGGGTTATTTAAAAAAAAAAACTTTATAACTAATTATTACAGGACGTACCTAATCAACATAAATATAATTGTATTACAAAAAAGTTACTTTTCGTGTTTTTGCATTAGCAAAATCCTTAATTATGTCACTGACTTCAATTTTGATTTCATGTTTCAATACTACGATGTCAATCGACTTTGCGACAATGTTGATCTAAGATAGTTTTAATTATTTTTAGTTTAGTAAATGATCTTTCGCTGTATGCTACTGTGACTGGCAATGTGAGGTAAATCGTAAGTGCTGTGAATAGATTTGGGAACACTGAAATTAATTTATTCGCAAACAAATAATTTTAAATATCTAACGGCGTAATGGAATTGTCAATGAACATCGGTAATAATTCGATTTCATTGAAGACTAACTTCTCTACATCTGAAGAGCCAGCATGGCACAGTTTATTTTGTAAATTAGAACAATGTGCTTTTTTTATCTAAGTCCAAATCCTTCCACTGTTTTAATTTTAGAGGAAATGAAAAATAAAAATTAATTATGTATCTAATAACTATCACTCGCTCGCTGTAATGTTATATTCAGACTTAAAATTTCGCTAGCTAGATAGTTTTTGATGAGCTCCGACCATGGTGAAAGTCGCGATAGTTGTGGCAGCTAATAACAAATCAAATCTTACTTTTTATATCATTTGAATCAAAAGAAAAGCCGATTTACTTCATATTTACATGTTTACTCAAATATAATACTTAATTGCCATTGCGTCTACTTCGCAAGATCACGGTGTAGCGGAGCGGTAGAACTTAAAGTGCGACACGCGTACGTACACATGCCTTTGAGAAAGCCGCCTTCATCCATGCCATTTGAACTTTATTTTTTACTAGCTGACCCGCGCAACTTCGTCTGCTTCACATAAGAGAATTTTCCTAGTTTTTGCAATATTTTTGATTTATGCTCCGCTCCTATTGGTTGTAGCGTGATGTTATATAGCCTATAGCCTTCCTCTATAAATGGGCTATCCAACACTGAAATATTTTTCTAATTTTTACCCGTAGTTCCTTAGATTACCGCGTTCAACCAAACAAACAAAATGTGAGTGAAGTCGGCGCGTGAGCGCCCCCGCCTTTTTATAAATGCAGCGGATGGCCGTTTCGCGCGTTAAACAACAATCAACCGATTAGCCGTACCCATACTGGCGCGGCGAGATTTGGAAGTTTTATTTTTCATCTATATCTTGTGTGTTTATAAACCGATTCCTATATATTTTTTTATAATATAAATATTAAAGTGTACTTTTTGAATATGGGAGTTTCATAAAGATATATCTATGTGAAATACAATATATTTATGTATTTTAATACACTTTGAAGAAATGCTTAACGATTAAACACGTTATTGTGGCTAATTTATAAAAGATAGATATATACTATTAAGGACTTTTTTGTAGATCTTTTGAAGACCATCATATATTTTATGCCATATTTTCTCTCGTGGCTATCTATTTATGTATTATTTATTTCTTTATTTTGAGTGCACTATTGGCGGACCAAACGTCAATAATTGTGGTGTTCGCTGAAAATCAGCGCTGTGTAGTGCTTGCAGCAATGCAAGTGCCACAGCATTATGCTGAGAGCATCACCGTTGTTTTTGTGCCGTCGGATGGGACGTGCATCTGCACATAAACATTTTGTTTTTAAAATTTCTTTATGCTTCCATATTTTTATTTACTTTTTGTTATACCCGCATTCTATAATAATTGATGATGCATGTCATGATGGTACAAAAATAAAAATCTTTTCATTTTATTTTTTGCCGCACAAAGAAGCCGCCGGCATGGCCGCCCGATTATGCCGGCGTACCGCGCGGCTAGCGTTCTACATAATTGGAATGATACTCGGCGGCTTTGTGCAAGTTTCTGCGGCACATGCCGGCGGCACAAATGCCCGGCAAAAGCCGGCGGCACGTGCCGTTCCGCAAAAGCCGGCGGCTCGTGCCACCGGCATTGTGTGTAGGAGCCTTTACTTAGATAGTCACTGAAACATTTAATCTAAGGATAGCAGAATTTGTACATTTATTTCTCATTATATACCTATCAAAGATACCTACCTACCATTTTTTAAGTTAACTAGGTATTATTGTAATGTACATACGTACCTAGTACCACTGCTCACTGCGCCTACGCATCATATCATTACTAGTTAGTAGCTTTTATTTTGAAGTTGTGAGCCCTACCCTAGTTGCTTGTCAGCTGTTTGACAGACAGGTAAGTACAAATATTCTGGAAACAAATGTTTTTGTTTATTTAATTATGTTGTATGGTGATAACAAACAAATAAGTTTTAGAAAACTAATAAATGCTATATTTACACAGTATAACATAACAGGGATCGGTAATTAAAAGAGGTCAGACGCCGGTTAACCTCCAAAATTAACTCGCTGACTACTACTGTATGTAAAGTTATTGTATTTACCTATATGATTTATGTAATAAAGGTAATGTGAACTGTATTATGCATATTGCAATGCGCATATCCAAGCACAGAGAAGCCTTTATTTACTACAATGGTCTGTCTGTATAACGATACAACGCTTTTATTACGTAAAGGTTTCTTAATGAGAACCGTTATAATCTTGAGGGGACAATTGGATGACCTTGTTGAAACAAGTGCTTGTTATCATTATTACGTATCAATAAGACGTTGTTTAGGTTTGTCCCGAACCTACTGCGACGGAAACGAAGATTAGTGACTATATAGCTGGTAGAATAGCGAAGATTTAGATAAGTAAAATTGTTTCCGTTGCTTTGGTCGTCATTACTTGCTGGACGGTCGTTGTATGCAGTAATCTTAAGTTATTTCATTTGTGTTAATTGATTGACAAGTAAATAGGGTAAGTTAAAATATAAGTACTTATAATACTTACTTTTATCATTTTGTATTATCTCATGTGTTTTAAATATTTATGTTGGTATGTAGGTATGTAGATTGATTTGTGTATTTAAATTGAGGTATTTTCGGATCCATACCTTCATTTTTAGTACATGTAACTAAGTATTTGCTGTTCATCTCATTTTTGTGTTATTAAAATGCTAAAAACCTATCTAGTCCCAGGTATTGGTTATAGCATAGATACTAACTAACAGTCCTTATATTAAAATAGTGCGTATATTCATAATAGCAAACAATAATGTTTTTGACCTGAGGAAAATAAAAGCTGCTGGTATTTTTTTATACTTATGACCTATGTATGTTAACATAAAAAAGATTGAGAATAATTCCTATGTTAGTGTCCTGTGGCATAGGAATTATCGTTACATTGGAACAACACCCAGAACCAGAATATATTTTGTTGCATCTATAATTATTATTCATAGGACTGCTAGTGTCAATTTGTCCATTTAAACAATTTCACCAATTGATCCATGTTAAAAGGCTAAATGAAAAAAAATTGTGCCTCTTTATTGAAAATCTTTAAATAATTTTCACAAAGATCATGTTGATGTTATAAATTATAATGTCCACATTATTAGTAGAGCAAAATTCTTTGCAATTCTTTTTGCTTTGTGTCTGGGCACTTGGCTGTGAGCATATGCCTGTTAAAATCAGTTTAAAAACTTTAGATAAGTGTATTATTTTATTTTATTCCATCCAGTAGGATGGTGACAACATTTAATGTAATAAATATCTATTTGCCTCAGTTGTAAAGTAATAAAAAATGCAATTTTTGTGCATAAGGTCTCAAGTGTAATTCCTGAGTTGGGCAAACTATTATTGGGTTTTTTAATTGTGTCAAGAAATTCTTTGTAGTCGGCCCTAGGCTCACTATCTATGAAGTGGCAAAAAGGTGTCAAACACCTTCGGGATGTCGGTGTCAACTTAATATATATTTATTTATTTCCTCTGCAAACCAATAGTTTTATTACCTACTTTTTATCTTTAAACTAACTTCTAGGCTGTTAATTTAAAATAAATATATTATATTGTATTTGTTTTCATCAAAGTAACTATAGAAAATGTATTGTTATATAGCTAGAAGCAGAAAGATGTGGTCATATTAGGCATCACGTGATACCTGTACAATAGAAAACCGCGACAAAAAAAACGTATACTTACATTTTTTTCACTTTAATATATCATTTTTGTTTTATCAACTTATTAATATCAGCACATTCTAGCTGACTCTGTAACCTGTGCGTGAACCCAAAATAATCAGGCGCAATTTTGATAGTAATTTAATGTGTTTGTTTCGATGTATAAATAATAATCTATACTAATATTATAAAGCTGAAGAGTTTGTTTGTCTGAACGCGCTAATCTCAGGAACTACTGGTCCGAATTGAAAAAGTATTTTTGTGTTAGATAGCTCATTTATCGAGAAAGTCTATAGGCTATAAAACATCATGCTACGACTCACGGGGGCGGCGCAGTAACCATAAACGCGGGAACATCTAGTAAGTAAATAAAATGACTGAAATCGTAAAAATAAAAATTCGATTTGGGGATAGCGCACTTATCATTATTTTTAGATATACATTAATAGTCCTAAAATATAATCCACACCCTTCTCGTTACACACTGTAAATTTACATTTTGTTCCTTATTAAATCTTTATTAGAAGGAAAACCTCACAAATTACACATTATTGATAATAACACTAATTTACAAAAAATAATAAATTTCATGTCCTTCCAGTGAATTGCATATCGTTTTATTTAGTGACAATAACTAAATGCAAACATATATTTGTTTTATTTTTATTACGTCAAAGAATCAAGTTATCATCACATTTTATTTTAAGACTACCTACAAGTTGGTTCTAAATTCATTCTAAAATTTGCTGCATTGTAGTGTTCAGTTAAATAAATATTTGTTTTTAAAATGTCAAAAAGGAATTTTATTCGGACCGCAAATCAAAACATTTTGAAAGATGAGGTATTTGAAAACATTCTTTCGGATACTGAAAGATCTGCTTGTGGAATTCACTACGACTTGTTACAAAACAGTTCTTTGGCAACAAAAAAATGAAAATTACAGACAGTTAATTGCTGATTTATTACATAATTTTCAAGGAATGGGTGTCAACAAGTCTGAAAATTAATTTCCTTCATTCGCACCTCGATTTCTTCCCTAAAAACCTCGGAGAAGTCAGCGACGAACATAGAGAGCGTTTTCATCAGAATCTGAAATTGTTTGAACAAAATTATCAAGGATACTGGGACCAAGCCATGTTAGGTGATTATTTCTGGTCTGTTATAAGAGACACAGACACAAATAAATACAAGAAAAAGCTAAGGCAATTCATTTTTACATTTTTTTTATATCATTGTTAGCATTTTTTTGTAAATCAATAATAATAATTTTGGAAACGTGACGTGATGGATTTTTTTCATATTTTTTTTCAAACGGTGCATCAAACGATAAGTAAAAACACTTTTCATTTCAAGGACAAAAACCATGTAAACTAGTGTAATTTATTGTTTGATAATATAACGGATAGGTATAGTTCCGGATTGTAATTAAACCAATCATGATGGATTAGTGTTCATGGTTAGAAAAAAAGGTTCTCTCAAAAAGCCATTTAATACAGATCATACTCTTAAAATGTTAGAGGATACACGAGATAGAATTGTACATACCTAGATAGACATGGTACTGTAGACAACCCTAAAGAAATAGCTAGTGAAATACCTAGTACCTATACATAGGGTTGCCACCTTTATTTTAAACAAATGGAGTATATTTTCTATATTAGGTATAAAAAATAAAGTACAAGATCAGAAAATAAAGTGTTATTTATTTAACCTGCCTTTTTGTTACCATATTTTTGTTCATGATAGTGACATCTAACAAATATTTATTATCAAGGAACGTCGTAACCCTGTTTACAATATATGTCTACCTATATTAATTTAATTTAGAGAATCTTTCGCGTTTCTTTATGTAAACAAATAAAACCTGTAAAAGTTGACATAGGTAAAATAAAATAGTTTTACGTACCGGTAACTTCGTATGACTTTAGCCCTGAGGGGTGACATTGGCCCTTAATTGGAAAAAGCTGTTTAATTGGAAGAAGCTGTTTTACTGACAGTTTATCTATTGATTTCCACGTGTATTTTTTCGGAAAAAGTATGATAGTGGTCTGGTGGGAATTTCCAACTTTTTCCAATTAAGGGCCAATGTCACCCCTCAGGGCTAAAGTCATACGAAGTTACGGTACTTTATTTTCCTAATAAAGTATAATGTTCGTTTACCCGCAATAATGTACAATACTTTAAAGTACGGTTGGCAACCGTAAGTACACACACCGACATTTCACTAGCTGTCTTTAGGCTCTACTTAATTAGAGTGCCAGTCTATTGCTACTACCGGTCTCAGTTCCAGACTTATGCTGCTAATATTGTCTTCTGTTTACGCGAATGTTATTCATTGAAATTAAACTACTATATACGGATTTTATCGCGTTGTTTATTTGACACTATTACAAAATTTTGAAAAACTGTTACACTACTATAATCACTATTAAACTTTACAAATTTTTAAGCTAATTAAATTATTGAAACTATTAAAACTATTTATACTATTACTATACTATTATACTATTTAGATACTACTTAGAATTGACAGAGAAACTCAATAACTCTTCTCTATCCGGACATCAAACCCGAGACCTATACTTAACAGTCGCATTTACTACCGTGGCGCCACCGATGCGGTCAGATGGATGGCTAAAAGCATTAAAGTATTTTCTTATTGCCATAATTGGTTATGTGAGCTGCAAAGAAATCCTTGTAAATAATAATAATGGATGGTGTAGATATTTAAGTAATCACCTTGCCACTGGTACCAAGGATCGATCCCTATATCCTATTCATTTTCCCGCGGCTCCGGTCACTTTTTTTTGATAGAAAAGTACCCTATGTCCTTTTCTGACCTTTAACAACGCGTATGCAATTCGTGATGATCCGTCTAGTAAATAAGACCAACAAACAAACTTACATTCACATTTTTTATATTAGTTAAGATAATAGCATTGACACTTTTGGCCCCAACATTTCGATTGCTTTTCAGCAGCCATAGTCACGGGAAGACAAACATGTGATCTAACATCATGAATGGAAAATTACCTTTTGGAAGATAAGATTATTGTAATTGTTGAAATGGAGTTTGATGAGCTAGCATTGAGTTAAATGCACTGCGCACTTAACTCAATGCTAGTGAAGTGCACTGCATCAATTACTCCGTTTAAGTGTTGCAATACTGAGTTAGATAATATGAGTAAATACTTGACCCAACAACTTGGGCCTATTATAGCAAGTACTGATTACCTAATTGCTTCTATAAGGGCTCGAGAAATTCCATCAAATATACCAAGTAAGGATGGCGCCTCTTCGCTACCACTACTTTGAGTATTATTTGACTCACCATTTTTTTATTATTTAAGTCAAATAGTTAGTTTACCCAAACGCGAAAATATTTTTTGAAATCTGCTCCAAGATAAATAAGAAACAACCGTTTCAAATTTGGTAGTGAGAGTCATAATAATTGTCAAATGATGGAAAGAGAATACATGATACAAATTATGACGTTACCGCTATTTAACCGGAGCTGTGCAATGGAGATAGAGAGATACCCCCACTACGAAGCTCACTACAACTTGATAGCTATTTGATCGTGCCTGAACTACCTGCCTTACCCACTCCACAAATAGTTGTTCCGAGTCAAGGTCTTCTTTGTGTCCGTTGTTTAACGTTTGAGGCGCTCCTAGCCAGTTGCACTCACTGATCGGTAAACGATTAGCGAGGTTAAGCAACATTGGGTGCGGTCAGTCTATAGATGGGTGACCGCTTAGGGGTATTTCATCTGAGCGTCTCCGTGCTTCGGAGGGCACGTAAAAAGTCGGTTGTTGTCAAATTGACAGCAGAGAGGCCTACGGGCGGCATAGACAACTCTTGACAACAGGTTGGCCACTAACCACACGAAAAGAAAGAAAGAAACGTGTCTTAAGTTCCCTGCGACACTCAATTTACTCTTAGTACAGAAATTGTCATTATAAAAATAAATATGTAGCTAAAATGCATACCTATGCATGAACAGTGTACACTCGTATGCTAATTTAAAGACGGTAAAAATAATTGCATTCTCGTCAAAGTGACCGTCTACTTTTTACATTGTTTACAAGTTAATGCTTTGTCTGGCAATAATACACGATAATGGTAACTTGATTACAGTATGTAACTAACTGCATTTAGAAATATATGTACCTACCTAGCTGTCCCTCGCGGTTTCATTGACGTTGATTATTAGGTACTGCTTCGCTGCTTCTGCCTACAACATAAGACATACAACATAAAACATAAGACAATATTATATGATACTTCTGGTTAAAGTAACTTTCTAATGCTGAAAGACTGATTAAAATCGGTCCTGTAGTTTTTGAGATTAGTTATTAGTGATGAGTCTGAGGAAATAGAGGGGTGCGCTATGTAACTGAAGATTGGTCGCCATGTCCGAAATTTAATCTGGAGAACATAAGGCCTCGGTAGCTCAATACCTATTTATCTGTGTATTGAAACCGATTCATAAATTAATTAAACATAGTTTCATGTCAGTTACTTTCCATCGTAAACAGATTGCCATCAAAATAAGTATCAAATTAAAAAAGCATTACACGTTTGAGTGGGTACCTAATTTCACACTTGGTTAAACAGTAATTATTTTTATAATTACATGAAACTGATATTCTTTAACGATCTGGATGAAACTAATTAATTCGTCACTTTAGTAAAATCCCTAGGTTGGTAAAACAATGGTTATTTTGACCGCTTCAATTATTACTATACTTTACAAGCTTCTTAAATACTGTACTTGCGGGGTAAGATATTTTATGAACAAATAATTAGTTTGGGGCTGTTAGACGACTTTGTATTTCCTATTCGTTTTGGATACGATGGCGTAATGGTTAGTGTAACTGACTGCCACGCCTGAGGTCGCGGGTTCGATTCCCGCACAAGTCAAACATTTGTGTGCATGAACATGGATGTTTGTCTTGGTCTGGGTGTTTCTATGTATAATACGTATGTATTTATAAAAAAAACAGTATATATATGTATGTTTATCCCATGTCTAGTAGCCATAGTACATGCTCTGCTTAGTTTGAGCTAGATGGTGTTGTGTGTATGTGATAGAATATTATTATTATTATTAGAGTATATAAATGCCTCAATTTTTAGTTTATAGTCATTGATTTTCGCTGTTTTGAACGATCTTGCAATGATATTTATGGTTAGGTACTGTTCCGCTCGTTTGGGTCGTTGTTTTATACTATTTAGCCTATAATAAAAGTCAGATTACCTACGGCATAAAAAAGAAACAAATCGGTCACTGCTGACAACGGGCCTATTCTCAGTGTGAGAAGGGTTAGGCCATAGTCCATCACGCTGGCCCAGTGCCGGTTGGCAGACTTCACATAGGTATCTTTAAGAACATTATGGAGAACTCTCAGACATGCAGGTTTCCTCACGATGTTTTAATTAACTATTTAATACGCACATAACTTCGAAAAGTCAGAGATGCGCGCCTTGGGATCGAACTTGAGACCTATGCGTGGCAGTCCAACAGTTCCACACTAGGCTATCGTGCTTCTCCAGAACCGCAATAACGATGTCATTTTAACACAGCTGATTTACGCACACTTAAGCGCATCTTAAAGCGAAAATATTCGAAGTCTGCAGATAACACAGTCATTTTCAAAATTAAATGGCTTCTCACGTACTAGGGTTCTAACCTTTATATTTTACAACTTTACTAGCTTTTGCCCGCGACTCCGTTAATTTAGAATTTGACAATCAATTCGGGTTGTACTCTGCTTGTAATAATATATTTCAATCATGATTCGAAATACACGTGGCGCCATCTATTATCATAAGAACGTTATTGTTGTTTTCCTCCGGAACAGTAATTTTTTTCGGGATGATAGGTGGCCTATGTCCGTTTCTGTACACCTGACAATGTATATGCAAAATTTCAGAATGATCGGTTCAGTGGTTTAGGCGTGAAAAGGTAACAAACAAACAAACTCATTTTCGCTTTTATATTATTAGTTAGGAAGTTAGGATAGTTAGGATTAGGATAGGATAGAGGTACAGTTAACGGACACAATGTATACCGACGCTGAGAAAAATTATTTCTAGACTAGACAAATAATTGGCCCGTGTACAATTCGATGCCATAATACCTACTAAACGTGGCAGCAGCAGCAATGCGACCGCCTGCGCACTACCATCCACGCAGCCTGTCATTAACAGTGACCTATACCTACAGATGTCGATGAAGGTGCAAAAAGTGACGGAGCCATTGGTGCTGGGCGAAGGTCCCCACTGGGATGCTCACCAGCAGGCGCTGTACTTCGTCAGCATCAATGAAAACAGCATACATAAGTACGTGCCTGCCACTGGGAAGCACTCCAAGACTAAAGTTGGTGAGTTTTGCTGTTGCTAGTTATTTATCTGGTCGCTGAGGAGTTCCAGTGACCTACTCATAATTGAAGGCTGGAGTTGGCACACCGCGGTACGTTTGCAGGGTAGGACGGATCCTACCGTGCAAACGTACCACGGTGTGCGAACTCCAGCCTAGAAAAGACGGAAAGTCCTGGAGGACTTTCTGTCTTTTCCCAGCAAAGTCCAACAGTCCGCTCCTCTTTTCCCGCGGAGAGCGACACGTAAAAGGCATAATAATTTCAACCTTGTATTAAACTGTTCCACTGCTGGGCACGGGCCCTTTCTCAGTGTGAGAACGGTAAGGACATAGTCCACCACGCTGGCCCACTGCGAATTGGCATAAGTACTTCACATATCTTCGAGAACATTATGGAGAACTCGCAGATATGCAGGATTCCCCACGATATTTGTTCTTCACCGCTAGAGCGAGCGATAACTATTTAATACGCAAATAACTCTGAAAAGTCAGAGATGCGCATCTTGGGATTGAACTCGAGACCTCTGCGTGGCAGTCCAGCGGTCTCCCATTAGGGTATCGCTAAAAGATATACCCAATGTTAAAATGCCTATGTAAGCAGCAACCGAAGTACTATCCGCTTACAGGAGACTGGTGTAAGAATAGTTACACAGTTACTGCGTTTTGCTCGGTGACAATAATAATCTATTAAATTCTTTTGTAATTTCTTGTAGGCGGTCGCCCAGGGTTCATAATCCCAGTCGAGGGAAGAACAGACCAATTCCTAGTGGGCGTTGAGCGCAAGTTCCAGATAGTCAAGTGGGACGGTGAGGATGGCTCTCCAACTACCGTGGTGAAGCAGATCGCGGAGATCGACCAGGATGTCACCACGAACCGCATTAATGATGGCAAGGCTGACCCTAGGGGCAGGGTGTTTGCAGGTACCTAAGTGTATAAAATATACAACAAAAATATAGTATATTCTAGCTATGGAATGTTTTTTTCCGCGGCATCCTAATTTTTCTAAAATAAAAGTGGCCTTAGTTACTCCTTATAACATCAGTTATCTGCCTGTGAAAGGCCCGTCAAAATCGGTTCAGCCGTTTCAGAGATTATTCGGAAACAACAGACAAAAAATAAAAAAATATATTTTTTGATATATGCACCGTATATATTTGGTAAAAACCTGTTATTTTGACATTACAAATAAACATTTAAATTTTATTAATTTGTACGTATATATAAGTACTAGATGTTGCCGCGGTTTCACCCGCGTTTATCGTTACTGCGCTGCCCCCTTGGGTCGTAGCGTGATGTTATATAGCTTCCTCGATAAATAGGCTATCCAACACTAAAAGAATTTTTCATATCGAACCAGTAGTTCCTGAGATTAGCGCGTTCAAACAAACAAACTCTTCAGCTTTATAATATTAGTATAGATAGGTATAGCTGTACTCGCAATTTCGTACACGTGGTCTTTGGAAGTAGGTAGCTATCTATAGTTGTCGACTTCCAGGTGGTGTATAAGATAAAACTTGTACTAGATTTTAAGTTAAGTCTCTAGCAGTACAACTGTGTAAACCGCATTCAATTTCGTGCAGTAATGTTTACATGATGCGCGTACAAATATACAGACAGATAGAAATTAAAAAATAATTGTTTTGGCATATATCGATGGTGAAGTTTCAATATCCAATACTATCATTTTAGCAATTTAGACTTTATTGCATACTAGATTTTGCCCGCGGCGTCGCTCGCGTAAAAATAGGCTAGGTTAGGTTATGTTAACAATAGTACCTTTTTTTAAATTTAGCCTATATTACTCGGTGTAACGTTATGCTTAGTCAATCACGCCTTAGGGACGTGGTTGACTAGGGAATATATTTAAATGAGATAATTAAAATATATACAACACGATTAAAAGGATTATAATTCTGTATACCAAACTTGTACAGATACATACATAGGTACATACATAGATTCACGCCTGTTTCCCAGAGGGGTAGGCAGAGACTACGGATTTCCATTTGCTACGATCCTGACACACTTCTCTGGCTTCATTCACTTTCATCATATTCCTCATACACGCCCGTCACTTCAAGGAGCTCTTAACCTGGGCTTTGTCCAGAACGCCTCCGATCTGATCGAGAAACGTTCGCCGAGGTTTTCCTCCTTTGTGACAAATAGAACAGCAATACGTGACCGAATCTGGTTAACCATTTACGTATTATAGGTACAATGGGTAAGGAGGATCCTCCAGGCACGTTCCAGCAGCACAGTGGCAACCTGTACCGGCTGGACGGAGGCAAGGTCACTAAGATCGCAGACCGCATTGGCATCTCCAACGGGCTGGCCTGGGACCTACGAGAGAAGGCCATGTACTACACGGACTCGCTGGAGAAGAACATCAGGAGATATGACTATGATGTTGAGACTGGAGAGATATGTAAGTGGTATAGTTGTCTACCTTGTCAGTCCTGTGGCATATGCATTAGAGTTATCCTTACAACTGATTATGAGGGTTTGATTCCCAGGCAAAAAGTTATTGAGTTTTCCTATTAAAGAAATCTCAATAGTAGATAATATTGTCTTCTGTTTACGCGAATGTTATTAATTGAAATTAAACTACTATATACGGATTTTATCGTACCACCAGCTTGGGATCCAGTAATTCAACTAGTCAAACCCAAGAAGAAGCAAACCACAGCTAGACTTCATGATACTTTGAGTTCATTCTGCGTAAATAGAAACACCCATGATTAAATTATGTTCGGGTACTTTGAAATAACTACCCTGGAACATTGAGACAGCTACCATCTTAGTCTCCCCGTGACCATGGCTGCTGAAAAGCAACCGAAACGTCGGGGAAAGTGTAAACATAAATATAAATAGTATAATAGTATAAATAGTTTTAATAGTTTCAATAATTTAATTAGCTTAAAAATTAGTAAAGTTTAATAGTGATTATAGTAGAGTAACAGTTTTTCAAAATTTTGTAATAAAGTGTCAAATAAACAACGCGATAAAATCCGTATATAATAGTTTAATCTCAATAGTAGAGTTAGGAAGATGGCGATGTTAAACATTCAACGTTTTAGGGCAACACTAAATAAATATTTATTTGATCACCAAAAAGGCCAGGAAACAGCTGCATGACACAAGTGCTATATAACTATGTAGAGAAGTTACAGTCGCTAACATTTATGTCTATTTTTGAGATAATTAAGTTGTTAGATGTCACTGGGGTGCAAAAATAAACATTGTGTTATCATATTGCTACCGTAAACGCTATTACTATTATTATTTTATATCGTTTGTTGTATTAGTTGTGTTAAGTTAATTCAGCAAAATGCTAGTTTATATTATAAACTAGCATTTTGCTGAGTTGCGACCAATTTGCAGTAAGATTGGTTTTTTTCTTTTTTGTAATTAACTGTGTCTGAAGTATGTAGTGCATAATCTGCTGCAAATTAATGTATTTTCTTTCTTTCTTTCTTTCCGTGCCTCGGAAATCATGTAAAGCCGTTGGTCCTGCACCTGATCTCTTTCCGGTCGTGTCGTATTGCCGTCCCATCCGATCATGAGAGTTAAGGAACAGAGAGTGCACTTGTGTTTGTGCACTACTTGTGGACTATAATATCTCCTGCGCAGATGGCCAGTATCCGTTAAGATTGGCCGCCGTGACCGAAATTCGGTCTGGCGGACATCATAATCAAAGTGGAACAATATGATACTTAACTACTTGTTTATTTACAGCCAATATGAAACATATATTCGACTTTGACAAGCACAAGATCACCGGCGTCCCAGACGGGACAACCATTGACACCGATGGAAATCTGTGGGTGGCAGTCTTCGACGGCTCTTGTGTTCTCAACATAGACCCTAGGACAGGGGATCTACTCCAAAAGATCCCTATCCCAGCTCTACAAGTGACCTCAGCTACCTTCGGAGGTCCAAATTATGATATACTGTTCGTGACATCAGCTAGCATGAATATTAGAGGACCACAGGACCCTCCATGCGGGGCTACCTTCATGGTGACCGGTTTAGGGGTCAAGGGACACCCTAACGTAAATTTTAAGATTTAAAATATTATTACTATTTCGTAAATGAAAAGGAGCCATCCATAAATTTATATCACACTTTAAGGGGGAGGGAGGGGGCCGACGAAGTGTGACATCGTGTGACAAGGGGTTGGAGGATTCCTGAATTTCGTGACGTCACATTCAAAATCTAATATATCTATGTACATGTCATCATCATCATCATGATGATGATGACATGTACATGTAAATAAAACTAATTTTAGAACTGCTGTTTTAATTTAATAATTTCTAGATGTAAAATTGCAAAATATGTGCACTAGGGAGAGGGGAGTCTCACAAATGTGACGGGGAACGGGTTCAATCATGAAATTGGTGTGACTTTTATGGATGGCAAGTAATTTAATATATATTTTGTATAACTAGTTAATAATGATATAACGTGTTACCTATCTTTTGTTGAACTAATGTGATCAGAATGAGACCAATATTAGACTGAATATTTTGTAATAAATATTAAAATAATAATTATACAATATTTTTATGGCATGTTTTATAATCGTCAAGTTATTGTTAATGGTTTATTGGATGTTTTTATTATTAAAATAAACTTATTTCTGTACCTATAGTAGTCTGTTTTAATTAGTCTTTTTTATGATATGGGTACAGTCAACGACGTAGGTACCTAAACTGTAAATAATTTTTATTAACTTAAAATACTACCTATCTAATTTGTTTTTTTTATACTTTAATCCTGCACTAGGAATATTTTTTGTGTCGCGGGAGACTACAAACATTCAAACAATAGACACAAAGACAGACCTAGACTCCGAACATCCATATGTGGAACACACACATATTTGTCCCGTGTGGGGATCGAACCCCCAACATTCTGCGCAGCGGCAGTGGCGAAGCGATATCCTGTTCGTCTTAAATGTAAAAGTAATGAAAAGAAATGACCCCTATATCCCGGGGGTCTTTTGACTCACAGGGCCTATATTTAAACTCGACCGAGGCATGACCCAAGGTGTCTGCACACTAAGTTACAAGTCAATCGGTCCAGTGGCTCCGGCGCTATGCCTGTCACTAACAGACGGACACACAGACCCACATAGTGTTTTCATTAACCTCTTCAAAGAATACTTGGAGGTTAATAACAATAATTTAACTATTATTGCTTAAGACTGCCCCGAGCGTAAGACGCGGTTGGACTGAATGACAGAGCTCGATATTCAAATCGGCGCGCGGCCGCCATAGTAAAATTGTATGAAGAATTTGAAGTGCTTTTTTGATAAATATGTATCTTTATTGTCAAACATTAACTTCAATATTTGGGACGAACAAATTGTAATATAGGTAACTATTTATTTTTCGTTTAAGCTGTAAAATAGGATAGATTTCTACTGTTATAATTTAAAAAATCACTTAATACGAACTTACGTTTTTGCATTTTTCGTGCAAATTTGCGTAATTTTGTAGGCGAAAATATTAATTATTTAAAGTTTTAAACACAGAGTAATTGTAAACAATTTCATTGTTATGGTAAATGTATATTTCATGTGTATTAAACAAAAAGTGTTGATTTTATCAACTTAACTGTGACCGCCTGTTTTGGCACATTTCGCTCCGTTTATCGACTCATGTCGCTGGCGGTACGGTTGGACGCCGAAGTTTGAACTTACCCATCAATTACTGTATTTTGACAGTAATTCTATCCAGAACTAATTACACACTTATGCTCACGCTTGTTTATTTTCGCAAGAATAGATAAAAATAAATTATAACCATAATTATCCTGCTATGTTTTAGATCTTATTTAAATGTGGTTTAATTTACTTAATGGACACATTTGCGGACGCCGGCGCCGTGATGCTGTGAATTTTCTGTCAGAAAAACTCAATAACACTGTCCGACCTGAGAATCGAAACCAGGATCTCGTAATCGGTCGCAAACATAAACGCTAACTACCCACCAAAATATTTTAATTTTAATACATGGGTTACCTATGTATTAAAATTTATATTAAGATTGAAAATGTTAGGATTTCCTTTGAAATACAGTAAATTGCAAATGATAGTGCTAAATATCAATATCTCTGTGCCGCGTGAGACTTTATAAGCATACAAATAACAACATAATACACTTAACCTGCCCCGCGTATCGCCACGCGTGGGATAGCAGTGAGAGTGTCGGAGGCCCAATCACCCCCTTTTCCAATCCTTCTCCTTACCACTTCCTTTCCTAAAGGACCGGCAACGCGCAAGTGATGCCTCTGGTGTTGCAAGCGTCCATAGGCTACGGTGACCACTTACTATCAGGTGGGCCGTATGCCTGTTTGCCACTTTAGTTGTATGAAAAAAAGGTCGATTTCCTCTTGCTCTAATATTATGACAGTGAATATTGCTCTCTTAGTAAATAATGTAGGTATTATATTAACGTGATGTCACGTGTCAAGTTAGAAAAGTCAACCTTAGTGATAATTAGATCTCACATAAACATTTGTCAAAACTGGTCGACCACTTTCTTGGCTGACCGTACACAGACACACAAAGGTCTGCATTAACAATATTAATTATCCTGGTATATGTCCTTGTAGCAATAAGACGGGTGAAGCCGCGATCACAAACTAGGTTCAAATAAAACAATGATATAATAAATAAATTTATATTACATTCAATTAAGCCGTACATTTACATTAGGGTGACCTTTCACACCGAGTCCGGTGACCTTGAAGGTAGCGCCGCAAGGAGGCTTCTGTTCTTGACCTCTGTTCATGGCCGCAGAGGTCACGTAAAGCTCGTCGAAGTTGGGACCTCCGAAGGTCGCTGAGGTGGTCTGCAGCGCCGGGATGGGGATCTTTTGGAGGAGCTTGCCAGCGCGAGGATCGATTTTTAACATCTGTAATTAGATAAGTATTATTTGATTGTCTCGTTCGTCAGCAACATAAGTCGACAGATAAGTACTTCTGCGAGATATTGACTCTATCGATCTTTTAAAATTATAACAAACTGCTGTGCCCGCGGTTTCACTCGCGTTTATTGGTACTGTGTCGCTCCCATAGGTCGTAGCGTGATGTTATATAGCCAATAACCTTCCTCGATAAATAATCGATCCAACACTAATAGAATTTTTAATTCGAACCAGTAGTTTCTGAGATTAGCGCGTTCAACCAAACAAACAAACTCTTCAGCTTTATAATATTAGTATAAATGTCAGTTATAATAATTATAATAGTTACTTAGTTGATTAGTTATCTAATCAACTAAGTAACTATTTTGATAGCAGCGATAGCTCAGTGGGGAGACTAACAGACTGCAATGCAGAGGGTCTCGGGTTCGAACCCACGTCGCGCACCTCTGACTTTTGGAAGTTATATGACTTTTCGAAATTATGTGCGTATTGATTGACAAATGAATTATATGTTATACCTTGAATTAAGTCTGTAATTGTGAAGAGAAATAAATGAATTTTATTATTATTATTATATTTATCGCCTGTTCCGTGCCTCGGAGAACACGTTAAGCCGTCGGTCCCGGCTGCCATGAACATCTATAGCAGTCGTTATTTGGAAGTCAGTGCCCTCTAATATCCTGACACTGGTCTAGCCTTAGGGTATCGTTAGCCTTCGGGTTGCGGAGGTCAGGTGACAGCCGCTCCGTGTAAAAACTGATATCCAGTCAAATCCGGTTAGACTAGAAAGCTGACCCCAAGTGACATGGGCATAAATAAAAAAGAAGACTTAGTTGATTATTTAGTTGTTATTTCCTTGCTTATTGTTGACATGGTTGAATTTTGGGATCAGCAAAGAGACTGCTACCTAGTAACCATAGAGAGTAGAGGTAAGGAGAGCCGTAAGCCGTTAAACGTAACTAATCTAATAATTATCATAATGCGAATGTGAGTTTATTTGTTACGCTTTCACGCCTCAACTACTCGACCGACCATCATGAACATCCGTCTTTGTTCCCGTTGGGTAACACCAGTTTGTATCACACTGTTACTCAATTGGAAAAAAAACCCGAAAAGTAGTAACACTGTAAATCATTGCAACGTTTTTTTTTCTCAATAATTAATTTATATTTTTTTAAATTAACTATAATCTTTGTATGTAACAGGGTTACATATCTGGATGAAATATCCCAAAAAGTTCCAGAACTTTATTGTTTAGTTAAAAATTAAATAAAATCCTTCTAACCCAAAATCAACATCTTTTAATAAAATTGTTTATGGGTTAGGCGAATTCTACACATTGTTCTATTCCTCAGTTATATGGAGAACTAATGGGAGTTTTGGACGGAGCTTCGCTTCTCGGGGCTCATATTTCTGGGTGGGTTTACAAAAGAGAACCTAACACAACCTACTGCTTCCGAGTCGGAATCGTACGGATGGACAAAAGCTTTAATCTTTTAAGCGCTTAGCTAAATATCGATTGCCGTGCCCCTAGCGCCCGGCTACAAATCGATAAAATAATACCTACAATAATTAAGGGGGTGCCGAAATACAGAATTTTAAGTAAATGTTGAAATACATATCTCAAATTCAATAATGGTTTTAGTTGAACCACGCCGTTAATAGAACGAAAATAAAATAAAGGTATCGTGCATGTTCTCTGTCGCAGAAATACGACACGGGCGGTAGAGGTACGGACATATGTGTCGCATAAATGCGACACAAACGGTAAAAAGGTTAAAAAAGATTATTTTATTTTGCATAATTTATTTCATCGTCGTTGTGCAAAATAACTAATATCGTAATTATCGGGATAATCACAATATTAGTTAATCGTTACATTTTATTGAAGGTGTATTTCAACAATGATTTTATTACAAAGAGGTGTTACTTAACGAGAATACAAGATTCTGTTATATTACAGTGTTACCTCTAAGGAAAAAAAACGTTGGAATAAATTACATTTCGGGATTGTTACTTTTCGGGAATATGCCAAAATCCGCATACACGTCGCATAATCTTTCATTCAGTAAAAGAAATACTGTTACTAACATAACCTTACCCACATAAATGCGAGCGTAGTCGCGGGCAAAACCTAGTATTCAAAATGCGACTGTGGCATGGCATTGTTGCATCCGTACATAGATACGGAATAATTTTTTGGGGCAACCCTACACATAAGGAGATCGCATTTAAATTACAAAAGAGATGCATAAGGGCTATGTTTGGGCTTCAAGTAACTGACAGTTGTAAACCTCACTTTATCAAACACAAAATTCTAACGTTTCCGTCTTTATATATATTTGAAGTCCCAATATTTTTTAAAACAAATCCTCATTTGTTTCCCAGTCTATCCGATGTTGTTCTACGTAATAGGCGCAAAAATAATTTATGCATACGAAGAGCTAAAACTACCCTCATGTGGAACAGTATATTCTGTTTAGCTCCAAAACTCTATAATAAGCTACCGGAGGAATATAAACAATTAAATTTAAAACACTTTAGAAAAAAGCTAAATATTTTTTTGTATAATAAATGCTACTACTCTATCAAAGATTTTCTAAATGTCACGTTTTGTTAAATTTTATACTTAGATTTGTTTTTGTATTAATTAATTGATTTATTTTTGTGTTTATGTTTTTCTCATAATATTTTTGTACGCCGATTGTATTGGCTAGACACAGTTTGCACTTTCATTTGTTTTTTGTAAGATCTTTTTTATAAACCTGTGTCTAACAAATAAAAAAAATTTGAATTTGAATTTGAGTTTGTTTGTTTTTTACGCTATCACGCCCTACTCGACCGATCATCATGAAATTTTGCATACACATTGTCTAGAGTACAGAATAGGACGTAGGATATATTTCATCCAGAAACAAAGTGCTGTTCTCGAGGGATAGATATATTATTATAAAGTGTCTGACCTGAGAGCCGTCGAAGTTGGCGACCCAAAGGTTGCCGTCCGTGTCGATGGTCATGCCGTCCACGATGCCGTCTAGTCCATGATCCTTGTACACAAACACTATCTTAGGGTTCGCTGGAATATAACATAACCACACATTTATTACATGAAGAAAATGTTTGCCTACGCTACTAATTATAATAAGGAAATGGATTTACCCAGTCAAAGACAAAAAAGATTTGTTAGTTTAGGTTCAAAATTAACACTTATGTAAAAGTAGGTTATCCTAACTTACGCGAGAGAAACCGCGAGCAAAAGCTAGTTGTAAATAAACCATAGACCAATATTTGTATGCCATGGTAAAATATAGTTCAAAACTTAATAAAACATTAAGAACTCTATATACCAATATTCCGAACAATAAAAAAAAAATAATTGTTTATTATCATTTTCTTATATTCTATTTTTTATAATCAGCAGTTGGGTACTCCTTTTAAGAAAACATTACCTGTGTTAGGAGACCCCACTCTTCACATACAGTAATAATATAAAATATTACTTACTAGAATAAAATAGTTTGTACTCACAGATATTGCCAGTCTCCACATCATAATCGTATCTCCTGATGGTGTACTCGAAGGAGTCCGCGAAGTAGAACGCCTTCTCTTTGAGGTCCCAGCACAGTCCGTTGGAGATATCAATGTTTGCCTCTAGGCGGTGGGCGCTGCCGTCTGCGTCGATGCGGTATAGAGAACCTTTCTTTAAGTGGAACTTGCCTGGCTCATATTCATAACCCATTGTGCCTGAAAACAGAATGATTATTTGTGAAGGTATGGGACTATAGACTGCCTTAACCTGTCAGTTGTAAGAATGCCAGATATAATTGAGAACCTAACGTGTCTCGACGCCGGTGTGCTGCTGCGACTCAATAAGTTAAGAATGAAGGTAGCTAGATGTCAATGTTGTCTTTATTTTGCCTTAAAACTGAATCTATACTAATATTATAAAGCTGAAGAGTTTGTTGATTTGGTTACGCGCTAATCTCAGGAACTACTGGTTCGAATTGAAAAATTATTTTAGTGTGTTTATCGAGGAAGGCTGCAGGCTATATAACATCACGCTACGACTACGCTAATTATTTATTTTTCATTCACAGCCAGAGAAACAATACCCATATTCTTTTGGCAGCTTTCTCTCATATCAAAGTTATTACGGATTCTACAAAGTGAAGAAGTTACAGCTGACGACAAAAGATGGCTCTGTACTCAATTACATACTACTTGTACTGCAGCCTGAATCGCGCTAGCGAAGTTTGCAGTACGACTTACTATACAAGTTCATGACAAGCAATCATCTATTCTAGACTAGCAAAGCCTTAATTCCTTTGAATCAGTGCAACATAATACATCGCTGCTATATAGGCTTTTTGACTGTTAGATAATAATACATAAATTTAAAAGTAGACAAAGTATGGCTTCCAGAAAATAGATTTTACAATTTAAAGAACTTATTAGCCATAATAGAAAAAATATATAATGTTATTGATATTTAAAGTTTTGTAATGTGAAGAAATAAATATAGTAAATAATGATGTAATTTAGTAAAACTTTTATATAAAATAGAACTAAATAAATTAAAAAATTTTACATGCCTACTGAGGGCAAGATGTGTTTGAACGTTTAAAACTTATAACACCTTGTTTGTATAGCATGTTTCAAGCCAATAAAGATTTATATTTCTATAAAGGATTAAATATAAAGACCACCAAAAATAGTAATTGCACACCAAAATATGCTTACTAAAATATATCATAACGAGCACCTATACGCCTCAAATCACTGCATTCCGTCTCGGAAGGGTTAGGTTATGTTAGGTTCCTTTGTAAACCCACCCAAAAATAGGAGCCCCGCGACTTATTTTGATCTCTTTGCTGTGCAATTAATATTTTTGGTATTAAAATGCGGTTTTAATTTTGGTGATTATTTACTATTTTTGGTGATCATTTACTATTTTTGACTGTTATATTTTACTATATCTGGTGATAAGTTAAACATAAACCTTTCTATAATATGATAAAGGGCTCTCATACGTACATACATAGACCACGCCTATATCTTTGTTGGGGTAAGCAGAGGTGAATTACAACCACATTTTAACTATAATTTTAGGACCCACGTAGAGGGCCAGCCTACCGAACACAGTTTTAGACTACCTGCCACCGAAAAATTTTAATTACAGAACCACACTAGTACTGTCCGACCTGGGAACAGAACTCAAGACCTCATGCCTTCACCACTGAGGCAGTGCATAACCATTTTATATAATAATCACGTCATATGATTAGATATCGTAGTTACTACTCGCTGTCTGGGTTTGTTCGACTGATATCTCCGCAATTAAAACACCGATAAAATAGTTTGCAGGCATGTCACCAAGACTTATCTGTATCGAAAGCAGTAGATATTCGGGTTCAATTCATAATTAATAATAGTTATCACTTATATATGTATAGTATTAGTTTAAATAAAAGTCACACGACTGCTTACCATCAGGTGGAGTGTGGTCATTTTGACGAGCAAAATAAAAAAATAAAAAAATAATAATACGCTAATCATTGTCTACGTCAGAGGTTCTCAGACTTTTTTCTCATAGACCACATTCAAAATTTAGCTGATGCCGGTGGACCCCCTGCAGCTACATTTCTACCATATTCCTTGGCAGTCGTTTTTATATTGGTGAAGAATCAAACAAGTTCATGCAATCAAAAATTTGATCAAATCTCTATGGACTGACCTTTTTTTTTAAATTCTCGGAAACGTTGATAGATTTATTCAAGCTACCACAACATTTTAGTTTTTCACTATCGAAAACTTCGTGGAACCCCGCTTACGAATTGTGAACCCTCAGTTTTTGTCACGTCAACGTAGACCCCCATCGAGTCTCCCGTGGACCCCTGGGGGTCCACCTGGACCACTTTGGAAACTAAGGATCTACGTCATCGACTATGTAACAATATTTGATTAACGTAAAATGGGCGAGCCTCTAATAGTAGAAAAAGCAAAAATACCGTTTCCATTATAAAATGGTCGGTTTAGAATATAACATTGAGTTTCTAGTCTATGTTATAAAAAATATTATGAAATTATAAGTTTTTGCATGTTAAAGATATAAAATTATCTTTATAACGCAGAATCTGAGAAAATTATTTAACTAAAATTTACCATGTTGCAAGCAAATTTCATTTCATTTTATGACTGCCTTGGTGGGGCACCGGTAGTGTGCGAGTACTGCGCATGAGGTCTAGGGTTCGATGTTTTTAGGCTCAACGCAATAGTCGACAAGCTAATTGGCCGTGAATTTTAATACTTAAATAAATTTTACCCGACCCGAAGGGCCTCGAATCGGGTTTCGAATCCGGGAGGACATTCCTAAGGACGGCTTGCAAAGATTAACGAAAACTTAAACGTGGTTTAACCATGGTCATCGAGGCAATCTTCTATATTTGATATTACATAGGTCATTCAGTATGTTTATTTATATTTCCCAGCCATCCAAAATACTCTAACAAATGATCGGCCGCCAACCTTTTAAATACTCGAAAAATATTCAAACTCACATATAAACAGTCACCCATCAAAAAAACCACATTACACTAGCCTCTGTGTAAAGCAAATAAATGTCCCATTTAGGATTCACACCCACTTCACCCAGCACGGCGGCGAGACCGTTGATCCACTACACCGTGCAGTGCTTTCTAACCCATCATCTCAATAACATATTTCACGTACCAGCAAACAGTCTTCCCCTGGGGTCAGCCTTGGCATCATTGAATCTGTTCTTGGGATTATCCTGGTCGACCTCCACGACGGTCCTCACTACCTTGGCGCTGTTCTCCCCCCCATCCCACTGGATCTCCACCACCTTCCTGTTCAGCCCCACTACGAAGTGGTGCTTTCTACCCTCCACGGGGATTATGAAGGTTGGCATGCCATCTGGAATATAAGAGTTTATAGTTGATTTTTGTCTTATAGATTACTAGCTTTTGCCCGCGGCTTCGCTCGCGTGGATTTTGGACTGCCACAAAAAGTTTCGTGACAGATCATTTTAAATAAAATCTACATTAAATACTTAAAGCGATAAATATATCGATTTTGATAAGAGTTTGAGGAATATTCTAAAATGTGTATTTTAAGAAAGTATCCAATTTAATTGTATTTATGGTTCACTATTTTGGTCATAGCGGCTTCCACATAAAAGATAGATATATGCTGTCGCGGACTTTTATTTAGAACTATTTAAGACAATAATTTCAGGAATCTCAGGAACTACTGGTTCGAATTGAAAATAATTTTTCAATTCGAACCAGTAGTTCCTGAGATTAGCGCGTTCAAACAAACATACAAAAAAACTCTTCAGCTTTATAATATTAGTATAGATAAATGAAAAAAAAATCGTTTGTTACGTCACCTATACTAATATTATAAAGCTGAAGAGTTTGTTTGTTTGAACGCGCTAATCTCGGGAACTACTGGTTCGAATGGAAAAATTCTTTTAGTGTTGGATAGCCCATTTATTTATAGAGGAAGGCTATAGGCTATATAATATCACGCTACGATGCACGGGGGCCGTGCAGTAACCATAAACGCGGGTGAAACCTATAAGTGTATCGTTATTTTTGCCATTCTTGTAAATCGGTTAAAGGTAACTTTGATCGCGAACTTTGACACCAACTGCAATGGCCAACCTAGAAATCACTGAATCGCTTGCGCACCCAGGTTGGTTGTTGCAAGAACAATATGGCAAATTGGGGCTACACGGACAAGGCGCAAACGCGCTGTGACTGTGGAGCTCCACTGCAAACTATGCCTCATTTGCTCTCTTGTCCAATGTGCCCCTCCAGCTGCACTATGGAGGATCTGTGGAGAGCAACGGACGATGCCGTGGCTGTGGCGGGATTTTGGGCAGACAAAATTTAAGAGTGTTCATACATTGACACGAAGAAGATGATCGAACCTGTAGATATTTCGAAAGTGCAAATGTTAAAAACAGCTGTCCGTTTATTTACATGTTTTCTCTCGTCTCATTGGCATTCTTCATTTTTCTTTTTACAAGACAAATCCCGACCTAGGACTAATTCCTTTCCACTATAGTATGCTATGAATTCTTACCGAGCTTAGCCTTGGTGTGTTTCCCGGTGTCAGGCACGTACTTGTTGATGGTGTGGTCGAAGATGCTGACGAAATACAGTGCCTGCTCCTCGTGGTCCCAGTGAGGACCCTCGCCGAGCCACACCGGCTCTGTCACTGGTTCTACCACTGGCGCCATCTACGGAGAAAACCGGGCAACACACATTAATCAATGACTTTTAAGAAAGACAACTAATGCATTAGGTGTTATCCTAGAAAGGGAATTTACAAAAATTCAAACAACAGACACAAAGAACATTCCGACTCGGAATAACCATTTGTGGATCACACAAATTTTTGCTGGGTTTATTTTTTTTTCTTGTACTACTTTGGTGGCAAACAAGCATACGGCCCACCTGATGGTAAGTGGTCACCGTAGCCTATGGACGCCTGCAACACTAGAGGCATCACTTGCGCGTTGCCGACCCTTTAGGAAAGGAACCACTTCGTCATCCGTGCAGGCTTAAGTTTAAAGTCTAGAAGTCTGTTAGACAGACTGCTAAGTTTTTCTTTTAGTCTGCTCGTGACTACAACCTGTGCTTAGCCGAAACGTCAAGCCTTTCAAAAAGGTATGTAAACGCTAAGCAGTGGTCAGTGTAACCGACTGCCACGCCTGAGGTCGCGGGTTTGATTCCCGCACAAGTCAAACATTTGTGTGCATGAACATGGATGTTTGTCTTGGTCTGGGTGTTTCTATGTATAATATATATGTATGTATTTTAAAAAAGAAAAATAATAAATTAAGTTAAATTTATTATTATATTATTATTATGATCGCGTTAAGACTGCGCCGAGCGTAAGACAGATTATGATAAAGCTCGTGCGGCACATATTCAAATCGGCGAACGGTCGCCATAGTAAAATTGTATGGAGGATTTGAAGTGCTTTTTTGATAAATAATATGTATCTTTATTGTCAACCAATAACTTAAATATTTGAGACGGACAAATTATAATATAACTATTTATGTTTCGTTTAAGCTATAAAATAGAATACTGTTATAATCTAAAATCACGTAATACGAGCTTACGTTTTTGCATTTTTGTACAAATTCACGTAATCTTGTAAGCGAAAATATTAATTATTTTAAGTTTTTAACACGGAGTAATTTTAAACACATTAATTGTAATGGTAAATGTATATTTTATATTTGTATTAAACAAGAAGTGTTGATTTTATTCACTTAACTGTGACCGCCTGTTTTGGCACATTTCGCTCGGCGCAGTCTTAATACCCGTTTTCACATATAACTGCATTCTCGCCATTTACTCGCATTTAGAGAGAAAATAATATACTGTTTATCCTTAATACGAATTGATTTCCTCGTACGAATCGTCTTACGTTTATGTAAATAATTTACATTCAAATAAACAACTATTGTAATTATTAAAATTTTCACTTTGTCCGACGTTTCCATTACTTTGGATCAGCCAGGGCTCCTCGTAACCATGACTGCTATAAAGAAACCAAAGTGTGATGTCTACCATGCTGCATTAGGCCAGCGTGGGGGACTATGGTCCAACTTTTCTTATACAGAAAATAAGCCCGTGCCCAGCAGTGTCCCACTGCTTCAGTTTAAAAACAGAGATACTAATATTATAAAGAAGAAAGATTTCATCTTTTGCTTGTTTGTTTATAAGGATTTAACTCAAAAACTGCCCGACCGATTTTAAGAATTCTTTCACCATTAAATAGCTATATTATCACGGAGTAGCATAGGCTATATTTTATTTTTTTTAAAAGTACTGTCACGTCACCAACATAACCTAACCAAGTTTTATGTGTAGCTGCGAAAAAAAGACAATCTATGCTAATATTATAAAGCTGACGAGTTTGTTTGTTTGTTTGAACGCGCTAATCTCAGGAACTACTGGTTCGAGTTGAAAATTATTTTAGTGTTGGATAGCCTATTTATCGAGGAAGGCTATAGGCTATATAACATCACGCTATGACCCACGGGGGCCGCGTAGTAACCATAAACGCGAGTGAAACCGCGGGCACATATAGTAATTATTATAATTAAAAAAGGAAATAATGTTTTACCACACGGTTCAATGATAACACCTTCAGCAAAATGTTTAACAAAGAAAACATTTTCGGTAATGTATGATTGACTATGTATGTATTAAGATTACTATATAAATGACTTGGCTATTTACTTGATCGCTTATATATAAACTTTATGTTTTCCTGGTCATGTTCTCAACCAAAATACTATGTTTATGGGAAAATTTTATGACAGGTGGGGGGAAGTCTTTATTCTATAATTGATTGACTTATGACATCATTTAGAAGTATTATGATATGAGACGACATGGAAATCCGAAGAAAATCCTGTTTGAATTCTATTGAATTGCCTTATTCATTACGTTTAACATGAACTTGAATGGCCTAGGAATCGTACTCAGAGCTTACGATTGGCTGATGCATGTACGTCATTAATTAATGCCATTTTTTTAAAGACAGCTTCCGCTCTTTGGATGTTTCTGTATCGCGGGGGACTTTACAAACATTCAAAGAACGGACACAAAGAACATCCACACTCGGAACAATCATTTGTGGATCACACGAATTTTGTCCCGCGTGGGATTTGAACCCACAACACTCGGCACGGCGGCAGTGGCGAGGCGACCACTTAAACCACCACGCCGGCCGTGCAGTCAAAAGTTAAGTTAGGTTTAACAGACCTCAACGCAGTACAATAGTCTACCAGGCTATCGCTAAGTATGTATACCAGAAAACTGCCTCGGCGGTAGTGAATGGGACTGCTGTGCATGAGGTCTCGGGTTCGAATCCCGGGTCAGGCCAACAAAAAATCAAATAAACAACGCGATAAAATCCGTATACAGTTTAATTAAAAAAAAAAAAGTTATTGAGTTTTTCTGTTAAGAAATCTCAATAGCTGCCCGGAGTTAGGAAGCTGGCGGTGTAAGATAACTTCGTGAAGCGGAAAGCACGTAAAGCCGTTGGTCCTGCGCCTGATCTCTCTCCGGTCGTGTCGGATTACCGTCCCATCGGATCATGAGAGTTAGGGAACAGAGAGTGCACTTGTGTTTGCGCACACGCTTGTGCACTATAATATCTCCTGCGCAGATGGCCAGTTTCCGTTAAGACCGGCCGCCGTGACCGACATTCGATCTGGAGTACATTATTACACAAGAAAAAAGTAAATATTTTATTTAAGACTCACTTCTGTTCTGTTTGAGAAGCACTAATAAACTATTGAAGAATTATATTTTATTATTTACCGTATCAACAAATTTCCTTATTTAATGTACTTCTAAACAATTATATCCAACAGTCCTATATAAAAATATATTTATACAAGTATTGCCGGCAATAATCAAAACTCACTTATATACCATAAACTAGATATATAGCATATAACTATTATATTATATACACGTTTCGTTCTACAACTAAAAACAAACTAAACCTAAGCTGTCTACAAATTGTGAAACTCAAGGTAAACCGGTCATTGACCCGATGTGAGGAGTATTTTTAGCGGCAGACCGACGACAAGGTACATAGTCAATCCTGTCTGTGCTAATGTAGTTACTACTCGACGAACAAACTGATCTATTGGCGTAATTAATCGATTGCTTTACGAGTCTTAGAGAACTGTCTTAGTGCAGTGTAAATAATTGAAAACTATAATAATAACTAGCTATTGCCCGCGGCTCCGCTCGTGTTAATTTAATTCTATTCGGGTAAATATTAATAATATAATTTTTCAAATGGAACCAGTAGTTCCTGAGATTAGCGCGTTCAAACAAACAAACTCTTCAGCTTTATAATATTAGTATAGATTAATTCGAGTTCCAATTAATGATGTTATGTACATCACGCTACGACCAATAGGAGCGGAGCATCAATGAAAAATGTTGCAAAAAGGGGAAAATTCTCTTATGTGAAGCAGACGAAGTTGCGCGGGTCATCATCATCATCATCATCAGGCTATAATAGTCCACTGCTGGACATAGCCCTCCCCCAAAGAGCGCCATAGCGCCCTGTCTTCATGCCCTGTCTGCATCCAGCATCTGCCTGCAGTCTTTTGCGCGGGTCAGCTAGTCCTAATCCTAACTAATATTATAAAAGCGAAAATGAGTTTGTTTGTTTGTTACCTTTTCACGCCTAAACCACTGAACCGATCATCCTGAAATTTTACATATACGTTGTCAGGTGTACAGAAACGGACATCTTCTTCATCTCGAAAAAAATTACTGTTTTCGAGGAAAACAATAATAACGTTCTTATGATAATAGATGGCGCCACGTGTCTTTCGAATCATGATTGAATTATATTATTATAAGCAGAGTACAACCCGAATTGATTGTCAAATTCTAAATTAACGCGAGCGAAGCCGCGGGCAAAAGCTAGTTGTCTATAGGTATTTGGCTCTTTTGGATGACAAGGTTGCCGACCACTGGTATAGGTCATATGACATCAAGCGATATGATCACGCGCGAGTCACGGGTGAGCAGTAATCGTAGATTAGATCGAACTAAATTCAATTAGTGATGAGAATACGAGATACTAGAAAATATTAATTGATTGATGTGATTGAGTTTTTGACTTTATCTCGAAGAAAACAAGATTAGATTAGATTAACGACTAAGGATCTACAGCAGACATGCGTCATTCAGATTCGAGATGTTGATATGATTAAGAATTTTAGCACGCAAACGACATTTTGCATGGCTTACGGTAGAATCACTTGAAACATAAACTTTTAATAACACAATTGTAACAGTGTTTTCAGCAAAAATAAATAATTTGAATTTGAATTAAAATTTGACATCATGCTCGTATTTCACATGACAATGGATGGACAGAAAATCCAAATATGCTTATAGTCAAAGTTAAAAGTCAAAAATCATTTATTCACTTAGGTCACAAAGTAATACTTATGAACGTCAAAGGGGTTCGTTATACATATTTGTGACTAGCTGTTACCTGCGACTTCGTCCGCGTAGATTTTAACTAAAAAGTGTTTGTCTCCGCGGAACCCTATTTTTTTCTAATATCAAAGTAGCCTAAGTTACTCCTTATAACATCAGCTATCTGCCAGTGAAAGTCCCGTCTAAATCGGTTCAGCTGTTTCGGAGATTAGCCGGAACAAACAGACAGACAGACAAAAATTTAAAAAGTAGATGTTTTCGTATAGTAACCTTATATACTTTCATATGCATTAGATAAAAAGCTGTTATTTTGACATTACAAACAGACACTTCAATTTTATTTATTTGTAGTATAGATGTATAGATACCGATACAAGTATTATCTATACTTATAATAAAACTGTAGAGAGGTCAATTCTGTACATTGAATATATATTCAAAATTAATATTGGAGGATGAATGGTGATCGATACTGATGACAAAAATGCAATCAGTAAATTTTTTGTCTGTCTGTCTGTCTGTATGTGCACGCATGGGTCAAAAACTACTGAAGGGATTTTAACCAAACTTGGTACGATTGTAGTCCATACTCCTGGGCAGGTTATAGGCTATATAACATAACGCTAAGACACATAGGAGCTGAGCAGTGACGATTAATTTGAAGCAAGTCGGACGAAAATGCGCTTTCGAGCTCTTATCCTCGCATACGTTGATCATACACCAAAAGTATGTATTACAAAGATGATGGTCTTCAAAAGATCGACAAAAAAGTCCTTAATAGTATATATCTATCTTTTATAAATTAGCCACAATAACGTGTTTAATCGTTAGGCATTTCTTCAAAGTGTATTAAAATACATAAATATATTGTATTTCACATAGATATATCTTTATCAAACTCCCATATTCAAAAAGTACACTTTAATATTTATATTATAAAAAAAAATATAGGAATCGGTTTATAAACACACAAGATATAGATGAAATAAAACTTCCAAATCTCGCCGCGCCAGTATGGGTACGGCTATACGGTTGATTGTTGTTTAACGCGCGAAACGGCCATCCGCTGCATTTATAAAAAGGCGGGGGCGCTCACGCGCCGACTTCACTCACATTTTGTTTGTTTGGTTGAACGCGGTAATCTAAGGAACTACGGGTAAAAATTAGAAAAATATTTCAGTGTTGGATAGCCCATTTATAGAGGAAGGCTATAGGCTATATAACATCACGCTACGACCAATAGGAGCGGAGCATAAATGAAAAATATTGCAAAAACTAGGAAAATTCTCTTATGTGAAGCAGACGAAGTTGCGCGGGTCAGCTAGTTTAATCATAAAATCCTAATAATGCCTAGATTTCGGGTGTCAATAAGATTCATAGTTTTTAGCAGCAAATCCCAATAATGTCGCGTGAAGGTGCTTCGGAAGCCCAGCTGCTCCAGTATGGCATCTGATTTAAAATATAGAAAAGAAATGCAATCTTTCGCCTTTGTCAGCTTGATTGGCATTTGTAGATGTTTGTGTACATTTGTTTTTTAAGCCGGCCATACACGCTAGGCTGTACCTGACAGGTTTACCTGTACAGTTCAACTGTACAGGTAAACCGGAGCGTGTATGTTGCACAACTGTGCAGGATTCCACGCCTGTACAGGCAACTCGAAAAAATATGAATTTTAATAGTTACACAGTTAAACTGCACAGGCAAAATTGAGCGTGTGTAGCGGTCGCCTGCGCAGGTGTGCGCAGGCGTCAGTTGTCCGCTCAGTCCGCTGATTGCTAGAGGGAAAAGACGCTCGCGCGGCGCTGTATAGGTACATATGCTTTACACCACTATTAACGGTGTCTTCATTTAAATTTCCTTTTCTTTAATAAAACAAACTATAAACCTATTAACGCTACTGTGTCGAGATCAAGCGCCGCTGTCGGGGCCATGGTATCAACTGAGAGTGTACAGGTTTACCGCTACGTGTATGGTCTCTATGCAGCTCAAGTTTATCTGTACAGTTGAACTGTACAGGCAAACCTGTCAGGTACACCCTAGGGTGTATGGTCTGGTTTACAGACAAGTCCCGCACTTGCATTAAATCCTGTGTTGCGAGGGATTTTACAAACATTCAAACAACGGACACGGAGCACCTAGATTCGAAACAACATTTGTGGATCACACAAAACTTAAATGATTAGTATCAAGCGGCGGCAACCCAATGGACAAGACATCGGTTCGATTCTCACTCATTACATGACCGACGTCAACGATATCCGAACACAAGCATTTTAGATTAGTTGGAGAGGGTAACAGACTTAATTTTCCACTCGAATTAATTTATACTAATATTATAAAGCTGAAGAGTTTGTTTGTTTGAACGCGCTAATCTCAGGAACTATTGGTTCGATTTGAAAAATTATTTTAGTGTTGGATAGCCTATTTATCGAGGAAGGCTATATAACACCAAGCTACGACCCACGGGGGCGGCGCAGTAATCATAAACGCGAGTGAAACCGCGGGCACATCTAGCAGTTATACCTATATACGAAAGAAGAAACAATGTATAATTTCTCATATAAAGAACTTCTTCCTTTTTAAAGTCGGTTAATAAAATATCTAAATGTTGTTATCGTTGTAGCTTGTAAAACATCAAGTCTAGAGCAAATATTGAAATTGAACCGATAAACGAAATCGTAAAATGACTTGTAGCACATTGTAACATTACAATTTTACAAAATAGTATTATTTTCAAGTAGTGTTAGATTTTGACAGCAGCGATAGCTCAGTGGGGAGACCAACAGACTGCAATGCAGAGGGTTGAGTGAGAGTGAGTTCGAACCCACGTCGCGCACCTCTGACTTTCGGAAGTTATATGACTTTTCGAAATTTTGTGCGTATTGATTGACAATTATCGCCTGCTCCGTGCCTCGGAGAGCACGTTAAGCCGTCGGTCCCGGCTGCCATGAACATCTGTGACAGTCGTTATTGGGAAGTCAGTGCTCTGTAACATCCTGACACTGGTCTAGCCTTAGGGTATCGTTAGCCTTCGGGTTGCGGAGGTCAGGTGGCAGTGGCTCCGTGTAAAAACTGATATCCAGTCAAATCCGGTTAGACCAGAAAAACCGACCCCAAGTGACTTGGGAATAAGAAAGGCTAGGGAGAAGAAGTGTTAGATTTTTCCAAGCCACACAATAATTTCCAACTTGGCTTAACGGTCCGACAATGAGAGATGTGTGATGTGTGTGTGTTGTCAGAACATTTAGAGATTAAGGAATCTTCACCACCTTCATACTAAGTTTTTATTTCTAGTAGAAGCGTACATATGGCTCGGCTTGACTTTGTAAGGATTCCATAAAAACAATTCTATGGAATCCTTATAACAGTCGATCGATTATGGGGACGACGACTTTACGTGCATTCTCGGGCACAAGAAAGGTACTTACTATTCATCAAGACTACATGCTGTGATATCTTCTTAGCAAGGAAATGTAGTAACTAATTTACCAGACCTCGAAGTGGCAAATCAGGGAAGTTACAATCGACATCAGGGCAAACCCATATTCGTATACTACTGGGCAATACGAGGCAATTAGAAGGAAGTTAAGATAAACTTCATTTATAAACAATAATAGACATAGGATCTTACTTATAAAACCTTAGAAACTTATGGTATTGTTATAAGAACATTTCTAAAAAAGATAATTTAAAAAAGTTCTAGTTTGCCTTATGTTGTAGATAATCAAGGTTTTAGAAAATGAATGACTATAATAATATAATAATAATAAGTATTTATTTCTCTCTTTCGCAAAGGTAATACATAAGATAACACAGTACAGATATAACAAATTCTCAATCCTTTGTGGCGAGACTGACTGATTGACTTAAAGGGGAAACAGATATAAGATATACTGAGTATTTTAACTACTAAACGTATTAAGCAAGCATTTATTTGTTGAGAATGTTTTTAAAGGGCCAATAACCCTTGCGTTATTTTGAAATAGACACAATAAAAACTCCATTTTTATATATCATTGGACAAGGGACGGGACTCACTAACATAAAAAAACGATATTTTATAAAACTTACATCAACAGATACACAGTACAGGCAGTAAGACAGCCACACTAACAACTGGGCGACAGTCAAGCTAATCATTATTATATACACTCGCGAGATATCTAATCTAATCGCTCTCAAATCTAATCATATCTGTAAACATTGGCACTTGGGATTCTTTTAACACTTCAAATAATTGTAAATATTTTTTGCAAGTTGACATAAATTATTTTGTCTGCTTATTTAATATAACAATCTCTACCTAGTGTAATGTACACATAAATTCTAGTCATTTCATGCAAATAAAATAAATTTAAAGTAAAAATAGATTTTATTGATACTTGTAACTTTGTTGATATTACAACAAATAGCATATTAAAAACAATAACGGAAACAAATTAACTATATATAAGTAATAAAAGCAGAAATGCAAGAAACGTTAAAGTTATTGAAATCGTACACAAGCCAATAAAATGAAAATATTGAAATTTTCTTTTCTATCGAGTGCGTAAATTCATTCACGGTCCTTTAGCACGATGAATTATCTATTTTACTCGTTAAACATCAGTAAGTACTGTGTGAGGTGTGGTGAGGTATACTTTATAAACCATTTTGCTAGGACCTTGCATTGACTTTGTAATATATCACCTGAATAATCAATAAGTACATAAACTATTATACTGCAATATATTATTATAGGCCAGACACTTTTGTTTTCCGAACCATCAGTTCTTTATGATTGTAATTTATTACTAACATAATATATTGTGTTTATCAGCGACAGAATAGTGTGCGACCGTTGGACTGCACTCATAAGACTCAAATTCGATCCCAAGTCACGCATCTCTAATGTTTCGAAGTTGTGCGTAATTATTATAACAAAAATTATAATATTATATATAATCCATAATTATTAAGTATATGCAGTGTTTACTTACTTGGATGTAACTTTTCCAACAAGATGGCGAAACTTTGGAATAACCCGTCAACTGTCGAGCGGTCATACGTTTGTCCGCAAAAAATGAGTCAATAAAAAACATTTGACTCGTTAATGAGTCAAGTGTCGAGCGGACATACGTTTGTCCGTTTGTGTATTGTTTGCACAATTATTTTTTTATTTTTTTCCCGTATTTCCCCTTGACGCTCAAGAAGATAATGCACCTCTACCGACCTAAGTACCTATACCTATATAATTGTCTCGTGTTAAATGTTTTTGTCCAGTAAATTTATCTGATACTAGCTGACCTGCGCAACTTCGTCTGCCTCACATAAGAGAATTTGCCCCGTTTATGCAACATTTTTCATTGATGCTCCGCTTCTATTGGTCGTAGCGTGATGTTATAATAGCCTTCCTCGGTAAATGGGCTATCCAATACTAAAATAATTTTTCAATTCGATCCAGTAGTGTCTGAGATTAGCGCGTTCAACCAAACAAACTCTTCAGCTTTATAATATTAGTATAGATTTAGAAAACACCAATAATATCCAAACATGAATTGTAACAATCTAAATATGCCTATTTTATGACTAACGTCACAAATACAAGTATTTCCTTAACTTCGACCATGGAATAATTGGCACTGTGGTTTATTATTCAATAATAAATATTTGCTTAATACATTAATTGGAACCAAAACCTAATATCAATTTAAATATATAAGGTTCAATTTTAGTACAATATATTGTTATATATCTATTCTAAGAATTAATATTGAACAGAAACACAATGATTTCAAACACTGTTTGTTTTTGCGGTAATTATCCTAATATTACCTGCTGTGACCTCCTTATAATAACACGCTTAATTATAATTATTAATAGCTTATCGTCACTTGAATACGTCCGTGAAGAGTAACGCAGAGGTAAACATAACTTTAACAAATGTTGTGTCTCATAACATACACGGAGAGCTTAGTCTTTAGTAAAATTCGTTTGTAATGCCACGTTGTGCCTAAGAATCTACGCTAATATAAAAAGAGGTAACATTTGTTTGTATGTAAGTGTATGAACATTCAAATGTTCACTCGATAATCAAAAGGTTAAATAATAATTTTCAAGAATAATTGTATGCACATTTACTAATAAGTTTGTCATAATTAGTATTACACTTATTTTCCACGCAGAATTCCCCCTGAGACGACTAGATGTTCCCGCGGTTTCACCCGCGTTTATCGTTACTGCGCCGCCCCCGTGGGTCGTAGCGTGATGTTATATAGCCTATAGCCTTCCTCGATAAATAGGCTATCCAACTCTAAAAGAATTTTTCAAATCGAACCAGTAGTAATCACGCAGAATAAACCAGGAGAAACATCGTTTGTACTATGTCTGTAATGGGTAATTATTTTGCTGCAATGTTATTTTAAAACTGCGATATCTCCTAAGATATTCATTGAAATCGAATGATGTAAAGGGCAATTTTGTTTTAAATTAAATACTTGTGATGAATAACGTATTTATTTGGATAAGGATTAATATTATGTTTATAAAAATACCTTCGCAAATAATGCATTATTTTAGAACAAATTTCGTTAGCATAAAAATGGTTATAGTGAGCCAACCTTAAAAGATAGACATATGCTGTCGCGGACTTTTTTTTAGAACTTTTAAAGGGGAACAATTCTGTCATACATTGTTTTTGCGAAACTTTAACTGTTTACGCAGCGCACGCAGCCGAAGCTCTCAAAAGGAAAAAATAACCTTCGATTTTGAAACATTCTTCATTGGTGCTCCGCTCCTATTGATCTTAGCGTGATGATATATAGCCTATAGCCTTCCTCGATAAATGGGCTATCTAACACTGAAAGAATTTTTCAAATCGGGCCAGTAGTTCCTGAGATTAGCGCGTTCAAGTAAACAAACAAACTCTTCAGCTTTATAATATTAGTATAGATATAGTCGATTTCTTTGTAATGACTTCGGCTTAAAATATCGGTTAAAACTATGAACGTTTAGCATTTCTTTACGCTAATTTACATTACAATTCTTTTGATTATTAACTGGTAGTAGTTATATAATATTATTATAATAAATAATAACTTAATTCTTAACTTAATTTTTTTTTCGTATAGATTAACTCGAGTTAATTCTAAATAGACCCTTGGTGGACTCCCAATAACTGATACGATAGAAATAGTTCAACTTTAGAGGTGTAATCTAAACAACACGTGATATGTATGGAGTACTATTATCATTATCTTTACATACAAGTAATATAAATTAAGTAAAACATTCAGTAAAAATAATACGCTGTTAGGCGTGTCAAAGGTCTCACTTAGAACTAAATGCACTTAAACTAGATTTTCGACAACGCATACGAGCCTTGTAAAAGAATATATTTCAGGGATTTAGTCTTACGCCTAAATCCTCAAAAGGGTAGCTAGAAGTGTATTTTTACATAAATTTCGCTATGATTTCAGATCCCACGTAACAGGGATTAAATCTCTTCCAGGCTAAGTGCTGCTGCTGTGAATTTAATTACAGACAATTCATTACCCGAACTGTAACTCCAAGCCGAGATCTCATGCGGAGCAGTTTCACGAAAGAAAACAAATACGCATATTGTGTAGAAAACACAAGGAGTAGAGCATTTAAGACTAGTGATTTTTTTTTATACGAGTCCAAAGTTTAAATTGTTTAAAAAATATATCGATTGTAAAGGTCAAGATAACACACAGGCAAGATATAAAATGTATCTGACAGCTACCGAAAACTCCGATAAGATTAAAAACTATATTAAGCAAAAATATAAGTGTAGAAGATGGTGGTTATTCATCGTTTCAGACTATCTATTAAAAAAATATACATATATATAACCGAAAAATTTTACTACCTTGGACTAGCTTTGTCTCGTGGTTTTATCCTCGTGATATCTATACTAATATTATAAAGTTGAAGAGTTTGTTTGTTTGAACGCGCTAATTTCAGAAACTACTGGTTCGAATTGAAAATTTATTTTTTTGTTGGATAGCTTATTTATCGAGGAAGGTATATAACATCTATATATATATATATAGCTATATAACATCACGCTACGACCCACGGGGAAGGCGTAGTAATCATAAACGCGGGTGAAACCGCGGGTACATCTAGTGTCTTAATATATAGGCTACTAATGCATGCATGAGAATGAGACAGTCAGACTTTATCAAGTTAACAAGTCAAGCTATCTCTTTATCTCGTTTTCGCTTTTACAATGACAATGTTCTATATTCTGATCAGAAACATCCAGACAACAAAAAGCACTGTAAAGAACTTGCTATCCAGCAGGTTCTTATAGTGTTTTTTTCTGGATGAAAGATATCCAATGTGTTTTTCTTTACCCTTGACAACGTGTATGCGAAATTTCATGACAATCGGTCAAGTAGTTAAGGCGTGATAACGTAACAAACAAACTCACACTATGGTATTGATGCTGCCTTATATGCCTTGCAGTTGATTACCTTATCTGACTGATTTAAAGATATTGCATTTATGTCTACATATACATAAATGTATGTCGATTTGTTGTTATCTTCACGCGCTAGTTGCAAAACCTTATATTATTATATAACTATGATAACGAGTTTTAAACTAACTAACATTCAAGGTAATAAATATTTTAGTCAGTTTTTTGCGACGGGCAGGTCCGGCAGATGATAACTGGGGACATATAATATAACTTCCGAGAGTCAGAGGTGCGCAACGTGGGTTCGAACCCGAGACCCTCAGCATTGCAGTCTGTTGGTCTCCCCACTGAGTTATCGCTGCTTATGCTTATCATATTACCAAATTATCGTATATCAACTTATATGTATTTATGCGAACGTGAGTTTGTTTGTTACGCTTTCACTCCTTAACTACTCGACCGAACATCATGAAATTTCGCATACACGTTGTCAGGGGAACAGAAAAGGACAGGTACAGGTAACTTTCATGCCGAATAAAAAACTGTTATATATAACCAAAGGAATAAAAACATTTACATAACCTACATCTACGCGAGCGAAGCCGCGGGCAAAATGTAGTTTATTATACGGTCAGAAACATAAGCAGCTGAACATTTAAAAAAAGATGTAAAAGATTTTTATGAAATGAAAATCCTAATATTTATGCCGTATTTTTGAACTTTGATTATGTAAACTATCTTTAAACTATTAATGGCAATCGAAATCTCGCGTGCACCCAGCAACTGACCTACATGTAGCTTTAGTAACTTAGTAAACTCACTAACCAATACATTTTGTCGTTCATAAATACTTTGTGATCGTAATCTATACTAATACTAGCTTTTGCCCGCGGCTTCGCTCGCGTTAATTTAGAACTTGACAATCAATTCGGGTTGTAATTCAATCATGATTCGAAAGACACGTGGCGCCATCTATTATCATAAGAACGTTATTATTGTTTTCCTCGGGAACAGTAATTGTATTCGGGATGAAAGGTAGCCTAAGTCCGTTTCTGTACACCTGACAACGTATATGCAAAATTTCAGGATGATCGGTTCAGTGGATTAGGCGTGAAAAGGTAACAAACAAACTCATTTTAAAAAAAGGATAGGATTAGGATTATAAAGCTGAAGAGTTTGTTTGTTTGTTTGAACGCGCTAATCTCAGGAATTACTGGTTCGATTTGAAAATTCTTTCAGTGTTGGATAGACTATTTATCGAGGAAGGCTATAGGCTATATAACATAACGCTACGACCCACGGGGGCGGCGCAGTAACGATAAACGCGGGTGAAACCGCGGACACATCTAGTGAATAAATAATGTTAGATTATGACTTCGCAAGTTTGTATCGACATATGTTATTGATTGTACAATTTCTCTCTTTTTCTTTTTCTTATATTGATACTAGCTGACCCGCGCAACTTCGTTTGAGTTATTACATTTTTTTTTGTTGTGTCATCAATAGTTTCCGCAGCGCATGCGATGGCAGACATTTTATGACTCAGTTTTTCACACCTTGGGTTACATTATTTCAATTTTAGTAGGGATCCCTATTTTTTTTGAAATTATGATACAGTCTATGTTATTCAGTGCAGATGTAGCTTTCTAATGGTGAAAGAATTTTGGAAATGAGTTCAGTAGCTTTGGAGCCTATTCAATATAAACAAACAAACAAAAAATCTTTCCTCTTTATAATATTAGCGTAGATATAGTATTGTCATTCATTTATACCTACAAGGTATTTAAAATCCAAGAAAGACCGGGTAAATAAATAAAATATCATACCTTAGAGTGATGAAACTTCTTCATATAAACTGCCGCTTTTTCAACTTAATATTAATTAATTTTCGGTACAGCTATCACCTCCATTCCTTTGCCAAAAACGCAAACTGTTATAGTATCGCTGTAACAAAATAATTTTATTAAAACAACAATATTTTGGCAAAAGGAAAGTGTGGGATAATGTCAGGAATAATTTTACCTACGGTGTGGGTAATACGGGTTAAAGTAATAACAGGAAATATCAATGTTTGACGACAGTCAGTTGATATGTAGGAATGCCAACTGATATTGAGAACAATAGAAATGTAGAAAGCGTTATGTCATAGCATCACATAGTAAGTGTGTATGTAACTGTTTTATATGACGTTTTAGAATAGAGCAGAGAGAGTACCTGAATGGATAGGCTGAGGTGTTTATGGCCATGTACCAAGAGAGTTTAGAGTAGTAGAGCCTCGCTGATTTCAGCATGAATGGGCTGGCTCGACCGGGGAAGGACTACTCTCTCACAGAATATCGACGAGAAATACCAGTATTTCTACTGTTGTGTTTCGTCTGGTGAGTGAGAGTGCCGAAGGCCCAATCACCCCCTTACCTCTTTCCCGCTCCTTCTCCTTCCCACTTCCTTTTCTAAAGGGTCGGCAACGTGCTAGTGATGCCTCTGGTGTTGCAGGCGTCCATAGGCTACGGTGACCACTTACCATCAGGTGGACCATATACTTGTTTGCCACCTTAGTTGTATAAAAAAAAACATTTTGCCAGAGAAACATCATAACACCGGGTTCGACCCAGCTCTCGAACCCGAGACCTTAAGCACAGCAATCACATTTACTACCGTAGCGACACCGAGGCCAGCTCCATTATATGAAAGCTATAGTACAAAACTACAAGCGGATCCGCGATTAAATTCTGTATCACAGGGGATTTCACAAGCATACTTGTGTCTTGTGTGTGGGGGCCAGTCACTACAGACCGACGACACTTCGACCCAGTGGGATCTTTTGTGTCGGCCCCAAGATTTATCCCTTAGCTATCTCCTTATGAATGTACTGCATTAGCCGCAGTGTACAATTCGGAGGGAGAAGCCTGAAGTCTTCAGGGTTTGGATATGCCAATCCCATCAGACCCATCCTAAGTCCAGCCAACGCGTCGCATTCACACAGTAGGTGCGATATGGACTCGGCCTGTTCACCTCACGCTCTGCAGATCGAATTGTGTGTCAATCTGCACAGGAAGTCGTTGGTGCCAAAATGGCCAGTGAACGCTCCTGTGAGCAGGCGTATTTGGCTCTTGCTATACCCCACAAGCATACTTACTCGGAACAAAGATTTACAAGCACACAATTTTTCGTACTGTTTTCGATACGAGTGTTTGTACTCGGCGTAGTGTCAGTAGAGATGCGACGTGTACGCAGGCCGTAGGTACCATGCTTGCCTGCTTCATAGAAATAGGTGAGCCGCATGCATGTAAACATTATACTAGAATAAAAGAAAGTCATACAAACCTGCTATGCTCCATAAGATCCATTCCTTGAACATCAGCCACGTCAGTATACAGCTGAGACAGAAACTTGCATTCAATTCGTCCCTGGAGTATCTCCCAACGAAGTAACGTGACTCTTTGATCGATAGACGTCGATATTAGATAGTTGTCCACCAAACACAAACCAGTTATTTGTGAGCTGTGATAGTTCGGACAATTCCAAGTGTTCAGAACTTTTATAGAGCTTAAATTATTCTGGTCAGGGATTTCTAGTAGAAGTAAATGGATGGCGTTGTCGTCGCCTCCTGTGCCGATAAGAATCTTATTGTCTTTGAGAATGCTGGAGGCGAAGCTATTGATACCGGATTTGTTTGCTTTTGTTTTAAAAAATGGTTCTAATTCTGTGTTGGTGAAGTTTGTGACATCCCAAAAAGCAACGTCACCTCTCGTTGTGCAAGTCACGAGAATGTTCCTATTTAAAATGCTTATAATCTTGGTTTTTAGTATACATGTTGTGTGATACTTTGATATGTTTATAAGTTCTAGCTTTTTACTTTTGTCTGTGAAGGAAAATATCCGTAGGTATGCGTCAGAGCATCCGGCGAAAATAATAAAACTATCTCTATCTTCAAGTAGATCTGCGTCCATGATTCTCATTTCTGGATCGAAATCCACATGACAATTCTTCCAAGACTGATTCCCTTTTCTCTCTTTATCTGTACCTTTCACAAGATAATCTATCAGTTCTTCAGATATGATTTCTACTTTAGATTTGCTTTCGATTGTAACTTTTTTAACACATACCTGAGCTCTTCCACCTGCAGAGATCAATAAAAAAGTATTGGTGTCAATAAAGTGTGTTTTCAAAGTACGCACACTTGACAAATGTTTGAAACAAACTTCATCTTGAAAATTCATTGTTGCGTCTATACTAGAAATTCTAAGCGTTGTATCTTCTCCGCCAGAAATGTATAACGTAACATTACCAACTTTATGTGATTTCATACAGTTTATTTCTTTAGCGTGCGACCCGTTAATGATATTCTTAGATACAATATTTTTGAGCTCGAAAGTTGCGACATTTATATCGGAATCTTTTAAGTAAACCAGTTTAATAATTTCTTCATAGCTGTCATTTACTTTATCAATGTATCTAATAGCATCAAAAGATCTATGTCCACCGCCACAAGCAATTTCTACTACTTTATTATTATCTTTAATATTATGTACCACAAAGATTCGTTCTTGAAATCCACAAACGATATTCAGATCTCTGTCTAAAAACTTTTCAACCCATGCGAAAGGTAAATCTTTGTTATTCATTAATTTAATACTATCATTATTGATGCTAAAGAACTTTACGCTATGATCTCTACCACAAGTAATAAGATCTTTGTTTCTAAACACTATTGACCTAGGACCATATCTGCCGTGAACTTTGCTAAAGCTTTTGACTGGGTTTTGCTGGCCTTTGACAAAAATATGAACATTGCCACATCTATCGCCAACTGCAAAGTAAGTATTAGTAGAATCTATTGCAGCTGCAGTTAATAGAGCCTCTTTACAGGGCGGTACTTTAAAATTTGCGTATTTCTCTATTCTGGTATCAGTTGAAGAGTACACAGTAATGTTGCCATTATCTGTGCAAAATATTAAATGTCTATTACCAGCCCAATGCATTGATAGCACTTTTCCTATATCTAAAGTAATGTCTATTAATTTTGTTATTGCAGCATCACCTTTGCAACTTTCAACAAAGATATCTAGTTTGCCAGCCATATCAGCAACAGCAATTAACTGTTTGCAAGATGAAAGAGATAGCAACATATATGTTGACGCATGTTTTAGCTCATACACTTCTTTATTTTTATTAATAAAGTCATAATATACCAGATTATCCTCATCTGTTATAATAATGTTTCTTCTAGCAGTAAATTCAACTTTTTTTGGAGTGGCAACATCAATATCCACTACTTCATTATGAGAATAATTTGTGGCTATACTGAGAGGATGTAAGATGACTCCGCAGTCACCACCACCAGTGACTATATTACTACCATCGGAATCTACAGCCCATATACATCCATTCTGATGAGTGACAACCTTTTTCAGCAACTGTCCATTATAATCCCAATAACATATCGCGGAATCTTCACCAACTGAGATGATCAGATCATTTGTGATGTAACTCCTCATGACCCGGGCAAGATGACCATAGATTTCATGTTTACAGACTATGTTTATGTTCTGCCAATAATCTATGGTGTGCTGTGCGTACATAGGACTAGTCTCCGGTCCCCAAATACAGACAGATCTGTCATCAGAAGTGGTGACTATAATGTTGTGTTCTGGTTTGCAAGTAATTGAAAATATTACACCCTGAAAATAGATATGTTCTTTAATTAAACCATACAATTGTTGGTATTTCTCAGGCATGCAATTTAGAGAGGCTGTATCATGTAAATCTACACTTTTAAAAATATTTATTTATCTCACTGCATTTTAATTTATACTTAGGAGGTAGGTAGGCATATAAAATTTGGACTGGATAGAACGTCTACAAAGAGCCTCTTTAACCAAGTGTTACAATGTCAAAAGATTATTAAAAAATACATTGTCACCTGCTACAATACTCTCTCATAATGTTATAAAACACAGGAATGCCTGGCTATTTTCGACCCTAAGCGAAAGGACACCTTGGTGTGACAAATATGGAGGCTGTGAGCCTGTACTAGTTAAGCAATTCCCATTGAGTCTAACTATTTTATAGATTAAATTATGATAAGTTTCTATAATACTTATTTAAGATACTGTCCATAAAGATGAAAATTGACATTCAATACCTTATGTCCTTTTAAATTATGTAAAGGTTTGTCATCGCCACACTTGTGTATGATAACCTCTGAGAACACTGTTCCAGCCATCACCAGAACATCATTTTGGAGTGGCAGGAGTAGACCACTGTACAGTATAGAGTTGTCTTTACTTGAGTGTTGGGATAATAGCTTCTGAGTTGCAGTGTCCCATTTCTGTAAAATAAAAGTGCATATATCATATCAGTTCATTCATCAGAAAACTGATATTGGCATCTGGACACCATGCCTTTAGCATTATGCCTTTACATGGTTAACCAAAGTGGTTAAAAATAATATGTTACCATAAAAAATGATAACTTATAGAAGACCTATAGAACTCTCCTGCTAATTTATTATTTTTATAAATGCTTTAAAAGATTATTATTTATATACATAAAGTATTAATATTTTTATGGAATTGAGCGACAGTTATTTTTTTTATTGAATCTGAGGCATAGATAACCTCATAGTTCTGCAGCACAAGTTTTCTCTTTTGCCATTTTGGCTAACATCTTCAATAAATTTTTAGGCATATCCTAGTGACAATTAAGAATTGTTCCCAATAACAATAAAGACAAAAATCAAATTCTTATCGAGTTTTTACTGCACAGGCTTAAAGCAATGTTATAAAAAAAACTTTACCTGAACTACATTATGTGCTGTTAATAAGGCAACAACATCACAATCCATCCACACAGCTGAATGTAGCCAGTCATCACACACTATAGCCTCAATTTCCCTTCTCAGGACTTGATACTGTATGTCTGCATTCTCCTGTGACGAGTTACATACCACAGTGAATTGTTTTCCACCAAAAACTAAAACCTTATCTTCACATTTTGAGGGCACAAAACCATATATTTTCTGACCATTTAAACCTGCTAATCTTTGTAATATTTTCGTCGATGATTTATCGAATACGTTGATTGTACTACCAATGCCTGTAAGACGAAAATAATATCTATAAACAAGAACATTTTTCGTACATTTTCAACATTTTATAACCTAAGAACTTACCCGCTAATATTAGGTTTTTGTAAAACTTCACAGCGGTAACATCTGTGCGTGTTATTAGAGACATGTTTTACAATTATTTACTAAGTTAACAAGTAGTTATATATATTTATTAAAAATTATATGAATTATCTGAGTGTGCCTAATAACAGATGTTTTTCGAAATTATTTGCATTGTTGACACAAAGTTTTGATGTTTGAGTACAATAATATGATTCAGCGTATAAGTGACAGAAATGCAAAATATAAAATGCTTAAAGTTATTATTAAATCTTTATCTGGAACGTTTACAAAACTTCGGGCATATTGACGTAAACGCTCCGTTATACGAAGAAATTTAATTTCTAATATAATTCGCGTTCGGTACCTCAATAGCATAGCAGTTATGAATGCGAATGCTCTGCATAGAATCTTGATCTTGAACCTATGTTGGGCATAGTTATTGGGTTTTTCTGTCAAGAGATTCGCAGTAGCAGCACCGAGTCTGAAACTGTGCCAGTGTAAAGGCAACAGCACAGAGTACTTTATATACAAGGCTCGGTTCTATGAACAAGAATAATTCACAGCTAATAAAAATATTATGTAGATACACATGTAATATCTCTCTGCCTACACCTTCGGGGATGTAGGCGTAAGATTACGGAAGTAGCTGTATTAAATAGTAAATATTTTTAATATTTTGTTTTTTACTATTATAGGTACGTATTTCTTTTCGTTTTTCTCTATTGCCCACCTCGATAACAATATACAAAATTTTATTTATGTGTAACAATTGAAGCCAAGCGCCGTTTTAGGGATGTGAAGCAATAAAATAAAATGTCGATAAATTACACATTTATTATTAGAATAATATAAAATTCACAAACTACACCAATGAGACACGATCGTTTAGTCGCTCTTATATTTGTCGAGAGGATACTTGTCGCCATAATTCTTCAAATGCTCCTCCATTTCCTGCATTTGTTTTCTGAAAAAAAGAAAAATAAGAGTAATATTGAGTCGTTTTTTTTAACTCTTCAAGGATATGATTATATACCTATCAAGATTAATCAAATTACAGGACGATTGAGATTTATTATGTAAGGACTCACTGAATTCTAGAAGGCATTTCATAGTAAACATCCTCAAGCATTTCTTTCCAATGTGGCAGTTGTTTCTTCTCTGCTTCCTGCATGGTTCTTACGACTATGTCTCTTGTTTCCTTCGTCCAGGATTTCTCTACATCATCATTCCAGATACCTGCAAAAAGATAGAGAATAATCAATATTTATAAAATGATATTCATTATTATCTTTTGTATGTTAATCACCGTAATTATTGATTAACAGTTATGTATTAAAATGAGCCTGATGTAGCTTTTGTTATTTCTTTCACATATATCGGTTGTCAAAAAAAGGGTTTAAGAGCCGTACGTCGTATAATAATAAGCGGCTGATATTCATTTTCATTAAATTTGTTTGTTTTGTTCATTGTTATAATCTATACTTATAATAAAACTGTAGAGAGGTCAATTCTGTACATTGAATATATATTCAAAATTAATATTGGAGGATGAATGGTGATCGATACTGATGACAAAAATGCATTCAGTAAATTTTTTGTCTGTCTGTCTGTCTGTATATGCACGCATGGGTCAAAAACTACTGAAGGGATTTTAACCAAACTTGGTACGATTGTAGTTCATACTCCTGGGCAGGTTATAGGCTATTTTTTTATTATTTACCTTTGCTTTCCAGATACATTCTGAACTTCTGAATGGGACTCTCATCCTTGGTCCATTTCTGTATTTCTTCGATAGACCGGTAAGCTGTGCTGTCATCTGATGTGGAATGGTGACCCACCCTGAAACGTAACAAGTTATGTTGAAAGACATATCTCAACTCTCTGTACACTAAGTATTAAACTCACATTTCGCCACTTATGGTTTTAAGTCGCACGGAATAGCAGAGCGTGAACCCTGGTCTAATGAGCACAGTACCAAGTTCTGTACCCTTACTAAGATTTTCTTAAGCAAAAACGGCATAACACTTTGCTCGAATAAGTTATCTAAACTCAATATTTATTCGCTAGCACCTGTAAAATTGTAATTACCTGCTTACCTATAAGACATAGCTTCAATGAGCACTGGCTTGTTATTCTTAATCGCAAACTCTCTGGACTCCTTCACAGCGTTGTACACGGCCAGTGCGTCGGTACCGTCCACACGCACGGTGCGGATGCCTAGCGCTGGGCCACGAGACGCAATGCCGTCGCCACGGTACTGCTCATTCGTTGGCGTCGAGATAGCGTAGCCGTTGTTTCTGCTGTGAAAGAAGATTGAATGGTATTAAGATTTAAAGCCTTTACCTATAAATTTTATATGTGCACTTCTTTGTATTGGCTCTACTGGACTAAACTAATATGATCTCCAATGTATTGATGTTTAGTAAACATTGGTTGAAGCGAATTAATGGACATTGGACTTGCAATCGAGAAGTCGTGGTATCGAATCTAACCCATTGCGCTACTAATGTAAACGCACTCACGGAGAAGTTACCAATACTATTAATATGTAACACACATGTTAAGTAACCAGCCTTTAAAAATGTAAACTCTTACCATAACAAAATTATAGGACAATCCAAAGTAGCAGCGAAGTTGAAAGCCGCGAAGGCATCACCCTCGGACGCAGCGCCATCTCCGAAGAAGCAGACTGCGCAGCGATCGTTATCTGGCTGGCGTTTCAGTGCGTAAGCGGCGCCTACGGCTTGCGGCATTTGTGTCGCTGAAAAATAGTTATATGTCTATATATTTATATAAGTCACTAAAGGCAAAGGTGTACTACGCCCACATTTCGCCAGCTCTGTACTTATGACTCACGTACTAGGATGAAAATCTATTACCATCTACTTAGCATATTTCGAATCTCCGTGTTGCTAAATATTGCGTTATAGATTAACTCAATAACACTTTACTTCACTTGGAAATCGAACCTAAGATCAAGGTATCCTAATACCCGACATCGGATAGAACAACAGTATAAAGCTGCGGTAGCATAACCTAGTTAATTGTCCCATAATGTTGGTAAGAGATTTTAAGCCGTAGTCAAAAAGCGGAACTTACAGAATGCTTATTTTAATGTACCAGGGACCTTGACATACTTATCTAGATTTCAATACAATAAGGTTTAGCAGTTCAGTAATGAAAAATTTAAATTATATTTAAATTAAATTAAATTTTAATTTTCAAAATGGGGAGGGCTATGTCCAGCAGTGGACTATTATAGCCTGATGATGATGATGATGATGTTCAGTAATGTAAACGTAAAATTATTCACATTTAATTTTATGAAAATACGTATTATTTCTCACCTAAAGGACTGGAAATTGTCACCAGATTATGCTGTTTACTGCCATAATGTACGGGCATCTGTCTACCCTTGCCCGGATCTTCGTGGTTGCCATAACATTGATTTACTATCTCCGTGATCGTTATCCCGCGGAACAGAAACACTCCCGCTTCGCGATATTGTGCGAAGACCATATCTTGAGGGCTGAGGGCGGCTGCACTTCCGACGTGAATGCCTTCTTCACCATAATTGGTCATGTAGAAAGATATACGTCCTTGTCTGTAATTATTACCATAGTAAAAATGTAAATAAACGTTCGTACACTTCAGCTAAAAATGTAGCTTGGGTGGCAATTAATATAACATTGTTTACCTAATGGTCTCTCAAAACAACTCATATTAAATTGATAGATCTTTTATAATTTTATTTATTGTTTCTCGAGTGTTTTGTCAACTTACATTATAGGTATAGTTAATTAGTGCAATAATTAGCCCGCATTTTGACTAACTTTTTATGTTTAAGTTAATTATAATGTACATTACAATTACCTCTGTGATTCATACAAAATCTTGTCCATCTGTGACAGCTGTATCATAGTCTTGTACATGTATATGAGAGTATCGCTATCGATATTTGGTTCCTCCCTAATATCCAGCACATTTCCGTTGTTGTTCATTACTCGGTAGATAGGTATGGGGTCATAGCTAGTTTCGTTCAGGAACTTCATTTCCGTAACGTACGGCGCTTTTGCGCCCGGGAACTCTGCATGTTTACCATTGTTTTGTGCTATGTCCGGTCGCGTGTGAGTTGATAATAACTGTAAAATAAAACATTAATTATGTTAAAACTAAAATCCAATTATTATACATTCAACACATATGAGTCAGGCAGGTTTACAAGATGTCTTGTTCATAATGCAAGTTTATTGTATAAACTGGAACAGCTCAGCCGAGAAAGGGCCTCAACTCTACAAAAGATCGTTGACAAATAAATTGCGTTATGTTTGTTATGTTACCTGTGTTATGTTCTTGCGATATCTTATCTTATGTGGGGGCCAGTCAGTGCAGACCGGCGATACTTCGACCCAGTGGGATTTTTTGTGTCGACACTCTCCCAATAACGACTGCCATAGATGTTCATGACAGCCGGGACCAACGGCTTATCGTGCTCTCCGAGGCACGGAGCAGGTGATAATTGTCAATCAATACGCACATAATTTCGAAAAGTCATATAACTTCCGAAAGTCAGAGCTGCGCGACATGGGTTCGAACCCGAGACCCTCTGCATTGCAGTCTGTTGGTCTCCCCACTGAGCTATCGCTGCTCTTATATTTCTTGCGATAAGTAGTTATAATATCTATATAAAGTTACTGTACTGTAATAAAGTTACTAAGTTATGTTCTATTTATGTATATGATAAACAATAATAATTTGTTAAATTAGGATCTTCGAATTATCTATTATACTATACACAATTAATTTAATAATGCAATTTATTTTTAAGTATGTCTCTCAGTAACCTGTGCATGTGGTGTTAACCTCTAATTAATTGTTACACTAACTAATGTTTCCATTTGATTTTATTTTATGTTGCCTATCTATGTATAAGTGTAAACAGTTGTTGGTTAACCAAATAAATAAGTATCCACTGCTTCCAGATTCGTTTAACTAGTCCTTTGCTGTTTGTAGACCGCAAAGGACTAGTTATTGTTGACGCATAGGCAGCACAGTGACGACTTTTGTCGCGCAATTAATAAGTACCGTACCGCCGGTAAGTATTTATTAATTCCGATTAAGTCCACGCTTACGTGAAGGTTCGGCAAAGCGAATTCCAAGCATACCTAGCCATCTGTAATTGTATTATCAGGCGAGGCGTATGTTTGTCTATCACCTTGGTGGTATTAAAAGAAATGCACGAAGTCTACCTAAAAGATAATATTATAATTATTTAGTACGATATTGAGACGCAGCGGTAGTGCACGATGTTGCGGGTTCGATTGCTGTGTTGGGCAAAATGTTTAGAACATTATCAGCATTATCAGTAGCAGCACAGAGTCAGTGACTGCACCCAGAAGACGGCATTGGTATCACCCCTATTACTTGGGGCCTTAAAAAGTTAAAACATAGCTAGCGAAACTCGAGTGTCATAGACCTCTGTTTCTGTATTGCATACAGGCTGATTGGTAAAATACTGGACATATAGGTTCAGTTCTCGATTCTGGAACCGAATATCTAAAAAAAAATTGGTACTTAAAATTTGACCTACTTATCCAATAAAAACTTAATATGAGGACACTCTTGCGCATATACCAAAGCTAAACAAAACCTCCGCCCTCCGTCCCCAGGTACCGCACCCCGCACTCACCCGTCCTTTTTTTATCAAAGGTCATTAGCCTCGACGGTTGTGTGCGACGCGCGCAGTGTCCACATTTTATGGATATTTCATACAAATTTTCATAAAGGTTTTCTTTGCAGGTTATACAGATTTTATTTTTATTTCTTTTTTATACGTTACGTGTGACCATAAATTATCATGTCCTTAGGTATGTACAATGTTTAACCAGTCGCACTGTATATGTATGTATTTATTACTTATTAGCAAATCGAAATCCGTAGTCTCTGCCTACCCCTCTGGCAAAGAGGCGTGAATTTATGTATGTATGTATGTACTTATTATCAACAAAGTATAGATATATAAAATGAAAATGATGCCTGAGACACAGGCTTAATCTTGCTTGGGCCATCGACAATCCCTTGCATATAAAATTGTTTGATGCTAATAAATACTTTACTATGTTGTTTGCAGATGGAAAAAAAAACAGAATGCGCCTTTTATATCAGAACCGACGTAATGTTAGTGTCGATGTCATCAGGGTCATTCGTCCATTCATATATGCTGATTAGAAAATAGCATTCGTTGTTATTCAAATAAATAATTCAAGCAAATTAATGTTTCATTTCCAGTTAACGTGTGTAAGTAAATGTCCAATAGAGTAATAGGTGCGTCTTACGAAATGTATAATGCATGAATGTAAAATGAAAAATCCATTACTTAAGCAAAATAGGTAGGTACCTATTTTTGCTAAAAGAGATATTTGTCAGACAACCTTAAGACACCTTTATTATACAATTAGCTGAATGGGCACTCAGTAGTAACTGTATTTATACTATATCTAGTCAGATGGTACTATTCATATATTTAAATTTCATGTATAAAATTTGAAAATTTTTATTTAATGAGGTATTTAATTTGTGTCGTCATTTACAGTCTGGGAACCGCAAGAGATGTGGATTTAAATTTGGTATTATATAACTACATAATTATTACATCATAGCTATCGTCTAAAAATTTAAATATTTCCGTAGATAGTCAAGTTCAAATATTAATGGGTTTCTTACAAATAGTAAAAAAGGCGATGGAATTTTAAAATATCGCATTCATAGAATAAAGTAATTAATAAAGTATTTTAATAAAGTAAATTGTAAAATTCAAGTAACAAGTTGATATCTTTAATTTACTTGACAACAAAAAATCGGAGCTACGATAACAATGTGTTTAAGTCACATTTGATACGTTAATTGGACGTAAGTATACAAAAACATTATTCATTTTAACAAAGATAAAGTAAGCCGATAAGTTTATCACAATTAATTAATATTACAGCCGTTTGCGCAGGTTTCCAGTCACAAAAGTTTTGCACTAGAAGAAAGCATACTTTGTATTTTAGCACATCACTATTTTATGCAACGTAATAAAAACAAACTTATAAATAAGCTAGTAAGTTCATGTTGAATGTCGGTTTTCGTCCAAAAACACGATAATCATCTTATTTTTTACACTTCATTTACGTTAAAATACACGTAAACCTTTATTAAAGATATTTAATTTAAAATTGTATTTATACAATTGTATATTAAACGAATAATAACTATAAAAACTAACCCGTGCAGCATTTCGCAGGCTGTTTAGCCGTAACACACATGCTCCGTTTCTGAGCGCCATATTGAAACTGATGATGAACTCAATGAACTGACGTAAAATGTAAATTACCCAATAATAATGGTATGTTGTGTAGTCCGCGACAAGCAAGTTTGATAAGAACCGCGGCCTTTTGAAAACACGCTCGCTATTACGTTGGTACATAATCGTAATCTCTGTTTTAGATTGTAAACATCGTGATATTAAGCATGTTGTAGGGGCGATATAGGGTGCGTTCCACTTTAGTGTTCACAACGCCCAAGATGCTCCTTTAGCCGTTCCACATGACGACTGCAATCGTTGTGGTCGCGGCGAAAACGACATTCATGACGTCATGACTCAGGCTCACGCAAAGCTCACGACGACCCATCCCGAGAGGTGGGTCGTCGTGAGCGTTGAGAAGAATTAGCGCCATTTTTAAAATATAAAGTAACTAAGATGGCGACTACGATTCTTCTGTTAAGAAAGTTTTTATAGCAGAACACAGCCTTTTTTTTAACGTGTTGGAATGCATTGACGCATTGCCCTACGCGGGGGCGGGCGAGAGGGTTACGTCGGCCTCACTCGGGAAAAGATAGAGATATCCCGGTAATACCGGCACTAAACCTACCACGGTGTACCTTCTCACAATCTATGACCGGGGCGCAGGGATCACTCGCGCATTCATCAGGACACAGCCTGGAGTCAAATGAAACTGAATGTGATACATTTTTGCCAATCCTTACGACAATATTGCTTGCCGTAATGCTTCGTTTTGGTGCTATTTATTTATAATATGATAATGCTAATCAATCAAAATGTTAAAATCAAACAATGACAAGTGATTTGGTTGGTTGATGCGATTTCAGTTAGTCAATCATAGCAGTTGACATGCTTTTGACCGGCTGTTATCTTTTTTAACCGTTTTCCAATATGTACCTACTGCTAATTGATAAAGGCAATGCAAGTGACTTGATTTGAGATTAGATAACGATAATTACCCCTCCATAGAATCTCAGCTGATACAATTATTATTTAATTGATAAGATAACCGTTGTTATGTTTACACTTTTAACACACCTACTTATATTAGTTATGGGTCCCTAGTGAGAGTTGTTTTTACGTTATCATGATCGAAACGTTTACCGCGTTTGGCTCTCTGATTGGTTTAGAGCTTGGCACGGTCCAATCAGAGCGCCGAACGTTATAAACGTATCGATCGCGTTAACGTAAAACAAACTCGCACTAGGCACTGTTATAGTTCTGACCGAATTTTGATCATGGTGACCAATCGTAACGGAGACTAGGACATTCGGAGACGCAGCATGTATTATATTGTAGAAGTTTTTGCACTATAAGTAATCTAAGTCCGAATCGACGCCAATCAGACATCACTGAATACAATTTATGGTGTAGGACCTACAGCTTTACGTGGTTTCTAATGCATGGGACTGAATCATCTACTTAATTGTAGGCGGGTACATATTATGGGTGCGTTCCACTTAGCGCTCACGACACTCACGCTCACGACCACGGCTTTTCCCGTTCCACTTGCTTCCGAGCGTTACAATTGTAAACTCAAGTGGAACAGATAATGGAGTGTTTCGAGCGTTGACGTATATAATACAAATGGAGAATTAGAAAATAAGCCAAAACCTTTAAGCGGTTAAGGTTAGAAATTGTAAGTCTGACCAATAAACTCTTATAGTTATTGGTTAACTGGATTTATATTAAAAAACTATATTTAGTTCCTACTAATATTATAAATGTATTAATATTTGTGAGGATGGATGGATGTTTGTTACTTTTTCACGCAAAAACTACTGAACGGATTTTGATGAAACTTTATTCATCGAAATAACATATAGGGTACGACGCAACTTTCCAAACGCTGCCCAGCCAAACTGCACTCTTCTGATGATTTCACCCTCAAAGTTGTCTCTACCCAGCTGTAACTTTTGTCCTAGGTAGACGTACTCCTGGACAACTTCAAGGGCTACACCTTCGACAGGAACGGGCTCAGGGACGATGTGCTCGTTGAACATGACCTTAGTATTGTCCAAGTTCATCCCGAGCCAAACGCGTCTCGAGGCAGCATTAAGACCGGACAGCATTTTCTGCAGGTCTTGCAGCGATTCTGCCATTATAACTATGTCGTCAGCAAAGCGGAGGTGTGTGAGATATTCACCATTGACATTGATGCCCAGTCCATTCCACCGCAGGGTCTTGAAGACATCCTCCAGAGCATTTGTGAAGAGTTTCGGGGAAATAACGTCACCATGTCTTACACCTCTGAGCAACTGGGTGGGTCTTGTTTGGTGGTTCTGCACTTGGACGGACATCGTCGCCATTTGGTAGAGACTTCTCAGCACTTCTACGTACCGCCAGTCGACTTGGCATCGCTGCAAAGACCCCAGAACAGCCCAGGTTTCGATGGAGTCGAAGGCTTTCTCGTAGTCCACAAACGCCAGACACAGCGGTTGGTTATACTCTTCGGACTTCTGTATAACCTGCCGAACAGTATGGATGTGGTCTACGGTGCTATAGCCTTTATGAAACCCAGCCTGTTCCGGTGGCTGAAAGGCGTCAAATCTTGATGCCAGACGATTCGTGACGACTCTCGAGAACAGTTTATAGACGTGGCTCAGAAGCGTAATCGGTCTATAGCTTTCAAGGAGCATTTTGTCTCCTTTCTTAAAAAATAATGCCACTACACCTCTGCTCCACGCCTTCGGGGTAGTCCCATTGGTTATTACAGAGTTGAAGAGTCTCTTCAACTCCCCAAGAACAGGTTTACCCCCAGCCTTGAGGAGCTCAGAGGCTACTCCATCTTCGCCGGGAGCCTTCCCATTACTAAGCTGTTTGAGAGCCGCCCCGATTTCGTCGACATCTACGTCTGGGAGATCGTCAGTAGTCAGTATCCCCGGGACTGATGTGACGGTTTCACCATTCGAGGTAACTAACTTTGTCAGATGACTCCTCCCCAGTGTCTTGGTGAAGACCTTCAACCCCCGATTTCGCTCGATCGCCTCATGTACTAGGCGAGTGTTCCAGCTGCGAAGGTCGCGTCTTACCAAGTTCCTGATTTTCTTGTGGAGTGACTGGGGATCTGACAAAGATTCCTCTGGTGTCTCACGTCTAACTCGCATTAGATCCAGGGTCTCGTTAGAAAGTTTGAACTTCTTATCTGATCGCCTTTTCCGAAAGTGCCTCGTTCCCACTTCGCGTATCACCCCAATTATACCGTCCAGGTCCTCGTCAACATTTGCCGGGGTCTCCAGTGCGGCGAATCTATTTCGCAATTCCAATTGGATCGCATCATGGCCAGCTTGGGGCACATTTGGACGAAGAACAGACCTCACCATGCGACTACGTTCGAGCTTAAAATTGATATTTAGGGTGCCTCGTACAAGTCGGTGATCGCTACCGGTATTAAACCTGCCGATCACTGAGACATCCCTAAATACGTTCTTCTTGTCGGCTATGATAAAGTCAATCTCGTTCTTCGTCACACCGTCGGGGCTCTTCCAGGTCCACTTCCGTTGGGGCTTTTTCTGATAAAAGGTGTTCATACAGAAAAGCCCCTGCATGCTAAGGTAGTTGACCAGCATTTGGCCCCTATGGTTTCTGCGTCCATAGCTATGCTGTCTCAAACAAGATTCACCGCATTATTTTCCCAATTTGGCGTTGAAGTCTCCCATGACAACTGTATAATGGGTTTTGGTGGTACGATGCATGGCCTTTGACACATCGTCGTAAACGGCGTCCACCTCTTCATCTGAGCTGCTCGACGTCGGCACATATACCTGTATGACCTTGAGAGAGTATCTTTCGGTCAGTTTCAGTACAAGGTACGCTACCCGGGTCGAGACGCTGCAGATCTCCACCACGTTGTCACGGAGGGCTTTGTTGACGAGAAATCCCACGCCACCCTGGGATTTTTGGCTCCCTTTCCTGAAGTAGAATAGATGGCCTGACTCAAGGGTTACCGTGTCCTCTCCCTCTCTACGAACTTCCGATAACCCCAGAACATGCCATCGTATCTTCTCTAATTCTACTTCAAGGATCTGGAGGCTTTCGTCCAGCCGTAGACTGCGTCCATTAAATGTAGCCAGGATCAATTATTGGCAGCCGTCCGTAGCCCGGGGATTCCTAGCACCCCCTACCCTACCGTAACCAAGGCCACTGCCGTGACCTGGAATAGTAGGGCGGCCGGGAACTGGGGGCCGTTTCTTTTTGGGACTCATCATGGGGGGTTTTGCCCGTAGTCACCACGCTGGGCAGGCGGGTTGGTGACCGCAGTGTATTGATATGGACTGTGTTGTCTACGCAAGAGGCGCTGCTGCCTCTACCTCTCGGATGGTCCCTTAATCGCCTTCTGCGATACCCACGGGAAGAAATGGGGTGGTGCTATTCTACTCTACCGGCACCACACGGAATCAAAAAATATTAAAAAATACTAAGATGTAGTGCATTAAAATTCTTGTATACAAGTGACGTAACACGAAATTTAAAAGCGTTGTATCTACGTTGTTATTAGATTGGGGGACAAAAGAAAAATATGTGCCCAATACTTTTTGCTAATGAATATTTGCCAAAATAAATGTACATTGTGAAAAAAAAGTGTGACTCGACATAGTAATTAAATTTGCGTACGTTATCATTTAATTATAGAAAAGAAAATAGCATAGTTAGAAAGGGAAACTATTAATCTATAAAATTACTAAGAATAAATAGTATAATCTTATTACCTAACTACTTTTAGAAAGCTTTTTTAAAACATTGTTTTTCACCTTCCATACAAAAATTCACTTGCCACCCTACTTACTTACTACTACTTGCATTTGTTTTTACTCCATAAAATACGTTTTGACACATTAATCTTGAATATGTTTATGTATTATAGACCGTGATTAAATGAGGTTACTGCTTTTAAGTATTTTCTATGGTATATCATAATAAAAACATAATTTTAATGCGAAAAACAAAATGAGGCGTATCCATTTACTTTTTAGTCTCTACTGTTTAGTTACGTTTATTTCTACTGCCACGTAATTTCTGAACGCATTTGTTAAATATTAACAAGGGCAACACTAGCTTCATTCTCATTCGTTATTATTTTTGCGTCTCCGCCAAATTTTTATTGTGATTATCAGTAAAGACGTGTGACTACTTTTTCGAGACAAAAAATATTATCTGCCTTTTTTAACAATACGGTAAGTCTTAATTTATATATCTTATTGTAATATGTGGAGTGCAAACATTTTATAATCTTATTATATTTGCAGTTTCAGGTTATTATAAAATTAGAATCTTGTTTAGTCTTATTTCTACTATAATTTCGTAACGTTCTTTTGATTTCGTTACGTTACGAAAAAAGTACATTCTAAAGCTGAGTGTATAAAGTACATTCTTGTTAATTTTAGTAACTGCACGGATGGCGTAGTGGTCAAGTGGTCGCCTCACCAACGCCGCCGCGCCGAGTGTTGTGGGTTAATTGTTTGAGATTACCAGAACAGCTGCAGTTTTTATTTCTAAATGCTTTTTTAATCCCTATTGTGCTACTAAAATTTGGAAACGTTTTTTGATTTGATTGTAACAAGTAAATTAATATTTACGTGTTTTATTTTACACTGAGCATAACAAAATACAAGTATCTGCATAAAATCGTAAATATTAGACTATGACCCAATTTATCTATCATCAGATAAAAGTAATTCTTGGAATAAAATACAACATGAACAATTGAACCAATTTAAAGTGTATGTTGCCTAAATAAAACTGTTCGATTGTTTTACTTCCGTTTTCAAGTATAATATAATGTGACGGGTGTATTTTTTATTTAGTGATTCAAAGTTTGGTAATATATTTCGCCATTGTACAATAAGCCTTAGGTTTAACTATGTAGTTACATCGCTTCGTATTTCGTTACAACTATTTCGTTACATACCTACATTTATTTTGGCAATTATTCTAATCTAAAAGACAGACTAGAATATTTATTTTAGTAATCATGTCTAATATCGTAGTCTTTGTGCGGTTGGCTATTTATTGCTTGCATTTTGTTTAGGTACAGCAGGAATATCTTGCTTGTTCGAGATTAGGCATAATACCTGCTATATTACCATAGTACTTCCCTTTTACGATATATGTCTTTTTTATCTATTGACACTTGACAGTTGACAGTGATATAATGAGCTGCAAAAATTATAATGGTATAATAATTGTCTGTCATAACAATCTATATTTTTATAATTTTAATATTACTTTTAACTTTTCCTTTTGATGTGGTAAAAAGTCTTTGATAAAAGACTTCCAGATAACAGCCAGCAAATAAGTGATCACATTCATTGATGGTGATAAGCCAGTGTTCAAATAGAACTTAGCAGCTAAACCAGTAAAATGTAGTAATAATTTAATTTCTTAATATGAACTTGCCGATATGATTTACTTTTTCTAATAGCATTTCTAATTATTATAGGGCTGCCTTCGATACAGTCAGTAAAATAATTTTCCTTCGTACTGGTCAAGATGAAGGGTTCGACCTTAGGACCGCTCGCCTACCAAGTATCTCGGAGGGTGCGACAGAAGACTACGACCTAGGAGAACATAGACAACCCAAACCTCTAATCCAGTTAGTGTTCACTGTAATAGATATTAAAGCCTCCGTGGCGCAGCGATAGTGTGTGTGTAATGCGACTGCTGTGCATGAGGGTGCAAATCCCGGGTCAGGCCAACAAAAAGTTACTGAGTTTTTCTGTTAAAAACCCGGAGTTAGGAAGATGGCGGTGTATGATGCGGCTTAACGTGCTTTCCGAGACACCCCCGTGCCTAGAAAAGCACGCTAAGCTGTTGGTCCTGCCTGATTTCTCGCTGGTCGTGTCGGACTACCGTGCCATCGGATCATGCGAGTTAGAGAACAGAGAGAGCTTCTGTTTGCGCATACACTTGTCTTCTATAATATCTCCTGCACAGATGATCAGTCTCATTTATGATTGGCCGCCGTTACCGAAATTCGGTCTAGAAGACATTAATAATAATAATAATAATTGAACTATCAGATTTCACTAGACTTAGATCTCTCTCTGCCAACGAAACCTATAATTATCTGAGTATGTCACAGGCGTTAGGTATCACTGAGGACGGTATGAAACGGGCGTTGCAGGAGCGCTTCTTTGGCCGCTTGAAAAAAATACTGAAAAGTCTTTTGTCAGGCGGCAACAGGGTGCGCGCCTGTAACGGTTGGGCTATGCCGATCTTTTGGCATACTCAGATGGACGCAAACGGAATTAGATGCCCTGGATAGAAAGGTTCGTACACTGTTGACTACCTACCGAATGCACCACCCGCGCTCCTCGGTAATGAGATTGTACATCCCGCGGAAGTGTGGGGGTCGGGGTTTTTTAAATGCGAAGACCCTCCACAACCGTGAGGTGGGCAATCTCAGAGAATATTTTGTCCGAACCGATGTGGGCGTGCATCGCGATGTAGCCGCAGTGGATGCGGGCTTTACCCCTCTTGCTCTGGCTAAAGAAAACTGGCGCAAACCTGTTATACTTGCAATTGACGAGCGCAGGGATATATGGAAAGGAAAAGAGCTGCATGGATGGTTTTTCAGGGCCCTGACTGGGCCTGACATAGATTTTCAGTCATCAGTGTCCTGGCTACGTTTCGGCGATCTCTTCGCTGAGACCGAAGGTTTTGTCTGTGCAATTATGGACGAAGTTGTCATGACGAACAACTACCAAAGATATATCCTGAAGGATGGGACAGTTGACATATTATGTCGGGCATGTCACCAGCTCGGAGAATCTCTCAGACATATTGTCTCCGGTTGTTCTCGTCTTGCCAATGGAGAGTATTTGCATAGACACAACCAAGTATCCAGGATTGTCCATCAGCAGCTTGCCTTGAAGTATGATCTTGTGGAATCTGAAGTTCCGTATTACAGGTATGTGCCCGATCCAGTTCTCGAAAGTGGTCGTGCTACTTTGTACTGGGATCGGTCTATCATTACTGATAGGACAATTGTGGCGAACAAGCCAGATATTGTACTGATAGACCGATTGGAGCGCCGAGCAGTGATCATCGATGTCACCATTCCGCATGACGAGAATCTTGTGAAAGTTGAAAAAGAAAAAGAGTTGAAATACCTGGACCTAGCTCACGAGATTGTCGCCATGTGGCGTGTGGACTCGGCGATCATTGTGCCGATAGTCATTACAGTCAATGGTTTAATACCTAAAAGCCTCGACCACCACCTACAGAGGCTTGCGTTAGATGGCTGGATCAAGTCCTTGATCCAAAAGGCAGTATTGCTCGACACGGCGCGTATTGTGAGGAGATTCCTCTCTCTCTGGGGCCCTAACCACCGGCAGCTTGGACCCTGTTCCCGATGTCGGTGGGTCATTTCAGTTCTTATATTTTTAAATATGTATAGTTTTTATATTTATATTTAAAAATGTAACTATTAGAAAGAAAATGAATAAAGAGAATAATAATAATAATGATTTATTTGCTTAAACATGTGTACACATACAAAATTACAGTCGCATGCAAGGTGTTACAAATATATTTTGATTCATCATGTTTGGCATCCATATACGATGACATGCAAATATTAAATTAAAAAGATGTCAATTTACAATCATGAGAATTAATTTTAACTATGTATACAACGGCAAAAAATTAAATCAATACGTTTTAGATAATAATTAATACATCAAAAATAATGAAATGTCACAAAGTTTAAAAGTAAAAAAAATTAAATTTATATTTAAATGTCAAATGAATTACATTACAAAGAATTTCATAATAATTCAATAAAATATCATAATAATTTATCCGATAGGAAGTCTGTGACATTATAATATGCTTTATCGATTAGATACGATTTTAGTTTTGCTTTAAATGAAGGGTTTGTCATTTCTTTCCAGGTTTTAGGCAGTTTATTGAATATGACGGGTTATTATTATATTATAATATACAGGGTGTCAGGGAAACGCTTCCGAAAACGAAGACTGGTGGTAGTGCTGGTGATGGCTGATACGATACCACAAAAAAAAATCGAATATAAATTCCTTTTTTATGGATTTTCTTTTTGCTTTTTTCACGTGTTATTATGTTCGGACAGCCAAATAAAACGGATATCTAAAAGAAAATAAATTTAATTCCCTTTTTAGAAGGAACTGCAATGTACATAATTAAATTGCACAGCTGACGCTAGGGGTCAATGATTCGCGCGCTACGTCACGAGTTGGCAAACTGCCTGCGGCCGCTACCGACATGCACAGCGGCCGTCGCTTGCGCCGCGCCGACTGCATTGTTTGTATTAGATTCTATCTCTCTACATACCTATCTACTTTCTTATTTCATCTGTTGTAGGATTAATTAAAAGCTAGCTCAAATTTAGATACCTTGAAATAATCCCTGTGACCCATAAAGGACCGCCCGATAATTTTAGTTATTCTTGATAATAAATTTCAATTCGTCGGCCGACTTGATGCAATATTCAGTAAAAGTTATTCTAGTTAGATCCCTAGATAGGAGTCGACCCTGCCACGGCATACATTTAGGTAGGTTCTGAGAATAAATTTTTAGATTTGATTATAAGCGCAACTAACCCCGACACGGAGACATTAAAAACTTATTAGGTATCTCGATTATTATTTTGCACTTCTATTAATTAATTCCAAATAATATTTATTTAATATTAATTAATTTCACGGAAAAGCGAGAAAGTGAGATACACGAAATTAATATAACATTAAAAGAAATTCAACAATCTAACATAAATATAGAAACCTCAATTACTTTTGTAACTGCTCAAAATGAAGAGTTAAAAGACGAAAATTCAACAATTAGAGAAGCAAACAAGAGAAGATAAGCAGTACCTCACAGTTCTGGAGAATAAACTCGAGGATCTGCAGATGGGCTGTCGTAAGTCAAATTTTGTAATAAAAAATGTACCAAAAAAATCCAATGAGTCCAAAGAAGATCTTATAGAAATGCTTATGTGTCTCTCCAACAACATAGACTGTAAAATCGTTAAATATGATATCAGGGATATCTACAGAGTGCGTGGGCAAAATAAAGATAATCCTAATACACCAATTGTTGTGGAGACTGGTTCTACCCTACTGAAGACAGAAATCCTGAAAATGGGAAAGGCTTTCAACTTAAAACATAAAAGTAAACTTTGCTGCAAACACCTTGGATTCAAAACCCAAGAAGATACTCCTATTTTTATAACGGAGCATCTGACCCCGAAGGCGTCCCGCTTACACTTCCTTGCCCGGGACTTGACCAAGTCTGGGACCTACAAGTTTTGCTGGACCGCTTATGGCAAAGTATATATTAAAAAGGATGAGCAATCACCGACAATAATTATCAGAACAGAGGATCAGGTACATCAACTCTTACTTAAAAAATGACTCACTCTAACAATCTTATTCAGCTTAAATCGTATAGTGAACAGTGTATCGCGAATTTATGTTTTAAGTGTAATGTCTATTGTTTATTTGTTAAGATCTTTCTTACTCGATAACTATTGTACTAAAACTCTAGGCAACTTGATATTTTATATTGATAAATACACACTTAAAAAACCTCAAACACACTTCTCAAGCACACACACACATATACAATTCCACATAATAGAAAAATCACATACACTACGTTACCTAAAATCATGCATATTCCACAGTAATACAACTCAAACTTTGGTGAACAACACTTGTAGTTCTACTTCTGTAGTAAATAATGGTATACAACTATCTGCCTACTGCCATTATTACACCTTTTGCTGTATTGCCTTACTTCCTTTAAACGTACCTAGAAAATACAACTATTCTTCTTACAAACTATATATTAATGGGTGACAATCTGCAAATCCTAACTGAAATAGACAATCTTGAAATTGCCCATACATTTGAATGTGACTCATCTGAGCTTACTAAACATATTCAAGTAAATAAAAATGACTTGACAATATTTTCTCAAAATATAAGGAGCATATATTGTAATTTAGACAATTTTATAACAACTCTATCTACTTTTAGATTCGAAACTGACATCATAATCCTAACGGAATGTAGACTAAGTGTCTACAAACAGATACCCCAACTTAATAACTACCACTCCTACTCTACAACACAACACTTAAATCAAAATGATGGAGTAGTTGTTTATATAAAAAACACACTTAAGCCAAAAGTCAAGGAAGTAAAGCTGGCTCAGGCGTCTTGTCTTCAACTAGACGTCCTTAATAATATAATTTTCTGTATCTACCGCTCACCATCAAACGCAAACACAGATAGCTTTCTGGACTCGCTAAGTACACAGCTTGATACCATAACCTCAAAAAAAAGCATTATTATAGCGGGAGACATAAATATTAATATTAAGCTTAAAGACTTAGAGCCAACCTACGAACGTAATAATAGGGTTAACTACCTAAATATGCTGTCAGCATATGGCATACTTCCTGGACATACTAAACCCACGAGGGAAAGAAACTGCCTCTATCATTTCATGTTAAAAATTGATAAAAATAAGAAGTCGGCATCTATTGGAATTTTACATACTGCAATCACTGACCATTGTACAACATTTTTGTGTTTATCTAAAATGAAAACAAAACATATCGCACCCAAAACAAAAACTACTTTAAATTTCGAACAAGCTTTAAAATATATTCAAGAAAACAAAATAGCAGACCTATTATTTTGTAATGACCCGTTGGAGTTAACGAACCTTTTTATTCAAAAACTATCTGACTCAATAAAAATTAACACCCTGACTGTAAAAATTCCCTGTAATAAACGCATAATTAAGCCGTGGATTACTCCTGGTATTCTACGATGTATAAATAATTGAAATAAAATGCAAAAAGGCGTTAAAAATGATCCACATAACGAAATTCTAAAAATCACATTCTATCGGTACAGGAATTACTGCAATAAACTTATTAAAAAAGTAAAACGAAAATATCAAAAGGAGTTACTTGCTGAATCTGTCACAAACAATAAATTACTATGGAAAAACATAAAAAATATAACTTATTCTAACAAATCTAAAAGTGAAAACATTGAATTACTAAACCTAAAGTCTACCCCCATCGAATCGGTAAATTTTATTAATGACTATTTTGTGAATACTGGAAAGCAACTAGCTCACAAAATTCAATCTAGTTTAAATTCTAACCACCCAACTCAATCATATAAACAATCTCTCCAAGCAAACTCGTTCGTACTTTACGACACCGATCATACCGAAGTGGATCAAATTCTAATGAGCCTTAACACTGATAGTGCGCCTGGCTGGGACAACATTCCGACTAGATTTCTAAAGTACATTAGAAAGGAAGCTGTTCCTATTATATCTCATCTTGCAAATCTGTGTTTCAGTTTAGGCATTTTTCCAGAACCATTAAAAAAATCAATCATTACGCCGATACACAAGGGCGGGGACAGAGACGATGTCAATAACTACAGACCCATATCAGTTTTACCATCAATATCTAAAGTAATAGAAAAGCTAATAAATATTAGACTATTAAAATATCTAAATAAATATGACTTACTTTCATCGACTCAATTTGGATTCAGACAGGGTATTTCTATTGAGGATGCAGTAACCGCCCTAACTTCACTAGTAACTGATGAGCTTGATAATGAAAATAAATGTGTTACAGTATTCCTAGACTTAAAAAAAGCATTTGACACCGTCTCTGTCCCAACCCTGGTAAACAAATTGGAAAACATGGGAATTAGAGGAATGCAACTTAATCTCTTAAAAAGTTATCTTTCAAAAAGGACACAGAAGATTAGAATAGGAGATTTCACCAGTGAAGACGCAGAGGTATCATACGGCGTACCGCAAGGAAGCGTATTAGGCCCTACACTATTCTTAACGTATATAAATGATCTTTCTAGTTTGAAAATCAAAAATGCAAAAAATTTCTCCTACGCCGATGATACCGCTGTTGTCTTCTCGGGGGAATCCTGGCAAGATGTTGAATATGCTGCTGAGAGGGGCATGGCTAAAATAGCCAAATGGCTAAAAAGTAACCTACTCACATTTAATACTTCCAAAACTAATTTTATATGCTTCAGTATCAGTAGTCGAACACAGCCCTGTGAGAATTTTAAAATTAAAATCCATCAATGTAATGACATAAAAAGTCGAAATTGTGACTGTCCAAATATAGCCAAAGTAAAACAAGTCAAATATTTAGGTGTACTGGTAGATCAAAGATTATCGTGGTACCCCCCACCTTGAACACGTTACGTGCAGGGTCAGAAAACTAAGCTGGTTATTCAGTGCACTAAGACATGTTGTACCAAAAAATGTGACTAGTCGCCATAACTCATTTAGAAACGTCCTAAATGAGATATACACTCGGCGTCAAAAAAATCGCACTTCTCTGAAAATAAGTTATAAAGCCTAATAATTTGCAAACCAGTACGTTTACCCCAAACAATGTTAATATTAATTGAAAGTAAATTTAATTAACTTTTATTAAACAACAACCTAATGAATAAATTCCTTAAACAACCGCATGTACTGCATGTTGAAGAAAATGATATCCAAATACTCGTTACATAGACCACAACTTGCCGCACTTTCATGGGCTATAAAAAGGGCAGTAAGCATCAAAATTAGGTCATTCGACATCCAGACGTTGTAGAGAACACATGAAAATAGAGAACACAAGAAAACAGCCCTACAAAATGGATACCACTGCAGATCAAGCCGCTCAAGTGATAGCACTACTGCAAACAGGGATGCGACAGTGTGATGCTGCTCGACAACTGAACTTGAGCCGTTTTGCCATTCGTCGAGTGCTCCAACGGTTTCAAGAGACTGGGGGCTACACCCGGAGACAAGGATCAGGAAGACGGCGCTGTACATCTGAGAGAGATGACCGTTTCATTGTGACGACGTCATTGCGGAACCGTTTCTCCAATGCTGTTGAGCTGCAACAGCAGCTCCGTGGGGCTCGTAGAACCGCAGTAAGCACATCTACGATTAGAAGAAGGCTGCGAGAAAGGAGTATTGCGGCCAGAAGACCAGCCAAGGGCCCGAAATTAACGCCACAGCATCGTAGAGAGCGATTACAGTTCGCTCGAGAACATCTCAACTGGGATCTTGAACAATGGAGGACCGTACTCTTCTCAGATGAGACGAGATTATGTCTCTTCGTTAACGATAGGCGAAGGAGAGTGTACAGAAGGCGAAACGAACGGTTTTCTGAAGCTTGCTTGGAGGAGACAGTGGAATATGGAGGGGGATCTTGCATGTTCTGGGGCGGAATTTCAGTCGACGGCAAGACGGAACTCGTTTGCGTATCCCGGACTGGAGGTGCTCGTGGTCAGGGATCACTAACCGCTCATCGGTACATAACCGAGGTGCTGGACATGCATGTAGTCCCATATGCAGGATATGTTGGGGATGGGTTCACTTTAATGCACGACAATGCTCGTTCCCATACCGCAGTAATCGTGCAGGATTATCTACACGAGGTTGGGATTCCAGTTTTGCAGTGGCCAGCGAGAAGCCCAGACCTGAATCCAATAGAGCATCTCTGGGATGAACTAAAACGACGAGTACGGTTACGTGATCCTGCCCCAGCAACTCTACAAGACCTCCATGATGCTGTAATTGAAGAATGGAATAGGATTCCTCAAGATAGTGTGGTACGGCTGATTGGGTCCATGCAAGAACGAATGGAAGCTGTTATTAGAGCAAGAGGGGGTTGCACTAGGTTTTAAGTAGCATTTTTTATTAATTTCTTTTGTTGTTTTGTAATTTTAATGCCTGTTTTTGTTTGAATATTTTTTCCTAATAAAGATAATTTTTTCACTTGACACATGCACCTTGTTTTTTTTTAAACAATTGTAATTGAATGCATATTTCTGTATTTTACTGTTACTATACCTACCAACCTTTCAAATAAATAGCATAAAACAACCATACAAAGGATTAAACGCGACATAAACCGAATTGAATTAAATTTTTGCAAAGGTGCGATTTTTTTGACGCCGAGTGTATGTCTCTTTGGTGCAATCTGTCTTGGTGTACTGCATTCCTATTTGGGGCGGGTCTGCAAAAACGAAATTCATTGAGGTGGAGCGAGCTCAACGCGCTCTTATAAAGACAATGTATTTTAAAAAACGAAGATACCCTACAGAAAGTCTCTATCAGATTAGTGATCTACTCTCGGTAAGAAAATTATATATTATACGATGCATATTAAAAACACATAAGACCCTACCTTATGATTAGTTATGATGCATCCAAATTAAATAAAAGAAGAAAAGATATGATTACACAAATCCCTAAAACAAACACCCGCTTTGCCTGTATTCAGTATAACAAACGTTCGGCTAAATTATACAACAAGATAAATAAAGAATTATCTATATACTCTAAACAATATCGTGAATGTAAAAAAGCTATAACTAAATGGATAAAAGAACTTACTTATGAGGAGACGGAAGCACCCTTAAAATAAGCTATTTAATACACACTCATAATAATTCATAATAACACACTTATACACGTAAACATTCGTACTCTCACTCACTAACACACACACACACTCACACCCAAACACACACACACACACACACACACACACACACACACACACACACACACACACACACACACACCACACACACACACACACACATACACACAAACGCTTAGGCAAAAACTTAATACATACTTAAATGTAACAAATAGTTGTCCACTTAAAATTATTTATTTTTTCTTTCTTTCTTTGTATATCTAGTACATATTTCTTGTGTTCTTTTTATTATAACGATTTTTTGATATGGAAGAGTGGAGTCTACTAATACAAGCATTATTTGCTTAAAAGTAGGCTCCAATCACAAACTGATTGTAAACCACCAATTGAAGAAATAAATAATTATTATAAAAAAAAATAAAAAAAAAAATATTATTATTATAAAAATACCTACTTGATGCTGACGAGTGCAAGCCAAGACCTAAAATTACAAAAATAACATTACACCTTTATGTTTAGGTACTTTACAACTTTTACCAGAATTTAATTTTAATTACCAGAATTTAATTAAAACACATTTAAATTTAATTAAACCATCTCTGATTTTAAACACTACGCGGTTATTAAAATAGTGTTAATAAACGAAGTTACAATGCCTATCAACTGTTCTTCTACTCGTTACTCGCTACCATCAACAACGACTACATCATGGCGGGCTGGCGGGCGGCGCGGCGCGGCGCCTCGGTGACTCTCAATTACCACGCATGCGCAGAATGGATTGCGCGGTGCGCCTGAGCCCTGCAGAGATTAGATTAAACAAACGCGTCGATCAAAAAAATGCAGTATTTGACCTACAATCGATTTTATAAGTAGTTACGTAACATAATGTTATGTATGTCCCCATTTTTAATGTAAATTTTCGATACCTCTTATTAATATGGACACATCGTCTTTTTATTCAGACTTCTAAATAATACATTTATTTTATTCTGACTTAAGTTTTCTTTCACAAAGGCCGAAATTTAAGAGAGTTTAAAGAATATCGGTTCTTAACTTGGCCGAAATAATTTGTTGTAAACCATTTAATAATGTTGTCTTAGAAACCATTTATTAGGAACTTTCGAGTAGCCTTTACGGCGTAATTCATATTAATGCCTACATAAAGTTATAATAAATTGTTTATAATACATAACATACTGTCTTAGATTTATCGTACACTGCTTATTATTATTTTAAATTATTAAACAGAGTATAAAATATTTTTACAACGTAGATGCCCATCTAGCGGCAAACCTAACGCTAATAGGTACAATAGGTACTACATGTATTTTGTTGATCTATGGTAAGTTGGTAACTTAATTTCCGAACGGTTTTGATTTTTGTTAAAGTTCTTCGTTGCAATTTGGCCGCGCGGGATTGAATCATTTGTTAGATTACGTTTTTGCTTCTAAAATTGTTATTGTCTTTTTTTTAATAGTTCGTTACCTTGTTTGTTATTTACTTAATTATTAGTTTATCACTCCTAATCGTTTTAGTTTTGTGGTCGTTGGCTAACAATAATGCCTGAGGCGTATGTGTATAGTGCTCGTGAGTACGGGAATATGTTGATGTGTTTGGGTGAAGCTCGAGGAAATGCTTCTCATGCTCTGAGGATTTATCGCCAAAGACATCCGACCGCCCGGCATCCTTCTGATCCGCGTATGATAACGACAACGTTTCAACGTGTGTTAGAGAATAGAGAATCGACCGATTGCTCCACGCCGCTGGAGGTGGTGGCAGACAAGTGGATGTGCACACTGAACAACGCGTATTAATAATAATAATAATTTAATATTTTGTTGAGCACGTTATCTGGACGAACGAGGCCACATTCACAACGGATTGTGGAATAGAAGGAATACTCACGTGTGGTCAGAGGGAACCCACATACCTTCCAAGAGACCGGGCACCAAACACGATGGTCAGTCAACGTGTGGGCTGGTGTTTATAGTGATAGAATACTCGGACCAGTATTTCTACCGCAGCGGCTCGACGGACCACGTTATCTTGACTTTATTAACGAGCATCTAAATGGCGTACTAGATGACTTGCCGCTGGCTCAGTATTGGTTAACGTGGTTCCAGCACGACTGTGCGCCACCACACGTAAGGTCCGTCCGTGAGCGTCTCATTGAATTATTCTATGACCGATGGATTGGGAGGCTAGGACCGCACGCATGGCTACCTCGTTCCCCCGATCTCACACCTTTAGATTATTTTTTGTGGGGTTACGTAAAAGAAAGAGTGTTTGATCGGGAGTGTGACAGTGCTGACCAGATGCGTCGACGAGTAGTGAGCTTCTTCGAAAAACTTCGTGCGGACTGCACTGAAGACCCCACATTAATGCCCCGCATTCACGAGGAGACGCTGCGACGAGCCCGAATTTGTCTGGAGGTGAATGGGGCGTAGTTTGAGCCGCATCTCATAAGAGCACAGCGGATTTAACTAGGTAAGTGGGTTTATACCAAAACCTTCACCCTACTTAGATACAAACTTGTATCGGCGAGCGCAGCGGCGCGCGGCGCGGCGAGCGGGCTAGAGCGGCCTTTGTGATTAATAATACTTATTATCGTGGGCGCTGATACGCGTAGCATTGAACCCGATTTATGTTTGATGTACATTGCGGCGTTGCAAATTTCCAAATTCCAAAAAAATTAAGTATGGGGCAAATTATTATCGGTATTCAATAGTATTTAGATAGTATAATATTAGCCTTTTGGCTTCGGAAGCGTTTCCCTTACACCCTGTATATCATCTACAAATTATAGAAGATTTAAGGTATGATTCCGAACTCCAGTGCTGCCGCAGCACTACTGGTCCCCATATATTCTTTATAGGTTTATCATAGATTACATTCCGAGCTCCGCAGCAATGCCACGGCTGCAATGCAGCGGCAGCACTGCTGCGCAGCTGTGTCGCCACGCCGGCCGCCGCGACAGACCAGTAGTGACGCGTCCGCCGCAGCGATAGTACCTTCCTACGTACTGGAATGAAAGATGAATTTCTCTGATTCAGAAGAGGAACAATTAATTAACTTGGTGACTTTATATCCAGCCCTTTACGATAGCAGTCATACTAATTATCGTAATATTTTAATCAAAGACAACATATGGAAGGATATATCGAAGGAGATCAATAAAACAAGTGAGTAAGTACCTACTTTTATTATGTATCTCTTTATTTTAATTTCTGGATTACAATAAATTAAAATGATTTTTTGCCTGAATGGTTCATGTCTGTGGGTATTTTTACAAATAGATTCACTTAAAAATATATTTGCGGACGTATGGTGAATGGTGATAGGAAATTGCTTCGAATTTAACAAACTCTCTAACACTTTACAGCTTCGAAAACGTTCGGCACTCTTCGGGTCCTCCGACGACGTCGCGCCGCCGCTGTCGTCGGGAGACCCGAAGGTAGCCGAAAGTCGCGAGGATGTTGAGCTTTGCTTTTTTCCATACAGTTTTCTAATTTATTTAGTAACCAAGAAAGTTAACGTAATGAAACCTGTGTATCAATTATAGTATTATGTAGCAATTTTATGTTAGCACTAGTAGGTAGGTATTTTATGTTCGACAAATTTTTTATTTTTCTAGACCTACAACTAAGATGGCAAACAAGCATACGGCCCACCTGATGGCAAGTGGTCACCGTAGCCTATGGACGCCTGCCGGCCTGCGACACCAGAGGCATCACTTGCGCGTTGCCGACCCTTTAGGAATGGAATGGATGTGACATGATGTCCAATGGAAGTAGGAAGGAGGAATGTGATGGAGGAAAGGCGGTGATTGGGCCTCCAGTACTCTCACTCACCGAAAGAAACACAACACTAGGAATACTGCTATTTCACGTCCATATTCTGTGAGAGGGTAGTCCTTCCTCGGTCGTGCCGGCCCATTCATGCTGACATCAGCGAGGCTCTACTACTGTTACTGCTGCTTCTTGCCACGAAACCGCACCGTTCTCAGTAACGAAGAAATCTTTAATTTTGTCTCTGACTTCGAATCCGTTACTATTTGAAAACCCACCCGAATCGACGAAACCTATCATGTTTTGGTCAGGGTGATTATCACTATTTGTTTGATAATGTGGAATTCTGTTTTCTTCTTGTTTTCTTTAACCATCTCAAAGTAAATTGTGCAAACAACAAGCTGTTAGTATAAGGTCATCAACCACCTCTGTCGATATAGCGATAGGCGAATAGAAAACTCGGCAAACTTGACTTCAAAGACCAAAAGCATTTTCTGTCACTTTCCTAGCTCTACATAATCTATAATTATAAATTCCTTTGTCCATTAACACTATTTCTCGCTTTCACACTTCTTCAATATCTCCCTCACACTTACCATCTCTCATCTAACTTAATACATCGTAATTTGTAGATCGTCCAGTTTCAATATTTTTATTCAAGTTCTTGGTTTAGGTGAAGACTGCAAGAAAAAATGGAAAATGATACGCGATTCCTATACAAGGTATAAAAAAATAGGGTGGGTACTGGGTCAGCTGCAGCAAAAAACGCAAAAGACAAAAGGTACCAACAGTTGTCGTTCCTAGATAGTATTCCCGAACACAGATCGGGAAGTACAAATATAATAGCTTCACCTCTGAATATCACTGATAATGAGGATAGTGTTGATTTAGATCACCTAGAAAGAGAATCACGAGATCAAGATACCGAGAAAGTGGAAACATCACAGGTTCTAAATGAGACTCCAATCAAAGTAAAACGCTTTAAACATGGCGACGATAATATAATAACGATTTGGAAAGAAAGAAATAAAACGAGGCAAGATTTGATTAAGACTGTTATCCAACGCAAGGATGATGATGTAGAACTTTTCTGCAATGATATTGGAAACGTTTTACGAAGATTACCACCATTACAAAATGCTGAAGCGAAAAGGCATATCAGCTCTTTTTTATCAAATTATGAAATATTGGCAGAAAAAATCACGATCGGAACGGAGAGAACAGATACGCTGAGTTCCTGGTATTACACATCTTCACCAGAAGGGTCAGGGTCTTCAACGAATGTTTTTCCAGGGTCTAGCGATACATATCATCAATCAACATTTGGCCAAAACCCTGGTCAACATATTACGGGCCCATATTCTCCTATTACGGATATACCGTCACCGAGACTTGCAGATTTATCACGTACATCTCATCAGGACACCGATGATAGCACCGCAGACCTGTTTAATTTTTGAACTTAACTCACCTTAATGTTAAGAACAATGTTAAGAACAATTTTTCTTCAGCGTTGATTACTTCCGTGCAAGAAACTTTTGCTTCAATTTTGTCAACAATTAAACCATGAATAAAATTAAACTGTTTTTTATTTAAACGACAGTACTCTCTGAATTATTCCTCATCACTTATCAAATGGTTTTTATCAGCGTCTTGTAACATCCTTCCCGTTGTCTGCTTTTATAAAACGAATCTGTTGCTTTTGTTTTACTATTGGCATAGAACAACAACACATTATCATCAACTTCCTCTTCCAACAATATAAATAAAAGTTGGTGCTCAATCGATCTCTTGTCAACTCAAAGCAATTGAATGCATACACAACAGCGCAATAGCACGAACAGCGCAACACTGCCGCCTTGCTCGGAATCAGCGTGGCAGGCAGCACTGCTGCACACCACCACAGTGGCTGCACTGCTGCGTGCAGCCGAGCTCGGAATCATACCTTTAAGCTATGAGACAACTGGACAGTTCCGTTAAATGTGGCTGTTGTCCGGTTTGAAAGCTACCGTAATACATTTTTTTCTAAATTAACGGCACAGCTACCACTTTTCGAAATTACCAAATAGTTTAATATCGATTGCTTTAACAGTGAAGAAAACTCCGTAAGTAAAGCTGCGCATCTGTGAGTTTTATATCTTACTTTCGAAAATGATAAAATCTGCCGATCTGGACCGTGCCTGATTGATGGAGACATAAGACAGCTTATAAGTAGGATTATTAAGAGAACAACAGCGATAGCCTGGTGGGAAACTGTTGGACTGCCACGCAGAGGTCTCGAGCTCGATCCCAAGGCGCGCAAAAGCAACGTGAAGAAACCTACATGTCTAAGAGTTCTCAATAATGTTCAAAAAGATATGTGAAGTTTGCCAACCCGCAATGGGCTAGCGCGGTGGACTATGGCCTAACCCTTCTCACACTGATAAGAGGCCCATGCCCAGCAGTGGGACAGTTTAATACAGGGCTGATATGATATATTAAGAAAATATTTTATGTATTTACGCAGACCCTGGATGGCGTATTTCAACCTACTAAGAACGATGCTGGGGCCCGGATTGTTGGGCATACCAGTGGCTATTAGTGCCGCTGGCCTGGTCATGGGAACCATATTAACATTATTTGTCGGTATACTTCTCATGCACACGCATCATCTTCTGGTATGAAGCTTTCTTGTATTTACGAATGACTTATCTATTGTATTAATAATTAAGTTCCTAATTTTGGCCTGTACAGTTCTAGCTGTCGCAAGGGCAGCAAATTTTGGTTTCGTTTGGTTAAATTTACTAATAAGCAACAGAGTCCCACAGGAAATCTGGCTGACGTGAGTTGACTGCACGGATGGCGTAGTGGTTTAACTGGTCGCCTTGCCGCTGCCACTGCGCCAAGTGTTGTGGGTTCGAATCCCACACGGGACAAACATTTCTATGATATACAAATGGTTGTTCGCAGTCCAGACTCGGAACAGCCATTTGTGGACATCCAGATTAGCTTGCTACATATATAGTAATCTGTGATCCAGATGTTCTTTGTGTCTGCTAGTTGAATGTTTGTAAAGTCCGCCTGCGATACAGCCATTATTTCTAGTGAGGGAGATGCGTTTTAAAAAATAACCATATTGCACCTTAAATTTAATTTTATTATATTTTTCTAGTTGAATTCCTTAACAAAGATTTGTAAGCAACTGAGGATAACTAGCATACCATATCGATATGGATTTCGTTTAGCTTTGCTACATGGTCCGTCTGTGCTTCACGGCATTGGACGTCGAGGCCCGTAAGTGTTGCCATAGCTACCATACCATGCCATGCCTACATCATAACGATGTCCCCATTTTTATTTCTGCAGACATTATGGAAAGGAAAGACAGATATATGTGACCTTCCGAAATTATTTAACAGTCAGAACGCGAAAATAGTTTTATTATATATTTTTTATTTAATAATGTCTCGAAGCGTATTATAGTCTAAATGGCGCATTTTATTTTCTCTTGGACCACTTATAAAAGAGCTTTTCTTTTAATCAAATATCTTGTGCATGTTATAAATTTGTTTAATAGTTTATCTTTTACAGAATTTTAGTAGGGAGCTTCATGTTTTTGAGCCAGCTAGGAATATGTACAGTGTGCGTCATATTGACAGCGGACAGCTTACGTGATGTTAGTATTATTATACTTACATTATTTATTACGGAGGCCTTATACCTAGGCTAGACATTTTATTGTCAACGTTAGCGCCAGTAGAAAGATCGAAATATTTGAAAATATCTATAAAACAACTCTGCTTCGGCGAGAAAGCTGACAACGAACGAATTTTATCTACATTCTCTGGTTTCTTCTGACAGCGCTTGCTAAATTAAAGGGATGATAAATTCGAATCATAGATTATACAATTCATTGGTTCACAGTAAAATAGTATACGATTCTGGTCTGACGCTTGGTTGAGACTGTCAGTTGTTTTAAATAGGTTATCTTTATTTCATTGTTTTTATTTGTGGCTGTTAACTTGTGTGTTAGAAATTGTGGTGAGGTAATTAGGGTTAAAAGGCTTAACATTTTATCTTAATATATATAAAGAAAATAAATATCTTAAACCAATAACATTAAGTCTCAGAGAGATGATACCACGAATTGGATCCCGTTCAATTCAGTGGTGTTAATTTTTCTGAGACAATCCCTACCTGAAAAGCTATATTGCTATAATGCCTCACTGCCTGTTACAACTTACCAGCTACCAACAATTTAGTGTCGCAACTGCTGCAGGTTTGGACATATCAACTAACAATGCAGGTCCCAGCTTCACTTCTACATCTGCTTCCAAAAGCGCAGTGGAGATAGCTGCCCTTCTCAGGATTCAAATCCTACATGCTTTCTTTGTCGTGGGGGTAACCAGAAGGCTATAGATCCCAAATGCCCTGAGCATGCCCGTCAGAAATCTATCAAGACAATGTCTGAGCAAAACATCAGTTACCTGGAAGCGTCAGCACGATATCCCCTACCTAAGCGTCTTTTTTCGGAAATTGCAGCAACCCAGACTCCCACTACTTCCCCTAAAATAACCCAATTGATCCCTTGTTTTACTATACCCACTACTACTTATAGGAAAACTGTGTTTCTTCCTGCGAGCTGCTCCAATAAATTTACACAGCAATGTTGATTTATTATTTTAAATTGGCTATTTTTTATTTTATTTTTTTTCGGTAATATCTAATCTTACATATGCGATGACATGAATATTTACTTTGTAAAGTATTACATTGTTTTAATTATTGTGAATGTGAGGACTATGTGGGTCATTGTTTTTTTTTTCACGATTACTAACAAATGCGTGTACTGACTTGACAGGTCCACTCAATCTGTGTGGTTCTTTCCTCAAAAGACCATTTCAGACACCAATCTGTATGGTCCTCACGTGATCTGACCAAGATTATGTCTGGACTTTAAAAGAGACTGTGACCTCTGAGTTTGTTTCTTCTCAGAGTAGTCAGATACGAAACGCCGGCCTCATCCAGTTTTCAAAATGTGATTGACATGTAAAAGTGTTTCTACAAACCTACTTACAGAAATAAATCATTATTATTATTATAACATGTTATTCAAATTCTCAGATTCCCTACCGAACAATGTCTCTGTTCTTGTTGAAAAATTACTTTCTGTCCTCTCTCGTAACAACTCATTCAATGGCTCTGCAGGTCCTTCAATGAAACTGTAGAAGCATCCATCGTAATAAACAAGATGCTACGAGTATCTAGTGAATCGCTATAAACCGTCTGTCTTTGCTGTCTCGGAGACATGGCTCAGGCCTAAATCTCATTTTACGATTTCAGGCTTCTCGTGTCGCCGCGATGATAGGGATGACGGTAGGGCGGGTGCCGCTCTACTAATTAATAGATGCATCAAGTTTTCCCAAATACCTATACCAGATCACAATACTGGCTTTCACATTGTAGTTGCTAAGGCTACAAATTTGTCTTTTGTGTCACATACATCCCTCATCCTAATCCTAACACAATTTCCGAATTACGTTCCATCCTTTCTTCTGTCCCTGCTCCATTCATCATTCTTGGTGATTTTATTAATTGTCGACGTACTCTTTGGGGTGCCCACTATAATGATTCTTGCTCTTCTTCTTTACTGGACCTTTTGGATGACATCAACCTTTTTATTTTGAACGATAGATCTGCTACTCGCAGAGTATCTCCATCCCAAAATATTAGTGTCCCAGACTTTTCCTTTTCTTCTCTCTCTTTAGTTTCACTTATTTCCTGGTCGGGTCTGCCAAATTCGTTTGGCAGCGATCACTTCCCTATTTCTATTTCTTATTTCTGTCCTTCTACCATACCTCCTCCCAAACCCTATCAACCTCTCCTTAAGTATCGGTTAGCACAAGCTAATTGGGAACAATTCTCAGCTCTTTTAGACATCTAATAGAAATTGATTCATTCCCCCAATGCAACCGGTACGACTTCCTTCTCTTATATGATCAGTTTATTTCTGCCATATTGGAATCTGTTCGATCCTCTATCCCAGTAAAACTCACTTCCCGCAGTTTGGTTCCCTTTCCTCCTTGGTGGGATGCTAAAAGTTCTGAGAGCGCCCGGTTGCGTAGAGAGTAGGAAAACAGATTTGCAATATCCTTAGATACGTCAGATTTCATTGCTACAAACTACAACTACAAAAATAAACCTAATTCTACATATAACAGATACCTAATTATTGAAGTTTCGAATATTTCAATTCAAATTTATATCAATGATCTGCCCAAAACAATAGATGGACCGTGTGTTCTATTTGCAGACGACATCTCACTCCTAACAACCTGCCAAAATAATAATAAATTAAATGAAAAATTAACAGTAACGCTTGACAAAGCAGTAACCTGGATGGACGAACACAATCTCGAAATTAACTTCTCAAAAACCAAAATAATGTCCTTCCATCCCTACCAAAAACCTCCACTAGAAATAAATTTTATTTACAACAATATAAAAATAGAAACCGTACCAGAATTTACACTACTAGGATTATCCATAGACACTAACATAAACTGGAAATCACACATTAAGAAAATGAGAGCAAAGATTTCAAAATTTACATACGCCCTTAGTGAAGTTAAAAAGACAACAGACCTGCAAACTGCCCTTGCTACATACTATGCATATGCTTATGCATGGTTTAGCTACGGCATAATACTGTGGGGCAATAGCACAGATGCACCAACTCTCTTTACACTTCAAAAAAAGCTGGTTAGAATTTTAGTGAACATCGACGATACAGATAGTTGCAAACCCCATTTTAAAGAACTCAATATCTTAACTTTACCCTCCATATATATCTTGGAAATGTGTAAATTTGTAAGAAAAAATCTAAACATGTTTACTAAGAGAGAAGACACCCAATGTAGGTACGCACTACGCCATAGGGAAAGGCTTAAACTGCCCACCTCACGTTTAAAACAACACACAGACAGCACATATGTGATGTCTATAAAAATTTATAATAAACTGTCGGATGAAATTAAAAACGAACCTAAATTTAACCCATTTATAAATAAATTAAAAACACTACTATTAAACAAATGTTATTACAATTTAAATGATTACTTGACTGACAAATTACAATAATATAAATAATAATAATACCTGCAAAAATAATAATAAAATCACTGACATAACTGACAAATTACATTAATATTAGCAATATAAATAAAGATAAACATATAATTATTGACATAACTCGCAAATTATATGAATATAATAAAAGTATCTTTAAAAATAGTATTAAAACTACAAACATAACCAATAAGTTGCAGACATATTATATACATCATCATCAAATTATGTAATATCAATATATAAAATTAATATTATATCCACTATACCTACAAATACACATAGAATAATTATATATAAAGGAATGTTCATTATAATAAAATGAAAAGATGTTAAAAATTAATTAAAATACAGTATATATGCATTGCTATAAGTAATACAACTGTCATGTTATATTAGAAATAATGCAAAATTAATATAATTATAATTAACATGAAACAGAATAAATCTAGAACAATGCAGCTAAAGCCCTCTTCCTCCCTTCTACATTTGCTGTGCCTGACAGGGTCCATGATGATACCATGTATTATTTTTATAACACCAAATTAACATTGTGGAATGCAAATAAAGTATTGAGTATTGAGTATTGAGTATTGAATAATAATAATAATAATATTCTATCACATACACACAACACCATCTAGCCCACAGATATAGATTTAGAATCTAGCCCAAACTAAACAGAGCTTGTACTATGGATACCAGACAAAGGATAAACATACATATGAGTCGATACATATCAAACGTGCTTAAGTCCACTATAGTCATTATTATATGTTTTTGGTTAATCTGATTTTGCGCGCGAAAATAAATATTTTAGTTCCGATCAATTCAAACAAAGTCCACTGTTTCCCATTGAAATAAGGCTCAAATTATTCGTTTTCTTTTTAATATTGCATAAGTCACAATGTCAGTATAAATCAAACTCGCCCAAGTCCGATTCGACCAATGACAGACATCCCTGCGCAGTGTCATGGCCGCCATTGTTTTCATAAGCTGGTGAATTTCGTATCGTGTGCTTTGATTTTTATTAAATTATGGAGGAAAAAATAAGTGTTGTGAAACCAGAATTAGCTAAAAAGAAGTCAAAGTTGCAGCACAATGAAAAACAGAAAAAAAGACAGAAGGATTTGTAAGTTTACTGTTTTAATTTCACTTTGTTTGAGTTGTGTTATAGTCACTTGGTGATACATACCATCCAAAAACAGGGCCGGACTCCTAATACCTAAATATTATCAACCTCGGATTCACTGTTGTACTTACGTTTATGCTTTTATTGCTTTGTTTACATATGCACGTGTTTATGGTTTATTACCTAAATGAACCCTTTATAAGCAACGTTTTTATAAAAATAAGTATTATTTCACGGTAATAAGCAACATTTATTCGTAACTTTTAAACAATTACATTTGGTTCTCTGCCAAAGTAGCAAACAAATAAAATAAATTGGTTAAATATATAGGTACCTACCTACATTACCAATAAATTTAAATTATTTATCCTTACTAGTCCTTACCAATATTATAAATACGAAAGTGTGTTTGTTTGTCCGTTTGTTCTTCTTTCACGATACAATGAGGCCACGGATTATTGTGATTTTTGTGTGGATATAGTTGGAGGGCTGGAGAGTGACATAGGCTACTTTTTATCGCGATAACCGACATCCACGAGGGCGGAGCCGCGGGCAAAGCTAGCAATGTAATACAGCTACATAGACATTTTCTGTCCAATATACCTACTACTTACGTTTTCCCCAGATGGTCTTGCCTTCGTGCGTCGTATATTGATAATATTAGTTTCTGAAGTTAGTTTTTAATTGCTACTTTCAGGTACTCTGCGAAAACCTTGCCAGAAAAACCGAAATGTCAACACAACAAAAAGAGTGTATATAAATGTGAAACGTTATCTTCAAACGATATCTTTTACTTTCACAAAAGGTTTTACAGTCAGTCTAACAAAATTAGTCAAGATAATTATATTTTGCAACATTTGATTTTGAACCCTGTTAAAAGGAGACGCGCAAGAAACAATACTCGAAACGGGCGCACTTTTTCAAAGCAGTATTTTGTTAGTAAGCACAAAAATAAACAAAAAGTTCCTGTCTGTCTCGCTGCATTTTGTGGCATATTAAAAATTAAACAGGGCCGGATAAAAGGAGTTTCTAATCGATTCGCAGCCACCGGAGAAATCCCATCAGAAAAACGTGGAGGAGACCGAAAATACTTCGATTTCCGTTCGAAGAGAGAAGCTGTACAGAAATTTGTGATGAAATTTCAGCCATTAGAAAGCCATTATTGCAGAGGCAAAATAAAAAGGAGAATATATTTGGATCCAAGCCTAAACATCTCTAAATTATACAAAATGTATGAGGACCAATCTATGCCGGGATACTCGGTGACTAAAAGTTTTTTCAGAAAAGTATTTAATACCTCTTTCAATATTGGGTTCGGTTCTCCACGCCAAGATGTGTGTTCGGACTGCTTGCAGCTGTTAGAAAAGCTAAAATTACAGCAAAGTGAAACTGAGAAACAAAAATTGCGTACGCTGTATAGGATACACAAAATGAGAGCAAAATGCTTTTTCGAGAAATTAAAGGAAGATAACCCGGAAATCCTTATTTTGTCTTTTGACTGTCAGAAGAATTTACCTTTGCCCAAAGTAGCTGACCAATCAGCTTATTATTCTCGGCAGTTATACATATATAACTTCACGATTGTTGAGGGAAACTCTCACGCTAACCTCACCAAAGACAATGTTTATTCTTATGTGTGGACAGAAGACATGGCAGCCAAAGGCGCTAATGAAATATCATGTTGTTTGTACCATTGCCTGAATCAAATAAATCTTAATGGCAAAAAGCGGATAAGGCTTGTGGCTGATGGTTGCGGCGGCCAAAACAAAAATTCAATACTTCTTGGAATGGTTGCTAAATGGCTGTACGACACACAATCTAGCGTAGAACAAGTAGAGATTGTCTTTCCTGTCACTGGGCATAGCTTTATTCCACCAGATCGGGTATTTGCTTTCACCGAAAAAAATATAAGACAACTAGAAACTATATGCAATCCTCAGACCTATATAGATATCATGGCGTCTAAAGCTACCATTCGACGTTTGGTCACTGAAGTCCCTATTTTTGACTGGAAGACTGCGTGCAGGGATGTGCTAAAGAGCACTCAAACATTACATTTCCAGATAAGTAAAACAAAGCGGATTATCATAGAAAAGACAGAACGCCGGAAAATAATGGTCCGAGGCGAGATATCATATAGGAATGATATTTGCAATCCCCAGACTATAACGAAACGTGGAATACCTATATCTAGAATTCAACCGGACAGAATAGATGCATATTTTACTGTTAAAAGTGAAAAATTAACTGACGTTAATAAACTTCTTGAAAAGCATTTTGGTGAAGCCTGGAGAGACTTACCTGACTTAGAGTATTACAAAAATGTATTGTCTCAAAGTGGAAACTTTCCACAACAAGAGGATGATAATGCAGTAAATGATGATGCTGAATACTTATTAGATGAAATCTTGGATACGGTGTAAACAAGGGGGAATGAATAACCACGTGCCTTCTTTTATGGTTTTATTACGAATAGGTATATAGGTACTACATACCTATTACACAATAATGTCTTTTTTAGCAGGGACTTCTCTTAGTTGATTAAGTTTTATATTACTTTGGTGCAAAATGATTAGATGTTTATAGTCATGGTAGCTATGAATATCATTTGATAATATCAATAATTCCTATGTAAAAAAAAAAAACATTTTGTTGAGTGAATAATTTTGTTTTACTTTGTAAACACGTTTGGTAAATGGTTTAAATTGTTTTATGGTATGTATAAGTAAATTTATTCATTTATTAATTTGGTTTTTATTAATTGTTTATCCCTGGGGTCTATTTACCCGAGTACGTCCCTTTATTAGTTAGTTACATCATACCAGCCTAAGTCACATTGTGGTTTTTCATAACTGCCTAAATCCAATGTCAGTTTATTTCAAATGAGTTTAAATCCATACTGTTAGTATCAAAGGTGCTTATGTCAAAAATAAAAACCGGTTTATTTAATAACCTAATGGTGGTATACCTTTAATTTTCATAGTGTGCCCATTGATATTATTTCGAACGATTTGGCAGTATTAAACTCTACTTTAGACCACAAAATAAGTCGGACAGTAGCAACACCGTTTCCTCGAAAGTTGACTAGCTGTGACTTAAGCGCGTTTGATATTTATCGACTCATATATACTATGCGATCCAAATAAGAATAGGCATGAACCCGCGCCATATTGTGACGTCATAGCTGTCAAATTTAACAAAATAGGTTGGGTCAGTAAAACAGATATTTTTAAAATAATATTTATTTTTAATGTGAATCTCGTAGTTCTTCGATTTCGCTCATCCCACTGCTTGAACAGTCATCACCTTCACCGCCATCATCATCCTCACTGCTGCTTTCCCCTTTAATAAAATATTTAGGTCATAAAAATATTTCACTGACTGTTATTTAAAAGAAAATATTAATGTTGTTACCTGTGTTTATAACAAAACTGAAATTATCATCGTCTTCTATAAACTTTCGTTGCCGGTATTCATTTTCGATACGTGTCACAGAGTTACTTTATTTAAACAAAAAATCATAGACGATATCAGTTATTCATAGTTATTTTACCTCTGACAGCACTCAAATTTTCAAGAAAATGATGTAGGTGTTTATTTTTCCTTAAAAAAACGCATAGTAGTATAGTCATAATTACGCAAATTATTTTTTGTTCACTAATAAAACGAAAACTATTATTTACGCAAATTATTTTTTGTTGCTATCTGTAGTTTCCTAGTAACATTTGACAGATAGAGGTCATTGACGCTCCTATTCTTATTTGAAACGCTTAGTACTTTTTTAATGTTTATTTTGAGATCGATAGCCTTACTACTATAGAACTAATATGTCTAAATCATTTGAATGTGTCGCATTTTGACATCTGCAATAGATTCAACCTCTATTCTTGATGTTATTAAAATTGATCCATTTTTGTTTCCAGATAGCGGACTTTGCAACCACTAGTCCGGCACTTTTGGCGCTATTTCCCTGTTATTTGCTGATGGAATATTATATGAAAAATTTTAAACGTATCACCTACGTAGCATTGTTTGGTAATATATTTTACTGACAGGGCCTGGCGGTTGCACAGGCGTTAAATTTTGATTAGTTGTGATTAAAACATTTCAAGAAAAAGTTTTTAATAATATATTTATTGCTATAGTGGTGGGCCTGGCCGAAGAATCAATGTGCGAAAGAGATCATTGACCCTGTTTCTTCCTCAAAAACTAAACCAACTTGAATATCTTTTTCAAAAACAAAATGGGCCAGATTCTGACTTTGCCTGTTGGACGTTTGAAAGTAACAGTAAAACCAAGTGATTTATTTAAATTTAGAAAGTCCTAGATTGCTAGCCTTTACATAATATAAAAATATGAATAACATAACGGCATAACAGTGATCGATACTAATACCATCAATTTTTTTGGCCATATTGTCATTATCTGTGTTACATAGTGCAATACGTTTGTATGTACTAAAGACTGCTCGCATTTCGTTTAAGGCATTTTATCGCAGCGTGATGTGAGATAGCCTTTATCCTTCCTTAATAAATCGAGATATATAAAAAAGGTGTTTAAATCTAACTGGTAGTTTCAGGGACAAGCGCGTTCCAACAAGCAACAATGTTTTCAGATTTATAATATGAGTATAGACTAGCACTTATTCATAAAAATATATCAATTTCACTTCTGCAAATAACAGCACCAAGATCTAGAAGTCTTGGGCAACGAAAGAATAGATGCCGCAAATAATGTTTTAACCAGACAAAAAGAATACAGTTTTCGAAGAAATTACAATAAAATCCTTTTATAGGTCTTGGTGCTTTTCTCTAAATTCATATAAGGTATTTATCTTAAGAATTATGTTACGGGCTGTCTTGGTGGCATAGCGATATAGACCAGTGCCGAAGCCTTTGAAAATGGTAAAAAGTGAAAAAAATAATAGTAGGATGAAACCCATTGGAAAAGGAAGAGAATATAACAAAATTTAAAGGAAAAAATTATAATTTACGGGCGATCTGAGGTCGGGAAGTGGGTGGTGGTGGGGGGGTAAGGGTAAAACACGGTTTATCTCGATTTCTGGCAAAACTAGAAGTCCTATGGAAAAAAGTTAAATAGCAAAGTTATAGGTAAAAAAAAGATCTACAAATTTTCTAATTACACTTTTTTCACATAATCTCAAAATTTATGTGAAAATTCAAATAACCAAGTTTTTGGTTTTTTATTTTTATCTTTTGCCTAAAGATTATTTTTTTCTCGAAATTTGGTGAAAACTTACCTTTTTTATGTCCCAAACACACTGAATTTTTTTTTATTTAAAATATTTATTTTTGCAGCTTATTTTGATTTAACATCGAAAAAGCACCCTAATTTTCAATCGAAAAATCACCCGTCAAAATATCTGCTTTTTTAAAAAAGTTGGGAGGATTTTGTTCTTTGAAATCTCTACTTTCTGATGGTGTAAAAGAAAATATATGTCGGCGCAAATCCATATTTTAACCAATTATTTTAATACATTAATTTACTGCTAATTGACTTATAATCAGGTCTCTATTAATTTACTAAGATTATTTCATGATTACCACATTGTTTATGGGATTTTTACCAGTTATTGCTTAAAATAAGAGTTGTAATGGTTTGTTGTTTTTCGAGACGACAAACTATTACTCATTATAATTTAAACATTAATTTTGAAGTAATTAAGCAACTGCTAAATTCATAACTTGATTTTTAAGCAATAACGAATTGATTTCTAGATATATTTGTTGAGTTTAAAGTAATTTGAATACGTCGGCGCAAGTCTATATAACCAATTATCGTAATACATTAATTTACCGCTAATTGACTTATAATCAGGTCTCTATTTATTTACTAAGATTATTTCATGATTACCACATTGTGTATGCGAGTCTTACCAGTTATTGATTAAAATAAGAGTTGTAATAGTTTGTTGTGGTTCGAGACTAACAACTATTACTCATTATAAATTAAACATTATTTGAGCAATTGTTAAATTCATAACTTGATTTTTAAGCAATAACGAATTGATTTCTAGATATTTTTGTTAAGTTCAAAGTAATACGAATACTTACAAGTTCAAGATTAAATTGAAGTGTTAAAGTCTGTTATTAAAACATTTGAACTGTAAATGAAAATGTTCTAATATTAAAAACAGTCTGTTGATTTTTATAAATAATTAACGTAATTAAATTAGCTACTAAAGAAGTGTCTGTTAAAACAATGAAATATTGTGAGTGTGTATTGACCTCCCAACGCCCGCCATCTTGAAGACGTTTGGCGTTGTAAAGTCAAGCATTCTATTACGAGTTCTCAGAGAGGCTCTTCACAAATTGTAATCTTGTGAGTACTAAAGTTATTATGGATTATTACTGTGTTTTCTTTACATAGCTAAGATTAAGATTGTGCTTAAGAATTGTAAGTGTTTATAATTATTATCGAAAGCGTGTTTCATTACTTTCATTACGTATTTGCAATGAGTAATCCATCTATTGAGAATAGTGATGTCAGCTCTGCTGACGTCACAGGTTTTAAAAACCCTGCTGGATCTAATGCCCCGTTATATACATTACTGTGGTAAATTTTCTCAGAAAATGTAAAAAAACGAAAAAGGCTCGCTTTTTAGTCATCGCGTACAATTTTGATCTATTTACTAAAATTTACACTTTAATTACTCGAAAAACGTAAGAATGGAATCTTACGTTTACATTGATAAACAAAAAAATTACAAATTCATAAAACATAAAGATTGCAAAATATATGCGAAAATAGTTGTTCTAAATATTAAAGATAGGATTTAAAGGGGATTTCATCTAAAATTGTATGCTGCAATTTTTTTCAGTAAAAAAGTTGATTTATTAAATTCTAATTACATTTACGTCATAGAAAATCTCATAATATATAAATATATATGTAAATCGTACTGTCAAAATTAATCGTATCGTAATCGTTTTTAGATACTTTATACTGATTACGTTATTCATTATAATATTTTTAAATACATAATCTTGTTATTTATAAATACCTTATCTTGAATTCTAATCACTTAATCATTAGTTTTTAACCGACTTCAAAAAAAGGAGGAGATACTCAATTCGTCGGTATTTTTTTTTATGTTTGTTACCTCATTACATTACTTTCGACTGGGTGAACCGATTTTAATGATTCTTTTTTTATTTGAAAGCTGGTGCTTCTCGTGTGGTCCCATTTAATTTGGATCAAGATTTGACCATTCGTTTTCGAGTTATCCTTAATAATGCGTATTTGGCTACATTGATGATGTTCTCATTTTTAGCAAGGTTCACTAAAAACCGAGAAATAAACAAAATTCTAACAAAAAAGAAAACCGACTTCAAAAAAGAATATTCTAAAACTTAAAATGCACTAAAAAGTTTATAAATAATTGCATATTCTTGTGAATAATTAAATTATTGTTATTTTGGAGTCGGTGTCAGCCGCCCGCGCCGCGTGCTGCGTCTATGTGTGTAATTGTGCATGCCAATGTTATGTTATGATTATAGTAAGACATCTCATGTTTAATTAGTTACAAACCTACCTTGTCTGACACCGACTCCATTAATAACAATAATTTAATTATTCACAAGAATGTGCAATTATTTATTAACTTTTTAGTGCATTTTAAATTTTAGAATATTCTTTCTTGAAGTCAGTTTTCTTTTTTGTTAAATTTTTGTTTATTGTCTCTTTGATGGCATTTCTTCATTGTTAGATTCGACAAACCTTCCCGATTCTAGTAGATCTACGAAATCTTCAAGACCATCACCATCTTCGTCTCCAATATTATTTCCAGTCTGGATTGGTTCTTCATCCACAATTTCATCTGAATCACTAACTTCCTCGTAGGTTTTTCTTCCACGTTGGAGCATTTTTCAGAACCATGAGCATTAATTTGTGCATTTTAAACCATGTTTTTGCAGCCACATTTTAAACTGTTACATCCAGTTTCACAGCTACAGCAAATAGTTTTGAGCAATATTTTCGGAACGAATTAATTAATTATAGTAAATGTCGTATTAACATGCAATCTTACGTTTTTCGAGTAATTAAAGTGTAAATTTTAATAAATAGCTCAAAATCGTACGCGGTGATTAAAAAAAATATTTCGGAAGCGAGCTTTTTTCGTTTTTTTGCATTTTCTGAGAAAATTTACCACAGTAATGTATATTTTATTTTACACCATCAGAAAGTAGAGATTTCAAAGAACAAAAAACCACCCGAATTTTTTAAAAAAGCCGATATTTTGAAGTGTGAATTTTCGATTGAAAATTAGGGTGCTTTTTCGATATTAAGTCAAAATAAGCTGCAAAAATAAATATTTTAAATTAAAAAAAAATTCAGTGTGTTTGGGACATAAAAAGGTTAGTTTTCACCAAATTTCGAGAAACAAAATAATCTTTTTGCAAAAGATAAAAGTAAAAAACCAAAAACTAGAAAGTTTTGCCGGAAATCGAGATCGACCTCAGATCGCCCGTAAATTATTTTTCCTTTAATTTTTGTTATATTCTCTTCCTTTTCCAATAGGTTTCATCCTACTATTATTTTTTTTGGTTTCAAAAATTATCGACCCTGGTCTAATAGTGAATGCGACTACTGATTTACTGGAAAATATTGTTGAATTATTTTGTCAAGGTATTCTCAGTGACAGCACGGAGTTTGTAACTCTGCCCAAATGACAATAGGAGACTCGCCCCCTATGAACTAGCTGGCGAAATGTGGTCTTATCTCTTTGGTGACTTAGGCGTAAGGCTATGTATTATGTATTTCAGACCTAAGTAAATATTGAAGTAATCTTTATACTCAATGCTTCCAGGTTCTGCCTTGAATATGGTGGGCCTGGCTCTGCTTTTTTACCACATATTCAAAGAGCCAATACAAGAGGTAATTTGGTTGAAGACAGACGTTAGCATGTGGTTGTTCACATCTGGCGTAACCATGTTCAACTTGTGCGCGCTTGGATTGGTAAATTACTCATGCTTTTGATATTTATTTTGTTTAAAAATAAACACGTCCTGCATTAGGGACAGTCCTGTTGATTGATCACCACACTGCCAGTGCGCCGCGCCGTAGTATTGTGGAGTGGAACCCCGACAACAATTTGCGTGACACACAGTCAAATAGTTGTTCCGCGATTAGATGTATGTTATCTAAAAATGAATAAAACTAGTACCTATTCAATTCAAATAATTATTGTGTAGCATAGCGAAGTGTACAGCTACTACTAGCCTAGCTTGTATTTTGTGTTCCTATTTAAGAAAATATGTACTTGTTTTATTCCTTAGACGAAATCCTAAATCCAATGAGATGGAATGAAATGTGCTGTCCCGATATAAAGGAAGGATCCTTCGAACAACAAAAATAGGCTGGATCGTTGGACAAATGTTTATTTGGTTTGCAGATTTTGACCATGGAAAAAGCTTTGAAAGATCCGTCAATAATGACAGCAAGATTTGGAGTAATCAACGTGGGTCTTGGTGTAGCGACTGTGGTTGCTTTACTGGTCGGAAACCTGAGCTACTGGGCTTTTGGTGCCACGGAAGAGAACATTCTGAGATCTTTGCCATTTGGTGATTTGTAAGTCTTATTCAAAAGTAAAAGAGTGCAATAATTATTTTTTATTTAAGTCTTAAAGTAACAAATATGACCTTGACGGTCTTCGGTTGGTCCAGATTATGAATGAGTTTGCTGAAGATACAGAATTTCGATGGTTTTATTATTTATTCAAGAGCGCCTAACGTAGAGTGATGCTATAGACGCCCTATATTTTTATATGAAAACGCCAGACGCCCATTCACCTCCCCGATCTGCCCTCCGTCTCTTTGTTCTCCTACCTATTGACACAATTCTCTTCTCATTGAAACGCAAACCGTGTAGGTACGTGCTTGTCATCTAGGTATGTCGCTTATGGTAGGCTGTGGCTTAGTTGTGTTTCTTTGGATCTGCTTTTGTAACGTCAAGGAAACACAGCAATGTACTTGAGCAGGGGTTACCGCGTACCATCAAGTGGGACTAGTCCGCCACAGGCAGTAATTTAAAATATTCAGACTATGTATTAACTAGGTATGTAGAATGATCGAAAAACAACATGGTCCGTGAAGAATTCTATAGTTCCATCTTTCTTTGATTTTTTTACCCCTTTTGTATGTCATCGGTTGTCATCATACACAGTAAAGGCATAAGGAATGATGGAATAGTTTGAGTTGGGCACGGTTTCCACCATAAGTACTATACTTATAATAATCTTGTAATTTGTCAGGCAAATTTTCGCAATCAGATAAACATGACATGTTTTTTTTTGTTGATAGGACTTCTATGATCGCGATTGGAGTATACTCGATATCTGTGGCATTAATGTATCCACTCCAGATGTACTCTTGTATTGCGGTGGTCATAGATACGATCAAGTATCGTGACCAGAGTTACATGCCCACTGCAGCGGTATTGAAGTTAACTGAATCTGTGTTACGGCCTACGTTCGTCATCGTATCATGTAAGTGTAAAAGATAGATGCGTGTTCTAATAAGGATTTTTTGACCCTAAAGATAATAATAGGTAACAGTTGGTTTAATATATTGTTACGGGCTGGGTTCGATGGATAAGAATGTAAACAATATTACCGATTAAAACAAGTTTTATTCTAACACACAATTAAATTTAAACAACAAACACTACTACACTTTTCCAACTGTAACTGCTCCAAACACTGTGGTATTTTCGCTTCCGTTCGCTCCGATGAATACTTGACCGCTTACGATTGTAAACTGACCCGGCGAGCGCTGGCGGCTGGCCTTTTATACGCGGTTAAAGCGTTTCCGGAGTTTTCTAGAAACGTCATACGTCATACTCGGTATGTAAACAGTAGGATGATTCGAGAATGTGCCAGCGTTCTCTCTACTCTTCTCATACGAACTACGTAGTTCTGTAAGACGTCAATAAATGGCGCTATAATAAATTATTATTAGACAAAACTGCCGAGTCTTACCCACAATGCCGAGAGATGGCACTGGTTGTAACAATATAAATTCGATAGTTGGTGATTATTTTTCAAAAGCACGATCAGTCCACCAAACGGATTTTAACTATTGATACGAAGATAGATAGTTTGAATCTGAGGAAGGCCATATACAATATTGCTTTAGCAATTTGAGCGAAGATGCGAGTTTTGCACAGCTAGTGTTCCCTAAAAGGAGCTATCGGAGACTGCTTCAGTTCACCAGCCTTAAGGGATACATTTATTCTTTTCTTTGATGATTATACTATCAACTTATTTTACTTTCAGTTGCCATTGCTTATTACGTGCCGTTCCAAGCACCTTTTGTGGCGTTCGTTGGTGCACTGTGTACCTCTATGATATGCGTGATTTTTCCTGTGTTGATGGACACCGGTCTCCGGTATGGCACTCCTCAAGGTTTCGGCACCTGTAACTTTCATCTAATCAAGAACATAATGATCTTAATTCTGGGAGGTATTGCTTGGTTTTTTGGCATTTATTACTGTGGATATGTCATTTATATTCGTATTTTATCCAGCTATTCACCTAATGCTGGAGATTTTCTTTAAATTAATATATTTTTGTCAGTGTTTTGCTCGAGAAATATACTTATTTTTATTATTGTTACATTAAAATTATTTTTTATATAATTTAGATTTTTTAAATTAAACAACTTTATACGGATTTTATCGTGTTGTTTAATTTTTTTATAAACACTATTATTACATAATTTTGAATCTTTAAACTACTATTGTTAAACACTTTTACTAGTTACTGTTTACTTATAATTAAGCTATTTAAATTATATAAATTATTTAGATTTTATTTTTACACTTTTCCTAACGTTTCGGTTGCTTTTCAGCAGCCATGTTTACGGGGAGGCTTAGTGGTTGTCTCAATGTTCTATATGTAGTTATTTCAAAGTACCCTAACATAATTTACTAATTGGTGTTTCTATTTATGCAGAATGAGCTCAAAGTATCATGAAGTCTAGCTGTGTTTTGCTTCTTCTTGGGTTTGACTATTTGAATTACTTGATCCCAAGCTGGTGGTACATTCCAAGCACCTTCTCTATTGGTATTAGGATGTTTTTTAATTTCAATAGCCTCGAGAAGCATCTATTGAAGGAATCGGTGTACTTTTGCGAATGCCTGTCGTATGTCAAATCGCAGATAGTGGTTGGTCCGGGTATTGGACGTGTTCACACACAGCAGACTTCAACGAGCGTTGGTGTTTTACATCAGCTATGTGTTCTTTTATGCGGGTGCGGGTGCCTATGCTTCTCTTGGTTTGACCAATGTATGAAAGTCCACAGTCACAATCTATTTTATAGACCCCTGCATCTTGTAAAAGTAGTTGGCACTTGACGGACGGTAAAAATTGACTTAACTTCGTTGGCGGCTTGAAGAATGTGTTGATTGAAGCTCGCTTCAAGATGTAGCCAATCTTGTCAGTGACACCCCTTACATATTCCAGTATGGCAGGCTGGCGTACGACTGTGGCTGGCTTTTCTCGGGATCTGTGACAGTGGCGCGGCTGTTGGAGCTTGTTGTCTTGCAGTAGGTATTTGCTTGACTTGTTGAAGCTTGGTGTCCAGGTGTTTCTTGTCACAGATCCCGTGGTCTCTCTGAAACAAAGACATTCCCACGGTAAACGTCGGGGAAAGTGTAAAATTAAAATCTAAATCTATCTATCTATATAAAGGAAGATATCCTGACTGACTGACTTAGAGATAACGCACAGCCTAAACCGCTGGTCGTAGGAACTTGAAATTTGGAGAGCATGTGTGTTTTAATTTGTAGGGGTGTACTAAGAACGGATTTTTTGAAATTCCATCCCTAAGGGGGTGCAATTGGGGGGTGAAGTTTATATGGAATTTGCCCATTTCTGGACTTATAAGTATAAAAATAGGTATACAAGTTATTGATTATAATTGAAAAAAAAATATATATATATAAAGGAAGATGTCCTGACTGACTGATTTAGAGACAGCGCTCAGCCTAAACCGCTGGTCGTAGGAACTTGAAATTTGGAGATCATGTGTGTTTTAATTTGTAGGGGTGTAGGTACTAAGAAAGGATTTTTTGAAATTCCACCCCTAAGGGTGTGAAATAGGGGGGTGAAGTTTATATAGAATTTGCTCATTTCTGGACTTATAAGTATAAAAACAGGTATACAAGTTATTGATTATAATTGAAAATAACCTGTGTAGGTAAAATGGACAAAACTCCCCCTAAAAAGGTAAAATGGAGGGGTAAAGTTTGTATGGAAATTTTCTCATTTCTAGATTTAGAAGTATGAAAATTGGTATATTAGATTAATTTACATTCAAATATATTCAAAATATATTTTACGGCAACAGTAGGATATTTGGTAGTGCGTCGCAATAATGCTCCAGAAAGTACTAGTTCATCCAGTTCAGATGAAAAGTAGAATACCATTCTACAAAATCGTGAAATACTTAAACTTAGACCACGTATTTACGATTTACATAATGTAATTAATCGTTACTCTGATGAAGAATTCAAAAGACTGACAACTGAAGCACTGTAGATTATAAAATTTTTACTTATTTAAGTATTCATCGTTTCATCAAAATCGCATCAAATAAAGTTATATTTCCGTAGTCGCCATCTTAGTTACTTTATATTTTAAAAAATGGCGCTAATTTTCTCAACTGTCACGACGACCCACCTCTCGGAATGGGACGTCGTGAGCTTTGCGTGAGCGTGTCATGACGTCATGAGTGACGTTTTCGTCGCGACCACAACGATCACAGTCGTCATGTGGAAAGGCTAAAGGAGCATCATGGGCGTTATGAACGCTAAGTGGAACGCACCCTATGAAATTCTTAAAAGAAAACCTTAATGCCTTTTTACTGGAGTGCTCTGGATTCAACGCTGTAATTTATATGTCGTAGCTGTAAACCAAAGAGTATAACTATACTACGGAAAACGCGAGAGAACTTGAATCTAGAGTCTGGCGTTTAAATGTTAAGTTAGTGCTAACAATCAGATTTCGGCTACATAGTCAAGATCAAGATCTAATGGTAAGCAATAATCATGATGACAGGGTTAAAAATAAGTCTAATTAGTCCATCTTTAAGATGAGCTACAAATATTGAAAGCTTATTATTTGTTTTAACAAAACCATAAAAAAATACTAAGATGTAATGCATTAAAGTTCTTGTATACAAGTGACGTAACACGAAATTTAAAAGCGTTGTATCTACATTGTTATTAGATTGGGGGACAAAAGAAAAATATGTGCCCAATACTTTTTGCTAATGAATATTTGCCAAAATAAATGTACATTGTGAAAAAAAGTGTGACTCGACATAGTAATTAAATTTGCGTACGTTATCATTTAATTATACAAAAGAAAATAGCATAGTTAGAAAGGGAAACTATTAATCTATAAAATTACGAAGAATAAATAGTATAATCTTATTACCTAACTACTTTTAGAAAGCTTTTTTAAAACATTGTTTTTCACCTTCCATACAAAAATTCACTTGCCACCCTACTTACTTACTACTACTTGCATTTGTTTTTACTCCATAAAATACGTTTTACCACATTAATCTTGAATATTTTTATGTATTATAGACCGTGATTAAATGAGGTTACTGCTTTTAAGTAATTTTCTATGGTATATCATAATAAAAACATAATTTTAATGCGAAAAACAAAATGAGTCGTATCCATTTACTTTTTAGTCTCTACTGTTTAGTTACGTTTATTTCTACTGCCACGTAATTTCTGAACGCATTTGTTAAATATTAACAAGGGCAACACTAGCTTCATTCTGATTCGTTATTATTTGTGTCTCCGCCAAATTTTTATTGTGATTATCAGTAAAGACGTGTGACTACTTTTTCGAGACAAAAAATATTATCTGCCTTTTTTAACAAGACGGTAAGTCTTAATTTATATATCTTATTGTAATATGTGGAGTGCAAACATTTTATAGTCTTATTATATTTGCAGTTTCAGGTTATTATAAAATTAGAATCTTGTTTAGTCTTATTTCTACTATAATTTCGTAACGTTCTTCTGATTTCGTTACGTTATGAAAAAAGTACATTCTAAAGCTGAGTGTATAAAGTACATTCTTGTTAATTTTAGTAACTGCACGGATGGCGTAGTGGTCAAGTGGTCGCCTCACCAACGCCGCCGCGCCGAGTGTTGTGGGTTAATTGTTTGAGATTACCAGAACAGCTGCAGTTTTTATTTCTAAATGCTTTTTTAATCCCTATTGTGCTACTAACATTTGGAAACGTTTTTTGATTTGATTGTAACAAGTAAATTAATATTTACGTGTTTTATTTTACACTGAGCATAACAAAATAGAAGTATCTGCATAAAATCGTAAATATTAGACTATGACCCAATTTATCTATCATCAGATAAAAGTAATTCTTGGAATAAAATACAACATGAACAATTGAACCAATTTAAAGTGTATGTTGCCTAAATAAAACTGTTCGATTGTTTTACTTCCGTTTTCAAGTATAATATAATGTGACGGATGTATTTTTTATTTAGTGATTCAAAGTCACGTCGGGGTCACCAATGTTGTTCCGTTCTACTACGCGAAAAGGTCCGTCGTATGTAGGCTGTAAGGGTTTACGAATGGCATCGTCCCGTACAAACACATAATTACATTTTCCTAGATCAGGGTGAATAAACAGACTTTTTTCAAAATTTAAATTTAATTAATGTTCAAACAATTCGGGGATTTAACAATAATAGATGTCCTTGACAGAATTACACTTATATTGTTCAAGAATGCAATTATACTAAGTATGCGACCCGCTCGCAGCCCGACAATCCCGTGACTGCCTGAGCAAGTGCATAACTTCATGCAACGTACATAGGTAGGTAAGTAGTATCATGTGTATACATAAACATGTGTTCCCACAGTTTGGTAATATATTTCGCCATTGTACAATAAGCCTTAGGTTTAACTATGTAGTTACATCGCTTCGTATTTCGTTACAACTATTTCGTTACATACCTACATTTATTTTGGCAATTATTCTAATCTAAAAGACAGACTAGAATATTTATTTTAGTAATCATGTCTAATATCGTAGTCTTTGTGCGGTTGGGTATTTATTGCTTGCATTTTGTTTAGGTACAGCAGGAGTATCTTGCTTGTTCGAGATTCATTTAATTAGGCATAATACCTGCTATATTACCATAGTACTTCCCTTTTACGATAATGATAATAATGATTTATTTCTGTAAGTAGGTTTGTAGAAACACTTTTACATGTCAATCACATTTTAAAAACTCCGTCGTTTCGTATCTGACTACTCTGAGAAGAAAGGCCGAAAGAAACTCAAGAGGTCACAGTCTCTTTTAAAGTCCAGACATAATCTTGGTCAGATCATGTGAAGACTATGCAGATTAGTGTCTGAAATGGTGTTTTGAGGAAAGAATCCACACAGATTGAGTGGACTTGTCAAGTCAGTGCACGCATTTGTCAGTAATCGTGCAGCTCAACTCGGAACTTAAGGAGCTCAACGATTCGACGAACAATGCCAAAGAAAGGACATTTGGGTAGGTCGCAAAAAGTACTCAAACTGCCAGACCAACACTAAAACTTACAGAGAGAAAAAAAAATCCACTTAGTCCTCACATTCACAATAATTAAAACAATATAATAATTTACAAACTAAATATTCATGTCATCACATATATCAGATTATATAACGAGAAAAAATAAAATAAAAAATAGCCAATTTAAAATAATAAATCAACATTCACTGTGTAAAATTTATTGGATTTATTGGAGCAGCTTAATCCCAAGCCTTTTTGTCCTCAATATAGTTTTTCACGGTATAAAAAGCTTTCTGGCATAGTTTCCGCTTTATAAAAGATTTGAATTTATTAAGGCTTAGTTCTTGAATGTGGCCAGGAAGTTTATTATAAAAACGTATACATGGGCACCTAAACGAGCCATCTATTTTCTTGAGCCTGGTTGTAGGAACTACAAATTTGTGTTTGTTCCTAGTATTTATATTATGGATATCACTGTATTTTTTAAACAGATTAATATTTTTCATGTGCATACAAAACATTTTCATAAATATATTGAGAAGGCACAGTCAGTATGTTAATCTCTTTAAATTTGTCTCTGAGGGAGTGTCTGGGTCTTAACTTATAAATTGAACGAATTGACAAAAAAAAGGTTTTGTAAAACAAAAATAGTCTGAATATCGGCGGCATTTCCCGACAACAGAATACCGTATGACATTACACTATGAAAATAACCAAAGTATACTAAACGGGCTGTCTCTAAATCAGTTAAATCACGAATTTTTGTAACTGCGTATGCTGCAGAGCTTAGCTTTTTGGACAATTTATCTACATATATGGGGGCCCCATTGAAGCTTGGCATCCAAAGTTATGCCCAAAAATACTGTGGAATCTTCGGGATTCAACTCTTCATTCTTTATGAGCACACTAGTTTTCACTTGTCTAACATGAGGTATCGTAAACTTAATACATTTAGTTTTTTTCTGGTTAAGAAGTAGGTTATTGACATTAAACCAGTTAACTACTTTTGCGAGGGCACTATTTACATTGTCAGTAACCAGCTGCTGACGTTTAAGTTTAAATAATAGTGAAGTGTCGTCTGCAAACAACACATATCATGATTATCCTTTATGAGGTAGGGTAAGTCATTAATATAAATCAGAAACAAAAATGGGCCAAGAATTGAGCCCTGGGGGACCCCCATTGTTACTACAGATCCGAGTGATCTTTTTCCGTTAAGATCAACTCTCTGAATCCTATCACTTAAGTATGAAGTAAGAAGATCCAGAGAGGTGTTCCGGATTCCGTAGTGATGCAGTTTCCTGAATATTATTTCATAAAGAACGCAATCAAATGCCTTGGACAAATCGCAAAAGATGCCCAATGCATCGCATTAATCCTCCCATGCATTATAAACATGTCCTAAAAGTTCAACACCGGCATCTGTAGTAGAACAACCCTTTGTAAAACCGAACTGCTTATTATGTAGTAATTTATGTTTATTAAAAAATCTTTGCATTTGATCTAAAACAAGTTTTTCAAAAATTTTACTAAAGGTAGGTAGTACCGAAATGGGTCTATAATTAGTAGAGTCTGATGTACTACCTGATTTAAACAATGGTATTATTTTACTGTTCTTCATAAGATCAGGAAACACACCACGGTCAATAAAATTATTAAAAATGACAGCTAAAGTAGGTGCCACAATGACTTAGCAGGGCATTTCTTCGAAATATATTATTTTTAACAGATTTTTCATATTTTGTTTAAACCTTAGTGCTTATTGATTTCAGTAAGCTAAATGCACTCTGCAGGTTATAATAATACTTGTGGTATGAAGGGCACTAACATACCATCAGTAATATTCGAGAATTCCTAAAATTTCGAATTTTACATGTTGAGATAAATGACATTCAATACTAAGAATGACTGCACCGTAGATTATAATGATATAATGTTACAGAGAATGACATGAACTATATATTAATAAAATATAACAATGAATATATAACATTTAGGCCGGTGGATCTGTCTTAAGGCTTTTGGGCTCCAGCCCAGGGCTCCGAGGGTGTAAAGAGCCCTCAATCACAGTGAAAACGAACCAAGGGCAAGATATTTTAAGATAGTAATGATGATAAAGAAAACAAATTTTAAGCATTCAAAATGAATGTATTTAAGTATTTTACAAAGGTAAGGTTAAATCGTCAAAATAGGAACCAACATAATTTCTTAAAGTTAAGTAACTAAAAAATCTATAAATCTTTCTACAATTCTTTGGCAATCAAAAAAATCACAGTTGACATCAAATTGGTCAATTATAGAACTAAAATATATATATAGACTTTATGTAACAAAATAATATTCCTCAACACAATAAATCACAATTGTATCATCTAAAAAAAAGAAGAACATAGACTTTTCTTAAAAAATAATAATGTTTCCAAGAATTATATACATTTCCTATCTGTCGCTCTGCCGCGGCGCCACTGACGTTCGCTTTTAAACTAGTACCTTTAACTCCAAGTCGTTAATTTGTAAATCAATAAAAAAATTAACTGATCAATTGCTATTACCCATAGGTGCATCTTTTGAAGATTTAGTTTTGTTAGTGACATCAATTAAAATATTAGAAATAATGTTGATTTTGTTTTGTTTTCCAGTCTTAGGTTTAGTATTAGCAAGGGGTACCACAGTATCAATATCACTGTTATCGTTTTGAATCACAGGCATGCAATTGATATAACCTAAATGCTTGCCGTGCGCGCACACTTCACCCACATCACATAAAAAACAGCTCATATTTCTCATTGTTATTTGGGATTTGAATTTATCCCACAGAACCTGATGCACGGAAAGGGTGCCTCTGAATGGTTTCAACTGTGTAGGAATAAGTCTTTCTTTATGAATTATGTCCTCTTCCGCTACCTTTTTTATAATAACGTTATCTATTCTTGAACTTAATATTTCGTAAAAGTTATCAAAATTTCCAATATCTGTGCCAAAGTGAACCATCTGGTCCGCTGTTCTTTTCATTGTAGCACCTACGCCATCAGGGGCACCCTTTCCGTGTCCAGCTTCTGAATAGTTCCATGTAATCCTTGTTATATTGGAATGGCTAGACGTCAATTGACTTATAATGTAAAACATATATTTATTTCTGTATTGGGATGATGGAGAGTCCGAAAGAAAATGTACAGTATCTACGAAAGGATTTAGCCTCATAATTTCATCAAGAACTGGAACTAAATGAGCCCAAATTGATGCAGCGTCATGCCGAAGACAAGTACTAAGAGTGCACATGGATGTAGGACATACCTGACCTGTTACAAAACTATGTGTGTAAAATACAACTGTGTGAATTGATACTTGCTGCCGACTTCCTCCAAAATGGAAACCTTGTACTTCTTGTGCATATTTTAAATTATAATTTTCAGAAAAGTCGACGTGTATGATAGCTTCGTGAACATTTAAGTTGTTTTTTAGTGCTTTTATTACTTTGTATTGGTTGACGATTTTGAACGTGTGATCTAAATATTTGATTAGATCAACTTCTAATTTTGAAATAGCTTCTACAGGTTTCATTGTCACTTTCCGTTTTACTGTTAATATTTGGTTTTTCTTAGTTCCGTTTTCCGTAATAACTTCTTTCTTAACTTTAGCCCACTCAAAAAATGTTAGCTCTGTGTCATTATTAAATTCTCTGTACACAAGACGTCGCGATTCACATGTTTTGCAGAGTTTTCGCAAACATTCGGTATTGAATGGATCGCAGCACAATGCCGATAGTATATCTGCTGCTCGCTTTTCGTGCAAGATGCTTGACTTATTCATAGCAGTGACTAGCATCTCCATGTTAGCATGAATAGAGCACATGCACGTTTCTCTGTTAGCTGCTTTAGGATACAGAACCCAGAATGGTCTATTCTTACAAAAAAATTAATAATGGATGTTGCAATTTGCTGTATGTTTAAATTTTTTATATAAATCAATCAATGGAGCTGTTAGATATCTTTTCTGCATTCTCTTCTTATTCCTCGTTATAAATTCTTTTTTTCCTGCTGCAACCGTACTATTAGAATCGTCGCAATAAAATTCAATGATTTTGTTAATCGTGCATTGGCGATTAGTCTGATATGTAGATGTAAATGAAGCAGTGGTTGGTTTGTAGGTGACTTTTGGTTGTTTTACTATATTTTTATGCGGTGGCTCCAAATTTAGAAGATGTAGTTTTTGCTGTTGGATTCTAATTATTTTGAGTTGAGACTCATTTTTCTTTTTCAGGGCATTTATGATAGATAGTAGTATTTTTCTTTTCTTAAGTTCCTTATATCGGATAGCTCTAACAGCACGTTTAACGGCTGGACATTCAGAGCCATGTTTCAGGGGGTCCTGTTCTTCAATAGTATCATTAGATTCTTCTGTAGCTTTCGAAGTGGTAGCTCCTGCAATTTGAATAGATTCTAATTGTATTATTTTATTCTGTACTTCTTTATTTCTCTGTCTGTATTTCCTGGAGTTTTCTTTCCACCTTTTCCTTTGATCTCTTTGGGAGCGAGGCGTTTTATCTTTAATTTGAACAACTTTACCCTCTTCTTTTCTCTTAAGATATTGAAGTCTCCGTTTTTCTTTTTCTACAGCTAGCAGCTCCGGATCATTTTTTAATTCGTTATAGCGTCTTCTTTTACACAAACGCTGTTGTGCTAATCGCTGTTGTTTAGTTTGTGGCATTTTTGCTGACCCAGCTATCTCAGCGTCTACGCATGAAAGAAAAACACCATAATTAACATCTATACTAATATATTAAGTATTACAATTGCAAAAAGTAATCAATTTAAGAGATAAGGCACAATATCATATTTCTCACTTAAATTAGACCTACTGAATGGGAATCGGTCTACCCTACATAAGACCGTCGCCAAATAACACTGCTGGGTTACGTTCCTACCGCTGAGAGTAAAATCGCTAGTGCTTATTTTGTGTCCGTCATCCCCTTTGAGTAAAGCGGTAAAGTTTCACCGAAATTGTCACATTACACGACAGAGGTAAGGTGGGATCCGTGCGGAGATCAATATGCTCTCCGTGAGAGACGTGGCTTTAAGACAACGCGAGATCAGGTTGACCCTATCATCTATAGGCTACAGTAACCGCATAACATCAGGCGGGCTGTATGCCTGTTTGCCACTTTAGCTGTTTAAAAACAATATAAGTTAACTAGAGTCGAATGCAACTTACAAACGAACATAGAAATAAAGTGATAAAACAAAGATCGCTAAATTTTACCGAGCTATCTCTAAAAGACCTCAATTCCTCTGTTTATCAAAGTAAAAAATCATTATTAGTAACCCGTCATCATTTTATTCAACTTAATAATCATTCATCGAAACGTGTGTCATTTGTCACAACAACGACGTTGGCAAGAATGATGTTACGAAAAGTGATGAACTGAGAATAAAACATGTCTGGACTTGTTTATAACCATGAATTCTTAGCATTGATTTTACAATATGAAATCGTCTGAAATTCACTATTTACAGAAATAACATAAGAACTTTTAATGTGCACGTTTATGGAAATAAAAATGTTATTACAAATGATATTTTTGATGACAAATTTTGAAGAACTTTGAAAATTTACTTACCGTTGCTAGACGCGCGTGCAACTCACCGGAGCGTTAATACCTCGACTGAGGGGCCCCGCCAGGAAGCGCGGGGAAGGATTTAAGTTGCGTTCAGAAATAAATTTGTTAAGAAAATTATAAAAAATAACATTGCTGCGATTAATGACGTTATTATCATGGCAAAACTTTGATTGTTAATTATAATTAAAAAAATACAAAGTTTTATAGGCTTTTTACTTTAAACGATGTTAAATTTACTAAAAATAATAAATTGTGGGCCTAGACCTTATACGTTCAAAATTAAATATTTTGTGTGCACATGTCGTAACGAAAGCTGAAATCGGCATCAGAGAAGAATGACGTTTGGTTATGTTTTTGAAACCAAAATCATATAACTAACCGTGAGATGCTCTTTTAAATCGTGTCTACTTTTAAAATAGTACTAAACACAATCAAAGACACAATCACAATAATTTTAGCGATTCAAAATAACAAAATAATTTGCCGGAAACATTTTTTAGTCCCTTTTGAAGAAACACCCAGCAACGTCCACAGAATTACCCCATAGATCTGCGGTCTTTTTAACATTTAACATGTGAAAGGTTTTAATTATATCTTTACAGGTAACATATTGGAAATGAAATTCCGAATCACAAAGTGGAACGTTATCTTTAAGTAAAGACTGCAGCAATGGGTGACGATTTTAGAGATTTAGTAGTCGAAACAGGAATCTCAGCAAATAAATTTTATAAGATAAAACCTACACGCATGTTATATTTTCTATAAAGTGAAAACAGCTTTTCCTATGTACAGTGAATAGGTAAATAATAATAGTACTATTAAAATATTCATAATATAATACAATATTTTTAATCCAACCATTGTTTTTCGGTCTTGGGTCTATTTGACAAACGATAGCCAAGTTTGCAATGTTTTCGACCAAACGTAATGTAAAAATATCAATGGTTCGTTCGACCAAATCTCTTTTGGTCAAATGGTTAGTCGATCAACTAAGGAATGACCAATAGTTATTTCGGTCTTGTGTTAAACGGTCAAACGAATTTCGGCCTCCAGTGGTACACTCCAATTGTCCACAATGGTCCGAGTCTATTCAATTAGGTAATAATTTCTTTGTGAGTAGGTATAACATCTGTATAAATGTTATCTAGACATGTGGCACTAGTGGGAGTTATTCTAGTGGGCTCCAAAAATTGGTTTAAAAGATTGTAAGACTGAAATAAACTTAAGTATAATTTTAGTACTTAACCCAGAATTTTCTAACAAATTAACATTAAAATCACCACAAGTGATGATAGACTTATTTGAATTACAGATTTTATACAACACTTCATCCATAACTTTTTCAAAAGAATCATACAATCCTGAAGGGGGTCTATACACACTTAATATAATGAACTGCTCCAATTCTATACAGGCTAATTCAATTGTGCGCTCAACAGAGAGGCTCACAACATCCTTATGGTCTTTAAATTTAATCTGGTTATTTACTAATATTAATGAGCCACCATGTATAGCATTTACTCTGCTGAACGAACTACCAACCTGGTGATTACTAAAATTTAACATGAATTGGTGGCTTTTAAGCCAATGTTCTGTCATACAAAGAATATCTATACTGTTACAATTCAAGAATAATTCTACTTCTAAATCTTTGTTCACAAACCCTTGAATGTTTTGATGCACCAGGTTGATATAACTTAAATCTTTTACACATAAGTTTGATTTATTACTTGACTTCCTTATATTTTTGCAAGAGGTTGCCTCTATTGTCCTAATTTCTAATTTAAATGAGTATCAATGTCATTCGCTGTAGCCAAATTATTGACAGAATAATTTAATAAGTCATTGCATTGCTCAAAAGAAGCAAGTTGTTTAGCCAACTTTTTGGCTGAAATGGAAAAAAATATGCTATCGACAAAGCTATCTGTTTTGTGATAGTTAGAAAGATAGTACATAACAATATTATATCTATCTTTTGTCAAATACAAATTATTACCAACATAATTTTTAGTATCAATTAAATGGAATAAATCATCATTATAAGTCAAATTATGCAATGTCATGTTAATGTCAAATCTTAAGATATTTTCTTCCTGTGGGAAACTGTGACTATAAGGGAATGTAAACAACACAATTTTTCTTAAACTAAGGTTGCACAATGTTCTATGATATTGGAGCAATCCTCCTTTGTTTAAATTTCCCCTATTTCCCATGAAAATTAATAATGTTGTTTCCGGCTTAAAGTCCCATTTAATAATTTCTTTCATAATATCTATTAAAGAACAACCGGGCATACAGTAATTTATTATTGAGTGTCCTGGATATTCATCTGTCAACAAGTGGCCTAAGTCCTTTCCAATCTCATCACAAAATAACACAATATCATTATTTACAATTTGTTTACAATGTTTGTTGGAACTATTTATAACCGGAATTGTCAAATCAACACAAGGCTGCGGTAAGGTGGTATTGAGTGTTAACAATGAATAGTCTGGCGTAGGTACATTGGATGGTGTTTGACAAAGCTCACAGTTGTTGGTTTGTGAGTTTACCAGTTCATTCATTGCCAACACATATTCCCTCATAAGATCTTGAGAGGTATTATATTTGTTAGTCATTGAACTAAGTTTCTGTTGTAGATGGTCAAGTTGAGATTGCAACCTTGCAAGTCCTGTGTGTCAATGTTGTACTTCCTAGTACTTCGCTCCAAATTAAAAGAATACATATCTAATTGTTTAAGTAAATTTAATCTTTCTCTATTAAATTTTACAGTTTTTATAAAGAATTTTTGTCTTTTTACCATTTCTTGTGTTTTGGCAATGTATTTATTAATTTTAATGTATTTTTAAGCTTGTTTTTACTTGTGACTACCCTCACAGGGTTACATGATTTTGACTCATCATCATCTGTCAAATCAATAGTGTAAGAGGGGTTTATGGCAGAAACCATTGACGGGGCATTAGGCACCAATTCATTGAACAGACTTTGATTCAGTGAGGCAGTGATGTTATGATTTGTAGTTTCATGTTGTGTAATCTGATTTTGAGCCTCATGTAGCTGCTGTTGAAGTAAATGTTAGTGACTAAGAGCTAGTTCATATTCTATGCTACACTGGCTGAACCCGTCTACAACAATCTGGAGTCTATCCCGGGCTTCTATGGCATCAGTGTATTGAATATATATCTGGGCCATTTCATTTTTCAACTTCCTACTCATTTCATGGGCATCAAAGAGCACCCTTTCATTGTCCTCTATTTCCTTATTTAGTTGGTCACAGTACTCCTTTGACGCCTTTAATTCGTTCAAGGCCTGATTGAGTTTGGACTCTTCATGGCGAGCACGGGCGCTGCGAGTCATAATCATGATGAATACTTTAATAATCAAGAGAATTAGTTTAAAAAGAAAATGAGAAATTATATGAATAGGCAGCAAGAAGTCCTGTCACCGACCAAACTAAGGTTATGTTTACATTCAATGGTCACTGGCATCAACAAGTAGCCGTATTAAAAGGGAACAATATAATGTCTGGTGTAATTATAGTACGCAAATAACTAAAAGAAAGTAAAATATTAAGTATTGTCAATGTCAACTGTTATCAACTGTGACGATTGTGTCAATTAGTTGTAAAAGAATTGGTTAGATGGCGTTGTTGGTAACTGCACTGTCTATAAATTGATTATAAGTCTAGTAACACTGTAATAGTATTGCAACATTTGTAAGTACCACTTAGTTCATTTAGGGCGGCGCTAGTTTCTTGTATATTAAATGGAAAAACGCAACTTTGTTTGTTATGAACTTATGAAATGTAAATAGAGATATTAATGTTCATTTTTGAACGTCAATCACGTCTAGCGGTTTTAACACTGCCGATGTCTTTTGCTGTTAGTTTAAATAAGTTATAGCACTCACTGTCACTGATTTAAGGTTTTGTTTGGTATTTTAGAAATTCACTATACTTCGGTTCAGATTGTATATAAAGCGTCAATAACACTATCACGGTTGATTTGTGAGACCACTATCACTTTAATGTACTTTATTTATTTTTCGAGTAACTATTACTATTTTATTTAATAGCTTTATGAGGAGCACCATAAGAAGAGCTAAAACTACCCTCATGTGGAACAGTATATTCTGTTTAGCTCCAAAACTCTATAATAAGCTACCGGAGGAATATAAACAATTAAATTTAAAACACTTTAGAAAAAAGCTTAATATTTTTTTGTATAATAAATGCTACTACGCTATCAAAGATTTTCTAAATAACACGTTTTGTTAAATTTTATATTTAGATTTTGTTTTTGTGTTTATGTTTTTCTTATAATATTTTTGTACGCCGATTGTATTGGCAAGACCCAGTTTGTACTTTCATTTGTTTTTTTGTAAGATCTTTTTTATAAACCTGTGTCTAACAAATAAAAATAATTTGAATTTGAATTTGAAAGAGTAATGTTTACGTTGTCGTGCGCCACCTATGATATATTATGTCTTGTCTTTTTATCTATTGACACTTGACAGTTGACAGTGACATAATGAGCTGCAAAAATGTTAATGGTATAATAATTGTATAATAATTGTCTGTCTAGCCATTCGACACTGAGAAAAGTTGAAGTTGAATTGTCTGTCTTAACAATCTATATTTTTATAATTTTAATATTATTTTTAACTTTTCCTTTTGATGTGGTAAAAAGTCTTTGGTAAAAGACTTCCAGATAACAGCCAGCAAATAAGTGATCACATTCATTGATGGTGTGGTGATAAGCCAGTGTTCAAATAGAACTTAGCAGCTAAACCAGTAAAATGTAGTAATAATTTAATTTCTTCATATGAACTTGCCGATATGATTTACTTTTTCTAATAGCATTTCTAATTATTATAGGGCTGCCTTCGATACAGTCAGTAAAATAATTTTCCTTCGTACTGGTCAAGATGAAGGGTTCGACATTAGGACCGCTCGCCTACCAAGTATCTCGGAGGGTCCGACAGAAGACTACGACCTAAGAGAACATAGACAACCCAAACATGAAATCCGGTTAGTGTTCACTGTAATAGATATAGCCTCCGTGGCGCAGCGATAGTGTGTGTGTAATGCGACTGCTGTGCATGTGGGTGCAAATCCTGGGTCAAGCCAACAAAAAGTTATTGGTTTTTTCTGTTAAAAACCCGGAGTTAGGAAAATGGCGGTGTATGATGCGGCTTAACGTGCTTTCCGAGACCCGTGCCTAGGAAAGCACGTTAAGCTGTTGATCCTGCCTGATCTCTCGCTGTTCGTGTCGGACTACCGTGCCATCGGATCATGCGAGTTAAGAGAACAAAGAGTGCTTCAGTTCACTGTTGCCAATTTAGCGACTTTGTCGCTAGAAATGACGACTTTCGTGTATGTCTTAGCGACAAAAAATAAAATGTCGCTAAAAATTTTTAGCGACTTATCTGGTGACTTTTGGAGTACAAATGAAAACAATTGTAGGGTATGTAATAAGTATATTTTTTGTTTATTCGACACAGAATTATACAATGCGAAGAAATATATATGGGCAAAATTATAAAATCTCCAGGTTTTCGGTAGAAAACGACTAAAAAAAAAAGGTCATTCCGCCTATTTTGGACGCTCCACAGGTAGGCAGGCTGACCTTTTTTTTTAGGTTTTTAGTACCTGAAAGTCGAAAAATCAGACCAGAATCAGTTTTAGTGACTTTCTGGCGACTTTTGATATTGAATCTAGCGACTCGACTTCACAAGAATTAGCAACACTGCTTCTGTTTGCGCATACACTTGTCTTCTATAATATCTCCTGCACAGATGACCAGTCTCATTTATGATTGGCCGTCGTTACCGAAATTCGGTCTAGAAGTCATTATTGTTATAATAATATATATCATCTACAAATTATAGAAGATTTAGAGAACTCCGCTGCACGCAGCAGTGCTGCCGCACCACTACTGGTCCCCATATATTCTTTATAGGTTTATCATAGATTACATTCCGAGCTCCGCAGCAATGCCACGGCTGCAATGCAGTGGCAACGCCGGCAGCACTACTGCGCGGCAGTGTCGCTCCGCCGCCGCGACAGAGCGTAGTGACGCGACCGCCGCAGCGATAGTACCTTCCTACGTACTGGAATGAAAGATGAATTTCTCTGATTCAGAGGAGGAACAATTAATTAACTTGGTGACTTTATATCCAGCCCTTTACGATAGCAGTCATACTAATTATTAATTTAATCAAAGACAACATATGGAAGGATATATCGAAGGAGATTAATAAAACAAGTGAGTACTTTTATTATGTATAGTCTCTTTATTTTCATTTCTGGATTACAATAAATTAAAATGATTTTTTGCCTGAATGGTTCATGTCTATGAGTATTGTATCAAATAGATTCAATTAAAAATATATTTGCGGACGTATGGTGAATGGTGATAGGAAATTGCTTCAAATTTAACAACTGCTCGAACACTTTACAGCTTCGGAAACGTTCGTCATCTTCGGGTCCTCCGACGACCCTGCGCCGCCGCTGTCGTCGGGAGACCCGAAGGTAGCCGAAAGGGGTCATTCGTCGATTCATACCACGGGTTGTTCGCACCACGGTGTGAATCGCAGAAGGACCCATTTTGAATTAGTTGTTTCGCACCATGGTGTGAAACGGTAAATGCTTTTTTTGTACTTCGTCGATTGGCACCATGGTGCGAATCACCGAAGAACTATTTTTGACTTCGTCGATTCGAACCACCAGAATTTTTATTTTTTAAATGTACTTTCTTGGTACTGACGGGTAGAAAACGTTTATTGAAACAGCACTTGTAAAAAACAATGTTTATTGTCGTCTTAGTTTCTTTTAGTCACATGACAAAATATTGATTATCTTTAATCATATAAAAGAAATACATATTATAAAAAAGTACTATTAATAATTAGTTAAGCGATAGCTTAGTAGTAGATCAATAAATAAAAATAAATTGGTGTACTAACACTTTTATGCGAGACTGTTCAATAGTAGTAAAATAACATTGGTTCGAATTGACGAAGTCAAAAATAGTTCTTCGGTGATTCGCACCATGGTGCGAATCGACGAAGTACAAAAAAAGCATTCACCGTTTCATACCATGGTGCGAAACGACTAATTCAAAATGGGTCCTTCTGCGATTCACACCGTGGTGCGAACAACCCGTAGTGTGAATCGACGAAAGACCCGCCGAAAGTCGCGAGGGTGTCAAGCTTTCCTTTTTGCCATACAGTTTTCTAATTTATTTAGTAACCAAGAAAGTTAACGTAATAAAACCTATGTATCAATTATAGTATAACCTATGTATTGATTATTAATTTATGTTTTAAATATTGCAACTACGACAATTGTTAATAAAAAAACGAAAAATGATCTTTTTTATTTTTCCAACAGGGATCTATTCTGAAGCTTTTCAAGAATAGCTCCAAGAAAGGAAAAATATCTCAAATTTATAGTTTAACAATTATCACGCTTGCAATGTTCATGTTCAAGCAGCAAAAATTATTAATTAACTATTGCATAACTAATTACAAAATTGTGATAAAAATATATTTCCGGCGGATTATTGTTCATTTATCTATCCAGTAGGCCCCTGAATATTTTTGTTTCTTAAATTTTATATTTAATACTTTTAAATATTTTTTATTGATGAAGTGTCCGAAGTAGGCGTGGTTTGCGCAAGCCAGAGTACCCGTTTTCGGACGTATTTTCATCCCTCTGGGCAAATTATAAATATTGGTCCGAGAGTTGAGACTTTTTTAGGAAATTTCCTCCTCTTTTTGAATCTTTTCTTAGATTTGAAAAATCTTAATAAGTTTGTGAGATATTTGCAAAAAACTAAACCCTTTGTTTTTTTTTTAGTTAATTGTTTATAACTTTTGCAATTTTTGCAAGCGGATCTTGATTTTTTTTTAAATCTTCTACATGCCATTCCGAATCGAATGACACATCGTTCATATTTTTCCGAGACTGCTGAAAAAAGTTGACCGAAAAAGCACTTGTTGACTAGACTATTTTTAATACGTCCCCAATCTGGTATACATCCATCTAGGGCGCCCTCTACCAGCGTCTCCATTCATCCTCTCTTGATACATCTCTTTCGTAATTCTACTTTTATCCATCCTTTCCAAATGACCAAACCATCTCAACATGCCCTTCTCAGTCTTTGTCACTACATCTTCTTTCAGGTCACATTTCTCTCTAATTACGTTATTTTTCACTATATCTATCAATCTTACTTCCACAGTTCCACACATACTCCTCAAGGCTCTCATTTTCACAGCATTACCTACTTTCATGCTTCTTTTGCCATACCCACGATTCGCTGCCATACATGAGTGTTGGCGCCAAAACACCCTGCAATATAGCAAGACGAGCTTTGCTCAGTATTATCTTGCTTGCCATTACAGAGTGCAAGGCACCATTAACACTATTTCTCGCTTTCACACTTCTTCAATATCTCCCTCACACTTACCATCTCTCATCTAACTTAACACATCGTAATTTGTATGTCATCCAGTTTTAATATTTTTATTCAAGTTCTTGGTTTTAGGTGAAGACTGCAAGAAAAATGGAAAATGATACGCGATTCCTATACAAGATATAAAAAAAATAAGACGGGTACTGGGTCAGCTGCAGCAAAAAAGACAAAAGGTACGAACAGTTGTCGTTCCTAGATAGTATTCCCGAACACAGATCGGGAGGTACAAATATAATAGCCTCACCTCTGAATATCACTGATAATGAGGATAGTGTTGATTTCGATCACCTAGAAAGAGAATCACGAGATCAAGATACCGAGGAAGCGAAAACATGACAGGTTCTAAATGAGACTCCAATCAAAGTAAAACGCTTTAAACATGGGGACGATAATATATTAAAGATTTGGAAAGAAAGAAATGAAAAGAGGCAAGATTTGATTAAGACTATTGTCCAACGCAAGGATGATGATGTAGAACTTTCCTGCAATTATATTGGGAACGTTTTCAAAGTTTACCACCATTGCAAAATGCTGAAGCGAAAAGGCATATCAGCTCTGTTTTACCAGATTATGAAATATTGACAGAAAAAATCACGACCGGAACGGAGAGAACAGATACGCTGAGTTCCTCGTATTACACATCTTCACTAGAAGGGTCAGGGTCTTCAACGAATGTATTTCACACACATCATCAATCAACATTTGGCCAAAACCCTGGTCAACATATTACGGGCCCATATTCTCCTATTACGGATGTACCGTCACCAGGACCTGTAGATTTATCACGTACATCTCATCAGGACACCGATGATAGCACCCCAGACTTTTTAATTTTTAATCTTATTATTATAAGTAATGTAAAATTTGTTAAAATATGATTGTTTAAAGCTTAATTACGGTATCAAATTTGTACGCTTCAATGCAAAACATAGACGGACATATCCATGTATTGTAACATCCTATGTATTACCTATGTTTACAAATAATATTTCTGATTTCTGATTTCTGAACTCACCTTAATGTAAGGAACAATTTTTCTTCAGCGTTGATTACTTCCGTGCGAGAAACTTTTGCCTCAATTTTTCAACAATTAAACCATGAATAGAATTATCTAAACTGTTTTTATTTAAACGACAGTACTCTCTGAATTATTCCTCATCACTTATCAAATGGTTTTTATCAGCGTCTTGTAACATCCTTCCCGTTGTCTGCTTTTATAAAACGAATCTGTTGCTTTTCTTTTACTATTGGCATAAAACAACAACACATTATCATCAACTTCCTCTTCCAACAATATAAATAAAAGTTGGTGCTCAATCGATCTCTTGTCAACTCAAAGCAATTGAATGCATACACAACAGCGCAATAGCACGAACAGCGCAACACTGCCGCCTTGCTCGGAATCAGCGTGGCAGGCAGCACTGCTGCACACCACCACAGTGGCTGCACTGCTGCGTGCAGCCGAGCTCGGAATCATACCTTTAAGCTATGAGACAACTGGACAGTTCCGTTAAATGTGGCTGTTGCTCACTATGAATGCTACCGTGATACATATCAGTGCTGGATTAACCACGTAGCAAGAGTAGCAATTGCTAAGGGCCCCGCACGAAAGAGGGCCCCGCATATTTAAACCCACTCATCTCTGCCTGAGCGTAATTTTTTGAGTGAAACGTATTACTTAAGATGTGGTATATTGAATTTACTTGATGTCACAAAAACGTAAAATGTTACAACTTTTCCTACTAAGACAATCCACGTCAGACAATCGGTAACCGACTATTTCCTTGGCGTAAATAAAACACCGAATTTCATACGCTAAACGCACAAGTTCTACAAAAAGTCGCTCGTATAAATGTGTAGAATTTCAGTCGGCCCAATCAGCTCTACAAAAAGTCTGACGTATCTAAGCACTCTTACCCGAAAGAATTTGCTACGGGCCCCGCGCTTGCTTAATCCGGCACTGATACATATTTTTATAAATTAACGGCACAGCTACCACTTTTCGAAATTACCAAATAGTTTAAGGCGAGGATTTCCGAGCGCTCAAAGGTTTTGGGGCCCCCCGCTTCACCGGTTCGCGCGTACGCCGACGTCCATAATTACGATGAGTCGCGCGCTATGCTACTCGCGAGTGCCGGTGACGTAGGTAGGGTGGCGGCACCAATTATCGGCCGTGTCAACTTTTTTTGAACTTTGACTGCTTGTAATTTTTACGTTAATAGCTTAATTTGCTTTCTTGCAATGCCTTCTTTGGGTAGAGGGATACTGAAACTCGGTTTGGGTAGAACATTTCTAAGCTGTGACAGTAGTGCATTCTTCATAGGCGTGATAGTGATAGATAATACGATAATAATATTATTAAGTGTCCATGAAAACTACGTAAATATAACAATCAAACCGTATTCCATATTTGGTAATAGTGTGGTAATAGTCAATAGGATTATTGAATACTAGCTTCTGCCCGCGACTTCGTCCGCGTGGAATAGTTACTTTGGGCTAACGTTGACTTTAACCCGCGACTTCGTTATACTTAGTTAGCTGCGATGTTATTTTAAAACTGCGATATCTCCTAAGATATTCATTGAAATCGAATGATGTAAAGGGCAATTTTGTTTTAAATTAAATACTTGTGATGAATAACGTATTTATTTGGATAAGAATTAATATCATGTTTATAAAAACACCTACGCAAATAATGCATTATTTTAGAACAAATTTGGTTAGCATAAAAAAGGTTATAGTGAGCCAACCTTAAAAGATAGACATATGCTGTCGCGGTCTTTTTTTAGAACTTTTAAAGGGGAACAATTCTTTAATACATGATTTTTGCCAAACTTTGAGAGTTTGAGAGCTGAAGAACTTTGAGAGCTGAAGAGTTTATTTGTTTGTTTGCTTGAACGCGCTAATCTCAGGAACTACTGGTCCGATTTGAAAAATTCTTTCTGTGTTAGATAGCCCATTTATCGAGGAAGGCTATAGAATATATATCATCACGCTAAGATCAATAGCAGCGGAGCACCAATGAAGAATGTTTCAAAATCGGAGAGTATTTTTTTCCTTTTGAGAGCTTCCGCTACGTGCGCTGGGTAAACAGTTAAAGTTTCGCAAAAATCATGTATGACAGAATTGTTCCCCTTTAAAAGTTCTAAAAAAAAGTCCGAGACTGCATATGCCTATCTTTTGAGGTTGGCTCACTATAACCTTTTTTATGCTAACCAAATTTGTTCTAAAATAATGCATTATTTGCGAAGGTATTATTATAAACATGATATTAATCCTTATCCAAATAAATACGTTATTCATCACAAGTATTTAATTTAAAACTAAATTGCCCTTTACATCATTCGATTTCAATGAATATCTTAGTAGATATAGCAGTTTTAAAATAACGTCGCAGCAAAATAATTACCCATTACAGACATACAAACGATGTTTCTCCTGGTTTATTTTGCGTGATTTTAAATTAGCACTGTAGGTATATTTATAAAATGTTGTTCAATGGTTCTTATGTGGTTCGTGGATTTAACAAAGAAAGATTCAGCTCCTTTAAAATTGTATTATAGGTGCCTACGACCCACTCTCCCTCTTATGTGACGCAAACGAAGTTGCGCGGGTCAGCTATCTATACTAATATTATAAAGCTGAAAAGTTTGTTTGTTTGTTTGTTGGTTTGAACGCGCTAATCTCATAATAGCCTATTTATCGAGGAAGGCTATAGGCTATATAACATCACGCTACGACCCACGGGGGAGGCGCAGTAACGATAAACGCGGGTGAAACCGCGGGAACATCTAGTACCAAATAACATTACAACCCACGAGGGTGGTGCAGTAAACATAAATACCACAACGCGCAGGTATAACTGCGGATAATATTTGTATTTATTTAGGTAGGCAGGTACCTACCTATAAAATTCGCTCATATTGCTTTTAGGCACATCTCACATTTTTATTCCCGTATACCTACCTAATATAATAATAATGCTATAAAATAATGATTCAAGTCCTATACAAATATGATAGGTAGTGTTTAGTAATTTTCAAATAATAGGTAGGCAACCTACCTTTAACATTTGTTTAGCCTACGTAAGGCTAAAGATGACAACCTTGATTTTCTTTTATTTTATTGCCCATTTCTACACTCGTCATCTACAAATCAATAATGGACTTGCACTGGTAAGTGGTACCTAACTATGCTGTTGTTATCAAGGCCGTTATCTCGTCCAATAATCAAAACGATATTTTCAAAACTATGCTAATTATATACACTCTTATAACTAAAACTTTATAATACCTATTTACAAACTAAACCTAGATATAATATATTTATCAATAAGTGATGACATTCGTAACTGACGATAAAATTATTCGTAATTCTGCGGTGCGCTCTGCAAACTAGCGATACGTCCTGTCCCCATTACATCCCGTTTGGGACTGCAAAACGCGAGAGAGAGCGCGGCCGAATGTAAGAAATCACATATTTTCGGTATTATAATTTTGTATATCATATAATGCATATTGTGATGCCCGACAAACATCCGTTTTTACATGACCTTTCTTTTGGTATATTTTTGAAAATTCAATTCCCAATATAACTCAAATAAAACACGAAAAATGCTTAAATCAAACCTATCTTCACGATTTTTTTCGATCGTATAAAATGTCAGTAATCGTGTTTCAAATGCCCGACAAATCAAGATCTAATGCTGTAAAATAATATTTTTTTTTTTCAGAATTTAAATCTATGTTATTTACAAATAAAACGCGTTTAAGCACGCTAGATAACACTGTACTTTGGGAAATCCTCGCCTTAATACCGATTGCTTTAACAGTGAAACCACCTACACGAATACGAAACACAAGAAGAAAGATTAGATAGAGAGGGATCACGCAGAATGGATCTGAGAAACAAAATTAGTCCCCATTTCAACATTGTGAAACACAGTCCGCAATATCAAGCAGTGCACATTTTCAACAAATTGCCACTTCACTTAAAACGTTTGATATACACATCGACATTTAAAACAAAGCTTCGAGCGTTCCTGTTGGATAGGTGTCTCTACTCAGTTGAGGAATTGTAGGCATAAGTGAGAGAAGGACTTTTCTCGTTGTGGTGTATTATTGTGATTTTTCTGTAATTCGGTCAAACACAAAAAAGTATAAAAAACTGTTCAGTTTACTTAAACCTTACACAAATAATTATTATAACGTGCATGAATTTTATAAATCAAGGTTATGGTTGGGCCTACTTAGTTTATAAAGTTTTTATGATTTAACGCCGCAAATATAAATTTGTGAATCTGATATGTATTAAAATGTCCCCTTCTGTAGACTGTTCGGATACGAGGTACGACAGTTCTACAGTAGTTTAAAAAAATTCAAGAACAATTAGGACTTTACTTCAATTAATTATACATTCGAAAACTAAAGCACTTTTACGACATTGTTCGTAAAAAGAAATAGTATTTTTCGTTACGAATAAAACTAAAATAAACATTTGTTCCAATATCCATAGTATTCTCCTGTAGACACGTAAAATAGACATAATTTTATAATTATTGAACGCATCCATAACTTTTTTTTTATAGTGTTGGCATTACAGATTTCTACATCTGTCATTTGTTCGTAAATGGGTTAAAAGGTGTTAATGCCGGTGAATAAAAAATATTTAAACTGTTACACAAGATTTTGGTCACGTTTGTTGGATCTTTCCTGTACTACCTGTATGTTGGTAAGTAGACACTTTAAAAATAAATGAGACGTAAGCTTTTACGCATATTAGCGAACTGGTGGCTGTATCCAATATGCTTTTTTCCTAACCTCAAAATGTAATCCGCCATCTTTAAGTTTTTGCTATTTTTCTTTTCTGTAGACAACTTTACCATAGAAAAGATGTCCATTCTGTGGACAAATTTACATTATTTTTTATAAAGTATACTACACGTATTTAAAATCATTAATTGCTAAGTAAGGAAAATGAATGTTGTTTTGAGTATTTGTAATCAGGGTTTGCAATAAATAATTATTTTATAATTACTTATAATAAGGTTTATGTTATCATCTGTGGACAAGTAAGACTTTTCTGTGTACAGATAAAAAATTAAAAAGTGATTATTTGCAAAAATATTAAAGACTGATCTATGTCGATATTATTAAGGATAAACAAAGTGTACAACATTAATAAAAGGCTGATTTTCAAACTGATATGTGGTGTTTTTTCTTTTGCATATTTTGAAATACACATTTTGTGTTTGACCCAATTGTTTTCTTTGTTAGTATTTTTTGTTGTATATTTCAATTATTTTTTTATTTTTAATGAATGTGACATTGATCTTTTTAACTTTATAACATAATTGAATTTTGATTGTTTTCTTTTTTATTGTAGATTTGTGGGACATTTATTTATTTATTTTTATCTTTCTATTATATGACTCCTTGCTGTTATGAATTTGACATTGAACTGTTTAACTTTTAAGTATAGTATTTTTTTGCAATTATTGACATTAAATTATAGTAAGTAATATTATACTTACTTACTTCGTTGGCTCAGCGATCCAAAGTGGATCTTGGCCTCCGACATTAAAGTGCGCCATTCTTTCCTATTTTGTGCCAAGTCAGACCAATCGAGCACATTCATCTCTTTCAGGTCTTTAGCTATTTCGTCTTTCCAGCGGTACCTTGGACGACCCACCGGACGACGCTCGGTGGGACGCCCGAGATATGCTCTTTTGGCAGCTCGATCCTCTCCCATTCGTTCCACATGTCCGAGCCAGCGAAGTCGGCTAGCTTTTATTTCCCCGATGATATTCGGCTCTGACACTAGATCTTCAATCTCGCTATTAAATCTTTGTCGCCACTCCACCTTCTCTCCTCTTGTCGGTCCCAGAATCTTACGGAATATCTTTCGCTCCGTGACTAATAGTAGTAATATTATAACAATTGTAATATGTATTATGTTCCGACACAATGAAATTGTTTGTGAATAAATAAATGAAATGAAATGAAATGAAATGAAGAAAACTCCTTAAGTAAAGCTGCGCATCTGTGACTTTTATATCTTACTTTCGAAAATGATAAAATCTGCCGACCTGGACCGTGCCTGATTGATGGAGACATAAGACAGCTTATAAGTAGGATTATTAAGAGAACTGCAGCGATAGCCTGGTGGGAAACTGTTGGACTGCCACGCAGAGGTCTCGAGCTCGATCCCAAGGCGCGCATCATGACTTTTCGAAGTTATGTGCGTATTAAATAGTTAATCATCGCTTGCTTTAACGGTGAAGGAAAGCAACGTGAAGAAACCTACATGTCTAAGAGTTCTCAATAATGTTCAAAAAGATATGTGAAGTTTGCCAACCCGCAATGGGCTAGCGCGGTGGACTATGGCCTAACCCTTCTCACACTGATAAGAGGCCCGTGCCCAGCAGTGGGACAGTTTTATACAGGGCTGATATGATATATTAAGAAAATATTTTATGTATTTACGCAGACCCTGGATGGCGTATTTCAACCTACTAAGAACGATGCTGGGGCCCGGATTGTTGGGCATACCAGCGACTATTAGTGCCACTGGCCTGGTCACGGGAAGCATATTAACATTATTTATCGGTATACTTCTCATGCACACGCATCATCTTCTGGTATGAAGCTTTCTTGTATTTACGAATTACTTATCTATTGTATTAATAATTAAGTTCTTAATTTTGGCCTGTACAGTTCTAGCTGTCGCAAGGGTAGCAAATTTTCCTAGTACGTTTGGTTAAATTTACTAATAAGCAACAGAGTCCCACAGGAAATCTGGCTGACGTGAGTTGACTGCACGGATTGCGTAGTGATTTAACTGGTCGCCTTGCCGCTGCCACTGCGCCAAGTGTTGTGGGTTCGAATCCCACACGGGACAAACATTTCTATGATATACAAATGGTTGTTCGCAGTCCAGACTCGGAACAGCCATTTGTGGACATCCAGATTAGCTTGCTACATATATAGTAATCTGTGATCCAGATGTTCTTTGTGTCTGCTAGTTGAATGTTTGTAAAGTCCGCCTGCGATACAGCCATTATTTCTAGTGAGGGAGATGCGTTTTAAAAAATAACCATATTGCACCTTAAATTTAATTTTATTCTATTTTTCTAGTTGAATTCCTTAACAAAGATTTGTAAGCAACTGAGGATAACTAACATACCGTACCGATATGGATTTCGTTTAGCTTTGCTACATGGTCCGTCTATGCTTCACGGCATTGGGCGTCGGGGCCCGTAAGTGTTGCCATAGCTACCATACCATGCCATGCCTACATCATAACGATGTCCCCATTTTTATTTCTGCAGACATTATGGAAAGGAAAGACAGATATGTTACCTTCCGAAACCATTTACCAGTCAGAACGCGAAAATAGTTTTATTATATATTTTTTATTTAATAATTTCTCGAAGCGTATCATAGTCTAAATGGCGCATTTTATTTTCTCTTGGACCACTTATAAAAGAGCTTTTCTTTTAATCAAATATCTTGTGCATGTTATAAATTTGCTTATTAGTTTATCTTTTACAGAACTTTAATAGGAATCTTCATGTTTTTGAGCCAGTTAGGAATATGTACAGTATTCCTCATATTGACAGCGGACAGCTTACGTGATGTAAGTATTATTATACTTACATTATTTACTTCGGAGGCCTTATACCTAGGCTAGACATTTTATTGACAACGTTAGCGCCGGTAGAAAGATTTGAAAATGTATAATATTGTTACGTGCTGGGTTCGACGGATAAGAATGTCCCCAATATTACCGACTAAAATACGTTTTATTCTAGCACACAATTAAATTTAAAACACAACAAACACTATACCTACTACACTTTTCCACTGTAACTGCTTCAAACTCCGTAGTATTTTCGTTTACACGTTCGCTTCGATGAATACTTGACCGCTTACGATTGTAAATTGACTTTGTGTGCGTTACCGCAGCAAAATGTTGAAAAATTTTGTGCTTTAGAGAGGTGAGAGTATGGCAAATAATTAGTCCATCGTGAAGAGTAAGTTGTTCACTAATAGCAAAATTTGTTCAAGTAGTAGTTCTAAAGTTATTCGAGAAAAACACATTTTGCTGGGGTAACATTTGAAACGTTACCCCAGCAAAACTTTTTTTTAAAAATCGTTTTAGCCCGGAATTAAATGCATGAATAGATAGCTTTTATTGCGTATTAAATGTTTGTGAACAGCAAAATTTGTGTGTCTTGTGGTTCAAAAGTTATTTAAGATTTTGCTGTGATAACGTTTTGGGATTATCCAGATCTCAAAAACGGCTCAACGTAGAAGTTTGAAAAAAATACCAATAATAGACCTTAATTTGTTCAAAATTGTTCAAACATTAGTTTTTGATTTGTTTGATAAACACCAATGTAATTAAATGGTGTCGAAATTCAGAAAGAAACGGATTTGCAAGTAAACCATAACACTTACAATCAAATTAAAAGCTGTAATCATGTACCCTTGGTACACCTTTATAACGACAGTAAATTTAGATTACGTAACTCTATGCAATATGAAGATACGTACGATATAATAGAAATTTAATTACATTTTATATGGTCAGATTTAAATGATCGAATAAGCAGTTCCCATAAAACAAGGAAACATGGAATACCTTGAACAAATTAAAATGTTCCATCAATAAACAATCCTGTTAATTTCAGCTTTAAATTACGACTATTATAAAAGTTATATCAACAAAAAGAATGGGTCAGCAATTATTCTATAAGCCGACCAAATTATAAAGGCTACGTAAAAGCGACCCAACCATTATCTACATTCTCTGGTTTCTTCTGACAGCGCTTGCTAAATTAAAGGGATGATAAATTCGAATCACAGATTATACAATTCATTGGTTCACAGTAAACTAGTATACGATTCTGGTTTAACGCTTGGTTGAGACTGTCAGTTGTTTTAAATAGGTTATCTTTATTTCATTGTTTTTATTTGTGGCTGTTAACTTGTGTGTGTTGTGTTATTTGATGGTGGCCTAATCAAGGTAATCCTCTGTTTATTCTTTTGTCGTTTCATTTGGGAACATCCATATCAACTTGATTCTTTTGGGAATTAAGTAGGTATGGAGGAGCCCCCGGACGGGGGCTGAGATTTGCCTCCTGATAAACCTAGATTCTCAAAAAGAGCTGCTAATGTCGATCTGGCGATCGAGATTGATTCTAAAAAAGCCGATTCTTCGTCAGAATCAATGCAATCCGTATTCACGAAGCCTGGATTCGAAATTAATAAAAGTCAAATTTTCGGCAACTGACAAGGGCCCATTTACTTACTGTGTATGTTTCTAGAGCAGAACCAGACCCCTCTGTAGAGTATTCATACAAAATTTTGAAGTTTGCCCAATTCCATCATAAAATCAATGTTTCAGGCATTAGAGAATATGGTATAAAAAATCTTGGTCGCAACAAGATGTCAATAGAATTTAAATCAGCTGTGAGTGCTAACGTTTACAGAGTAGTAGAGCCAAGCTGGTTACAGCAAGAATAGGCCGGCTCGACCGGGGAAGTACTACCCTCTCACAGAAAATCGACGTGAAACAACAGTGTTTCACTGCTGTTTCGTTCGGTGAATGAGAGCGCCGGAGGCCTAAGCATGAGGTGACGATTCTCGCAGCTTATAAGGGACCTGCAGAGTATCCGTAGAGTCATTGTGTGGGTGGCGCGAGTCGACCCGGCGGCCAGGGAGAGCCGTAGAAACGGTGCTCTGCTGGCCGCCCGCGGTATAGTCCAGAGGCCCAACCGAGTCTAACCAACTAGGTTGGCTGCCTTATCATGCCGCGCATAATCTCGAGGTGGCTCGTCGTGCCGGATGGTGACCGGAGGGTGGGTCCCGGCGACCACTTTCGGGAGGGTACGGGGGTCCTTCCGTCCGTCGGATCGGCTATCGCCATACCATACAGTTATATGACAAAACTTGCTCTGCGCCTTGCCCCACTTTGCTGCGAGAATAGCCGCCTCTTTTTTTTCACGCTTCCCCTTCCTTTCACTCTATGGCAGTACGAACAAAGCATTGTCGTTCAACAGCAGCCAATCGCCGTAACCCCACTGCTGTTTCCTGTGTCGTGGAGTTTATTAACATCAGAGGACTCCACGCTAACCTTAATGCCGTCCATCACCACCTGGAGACGGCTCGGCCGACAATGCTTTTTCTAACGGAGACACAAATACGACGTCCTGCAGACACGAACTACCTGCAATATCCCGGATACGTGCTAGAGGAGTGTTTCCTCGCGAAATCCGGGGTATGCTTGTTTGTTAGGGCGGATATTTGCTATCGCCGTCTACAATGCCTAGAGGACCCAAATCTACATGTGCCTCTACCGATCCCATTCAGGAGACGCTGAGACAACTCGACTCTTCAATTACCTGAGTCAGGCGGCAGACGACGCGCAGGTGCGGTTTCCGAACGCTGAGTTGGTGTTCTTGGGAGATTTCAATGCCCACCATGAGACCTGGTTGGGTTCTCCCAAAACAGACCACGCGGGACGAACTGCCCATGCGTTCGCTCTCACGCATGACCTGTCTCAACTGGTACTCCAGCCCACCCGGATACCAGACATTGCAGGTCAGGCGTCCTCTCTGCTCGATCTGCTGCTGACGAGTAACCCGAACCGGTACAGTGTGTCGATTCGTGCTCCTTTGGGCACCTCAGACCACTGTCTGGTTTGTGCCACAGCTGTTGTTGTTACGCCCCCACGACCCGAGGAGGCAAGACGACGACTGTGGCACTACTCGTCAGCAGACTGGGATGGAATGCGGGAATAGTTCGCATCCATCCCTTGGGCTCAACGCTGCTTTGACAACAGGGATCCATCAGAGAGCGCTACTGCTGTCGCTGGTGAAATCATCCTGCGTATGGAATATTATATTCCATACAGTGATGTCACGAGCGGCGGCAGGCAAAGGCCCTGGTTCGGGCGTGAATGCGCTGATGCTGTTGAACGCAAACGGACAGCGTATCGCGCTTGGACCAGGGCTCGCACTCTCCACGACCCTAACGTGGATCACCTAAAGGCAGCGTTCAACCAAGCCACAAAGGTCTGCAAGAGGGCATACTTAAGAGCGGATGCCCAGCGCGTCGCACGGTTCGGCCAGGAACTAATGGCGCATCCTACGGGCAGTCGTAGCTATTGGCGCCTGGCCAAAGCCGTGCAGTCCAACTTCTGCCAGACCTTGCTGCCCCCTCTGAGGTATCCGAATGGATCACTGGCTCATCGGCCGCAGGAGAAATCAGATCTGCTTGCAAATCTCTTTGCGGCCAACTCCCGAATCGATGACTGCGATTCGCAGCCGCCTAACATTGCCAATTGCGGCTACACCATGCCTGATATATGTATCAGGCAACGAACCGTTCGTGCGATACTGCAGTCTCTTGATGTTCGGAAAGCCAGTGGACCTGACGGCATCCCAGCTGTGGTTCTTAAAAAATGTTCAGCGGAGTTGTCTCCCACACTTACGCGCCTATACCGGACGTCTTACGCCGCAGGCATTGTGCCTGAGGCTTGGAAGGAAGTGAACGTTCAACCGATTCCCAAAAAGGGGGACCGTTCCGAGCCAAGCAACTATCGACCCATAGCTATCACCTCGGTGCTTTCCAAGGTGTTCGAGCGGATTATAAACACCCAAATTGTCCGCTACCTGGAGGATCAATCGTTGATCAATGATCGCCAATACGGCTTTCGGTCTAAACGATCAACGGGTGATCTTCTAGCGTTCGTCACGCACCTCTGGGGTGAGGCTATGGACAAGCACGGTGAGTCTTTGGCTATCAGTCTTGACATAGCCAAAGCTTTCGACAGAGTCTGGCACCGGTCTCTTCTTTCCAAGCTTCCGGCCTATGGCTTGCCCCCTCAACTGTGCACCTGGATTGCAAGTTTCCTGCAGAAGCGTCGTATTCGGGTCCTTTGCGACGGTCGCGCTTCCAAATTTATGCAGGTCAATGCAGGAGTGCCTCAGGGGTCTGTCTTATCCTCTACGCTCTTTCTTCTGCATATCAAGGATATGTTGACTCTCGGCAACATACATTGTTATGCGGACGACAGTACCGTGCATGGGCGATATCTCTAACATCCTGGGGTCAAACAAGCTGAGGTTGAGGGTAAAAGGCAGAATCTTGTCGTTGAACTTAACCAGACCTTGGACCGCATCTATGAATGGGGTGCTAAGAACTTGGTGGAGTTCAACGCCAGGAAGACCCAGGCATGCGCGTTCTCAACAAAAAAGTCTCCGTTCCTTCCCCTCTCTTCTCTGAAGAACACTCCACTGGTAATACGTGACAGCCTCTCCATCTTAGGTATGGATCTTTGCCGCTCCCTTAATCCCAAAACCTACATCGAGAGCGTCATTAAGCAAGCTTCGCGAAAACTCGGAGTTCTGAACAGGGTGAGGCGGTTCTTCGCGCCTCGGCAACTGTTCCTATTGTATAAAGCACAAGTGCGCCCTTGCGTGGAGTACTGTTCTCATCTTTGAGATAGCTCCGCGCAGTACTTGCTGGACGCTCTCGACCGGTTACAGCGGCGGGCTGTCCGTATTATCGGAGATCCAGAGGCCACGAGTTTACTGGAACCTCTGCAACTCCGTAGGGACATTACCTCATTGGCATGTTTCTACAGAATATACCACGAGGAGTGCTCTGAAGAGTTATTCCACCTTATCCCGCCCTCCCCTTTCCTATCCAGAACAACGCGTGCTGGGCTCAGATGCCATCCTTACACGGTACAGTCGATTAGAGAGCGTACCAAAAAGTGTGGGTCCTCATAACTCTGCCGAACGACCAAGGCATGGAATTCTCTGCCAAGGCACGTGTTTCCTTCTTCCTTCAATCCTGGGTCCTTTAAGCGGGGCGTGAAAAAGCACCTTCTCATGCCGTCAAAGTAGAGACCTCAACATTGCCTCGGCTACTATGAGGACGGTGTGGAGGCCACTGCTCTTAGACCACACAACTGCTTACCATCAGGTGGAGTGTGGTCATTTTGACGAGCACGATAAAACAGAAAAAAAAAACGAATTTCTGGAATTAAGTTTACTGGAGAGCAACAATTATGGGGCATACCTACATACAAAAATTCCAGGTTTTTCGCATAGGAGTAGTTAGGGATATCCCTACGGACTGGTCTCTGTTGGAAATTGTGGTGAGGTAATTAGGGTTAGAAGGCTTAACATTAAGTCTCGGAGAGATGATACCACGAATTGGATCCCGTTCAATTCGGTGGTGTTAATTTTCCTGGGACAATCCCTATCTGAAAACTATATTGCTATAATGCCTCACTGCCTGTTACAACCTACCAGCTACCAACAATTCAGTGTCGCAACTGCTGCAGGTTTGGACATATTGCTAAACAATGCAGGTCCCAGCCCCGCTGCTACATCTGCTCCCAAAAGCACAGTGGAGATAGCTGCCCTTCTCATGAATCAAATCCTACATGCTTTCTTTGCCGTGGGGGTAACCACAAGGCTATAGATCTCAAATGCCCTGAGCATGCATGGATCTAGATATAGAAATCTATCAAGACAATTTCTGGGTAAAACATCAGTTACCTGAAAGCTTCAGTACGATATCCCCTACCTAAGCGTCTTATTTTGGAAATTGCAGCTTTAACCCAGTCTCCCTCTACTTCCCCTAAAAAAAACCAATTGACTCCTTGTTTTACTACACCCACTACTTCTTATAACTTCTCTAGAAAGAAATTCATTGGATGGCGTGAATTCTGCGAATTCCTTTCTCCTTGCTCTCCTCTTTCCTTGGTGTGGAAAAGGATTAAGTCATATCGCAGAAGTTACCAAGATCCGAATGTCACCAAGAACGATCCCAACTTCTTTCTTCATGATTTCCATTGTAGACTAGCTCCTCCCTTTGTCCCTGAACTCGACTGCCTTTCTTCTTCTATTTCCTCTGACAGATTGAATGACCCTTTCACTTTCCATGATCTTACCCTAGCTCTTGACTTCGTGATTCCTCCCCTGGTGCTGATGGTATTCCCTACTCCTTTATCTGCATATCCTCAAACTCCAGCAAATCCTTTCTTCTTAGTATTTTTAATGCGATCTTTACCTCTGGCAAAATGCTGGAAAACCCAGATCATCATCCCAATCCTTAAATAGGGCAAGGATCCAGTGGATCCTCTAGCCTATCACCCGATTACTCTCTCCTCCATGCTAGCCAAAATAATGAAAAACCTGATTGATTAAGAACAGACTGGAATGAATTCTGGAAAGCAGAGGCTTGTTGTCCAAAAATCAGTTTGGCTTCAGAAAACTTTCTCTATTGGTACCCTAGACAGCCTGAGTATCTTTACCTCTGATGTTCGCTTCGCGTACTTTCGAACAAGCACGTTATTGGCGTATTTCTTGACATTTCTGCAGCATATGATAGTGTTCAGCTTCCTTTACTCAGGCAAAAAATGTACAAGCTGAGTATCTCTGTGAGACTGAACAACATAATCAGCAGTATGTTAATGTACCGCTCCATTTCAGTTCGCCATCGTGGTATTATTCTCGCCCCACGCAACGTCTGGATAGGTCTGCCGCAAGGGCCGGTCCTAAGCCCCCTTCTGTACAATATCTATACCACTAATCTAGACCTTATTGTTTTCTCTTTCTGCAAAATTTACAATATTTACAATATGCCGACGATATTGTTCTCTATTCTGTATCTTCTTGCTTTGCTGATTCTTCTTCTCGTCTTAACTCCGCACTGTTTTACCTAAATAATTGGCTTTTACCTCATAATCTCTCCATCTCAGTGCCCAAGTGTAGTGCTGTAGTCTGTACTCGCAGAAGACACGTTCCTGACATTAATCTTTTAATAGGCGACAAAGCTATGATGATAGGCATATCAAAGATCATGTCAAATTCCTAGGCTTTATCCTAGACTCCAAACTTTCAGGCATACACCACCTGAACTGCATTGTTTGGAAGGGCGAGAGGGGTGTGAATATCATGCGGGCGCTATCTGGTGTCAGGTGGGGTTCCCATCCCTTTAGCCAAAAACTTTTATACGACGCTGTGGTTCGCAGTCATTTTGATTATGGCTGTTTTTTACTAGAACCATGCAATAAAATTGCGTTATCCAGTCTGGAGAAGGTCCAGTCTAAGTGGTTGCGAATTATAACGGGAGCTATGAAGTGTTCTCCGATCAATAGAGTGATTAGATCCTCCCCTTCAACTTCGTCTACAATATTTTGCGAATTTATTCTTTACCAACTCCATTCGGAACAACTCTTATCCTTTATTCCACATATTACGGCGGTGTCTGGTTGCTTGGACCATAATTACTGCTTCCCTCGTGAACTTCGTTCTTTGGCTCGTCCTTCCTTGATTGGTACTTGGAACAACTATAACAAACATCGAGGTTGATTAAAGGAAAGTTCTACGGTTCTATTCAACCTTTTATCCCTTCCAGACCGTGGTTTTACCGACAAAATAATGTAAATAAATTGGCTACGTCTATAATTATAATTACGGATAATTATCCGTCTCCGTCTGGGTTTTGTTTGCTCTCCAGTCTTCTTAGCCAGGTCAGAGATCATTCTCTTTGCGAGTGTGGTCTCGAAGAACCTTGGAACATCTATTTTTCTTTTGCCCTAAAATATCGTATCCTCTTTATGATATACTTCCTAAACAGATCCCTCATCCGGTCAATATACCCTTCCTTATAACTTTGGCACACACCCCATTCATAAAAACGTTATATAAATTCATCTCTCTTAATAAAATCAAAATATAGTCTGCCCCTCTTGTTCTCGTCAATCTATATCTCTATGTCTTCTCTCCTCTTCTAACCTTACTAATATGTATATATTACTAATATTTGTGTTGTTTTTTGTTGTAGCGCAAAGAGGAACCATCGCTCTAATGACCGGTCAATGGTCACATTACTGCCTATTGATCAAACCACTTATATAACTATTTTTTTATCTCTTTCCACCCTGACCTTGGTAGAATTATCGGTACCTATTCGATGGAGCCATTCGACACCGAGAAAAGTTGAAGTTGAATTTGAATCATAATTGGATATTTGAAACTTAATTTGATGATGACACGATTGGAAGATAGGTCGTGTTCGATCAAAATCAAAATTTAATGTATAACAGATACCTAATTATTGAAGTTTTGAATATTTCGATTCCAATTTATGATTTATTAAAAATTTTAATATTTGAATTCGATTGAAGATTTGAATATTTAGATAATATTAATATTCTATCACATACACACAACACCATCTAGCCTAAACTAAGCAAAGCTTGTACTATGGATACTAGACAAAGGATAAAGGTATTTATTTCGAGATCCATAGCATTACTACTATAGAACTAATATGTCTAAATCATTCGAATGTGTCGCATTTTTACATCTACAATAGATTAACCTCTATTCTTAATGTTATTAAAATTAATCCATTTTTGTTTCCAGATAGCAGACTTTGCAACCACTAGTCCGGCACTTTAGGCGCTATTTCCCTGTTATTTGCTGATGGAATGTTATATGAAAAATTTTAAACGTGTTACCTACGTAGCATTGTTTGGTAATATATTTTACTAACAGGGCCTGGCGGTTGCACAGGCGTTAAATTTTGATTAGTTGTGATTAAAACATTTCAAGAAAAGGTTTTTAATAATATATTTATTGCTATAGCGGTGGGCCTGGCCAAAGAATCAATGTGCGAAAGAGATCATTGACCCTGTTTCTTCCTCAAAAACTAAACCAACTTGAATATCTTTTTCAAAAATAAAGTGGGCCAGATTCTGACTTTGCCTGTTGGACGTTTAAAATTAACAGTAAACACAAGTGATTTATTTAAATTTAGAAAGTCCTAGATGGCTAGCCTTTATATAATATAAAATAAATAACATAACGGCATAACAGTGATCGATACTAATATACAAAATTTTTTTTTGGCCGTATTGTCATTATCTGTGTTGCATAGTGCAATACGTTTGTATGTACTAAAGGCTGCTCGCATTTCGTTTAAGGCATTTTATCGCAGCGTGATGTGAGATAGCCTTTATCCTTCCTTAATAAATCGAGATATACAAAAAAGGTGTTCAAATCTAACTGGTAGTTTCAGGGACAAGCGCGTTCAAACAAGCAACAATGTTTTCAGATTTATAATATGAGCATAGAGTAGCACCTACTCATAATAATATATCAATTTCATTTCTGCAAATAGCAGCACCAAGATTTAGTTTGACTTTTTTTTTTACCTGGTGGTGTGCTTTGACGCATGCCCCTCCGCGGGGGCGGGCAGAGGGGTTATGTCGGACTCACCGGGGTAATACCGACTAAACCTACCACGGTGTCCCGCGACAATACCACTATCGGCGAGGCCGCGCGAATCACTTGCACATACGGTCGCGACCCTGCCGAGGTTTCGGCCCGCCGTATGAAACGGCAGGCCACTACATGAAGAGACCCTAAGGTCACCACTAGCAAAATCCCTACTGTCCCCCCCCCCTAGAGGGGAGACGGACACGACCCAGAGGCGCGCGTGGGAACACGCACGCCGCCTCACGGACCTGGTGCTGAACGGATGGCGGGTAGGCCCCACAAAGCCCGCCACCCCCAGGTCAAACCTCAGAGTGGCTGGAGGTCGTCTCGCGCCTTCCGGCACCGGGTTCTACGGTTCTCCGGAGAGGGTTTAAACGCTCAATCTCAAGCTCCGCCGCCTCCTTGATAGAAATCACTTCCTCACAGAAGGATGCGACGGCGTTCCACGACCTCTCACTCCGGACCATAGACTGAACTACGACCGGGATCGAGAGAGCAACCAATCCGACTGCCGCGATCAACTCACGGCGCTGCAATGCCCAGGCGGGGCAAACCGCCAAAGTGTGCAGCGCCGTGTCCTCAACAACGTCGTGGCAGTGGTGACAACCGGGCGTCTCTTGCCGGCGTATACGATACAGGAACTGGCCAAAACAACCGTGGCCAGTCATTACTGTGTTAGCCGGAAGGTGAGGGCGCCATGCTACCTCTCCAGCCACTCTTCAAACACGGGACTTACTGCCACAATCGTGGCGTGCCCGATCTAGTCTAAATCTTGGGCAACGAAAGAATAGATGCTGCAAATAACATTTTAACCAGACGAAAAATAATCCAGCTTTCGAAGAAATTCCAATAAAATCTTTTTATAGGTCTTGGTGCTTTTCTCTAAATTCATATAAGGTATTTATCTTAAGAATTATATTACGGGCTGCCTTTGTGGCATAGCGATAGTGAGTGCGAGTACTGATTTACTGGAACAATGTTGTTGAATTATTCTGTCAAGATATTCTCAGCGACAGCAAGGAGTTTGGAACTCTGCCCAAATGACAATAGGAGACTCGCCCCCTATGAAGTAGCTGGCGAAATGTGGTCCTATCTCTATGGTGACTTAGGCGTAAGGCTATGTATTATGTATTTCAGACCTAAGTAAATATTGAAGTAATCTTTATACTCAATGCTTCCAGGTTCTGCCTTGAATATGGTGGGCCTGGCTCTGCTTTTTTACCACATATTCAAAGAGCCAATACAAGAGGTAATTTGGTTGAAGACAGACGTTAGCATGTGGTTGTTCACATCTGGCGTAACCATGTTCAACTTGAGCGCTCTTGGATTGGTAAATTGCTCATGCTATTGATATTTAATTTGTTTAAAAATAAACACGTCCTGCATTAGGGACAGTCCTGTTGATTGATCACCACACTGCCAGTGCGCCGCGCCGTAGTATTGTGGAGTGGAACCCCGACAACAATTTGCGTGACACACAGTCAAATAGTTGTTCCGCGATTAGACGTATATTATCTAAAAATGAATAAAACTAGTACCTATTCAATTCAAATAATTATTGTGTAGCATAACGAAGCGTACTAGTAGCCTAGCTTGTATGATGTGTTCCTATTTAAGAGTATGATGTACTTGTTTTGTTCCTTAAACGAAATCCTAAATCCAATGAGATGGAATGAGATGTGCTATCCCAACATAAAGGAAGGATCCTTCGAACAACAATAAACAAAAATTTTTACAAAAAAGAAAATCGACTAAAAACTTTCTAAAACAAAAAAAGCACTAAAAAGTTAAAAAATAATTGCGTATTCTTGTGAATAATTAAATTATTGTTATTAATGGAGTCGGTGTCAGCCAATGTCTTACTATAATCATAACATAACATTGGCATGCACAATTACACACATAGACGCAGCACGCGGTGCGGGCGGTTGACACCGACTCCGAAAATAACAATAATTTAAATATCCACAAGAATACGCAATTATTTTTTTACTTTTTAGTACCTTTTTTGTTTTATAATATACTTTACTGAAGTCGGTTTTCTTTTTGTTAAAATTTTTGTTTACTTCTCGGGTTTTAGTGAATCTGAAGTTCAATAACTGATTTTATTTGTCTAAATAAGGATAGCCCTACTAAACGCGCTGCTCATACGAGACAGCGCCGTTTATGAAATACTACGAGGGGCTTCCAAAGCATCCCACACAGTTGTTTATTTTGTTGTTGCAAAATATGAGAACATCATCAATGTAGCCGAAGTCAACCAAATACGAGATACCTCGAAAAGTAATGGTCAGATCTTGATCAAAATTAAATGGGACCAAATGGAAAGCATCAACTTTCAAATAAAAAAAGAATCATCAAAATCGATTTACCTAGAAAAAAGAAATGAGGTACCAAACATTTAAAAAACATAGTCGAATTGAGAACCTCTTCCTTTTTTCGAAGTCGGTTAAAAATAGGCTGAATCTTTGGACAAATGCTTATTTGGTTTGCAGATTTTGACCGTGGAAAAAAAGTTGAAAGATCCGTCAATAATGACAGCTAGATTTGGAGTAATCAACGTGGGTCTTGGTGTAGCGACTACAGTTGCTTTACTGGTCGGAAATCTGGGCTACTGGGCTTTTGGTGCCATGGAAGATAACGTTCTGAGATCTTTGCCATTTGATGATTTGTAAGTCTTAGTCAAAAGTGAAAGTTTGCAATAATTACTTTTTAATTAAGTCATAAAGTAACACATGTGACCTTGACGGTCTTCGGTCGGTCCAGATTTGCCGAAGATACAGAATTTCAATAGTTTTATTGTCTATTCAAGAGCGCCAGGCGTAGAGTGGTGCTTTAGACGCCCCATATTTTTTTTATGAGAACGCCAAACGCCCATTTACTTCCGATCTGCCCTCCTTCTCTTTGTTCTCCTACCACTTGACACAATTCTCTTCTCATTGAAACGCAAACCGTGTAGGTACGTGCTTGTCATCTAGGTATGTCGCTTATGGTAGGCTGTGGCTCAGTTGTGTTTCTTTGGATCTGCTTTTGTAACGTCAAGGAAACACAGCAATGTACTTGAGCAGGGGTTACCGCGTACCATCAAGTGGGACTAGTCCACCACAGGCAGTAATTTAAAATATTCAGACTATATATAGAATGATCGAAAAACAACATGGTTCGTGAAGAATTCAATAGTTCCATCTTTCTTTAATTTTTCTCTTTTGTATGTCATCGGTGTCATCATACACAGTAAAGGCATAAGGAATGAAGGAATAGTTTGAGTTGGGCATAGTTTCCTCTATACCATACTACTAGTATAGTATTATATTATCTGTGACCATACTTATCTCTTGTAATTTGTCAGGCAAATTTTCGCAATCAGATAAACATGACATATTTTTCTTGTTGATAGGACTTCTATGATCGCGATTGGAGTATACTCGATATCTGTGGCATTAATGTATCCACTTCAGATGTACCCCGGTGTTGCGGTGGTCATAGAGACGATCAAGTATCGTAAGCGGACTAACATGCCTTCTGAAGCGGCATTGAAGGCTACTGAATATGTGTTACGGCCTACGTTTGTCATCCTGTCATGTAAGTGTAAAAGATAGATGCGTGTTCTAATAAGGAGTCTTTGACCCTAACGATAATAATAGGTAACAGTTGGTTTAATATATTGTTACGTGCTGGGTTCGATGGATAAGAATGTAAACAATATTACCGATTAAAACACGTTTAATTCTAACATACAATTAAATTTAAACACAATAAACACTATACTAAACTTTACCAACTAAAACTGCTTCAAACACTGTGGTATTTTCGCTTCCGTTCGCTCCGATGAATACTTGACCGCTTACGATTGTAAACTGACCTGGTGAGCGCTGGTGGCTGGCCTTCCCCTTTTATACGTGGTTAAAGCATATCTGGAGTTTTCTAGAAACATCATACCTGGTATGTAAACAGTACGATGATTCGAGAATATGCCAGCGTTCTCTCTACTCTTTTCGTACGAACTACGTAGTTCCGTAAGACGTCAATAGATGGCGCTTTAATAAATTATTAGGCTGGCCGCATACATACGTTTTCCGTATTCGATTTCCGAATTCGTTTTCCATATTCGGAGCTCCGAATGCATGGAATCAATATAAAATACACTAACTGCCGCACACGTCCGCTTTCTATCCGAACGGAAAAATTCCGTATGTACGTTTCGAATGCAAACCCGTGCGTTCGGAGAAACCATTCGGAAAAAACCTAATGACGTCATGCGGAATGCAGCCCTTGCATACATACTTTAAAGATCATATAAAACATGTATCAGCGCGCGTTCGAAAGCTCATTTATATTTTTAAAAATCTAAGACATGTCGCAGACTTGAATCTTCTAAAATCAGTTTACCTTGCACTCTGCCAATGTATCCTTACCTACTGCATTTCATCTTGGGGAGGAGCCTCCAAAACTATTCTAAAGAGTCTTGAGATAGCCCAACGTGCCGTTTTGAAAGTATATTTATTTAAACCCATCCTATATCCGACTGCACAAGTTTATCAATTAAGCCAGGTGCTCACAGTACGCCAATTATTTATTCTGAATATAATTCTAAAACAACACAGTGAACTCACTTATAGTCCATTCCTGTTATGCAAACGTAGAAAGTACGCAGTTTGCCCTACTTACTGCCCTAAAACTTCTTTCATACGACGATTCTTCCTTTTTATTGGTCCATATCTTTATAATAAAACAAATCAAATACTCGACATCTACCCTCTCAATAAGATACAATGTAAGAAGAAAGTCCACAATTACTTACAGAACCTATCATATCAAGAAACCGAAGAGTTATTAAATATTCCATGTTAGATAAATATACCTTGCCCTTCTATAATACTGATATACATACATACATATTGGTTTTTCCCCAATCAAACATGCAATATATACTTAGCCACTTTCATACACTCACAACACACACGCACACACACACACACACACACACGCACACACACACACACGCACACACACACACACACACACACGCGCACACACACGCGCACACACACACACGCACACACACACAAACACGCGCACACACACAAACACGCGCACACACACACACACACACGCGCGCGCGCGCGCATGCTCGCACGCACACACACTCGCACGCACACACATACATACATTCACACACATATACATACTCATGAAGACCTTTACCAAAATGCACCATCAAGTTCAATGTATACCTAGTTATATAATATTATAAAAACTACTTGTGAAAATAGTCCAACAATTATTGTATTCCGGATAAGGTTCGGCGCTGCACGCTGAGATACAGGTTTTTTTGCCTAGTTCGGCTGGCAGATGCTCCCAATACTTTGTTACTAATGTTAGATTATTTTTATAACCTAGTGTAACTCTGTAATGTTGTATTTTTGGTGCAAATAAATTTATTATTATTAATTTATTATTATTATTTGGTTTGTGTCGGCGCACACGTTCGGAAATTCTCATTCGGAACTGCGCTCGCGCCGCGCGCATCGTAGGTACGTACATAAACGATAGTTATAATGTGTGAGGTAGAAACATTAATATTGTTTATTGAAAAATACTCTTGCTTGTGGAATATACATGACAAGGACCACAACAGAGATATAAAAGACTAGATGTTCCCGCGGTTTCAGTCGCGTTTATCGTTACTGCGCCGCCCCCTTGGGTCGTAGCGTGATGTTATATAGCCTATAGCCTTCCTCGATAAATAGGCTATCCAACACTAAAATAATTTTTCAATTCGGACCAGTAGTTCCTGAGATTAGCGCGTTCAAACAAACAAACAAACTCTTCAGCTTTATTATATTAGTATAGATTTGTCCTGTGAGCAGGTATTTAAAGAGGTATAAAGATAAAGATAAAGATATTTATTTTGTAAAACATAAGTAACAATTTAGTAGGTACATGGTGGTCAGTTTTAAAATAAAGATCTGCATGTTTTGCCACTTGTGGCGTACAAAAATTATATTTGAATGCACGAGACATCAAAGAAACTAGAAATTAAACGTTATTAAACTTATTACTAGATTAATTATATATAAAATAATTGTTTTTATGCACGAGACAGCCAACTTAAAAATAATTAATTAAATATATTTTAGTGCACGAGATAAAGGCTAAAAAAACTACACTACTAACAACATTTTAAATACTCAAACAAAACATAAAAACAAACAACCAAAATAAAACATCAGATAAACAAACATTGACACAAATATAAAAAATAACTATTTGCAATTGTTCAAAAATTCTGATAAGCTGTAGTAACACTTGGCTACAAGAATTTTTTTGAGGTGGAGCTTAAATTGTGAAGTAGGGTATTGTTTAATTGTTTTAGTGATTTTATTGTATATTATGGGCGCTAAACAAAATATGCTCTTATGCATTAGAGCCGTATTAGATCGTATCACGCATAATCTATCATTGTCTCGACGACTGCGTATTGTAACGTCAGATAGTTTGTTGAATAGTTTAGGGTTACTGTGCACGAAACAAGCTACTTCGTATATAAACAGAGAAGGCAAACTTAATATTTTATGCTTAATGAAGTAGGGTTTACAGCTATCAATTGTTTTTATACCGAACATGGCCCTAATGCACCTCTTCTGTGATTTAAAAATTATGTCTTTATTGGTAGAATTCCCCCAAAATATGACACCAAAGCTTAAGAGGGAGCCTACTATACCGTGATAAGCTGTAAGAAGGGCGTCAGTGTTTAAAACAGGGGCGAGTTTTGAGAGTGCATAAGCAGAACAACTAATCCTTCTATTCAACTTTTCTGTATGCGCGTTCCAATTCAGATTCTTATCAATTGTTACACCAAGGTATTTCGTTGTGTCTACTTTATTAATAAGTGTTCCTTGATAATTTACGTTAATAGTGGGTGCTGTTAAACGTTGACTGAAAAACATTAAATTTGTTTTAAGAAGATTGATCTTTAAATTATTATTGTTTAACCATTTGACTATTGAATCGATCGTATTATTAATATCATTTTCATATGTGTTTTTATTGTTAAAATGTATTACAACAGTGCTATCATCAGCAAAAAGTGACATTGGATAATTTGTTATTGTTGGCAAATCGTTTTTCTTTTTTTTCTTTTTTATTTTGTTCGTCAAAATGACCACACTCCACCTGATGGTAAGCAGTCGTGTGGTCTAAGAGCAGTGGCCTCCACATCGCCCCCACAGTAGCCGAGGCGATGTTGAGGTCTCTACTTTGACGGCCTGAGAAGATGCTTTTTCACGCCCCGCTTAAAGAACCCAGGATTGAAGGAAGAAGGAAACACGTGCCTTGGCAGAGAATTCCATGCCTTGGTCGTTCGGCAGAGATATGAGGACCCAAACTTTTTGGTACGCGCTCTAATCGACTCTACCGTGTAAGGATGGCATCTGAGCCCAGCACGCGTTGTTCTGGATAGGAAAGGGGAGGGCGGGATAAGGTGGAATAACTCTTCAGAGCACTCCCCGTGGTATATTCTGTAGAAACATGCCAATGAGGCAATGTCTCTACGGAGTTACAGAGGTTCCAGTGAACTCGTGACCTCTGGATCTCCGATGATACGGACAGCCCGCCGCTGTAACCGGTCGAGAGCGTCCAGCAAGTACTGCGCGGAGCCATCCCAAAGATGAGAACAGTACTCCACGCAAGGGCGCACTTGTGCCTTATACAATAGGCACAGTTGCCCAGGCGTGAAGAACCGCCTCACCCTGTTCAGAACTCCGAGTTTTCGTGAAGCTTGCTTAATGACGCTCTCGATATAGGTTTTCTGGTTAAGGGAGCGGCAAAGATCCATACCTAAGATGGAGAGACTGTCACGTATCACCATAGAGTGTTCTTCAGAGAAGGGAGGGGAAGGAACGGAGACTTTTTTGTTGAGAACGCGCATGCCTGGGTCTTCTTGGCGTTGAACTCGACCAAGTTCTTGGCACCCCATTCATAGATGAGGTCCAAGGTCCGGTCAAGTTCAACGACAAGATTCTGCCTTTTCCCCTCAACCTCAGCCTGTTTGGCCCAGGATGTCCGAGATATCGCCCATGCACGGTACTGTCGTCCGCATAACAATGTATGTTGCCGAGATTCAACATATCATTGATATGCAGAAGAAAGAGCGTAGGGGATAAGACAGAACCCTGAGGCACTCCTGCATTGACCTGCATAAATTTGGAAGCGCAACCGTCGCAAAGGACCCGAATACGACGCTTCTGCAGGAAACTTGCAATCCAGGTGCACAGTTGAGGGGGCAAGCCATAGGCCGGAAGCTTGGAAAGAAGAGACCGGTGCCAGACTCTGTCGAAAGCTTTGGCTATGTCAAGGCTGATAGCCAAAGACTCGCCGTGCTTGTCCATAGCCTCACCCCAGAGGTGCGTGACGAACGCTAGAAGATCACCCGTTGATCGTTTAAACCGAAAGCCGTATTGGCGATCATTGATCAACGATTGATCCTCCAGGTAGCGGACAATTTGAGTGTTTATAATCCGCTCGAACACCTTGGAAAGCACCGACGTGATAGCTATGGGTCGATAGTTGCTTGGCTCGGAACGGTCCCCCTTTTTGGGAATCGGTTGAACGTTCGCTTTCTTCCAAGCCTCAGGCACAATGCCTGCGACGTAAGACGTCCGGTATAGGCGCGTAAGTGTGGGAGACAACTCCGCTGCACATTTTTTAAGAACCACAGCTGGGATGCCGTCAGGTCCACTGGCTTTCCGAACATCGAGAGACTGCAGTATCGCACGAACGGTTCGTTGCCTGATACATTTATCAGGCATGGTGTAGCCGCAGTTGGCAATGTTAGGCGGCTGCGAACTGCAGTCATCGATTCGGGAGTTGGCCGCAAAGAGATTTGCAAGCAGATCTGCTTTCTCCTGCGGCCGATGAGCCAGTGATCCATTCGGATACCTCAGAGGGGGCAGCATGGTCTGGCAGAAGTTGGACTGCACGGCTTTGGCCAGGCGCCAATAGCTACGACTGCCTGTAGGATGCGCCATTAGTTCCTGGCCGAACCATGCGACGCGCTGGGCATCCGCTCTTAAGTATGCCCTCTTGCAGACTAAATAGTATAGTATAATTCATACTATTCACATAATTTCGTTTAAATATGTTTGTTTTATTTAATGTTGTTTTATTATTGTTGATAACTGTTAATTATTGTTATAATTGTTTACTATTGAAATGCAACTGCTAATAAATCATCGTCCTCCATCGACGTGCGTTCACTACGCTATCACTATTCGTACTGACAGCATACATTCCGAATGAAAAAAAACTAACGTGTGCGCTAGTCTCACGGAATTCCGAACCGAGATTACGTGTTAGGAAATCGAATACGGAAACCGTATGTATGCGGCAGGGGGGGGACACTGCCCAATATCTTTCATAAATCCAAAGATAGGGCTGACATCTGTGTGTTTGGCCCCGTACTTGTGCTGTAAATCAATCGCAGAAGATGGCGCTTAAACAAATTTTTAATTTATTATTTAGTGTAAGTTCTTACCTATCTATACTTTTATATTTTTAATTTATCTAGAATCATATTTTATTCTCATTTTAATTGTTTTATCATAAAAATGTCATAAAATACAAATTAGTAAATATGTTGGTTAAAGACTGATTCAAACATTGGATTTGTAAGTCAGTCACAATCAAAGAGTAAAGTAATACATAGGGAAAAGAGAGCCCTCTTATGGCCAATTTCAGCCAACCCTATTTGAAACAGCGACATCTGAACTTTTGGCCCCGAACTAATCCTTCTATACATAGCTATAGCTATTCCGTATTCTGTGCCTATAGCTACTTATATTATGTATTTTATAATCCAGAATTCGTACTTAAATTGTTTTGTATCAATCGTATTTTTGTAACATAAAAATTGCAAATAGAACAAGTAGAATGTTACAAAAATAGATCCAAACAAAACAATTTAAATACAATAAGTATAAGGTGCATATCGTAGTATAAGAATAAAACAACAAGAAATAACATTTTATTATGTTTATTAAAATATAACTATGCAGCGGACTCTAGGTTCACAGTAAAATGCGCAGCGTCTCGGCATTTTTGTAGTTGGAAAAACCGCACCACATTAAACACTAAAAGCGTCACTATCGCACACTGATAACAACAGCTTTCGATGGGAAGATTAATTGACACTAGGTGGAGGAACACAGAGCTCGACTCAACGCACTTACATAAGACCTTCACAGCCGAAAAATACACAATATAGGACGGAAAACTTCAAACGTGCGCACGGGCAAGATGCAGGCGCCATATTGTGACTGTCTTACAAATCCAATGTTTGAATCATAGTCTTTAATCGACATATTTACTAATTTGTATTTTATGACATTTTTATGATAAAACAATTAAAATGAGAATAAAATATGATTCTAGATAAATTAAAAATATAAAAGTATAGATAGGTAAGAACTGACACTAAATAATAAATTAAAATTTGTTTAAGCGCCATCTTTTGCGATTGATTTACAACACAAGTACGGGGCCAAAAACACAGATGTCAGTCCTATCTTTGGATATAGGAAAGATATTGGGCAGTGCCCCCCCCTGGTCACAATATGGCGACTGCATCTTGCCCGTGCGCACGTTTGTAGTTTTTCGTCCTATAATGTATATTTTTCAGCTGTGAAGGTCTTATGTAAGTGCTTTGAGTCGAGTTCTGTGTTCCTCCACCTTGTGTCAATTAATCTTCCCATCGAAAATTGTTGTTATCAGTGTGCGATAGTGACGCTTTTAGTGTTTAGTGTTGTGTGGTTTTTCCAACTACAAAAATGCCGAGACGCTGCGCATTTCATTGTGAACCTAGAGTCCGCTGCACAGTTATATTTTAATAAACATAAACATAATAAAATGTTATTTGTTGTTGTTTTATTCTTATACTACGATAGGCACCCTATACTTATTGTATTTAAATTGTTTTGTTTGGATCTATTTTTGTAACATTCTACTTGTTCTATTTGCAATTTTTATTTGCATATTTTTTATGTTACAAAAATACGATTGATACAAAACAATTTAAATACGAATTCTGGATTAGTAATACATAATATAAATAGCTATAGGCACAGAATACGGAATAGCTATAGCTATGTATAGAAGAATTAGTTCGGGGCCAAAAGTTCAGATGTCGCTGTTTCAAATAGGGTTGGCTGAAATTGACCATAACAGGGCTCTCTTTTCCCTATGTATTACTTTACTCTTTGGTATGCGGCCAGCTTTAGACGGAACTGCTGAGTCTTACCCACAATGCCGAGAGATGGCACTGGGTGTGACAATATAAATTCGATAGTTGGGATGATTATTTTTCAATAGCACGCTCAGTCCACCAAACGGATTTTAATTATTGATATGAAGGTTATGTAGTATTATAGTTTGAATCTGAGGAAGGCTATATACAATATTTCTTTAGCAATTTGAACGAAGATGCGAGTCTTGCACAGCTAGTGTTCCCTAAAAGGGGCTATCGGAGACTGCTTCAGTTCACCAGCCTAAAGGGATACATTTATTATTTTCTTTGATGATTGTATACTATCAACTTATTTTACTTTCAGTTGCCATTGCTTATTACGTGCCGTTCCAAGGACCTTTTGTGGCGTTCGTTGGTACACTGTGTACTTCTATGATTTGCGTGATTTTTCCTGTGTTGATGGACACCGGTCTCCGGTATGGCACTCCTCAAGGTTTCGGCACCTTGAACTTTCATCTAATCAAGAACATAACGATCTTATTTCTGGGAGTTATTGCTTGGATTTTTGGCATTTATTACTGTGGATATGTCATTTATATTCGTTATTTATCCAGCTATTCGCCTAATGCTGGGCATTTTCTTTAACTTATTTTTATTATTGTTAGACTTAAATTATTTTTAATTATTATTAATATAGTACAGATTAATTAACACCAAATTAAAATAGCTGAATTATAAGTGTGGCCCAAGACCGGTCTGTGTGGAAAACCTTGGGGGAGGCCTATGTCCAGCAGTGGACGTCTTTTGGCTGACTTGATATAAAAAAAAATAAACATCGTGATAAAATCCGCATAAAGTGTTTTAATTTTAATGTATAACAATCGCGTAAACGTAAGACAATATTATGTAAATTAGATATTTCTATGATCAGTCATGTTTAGAACAAATATCATAAGTCTATCTTATCTTATCTGGCCAGTCAGTGCAGACCGGTGACACTTCGACCACCTTCGACCCAGTGGGATCTTTTGTGTCGACACTCTCCCAATAACGACTGCCATACATGTTCATGGCAGCCGGGACCGACGGCTTAGGTGCTCTCCGAGGCACGGAGCAGGCAATTAATTGTCAATCAATACGCACATAATTTCAAAAAGTCATATAACTAAGTCAGAGATGCGTGACGTGGGATCGAACCCGAGACCCTCTGCATTGCAGTATGTTGGTCTCCCGACAGAGCTATCGCTGCTCTTTTTTATCATTAGTCTAAAAATAACAAACTTTTGAATACAATATATTATATATACTAGCTGACCCGCGCAACTTCGTCTGCTTCACATAAGAGAATTTTCCTAGTTTTTGCAATATTTTTCATTTATGCTCCGCTCCTATTGGTCGTAGCGTGATGTTATATAGCCTATAGCCTTCCTCTATAAATGGGCTATCCAACACTGAAATATTTTTCAAATTTTTACCCGTAGTTCCTTAGATTAGCGCGTTCAACCAAACAAACAAATGTGAGTGAAGTCGGCGCATGAGCGCCCCCGCCTTTTTATAAATGCAGCGGATGGCCGTTTCGCGCGTTAAACAAAAATCAACCGTATAGCCGTACCCATACTGGCGCGGCGAGATTTGGAAGTTTTATTTCATCTATATCTTGTGTGTTTATAAACCGATTCCTATAATTATTTTTTTTATAAAATAAATATTAAAGTGTACTTTTTGAATATGGGAGTTTGATAAAGATATATCTATGTGAAATACAATATATTTATGTATTTAATACACTTTGTTCTTCCTAACGATTAAACACGTTATTGTGGCTAATTTATAAAAGATAGATATATACTATTCAGGACTTTTTTGTAGATCTTTTGAAGACCATCATCTTTGTAATACATACTTTTGGTGTATGATCAACGTATACGATGATAAGAGCTCGAAAGCGCATTTTCGTCCGACTAGCTTCAAATTTATCGTCACTGGTCAGCTCCTATGTGTCTTAGCGTTATGTTATATAGCCTATAACCTGCCCAGGAGTATGGACTACAATCGTACCAAGTTTGGTTAAAATCCCTTCAGTAGTTTTTGACCCATGCGTGCATATACAGACAGACAGACAAAAAATTTACTGATTGCATTTTTGTCATCAGTATCGATCACCATTCATCCTCCAATATTAATTTTGAATATATATTCAATGTACAGAATTGACCTCTCTACAGTTTTATTATAACTATAGATATATATATATATAACTTTTGAATCATATAGGCTCGTAGATTGGCGATCGTATCATGTTCACAAAGGGATATTCTGGGTCAAAACCACCCGTGCACATAATTTGATACTATAATAAATATTTTATAAACAAATTTCGTGTTGGCAATAATTGGCCAAGTTGAAATGTCAAACGTGTTACTATAACCCTACAAAATTGCATTGATGAAGCATTTTATGAGTATTCAATATATAAGCATGATTCTTAATTTATCAGTTTAGTTGTTAGTTGTCAGTAATAAATAAATGGCTGTGGAGGTTAGTGACCGTCTATCGATAATATTTTTGTTATAGTTTAGCTACTAAAATGCCTTATTGGTACTATGACAAGAAGGACCTGCAAAACACGCCATCATTTCGCGATGGCATATCCAACGAAACCGAGAATCGTTATAGGAAGGAGGGTGCGAGGTTCATCATCGACACTGGCTCGAAGATGGACCTAGGTTATAACACAGTTGCGACTGGCGTTGTTTATTTTCATCGCTTCTACATGTTCCACTCGTTCAGAACATTCCCGAGGTACATAACTGCATGTTGTTGCCTGTTTTTGGCCGGAAAGGTTGAAGAGACGCCTAAAAAATGCAAAGATATAATAAAAGTGGCAAAGTCGCTATTGACGGAACAGAAGTTCTCATCATTTGGAGACGATCCTAAGGAGGAGGTGATGACCTTGGAGCGCATCCTGCTGCAGACAATTAAGTTCGACCTGCAAGTAGAGCACCCTTACGGCTATCTGCTGAAGTACGCCAAGTGCTTGAAAGGAGATAAAGCTAAACTACAGAAGATGGTTCAAATGGCATGGACTTTTGTAAACGACAGGTGAGTCTTTTTTATCAACACTTTTTTATCTTTACGTGAAGTAAGCAAATCTTGAATGATTATCACTTCCAGTTATTAATTTAAATCTTTTCATATGAGCAATGTGTGTGGACTTTTCCTGTCTACTTGTAACTGTCCTTTATTAGTGTGGCAAGCTGCATATGTTTTATTGTCTGTATTATAAATAGTAGACCAGTATTATGTCAGTATTATAAATAGTAGACCAGTATTATAATGTCAGTATTATAAACCCCACCAACAGAAAACCCAATTCCCTTTTGTTGGCCTCACTGGGGATTTCAACCTTAGATCTTATGCACAGTAGTCGCATTCACTCCTGCTGCACCACAGAGGCAGTTCATAAAAAGCATACATACATACACTAATGCCAATACCTGTATCAGAGCTGCTATTCGATCGCTGTAAATTGTATATATATTTTTTTTTTCTGTCATGTGCTTTGTAAAAGGACTAAAAAGAAAAAACATTAAGTTCTTAATAAATTTAATACATGTTAATTCTTCAAAATATGACACTTGCGACATTGCTACTCAGAACAGGCCACAAGGTGTTAACACTTTTAATGGAAACACAACAACGTTGCATCTAACCTGGGGTGTGAACTCGAGACCTTGAGATCAGTTGCAAAATTAAGTTCAAACCTATTACACAGCAGCTATGAGACACAAAATAATATATGTTTATTTTAAATTTTAGTTTATGTACAACACTATGCTTGCAATGGGAGCCCGAAGTCATAGCGGTGGCCCTCATGTTCCTGGCGGGCAAGCTCAGCAAGTTTGAAGTGTTGGATTGGAATGGACGAGTGCCCAAACACAATGCGTGGTGGGATATGTTTGTTGAAGATATTACGATGGAGTTACTTGAGGATATTTGCCATCAGGTATTGCCGTATTTTTTTTGTAGATCTATGTAGCATAAAGTTAGATAAATATTTATTATTTTAATACTATCAAAAATGTATATTTAATTAGCTAACTATAACTATGCCCTGGTAATCAAGAGGGCAGTAAGTAAGAAGAGACAGTTTTAGAAAACATATTATAATGAGAATGTTTTTGTTGTTTTCCTCGGGAACAGTATTTTTTTCGGGATGAAAGTTAGCCTACGTCCGTTTCTGTACACTTGACAACGTATATGAAAAATTTCAAGATGATCGGTTCAGTGGTTTAGGCGTGAAAAGGTAACAAACAAACAAACTCATTTTCTCTTTTATAATATTAGTTAGGATTAGGATTATTTTATATGCAAAATTTCAAGATGATCGGTTCAGTGGTTTAGGCGTGTAAAGGTAACAAACAAACAAACTCATTTTCTCTTTTATAATATTAGTTAGGATTAGGATTATTTTATTTTTAATTATTGATTTTAGGATTATTGTATTTATTTACCTTATTGTACCAATGAGGCAGGAATATCTGATCAACAGTTTTGAATAACATACATCTTCACAATCTTTATTATTTATTATTACCTAATTAATGAGATGTCGAGAAGAGATGTATTTTTTCCAAGGCTGCAACTGTCTAGTATAATGTGGTGAAAATTTCCATAGGCATATGAGCTGCTTTTGTTACTTGTTTTGCCACCATCAAAGTAACTACAATACCTTAAAATAAAGCGATGACCACGGCGCTTACTATCAGGTAGATCCAATATTTTTTTAAGCCAAGTTTCTGTAGCATACAAGAAAATGTATGTCGAATAGTGAAAATGACACTGTAATCTATATATATATAAATAAATTGCTGTTCATTAGTCTCGCTAAAACTCAAGAACGGTTGGACTGATTTAGCTGATTTTGGTTTTGAAATGTATGATGTGATAGTGTATCATGCAGTAAATTAGTGAGTTTGTGTGCAGCAATTGAAGAATTCAAGCGGGAACACCACTGTCCTAAGTTCAGATTGCTCCAAAATTGGCATTGTATTTGGCAGTTCATCTAGAAAATGGACATCGAGTGTATTTCAATCAAGGGAACGCGGTGGATAGAGCGGCACGTCCACTGTCGATCACATTAAGTTTCTTCTCAGTTTGTCAAACAGATGTTTTCGCTCGCATTTTGTTGTATGCTGATATGCCACGCTTTTACACATGGAACGCATCATCGAAAACGTTTCAGTCGAAAACAAGGAACACCAGTTGAAGGACATCCAAATATATTTGCTTCAGACGCTCTAGGTCGCATCTACACAGTACATCCAAATAACGACGAATGTTATTATCTTCGATTGTTGTTGGTGAATGTTCGTGGTCCGACATCGTTTCTACAACTGAGAACAATTAATGGACATCTGTGTACGACTTACCGTGAGGCGTGTCAACTATTACAGTTACTCGAGAACGATTCGCATTGGGATAATACGGTCAAGAATTACGTCATCTTCATCACCGCATCAAATTCGTACATTGTTTGCGATTATCATATCGACATGTTTCCCCTCGAACCCAAATGATTTGTGGGTGAAATATAGGACCGTACACTACAAACTTTATTTTGTAAGCTCCTAGTCTTTGTGACATAAAAAGTTTTCAAGCAACATCATGTGTAATTAAAAATAATAATAAAAGATAATTCATATGAAGCATTATTTGTTTTGATTACGAATTCTTTTTGTTCCGGTTTTGACCACATTTTTTACCTACTACAGTTGAAACATTCTGCATTTATCATTCAGCTTTTTTATTTATTGATTCTGAGGCGGTACGGAGTTTGCCGGGCAGCTAGTTCTTGAATAAAATAAATTGATATATTATCAAACTCTAAATGTTTGAGCATATGAATTGAAGGTTTATAATTATTGTTTGGCAGGTATTGGACCTGTACTCGCCACAGCCGCAGTCGTCCGGCGGGGAATCTCCGCCACTCCCAGCCACCAGCAAGCAGCCAAAAAACGAGAAGAAGCCTCTGTCCGTTACACCGCCCACTTCCGTGTCACCTGTAGCCGTTATCACTAGTAAACCTGTCGTTACCCCCATCAAAAATGGCTCCGAAGTCAAACTTGAACCACCAAAGATGGAGCCTTTAAGATATAGTTACCCTGCATATCCTGGGCTGCCGGCATACCCTCCGGTGTATTCGGCACCCCCGCCGACCATTCCACCTCCCCCGAGGTTACCTATAGCCCCAGGGCCGCCTCCCGGATTAGTTTATACGGAACCTCCGCCCGCACCTCCAAGGTTTCCTCCTGTCAATGTCCCTCCTCCAAATTACTTCGCCCCACTGCCTGGGAGAGGGCCGCCGCCGCCGGGGCCTCCGCCACGACCCTACTATCCTCCGCCGTAAAATCAGTTAGGATATTGTTTAATTTTTTACTGAAATATAATAATAGACTGTACTTTGCTTTTTATTTACGTGTATTACAAACTAACAATTATTTCTTAGTACAATAACAGTTTTATTGTCGGCCTCGGTGGCGTAGTGGTGAGTGTAACCGACTGCCAAGCCTGAGGTCGCGGGTTCGATTCCAGCACAAGTCAAACATTTGTGTGCATGAACATGGATGTTTGTCTTGGTCTGGGTGTTTCTATGTATAATATGTATGTATTTACAAAAAAAAATGTAAGTATATAAGTATGTTTATCCATTGTCTAGTACCCATAGTACAAGCTCTGCTTAGTTTGGGCTAGATGGTGTTGTGTGTATGTGTATAATATTATTATTATTATTATATAGTTTTAAGTTGTGTGCCTTCCCTTAATAGAAGCCCAGCGTGCAGGCCGTGTCCAGTAGCTATAAATTCGTTATAGGTAATTCGTAACAGAAAAATAAGTTACCTACCAATCATGCTTTTTCTTCTATTCACCATATAGATCTTAAAATCTGCCTAAATGATATACATACCTCCATTCTATAGAAGATCGCAATTTGTGGAAGTTAAGTCACTGTCCAAGAACATTATTTTATTGTAACAACCTAATCAGTTTACATTGGTATTTAAAAGTATGCTTTAATTGATTCCTAATCAACACTACCTATTTGCTTGAAGAACTCTCCACTTATTCGTATATATGCCTAAGTATATATATATCTCTTTTTTTAAATAAAAACTATCTATCTGTCGGCTTACTCACATGAACCGCATGCTATTTTATCATTTCAAGCAATGTTGGTATTAAAACTAGTATCCTTGTTAAACGTGCCAGCTAAGCTAAGAACTTATGTTAGCAGTCGGTTCACGTCGTTAGTTTAATGATGAATTTTCGAACAAAAGCTCCATAGTAGGTATCGAGCTTTATCATAGAAGTAACACTAAATACAGTCTTATTCTCCCTAGCCTTTATTATTTCCAAGTCACTTGGCGTCGGCTTTCTAGTCTAACCGGATTTGACTGGATATCAGTTTTTACACGGAGCGACTGCCATCTGACCTCGCAACTCCTTAAGGCTAGACTAGTGTCAGGATATTAGAGGGCACTGACTTCTCAATAATGACTGCCATAGATGTTCATGGCAGCCGGGACCGACGGCTTAACGTGCTCTCCGAGGCACGGACCAGGCGATAATTGTCAATCAATACGCACATAATTTCGAAAAGTCATATAACTTCCGAAAGTCAGAGGTGCGCGACGTGGGTTCGAACCCGAGACCCTCTGCATTGCAGTCTGTTGGTCTCCCCACTGAGCTATCGCTGCTATAACAGTAAATACAGTATCAAAATAAAATAAATTGAAAACGTTTCTTATTAATTTTATTGTCAGTTTCTAGTTTGAATATTGCTCCTGCCTGTACAATACTTAGATCGGCGCAAACGCCTAGTTTCACAAAGAAAATACAAATATGGAATTATGTATAAGTTAACTGCAATATAAAATAAGATTTAATCATAAATACATCACAAAAACACGATTAACACATTAGTGACTAAAATATGGTTTTTAGAAATAATTTGTGCATACAAACGGTACTAAGCGAATATACAAAACATTAATTAATAATAATATGGAGTTGCCGTTCGACTAGACAGTACAAATACACATAGGCTTGAACACATCACTGCACCTACTTCAGACAACGTGACGTATCGACAATGCGACAAGAACAATGTCATAGTAAATTATATATGAGGTAAAAGTCAAACCATGCAACAGAATTCGACAGGTTTGCCGACAAGTGGAAATTACACTATACAAGAATCTTAGATAACATAAATCCCTAGTAAGCGGTGGCACAGCATCATGCGGAATCGAATCCTATTTCATGGTTTGATTTTTACCTCATTTATAATTCACATTTTTGCTTAGCATACTAAATGCTCAATATAATTCCTAATATAATAGTAGCCTAATTGTATAAAAATGCCAATTCAAAAAAATCTGTAGCAATTTTGTAGGAGACGAAGCTTAAAAATTATGGCAGTAATATTTGACAATTCATTTTAAAATAATACTTTATAAATAGCATGCGTCAATCTTCGCTTATAATAAATCTTAAAGACATTTATCGCACTGTCGATACAAAAAGAGATTTTTCGAAATTACTTTTCAATAACTCTAGAATACTTGATAAACTATAAAAAGACTGACAACATCGACTTTGAGGCGCAGCGTCCACCAAGTCAGAACCGTGTGGTAAAAAAACAACCAACGAGAATTCATTAAACTGGTCTCATGTAGGTGAGAAGAACAGTTTTTAGGGACGCAAATGATCATTAGACACTAAGTTTAATACAGTGAGTGTGGGTTTGATAAGCATGCATTTATCTCAATACTATCGTGTCATTTTCTAGTACAGAGCAGAGATGTCTTCAATGCAAAGTTTTAAAACAACGCACTCACAATTGAATGTATGCTTATAGTAATTTCGAATCATATCTACCGAATGTCGATTGTTACATTCGGTGGTCTCTATTAGAAATTTACGTATAATTTTATTGGAAAGGCTAATCTGAAATTGCTGTATCGTATATGAGGAGCATAGTTTCAAAACCCGCCAAAACGATATCGGAACAAAAATAATGTTCCGATTGAATATGAAGCCTCTCCTATCCTTCGTTGCTTCTATCGCATTGCACTGATAGTTTTCAACAAAACCCACTCAAATTCTATTAAATCAGCTCACAAAAGTAGCAGTTTGTTGCAAACACCGCTAAAACAGTCTATTTTATTTTGTCTTTAAATGGTTTTTTGAGATTTACCATTATTTGGTGAAAAGTATTTTAGAGGATTTTGAAACTAAACTACTCATATATGCTCGCTCGGTTTTATGTATTTGTGAGCTGCTCGTCTGTTTTAACTACCTTGTGCTGTAACGAGACAATGTTTACACTGTAATGTTTGTGACACGTAGAACTTCACAAACTTCACAAACAGCACAAAGCACTCCCGAACTCGAAGTAACTCTGCATATCGCAATATTTGTGTTTCGCTCAGGTATCTAACTACCTACCTTTGCCTGCCAGTACATAAATTACTGAACCATCAGTGCAATACGTAATTAGGAGTCCCTTCCTACTAATGTTCCTATTTCGAGTAAAGTTCAGGCCCCGATGCTAGTAATGGACGCTGTACCTCAGCCGAGAATCGAACACAGTATATAATGATGGTATAAACGTTGTAACACTACAAGGCACGTAACATCAGATCGTCAGGAATCTCTCACTTAAGGCACATGATTATATCTTCACTCTTAATCTAAAGAGACAGGACATCGAACCATTAGGTAATTCAATATTTAAGTGATAAATTAAATAATGCTTTGCACTAAATTATTTCATCTCAAAAAGAAATATAAAAGTTAAAATTCTTTGTTAAAATTTTCTTTCATTATTATTACGAGTATATAGACAGATATTTCTGAATACATAATTTTATAATCTTATTATTAATTTATGTAAGTTACTTCAGTTTTAATATATATATATATATATATATATATATATAGTATCAATAAAATTCCAAGTTAATATAGCATATTAGTAATATTTTATAACAAATATTTTTTGGGATTAATATAGATAGTAGATACCATGACGAGATTTTATTAGTAATATATTATTATTTAGAATAATATTAAAGTACGCCTGTTTACAACGTATTTTCAAGTAAAAATGCACCTGCAATTTATATTTATAGCTAGTAAAAAATAAATAAAATTGTGGTAAAACGATGATTAAGTTAATGTTTGGAAGAGGTAGAAAGAGTATGAAAATAGTATAATTAGATTGCCGATCATAATTATGTCTATAAAATCGTAAACAGGTTCTTGTCTGGCTAAAACAGTTTTAAATTTTGTTGATATAAACCTGGTTTAGAATTTAGTATCCTCTCCATTTAAATGAGGTCGTCGTACATTGCCCTACTAATCCACATAATCATAGTACAATGACTGAAACAATCAAATCCAATGTATGCCTTAATAACAAGATGCTAATATAAGCACAAGTGAGCAAATTAAACATTTGCTTTCACATAGACGTGTATATCATTGCCGTTCATTTTATTTTATCCAATTAATCGCATTTTAAATACTACAACAGTGCAAGCATGTATTAAGAGTACATTTACTATGTAACCAATATCCTGTCTCCAACATTGTAATACTTCATATTTCAAATATAAAATTCATATAAATCATTCCCACTAGGTATATATTCATATAAAATCATCATTCAACAATCACAAAAACACGGTATCTTCATAAAAAATCATTTTCTATACAAAAAAAAACATTAATAAAAAAGTTAAATAAATACAATATTTACAAAATCACTAGATGAATAAAGGTGGAATATTTATTATCATCTCAGTCCGCAAACGTTAAATCTCATTATTTATAGATCTATGATCCAGTCGATCGATTCACTTATATCTAAGATATACTATATCAAGCGAAACCTAAGAAAAGTTTGAAATATATCATTTTTAAACCAAAATCTTAGTTGGCCCGCAATATTATTGAGACACGTGCGACCCTTGATTTTAAACAGGGTTGGACTTTAACATCTTTAAGTATACCATGGCGCCTGATACGAAGAAGTGTATGGACACTCACATTTTACTATCTATGCCCTTAGTTCCCAAAGTGGTCCAGGTGGTCCCCCAGACGTCCACGGGAGATTCGACGGGAGTCTACATTGGCGTGACAAAAAATGAGGGTTCACAGATCTGTAGTGTGTAATTACCTTTATAATATCTTGTGTCAGCATTTGTACGTATTTGCGTTATTGTAATATTTTATACTTTTGATGACACTAATAAATGGCAACCTAAACTGGCTTGACGTGTTTCCTTTTTATCGAATCTTGGACCGTGTCTCTACACCAAGACACACCACAAATCATAAGCGGGAGTCCACGAAAATTTTGTTGCTGTCGATAGTAAAGAATTAAAATGTTGGCTTGACTTCATCTATCTATGTAGGCAGATAGTATTTCAAGAAGCTCAGTGACTGTTATTTTCTAAAAACTTGCTACCGATTTTTAGAGAATTACTAAAAAAACGGTCAGGCCAACTACCGTGGTAGATTCAGTCACGAGAATTTAATAAAAAAGGTCAGCTCGTAGAGATTTGATAAAATTTTTAATTGCATGAACTTGTTTGATTCTTCACCAATATAAATATGAATGCCAAGGAATATGGTAGAAATGTAGCTGCAGGGGGTCCACCAGAACCAGGTAAAGTTTGAAAGTGGTCTATGAGAAAATAGGCTGGGAACTTCTGGTCTATGCAGTAGGTCCCACATAAAAGACATAGCCGTCTACTTACTGTTTACAAAAAAGTACAATACGGATTCAAGTTTAAAACATATCAAGGCCTCAAGATACGATCATTAATTTATTATTATAAATATAAATTTTCTTAAGTTTCGCTGAATAGAGATCAATTCATATAAAACATTTTTGATATATTACAATATATAAACCTTAGTGACAAATTACAGTATAATTTGCTTAAGGCTGATTCGTCGTGGTTGAGCAACTTGTAGCTGGCACTATATCGAATAGAACGAATATTATATATCATTAGTACAGCCAGGAATCCCGCGAGTACATTTTTATACATAATAGGAGATACAAATGTAGAAAATGCAGTAGGTGGTACTAGTATTATAAGTGAAATTCATAACTATAATAATCATCATCATCATCAGGCTATAATAGTCCACTGCTGGACATAGCCCTCCCCTAAAGAGCGCCATAGCGCCCTGTCTATAATAATATCAGCCCTGTATTAAACTGTCTCACTGAGGCACGGATCTCTTCTCCGTGTGAGAAGGGTAAGGCCATAGACCACATGCTAGCCAAGTGCGGCTTGCACACTTCATTTATCTTTGAGGACATTAAATTCATTAACAACAGTTTATATTTAATTTATAATTTTGTGTTCTATATTCTATCATAAAACAATATACACTTATGAAATCGCTATCTATCTGTCTAAATTTCCTCAGACTCTAAATGTATTTTTAATATAATTTTTTTTTGTAAAATTAACTCTCTACTAGACGAATTTATTTCATTTCCATGCTCCCATTGAGCTATATAACGATTTAAATATCAGCTTTAAATGCATTATCTCCTATTATGTATTACTCTACAATTATTAGTAATAGTGTCAAATCACATTAATTAACATTGCATGCTTTTTTTCCACCGTAGTGACACTGATGGCCTCCACAAGGGGAAACTTTGTTGTCTACGAAACTTAACTTCAAACTATGCTGTTACTGAAATTTTCTTGATAGAAAAGTCCTAGTAAAGCTTGCCCTGATTCAAGAACCCATGGCGCATGAGCGCTTACGTGACTGAGCCATCGATGTATACCATAATAATATATATGTTTTAATTTCGCTGTAACGTGATAGAATATGTCACTATTGCTATAATTGTGGGCTATAGACATTTTGCTTAACAAAGGAAAATGTCTTCTCCTTATTTGTATCTCTAAATAATTTTGCTTATATCTTATTTGAGAGTACCTTACTCGATAATTATTCATGTATTTATAAATACTTAAAGTTATCGGTTTCGATTCGTGATAACTTCAATATCTTCTGGTTTCGGTCGTTTGAAGAATAAAGGTTGACACTAGGAGTGACATTTGTAACATTTTCACTTTTGCAAGTTGACAGTTTTGACAATGTGACTTGATTGTCACTGACTTTGTGTCAGTGTCTTTTTGCCACAGACTGTTTTGTCACTGTGACTTTATTATCACTGTGACTTTATTGTCACTGTGACTTTTTGTCACTGTGACTTTTTGTCACTGTGACTTTATTGATCCTGTAATATTTTTGTCACTGACATTGTTTCGTCACTAACACGTATGTTACACTCCGCAACTTATGATGCAACAACCAGGTTATTAAATTGATCAGTGACAATAAAGTCACAGTGACAAGACTATGTCTTAGATACAAGAGGCAAATCAAGTTTAGCTATGTAAAAGAATCTGAGGAACGAATGAAAGGATTACCTATATCAAACATCGGAACATAAACATGCATGGATCATAATTATTTTTTTTGTTCCGCGCATGAACAATTTGGTTTTACTTCGTTCGTGCTGACTTTTTTCGGTTTTTTGTGTTACTGGTGTCTCCATAGTGACAAAAAGTTTGTATAGTATGTGTGGTGTAAGTATATTTACATGTTATATTAGCCGGGACTGCTTGAGGTACTGCAGCAATAGTTGGTGTAGGAACTTGTACTGGTGCACGTTCTGTATGAGGTTCGCACGCTGCTGGTGTAGCATACTGATCGTGCGGGGGATGTCGAGTTCCTGAAACGACATAATAATATATGAAAGCATATAATTAACTGGGGATTGCTTTTCGAGATATATGTAGGTAATTGCTGTATGTATGTAATTTAGTTATTGAAGGATATGGTAGCATATATTATGTACATATATGTCGGAGAAGTATTGTTCTCTATGGCAACGTCAGTAGTGATTGCGGGTTTAGTGGGCGTCATCTGGGTAACATGCGAGCACAAAACACGACGATGCCGGTTTTACACTATTTTTATTTAGAATAAACAATATTTTCACTTCACAATAATGTCGAATGTAAAATAACAGTTAAGACCGAGCAGTGGGTTCAGGGCACTGATCTTATTTCTTTTTACACAACTCACAACTCAACGTTCCGACTCGATCAGTCGCTATCGCTCAAATGTGTCTCAATAACTGTCGGCCTTCCTAAAGTAAAGATGGCGCCTCGACCCCACTCAAGCACGCGCTCTGCTCTGATTGGTCGTTACGTGAAATACAATACAATATTCATAACTTTTATTAGATTAATAATGTTTTTGAGCTATAGAATAATTTAACAAATGAAATTAAATTAAATTAAGAATTTTAAAAGTACTTAAAACGTAGACAATTTATATTGTGAATTATACGTGTAAATAACAATCAACTCGACTCAGAGTTTCCTCCGACATATATAACATCAATGTTAGTGGACGTTTAAGAATGTATGTCTGCGTGCGTGCGTGTGTGTTTGTGTGTGTGTGTGTCTGAGTGTCTGCATGTGTGTGTGTGAGTGTGTCAGGGTGTCTGCATGCGTGTGTGTCTGTGTATCTCAATGTGTGTCTGTGTTTCTGCATGAGCGTGTGTGTGTCTGCACGTGTGTGTGTGTGTGTATGTATGTCTGTATGAATGTGTGCCTGTATGCTTGCATGTATGTGCGTGTAGTGTGGTGTCGCACCTGGTTGTTGTCGAGTATATCATGCAGCAGGTCGGCGGCGAGCGCAGTCCCGCAGCGTCCCGCGCCGCGCGCGCAGCACAGCACGAGCGGCGCGGCGGCCGACAGCGCGCTCCCCGCCGGACCTTCCGCCTCGCTTGCAAGCCGGAGGCTGTTCATTTCCGATAGGAACGCTGTAACATAACACTAACTATACCTATCTATTCTTATTTACTAAATATATATACACACTCAACAGAATCTAGGGATACCTTAATTCTAAATGATTTACGACTTTATAGTTTAAAATCTTTTTATTTGCCATAAGTAAAAAGTTTATATAATGTAAGAAGTGGCAACACTGATTAATTAATAATTAGATTTTATAAGATTTTTTAATTTGTGTTTGTGTTGTGTAAGTGTGTTTATTTTTATTAAATACCTTATAATAACCTATCATTCTTTCATTTAATATATCAGAAAATTCTTCATAGATTTTTAGATATTTGATGAAATATAAAATATCCCTAGATTATGTTGATGTGCATAATAACCAACATTATACATGGAGCATAGGCACACCTGTGTCCTTCTGTGTCACTGACAACATGTATGCAAAATTTCATGATGTTCGGTGGCGTAGTTAAGGCGTGAAATAAACTTACATTCGCATTTATAATATAAGACTTTGCCCACGGTTTGGCATTAATGTAGATTTACTCATTAAATTTCTATCTCTCGCCTGCACTACTTTTGCTGGATGAAAGGTACCCTATGTCCTTGACCTTGTGCCCCTAACAAAGGGTATGCGAAATTCCATGATGATTCGTCGAGTAGTTGTTAAGGAGTGTAAGAGCGACAAATTAACTCACATTTGTATTTATAATATTAGTTGGCTTTTCAGTAAACTTTGATATTAACTGTTTTTTTTTCCTTTGTGGCAACAGATCTCCCACACTAGCAATAATTCCTGTGTCGCGGGCGCTTTTACTAACATGCAAACAACGAACAGAACGCACAACTGCTTGTGGAGCACACAAAGAACAATGGCCACTTTGTGCCGGAAAATATAAGAAATTGTTATCGACGAAGGAATATCACCAACGTGTAGATAAATAATTGTTCATGTACTTATCCGATATCAACATTTTATTTCTAAAAGTCGTCTTTAGATAAATGTCTTCAAAAAATGTATATTTTTAAACAGAACGCAGTATAAAACAACATATATTTGAACACATTGCATCACTGGAGATGTCCATGTTTTTTTTCTTAGTTTAATCTGTTTTATTTCATAACGGTAATAAATTATAACACAGATGATATCAAACAGACATACAAGTTATATAAGTAAGCTAGTAGCTTTTAATACTACTTCATGCTCAACATTAATATTAACTATTTTTAACGCCATATTTTAAAAAGAAAATAGATTCAGTTGTAAATCGATTGACTAGGTACCTCCCTATGTGTTGCTGTGTTGTGTTATTTAAAATGATAACAACGACTTCTAACTTCATAATCTCAAAAAGACATATTACTTACTTAATTACTTCTTTCGCCGGACTTTTAAAAATATACTGAAGTCCGAATTTACTTATATTTTTATAAACAAATAGGACGAGATATATTTCAATAAGTTACGTTTCTTATGATTTTTCTGGTACAAGCATGTTAAGAGAATGTTCTTTATCTCTTGACCTGTCTCTCCTTCAACAGTGACCTAGATGCCTTGACCTGTCTCTCCTTCAACAGTGACTTAGATGCCTTTACCTGTCTCGCCTTCCACAGTGACTTAGTTTCCTTGACCTGTCTGTCCATTAACAAGGACTTACCGAGGAAGTCATCGACGTCATCGGGCACAGTCTTGTTGTTGGGCCAGCGCGCGAAGTGCACGTGCCACAGGTCGCGTGCGCGCGCTGCGCTCCGCACGCGCACGCGCACCGACGCGCCCCACGTCGTGCGCGATGATGTGCCACATGATACCTGGAACTGGATGCAACAAATTCTATGTATAATTTGCTAGCTTTTGCTTGAGTTTTCACCCAGGAATAGTACCTTTTTTTGGTTGATAGGGACACGTCTGCCGCATGTACCCAGAGAGGTGGGCACTAACCGTCACCAATTGGGTGCCATAAGACAGTCGATGGCGATGGGGCAGACCTAAACGGAGATGGCGAGAGGACTTGGACGTCTTCGAAAGGGACTGGCAGGGAATGTCTTCGAACAGATTGGTTTGGAAGTACAAAGGAGAGGCTTTTGCCCAGCAGTGGGACAAAACAAAAATGTAATGCTAGCTCACCTTCCCATAGTCGGTGGTACAGTTATCATGTGGCAGGTAGTGCGGCGCCTCTCCCACGGTGGCCAGCAGGCTGGCGCCCACCTGCCACGCGCACTGCCACAGAAGCGCGCAGGCGCCGCCGCACGCGCATGCGCCGCCGCCCCCCGCGCCTGTCACCCCTCCGCCTCCCACACCCGGCCCTCCCACGCCCCGGTTGGGACCCACCTTCGCCACCACGTAGAAACGCTGCGTGCTGCCTACCGTCATCTAAAACGAAGATAAATTAATACTAACAAAACACATACGTCACAATTGTTCCTTTGTACGTAAAACTAGCTTTACTCGCTTAGATTTACTTATTATTTTTTTATTTTTCTGATAGCTATTATAACTTAGCCTGTTACCTGATTCCGGCATGATGTCGACTTCTGGGACACCGTATATAAGTATAGTAACTCATACTGCAAATTTCACTTGCGCTATTTAGTGGACTGTAATTGGGAACAGCGCCATCTCTTGTCCAGAGTCTCAACTAGTTTGCCAGTATCGAGACTACAAAATACCTGATACAAAAAATCATAAATATGAAAATATGTAGTAACACTACTCACAGTAATATGCGACGCATTGATGTATCCATGTGGATTGTTCGGTGTGGGGTGTAGCCTGACTCTGTTATCTTCATACGGAAGGTGGTCTGAAGAGAACCCGTTGAGTGCAGCGTGTTGCGGCAGCAGCGCCGTGCGGAACTCTCCGCCCGTCTCGCGACCCTTAGGGATCTGTTCGAATGCGAACGAGAGCTGTTCGTCTGTCATCTTCCTTTCGAGGATTTGGCACTGTAGGGAAGTATATTATTACTGGTGTTGGTAATGGTCACTGTATTTGGTGAAGGACTGACAGCTGTTGGAGCGTACAAGTGACCACGAATTGGTAAACTTAAGGTTTCTTACCGTCCAGGTGGATTAATAACCCGAAAAAGGTTGTCGGATTGGATTGGATAATGTAGACGGGATGTTGAGGCGTCAAAAGGGAGTGTGGCTTATATCCAACAGTTGCAATTGTGCTTTATGATTAGCCACGAAACGGCAACCACTCATAACAGTCAAGTCTTTTCTGAATACAGAGTGTCGCCTGTACATTCTTAAATGAGTAAGCTTTGGTACATCTCACCCACATTATTTTGTATATATTGTTGGAGTCATCAATCATTCTATCCTCAGTTATTTTGGAACCTAATCTTAGTATATCACTTTTGGTCTGCGGAGATCAGACGCCAAGTCTGACGGTATGCGACGAAATGATATTTAGATCCCAACAGCTAATCGATCTGCTTAATTAAAGCAGCAAACAAAAAAAAAACAGATATTATAATGGATAGATGTAATTTATAAGTGGTTATTATTGTTAATATTTAGGCTATAAGTAGGTACAAATAAAATGACAAATTAATTTGGATAAATCTGGAATGAGCTAATGACATGTAAGTATGATCTCATCTATGCACCAATTGAGTTTTCACATTTTATATAAGGTCAAAGCTTCCCGTAGCGTTACATTATCCTGCTTCACAGCCCACCTTTCTACAAAGATATATATTAAGACACCTAAAAATTAAATCAAAATCAAATCAAAAATAAATGTATTCAAGTTAGGTTACAAGGTAACACTTATGAATGTCAAAGTTATACATTTTTTTTCTGTGAATTTACTTTTACTGCCACGTTCATCAAAGCAAGGGTCTAGGGCTCATGAGAAGAACGGGCAAGAAACTCATGGCCACTCTTTTTAATCGCCAGTTTACAATAAAGTTTTGTTTACAAATCATGATTGTAAGGTGATGCAACCATTTCTCCATGAATTACTACTGAACATACTCAAGCATTTAATAAAATTTGATGGTAGCCACTAAAGCAGCAGTATGGTAAATAGGAGCATCCACTTACATGTTCATAAATAATCAAGACAAGGCATGATTGTAGTCCGTAGTTTAATATAACTGTTTAAATAAAACTCAAAAAAAAAACTTTACGGAACTGTCTATGATCACGAGTTGTCTTCAATTAAATAATCATTCATTTATTTTTTGTTATTGTGTAGCACATGCACTTTGATGACAGTTAATTTTAAATTAAAACCCTGTAAATAAATAAATAAATTCAAATCAAACCAAAGATTTAAAACCGTCACACACATCAATATAATTAATCTGTTTAATCCACTTATATCTGCACAGCTCACGATTTTTCCTACGTAAAAACATGGCGGTAATGATCACCGAATTAAACTGATGAAATCGTATCAAACACACATGAAATAATCTTCCATGTAGACAGCGACGCGTGCGATAGATGTAATAACCGCAAGCATGACGTGTTTGTTAATAAACAATTAACGTAAGCTGATAAACAATAAACAGTTGGTCGTTGATATTCGATCCGAGGATTATTTGACCAGATGTTTATAAAGTTTTCGTATTGATTGCGTGTTTTTATTATACGAGTGTCTAGGAATGTTATGATTTCTTTCATAACTCCTAAACTACTAAACTGATTCAGATGTGTTTTTGTTATAATTCTTATATTATTCCGGGTGTGACTTGGTTAAATTTACTTGGTAACCTATACTAATTTATAAAGCTGAAGAGTTTGTTTGTTTGTTTGAACGCGCTACTCTCAGGAACTACTGGTTCGATTTGAAAAATTATTTTAGTGTTGGATAGCCTATTTATCGAGGAAGGCTATAGGCTATATAACATCACGCTACGACCAACGGGGGCGGGCAGTAACGATAAACGCGGGTTAAACCGCGGGAACATCTAGTTAAAAATAAATGAATAAATTAGATTACGTATGTTTGACTTACCTAATGACTAAAAGCCAATTACTAGATTATTGTTTCTGTTAATTATCACGCTTTAAATGTTTCTTTTAAAATTTTGGGAGTTTTTATATGACTGACTATCGTTACTTTAGTGGTGCTAGGTTGCTGCTAATCTTGTGAAGGAGAAGATATTGCGCTGTAAGCGTCAAAGAGTGAGGCCACTAGCCACCCACTGACAGCTTAGAGTGGCTTACAAAAACCTACTCGTACCCGTAGGTACGAAACAGGAGAACACCTCTACAGATACTTGCCCAGTGAGTCTGACCAGAGTTTGGTTAAGGTGAAGCTCATGGTACATTTTCTAATATCAAATGACTTAAATGTGACTGACCATGGTCTCCTTGATAATGCTAGGCAGCAGCGGCTGGAACTTGTCGAGGTCGGTGGACCAGCGGTGCGTGTGCGGGGCGGCGACCACAGAGGCTATACAGTAACGTGACTGATCATGGTCTCCTTGGTAATGCTGGGTGGCAGCGGCTGGAACTTGGCAAGGCCGATGGACTAGCAGTGCGTGAGCGGGGCGGCGACGACAGAAGCTATACTGTAACATGACTGACTATGGTCTTCTTGGTGATGTTGGGCGGCAGCGGCTGGAACTTGGCGAGGCCGGTGGACCAGCGGTGCGTGTGCGGCGCGGCGACGACTGAGGCTATACTTTAACGTGACTGACCATGGTCTCCTTGGTGATGCTGGGTGGCAGCGGCTGGAACTTGGCAAGGCCGGTGGACCAGCGATGCGTGTGCGGAGCGGGCGCGTGGCGTGCGCGGCCGAGCGTGGCGGAGCGCACGTCTTTGGAGCCGCGACCCATCCACACGCCCCAGCGACGGCGCTTCTTCTCCTTCGTCGGGTTGCTGGCCTTGCTCGTCTCGGTTTCGAGAGAACTGAAAGAAGGGATCAGGTAAACAATAATCTTGTAACCGAAGGATTGTATTAAAAACTGTAGATTCTGTGACAGCATGAATTAAAGTTAACTTTGACTGAGACAAACAACAATTTGTGGATCATACAAATTATAGTCCCGGATGGGACTTCGAACCCACAACACTCGGCATAGCGAACTCTTAAACCGCTATGAACCCGTGCAGTCACCAGTGACTAACACACATGGTCCGCATGGTAACTAATTACTATAATGCATGTAAATGTCATTGTTATTTTAGGCTTTAGTATTGTCTTTCTGGGTAGCAGCGATAGCTCAGTGGGGAGACCAACAGACTGCAATGCAGAGGGTCTCGGGTTCGAACCCACGTCGCGCATCTCTGCCTTTCGGAAGTTATATGACTTTTCGAAATGATGTGCGTATTGATCGACAATGATCGCCTGCTCCGTGCCTCGGAGAGCACGTTAAGCCGTCGTCGGTCCCGGCTGCCATGAACATCTATGGCAGTCGTTATTGGGAGAGTGTCGACACAAAGATCCCACTGGGTCGAAGTGTCGCCAGTCTGCACCGACTGGCCCCCACATAAGATAAGATAATCTATGTAAAGGCTGGAACGGTAGGCGACAAAGCGGTATGACCGGACCGAGGGTGTGATTGTGCCTTCGGCGCTCCTGTTCTTCGATGAGTGAGAGCGCTGGAGACTCCGAAACGTAGTGAGGAAATATGTCCGGTAAATGGCAGTAGGTCCGTGCATAACACATTGACCCTTGAACATTATACTTTGAGCCTTAGCTTGCGATATATGGTTCTGTAAATATTCTCTCATTAATCTTTTCGAAAAATACATTTGGTTTTGGTAATTGGTTCGTGCACAATGTTTAAATCTGTGTGGTATGCGAACTTTGTGCCTATATAATAATAATAATATAATAATATTCTACCACATACACCATCTAGCCCAAACTAAGCAGAGCTTGTACTATGGGTACTAGACGACGGATAAACATACATATATACTTTTTTTTTGTAAGTACATACATATTATACATAGAAATACCCCAGACCAAGACAAACATCAATGTTCATGCACACAAATGTTTGACTTGTGCGGGAATCGAACCCGCGACTTCAGGCGTGGCAGTCGGTTACGCTAACCACTACGCCATCGAGGCCGTCACAGTCACAGAGTAATAGCCGTGATAGCATAAAAGTAATTATGCATAATGATTAGTTTTATTTTATTTAGTCGTTAACATGTACATTTTACATCATTAACTTTATAATTATTTAAAATTGATATTTCATTAATATCCTTAAATGCCTTAATAACAGGGATTCAGACGCAATGTATTTTTCATTTTACCGCGGGTTCCGAACGTTGGCGCTAAAGATTGAAGTTTACATAAATATTTTGTATGTAATTCATATGAATTGTAGTTTCTGAAGATATACTTATGGTATCGGTATAATTCCTGATCTAAGATTCATATCTGTAAAGTTTTCTACGGTAAAATTTGAATTCTTATGTATTTGCCACGCTTTTTAAATGCATTTGGAAAATTGACTACTTTTAAAATGTATTTTAACACCTTAAAATAGGGTATCTGGTAATTTATACTTTAAATATTATGTTATCCAAAATCTAAAAAAGTAGATTATACACAGAACTATCTGGTAGCATTTGACAAATGATAGCAAAAAGGAATCTTGGTTTTCGTAACTATCACATAATGTTACCACTATTCAAATGCGGGATTGCGAGGCATATAGCAATATTGTCTCCATTTTTACACATGACCATATGATACCATGGATTTTAAAAGAGTGGCCTTGAGTTTCTTGCAGGTATCTTCTCATAGGCTCAACCTTTTGCCTGAACCTTGCAACTAACATAAATGTAAATTCAGTAAATGTAACAAACTCACTAACCCCGTTGACGTTCATAAGTGTTACTTTGTGACCTAAGTGAATAAATGATTTTTGACTGACTTTGACTTACCATTTTTACAAAATAGCTATTTAATTTTGCAACTAATTTTAAAGGTTGACACAAGGGATTCCTTGGGATACTATTAGCCGTTGTAAACATAGGCTAATAACCCATTGTGTAATAATTACAATACATAAAAAACTTAAGTTACAGCCATTAATTTAGAACTGAGCAGTTAGCGTGAGCTGCCACGCACTTGGCTAATAAAATGTTATAATCAAATAAATCATTAGTCATTACGTACAATTAATAATGTTATTTGTATGCAAAATACGCGCAGCGGTTGAGCAGACAAACAATGAAAGCGTAACAAGCACATTTTCCTATTTATTACATTACTTGTTGATTATAAGATTGTTATTATTAGTGCCTACTTATGCATGGAAGTGAAAGTTGGGTATGGCAAAAGAAGCATGAGAGCAGAATAAATGCTGTAGAAATGAGAGCGTTGAGAAGCATATGTGGTGTGACTCTGTAAGATAGAATACGGAATAGTGTGATTTAGGGGGTATAGTGACAAGAATAGAAAACTCTAATAAAAACAAGTGAGAAACGGTAATGAATTGGCGTGAATCTTAGAGTTCAAAAAATGGTATCACGTGACCTTGAGGTCAGAGGTCAAAGGTAATAATCATATCGGGGGTATATCGACTATGCTGAGTCGAATGGCGTTGACCGCGAGTCTTTTGAGTTGAAAGTTGTATAACAGACGGACGGACAGACGGACAAAGCTGTTGTATAACAGTTTTTTCAAACTAATAAAGAAAGAAATTATGTCTTACCTATTAGCTGTAGACAGCGTGGCATCGATAACACTCGCACTACTATCATTGCTGACCACGATCGAAGTCACGTTATCCTTACTTACTGCGTTTATAGTATTATTATTTGACACCCGGTGAGTTGACAAACTCTGGTACGGCGTTTCGTCATAATCCTTCTCATCGTGTAACGACAACCTATCTATAGACAACGCTACGTTCTCAAATTCCGCCTCTCTGTTAATCGATCGACTTGAAATAGTCAACTCTTTTGGCACGCTCGTCTCTCGAACGCCTTTGATTATCTGTGCGTTGACGTAATGGCTGTCAGGACTGTCAATTTTGACAGGTAAGTAAGCATTCGGTGACAGGTACTTGTTTATGGTTGGGTGACTGCTATTCCGCTCGTTTAGCCGGGCTATCTCGTCTGTTGTCGTAAGACTCTGTGCTCGATCCCTCATGGTGATTTTCCCTTCGTTCTGCCACGGTAACGGCACATTTTCGTATATAGGTTCGGGAGTATCTCCTAATTTTATTTGCTGTGATTGTGGTAATACTACGTGCCTCTGATAAGGCATTCTTGGCATCGGCATTGAGTACATAATATTCCCTCTTTCGTCGTAGACTTTTTGGATGTTATCTGATATATGGTGAGGGTCTATAATTATGTGTGGTTTAGGGTCCAATACTGATGCTAGGTTATTATATGTGCCGTGTGTTCCAGGCATTATGTTAGGCCTATAATTTATATGACTAGGGTTTATATAGCCTAGATATTGCCTGTTCAGTGCCGTTCTGGTTGATACTAAGTCAGGGCTCGAACCGGAGACGTGGGAGTTGATGTACCCTCGATGGTAGTTTAACGCTTGGCTGGCAACTGCTAGGTCTGGTGTGGAGTTTGATGCTAGACCGTTGGAGGGATATGGTGGGGGTGGTTTGTAGACGTTCACATAATGGAGCTGGTTGATATCGGTTTGTACGTTAGGGTTGACTGCGAAGGGGTAGTTTCCCATAAACTTGAGACCGTAAGGATAGTCATCGGTTGTGACTGGTTGGGTATGGCGAGTGACATCAGGGTAGTGTATCCTGTGGATGTCAGGGTGGGAGCCGTAGACCAGAGGCTTGGCGTTGGTGTTCACCATTTGGGAGTGGTGGTGGTTCTGATAGCGTAGCTGCGCTTCGGCACGTTGCTGCTGGTATTTTTGCTGGATCGCAGTCTCGTAGTCTGGTGCTGGACGGTATGATGGTAGAAGTGCTCTGGAAAAAGAAATTTTATTGGTCATTTCAATGATTACTCTATAATCTGGTGGTAGAAACTATGTTTACAGAGTTCAGGATTATTGTGATTTTGACTCCAAATGACATTGAATGCAAGGCGAGTGTGGTCCTCTAGAACGGATTTTGGTAATGCCGACTAACCTAAACGGAGATTGGCCATCTGCCTAGGACGTGTGCAAACAGAAGTATATTCTCTATTGCCTAAGTGTCAAAGACCAATAGAACATCAATCCGAATGAAGAGCGATCAGAACCAACGAACCCACGTCATTTCCTCGCACCGGGGTGTACAACACTAATATTATGCGAATGTAATTTTGTTTGTTACGCCTTCACGACCTAATTACTTGAACGATCATAATAAAATTTCGCATACACTTTGCCAGCAAAGGGCATAGGGTACCTTTATCCAGAAAAAAATAATGTACTCAAGCGAGCGAAGCTTCGGGGAAAAGCCAATCATTTATAAATCACGATACAAAAGTTGATGTCAGTGTCTTTAATAAACTGCTGTACCTGTTCTGGTGTAACGGTTGTGGAGGCTGGTGGTGGTGCTGTTCCGCGAGCTCTAAGCAGCTGGTGGAGTACGCCCTATGAGCCGCAGTCAGCGGCTCCAGTCTCGACACGCTGCCTAGCTCCCGGGCGTCCAACTCCTCGCGGCTATCTGATAGACCATGTTCCTGGTGACAAATGGATTATAAACTTACAAACATACGTATCAGTAACTGGTTATCATCAGTAAGCAATTACCAAAGCAGTCTATAGATGTCAATAATTTTCATAATTTGATTGTGCCATACAGTGTGTTTTTTGAATTCAAAATCAATGGGTTTGATTCCTAGCTAGGAAAGTGCACCGTGTTGGCCTTTGCGGGTTGGTAGACTTCACATGGTCCTTGAGAACATTATGGAGAACTCTTAGATAGGCATGTTTCTCACGACGTTTTCCTTCATCGTGACAGCGAGCTGTTACAAGGCACCGTGACGAAGTGTTTTAAAAAAAAAATGTTATCTGGCTAAATAAAGTTTACTAAACACTTGAATTATAAAATAGATATAGCAAATAAAGAAATAGTATGATGATATAGAAATGTATCTGGCACACTTAGGAAATAGTAAGTTGCGTTCGCGACGGAGGATGTGCTCAGACTGGTTTAACTTAGTACTGAGCTTAGGATGAAGGCAAAAGTGCTGACACGGGACTTTTAGGCATTGGCAGGGGTTTTTGTCGAGTATAGGGGATTTTGGACTAGTTAAGGAAATTGGGGTACAATAGGGATTTGTAGCAGAGCGATACAAAGCTTGTTAACAGAGACGTCACTTCGAAAAATCAGAGGTGCGTGCATTGGGATTACATCCGAGACCTCTAATACCCTTGTGGGCATCCAAGAATCTACCACTATCCTATCGCTGTACCCTGTATATTTATTTGTCATAAAGCTTAACGATTATAATATTACGATACAATACTAATTTATACGACATTAATTTGTTTTAGCTGAAGCCAAAAAAAAATTAAAGTATATTTTTTATGATGTAGACAGCACTATCTAAGACAGTTTCTATTTCCTATTGCTATGATACGCACTAGCGGGCGCCTAGTGCTCAACATTCGACCACAGTTTGCCTGTAAGATATTGCTGATATATGTCACTATATATTGATATATGTAACCATAGTTACGCGCTTCGACTGCGTGTGTCAAATGCATGGTTGTGTGAGTGTAGTGTTTTTTCATTAATTTAATGTGTTTCTAAAGCATATTTTATACAAATATTAGGATTCGCCCCTCCTTCTCCATATAAACTTTAACTGTGCCAAATTTCATACTCCTCCGTCCGCGCAATTTTCGTAAAAAGGGGTACAATATTTTTGCTTCACGTATTAATATATAGATTAATTAGGTGTTAAGTCAGTTCACAGTCGGTCCAGAATATAGGAAATATTTTGACAGACAGTTTGATTTGACATTTTTCATAGAATATGTGTCAAAAATTAACTGTAGGTAAAACGACTAGTTTCTTATTCGTTATCAGGCTAGAAACGGTCATTTCGTCTTACTCTTATGATGGGCAGGGGAGTTAAGGGAGAGATTTACGATTAATAGAGCGTCGCTGATTACAGCATGATTGGGTCGGCTCGATCGAGGAAGGACTACATGTGAAATAGCAGTATTCCTACTGTTGTGTTTCGTTCGGTGAGTGAGAGTGCCGGAGACCTAATCACCCCCTTTCCCCCATCCCGCTTCTTCTCCTTCCCACTTCCTTTCCTAAAATGTACGCGCATGTGACGCCTCTGGTGTTGCAGGCGTCCATGGGCTACGGTGACCACTTACCATCAGGTGGGCCGTAGGATTGTTTGGCACCTTAGTAGTATAAAAAAAAGATACCCAACTGGCTGTTGTTGTTATGTTGTTTTGTTATTGCTACTGAAATGATTATGAGATGATACAGAGTACATAAAGAGGGGTGATTACCACTTAACGTTAGGTGGACGACTAGCTCGTTTGCTGCCAAAGGTAATAAAAAGAGGGAGTTCTGGTAAAGAAAGCACAGCATTTCCTTAAGGAACTCTGGTAGCTACTTACCAAAGGTAAACAACACAAGGTCATTTGGCTGCGACCCTTTGAATGGCGGCGCACTGACCCAGTCACGCTGGTTCACGTTAGAGCGGAAATTACTTTAATCGATTCAAAACAATCTCGATTTAACTAATCGATAGTAACACTTTTAATCGATAATCTCACTCGAAACTATTTGCATAAAAACCGTAAACTTTCACGTGACAACGCTATCGGTAATTACCGTTAATAACCGATACAGATCTATGTCGGCGCGTCGCGAGGAAGTGTGTTCTCGCTGTTGTTCAACACAAGTAGGTATGCGCTTGCGCATGCGATACTATCTCGCGATCTATAAAGCTGGCCATTCATACTGCGATCGTTACAGTCGGAAGTATTGCCGCTGCGCTTCAGCGAATGTGTTTCCTGTTCAGTTATGTTGTTTATTAGGCATGGTTCGTTTGATTAGAACCGCACTAATTATATTAAAGTATTTAAAAATCAATCAGTCTAGCCAGTCCAGCTTGGCCCACTGATGGGACCCAGCAATGACTGGACTATACTGTGTGACAAGGTGGTAGGCCATGGTTTACCAGGCTTACACAGGCTAGAGTGGATGGCCCTTAAGGGTCTGGAACGTTCCAAGAAATTCATTGCAAACAGAGCCACAGGCTTCACCCGGAAGTTTTGCGGGTATAACAAGAGCCAAGTACGCCTACTCACAGGAGCGTTTTACTGGCCATTTTGGCACACAATTCTATCTGCAGAGCCTGTGGTAAACAGGACGAGTCCATATCGCACCTACTTTGTGAATGTGACGCGTTGGCTGGACTGAGGATGGGTCTGATGGGGTTAGCATATCTAAACCCTGAAGACTTCAGACTTCTCCCTCTGAAGTGTACACTGCAACTGATGCAGTACATTCATAAGGAGATAGCTCAGGGATAAATCTTGGGGCCGACACAAAAGATCCCACTGGGTCGAAGTGTCGCCGGTCTGTACTGCCTGGCCCCCAGACACTAGATAAGATACCAGGCTTACCCAGTGCAGGACTAGCAGAACCCACACACTTACGAGATTATTATGAATATTTCTGAGACATGTAGGGTTCCTCAAGATGTTTACGTTCTAAGTTTGTACACTATTGGCTCCTGCCTAAAGTCCCAGACAAAAATAATGTAATCTTTTAGGTCAAAAATTATCACTTATGAACATCAAAGTAGTGGTTAGTGACTATACTCATGTTACATTTAGATTAGTTTATATGATAAGACAACTTATGAAAAGTTTTCTAAAAGAAACTCACGGTCACTCTTTCTTTATCGTCTTTGAATACTGGTATCATCTTCTATACAAATAAATAAAATTGAAGTGTCTGTTTGTAATGTCAAAATAACAGCTTTTTATCTAATGCATATGACAATATATAAGGTACCTATAAGAAAACATATATTTTTAAAATTTTTGTCTGTCTGTTTGTTCCGGGTAATCTCCGAAACGGCTGAACCGATTTTGACGGGACTTTCACTGGCAGATAGCTGATGTTATAAGGAATAACATAGGCTACGTTGATTTTAGAAAAAAAAAATAGGGTTCCGCGGAGACAAACAGTTTTTATTTAAAATCTACGCGGACGAAGTCCCAGGTAACAGCTAGCACAACATATATTTACAAGGTATTGCAACTATTACATCATATACCTACCTATTCAGGTCCTGTAGACCGAATTTCAAACACACTGCCAATTTGAAAAGAGAGTGGCTTTATGCGCAGGCGACATAGTGCTTCGGTGTGTGCGTAAACATAAGTGCACTCTTTATTCCCTCTCTATTACAGTCAGAAGGAACGGCAAGCCGATCAGGGGAGGGATTAGGCGCCTACTATACAGAATTTATTGACAGAAAAGCCATTATTTAACCCAAGGATGCGTGATGCGCAGCTTTCTATATAAGAATTAAACTAGATGTTCCCGCGGTTTCACCCACGTTTATCGTTACTGCGCCGCCCCCGTGGGTCGTAGCGTGATGTTATATAGCCTATAGCCTTCCTCGATAATTAGGCTATCCAACACTAAAATAATTTTCAAATCGAACCGGTAGTTTCTGAGATTAGTGCGTTCAAACAAACAAACTCTTCAGCTTTATAATATTAGTATACATACGCACTTAACCATTTGAACCTGTTTATTCTTGGAATGCCAGACATATTGAAAAGCTATTGCGTCTGGTCGCCGGTGTGCCGCTGCTACCCAATAGATTAATGGAATGAAATAATTCAGGTAATTTGATAATATGATTTATTTAATAAACAGTAGCATGGTATGAATGCGTATAAGTAGATTATCTTAACATAAATCGCGTAGTGAAGTCGCGTCATGAATAGCGTGCTTTACGCTCCGCGAGTGCGGCGCGTGCGCTTTCATATGAGCGCATAACTTACTAATCGTTACTTAACAATACCTGCGCGGTGTCGTGTTGATTTATAGGACAACTGTACCGAGGGAAACCCCTCAAAAAACTGATCTGTCTAAACCACGGATGGTCGCACCACACTGCTAGCCTAGTTACCATACATACATACATAGATTCACGCCTGCCAGAGGGGTAGGCAGAGACTACGGATTTCCATTTGCTACGATCCTGACACACTTCTCTGGCTTCATTCGGTTTCATCACATTCCTCATACACGATTAGCTGTTAACCTGGCCTTTGTCCAGAACGTTTCCGATCTGATCGAGAAACGTTCGCCTAGGTTTTCCTCTTGCGACAGTTCCATTCACACTAGCCTTATAAACTTTCTTAGTCAGTCTTTCCTCGTCCATTCTTTCTACATGTCCAAATCAGCTTAACATACCCTTTTCTATTCTTGTCACTATATCCACTTTTATGCCGCATCTCTCTCTAATCACACTATTCCTTATTCTATCTTTCAGAGTCACATCACATATGCTTCTCAGCGCTCTCATTTCTACAGCATTTATTCTGCTCTCATGCTTCTTTTTTATAGTATTGTAGTAACTGGTGCCGGCAAGGTATTGAGTTCGATTTCATTTGATATGCGTATTAAATTGGTAATTACCACTCGTTTTATAGGTGAGAGTACTCGCATATCTGAGAGTTCTCCACAATATCGAAAGATTTGGAAATCCAATTCGAAGATATCGATCGAAGTTATGTGCATTACACGTGACAACTTGCACTAGGCCAATGTGGTACTCAAACATAATTACATTTTCAAATTAACAACTACACTTGCAGACACTTGAGAGAAACACAATAATTCCTGTTTGACATTTTATGTTTGCAAATTAAGGTACGGTTAGATAAAAACCGTCTAAAGATTCCTTCCTTAGACGGTTTTTATTACGTATATTTTAATTTGGATGATTGTCATAGTTACCTGGAACTTAGGCCTGTGCTCATCCCTCGGGGCCTCGCTGAGCGCGGTCTGGTGCTTCATGTAGAAGGTGTGTTGCTGCACGCAGGTCCACCACACATACTTGCCGTCCTCGGGGCTCGCCAGCGTGAACGACGCTGACCCCGTCGGCTTCTGGCACTCGATGCTAAACGTGCGCTTGTGGTTTATCACGTTCGTGATGTCCATCCATCTGGAGACAGCGATATAATACAAGATTTGGTAAGATCACAAATAAAGACTTTTCATTTAAAATTGGATGCATGCGCAATAGGGTTGCCAGGTCTTGTTGGTCAAACCGAAAAACTGAACAGGGCCGGTCTGTTCGGCTTTTGGGTTCAGTTTAGCCGGACATTTAGATAAAAAACTGGACACTCTTAATATTTTAGATTTAGTGTAACACAATATTGTTTTTATTGGAGGTCCTCAGCTATCGCTTAAGGTCAACGTAATAGGGGAGGCGCCTATTTCTGTTACTTTTTTACAGTTTGATAATAGCTACACTAAAAGCCATTCAGTGACTCGTTCTTACGAGGAAACACTAAGGGCGAGAGAATTAAAAAATAGGTATTTGTAAAATCTATTGCTGTCGCGCAGTGCCATGTACAGTATCATGAGCACGATAGAGACAACTGCAGCTTGGACCGAAAATACCTATTAAAAGTACTCAAAATCAACGTTTCGTAGTCCCCTGAATCCTTCTCCAAAACTTGACCGCTTTAATTACTTTTCCATAAAAAATTAAAGAAAGACTGGCCGTGTTCCTATGTTTTCCTTTTTTTATATAATCTAGTCAAATTTGTTTTCTGGATGTTTGAACACAGCGGAAAATCTAGTAATTTTTTGAGGGTGTGGAGTTGTAAGGGCGTTCGGTCACAGTATGCGTCAGCAAGCTTACCATCGCGCTGCGCGCATACTGTGACCGAACGCCCTTACAAGGGTTTTAAGGCTTATGTCTCTTTTAATAATTAATTTATGAAAAAAAGGAAAACATAGGGACATGCCGATAGAGCCCATACATTTCTTGGAAAAAAATTATTGCTCTACTGGCATTATCCAGGGAAGAAACAGGGGACTACGTTTATATGGAAAAACGGCTCTTAATGCCGGAATAAACAAAAACACAGAGTAGACTATAATCTTGTCTTTTTAACAGATTCGACTGCACAGGCAGGTAGAAGTGGTCAGTAGTCACGTCGTCGCTGCCACACAAGATTCCCACACAAGACAAAAGTTGTGTGATCCACAAAGTACAAACAGTCGATGTGAGTTTCACTCTCTCGCGATTGATTCATAAAACTGTAACGAGACTCTGTCAGTCTATTGTAGATACTTTTGAATAACTAATTTGGATCAATTACTTAGAAAGTTATTTCTATTTAAGTTATAAATATTCAAACAACGGACACAAAGAACCCCTTCTTTGTGTCCTCCGTGGCGCAGCGGTAGTGAATGCGACTGCTGTGCATGAGGTCTCGGGTTCGAATCCCGGGTCGGGCCAACAAACAGATATTGGGTTTTTCAGTTAAGAAAAATCTCAATAGCAGCCCGGAGTGAGGAAGTTGGCGGTGTAAGACACCCCCCCGTGCCTCGGAAAGCACGTAAAGCCGTTGGTCCTGCGCCTGATCTCTCTCCGGTCATGTCGTATTAGCGTCCCATCGGATCATGTGAGTTAGGGAACAGAGAGTGCACTTGTGTTTGCGCACACACTTGTGCACTATAATATCTCCTGCGTAGTTGGCCAGTCTCCGTTAAGACTGGCTGCCGTGGCCGAAATCGGTCTGGAGGATATTATTATTATTACTATTTATAAAGTTCACCGCGACACAGGTAACATTCCTAGTGCGGGAGCAGTAGAGTAGCTTTAAAAAAGCAGCTTAAATAAAAATAACCTTCTAAATAGTCGATCTCAATTAGTTATTCAAAAGTATCTTCAACGAACAGACAGCCTCGTCACAGTTTTATGAATCAATCGATGATAACATTGCGTGACACGAGTTTCCATTCAATTTAATCCATTAAACTGTTGTGAGGAGAGCGTTTCATTGATTCTCAGATCTACATACATATTGATATCGGCTAAAAGGTAACATGAATTAAAAGCCATGTTCTACAATATAGTATTTTTAACCGGGATTAAATATAATGACCACCAAAAATAGTAATTGCGCAGCAAAATATGCTTACTAAAATATACCATAACAAGCACCTATACCCCTCAAATCACTGCATTCCGTCTCGGAAGGGTTAGGTTATGTTAAGTTCCTTCTTAAACCCATCCAAAAATAGGAGCTTCAGAGTCTTTGCTGTGCAATTAACATTTTTGGTATTAAAATGCGGTTTTAATTTTGGTGATCATTTACTATTTTTGACTGTTAAATTTTACTATATCTGGTGATAAGTTAAACATAAGCCTTTTTAATCGCTGCCTCCGTGGCGCAGCTGTAGTTAATGCGACTGCTTTGCCTGTGGATTCGAATTCGATACCCGAGTGGTTCAAGTGTTATTGGCAAGAAAATCTTAGTAGCAGAGCACTGGAACTGTGACCGGAAGATAGCTATGGGGTCATAAAACCGTAGCTGTATGTAGCTTAATGTAGGTTTAATACACATATGCCAAACCCTTCGAAGAACTTTCTTCGAGGCATTTAATTATTTTGGATACATTAAATTATTTGAAGGAACTTACAGCTGAACATTAACGTTTCAGTAATCCTAACTAATATTATAAAAGCGAAAATGAGTTTGTTTGTTTCTTACCTTTTCACGCCTAAACCACTGAACCGATCATTCTGAAATTTTGCATATACATAGTCAGGTGTACACAAACGGACATAGGCTACCTTCCATCCCAAAAAAATTTACTGTTCTCAAGGAAAACAACAATAACGTTCTTATGATAATAGATGGCGCCACGTTTCTTTCGAATCATGATTGAATTATATTATTACAAGCAGAGTACAACCCGAATTGATTGTCAAATTCTAAATTAACGCGAGCGAAGCCACGGGCAAAAGCTAGTAATCTATACTAATATTATAAAGCGGAAGAGTTTGTTTGTTTGAACGCGCTAATCTCAGGGACTACTGGTTGAATTGAAAAATTATTTTAGTGTTGGATTTATCGAGGAAGTTTATAGGCTATATAACATCACGCTACGACCCACGGGAGTGGCGCAGTAACGATAAACGCGGGTGAAACCGCGAGCACATCTAGTTAATGATAATATTACTCAAGTTGAAAACATATGGTAGTTACATTATACTTGCTATGACTTGATAACATTCGAAAGACACTAATTAAAACGACATGATTTCTTTAATCTATTGGACTAATAGACTCTAGGAACAAACACAATTAACCTAAATAATTCCATTAATCAGTTCCTAGAACTATTTCGGCGAGTAATTAAAACCATATTTATATAATTATATTCTTCAATTTCCTTGACATGTTTGGGACTCCGCCAAACAGATTTGTGCCGACAGATCGCACGTAACTGCAATCCTTCATATTTTACTATTATACTTGAATATCTTGTATAAGAGATCATTGTCATGACATGTTATATTTTTACTTATATCTATATACTAATACGTGAAGAAAGTAAAAATATAAGTTAAGACTGCGCCGAGCGTAAGACAGATAATGATAGAGTTCGCGCGACCGCCATAGTAAAATTGTATGGAGGATTTGAAGTGTTTTTTGATAAATGTATATCTTTATTGTCAACCAATAACATAAATATTTGGGACCGACAAATTGAACTATTTATGTTTCGTTTAAGCTGTAAAATAGGATAGATTTTTACTGTTATAATCTAAAAATCACGTAACACGAGCTTACGTTTTTGCATTTTCCATGCAAATTTACGTAATTTTGTAGGCGAAAATATATTTTTTACACGAAAATGTAGTTTTTTACACGGAGTAATTGTAATCACATTCATTGTTATGGTAAATGTATATTTTATATTTGTATTAAACAAGAAATGTTGATTTTATTCACTTAACTGTGACCGCCTGTTTTGGCACATTTCGCTCGGCGCAGTCTTAAAACGGACCTACCTCTTGTTAACCGTATCCCGTGCATATAGGTGTATGATTTGTATAATATAGTAGAGGCACAAGTTAAATATATATAGAAAGAGTGCAGTTCTCAAATAGATAAAAACACATTTTTTGTTTTTAAATTAGGGTCGAATTTCGTCTTGACCATGCAAGAAAATTCGCACATTGGACGTAGAACCTTGATCGCGTTATTAACAGTACTTCTCATTATAGTGAACGGCAATTAAATTTATACAAGTGTGGTAGAAAACAGTAAATCGAAACACCCATGATTAAATTATGTTCGGGTACTTTGAAATAACTACACTGGAACATTGAGACAACTACCATCTTAGTCTCCCCGTGACCATGGCTGCTGAAAAGCAACCGAAACGTCGGGGAAAGTGTAAACATAAATATAAAACATAAATAGTATAATAGTATAAATATCAATAATTTAATTAGCTTAAAAATTTGTAAAGTTTAATAGTAATAGTAGTGTAACAGTTTTCAAAATTTTGTTATAGTGTCAAATAAACAACGCGATAAAATCCGTATATAGTAGTTTAATTTCAATGAATAACATTCGCGTAAACAGAAGACAATATTGTGTAAATAGGATCTGCCTAATGTTAAACGGTTCCGTAGCCTTCGATCGTTTGCAAGACCAAGGATATCATTGGCGTGTCACTGGTCCCAAAGTAAACATATTAAAGAAGGGAGGAGAGAATTATATTATTATGGTAGATTAACGTAGGTATATTTGCCTGTGGCGCTCGTTCTTACCGGCCGAAAAGCAGTAAGTATTACTAGGTAATTGAATTGAGTAGTAGAGTCTCGCTGATTTCGGCATGAATGGGCCGGCTCGACCGGGGAAGAACTACCCTCTCACAGAATATCGACGTGAAATACCAGTATTCCTACTGTTGTGATTCGTTCGTTGAGTGAGAGTGCCGGAGGCCCAATCACCCTTTTTTTCCCCTTCCCGCTTCTTCTCCTTCCCACTTCCTCCTTTCCTAAAGGGGCGGCAATGAGCAAGTGATGCCTCTGGTGTTGCAGGCGTCTATAGGCTACGGTGACCACTTTCTATCAGGTGGCCCACGGCCCGTATGCTTGTGTGCCACCCTAGTTGTATAAAAAAAGGTACTCTGACGCCGGTTGCCTGTGAGAAGGTAGGTCCCCAGGCTAGTGAGTGATGCAAATTTTTCACCAATATTGAGTGACCTACCCGTGACTTAGCACGATTATAATTATTACATTTGTCTTTGGGTGAAGCGCGGCGCGCAGTATTTCTAAGTCTTTGCGTTTCGTATACGATAGGTCGTAGTCATATCATCAGTCAGTAGTATGGGTATAATACCTGTAAAAATGCGGTGTTTCACTAGTATCAGTGAGAACCCTGATGCCGGTGAGCGAGATGGCGATGGTAACTTCGCTTTGATTGAGCTGGTCCTTCGCACTGAACATCTCCTGGCCATAGCCGCGGAGCTGCTGGCACGTTGTGATGAAACCTTCCTCAGCTTGAGCCTAGAGACAATCATAGTATTGGTGAGAATATATTAAGACATAACAGAAGATTTGATAATCATACTAACAGCTTCGTTGCTTATTTTATTTATTTACTAGCTTTTGCCCGCGGCTTTGCTCGCGTTAATTTAGAATTTGACAATCAACTCGGATTGTACTCTGCTTGTAATAATAATGAAAGCATTGAAAAGCATGAAATCAGGAAAGGCTGGTGGGTATGATAGGATTACAGTCGAAATGCTGACAGCTGGACAGGGTCTTATAGCAACTCAGTTGTGCCGCCTTTTTAACTTGTGCTGGAATACCGGCCGTGTACCAAGTGATTGGTGCAAGGCCGTCATAGTACCTTTATACAAGGGAAAAGGCTCACAGCAAGAGTGCAAAAGCTATAGAGGCATTAGCTTGCTCAGCGTCGTCGGTAAATTGTATGCAAAAGTGTTAATTGAAAGGATTGTGAAAGTAACCGACAAGAAAATATGGGATGCACAAACGGGATTTCGAAAGGGTATGGGATGTACGGATCAGGTCTTTTCCTTACGGAGCATAGCCGAAAAAGTTTTGGCCAAAGGTCAAAAGGTCTATTGCGCATTCGTGGATCTGGAAAAGGCTTATGATAAAGTGGTGAGGAATGAACTTTGGTCGGCATTGTCCATGTATGGAGTGAATAGCAACCTCACGCGAGCTCTGAAATCTCTTTATGATGATTCCAGAGCTTGTGTTAGGATAAATGGGACCTACACAGAGTGGTTTAGCATCGATAAAGGTCTTAGTCAAGGATGTGTAGCGTCACCTTGGCTGTTTAACCTATACATGGACAATTGTTTGAAAGATTTAAAAGATTGTGAATGGGGATTAAGAATGAATGAGTTACTTGTCAAATGTCTTCTTTATGCCGATGACCAAGTAATACTTGCGTCATCGGCGGAAGAGTTGCAGGCGATGGTAACTATTATGCATGGTGCTTTTGAGAGTAAAGGAATGAAAATAAATGTAAGCAAGACGAAAGTAATGGTATTTGAAAAGGAAGAGTGCGTGACGATGTGTAATGTTATGATTGATGGAGAAAAAGTGGAGCAAGTGAAAGAGTTTGTATATTTGGGTACTTTGTTTACAAGGGATGGTAAACATGACGGAGATATTGAAAGGAGAACGATTGCTGGCAACAAAGTGAATGGAGCCCTACGCGCTTTTATGAACAGTCGAAATGTATCCGAAAAGGCACGTTTGGCTGTTCATAGAGGACTATTAGTGCCCACACTTATGTATGGAAGTGAAAGTTGGGTATGGCAAAAGAAGCATGAGAGCAGAATAAATGCTGTAGAAATGAGAGCGTTGAGAAGCATATGTGGTGTGACTCTGAAAGATAGAATAAGAAATAGTGTGATTAGAGAGAGATGCGGCATGAAAGTGGATATAGTTACAAGAATAGAAAAGGGTATGTTAAGCTGGTTTGGACATGTAGAAAGAATGGACGAGGAAAGACTGACTAAGAAAGTTTATAAGGCTAGTGTGAATGGAACTGTCGCAAGAGGAAAACCTAGGCGAACGTTTCTCGACCAGATCGGAGGCGTTCTGGACAAAGGCCAGGTTAAGAGCTCCTTGAACCGACGGGCGTGTATGAGGAATGTGATGAAAGTGAATGAAGCCAGAGAAGTGTGTCAGGATCGTAGCAAATGGAAATCCGTAGTCTCTGCCTACCCCTCTGGGAAACAGGCGTGAATTTATGTATGTAATAATATAATTCAATCATGATTCGAAAGACACGTGGCGCCATCTATTATCATAAGAACGTTGTTGTTGTTTTCCTCGGGAACAGTAATTTTTTTCGGGATGAAAGATAGCCTATGTCCGTTTCTGTACAGTTGACAACGTATATGCAAAATTTCAGGATGATCGGTTCAGTGGTTTAGGCGTGAAAAGGTAACAAACAAACAAACTCATTTTCGCTTTTATAATATTAGTTAGGATAGGATTAGTATTAGAAACTCAACAGCTTGTTTTCTACACACATGAATCAGAAAGTAGATAGCACTCGCAATATTGAACAACGCCTTAAACACTAGGCGTGTCGTAGAATTCATTGCTAGTACTACCTATAACAAAAGGTTATACTTAAGCCAATTACAGAGTTTCCGGGCATGTTCCTAAAGGGTCGGCAACGCGCAAGTGATGCCTCTGGTGTTGCAGGCGTCCATAGACTACGGTGGCCACCCCCAAGGGTCCACGGGAGGTCTACGAGGTCACAAGGGTCTACGTTGGCGTGACAAAAAAATGGGGTTTCACAATTCGTAAGCGGGGTCAACGAAAATTTATATGCTTTCCATAATGAAGAACTAAAATGTTGGCTTGACTTCACCTTCACCAATGTAGGCAGATAATATTTTAAGAAGCTCAGCGACTGTTAGCAGAGAATTACTAAAAAAAAAGTTAATTGAATTCAATAGAGATTTGATCAAATTTTTTAATTGTATAAACTTGTGGGGTCCACCGGAACCAGCTAAATTTTTAAAGTGGTCTATAAGAAAAAAGTCCGGGAACCTCTGATCTAAGTAGTAAAAAAAGATAACTAATAATTACTCAAACATAGTACTCTTCTATTATTGGCAAACCTCATTGGTCAGGTGACATGGTACCTTTTTACGACAGCACCGACTCTACGCATTATTTTTACTACTAGTTAAAACATACAATCGAAGTATGAACCATATCAAATTAAACACGACAGTTATGATAGCCGAAGTTGATTCAACAACGGACGTATTACCGCTCGTGTTTCAGTATTTCATGTCACTGTTTAGTCGTGGTTCGTAAACATTCGAATGTGTCACACTGCATCGGAACCTGAACTGAACCGAAATAAATACAAGGTTATAGTAACCAGTACATCAGACAAGACTATCTTTTGACTGCCTCTCGTATAAAATATAATAAAATAAATATAAGAAAGCATGCAAAAGACAGAAGAATCAAATAACTCTTTGCCTGACCTGGGCATCGAGCCTGGAACATCATGGATAGCAGTTGCATTTAGTATCGCTGTGTCGCCGAGGCGGGTTAATGTACATGGATGTTATATGAGCAATCTTCTTCTTCTTTTCGTGTGGTTAGTGGCCAACCTGTTGTCAAGAATTGTTCAAGCCGCCCGTAGGCCTCTGACATGGCTTAACGACTGCTGTCAATTTGACAACAACCGAGACCGACTTTTTACGTGCCCTCCGAAGCACGAAGACGCGCAGATGAAATACCACTAAGCGGCCACATCTATAGACTGACCGTTGCTTAACCTCGCTAATCGTTTACCGATCAGTGAGTGCAACTGGCTATGAGCAGTGAAGTTAACGTATCAACAAACGAATTATGCTTTTGGTATATTTTTCTGAATTGCTTGGTACGAACAGGGAAATATTTACTAAATGAAGTTTCTATTAAAGTACGGTATGTATAGAACTATTTCTCTAAACATGTACCCCAAGGCGCCACCTCCACGGGCGAGTGTATCGCGCCGACTTCGCCCTTCTATCGTTAGGTAATCTCCACGGTAAGGCGATTATTCCGCCGGCGTATCGTCACGAATCGCAACGGACCGCCACGCGCCGCCGCATGTCCGCGACTACTCACCGCACCTCGCAACAGAGCGACAACTCGCTCGTCAACAACTGGCCGCGTGTCCGCAACGTGTCGCTGCGGATACGCGGCGAGTTGTTGACGTTTTGCTCGTCAATGTCACTCGTCGTATCGCCGCGATGAAATCGCGGTGTGGAGATTGATTCATAGAGTTACTATTGAATTTGATGGCACAGCGAGACTATCGTCGCGATACACTCGCCCATGGAGGTGACGCCTAATCATTTACTTCCGAGAATAAGTGGGGTGATAACAAATGCGAAATCTTAAAGACTAGTTGACCCACGCAACTCTTTCGCCCGTTTCTGCAACATTTTGCATTGATGCACACGCTCCTATTGGTTGTAGCGTGATGTTATATCTGTACTAATATTATAAGAGTTAGTTTGTTTGTTTGTTTGAACGCGCTAATCTCAGGAACTACTGGTTCGAATTGAAAAATTCGTTTAGTGTTGGATAGCCTATTTATCGAGGAAAGTTATAGGCTATACAACATCACGCTACGACCCACGGGGGCCGTGCAGTAACCATAAACGCGAGTGAAACCGCGGGCACATCTAGTAGCTTATAAGCCTTCCTCAAATGGGCTATCCAACACTAAAATCATTTTTCAATTCCAACCAATGGTTCCTGAGATTAGTGCATTCAACCGACCAAACAAACAAACTCTTCAGCTTTAGAGCAAAAGAAGACAACGATTTGTCATTAATCTATATATTAATACGTAAAGCAAAAACTTTGAACCCCTTTTTACGAAATTGCGCGGACGGAGGAGTATGAAATTTGGCACAGTTAAAGTTTATATGGAGAAGGAGGGGTGAATCCTAATATTTTTATAAAATATGCCTTTAGAAATACGTTAAATTAATGAAAAACACTACACGCATACAACCATGCATTTGACACACGCAGTCGAAGCGCGTAACTATGGTCACATAATATATCAATATATAATGACATAATATATCACAGCAATATCTTACAGGCAAACTTTGGTCGCATTTTGAGAACTAGGCGACTGCTAGTTTTTCATAACTCTCTCTGTACGAAATAACTGAATGACTGAAGAGATAGACAGACGGGCAAGCATATCGCAATAAAAAGTATTAAGTATGTGTTAATCAAGGATACTAATATGGTCTATTTGTGTGCTAGGTATCATCTTAATCATTTAAATCGTTTAATATACTCGTGATTGATTAGCAAACTCAAATTTATAATATTAGCAGTATTATAAATGTTTGAGTGTAAGTGTATGCGTCCTCATGCCATACTACTGTCTATTACAAATGACTACAGATAAATATTATTTTAAACCTGAAATGCTTTTTACCTAACATTATTAACTTTCCCTTTATTTTTAGAATTAGTTTTGTATGGACAATGACATATGGCATAATGACTGCAACACCTGGTACATAAATGAGTTGTAAAATACTGAAATTATAATTTGATGGTGATTTAAAAGTGTGTAAAAGTGGGTATCTGGTAATTTATACTTTAAATATTATGTTATCCAAAATCTAAAAAGGTAGATTATACACAGAACTATCTGGTAGCATTTGATAAATGATAGCAAAACGGAATCGTGGTTTTCGTAACTATCACATAATGTTACCACTATTCAAATGCGGGATTGCGAGGCATATAGCAATATTGTCTCCATTTTTACACATGACCATACCATACCATGGATTTTAAAAGAGTGGCCTTGAGTTTCTTGCAGGTATCTTCTCATAGGCTCAACCATTTGCCTGAACCTTGCAACTAACATAAATGTAAATTCAGTAAATGTAACAAACTCACTAACCTCGTTGACGTTCATAAGTGTTACTTTGTGACCTAAGTGAATAAATGATTTTTGACTTTGACTTTATCCCCTCAGAAAACAAGTCAACCAGGTTTATCATTTTTAAGATACGTGTTACGAAGAAAAACATAGTAGGTATCTCCATTTGCTTCTGTTTGATATCAGTGTTTGCTGCAGAGTAAGGTGCGACGCAAGCATTGTTTGCTCTGCACTCAATTTAGATCACTATCAATGTAATGAGACATGACTGTATTTTAAAAAGACATTACTTCAAGTGCTCGCTGTCTTATCAAATACACATTTGATTACATAGCAGATAACGGCGCTCGTATAAAACCCATTTCGCTTATATTTTTCTAGCGCTTTCTAGGAATTCGAGAAATAAATGAATCTGGTTTTGCCACTGCGGAATACCTGTGTTGGCTATAAAATGACGTCATAGTTAGAGTATGGTGAACTATTGTTTCTAAGATATGTGACGTAGGACTTTAGCGGATACTAGAGCAAGATTGTATAATCTCAATTGTGCAATATCAACTCTCTTTGTAAATAAAGTATTGTCTAGTTTTTCATGCCAGGATTAAACCTATAAATCAAAAACTGTAAAAGTTACACATATAAACGTCGACGTTTGTGTTGTTACGGAATTTACTATTAAGTATATAATCTATACTAATATTATATAGCTGAAGAGTTTGTTTGTTTGTTTGTTTGCTTGAACGCGCTAATCTCAGGAACTACTGGTCCGATTTGAAAAATTCTTTTAGTGTTAGATAGCCCATTTATCGAGGAAGGCTATAGGCTATATATCATCACGCTAAGATCAATAAGAGAGGAGGACCAATGAAGAATGTTTTAAAATCGGAGGGCTTTTTTCCTTTAGAGAGCTTCCGCTGCGTGCGCTGCGTAAACAGTTCAAGTTTCGCAAAAATCGTGTATGACAGAATTGTTCTCCTTTAAAAGTTCTAAAAAAAAGTTCGCGACAGCATATGTCTATCTTTTAAGGTTGGCTCACTATAACCATTTTTATGCTAACGCAATTTGTTCTAAAATAATGCATTATTTGCGAAGGTATTTTTATAAACATGATATTAATCCTTATCCAAATAAATACGTTATTCATCACAAGTATTTAATTTAAAACAAAATTGCCCTTTACATCATTCGATTTCAAGGAATATCTTAGGAGATATCGCAGTTTTAAAATAACACATAGTACAAACGATGTTTCTCCTGGTTTATTCTGCGTGATTACTATTGGTTCGATTTGAAAAATTCTTTTAGTGTTGGATAGCCTATTTATCGAGAAAGGCTATATAACATCACGCTATGACCCACGGGGGCGGCGCAGTAACGATAAACGCGGGTGAAACCGCGGGAACACCTATTAAGATATAATGATAAAAGCATTGTGTCTGGACGCCAGCGACGCGACTGTATGCCGATTAATTAATAAATTTATTTGCTTGGTTCAGGCAAAGGGAGCCTATAATGCAGATTCTTGCAAACTGGGTTATTTTGTCCAACCTTCAAAAGACCGTAACTGGACGATCGTGTGTCGTTTGCCTGCGGTTTGCCAGGCCTTTTAAGAAGACTGTGCTATCGACTAATAAGACTCTCTGCTATCCATAACGGATCGCTATCAGTTCGTTTACAATTCAATGTTTCTTTTTCGTTGTTGTCTGTCAAAATGACTATACTCTGTCTGTTGGTAAGTTGTAGTGTACGAGCATAGAACACACCACGTTCTTATTACAACTGCAGTGGTGCCGAGGTCTCTATATTGCCAGCCTAAGGAGGTGCCTCCATACGTTTTGCTTGATTAACTCAGGATCAAAGCCATTCGATGTTTTTTTTAGTAGATGCCAGTCATAATGACTACAGTCCTCCTGATAGTAACCACGCATGTAGTCCACGAGCAGAACCCGTCATACCACGTCCCCATTATAACTAAAGTGATGACGAGATCTCTACATTGACGGTCTACCTACCCTCACGTCTCTAACGTGTAACGGTTGCTACAAGATTTACTACTTGCCACGATATTTCAGTCGATAGAACATGTAGTTTCACATTAGCTAATTGGTGCGTTAAATATAAGTTCAATATAACATTTTCTACGTTCGTTGGTATGGCGGTTAAGAATCTGGCGTTATCTAGTTTACGCTGTTCTGAAAACGGCATTTTCAACCAGCAGCAAAGTGAACTGTACAGATGGAAGAGTGTAGCGGGTTCACGGGAACAATGTGTGTGTCCGTTCTTTAAATGTTTGTGATTGTGTTTGTGTTTTCCCACAGGATTTATTCTTTGTACAGGAGTTACATTTATTAAAAGAGAATAAGAAGCGGATTTCTTATAAATAGTTAAATAGTCAGACAACAAATACAGATAAGCTGGTTACAAAAAAGTTTATAACCCGCCTGGTGAAATAACAGCTACAATACTACCTATGTTATTCCTTATTTGCTGGACCTAAGTAAGGAACAGGGGTCTTAGAACTATCTCTTAACGGCTCCTGTACACGATGCCACCGCCCCACCGTAACCGTTCCGCCACCGCGCCTCTATGCTGTGTATACGGTCGCGACCGCACCGTCACCGCGCCGCCACCGCGTCCCCGCCGTTTGATTTTAATATACCACTAGACAGTTGTTAGTAATACATTGCATAACACTGCTCTGTCCTCCACTAAAGTTATGAACGTTTCGTAATCAAAATTATCCATGATAGATTACTAAAAAGTTAATAAGAGCGCATACGTTGGCGGCCGGTAATGGAATAAGCAAAATCAAACACTGGTGAATGGCGGCGCGGTGTCGGCGCGGCGGTGGCGCGGGGACGGTGCGGTCGCGAACGTATACACAGCTGAGAGACACGGTGACGGAGCGGTGTCGGCGCGGCGGCGGTATCGTGTACTCGAGCGCTAAAGTAGCATATTTCATACAGCGTGATAAAAATGTATAGCTTTGTCTTGTTCACGCACATGCAACGTCAATGTAAAGCATTGACGTTGCATATGCATTCAAAGATGACGGTAAGGATCATGATCACTAGTACTCGACAAGAGCACAGCGTATCTTTAGAAAGCCTTATCCTTCTTAGCGCAAAAACACAACACAAGTTTAGGAATCTGGCTTTGATTTTATGGTCTTGCCTTAGTCTGCTTCAGGATTAAATGGTGTACACACTTGGGCACAACAGCCGCAACTTTGCTCGCCTATTATGTGATTAGAAGCGGCGACAGTCCTATGGATAAGGTACTGGAATAGCGATCTAAATCTATATGTATTACCGACGTGATCCCTAGATGTGTTAGGAAACACAATCATTTAGGTTTAGCTGGAAAGACTACAAGAATACTAGTCATTTGTAAACTAAATTGCTAGTAATAACTAAAAGTAAAAAGCAGAGCCCTGCTACTCAGGGATAGAATACTGTAACTTTCTATACGTAAACTTTTTAAAATCAGTTCAGTAATCCCAGAGATGACCTTACACCTTACCTTGACATACAAACAAATGTTGACTCTTATAAATATTAGCACAGATGATTATAATGGCGACTCAGCAAGTTCTCGAATCGATTGGCCATTTCTCTCCACAAAGCTATTTCTGGTAATTGTTTATCGATTTTGACCTTGTTGTATTCACGAATGAATTCTCAATGAATGAACAAGATTCAAATTTAAGGTCAAGGTCAAATCTAACCTATATTGCGTCAATGCCGGCCTAGAAGCGCCAGCTTATGATTATTGGTGATTACATACAGTTTTGATTTGCGCATAATCTTGTTTCTGGAATTTTGTAGTAGAACATTCTAAATATTAGCCAGGGAAGGTGTCCTGCAGGCAGTTTAAATCCTATCACGTGGGACTGAACATAACTAACAAGACTTAAGCCCTTTAAGAATATACAGTTGTGATGCAATATTATAGTTTGAACAGCGATAAACGAATGGAGGAAATATTCGACTGCAAAAGTTTCTACCAAGTTAGTAAACCCAGAACCATTAGAGATCGGCAGCAAACGTAAGAGTATTTACAGCGGGCGTCTTATAGGTTGACTATAGGTACCCTACAGAAAGTCGCAGCCACACAATCTTATGATGTGATTGTGCTGTGTGTGAGTAGGAAATATATACAAACTCAATAAAGATATGCTGTTAGCAGAAGGAACCAGGGTGCCTTTTTGTGCTGGCAGTACAGCCACTTCTTTTTTAAAGAGTAGATAAAGTTGGGTATGGCAAAATAAGCATGAGAGCAGAATAAATGCTGTAGAAATGTTGTGTGACTCTGAAAGATATAATAAGAAATAGTGTGATTAGAGAGAGGTGCGCCATGAAAGTGGATATAGTGACAAGAATAGAAAAGGGTATGTTAAGCTGGTTTGGACATGTAGAAAGAATGGACGAGGAAAGACTGACTAAGAAAGTTTATAAGACTAGTGTGAATGGAACAGTCGCAAGAGGAAAACCTAGGCGAACATTTCTCGACCAGATCGGAGGCCTTCTGGACAATTGCCAGGTTAAGAGCACCCGGTTAAACCGACGGGCGTGTATGAGGAATGTCATCACATTTCTCATACACGCCCGTGACACACTTCTCTTCTCTTCACTTTAATGAAAGTGAATGAAGCCAGAGTAGTGTGCCAGAATCATAGCAAATGGAAATCTGTAGTCTCTGCCTACGCCTCTGGGAAACAAGCGTGAATCTATGTATGTATGTATGTATAAACCGCGGCTGCTTTTTGTTGCAAGCGCCGATAGGCTAAAAGCTTACTGTTGGGCGGAACATATCCTTGTTTGTTATCTACTGTTTGTTTGCTTGCTAGATCAGATAGCAAGAACATTGTAAGCGGGAATGACGTAGTGGTTTCAGTGGTTGCCTTGCCACTTAATCTACGCCTAGTGTAGTGGATTCTAATCTCATAAGGGACAAAAAATTGTCTGGTCTACAATTCATTGTTCGGAGACTGAGGGTTCTTTCTATACGTTGATTGAAAGTGATTGAACAAAGGATTTATCTGCAGTACGACGTCTTTTTTATAACATTAAAGGATCTTATTTTACTTAACGACAAAACTAACAAGGGCCTCATGACTCATTCATGTTTATTCATTTCACGTCTATTAATTTCAATACATATTTGGACACACTGTTTTGCCACTAATAGGAAGGCACAATAGTGTAACACATCCAAATTTAACTTATCCGCCTATGTAAAAGCCACATTTTGCCGCATATATTTTAAATCCATAATAGGAGTCAAACATATAGCCATCTACCAGAATTATTCCCAGATCCAGATAATGATATCAGCCCTGTATGAAATTGCCCACCGCTGGGCACGGGAGTCTTCTCAGTGTGAGAAGGGTTAGGCCATAGTCCACCACGCTGGCCCAGTACGGATTGGCAGACTTCACATATCTTCGAGAACATTATGGCGAACTCTCAGACATGCAGGTTTCCTCACGATGTTTTCCTTCACCGTTAAAGCAAGCAATCATTTACTATTTAATACGCACATAACTTCGAAAACGAGTTGCCTGCCTAGGGATCGAACTCGAGAACTCTGCGTAGCAGTCTAATTGTCTCCTTTGCTATAGAGAATTCGTAAACAGAAAAACACAACGGTTTGTCTGACCCGGGACCACATGCATCAAACCAAACTAGTTAATTAAAGAGCCAGACTTGGCGTCGATTCCCAGCCCAATAACTGAAGGTTATCAAAGGTACACAGTGACACATCTCAAATCAATTGAGCAGCTAACAGTAAAATTCCATAGCGAGTGAATGAGCTAACCGTCCGATTATATTATCTTGCGTACTGTTATACATAATGTATTCATTATAACACTGGCATTGTTGTACACGAGTGTTGTACAAATTGTTCTAATATACAATTATACAATATGGCATTGTAGTTTGTTTGTACAGAGGTAATTTTGAATACTACCGTACTGATTTAAAATTTTAACATACTTAGTCATTGAGGCATAGGTAGAGCTGTGTATTTTTCGCCAGCTAGTTAACCCAGAACCAGGGAGTCTTTTGTCAACTATCGGACACAGTTTCGGACTCCCTGCTGTTACCGAAAAAATATTAATAAAACTGCCTGATCCGTGAATCGAAGCGAAGGTAATGACAGTTTAACTTTTTAACATAAGTATGTAAGTTCCTTGTATATCTGTATTCCTTCAGGGCGCTATGGCGCTCTTTAGGGGAAGGCTATGTCCAGCAGTGGACTATTATATCCTGGTGATGATATCTTTAGAGATAGGCAAAAGTCTAATAACGACTTTATTTAGCCTAGCTAAGTTTCTAGATCCCACGTCATAGGGGACGACCCTAACCGGCACATATCCAGACTTTAACTGTTATGACATAACGGATAATTTCCTCCCACAGGAAAAGTCAATAACACTATCAGATCGGGGAATACAGATTGGTACCCTGTTACCACTAATCACTTGCGTTGCACAAGCAGCCCAAAAAGTGATAATTACACTAACAACACAAAGTACAATGACCTAAAGTCATCATCGCCATCATCATTATCTTAGTTGAAAGAGGTCCTCTGTTGTACATAGGCCTTCTCTAAGTTTTCCTCCCAGGCGGGTCTTGAGCCGCCCGCATCAGACCATCTTTCATGACCTTTAAGAGGACGGCGGTCCAGCTTGTGAGGGCCTACTTCTGCTGCAACTTATGACCTACAGTATTTTTTTTTAGATACGACTACCGCTCTATGTATATTCCCTGTCGTGGGAGACTTTATAAACATTCCAACAACGGACACTTTGAACGCCTAAACTTGCAACAACTTATTAGTGTGATCCTTGGAATGATCGAACCCACTACACTCGGCGCGGTGGTCGTGGCAAGGCGACCATTTAAACCACTACGCCATCCGAGCATTGTATATAAGCTAGCTGTGCCCGTGGTTTCACCCGCATTTATGATTATAGCGCCGCCCCCGTGGGTCGTAGCGTGATGTTATATAGCCGATAGCCTTTCTCGATAAATGAGCTACAACATACAAACAAACAAACTCTTCAGTTTTATAATTTATACTAATATTATAAAGCTAAAGAGTTTGTTTATTTGTTCGTCTGGTTGAACGCGCTAATCTGAGGAACTAGGTACTGGTCCGAATTGAAAAATTATTTTAGTGTTGGATAGCCTATTTATCGAGGAAGGCTATAGGCTATATAACATCACGTTACGACCGACGGGGGCGGCGCAGTAACGATAAACGCGGGTGAAACCGCGGGAACATCTAGTATTAGTTTAGATTAAACAAGTGAAGAAGCAAGCTAAAGGTTTGTATTATAATTGAATTCCCATCGGAATACAAAGCTGTTTACAACTCGTTGTAGTGGCGTTTTCATCTGATTAATCTGGTTTGCTAAACAGAACGTAATTGGATGTATCGCTGTGGGAACTATGTCGTAATGAACACTTTTTAGTATTCGTAGTAACTGTTTGAATGTGCTAGCTGTGTCTGCGAGTTGCTTCACGTAAATATGACTTGTAGATAGTTCTCTTATATTAAATTCGACGTATACGGTTTTTATCGCAGTGTCTCCTCTGATGGCGTAGGTAGTGGTTTGAGTGCCACTGCGTCGAGTCTTGTGGGCTAGATGACTCGAGACGAGACGGAACGGCATCGACGCAGAACGAGTCCGGAAGTCGTCTTTTTAAAATAGAAAGACCTACATAACTTATTATGAAATTAATTATGATTAATATTTATTGATAATTACGCTTTCGCCAAAATTTCGATTGCATGGTGAGACTCGGCGAAATCGAGGAAAGACTTAAAACAAATACCAATAATTTCAAATTATATTTAAAAAAACTAAATAGAATTGACCGCAATAAAATCAATATAAAGTAATTTAATTTCAATTCGCTATATAATCGACTAGAGGATGCCCGCAGCTTCGCCCGCACATGTTTTTTTATTTATCCATTTCTTCCCAATCCCGTGGGAATTTCGGGAAATCTCTTCTTAGTGCACCTCTACAGTACACTAGGAGCATACATGTCAAATTTCAGCTTCTTGCGCCCAATAGTTTCGGCTGTGCGTTGTCTGTCAGTCACTCGGTAACGGAAGAGTTTTATATATATATATATAGATTTATAAACATCGTAATATTGATAGGTAAGACAGTATTACTCGAGAAATAATACATATATTTATGACAAAAGTTATACTGCGGCTATGGACACAAAGAACACGCCAACTCGAAAAGCGATATAACTCAGCGCACCATTTGAACAGCTAATCATTGCCACCATTAGTGATAGCTTGAGAGTATAACTTAGATGGTAATATTATGATATCACTTTTACATTTTATCTATTAGATAACATTCTTGTCGTAGGAACTTACTATTTGAATCGTATTATTACTTAAAATTAATGAAATAAAACGTATTAGCATTATTAATCTTCGAGTGGATTAATATTAAGTCTGATATAAGATTAGTATTAGATTGAAACTATGTCAGATACGGAGATAGCTGATGGTCATGGGATAAGACTACCTTCTATATTTCTTTGTTTAGAACCCAAATCAAGTGGATGTTTTGGGTATTGGTCTGTTTAAGGTAGACGATCTTACCCTGCTGGAAGTGCGGGTGCAATGCTGTTATGTATATCTTTCATGCATATAAGGTGGTAAACCCTTTGGCCTGCTTGATAATAAGTATTAACCGTGGTATATATAGATATGCTCGTGGCTTTGCCCGCGTTTATCACGATATCGTCCATTAATTTCTATCGCATAGAATCAGTGATTATTTTCTGAATGAAAGGTACCTTTGTATGTAACCCTGACAACGTGTATAAGAAATTTTATAATGATCGGTCAAGTAGTTAAGGCGTGAAAGCGTAACAAACAAACAAATGATAAGTTAGGTTGTAGTGCTACTATTACAGAAGCACCGCGCTATTCATCCTAGTGATCATCGAGAGGAACAAGGATAACGCTATATGTAAGCAACGCATAGCTACATCTCGTCCGCGCCAGTGGTGATAGCTGAATGATGCCGGCACTGCAGTACTGCCAGTGGTACTGCTACGCGATTGAGTATCGCTTCTTTACATATTTATAGTTATTATTCTTTGCTTGGATTTCAACTCACATTGCTGACCCTTTAACCTTTTGGACGCCATTGTCACATATACGTGACAAACGAAATCTTGCCCTCAACGCCAACCTCACATATGTATGACAAAAATATATATAAATACGTCGCACCATAACATAAAAATAAACAATAAAACCATTACTTTTGTGGTTAAATAAATATCAGTGTCATGAGTAGGGTTTATTAGAAATTTTAAGACGAAAATAAAAACATAGTTGATATTTGATAAAGTTTTGGAATCCCTATACTTCTGAAGGTCATTTTACAGAAAAAGTGGCTTGGCGTCGGGGGTACGACGATGCGTTTATACTCTGGCGTTCAAAAGGTTAAGCAAGAGTTCCTATGCGCTAGCAAGGAACCATGACTACTGGCGACTATTAAGACATTCTGCGCCATGATATATTCTTAATTCGTTCATCGGCGTATGGATGCCGATGTCCAGATACGACGCTTTTATCATTATGCCTCAATATGTTCAGCTTACAGGTTACAGAATCTGAAAACCCTACTCATAATAAAGAATAATAAAATCAAAGAAAAGAACTACACAAGCTTGTTTTGCTATAATTTTCGATAGCATGCTACAGATTGACCAAAGTTATAAATAGCCTGAGTCTATTAAAATTTGTTATTATAATAATTAATTGATTCATGATTAATAGACATAATAGAAACTACTTTCTCACACTTGTATGAAGTGAGAAACTAAACATCAAACAATATAGTTTTAATTTGTTATCAGATGAAAATTTACATACATGCTATGATTTGACCTACTCCCATGTTATTAAACAGTATAAGCTGATATTGCTTCTCAGTATTGTGGTTTTAACAATATATTTAGTATAGTAGATAATTTATAATAGTTTTCACCATATAAATAGAAAATTTAAATTGGAATCAATATTTTCACTCCAATGTGAAACATTATGCTGCATAGATTAAAATCCATGCTCTCAATCATCAAATAGACAGAAACCAGACACAAGCCGTAGGATCGAAATTTTAGCCTATGAAGTAGCAGCGGCACACCAGTGGCTAGAAACAATAGATTTATAATTATGTCTGGCTTTCTAAGAATTGACAGATTAAGAAATCAATCAATCGATCAAGTTAACCTGTGAATTGTTGAAATGCCAGATATAATCAAAACTTATTGTGTCTGAATGCTAGCATGTTACCACTGCCACTTAACTGGTTAGACATTAAGAATAATATTTAAATATGGCCTTACTTTATTGATACAAAACAATTGTGAGATAGCTTGCTATTGAATATCCATTAGGGATTCCCTTATAAATAGTGATAACACTACTTATAAGAGAAAGTAAATTTGGACTGTTCTAGCACAGACATTAAATCGATGCTATAGTGCTTGCACAACAACCAATCTAGAGGTCCCAGGTACAATTCCTGATTCAGGTCTAGTTGTATTGGGTTTTTCTGTAAGGAAACACTCAGAAATAGTGCAGAATCTCAGGGCATCTCATGTTAGGTACACAGCAATAACCTTGCACAATATTATGTGGGATGGTGATAAAATAATATACAATTTCCTTTGTTCAATGGGAGTTAGCAGAAATATAGTAGAGATTAGCCGCAGTTCAATAAATTTTATGTGTTCACAAAATGTTTTGACTAAGGTCATAACAGTATATTTGGAATATGAGTAAAACATTTATAAATAAGTTTGTAAGCTGACTGGACTGAGCGGGGACTATATTTAGAGCATATGATGTCTTACTTTTATCTGTCATAACATTGGCATAATTGATGTTATGTGAATTATATTGACTTACTTCAGATCTTGACAGTAGGTTATCTCAATGAAGTGGTGCAACTGTGATGTCTAACACAAATGCTATTTATGAGGACATAAGTTTGATTTCTATATTTAACAAAGATAGGATAGGATAGGAAGCAAGTTAGTCGACCATTTTGTAGGACATATGGGTTATTATACTGTTGCATAGCTCTGCCTAACTCTTCTTAGGGATACACAGATTTGGAACTATGTTTTGTTCAATTGAATTCCTCTAGACCTCCAGAATGGTAAACTCTGTCAATAGCTAGAAATAATGTTGCCAAGCCAGCTATAGAAATATACAATGGACATAAAGACATGTGAAAGAGCTATATAGAAAAATTACTACAGACACAGGACAGTACAATATACATACTGCACAATAACATGCCACTTAAAAATGGGCACATAGAAATCATAACTAAAACTTACCTGTGACATGTTATGAAGAGCCATATGATGTTGTATCACAGCTTCAGTCAACCATTCCAATCTTCCTGTCTCTGCCAGAGTGCTGCCGTCAATAATCTGTCCACCATCTAACATTTGCTTAGGAAATGTCAACAGGTTCTTCAGATATTCCACAGTATGCCTCTCCCGGTCATGGTTGCCATACTCAGCCTGCCTACTGTACGACGCAAGTACAACAGCTTGCTGACAATCACAGATGATCCTGCCTTCTATCAAGTCATTCTTTAGCTGAAGGAAATAATGGTACCTTGTCACCTCATCTGTGATTAAACTAGTACCAGATATAACATAGTACATGACCCGGAGGTATAACTGATGAGAAGACGCATACTTCTCCAGTTGGCGCTTTAACGGCCGCTCGAGTTGCACCCATCGCGGTTGCTGACTACGGTTGATATAACGAAGCCCGAAGAAGTCAGACTGGTTGATCGCCTGTCGCTGACACACATTATCTAGGCACTCCTGTCCTGTACTGTCTACGGACAGCGTACAGTCCGCGACACCACCGTCTAACAATTCAACACTTATCACAAACAAACTCTTCGACGCTACATTGTACTGCCGCGTTTTCTTCAACTTTAACCTGAACGGCATCTTCCTAACCTATCCGCCACCGATTTGCAATAACATCACATAGGAAACAAACGTTACGTTACGTTTATGGCGAAGGAATGTAGGAAACGATGCATCCGTTACGCGCGCCACATATTTATAACATTTTACAATGAATACGCGACGTAATACCGATCACTTGAACCAATTTATGTTACGGTGGCGATGACGTAGTTCTATCGGCGGAAAGTAATAAAACTTGTCGAGTAAACACATATGTATTATGAAAATAAGAAATTCACGTTCACAACATTAAAGCCATTGAGAAAGTGTCGAAGTGACAAGCAGGTTGACATTTGTGTACTGGTGTTGTTGTACTCGAAATTAAATAACTGCTATTTTTGGTAGAAATAGTGTAACTTCTATTGGCCGGTTAGGGCATAGCCATAAAGATGGTAATATTTTATTTTAATATATTCATTCAAAACTATATAAAGCTGTGTATGTAATAGAGAAAAGTTGAACTGGATGTCTGGAGGTATGCAGAACTTTATTGCCATTCTCAAAAGCTCCATCATGTAGAGTACATGATGGAGCTTTTGAGAATGGCAATAAAAGTTTACACGCATACGCGCGAGTTTTTTGTTTCCTTTGTGTCTAATTAATTCAGGACTTGTGAATAATTCAGTTCTCAAAGGAATTGCAGTAAAATCCTCTATGAAGGCTTGGGTTAAAGCGTTTGGTGCACGCCCTCCCTTAAATATGTCGCTGTATGGAAATCTTGTTGAAAATTTTTATTACCAGACGTTAAAAATAATTCGGATTATTTTAATATCACTTAATTAAACAATAGCTTTTAGCGCATATCGGGATCTTCTGAAATGTAGTATGGCAATTCACTTTAAGCTGCTGACTTGTCTTGTTAATAATTCCAACTATAGTGAACTGCTTACAATGAAGCAAGTACTTGGTTGGCCAAGTAGCAGTGCAAGCAAGATAAGGCGCGCGAAGCGCTCAAACAGTGGGTCGATAAGCCATGTGCCATCTATTGAGTTGGAATACACTGGTTATCAAGACTAGTAAGGAGCTTGTATGTATGTCAGAATGCAAATGTCTCCTATAGTATCTTCCCGCAAGATTTCAAAATGGCAATGGAAAATACTCTATCACGTGTATATATTGTTAGATGTATGTGTATACACACACACAACATGTTTATAAATCCTACTTAATAGATGACGAATCAGTCTGTTGTTAATGAGTAATTCTCAATAAAATATTAAGTTTCCCACTGTACACTTATTACCATTACCACAAGTTTTAAATAAATAAATAATAACACTATCCGAACTAGAGTCGAACACATCATACGCTGTAAATGTATGCTACCAAATTCACGAGCCAGGGAGGCGAGCCCATAACTTCATACATAGGCATAACGTAGGACAGTATGTCTAGCTGGTCACAAAAAGGCAAAAAAATAAAAATAAAGCACAAATTAAACATTAAAAAAGTATAATATATCATCTAAAATATATGTCTATACATGATGTTATAAGAAACGCTCAGGTAAGTAGCCCACACCGGAACCAAACACCAGGCCCACCAGCTCAGGCGGTGGCTCGCTGTTGACCGATATCCTTTAGCCAGTCTCGCGGCTCCTTCAGTACTTTCATCAGCTGTTCCTCTGGGGAATCCTTCTCGGGTTCGTTCATGTATTCCCATTTCTGTAAAAGAAATATAAACAGGGGTTTAGGGATTGATTGATAGCTACTAGTTTGATAAATAAATCTATAACCAATTCAGTAGATTACAAAATCGAGTTAGATTAATTTGTAACAAAATAAATCGATTTTATTTGACAGTTTTTCTTTTTAATGTTTTCTACCATTATGGGTAACAAATTAATTGTATTCTTGGTAACCCCTCAAGCTAAGCTTCTCTTATGAGTGGTACGTTAGTAGTCCAATAGATAAGATTCGAACCTACGTCCTCTCAAATGTTCAATGCCTTATCCATTGTACTACCACTTATGCCATTATCAAAAAATAATAATTGCAAAGCGTGGACTCATTATTGAATCGATTATTTAGGGAAGGGCACATTTTTCCGAAATCGAGTTAAATATGTGGTAAGACTTTACGTTAAGAGATACGATATAAAATCTTAAACAAGAACACATGCACTATTGTGTTAGATAGATCTATAAATTTCCATAAACGTTTTTGCACCTGCAATAGACTTTTTTGTCAACAGAAGGTTTTTTTGTGTCTCCTATAAAATGTTGTCTGATGGACTAGTGCCCTTCCCAAAATAATCGATTCATTTGTTGTCAAGATGTCCTAAAGATGCCTCACATTGAAGCAAAGAATGTGTCGAAACATATTTTGTGTTCGAAGCGGAATACTCCAAGTTGGAGTAGACTCGGATCTTATATCAGGGCTGCCCCACAATCAGAGAAGTTCGGTCTTGTCCACAAACCGAAGGTGCATGGTGGTTTCCATTTATCGCAATTATAACTTTACTTCAACAATCGATCAATTAAGCAAATATTCGATTAATCTTAGACTCCTTCCATCAAAGCTCCATTCTCGCTACGTTAATATGTGGTTAACGTATTTGCAAGACTTATACATTGCTGGCAGAGTTTGCCTATGTTATTTCCTACTCCTTTGGACTTGGTGCCCGCTTAGCTCCTACAACTTAGAGCTTAAACGTAGCTGGTAGAATGTGGAGGTACCTACTACCCACCCCTTCGGGGATACCTAGGCATTACTTACAGCGTTAAGAGGCAGCGACATGAGTATAGACTCGTATCTCGCCTCAGGAGTGTTCAGACCGAACTTGGTCCCTCTGTCGTAGATGAGGTTGAACTCGACGTATCGTCCGCGGCGCAGTAACTGCCATTGGCGCTCATGGTAGCCGTAGCCGTCGTCTTTGTGTTTCTTTACTGTAACGATAAAGTTACACAAAGTAAGTAATGCTGCCTAGAAGTCTGTTCTACATGTACTAGGCCAGCGTAGTAAACTATGGCCTAATAAGGCCTAATTCTTCTTGTATGGAGTAGAAGTTGGTGCCCATACTATACAATATGGTAACTGTATTCCTGTTCAACTTGAATAAATATGGAATAATGTGTATTATAGCTGTTTTAACTGCCTCCGTGGGGCAGCGGTAGTGAATGCGACTGCTGTGCATGAGGTCTCGGGTTCGAATCCCGGGTCGGGCCAACAAACAGTTATTGGGTTTTTCAGATAAGAAATCTCAATAGCAGCCCGGAGTTAGAAAGTTGGCGGTGTAAGACACCCCACTTCCTCGGAAAGCACGTAAAGCTGTTGGTCCTGCGCCTGATCTTTCTCCGTTCGTGTTGGATTACCGGCCCATCGGATCATGAGAGTTAGGGAACAGAGAGTGCACTTGTGTTTGCGCACACACTTGTGCACTATAATATCGCCTGCGTAGTTGGCCAGTCTCCGTTAAGACTGGCTGCCGTGGCCGAAATCGGTCTGGAGGATATTATTATATAATTATAGCTGTTTTACGTGTTTTGTGTGATTGTTTGTTTGTTTGTTTATAAACCTACATTCGACACCTATCAGTCACGGTAGAACCAAGTATGTACATTAAAAAAAAAAATAGAAATTAGCATGAGAGCAGAATAAATGCTGTAGAAATGAGAGCGTTGAGAAGCATATGTGGTGTGACTCTGAAAGATAGAATAAAAAATAGTGTGATTAAAGAGAGATGCGGCATGAAAGTGGATATAGTTACAAGAATAGAAAAAGGTATGTTAAGCTGGTTTGGACATGTAGAAAGAATGGAGGAGGAAAGACTGACTAAGAAAGTTTATAAGGCTAGTGTGAATGGAACAGTCACAAGAGGAAAACCTAGGCGAACGTTTCTCGACCAGATCGGAGGCGTTCTGGACAAAGGCCAGGTTAAGAGCTCCTTGAACCGACGGGCGTGTATGAGGAATGTGATGAAAGTGAATGAAGCCAGAGAAGTGTGTCAGGATCGTAGCAAATAGAAATCCGTAGTCTCTGCCTACCCCTCTGGGAAACAGACGTGAATCTATGTATGTATGTATGAAATTTGTGCAAAAAATCTCCCGCTCCAGGGATAATTTCTGCATCGCGGGGGACTTTACAAACATTCAAACAACGTACACGGAACAATTATTTGTAGATCGAAACAACTATGTGTATTAATAGATAAATTATTGTCCCGTATCCATCGAACCAACATCACTCGGTGCAATGGCATTATCATCATCAGGCTATAATAGTCCACTGCTGGACATAGCCTTCCCCTAAAGAGCACCATAGCACCCTGTCTTCAGCTTGCCGCATCCAGCATCTGCCTGCAGTCTTTCGCAGATCGTCATCCCACCTGGTCCGAGGGCGTCCTACACTACGTTTGCCGAGTCGCGGTCTCGACTCAAGAACACGCTTACCCCAGCGGTTGCCGGTTCTTCGCGCGATATGGCCAGCCCACTGCCACTTCAGATTGCTAATTCTCTGAGCTATGTCGATGACTTTGGTTCTCTGTCGGATGTATTCGTTACGAATCCTATCCTTCAGAGAAACTCCCAGCATAGCTCTCTCCATAGCTCACTGAGCGACTTTGAACTGGTGGACCAACCCTAACGTGAGTGCCCATGTCTCGGCTCCGTAGGTCATGACGGGTACGCACTAATTGAAAACTTTCGTTTTCAAGCATTGCGGTATGGATGACAAGAAGACTCGGCGTAGGTTCCCAAACACTGCCCAGCCCAGTTGGATCCTCCTCCTGGGCTCCCTCTCGAAATAGTTTTTACCTAACTGCAGAATCTGCCCGAGGTAAGTATATTCGGTGCAATGGCAGCGGCGAGCCAACTAATTAATCTACTAAGCCAAGCCATTGAATGGTAAGGCAGATAGGCTAATAAACAAAAGTATAAAATGAAGACAATGATACGTACCGAGAGGTAAATAGCTAGGTATGACGGCTTCAGCACATGACGTGACGAAGTTGAAAGCGGACTGCTGGTCAGGCGAGTCCAGGTCGTCGAAGAATATGCCACCAATACCACGACGCTCACCGCGGTGAGGAATCGAAAAGTAGTCGTCACACCATTTCTTGAACCTGTCGTTACATTTTGGAATAAAATGGTTCAACATCACAGGCATATAACACCTTCAAATTGCTTCGGGGGCTATTTAGAAGTGTATTAGAATCACATTTCGCCAACTATATTTTCAGGTCCCACGCAATAGGATGCCAGCCTATTGAGGTATACCGAGCCCAGACGGCGTGCTGCTAGTAAGAATTTCCTGACACGAAAACATAATATTAATAAACACATCATGGGCAATTAGTCGCATTTACTGCAATTTAGTATTTAATACCTGGTACCTATACGGTACTAACGGGCGCCGCTTAAAACTGGTCTGTGTGGAAAACCTTGCCTATGTCCAGCACTGGGCGTCTTTCAAATTCAAATTCAAATTCAAATAATTTTATTTTGTGAACACAGGTTTACAAGATGTTATACAATCGTTTATATAGTGCGCTCCATGTCCCGCCGATAGGCATACAAAATATTAGATGGCAACATTAAAATATAATATGTTATAGAGATAATATTCAATTTCAGATTAAATTTTAATATTGCATGCAATTACAAAAATAATGAATTAGAAATGTCAATTTTAAAATGTCACAATGATTAAAAAGATATGTCAATTAAAAATGTCACAACGCTAAGTAAAGGATAGGTCTTACTGTAATAATATGTCATTTAAAAATTCATTAATAGAGTAATATGCCTTGTTAACTAATAGTCCAAATAATTTATGTTTAAATTCATTCATACATTTACTTAAAATGATTTGTTTTGGTAACCTATTAAATATTTTAGGTGCCATAACATAAATGCTTTTATGAAAAAAAGTAGTTTTCGCAGGTAATAAATGTAACTTGTTTGAGCGACGTTGACTTTCTATGGGTTTAAACAAGTTTAGATTACTTTTCACAAAAACGCAGACTTCGAAAATATAAAGAGATGGTACAGTAAGTATGTTAAGATTTACAAATTCAGGTTTGCAGGAGTCTGTGGTTTTTAGCTTACAGATAGCTCGTATACATTTTTTCTGAGCGATTAGTACATTTTCAACATTAGTTCCGTTGCCCCAAAATATAAGGCCATATCGCAAAGTAGAGGCGACATAGCCGTGGTAAGCTGCTAATAAGGCGTCTTTATTAGCTACTTTACTGAGCATGTAGAGTGCGTAGGAGAATTGATTTAATTTCATGCATATATTTTCAATTTGATTTTTCCAAGAGACATCATTATCAATATGAAGCCCAAGAAATTTCGTGGTATCTGTTTCTAATACCAAGTCGCCATCGTGGTCAATTTGCAAAATATTTTGTATGGATTGTCTTAATTTAAAATTCATTATTTTGGTTTTAGATAGATTAATTTTAAGGTTATTAGCATTCAACCAGTCAATTATAGAATCAAGACTTGAGTTAATATCACTTTCAATTTGTGTATTGCTCCCAGTGTTATAGATAACTGTACTGTCATCAGCAAATAAGGACATCTGGTGCTTGATAGCCTTAGGCAAGTCATTTATATAACAGATAAACAAAAGCGGTCCCAATACAGAACCTTGAGGAACGCCATAGCTTAGCTTTCTTTTGCTAGATGAATAAACTAACTCTACTTTTTTCTCAAAATTCACTTGACATATTTGAGTCAATTGCTCTCTATCTTCAAGATAAGATTTTATTAATTCAAGCACGTTACCTCTGACACCATATCTGTAGAGCTTATCTAAAAGTACTCTATGATCCACATGATCAAACGCTCTCGTCATGTCCATATACATAGCTACAACTGGTTTTCTTTTATCCAAATTATGGTGTATTGATTCCAGAAATCTATAAATAGCCATATTAATGGATTTATTTTTTCTAAAACCCATTTGCTCAACACAAAAAAGGTTCTGCTTTTCAAAGAAATTGTCAAGATTATTATAGATTATCTTTTCGAAGATTTTTGAAAACACTGGTAGTAGTGCCACCGGCCTATAGTTACAAATTTTTGATTTGTCATCTTTCTTATATAACGGCTTTACAATAGATAGTTTTAAAGATCGCGGGAATGTGCCATTTTGTATACAATTATTTACGATGTCACAAAGTGTAGTCGCTATAATAGGCGCTACTGACTTTATTACTTTTGTGTGAATATTATCATACCCGGTACTGTTCGTGTTTTTGAGATTATTAATTACTGAGATAAGATCTTTCGGTACCACTGGTTCCATAAACATAGATTTGTATGACATTACATTTATACCAGGTTGGTAACGCTGGCCGATATTAACGTTTCTTGTAACTGAGTCTACAAAATAATCGTTAAAATGTTGGGCTATACTTCTAGGGTTTGATATATATTGACCATTTACGTTAATATTACTAATAGTTGATTTAGGAACATTCGATTTCATGGAATTAATAACCTTCCATGTTGCTTTAGACTTATTAGTGCTTGTTTCAATAAAGTGACTGTTTTGTGTTTTCTGAGTTTGTTTTACAACATGGTGGTACCTCTTGGAAAATGTTTGGAAAGCCACTTTCGTATTATTATTTGGTGACAACCTGTATTTCCATAAGAGAGCGCGTCTGTTTTTGCTGCACAGTTTAATACCTTTAGTGATCCATTTAGGCCTGAAGACAGTCGATACTTTACACCTCCTTACAGGAAAGCACAGATCATAAAATAATTTAAACAATTTGTAAAAAGAGTCAAAGCTTTCGTTAGGATCCTTCATTTCATATACTTCACTAAAGCTTAGGCTCCCGATGCATTTCTTAAATAAGTCAATGTTTTCTATGCAATAATCTCGTCTCATTTTATAGTAAAATTTCAGTACACACGTTCGCTTTACTGGAAATTTCATCAATTGTGCAGTATGATCTGATACGCCTAATTCTAATAGTTCAGTTTTACAACCACGTAAATTGTGAAATATGTTATCTAAGCACGTACCGCTGCTGGGTCGCGTAGGTTCCTCTATCCCAATTTTAAGGTCAAATCCTTGTAATAGACTCTTAAAACGCAAAGAATTTCTATTTCTTTGAAGCATGTCAATATTGAAATCGCCGCATATTATTATTCTCTGTTGTTTTTTATAACAAAATAGTCTTATTATTGATGTCAAATTATTAAAAAATATGTCCATTTTACTTGTGCCTGGTACCCTATACACACATAGTATTATAATTTTATGGTCGCTTAATTCCACTGCACAACATTCAAATATACTGGCAACATTAAATTTTCCTACCGATTCTATCTCTGAAAATTTTACATGGTTATGTATTAAGATACATGACCCACCATTTCGATTAGGTCTGGTGAAAAATGCAGCTAATGTATAATTAGGAATCGTAAGAAAATCGACATCGCTCAATTTCATGTTGTGTTCAGTAAAACACAAAATGTGTACTCTCTTATTTTCGTGTACAAATGTATCTAAGCATTCCGTGATAATGTCACTTTTACCCAAGAGACCATTAATGTTTTGATGTAGTATATTCAAATAGTTATAGACGAAAAAAATCTTGAGTAGAATGACTTGTACAAGAGCTAGAGAGATTCAATGAATTATAAAATAAAGAATCTTTTTTTGATGAATTTTCAATGTCTTTTACATTGTCCCCACTTTCTATGAGAGAAGTATTATAGTCATTTATTAAAAATTCTAAATTTGAAAATATATTTCTCATATCGTTATTATTAATTCGTCCACTATGTTTCATAAACATAGAGTAGTCACATGCTAAGTCAGAGTTTGAATCATAAATTGTTGCATAATTATAATTTTGTATGTCAAAATAAATTAAATTATTGAACATTTCAATCCTAAAGTTATACATTGTAGAGTAATAATTATATTTGTATGTAGGCAAACATAATATTAAGTTTGTGTGTTGTATTGGTATTAATGTCTCGCGTATATTCGTTACTAATTTCGAATAATTATTACTCTGTTGAAAATCCTTTTCCCCTATGAAAATTAGGCAAAAGTCTCTCTTTGTGTAGTTTTTCAATTTAGTGTCAATGTTATTCAATAGTTGACTTACTCCACAGTTATTTGACAGATAATGACATATTTTATGATCAGGAAAGGATTTCTCAGCTATAGTCAGTATAGAGTTTATCTTATTACTACTAATAATACACAGTTTGCTTTTCTTGTCGTCACATCTTGTTTTGTTTGTGGTTTCAATATCGCTGTCTTGTAGTAACGATGACGGTTGATCGAATGTGTTCTGAACTACTGGCATAGAGACAGTAGATACTTTATGTGTCGGTGTTCCATGATTTTTCGTAATGTTGCTGGAATTTTTTGTTGATTTGCGCAGTCTGTTAGGAGTAGATATTTTTAATTTTTTGTCTTTGTTTGGTGTTCTAATGTCACTGCTTAATATTTTTGTGACAGATTCAACCATTTTGTGCTTGTTATTAATTTCTTTAATAGTATTTTTTAGATCTGTATTTTCTAAGGACAAGTGGTTTATTTCTTCATGAGCTGCTTGCAACTGTATATTAAGCTCACTTATTTGTCTCTTGAGATCTTCAATTTCATCATTCTCAATCGAAATATTCGGTAAACTATTTGTGGTGCCATCTATTGTCGAGTTATGAGAACTACCGTCTTCCGATATTGCTGTTATCGATTGAGAACGCTTCCTACGAAACGTTATATTTTCTAGGAAATTCATTTTATAATTCTCAAAAAGTCAACTGCGCAGGTGAGGTTTGATCCCACTACTTGGCTAACGCCAATCCGTATGTGGACAGATTGAGCCACACAACTAAGTGGTTTAATGCTCAAAATTTGTCTTCTATTTGTACGGATGTCAAAAGCAATGATTATTAATATGATAAGTGACTCATGTTGCAAATATTTATGAGAAGTTTAACACTTTTACCGTCACTGTTTAATAATCACTTATTTATGTGTTTTAATGTTTTAATCACAATATCACAGGTTTGTTTAATGTTCGAAAGCAAATATATTAATTATTGTAAGCACTTGTTTACGTTTGCCGAGAGCACATCCTTTTGTATTTTAGAACATGTTATGTTTTATAGATTTTATGTTAATCTTCCCAATTCTCAATATTTTTAATAGATAACAATTGTCCTGCGTTAATGCACTTTACAGTTCATAGTTCTCAACTCTAACTGACAATTACTTCACTTTAAGTATTTTTTAAAATAACTTTTTCACAGAGCTCTATAATATAATTGTACTCCTAGTGGCGCCACTTGACAAACGGCTGACATGATGATGATACGGTACTAAAATTACCTTTCATAGTAAGACTGGTCATGTGTATCGCAGGCTTGTTTTAGCGTCAGGTGGAAGTGCATGGCGTCTTCCTCGCTGAGGTAGTACGGAGTCAGGTCGGTGCCGCCGCCGAACCACCATTGGACACCTGCAAATATAATACATCTCATAGACTGATGTCTAGGTATCCTAGAAGAGCAGGCAGGCAGAGGCGTGTTACTTTTCGCCAGCTTTGTTTTTCACGTCCCATGTCACTATGGAGAAGATTATTGATGACTGCCAAATATCTCTCCTGTGCTGCTCCTGAACTTTCTAACGGAAAAATCTAATAACATATTACGTGACTCGAAAATCGAGTCCGGGACCTGACGTAAACATAGGAGCAAACATATGGTACGGGACTAGCGAGTCAGTGAATCTGATAATAGTCTGTTCTCCCAATTCTTTATTATTTAAGTCAAATAGTTATATTCCTCACTCCTTTAAAAAACAAAGTATTTCTGAAAGGACATCATTCAAGCTTCGAACATTTTGTACCCAAAAATAAAAGTGCCGGCCAGAAAAAAGAAATACTGCGGTTTTGTAGAAAATATGTCTCTAAGCATTTTTTTCTATTACAGCGAACCTCTAAGTTTAACCCTACAACTGCTACATGTGATTAAAAATACAAAAATCATTATTTTTACGTACAACGTTTGTCTAATAGACACACATTTATTTACTTTAGTTAGTAATCATAAACAACCTAGCTACCTGCTATTGTTATGTGTGTGCGCACAAGCACCCATCGCCCGGCCCCCTGCCCGCTCGCGTCCCGTACTCCCCTCTCCCTGCGCGACGAACACTAATCGCTTTGCACTGTTTTAAATATTTAATTAAATAGTTATCCATGCAACTCCTGTTACATCGGGCGGCTTATTACAAACGTATGCGTGATTGTGTTGTGTTTATTTAACAATATTTCAAATGGCTGACTTTCTGTGTATTCGGTGTCGTGAGTCTCTTATAAACAGAAGGCGATACACTTGGGCTTCTCGAGAAGAAATACACATTGATATAGCGCAGATTATTATTCAAGAAATATTGGAGCTACGGGTATGTAATCTTTGAGGTTATGGGTCCTACTTCTATCTCGTCTTATTTAATAATTGCGCGTTGAATTGAATATCTACCATCAGTTATTATGTTTTGATATCTAGTTTCGTCTTACATTTTACTAGCTCATTGGATGTAATAATACGTACACTGGCTTAATTGATAAGGTTTCCAGTTCCCGCAGTGTTTTTATTATAACAATAATTACAATTCGTCATAGAAAATACGTTTATAATTTTCTAGGGAAGTCAACATCTGACCATGTCAAAATCTAAAATAAAGCATAGTATAATATAATGCGCGGTAGGAGCAAGTGGAACGACACGAGTAAGAAACAAATCTGTTTTATTTTACAGCTCCAGCCAACAGATTTTATTTGTCGGCCTTGTTGGCAAAAAGAACATACCATAGAAATATACGGGAAACACGCCAAGAAGATGATGATGCTGATGTTCTTCAGATGGAACCGGTAGCAGGTGAAGAACCAGCTCAGGTTAATTTGCCTGGGTATGTGCGAACACCGGACACTAGGCGCAGTTGTGTTTTCCAACATTGCGATAACGATACAGGACATCGTATCCCAGATGACATTGTTTTGCGGATGTTGTGTCGATATAATTTACTTATATGTGAAAACAGTCGTGTCTGTAATGAATTACAGCAAGACTTATGGCACACATTGGCCGTACAGCAAAACAATATTACCGTATTTAAAGCTGATCAGATTGTAAGAGCTTTGTCTCTATTACAAGCGCATGTCACTACAGATGTTTTAAACTTTGAACATTACCAATTGATAAGTCCGAACGAGTTTCGTACCTGGGTTGGCCTTACACATGACCAGTTTACTGATTTACAAACTAATCTTCCAAGCCTTAATAATAGGAGTAACAAAAATGTAACATTGGCAGCTGTACTGGTAAAATTACGGACAGGAGATTCTAACGCTAGGTTGGCATCAATATTTAAAATAAGCGAGTCTTCTTTCGCCCGCTTACTCAACACTGGTCGGACTGCACTAATGCAAGATTTTGTCCCGAGGCACTTGGGCTTTGACCATCTAAGCAGAGAAGACGTAGCTCGAAGAAATCTAACTGTGCCAGAACATCTCTTCGGTAATCCAAACAACGCCGTTGAAGAAAGGAAAGCAATAACAATTTGTGACGGCACATACATTTATATTCAAAAGAGTTCTAATTACTTTTTCCAAAGAATATCTTACAGTAATCATAAGTATAGAAATCTTATAAAGCCATTCCTATTGGTATGCTGTGATGGATATATAATTGAAGTGTCAGGTCCTCATGATGCTTCTACATCTGACGCTCAAATAATGAACAATATAATAGATAGTGAAGCAAACAACGGTGATGGCATTTTTCATTGGTTTTACAGAAGTGGTGATGTTTTTATTTTAGACCGTGGTTTTAGAGACGCGGTTGTACCAATGCAACAGCATGGTTACTCAGTACACATGCCAGAATCAAAACATTCAAATGAAGCACAATTGACGACAAACCAGGCTAATAAATCACGTCTAGTAACTATTTGCCGATGGGTCGTCAAGGTTGTAAACGGCCGCTTAAAAAGGGATTTTCGGCTTCTGCGGAATATAATTGTAAATCGTTATTTGTATTATATGTTCGATTATTTTAAAATAGCGGCTGCCCTATTAAATGCCTATCACGGGGTAATAGAAGACAACATTCACGCACAAACCTTTTTATCTATCATTAATGAAAGATTGTCGCTGCCAAACTCCCTTGCGGATATAGTCATAAGACATAATTATAATAGAAGGCGAGTACAATTTCGTCTATTGCCGGCTAATGTACCTGAGCTCCAAGATTTCCCAAGGTTCACTGAAGAAGACTTAATATTATTTAGCTTAGGTGTATACCAGTTAAAACAAGCAAAAAGCTACTATGACCCAAATGGAGCATTTATTATAGAAATAAGCGAACTAACTGAACATATTAGAGAACTAGGTGAAAATATTGTATTGATAAGGGGGCGAATCCAGTCACGACATGTAAGGGCTAGGGTATATTATGTGTATATTGGTTGGCATAGAGGTTCAAGTGGTAGGGCAGCCATAGCGCATTATTATTGCACTTGCAATGTAGGAAAACGAACCGTTGGTTGTTGTTCTCATACAATGTGTTTGGTTTGGTACTTGAGTTTTGCTAGACACGAGGCTCGTATAAGACCACCTGCAGCTAGCTTAGAAAGCATTATAATAAGGTCTACCTATCTAATAATAAAGACATTTTAAGTTTATTTTTGTTTTATTTGTCACCTTATTATATCTATATCTACTTAAACGATGAATAACTAAACTTAAACTTAAAATAGAAAACTAACAAAGCTTTCTTTTTGCATGCATGCTTTTTACGTTTCTGTAATTCCAACTCATATTGATTTTTGCATTTTTCTGCCCAGGTAGCAGTCGGAGGGTTAAACATTAAGCTTTCCTGTAATACGTAAACATGTTTAGGACGTTATTTCGTATAAAAATACAATATACTTTTTTGTTTATAGAATTTTAATTTCGTATAAAACAATAATGATTTTGGTATCTTCAAACTAATGTAGTAATCGGAGGGTTAATCATACAGCTTTGCTGTAGTATAAAAAAATGTTACGAATGCTATTTTCTATAAGTATCTAACATTTTTTTTCTGGCCGGCATTTTTGTTTTATATATTTACTCAATAATAAATAAGAGTTTTAAATCTGGTAGTAGGGGTGGGGTAACTGTCAAATGAAAGAAAAATAATGCACGATACAAATTGTGACGTAACCGCTATTTAAATGCAGCTGTGCGAGGGAGATAGCAAGATATCCCCACTTTTACCCAAATTTGAAATATTAATTACTCCCTAATTTTGAAACCAATTTTAATAGTGTTTGCACAAAAAGATTTCTTCCATTACTATTTTCATTTTATGTAAAATAATTTACAAAATTTAACATAGGCAACTACCCTATTGTAATCGAATATTATACGAATAAAATTGAACACAACGTAATATTTATTTACTTTGCATGGTCATGGACGCAGCGCATACACAGCGGCGGGACAAACAGTAAAGTCGTAAGACGAGGACGCGTCGCGGACCTGAGATCGCGGTTTCGATTCCCGCACAAGTCAAACATTTGTGTGCATGAATATGTATGTTTGTTTTGGTCTGGGTGTTTGTATGTATAATAATTATGTATGTATTTACAAAAAAGTATATTATGTATGTTTATTCATTGTGTAGTACCCAGCCATAGTACAAGCTCTGCTTAGTTTGCGCTAGATGGTGTTGTGTGTATGTGGTTTGCATTTAAGTGTCTGATTTTTAGACGACAACATATCATCTTCAGAAGATGAGGATGTGCCGGCATTGGTTCAACTTGCTAACATTCAAAGGGTTAGACATTACTAGGTACATTCGGTATGGCATGGTATGGTATGCCACGTGTTCAGAGTAACCCACCCCCCGCACCCCTTTCTGCCGCGTTTTGTCTGCGCCTAGCCTCTTCTGTATGTTTTCGAATAGGGCGCAGTCGTCGAAGCATCGTGTCCGCGCTTTTTTTCTGTTTATTTTGTGTCGCGACGCTTCTATACATTTTGTATGAAAATTTATTGAATGCGACGCGTCCTCGTCTTACGTCTTTTCTGTTTGTCCCGTCCCTGGCACAAACACTACGTCATCGAAGCCGACAATGTGACTAACGCAATGTCGTCTCTCTAACTTGTCTTCATGTCCCGCCCGCGCCCACTCTCTTTTATATGTTTTATATAATATATTAATATTCTATCACATACGCACAACACCATCTAGTCCAAACTAAGCAGAGCTTGTACTATGGGTAGGTACTAGACAATGGATAAACATACATATATACTTTTTTTTTAATAAATACATGACATATTATACATAGAAACACCCAGACCAAGACAAACATCCATGTTCCTGCACACAAATGTTTGACTTGTGCGGGAATCGAACCCGCGACCTTATTCGTGGCAGTCGGTTACACCAACCACTACGCCATCGGGGCCAACAACCGCGACACGTCTGCGCCCTGTCTCCAACGCATCCTTGTCTACGTCCTTTCTGTTTGCCCTGGCCCGTACATATGTATAGTCCATATATTCTCCTTTGTCTTATTTAGTAAATTAGTGTGGCGTACACTGATCAATAAAGATGATTCATAGAAAGCTATCTTTATATTATATTGTATTTCCTTTTTTATCATCTTTATTCATTCATACATATTATAAAACAAAGTCTTCCGTCGCGTTTGTCTATCTGTGTCTGTTCACGATAAACTCAAAAACTAGTGAACGGATTTTCATGCGGTTTTCATCAATAGACAGAATGATTCATAAGGAAGGTTTAAGTGTATAACATGTTAAGGTTTTGTACTATCCTTGCGAAGCCGAGACGAGTCGCTAGTTTATTATAGAACGAATATAGTCTGAAATATGTAGTAACCGAATGGTTTTATAATGACTTTTTAAAAAGGCAGTAAGAGAATATGGATGTAATTATGTACTACGCTAATCTGGATTACTTACCATCCTTGTCTTGGACTTCGAAGTATCTGTAGTTAAAGTGTATAGTGGGCACCATGGGGTTCCGTGGATGGATGACCGCGCTCACACCCGCCGCGAAGAACGGCAGTTCGGCGTTCTCAAGAACCTTACCTCTGGGAGAACAAAAGATATTCGATATTATACTGAATTCTACTGGCATGTTTGATCTTCGTCAGTGGCGGAGCAGGAGTGCATGCGATTACTATAAATGAGGTTTCAGATTCGATGCCGGGTCGAGCAAAGTGGTTTTTTGTCAAGTAAGAGTAGAAACATTGTAACTACGGTTTAAGTGGTTAGTATTAGTTGCCCGGGCTACCTATTACACTATACCTACCCTTTCTTTTCATCCAATCTTTTATTCCTTTACCCGAGGATCGGTAACGCGCAAGTATTGCAAACGGTCAAATCCCGGCAATTGAACCCAAGACATAACAATTAGTAGTCGCGTTTGCGGTTACTATTTAATCATATGTCGACTTCGAGTTCAGACGCGGGCGTCTAGAAACGATGCAATCGAATCCAATATGTTTTTATTAACAAGTGAGAAACGGCAATGAATTGCCGTAAACATTTGAAAAAATGGTTCAAGTAATATGCAAAGGTCACGTGATAGCACGACGTTTGACCTCTCACCTCAAGGTCACGACCTTGAGGTGAGAGGTCAAACGTCATTGTAATTGGGGGTATATTGACTATGCTGAGTCGAATGGCGTTGACCGCGAGTCTCTAGCTCTTACGGTCCCTGAGTTGAAAGTTGTATAACAGACGGACGGACGGACAATGCTGTTGTATAAGAGTTTTTTCGAACTCTAAAGAGACAACTTCTGCACTAGCAATATATCCTGTGAAGCAAGGACACGAAGAGCACGGAGATACGGCACAACTATTTGTGGATCACAATAATTGTTGTCGTGTGGAGAGCAAACCCATAACACCACACAACAGCACTGGCAGGCCACGAGCTAAACCACTACGGAATCCATTTATATAGTCATATTGGCTTAGTATAAAATAAACAATTCCAAGTTTCGTATAAAGCAGGTATAATAATAATAATAATATCAGCCCTGTATTAAACTGTCCCACTGCTGGGCACGGGCCTCTTCTCACTATGAGAAGGGTTAGGCCATAGTCCACCACGCTGGCCTAGTGCGGGTTGGCAGACTTCACATATCTTCGAGAACATTATGGAGAACTCTCAGACATGCAGGTTTGCTCACGATGTTTTCCTTCACCGTTAAAGCCAGCGATAATTAACTATTTAATACGCATATAACTTCAAAAAGTCAGAGATGCGCGCCTTGGGTTCGAACTCGAGACCTCAGTGTGGCAGTCCAACGGTTTGCCACTAAGCTAATGAAATTTGACGCTCTTGTGAGAAAACAATATTAGATATCATTTTAGATTTGCATACTATAAATGTAATCTTAAAATTAAATAGGTAGGTACTTATATTAGATCGAATACAAAACTATAATCAAAAGTCCTATTACTTTAATAAAGCACACGAAACTGTATAACTTTATAAAATTCTTGCATAATCAATTGTTCAATGCATGTTGCGCACAGAGGTTTCATACTCGAATAATTAATAAACTATATGTTTTAACTAGATATACGCTGTCTCTATCCCTAACTTCACTCGCTTATGTTGAGTTGTTTGAGTGTGAAGTAATGATATCATACACACTCAGCCACTAATGTACTTTCGCATTTGTTCCACTGTTTATATGATTAACGTATATATTATCGTACTCTTCTTACATAATAAAATCTTTTATTTGTTTTTAAGTGATCATGGGCAACTAATATATAATAAATGGATGACATAGCTACAGATATAGATAGGCTATCGGTCTCAGAATCCTTGTCATGTGATATTGAAGAATGTCGAAGTTTTATAGCTGACCCCATGAAATGCCTTACTGTCTTAACCCAGAATATACGCAGTATATCTCGGAACTTTGACAGCTTTCTTACTATGTTATGTAGACTTCGTATCGAGTGTGACATATAGTCGGCCTCGATGGCGTAGTGGTTAGTGTAACCGACTGCCACCGCTGAGGTCACGGGTTCGATTCCCGCACAAGTCAAACATTTGTGTGCATGAACATGGATGTTTGTCTTGGTCTGGGTGTTTCTATGTATAATATGTATGTATTTACAAAAAGAAAAAGTATATAAGTATGTTTATCCATTGTCTAGTACCCATAGTACAAGCTCTGCTTAGTTTGGGCTAGATGGTGTTGTGTGTATGTGATAGAATATTATATTATTATTATTATATTATTTTGACGGAGTGCTGGTTATCACGTTGTCTTTTAATACTCGGGTATTAAAGGACAACGTGATAACCTGCTGATGGATTCGTGGCCAGAGGGAAAGCTGGTCGTGAACGGAGGGTGCCTGTGTTGGTGGTCACAGGGCACAGGATGGATCCACCTTACCTCTGTAAAGGGCTCTGCGGAGGTGGACAGTATTTTCCCTAACAATCGTGGGAACGCATATGGACTTTGATTTTATTAATAATCCGCATGGCGGCGACGCGGTCCGCCACCCGTCACGTCACGTTTCTCGCGAGGGCGAAAAGTGGCCTACGGAAAGCCGTTTTGCTACATTGAATGTTGGAGGAGGGATGAATGGAAAATTGAATGAAGTATGTCAGATGATGAATGAGAGAAAGATTGATGTTCTGTGCGTGAATGAGACGAAAAAGAAAGGCTGTAACACCACTAGGCATGGACCCTACACGGCGTATTGGTCCGGCGTGCCTAGCAATACCAGAGCCTGTCAGGGAGTTGGTGTTATTCTGTCTGCTAGAATGAATGAGTGTGTAAAAGAATTCGAATATGTGAATGCTAGGTTACTATGGATGAGAATGAAAGTAGGGATTACTCGTGTGTTTATGGTAGGGGTCTATGCACCCGTAAACATAGCAACGGGTATGTCTCAGAGTGCACGGGAAGAAAGAGAAGATTTTTGGGAGTGTTTAAGAGATGTCTTGAGGAAATGCAAGGAACACGAGAGGTTGATAATGTTAGGGGATTTTAATGGTTGGGTGGGAGTAAAGCGTGAAGGATACGAAAGGGTTTTAGGCAAGTATGGGGACGAAAGCGTGAATGAGAATGGAAAAAGGTTGCTTGAGCTATGTTTGGAGTGGAATCTCTGTGTGACAAACACTATGTTTGCCCACAAAAGAATCCACCAGTATACAAGAGAAGCAAAGAATGTAAGAAGTAGTATGATTGACATTGTTGTAGTGGATGAAAGATTGAGAAAGAATGTCCTAGACACTCGGGTATATAGAGGTATTGGTGTCCATACCGACCATTTTTTGATTATGAGCCGGATACGTGACCTCTTCAAAGGATGGCGACACCGTATACCTACCCGAACAAGTGTCCAAGAACGAATAAAAGTAGAAAATTTGCAAGATGAAGTATTGAAAGACGAGTATAAAAATCAATTGAGGAAAAGATTTGAAAGATTTTGTGACACTGATGATATAGAAGAATTATGGCAGTCGTTTAAGCATGAAGTGGTTGTTGTAGCGTCAGAAGTATGCGGTGTGAGCAAGAAGAGGAAAGTTATAAAATCGAAGAATGCATGGTGGGATAAAGATGGGCAAGGGGTAGTACGTGAGAAGAAGCAGGCATGGTTGGACTGGCTATCTGTCAGAGCCAATGAAAGAATGCAAGAAGCAACGAATGAGGATGTGAATGAAGCTAGGAATAAGTTTATAAGAATGAATGAGGTAGTGAAAGATGTAATTAAAAGGAAAAAAGAGGAATTGAAAGACGAGTTTGATAGAAGATTATCTGAAGATTTCCGGACCAACGCGAAGTTCTTCTGGAAATCCATTCGCTCGGTTCGAGGTAAAACCGTAACCACAGAGCTGAAATCAATCAGAGATAAGAATGGAAGTTTACTGAATGAAGAAAAGAGCGTACTGAAGGAATATTTTGAAAGTTTATTTGAAAGAGAGGAATGGCAAAGGCAAAGTTTCGAAATGAATGATAATGATAGTAGTGATGAAAGCCCTATTAGTATGGATGAAATAATGAAAGCATTGAAAAGCATGAAATCAGGAAAGGCTGGTGGGTATGATAGGATTACAGTCGAAATGCTGACAGCTGGACAGGGTCTTATAGCAACTCAGTTGTGCCGCCTTTTTAACTTGTGCTGGAATACCAGCCGTGTACCAAGTGATTGGTGCAAGGCCGTCATAGTACCTTTATACAAGGGAAAAGGCTCACAGCAAGAGTGCAAAAGCTATAGAGGCATTAGCTTGCTCAGCGTCGTCGGTAAATTGTATGCAAAAGTGTTAATTGAAAGGATTGTGAAAGTAACCGACAAGAAAATATGGGATGCACAAACGGGATTTCGAAAGGGCATGGGATGTACGGATCAGGTCTTTTCCTTACGGAGCATAGCCGAAAAAGTTTTGGCCAAAGGTCAAAAGGTCTATTGCGCATTCGTGGATCTGGAAAAGGCTTATGATAAAGTGGTGAGGAATGAACTTTGGTCGGCATTGTCCATGTATGGAGTGAATAGCAACCTCACGCGAGCTCTGAAATCTCTTTATGATGATTCCAGAGCTTGTGTTAGGATAAATGGGACCTACACAGAGTGGTTTGGCATCGATAAAGGTGTTAGACAAGGATGTGTAGCGTCACCTTGGCTGTTTAACCTATACATGGACAATTGTTTGAAAGATTTAAAAGATTGTGAATGGGGATTAAAAATGAATGAGTTACTTGTCAAATGTCTTCTTTATGCCGATGACCAAGTAATACTTGCGTCATCGGCGGAAGAGTTGCAGGCGATGGTAACTATTATGCATGGTGCTTTTGAGAATAAAGGAATGAAAATAAATGTAAGCAAGACGAAAGTAATGGTATTTGAAAAGGAAGAGGGCGTGACGATGTGTAATGTTATGATTGATGGAGAAAAAGTGGAGCAAGTGAAAGAGTTTGTATATTTGGGTACTTTGTTTACAAGGGATGGTAAACATGACGGAGATATTGAAAGGAGAACGATTGCTGGCAACAAAGTGAATGGAGCCCTACGCGCTTTTATGAACAGTCGAAATGTATCCGAAAAGGCACGTTTGGCTGTTCATAGAGGACTATTAGTGCCCACACTTATGTATGGAAGTGAAAGTTGGGTATGGCAAAAGAAGCATGAGAGCAGAATAAATGCTGTAGAAATGAGAGCGTTGAGAAGCATATGTGGTGTGACTCTGAAAGATAGAATAAGAAATAGTGTGATTAGAGAGAGATGCGGCATGAAAGTGGATATAGTTACAAGAATAGAAAAGGGTATGTTAAGCTGGTTTGGACATGTAGAAAGAATGGACGAGGAAAGACTGACTAAGAAAGTTTATAAGGCTAGTGTGAATGGAACTGTCGCAAGAGGAAAACCTAGGCGAACGTTTCTCGACCAGATCGGAGGCGTTCTGGACAAAGGCCAGGTTAAGAGCTCCTTGAACCGACGGGCGTGTATGAGGAATGTGATGAAAGTGAATGAAGCCAGAGAAGTGTGTCAGGATCGTAGCAAATGGAAATCCGTAGTCTCTGCCTACCCCTCTGGGAAACAGGCGTGAATCTATGTATGTATGTATATTGATTTGAGTTGGCGTTATTTAGCGGCAATCCATTGTAATAAACTTATTGGGAAGACTGGAACACGCCACACACCCTCGGGTTGCCCACCAATCCTAATCCTAACTAATGTTATAAAAGCGAAAATGAGTTTGTTTGTTACCTTTTCACGCCTAAACCACTGAACCGATCATCCAGAAATTTTGCATATACGTTGACAGGTGTACAGAAACGGACTTAGGCTACCATCCATCCCGAAAAAAATTACTGTTCCCGAGGAAAACAATAATAACGTTCTTATGATAATAGATGGCGCCACGTGTCTTTCGAATCATGATTGAATTACCCGAATTGATTGTCAAATTCTAAATTAACGCGAGCGAAGCCGCGGGCAAAAGCTAGTAAAATAATAATTAAGTAATGAAATGAAATGAAAAATGAAAAGATTTTTATTTTTGTACCATCATGACATGCATCATCAATTATTATAGAATGCGGGTATAACAAAAAGTAAATAAAAATATGGAAGTATACAGAAATTTTAAAAACAAAATGTTTATGTGCAGATGCACGTCCCATCATCATAATGCTGTGGCACTTGCATTGCTACAAGCACTACATAGCGCTGATTTTCAGCGAACACCACAATTATTGACGTTTGGTCCGCCAATAGTGTACTCAAAATAAAGATTATTTTTATGTCTTCAACAAAATGATTAAGATAATATAATGTACAATTATTTATATTGTTGGAGCCGGTGTCAACCAGGGTAGGTTGGTCTTAAGACGTGAGCTTTAAGCATATTTTCGTAAAAAAGTTCATTTTTAAAATGATTTAATTAGGTATCGGTATTTTGTTGTTTTTAGGTCGATAGATATTGTCACAGTATTATTATCGTATAAAAGTTTATTTATAAAATAGATTTCATAAGGTATTTTCGTATTATTATTGACTAGATGTTCCCGCGGTTTCACCCGCGTTTATCGTTACTGCGCCGCCCGCGTAGGTCGTAGCATGATGTTATATAGCCTATAGCCTTCCTCGATAAATAAGTTATACAACACTAAAATATTTTTTTAAATCGAACCAGTAGTTCCTGAGATTAGCGCGTTCAAACAAACAAATAAACAAACAAACTCTTCAGCTTTATAATATTAGTATAGATTTTCTTATCGGCTACTTGACACATATTTGAACCTAAAACGGAGCTGATAACTGATGTCTGTTTAGAAATTTTGATTAAATACTTTGTTTTAAAATATTGATACCTAGTTTCCGCCGGTGGGTTCGCTTGCGTGCTATGTCATTAAAATACGTTATCTATACAAATAAATAAAATTGAAGTGTCTGTTTGTAATGTCAAGATAACAGCTTTTTATCTAATGCATATGAAAGTATATAAGGTACCTACCTGAAAAAATCTATTTTAAAATTTTTGTCTGTCCGTCTGTCTGTCTGTTTGTTCCGGGTAATTTCCGAAACCGCTGAACCGATTTTGACGGGACTTTCACTGGCAGATAGCTGATGTTATAAGGAGTAACATAGGCTACTTTGATTTTAAACAAAAAATAGGGTTCCGCGGAGACAAACACTGTTTAGTTAAAATCTACGCGGACGAAGTCGCAGGTAGCAGCTAGTCTATACTAATATTATAAAGCTGAAGAGTATGTTTGTTTGTTTGAACGCGCTAATCTCAGGAACTACTGGTCCGAATTCAAAAATTATATTTTTGTTGGATAGCTTATTTATCGAAGGTTATAGGCTATATAACATCACGCTACGACCCACGGAGTGGCGTAGTAATCATAAACGCGGGTGAAACCGCGGGCACATCTAGTGGCACTATAAGTGCGTTGCCGATTCTATGATAACAAGTAACAGTACCGAGAGCTAGCGCAAGAGTTGCATACAGATGCTGTTGCAGAAAACATAACGTCTCCTTTACCCGTCGAGAACCTTCGCGAAAAATCCACGAGCAGTGGTAATTAGAGTTTAAAAATATTTTAATACTAGCTGTTACCTGCGACTTCGTCCGCGTAGATTTTGGCTAAAAAGTGTTTGTCTCCGCGGAACCTTATTTGTTTTCTAAAATCAAAGTAGCCTAAGTTACTCCTTATAACATCAGCTATCTGCCAGTGAAAGTCTCGTCAAAATCGGTTCAGCCGTTTCGGAGATTAGCCGGAACAAACAGACAGACAGACAACAATTTTAAAAATATATGTTTTCGTGTAGGTACCTTATATACTTTCATATGCATTAGATAAAAAGCTGGTATTTTGACATTAAAAACAGACACTTCAATTTTATTTATTTGTATAGATTTTAACAGTTAATAAATGAAATACAACTTGTTACTTCTTCATTCTACTATTTCACTTAAGTTTCGTAGATAATTAAGCTTACATAAGCTCTCGTAAAGACAACGAAAGCACGCTAGTGTCAGTCAAAATATCAGTGTGTAATTATTTTATTAATCCTCCATTTTAGTATTTCATGTTGGGTTTTTCTGCTTATATGGAGATATGGACACAGTAATATGTTTACTCGATAAGACTATACATTTTATTAACACTGATATTAACGTGTCAGTCAAGAGGTAGATGAGCTTGGAGGACTGACCTGCTTCTCATCTGTTGTACGGCAGCGGGTGGCAGTGTCCCCGACACAACAGATATATTGACCCCAGCCTTCTCGAACACGCGTCCATCTTGCAGCACGCACGTGATACCGCCGCCACCTTCACGACGCTTCCAGCGGTCGACTTTAAACTTCGCATCCTGAAAACAGTGGTTATGGATAATTTGGGCTTTGATCCTAGCCTCGTTGATCATGCGGGCCTCCAGTCATTTGTAAAATATATACATAGACTGATGCCTATATTCCTCCCTTCCCTGAAGGGATAGGTCGAGGCACTTCTCTTTATAGTAGGTAGAGGTCTCATACAACCTTTATCCTACATTTCACCAGCTCGAGTTTAGATGCCACTCAATAGCGGGCGAGCTTATTGCTATCTACCGGAGAGATTTCTAAACTGTAGGCGAACATATTACTGTCTATACTTAACATTTTCCACATACAAAGAATCAAATCTTCATTATTACACACAAACATTAAGCCATGGTAAGAATGTAGTCTAGTTCTCCAAAAGCCTATCATATATTATGTTATATATAAATATTTTAATAAAAAATTTGTATGTTTCATACCGGAGATATAATGAAAATATCATTTTCATAATCATATTCATCGGCTGTTTTGTCTTCATCCCAAGCCTACAAGAAAATAAGCTAATTTACATACTTTTATCTAAATATGCATATATAAATATACTTAATTGCTTATCTTCGACAAGCCCATTGTTAATAAACCAACTCCTAGATATTTAAAAAGGTTTTTTACATAATACTGGTCTGTACGATAAATGTTATTACTATTCAGGTTTTCTTGTTATCATGAACCATTAGTCATAAAAGTAGTATAGTTCTAAACTGTGATGACCTTCCCTCTCATTTAATAATTAGTTGTGTCAAATAATTTTTGAGTGTCTTCTAGGGTCTATATTAGGCAGGCAATGTCTTTCCCAGAAAATTAAGTAGTAAGTATAGACCAGAGGTTCCCAGACTTTTTTCTCATAGACCACTTTCAAAATTTAGCTGGTTCTGGTGGACCCCCTGCGGCTAAACAAGTTCATGCAAGTAAAAAATTTTATCAAATCTCTACTTGCTGACCGGGCTTTTTTTTTAGTAGTTGTCTAACCAAAAACCACTGGTACTGAATATGGAATATGAACGTTTTTACAAATAACAGTCGCTGAGTTTGTCGAGCAGTCGGTGAAGTCAAGCCAACATTTTAGTTGTTCACTATCCAAAGCAAATAAATTTTTGTGGACCCCTGCTTACGAATTGTGCACCCCCATTTTTTTGTCACGCCAACGTAGACCCCCGTTGAGTTTTCCTTGGACCCCTGGGAGTCCACCTGGGGGACCACTTTAGGAATTAATGGTATAGACCAATATCAAATTTTAAATATCTTTGAAAGTATATTACTGTCTAACTAGCAGACCATTGTTGCCTTAGGAAACCTTTCATTATCTAGATAATTATTATAAAGTAGAAAGAATCTTTAAAGCATATCTAAACTCTATTATGAATCTGATTAGAGTAACTATAATAATATCAACAAATATCATATAAATAAACAAACACACAACTACCACTATAGCTGATAGGTTTACCTCATCTTCTTCTTTTTCTAAAGCTCTACAAAATTCAGCCTGTATCCTCATAATAAGCAGCTCCATCTGAACTTTCATATCATTCTGATTTTTCTCCAAGTCTTCCAATGGCGTGATTGGTTCTGCCATATAGTTTTTAATCTGTATGATTTCCTTCATCTCTGCTTTATTTTTTTTTAACTGGCTGTATGCCATGAATCCTGTGCCTAATACTGTTGCACAGTATAACCTGCAATTTCACATTCATACTGAAAAGCAATGTTTTAAACCACAGACATTGATAAATAAATACAGATAGTAGGTAATTATAGAAAAGTATAAAAGGTGACCTGTATAACTTTAGTACCGTTTTGCATATGAATAATTAGTCAAGAGAAAGGTAATTCAACGTTATAAACTGTGTTGTGAACTGTAGCATATATAGGGCAAATAAAAAACCTTTTCTAAAGTACTTAAATGACATAGTAGTTATGATATGATCATTAGCCACTTTAGTTGTCAGTACCTTAGGTAGAATGCACTCGATGTTTACTCGAATGGTGCTACAAGACCTTGTGTGATGTGTCACGTACGCCAATTTTTATTTGCAATAGGTAAGTACCTACATGGTTTAATATTTCAATAAGTTTATGCTATAATCTAGATTCATATATCACTATACAATATCTTGAGGATATTCAACTTAGATAACACGATTTCTTAACGGTTTTTATCAGAGAAAGAAGTGTTTCATATTATTATGTACCTACGTAAGACGCCAACATAAACAACATACCTGTATGGTCGATCCCTGATCTTTTTGTAACTGCCAACATAACTCATAGTTTTCATACTTCTCACTATAACTTTAAACGACATTTTCTGTAATTTTATGACGATTTAACAAAATTAAATGATGAATCGGTATTTTCTTTTGAACCGATCGGCGATCAAGCGCCGGGTTAAGTGTTGACAATGTTGACATTTGACAGCAGTGAAATGTCACGCGATGTTGTCGTGTTGCGCGCCGCCCCGCGGCGGCATGCGGTACTATTTGGTTATCAGCTGTGAAATTTTTCTTCCGCAAGACGCGCCTACATGCGCAATATGTGTTCATCTCTTTCCCGAGCGGAGCTGAGCGCATCGATCGGTCGCGTCGCGCTCTTTCCGGCCAGTCCGCGGCAGCCTCGCTGACAGCGTGTCGCCATTGCGCGTGTGTAGCCGCTGTCCCAGCTATCGATCCGTCAGCGGAGCCGCATTGCTGTACATTCCGGAGGCGGTGCCTCGCCTAGTTTTCGTCGATCGTCGGCGTGACGGGCGCGTGGCGGCGTCGGCGGCGGCCCCGGGTGGCCTGCGCACTAGCGGCGGCGTGTAGCGCGGGAGCGACCGACCTTCCTTCCGCCAAAACCGGCTCGCTGTCCGCGGCGGACGGCTGTGATGTAGCCGCGGCCGGCGCGAGCGGCCTTCGGACAAAGGACCCGCTTCTCGTTTATTCGCGATGAAGAAGTTCACGTTCAAGGGGGTGCTGGACGGGTTCCGCAGCTCGGTGCAGCAGGCGCCGCGCGGAACCGAGCAGGAGATCCAGGAGACCCTGCGCTCCGACCACTTCCAAATCAAAAAGGTGAGTGGTTTTATCGCGCGGCGCGGCCCAAGGTCCCGCAGATAATGGCGATGAGCGGCACGCGAGCAGCGGTGTTCCGCGGGGACCCGGGGAGAGGGGAGCCTACGCTCCAGTGCCGGTGGCGTATTTATAAAAGCAACTCACCTGAGCGACGGCCGACGGCTCTCGCGTGCAGGCTCTGTTGTGTAAACTGTACGCACGTCGCGCGCTGACGGCACCCACGGCCTGCAACGTGCTGAACAAAACAATCAAAACATTCGCAGACGTCGCTGCACCGACACTCGACAGATCGCAGATGACACGACTTTGTTGATGTTTCTCTAGCGCGGACCGTGTCACGCGTGGTGCGTGCCGTAAAGCCTCTCGTAGCGCTGAAAACTTCACTTGAAACTGTTATTGGCGTTATTTCGCCATCAGTCAGTGTGCAACCTTGACCGTTTAATATGTTAGCATTATTAGCTGTGTAATCTGCTTACTGTGCCTCTTTGAAGCCTTAGACCTTGAATTACTATTAAGGTTTTTTAATAATACGGTCAGACTGTCTATGTTGCTATGATGATATTATGTTTCGCTAGATTACTGAACAGCGGAGCACCTGTAGGCGTCGGAATAGCGATCATAATATTGAACTGATAACAGATTAGATAACGGTTGCACTTAATAATACCTTTGCCCTTTGTGCGAATTTTTCTATAAAATTGCACAGATTCGTTAGCTTGCAGTGACCGTGTTATTATGCTGTACGTATTTTTGTTTATTGTGAATGTTATTATGATAATTTATTATGGGTGCAATGATAAAATGAGTATTATTTATAGTATAAATAAGACTAATCTGGACTATAAATGATATACCTACCTACAATGTTCGTTTTATATTAGCCGTTACAAATGTAACTTCCTGTGCCTTTGATATCAGTATGATTAAAAACGGCTACATGCCTCAATAATTTATAAATTTTTACGAAGTAGGTATAAAACCCATTAGGTGGAAAATACATCTGATTTGAAAATAGTGTTGTTAATGTATCGTAAAGAAACTAAGGTATAATCAACAGTCGTTGAAAGAAATAACGTTACACAAACGATTTCGTTATAACGTTAACTTCCTAAAATCGGGAAAGTCAATCCGTGTCAAGGCCTGAGGCCTCAGGTAATGCTAATGATCGATAGCAGAAAACTTACAAACGATACTACTGAAATAACTTTACGCCAACATTTCTATTTTTCTTTTAAGTTTTACTCGTTGTATAAAGTTGTGTCTAAAGTAGCATCTAGGGCACTCGAGAGAGTTCTTTGTAAAGTAAATAAAGGCAACGGCTAAGCTCTTAAATAGTAAATTACTTTGGTGCCGTGAGAGATGGAAAACAAACATTTATTATTATCGTTTTCCATTGAAAATTTCGTGTTTTAACAGCGAAACGCTTTTAAAAGTTTTCATCTTTTTCGTTTCTTCAGAGGCCGCTTATTTAGATATTTGAGTGGTTCTATCTTTACATTTACAATTGGAAGTGAGCTAATTGTCTTGGTGAAGATTGTATGGGGATGGCGGGAATATTTGTCTAAAACGTAAATGAGTCAGCATAGTGTAAAGTGTTACAATCGTAGATTTCTCTCGCGTGCTCTGAACATCTGCGGTGAAACTGGATGCTTTTGAGAAAATTTGAATATTCCTTCTAGAAATTTGCTTTGAGCGTAAGGAAGATAATTTTAGTGAAAAGCTGATAAAATAACCGGGTTTGAGTTAAACAAAATATACTACCTATCTGAACTTAGACATACTTTATGTAAGTTCAATTACATTTAAGTTTATCTGAAGAGTTTTCTGTTATAATATAATATTAACATAATAACTAACTCATGCCTTTTTGTGTACAATGCTCTAGTCAAACTCAAATAAACGGTGAAAAACATGAATGACATTTAACTGAAGCCATTTTCTACTTTTTATTAGTTAATCTATGTTTAACAGATGAGAAACACAATAAGCATCTGTTATAATGTGATGTTTTCTATAACTAATATCGTTGACAAATATATGTTATTACGATGTATTAGTAGCATCGATAAAAGGAAAACAATGTCACTCGGCACTCACGTTTTTAGTTTTAATGTGTTATGTATGATGTTATTGTGTGACGTCACTGTTGGATATCCAATGTCCAGCTGTGATTCACAATAATATAGTATAATAAATTGCAAAATTAAAGGCTAGAACAGGTTTTAAACGATAATCGTTTGTAGATATACATTGGTGTATTTTGATTATTATTAGCATCAAATCGATTGGTAAAACAGCAATAAGCTATTTGAATAATGGTGTTAGTGTGTGCTAAACGAAAATAAAGAATTTTGAACGAGTCAACGATTTTAAAAAGTAATCCGCAGCATCTTACTGTAGCATTGGTCTCGAAAATGTTGACGAGTCGCATGTTTGTATGCCATTTTAGTAATATAATAGTAATAATAAGATGTGGCAATAATTACTCACAAAAATGTACTGGTAATTTGTTAGATATTCAATGGTAGCTTATGATACAATTACGCAGTATGTTGAGCGGTCACTAGTATGTAGCACAAAATAAGAGTGGAGTTCTCGTATAATGCGCGGTAGAACTTATAAAAAAATTCTTTTGCTGTCAGAACAGCGTCTGTTTGGAACTTCTTTTTTATTTTGTATGCGAGACGTCACCATTACCTAAAACCCAAACTAAACTCGGATTTTTTCATCCGAAAAAGAATTTCCGGATGCTTGTTTCCTCTTTTCAACCTCAGGTCCATTAAACGAGCGTCCATTAATCGAGGCAGCATCATAAAAAAAAGAATCGCATCTTTTTATGATAGCCGAAGAATGACTCAGAAGTGTCACATTCATATATCGGCAGGTATATTAATCCTCCCTAAGAAACCACTTCGACTCAAATAATGCCCATTTGGACATCATACCAACATATTTTACAAACTGAAATTCGCAAAGAATCTTTTCTTCTATACTTTAAACCCATTCGTATATAATGAGTATAATGACGTAGGTAATAGAAGGAGTGAGGGCTAAAGTAAGCTGCCTTGTGCATCGTGTTGCCAATATGTAGTAAATTTAGTCCGATAACAGTCACCGCATATCGCTGTTATCTACAGGCTGCATAGCGCTGATAATACGCCGGTATAGCCTCCATGTCCTTATAAATACAACCTTTTATATGGTCGGGGGATAACGAAAAAATCAATGAGCGGCTTTTGCGAAAACTGTTGCTCGAATACTAGACTTGTAATGATTATTTTTCGCTTTATACGAATACGTTATTGTGTCCATCTCTTGTATTCTATTGTAACATTTGTAACACGTTGACGGTGTGTCGGATATTCTTGCATGGAACAGTATATGATTCACAGATAGCCTTTTCGATTCTGGGGCTGCCTAAATCCGTCAATGTTTTTAAAGCTGCTCGAAACCAAGATTCCGTTATACCATAGTGCGGCCTTTTTTGGTAAAGCAGTAATTTTATGCCATTGTATACTGACATGACCGGGTGCTATGGCAAAAATTCGGCGTGTCCTGTTTTTAGTAATCGATTGCGAAAACAGATTGATTAATTTATATAATGTTCTGACAAAGCTGTAATACTTAAAACGAATGGGGATTCTACTGCTAAGTGCCATTAACATGTTTAAGTCCTTTGAACATCCAATATATACTTCTATACTAATATTATAAAGCTGAAGAGTTTGTTGTTTCTTTGAACGCGCTAATCTCAGAAACTACTGGTTCGATTTGAAAAATTATTTTAGTGTTGGATAGCCTATTTTTATTTTTTTTTATTTTTTTTTTATTTTGCTCGTCAAAATGACCACACTCCACCTGATGGTAAGCAGTCGTGTGGTCTAAGAGCAGTGGCCTCCACATCGCCCCCACAGTAGCCGAGGCGATGTTGAGGTCTCTACTTTGACGGCCTGAGAAGATGCTTTTTCACGCCCCGCTTAAAGAACCCAGGATTGAAGGAAGAAGGAAACACGTGCCTTGGCAGAGAATTCCATGCCTTGGTCGTTCGGCAGAGATATGAGGACCCAAACTTTTTGGTACGCGCTCTAATCGACTCTACCGTGTAAGGATGGCATCTGAGCCCAGCACGCGTTGTTCTGGATAGGAAAGGGGAGGGCGGGATAAGGTGGAATAACTCTTCAGAGCAGAGCAATCGAGGAAGGCTATAGGCTATATAACATCACGCTGCGACCCACGGGGGCGTCGCAGTAACGATTAACGCTGGTGAAACCGCCGGAACATCTATAAACTATATATTTGCCTTTGCTAATTACATTCTCTTATAATACAAACGAACCGTAACAAAATTCAATGTTGGAAATTACATTGCCTCCTACCCATCTCACTGTGTATATAAAATAATACTTGATACCTATATCAGCTTTATATGTATTAAAAGCGCATATTAATGTTCGTAGCTTAATATGTAATTTTAGAATATAGATTGATAACAACATTTATGAATCGTATGTTCGCAATATAAATCGCAAATCATTACATCAAAGTGAAAATCGATTGGCGTACTTTTACAAATAAATAACTAGACGAGCGCTCTACGCGTGCAGTCCGAACAAATATCAATAGCAGTTCCAGAGTGATATATCACAGTGGCAAGTACTCGCTAGTACTCACGTGCGTAGTGATGTGGTGTATGCCCGGCCATTCGCGTGCTCCCCGAGATAAGTAATTACTCAGGGAATTGGATTTGTCCATTGTTATCTCGGACTTGTGCTAGTGATTCATTTAATTAAGGATCGGCGGCCAGACAGGGATCTCTACTGTCAGCGTTTTATGAAGTGTGATCACAATTATTACGTAGATATAACGTTTAAAGTAGCAGTAAGCTGTCTGCTAACTAAATTTAATTAAGTAGCTAAATTATTATTTCCTCAACATTTGCAATAGGTAATTGCGAGCGTCAATGTCCATTTTGTTTTATATTTTCCTTTATTAATAGCTAATAAAAACATTTCATAAACAATAATGAGTAGGCAAGGTCTTTAAGAAACAATTTGCACAGTCCTAATAGGACTATAAAGTTCAAAAGCGCATCAAAATCCACTCAGCGTTCTGGAGATTGCAGTATTTGTCTGATCATCTTTATCTTTAAAACGACTGATGTTCTCGACTTTTATCATTCATTCGGTTATAAGTTTTAGGATTTTCGATGCATATTTCAGTCAAGCTTAGACTTCAAATAGTTTCTTTATAATCTATACTAATATTATAAAGCTGAAGAGTTTGTTTGTTTGTTTGAACGCGCTAATCTCAGGAACTACTGGTCCGATTTGAAAAATTCTTTCATTGTTAGATAGCCCATTTATCGAGGAAGGCTATAGGCTATATAACATCACGCTACGACCCACGGGGGCGGCGCTGTAACGATAAACGCGGGTGAAACCGCGAGAACATCTATATTAAATAAAAATAACTATTCTTCAAGCTCTCAATATGATGTCCTATTACTTCCACCGCAGCTAAATATACGTATTTATTGTATTTTTAAGCTTTATCATTTACTATATATAGAAGGTACCATTTAGGTAAAGCCAATTTTCCTCATTAATAAATATTTTTCCTGTTGTTTTAATTGGATTCGTATACTGTAATAATATAACTTCATGTAAAATGTAGATTGTGGCTAACTAGATGTTCCCGCGGTTTCACCCGCGTTTATCATTACTGCGCCGCGCCCGTGGGTCGTAGCGTGATGTTATACAGCCTATATTCTTCCTCGATAAATAGGCCATCCAACACTAAAATAATTTTTCAATTCGAACCAGTAGTTCCTGAGATTAGCGCGTTCAAACAAACAAACTATTCAGCTTTATAATATTATATAGATAAATATACAATTAAGTAAGAACGTAGGTAGTGATTAATATAAGATAGTGATACGAGAGACTAGGTTTTTAGAGACAAGTAATAATTCATTTGCCGCGGGAATCTATAGATTTGACAGATTGCCGGCCATAGCAGCCATCAATAGAGTATGACAGTTTTTGTATCATATTTAATCTCTATACGTGGTCGCCGCCATAAGGATTTGTACACGACAGCAATGATTGTTCGTGGACTGAGTTGCAAATAAATTAGAATGATATCAAGCTAGCTGTGTTTGATTCTTTAAAACATACTAAAGTTTATCGATTAACTAATATAACTCATATTGTATGCGTTATTGCTTAGATTATATTCTCAGTAATCAGAATCAGTCAGTTATCTAGTTAATTATATTTTACTTGTCTCCAAAGCTTTGATAAAATAATAGTATTACCTATTCTTGTTTTGCTGTCTCCTTTAAAAAGTGTGTCGTTAAAGCTGAACAAGCTATAGCAAAGTTTATAAAGTTTGTCGCTTTTGTTGCTCCAACTGAATTAATTTATTGTTCACGAATTTCAAAACTAAACTTTTGTACGTTTCAAGCGTAAGTTTTTAATATATTCGTTATTATTTGCATTGAATAATATTAAAGTAAGAAAGAAAACAAAAATAAATTCATCTATAATGTACTTAATAGTGACGCAACCGGTTATCCTTTATATATAACGAGTTATCGGTGATAAAATACGCACTACATTCGCGTCAATTTAAGTCACAGTTATTTTAACAGCCGCATACTTGTCTCGTGCTGTAAATCACTGTTGATCGTAATGTACGATTGCTTGATTATAGTGGCACTCCTACGAATGTTCTAAGAATTTCTATATAGGTTTTCCACGAACGCACGTAAAGAAAATTCTCCGAGCTGTTAGCAATTCGCCTTATCTAACAATGATAGATGTAGAAAATTATAACGCAATTTTGTTATTGAAGAAAATTGTACACTTTATAAACCTATTGAAGTAGAACTAAATTAGTTCAACAGTAATATTACTAGTCCAACTGACTGGAAAAATAACGCCTAAAAATTACGGTAGATTGCCAGAAACGTTCGTTGAAGCATTCGTCCTGATCACTCAGCTTTTACTCAAAGATGTCTTAAGAATAAAGAAAATATTTCTCGGAAAGTATTTTATTTGAGGGTAATTGCGTGAGCCCAAAATAGAGAACTCCAATAAAGCTATTTCATCCCAATTACATTTGCCTGAGTTGGTACACAGCGAAATATTTAATTTACACAGAATTTCGTTTTCCATTATTAATTAATTATACTGTAAAACTTTATTACAAATCTGTCTGTTATTATAAGATTAAGTTTTCATTTCGGCGGGCATTTGAACGTTTACCTTTAATGTTTAAAGCACTGAAAATTCGCAGTATGTATTACCAATTATTTATTCACGAAGATTACAACTTGTAGATGAATCCTATTTAGATAATATAATGCATGACATCGAACACCAAAACTAAAACGCGAATCTCAACTCGTTATAAAGCAACTAGATAACAGTTTTAACTAATTAAAACAATTAACGCGATTCGGAAATGCTATTTTATTAAATCATACACATCGCTGCGCTAGTCACGAATTAACGAGCGGACCGTGACGTCACTAATGATTCATTTGAATTTCGAATGGCATGGCAGCCATTACGGATTTGCTGTACAACATTGAATTTGCTTTAAAATTGAATACTATATTGCATTATTGGTTTGAGGATCCCGTAAACTTTGAAAGAGATTGTTTATTAAACGTATTTTAAGCTTGAGCAATTTTCGAAGTTCACTCAAGCAACAACAAAATGTTTTAGTATAGAGGCCGTCATATTGAAGACCCATAAACTCGCTTTTTCATGATCTTAAATAGAAGTACGTACTATAGATATGTAGTCCAAAAATAGGTAACGAGAATTTTATAAGACTACTAGGTACTCACTTATCTCGTCTATTTGACCGAAAATAGTAATAAAAAGCCTAACGAACACTATTTTCTACTACAGTAAATACTAATAACCGTAACGTAGGTAATAAAATAAAATGTGTAGTTCACTATTGAAACGAAATTTATGTTTGCTTTTATTATTCAATATGGCGCGCTGGCCTACAATATTTATTAAAAATAGCAAAATTAATTTATCATGTGCAATATAGGATATATATATATAATTGTATAAGAGTTAAATGTTAATTTGTATGCGAGGCACGTATTTTTAAGGTCGGATGCATTGTGCCGGGCACAGACAATAATGCGGCTGAATAATGATTAAAACGAGATCGGATTTATGTGCGGGCCGTGCCTACTCGAGTTTTTAATAATCGTGATACGAGGCAATTGGTCCGATTACTGCTTCTTTAGCCATTCGCCTGGGGTATTCGGAATTATGTATTATGAAGAATGTCTAATTGATCTTGGGAATCAAATGAAGTAATGTTGACTCATCGTGACTCAGTTCTTTCGGGTCTTTGAACGTGATTGACACCAATTAAATGTACTTGTTAGATAATTTTAATATCCTTCAAATCAGATCTTTTATTTATTTGGGTCACTTACAAATTCGTATTATTACACTTTGCTTTTCTTTTTATTATTATTATTTTATATTATATTGTGTAGCAGAAGACTAAACATTTTGAACAACCTCTATCTTATCTTATCTTATGTGTAGGCCAGTCAGTGCAGACCGGCGACACTTCGACCCAGTGGGATCTTTTGTGTCGACACTCTCACAATAACGACTGCCATAGACGTTCATGGCAGCCGGGACCAACAACGGCTTAACGTGCTCTGCGAGGCACGGAGCAGGCGATAATTGTCAATCAATACGCACATAATTTCGAAAAGTCATAATATAACTCTTTACTTACTGACAATGACGTAGTGATAGTAGCGTTATTCTTACGTCACCGTGGCGTGGCCGTACCCGGGCGAGCTGGCTCACTGGTACCGTCATTGAATAGTAAATAATCAACGGCGAGCTCCTTCCATTCGATTTGCAAGCATAAACACAAACACGAGAAAAACGGGGCAATAAAAATAATAACTGAAAACATTAAGTTATTCAGTACTGCGTAATAGAGCATGCTCTCTAGTTAACACAATTCGAGCCAGGCGATTACTGCAACGATACTTTATAATATAACTAGATGTTCCCGCAGTTTCACCCGCGTTTATCGTTACTGCGCCGCCCCCGTGGGTCGTAGCGTGATGTTATATAGCCTATAGCCTTCCTCGATAAATAGGCTATCCAACACTAATATAATTTTTCAAATCGAACATCGTTTGTACTATGTCTGTAATGGGTAATTATTTTGCTGTGATGTTATTTTAAAACTGCTATATCTCCTAAGATATTCATTGAAATCGAATGATGTAAAGGGCAATTTTGTTTTAAATTAAATACTTGTGATGAATAACGTATTTATTTGGATAAGGATTAATATCATGTTTATAAAAATACCTTCGCAAATAATGCATTATTTTAGAACAAATTTGATTAGCATAAAAATGCATAAAAATGGTTATAGTGAGCCAACCTTAAAAGATAAACATATGCTGTCGCGGACTTTTCTTTAGAACTTTTAAAGGGAAACAATTCTGTCATACATTATTTTTGCGAAACTTTAACTGTTTACGCAGCGCACGCAGCGGAAGCTCTCAAAAGGAAAAAATACTCTCCGATTTTGAAACATTCTTCATTGGTGCTCCGCTCCTATTGATCTTAGCGTGATGATATATAGCCTATAGCCTTCCTCGATAAATGGGCTACCTAACACTGAAAGAATTTTTGAAATCGGGCCAGTAGTTCCTGAGATTAGCGCGTTCAAGTAAACAAACAAACAAACTCTTCAGCTTTATAATATTAGTATAGATAATATTCTACCACATACACACAACACCATCTAGCCCAAACTAAACAGAGCTTGTAATATGGGTACTAGACAATGGATAAACATACATATATACCTTTTTTTTGTAAATGCATACATATTATACATAGAAACACCCAGACCAAGACAAACATCCATGTTCATGCGCACCAATGTTTGACTTGTGCGGGAATCGAACCCGCTACCTCAGGCGTGGCAGTCGGTTACACTCACCACTACGCCATCGAGGCCGTCAATATCAATCAAGCACTAGGTATGTAATACATATAATGACATGTATCAAATATTTAAATTTCGCACTCAAACGCATCCTTGTAATAATCGGATCAGGGCCGATTTATCAATCTTTGTATAACTTTTATCTGAGGAATATGTTTTGACGATTCGACAGCTTCTGTATAGTAAATTTGTCAATCCGCCATATTATTTATTTTACCCCTACGACAAAAAAGAAACCGACTATTTAAAAATCTGCTCTAAAGAGCATGTAAGTTATGCTACAAAAAATCTACTTTAAATGTCAGTACATTTTAACTCTATGATCAAAAATAAACAACTGACACAAATGGCATATTCTATCTGGCAGATAGCTCATAAAATAAAATATTATCCTATCGGACACAATAACGATATAATAATATATGGCAACACATTTTGCGTTTGATATTGCACTAAACAAACAGCGTGCATACATCTGTTTATTTAAACAGCGGCGTATCGATATTAATGTCAAATATTTGTTGAAATATCTATTGATGGATACGCGATTATACGGACGCGTGACAGTGGCGCCACAACGCGGATTTTCACTAATCTTTTCGTAAACAGCAAAGTGACGTTTGTTTTAGTCGAGTTATTTTTGTTTGTAGTGTTATTAATGTTTATACCAATATTAATAGTAATTGATACAGTGTGAGTTTGATTGCACGAGTAGCAGTGTTTTCAATAATTGCCAGTGTGCCGAATGTTCTGGTTCCAGCCCCACACGTGACAAATATTTGTGTGATCCACCATTTGTTGTTTCTAGTCCGTCTGTCGTTTAAATGTTCGTAAAGACAAGGCAGTTGCTAGTGTTGGAGTTGTGTTTATTTAAAAAGAAAAACAAAAAGTAAAGTTTACGATTTAACACTCTCACCGCCATCCGGTCCGCCGGCGGCCCGTAAGTTTTCGAGTCCAGCACGCCACCTGTATGTTGCACCGAACTGTTTCTCTAACAGCAGGCCACGCACTACAAAATTAATATGAAAATGCGAGGTTACAGCGGACCGCATGGCCTGCTAGTAAAAGTAAACGGTAAGCCCGCAAGCCACCCGTATGGCCTGCTGGACTCGATGTAGTATTTTCACCTTGGCGTGCACGGTTAGGCAAAGTCGAGGACATCGGCGTACCGCATGGCCTGCTGCACTGGAAAATTCTGTATAAGGGTGGCGGTGAGAGTGTTAAGCCAGCCCAACTACGAACGCAGCCATATTTGTAAAGAAAGTAGTTCTGGAAAAAAGAAAAACAAACAAAGTCAGTGTGCAGTTACTACCTGTATTCAGTCATATGTCAGGCATTGGAAAGGATATTTCCGTTTCAAAAATATGTACATATTGACTTCAACATTGAAGACTACATCGGTGGCATATAACACTTTTCTCGGAAACGGACAAAATGCTTTTTGTTTATTTCTATCAAGAAACTCTGAATAGACTCTGAAAGCATTGAGTTGCAGAACTGTATCCGATAGACGGCAATGGGCTAGTCCCCGAAACCACGGACCTAAAACACACTTTTGCTTACCTATTTAGGGATAGACATGAGACTAGATATGCACGACGAAGAGTAATCTCAAATATGAACTAGTTTACATACAATATCTAAGTTTACATGCAAGATAAACACGCGAGATGACATATCTGTCGAGCTCGTAACTGGCGCAAGCGAGCGCTCAGACAAGTTATGCGCAAGTTTGGAGTGCGAGCGTCGACTCGTAGCCGACGTCGTTCTAAACTTGGGATCGTGTTCTTTGTTTACTTTATAATATTGTTTGTTACGTCACGTAATATAATGCTTGTAATCCTAAACGACTAGGCAGAGGTGTCGAATTTAAATTAATTGCCAGGGCGAACGTTATAGTGGATAAGAATATTGCTTGGTAGCTAATACTTATACGGGTTGTATAGTTTAGTACAGAGGTTCCTAGACTTTTTTCTCATAGACCACTTTCAAAATGTAGCTGGTTCCGATGGACCCCCTACAGCTAAACAAGTTCATACAAGTAAAAAAATTTATCAAATCTCTACGAGCTGACCTTTTTTTTTTAGAGTTTCTCGGAACTGAACACCTATAGGCGGGCTGACTTTTTTTTAATAGTAATTCCCTATCTAAATATCGAAAAACCACTGGTAGGTACTGAATATGAAATATAAGTTTTTACAAGTTGCTGAGCTTGTCGAACAGTCGGTGAAGTTAAGCCAATATTTTAGTTCTTCACTATCGAAAGCAAATTAATTTTCGTGGACCCCATTTTTTTGTCACGACTTTGACTTCGATTCCTGGGGGTCCATCTGGATCACTTTGGGAACTAATGGTTTAGAGGATACGGACACATTTACTGACTATACAACAGCAACCCCAGCCAAAGCGAGATCTGTCTACTACCTAACCTACTACTGCTTACTTAGCCGATAATTTACATAGTTACACAAAAACAACGAAATTTTATAGACAGAAAACTGAAAAAAAAGGTATATAAGTACTTATTATAGATTGCTGTGTCGATTGCTTCTATTTCTTATTTCTCTTTGTAAAATGACTCCCACACTTGCAATAATTTCTACGACTCAAACATTCAAACAACGGACATTAGAAACAATCATTTAGTGAAAATACATTTTTATTGCATGTGGGATTCGAGACCACAAAACTCGGCACAAGTGGCTTAAACCACTAAACCATCCATGCAGGCTGGCCGTCCCGTTTTCTCCTATCACTAGCATGTGTGCATTACAATGTTGCGTTTTTGAGCTAACCAGTCGGCGCCACTAGCGAGTACGCTCCTGTCAATCATGTCACAGCTGCTGTCAAAACCCGTATTTGGCGGTAATAATTGTCGATTTCCATGGGTACTGTTGAAGTGACTATAGAGTATGAGGTCTAGATACCTTACTGTCCACTAGCACCTCTAGTGGTGAATTCAAGCGCGATAGCCCTCATTGTAAACAACAACTAAACTAACACAAACATCAGAAATACATACATCATTGTCTCTCACTACATGTGTGTGTGTGTGATAATCTTTACGATCACACACACAGCGGCAAAACTTCACGCATTTGTTATGGTTCAATTCACACATACTCAGTAGTTGGCATATTGTTTATATACAATGTACTAATGAAGGGGATATGTCCACTAAGGCATCACTATTCTATTATTACCTACTCTCATATTATAGCATAGTAAGTATTTCGTATTTACATCTCTAAATTTTTAAAGTGAAAACTTCTTTAGGCGCGTTGAGCACTTCTTGGGTGAACAAAAATCATGGAACTAGCGTCATCGTCACCGAACGCTTTCCATTTTTGAATTATTTTTGGTTTATAAAGAAGTGTTTATGATCAAGGATTAAAGTTTTCACTTCTATCGGCAGTCCCCAAAGACTGCTCCAATTTTTTTAAATTGTACTCGTTTATTGACGCACTATTTATTTTTAAATCAAGACATCTTTATTATTTTGGCGCCAAATTTTATACTGTAATGAAATATTATATTGATGACCTGTGGTCCTAACCACAGATACTTCTGTCAGTAATAGGTAGGTAATTAAGTGTTTATGTTGACAGCATAAGAGAATGTCATCGTGATCCCTTCCCCTTTTATATAATAACTAGCTGTTACCTGCGACTTCGTCCGCGTAGATTTTAACTAAAAAGTGTTTGTCGCCGCGGAACCCAACTATATTTCTCTGCCCAAGTTACTTAAATGGCGTAGTTTTTATAGTGTAAAGCTAGATAATAGCATGGCTTACTCAAAAACAACATTTAAATATGCGTTGTTAGATTACACGCTGTCACAGAATGCGTAAGAAAAATAAAGATTCACAGCTCCTCCCCCGTAGGTGATAGCGTGATAATATGTAGCCTATATGTTGACCCGACCTGTTAGTAATATTCATGCAAAATTTGAAGTAAATCCATGCAGTACTTTTTGAGTTTAGCCCGGACATACATACAGACAAACAGACAAAAATTCTAAAAACTACCTATATTTTTGGCTTCGATATCGATTGTAGATCACGCCCCAAGTATTCTTTTAAAAAAATATTCAATGTATAGTTTTGACTTTCCTACGATTTTATTATATGTATAGATAATATCAGCCCTGTATTAAATTGTCCCACTGCTGGGCACGGGCCTCTTCTTAGTGTGAGAAGGTTTAGGCCATAGTCCACCACGCTGGCCTAGTGCGGGTTGGCAGACTTCACATATCTTCGAGAACATTATGGAGAACTCTTAGACAAGCAGGTTTCCTCACGATGTTTTCCTTCACCGTTAAAGCGAGCGATAAATAAATGTTTAATACGCACACGACTTCGAAAAGTCAAACTTGCGTGGCAGTCCACCCGTTTCCCACTAAGCTATCGCTACTTATAATATGCCTTATATACGACAACATTATTTAAAATCAATATAACATACATAGTTTTACGTTTACATCCCTGAAAGACTAGATAGAGGTGCATTATACCCATATTTCGCCAACTATGGTTTTACGTGCAATAGAGGGCGAACCTATTGGCGTCTATCGAGAACAGTTTCAGACTAAATGCTGTTATTGAAAATTCCTTAAAAATTGATCCCGAGACCTCAAACACAGCAGTGACAGCAGTCTAAGCACTACTGCTGTCTCATCGAGGCTGTGTCTAGAATATATATTATAGAACAAGTAAATCAAAAATTGAAAGTATACGCAAATTGAATTGAGCGTTTATTCGGCGAGCTCGATAAAACAACTTGTACCAAGTTATCAGCTCATCTGTCTTCTACTGGATATGAAGGAACCGAGTGAAAACAGGCCCCGCAAACACAATTGAGTTGTCAGATATTTCATCGACCTACATTATTGCCCGCAGAAAAAGGAGCGAGGGAGATGGTAAATTTTCTTATAACACCGTCTCTTTTCTACGCGAGGGTGGCAGAAATTTTTGATGCGTTGAAATGGATTGCGGAGACGGTTGCTCGGTTTTCTATTTGCGATTCGGGTGTCGTGGCTTATTTGGTATCTATGCTTATTGTTTTGTGCTCCTCTCCCGGTATATTCTGTGGCTTATCCTGTAAATAACGCTAACTGAGATATTGGTTTATTTAGATGGAACTGTGCTTTGAATCTCTAGAGCATACCTACTTTCTTATCTATATTCTTGTTACACTTTTGTTTAGTGTTTTATCGGAATATGGTTCAATAATTGGTAGAAATAAACAATCTTGATGTTGCTAAAGTTGAGATGGGATGCCATCTTTAGAATAAAGATCTCTTGTTTTTGAATAATTATCATCTGTTCCTATCGTTATCTTTATATAACTGATTGTCGCCGTACAAAATTAGTGCCCCAAATTAATCAGAAATGTTGCATATACTAATTCTCTTACATATACTAATTCTCTTAGTACCTAGTACTAAGTTCACTGCTGAAGATTCTCTGAAATTTCTTAGCGATGGTTGTTGCGCTGATTCCATATCAAATTCACGTAATAATCCCACCTGCGACTACGCGCGAGGATAAAATGATCTTTTGTTGTAATTTAAGGTATGGTCTACCTGTAAGCAAAATTTGAACCAGATTCGTTTATTAGTTACCGTGGGATTGAGTTCATATACCCGAACATCTTCACAAACCTTCACATTTATAATATCACCATGACTTCTCTCTTTGTTTGTTCCATACACCTGTAAACCAACCACCGAGTTGCTTACGTAGGTATGCTATAATTAGTGATTTAGGGCTTGTATTAATAACAATATATGCTTCATAACTAAAGGCCTAATTAAGTAGAAACAGTAGTAAAATTGCACTAAATTTAATAACATAGTTGACTGGCGTTTGGCTTGTATATGTGTAATAATAAAATTAAGTATAACGATGTCATAAATGCTACGATACACTAACATGCTATAACTATTAGGAAAATTGGGCGATAAATCAAAGGCTAATGGACGATGGAGATTTTCTTTGATGAGCAATGAAATATTAATTGTAGGAGTGCATTTAATATAGTGCCAGCCAAATGGCTATTAATTTCTTTTGATTATCAATGTTTTGTTTAGGCGTTACTTGGCGACAATCCAGGGTGCAATTTAAGTTGAGACACAAAGTTCAGTATGCCATCTCGGAAGGTGTATTTTAAGGATATTTTTTAAAATATGCGATTAACCCAAATTATTCACTGCAAGATTATGTTAAGCATATCTCGCGAAGTATGTGTAAAAGTATACTTTGATTCTGAAGTAAAATATTGCAAACTGGTTACAACCGAATTGTACTATTTTGCCTATTAGTGGAGGAGTTTGATATTGTCAATCTTTTGCTATAGCATTGGTTGGGATTGTCTATTTAAGGATGAGTGGTGGTACCCTCTAGCCTCTACTCAACCATAACTTCTTCTTACTAAATGTTCCTTTTGCGAACCGTGCATATCAAATTTAATTCACAGCAATTTGTCTCTTTATACATATTAATACTAGCTTTTGCGCGCAGCTCCGTCCGCGTGGTACCCACATCAATAAAAAGTAGCCTATGTCCTTCCCCAGGTTTTAAACTATATCTGTACCAAATTTCATCTAAATCGGTTGAGTGGTTTAGCAGTGAAAAGGTAACAGACAGACAGAGAGACAGACAGAGAGTTACTTTCGAATTTATAATATTAGTAAGGATTAAACCGTATGGGGCGACCGTGAACTGCTACGTAGAGGTCTCGCGTTAGACTCCACTGCACAGATGATGTCTTGAAGTTATGTGCGTACTAAATAGTTAATTATTCATTCGCGTTTTCTTGAAGGTAAACATTGTGAGGAAGCCTGCATATCTGATAGAACCACATTATAGTCTTGAAGACATTTGCAGTTTACCAAAATCGCACTGCGCCCGTGTAGTGGACCATAGCCTGACTGATATTTGCAGGCGCCTAGTGCCCAGCAGCGGGACAGTTTTTTTTAGTTTTCATGGGGTTCATTATCTGCTCCTAATGATGACCAGACCGATATCATACATATAGAGAAAGTTCTGACTCAAAATACCTTCAACATAATAATATAAGGATATCATTAGACTGAAAGCAGTTTACGGGAAAATTTTGTTTAGAAAACAATCTACCTCTTCAAGGCAACTGGCTGTACTTATATATGTTAAGATTCCTAATATAATGATACCTTTGTAACAGAAAATTTAGTATTTATTCCCGTAACATCCGTTTTAAGACTCAGAGTTAGCTAGAGTTGAAGATGTAAGAGACAGATATTGTTTTGAATAATGATACAATAGCTGACACACATTTTGCTGCTGTATCTAGCCCAAGGATAGCTGGAAAGTGGTCTAGTTTCTGATGTTGGCAGTATTCCATAATGAACGAGTTACGCTACAAGCAGGATACTTTGGCCTCGGCATATTAAGTAATGGGTTTTTACGATTTTTGCATACTGGATATGAAAGTAAAGTGTAACTCAATTTAAAACAGTTTATTATGTTTTCATATCAATATCATAATATTTTTATCCGAATTATATAATTATAATAATTTGAACATTTTTCGACGAATTGGGACATGTCATCAGCACCCTTGAAAGTCAAATTTACGAGATTTAACTCAATTCAGCTCATTTATCTGATAAGAAATTCACTGTATCGGAATTTTGTAGATCCATATTATCAAGCTTAAAATAAATGCTCTTTACTTAAAATTAAAGCTTGCATCTAATTCTGTCACAATAAAGGTCAGTCACTGGCTCCATACGACCTTACGTTTTTGTTCTTTTTTATACTACTGAAGTGGCAAACAAGTATACGGTCACCTGATGTTAAGTGGTCACCGTAGCCTATAGATGCCTGCAACACCAGAGGCATTACTTGCGCGTTGCCTACCCTGTAGAAACCGTTTAACACCCTTTTTGAAGAACCCCATGCTGTAGTCTTGTGGGAAAACCTCGGTAGGGAGTTTACTATATGGCAACACCTGTATACATGCTTATATTCGTCGCGTGTGTTCCGGAGAGGTAAATGGAAACAAAAGATTTCCACTTGTGCTGCTTCCACTCAAATGATATTCTTACATGTTAAGGATATTCTGAATTAGAACTTGGACTGACATTGCCATGAGTTATGATACTCATGTGTTCATTCACTCTTTATCACTTTACGCACGTGCGTCCATTGATCGTACTCTTAACCTGACCTACTTTCTGAACATATCGTAAATCAAAGACATCATAAGATGTACATGCATAGAGACATGCGTCTTTATCCCCAAAGGGTTAAGCAGAGACGTAGTAACGTTAGGTTGCAATTGAATTATTCTATGGAGAAATTGGCTAAGACCGGTCTGTGTGGAAAACCTTGGGGAGGCCTATGTCAAGCAGTGGACGTCTTTTGGCTGACATGATGATGATGATAATAGAGAAATTTATAGCAGAAACGTGAATTTTTAAAGAGTCTGGTTGATGGCAATAATCTTTGCTCAATAAAAGGCGACCTGAATAAAGCTGATGAAAGGTGGTTGTTAAACCCTGCTGCTTACCCTGCCCACCAAAAGGCGGGATAAACCATGTACTATCTTTAATCCCTCGTAAAAGCATATCGTGATAGAAAGTAATGTGTAAGTGAGGACATGGTCTTTCTGTATGCCAAGTTTCATCCAAATCGGTTCAATGGCATACGCGTGATTGAATAACAAACATTCAAACATCTTCAGAAACTTTCACAATTATATGACTAGTATCGGCCGTCGGCTTCGCTCGTGTAAATCCCACATGAAAATATAAACTATGTGTTAGTCCAGGTACGGCTTATCTATGTGCCAAGTTGCAAGTCCGTTAGAGGGTTTTTGTGTGATCGAGGAACAAACATGGCCTCGAACTTGCATGTTACTGGTAGGATTTAGTAGGCTTTATATGTCCCCCTTATTACAAAAATACTGTATCTTAGTGCCAGCTGTAAGTGATGTTTAATTATAGCAGGCTTTTTGGAGCTGCTGCCGCCATATTAGTTTTAAGTTTCCGGGCACTATTCCAAGTCACAGAGATGTTTGTAAGTGAAAGAATTGGCCACGAGAACTGCAACGGCTGCTGCTACGGCAGCTGTAGCGTTTATTAAAAACGTACAAGGAGTTAGGCATCCACCTAAATCCGGATAGCTAGTAGTAGGAGTACCTAGTGCCCTTGCCTACCCCTTTGAGGATAAACATGAGATATCGGATCGCAACATCAGTGACTTGCGATTGTTGTGCATAAGGTGTTGGATTCGTTTCGAGTGTTATTGGGTACTGTCAGGCAGTTGTCAGTAGCAGCGCCGAGTCTGGTACCGTGTCCAGTAAATGTCTGTAAACGCACACATGGGACCTTTAAGAGGAAACACAAGGACCGTTTTTCCATACAAACGTAGTCCCCTATTTATTCCCTGGATAATGCCAGTAGAGCAATAACTTTTTTCCAAAAAATGTATGGGCTCTATTGGCATGTCCTTTTTCCTTTTTTCCATAAATTAATTATTAAAAGAGACATGAGCCTTCTAAAACCTCAAAAATTTACCAGATTTTCCGCTTTGTTCAAACATCCAGAAAACAAATTTGACCAGGTTATATAAACAAAAGAAATCATAGGAACACGGCCAGTCTTTCTTTAATTTTTAATAAGAAAAATAGTTAAATCGGTCAAGTTTTGGAGAAGGAATCAGGGGACTACGAAACGTTGATTTTGTGTACTTTTAATAGGTATTTTCGGTCCAAGCTGCAGTTATCTCTATCGCGCTCATGACACTATACATGGCACTGCGCGACAGCAATAGATTTTAAAAATACCTATTTTTCAATTCTCTCGCCCTTAGTGTTTTCTCTTAATCATAGCTGGCAAAATGGCTGTGTAATGAGGTATTGCTTACCCCTTTTGAGAATAGAGGCGCGATACTACGAGTATGTATGTATGATGTTATTATAATTTATTACACCGATATTTTACACCAGTTATGTATTAAATGCCATAGAGGCGATTGGCTATCGTCGTGTCCCGAGCGCATTTGATCGTTTTGTTAAAAAATACAACTCCAACAAATATTTGTGGATTATACAAATTATTGTCGCGTGTGGGGACCGAGCCCAAGTCCCTCGGCGCAGTCGCAGCGGCGAGGCGACCACTTAAACCACTGCGCCATCCGGCCAGTGTTCAGCGTTCTGTGTTTTTGAAGTGAAAACTTCTTTAGGCGCGTTGAGCACTTCTTGGGTGAACTAAAATCATAGAACTCGCGTCATCGCCATCGTCACGCTTCCACGCTTTATTATTTTTTTATAATATTAACAATATCTCAGAAATGGTGAGTCCTACGCAAAAATAACGAAATTTTGACCCCCTTAATAACCCTTATGAGAGTATCAGGAACTAGCATCCGACCCGCCCCCCCTTTTTTTTGTTTATAAAAAAGTGTTTATGATCAAGGATTAAACTTTTCACTTCTATCGGCAGTCCCCAAAGACTGCCCCAATTTTATTTTTCTCGTATTACAGATAGTAATGTGACATAAGCCATAACAAATTATGTCATAATTTTATTGACATTAAAGAAAACTATATATAGATTGATTATTAGGAACCAACATAGAAGCACATCCAATATTTCACACGACTTGGGCTGTCTCGTCGAATTATGTACTAATCAGTCTTAACCATTCCCCTATGACGCAAGGAATTACTCCGTGTAGGAACGGAAGCTAAACTGAAAAGAAAACTGTAGATGAAACATTATTAATATCGACGGTATAAGTTGTATACATAGTTAAAATATAGGCTCAGTTAGTTGCAGAACCTTAGCGATTACTTCAGCATGTTAACAATTACAAGATAAAGATGAGACAACAGGGCGGCTGTTGTCGAAAATGCCGTCATTAATTAATTTTCTTGCTCTCTGATTTCCTTCTTCATACTTTAACTATGCCAATTGTCACACTCCTCCTAGAGCGCATGTCAATCTCTTACGTAGCACCAGAAATAGCGTAGTTGGTACAGCCATTTCCTTCAAAGAATCATGTTCAATAACTTTGTTAGTTCGTTGTTATTGATCCCAAAGGAAACACAAATATCAAAGTTTTGCATTTGTAATATGATCTAGGAAGTTATGATCACGATCACAACTTGTGATGAAGATCAACAAAGTTAATTTTACTGTCAGTCGTACTGCTGGTCTTTGCTATTTGAATGGAGCCTATCTTTAATGTACGTTTCTGCTGACCCTGTTAACTTGAAGTTATTGCGAAACCTGTCAGATACTCTTAGCATGTCAGAGTTGTTAAACTATGCTGATAGCTTATAGCAATACGCCTGAGTAACATACATGTATATACCTATCTATACAAATAAATAAAATTGAAGTGTCCGTTTGTAATCTCAAAATAACAGCTTTTTACTAAAGGCATATGAAAGTATATACGGTACTTATAATCAAAAAAACAATTATTAAAACTTTATTCGTCTGTCTGTTTGTGCCGGCTAATCTCCGAAACGGCTGGACCGATTTTGACCGGACTTTCACTGGCAGATAGTTGATAATAGAAGGAGTACTTTTACTTTAGAAAAAAATTAGGGTCCTGCGGAAAAATAATTAAAACTTTTTTGTTAAATTCCACGCGGACTAAGTTGCGGGTAGCAGCTAGTAAATTATATGAATAAAATGTACATACATATTCGTGTCTATATCCCAAGGGATAAGCAGAGGGGTTTTACACCCACATTTCGTCAGTTGAACTTTCGTCGATTTAAGATCCCACGTAAAAAGGAGCGAGCCCATTGCCGTTTACTGGTCACGTTCCCAGACCCTGTGCTGTTACTGAAAATTTCCAGACAGAAAGGCTTTTATGTCTACGAATTCTCTCTTCTCTTTTTATCAATTCTCATTTCATTAACACTACCCGCCCCAAGAATCGAACTTGAGATTACATGCACAATCGTCGCATGCTTAGCCCCCACGACACTGCGTCAGTTAAAAATGCGAGCAATACATCAAAGTTGCTTGCATCATTAAACCAAAACCACAAACAGCTATTTAACTCGACAGTCATTCCGCCATTGCTCTTTCGTTTCCGGCCAGGTAGACCTTAGCAGACGAGAGGCGTGTCAAAGGGTCTGGAGTTAGGTGTAAGGGTCCTTTAGTAGAGCGCCTCATTACTGTGTATTTGTGGCTCATGGAGTCTGCTTCACTGCGCTCGGTCGGGTGCTCAATGTTCACTTGTCATCTGCTTAAATAATTTTGTGTTTTGTAAACATAGGATTTTTGTATAAGAGCGGCGTTTTAGGTGCCGCGTGATTGAAGGTATATCTCGGGTAAGGTATAAGCGTATTGTCTAGTATATATTAAATAAGTATTTAATGATTACAAAGGGTTGTATCAAGTGAATATTATACAGTTTTATATTCATCTATCGAGCGCCAGCGGAAATACAATAGGTTTTTTTAATGACGTCTGACACTCCGATAATGGATAGGTTGATCTATAACAATATTGTCGATTTCTCTTTATTTTATATAATTATGCTACATTTTGTATTATATTCGAGCAGCAAAAGTTCAGTGGGGAGACCAACAGGCTGCAATGCAGAGGGTCTCGGGTTCGAACCCACGTCGCGCACCTCTGACTTTCGAAAGTTATATGACTTTTTGAAATTATGTGCGTATTGATTGACAATTATCGCCTGCTCCTTGCCTCGGAGAGCACGTTAAGCCGTCGGTCCCGGCTGCCATGAACATCTATGGCAGTCGTTATTAGGAGTGTGTCGACACAAAAGATCCCACTTGGTCAAAGTGTCGCCGGTCTGCACTGACTGGCCTCCTTATAAGATAAGATAAGATATATTATATTCAATGCTCTTTATGAATACTGGATTATACTGTAAATCTATTATAATATGGCTAATGTTACACAAATACCATTAACGTAATTTGTATATAAATAGAAAAGATAATTAACATCACATCTGAATCTGAATCTGAACATAACAATATTCACAAAATTTCTCAAGAACTAAAATTTAATTTCAAGCAGAGCAAACTTTTGCTCAAATTATTTAATTTCGCTATATAATATTCTACTGTCTGCGTTTAAAAGCGATTATATAGGTATTTTATAAGTCGTAATAGTTAATATCTGCCTCGTGAACCTTTGATTAGATTACGCTTATATTTGCAATCGATCATGAGATCCCTAGTATGCGTCCCGGATTATACGAAGTATTACAAATTTTTCTACTAACAAAATTTATGTCACGGTGTATTTGAATATTCGGCAGCCATGTCTTGTCTCTGACACGTGATAAATAACCACGTCACTAATCCCCACGTTGCTAATCCCTCCACCAGACGGTACCGGCAGTAAAGCCCGTCAATACGACGTGACACGGATTAACATCCAACACGCTAATTGTGCCGCCTAATTAAACAGACCGTGTATTCTTGATTAATTCATTTAGTGCGGCGACGAGGGAACAATGGTTTTCATTGCCTTAATTTCAGCTGAATATTCTAAGATTTCAGTCCCAAAATGTTTCTAAATATCTTAATTTTTTTTGGGTATATATTCAATGACTTCAATTGACTGCACGGATGGCATACATACATACATAGATTCACGCCTGTTTCCCAGAGGGGTAGGCAGAGAGTACGGATTTCCATATGCTACGATCCTGACACACTTCTCTGGCTTCATTCCTTTCATTACATTTCTCATACACGCCCGTCGGTTCAAGGAGCTCTTAACCTGGCCTTTATCTTAACATTAGGTATATAATGTATACCAAGAAACCTATACTTTATAATGTTTTGATGAAATAAACTTAACTAGCGGTCGCCTAGTGGTTAAAATTCGACCAAAACTCCTAAGCTTGCTAGTTTGTTTTCCTTTTTTCTTTATTACATATAAATAAGGTACTATTTATTGTAATAACGAAAACTTGTTACTATGGTTACCTATAGGTATTGTACGACGTCAGACGAACAATAATAATAATAATAATATATATAATATAATATTTTATCACATACACACAACACCATCTAGTCCAAACTAAGCAGAGCTTGTACTATGGCTACTAAACAATGGATAAACATACATATATACTTTTTTTTTGTAAATACATACATATTATACATAGAAACACCCAGACCAAGACAAACATCCATGCCGAAATACTACGAACGCGATTCGACTGCGTGTGTCAAATGCATGGTTTCTCTTTATGGTTGTGTGAGTGTAGTGTTTTTTCATTAATTTAATGTATTTCTAATGCATATTTTATATAAATATTAGGATTCGTGCCTCCTTCTCCATATAAACTTTAACTGTGCCAAATTTCATACTCCTCCGTCCGCGCAATTTTCGTAAAAAGGAGTACTTACAGTTTTTACTTCACGTATTAATATATAGATAAGTATTTTAATATTCTTTTTTCTTTATTTTAAAATAATTCCTGTGTCACATGCACACACATTCAAACTACGAACACAAAGAGCGCCCCGATTAGGAACAACTATTTGTGACACATTTGTTACGTGTAGGATTCGAACCCACTACTCTCGCAGAGGCGGCCACTTATACCACTACAGCATCCGTCATCCGCCAGTCATTTATATGATTATTCTATTACAACAAAGCTTTATATAGAATGTTTCCAGAAGGCTTACCTAATCGTCATATTATTTACTAACAGTAGTCAGAACTGCGATCGCGCTGCATTTTACATTGATTATTATGTTTAATTGTTCACCCCCCGTGGGGATAGCGCGATTTTTCACGCTGGCCGAATCAATATAAAGGTAATAAATTATTATGCCTTTAATATGTTGACCCGGCCATGGGAGATTTATTGTGCAACATTTCAACAGAATTTGTCCAGTGGATTTTGCGTGATACTTGCACATACATACAGACAATCAGGCAAAACGTTTCAAATCTTTATGTTTGGAAGTAGTTATTTAATTATTACGTAGAAACTACTTTTATAAAAAAGATGCAATGTATGTTTGGGACATAGGTATTTTTTTAAAGTCCTCTGCCGCACTTCAACACACAGAAAAAAGAACACTTTACAATGCTTCTTTTTTCTGAACACTTTAAACTGTTATTATTTTGTTCATAATTAAAAAGCAGTTTATTTTCTCTTCACAAAGGTACTTGATTTTACTAATTTGATTCCATCCGAAGTCCATTACTGTTAAACTGCAGAAGTGTGACCATTATCAATTTCAGAAGGGCCACACCATTTTTCACGAGTAAAGATATCAGGCATGATAATCTTAATCGATGGTGGACTCCCTATCTCAATGCCTTTGTTTTTATCGGCCAATCGATTCATTTCTCAGTCCTTATCACGCTTACACATACATCTCGAATTTCGCATCTCGCCAGCACGCAGTATTTATAATGTATATATATGTGACTATATGTGACTTAGTATGAAAACAATTCGCAATGCGTCCGTCAAAAGCTTAAAGAGTTATTACGCAGCAAATAGTTTTAATGGATGTTGAAGCAGAGGTTTTTAACATCGCGTGTAGCAACGCATTGGCCCACTTCGTTTATGTTAATATGCTTTCAGATAACGAAGCACTACTATAAGTTTATGCGGAAATCTTGGTGTGTTGCGCTTTTAGGCTGAGATTAATAGTTGTGAACTAATCTACGATTAGACAGCAGCTATGTAGCATAGTTGCCTTTTTGCGAACGCTTCTGGATGTTAAAATAATAGTTTAAAAATACTAAAGAAAAATACGCTTTATTAAAAAATAAAAAACTAAAAAGTAGAAAATAATTTAATAATTTTAATGTAAAAAAGCGTGGAGTGCTTTCTAAGATATTTTGATAACCTTCACCCCACGCTTTTTTACATTGAAATTATTAAATTATTTTCTATTTTTTTTTTAATAAAGCGTGTACTTTTTAGTTTTTTTAAACTATTATTTATTTTCAATTTTTTTATAAATTATTTTATTGTCATCAGTCCTCGATAAGTCTACAACGTTTAAATGATATCTGACCGTTTGAAGTAGGTCAAAATCGAGCTCAAAGGAGTCGGTTACATACAGACAAACGTACAAGTGAAACTAATAAAAGCGTGTTAAAAAGATGTTAGGATTCTTTCTACAACTAAAAACGCACATATGTATATGGCTCGCCTGATGGTTAGCGATTACCAAAGCATATGATTGTTTGCACTACTATAAGCACCACTCGCGCGTATTCAACCATACGCAAGAGGAATTAAATGTGGGATAAAAGGAAAGGAATTGGAGATGTAGATATGTGAGCCGCCAGCATTCTTACTTACCAGGCGAAACGCAGTAACAGTGTTATTACTGCAGTTTCCTATTTTCTTTTTTCTTTTTATTTTTTTTATTTATTTTTTATTTTTTCGGAACTTTTGAACACAGTTCATACCAGTTCCATCGTAAACTAAACTAAATATATCGTCAGTTTCCTATGACCTACTATCTTACACCGTCAGGCGAGCTAGATTATTCGTACCGTCTCCAAATAATTGTCAATACCAGGCTCTGTTATGTTAGCTTAATATATTTGGTTAATGTTGATAGGTAAATAACCGACGGCCTACTTCTTACTGTTTCTTTTTTATTGACGTCAGTGTAAGTGGTAATCGTTGTCCATTAGATTTAGCAATATATAAATTGGCGTAGTTTAGTCTCTGTATATGATGATAGTAGAACTCTCTTTAAACCTCATTCGAAGAAGGACAAGTCACACAAACACCGCGACAAGTAATCTATTCCAGGGCCTACACGTAAACAACGTTAGTTTTCCAATAACTTCAGTTAAAATAGACGAACCAGGAAACAATCAGATATCTTGTCCGGATGCCCCTAGGCCTGTGCGCTGTTGACATGAGCGAATACATTATATTCAGCTCATTACATGCTCCATAAAATAATTTGACAACATGTCGACAAAGTCAAGGCAGAAAAAACAAATGTGATTAGAGAACCAATTTTCCTTTTACCATCGTGTCTTCGCCTAATTCCTTCAAATCTTTGAACTGATTGTGATTTCAACGTCTATTTTCGAGCGCTTATTTTTCCAAGCTGTCAGACATGGTCCCGAGATCGAATATGTTCGCGAGGCGCCGCGATCCGACACCGCTAGGGTTACAGAACGTCGGACGCGAAAGTACGGACAAATAATCTAATTTCCTCGGAAAGTTTGCTCAAGTTTTGCCGAAGCGAAATGCGTTTTTTGTTTTTATTGAAAGTAATTTATCTCTGTTGGACTGATGGGAAACGGTTAATTTATGCTACGTTTGTGGAAGTGGACAATCGTGAGGTTTTAGGTTCTCAGAACGTACAGTGTTATTATATATGTAATATTTGTTGGTAAATCAAAACAGAGTTTTTAATGAACACGTTAGATCGTAATAAGCTTTTCTAGTATTGTGTAAGACGTAAAAACATATGGTATTACACACACATTTTACCAGGTTATCAGAATCTATAGATATGAACTCTATCTGCTGGGCGCAGTATTGTTTTTAATGCAGTGGCCTGGACGATATACATAGTTACGCCTAGTGAGCCTAAAACCCTACTCATCATAGTGACCCAACACAAGTTTGTATGGCTGCGATCTTCTGTAGAGCCGTATTTCCACAGTAATGTTGCTCCAATTTATATAATAGCAATATCTGGATATAATCAAGGATCCCCCTATGACTCACCATTTATCACTTGCCTTTTAAATATCTACATGTCAAAGCTTCCTAAAGATATGCCAGTCTGTTAACGTGTGGGAGCCTTGTCTAACAAGCTAACCATCAATCCAGGCTAAAGGCATTCTTTCACCCTTCTCATTTCATATGTCCAAGTTGAACTGGGAGTCTAAGAGCCTGGATGTTTGGTAACCCTACACGCAACGTCATATATCAAATAGAGCGAAGCCGAGATTAAGAGCACAGCCTTTTTATACAGTCGCACAAACATGTTATATTATTGGTAGTGTGGCTTTGCTGAAGATTTGACGAATCCTTTTGGGTTAGCTGTATTTATATTTTATTGATGTACGGTACAAGCTTATCTTTAGAGTGGATGTTTATAGCAAGTGTAAAAATGTCAATAGCGATGCGGCTTTTGGGGAGACGATGCTGCATGTTCTCAGTCTTATTATTCACGAGCAAAAAAATGTATCAAGCATAATGAGAAGTCGGAAGGGAAAGACCTAGACGCCTGGTCCCTTATGGGTATGACAATTCAGAAACTTTTTGGTCAACATACAAATGCGTGAATCTGTAAGTCAGTTAATGGTGTAATGTTTGCTGCATCTTACATAATTATGTCATTTTTAAAAAAGGCAGTTTGTAAAATTGTGGCCGTGAGTTTCTGTCAGTTTTACTTATAAGCTTTACGCTTTTGCTTTCCTGAAGGTGACACAAATAAATGTAAATTCGCGGTATAATAGACTAGATGTTCCCGCGGTTTCACCCGCGTTTATCGTTACTGCGCCGCCCCCGTGGGTCGTAGCGTGATGTTATATAGCCTATAGCCTTCCTCGATAAATAGGCTATCCAACACTAAAAGAATTTTTCAAATCGAACCAGTAATAATCACGCAGAATAAACCAGGAGAAACATCGTTTGTACTATGTCTGTAATGGGTAATTATTTTGCTGCGATGTTATTTTAAAACTGCTATATCTCCTAAGATATTCATTGAAATCGAATGATGTAAAGGGCAATTTTATTTTAAATTAAATACTTGTGATGAATAACGTATTTATTTGGATAAGGATTAATATCATGTTTATAAAAATACCTTCGCAAATAATGCATTATTTTAGAACAAATTTCGTTAGCATAAAAATGGTTATAGTGAGCCAACCTTAAAAGATAGACATATGCTGTCGCGGACTTTTTTTTAGAACTTTTAAAGGGGAATAATTTTGTCATACATGATTTTTGCGAAACTTTAACTGTTTACGCAGCGCACGCAGCGGAAGCTCTCAAAAGGAAAAAATACTCTCCGATTTTGAAACATTCTTCATTGGTGCTCCGCTCCTATTGATCTTAGCGTGATGATATATAGCCTATAGCCTTCCTCGATAAATGGGCTATCTAACACTGAAAGAATTTTTCAAATCGGGCCAGTAGTTCCTGAGATTAGCGCGTTCAAGTAAACAAACAAACAAACAAACAAACAAACTCTTCAGCTTTATAATATTAGTATAGATAGGACAACTTACGTTTGAAGTGTTCCTGACCTAAATGAAAAAGTTTATAATATACTAGTTGTCCACCGCGTTTCCACCCAGGTTTATGATTACTGTTTCGCCACCGGAGCTCATAGCGAAACGGCTCGACCGATTTTTATGATATTTTTTCTGAATAGTGACATCCAAATCACTTAGCGGTATGAAATATACTGTACGACCTATTCTCATATCTACCAAATATATTCATAAAAATCGGTCGAGCCGTTTCGGAGGATTGCCACTACAAACATCGTGACACGAGATTTTTATGTACCTACTTATATAGATTATTTTGTGTTGCATGTTTAGTTGTAAGAATTAACAAAGTATAGAATTTTAAAATTTGACACGGAGCAGATTTAGTAAATTTTCATTTTGCTTGAATTATGATATCTACTAATTATCATTAATGGCTTATACGTTTTAAAACATAACAATTCCCTCACTTTCTCCATCACAAACCTATAACTACTATTATTATATTTTCTATCTGTCTTCAAGGCCTTATTTCCTTTCTGTGTGTTAATTTCCTTATAAACACTACCGAGCGTTGGTACCAAGGACGCCATCGTATATGGATTTACGTTTATATGAAAAACATGTCTTACTGTGTGATATTGGTCTGTTACAGTACATTTAAAAACATTAATAGCTTCCTAAGACATAAATACCTGGTTATTATTTCTGTTATCATTGAACGTACTTCACTAAAAAAATGTCTTACAAAGTGTTCTTTGTGGTCTACATGATATTTAAAAAATAATAGGCTCATCTAAGTTATACATAACTGGTAATATTGTGGTTTTTATTGACCATAAAGTTCTGTTATATGGTATTAAACATTTGTAGCAGCTACACGCAGTTTGTATGATTTCGTTTGATGTTTTCAAACTTAGAAATAGACCTTACATGGTAGCTTAAACACTTGTAATCTTAAAATCAAAATAACCTTAAAACAGTACATACTCAGCTTTCTTTTTTTTAGAACACGTTCCTCCCATAGAGTAATTGTTAGCGGAATAATTTTAGTATTCAACAAACGCAATAGAACTGGTTTATCGTTTAATGATGTATGTATTAGCATTATTTAGCATTCATTAAATTTGGTAATCTCTCCATCCAAATCTAAGTGATAGGCATTTTTTTTCTTCATTTGATATGTTAGTTTTACAAAAAATCAGTTCCATTTTGGTATTTTTATCTTTGTTATTTCAATGGAAGATGCCTTGACGCATTAATTTTTTCTTCATTAACACTTGTCTCTCGTTTCTATCCCGTTTCTTTCTCGTATATCTAGGGCTAACCCAGATGTTCAGTACCAAGTCGCATGAACTACGCTTTTTACGATGAGTTGACTTTTGGAGTCACTTTTTACAATATCTAGTTATGAATTTACTTTGTTGTTTTTACTACGTTTGATGTCAAAATAAAGTGTAGGTATCCATCTATTTTTGAATGACTCTAACAATGACATAATATAAACCATCATATTGTGCTTTTGAAACTGGAAGTCTTCGCTCAACATTTTATTACTTACAAGTACTTATTTTCTACGTTAGAAGTGTTTGCAAGGTACCTACATTTGCATTTACTACAGTAATACTCCATTGATTTATTAAAGTATCCCCAGGATGCGATACATTGACCTTTAGTTCAGTCGCAACTAAAATGCGAGCTTCAAGTCGTTTATAGTCACAGTAACATTAAATTTTATGACTAGAACGTAGGATATTACATAGTTTGAACAAACAATAAAAGTGGCGAATTTGATTATTACGCTGAAGAAGAAATACTATATATACTACTATTCTGTATTCATTGTATTATAACTTGCAAGCTGGAAAGTTCACTAAAATCTTTAAGAAACTCCATCGCCCTTAAGGCTATCCAGGCTAGGTTCAAACGTCACCGTAAGCAGCTACTTAATTGTACTCTATTCCACATGAGCAGTGGCATCACATACCTTCAAAGCTGTAAGCCATCTGTTACCACGAGCAACTTAACAACGAGAAACATTTTTCATCTGCTGAAGATTGGTCATTATAAACTTGAACTGCCAATAATATGCACGTCTATAGCTTTTAAATTTTAATTTAGACTCGTTATGAATACATGTTACATGCTACTTGGAGTTATTAAATGTCTACCTATTGCTGTTCTAACTTGTCTACTTCAACACTGTCGAAATCCAAGCCGCAGTTGACACAAGTTAGATGTACAGTTTCGGCAGTTGGCAGAGCTGACGCATCCGATTCTGTGTCTCTTGGCAGGTAGTCAAGAGCGCAGGTGACCCGGCCTTCACCTCCTACCGATTAAATACGATTTAGTTACACTTGTACTTTACTACGTCACAGAGAATGCAAAGTAGATTTGAGTGTATTTTAAAGGGTTCTGATTTCCATTTAGAGGATGTTACGCATCCTTTAAGTTTTCAAACATTCATAGTTTCACGGCTATATTCTCCATAGAGTAGGCTTAGTTGAATTACACCTTCATTTCGCTAGCTTTTGGCAGAATGTTTGCCGACTCTCTTATTAACTCATACATATAGTTAAAAAACCTTTTGTGGTGACAGCAAGGTCACACAATGAAAGCAATAATGTCATAGTCAACCACCCTATCTTATCTTATCTTATGTGGTTGTGTCAGTGCAGACCGGCGACACTTCGACCCAGTGGGATCTTTTGTGTCAACACTCTCCCAATAATGACTGCCTTAGATGTTCATGGCGGCCGGGACCGACGGCTTAACGTGCTCTGCGAGGCACGGAGCAGGCGATAATTGTCAATCAATACGCACATAATTTCGAAGAGTCATCATATAACTTCCGAAAGTCAGAGGTGCGCAAACGAACTCGAGACCCTCTGTATTGCAGTCTGTTGGTCTCCCCACTGAGCGATCGCTGCTCGTCCACTACCCTGACTTTCAGACGTACAGATTCCTTCACGATGTTTTCTTTCACGGTTAAAGCGGGCAAATCACTTTATCAACTCAAAAGCAAGAAATTTTCCAGATTGACTATTTGACTCCTTGTGACACGAAGTCTATCTGTGATATTAAACCCACCTCCTCTCTAGAACGTGTGACAACTAGCTGAAATGTCAAGTCTAGAATTAATCTCATCGTCCCCACACATGTATAATATATAATATAATTTTATTAGTGGTGTATCGGAGTATCGATCGCTTCTAACTTAAGCTTAACTTATATAGAACTGCGCTGTCTTTCTTCTCTTGTATGACGTCAGTTGGGAAGATTATATCTTAATGAATAGTGAAAAGAGACTTGAAAGCTGATTATCAATCTTAATCTCTTTGTTTTATTCAGTTGGATGCAGAATTAGGTTGCGAAATGGATGCCTTTATTTGGGATCTTGTTGCAGAGTAATTGCTTTCCTTGTAGCGGTTGCTAGCGACTAGTTAGACAAGACAGTATGAAAATACCAGGTTATTTATAACCGAGGGTCTTACCGCACTCTAGTAGTTTCATCACAGATTGCGATAGATAAACTATTTTCTTTGACAATCATAAGGAGAGGTCAGATGGGCCGTGCCCAACCCAAAACTTTATTAGAAAAATAAAATAATTATAATTTTATTTTTCTAGGGATAATAACGATACGTCAATGTTGATTGAACTGCCTTGGTTTTCATGTTTACAGACTCCACGCCGTAGAAAGTGTAATGGATACTCCACAGTTGTATTACAAGGTTTTCCCCCAAAGCTGAAAATATTATGGTAGCCATGCACATGACAATTATTAGAAACGCAAACAAGGTAAACTACGACAAAATTTTGACAATAAATGGCTACCTACTCTTAATTAAACTAACAGTAGCTGCAAGTGAGGTGTTACATATGCATATTATTATTGCCACCTACACCTACTGGAGAGGAAAACACGTGTAATTCTAGACTATGCTCTTTATTGTCTGGTTTACCGACAACAGAAAGATAAAAGGTCAAGGTCATGCTTCTCAACCTTGAACATGAAGAAACGTATTTCACAATTCTCTTTCCAAAAAGCGTAACTTGAACTAAGTTATGTGCGTCAACATGCATCAAACGGGACCTTGAAAGGGCCTGTCAGGTATTAAGTTCCAACAAGTTATTGGTTAGTCTGATGGTAAATCATACTGCCCCGCCTCAAGCATCGAACCTACTGTAGGAGTTGCCTTCGAAGTGCTTGGAATTGTGAAAACTTTACGCGTTTGCGTGACTAAGTCTTATTTCCGGCACATAATAACATACTTTGTTTATTGACATCGAAATTTTGTAGCAAAATTAGGTACGTTTTCCGTGTATTTGAGACATACTTCTGTTAAAAATTTTGCATGCGTTGTGCTATTATAATGTAATAAGACATTTAAATGATTTATTGTAACTAAATATCTTTTTGGTAGAAAGTACAATTAGTTATAGGTAATTTCAAATAAATTGATTACCTTTGTAATAAAATATAATAATTTAATTTTTAACCCCCGACGCAAAAACGACGGGGTGTGTGTGTGTGTGTGTCTGTCTCTGGCATCGTAGCTCCCGAACGGATGTACCGATTTTGATTTAGTTTTTTTGTTTGAAATGTGAATTAGTCGGGAGTGTTTTTAGCTATGTTTGATGAAAATCGGTCCAAAATGGCGGCCATTTTGGACCGTAATTCGCCATAAAATAGCGAATTACATATTTTTCACAACCCCCTTAATATGGGTATCAAATGAAAGGACTTGATTAGTAGAATACTATAGACTATGATAAATTTCAAATCTAAGATGACCTTCACGGCAAAATGGCCGATTACTATTTTTATTATTTTGTGTCGGGGGTTTTTAAATTTTAAATTTTTATGACTGTCTTTCTCTTGGTATTATCTTTATAAGTATCTAATTGCTTTTTCAATTTTAATTTCACTATGGAGTTTGGCGCTTTTATTGGGACTTAATATCAATATTGTTTGAATCCTTACCTAACAAGAAATTACGTTTAACAATTAGTTTTTTCATTTTTTTTTTTATATTCTATCACATACACACAACACCGTCTAGCCCAAACTAAGCTAAGCTTGTACTATGTGTACTAGACAATGGATAAACATACATATATATATATATTTTTTTTGTTGTAAATACATACATATTATACATAGAAACACCCAGACCATGACAAACATCCATGTTCATGCACACAAATGTTTGACTTGTGCGGGAATCGAACCCGCGACCTCAGGCGTGGCAGTCGGTTACGCTAAGCACTACGCCATCGAGGCCGTCAACTTTAACTTTAACTGTTGATTGAACTGATGGCGTAGATTTAAATTGTCGTCTCGCCGTTGCCACTGCGTTAAGTATGATGGGTTCGACCCCACACGGGACAAATATGAATGTGTCCATAAACAGTTGTTCTGAGTCTCGGTGTTCGTTGTGTCCGTTATTTGAATATTTCGATCTATTTATTCCTAGCGCGGGAATTTCATTTTTATCAAAATCGTAAAAAATGGTTTCAAAAGATTCATAACCCTTTTTCCACCCGGATAAAACAATTAACTAGATATATAATATCCGTATATACGAATATCCGGGATTGCTCAACCGTAGTGTATGGCTGCCTGAACAATGCCGATCAAAAGATCACATCCCGGCAATGAATGGATTATCTCGTCACATGTGACTGAGCGATTTTATCGCAGGGATGAGCAGCGGTCTATCTGTGCACCAGCCTATCATCGTCATAATATTATATCAGATATGTTTATGAACTGTTCCACAGCTGGGCACCGGTCTCGTCTCAGTATCAAAAGGGTAAGGCGTAGTCCACAACACTTGTTCAATGCGGTATACTAAACTTCATACATCTTCGAGACTTATTTAAATAGTTAAATTGGCGTTTTAACTGTAAAAGAAAAGATTGTCAGGAAACCTGTATATCTTTGAGTTGACCATAAAGTCCTTGAACATGTGTGAAGTGTAGCGTACCGCACTGAGCCAGCGTAGAATCAAACTCGAGGCCCAGCGAGTGATCATTAAAACCAGTAAACCAGCTTAGATAGTAGGTAATTGATAGTGTAGGAATTTTTTAATAATGACAGAATTTTAAAGTTCGGCAGTAGTTCCAAATGTTATTCCCTACATAGAAACAATATTTTACCACTGTCCAGCGGTATCAGCCGCTTTAAATGGTATTGAGGTATGGTTCTAATACCGCTCTCCTGGTTGGTAGCTTATGTTACAAAGCCTATGACTTTCTTCAATAAACAGCCATCTGACGCAAAAGGCTTTTATCAGACTGGCCTGGTAGTGCCTGCGATTACCTCGTTTTAACAAACAAATAAACTTCAGCTAATAAGTAATTGGATTTTGCCCGCAGCTTGACTCGCGTAAATGTATGTTAGCTTAGGTTCGTGAAAGTATTTTTCAGGATGAAAGGAACCTTATATCCTTTTTGTGACCCTGACAACGTGTGTGCGAAATTTCATGATGATCGGTCGAGTAGTTATGGCGTGAAAGCGTAACAAACACACTCACATTTGCGTTTAGAATACCTATTAGTTACTGCCTCCGTGGCGCAGCGGTAGTGAATGTGACTGCTGTGCATGAGGTCTTGGGTTCGAATTGAGTCGGGCCAACAAAAAGTTATTGGGTTTTTATATTAAGAAATCTCAATAGCAGCCCGGAATTAGGAAGTTGGCAGTGTTAGACACCTGCGTGCCTCGGAAAGCACGTAAAGCCGCTGGTCCTGCGTCTGATCTCTCTCCGGTCGTGTCGGATTACCCTCCCATCGGATCTTGAGGGTTAGGGAACAGAGAGTGCACTTGTGTTTGCGCACACGCTTGTGCACTATAATATCTCCTGCGCAGATGGCCTGTCTCCGTTCAGATTGGCCGCCGTGACCGAAATTCGGTCTGAAGGACATTATAATTATTATTATTACCTATTAGTTAGGATTCCACAGCTGGGCATGGGTTCCTTCTTTTTATGAAAAAGATTAGGCATAGTCCATCATGCTGGCTCATTGCGGTAATGTCAGTATGCGCATGTGTGGGCGTATAACTCGACCAGATGCAGTGTGTAATCTACCACGGAACTAATATTTGTGTCCGACATTGATAGTTGTTCCAATCTATAATATTAATGCGAGTGTTCGTTCTACTCTTGCATAGCAACAGCGCATCTTGATTATTCGCGTCGAGTACATATTATACGAAAGAGCACAGCTGTACAACAAATTACCAGATGAAATAAGAAATACTAAAACCCTAGCATTGACGCAAACTTTACTAGATTTTGTCACAAAAAATTATTAACCGAGGCGCTCATAGCCAGTTGCACTCACTGATCGATAAATGATTAGCGAGGTTAAGTAACGTTGGGTGCGGTCAGTCTATAGATGGGTGACCGCTTAGTGGTATTTCATCTGAGCGTCTCCGTGCTTCGGAGGGCACGTAAAAAGTCGGTCCCGGTTGCTGCCAAATTGACAGCAGTCGTTAAGCCATGTCAGAGGCCTACGGGCAGCTTGAACAACTCTAAAGACTAACAACTCTAAACAATAGGTTGGCTACTTACCACACGAAAAAAAGAAGAAGAAAAGAAAAGAATAATTAAAATAATTTATCATCTCTTACCTTAATGTAACTCATACTGTATTTTATAGAATACACTAAAATTATATAGAATCTCAATGTTATAAGTGAACTGTGCCTGTTCTTTTTGAGAATAAATTAATCTTTAACCGGAAGTAGTTAATGTCGTGCAGAGTAAGCTGGTTTTATCTTTTGTTTAGGGTTAATAAGGGATATCAAAATCGCTGGGAAACTAATATTATTAGATTAGGCAATATTTCTGAAAGGGTAGCCAAAGGTATATTACGCTTACATTTCACCATGAGTTTAGGTCCTTCGACGAGAGTGTACCTATTACTATCGGGTACCCAACTTCTAACACTTTGCGCGATCCGGGTAGCGATCCCGAAATCCCATGCAAAGTACTCGCACTCACTATCCAATCGCTGGAAAATATTTCAAATAGGAATCTTTAAACTGATTCAGCGCAATACACATCTTAAGCAGAGTTTTATATTGTTTATACATACATACATAGATTCACGCCTGTTTCCCAGAGGGGTTGGCAGAGACTACGGATTTCCATTTGCTACGATCCTGACACACTTCTATATACAATGTGTTTGGTGAGTGGTGTCGGAGATTTTAATGGCATAATATATTTTATTTTTTATTGACAATTCTAGAATTTATTGTTATTGTTGCTCTGTCAAAAAATGTCGAAGTGTAAAGTGTTTTGTTGTAGATATTAAAAAGGAGGTGTTAGTAATGGAAGTGAAACTTTTATTGTGTTTATGGTTTAGTGTGGAATGTATTAGGTCAGCAAATGGCGCATTGAATACTAATGGAGTCTGACTACCTATAGTAACTTAGAATAAAGTGAGATCTACAAATGGACGTAGTTATGCAAAAAGGATCCAACCCACAAAACACTTTGTTTTTAGGTATAGTTATAATAAATGGTATTATATATATATATATATATATATATATATATATATATATATTAACCAAAACACTTTGTTTTTAGGTATAGTTATAAATGGTATTAATATATATGTATATATATTTATATTTTAATACCATTTATAACTATACCTACAAACAAAGTGTTTTGTGGGTTGGATCCTTTTTGCATAACTACGTCCATTTGTAGATCTCACTTTATTCTAAGTTACTATAGGTAGTCAGACTCCATTAGTATTCAATGCGCCATTTGCTGACCTAATACATTCCACACTAAACCATAAACACAATAAAAGTTTCACTTCCATTACTAACACCTCCTTTTTAATATCTACAACAAAACACTTTACACTTCGACATTTTTTGACAGAGCAACAATAACAATAAATTCTAGAATTGTCAACAATAAGAAAAAAATTGGCACGCTTCGCCACAGATAACAAATACGAAATTGTAAATACACATGTCCTTGACACGGTACAATTGGAACATCTCCAAGTGGTATGGATCATGGACCAATTTTGAGGGTACTTTCGCAAGGTCTTGGCCGGTCAACGAACCTGTTATTAGGTGATGATGGTATTTCGCGTCTTTTGTGTTCCCGTCATAACAATGGCGTCTTTTAATGAACCGTGGCGTTTTTTTTGTTGCTATCCATCAAGTGTAATGGTCGTTAATATTACAAAAAGAATTCGTATGTACATACTAATAAATCGTAAATAAGTTTTTGTTTGTATATTTGCGTACGCGAATCTGTGGAATGGTTGATCCAATTAGTATGTGGTTTCCTGTAATGTATTGTGATAAGCTTGGACTTATAGTTAGTGTTTCATTTAAATCGGTACAAATATGTATTTTCCTAACTAGATTTTGCCCGCGGCTTCGTTCGCGTTAAACTAGATTTCGTCAGTCTCTCGGGAACGGTACTTTTTTCTGGAAGAAAAGGTAGCCTATATCGTTTTCCACTGACATCGTATATGCAAAAAAATTAACGGGTTGCACTCCGAGAGTGCCGGCAGAAGTGAAAACTTGAATATTAACGATGTGCATTTTTAATATTTTGGAATGGTTAGGGAGTAATTTTGCACGAATTGTTTTAATTATCAGTATAAAAGTACTATCATTTATGTGTTAAAATACAATATTCATTTATAGCGCTATCGTACACAAACACGACAATTCTCCCTCCGTCTTAAGAATTTTCGATCAGGTCACGTGTCCTGACGCGAGTTAGACAATTCTCCCTCCGTCTTACGAATTTTCGATCAGGTCACATGTCCTGACGCCAGCTTAACATTTTTTACCCATCACAAACAAGTGCACAACGCCGCTAAAGAAGTTTTCACTTAAAAAACACATGATAATTGGTTGTGTGGTTAAGTCGTGAAAGCGTAACAAACAAAACAAACATATTCACATCTATACTAATATTATAAAGCTGAAGAGTTTGTTTGTTTAGTTGAACACGCTAATCTCAGGAACTACTGGTTCGAATTGAAAAATTCTTTCAGTGTTAGACAGCCCATTTATCGAGGAAGGCTATAGGCTATAAAACATCACGCTACGACCAATAGGAGCAGAGCATACATGAAAAATGTTGCATAAACGGGGAATATTCTATTATGTGACGCAGGCGAAGTTGCGCGGATCAGCTAGTGTAATGATATGTAGTGATAACAAAATATGCTTCGCTGTGACTTACTTACGTGACATTAATTATTAGGCAAGTAAATTCCATTCCCATGGGAACTTCAGGATTAAAAGTATATAAAATCACTCTTATATAGAAATGCAACATAGAGTAGCTGATGTATTGACTTGAAAGTGTTACTCAAATCAATACATCAGCTATTCTTCGAGGTCAGCGGAAAGAAATTTTAAAAAAATATGGTCTTGTATTCAATCAAAATCATATATAATATAATAATATTAGACCTGTATTAAACTGTCCCACTGCTGGGCACGGGCCTCTTCTCATTGTGAGAAGGGCTAGGCCATAGTCCACCACGCTGGCCTAGTGCGGATTGGCAGACTTCACATATCTTCGAGAACATTATGGAGAACTCTCAGACATGCAGGTTTCCTCACGATGTTTTCGTTCACCGTTAAAGCAAGCAATATTTAATAATCAACTATTTCATACGCATATAACTTAGAAAAGTCAGAGATGCGCGCCTTGGGTTCGAACTCGAGACCTCTGCGTGGCAGTCCAACGGTTTCCCACTAGGCTATTGCTGCTATCATATATTACGATAATGAACTATTGTAGTTGAGTATAAAGCAGTCTATGCACGGCTAACGCAGTTGGTTAGGTAGACGTTTAAATGTTTGTGAATGCATTTTGCCCGAGACAGCTGACTTAAAAAGGGGCCAATTGGTTGCTCAATTAACCGGTCGCCGTGTAAGGCGATGGGTTGGACGCCCGCGTCGGTCATTTTGTAATGTCTGCTTTTTATCTTAACACGTTTGGTATTGGTCTGTTTAAGAAACTAGCTTGGTGCTCTAGTGTATTGGTGAAGCATTAGTACTTGATGTTTAGGCTAAAGATTATATAGATCTTTTATGATGAAACTAGCATTCATTAAACTGAAATATTGATAAAAATTATTTTGAGCAATATATTTTTGTGTAGTCCACTACGCTTTCACACACGTTTGTGATTGCTGGTCCGATCCCGTGGCTGATGGTGTGGTGTTATATAGGCTATGTCACTTCTGGATAAAGCAGCTTTCTAATGGTGCAAGAATTGTTAATATCGATTCAGTACTTTTATAGTTTTATCGATTACAAACAAGAAAATCATTCGTCTTTATAATGTTAGTCTTCCTCTCCTTAGCTTTTTTTATTCCTAAGTCACTTGGGCTTTCTAGTCTAACCGGATTTGACTGGATGTAAGTTTTTACACGGAGCGGTTGCCACCTGACCTCCGCAACCCGAAGGCTAACGATACCCTAAGGCTAGACCAGTGTCAGGATATTAGAGGGCACTGACTTCCCAATAACGACTGCCATAGATGTTCATGACAGCCAGGACCGACAGCTTAACGTGCTCTCCGAGGCACGGAACAGGCGATAATTTGTCAATCAATACGTACATAATTTCGAAAAGTCATATAACTTCCGAAAGTCAGAGGTGCGCGACGTGGGTTCGAACCCGAGACCCTCTGCATTACAGTCTGTTGGTCTCCCCACTGAGCTATCGCTGCTTTATAATCGTGTTTATAATATTAGTAAAGATATAATATCTGTGTAACAAAACGGCCTACTCAGCAAATACCCAGATAGAAAGTCAAGTCAAAGAGAGCACTAGTACTTGATATTTACGCTGTAGGTTATAACTCTAGTAATGTTTGATTCAGAGTTTAATCCGCCGAGCTGGCTTTATACAGACGTCACACATCTTCAATAGAAATATGTACATGTTTTTATGACTTACTAGATTTCGCTCGTGGTTTCGCTCACGTAAGTGTAGGTAGTAACAGCGCTTTTTTCTGGATGTAAGGTGTCTTATGTCCTTTTCTGTTCCTCTGAAAGCGTGTAACCGAAATATAGAGGTAGCTCAAATAATGTAAAACAATACAGGGTAGTTAAAAAAGCACAAACTGTTTATTTTAAAACACTTTTATTACATAACTAGATGTGCCGGTTTCACCCGCGTTTATCGTTACTGCGCCGCCCCGTGGGTAGTAGCGTGATGTTATATAGGCTATAGCCTTCCTCGATAAACAGGCTATCCAACACTAAAAGTATTTTTCAAATCGAACCAGTAGGTAGTTCGTGAGATTAGTGCGTTCAAACAAACAAACTCTTCAGCTTTATAATATTAGTATAGATTTTGAACTCTAACACTAGTATTATTAAACTTTACAACAATTTAAGCTATTTAAATTAATTAAAACTCCCCCGACGTTTCGGTTGCTTTACGGCAGCCATGTTCAAGGGGAGACTCGACCAAATCTGTATAGTTTAGTTTCAATGTATAACCGAAGAGTTATTTGACCTCATCCCACCTTCCCCTTTCTTTTTGAGAACTACACGTGCCGGTCTTCGTCACCACGGATGGACGGTTAGCACAATCCCGTCTCGCATCAAAAGGTTCAGCAATTCCTTCTTATGCCGTACCATACAACTTTGGAATGGTCTTCCGGCACATGTGTTCCCTCCCTTCTACGACATTGGGTCCTTCAAACGTAGTGTGAAGAAGCATCTGGTCAGACCGGCTTGACACTGACGACGGCTAGAAGACATCAATCTTCTCCTCGTCGTCACTGTCTCTGGACTGTAATTGGGCTTTCCATCAGGTCTGTTACAATCACTTTGCCGTGTCACTATAAAAAAATAAAAAGAGCATTCGCGTAAACGTAACTGTCATAACTAAACCTTTAACTAAATAAATCACATATCAAATTACATATCAAAAGCCAATACTATATAATAACATAAGAAACTTGTTATATTTTATGTGTATGTTCCTTTTTTATATATTTCATCAATTTTCCTTGACGTTGTTTCAAGCCTTAAGCCCCTTGGGCATACATGGACTGAATTGACAATTGGACCTTTTAGACGAAAAATAATACTCTTATAAATGAAACAGTAGGTCACTGTTGATACTGTTGACCTTAAGTGATTGACTGAAATCTTATTACTGTAAGATGAAATTGATGAATTGGATAAATTGGTTTCAAAAGCAACTGACAAGCGAAAATGTGTGGCACATTCGAAGTTGTGGAAGTTCTTTGGGTTAAACTTGCCAGCTTAATCTGTCGAATCTTAGAAGACCAGACATAATTAAAAGTCTATATTGTCTTGCCACCGGTGTGCCGCTGTGACTCAATAGGTTAACTCAGTGGTCGGCAACCTTGTCGTTCAAAAGAGCCAAATACAGACAATGCACAAGGGAAATAAATCTATTCATAGAGCCATTTTTTTAACTTATGCTTTGCTTTAGCACGGTACCTACATTATTACGGAAATAATTAGGATTAAAAGTACACTCTCGAGCTTGCCTTTGTCAAAAAAGTCCTAGTTTAACTAACAATAATTTAAATAAAATTTGGTATCATACTTTTTAAGCAAGATAATAAGTAATATTCCGTGCCTGCGCTGAACAGTTCGGAGAGCCGCAGCCGAGGAGTCCAAGAGCCGCGGGTTGCTACCACTGGGCAAACCATATTGAGATATTGTGAACGTCGATGGACGAATTAGGGACATTTTCTGCAAATATAGGCACCTTTTTGCAATTTGTAAGTGCTGTATTGAGACCCAAAAGATTGCTTGGTATATAGACATGTAAGGTGTGTTACAGGTAGTCTATTATTGGATATTGGCTTTTAAACATATTTTTAAAGACAATTCAACTGCTACTAGCTACTTCTATCTTATCTTATGTGGGGGTCAGTCAGTGCAGACCGGCGACACTTCGACCCAGTGGGATCTTTTGTGTCGACACTCTCCCAATAACGACTGCCATAGATGTTCATGGCAGCCGGGACCAACGGCTTAACGTTTTTCCGAGGCACAGACCAGGCGATAATAATTGTCAATCAATACGCACATAATTTCGAAAAGTCATATAACTTCCGAAAGTCAGAGGTGCACGACGTGGGTTCGAACCCGAGACCCTCTGCATTGCAGTCTGTTGGTCTCCCTATTGAGCTATCGCCTACTAACTACTAGGAGTAATTTCTGTATCGCGGGGGACTTTATAAACATCCAAACAACGGACACAAAGTACAACCAGACTTGGCACAACTTATTATGGATCACACAATTATTTGTCCCGGGTGGGGATCGAACTCACAAATCTTGGCGAGGCAGCAGTGGGGAGGTGAACACTTAACCAACTACACCATCCGTGCAGTCAGTCCGTGAATGTGGCTTAACTTACGCCCCGCTTAAAGAGAAGCAATTCCCTCAATAAATGGATGTATTCAAAAGAAAGGTGCCAGTCGTGTACCATCGTTCCTATTAAAAGGTAATCGACAACGTACGACTGGTAGCACTGGTTCTGCTGTTGGCACAGTGCCGCGATACTGACTACGAGCTTGCAGCCCTACTGACCTCACAACACAAGGTTGTTTGCCGTGACCTGTAAGGCAAATGTACGCAGTCGGGCTGTTCCATTTTTAAGAGATGCTCCTGTAGTGAACCTCGCTCTTATACACGTATTTTCCCAAAGCTTATCATCGCAATAAGTTTGATTAACAGGTTTTTATCGATTTCAGTAGTTATTCAATAATTTATTACTGGAAAGACCAATGAGTCTTTTTAGTAATCACATCACTGCTATCACGACTACCTATAGGGGGTCGTGATAGTAGTGATGTGATTGCTGTACTTGAGATCTCGAGTTCGATTCTCGGGACAGGCAACGCGTTATTGGATGTTAATCATAAGAAATTCTCAACAGCATCACGGCCTCTGTAACCGTGTCCGGTAGTCTATTTTAATTATTTTTTTTGTTGTTCTCGTCAAAATGACCACACTCTTCCTGATGGTAAGCGATCACGTGGTCCAAGAGCAGTGGCCTCCACACCATCCTCATAGCAGCTGAGGCGATGTTGAGGTCCCTACTTTGACGGCCTAAGAAGGTGCTTTTTGCAATAAGCTTGTCCCCAACTACGTAGGACCTGATACACCGGAGGTGCTGTACACCACTGCCCATCTCCTATCCTTCGGGAATATTAGCGTGAGACTATGTCATTGTATGTATTACTAGAAAATCGGACAATTTATCCGATTTTCTCGTTATGAATGAATATAAATAATGTATTTTCTTTACCCTTGTTAAAGCTTTGCGTCGAATTAATCAAGCCTTTCGATAAACGTCTTGTTTTGTTACAGGTAAGCCCCGGCATCCTTGGTAATCTCCGCTCACAACGATTTATAGTGAGTACTGTAATCTTATTTAATGTTTTGATACCTCAAACGAAGAGGGTATCTCTAAATAGGGGATTGTTTTGCGGCCCAGATCTACTTTTTGTCCAAGCATTGATATGTTTTAGTAAATTATGTGATATTATTGAATATTGTATTTGCTTTATATATGTAGGATCTTTTTAGTCGCCCAAAGCGAAATACAGATAGATCTTTAATAATAATGGGAATGAGTAAATAGCTGGCTGCGGGTGGCCCAAGACTGGTCTGTGTGGAAAACCTTGGGCTATGTCCAGCTGTAGACGTTTTTCGGTTGAGATGGTGAAATAGCTTGATAATACAAATTACTTTATGTTTAATTCTAGAAGGTATTGTGTCAGCTATGTACGGTATATGTAACTAAGTCAATACAATAAAATTATCTACATTATATAGCATTACGTATAAACATATACAGACATACAGGGTCAAACATAATTATGTTACCCAGCTGTCTCCAGGTATCTTTAGGCCACATGTGATATATTACCGATAACTTACTGCTAACAGAAAGTAGAGTTACCATTTACAATCTTGAAACATTTCATATATGACGACTTAAATTTTAAACCAATATTCATCACATTTTATTTCTGGTTTTCTGTTTGGTCCTTTGGCCATAAGGACCGATCACGACATCTTGGGCTCGATACTCGAGTTAAACGAAGTGACGTAAGGTTTTCTGTTAGGAAATGCCCAGTAGCAGCAAAGTGTTCAGTAATGTGGTCGATCAATTGACATAAACACGTCTCACATTACATGGGGCTTTAAAGAGCTGAGACAAGACACTTTTGTCTACCCAGGAATATTCAGGCGCAAATCTAAGTTATGTGGTTTTTATCATTATTAAATTAACAGGTTTAAATATTTTTTTTCTGTACCTGGGCTTTGACATTAGCTTCTGGCATATAACAGTATTCAGCCATGAATTATTAGGACTGGAAAATCTTGCCTTTTCTTCGCAATGTCTAATGTTCTGTAACATATACAAAATTATATTCTTGAACAATGTAAATATAACTGAAACAACTTTTGAAAAGATGATCTTTTTCTTATGTAAAAGAAAAAAGATCTTTTACTTTACACCCTTTTTACATCAGCTCATCTTCGTAAAGTTTATGCTTGTTAATTCAAATTTTGGACCTTTAGGGCAAAATTACAAGACGCAGGGTCCCTCTGGGTGTAACTTTGGCAACTATTTTCTTGTTAGGGGTTTAATTAGGGGGTGCCCTGTCATTATTTTATACGTGTCGTAGTTAGGGTCAAATAACGACTTAATTTGGAACTTAATAACACTCTTTGTTAAAGAAGTAATGCGACACATCTCGTGTTTTTGTAATTAATTTACTACCTGCAGATTTTACGCGCGTTAAATGTTTTTAACCGATTTCGAAAAAGGAGGAGGTTTCTCAATTCGACAGTATATATATATATATTTTAAATTGAATATGTCTTTATATTCTATTAGCTTTTGCACGCGGCTTCGCAAGCGTGAATGGTTCGCTTAGGTTATGCTAGTAACAGTTCTTTTTTAAATAAAACTAGATGTGCCCGCGGTTTCATCCGCGTTTATGATTACTGCGTCGCCTCCGTGGGTCGTAGCTTGATGTTATGTAGTATAACCTTCCTCGGTAAATAGGCTATCCAACACAGAAATATTTTTTCAAATCGAACCATTAGTTCCTGAGATTAGCGCGTTCAAACAAATAAACAAACTCTTCAGCTTTATAATATTAGTATAGATGTAGCCTAGTTTACTCAGTGATAATTCAGGTATCTAATGGCGAAAGAATTTTTAAAATCGATTGATTCGCTTGAGTTAAGTTGTTACAAACAAACAAAAATCAAATCTTTCCTCTTTATAATATTAGTATAAAAATATGGCATTAATCGCGATGTATATTTTAAACACAACTGTTATGCTATTATTCAACTATTCATCATCATCATCATCATCATCATCATCATCATCATCATCATCAGGCTATAATAGTCCACTGCTGGACATAGCCCTCCCCCAAAGAGCGACTACTAAGACTATTTAAATTTATATTTTACACTTGCCCGACATTTCGGTTGCTTATCAGCAGTCATGGTCACGGGTGACTAAGATGGCGGTCGTCAACCCTTGAATCGAATCCGAAATCATATACACGGTAGTTACATTTACTACCACTAAGCCAGAGGCAGTAATCTTTATATATATAAATCTTCTGTGCGTGTTTGTAATTAAACTCCTCGGCTGGACCGATTTTGATGAAATTTTTAGTGTGTGTTCAAGTGGATTCGAAAATGGTTTAGATTTGTTCTTCTTTTTTTGCGTGTGTTCAGGCCAATGTCTGTCGGGACAGCTAGTTATCCATAAAATGAAATTATATCTGAAATATCTTATTCTTCGTATTCTGCTGAATATCTTTACTACCATCCCAATCCAAGACTACCTCATAAGATTAAATACAGCCAATCGTTTCATTTAGATGCAATTCACAAATATTCCATAAAATAAACGGATCGTCACCACAATGATTGGTTTGTATCGCGCCATCTTAATATCTCAATTCTAAAATCGCTCGACTAAAACGTCTTCAGCTATCTTCTCTTGCTACCACAATCTGCTCATCTAATCCGTACTTAAACATTGTCTATCTAAAACCGGAGTGAAGGGGTGAGGAATTCGGAAGTGCTCTTAAGTAATTATCATAATAATTATAACGGAGATGAGAGGAGATTATGGACGCAGCTTTTATAGGTAGGGCGTGATGCTTTTACCAACGTGAAAACAATTAATTTTTAATCATTTATGTATTTATGTCGATTTCGTGGCAATGGCGAGTGCGATAAAGACAACTAAAAAAAACGCACTGTTTTTCTTTTTCCACTGCGTAACATACTTCGAAAGTATATTAATTATAATAAATAAATGGCTCGCGTATCGCGTGTCGATGAAAATAACTAAAACTGCTGATTATTTAGTAGTTAATCGTTAATAATGATCATTACGTCGCCATTATGATATTTAATGTTTCGTTCGCGCCGTGTCACAGTTTAAAAGGTCATGCGTTGATAAACAACGTTTATCGACCGGGAAGTACGGTTTAGGAACTAAATATATGTAATAAAATATTAAATGGTAATGATGGTAAATTGGGGTGAGAACAAGCCCAGATGTCTGCGGAGTTTTTGGGTTCAATTTCAATCACAGGTGTTAACTTTCCATTGGTCGTGACATTAGTTTACGGATGATCGTAAAGTACAGGCTTTGATTCTAAGAACAGTGTTTATGGGATTTTGCTAAAGAAATTCTATGTGGCAGCAAATTCCAGATTAATATAGGTGTAACTTTATTTACGTAGATATATATTGATATTTGCGACTCAAACTATAGAAATACACTACGTGCAACCTAAACAGTGTTAAATAAACGTGCCTCAGCTAAAACTTTTAAGGCTTAGGCTGCTATACCGACACCATGCATGGCTACCCAAAGGTGGAAACTTAGCCGTAATTTTTAAAAAAAGAAGATATGTATTTTGTTATTTATTCCTTCTGCACTGCTTCTACATCCTAACTAATATTATAAATGCGAGTGAGTTGGTTTGTTTGTTACGCTTTCACGCCTGTACTACTTGACCAATCATCTTAAAATTTCGCATACACGTTTTCAGAGGTACAGAATGGAACATAGGGTACCTTTCATTCAGAAAAAGGTACTGTTTCCATGATAACCTAACGTACATTTACGCGAGCGAAGCTGCGGGCAAAATCTAGTAATTATATAAACTTGAACTGGTTTTTTAGTGGGTATACCAGCGCTCTTCATGCTGGGGAGTCCCACACGCCCCGCCGGTGACGTCCCCTAGCCGGCGGATAATAGTGCATCAAGCATTTTTCCTGGGTATCAAAAAAGAAAAAAAGGTATACCAAACCTCAAACTTGTCCGTGCGCGCAATATGTTTAAATATGAGTACGAAGTTTTCTCTTCACATATTAATATGTGTATCTAGCAGCAGGTATCGCAGTAGTATATACATATACATGTACACGTGTATACACACACTAACGTTATCTCCTATACATAAACACAGACCACACATAAATACCCAGATGCAATCATAATCCACTCAATCTTGTCGCACGATTCTACTCACATAACCTCTCCTAATTCTTCATATGTAAGCTCTCCTTCATCTAATATAAGAGAACCTTTATAAATAAGTGGTCCAACCCTCCTACCCCTCTCTCCCCCCTTCTCCAGATCGATGCAGTAATTGTTTCTGGTGGACGCCGCGTGTCTATAGAATACTAATGATACGATCACTAAAATAGCCGAACGAAAAATAATTGTACTACTCGCACTTTTTCTATTCTAGTTTCTTTACTGTTCTAGTGGGTCGAAGATTAATGTTGTTTGTTTTTGTTTAAACTGTTTTTATAAAGACTAGTGGTCGGTCATTATCGCCTGCTCTGTGCCTCGGAGAGCACGTTAATGAACATCTATGGTAGTCGTTATTGGGAGAGTGTCGACACAAAAGATCCCACTGGCTCGAAGTGTCGCCGGTCTGCACTAACTAGCCCTCACATAAGATAAGATAAGATAAGTGGTCGGTCATGATTGATTGAATGATTTATAGATAAACATTTAGCTTTTTGCGCGCCTATAACCTTAAACTACCTATGCCAAATCGTGTAATCCTCGCTGCATGCATTATGCTTGAAAAAGGGTACGAAGTCTCTCTTCACGTATTTTCTTTTATTTAAAAAGTGAAGTCTTTGGTATAAATATGTGGTGCGGAGCTCTTTATAAATATTCAAACATGGGCAGAAACAACACAGTGACTGAACAACTACCTTTGTATCATCATATTTTTTTGTCCCGTCTGTGGATCGAACACTCGGCGCAGTGGAAATGGCTAGTTGTCAATTTAAACAGCTACGCCATTCGTGCAGTCATATTTATATGTAGATTGGTTTTTATAGTTAAGCTTACCGGTTTACCCGTGACTTGATTATAGGGTTCAGCTGGGCTGATACCCCAGCGCCACAGAATCAATAAATTTTAAATAAAATAATTTCTATAATGATAATTTTTCCGAAACCGATATATTCGCTCTGTCACCTGCACAATTTAAGACAATCTTAAACAAATTAGTTAATATTTATGGATAACCTTTGTTTGTTATCAAACACACGAAACATATTTTTAATTAAACTCAAAATCTGTTGTAAACATTAAAAAAAAAGTATAATGTTTGCTAAGGTTTGTTCGCGCCTAGTTACTTGTAGTTTGCATTATTTTGTGGATAATGGAGCTGGTTGTGTAATTACTTAAATTGTTATAAAATCTATGTTATAAGCTTTATTACACAATTGTTTGTTATCCCAAACAAATAAAACTAATCTATACTTATAATAAAACTGTAGAGAGGTCAATTCTGTACATTGAATATATATTCAAAATTAATATTGGAGGATGAATGGTGATCGATACTGATGACAAAAATGCAATCAGTAATTTTTTTGTCTGTCTGTCTGTATGTGCACGCATGGGTCAAAAACTACTGAAGGGATTTTAACCAAACTTGGTACGATTGTAGTCCATACTCCTGGGCAGGTTATAGGCTATATAACATAACGCTAAGACACATAGGAGCTGAGCAGTGACGATAAATTTGAAGCAAGTCGGACGAAAATGCGCTTTCGAGCTCTTATCCTCGCATACGTTGATCATACACCAAAAGTATGTATTACAAAGATGATGGTCTTCAAAAGATCTACAAAAAAGTCCTGAATAGTATATATCTATATTTTATAAATTAGCCATAATAACGTGTTTAATCGTTAGGCATTTCTTCAAAGTGTATTAAAATACATAAATATATTGTATTTCACATAGATATATCTTTATCAAACTCCCATATTCAAAAAGTACTCTTTAATATTTATATTATAAAAAAAAATATAGGAATCGGTTTATAAGCACAGAAGATATAGGTGAAATAAAACTTCCAAATCTCGTCGCGCCAGTATGGGTACGGCTATACGGTTGATTGTTGTTTAACGCGCGAAACGGCCATCCGCTGCATTTATAAAAAGGCGGGGGCGCTCACGCGCCGACTTCACTCGCATTTTGTTTGTTTGGTTGAACGCGGTAATCTAAGGAACTACGGGTAAAAATTAGAAAAATATTTCAGTGTTGAATAGCCCATTTATAGAGGAAGGCTATAGGCTATATAACATCACGCTACGACCAATAGGAGCGGAGCATAAATGAAAAATATTGCAAAAACTAGGAAAATTCTCTTATGTGAAGCAGACGAAGTTGCGCGGCTCAGCTAGTAATAAAATAAAATCTCAAGAATTATAAAACCAAATAGAATAATTCACCACTTAGATTCATAATTGTTCTTGCAGCATGGCAACGTCCCTCCAATAGCCCTTTATTTCTCCGTCAGAGGTCCTCGAGATCTTGGTCACTGGTCAGGCTAAGGGTCACTTATCACGAGTACTTTCACTTGAGCCCTGAATGGGCCCTTTGATCTTTTTGAAGCGTTTCCGTCGCAGATTATAGGTATTACGTAGCGAGTTATTAATAATTTGTTGAAACAATTAGGTCATATAATATTTTAATTGTCATTTTAGATTTTATATAATACTGCTGTATCTACATGACCTGCAAACAGATATTAAAAGGTGTAATTCAGAACATGATCTAACTGCATGCCATGTTTCGTTTTCAACGGTTTACGCGGGATTATTGAGTAACAAACATATTAACTTTTACATTTATCACACATATTAGTAGGGCTTTGCGTAAAAAAGTCATGGGTAAAGGACCCATGACTTCTTTAAGTGGCCTATTTATAATGCCAGCAAACTATCTCCATACTAACAATCATCAAGAACAGTATGGCGGTTCAGACATTATGTTTAGTATAGATGAACTCGCCTAAAGGTGGTGTATCACCATGGCGTATCGGCTATGTATAGGCCTTAGTAAATATATGATCACGAGACGGGATGAACCTAGCTGTAAGCATAGTACAATTCTGGACTGCCAGAGTTCGTGGTGTTATAGAGAACCAGATTTTGCCCACGGCTTCGTTCGCTTAAATGTAGATTAGATTAGGTTAGGTTAGTGTTGGCCGTGCAATGAGGTCAACAAATAAAAGACGTGTTTCTAAGTAAACTATGGTGTATTGAACGAAACTTGACACAATGACCGCGGAGCAAGGTTGGTGGAGCCCGTGTCTTTACCCGACACGGTTAGATCGCGAACTGATTAATGACGCGTTAGCAGTACCGCGCCGCGTTCGAGTGTGCTGACGCTGCTCATTGTACGGGCGGTGCCGCGGTGCACTGTATAGTTAGTAACAGTCCTTTTTTCTGGATGAATGGTACCCTATTCTGTACCCCAAACAACGTGTATACATAATTGTATATACATGATGATTGGTCAAGTAGTTCAGGCGTGAAAGCGTAACAAACAAACAAACTCACTTTCGAATTCATAATATTAGTTATGATTAGGATTAGGATCTCAGATACAGACATATTACACAAATCCTTGATACATAGAGATACTAAATAGTCTGGTGAAAAATAATTTATCCAGTGAAAACGCAAAAATAATTCTCTTTATGGTCGTAAATACAGATTACAATTCTAAAAACTCATTGTGGTATATTTCCATTTGTCGTAATTTATTTGCAACATAAAATTAAATGTTCCTACGCTGCACGAGGGTTCCATATACCAGGGGCACGGGGTCAGTGGGGTAACAATGGCATCCAGTGATTTATTCATGCATGGACAATGTGGAGGTGGGGTAATGGGTAAAGTGCCAATAGATGTACGAGGAGAATTCGAATAAAAGTTATTTGTTAATTATGGATGTCGGGGAGATTCTTTGGCTGTGTGGTACCGGATTGGTTGCCAGGGTTGGGTTATAAAGTAGTTATGATGGTGGCACGATGGTGGTAAATAAGGAGACGGCTTGCCTGATGATGTGTCAGTAACATAGCCAATGGACGCTTGCAACAACAGGAGAATCGCGTTGTCGACTGCTTAGAAACTTATTTATCGCCCTCTTGAGTTGATATAAGTTTTTGGTGACAGAAAAACAAATACTTCATACTGCCATTAAGAGTTTCCTACATAGGAAAAATAGAGCTTTATAATGCCATTTCTTTTTTTACAAAATACTCATGGCTCATGCCTTTTTACCAGACTACGGATTAGACACGTAGGCTAGATATCCACGACCATAGACTTAGAATTTTTTCGTCCACGACTACCTTCTAGTTCTATACTTCTTGTTTCATTCACATTTGTCTTACACGAACGTCGGCTTAGTTTAATAAAATGTTGTGGTTTATGAAACTAGTAAATAATAGCCTATGCTCTACCCTAGAGATTAAAATATAAGAAGTTTTGTCAAATGATATAGTCGTACAAACTCAACAAATTTGTGTGGATTTAAGCATTTATAAATAAAGTTATAAGTACCGATAAACATATGTAAGTAGAATGACGTGGCTTTGGAGATAACTTCTCCCCGGGAGGCTGATGAGGCAAATTCTTATCTTGAAGCACAGACGTAATTTTGGGTACGCGCGTCTATAGCTACCGTTGTTTGTACCATTCGTTTGTGAAATACTCTGAACTTGTTGAATTGCTATCTTTTCATCGGCTACTAGATTTTGCTCGCAGCTTCGCTTGCGTAAATTTTATGTTAAGGTAAGGTTATGTTCATTTCCAATCCCTTAGAAGCAGTACTTTTTCCTGGATGACGTATCCCATGTCCTATTCAGTACCTCGTGACAACGTGTATGCGAAATGTCATGTTTTTTCTTAACTTACCTGCACTACCTTTATTATTTTTCTAACGGCTTATCTTTAACTTATCACCAGATATAGTAAAATATAACAGTTAAAAATAGTAAATGATCACCAAAATTAAAACCTCATTTTAATACCAAAAATATTAATTGCACAGCAGAGAGACCAAAATAAGTCAACAGAGCCCCGCCTCGCGGGGCTCCTATTTTTGGGTGGGTTTAACGAAGAACCTAACATAACCTAACCCTTCCGAGACGGAATGCAGTGATTTGAGGCGTATAGGTGCTCGTTATGATATATTTTAGTAGGCATATTTTGGTGTGCAACTACTATTTTTGGTGGTCATTATATTTAATCCCTTTAACTGTCACTAAAACATAAAATAACATAATAATATAAATAACTACATATAATTATGTAACGTGCATAATACACATCATATATTAGGTACATAATACCATACTCACTATGTAGTGAATAGTATTGTTTTACCAGTAAATGTTACTGTTAATTGTTATGTTATAATTATATACTACACCTATATACACGTAACTTGTTTGCGCAAACTATATAAGGATGTTATGATGTACACTAAATTTGTTTTATATAAAGCCATAATGATAACTAGATAACCACTAAAAAAAACAAAATAATACATCGTTAATTATAATTCATGCTAAGTACATACTATTTGTCACGGTGTCATAGGCCTTAATAAATATGTGTTTGTATTGTACTAACAAACGTTTACCTAAGTCCCGATGCGCGGTCGCGCTATAAAGCCGGCCATACATGCTAGGGTGTACCTGACAAGTTTGCCTGTACAGTTAAACTGTACAGGTAAACCGGAGCGTGTATGTTGCAAAACTGTGCATGTTTCCTTCCACGCCTGTACAAGCAACTCGAAAAAATATGAATTTTAAAATCTTTTGCCTGTGCAGTTTAACTGTGCAGGCAAAACTGAGTGTGTGTAGCGGTCGCTTGCGCAGGTGTGCGCAGGCGTCAGTTGTCCGCTGATTGCTAGAGGGTAAAGACGCTCGCGTACATATGCTTTACACCACTATTCACGGTGTCTTCGTTTAAATTTCCTTTTCTTTAATAAAACGAACTATAAACCTATTAACACTACTGTGTCGAGATCAAGCGCCGCTGTCGGGGCCATGGTATCAACTGAGAGTGTACAGGTTTACCGCTACGTGTATGGTCTCTATGCAGCTCAAGTTTACCTGTACAGTTGAACTGTACAGGCAAACCTGTCAGGTACGCCCTAGCGTGTATAGCCGGATTAATGAACACTTTTTCTAATGTACAGAATACCTACATATTATCATTTATTACTAACAATACGATGATCGGCCTGTAACTTTTAGTAATTACATTTGTAATTCTTTATTGTATTCTCTATGTAAGTGATTGTAAATCTTTTGAGAAAATAAATGTCTGTAACCGTATTTTCGAGAGAGATAGTAGTAGAGAGTATTTTGGGTTAAACAAATTTAAACTCTGTTGCAATTACTTAACTAAAATATAATATTAGATTATAGTCACGCAATTAGGGTTTAAGTTGCCTTACTTCGAAATTTCGAGAAGTCGCTGTTTTTTAAATATTTAATGTGTTCTCTTAATTTAGGCTAACAAGATCATTAAGGACTCTATTGGTCTTATTATTAGAAATAAAGCGAACTAATAATATAATTCTTATACAACATACACAATTGCATTCCATTGTGAAGCATTCAAACACATCGCACTGTTTAAATGCCGTTAATAATCTTGTTAGCCTAAATTAAGAGATCATGTGATATATTTATGGACAGGAAGAATAACAAAAAAGGTCTTGAATGACTTCCATTTCCACCAAAAGTTTAACTCAATATTTCATAAAATAAATAAATTTCCCTTCAACAGTTGATTAATACTTTGATCTTTAAATCTTTTCTATAACATCCTTGTTTGCTGTATTTATCTCTAATACGAGAGTAAACAGTATTGAACCCTCAAACACCCATAAAAATCCTTAACCCTTTAACTCCTATTTAGAAGATTAGGCGCGTTCGGGGTCACTAGGGCACCGTCGGTACATGGTGATTTATCTGCCACCCCTGCCACGAATACATACGTTATGGTCGTGGAATAAAGCCGTAAGAAGAGTATGCTAACTTTAGAGGAGAGCAAAAAAATTTTTGATATATAAGTCGCAGGCAATTTGTCTGATTCCGCGTTTTACAAACGGCGTCGTCCGTTTAAAAACACTCGCTATTTTAAAATATGCCGAAGGCAAAATGTAAATTGCCTTGTCACTTTATAATATGCCACAACATTTGATAGAAAATTCAACAGTATAACGAGCACCTATATGCCTCAAATTACTGCATTCCGTATTGGAAGGGTTAGGTTATGTTAGGTTCCTTCTTAAATCCACCCAAAAATAGGAGCACCGCGAAGCGGGGGCCAGGCTCCGTCGACGGTTACCCTACTATAACAATCAACGAGCGTTTTTAAACGGACGATGCCGTTTGTAAAACGCGGAATCATCACGACGCCGTTTGTAAAACGCGGAATCACCACGACGCCGTTTGTAAAATGCGGAATCATACAAATTGCCTGCGACATATATATTATAAATTATAGACAGTACTTTTATAACCTCTTGTCAAATTTAATGAAACGCAGACAGTAAGTAATTAAATATATTTTTATAAAATGTTAAGTATTTAAATTGATTTATATACTTTTATGGCTGGAAAGAATCAAACTAATTATGACGCGATAAATTATTTTTTTGGTATATAGCCTTTATTTTTTGTCAAATCACAACGGCAATAATTGAGCTTGTGTATCTGTACTTGCACTATTCGAATCTGCAATATAAAAAATCGACGTGATTGTACTTACGCCTTTATTGCACTGGGGGTGTGGTATGTTCTCGTAAAGAGAGATGAGATGATAATTTCCGTGAGGAATGATCATGTGTAAGCTTAATTACACTATTACTCACTTGTCTTTTGTATAGAAAATTGTGTTGTAATGGCGAGTATGCGGAGAGTATATTTTGAGAGCATATAGAAGCTGCGATAACTCATGGGTTTAGTACGTCATACATAGTATCATGCTTAATTAAGCAGCGATAGCTCAGTGGGAGACCAACAGACTGCAATTCAGAGGCTCTCGGGTTCGAACCCACGTCGCGCACCTCTGACTTTCGCAAGTTATATGACTTTTCGAAATTATGTGCGTATTGATTGACAATTATCGCCTGCTCCGTGCCTCGAAGAGCACGTTAAGCCGTCGGTCCCGGCTGCCATGAATCTATGGCAGTCGTTATTGGGTAGTCAGTGTCCTCTAATATCCTGACACTGGTCTAGCCTTAGGGTATCGTTAGCCTTCGGGTTGCGGAGGTCAGGTGGCAGCCGCTCCGTGTAAAAACAGATATCCAGTCAAATCCCGTTAGACTAGAAAGCCAACCCCAAGTGACTTGGGAATAATAAAGGCTAGGGAGAAAAAGACATAGTATCATGCTTCTATCCTTGAAGGGGTAAGCAGAGGTGCATCTCACCCAAGTTACACCAACTTGCCTACATGGATAGCATAGTGGTTTAAGTGGTTGTCTTGCCACTGTCACTGCGCCGAGGGTCGTGGGTTCGAATCCGACACGGGACAAAACTTTGTGTGATCCCCAAATAGTTGTTTCGTGTCTGGCTGTTCTTTAAATGTTTGTCAAGTCGGGGTCACAGAATTTATTCCTAGTGTGGTTTTGTCCTTTTAAAAAGAATATACTATATTTTTAGGTTCCATGTAATAGGGAACGAACTTATTGTTGTTCACCAGACGGTTATATTGAAAATTTTCTGGCAGAAAAACAATAACATTTTGCCTGATCTGGCAATCGAACCCGAGACCTCACGCACAGCAGTCACATACACCACCGCTGTGCCACCAAGCCTGTCTTGAGTGAGTTGCGGATTCAAAATCCAAATAAATGCTAATAATACGTGTTTAAAAATGGCTTCTTTTTCTCTGGTTTAATCTTGGACTATTGCATTTTACAATGTCGATTCTCGCAAACAAATTGAAAGAAACGACCTTAAGCTTCTTTTAACGTATCATGTTTTATTTTGGTTATCACTGTTTGTCAGCAACAGCCAAACCCTTGGCGATGAACGTTAAAAGTTATTCGAAACGTCGTCGTGTCGGGATTTCAAGTACCCAATGATTTTTATCTCGTACTTCCACGCTATTTTTCTTTATTGGTATGGCCTTTGTCCTTCTAATATTGAAATTTATAAAGCCATCAATTTCTAATTTGTTTTCATAGCTGACATACATACTTTGATAAGTGTTATCGTGGAGTGAAAACTCCAGAGTTCAAGACCGCGAATGTGTTTGTCTAAATACTCGTACATTCGCGGGCTTGAACTCTGAAGTTTTGACTATTAAAATAAAATTAATTGCATTAAACGTATATAATAGACTCACACATTATATAGCCTCACGCCTATAATCTTGAGCGGATAGGCACTGTTTTATTACACCCACATGTCGTCGTCATCTTATCTTATCTTATGCCCAGTCAGTGCAGACCGGCGACACTTCGAACCAGTGGGATCTTATGTGCCGACACTCTCCCGGTAACAACTGCCATAGATGTTCAAGGCAGCCGGGACCGACGTCTTAACGTGCTCTCCGAGGCACGGAGCAGGCGATAATTGTCAATCAATACGCACATAATTTCGAAAAGTCATATAACTTCCGAAAGTCAGAGGTGCGCGACGTGGCTTCGAACCCGAGACCCTCTGCATTGCAGTCTGTTGGTCTCCCCACTGAGCTATCGCTCCTCTCTGTCGTCGCCATAATAGCAGGCGAGCCTTTTGTCATCAACCAGGCTCAGTACTAAATTTCGTGCTACTGCTGGGTATTTTTTAACAAAAAACCCTGTAACAACACTATGCATGATCCAGGAATCGAACACAAAATCTCATGCATAGCAGTCACTTTCACCATCGATGCGCTGGCAAGGCACTCAAAACAGCCTTGAAATCCACAAAAGGAAAACTAATTTTAAATAAACATTCGGGTTGAAGCGAAATTAAAGTGAAAATAAAACCGATTGTTTATGCAAATTGCTATTTTTACAAACGTGTCACAGATAATCCATAGAATAAATTAACCTACCACTATTGCAGTTACTGTATTCAACGATTTATTCTAAACACAAATCTAATATGTATGTGTAAACATGGATTGCTGACATCAGCATAACGTCATATATAAACCGTCGCTTGTTCAATTACCGCGTGGATTAAAGAAAGTGCGTGATTGTTGTGCAGAAACGGCGTAGTGTCATCGATCCGCCGCGTGTGACCTCGTTCCGAGAGCGGTTATACGCGACGGCACGACTACGGGACGACGCGACGTCATAGCAACAACAAGAATATTGTACATGCTCTGTTATTTCCATAGGTTGGTAGGGTTTTAGGTTGGAAATGTGGGGGTAGAAATCCCGCGCGTCAATTTGATTTGGTTTGCTAGTAATACATAGTTAAAGTTTGGTCTTTTGGAAGAAAGAATTGGTCTCCATGCCGTATATATCACTGTTATCATTATTATTGAGATCTAAGGGTATTTTTGTTAGCTTGAGAATATTCTTATATTTTTGCGTCTAGTGTTAAGTTAGAACGAATATAAACTAGAAACACATTCATGCAACAAGACTTTTATATGTGAGCTCTCGTAATATGTAGGTAAAGAGTCTGCCAATTAATTATTTATAGTCGGTTTTCTTGTAAATATTACAAAAAGTAAGTACATACAGTAAGTAATTATATTTGACATTGTTAGACTTGAGCATAGTTTTTTTTTTTTGAGCATAGTTAAGACCCATATTATGACACTGGTAATTTGTTAAATTTAGATAAAACTGTATTTGAGAGAAAAAGAAACACCCGTTAATCGCTACTTAGGTATATTGCTTTATATTTTCTGAAGATTACTTATATTAAAAATCCCAACTTTATAGCATTATCTAATAAATGAAGCAAAGTACTTACTCTTTTTTATCTGACATGCCGTGAAAACTGCTATCTTCACTAACTTATTCCAGAAAATTAGAAAGAATTATCACGCAGTATTTTTACTCCATATTGAGAATGTACAGGAATAAGAATGAAAAGAATAAAATATACTTATTCTATTCCATGGTGTCACAGTACACAGCGCGTCAGAAGGCGCCCCCTGTCCGAGACGCCCCGAGCCCTCTCGAGGGACTATTTGAACAATAACGCGCATTCTGATAGCGTATTTTTATGGGTTTGCGTATCACATTTTCCCATTTCCTTGGCGCAGTTTCCCCTTCTTATGGGATTAGCAGTAATAGCGCCATGTCCCGCTTAACTATGCACACATAGGTATCGAATTAAAGTTTACTAGTCCACCCTAATCATTTCTGACATGACCCACTTCAAACAACGATTAAATTATAATTAATTTAATAGTTAGTCATTATTGATTAATATACCATAGTAATTCAATTTTCGTTTAAGGGAGAATTAATAATATAGGCATAATGGATGACTGTGTATTGCTACATTAAAAATTAATGGTAAGTTTTTGAATAGAATATTTCGGGTAATAAGCATGTGTTGCCAGTAATAATAACTACTTACCATGCCTAATGGCTTTTATTTATTGTTAAATGTGCTGGCTGCCATTTTAGTCGTATTTTACATAATGAGCACTACTGTTTACTACGCAAAATACGACTAAAATGTGTTTTATGATATCATATTGAAATAATGTGATATGCTAATATAATTCAAAATGTATTTGTTTCGAATGTAGTTAAATGTCAAAGTATTTATTTAAATACTGAATTTCAATGACCTAATTTTATTCCTATATTATTTATTGTACGTCACACATTGCATAAAATAAATGCATAATATTGTCTAGAGTTAACTTAGTGCGGTAGCCGTGGCGAATGTCTGCGGTTTCTAGAAATCTCAATAAGAGCACGTTCTCTTATTGCGATTTCTAGACTTCGTAGTCTGGAACAATACCCGATAGACACCAAAAGACGTCTTTGATCCTTAACGATATACTCCAAATGCGTGTATAATACTCGTCTGATCCCTTATAGAATATATCGTCGCTAATCTGACTAACTGACGTATCTGACATTGTGGGTTAAACTGACTTAGCCACACTGGTTTGATCCATTTTCAAAGCCGAATCGACCTGTCTAATCAGTGTATCTGTATGTCTTACCGTTCCCAGGATAATACAAAAACCGAGCCATATGTATCTACAGTTTATAAAAAAAAAAGATCATACTAAGGGCCCTAAGTGAAATAGGTCTGTAATTAAGATTCATTAAAAGTCAATTGTTGCTTAAAATGGGGTCATAAGTGACTTAAGTCCATCTTCATCCATCCATCCAAGAGACGAGTCACATTACTGCCGAGGAAACAGTTCACGTGAATATTTGCATTCAGACTTATCTATAAAAAAAATGTATATCAATCTACAATTTCACAATTTATGATATGACTTCGAGAGATTGTTTTTGTTATACGTGGCATGAAGGGCAGAGTAAGAGAGGAGCCTCTGAAATATCCATAGCTCTTAACAGCTTTCTGAAAAATAGTGATCAAAAGGGCCTGAAGGTTGTTTATTTATTCGCTGATGGTTGCAGTGGTCAAAACCGCAATTCAATTGTGGCTTCAATGTTATTGTTTGCTATTTACAACGCAACCAATCTTGAAGAAATTACATTACAATTCTCTGTGCCAAGCCATGGCCAGAGCGAGGGAGACTCCGCCCATAGTGTAATCGGCTAAGCTTTAAAGAAAACTGGAGATATTTTTGTGCCTTCTCAACTGATTCCAATATTTACCTAAGTTAGCAAGAAGAAGTAAACCTTAGTTTTTAGCATGGTTTTCAGCTACACTGATTTTCTTAACTTTAAAAAGTTATCTACTGATTTACGTCTACTATCGGTAAGAAGTGATAGCCAAGGATTTCTAGTTAACTGGGCTGAAATGACAGCATTTTCTGTTCGTAAAAGTGACTCCATGACTCTGTTCTATAAAACAAGCCACACCGAAGAATCGTACAAGTCATTAAATCTGAAACGTCAAAGATCTTCTTTTCTGCACACGGAAATTAGTATTATGTCTGAGACTGACTAAACTAATTAGTATTAATAAGAAAACTTTTTGGTTTGTTAAAAAGAAATCGTATTTAAAGAGTACAAGTTCCAAGAACTGATTTAGTTTTATAAAAAGTATAATAGTTTGAGTTAAATTGTCAATGTTCAATAATTACGAGTTATATTATGTTATATCTGTTGATTAAAGCTGATTTTCCTATAGTACCAAGTATTATTTTTCAATGTTATAACAAAATGTCCTGTGCTATCTGACAACGTATTCCGAACAAAATAAAAACAAAGATCTCACGAAGTTGACGTATCTGTATAAAATATTTATTATTAAAACAATATTAACACGATAACAATAGTAGTAACACTAATATAAAGATCTCAATCAGGACTACACACCTGCACATTTTTGTATCAATAGAATTTACATAGAACGAGCTACCCTCAATCATAGGTAACCTTCAACCGCAAATAGCTTGTCCTGTAAAATATGCTTCGAGTTAGTTACGTCACTTAGTCAGATTAGCGACGATATGTGTGAGAATGCGTCAACTTTTACTTTTTGTTGTACAGAACATCTTTTGCGTGATAAAGAACCTTAATATACTTATTTTTATCAATCAAAGTAATATAGAAATAATACTCTAATAAAATACATATTATGTTTTTAATCTCGACATTGAATTGATAACAATAAAATTGTAATATCAGTTACTTCAAGTATTTTAATATTGTTTATTTATTGTAACAAGTTATATTTGCAGGATACTAGTTCTTGTCCGCCTTTCCCTCGCGTTTATGTAGGTTTTTCAACAAAAAAACTATCCCTCGGGACACTACGTTTTCACTGGATGAAAGGTACCCTATGTCCTTTTCTGTACCTTAGACAACGTGTGTGCGAAATTTCATGATGATCGTTTGAGTAGTTCAGGCGTGAAAGCGTAACAAACAAACTCACATTCGCACTTATAATATTAAGTTAGGGTTTTAAATAATTTGGGAGTAATATAATAATATAATATTCTACCACATACACACAACACCATCTAGCCCAAACTAATCAGAGCTTGTACTATGGGTACTACACAATGGATAAACATATATATATATATATATATATATATATATATATATATATATACTGTTCTTTTTTGTAATACTTACATATTATACATAGAAACACCCAGAACAAGACAAACATCCATGTTCATGCACACAAACACATGTTTGACTTGTGCGGGAATCGAACCCGCGACCTCAGGCGTGTCAGTCCGTTACACTAACCACGTATGTGACTTTGGTAACTGGAAAGCTTTTCTTTATGGTTAGATAAAGCTTACTATAAACGTAGATATTTATCTGGCAATGTTTTGAAGTCGTTTATAATTACGGTTATATATATGTATGTATGTGTATGGTTTACTGGCTCGTGTCCTGGAAGTTTCGCTTATGAGCTAGATTATGAACTAAGCACCAATATGGCGGTAGATTATTATTTTTGATGATACAATCAACAGTGTAGATATTTTCATTTAAGACTTAAATACTTTTTTATTTTTCTTAAGTTAATTGAAGGTTAATGTTAACGGTTTAAAATATGTTTTTAGAGAATTGTTGACATATTTTAATAAACGTAATATTCTGTAAAAAAAAAGGTATCTCTGAAAAGATTATTCATTTCGTATTTGTGTATTTGTTAAACAATTAAACTAGGACACAAATTTTCTCCATTCTTGGACATCTAGTATTTAGTCCAGACGGCTGTAAATCTTGTCACCAAGGTCGCTCGTCGCATAAACTGCGGTCACGGTGATTGGCGACGTACCGACACCCACACCATCTCTCTTTATTGAAGCACATTGTTCGTGAGTGACACACATTAAAATACTCCGGGCTATATGGGTGAGATGACGTCATAGTGCCCGATGATGTCACGTCTTCGTTTAAATTGTCACCCTCCTCTCTTAGGATGTGAACTTAAGTGTTCTACATCTTTTGTTTCTTAACTTTGTACTTGCAGATGCATTTCTTGTTAGCGTAGGCAAAAGCTTCTATGTATTTGTTACGATCTTAGAATATAATTATTGAAGTGAAAACTTCTTTAGGCGCGTGGAGTACTTCTTGGGTGAACAAAAATCATAGAACTCGCGTCATCGTCACGCTTCCACGCTTTTCATTTTTGAATTATAGTAGAATATTAACAATATCTCAAAAATGATGCGTCCTACGCAAAAAATAACGAAATTTTGATCCCCTTAATAACTCTTAATAGAGTATCAGGAAATCGAGCCGACCCGTTTTTTTTTGTTTGTTTATAAAGAAGTTTTTATGATCAAGGATTAAAGTGTTCACTTCTATCGGCAGTCTCCAAAGACTGCCCCAATTTCTGTCTGTCATCACGTTTCTGGAAGGCATCTGGTTTCTGAAAGACAGATTTACACAAACACTATTTAACAGACGCTCAAACGTATTTCATCTATTGTGATAGGAAGACTGAATAATAATTAGCAAGTGAAGTGATGGGGGTTAGTATCCTAAACCACTCGATGCGTAGGTCTACGTGAGGTGTAGTGTACAGGGAGACTGGCAGCAATTAAAATCATTAAAGTCAATCAAATCACTTAAAATGATTAGATTCTGAAGCGTAATTGTCTGTGTATTTATTTATTTATTTACATCAAATAGAACGACTTGCGCCAATTACACTATTTAATAATATGCTACATAAATTTAAAATTTAGCATTCATGCATTCAGCTCACAGTACCGCATACATTCTAATAATACCTAATAATTTCCATTCATCCGCAAAAATATCAACATCTGCGTTAAAGTCCAAGAGAGCGTTAAGCTGCTTTAGTGACGAGGTATGGGTGAGTTCCAGCGTGCCACAGCACGGCACGCTGGAACCGCCAGCAATCGATGCTTTCTACCACGACAATAGTTGTTAGGCACAAACAATCTGCAACTTTGTCGTGAAGAATCGGTGCCAATAATTGTGACAGAACTCGTTAACAATGATGCGATCGCAAGCAAGATTTTGTTTACTATGTACTAGAACACGTAATATAGAATACTAAGGTCCTGTTTCAAAATGATAAAGTTGAAGATTAATCGGTCGCTGTCTTGTTCTTGTTCGGTTGAATAAAGAGTGATAGCATGACATTTATTATAAAGAAAAGTGCTGCCTGGCGATTGCGATACAGGTCCTAAGCTTAGTAAACAAAATTTTGTTTATATCCTACATTTATGTGATATTCAAATCGTTACACGATTTCTTGTCACAGATTTAATATTAATATGATGTCGTATGAACAATAACATGACTGTGCCAAAAATCAAATTATTTCCACGACTGCAATCGCTTTATGTATATTTGAAATGTTCGGCAGACGAATTCAATTTCGTCATCCAAGTGGAACAGTCTCGTCTTTAAACTTTAATATCAGTACGTGAATAATAAAATAATATCATCAAAGAAGTTCGAGACAGCCGTTCGCAAGTATTTGCTCACTCTGTCGACGCTCAAACAAATTACGATACATATAAGTACATGGATCGTAACTCTAAAAGGAATAATCATACGTGTGTTACCTTTAACGTGAATTAAAATGAAATTCTCTCAACTTTGTTACGATTAAATAAGAGCGTTGCGAGTTGGAAGTGGGGCCTCGTATCGCCGAGCACGGCTCCAAACTTACTTAGCGGAGTAAATACTTAAAGTGTTCGCGACATTATGAATTTTATATCTCAAATTTTATGTTAATTTATTTATCTTACGTTGTCAGCTTATGCTCGGTGTAGTCTTGTTGGTTTAAGCTTCAATTTCTTGTGCATGTTTACTTGTTTTTGCAGTTTTGTTTCTCTTTTGTGATGACTTTGTTGTCTGTTTGTGTAGATCCGTTCTCTTAGAATCTTTACTTATGTTAAAGGCAACAGTGTTTCTGTAACTTGGCAATAAAATGGTGCGATGAATTTTCGGGCAGTTTTGGACGGTTACGGTTTATTTCGCTGTGTCGAAAGTCGCTACGCAACATCCCAAAATCGGCAAAGTGAAAACTGTCATACTGCAAAAATAAGCGTCGATTTACATTTAGCAACGTAGTATTGACCCGTGCCTTGAAAAGCAGGTAGTGTCAGATTGTTTGGTTACAAGATTGCTCGCATTTTTGAAAACTGGGCACCTTAGGTACGCTTATATTTGTATGCCATTAGTGCCAATTCTGTTGTCACAAAATTCTCTAAACTTAATTAAAAATTTTTTTTAGTCCTGTCACTTTTCACGATTTTAGAATACGAAATGTCATTTGAGAGGACTAAACTAAATTTTAGTGATTTTTAGTTAAGCTTAGAGAATTTTGTGACAACAGAATTGGCACCATTGTTGAATTTTATTCCTGGATCGGATAGTTACTGGGATTTAAGTTACAAAGATTCTAAGAAGCAACACGGCCTTTGGTTGGCAACAGCAGATAGGCTTCCTATTACATCGATAAATGTATCTGCCATACATCCCTGCCTACCCCCTCGGGGACATACAGACCTCAGTATATATGTATATATGGTAATAAGATTGCCGCAGGTTCGCGATGAGCCCACGTAGTTTGTGCGATGAGTCCTATGTCACGTTCGCCGCACTGCGTCCGATCCCAGCGCTCGATTGATTTAGCACGCTGCACCGCTCCACGAGATATGCACCTGATATTACACGCCACGTGGAAAATAAAATAAAATTGTGATACCCGTATGTGTAAACATAAAAACTGTAGCGAAAATTTCAGCTGTATTTTTGTCGATACGGTTGTTTGTTCAGTAAGCGTAGCAGGGATTTTTGTACTGGAAATACAGAGGTCTTGAATTTGAAGTGGTACTGTTTTGCATGTAGAGGAGAGACTCATGTTAAAAACTGATACGTAATTGATGGCAATATATTAGGTTTATGAAGTATTCATATCTTTCTTTTTTTTTTGTTATAACTAGCTTTTGCCCGCGGCTTCACTCGTGTAGAAGTAAGTTAAGTCCTGTCGTATTCGGTGATAATATAGCTTTCTAATGGAGAAAGATATTTTTAAATCGGTTGAGTAGTTTTTGATTTCAGTCCTTACAAACAAACAAACAAGAAATCAAATCTTTCCTCTTTATAATATTAGTATAGATAACGTACATTATAAACTAGTATTAAATGAAACCTATAATCGTGAATGCTTTGTATTTGTACCTGTATGTCGTTAATATGGGCTCTTGTACTAAGGTTTAACATAGTTGGCAGGGTTATCAAGAATACTAATAATATACAAATAACAATGCCAGCAATGTACTGCACATATTAATAAAAAGTGTAATTAGAATTTTTATTACTGGTTACAAAACTGTTGCACTTTAAATGCATTTTATAAACACGCAGATTTACCTTTACATGGGGTAATATGGGGAACAAGAACAGTGCGTGCATAACACTTATATTCAAATGAAAATACTTAAGTCAGGCATTATTTTATTTCTTCTATAAATTAGTTTGCTTAGAAAAACATCTTATACATGAAACGTTACTATCGAGTGGAGTAAAAATAAATATTTTATTCTCGAGTAGCAAGCTATTCCAAGTGAAAACGCATCTATATGCGTTTAAAAACAACTCTGTTTAAATGAATTATAATAACAGTATGCTGTTATATTTTATAACGTTACGCAGAAATAACGGCGTGTGGATATTTAATCGCTTTCACAGGTTTAATTAAAATTTACATAGTGCTTAGACGGTCATTGTTTTAAGTTTTAATAGTATTAATACATGTAGGTATTTGCGGTTTGCAAGATGGCTCGTGGATTTTATTGCCATAGGTTAGATTATTCAGTCTGCTGAGTCCTTTTCAAACACAGGTTGAATACCTGCGCCGCTAATGCGGACAAGATCTATCTACCAATTATAGTCATATATGGTTTTCTAGCTTTTGCCCGTAGCTTCGCTCTAGAACAGTACTTTTTTCTGGATGAAAAGTTACCCTATATTCTTTTCTGTACCCCTGCCATCGTGTATGCGATATGTAATGATGATCGGTCGAGCAGTAGAGGCGTGAACGCATAACAAACTGACAAATTGACATTCACATTTACTATTCTTTATCTATAAATGTAATGTGTATGTGATGTGACGAGCGACTGCTTTGTAGGTCTATTACGGTCATGAGGTCTTCGAGTCACGCCAAAAATATAAATTTTATATATATATCGCTGCCCAGAGATGGTAAATTAGTAGTTATGCACCTTTGTGCCACGAAAAGCACGTAAAGCCGTTGACCCTGAGTCTGATGGCTGCGGTCGTGTCCCATTCCCATCCAATTGGACTGTATGCGAAAATAAATTGAGAGTGCAGTCTTGCTTACGCATAGACTTGTACACTAATATCTCTTGCACATATGGCTAGTCTTTACTATATACTTAGAATAGAATAGAATTCGTTTATTTGTCAAACGTAAGTGATTACAATTTATGGTCTTAAGTCTATAATAAGAACGCTATGTTTTGCCATGAAGGCATACAAATAAATGTTAATTAATACCGACATTAAAAATACAGTAAAATAATTAAAATAAACATGAAATAATATCCCTTTAGATTTAAATTACATAAAAATTATTATTATTGATATTCATTCTTACATTACATTGTCGGATTATTATTACGCATTAATTACAATATTATGTTACGGTTATTATTATTACATTATTCATAAATTAAAAATTAATTACAAAAATTATTATTCTATTAATGCCAATGTTATTTTATTTAACATTATTTTCATTAAAAAATCTACAATATTATGATAAACTTTTTCAGTTAGTAATTTTCTCAGTTTTGTTTTGAAATCAGAAAATCTCAATGATTTCTATGATCTGGGTAATTTATTAAATATTATTGGGGCCATGCAAAAAATACTCTTGCGCATGAGAGTCGTTTTAGCATAATGCAGATACAGTTTAGAATTGTCACGCCTATTCCTGGGAATTACTTCTGACAACCGTGGAAATAAATTTATATGACTTGCCTTTACGAACATAACTGTTTCCAAAATATACTTTATTATTGTAAAGCTGAAGCGTTTGTTGGTTTGGTTGAACGCGTTAATCTCAGGAACTACTGGTTTCGGTGTTGTATAGCCCAATTATCGAGTAAAGCTATAAGCTATATAACATCACGCAACGACCAATAGGAGCGGAGGATCAATGAAAAATGTTGCAAGGACGTACAAAATTCTAGAATGTGACGCAGACGAAATTGCGCCGCTCAGCTAGTCTCCAATAAGGGCGAAATTCGGTGATCATTATGTTGTATTCTAATGTAATGCTTTGGCAACTATATGTATAATGTAATCAGTGGTGGGAGCTCCGACCACATATCTAGTGCTTTGACATATTAACTCTGTTTAAACTGCGCGGGCTGATACGGCCGTTATGCAAATGTGCTCGCTAATGGCTAAGCTTACCCGGGCTCGATTACAAGCGATCGGGCGAAGGGTCAATGTATGCGTTACGGTCCCTGCATTCTAGAGGTCCAGTTGGGTCTACTTAGGGAATACATTATATAAGGATCTTCGGTTCAGTGGCATTACTTTGTCTTAAGTTTACTTGTGCTGGTTGGATCCTGGGTTCTATAATTGTGCATAGTGTTTTTGGGTTTTTCTTTAAGGAAATCCTCTGAAGTAACATGGATCTTGAAGGCCTTTATCATTTCGGAATTTAAGTATACCTGGTGAAATGAACCTTACTTGTCCGTCTACTTTTTTGTAGTATTTCCATTATGCTAAGTTTGACAGATATGTTTAATCCTCCAGGTCAAGAAGAAAAAGGTAAACATTTCGTCATACATTGGGCATATTTGCCAGACTTCGTGCTACGAATCTCCTTACAGAGAAACTCTACAACGTTTTTGCCCTGGCACTAACCGTTATGAGTAAACGTAAACACAAACTTATGACGCAAAACCAATAAGGTATTCAGAGAACAATAGAGCTAACCAAAATAAATAATTTTATTTTACATTTTTTTTTTTTGATTAGTCGCCATCCTGGTGTTGACAACAGGATGGCGACTAAAGCTCAAGCAGGCAACTTGTTCAAGCCGCCCGTAGGCATCTGACATGGCTTAACGACTGCTGTCAATTTGACAATAACCGACCTTTTACGTTCCCTCCGAAACACGAAGACGCTCAGATGAAATACCACTAAGCGGTCACCCATCTGTAGACTGAACGCACCCAACGTTGCTTAACCTCGCTAATCGTTTACCGATCAGCAAGTGCAACTGGCTATGAGCGCTTCGATGTAAATAATGTGTCACACACAATCACATTTAAGTGATCGCTTCGCCGCATATCCGAAGTTCAATTCTCACAAAAGACAAACATTTGTGTGACCCAAATATATTTGTTGCAGGACTGGGTGCTCTTTGTTTTAAATGGTTGTGACGTTTTCCACACCACAGGTATTACTCCAAGCATGAGAGTTGTTATTGTAAAAAGAAAATAAATATAAAAGATTGAAACACCTGTATCCCGTGGGCCATTTATTTGCGACCCCATTTACCACAGCTTCTGGTTTCCAAACAGTATTATTAGCCGGGACCTCGGGGAGCGGATTCCATTCGATCCGAAAATATGCCGTACTTACAATGTCATCCCACTTTTCTCCGCATCGACGATAAGTATAACCATTATATTTTTATACGACTTTCGCTTTGAAAAAGGTACTGGTTGTTAAGTAATGCCTGTTTTATACGGCTTTTAATTATAGGGATTTGTGTTTTAAAATCTTGTGTTACCGTTGTTTCTATTAGGATGGATAAATGGTAGGATGGATAGTAGAAAAATAATTACATTTACCACTTGTTACAATTAAAATTATTTTAAAGGCATTAAATGACCATCAAAAATACTAATTGCACAACAAATATTACACAGCATAACGAGCACCTATACGCCTCAAATCACTGCAATCCGTCTCGGAAGGGTTAGATTATGTTAAGTTCCTTCTTAAACCCACTTAAAAATAGAAGCCTCGCGAAGCGTGGCCCCGTCGACATACCATTAAACAGTATATTTAATTTGATTTATTTAGTGTGCATAATTAGTGTGCAAGTCAGTATTTTTGGTTTAACTTTGAAATATTTTGTTCGAATAAAGTGAATATACAGATATCGATTTAAATACATGCCTATTTTAAATACTATATTAGTTAATGTCATTACAGATGACTTTTCTTCAAGGTACAAACTATCTACGTATCAAAATGTTATTACGTATACCTATAGCATTGATAATTTAGTATCAGAATAGTTAATTTATTTACGTATTTACGTATTATATTCGCTAATATAGGAAAACATATGGGTTACTGACTGCAGTTAAACTGATTGTTCCTTAGCAGCAGCCTACGTGCGCTAACGGCTAGAATATTCGAACAAAAGGGAACGTAGTTAGTTAAAAGCCTCAGCAGCAATGCCATACAAACGATGGAACGGTATTCACTCGATAAGGAACAACAAAGACATATTTACTTTATTATTTGTCCGTCCCTCCCTCTTTGATATTTTAGGAATCTGATCATGCGCCAGCAAATTTCTTCTATAAAATAAGATATTGGATGCTTCCAGTTGTATTGAGGTCTGTTGTAAAGACTATCGAGTTTATGAGAAAAGAACATACAAATATATATATAGTTCAACGACCATATCCCCTAAAGGATATGCAGAGGTGTTATAATACATTTCGTCAGCGGTGGTTTTATGTTTTACGTTATAGCGGGCGAGTCTATTGTCGTTTACTGGGCACAGTTCCATTCTTCGTACTGCTATTAATGATAATAATGAGTGAGTCGGCGAGTCACCGACTGCCATTCCGACTTTGTACTGGGACAGTATATCAGATAGACGCCGTTTTTTAACTATAGTTTGCATTTTACTAAACCATCAAACACCCATCCTTATAGACCAGAATAATTAGATTCCATATGTAACAATAGTCTCTTACGCCTGCCGCGGCTAGTGTCTCGGTAAGTGTCTCATCTCACTTTAAACTAAAACTCTCGAAGGGCCTCTGCATGTTGGACCCATGTCCCCATGTAAGCCTCCCAAAGAGCCGGGTATTTTCCTAACATCATCATCATCAGGCTATAATAGTCCACTGCTGGACATAGCCCTCCCCCAAAGCGCGCCATAGCGCCCTGTCTTCAGCTTGCCTGCTTGCTACTTTTTCCTAACATATTAGGGAAATATTCGTGAAAGAGAAACTAATAATAATAATAAGTCATTTATTACAGACAAAAATACAGTCCATAGAGACAGAGCTTTTATATTAATTTAAATTAAATTACATAATTCTGATCACGCCACATGCAGTCGCATCCTGGCCATGAAGAATGGCAATCCATTGCCAGTCTTCTTGTAATGAGTTGCAGTAACTGTTGGATTAGGAGCCGGATTCGACTCTCAAATCGGATAAAGAGATATTGGGATTTTCTATAAAAATATTCAACAGCACCCAAGTTTATATCCAAATGTTTTCCAATATACGGCAATAAGCAAAGCAAGCACATATATTTTTTTGAAGTGAAAACTTCTTTTGGCGCGTTGAGCACTTCTTGGGTGAACAAAAATCATGGAACTCGCGTCATCGTCACGCTTCGTCATCGTCACGCTTCCACGCTTTCCATTTTTGAATTATTTTAGAATAGTAACAATATCTCAGAAATGGTGCGGCCTACGCAAAGAATAACGAAATTTTGATCCCCTTATTAACCCCTAAGAGAGTATCAGGAATTAAACCCGCCCTTTGTTTTATTTTTGTTTATAAATAAGTGTTTATGATCAAGGATTAAAGTTTTCACTGCTATCGGCAGTCCCCAAAGACTGTCCCAATTTTATTTTTCTGTTACGTGAAGAGCAGGGGCTCCTAACAGAAGTATTTTTGTTAATTAAAAGGAATACCTGAGGAACTCGTACTTAAATGAAAATAAACTAGGTATTTTAATTTTAAATTTAAGCACAGCTGTTGAAATGTAATACAACTCTGTTCACCCCTTCAGGTATATAAAGGATTCAGTATGTGTATATGAGCGATATTCTAACATAAAAAGGTGTTACACAAAAACTGCTTGTTTTGCAACTCTTTTATGTCAGCTATACAAAGCCTGCATTGCAGGAGCGCCTCTCGAATATCTAATAAACGTAAATCTCACGTGATAAAGCGACACCACTTTAGGCTCAGATCTAAGATATGATATTCCAGTTTAAAAGCCGCGGGTGTTACGCCTTATATATTGTAATGGCTCTCTCTTATAGGGCGCGAATATAAGCGAACATGATGCAAGGGAGCAAAACCACTGTATTTGTCACTTTAGCTACGTACACGATGTAAGATTTTTATATTACCAGAATGGTAAGTCAAACTCAAAAATCATTTAGGTCACGAAGTATGAAGATTAAAATCAGCCTGCTTGATGGTGAGTGGTTTTCGTAGTCTATAATCGCGTTGCCATCACTGGAATTACAGACAGGATAAAAGAAAGAAAGGGAGAGGCAGGTATGTGAGCTATAGAAATATAGCACGTAAGAGAATAAAAAATGGGGCAGTCTTTGGGGACTGCCGATAGAAGTGAAAACCTTAATCCTTAATCATAAACACTTCTTCATAAACAAAAAACAAAAAAAAGGCGGCGGTTCGGATTCCTGATACTATCTTACGGGTTATTAAGGAGGTCAAAATTTCGTTATTTTTTGCGTAGGACGCACCATTTCTGAAATATTGTTAATATTCTAAAATAATTCATAAATGGAAAGCGTGGAAGCGTGACGACTGACGATGACGCGAGTTCTATGATTTATGTTCACCCAAGAAGTGCTCAACGCGCCTAAAGAAGATTTTACTTCAAAAAAGGAACTCTATAAAAAAGACTAACGCCTTATACTTCAAAAATGAATTCTCTAGTCTAATGCATGAACGGTATCATACTCCTAACTTTCTAGCTCCTTCTTTAAGAAGTATGGCTACCCTGCATAGCAGCAGAACAACATAAAAGGTTCCTTACCATCAGACGACATATATGCTAGTTTACTACATTTATTGCATAAAGAAAATGTAGTCATTCAACTCCAGTCGAAGAAGAACACGAAACCAAATACAATAACGACTCATCATATATATGTATGTTTATCCATTGTCTAGTACCCATAGTACAAGCGCTGCTTAGTTTGGGCTAGATGGTGTTGTGTGTATGTGGTAGAATATTATTATTATATTATTTATCAAATACAGGGTAAGCACTGACCTGTAGCAAATAAGAAGAAATAATAAATAAGTTTTGGTATTTTCGTCGCCATCGCACATTACTATCGAAGCGAGACACATAAAACAAACACTTGTTGATAACTATTCTCTATTTACCATTGTTGTGCCATGTTTGAACAATATTTTGGCAATACCTCGATATTGTTGTCTGTGGATTCTTACAGAGTAAATAGTTGCGTAGGAATGTTTGCGGTGTGTGATAGTGAAACTTCTTATTGGGATGACACAGTCAGAGAGAAAGTAAAGCCTTTAGGCGACTACGAATAAGCCTGAAAGTTTTCTTGCTTGTCTTTATTTGAAGTTTAAAGGTTATGTTAATCTGCCTCGTTGCTCCAGTGACGACGGAGGGTCTTAAACCTTATGAGTAAAATAACACAGAACAATGTTGCTCTGAAATCGTCTGAATCTTCAATTCATTCACGAATTAGGCAAATTATTTTTGGGTTCTGTAAATGAGCCTCGTAAAAGATGTAGGGGTAATCAGATGTGGTGCTGTGCGTGTCCAAATGAAATGATTCTTGCTAGATATATTTATTAGTACCAGTTACAAATAAAATAAATACATATCTAAAACTTAACCGAGTGGTTGTGGGGAGACGTGACGAGTGCTGCACGGCGTTATCGCTTACTTGCACCTGACTATATAAAACTAAAGCGTCAGGAGTGTCGCTAGACACTAGCCTAGTCCGCTACTCGATTCGAAAAGGTAGGCCTAAAAGAGTTTAGATCAAAGGTTACGAGACCTTTTTTTCTTATAGACCACTTTCAAAATTTAGCTTTTTCCGGTGGACCACATGCAGCTAAACAAATTAATGCAATTAAAAATTCGATGAAATCTGTACAGGCTGACCATTTTTTTCTTTTTTTGTGATTCTCGGGACTGAACCAGTAGTTTTGTTTTTAATAATTCCCTTCCGAAATATCGAAAAACCACTGGTACTGACTATGAAATATGCATGTTTTTACAAGTAACAATCGCTGAGCTTGTCGACAGCCGACAGTCGTGAACCCCCTGCTTACGAATTATAATAATATATATATATTTATACTAGACCGCCGTCGAGTTTCCCATGGACCCCTGGGGGTCCACATGGACCACTTTGGGAACTAATGGTTTAGATTATTACAGTTCTGCTTAGCGATTTGGATATGCAACGGTGTATGCATTCGTAGGCAATTAGGCAAAAACGCAACGCAGTCTAGGCAAGTTGGCAAGTATACAATCAAAGTTTAAAAGAGAATATCACAGCCATATAATCTTTTGTTATTTTCTTGCGATAAGTTTTGAGAGTTTTTCAAAGTGCTATGTTGTCTGAATAAGCAATAGTATTTACTCCTCGTGCTGGCAATGAAACGACTTCTTTTCCAAAGGTCAAAGTTCGATCAAAGTGTCAATAATACTATTAGAGTAAACTTAGATAGATAACGGGAACTGTTTACCATTAGACGGGTATATTTGCTAGCATGATTGTATAAAAAATAAGTTCTGTTCTTACAAGCATCCATTTATTACGGTTACTGCTTACCTACTAGTTTTCAAATGAGTATACCTAAATGTTTAGTCAAAGAATGCCCTTATGCAATCCTAATTAGGTCAAAAATCACAACGCTATTGCAATTACCATAATTAGAAAAGTTCCCTCTCAATATGCAACCCTATCCAACCATAATCTTGTTGTTTGAGGGTTACCTTTAAAGTCATGAGTATCATGATATTGCCTTAGTTTCATATTACGCTAATACTTTGCGTTTTGATTTTAAGAATGGAATGCGTATATGTGGTTTCCTTAGCCATCCCTATGGGTAGTAGATGCGTATATGAGACCGCACAAGTCATTGCATGCTAAGGGGTCCTTCAAAACAGAGCTGTGTAATGACAGAACTTTTCTTCTTGTTTCTATGTTAATATGTTGTGTTTTTGTGTCTAATAAATTATTTTTCTTTCTTTCTTTCAAATAGCACCCACCCGTAGTCTTACGAAAGAGCTCAAACTAATACAGTGCGATCAACAAGACACAGATAAAATCTGTATAGAACGAAGATATAGCGATTAAAGTATCTGTGCTATTTGCATTTGCTGTCAATTGATTCTTAGTACGCAGTGTAGATCTGTTCCCGTTAGATGATAATATGTAGTTCGCTTATTTTGTGGGATCTAAAACCGAACTGGAGTAAAGTGCGTGTGATGTGCTGCCTACGTTATCTGGAATATAGGACTGAGGTCACGTTTTTTTATATTTTTTTATACGACTAAGGTGGCAAACAAGCATACGGCCCACCTGATGGTAAGTGGTCACCGTAGCCTATAAACGCCTGCAACACCAGAGGCATCACTTGCGCGTTGCCGACCCTTTAGGAAAGGAAGTGGGAAGGAGAAGGAGCGGGCAGAGGGAAAGAGGGTGATTGGGCCTCCGGCAGTCTCACTCACCGAACGAAACACAACAGTAAGAAAACTGCTATTTCATGTCGATATTCTGTGAGAGGGTAATCCTTCCCCGGTCGAGCCGACCCATTCATGCTGAAAAAGTTTGTACCCCTGGTAATGTGTATGTGAAATTTTATGATGATCAGTCGAGTACTTACAGCTTAAAAGTGAAACAAGCTCACATTCGCATTTATAATATAAGTTAGGATGATCGAAATTGAACTCACTTTCCGATTGTAACATCTCAATAAGATATCTTAGAATCGAATATGATAAGGGTAGAATATCTCTAAATCTCGGCACCGTATCGCCGTAATCATGTACAATAATGTGAAACACTACATATTCACGTGCTCACATCGTAGCTCAGCCATTTTTAATCTTATTTAGCGCCTGAAAATGATTTATTTGACGCAAAAAGGTATTTCGCCAAAGCGTTTATAAGAAATATCTTATAAGTTATAAGGCTTTGAGAAATAGACAAATATTTATGTTGAGTGAAAGATTTATTTTTACTTGTAGTAAAAAGTTACACAAATTTATTGTATAGCTAAACGTTTTCTGAACAATATCGCCTGCTAGGTGAGCTCGTCGTAATTTACTGATGTTTCGTTGGTTTCGTGGTTGAAGTTTATGTTTACAGTGGATCGTGAGATTCCGGGCTGTATTATCGGGATGTGCAATGAGTTATTGGGTTTTTCTGATGACATTCTTTTAGTAATAGTACGGTGATTGATTTTTTTCGGTTGACTTCAATAGGCTTATCTTCTATAGCATTATGCATGAATTAAAATATGACGACACAATGTTGGCTAAATAAACCTAGTGCGAGGCGTGAATATGTATATAATAATAATAATAATTGTTTATTATCCAAGAAACATGTACATACAATAATTACATTTTGGTTACATTACGTTGGCTTAAATCTTAATTGAGTGAGACATCTGTGTCCGAACTAGATAAAAATAAATTATCTGTATTTCAGACCTCATGTGTATCAGAACTGTACATCCTCAAAAGAATATATTTAAAGTCTATATACAAATCTATTCTAGTACAGTTCAGTTCGGTTCTATCCTGCTAGTAAGAGTCGCATTAAAAATAAAACTTAATAAGACTTCGCCCGTAAATCGAACCTACGACCCCATGGTTATTAATTACGCGAGTACACAGTACTGTACACCAAGGCAGTTTAAATGTATTTCTTATAAAACGACTTACGTTTTTTACGATAATTTACTTGTGCCGCTTTTCACTCAGGCATTCATTTATGGTACAAACTTGGGGCTGCCATAAACCCTCTTTGCTGGAGCCAGTCCTGTCGTAAACAGAAGAAATGGCTCTAACCAAGACTTAAGAACGAAGAAGAAGTTTTTATTTTTAGGTAGAAACAGATGTGATGAAGAAATAACGCTGGAGAAACCTTTTTGGAAAACAAAGTTTTTGACTTACGAATTGTTTTTCGAGTGTATTATTGAATATGGTGTAAATAGAAAAAACACGCTCAATGTGTCCAGTAGCATAAGTGTGTGCAGATATTGATCTTGCTGGTGGTTATATTACTAGGTTAAATAATTTTATTCCTTTAGGCAAATCTGAATAGCAATGCGATGAGACGCTTTAAGTTATATTCAACAGGCGACAATCATATTATGCGGCCCTAAAGCTAACTTAGTGAATCTTGGATGTTATACACCTCTTTAGATATACAAGTGTGAGTATGTGTATGTGTGAGATGCTTTTATACGAGGAGGCTTGCAAACCTTTGATACTAAGTCAGTTACCCTGTACCTAATTTAATATAGTAAGCTGAAAAGAATCTCAGTCCGTGTACAAATTGAATATATTTTTAAAACTAATTAGAAAAGGGTAGTATTTAACTGCACAGCAAAAAAATACAAATTGTACAGCAAAATATGCTTACCAAAAATACTAATTGCACACCAAAATATATTTAAAGAGATCAAACTAAGTCGACGGAGCCCCGCTTTGCGAGGCTCCTATTTTTGGGTCGGTTTAAGAAGGAACCTAGCATAACCTAACCCTTCTGAGACAGAATGCAGTGATTTGAGGCGTATAGGTGCTCGTTATGATGTATTTTAGTAAGCTTATTTTGCTGCGCAATTAGTATTTTTGGTAGTCATTATATTTAAACCCATTAGAAAATATTAACATTAAAATATATTTTTAATATTGTAAATACAACCAAACGTATTTTAATGTCGTTTTTTGGTAGTAGTTTGGCATCAACCTACAAATTGAGCAAACTTTTCATCTTATTTAATTCAGAGGCACCAAAAATACAAAGTGTGATCCGCATAAACGATGTCACAGGCGAAGTCTCAAGATAGGCTTAAGATAAAACAAGACTACAAATTCGCAAAAAGGAACGTAAGAAATAAGATGATTGTACCGCATCACATCCTATTAAAGTGCAATACCCACTCGCGTGCCATGTGGTGATAAGAGCGGAAAGCCAGCAAGCCATTCCTCGTTCTGCAAGTTAATGATGTTTCCTACATGTTGGCATCGCCCGCCGCTCCGCCGGCAAGCTGAGAGTTTTACGATCATGTGGACCGGGATTCAGTTTCATTACAACGTCGTAAATGCCATCAAATTATTATGGTTTCTGTATACTTCCTCTTATTTAATAGCTTTAAATGTAATACTGTGTACCAACTATTTATTCTGTTCAAGCATTATGTTATTGTCAGTATATTTATTGATAGAGTACAAATGTTTTCGGCATGCACTGATAGTTGGCGATTTTGGGTTTTGTTCACCAGGACCACATTTGAATTTAAAATCGCCCACAGTAAGGAGGCTTGCATTAGGAACAGAAAATATTATAACAGGATTAGAGAACTCGGGACATAGATTATTTATCTATGTGCGAAGTTTTATTCAAATTCGTTCACCGGTTTATACATTTTTGAGTAACTAATATTCAAACCTGAATTTTATGACTTACTGGACAAAGCATGCGACGAGCATAAAGGCACATGGACGTTAATTCTGGGTGACTTTAATGTCAAACTTGGCGTTAGAGAAGGCCACGATAACCCAAATATTTTAGGGCCTCATGGTCACGGTATACGGAATGAACGCGGCAAACGCCTTTTACAATTCACCTTTGGCCAAAGCTTAATTGTAACCAATCGTTATTTTTATAAAAAACCACATCGACGTTGGACGTGGTTCTCTGCCGATGGCATAACAAAGAATGAGATTGATTACTGCCTATCATCAACAATACAAATAATAACTAATTTTCATATTCTTAATAAAATTCAATTTTCATCAGACCATAGACCATTGCGGATAGCTGCAAAATTTGATATTAAAATTAACAGGACACATCTTATTCATAATAGCATCAAACGGCTGCAAAAACACTTTCTATTATCCTGCAAAGATACATTTAACTTAGAACTTAAAAACAGTTTCGATTTATTGCAACCTACAGAATTAAAAGATGCAGACCAACAATTTATACAAATAAAAGAATGTATTAACAAAGCTTATTTAAAAGTACAACAACAAAAACGAAAACACTTTAAACTTAGCAATGCTACTAAACATTTAATACAAGAAAGGCTCAAATTTAATTTTAATAGCGATGAATTTAGGAAAATAGATAGAAAAGTTAAAAGACTCATAAGAAAAGATAGACGGCTCTATAACGATAACCTGGTGCAAATAACTTTAGAAAGTAATAGGTCTTTAAAAAATGCTATAAGAGGTACAGAATTAGGACGATCTACTATCACTAATATCAAAGATAGTTTAGGAATAATACAGAGAGATAAAAGGAAAGTATTAAACATCTGCACAAACTTTTACAAGACGCTATATACTACATCTAATAATGTTGCATCTGCTCCACTCCAAGCAAGCAGTAATATTCACATTACCACGCCTACTATACCTCTGATAACAGACTATGAAGTACACTGCGCATTATGTGCTTTAAAATACGGCAAAAGCTCCGGTGAGGACGGAATAACAACGGAAATATTGAAAATCGGCGAGCCAGTACTACTTCCCCATTTAACAAATTTATTTAACACAATTCTCCACACTAGTACATTTCCGAGGACATTTTGCCACTCTACAATTATCCTCCTTCATAAAAAAGGCGATAAAACTGATTTAAACAATTATCGCCCTATCAGTCTAATATCTCATTTATACAAAGCCTTTATAAAAATAATAGAAAATCGCTATTCCATTAAACTCGAGTCTCAGCAACCCCCAGAACAAGCTGGGTTCCGTCGAGGCCTATCTACCACTGATCATCTTCACACTCTGAACCAAATAATTGAAAAGTGCATCGAGTTTAAAAACCCATTATATCTGGCATTCGTCGACTACACAAAAGCTTTCGACAGTATAAAACATGATGCACTTTTCAATGCCCTTAACGCCCAGGACATAGATTCTGGCTACATAGATCTATTGAAAAGCATTTACCGCAATAGCACCGCTTCAATAAAAACCCATACCACTAGACCAGTCTTTCGCATCCAGATAGGAGTAAAACAAGGAGACCCGCTATCCCCTAAACTATTCACTGCCACCCTAGAAGAAGCTTTTAAAATTTTATCGGACAAGTGGGCAGATAAAGGCATAGTCGTCGGCGAAAAGAGGCTAACAAACCTTCGATTTGCTGATGATATTGTGCTGTTTTCATCATCGGCGGCTGAACTGGGTATCATGCTTGACAACCTGCACAAGGCAAGCCTCGAGATTGGACTCCGAATGAACATGTCAAAGACTAAAATTATGACTAATAGCACCAAAATACGACTATACGTAGAGGGTGGGGAGATTGCATATGTCCAAGAATATTTATATCTGGGCCAGGTAGTCTCTTTCCAGTCGAGACAAGACAAAGAAATTGCCCGACGTATCGGAAACTCCTGGAAGACTGGTCGATGAAGGACCTCATGAAAGGAGACCTTCGCTTATGTCTCAAACGTAAGCTCGTGGATGTGTGCATTCTTCCCATTCTTACGTATGGTGCACAAACATGGTCTTTGACTGGTCAGCAGAGGTCCGCGCTAGAGGTTTGCCAGCGAGCCATGGAGCGTAGTATCCTAGGGGTACGGTTAACGGACCGCATTAAAAACTCTACACTACGCTCCAAAACACAAATCGCAGACGTCACCCAGAAAGCCGCCAAACTGAAATGGGATTGGGCTGGACACGTTTGCCGTATGCCGCAGGAGCTTTGGGCTAAAATCAGCACAGATTGGATCCCAGACGGTGCTAAACGCCAACGTGGTAGACCAAAACGTCGATGGCAAGACAAATTAATTAACTACAGGAGGGACTGGTGCAAACTAGCGCATAATAGGGATATGTGGAAAAGCGAGAGGGAGGCCTTTGCCCTGCAGTGGGACAATATAGGCTGAAAATAATAAAAATAATAAAAAATATAATATTCAAACCTCGAATCATCTTCACTAACTTTCATATTAATATAATTATTTATAATATTAGATCTTCGACAAATTAATTAAAAAACAAAAACAAAATGTTATCGATTTTTCAGTTACAATACTTGAAACGCAGCACCCTCATTGGTCATAATGAGGTAGCTTCGTTTCAATGGCATATAACAACTGACAGGCTAGACTGGCATGCAGACATGACAAGTGCTAGTTGGAGGCAGTACTTGCCAAATATCTTTCCAAGGTAGACGACGAAAACGAGATCTTACAAACTGCTTGAAAATGTTCAGGATAGACCATAAAACGATTGGACGCTACGTATATATAGCATTTATTACAACCATGTTATATTTATTACATTTGTTATATAACAAAAGTGGCATAACGATAGCTAATATAACAATAATAGTTCACATAATAAGTTGGATACAGTTCAGAAATAAGTACACAATACATATTTATTAAGTTTATCGTCGTAGCTGAATGTCGCCAGGGTTTGTCGTGAGAATTTCAAAAGGATTACACGTGAAGTAAATCGGATTAGGATGGCTTTGTGATAAAATATGTAAGTGTGTAATATACATGTCAGTATGAAAGTTAAATATTAAATCTGATTATATGGCTAGCTTTAGTCTAGGGTCAGTCAGTCTGGATGTTAGATTAGGTACCTACGTATAATTCAAAGAAAATTGTGTGGAAGATTAAAGTTTTTGCATAGTTTTAGTGAGCTGCCCAATCAAACGAACGAATAAGTACTACCTAAAGAGTAGACGTTCATCCGTTGAATGTTTCACATCCTTAGTTATATTACAAAGAAAAGAAAAGAAAGAAAACTCTTATCTCTTTCTTATTTACGTGCGACAACGGAGTAATAGATTGGAGTGTTTTTTTTCCTATAGGTATAGTTAATGCGTTGACTCTACATGGATGTCAGGTAACTTTTCATCCTGATGTGTAATTGCTTTTTAAAGGCTCTCTTGCCTGTAATGATCAATGCTTACTTATTTGTACAGATATTCTATACAGCTGTCAATATGCTAAATGTTTATCTGGTAATCAGAGTAAAACAGCAATCACATACATTTTCGAAAATATTTTGGAGAAGAACTTTTATCGTTTATTTATTATTTCTTTAAAAATAATTTTTATCATCTTGTTTACTTTCTCACCTCTATATACAGAGTCCATTTCCTAGATCACAGTACATATTATGCGAGATAAAAGCCGTCGTTTTGTAGTATATCCTTTGTAAATAAGTGGGTGTACAAAGTTACCCGGTCTCGATCAAGATAAGCAACCACATTGCCGTGGAGAATGCCGCAACGCGCATCCGATCATGCCCTAACTCCAAGTCAAACAGTAACTAAACTAAATAAATTTACTAACTTTTTTATATACTTTGCGTTATTAATCTATAAAAAACTTTCGAATAGTTGTTTTTTTACAAGTATTTTAGATACTTGGCCCTGCTATAATTATTTAAGCGCTCATGAGCTATAAAATTATTGCTGTAACTACTGATTTTATGCGACAAACGTTTTCATGGCATGAAAGTTTTTATTGTGTGTACTTGATCATTAAAGTAAGCTATCGATCTATTCTATTCGGAAACTATTAACGAGTCTGTGTCTCGCCATTAAATATATTTTAAAATCAATAATCTACTATTCAGACTAGTATGGAACCAAAACAATGGTTTTGAAGTGAAAACTTCTTTAGGCGCGTTGAGCACTTTTTGGGTGAAGAAAAATCATGGAACTCGCGTCATCGTCACCGAACGCTTTCCATTTTTGAATTATTTTTGGTTTATAAAGAAGTGTTTATGGTCAAGGATTAAAGTTTTCACTTCTATCGGCAGTCACCAAAGACTGCCCCAATTTCTTTTTTGTAATATTTTCTGTGTTTCTCTCTGACTGTTTGTTTGTTCCGGCAACACGTTAAAATCACTTAACGTATTTTTTTGTAATGTGTTTTTCACCTTTTGTTGTCTTAAAATGTAATCTTATTTTACCCACGTGAATGACTACGACGCTGAACTGTAAGTTCTCGTGTAAATGGTAGTCTGTTTATTAATACTAGCGGGCCCCTAGTGATCAAAATTCGACCAAAATTCCTAAACTTGCCACTTTGTTTTCTGTTTTTCTCTATTACATATAAATAACTTTGTAACTATGGTACATATGGTAACCATAGTTACAAAGGATTGTACGACGTCAGACGAACAATGTCGAAATACTACGAACGCGATTCGACTGCGTGTGTCAAAGGCATGGTTGAGGGGTAGGCAGAGACTACGGATTTCCATTTGCTACGATCCTGACACACTTCTCTAATGATATGATATGTTACTTAAATTAATCTAAAATTACTTAATCTTCTTCACGATACCCAAGGGACTTGAAAGTTATATTCTCAGTGAGTAAGCACACGTCTAAGTTACAGACTAGACGGTTCGTAATAACTTTTAATATAAAGCACATAATTATTGCTGTCCTTAGTATTAGTTTAGGACAAGGGACATTCAAATTGTGTAATATACGACTCTGTATAATATCAAACCACCAAGGAATCGGATACAACATGGCTTTGACCTATTATAATACACGTCATCGTTGTTGATAGGTCGATACTCACAGAAAATAGTACCATGCAAAAATAGTACATATATGGTTTTATACCTTGTGTTTTGAGTCTAAAGTGACTGGATAGATTAGCTTCTTAGAAACGTTTGTACTATCAATAGAGGTTCCAGAGGTCATTTCTTGTGGCGTAGTGACGATAAGGAAGTCCATGCTCTGGAGAAAGAGCACTCGTCGCCCTGCTCACAGCATCGAGCTTTAAGCTTTTTAAGAAGCTATTTGTTGTGTACTGTAGAAAATATATTTAGGTGCAGATTCCTTTTCAATCTTTCTCTGTTCAAAGTCTGCTGTATCTTAGTTATGTATTCTACCTATTGCTTTTTGTCTTTTCGTTTAGGTTTTACTTCACCGTGCCGTTATTCTTACACGTCATAGATTTTCTTACCATCTTTCATAGCTTTTAGCTATCCGTTACACTTTCAAGATCTCAATCTGACTCATTTAAACAAGGCATTGCGGATATTTTTCCACTGTAATAGAAGTTTGCAGATTAGTTAGTAACATATTGAAAGTCCAAAAGCAACAAGATTTAGTTTTAGTTTAGTAAAGCGCGTGTGACAACAGTCCCGAAAGACACCGCACCACAAAATATAATTCGTGCGTGTTACTGAGTAGCTAGGGTTGCCACGAACTGGTCCGCCATTGTTGTGTCGATAATGTGCTTTTAAACTATACCGCAATTCGATTGAACGCAATGAGACGAGTTAATTTAGTTGCGGTTTTAAACGCATTTGGAAATGGCATTTATCCTTACTCCATACTTAATATTATAAATTCGAAAGTAACTGTCTGTCTATCTGTCTGTCTGTCTGTCTGTTACCTTTCACGGTTAAACCACTCAACCGATCTAGATGAAATTTGGTACAGATATAGTTTAAAACCTAGGGAAGGACATAGGCTACTTTTATTGATGTAGGTACCACGCGTGCGGAGCTGCGCGCAAAAGCTAGTGTTAAATATATCTAAAACGTGTTGTTATTTAGGTATATTTATTCACGTATGTATGACCGTAATTTGTAGTAGGTTCAGGCAGATATGATGTCAATTCAGTTTTAGCGAACCACCCATCATTCCAGTCAGCGAGTTGACACACTGTGGTATTAGTCAGTAGTACCCGGGATGTTCCATTTTTCCTGGGTGAGCCCGATATAACCCCTCCGCTCCTCTTTTCCGCGGTGAGGCAAGCGTAAATGAATTGCCCATGTCAAACAAAAATTATGATGTCAATACCATACAGGATAATTACTCTATGCTATTTGATTTTGGTCTCCTTCGGATTTATAATCTAGGGTGACCAAAACCATATACATAGAGAGCTATAATAAAAAATATTTTTGATGATGTAGTTGGACTGAAGTAAGGTTGAAAAAGAGAAAGTTTATAAGGCTAATGTGAATGGAACAGTCGCAAGAGGAAAACCTAGGCGAACGTTTCTCGATCAGATCGGAGGCGTTCTGGACAAAGGCCAATTTAAGAGCACCTTGAACCGACGGGCGTGTATGAGGAATGTGGTGAAAGTGAATGCAGCCAGAGAAGTGTGTCAGATCCGTAGCAAATGGAAATCCGTAGGCTCTGCCTACCCCTCTGCGAAACAAGCGTGAGTCTATGTATGTATGTATGAAAAAGAGAAAGAACTTAGTGCTCCAAACACAGTATGCTCGTGATGGCAGCGTGCACATTTGATTATTTACGCAATGCTAAATTTAGTATTATTTTATAGCGTAAATAACTTTAGTGTGTCGTAAAACACAGCTACGATACGTCCTCCAAATGAACCGCTCTCTTCGCATTAACATTAGCTGACTGTTGACTATTCGTGAGCATGTGCTTTGAATGCTCTTGGCTGGAAGCAGGTTGCGCAAGGTATGAGCCATATCTTGCAATATCTTTTAAATACTTGCCAATCTTATGCAGTTCTTTTATGTTATTAAATTCTTGCCCTATTCGTCTTTTTTGTAGTTCGCTGGGGCAATAAATATGGCTCCTATTTTGTACTTTATATATCTATGTTCTGAAGACAAGACTAATATTTCTTTATGGAACATACTAGTTACTGTTTAATCATTGCGTAGGCGAAATAAGAGATCCTTAAAGTACAAGACGTCAATTACTCGCCCTTCTATAGACCGTTATTGACAGCCATTTTGTCCACACGAATAAAACCAAAATATTTTATTCTATTCATTTATTATTTATCGAAGTAATTGAGTCCATTAAAACAAAGTTCTTAGTAGTTTTTCTACGTGAAATGTAATACGTAACATATGCTATTTCACGTACAAAATAAATTGTAATAACTAAAATAAAATACAAAATAACAGAACGCAAATGTTTCTGTATTTATTTGGTAAGCTAATTAGAAACATGCTGTTAATTTAGCGAGCGAATAACTTGCACCGCCGATGTTTAGAGGCTTAATGCTTCTTTAACAAAATAAATAAACTATGTAAAATAGTTTGCTTTAATTTGTTAAAGAATGAGAAAATGTATATTTAGTTTGCTTTATAATTTGCTAAAAGCGATTAGCGGGTTTAATTTAATCAAACAAAATCTTTTTATAGAAGTAAGATTGCTTTCACTACTGCAGACATTTATGTAACTTGACTTTAGAAGTTGAATTACTGTGTAATAGAAATTGAACAACATGTACATAGCATTAGGGCCGACATCTGTGCAATTGACCTTCGTGGATTCACCTATCGTACGTTAACTGTGTCGGATCTGATATTTTTCGTGCCCGATGCTAAAACGCATGTAAAGTGCTATTTTAGCAATTCTGTAAACCTTAAATGGATTTATTTATTATTAATCTTTTATTATATACTTTTGCGCGCGGCTCCGCCCGCGTGGTACCTACATCAATAAAAAGTAGCCTATGTCCTTTCCCAGGTTTTAAACTGTCTTTGTACTGAATTTTCTCCAAATCGATTGAGTGGTTTAGCCGTGAAGAGGTTACAGACAGACAGATAGACAGATAGACAGACCGACAGATAGACAGACAGACAGACAGACAGACAGACAGACAGACAGACAGACAAACAGACAGACAGATAGACAGACAGACAGATAGACAGAGTTACTTTCAAATTTTTGATATTAGTAAGGAAGTAAGGATTTTTTATTGAACATTTATATCTGTTTGCTATTCATATCACGACAGCAGTTAATAAAGTAGCATAACTGATAAAACCTTCCAAATTAATAACATATTATAATGAATGAACTGTAAGGTTCGTGACGACCCCTGTAATAGTGTCCGACCCGAGGGGATCGTTGACATTGTCCTCCGAAAATAGCTGTCTTAGATAACTTAGCGAAATTATGTCGGTATCAGTGACGTGAGGACCTACTCGTGGTTCGTATAAATATAGATATGACGAGGTAACTTGTCTGCCATATTTTATGGAAATTGCCTCCAGAACTTTGACAAGCGGTTTATAATTTTCGCGAACATGTATCTTTTTGTACTTTGGATACAGTGATAGTTATCGTCGTTTGAAGAAATTGGATAAATATGACTGTTTTAGTTATAGCTTTCCAAATAATTGTTTAGTGTGTATCAAACTCTAACTATGTTATGTTTAGGTTGTTATTTCTTATTTAGGTTCAAACCAGTTATATTCGAGAGTATGATTTCGTGGTTTCTAATAAATATAATTATTTGCCGAAATAAGTAGCATTTTATCTTACATTTTCCCCCTAAGCCATAGGCCAGAATGCCATGTCGATCCGTTGCTCTGTTGCTGCGTGAAAAATAGATAAGATAATACACATTATTTACCATTTATAATATTAGTTAGGATATAAGGAAATAAGAAATATACTCCAATTTCTTTTTCGACATATAATTATTGAAGTGAAAATTTCTTTAGGCGCATTGAGCACTTCTTGGGTGAACAAAAATCATAGAACTCGCGTCATCGTCACGCTTCCACGCTTTCCATTTTTGAATTATTTTAGAATATTAACAATATCTCAGAAAAAGGTGCGTCATAAGCAAAAATTTTTTGTTTAAATTGAGAACTTCTTTAGGCACTTTGAGCACATCTTGGGTGAACAAAAATCATGGAACTCGCGTCATCGTCACCGAACGCTTTCCATTTTTGAATTATTTTTGATTTATAAAGAAATGTTTATGAGCAAGGATTAGAAGAGTTTTCACTTCTATCCGTAGTCCCCAAAGACTGCCGCAATTTTTTTTAAATTTATAAATTGTGACGTTTTAGTTTCAGAAGGTTTTAAATTATTTATATTTAGAAACAATAGTATAAATTGTGTAACGGTGGCCTTGCCGAATTAGTAAATATTGATTGTTTTTATATATTTAATCGCATTTTGAATGTATTCAAGCACGCGGCATTTACCTACTCTTAATCTAATCGCGCGTGTGCGGCCGCCACTGCCCGCTTGAGGCAAGTTTGTGCCTTCTGGATATATACCTATTCTTGTACTCTACATGCCGATGTGCCATTCGATACATGACCTAGTCAATATATATGGACTAAAATACTAGAAACAGGGTTAAGAATAAACCACAGACACCAATAACTTGCGGTCATACAATACTGTCTACATAAAATGACGTTGAACCGCATTTTGTACCTCCACTGATACTATTTTGCTGCCAATTTTGAATGATTGTATTTTTTATATGTAACTATAGTATTATTCAACCATATACGAGTAAATCCGCTATATGGTAAACTGCCTAGGGTCGCTTAAATACTATACGTTTCGTTTTGCGCGACAAAACAATCCCGTCTTGTAGACCCTTTGAAATAACACTCACTGAGCTCACAAACACCTGTATATTCTGCTAACGACACATGTCTATAAGAAACTATAGTAGTAGCGCCTCGCTGATTTCAACATGAATGGGCCGGCTCGACCGGGGAAGGACTACCCTCTCACAGAATATCGACGTGAAATAGCAGTATTCCTACTGCTGTGTTTCGTTCGGTGAGAGTTCAGGAGGCCCAAGCAACCCCTTTCCCAGTGTCCCGCTCCTCCTTCCCACATCCTTTCCTAAAGGGTCGGCAAAGCGCAGGTGATGCCTCTGGTGTTGCAGGCGTCCATAGGCTACGGTGACCACTTACTATCAGGTGGGCCGTATGCTTGTTTGCCACCTTAGTTGTATAAACAAAACTATACTTACCGCAGTAATAACCACAAGGTCATTTGTCTTATTAGACTTTTCTGTCAAGGAATACTTAGTAGCAGGACGTAGTTTGATCGGCAATACGGCATGTCGGGTAAACCGACGAAATATGTTCAATCATGTACATTTTGAACAACTTACTACCATGTTTCATGCAAATAAATAATCATTTCATTTTCATTTCAATAGGTTTGCCTGCTATGTCGTGAGACTTCAAAACTGAAGATGATGAATTGTGTTTGTAATACGCCACGTGGTCCTTTAACAAGATAGATGGTAAAATGAGTCTAATACATTACTACTCACTTTTTTGGGAATATAGGCGTCAGGCTGTGTATGTTATTTGAGAAACATGTGGCTTAGAAACATGAGACACGTGCGTGTTTTTTTTGCTTAATCTCCTTTTGTTACTTATACTATAAGCTTAGCTTACAAAACAAAGGGATTGTTCTATTCGACAATCGCGCAGTGATATTGTCATTCCATTTCACAGCACAGCAGTATTTAAAATAAAGATTATACAAAAACAAATATTTTGAATCTGTCTTTGGAGAAATCAAAGCTCACATTTAAAACCATTGCCGCAATAGGTATATCTTTACAACCATATATTGTTTAAAAATTAGTACACAAACGAAGTAGAAGCCAAAACTACGAGTACATTAATACATCCAATCAATAGTTAACTTTTAGATTTTCAATCCAGTTAATGGATTCTCTTTGATGGCTTCTATGACCGTAACGTGAAAACCACAGGAGAGATGTCTGTGAAACATAGAACTGTACGTAGTTTCATCCAGGAAAAAAGTGTGGTTTGCTACTCCCAGGGGTCCCGTTCCCTAAGCTAACCCAATCCCGCTACAAGAAACTCAAGGAAACCACGGGTAAGCGCAGGGTTACAAAATCTGTAAATTATACAGACAAAAAAGCAACGAATTTTGTGATATTTGTCGTCGAGTAGTATTAGTTCGCTTGTATTCGCGTCACGTCAGTTCTGTTGAGCCAATTTTAGAGGGTTTTCTTTATATTGTACAAATTCAGGTACATATTTATGTAGATGGTAGTTTTGTTTAGTTGTATATGAAAATGGGTGCCGTATAGACAATACGTAAGTAGGTGTTTGTCTTCGATTAAGCGTTGAATTTGAAATTGTGTTTTTATCCAATCTGTGGTGTAGATAACTAAACTTTTGTTGTCAGCAATTTATTTAAAATATGAGGATACGAATTATAAAATAGGCTCTTTTTGATGTATGTTATAGGTATCCATTTTATATTGATGACGGATCATGTATATGTTAAGGATGATTTGGTATTCGTCATTAGGTATCTTATGATCGTCATTATTTGATTTTGATCTCAGCAATGCCATTAGGTATTAGGCCAAATTATGAGATAATAGCAAGCATAGGTATTAGGCCAAAGTATGAGATAATAATTTTGCGTTAAAAACCGTCGAATGATAGGATCGTATGTTTATGGTCAAAAATTGTAATGTCTCGTAAATATCTGAAATCATTTTGTAATTCAATTTCATAGGTTATTCACTTTCTGCCTTACGTCATATGAATCGTCGTCTTGGCGTTACTGATTGCACGGATAGCGCAGTGATTAAAATGGTCACCTCGCTATTACTATTGAGCTGAGAGTAGCGAGTTTAGTTCCCACACAGAACATAAAAAAATCCGTGAATATTTCGTCAAGTTTGGGTGTTCTTTGATTTCATTGTATTAATGTTAGTTTAGTTCGACACAGACATTAGTTATTCCTAGTGCGAGATTGGTTTAAAACAGATAGTTTTATATTGATATCCGAAATTAAAATGACACCAATCTGCGTTATGCATTATTCAGAAATGATTACGGCATCAACCGAATTAATTAAGGCAATATGAATCAGTGTGATATGTAACAGTTTTCCGTTCTGATGACTCTGCTAATTGGTTGGTGACAATTATCGTAGGTGCCGGCGCGGGAACCGGCCGTCCATGCAATATGTCATGTAATTGGACACTAGGGAAGCTTTTAATTAGGCCTCTTATTCGGTCAAAATGATCTATATCCGAATTTGTTATGAACGGCGGTTTTGGCAATCATGTTTTGTGATCTATACGGGTCAATAAGCAATCATTATAGGGCCAATATTCTAGTGTTATATATTAAAAAAGCCTAATCTGAATTCTAATCTACTTACTAAGTGGGGTAGATTTGTATTAGGTTATTGTTTGAAATTAAACTACTATATACGGATTTTATCGCGTTGTATATAGCAGTTTAATTTCAATGAATAACATTCGCGTAAACAGAAGACAATATTAGGTTATTGTTTTTAAAACGTTACTATCACTTTGGATTACAAATTATCATATCATATACCGTAAGGTCGTATGACTTTAGCCCTGAGGGGTGACATTGGCCCTAAATTGGAAAAAGTTTGAAGTTCCCACCAGACCACTATCATATTTTTGTCGACGAAATACACGTGGAAATCAATAAATAGCACTATAAACTGTCAGTAAAACAGCTGCTTAGCGCTGCCAAGCTTTGTTCTCATTGGTTATTATAGAAATTCATCGCGACTCATTATCCTCAGTCCTGTTGTAATGATCCCCATTTCGGATGGGTGATCAGAATACCTTAATCATGTGCTTCCTGCTACAGTAAGTAGGTAGGTAAGTACGTGCCCTGCGCTCACAAGTGATAGCGGGGAAACAATGGGAATTAGTGGGAATTGGATTACTGGACAACTCAGACGTGATAGTTTTCTAAGCCACTCTTGATACACACTCGTTAATGATATTATCCTATACACACTGAGCGTATATCGGTGTGTTTGGTGTTATATTAAGTATTCCCGTGGGTGAGACGGAGAACGCGTTACCCGCGTTACTATGAAATTATGAATGAAGCGAATCGCGTACGAAGCTATTAATTCACACTTCACAGAATTTCGCAACTATATTTAATTAGCTAAATGCTAATATATCCATCACTACTAGGCTATGGCTATGTTCCATATTGTAAAACATCTGCTACTCAAATGCAAATTAATTAACCAAACAACCGAACCAAATACTTCAATGTACCACCTTATACCGACCTTTGTAGACTCTACTAACTCCAATTACAATGATTGTACATCACATTATTGACTCAACCCCCACTCACATACAATTTATATAATATCCCAACGTCTACGTGTATGTAATACACTCCTATAAGACTAGCGTGCCAACATTCGCAAGAGGCATACCCCAAGTTGTAGGTTTGCAAAGGCAGCGAATTCCTCCCGACTGGCCCTTTGTGACGTCAGTGGAAGGCCGGCGTCACGTATATTTACATAATGAAACTAAATTGTGTGAAAATGACGATAAACGAGCCGCCCATGCGTGGGCCCTCTCTCATGTTAATGTGTTTATGTGACAGCCTTCTGAATAGATTTACATGAGTTTTCTTTAGGACTCCTGAATATCTTGGATCAGTCACTAAACATGGTGTAAATGGCCCGGGGTTTTTATCTACGTCCATAGATATGCAAGGTTAAATCTATCTATCTAATTTCTATGCATTAATAAATCTTTTACCCGTGTCTGCTTCACGTCACATTTTACAATTTTTGTTCTACCACTTTGTACAAAACTCAATACTATTTGAGAAAAATATTATTTAACTAGTAAAAATTACCTGCGGCTGCATTCCAAAGAACTTTTCCCAGTACGCAGTATGTTTTTTGGTTAGTTTCCGTTGCGACTGGTTGTAGGTTTCAATCTTAGTCGTGTGATTAAAGCAACCTATTTCAATATTGATATTTTTGTATGAAGAAAATAACTAAATATCGTTAAGAAGTGTCAATTACCTCAAAGTTTATTGTAATTGACATCAGTGAATGTTTACATGGAGATTAATTCAACTATATATAAAATGCATTAGCTCTGCTCAGCAGCCTGTCAATTTGATGCACTCCGAAAAGTAGGTCGCGATCAAACTGCCTAATGTGAGCTTAATATTTTAATTTTAGATAAACAGAAGGCAATATTTTGCTAGCGAAACTTGAATGTAAAACATCTCGGCTTACCCCTGTGGGTATACCTGTATACATGCAAAATTCCATTAAGTACACCAATATAGATAGAAATCTTTAAAAGGTATATAATACGAGCACGTGTGTCGGTATAAAATAGTTAGGTGCACTTAGCGGAGTGGAAGCGCTTGTTGCTAATTGTGTAATTCAATGTTTTGCACTAACGCGGTGACTCACCCGCCACTAAACTCACAAATTGAACTCGGAGGTCAACCGTCTTTAGTTTCCTTGCGAATTATTATTGTGGTATTGGCAGAATTAGTTCTTTACTTTAAAACGTATACCTATAATTACATTAAAAAATTCTTCAATTCTTGGACGCGTCAATCTATACTAATATTATAAAGCCGAAGAATTTGTTTGAACGCGCTAATCTCAGGAACTACTGGTTCGAATTGAAAAATTCTTTTAGTGTTGGATAGCCTATTTATTGAGGAAGGCTATAGGCTATATAACATCACGCTACGGCCCACGGGGGCGGCGCAGTAACGATAAACGGGAACATCTAGTTAACTATAATAAGATATATTAATAACAAAAATTGGTTGTCTGTAAAGTCGGTTTACGGACGATAGTTTAACGTGACAACGTCATAACGTGCCTTTCGCTCGCTCGTGTAGCGCTCTCGCTCCGATCGTAACGTTACAATGAGCGTAACGGGACAATGAGCGTAACGGGACAATGAGTCATCCTTTTTCGTGCGTGCAGCCGGCGGGCGTTCATCGATTTATTAGACGTTGTCACGTCAAAAGGAAATAAAAAAATGCTGTTCGAAGAGTAGATCTTTCATGAGAAGAAGCAGGCAAGAAAATCATGGCAACTCTTTTCAATCGCCAAATGTTTATTAACAATACGATGTCTTTGCGTATACCCTATTTTGGGTTTGGTCTCTTTTAAAACGACAACTCCTGCAATTTCTCTGTGGTAGGAGCTTTACGCCATCCCTGTGACTTTTGACTTATGACTGCTTTGATGGCGTAGCAGTAGCTGCGACTGGCTGGCATGAGGTCTCGTGATCAATTTCCGGGTCGCACAATGTGTAGATAGGTTTTCCAACAAGAAATTCTTAGTAGCAGCTCGGATTCTGGAACACTGTCTGGTAGACGTTGATAGATTTGCCACCAATTCTGTGGAATCTAAAAATATAGATACAAGATGTAGTACTACTACTTTGTTCTAGAATTTTGTGACCTACAGGCGTGACGTGAAACTATGTACTTATATGCCATGATCTAGACATATAGACTCCAAGACAGAGAGACAGACATAGATACAGAAGCAATAATTATACGTACGCTTTGTGAGATAGAACAATTTATTTTATCTGTATGAACAAAGAAGTATCACAGTAGAAAGCAGCGATAGCTCAGTAGGGAGACCAACAGACTGCAATGCAGAGAGTCTCGGGTTCGAACCCACGTCGCGCACCTCCGAATTTCGGCAGTTATATGACTTTTCGAAATTATGTGCGTATTGATTGACAATTATCGCGTGCTCCGTGCCTCGAAGAGCACGTTAAGCCGTCGGTCCCGGCTGCCACGAACATCTATAGCAGTCGTTATTGGGAAGTCAGTGCCCTATAATATCCTGACACTGGTCTAGCCTTCGGGTTGCGAAGGTTAGGTGGCAGCCGCTCCGTGTAAAAAGTAAAATCCGGTTAGACTAGAAAAGCCGATTCCAAGTGACTTGGGAATAATAAAAGCTAGGGAGAAGAAGAACAAAGAAGTATCACAATATCGAAATAGCTCAATCACAGAACATACTGGGGAGTGCAAAAATAAAATAAATGAACGAACATCTGTAGTAGGCTTGTACATTTGCATATACGGGCGTCCCAAACATATGTAGGACGTTCACATATTTTTTACAACTTGTTCGATTGAATTAATGGGTCACCATCGTTGACTGATGAATGAATCGGACACGAATATCGACAGGTACTGATTGATATCTTGTCGGTACGATATTCGTTGTTAGGAAATGTGACGTCAAAATTAATTGCATGCGTTTTAAAACGTTTCGGTAAATAATTAATATGTAGCGTGCTTTAGCTTTTAGAATTAAGCTAGCCCAAAATGTGATTCTATTCAGTAGTTGACGTTATAGTCATCTTGTTCTGTCTTTATTCTTCTTTCCCATTTGCTTGCCATGGATGTAGTTTATGTCCATTGTTTGGATGTTTGAAGTCCACGACGACACGACATAGGATATATTCCTTTAGCGGGCGATAATTGTATTTTTAAAGAAATATACCGAGATGATCTCGCCAAAGTACACTGGAGGCATGCTAGGGCTAGATTGCGTGTGATAACCTAGTAGGCTTGTGCTCCGAATATAGCATTTAAGTAAATCTACCTTCATATAAGTAACACAAGCCTTGTTCCGCCATTGATGTTAAAGTTCAAACAGTTAGAATGAGGGTGGATAGATAGAAAAGTTTATTTTATAGTCTCGGTACCCCAAACAATAAGGATTTTTCAAACGTTTTACGATTTCCACCGAGTCCGCGGGCATTTTAGCGCGTAACAATAAAATGCGCGTTTTACAAAGGTTTAAATTATTGACGTTATTGTTGTTTAGTAAGTGGTTGTGTCTACTTTTTGTTTAGTTATCTTAAAGGCTAGGTTTATATTAGGAAATATGTTAAGGATGTTCACTGTTTATGAGCTGGAGACTGCTTGATAAGCAGTGAAGGAAATTATACACCATTTCTTAGTGTGTCCTTGTTTTATTCGATAGCATGAAGTAGTATTACACTATCTGGGCCACAAATACTCTAGTATTTGTGGCCCAGATAGTGTAATACTACTTCAGGTATAATAAAACTGAGTCAGGATATTTCTGTTTTTCACAATATCTTTTATTTCACTTTCAATTTGTACAAATACATAACTTTGGTAATCCACCTTACTTACAGTTTGCTTGCAATATAACACTTTTCGCACTTAATGAAAACACTGTTCTCTAGGTTGTTATCGACCTGAGCTCAAAAATAAGAATCCCCCATAATGCCGAGGTTCGTTGTTTTATAATATCGATAGTGTTGCCAGTACTTTTATTTTCTTCTATTATTTTAATTGAGGGAAAATAAATTAAAACCTTACAATAGTAATATACTGAAATCTTAATCCGAAAAAAGCACAGTTTATATTGATAGATGTATAGAACAAGAAACCGAAACCGTTAATAACAATAAAGATAAAACCAACAATTAGAATGTACCAGAACTACCAGTAGCTACGAAAACCACCACCTCCAAATAGAATTTACCTATAAGATAAAAGTCTCGCCATCTCTCTTCTTTAACCTAACAAGAGAGAGACCGCATGCGATTTATCTTTCGGATAACTTTTACTTATTAGTTATGGGACTGGCAATAAGTAACATATCCAAATACTGTAACTCTTAGAAAGCTTCAAACATTTGTTATTGAACTAAATCACTTTACAAATCTTAATACGCTACACATTAGAAAAAATAAACAATATAAAAATAAAGTACTGGATACTAATTACACATTAATTAACGACTGACCTCACGAAGGAAAACAACCGGACTGAAATTAATCACTTATTCTTTTCTACTGAACCAGACGCAATATCTACTCTAGGGATTGTGCTATTGTCTTTTTCAATTCAACCTTTGTTCCATTTTCTTTTCAAAAAAAACATATTGTGCAACATAGTTAACTAGATTTTGTCCACAGCTTCGCTCGCTTAAATGGAGGTTTGAATGTAGGTTATGTCCTTTTCTGTTTCCCTGCGAAATTTCATAATGATCGGTTGAGTATTTAAGGTGTGAAAGCGAACAAACAAACAAACTCATGGCCCGATTTATAATATAAATCAGGAATTATATAACTTTTGCGTTTATTATTAGCCTGTATCTTATAAAGAATGTGGCAAAAACGATTTAATAACGTGAATTTATTCTACGTTCAATATGGAAGCAAGTAGCACTAATATGTTTAATAAATGCAAAATACGTTGAGTAAAAAGGCTGTGTATTTTAGCAACAAATAAACGAAAAGGATGTTTGTATGATAATAAAAACTGGTAAGAGAGTAATATTGGTCGGTAGTCATGTTGCAAGCGATAAGCGAAGCGGATCGCTACTTCCCACGCACGTAAAGTGGCATATGAAATCTGAAGATTGCACGAAATATATGTTGGGTTATTTTTATTATTATATAGAGCATTCTACTAAAATATTATAAAAGTGGACGTTTGTGAAGATGTTTACCTTTAATATCTTATATCGCACGGGTTGTCTCGCATGGTTTTACCTATGTATAGGATTACGCACCTTAATACTTCTAAAATAGCTTTTTAAACGTACGTTTTTTTAGCCTACTTAAATCAGTTGACTAGACTTTCAGAATTAATTGATTACAAACAAATAAATGAATGATGTATAGAAAATCTGTTGAACTGATTTGGATGAATACCAGCACGCAGGAAAACTATTTTCTGAAATATTTTCTAAAATACACGTACTCACGTGTATTTAAGCCACGCCTTACGATGATGTTATTTATAACAAAACTCGCCTTAAAACGTACCCCACATCTTCGTATTTATGAGGTGCCATAATGAAAGTTTAGAATGGGATGCATTTATGGTATGATACAACACATTTCACATACACTCCCGTTATGGAAGGAACAATGTATACATTAAGGATGTTTATGGCCTTCCTGAGTATATCTTTTATGGTGGACTGTGCTTGTATTACGGCGCAATATGCAATTTTGTTTTATTCCTCATATTTTTAGCGTTTGTTCAGCAAAATTGTGGTTGTATACATATAAGCCTTATAAAGCGGTAAGAAAAAGCTCCCACATTAAAGCAAAGCTTGATAATGTAAATTTTAAAACAACCAACAAAATATACTAATCAGAATGCAACATCTAAATTGTACAGGCAATTAGCACGCTACCCGCTGGCGGTGCGGCGTAGCTTCTATCCGGGCAATTAGATTTACTCAGAGCGGAAATAGGAGTACCGAGGAGGCAATTATGTTCCCTCCCGATGCACCAGAAAACCACCCTCTCGCCATTTTTGCCTCTTTCTATCTCAGTTCAAAGTATTCATGCGGCGTGGACCTTTTTGTTATTATTTTAGTTTCGTTTCGTTATATTTTCTGAGTCAGTATTTCTTTGTTTGAATAGTCTTTGGTTCGTAATTGCTGTATTGTTTCTAGATATTTCATTGAACGATGTCTGTTCTGTTTGCACGTATATTTCGTCTGGTATCGCTTTGTGCGCTTTTTAAATCGCAATATTGGATATCTGCATTTTTGTGTTGAAAACGTAAAGCAGTATAGTCGAATGTTGTTCAATTGTGTTGGTTTAGTGGAATACTGGAATACAATTTTCTATATTTACTTGTGTTATGCTGTTGGCTTACTTCGCTGGTTACGTGTTATATAGTTCTGCGTATTATATTGTGTGGTTATTCGGTGTTTATGTTAAGATATTCTCTAAAGTAGCACTGAGTCTAGAAAAAGAGCAGTAACTGTAAGTAGGTGTTTTCCGGTGTTTCCCGAGCGATATGATATGTCCTTCTTCAAGCAAGGTTTAAAGAGAGTACTTCTATCACGGTAGGCAGCGGCTTTGCTGTGTCCTGACATTGCTGAAGTCCATGAGCAGCGGTTACCACTTTCTATCAGGTGGGCCACTTGCTCGTCTGCCACCAAAGGCAAAAAAAAAGTAGACGTTAATAGGTTACCGCCAATCAGCTAGCAAAATGTGGGTGCAATACAGCTGAGCCAGGCCTTTTGTTTTAGGGAGCATGAGTCTTTGTACGTTTGTGTATTCATAGGCTGATAGGCAATTATAGAGAACATGCTCTTTGAATAGCTCAAAATCGTTATGAAGTTCCCGCGGTTTCACCCGCGTTTATCGTTACTGCGCCACCCCCGTGGGTCGTAGCGTGATGTTATATAGCCTATAGCCTTCCTCGACAAATAGGCTATCCAACACTAAAATAATTTTTCAAATCGGACCAGTAGTTCCTGAGATTAGCGCGTTCAAACAAACAAACAAACTCTTTAGCTTTATAATATGTAATACTACTTCAGGTATAATAAAACTGCGTCAGGATATTTCAGTTTTTCACAATATCTTTTATTTCACTTTCAATTCGTACAAACACATAACTTTGGTAATCCACCTTACTTACAGTTTGCTTGCAATATAACACTTTTCGCACTTAATGAAAACACTGTTCTCTAGGTTGTTATCGACCTGAGCTCAAAAATAAGAATCCCCCATAATGCCGAGGTTCGTTGTTTTATAATATCGATAGTGTTGCCAGTACTTTTATTTTCTTCTACTATTTTAATTGAGGGAAAATAAATCAAAACCTTACAAATATTAGTATAGATTAACTGCAGAACCTGAAATTACTATACAGCTATAGAATCCCTCTATTACGTATTTGCAAAACGTAGCTGGTGAATTACACTTGATAACTAGCCTCTCGTCAACATCGTTAAATATCGCTGTATGCTATAACAAATAAGTGTTGTCCTTGACACACGGCGTCGTACTTGGCCGGCAGTAGCAGATAGCACTGACATTGCGAACGCTTAGCAGATTAGAGCTGGCCTAGCGAAGCCCCACGCGCTAATCGTTCACGGACGCCTGCCTTGGTCAACTCAGCTCGTATTTATATATACTAAACTACTAATATTAAATAATAAGTAACAATTATTATTTAAATATTATTGTGATATACAAAATTTTGCCGTTAGCTTCGATCGCTTTATTGTTAATAAAGTTTCATCCCTCGGAAACAGGCCTTTTTTCTGGCTGAAAGTTACCTTATGTCCTTTTCTGTAGCGCTGGTACCCGTGACAACGTGTAGGCGGCATTTCATAATGATCGCTCACAGTTAGGACGTGAAAGCGTAACAAACAAACTCACATTCATATTTATGATTAGGATGAATGGAGCATATTAAAGAGCAGTATAAAAGGATTGCTCCACCAAAAGGTTTATATTTTATATTAAACTAGCGACCTGCCCCGGCTTCGCACGGGTTGTACAAAACCATAACAAATGATATAGCTAAACCTTCCTCATGAATCACTCTGTCTATTGGTGAAAACCGCATGAAAACCCGTTCAGTAGTTTTTGAGTTTATCGCGAACAGACAGACAGACAAACAGACGCGGCCGAAGACATTGTTTTATAATATGTAGTGATAGTGATATTCACTTAAAATATTCACTTATTGAAAGCTACAATTGATTCGCCATCAAATACAAACTATATACACAATGGATTGATACAGGATTAATTATAATAGGTTTCCCCAAGGTATAGACTATTCTGTTTAGTCAGCTAATTAGTAATTACCAATGTTTACTTACACGCACAATACTATTATTTACTGATAATCCAGCCTTTAACATGTCAATTCTCTGGATTATTGTATACTAGATGTCCGCCGCGGTTTCGCCCACGTTTGTGATTACCGCTCCGCTCTCGCAGCTCGTAACGTGATGTTATATAGCCTATAATCTTACTCAAGGCTCAAGGAAGGCGCTTATAGCCAGTTGCACTCACTGATCGGTAAACGATTAGCGAGGTTAAGCAACGTTGGGTGCGGTCAGTCTATAGATGGGTGACCGCTTAGTGGTATTTCATTTGAGCATCTCCGTTCTTCGGAGGGCACGTAAACAGTCGGTCCCGGCTGTTGCCAAAATGACAGCAGTCGTTAAGTCATGTCAGAGGCCTACGGGCGGCTTGAACAACTCTTGACAACAGGTTGGCTACTAATCACACGAAAAAAAGAAGCAGACTCAAGAAAGGGGCTATCAAATGCAAAAAGATTTTCCAAATCTGACTAATACTTCCAGAGAATAGTGCGTTCAAACAAATAACCAGACAAACTTCTACTTTATTGTATTCGTAGGTTGAATTCACTAATTATATATTACTTTTCCTGGATAAAAGTGACCCGATACCCTATTCTGTAACCCCGATCACGTGTATGCAAAATGTTATGATGAATCATTCAAATCACTTGAAGAGTTCCGGCGTGAAAGCGTGACAAACAAATAAACTCACATTCGCACTTATAATATCAGTTACGAGACAAAAATCAAAGAATAGCAGCTTCTTGCTATTCTTTAATTTTGGTGTTGAACGCAGCGTCAATCATAGCGTAAAACGAGTGTCATCTTGCGCGTTTACTGCAAGCGTATTACGCCCCGTGTAATGCATAAAAGAAATGAGCCCTTTAAAATAATTGTCACTATCTCGTTTGCCAAACAATTGGCACTGTTTCAACCTCCCTCGGGAAATAACTGCAGCCCAAATCACATTCACTAAATATGTTTTCATTTTTGTTACAGGTATGAAACGGGCCTGAGAGGGACTGTTAACTCTAACTGCTATTTAGAGAGTAAATAAAAGGTAAGGGACTATTTAAACTGCTCGCTAGCGTCGACGATCCCCTCGCAATTACTCAGGTATCATGTGTTATAGATTCTATCCGCACACAGGATGAAATAATGTGTGATCCACAGGTGACTGTTTTGAGTTTAAGGCCTCTTGTACACGCTAAGAAATTTCGACGTGTCTGCTACAGATAGGATCAATTCATCATGTACACGACAAGAATTTTGTCGGATCTAGGCACGAAAACTTATCGTGTCTATTGCAGACAAGACGAATTAGGAACGTGTAAACGATAAGATTGTTTTCGGGCAGTCGTGCGTAGGGTGTGATAGACTAGACAAGTCTGTTATTAATTCTCGTTTGTTTGTGAAGAAAATGTTAACTACGTTCACGCAAATAAACGTACAAAAACTACCTGAACCACCTCATCTACCCCGCCCCCCGCCGCACCGCAGCAAAAACGTCGCGCGTCGTCTCTAGCGCAGACAAGACTTTTTTCTTGGTCAGCGCCGAAGCAGTTTACACAGTTCGTGTGTAGAAACGACACGAGTTCTTGCATAGGCCCGGCGACTTTCCTAAGCGTGTACAAGAGCCCTAAGTGTGCATTGTTTTATTGTTCGGAATCTCGTGACGTAGAAATTATTTAATGAGCGCGAGTGCTCTCTAAGTAGTTATAGAAAAGAGTATTTCTAACTCTTGTATTTTCAACCAAATTGAAAATAAATTGCTGGTCGCAATTCCCGCCTAGGATAAGAGGTCTAAGACAGCAAACCCGACACACACACAATTCCTTTTCCCAGAATACCGCAGCCAAATAACCTTCTGTTGTGTGTCTGTGGTGCGCAGTTACCAAACTGTTTAAGGAGGTGCTATACTGTCAGCAGAGGTATCAATGACCTCCTTTTTCGTACTGGAAGTGCTGCGATTGCTATTATCCAGAATTCGCACGGAAAAAAATATTCTTTGAAGAAAAGTTCATACGCTTCGGTAAACGATTACCATCAGATGGCTTACAAACATGTCTGCCACATTATTTTTACCTGACTTCTATATAAAAAGGAAGAGATGCAATTTTAACAAATTTCGTTTCTACATATTTTCTTAGAATCCACAGTTAATTCTGAATGAAAATTGTTAAAATTGAGTCTGAATCCAACAAAAACGACTTAACAAATGATTGCTTAGTTTCTTTGAGAGATACTCTCGAGGGACCTTTTCGAACAAATTGTTTCTTTTAAGTACCTACTAGGCATTAAGATTCTCTTTTGAGTCTACAGCTATTTAGTAAAGATTCAATCTTTTTAGATAGATATTGATTACCCGAAAGTATTTCTGATTAAAGTGGACTTTATCTTTTTGGTAGTCGACGATCTGAGAAAAGATCATCAATAACTAAAGTCTTTATATATAACTTTTTAACCAAGGCTTCGCTCGCTCTATATCCATTTCTGAATCCTTGACAACGTGTATACACAATTTCATGTTTATCGGTTGAGTAACGTAAAAACAAACAGACTCACATTCGCATATATAATACTAGCTTTTGCGCGCGGCTCCGCCTGCGTGGTACCTACATCAATATAAAGTAGCCTATGTCCTTTCCCAGGTTTTAAGCTATATCTGTACCAAATTTCATCTAAATCGGTTGAGTGGTTGAGCCGTGAAACGGTAACAGACAGACAGACAGACAGAGTTACTTTCGAATTTATAATATTAAGTAAGGATTACTGACGATTACGGTAAGGATACCATTGCAATACAAACCTATCGATCTGGCATTTTTGTTATGGTGGAGGACTTTCGCTAGTCAGGCTGGTAGTGTACCAATCCTCGTCGCGTTGTGCTTTCGCTAGTCAGGCTGGTAGTGTACCAATCCTCGTCGCGTTGTGCTTTCGCTAGTCAGGCTGGTAGTGTACCAATCCTCGTCGCGTTGTGCTTTCGCTAGTCAGGCTGGTAGTGTACCAATCCTCGTCGCGTTGTGCTTTCGCTAGTCAGGCTGGTAGTGTACCAATCCTCGTCGCGTTGTGCTTTCGCTAGTCAGGCTGGTAGTGTACCAATCCTCGTCGCGTTGTGCTTTCGCTAGTCAGGCTGGTAGTGTACCAATCCTCGTCGCGTTGTGCTTTCGCTAGTCAGGCTGGTAGTGTACCAATCCTCGTCGCGTTGTGCTTTCGCTAGTCAGGCTGGTAGTGTACCAATCCTCGTCGCGTTGTGCTTTCGCTAGTCAGGCTGGTAGTGTACCAATCCTCGTCGCGTTGTGCTTTCGCTAGTCAGGCTGGTAGTGTACCAATCCTCGTCGCGTTGTGCTTTCGCTAGTCAGGCTGGTAGTGTACCAATCCTCGTCGCGTTGTGCTTTCGCTAGTCAGGCTGGTAGTGTACCAATCCTCGTCGCGTTGTGCTTTCGCTAGTCAGGCTGGTAGTGTACCAATCCTCGTCGCGTTGTGCTTTCGCTAGTCAGGCTGGTAGTGTACCAATCCTCGTCGCGTTGTGCTTTCGCTAGTCAGGCTGGTAGTGTACCAATCCTCGTCGCGTTGTGCTTTCGCTAGTCAGGCTGGTAGTGTACCAATCCTCGTCGCGTTGTGCTTTCGCTAGTCAGGCTGGTAGTGTACCAATCCTCGTCGCGTTGTGCTTTCGCTAGTCAGGCTGGTAGTGTACCAATCCTCGTCGCGTTGTGCTTTCGCTAGTCAGGCTGGTAGTGTACCAATCCTCGTCGCGTTGTGCTTTCGCTAGTCAGGCTGGTAGTGTACCAATCCTCGTCGCGTTGTGCTTTCGCTAGTCAGGCTGGTAGTGTACCAATCCTCGTCGCGTTGTGCTTTCGCTAGTCAGGCTGGTAGTGTACCAATCCTCGTCGCGTTGTGCTTTCGCTAGTCAGGCTGGTAGTGTACCAATCCTCGTCGCGTTGTGCTTTTTTTAATACAATACAATCGCAAACAAGCAAACGGGCCACCTAGTAAGCGCTTACCGCTTTCTAGAATCGGTTGCAATACCCGAAGTTCCATTCACGTGTTGCCGGCTGTTGAAAAAAGGACTTAAACATGCTATGAAAGGATGTAATGGAAAATGGTGGGTCTGTGAGACTCGGGAACACTATTTCCCGAGATAAACGCAGCTACACTACTAAGATTTTTGAAATGAAAACTTCTTTAGGCGCGTTGAGCACTTCTTTGGTAAACAAAAATCATAGAACTTGCGTCATCGTCACGCTTCCACGCTTTCCATTTTTGGATTATTTTAGAATATTAACGATATCTCAGAAATGGTGCGTTCTACGCAAAAGATAACGAAATTTTGACCCCATTAATAACCGCTAAGAGAGTATCAGGAATCCGACCCGCCCCCTTTTCTTTTTTTTTAATTTCTATCGATATTCCCCAAAGAAGGCCCCAATTTTTTTACTTTCTATAAGAAGGTTCCTCAGACCTTATTCTTATCTGCCGTCACTAAACAACTGGCAATTCCAGCCTCTGCCACTTAAATCCATTTCTTTAAAAGTACTAAAATTCTAATACAACCCATTTATACCTGCTCGTATATTTTATCCATTAGCCTTACTAAGAGCGAACTTGGCGTGACATTGACAGACGGCCCGGCATACTATTTGTCCGCCCGGCGCCGCTCGTACCGCCCGATAGCACTAATGAACTCTCGTTATGTCATTACACCTCTCCGCGGTCGCAAGTACAAGTTTTTCTTCAATGAAAAATAAACTGAGGTATTTTTTATAAGGTGGTAAATAACTGCAACGCTTGGTAGTAAGCTGTTACTGCAGTCAGTAAGTGGTTACTACATTAGTGTCAAGTGTTGTCGACATAAATGTTAAGGCTACGTTGCCCTCGTAAATAGTAATGATCACCTGGGACCACCATCGCTTAAATCACTGTCATTGCAGCCACGAGAATAGGATAGCGCTTTAAAAGCTGTAAGCTATCTATATTAATATTATAAAGCTGAAGAGTTTGTTTGTTTGTTGGAACGCGCTAATCTCAGGAACTACTGGTCCGAATTGAAAAATTCTTTTAGTGTTGGATAGCTCATTTATCGAGGAAGGCTATAGGCTATATAACATCACGCTACGACCCACGGGGGTGGCGCAGTAATCATAAACGCGGGTGAAACCGCGGGCACATCTAGTACAATTATACAGCTAAAGCTTGTTTCGTTCACAGGCATTTTTATTTTTTTTTAATTTTTTTATGGCATGCTTTAAAAGTGGTGGTGTAGCCCTTGATAAGAGCGTAGCACTTTCTTAATAGGCTCTAGAATCCTATTTACGTCAAAACCTATGGTTATTTAGATGCAGTCTTTTGTAATGTAGAGGTTTTTTGCAAGTCGGGCTGTTCTAGTTATAAGAGAGGATTCTGTTCTACCCTACTCATAAAAACAAAGACTTGCTAAATGGATACCATATTTAGTAGATTTAAATTCAGTTATATTTGTTATTTATCGATAATTTGTCCGTGGCATCGCGCGCTTAAATATAGGTTAGGGTAGGTTTGACTACCAACAGAACTTTTTCTATGAAAGGTATGGCCTTTTCTGTATCCCTGATAATGTGTATGCAAAATTTAGTTAGATCGGTCGAGTAGTTAAGGCGTGAAAGCGTAACAAACAAATATACAAACAAACTCATATTCGCCTCTATAATACTAGTTAGGATTTTAGCTTATTCAATAAGGTTGTATCAGTACATTCCGTTGTCATTCAACTTCTTGTAAACAAAACAATTCTTAGTAGATATAAATTAGTTTCGGTGTTTCCCGAGCGCTATGATATGTCCTTCTTCAAACGAGGTTTAAAGAGAGTTCCTCTTTCGCGGTAGGCAGCGGATTTGCTGTGTCCTGACATTGCTGAAATCCATGAGCAGCGGTTATTACTTTCCATCAGGTGGGCCACTCACTTGTCTGCCACCAATGGCAATAAAAAAATTTAAAAAAATTATGGTGGCTAAGCCAGCATGGTGGTAAACAGTTACTAAGGACGTTTGTAAGACCGAGTAATGACACTGGCGTTACCGACCATGCAAAAACATTTAAATATCGTTCTTAAAGAATAAAATATCTTACCTATTAAAAAAGAATTGTCGCCTGTGTCCAAAACTTTATGAAATAGTGACAGGCGATAACTCGCCAAACCTATATTACATTAATTATTCATTTGATTTAGTCGGTCAGGAACAGCTGTAGCAACAAATGGCTTTGAACATTTTTGATTTATATTTTTTATGCTTATGATGTACTAGCTTTTGCCCGCGGCTTCGCTTTTATAATATTAGTTAGGATAGGATTAGGATAGGATAGGATTAGGATAGTTAGGATACACAGGATAGTTTCACCTTTCCGTGGAATACACATTTTCACTTGGGGACCTCTGTGATGTTGCGAGCTTAAAGAGGTCTTCGTATTCTTCATAAGGCACAACGCTTCGAGCTCTTGACTCTTTTAACTTGTTCTGTCACGAGTCACCTTGACCAGATTTTCTTTTTTTGGTAGTCTTTATGAGTGGTGCCCTATAGTTTTCATCCGACCGCGTGTTTATCTAAGGGTATTCTCTTAGGACGGTTTTCCGCTACTGCTGAGTATAAAGTTATACCTACTTTGTTCGTTACGGATTTCCTCATACCGGCTCTAATCACGTAAAATACTCTAAAGATAGCTTTTTTACAGAGTACTACGATTTTCTGAGCTTTTTATGAGGCCAGTATATACTTATACTGCCTTTAGTAAAAATATATCTAAAGGTAAACACCGAAGTTGCTAACAAAGCAACAATAAATTGCTAGCAAACCGTATTGATAGCACACTCAAACTCGTTCTGTTTCCTCACTGAGCACTAAGAAACCTAAAAAACGATAAATAAGCGTTCTTCCCTACATTTTCTCGCAGTTACAGAGATAGCGGACGCGTGGTCTTTATATTGCACTGCTTCTAGTATTTAAATAAAAAGCGCCTGCTTGTGTTTGCAGTACTGCTGTCTTACTCGTTTTGCTAGTGTTTTTTCATTAGGCGCTTATAATTTACAGTTGTGTTTGCATTCAAAACGACTGTTTTTATTTTCTTTGTGTGAAATATTACTTATGCGAGGAATTTAGATTGAAATTGGAAACGTCTTACGAAAATTATCTCAATTTATTTTGTAAACGTATTAGTGCTCTCTACTACAATGTTTTAACTTTATTTTAAAACTAGCTTTTACCCGCGGCTTCGCTCGCGTTAATTTAGAATTTGACGATCAATTCGGGTTGTACTCTGCTTGTAATAATATAATTCAATCATGATTCGAAAGAAACGTGGCACCATCTATTATCATAAGAACGTTATTGTTGTTTTCCTCGGGAACAGTACATATTTCTCGGGCTGAAAGGTAGCCTATGTTCGTTTCTGTACACCTGACAAAGTATATACATATGTATACATATATTTCAGGATGATCGGTTCAGTGGTTTAGACGTGAAAAGGTAACAAACAAACAAACTCATTTTCGCATTTATAATATTAGCTAGGAAGTTAGGATTAGGATTAGGATAGGATAGGATTAGTAGTCATCGTCGTTGTTAGAAAGTGTGATGTGTGATCTGAATATATCTGGATACGAAATTATTTTTGTTATCAATATATGCATAAATATCGGTTTGATTTAACTACGAGCTTTGTTTGTTTCATTTGAAAACGCGTTATCAGTCTGACGTCACAACTTATCAACAGTTTTAGCGCGCGGAAAGTCGTTTAAAAATATAACTATCGAATAACATATATATGTGTGTATAAGCATCGTTTATCTGTTAAACGTCATAAATGCCAATGTAAGTTTGTTTGTACGTTATCACACCTTAAATATTCGACTGATCATCATGAAATATCGAAAACACGTTGTCGGGTATACAGGCAATGACATAGCGTAACCACCATCCAGGAAAAAGTACTATTCCTGAGCGAGCGATATATACATAATTACCAATACGATGACCGCTTACCATCGAGCTGGTATTATGGCCACCATCGGCTGTCGACACTTTTGGTGTCACTAGCCTACAGTGAAGGCGCAATGCTGTCAGCATAAGGGACAATCTTTACTGGTCTTCTACTGATGATATACCTACCTTCCTCTTAAGAGCCTACCAGCCTTTTACTTTCTATCGAGCTTAGGTGCCAGCCAGAGCCTAATTGAAGTCTGCGATCGCAAGTAACGTGAGCAGCAAGACAGACATGTCGTGACTCGTGGCAAAGTTAAATAAACGGACGATTTAATCGTTCGCCCTTGAACTGATGTTCCAATGTGCATGTCGTAGCCAAGTTTAAAAGCTAGGAATAATTAAGGCAACGTTAGCTCTGCTCGCTAAACGTAAAGTTTGTTAATAATTTACTTCGTAGCTTGACGAGGCACCGCTGTTATTGAGTCAAATGTGATATTTGGATGTACTTTGTTAGTTCGGTTTGATTGGTATTAGTTGTGCGTGTGTTATTAGTTATTGATGTAAGTAAATATTAGTTTAGTTGTGTTTTAATGAAGATTGAGAAGTAATTTAGAGTGTCTGCTTTGTTTGTTTGCCTAGAAAACGAAAGCACGGCGGTTGATAATGAGGTCTGAAAGTAATCTATCTCAAAAAAGCCGATCTCGGACTAGAAATTTGTTTATCGCGCGGCTTTTACAAAAGCTATAACATAAAACACAAAGAATACATAGAATCGGCCTAACTATTTGTAGATAAAACAGTTTTGTTCCGTTCAGCATTGGGTAGTGGCGAAATAACAGCTTAAATCTTTGTGCCATGCGTGTAGTTACGATGGATTAAGCAAAATAGTTATTTATACAGACCTATCTTTATCTTTATTGAGGGCACAAAGGCGCGCGGTAGACCACCAATGCGCTGGACCGACCAAGTCAAAACTGCACTAAATGGTCCACTCCACGAATGCACGAGACAAGCAACAGTACGAGAGGAATGGCGGCGAATTGTCAAGCTTGCCATCACCCCTGTCATGACGACCACGACCACTCTGCCAAGAGTGTGACGACAGAGAAGATCTTTAACTTAATAATTAATATTTTGTATCATAAATAATGTGGGTTACGCATTATTCATATATCTGCAATAAACACATTATTCGACATTTGCTGTTTTACGAACTCTATGCTGTTCATTCCTGCAGTACAATCAAAAATACTTTTAACAAATATTAATGAACAATCCCAAAGCATTATCATTAGAAATTTAATTTGCATGACAAACTCGAAACAATGAATTATTTGATACAAAGAGCAACAGAGACGTCCGCCATATTGTAAAATGTTGTTGGCACCTTAACACAATGGTGGAACGATGAGATAAAATTATTTAAAACGGAGCCTTTATTTTTCACAATATGGTGTATTTCACAGTTGAAAAGAAACAGTTTTATGGTTATAAATTCTGTTGTGATATTTCTTATCTGAAATTTTGTATCTAGACACAAGTTTAGTCAGCCCCAGAAGTAAATGACCACATCCATATTTCCAAAACCCATTAACATTGTCACATACATAAATGGCTTAACCAGAGTAGCGCCAGAATAGAATGAACAGTGTAAAAGGTAAGAATTAGACTAGTCACCATTTTTGTATAAATTGCAGCATTCTGCACTCCTCCATATAAATTTTAACTAAACTAAAGAAAGATATATCGAGGTGCTGAGATGTCTGTACGAAGCCGCCACCATGAGTGTCCAAGTACAGGGCCAGCAGTCTAAACCCATCCAATTGCGCAGAGGAGTGAGACAAGGGGATGTTATATCCCCGAAATTGTTCACAAGCGCGTTGGAAGATATGTTTAAAACTCTGGACTGGAAAGGAAAGGGCATTAACATAAACGGCGACTACATCTCACACCTGCGATTCGCAGATGACATAGTCTTAATGGCGGAGTCGCTAGAGGAGCTGAACCGGATGCTGGACGGCCTAGCTGCAGCCTCGCGGCGTATCGGTCTTGGCATGAATTTGGATAAAACCAAAGTCATGATCAATGGCCACATTGATCCAGGACCGATCGTCGTACATGGTCACCCTCTCGAAATCGTTTCCGAATACACTTACCTCGGGCAGATTCTGCAGTTAGCTAAAAACAATTTCGAGAGGGAGGCCAGGAGAAGGATCCAGCTGGGCTGGGCAGCGTTTGGGAAACTACGCCGAGTCTTCTCGTCATCCATACCGCAATGCTTGAAAACGAAAGTTTTCAACCAGTGCGTGCTACCCGTCATGACCTACGGAGCCGAGACATGGACACTCACGGTAGGGTTGGTCCACCAGTTCAAAGTCGCTCAGCGAGCTATGGAGAGAGCTATGCTCGGAGTTTCTCTGAAGGATAGGATTCGTAACGAATACATCCGACAGAGAACCAAAGTCATCGACATAGCTCAGAGAATTAGCAAGCTGAAGTGGCAGTGGGCTGGCCATATCGCGCGAAGAACCGACAACCGCTGGGGTAAGCGTGTTCTTGAGTGGAGACCGCGACTCGGCAAACGTAGTGTAGGACGCCCTCCGACCAGGTGGGATGACGATTTGCGAAAGACTGCAGGCAGATGCTGGATGCGGCAAGCTGAAGACAGGGCGCTATGGCGCTCTTTGGGGGAGGGCTATGTCCAGCAGTGGACTATTATAGCCTGATGATGATGATGATGAAAGAAAGATGTGTGGAAACGTACCCCCAACTCTAAAATCGACCAACAGATTTGAAATGTATCTCAATAAAAAAATCTTAGTACCTAAGGTGATAACTTTTTACTATGGCGACATTTCTCAAAAGTGCAGGATATAACGCGAAAAACATGTTTTAATATTATTAGTTTTTGGCACAAAATAACAGATTGTGTAACAAAGAGCTCAGATTTTCATGCCTGATCATGTAAGAACTCCAAATTCATCTCGTCACTGCATTTATAGGCAATGCGGAAATGAAAATCTGAGATAAATTATAGTTTCTATAAAATTGTACGCCGTATATACTTAGTGTCATGATATCTTATTTTTGTTAATAATTCTGTTCGGGAGTTTTTATTTACTCAACTGGCAACACAGCCAACCATCATTTTTAAATAGTGGGGTTATCGTGGAAGGGGTAAATAACTCGTCTCTCGGCGAAAGATCGCTCAGCAGTGAAGAACCAGCATTCAACTAAGTAAGACGTTCTCAAAAGTCCGGGTAATTGCTGTGAGTTTGGTAATATAGTCACATAATATTTTCGACGAGTGAGTTTCATTATATTAGGGTATCACTTATATGTATGTTCAACCGAGTGCTTCACTTAAGAACCTATTAACGCATACTATGATGGAGCAGGAGGACGGGTCTCATACAAATTTGGTCATCATCCTCACATTTCTTCGTAGACTGCACGGATGGCGTTGTGGTTTATGTGGTCGCCTCGCCACTGCCACCGCACCGAATGTTGTGGGTTCGATCACACACGGGACAAAAATTGACGTCATCCAATCCACTAATAATCGTTTTTTCAGTCTGGACGTTCTTTGTGTCCGTTGTTTGAATGTTTGTAAGGTCCCGCGTGACATAGAGATTATTCCTAATGCGGGATATGTCTCTAAAAAAAATGCTCTAAATGTTTTCTCATCATGTATGTGAATCATTAAACAATATCTAAAGTAAGATTTCCTTTATATGAAAATGCTCATCTATGTATATTGCCAGAGTATCCCATGCCGCACTTTTCACATGCACACAGCACCATCTAGCCCAAACTAGCTTGTACTATGTGTACTAGACAATGGATAAACATACATATATACTTTTTATTGTAAATACCTACATACAACTTACCCAGACTTGACTTGTGCAGGAATCGAACCCGCGACCTCAGGCGTGGTAGTCGGTTACACTAAACACTGCGCCATCGAGACCGTTTGGTTAGTGTAACCGTAGTTTAATATTCACTTTAGCTTGCTGACATATACAACACAATGATTATTATCACATCAATATTTAAAATCAAACAGTACTCATTAGTATTATACCGCTAGGCTCGTTTATAATATCGATAACATTGACAAATGGCTGAGAGAGTCAACATATTGTCGCGATGTAATTTATGTTCTGTTAATATGTACTTTATTTGATCGAAAGTCGAAAGGTGAAACTGTCACAAGTTGAACTATTAATACGTGGATTGTATTTGATTATTGGTATACTATACTGTGAATATATCATTTGGAATCTGAACTGTTTGATTGATTATCTAGTAGATAATACTAACATAGTAAATATAATAACTTTCAGTAAGTTGGCTGTTATATTTGTGTGATCGTAAGTGTTTGGGTTAGATGGGTGACGGGTGACATGAGACATTATTGAGATACTTCTGGTGAGGAGTTCTTAGTAGTAGTGGTCGTTCAGGAAATGTGGCAGAAAAATGGCAATCGGTTAGGTCGCAATCAATCAAAATGTGAAACGTTGGTATATGTATATATATATATATATATCTCTAGCTACTTTGTTTGGGATATACATGTGTACAGAGAACTTGTCTTGGCTTTGGTGTAACCAATGCTATATTCTATCAGGAAAATGGTTTCACAAAAGTTTCTACAACTCTGGATATAAAAGGCGCCTGGCAAGGTCGAGTGATTATAATGTGTAAGCTGTTACCTGCGACTTCGTACGCGTAGATTTTAACTTAAAAGTGTTTATCTCCGCGGAATCCTAATTTTTTTTCTAAAATCAAGGTAGCCTATGTTACTCCTTATAACATCAGCTATCTGCCAGTGAAAGTCCCGTCAAAATCGGTTCAGCCGTTTCGGAGATTAGCCGGAACAAATAGACAGACAGACAGACAAAAATTTTCAAAATAGATATTTTAGTATAGGTATCTTATATACTTTCATATGCATTAGATAAAAAGCTGTTATTTTGACATTACAAACAGACAGTTCAGTTTTATTTATTTGTATAGATGGTATAAAAGCATAACCTCACATTAAAATGCTAAAAATACAATTTATTATATAAATAAAAACCTTTTATATTATGTTTAGTCTAACAAGACTATAATTTCGTAACATACATATTAAAACATGTACCTATAGTCATTTTTCTCACTTGTGTTATTTAGCAAACAAATATGGTGTGTGTTGACTAAAGACAATACATAGACCCATCTCCATGTCCTGCCTTTCTTTTCTTTATCATCTCTATTAATTAGAGAACGCATAATTTCTGAAAGCAGAAACTAAATTATATTTAATTGAATCGTTTGTTTGCCATAAAAGACAACTAAGAAAAATTTACTATATATTACAATATCCCAAACATAAATCTTGTACCGAACTTATAGTAAAAAACAAATTCAATATGCGACAGATACTGTAACAAATTTTCCTGTTTTTCATCTTAGCTTACATCAGGTTAGCTTAAAACTTGTACTATCCGAAAGTTGTGCGCTAACGAGAACACTATAAAATGTATAAGACTAATGGGTTTCACCACATCTAGTATACAGCTTCTTTGGTACACGGGAAACGCGGTCCCGAAGAGTAACGGAGCGAATAAGTTTCTCGTAAGAAGATGCTGTGGGTAGTCTAGTTACTTTACTTTAATTTACGTACACTGTTTTAGTAGCGCAGCGTTAGTGTAGCAACTGCTATGCATGGGATATGGAGTTCGATCCTCGGGTATGCTAAGCACTACGACACAAAAGATCCCACTGGGTCGAAGTGTCGCCGGTCTGTACTGACTGGCGCCCACATAAGATAAGATGCAAAGCACTATTGGGATTTTCTGTCGACAGACTTGAACCTGTTACCAGTAATATAATATCTTGAGATGTCGACTCCGGTGCCCGGATATGCAAATCGTTATTGGGATTTTGGAGTCTGAAACTGTTACCAGTAAACGACGATTTCTTTATCACTTTGACCTGTTAGCTAACCATATATAAATAATATAATCCTTATTACTTCCTTATTAATATTATAAATGCGAAAGTAACTCTGTCTGTCTGTCGGTCTGTCTCTCTGTTTGTTACCTTTTCACGCTCAATCCGCTGAACCAATTTAGATGAAGTTTGGACTGGAGATAGCCTGAGACCCTGGGTAGGACATAGTACCACTGAAGCAGGTGAGACCGCGGGCACAGCTAGTATTATATATTAGTTAGGATTGTGTCTAGACGTTGGTACGCTGGTTGACCAATTAATGGTACACAAAATGGATGTTCGTCTTTAATGATTCTATAAACTTTGTTTTCCAGTTATCTAACTAGAAGTGTTATCTAGACAAAATGTTTCAACTTTCTCTCAAAGCAGATTATGCAACCATCTGCTACCGATCTGCAGTAAAAACGAGCGCTAAGGAGCACTGGAAATAGTTTCAATAACATTTTCTTTTATTGCTGTGCTTGGAGGAGAATGTAATGCGTTCTCTCAAAAGTACTCTTAGTATCTTATTCAGAAATGTAATAAGATCACTTTGGTAACATATGCCGATTATTACGGTAACGTAAAAATAATGGTATATCTTATTTATATGCTCGTTATAAGTACGGTAAAATGTTCAAAATATCTTATGTAAGGAAATATCGTGTAATTTATTTTGTATCTTCAAATGAAGAAAGGAAAATCATATCAACAATTTCTCGTTGAGAATCGCGCAACCGTATATTGTTACAACCAGTTTATTAGACCCTTGCTTTATGTGCTTTGTAATGGAAATTGTGCTTTTAAAAGGGGTCTGTCTCGACTGGTTTTGTTAGTTGAGCGATTTTCTATCAATAGTAACATCAGTATTTCTTAAGTTTCATTCTTATTCTGCCTTTTTATTTTCTTTTTCATCTATTCTCTACTTGGTTTATGCCAAAACGGTCCCTCGAATATTCAAAATATGAGTCGGGTAAATGCTACTATTCATTTATATTTGCAAATAGGTATTTGTGTAGCCATAAGCTTAGTTGAATAGGGTCCTAATCCATGTTCCCTTGTATATTCAGTACAATAAGTAATATATTTTCCTTGAAAACGTTCCGAGAAAATGTCTATTACATTTGCTCGACATCAATGGAAGATAAACTTAGTTCAACAGTTATATTACTGGGATTGCTTCCGAGTACAAGTTTTTCCTCGTTAAAAGATATATAATAAAACATTATGTGAGAGAAGTTGTCGAAGAAAGTTTCTGTCAATAAAAACTTGGAAAACGACTGAGATAAAATTCGGTGAGACTAGCGGCTAAGGCGATACAGTAAAGAAGAGAATGTTAGTTGGCTGTGAAACTTGGCGAGTGCATCAAGGAATAACTTGTACTATGGTTGTAAAACATCATACATTTTAAAGTTTAAAAACTTACGGCTTGATGTAGACAATGTAACGGTGGGTAAAACATGCGGAAGTAGTTTGCGAGACAGGTTTGTAGGCAAGGCGTACCTGCAAGAGTTGCTCGTGTTTTGCAAACTTTGTGAGTCTACTTTGTGTTGTCATGGTTTAAACATGACAAAGTATTGTTGCATAGAATTTAGAAATTGTTCTTGTTAAGAAAAACATTGCTATTCATGTTTATGCAACATACCTATAAGTACATCAGAATCTCACTTGCTAGCAAATGATTCTAGCAAATTCTTTTTGAAGTGAAAACTTCTTTAGGCGCGTTGGGCACTTCTTGGGTGAACAAAAATCATAGAACTCGCGTCATCGTCACGCTTCGTCATCGTCACGCTTCCACGCTTTCCATTTTTGAATTATTTTAAAATATTAACAATATCTCAAAAATGGTGCGTCCTACACAAAAAATAACGAAATTTTGACCCCCTTAATAATCCCTAAAAGAGTATCAGGAATCCGACCCGCCCCTTTTTTCTTTTTGTTTTTTTTGTTTATAAGGAAGTGTTTATGATAAAGGATTAAAGTTTTCACTTCTATTGCCGATTGTCCCCAAAGATTGCCCCAATTTTTTTAATTTTTTTTAATTCGCCAATCAGTTTTGGCTACCCATAACATGGCAACCAGAATGTCTCAAATCTGTATAGAGTACATTCGCCATTCGACTTGTTGACTGTCCCATTTGCCTTATACAATTTGTTAGTCAATCTTTTACTGTTTCTTCTTCGTATAACCTTAGTAAACATTTTGGCGACCTCCATTTACATGATGTACCTAAGTAAAAAACTTATACGTAATAAAATTAAAATGACTGCGTAGCGCAGTGGTAGTCAATACGAGTACTGTGCATGACACCTCGGTTCGGTTTCCGAATCGGGCAGGGTTATTGAATTATTCCTGCAAGAAATTCTCAATAATAGGAAGGAGTGTGGCACTGACCCACGTTTATGTCAATAGGCTCATTTTCTATGTCGTCAGCCCTAACAGTCAGGTCATAGTTGGAGAAATGTCGGTGTAATACACCCGTCCTATGGGGAAAATATGCGTTTTTTTAACTTATTCTAAATACATACAAACTCAATTTCGAAAAAAGCATTAAGCTCGTCTTATTTCCTACTAACTGACCCGCGCAACTTCGTCTACGTTACATAAGAGAATTTTGCCCGTTTCTGCAACATTTTTAATTGATACTCTGCTCCTATTGGTCGTAGCGTGATGTTATATAGCCTATAACCTTCCTCAATAAATAGGCTAACCAACACTAAATAACACAATTTTTTCAATTTGAGGCAGTAATTTCTGAGATTAGCGCGTTCAAACAAACAAACAAACTCTTCAGCTTTATAATATTAGTATATATGACGGCAGTTAGATTCACGTGAGAATATATCTGTAGTTTGCGTGAACTACATTAGAAAGATAAATACTTGATACAAAATAAGAAACCCCTGGGCACATGTGCTGTAAGTTATTTTACTTGAGTTTTCAGTTACAGATAGATTTATTGGCCAAGTTCCCGTCGTACTTGACTCTGTTCAAACATTAATCGAATGGAGTAGTTAATTAAAACAAAATATTGGCAATTCCAGTTGCTATTCAATTGAGTTAGAACTGCAATTCGTTTTCATAAAGGCGTGGCTTTAGAATGAAGGAACGAGTAGCGGAGCCTGGATGCTTTTAACGAGCGTTTACTCCTTGTCGCCTGTTCCGAGTGGCGACGTTGCAAATAAGTGTTGAATTTGTCATTTACATGTGTTATTTATTGGAGTTTTATTTAAAAATGGTTTTTGTACACTTGAAAGACTAAGATTAAGTTGTATCATATCTTCTCCCTAGCCTTTATTATTCCCAAGTCACTTGGGGTCGGCTTTCTAGTCTAACCGGATACGACTGGATATCAGTTTTTACACGGAGCGACTGCCATCTGACCTCCGCAACCCGAAGGCTAATGATACCCTAAGGCTAGACCAGTTTCAGGATATTATAGGGTACTGACTTCCCAATAACGAATGGCATAGATGTTCATGACAGCCGGGACCGACGGCTTAACGTGGTCTCCGAGGTACGGAGCAGGCGATAATTGGAAAATGAAAATGAAAAATATTTATTTGTCTCAAAACAGTTACAATAAATTATAAATGAGACATCCCAGTAAGTAATTGTTAATAATTGTCAATCAATACGCACATAATTTCGAAAAGTCATATAACTACCGATAGTCAGAGGTGCGCGACGTGGGTTCGAACCCGAGACCCTCTGCATTGCAGTCTGTTGGTCTCCCCACTAAGCTATCGGTGCTATTAAAGTGTATCATAGATAGAATATAACTATATTTGATTCTCTATAACTATACTACGCATCTAAAATTGCTGATCCATTATTTTCATAGTTAAAGGATTACAAATATGAATAAGTATACCATCTACATATGATACGCTTTTACCTTAGTATTAAAATATATTAAAAATAAATGTAATTTCAAACCTCAAAATATAAAAGACTCATTTGCTAGAAAGGCACTTAGAACAAGCCAGATTGTGCAAGCGCAGTGCTAAAGCATTGTTTCGCGTAGAGCTGCGTTCAGGTTCACGAAGTTTAAAATGCTAGTCACTAGCTATTCAGTGCTTGTAAGAAATGTGTTTTAGAAATAAACTTTAACGGTGAACGAAAAGGCTGCTGAGTACTATATAAAAAGTTTTACAGTTAGGATGAAATTTCCAATCTTATCTATAACTGCAAATCCTTTTTCTCATAATGACGCCTTAAGAGAAAAGCGGCAAGCGTTTATTTCATAGAATAGCCAATAGCTCTGTATTCTCTCTGAATCATGAAAGCAGGGCAGAACAAAATTTTAGATACATTATTTATCTATCACTGCCATGTTCAGGTCCTATGTTTTGATTTTTTATATATCATTTCATTATTATAAAATCTAGGAATATTCTAGAATTCTATAAATCGCCTGATCTTACAGTTGTTTTCAGACATACAGCGAAATATGAAAACTAATATAATAAACAAATATGTAGCCAAAATCCTTCTCATATTGTTTACTAAAATAGGTATTTATAATAAGCTATTTTTGTAAGAAGAAACGGAAGAAAATTATGATTTTGTCAATTTTACATAAGTATAACCAGTGCAGTTAGCTCTTTTACACATTGATATTTTATTCAGACCTAGCGCGACAGCAATAGATCTGGCAAAAACCTTTTTTTGTTAAACGTTCGATGCCCGTATTTTCTCTTAAACTCACCAGCGTCAGCGCCATAAGCGGTTTACGAACCGCCACGCTACACGCTCCGCTATTCCACATCTTCAGCCTTATAACTACGCTTCTGTTGTTCAAGTTGTGCTATAGAAAACTTGTGTTAATGTTTAAAGTTGTTTAGTTAGTATTTAACGTTAGCTTGATGTTGATCGTTAGTTTGTTTGCTGGTAGTTTGTGATGAGCCAGCTCATAAATGGCCAGTCTATAGTTCAGTACGTGTGCCAACTTTGCCAGGCTTTAAAACTTTCATTACGGCTATGGCAGGCCGTCAATATCATGTCTTGAATGGAATTTAATACTTTTGTCTGCAAGGGTAACTGTAGCCTATATGATATGTGACGTCATGTCTTGTGCTGATGCCACAGGCCTGTACAGTATTTAGGAGAGCAAAACACTTTCATTTCGCTAGATATTGAGCTCTACGTAATGTGGGTCAAGTCTATTGCTCTCACCAGGACGCATTGTCAAACGCCGTACCGCTAGTAAAAATGTTCAACAGTAAAACATCAATTTAAAATTGGACGTTTCTGGTGTCCGACCTGAGACCTCATGAAAGCAAGCAAAGATATGCCATAGGACAAAGCAGGCAGACTTCTTCATTCTACTTTACTTAATTCTAGTTCTGTATATACTTATAAAAATATCCCTTAGCTACCTTTCAACTAAATAGTTGTAAATCATCAATCGTGATCAATGATTAACAGTTGATCAATGGCCAGCCGCTGTTACTTAAATATTCCTGGAAAACACTCACTAGGTGAATTTTTTCTAAGAAGTCGCTACTTAAAACTTTCTCTGAAATATTTAAGCAAGGTTTATAAGTAAGGTAGGAAACTAAGCTTCTTTCGACACGATGACAACAGATGAACCATCTTTCCCATCTATAGAAACCTCCACGTAGAACGAAAATAACACCCGACAACACTCCGAAAAATAAGTCCTCCCGCTGTCTAACAAGAGTTTTTATTTCAAAATACTGAAGACGCCTTTCACGGCCTCATCTTGTGCTCATCCCTTCACAGTATTTACGTCATGGCGGCTATATAACTGAGCTTAATCCCATTGTTTAGGTTATGTTTATATATAATATGTTTATGAAAGTGGTAAGATCTTGTTATATATGTATTTGTGTAGTGAGCAAATGAAAAACATTACGGTTTATTTATAATTTTATTAGATAAAAAAACAAAAACAAAACACGGTACTTCTTACTCTGAAAAACTTAAACATTTAGGAATCTCTCCGTCAGTCCTATGATTTACTATTAAAGCTTTTAAAAATCAACTATTTGCTATCTCTATAATATAAAAAACCTTAAAATATGTAAATTTATTCATAAATAAATCATAAAACACATTTTACTATAAGTCGACTAAAGATAACCGTACGTCACTTCGACGCACGATAGGTAAATACTGACGAAAGTATTGCTCTTACCTGAGCGATACGGGCACGTCCTGCAAGCTCCAACCGCCGACTGAGTGGGCGGGAACAAAGGAATTATAACGATTTTTCAAAATCGATTACGTCGATCCGACGTAGATTATCTATCTAGGGTTAAAAAGCTGATGGAATGGCTAAAACTAGTTCACAAGCAGTTGCTTGCTTGACATACTTGCTCGAAGACTTTATTTGATCGGGCTTAAAGCGTCGTGAAGAAGCAACAGCCTGTTAGCGTGCCACGCAGAGGTCTTAAGTTCGATCTCTAACTTTTCCAAGTTATGTGCGTAATAAATAATAATAATAATAATAATTTATTTATTTTCTCACAACAATATATAGATGTTATAAAATATCTGTATTAACTAGGTGACATAATAAATCAGGTTGTAGGAGACTGGTGCCTAAGCTAGGCTGTGTTTAAGGACACCAGGTTCCCACCCCATTTATACGTTTAACATTTACATTATGTACTAGACCGCTGACAGTAAAATAACTAATAACTATGATGAAATGAATATGTTGTGCAGTTTGATTTTAATCTAGAAGTAAAAATAGTGTTAGTAGGTGTATATGTATGTGTGTGTGTGTGTGTGTATGCGTGTGTGCGTATATGTGTGTGTGTGTGTGTGTGTGCGTGTGAGTGTGAGTGTGTGTGTGTGGTGTGGGGTAATGTTTATTGGGATAAGGACAGGAACGGAAGTATGTTTAAATTACTAAATAGTTTATTATCGCTTGCTTTAACGGTGAAGGAAAACATCCTGAGGAAACCTGCATGTCTGAGGTTTAAGTGCTCTCTCTTCCGCTCCGCCGCCTCCTTGATGAATTACATCCTCACAGAAGGAGGCGACGGCGTTCCACGATCTCTCACTCCGGACCATAGACTGAACCACTGCCGGGAGTGAGAGGGCAACCAGTCCGACTGCCGCGATCAACTCACGGCGCTGCGATGCCCAGGCTGGGCAATCCGGCGATAATAATTATGTTAACCCAGGTCATGTTCGATCAATGCGCCAAATTTCATCCGAATCTGTTTAACTGTTTACGTGTGATTAAGTAACACAAGCCAAACTTATAAATCTTAATAAGCTTTCACAATTATAGCATTAGTCAAATTGATATTTTAAGGTTTTTGTACCTGTTAACCGTATTCTGCATTTGGACTACTATTTTATTAAACACATATTTTTGTTTTCCAGTTCAAGTAAAATAAACTTTTCATTTGAAACTTGTCGGACCACCTAATGGTTAGAGATTTTATCTTTAAAATATCGACGGTAGTAGTAAAGCTTTCAGAGATACCTGAAATGCTAGCGAGCCAATATTGACTGGCGCCAAATTAAAACATTTTCCTGAGAGCTTCGGATAAAAGAATCCAGAGAGGTCCCTGCGCTAATCTATGATGCTGGACATAAACTTGTAGCCATTTACCTACTTATTCTTAAGCGAGAGAAGATAGAAAATATCCCTTTTTTTAGTTTACAGACTGATTTAGATCAAGACAGATATTACACTATTAACATTTCTGCATATTTTAACCTTAGTAAATGAAAGAGTCTATATTTCGCAATATTTCTATAACGGGAGTCATAAGGAAAATATTGTTTGCAGCGATGAGGTTTTTGTGCGTTCATCCACTAATAGGGGTGGGAGTGTTTAACACGCAACACAAATATTAAAGCGAACTGTGGATTATTTTACACGCTTTAATAACATTACATATTAGTGTATGTTGTTACTTAAATTAACATGGATACGGGTGCAGCCGGAACTGATTTTTAGGGACACGATTTGTTATTTTTGGATACGGTAGTAAACAAAAGTCTGGTTACCTTTAACTGTTAAGTCAGCGATTATGTATTAACTATATAATACGCACGTATTTTCGAATAATCATACAAAAAGCTTAGCGATAGCTCAGTGGGGAGACCAACAGACTGCAATGCAGAGGGTCTCGGGCTCGAACCCACGTCACGCACCTCTAACTTTCGAAAGTTATATGACTTTCCGCAATTATGTGCGTATTGATTGACAATTATCGCCTGCTCCGTGCTTCGGAGAGCACGTTAAGCCGTCGGTCCCGGCTGCCATGAACATCTATGGCAGTCGTTATTAAGAAGTCAGTGCCCTCTAATATCCTGACACTGGTCTAGCCTTAGGGTATCGTTAGCCTTCGGGTTGTGGAGGTCAGATGGCAGTCGCTCCGTGTAAAAACTGATATCCAATCAAATCCGGTTAGACTAGAAAGCCGACCCCAACTGACTTGGGAATAATAAAGGCTAAGGAGAAGAATATACAAAAAGGAGTGTGCCTCGAAATCGGTATCTGATCTTTGCGTGGCAGTCTAACTGTATCCCACTAGGCTCTCGCTTCTATATAGGTATCTATACTAATATTATAAAGCTGAAAAGTTTATTTGTTTGTTTGCTTGAACGCGCTAATCTCAGGAACTACTGGTCCGATTTGAAAAATTATTTCTGTGTTAGATAGCCCATTTATCGAGGAAGGCTATATGCTATATATCATCACGCTAAGATCAATAGGAGCGCAGCACTAATGAAGAATGTTTCAAAATCGGAGGGTTTTTTCCTATTGAGAGCTTCTGCTGCGTGCGCTGCGTAAACAGGTAAAGTTTTGCAAAAATCATGTATGAGAGAATTGTTCCTCTTATAAAGTTCTAAAAAAAAGTCTGCGACAGCATATGTCTATCTTTTAAGGTTGGCTCACTATAACCTTTTTTATACTAACCAAATTTGTTCTAAAATAATGCATTATTAGCGAAGGTATTTTTATAAACATGATATTAATCCTTATCCAAATAAATACGTTATTCATCACAAGTATTTAATTTAAAACAAAATTGCCCTTTACATCATTCGATTTCAATAAATATCTTAGGAGATATCGCAGTTTTAAAATAACATCGCAGCAAAATAATTACTCATTATAGACATACAAACGATGTTTCTCCTGGTTTATTCTGCGTGATTTTAAATTAGCACTGTAGGTATATTTATAAAATTTTGTTCAATTTTGTTCAAACATCACGCTACTACCTACGGGGGCGGCGCAGTAACGATAAACGCGGGTGAAACCGCGGGAACATCTAGTAATTAAATATATGAAAAATGTTACGTTTGACCAACTATAGAGAACAATAACCAACTGCAGAATACATAAGGTGTGTGTATTCTGAACACACGTGTTATAATATAACAACGTCCCTTGCCTGAGGGTTTCCAACATTTATATGTCGAAAGTCCAGAAACGCGTGGCGCTGCCTTTGATATTGTGATGTATATAGGCTATGGTGATCAGTTGCAATTAGATGAAGCATATTAGTATTAGCCACATTTGTTGCATAAAAAAGCAATCTACATCACTATGAAAACTTATTAAAAAATAAACAAAAGTAATATTGTCTTACGTATGTATGAACTATAAAAAAATGTATGCATTGAAATTATTTTTAATGTATGACAGTCGCTTTTAATTTCAAAATAAGCGAAAGGTATTATTTTGATCAGAAACGAAATCTCTTGATTTTTGATGGGCATGAATAAGAAATATGCGTAACACGATAAAGAAAATGCGACGCATATATAAGGTACTCCATTATATGATGCATGAAGTGCATGTACATGTCAAGATATCTTCAAAATGTCAAGTGCTACGCTGCAGTCGTAGAACCAGATAATGAAATCAATCGGTACATATAGAAACGCAGTCATTGGAAGAAGTTGCAACATAATATAGAACGTCGTATTGTCAATTCAGAGATCCTTGATTCCATTAATAATGAATTTTCAAACTCATAATTGATTGAATCAAGGATCTCTCATACATTCAAGTATTCATTTAGTTCACATTATTAGTAATAAATTGCAAAAAAACATCTGACAAACCCATTGTTACTTTTTCGTTGATCGAAGTTTTGAGGTGAGGTTACCTACAAAAAATTGGTGGCTAACCTAATTATTAAATTAATATAGATATTAAATAGCTTATTTACATGTTATAGTTTATGGTTAAAGCTTGAGTAAATTTTAGGATTTGCTCTAAAAATAAGAGAGTGATATTCCTTTAAACTCTAAAGTGTCTCCTTCATCTATATGGATATAAATATCTTGTCTACCTGACAGTTATAAGTGCTTGAAGATCTCCGGTAAAAATATTTTCACGGCAGTCACTTTTTGTTATTCAATAAAGACATTACTTCCCTTTTTCTCTTTCTTTTTACAAAGTGGTGTAGACCACATATTAACCATCTATAACTTTTAAATCGTGCCATGTAGAAAATGTAATCCCGTTTAAGCTAGCTGTAGGCAAATTCTCTATAACACAGTTTACACGGCTTTATAAATGTTGCAGTCTATAAAACACAGGAGGTACCGTAACAGCCAATGGCTCCAATATTACCAATAGAGGGATTAGTCCGGTAACGAAATTTGGTGAATATCTGCATTGAACGTGGGCCGCTCGCTCCACAAGGCGAAAAATACGCCGATACTGTAGGCCTAGATGAATATTGAGTTACTGTTGGTTTATACAAATGAATTGAGTTTTTGTCTCCGTGAGGATATAAATTGGCGTAATTTTTGTGCGGTTGTCGTTGGGACATGGATCTACCACTGCTCCGACACGTTCATTTTTATATCAAAAGGTGACTTACAAGCATACGACCGTATACTAAGCAGTTGCCTTGGGCGTAGCCTATGATCGCTTGCAATACCATGGATATTTCTTACGAAAGTGAAATGGAAAAAAAGATTTGGGTAAGGCACCAGCCTTACCTTAGTATGGAGGAGTTTCGACGGCCCTCATACCAATGAGGGCCTTCGAAACTCTCCATACTAAATGAAATGGAGTATCAGTGCTACTATTTTTTTACATGTAAGATAAACTATAACCTTGGGCTGTAATCTTGTGGTGCAGGTTGCAGGGTTTCAGAGCTTTTCAAGAAGGTGTTGTGCAGTCAATAGTTACAATGTTGTTTTTACCTATGAATACGCAATGACCTTTAGCCGCTGCGTCGTTTTTACACCTGCCAGAAGTGACAGAAAGCGCTATATTCAAGGTCGTTCAGCGCCTTAAGGTGGCTGTAGAATACCTGAAAATGCAAATATCTAGTATGGAGGTGCCCGAAATATGAAATAAAAAGAACGAACAAAAATAAATCTGGTAAGAAACAGCCCCGAGTCGTTGCTAGCACGCAACTAGGTCACCGGTACTATCATACCGAATTTATGTGTACCTACCACCGCAGTTATAGCGTTTGTCCACACCGATTTATGTACATTGTACATTGCCCGCCGGGTTCGGGACCTACATTGTCATGAATGTAGTTAACCAGCGGTGAATGGGGAACGATTTAAAATCGACGATTTATAGTTTTCACATTACGTGTTTATTGGGTTTGTATTACGAGGTGGCTAATTTGTTTGGTATTGTGTTCTGAATACATTTGTTTTAAGGCTGTTAATCCTCATGGGGTTGGGCAGAGATGTATCGAATCTATATTTTTCACTTATGTTTAGGTTGTTTGTAATAAAGGCGAGCTTTATTGGCGTCTATACAGCGCAATTCTGCGTAGCTAATGAGTATTTACTTATATACATACATGGTCGGGCAGCGCAGGAACCAAACTTCTAAATCGTCATATATTCTCACACATTTTCGCAACTGTACCGCCGCGATGATCAGCTTAGATATTTAAAAAAATTAAATATACGTTAAAGTTACATTTTCGAGTGAAACATTTGTTTGTAAGTTGTAAAGTAAGCAGTGAAATCAAGCGAGATTCGAGATAATAAATCACATACGGTAATGAAAGGGAATTCATAACCGTACGTGAGTAGAGAGTCGGTATGAAATCGTAACTGTGACGAACTTTCTAATGAGCAAACTTACTCCGAGGAGTGACGACGCACTTCCTATCTGTTTCGTTTTGCGAAACGGAAGAATTGTAACAACTGGAAACCTTGTTACGGACTTATAATGTTTCTTACTTCGTGTCTTTCTAAAAATTTGGCTATTCATCAGTGGTCACAAAGTAACACTTATGAACGTCAAATTTACATTAACTAACCTATATTAATTATTATTTTGCTCATATTATAAAGAGGAAATATTTATTAATTTCTAATCGATAGGCTGTAAAACTATTGAACTGATTTTAATAATAATTCTTTTACCATTATAAAACTGCTTTATCTAGAAGTGGCATAGGTTTTATGACATCACTCTACGAGCCACATGGGTGAAGCAGTAACCATATACATACGTGGGTATAACAGCAAGGGACATCTACTAAAATACCTGTACTAAAAATAACTCGCAAATTAATTGCAGTCTAAAGTGGGATCGAAAATTTTGGAGAATAAGGTCTACCAATCACAAAAATAAAACCCCATTCATACATAGCCATGATTATTCCCCGGACAGGCAGAAATTACGTAAACGATCTGCCTTTTAAAAACAGGTTGTTAGAATCTTTAAATTCAGAAGAATTACGATATCGCAGACTTATGCTTGATACTCGAAGGGATAAGCAGAGTTTTATTGCACATTATGATTTCTCTACCTGTCTTTAAGTTCATCATAATAGTGATCAGCGGCTCGATCCAGGTGCGATTGCAGACCCCGTCCTGTTACTAGAGTTTTTTGACATAAAAATACTTTTCTCAGCTCGAGAATCAAACCACATACTTCTAGCACAGTACTCGCATTCACTATCGCTGCACTACCAAAGCAGTCAGAAGGCTAAGCCATCACCGGTTGCTTTTTACCACTTTAGTTGTTCAATTCCTCTATCGCCTCTTTCTTTTATCTTTTTCGTTTTTTTTAACGGCATCTCCTGTCCTCTGAGTAATTCCTATATCGCGGGGGACAAACACTCAAACAAACAACTCAAAGAACACGCTCGAAACAATTACTTGTGGATCACACGATTTTTTTGTGACGTGTGGGTATCCAATCAAACCCTTCATAGTCGGTTCTCTTTGCTTCGCAATACTTTTCTCTTAAAGACTTGGCACATAATTCATATAACGCATTCATATAACGCCGCAGTTGCCTCTAGTTTACGACATGACGAGATGACTTGTCATCACTTTACGCATTTAACAGCTCTTCCTACTCCCCAGGGGGTCACATTAATTCAACAAGTAGATATACTACTAAGAACCGTATACATAATTATATAATTAACTCGTTAACTAAGTTGCGGATAAAGTTATTTGTACCTCGAAATGTTAGTTTACTACACCCACTGCTTGGCACTTATTTTTAGGTATTATCTATAGGTCAATCCTATGTCCATCGACCAGACACCGTTTAGTACTGATTAACGCAAGAGAATTATACAAATAACTGTTATTAAATCTTCTAGATTTTGTATTCAGTGTCTCATAGATAGATTAGGGTCTGATAGATTGTTTTGTGTCAAATTGGCTAAAAAGGCAATAAATAAGGCGGCATTATAATAGCTGTACCTATCTGTGAAATACAGTTAAAGTGTATTATGTTGTTCAGTATAGAACGTCGCACATCTAGAACTGTACAGTGGTAAATGTCCCAATGATTAACTGCCTAACATGGAATCTGAAACATTTATTACGCCCTACATTTCATTTAGCCCACTTGAGCTTTACGATTAATTAACAAGCTAATAAAATCACGTCGAACATATCCTGAGGTTAACCATTAAAATTAATCACTTCACTTCGGTACGTAGCAGCACACTAAAAGCAGTGAAAATCCATCAGAAAATTCTTGTACTTTTTCGTTAAAAACCTAGCTGATGGGATTAACTCTCGGGCGTACGGTAGCTAAATGTGAAATATGTGTAAGCTCTCGCAAAGGCAGAGAAGTAGCGGGGGATTGAGCGAGCGCACGGCCCCCAGTTGACCAATCGCGGAGCGCCGTTCGAAATCGAACAAAAATTACGTTTTGTTTTGGTCGATGTTTCAATCAAGGATTAAATGGGGAGGCGTGGACGAGTTATTGAATTCAGTATGGGTGGACGGACGGGATTAGTGTTTTACTACGTGTGGTGAAATGTGAGGGTTGCATACAACGGTTTAGCGAAATTATTACCGTGTAACAGTTTGTTGGCTGAAAAGATTTCTTTGTGTGTTAAATGTTAACTAGCTTGTACCCGCTTTTTCATTCATTTAAATCTCAGGATCTATGTCACATAAACTGTATCATATCAACATACTAGTTACCCGCCCCGGCTTCGCACGGGTAGCAGAGCATCCGTGTCGCATCAGCTTATTGTATCAAGCTAATGCCGATGCCGTCACCGTGACAATGCTGTCACGGCAACCCGTGGCTACATTACGACAGACGGACACAAACCAACAAACACGCCTTCGTATTTATTATATCATATAAGATTTTAAACTAGCCATATAGGTACTTTACCCGCGCCTTTTCCCAACGAGCAACACTGTTACTCGATTAAACTTTTTATTCCCATCCAGTAACACCAATACATAGGGTGTTACTCGTTGGGACAAAAATCCCACGTTTGGGTGTTACTGGATGGGAATAAACCGAATAAGCCGTACTTAGATATCAATTAATTATATTATTATTTTAAAACATGTGTAGAACACACGTTTTAAAAATAAAACTTATCGCAATATAGATTATGGACGTTTGTTTTTGGCAAAGCGGAGAATTTCTTTACAATATGTACTATATCCATTATTCTTATATATAAGAAAACGTTGGTTCATTTTCTTGCTAAGTCAAAAGACTAAATTCGCAGTCTCATTTCAAAGTAGCCAAGCACAGCATTTTCCTGTCCGTCCGCTGGTAACATCGGCTTTTCTCGCCCAGTAATTGACAGCATAAACCGTTGGTCCGACCAAATACCTTATTTCAATCTTATAAAGAGTTACGACGGTAACAAGTTTATCTGCCCGTGGCCGTTTCACACGACTTTCTTGTGCCACATTTAGAAATATATCCTCCCTAAGCTCACGTCAAAATCCTTTTAAATACTCAGGAAAATAACCTATACCTATTGTATTTTATTTGTGAAATATGTTGCTGGTTCTGAAACTTATTTTCTATCATATTTGGAAGATTTTGTTGGGGATTCCGTTGCAATAAATGCTAGTCAAGAATGCCGCCAACATTTTTCTTGTCTATATGGGTATGTGTACGTAAACTGGGAATTTATTCCACCTGTGGCGTTCAGTCCACCATAGTACAATTCTTTCTTTTTAGGGCAGAAGTTTAAATAATATAATAATATATAACTAATAATAAAACGCCTGCCGGTAATCTTCCAAAGATCAAGCATATAGGATATTTCGCTATGTTTTAAGTGCAACGTAAATCAAAGTGAACTTTAAAAAATATTAATGCCTTCTACAATATACATGTTTCCATGTAAACTATATTATTTTATTACAGAGCCATATTTTAAATTAATGTTTCTAAAGAGTAAATAGGAATTTTGTCGCCAACAAGTATATTTTGTGAAAGCACACGGCATGCGGCATATCGGTTGACTTAAGTTACTTTTTAAATTTGATTAATAAGTATGTTTCTAGTGTACGTGTTTTTTATCAATTCGTGTTCAGAATAAACAGCATAGTCATTAATATAAATATAGCGATAATTCCATCAAAATCATGTATAACATGATCCAAACGTTTCCTAATTTATTATACCGCCCACAATATGTGCGAACTTCCCTTGGAAACTATAAGAAGAAGTATAACTTATGAGGGCAGTAATAATAGTATACTCGCAGCCTTAATAGTTCATCGGATCAAGGTTCAATTAACGCTGTGGTATCAAGTTCCTTCATAACTTTCGCAAGATAATAATTGGAGGACGTATTTCTTTACAAGTAATTACTAACCCATAGTTGCCCTTTCATGCTATTACGAGTATTTTATTACAACAAGTTTTTAATATTAGAAATAGTTTCAAGAAAATACACTTTATAATTGAATATTTTGATTAAGAATTTAATGAGACGAGGCTAATTAAATTATTATAATAATTAACAATGAAAGGATTTTGATGTTAATAAATATCTTATCTGTTAAGAGAAGATTTTCATTAATTATTTTGTGTTCTTAATTATATTGCTAGAGTAAATATTTCTGAACGGGAATGAGATTAAGTTAATCTTGGTTTGTTAATCTTTAGATAGAGTTTCTATGGAGCAAGAGTTGTCTTAGTCTGTTTTATTGTATTGTTATTGTAATTACACGGATGTTGTGGTCTAAACGGCTGGGACTGCGTCTACTGGTCATAAGGTCCCGGAGACGATACCCGGGTTGAATGAATCAGTACCAGCATGGAGTCTGGAGCTGTGCTTGGTAGAAGGCAATAGGTTGTAGCCCTATTTCGTGGGACCTAAAAATATGGCCGGCGAAATGTGGTGAAGGTGTGGTTCAAATCTGCTTACCTCCTCGTGAATATAGGTTTGGGGTATGTATGAATAAAATAATATTTTACCCGAATTTAAATTCGAACCTGCCAGTTGTTGCGAGGTTCGAAAACTTGTGACCTATGTTGCCACACTAGAGAAGTATGTTTACCCGAAAAATTGGTAAAAGCGAACGCTGCTAAAAATTTAACCTAGATAGAAATTTACTTTACAACATTTTTTGTCGACGTTTGGCTGATTAAATTTTGTCAAAGCAAAGGGTCCTTTGATAATTTTACTTTACATATAAAACAGTAAAAAGTAAATGATTTTAAAGCTCCTTTCACTAAGGCGGGTCTCGACGGTCGCGCGAGTTTGTTGCTAACTTGGACCCGGCTAAGTTATATCCCGAAGGAGTCCGTGGCCTTGCGGGTATAAGATAGTATTGGAGATTACCTTACATGCAGTTTATTTATAGGGTAATAAATACTAAATACGCTGTCTTTACCCTTCCTTATCCCCGCAAGAGTAGGTAGAAGTTTAAGTAACCTGCATGTCGGTGGTTATGTTTAAGATCGACGTTACAAGGGACTAGTCTATTCATTCACTTTTAGAACCAATGCCTAGAGAGATAGTGTACCTATATGATCGTGGGCTTCCTATTTCGATGCCCTGTTGTTGCTATTTATTGTTAGAATATTCTCGCTCTCTCTGTAACACCCTAGAAACATGTCCGGTACACGGATTTGCCCGTTATTGCGTGATACCAAGAAACGTGGCTGCCAAAACTTTGAAGTACCTGTTTGATGGTCTGTATAAGTAACAATTCACTTTTAAATTGTCTCTTTATATTAAAGAGTATATAGGAGAAATAGGCGGGCATCTATGTTTGTATGTATATGTATAATAATAATATAATATTCTACCACATATAACACCATCTAGCCCAAACTAAACAGAGCTTGTACTAGACAGTAGATAAACATACATATATACAATTTTTTTTTGTAACTGCATCCATATTATCCAGACCAAGACAAACATCCATGTTCACACAAATGTTGACTTGTGCGCGAATCGAACCCGCGACCTCAGGCGTGGCAGTCAGTTACAGTAACCACTACGCCATCGAGGCCGTGTAGGTATAGCTAACTTCACGCTACAAGGCACTGACCAACGTAGTGATCATTAACGTAGGAGAAACCGCGCGAGAAGGCTAGTAAAATATACCATAACACATGCCTTTGTATCTCTTGAAACCCTCACTCTCACCTACATAATATGAGCACCGCTTCGTTCTTCAACGAGTAGACATTAATACCTCGTATCGGATTACCTACCTGCTTCAATATTACCAGCTAGCTTCAAAGACTTAAGCGGCTTAAGTCACGTATTTAATAAGTCTTTACTACAATATAGCCTAAGCTATCTAGCCTAGCTTATTAACGTGTTGTAAAGGCCTAAAGCGAGAGGCTAGTTACACATTTAGTGAGAAAAAGTCATTAGGCTTAGTGTATGCAATGGTTGTGCCCGCTAGCTTGGAGGGTTAATTGCTCGGGACTGTTCCGACATTCGACGGGTTAAGTTTACTATAATGATGATGTTTAAACGGTTAGGTTTTAGTAAGGAGTACGAGGGTAGAGGAGTAGGCAATCTAAATTTAGTATGTGCTTTTGGGTATAGCGTTCGATTCCTATGTAAGGTAAAATTTGAAATTATTCGACTGCATGATTGATGTAGTGGTTCATGTGGTTGCCTAACCTCTGCCACTACGCCAGTGTCCAGGGTTCGATCACCACACGGGACAAAATGATGTGCCATCGACAAATTGTTGTTCCGAATCTGGATAATTCTCTTTGTGTCCGTTGTTTGAATATTTGTGCGGATGTTGTCTCTTTAAAGAAAAAAAAATATATACAGTCGATATAGAAAAAAGCCATGTACATAGATATATGTAAGATTTAAAAAAATATTAAAAAGACAAATTAAAAATTAAAATGTCTAATTCAGTAGTTGTAACAATGCCAAAAGTAGTTAAAATGGTAGTATTTGAAATATTTAGCCGGCAGTCTTTTGATTTAAAAAGTTATTTGCTATATCGATAGTGTTAATGCAAATAACCTTTAAAATAAAGTGAACTGGGGTAGTTAGTATTCCTTAGAACCCAGGAGAGCGATGACGGGCTAAGAGATATTTAGTATTAAACTTAGAGTATCTTTATAAAAGTGCCGGCATATCAGAAAATGACGATGTAAATTGCAGAATATTAGTTAGGTGCACAGATTGTTGTGAGAAATTAAAATGCATTCTTAATGATTTTACGAGGAGAATATTTTATAAAATGGTGATAAAAAATTTGTTTTGTGGGTTATACGTAATACAGAAAACAACAAGCAGATAGATAGATAAACAGACAAACTAAAATTCTAATAACCATTCTTTAAGGTTCAGATAAAAAAATAATTATTATCGAAAATGTCTAAAATGATAGACTATCTCTATCGGTAACCACACTTTTCTGTGACACGCTGTATACACGTCATGGTGATAAAAATATTCAATAAATTATATTGTTATCTATCTTATTACATGTTTGACACGAAAGATAACAAAATATACTTTGCAAAGATATCATAAAAACTGAAAGAAAGAAAGCATGACTATAAATCTGGAAACGATGTTTATTATTTTCGTTATACGCTGGATCGCGGTGAACTCAGTATGGTAAATTTCTCCAGGGAGCCAAGTTTATGTAATAAGATGGAATGAACAACATGGCTCTTGGGTTTTCATTGAGCCGCTGGATTTTTTCGCTATTATTACTTGATATACAGTCGAGAATGACAGCAGGAAGCTGACAAGGAAAGTTACTATAGACTTATAAGTTGAACTACGTAAAAAGTTTGTCAAGAACACTTTCTGCAAAGATTAAATTTTGATTATTTATATAGAATAGCTACAAGTCTAGGTTAATGTTACACGTTTATCTCAGTGGAGATAATATACGTAGCAGTGAGCCAATGTTACACACATGGGCCAATGTTACACACTTCAATCTCCACTATCACTATGTTACACGAATTAGGTGGTTAGCTATTTACGTTTACGCAAACGCTGTACTTTAAAATTAAACTGCTTTGAACAGTGATTTTTGAGCGGCCATAGGGTACTAAAGTCTATGATGTATACGGGTACTGTAGAAAGAAATGTTACGGAAAGTATAAACTCAAGTATAGTTTGATTCCCGCACAAGTCAAACATTTGTGTGTACGAACATGGATGTTTGTCTTGGTCTGGGTGTTTCTATGTATAATATATATATATTTACAAAAAAAATACTATATATGTATGTTTATCCATTGTCTAGTACCCATAGTACAAGCTCTGCTTAGTTTGGGCTAGATGGTGTTGTGTGTATGTGGTAGAATTACTATTATTATATACGGGTTTATTATGTTCACAACTACTTCCGACATTTCTGATTGGTTTTTACTAACCAAGGACACAGGGGAACTGACCTCTGTCCTTGATCACAGCTGATAGAAAACGTCGAAAATAGAATAAGCCCCGATAATATCTATAATGTAGTTGAACAATAGTAAGTGTAGCATATGAAATTATTGGGAAGAGAGTCCCAACTATTGCAATAGACAAAGGTTGACAATACCGAACTCCTCTGGGTAGGGACAGCCACGACGTGTGACCCTGGCGTATCCTAACTTGCAGTATTCAGCTCCGAGCACAAAATATGTGTCAACATTTGTTTCGCTTCAGCGCGAGGCATCTTCAGGACCGTTTGGCGACGGAAAAATTGTGTAGCATATATGATACTAGTTTAATTGAGAATGTTTATAAGGCAATAATAATGTCCTCCAGACCGATTTTCGGTCACGGCGGCCAATCTCAACGGAGACCGGCCATCTGCGAAGGAGATATTATAGTGCACAAGTATGTGCGCAAACACAAGTGCACTCTCTGTTCCCTAGCCCTCTTGATCCGATGGGACGGATTATCCGACACGAGCGGAGAGAGATCAGGCGCAGGACCAACGGCTTTACGTGCTTTCCGAGGCACGCGGGTGTCTAACACCGTCTACTTCCTAACTCCGGGCTCGTATTGAGATTTCTTAATAGAAAAACCGAATACTTACCTTTTCGTTGGCTCGGCCCGGGATTCGAACCCGAGATCTCATGCACAGCAGTCGCATTAACTACCGCTGCGCCATGGAAGCAGTTAAGACAATATATAGATTACGGAATGCTTCTTCTAGATACGAAAGTAATAATAATATTCGTACCAAGTGTCGGTACGCGCTAAGCGCAGCCAGTGCCGTCACTTTGACAATATAAGCGTCATATTTGTATCGCCTGTGTAGTTGTGACGTAGTGGTTTAAGTGGTCGCTTCGCCACTGCGCCCAGTGTAGTGGGTTCGAATCCCACACAGGACAAAAATTGTGTGATCCACAAATGTTTGTGCCCAGTCTAGGTGTTATTTGTCGTCGTTGTTTGAATGTTGGTAAAGCGACACAACAATTAATACTAGTGCGCGAATTGTCTTTTAAAAAGAAACATAAGTAGTTGTCACTGATAAGCGAAGCTCTACTAGAGACGTCGCGTGTTCAGTGCTTAGCGAGGCAGAATTCCTAAAAATATTATCCTTATAATTACGGCCCGTGCATAAATTGTAGTAATCCTAAATGAGTGTCACTAAAATCTAATTAATATAATTACGGCCCGTGCACAAATTATTATAGTAATTCTAAATGAGTGCCAATAAATGCTAATTGAAATTCGTATAGGAAAACAGAAGGACACCTGTTTTCATATAATCTAACAGATTTACGCCGGACCCTTTTAAAATTCTACAGCCGACCGGTAAGGTCGTGTTTTACAAATTAGTTGCGATTAAAATTCAGGGCCCTTATTGACCAAACTTAACAAGTTTGACACAAATTAACACTGGTCTACAATTAGTGTTATTGTAATAAGTAGTCATACCTTCCTAACTTCTACAGTTAGTCATTTTCTAATTACCCTTCCAGTTTTAAGGTAGAATGCTTGTGTTGAAATGAAATGAAATGAAATGATTATTTATTTGCATGAAACATGGTAGTAGGTTGTTCAAATGTACATGATAAAAAATGTTCACATATTTCGCCGGTTTACCCGACATGCAAAGAATTTATAATAACTATAAGTAGCCACAAACTTTAAAAATCAATAAAGGTCCTAATATTAAGTACACATGACATACACATACAATGTTCATGAGGATGGCGACAGACGGCTTAGTGGTTTAATTGGTCGCTGCGCCGCTGCCACCGCGCCGAGTGTTGTTGAGTTCAAATCCCACACAGGACAAATTTGTGTGATCCACAAAAATACCCAAACTCGGCCAACTCGGGTGTCCTTCGTGTCCGTTGTTTGAATGTCTGTGAAGTCCTCCGCGACACAGGAATTATTTCCTAGTGCGGGAGTTGTCTTTTAAAAAAAGAAAAGGCTGTAGTGAGCACACCGTGGTTGGTTTAGTCGGTAGGACCCGGGACCTTTAATCTTCTCCCGGGTGAGCTCCACACATTGCATTCCTCCACGTAAAAAGAAGACAAAAACAGTGGGTTTACGTAGAAGTAGGTAGGATTCGGATCGGACCCATCCATCATTCCATCACACGTGCCTTATATTTTATAACTACTGTATTTCCAAGTTATTAAATAAATGTGCACGGAGCTGTATACCATCTTATTGCCCCGGATATCCTATTTTAACGATAATATACTAAAATACGAGAGCTATCGGCCCGAACTCCTTAGCATATTAAATTTAACTACAGCAACAAACTGTAAATATAAAATAGGTTGCTCTCGCTGCAAGTGCACTTCCTCTAACATACCAGAGAGTAAATGAGTGCACTCGACTCTCAACCCGGACGTCCGGACATCCGGTGTCCGGGCCGGACGGCACTCGCCGGACATGTAAAGATTACTTCACAATTTAAACGTTAAAAGTTAAAGAGAGGCTGCCTAGATAGTGCAGCGGTTGTAGATGTCTCAGAGTTTCTGACTAGAAAGTCTATGCGCCGATTATTGTAGGTACAATTCCTAAACGGGACAAAAGTTTATGAGATTGACAAACAGTTTGTGCTGGTTCTAGGTGTTTTTTGCGTGTCTGTCGTTTCAATATTTTTAAAATCTTTTGCGACATAAGGATTTGCTCTAGCCGCCTTTCTCCTAATATTGGAAACATTAACGTTGTGTCATTTCTTCTTAAAATAATCGTTGTCATTGATTAGTTATTATTTGAATAATAATTGAAATGTAATTTGACCATAATATGACGATTAGTGGTGGTTGATAATAGATCGTGTTGACTTCTAGTGTCTTTTTTCTTTTTCATATCCCCTTTAAACCTAATACGTAATTAACTAACCAGTCAACTTTTTCGATCAAGTATGACAATGATAACCAATGTTTTAACACATTCGAACGATCCTCTATCGATAATCACAAATTACTTATAAACACCTTTGGCCATTGGCTTATAAATGCCATTGATTAGGTGCAAGATACGCGTGACTATACTAGTCTTTCATTCAGCATACCCAAGTTACTACGTAAGTATATTTAGTTTGGACACAACTTTGGGTCAACTTCTGACCCTAATTAATACATGAGACTTCAAATATTTACTCGGACAAATAGCCGTCTAGACTTCACAATGAAATTATTAAGACTGTGGTGATGGCTGCCACGCCTCGGAGTTTAAATGTCAAGATACTAAGTGGTCAGTTATCGTAGATTGACTTTGAAAATTTTCGTTTATCAGTGTTTTTATACCGGATTGTGATGGATCGTAAGGTCCCGATTTCTATACCTAATTTAGGCAATATTTTATTGTTTTTGTAGCAATTCTGATGAATGTGTTATGTTTTTATGCCGTCAGTTGCCTTTAAGTTCCACGTAATAGGGGCTTTGTACCACAGTTGTAAGAGGTATACAGCAGTGAATTAAGCCATCGTTCTTCGGAAGTTATTAAGCTACTTTCACACCAAATTTCATTTTCATTAAAATCAATACAGCGATTTTAGCTGTAACACATAGACATCTATATTTCTAACAATAGCATAAATAAAGCGTCTTAACTGAACCGAAAACGCAACAATTAAAGACGATTCCCTTGATATATTTCCGTTCTCGTAAACATTAGGTATCCATTTCTTAGTAACAATGACGGCTGAATAAATCACTTTATTACGCTGTTAATAATATCTACCGATGAGGTTCCGTGTCGATGAGACTGAGGCTCAATTATTGGTACGGCGAGGCGAGCCGTCACCGGGGTCGACGTGTGACCTCGACGACCCGCGTGTATACACGTCATTAATTGAAGAGCTATTTATTAGGAAAGTTTTAGTTTTATATATAATATAATATAATATTCTATTCTACCACATACACACAACACCATCTAGCCCAAACTAAGCAGAGCTTGTACTATGGGTACTAGACAATGGATAAACATACATATATACTTTTTTTTTTTTTTTGTAAGTACATACATATTATACATAGAAACACCCAGACCAAGACAAACATCCATGCTCATGCACACAAATGTTTGACTCGTGCGGGAATCGAACCCACGACCTCAGGCGTGGCAGTCAGTTACACTAACTACTACGCCATCGAGGCCGACTGATGATGTGATCTAATTTTCTATACTGAAATGGTGATAAACATTTATATTTGGTTGTTACCGCTGTGTATCACTTGCAATGCGAGAGGGATTACTCGTGCCTCAACAATCCTAGCGACAAGAGATTATTAAATTATATATTATGATAATTTAATAATTATAAATAATTTAATGATTCCTTTTCCTTCATTTCAGCCCTGTGTAGGTATACATTTTTAACATAATTGAGAACATTATAGAGTACTCTCAAAAATGCAGGTTTCCTCGAGATGTTATCCATCACCTTTAAAGCAAGCGATAATTACGTATTTCATACGCACATGATTTCGAAAAGCTAGAGGTGCGTGCCTTGAGATTGAACTTGAGACCTCTGCGTGGAAGTCCTACGATCTCCCACTATCACGGTTATCGGTGCTTTCCAAAGCTAAAGTCTAGAGTATGTAACGTAACAAATATATTACATGCACAAGGGACAGAATACTGAAAATGCGGTGTGCCGTGAACAGCGAACAAAGTTATCAAGCATCTAGTCGCACTAGTAGAACTATTTCTCGCTGCCGACTTGTGTGGAATACACCCAGCTCTTTGATTTATAGTGAGCGAGATCAGCACGGCTGTGATAAATGGTTCAGGTTTGCGTTAGATTATAAAGTATCTCGGAGTTCCTTTTAAAATGTGCATAAGTCAGCGTCGAATTTTTAACTTTTGTATACCTATTCTGAAGCAATTTTTTGTTTCGCTTCTAAAGAAAACTCGCTGTGATGGGGATGCAGTGTACCTAAGGTATAAAAAACAGTGTTATAAGAGCTTTTAGTTGTATCGACGAGCGTAATATCGTGAACTGAAACTTTAACGTTAAAAAACCATATTGTAAATTGTAACGTAGTGAGGGTTTCTTAAACAACTATATATATTTTTAAGTTTGTTGTTCTTATATTGAGTGCAAGAACAGCGCAGTCATTTGAGCCCTTCACTTTATGTATTTGTTGAGTCAGTTGATCCTAACTAAAGATGAACAATTTGTATGATCTTCATCTTCCATCTTAGGTATGGATCTTTGCCGCTCCCTTAATCCCAAAACCTACATCGAGAGGGTCATTAAGCAAGCTTCGCGAAAACTCGGAGTTCTGAACCGGGTGAGGCGGTTCTTCGCGCCTGGGCAACTGTGCCTATTGTATAAGGCACAAGTGCGCCCTTGCGTGGAGTAATGTTCTCATCTTTGGGATGGCTCCGCGCAGTACTTGCTGGACGCTCTCGACCGGTTACAGCGGCGGGCTGTCCGTATCATCGGAGATCCAGATGTCACGAGTTCACTGGAACCTCTGCAACTCCTTAGGGACATTGCCTCATTGGCATGTTTCTACAGAATATACCACGGGGAGTGCTCTGAAGAGTTATTCCACCTTATCCCGCCCTCCCCTTTCCTATCCAGAACAACGCGTGCTGGGCTCAGATGCCATCCTTACACGATAGAGTCGATTAGAGCGCGTACCAAAAAGTTTGGGTCCTCATACCTCTGCCGAACGACCAAGGCATGGAATTCTCTGCCAAGGCACGTGTTTCCTTCTTCCTTCAATCCTGGGTCCTTTAAGCGGAGCGTGAAAAAGCACCTTCTCAGGCCGTCAAAGTAGAGACCTCAAATTCGCCTCGGCTACTATGAGGGCGGTGTGGAGGCCACTGCTCTTAGACCACACGACTGCTTACCATCAGGTGGAGTGTGGTCATTTTGACGAGAACGATAAAAAAAAAAAAAAGATTGTTGTTTCGGGTCCGGGTTATTAAATCAAATCAAAATCAAAAATAAATTTATTCAAGTTACAAGGTTACAAGTTAAAACTTATGAATGTCAAAGCTACACTATTTTTTTCTGTGAATTTAGATTTACTGCCACGTTCAGCAAAGCAAGGGTGTTAGGTTAGGTTAAAGTCTCATGAGAAGAACGGGCGAGAAACTCATGGCCACTCTTTATAATCGCCAAGTTCACAATAAAATTTTGTTTACAAATCATAACTGTAAGGTGCTGTATTGTGTCTAGTTATTATTATTAATAGTTATTCATTGTCCTAAAATACGCTAGGCAACTTAGCAGTAGGCAAAAAACATTATCAGCGGGTTTTTCAATTGTTTAAAATTTTTGTACTTATTATTAAATCCTGTTTCTGACGTTTTCATTAATGTCCATATTATTATTACTGCTGCGTATCGCTGTATCTCTACAGTGTTGGACCGTTACCACAAATAATTAAAAAACAGAACTATGGAAGTCTTGACACTTAGCATGCCTGTTTCTTTATCTTACTCTTCCTTTGTACCATTGTGCTGCATATTGTACATTTGGTACAAATATGTGTATATTTGTAGATATTATACACAAAACGCAATGCGGCTAGCCGCGCTGTCTCCGCATAGCTAAGCAGGTTATAATGAGTGTATCATATTATTTTGTTGTGGCTGCTTTGCTTTTACAGAAAAATACTATTACCTAGCTATGTCTTGAATGTAAAGAGCCTATTTTTGATAATTGTTATGGTACATACTATTATGGTAATAACTGTATATTTGTACTTTCTTCTAGTCTAAATAATATCACGCATGTGCCCAGAATGTTTAGTGTACTTGTATCACAGTACATTTCGCTACGTCAGTTTAATAATAATAATAATAATATCTACCACATACACACAACACCATCTACCCCAAACTAAGCAGAGCTTGTACTATGGGTACTAGATAATGGATAAACATACATATACACTTTTTTTTTGTAAATACATACATATTATACATAGAAACACCTTGACCAAGACAAACATCCATGTTCATGCACACAAATGTTTGACTTGTGCGGGCTCGCCATCCATTTTAGGTTCCATAAAATAGATGGCGAGCCTTTTGACACCTAACAGGCAACTGACGATTTATTGACAGATAAACCAAGTAACTAGCATGTAAATTGAACTCGAGGCCTTACCATCGGCAGTTGTTTTCGTTTCTAGATTATTAATGTATGTATTTTTGAAGTGAAAACTTCTTTAGGCGCGTTGAGCACATCTTGGGTGAACAAAAACCATAGAACTCGCGTCATCGTCACGCTTCCACGCTTTCCATTTTTGAATTATTTTAGAATATTAACAATATCTTAGAAATGGTGCGCCCTACGCAAAAAATAATGAAATTTTGACCCCCTTAGTTATCTCCTAAGAGAGTATCAGGAACTAGCATCCGACCCGCCACTTCTTTTTTTTGAATTGAGAACTTCTTTAGGCGCGTTGAGCACTTCTTGGGTGACCAAAAATCATGGAACTCGCGTCATCGTCACCGAACGCTTTCCATTTCTGAATTATTTTTGGTTTATAATTTGGTTTATAAAGAAGTGTTTATGATCAATGATTAAAGTTTTCACTTCTATCGGCAGTCCCAAATGCCAGCCCCAATATTTTTTGTATATTTGACGATATATTAAACTAATATGCGTCTTTTAAACTCAAATGCACACATATTTTGATGAACCCTAACCCTTGCTAAAACAAATATTACATAAAAATCACTACTGGTTGACTTGTGTCACTATATCAAAGTTATAAATCATTCCTATAGGTCACAGAGTCACTTATGAACGTCAAAGTCTAGTCATTAGTTAATTTGCTAAAGTTACTGAAGGTTTAATGTTAATTGCTAGGTTAGGAAAGGGGATAAGTATAGACTCAAACCCTTACCTAAGCAAAATTATAATATATTTTTCGTAACAATCAAGCAAATCAAGAAACTCACATTTGCATTTATAATATTAGTTAGATTATAAGTGCATAGCAGACCGAGATATTTTATTAAAGTAAAGTAAAGTACCGGCTAATTAAAACTGTTAAAACTGACTCATATTTATTGTTAACTAGCTTTTGCCCGCGGCTTCGCTCGCGTTAATTTAGAATTTGACAATTAATTCGGGTTGTACTCTGTTTGTAATAATATAAGACACGTGGCGCCATCTATTATCATAAGAACGTTATTATTGTTTTCCTCGGGAACAATAATTTCTTTCGAGATGAAAGGTAGTCTATGTCCGTTTCTGTACACCAGACTATGTATATGAAAAATTTCAGAATGATCGGTTTAGTGGTTTAGGCGTGAAAGGTAACAAACAAACAAACTCATTTTCGCTTTTATAATATTAGTTAGGATTAGGATTAGGAATAGTTAGGATACTAGTTCCGTTCCGCCAGATAGCGCTCACTTTAGTTAACATTAATTAACTAGCGATATATTCAACAAAAATAATATAAAACTGTAAAAAGTTATTAAACACTTTTAATTAGCAATTTTAATGAAGGAAAACTTTGTATGGTAGGTACCTTTTTGTTTAATTTTGTGTTCGTATCGAGTTGTTTCCTGTAGTTTTATTGAACTCGATGTAAAAATGGAAAATAAATCTTGCATCTATTTATACCTAAAGAGTTAAGACTGCGCCGAGCGTAAGACAGATGATGACAGAGCTCGTGCGGCGCATATTTAAATCGGCGTGCGGCCGCCATATAAAATTAAATAGTAAAATTGTATGGAGGATTTGAAGTGCTTTTTTGATAAATATGTATCTTTATTGTCAATCAATAACTTAAACATTTTGGACGGATAAATTGTAATATAACTATTTATGTTTCGTTTAAGCTGTAAAATAGGATAGATTTCTGGTGTTATAATCTAAAAATCACGTAACACGAGCTTACGTTTTTGCATTATTCGTGCAAATTCACGTAATTTTTTTGGCGAAAAATTAAATATTTTGAGTTTTTTACACGGAGTAATTGTAAACACATTCATTGTTATAGTAAATGTATATTTTATATTTGTATTAAACAAAAAGTGTTGATTTTATTCACTCAACTGTGACCTCCTGTTTTGGCACATTTCGCTCGGCGCAGTCTTAAGGGAGCTTCTGGAAGGTCAATATTTTACTTCAATATGAAGCTCACGTCCACCTCCACAACATTTTGATTGCACACATGGCATAGTGGTTTAAGTGGTCGCCTCGCCACTGCCGCTGCGCCGAGTGTTGTGGGTTCGAATCCCACACGGAACTACACTTTGTGTGATCCACAAATGGTTGTTCCGAGTGTGGGTGTTCTTCGTGTCCGTTGTTTGAATGTTTGTTACGTCCCTCGCGATGCAGGACTTAGTCCTAGTGCGATAGTTGTCTTTTAAAAGATAATATATATAGCAATATGAGGGTAGGTGAATAGAAGGCAATTTTCTACCAAATGTGTTGGTCCTGCCACATGGTCTTGCTATGGTGAGCAATACGCATACGGCCACTTTATTGCAGGCACACTTTGCAGTAAAAATAATCTTCCTTTAGACGGAAAGTAGTAAGTGACATATAATAAAATAGACTGTTATTATTACATATTTTAAAACAAAGTACCCCGCCGCGTCTTTTCGCGAGAAACTCAAGATCGACTGAACGAATTTTCAAGCGGTGTTCACCAACAGATAGAGTGATTTATGAGAAAGGTTTAGGGGTATAATTTGTTAAGGTTAAATTTAATAAATATGAAGCGTAGCAAGAGGACGTCTCTTATTTTAATGATTCCAAATATGCGTGCAATGTTTATTTGTGTTTTACGTATGTATTGTGTATGTATGTACGTATGTATGGATCAACACAAGAAACACATACTCGTTCCTATTTCCACATTTTATCTGCTAGGTAGGAACTAATCAGCTCAGACACAGCGACTGCACTAAAGCGCGCACATTACTTTCGGAATAGAGCGTTGAATTGCAGCAACTTTCGCTTGAATCTTTTCACAAAAATAAAATCTATTTTTGCTATTTATTTTGCTTTTCAAAATCGGTTTTAATATGTACAGCTTGTTTGGATTCTTTTTTCTTAAACGTAAATGGAATAAATTGAACTTTGCTGTCGATATATTAATGTTTCCAATGCTCATTAATTATAATTTATATGTATCTTAGATATGTTATTTTTTTGTGTTTGTAAAATATTACAAGAGTAGCTGATGTACGTCCAGGCGTCACTTGGGGTTACCACATAATATCAGGGTTGGTGTGAGGTATAAACCGCAAACCAACAACAATCCTGAGTGGTAACCTCGTTTTTCATTATATATGTACTTTTTTTGTTTTCTGTGTTATAATATCTGTAATCGAAATGTATCCGAAAAGGCACGTTTGGCTGTTCATAGAGGACTATTAGTGCCCACACTTATGTATGGAAGTGAAAGTTGGGTATGGCAAAAGAAGCATGAAAGCAGAATAAATGCTGTAGAAATGAGAGCGTTGAGAAGCATATGTGGTGTGACTCTGAAAGATAGAATAAGAAATAGTGTGATTAGAGAGAGATGCGGCATGAAAGTGGATATAGTTACAAGAATAGAAAAGGGTATGTTAAGCTGGTTTGGACATGTAGAAAGAATGGACGAGGAAAGACTGACTAAGAAAGTTTATAAGGCTAGTGTGAATGGAACAGTCGCAAGAGGAAAACCTAGGCGAACGTTTCTCGACCAGATCGGAGGCGTCCTGGACAAAGGCCAGGTTAAGAGCTCCTTGAACCGACGGGCGTGTATGAGGAATGTGATGAAAGTGAATGAAGCCAGAGAAGTGTGTCAGGATCGTAGCAAATGGAAATCCGTAGTCTCTGCCTACCCCTCTGGGAAACAGGCGTGAATCTATGTATGTATGTATGTAATATCTGTATAAGAACGTGTACCTATATTTTGAAAAATCAATTCTTACTTACAAAGTTGCTTGGATTTCGTACTTGGATGCAGATGCGCGCTTTACAGCTAACTAACCTTTAGCTTTTACTCGGAAACATTACTATTGCAAATAAAAAGTATTTTATGGCCTTTTCAGTACCCTGACGATGTGTATGCGAAATTGCATGATGATCGGTCGAGTAGTTAAGGCGTGAAAGCGCAACAAACAATTATTATGATATTAGTTAGGATTTATGTCGTTTCTAAGCATTGCTTGCAGTTTCGATAACGAAAGAACTTTTTTGTTCGTAAAGTTTTACTCTAATGGTGCCCTCATATATCCTGTTAAGTTTCCAGACGTTTCTTACGCTCTGTGGTCCAGACTTGCACCGTTTAAACAGAAATTCGACCAAGTTTGGAGGCGAAAAACTTTATTGCTTTTCGCCTTGTTCTTAGTTATTTTAAACTTTGTTTGTTTTGTATGGTAGCTGCGTTTTTAGCCAACCGAGTCGGTAGAGTCACATATCTTATCAAAAACTTACGATGCTTGGCCATACCTTCAAGAGTTGATGCAGTTTTGTGTTTATATATATTTTTTTAGGTGAAAATGCCTTTAGGCGCTTTGAGCACTTCTTGGGTGAACAAAAATCATGGAACTCGCGTCATCGTCACCGAACGTTTTCCCTTTTTGAATTATTTTTGGTTTATAAAGAAGTGTTTATGATCAAGGATTAAAGTTTTCACTTCTATCTGCAGTCCCCAAATTTATTTTGCTTTTTATTTAACTAAGGTGGCAAACAAGCATACGGCCCACTTGATGGTAAGTGGTCACCGTAGCCTATAGACGCCTGCAACACCAGAGGCATCACTTGCGCGTTTCCAACCCTTTAGGAAAGGAAGAGGGAAGAAGAAGGAGCGGGACGGGGGAAGTAGGGTGATTGGGCATCCGGCACTCTCACTCACTGAACGAAACACAACAGTAGGAATACTGCTATTTCACGTCGATATTCTGTGAGAGGGTAGTGCTTCCCCGATCGAGCGGGCCCATTCAAGCTGAAATCAGCGAGGCTCTCTTACCTACCAAATATATATATATATCCATGTCTTATATAGTTTGTCATAATATATAAGATTACTATCTAGTGTAATTAGTTAAGTTAGTAGGACTACAACATCGGTCAATCTTGGGTATCACTCCAATCTAAGCAATTTTCTTAACATGTGTTTAAAATTGGTTGATGATGAACCTGCATTTCTAATAAACTTTTAAGAGAATTTTGACTGTAAGATGTCGTAGCTATAATTTGCCGTTGTGTTTAAGTCCCATGTAACAGACGACAACGACACCGACTCCAAAAATAACAATAATTTAATTATTCACAAGAATATGCAATTATTTATGAACTTTTTAGTGCATTTTAAGTTTTAGAATATTCTTTTTCGAAGTCGGTTTTCTTTTTTGTTAAAATTTTATTTATTATTAAGCAAATCAATATAACCTAACTTGACCTAGTCTCCGAAGAAATAACAATTCACAAATTTCAATTATTGATCTCGAAACTTCTCAGAATAGTTACAAGCCTAATTATTCCTCAGCTGTGTCATTCGTCTAACATTTATTTATATTAAAATCAGCCGGTGATTGCCAATACCCCGGATATCTATACAGCCGGATATTTTATATATCCGGGTATTTCTGAGTAACAAAATATTAATTAGTCGCTCGGGTCCCGGGCGAACTAAAGTAATTACACTGTTCCTTTAACTCTAATGCCGGATCTAAACGGATTAAAAAGTAATCTCAGATATTTCGTGGTAGTCTTTGGGCACAGATTACATAGATGAAGATGGCGGACGCATTTAGGCTTGTTTCATACGTACCACAACCACACCACGTGGGCGGACGCAATTATGTATTGAAAATAAATAGTAGAATTTACACAGACCACATTTTGCCGTCATTATCGACCACGTGGGTGATACCGACCACATCGCAACCACAACGCAACCACCAGCGACACCGCTAACTAGCGTTCGACCACATCGCAGACATAACGCTGCGTCGACGCACCGTCACTGCGCTCGACAACGAAAACCGGTGTCGAACTGTCTGTCTGCACTCGTGAGCGTCATTGTGTCGTCGCAACCACATCACAACTACTAACGACAACTCAACCACATCCACATGTTGTAGGAACCACAACGCAACTGCAAAAAGTTGCAGCGACACTATTCACACGTAACCACTGCTTGATCACCTTTTGTCGCGTCGATGTGGTGTGCTTGTGGTACGTGTGAATGAAGCCTTACTCACGACAAAACAGGCGCACTTGACAGAATTGCATGAAGACAATAGGACTAGGTCGGGCGGAGTATTGTAGGTTCTCCCGTATAGGACAAAAATTTGTGTAATCCTAACTAATATTATAAATGCGAATGTGAGTTTGTTTTTTACGCTTACACTAATTAACTACTCGACCGATCATCATGAAATTTCGCATACACGTTGTCAGGGCTACAGAAAAGGACATAGGGTACCTTTCATACAGAAAAAATACTGTTACAAATCTAACCTAACATAACATACATTTACACGAGCGGAGCCGCGGGCACAATCTAATTTACAAATAAATGTGCCACGTTTGGGTGTGCTTTGTGGCTGTAGTTTCAATGTTTGGAAAGTGCCTTTTTCATAGCGTTCCGTTTTTGAAGTGAAACTTCTTTATCGACGTATGGGAGAAATTTTGTAGCAGTGTAAAAAAAAAACGTCACGTTTTTCGGTTACGCGCCATGTTGCTTTTTTATCAAAGTTGAGTATAGTGACGTAAAGAATATAATGTAATATATTTATAATAATAACAACAATATATTAGTTTTGAAGTTTGGTTTGAAATAAGAATAACAATATATTAATTTGAAAGTGATAAAATAAAAAGACTTATTCAAATTTAAGTGAATTTACAAGAAAAGTGAGAGTGATTATATATTTCGTTTTATAAATTCAACACGTATGAGCATGATTTTAATATTTATTTGAGGTTAACCTCACTTTTTGATTGTAAGTATCAGTGAATGTATATAAATCTGTTAAAATGAGCAAGTATTAATAAATATGACTGTAAATCTAGTGAACATTATTAATTCTAAAAACAATAAAAAATATAAATTAAATAATAATTTAAAAATAAAACAAAACACGATTAGAAAATAAAAATATGTATACGTACATCTTTTTTAATTATTCGTTTTTAATGATTTATTTATTCATTTTTAATTTTATAAAATCGTTGCATTTCTACAAGATTAACTGTCATCATATAATTGTATTACTTTGAAAAGATAATTCCAATTATTTATTCATAACTTGTGTAATTGATTAAGTCATTAAATATCTGCTTTGAATTATTTTTATTAAATTATGAAATAAATATTAATATTAAAGTTAGTTAAATAATTTTTGTTAACTAATTAACTAATTAATGTCGTAAAGAAGTTTCACTACTTACCTGTGTACTCTGGTACACACACACATTTCTTTTCTATGTTTATTAACAGAAAGCATACAATCATTAATATGCATATGCTTATTAACAGAAAGCATACAATCATTAATATGCATTTGCTATATTAATATGCATAAGCGTTGCCATAATATTATTCAATGTTATCTTAAGAACTGTAAATGTAAGTCAGTTTTTACTGAATAAGGAAATGGAGTAATGCCACGCAATGTTTACCTTTGGCTTGTGACGTCACAGCCGGTCATAACATTGGCGTCATACAATTTGATAAGGGATTAAATATAATGATCATCGAAAATACTAATTGGTCAGCAAATATTGCACAGCATAACGAGCATCTATACGCCTCAAATCACTGCATTCCGTCTCGGAAGTGTTAGGTTATGTTAGGTTCCTTCTTTTAAACCCACCCAAAAATAGAAGCCTCTGTCGACTTAGTTTGATATCTTTAAAGTTTGCTGGCCATGAGTTGCTGATCAATTAGCTATTTCTGCTCACAGATTATATTTTTCTGCTCACAAAAATACCAATACTATGCTAACCATTTAAATAACACCCATTTGATAACTCACGTCACTTCTTTTTCAAGTGCCTTTCCGACTAGCGAAGGTTGGCAATCAGCTCCACATATTTCTTCCGATCCCTCGCGAGGCGAAATAGTTGGGCAGCACTCGCAACTCCAGTCCACTCCCGAAGGTTTCTCAGCCACGACTTCTTTTTGCGACCTACGTATCTCTTTCCTGCTACTTTGATCATAATGAGTTGCAAGAGGCTGTATCTTTCATGTCTAAATACACGTCACTAAGGAACATTAATGAATTTAAAAGGTACATCTATGAAAATGCCGGGTTGTTTGAAAAGGGTTATGCTATTTAAAAGAGACTGAGCCTAAATTTTGATTACACTTACACTGATGTCTCGTTCCATAAGTTTCCACTTATATTTGCCGGTCGTCAGGTCACAGGTTCAATGCCAAGACGGGTAAAGTTAGTAAATAATTTTGAATAATAGCACTGAGTCTAGAATGTACCTCGGAGAGGGGTTCGCCCATGTTACTTGGGCCATTAGACATAACTGACGAAATGTGTACCTCTGCTTACCTCAATAGGTATGTACAGCGTGTGACAGAAAGATGTCAATAAAAAAGAAAATGCTGCATCTTAGTAAAAATAATGCACACGGACATATTTTTCGCGGTTGCCCATTGTTCTGGAGCCTTATTATATGACATTTAAATATGACTTTCTGTTACAAGCTGTATAGGCTATGTATAAAGCCAAGACAGACTTACTTATCTGTTCTGTTCTAGATTATGCGATAATTAATATCGTCCATTTTTCTTGTTACAGGTACGGACATTCGATCCACTGATACATATTTCCGCTGGGTGCATATATCCGGCGTCCCAAGTCCACGCTGATTACAATGGAATCAAAGGAGATAGCCGCCAGCTATACTTCACAAAGAGAGATATTACTGCCCTCCAAAAGGGTAGGGTTTTAATATGTGGAGGTAAATGATAAAAGGTTATACTTGATATTGGATAAGTACTTTTGTACTGCGAAAGCTCTGATGCAATTTTGACTACATAGATGGCGCGGTGGTTAAACAGTCGCCTAGCCATTGTCACAGCGGCAAGGGTTGTGCTTTCGATCCCCATACAGGACAAAACTTTAAGTCCGTTGTTTGAAAGTTAGTAAAGTCCACCGCGCCATAAAAATAATAGGGTATTACAGCTGTAATATAGGCCAAGTTAGGTTCAAGTATGAAGTCTCAACTTTTCGTCTGTCTGGCCGCTCTGGGATCATAGTATATTATCTTATCTTATGTGGGGGACAGTCAGTGCAGAACGCCGACACTTCGACCCAGTGGGATCTTTTGTGTCGACACTCTCCCAATAACGACTGCCATAGATGTTCATGGCAGCCGGGACCGACGGCTTAACGTGCTCTCCGAGGCACAGAGCTGGCGATAATTGTCAATCAATACGCACATCATTTCGAAAAGTCATATAACTTCCGAAAGCCAGAGGTGCGCGACGTGGGTTCGAACCCGAGACCCTCTGCATGACAGTCTGTTGGTCTCCCCACTGAGCTATCGCTGCTCATCATAGTAAATTAGTTATTGTTGTTAAACTGACGAAATTTTATGTGCTCAGCATGATGTGCAAACAGTGCCCAAGTGGGATAGGCAATTTAAATATGTAGTTCCGTACGTAAGGACGATTATCACGAATAAAATATAGATTAATACGACAACTATTCCAAACTCGATTTGGAAAAGCTATATACATGTAAGGTAAAGAATTCTAGTATATGTTAAAACTTTTATATTTAGATATAAGTATATATGTATGCTAAGATAACAACAGCTTCGGTACGGTTGTAATCGGGCTCCAACGAGCTAGGTAAAGGGTCCCTTGTTGCAAAAATATTGTCGTTTTTACCGTGAGCGGGTCGCGAGCACATCGCATGTAGATACATACTTATGTATGTGTGTGTAAAGCCGGTCAAACCCTCTGTGTACACTGCAGATTTTAATTATTTGTTTCGAATTTATTCCGGAATGTTTTCAGTGTACATTTTATGTTATTTCGGTAAAATATGGAGGGGTGTAGAGATTTATATGAATTGGTATCTTTGCAATTGGTTTTGTAACAGTTTTACGTAATAAACGTTGGTGGGAATAAACGGACCGGCTTAAAAATGACTGTACTGTCACTTCGCCAGTACCACACGAATATTATAGATTCGATTTCCAAACGTTTTCATCTAAATATCCGAAATCCAGAGAATTTCAATCTGGTTGTTTTTCGTGTCCATTATTTCAATATTAATATAGAGCTTCGCTATATAAGAATTGTCTGTATTTACGATAAATGAAAATTGGCGCAGTCTTTGAGGACTGTCGATAGAAGTGAAAACTTTAATCCTTGATCATAAACACTTCTTTATAAACAAAAAAAATACAAAAAGAGTAAAAAAAGAAAAAGGGGCGGTTCGGATTCCTGATACCCTCTTAGGGTTTATTTTCGTTATTTTTTGCGTAGGACTCACCATTTCTGAGATATTGTTAATATTCTAAAATAATTCAAAATTGGAAAGCGTGCAAGCGTGACGATGACGCGAGTTCCATGACTTTTGTTCACCCAAGAAGTGCTCAAAAAAATAACACTTACCTAAGTCGGGTAGTATATTTTTTAATTATACAGTAGCATTATGCAGTGTAATAGAAAACCTTACTAAAGATATTAAATATTACTGTTGACCCAAAGGGCAGACTAGGGGAACTTGTAAAAACCTTGTCTCAACTTGGGTGTAATATTCAGCATTCGGGATGCGCTGTTACGGTTTCTGTAGCAACACACGGCATCTTAACAACAATACGATTTTGTAATATAAAAGTAAAATTACATAATTTTTATAAGTTTAGGTATATTAATAGCATATGTAAATAATAAATCGCGCACTCCGCACTATTGGAGACATACTTGCCCGGCACTACGAACTGGACCTATTTGCCGATGGATTAGAACATTTGTATAAAAAATTTCGTATAATTTTAAATGACATATTATAATTTATAGGACTGACATTTTATTTTATTACATTTTAATTCATTATTGTAATTTATTGTTATTATTATTTATAATCTATGACATTTTGCTATTTTATAAATATGTATAGGTATGACGAGCATGCTCAGTTATAATTTTATTTCTTGGAAAGTTATCTTGTAAGCGTTTTGGGTGTTACATCTGTTAGCTTGTAAGATCGAATGAATAAATAAATAAATAAATAAATAAATGTATGTATATCATTCCTTGGAAGTCAAGCTATCTTTTTAACAAATTACATAGAATTCGCTCAAGAGGTTCAAGCTGTGAAACACTTCCAATATGTAGAGAAACTTACTTTTTCAATTGTAATATTATTATGTTTTAATAAAAGGCTGGCAGTTGGCCAATTTTGAGGTATCCCAGTAGGTACCTGTATTTGACATTCTTCATTCTTACGTTAACGCGAAAGCTTTATATCAATATCACAATCACTGATCAGTAAAAGTCAAATAGCTTTAAATGTAATACTTTTAATGTGTTTGGTAAAAGTAGTTACATTTCAATGCCATTGAATTGTTTCTTAAGTCAGCGCCAGCTTAAACGAATTCAGCACGTCTTGAAATACACATCGTTGACCCAAAAACCTTGCTCACGGCCACGGCGCGTTTACAAACCCTTATGTTTCCACTCCAAGGTGGACTTTTTAACGAGCTGATGAAATATTAAAGCCCGCTCAGCTCAGGAATAGCGTGCAAGGTATCAAGTAGAATATTCTCCTTACACGAATGGCCGAGTGCCCCGCACAAACTTTGTGGCGACTCCACAGAACGAGAAATTATATTTAACAGTGGAATTATGAATGTTGTACGACGTTTGTGAAATGACGTCTGTTACATTCCACAATTTCTTGTATTTTTTGTTTTATTATTTACCCTTGTTACCTGTCTTTGGACAAGTCTAGAGTACTGTTTACATTTTCGATGTGACTTCTTAATTTAAGCTTTTTACGAGAACTCTCAGACGTCTAGGAGTCTCAATCATGTTTTTAAATGAGGGTTCTTTTAAATGGTAATATTAATTATTCTGTACCAATCTTTTAAAGTATGTAGCTTTATTTACCGGGAGACTCATTTTTACGACGTTGTGAGTTTTGAGGAGGTTTTTCACAATTATTCTTCAAGTATTTTATGTTTATTCCTAAATATGGTTGTCTCTCTTGAGTTTGTTCTTCATATTTCAAGATCATACGTATTGATGTTGTTGTGCATTTATGTTCGTTGTTGCCCTTGACCCCTCATAAAAATGCTAAGTACGAGCTCCCGAATTCCTAAAGCGATCGAGTTGAACCCACCGGCCTCTCGACTGCGTCAACCGATTCATTTATAGAAGAGATTTTTTGCGATAGTTGCCGTTGTAATTGGAATTTGGATTGATGATTCCAGTATCTTCTTTCTATATCGGTCATTATCCAGTAACAGAAAGCTTCATGAAATACCTATTAGAAATACATAGATCCTATGTTTTTGGATTTGCACAAAATCGTTCCAGAGTTCAGGAAAGACTAGTAAGGTTGAAATTTCTACTTATCTTCGAAATTATTGAATCCATTATAATTTCAAGCTTGTGCTTGGCGTCTCCACGTCACGCCTCACTATCAACATTGATGTAAAATCAAAAAAATAACTCGTTACTAGCTACGAAACTGTCGATCTCCATTCCATTGCAAATCGGCTTCCAAATTTCTTTCGAAATTGCTAAGTTTTCAAAGTTTACAATTTGAAATCTCAAGAAATATATTCCGAACAAGAAATTGAACCATTTATCGCCTTCAATCCGCGAATACGGTAATCTTGAACCGTTCCTCCAACGACATTTGGAATAAAGTTGGTTCGAATATTCTAGAAAGTTTCCTAAGAAATTACCGCCAGGGCGGGTGGCAGGCGTCGGCATCAATTGCGCGTTTGCCAGTGCAGGTTTCCTGTCAGGCAATGCGCTATTTGTCCCGTTGCCAACCCGGCTGGCATCACATTAGTAATAAATCTTCCAGACGAATTGCTTGTCTGAAAACATTTTCTCAGTGACATTTTAATGGAATGAATATGTTTCAATTACTAAATAACTGTTTGGGAAGGGCAAGGTCTCCGGGGAACTGGGATTTATGTAAAATTGTGTCTATTAGCTGTGTAATGAATTAGATCTTGGAAACGAGAAGTAGGGTCATGATAATAGCGGTTTAAAAGCTTTGGACCTCTGTCTAGAAGTTAGATCGTTAATGAAATTGAGTTGAAACAGTTAGAGCTATAAATATGAACTGAGAATTTGAAGTGACTTTATTTTACTAATTTTAATTAAATAGGTACATTTGGTCAACAAGTAAACACATAAAATCAGTTGCAGTACTGACTATGAGAAGCAAAAAGTTGCATATAATTTATGCGGTATTTTGTATTGAAATGTCCAGTTAATGTTTTATGTTATTTATAACTTTAGTATATCAAATTATTTGTCATATATGTGTAGTGGTAAATATAACATATAAAGAGATTTATTTGATAAACAAATTTAAGCTATTTTTTATAACATATGTAGGAAAAATACGCAGGAGTGTTTTGGGCTCAAATTTATCAGCTATGTTTATACTCCATGCAACAGAGAGCGTGCTGTTAGTGCCGTTTATCAGCTATGTTTATACTCCATGCAACAGAGAGCGTGCTGTTAGTGCCGTTTATCAGCTATGTTTATACTCCATGCAACAGAGAGCGTGCTGTTAGTGCCGTTTATCAGCTATGTTTATACTCCATGCAACAGAGAGCGTGCTGTTAGTGCCATTTATCAGCTATGTTTATACTCCATGCAACAGAGAGCGTGCTGTTAGTGCCGTTTATCGAACAAATTTCCACTCTGAGCTGTTACTTAAAATTTGGTATCACTTAAACTTTTTAAAACTGCACGACCCGGGTGACGTATCTGTCTCTTTATTATCCCTTGTTATATACAATAGGACGCTGACCCGCAACAGTGACTGGACAGTAAGTATAATTTTCTGAATTTCATGTAAAATTGTCATGCACAAGCACTAGATATTCGTTTTCATAAATTGAATACTGTTTCAATAAATGCCTCGTTATTATTCAGTCCTCGCGTCAAACATTAATCTGGCAACTTGCACAGATTTAATAAAAGCCTGGCAACTGTTGCTGGTGCCAGTTGTGCCATGCCGAGCCAAATGCCAGATAAGAAATGGACTGTGATATACTGATTAAACTGCTTGCTAAAGTTTCAGCGCCGAGTCAATGTTGACGCGTCTTTGATTTTCGGGTCCAAAATGATTTGTCAGGAAATAGATTGTAGCAGCATGGTACCTGAAATGTATTCGATACATTAATAGTCTCACGCTTATATTTCTTCTTTTTAAAAGGCAACTTCCGCATTAGGAATGATTCCTGTGTCGCGACTCGCGGGGGACTTTACAAACATTCAAACAACGGACACAAAGAACACCCAGACTTGGAACAACCATCTGCTGATCACTCAAAGTTTGGTCCCGCGTGGGATTCGAACCCACAACACTCGGCGCAGTGGTAGTGCTGAAGTGACCACTTGAACTACTACGCTACCTGTGCAATCAACGAAAATATCCCGAAGGGTGTCCAGACACCCTTCGGGATATTTCTCCAGAGACGGGTGTTTTATACTCACATGTCGTGTCTGCTCCATAGCACCATTGTCCCACGTAATAGACTGCGGGCCCATTACGTCCACTGGGGACCGCACCTGAAAAACTTAAAATCTCAATAATTATCTTACACATTTAGTCTTAAGAACTTTATAATAATAATAACAATATCAACCGTGTATTAAACTGTCCCACTGCTGGGCACGGGCCTCTTCTCACTGTGAGAAGAGTGAGGCCATAGTCCACCAGGCTGGCCTAGTGCGCGTTGACAGACTTCACATATCTTCGAGAACATTATGAAGAACTCTCAGACATGCAGGTTTCCTCACGATGTTTCCTTCACCGTTAAAGCGAGCGATAATTAACTATTTAATACGCACATAACTTCGAAAAGTCAGAGACGCGCGTCTTGGGTTCGAACTCGAGACTTCTGCGTGGCAGTCCAACGGTTTCCCAATAGGCTATCGCTGCTATCTTTATTATTCTGTAATTAGTACGTTTTGTAGCTTAACAATTATACAAGACGGAAAATATTCACGTCAAAGATTTTCCATTTAAAAGTTTGTATAACAATTACTCGCTAACTAGTTAATGTTATATAATGAAGAGCAATTTCCTGACGTTACGGAGCAAAAATAAAACCATTTGATTTGTATTTAATACCGGAGTTAATGGTGGCCGAGGAACGGTAGGGCTGCCACTGTGAGACCTGGTTCAATACTAACATTGTCATTGAGAATTGTTACACTCATATGTGTGACGGTCCTCTTGGATAGACTTTGTAAAATTGTAGGTGGGATAAAGTCTTTTTGGGCTTGTCTGTTAGAGAATTTTCAGTAGTATCACGGCGTTTACAAATGTGTCTAGTAGATGCTAGTAGGCTATATTTATTATAACAAGCTTTAAACGAGAGGATTTTGAACAAATCTGATATTATATAAACATAATATTTCTAGATTATAATAATAATAATAATCTTTATTCATAATACGTTTTTACAGATTGTATGAAGTCCCTGGCTCCTGTACTAGGTGAAAAAACCTGTGTTACAGAAGCCAGTGCCCTCTCCCAGAGTAATGAGACATATTTATCTTATGTAATTATTAGCATATTATTAAAATTTCTTTAAACATATTAATACGGTTTGCTTGCCGATTTTCTCGTTTATAGTACAATCTAATTTCTTTTATACTGATCTACCAAATAATTAGTGTAGCAAACTCGTGACCACCTCTTAGATATAGACGTGAGTCCGTTTATGTATAACTATAGAGCGGTAACTTATAATATGATTATATATTGTGACTTCTATATTTTCTGGAGGTGCGCAGAGGTGTATTGCATACAGATTTAGTTTTTAGGTTCCCCGTAACACGGGCCGACCATATTACCGTCTGCCGGGCACAAACTTCTTACTGCTGCTGACAATTCCTTGACAGCGCAACCTGATCCTTATAATACTTTAACCGACTTTTGAAATGAACATCGCTGCATAACAAGACATATGTACTTGTTCTTGCTCTATAAGTGGCATAGAGAGCAGGTACAAGTACATATTTCTGAGGTAATAAAACGTTGCCGTGCCAACCCTATTCGTCCGTAGCGCTCCCTCGTTCCTCAGTTAATGAAAACCTTTTAACTAGATAGTTTCGCCGACAGCTCGGCGAGATCGTGATCATTATCTACAAATGTTTGAATTGCTATACAAATGTATGTCTTCGTCTGCTCAGCTCTCCTTGCTGCAGGACTGGGATGCACGTCTGGAAGACCACTTGTTGCTTTGAATTGCTCGTTCGAGTGTTAATAGGTTTGGTTTAGGGTTCAATATTTTATTGTTTCTCAAAGCTCTGTGTTATGGTGATTTTTATTATACGTTTTTCTACTAGTAATAAACAAGCTTACGGAGTATCCGGTAAACGGTTACCGTAGCCTATAGACATTAGGAGTATTACCCATTTGCTGGTAAAGTTTTTTGGCTGCAGTACGCGGTCTTCGGTAACTGGAAAAGCGACTTTTCCAGCCGTACTCTTTTATTTTTCTGTGCCGCACGACCGTACCCTAAAGAACTATGAATATTTTGTCGAAAGTATCCATTTACCAACCTGTTAAAAATAAATAGACATGCTCAGTTTGTTACCTGGATGGAAAGGCAGAGACTTCGATTACCGCTTGCTGCAATCCTGGCATCAACAACTATTGCTCTTTTTTATTGAATCTCATTTCATTTTATAAACAGATTCGTTGTCTTTCTTCAGAATGGCCCCGATTTGGTTAGAAAACATTTGCCTAGGTATTTTCCTTTTTTTATTTTTTATTTTGCTCGTCAAAATGACCACACTCCACCTGATGGTAAGCAGTCGTGTGGTCTAAGAGCAGTGGCCTCCACACCGCCCTCATAGCAGGCGAGGCGATGTTGAGGTCTCTACTTTGACGGCCTGAGAAGGTGCTTTTTCACGCCCCGCTTAAAGGACCCAGGATTGAAGGAAGAAGGAAACACGTGCCTTGGCAGAGAATTCCATGCCTTGGTCGTTCGGCAGAGGTATGAGGACCCAAACTTGTTGGTAGCTATCGCATATATATCCTTCAAGCTATCGCATTTTATAAATACATACATTTGTCACACGATAACTTTTAAGTAATTTAATTTATTCTGTAATGTATTGTTGTTGGGTCTAACAAGAAGAAAAGTAGCGACAGTTTTATCTAAGCATTTCTATTTATTTTGTACCGACGCGGACGCCGATAAAACAACGATCCGTAGCCAAGGTTACCTTATTGTTATTATAGCTAGCTTTATCCCGCGGGTGCACTCGACGATAACTATTTACATTCAGGCTAAGGTTGTGCGACTAATGGTACCTAGCTGTCTTGAATTAAAAAGGCAGCTTTTTATTGTTAAAAATGTAAGTGGCTAGCACTTACATTAAGTATTGTTTAAAATTCGATTAAAAACAACTAGAAAGTTTAAATATAGCAAGCTAATCGAATAATAGGCAGGATATTATAATTTTTAATAACCTATACTAATATTATAAAGCTAAAGAGTTTGTTTGTTTGTTTGAACACGCTAATCTCAGGAACTATTGGTTCGATTCGAAAAATTATATTAGTGTTGGATAGCCTATTTATCGAGGAAGGCTATAGGCTATATAACATCACGCTACGACCCACGGGGGCAGCGCAGTAACGATAAATGCGGGTGAAACCGCGGTAACATCTAATAATAATACATAAAAGAAATGTAACAGAATAAATTAATATAGAAAAGAAAAGAATAGTATAACAGTTAATAAAATAAATCATCTGCTTGTCACAGTGTTAAACAATTCATACGAAATGTTTGTTTTTATTTCATTACAATTTTTTCTACGGAATGATTCGGAAGGGGACGCATACTGCGTTCGAAAGTATCCTATGTGTTAATCTAGAACATTCTATTTGTTTTCGTGTGATTGAGTCACAAACAACGAAACATCTCTACGAATTCATCACATGTATTATTATTTTATGTACATCTGCTAGGTTTTGAGATTTTCTACGTAATTGCAGTAACGCATTATATAACAAACACATATACATAGAATTAATTACATTTGCTCTCAGCACCAATTCTAGGAGATTACTTCCAATTCAAGTATATGAGCTAACCACAGCTCGTTCAGCCGTGCCTAGCAGGATTTGAATGGGCTAGCAGGAGTATTAGCAGTAGCTTTGACAACTAAACGGCACAGCCTTAGCCTAATAGGAGTAGAAGTACGGACGTGCATTGAAGTAATGGCTTTTCAACAGTTACTGGTCCAGTTGAAATGAGGTGCATCGGTTTATTATCTCACATACAACGCGAGGTTTAAGTCCGAGCATCTATAACAGAGGTTCCCAGACTTTTTTCTCATAGACCACTTTCAAAATTTAGCTGGTTCTCGTGGACCCCTTGCAGCTAAATAAGTTCATGCAATTAAAAAATTTTATCAAATCTCTACGGGCTGACCTTTTCTTTTTTTAGAAATTCTCGGGATTGATCCTACCACGGTAGGCGGGCTGACCTTTTATTTTCAAACTAAAGACCACTGCTACTGAATATGGAATATGTAAGTTTAAAGTAACAGCCGCTGAGCTTGTCGAACAGTCGTGGATCCCCCTTGTCACGCCAACGTGGACCCCCGTCGAGTCTCCCGTGCACCTCTGGGATCCACCTGGACCACTTTGGGAACTAATGATCTATAACATAGTGCTAAAAGGGGTCGGTAGAAGTCTATTACGAGCACATATTGATCTATGTTTCTAAATTTAACCTAATAGGAGGCAAGTCTGTTGTATACCAGGAACCAACATTACTAGAATCCTAACTAATATAAATTCGAATGTAAATTTGTTTGTATTTTTTTTGTTTGCTTCACGCCTTGACTATTCAACCTATCATCATGATGTAATTTCACATACTCATTGTCAGGGTTACAGAAAAACCTGACATCCAGTTAAAAGTACTGTTTTCGAGCGAAGCCGCGGGCAAAAGCTAGCTATTAATAATTTACTAACAGAAGTACTTGCCAGGCTGTTAGTATAGTTTTTTTTGTTAGTCTAAGTCAAAAATCATTTATTCACATAGGTCACAAAGTAACACTTATGAACGTCAACGGGGTTAGTGAGTTTAGTGAGTGTAGTTAGAAATAGTCTTATTGATTTAGATACGTATTGATTGTGTATTTTAACTATTTTATTTTAAATTTACTTTAAGAAAGCTAATAAGTTTTCTTAAATTGTTGTATTAAAAAAGTTGTTAGGACAAATGCATTAGGTTAAATATATTATCAGTGCATACTTTGAACCCCTCAAATACATTTTACACCTTAAGATTAACTAAAAGTCAATTTCCCCTAACGCGCATTTGACCCCTCGCCTCGGTAAATAATCCAAACAAAAATTAATCACTTTTCTACTGATTGCTATGTCTTCAACACCACCTGGGCAGGTGTAACCCTCCACCACCTGAATAATTGATACCACCTTCAACAGGTTGGTATTACTCACAGTTGGTATGATTGAAACGTTCGAGGGTTAAAGGTATTGTTCCTTTATTCATGTTTGATAAACAACCTTCAAAATGCTTTTAAGGGCGAAAAGGCTGTTGAATACTATCAATGTACTATGATATTATTTGTTGTGGTAATCGGCTGGTTTGGTCAAAATAAATAAGAAATCAATATACACATAAAGGATTTCGCCAGTATCGCGGAACGGTCAGCAGAAACTACAGATTTTCACTTGCTACGATCGGTATATCTCCCTGACTTCATTCGGCTCATAAATGGACGTACTTTCTGAAAAACGTTGCAACCCACAAAGTTAACATTTTGAGATAATCGTGATTGAAGTTCAATCCCGTATTGCTTCTTCATACATGTGGGTTGGGCTACTAAGTCATGATTTCATATTTAGAGTGATAGTAGAACTAACAAATGTTTCCAGCTAGTAAATAGTAACCCCGTGACTAATTTGCTAATAATAACTCGATGTTGACCCGAGTGTGGGTTGGAACGTTTTTCAGAAAGTACGTCCAAATAAGAACTAGATATTTTATAGACTGGGCTTCTGCATGGAACCTTAATGCATATATATGCATGACCAATACTATAAATATCCATGTTCTCAGTACGACATTATTTATAATCCACCGCGCTAGCTTACTGCGAATTAACATACTTGACTCAGATACCAGGAAATTATAAAGAATTACCAAGCATGTAGGCTTGTGTTGCGTAGCATTGCTTTCAACTCTTAATCTCCGTTTGAACAATCTCCTGATTTACCCACTAAGATCTCTATATGTCGTTCGCAAGATATTAACAAGTGGACAGATCGACAACAAAATGATATGTTGCGATCTAAAATGCAATAGCAGTCACAAAGTTCAAATTAAAGATAGATACAACTTTAATCCTAGACGTAAGCCATCTTAAAACTATGTTTTCATTTTATAATAGTCAAGTTATACAGTTTCTGACATGTTTCCATCAGGGGTATATTAACGGTTCGTACATTTTATATGAACTTATTTGGCACGTCAGTTTCTACGCCGTGCTGTGCTGTCGGTGCCTCGACCGATCGACATCGTGACCTGTAATTCTTCCACTACTAAATCATAAATGTCCTAGTCTTGTCACATCACTTTAGCAATGAGTCACTGACGGGACACAGCTACTAGGTCTCGGCGGGGCCGGCACTCGACGGTACACAAGTCTAGAACTAAATAAATTAGCGGCGAGACAGTTGGACTGCGGCGCAGAGGTGTCGAGTTTGATCCCAAGCATGCATCTCTAACTTTTCGTAGTTGTGTGTTGTATATAGTAATTAAAGCTCGCTTCGATGGTGAAGGAAAACAACGTGAGGAAACCTAAATGTCTGAGAGTTTTTCACAATGATCTCGAAGATATGTGAAGTCTATTAACTCGCACCGAACCAGCGTTGTTGACTTATAAGTGATCGTTCTAGATACTAGGAGTCCTAGAAAGAACCTATAAACGTGATATTATGTGTTTAGGTAAATAATACCAAGCATTTCGAATCCTGTTCACAAATGTGCTAGATTATTAAATCCTTTCACCATTTCTCTTTGTTATATTCGTATTACCTTCACATCATCCATGCTATGCCATAATTTCGCTAATTTGACACGAGAACCGTGCATATGTGAAGGAACAGTACACAGACGGTTATTACTCGAATATGAACGGCGAAATAACTATTGTAATGTAAGCACTAAACAGACGAACAGAAATCCTTTGTGCACATACGTGCGGAGGTACATCTGAAATTTCTGATGGAATTTCGTGCTCGCTACACGTCTGGTCCCGAGGCGAGATGTTTTCGCAACTATCCGTCCATATTCCCACTGTCGGCTTGCATTGCTGTTACACAACGATACACACGATATTATCTTTGTTTCAAACCCGAAATGGAAATAGTACGCTCGAGGATCGTCGAAAAGCGAAATGAATATTATCGCAGACCAATAATTTGCTATTTTAATTAAGTTTTCTTAATTGTTTGTTTAAGAATTTGATGAAGTTTTTTCTTTTTGTTCGGGGTTTTAATTAAATTTCATTTTTTGGCGCTTGCCTCAAACTCAAACTCATTACTTTGCTAAGTGGAGGATAATTTACATTGGCATTTTCTTTGGGCTTATTTATATTAATTATTTGAATAAATTATACGTAGAACTTCATTTTATATAATACTAGTTTTCACCCGCGGCTTCGCTCGCGTAAATGTAGGTTAGGTTAGGTTTGCAACAGTTATTTTTTCTGGATGAAAGGTACCCTATGTCCTATTCTGTACCCCTGACAACTTGTATGCAAAATTTCATGTTAATCGCTTGAGTAGTTAAGGCGTGAAAGCGTAACAAACAAACAAACTTATTTTCGCATTTATAATATTAGTAAGGACTAGCGACCCGCCGCGGCTTCGCAAGTGTAGTACAAAATCTTAACAAATAGCGCCTAAGCCTGCCTTATGAATCATTCTGTCTATTGGTGATAACCACATGAAAATCCGTTCAGTACCTAGTTTTTGAGTTTATCGCAAACAGACAGACAGATGTAGTGGGGTCCTTGTTTTATAATATGTAGTGATAATGATAAAGTTTGGCCCGTATTAAAGAAACAGAAAGTAATTTAACGAGGTCATTCTCCAATAATAAGCCATCCATACTTGCATATTCTGTGTCTCAACGTATCATTGTAAGTATAGTTATAAGCCGCGATTGACCTAATTATAGGTAAAACATCTGTCAATTTACGACGAAATTTTCAATAATTAATTACTTAATTTTCTGTCATAGTATATTGACAGAATTTTTTAACTTTTCAATTACAACTAATAAAGCGGGTATTTTAGCAAGTGTAGTAAAATAATACATCATTATATGTGCCGCACCAAGTCTTGGGTAGTTGTAACAGTATATTTAAGTTACGCCGTAATACAGATATAGAATAATATTCCTAGTAAAGAATAATCTCTTTTACAACTAAAACTAAACCCTAATTTAATATTATAAATGCGCTTTCACGCCTTAATTACTCGACTAATCATCATGCAATTCTGCATACACTTTGTCAGGAGCACAGAAAAGGACATAGAGTATCTTTCATCCAGAAAAAAGTACTGTTCCCGAAGAATAGAAATTTATTGAGAATGTACATTAACGCAAGCGAAGCCGCGGACAAAATTGAGTACCTAGATAATTAATTTGCAATTAACTTAATGAAACTCTGATTACCGGTACCTATAGCGCATTGGTAGTGTGCACTAGTGTACATTTATTTTTCTGCCCAATTATATGTGACCTAAAATTATGGATATGACCTTTATGGGACTATGTATGTGAATGCCTCAGCCTTATACAGAATTTTTATATGAATGTTTAATAATCGCGTTTACGTAAGATCGACAGAAAACTATTGTCGATAATTTATTTTTATCATAACGAATCGCCCCTTTGACCTAACACCGGCAGGCAATCCCTAGATATAAATAAACAATCATATATACAAACATACAGACATACATATTATGTATCGTGTTGCATATTATTACGAGTTCGCGATTCCCTTTGATGTGCACCAGCTTTGATACAAACACATCTGTGGTTGATTCAACAGTGTATGCTTTACACCGGTACCTCTGATTACCTAGACCTTGTTCATATATTGATATTTAGTCAACTTTGACTACGTTTGCTATTGCCTTCGTAGCGTTTAGTAAATAATATGCGCTTAAGTTAAAAATACCACACAGGTAGTTTAAAATAAAGGTCTGAGATACCACATAAAACAGTCGAATTGAGAACCTCCTCTGTTTTTTGAAGTCGGTTATAAAGGGTGCCCCCTGTCATTTCTGGCCGCTTGGAATATCTTTGATGTTAGAGGAGTATATCCTAATAGTATGCTAACAGTAATATTAAAAATGCGAATGTGAGTTTTGTTCGTTTGTTACTCTTTCACGACTTATCTACTTGCCCGATCATCATGAAATTATGCATACACGGTAACCCTGATAGGGTTACGATAAAGGACACGGTACCTTTTATCCAGAAGTAGGACGGTCTCCGTGTGAGCGGAACCGTGAGCAAAACATATTATTATGTAAATAAATAGTTGATCTGACAGGTGAAGTCGCGTGACAGTGTCAAAGCATTGTGAGCGTTGGCAAAGAGACTAAATACCATTGTGAGTATCGGAGGTAAATCCAATACGGGACAAATGGGTCTAAACCTAGAGCGGAAGTAGTTTTCTTAAAAATGAAGGAAGTGACGATGGTTTTGGAAGGTCTTATAAGAAGGTCCAGGTCTTGGAAATTGAGAAAGATGGCGTATATTCAACCGAAAAGAGCGAGGCTCTTAAGTATGAAGAAGAAGATAAAATGACGAAGACGAAACAACCCATATAAAATCACGAAGAATAACTATTTCTTCTGTTTCTACGAACAGCGAATGGTTTTTAATTAAAACGTCAAAGCTTCTAAAAGTTAACACCATGTTTTATCTATGTATTCTGTTAGCTGTCCCACCTTCATTAAATAAACATCAAACTTTCCACTTTATAACATTAATAAGATACGAAAGTTCTTTAAGAACCATATCGACACGATACTAAGTTAATTAGATGCGGCAAGTTGGCGACTGCGCTCACTTCGCAGATCTTTTGTTTGCAACTTGAGCGCAGTTTCAGTAGAACGTTATCTACTTTCTGATATTGATTATCTACTAGGTATAATTAAATTCAATTAAGATTCAAACAGCGCGGCCGCATGTTGGTTCTTTTAGAGTTCTGCCATGGAGTTATTAAAAACTTATTATAGAGGGACGTTTTCAATACTACCAGTTCCAACTTGTATGTACGCTGGTCGACTTAAGAAACTTTTAACGTGGGGTAGCAAGATGTTCTCAAGAAACCTTTTTGTCTTTCTTTTCGTTCGGCCAGTAAAGCTTAGCAAATCAAATTGTATATTTAGCAAATAACTACTAGTAATATTTTATCGAATCTTAAAAGGATATGAAGACAATCCTAATACAATTTGAATCATACACATTTCGGTAATAAAGTATTGGTTTTATAAAATCTGTATGCATATTGCATACAGATTTTATTATAAAACAATTCGTAACACCGCTACATTTGAAATGAGTTCCTCGAGAATCCGTCTCACTCTTTGATCCGCAGTTTTAAAACAATATTTACAAACTTGTAATTCAACCTATTGATCATTTCATTTTAGTAGTAATCAGTTTGTGTTGTATTAGTTATGTAGTAGTCTTTAGTTAACTTTTTCCGGACATTTCGGTTGCTTTTCTGCTGCCATTATCTCACCCTCACCGTGGCTACTGAAAAGCAGCCGAAATTTAATTTCAATCCTTTGTTATTATATAAAGCACATCTCCCACACACGAAATAATTTTCTTTGAGATTTTGAGCATTGTACAGCTGAGAATAGATGGACTGATGACATCAGAAAAATACGATGTCAGATCAAAACAAAGAACGCAAGACTTAAAATAACAAGATATAGGTACACTCAGCTCTAAACCAATGAAAACAGCAATGCGATCATTTGATCCGCCAATGTATAGAATTCGACAGAATTTGGGGCACTTTCTTTGGGAATATAAAAAGCGGTTTCATGAAATTTCGGGATGCACTGATTCTCGTGTTAAATTCGCTTTCAGCGGAACCTTCAGTTCGGCGACTAACGAACTACCTCGTTAGGTAGTTTCTCAAGTTGTCGATACTTGATTCGGCGATAGTTTGAATAGTTACGTTAGAGATACTCTTGGCCTTTGTGCCGGACGAGAATAATAAATAGGAATCAAGTTGGAGTTCTACCAAAGTTTTGCTTCATAAATGAGTATTATTCTTTGAAGCACTGTCTCTTTCTCAAACGAGAGGATGGCACAATCGGTTAGTCTTTGGCTTTTCACTGCCATAAATGGTATAAAATGATTGTAAAACCTCACGAAATGCGATATTGCGCGTCGTGCTAAATGTCATTATGGGGGATGACATTTTTTAAATAAAAATAGATTGGTGGAAGTTTAACGTAGCAAGTTTGTCCCCACATTTTTACCAGCAGTCCTCGGAATATCATCGTAAAGTTTGAGGTTCATTTTGGTTGGTGATCCACTCTTTTAACCGTTTAATGGTTTACTTTTAGTATTTGGAACGGTAAATATCCTAAGCATAGTTCAACTTTCTCTCTTCTTCTCTCTAACTTCGAGGACACAATGTGTTTACGCAGAGAAATCACTCGTACAGTTTTTATTCAGACTCGGAATAGATCTAAGAAACTTATAAACTAAACAATATTTGAACATATCCATGTATCCAGCTTAGAAAAAAACGCGCGTTTAGATCATTGCGTCAAACGTAAATTTAGTTGAAAATGGAAAGAGGCTAAATATCCATTCTAAATTGGATAATGTGATAGGCACAGAAGAAGTCCTAAAACCGGCTCCCGAAATCCGATTTCTGGAGTCAAATTTGTCAAAATCGTTGTTTATAAAGCAAACCATTGCCAATTTTAACTCGACCACAATGTCATAAATATCAACTACACTTCTATCCATAATCTCGCTGGAAACAGTGTAGTAACTTTCCATTGAGCATGCATTACCATGCATGCCACCCGTGCATGTCTATATCGATTACGTCAATATCTATTGCGGCATTTCTACTTGAAACTTTTCAAGTCATGCTTGATATACGGCGTTGTAAACATGCTGTAGCTGCATTTGTCTTGTGAGGTTTCAACTACGATGTAGCTTTGCATGTGCAATCCGACTAACTTATTTATGGAGGTGATAAAAAGAGGAACTATGCAAAGTTTGAAGCAGTTTGAACTATGGCGAAGCTAGTGGCGCCCTCGCCAATTTGTAAGTTCTTTTGACAAATTGTACCGCGTTTCTTTATGCAAGGTTTGCATATTTACGTTCTTGTTTCACAAGGATTTTCTAAGAATATATCTATAACATATTCATATTTGAATTACAAAGCATTTGATGGGCTTGTATCAAAAAGTCTAATCTTAGTTGTTGTCTTTAGATTGCGGCGGTCTACAAGCAATTGCTTTAGAAAAAAATATAATCATTATATCTATCTTAGATTATCGTTATATTCTTAGATTGGGGAGATCTAGGCACTTGCGCCTTTGAAACAAATATATTCATCCAAATCTACCTAGCCCAATAAAATTAGAATAATAAAGCTAGGATGAAGAAGAAATAAAATGACTGCATTGTTAGTCCTGAGGCAAGAACTTACGTTGACGTTGCTGAGCGTCCCGTGTTCGATTGCAAAGCTAAAGAAATGGGTTTCTGCAGATGCATTCGCTACACGCCAATAAGCTCATGCTATGTAATGAAAAATGTGTGAAATTTTGTATTTTCTCATACGCACAACCATTTATCTGAGTCAAGCTAGCAAATTGAATGTAAATTTAGTAATTTTAGTAAACTTAGTTATAATATAAGATCATTTAAGTGTAAATGTTCTTAATCATCGCTGTATTCCTGTATTCAGTGAATAAATAATATTGATTGATGTTGTCTACTACTTATTAATAAATGATTTTCCTCAACTTGAGTCGTGGTAGCTATCTGCTCGCCCATTCAGGAACGCACAAGCAAGATTATATATATCTAAACTAAATAATAACTATTGAAGTCCCCACATAAACTGATAAAAGATTCCTCGCAGTGCATCCGCGTTGAACTTAGTTCATTTTAGTTTTATCGATGTTTCCTAAGTTCGATTCCACTTGAATTAGTTTCCGAAGTGTCGCGAGGACTCTTGCCGTTCTTACGCTAGTGCTTTGAATGTTAACATGATTCAATTTGATTAAGCATTCTTATTTGCATTACAAAGCTGGCTATTGCAATTTTAATTAGTATAAAGATCCTGTGCACCGGTAGTGTGACGCGTTTGAAGCTGATTATCGTGAGCTTGAACTCAATAATTGACGAGAAATTGCATTATACTGAGCGAAGTGGAGATCCCTCGATTGGAAGGCAAGAATCAGTTCGGGTTACTGAATCTCAGGTATCAGTCATTTTGATGTAAAAAGCTCGTCCTTTATTAGGTTGTCATATACTAACCCTGTTAGGGTAGGTAGTCGTGATACTGATATTTACATGTGCATTTAGTCACGCCTTAATATTACCGAAACGCAATTAGGAAAAGAGTGTATTTACCCATATTTAGCTAGATTTAACTATTTAACACAAACAAGTAATAAGGAACGAGTCAATGCCGATTACCGGCCACCTTTTCAGATTCTGAGCTGCTACCGAAATCCTTACAAAAATTTAAGCAACCTGATATGAATAATAATAATAATAATAATATCTTCAACAAAATTACCACTAGCAGTATTCATTCAGCAATAGTTGATACCGATAAAAATTATACTCCACTAAATTTATCCAATAGAAACATTGCTTATAAAACTCCACAGATTCATGTCACTGACAAGATCAATAAATGGCGTTCCAAAGAACTGCATGGAAGACATCTACATGATCTAGAACAGCCACACGTCGATATAGACGCCTCAGATGCTTGGTTGAAATTAGGTTCACTGTTTCCAGAGACCGAGGGCTTTATGATTTCCATACAAGACCAGGTCATAAATACAAAAAATTACAAAAAACATATACTTAAAGATCCAACCGTCCAGAATGATAAATGCAGGAAATGTCACCGTGCCTCCGAAACTATTCAACATATCACCAGTGCCTGTCCAAACTTAGCTCAAACCGATTATACCCACAGACACAATCAAGTTACCCATACTATTCACCAGAAGTTAGCTATAAAACATAACCTTTTACCACCTAAAGTTGTACCCTATTATCAATATAATCCCAAACCGGTGCTGGAGAATCAATATCACAAAATATATTACGACAGAGCAATACTAACTGATAAAACGATACACAACAATAGGCCGGATATAACCATGATAGATAAACAAAATAAACATGCATACATTATAGACATAGCAGTCCCTAACACTCACAACCTACAAAAGACAATCACTGAAAAAATAAATAAATACACAGATTTAAAAGAGGAAATAATTAGAATCTGGAAGATGGACAGAGTATATATTGTGCCTCTGGTGCTTTCTAGCACCGGTATAATACCGACACACCTTCTTCATTACCTACAACAACTTGAATTGCCAACAAATACATACATAACCATGCAAAAAGCCGCCATACTAAACACGTGTAGAATAGTTCGCAAATTTTTACAAGAAGATGCAAATATTGAACCAAACCCCCTAAATGAATCTCACTTGGCCTAGGCCCGTGGTTTCATTAGACTACCGGCATTCCTAAAATGCTGAGAAAAACAAAAAATCGATCATAATAATAATAATAATGTGGCATCAACATACAGTTAAGATTATTCCAATCATTATTTCATCTACAGGACTCATTCCAAAGTCACTTCATACATCACTTAAAGAATTAGACTTGCATAAAAAATCATATATAAAACTACAGAAATCCGTTATCATCGACACTTGCTCTATAGTCCGGCGATTCTTAACATCCACTACACAGACACCTACAACAATACTCAATGAACCGACCCACTTGGCATAAGCCCGTGATAGGTTCACACTCACCAGCATTAAGCTGAGATTTGAAATATTTTATAAACCATAATAATAATAATAATAATATTCTATCACATATACACAACACCATCTAGCCCAAACTAAGCAGAGCTTGTACTATGGGTACTAGACAATGGATAAACATACATATATACTTTTTTTTTGTAAATACATACATATTATACATAGAAACACCCAGACCAAGACAAACATCCATGTTCATGCACACAAATATTTGACTTGTGCGGGAATCGAACCCGCGACCTCAGGCGTGGCAGTCGGTTACACTAACCACTACGCCATCGAGGCCGACAAAGAATATCAGTTAACGAATCTATACTAATATTATAAAGCTGAAGAGTTTGTTTGTTTGTTTGAACACGCTAATCTGAGAAACTACTGGTTCGAATTGAAAAATTATTTTAGTGTTAGGTAGTCCATTTATCAAGGAAGGTTATATAAAATCACGCTACGACCAATAGGAGCGGAGCAGCAATGAAAAATGTTGCGAAAACAGGGAAAATTCTCGTATATGAAGCAGACGAAGTTGCGCGGGACAGTTAGTAACTTATATATTTAATTAAAGTTTCGCAGTAGCTAATCTTCTGTTACATGTACAAGTACCTACTAGCTTTTGCTGCCGGCTTCGCTCAGGAACAGTACTTCTGGGTGAAAGGTACCCTATTAGGTTTTCTGCAACCCTGACAATCGTGAATACCCTATTAGCTTTTCTGCAACCCTGACAATCATGAACCCTGAAATTTCACATACACGTTGTATGCAAAATTTCATGATGATCGGATGAGTAGTTACGGCGTGAAAACTTTACAAACAAACTCACATTCGCATTTACAATATTAGTTAAGATATTCACGAGAGTTAAAGTACCGTAGAAACTGGCCTTCCTATAGCACGGCATTGTTACGTGCATTTAAAGCACACAGAACAAATTGCCGTGCATAACTTCCCCAACAATAAACAAAGGCATCATTACTCAAACAATAAGCCAGCATATAGTTCATCGCACATTAAAGAAAACTCCAATAAAAATATACCGAAGTTCTTCCGTATAAAGAAATACTCCATTTCACTCGACGAAAGTATGCCATTGATATATTCCAAGTGGTAGGTATGGAGCCATTCCATATGGGGGTGTTATTGTATAGGGGTGGTGAGTTCGAGTCTCAGGGGTGGATGTTCAATGACAGGTACAGTGGTTAGGAGGGTTAAAAGAAAATTTCGCCGAATTTAGGAGGGTAGGTTACATATCTTTATTTAATGTTTGAAGTTTGATTGTTCGGTACGTGTGTTCGTATCTTGATGTTTGATGGAAATTGTGCTGAGCTTGTGGTTCGTTTAAGGTCTTTGGAGGAAGGGAGATAAAACAGTCAATTATTACTGTTGTTTGTCATATTTGACTTTAGCGGTAAAGATAAATAATATAATTATTAAATAAGTAATAATAAAAAAAATCCCACCATACTGCTTAACAGCTTGTCGGCAGGAACACTCTCATTTATAATAACTACGTACACTTAGGTTAATTATAAAATAATAAAAATAAAAACATATTACATTACAGCAACTCGAGGATCTAAACCTATCAGTTATCTGTGATTTCAGCAAGTAGCACATCTTTATATATATTAATCTTCTGTGCGTGTGTTTGTAATTAAACTCCTCCTAAACGGTTAGAACGATTTTGATTAAATTTTTTGTGTATGTTCAAGTGGATTCGAGAATGGTTAAGATTTGGTTTTTTTTATTTTTTTTGTCGTGTGTACAGGACGACATCTGTCGGGACAGCTAGTTCTTTATATAGCTTGTGTTTTAGAGATTGTTGTACAGGAATATATTTTTATTTTTTGAATATAATTATCGTCATCATTCAGAAAGTATGCTTATGCACGCACCCAGTAGGACAGTTTTTAATTAATTCTAATATTGTCATATTCTTTATATATACCTACATGGACTTGTTGTATATCTTCACAGGGGTATGCAGAAGTGTATTAGACCCACTTAACGCTAGATATGTTTAGGTCCTCCTAATAGCGTAATAGGGGGCACATTTGCCGTCTACTGGATATATTCGCAGACTTCCATACTGCTACTGGGCATTAGCTAACAAAATCTTCAATCACGTCGGGCTCACGTTGAGCCCGGTAGAGATAATTAAAATCCGTAACAACAAAATAGATGTTATATTTACATACATACATAGATTCACGCCTGTTTCTCAGGAAATCCAACAGCAGCTCCCGTCTTGCCCCCAATTTTGCTGCCGTCTGTGTACGTAATTTTGAGGGCCGGTGATGTGATTAGATTCGATTGTTTCGGGGTCCATGTTTTCCAGGAGCTCGAACTCGGTTGTTGTGAGTTCGGAGGGGTGAGGTTGATGCAGATAGCTCACCTTGTGCTCCAGCTGTTTCCCTGGAGGGAGGTAGTCTAGACTGGTGCCCTTTTTGATCTTGTAGAGGCTCGGCGTTTCCTGGATTGTTTGAATGTTTTCCTATCCAACAATAAAATAATTTTTCAATTCGGACCAGTAGTTCCTGAGATTAGCGCCTTCAACCAACCAAACAAACTTTCAGCTTTATAATGATAGTATAGATTTAGAACAAAATTAACAAGAATAACTTATAGCAATGTAACAGAATGCCACTGTCCATCCAGAGGTTAAAGTTATTTTAATACCTAACAAGTTTACACTAATATATTTGTTCGTGACGTTTCGCATTGCGGATTCGCCCCTCCGCGCGATGTAATTTCGACGCTAGTGGGGAACATAGCGCGGTATATGCGACAAAATGGTAATTTTTCCGAATACTAAATCATTTTAGGGTCCGTAGCTACAGGTAGCCTATGAGACCCTGATTACTAAGATTTTCCTGTCTACCTATTTTGCCTATATTTAAATGGCTTTATCTTTCGAACTGTATTAGGTAGCCTGTATATATTCGAAGAGTTAGCCAGATGGGTATTACACCTACAATTCGCACAACACCATCTAGGCCAAACTAAGAGCTTGTACTATGAGTACTAGACAATGGATAAACATACATATATAATTTTTGTTTTTGTAAATACATACATATTATACATAGAAACACCCAGACCAAGACAAACATCCATGTTCATGCACACAAATTTTTGACTTGTGCGGGAATCGAACCCGCGACCTTAGGTGTGGCAGTCGGTTACACTAACCACTACGCCATCGAGACCGTCTAATAATACAGAATAGAGCATAAGGTATGTTTCATCCAGGAAAATGTACTATTACTAACCTCACCTAACCTACATTTAGGCGAGCGAAGCCGTGAACAAAATCCGGGTAAGTAATAGATGAGATAACAACAAAATCTCTAATATTAACAACATATAACAACGGAACCTATATTTTTATTTAATATAGCGATTAGTTAATATAATAAACGTATGATAGAATTTTAAAATAACTCATTTTTATAAGCATAACATACATTAAATATAACATCGTTTGACATAACATACATTAAATATAAAATCGTTTGACATACCACTCAAAAGATATAAAACTTATTTGGTCTAATATGACGCTAAGATAGGTCGACGGAGCCCCGCTTCGCAGGGCTCCTATTTCTGGGTGGTTTAAAAAAAAATAACCACGACGCCTAAGGCGAGAGCAAAGTGGAGCGGAGTTCCCGCCTTAATCTTCTAACCTAACCTATCCGAGTCGGGGTACTCTGAGTCGGGGTGTTAACCATAATGACGTTTTTTATATATAGTACTCAAAACAAAATAAGGACCACTAAGATTTTTTGCTGTACCATGAAAACAATAAAGACATTAAATTGTTTAACTTATGTAACTACAAAATAATGTTATTGGTTATAATATAGGCTAACAATTGTTTAAAATAATGATCGTGAATTGTTTTTTTAAGTTCATAATGAAATTGGCCATTTTGAATGAAAAACACGAACAAAAGAAATCACCGGAAAAAGACAAAATACTGTTCTTGTCACTTTTGTTTCTTCTTTTTAGTAACGAGTATGTCCTCCTCTCTTCGCAATACACTCCTGAAGCCTCGTATGCATACTCTGGATCAAATTCCTCACGTTTTCATCTGGAATCTCCTCCCAGGCACGTTTTAAAGCGTCAATCAGCTGCTGTTGGTTGTAGACCCCTTGCTCATTCTCTCTAACCCTTCGTTTCAATTGGTCCCACAATTGCTCGATTGGATTTAAATCCGGACTGTTAGCTGGCCATGGTAATACCTCAATATGAGACCTTTCTAGGACAGTTTGGGTCGATCGAACTGTGTGTGCACGTCTTGCATCAGGATGAATCTAGGCCCCACTCGCTGTGCAAATAGGATCACTTGAGGCCTGATGACGTCCTCGATGTAACGTTCTGCAGTTACGGTACCCGCATTTAAAATGGTGAGCTCGGTTTTACCGTGTAAACTAATCCCACCCCAAACCATTACGTTGGGACCACCGAAACGGTCAACTTCGTGGATGCAGGACTCCGAAAACCGCTCGCCGCGTTGTCTCCACAACCTAACACGCCGATCATCATTAAAAAATTTTACTTTGCACTCGTCTGTAAAAAGCACCTTGCCCCACTGATTAATCCCCCAGTTAATACTGACGGGAGAATCTTAAACGGTTTGCACGTTGAACCCTGGTCAGAGGAATTCGAACAACTCGTCGTCTTGACATTTGCTGGTCTTCGTGCAATCGATTACGTATAGTTTGATCACTGACACGGGTACCCGTTGTCAGCCGTAGGTGGTGTTGTAACTTATGGGCCGTTACTGTACGATCACGACGAGCACTTAGTTGGACGTACCGATCCTCGTGCGTCGTTGTTACACGAACGCCACCTGAACCCGGTCTCCTGGCAACACTGCCGGTCTCTTGGAAGAGATTCCATACATTTTGGACAGCTCTTCGAGAAAAACCCAACTGCAAACCCACGTAACACTGAGAACGTCCTTCTTGAATCATAGTTATGGCTCTGGTTGCTGTAATTGTATACATGTGCCTTCGTACTGGTGGCATGATTAACGCGAGATGATAAATGCATCAATTAAAATTGAAAAAGTAAAACTTTTTCCTAAAATAACCGAAACAAGTTAAGAAGACAATCGAAGAAAAACATAAGAATAACATCCAATTATTTTTTTCTTAAAATGATAGCCAATACTTTTCAAATTAGGAACACGAACACCAGCATAAAAGAGATCAAACACCAAAGAGTTCGTAATATCAATATAATGCTACTTATCAGTTACTTTCAGTTTACTAAAGTGCACTTAAATGTAAATAAACTAGTGGCCCTTATTTTGTTTTGAGTAGTATATATTAAACGTTAGACCTAATGATTTTCGATTAAATAAACAATATACATATTAAACGTTAAACCAAATGATTTTCGATTACATAAACGTATATCAAACAACGTTATACTAATTAAGTTTTAGAATAAATAAATGTTATATGTAAAGAAATTATATCAACAGTTGGTATATCTCACGTTGATTATATCTTATGAACGATAATATAATGAAATTAGACCAAATGGGTTTATACGTTATGAGACGCACCCACAAAATCCAGTATAATCTAATTACTTTAAAATCTTGTGTCTTACTGGTAAGGTTGCCATAATGTCGCGTCAAACCTTATAACTTCAATCCCTACACAGGCAAAACTGTGTATCACAATTAGTCAATAGTAATATTTTTGCCTGTTTGAATGTTTGTCCCCCGCCATACCGGAATTATACCTAGTGAGAGTATTCTTTGTACTTATTGTTTCATTGTTTCAATGTTACTAAAGCCTCTTGTGACACAGAAAATTTACTTAGTGAGAGAGTTGTCTATTTAAAGAAAAGAAACTATATCTTTCAGTAGCTAATATTTAAACAAGGAAAGTTTAAATTAAAGTTAGTTACGTGACACGTGCTCGTCCAGTGCGGTGCTTTCAGCTGTAATTTTTACACGTCAGTGCAGTGTCTGGAATGAACAACCTACCGCGGTATTTTCCGAGCGTTGAGACTTGACCTTCTACAAGCGATGTTTAGAGATAGTACTTCGGTTACACTAGATATATTTTTTTACAACATACTTGTATAGTAAGATCGAAGAGGTAAGTAGAGAGGTATATCAACCACATTTCGCCGCCTATTTCTGTTTGTTCGTGTATTTTAGTTGTTCGCTTTGACAACTTAACGTGGGCACAGAACCAAACTTCGTGCTGCTACCAAAATTTTATTGACAGAAAGATCTTAATAACGCTTTGCTCGACCTGGAGATCGAACCCGAGACCTCATGCGCAGCAATCGCATTTACTATAAAACAAATGTACACAACAAAAGGGTGGGTAAGCATAAAGCCTGATGGCAACCGGATACCGTAGCCTACGCTTGCAAACACTAGCGCGTAGCCGAGACTAGGCCTCGAAACCTTCGAAACTAAGATCTCTCATTTTAGTTGTTTGTAGTAGTTAGAAAGGAATGAGAGCGATAGGTGCATCACCCTTAGAACCACAAAAAGTGCAGTTTATTACTACGGGCTCCGAAACAGATAAATAAATAAATGACTTTGATACTGGCCACATAATGCGGTGCATATTTTCAGTCAACACATCGTTTGCGGTTATTTCGTTCATAAAACCTGGCGGCTCTTTCTGCGTTAATAGCGTGATATTATGCATTCGTTTTAACGTGAAAATCGTTTATTTATCGCCACTCTGCGTTGTAAATATACGATTTATGGGGTATTTGTCACAAATATTTCATTCTTATTGATATCTACCCTCGCACAACTTTACATATAAAAATGAATTAAGTATTTAAAGTTGAAATGTTACTTTGTTATATTTGCCCTCTGTGAGTTGCGTATTTGACTTTACAGTTAAATATGTGTCCAAGTAACGCTTTATTAGATTACACACACTTTGGCAAAAGACCTGCTAAAAGTTATATGGGCAACACAAGTAAATACATTTGGGGCTAATGCTGTTGTGCATTAGCCTTTCAAAGGTTAGAGTCATGGTGTTTGTTTCTTATGTTCATTTGGAATTCCAAAAGAACAGACTAAACAGAACTGAATTCAGAGGACTTGGGACATACCCGCTTTTACTCAATCTGCATAAGCTAGATAAGTACCTATTGGCGCTCTGGGCTCCTTTGAGGGGATTCGCTATCAGAAGGGTACCTAAAAATTATTTCCCCTTAGGGCTGGCGGTATATTAATTCTTTTTAAGGAGCTAGCAGCGCTAGAACTTTCTTTTGGTGTTGCAGATGCCCATAGACTATGGTTATGCGGTACCATTAAGCGGACAGTCTGGTTATTTACCACCTAACTAGAATAAACAAGAAATGTATCCTTAGTGTGGTGTGGATGTTAAGTTAGAATAGTCCACGTTGTTGTATTTGTAACAAAGTTGTTTGTCGAACAGTTGGTGAATTAGTTTTCATGGCAGATATTGATATTCATAAATAAGTTGATATTCCAATATCAATCTATGTATATATATAAAGGAAGATGTCCTGACTGACTGACTTAGAGACAACGCACAGCCTAAACCGCTGGTCGTAGGAACTTGAAATTTGGAGAGCATGTGTGTTTTAATTTGTAGGGGTGTACTAAGAAAGGATTTTTTGAAATTCCACCCCTAAAGGGGTGAAATAGGGGGGTGAAGTTTATATGGAATTTGCTCATTTCTGGACTTATAAGTATAAAAATAGATATACAAGTTATTGATTATAATTGAAAATTACCTGTGTAGGTAAAATAGACAAAACTCCCCCTAAAAAGGTAAAATGAGGGGATAAAGTTTGTATGGGAATTTTCTCATTTCTGGATTTAGAAGTATGAAAATTGGTATATTGGGTCCTGATTACAAACAAAAATGATCTATGTAAGTGGAATGGACAAAACTCCCCCCTAGAGGGGTAAAATAGGGGGTAAAGTTTGTAACGAAATTTTCTCATTTCTGGACTTAGCAGTATGAAAATTGGTACATAAGTTTTCGAGTACAATTGAAAAATATCTGTGTAGGTGAAATGGATAAAACTCTCCCCTAAAGGGGCGGCAGGCTCTCTGCCCTTTCACATTGCCATCATGAGACGTCACCGCAACGAGGCCAGTTTTAGTTTATTTTGATTTTGGTCGGCTAGCCGCTAGCGGTGATCTAAGACACTTTAATTTATCTTATAGACTACTAGACACTTACTGCATACGTAAAACAGGACGCGAACGAAGTCGCCGGTAAAAGCTATAGGCTATAAATTACAAAAATAAAAGACAACCACGTGGGCGGAGCCGCGGGCAGAAGCTAGTATTCTATATTCATGTGACGTTGTATAACCATTGAGATCTCTATTTACGACAGGAAACATGTCTAACTGGGAAATGCTATTTATGTCTATACTTATGCAAATGCATGCATGAGAATGAATTTAGAGATTTGACTTATCATTCATGATGTCCGCTGACGTCACACCATGACCTTCCACGAGCTTGCTTAGGCTAGACGTTGAAAGATTTCAATCGCCCGTCATATGAAAATTTGAATCCGATTTTTCTTGAAGTCCATTTTTTTACGAGTATACCGTGCTATATAATATGTAGATGTTTAACAGACATGTACGTTAGGCTCAATGGAAGGCCAGGATCAAAGAGCTCTGAACCGCTTTATGACATTAATAATCTTGAAATGGAAACTTCCAGCTCTCAGTAAAGTCGACAAACTCCAAAACAATATTTACCCTTCTTTGTTACGTGGGTATGCCATAACGCATACTTCTCCGTGGGGAGGCAGAGAGAGAGGTTACGAGTATGTTGGACAACCATACCGACCAATATCTTAGCAGCGCTGAGTAAAGAAAAACAAAGAAAATATTTACCCTGTGATCCATCAAAGAATAAGTCCAGTTTAGTAATATGCATTGTACTCTAAATTGTACTTCCTATCTCGTACGGTCTCAGCTAAATTAAACAGATAAATCTTAAATATATTTATACCTATAATTGGCAACTCTAGAAGCTGTCCGTTAATTATCGAAAGAGCTGATAACCTTCGTTTTGTAATTGATAATGACCTTCATTAATTGTCCTTCTGAAAACATACGAGCTTTAAATGTAAAGGTGTGGACAGACCTAAGCGACCAGTAATGTACTGTTCGGAGTTTTACATTACGATGTCTTGGTTTCTTTATGTGTTTACGCCTACGGTGTTAAATAAGCGTACCGTTGTGTGGTAAGTGGTTATCTTATCAGAAGTATCATTTTTAATTCACTTGTAGTTAGTCCACCTTATAATCTTTGTAGGGTCGGCGTGATACTGCTGATTTTGAAACTAGCTATATAGTAGGTACACGGTAATCGCTTACCATCAATTGAGCTGTTTGTTTGTCTATCACTTAAGTTGTATGTATAAAACGCGTTGACTAATATATCATGACATATCATGCTTAAAAATTGTACCACTTTATTTTAAAGTTACTAGATTTTACACGCGGCTTCGCTCGCGTAAATGTAGATTAGGAACAGTCATTTTCTGGTTGAAAGGTGCCCTGTGTCCTTTTCTGTTCTCCTGACAACGTGTATGCAAATTTTCCTGATGATCGGTCCAGTAGTTAGGCATTTAAGCGTATAAAACAAACTTATATAATATTAAGTTAGGATTATAATATATTTTTATGACAGAACGAGACAGCGGGTTTTGCAATATATAAATGTGTCTAATACTCTCGTAAGGTATGACCACGGTACATGTGCTCGCTCAGGTCAGTGGATACCTTAAGATAAGCTGCTTGGAAAGCGTTTAGAGAATTTACGAAGGTGTTAAATTATAGTCTTTGTATTAAATGTTTGTGCCTTCTATTATGTTGTTTAATGTTGATTGCTTGTGATAATAAACTGTTGATAGAGATCTCAGGTAAGTGATAATGAATGAAATCGTGATTACATCAGGAGATAATAGTGGTTATTTATTTAGTTAATTATCCGGTACAATGGCAGCCTTAATAATTGTTGATGGCAGGTTTATATAGGTTTATTAAATGACTGTTATTTACAATTTGTTGGCGTTTAGCGATAAAGATCTTAATTGTTTTATGTTAAAAGTTAATAGAGTTTCATAATTTTGCTTTTAATTGTTTCATTTATATTTTATACTAGCTGACCCACGCAACTTCATCTGCTTAATCCTTACTTCCTTACTAATATTAGATATAAATTCGAAAGTAACTCTGTCTGTCTCTCTGTTACCTTTTCACGACTAAACTACTCAACCGATTTGGATGAATTTTTGTACAGATATAGTTTAAAACCTGAGGAAGGACATAGGCTACTTTTTATTGATGTAGGTACCATGCGGACGGAGCCGCGCGCAATAGCTAGTATAAGATAATTTTCTCCGTTTTTGTAACATTTTGATTGCTGCTCCGCTCTTACTGGTCGTAGCGTGATGTTATATAGCCTATAGCCTTCCTCGATAAATGGGCTATTCAACACTAAAAGAATTTTTCAATTCGAACCAGTAGTTCCTGAGATTAGTGCATTCAACTAAACAAACAAACAAACTCTTCAGCTTTATAATATTAGTATAGGTATATTTTAGTAGTCAGTTGGTAATTCAGTTTTTTATGCTATTCTTCATATAATAACATAAACAAATAATTTAAAACATCACCTGAAAAGGTAAACTACCTATTTATATAAATGGGAATAAATCATAAAATTCGCTTCTGCAATGTACATCATTACAGAAAGTACCTAATTATACGTAAAACTTAAACACATTAAGCGATACACGGATGGTCCGAAGCATCAGTCTTATCCATCGATGTTAAAGTATGATGCTGTATCTTTGTCATTGTTGTATTACAATATTGGACCACAACAGTTTACTAAGTCACTACAATGCTTAACTAAATTCTAGCTCGCTTATTCTCTCCTATGTTTTCCAGATGCAATGGAGATGCAATTTATTACAAGCGAGGTGAAGCTCGTTACTGCGCTGACCTAACCCTCTATTATTTTAGCCGGCAGTACCTTAGCCCGGGGGCATCCCGGGGGCCATTAATCTAGTCCGAGAACGTCACTGCCACACTGCCACTTGGCTGATTGTTTGCCCCGGACCAGATTAAGTGCTTCCACAAGCTTTGTTCGAGGTAATGGACGCGGTTTTTGTGGTCCAGATTCTGATTATTTGCTTTAGATTGTTGGTGAGAGAGATTTGTTATCTCTCCTGTGACAAGGTGCTGTCGTGGTTTTAGTTATGTGTATATTGATGTATATATAAAGTCATGTATATGCTTTATTTATGTAAACGGAAGGCGTGTAAATACGCTAATATTATGAGTAGCTTAACCTGTCAGCTGAATCATATCGATTTTTATAGCAGCTCAACTACGGATATACCTTTCCCATACACTATACCGATGACGTAATGGTTGGTGTAACCAACTGCCACGCCTGAGGTCGCGGGTTCGATTCCCGCGCAAGTCAAACATTTGTGTGCATGAACATGGATGTTTGTCTTGGTCTGGGTGTTTCTATGTATAATATGTAAAGTATATATCTATGTTTATCCATTGTCTAGAACCCATGGTACAAGCTCTGCTTAGTTTGTGCTAGATGGTGTTGTGTATGTGTGATAGAACATTATTATTATTATTAATTTTTTTTGTAGTAGCCATACATACGTTTTGTTTTTTGATTAGTTTAGTTCGAGGGCCCTTGAAGTAGACGTTTGGTCTAAGTAGGAATCCAACTCACTAGCACTACATATATTGCCTTTTTTACCTGACAGTTCTACTCTTTTTTTCTTCTTCCTAGCCTTTATTATTCCCAAGTTACTTGGGGTCGGTTTTCTAGTATAACCGGATTTGACTGGATATCAGTTTTTACACGGAGTGACTGCCATCAGATCTCCGCAACCCAAAGACTAATGATATCGTAAGGCTAGACAAGTGTCAGGATATTAGAGAGCACTGACTTCCCAATAACGACTGCTATAGACGTTCATGGCAGCCGGGACCGACGGCTTAACGTGCTCTCCGAGGCACGCAGCAGGCGATAATTGTCAATCAATACGCACATAATTTCGAAAAGTCATAACTTCCGAAAGTCAGAGGTGCGCGACGTGGGTTTGAACCCGAGACCCTCTGCATTGCAGTCTGTTGGTCTCCCCACTGAGCTATCGCTACTTTAGTCCTGTCAGTTTTACTAACACAGCTAATTCACTTACTCGGACCATTCTGTGCACACATAGTTAGAGCTACATACAGGCACGGTGTACAGCTTTATACAGTATACTTAAGCTGTTCCTCTTTAATTGTGAATCGTTTTGTGAAAAGTAATTGCCGGAATGCTAAAAACCGTCTGGCCGCCGGCAGTCCGGTGCAACTCAAAAGGTTTACAAGCGGCGATGTGCGCATTCTATCTATAACGTAAATAGCCTCTACAGATTACCATAACCACTTACCGCCAGCCCGGGCGTAGACCTTGTTTGTCACCATAGTACAGTATAAATTTCTTCAGCAGTTCTATTCTAGTATTTACGTATTATATTCCAACGCTTGTCTTATAAAAACAGTAGAGTTAGTGGCTATAGCTTAGTAGCAAACTCACAAAAACTCTGCTATCTAAGTAACAACGTTTTATCGGAGTCCCTTTGGCGGACGACAGGAAGCCTACGGTAGAACAATTTGTGTGAACAATACGCCCGCACCGTATCGCGCCGAGTAGCGTCGCACCGCACCGCGCCGAGTCGCGTCGCACCGCACCGCGCCGAGTCGCACAGGTGACGCGGTTTGTACACAGCCGTGTCTGTAACTCATGAGTGGCAGCGAGAGAGGGATAGCACAATAATTGAGTTCGCACTCTTACGGTTTTCTAACTTAGTTTCTTGATGCGGTTTTCTTTTTGTATAAAATCTAAAGATTGCGTTCAGTTTTGATGTATAGCATAAATACTCGAATATGTTTTATAATGATGCAATACGACTGGAATGTTAGACTGACAAAGAAAATAATTCCTTCTACTTTTATATTTTTATTCAATAAGCTATTTAATAATGTTGACCGTAAAAATGTGATATATTTATAAAAAAAAAAATCCACTTAATATCTAGTACATTAATATCTAGTAAATTAGTTTTTAGTTTAAGTTATCACTTATTTTGGTGAATGTTGGTTCACCTGTTATTGGCAACTGTATAAGACTATTACTTATTACAACTTTATTTTATAATTTATATACAGAAGCTGTTGGTGTACCTTTATTAAATAAATAAATAAAATGTGCTATTTGACACCGGTAACCACAGAATTAGCTTCTAGTAAGTAATGATACTGACTAAAGATATACAAGATATATTTCCTTTAAAGAAAAAAATCTAACAACTGCAGACAATAAAAAGTGTACGACATAATTAATTAGGCTCATAAAATATTTAATATTATATCAGATAATAAATCTTAACCACGCTAGTCCTTATTTAAAAGTAATAAATACCTATTAATTTCCTTACGTTTCGACCGACTTGCATCTTTCGTGGGCACGAGTTGACTGGTCTGAGCTCAACGACGCCATTTTAAAACCATTGTCTAATAAAATATTAAGTTAATCACGAGTCTAAAAACGTATATAAGCTCATAAAATTCTTGTGCATTAATTAATCAACTTCAAATCATAATTAATTAATGTAGGCCTCAAAGCAACACTTATGAACTTTAAAATTAAAGAAAATAGATCTCTTATAACTTGGACCGCATTGTTTTGTGTGAGATTTAAGTTTTTGTTGTTTGTTCCCGCTGAGTAGAAAATGTGCCGCGGCTTAATCCGTGACCTAATTCAGAAAAAAATGTGCTTTTAACTGAAAACTGTTACAATGCAGGCACCCTTTTCATTCAAGCGTATGTACACGTGCCGTGGGAAGGTAGTCAGAATATAAACAAAGCCTCCTTACTTGTTGTTTCATATGATTAAACTATATACATATGTTGTTATTTTGTCTGGCTAGTTTCTTTTGTGTGCATTCTCGTGGCAATTTGATGAACTACTGGTCGATACCAATAAAAAATATATTAGACTATGAATTCCACTGTGTTTCTACCCTATCTATACTTAATATTATAAAGCTGAAGAGTTTATTTGTTTGAACGCGCTAATCTCGGGAAATACTGGTTTTATTTGAAAATTATTTTAGTGATGGATAGCCTATTTATCTAAGAAGGCTATAGACCTACGGGGGCGGCGCAGTAACGATAAACGTGGGTGAAACCGCCAGAAAATCTAGTTTAATATATAAGTATTGTAGGAACACTGGAGTCCATCTGTAAGCCGACTCAATCACTAAAATATCGAAACCTGCCGCAGTGTTTCCCAAGCTCTATGATTTCGCCTGCTTTGAACAAGATGTATATGGAATATTGCTGTCTCAGTAGTAATTATCTTGACTGTAGGTGCGGAATGTGGCAATGTCAGGGGTATGTATGACCTTGTTATTGAATGATGTCTATATTTAATGTCAAAGTAGTTTAAATTCAATAATCACGTAAACAGTAGATAAACATTTATTTTTGAGCCTAAAGAAGTTTTTCGAAATTTTGACTCCTTTAATAACGCCTAAGAGAGTATCAGGAACTAGCATCCGACCGGCCTGTTCTTTTTTTTAATAATTCTTTTGACATTGTATCAAGCATTCATAGGTTATTGCAGAACAGTAGTTCTGCGATAACCCAATCTTATTAGATTGGGTTATTTAGTGTGTTTTGGAAACTGCTTATGAAACGGGTTCCATGTTCATAATTTATTATAATATTCTATTCTTATAATATAAAATAATGTTTTGCTATGGGTGAGCAACAGGCGATCGCAAAAACCAACACTATTATTATAGTATTAGGACAAAACTTTAGAAAGTGCTGCTCTCGGTATTTCTGTTCTATTGAATCGCAATAAAAATTCGTTTAACGCAATGCGACTCGTTTATATTTTCTCACAGAACTATCATCTCAATATTATATTCAGTCTTTATCTGTTCTTATTTTATATCACGCGAAATACCTAAAACGATTTTCTGCCTAGAATTAATATTATAAATGTACATGAAAGTCTTACTTTTATGTCTCATCGGTGCTGAAAAATATGTCTTATTTTATCTTTATTTTACACGTAAAACGGTGGAGATATTTTCTCGATAAAATTTTTAGGTCCGTGGGCGCCTACGCTTTTAAAGTAAGCAAAATATAATATAACTTCGTCTTTAGAGCCGACACACATTAAAAAGATGCGAGTTAGCTATGCAAATATAATAGCAATAATGACAACGCAACGAGTAGTTTTACGAACTAGAGAGCTATATTTTAATTTCTCTCATATTCTTCCACATATAGGAGAACAAATTATAAAAAGAAACTGTTATTTAAAGAGACATTAATAAAGTCCATGAGCGACGATTCGCATTCATTATTATCTGCTGAGCGACCACCGCCTATAACCAAACATGCTTCTTAATAACACTAGAACAAGAACATTTACTTCCATGATAGGAAGCTCTTAATCAAGATTATATTATGTCCTACACGAGTTAACGGCTGAAAACTGACACAAATATTTTTATTTTATATTCAATTTAATTATTTCTTTATTTTTCAATTTTAGGAAAACTTACAGCTAAATTAGTATCATAGACAGATTTGATACGGAAAAAGAAGTCCAATCAAGAGTTTTCGCAGATAACGGAATAAATAGTTACATTTAAATAAGAACATGATAGCAAGAAATACACACCATCACATCTGGTTGCTAGACATATAGAAAGAGAAAATAAACATGTATAAACATATCACGCCACGGCGATGAAAGCCTTGGCAATGCAATATGGTAACTCATTGCCATGTAATGCGATGTCAATCACCCCATATCGTTTTCAGGTGTCATTTATTACCTTTAATTTTCTTTATAAAACTTGAACGGATAAAAAATAGCTCAATTGGTTACTAAAGTATAAAATCTTAAGTTAATTGGACTTCGAAACTTTGATTAAAAGTCCTTTTATGAAGTACTTTTATGAATTAAATTGGATAAAGTTAAAGGAGGTCGGTCGTTTCATGGTAGAGCTGCGATGATTATTAATGGAGAGTTCGTTTAATGGAAAGTTTTTTAAATAGCCATCTTTTTTTAGGTGACTATGTAAAGCATTTTTAACGTATTCGTTACAATATATTTGGAGTGCACGAATAGAGCCGTGATATATGTGGTTGTTGAGTGTTGTGGTTTTAATCCCCACATCGGAGCGGGCATTCTCTCTGTGTCCGTTGTTTTAACATATGTGGTACCCCACGGTACAGGCGTTGCAACGCGCATTCATGCGGGCGTTCTCTTTGAATAAATAAAGATAAGTAAACTTGGTTAGGTACCTATTTTTGTTAGAGTATTTTGAAATGTTTATGTTGTGTCGCTTGCTCAATCTGTACCTATTTTCTCAACAAATATGACTACCCTTTTTTTTACGTGGACGAATGCTGTGACGCATACTCCTCCGCGGGGGCGGGCGGAGGGGTTATGTCGGGCTCACCCGGGGAAAGATAGAAAGTCCCGAGTCCTACCGACTAAACCTACCACGGTGTTCCTTCACACGGTGTATGGCCGGGGCGCAGGGATCGCTCGCGCATTCATCCTGCAGCCCCGGCAGAAAATATGTCTATTAAACTGTATTAAAGGAAGCCGGTTTCCTTTAAGAGGCTGATATTATTCTGGGCAAGATAGCTTATTCGTAACGTAAGCAATTAGCAACAACAAACTCGTTCATTCATAACATTTCATTACATAGAAACACCGCATTTTGCAGAAATATGTCTTTCCTTGTTGGTCCCGTTGTATAAGTTAGCGACCGATCGTGAGATCTCGACTTCAATTCCCGAGTCGGAGTTATTGGATTTTCCTGTTAGAAAATTCTCATTAGCAGGACGCAATTTGATAGTGTGTCCTGTAGAGAGCAATAAGGCGCCAAATGTGAGTGTCGTACACATCTGCTTACCCCTCCTGTAATAAACTGCTGAATAATTGATTGTTGTTTTAAGTTAAAACAACTTCTTTTTACTCCGTACCTTTTCAACGACGAGGCGACAAAACAAACAAACACACTCAGATTGCCAAAATCAGGTGGAATTATGCAAAGACATCTCTAGGGATCAGGTCTATTTTATGACGTCACGACTCACAGTCAGTGACGTCGGCGAGTACGATCATAAACCACCTCGTAAAATGCGATTAGTCTCTAGGGGGTCATCAAACTTGGATCAATGACCCCATCTTAATTTATTATTGCACGGCGAGGTACAGGTGACCGCTGGACATGCAACTTCGTTTATATTACAATGTTTATATGTATGCTTACGTCTGTAACGTCGACGGTGTAGGCAGAGTTGAATTATACCTTTATTACACCTATGTTTTAGCCTAATGTGTTATCATTTGCCGTATATAGAGGTAGATTTTAAGTCGCTATTTAAATTGCCAACCCAAAAAAGTAATAACGCTGCTCCATCCAGGTATCAAATCCGAGACCAACTGCACACCTATGTCATGCCCTGTATTGCCCTGAACTCAAGCCAGTCGTATTTCATTTCACTAGTACGCAGTAAATTTTAAAAAGCTACATTAATCCTATTTTCGAAACCATTCAACGATGTATTCCAAGATTGTACAGAACATAAATATAAAGTATATAATTGTACTAGTAATAAACTTTAAAAAGCAGCATCAATCCTATTTTTACAAAATCTATATCGTCGTATTTCGACATTATACAGTAAATAAAAAACAAGCAAGTTTTTAATTACTCAAAGCTGTACAAACACATCCCTGCCTACCTTATTTACTTCACAAACAACCCGCAATAAGCCTTAAGTATAATAAACCAGCTATTTCTATTGTACCGGCCACCCTTCTTCCGTCCATTAAAATTATTAATATAATTAGTTCAAGCATCATCCGCAGTGGTTCTCAAACTTTGGCTATATCTCCCCTCCGACGCCTAGCCGAGCCTCGCTTTTTAATTGCATTAAAACTGATCAAACTGACTTTATAAATAGAATAGTCGTGTCGTCGTTTTGTTGTAACAAGATAGATTAAACAATCAAAATATCGATCAAGCAAATAATTAGACGAAGTAAGTTTTCGATGTTGTGATGAGTTTACAATAATTTTGTACTACAAATAATAATTTTGCAAAACACTTAACAAGCGTAGTTTGTACCTTTTAACTCGAATTTCGTAAATGCGTATATTCATGATGGCTATCAACTCTCTTTCTTTTGCATTTATAATTGCTATCCTTAGAGCCATCTCCTTCACATTTTGTTTGCACCAAATTATGATAATTTTTGAGCGGCTGTAATAAAAAGGTTAGATAAGAAAATTGTGTTTGCAGGTACACGTGCTTTCCTTGGAAAAAAACGTAAATTAAAATTATACAACTTTATGTGGATTTTGTCGCAGTATAGAGTAGTTTAATTTCAGTGAAATTCGCATAAACGTAAGACATTATTTTATAAACGTAGAAATTATTATTATGTATGTATACAGCCACCTTTGTTTTATATTCGAATTTTATGAAACTGTACGGTTGCCAAATGTTGTCAAGGTCTAAAAACAATCAAAATAAAACTTTGAAATATAATAGTTTAGTTAAACTATTCTATGTATATTCAATGGTCGCAGTCCATGTAGTCGTAACATAATTTGAAGTGTGACGCAAACTATTGCAATTAAAACTTTGTACACAGCATATCTAACTCGGGCTTTTGGAAATGGAAAATAACAATATTTATCCCGCACTAAGCCTTAATAATGCAATATGTTTGTTAATTTGTAAATATTGCTTAGAGTCGTTATTTAGTAAATTGGCCATAGTGAATGCAACAACTGTGCTGCGAAGATTTTGATTTCTGGATTGGGTTTCGCTTGGTAGACGGGAATAGGTCCTCGAATAGGTGAAATGTGGGTCATATATCATAAATCATTTATTTGCATGAACATGGGTTGTACATAGATTTAAAAAATGAACCAATGAGTTAGTAGTTCGAGAGAGGCCGTATCCTTACCTTATCGGGTGTGGACATTTATACAATTTTAAGTAATAAGTAAGTCATTATTATACACCTGTCTACTTCTTCCGTGATGTTGGCGTTAGAATATGTACTTTTTTATTTATAAATACTGCATTTATTATCGTATTGAAGCGTTAAAATGAAATAAATGTTTCACAGTATAATACAAATAACAAACTAAAATAATAACAGCTCTACCGTAAGCTAAAACTCGACTTAAAATACACGTCACATCAATTAAAAGTTGCAAAAGCTGCATTATGCAGCGTGAGCTTCGTTGGCATTTTGTTGATTAATTTATAATTCAACGAAGATGTATACAAAACGTGTAACATTAAATATTCAGAGTAAGCTCTCTGCGAAATGTTTCATCATAATATTACTACTTTATAGCCGAATTTTAAACTCACAGATATGAAGCGAGCAAGTCCGAAATTAAGTACCTACCGTTGAATTTATGTTTGTACTTTAAAGTTTGTACTTTACACCTGGCTTTTATTGGTGGCGTTTGCCAAATTTATCCCCTAACTAAAATCTTTGAGAATCTCTGATCTTACGAATCTCATTTCTATTCGGGATGAATTTTAATCGTACTTATTTGTACTTTTTTTGTTTGCAGGTAAATCTAACGACTTCAAGTGAGAAGGTTTGTTCGTCGCATCACGTACGAAACCGCCGACCGAAACGATGCTCCAAGTAATTGGAACTTTTATACCTCGTAAAGCTCGGGATTAGGTTTGAAACAGGATCTCTAAGATCCCTAATGTTGGATTTTGATGGCCAAATAAGTTTGGCAAACTCGGCGAACTTCCAAAGTACTATAAATAGGTGTCGAAAGGTATTTGTGGAGAAGTCATTTGTTGGAGCTTACACAAGATAAACCTTTGTTATCGTGATATGTCCTCGAAATGTCGAGAACAAAGTCGGATTTGACTATTTCTTTTTGACGATTCATCTTGTTTTAGATTTGTTTTTGTTCCAATTGATAAGGGAACACAAAAGTTTTTGTTCAGAAATCCGTATTTAGAAAAGTTTCCAGAGTAAGCTTCGCGACGCCGATCACTGAGAAAGTTAGGTCTTATTACTAACTTATACGAGTAACGGTATTAAAGAATTATCTTGAAGTAAAATCGGAACTATAAATTTAATAAGCTTTTGAACAAAACTATGGAGTAAGTTTTATTAAAGTAATATACTAACTTCAGTAGAACAAATTCCAAGAGTCCAGTACAACTGTCTAGAACCAGTAAGAGTTATGATAGAATAAGTAAAAAGTTTATTTATTGTAGATACGAGACCAAAACAATTACAGATATTATGTTTTGGCTGAGAGATGTTCTATACCGTTTTATTGTCGTTTAGAGTGCGTTTTATTCAAATATATTTTAACACAAGCAAACAACAATCTTTTTAACGAAATCATCTTCCAAGTTTAATACTGACTCTCAAAGTCATGATGACTTTACAAAATTGTCGGTAAACAGCAAAGGCATTAAAATTGTCGTGAACTTAAATTTCTTTGGTAAACAATTATTTCATCCTGCACGTACAATAAGAATAAAGAGGCTTTACTAATTATGTAATCACACAAATAAAGTTTATTTCTTAAATTATAATTTTTATTTCACTAATTGTAATTATGAATTATGTAATGTTTGGTTATTTGCAAAATCAACTATAGACTGCCTTATTTATCTCATCATAAACTTGGTATTACTACGTTACTTAATGACTAAAGTAAGCTTATCTAATTTATGTTAATTAATCCAAACAGTTGCTGGGCGAGCTAAAGCTATTTTCAAAAAGCGACATTAATAGTTTATACGGGCATAACTGAGAAAATAGCATTGATAATAATTATTGTATAATGCATTAAAGGAAACGTACATATGCTTTTTTTTAATTATCATCTATATTTCTTTATTTACATCAGATTTTTTAATTAAAGTGGTATCTGATTCGTAATTAAAAGGACCTTTAATTTTCTAAGATGAATAGATTGAGCCTATTGAAAGATCAGAGAATTACACAAATATTGTTTGAATTCTAAAACCAGCCTCTTGCAAATCTAAATCTACACTTGTATATTTAATATCACATTTTAAAAACTAAATAAAGTATCCAATAATTATGTAATATACCACGAAAACTCTCTAACTAAATCGACAGACCGTTCTAGTTCCATTTTTTTTTTAAACAGCTGACATTGCTAAAATGGTTCCACGCCACTCTACGTTCGAATCGCGTTGTTCGAGCGACATTATATATCAGACACTCGCTGTCCGAAGTCCGGACACGCTTTATACATTTATCGGTCAGTGTCCGTGTTCCGGACAACGTTTATATCGGACACTGACTCGATATATCTTAAACTTCGGATGGTTTACGACGATGCAGTTCATTGGACACATACCAGAATGCAAGCTTGCTTAACTTATTTAGGAGGGGAGATAATCAGCTGAGGGGCCTTGTACGTTGTTGTACCTAGCATCAATATTTTAAATACTGTTACTGTTGCATATCGGTAAATTAACCCTATTTTACTTTGGTACAAATAAATTATGAGAACAAAGTTCCATAAATATTCATGTAATTAAAAACAATATACTCAATAATTTTATTCGATACGGACGATACAGACCGGAAGTACAATAAACGTATTTTCACAAAAAAAATACACTAATAAGAAAAAGTTTTGTACTATGGAATTAACCCTGTAGTGTCTAGTGTTTTATAAACGCAGTACTAATGGCAACCACCATTACATTAAAAAATCACCATTGTCGTATTAAGTAACGAATAGTATTCTAACAGAAACAAATTGTAAACAAGTCGTTAAACGCTGCGGTATGTGTACAAACACATTATCTAAATTTAAATCCACAAGATAATCCATAGATAATGCTCCATGATCTCCATTACCGTGGAACATGTCCGGAACACGGTGCTGATGTCACACGACGCGTCTTAATTTCCCCTCTCTTGTCTGCTATCGCACGTATGGTCTGTTCCGATGTTCCGTAAGTTATGTTCCGTTGGAACGTGTTTCGCACGTTGCGCGTGTTCCGGAAAATTGTTTTGGTTAACATTTTGAGAAACACTTGTTTAATTAGATGGTTCTTTGATTTAGAAAACGAATAATAAGTGGGTAATAGATGACGGACTTATACATTGACGATTCCGTACATCAAATTGACATAATATGCAAATACCTAAATAATTCGAAAGGGTAGGTTAGTGATACTGGCGTATTATGTTCTCGTTAGAACAACTGTTGAAGTGAAACCTTCTTTAGGCGCGTTGAGCACTTCTTGGGTGAACAAAAATCATAAAACTCGCGTCATCGTCATGCTTCCACGCTTTATTATTTTTTTTAGAATATTAACAATATCTCAGAAATGTTGCGACCTACGCAAAAGATAACGAAATTTTGACCACTTAATAATCCCTAAGAGAGTATCAGGAACTAGCATCCGACCCGACGAGTGCAATGAGTATATCCAATCGTGACATCGATCAAAAAACGATTGCTTTTAAGTTTGAAAAAAGAAAAGAACACGTCTCATTCACACTTGTCGTTACGTTTGACGTGAATACGAATCGAGAAATGCCAACCATTCTGATTACTATCAAACCCAACCAACCGCGTCTACAGAACTAGTTCGACATAACGAGGAACTTAACCGGCTGCAAAAACATTGACGCCGGCCTTTCCTGTTTTCTTTCACTCTGGCTAACACGCCACTTAATTCCCTATGGGTAATCGATTGTGAAGGGTTCTAGTCATTAAAATAAACCCTCCGGCTTCTGTTTACATATATTCGACGATGGGATTACAAAGTGGTCTTGTCTTTTGCACTGTGTTGTTGTCTCTTGCCTTTACAGTCCCGCGGGGACGATAAAAAGAAATTGAGTATCAGCGTTTTACTTGTACAAAATAATTACAAAACGCGGATGTAAGGTATGTTTAAATATCTACGGGTTTAAAACTCTAGTTTGATACACTGGTAAGGCGAAGTGTTATTGAGAACTGCTTAAAATTCTCAACCGCAGCACGGTGTCTGAAAATTTGACCGGTAGATGCCGATAGGATCACCCTCAATTATTATATATGACCTAAAGATGGCGTAATAAAGTTGTACTAGATCTGCCTTTAAATCTTTAAAGGCGTAGTCGTCGGCGATGTATAGCTGTACGTATTAAGGTTGATAATTAAACATAATCCAGGGATTAAAACTTAAGTCAACGCTGGTTCACATGTGGCATAAATGTCCACGATTAAATATACACGTCTGCTTTTTTACCAGATATGTTAAGTGTAGGAATAAATAAAGCTTTAAACCTTTTAACAGCTTTTTAAAATAAAGCTAGTCCTTTCTCGATCTTTTTACAAATCGGTGGTGCAGCGGCATGTATGCGCCTGGTATATTAGGACTTAGTTTTGTATATCATGTGAGGAAAAGTGTCATAGGGCTTTTCTGCCACAAAAATCTTAAAAACACCACGAAGCCTGTAAATGTCTACTGTAGACAGCAGCAGCCTCGTCTCTATTACTTGGTACTTAAGTAGTAGGTGGCAAAATGCAGGTGTAATACACCTGTACTTATCTCTTCAGGGATAAAAGGGGGCTATGAATATATGGTTCATGTTTTAAAGTTAGTGTGTTTAGTCAGCGTTTTAAAAGTAGGGGAATGAAATTCGATTCTGGCTTGATTTTTCTAACATAAGAATCCTATTCGAAGCTAGGTTGAACGATAGCTATTACAGCAAAAGCTTAAAGCTCGCGCAGCTTAGTCAGCCCCCCGCCTGGCTAACAGGTTCGTGTTGCAGCTCCATTGCTCATTTAGTTTTATTTCTTTTAGGAAATTATCTACTTTCCTCGTTCCTTATCTGCTTATCTACTTGTTTAGAATTCGTTTTGTGGTAACTTCTATACTAAATTGAAGTCTCTATTGTGGGTTTACGCGACTTAATTCGTTAAATAATGACTCCTTGCACGTTTTAGGTATTTGTTCCATTTCGTTCGATTTAGCTAGGCAACAGGCATAAAACATCGACTGATTATATAGCTATTGCTAAATATACTTATGACTCGTCATAATAAAGCGCTTCTCAAGACATGGACGAAGCTACGATGAGAAGCAAATGGAAATTTATTCATTTTACATTAATTAATCCTTTAATAACCAGAATTAAGACTAAACTGAAAAAAGATTGTGGCTGTCTTCCGGTATTCGGGCGCTGGCAAAACAATTAAAACTTCTTACAGTAAACAATTACATTGATTGAAGATACAACAAAATTATACGATCATCTCGTAGTAATTCAAACATGCTGGCAATAAACTCTACCATTCGTCCGCAAATCCATCACATTCAAGCATTGCTTCCGAGAAAGCATTGAGCGCAAATGAGTAGTGTTCGAGTAACAGGCATCGTGCGACACTACAGCAGTGAGACACAACAAGCAATCTATGTCTTCTGCTGCGGCATTACAGAGCATAGCAACATGTAGCACCTGAATGGACTTAGTTTAGATTTGGTTATTGAATAGAATAACTAGCATAGCTCGAAGCAAAATACATACAGATTTACAGTTCACTAAATAGAATACAAAAATCGAAACGGGAGTTCAACTGCCTGCATTTATCGCACAGATAATAAAATAGGGCATAACCGCCCACCGCTTCCTTTTGAATATTCATGAGGCTAAGCCTGCGAGTCGCTCGCTGGGTTGCCAGCACAAATATTAACCTTGCTTACCTTGTGGCAATATTTTTAGACGTTTTCGTTACTTTTCCCCTTTTAAACATTAACGTATAATTTTCAATGTGCGTCAACAATTTTCGTGTGGAAAATAGATTTCTGAAAGCGCAGTTCAAATTTTCCAGCTTTGTGAAGTTGTTGATTTTTAATCAACAACTTCACAAAGCTATGTATTAGACTATGTATTAGCTATGTATTCTATGTATTAGACAGTACAGTGAATATATAATGGATTATAAAAATAAAGGTTATGCAGCCAAACGAGTCGTAAAGTTGTATGGTCATATTTAAAGGTGGTGTTGTTTATCTCATGAATAAACGTTTTGCAAATGGTAATATATTTTTAAATATTGTTGGTCAGCTTGATAATGCAGTTTAATGGGGTGAGGAATACGTTGTGCAGCTGGCTATATATTGAACTAGCTTTTGCCCGCAGCTTCGCTCGAGAACAGTACTATTTTTCTGGATTATTGGTACCAGTGATACTGTCTGTACCCCTGACAACGTGTATGCGAAATCTTATGATGATCGGTAGAATAGTTCAGCCATGAAAGCGCAACAAACAAACAAACACCTTCGCATTTATAATATTAATAAGGATAGCAGGGGGTAAGATCAGTTTAGTGGCGCGCTTTGGGAGTAAGTTATATACAGCAGTGAGCAGACAGTCATGATGATGATAAACAATGCTGAAGGTGCTGTACTGCAATCATAAGTGTGATGGATTTTGGATGTATCGAAGCAGACGATTTTATTAATGTTTATGAGTAGTCAAGAAGTGATTTTAATATTTTTATTAGTGTGATAGACCAACAGCTTTTCCAACTAACATTCAATTCGGACCTGAATATTGAAACTAAATATTTAGCTAAGGATACATAATTACTCAGAAACTTATAGCTTTCACCCCACAATATAAATTAAACATCTAACAGACAACTTCTAAAATAATACGGGAACCACGGTCGTTTGTTGTTCAGTCTGAGGGGCATGTGTCCTTTTCGCTCAACTGTTAAATTGAACTGGCGAAAACAAGACAGGATCCCGTCAACCGTCCAATAACTGATTTAACCCTTACACTGACACTCCGACACTCTATTCATCTACAAATTACGAGCATGACACTTAAAGTTATTCGACATAATCGCATCCCCAGTGGAATAAAGGCGTAAGAAGAATATGTAAACTTTAGAGGAGAGCAAAAAAACTGTTCGATCTGATATATTTATTATAGAAAGTATTTTTATAATCTTTTGTTTAATTTACCGAAACAAAGACATAGCGTAAGAATAAGTGTATTTTATCAAATTTTATGTGTTTTAGTAGGTTTATAGCTTTTTATGATTGAAAATTATGACGCGAAAAATTATTTTTTGGTATAAATTCTTTATTTTTTGGCAAATCACAACGAAAATAATTGAGACTGTATATCTTTATTTACACTATTTGAATATGCAATAACAAAAATAGACGTAATTGTACTTACACCATTATTCCACTGAGGGTGCGAATTATTATTACACTGCTTCAATTACAAGGGTGAAGACCTAAACTGACAGATTGTCAGCGGTCTTGTAACTGTCGAGGCAATTTAATTACAAATTCTAAGAGACAACTATCTAAAGTTAACAGATCAGTTATTAATTTCGGATGTTGATATCGAGTTGGACTTTGAACTGTTGAGTATCGTTTTAGTGATTAAGTTTCGGCTGTGTGGTTCTATTGACAGTGGTTTTGAGTGGTTGCTTTACTACCAATGCGCTAGCTAACAAATGGGTTTGATCCACATAAAGTTATTTATTTTCTAGGTATTTCATTTTTGTACTGTTGCTAGTATAGGATGTACCTGAATGTAGTCGGAAAATGACAATGTGACGGTACAATATAACGGTCGTGTTCCTTTGCAAGTCTCATGCTTTAGCTATTCTCAATTAGAACAACTTGACAATATCATCAAAAATAAATATTAACAGACAAAACTGATATTATACTTTAGCAACGACATTAATAAAAGCACTTTACGTAATGACAAAAACGTTTAAACTATTCAAGATATTGTTATCTGCTACGAGCGTAGCTTATCTACGAACAACCTTGCCGTAGACACACCTGCTACGAACGCCTACGTCGCAGTATGTAGATAAAGTTCGAATATCGTGTGGGTAGTCTGCAGGTGCGGTGACGTCACGGGTCATCGACCGCACTGCTACGATCTTGAGACGAGTACTGGGAGTTATACATGAAAATTTAATTTAAATAATAATATACGTAATGCAGATGTTATTTCGTTTGGGAATAATTATAACTGAACAGATTTAGTTTGCTAATGGATCTGTTAATTAATGTTTATGTAAAGCATCCCACCTGTTATTTAACGAAAGGTTAGGCAGAGGTGGATGACACCCATTTAGATAGGTGTGTTTAGGTCCCTTGAGGCTAGCTCCAAAAATAACCAGCCGTCTTCGAGATTGTAACAGGAACAAACATTCACATTTATAATAATTACACTAATGAATATTAATGATTATAATTTTGTCCTTATTTAAAAAAAACTATTAATGTTGTATTAATTTTATCCCGAACACTATCGCTTTTGGCTATTAATTAGAGTTATTCATTTAAAGGATAAACCTACATTTGTACGAGATAAGTTATCGGATCGAATGTGCCAGATTCGTTATTAACTTATTATACTACGCTTTGGATTGGTGTGTAGTTGGTTCCAATCCGTGAAGAGGGAAGGGCGGCTGTGCTTTTAGGTGAATTATATTTTTTATTTTATTATCTTCTGCATATATTTTCATATGTTTATTCTATTATTTTGCTGTCTGGAAATCGGACATATTTAATGTGTCATACGTAGATTTGCGTTCGGTGAAATTCCGATTTGAGGGGTTCATACAACCACTAGAAGTCTTATAAAACTTTTATATATATTTTTAAAATATACATACATACATAGCTTCACGCCTGTTTCCCAGAGGGGTAGGCAGAGACTACGGATTTCCATTTGCTACGATCCTGACACTCTTCTCTGGCTTCATTCACTTTCATCACACTCCTCATACACGCTCGCCGGTTTAGGGTGCTCTTAACCTGGCCTTTGTCCAGAACATCTCCGACCTAATCGAGAAACATTCGACTAGGTCTTCTCCTTCAGACTGTTACAATTAATTATTTTATTCCCATTTTATTCCGTATAATTTAGTATAATTTAAAATATATACTAAAAACATTTTTTCTTAAACATAGGGCAGTAACATTTAATTCCATTCCTCGGTCTAACGACGTCATTCGACGTCAAAGGGTAAAAATGTAAATTAAATAATAACACTAGAACAGAAAAATGACAAAAAATTAATTACTCCCACGTCGTGACGTCATAACTACTTCTCGTTTTTAACAAAAACATCTCCCGTCGGTGGCTCCGCGACACGACGGACAGCCTTGTATAAATTTACATTTAAATTGCGATGAACTTTCAAAAATAAATACTTGGGTGTCACTTTACTTGCAAAGTGTCTGTCTGTAAGTCACTTTTTGTTTTATCCGTAAAAATGGAAGGCTTTTTGTTTTAAATGAACGAAGAATAAATACGAGTATTTATTTTGGCATACTGCGCGTCGCGGTTTTGCTAGAGATGCCAGTAATAATTATATTGGTACCGAGTGAGGGACAGTGCCGAGCGCCGGCAGAACTGTGAATTCGGTTATGTAGTTGTAAAATATTTATATTGACTGTGTTACGTAGAACATGGCAAGTAGGACTACTCTAACATATACAGTGTTCTGTAATTATTGTGCTCTATAAAGCGAAGATATTACGCTACATTTTAAGAAGAGTATTGTTATGTTGGCTATGTGTTATAGGCAATTAATTAGTCTTACGTGGACGTGAACGATACGCATTGTAATTAGACTACAGTACCTACATAATGTCAAACCGTATAATTTAATTTCAATAATAATTAGTTGTTTGTAAACGTCAGTGCTTACGCTAGGCAATACTTTCTAATTAAATTGGGATGTCATATGATTGAATAGATATTTGGCACGTTGACTTCACACGTTTGTAAAGCTTGTTCCGTATCAAAGCAAGCTGCTGTGTTGCAAAATCTTTGTATCGTGCGAGCTAAGTCTGACGGTTGTGTATTCACACATTGAGGGTAAGCCTGCTTTTAATTCCCGCGAATTAACATTCGCTATCCTATCTAATATTATAAATGCAAACGTGAGTTTATATTTTGTTTGCGACCTTTTCGTACATACACCTTGTCAGGGCACTTAAAAAGGACATAGAGTACATTTAATCCAGAAAAACGTACTGTTCCCGAGTGATAAAAGTTTATTTACAAAATTGATATTCGCGAGCAAACCCGCGGATAAAATGTAGTTGTTAATAAAAGTAGTAACAGTAACAGTTTACAACAGTTAACTTCTGCGATTCAGTAGTCAAGCTTCATTACATCATATTTTATTTATAAATTGATTGCCTTGGCTACATATTGGGCAGGACAAATTTAAAATAATGTTATTGTACCATCGACTCGAGAAGAAGAAGATTATATAATATCAAATGATATCCATTATTATCCAAAACCTGGCTCTATTTGAAACGACCATTTTAAACAGTCTCCGGTTAAACCGTTTTGGCAACGAATCCGGGATTTTGTTCCAAGAATTCTGGGATTTAAAAAAAGGAATCGATTGAAGAGGTTTAAGGCCCGTTTACATCAGCAAGTTTCATAAAGTAAGTCATACTATTCTTGTTTTATTCTTCATGTAAGGCAAATATACTACATTTGTTCCAAGAAATTGGTAGCGTGTCAATGGGCATTTATTTTTACAAATTTATTTATAAAAATTTCTTAATGAACGCTAAATAGAATACGATAGGCAGTTAAAAAACGATGTCTAAGAAATGCATTGTAAAAAATCTTAATTCATAAATTTTCTGTAAACCTTTATTATAATAGAATCGTTATTGACAATATAGTATTCTTATGCATTATTATGAACAATGTTCTTTAGAATTTTTACTTATAACGACGTTGTAATTCTCTTGTAAGTCATATGAATATGGCCGTAAGTCCTCACTCTGAGGTAACGCGATCCGCGCTTTTCCAAGACCTAGTCCGTAATACCCTTGTGTCTTTGTAAAAGGTTGTTAAGGTCAGAGAAAAGAATCTTTCCATTGTCTGTCCGTTCATAAGTAATTAAGTGGTTTGTTTTAATTACTTTGTCTTTATTGTTGGCACTATGATGAAAAGATCTGCGAACGCGTAAAATAAATGTTGTGGTGACAAATAAAAGTAATTTAGATGTTGTGCTTTGTGTTGAAGTAAATTACATGAGAAAATAAATTATACATTGTATACAGGGAACATTGTGTAAATAGAGCAAGTTATTCAAATAGTATCAAAACTAATTTCACGAAGAAGGTATATCTAAATCTAATAATTGTTTACTTTGGTACTGATTTGCGAGTTTGTTATGATCCAACGCTGTCATGTTAACGGATCTAGCCTGCGTTACAAAAAGCAAAACAGCACGAATATGCATGTGTATTCAATATGAGTTATATTCAGTTACGACAACCGGGTTCAGAAATTCATACCAGTTATTAATTTATCCAAAGATCTACATCCTTTGTTTAAGATATATATATATATATATATAGATACTGGACGCGATAGACGGCAGACCGGTTTTTGTGACGCAAAGAAGAAACTCTTGTCCAATAGTGGATTGCGAAAGACTGACTGGTAGTCTTACATATATTACCAATTATTGGTAAAAGTTTTATTTTAATTATGTCCGAAAGTTACCTAAATGTACCTATGTATATTACAGACGATGTCTATTTAGTACTTGATTTGTATCAATTATTATTAAAATCTACTTCTAACTGCCCTTATAGTACAGTTAAAATTTTACCAATAGCAAGCTTGTTGCGAGCAATAAACTGTAAAATATTAAACTGGACAGTATAAACTATGTATGCGGTAATATATCCTACACCTAAAACAGTGCAGATTAAAGTTTCAAACGAAATAAACTGTTAAACATAAAATTCGTAAAAAGTAGTTTAATGTTAATGCGTAACATTCGCGTAAATGTAAGACAATGTTACACATTGAATACGTTTTTATATCGAAATAAAATGGTAGTATTTGTGGTGCCACAAGGTAGTGCGATGGCGTGGACGTTGGTTGAGTGGTTTACACTCGGGAATTGGCATCGGCGGGCTCTCGACAAGAGCGCCTCTCGGGACGATGAGTATCAACAATATTCAACCGTTGGTCACTTTTAATAAATGTCCGACGGTTTTCATGGAGTTTATTAAACGAAATAAAATTAAATGTGTTGTAGTTATTTTACGAGTTGGTATTACTTTTAAGTAATTATCACTTAAAATTAAACTACTTTATACGGATATTTATCGCGTTGTTTATTTTAATACGCTATGATTACATAATGTTGAATCTATTAAACTACTACTGATAAACTTTACTACTATTTAAGCTATTTAAATCACTAACTATTTAGATTATTGCTTTCCAGCAGCCACGGCCATGGGAGTCTCTCCATCAATAAATATTACACCACGGGTGTCAGGCAATACTAATTTTGAAGTTTCATGTTTGCACAGCAACTACTCGCGTGTTGTTTTGTCTTTGTTAAATACTTTTGCTTATAAAGTTTTCGTGATTTAAATACAGTTCATAACTTTATTAAATTTAAACCTTTGTGAAAAATATTAATAACTTGTGTATTTAAATTCTTAGTATATCTATCACTTATTTGACCGTGAAACATTACGTTGGAGGAACACCTCAAAGTTTTATAGGTTTTTGGTAATTCAAATACTTTAAATAATGCAGTCTTTGCGAATTGACAAACATCACAACTCTGAACCGAAGTGCTGATGTCTGGTAAACCCTGTAACCTAATGAGAGGAAACTTATTTTACCTGTATTACATACGTAAATATAAAGCCTTATTTTTTTATTTGTTCTTACTCATTTTATAAGATCCCTTTTAATTAAGACGCAACCGTACTTCAGACCCCAAAAGTGAACCCTTATAAATTACCTGTCACAATAAAACGTAGTAAAAAAGCTAAAAGCATTAAAAGACCACCAGAAAAAATATTGTAAATTTATCAAAACGTTTGACCTCTCCACTCGATAGATATCGACTTGTGTCATATAATTGGCGCGAATCAAGCGAGCTAGCCAACATGGCGTCCAATATGGCTGCCAAACAGAATATTTTATTGTCCTTTTCACATTTATTATTTTTCATTTTTTAATTAATTTATTTCGTGGAGCTTGTTGTGAATTTGTAACGCGAGCGTGTTGCCTTTGTGCGCCGTGGAATATTACATCATGTAGTTTGGCTGTTATTGAGCCTGTATTGTGCAGCGTTGTATCAATTGAAATTATTTTAAATAAAATTGAATATTTTAAAGATATCTCTTAATCATTAAGCGTGAGTCTGAATGGATACTGCGATGCTACAAAACATCTCAAAAAATTCTTGTGTTGTTGTTGCTATTGTGAATCCACCACAGGAATTCCAATGTGACCTTTTCCCGTTGAGTGTCTGGCAAAAAAAAGTGAAAGGTAAATCCTTGGGGCTTATGAACACCAGGTGTGCAAAAAACACACGAGAGAAGCGCCGTGCGGTCAGCAAGCAACGTGTTGTACTCTATAAGGAGTGAGAAACGGCAATGAATTGCCGTAAATCTTAGAGTTCAAAAAATTGTATTACGTGACCTTGAGGTCAGAGGTCAAAGGTCATAGTCATTTCGGGGTATCACTTGCTATACAGCACTATGCTGAGTCGAATGGCGTTGACCGCGAGTCTCTAGCTCTTAAGGTTCTTGAGTTGAAAGTTGTATGACAGACAGACGGACGGACGGACAAAGTTGTTGTATAAGAGTTTTTCGAACTTTAAAATGGGTACCCTAGTATTAAAAGGTGGGTATTTCCATACCTTAATGAAAGAAAACATATTATAATAGTATTACAAACATAAACCCTGTAGGTTATGCACAGAAGTTCATCACACTAGTATTTCGCGACAATGCATTTTTCAAATCCGATCAGTTTCCCTCCTACGTAATTGGCGATCCCACCTACTATAGCTTATGTACCTGGTATAAAGCAATCTATATATTAGATACATATCTAGATTTTTGAAGTAAATACTTCTTTAGGCGCGTTGAGCTTCTCTTGGGTGAACAAAAATCATGGAACTCGCGTCATCGTCACGCTTCGTCATCGTCACGCTTCCACGCTTTCCACTTTTGAATTATTTTAGAATATTAACAATATCTCAGAAATGGTGCGTCCTACGCAAAAAATATCAAAATGACTCCCTTAATAAACTCCAAGAGAGTATCAGGAATCCGACCCGCCCCTTTCTTTTTTTATTTTCGTTTATAAAGAAGTATTTGTGACCAAGGATTAAAGTTTTCACTTCTATCGGCAGTCCCCAAAGACTGTCCCAATTTTTTTTGTATTAGACATTTCCTAGCAAAAAGCTCTAATAACGCGTTATCCGAATTTTATATATCTAAAACACGAGCGGTTGTATCGGTACTCCCGCTAGCGTAGGAATAATTCCGTTAAGTCAATACATCTGCCTTAAATGTCATTGATATTATTGCATTTACATTGCCTCCTCTCCATAACATATCCATTGAGAGTCTTATATATAAAGCAATGTATCTACGTAATGTATCACTGATGCGAGAGTAAGCCGGTCTTAATTACATTATTGGTTTGGCTCAGGGGAACAACTATGAGTTGAGACGATACCCCTAGGAGCAGTATACTTTGATATAGGTTGGGTGAGATAACGTTATTAAAGCGTGTGCACTTTTAAATACATATATGTATCTTACTATATATTATAGACCCTATTTTATTGTACTCAATTAAATTAATCGTAACCTCTTCGCATCTTGCCATTTTCTTTATTTAGAACTAGATTTTGTCCGCGGCTTCGCTAGGTAAGGTTAGGCCAGTAACGGTACTTTTTCTGTGAAATTAAACTACTATATACGGATTTTATCGCGTTGTTTATTTGACACTGTTACAAAATTTTTTTGTAAAACTGTTACACTACTATAATCACTATTAAACTTTACAAATTTTTTAAGCTATTTAAATTATTGAACTATTAAAACTATTTATACTATTACTATACTATTATACTATTTAGATTTATTTTTACACTTTCCCCGACGTTTCGGTTGCTTTTCAGCAGCCATGGTCACGGGGAGACTAAGATGGTAGTTGTCTCAATGTTCCAGTGTAGTTATTTCAAAGTACCCGAACATAATTTAATCATGGGTGTTTCTATTTACGCAGAATGAGCTCAAAGTATCATGAAGTCTAGCTGTGGTTTGCTTCTTCTTGGGTTTGACTATTTGGATTACTGGATCCCAAGCTGGTGGTACACTCCAACCATCTTCTCTATTGAAATTAGGATGTTTCTTGATTTCAATAGCCTCGCGAAGCATCCTTGGTAGGAATCGGTGTTCTTTAGCGAGCATCTGTGGTTTGTCAAATCTCAGGTAGTGGTTGGTCCCCTGTTGCACATGTTCACACACAGCAGACTTCAACGAGCGTTGGTGTTTTACATCAGCTATGTGTTCTTTTATGCGGGTGCCTATGCTTCTCTTGGTTTGACCAATGTATGAGAGTCCGCAGTCACAATCTATTTTGTAGACCCCTGCATCTTGTAAAGGTAGTTGGCACTTGACAGATGGTAAAATGCAGGGGTCTACAAAATAGATTGTGACTGCGGACTCTCATACATTGGTCAAACCAAGAGAAGCATAGGCACCCGCATAAAAGAACACATAGCTGATGTAAAACACCAACGCTCGTTGAAGTCTGCTGTGTGTGAACATGTGCAACAGGGGACCAACCACTACCTGAGATTTGACAAACCACAGATGCTCGCTAAAGAACACCGATTCCTACCAAGGATGCTTCGCGAGGCTATTGAAATCAAGAAACATCCTAATTTCAATAGAGAAGATGGTTGGAGTGTACCACCAGCTTGGGATCCAGTAATCCAAATAGTCAAACCCAAGAAGAAGCAAACCACAGCTAGACTTCATGATACTTTGAGCTCATTCTGCGTAAATAGAAACACCCATGATTAAATTATGTTCGGGTACTTTGAAATAACTACACTGGAACATTGAGACAACTACCATCTTAGTCTCCCCGTGACCATGGCTGCTGAAAAGCAACCGAAACGTCGGGGAAAGTGTAAAAATAAATCTAAATAGTATAATAGTATAGTAATAGTATAAATAGTTTTAATAGTTCAATAATTTAAATAGCTTAAAAAATTTGTAAAGTTTAATAGTGATTATAGTAGTGTAACAGTTTTTCAAAAAAATTTTGTAACAGTGTCAAATAAACAACGCGATAAAATCCGTATATAGTAGTTTAATTTCAATGAATAACATTCGCGTAAACAGAAGACAATATTAGGTACTTTTTCTGGATGAAAAGTACCGTTAACTTGTCCGTTCCCCTGACAACGTGCATGCGAAATTTCCTGATGATTAGTTGAGTAGTTGAGGCGTGAGAGCGTAACAAACAAATCGCTGATTCGGTCTTATTTGTGAGCAGATGCACATTACCGTCTGTTGTATTTGATAGATTGAAGTCCCAATTAAGCAAAGCGTTAATCGCGGAAATCACCGAAGTCTACCAGAAATGTATCACGCTCACAATTCTTCTAGTTAGGTAATAATGTAGGTACAGTGCTAGTCTAGCTGTATTACCAGTACCAGTAAGTCCAAGAGACTTGAAATGTCAGGTTAATAGGTTTTTAAGATATAGGGTCAATATAGGTTCTTTGCATATTCCAAAAACCGTTAAAAGTAATTTGATGTTACCGTAAAAACTACTATTACCAACCAATAAAATATATGACGGTACTTTATTTTGAATGAACCCTATACACATACTTTCAATAAATTGTATCCAACAATCATTATCCTTTTCTTATATCAAATGTGAATACAAAATCAGCTGTTTACTTTTTCAGTCCCTTTTCCTAATCGAAACACATTTATATCTGAAAGTTTAAGGCTTCTCTGTTAACACAGGCGGAGCGAGTTCGCTGAAAACGCTAGTATATTGATAGTCTAAGATCCGGCTGCAATATTGCTACATGAATCGAGTATGTAACAAAAATCTATTTTTTATGTATAATTATAAATAGGGGAACATATTTTTGCCAAGGTGCCAATCAAAATGTGGCCGCTAGTATTTGTAATTAAAATATGATTGAATTTTTCCAAAAAATTACATTCACGTGTTTATAAAATAAACTATAATCCACTGCACAGTAATATATGTATAGAACTTGAAAAGTTATGGTTGCCGTTGCGCACTCGGCATCACATCAAGACAACTCGCTTAACGGTCCACTGTTCCATGTCCCTTCTTAGGCACATGGTCCGCTATAATTTGGCGAAAGCCCTACGTTCCAGGGCAATCAGTAAATTGTGCCTTCCTATCCTGGGTGTTTCGTCAGCTGCGACTAACGAACGTTACCTAGTACATGTTTATCGCAATATCGTCTGAGATGACCTTTTTGGATGGGATGGTCTTTCACTTACTTTTCGATTGATGGCTGTTCCGTTTTATTTGACGTGAAATATACGTGTTGAATGTAGAGCTAAATTAAGTATATTTCTTTTGCTATTTTATCAATCTTATATCTCAAGAAAGAGTTAAAGACATTACGGTAGCTATGGTTTTGGGAGGTCCGTAGCTACTACGTGGGCCGATGCTGACAGGGAACTGGTCTAATTCCTTGTCATCAGATATGTTGAAGCGTAAGCAATCATGTAATGGTAAAATATAATTTCAAATCTATACTAATATTATAAAGCTGAAGAGTTTGTTTGTTTGTTTGAACGCGCTAATCTCAGGAACTACGGGTTCGATTTGAAAAATTATTTTAGTGTTGCATAGCCTATTTACCGAGGAAGGCTAAAAGCTATATAACATCACGCTACGACCCATGGCGGCGGCGCAGTAACGAAAAACGCGGGTGAAACCAGGGAAACATCTAGTATGTAATAGAATGCTAGCTGTTATGTAAGAATATTTTCCCAAAAAAGCAGTTTGATTTTCCTTGCCCTGGGAATGAAAGGTGAGACTTTATATACAGCAGCCGCATTCACTGCTGCTGCTCTTTGACCATCTCATCATAATTGTACGTAGGTACATAATTGTACGTAGGTACATAATTGTACGTAGGTACATAATTGTACGTAGGTACATAATTGTACGTAGGTACATAATTGTACGTAGGTACATAATTGTACGTAGGTACATAATTGTACGTAGGTACATAATTGTACGTAGGTACATAAATACACCCTACAAAATACCGTATTCAATATTCAGTTTCAATTTCAGTGCTGTGTAGGCAATACTAAACTGTTTACACGAATCAGACGTTGGTAAGCAACAGTTTGAAGACTAGTGTAAACATTAGTTCTAACTTAGCACTCGAGGCTGAATTAATATTATACTTACATTTAGACTTGTGTGTGTGTCTGTGTGTGTGCCCGCAATGCGGCTATTCTTTGATACCGTTGCTTTCAGCGGTAATTCGCAAATTGCTCATCGCGGAAATGGAACTTAATTTCCGAATTATCGGCTAAGTTGGTCTCGGTTTGTGACCTGCAAATACTTTATTGGACGTTTTTATGACACGAAAGGAAATAGGTTTACCTGGATGAGTCCTAGACACGACAGAGATGATTCTTGTATCTCCTTGCACGATGTGCGGTATATGATATATTTTACATAAAATGCTGCCTGCTATTTCAGTGTCCCAGTAAAGAAGTTTTCACTTCACAAACATTTAAATGAGTATGTTCTGTAGTAGTTAAATGTTGTAATGGTTTATTTGACTAATTATATTTGTAAGCACCTGCTCCTTACAGATCTATCTTATCTTATCTTATGTGTGGGGGCCAGTCAGTGCAGACCGGCGACACTTCGACCCAGTGGGATCTTTTGTGTCGGCTCCAAGATTTAACCCTTAGCTATGTCTTTACGAATGTACTGCATAAGCCGCAGTGTACAATTCAGAGGGAGAAGCCTGAAGTCTTCAGGGCTTGGATATGCCCATCAGACCCGTCCTCAGTCCAGCCAACGCGTCGCATTCACACAACACACACTTACAGATCTAACTTGTTAAATAAGATTGTGAATTTTTTTTTTGTTTTGCTCTTCAAAATGACGTCACTCCACCTGATGGTAAGCAGTCGTGTGGTCTAAGAGCAGTGGCCAATGGCTATTAAAAAGATTGGCCACCCATTTCTTGTCCATTTTTCTTATTGGCGCTACGCTTTACTAAATGTGGTAACAAGTAAATGTAAATTTATAGTATAGTTCAGTTAGTGTAACTTTGACGTTTCTTAGTGTTACTTTGTGACCTAACTAATTAAAGCTATGTTAATTTAAAAGAACATACCTACAATTGGTGACGCTAGTGATATTTCTAATGTAGTCTTTAGAGGTTACGGTAATCGTTTACCATCACGTGGGTGTTATGCGTTGTTAACTTAGTATTAGTGATTGCATCGAACACGCAGTGGCTTAAATGATCGTTTTGTCACTGCCTCTGCACTGACTGTTGTGGGTTCGGTTTCTACACGAGACAAAGATTTGTGTGACATACAGTTGTTCCGATTCCAGCGTTCGTTGTGTCCGTTGTTTAAATGTTTGTAAGATTGTAAGACACAAGTATTACTCCTAATGCAGGATGAGTTTTATAAAGTATAAAAATCCTACAATAACGTTCCTATATGAATAAGGATTCTACACGTGTAGCCGCTAGATGAAGACATTGATTGTCCAATCTCTCGTAAAAAAGACAAAAAGGCGTAAAACTCTTCGTTTTATATCACCCCGGAGATTTAAGTGCCATCTGGTAAGGAAAAGGGACATTTATATCACGTCATAAAGTAATAATTGTGCTCTTGTGAGTGTAGAGCGGACGTGGGTTGTGTGCCAAGAGGGGAGAACTCTTCCGGCTCCGCGGCGCCACCTGCCGAGCAAATACGGAGATATCTGCGTGACGAATAGTTCGCGACATAGTTTTATTACGACCTAGATACAGATATAACAATCTAATTACCATGCTTTAGAAAATGTTATGTGTTTTTAAGTAATCTATATAACGGTTATACGCCCTATGTCCAGGAGCAGACGTCTTTCGGCTGAGATGATGATATAACGATTAGACTCATGTGACTTATTTGGCTTCGTGTGACTAGTTTTGAATCTAATCGGTGGTCTTAATCATGAGCACGATGTCATAGCTCGGTAGAGTCAAGTGCCGTACATACCATGGTGTGTTTAAGTAATTAGAATACTGCCTTGGTGATGCTGCGATAGTATATGCAACTGCTGTGTGTGGTGTCAGGGTTCGATTACTGGGTAGTGTAAAGTATTATTGGGTTCTCTTTGAAGAAATTCTCAGCTTCACTGAATCTGCAACCGAACCTGATAGGCGGCAATAGGCACCGTCCCTATTACTCGTGTACTTATATCTTAATTAGCGAAACGTCGCTATATGATAACTTTGACTATCCCTTCAAAAATATTGGCGTACTTTGTTTAAATGTAATATATATATATATATATATATAGATATCATATTTTTAACAAAATTGACTGCACAAAATTTGATTCCATAATTACGCGATCAATTATCGCGTTTATCAATGCGCCGAGTGTTGCAGCTTTGATCATATTCCCCAACAAGACCGCCACTCAAAAATAATATAAAAATAAACATACAGGTGTATCTGAAGGCTGCATTTAACTGTAGCTCAAAACATTGGTGCAAGTTGCGCGCGATAAATCTAATAAAAATGGTGGCATGATGTATCGTGCCAGCGCTGGCTCCGGGCCAGCTCGCGCCAGTAACCGTGCTGGGCAGATATTACCCACGGCGAGGTGCAATAAAACTTTACTTGCTCGCGACGCTTTATGGCTGTACACGAATTATGTACATACACACATAGATTCACGCCTGTTTCCCAGAGGGGTAGGCAGAGACTACGGATTTCCATTTGCTACAATCCTGACACACTTCTCTTTTCACGAATTATGTCCATACGAAATATCAGATCGCAATAGTAATATAGGGAAATAGTTAAAATTAGCATTTGAAATGAGTGAAAATTGCACGGATGGCGCAGTGGTCGCCTCGCCGCTGCCACTGCGCCGAGTGTTGTGGGTTCGAATCCCAAAACGGACAAAAATTTGTGTGATTAAAAAATTATTGTTCCGTGTCTGTATGTTCTTCGTGTCCGTTGTTTTAATGTTTTTTAAAAGTCTTCCGAGATACAGGAGTTAATACTAGTGCGAGTGCAGTCTTTTTAAAAAAAAAATAAAGTATTGTATGTTTAGTATTACAAGAGAAAGTAACTGTAACCCTTAAATAGCTATTAAAAGTTCGTTTATTCTTGTGTATGTTTAGTACATTGATTGAACAAAACACACAAGAAAGATTTCACCTTTTTTCTAGAAAAAAGAAATTCTATTTCTTTTTGCTCGAGCTGTAAATAGGCAAGTGAGTTATTTGGAGAGGCTTCAAGGCGTAACATTAAATTATATTTCTGTTACATATGTGTACCTATATATAGGCTTCGGCAACCAGTGGGTAACCTAACCGTAGTTTAGCTACAAACAAACAAACACATATAAAAACTTACACATTTGTAATTAAACATCGGCAAAACTTTATATGAAATGTTGTATACGAAATAAACTAATTATAAATTAAGGAAATTATATCCTGGAGGACAACATTTTAAGCGTAAACCTTGCAGCAACGTAAAATTACTAACAACATATGTGTCCCAAATACGTAAAGAGCAATTTAATCTCATGTTAAAACCTCCTATGAAAATCCACTTGACATATGTGTAAAGCGATAAATGAGTGTATATCATGTTCAAAATTTCGTCACCCTAATTCGTCGACGACTAATCCGTATTTCCCACCTAATTACATTTGCGGCCAAAATAGGATTACTGTACTAATACGTATAATTGAATTACTTTTCTGGAACATTACGGATTCAAACATAATTATATACTTAGCTAATAAGCCATACGTATATTAAAACTCTTATTAACAGTCTTATAACAGTTGACGTTTATTTCCCTTTATAAAAATTACAAAGGCAATAGAATTTGCATATGTAATAATACCGTTATAATTTATATGGAGATGCTATCGTTTTCTTTTTAATAATGTGTTCAGAAATAGCTTTTTATTTAATACGTTATTCAAAATGTGTTATTGTGTTTTTATGCGTACATGTGCGAATACGTTGGATTTTTAAATGGCAATAAAATATCTTATTATTTATATTACATACATATACATACATAGATTCACGCCTGTTTCCCAGAGGGACAGGCAGAGACTACGGATTTTCATATGCTACGATCCTGACATACTTCTCTGGCTTCATTCACTTTCATAACATATTTTTTGTCTATATATATTAATACGTGAAGCGAAAACTTTGGATTCCTTTTTACGAAAATTGGGCGGACGGAGGAGTATGAAATTTCGCACACTTATAGTTTATACAGAGAAGAAGTGACGAATGCTAATATTTATATAAAATATGCATTAGAAATACATTAAATTAATGAATAACCACTACACGCACACAACCATGCATTTGACACACGCAGTCGAAGCGCGTGAGTATGGTTACATAGATGACATAATAATGTCAATATATATTATTATATCAGCAATATCTTACAGGCAAACTTTGGTCGAATTTCGAGCACTAGGCGACCGCTAGTTTATATTAATATACATTAAAATTTTATCATGATATTCAAATTTGATTGATAAAAAGGATGTGAGTTTCTTACTGTCCTGTGTCTTGCTCTTTCCATAGGTTCTACGCCTTTGTTAAATGTTTTACAGTCAAACTTATTTGGTGTAGCTATGACGTTTATAAGCGGTACTTTGTGACCTACATGAAGAAGTACCTATATTTTGATTTTAGGGCATTTAACTATTGTAATATTTATCATTTTTAGCTACGCATCGGCATAATATGTAGATACGATGCCAGTAGACCCTCGAATAGCAATGCAGGAGAAGTATGTTACAGCCACGTGTCGCCAGTTCAATGTCAAGTTCAAGCAATTTGACCTAGAAGTCGAATCACGGATTCCATGATCAGCACCAAATGTAGTTGTGTCTTCAGATTTAACGGAAAATATGACAAAGGATTTTGCCCGCAAGACTGATTTTAGGCCTCGAAGTTTTGTTCCTGAATAATAAATACTCTGTTTTATTTAGCATGTGAGTTAGACCGGAGATAGTCTAGCCCAAAATGTAGGCAAGGCGGCCTTACTGCTAAAATATTAATGAAATATGGTTTTCAGTTTTCTTGAATGTTCTAATTTGGAGCCTAGCGTAATGAGATATAGAATGTTGGTGTCTTATAAGAACTAGCTCGGGCTAAATTAGTTTCATTTTTTGCAAAAGGACCTACTCTAGCATTTGCATACTTTTTTAATTTAAATACACAGAAAGCCATGTATATTCGTGAAGTGGACAATGGTAAATAAAGCCCCCTTTTCAGCAGCTGTTTTACGCCCCACGTAATTAAAGCGAGCCTTTTCTTGGTTTCCGCACCCACTGCCGGTCTGCGATGCCAGTCAAAAAATTAAATAGCCGTCACACTTTCCCTAGCATCGAACCCGAGACTCCACCATCAGCTAAACCTTAAACGTAAACGCTACGAGACAAACGAGGTGGCCTAAAATGTCACACCTATTATGTTTTCATCACAGCAAAAATGGTTGGAATTTTTTTAAAGGTGCGTGTTGGGAGGATTTGTGTACAAAGTACTGTCACAAGCGAGAGGGGAGTAGGGGAAGGGAGGAGTGTTTGGGATGAACGATCAATCACAAAGACAAGCGTGATACCTCCGACGCCGCGCGCGACCATTTGTAACTGATTTTATTGCTACCCCTTGTTCGTTTTAAATGTTGATTCTACCATTTTAAGATCATTGATAACGATTTTATCTTGAGTTAGAAGGTAACTAGGGGAAAGTGACTTTCTACGGCCCCCTGGCCGATGATATCCTAACTATGCTAACTAATATTGTAATGCGATTGTGAGTTTGTTTGTTACGCTTTCAAGCCTTAACTACTCAACAAGATCATAATGAAATTTCGCAAACATTCAGATTCATCATGAAATTGTCAGGAGAATAGAAAAGTACATGTGTACCATTCACTCAGAAAAAAGTACTGTTTCCAACAAGCGAAGCCGTGAGCAAAAGCTTGTTAAATATAAAAAGGAAAATTAATCACCATGATCAGAAGCGTGCTGTTTTCAGCGTAAGTTTGATATAATATGCTTTTAACATAAAATTATGGGAAATCTTTGTGTATTTATCTTGTAACCTCTCACAAAACCAGTTATCAAAAATACAAAAATTATTTTCAAACAAAAGAAGACAACACAACAAAATTTACGTTTTAAATAGTCTGGTTCAGCTCGGATGCCGGCGGGACGTCCTAGTATTGTTTTAGTTAGAGGTTATATCATGAGGGTATATAGCGATTGCGTAGGCAATCTCACCGATCTTATCTTATCTTATGTGGGGGCCAGTCAGTGCAGACCGGCGACACTTCGACCCAATGAGATCTTTTGTGTCGACACTCTCCCAATAACGACTGCCATAGATGTTCATGGCAGCCGGGACCAACGGCTTAACGTGCTTTCCAAGGCACGGAGCAAGCGATAATTGTCAATCAATACGCACATAATTTTAAAAAGTCATATAACTTCCAAAAGTCAGAGGTGCGCGACGTGGGTTCGAACCCGAAACCCTCTGCATGCAGTCAGTTGGTCTCCCCACTGAGCTATCGCTGCTATAACACATCTGTATGCTATACATATCTACGGGTATCATCCTAATGTAATTATATTGACTGTATCGAGTTTGTAGTAAGCCATACCAGGTATATAGGCCTATATGAAGATACAGCCACTGTTAATTGCCTATTTGTATTAGATGGTTGTGTGCTCAAGATCTCGTTGATTTAATATCGTAAGCGTTCCGTATAATTGGCGATAGTAGGATATTGATTTCGATATTTGAGTTAGTTAAAGTGATTTTGCATTATTGCTGTCAGAATATCTTTAAGAACGGTCTGAACAGGGTATTTATTTATTTATTTATAATCAACTAACAGTACTACTGTGGTTACTGCATTTACAATGTTAACAAACGCATGCAGCAATCCATTTATACACATATAAACTTCTTATTATGTTAAAACTGTGAAAAATACTGTGGCAAGGTATGGCAGTGCTCTCACGTCATCAAACTTATTTTCTTAAAAATAGATGCCATAATGTTTGGATCCACCTTCTACATAGCGATTCCTTATTCTATGTTGTCCTTTAACGATAATATTTAAAAGAGAAATATTCAAATTATAATATCACTGTATTTAATTTCCACATTTAATCTATTAATAGCCGCTTAAATATTTATATATTCGAAAACATTTTAGTTTGAATTATATATTTTGGTACTCATCATATGTCGCTAACATATGTCATAAAATACACGTTATTAAGTATCAACCGCTGTTTCGAGTATGTGAAATAGCCAAATTAAATGCGAGGTAGATTGTGCCCCGACATTTAATATTGAAACAATAATTGCCTCACTGACCCAGTGGTGAATTCATGAGCTTCTGTAACTACTGGTCTTCAAGTCAGGTTAGAATGTTATCGTTATTTCCTTACTAAATTTGAAAATAACTCTGTCTGTCTGACTGTAACCTCTTCACGACTAAATCACTCAACTGATTTAGATGACATTTGGTGCAGATATATGTTAAAACCTGGGAAAAGACATAGGCTTTTTATTGATGTAGGTACCACGCAGGCGGAGCAACGCGCAAAAGCAATTTTTTTAATAAAGATATTTTCTATAGCAGCACGTAGTCTGCCATCATGAATAACCCGTCAAGTTTAGCTAAGATTAAATAGCTTTAAAGATATCCTTAGAAGAGGTTAGACCCGTTAGTCATGTACGGGGTTTGCGGGCTACTTGATATATTCTGAAACTTAGCTATCACTCATACGAAAACACAGAAAATCACAATAAGTCTAAAGAGCCCAATAGTTGGATAGTATAGTGGCTGTAAGAGGTCGAATCGACCCCGAAATACTGAATAATTGATGGGAGTCGTGCGCTCAAATTCATCATTCGCATTCGACTGATTCCGCTTGGTGATAACATTTGATATATATTGGTCGTTTATTTGCTTACCACGGAGTAATGTGTGCTGGGTAATGGAGAACTCTGCATTTCGATGAACTGAATTACTGGTATTTGAATGTTGATTAATTTTGAGCTGTTAGATGCTAAGTCAAACGATCTTTTGCTGTCTTCGATGAGAACATTTTTCTGTGCGCCTATACATTTTCCAAAAAAAGCCTTTGGATTCTATTTTATATGCTGCTTGTACCTTTACTACAGGGCCGGCAACTCTCCTCTCTCCTCTTGTATGCGTCAAAATGGTACAGTAACTGCTTATCCTCCATTAGGCTGAATGTTAATGTTGCTAAATAAACCTCTTTAACAAAAGTGCCGTTATTAATAGCAAAATAGTATGCATCAGATTTTCGACGTCCATTTCTATAAAACGGACTTGTCAAGTGTATAATAATTGTTTTTTAAAGATTATATTGTGTCCTGATTATTGTATTATTAAAGGACCGTGAATTTATTAACTTAATAATAAATTTTCGGAAACATACTTTAGACACTCGCGCACTCGTAACCGCCATTTTTCCAATCTTCCCTCTCATTCTTTCACATCATTCACATCTCACTCACTTACGTTCCGTTCTTGTATTATTAACTTGTTGCAAATATTGCATTATTTCGGCAAATGCTAATAAAAATAACCCACAAATAATGCAAAGCACTCTTTAACCTTCCTAATCTCTTCAAGCATCCTTCACTGAGTTAAGCCTTTGAACAACACTTATAGCAGATCCGTCAAACTAGTCAAACGGGGCAAATAGGGGCGCAAATCGTGACCTTTTGATGGCAGCCATCGTCCTAAGCCGATCAAAGTGTTTACTATAACGTAATAACTTAAACGGTAGCATAGTCGTCGGAATAAGTAGCTATCCCTTTTCCTCTTTGAATAGGCGCAAGAGCAACAGTTGGATTATATTCGGCTGATTTTCTGAAAACCGAAATACCAACAAGATGGGTGTAAAAACCCAGGAGTCAACCTCTTCATCTTAAATGTAAAAGTAATGAAAAGAATTGACCCCTACATCTCGGGGGTCTTTTGACCCACAGGTCCCATATTCAAACTCGACCGAGGTATGACCTCAAGGTGTATGCACACCAAGTTACAAGTCAATATTTTGCCATTTAAAATACATGTTTTTTTTTTATTATTTATGTACGATATAGTGGTAATTCAGTAACATTATACATAATACTCGCCAAATGTTAAGTTTAACGGCGAGACACGCTCTTAAATTCTAGTACAAATTATCACCATACATTAGAAAATAGCTCAGCTCACAGTAGTTTTAAAAAAAGGAAACAATATTTAAAGTTAAAAACAAAATAACATATGACAGACTTTACATACAATTTATATATTTTTATATATACTGACTGAAAGTTGCACTGCTAGACGACACATACACCATCCAGCAATACATCCATCAGTCTTTTCTTGAGAGTACTAATACTTATTTTAGGTGTTTTTCTTAATTCATCTATATCATTAAAAATCTTGGGAAATAAATACCTATTTGTTCTTTGACCGTAGTATGTGACCCTGTAATCCCTAAATCTCGGAGGTCTTTCGACCCACAGGGCCCATATTCAAACTCGACCGAGGTATGACCCCAAGGTGTCTGCAAATCAAGTTTCAAGTCAATCGGTCCAGTCGTTCCGGAGTTATGTCTGTCACTAACATCAATCTGTCAGTAACAGACAGCCACACAGACCCACAAAGTGTTTTCATTAACTTCTTCGATGAAGACTCGGAGGTTAATAAATAATATTACATTAAGTACATAACCTCATGTCTGTTTATACACAAAAAGAAAGGTATATATGTTGTAAGGATCTACGTAATAAAGGGGCAACCCTTTTGCTGTCTACAGGCACATTTACAGATACTGTGCTGCTGAAAATATCTAACAGGAAATTTCAACACTATCGAAACTAGAGCCTTATAATGTGTAACAAATATAATCGTAAACTCTTGTCATTTAATAGCATGTGATGTGATATTATGTCGCTTTTATAGAGCCTGTGCCATAATTGAATTTGAAATTGGGTTCGAATAACTACCAACAGTTAGGTAACCGCGTTTAGCAAAGCGTATTTACGGGTTTTAATCATAAACAGACAAAAAATAAGTATCACAATAATACGAAGTATGGATCTGTACCAAGTGAACACTGATAAATTAAGCAGAACTGACAAGTAAATGTAAGACTGCAAACGACCCATCTAATTTTTGAAGTGAAAACTTCTTTATGCGCGTTGAGCACTTCTTGGGTGAACAAAAATCATGGAACTCGCGTCATCGTCACACTTCGTCATCGTCACGCTTCCACGCTTTCCATTTTTGAATTATTTTAGAATATTAACGATCTCAGAAATGGTGCGTCCTACGCAAAAAATAACCCTCCTTAATAACCCTCAAGAGAGTAACAGGAACTAGCATCCGACACGGCCGTATTTTTCTATTTGTTTTATAAAGAAGTGTTTATGATCAAGGATTAAAGTTTTTACTTCTATCGGCAGTCCCCAAAGACTGCCCCAAATTTTTTTTTATATATGTCTTCTTGCTATTTCTGTTTCAAATTACTAGTTTTCTTGTTATTCCAGCTAAGTTAAAATGCTTGTTTTAGGAGTGGGTTCACGTCAGTAGTGCAATGAGTGAGTTTCAAACCTGCGACCAATTTGTTTATTTAATGTAGTCACATAATCAGAATTTAATAATGCTACAATGACACAAAAGCTTATTGGCACAATCAATACAACTGTTGTAAACCTATAAAACCTAATTAATTTTCTTCTCTCAATCACATGTAAATAAACGAAAATATCCGTTAAAAACGTTCAATATCCGGCATGCAACTAGTAGCCTTACACACAATATAGGCAATCAATCAAGCACACATAATGCGACACATCGATCACCGGGTCCTTTAGGCTCCAGCCGCGGCACGGTCGGGCCCGAAACGACCTGACGACTTGTTTTTGTTTACGTGACACTGTTGAATATACGGCCAAGTGTTTGTGATAAACGTAGCCACATTATCCTCGAATCCGATAAGTGTATTCATAGTGTGTTTTTGTCCACAATAGACTTTAGAAGGGCCGTGATATAACAGCCGTCACGGCGCCTATCTTTTTGAATAAAATAGGTCCTTTCTATGAATAACATTTACAGTAAAATATTGTGTGGTTGTAGAAGTGATAGCTTTAACAGAAGAATTTATGAACTAATGTTGAATTGGAGTATGTTTTACACATATGTATGTACTAGATGTTCCCGCGGTTTCACCCGCGTTTATCGTTACTGCGCCGCCCCCGTGGGTCGTAGCGTGATGTTATATAGCCTATAGCCTTCCTCGATAAATAGGCTATCCAACACTAAAAGAATTTTAAATCGAACCAGTAGCTCCTGAGATTAGCGCGTTCAAACAAACAAACTCTTCAGCTTTATAACATTAGTACAGATATACATAGTCGCACTATCTCCCCGAAAGTGTGAGCACAGGTGTATCATACACATTTCGCTAGTCATGGTTTGAAATCCCAAATAATAGGCGGCGAGCCTATGTCGTTACTGATCTGCTTCTGTGAATTTCTAGACAGAGAAGCCGATAACACTGCCATTACATTAAAACCAAGGCATTTTAATATGGGCAGCATAATATGGTATTTTATTTAAAGAGTAGAATTACATGTGTCCATGTGCAGAGAAACCGTTTGCTAGCAGGCGAGCAGTATGCTATTATATTGTCACCTTGGATGTATTCAAAAACGAATATCCAGACGCGATGTAATGTTACCAGTAATTCATATTATTTTATAATGAAGGCTTTAGTTTGATATTGTGATATTTTTTTCTTCTTGTTTATACGATAAACAACAAAAACACGTTATTATGTTCTTCTTATTACAAGGTACATTTATATTTATTGTCTTTAACTACCAGTATTACAAAATGGACTATAAATTATTATACCTATTAGAGTTTTCTTGAATACGTGCTGTATTTTACCTTCTTACACGAAATTTATTTAACCATAGCAATTGGCCACAATTCGCCTTTCAATAGCTATTACAATTCGGGTCACCTGTCTCGCACAATGGCGCTGTGTAGTCAAATTGGGTTCGACGAGCGGCCACCGGTCGGAGAGACCGCGTGCGCCACGGAACGGTTAACGGATAAGTGGGTCGTAATGACCCCTTACAGCGAACACTGTGTTGAGTATGATTTATGCTTTATACGGCTGTTTGAAAGCGATTGATCTTTTGATTTAAAAATCATTTTTAATTAATTCGCTATTGTTGCCTTTTAAACAAATTACAATTTGAAATGTTACTTTTGTACTGGAATAGACAAAGAGTTTTTTAAAGTCAAGTAGAAGGAGTCGTTGTGTTGGAGACAGAGCATGAGATTATGGCCCTTTTTCTGACACTTTTGACCGATTATATTATTAACCTCTGTGTCTTTTTCAGAGGATAATGAAAACACTATGTGGGTCTGTGTGACTGTCTGTTAGTCACAGGCATAACTCCGGAACCACTGGACCGATTGACTTGTAACTTGGTGTGCAGACACCTTGGGTCATACCTCGGTCGAGTTTGAATATGGGAACTGTGGGTCAAAAGACCCCCGAGATATAAGGGTCACAAGGTCACATGAAGACCTAGAGGTTGAATCCTGGGTTTTTACACCCATCTCGTTCTTCATAACAGATGGCAACCCTATTGTGCGTCTACCGGCCACTTCACAAGTCCTTCACAAGGCCCCGTGCTGCTACAGAGACTTTCTTGCGAGAAACCACTTTGTTCGACGGGAATTGAATCCCCAAACTCACGCACAGCTTTCGCATTCACTATCTCCACGCCTAAGAGGCAATCAATCGCAGGTGTATGGCATATACAAAGCTTTTTTAATTTTATCTAAAATTTCGGCAAGCTTGAAAGCCGTCAAAATGAAAACTAACACGTACATAATTCTTTTACTACAAAACACATATTCAAATAGTCGTTTAATATAAAACATATTAAACGTTTGAACAGCACAATATCATAGAGTTGAAGTTTCTACAAGTGAGTTACAGAAGCGCTCGTGGGCGGCGGCGGGAGGAGGCTTCGGAACCGGAAACGGACGAAAGCGCTTCCGGGAGGCCTAGCTGCCTTTGTAATAATACATGTTCCGTCAGATGAACATGCCTCCCTGTTCATATTGTGCATTGTACTGAACATAGATTGTGAGGAATGTGTTCTAGTAAGGCGATAGGAGTTTTCAAATTGGGTGGCTTAGTTTTGGGAGATTTGTTGTGGATGCGTTTGTTGAGGCGTGGCGACGGCTTTCACGATGTAGGTTATGTTGCACGGTTCCTGCTACGTCAGAGTTGTTGTTGTGGTTTTCGTATGGGACGAACATTTGTTCATATATGTGTTTGTTTGCTACAAGGCTAGGTGTTGTTTGTCTTTGTTGTTTTATCTATACTAATATTATAAAGCTGAAGAGTTTGTTTGTTTGAACGCGCTAATCTCAGGAACTACTGGTTCAATTTGAAAAATTATTTTAGTGTTGGATAGCCTATTTATCGAGGAAGGTTATAGGCTATATAACATCACGCTACGGCCCTCGGTGGCCGCGCAGTAACCATAAACGCGGGTGAAACCGCGGGAACATCTAGTTGTTTATAGAGATTCAAGTGTAGAATCGCCGTGCAATCAATAATAAGGTAGAGACTTATTGTTTGTTATCATAATCAAAATTAAACGTGCATTGTACATCCCCCAAGTAGTAGGTAGATGTGTATTATTCCCAAATACTGAAGCTATGTACGGTTTTAGAGCATACGTAATATGTGTGAACTTCTTGCCGTCTACTGAACACCTCATAATCCTTTACTCATCAGAGAATTTAATCTGAGACGTCATTACCGCACGCAAAGTTATGCCATATGACGAACGACAAAGTCCTAAAGTTATTTTAAGATTAAGTAAAAGAAATAAATAATAAAGTAAATTATGTAAACATAAGTTATTTGGTAAGGGTCTATAGTTTACTTAATTAGACTTGAAATTTGGCAGCCAATTTCATTAACATAACTAATTTCTAGCTTGATATTCGTCCGAGACAAAAGCCAGGAAAACTCAACGTTATTATCGAGCGCGGTATAACGGGTTCGCTCCCGTGCCAAGCGGTGTTGGAAATTAGCCTAATTTACTTTTGGCGTCCTGCCAGAGAATCGAACCGGTGTACCGCATCTGTTTGCAAATACTTAGCTGGTTGGCATACGTAGTATTGTTTTATGTTTTCTATTTTCATATTTGCTTAGTTTGTTTCACTGAAATGTTTATTTAGACTTGTGTCGATACATCCTCGAGAGCGTAGTCAGGACTGAGGTTAGGTTAGCTGTAGCTCTAGTGAATTTCCTAACCTGATAACACTGTCCGACCGGGCAATCGAACTCTGGTGTCACGATTACAATCGGGCGTCATAATGGCTAACTTAAAGTCATGGAACATTTGTTTATTTTATTACTAAATTACATTAAAGTTTGATGTCCGAGTCGGACAAAATATTACTGGACTTTGGAGCTGAGTCCAATAGAAGTCAACAGGCTCGCTAGAAATTATAAGTGCCAAAGTTAGGATGTGCTTTGAGTTAATATATATTATATTAAATTCTAGATGAAACCATTCAACCATATTGCTTGTAATACACGTTAAAGTGCATGCTCTCCATGTCACTTAGTCTGTGCCATGCGCTTATAGCAACAACACGTAAGTGCAAAGTTTAATATCGTAGGAACAAAAAGATTGCTCGGGTTAGCTTATTAGTGCCAACACTCTAGGGAAAAGGTCTAGAGCGTTAATCGAAAACCTTTTAAACGCTACCGTAAATAGCATTTGGCATGCTTCTGACACGAGAAGCATCTAATTACCATGTAAAAGCAGGTGAATACGTGTTTTACAGCTAGTCTTGGCAGGATTCCAAAATGTAGCCGCAATTGCTTAAACATGAAGTGGTCAGTGCTACGGCTATATGAGTATATAGCAGGTTGTTCTGGTGGTTGCTGTTTTACATACATACATAGATTCACGCCTGTTTCCCAGAGGGGTAGGCAGAGACTACGATTTTTTGCTATTTTGATTCTTGTTAATGCACTTTTACATAAACCGGCGAGCGTGCATGGGGAATGTGATGATAGAGAATGAAGCCAGAGAAGTGTGTCAGGATCGTAGCAAATGGAAATCCGTAGTCTCTGCCTACCCCTCTGGGAAACAGGCGTGAATATGTATGTAGATATACATATAAAAAACTATAGCGTGTCTCTACATAAAATACATTTAAAAAATTAAGTGGTCGACTGGTTATAGAGCTCTAAGTGAAAAGTATAGTTTTTAGTATATTTGTCTGTCCGTATATTTAGTTCGGCTATACATAAAAAATATTCAATGAATTTTTGGAAAATGATGCATTTCCGTAGTTTAAAATTAAGCTTCAAAACTAAGCTACGTTTTATCAAATTTCGTGCAATCGGACAGACGATATGGCAAATCTTGTATGACGTCACAGAACTATAATAGAACCTGATAAAGTCACGTACCTACGAAGTCTAGTTGTACATGATATGAGAATAATATAATCAATTCAGTAACTTCAGTAAGCTTAACCTACTCATGTTACTTTGACCTAAAGGAATAAATTATTTTATAGTCATGTATGTTACTCAACACCAGCAAGTTTATGCTAGGCAATGTAATAATGATGTAATTTTTCCAAATTAATAAAAAATTGCCTTATCCGGGCAATTTTTACCTACCAGAGCGGCCAGAGCGGCTCCTTTGAAAATAGGGGCAGTCAAGTTGGTTGTGTATATCCACATACCCATTTCTAGAAGATATAAATAATGATCCTTGAGTCACTGTGTCATAGTTCTTTGATATGGCTCTTTACTGTTAACAGGAGCACAAACGATCTTTGTTTCATGCGCCAACAGCGTCACGACATTAATTTAGCAACATTGACATGCGACTTAAAGTCTTTGATGTTGAAAGCGTCTACAAGTAACGTTGTTTGACGCCTTAGCAATATAAATAACTTATATATCGACTGCTGTGCATGAGTCCCCTTGAGGTTCGATTTTTGGGTCCTTAAACCGTCCAAAATCCACAGTGTAGTACTACGTTTAGAAGAGAAATTCTTGCCGAGAACAAATCTCGTCAAATATAAGACGCAATATATCTATACCTTTAAAATAAATTTACCTTTGGTCATAATCATAACATAGCTGTAAGGTTTCCATGAATAAAATAAATAAAATAAAATGTTATAAAACCAAATTATTATTTCCTTTCCACATAAAACACATATACAGGAAAGAGCAAGCTGTCAAAGGCACGAGATACAGTGAATAAGATTTCAGAAGTACGGTGAGAGATGCCTGTAAACAAGCAACTTCATGTTCATATAATTTACAACAAAGAATACTAAATGATAGTTCAAATCTTTGAAACTAGTTAGTAAAGCCTACTGACTGTCTCTTCCACAAGTTACAGTCTATTTTCAAACGTTGTGTCGACAGGTACGTGCCCAAACCTACCCTACCTACCCGTACCCTAGCCTTAACTACCCTAATTAAATGTTACTAAATTACTACGAATTTTGGCAGCGATTAGTTGGAGGTAGGCAGCGGTACCGCGTTCCAAATTGTTTATAATTTAATTATAAACTCCAGTGATTTATTTAAAACGACACGGACCGCTGGTCTTTTGCTGAGAGAAATAGATTGTCGTTTATTTATTGGGGTATGTAATTGGTTATCAATTGTATTTGGCTATCATGATTGAAGTTATTAATTAGGTATCATTCTTTGTAAAAGTAAGAATATAAAAAAATCTTGTGCTCTGTGCCTTAAAGGTTTTGGGGATACAACCCAAATTGACACTTTGGTTTCGAAATAAGTAATTAATTTTATTGTAACTATACTGACTTGTTACGTCACAACTCAGTAACACTGAATTTGTAAATTATAAAGAGATACATGACTACATGAACTATATAATTATATGGTTTTATAAGGTACGTTTAAGTATTATATTCTTTTAAAGTTTCAAGATCAAGATCAAGAAGAAAAGATTAAGTTTAAAACGTAAAGTTTACTGGAAAATATGCTTGTTCGTATTTATCGGTGATAGATAAAATTTAGTTTAAAAACCTACATAGTATTTTGCAAACGAATAATTGAACTGACGAACTGAATGAATGATACGGTGTAACTCCGAAGTTTCAATCTTCCAACTTATTTATGTATTTAAATAACCATCGTTAGCCGTAGAATTATAACTTAAAACAAATAATCGTTTTGACAAAAAAATATACATGTATATAATGTTAAAGTCGTTCACCTGTCTGAGACAAAACAATAATAAAGATTTACTTTTTGAAAGCTTAGATATAAATTTCAAACCGACGTAATTTATCTGGTGTGTGAAATTGCAATATATCACCTTTATTCATTCATGTCTCCTACATTTAACATTTTATTATATTAAAAATATTCTTTTAAAATATGTTAACATTTTTGTACAACTGTGCTCTAATCGCAAATAACTAATCTTACAGCCCACAGGATTGTGAGCAGATACCGTAGGGGTTTCATGCGTATCAGTCTCGCATCCAATCCTAGTGAGAAGTGATTAAAGAGGAGATGAAAGGAAATGAATGGAAAAGGAGCCGCCGGCAATGTTACAACTGGGTCTAAACGCAATAACGCTGTTACAACACTTACACCGGTTGCATGTGAGCGAGCGGTAAATGTAGATTATGTAAACTTATCTCTTGGCAACATTACTTTTTTATATGGATGAAAGGTATCCTATGTCCTTTTCTGTACCCCTAACAAAGGGTATACGAAATTTCATGACGATCGGTCGAGTAGATAAGGTGTGAAAGCGTAACAAACAAAAAAACAAACTGTTATTAGCATGTATAAAATTAGTTAGGACTAAATTTGACTGCACTGATGGTACAATGGTTAAAAGGGCTGCCTCGTCTCTGCCACTGCGTCAGTGTTGTGAGTACGATCACTGTGCGGGACAAAATATTGTGTGATCCACACGTAGTTGTTTGGAGTCTGGTTGGTGTAACCGATCATGTGATACTGTAAATATAAAAAGAGCGGGAATATAAAAAATTAGGGCAGTCCTTGGGGACTGTCGATGGAAGTGTAAACTTTAATCCTTGATCATAAACACATCTTTATAAACAAAAAAAGGGCGGGTCGGATTCCTGATACTCTCTTAGGGGTTATTAAGGGGGTCAAAATTTCATTATTTTTTGCGTCGGACGCACCATTTCTGAGATATTGTTAATATTCTAAAATAATTCAAAAATGGAAAGCGTGGAGGCGTGACGAAGACGCGAGTTCTATGATTTTTGTTCACCCAAGAAATGCACAACGCGCCTAAAGAAGTTGTCACTTCAAAAAAAAATGGGATTCATAATTATCCTTTTATAGCGAATAAATTGCCCACAAAATAATTTTCATTTTCTCTTATTGATTAATCTCCGATATGGATTACACACAATGTCCTTTTCCCATTCGATATTTTAATAACAAAAGATTATTCTACCGCCATTCTACGCAATATCAGTCGCGGTTCCATATATATATATATCTACAGATATGTATGCCAAAGGTTCATTACATCGGCGTCCTCACCGCAGGCTGTGATTGATGAACTAACACAATATAACCGTTGTTTCATCTTCATTATACCTCCAGCAGTCGGTGAAATATGACTGGTGGGTGAGCAGAGATCTAGATAGACTTCGTTATTAATGTTAGTTGAAATAATGAAGAGATGATTGCTTTTGTAAATGGTCTGGATTTTCAAGTTATTTCTTTTTATAAAATTTTACTAACTTGAATAAATGTGGAATGATAAGTATTCACAGAATAGAGGTGACAGCGTATTATTAAATGAATGCTTTTTATGTACTTTCTGATTTAAAAGGTGTTTATAGGCGTTCACGTTTCATTTAGACATTATTTCGAATTAGATATGATTGGTCTTTGTTTGCTAAAGTAAAATATATTTTTAACGTTAGGCATCAACCTCTCATTTCTAGGACTACCAGACATAGTTGAAAACCCTTTAGGTATGGCCACTGGCGTGCCGCTGCCATTCAATAGGTTAATGAAAAGAATTTGCAAAGTTGAGAGACTAGGTTACCTAGTGTAGAAGCCGTTTAAATGATAAGGTGCCTCACCATTGATATAATACCACGAATGTTACCAATTTGAACTCCATACGAGTCAAAAATAGAATACACTGATAGTAGTTTTGAGTTTTCCTGCTCCCATGTCATAGACAAAATAACAGGTATTTTTATAAAATAATAAGTTAAGTACTTCAATTTTTCAATGAATATTTTGCTCTGAGCAAACCAGTACCAATACAAACAAACAAACAAATACTAATACAAAGCACAATGTTCGCCCAAGCTCTCTTGTGTTCCCACACAGGACATAACTCAGCCAGATTTGCCTCAAAATAAAATAAAACATTCATCTCAAAGCGCCGCGCCGCTCACCGGACGCACATGTTGCAGTCACACAAGTAATTAAGGATAACTCACAACTGACCGCAAACATCCCCACCCGTCCGACGCCATTTTTGTTTTTCGGTACGCTTTTACTTTTCGCTTACATTTTTAAGGCGCCACCGGTGTAAAGATAAGCTTTGTGTACATTTTATTGGAGCCCTACGCGCTTTTATGAACAGTCGAAATGTATCCGAAAAGGCACGTTTGGCTGTTCATAGAGGACTATTAGTGCCCACACTTATGTATGGAAGTGAAAGTTGGGTATGGCAAAAGAAGCATGAGAGCAGAATAAATGCTGTAGAAATGAGAGCGTTGAGAAGCATATGTGGTGTGACTCTGAAAGATAGAATAAGAAATAGTGTGATTAGAGAGAGATGCGGCATGAAAGTGGATATAGTTACAAGAATAGAAAAGGGTATGTTAAGCTGGTTTGGACATGTAGAAAGAATGGACGAGGAAAGACTGACTAAGAAAGTTTATAAGGCTAGTGTGAATGGAACAGTCGCAAGAGGAAAACCTAGGCGAACGTTTCTCGACCAGATCGGAGGCGTCCTGGACAAAGGCCAGGTTAAGAGCTCCTTGAACCGACGGGCGTGTATGAGGAATGTGATGAAAGTGAATGAAGCCAGAGAAGTGTGTCAGGATCGTAGCAAATGGAAATCCGTAGTCTCTGCCTACCCCTCTGGGAAACAGGCGTGAATCTATGTATGTATCTATGTACATTTTATGAATCGTTTATTATTTTTTTGCCGTCTAAATATTATGCCTCGTGGTTTGCAGCAAACTGAATACTCGGCCGATGCTACGTTAGTAACTTTTTTAATATTATATCTCTTGGATAAACGAATGCACATCTATAACTAGTAATTAGAAAAACTTAGTATATTATATTTTTCTTTTCCTTTTAATTGAGCATAACGCATTTGCTTACCAAGTTCCATTTATACTTATAAATCATAAAGCACCTACATAAGATAGAAACACAAAATAAATACTTATATCATTACTAGCTTTTGCGCGCGGCTCCGCCCGCGTGGTACCTACATCAATTAAAAGTATCCTATGTCCTTTCCAAGGTTTTAAACTATACCTGTACCAAATTTCATCTAAATCGGTTGAGTGGTTTAGCCGTGAAAAGATAACAGACAGACAGAGTTACTTTCAAATTTATAATATTATAAGTAAGGATTTGCGAGATTTATTAATGACTTATATATCTGTTAAACATAACATAAAGTTAAATGAATTAAATTTATATGGATTTTAGAGCAACCGAAACGCCAAGGAAAGTCTAAACTTATCTAAATGATTTTAATAATTTTTATATACATATATAGTAACTTAAATAATAGTCAAATTTAACAATAGTAGGTTAATAGTTTCAAAATTATGTAATTATAGTGTTTGAAAATAAACATCGTGATAAAATGCATAAATAGTAGCTTAATTTCAATATATAACATTCGCGTAAGCGTAAGATATTACAGATTCGATTATATTACATAACATGAGCCTCGAAATAATTAATTTTAAAAATAAAGTAATTCATTGAATATCCTTTGTGCTGTCAAATAAAATAATCGACACCGGGAAAGACCACAAATGCATATATAATATATTCACATATATTTTCGTGTCCAGAAACACTCACATATGGTTATTCCCATTTATTATCCGATATGATATCGGTTCGCATGTTCTTGAAAAACCCAAGGGATACGAAGTAACGCCGGCAGTGTTCAAAGATTAACTGTTGCCATTTACTCATCGTTTGTGGCGGACTCATATAGTATATTCACGAGTGTAACTAATAACTATAACTTAGTCGAGTAAACTACTTGTATTTGTCTTTACAAGTGCGCTAAATTTAGAATTCAAGTCAACAGAAAGTTTAATTGTTGATATTATACTATTTTAAGTGGCATAGTTAGCATTCAAAAGGAATAGTCATACGTTGTGTTCTTAAAGTTAGAAGGATGTGAGCGTTGAATCATCCATCATCAGACTAACAATTTATTGCTTTATTCTCTATTGTGTTGTTCAGTATTATGTAATAGTACTAGTCAACATACAGCAGTGGTATCCATTGACAGCAATACAGAAATCCAATTTAAAAAAATATTTCGGAATACTTTGATTTTATGTTTAGGAAAGCTGTCCTTCTTATATAACTAACATTACTACATAGTTCAACATTTTAAGTGATATTGTTAATAACTTATCCTGAGGGATTAGTAAGTGTCAAGTTAACCGGGATCCTAATGTGGAGTATCTGATGATCAGAACAGACCAGATTTAGTTAAAAATATAGTATGGTTTTCTGTTCTCGGCTGAATGCCTTGAAGTTTCCATCCACCTATCTATAAGCTCTGTATTTATGCATCCTCAAGACATTATATCAATGATATGCACTGATTTATTATTAGTTGCCATTCACGGTAAATCAACTAATAATATGATTTACTTAGTTCGAATCCCATAAACTTTAATGACAGACGGCATTAATTACCAATTTATGACTATTAGTCGGCCATATATAATTGGACGTCATAGCTAACGTGACCGTGCAAAGCCTCACCGACGCGCCTACGTTTGCCAACTCATCTAATTGCACGCAACACTGAATTTCCACACGATTATAATTCTCAATATGTGTAGAATACGGTTGCTTTTACCATAAAGTTTTTGGTTCATCATTCGGTTTGTAGGTGTTGGGTGAATGCATGTTTAGCAATTATCGCATTACTGCAAACGTGGCAGCACTAGCAATTAAGTCTAACTTCTGAACTGCTTGTTCGAATTTTCGATATATTTCGACAGCGAATGTTTGTTTTATACTGATATTGAATTGTAGTCAGAAGTGGGTAATCTCAAAGAGCCAATTACTAAAAAACTAGATACGATATCTTGATAGACAATATTTATACAAATTAAGATATTGATAATATACTTCTAATAAGAGCAGCGATAGCTCAGTGGGGAGACCAACAGACTGCAATGCAGAGGGTCTCGGGTTCGAACCCACGTCCCGCACCTCTGACTTTCGGAAGTTATATGACTTTTCGAAATTATGTGCGTATTGATTGACAATTATCACCTGCTCCGTGCCTCGGAAAGCACGTTAAGCCGTTGGTTCCAGCTGCCATGAACATCTATGGCAGTCGTTATTGGGAGAGTGTCGACACAAAGATCCCACTGGGTCGAAGTGTCGCCGGTTTGCACTGACTGGCCCCCACATAAGATAAGATAAGATACTTCTAATAAAATAACTACAAAATGAGAAAGCAAAACAAGTAGAATCTGGCACTGGTGTCATTTTTCGATGTATCGCAGTCATATAATTTGAAACGTAAGTATGAAGTGAATTTAGTATCGTTTCAACAACTACAGTTTCAAATCGCATGGTTCTGCAGTGTTTTTTGCCAAAACAACTCATTTGTACTTTATGCAAAATGTGTCCTGGGAACCAAATTGAAAACGCACGGTTAGCAGATGCACGCTTATGTCATTCGCAAAGGAACAAAAAAGCAAAATAATGAATATTCATTTCTGTACGCTTATAGTGTCCTAGTAAATAATAATTAATAACATGTTGTTTCAAAACATTGAATTATACCGTCACAACTTTGCAAAGTTATTATAAAATATTTTCTACGTATTTTATGAACAGTCACTACCACGCTGTGCCCTTATTAACTTGCAACACACGACTAAAGCAAAACAAAAAATGGAAGCGGCAAGTTTACAAAACTACCGAGTTGAAAGTTGCACCGCGGCATGCATAAACCCCGCACTCTCTACAATTCCATTACAAGTTGTGTGCGCCGTTCTAACGCGAGTTGTAGACAAACTAGCAATTCAGACTTTATTGCTTTTTTCTTGTATAAAAGCTATACGTAATAAGTACTCACATTCAAAGTTAGAGGTACCGTAAAGCAAATGAAATGTAGAAATATTAGGTCGAGATGTTCTGAATCTCTTCAGAGCGGCAGTTAAGCGTAGGGAATAAAATTAAAATGGTTAGCCACTAGGTTTTTTCTTAACCTTTATTTGTTGGATTTGCCACTCAGACGAAGTAGTCAGTGGGCAGAATAGATATCGTTTTAAGATATTTTATTTGGTACATTTTCTAGAGATTTACGTAAAGAGCGGAAAATTATTTTATATACTATTTATATAGAGATCGATCTCAAGCATGCTATTAGTCTACTAAAATCCATTGAAATCTATCAATAGTTTTGTGTGGTTATTTATATCTATTTTAATCTATTAATTAGAACCATTGTACTTGGAGCAGCCTAACTGCGCATGCGCAATATACCTGTATTCTTTAGAATATTACAAGTGCTTGTAATATTCCTAGCGACGGGAGAAGTTTTAAGGCTTTCGTGCTGTCTGTAAAGAAACACTCTTGCACTGACAGTTTAGTAACTCCTTATTTACAAGGTCGTTATTTCGTCCATGGGCACGGGCTTATGGGAACACCGGATGTGTTCAGATATAGTACTTTTATCATTGTCTGTCGATTTGGTTAATACCTGGGAAGTACTAGAATATTAACCAGGTGGTTGACTTCCGGCTAATACTTCTGCGTTTAAAGGCCGCGGTAACCGCTTTCCAACAAAGTATTATAAAGGAACTAGTAATATGAATTAAATATATGTTTGCATGTCTACATTTGTTAAGAACCACCAAGTCAGAAAAGAGTTTCTTTTACAATATGGAGCATTGCTTTTATAATTATCGTAGACTTGCGTATTCACGGGGAGTAATGCAAAACCTTTAAAAATATATTTAACAGTCACTTGGTCATCTGGCTAATTAACATCTTCATCCCTCTATTCTTCAGAGGATGGCAGTAATGGAGTGACATTACAATATAAATGGCGTCCACCATCTCGGATGCCGCGCGGGTTGATTTATACCGCGCGTTTCAGCGGCCATTAGCCGTCGTTATAGGCTATTAAATTAATATTCCAGTGAACATAGCTGTGCCGTTTTATTTACATGTTATAGCTTTGAGACGTGGACGATGGTGGATGGCGTCATCACCGGTTGTTATGAGCTATGGATCGTTCTTATGACAGTGTTGATTGAGACGCAGATGCGAACGTGTAAAGGACTATACACATGAGGCGAGGAGTTCTTTCAAGCATGTCACGCTGTCATTATTTTATTCCGCATTCATATTCTGATATCCTTTCTCCTACTAACATTTAGGCTTTGGAATAAACTCCCTGCAGCGGTGTTTTTACATTTAGATACTGAGAACTACTCCAAAAAGTATACTAAACACAGTTGTTGACCACGTTGATACTGTTCCACTAAAACAGTGAAGTCCACGTATCCCGTACACCCACGTACAAGTTAGGAACATTATTTTAATATCCGCTGGATATATTTAATGTACGTGAGCAATGAACCGACTAACAGAGATGTGGGCGGTGCGTGACCAGCATCATAGTGCCACTGCTCGGTTCTATTTATTGCCACGGCTTAGGCGTATTGTAGCTTACGAATAGCATACTATCGGCATTTAGGTTTTACCTAGTGTTTCTATAAATGTTTTGATATAAACGTGGTGTATATAATAATAATAATAATAATAATTTATTTAATTCAGACCATTGATCCATATAGTGTTAGTAAAATCTTAACCTATTGTTAGTACATAAAAAGCTTAAATTAATTGGCGACATGTACGCCAGTACGCACATGCCTAGCTGCCCAGTGCCTAATGAAAGGCCCATTAATTTTGTCCGCCAGTGTAGCCAGTATGTTGTTGGGGCTACCCCTGAATCGCTATAGTATATTCGTGTCGGATTTTCGTTTGAGATTTTTATCTTTTGGAGTACTTATATATACATATTGTGAGTCTATACAGTGCTGGAAAGACAGGTGAATGTTGTGTTGGATGAGTCTATGTTATTATTAAAGTTTGTTACGTAAAAGGGGTCGTGCCTATTGACATTAGGAAACATTTCCATATTCCGCACAGAATTATCAGCTGCGCCAAACTTAGTGCTAACTTATGTCAAGTGTAACAGATTTTCCTGTTAGGTAACTCTCAGAAGTAATCCTAGCAATGAGCTCTGCAGACGTCATAGTTCTACGTAGGTTTTTGAGGGTTCATATTCATTATGAATTAATATTACCTCAAGCAAGCCAGGCAACAAGCCTTTGTTTAGTATACATATACATACATAAGCATTTTAAGTTGACAAAGGTATGTGCGTATTGATAAATAGGCCGGCAACCATCACCATCGTCATTCATAAAGGTCTTAGAGGTCAATTAATTTGCGCAAACTGCTAAAGCATTTAATACTGTTTTTTTATAAATAGATCTAAAAAGGCAACTGCTTATCTCGAAATTAATGATAGCTAGTCATGACCCTCGTGGGATGAAGGGGACTATGGTAATTATAGGACCACAGAGATGTTCATCATTTTATTTATATCAGTAAAATCAATAAACATATTAGACTCTCTTCTCGGTCCAGTGAGTATACTACGTTAGTTTGCGCATCTCTCGATCGAATGATTCTGGGTACCGAACTTACAGTGTTTTTTTTATATACAACTAAAATGGTTTCAGTATATGCAAAAAGGTCAACATGTAGAAAGTTACATAATCAAACGCCTGTACCAAAAGGGTAGGCATATATTACACCCACGTAAATATGTTAAAGAAAATATAGAAAAGTTCAGCTTCAAATATATAATTTTGAGTAAACAGTCTGCAAAAACACAAAAATGTATATTCAAATATTGGTATAATCCAAATAACGTTTCAAAACGTTGATAAAATTATGCTAAACATTATTTATCCTTGTTTCTAAGAGCGTAAATTAAGTTTCATTAAGTTTTTTTTTCATTAACGATGTTTGGAAGGTTTATTTACATACAGCCTCTCGTTGGAGGTCGTTCATCCGGCTGGTCAACGACGCCTGCAGACGGTACAAACACCTCGTAAATTGCCATTTAAAAAGTTATTAACAATGCCTGTACCCAGCTTTGTTTTCTGATGAAACCTGTTAATAAGAAGTATAATAACTTTTATACTTACTTTATAATAAATTAATAATAAACTATAATAAATAAATAATACGTTGAGTAAGTAAATAAATATCTACTAAGCTCTAAAATTTATTTCAATATGATATAAGATAATAGAATGTTCGTTCTTCTCTCCTAATTTTGCCGTGCCCGACGGGGTCCATAATTGTTCTCTCTATAAGACCTGTATATACATTATGGAGTGCAATAAACGAATTGAATTGAACAATTACAAGCTTTACAAGTCACGTTATTTTTTTTTATACAGCCAAACAAAGTTTAATGGTTACCATTGTCTTTGAACGATTGCAACAGCAGAGGTTTTATTCGCTCATAGTCGACTCTTAAAAAAGAAACACTATGTTGGCAAAGCAAGAGACAAATAAAGTATTTCAATTTCGACCCTTATCGTTTTGCTTTTAAATATCTTGGTAGTATCTTTATTGCTTTTTGTTGCCTTACTAGCCGGCAAAAACAAGCACATAGGCCGCTTAGCGTTCCCATAGCATTACCATCGGCATTCTTAGCGCGTTGCCATCGCTAGGTCTTTCGATATTCTAGCTTTTGTCCGTGGCTTCGCTCGGTTAGATTATGTTAGAGACAGTACTTTTTCTTCAAATAAAATATAGCCTATGATACTCGGTGGTAATATATCTTTCTAATGGCGAAAGAATTTATAAAATCGATAAAAAGTTGTTTTTGAGTTAAATTATTACAAACAAACAAAAAATCAAATCTTTCTTCTTTAAAATATTGGTATAGATAATATAATCAGTAGTTCTAATTATTTTAACTAACGAAAAGCGTATACTTCACTTCGCAAAAGAGTAAAAACATATTGTTTTTTTTTTTAAATAACAGCTGAAAGAACTCAGAATGATATACTTGTAGTAATATTTTTAACATACGCGCCCGAAAGGAGTACATAAAATATATGTTTTATACAGATTTGTCTGAAAGTATAATATGTCACAGAGAGACGTACATTTTTGACACAATCGTTTGTGTGATAAGTACTTCTGTTCAATGTTTAATCGCCACATTTATATTGTAGACTGCTCCGACGTTTGTACACGTGTCGCGATATTTCATACGATGAATAAATAGAGTTGCTTTGATAATATTTTAACTTTTTTGCCAATTATAATATACGTATACGTGTGTAGATTTTTTATGAGTAATTGGACTAGACTATTTATAACTAGATGTTTTTATTTTTGTTATGGTTCCAACTTATGATTGCCTCATTAATCAGTTAGTTTGCGGTTATGTTAGAAAACAAACGCGAGGCCCTGCATTCAGCTGTATAGTGCAAAATGTAGATGGATTTTTTTGCTAGGAAATTAGGCATCTTAACTATCGATGTTCCGGATATCCGTATCCACGGATATCCGCGGGATGAAAAAGATCCGTATCCGTATCTGTTACATTTTTGACGGATCTTTTACTTTATTATTTTTAATACATAGATTCAATTCTATATGTAGGTGATTAGGTAGCAATATATTACTATTACATTTCATACAAACTATTTTTATTTCTAAAAATAAAATATTTGGCATCAACATTCATCGTAGTGAGTTAACATACGATACAATACTGCACGTAACTTAAAGGACCTAAATCAATATATGTTTAAACACTTATTTTAAAATATTAATTAAATTATCTTTATAATGAGATCAATTGAGTTTAAATCTTTGTAACATTTATAATAGAAAGTTAAAAGATTACTTTTATAACAAAACTTAAATCTTAAGGTCGCGCGCACCGACACCGATTGAGTCAGAAAGTTAAGATCCGTATCCGCGGATCTTGACGCCAATGATCCGAATCCGTATCCGTATCTGCGGATCTACATTTTTAATTATCTGGCACATCACTAATCTTAACACGTGAAACATAGTTGTTAAATGTGTGTGTAATACTTGTCTACATTCTAAATGATGCAAGAATAATTGTAGTGGTAATATTGATACAGTCGGTTTTCTTTATCTGCTTTCTAGTTTACTTTTTTTTATATTCAACCCCATCTTGTTCACACTAAGCAGAGCTTGTGCTATGGGTACTAGACAATGGATAAACATACATATATGTTAGAGATAATAAAATTCACGGCAGTGTTGTTCCTAGTTATTTGATTATTTTATTTTATTAATTTGTATGGCAACACTGTACAAATGTCAATTTAATTGTCAGTAGTGCGTTCGTTCGTTAGTAGAGACTCAGTTGCTCTCGGAACGTCTCCTGCGCCGGGTGTGCGCACTGACTGTTATAAAAAATCAAGATGTCGGACGTTAATAGTGAACACGTGGATATCAATCCGTTTGAATCTGCGACATATATACTTTTTTTTTTGTAAGTACATACATATTATACATAGAAACACCCAGACCAAGACAAACATCCATGTTCATGTACACAAATGTTTGACTTGTGCGGGAATCGAACCTGCGACCTCAGGCGTGGCAATCGGTTACACTAACCACTACGCCATCGAGGCCGACTAGGACTTTTATAGGCGGCTAGAGTCTACTGTGGAACAGTTTACAGTTGGACTGCCAAGATATAGTTCCCAGGTTCAAATTCACAGCTGACTTTAGAGGTTACTAAATAAAGAAACACACAAAATTATTGGTCGTAGCGTGATGTTATATAGCCTATAGCCTTCCTCTATAAATGGGCTATCCAACACTGAAATATTTTTCTAATTTTTACACGTAGTTCTTTAGATTACCGCGTTCAACCAAACAAACAAAAAGTGAATGAAGTCGGCGCGTGAGCGCCCCCGCCTTTTTATAAATGCAGCGGATGGCCGTTTCGCGCGTTAAACAACAATCAACCGTATAGCCGTACCCATACTGGCGCGGCGAGATTTGGAAGTTTTATTTCATCTATATCTTGTGTGTTTATAAACCGATTCCTATATATTTTTTATAATATAAATATTAAAGTGTACTTTTTGAATATGGGAGTTTGATAAAGATATATCTATGTGAAATACAATATATTTATGTATTTTAATACACTTTGAAGAAATGCCTAACGATTAAACACGTTATTGTGGCTAATTTATAAAAGATAGATAATATACTATTAAGGACTTTTTTGTAGATTTTTTGAAGACCATCATCTTTGTAATACATACTTTTGGTGTATGATCAACGTATACGTATGCGCATTTTCGTCCGACTTGCTTCAAATTTATCGTCACTGCTCAGCTCCTATGTGTCTTAGCGTTATGTTATATAGCCTATAACCTGCCCAGGAGTATGGACTACAATCGTACCAAGTTTGGTTAAAATCCCTTCAGTAGTTTTTGACCCATGCGTGCACATACAGACAGACAGACAGACAAAAAATTTACTGATTGCATTTTTGTCATCAGTATCGATCACCATTCATCCTCCAATATTAATTTTGAATATATATTCAATGTACAGAATTGACCTCTCTACAGTTTTATTATAAGTATAGATAATGATTTTGAGGCGTGTGCCGAGAAAATGTCTTAAAGTTAATTCCGAAAAACCTTACAGTAAAACAGTTTATAAATAGACCTGGTATTATAATATTAATAAAATATCACCATAAGAAACGTCTCGATTAAAATTCACGAATGCCATTCAACACATTAGCATGGCTACGTTAGGTGATATTGCGTTTTATAAAAACATCGTTTTCCCATGCTGCCCCAGAAATGCGAATACCGGGCGAAGCGTAATAAAATTGTAAATGTGAAATCACAGATAACGTAATAAATTACAAATTCACTGAACACCATCCGGGAGAGAGACGGGCTAACGTCAGTCGTCAAAGAGAGATGTGTACATACTTATGCGTCGTACATGTGGTTATCGACACAAAGGCTTTCACTTCCGGTTCCTCCCGCCGATCGGAAACGGAAGTCGATCGCAAACACGTTCAGTTCCATTTCTGTTTGAATTTGTATCGGTGATTCCAGATTTTTTATTTGTTTTTATTGTTGTTCCATACGTGTAGGGTGATGAAAGTAAATAGGGGGTGGCGGGATGTGGGTGTGTTTGTGTTGGGGTGTGCGTGTTTTTTAACGGGATTTTCCTGTTGTTGCGGTAAATGATGATGTGTTGATACGAAGTTATTTAATTTGCTTTATTGTTACGTAATTATGTTCTTGTAAGCTTCGTATAGTATAATATGAATGATATGTTGGAATAATTGTAAGTGAATGATAGACGCTGGGTTTAAGTGGTATTCTAACTGCTACTTATACGCTGTTGGTATAGTCGGTTCGATGTTCATGTGTGTAATTTGTAATATAATAAACTGTTGTTGAGTGTAAATACTGTTTGTGTTCATTGGTTTATGTTTAAAGAAAGGCCAACAGCAATTTTGAAAGCCGACGCCATACCGATCCAGTGTGATTATATTTTAAGAAACATAATTTCTTTTTCTAAGATTAATAGGAATTTGGGTTGTAAATTTCTAGTATTCTTGTTGAGTTTGTTGACCATTGCAATTAAAACAAATATTTGTTAAAAACGTTCACATTGATAATGCAATGGGTAAAAATGGGAACTCACGACCTCTTAACTGTCAATTCGTCATTTTAATGACTTAGTCATTGCCATAACACTACTTTCAATTATTTCAAAGATAGGTTATATCGTAACCAGTGAAGTCGCCATAAAAGCAAATCCTAATATAAATGTAAAAAATAAATCATTAGCTAACAATAAATACTTTTCATAAACGTTTATCAGTAATTTTTCAACAAAAAGTATAATTTGTCTGTTAGCTTTGTAGCATATACTTGTACCAACTATCATCACAAAAGAGATAAGCTATAGATTATTACTGTCTCACGGTATGGCCAAACTTGGGACCTAATCCGATCTGGATCGAACAGTGCTTATAACATCGTGGAGGCTTTAACAAATATCTTTAGAGAGCAAACTTGTGGACGTGTGGAAGGCTGTATAGCAAGAAATCAGCGTTTTATATTCGTTTTATGCCTCTCACATTATGTTTCCATGGAGCCGATTTACCGTTTTGTCTTAAGCGAGCTCTTTTTATGAAGATGTTGGAAAGTTTTTGTGGATATTAAGGATTATGTATGATAGCGTAGTTTGGATAATAGTAAGTGGGCTTGTGTTAGATTAGTGCGTTTTATAGGCGTAGGGGAATATGTCAAAAAAGTTTAAGAGTGTCGTAAAGTTGTTATATCGATGAAATAATGTATTTTTTCATTGTCAGACATTATCGCAGGCCTATATCCCCGGGATAGGCAGGTATAGTGCACCCGCATTACTATATAATTAGGGAAGTACCTATTGGCGTCTACTGAACACACTTCCAAACTTCTTGACAGAAAAACCAATTCAAAGACAATGCAATAAATGACTTACTACTGAATAGGCGGTTTTCTTTTTGTTTAACAACAGAGACAATCTTTTAAAGTACAATGTATACAACAACGAGACTACTATCGTTTATAGGTCATCACAAAATGACTCAGGACCGTAATGATGAGATGCATAATAATCAACTGTGCGCTTAGCATTTACCACCCGACATCCATAAGCCAGTGAATCAACATTGTCTTGACTATGAGGTGCAGTATCTACCGCATAAGAAATTAAATCACTAATTTAAGCGCTGACCAAGCCGAGATAACTCCAACGTTTTCTTAATCGGTTTTTCAAAGTCATAACTATATTAATTCAAGGCATATTTCGAGTAAATTTACTAAGTATAAGTCGTAATGTTAGTTGTATTAGTTGGTGTGAGTCGGCCGTTCTGGCGCGATGCCAGCTCGGGGCCTCGCCGTGCGCCAGTCGTTGTGCGCCTGATTATGCGGAATAGTTGCGCTTTGTACTCATTTAACGGTCTTTGGACAGGTTCACCGGGTGCGTAGATAGTAGTAAAAACGTAAGTTCTCTATGTAGATCTTATAATATAATATGTATTCAGATTAAATATAATCATAAAAAATACTGGACTTTGCCCGTTTAAAAATTTATAAAGGAAAAAAAATATTGACAATGTAATTTTTTTTTCCTTTGGTAATAGTCCTTTTTCTGTATAAAAGGTACCCTTGTCTGTCCCCTGAAAACCTGTATGCGAAATATCATGATGTACGGTTGAGTAATTAAGGCGTGAAAGCATAACAAACAAACAAAGTCACATTCGCATTTATAATATTAGTTAGTTTATATTATTACTGTACGTAGGTACGGCGTAACGGCAATGAGTACCTGAATAAAAAGTAGGTATTCTAAGTAGTACCTAATTTATAGCCACGGAAACTTCAACTTCAACGTGTTCAACTGCTTACCCGTGATTAAGTACAAAATATTTAAATTATAGTCTTTCGCATTTTTATATAAGTAAAATTAAACGCTCGAAGTAGCAAGCAATTCATCAAACACAATAGTGAATTTTGGTTAAAATATCGCCTGCGATGTTTTTGACGCTTTAACCTTTACTTCTTGTTGTGCTCGACTTCCGTTTCATGTAAACAACGGTGCAATAACAACGTGACTCAGTACTCAGTACTCAGTATACCTACACTGTGGATCAGACACATTTTCGAGCATTTTTGAAGTTACTACTAAAATCACTAAAGGTTTTGTACGCAAAGCGGTCCTAGGTAAGTCTGGTAAAATACGTATGCATATATATATTTCTATTCAATCTGTACCACAATTGTAATGTGCAGTCACCATATGCAAGCATTTCAAAAAGAAATGTAACAAATCTTTTCCCATAAAAATATTCTCACATTCAGACATAACAACTACATCACTATCCTATAAAGCTCCCCCTAGCGTTGGATTGAGGAAAATCTATCACGCGTGAAGTATCAATATAACTTAGAATGTAGGTGATAGCGTGAGCATGACTCACATGTAAATATGGCGGCGGTGACGTCACGATGACGCACGTGGTATACGTCATTTGACATTACGATTTGTATTTATAATTTGAGGGTATTTATTACCTTTATTGACACTACTTAGGTATCTATCTGAAGGTAGTTGCACTTATGATATTAGCTAAGTTGGTTTTGACACTGCGCCGAGTGTTGTGGGTTCGACCTTTACACGGGACAAAACTGTGTGAACCACAAATAGTTGTGCTAAGTTTCGGTGTCCTTTGTGTTCGTTGATTGAATCTTAGTAAAGTCCACCGCGACACAGTATTTATGAATACACCAGGAGTGGCTTTTCTATAAATAATAAGTACAAAAGTGAAAGAACAAAAATAAAAATGAAAGCTCAAGAAAATGTTGAATTTCTAAATTGCGAATTCAACAAACATAGAATATCTGCAACATTCTAAAGATACGAAAATCATGTAGATTTTTAATTTGAGTTTTTTCATAACAGCTCGTTGGTCCGGTAGGGGCAAATTGCATTTGTTGCAGCATCCGAAGTACTGATGACGCAATTCCATCTTCATCTCACCGACGCGCTGTTTTTATTACTTATTATGTGAAACGTAATCGGACTGCTACTAATCTTACTTGACGTGAATGTACCTCGTATATAGGAGGAAATTGAAATGTTGTTATGGACAGTCTGTTTGTATGTTATACGGTTAGTTGTTTCGTGTAGTTAACAAGTTCATGTCGAAGCTTTCTTTTATTTACAAGCTAATAGTCACCTGACAACCTTGTGCTCTACAAGGTAGCGGAAAAGCAAGAAAAAAGAAAACTTTCGCTAGCCTAAATATATCCAGTAAGATAACTGGAAATTTTCAGGGTAATGAATTTCAGTATCCCATGTTGAAGGTATTCTTGGCAGCCGAGGCGGCTTTACGTCCGCTTCCAGGTAAGTGGAGAGTGTTACCCCTTCTTAAAATCTTAGTTACGGTAGCATTACCTACATACTCTCTTAGCTGCGAAGAGATTGTTACCTTATATGCCAGGCTCCTTAGTATTACATCCTTACTAATATTATAAATGCGAAAATGAGTTTGTTTGTTTGTTACGCTTTCACGCCTTAACTACTCAACCGATCAACATGAAATTTCGAATACGTTGTCAGGGATACAGAATAGGACATAGGGTACCTTTCATCCAGAAAAAAGAACTGTTGCAAACCTAACCTAACCTACATTTACGCGAGCGAAGCTGCGGGTGAAAACTAGTTATTATATAATTTAGTAACGCTAAAACATAATAACAATTTAACTACCCCAGAAGCTCAACATAGTCTTCGCCCAGGCTTACACCTACCAACGTCCAACGTCGTCTAATTATCATGAGATATTTTGCGACAAACCCCGGACATTTCCACGTAAATCAAAACGTATAAACATGCTTGTGGTTGTGTACAAAGGCATTTTCGACATGACTGAAATATTTAGTGTGCAAGAAGCATTAAATAAAACTTAGACGGTGCGAATGCGAGGTTGCTTTTCACAAATAAATGTGTTTTTGGGGTAAAGTATTCGTTTTGAATGCTTTTGTTGCAGTTAGACAGACTGAGTTCGTGGATGTTTATACCTACTGGATAACAAATGCAGAAATAATTTCTACTTCCACTGTTTGTCATAGTACATAATGAAATAGGATTTTCAGGGACTGTCCTTATTTTGTTTTTAAAATAACATGAAGTAAAAGATTTGTAAGATTTTCGGATATTTGTTTGCATAAACCGCTTAAGACTGCGCCGAGCTAAATGTGCCAAAACAAGCGGTCACAATTAAGTGAATAAAATCAACACTTTTTGTTTAATACGAATATAAAATATACATATACCATAACAATGAATGTGTGTCATATCTTCACCTACAAAAAAAAATTACATAAATTTTCACGAAAAATGCAAAAGCGTAAGCTCGTGTTACGTGATTTTTAAATTATAACAGTAGAAATATATCCTACTTTACAGCCTAAACGAAACATAAATACTTATATTACAATTTTCCGTCTCAAATATTTAATTTATTGGTTGATAATAAAGATACATATTTATCAAAAAAGCACTTCAAATCCTCCATACAATTTTACTATGGCGGCCGCGCGCCGATTTATATATGCGTCGCATGAGTTCTGTCATTATCTGTCTTACGCTCGGCGCAGTCTTAAGTGATTTGAATGTAACTTGGCACACAAATAGGCCAGATTCTAAATTAATATGGGCAACTGCAGGTCCATAAGTTAACTTGGTTAACGTGGTATTTTTTACTTGTCTCATTCTGCGAGGAGACCCGACAACAGAAGAACAGGCTATAAAAAGATCTATAAAATAGGGTTGTAAATGATAACTTACAAAACAAAGGTCAAATAACTCGCTCAAACATTCTCCGTGCAGAGTAATCCACTGCGCTATCCGTGTATTCCAAATATATACACAGACTTTATTAAGTTCTTATCGTCTTCAGCTCAAAAGAAGCCTGAAGTCTAAAGGAAAGCAATAAAACGCTTTGAATGGAAATTTAATATAAAGTTTGTCGTAGCACGTAGCTCGTAGCACGTAGAGCTTTGTGTAGCACGTAGCTGCTACGATATTTCAAATCTACATTGTTGACGATTTATGTATATGGTTGATGGAAGATACAGGTTTTGTATAGTTATTTATAGATATAGTTTAAAATATGCCTTTATGTATATGGTTGATGGAAGATACAGGTTTTGTGTAATTATTTATAGATATAGTTTAAAATATGCCTTTATGTATATGGTTGATGGAAGATACAGGTTTTGTGTAATTATTTATATATGTATATAGTTTAAAATATGCTTTTTCTATTATACTTCCATAGATTTTGCAATTTGAGTCTCTAGTTGCGATCTTGTGAGTTTGAATAACACCTATTGCATTCACGTTAACTACTTCTAGCACAAGGTAAAGGTTGGCTATAAGGTGCAGTTAATGCTTAAATCATTGACTACCCTCTCGAGATATAGACGTGTCAATACATGCATATATAATGTTAGAAGAATAAAAACAATTGATTAATATAATTCATAGCAATAGTACGTTTAGGCAAGACCCGTCTAATGCTAACGGTTAACGTGGCCTGTGAATACATGCTACGCGTAGCCCTGCAGGATACAAATCGCTATGTTGCCATGAGGAACAAATTATACCAATCCAGTGCTTACAGTATAACTTTTAACATTTTTTTTATCAAAAAGGAGACTGTGATGATATTACATACATACATAGATAGATTCGCGCCTGTTTCCCAGAGTGGTAGGCAGAGACTACGGATTCCTCATATACGCCGGGCGGTTCAAGGAGCTCTTAACCTGGCCTTTGTTCAGAACGCCTCCGATCTGATGGAGAAACGTTCGCCTAGGTTTTTCTCTTGTGATGATATTATAATGCTTTTTATGCGTTAAAGTCTTTTTATATGAGTTATGGGTGCTAGGGGAATAATTCGTAAGCAAATGGCACTTTTCTGGTTTTGTTATAGTGTCGTTTGTATAGATTGTACCATAGTGGTTTGTTTTTTGGACAATGTTGTGTAATAAAATCCTACTATTACTGAGATAGTCGCTTGCGGTTGATAGCCGGCAGGGTGAGCAGAGATCATAACTTTCTTATCTCTTAATCTTCCATTCACAGATTATATAAAAAGTTTGCTGTTCTGTCTAAGCTTATTTTAACTACCACTCTCAGTTTTCTGGTAAGGTAGTGATTGAAATCGATATTTTGCTTAAAGTTACACTCAGAGCCACAATAATTATCGGTTTAAGTTTTCACCTCCCTAGTGCTCCGATTAATGTCGGTTGCACACACATTCTACACAAAATTTTTTGTGATTCACAAAAATTACCGACTGCCACACCTGAAGTCGCGGGTTCGATTCCCGCACAAATCAAACATTTGTGTGCATGAACATGGATGTTTGTCTTGGTCTGGGTGTTTCTATATATAATATGTATGTATTTACAAACAAAAAGTATATATGTATGTTTATCCATTGTCTAGTACCCATAGTACAAGCTCAGCTTAGTTTGGGCTAGATGGTGTTGTGTGTATGTGATAGAATATTATTTTATATTATTATATATTCAGAGTCTTTATGTACTTTGTGTCTGTTAAATGTTTGAAAAGTCTCCGCACAAGTGACAAATGCGTTATATCTAATGACGGCGCTGTCTTTGTGAAAGAAAATATATCCAGATGTACAACCAGCAATATTATTATCTTTTATGTCTAAGTATGTTGAAAGAGAAAAGATGATCACATACGTCACTACGCTATCCGTGCTATGGTACCTAAAGTCTAAATTTTCAAACTAATCTACCAATAACAAAATGTACTATTCGTAGGCGGCCTGCCGCGGCCTGTCTACTTAACTTTTAAAATTCATTTTTATAACGCAAAGTGACAAGAAAATTTTCTAACTTTCAAGTTCAAAATGAGTTTAATAAATAATGCATAAATAGTAATTAATTATGTGTAAAACTTATTTGTATACTTAACAGTAGCGGGTTTCATGAATATGTAAATTTAAAAACTTGTGTCAGCTCCACTACTTTCGATAATTCATGCAGTCGAGTTGTCAGCACCACTGCTGATGTGACCTTACGCTTTATTAGTATACTAAACATTCCTATTGGTTCTACAGAATTATGTCTTGAAGTTAAAATACTTTAATAAGATCCCGTGTGGTGGTAAAGTTAGCGCTTACGTTTAGGGTCAATCATAAGTTGTCTGTGTTTAATTATTGGGTGGGTGGCCTTTGAAGTTTTTGTAAGGAAATGTACCCAGTAGATGATACAATTCATTCCATGTTTCATTGTATGTTACATGAAACATGATCGTAACTGGTGTTATGTGACTGTGATACATGTTAGCCTATCCCTGCTAGGATATGTAGGCGAGAGTCTTAAGTATATGTATAATCAAATGCGCTTTAGATATATTTGTGATGTTATATGTATTTTGAAAGGCAGCCACAGACGCTTAGTGTTTTCGTAGGCTCACACATCTACCTGTTTCTCCTATTACGTTTCTTTCATTGCATTTTGCAATTCTTTTTATCACTGTTTTTTTTTGGGATTAAATATAATGACCACCAAAGATACTAATTGCGCAGCAAAATATGCTTACTAAAATATATCATAACGAGCACCTATACGCCTCAAATCACTGCATTCCGTCTCGGAAGGGTTAGGTTAGTTCCATCTTAAACGAACCTTAAAAAAAAAGGTTCCTTCTTAAACCCACCCAAAAATAGTCGACTTATTTTGATCTCTTTAAATATATTTTGCTTTGCAATTTGGTGATCATTTACTATTTTTGAATTTATATTTTACTATATCTGGTGATAAGTTAAACATAAGCCTTTTTTTAACTATCATCTAAGCATTTCCAGTGTTCATAGGCCTTCGAAACTGGCTTAAAGCTTACCATCAGGCGGCCCTCTCTTGTTTACCATCTATAAATACAAAAAATGCGTATACATTGTACTTATAAAGATAAAATAATGTTTGCATAATAGTTCGTAACTATTGTATTAATATCGGTCAGTCTGTCGGTGTTTTATAACTTACTGGGGTAGGCGGGATACATCCCCTCACTATCGCTTCCGCCGGAAAATATATCGTGTTTTGAACTTAAATAAATTGTTCTACTTGGGGGTTGTAGGTTTTACTGGAAACGTACATAATACATTTTATATATGTATGTAGAAGATATTTTTCTTAAAGCGTTGGCGCTTATGTAAATAAGAGAGTATACTGAAATAGTTTGAGAAAAGATGTGTGTTTTAATAAAGGTTGTAAGAAAGAGGCAACATATTTTCAAATAGTATTCATGAAAATACATTTAGGTCACAAAGTAACATTTCTTCTTTAATTTAAAAGCGTAGCTCATGTTGATGGAGAATCAATCACCATATATCACTGTCGCCTGCTTTCTTTTTAACTTCTTAATAACCCCGTAACCTTACAAGTTTTGCAATAACATACATACTTTAGTAGCCATTAAAGATACCTTTATGTTAGTTAATATATTTATGTAAAGATTTGTGCCTAAGAGAAAATACCTACAAAAAAATTAAAAGTTGTTTACGTATATTTCTTAAATTAAAAGCATTGCATAAACTGAATTAATTGAAAACACGGTAGGCTACACAAAACATTTCCACATTGACAGTGGTCAGATAATGAAACAGTAAGCTTACATCCCAGGCGACCACCGGATGAAAGCTGTCCGGTCGGACCGATACGGTCGCCGCGTCCGGCCCGGCTTACGGCCGAACACCTGTTACCTGCCTCCGATGACAGCCTGACAGGATGGCAGTGCAGCTGGAAAAGTGCCGGACATTTTATGCGAGACTATAGAATTGATATTTCTGTTTTAATATCTCTATTTTACTGTTAAAAGAGATTATATCTACTGGTTGTTTATTTAATGGAAATAACCATTATGGTATATATAGGAATAGTTCCTGTACCACGGATACTTAACAAGTATTTAAATAAGAACTACTCAGATTTCGAGCGACTATATATAGGTATTTAGGTTTAAATTTGTTCCTGTTAAATAACGGATTCAAGCTACACTAAGACTTGAAACAAAAATTTGAGAATTACATATTTTTGTCATGTGTCCATAATGACTACATATTATTCATTCGCATTCATAACAAGATAATTTCCTTTCAAAATTAATTAATATAATAATAGAATTTTATTATTTTTGCTTCGTTCATGTCGTTTGTGAACAGGTCTCATCGGGCACAGCGAAGCCTATTTTCTGTGGATTAATTAAAACTTTTTCGTACAATCTTATTGTCAGGGCCCTGCATTAAGACGCCGGCTGGCGCTTTTAGTGATTTTCCTTGTGTTTTTTGTATTAGCTTATAGCTTGATATTTTGTTATTAAAGAATATTATAATATAGCACAATATATATTTAAATAATAATAAACAAGTCGTACCTAAGACCAGGTCAAAGGCATTCTGAAAAACGCCAGGTAAGGATTACCTAAGTCGACGATCGAGCAATCTTTTGAGGGTGATTGAAGCGATAGAGATTTGCAAGGATCGTGTCAAGTATAAAACTTTAGCTGCTGCCTATCCATCCCAAAAGCAATTGTATGGTTAAGGCATGTACTCGCTAGGCTTGCCCTATATTACATGGGATCTAACCATAGCTAGAAAAATGTGTGAAATATACTTCCGCCTCGCTGTTAAATAATACATATGTAGGTATTAAAGTTGACCTAAGTTCCAGTTCGTCAAACGCGTAACTTGACGTTATAAATCACTATTAGATTTCTCGTAATCTAAGTAGCTCTCGTTAATAAAATTTCTACAAAAACACGAACTGTTACATAACAAAAAGGCAGTCATTAATTTTTGAAGTGATTAATTGAGTTTGCGTTAATAAATCTTCGTTTTTTTTCCTTTGTAAAGATAACTTTCGCGTGGTAAGCTTTGTATCTTGGGAATGTCACAAATATTGGACACAATGAACAAAAGGGACATCTAGCATAATTTTGCATTTCGACAGGTTGGACACATCAATATAAAATCAGCCCTGTATATAAACTATCCCACTGGTGGTTTATATACAGACTGATTTTATATTGTTATATCAGATCTCTCCCTTAATTAGTAATATATTTTATTCCTCAGGGAGCTTTAAAACCTGTTTTGTCTCATATTGAAATCGAACTCACAATTGTGGGTATCAGATTTGAACAATGATGTCAATGTACCCATTACGCCTCATACTTACTCCTGAGATATAAAACGACATCACCTTGATATCTTATAAAGCATTGTTCAAACAGACACTAAAATTATTTCAACAACACATCTTCAAGTACAGCGATAAACTCAAACAATATAATTTCAGTGATTTTATCTCGCGTAACATCATAAAATCTTAAAGCTATCTCGTTAACAGTCCTTCATTAAACGAGCATGACGCGCGTCATGCCATCATGCCGTCATGCTCGAACTCTCCGCGAATAATGAATAATTAACTAACTGAATAATTCAGGACCTTTGAATATTCTTTGCTTGTCACTTTTCAAAAGTCAGTTTTTTTAGGTTGTTTTAGTTCTGTCGATGATTCGAGCTCCCGGCGTATTGGACCAATTAAAATGTTAATAGGTAGCGATACTGTGTTTTTAAGAAGGAATATTTATGTTTAAATACTTTTTTTATTAAGAAAATGATATTGAAATACCGTTTAAAGTTTGTTTTCCTGAATTAATAAAGATCTTGAAGCATTTTTTATCACTAGCTGATGTAAGCGACTTCCTTCGACGACTTTAAGAGGTGCTCTGTTTCTTTTGGTTCCAGAAAAATAAGGTTTGTTATTTAATTCGTTTAGCGGTTTAGTTCTACAGAATATCTGTTGCTTCTATCATATCGTCGTGTACTAGGAGGCATTAGATATTACAACCAGCATTTGAATTATAATGGCGGGTATAAATGAGTAGATTGTGTCATGGATCTGGTCACAGTTGCAGTTTAAGCTGTTTGCATTTCGTATTGTCAGGTGTTCCTTTGCCAGATGGAGGAAATAGTACTATAATATCCCAGGCTCAACCTAAGACATAGCTGCGAAATGTAGATGTAATAGTAATAATATTCTATCACACACATAACACCATCTAGCCCAAACTAAGCAGAGCTTGTACTATGGCTACTAGACAATGGATAAACATACAAATATACTTTTTTTTGTAAATACATACATATTATACATAGAAACACCCAGACCAAGACAGACATCCATGTCCATGCACACAATTGTATGACTTGTGCGGGAATCGAACCCGCGGCCTCAGGCGTGGTCCAACACAGTGGGGATATACATATATCCCCAAAGGATAGGATAGGATCGTAATAAGTATATTTTAAAAGCTACTATTTTGTCTCTATTATTTTGATTTGATTGTGAATGGAACAGTCGCAAGAGGAAAACCTAGGCGTACATTTCTCGATCAGATTGGAGGCGTTCTGGACAAAGGCCAGGTAAGAGCTCTTTGAACCGACAAGTGTGTATGAGGAATGTGATGATAGTGAATAAAGCAAGAGAAGTGTGTCAGGATCGTAGCAAATGTAAATCCGTAGTCTCTGCCTGCCCCTCTGGGAAACAGGCGTGAATCTATGTATGGATTTTGATTTCTTTATCTTTTATTTTAACGTTTATTTTTCTTATATTTTCGGATTTACTGGCGAAGACATAAAGAAGTCAAACGGGAGTCAGTGGGAGCCTTGCGTGTGATCTTATTGGTAGTGTGATACTGATAATCTATCATAAGACACACGCGGCTCTTGCTATTCCCCTCACTCATCGCACGAGAGAAGAGGATGGCGGACCGAAGACTCAACAAATCAATTTACGTTTAAATTACTTTTTTCTATGTTAACAATAAATAATGGGATTTGTAATAGTTATATAGGTATGTTCCATATGTTATTATTTCATATCCTTTCCAATCTGTAATAATATGTCAAATGTGATCAAGAGATGTTAAGGCTTAGTGCCCAGATGTTATAAAAATTACAGTAGGAAAGTATCATAATCAACACCGAATCTAGGACTATTGCTGGGCCTTAACTTACGTGGGACTTAAATATAGATAACAAATAGTGAGTGTTATTGACCAATACCTAAACCTACAGACACACGTTTTACTAATTAAATACTTTATATAATTATGATAACAAAGTAAAAAGTAATTAAATAACATTACTTAAGTAGGACATTAGAAAAGTTTTGTTACTTATTCCTTCGCTCTATAAATTTGACCTCACGCTCGCCCTTGACCTAACCTTGACCTATGCTGTTCGAAACTTAAACCAGATATAAATACACAAGTTTAACTTTTGTTGTTCTTTTCTTTATGCCGTGATTGTAGCGAAACTACGTTTTAGCTCAAATAGAGTATAAACTGTTTATTTCGACATAAGGTAGTTTATAATAAGTTAACGAACCATTCTAATATTCAATTAGAACCTACTTCTCCCCCGATTTTATCGTTTTTGACTACTACGATCCCGTGGCTCGTTGCGTGATGTTGTATATGATATCTACACCACAATAAGCGGGCTACCTAATGTTAAAAAAATTGTTAGGTATGGATGATTCATTTAGAAATTTGAGTGTCAAACAATATCTTCAGATTTATAATATTAAATATTAAAGAACACACATTTATATTATTGAGTTGGTAGCTTTTAGAAAGCTCTTTCAGTACATTTAGAATATGCAAAGTATTTACATACCTATAGGTACTTTTCTCTATTTAGCACTAAGTCTATCAATCTGCCCTGGACCAGCGTGGTGAACTCCGGCCTAACCTCCCTCACAATGGGACTCTTTACACTGAGAAGCCGTGAGCCGTACCCAGCAATGGGACTCTTTATAAACTTGGCTGATTTTATATACCTAAATACTAAGCTATGATCCAAGTTCAATTTTGCTGCGCCATTTCAGTCTTCATTTATAATGAATCCATGATGAATTCATTATTAAAACTCTATATAACGATGTTATACACAAAAGCGTTGCCCATTACTTTAGCTCTATCCGAAACGGGAGAGTATATTGAAATAACGAACACGGTAAGAGGATTACAGCATCCGATCTGTCAAAGGAACTGTACCAACTGTTACTGGTGCGTACGTAACGGTGCACAACCATATTATATCGAGAACATATTGAGTCGATACCTGACGAGCTTGAAACACGTTTTGGCGGCTTAATTTGGATATATTTTGATTAACGAGTTGACAATTATTTTGGTGCCACCAACGATCGTATGTACAATCTGGATTTCGGAGAAGATGTCATACTGAAAACCGGCTGGAGAGTAGTAATCTTATTACTTATTAAGGCTCCTACACACAGTGCCGGCGGCGCTACCACCGGCACTGCCGCCGGTCAAGCCGCGGTGCACCCGGCGGCATACAAAGCCGCCAGTTTTGCCGCACAAAGAAGCCGCCGGCATGGCCGCCCGGGCATGCCGGCGTACCGCGCGGCTAGCGTTCTACACGACTGTCATAACTGGAATGATACTCGGCGGCTTTGTGCAAGTTTCTGCGGCACATGCCGGCGGCACGTGCCGTTCTGCAAAAGCCGGCGGCTCGTGCTGCCGGCATTGTGTGTAGGAGCCTTTATAAAGTAAGAGTTCAAAAGAATCGCATATCTACCTACCTACACTTCTTCCAAAGACTTTAAAAGTCTTTCTCTAATATTGTCTTCTGTTTACGCGAATGTTATTCATTGAAATTAAACTACTATATACGGATTTTATCGCGTTGTTTATTTGACACTTTATTACAAAATTTTGAAAACTCTTTCTCTATCTCCCATTCCGTTCTTTAACTCTAGCTTCATTAATTTTCCTTGGAGTCAACGCGAGTGAAACTCTGGTATTGCTAGTGATCATAACCTGACCTTTCTCCAGAATATCCACAGTCTGTTCCGAGAACGTTCGCCGAAGTCTTTCTCCCGACTATCCTATTTACTTTCACGTTATATACTTTCTTTCTCAATCTGATGGAATCTTTTCTTACTATTTACTAGTACTAGATTTGCCCGCAACTTTTCTTGCGTTGGTGTAGATTTTGTCAATAAATGTCTACCTCTCATAAATAGTACTTTTTCTGGATGAAATGTCATTTTCTGTACCCCTGATAACGTGTACGCAAATTTCATAATGATCGTTCACATAGTTAAGGCGTGAAAGCGTAATAAACAAACAAACAAACTCGCATACGCAGTTATAATATTAGTAAGGATATACAATTTCAATATCTGTAAATTGAAACTTGTAGTTGTTACCCCGGACAACTCTCATTGAAACCGAACAATATCTCGAATATAACGTTCAGAGAAAAGGCTTCAAACGTTCACTTATCTCGTCAAAGGCACTCCTAAACCAAATTATATTACACTATTGAATCAGTTTTGTAATGTTAGTGAACAGGTTGCACTGCACGTAAATTTAATATCGAGATTGAACCTGCTTTGTGTAGTTTCCTATTACCGAGCTATTGAATGTTACAAACTAATACGAGCTCAGCTTTATTCGGCTTATGAAAGCTTGTCAATGTACTCGTATAGTCTGTCTGAAAGCTAAACTAGGAATATAAAGAACCGTCATAGATGCCAGTTCCTACTCAGTTAGTACGACCAAGTGTTTCGACGAAATATTCTCATTATCATTTGGCAACAACTGAGGAATTCTTTGCCAAGTGACAATACAGTCCAACTACTGAAAAGTTTTTTTATATAACGAAGGTGGCAGAAAGCGTATTAATAGCGTAATTGTAACCAGTTTTGAAAGCCTTTGGAAGCTTGCAACGCTATCTCTTGCGCTTTGCCCACTTTCAGGAAATAATTATAAAGATAAAGGAAAGGAATCCAAAAGGTATGTATGTAGGCTTCTGGAATTCTAACTTATCGTGAGAAACTCAGTATCAATGTTTTTATTTTTACGCTAGCTTTCCGTAAGAGCCTACTGTCGCTAAATAATTGGCAACAGGGAGCTCTGGCACTCACGTATGTTGCGCATTATCAACTTCTTTTTCAATTAAGGCAGTTCGAGGAAAACTGCTAGCTTACTCTACTCAACAACTATTTTAAAATATATTGCTGCAAACTATTGTGTCAACAGTTAATAGTATATGCAAAGACTCACGCCTGGCCATGCCTAAAGGCGAAGGTATATCACAACACTCCACCGGGTACATTTTTCTGACCCTGCGATACCATTGAGAGGTTCCTGGAAGGATTCTATACACTTGGTCTGATCTAGAAATCGAATCTGGATCCTCATAATCGAGTGCAGATATAATACAATCATTTATTCATTTAGTCTACACATGTATAAAACAAGACGGCCTCTCAGGAAGTTGCACGGAAAAGGATTCTACCACTACCACTCTACCACATACACACAACACCATCTAGCCCAAACTAAGCAGAGCTTGTACTATGGGTACTAGACAATGGATAAACATACATATATACTTTTTTTTTTGTAAATACTTACATATTATACATAGAAACATCCAGACCAAGACAAACATCCATGTTCATGCACACAAATGTTTGACTTGTGCGGGAATCGAACCCGCGACCTCAGGCGTGACAGTCGGTTACACTAACCACTACGCCATCGAGGCCGTCAAAATATGATAGGATATGAGTAAGTTTTCCTGAAATAATCAAGCTTTATGTTAAATGAACATATTCACATTAATTTTATGAACACGCCGCTCGCTTCGCTTGAGGGCAGACGCGCTCCGAGCCGCCATATTAGCATAAATGTACTTACTTTTAAAAAATACATCTCTTGCCATAATTCATGTGTCGCAGGGAAACTTTACGAACACTGAAACAATGCATAAAATTTGAAAAACAAATACTTCACTAATAAGTAATAAATGTAGAATAATCTTAAACTTTTATAAAAATGTTATCAGCAGTCTAAGTTACAAATTAATACTATTTTGTTAACCTCTTCATTTAACCTGAAATGCTTGTTTCAAGAGTAAATTCACGTCAGTTGTGCAATAGATGTCTGTAAACCCACGACCGTACGACCCAATATTATATTGGATCTTCAAGTTTTGAAGTCAGCTTTCTAGGGCAACCAGATTCGGTGAAATATCAAATTTTCCACGGTAGAACTTTCTTAAGTTCATGACAGCCTAGACCAACGGTTTGATATATTTTCAAGCATGAAGAGGTGAAACTATTATAAATATAAGCTTGGCAATAGCAATATTGCTTAACTTAGCAAGTCAATCGATACTTGGTTACACAAAGAGATAATTATAAATTCCACTGCTCATAATTTAAATGCATCCATTCAATTTTATTTAAATAACAAAACGTATCATCGAATCGTAATTGAAAATCACCGGTGATTATCGGTAGTGTTCAATAATGTCGAGTAATGAACACATAATTCATCGGTTATCGCGAATCATGGATATACCGCTAGCCACATACTACGATTCGTATTGAAAACCGATAAAGTATCGGCGGATAGAGTGGTTGGAATTCAGGCGTGAAGTCCACTGGCGAGTCTCAATTAAATATGATTCCATGTAATTAGGTTAGTGGTCTGTGAAGTGCGTGGTCGCTGATTTTGTGGCGTTTGTTTGATTGTACATTAACTCTATGTTATATATCATGTTGTGACGTCACGTATATCCTACGCATTAGAAATAAAGTATATTGTATATCGTTAATTCGAATCTGCAATTGCTTTGGAAAGTGATTGTGCAATACACCTCAAAATATCAAAGCAGATATTTTTATACTTGTTACTGAATTATCACATCTTTAGCCCAGGTCTGCAAATGGAATGCCGTATCGGGCAAAGTGTTAATTGATTTTCTATCAAAAAACTTAGTAGTGGTAAGGAGTCTGTAACTGTGTCATATATTTTTATATATATATATATATATATATATATATATATAACCACGAAATTACAGAAGACTCACTACATGCAAACAAAAATGTATACCAACACGTAAATCGGATTGAATCCGGAGCAACGCGTTCGCAAATGCGCTTTCGCATTTCATAATTAGTAAAACGAAACATGGTACTAATAAACAAAATCAAATTACACGTAAAAGCTCACACAAGCTCGTTTGATGGGTTCCGCGAAAGAGAAATACTGGGTACCGTAACCCAGTTGTATAATGTACTCATTTCGACGAAAATTCTGATTGAGGTCTGTGCCCACTTTACTCTTATCGTTATATCGTTTTATCTATGCAGATTATTTCAAGCCAAGTTCCAAAACACTATCAATTGTAATAAGTCTAAAGAGAACATTATTATCACAATACAAAAATTATATTATGCGCCGTTTATAAATTGTATCTATTGGTTAATATGATCATAATCCATAATCCAACACGTTGGTCCAATACGGGTTGGCAGACTTCACACATATTCGAGAACATAAAGTAGACCTATCAGATTTATTAGTTATTATTTCAAGATTTTGACTTTCACTATTTCATACTTACATAATTATTACAAGTTATAATATAAAACCGCAGAGGTGTTGATCGATGTGGGATCGACACCTCTGCGGTTTTATTTATATCGCAGGATTACCGAAGAACGTAAAAAGCGCCTTTCATATTCATCATTTGATGGGACGGTAAAAGTTGTTAATAAAGTTAGCGCTACGGTACTAATAGGTGATAACGATCATTTTAAAGTGACAAGAAATGGACCAACAGTAAATGTACAACTGTATGCATAAATGTATTCATATGCTATCGTTGTATCCCTGCCTTTATGTACAGATAAATATTATTAATATTATATACTTAGTTCCAAACCAATTAATTTTTAGTGTTTTTGTATCTATTTAAAGCATTGTCATAATATGAAACAGTGTAGTGGGCAGAAACCTTTATAGAGAGCTTCCAAGTATTTTCGCGGCAGCTTTTAGGTAAAATTAAATATTAACTGATTCTCATAACAGTTTCATAGCAACACTGACCTACTAAACTAACTACGGCTTCATTGTTTACTGAAACATTGCTTTAAAGTCTAAAGTGACATCTGTATAATCTGTAAGAATGAGACAAAAGTGTATTACTGACCTTTTAACTAGAGATGTATTAAGTCTTCAGTCATCTAGAATTACCTGACATAACAAGGGCCAAACTTATATCGGCTGTTAAGGTTAATTCCAGTCTTCGTGCTTCAGATTAATTCCCGACCAAAACTATACGATCGAGAATCGATTCCGAAACCAGACAATCAGCTGTATCTGCAACCCCAAACACATATGTTCGGGGATGCTGATACTACTGATTATCAGGTTACATAGCTTTTAATTCATTCTTTGGTCTAGTGGCATAGTGAAATAAAAGCCATGTAACATCATTATAAACAACTAGCTTTTACGCGCGGCTGCGATGTCCTTCCCCAGGTTTTAAACTATATCTGTACCAAATTTCATCTAAATCGGTTGAGTGGTTTAGCCGTGAAAAGGTAACAGACAGATAGACAGACAGAGTTACTTTCGAATTTATAATATTAGTAAGGATGAAGGAAATATTTCAATAATATCAACTTATGGACATAATCTCACGTCTAATCTCACAGATGGCTAAGCAGGGTATTTTTTTCTGGTTTAAGACGTAACAAAAGGCGAGTAGAATTTATTGACAGTAAGGCCCAAAATACAAAAAATCTTGAGAATTATTTCGAACACCGGATTCAAACATTAGACCTCATGTCAAAAGTTTTCATTACCGCTGCATCACAGAGACAGTCTTTATTTAATAGATATGTACTCCTTAAATCGAAATGATATCTTTCACAAGATAGACATCTAAATTCGTATTTAAAGGGGAATATTATGATGAATATTAACATCCTTCAAAGGGAATAAGTAGTTCTAAACAGTGAGGATATTCTAAAACATATTCATGACGCGAAGCGCTGCGAAATTAAAACGTACTATTCACGGAAAATCCACATCGCTCATACATTAGTATGTATTTACTTATGATAAGTTTGTGCAAAGGTTTCACTCACACAAATTATGCTGGAGTTTATGAAAATATGCGAGCAGTTCATTTTCCATCTTGGAATATAATCGCTTTATTTGCACTAGTATTAACTTTGAGGTTACAAAGAGTTTCATTGCTCTACAGAAGTATATAATACACTGCAGGATCCTCGCTTAATCTCGGTATTTCGCTAAAACTCGAGTAGCCCGGGTAAGGAGGTATCATTCCACAGGAGAGTGCAGATAAACAAGCATGTGTTGTGTTTCTGTAAAGTAAGGCTTTCAGGTTGTTTCGGGAGACGCTGTGACGCTTGACGCTGTTAAACAGTAACCCTTGTCCCTTAACCTGGCATCATTGCAAGGTTTCCTGTGCTAATAGTAACCGTTAACCACCAAGCTGGTAGATCAAGTGCTCACCACCCTGGCTGTCTAAAAAGAGCAGTAGGTATACCTAAGTTATGCTTATGTTGCAGTATAATTTTACACTGTGCTATATTGTCTAAACTGTTATAAGGCTTTTCTTCAAACTAATTCCAGTAACAATATAAAGTCTAAACATGTGGCGATATATTATAAAAGCCTCGTTCCTTATTACGTAGGACTTAAAACATAGTATAAGTCCATGAATGAATAGCAAATACCTTCACGTAATCCTAGCCTACTATGTAAATAAAATATCGTCGGTCACTAAACCCGCTAAAAATAAGCCAGTATTTTTCTAGAACACTTCAGATATATTTTTTAATAGCCTACAGAGCAAATAAACCTATATATAGCAAATAGCTAGCGGGGGTTGTAACCCTCGAAATAGCTATGGAAAATAAGTCAAGGTCCCCTTTTTAAACGAAGCGCTTCGGGCTCCGCGCTACACTGCGGGACAAATTAAGCGAGCCGCACAATCTTATTTACGAGCGAATAAATTTGTTTAAGATGTCTGATAATGGGATATTTTTTATAAAGTGTAATGTATTTTCATGTTATATTTATGACCACAATTATGAAAGTAATGATACCTACCATGTTTATTATACATATTTTCTAATCCGCCTTGATTTCAACGCGAATTCGAAAAAATATGAAAGGCAATGTTGATTCTTTTTATTTCTACCTTCACATACAAAAGTAAAATGAAAATGTATATCTTCGACCAATTATAATCCGTAAAATATTATCTCGATCTTGAGATAGTTGTGATTAGTATTTTGATTCTTTTTTTTCTCGTGTAAGTAACTGACGAAGAATAATATACTTTTATACAAGCTTAACATTATTTGAAGCATTTAGATAGTAAAATTTATTATTGATAAATCTTGACAAAAAATCCGAAAGAAATATTACGTTTTGCTCGTCCTAGGACGCCGCGGTCGGCTAGCATACACCTACTCGCGTTTTCGTAAAACCCACTGCGCTAATGTCTGATAAAAGCTACACCTGTAGTTCTGCTAAAGGAAACTAATTTAAATATTGAACGTACACAGATAAACTGACTACTTTATCTTCGGTCGGTACACACTGCACCCGAACAACTAAAAGTGACGTTAAAATGCTAACAAATGTGGGTACTTTATCTGTCCCGCAGTGCAGTTACAAAGTTGCGGTTCGCTTCCCTGTTTTGTATTATTTGTTCAGTTGCCGGATCGCTTCGTCAGGGGGATCTATTTACATATCGAATTATCGTATGGCCCACGTTTGAAAGTGAAACTGGTATTAATTTCTAGTATCAAGTTAGCTTTCATAGTGATGAAACTTTGGGGATTTTGTTGAGCCTGTAAACGTTTTGCAGTTTAATTTATTTCATAGGTAAAAAGAAATATCATATTGGTAAAAATACTGTTAAAAAATATCAAATGAGCCGTCACGTACAAGTAAATATACATAAAAGAACAGTTTACGACAGGAACTAATATGGTATAATGTAAAAATAAAATATTACGAATTTTTCCAGAAAATGATGATTGTTTATTTAATAAACATTTATTTTCAGTAAATACAAAACACACACTACTACATATAGACTGTATATACTATCATATAGCGTGGCGACGCGTCGCCACGCCAGCAATCGGGTTTACGTGCGACTATAGATGTTTCACATCAAAAATCGTGTTCGAACGATTTTCGAGATAAAAGCAACAAACGACTAGACTGCTCGGATGCTGTAGCGATTTAAGCGGTGGCATGGCATGCTGCTGCGCAGAGTATTGTGGATTCGTGTTGACACAAATAGTTGTTCCGTGTTTGTCGGTTAAGTTTCTCAAACACGAGATATTGCTAGTGTCACAAGACGTAAAATAAAAGGAGTTAACTTTCCGTTCGGTGGTTTTATTTAATCTTTACACAATCAAATTTATTAAATCTTTATATACATACATAGTCTCTCGCATACCTATGTATATTCCTGAAGGTCCTACACTTTACTAATTATCGTTTTACATCGCGTGTATTGGGGGACGAGCCTGTTGCTGTCTACACTTCCATACTCCGAACTATTACTGAGAATTTTTGACCGAAGAACATCATACACAGCATTCACATTCACGACTGCTGGGCTACTGAGGCAGTTCTCTTATAAAGATAAATACTTATAAAGCTGCAGGTAATAGTGCAGTGCTCAGTGTTGTATAATTTATTAATGTGCTCTTAAGGCATGAGGCAGAGTTGTGTGCAGTTCGGAGATGCACGTGCAGCTGTGAATAACTTAGAATTTGTTAGAATATTTGAGTTCTCCTCGGTATACAGACTAAACTAAATTTGAAACTGAGTAAATATTTTAGAGAACTCTGTGCAGTTTACAACTAATTTCATAATGTAGATAGCACGATCTATGTTTTTATTTAAGGTAACAGGATTTAGGATCTGAGTTATAAAATAGCGATGGCTTAGTAGAGGAATCATTGAATTGCCTGCTCAACGGCTGAAGAGCCCTGGTTCGGATACACGACAGACCATGCTTTTCTAAATAATTTACGTGTGATAATCTGGTCATATAAATTATAAGTTCAAGAAAATCTTGAGAGTTTTATATAAAGCCCTTGAAAGTCTGTTTAGCTTGATCCAGGCTTATGGTGATTTATTGCTTCGAAGGGAACATCGAAGGGATGTAAATTACAAATAAATTAACCAAAATAGACAATTAACACCAAGTTGTGATTTAGTTAGAAACTGTAGCGAGCCTAGAAACCCAATTTTCCACTTGAAAATAATTAGACTAGAAAGATTGATAACGGTATCGATAGTAACTTAAATACAAGAATATAAATTATCTACAGGCAATTAATTAACGTAATTATCCTCAATCGTTATTGATATAACAAAGCAACCTTTAATCCTAAAGGATAAGCAGAACTATTTGACGAGTGGAAGCGCTCACCATTTTATTTTCACTGAGAATGAGTATTACTTTGCGTAAAGAAGAGTACTTCTTCTTCTTGAGTGGTACTCCAACTCCGAGGAAAATAATGATAGAGCCCTCGGAAGTTACGTCGGTTACCTGCAGGCTACTCTCTAACATATAACTGGCGTAAGAGCTCCGAAAGCCATTCCATGCCTTTTCTTTTATCCCATCGTAAAATACTTTTCTTTGGGGTTGCCAGGGCTCGACTAATACTTCTGGCTTTGTAAGCTATCATAAGCGCCGGGACCACATTCTATCAAGAGGGCGTGTATGCTTGTTTGGCATATAAGTATTACAAAACAATATAAATGTGTCAATATTCGTCAACTATGTTTTAAGAAAAAAACTCATTGGATTCCAAAACTGTCGGCTCGAATTTGATTATTGAATCAAATCCGAGGAGAAGTTGACAATTTTGCATACACTCTCATGCTACTGAACTGATCAAGCACTGGCAGGCAATATCAATGAAGTGCATTTATCCATTAAAGTGTACACTCATTAAGTTAATGACTATCCGTTGATAAGCTCTCAACTGCCGCACAAAACCACCAGTTTCGACATAAACAGTTACGTCAACAGGACGTTTAACAAAAACAACAGTTACACTCTGAAGTGAGCTCGAAATAAACCATCACACAGATTGGATAGTGGAGGTCACGCCGAGTTAATTACAGTTCAAACTGACTCACTATTTAACGTGCTGTATGCTTTTGGATATAATTAGGGTTACCAAATTGCTGGAGTTTTGGGTCTATAGACAGAATACAAAAAAGAGAAAAATCAAATAACTCTTATGAAAATTGTTGTGCCTCTGTATGTAATCTAACGCGAAACATGCCAACGAATTATAATAATATCAGTGTATATACTGTCCCACTGCTGGGCACGGGCCTATTCTTAGTGTGAGAAGGGTTAGGCTATAGTCCACCACGTTGGTCCAGTGTGGGTTGGCTTGAGACTTCACGTGTTCGGTCGGTGTTATTCTAAGAAATTCTTTTAGTAGTACCACGCTATATGGAATAGTTGGCAATAGCTGGCAAAATATGAGTGTTATACACCTCAACCTACTGGGGAATCTAGGCGACTCTATGGCTGTACTGTATAGAGATATTTTGGATTTTGTTATTTTGCCCACATCTTAAGAAATTTTGATCAACAAAATCACGGAACATGTAAGAGTGATATGAATATAATATTGTTAGGAATCGGATGTGAAATAGCTTCAAAAAATAACAGACGCACTTTAACCTTTAAATAATCATTGACTTATTCAAGAAATGCATTAGCAAATAAAGTAAGAAATAATTGATATCACCCAACAGCGATCACACAGCACGTCCGTTCCGTCCGCCGCTCGATGTCAAACTGAGTCATTGCGGGCCGAGCGCGCTTTTATAGCACGCTCGATCGGATGATTCGTGACGTTACTTATTTACGTCGCATTCCGCAACTAACACGGCCTCTCCTGACACTGACGTCCTCGTCAGGTCTGGAAGATGAACCTGCCTAACCTGACTGGCAGTCTCAGTGTAGAGCTTGGTTCCTCATTTTCACTTCAATCTAGTAGACCCAGGCTCCAAGTTCGCATACCTCACAATGACTGTTGGCATAGGTACAAAGTTCGCATACCACACAGATTCAAACATTGTAGCCATAGGCTCCAAGTTCGTATACCTCATTTGTGATAACAATAAACAGCCCCGCGTCACAACTGTAAGCGTGCATTCAAACAGCCATGACCGGTGCATGAGCATTGCTATCTAATAGTTTCACTAAACATATTCAGAAATCATAACTAATGAGACGTTCCCCATAGCAACGCTATGCCTGCTAGTATAGTTTGCCAACACACACCATAGGTAGCTGCAGTGAGGCAAGCGCATGTGGTTGCGAGGTACGTTACCTCCCTTAAGAAATACTGCTCACTCCATAGGTAGCTGCCATCGGCAAGCGCACGTGGCTTCTAAACAACAAAGCACACGCCATAGGTAGCTGCCATCGGCAAGCGCACGTGGCTTCTAAACAACAAAGCACACGCCATAGGTAGCTGCCATCGGGCAAGCGCACGTGGCTTCTAGACAACAAAGCACACGCCATAGGTAGCTGCCATCGGGCAAGCGCACGTGGCTTCTAAACAACAAAGCACACGCCATAGGTAGCTGCCATCGGCAAGCGCACGCGGCTTCTAAACAACAAAGCACACGCCATAGGTAGCTGCCATCGGGCAAGCGCACGTGGCTTCTAAACAACAAAGCACACGCCATAGGTAGCTGCCATCGGCAAGCGCACGTGGCTTCTAAACAACAAAGCACACGCCATAGGTAGCTGCCATCGGCAAGCGCACGTGGCTTCTAAACAACAAAGCACACGCCATAGGTAGCTGCCATCGGCAAGCGCACGTGGCTTCTAAACAACAAAGCACACGCCATAGGTAGCTGCCATCGGCAAGCGCACGTGGCTTCTAAACAACAAAGCACACGCCATAGGTAGCTGCCATCGGGCAAGCGCACGTGGCTTCTAGACAACAAAGCACACGCCATAGGTAGCTGCCATCGGGCAAGCGCACGTGGCTTCTAAACAACAAAGCACACGCCATAGGTAGCTGCCATCGGCAAGCGCACGTGGCTTCTAAACAACAAAGCACACGCCATAGGTAGCTGCCATCGGGCAAGCGCACGTGGCTTCTAAACAACAAAGCACACGCCATAGGTAGCTGCCATCGGCAAGCGCACGTGGCTTCTAAACAACAAAGCACACGCCATAGGTAGCTGCCATCGGCAAGCGCACGTGGCTTCTAAACAACAAAGCACACGCCATAGGTAGCTGCCATCGGCAAGCGCACGTGGCTTCTAGACAACAAAGCACACGCTATAGGTAGCTGCCATCGGGCAAGCGCACGTGGCTTCTAAACAACAAAGCACACGCCATAGGTAGCTGCCATCGGCAAGCGCACGTAGCTTCTAGACAACAAAGCACACGCCATAGGTAGCTGCCATTGGGCAAGCGCACGTGGCTTCTAGACAACAAAGCACACGCCATAGGTAGCTGCCATCGGCAAGCGCACGTGGCTTCTAAACAACAAAGCACACGCCATAGGTAGCTGCCATCGGGCAAGCGCACGTGGCTTCTAAACAACAAAGCACATGCCATAGGTAGCTGCCATCGGGCAAGCGCACGTGGCTTCTAAACAACAAAGCACATGCCATAGGTAGCTGCCATCGGCAAGCGCACGTGGCTTCTAGACAACAAAGCACACGCCATAGGTAGCTGCCATCGGGCAAGCGCACGTGGCTTTTAAACATACGAGGAATGCGCTGGTTCCGAATGACACGCTGATCTTGCTGAATTTGATTTTATTTTAGCAACACAGTTGCTTTACTCGACCGTTCGGCCGTCCTCAATCTTCTATTCAACCACTATCATGCCTATTACGTGACAGCCTCACGTAGTTAGACCTAACCCAAAACAAGAACGATGTGATGCGTTCATTTTATTTGTAAACGCCAGAACCTAGTTCTATTACTTGTGAGCAAAGGAATCTTTATCCCACTTCTGATGTTAGGAATCGGATGTGAAATAGCTTCAAAAAATAACAGACGCACTTTAACCTTTAAATAATCATTGACTTATTCAAGAAATGCATTAGCAAATAAAGTAAGAAATAATTGATATCACCCAACAGCGATCACACAGCACGTCCGTTCCGTCCGCCGCTCGATGTCAAAGTGAGTCATTGCGCGCCGAGCGCGCTTTTATAGCACGCTCGATCGGATGATTCGTGACGTTACTTGTTTACGTCGCATTCCGCAACTAACAATATATAATGTCGCTAAGTGTAAATTATTTTATTTTGTTTATTGCATTCTAACTAGTCTTAATTTACACTCATGGCCAGTTTCACAACTATCTAGTAAAAGTTATCCGAAATATAAATCGCATGCTGTTTCACTCTTGAAAGAGATGGTGAGACTTTTATCTTTCTATCGATAAATGCTATTTGGAATAGGCACTAAATATTGTATTTATACCAAATTAAAAGTATCACTTGTGTATAACTAGCATATTTTCAGTGTTAACACGAAACTTATTAGTAACTTTTCTTTTTATCTATAGACTGCGTCATACATCGAATACCCTGGACACACTTTTTAATAGGACACGTAAGCTTATTTATATCTTCAAAAAATTACGAAGGTCTGCTGATATGGATACGTTAAAATTGGTATACTTAGCTCTTTGCCAATCGATCTTAACTTATTGTATTCCCGCTTGGGGTGCAGCCGCTGAGTGCTATTTCATAAAACTAGAACGTGCGCAAAGAATAGTGCTTAAAGTTATTTTCTCACGGCCGCTTAGATTTCCTACAATACAGCTATATGAGGAATCGAATATGCTAACGGTTCGACAGCTTTATGTTCTTATGTCCATCCTGCGTAAGCACTCATCTCGACCCCCCTCGGAGCCAGTTGGCAGATTAAAACACAAAATCTTCACTCAAGTTTCACATAATACCTCATTCGCAAAACGACACTACTACGTGGCTAGTTCTAAACTTTATAACAATTTAAATAAAAAACTAAAAATACACTCTAAAACTAAATTTAAACTTAAACTTGTACTAAAGGATTTTCTTAAAAAACTTACATTCCGTGATACCGAGGAACTCCTGTTGGGGAATTAACAGTTGGATAATACACATACACAGTTATGTAGGAAAATACTCTCACACACTCATATTTATTTATATATACACTCATACACATTCAAACATCCTTATAAACATCCACCAACACACATAAACACACACACATACACACACGCGACACACAATAATTAATTATAAATCTCACACTTATTAAGCAGACACTTGCAGATTTTGTATTCCTTCTATACAATAAAGAAAGATAGTTTTCTCCATCTTCCCTAACCCTATTTTGTACTTAGTATTTTCTCACTATTTATGAGAATATCAATGATTGTAACCATTTGTGAGGCTTATATTAATGTTACTATCAGAAGGTAGCACTGGCTTCTAAGATACAGGTCTATACCTAGTTTAGAAGTCAGGGTCTCCAGTTTGTCATGTATTCCTTAAACCCTAGTTTTGTACTTAGATTAAGTGTTTTTCTTATGAAGTAATAATAAACTAATAAAAAAAATTATTTCTATACATGTATCCGAAGTTTAGCTGATTGCATGATGGCAGCCCTAACGACATACGTCGGTAGGTGAGTAGGTAGCGTAGGTACGGGTATGGCTGCGTGTAATCTGCATAGAACACCGTGGAGGCGTGCCCGCGCCGCCATACCGAGGGCCGGCAGTGTGGCACGCGATGACTGCGCGAGGTACTACCTATAAAGTGATATGAGCTTCCAACATCATTCGTTAGCTATCTAACAAAAGGTATAAAAATGTATTAAAAAAAATTGGAGCGGTCTTTGGGGACTGCCGATAGAAGTGAAAACCTTAATCCTTGATCATAAACACATATTTATATAAAAAAAATTGCGGGTCGGTTTCCTGATAGGATTCCTTAGGAGTTATTAAGGGGGTCATAATTTGGTTATTTTTTGCATAGGACGCACCATTTCTGAGATGTTGTTAATATTCTAAAATATTTCAAAAATGGAAAGCGTGAAAGCGTAACGAAGACGAAGCATGACGATGACGCGAGTTTTATGATTTTCGTTCACCCAAGAAGTGCTCAACGCGCCTAAAGAAGGTTTCACTTAAAAAAAGAGCAACTAGCATGTGTATTGAGAATTAATCGTTGGTTAAATATGCCTGCTTTAATATCGTGGTATCAGTTTGAAGCCGACCGTAAGTTTAGTTCAGGGCTTAGTTACCAGGCAATAAATTAACTAATATACAAAATATTTTACATATTGTTTGTATTTTACTTACTTAGATAGGCTAAATGTTTATGTCGGTACGCGTCGGTAGTGTAACGTATGAGGATTGAACCTACTGCGTTTTAACCGCAAGTCTCCTAATCATTACGTTACCGCCGCTATTATAGCTATTCTGTTACGAAATTATGTTAGCAGTACGGCATCTGCCATTGTGCCCGGTACAGTGCAGTAGTTTCACCTTCTTATGACGAGGCACCTAAAATAGCTAAAGAACAATAACCATCCCCTTAAGTCTTCGGGAATATATTACAATATATATCATCATACCTTACTATATACATAGGTATCAACATCATTATCTACCTCTGTACTCTGAACAGATCCTACACATGAGACACACGTACAAACAGAGCTACGAGCGTTAACTGGCCTGAACTTAAAGAAGCAAATGAGATATACATACATACATACATAGATTCACGCCTGTTTCTCAGAGGGGTAGGCAGAGACTACGGATTTCCATTTGCAAATAAGATATACCTATGTATATATCAATAACTCAACATAAGAAAGTAAAATTCCAGCATTTTCCTAAAAAACAGGCTACATCTGTGTATAGTCTTTAAGAATATTAACAGAATTTTTATTTATTGTAGCCTTTATAGACTTTGAACTCAAGCTTACCTAATGCTCGACTAGGACGAAACTATTCATTCGCGACTTGAAGACACTTGTGAAGCAACTTATATCAACAAAGACACAGATATATTCAAAGAGTTACACTTCTGAATATGTTCTAGTTAGATTCAGAGCATCGCCCTCGATTCCATGCCCAAGATCGAAATTTTTGTTTACATGTATACGTCCGAGTGGGAAGACAATTTGAAGAGGGTTGTGTAATGAGGTGGGTAATTTGCGCGGGCCGAGAGTTGTGGGCGAGCCGGATTTACGCAACCTTAAGCCGAACAATCTTTTACCCGTAACGCCCTTAATCCGCGCCTAATTGATGCTGAAACCATTACGTGTATCCCTACTTTTTATTTTCATGCTTTAAATTTTGCCAACTCGACTTAGTAATGAATGAATACCGATAAAAAGATTTTATTTCTTTTATAAGTACAAAAGAATATTTATGTTCGATATTTTCTAAATAATGTATTCAATTTTTTAGTGACTGTCTCCGTGGCACAACCGTAATGAATACAACTGCTGTGAGCTCTCAGGTCCGGCCCGAGTCGAGTAAAGTATTCTTCAAGTTTCTTGTTAAACAATTTAAAGCGGCATCATGGTAGGTAAACGACAAATTCTGAACAAGGTGTTCCTTTTCTCCATAGTTTAAATATTTGCAAAGAACCCCGTTCAACAAATTTGTAAACGCATGTAAACTAAAATTGTGATATGTTTTATTTTCCCTTTGGGGATATAGCTTGAATATATCAGTGTAATAATATCTTTGTTATATAACATAACTATCTAATATCATTCCATTATTCAACTGCATTAATTAACCCCTGACGTAAACCAATATTAGACCATTATTATATAATTCCATCTAAAATCGCACATCAATAAACATCCTATCAACACACACATACACAGTTCCACAATATGGCTGCTACATATACACTCGGATTATGTGAGCATGTGTGCGTGAGCTATTGAATTTCGAACAACAAATTTAATGATCGAACAATTTCGCTACAGCTCACGTTTCCAATTTATAAGTAGTTACGATCCGCTGTTTGAGGGTGCATTGCATTTTATTTAGAACTAGAAAACCGATATATTTTCTACTAGTATTATAATCGTGAACCTTTGCAAAAAAAAATTGATTGTCTGTAAAGTCGGTTTACGGACGATAGTTTAACTTGACAACGTCATAACAAAATTTCTATCCCGTAACGTTACAATGAGCGTAACGGGACAAGGAGCGTAACGGGACAATGAGTCATCCTTTTTCGTGCGTGCAGCCGGCGTTCATCGATTTATTAGACGCTGTCACGTCAATATGTTTGGATGTTTATTACTCAATCACGCGTAAACTGTTCTACGGGCAGACACGGACGAAATGACACACTGACAGTTCACGCTCTGGATTACCAGTTAAAATACTTTTTATCTCGATATGCGTATTTATAAAATAATTGCCGCCGAAACCGCGCGCAGAAATTACTTTTCAAATACAATACTTATTCAAAGCGGAGCACGGACTGATTTATTAAACTCATAAGATACCTTCCATTAACGCAACAGGCGTCTTGTCACGTTCCTAAATAGAAGTTTAGATATTATTGACCGTAAACTAAATAATTATGTCGTACTTAAGTTTCTTACGTTCGTGTAATATAATAATTATAACATTTTAAGACTGGAAAAGAATATATCTACAATGTAATAGATTAATTGCGAAAAGAGGAACCCAACACGAACCCTCAGATTGCCCATCCCACTTATTAGGTACCATAGAAAAGGATGACAATACCAAAGTTCTCTGATGATAGACAGCCACATCGACCGTTCTCCAATTTGCAATATTCCATTTATTTAAATATACTTATATATCTCCGTATATAACATGTACATTGTATACTCTCAACACGAGTAAATAAAATCTGATATTGCGTTAAGTCAATACCTGTCGGCAACCCCTCACAATTCGGATACAAATTCATTCGCGATACCCTTAACCCTCTGTGTAAACAAACCAGTGTCTGTTTGTCTATGCCTTGTTTTAAGCCCCAGCTCTCGGCGTTTTGATGTCTAATTAATCGAGACAATAGTCATTTGAAATTCGACATTAATTGTCCTGTTGTTGTAGCAGAAACGCAAGCAAAGCAACCGTTTAAGAAGCAGGTAAATTTAATAAAAACCAGCCAAGTACGAATTGGACTCGCGCACGAAGGGTTCTGTACCATTATCTATAAAAATGGCAAAAAAAACACGTTTGTTGTATGGGAACCCCCCCTTAACTACATGTTTTTTTAAATTTAATTATTTACATAATATTGTCTTCTGTTTACGCGAATGTTATTCATTGAAATTAAACTACTATATACGGATTTTTTTTCAAAATTTTGTAATAGTGTCAAATAAACAACGCGATAAAATCCGTATATAGTAGTTTAATTTTAATTATTTATTTTTAAAGTGATTATATAACTAAATATTCAGTAAATATTTCAAACATTTACCTATTGCCGTTATCAATATCGAGCAAAAACGAGCAAAAAAATCAGGTTTGTTGTATGGGAGTACCCTTAAATATTTATTTTATTCTGTTTATAGCGGCAACAGAAATACATCATCTGAGAAAATTTCAACTGTCTAACTATCACGGTTCATGAGATACAGTCTGGTGACAGACAGACAGACAGACAGACGGACAGCGGAGTCTTAGTAATAGGGTCCCGTTTTATCCTTTGGGTACGGAACCCTAAAAAATAAGCTGCTTGGAGTAAGCAAGTGGACCCAAACCGTCTGCACAGTGTTCTAGTGATGTGCACAGCTTTCATTTAAATTTTTCTACAAATGGTAAATTTTGATAACACATTTCTTTTCTTCATGCTCACTTTAATTCAATTACAATCCGGATCTATAATCAGTACCATACATGAGGGCTTCAATTGTGTTGCTGAAGATACAAAAGTAAGTATAGGTATAAGTAACGCGTTGTGAATATGATTCGAAAGCAGTTTTTGTTTTTTATTGCGTTATTCGGTGACTGACGAGCCAGCGGCCCACCTGATAGTAAGCGAGAACCGTGGCTCATACACATGGCTGTGTTTTCTTAGCATTACAGAAGCAATGTCAAAAAAACACAACCAAGTCGCTGCCTACCGGAAGGAAAAGTGAAATGGAGCAGGATGGGGTTTGGGAAGGGAAGGGTGATTTTGCCTCCGGCGCTCTCATTCACCAAATGAAACATAATAGATACTGTTATTTTACGTCAATCTTCTGTGAGAGAGGGGTACTTCCCCGGTCGAGCCGGCCCATTCATGCTGTAACCAGCGTGGTTATAGCATGAATGAATACGCACCTATAGCCTACTCAAGTAAGGTTAGCAATTCTACTTACTTAAGAGCACCCACTAAGGTTTTTAGCAATGATCTTCTAGAGGACGGCGGTAGTATCACATTTGGGCGTCAGGCTTTAGAAATACAGCGTAACTTCTGTAAACTTAACTTTATTACGCTCTGTAATTAGGAGCCCATAAGTGTTACTTTGTAAGTTAAACTATTTAAAGTTAGAATTAACATCTTTTTGATGTTTGTATCGACTGTTTTAAATTACAATACAAACAAATTGATCGGGCCCTGCCAATTCTGCGAAGTAATTGGGGGCAACATCGTAAGCTTTTAGGATTTGAAATGTGCACCAATCTGTTGGACAGAATTCAGTAGCAATCGGACGCGGACGTCCAATTATATAGAATTTCGGCGAGTTTGTTATGGAACCATGCAATTAGGTATACGGGAGCGCGCGTCCCCAATTACAATCAAAGGGAGGTTTTAATATGTTTGCATTACATCTCTTCTGCTGGATAAAGGTTTATTTATTTATGCACATGTAATAAAAGCACGTAATAAAACAGAATTAGGAGGATGAGTAGAAAGGTACTAAAGCAGAATTACGAGCACAAAATATATTTCAAAAATTTAAATAAACTAGCGGTCGCCTAGTGCTCGAAATACGACCAACTGATATGTATTATGTCATGTCATTATACTCGTATATTGATATATGTAACCATAGTTACGCGCTTCGACTGCGTGTGTCAAATGCATGGTTATGTGTGTCAAATGTATTTATTATACATATTTTATATAAATATTAGCATTCGTCACTTCTCTGTATAAACTATAAGTGTGCGAAATTTCATACTCCTCCGTCCGCCCAATTTTCGTAAAAAGGGATCCAATGTTTTCGCTTCACGTATTAATATATAGCTAAGTTATGCATCGTTCATACGTGAGTGTGGACTTACATATATGGTTTCTCAGGTTACTATGACTATATGTGTATATACACTCAGGGCTATATATATTTGAAAGAGTAGGTATTATTGTATTACACTTATTTTTTGATGCCACGTTTTAGGGAGCAAGCCTACCGGGTACTGTTACTGAGAATTGCTTGATATGTAAACCCGATAATTATTATTGACTACTAATTCCAAAGATAAGTACAAACAAACAAACCAACAATCTCTTCAGCTGTATTATTTAAAGGATTTAGATGACATATAAATAGATAAATAATAAAAACGATTTAGTCGTTTGCGCTGCAACACTGGAAATAATTCAACAATAAATTCCTCTGACTGATGCAGAATACATAAAAAATTGAAATCGCATTTTTTGGTCAAAGCGTTTGTTTACGATATGTGCACACAAGCTACGTCACGCAGTGGACGATGACGTCACAAAGGAACACGGCACGTGTATTGTCATATGCACGATTTCAACGCCGCCCGCGGCCACAGAGCTTTCATTTTATAAACTGAATTTTGTATATCGGAATGAAAAAAATGAGTAGTGCAATTTGTATGATAGTTTTAATGGCTCATAGGCTTAAATGATAACGATCTATATAAGAGTACTGGTGAGTTTCGCAATTCGTATTTTTGCTTAGGTTGGTGAGTTGCATGTAATTTTTTAAATAAAAGTAGTTCTCAAAAACGGTTTTTCTACCAAATAGCTTTTTGTGCTAATGTGAGGACGTGATGCTGTTCTGTGCTTGCTACATAACCCAAAAAACCGTTTCTACTTAAGCTTTGACGTTCACTTATCTAGGTTGTATATAGTTTTCATTTTTATTTCTATCAGCACTAATCCGTAGAAAGCTGTGAAGACACTGTAATCGCCGAGATGCATAATAAATGTGGTTAAACGTAACAGCTTTGTTCTGGCTGTAGGCAGTGGCGCTCTCTTAATTCCTTGCGACAGGATCAGGGCTTGCTTGTAACGGATTATTTGTAGTGGATGCCAGATTTTGTACTAAGCTTAGGTTTGCGGTGTAGACAAATGTTCTGAGCTTTAAGTTTTGTTGATAAACGAGTGAATACTTTGGATTGAGTAAATAAACCGTGGGAAAGCCACGCTTCAGCACGAATGGGCCGGCTCGACCGTAGTGATACCACGGCCTCACAAAAAACCGGCGTGAAATAGCGTTTGCGTTGTGTTTCGTCGAGTGAGTGAGGGTACCGGAGGCCCAACCGTCCCCCTTCTAGTGGAGGCAAATTTAAATGGTACGCAACGCAATTGTGACTCCTCTGGTGTTGCGGGTGTCCATGGGCGGCGGTAATCGCTTACCATCAGGAGATCCGTCAGCTCGCTTGTGTGACATAAAAAAAAATTGTGAATTTTTATGCAGCTATTGTGTATTTGGCCAGTTCATTTTTTGTGTGCTTAGTTTATTAACGGCAACAAACATGAAAACCTATAGTCAAAAGTCAAGTCTGACGAAAGCAGTGGTTTAAGTTCTAGTGCGCCTAGGGATTTAATTTCTGGAAGAAGCAAAACTGTTTGTACTCTGCAAATAGTGGTTCAGAGTATCCTTTGTGTCCGTTAATTGCAATTTCACGACACAGGGATTAACTCGCGTAGGACAAGCGTTTTTAGGACATAACGTATGTAACGAACGTACGTCTCAGTCCGTTGCAATATCCATGCTGTATCTATGTATTTTGTATCCTGTCAGATTTATTCAAAACAGATAACTGTCTAGGTAATATTCAAGACGATCTTTACATGCCCTTTATAATGGTGACGTTTATTTTAAATACTGTCGAAGTTTATTGCGATCACACGTTTTCTTTTAAGTTTTATTTTTAGAAAAGGTCATGGTCATCCAACTGATAAATAAATATTAAAATAGCTTTCATTATGGGATAGAGCCGTCATGACGCAGATCGGTTCATAGTAATCAAACTTACGTAATCAAGACTCGGATGAATGATTAGGATAAGTAACTCTATACATGAAATTAAACTTTTTATACGGCTTATGTCTTGGTTAATTTAATTACAACTGATATTATTTGTACTTTCATATTTACACTTTCTACAATGATGCGGCTGCTTTTTAGTTGCTGTAGTCATAGGGACTAAATGTGTAATATTTACGTATACGTAAGACGATTTTAAGTAGCATTATAAATTTTATAATAACTTATATTTTACAAATATCCGTGGCATATAATCTTGCGTAGTGTTTCTACTGAGAAGGCTTACCATCTCTCCTCTCCTTAAGCTATGATAGCGATGACTGCATTTTCAGCAATTAAACAATTCGTGGTACCTATGGTTCGACATTGGTCGCAAGCATGAAGCAACTGCCTGCCATCAAGCAAGCTTCAAGCTTATTTGCCATCTTATTGAAGAATGAAGGCTCCTGGCAACAGTGCAAACATGAGCATATGGCAAATATCACTAGTATAGCTTGCAAGTTTAATGAGAACCATTTTACCTAATGGCCGTAACAGTAACGAAGGTCTCAAGTAGATCATTACCATTACAAAGGTTTCGCTCGATGCTCCAGTGAAAGTGTTACGTTTCCATTTAGGTGTACAAATTAGTCTCGACTCGCTAGTGATTCGATTACTCGCTGAATGTCTACATAACAATGGAATATTTATGAAGTTGTTACACTAAGTGGTGTATATTGCGAATGGCAGATCATTTCGTAAATTAGGATCCAATTTTATGTGTTGGGTGAGCTTAAGCTTACAAATGTGTATTTCTTGTAATAATATCACAATAGAAAGTAATGAACAATAAGCTAACTGTTAGTATCGTCTTTGCTCCTCTGGTCCGGTCCCACACTTATAGTTACTTATTACTTTATTACTAAGCTTTTAAAAACTATCTTTCTGATCTGTCTGTGAGTCTGTTTGGGATGCAATTTTCAATCGATTTTAAACTATCCATGAGGTGATCGAATCTCGAGCATTTAGGTAATTAGGCAAATGTGTATGTATGCCGCCTTCATTTCAACAGCTTTGTTTTTAGTGCCCACGTAAGAGTGGACGAGCTTAGTACTTTCTACTGAACAAAGATTTTGCAAACTCCGTGCTGCAATTAAAATGCAAAGTGACAATTTATTTTGAGGCAAATCTAAAAACATCTTGCCAGCCACAAGTATAAGCATTCGTTTTAAGAATTTAAGACCAGCAAACAATTATAAAATACAATAACGTGTAGCGACTATATACACAATAAAAATATTTGCTCAGTGACAATTTAAATTTCTATTTACCAGGTAACTTTTCTGCATGAAATATATCATGAAATATATCATTGAGGTCTTAAAGTCATGTCCCACATACATTAGCCGCCCTTTGAAGTCAAAGGACACGTCACAAATGGCTTCACAACGCGCTTGATAAAGCTAGTTTTATTTCGTCTCAGGCTTACAATGATGACGTTAATTAGAACATAAAGCCGTCGCCACACTGTCGCCTCCCGCACCGCCCCGTCGCCGCGTCCTCCCTTTGTCCACGCGCGCACAAAAGACACGTTATCTACATACATACGTTACCCGCTTTGTACTATTCAGTTTCAGAATTATGTCAAAATGGGACGCTATATAATTTGGGTAATTTTAATGAAGCTCAGATTGTCTCTTTTACGTGAAACTGTGTTGTAAATATGAATGTTCAGTCAAGCGTAAATTTTGATATATTAAATTGCTTTTCGACCCTTTTCGATATAACCGTCTCTTTATGTTCGCAGTCAATGCTTACTTCTAAGGGAGAACCGTAAAACGTAACGGTAGAATTACTTCATCAATTTCAAAGTTAATAGGAACGACATTCTAATCTCCAATTCAAATCCGAATTTGAATAACTTGTAAGTCTAATGATATTTCAGTAGAAAGGAAATTCGGCACAAAATCAATTACAATAAGCGACGTAAGCAAAATATTTTTATAGACAACTTCATTTTTTACCCAAAGGTGCCGGCTGAATAATAAAACTCTCTTTTGTCGAGAAAATAACTTGGCTTTTATGAGAATTATTTTAGTAAAATTGATTTCTTTGAGGGATGCTAAGGTAAAACTTTTAAGCTCGAAATTTGTTTAAAAAAAGTATCTTTTGGCGCCTCCGCGAGTGGCAGAAATAACAAAACAACATTTATTTAATAAATGAGATAGTTAAGGACCGATTTATATTGGGAATAAATGGTCTGATGTTAGCGAGTATTTGTAAAAAATGTTTCCTCTTTTACACTAACACTAGAACATTATTCTTGTAAGTATTTAATGGTTCTTACTGTACAAATAATACGGACTTCATTTGGTAGGCAATATAGGAAATAAATAGTAGACGGCCTTTGTCTCTCAGTGCAGTTTACATGAAACACGCATGTACCATACATACAAGACCGTAACATCGCCAAAAAGGGTATCCAATTAACATGAAATTTCGAGTACCTACGAAATACAGGTACAATTTCAGCAGATATGTGAGATACATTACGGGTCGACAATGTATCGGCCCAGCAGAGCAGAGCGGTCGTCACGGCAACGCGCTGCAATAACACGTGTCAGCGTCGCGTAAATTTAATATTCGGCAATCTAGCCGCGCAGACAGCAACTCAAGCAACCGCGCGGCCCACAGTGTGGTGAGAGATTTAGCGCTAATTAGACAAGTTTACCAAGACTTAAAAGTAATTAGTTTTTTGGAAATTATTATGTTGTGCTTTATATTGAATTTTATTCAACATCATGTTAAACTGTTAATATTCCCTATCGTTCGGTAAAGGTGCGTTTTGGTTTCTGCGATTTACGATCATTTGCAGATACATATTTTTCTACAGTAGGTATTAAATATAAAGTATTGGGTCTATTTTCGGAGGACTAAGAAGAAACTACATTTATAATCCACTTCACTTCTTATACACTCTCATTCTTCTTACTTTGCTAAGTGTTGTATCAGCTAAATGATGAACCAGCTATATTAGCCTACATTTATTATACATCATATACTAAATGCCTACCGTATAACTAGTTGTTTGTGTTCTCACGTGGTAAACTCGTAACGCTACTACATCCGGTGTGGCAGTACCTTTACAGCTAATTAGTGAACTTTGGCACGTTGTTTAAAACAGATTTAAGGTAATTTCGTTTGTGAAGTTGAACGCTTTGTTTTGCCGTGTGGCCTTTGACGAGTCGTCCAAATATAATAAGACTGTTTAAAGTGAAATATCACTGAAAACTGCTGCATGTTATTGGTTTATAAAAGCTACGTGTTGGGTATAGGTTCTGTTCCTAGATTAGGGTTAGTCCTTATAACTGAGTTTACTTAGGATTAATGCTTGGGTATTTTGAGTAAGTTTAAGTAGGTATGCGAGACAAAGCACCAGGTATTATAGTTCTTGTAATTTCAAACTTAGTAGAAATCATGGAATTACCAATAATATTGAGATTTAGCTCGAATTAGTTGTTTTACATGTGCTAAACAAACTATATTCAGCACATTCTTGACGTAAATATCCTTTTAAAAGTCGCTTCGTTATAATTTGGTTTCTAGTATTAGTATATTATTATTATATTTATCTGTTATTTTCCCGTGTGGGTATTAAACCTACGAGACTCAACGCAGTATCAATTAAGAGGCGATATTTTGATCCAATACGCCATCCGTGTGGTATCTAATTTCATCACAGCTAAGTATAATATACTTACCTATACCCATAACATTAGATTGCAACTTAATATAATAACATTTTTCATAAAAACTATCTGTTCTTCCGTGGGGGACCTGGTGATCTGTAATACAGGCATTTTATGCCTAACTCAGACACCAGCTCCTCGCATTACTAACTAGACAAATAATTATATGTTATATCTTGAATTAAGCTTGTAATTTTGAGGAGAAATAAATGAATTTTGTTATTATTTATTATTATTACTTACCTGTAATAAATATTAGTTAGTTCTCTTGTTTATCCGCCTGAGCAAACTATGAGAGTAAAACGGAGCGCTAGAAGAACGCTTAGTGTGCCGTGGCCTTAGTGTAATACAAATCAATTATTCAGACTTGTACTGTGTATACACAACACGATTGTTAGTAGTAAATAAACTTGATTAACTATGTATTAGATGTAAATATTTACATCATGATACACGGCCGGCACGTTCGGCGAACAATACCCATAGATCTTGTTCGTCGACCGTGACAATATATTATGTACATAAGTCAAGATATTTTCGAGTAGGAATTATAATATCTTTGTACGATTGTTTGAGTGGATGTCATTCTCATGAGTCTCCCCGTGAACATGGCTGCTGTAAAGCAACCGAAACGTCGGGGCAAAGTGTAAACTTAAATATAAATAGATTTAATTAATTTAAATAGCTTAAATTCAGTAAAGTTCAATAATAGTAGTGTTAGAATATCAAAATCCTAATATTATAAAAGCTAAAATGAGTTTGTTTGTTTGTTTTTTTGTTACCTTTTCACGCCTAAACCACTAAACCGATCATTATGAAATTTTGCATATACGTTGTCAGGTGTACAGAAATGGACATAGGCTTCCTTTCATCCCTAAAAAAATACTGTTCCCGAGGAAAACAACACTAACGTTCTTATGATAATAGATGGCGCCACGTGTCTTTCGAATCATGATTGAATTATATTCTTACAAGCAGAGCACAACCCGAATTGATTGTCAAATTCTAAATTAACGCGAGCGAAGACGCGGGCAAAAACTAGTTATGTAATAAGTGTTTTAAAATAAACAACGCGACAAAATCCGTATAAAGTCGTTGAATTTCAATGGATGTCATTGCTAATTACTTGGTGATGGCACAAATGAGTTGGGTCGCCCAGTAGTCAACGACATAACTTGGAAAACATTCGCTAGATTTTGTATTGCTTTATCGTACACAATAATGGTAATTTATATTATTTTAATGAAGTAATGGTTAAAGGGTAGTTATTTTAATCATAATTAAGTGCTATGCCCGCGGCTTCGCTCGCCTAAATGTCAGGTATGTTAGATTACCAACAGTACTTTTTTTGATGAAAGATTTCGTATATCCTTTTCTGTTTCCCCGGCAACGTGTGTGCGAAATTTCATGATGAGAGTATCTACGGTGAAGTAGTTAAGTCGTGAAAGTGTAACAAGCAAACAAAAAAACTCACATTTGCATTTATAATATCCTAACTAATATTATAAATAGCAAATTGAAAAATGGTATTACTACTACTGCAATTGAACCTTTTAGACTGCACGGTTTAGATGATCGCCTCGCCGCGTGTGTTTCTTTTATTCGCAAATAGTTGTTCCGGTCCTGGTTCGTGTTTGTGGCTGTTGTTTGAATGTTGTACCCACACACACGCCACAGAAATAATTTACAGTGCAGAAGGAGTATTTAAAAAAAAGAAGAAAAAAGGTAGCTTTCTCGGCGTTCATATACCTGTCTCTGCTATTCCTTTGCTTCTATCAGACCTTTAATCCCTGCAGGCAATGCGCAGGTGATACTGGTGCCAGTACTCCAAGCGACTATAGATCATAAACAATTATAAAACACGCATCAAATGTATTAAAAAACAACTCTGCACAATTGTAATTTTACCATATCTTCATTTATAACTAATACACAACATAAAAGATTGATGTATAAGAATGAGTTACTATCAAATGTGTAAATAACTCCCTCTGCTAAACAATTCAATAAGTAAACAAAATAATACAAAACAGGAAAGCGAACCTCAACTCCCTAACTGCACTATGGGATAGATAAAGTACACACATTTGTTAGCATTTTTACGTCACTTTTAGTTGTTTGGGATGCAGTACTGGACCAACCGTAGATAAAAGAGTGAGTTTATCTGTGTACATTCAATATTTAACTTTGTGCCCTGCCGCAGCGGATATGGTATTGATTTTTGTATAATACAAGCTGTGTCCCGCGATTACATTTACGTTTAATAATTATCGGCTACCTCAATAATTCAGCTATCTAATGTAAGAAGTATTTTTAAATAAAGCTAGGAATTACTAAGTGCTCAGTGCGGTTAAACATACATATTATATAAATAATCTCTATATCATTTGTAATACGTATATATTTTAGCATATATATATATTTAAAACGGAGACATTCTGGACTAAGGCCACGTTAAGAGCACCTTCAACCAGCGAGCGTGTATGAGGAATGTGATGAAAGTGAATGAAGCCAGAAAAGTGTGTCAGGATCGTAGCAAATGGAAATCCGTAGTCTCTGCCTACCCTTCTGGGAAGCAGCCGTGAATCTATGTATGTACCTTAGCATAAGTAAGCACTGCCTTGTTGAGCCAATGGTGCATCAAACCTGGGATTTCATAATAAGTTACTCGTGCACAGGTCTGAGGTTCGATTTAAAATCTCGCTACGTGTGATAAGGTCATCTAGTGCCAAGTTTAATACCAGTAGGAGACTGGCACTACTTTCAGTCGACGACAATAGTTCCTAATAAATAATAACTATTTATTTATTTATAAGGATCTCTAACAAGAAATACACATCTATTTCAATTAAAAGCTAAGTACAGTTGTAGTTCTGTATGTTTTCTTACTTACAAGAGATCACAGCATGCGACAAAGTAATACATACATAAATACAATAAATTTAAAAGTAAAATAATACGTTTAAAATATTCGCGTGGCATAGACGCATAAATAAATACTTTATGGACTAACATACATACCCTTTGTGTGAGTATTTATGTAACTTATTTACTATGTTAGTAATGCTTCACTTGCACTCTGTTGTTGTGCGTTCATGTGGCACTTGTCCGCGGAAGCGGCGAAACACCACACCCTTCGGCCAAAAGTCCTCCTAATGCGAGAAACTTAAATATGATTATGAAAATGTAGATGATATACAACATTTATATAATGTATTCTTTTTTACACATAATAAGCAATGTTATGCTTATAAGCCTAATATATGTAAGTTTTTAATTTTTCTGTTTTTTTGTACAATATTATTTATTTATTTTAGCCTGTACCGTCCCACTACAAGGCAAAGATTAGAGTTTTCCACTCCTTTCTGTCCAGCGCCAATTGTCTCCAATCCCGGTTGAACGCATCCACTTCATCCCGCCATCTCGTACAGTATAATTAAAGAAAATGTTTTTTTCTTTGTTACAGGTATGTGATCAATCCACTGACTAGTTCATCATTTAACAACAATTTTAGTCTGTAAGTAAGCACACTTCATAAAATATAGCTCTGTATATCGAGATGATAGATCTATAGTTTGATGCATGGACAATGTTATTAGAGTGCATTAAGCAAGACAGATGAGAGAGGTTCGAAGCAAGTGGCCATCCTAGTCCCCGACTAACCATACCAGAAACAACGTGAGGCTATTTACTTTTGAAGTTAGTTACTATAAAATGTTGGTAGTTTCTGCCAGTATTTGTTCATGTGTTATTTCAATTAGGGTATATTTTTACCGAGGTTGAGTACCTTTTAAATAATACTTTCCTTATAGAGCTACATGCAGACCCATGCCTAAATAAACAAGGAGATATGTATTATTATTACATTCGCAATTCGTCAGTTGTGTTTTAAAGCCCTTCTCAAAGGGTTGCGAACTTATTGCCATCTATTGGGCACATCTCCTAATTCACAATTATAGTATAGATTGAAATTTCTTACAGGAAACGTCAATAACTTACCCTGAATTCGAATCCAGGACATCACGATTGGTGATCGCAAGTTTTAGCTTTAAAACTTAAACCGCTTTGACTTATGAGAGCGTATTTTGTGCATACATTTAATTAAGTTTATAATTAAATACAGTATATTAGAAACTTCTACTACGTAAGCTAAAATCTAGAGCAACCCGACCTTAATCACGCATAATCAATACACTGCCTGTTTTGCTCATGTGTTACACCGCATCACCTTTACCTACAAAGCAATGTAACAGCCACGTCAACCTGTCGACGTACGTTATACGCGCTGTCGCCCAGCATTGTGTGGGCGTAATTGCATCAGCTTATCCGGCTGGAACTTGTCAACCTACTTTACCACTATTGTGCACTAAATTAGACAACTCATACCTATGTAATGAAGTAAGCATACCTATATTATCTTATTTACTCGTAAATGTCTTAAATAAGATTTTATAAATAAATACATCTGTATGGCCCCGAAGGGTTGGATAGATACGTACTTTTTATATACACATCACGCTTTTCCTAAATTTGAAGTTTGGTTTGAAATAAGAATAACAATATATTAATTTGAAAGTGATAAAATAAAAATACTTATTCAAATTTAAGTGAATTTACAAGAAAAGTGAGAGTGATTATATATTTCGTTTTATAAATTCAACACGTATGAGCATGATTTTAATATTTATTTGAGGTTAACCTCACTTTTTGATTGTAAGTATCAGTGAATGTATATAAATCTGTTAAAATTAGCAAGTATTAATAAATATGACTGTAAATCTAGTGAACATTATTAATTCTAAAAACAATAAAAAATATAAATTAAATAATAATTTAAAAATAAAACAAAACACGATTAGAAAATAAAAATATGTATACGTACATCTTTTTTAATTATTCGTTTTTAATGATTTATTTATTCATTTTTAATTTTATAAAATCGTTGCATTTCTACAAGATTAACTGTCATCATATAATTGTATTACTTTGAAAAGATAATTCCAATTATTTATTCATAACTTGTGTAATTGATTAAGTCATTAAATATTTCTTAAGGCTTAAGCCTTATCTACCCCATTTTCGTGAAGTTGCAAATAGTAGAAAAATTATATGTCGTAAAGAAGTTTCACTTCTTACCTGTGTACTCTGGTACACACACACATTTTTTTTATGTGATAGGTAGCTTTTAACTTATTAATGAGCTCGTCCGTTACGATCTTTCAGTAAGTGATTTTAGACATATACGGTAAGCTAGCTTTTATTCTGGCCCACCCACTAATACCGCCGTGATTAAAGACAATCACTCATATAAAATTTTGTTGCTCAAAGAAATTGCATTGCTCCGTAAAACCTTCTTTCGCAGCAACAAACAAACAGACTTTTCTATTTGGAATATTATTAACGATTAATATATTCTGATGACTACTATTGGATTACAGTCACTTTAATTTTAATGTTAGTGTGCTTTTAAGTCAAGAAAATCTCAGTAGCAACACGGAGGTCCTGACCTTTGACCGGTACACGGCAATAGGCCAGCCCGTGTTTCTTAGGACCTTAATCTTTAACAAGCATAATGTGAGTGTAACAGACCTCTATCTATACCTACAGTGATATAGGCGCAAGTCTATAAATGTATGTAACATTTTAATTTACAATCGATAAGGTTATATTTAATATCTGTCTAATACTAATTTACTGTTAGTATCTTTAAAAACCTGTGGGGATTGAACCTCCCTCCGTTGTAATACACAAAGATTATTTACAAACTATTCGCGGCTAACTACTCCACTTAAGTTCGGTGGAGCCGATATTGGGCCGCCATCCGTCGAGCGATTGAGCGGGTAGCTCAACTTTTGAGATTGAAGGTGAACATGAGAAGGTTTACGCAAATATGTGCGTTGGGTTAAACTTTACAGCAAAACTAAGCTTTTGGTAAGTTGTTTGATGAGAAACTTGGACTCTGTTACGAGTATTTTAGTTACTAAAGCAGACCACTTAAATAGATATCTCACTAGGTATCCTGTTACACGGCGGACTTTACAAAACATTTAAACAAGAAATAACTGATGCAAAAAATATTCAACCTCAGAACAGCCATTTGTGGATTAAACAAATGGATGGATTAAAAAATACACTGTCACGTATGGCAATCGAACCTACAACACTCAATCATCACCATAGATTATCACCACCACTACGCCATCCATGCGTGTGTCTTAAAAAGCTTTCTGAATCACTCGTGTATTGTTATAGCAAAAAATTTATAGAAACAGAGGAATCTACATACAGATGCTCATTCGACTGAATGTATCCAAGATGAACGAACACGTGGCGTCGCGCGGCTGACACTGGCATTATAACTGTGTCCATAGAATAATGTGAGAATCACATTTTATCACAAGGTAGACCGGATATTTCTTTACTCATGTTGAAAAACAAAAATCCTACTTCCTTTTTTTTTTAAGATTACATTCATTGTGACGCCAACTATCCCAAAATTTATCCATAAAATTCGTTGAGATACCTTACCTTCCAACCTTATTGAATAGTAAAAATCTCCTCAGCGTTTGGTTATAAATGAGTGAGATAACCGAAATGTAATGGCTATAAATTTAAGCTTAGGATGTTATTACTGTACCTTTTCAAAACTATTATAAGGGACTATCGGACGAGACTTGTGAAAATACTGTAAATGTAAATAAGTAAATAAATACTAACATGTTAATAAGTTATATAAATACTAACACAAATTGTATGTATGTTAGTCTATAAGGTATTTATCTATGTGTCTATGTTTCTATGTAGGTATAATATGTATATATTTACAAAACAAAAAAAAGTATATATGTATATTTATCCATTGTCTAGTACCCATAGTACAAACTATGCTTAGTTTGGGCTAGATGGTGTTGTGTGTATGTATTATAAAATTTTATAATTATGTAAATTTAGCTTAAGGTATTTATCTATGGGCCTATGCAGCCCGACATAATTGATTTGATTTGATTTATAGGTAGATTTAGATAATTTAAACATTTAACAATTACCATTTAAATTCACACTTTCTTCGACATTTAGGTTGTTTTTAACAGCGATGGTCACGGAGAGACTAAGATGGTGGTCGTCTCATTGTCTTGTAGTGTATTTTTTAAAGTGCAGTAGGAATATGCCAACCCCGTCGTAACCTATAACAAAAATACAGAATTAAACAAAGCTAGAACAAGTGCATCAGATGAATACATAGTCATTAACCATTTAAAGAAATGAAAACCTCTGCCGTAAAAATTATATATTATCTACAAAGTCTTCTTAGTAGAGTATTATTAAAATAGTTATTTACTGGTCTATACTAATATTATAAAAAAAAAATTTGATTTATTGTTTGTTTGGAAGGAAGGATTTAACTCAAAATCTACATAACCGATTTTAAAAATTATTTAACTATTGGTAAGCTTTATTATCACCGAGTAATATAAGGATGTTACTCGATGATAATAAAGCTTTAGAGTATGAAACTATGGCCACAACTATCAAGTAAAAGATATCCGAAAGATAAATTGCATGCTGTCTCGCTCTTGTTAGATTAAAGAAGAGAGATGGCGAGACTTTTATCTTATAGATAAATGCTATTTTTGAGGTGGTGGAACAGGCCCGTAATATTATAAAATCGAAAGTATTTCTATCTATCTGTCAGTCTGACTGTCTGTCTATCTTGCCTTTCTGTCGGTTACCTATTCACGGCTGAACTGATTTTGATGAAATTTGATACAGAGGTAGTTTAAAACCTGGGAAAGGACATTTCTACTTTTTATTGATGTAGGTACCACGTGGGCGGAGCCGCGAGCAAAAGCTAGTAGTAAGAAGGCAGTAACTTATAAAACAGTACTGTTGCTAACATAACCTAACCTACTTTTACACGAGCGAAGCCGTGAGCAAACGCTAGTATGTTATAACTTGAATTTCCTCGTACTGGCTGTTTAGCGAAGGCTTTTGCGACGGATAATACGACATTAACACTTATTTCCTCTTCCGAAATAATATGAAGGAAACTTAATTAATATTCACAAACATTGTCAATCCATTCATAATTGGATAATACCATTCGACCAACGCGTCGTACATAAAACATCGATTATTATATTAGCCAGACCTCATGCCAACCACAATTCCTTTATTGAATCAGAACACCACATTCAATATTTAATGATACATACGCATCAATGTTTTAATGTAATTTGATCAGATTGCACTAAATATGTTTTAACTTTAATAAGCGCTGAAATAACCTCTGTATTTCAGCGTTTATTGGATGGAATTAATGAGCAACTAGAATAGTCCCCTAACCTAGAAAAATCGTAGTGAAACAATTATATTATTATATTGAAGATACCAAACACTTTCCCACACTACTGACGCACGATTGACATACAAACACAATCATGTTCCAATATCCATAGCTATTAGTAGTTAATATAGATATAGCTTTGTATAACACTAACAGTCACCAAATCCTTGTACTACTGGAATATTTGTAATAACTTTGTACGGATTTTATTCCGTTGTTTATTTTGAAAACACTATTATAACATAATATTTAAACTGTTTAACTATAATTGTTAAATTCAAATTATTCTATTTAAATTATTAAACTATTTACATTTATACTTTTCCCTATGTTTCGGTTGCGTTTTATCAGACATGGTCACAGGGAGGCTCAAATTTCAACTTTTGTCGACTATTACGTGAAAATTCATATTTATGACAGCGTAACCTACGCTGTCATAACTTTAATAACGAATATTCACAAATGTAATTGCATTCTCTTATAAACCGAATCCATTGTTAAATAATGTTTCTAAAGTAATACTGTGTTATCTATTTGTGTAGAGGTTATGCAAGTGAACGTGATCTACGTTAATAGAAGGCTGTTGTAGGTGTACGTGACAAGTGCACGTGATCCAGACACAGTGTGTGTTACGTGAACGTTTCTGCTGCTACTCGACTCTCATTCAACTGACTACATGCCATTTACTGAGAACGTACTCCAGCTAACATCGTAGCAATGCTTTTAATATAAACGGGATTAGAGTTTAAGTTTAGAAGAGAAGTTTCGTAGACCACGTTTACGTAGAATTTCGTAGAATGCGGGTATCGTACACAGCGTGTATCCAAACCACGCACATTTGATAGTCTCTGCGTAGAACTATAGTAGATCTCGGTTTTGTAGACCCTCAAAGCACGTGACCAAATCAAACTTGCTTGCGTAAACCATTCTACGTAGACTATCGTAGATTGCATAAGCTACGCTTAGTACAACATGTAATGATAAATCTACTACGAGAGGCTACGTATTTACTGTGCTACGAAGATGCTACGGAGGCATCGATGATGTACTACGTGGATCGTAGGAGTCGTAGTACGTAGCAATAAAGAATATTTTACGCGTTTTGTATACACTGCCTCGTTGGTCCTGTAACTTAGATCTTGGGTTTGATATCGAGGTCGGCCAGTGTTGATCGGAAAATTCTTAACAGTAGGCCGTAGTCTGCGTATGCAGGACACACGTCCTGCATACGCCAGTATACGAAAATACTTAATAATAATAATAATAATAATATCGTTTATTTCTTAGTACATGGTATTACAGATATTACAAATATTATACAGTGTTTCACATATACTACCGTATCCGGTGTAGAAATATTTTACAATTAGAATATTAAAATAACATTAAGTATAATTAATATTTCATAGTGGTTATTAATTTTTGATATTACATTATATTATTGTTATTATTAAGAGCAATTATTTATTTATGACTTATATTCTATAAAATCTTTAACAGAGTAAAAACACATATCCACTTCAATAGTGTATTACGTCTTTTTTTAAGTGGTTACTTAAAACATGGATTGCACAATGTGTGTTAAGCATCTGTTAGCCCCTTAAGCGATCTACAGGCGTAAGTCAATGTATACTTCAATTATTCTCCGCTTTTAAGAATAATTCGTTCATTGCACTCGCTATTAACCAATTCTTGTTGAAGTATAAAAACACGTAACTGAAAATATTCCATTCATATATCAAGTAGAAGTTTATACATGAGTACATAGTACACATAAGTGTGTCACCACTTCTGCTACAGTTTATGTCGTGCGAACCCCTCCGACATAGGATATACCTCCTGTGTAGGCTTCTGTTTACGATAGGCTTGCTTTTTTGTAGTTCACTTTCTATGTTGAGGTATAAAATGAAACGATGTTCTTCAGCAATGGAGGAGAAAATCTGAGCTAGATTAGCGCATGGTTTTATATTGTCTCTTGGATATGCTCGGGTTTCCAATACCTCTTTATATAATAAACTGTATATAGGGTTATTATAGTAATTACCCAAATAATCGTTTATCATCAGGGAGGACGCTGGGTTGTCTAATACCAACAGCAATAAAAAGTACTTTTGATTCTTTTCACTAATGTATTTTTAGCAGCACGCACGGCGTGGTGGTATTGATATAGTCACATCGCTACTAACACTATGCAGAGTGTTCAGAGTTCGATATTTATACAAGAAAAGAATAAGTAATTCACATATGATGATTCCGAGTCTATCTTGGTGCCTGATATTTTTATTTGTAAAGTTGCGACAGAATGATTGTTCATAGTATAAGAAATTGATTATTATCTAGACTCGAAATAATATCTGATTATCAGCTTTTCTATTTGGCGTAGACGTCGTAACTAGAACGCTTTTGCATTGGCAGTGGCTTTGTAGAAGCACGACCGACGCAGTCGATTTATCTTCAGTCACTTTCAGAATACCTAATAAATTACCGATATACACAAAAGCCGAAAACATGTTTTAGAATCAAATGAACGTTTTCTCGACATTTCCAATAAATCTATTTTAATACACAAATATTCAGTCACAAAGTAACTTAACCGAAACAATTTAGCTACAAACTTTCCAGAAAACAAATCAGATTTTATTCAGCACCTAGTTCTAAGCCTGTAAACGTCGTAAATTGTTACTGGAAAGTTTGATGGCAGTCTAGACAAGGGTCCCTCGGGCCCTAAATATTTATTAGTGACGGCCACACTGCCTCTTTCTCTCTGAGCTCAGCAAAACCAACCTTCGTCTCGACAAAATAAATTGTACCACCAAGATCTTGTGAAACCCTTTTCCATCGATAATCCTTAACTTTTTTCATTGTATTGCTGGTAATATTACTTTGGTGGCCATTTTGCGGTAACTTTTATTATCGTTTCTTAACTTTCTTTTGTAAATATTTGAATGAAATTTATTTGCAAATAAATTGAAATTTCTTTTTGTCTAGACGTCGTTTATTTTCTATCAAACTTAGTACTTGTAAACTGTCAATCGAAGGTCTGACTTGAATTTGCTTATGTGGTCATCCTACATATTATTCTTCTGCCAAGCGTTGCGGTTTCAATGTTTGCACGCGTTCTCGAGTAAAATTGTAATCTATGCATATTTATATCAAGAATGCACCCATTCTTGACATAAATATCCATAGATTACAATTCAAAATCTTTGTCTCTTGTTTTAAATTTTATGGTATTAATACCCGCACTACAACCACTCTATTACTAGTTTTCAGATACTCATGGTATCCCAAGGAATGTTAATCTATCTTGAAATCCGCATCGATGATATTAACGAACTTGTATTGCACGTAGTTACTTCGTACAGCGGGAGACAATCTAAAGAATATTCATAGTAAAATTGCAAGATGTAGTAGTCCCTAGCAGGGTACCATAACAGCTTGCAATCTTTTAAATCTAATGATAAAATGAATCTGATCACACAGAAGGGATCGAATATGTGAGAATAAGTGAAGATATTATCTCTTAAGATCCCGTGTTTACTAATGAGTAGGATAGCAAAATGCTTGTTTTTGCATTCAATATAGTTTTCGTAGGTAATCATCCCACATAAGTACTTCTATCACTCGGCAGTTCACTCACTCGAAATGTATCACCAAAATGCTTACAGAAGAAGAAAAACAGAGGTTTGTTAACCTCTATAGTAAAAATATTACACGAATAAAGTCTGTTATGTAAATCTCTTTCGCAAACAAAACTAATAACACTCAACACCACTTACAACACTCATAAATTCATAATAATAGCAATAATATCGCGAAGAAACCGCCGCACCGCGTCTCCTGTAATATAATGCCCCAATAAACTACTGGTAGTGACGTAATCGCCGTGACGTCATCTCGCCTCGACAATTTGCTGCCCGCCAGACGTGTTCTCACACATATCTCCACGTATTTCCTATAAAAGCTTATAAAATATAGTCTTAAGTATAAATAGACAGGCGGACGTCCGAAAATAAGTGGATAAAAGTTTGTATGTCGTATCTATGTGACGTATAGCCTGTGCACTTAAAGTTTCAGCTTGAAGTTGTTCAGTTACAATGTAAGAGTTAAATTGCTCTCTGAAATAGAGAAAGTTTGAATGTCTCGGGGGCGGTTTAAACTTGTGCATCTCTATTGACATTAAAAAGTCTACTTAAGCTGTACATTATGTAAATGCACTATTACGTATACTGTATTTATTCAAAATGGTGGAGCAATGTTAGAAGCAAGCAGAACGGGGATTATTTTGTTAAAAAGTTAGTAGCAATTTGTTTTGCAAATTGTGGGTAATAAGAATATTACGCCTGGCTATATATAAATGATTTTGTTAGCTGTAGGTTTACGTCGGTAAAGGGTAGGATAGAACCCACGAGTTGCCGATTGCAAGTTCAAAGCCTAATTTAATGGTCTTGCGTTCGATCCCAATCTTTGACTCTGATTTTTCGAAGTTATGTGCGTATTAAATAGGTAATTATCGCTAGCTTTAACGGTGAAGAGAAACATCGTGAGGAAGCCTACATATCTGAGAGTTCTCCAAAATGTTCTCGAAGATATGTGAAGTCCAACCCGCACTGGGCCAGCATTGTGGACTATGGCCTAACTCTTCTCACACTGAGAAGAAGCCCGTGCCCAGCAATGGGACAGTTTAATACAAGGCTGTTATTATACTAGATGTTCCCGCGGTTTCACCTGCGTTTATCGTTACTGCGCCGCCCCCGTGGGTCGTAGCGTGATGTTATATAGCCTATAGCCTTCCTCGATAAATAGGCTATCTAACACTACTTAATCTCAACAAGAACGTTCGTTAACTGTCAATATATATAAAAATTATCGATACAAAGATTCGAATGACCATTCTAGATGATTCATCTAAAGCACTAAAGGCTTTTAGAACCCAACCCAATACTTATCGACGCCAAGCAGCAATAAAACAATGCGGGACAACGATCCCTAGTGTCCCTACAACAAAACTAAGAAATATGGCTAGCAAAGTATGAGTTCCCATTTACAATAAGTTTGAAAAGTAAGTGTGTTTGCATTTGTGAAAAATTTGCTGTCTAAGTCACAGAAAGGGCTTTAATATATATGTATATGCTATAAGAATGGTCTGTCAATATCTATCGAGAGTGATAAATAGAGAGTGACCTACTAGACATTGGAAGGTTTGAGTGGTGTTGGTTGAGAAAGGTCGGCAATACATATTGTAGACGAGTTATGTTGGTCCTGTGTCAACATCTACTGACATCAATTTCAACAGAAAAGCCTTTCAGTTGTGTACCATATTACAGAAATTATCTCGAACGCTCGTTATGTAAGCAAAAGGAAGGATTCTAAATTAATGTACGGTTTTAAAAATGTAAGTGTAGCAATAAGATTATTTCCATTTAAAGAACATATTTAGAAGGCATTTAAAAATCTGGAAAGGATATAACTAGTTTACATTGACTAGTATTCATAGGCAAAAATTTTTCTTGGTATATCTCACTAGTAGGCAAAAGCTTCTCCCTTATATTTCCAAATCACTCTGTTATTAGCTGTCTCCTAGCAGCCCCTTTGAAATACATCCAAGCCATCCCGTCATAACTAAACAAAATCTTAGTTTAAATGTTAGAACAAACTAATGTTGAACAGTTAAAAAAACAATAGCTAAAAGATAAAAACTGTAATAACGTATTATAGGAATTTTAAACTATCTAATACTCGATAGATTTAAGAGTAGTAGAGCCTCGCTGATTTCAGCATGAATAGGCCGGCTCGACCGGGGAAGGACAACCCTCTCACAGAATATCGACGTGAAATAGCAGTATTCCTACTGTTGTGTTTCGTTCGGTGAGTGAGAGTGCCGGAGGCCCGATCACCCCCTTTCCCCCATCCCGCTTCTTCTCCTTCCCACTTCCTTTCCTAAAGGTTTGGCAACGCGCAAGTGATGCCTCTGGTGTCGCAGGCGTCCATAGGCTACGGTGACCACTTACCATCAGGTGGGCCGTATGCTTGTTTGCCACCTTAGTTGTATAAAAAAACTGATCATAGTTTTGCACGCTTTATGTCAATATTTACCATCATCATTACTCCCAAAACAAAAACACAAATTAATGTCAACATGCAAACAACTATTCCACACAATACAATCTTACATCTTCATAAGCTAATGTAGTCCCGTTGGAACTACTAGTGTAGTGGAACGGAACATGGCGAGGGAACACGCTGTGAGCAACGTGACCGGTGCTGAACAATACGGGTCTTTATAAAGCAGCTGTCACACTGACGAGGCCCGATACTGTCCCGTGTTCCCGTTCCCGTGACAACCCATCAATAGGCTTTGCGCTAAAAGACACGACGTTTGTGATAAAGTTTCTACAAGTTATTATACCTTTACACTTTAGAAATAGTACGCTGGCAAGTTTATGAAACTGTGTCATTAGATCATGTCTTGGCGTACACGCAACTTTTGTAGGTGAAACATGCATGCAGGTTAATAAGGAATAGACTACGCATTTATGAACTGTGGATCCGTGTCCAAAATATGTTCGCTATACAGGTAAAGTTTGTATCAACACTTAAATCTTTACTAATCCTTACTAATATTATAAATTTGAAAGTAACTGTGTGTCTATCTGTCCGTCTGTTACCTTTTCACGGTTAAACCACTCAACCGATTTAGGTGAAATTTGGTACAGATATAGTTTAAAAGCTGAGAAAGAACATAGGCTACTTTTTATTGATGTAGGTACCACGCGGGCGGAGCCGCGCGCAAAAGTTAGTTGTATATAAATAAATTTTGCTCACGATCTAGCTCGCGTAAATGTAGGTTAGGTTAGATTAGTAACAGTAATTTTTGGGGATTAAAGGTACCCTATGTCCTTTCCTGTCTCCCTGACAACGTGTATGCTAAATTTCATGATGATCGGTCGAGTAATAAAGGCGTGAAAGCGTAACAAATAAACAAACTCACATTCCCATTTTTTAAATATTAGTTAGGATCGTTTTTTTAATTTCTTTATTCTTTCATAGGCTTGCGTTTGACTGCGATCTCACCTGATCTTAAGTGAAGATGCAGTCGAAGATGGAGCACGCTTGCCTCGAAGATACCTATTCACTCACGACTTGAAGACACCCAGATTGTACTAATTTTAACAGTTACATAATGATGCATAATGTATATAAGTAAAATAATGTAAGTGTTAGTTCGAACACTACTTCGTAAAAAGCTAAAAGTTTGAGACACGCTTCCATTGGCTCTATATACTACACGAACATATTATATACTCTGGTAATTGCTTCAATAAATTTAAAAATGTGTAAGACGTTTTGAGTTAAATGTAAATCGTTTCTTTTTTATGTATAAAAGGTTTAATTTATTCGGAGGGAGTTTGTGGGTACATAAAGAAGTTGTTGCCGATGACAAGTTGTTAAAAACAATTTCCTTTATGTAGAATAAATGTAATCTTATTCAGGGTATTTGTGCCGCTTCGCCTCTCTGATGGTTGAAAGGGAATATGGAGATTAAAATATTACGTCGTTGGAAATGTGTTTAGCAGCGGAGTTGCTTTGCATAACAACTGTCTTATATTGAGTAGAGAAGTGAACGATGTTTTTTTTTATGATAAAATAACTTAAGGATAAGAAAATTGAATGATATTATGAAGTCAGTGACTGCAAAGTTGGTTCTATACTTAGAGTTTTAATACATACAGCTCGCGATTCCAGTTATGAACCATGCGAAGGTAAGCTTATTGGAACCACTTAATATATTTAAATACAGCCATAAAATTAATCGATACACATGTTTAAGAAACAACGACCAATAGTGTATCAAAGACGAGGTATATAACCAAAATAAAAAGAATTTTACCTTTTTTGGTACACATTACAAAAGTTGCTCACACTCGGTGCAATTATCCGCTAGTGATGTGCGTGCTCTATATCTATTTTCCAGGGTCAGATAGCATAAGGATGCATGGGACCCTGATACTCTGGATTACTCGGTTACTGATACACGGTATAAGCAGTCTTACTAATCTCACCTCAGTCTAGGTCAGTTTAAGGATTTAAAAAGATCTCAAAAATAAAATTCTTGATTTAAATTCCTACAGTTAAAATGTCAAAATTGTACCAGACAATTTAAAAGCCTACTCCAGAAACAGTTCTCCTATACCACGAGCCAGCTGTCTAACAATTTGTTACTTTAATAAGAAAGGCGTCATACAGCTTAGTTCTTACACTACTTAAATGTTTAGGTCCCTTTCAAAACTTTATAATATAACCGCACAATATTAAATTGTAAACATTCCAAGTATCATAATATCGATCTTGTATTACGTCTCAGGTTGTATCAAAGGCTTTGCACAAACTTTTCATCAGTCGCCGATACGACGGACTGTTTGCGGTTGCCTTCGTTAAGAACAACGTTAGCTTTACATAAACTTGCAAATTCTTGATAAGTTATTTCTCCGATACTGATATTTTGTAAAAGGTTTCAACTACAGACGCTGGGGAATTGAAACGATAAATAACTTGTTTATACGACAACGTTGGAACTTAACTTTTTTAAACTTAACAGGTTTTCAGTATTTACTTTATAAAATTTAAGTAAATAAGTACAACGCTCGCTAAGCAACAGTGTAGTGACTAATTAAATTTATCGAAAGTAAACTGTGTATTTATTGGTCACATGGCGTATGTCTGTGCTTATATGTGCACCTGGTCTTGAGATCTCAGATTCGATCACTAGGTCGATATGTAATTAGACTTGTCTATTAGGAAATTCCTAGAAGCAAAACGAATCTGGTAATCAGGATCTAGACTTCACTGTGTGGGACCTACAACATACATTTGTTAGTTTAATGCCTTATAATACATTTTCATTTATTTCGGGCTGCATAGGCCCATAGATAAATACCTTAACCTAAATTTACATCATTATAAAATTTTATAATACATACACACAAAACCATCTAGCCCAAATAAAGCAGAGCTTGTACTATGGGTACTGACAATGGATAAACATACAAACATATATACTTCTTTTTTGTTTTGAAAATACATACATATTATACCTGCATAGAAACAGACGCATAGATAAATACCTTATAGACTAACATACATACAATTTGTGTTAGTATTTATATAACTTATTAACTATGTTAGTCCTGCTTCTCTTGCACTCTGTTGTTGTGCGTTCACGTGGCACTTGTTCGCGGACTTCTGGCGTACATATTCCGCGATGTCCTCCGCCTTAGTGGTGTAGTGCAGGCCAGAGATGTACACCGGTGTGTTCGGTGCTGCAGCACGCAGGTTTTCACCATGCTCCACAGGAGCCGTACCGCAGCTGTTCTTGTTCGTTTGAAATGACTCATTAATTTATAAAAATACATTTGTTGTTTTTTGCCCGAACCAGATGGAATCTATGGCTCGGACGAAGAAGTGCTTACAAACTATTTTACCAATATAAATTTACATAAGTAACTACAATTCAGATAGTATTTTCATAAAATTCTGAGAGATTATTAATGACTGAAAAGGCTCTGCAATTTTTTTAATAGCAAGTACAGGCAACTGTGTTTAATAGACGACGCGTTAGAACATGTCGCTCGGTATTCATTTTGATCGGTATTAATGGTAGAGAGGGCGCATGATTAATGGCGACGGACTAGAAACACATTTGTGTCCAACACCTGATAGCAAACACAGTTTAAATAGACTCCAGCTATCAGCGTGTTGATCTTTAGACTATTTAGTCGGATATATTATATACTAGCTGACCCGCGCAACTTTGTCTGCTTCACATAAGAGAATTTTCCCCGTTTTTGTAACATTTTTCATTGATATTCCATTCCTATTGTTCGTAGCGTGATGTTATATAGCCTATAGCCTTCCTCGGTAAATAGGCTGTCCAACACTAAAATAATTTTGCAATTCGAACAATCATACAAACAAACAAGCTCCTCTTTATAATATTATAGTATAGACACATACCTATAAACTGGCACAGCGGTAGTGAATGTGACTGCTGTGCATGAGGTCTCGGGTTCGAATCCCGGGTCGGGCCAACAAAAAGTTATTGGGTTTTCCTGTTAAGAAATCGCAATAGCAGCCCGGAGTTAGGAAGTTGGCGGTGTTAGACACCCCCGTGCCTCGGAAAGCACGTAAAGGCGTTGGTCCTGCGCCTGATTTCTCTCCGTTCGTGTCGGATTATCCGTCCCATCGGATCATGAGGGTTAGTGAACAGAAAGTGCACTTTGTTTGCGCACATACTTGTGCACTATAATATCTCCTGCGCAAATGGCCAGTCTCCGTTAAGATTGGCTGCCGTGACCGAAATTCGGTCTGGAGGACATTTATTTTTTATTATTATATATAAGAATAAACATTTTCGACTGTAATAATGATACCGTTTTTAAATAATAGCAATTTATCACGACAAAGACAAATTACTCGTGCCTGAAATATTATAGACCACAAAATAAATGCGTGTTATTTTATCATTTTTGTATTGTGCTACACATATTAAATTTGTATAAAATGAATGTTTGCTCGACTTGAGTAATGTTGTTTAGTTTTGTTAGGAGATGTGAGTGGCAGCGAGTGAGTCTGGAAAAATGCTTGGTGGACTTATTTTCTTTTTTTACTTAAACGTAAACTGTAACTAGACAAATGTGTGTGTACTTTTGTCTAGAGAGATATGAACAGTCTAGAGAGATACCAAGTCATCATCATCATCAGGCTATAATAGTCCACTGCTGGACATAACCCTCTCCCAAAGAGTGCCATAGCGCCCTGTCTTCAGCTTGCAGCATCCAGCATCTGCCTGCAGTCTTTCGCAGATCGTCATCAAAATACCAATTTAATACCAAGTATTTAAGATCTTTTCTAATGAAACTAGTATTTACCATTCTACTGATAAAGTTAATCTTTTTGATGCTTTTAGGCCATAACAGCTACGGCCCGTGAATAGATCTAAGAGCTCACTATCAGTTATAAACTTCAGCACAATAATTCACCATTGGGCAATAGAGGCCATGCAATAACACTATACTATAAAAGCACATGAACTTCACTTAGTTTTATTTATGGCATTTTATTATACCATCTATTTTGAACCGCGACGTAAAATAATAAAAGCTACTACAATAAATATTAATAAAATACCAACAAGAGGATTTATATGACGTGCAGCGTATTACGGAGTTAAATAAGCTATTAATCTGGCGTTGCAGTGGCTGTACGGAGGTATACTCCTCCGGTGTGCCCCACCTCTCGTGTTTTATGAACCATCTCTCTGTTTATTGTATTGGCGCACTCCTTTTATACGGAACTAGCTTTTGAGCGTGACCTCGTCCGCTATTTATATAAATCACACTATGCGCCGCAACGCCGGTACTATTGTGCTTTGTTTAAATAGTTGGTAGTTTCGTTTACTCTTTCGATATGAAGAAATAGGCATATTTTGCATTAATAACGCTTATTTTAAACTAGGTTTTATCATAGTCTCCATCTTCGGTTCTATATAAAATAACGGCTTTATTGTCAATATAGTACAGTATAGTATCTATCCGGCAAAATCTGGTGCAAATTTGGTGATATACCTAACCAAACTTATGTCACTCTTCGGATCGTGAGTGTAGTCAAAAAAGTCATGTCCATCTCATCATAGAAAGTGCAAACCTACAGTTAATCATATCATACAAGACGTTACAAGTGTAACAAACAATACGATGTCTGCCAGATAAATAAAATATTATATTATTTACATATGTATTCTGTCTTCGGAATTACTGGTTTAGTCTAAACATCTAAAACATCCAGAATACTACAAATATTAAGATCCTAATCCCATTCTTTTATCCATTGGAAAATTTAATTTAAATTTAGTAGGTACATACCTACATAGAGTTATAATTTTTACTAGCGGTCGCCTAGTGCTCGAAATTCGACCAGTTTGCTTGTAAGATATTGCTGATATATTATGTCATTATATATATATTGATATAAGTAACCATAGTTACGCGCTTCGACTGCGTGTGTCAAATGCATGGTTGTGTGCGTGTAGTACTTTTTCATTAATTTAATGTATTTCTAATGCATATTTTATAAAAATATTAGGATTCGTCCCTCCTTCCCTATATAAACTATAAGTGTGCCAAAATCCTTCGTCCGCGCAATTTTCGTAAAAAGAGGTACAAAGTTTTTGCTTCACGTATTAATATATAGATCGTTTTACATGGTTTATGTATATATAACGGGCATTTCTAGCAGCGCTTGATGTTTCGATCAAAATTCACTGACCGTGGTCAGTTACAAATTAGACTGTCCTTTACAATAATAGTTTATCCTTACTAACTGCGTTGGCTGCGCAACAGTAGTTCATGCGCCTGCTATGCATCAAGTCTTTAGTTCGAATGTCGAGTGAGAGTTTAGTCGAGTTAGTTATTAGCTTTCTGTGGTAAAAAGTTCTCTGAAGCAGCACGGGGTCTGAATATGTGCCCTTCAGACAGCAAAAGGCTTGCCTCCTATAACGTGAGATCTATTTATGAAGGTAGCTGGCGAAAGTCGGGTATAATACGCATCTATCCATCCCTGTTATATATAGAATATGGACGTAAAACTACGTACGTATCTTTTTTTCTTACTTATCTTATTTAGTAAACATCAATAACGTACTGATAGCTAGAGACGATACATAGAGATTCATTGTCTTTAGTTTTGTTTTTTCATCTCTGTCAATTAGACAATGAATATAGTCTGAAAGCAGTAAATAAATGATTTTATAATGAGTTGTTTGTTTTCCAAATAAGAGAACTAACAAAAGATAGAGTATAGCGGTTAAGTTTAATTAACAAACATAATAACAAATGGTTCGTCAGAAGCCTTCGAGCCACTAGAAACATAAAACGTTAGACGTGGACCTGTTGACTGCTGTTCACTTCGAGTTGTTTGGACATTGATTAGGGACTCCTCCGCGAGGGGTGCCGACATGACGGGGAGAAAATTGATGTTTTTGCACGATGTTTTGTTGCTTATTTGAATGTTGTTAGTTTTGTTTTACACTGTAACTAAATGTTCTAGATAACTCTTGTGATGATGGTAAAGCTTTTGCAAGTAATGTTGTGATCCAAATTAATTTTTTAATCACTGATTGACTGTTTAGTTAAGTTTTCTTAATCTAGTATTTATGTGAATACTGAGGCTCCAAGTTTTTTATCAATTTATATGGACTAGTTTGGGGGTTTTATATTAGCAAGCTTTAGACATCTATTTGTTATATGAGGGTACTGAATCAATAAACATAGATATTCATAACAGCTGGTAGCAGGCTTCTTTTATAGATACGAGGTATTCTGACATGTATAGTAATGCCATAAGCATATTCATACACTTGTAGCTAGCTTTGGTTTCCTGAAGAACACCAAAGTAACAAGTACGTGTACATTTGTTGCGAAGTAATTCTTTATTATTACTTAATGCAGCATTTTGAGTTATCAGTTATGTTTTTAAGTTCCTTTCCCAGGTTAGGCAAATGAATTAATGGATTTTTCCATTAAGCAATTCCCGATGGCAGCACGCGGTCTGGAAATATGCCAGACGGACTCCCACTCTTAGCGAAAACCGACTAAACCTAACCGGCGAAATATGACTGTAATATAAATCTGTCTACCCTTTAGAGATTAGCAGGCGTGAGTATATTAATGTACTAATAAAATATTACAGTATTTAATTTAATTGTTGCAGGTAATACCCCGAGCGCGACACACGACACCCCGCCATTTAAATAAGTCCGTGAGTACACGAGCGACACAGTTTCAATTAAAATTTCATTCTTATAACCTTTCCGCGCCTATTTTCACACGACACCTTCAAAAAGATACAGAAAACATCCTCCTACACAGATTTTGTATGCTAATAAGATTGGTAAGTACTCGTGAATTCGAACAAATTTGAACCATTAGTCTTTGAGATAAAGTGTGTTTTATCCTGAGCGCTTTGTTACGCTTGTGACGTTTCGTGTAGACAATTTGTTTCGCTTTTGTTTCGACTCAAGTTACGCATTGTTAAAGGTTTGTACACATTAAAGAGTATCGTTGTGAAGCGCGCTGTACACTTTTGAAGTACTTTGTTTTTGTGATGTATTTTGAAGTACTATGTACATTGCTATAGGCTATAAATAATCTATTATTTTGATTGACGAAAAGCGGTAATGAAGAAGCTATTTTCTAAACAAGAAAGGATATCTGTTGTTGTATATTTGCTAGCTTCAATTTTAAAGATATTTGGTATAAGAATAGCTGTGATTTCGAATTACAAACCATGTGGCATTTGCTAACTCGCCTACTGTGCTCCTTGACCTGCGCTACAGAGCATCTGTAGCTTAATTTTTGGCGGGCATAATGTCATTTGGCTAATGGCCATTTTTTTGTGGCAATTGGTCAATAGTCAAATGACACGAAAAAGAAGAGTTAATAAGAGTTCCACATAAGTAGATAGCTATAATGGGATGTGCTTGTCAGTAATGTAAATCCCTGCACTACAGAGACTATTTCCAACACCGCCGCGTGTTAACATAAACTTTATCAAACTTAAATCTGACTGCGGGCGACGCGATTATCTTAATGTAGACTTACCCTAAAACTGATACATATCCGAGATGGCGGGTAGCACATTAATATGTATGCTGTGTAACAAAATTGAGCGCTGTCTCTGCTATTTATGAATTGTTGATCAACTTTGCTGAAACGCCTCTCACGCCATCATATCGTATATTTTCGTTTACGTTCGCGAGATTTATTGTGATTACTAAGTAATCACGCCGCTGATTATTATATGTGATGACTGTTTTACTTTCATTTCCTTTTCCAAGAAAAATATATTTGCGTGAATCGTTTGTAAATGTTCTTCGTCATAAAGCAAAGGGCACCACAAAGGCGACATAACATTGTGTTGTTTGCCCCGCGGTGAGTTTACTCAACACCTCTTTAAGCAGTCTGAAGCGTTTTTGGAGTCTTTGAGGGGAGTTGTAATGTCAAAGGGATCAGCAATATCTATTCTGTGCGAATATAGCAAAGAAGCTGTTTTTTTAGAAGACTAGCAATGCGCTAGTATTAGGTCTTAGGCTATGATAACCTTCACCTAGACCTATCATGAAAATAGCTATCTGAAACTTTAAGCTGCACGAAATATTAAGAATTTACCTACCACGAAGTTACTTTGGATTTCGTATTAAGTTGATTAAAATATTACCTGGCGTGGTGAGTATAGCACTAATAATTAAACTAAAACTTTCAGGGTAGTCTTACTGGCTGATTACCTATATTTGTATTAGATACTTAAACAGAAAAATGTTTTAACAGTAAAGTAAAGTATAAGAAGCGTTTAAAGTTTGAAGTTTTTATATTTAAAATATTACGATAACATGTAAAATAGGAACACAACATTTATTATTAGGCACTCGGCCCTTGGATTGACCTCTGTGTATCTGCGGAAGACTTAAACATTAAAAACAATGTGGTCACAAAACATGAGACCCCATCTCAAATAAGTGCCATGTATTTAACTATTATAAAATAAGATTTCTACTAGATTTTGCCTGTGGTTTCGCTTGCGTAAATGTAGTACTACTTTCTGGATGAAAGGAATTCGTCGGCCTCGATGGCGTAGCGGTTAGTGTAACCGGCTGCCGCGCCTGAGATCGCGGGTTTGATTCCCGCACAAGTCAACCTTTGTGTGCATGAACATGGATGTTTGTCTTGGTCTGGGTGTTTCTATGTATAATATTTAAGTATTTACATAATTTGTTGTGTTTATTATGTGAGAAGAAATAAAGCAATATATTATTTACAAAAAAAAAGTATATATGAAAAAAAGTATGTATGTACAAGCTCTGCTTAGTGTGGGCTAGATGGTGTTGTGTGTATGTGATAGAATATAATTATAACGCGAAATTTCGTGATGATCGGTCGAGTTAAGGCGTGAAAGCGTAACAAAACTCACATTCGCATTTAAAATATTAGTTAGGATTACAAGTCAGAAATGTATTCGTGTGTAAAACATTTACCATATTACATAAAATGTAAAACATATATAAATATGATATGGCAGCGACGTAGTATTGAAACGTAACACTAGCGCACTCACAAAGGCTCCATTTGAAGAGCTCGCGTCATTTGCCTGACCGCTGGACTCAACATTAATATTACATGAGGACCTACCTGCGCTATGACCTTTCCAAAAATATATAATATTAGCCGAACCGCCCACTTTGTTAGCGTAAACTTAAGCTTTATTTCAAACCTTTTTGTAGAGTTATGAACTGCAAGTGTAGAAAGTATACGTCTTTAAAGCACTTGATGGCTGACCATTGGCCTACCTGATGATAAGCGGTAAATTGGCTATATTTTCTTGATTTAATGGAAACATTATCAAGTATTTATAATCCTAACTAAAATTATAAATGCAAAAGCGAGTTTGTTTATATGTTTGTTACGCTTTCACGCCTGAACTACTCAACCGATCATCATGAAATTTCGCATACATGTTTTCAGAGGTACAGAATAGGACAAATGGTATCTTTCATCCAGAAAAAAGAACTATTATTAACCGAACCTAACCTACATTTACGCGAGTGAAGCCGCGGGAAAAATCTAGTAATCTATATTTTGGGTACATTGCCAGATTCCACGTAACTACTGAGAATTATCCAAAAAAGTCCAATAACACTTTGCCCGTTTTAGAAATCGGGATTAAATATAATGACCACCAAAAATATTAATTGCGCAGCAAAATATGCTTACTAAATATATCAAAACGATCACCTATAGGTACGCCTCAAATCACTGCATTCCGTCTCGGAAGGGTTAGGTTATGTTAGGTTCCTTAATAAACCCACTCAAAAATAGGAGCCCCGCGAAGAGGGCTCCGTCTACTTATTTTGATCTCTTTAAATATATTTTGCTGTGCAATTTGGTGATCATTTACTATTTTTGACTGTTATATTTTACTATATCTGGTGATAAGTTAAACATAAGCCTTAGAAATCATATCTATGTTACATCAAAAAGGCAAATTCAGATTATTTTAATGTATATATGGATCCATACCCTTCCTGTATCTACTTAAAAAACAACCTGCACACAACGCATTATCTAAATCGCCTTCTTTTATGAAGCTTCCACATATTTTTGTGTACTTCTACGTATGTTTTTAGCAAAAAATTACCTTTATATGAGTATTATCTGCAAAGTTGGGTAAGGTAGACTTAATTATAGTAAATGGTTTTTAGATGTAGGCAGGACGACGATATTACCATATAAGCTATCAGATTTATATAGGTCAACCAGCCAGCACTGTCAGTTGGACAATTTAAGTGTCATTATAGTCTCGCATGTGTAATTGTCAGTGACATATTCAGATTGTAAGCAATATGACGAACGTCTCGTCAACGGAGTGTCTGATACGTTACCGCATTTGGATTTGACGTATATCTGTAAACACATTTCAGCCGAGAGGGTATAGGCCTTTCCCAAGATATTCCACTCACGATCTTGGGCCACCCTTCATCTGTAAAAACTCGTATATATAACTAGATGTTCCCGCGGTTTCACCCGCATGTATCGTTACTGCGCCGCCCTCGTGGCTCGTAGTGTGATGTTATATAGCCTTCCTTGATAATTAGGCTATCCAACACTAAAATAATTTTCAAATTGAACCAGTAGTTCCTGAGATTAGCGCGTTCAAACAAACAAACAAACTCTTTAGCTTTATACTATTAGTATAGATTGAAAACCGTATCAGCAAATTTCACACAACATTCGTGCTGCGACCAAAAAATCATCAAAGTCAAAAATCATTAAATTACTTTTACTTAAGTTCCCGAAGGCTAATTATATTCTAAGGCTAGACCAGGGTCAGGATATTAGACGGCACTGACTTCCCAATAACGATAATAGATGTTCATGGCAGCCGGGACCGACGGCTTAACGTGCTCTCCGAGGTACGGAGCAGGCGATAATTGTCAATCAATACGCACATAATTTCGAAAAGTCATATAACTTCCGAAAGTGAGTGGTGCCCGACGTGGATTCGAACCCGAGACCCTCTGCATTGCAGTCTGTTGGTCTCCCTACTGAGCTATTGGTGCTCTGCTACTTGTTAGTAAGTTTACTGATAAATTATATTTATGTTAGTCGCTAGGTTTAGGCAGAAGGTGAGCCTGTGAGAAGACAAATGCAAGAAACTCATGGCCACCCGAATCCTCATGCACACCACTCGCATTTACGACCTCTGCGCCATCGCTCCATAACTTACAAACTTCATAATATATCACCAGTGTGTAAATAACCGAAATACAGAATAGTACAATTTATCTCCCAGACAAAGACTATATTGGTTATCAGCATCAAATACCTGTCTACATTGAGTCTGAAATCTATTTTGGACCTCTAATAAATTTGTTCTAGAAATATACAATACCTAGGTTATAAAGGACGAAACACCAGGGCTCAATCTCTATAACAAAACAAATGTAATTCATTGATATTGGAGCTGAATTCTCGAGACGATGGCGAAGGTCAGAACAGCTCATACAAAATGTATGACTGGCACCTGTTACGTACGATACATATGTATATACACATGCATGTGTATTGTATTGAATTGGTTACGAGTATATCTTAAAGACTGCATTATAAATATGTTCAAAAATGGCTGCTTTCCAGCATATTTTGTAGCTAAACCTAACTATATAATATAATAATACAAATTATTACGTATAGATTCTATGTTTTATTACAGGTATTTTTAATCCCTAAGGTTTGCAATATTGAGTTTAATTCATGTAGGTACGTTTTCTCTGTTCACATATCGATTAAATTTAATTAAAAATACCATACTACACACCACATAATACCAAGCATTAGTGATACTTTACCACAAAATTCATGTAATACGAAAATTTTAGATCCAGTCTTATAAATATTTCGCTTGAATTTTCTTATATATTTTGTTTACAACATAAAACTAATAGAGTTTTTAAACTGTTCATTAAATTGGAAAATTAAATAGCAGTGAATCCAAGTGAATAAGTTTACTTTTTAAAGGGATTCTGAGCTTGTGTGTGCATGTGAGTCCTGCAGATGATATGAGCAAAATAAATATGAATCATCTTAGAAGAAAAGTATTCTTTAGTATTTTAGTTAGTTAAATAAAAGCTTCTGCACTTTATAACGAAGTGAATTTACTTTGAAGTGAAGGATACGGTGTTACCCCCAAAATCGTAATTAGTATAGTACGGAGATCGAACCTAATATTCTAAACGCTTTGGCAGTGGCAAAGTGACTATACAAATTGCTGAGCTATCTGAACACTCAATTGAAACTTTTCATTACATATTAAACCCAGAAATTTGCCGGACCTTTTTCTCGAATCAGGTACCAAAACTCACAACCGACAAAGGCCTAAGCATTAATTCATACAACACTGTATCTACGGCGCAAGGTCAAACAATAATAGTTTACTAAGCCCAACAACTAATTCATACTAGTGTTATTCCAAGTAAATCAACTACAACCATTTAGTATGTTTAACGAACATGATTACAAGTACTACACAGCTCTCCTCCTTCCCCCTTCCTCCTACCCTCTCGCGGTATGTAGAGCTCATAGTAACACTCCATTAAATACTAAATTTAGATCTAAATAGAGTTCACTTTATGTAATTATCTTGATAAGTTAGTCTCAGTTCATAGATGAAGAATTGTTCGATAAAGTTAGTTGTTTGTGAATAGGGAATTGGATTCACTGTCTTATAACGTAACATATAACATTTATGAATGAAAAAGTTTAATGTATGACGTGGCATATTGCCGCATTGGTACCATGGATAAGTTTGCAGCTAATCTTGATTTCGGTTTTGTAGCCGGACAAAGTGTTATTAGGATTTTTTACTCTGAGATGTTCAATAAAATCATAAATTCTCTACAAGTGTACTAATATTAGGCGCTCATTTCGACGTAGTTATATAAAAATACATCTGGCTGCTGTATTGATAATCCTATTAAGTTCCTAAAGGTAATATTTTAAGTAAGTCGCAATAAGCAGTGGAAAAGGCATTGGCTTTACCATGGAGAGTTCGCGCGTGACATCGCGAAGTCTAACGTAACAGAATTTAGCTTAGTTCGAGGGGCTATCAAAAAAACTAGTAATTTACAAGCCAATGTTTAAACTTATAATCTTAGTTCAATTATGTGAACTAGTGCAAGTAATGTCCCTATTATATTATGAACTAGCTGATCCGCGCAACTTCGTCTGCGTCACATAAGAGAATTTTCTCGGTTCTTAAAACATTTTTCATTGACGCGCCGCTCCTATTGGTCGCAGCTTAGCCTTCCTCGATAATCAACTACATAACACTAAAATGGCTTTTCGATTCGAATCAGTAGTTCCAAAGATTAGCGTTTTCAACCTAACAAACAAACAAACTTTTCAGGTTTATAATATTAGTATAGATATTGGATAACGTAGTAACATGTTCAAATATAATAAATAATTTAGTTGTGATTAAACAAAACGAAATAAAAAATATTTCGTGTACCCAATGTTTGTTACAGCCACTTATCTCAATGATATTAGAATTTTAACTAGGATATGTATTGTACAGTTAAGCAGCTGGATATATTAAATGCATATTTTTATAAATACCCACGTTGAAAGTAACTGCCAATATACACTTGTAGAGGATTCATGCTTTTATTGGACATCTCCGAATAAATCCTATTAACTGTCCGGCCACGAAACCGAAAGCCTGACCTCAAGAAAATTGGGTACACGAAGTAATATTTATCATCAGTTATATAATTTGCATTGGACAAGCAATAAGTCATTACATTATAGTATTTAAATAGATGACAGGACTAGGAAAGATACGCAATATCGTCGGGCTGATCTTTGAAGTCAATTATGTCTTTGAGAGAAAAGAAGAGAAGTTGACATATCTTGAGGACGAAATGAGAACAAGGTACAACGTCCAACCGGATAGGGTGACGGGCAACCAAGACAAATGTAAGTAGGTACCTCAGTTTACCGCTTGACTTGTTGGGTTGTAGAAGTCAACGGAATGTGCCTTGCGACCGAGCTGCCATCAAGTTACGAGTCTGAGGTGCCAAGTTCTGAAAGGTCAAACTAAAGATGTTCCTTTTACTCCAGCAAAAAAAAAACAACGGGTTGCACTCCGGGAGTGCCGGCAGAAGTGAAAACTTGAATATTAACGTTATGCATTTTTGATATTTTGGAATGGTTAGGGAAAAATTTTTGCACGAATTGCTTTAATTATCAATATAAAAGTACTATCATTTATGTGGTAAAATACAATATTCATTTATTGCGCTATCGTACACAAACATGACAATTCTCCCTCCGTCTTACGAATTTTCGATCAGGTCACGTGTCCTGACGCGAGTTTAAAATTTTTTACCCATCACAAAAAAAGTGCACAACGCCGCTAAAGAAGTTTTCATTTAAAAAAATAAATAATGTTACAAACAAACAATAGTACAAAAAGTTCATTTAGTAACTTTTACTACGTCTAAAGAGGTATTTTAAGTATTGGTCATACTTGTGCTAGGAGACCTCGCACTTTTGGTCCGCTCCTGTGGGACATGGGGTACGACTGGGCCCTACGTGGTGCCCTACCCCCCGGGCTGAGCGTCATCAGCTACGCTGACGATACCCTTGTCACAGCCCGTGGGGGTAACTTCGAGGAGGCGGCCCGTTTGGCCACAGTGGGGGTTTCCCAGGTGGTCGGGCGTATCGAGGCGCTGGGTTTACGGGTGGCTCTTAACAAAACGGAGGCCCTGGTCTTTCATGGGCCCCGTCGCAGTCCACCCCGCGGCGCCTCGATAATGGTGGCCTCGACGCGCGTTCCCATCCAGGCCCACATGAAGTACCTGGGTCTGGTCCTGGACGGCAGGTGGCGTTTCGACGAGCACTTCAGACAGCTAATCCCAAAGCTTCTCGGCACTGCGTCCGCCCTTGGGCGGCTATTGCCAAACTTGGGCGGGCCCAGTGTCGGTTGCCGGCGACTCTACGCGGGGGTTATCCGGTCAATGGCGCTTTACGGCGCACCGGTGTGGGCGGACTCCCTGACCGCTCAGTGCAAGACTCTCTTACGGAGGCCGCAGAGAGTCATAGCGGTCAGGATAATACGTGGATACCGCACGGTGTCGGCCGACGCAGCTTGCGCGTTGGCCGGGACACCCCCGTGGGATTTAGAGGCTGAAGTGCTCGCCAAAGTGTTCGAAATGTGTGAGGTGGTGCGGGAGGAGACAGGTTCTCGTCCCCTACCGACGCAGATTGAGCGCGCGCGAAATCGAGCCCACCAGGGCATGATAGAAAGGTGGAAGGCGAGGCTGGAGGTGCCCCTGGCCGGTTTCAGAACCATTGGGGCTCTCCAGCCAGTGTTAGAGCGGTGGGCAGGGCGGCAGCATGGGACCCTTTCCTTCCGGCTGGTGCAGGTGTTGTCAGGGCATGGTTGCTGTGGCAATTATCTGCACAAGGTCGCTAGGAGAGAACCGAGTCCCATCTGCCACCACTGCGAGTGTGAGGAGGACACGGCGCAGCACACGCTCGAGCAATGTCCTGCTTGGGCGGTGCAGCGCCGTGAACTCCAGGACGTTATGGGTGTGGACCTCTCGCTGCCGGCCGTGATCAGAGCCATGGTCGACAGCGACAGGAAGTGGGTAGCGGTAGCATCCTTCTGCGAGGACGTCATCTCGCAGAAGGAGGCAGCGGAGCGGATCCGTGAGGAAAATATCCTGGCGGATCCGTGCCGCCGCCGGCGTACCGGGCGGCGCAGGCGCGCCTACGCGCGCTTTATGCCGCCGTAGCAAAGGTCGCGGGTGGGAGAACGGGGATCTCCTGCCCGCCAACCATTGAGTCGAAGCGACGCCCTCTGTGCCGGGGCGTTACCCAGGAGTCGTCGCCCGCAGACCTTTTTAGTTTTTGTATTGGGCCCTGCTGGGTGGGTCCCTGATGTAATTATAGTTCCAGTGACCCACCCACCTCACAAAGCAGCGAGGTGGCACAACGTGGTGGTTTTAGTCGGTAGGCCCGAAGTCTCGGGAGAGCCCGACATTGCCCTCTCGCATCCCCTTGTTGCGAGGGGGTATGCATAAGGAGCATTTCCCCACGTAAAAAAAAATAAAAAAAAGGAGACCTCGCACTTTCATAGCTAGTTCGATTTAGTGTAATTGTCTTACAGATATAATAATAATATATAATAATATTCTACCACATACACAAAACACCATCTAGCCCAAACTAAGCAGAGCTTGTAATATGGGTACTAGACAATGGATAAACATACATACATATATACCTTTTTTTTTGTATATGCATACATATTATACATAGAAACACCCAGACCAAGACAAACATCCATGTTCATGCGCACAAATGTTTGACTTGTGCGGGAATCGAACCCGCGACCTCAGGCGTGGCAGTCGGTTACACTCACCACTACGCCATCGAGGCCGTCAATTTAATTAGAATCAATTTGTTTAGAAATAAACAAAAAGACAAACAAATAAACATGATAAAGTGTAATGAAATATAACAAATATAAATTAAGTTCATTATATTATCATATTCGTGCGAGTGTGTGTGTGTCTGTAAGTGGGTGCTTTTACTTAAAAATATATGTATACCATATTATATAATTATCATACTGTACTATACCATAGTATAATATATTAATTGTAATAAGAAAAGATTTTCAAGATTGAATTGAAAGATTATAATTGGAAATTGGAATGATGTATCGCGGACGAACCAACAAACTTCTACAGATCATCGATCTACCGAAAAACATTAACCATTTTATGTAAGCGCAAAACTTAAATCATTTTGTTTTTAATAATATACAAGTACCTTCTTATATTCATAATACATGGATGGGGTAGCGAATGAACTCTTTGAAATAATGTTATGAATATTATAGTCGAAGGAAATGAGCCGCTAAGTCTGACTGACCTTTCACTTGGTGTTTAATTTTACATGCCCCAGCAGAAACACATACATGATATATGATGCTTAACCGCCGATGTAAAGGTGCTTAAAGAAATATATACGCGTTTTATGTTAATGAGAGGTAGGGGAAATTAACCTTTCATGTATTAACGAGGGGTTTAGCTGGTATAGTTAATAACTAAATTGGTATGGAAGGTATTACGTGTAGAATGTGTACAGTTATTCGTTAAACTTTAAAAGAAGGTTCTTATGTGGTAGAAGTCAACTTTAAAAGGTAGTAATGCTCATGTCCTTGTGTTCAAAGATGGGCTATCATCTTGGACTAGTAATCTCTAGTCCAAGATGATGTATAATTTTGTATAGCATATTTTTATTTTCTATCCGTCGTTTAGTATTTAGTAAGACTACAGGCAACTGTTTTTATTTTAAAACTGTTTTTAGTAAAGTTTGGTCATAGCTCTCCAATTTGCAAACACCAAAATCCATATTACGTTCAATACGTAATTAATTGTTTATATATAAATAAATAAATCAAGTCGATCCTATGTTAGTTTCGCCTAAAAGGTATTGTTTCGCGTTCAAATTAATGAAGATTTTACTAATTCGGGAAATTGCGGCATCTAAAGTAATCCCTTGCATAATATATTAAATCTCGTCGGCTTCTAGAGGTAAACAAGGTTACCCCTCGTCGCCTGTCTTCACCCGCCGGGCGGCGCGGTGTCACCCATATTTTTGAGAAGCAATTCATTTCTTCCATCTGCTAATCCGTAGATATGACTCAAGCACTCTTAACTTTTTGTGGAAACATAAGAACGCTTAAAACGTAGAAAATCGCTGAGTAAATAGTGTTATTTACCTTGTTGGTCCTGTAACACAAAAGGAAGTAGGTGCGTCCCTACTGATAATAGGTTCTTATAATTATTTGGGTGTTTTAATCTAAGGAATTTTATAAAACTGACAGTGATTTAAGTTCTTGCAGCAAGCACAGCTTGTTGGAATGAGCGTGTAATATATTTTATCTAAGTATCTCACGTGCATTTATTTATTCAATAAGTATGTGGCATAAATTTGTGCATATGCTCACAGGCGATTGCCTGAATGGGATGTCGAAATCCGGTTGACCTGACCCTTGTTACGTGAAACTAAAACATAAATAGGAATGTGATTCACTTTTGTTAACCTTTGGGTTTATTAATCATAAATCCGCGAACGTACATCCATATATGTATATATAAAACTTGTAGAAGAGAATAAAGTAACTTATATGAAACCAACCATAATTCCTAGCTGGCCATTCGCCTCTTGCGGATCTTACGCGAAGAGGAAAATAGTAATGTTCCATATTTTAACAGAAGCGATGCTTGTTTGAACGGGTCATTACCCACGAATAGAGCTTCACTTATGAACGTACAGACGCTTTTATCAACGATTTATGTTTTTGCCTGCAGAAGAATGCTAATATTAATATTTATTATTTGTTTACAAAGGCAGTTGCTAAATAGTAATTGTAAAACGGCGAATACGTTTCTAGTTTTATACTACACAACATTTTGTAATACCTGTTTCAATGTACCTACAAGTCCAAACTGCACTGCAATGTTTTCTATTGCATTGCAATACGCACCGTTTTGTAAAATCCGTACAAACTGTATTCCCTTTTACAATTACAGATTATCTATTTAAAGTGAATAGGACTCGTCTGACTTAAATTCTCAAATCTTAGCGAATATTATTTGCGAAAATATCATTTTGCAAGTAGTTCGCTAAAATCAAATCGATAGCAAACTGGCATTATCATGGCATAATCTATGTGCTCATACTTTATGGCCATAGAATTCTACTGCAGTATTGTAGGACTATGACGAAAATAATAGTAGGCGTTATGTCTATGTATGCTTGCTACACTAAAGACATGACTCCCACGTAGCCCGCCCCACCTAATGCCGCGGCCACACATTGGATTCAACTTTGCGTCCAAGCTTGGCTCTAATTTGGAATGACCAATATTGAATCAAACTACTGCACCACACATTGGCTTCAATACCAACTTTGCACCAAACACTGGAAATAGACAAGCGCGGACCTTGTTGTTGAGTTGACGCAGAGCGGACTGTGGACGACAACTGATTTGCACTTGCGGCTTACGCATATGGTTTAGGTACATATGCTTATTATTTGCATCGTACAAGAAAACAACGAAAGAAAAGGCGGTGGTGAATGATTAAAATGACCAATGTGTGGCGCGCGCGCGACATTCTGTCCAAGATGCCCGCGCGCACTCCCCTTGCATTCCCCTCGCCTTTGAACTTGTTGAAAAAACCGACTCTTTGCGCGTCGGTGTTCGACACAGGACGGTGATTGGACGCAATGTTCACATTGTGTCAAAGACTGATCCACACATTGGAGTATTGGCCGCAATACGCTACATTGGTGCAAATATAACCAATGTGTGGTTGCGACATAAAGCGAAATCCGAGGCTTACGTAGATATTTTGTGCCATACCTCTCAGTTATCTAGCAAGACGATACAAAAACTAACGATATAGCTTTTTAACTTCGACATAACTGTATATGTTGGCTACACAGAGACTATAAGTACGTTATGTTCAGCAGTAATGACGATAGAAAAGTCTGAGTTATGACACTCGTCAAGTGTAGGGAAAAGTGAAACTGTGTAAACACAAATAATTAAATTAACGTATTAAGTGGCAGTGGCACACCGGCGGTCAGAAACAACAGCTTTTCAATAATGACACATACATTGACAGTTTAAGCAAAAGTAAATTGGAGTAGTTGGATATTTCACCTAACGTTGTATTTTTGACGTGTTCATATTCAGTATCGACGTTCTGACACTCTTTTGGTTTTAGTACTTAATGACGTACTCGTGTCAACTAAGCAACTGTGTGTTTCCAGCTACTAGTGTCTTGATAGAGTGAAGCTGAAAACTTTCCTCGTTACTGACTTGATGAATTTTAATGCAAAAAGGATCTCAGATGAATTACGCCAATTAGACTTAGCTTTAAAACTTAAGTGAGCACTCCTTTAGATGTGTACCTACTTACAAATTCTACATTCGGCTCAAGTTTACTCGCTAAGTAGCTCCAGCCATTTATATTTATTAGTACTATTCAAGTTTAATCAGATTTAATGTGTAAGTTCTATTGCCTGCGTACTTACGAATTGAAATATGAGTTTGAATGCTTTGGGAATTCAAATTATCATCAATCCGGTAATAACTGTTTCTGTGCATTGTATTTTATTTTATTTTTATAGATTTTATTAGGGATTGAAACCTGATATTATAAAAATTAGTAGTTACGGTATAACAGCGCCGATGAATACTTTATGTAGTAAAATAAAATAAATACTGGCGCTTTTGTAAATTTTGTACACTGATAAATATTTCCAATAAATAATAGCATCCCATTATTGGTCAGCGAACCCATCGCTGGATACAAAGTACAAATACTTAAACAATAAAGTATCATTAAGAACAAGATCCGAATACACAAGAAAAACTCAAATTCGCACATTTATTGGTAGGTCGAGCAAAGGCGTCAGGCGCTATTGAATAATGTTACAAGGAAATAAAATCGCCTTGAGAAAGGACCAGCAGCCGCTCATTCGCGGCCACAGAAACAAAAGAGGACTACGTCTTGATAAATGTCAGTCAGCATTCCTTTTGTGTGTCTCTGCGCTAACCGAGTGAAAAATTGTACGCACCTCCCTTTAAATCGTCTTTGTACCGGCTTTCTTTGAAAAGGGAGCCCAAAGCCTCCCACGTGGCCCATTCGGATACTCCACCCTCTATGTAGAGGTTTTTTTGGTGGCTCAACAACTCGCCGTGAAGAATTCTTTGATGTGTCTAAAAGAAGGTTTCTTTATATGCACCGTAGTAGTTCATATGGCATTTACTTACGTGAGCTTTCAACGTTAATTTTTAACATGGTAGTTTATTCTGGAACTCGCTAGTATTCATGTACCGACATAAAACTCTAGCACTCGTTCTGTAACCTAGGACAAACGCTATAAATATTTTAGCGAAGTTTATCCTGATTGAATAAAAGGAAGGCTCGTCGGTGTATTCTCAAGGCACTTCAACGCGTCGAAAATTGAAGAAGCCTAAATGCAAACGTGTAAGACGGATGGGTTAGAGCGGCCCAGTCAAAAGGCTCCAGTAGCAATTTGTCAAAGAAAGATTACTGAACAGGGACTGAACAGATTGGATGTGTGCTTAGGAACACTGGGGACCTGCTGTTTTAGAATTCTAAAAGGTTTACACAGCTGGGGAAACTCGATGCCGGGCGGTGTCGTTGGAAAGGTTTATTAAAGAAAACCTTTCTCGCGCCTTTTGTGAGCTCGACAAAGGTTTTGTTAAGTTTAGTAATGTGCTACAGCTCGCTTTACTTACGTTTTACTTTAACTAAATGGACACAATCACGTTCTTGTTACAAACGAAACTGAACAAAGTATTTACTTTGCACAGTTGCACGACTTTCTGCAAGTGCCCTCCGACGCACGGAAACGCTCAGGTGAAATACCACTAAGCGGTCACCCATCTATAGACTGACCGCACCCAACGTTGCTTAACCTCGCTAATCGTTTACCGTTCAGTGAGTGCAACTGTCTATGAGCGCCTTACCGCTAAATAAATCCTAATGAATAGGTCGACAAACAAGACCACGTAAATACATGAACAATAGTCTCAGATAGCACTAATTCAATCAAAACAACAATAATATCATTGCCTTTCCCCAAGCTGTTCTCATTCACTGTACTTGAACTTTAGTGCCTTGGAAGAAGGGATATTTTTATTTATTTGGGTTGCCTCAATAATTTTATTTTAATTTTCGGTTATCGTGGACCTTAATGGTTAGGAATAGGGCTTATTTTAATTAAGTCTAAGGGTACGAATAATTTTGCTAGCGTGTTTGAATAGGCATTGTTTGGGTGGTAGCCGGCGATCAATTTCAGAGAAACGTTTGATGGTATTAAAACTTTGTTGTCAAGTGTTTCAGCAGCTTTGAAATATCGCACTTTGTTGTTCTCAGGTGTTTGCTTTGTTAACAATGTTGCTGAAGAAAATGATTGCAAAGTTTCTAATTAGAATAAGGTCGGCTTCTGATTTATATTGAGAGTTTTACGAAATGTTTTCTGCCGTATTTTATTAATAAAATCGTCGCTACTGTAGATATTATATCACAAAGAAAATGTATGTGTATTATTTTAATTACTACAATATTAATATAGAAATAATACAGTACTAAATACAAATGAGCAAATTTTAACGTAGAGTGTCAGGCACTAAAGACACTACGTTATAACACAAATGTTTTAGTGCGAAACAACCTCGTTTTAATAAAGTCTAGCAATTATGACCTGTAAGAAAGGTTTCTTACAGGTCATAATTGCTGCACTGTCGTAGCATATGCTATACGGCTCTTTGGTGTACGAACCAGAGTCTTATAATCCGACTGCGAGAGATACAAAACGCATAAAGGCTGTTATAAGCGACTAAAGAAATTATACTTATAAAATATAGTACACATTATAATAATATTGTCTTATGTTTACGCGAATGTTATACATTGAAATTAATCTAACTTTATATTACTTAATAGTGTTTTATAAAAAATAAACGACGCGATAAAATCCGTATAAAGTTTGTTTAATTTCAATACACATTACACATTATAAATTACTAGATGTGCCCGCGGTTTCACTCGCGTTTATGGTTACTGCGCCGCTACCGTGGGTCGTAGCGTGATGTTATATAGCCTACAACCTTCCTCGATAAATAGGCTATCCAACACCAAAAGAATTTTTCAGTTCGAACCAGTAGTTCCTGAGCTTAGCGCGTTCAAACAATTTTCACTACGGTTAAAAATTAAAATTAACTTATGTTTTAATATCCAGAATGTTTTAGAGTTAATGTTAAGTTAAAGTATCAAGTCAGTAATCAAACAGCTCAAGCCTATTTAGGTTAAAATCCGTAGTACGTATATATTATTTTGTATATTCACCAACAACATAGAACAAGCTGATCTGTCCTAATGGTTTCTACTAGTGTTAGAGTACAACAGTACGATATATATGTATTCATTAGTAAATAGACAACGGTCTCCGGTGAACTGAATACAGCGCTACAAACAAAGCTCGTTCCTATATTGTCGACGCAAATGAAGCGAGAGAATTGAAAACTGATGAAATACGATTGAACTGAATGGAGTGTAACAAACAGAGCAAATGAAAGGCTGTTAGCGACCGTCGCCGCCTCGCACACGCCCCGCAGCCGCCCCGTCGACGCTCCACTGCTCCACTAATGTAGGCCACTGGGCTATCCATTATTCTTTTTAAAGACAACTTTTGTAACGATTATTTTTCAAACGTCAGGAGTTTCGCTTTAAGTTGCTTCGCTATTACCTTCCACGTAAAAGCTTTTCGTTTAAAATAATTTCACTTTCTCAAAACAACCGACATTTTTGACTGTCAGTTTCAGTTTAGGGGTACTTTAATAAGTTTGCGGAGGCTTCTCGTGATAGTTTACGTGCTCTGGTATCTAAAGGTCCGCCCGGGGAGGTAAAATTAACTGTGAGGAGAGCACATGAGGAATGAAGGAATCAAATAAACTTAGCGATATGTGGGAGTAGAGGAGCTCTTTGTCTACAAGTGGGTGAGCTGACACAAACTGAATGTATAATTAGCGTTTCAGTTCAAACTCCTTAGCTAGTATTGTCTTAAGTTATTGCGAATGTTACGTGATAACTTGAACGTTTTGTGTAGGTTTCAGTCTAGTGAGTTTTCGCGAGAAGCTAAAAAGTAACTGAATTGTTAAAATAAGAATAAATAAAAAGCTGGAGAGAATATTTTAATTTTCATATTAGATAACATCAATTATATTATTATGTATGGTTTATTGTCATTATTATGGTTATTTTGCTGATAGGTGTTGCCATATATATATTTATTTAAAGATTTCTGATGGTACGCCAATCTATACAAATAAATAAAATTGAAGTGTCTGTTTGTAATGTCAATATAACAGCTTTTTATCTAATGCATATGAAAATATATAAGGTACATAGGCGAAAATATATATTTTTAAAATTTTTGTCCGTCTGTCTGTCTGTCTGTTTGTTCCGGGTAATCTCCAAAACGGCTGAACCTATTTTGACGGGACTTTCACTGGCAGATAGCTGATGTTATATGGAGTAACCTAGGCTACTTTGATTTTAGAAAAAAAATAGGGTTCCGCGGAGTCAAACACTTTTTAGTTAAAATCGACGCGGACGAAGTCGCAGGTAACAGCTAGTAATTAATATAATGTAGAGACCTTATAAACAGATTATTATTAAATCGTATTGCTTAATAGAATAGCCAGTACATCCAACGAGCCATCATTTTTTTTAAATGACTCGTGATTGGGTTACAAAATATTGGTATTCTTATTAACCCAGAGTGTTACGTGTGTAGTTTTGGATCAATATGGTTATTTTACTTCATGGAAACCGTTCAACAATAACCTAACTTTTCTACCGACTACTGCTCCAAACGAGGTGCTATTTCTAAGAATGGCGTAAAAAATAAACTTGACACCAAATTTACTAAATCAGTACTATCAAGGGTTTACTGGCGCGTTTCTCTGCTTATCGCAAAAATAAAAAAATATCTTCATGGTAAATCTGGAAGATCCTTGTTCCCTTTTTACACCAAAAGATTTATTACAGTGTCGTTTCAAACGAAAAGCCTCCAAATGTAAAAAAACATTTTCTACGAAGTTTTAAAGCATTTTTATAATTTTTGTTGTCGGATAATTCGTGTAAACTGGGAGAGAGCAACAGTTGAGTGTGGCCTGTCGGTCCTTTGTCACAGTCGTCAAAAGAGCGCCATTGTTTCCCGCGAACCCGTACTACCACCCCCATCCCCCCACCCCGCCGCGCCGCCGCCGCCGGCTGGGACAGGTCTCGAATTTATTACTCACTCATTTTTATTTTTTAAGGACCCTTGGAATAGTTTATGTCCTTTTGCTGAAATTCTAGTAAATTTATTTTAATAATGTTGCTGAATTAAATAATTTTAGTATTTGGTGTATTTGTTGTATGTTTCATAACTTAGATCGAGAAAATTATGTAGATAAATATACTAGTCTAACATGTTTGGAGATAGAAAATGTTACATTCGCATACTACCCTGAAGCAACTTGAATTAGACATTTCGTTGACCCTATCTATACTAATATTATATGGAGGAAACATTCACCATTAGAAAATGACGTTACCCAGAAGTAAAATAGACTATCTAACATCACGCTACGAGCCATGAGAGCGAAGCAGTAAAACCTAAACATGGGTAAAACTGCGGGGAACTACTACTGGAAAATCTACAGCGAGACGGATGACTTTACTTTGTGTTACTACGATGAATGTTAATAAAAAGTGCATTCGTATTCTAATTAAAACATACATAAATTAAATATCAAGTGCGCCATGAGCAGCAAATTAGTGCGCTCCTTTATCTCGCTTCGGTTATATAATTTGCAAATATCCTCTTCGTTAGAACCCCTCTAAATAATTTAGCTTTTTAATCGCTTCATCATCATCATCATCATCAGGCTATGATAGTCCACTGCTGGACATAGCCCTCCCCCAAAGAGCGCCATAGCGCCCTGTCTTCAGCTTGCCGCATCCAGCATCTGCCTGCAGTCTTTCGCAATCGCTTGCTAAGTGATTAATGTTGAGCAATTAATCAATTAGGCGCCCTCCCTCCTCGAGTGGAGAGAGATGTTGTGCCGTTATTGAGTTAACTTGTTATTTATCAGTTATTACGATATTTCGCCGATCGCTTTCACGTTCGCGGGTCAGCTATTTGTAGGTTTTTGGAAGGAAAAGTTTTTGTGCGATGTTTTCTCGATACGAGATCATGTTTCCTCGAATTGTGTCTGCTTATTATATTTTATTGGTTTATTATAGTTTCACTTAAACTGGTAACTTGTGTCTATTTAAGATACGAATTTTATATTTTAATTGAAAACTAATTATTTTGTTTATGTGGGACCTAAGATCACCTTTTGGGGATATAGGCGCAATAATATGTATGTACGGATTCAATAGTTACTTAAACGATAATATTACACCGTTCTTAAACATTCTACCAAATAAGGTTGTGATAAACCTCTACAAAATGCCTCGGCAATGTGCTGTGCTACACTAAATAATCTATATATTAATACGTGAAATAAAAACTTTGTACCCCTTTTTACGAAAATTGCGCGGACGGAGAAGTATGAAATTTGGCACAGTTAAAGTTTTTGTGGAGAAGAAGGGACGAATCCTAATATTTATATAAAATAAGCATTCTTTGTAACCATGATTACCTATAACTTATTTACCTATATGTAATAGAGAAAAACAGAAAACGAAGTAGCAAGCTTAGGAATTTTAGTCGAATTTTGACCACTAGGCGACCGCTAGTAATATTTATTATACACTAAATAATGAAATTAAACAATTAATAAAGTAGTTTAATAGCATACATAAATCCACATATGTACGTCCATGAAGAGGTGGTAGAGGTATCTTTTCGCCCTTAGGACGTACAATGAACCAACAGAAACTATTACTATTTGCAGATTACACCATTTTTTTTACCCGAGAGGAGTTCAAATCCTCAGCACTCAGCGCACTGTCAGTTGCGAGGCGATCACTGAAATTATTGCGCTATTTTTTAACTTTATAGAACAGCTGCTAATAAACATTTCCTGACAGAAAATTTCAATCGTCGTAAATCAACCATTAGACTTCCCTATTGCTAGTCACGGAAGTATTAGTATAAACTTATGCAACAGGAGCAACAAGGCAATATTGTAATAAAAAGGCACCCAAACAAACCGTAACTCAATCATATTGATATAGGTATTCCACTTACGTCTTAATCGCGGCATGTCGTGACCCGAGACTGCTCCAAAGTGCTTCGTCAAAAGTCACCGATCAATTTCCGCTCGATGTCAACCGAGATCGCTTCGCTAGATAAATATGACGACAAATTAGCAGATATGAGTTCCGCTGATTGCTTCGGGCGATAGTTGCGACCTCATAGCCAATATTGAAGATGTTGATGGATTTGTCAGTTCCGAGAATGCTCTGCGGACGTGCTTCTGACGTTCTATAATTGAGTTTCTATTTTGCAATTTTAGGTGGAGTAGTTCTGAGATTTGTTGCTCGGTTTCTGCTTACTTGTAGAGACTATTATTAGTATAATTTAATATTAGATACAATCATTTAAAGCTACTACCCCTACTACTAAACTATACACCCTTGTCTTTCTGAAATGTTTAACAGCGCTGTATCAAACTAACAATTTGCCTATAGGTAAGCTTAAATGCTCAAGTTTATCTTAAGGTTTAGTTCCAAGACCCGTGAGAATAAAAAGTGTCTTTTAAAAAATAAAACTCAGAAATTAAACTACATTATTCACAGATAAAATAAGTAAAATGTAAAATTCTAATTGTCCTACTAGATTTTGCCCGCGGCTTTGCTCGCGTTAATGTAGATTTATATTAAAATTGATTTGAAGTGCTGCAAGCTGAAGTGGCAGTGGGCTGGCCATATCGCGCGAAGAACAGACAACCGCTGGGGTATAAACAATAATACTATAAAATTGCATTAAAATACGTTCAGTAGTTTTTGCGTAAAAAAGTAACAAACATCCATCCATCCATACTTACATCCGTCCTCACAAACTTTCAAATTTATAATATTAGTGAATAAATGGAACTTGAAATATCACGAGATATCAGTATTGAGGCGATTGTGAACCCAACTGCGCTTTAAACAAATTAGCAATAATAATACGTCATTCAACTCGGCCAGGGATTGAATCGTAAAGTTACCGTCATTAGTTGTATCCGCCGTTGAACTCATAATATACAGAACAGTACTTTGTTTAGATTAAATGATCTCCTTACCAACGTGCATGTGCAATTTCATGATGATGGTAGAGTTATTAATATTTAGGCGTGAGAGCGTAACAAACAAACAAACTCACATTCGCATTTACAATATTAGTTAGGATTAAGATAAGTATCTATACACTGACACACTAATCTCTGTTACTTTAGAAGCATACGACAAGTATGCCCTATGCCTCTAAATTACGAACACGGAATATCTTCTATTCATGACATTCAAGATCATGTCATGAAGTGAAGATATTTCGTGTTTCTACGCAAAGTATTGTCTTCAAGAGCTTCGCACCTGGGATGCTTACCCTAGAAATAATCTCAAGACAATACATACATACATATTACACACATATGCATTATGCAGCATGCTCTCTGCCTTCTCTCACATTGAATTCCAATGTCCTCGTTTTGTATTCCCTATTCCATTCCGTATTTAGTATTTACAACGTGTCTTTTAAACCCAGCAAATCTCCGCTTTTATTAAGATTAGTTAGACAGAAAAGATATATAACAATCCGCGAAGATTGCACTCGGGGATAAACTATTAAGTCCGCGGTATTGCGGTACTTTTTTATTCATTTTAATAGCAACATCTTTCTTTGCACCCACAGTAATGTTTCTTTGGTTAAGAAAACAGCGTTATAAAGATAAATTGTATGGAACTTAGCGTGTTATAACTATCTCGGCGCAATTCAGTGATGATAAATTAAGATCCAATTACTTTTTGTCGAGTTTACCCAATGAGGCATCTTATATTTGTTTGTGATGTGATATCTACGCGTTTACTAAGCCTCGTTGGAGCGGGAATCGAGTAGAAAAGTATTGCGGCACATATTGGATAGAACTTGAGGATAAACTTGTGCTATTAGCTAAATAACTGTAATGTATAAAACTGTGGTAAATGACTGTTTTCTCAGACTTCTGTAGCCAAAATTACAGATATAGAATACTCATAATTTCTTACTGACCATTTCTTAGTTCATTTTTAACAGCCTTTTGAATCGGAGATTATTGTTTATACATTAAACCGATATTTAATAGTGTAAATAAACTACTAAAATAATAAAATTAGAGGCACTTCATACAAGTAATTCAAAGATTTAAGAACAAACTCCATTCGGCGCAAGCGACTGGTGTATCATTGAATAGGTTTTACATATAAGAATCTGAACAGTTGCTGAGATATTTACTTTTAAAGTCGTATTAATGATCCATAGACGATAGCAACACCAAGGCACTTGCCCAGTCGATCTGGTTTTGTTTGAACCAAGTCCCGAGTAAGCGGGTTCCTTATTCTACTTTATCTCTAGGCGAATTATTTATTTAATTAAAAATCAATATAAAATATATGTGTACCATGATACCTATATCTTTCTTCTCGCACTGTGGATTAAATCCTGTACCGCGGCACTGTACAAACATACAATTAAAAGTACACTCAAACTCAGAACATTCACAAGTTGGTCACACTTATTATTATAAATCCATGCAGTCATTGTATGATATAACTAGATGTTCCCGCGGTTTCACCCGCGTTTATCGATACTGCGCCGCCCCCGTGGGTCGTAGCGTGATGTTATATAGCCTATAAACTTCCTCGATAAATAAGCTATTTAACAAAAAAATAATTTTTCAATTCGAACCAGTAATTCCTGAGATTAGCGCGTTCAAACAAGCAAACAAATAAACAAACAGACAAACAAACAACCTCTTCATCTTTATAATATTAGTATAGATTATAATCTCAAATATTATTCTGCATTTGACGCCGTCGAAAATTTCAGCCGAGCTTACCTTTGACATATGATTGGCATCGAACGCGCACTTGAAATTCAATAGAATCGAATGCATTATAGAATCTTCTGTTAGCGAAAGAAGTGGGTCGATCAGTAGGTCGGTGTTGCATATTTCATGACTCGGGAATGTTGGGTGTGACTGGCGGACGCAAAAGGAACAAAACTCTTCGCTGCTCTTACATGTCAGTTTGCACGTTGGAAATGTGATTCCTGCAGTTTGCTTCGCTGCGACTGCACGTGAGTTCTGCACATTTAAGGTTAACTTTTTAAATGTTGTTTTGCACTTTTAAAGTTTTCTCTTTACTCGTAGTTATGAAGGAACTGCTACGTTTATGTAAGCACTGTGTTATGGTGAGTTATGGTAATGACGTGAAAATAATATATGATAAGAATACTTAACTGTTGTCTTGCTGCTGGGTAAAGCGTTCTTTAGCCGAAAATATATGTACATATGTTAAATGTTGTTGTTAATAAATGCCTCTAAAACTGAAATCTTTATTCAGTCGTCTCAGCTAATTGCTATGAAAAGCTTCAAAATTTTACTTTTATCTCCGTTTGTTACCTTTTTCGTGGCACCCAATTGGTACTCGATGCTAGTATAAAAATCGTAACCTTTGTCATGTTCATGATCATGCCAGTTTAATTTGAGTACCTGTCAAATATTATCAGTAAGCTGATGCAGGATTCGGCGCGTATCTTAGAAAGGTCTATTAACCCATTCGCTGGCCCGTGATAGACACAATAGAAAATCTATTGTTATGTATCATATATGATTCATCGGACAGGAAATCTATTAATTTTGGTATCATGGTTTAAGTACACTTTTTAATTAATGTAGATAACAGCATATAAAAATGGTTTGAGTAAGATCACGGTGTATCACCGTTTATTAAAAAATTGTAGCAAAAGCATATTAGCTGATGCTGTACTAACCAGATGTTTAGGTTATGTGGGTATGTAAAGGTATACCCATTACATTATTAACAAAAGATTTAGCTTGAAATGAAACTAGTAATTTGTAACACAATATTCTGGAAATATTCTCTAAAAAGTTATTTATAAAAGAACATTCGGTAGAACAAATAACCATTAAAATATTATTGTGTGGCACACGTCTGCTGAATACACAATACTACTAACTTGTAGAACACGTAACATATAAAATTGAATACGACACAAAATATAACAGCGCCTGGCAATAAAAATACACGTAAGCATGCACTAAACTATAGTTTTATTGTACCAAAGTGTAGGAGACGGTTATTTCTTTACTTCGCATATCTGCTACATAAACTTTATCATATTTATAACTAGTTACCGCCTGGCTAGAATTGAAAAACACGTAAAAACTATGTGGCGGAAAATACATGAGGTGATGGACGTTGCAATAACAAAGCTAAATGGAAATTACTTACTTATACATTAGAATGAGCTGCCTGTGACATTTTAACACACAACTTTTCTACAAAAGCTATGAATATTGCATGAGATAGAAAATCTTGTCATAGAGGGTCTATATGAAATCTATGACAAGATTATTTTGACACTTACATAATGCATTAACCTTATAAATATCAGTTTTAGATTATGCAGTCTAATTCAAATTTTCAAATGATTTTTGACTTTACATCCGTTTTCTGTTTGGTTTGTACATAATATAACTTAATTTGGAAGCAATTATGTTTCTTGAATTAAAAGTGAAAACCCGTACCGTGCGGACAGCACACTGATTTTTTAGGCTTTGACAAGAATACTCTCTACATGAACAATATCACTTGGCTGACTTCTCCTGCCGAGTTGGTCCAGGTGTAAACCTGGTTTCTGTTTTGCCTTATTTTTTATAGAAATGACTGCACGGATGGCGTACTGCTTAAATGGTTGCCTCGCTACTTCACTACGCCACATGTTATGGGTTCGAGTACCACACAGGACAAATATTTCTGTGAATTTGTTGCGACATTGGTGGTTCTGAGTCTGGGTGTTCTTTGTGACCGTTGTTTGAGTGCTTAAGTTCTCCGCGACCCAGGACTTACATTTAGAATGACGGTTGTCTTTAAAAAAGCCTCGTATCCCACTTCATTTAAATTACAAATGAACTATTAATAAATTGTAAAAAAAATTTAACACCTACATTTCAGTTCATTTGCAGCAGCCACGATCACAGGAACACTAAGGAAGATTAATTTAATATTTTCTTTGCGCTGTGGTCTACATAATATTATCTTGATATTACATACAGTCTTGATATTAAGTGAAATTTACATACTATATAATATTAAGCCTTATTTAATAACAACAAGCTTCAAGCGATAATAAGCTATATTCTCTAACTTCACAGAGTTAATTCGCGTAAACATACTTTAGATAATTCAGTTATACAATGTTACATAAGCCATCAGTCTGATCAAATGACGTAGAAATTAATTCGAACCCGCGTCTGTCTTGTTCAATCAATCAATGGCTTGAGACAAAGACGGTTAGAGGATATGTAATTAAAATGAAGGCCTTATATTAATGTTATAAGCAGATATTGTATTTGTTAGGTATGTATTATCTTAGAGGCAGACTTTGGCTACAATGTATAATGGTTAGAAGTTTAATCAAAATGGTAAATGAAGGACGACAGGGACAAAACTAGTTAATCAATTCACTTTACTGTTACCAATCAATTACAGATAGGAGGTGAAAATGTATCTTTTTTATTTATCTATTTATCTATTTTATTCAGAAAATACTTCGCCAAAATGGGCCACGAGGTCTTGGGGTCCATTGACAATAACAACTAAATATTGGCAATTTCTTCAGGGTTTTCTCAGTAGTCAAAATCCGTCCGTAGCTCTGAAAGCCGTCGATGGCGGCTGTCATGACATCGACGTATTATATATAAACGTATATAATAATAGAGATGAAAGTGCATACATACACATAGAGTCTCACGCTTGTATCAATCATACGCCGAGATCTCATGCACACCAGCCACACTCACTACGACGTTAGCTTGTGAAATTTGGGCGACTTCAAACTCGGTCACTCAGTTAGCTACTAAACACAAAAACGAGAACTAAAGTATCTACTTATTAAAAAGCGCCATAGTTAAGTAGACTTAAATCTCTTATTCAAAACATTTACTCATTGAGGCAACATCTCATAAAGTCACTTTACTTCTTCATTCCTGTTTAAAATCTCTTTAAAAACAGGTAAAGTTAAGTCGACTACATTTAAATCCCATCGATATTGCAACAGCAAAAGCTTTATTGAGAAAATGAAACGTCGATCGAGATTCCAATCAAGTCAATCGACAAAACGAGAAGCGATACTGCGAAGCAAAGTATTCGCTTCCGAAGCAAAAGTATTCGAAATACAGAATAAATTTAACGGATCACAGAAATTGTTGCTGCGCGATGTAATTGCGAGCTGCCTGGTATCGGCACGTCGTGAATGCGCGCCGTACATTATGCCACTGCACTATGTTTAAATCAGTAAGATACAGCGCGCACTCACGGTCTGTTACGAACTTTTTAAATGAGACGTGAATTTGCAGACCGTTTCATTGAAGCAAAGTTATGCAATTAAACAGAAAATATTCGAAGTATTCTTGTTTGTAGCGAGGACACAAAGCTGCTGTTAGGAGATATTATGATCTGATTGTTGGATAATTTGTTTACCTCAACTATTTGCTAAAGGATTTATGCAATATGCATATAATACAATGCAATATAAAAAACATGAGTGTAGAATATAAAGCGCTCCTTGTTTAATTTATATCCAACATAATATCTCATGTTTTTTTTTTGAAGGCAAGATAAACGTAAGTGGCTATTTTCACCTGTTATGTTTTAACACATTTCGCTTGTTATGGAAATAATTACGAGGTTGCGGGTACGATTCTCACTCATTGCAATAACAACATGAACGAACTTATGTATGTATGTATGCATGTATCTTTATACATACTAGCGGTCGCCTAGTGCTTGAAATTCGAGCAAAGTTGGCCTGTAAGATATTGCTGACATATTATGTCATTATATATTGATATATTATGTAACCATAGTTACGCGCTTCGACTGCGTGTGTCAAATGCATGGTTGTGTACGTGAAGTGTTTTTTCATTAATTTAATGTATTTCTAATGTATATTTTAAAAAAATATTAGCATTCGTCACTTCTTCTCTGTATAAACTATAAGTGTGCGAAATTTCATACTCCTCCGTCCGCCCAATTTTCGTAAAAAGGGATCCAAAGTTTTCGCTTCACGTATTAATATATAGATAAATTCATATATGTATATATTTTATTTAGATTATATAATATGTTTATTGGTATATATATTATGTAATATATAATTACTATTGTGATATTCTTTAGTATATTTATATGTATGTTTTGCGTTACTGTTTGCACCTACTTTTTTTTATCTCTGCATTAACCTAAGGTCGACTGAAAGATAATGCCCTTGGCATTAAGTCCGCCATTGTACTATTTTAAGCATAAAGTTTAAAACATGAATCTTATGTATATAGGTCAAAAATTTAACACTATTTTTAAGATCATTCTCGTATTTAGTATTATCCAAGGACAGTAGCGAAATGACAACTTAAACCACAGCACACTGTAACAGTTGTTAGAGTCATGTGGAGGCGAACAGTAGTAATTAGTAAGTATGTCATATTGCAGGTTAACATACAAAATAATATGGATAAGTTTATTGCCCAATAGCGGAGAAAATGTCTAAGATATGTGTGAAGCCCTCTAAGCATTTAGAAACTACCAACGCTACTTATAAAATATATCCCGACTCAGAATATAAGCTGGAAACTCACTTTCGGCATTTCAACATTGCGATCAATCAATGACAGTCAAGTCTGAAAACCCGAATTCCAGCATTAATTTCCTCAAAGTAATATTCTTTAAACTTTCCTTGTATAAGTACCTATTTCTACCACAATTCTTAGGCAAGTTATTATACTAAGTTATAAGGAACTGACCAGTCCCACGGGCTCTTTGATTGGAATAATATTAATCGCATTAAAAGTATTGCTTCGAATGAAAGAAAATGGAGTCCATTCTTACAACGTCTGTCACACTGGTAATAGGGGCTTAACTTGTTACTATTGGAAGAAGAGAATAGTCAAATGACAAAGGATTTCACATTTCCTGGCTTTCTGCAGTAAATGTCAATTTTTATATCAAACTGCCTGCTTCATTTTAAAGTAAACACTTGTGAAAAGATCACGATGCTTATCATTTTAGTAATTTGAAGCTGTAAGTTAACAGGAACTTTTCATATATGAGTATAATAAGTACAGTTTTATGTAAAATTGTCGACGTAAACGTTCTAAGCCAAATGTTTTCATCATGGCGTTAACAAGGCTCTGTCTAATTAAACACGAGCATTCATCATATGAGACAAACGCGGGTAGTTTTATTTATCCCCACGCCCACATAAATGTGGAATAAGAAAAGGACGTCTGAAAGGGTCGCGGATCAAAGGGACTTTAAAATATGTTTGCTCTAACTTTGTTTGTTTATTTAGGGCACACTTCCCCGAACTCGGCCAGTCTCTTGCCGATTTGTTTCAGGGCTATTACTGAGTTGCTGAATATTTATGTAATACCTACCAATTAGATGGAAACTTTTATTAAAAATGTTTCTTTCTACGAAGAAAATGTTGTTAGTTATCAACGCTTTTCGCGAAATTAGAATTTCGTGTTTTACGCTATTAGCTCAACTAAATATAGCAGAAACTTAGAACTAAACTGAAGTGGAAAGTTCTTTACAAAATGTGTAAGGAAATTTTACGTATTTTGGTAGTAGGGTGATGTTGTGAATCAAAACAATATATTACATTTATTTACTGCTATTTATTCGATAGTGAATAGAAATTCGAGTTCGTTTACAATTTACATCCTCATCATGTTGTCGGCGCTCATCATCATAACGTCCTTGTAGGACCACCTGACGAGCTTGTCGAGGTTCAGGTACGTGAGGTCGTCCCGCTTCATCACCATGTCTGACATGTCCACGTCCTTGCTGATGTTGGCCATATCCATATCCTTCCTGTACACCATGACGTCGTAGAATTTCATGTTCTGGGTGAAGAAATAAGTCATATCGATTTTCCTGTCGAAGGGGAAGCCAAGAGGCATGGTGTCGAAGCAGATGCTCCAGCGGCACATCTTGCGTTCCTTCATGATGTTTATGTCCACCGTGGGAAGAACCATACCGGTCTTCACGGGGGTCACAATGACGTACATCTGCAAAGGCAAACCACCAAAGCGACCAAGAGGAAGGAGAAGCCTGTGTGGGAATCCAATGCGGGTCTTATACCACCAGCTCTCAACATCAACGTTCTTAAAGACAGTTCCAAAATTGCCAATAGTGCGGTCGAGGATATGACGGGTCCAGGGTCTCTGCTCAATGACGCCATGCATATCCACGGAGTTACGCACGATTGTGTTCTTGCCAGTTTCCAGTTTGTACAGGAAGGTGTCGATCTCCAACATATCAAAGCGCTTGTCGTTAACACTAAGGAGACGGCCCATGCAGTCGTACTTGGGTCCTATGAAGATGCGAACAACGCTGTCGACGGTCTTGTCTGAGGTTACGTCAACAGACACCTTGAAGGGATGATGGTTGAGCCGGCGCGTGCGGGCGACGAAGGTCATGTCAGACCTCTTCTTCTTCATCTCGACCTCGTCGAGGTACACAGCGTTGGTAATGTCCATATCGTACTCATCCATGAAGGTAACAAGTTTGTCGGTTGTGATCTTGTCGATCTTAACGCCGGGGAAGTCAAACTCGTCACGAGTGTACCTGGGCAGCATCTTCTTGAAGGTGACCATGATGTCAGTGACACGCCTCATCAGCCTCCAGAAGACGGGATCACGCAGGCAAGTGGTGTACATATCCAGAGCAGTGGGTACGTAGGTGTATCTATAACATAAAATTATTCATTAGTACTAGTTCTGCATACTGATTTCACATACTTTCTTTTGAGGTTAACTAAAAAAAAGTTTTACTTACTTGTCAAAGTTGTACAAGTTGTAGGTAAGCATCTTCCTCATCAAGTGCATCATGTGGAACATCTTAGCATCATCACCAACCAGACCCATACCGCCGAGCAACAGCCTAGCAAGGTTCTCAATATCCTCAGCTTTCTTCAGACTGATCACAGTGCCATCACGCTGTAATTAAAGAATAATGTTTAGAAATGTTGTATATGTTAATTGGACAGCAAAGACTAGAATATTATGTTATACTTACTCGCTCAATCTTGCCAGTCCAGATTCCGTCGCGGAGCATCCTCTCGATATCGTCTAACATAAGTTTGACCTTAACGTTGTCGTCGGTGAGCACAATCAGGTTGTTTCCACGGACGGGCATCTCGTCTCCGGTGTGCAAACGGATCTTGGGCCAGTAGCCGGTCTTCAGAGGCTCGTTCCAAACCATAGGCTTAATGTCACACATCTCGTGAGACAAACGTTCCAGCCTGTACCTAGCCAGCAGTTGCATCTTAGCGTACATAAAGACCTCACCGCGACGCTCTTTGTTAAGGCTGTAAATATCATCAGTCATCCAGTAGGGGTAGTTCATGTGCAAGTAGTACATGTAAGTGTTAAGATCGATGTCCTCAGTGAAGTAACTGATGCGGTCATCCACAGTCATTGTGTTGCGGACACCCTTGCGCCAGTCAATCACAACCAGATTTTTGTCGGTCACCTTGATGCCGTAGTAGTCCATGATGACAGGGTCAGTGGCTGCCCTAGTCATCTTCATCATGAGAGTCTTCTCAATGATATTGTTGTCAACAAAGAAGTAGGGGTAGATCTCGTAGGGCGCGGGGAGGACGATACCCTTGCAGTCGGGTCTGTGGAATACGGCGGCGGTAAGGGCATACACGAACATGCCTCCGTTGATGCGCTCCCTGAGCCAGCAGCAAGTCCTGATGAACACATCAAAGTCCTTGGCGAAGTAGAGGATCTTGAAGACCTTGACGGCCTGTTCGATGTGCACGTTGTTGCTATGGACGAACACCTCGCCACGCGGCAACATACCCATCTTGAAGGTGTAAATGAACTTTTTCACTACATCTACTTTCTGAAACCATTAGAAATATATCTTTGATGATTTGAATACACAATACATACTATTATCATAAATGAGAAAGTAACTCTGTTATCCGCAGCGCACTTTACCAATATAAAAACAAAAATATAGCTTTAAAGCCGAGGCGGAATATGGATAACTATTTTTCGGAACGCGATCAATAAAGATGTGACTAAGGACTAATATAGAATTAACTCTAAACTCTTTTCGTGTTTGTAGGTATGGGTTTTCTAAAGAGTTTTACATTTCAGCCTTTAAACGCTCTAAAATGGCTCGTAAATAAAGTATAGGAGCTATTAAAATGTGGTGTCTCACCAGGTACTTGTCCATGTTGTCTTCAAGGACCCAGTCCCTGGCGACCTCCTTGATGTCTTCGTACACGGTCGGTTGAAGGATGTAATTCATCAGTTTCATGATGCACATTTCCTTCAGCTTGATGTCCATGTTCACTATTCAGAATACATGTATACATTAATTACATATTCAAAACCATCTAAAAATAATTTCATATTGCAGATTTTAGATTATCTGAATTTTCTTGGACTAGCGGTCGCCTAGTGAACAAAATTCCTAAGCTTGCTACTTTGTTTTCTTTTTTCTTTATTACATGTAAATAAGGTATATCTTATTTATTGTAATAAAATAACTTGTAACTATGGTTACCTGTAGGTAACTATAGTTACACAACAATTGTACGACGTCAGACGAACAATGCCGAAATACTAGAACGCGATTCGACTGCGTGTGTCAAATGCATAGTTGTGTGCGTGTAGTGTTTTTTCATTAATTTAATGTACCTATTTCTAATGCATATTTTATAAAAATATTAGGATTCGCCCCTCCTTCTCCATATAAACTTTAACTGTGCCAAATCTCATACTCCTCCATCCGCGCAATTTTCGTAAAAAGACGTACAAAGTTTTTGCTTCACGTATTAATAGATTATGCTAAGTCTTTAACTCGGTCTGTATAGAAAATAAAACAAAGACATTTTCTCGTTCTCAAAGTAGTCTTATATCCATCGGATAGACTAATAATAATTGTATCATTATCCCCAAAGTTTCAGTCCGTAAACGTATTCAAATAATTCAACTGTCTGTGAAAGTTGTTGCAGTTCTTAAAGTTGAGATTTGTATCGATATTGATCGATACATTACTAGAACTAATGTCCATTTCAAATTCCAAACAAGTTTTACTTTATTTTTATACTTGTATTAGAAGTAAGCAATTAATGGAAGTTGGATCTGCAAGTTTCAACAGTCTTTTATGGTGTAAGAATGTTTCAACGACAAGGTTTTTATAGACCAATTTAAACAAAATAATAGAAAAATTAATGAAATGAGAACTTACCCATGTTATCCTTTCCAATAATGTACTCGGTGTCGACATCTTTGACGACGGAGGCCGAAGCCAGCGCCAGCGCAGCCACTAGTACCAGAACCTTCATGATTGAGACTAGCACACGACTGTGCCTCTGTCTCCACACCGACCAGCTTTTATATCCGCTCTCCCGGGAGATATGTGCTCATTATCACACCGCATTATCAATTGTTTTTAAGAAAGTATGATAACCCGCCGTTTTCAAGGTCCCGGTACAATGATAGGGGCGGAAAGTTACTAACATTGCACTTGCGAGGTGTTTTCGATCACCTTATAAATGCACAAATACTACACATTCAATGTAGAGATCCTTTCTGTAGTATGCCTAATCTAGCCTATCATCTTGAAAGTATCCATGAAGTGTTAGAAACGTCGGCTGTAGTACACAGATGGCTTCGATATCACTGCCGTAAAATAAGAATTTAATATTTGTAGAGAACGTGCTCTGCTAAGTTTTTATTTGAATGAAAGTACGACGCAGCGGGTAAGCTGTGCTGTTGTTGCCGTTGCGGGTTCGAACCCTACTCAGTAGTCCACAATAACTTGTGGAGCACACACATTATTGTCCTGATTAATAGTTTGCGTCTGGGTGAACGTTGTGTCAAAGTAACAATTAACTTTAACTTAGGAAAGTCCCGCGCGGCCTTAACCTTTAGGACCACAGAGCCTTTTTAAAGAATCGTGAATATACGCACTTTCCGAATATGCGCTTACTTTGTTACTCTTTAATGACAAAACGTAAAATATTATTTGTTATGTTTATTTTAATTCTTATATTTTCGTAAGATTATAAGTACGGAAACCCTAAAGAGAATCATAGGCAAAAAATATGTCATGTGCTTGTAGGCATCAGGGTACCGGAACATCTACATATAAATAGGTGCTGCGTTAAAAGCACAAGACCAACCCTTGTCCTTTTCTCAACACCTATTACCGCTTACGAGCTACATTATGCTCATTTACCTCGTTAGTAGACTAAAACTGTACCAAACCAGGCAATTTGGCTCGCCATCTTAACATATAGCCTCTGAAGGGAAGTTAAAGATATTTATTGTGACCAGATACTGGACCAGAACATTCTTTACTACTTATCTTTAGAATGGAAGGTGTAAAAGAACGCTGAAAGCACTGAATTGCTCTTAGATAAGACATTTTGAACATAATATTTCCTTTTCTTTTACAAAGATAACATGCCTTTGCCGCAGAGAAGTTTACAAATGTTGAACAAAGACAACCATATATTTAAATGTTTTTGTTGGTATTAGAGTTCGAATCTAGTACATTGGGTTGGTTGTTAATGGCGTGCTAACTACGTAACCGTTGTAGGTTTCTTTGGTATAATCTCACATATATGCTATGACGTTTGTATATATCTAAAGACGCGGGCAGAGATGTGCAATACTTACATTTCATTGCCTATGTGTTTGAAGCCAAAGCTCGAGCCTTTTGTTGTCCACCAGACACGTTTCTAGAATTCGAGTGATTACTAAGATTAGCTATACAGAATAAATAATAATAATAATATTCTACACATACACACAACACCAGCTACCCCAAACTAAGCAGAGCTTGTACTATGGGGTGTTTTTTTTATTTTTTTTTATTTTTATTTTGCTCGTCAAAATGACCACACTCCACCTGATGGTAAGCAGTCGTGTGGTCTAAGAGCAGTGGCCTCCACATCGCCCCCACAGTAGCCGAGGCGATGTTGAGGTCTTTACTTTGACGGCCTGAGAAGTTGCTTTTTCACGCCCCGCTTAAAGAACCCAGGATTGAAGGAAGAAGGAAACACGTGCCTTGGCAGAGAATTCCATGCCTTGGTCGTTCGGCAGAGATATGAGGACCCAAACTTTTTGGTACGCGCTCTAATCGACTCTACCGTGTAAGGATGGCATCTGAGCCCAGCACGCGTTGTTCTGGATAGGAAAGGGGAGGGCGGGATAAGGTGGAATAACTCTTCAGAGCACTCCCCGTGGTATATTCTGTAGAAACATGCCAATGAGGCAATGTCCCTACGGAGTTGCAGAGGTTCCAGTGAACTCGTGACCTCTGGATCTCCGATGATACGGACAGCCCGCCGCTGTAACCGGTCGAGAGCGTCCAGCAAGTACTGCGCGGAGCCATCCCAAAGATGAGAACAGTACTCCACGCAAGGGCGCACTTGTGCCTTATACAATAGGCACAGTTGCCCAGGCGTGAAGAACCGCCTCACCCTGTTCAGAACTCCGAGTTTTCGCGAAGCTTGCTTAATGACGCTCTCGATATAGGTTTTCTGGTTAAGGGAGCGGCAAAGATCCATACCTAAGATGGAGAGACTGTCACGTATCACCAGTGGAGTGTTCTTCAGAGAAGGGAGGGGAAGGAACGGAGACTTTTTTGTTGAGAACGCGCATGCCTGGGTCTTCTTGGCGTTGAACTCGACCAAGTTCTTGGCACCCCATTCATAGATGCGGTCCAAGGTCTGGTCAAGTTCAACGACAAGATTCTGCCTTTTCCCCTCAACCTCAGCCTGTTTGGCCCCAGGATGTCCGAGATATCGCCCATGCACGGTACTGTCGTCCGCATAACAATGTATGTTGCCGAGATTCAACTAGACAATGAATAAACATACATTATTTTTTTGTAAATACATATTATAAAATCACCCAGACCAAGACAAACATCCATGTCCATGCACACAAATGTTTGACTTGTTCGGGAATCGAACCCGCGATCTCAGGCGTAGCAGTCGATTACACTAACCACTACGCCATCGAGGCCGACAAAGAAAAACAATCATATATGCCTACCGCCATAATAGTATCACATTATCTGACAGAGGAATCACAACCAGAAGCTTCTAATAAACCATGAGTGCAAATATACCATGGGGCCAAAACTTCCGTCAAATATGTATTACCAAAAGCCGTGGAGTTGTTGGTATCTCTTAGATATTATTCGGTCGGAGCGAAGCCCTGTTAATATTATAGTGACTTCGATCTGCGCGTCAAGCGCGCTCGTGTTTTATTTACATTGCGTTTATTCAAACCACGCTGTTTTGTCCGCATTAGTGTGAGCGTGCCATAGATTACGCAACAAGTTTTGCCGTAAAAATGTTTTAAAGTTCTTCCTGGTATGGTACGTGTATGACCTGAAGTAGAGATATTACTTGATAAAACTGTTATTGGAATGTTTTCTTAATAGCGATTGGTGATCGACGACGTACAGTGGCTAAAACTCCGTTGAACTTAAACTACATATCAGATCACTATATAGTGGCGATCAGATATCGCAGTAAGTTATCCTTCCCACTTCGATACACTTAAATTTCATTTAATAATATGTCCATACATTGTCCCGCCGCTGGAGACGAGCCTCTTCTTGGCATGAGAAGTTTAACTAGGCTCGGATCGGAAGGACTTAAGTTAGACGCCCGTAACAGGCAATTAGGTTGCTTTGTTAGAAATTTTTTTTTGGCAACATGGAGTTTCTTTACTGAGCTTCGTGTCGGTTCTTAAACTAAATGTAAAAGTAGAGCTTAGTTAGTGAAACTGACGTTCATAAATGTAAAAGTAAAGCTTAGTTAGTGAAACTGACGTTCATAAATGTTACTTTGTGACTTAATTTCTTAGTCTTCTTTTGATTTGGAGTCTCTTCTCTGGTAGTATGAGCCCAGTGGACAATACATAAGGGAACAAGACGTATCAAATTTTCTTTATTTGTTTTATTTCGTGTGTATTTTAGTAAAAAACGCATTCACCAGTATTTTTATATTAATTATAGAAATACTTGCAGATACATCTTTTTACTTATGACGGTGGAAAAGCCCACTTAATAAAGCTACCGAAATCTGGGTGTCATACTCCTCTGACCCTTCAAGGATATACATTATATAGCCGTGAGTTTATATATGTACCTACTACGTAAAGAATTTATGACCAGGAATGTAACAGTGGGAGCGTAAAAAATAAAAGAGTTATGATTTATAACTCTGCCTGTGACTCTGCTTGTGACTGCCTATGCGTCACAAGTAATGGTTCAATTGGCGTAGAGAAAATATTTGTGTGATTTATAACTTTTTATAAGTAACTTGTAACTTTTTAGGATTACACCGTTATGGAGTGTTATAATGGAGGTTTTACAGATTCACGCATTACTAGCAAAATAATAAATTATTACATGCCTATGTTCTGACAGGTGTAGGCAGATGAGTGTACCGGGTGGGTTAAATGTATTGCCATTTATAGTTTTAGGTCCCTCGTAAAAGGAGATATCATATAGGAATATGCCGCACGGTAACCAACCCCAAGGCTGTTCTATGGATCAAAACAAATCTAAGCACACCTAATGTTTTCAGTATTTAGCCGAGGCAACAAACCTCCTCAAATATGGACTTGAGGCTTAAATTAATTAATTATGTTTACTGGTTTATAAGAGTTTCTTTTTTACTTGTTTTATAAAATCCCGCGGTATGCATGTCCTGTTCGTGTTATATATGTAGATCTTGTGAGATAAACAAATAATTGCCGCATGAGATTCGAACCCACAAGATGGCGCCGTGGCAGCAGGATGGCGACCACATCCCGCTACGCTATCCGTGCCGTCACTAATTCTAAATAAAAATTTGACGTACCGCGGCAAATTTCTAACACCATTAAATAAAAAAACTAAAATATAAATTTTGGTCTACATTCAATTAGGTTCCTATCCTTTCTGTAGTAATGGGCCACAAACAAGTCAATTTAAATACATGTTTTGTTTTAACTGTATTATTGCAATGTCTCTATCACTTCGTCTACAAACCGTTGTTTAATAGACGTGCGGTATTTATCCGCAGCAGTAACGTTAACAGCGCTTAGCTTGTGGAGCACAATGTAATATGTATGAACACGCTTCGAGTGGCGAGCTATAAATCTCGAGCACTCGCCTGATCTATCTCTGCCGACTTGTGATTTGTAACTTGTGGTAGCACGCACTTACTATCCACACAATATAAACAAATCTTTTCAAGGTTTTAGTCCCACGGACAGTCAGGTTATGGAAACCCATAGCATAGTTTGCCCGAGAGACTGCAAAGTCATAAAATGATTTTGACAAGGTCAGCAATGCGCGCGTGATTCCCCTAGTGATGAGACCGGCTGTGTACTACTGCTAACCCTCAGACGGATCTTAACGTTATTGGCGTCCGAGTAATAATAACAAATATATCTATACTAATATTATAAGGCTGAATAGATTGTTTAAACATCCAAACTAACTACGTCAGGTTTAAAAATATTTTCAGGCATTTTATAACGTATTTATTGAGGAAAGTTTTAAGTTCCAACATTACAGTACGAATCTTAGATGCGGAGGTGATGGAATCGCAAGTCACAGCTAATATCGTATAATAAGTTAGGATATTGGTGGTAGCTCAACGTGACAAGTTTTCATATATTGCCTCTTGTGCTCGTTCGTGATCGTGGTTCATTAATATAGAGGTAATAGTGGGCCAGGTCTATGTAGATGCCTATGATGTAAACTCAAGATAAGAATAATATTGCTATAAACAATTATTTGTAAACTACTTTTCCTGACGATTCTAGACGGTCCTAGAAGTTAATAAATGGCATGCTATTACATATATTTACGATTATGCAAACTTATATTTTATATTAGGTTTATATCTACGTATTATGAACTTCAATATTAGCTACTAATATACTTTATTGTCAGTACTACGTAAGCGTAGCGGTCTAAGTGATAACGGCGCCAGTACTTGTGCGACAAGTATCGCAAGTACGACATCGTATATGACATATATTTTTTGATACATCTAATATGAGTGTACCTAGTCTAACACAAACAGGCATATAGCTTACTCGGGTGGTAAGCTATCACCTGTGCCGAAAACTAACAACCCGCAGTGATGATCCAGCAATGAGTTATTCCAAGATTTTCGTAGAACCTCTTTTTAAAGGTAGTCTCTACAGCAAAAATAAAAGGGATCCTATATAAAAATACATACTTCACATTTATAAAAGCAATAAATAAGTGCTACATAAAGTGTAAAGTTACAAGTGAGCGATATCAACCAACAACTCGTGAAAGGGAATGTTTACGGACAGTTTAATACTTGAGGGCGATATCTTGACGACAACACATTGTATGATGCAAACGTTTATCTATCTCTGGTTTATGAACCTAGGTTTTATGGTAAACAGATCATAAATCGTTGTTATAAAAATATATGACGTACGTCTCGAATAAGCTTGGTAACACAACGACGTGATCATCATATTTTTAAGGGTCCGAGACAGTATCAACAATAACACAAAATTTTCATATATTTACGGTTGTAACTATTATCCCAAAGTGGTGTATTTACTACATTAACATTTCGGAATCAATTTTTTTAGACCTCACGTCACTGGCGTATTTAGGGTTATTTTACAGGGTACCCCGGCCTCTAAACATAGTTTTGAGATCTAACATCCTACCGTAGGCACTAGAAAATCATGAGGTAGGCACAGCCTTGCCTGGTACTTCTTATTTCTTTTTAAGTGAAAACTTCTTTAGGCGCGTTGAGCACTTCTTGGGTGAACAAATATCATAAAACTCGCGTCATCGTCACGCTTCCACGCTTTCCATTTTTGAATTATTTTAGAATACTAGCGGTCGCCTAGTGCTCGAAATTCGACCAATAATATCGCTGATATATGTCATTATATATTGATATATATGTAACCATATATAGTTACGCGCTTCGACTACGTATGTCAAATGCACGCTTTCCATTTTTGAATTATTTTAGAATACTAGCGGTCGCCTAGTGCTCGAAATTTGACCAATTATTATCGCTGATATATGTCATTATATATTGATATATATGTAACCATATATAGTTACGCGCTTCGACTACGTATGTCAAATGCACGCTTTCCATTTTTGAATTATTTTAGAATACTAGCGGTCGCCTAGTGCTCGAAATTCGACCAATAATATCGCTGATATATGTCATTATATATTGATATATGTAACCATAGTTACGCGCTTCGTCTGCGTGTGTCAAATGTTTATAAAGGAGTGTTTATGATTAAGGATTAAAGTTTTCACTTCTATCGGCAGTCTCCAAAGACTGTCCCAATTTTTTTTATATATATTTCAATATCCTATTTAATTCGGACGATCCTATTACCGTTTAGCATTTTTGCTATTTATAGACTTCAGCATGCCAGGTGGGAACGAACCCATCGCTAGTCAAATACCCTTAACCACTCCTGCATTGAGAATAATTCCTGTGCCACGGGGGACTTAACAAGCATTCAAACAAACACAAAGATCATTCAGACTTGAAACAATTATTTGTGGAAAAATAATTTTTGTCCCGTGTAGGGATCGAACCAGCACCACTCGACGCATTAGGAAGGCTACCACTTAAACTATTACGCTATCCGTACTATGCTCTAGCAGTGACACTCGTTGAAATTAATTCAACATTACATTAACAAAAATTAAATGTCTGTTTAACTAGTCATTCCATCGCTGTCTTTGCCTTCCACCAACTTTAGAGCCATAGCCTTATGACTCTGTAACATTTGTCTGAAACATTCGTCCGCGACGCATCCATCGAACACGTGCCGATGTCATACCACCCATCACAGATAACCGTTCACCGTAGAAAGTGTAAACACAACAGATAAAAAACCAAAACTATAGATTATAAATTTAAACATCTCGCAACATTGTATCGTTATCTCTGTGTATAAACTATTATTTAAAATAATAATTATGTTATGTAAATAAATTATATTTAAATACGTCAATCGAAAGGTACTTAAAAGTTTGCCGTAACTTATGAATACAAAAACTAACGATTCTGTAAAACATAGACAGTTCTACCGATGTAAAATTTTAAACCCTAAACAGAGAACCATGGTTACCATAGGTACTAACTGCACTATGACTTCAAAGATGGATATAATTCTATTTTTAAGAAAACTGCTGTCTGTTTTCGTGTCCATCTTTCTGTCGTGAGGACTTTATAAACATTCAAACGGTGGGCACAAAGTACATCCAGACACGGAACAAATACTTGTATTTCACTAAATTGTTTGGCCCAACGGGGTATTGAACCCGAAACAGAAAGGAGGCGACTGCACGAAACTATATCACATCCGTGCAATCACATCCGTGCAATCATGGCTTAGGAGACGGATTAGAGAACAGAAAAGGAAAGGGTAAGGTGGTTAATTCAGTCTACGATTTTCTATAGATAGATTCTCCATTACATTCACGGATAGATAAAGATATACTGACTATTATCGATAGCGAGCTATCTCTTACTGTAGATAGGTTATTGGTAACGGCCGTAAGTAATCGCCATGCCACTACAAGGCGTCTAATGTTGGCTGAAATCCCAATAGAAACGATAATTGTGTATATAAATAAAAATAAATAAGTACTAATTAAAAATATAGCAAGATAAGAAAATTGTTTTGAGTCTAGTTATTTTGTCTAATGTTTATAAAGTCTTGTAATACAATAATAATCTCAAAAGGACGCCTGGTTGTTACCAGGCATCCTTTTAAGGTTTCCTGGAGGACTTCTATTTGTCAAAAATAAAAAATGTTTTGACTACCAAGCAGTCAAAATATTTTGATGCCGTGGCATAAGATTGCGCTTGTGTTTGCGTCTCACCGTGGAGTTTCAGTTTTGATTACTAGGTTGTGTAAAATCTTATTGGAATTCCTGTAAATTATTAATCACTAGCGAATCGTAATCAGCTAATGCTTCCAGTAGATGACAAAATATTGATGACGAAATATGTATACACTAACTCTGGTTATCCCCTCGGGAATACAATGGCGTGAGTTTATGGACGTAAGTAATTAGGTAAAAAGTTGAAGAGAAACATAACGCAATATGGCTGCGATCTTCCTTAATCTGTCAATTCTTGGCATTCCAAACATAACTAAAAACCTTATGTGTCAGACCGTTGGTGTGCCGATGCGATTCAATAAGTAAATCGAACTGACCTAAGCATAAGAAAACTGCACTATACTTAATCTCTTTTAAGTTTATTTCCTTGCTAGTTTTTGCCGCGGCTTAGGTCGCAGAAATATTGGTTAGGCTAGGTAAATGTGTTTTTTTCTGGATGAGAGGTACACTATATGTTTTTCTGTTTCCCTGACAACGTGTATGCGAAGTTTCATGATTATCGGTCGAGTAGTTAAGGCGTAAAAGCGTAACAAACAAACATAGTATGTCGGCCTCGATGGCGTAGTGGTTAAAGTTTTAGTGTGTATGACGAATGTGATGAAAGTGGATGAAGCCAGAGAAGTATGTCAGGATCGTAGCAAATGGAAATCTGTAGTCTCTGCCTACCCCTCTGGGAAACAGGCGTGAATCTATGTATGTATGTATGTATGTAATCAATCTAATATTTGCTCTCAATCCTTTTCCTAAAGGCAAGAAAAAAGTGGTTTTCCTGTAACAGAACTTATGACAAACACAAGTGTTAGATTTTGACGTGCATTATTAAACGATTTGTATCTCCACCTCCCTACACGAATATCTAACATATAGGTTTAGCTATGTTGGCGGTTAGAAGGACCTTCGTCACTCGAACTTGGCGCAAACATTTGTGTTTGCGCACTATTTGCGCGTACATATGTAACCAGATGTCGGAACCTTATTGAGTTTGTGCTACTTCGTAATTTAGTTACGATGGCATTACTTTAAAGTGTGTCTGTCTCATTAGGCGTACCAGAATTAGTAGTATAATAATAATTATATTTACTGATTACAGGAATACATACATATATTTTAAGGGGTAGGTAGAGACTACAGATAATTACTTATTTTGATTCTGTCATATCTTTATTGCTTCATTTCCTCAATTCACATTATTCTTCGCTTTAAGATTTTCTTAATCTAGCCTTTCTACAGAAGAATTTTATCTAGTCGGAGTTTTTGCCTGGGTTCTTCAACAATAAGACGGCTGCAACATATGTATATTTTTTAATAGGTTAGATCTATAGCGCTCATAACCAGTTGCACTCACTGATCGGTAAACGATTAGCGATGTTAAGCAACGTTGGGTACGGTCAGTCTATAGATGGGTGACCGCTTAGTGGTATTTCATCTGAGCGTCACCGCACGTAAAAAGTTGGTCCCGGTTGTTGTCAAATTGAAAACAGTCAGAGGCCTACGGGCGGCTTGAACAACTCTTGACAACAGGTTGGCCACTACCACACGAAAAGAAGAAAAGAAGAAGAATAGTTTAGAAGGTCGTATGAAGTCCTCGTCTGTGTGTGTGACAATATAATTTTATGACATTTTTCATTTATGCCGGATCAATCAATAAACCCGGCGCAGATAATTTTAATATTTTTTTGTCACACGTTAATTATTCAACTTATATTATAAATGTGAAAGTTAAGTTTAGTATTTAGATGTTTGTATCCAAACCACACGTAAACCGTTGAACCGATTTAAAACATGTTCTAGAGCAGTACTTTTTATCCCGTATATGTTCCCGTGGGATTAACACGGAAGAAGCCGCTAGCAGAAATAAGTATGCCATATTTTCTTCGTCGGAAAATATGATGTTAGCGAGGCACTCCAATAGCATACAAAACCGACTTGAATATATTTTTTTTTTTTGGGTAAACGTACAAATCAGCCGACGTCACTTTGCGTTATTTTATTAGTAGGCAGGCAATGCTTTTCTCTAATAAAGTGGCAACCCCAATGGAGACGAATAAATTAGTGAATTTCCATCAGTCAATGGAATTACGCAGAAAACAAAAAAGAGTTTTAAACATACTTTTATAATTTTTTTATCAAAGCTTTATTTTACGTTGGTTTTGAAATTACCCATCAAATTTACCTTGTTACGATTATCCTGGCCCCGCGGGGCCGATGTTTATCCGACGTGAAACACCCTACCCTTCGTTTATTATAAGATATCTACGCGTAAAATTTTAACAAAATCCGTTAATCCTTGGAGGCGCCAAACCCTTCACAATGAAAATAAATAAATAAACAATCTGAAATTGGTAATATTGTTACTTTATAGTATTGTGGGTACAAGTGGAATGGCGGCCGCACTCGACCGTTACGAAAATTGGAAATTCGAACGTCGAACTTCTACATTTAGGTGTTCGAATTTCCAATTTCTTGCGTCGAAGTTCGTTTTGTATATTTTCTCTTTTTTCTAATTTACGGCATCTCGTTGGTAAAAAGTTTTCGTTTTACAATTGTGTTGTGTTTTATGTTTATTTTGAAACAGTATGCTTAATACCTTTCGGTTTGAAAAGGTTTCTGTTATGAATGGTGTTATCTTTTTGGCCTTTCATATCGGGTGTCATTTGAGCTCATTTCGGTGTGTAATGTCACGGAATCCTTTGAGCTTTATATTTGTAAATTCTACCATGGAGTTAATTACGTATATTAATATACGTGTAACACAGTTCAAGGGGACTGATAAATCCTTCCTTTGTATTACAAAACCGCGTCAATACTTACATTATTAAATCACCTTTAATGATATTATATGGAGATAGGCGTATCACATTTATTAAAACAAAAAAGACTAGCATAATATTGTTTTTGTGCATTATCGAATATTTATACTTACTTGCACGGTTGGTGCAATAGTATCTACTATCATTCATTTGAATATTATGTATCTTTTTGATGCATATTCTTACGACATTCTTTTTTGCCACTAGCAAACGCACGAGTTTTGAAAATAAATGTAGTTTGAAGAATATACCTAATATTAGTATCTGTATTGTCCACAGACTTTTCGACACGGGTTCCCATTCTCGCCGACAGCATTAGCATGGGACCCCATCCAGAAACTTCTCGCCATCGGCGACAAGGGCGGCAACCTCAGAATGTATCCTTTTCACATTTACCTCAAGTATAACAGATAGAAAAAGTTTGGTAAGTGGATATAACTAACAACATGGCGAAGAACGTTATCAACAAGACATCGTATGGTTTAATTTTAAATACTTAAAGTTTCCGTGAAGATTTAAAACGTGGCATACATCTCAAACGTCTATGATACAACGCTGTTGTATTACCAATTTTATAAACGTTTCATTACATGTAAATTGTATAGGTATTTGTCAAGAGGGAGATACAGTATCATTGTTTGTACAAGCTTGTTTATCAACTGAAAGTATGTTAGAGGATGAAAAATAAAATAAAAATGATGCATTATATTTTCAGCGACAATCGCTGCCGTACATAGCTATGCTCCATTAATAAATGGAGTTATACATAGATATGTATAACACCATTTATTGATTGTTTTGAATACATATTTATAAACCTGAACTTATATTTTACAATAATTTTATGATATAGTAGATGTTCCCGCGGTGTCACCCGCGTTGATCGTTACTGCGCCGCCCCTGTGGGTCGTAGCATGATGTTATGTAGCCTATAACCTTCCTCGGTAAATAGGCTATCCAACAGTAAAATAATTTTTCAAATCGAACTAGTAGTTCCTGAGATTAGCGCGTTCAAACAAACAAACAAACTCTTCAGCTTTATAATATTAGTATAGATATTGCTTACATTATAAAACAATGTTCCACTCTGATAACTGACAGAATACATATCGTTGTAAACACAAAAGGATAAAAATCTACGTGACCCACAATTTTGTATTTTAATAATAATAATAATAATAAGAACAAAACGATCATACTATATCTTAGATGGCGGCTACTTGGTGTCAACCCGTAACCGTCATCAAAACACCGGCTTTTAGCCGAGTATTAAAACAGTTTCCAAATAATAATAATAATATTCTACCACATACACACAACACCATCTAGCCCAAACTAAGCAGAGCTCGTACTATGGGTACTAGACAATGGATAAACATACATATATACTTTTTTTTTGTAAATACATACATATTATACATAGAAACACCCAGACCAAGACAAACATCCATGTTCATGTACACAAATGTTTGACTTGTGCGGGAATCGAACCCGCGACCTCAGGCGTGGCAGTCGGTTACACTAACCACTACGCCATTTTGAATCCATTGTTGTTTGTGTTCGTAGCTGACAAGGTCTGTATAGTCCTTCGCGGTGAGTGTCAGAGGCCTGGAGGCTTGTGACCTCATGCAATAGTAACAACAAGCACTAAGTAAATCCCTGTCCCTAAATTATAATTATTTAGAAAAAGTTGCACCCTTAATTTAACTCATTGCCAAATACAATAACGCAACTACTTTATCAAAAATGTTGTATTGCATTGCGTAGCTGGTTGTTACAGGAAAGTTATTATTCGGTTGAAGATATTTTACAAAAAATTCCATGCAAGTTTTATAATTTGGAACGCTCATTGAGGTATAAGCACAACTAATGAGTTAACAGTCGTGTTATTTAATTTAAGATGTATCAATTTGGAACTTTATTGTTGCATGCTGTATAACGGCCAAATATGTGATACAAAATATGTAGTTGTAATACCTTTATACCATACCATATTTGACGCAATAAATTATCTTCTTCTTCTTCTCCCCAGCCTTTATATTCCTAAGTCACTTGGGGTCGGCTTTCTAGTCTAACCGGATTTGACTGGATATCAGTTTTTACATGGAGCGGTTGCCACCTGACCTACGCAACCCGAAGGCTAACGATACTCTTAGGCTAAACCAGTGTCAGGATATTAGAGTGCACTGACTTCCCAATAACGACTGCCATAGATGTTCATGGTAGCCGGGACCGACGGCTTAACGTGCTCTCCGAGGTACGGAGCAGGCGATAATTGTCAATCAATACGCACATAATTTCGAAAAGTCATATAACTTCCGAAAGTCAGAGGTGCGCGACGTGGGTTCGAACACGAGACCCTCTGCATTGCAGTCTGTTGGTCTCCCCACTGAGCTATGGCTGCTTTGACGTAATAAATTATATTATAATAATTTAAAAAAAAAGATGTAATGAACGAGACCTCTGAGTATTGCAAGCGACCATAGGCCACATAATAATATAGATAATGTTCATAACTAAAATTGAATGCATGGAAGGCGCCGCGGTCGAGACGTAATGCCGACGCCGGCGCAGCACTGAGAGTTATGCGTTCGTAGCCCATTGTTTGTCAGACTTACAAATATTTGTTCCAAGTCTCTGTGTACTTTGTTATTTTGCAATGTAGGTATTATAATCTACTTAGATTTCCATACATATAATTGTCACTTCTATCAAGCTGTTTTCATTGTAGGTACGTGAAAATAAACATCAGCTGATTTTACGTGAAACTTACTTACAACAAACAATGTAGATTATGTGTAGGTCACGAATTTGTCAACAAACCAGTAGGTATCCTTATCGGATTTCATTATCGGAGCTCCGCAGTCACCTTTCCAAGAGCCATTTTTTGTTACTATCTCTTTATTTTTTATTTATACAGTAAAGTATATACTTAGATATTGTTTAAGTGACCGCAGTTAGGTAAAATACGAGAGCAACTTTGAAAGTCTTCTATAAACACATAGTTGGATTTTATTAAGTGTTTCGTGGTCATTTGACAAATGCTACCTATTCTTTTTATTCATAAGCATAATTCAGAATCAGTACGGATAATTTCTTACAATAAATCCTAATATCAGTCTAGTAATTGTTCTTATATTGTGACACGCCTTTGTCCGATCTTTCAGGAGTATACAGGTTTTGTTTCGTTTATACAAAGACAACTGATGTTTGTATATAGTATGTTATACTAATAAATATTTTCATATATTGTATTTTATTTTTCATATTATAATGAATTCATTTAATTACATAAATTGTACAAAACTTAATTAATTTATATTACAGAGCGGTCACCCATCACAAAATTAACTTGAGTAGAAGCCTGACCTATACCAATTAATCCAATTATCGAGAGCAATCAAATCGCATTCCAGACGATAGTTACTAAGTAGTCACTTGAGCAGTTAGCAACAAAATTGAACCGATAACATCATTATCAGTAACTCCATAAATCCACGCAACATTGTTGCATATCAGAATAATAAACAATAACATTAAATAAATTCACTGACGTCATGGAGATAACTTTAACTAGCCTAAACTATAAAATTACTCTAAAATTAAACGTGATTCATAAGACATTTATAAATTACAGCTCTCTCTAAAAGTAAAGAAAGTTATTCGTTGCGAAGAAGTCAGTAAGATGTTTATTACTCAATCAGCCGTAAAACATTTTAACTGATTTGGATAAGACTTGGCAAATACAGATATTATGTCCTGAATTAAGTTATATTATAGTGGTGCAGCGCTAGTCAACACGACAGCTGAACATTACAGCCCGGCTGCTTCCGATCTGTATGAGACTGATGGACTAGAGAGAGCATTTGTGTTTACGCAAAAACATAAAATATCTCCTGCGCAGATAGTTAGGTTCTGTTAAGATTAGCAGCCATGCCCGAAGTGTGGTCTGGAAGTAGTAGAGCCTCGCTGATTTCAGCATGACTGGGCCGGCTCGATCGGGGAAGGACTACCCTTTCACAGAATATCGTCGTAAAATAGCAGTGTTCCTACTGTTGTGTTTCGTTTGGTTAGTGAGAGTGCCTGAGGTCCAATCACCCTCTTTCCTCCTTGTTGTATAAAAAAAGTCATTCTAAAGTAAATTTATTTTAATACGGGCCGTGCAGGGCCGTGGGTAGAAACAAAATTATAATAAACACAGCTTCGAAAGAAAATCTAATAGATTTTAGAATCACAGCTTCATAGAAAACCCATCATAATCTCAATGAATTCAATTTGCCCACCTCTGGAGCACGTTAGAAGTGCGGGAGCTGTCGATATCAGTGATCTGTAGTAGGTACGGTCAGCATAACAAGTTTACGACCCGCCTTTAGTACGGTCAGCCTCATAAATACGTAAACAGCCAAGTTATCGCTCAAGTTATAAAAAACGCGTTCGCTTTATTTATAAGATATGACCGGGCAGAGTGGCAGCTGCTTTTGGTAACATGTTATAGAAATTGTAGACTACATTCATAGTCTATATATCTGTATCACTGTCTCTGTATCTCCGTGGCGCAGCCGTAGTAAATGCGACTGCTATGCATGAGGTCTCGGGTTCGAATCCTGGGTCGGGCCAACAAAATAATATTGGGTTTTTCTGTTTAGAAATTTCAATACGAGCCCGGAGTTAGGAAGTTGGCGGTTTTAGACATCCCCGTGCCTCGGAAAGCACATAAAGCCGTTGGTCCTGCGCCTGATCTCTCTCCGGTCGTGTCGGAATACCGTCCCATCGGATCATGAGGGTTAGGGAACAGAGAGTGCACTTGTGTTTGCACACACACTTGTGCACTATAATATCTCCTGCGCCGATGGCCAGTCTCCGTTAAGATTGGCCGCCGTGGCCGAAATTCGGTCTAGAGGACATTATTTATTATCTGTATATATATCCAAAATTACCGGTCCATTTAGAGATACAGACGTATATTGGGCGGATATAGAGGTGCATAACAACTTCATATGGCTAACTGTTGGTTTTGGGTCTCATGCAATAGGTGACATGCCTTCTAATCGGCACAGTTCCACATTCCGTGATGCTATTAAAAATTTCTTGAAAAGATATCCAATAACACTTTTCCCGATTCATAGTATGTCATAAGATAGACATTAATGTTTTGCCAAGAAAAGCGCTTTTGTCAATTCCCAAAACTAAAAGACACTTGTACAAACTGTGCTTTATTTAAGAAAGTAATACTATAATCCAGAAACTCCATCACACATAGATAAAATCTTGCGAACAAATTTCCGTTCAAATAAAACGCTATCGACATCTTCTTTCGCCAAGCGGCGGCCATCTTGCAGAGCTCTTTGTAAATGGAGTGGCTAAATGTTTGGCGGTTCGCTGCGCCAAGAACCGTTTATATCCGGTTTTCCGCCTTTGACACTTAAGTGGTTTAGAGTGATCCACTTCCGGATCCGCTGGATGAAGTTTCATAGGACAATTAAACTCGTTCTGTAATAATAAAGTTGTTGAAACGTTTTAGATAATCAGTAACTTTATGAACTTGTGAAGTGGATCCATTTTTCAAAAAGTTTTCGATACGTTACAACTTTCAAATTGATTTATTATATTGGTACTTAATTCTTATATGTATGTACTAAACTATACTTTATACTAATATTATAAAGAGGAAATATTTGATTTTAGTTTGTTTGTTTGTTTGTAAGGATTTAACTCAAAAACCACTCAACCGATTTTAATTCTTTCACCATTAGAAAGCTACATTATCAACGAGTAACATAGGCTAGATATTTTAAAAAAATACTGTTACTAATAGAACTTACGAACGAAGCCGCGGGCAAGAACTAGTTAGATATATGTATTTAGCAATTTACAACATGTTTAGTTTGTGGGTAAGTGTCTTGTGGTTTTGGAACTATGTGTGTTTTGCCGATGGAGTAGACGGACGGGGATTGGGTAAGTCAAGGAGGCTTATGTCCAGTAAGATGCAGACTCAATATAATGATGATGTTGATGACTTTGAGGGAGCACGTGAGTGATGTCAATCTGCTTGTTTAATGGTTCAGTAATAGAAATAGTTAATGAAATCAGTTGACTTGTTTGAAGTGTCGGGGGTGCGGTATAGCGGCAACTATAGTCTGCTTCAAATACGAAGTCCCTTTTGACACTTCATAGCACGTAACTCCGCACATCTATACTAATATTATAAAGCTGAAGAGTTTGTTTGTGTGTTTGTTTGTTTGCTTAAACGTGCTAATCTCAGGAACTATTGGTTCGATTTGAAAATTATTTTAGTGTTGGATAGCCTATTTATCGAGGAAGGCTATAGGCTGTAACATCACGTTTAGACCCACGGGGGCGGCGCAGTAACGACAAACGCGGGTGAAACCGCGAGAACATCTAATTAAATATAATTCGCTAAAATAGACAAAGATTACTTGTGGTACTAAAGACTATTTAAAAATAATTAGAATCTATACAAAACATGACATAATTGTTTTACAAACATAATCAACTATTAATTTCCATTGATATTGGTCTTAAATAATTTAAATATCAAAATAAAATAACATTTTACTACAATACCATGGTTACGCACTATGGTATTTTTTTACTTTCAGTCATAGTAACGTGACAATATGAATCGGATAATATCGATCTAACTCGAGCTAAAAACAATTGCCCGAGAAATACTTTTGTAAAATCGTATTTGGTATTCATTATTTTTAGGTTGTAACGTAACTTAAATCCCATTCAGCACTCTTAATATATTTTCTTTATTAATAAATGGATTTGAAACGATATTGGACTTATAGTTTAAATATCTCATAGATTTACAAATAAACACGGTATGAATAACATTGATGTAACTATTCTTTTAATATGTCAAACTTAGTTTGAGTCCTCCTTTTTGTTTTTCTGTTTCTATAATTACTGTATCGATTCTAAACCCACGATTTCAGTTTGTTTATAAAGTTAATTATAACGATTTCGTGCTGTGTCGATTGAAACGGCGTCTTCACTATTGCTGCCCAGCGATCATCTATCAAACGGGACTTCGTATTTGAAACAGACTATAAAGTTACTTAAGTTATATGTAGGTTAGTTAGTTAATTGATCAAGTAAAAGTTCAATTTAACCAATTAAATGAATCTATAAGGGTGTTCGTTTTACTCAATAAGTTAATATGTGATCTAAATCAGATACCGTTCTAAAAGTAGATCAAACTACTTCATTTTTCAATATTAAATATTAATAGTCGGTTATAATTTTAATAATTATTTCTTCAAAACTTTTTTTACATTTTTTTACCTTGACATCAATGTAACAAGTCGGTAGCCACTTTAATTTCGGTGCGGCTGAACCAGCGCAATTAAATCTGAAACTATGAGTTATAAATGGCAGTTGTAACGTGCTGGTTGATGATAAACTATATTATTATATAATAATATATTTAACACGAGGAGCAATCATATATTTCTCTATTGGTTCATTGGTTCATTGGCGTAAACGCATCAATGAACCGCCGCTCATATACCGCTTATATAACACATAAAGGTACCTACTCTATATACTTAACAAGTATAGTTTCAGCTTGCACAAGCATAACAAAAACTAAGACAGTTTGGAACCTTCAAACGTTTAACCCTCTCAATCTCATTGTATCCGCGCAACACTTAAATCGTCTGCGGATACTCGGTGTTAATCCTCCGCTGACCGCAATTTAACCCAACGCCCCTTTTACCTCATTCCCTTCCCTCCTCTCTATTAGAGGGCCATTTGTGAGGGCCGGCTTTTGTATTTCTGCGAAGCTTTTTAGCTAACGCGTTTTAATTAAATGTTTACAAGGGTTATATATGTGTGTGTATGCATAATGTGTGTGAAAACCTTTCAGTATGCGTATCTATTACTTGTACGTGTATAAACCTGTGTGTGTGTGTTTATAATCGGGATACGATTGCTGTTTGTCTTTGAGTGTGCATATTGATATTTCCGTTTTCAAAAGTTTTAGTAACGGGGTCCCACGTAATATTTGTCTCATAATTAAATATTAATTTCATGCGTATGGTACGTGTACACAAGGTTGAATCTGAAATTATTAGATATCCATATTTATATAAACGTTTTCTCTTTATTTTTCTACCGAATTGTAAAGTTACTTATGTGAATGTGAACACACATTTAAGTTAAGTTTTTAAGTTAATTAGAGTATACAATTATGTTTACTTAAAGAAAATAAATTAAGAAACTTTTACTTGTTTTTGCTCTTTTATTTAGATTTGACTCAACAGTAAACTGGTGGCAATTAGTTATTTTCATATCTACAGTGTACAGATACAGCATCTTTTTATAGTTATACATATTTAATGTACTGAAAAAACACATGACACAATCAGTATCTAAAACACAAACGCAAATAAAAGCACAAAAGGCGGATATCAGATTATTTGTCGGACAACTTTATATTACCAACAAGGCGAAGGTCTATTTTATCTGATTCATGATATTTGCTGTGCAAGCCGGCGTCTGCTCAAGTTATGCAGGGGTAAATAAAAAACACTAATAAGCTTTTACCGTTGTCTTCTTTACATCATACTTAACAACTTTTCACAACTTAAGAGGAAACACAAGGGCCGTTTTTCCATACAAACGTAGTCCCCTGTTTCCTCTCTGGATAATACAAGTAGAGCAATAACTTTTTCCATAAAATGTATTGCCTCTATTGGCATATCCCTATGTTTTCCTTTTTTTCATAAATTAATTATTAAAAGAGACAGAGCCTTCAAAAACCTAAAATTTGGCCAGATTTTCCGCTGTGTTCAAACATCCAGAAAACAAATTTGATTAGGTTATATAATAAAGGAAAACATAGGAACACGGCCAAAGCCTTCCTTTATTTTTTAATGAAAAAAGTAGTTAAATCGGTCAAGTTTTGGAGAAGGAATCAGGGGACTACGAAACGTTAATTTTGTGTACTTTTAATAGGTATTTTCGGTCGAAACTGCAGTTATCTCTATCGTGCTCTGCGGGCACTGCGCGACAGCAACAGATTTTACAAATACCTATTTATCAATTCTCTCGCCCTTAGTGTTTCCTCTTAATACTTTTTCTAGAAACATATCATAACAATATAAAAAATGCAAGTGCCCCGCCTCCTGCACAACGCCCCTCCTTCGGTGGTGTGTTTTTGGTTACGCCACAATTTTTTGCGCGCGATTAGAGCCAGCCATTTAAATATCTGTATTGTTGAATAGAAAATATCAAATAATAAATTATGAAAACTGGTAGAACAAAAGTTGTTAAGTATTTACCTTAGTTTACAACTTTAAACAATAAACAAGGTACATGTAAAACGGTACTACTGTACTTTCCATTAACCCTATAGATCGGGTGTGATATAATTATATTCGTATAATAATCTGACCTTGCCATAATTACATTTTTATCATCATATTTGACCCAGCCTAAAACTCATTATATAATACTACAACTTACGCAATAAAATACTATAAACATAAACAGATTTTATGATGTCATGAAAACCATAAACTTATTATGCAACAATGCTGTGGGTCACACACAAACACACACAACTATTTATTATCTAATAAAACAAGAGTACTTGCACTCCCATCCGTTTACCTGTACCGTAATAAACTTTGCATACCCTATAAAAACGTATCAACGAAACATATCAACCCTTCTGTGCTTAAGGTCCTTTTTACCAAACTTGTGGGCGTATCCGAGTTATATTTGTCTCAAAATGATATTCATCACAAAAACTGGTATTTTCGAATCAATGGCTTGATTTATTTTATTAGCTGCTGTACGTGTTAGACACGTACATACAGGAAGTTTATACAGAAATGTTGTATCGGTGTATTACACTTACATATCGTCGAATTTTAAATGTCCACGTGGATAAGGTTATTGCTAAATAATGAACACATGTCTAAACTCCGTGCCGCTAAGGACGATTTGCTAGAAAAAAATCAATTAACACTTTATATAGCCGGGGCTTAACCCCGAAGGCTCACGAGTTGCCATAACCCTAAATGCAACATTTTGTCATGGTAGAGACGCCATTATCTAATATTGTATTATGAACGAGACAGTTAAATAGGTACTAAATATCTGTGTTGAATAAACACGATTATCATTTGCCCGCCACATTCTATTGTCCCAAGATTAATGCTGCGCCTGCACGTGTCAGGCGACGCCGTTTGCGTTAAATCACAGGCGTAACGAAAGATTGTATTCACACCAGTATACGGTAGTCTAAAAGATCTTCTACAGCTTTTGTGTTATTTGAATTTTAAATTCATAAGTGTTATTATGTGACCTAAATAAATACATTTGTTTTAATCTTGGTTATGAAAGGTCAATACGGTTTTGTTCCCATTTAAAAATAGTAGTTTATATTTTAACTATACTAGTTTTTGTGTAGTAGAGCCTCGCTGATGTCAGCATGAATGGGCCGGCTCGACCGGGGAAGGACTACCCTCTCACAGAATATCGACGTGAAATACCAGTATTGCTACTGTTGTGTTTCGCTCGGTGAGTGAGAGTGCCGGAGGCCCAATTACCCTCTTTCCCCCTTCCCGCTCCTTCTCCTTCCCACTTCCTTTTTTTCCCAAAGGGTCGACAACGCGCAAGTGATGCCTCTGGTGTTGCAAGCGTCCATAGGCTACGGTGACCACTTACCATCAGATGGGCCGTATGCCTTAGTCGTATAAAAAAATAAAAATAAGAAATATAAAAAAGTAGTCTAGTTTCTAAAATTGTATGATAGACGGCGCTGACAACACCCCGAAACGTAATGACAAGTTTTATTTTTTATACAGGAGCTTTTATATTGAAATAGCAGACGCAAATTTTGAATCATTAAGATAAAAAAGATATTTGCGTTACTATTATGTTAACTGAGAAAGTAAGTCAAATAAGAATGTTCTGATTTTACCAAAAAATCAGACTTTTATATCACCTTTTTAAGTAAGCAAGGGTTACCAACCCTTGCTTACCTTTCTAGCCGGATGTCCGGAGGCTACATTACCCGGGTTTATTATCTATATCTAGTACGTGATTCCCGCGGCGGGTAAGTCGGGTAAGCGGATAGTGTTAATGGTCAGCATCCGAGGGTTAAGGCTCAAAAGACGCGGACATTGTACGGGTTGTACGTGCGCTTGTAATACGTGTCATACATTCGTCCAATAGGCTGTTTCTATATATAACTTTTCCTTTGTAAATGAAGGCGAACACAGCTGTTGAAGGATGAACGTTCTGCTTATACTCATACCCATCAAATTGCGAGCCGGGACAGCAGTCCCGCGTCATTTGGACGACAGCCAGACTCTACAGCCCCCCAGGGGGAGGCGGGCCAATATCGTAGAGCTCGCGACTGTTTCAAAAGTTATATGAAGTAAATTCACAAGATTTGCCAGCGTATAAGTGTCGATTTGATTTGATAGTTTTGTCTTATTTGAGTATCCGTGTGACTGAGATCTGGTAATATTATTATATTGATGGTGCGGTAAAACCTTATGTTCATGATAAATGTAATTGATCCTACACTAGTTGATAGTATATAACATTTAACGGAGTTGAATCCAGACGTCTATACAATTATAGTTAAAAATAAATATACGACGTGTAAGGCATATAAGGCGTCTAAGACAGAAATCACATTTCTTTATTTATGTTTCCGAGTCACTATCTTAACTAATATTATAAATGTGAATGTTAGTTTGTTTGTTATGCTTTCACGCCTTAACTACCCGATCGATCATCGTGAAATTTCGCATACAGGTTGTCAAGGATCCAGAAAAGGACACGGGGTATCTTTCATCTAAAAAAAATGTAGGTTTCAGCAAACGAAGCTGCGGGCAATAGCTAGGAATTTTATAATGCTAATCTGTCTTTTCTTTCGGATAAAACTTATTTACTTGTAAACGTAATTCAGGCCCATAATAAGAGTTTAAAATCTGGCATACTCCTTTAGAGCCCAATCCGGAATAGATAAAGATACTACTTACAATATCACTCAATCTTCCTTTTGCAGCCTTGATCACCAAAACAATAACAGAAATATTATAAAATATATATGCTACCGCCTATCAGTTTCGATAGAGTATACAGTTTCTCAAAGTTAACAGCCCTACAAGCTGGCGAATATAATATAACAGTTAATAATTTGTTGAAATTATTGCTCTGAGCCCCACGGAGCACGGAAGCACGCTGGCAACCAGCCAACCAGGACCAACAGGCGCCGCAGTTAACGTGACCAAATGTTCAGCACTCTGACATCTCTGATTCTTTATATATGTATTTTACCAACTTGCAGATCTGTTATATCTTACAACGATAGTGACTACTGGAACAGCAGTGAAAATTTTAAATTTCTGCAGCTAAATAATGATTATTTATATATAGTTTCTAAGGTTATATATATGTATAAATATATGATAATATATTACTAATTAAACGTAGTTTTAGAGCACCACCTAGAGTAAGGCCAGCGAGTCGAGATTCTTAACATTTTTTATATTTAAAATACGTGCAGGTATAATTTTAGTAATAATTAATACTTTGTTTTTCACTGTCAAAGATTTCACTTGCATCCGTAAGTAATAAAATATAAATCATTAACATTAAAAGTTTGTTTCTTTAACAGATATTCATAAGATTTTATAGACAGAACAATTTTTGTACAATTGTTTCGTGTCTCGTATTTCGTGTTTCGTATTTCGTGTAGCCTATTTCGTGATTTTGTGGACTGATCGTACTGAGGATGTCATGACGATAGGCACTTCTGTTACTCCTCTCACGTTGGCATAGCTTAATAAAGGGACGTATGCCCTCATAATTACATATAGGCCTTACTATAGGTTTAAATGGTATTCATCCGGGAGACAGGAGACTTCGCTCAAACTCCTACCTCCACCGCACTGAACATCATGACCAAAGAACCTTGTGTTTTGTTGCTGCGGTCCTTTGGACTTCCAGGCTCTTCAATTATGTACTGTAAGCAGAGTGGCTGCATTTAAAACTCCTTATTTAATCTTCTCTTGTCCCTAGCCTTTATTATTCCCAAGTCACTTGGGGTCGGCTTTCTAGTAAGTGTCTTCATAAGTGTTACTTTGTGACCTAAATGAATAAATGATTTTTGACTTTGACTTTGACTTAGTCTAACCGGATTTGACTGGATATCAGTTTTTACACGTAGCGACTGCCATCTGACCTCCGCAACCCGAAGGCTAACGATACCCTAAGGCTAGACTAGTGTCAGGATATTAGAGGGCACTGACTTCGCAATAACGACTGCCACAGATGTTCATGACAGCCGGGACCGACGGCTTAATGTGCTCTCTAAGGCACGGAGCAGGCGATAACTGTCAATCAATACGCACATAATTTCGAAAAGTTATATAACTTCCGAAAGTCAGAGGTGCGCGACGTGGGTTCGAACCCGAGACCATCTGCATTGCAGTCTGTTGGTCTCCCCACTGAGCTATCACTGAGCTACTCCTTATTTAATCGAGGTTTAAAAAGAGTATAACGGTGGGCAGCAGCTTAGCTGTATAGATTCCTAATATTTCATCCATCCAGTCCATTCGTGGCTGATATCCTCGCCTACTGCTAAGTGGGCCGCTAACTCGTCTAATACTAAAAGCATTAACACTTCAGCTGACAACACAGCTTATCTTATCTTATGTGGGGGCCAGTCAGTGCAGACCGGCGACACTTCGACCCAGTGGGATCTTTTGTGTCGACACTCTCCCAATAACGACTGCCATAGATGTTCATGGCAGCCGGGACCAACAGCTTAACGTGCTCTCCGAGGCACGGAGCAGGCGATAATTGTCAATCAACACGGCTTACTCCATACACTGTACAAAGGGCAAGGCTCTTGAATAAAAAGGGTGCAAACGGCAGTGAGTAGTATCGGCTTGAGTCAATACTCAATATGAGTGATGTAACCACTTGTAGAGGTAGTCAACAAGTAGAGCTGGTTCACAGTTGTACTTCACTGAATATTTTACTGTTTGGTGAGTAACTGTTGATTCTGCCGAATGTTGGGCATACAAGCTTGTGTTTTACGATATGATTGTTTAGTTGTTCAACATGTTTGTTTAACTGTTAGGCAATATTAAAGGTTGTTGTTTGACGAAACGGATGGCGCACTTGTTTAAATGGTTATCTCGTTATTTTTGTTGATGGGGTTTTTGATAAGTCTCTAGGGCTTGAATTTATTCAATGCATAAATGTAGTTGTTTCGTGTTTGAATTTTCCCTGTGTCTCTTGTTTCAATGCTTGAAAAGCCTATATACTTAATGCTATAATCTTTAAGAAGAATGTGTATAGATCCATATTTAAGTGAATAAATGAATGTTTTGTGTAAGCATAAGAGTTCCAATTTGGATTCACATTAGTGGTGGAATATGGACTGAACCTTCTATTTTAACTGCAAATCCGATGCATTAGTTATTGGGTCGCCACCGTTTTCTTAAAACTGTCTAATCACGTTTATCTCTATCGGTAATACAAGTACATAGTTAAAAGCGAATCAAGCACTCTATACCTGTACAAATGGGTGGTACTTACACATTTAATTATACAGGAGACTAGCAAAGTTGCCATAATAAATAATTTATAACACTATAGCCGCTTGGGTCGAAACACAACACGAATTATGTTTCCGTACCTGCTGCCAATAGGCAGGTCTAGAATCACTACCTGCGGGTATAATATCCGTATTTATTAGTACTTGGGTACTACCTACGCTTCCTGTACCCACTGTTTAGGTAGTAGATCGTAGTATGATAACGTTATGGTACGTCACGTAACTATTATTTATAGCTTTAGGTCGAGGTAATAGTTAGTAGAAGCTAAATAATTTTCGATATACGCTGGTCTACTTTCGACAAAAATTAGTAATTCTATAAAGGTAAGTTAAGAATATGATACCGGTAATCTTATCATGGCAAGGCATCATGCACACATACATATGCACATTCATTTACGCCGCTATATCTCTGCGAAAGAGTAAACAGTACTTTAGGTATTACAATTTACATCTATATTATGCCAGCTAAGATTCTTGTAAATGAGCAGCGATAGCTCAGTGGGAAGATCAACAGACTGCAATGCAGAGGGTCTCGGGTTCGAACCCACGTCGCGCACCTCTGACTTTCGGAAGTTATATGACTTTTCGAAATTATGTACGTATTGATTGACAATTATCGCCTGCTCCGTGCCTCGGAAAGCACGTTAAGCCATTTGTCCCAGCTGCATGAACATATATATATGGCAGTCGTTATTGGGAGAGTGTCGACACAAAAGATCCCACTGGGTCGAATTGTCGCCGGTCTGCACTGGCTGGCCCCCACATAAGATAAAATAAGGTTCTTGGCCCAACGAAATAGAAAGCCTATTGCATTTTACGGAGCACATTTTGAGATGCCATACTCTTATTGAGAATTACCTAGCAGATACCCCATTAAATCTTTCCACCCTAAGAATCGAACTTGCTACCAGACGGTGAAAAATCATAGCCGCAAACTTGCCACTCGGGCAACGAAGCAGCCAAATATTACAATACACAATATATACATGTAGGTACCTATATCATTGGAGTAATAGGCAGAAGTGTATGAAACACAGTTACTGTCAGATCACACTCTGTCACAATGGACAAATTATTGATTATGTGAATGAATTAATGAATGAATTTTTGAACATGATGTTATTGATTATGTTTCATGATAATTTTTGACTATGTTTCATATGATAACAAATAACTGCAGTTTAAAGTGAGTACAGATCTAAGTAGCGTTTTAAGAAATAATCAGCGTTATCTGATAATGCCATCTTAGCAACCAAAACTTCACAAGAATTTTATTTAGTTCGCTAAACTGAAAGCAGTACTTTAAATGATTAATATACATACTTACTAGATACAATTAACAACATTACTAGACACAAGTTAGTGTTAAACTTCTTAATGTTTAAAAGCAATTTTAAATATCATAGTTTTCTTCATTCATATTGCTTTGATTGCCTCAGTGGAGCAGCGGTATTTAATGCAACTGTTGCATGAGGTCGCTAGTTCGATTCTCAGCTCAAGTTGTTTTATGGAGAATTTCTGTCGAAAAATTTTAAATAGCAATCAAATTTAGGACTCTGTCTAGTAATTAGGTATAACTTCTTGAACTGAAATCTGGTTCTATGTTTATATACCACCACAAAGTACGTCATTATTATTTTAAATTAAATTTACGTTTCCATAAAACAACAATTAATTGTCTGTGCCTCTAATAAAAGCGGCTCTTAAGAAAAATATAAACGCCTGTAAAATTTGGCCCACTCATAAATTTCACATAACAAAAGGAATATTAAATATCATCATTAACTTCATTCATATTTGTTTTAATTGCCTCAGTGCCGCAGCGGTAATTAATGCAACTGCTGCATGAGGTCGCTAGTTCGACTTTCAGCTCGAGTTGCGTTTTGGAGAATTACTGTCCAAAACTTTTAATAGCAACCAAGTCTAGAACTCTGTCTGGTCATTACATAGGACTTAAAAACCATAACTGGTGAATGGTTTAATACAATTGAAATTAAACTACTATATACGGATTTTATCGCGTTGTTTATTTGACACTTTATTACAAAATTTTGAAAACTGTTACACTACTATTACTATTACACTTTACTCATTTTTAAGCTAATTAAATTATTGAAACTATTAAAACTATTTACACTATTACTATACTATTATACTATTACTATACTATTATACTATTACTATACTATTATACTATTTATATTTGTGTTTACACTTTTCCCGACGTTTCGGTTGCTTTACAGCAGCCATGGTCACGAGAAGACTAAGATGGTAGTTGTCTCAATGTTCAAAATCATGATACCGTAACACGTGTTTATTCAGTCATTCTGATCACATACTCCAGCACAGAAGACAAAACCACTGATTCTCCTAGTGACAACATAGAGCTTTTAAAAAGGCCTTAAAAGCTTACTCACAAGTTTATTTACTTGCTCCTTTTTTTAGGGCGTAGACATTTTTCCTATATTGATTTCCTTATACCCTACTTGCCTTAAAACTCAATTCAAACTAATTACTTCCGTCCATGCTTCCGAAGCGTGTTATGACAGGTCGCCCTTGAGACACCCACGGAAAGATCCTACAAAAACATTATCTTCGTTTAATTAGCATTTTCCCGACGCCCTCTTCAACGCTGTGATAAAATTAAAACGTTAAAATTATGTAATTAATAAAAAATATACACAAAATACATAATTTTAGGCTCTCGTCGGTGTAGGGACGTTTATTTTCGTGTGCTAATGTCACAGGTCCCTACGGATTTTAATGAAATTTCACAGTAGGAACTTTATGTATCGTAAAATAAATGCGGGCGAATGGCACAGGCAACAGTATTTGTACAACCGTCTGTGTATGGGTGCAACGGGTTTAAGGCTGTAATCTCGTTTAGGGTGTAATATGTTCGTGAGAGGATATTGGATTCACATGAATTGTCTCTTTAAAACGTTTAAAAGGTACCTACTTTGGAATAACAGATCAAATTGTGTCAAACATATAAGTATAAATAAGATAACTGGAGTAGAAAGATTTAAACGATAGTTGTCCATATCTTGAAAGTACTGATTAAAAGTCAGAATTCCGTATGTTATTTTGGGCGTCCAGCAAATACGATGGTTTTCTAGCTGGGTGTTAACTTAGACACCATTCGTGGACCACACAAATTTTGGCATTTACGAGGATTAAACCCGTTACCCTGCGTATTGGTAAGAGCGAAATGAATATTTAAACATTCCTCCGCCCTAGCCAGTGATAAGTTGAGTGAACCTCGCGTTAAATTACTTTTTAATTAAAGCAAAAAGACGTCTCCTAACAACTCTCGTCTCTGGAACAAACTCTATGAAAGTATAATTTTCTTTTTCGACAATAAATCATAAAGTTTGGCTGCAACCCACAAGTCGTAATAAAATTTGGGCTCGGTCAAGTGTGAGCCGTAATACTATAACTTTTCTGAGACGCACCACCTAATCCAGAAATAAAACTTATACGAACAAGGTCTTTTTGTTCTTAAGAACATTCCTTCTCTTGGTAATAATCTGTAAATCTGAGACTGTTTTGCGTCTTGGCTACAAGTATATGTTATTTATCGGAACGAAAGCCCCAAAGGATATTCTTTAAGCCTATTGCGACAGGCACTATCTCAAAAGCATCATAACTAATAGTATAAATGCGAATGTGAGTTTATTCATTTGTTACGCTTTCACACCTTAACACTCAACCCATCATCATGAACCTGCCCATACACGTGGTCACGATTACAGAATAGGACATAGAATACCTTTCATCCAGAAAAAAGGACTGTTATTAACGTAACCTAACTTACCCTACATTTTATGCGAGCGAAGCCACGGACAAATCTAGTAATTAATATTTTTTGATAGGTAAACAATGTTATTTTGTTGATTGAAATCGCTTGATAGCCTCTGTTTTCCTAGATAGTAAAACCTTTCCATTAAATGAATCACGCCACAGCTCAATTAATTTATTAACAATTACCGAGCGCCTCAAATATTTCGTTGACTATTTATAAAATAGTCTCGTCCTGAGTACCTAAAATTCAATCCGCGTCGGCTCAATGCAAAATAGCGCCATTATATAAAAGTGTCGTTTAAAAATCAAAAGCCTTTTTATCCCATCTTGATTGAATCGTGTCGCCTCTCACCCTTATTACCATTTTGAATTTGTTTAGAATATTGCTAACTGGTGAATACTGGTTATTTTTGTGTAGAGCCGAAAGGAATTATGGCGTTCATTATAAAAATATTTTCGTCAACAGACAATCATAATAGAATAATCAAATTTGTTCAGACGATTCAAATCTCTTATTATTTAGGAATTTATCGAATATAATTTAACCCATGTGTCTACGGTTTTACACGTATTGTGAAGTCAATATGTAATAATATCACACACCCTGCTACTTTATACATAGTTCCATATAAACTAAGCATCCTCTTTGTAATAAGCATTGCATGCACTATTGTAACCCAAGCTGATAAAAACATATTTGATGAGGCGAGTTCAAATAATATTGAGAGTTTTCAAACATACAGGCAATGTTTTCCTTGTTTAAGCACGCCATAATTAATATTTAATTTCGGCACACTACATTTTTCTACCGTAGTAAATCTGGTAATACTATAAGTCCATGTAATTGTTCATATTTTAGAGATTACACATCCTTAAGACTTCGCCACAGGTTTCGTCAAAACTACCATAATAAGGGTCTACGTCCACCATTTATAAACTGACAAAAGTGGCACACGAATGTGACGAAGGTACGACGTCTCCGCCTAGCGCGTCTATTTGAGTTGTCTACTTACGTACTAAGTATACAAACGTATAACTTGTTCGCTATTTTCTACCTAATGGACACATCTGACAGATGTACTTATAAGGCTATTCAGCGAAAATGATGAGAGTATTCTGTTCTCCATATTTATCTTATTCGATTATATATACGATCCTTAATATAAGACGGGAGATACATAAAACAATAAGTACTTTGTTCTGAGTGGCCCAAGCTCTTAACCAATCATAGAGCCAAGCGCGGTAAACGTTTCGATCGCGTAACAAACAATGACGTAAGGAAAACTCGCACTAAGCACCCAAATATTTGAAATACTTGACTGCTGTCTAATTGTAATAAAAAAGTAACGCCATACCAATTGGCAATGTTACTATGCACAGTTCTGATGAGCGCAAAAGAAAACAATATTGTCCTTTAAACCGTAAAACCTTATACACTTGCAATATACACTCTAAAATATTTTCATAAATATCCGAATTAATCAACATTCATAGGCACATAAAAATATCCAATATTCGAAACGACTGCCAATTTTTCTTTTCAAATAAATATAAAAAAGAAATGATGGAAACGTATACCTCTCCAGAAAGGCCCTCTTACATTCAAATTCCTTTCAATCATTTAAATATACTACACAATAACATTAATAACGGATCTACCGTTGTCCAATACATCCGTGCTGTTCAATAATTTCTCGATTGACTCGTATATATTTACATAAAGACCCTACAGATTCTATATCCTTTTTATTAAATTACTTTTTGACCTTTATTCATTATATCAAATTGTGGAAGGGATCGGTCGGCCTAAGGCTCGTCTACTTGGGACCTTAGTCGACAGGTGACCAAGAAACTGAGGACCCTAAGCCGACTGACGCTGAAGATTATGTAGTATATAATAGACCCTTCATTTTTATATCACACTGTTTGAGGGAAAACGTTTCTATAAGGGATTACATTTGGTCGCTTTTGTATAAATGGACATTGGATTTAAATAAATGTTGAGTTCTACTGATGTTATAATATAACCACAATTTAAGGCCTGGGTCCTCTTATGACCGGAATATTTGTACCGAATGTGTCGATTTAGTTACAAATAGTGAAAGATCTGAGCCAAAAACGTTTGTGTTATATAAGTATGTATCTACCCTTAAAACATAATTAATGCTGTTCGTTGACGAAAGTGTTACTAATAAGTAATAACTATAGCCTATAATCATTGAACAATGCCATCTATAATAATCATTGATTAAACAATATAATTTTGGGATATATTACAGAATATCGACGTGAAATAGCAGTATTCATACTGTTGTGTTTCGTTTGGTAAGTGAGTGTGCCGGAGTGGGCCTCTGGCACACTCACTCACCAAAGCGGGAAGGGGAAAATAGGCTGATTGGACATCAGCCTCTTTTCCCCTTCCCGCTCCTTCTTCTTCCCACTTCCTTTCCTAAAAGGTCGGCAAAGCGCAAGTGATGCCTCTGGTATTGCAGGCGTCCATAGGCCACGGTGACCATTTACCAACAGGTGGGCCGTATGCTTGTTTGTCACAATAATTGTATAAAAAAAAAGACCGGGCGCCAATACCGTTCAGTGATTTAGAAACGAATAGGTGATAATTATATAATGTTATGTTTATTTAGATGTAAAATGGTTTTACTAGTCATAGCTACCGTGATACGGGTTCTCTTGTACCCTGTGTGGTCATAATGCTCGATTTTATGATTGAATTGAATACAATACGTTACAAAATAAAATTGATATTCGAGATAGATTAGAACGCACACAATACGCAACGGTATTCGCATAACTTAATATCAGTTCCTATGTTAGAATCTAAACGATAGTTATATTTTTATTCAGGACTAGCTTATGCCCGCGGCTTCGCTCGCGTAAAAGGTTATGTTAGTAACAGTTTTTTTTTTTAAATAAAGTATAGCCTATGTTACTCGGTGATAATATAGCTTTTTAATGGTGAAATATATTTTTAAATCGGTTTAGTCATTTTTAAGTTAAATCCTTAACAAAAAAAAATTATATTTTCTTTTTATAATATTAGTATAGATATTTAGGGCTTATGTCTAACTCATCACCGGATATAGTAAAATTTAACAGTCAAAAATAGTAAATGATCACCTAAATTAAAACCGCATTTTAATACCAAAAATCTTAATTGCACAGCAAAGAGATCAAAATAAATCGACGGAGCTCCTATTTTTGGGTGGGTTTAAGAAGGAACCTAACATAACCTAACCCTTCCGAGACGGAATGCAGTGATTTGAGGCGTATAAGTGCTCGTTATGATATATTTTAGTAAGCATATTTTGGTGTGCAATTAGTATTTTGGTGGTCATTATATTTAATCCCGATATTTAGTACTTCAAGTCAGTTACTAGTATTACATAGTTCAATATTCATAAATCTATATCTATACAAATAAATAAAATTGAAGTGTCTGTTTGGAATGTTAAAATAACAGCTTTTTATCTAATTCATATGAAAGTATATAAGGTACGTATACGAAAACATCTGTTTTTTAAATTTTTGTCTGTCTGTCTGTTTGTTCCGGCTTATCTCCGAAACGGCTGAACCGATTTTGACGGGACTTTCACTGGCAGATAGCTGATGTTATAAGGAGTAACATAGGCTACTTTGATTTTAGAAAAAAAAAATAGGGCTCCGCAGAGACAAACACTTTTTAGTTAAAATCTACGCGGACGAAGTCGCAGGTAACAGCTAGTAAAAATATATAATTTATACCGGATAAGATTTAAATCCAAAATTACTCTTGGAAATCTGCATGTCTGGAAGTTCTCTCTAATGTTCTTGATAATATGTGAACTCTGCTGATCCGTAATGGGACATCGCCATAGCCATCTTAAGAAGAGACCCATGTCCAGGAGTGGAACAAGCATGGTTTCTATTTTATTAGATTTAATTCCACTAGCAAAAATATAAATGTTTTCGGGTCTTAAATAATTTACCGTGATAAAGTTTGAGAGAGCATTAGTGCTCATTAAAATACACAAAAACGGCGGCTGTATTTGACTTAATGGCGAAAGATAACCATGCCTTGACCGAGTAAGTATTTTACAACATAAACTTTTGGAAACCGGATGAATTATACATATAGAAAGTTGAAAACCGGATGAAATATAGATGTAGAAATTTGGGTTTATGAATATCTATGTGTTAACGTATTATTGTCTGGGCTGTGTATTGTAGTATTGATATTAAGCGAGTAGACCAATCGATCCGCTAAGTTATATAAAGCTACCAGCGATATACCTACTCATAGAGGAAAAACAATGACAAAATCTCTACAGCCGTGCTTTGTGAAACACATTCTATTCTTGGCTGTTATAAACGTCTATTGAATTGAATTGTTATCCTGTAGGCTTGTAGGACTCAATAGTAGTAGCTAAGTGGGAAAACCGATATTTTAGGAAAACAATTATGATTACGTAGCTCACCCCCACTAATTGTTGCGGATACAATCATGGCTCCGCACACAACTTTAAATTTAGTTGCTTTAATTATGACTATATTCGTAAAGTTCCCCGTGATATTATAATACGCCGTAATAAAGGCACGAATAAATATTTCAATTGATATATAAGAAGTCGATCAAATATTACGATTTGATTGTTACTCGGAAAGATAGAATAAGGAATAGTGTGATTAGAGAGAGATGCGGCATGAAAGTGAATATAGTGAGGAGAATAAAAAAGGGTATGTTAAGCTGGTTTGGGCATGTAGAAAGAATGGACGAGAAAAGACTGACTAAGTAAGTTTATAAGGCTAGTATGAATGGAACAGTCGCAAGGGGAAGACCTAGGCGAACGTTTCTTGATCAGATCGGAGACGTTCTGGATAAAGGCCAGGTTAAGAGCACCTTAAACCGGCGAGCGTGTATGAAGCCAGAGAAGTGTGTCAGGTTACCCCTCTGGGAAACAGGCGTGAATCTATGTATGTATGTATGTAAATTTCGAGTCGCATATTTTTTGATTGCACCTTTCCGATGATCAATTTTGCTTCCAAAGGTTCTATTCTTTATTTGAATCTGCCGATGTAAAATATTAGGTACCATCATTATGTTCGTAGTATAACGTGATCAACTGTAACTCTAAAACGAATTCTGAAAGAAAGAGAAGATATACTTAAATTAACTGTTAACTTTCGTAACACTTGAGTACTTGGTGAGCAAAAGCATCGCTTCAGTAGAGCGACATTAATGAAGGAATATTAACACCTTACCAACAAGTTACCAACGTGCTCAACATTTAATGAGCACCTGTCGAAGGGCTGTCTGCTAACTTGTGACGTCACAATACACTTCGCTGCTCCGCGCCGACTACAAGTTTAATAAGTACATACTCGTTACTTATTAAACTTGAGTTACTGTTATTGCTGATGATTACATAATATATAATATATAAAGGGCGAAATGGCAAGTTTATCGTAAGTGTGAAGAAGCATCTGGTCAGACCGGCTTGGCACTGGCGACGGCTAGAAGACATCTATCTTCTCCTCGTCCCTGACTACTATTGTCTATTAAGAAATAAGTTAAATAAGATCCTTTGATTCAAACGTACTCCCACATCTATACGAAATAAGCGTTTGATTTTGAAATGAATATTAATGTTATTTATTTCAATAAAATAATACGTATTTTATTCGATTGTTTTCTATAACAAAGCTGTAACTTATAACTTAAAGTAAAAGGAACTATATTGCTCCGAAAGATTGACTATTTCTTAAGATAATATCCAAACTGTGTATCTCTGAAATACCTACATAAGTTGGCTGGATATCTGGATTACATATACCTCTGGTTACCCCTCCATCATTACACGGGCGTGAGTACATGCACCTACATCAGTGAGAGAATCACTTAACGCTCCACAAACACTAACAAAGTTAAGCTTCAGAAGTTATTTGTACGGAGTGCAGCTAACAGGGAGCTTGTACGTGAGTGTCGACGACTTGGCGAGTAACTACGTAATTACATATATTGTATACAACTTCTCTACCTATCCACTTACTGTCTGTTCCTGTCGCTTGTTGCATGCGTGGCTTTATTAACTGCCAATATTCGTAGCTCCAAGGATGGCAAGATTAAGATTTTATATCTCACATCATCATTTTAGAGTAGTAGAGCCTCGCTGATTTCAGCATGAGTGGGCCGGCTCCACCAGGGAAGGACTACCCTCTCACAGAATATCGACGTGAAATAACAGTATTCCTACTGTCGTGTTTCACTCGGTGAGTGAGAGTACCGGAGGCCCAATCACTCCCTTCCCGGTCCTTCTCCTTTCCACTTCCTTTCCTAAAGGATTGACAACGCGCAAGTGATGCCTCTGGTGTTGCAGGCGTCCATAGTCTACGGTGACCACTTACCATCAGGTGGGCCGTATGCTTGTTTGCCACCTTAGCAGTATAAAAAACTTAAAAATAAAATTGGCCTGAGGATACGTATGATTTTTCTCCATAAATCTTATTTAATGATATACTAGCCACTGCATACCGTAAAACAAAAAAGTACAGGGTCTGTCTGATGAAGATCAGTTACTGTACCCTATGTGAAGTGTCAGGAGGATGAGGGTAATAGGAATGAAAGGCATCGAGGGCATTATTGGGTTCGCATCGTTTTAAACAAAACTTTAAAAGTTATCTTGTCATTATTCATATCATAAACCCTTTAGCGTCCACGTTTATAATTACCTATACCGAATGACACGGGTTTACACCTTCGTAACATTAATTTGTCTGGTTGCCTAGTAACGGACTCAATTTGGCACCCTTACCCCTAGCCCCGCACCTCACCCCACCCCCGACCATCCCCACTGTTGTATTAAATAAAGCTTAACGAAGTACACAAAGCATTTTCAAAGTCCTTTCCATGAGTTAAATTCTAAATATTTCTTTTTGTGAATGTGTACTTTAAGCTCGTTATGATTTCGTTTGCCAATCGTTTTCGATAAGATGATTGAGGACGTTAGAAGGTCGGCTCTTATAAAATACATATTGAGTTTTTTTGCGCTCTGTATTCATTAGGTCACAAACCTATAACTTATAAGTTCACTGAAAGAGACGCCGACGACAACAACGAGATACCGTAGGCTTGTGAATCTACCCATAATAGGGTAAAGAAATATAGTCCATAATATTTAATTTTTAAACTTTATTTTACACATAGGAGCAAATAACAATTAAAAAAAAATGTTTGTCAGTTCATCAAAGTTGGTTGCAAAAAATCTTTTAATTATTTAATCGAAGTTGTTTGCAAAATAAGGGAGTAATTAATATTGTAAATTAGTAGTAGTAATTATATCCATATAAGAAAAGTGAGGTTGTAGTAGAGATATCTCCCTCGGACAGCTGCGAAAAATTACGTCACAGTTTGCACTATGCATCCTTTTTTGTCATTAGACAATTCAAACTTCTACTACCAGATTTGAAACGCTTGTATTTTATTTATTACTAAGTAGAACATAATAAAGGTTTTCAGGGTAATGTAACTATGACTTAAATCATAATAGATTGTGAGTCTATCCTATTTTTCCACTATCCCATCTATAAGTAAAAAGAGGCAGAAGAAGGCCAGAGAAGTGTGTCAGGATCGTGGCAAATGGAAATCCTTAGTCTCTGCCTACCCCTCTGGGAAACAGGCATGAATCTATGTATATATGTATGTACCTATAAGTCCTTTTTTCTAGGCTCAGCAACGGGCGAGTGATGCCATTAGAAGTACAAGCGTTCATAGGCTACGGTAAACTCTTACCATATCCATTTATTGTCCTTTATGAGGATCGAGCTGCCAACAACATTTGAAGAAGCAATACGGCTTCGCAAACCATTACGCTCCCCATGCAGTCTTTACAAAAATACTTCCAACCTAAATAACGTGAGTCCCGTCAGTGCGGAGACAACGTCCCACTAATGTAAGCACCAATTTAATTAGAATGGAGCCAACAGAGGTCTGTCTGTTTGTTTGTGCCACACAACTCGCTACAAGTGGGAGTGTTGTGTGTGTAGCGCAGTGTGGCAGACGACCAGCTGTGGTACTCATGCATCTCATTAGTGTCTTCGTGTAACTGTACAGGAAGAGATATATAGTTCTAAAAGCATTGGACTATTACAATAGATTTTGTGCTATTTATCTGTATATATATTCCGTAAAGAATGCATAATTTTAAACATCGTATAGTAGAGCAATTGTAGGCGTGAAATAAACTACAAAAGAAAATGTTTATTATTGTATTTATAAAAGAAACTATTTTCTTACAATACTTTTATGTATCGTTATGCCATGGCTACCAATAAAAGAAAATTATTAAAATATGCGTATTGCTACAGACTTCTTTATTATAATAGTATAATACATTATTATATCTGTTATATATTTAATAATGTATTATATATGCAGAATAAGTAAATTGTTTATTTATAAATACGTACTAGGAAACTTTTCCTTTATATTCTATTTTGGGCCCCAATAGCTCTAATTTAAGGATTATCTATTTACGGGATCACTATATAAATTGCTGAATAAAACATGTAAATATATTGCCCGGCAAAAGATTTACCAAGAAAGTACGAGGCGAAAGCTAACTTTTTGTCAATTTAATTAATTTAGTAATATACGAGTCGAATGTTAACTTCAGATGGAAAGGAAAAATAATATATATCACAGCTGTATTTATAGACTCTCCAATATGAAAGTCGCTTAAAATGGTAGGAATAAGGTTAACCATATTAAGGGTCAAACCTACAGCCAAAATAAATGTTAATGTCTATTCAATGTTGACTACATCCATGGCCTCATGGTATAAGTTTACTTGCGTTCGTGATTCGACGCTCAGGTTCCCGGGATTGATTGCTACGTCTTGCGATTGTTGTGTTTTCCTGTTGGAAATTTCGCAATAACAGCACGGACTCTGTAATGTGCTGAGTAGATTACATTTCTCATCTCAATAGACTCTTCTATCGTTCTGTTACTCCGTAAAACCTGGCAAAATGTACATGAAACTTCTGGCTTTCTTTTGAAGATTTATAGATATGACGCAAGGTAAATTTGCTCCGAACTGGTCTAAAGTATTTTATGTCGAAGAATTCTGCATTGTTCGATAATGGTGATCTTTAAGCACTAAAGTATCACCTCTGGGAGTCATTATACGTGTCCCCGTAACTAATGATTAGTTTTATACAAACGGGAATTTCGCTGAACATTACTTTTTTAGAAATACCAATTAATTTTACATTTATGTTAGTAATAGAGGCTTTACTGAAGATGTTGCTTGTCGTAAAATCTAATGGATATCACTAGCATTTATTCGATGTTCTAGATTTTATTTTAGTATAATGTAACATTAAAAATAATTGATAATAATGTTAGGTGGAATATTGGGTAGGTATACCTATGGCCTGCAATATTTACATTCTCAAATTTCTTTCTGATAATTATTTTATTTAAAACTAGACGTGCCCGCAGTTTCACCCGCGTTTATGATTACTGCGCCGCCCCCGTGGGTCGTAGTGTGATGTTATATAGCCTATAACCTTCCTCGATAAATAAGCAATCCAACAAAAAAATAGTTTTTCAATTCGAATCAGTAGTTCCTAAGATTAGCGCGTTCAAACAAACAAACTCTTCAGTTTTATAATATTAGTATAAATTAGTATAAATATCTCAAAAGTAGAAGTACAAAGTTTATATTCATCATCATCATCAGGCTATAATAGTCCACTGCTGGACATAGCCCTCCCCCAAAGAGCGCCATAGCGCCCTGTCTGTCAAAGTTTATATTAGTAGTTTTTATTATATTATTATTATTGTCATTCGTTATTCTTTCGAATATACCTGCAGCTTTTGCGCTAGGCTTAAAGAAATTGTGGAATTTATTTAGTAGTAGTTACGGTTGTGCATACATACTTATTAATACGTATGAAATATTATAGAGTATACAATCATTGAAACAAGATTCGAAGCAACTATTTGTGCTTTACTCAAATGTTCGTGCTGTGTGGTGATGGGTGATGAGACACACAACATTCGGTCATGTTACTACCAAAGATTACACAAACATGTTTTGTTCATATTTTTTAATAAAGGTTGCCTGCAATTAGGTTACAAAATACTTCGACTTTTGTTAACCCATTTAGCCAAGCTAATATACGTGTGTTAGGAGTGGGTTCACTTCGGTAGTACAAGGAGTGGGATGCCATGACCTCTCGATCACAAGTCCAATGCCTTATCCATTTAACTACCGCTTTATATTTATTTATTTCATAAGGCACACAAAACAAAGCATAGTATGTGTATAAAACTTAAAAGCTGTTTATTATAGCATTTTTTTTTCTGTTGTATGTATAAAATCAAAAAGAATAATTTCCTAAGCCAGTATCAGTCTGGGCCGGCCAGGCGTGGACGCGCACGTGCGCCACGAGTGCTGCGAAGCTGTCCTGCACGCGCGCTTCCTCATCAACGAGGGAGCCCTGGTGACCGCCACAGCCGACGACCAGATCCACTTGTGGACTTTCCGTCAGAAGTCCCCGCAGAGGCTACACTCGCTCAAGTTCCAGAGAGAAAGGTACGTGGATTGCTGTGCAGCTGGACTGGCTAGTTTCTTTCAACTATTTGGTTCTGGCTTGGACGTCGAAGATTTAATTATTTGATTATTTGATAGAAGTAACTTTTCGATCTTGTCCAGTAGATGGTATTAGGTTCTCATATTATCATTATTAAGATTCTAATTTCATCTACTGGTCTGGTCTATTCTCAAATATTATCGCGACAAAATTGGAGATAGTATAATTGTTATTCGGGTATTTTAAATACATATTTTAATGATAATGCATCTGGTATAACTTTATATTTCTCAATGTAACCTTTAAAATATTTAGATCCTCGTTTGTTGTCCGACAGTTTTGAAAGGTAATTAACGCTCATTGGCATGCCGGCGTTCTCTTTCTTTCGGACTCCAGTTTTAAAGCCAAAAGGCAAATTTGAAACAACCCAAGTTAATCTAGCCGTATTCTATATTAAATTGACGCTTTGCACACGCGTTTGTATAATTCCATTTAATATTTAACTGAAAAACGATCCGAATATTCGACCGACACTCCCATTTTGAAGCATTGAGAATAGTACTTATTAAATTCAAACAGAATATATGCTAATAAGTCTTCCACGTCAAAGTCTCGATGCAATATTTCTAGATTTAACTTGCACTAGCGTCTATCACAAGGACTCTAGGTTCATGCATACACACATACATAGCGCTACAACCTTATACAGACACAATACTAAACTGTTACCAACATACGACTACCAATATACACTTTTCATGATTTCTTATTTTTGTTAATAATTCTGTTCGGGAGTTTTTATTTACTCAACTGTCAACACAGCTAACCATCATTTTTAAATAGTGGGGTTATTGTGAAAGGGAAAAATATTTCGTCTCTCGGCGAAAGATCGCTGAGCAGTGAGGAACAAACATTCAACTGAGTAAGACGTTCTCAATAGTCCGTGTAATTGCTGTGAATTTGGTAATATAGTCACATAATACTTTAGACGAGTGAGTTTCATTATACACTGTATCAACACAATATACTTATTTCGTTCGTTCACTTCGTAATACATAAAGAGCGGTCAAACTACAGCCCGTGCTATTTATAAAATTAAAAAGCTACCTTTATGTAAACTATAAGTACTACTAGCTATATTCATATCGAACTGTTATGGAAATAATAAAGAAAACCATCGCAGTCAGAGATTCACCTCTTCTCTTCCTATTAAAGCAACAACAGCTCTTGTACGAGGAATATAAAAAAGCCTTTACGTAATTGAGGACGGGCCTTTTGCAGTATATTGATCGTTCTATAACCTTCTGGTACTGGGATTTGCTTGGCATAATGCAATAACACTACCCGACTTAGGCATCGAACACAAAATATTACGAGTAGTATGCATTTCACCATGTTTAGGTCCCAAATAATAGTGAGCGTTTCTATTTCTACCTACAAATCAAACACTTTTAATTCGCGTTTTTATTTCTGCTCACAGAATTGACACCATTCTGTCTTAAGGAGACTGACATGCCCATGGGCAAAAAGTCTCTAAAAAAATAGAAAAAAAACGAATTGACACCATACTTATACATGATTTATACATGAAATTGCCCAATAAACACAATCCAATATTGCCCGTTTCGGGCGTCAACCTCACAATAGACAGTTACGTAGCGCATGTTGCTGACTACTGAGCTATCGTGGCAATTACGACAATTAAAATAATATCTAACAAACATAAAAATTAAATAAATTAGATGATTAGTTAACGTTCCAATATTGATATTAATGAGTGAACAACACGAAACGTAAATAGGTCGTTACTTGTTTGTATCAATTAAGTTGGACAGTTTTACAACCGGTTGTCAGGACACTTGTGGCCATTTAGTAGCCGGCAACAACCTGGTCGCTCAGCGGAACTTCCCAATTACTACTTTTAGGCCGCATTTTCACAAGGCAAACGGTTTGTAGCAAACTGTTTGCAGTTGTTTTTCCTGCACTAGGAATTATTATTCCTGTATTGCGGACGGACAAAGGGCACAAAAAATATCCAGACTCGAGACAACCATTTATGGATCACAGAAATGTTTGTCCCGTATAGGATTCGAACCCACAACACTCGGCGCGGTGGCAGCGGCGAGGTGATCACTTAAACCACTACGCCATCCGTGCAGTCAGTTCACTATTAAGTTTACTGTAGTCTATATTTTGTATAAATTATTATATAGTTTAGTTATATACACTTAAAGAGCAGCGATAGCTCAGTGGGGAGACCAACAGACTGCAATGCAGAGGGTCTCGGGTTCGAACCCACGTCGCGCACCTCTGAGTTTCGGAAGTTATATGACTTTTCGAAATTATGTGCGTATTGATTGACAATTATTGCCTGCCCCGTGCCTCGGATAGCACGTTAAGCCGTCGGTTCCGGCTGCCATGAACATCTATGGCAGTCGTTATTGGGAGAGTGTTGACACAAAAGATCTCACTGGGTCGAAGTGTCGCCGGTCTGCACTGAATGGCCCCCACATAAGATAAGATAGATACACTTTACAAATGGTGCAATAGTTTTAGATGTCCGCCGCTACTGTCATGGCACTGAGTCTTACTAAGCAAATGTATTACATGCGATAGGCTATCCTGAGTTCGAGTGTTCATTATTTCAATGTTTTAAACTCCTTGTTATAGCAAGTAGAGCAAGATCCGAAGCCTCCCAGACATTACTTATTTTCTCAGAAATAAAATGTATGGGATAAAATAGTGTCAGTATGTACTTTGAATGTATGCATACTTGCTAGCCTGGCCCGGCGGCCATTTATCCGTTAGCAGGTGCAAAAACTTTTTACCAGTTCAACTCACTTTTAGTAAATTTACAATGCTGATTTTTATGTATATTTTAGAAAATATTATTTGAAATTAATAACTAATATCGCCAGACAATTTCCGTCGGCGGTAACATATATCAGACACAAAAAACTCTAAAAAAAAAATCAACGGGTTGCACTCCGGGAGTGCCGGCAGAAGTGAAAACTTGAATATTAACGTTGTGCATTTTTGATATTTTGGAATGGTTAGGGAAAAATTTTGCACGAATTGCTTTAATTATCAATATAAAAGTACTATCATTTATGTGGTACAATACAATATTCATTTATTGCGCTATCGTACACAAACATGACAATTCTCCCTCCGTCTTACGAATTTTCGATCAGGTCACGTGTCCTGACGCGAGTTTGACAATTATTCCTCCGTCTTACGAATTTTCGATCAGGTCACGTGTCCTGACGCGAATTTAACATTTTTTACCCATCACAAAAAAGTGCACAACGCCGCTAAAAAAGTCTTCATTTCAAAAATTTTTATCGTACATAAACCGATACAAACAGTTTACCTAATTTCTAACCCAATTTTGAATAGCGACAAAAACGCTGCTTAGTAACCGATAATTGACAGTTTGAACTCACAGCTGCGGCTGATTATCAGCCTGCAATTAGTCAGTCACGAACTGTATGCCTAGCATGATTTCACCCTAACCTGCCTCTTGCACCGTACTGGTGAGTGTTCGCGTAGCGTCGTATATTCCATTCCGCTTCAGTCGTTTCATGGACATTATTCAGGCTCTGAACAATTTTATGAGGGCACAGCCATCTGCGCAGTGTTGTGGTAATTGTTGCTTTTTGCGTTTTAATGTCCCTACAGACCATTAATTACTTCGTACGGTATTATCTTTAAGAAAAGTACCAATTTCTTCTCAATAAAATTGTATACAATTGTCAGACACGTTTTCTTAACGAGTGTAGGCTCAATTACATTGACTTGATTGAGCAAGAATATTAATTACATCCACATTTAACCCAGCAGCACACCGGCGCCCAGGCACAATAGGTACTTTAATTTTATCTGGTATTCCAAAACTTTACCAGTTAATTAACAAAATTCGAAAAAAAGTAGCCGTGCGTTTCTTGCAGGCAATTTCTCTTGGACAATCCTTGACCTGGTAACCTAAATGTAACATTGAAGTTGAGCGGTAAGTAAGTTTACAAAAGTAACTTACGTTGTATCTAACAGTTAAGTTAGTTGCGAGTTACTGCAGAGTTACTTAGTAAACTGACTGACCACTACACATCGACATCATCAAGGGTAACTTTGTTACCTAAATCAGTATTATATTTAAATAGATGTTCCCGCGCTTTCACCCGCGTTTCAGTCGTAGCGTGATATTATATAGCCTATAGCCTGCCTCGATAAATAGGCTATCTAACACTAAATGAATTTTTTTCAATTCGAACCAGTAGTTTAGCGCATTCAAACAAACAAACAAACAAAAAACCCTTCAACTTTATAATATTAGTATAGATTAAACATTAGCGCAAACGTAAGTCAAACATATTATGTGATTTGTTATATTTTTCCTCACGCGGAATAAGGCTCACGATTATTGCTATTTACCTGACACATTATCAGAATTCGTGCTATTAAGAACTTTCTAGAAAAAACCTGAGTCCTACTGAGCAGACGTAAACATAAGCATGACCCTACCACTGAACCAACGATGCTACATGTTTCAATTACTAATTAATAGCAGTCTCCAGCATGCAAATCTCTCATGAACCGAGCTCATAATCTCCGCATGAAGCGGTCATTCAGTCGTCGGCAGCACATAAAAACGGAACAGCTCGATAGGTGTTTAACTACCTCACATTTGCATCTCCATCTGCACACTGAGAGTTAATTACTTGAATTAACATCGACGAGCTGTCGTCTGCGCCACTCCGACGAGACATTTTATTGAGCATCTTGATAGTGGAGACTTTGTAGTTATATTAGCCCGTATTTGAATAGTAAGTCTTCTTCTCCTTAGCCTTTATTATTCCCAGGTCACTTGGGGTCGGCTTTCTAGTCTAATCGGATTTGACTGGATATCAGGCTTTACACGGAGCGGCTGCCACCTGACCTCCGCAACCCGAAGGCTAACGATACCCTAAGGCTAGACCAGTGTCAGGATATTAGAAGGCACTGACTTCCCAATAACGACTGCCATAGATGTTCATGGCAGCCGGGACCGACGGCTTAACGTGCTCTCCAAGGCATGGAGCAGGCGATAATTGTCAATCAATACGCACATAATTTCGAAAAGTCATATAACTTCCGAAAGTGGTGCGCGACGTGGGTTCGAACCCGAGGCCCGATGCATTGCAATTTGTTGGTCTCTCCGCTGAGCTATCGCATTATTGAATAGTAAGTAATTAAGGTAAAATATAATGTATTTTTAGTCTTTAGCGTATTTGAAGAAGACCCAAGTGTTCATGGCCACTACAAAATTGTCTGCAACACCTGAGATGTTAGGTTTTAAGACAAAACTCTGATGTTGTATGTAGTCCATCGCACTTTATGGCCGCTTGTCTAGAAAAGAATCGCCAGTACAGCAATGTATTTGAACTCACAGGACCTCAAAACAGATGGCAGATTCAGGTTTGATATAAATCGTGAGAGCAATGCGTTCCCACCTAGAGCGTATATGCTTTGGCTCAATGTTATCTACTGCGTAAGGGGGACTTAATCCAAAATTGCTGAACGTATGCGCAATGATCGAGCGTAAATTATTTGCAAACATCTTAACTTTAGAATGCAAGACAATTTTTTTCCTGGTGTAGCCATGGAGATGTTAAGTGGTAAAGTTAGGTAGGTGCCAAAAGTCTTAATAAACAAAACAACTGACAAAAAATCACTTGAAATCAGTTCAGGTATTTGAAGATAATACAATTTATTGTCCGGATCAAACTTACATTACTTTGCGCATTAACTATAATGCAGTGAACTCTTAAACCACTAAGCCAGCCATAAATAATTTAAACAAAGTCACGAACATTTGTTGCCTGTTCAAACTGCATTTTTGTTAGCAATATGACGAAGTCGAGATTTATAAACCGTTTTATCTCTGACTCGAATGAAACTCCTAAAATTGTTCTGTAGAGACCATCCCGGGGTCCTTGTCGAATGGTATCAGCTGAATGTGGCACAATCACAATAACTAGAGCGAGTGTGGCGCGGTCACGCTTGACCCCTGTTCGTTATAAGGCTGTGGCGTTCATTTCCGGCCTCGTTTCGCCTTTCGATTTACTCCGTCGCTCGTTTTAGCACATTTCTGGTTTAGCTATTTCTTTACTTTTGTCTATTCGAACTGGGGATTCATATTTCATAGATAAATACAGTCTTCAAATATTGTAGAAATGTCAGATATGCAGATATGTCATGATGTTTCTTTGCAGTTGGTGACCGCTCACTTCGTTTAATATATACCTACATTTAATATATACGTACATTGTTAATTACTATTCCTTTGTTAGGTACTAAATTGTTAATTACATATTAACCGACTCGGTGGCGAAGCAGCAGTGAGTGAGTTTTCAAATTCGCTTCATATTACTTGGGATGTAAAGCCATAGCTGGTCGTGTAATAAACTATCTTCTATGGGAATATTAGGCGTGAAGTTATATCTATATCTATACAAATATTATAAAAAGGAAAGATTTATTTTTGTTTGTTTGATTTTGAAATTCTTTCTCCATTAGACAGCTATATTATTACCGAGTAACAAAGGCTATATATTATTAAAAAAAGTTCTGTTACTAATATAACCTAACCTACTTTTATGCGAGCGAATCCGCGGGCAAAAGCCAGTATGAATAAAAACAAACACATCCTTGTTTTCAAACCCACTTTACTCTCAATAAGTTAGAAAGCAGTCTGTCATTATTATTACTTTGTCCCACTAGAGGGCGCTTCACAGCCAGCGAGTGAAGGCATTAATTACACGGGCGTTGTCATGGCAACGGGCCTGTTGTCCCGCTTTGAAACTTAAGCCCTCGTCATTAACAAACAGAGCCTTAGAGATATACTACCTCCTCTTTGAGTAACAAGACCTGATAAATAGGTACTTACTGCTTGGACCCATTCCGGGGAAAACGATGAATTATTTCCCTGTTCCTAAAATAATGTACCACTTTCTACTGGGTGTTTTTATCACGCTTTCTATAAAGGTTTAGAGGTTATAAGTTTCAGCAGAGTCCCAAATAAGATTGCCGAGTCAAACAAGTGGTTCCAGATTCACATTAGTAAGTGTACCTCCGACGTTCATTTTACTATGGGTTCCATGTATAAATAATCATATATTTTAGGTTACTTTGTGACTTATATGAAAAACATATTTTAGATATTGATTTTTGATTTTCAAAAGTATTCTGTCAAGAATATTTTGTAGCAGTATGGTATCTGGAGCATCCTCGACAGAAGCCTATTGCCCCGCTCTCTATTAATATTTTGTAGCAGTATGGTATCTGGAGCATCCTCGATAGAAGCCTATTGCCTCGCTCTCTATTAATATTTTGTAGCAGTATGGTATCTGGAGCATCCTCGATAGAAGCCTATTGCCCCGCTCTCTATTAATATTTTGTAGCAGTATGGTATCTGGAGCATCCTCGATAGAAGCCTATTGCCCCGCTCTCTATTAATATTTTGTAACAGTATGGTATCTGGAGCATCCTCGACAGAAGCCTATTGCCTCGCTCTCTATTAATATTTTGTAGCAGTATGGTATCTGGAGCATCCTCGATAGAAGCCTATTGCCCCGCTCTCTATTAATATTTTGTAGCAGTATGGTATCTGGAGCATCCTCGATAGAAGCCTATTGCCTCGCTCTCTATTAATATTTTGTAGCAGTATGGTATCTGGAGCATCCTCGATAGAAGCCTATTGCCCCGCTCTCTATTAATATTTTGTAGCAGTATGGTATCTGGAGCATCCTCGATAGAAGCCTATTGCCCCGCTCTCTATTAATATTTTGTAACAGTATGGTATCTGGAGCATCCTCGACAGAAGCCTATTGCCTCGCTCTCTATTAATATTTTGTAGCAGTATGGTATCTGGAGCATCCTCGATAGAAGCCTATTGCCTCGCTCTCTATTAATATTTTGTAGCAGTATGGTATCTGGAGCATCCTCGATAGAAGCCTATTGCCCCGCTCTCTATTAATATTTTGTAGCAGTATGGTATCTGGAGCATCCTCGATAGAAGCCTATTGCCCCGCTCTCTATTAATATTTTGTAACAGTATGGTATCTGGAGCATCCTCGACAGAAGCCTATTGCCTCGCTCTCTATTAATATTTTGTAGCAGTATGGTATCTGGAGCATCCTCGATAGAAGCCTATTGCCCCGCTCTCTATTAATATTTTGTAGCAGTATGGTATCTGGAGCATCCTCGACAGAAGCCTATTGCCTCGCTCTCTATTAATATTTTGTAGCAGTATGGTATCTGGAGCATCCTCGATAGAAGCCTATTGCCCCGCTCTCTATTAATATTTTGTAGCAGTATGGTATCTGGAGCATCCTCGATAGAAGCCTATTGCCCCGCTCTCTATTAATATTTTGTAACAGTATGGTATCTGGAGCATCCTCGACAGAAGCCTATTGCCTCGCTCTCTATTAATATTTTGTAGCAGTATGGTATCTGGAGCATCCTCGATAGAAGCCTATTGCCCCGCTCTCTATTAATATTTTGTAGCAGTATGGTATCTGGAGCATCCTCGACAGAAGCCTATTGCCTCGCTCTCTATTAATATTTTGTAGCAGTATGGTATCTGGAGCATCCTCGATAGAAGCCTATTGCCCCGCTCTCTATGACCTGTTACAGAATTTAAAAAATTTGGACGCAAGGCCTCCTTAGGTCTCTCCTATGTCAACAGGCTCTATGGCATTCTGCTAAATTCTTTCAAAAACATAAAGGCGTGGTGGTATGCTACAATCTTCCAATGTATGGCTATACCAAGTTCTTCATGTAACGTATTCAGACAATTCAGCATTTATTGCGTTCTCCACGTGTATATGACATCTCTGACTAAAGCCTGTTTACACAAAGCTTGCCGTAGCGTGAGCGTGTCACGCTTCTAGCATAACAAGAGATAACAACCGGCTAAGTGTTGAGGGCGCGGCTGCAGTGTGTCAACGGACATAGTTCGAGACAATGTCAAACACTCTCAGAATCTGTCGCGGTCGAGTAGGGCTGGTACAGTTATGATCTGACGAAGTTACAAGTATTTTTTAAATTATTATTATGCTACAATTTGAGTTTTTACTAGTATTCGTAGGTTAGGTGGGATTCGAACCTGCGAACTCTCAATTAGAAGCCCAATGCCTTAAGAAGCCTTTTCAGAAGTTACTGGCAATTTGAGTTGCAAACTACTTATATATTTGTCAACTTGTACAGCTACGCAAAATCTTATTATATTTTGATTTACTTAAAAGGACCAAGAACCTTTGCTTCTTTATTTACTATAGAAAAAAGTAGCAGTATTGCCGACTTATATAGCAAAACTAGTTCTCGTGACAAACTGGCCAATCCTTTAATTTGATGAGACATCATATTTTAAAGCGCTCTATCTTTACTTTTGTTAATGCTATACTGGTGGTCCTTAACAGAAAATCGCAGCCGTACCAGAAGAAGCAGAGAACCAATCAGTCTCTTCTTGCCGCCATTTAATTTCTTATCGTCTATCGAAAAAAGTTTGTCGCGTTAATAGTATAAAAATAACCATTTCTTGCTTCTTCGCTGTTATATTTGTTTCTTGTATATTTCCAACGATAAACATTGTATGTTATAAATTATAATAAATGTCGAGCAAGAATTTCTCACGAAAATATATTATTCAGAGATCCACACTGTCTCACCGTCACCGTCACACCTATGTTCTATTTGTGACACTTGACACTAGATTACGACAGACACAACATGTTCGAATCATTTATCGTTGTAAGGCTCTTGTTTACATGACGTCAAGATATTTTCAGAGAGATAGAAATGATCTATTTCGTTTAACACTTAGAGTACCTTTTGGAGGAGTGTAGTGAGAGTCACAGCTAAAATATCTCGTGTTATACATGCTTAGTGTCAAGCCTATCCCTGATTCTTGAAGGGCAAGTATATAAAAACTCACGCTTCGCCAACTATAATATGAAGTTCTAAGTAATAGTCGGCAACGCTGTAACAGTTTGTAGGAAACATTTTCAGCTACAGTGCTACTAAAAAAAAATTTGGGGCAGTCTTTGGGGACTGCCGATAGAAGTGAAAACTTTAACCTTGATCATAAACACTTCTTTATAAACCAAAAAAAGAAAAGGGGCGGGTCGGATGCTAGTTCCTGATACTCTCTTACGGGTTATTAAGGGGGTCAAATTTCGTTATTTTTTGTGTAGGACGCACCATTTGTGAGATATTGCTAATATTCTAAAAAAAAAATTAAGCGTGGAAGCGTGACGATGACGCGAGTTCCATGATTTTTGTTCACCCAAGAAGTGCTGAACGCGCCTAAAGAAGTTTTCACTTCAATATCTAGCAGATTAATCGAATAATTCTTTACCCGATCCAGCAATAACCCGAGACCTCACGATTTTACGTAAACCTCCCAACGAGTAAATCAGTAAAGCTAATTTAAACGTAGTTTCCAAGCAGACAACCCTAGCATAACACTACCAAACAATTAACTGTCTCAGACGTGATACTGTGTAGAGGAGGCGGGTTAACAATTATTTGTGCTAACCTATAGGCGTCTATAAACGTCTAGTAACGTCTACCAACGTCTAGAGATGTCCACAAGCTGTGTGATTGGGACGCAAATGCGTTGTGGTACGACATGAAATGATTGGAATCGATCGCTTCGTCAATGCGCCAATCCGATCATTTTACGTGTTCGTATAATTATTGTGAACAGCTGTGGACAGACATCTTAGCAGGTACCGTACTGTTATTTTAACAGTCATTTCAAATTCGCTTTAAAAAATAATTTAGAATAAATTGACAAGACGTTTTTAGTACCTATTCATAAGTATACACTGTGTATACTTATAAATGGGTACCTACTAAAAAACGTACTAAAAAGATTTTGTTTATAAAGTTTGATCATTATTACATGTCTTTTTTGTATATATATTTATTGTACAAGAACGACGTAAATGAATATATATTATCTGTGAATTCCCGATAGGCTATTGGCTTCGCACGCGTATACTTTAGACCAGGCACATCTGCCACCATAGACTAACCGTGAATATAATAGACGTCTACTTAAACCTATTTGATAAAAAGGCGCTAACAAGTCAAAGTGTTAGTGTGTAATTAGATGTCAGTAATTAATGTTATGAGCACATTTAGCGCTACCGTGTTGTCTCTTTTTATTATCCTATAAAAGCTAAAGAGTAGTAAACAATTATTGGTTGAGATAAACCTCGTTAGTGGATAGTTTTTGTGCGGATCCGTCGGTACGTAAGTGTAGGGTTGCTAGCCGTACTAATAAAAGCAATATTATAAATAATAATAAAAGTCCTGTGCACAGACTGTCCCACTAAATGACACAGTTTTTTTTTATACGACTAATGTGGCACTCAAGCATACGGCCCACCTGATGAAATTTTGACTGCCTTAATAACCCTCAAGAGAGTAACAGGCCCGTTTTTTTTTAAGGTAAAATTTCATTAGGCGCTTTGAGCACTTCTTGGGTGAACAAAAATCGCCGAACGCTTTCCATTTTTTTATTATTTTCTTTTTATAAAGAAGTGTTTCTAATCAAGGATTAAAATTTTCACTTCTATCGGCAGTCCCCAAAGATTGCCTTAATTTTTTTGTAACAGAAATACCAAATAAGACTGCTTGACTCGGGTATTAAAACTAGCCCTCATGTATCCGATGGACGACAATAGACTCACTCGCTACGTGCGACTGTCCAAACTTCGCGAATATTCAGGCCCTCGTTGTGTATGTGATTTCTAAGTGCACAAAGCATAATTCCATTAGTATACATAGTGTGTAGGGCAGGCCTATGGTTCCTCGACTAGCGCTCACGCATCGCCTATAACTAAGTAACGAGCCAGCGATAACCGTCGAGGGGTACCTAGCTACCCCATACTTGATTAATGCGCCTCGCTCTGTGAATACTAATCGTATTTAAGTAACTCGACGTCGTTCTCGTTATTATAATAAATTATGAACTAGCGCTAATCTATGTATGACTTCCTTAATATTTGTAAGTGGTTATAAATGTCTGGATTGCGCAGGAAGATGCCGGTACTGACTGCTGTGTGTGTCTCGGGTTCAATGCTCTGCTCGGGTAAATTGAGTTTTGCTGTGAGAAAGTTTTGAGTACACGTAGTCTGGAGCTTTTGCTGGTGGAAGGCAATGGGTTCGACGCTTGTTACGTGGTAGCTAAAGCCACTGGGTAAATGTAGGGTATATATAACTTTGCCTTCGAGGATTTAAGCATGTTCATATTATTAATAACTTGCATAAAGGTATGACTTTGTTCGTGTGTTTTAAAAAGTCGCGTCTTTACTCAGTTTTCAAACTGTCATTATAATAATTTTTCGTTTGAAATCCTAACAAGCATACTCAGTTTCTGTAGCATCGATGCACTAGTATGCGAAGTACTGGTATATGTTACCATACCTCGGTCACTCAAGCAGCTTAACGCTCTCTTGGACTTTAACTCAGAAGTTGATATTTTTGCGGATGAATTGAACGTAATATTATTAGAATGTATGAGGTACTGTGAGCAGAATGCATGAATGCTATATTTTAAATTTATATATTATATTATTAAATAGTGTAATGGGCGCAAGTCGTTCTATTTATTGTAAATAAATAAATAAATGTTGTACGGTTGTTGCTGTAGTACGTTTCAAAAGACATCTACCGCACAGTCATAATTCCCGTGATGCGGGAGACTAACAAACACTAAAAAATTGTAAAAATGAAGATCCAGTCTCGAAACAACTATTCGTGAATCACACAAGCTTTTGTCCCGCGTGTGGGTTGAACCCTCGGCATAGTGGAAGTGGCGATGCGATCACTGATGCTACTACTCTATCCGTGCCGTCAGTGTGATCTGCAAAGATTGAAGGTATCTTAGAAATCTCTAATACCACAAATTATTAGAAGCCAATTAAATAATGACTTATTTTTACTCATGCTTATGCTGTGTTATATATTGTAGTGCGCGTACGGCGCGGACACCTGCGTGTGTGACGCGCGTGCGAGACTTCTTTACAAAAATAAATCAGTATGCAACTGACTCGCGGTTTGACTGCATGAGCATTTCCCCGCTCCACATAAGTACGTAACATGCTGCAACTTGAATGTTACAAAATATATATTGTAGTCCGACTACTCACTTCCAAGAACATTCCATATTAGAATAGAATTGCATGCCTGAGACATGATAATAACACAACGATGAATATAAAAATATCGTCTTTTATACAAAAAGGTCTTTCATAACTTAATATGTAAACGGCTACCCTTGTTTCCGAATGTTGTCATAAACAATCTATATGATGTACTTCTATGCCCCGGTCGGTCCCGCGCCATATTACCATAGAGTCCTGACCAATGCGGTCCCTAATACTGTCATCGACAAACTCTACCAACATTATGTTATCTGTGGCCGGGCGTGCGCGGGAACAGTGGCCATAGTTTATGGCTCCTTTTATCTGATAGGGTACAAGTTAAATTATTACTTTTGATAAGTGAGTTATAAAGGAAGAAGCGGACTAATATTTTTGTCTAAGCCTGGACTTGAATTGTAACTATATTGTCATAAAGTTATAAATTGAGATAGTTTTATTGAAGGAATATTATTTAATAATTTCAAAATGGCACTAGCCTTTTGGGTTCTAGCTATAGAATAAATTATGTGTAAGGAACATAAGCTAATCATCATCACACGGTCTACAACTACAACTCAACTCTAAACTTTTTTTAAACGGCTCTAGCGTTTACCGATGATTCTGTCAACGTCAGGATAGAAATAGTCAAAAGAATAATATTATATAAAGATAAAGCTAATAATATTTATGACCTACTAATAAGAGCGATGGTTTTCTTAGGATTTTACTATTTATTTTCAGATACTAAGACAAGACGTCTTAAAATCTGAAGACAAATAACAATAATTAAATCACCAAAAAATAAAACATGACATCTTTTAATGTTAGAACAGATTGAAAGATGCTATATATCGCAAGGTCAGACATTTTAGACCATGGCATTTACGAATATACTGTAACTATGCTTGTCATTTTCCTTTTAAAAGATAAACACGTCGTATGTAGCTAATCTTTAATCCCATCGAATTTAATATGTCGTCTTATCTTATTGTGTAACGACAAATTTATGTTTGCATATTACACACAACACAATCATCTATCACACCAAAAACACATTATACACAGACATTAACACATTAATAGCTCTATTGTATATTATATTTATTAGTTGAATAGCTTTATAATATCGACGACTACTCCATAGCAGCACATTGGCACCACTGATTGGCTAATTTTATAAATTTGTATCTGTAACACCCGGTTTGGGCACATTGCATTTTATAATACTAACGGTATAATTAACTAAGCAACAATTTCTTGCATTTGGATCGCATTATCAGATTATTCAAGAGAAACCGCGTCAGAAACAACCAAAACAATTTAAACATAATCTTATTTAAAATTTGTTATTAGAGGCAAAAACTTGTTGAATTTCGAACTGTGTTACACTTCAGAATTCTAATAATCTGATCTTTAGAATCGCTAGAAATTTAAATTTGATATAACACTTGGCATCGTTCGGCATTCAAATTTAATCCACTAATACCGCACATACTGTTTGAATTTCGAACGCTTTCATACAATGACTGGCATGCATTTCTATTAGTCATATTACATTTGAATTTTGAATTATTTACCTATCTACTCTGACACAAGGACTAACTATAAAAACGGTTTAAATGCAAGAATCCGTTGCTACCCTCATTGGTAACAAGGTACATACAGCTGATACACGAGACATGTTCGACTAACAAATGACAAGGCACATAGTTTAGGCATTATCGCTATGTTACAGATCACGCATCAAACTTTCACAATCGACAAATGAAATAAAGGGGTGAGTGTGTGTTAGTTTGATGTCGTCGCACCCACACTTGCATGCAACACATACCACCTACCTCCTTGGAACAAGCGTGTTAATGAACAATCTTTTACCAACTATTCACTCAGATAACAACAGTCATAATAATTAAGGGTCGTAAACTATAAATAGTCTCATAAACCAAAAGAACGCGAAAAGTACTTTATTTTGTAATTTTTGTAAACATCTCTAAATAGCATAGGTACATGTTTAATGTACCAGTGAGATCCGGGCATTTTATATTTTACCTTTTTATAATAATTCAAATATTATTTTCGATGGTTTTCAGAGCAATTCTATATAATCAATCTATAATTGTATTTTTTTTATTAATGCTATAAATAATTTAAATTATCCCTTTGAACAGCGCCTCGCAAAAATACAATCTTAACATATAAAAATTTTGCTTTTGTATGTTTTTATCCGCAAAGCTCGATAACTAATTAGTATTCTATACGATCCTTAAAAATGACTTTAAATTTTTACAATTTGAGTTTTATATATAATAATAATAATAAGATAATTTTCTACTTTTGCGCCCGACATTAAAACTGGTACAAGCAATTAAAAATATCAGACTAAGCCACAGCGAAGCGTGACCGGGTTTGACTAGTATACTATACGATCCTTAAAAATGACTACACTTTACTGTCACCCACAAAATCTATCAGATTACCACGAAGGTAAACAACTCTTGAGATGATAGTATTGGTACAAGATGTTTCAAAAGAATATGTTCCAAGACCGTGTGACCTACTGTGGGGATGCTGTACCAACTAAATATCGTCACGACTGTTAGCTAACACTGGATGAGCATGGTAATAGGTATGTTTGGTTTGCTGTAGCACTTCTCGTGGGTAGTTGTAGATTGTAGACTGTAGTGCAATGAGACGCTGCGACAACTTTCGACTATCTTCACGTCAATATTAGATGATTATTCGAAATTAACCTGTACAACAAGTTCTCGGATAGCGCAAAGGTTAACGTGGTCATCACTCAACTAAATTGATCGACATTTTTATAACATAAAGAAATTTAAATGGAAAACATATATAACATGTACATTAGATACACTTACTACAACTCATACAAACATATATAACATGTACATTAGATACACTTACTACAACTCATACAAACATATATAACATGTACATTAGATACACTTACTACAACTCATACAAACATATATAACATGTACATTAGATACACTTACTACAACTCATACAAACATATATAGCATGTACATTAGATACACTCACTACAACTCATACAAACATATATAACATGTACATTAGATACACTTACTACAACTCATACAAACATATATAACATGTACATTAGATACACTTACTACAACTCATACAAACATATATAGCATGTACATTAGATACACTTACTACAACTCATACAAACATATATAGCATGTACATTAGATACACTCATTACAACTCATACAAACATATATAACATGTACATTAGATACACTTACTACAACTCATACAAACATATATAACATGTACATTAGATACACTTACTACAACTCATACAAACATATATAGCATGTACATTAGATACACTTACTACAACTCTTACAAACATATATAACATGTACATTAGATACACTTACTACAACTCATACAAACATATATAACATGTACATTAGATACACTTACTACAACTCAAACAAACATATATAACATGTACATTAGATACACTTACTACAACTCATACAAACATATATAACATGTACATTAGATACACTCACTACAACTCATACAAACATATATAACATGTACATTAGATACACTTACTACAACTCAAACAAACATATATAACATGTACATTAGATACACTTACTACAACTCATACAAACATATATAACATGTACATTAGATACACTCACTACAACTCATACAAACAAATATTGAAATCTGGTGACACATTTCTTTATTCCGGTGCTAAGATCGAACCTTTTGGTGAACGCTTTATCTATTGCGCCGTTCGTGTAATCCAGATGAATAATTAATTTCGAGAGTAAAATCGTCAGGATATATTAATAAAAAAACGTTCTTAAGGCGAAAGTTATCTACGCGAATGATAGTAATGGTGTTAGAGTGTAGTAGATTGTACCTATGTACTTACATGTAGTAGGTCACTTATTTGTTTTTGTTCTTTCAGCTTTATGAAGGCAGTGAGATTGTACGTTAGTAATATTGTATCGCGTGTACGCGAATGTTACACATTGAAATTAAACTGATTTCTACGCGGTTTATTAAAATTACATCTTTTGACAGTTTTAATCCTATTTTAAAAGTAGGTATGTATATTTACACTTTCAAGTGTAAATATAAGTTAAAGATTTAGAAAAATAATATTCAAATAGTAAAATTTGTAATTTAAATAAATTGTAATAAAATTCCTAAACATGTATTATATTGTACCTATATAAGTAATAACAGGAGGCGCTCATAGCCAGTTGCACTCACTGATCGGTAAACGATTAGCGAGGTAAAGCATAGTTGGGTGCGGTCAGTCTCTAGATGCGTGACCGCTTAGTGGTATTTCATCTGAGCGTCTCCGTGCTTCGGAGGGCACGTAGAAAGTCGGTCCCGGTTGTTGTCAAATTGACGAAGTCGTTAAGCCATGTCAGAGACCTACGGGCGGCTTGAACAACTCTTGATAACAGGTTGGCCACTAACCACACGAAAAAGAAGAAGAAAGAAGAGTAATAACATCGGTCCTGTTCATAACCTGTCCTACTATGGTCGGGCTTCTATCAGTATGTGGAGTGTTAGTCCTCAGTCTATCGCTGACTAAGAACGTGTGGGCTGGCTCATACATCTTGGACAACTTTATGTAGAATTCATCAATATGAAGGCTTCCTTAAGACTGTTTCAATTATACAGAAAACTAAAAATAATCACTGTGCCCGGTAGATGGCAATGGGCTTGGAAAGTTTGTCTGTATTTATGTTACTACGTTCTAGTATTAAGAATTTCTAGACAAAAACCCAAAAACACGTTGCCTGACCTGAGAAGTGAAACATAAAATTTGTGTTTAAAATAGATAAAATATATTCAAATTTTTATCCAAAGTGTCTGTCTTCTGGGGAGGGGACAATATTTTAAAGGCCGGCAACGCACTTGCGACTCCTCTGGTGTTGCGGGTGTCCATGGGCGGCAGTAATCGCTTACCATCAGGCGATCCGTCAGCTCGCTTGCCTCCTACATAATAAAAAATTAAAAAAGCAATAATGCTCTGAACACAGGTCTTAGTAGATATTGCATAAGAATTTAGCTAAAATAGGACAACAATTTAGTGGACACGGTCATCGCACGGCACAAGGGTGTGTGCCGTGCCATGACCGTGTCCACTATACTCAATACATTGCCAGTGTCCAATGACCAACTGAACTACTGTGCTATCCGTACAAGAAGTATCGTTACATAAAACAACAAAAATCTGCACTGATTGTATTAGAAAGGCTGTATCATAACAGCCTCCGCAAATAGGTTTCGAGAAAGAGGTTAATTAAAAAATGTACCTTGTAGAACTATATCAGCACGAGCCGTTAAGGGGGGAGAAGGAGGGAGGCTCTGATATCCGAGCTAACCACCCGATACTCACAGATAAACTTTTACTGGACAGATAAAAATTAATAACTTTTATACGATGCCCGCCGCTCTTGCTAACAATTTGGCTCAATGGATATTACAAATAACGTACTTTGTGTAGTCCCAAAGATTAGGTGGAGGAATATTACACGTACTACCTCATTAATCCGAAGGTATTATTTTCCATTTATGTTTAAATTGGATTTTCTGTTAAGAAATTCTAACTTTTAGCACGGAATTGTAAATGTGCCCGTTAGACGCATATGAGAGGCGAACTAAACTGGAAATATAAACCTAGAGACTATAGGTAGTCAGACATTATATATGTATGTATTAACACAATAAGTCTACGCAAAGTTTACACATTTAAATTCAACAAGAAAATACGAATTACAGCTATTTATATATACAGTTTCGCCGAAGTTTCTTTGACTACGAGTTCGTAGCTCTAACGTATACTTCTAAGAAGCTACGAGCGTAGCTAATATTGTAGCGTCTCTAATAAAGACTTTGTCTGAAGTGACGCTTGATGAACAAACAATTCAACTAACTTTATAGATTCGATTTCCACGGGAGACTAGCTTTTACTAGTTGTTATTCAAAAACTGGAACATCGATGAAATATTTTTAAAGTAAATAAGTAAAGTCCTTCCAGTACGAGAACAAGGTTTAAACAAAAGAAATACATAAATGAAAGCAATGTTGCATAAAGTATTATTGAAGCTTAATAAATACTCGTAGAAATATTATACGAGCCACTACGTTTATTTAACAATACCTCTACGAAGCGTAGAGCTCTACGATCATTCTACGCTCAACGTAGTAGCGGCACAAAGGCTTTATTAGATCCCAATAACAGTAAAAATATCGCCATATAAAAGATATTTGATCCGCTCATGAATACGTCGACATTGCATCGAGCCGGCGGACATTGAGACGGACACTTTATTATAAAAGCCTTTGTGTGCAGGCTCTATTGAACCAGCCGCGTAGATAACGATACCGATACATGAACACACTTGGAGCCTCCGACTAAGGTGGTCAGAGCACTACCTTTGTTGGTCTGAATAAATAAATAATTCAAATACGTTCGCCTTTCAGTTTGCCTTTATGAGACAGTCGTCGTTTTGTATATTTCAAGATGAATTTTAAATGTTAAGTGATTGTTTTGAATTTACTATATCATTTCGAAGCGTGTAAGAAGTGTAGTGTGTTCAATAAAATCTCTTTGTTCTATCCTATTAACGAAAACAGTACTATGACTAGACACTGTTAGTTAAAGAGATATTATGATTAAAAGTTAGACAGACTAACCAGCTTTTTAGATATTTGAGGGAGGTCCATCAAATATACAAAAAGCTGGTCCAATATTACGAATACTATCTCTTAAAATACAAAGATCAGTGGCTTCAACTTATCAACTGGTCCGTTGTTCTGTCTCATCACATATGAAGCTTCAGTACTAAGATAGCTGGTTATTCTCCAGAATCACCTGCCTGCATCTGCCGCTGGCCTCTAAGTGGATCCACGTGGGCACGGAGCGAGGCAACGTGCACGTGGTCAACATCGAGACCTTCGCGCTCTCCGGCTACGTCATCAACTGGAACAAAGCCATCGAAGTGTAAGTACTAGATATCTAGAAATCTCTCTTTAATGTATTATAAAAGCTAGGATTAAAACAAGAAAGCAATAGTATTGACTTCTGTATTTAAAGTAACTTTCGATACAAAAATAGTGTGTTACTTTACAACAAAAGTATCATGCCTAAGTTGAAGCATTAACGCGGGTTGTCTGCTTTGTGTTTTTGCGCACTACCAACGCGCGTCAGCCGCGCAAGTAACTGATTAACTCGCACGTAAAGCCCGGCCGAGGGGATTGCGTATGTAGCTCGCGTCAGCTATTTGCGTCATGTAAGAGCACCTTTTAGTGCTCCTCATTACTAGTGCTTCTCCGGCGTAGTTGTCAGATAATGCGCATATATGCGCAGTACAGACGCTGCGACAACGCATCGCACGCATAGCGACCACATCCGAAAGACGCGGTTACCACTGTACGCTAGCACGGCTACATCATTTTCACCGTAGGAGAGCTACGCTTCGGCACGAATGGGCCGACTCGACCGGAGTGATACCCACAGCCTCACAGAAAACCGGCGTGAAATAGCGCTTGCGTTATATTTCGTCGAGTGAGTGAGGGTACCGAAGGCCCAACCGGCCCCTCCCTTCTCCCCTCCCCCGTTCTGGTGGGGGTATATTTAAAGGACCGGCACCACACTTGTGACTCCTCGGGTGTTGCGGGTGACCATGGGCGGCGGTAATCGCTTACCATCAGGCGATCTGTCTGCTCGTTTGCCTTCGTTATATGGTCCGATCCATGACGTACGCGTCATTAGCGCTGCACATACATTTGTCGAAAGCCTACGCTGGAGAATCGCTAGGTATCAAGCGAATCTTATATACGTACGGATTGACTAAACTCCATTGCGTATTATACGCCTAAAAAGCAACCACTTCCACATTTCTATTTTAGCGGCGATAGCATCTCCGTTGCGACACTCAGTCGATTACCTCGCCTCGTCAGCTATTAGGCCACCATTTACCCAGGTCCCAGTTAATCTGCCAACGTTATTTTTTTCACGACACATCTCACCAAATTGGCGTCTTACCACTAAAACCTTGCAGATGAGGCCGGAATGCTGATAATTCCCAGTAATTCGTAGTAATCCTGAACAGCAATAAAGGGCTGTAAGGGCAGTCAGATAAGCCGCTAAGTGATCGTCTACAAGCCTCGCCTAATTGCCCTACGCCCTAATTAATTAGAGGATGTTTACCCCACCCTCTGTACCCACAGGGAGGAAATAATAATCCCTTATTTTGCTATATGGATAGATAAGTATGTGAGGATAGGTAAATTGTCGAGTTGTCTCATAAGGAAGCTTGTAACTTGTTGTTTTGATATTAGCCGAAGAAATGTGTCCGATCGGTGTGATGAGGCCAACGAAAAAGTTACTATCTCTTTGGTGTACTGCGAAGCGTAAACGTAAAATAGGCCTTCAAAAAATTACAAACTGGAATCAAATGTATCACGCTTCTCAGAATAGTTAATGCGGAGTTTGGCCACTTACATGAAAGTCGTTAAATCGTAATGTGAACAGCATGTGTCGTATATGTATAGAGCATGTGCGAACTCGCACATTATATTGTATGCTGCGTAGGCTAATTTGGTTATATATTGAGTTCAATATGTCATATTTTTAGTGAACAATAAACACTCGTTACATAAATATGATTCACTGCTTTCTAAGATAATTCTAAAGTTATTTTAACTAAAACTTGTCTTTATTACCACTGCTATCCACTATATTGTAGATAAGCGTAATATCGATGTTCCATGATTGTAAAGACTACAAATACTAAGATGCATTTTATATGTTTATTTTTCGTCTTTCGTCCCCTGTTGCTTTATTAAAAACCCTACTGGGCTAGAGCCTAAGAAGCACTTATTAGAGCTTATTAGCTCTCAGAAGTACTTATTAGTCTCTGCCAATAACACTTCCGACACGGGAATCGCACCTACTATCGGCTTAAAGCCTAATCGCTAACTTATATTACAATGTCGTAGGACCTACAACACAGTACGATGTTATATTAATATCATAAAGTTTACACTGTAACAGAACTTAGGTACCATTATCTTAATAATTGGCGTCGCCACTAAAACTTTCGACCCAGTGCCAAATTCTGAGTAAAGTGCAAAGAGGCTGCCAAGCTGTTTCCGCTGCGAGTAAAACAATTGGAAAAACGACTAATTTTAGCCACAATTTGGAATATAGTTATATAATAAGTTATATATTAAACTGGCTCAGTGGCGCAACATTAGTGAATGCTATTGCTGTGCATGAAGTCTCGAGTCTGACAGTGGTACTGGGGTCTTCTTGCACGAGGTCTGGAACTGTGCCCAGTAAACGGCAGTAAACTGACCCCTCTGATTTCATTGAACTATGTTTTTAATTAATAAGTTTACCACAAAGTATAGCAAACATTTTAATGAATCAATCAGCTGTATAATTACAATGCAGTCCTCCTGAATCCAGTCGCTTTTCCAGGTCATCTGTCCACCTGGCTGGTACATTAAAATTTAATTAAAACCGTTACAGATTTTATCGGGATTTGCAACAAAAAATAGTGCAGATTTAATCCACAAATATAAGTTTTATTACAATAACAAAAACTGTCAAAGCTTAGATTTAACCAGGCCAATATTTTTAATCCGGTGACAGTTGAATTTAAAGCCTCCTCCCCTCTTTCCCTCCTTAACTGAGCTCGCCCACTTCACCAAATTTGATAGAGACCTCGTCTCCTTTAAGTGCCGAACAAAATGTGAATTTAAGTAGAAAAATACCGCGGGTAATAAAGTATCTAGGTGAATATTTTATGAGATCGTTGGGCAGCTCATTCCCTGGCCACACTCCTTTACAGTTACGGTCGTGACAATAGACTCTTTACGAGCCACACAATAGACAGATGCGCATTCACGCGGCGCGGTGGTGTAAATTTAAAATGAACTTTTACGATCGAAGTGAATGGAGATTGCAGAAGGTAACGACTGAGAAGGATAATGCGAGACCAGGTGTAAGACGTCGTCCTCTCAAGGTTCTGCGTCTGTTTATGATGTACCTTACTTCTTACACACATAGGCACATGCATAAATGTACACAAATGGTAGACAGAGATACATATATTACATCCAAGTTTCGCCAAGTATGATTAGAGGTCTCACTATGTTCCGTGGTCTAACGTAATGGGGATCGCGACCCTATTGCCTGCTTTTGGGCCTTTTAGACATTTTTATGCTCAATTTTTATTTCCCTTTTATTTTATGAGATATTTTGCAATATTAACATAAAAACTTGTATGTTAATATTGCAAAATATACCTATCTATATAATGTGTACTTATATGTATTAAATGTGTCCAAGAAATATAAGCATATATTATGTTATGGAGAATATTGATTTTTTACTTTCTCGTTACCTTCACTGATACTGAGCACAGTTTCCTATTCCGTGCAGCTACTAAAACGTCTTAACAAAAATCCACAAAACCCAATAACACTTTGTCCGAACGGGGATTAAACTCGAGACCATGCAAACCGTTCGTATTCACTACTGCGCCAGAAAGCCGTTCTGAAATACAATCTATATAAAAACGAAATGGCTTTTTGGAGTCTTTTCGCGTCACGATTTTATTCATATAAAAGTAATTTGACGAAACGTTTGAAGGCGCGCCTTGATTGTATGAGACGTGTCACACGCATGAAGCGAATGATACATCAAGTTCAAGGCGATGTCACGATGAATATGTAATATTGCTCACGTCAGATACTTTTTATTATGTACTGCGAAGGGAACGTTTATTAACTCAATGTGGAGAGGAAATGTTTTAAATGTTTATATCGCCCGCTTTTATTTTGCTTTGACTGTTCCGTAGAACTGTCAACGATATAAGTAGCTCAACAATGAGCCTCATTTCGCAACGTTATGAATTAAAAAGTTTCTTATCACTATTCTGCATTTATAAATTGTTATCAAAGTAACCATTCTGTAGCTATTACTGATGTAAACGTTGGGTAAACATATTACTACGAATTATAGAATCAGTCAAAGTCTCGCAAGTGATTAGATTGACTGTAAGATATATGCAACAGCAGCGCGCTGCTGATCTTGAGGGCTAGGATCTGATTCCCAGATCAAGCAAAATGTTATTGCGTTTTTCTGTTAGAATTTGTCAGTAATATATTTGGTTATAAGTAATATGCAATCTGTTGGTACCCACCTATTCAATAACACAATAAACAGCACGGAGATTAAAATTATTCAAAAGCCCACGTGGGAACTAATACACAACTTGTTAAAAGTTGGTGTAAAACGCGTCTGCCTTCCGTTTTAGAGACATACAGGCTTGAATATATGCGGCGTGAGTATGAACGTGTAAAATGAAAGAAACGTCATTTAATTAAACAAATAGCTCCGTTACATAAAGTCTATTAAATCAACGTTAACAGTTTGAATACGTATCTGTAACAATAGCGCTCTCTCTCTCTCACTCTCAATCAGAATTAAATTGATTTGATTGAAAAAAAAGCGATCGCTGAATGTTAAAAGTTGATTAATTTAGTATGCAAATAGCGTTAGCGATCGAACCGATCCTGTCAGCGTGATAACTGTTATATTTGTAATTGGTTTATATTCGACGGATTTTGTGAATATGCATTATCTCACGCCTGTTTTCTGGATGGGTAGGCAGAGATTTTTTAGTGTAGTATTTAGTCTGTATGTGTGCCCAGTAGATGGCCAAAGCGTTTCAGGCTGCTACGTAAGGCATAGAAACATAGGGATCGGGAATCGAACCCAACGCCTCGCACAATGCAGTCGCATTCATTACCGCGGCGCCACCGAGGCAGTCGAAATAAATTTTACTATGATTTTAATTTATATATTTCATGTAGTTAATCTTGTGCAGTCCAATGCTGGACAAACGCCTCTCCTAATTTGTACCACAACATATTCGTTTGATGATAGACTAGTACTGTAATGTCATCCCCTCTTTCCACTCTGCAAATATCGTAGGAGATGTATAAGTGGGCCAGTCAAGTACACAATATCGAGTACACAATAAAGAGGGATATCTTGAAATCAAACATTTAAACAAAGGACACAAAATAACACCCAGAGTCAAAACAACAATTAGTCGATCACATGCATTGTTGTCTCGCATTTGATTCAAACTCTCAACACTCGGAGTAGTAGCACTGAGATGACCAATGAAACCACCATTCCATCCATCAAGGGTAAGGTAGTACTTTTACTACCCTCTTATAGAAAACCACCATAAGAATATTAATAAGATTATTTCGGATTGTGAATGAGAGTTTCCAACGTTCTAATAACCTACTTCTCCAATTCCTCTCCGTTCATCCTATCCTTAATGCCTTTCTCATGTCGGCCATGCGCGAATGCTACACCTGGTGATTCAAGCGATCAAGTCGCAATGAGCAGGCCATCTGTACCCGTGTTATCTATGGTTCACCTATGTCAAAACAGATGGACCAACATTAGTCCGTGTTGTATCGTAAGCCTAACTAATGAACACGTCAGTGTAAGCCATGTTTACACGATGACGGGAATCGATGACGCAACACGGCCCCGAAGATAGTCCCTCCATTAATCTATATTAAAATATCGACATTTACAAGGAATATCAATCTGGGTGCGAAAGTTACATATATAATATGTATGTTCCTCGAGTGTATAGACCAAAGGTCGGCAGTACTAATCCACATTGGATAACTACACTTATAAGTCGTCTGTCATAGGGAACAGAAACTATCATCCACGGTATTAGATCTCTAGGCATCCAGAAGCAGTGCTACTACCGAAAATGTCCTAACAGGCAATCAGCGAGTTAATATCCAATACGACGTTGTCCGATCTGAAAATAGAACCTGAGATCTCACGACTGCACGCCAATTTAAGCAACTGGAATCTATTATATTTAAGCACAGTAAAGTTCTTTGTAAACCATACCACAACAGACCGTCCACCGGTCAGACGTTTACAATAACTTTTCTTATTATGATTCTTAGTTGCGAGCTCTCATATCGATAAAAGTACTTGGTGGGTCATATGAGGTAGTATAACGTACAAGAGGTCCTTGAGGCCCACTCGAGTGTGGCTAGTAAGCCTTAAAAGGTTGTGTTTACAAATTGACCGGCTATGACGAGTGTTACAAACTTTCCACACGAACGAATCTTTTGTTGAGAATCGGATAATCGTTTACCATCAGTATTGTAGAAAATTACTGATAAGTTTACGCTTATGTTAACGACAATCATAACGCTCGGGATTCAATTTCAGATTGGAGAAAGACATTAGTTTTTCAGTTCGGTTTATCTATTAAAAATAACATTTATACTGATACTGAGAACTTCTGTCAAGACTTACAAGCACATTGCTTATTGAACGCAATAGACTCGTCCGTACAACATTGGTCCTGAAATCATATCAGGTGAAATATGCCTGTAAGACATCTCTGCCTACACCTTTGGGATATTGGCTTTAGCCATGTTACATTAAAATGGCGACGACAAACCAAATCGGCATACTAAATATTTAGTACATTCAGCTCTCCCAAATCGTAGCCATCGAAGGTAGATAGCCAATTATTATGGATGTTAGGATAAATATCAAACGGTAGGGGTAGCTCGTATAATCGCAGGGGTAGTGGTTAGGTTTATTGCTTCAATAGTTCAGGTACCCACGTTCAAAGACCTTTTTTTAGGGTTGAAATGTCAAAGGAATAATTTTGATGTAGTTCATACGTGAGTGCCATCAAAGAACCCATATTGAAATTTGTATTATACAGTATTATTTTAACGGTGAAAGAAAAACATCTAGATAAAAGTAAAATGCCTGAAAGCTTTTTTAATTAAAAATATAGTTGTTGTTTAAATACTTGTGTAAGCCCCAGCGACGCTGTGAAGGCACTAGAGCGGGTGCTGTCTTTTAAAAATATGTATAAGGAATACTTTAATCTGTATATGATGTGATTTTGGTAGGTTTTCTAAAAGCAGTCATTCATAATCTAGCCTCAAATTTTCTTACCATGGAATTCGCTTATACTGGAGTAGCAGCAAAGTATAGTCTCCTTTCAAAAGATCGCAGTCACACAATCTTCTGTTATGTTATGACAGAGTTTCTAGTTTCTACACTTCTTAAGAAGATTATGTTGTTAGCAAGAGAGCAATAATCCTTGATCCATTACCCTTAGCAACACTGCGATTCCTTTTTGACGCTTCGACGGCTTATACCTTTGCATCTTTAGGCTACAGTAACCGCTTACTATCTAACGGACTGTAAACTTATTGGTAAATATTATTGTATAAAAAATATCCAGAAGTTTACCTGCTACACATATAACGACCCCACAAATACAACCAGACATAACAAAGTAATTGCTTTAGGAAAACAACAACGAACACAGGAGGTCGTATTGTAAGCAATACCAACATAGAACATTGTCCCAAACGATTCGTAATCAGCGTGTAAACTAGTACTTAGGTGAATTCTCGGAGCCATTCGGCTGAGTTACGGGCGGCAACCGACGTTTAATAGTATCGGCGAGTTGTGTGCTTACCAACTTATCGTTTATAGCTATAGCTATGTCCCCGCTTGTTCAATGTCCGGTGCTATTGGGGAGTCGTGGAGTTCTGTCTGTCTTCTGTTAAACGGCACTGCACTTAATACACAGCATGGAACACATTCCCTCCAGTTGATCGAAACATGATACTTATCTAGTCGAAATAACGGTGCGGGGCATGTGCAGCGTAGCGTGCAGACGATTGCACTACATGGCGTATCGTTCGCGAGTTTCGTATGTGTTACCATCCTAGTGATAATATAATCCACTTTAATTAATCTGGAAACCCAATCACCGTATGAGTGCATCACAGGCTTGTTTAGATCTGATCGACAAATTTGTTGCGTCATTAACTCATTACACTGTTGTGTAAGTACACAACAGTGTAATGAGTTAATGACGCAACTATTTTAATTTTATAATAATTAGTATAAGTATACTAATTATTATAAAATTAAAATAATATGTACAATTGTACTTAAAGTCACTGTTGATTTCATTTTCTGAGTAAAATAGAACTAATTTTCTCGGTACCGTGTTCACAATATAGTGTGCGAGAAGCACTTTCATAGAAAGTTCTGTTCTTCTAGCCTTTCCAATCTAAAACAATATTTTCTATTCGATGGACGATATACAAATAACGAAATCTGCGTGAATGTCAAATTTCATTGAACCTCGCATACAGACAATGTCTACATCACATATCGTGAAATGTGCATCGTGCAATTGGACATATCCCTAGAGTAACATACGAATATTTTTATTACTTTCATTGTCGGTATTGCACAAAAGTTTTATTTATTTATTTACTTTAATAAAAAAGAGATTGTTCGAAAAACACTATTAAGACTTCAAAAATAATGAATGTCATATATGTATAATAGTGAAAATTTATTAAGACGTTAGGATACATGAGAACGGAATAAATACAGAATATATTATTCTGGAAACTTTATATCTAACGATAAAATAGAGAAAAGCGGAATAGGAAAGCGCTGTAGAAATGAAAGAAGATAGACATAATAAATGTGAATGCAATGCTAAGCATAGAATAAAGAAGCTGTTCCAATTGGAAAGTTTTCAGGAAACTTTATCTGTCTAAATCTCAAACATTTTGGATAAAAGCCAGTAACAAGCGACGAGCTTGCACGAAGAAAGTGAAGCCAGTGGAAAAGCAAAAAAACGTAAATGTGTGACGTCAGTATGTGAACATGAGAACGTGTACACGGCCGTGAGCACAGTCTATGTAGGTTTATATATAGAACGATTACGATGTGCTTTTGGTAAAACAATAGCTGCAAAAATGCTGGCTAGAGTAAACGCAGTCGCTTCGCTAACAGCCCATTGAAGCAATTTGAGCGGTGTATATGCAAAATGTATTAGCCCAGTAGCGCGTAGTCTCCTGCCATGATGTTTCGCGGTGAGGCGCGATGTATAGCTATAATTCTTTGCTAACTGTTGCCTGTTGTCTGGTACAACTTTAGGTATTGCATATGATACATAACAATAGATTTTCTATTGTGTCTATCACGGGACAGCGAATGGGTTAAAATAAATATATTTACGCTAAGAATAACTATTTAGTTTTCGTCATGCTCGGGTACGGTAATTTTCTATTACTTTGTCATCATGCGCATATCGTGTGGAAAATACTTGATAGTATTTATAATCCTAAAACATCTACGTGGCCAAGAATGATACGGCCCGCCTAGTAAGCGTGTAACCTCAAATCGCGCGTACGTTGCCTACTCTAAGCAAGAGGATGAATAAATATAGAAAAGCAAAATTAAAAGTGTGATGAAATTCCTCAAAACCAACTGCCTGTTAAGCTGCTTCATAGGATGTCAACTAGCTATATTCCTTCGAAGAAGCCGGTATCCATCAGCGTAAGTGAATTAAAACTATAAATTGAAATTAATTTATTTGTGAAACATTGATAATAATATGTACGTTACTTACATTTTATAAATATTTGTAAACGTAAGTATCGTCACATATTGAATGACATCAAAATATGATACTGTCAGTTACTTAACTACTAAACAGATCGATAAAAAGCACACCTCTTTAGTGAATACATAACCCTTGTATAATGTTACGCGACGAACTAACAAAGGTGTGGTTTGTGGTTACTTAACACCAGCTTACAGTGCGTCTCCAATTGAGCAGCCTTATCGTGCCTCGAGACTGATGTACCGTTCAACCACAAAACTGCCTCAGAAATGCGGCTTCCAATACATTCTAAGTACCATGCACGCGTCACCGCATTTCCTTCGACAGCTGAACCTGTGACTAAAGGGTAAAAGGCTTTATTCGCCTCCTTCATTGTAAATTCTATCGTCCGTAAAACCACCTGAATTAATGTAAATTGATGAAGTAGCGTGTAACTAAATGTGAAGCTTTAGAGTTGTATCAGACAAGATCTTACGATCAAAATTATACTTCAAACGAGCATAAAACTACTTACCCTCGGCCTCTATTACGTGAGGCTAAAATGTAATCGACGAAATGGCGGTAACCGCCGTTCTCGGATATGGCTGTGTTTTTATATCAAGCTTGTAACAAACCGCGCTTAACCGTTAGGCAAAGTGGTACAGATAGGTTCGGTTTTTATAAAGGGCGCTGCTACCACTGATAACAGAAAATAGGGTATAGAACGCCCATACTGCGGTAGGCTTAGGACCTTACCGCGATATTGGTATCGATCTTTCTATACTCTGTTTTCTCCGCCCTTCCGTGCAGTATCGATGACAGGAGAAGCCGAGGTAATCCGTACGACCTATAGGTTACAATGAACGATCTTCCTGAAAAGTTTCTGAAATTGTTTTCAATTAAACGAAAGAAAGAGTGAGTTCTAGGGGCCCAAATATCCTCTCTCACTGCCTTTCCTTTTTTGTCCTATATCCTTCCGACTAACCCCTGACATAGGCTACAATAACTGTTTACCTATTACCAGTAGGCGGCATGCTTGTCTCCTATATAGCTTCAAATAAGTTGTTTCGCTTCTATGACGGCAAAAAAGTACAACCATGTCCATGAGCAGTGGTTACGCCACTTATCATTAGGTGTTCCACTAGCTCGTCTGCCAACGGTGGCAGTAAAAAGGTACTTATATAATCAGTTTGACTACGTCAAGTTGCGAGTGGGCGAATCTTCGTCCGTCACCATCGCCTCGTAAACTTTAATGTCTCACACGTGACTTCGATCACATATTTAGTCACACTTCACTATCCAGGAATACTAGCCGTTTTAATATACGTATATACATACTAGATTTTGCCCGCGGCTTCATATAGTTTAGGTTAAGTTAGTAACAATACCTTTTTCTGAATAAAAGGTACCTTATGTCCTTTTTTGTACCCCTGACAAGGTGTATGCGCTATTTCATGATGATCACTCGTGTATTTAAGGCGCGAAAGAGACAAACAAACTCACATTTGCATTTATAATATTAGTTAGAATTAGGACAATATTGTTGTTGATATATTTATAACTCTTTAGTGATCCCAATGGTCAAAATTCGACCGCAATGCATTTATTTTCTTTATTATAAGTTTTTGTTACTTGGATTTATTCTCTATATAAATTTGAGGCTAAAATATTTTCTCTTCACGTATTATTACATGGAATAGAATTTATTTATTGATGTTTTACACAGGATACAGAGACAGGTGTCTATAGCAGGTAAAACCTGTATTACAGATAGACTATATAATTATATTGTTATTGCTTCAGATACCAGGATAATCGTAAAATACTAGATAGCTCCCAGACTATCATTAAAACTAATAGGTTCGGCTTGACCTTTGTTTAAATTGGATATTTTTTTATTGTTTTGTATTTTCGTTTAGCTGCTATAATTCTGTTAGACGTACCTGTCCTGTTTAAGAGGTTTATCCACGCCAGGCTTGGGCGCTAGAGAGCTTCGAGAGAAAGTCTAATCTATACTCTATCAGCTTCAATAGATTGCAGTATCGCGCCAGCTACAGTAATATCCCTCGTTTGTTCACGTTGTAAACTGACTGAGGGGTCTTATTTGAGACGTTTTTTTCACACTTGATTAAAGAAAGATAATAAGTGGGTGAAATTTCTGTAGGTATTTGAGCAGGCACTTATTTAAATTAGCAGTAATAGAATACATATTTGATTCTTATGTTATAGATAGTAAATACAAATTTGTAAATAATATTTACAAAACTAAGCAAAGTTATATCGTCATTCACTAGAAACTAGTATGAAAGGCAATTTAATACAATATTACAAAGGAAAATAGAATGCAACATCAAATAGTTTTGAACCTTTGTAACTATCTACGAATCGTAGCCAAGGAAGCGTAACAAAGTTACGGTTTCTTAACAAAGCAGTGCACTTTATGATCGTAGATGTGCTACGAAACATGGAACTACGCTGCTACAGTGCTACGGTGCTACGAATGACAACGTATAGTACATCCATTGTTCTTCTTAATCCTTTTATTTAGTAAATAGAGTATTTGTATTAAATCTTATAGTAATTATAATGCGTTTACATAAGTATTCTAACAATGTTTCGACCCCCGTATTTTGCAAGCTATATCTGTTTTTCCACGTAATAGAGAGCAACTGTATTGCCGTGTTGCTATTAAGAATTTCGTAACACAAAAACTCTAAATCACTTTGCTGGAGACCCGTGTTCGCACGATTGGTAGTTAATGTAATCGCAAACTTACGTCACTGATCCACGGAGGCAGACATACATAAATCTATGGTGCCCTAAATAATATTATAAACGTGAAAGTGCGTTTGTTTATTTGTTACGCTTTCACTCCTTAACTACTCGACCGATCAGCATGAAATTTCGCATACACGTTATCAGGGGTACAGAAAAGGACATACCTTTCATTCAGAACGAGATGCGTGTAAAAACCCAGGATTCAACCTCTTCGTCTTAAATGTAAAAGTAATGAAAAGAAATGATCCCTATATCTCAGGGGTCTTTTGACTCGCAGGGCCCATATTCAAACATGACCGAGGTATGACCCCAAGGTGTCTGCATACCAAGTTACAAGTGAATATTTTTCCATTTAAAATACTTGTGACCTTGTGACCCCTATATCTCGGAGGTCTTTTGACCCACAGGGTCCATACTCAATCTCGACCGAGGTAGGACCCTAAGGTGTCTGCACACCAAGTTACAAGTCAATCGGTCCAGTGGCTCCGGCGCTATGCCTGTCACTAACAGACAGACACACAGACCCACATAGTGTTTTCATTAACCTCTTCGAAAAAGACTCAAAGGTTAATAAAGTACTGTTCCCAAGGGATAGACAATTGACATAAGTAACATTTACGCTAGTGGAGTCGCGGGAAAAATCTCATCATCATCATCATCTCAGCCGAAAGACGTCCACTGCTGGACATAGGCCTCTCCCAAGGATTTTCACACAGACCGGTCTTGGAACACCCGCATCCAGCCGCTTCCTGCGACTGTTACCAGGTCGTCGATCCTGCTTCGTCTTCCGGTGTCTAGTTATAAATAAATGTTATATCCTTCCCCTTCTAACTTAACATTACATGAAAATTCGAAGCTGTAAATTCAACAATATAAATAACTATTACACCTAACATAGTTTGGCCACGATTTTAGTGTAGCTCTCGTTATCAGTCCCACACGTGAGCCGGTACCGCCACCAGCGCTCACAATTCGGTACGAATATACTTTACCTCCAAGTTGGCAATACAAACGTCCACATAAATCGTGTGTGCATTGTTGGCGAGGGTAAATCGCTCGCCGAGATCTCCAACTAGTTCCGAACTGCTCTGATTTAGATTTACTCACGTATTTAGGTATGAATGTTGTGTTGGTTCAAAGACCGCGGTATTTTGCGTCTATAAAGTGCTGGCTTTTACCCGCGGCTTCGCTCGCGTAAAAATAGGTTAGATTATATCAGTAACAACACATTTTTATAAAAAAATATAGACTATGTTACTCGGTGATAACAAAGCTTTCTAATCTTGAAAGACTTTTGAAATCGATTGAGCAGTTTTTGAGTTAAATCCTTACAAACAAACAGAAAATCAAATCTTTATTTTTTATAATAAAAAAATAGAGTTATATATATAAGTACACATCTATTAAGTTATCCAATGCTTCTTCTCCTTAACCTTTGTTATTCCCAAGTCACTTGGGGTCGACTTTTCTAGTCTAACCGGATTTGACTGGATATCAGGTTTTACACGGAGCGGCTGCCGTACCTCCGTAACTCGAAGGCCTACCCTACTGCTAGACTACTACTACCCTAAGGCTAGACCAGTGTCAGGATATTCTAGAGCACTGACTTCCCAATAACGACTGCTATAGATGTTCATGGCAGCCATTAAGTTATCCAATTATAACACGTATATACCTTAGTCTATAGATCTTTGTAACACCAGGGTTATTATTCATACCCTATCCTGACCCATCCAAAATAAAAATCAAGGAGTCTCTTTGCTGCTCAAAGGCCAAGGTTTCAATGGTCCGTTACTGATAGCACACAGCCTTAAGGAGCCTAGAAACGTAATGTAAACTTCAAGTGTTAGCAAAAAGATAAAAAAAATTTTAGGCGTCTGTGTGCCAACAACTTTTTTGTAACAGATGGGAAGCACCTGTACATAGCTTTGAAATTAAATTAAAAGACAAGCATATTTGGCGCTATATACTACATTATTTTGTACCATGGCGTAAGTTTGTTATGACTTAACTTAGAACCAAAGATCACCCGCAAACTTATGTTACGGGGCCAACGAGGCAATCCCGTGGTTATCAATAATAATAATAACAACTCTTCATGGCTATAGTAAGCTGAAGACAGGGCGCTATGGCGCTCTTTGGGGGAGGGCTATGTCCAGCAGTGGACTATTATAGCCTGATGATGATGATAATGATGACTATAGTTGACCACGGGCCTCTTCTCAGTGTAAAAAAGGATAGGTTATAGTCTACCTCACTGGTGCAGTGCGGGTTGACTTCATACGTCGTTGAGAACATTATTAACAATAGTTAGATATTTATTTATTTTCATTTATTTGCTTTACATTATCCGTTTCCGTTTTCAACCAATATGACTAATTTGGGATCTAACTATTTACTGCGTTTTATATCACTATACATATTTTTAATAATAGGCTTGCTTGCTAATAGAATATACAGCGGTCTCTACTTTGAAGCATATTGTTCTAAAAATTTGAAACGTGCAACAATACCAAAACTATTTTCAGTGAACAAAATATTGACCAAATTTTGTTATCTAACGGGCGCTGCCGGTTGTTCATATTTCAACATGAAATAATTACAATTTTCCAATTTATTATATTTGTTCGATATTAATTAAACGTCGAACGCGAACTGTTTTGTATCAAATCTTTTGTCCTGCGAGCGCGTGGCGTGCGCGTGGCGTGCGCGTTGCGGAGGCGGCCCGGGCTCGGGATGAGTGCGGGGCGAGTAACAAATTACAGGGCTGTCAGACACACACCTCACAATTTACCGTTCACAAAACAAAGTTTGGAATATTACGTTGAACTTGCACTGCTATTGATTCTATTTCGGTAAATGAAGTTTTCGAACTATTTATTGCTTGACTAATATTCGTCTAAAGTTTACTCTTGAAATTTATTTTTTTAAATATATCTCCCGCACTAGGAATAATTCGTGTGTCCCGGGGGACATAACAAACATTGAAACAACGGACACAAAGACTCGGAACAACCATTTGTCGATCACATAAACTTTTGTCCCGTGTGGGATTTGGTGCCACACGGGACAAACATGAGTGTGATCCTCCTACAACACTCGGCGCAATGGCAGCGGCGAGGCGACCACATAAACTTGACTTTGCCCGCACGGATGGCTTAGGGCCATTTAAAAATTTCAGGCGAGAGAGACATACCGGACATTTCAGGCGAGAGAGACATAGCGGACATTTACAATTTTATTTTGTTTATCCTCTTTGTATTCTGATTAGCATTAATTCTATGCAATTTAAATACAATCCAAGATACCACTCATCGTTTACTATTAATATGGCCTCTGGCTCGCCTGCCACTAACGGCAATAAAGAAGTACCTGCCTTTCTTCCAACAAATAAAATGTAACAACATGACCTCGCTACCATTGTGTCACAATCGCAATGGAAAAGCAAACATGTGTGTAATAAATAACCGCGTATTAGACGCGACGTCGCGCGTCGCTCTATCTCGCACCCCGGCGGCAACAGATGTCGTCTGATTGATTGCATCGACAACGTCTTTCGCTTTTTAATTTCATCATATCATGAAATGTCAAAACCAAAAGATGTTTCCAACATCAGGTTAAACGCCAACTTCCTGGCTTCTGGATGCTGGAGACTTGTTAATAACATTGTCATCATCACGGCAGACATGACGCTAACGCAATAAGCGTCGCCTGCAGAGTCGCAAGTTATGACCTTAATAATGAGAGCGTCCAAGAGCGAGGCGGGCGCTGTCGCCCTCCAAATGTACTAGCATTTTTCACTCAATTTCATTTTGGAGCCTTTTAGCGAGTACGTTTTATGAGCATCTTCGGGCCGTTAGAGGTTTCCTGGTCCAAGTTTTGCGTTTAATTGGTTATTTATTGCCCATAACTTACATTCTCCATGTGACTTTATTTACATACAGTCCGTAATACCAAGTAAGCTAAGGTTGAACTGTCTGGACGATAATACGATTAGAAAAAGAGAAAGACCTGATATGATGTCCAATAACAATAAAATGAAGGAAAATAGAGACATTGTCGACCTTCAATAACTTAGAATAAGGGTAGAAGAAGGATGATAGTATGTCGTATTACTATCACGTAATCTTATATTGAAGTTTGTCTGATTACGGATACTCGTACACAAATGTCGCAGTCGTTTACGTCGCCTTGGCACGCCACTGCAACAATTTATGTGGATTCTATTCACTCAGGAGTAAATTTGTTTCAAGTATGTTTCAAGTAGTTTCCTTGGGAGAGCCCTATGTCCAGCAGTGGACGTCTTTTGGCTGACACGATGATGATGTTTCAAGTATTAATATGTGTTTACTTTTTATGATAAGTTTACTTATCACGAAAATAAAATACTGTTCAGTATACTATTAATTTTAAAAAGTTACATTTATATGTATTACAGCAGTTTTTCATCAGGGACTGTACTGGTACTGTCGACCATGAGAGCAGGTGTACAGGTTCGATAATTCAAAGCATGCACCATATTATATATTAAACATATCGAATTCGATCGTATCGCATAGTAAATATATATAAATAGGGCCTTCGTATGGACTGTTCAAATTTGCACCAAGAGGCGAGTTTTTTATTTAATGCCCCATTAAAAAAACGCCATTAAAGTTTTTTACGGCGCACTTGGGCTTTAATGCTATTTAAAAACTTCGTAATTGATGAGGAAAATTTTAATATACATTAATTTTCATAAATTTTTTGGTTATAAAAATACGAGCTTGCACCATAACTATAGGCACGCCATCGGTTGCATCCTTTCATTTTCTTGCATGAGCTCTTGTGAATAAAACAATCGGCGTCCCTTTCCATTTGCCTACATATATATATAGGATCACACTTGTGTATTCCTGTAGGGATTAGCCGACGTGTATTATTTATTTTAGCAACTATCGTCTTTTCTGGTAACAGCGCACATTTCCTTACACCATGCTGTTAATAATTTCTTACGAGAAAATTCCAAAAAAATACGGCGGCGTAAATCCGATTTTCATAAGGACAACAAATGATCATGACCTTATAGTAACTTGTTGTACAAAGAGGTCAAGAAACCTTTTAGTAGTAATTTTTCTACTCATATTCCCTTCTTCCCTATCGATAAATAAATGAAGCTACGTCTTATAAAAATGGTAGAGCAAAAACTATTAATTTTAAATAAATAGCGTGACACCCTCTTAGTTTACCCCTTTTCCGATTAACCTCGTAATATACCAAGAGTCAATTACCTTCGATAAATATCGTTTTGCTATAATTAACGTTGTGCGTGCGTGCGTGCCAACCCTGTTGCACCCGTGCTTCACTCGCGCTCGATTGTCTCGATTCAAACGATGTTTTTTATTTCCTTTCATGTGGTGCCGTAGTAAATCCCACATACATATAGATACACTCGCTCACGCGTACAAAAACGTTTCTATTTATAAATGGAACACGAGCCCACAGATTAAATGCTTTTATAACAAACATGCCGTGTTTGATTAGGAATTTGTAACGTTTTTTAAACGGAGTTTATAGTAGGGCTGCCTACATACTAGTTTGTCGCAACTTTTACCTTGTAACAAAAGCGTAACCTATTGTGTTGCAGCGGCACACCGGCAGACACAATAGGTTTACCATTATGTCTGGCATTCCAAGAATTGACAGGTTAACATAATATTAATATATAAATATTCCGTTACCGTATGTTTGTGTCCGCCAAACTTCGAAAGTAGTCAATGGATTGACTTGAAATATTAACACTACTTTGCATCTTTATCTATAACATTGGTGTTATATACTTTTATCCCGGAAACCAGCGGAGGGTAGCCTGCTTTAGCTTATATTCAAAAGTAACAAAGCATTTAGTATTCACATATTAGTATTTTGTTAAGTTTATTATAAATTTAAATGAATATGATCTATTTAATAGAAAGCACCAAAGCAGGTCTTGATCGGTGTTTCACCAACTACGCTACAAATGGCTAGAATTAGAGCAATTCTTAGTGAATTAGTTTAGTTAATTTGGTAGCACGAAGCATACGTGCCGATGCGTCGATGCTCCGAATACTAATTCACTAAATTTACGACACATCACACCTACATACAAAAACACACTAAAAGAATTTTTCAATTCGAACCAGTAGTTCGTGAGATTAGCGCGCTCAAACAAACAAACCAACTCTTCAGCTTTATAATATTAGTATAGATTATCATTTCTCCCACGTACGTGCAGGCTCGGGAATGAACTATCTGCCGTGGTGGTTCCCAAGCACCGTGACTTGTCCTTCTCTAATCGAGCTTTAAAGGGAGAAATACTATTGCTGTAGGCAGTTGTTTAGTTGTATACACCCTTACCGTTACTAAGTGAGCGATGGTTACCACTTAAATCAGGTAGACTGGCAGCCTGCCTGCCATTAAAGCATTAAAAAGTTATATGGTCGGTCGGTCCTAGAATCGATTGACTATTTTAAGCATAGTGAAGTACAGTGGATCCTTGGTAATTGTCTAATGACATATCGATTAGCTTTACTAAATATTGCTGGTAAGGTAGCCAGGGACTCCAAAACATGCTTTGCACACATCTATTTAGAACAGATATAGTGTAATTTATTTATACGCAAACACCTGGTGATTAGTCATACTTTAAGCTCTCTTGCGGAGGTCTGTGTTCGAGTATGGTCCAGCATTCCGACAGACTATTAATCAACGGGTAGTTAACGAAATTGAATCGTCATCAACAACGTGGCACCTATATCGGTAATGGAACCCGGGCACACGCGCACGTAATCCAAAAACGATAATAGCCGAGCGCCATTAGTATTCACTCCTACCCTCCGGACGCCAACAAAACTAAACGAAAACGTGATACAAATACCTTTGCGTAACGATTTTCCAAATAAAAATACAGCCGAGTACGGTCCTGGGTCAAGTATCGTTTAAAATAACGCAAATTTTAGTATAGCGCCATCTGTGTGTGTAATTTGTAAACTGTAATTATAAGAAGAACGACCCCAGGGCTATCTGTGCGTAAAGTAAGCTGTCGTCGAATTAATTCGCACTGGCAAAGGTCTGGGAAGCGCTTATTATTATAGGTCAGCTTAGGGTCTTCCAGGTAATGAGCATTCACCGTCCAAATGCTGAGTAACCGTGTTAAAAAGTGTTAGCTAATGTGCCCCTACAGGCCTACATACTAATTAATTGTAAGCAAAGATAAATATTAAGTACCTCCCCAATTTTAACTTTACTGAGTAAGGGAATATGTAGACGTACGAGTTTTACCTTTAACAATTAAGTACTCACCAGTATTACATTTCATTATTTAGCACTGTTTATTTAGCCATGTTACTTTTAAAAGTTTACTGTATTAACAATGTGGTTCCTGCATAGCAAGAAAACCTGCCAGGATAAATTATTTCCCACGAGGAGCGCCATGATAAACGCTTGTTGTCGTGTAACTTACTATTCACAACGAAAGAAGTGACGCCATGTCTCGCGATACAAATTGCAATCATAAAAGTACACAATGTTCTCGTTATATCTTGGAATAAATAATGTGAAACAATACTGGGAGGAACACTGTCGGAGATGTCACACAAGGATGGAGAAACTTCTTAAATATTTTAGTTATTCCATGTATCTGTCTTGGCCTATTTATTTGTTATCCCCTCCAGAAAATGAGCTTGTTTTTGTATGTAGGTGTGATGTGTCTTAAATTTAGTGAAATAGTATTCGCAGCATCGACTCAACGGCACGTATGCTTCCAAACTATTTATGCCAAATTAACTAAACTAATTCACTAGGAATTCCTCTAACTCTAACCATGAGTAGCGTAGTTGGTGAAACACTTTTCTATTAAATAGATCATATTCATTTAAATTGAAATTTATAGCAAACTTAACAGAATACTGATTATGTGAATACTAAATGTTTTATTAATTTTGAATAAAAGTGAAGCACGCTACCCTCGACTGTGGATCAGTCTGATATTTTTAATTACTCGTTCTGAGGGGTCATCGGAAAAAGTATATAAAATATTCTTATTTAGCACTTTAAACAATTAATATGATTAATGTGAATTGCATCTAATAATTCTAATGTAGCAATAATATTAAGTTTCACCCAGTGAATAAGAGCACTGGAGATTTACAACCTATCTCAGTGCTTTACTTCCTCTTCAATTACTTTTCCTTCTTCTTTAATTCCTTTTTTTACCCTAAGCGTATGAGTAATGTTACAAGCTAACATAGCACTAAACCGCATACCATCAAGCAGGCCATATGTTTGTTAAAATGTTTCAGTACATAGAAAAGGCCTTCAATAAAAACTAATTATTAGTTACAAATTAATTTCCTTGTATCTAACTAATTTAATGATGCCTGTAATGAATAATTAATTATCAAATTGCAAATTAATCATCAAAACGCATGTTCAAATTGCATAATTAAGAAACTAATTATTGTGGTTATGCGCTAATTATAATTAACATTAGTTGGTTCAACAGACTAATGGTCAGTAACAGACATTATTTATTAAACTTCTATTATATTGTACTAGCTGTCCCGCGCAACTTCGTCTGGGTCATTTAAGAGAATTTTCACAGTTTTTGCAACACTTTTCATTGCTGCTCCGCTCCTATTGGTCGTAGCGTGATGTTATATAGCCTATAGCCTTCCTCGATAAATGGGCTATACAACCATAAAGAATTTTTCAATTCAAACCAGTAGTTCCTGAGACCAGCGCGTTCAAACAAACAAACTCTTCAGCTTTATAATATTAGCATAGATGTGGAATCGCATCAGTTCGATGCAAATTGCACGTGTCTATGTACTGTAAGTTGTATGACTGCACAGGTCGCTCAATGATTTGAATAGTCATCACGTTTCTACTTATGTGGCGAGTGTCACGAGTTCGGTGTCCATACAACACAAAACTTGGTGGTGCTCCTCATAAGACTGAACCGAGTCTGGATGTTCCTCGGGTCCGCTGTCTTAATGTTTGTAATATCCCGCGAGTCAGGGAGTGTATGAGCAGACAGCGACTACGCCTGCAGATACTAACAGTGTAAGAAACAGAATGCCCTGACAAACCTGATATTGGATGAAAGACAATAATAGAATTTATCTCATACAATACATAATAATCTATACTAATATTATAAAGCTTGTTTGTTTGTTTGAACGCGCTAATCTCAGGAACTACTAGCTCGAATTAAAAAATACTTCTTTTGTTGGATAGCTTATTTATTGAGGAAGTTTATAGGCTATATAACATCACGCTACGATCCACGGGGGCGGCGCAATAATTATAAACGCGGGTGAAACCGCAGGCACATCTAGTATAATAATAAGATAGCAGCGATAGCCTCGTAGGAGACCGTTGGACTGCCACGCAGAGGTCTCGAGTTCGATCCCAAGGCGCGCATCTCTGACTTTTCGAAGTTATGTGCGTATTAAATAGTTAATTATCGCTTGCTTTAACGGTGAAGATGAACATCGTGAGGAAACCTACATGTCTGAGAGTTCTCCATAATGTTCTCGAAGATATGTGAAGTTTGCCAACCCGCACTGGGCCAGCGTGGTGGACTATGTCCTAACTAACCCTTCTCACACTGAGAAGAGCCCCGCGCCCAGCAGTGGGACAGTCAGACAATACAGGGCTGATATTATAATACAATAAGTACATAAAATCATTTATAGTAACTTATTAACCACTAGATTTTTCCCGCGGCTTTGCACGCATTGATGTAAGTTCTTGTCAATAAATGGCTATCCCAAGGGAATAGTACTTTTTTCTGGAGAAAAGGTACCCTGTTCTTTTTTGTACCCCTAACAACTTGAACGCGAAATTGCATGATGATCGGTCGAGTAGTTAAAGCGTGAGAACGTAACAAACAAACTTACATTCACCTTTATCATATTAGTTAGGGTGAGAACGTAACAAACAAACTTACATTCACCTTTATCATATTAGTTAGGGTGAGAACGTAACAAACAAACTTACATTCACCTTTATCATATTAGTTAGGGTAAGGTTTATTAAAGCGTCAGCACGTTCCCACGTCCGCAGCTTTAAATGCTACATCACGGCTTTATTTGTGTCCTAATATTTCAGTTAAACAACTTTGGAACTTGGTTCGAACCGCGCGAAAAAAGCTAATTGTAAAACATTGTGGATCGTCGACGCGCTATCGCAGAAAAAGTGTCTGTCAGCTGAAGTGACAGTTGTTATTGGAAAAGTTCCCGTCAAATGGCAGGCGAGCCTTACCGGGCAGGGGGCTGTTCTAGACGAACTACTACAACTAGAACGAAAGATGAGTGGAGTGGTGTTTATTTTCCACCCAATTATTGGTTTATGGAATGGTCTCACCACAAACACTTTAAAGTATTACTCTCATTATAATGGTGGACTTCTCATTAACATTATTTAATAGATACCTGCTGAAAGTCATTGATTTTGTCCTTTTCTGGCCTTTTCTTTATTAACACTTCATTACTGCGGTTTTTATTTTACTGATTAAAAATGATTTATATAGAGGAAGTTACCCAGCCATGTTGCAATTCATACATCTTTCCGCAAATGCTTTTACCAATAATGAGAAATTGCAACTTAAATAGTATGAAACACTTTACTTCTGCGTTATAGGGGCTGCGTAAATAATATATTTGAAATAGATATTAGTACATTTTCACATCTACACCAGAAAGTCTTATTTCTTATTCTTGTAATCCATGAATTTTTCGTTTTGGTTGACAAATTGCCGTTCCGACTCATTCCACTTTAGTAAGATGGTACTTTAACAATGACACAGTCCAAATTTATTGTCTCAAAGACCTCGTCGACTGTTATTAATAAACTTTAAATATTAAAGTCGCTTACATTTACAAATATTTGCATAAAACTTGCTCAAGTTAGTACTTATTGAATAAGTTTTAAAATATTGTTTTGTTTATCATCCAATATTTACAGGCTTAAATGAAAATAGTGATCGATTAGGAGTAATAATAGGAGTAATATAGCTAAATCTGGGATCTTAGAACGTATTAGACACAAAACTTATATTCATAATCAACAGAAATTTGCAGTTTTTGTATATAAATGTATCTTCACCTACACTTTACTTTTATGTATGTCGCTAAAGCGTCAGACATATACTAGCTTATTAGTTTACCGCTGTAACAAAGATTTTGCTTTGCTTTGCAATTGTGTTATCACTGTAGAGTAAACGTTGAAAACATTACTATTACGACACCACGCTATAACATCCGGCTAAACTTCCGCGGAATTGCAAGAGAATCTCAATTAGCAAACTATCTCCATGTAAAATTAAACTGAAATCTTGCACGGGGAGGTGTAATAGTTCGCGTTTGGTTTTATTACTAACATTATTAGGCGAGAACATGTACTAGCTAAGTTTGCTGCGATTGTTCCCACAGCTGTTGGCAAGCAAACTTGTGAAACAGTACAATGTTATTGTTGTTAATATGTAGCGATCACAACTAGTTCTGAAGCACTTGAGCGCAGCAACCACTAGTGTTAATTGGTGAAGTGGTCGCCTCAGGCCTCCGCAGCCGGCGCAATTATTGTAAACTGTAAATTCACAGACAATAAAGATCGTTATAACACGCCTCCGGGCCGCGCGACGCAACCCTATTACGTCGCGTCAAGTTCTCGATTCAAATAACGCGCGCTCATTGGCGAATGGTAATGAACTTCCGCCAATGGCGTTATAGTAACAATTAAAACGCCTAGGGCTGTCTCGCGTCCATTGTTGAATAATTCACGTATATTTAAAAATTACTATCACCGTTTAACGACATCCGTCCGCAGCAGACGCAGCAGGACAAAGGTATCGTGAAATATAATAAAAAATATCTGGAAAAGCTAGAAACTGAAATGAATAGCATCGTTTGTTCCACCGAACAAACGATGCTCTTAAAGTTATATAAATTACGGAGAAAGGAAGTGCGCCGCGAGGGCGGGCGGGAACATAATACAAGGAGCTCGCAATGCCCCTTGAAGCGGAAAATTGCGTAACTGTTGTATTGGAATTCGTTATCGTACGTCGAGATTGTAATTTTTTATTGGCATACATTTAGTCGGAGCTTTTTCAGCCGCGTATACACAATATTATTGTTTTAGTAAGCGTTACGTGTCATCGAGTAAAGGTTGTTGGCAGACTAAACACAAGGGGCGTTTGTATTAGTGTGTTGACCTGATTCTGTAAATGAGGGACAATCTGTGCGGGGACAATGGGCACGTTCGCCTCTCTCAGGGTGAGTGGTCGTGGGGGGCGCGGGGAGCGAGGGACGTGGGGCGACATGACGCGCGGCCGGACGCGCCGCGGCGGAAGCGCTTTGTGCCGCGCGCTTATCGCAATTATCGCCGAGCAACAGTTGCCCACCGCCACAATGTATTTTATGGAGTAGAGAAAATGTTTATAGATATTAATGGAAAACGAAGCCATCATGTTTATTTTATTTTATTGTTATTTCAATGTTTTGGTTAACAGATATTGATAATTCAGTTCCAAAATGTAGCATGTCAGAAACTTGAAATAAATACAGCGTACACACTGTGTGTCACTTATCAACTTTTTTTCCTTTGATACAATAACTTTGATTGTTAGTGCCCGTAGGATCACACACATATCTCCCCAATTCCATCTTGTCATCCTATCTGTAATTCTTTTTCCTTAGAATTGACAACACGCGCGTCATAGAATTGATAACACGCGAGTCATAGCCTCTGGTATTGCTAGCGATATTTGTCGTTCATAAGTGTTACTTTGTGACTTATACGAATAAACATATTTTTGATTTTATTTAATAAAGGTTACGGTAACGCCTTATCGTTATATATTTGCCACTTTCGATAACTAAATGACTGATCACCTCTTCATCACATTATAGACTTGACTATTACTGTTGATCGGTACAGATGCTATTTGTTGGTGTATCTTATCTTATGTGGTGGCCAGTCAGTGCAGACCGGCGACACTTCGACCCAGTGGGATCTTTTGTGTCGACACTCTCCCGATAACGACTGCCATAGATGTTCATGGCAGCCGGGACCGACGGCTTAACGTGCTCTCCGAGGCACGGAGCAGGCGATAATTGTCAATCAATACGCACATAATTTCGAAAAGTCATATAACTTCCGAAAGTCAGAGGTGCGCGACGTGGGTTCGAATCCGAGACCCTCTGTGTTGCAGTCTGTTGGTCTCCCCACTAAGCTATCGCTGCTTTGTTGGTGTAACTTTATACTTAAAACTTAGTTAATATAAAGCAGATGTTCACCAGTATAGGGATAGAATGGAAATTTAATATCCGGCCAGATTGTATCAAAGACGATTTTACGTTATTTATCTGCTATATATTAACTTTGAACTCGAATATCGAAAGCTAAATATACGATAATAACATCTTATCGTTTTCTAAACATTGTAGTGAGTCATCTTCAGTATCTCACTATACTATTAATATTATAAATGTGCAAATGTTTAGATGTTTAGAGAACAAAATGTTTAGTACACGTGTAAACCGTTGCACGGATATTAATAAAACCTGGTACAAAGAGTTTGTCCTAGATCATTAGTTCCCAAGTGGTCCAGGTGGACGGACCCCTAGGAGTCCACGGGAGACTCGACAGGGGTCTACGTTGGCGTGACAAAAAATGGGGGTTCACAATTAGTAAGCGTGGGTCCACGAAAATTTAGTTGCTTTCGATAGTGAAGAACTAATGTTAGCTTGACTTCACCGACTGTTCGACAAGCTCAGCGACAGTTACTTGAAAAACCTTGCATATATTCAGTACCAGTAGTTTTTCGATTTTTCGGTAGAGAATTACTAAAAAACAAAAAATTGGTCAACTCGTAAAGATTTGATCAAATTTTTTACTTGCAATACTTTTTTTAACTGCAGCAGGTCCACCGGTACCAGCTAAATTTTGAAAGTGGTCTATGAGAAAAAAGTCTGGGAGCCTCTGTCCTAGATTAACACATAGGATATCTTAACGCATGCACGTACATAGAACCGCAGACAGAAGTTAAAAATGCTAGTTATAATCAATCAATGATCTGTCAATCGTGCAAAGAAGTTGCTCCTATAAGATTGTGGTTCACATCAAACTCCAAGTATCCGTAATTTTAATTGTTTTATTATAATCTCGTTCCATGAAACTAGCTCGTATAATTTAATAAAAGTGGTAGCTCTAATATTAGTATTATTATCAAATCTTCATATCTTGTAAAAAAAATATTTTAAAACGTTAAAAAACAACCCACTGTTATTCTAGAAACATGTTGTAACTATGTGCAGTGTTTAAAGACTATCTATAGAATACATGTTTGTAATAGATGTAGATAAAAATGCAAGTACGAGTAGTGGTTAAACGTTGGTCTCGGCGCGGCGCTCGGCGCCAGCGCGGCGGTGCTCTCACAATCTTATTAATGATGCAATCTCTCTACTCACACATGTTAGGAACTAACATGTAGGTACTTTGTATTAAAAGGTGAAGACTTGCTTTATAAAGAAAACTTATTTTTCTTTTTATATTAATAAATTAGTTTTACCTTTTTTAATTTTTTGTGGTAAACAAGCAATGACACAATATATGGTTTTCAATCATTTGTACCAAATAAATAAATATAGCATGACTGTGACACCAGTGACATTTACCACATATTAAGTATAATACATGAATGGGTTACAAAGAGAGCCAGTAGACATGTGCAATATTTAGTAAACATAAGTATTTACAATTAAGAATTGTCACTTATTTTTTGGTTTTGTTTTATCAATCAAATGAGATCATAGTAAAGATAAAGCACTAAGTAACAATTTTTTATATATGCCAGGGCGTGTTGCAAATAACTTAATACTGTTGAAATTATTGTTAAAAGATTCAACTAGGCGATACATCGGTGGTCACAAGATTTGACATACTGTGCATAAGTCCTCTAGTGTATGTCTGGGCGGAACTGGTGTGGTATGAGTAACCAAAGGCGCTCTGCAGCGGTCACTCACGCACAAGTGCGAAGAGTACATGTCCGAATAACTAACTACCTAGGTTTTGCCCGGGATTCCGCCTGCGCGGTATGTCATTAAAACGTAACTTGATTTACTCAAATATAAAGTATTCTCTTCAATAGTTACAAAAATTACATCTCATTATAAACAAACCAATTTTACCTCCTGTAATATTTGGATAAATTATTTAAATTTAATACAATTTCGAAGTTTCGTAGTTGTCCAAAGCTTTCATAATTATGACAATTGCTGGGTCGAGCAAAGTGTGAATAGATTTTCCATCAAAAAAATATCGGTACCAACACGGAGTGTAGAACACTGGCCAGTAAACGTCAAACAGCTCACTACTGACATCGTGACACTACAAAACATAGCTGGAGAATATATACATAAACAAATGAGAAACGGCAATGAATTGCCGTAATTCTTAAAGTTCGAAAAAATGATATCACGTGACCTTGAGGTCAGAGGTCAAAGGTCATAGTCATTTCGGGGTATATCGACTATGCTGAGTCGAATGGCGTTGACCGCGAGTCTCTAGCTCTTACGGTTCTTGAGTTGAAAGTTGTATAACAGACAGACGGACGGACGGACAAAGCTGTTGTATAAGAGTTTTTTCGAACTCTAAAAACATAGTAAGCGAAAAGGGAGTGCATGTATGTATCCTCTACCTATGTATGTATATAAAATATAGTTGCAATACATATATGGATGCAATCACATCCAAAAATGTTATTTGTACCCAAAAACATGATGAAACAAGCTCGTTTCGATAAGGAAAGGCACGTAAGACAGCCCAATGTACGGATTCTGCCCATTTTGATGCCATACATATCAATAGCCCAAAAATATATGGCGTGAGTCGGACGGGCCTCGCGAGGTGCGCAATTACTGGCTCATTTGCGTGACTGAGTGTCAGAGAGCGCTGAGAGCGCCCTCTGGGGACACTCCAGTCGAGAGCTGGCGGTGTACAATGCGGTCTGTTACCCCACGTGTCGGGGTATTTAATTATTTGATGAGAGGGCTTTTGTAATGAGCATAATAATATGATGCCAAAAAGATGTGTAGATGTTCAAGACAGTAATTTCGATAGTTGACTTTCTTATAGTTATAAAAATCTATATATTCCCGAAGGGTTAGGCAAGGCAGTATTACACCTACATACATTTTGCCAGTTATAGTTTTGGCTGCCAAGTGTTAGGCTTACGTTAGGCGTACCCATAGATATAATAAACTCTTTTTTATATTTCTATGGGCGTACCCTTCGCCTATTGTCGTCTACAGGACATAGTTGAAGATTGATTCTAGGATCAAAGAATTAAATAATATAATATTTCTAATATTTTATTTCCAAAATCAATAGTTACAAATATTGTATAAAGGTATACATATTAAAGTTACAAGTACAAAATGATTAAACTAGTTAAAGCTCACCCATCGCTGTACTAGTTAAGAGCTGTATCACAGGTGACGCGGACGGGGCCTTACAATACCTACAACTAATTCAGTAAACTAACCCAAGGAACAGACTTAAGATATATTTAAGTATAGTGTTATATATATATATATGTATGAAGCCAGAGAAGTGTGTCAGGATCGTAGCAAATGGAAATCCGTAGTCTCTGTCTACCCCTCTGAGAAACAAGCGTGAATCTATGTATGTATATATGTATGTATTAACATAGGTAAAAACTTAAATACTAAATTAAATTAAACACGTCGCCGAAATAACAAAGTTCTTAAATAAAGTATAGGTAAGAATGTAGGTCGTTGTTCGTGTTGTAATAATAGTTGTAGGTGTGGATCGTTGTGTGCTAGCGACATAAAACCGCGCGTCAGCACATCGCAACACTGGGTCATTGTCGATAACGTAACACTCGTATTGAATTTATAATTATTGAATATAGAGTTCCATTCATTCACTAACTGGAGCAGAAACAATATGATAAATATATCCTTAGGGGTATCTTTAGGCGCCTCCAAAGAATTAAAGATGGGATACAATAAGAATGGCGCTTATGTTCGGCACTCTTAATCATCATCAGTAACGCAGTACTTTAACACAGAGTTCTTGCAAGAAGGTGATACTTTTTGGGGTAACCATCACCAAACAATCACGTGCTTGCAGCCCATAATACATAAAACTAACCAGCGAACTTTCCAAACAAAATAAGCGGCCGTTTTCAATTTCCATAAAAGCAGCCCACCGGCCTCCCCTATTGCTCTGTTCCACGCGAACAAATCTACTACACACAAATTACGAGTGCAGCCTCAAAGCCGACCTCATCCGACGTTGTTCCGCTCGGCTCATCTCCAACCACTCTAATCTCGCCCCACGTGGAGACAGGAGGGGTCAGGCGTGGAGGAGGGGAGGATGTCGCCTCGGCGTCGCAACAAGTGGCGCCGTGGCGACGTCGCGTCACGACAACGCGTACTACTTGTACTTAATGGATACAGATATACTCCGACAGTGATAACTTCGTGCCTTTGTACGAGCGAGCGATGTACGTGAGAGTGATGTATTCAGAATACATCATGTACATATGTACGTTTATCAGAGTATGGTTCGTGGCATTATGTGACGTTTTATTATGATTGAGAAAACGTCAGTTACGTGATGAAGTAACTCTTCAAATAAATAAAGCTATACCTATGGTCATGTATTAAAGTTATCGGCTAAGTACATACATAGGCTCGCATATAGATATTTCTGAAGACTAGCGGTCGCCTAGTGCTCTAAATTCGACCAAAGTTTGCCTGTAATATATTGCTGATATATGTCATTATATATTGATATATGTAACCATAGTTACGCGCTTCGACTGCGTGTGTCAAATGCATGGTTGTGTGCATGTAGTATTTTTTCATTAATTTAATGTATTTGTAATGCATATTTTATATAAATATTAGGATTCGCCTCTCCTTCTCCATATAAACTTTAACGCTGCCAAATTTCATACACCTCCGTCCGCGCAATATTCGTAAAAAGGGGCACAAAGTTTTTGCTTCACGTATTAATATATAGATTAAGCAAAGTTGTATACCACCCATACATAGATATCTAAGTTGTAAATCCCACGCAAGGCGGTAAGCTATTACCGTCTGCCAGGCATATTTCCGGACTCGATGTCAGAACTGATCAAATTTATTAGCAGGCAAACCGTTTTGTCTGACACAAGCATCTTACTCGAGGCTGTAAATAATATAAAACCTATGAACATAACAACATTTTGATGGAACAATATTGGCTAGCACTTTAGAGGTGCATATCATTTATACGGGAGTGTCGGGGGAGGAGTCTATGTATTTACAATATGCGACCATTTCAAAGAGCTAGAGACATGAGCGTATGTATGGTACATATGCAATATACATATAAAAAGCCAATATATGAAAACTGTCAGAAATATACCTTCATGCCTCTTCTTACATAATGTAACATATTGTGAAGTACCTTAAAGGCTAAATAATGTGTTTATGTTGTTACAGGACGAGGCCGAATCACCCCGGAGCGGTGGTGGAAATTAGTGATAATCCCCTGGACGCCAGCAAGGTAATTTTAATTTAACATTTATTATATTATAATAAACATTTTTTTAAAGCTGGCTTTAAATTTCTATTTTAATTTCGTACGTCTATCCACGATAAAAAAGGGAATGATCCAATTTATCATATGTGAATATTACGCTGGTTCTATCCAAGCATAATAGCTCGGGAAGTATTCTGCCAAGACAGAACCGTTTCATTCAATCAATAAGTAATTTCACTACTGGTGGATGGGTCTCTGCCCCAGAACTCCGCCGCCAGGCACCCCTCTTTCCACAGAGGACATATTCTGGTACAATCTTCAATCAACTATTTTTAAGTACACTTCCACATCATATTTTAGGAAGACATAGAATGTAATTTGTATTTTTATTGGTGTTCCAGTTACTAATAGCGTTCGAGACAGGCCTAGTGGTGGTGTGGGACCTGCGCGCCCGCGCGGCGGAGTGGCGCGGCGCGCTGGGCACGGGCGGGCTGGGCGAGGGCGTGCGCGCCGCCGCCTGGCAGCACGACGGCAAGCTCATGACCGCGCACGTCGACGGCGCGCTCGCCACCTGGACCACCGCCAGGACCTCACGACCTACTTCCTTGTCATACCCTCATGGTTAGTACCTTTCCACCTTCTATCAACTCGATTTAACGGTGAGCACCCGTTAATTACCACAGCAGTAGTGCCATGCCATGAGCACTGATATGAGCCCTCAGTTTCCCAGGTAGCGCCAACTAAAAGTAATTAGGTTTTTCTACCGAAAAATTCTCAATAGCAGCTCGGAGTTAGGAACTTGGCGGTGTCACTCACCTTTCTGCCTCAGAAAGTACGAAGCCGTTGGTCTTGCGCCTGATCTTACTACGGTCGACTCGGAGTACCATTGGCCAACGGAGAGAGCACTTGTGTTTGCGTACACACTTAGTCACTGTATGTGCAGTCTCGGTTAAGATTGGTCACTGTGACTGAACTTTGGTTTAGAAGACATTTTTGGTTTTACTCGTCCCATCAATTTAACCACTAGTTGCATTGGCGTGTATAAGAGAGTGGCCAGGTGTGCCCGTGATCACCCCAAAATTGTTTATGCCACCCTAGGAAATGAGGTTTCAACGCAATATTCTAGGGTTGTATGTAGGCCATCGCTGTTTAGGGGCTAAGCCCCTCCTGGAAATTAACCCTAAATACGCGAATGGTTTGGTGACAAAGTTAGACTTAGGGTCACTTTAAACGAGGGGAGTGGCGGCGCGGTCACTAATTCAATAACATTTGATACTCTCCATTAAGTACATTAATACACAGTAAAAGTTTCGTTGGAAGGATAATAGCTCTGCGTGGCGCTTTCATTATATACAGATTTCACTCTTATGTCATACCGATTAAGTTTAATTTTCGTTATTGTCGAATTTGTCCGTTGGCTGCCTCGCCTTTTCTCACGCTGCTCTCGTGAGCGTGGAAGTTAAATATATGACATTAAATTTACGATTGTTTGGTATTAATCAAACAAGGGACGGAAACTTTCAAATCGAGATTAATCCTACCCTCACTGCTGTAAAATCTGTTTAATTAGGTTCAGAAGGGATAAGTTGAAAACTATCAAGTTATCATACTCGAGTGGCACCAGGGCAGACTTTTGGGAATCCGAACAAAAATCTTGCAACCTGTTTTTAAATCGACATAATGTTATGAATATGGTACAAGTGTATGTGTACAAGATTAAGGAAAAAGTATACATTTTTGTCTACAAAATTTATTATATTAAGGCGTAATGCGTAATACAAATCTATACTAATATTATAAAGCTGAAGAGTTTGTTTGTTTGTTTGCTTGAACGCGCTAATCTCAGGAACTACTGGTCCGATTTGAAAAATTCTTTCAGTGTTAGATAGCCATTTATCGAGGAAGGCTATAGGCTATATATCATCACGCTAAGATCAATAGGAGCGGAGCACCAATGAAGAATGTTTCAAAATCGGACAGTATTTTTTCCTTTTGAGAGCTTCCGCTGCGTGCGCTGCGTAAACAGTTAATGTTTCGCGAAAATCATGTATGACAGAATTGTTCCCCTTTAAAAGTTCTAAAAAAAGTCCGCGGCAGCATATAATAATAATAATAATAATATTTATTTTCAAAATACAGATATACAATGTTACACACTATTATACGTACAATTAAAGAAAGAATATAATTGTTACAAATTGTGTGTTGACTCCAACACCTTTGCTAAGTTGTTACAGCAACTTGTATTAAAGGTGTTGGGCCCGACCTTTGAGAGAACTCTATTGTATATTACATTTCTTTTGTTGGTATGTACAAACATTAATCATAAAACAAAAGGAACAAAGAAGCGTACGTGTTAATTGAAAAATACATATTTAGATATGTCTATCTTTTAAGGTTGGCTCACTATAACACTTTTTTTACTAACCAAATTTGTTCTAAAATAATGCATTATTTGCGAAGTATTATTATAAACATGATATTAATCCTTATCCAAATAAATACGTTAATCATCACAAGTATTTAATTTAAAACAAAATTGCCCTTTACATCATTCGATTTCAATGAATATCTTAGGAGATATCGCAGTTTTAAAATAACATTGCAGCAAAATAATTACCCATTACAGACATAGTACAAACGATGTTTCTCCTGGTTTATTCTGCGTGATTACCACTGGTTCGATTTGAAAAATTCTTTTAGTGTTGGATAGCCTATTTATCGAGGAAGGCTATAGGCTATATAACATCACGCTACGACCCACGGGGGCGGCGCAGTAACGATAAACGCGGGTGAAACCGCGGGAACATCTAGTATATAATAAACTTATAGACCGCCCTAAATTGTAGTTTTCGATGACAACCAACAAGGCTGCATGGTTATTTCGGTAGTTAAGTAACTGTGAGCTTCTTGTTAGATAATATACATCTTACCAGAATATAATGCGTGTATAAGTATAGGCACATATATATAACGTATCTTTTTAATTATTTTCAGCGAAAGCAAACAAAGATGGCAAACTAGAACCCTGTAAACCTATTCTCAGACTAGAATGGAAAACGTCAAGAACAGGGTAAGTACTTACATCTTACTAACAAATACTCAATATAAAAACTAAACTTTCATAGTACATAAACCTTTTTAAACTTGGTTTACCACACTCTCGTATTTCAATGATCGCTCACTTTTTAGTTACGGTTGTTGCAACAGAAAGTAACTGTCATTGAAATGGTTTGGTATTTAATCATTAAACGATTGAAAACCAATCTCTACTAATATAAGACAGGCTTCTATTCTGTTGTGCCGTACCTACTACCGGTTCTTGCGAAACTGTTATGATAAAGACCACACAAGATGTTTTCGGTGTGGCCAGTTTTAACTTGTGCACCTGCCGTCATTTAGATTAAATAACTGTTATCTAAATTTTGCTAACTTCATGTTTTTTTTATTATTTTTCTATAGCTTAATTTATTACTGGAACTATGTGTGTGTTTTAAGACCCTGTACCCATATAACAACAGGACACCACAATGGCATATAATATGGTCTTGTTGTTGTTCGCCTTATAAGGAAACTGTAAAAAGGCCCATGCCCATTAGTAGAATAATATACAAGGTTATTCTTAGTATAGTGAAAATCCCTCAGGGGTGATTGTACTTGTTATTATGAACAACTTTTGTTCTGGGACATTGCGGAAATAGTAAAAAAAATCAGCTGTTCCATACAAAATTGGACTTTGACCTCGACAAAATGTATGGAACAGCAGATTTTTTTCGCGATTTCGGCAATGTCCCAAAACAAAAGTTGTTCATAATAACAAGTATAATCACCCCCTGAGGGGTTTTCACTATACTAAGAATAACCTTGTATAAACATAGCTTGTATTGTCACTCTCAATACAGACAAATATATACATTGGCATTTAAATTGTCTCTGAAACGTAACTAAAGAAAGGCATATACATTTTAAATGCAATGATATTTGTGTTCGCATCGTCAGATACGACATCATGAGAACCATCAGTCAGAGTATCGGCGATTCAGAGGACGAAGGCGACTGGTCTGGAGAAACATTTTATTTCAGTTTTATTATTTGCTCTTTTAATTTATTTATATTTTCAAGAGTTGTATGAATATACATGAATCATGCTAGAAGATAAAGCATTATCATTATCATAGTACACAAAGGTATCATTCATAGTTACCAAAATGAGCGACTGTAGTAAAGTCGAGCTAATGTATCAAATTATTTCACATTACGTGATTATTGCTCATTTCCTCACTGATTGCTGCTGACGTCGTATAATCTGTAGTACTACAGCCCACTGTAAACTTCACGTAACACATCTGAACACTATTACATTTTATTAAACGACGCGTTAGCTGTTGACTTACCGTTTTAACATTTCTAGAGGAAGACTTTAAAATTGCTACTCGAGATGTCATAAAATTTAAATAAACCGGTGCTCATAGCACAAATAACGGAGTCATAGAAGACTTCTTCATATGAGGCAAGAAATTAGATGCACTCAATAATGACGCGTGTTAACTACTAAACTAGAAATAGCAATTTGACTGCGGTAACTGATATTCTCTTGAACTGTAAACGCTGTGCGCCTTATTTTGTGTCAGCGTTTTATTCTCGTGCATTACATTCGTTATTTTTGTTCTTCTAAAAATGTTATCTCATGTTAAAATAGAGAAATATCAAGTAAAGATAAATAAAAATTCTTAAATTTCACATTTTAATATATGATGTGGTTGATCCACAGCGAGAGCCTGGTGATATTCAGCGGCGGTCTTCCGACGGACAAGGCGGGACGCACGCACAGCATCACGGTGCTGAACGGCAAAAGTACGACCGTACTGGAGATGGAACACAGCGTCGTGGACTTCGTCACGCTCTGTGAGACGCCGCACACTGCAGGTGAGAGTCAAGATACAGCAGAACTTACACTGAACGAACAATTATTAAATTGGAGCTGTAACATCCTTTTATAATCATGAAATGAAAAATAGGTGGTCAGAAACAGCCATGCAATCACCAGTCTATAATTATATTTGCGTCGTAAACCTAACAAACCCTAAAAAGTAATTTATTACGAGTATTACGTAGTTTCGTGCATTCGATAGTGTTGTCAAAATTTCGTGCGATACCATGCAAGTGCGATTTTGCTAACATATAGTGTGTAAATATTGTAAGTACTTTGTCTGAAAACCCCACAATATTTCTAATTTTCTCCAAATGCAAATCCGCCTACTTATTAAATAAATAGATATAATATCTCTCTTATAACCTTTACAGAAAGCTAATTTCTATGTCTAAAATTACTCCTAATTTCTTTTTACATATGAGTTAAGTGTGCTCACTCACATAGGCAGGCGTATACACCTTCGTTTAATTTAAAAGGCCGTGGCATTGGCCAATAGCAGACAGTTGAGTAACTCGATCCATTACTATTTACAGATTACCAAGAGCCGTATGCGATTGTAGTTCTGCTGCAGAACGACTTGGTAGTGATCGACCTGCAGTCGCCAGGGTACCCCTGCTTCGAGAACCCTTACCCCATGGACATTCACGAGTCGCCGGTTACGTGCTGCTCGTACTTCGCGGATTGTCCGTCAGACTTGGTACGTAAAAATAGGATATTTATAATGGAGATCCAGAAAATATCCTTTAATCTGGATGTTGTGTTGAAACTGGTGATAGAGGACAAGTAGCGTTGAAATACAGTTAAACCAAAGAGATTAGATTACGTATTTACTGCATGTACTTACTGTAAAAAATCCCAGAACTTTAGAGTTGCCAAGACGCAAATAGTACCTGATCACCAACCCACTCACCCGTATAGCACTGGGATTGCTCGTCTTAAATATCGTCCCCACACAATGATTGAGAATCCTGGATATTTTCTCGTGGCATTATGTTTAAACAATATTGGTGTAGCTTTACAAACAAAATAATAACGGTGTTTCTGTAGTAAATGTCGATTCCAGAACTATTGTTGACGCGTTGATATCCACAGATAAAAATAGGTTCCGCATTTTGCTAGCTGGCAGTACAGCAACTCGTTTTTACGAGCCTGTAATCATCATACACTTATTATAATTACAATTTACATAAGTTTCTATAATATTGTTAAAATTGTGTTTTCAGATCCCAGCGTTTTACTCGGTGGGTCGGCAAGGCAATAAAAAGGCGACGGGCTTTAGCGAGAAACTGTGGCCAATCAATGGTGGAGAATGGGAACCCGCTTCATGTTCTTATAGTGAAATTATACTCACTGGGTACGGCACGGCGCATGGACATACCGTATTTAAAGTAACGTCTAATGTATTCAATACGTTAACCCCTATGTTTCACTTTTTCAGACATGCAGACGGTAGTGTTAAATTTTGGGACGCAAGTGCAGGGACTTTACAAATTTTATACAAATTAAAGTGTTCTAAAGGTCAGTACATTTCAAAATAAGTCATTTGCTTTACTTTACCATAAAAGTAATTCAGTAGAAATTAATTTTAAATGTTTGTGTCAGTATTTGAACGTCGTGCGGGCGGTTCTTGCTATGAGGAAGAAAGTCCGCTAGCAATCCAGCAGGTGGCGCTGTGCGCCGAGTCTCGACGACTCGGCGTGGCACTACCACACGGACACGTTGTGCTTTTTAAGTTTCGCAAGAATGAAACGTATGGCGAAACACAGGTATGTAAAATACAATAATACTGCCGACCAATTAACCACACACAGAAAACATCGTAACAAGGTTTTTAGGAAACTATTGTAGTACTTGTTATTTGGATGGTTTGCAATTTCATAAACAAAACAAATCTTTGTATTTTGCTTACAAAAACTGCAACCTAGAGAAATCTTCAACCACTGTCGAAGTTATCTCCCATCACTGGCTCTATGCTAATTTGAATATTGCTACGTTATTTATCATAATAATTTATTTACGACAATATGGACGCAGAATGACTACAGATATAGCCTACTACATAAATTAAGAACATGTTGCAGGTGATAGAAATCCCAATGATAACAGACTCTCTAGAGGAAGAGGGCTCGCCAGAAGCAGAAGGTGGACGCTCCATGTCATTTAGCCGGGCCGGCGACGCCGGGGAAGCCGAAAGCAGAAGGGTAAGATTTCGCCTGTGGTTATTTTCAGGTTTAAGTTCTACAAACAGACTGTACTATTAACACTTTTGGATATATTATAACTTCTTATGTAAATTCAAGTTAATAATAGCATCTATGAAGTAAGATAAACTAAAAATCATCCACAATATTAAAGGAAAACAGTACTTATATATTCATAAAATTATTGTTCCGTTTACCTCGATGATGTGATTATCAAAACGGTATTGCTATTGGCATAGAAAGCTTCAATAGTCTTAAAGAGAGCTTTTAGCTTTTAAAAAAAATTAAGTTTTAATTCGTTATATTTTAAGGGTATTTTTCCGTGTTCTCCATACATTATTTAGTGTCAACTTAGTATTCGTAGAAAATTGTATATTGTTGTTGACCCCGAGTCAATATGATGACAATGTGTGGTCTCCTCGCTGCAGTCTGGCGTATGGTCTGGTTGTGGAACCGGGGGCGGCGGTTCGATACGAGTGCGCGGCGCGGACGGCACGGGTGGCGCGCGGCGCGCGGCAGGCTTCCAGCCAGCACTCGTGGCGCTGCAGCAGGGCGCGCCACACCCCGTCACCACGCTCACCATCAACTCCTCATACGGCCTGTCAGTACACTCAACAATAAAGAACAAAATCTGTTTATATGACATTTTTTATAACTAGTAAGTTATAAAAAATGTCATATATATGTAGGTATTTGAAAAGTTTATTCTGCTGAGTGCCCTGTACAATTAAGTATAATGTTATAACTTACTTAATCGTACAGGGCAGTCAGCAGACTAAACTATTCCAATACCTACTTATATATTTTGCTATAAGTTTTTCATTCTACACTATTCCAGGTAGGTAGGTATATAATGAGTATGTAACTATAGACTAATATGAGTGTCGGATGTTTGATGGTGTGACGGCACAGTATGGCGTGGGGAGGCGAGCGAGGCGTGGTGGTGGTGGACATCTCGCGGCGCGTGCTGGTGGCAGCGCTGGCGGCCAGCTCGCTGTACCACCCACCCGACGCGTGGCCCCACGCCAAGCACCACCGCCACAACGACCGCCAGCGCTCACCCAGCCTCGACCAGGTACACAGTGTACTCCACTAAGTGCACCACACCACACTACACACTGACACACACGCTACACACACTAACGGACACACTGATACACACGGATATTATAAATCGAATGACGTTCAAACTCACTAGCTTTCCTTTGAAGCTACTAAGTTTCAACGTTATAAATGGCTAATAATAATTATAACACAAGAAGACACAAAGATTATGTGATATTTTCACTTTAATTGAAGGCGTTTTAGACGAGGCAGATCGCGTACAGGATCACTAAACAAGAATAGATGTATGACAAAGTACAAGGCACACTTGTTAGCTCACAGTCGTGTTGCAATCAAAACCAAGTACACCCAGTGTGTGAATGTTGCATAACGGAGGAGACACCGCAAGCGAACTACGGTTTACTTCACATTATATTTGATTTGCAGTTTATTTAATTTAGTATGAGTTGCTGGCGGCGGCTGCGCCCCGCCGACCTCCTCACACTTATATTATTTTACATTACTTTGTAATTATTTTGATAATTTAGCAGTAGCGCCGACCCTGGCTTGTCCCAGTAGCGACATCTTGGCATGGCATCGTTAGACATTCTTTACACTCGGCCTATCTTTCTTTACTCCTATCGCCTACATTGTTACATAGAATATTTGTATGTCGAGTTTGCAGATCCGAGCGAGCGACGCTCGCCGCAGTAGAGCTCGTTCGCTGCTCACCTTGAGCTAGTACTCGGTCTCACGTCACCTCTGTCTCTTACGTCACACCAGTACGAGTAGCAGGCTCACAGCTCACGGCATTCCATAGACCCGCACGGAACGCTCACAGTCGGTCCCGGCGGGCGCTATACTTCATCATTGATATTTTTTCCCATCCTGCGCGTCAAAGCTGGAGGAGAGCGCCCGAGGCCCGTCGCCGGCCAGCCCCGACGAGCCCGCGGCCCCCGACGACAAGGCCAAGCTCGACACGCGTCGCAAGTCCACCTCCTGGAAGAACTTCAACCTGAAGCGACAGCTCTCTAAAGTGGACCTCAAGTTCAAGGCGGCATTCGCGGCGCCCAGCGAGAACAACGCGGAGGAGACGGTGCCCGAGCGCGGGAACTCCCAGTTCTACTGCGAGAGCGAGCGAGTCGAGCGAGTCGAGCCCGCCGTCGAGGCCAGCGCCGACTCGCCCGACAGCGACGATGCGCGCCCGGCCGAGATAGAGGAGGAGCCCGAGCCCGAGGCCGAGGCCGAGCCCAGCCCCGCGCCGTCGCCGCTGCGCGCCTCCGACGTGTTCGAGCGCATGCACCGCGAGCTGCAGGACAAGCGCGGCGCCGACGTGTACGACCGCATGCACCGCGAGCTACAGGAGCGCTGGCAGGCGCAGGACGCGGCCGCCGCGCCCGAGGCGCCCGCGCGCCCCGACTCGCTGCCGCTGGGCGAGGCGCCGGCGCGGCCGCCGCGCGCGCGCGGGCCCACCGCGCCCGGCGCCAAGCGTGAGGAGCGCCTGCTGTCCGTGCCCAACATCAAGTACCGCGCCGAGGGCCGGCGGCGGGCCGCGGCACCGCCGCAGGGCTCGCTGGCGGGTTCGCTCATGCGCCGCTTCAGTAAGTATTGGTCACGCGCGCCACGCTCATCTCACGCTCATCACTAACGCCGGGTCTCACGGGTCCCTAGCGCCTAGTCCGTTACTCGCTGTTGACTAGAGTAGTTCGATGCTCCTCCGACTGGAATGGTAATGGTTTGCGATTTTTTAATCATCACTGGTACCGTAGCCCCCATTTTATTCGGGACATAGATTTGTTGACTAGTTAGAGGTGATGGTAGTTAGATTTTAACATTGTGTACTAAAACTAATTCTAAGATGACGTGTGACGCCTAACGAGCGACGGCCGACTCGCGGACGACGCGAGTCGCCACTGACATGCTTTGTGCTTCTTGTGATATTTGGCTTTTTATTTGATTTTGTTTATAAACTATGTATACTATAAGTGTATGACTATATAAGTACGTAGTACGTATACACGCGGCGCCGCCTGCGCTGCACAGCGGTCGCACGGTGTGCCGTAGCACTTAGTACCTGTACTGTCCTGTACTGTACTCGCACCGGTGATTGATGTGTATATTTCTTTTATTCCCAAGGAAAAGGACTCCTCCGACGAAGACTCTAACTGCCTTAAATATCTATTCGCCGACTTCCTCGGTAATTGAACAAGGATTAATAGTTGAGATGCATCAGTTCGTAGGTGATCTCTGTGTTGTGTCGTTGAGATGATGTTTCGCTAATGTTCGAGCCGTAGTCGGACGATAGCCTGCACTCCGCTTGTAGCTTCACTCAGAGTAGTGCTAGGCTCATCGGCGCCAGGGCCGGACGTGCGCCAGTACATGCTCACACTGTTCCCAGGGGAGTTAGTAGCGCGAATGTGCTGTAGAAACGAACCGACACTCGACGACAAAGCTACGGAGCGACACGCCCCACGCCGCAGAGGTACGTCCCTCGCGACCGACACCGGGACACGATACACGACTCACGACTAACACGCCACACTGACTAATCGACTACATGTGGCACAGAGATCACGCTCTAACAACTGTCCGCGGTCAATAACAGAGAGGGTCTTCATGTTCTGTGTACTCGTATGTAAGCGGTGGAGGGCCGGGGTCGTCGCCGAGCGCCAGCTCCGAGACTGTGCTGCCCACAGGGCGTCCACTCACGAGGCATCGGCCGAAGCGCTGACGACATTGTATAGTTACGGTGAGCTCTCCCGGTTGAAGGCTAGCGGTACTCGTGAGTGGAGGCGCGTGGGTGTTGCCGCGGGCGGGTGCCGGCGGCGTGGTGGCGGCAGGCGCGTGTGGGCTGGGCGCATGTGTTGTGTTGTAGATGAACGGGCCGGGCGGCGGCGGGGGCGGCGCGGGCGGGGCCGGCGGCGGCGCGGGGCCGGGCGCGGGCGCGGGCGCGGCGGGCGGCTCGGCCGCGGCGGGCAGCGCGCGCGCGGTCCGCCGCTCGCGCTCGCAAGGTACCCGCAAACTGCACAAGTGCCTGTCCACCGCGTCGGACGTGTACGCCGCGCCCCCCGCCCCGCAACACTCGCTACTGACGACGCGCCAGTATTGCAGTTTTGGTAGTACAGTCACCTTGTAACTCACGGCCTCGTCTTCTTCCGTTCTGAGGCAGTCGCAGTTTCTTCCTCAGTTATGTTTAGTTCACTTTTGTTTGTTTTGGTTTTCGTTCTCGTCGGACGAGTGCCCGCTTGACTCGACCCGCGATGTGTCCGCATCGCACGGCTTCTCTTGACTCGGCCCGCGATGTGTCCGCAACGCACGGCTTCACTTGAGTCGGCCCGCGATGTGTCCGCATCGCACGGCCTCTCTTGACTCGGCCCGCGATGTGTCCGCAACGCACGGCTTCACTTGAGTCGGCCCGCGATGTGTCCGCACCGCACGGCTTCACTTGACTCGTTGGCTTGTGCGCGTGTTATCTCGGGATCCATGCTTTATGAACGTTAACGTAGTGAGCTGTTATATGTCGCATCAAGCGCGCTCAGGTCTATTGCCATTCTCACTATTTTCTCTCTGTTCAATTTTGTTTATTTTAACGTTATATTTGGTTCTTCCACACTCACTGACTTACTTCTTTCCATTACTGAATACTCAAACATGTGATCTTGTTGTCAACTGGAACATACTCTCCGCATACAAAAATTTATATCATTGATAATTTCCTTTTGCTATTTACGGTACAAGAGTATGTTCGAGTTAACAACGAATTTGTTAAGAACTTGGTGTCGAACCAACGACACGGCTGATAGAATGACAGACACAGTACAGGGGGCCAGCACCGCATGAGGATGCGAGAGGGTCACGATGATGATGTACGGTCTGTAGGTGCGAACTTGCTACGTCATTAGTTCAGCCCTTTTTGTTGTTGATCTCAGCATGCGTTGAGTTACTTCCGTATTATTTATTTGAAATATTTCCAATTTCAGATCGGAATCATTTAATAGGTATTGTTCCTCACATATTTTAGTTATAATTATGTTTTCTCTAGACGTTTTATCCTCGAGTAGTTACCCTCGTTGTCATTGGCAAGTTCTGACCTAGAATGAGACGTGATGTTCTAATGTTCTGTATGGTGTACGATGTATGTCCTGCGGCTTGACAGTCAGCTCTCGCTGTCCTCGTCTGTGCCGCAGACCCCGCGCCGCGCGGCTCTCGCTCGCACGCACGCGCCGCTGGTACCAGGGCTACCAACTCTTGCTATCCTACAATTCAAATACTTTCGAAACAATAATCTAGTGAAAAATTTAATCCACCACATTATAATTCTTAGCAATATAATATTTATACCAAAATAATAGCAAAAGCCGATTTTATTAAACTCGCATTTTTTTTAATGAAATTCGTTGAAGATGTACAATCAAATATTAGATGACAGGCATAAAATGTGGATTTAAACAGGTAAATATGCACATTCATATATACTTAAAATGCAGTTCTGCAGAAACGTAATATTTAATATTGAGATACAGATACTTGTCCCGTGGCGTTGGTAGCCCTGGCGGCGGCGCGCGGGGCACTGCGCCGGCGCACGCGAGCGCCGCGCGGCGCCGCCCGGGTATGCTCGTAACGTATTGTCGTGTGTTTGTGGGTGCAGAACCACCGGTTCCGCAGACGCCTATGGACTACTTACACATAATGCAACCCAATGGTATCCAAAACAACATTTGCATTGTTACCTTTTATTTATCTTATCTTATTTCGTATGTGTATTATTTCCGCTTGAGCAGCACTCGTAGCTGTTCCGTTAGAGAACGTGGCTGTGACTGTCTTGTTGTCTCACTCACACACTCTTGTCTGCGCACACTATCCGAGATCTTCGACTCGCATGACATAGAAACGACTAAAAGGTGACTTACTACTCAAAACTATTTTAAAACCTATCACTATATTGTTACGTATTGATACGAGGACTATATATTATATGTTATATGTGCATTATATAAGCGAGGCTTTCCATATCGTACTATTGTATCGACACGATCTGTTTATCATTTACCTTTCCTGTATTTTGTTTCTGTCGATATTTTGTATTGGTCACGCGCGTTCACGTTATCTGTTTATTTGCCTTCGCGAGCAACGTGGATGGCTCAGTAGCCAGGGCCCGGGCCCCGCTCCCCGCTCCTCCCAGCACCGGCGCTGGGCCCGGGTCCGCCTGCGACCCTACTCTACTCTAACTTCTACTTAACGCTGTCGAGTACATGAATGTTATTTCTTTTCTAGCCCGACCACAAAGCAAAAAGTTTATATGGCTCGTTTTTGGCTGCCTCTATATACGGCTGTCATTATGTCTATGTATGCTTACGGTATTCTCTACTAACAGTGCGTAGTTGCATGTAGCACCGGCGTCTCACCGCACCCAGCCTAGCGGCCATAATGTGTGTCTACCCCCTCACCCGTCATCTGTACGTCCCTCGCCTGCCGACCTGGTGATCATACTCGCCTCATTAAGCCATGTGTTCTGTTGCCCCGTACTCTTGAGTTCCGACTGTGCTAGCTGCTTCTCATCCGCTGTTCATTTAGAGCTGTTTATCGTTGTGCTCGTTAACTTAAGATAACTCGACGCTGTGTAAGAGGTGATGGTGTTTGGACTGACCTCATGTAACGCTTCACGTATCGGCTCAAAACACAAATTGTCGTGCAACTAATTACAAAGCAAGTACATACTGGACATACAACAAGTTGTGCAAATAAGCTGAGATCGGTCGGCATGCGGTAGCCTCGACTCTTCGCATGGCACCTCTCGTACTGTACTGTATGTATAGAGCACCGCTCCGTGTTGTGGCACATACTGTTTCAGCTAATTTCACAACAGCACTAACACTGAGCCCGTGAGCTACAGCTAGCTTTAGTACTGCAACCTGTACCTACTACGTAGCCTAGTCGACGAGGCGCTGGCGGCGCGGGACTTCGCGCTCATTGTTCTTAGCTCAGAGATAGACTACATCGACTATCGTGTCACGTAGAGTAGACGACGTATGTGACATAGTCCCCGCGCCGCGAGCGCCGGCCGCCGGCGCGCGCGCAATTAGCTGCGCACGCGCCGGCGGCGCACTGCGCCCCGAGCGCGCGGAGGGAGTAATCCGAGTGTGTGTATGTTGCCAACCGGCCGGGTAGACAAGCTGGACAGCTCGTTCTCACGCTCGCGCTCCAGCTCCATGTCCAGCCTCGAGAACATCTCGCAGGAGGGCATCCAGTGCCTCGCATTTGCTGATAGCTACACTAAAAAGTCTGGTGAGTTTCTCCTTTATTTTGAAATATTTGCTGGTAAAAGTGTGTAATTATACATTGGAAAGGTCAGTTATATTCCTCTGCAACCCAGAATACGCCAACTGGGAAAACAGGTTTATCTTACAACAGATCGCGGCCTAATAACGCTGCAGTAGGATATTTAAAACGACATGAAAATACACGGGTTTGTCAGCGCAGTAGCTAACTACTGACTGTGGCATACGTGTCCAAGTATTAGCTGGCAGTACTGCACAACTGATACCTCTAGTATTAAAAGCATCCATATTATAAGACCTCAGTTCTTATAACAGGATGCTCTGACCTGTTCTTTTGTCGCTGACCTTGATTTTATATACTTGGTGATATTTTTGTATAAAATCTTATACCAGATACAATAATATGCGATGACCCTGTTTAGACCCGACGACCCTGCTGCCGACGCTATGGATCGGCACGACACTGGGCTCGGTGCTCACCATGATGATCAACCTGCCGGAGGCGGACCTCAGGCATACGCAGCCGGTTGTCGTCTCCACAAGTGGTACGTACCATCATATTCACAGGAATGACGCCATACCCCTGAAAACCACCACCAGAGAGACATATAAAATACGAAACCTTGTGTGTTCCAGGTGGTCCCATATTTAGGTTAAAGGGTTCAATCCTGACGATGTCGTTTCTCGACTGCAATGGTGCTTTAATACCCTACTCGTATGAAAGTTGGAGAGATGATAGTAAAGATGTAAGTATCACATATAGCGTTGTTCAATTACAATTACAGTAGGCATACCTTCATACTATCCTTTGACACCAGTACATCCTACACTTCGACTTTGACACCAGTACATCCTACACTTCGACTTTGTACATTTCAGCTGTTAGGCTGTCAGAAGATATATTGATGCTGTTATTGAATTTTATGGCGAAAGCCATAGTATATCATAGTATAGTATAGTACATGCAAACGTGATATATATAACTTGTTATTAGCAAAGCAAAATACTACGTGCCGTAATACATAATAGTTAATATTGTTAATTATGCAAATAAAGTAAACATCATAATTTCCCTTTCCTATATAGGTCCGTACTACGTATGTATAATAACTTAGTATATAAGCCTTAATTAAGTAACAATAAACCAGTCAATATTCAATCACCACATCGTCGTTTTAATTGGTTCATAAAGCAACACGCAATAATTGGTGACCCCGACGTGATCTATTGGTCTCTAGTGCTGATATAATACCGGGACGACCGGAACCCAATTTGGTTTTCAGCGGTGAATCTAAAAAACAATAGTATTACGATATTATCACATCCTCATAACGTCAGAAGAAAAATGGCTCCACCAATAACTCCTTCAAAAGGCGACTCAGGCTGCGAAACTGTTGCTGCAATCACGGTCACGGAAAAACTACCGCAATTTTGGACAGACTCACCACGATTATGGTTCGCTCAGTTTGAAGCCATCTTGGCACCACAAAAACAGGGCGAAGACTACAAATACAATATGGTAATATCTAAATTACCAAAAGAGGTAGTGCATCAGGTTAGTGACATTTTGACTAATCCTCCCAGGGATAATAAGTACTCCACCATCAAGGAACGTCTAATAAACTGCTACGAAGAGAGCGAACACCGACGTTTTCACAGACTACTATCAGAAATGGACCTCGGAGACCAAAAGCCTTCCCAGCTCTTGAGAAAAATGAAGGAAGCGGGATGTGGAAATATAAACGACGACACTATTCGTCTTCTGTGGCTAAGACAACTTCCCGCTTCGCTAACAGCGATTATATCGGTTACAAACAATTTATCATTAGACAACTTGAGCGAGTTAGCCGATAAAATATATGAAAACTTGACCTACAACAAGAATACCACTCAAGAGACATCGGTTGACATTAATTTAATAACAAACATATCGTCACAACTTGCAGCTATGCGAATAGAAATAAATGCATTACGTAGCGCACGCGAGCATCAACCTATGCAACGCAGCAAATTCCATTCACGCCATACGTCACACTCACGGTCAAGGTCGCGCCACAGAAGCTCGCATAATGGAATTTGTTATTATCATAATCGTTTCAAGCAAGATTCGTATAAAGGCAAGAAGCCATGTTCGTGGAATATGAACAAAAATATCAGGCCGTCGGAAAACTAGAAGTAGCACAGAAAACGACGGGTCTCTGTGCTATTCACCCAGCAAACCGTCTAACTATAACTGACTCAAACAGTGGTTATAGATTTTTAGTCGACACGGGTGCTAACATTTCGGTTATCAATCGCACAAATAACGAGAGCAAAGCATGCGAATACAAATTATTCGCCGCCAACGGCAGCCCTATAAATACATACGGGGAACGCACTTTAATGCTTAACCTAGGACTTCGCCGAAGCTTTAAATGGACATTTACCATTGCCGACGTCAAGATGCCAATTCTGGGAGCTGATTTTCTGGATCATTATCAATTATTAGTAGATATACACGGAAAAAAACTGATCGATAAAAAGACAGGTTTGAAAACGCCTGCCAAAATAGTGAGAGCAAACATTGCATCAGTCCGATCGTTAAACGCTTCTCTACAGGAACCAATAAAGCGATTGTTAGAGAAATATGAAGACATTACAAAGCCTAGATCGATGAACCTACCTACCAAGCACCAAGTACAGCATCAAATAATAACAAAAGGTTTCCCAGTATTTACTCGAGCGCGTCCATTACCTCCTGATAAATACAGAATTGCAAAACAGGAATTCCAAGACATGATGGATATGGGAATTTGCCGACCGTCAAGCAGTCAATGGGCATCGCCACTTCATTTAGTCAAGAAGAAGAATGGCGAATGGAGAGCATGTGGAGATTACGGCGCACTAAATAAAATAACAGTACCAGACAGGTACCCACTTCCAAGGCTACTTGATTTTACGTACGTGGCAAGCGGAAAAGGAATTTTCAGCAAAATAGACATAAAGAAAGCTTTTCACGTTCTGCCCGTAGCTGAACCAGAGAAAACAGCGATTATAACCCCTTTTGGTCTTTTTGAATTCATCAGAATGCCATTCGGGTTACGAAACGCAGCACAGTCCTTCCAAAAATTTATGGACTCCATATTCAGAGACTTGGACTACGTATTCGTGTATGTAGACGACATATTTATCGCTGATAAGAAAAATAATATTAAGGAACATTATGAACACTTAGAAGAGGTGTTTAAGCGCTTGCATGATCACGGCATAAAAATAAATACAAACAAATGCGAATTTGCCAAGTCGGAAATTGATTTCCTCGGTTATCATATAACGAGCCAAGGGTTGACTCCTACTATGGAAAAAATTCAAGCCATAAACAATTACCCTAAACCACAAACGATAAATGAATTACGACGTTTTTTGGGTATGATTAACTTCTACCGAAGCAGTATTCCACATGCAGCAAAACATCAAGCACCATTAAATAAATATTTAATTAATTGTAAGAAAAATGATAAGACAGTTATACAGTGGAATACCGAAGCAAACCACGCGTTTGAATGTTGCAAGCAGGACATTCGACAATTAACTACATTAGCATGTCCGGACAGCAACGCGCAAATAGCTTTAATGACGGATGCTAGTCTCAAATGCGTAGGCGCTGTACTACAGCAGCGAAGAAACAAAAAATGGGAGCCGATAGCTTTTTCTCCAAATCACTAAGTGAAGCCCAAACAAAATACTCTACTTACGATAGAGAGCTACTAGGAATTTATATGGCTATAAAACATTTCAGAAGACTCATCGAAGGACGAGAATTTACGGTCTACACGGATCACAAACCACTAATGCATGCTTTCGATAAGAAGCCGTCATTGGATGATACCCCTAGACGAATCAGATATCTGGATTATATATCACAATTCAGTACGGATATCCAGCACATCAGCGACCACAAGAATTTGGTAGCCGATGCTTTATCTCGAGTTATCGAAACGATATCCTTACCCTCTGCAATCGATTGGTACGAGGTAGAAAAATATCAAAAGAATGACAGCGAGTTAAAACGATTAAAAGCCAATAAATCGTTAAAAATAGAATTAATACATTTTCCAGATAAAAATATTAAGATTTATTGTGATATATCAACAGGAAAACAACGCCCTTTTATGCCCCTCAAATTCAGGAAAACTATCTTCGAAAGTTTTCATAACATTAGCCATCCTGGTAAGAATACTACGAGAAAACTGATTTCAACTAACTATATATGGGAAAATATGAATAAAGACGTAAATAAGATGACTGAGACATGTTTACAATGTCAACGAGCAAAAATACATCGTCATACAAAATCACAATTCGGAAAATTCATGCCAACAGGAAGATTTTCCCATCTTCATATTGATTTAGTTGGGCCTCTACCCACTTCTAAAAACAAACGATACATAATTACAATGATAGATCGTTGTACTTCATGGCCAGAGGCATTTCCCATAGCTGATATAACTGCAGAAACCGTAGCCAGAACGGTATATGAAGGCTGGATAGCCCGATTCGGATGCCCTGAATACATTACCACAGACCAGGGACGCCAATTTGAATCTGAAATATTCAAAAATTTAGCAAACATAATGGGAATTCATAAAATTCGAACCTCCCCATATCATCCACAGTCAAACTCTAAAGTAGAACGACTGCACAGAACATTGAAAACGGCATTGATAGCAAGAGGTAACACAATCAATTGGACAAAAGAGTTAGCTACCGTTTTACTTGGCATACGTACGAGTTTACGGCAAGACACAGGATACTCGGCAGCTGAATTAGTATACGGTTCAACAATTAAATTGCCTAGAGCATTTTTCGAGACACATAATAACTCAACATACGCAGATTTTATCAGAGAAATTAAGGACAACTTAGAACACATGATTTCTGTTCCACAAAGACAAAGTAAGAACGACAAGATATTCGTGCACCCACAGTTATCGGAATGTAAGCACGTTTTCTTACGTTGTGACCGATTACAGCCAAGTCTTACACCGCCGTACGATGGTCCTTATCTTGTCATCAGTCGAAATGATAAGATCTTCACGATCTTGATAAACGGACGACAAAAAAGTGTAGCTATCGATAGAGTTAAACCTGCATTCATGTTAAACGATAGCAAGATAAGCAAACGGACAATAGACGACCAGATAACGAAAACTTCACAAGCAGATAAGAAAACAGAAACAAGAACACGTTCTGGTAGAATCTCCCGCCCGACGGTTAGATTCCAATTATAATATATAAGCTAGAATAACACTACTTTATGCATTCACTTAGCACAGCGTCGAAACAACACATAGCATGGGATCAAACTCGAGCCACGAGAAGGAACAAATCAACATGGTGCAGAACAATGCAGTAAAACCAGAAGATTTATTAAACCTGCACTCCCAAGTGGTCGAGGAAGTACAAGGGATCCGGAGCTGGATAATATTCATGACGATAGCAGGGGTTGTCATATGTACAATCGCAACCATAGTCATAGTATTCAAATTCGTAAGCAATAAGATCGAGAAGAGGCTTACGAAAATAATTAGAGACGCAAACGTTGTTTAGAAACGTAGGCATAAAATTAATCTGTATTATTATTTTTTCTAATCTAATTATTACTATGTGTAATTTAGTTTTTTTCTTCAAGGGGGAATATCTATGGCGAAAGCCATAGTATATCATAGTATAGTATAGTACATGCAAACGTGATATATATAACTTGTTATTAGCAAAGCAAAATACTACGTGCCGTAATACATAATAGTTAATATTGTTAATTATGCAAATAAAGTAAACATCATAATTTCCCTTTCCTATATAGGTCCGTACTACGTATGTATAATAACTTAGTATATAAGCCTTAATTAAGTAACAATAAACCAGTCAATATTCAATCACCACATCGTCGTTTTAATTGGTTCATAAAGCAACACGCAATAAATTTCACTATTCAAGATGTCATTAATATTATCTTCTTTTATCTCTCCTCATATTTGAAAGCTTTACTGAGTGTAAGATAAATGATTTGCAGGTAAGAGAGCGCCGCGAGCGCACTCCCACGAAGCAAGGCTCATCAAGCTCTGGTAGCCGCATGTCCCCGACGCCCGGCAGCGATGCATCCGGCGACCGCCAGTTCGTGGTGGTGGCCTCGGAGAAGCAGGCGCGTGTCGTGGCGCTGCCCAGCCAGAACTGCGTCTACCGACAGCAGATCGTCGACACTGACTTCGTTGTTAAAGCTGAAACTGTGAGCTTGAAAGGTAAATTCATTTATTCAAAGTTATTTTAAACTAGCTTTTGCCCGCGGCCTCGCTCGCGTTAATTTAGGATTTGACAATTAATTCGGGTTATACTCTGCTTGTAATAATATAATTCAACCATGATTCGAAAGACACGTGGCGCCATCTATTATCATAAGAACGTTATTGTTGTTTTCCTCGGGAACAGTAATATTTTTCAGGATGAAAGGTAGCCTATGTCCGTTTCTGTACACCTGACAACGTATATGCAAAATTTCAGGATGATCAGTTCAGTGGTTTAGGCGTGAAAAGGTAACAAACAAAGAAACTCATTTTCGCTTTTATAATATTAGTTAGGATTAGGATAATAATCAAATCTTCTCTTTTAGGATTCTGCCTGAACTAAGCTATATTTCATCACTAAATGTCTCCAAAACCCTCACCAGCGTGACATTGTGAATGTTGCAGATAGCGTCTGCCTAGTGAACTACCTGTCGACGGGGCACCTGGTGGCGTACAGCCTGCCGTCGCTGCGGCCGCTGGTCGACGTGGACTTCCTGCCGCTGTCGGAGCTCAGGTGAGGCCGACGCCGGCATTCGCGCCCGCGCAACACGTCGCCCGCCGCCGCAACCGCTGGCGCGTGGCGCCACGCGTTGCGGCGGCGCGCGACAGTCCCGCACCGATGACTGACCGGTGACACAACTCACTCTTAGACGATTTCTCTGCACCAACCGAAGGCACTAAATGATAAACGGCTTTTTTACGTACATAGTATCTTTTGTCATTAGCTTCGCAGTTTTATATCATGTTGAATGCTATTTTCGGCGAAGATTTGTCATTTTTACGGTTATCGCATTCATTACGATCATCTGAGGTTTAGCTGTGGATCATTCGCTATTTTATCATTTGGGAGCCTCACGACAGACTTCCTGTACAGTATCGATCGATGTTAGAAACGTAGACTTGTTTGGTGTGAGACGGCGCTCCGCCCGGCAGCTGTCCCGGACAGGCCGGGCTCCGCCGGGCCCGGACGTGCGAGCGCCGCTCTTGTACCAAACGAGGACGGTGTCATCTTCTCTTGAGACGTGTACGGCACTCCGCTACTAGACAGAGTCGCGCTATGTATCATCACGAGTAGACAAAATTTTGCAAATCTGTCAAGCACCACCTGTGCTTCCGATATTTGGCACTCTTTCTATTTTTAAGTTTTAAAGTAAACGATCGGCCTCGCCCCGAACACGACACACGCTCTAACGAGCCGACTCCTGTACGCGCGAGAACACCTGCACCGTTCACTTTCTAACAATTCAACTATTTATTTGGTGCTGCGACATGTATATGGATGTAAATACACCGCCCCGACACTGACCGGAACGACACGGAATGCGCCACCGCCCCCGCGCCCCGCGTCCCGCGCTAGTGCAGCCCCACATGTTACGATAGTCTGTTCCTGCATCTCTCTCTTACATCTGTCTAACTTTCACCTATAGAACGATGATGGATTAACGAGCGGCGCGCGCCTTGTCTTTGTCACGTGTGCGTCCCTGGCTCGTGGCCAGTCTCCGCGGGCTCGACGTGCTTGATCTTGACTCAGTCTTTGCTTACTAACATAACCGTCTTGCCATGTGCACTGAGCCGTCGAGCCCGAGCTGCACGGGCCGGAAACGCCGCACAAAGGCTTGGCGCGCGCCGGAGCGAGTCACGCGCTGACTGGTGTCTGTATTCCTGGTAGCTTCCAGACACAGTCCAAACAGAGGGGTATCGTAGACCCAATGCTGTCCATATGGGGCCAGCAGCTCATTGTAAACGAGGACACCGACCAGTAAGTCGCCGTCCAGATGAAATGCGTTAGCCACGTACCGTCACTTGTCATGTGGAGTCGCTCACTCCAGCCTCTGTTGCGTACCCATAGAGATGTTCATGTAACGTTGACCAGTTGCTTCGTACCCATCATCCCCCGCCCCGCCCGCGCCCCGACCCCGCCCATACCTGGTATGTTTCATTGACTCGGCCACGGGCAAATCATAGCGCTCCCGATATACGACCTCGTGTGAAAATTGGCAACAATATTGTTTTAAAACAAAATTATATAAAACTCGTAACATATCCGATTTGATTGGTTTACGCTTGATTTATTTTAAAATTTTGTTATGACAGCTTCTAAATTTATTTAATAATTTAACTTGCGGGTCACATCGTCGCCGATATGGTCGGCCGTGGTCCACACTCGCTGCTAGGTTGGACACAAAATTCCAAATAAAACGGAGGTTCGTTCGAAATGATTTGCCCACGGACTGTGCCTGCCCTCGCTTCGTTAGTCCGTGGATGCGACCTGTACCGTGACACACACCCACACTCGTACAGCGACGACGCGCACCACACACCTACATCGCTATATACTCTCTGCGAACTGTCCTCCTCGCTGGGCTGATACTCTGCGCTGTTCACTGTTTCTTCCTCTCTCTATTCTCTATTCTCTCTAGCTTGAAGCATGTCGCTTCTGAATGTTTTTAATCTCATATGAATGTTTCCTCTTTAGACGCAATTAGTACTCGTTAGTTATGCTTACATATATGTTAGACTAAAGTTTGTCCAATAGACTACACCACTGGACTCTGAGGATAACAGGTGAGACGTTTTAATTGAATAGAATGAATCTATCCCCCGTTTTCTGACCTTCAATCTTGGTGTCTCCAACAGTCTCCTTTCTACTTTCTTCTTGGCCTATGACATAAAACGCAACATTGAACACTGTGTGCGTTGGCCATGCGACCGCGAGTAAAGCCTTGTGTCTGTGTGCTGATATTTCAGGATAGCCAAGACATTCTGCTTCAGCAACAGGGGCCATGGACTGTACCTGGCCTCGGCCACTGAAATACAAAAATTCACCATCGACGCTGAATTCTGGTGAGTCACCACTATGTAATTTATTGTTTACTTGTTTTTCTATAATTGCTTTTAACTCCGTGCCTGTCGGCGTTACAGTCAGCAACTGAACGAGATGCTGGGCGAGCTGTTCCTGCCGCGTGACATGCCGGAGCCGCCCAAGGAGAGCTTCTTCAGAGGACTGTTCGGAGGAGGCTCCAGGCCCCTAGACAGGGAGGAATTATGTGAGTGCACGCAAATTTTGCACGTCGACTATTTATGCCCGTTTTCTATAGTTATAGAATCCCCATGTTACGATTCTACATATCTACTTCAATAGATTCACCCACATTCGTCGATTATGATCTGTCTCTGTTCTGTGCATGAGATCCCGGGTTCGATCGATTCTCTGCATTTGTGCGCAAGACTTTTTCTCAGGTAACTGAAGCTATAGCTGGCGATAATGGGGATCATTTTTCACAGAAATACAATAAACATAAACAATAATTGGTTTTCTGTCATAATTGTGACTTAGCCAAGGCTTTTGACTGTGTTTTTCGTGAAATATTGATAAGTGAAATTTCATTTTAGTGTCATAGATACAGGTCTCTTACCATATTGAAATAATACATTTTAGAAAATGTATGTTAGTGGTCAACCATCTCCGGGTCTGTAGTGTTATAGAGGGTTCCTCAAGGTTCAATCATCGGTCCGTGATTGTGTCAAAGCTAAATTAATTATTAACTACACCAGCTTACAAAGACCTATGCCATAGTATTGTAGAATTACTTGTATTTTTGCAAAATTTGAAAGCATTATTTGATGGTGTCGTATTCAAAACATAGTACACGAAGTATATAGAGTTTATGAACATTCGCAGTCGGCGAGAGCAGCGGCAAGCCGAGCCGCGCGGTGGCGAAGCACATCCCAGGCGGCGCCGCGCAGCTGGAGGCGCTGGGCGCGCGCGCGTCCACGGCAGCGGGCGAGGTGGCGCGCGCGCACATGCTGGTGGTGGAGCGCGGCGACAAGCTGTCCCAGCTTGAGGACCGCACCGAGCGCATGCACACGCAGGCCGCTGAGTTCTCGTCATCCGCGCACCAGCTCATGCTCAAGTACAAGGACAAGAAGTGGTACCAGCTGTGAGCCCCGGGGGGCGCGAGCGCGCGCCCGCCTGCCGGGGCGTAGCCGCGCGACTCTCGTGGACCTCGCCTCGCTTCCGACGGCGTGACTCGATACGAATGAACGCACAAATCGATACTCTCTCGAGCTAGTCGTTTTCGATCAGTAGTGTCCCGCTTGTACGACTACGCGCTGAATCGTTCAATTATTTGTGTGCCTATAGCGGCGCGCCCCTGCCCTGTACATACGCCGCTCGCTCCGCATTCGTTCTCGCGATGTGATAATGTAAATACGACATTATATCATACTTTACTTAACTCTTTTTATACAATGTAACTTAGTAGTCGCGTCGGCCGACGTCCGTCGTGTCGTCCGTGCCGCCGGTGCTCGGGGTCGCACGTTCGACGCTCGTGCGAGTACCTGCTCTATGGCCGCATTACGTTACGTATATAAATATAAAGTATTACATTAGTAGCGTTCGCTCGTTCACATGAGATTACTTCAATGTTGCTCTTACGACACGTAGATGTACATTTTATAGATACAAATGAACTCTGATATAATACGTAAGGATAGTCGACGATGTTGATCTGTATAAAGTGTTAAGTAAATAAATATAAAGAAAATAATATATTATAAAGATTGGAAGTTTAAGCATTGGATGACAATAATTTTTGTTACTTCTCACTGGAGATTCCTTTGACACATTACGTGTAGTTTAGTTTCTCTTCTGCGCTGTCCGCCTGGGTTCCGTACGTTGAGTTGCCGCGGCGGGTCTGCACTCGCCGCGCCCCCTGTCGTCACTTGTCGTTCGTTTGTCGGCGGCGCTCGCAGTCCCGACGTTTCGTTCCGTTGTTACCTCTCTAACTGTTTGTATATTGACACAATGATAGCAATACTACGTGCGGGTTACAAGCCTAAACTAAACCAGACCAATCGGTGTTGTGTCGGTGTTGCTAGCTAAAATAAACAAAGTAAATAAAGCGATAACTATTATGTGTAAACTAATGATTAAAGCTCCCTGTATATCGCTGTCTTATATAAGTGGGGGCGAGGGACTGGCTCCGCGACTCTTGTGTATATATTCATATATATTATATCTTTCTATATTATGTATATTATTGGAGTAGAGACCGCGGGTGTGCAATCTGCCGACGTTATTGTATTTGGGAGCAATAAGTGAGATGTGTGGCACATTGTGCGCCACGTGCCGGCGCCGGTGGTCGGGGAGGGGAGTCCTGTCGCCTCGTATACATACTTAGTGTAGTGAATATCGGTGTATCGCATGGCAATAAACGTTTTCTATGACATCACCGCGCCTCTTACTTTGCTTCCTCGTAACTGCAACGTTGCAAGTGACGTCACGTTACGGTAACGTTGCCTTACTTAGTAACGTTACATTACTTACGGTATGTTACTTAACCCGTTACGTCAGTAACGGCGACATTATGTTACTAACGATAACGTTATGTAACGTTACGGTAACGTAACGTTACTGTAACGTTATGTTACGTTACGTTACTGTAACGTTCCAGTGATGTGTAAACGTTATTTCCTTTCTGAAAGTTATTGTATTTTTAAGTCCAGTGTCATTCGATCGCTTTACTTAGCTTGAGAGTTTTATATTGTAGACATGCTAGTTCAGTTGAGTCGTATTCCTAGTTAGCGAGTACTTGAGCCGCGTATGACGCACGACGTACGGCGTGCGACGTGCGACGCGCGACGTGTGACGTGTGACGTGCGGTGCACGACGTGCAACGTGCACCTTCGCACCATGTCGGATGCCAAGCTTGTACGTTCTCATGCTGTGTTATATAAATACTATAATTGTTACGCGACTTGTAATTATATTCTAATGAGTTTATACGTAGTTCTGTTATAGTGTGCGACTGTAGCGTTAATTGTTCTCTACGTCTCGACGACAAACTATATAACTTGTGCTGTTCACGTATGATATCATGTTTTAACCAGATTATTTTGTTACGTAGACACTTACCAGTTTTATTGGATAAATATTTTCATAGCGACGTTTACCGTTTTTATCGTTCTATCGGTAGAGATTGTTTAAGCGATTTTTAACCTTGTGGCTACGTTACTTTGGTGGAGATCAGCTTGCACACACGTGCTATATCCGAGTGGCATATCAGTGGAATATATCAACCCGTGAACCAATATCGCGAGGATCTGTCGTATGTAAGATCATATAGTTTTGAGACGCCGCTTACTACGTTTTCTACCTAACGCCCCTCTAATATAAAGTAGATTTTTCATTTTAACATCGGTAATAAGTATTGTAAGAGTTGAAAGTATTATTTCACCGCATCGCGTCACACTCTGTGCATAACATTCACTCATCCGTATACAATACAAGTATCGTTAGCCAACTTTGGAATACATAATTCGCGTAGAGGTTACTTTTATTGATTAGTTTAATGCAAGCCGGAGGCTTGGTTGTCGATCAGACGTGTCTCTCTGTGGCGGCCGCGCTCACACCGTCCGCGTCGGCGGCGCGTGCGCGCACGTCGCTCGGCCGCGTCGCGGTGTGAGCGGCGCCGCGTCTAGTCCTTGTTGTCGATGTCGCTCCCGACCCTCACGCTCCGAGCAATATTCTATAACTACCACGTATGTAATGTAAATGGACAGTTAAGTTTACTCAATTCTATTAATTGTTAATTATAGTTGAAGTACGCCACGTTGCACGCAGTCGTGCGTTACGTGACGTCACGGCCGCGCCAGTACTGTTCCATTACAAACGCTGATGATTCATTTGGAAATGATGGGACTAAATCATAAATATAAGTATTTGTAAATAAATAAATAAAAAAAACAAAAATCTTGTGGCAAATTATTACTTGTTATGTGTAACGAAGACGGCGACGTGTCCGATTCAGTTCTATATTATTTTGTATGACTAGACGAGGGTCTCTGGTCTAATCGTTCTGGAACGAGGATTATAAAGAACTATAATAACTATACATATTGTATATAAAGGATGCTGTTGAATTATATCGATTATTTAGTTTGGTAGATGATTATTATAGTCATTATATATAAATAAATTATGAAAATATGAAAATAAAATTATATCAAAGTATTTAGTTGTTTTATTTGTACCTACTATAAACAGAAGCATCCTTGTTCTGGTTCAAAAAACAAAGAATTGCTGCCATTTAGAATTTCCTATCGGAATAACCTGTTAAATAGTACCTGAAACAATCGGCGGAATGTGGGTATGCCCCTGCCTTCCCATCAGATTTACACACGATGATAGGTGATATTGGCAAGAGCAGACCCGAGACCAGAGCCCGCAACCTACACAACTGCAGCGAGAGGCGAGGCAGGGGGATGTCATATCTCCGAAACTGTTTTCAAGCTTCTAGACTAGAGAGGACTTCGCATCAACATCAACGACGAGAATATAAACACCTTTGGTTTGCTGACGATATCGTGGTCATGGCTGTGACCACGGCAGGCCTCAGCATAATGCTCGATGGCCTCTGTAGTCTCTCGACAAATAGGTCTTAACATGAACATAGACAAGACGAAAATTGAAACAACAGGTATATTGAGCAACTTTTTTAATAAAACTTTAACTATGATATAAATACAATAGAATACATTACGAGCATTTATTATGTCTCGGGCGTAGGGGCGCGGCGCGGGACGCGGGGGGAGAGGGGGGGAGTGTGACTGTATGTAGGTAGGTTGTGGGGGAGGAATGGGTGGCCGCACCCCGGGTCCCGGAAGGCACAGTCCTCGTTAGGGCGGCGGGCATTATGCGCCCGCGTTGCTCACAGCTGACCATTTACATCGCGTCACTACAAGTATGTACACACAGCGGCCGGCCGCCACAGTTGCCTTCACCTTACCACGAATATAATAAGATAATATGATTTAAAGATCGATAAAGTTAATAATAAACGGTAGACAACTGTCGCTTCCTCGCTGTCACGTCAGCGCGTCGCTAGGGCACACGGGCGAGCAAGCGAAGCAGGCGCCATCTCGCGGCGCCCCGTACACAACATTACACATTGTACGCTTCACGACAACTCGTCGCGCTCTTGTATTACACACTTTGTTATTCTCATATGAACCACTGCACGATTGTATCGACGTCGACGCGGATACATGGCGCAGGCCGCGACTCTCGTCGACATAGCAACACAAGTAGAACGGGCGAGTTGACACGACTCGTCTATTTTCTAACTATATAGTAAGTAAGCATAACATCGAGGACGGTCGCGTTAGCTGAAGGTACAAGTCGAAAGTACACGTTATCACAAACTCCTGTACATTGTATAAATCGTTGAAGTACCGTGAAGCGAACCGATACATGCAGTCAAAAGGATCACATGTTGTTATCACACTCGCCCTTACAAAACACTAATTAATAGGTATATTTCCCTACGAAACTTTGCTAGATATCCAAAAAACGTAGGTTTAAAAAGTACACAAAGGTGCCTAGTGTGTAGCGACGTCACGTGACACGAGCCAATCACGAGACGAGACGCGGTTGACGCGCGAACGGTGATTGGTCGACGCAATTCGTGACGTCGATACACACTAGATGAAATTACAATATTTTGGTACCGGACTTGTACATTGCGGAATACTTGTTGAATAATAATCAGTATTTACAGAGGGATGAACCGAAACTAGAATAAAATCGAAATCAACAACTTTACCTACTGTCTTATAATAATTTAAATATAAAATTTGACAACAAGACCCAAAGGCAACTAATTGCACTAATACAATGTTTACGTTTCACAGCTTTACATGCTAACAACTATAATACTAACGTCCTAGGAAGACGATCGGGTCGACGCCGGGACCGGTACACAAGGCAATACCACACATTCTATGTTGCTTCGAATAGTTCGTTCAAAATTCATTCACGGGGTAGAATCGTCTTCCTAAAACAGTTTTACTGTCAATATCGTGCAGAACAGCGGGGAGCTGCCGGCACGCACGCACGCACGCACGCACACACGCACACGTCGCGTCGCACGCTGTGTGAGCGACACCCACGTGCAATATCTTTGTTCATTACTCCGCACATATCTGGGAGATACATATAGATAATAATAGGTAGTAAAATTTAAATTGAAGACAACAAGAATATTGAATCTACTTGCTAAGAATCACAATATTTATATGAACTGGTGCCGATGGTGTTGCTGTCCGTCACTGCACACTGCGCACTGCACAGCGCGTGTTCAGCAATAGACAGTCGCTACTGCACTGACACATAGTGGCTACGTACAAAATCTTATAGTTAGCACCTTTCGGAGCGCGCTGGCGCGTGACTCGCGCCGCGCTGCGCTCACACACGCGCACACACACACACGCACGCACACTCCCGCATGTCCCGTGCGCGAGGGCGGCGCGGCGCGCGTGACGTCAGCGGCCCCGACTCTCACATCACAATCGTCAGTATACACGACTTACTTGAACATTACGACAAACTTAAGGGTATAAAAATATCGGATAGTCTAAGTATGACGACGACAATACAACTAGTGCGTACTACGTAAATTATCACTAAGTTTGTTCGCTGCGAGCGAGTCGACGCATTTGTACGAACTCACACCAACTATACGTTACGATATGGACTCACAATATGTTTTGGGATATATTGAAATGTGAACCGCACACCATGAGATGTCGACTGCATCACACGTCACACGCCCCGTCGCCTCGTCGCCTCGTCGCGTGGACCATCCCATGCTTATTCGTAACATAAAAATAATTCATTAACAGATTTTGCAGTTTTAAAGAATTAGCTAGCACGCTTCGGTGCTTATATCACATTTCCACCAAATCAGAACGATTTCGATTTAATCAGAGTAGAAAATAATAAAATGAGAATCCATCAATATTTGGCACCGATGTTTTAAACGAGTGGAATAACTAAAACAGCACATAGAATATGTAAAAAGAAACCTTGTTGTTGTCGTGACTGAGGGGCGCTGTAGCGGCGCTTGGGACACTTGTAACCGAACCAGCTAATGCTACCATTGATCTAACAGGATATGTACAAAACTAGAACTGAGCGGGGAAAGAGACGACCCGCCCAGACCTTTGGACAAACGAAACTGGGTGGAGACAAAACTAAACGACACTTCGGAGACAATTCATATAAGTCGCCAAATAATCAAAATATCAGCATCAATGATTATGACGCAAATTCTGACAATTACTTCGTTTCTAGCACGCACAGCTGTCATTGTAGTACGATACACCTCCATCTTTCATGAAAATAATGACCTATGTTGTTAGTATTGGTAAAAATCAAAGTTATTGTTTTAATTTGTTTATTATTGTACTATGGCTTTTTTCGAAGGCATAACTACATGTTTTTCCGTTCCATTTTTATCTTAATATATTTATACGACGCCTCCTATTTCGGTTACAGTTTAAAATCTTTAATACCTTGGACAAAGTAGGAAGTAACTGACCAAAATATTGAATACATTCTACTTTCTCGGCATAGTACAACTCTGATTCGTAAACTTATAAGAATAGCTTACAGAAAGACAGCGCTGAATCCTCAGCCAATCTAAATTTGCATTCTTAATACATAAAGCAAATAACTAATTGAATGCTGCCGCCACAGACGCCACAGACGCGCGCAGCACATCACTGATTGTAAGGGAGTTACATGTAGCGAGCTGTGGCGGCACCGAACTACCAGTCCGTCGACATGTTGACTGATATAACGACACGATATGAACGTTGGCACCGCGCGGTTGTCTGCTACGACTCTTTTGAGTGCGACATCACGATATCACTGTAGAAAGATAATTTAGTCATAGAAACATACATATCATAAAATGCCTATGCACAAAAGGGAAGACAATGACATTCTCCCTATTCCCGTCTACCGGTTTCAGTTCTTGATGCAGTGCAATAAAAGAAAATTTCTTGACAGAAAAATCCAATAACATTTTGGCCGACCCTAGACGCACGCACCTGATGCACGCCAGTTGCAAACATGGCAATGCTTCTAAACAGTCAAGAAACGATGAAAGGCCGCACGCTTCGCATAGTGCTCCAATTGTAAGACTATTCAAACCTCGAAGTAGCATCGATTATTCAAATAATTGCTAAGAAAAACCTCGAGAGGTAAACTGCACGTCTGATTGCTCCATAATATACTCAAAGTTATGTGAAGTCTGCCAGTCCGCACTGGGCCAGCGCGGTGGACTGTGACCTCACCCTTCTCTCACTAAGAAAAAGGCTCGTGCCCAGCATAGGGAATGTTTATAAACAGAGCAGATATTATTATTATAATCATTCGTAAATGGCTTATCGGAACAAATATCAATTAGAAGGTAATCTCACATATCTATTAAACAACGAAAATCTATAATTACCCGAGTGTTACACTTTAAGGTTGGTCTGTGCTGTAGGCCACTACCGGGCTCCATTAGGCGGCGGATCATGGATCAGCGGCGCAGCGTCACTAGCTGCTTAGGCAGCCCCCGATCACACACCAAAACCCTACGCCACTGCGGGCTCATTATGAGGCCAAAATGGATCAGTCACATTAGTGCAGGCTGTGACTAGGACGACGGCGGCAGAGCACATCGCGCACCACCGGCGGCGCCCCCGGTCTAGTAAGCAGGCCACAGCGTACCCACGAACACGCATTAGACAAGCGTGGTGATGGCTGGCAAGTTGTAGCTCAAGAGAGAAGTGGAAAGAGGGTAGGGAGGCCTTTGCCCAGCAGTGGGACGGATCAGGCTCCAAATAAATAAATAAATACACTTTTAAGTGACAGTCCTACCGCAATCTCGCACAACATTTATGATCTACATAATAGGAGATGAACATTAATAACTATTAATGTAAACTTTAAATCTGATTCGAACCCCACGTCCCCATGACAAACGAACTGTTCGCACGACTTGCCTGACCTCGTTCCTACTCTCTGATTTTTACCACAAATCAAACTCAGTAGGTACAGAGCGCGCGAACCTCTCATACTTGCATCAGGGATGTAGTAGACGTGTGGACTTGCATCGTAATCGTAGAGCATCTACATTCCTAGCTAAATAAACAATTTCTTTAATTTAATCTGACAATCGTGACTGGATCTTAGACACACTTTAATAATGTGAATATAATTAAAATAACGATTCATTTATTTGGAAATTAAATTAAATCATCAATAGCAACGACTCTGTACATTTTCAATTTATTTAATATTTAGAATACAATCGCATCTGCAGACCTACATGTCAACGTTCCACTGCAATTATTCTCGTGTTTATATCCCCGATACACTTTCACAGAATACACAACTACAGAAGTAACACTCAATACGATGTGCGTATATATCTTTCCACATATACATACACACATAATAATAACAATGTCCTCCACACCGAATTTCGGCCACGGCGGCCAAGCTTAACGGAGACTGGCCATCGGCGCAGGAGATATTATAGTGCACAAGTGTGTGCGCAAACACAAGAGCACTCTCTGTTCCCTGACCCTCACGATCCGATGGGACGGTAACACGACACGAGCGGAGCGAGATCAGGCGCAGGACCAACGGCTTTACGTGCGCACCGAGGCACGGGGGTGTCTCACACCGCCAACTTTCTAACTCCGGGCTCGTATTGAGATTTCTAAACAAAAAACCCAATATCTTTTTGCTGGCCCGACCCGGGATTCGAACCAGTGACCTCATGCACAGCAGTCGCATTCACTACCGCTGCGCCACGGAGGCAGTTACATAAACATACAATGGTATTGGATCAACAAAGTCGAATGTTGATCGACTTGATCAGTTCGCCTCTGCTGTTGGTCTGTCCGCACGTCGCGTCGCGGGAGCCCGGGTGCCTACATCTGCGTAACTTGTACCGACAGAGTTCGACCTGTGCTTTATCATATGTTTTGTAAAACCAATCGACGCTTCATAACTAACATGAACATCGCCGGAATGCACCACAGACAAACCTTTTAATTTTACCTTAAGCCTTTTTACGAGAGACAATTTTATTTCCTCAATTTTTTAAAGGAAATATTTATGGATGTATTATGTGTATTATAATAACTTAATAACAAATTGGTTACAAAGTTAATGATTAGAATAATTAGTACATTTATATTTGTTAATGTTTAATTTCAAAGTTTGCCGTTATCAGTCTGTCGTTACAGTTAATGAAATGAAATTATTTAACTAGGAACACAATAAGCAATAAATCTCTCAAGTCGTAGCAATAAGGACTATAGTCGTGTGCTGCGGGCCACACAGAACGAAGCAAGTGAGTACAACATTATATAATATTATAGTTTACAACTCAAGTATATAAGGAATGATTTAACTAAGGAGCGGGCGGGACTCCTAACAGCAAAAAAATTGGAAGAAGCGACCTAACGATTTCAATAATCCCAATGACCCAAGCGATCCCAACGACCTCCGTGACCCAAGTGACCTCTACGACAAAATAAGGCCTGACTTATACACCAATGAAACGAGACGCAAATATGAAACCGCCTTCAAACCGGCCGCGTATATCAACAATGTATATACACCACTCGACATCTAAGCCTGGGTTCACTTTCTGAACACTCATATAAAAATGCAAAAGCTATCTTCAACAATACATTGAGATCAACACCTGTAGGGGGAGCCACCGAGGAGAGCGAGAACTTTATCTAAAGTCGTCAATATATACGCAAACAACAAGGAAAGAACATCAGTTTGAGTAGTTTAGCTGGAGCCACTCCAGCGACGCGTCGAGGAACTAGCCGCCGCACCTCATGTGAGGCAGAGAGTTGCCAAGCTACATTCCATTGCTTATATATTTTATATACTTCGCGGTTTCAAATAATTGCATAAACTTTTATTGCTTTAATTTGATTGAAATCTTTTCGGGACGTGATTTGCGATTTACGATTGTCACAAATCAAAATATTTGAAAATTGTACGGTGATTATTCGAATCATAATCGATTATACGAAACACGATTTGGTGATACTAAATACTTAATCGTGATTAAAACAAATTTTTTTAGGTGTTTGTGCTGTCATTCGAATCGACATGCGACTAATACTAACGTAAAGGTTTCGAATAATTATCGCACATCGCTAGTACACAACTCTATCGCGAACCGTATGATTACAATAGAGAAGCGATACATTAATGGGACAGTTCCTAAGCACGACCATCACTGGACCTGGGGCGACAGTAAAGTCGTGCATGTTGCTGAGAAGCGCCCGCTCACACAATACGTCAGCTATACACAACATAATTTAGCTAACAATGCGATCTAATCGAACGAAGTACGTCCCGATAACTCTCTGTAATAAAATTCACTATAACATTCAAGAATTACAATATAAGGGTAAAGCTCGATAATTGCCCAAATTATTAATTATATATACAATTTATATATCGTTGTGTAACGTATCTGACACTTAATACGAGTTGTGTTACAACGATACGCATATTTATTACACAAACAGTATTTTACACGTAGTTGTAGCGATGCGCGATTACAAGATTGTTATAATCGAATACACTCTACGATTTTCTATCGAAATCGATTAACTGGAGTACCTCGATCGCGCTTCTCGCTAGCGATAAAATTGAACAACAATCGCTATCAGTTAACGCAATCGCCACACAAAAAGTTGTTCGATTATCAGAGTGAGTCGATTATAGATTCGATTAAAAATACACCAATGTAATAATTTCGATCGTACAAACACCATGTAATCGGCCACCGCTACAAGCAGATCACATAACATTACACGTGAAGTCCACAGCGCGAATGTCGCCACAAAAACTCAATTACTTAATACACTGTTGCCCTTTCAAGAACAATAACACAATAGCTTAAACTAAAACAGTTTCGCATCGAAAGTGGTTCGTCATAAGAGTTAGGACAGAAGGAATTGTTCACATTGGACCCCAAGTTGTCAGGCTATTGGTTATAGGAATCTATACATCTGGAGACCGTCTGAGCAACGCTACGCACGACATACTTCATAAAGAAAATGGCGCCGACATGTTACTTTATTTTGTTCAACAATTCATGTAATTACATTTAGGAGAAAGCACATAATATATAATATTAAGGTATAACGTGAACATTTTTTTAATCTTAGTGGTGACGTCAATTATTTATTTGCGGCAATTTTATTTTCTTTTCAATAACTGTGTGCTCCTATTTTAGCACTCGATGGACTTGTTTAAACAATTGAAGCTTATATTGATCACTTGCGCCTGCTACTCCCATAAGTTAAATGTAATACTTAAAGCATAAAACGTATTCGTAGCACTCAGAGTAGACACGGCCGGCGACTCTATTTTATTTAGATTGAACACGGGCGTGAGAGTAGTACTGCTATCGCATTTAGCCCGGCGAGCGACAGATCTGAAGATCTATCTACCTAACTTCCCATTCACAATCATTGTTTGTTAAAATAATCCGTTCTGACAGACCGAACTCCACTCAAAATAAAACGTATTTTATGTCATGTTAAATGTTCTATATATCTCAATATATACCTTCTCCAAATTGTATCACATGATCCTAAGGTCCAGGAACTGTGTCAGATCGCCACTTTCTCCTCAAACCGCAATTACACTCGTAACAAAATATAAACCAATATTAAACATAACCGGATGTGTGTGCCCTTGCTCAGACGCCGCGCGCGCCGGCGCACGGACTCCTCGCGCTATCATTACAACGATATGATTGAACGGAATAACACGCAACACTGCCACTAAATTATATATGGTTATTCTTACACGTCGCTCACTGTAACGGATGCGTATCTTATCGTATCTTATCTCAATAACATTATACACTTTTCTAAACATTATGCATTTAAATTTGATTGTGATGTTATCCTTACGATGTATAATATTATATATATGTACAAAGGTTGTGGTGTGTTGCACACCTAACGCTGCTGGACGGGGCCAGCAGTAGTATCATACCCATATTTCGTCAGCGATCATATGTATTAGCCGAAAAGTTAATAACATTGTTGAGAATTTCTCTACAGAAAATCTCAACAACTGTATTCAACCTGAATATGAACATAAGTGCCTTGCTATTAGCAGTGCGCAAGCGCATACTACCATCACATGAGCGACTAGACCGGCTTTACAATATATTTAAACTATAAGTTAGAATTTTACCTAGTCAGAATATACGTTAGAAAATTGCACGACTTAGATCACAAATATCAAGTAGTAACAGAATAAAATACGTATCCATTACAGTCATTAAACGTAACTGATTAAACAAACTAAACATAGAGTAACGCGTGATCGTGCGTTTGTGCGGGGGGCGGGCGCGACGATCACCTGTGCTCGGCGCCGGGCGCGCCCCCGGGGGTCGGCGGCGCCGCGGGGGCGCCGGGGGGCGCGGGGGAGGGCGCGGGCAGGTTCGCGTTGACGATGTTGGCGATGGCGTCGGCAGACATGGCCGACATCGCGGTGAGCAGGTTGTTGGCGAGCTCCACGCTGCTCGCCTCGTCCATGCTCTTGTCTGTCAGTTCGCCTTCCAGTCGCATGCTGCGGAGATTTGACTCCAGCTCTGTCGTTGAATTCGGGTCTGTAATACAGACATTTAGACGGTTACATAATTGCGAGGCAAATGTTTTAGATTTATTATAATGTTATAACGAGTGTTGTTTGGTATTTGGGTAAGATTAAGATATAGTTGATAAATTCTAGTACATACTAAAAAAAGTTAATGAAGATTAATTACATACATGAATATGAGTTGCATCATATCAAAATATGATGTTTAGTACTGTATTTGTTAATATTATTAATAGAGAAGAGAATAAAAAGTGCGTTAGAACAGAGGAGTGTGTCAAAATCGTAGCAAATGAAAATCCGTAGTGTCTGCCCACCCCTCTGGGAAACAGGCATGAATCTATGTATGTATGTATGTTTTTTTGCTCGTCAAAATGACCACACTCCACCTGGTGGTAAGCAGTCGTGTGGTCTAAGAGCAGTGGCCTCCACATCGCCCCCACAGTAGCCGAGGCGATGTTGAGGTCTCTACTTTGACGGCCTGAGAAGATGCTTTTTCACGCCCCGCTTAAAGAACCCAGGATTGAAGGAAGAAGGAAACACGTGCCTTGGCAGAGAATTCCATGCCTTGGTCGTTCGGCAGAGATATGAGGACCCAAACTTTTTGGTACGCGCTCTAATCGACTCTACCGTGTAAGGATGGCATCTGAGCCCAGCACGCGTTGTTCTGGATAGGAAAGGGGAGGGCGGGATAAGGTGTAATAACTCTTCAGAGCACTCCCCGTGGTATATTCTGTAGAAACATGCCAATGAGGCAATGTCCCTACGGAGTTGCAGAGGTTCCAGTGAACTCGTGACCTCTGGATCTCCGATGATACGGACAGCCCGCCGCTGTAACCGGTCGAGAGCGTCCAGCAAGTACTGCGCGGAGCCATCCCAAAGATGAGAACAGTACTCCACGCAAGGGCGCACTTGTGCCTTATACAATAGGCACAGTTGCCCAGGCGTGAAGAACCGCCTCACCCTGTTCAGACCTCCGAGTTTTCGCGAAGCTTGCTTAATGACGCTCTCGATATAGGTTTTCTGATTAAGGGAGCGGCAAAGATCCATACCTAAGATGGAGAGACTGTCACGTATCACCAGTGGAGTGTTCTTCAGAGAAGGGAGGGGAAGGAACGGAGACTTTTTTGTTGAGAACGCGCATGCCTGGGTCTTCTTGGCGTTGAACTCGACCAAGTTCTTGGCACCCCATTCATAGATGCGGTCCAAGGTCCGGTCAAGTTCAACGACAAGATTCTGCCTTTTCCCCTCAACCTCAGCCTGTGTGGCCCCAGGATGTCCGAGATATCGCCCATGCACGGTACTGTCGTCCGCATAACAATGTATGTTGCCGAGATTCAACATATCATTGATATGCAGAAGAAAGAGCGTAGGGGATAAGACAGACCCCTATTAATATAACAAGGATCGAGTAGCATCGGTAGTACAATGTGTTGTTGAAATAGTGTTAACTTGTTTATATATATTGTTTTTAATTAATTGATAATTGTATTTTCGTTGATATGTGTTAGTATTTGAATGGTTTAAGTTAACTATTATCTATACTAATATTATAAAGCTGAAGAGTTTGTTTGTTTGCTTGAACACGCTAATCTCAGGAACTTTTGGTCCGATTTGAAAAATTCTTTCAGTGTTAGATAGCCCATTCATCGAGGAAGGCTATAGGCTATATATCATCACGCTAAGATCAATAGGAGCGGAGCACCAATGAAGAATGTTTCAAAATCGAAGGGTTTTTTCCTTTTGAGAGCTTCCGCTGCGTGCGCTGCGTAAACAGTTAAAGTTTCGCAAAAATCATTTATGAGAGAATTGTTCCCCTTAAAAAGTCCTAAAAAAAGTCCTCGACAGCATATGTCTATCTTTTAAGGTTGGCTCACTATAACCTTTTTTATGCTAACCAAATTTGTTCTAAAATAATGCATTATTTGCGAAGGTATTTTTATAAACATGATATTAATCCTTATCCAAATAAATACGTTATTCATCACAAGTATTTAATTTAAAACAAAATTGCCCTTTACATCATTCGATTTCAATAAATATCTTAGGTGATATCGCAGTTTTAAAATAACATCGCAGCAAAATAATTACCCATTACAGACATACAAACGATGTTTCTCCTGGTTTATTCTGCGTGATTTTAAATTAGCACTGTAGGTATATTTATAAAATTTTATTCAAGGGTTCTTATGTGATTCGTGGATTTAACAAAAAAAGTTTCAGCTCCTTTAAAATTGTATTATAGGTGCCTACGACCCACTCTCTCTCTTATGTGACGCAAACGAAGTTGCGCGGGTCAGCTATCTATACTAATATTATAAAGCTGAAGAGTTTGTTTGTTTGTTTGTTTGAACGCACTAATCTCAGGAGCTACTGGTTCGAATTGAAAAATTATTTTAGTGTTGGATAGCCTGTTTATCGAGGAAGGCTATAGGCTATATAAAATCACGCTACGACCAATGGGGGCGGCGCAGTAACGATAAACGCGGGTGAAACCGCGGGAACATCTAGTATAGGTATAAGGTTAGTTAACTATTAAAAGTAATAAATACGCTGTAAGTAAAATATAATAGAGTATAGGTATGTAGTATGGTATTATTAGGAATTTTATATATATTTACGTGCTGTTAAATAATATAAAAATATTTTACATCGCAGAAAGACGTTTGCTTGTCGAAGCAATTTTTATATACTTGTGTTATGTAACTATGATAAAAATTGTTGCTCTGTTTATAGTAGAATTAAATGAAGGAAAGAGGTTTCGTAAGAAAGTAGTAGTCACCGTGTCGCTGGTCCTCGTACCCCCAGAAGGGCGAGAAGTCGGCGAAGCGTTGTTCGGCGGCGCCCGCGGCGAAGGGGTCGTGCGCGGGCGCGGCGCTGGAGGGCCCGAACTGCGCCCAGCCCTCGCCGCCGCCCGCGCCGCCCGCCCCGCCCGGACCCGACTCCCACGCTACAGACATATTTAGTTACATTAGCCTTTTTTATAGCTAAATAGTAGTAGTAGTAGTTAGTCTAGAAAGTCGACCCCAAGTGACTTGGGAATAATAAAGGCTAGGGAGAAGAAAAGCAGGTACTAAGTACTTACATATACGTTATTCAAAATAATTTAAACTTAAACTTGTTTTATCGGTCCCCCTTGCTAATATCATAAATGTAAATTTGTTTGTTACGCTTTCACACCTTAACTACTCTACCAATTAACATGAAATTTCGCATACACGTTGTCAGAGGTACAGACAAGGACATGGCTGGGAACCTCGGCGGGGTCGCGACTACATGTGAAAAAACTCGACAAAACCCGGCCCCGCCGATTGCGGTTTTGTCGAGGAACACCGTGGTAAATTTAGTCGCTATTACCTGGCGGTCCATTGTCTTCATTACCATCTTTCTTTTACCCCGGTGATTCCAACATAACCCCTCCGATCGTCCTCGCTGAGAGGTATGCGTCAATGCATTCTCGAAAGTAAAATAAAAAAGTTTGTTAAAGACACAGAATACCTTTCATCCACGAAAAAATTTTGTTCGTAACCTAATTTAACTTTCATTTACGCAAGCGAAACCACGAGCTAAACTTAGTTATAAATAAGACGTTTCATCCGAATTAATGTATTTTTAATATCAATAATCAAATATAAATTTCGATTTATTTTACAAGCCTACTCGGTACTTTGTTCAACTAAGAGAACGCAAGGGACATCTCCAGTGGGGCACTTTTATTATTAATAAAGTACGATATTGTTGTACCCTCATAAAACACGAAATTTGATGGGCGTGTGACGATAACATCTGTGACACGACCCAAACTACATTTAACAAAGTATTATTTATTAGCTTCTATATTACTAACAAACATCTCTACCTCAATAGTATATAATATTACATATAACAGTATATAACAGATGTACTCACGTGAGTTTTGTTCGAGCACGTCCCGCACGACGTCAGCGGGCGCATCCATCGAGTTCTCGTCCGCATCAGCATCGCCCGAGTCCTCCCACATACTGGACACACACAAATCACATTAACATTCATTATCTATCATATAACATATAAACTTTGTTTATATACAAATATACTCACTCGTCATCAAATCTTTGACTAGCTAACTCTAAGAAATTATTCTTTGCCATATTCATCTGGAAAAAAACAAGGTATTTAGTTTTACTACGTCCCACGTCTCTTTTGGTGAAATAAAACGTCTTTAGATAGAAACGTATGAAAAACATATCTACTGTAAATATAACAAAATTCTTTAAAAATTAATAAATATAAGCATAAATTAACGGATAAGTTATTTATTACGTAATTTAAAATTACGTAATAAATAACTAATTATTATAAACATTTTAATAATTTAAAATCCCTCTTCATTCCTCTGCATACACAAATAAATCTGCCCAAACTCTCCCTCTTCTTAAATTATACTTTACCTATTTTCACTAAAAGTCATCGTTCGCAAATAGTCAAAAGTCGGCAAAAAGGGTTACTGATATAGTTTTCAACAAAAAAAAAACAAAGATATTACATAAGAATTGGTTTAAAACACTTTGAAGGCTCACTCGTAATTAATTACGGATTCTCATAACAAAGTTCGATGAGTATGTATAGTGTACCTTATCGCTGTCGATGCCGAGTCCGTCCGCGATGAAGTCGGCCGAGTCGGCATTGGAGCCCACCGCGCCGCACATCTGTAAACACACGCTATAGTGTTAACAACATTTTTTACTTACATACCAAGTATTTAAAATAAACCACAATGAGATCCAAACAAAATAGTTTAATTTCGAAACAGAGAATATGCATAAGGTTTAACCAAAAAAATTGTCCAAATACACGAAACAGGTCTTGAAGTCGTTTTGATTAAATCGTGTATTCGAATATCCATAGTAATCAGTGTCTACTAGGTAATAAGGTTCAGTATTGATTGCTATTGTGGTGCACCAGTAAAATACGTGTTCTCTTCAATGTGTTTATTGAGGTACTGAATTGCGATCTAAACGTTTGTCATATTATAATGAGTGAACGGCGTAAACAATCAGTGACAACGACAAAATGGACATTCGTTCAATATTCAACTAATTCTGGCTGATAACTTGCGCGTCATTATATTATATACTGATATTATAAAGCTGAAGAGTTTGTTTGTTTGGTTGAACGCGCTAATCTCAGGAACTACCGATTCGATTTGAAAAATTCTTTATTGTTGGATAGCCTATTTATCGAGGAAGGCTATAGGCTATATAACATCACGCTACGACCCACGGGGGCGGCGCAGTAACGATAAACGCGGGTGAAACCGCGGGAACATCTAGTATTCAATATTTATAGCATATATTTAAAACAAATAATGTCTTGTTATATTAATTACCTATGTCTGGCCAAAACAGACGTTCTAAAAACAGCCATGTTACGAGTAACTTTAATCTAGTGTGGATGCAGATTGTAGAGTGGTCAAGCGAACACAGATATGCATATGAAGCGAACATTCTGCACATCCTTCCGGCTATGCTATGTAGTACTATCAGAACACACCTCATTAAGGCCATCAGCACTGACGTCATCAGCGAGCTCCTCTATCGTCCCCGTCGCTGCCATGTCGTTGAACTGTGCAATTAAACGGTAACATATATTATAAAAAATTCATTTATAAAATACCAACACTGAATACGATTATTTCTTCTTAAAATATATTTATGTTCCGCGTTTAGTACCATCATACGCATCATTTTTTAGTCTTTAGTGGCAGCCAATGGACTGGTTCAAAATATATGAATAACACCGCCACTCTTAACTTGACTGGACTTGACCGACTTACTATTTGACTAAACCATACTCATAAAATATTGTCGACAACCTTCTACGGATCTAATGGTATCACAATCAATACAAATTTCTGCCATCAGTAATAAGAAATGGGGAACGAGTAGAACGATGCTGTGGATGGGACAGTGCAGTAGTGGAGACGCTTTCTTGTGAGCCACAACTCGGGTGCGCTGCGCGCCGAGGTGCTTACGTCATAGTTCGCAGCCAGCGTGTCAGGCATTATCTCCACCTCGTAGTAGTTTTCTGATGGGTAGTAGCCGCCCTGTAACATATATAAACATATTTGATATAATATTCGTCATCATAATACATAAAAGATATCAAAGACAAGCTGCCTTTTGCGATTGCTCAAATGTATAAGTATTTTATGTACATCGTAAGGGTTAAGTTATCTTTTAATGCTGTATTGTATCAAAATCAGTCCTTAGGTTTAGCGGTGAAATGTAACAAGTAGATAGAGTTAGTTTAGTTCTTATAATATCAGTATGGTTATAGATCTGCTCAAAGGTAAGATATAATATAATATCAGCCCTGTATTACACTGTCCCACTGCTGGGCACGGGCCTCTTCGGTGTGAGAGGGGTTAGGCCATAGTCCACCACGTTTGGCAGACTTTATATATAATAATATTCTACCACATACACAGAACACCATCCCCCTCATGTGTACCATCCCTTGTAAACAAAGTATCCAAGTATACAAACTCTTTCACTTGCTCCACTTGTTCTCCATCAATCATAATATTCCACATCGTCATGCACTCCTTCTTTTCAAATCCCATTACTTTCGTCTTGCTTACATGCATTTCCATTCCTTTACTCTCAAAATTAAATTTATTAGGTGCATCTCTTTGAATTCACATATTTATTATGCTTGTTTCTAACGGTCCAACAAGCTCATTGCCCCTGACTTATGAAAGCGACGTGAATCTACTGAAGAGGATGTTAGAAACAACATTTGTCTTAATAAGGATGATATTTGCAACTGTAATATACATGTAGGTCACTAGTGTTTTCTTAGTATTAGCAGGTTTAAAGCATAGTCTACTAAGTTGACTTAGTGCGAATCAGCATTTACTATTCAGTTTTGAGAATATTATTGTAGTCACTTTTTACGCTCTTCAACTCATATTTTTTAGATGATGATTCTTCTTTTTATTTAACATGCACCTTAAAAGTTAAAGTGTGTGCGTGGGCATCGGAGACTCCTGCTTAAAGCCCACCATGTACAGACAGCGAAAGCAGAGTTGTAGTGGTACAAAGCCGTGCCACGCTTGACGGTGCGTATGTCTGCACGTTATTGAAGCATACGCGCGGTGGCGGTACCGAGGCGCTGCGGCGCTGCGGCGCTGCGGCGCTGCGGCGCTGCGGCGCTGCGGCGCTGCGGCGCTGCGGCGCTGCTTGTGTGTAAAAGGTATACGTATAAACTGAGTATGTAGGAGGTATACTGACGAGCGGCGTATCATGTTGCTGCAGGAGCGGCCGCAGCTGCAGCTCGAGGAAGGCGTCCCAGCGCTGCGCCAGCGGCGCGGCCAGCGCCAGCGCGTGCGCCAGCAGCTCGGGCGGCGCCAGCGCGCGCGCCGCCGCGTCCAGGCACAGCACCACGTGCCCCATGTACGCCGCGCGCGGCACCGACGTGCCTCTGTCGGGGGAGCCATACACATATAACGACAGGAGTCTAAACAACTTCACTCACACTTAAAACAAATATCTCCCTGAAAGAATATGCACAAATGGATTGCATCCACATTTTAGAAGTTATGTTATTAACCCCTTGTATATAAACTGCTAATCTACAGCTTTCTACGAAGCATATTTGCAAACTTATTGTAAAGCTAATAAAAAGTTCCTAAGAACATCTTGCTACATAATATAATAAAACGGAAAAGGTCGCAAAAACCGGTAAAATTAACGCAAGTTTACGGAAAACCAAACCAACAACACTACTATTGTTGGTCTAATTAATAAAAAAAAAGGAACGCGTATTTACATAGAGACATTTTCCCTAACTCATATAAGGCTTTCGACACCATCTCTAAATCGATCTCGATGCACCAAATTAAATACTTAAGAAATCGTAATTAATAATTACTAATTATAACCATTAAATATTTAAAATATATGTTTACTGACGCAACAAGTAAAATTAATAAAAATTTTCGAAGATAAAGCATCTCTTATATTTGGAATACCAGAGGGCTTAATAATAGGTCCTATATTCTTCTGATCTACATAAACTCAATTAGTAAATTAATTATAGACTACCAAATTATTCACCCATCCCTTGATACATGCCCACAGTCATGGACTGACTGCCCTCTAACCTCTTCCTACTTAACACATTTCTTTTTCTTTTCAAAGAACTCAAATAATAACAAATCAATATAGTCACGACTATCGCATCTCCCCTGATATTGTCATACTCTATGACACGACACAAAATGTTATTTACCACGTAGCTTGGTTTGATCGAGGGCATCAAGTGAACATTAGTTATCAGAAGCTTCCCTTACTTCCCCTGCGCCAGTGTTTACAGGCACAGGCATACAGGCAGCTATAGGCACACAACAGAAGCTGATTGAATTTCCTAGAGCGGAATTGCCTTTGCAATAGTAAGAGGTCGGTCTTCCAAATCGTGAGCTATGAAAACTCGCCCTAATGACAAATTACCCCATAGTCTTTTGATTGTTGTCTCTTAATTCTTGGTATACACTAAGATTATGTCCCAAACAACACAAATTGAAACCGTCCAAAATAATTCAATAATAAAGTCTAAAATACACAAGTACTCACTTATTATTTTTGTTTTCTTCAAACACATCCATGAGTCGCGTTAGGAGATCACACTCGATCAGCAACTGTCAACCAACAACATTATTTAAATTACACGGAAATACAAAATTAAAACTTCAAAGAATAATGTTAAGCCACCGTGATACCGAGAGGAGACACATCATAATGACAGACAGTTGGACAGTCGTCACAGGCGGTGATGTAGGAGTAGGTACTTACATGCCTGGCGTACTGCGTGCGGTACACGCGGTTGGTGAGCGCGTGCTTGACCAGCGTGTACACCTGCGCGTGCAGGAAGTTGTTGTTGGGGTACTCGAAGAACATGTCCACCAGCACGCCCGGCGTACCTGCGCGGACATACGATATGATCATGTATGACATGCATAATATAAAATGTGCGGCCACCGGCACGCGCACCAGGCGCACAGCGCCGCTGCCCCGCAGCAGCGCGTGGTGTAGCGGCGGCCTGCAGTAAGTAATTGTGGCGGACGTACCCAGGGTGAGCATGGTGGTGGCCACCTCCTCCACCTCGCACAGCGCCGCTGCCCCGCAGCAGCGCGTGGTGTAGCGGCGGCCTGCAGTAAGTAATTGTGGCGGACGTACCCAGGGTGAGCATGGTGGTGGCCACCTCCTCCACCTCGCACAGCGCCGCTGCCCCGCAGCAGCGCGTGGTGTAGCGGCGGCCTGCAGTAAGTAATTGTGGCGGACGTACCCAGGGTGAGCATGGTGGTGGCCACCTCCTCCACCTCGGACAGCGCCAGGTGCGCCAGCAGCGCGGCCACCTGCGCGCGCGCCAGGCGCACGGCGCCGCCGCCCTGCAGCAGCGCGTGGTGTAGCGGCGGCCTGCAGTAAGTAATTGTGGCGGACGTACCCAGGGTGAGCATGGTGGTGGCCACCTCCTCCACCTCGGACAGCGCCAGGTGCGCCAGCAGCGCGGCCACCTGCACGCGCGCCAGGCGCACGGCGCCGCCGCCCTGCAGCAGCGCGTGGTATAGCGGCGGCCTGCAGTAAGTAATTGTGGCGGACGTACCCAGGGTGAGCATGGTGGTGGCCACCTCCTCCACCTCGGACAGCGCCAGGTGCGCCAGCAGCGCGGCCACCTGCACGCGCGCCAGGCGCACGGCGCCGCCGCCCTGCAGCAGCGCGTGGTGCAGCAGCGGCAGGTGCGGCGCCACCGCCAGCTCGACGCCGCTGCGCTCGGAGCACGCGCCCAAGCCCGGCCCCGTCGTGTACGTGCGTAACGCCTCCTCCTCTATGCTCTTCTCCACTCGCCTACCCAATCAATTCACAAGGTTAGGTTAGTATTGTCAGTCGTAGCGTCAGTCATGGTTGCCATTTCAGCAAACAACAGCAAGGAGTTCATTCTCACGGTTACAAGTACAAGAGTCGCATACGAACCAACCTTAGAATAATTTCACTGGGGAACATCATTTTGCGGCATGGTAAGTTGAAGTCAATTTTGTGTAAGTTCAGTATGCTGAATACGAGGAAATATCAGATTCGTTAAATTGACTCTAGTTTATGAGATAACACTTTATAACTATATGACTGTAAGAAGGTCGAAATAAAATATAATTACATATTAAATACACTTGAGAGCAATAAAATCGCACACGTTGACTTTTTGTTGTTAAAGCAGTTTTTTTCATAAATGTGAATACATATTAAAATAAAACTTACACTATTTGAATGTTTACTTCAGTACCTTTCTAATGATATCAAATACAGTGTAAAAAAAGTACCCATAGGGAGTTTTAGGGCACAAAACCCAACATACGGATAAAATTACCCAATTTAGCTTAACAAAGAATAAAAATAAAACTCAAAATGCTTGATCAAATTGTTTTTTAATAAGGTGTATTCCCTCCCCTAGCCTTGATTACAGCTCTTAATCGGTTTTTCATGGACCGTATTAATTTCACCATGAAATCTTGTGGTATGGCGTTCCACTCCTCTTCAATGGCAAGTTGAAGCTCTTGGAGGCGCGTAGGAGCAGGGCTTCTTGCTCGAACTCTTCTTTTTAGCTCATCCCAGACATGCTCAATCGGATTGAGATCAGGACTACGAGCTGGCCACTCCATCGCGGTGATTCCAACATCTTCCATGTAGTCGCAAACTGTTCTAGCGACATGCGGTCTGGCGTTGTCGTGCATTAAGAGAAAATCTTCTCCCATAAGCCACGCAAGCGGCCTCACATGTTCTTCGAGCACTTCTTCGACGTATCGTGCAGCCGTCAAACTTCTCGATCTCGGGCCGGTATTCGCCGTAGTGATGAATACAATGTCAGTTTTAGTGTCCAACATTATGCCACCCCAAAACATACACGATCCACCTCCAAAAGCCACACGTTCGCTTATGCAGCATTGTGAAAATCGCTCTGATGACCTTCTGTAGACCCTAGAGCGTCCATCATGACCATGTAAAGTCATTCTGCACTCATCAGAGAACATAACAGCCCGCCATTGGTCATACGTCCAATTTAAATGTTCCCTAGCAAATTGTAGCCGGGCTTGTCGGTGAGCTGTGGTCAATTTGGGACCATTTGCTGGGCGATGTGAAGTCATTCCTGCTTCACCTAGTCTTCTTCGAACTGTCCACCGACTTATACTGACATTGCGAACTTCTCGAAGCTGTTGTCCCAGTTGAACCGCGTTCAGTTGCCGATTTCTCAAAGACCTTGTCACAAGAAAGCGGTCATCACGCTCTGATGTTGTGCGTCGCCGGCCAGATCCTGGTCGCCGAATGTAGCCACCGGTCTCTTGGAACCTCTGGTATACACGACGAACAGAGTAGCGGCTCAAATTTAGCCGTCGAGCAACTTCACTTTGGTTATGGCCTGCTTCGAGCAAGGCAATAACTTGAGCGGCTTCTGCGGGCGTGGTATCCATATTTTTCCAGTAAATCCGTATGCTTCCAGTAGAGATGTTATCACGTTGACCTTCGGTATGCAACTGAATAAAAATTCCAATAAACTGACCTTTTTATACCTGCGGCTAAGGGTGCAAGTAGTGACAACGCAAACGCGTGAATTTGGGGAATTCGGTGTACGGTCGGTTTTTGTAAGTTACGTGAAGGTCAATGATTTTAATTTTATGTTTTTGTAAAGCTAAGCTTGTATGCTTTAATTTTGTCTAATGATTTTTACTCAATATCTTTCGATTTTAGAAAACAATCAGTAATAAACCAAATTACAAGGGGTGTGCGATTTTATTGCTCTCAAGTGTATATATGTATTTTAGAAGCGGCTATATAATAACGACAAGAAAACTTAATACAAATGCCTTTAACAAAAAATCATTAAAAAGAATATTAGAAAAGATTTATCTGTAAGCTTTTCTGTTGTGTTTATCTTTAGGACAATCCATTATTAAACTCAAGCAATAGTCTGCCATCACAATATGGCTGTCCCATCGGCCTTGGTATCTTTCTTTTATTGTTCTAATGTACTCATGGAACCGTTCTTTTTGTTGAATATCTCAACAACCAGAGTCAATCCATACAAAGTAAATACATTTCGGGTATGACTAAGGAAGGTGTTTATTATAAACCAGTAACAAAATTAATGCCGCAGAAAATATAAACTTTTTTGTTCCCCAATGCTTTCTTTTACGGACCGAAGTTGCTAAAGGTCTCACCTCCCTGTCCACTTTCCCCAAGAGACCACAAACATAGATTCCTTCTAAAGTAAGCATGGAAATGGTTTTTCACCAGATGTGCAACACTCTGTTGCTAGTATATACAGTAGACGTGACTACAGGTGTGCATGACCTTGTTTGCCATCTCAGTGGTAAGAAAGCTCTGAACCACCAAATGCCAAGATGTTGCCAAAGTTTGAATTACCGTGTTTCAACTGCGACTATGGTCAGGAACTTGATTCGTCAATAAGTGAGCAGTTGAAACGGTGACAGTTGAATAAAACGTTCTTAGTTAAATGGAATATCTTCAAAGAGTAAAGTTAGTTTTTTAAGAATAAAGAAAGTGATCCCTTTTTTGCAAGGAATGTTGACTGTAAGTTAAGTGTAGTTACGCTGCAGCTTTATGGCTATCGTAGTGTAGACTGAGTGTGTTTATAGTGGAAAAATAATAATTCAAATACTATTCTATTGTAGTGCAACTCTAGCAAAGAGTTAGGTGCTTTAATAATAATAATAATAATAATATTTATTTATTTAAATAATAGGTACAATAATTTATAATAAATGACTAATTTAGTATTAATTTATAATATACATTTGTTGTTGTTTGCCCGAACTAGATTGAACCTGTGGCTCGGGCGAAGAAGTGCTTACAAACTATTTTAGCAACATAAATTTACATAACTACAATTCAATAATAACATTTTAATAACCTGCATAAGCAACTAGCAGTACCGGTAATAAGTGGGTCAATAATAATGATGCGTTAAGATAGATCAGCAAAATTTTTATTTGCTTACTTGAAGTAACTGCTCAGTTTGCTCATACGACAAAATTTGTAAATAATTATATAATATGTTCTTACAGTTAACATAATTTAATTTATAAATACTTAACTCTCTATTTAATTTATTATATAAAAATGGACCTAGGAAAGAAAGAAATCTATTTGAAAAAATGAATTTTGAAACTGATTGTGAGGCGCAGACTATATCTTTTCGTCTTTTGTTAGTAACATCTTCGTGATATGTAAGCAATGTGTGCTGTTTTAGTACTGTGTGATATATGAAAATTTGGCGAACAGTCATCACCTTGCACGATTTATATAACATAATTGTGGGAAAAATGAAAGGTCGCGTTGTGGCTACTTTTAGAATTGCTCTTTGAGCTCTTTCTAGCGGCAGTAATATTGTTTTTAGTGCTCCACCCCATGAAGTTATGCAATATTGGATGATAGATTGACATAAAGATAAATACACTTGAATGATTAATTTTAAATCTGCTATAGCTCGCAGTTTTTTAAATACATACATTAATTTACGAACTCTACTTACCAAACTATCTATGTGTTTCTAAAAGAGAGGATGTCGTCGATTATGATGCCTAGATATTTTACATTATTGGTTTCCTGGATAGTAGGACAATTACACAAGGGCACTGACAAATTGTGGTAGGAGAGAGGACAATGGTGTGCGTATATATAATTGTTAGTCACAGTGTACTGATTTTTGCGCATGGAAAAATGAATGTATTTAGTCTTGTCAGCATTTAATGTTAAAAGATTATTATTTAACCAGGTATAGACAATATTAAAGCCAGACTGGGCGCTATCGTATAATTCGTTGGTAGTTTTGGCAGTAAAAATTAGGGCGGTGTCATCAGCGTAGGATATTATCTTTCCATGTTTTAAGGTAAGATTACATAGGTCGTTAATATATACCAGGAAGAGCGTAGGAGCTAGGATACTTCCCTGGGGAATTCCATATCCTGGTATTTTTTCATCATGGCTTACGACATTTCCTATTTTAACACATTGGTGCCGATTGCTTAAATAATCTGCAAAAATTCTCAGTTGCGTATCCCTTATACCAAGTGCCTCCAATTTGTTTAGCAATGAAGAAATTGAGATAGTGTCAAATGCCTTGGCAAGGTCAAGGAAGATCCCTAGAGTCTGATTACCTTTGCTGAGTTCACCAGTGATAAAATTAGTTAAATTATGCACCGCGTCAGCTGTTGATACTTTATTTCTAAATCCATATTGCGCAGGTGAAAGAAAATTATTATGTTCTAGGTAATTAACTAATCTACTGTTTATTACTTTTTCTAATATTTTTGATATTGAAGGGAGAATCGATATAGGTCTATAGTTGGTGACTAGGTCTTTGCTTCCAGATTTAAAAACAGGTATAACTACCGCCTTTTTCAGGCATGTCGGAAAGATACCTTCAGAAAGGCAGAGGCGAAAAATATGCGATAGTGGAGGTACCAGAATGTGCTTAAATCGCTTAAGAATCTTATTACTTATGTTATCCCAGCCGATGGCACAATTGTCACGCATACCTAAGATGATTCGCTCTATTTCGCCTTCATCAGTGTCCAGCATAACAAAAGAGTTTAGACTAGGATTGTTACTTGCTTTTTTAAGAGGTGTAGAATGGCTACTAGTTCGTTGCAGAGTCCGTTCGGCGAGCTTTTTACCTACGTTCACAAAATAATTATTTACCTTGTTAGCTGACAGCAGTGGCATAGTATTAGCATCCAATAAACTCGAGTTTGATTCACGGTGTTTTGAGGTAAAAGTGACGTTTTTAATATGTTTCCAAATTTCTTTACTGTTATTACCTGCTCTATGCAATATATATTTATCGTAGTTAATTTTTAATTTCTTCAAAAGATTATTACATATGTTTCTGTACCTCTTGTATGTTGTTTGAAGCGCTAAATTATCTGGAGATCGTCGAGCGCTCTGATGGAGTTTGTCTCTATGTCTTATACTTCGAACTAGACCAGGAGTAATCCAAGGTTTAATATTGAAATACTTCTTTTTTAAGACAATTGTTGATGTGTTTTGTAATATTGCATGTTGGACATTCTGTATTAAATACGATAAAGATAAATTTGCATCAGCACTATTGTAAACTGGGCTAAAATTAATATTACGTAAATCATACTCGAGTTTGTTTATATTTAAATTTGACTTTGTTGTAGGTTGATTTTGTCTAGGTAGCGTTAAATTTATAGCAAGTACGACGGCGTGATGGTCAGTAAAAGTAGAGTTAGTAACAAGCGTGGTAGATGATAAGCTGGATTTGATCATCATATGATCGAGACAGGAACCGCTCTGATGCGTAGGTAATGTGTGCGTGGGGAGAAGCCCATGGTATGAGCACAGATTAAGGTAATATTGTGTTCCTGTATCGTGATGCTCAGATCCGATATCTATGTTTATGTCACCTGTTAGAATAATATTTTTAAACTCACTAAGCTTTTGCAGAGTCTGATTAAGGAAATTATGAAAGGCGTCTAAATTTCTTACTGAAGGAGATCTATATATAGCAATAATCGCTGTGTTCGTGCCAATTTTGATAATTTTTAATTAATATAATGTAATGTAAATGTATAATTTAATGGCACTAATAGAGTGCTAGATGGATGTAAGTTGAGTTCATTTTCATGGAACTGTTTGAGAACATTTGGTATGTACGAGTAGCTATCGTAGTGCACTTAAGTATATTTAGAGCACATTTAAGGTGTGGATGAGATGTGAGTGTAAGATATAGGTGTTAGGTATACGTACATGGGCGAGTCGTGGTGCAGCAGCGCCAGCAGCACGTGCGCGCCGTGCACGAGCGCGGGCGCGCGCGCGCGCGGCGGCGACGTGAACATGCCCTGCAGCAGCGCGTGCACGCCGTGCTCGGCCTGCAGCGCCGCCACCGCGCTGCGGACCGAACGAGCCGTGAGACCGCCAGCCAGCCCGGCCGCGGCCTGCGCACACACGCGGTACCGCCGCGCCCTCACGCCCACTCGCTGACCGCTCGCGAGAGCGCGCGACTCAAACACAAACCCTCGCTCGAGTGTCCAACATTTCGAGAGTTGCCTCTGTGGCGCAGCGGTAGCGAGTGCGACTGCAGTTTATGAGGTCACGAGCTCAATGCTCGGGTAACACAATATCTTTGGATTTTACTGTCAAGAAATTTTCAGCAGAAATTCGGCTATTAGAAGTGTGGCCGATAGATGGCTCTGTTACGTGGTACCTAGCCATAGTTACCGAAATGTGGCCTTAATACAACTATTTAAGGATATAGAGGAAACCCTATATATGTACATATTTCGATAGCTATGTTTAGTTAAAAAATTACAGCAAGCGAATTGATTGCAATCCACTAGGTACATTGGTATATTCCCTATTGCTGTATTTCTTAAAAGATTCAAATACATAGGCTGATCTCGAAATTGAACTCGCGACCTCACAATCAAGAGACTTATAACAATAATATAGTATTTGAAAATAATCATTTATAAATATCGCTTGTTTTAGCGGTGAAGGTAGATCATAATGTAACCTGCATGTCTAAGAGATATCTATAACTTTTCCAAATATTCGTGATATTTGCCAACTCGTCCTGGTGTCAAAATGATTGTCTCAAACCCAACCCGAGGCAAGCAGTGGGCGCTTACTGGACTGATATTAAGGTGCAGTTCAGTATGTGAGATTTGCCGAGTGTCGAGCCAAACATTCGCCAAAACACAAGTAGGTAATGTGGTGGCCAATAAGGTATTTGCCTTGGTTAGGAAAATTTGCGTGTGTTGTCGCCTTGTATAATAATTAAGAGTCTGACTTTGTAAATACTTTGTACGCGTTCTATTTGGCGAACACCAAGCGAAGTATCTCAGAAGAAATGAAGCACTCGACATTCGACGACTCCGGCACATCACTAGACTTACCATGAAATGTAAATTACGAAATTCCAAAACCACTTGTTTATCGATCGTTTTGAATACATAAATGAATAAATGAAGTATTTATTAGTTTATTCATACATTCATTCATTTTGATCCTACCATACCCAGAGCAAACTGAAGAAAATTCATATTAAGTATTTCTTACCATTTCATTGAGCTCGAAGTTTTAGATAGGTAGTTTCACGGCGGTCTGCCTGTACTGGGGTTTTGTTTATTCAAATAGAAGTACAGTTCATACCGGCATCCATTAACGACGAGGTCGCAGAGCAGTGCGGCGGCGTTAGCTGCGGCGGCGGCTGCCGTGCGCTCGGCGGCCGTGGCGCGCGCCTCGCCGTCTGCCTCGCCCGAGGCGCACCGCTGCCGGGCCGCGGCCTCCTTGCTGCTCTCCGACTCAGTGTTGGCAGGACTCGGCGCGTTGGCCGCCTGTGTCGCGTCGTCACCTGACTCCCCGCTGGCCTCGTGTTTTGATGTCTCTGTTTAAATAATTGTGGCATCGTAGTAGGTGGGCGTTAGAATTTGTGTGCCAGGAGACAGGAAATGCTGTACTCCCGGCTAATACAAAATAAATAAATAAATCTTTATTTGTCACTAAGATTTTTACAGGCGTTAATTATTTGATAGAAGAACAGATATACATAGTGTAAACATAATAAGGTACTGTAAACTGATTCCCAGACTAAGCGAGAGCTTGTATTTTGGGAGACGGCGTTCAGTCGGTGTAAAATGACACAAAAAGTCGTTTCTTGAACGGGTTCGCTACTGAAGGGATGTTTCTGGAGTTGAAATTAAAGATTTTTCTAAGTATAAAAAAAATCTTTTACTAAACTCGCGACCAACTAAATCGACTCAACTGTGTATGAGTATGTGTGTGTGTAAGGGTGTGAGGGTGTGTGAGGGCGTGTGTGTGTGTGTGTGTGTGTGTGTGTGTGTGTGTGTGTGTGAGGGGGGTGTGTGTGTGTGTGAGGGGGTGTGTGTGTGTGTGTGAGGGGGTGTGTGTGTGTGTGTGTGAGGGTGTGTGTGTGAGGGTGTATGTGGGTGTGTGTGTGTGAGGGCGTGTGCGTGTGTGTGTGTGTGTGTGTGTGTGTGTGTGTGTGTGTGAGGGTGTGTGCGTGAGTGTGTGTGTGTGTGTGTGAGGGGGTGTGTGTGTGTGTGAGAGGGGGGGTGTGTGTGTGTGTGTGTGTGTGAGGGTGTGTGTGTGAGGGTGTATGTGGGTGTGTGTGTGTGAGTGGGTGTGAGAGAAGGAGAGCGTGCGAGTGTGAGCATATGCATGTGTGTTGTGGCGGATAACGTGACTTATGCAATGTAAGTAAGTAAGTGTTCAGTTTTTACCTTAGCTCCGTGTTTATTGAGTCCAACTATATTGAGTTATTTGTTGATGGTATTGTAAAGTTTGCTACTTAATATCATAGAATGTCGTCTGGCAAATGAAGTCTTACAACGATTTGTTCGGCAAGCAGGACGTTTGCTGCGCTTAACTTGTTGGAATCCGGTGGGTGTACTGTGCTGTGTTTTCTTATGATGGATCTAAGCACAAAGAGCTGCCTTACCGTCAAGACATTACACTCTGCGTACAGTTGGGTTGATCATTATTATTGAGGAGAGTTGCCTAATGGCGCGATTCCATTAGTCAACTCATGCATGCAAGTATGACGTCACATTTCCGTACAAATTGCTTGCATTGGAAACATGTATTTGAGAGTGTGCAAATTGCATGCAGGTTTCACTTGCTACAAGTGGAGATGTTCAAAAATTGAGTAAGTCATCATGGGTGGAAGATGTGCTCCTCAATAATAATGATTATTTTCTCGTGCGCCCATCTAACAGACGTTATGTTTCGATAATTTGTACAGGATAGATATCATGTGCGTACACGTCACTCATTCGAAACGTGCAACTGACGTTTGCGCGTTCAATTTGCAGGTCACTTGAATAAAAATATATACAAGTTCAAACTACCCCATACAAATTGTAACTTGTATGCAGGTTTGTACAAGTTGTATGCAATTTGCAACTTGCATGCAAGTAACTTATCTAGTGGACTCGCGCCTTTAACAAGCTAATTGCATACTTACTGTATTAACTATACACAATATATAACTATTTACTTTACACAATATTTAGGTTATAATGTTTAAAGGTTTAATATTGAGGTTTTAATAAGATTTTAAAGTTATAAAATACCTTTATCGCCATCAGCAGTGACTCCTCCGCTATCCTTCTCATCCGTGTGGTTTGCTTCGGGCTTTTCGCTGGTCTCCCGCTCGGCCTTCTCCTGCGGCTCGGGCTTCGCCTCGTGGCAGACGGGCTGCGCCGGCGGCGGGAACACCTCGGGCACGTACGTCCCGCAAATTATCTGTATTAGGCATTCCAGGAACTGATGTTCTTCTAGCCACTGCAAACAAACATAACAACCTATTATTGTCGGCCATTTTTATCGGAATCGTTGCACGCTCTATCACGCTCGATATTTTAAACATTTGTCTGTGCGAACATCGAATCTTCACTCGCATAAGTTCTCTCTCACTAACTAAATGATGTGTATAGTCATAACTGGACTCCAGATTTGAGTATTGTATGCTGTGTAACACAATGTGTGTATGTATTAGTCTGTAGTCTGTTACTATACCTATTTAATAAAATAAAATAAATATAACATTTCTTGTTCTGATCGTAAACACACTTAAAAACATCAAACAAAAGACAACGCCTCATCAAAAAATTTCTGCGACACCTACGAATAGCTAGTCTGAAAACAACTTATTAGATTTCCTTGACAATGTTTTTTAAATTTCTTCAAACCTGACCGTTATTACGACTTTTCATTACTAAATCAATATTTCTAAAATAAAATAATGAAAAAAATGAAAATTAAAAATGAAAAAGTGTTTATTCACTGTTTAAAACATGTTACAATAATTTAATACTTCTGCCAAACTGCACAGTAGAAGTACCTCTTTTAGATACGACAGATAAATATGTCTAAGTCGGTCCGGTCTACCGGGATGAATCATATGTCTGACATCGCGCTGAACAAATATCACCTACATATAATAACTTACTATCTCTTAATCAAATAAAGACTGAAACACTCGCCGGAGACTGCACTTACTTATGCGGATTGGTCAGAGGCACTCGTTTACAAACTTGGCCACAGAATGGCAACTACGTAATTTAGTGATATACGTCTTTATATCTCTGAAGAGGCAGGCAGTATGTATTACAGACTAATATTTTGGTAAGTTTTATTTTTATTGTCATTATGTCCCTGATTAAGCTCAGGTTAAGGTCCACATACTAAACGGCAATCCTGTTGCCGTTCGTCAGGTCATTTCACCATTTTCAGATTCCGTGTTGCTAATGAAGGTTTCTTGACAGAAAACAAAAAGGAAGGAGTCCTCGTCTGCCGCGAAACGTATAACGCTTAAGTTAAATTATAACTGACATAACGTGGGTGATACCTCTGTTCAAAAATGGGTCTTTTTGGAATATACAGGTCTATGAGTATATGAGAAACAAACTACATAACTATTTAAATTGACACACGCGACGTCCGCACGCGCACGATCGAAGCCACTGCTCGGACCAACGTCCGTAAGTACTGATGGTTCTGTTTGTAAAGTTTTATACCAAAATAGTTAATTTATGTTAGATTAGATTAGATTTTATTCTTCATTTACAATATCTATCACTGATTTGAATAAATTAGAGAAATACTACCGTTTTAGAAATAAGCAAGCATTTAGGTATTAAAAAGCATTTTATTCGTGGTTTTCAAGTTACAGAACCCTTGATGCACGATTCCAGCTCACACTTGTTATTTCTTTCTTTATAAAAACCATAGACATAGACAGAAATAAAGTGGTTCTTTGCATTGTACTCTAGATATAATTATTTCGCAATAATATACTATCATTGGTTCTCAAAGTGCGTGTAAAAAGTATGTAAGTTGATAACAAACGAGTTCGCCATATGGTTATGACGTCATATTGTGTAACGTACAAATGTAATATTCATGTAATGGCCCTGCTTCGGCTTACGTTCTATGATAAGGTAGCGCCACACAGGTGACTGACTCATCGCGTCGTTGTGTTACGGCCCTCAAACAGCCAAGATAAAGTTTTTTTGATAATGTTTCCTCACCTATCAATTGAACTAGTACTTTGTAAAGTGTTAACTAGCTTCTACACGCGAAGTCGGCTGCATAAATCTGACGAAACCACATACCGAAATAAAAAATTACAGTGTACATGTGAACTAAATCATCGAAATAATTATTTAAAATATTTTAATTATTTAAAATTTATTGAAAACTAATTGTGTCTAGATAGGAATCATCCAATAGGCAATTACGGAATCCCACCGATACCTTGATAATAATTGTCTTCTATGGCGAAAGCCATAGTATATCATAGTATAGTATAGTACATGCAAACGTGATATATATAACTTGTTATTAGCAAAGCAAAATACTACGTGCCGTAATACATAATAGTTAATATTGTTAATTATGCAAATAAAGTAAACATCATAATTTCCCTTTCCTATATAGGTCCGTACTACGTATGTATAATAACTTAGTATATAAGCCTTAATTAAGTAACAATAAACCAGTCAATATTCAATCACCACATCGTCGTTTTAATTGGTTCATAAAGCAACACGCAATAATTGGTGACTCCCGACGTGATCTATTGGTCTCTAGTGCTGATATAATACCGGGACGACCGGAACCCAATTTGGTTTTCAGCGGTGAATCTAGAGAACAATAGTATTACGATATTATCACATCCTCATAACGGCAGAAGAAAAATGGCTCCACCAATAACTCCTTCAAAAGGCGACTCAGGCTGCGAAACTGTTGCTGCAATCACGGTCACGGAAAAACTACCGCAATTTTGGACAGACTCACCACGATTATGGTTCGCTCAGTTTGAAGCCATCTTGGCACCACAAAAACAGGGCGAAGACTACAAATACACTATGGTAATATCTAAATTACCAAAAGAGGTAGTCCATCAGGTTAGTGACATTTTGACTAATCCTCCCAGCGATAATAAGTACTCCACCATCAAGGAACGTCTAATAAACTGCTACGAAGAGAGCGAACACCGACGTTGTCACAGACTACTATCAGAAATGGACCTCGGAGACCAAAAGCCTTCCCAGCTCTTGAGAAAAATGAAGGAAGCGGGATGTGGAAATATAAACGACGATGTGGTGATTGAATATTGACTGGTTTATTGTTACTTAATTAAGGCTTATATACTAAGTTATTATACATACGTAGTACGGACCTATATAGGAAAGGGAAATTATGATGTTTACTTTATTTGCATAATTAACAATATTAACTATTATGTATTACGGCACGTAGTATTTTGCTTTGCTAATAACAAGTTATGCATGTACTATACTATACTATGATATACTATGGCTTTCGCCATATCTTCATATAATGGTTTAGACCATTATATCAAATCGTTTCAAACGCTAATAAAACATTTTTTGAAGGTTACTTGTGGATACATCTTCGATGAAAATCGGATTGGAGGAAAGACATTAAAGGTCAAACAGTGGTCACCTGAAGGGCGCTCATCTTTGCCACTTCTGGCGTCTAACTCATTCAACTTGTGGACGTTTAGACGCTTGATGCACTGTACGGATGCGAATGTCGGCCATTATATCCTATGGAATGGTAGGTGGTAGACTGTACCAACATCCAAAGTTCGAAGCAAAGTGTTTGTTTACATTCATCATCATCAGGCTATAATAGTCGACTGCTGGACATAGCCCTCCCCCAAAGAGCGCCATAGCGCCCTGTCTTCAGCTTGCCGCATCCAGCATCTGCCTGCAGTCTTTCGCAGATCGTCATCCCACCTGGTCGGAGGGCGTCCTACACTACGTTTGCCGAGTCGCGGTCTCCACTCAAGAACACGCTTACTCCAGCGGTTGTCTGTTCTTCGCGCGATATGGCCAGCCCACTGCCACTTCAGCTTGCTAATTCTCTGAGCTATGTCGATGACTTTGGTTCTCTGTCGGATGTATTCGTAACGAATCCTATCCTTCAGAGAAACTCCGAGCATGTTTACATTACAAACGTATAATATAAACCACACCATCCGTGCACGCAAGACCATGGTTAAGATGTCAGCTCTATGCTACACAGCGTGCAGCGTCGAGTGTTGTACGAGTAGCTTAGAAAGTTGTAAGGTAGCAAACAATGTTTATAAAGTCGCCCACAACCACGACACAGAGCTTGTCTATAAACTCAGAACTACTATTATAAAGTGTCCGGGAGTCCGCTCCTGCACAGGAGGGCAGGGGTCGCGAGTAGGGCTGTGCTAAGCCTACACCCACTTGAGTTGCAATAAAGTTACTGATGAAAAAGCTATTGTCTGTTTCGGCATAGGCCGTCAGATTTCCGGCATCAGCCCGTTAGGTTTTTCGGCATCAGCCGTTTAGGTTTTCGGCATGCGCCTGCCGTCATAAACAAGTAAAAAAAAAATGTGTGTGTGTACCAGAGTACACAGGTAAGAAGTGAAACTTCTTTACGACATATCATTATTCTACTATTTGCAACTTCACGAAAATGGGGTAGATAAGGCTTAAGCCTTAAGAATTATAAAACGAAATATATAATCACTCTCACTTTTCTTGTAAATTCACTTAAATTTGAATAAGTCTTTTTATTTTATCACTTTCAAATTAATATATTGTTATTCTTATTTCAAACCAAACTTCAAAACTAATATATTGTTGTTATTATTATAATATATTACATTATATTCTTTACGTCACTATACTAAACTTTGATAAAAAAAGCAACATGGCGCGTAACCGAAAAACGTGACGATTTTTTTTTACACTGCTACAAAATTTCTCCCATACGTCGATAAAGAAGTTTCACTTCAAAAATGCGGATATGAGTTTGTTTGTTTGTTACGCTTTTACGCCTACTCGACCGATCGTCATAAAACTTCGCGTACTTCGCATGGGAACAGAAAAGGTCATAGAGTACCTTTCATCCAGAAAAAACTACTGTTACTAACCTAACCTAAAGTTACGTTAAAAATAAAGAATATACCTCCATGACAGTTTTGATGAGATCGTCGATCCGCATCAAATACTTGAAGATGTCTGCGATAGCTGACGTAGACATATGTCGCAGCAAATTCGGCAGGAAGTCCCTCCGCGACTTGAAGAAGTCCAGCACTCGCAGGCACACTATGTGGTGGAGGCACCAGTCCTGGACACCAAATATAACATGTGATACAAAAACTTTGGCAATTAATAATAATGTCCTCCAGACAGAATTTCGGTCAAGGCCGCCAATCTTAACGGACACTGGCCATCTGCGCAGGAGTAACTGCAAGAAACTCACGGCCACTCTTTTAAATCGTCAATTAAATATAATTTCAGTATTTTACAACACATATCATGAAGGTGTTGCAGCCATTATGCCATATATTACTGACTATATAAATCTAAAGCTTATAACAATAATTTTAAATAAATAATTACTGAATAATGTAAAGGAGATGAAATAATAAAGATTTAGTAGAATTATTTAATATTAATCTGTAATAGACAGTAGGACGGCATGGGGGCGCATAGACTCACACTCTGCGACAGTGCACAGGCAGTCCGCGACTAAACGCGATTGTGCATTCATGTTTAATTTTATTTTCAATACTAACAATACTTTGGTAGACCAGCAGAACGCAATAAGGAAGCACTCGCTCCATTATTTCGAAAAACAAAGGCTGTCATCACTATCGGTCTGTAGGGTTAGCATGGCTTGTAGTGAGTGAGTGGACATGGAAATCTTCGATGAAAATTAAATCTAGCAGCTTCGTAGGAAAGATAGTAAAGTTAAAATATAATCATGTCAAGGGCGCAAATCTATAGCAACGCTGCGGGGAAGTCGTCCAGCCCAGTTAACTAGTGGGTGTCTAGGAACTGTATCAAGCGTTGCGTGTATGGTGAGGATTTCGAATATTTCGTCAGTTATGTTTTATGACCGTACGTTATAGAAGCAGGACTGATAATGTCTTGACAGAAAATCTCAGTAATACTTTGCTTGGCGTGTGAATCAAACGCGAGTCCTCATATATAATAGTCGCAATTACTATCGCTACGCCAAGGAGGCAGGCACTGTCATAGCCACCCTGAGGTTAGACCTGGGGGTGGCGGGCTTTGTGGGCCTGCCCGCCATCCGTTCAGCACCAGGTCCGAGAGGCGGCGTGCGTGTTCCCACGCGCGCCTCTGTGTCATGTCCCCTCTTTGGGACAGTAGGGATTTTGTAGTAGTGACCAGTGGGTAGATCTGCCGTTTCATACGGCGGGCCGAAACCTCGGCGGTGTCGCGACCGCATGTGCAAGTGATTCGCGCGGCCCCGCCGATAGCAGTTTTTGTCGAGGGACACCGTGGTAGGTTTAGTCGGTATTCCGGGAGGTACATTATTCTTATTCCATCTTTGTCTTTTACCCCGGCGAGTCCGATATAACCCCTCCGCCCACCCCCGCGGAGAGGTGTGCGTCAATGCATTCCACCACGTAAAAAAATTATTAAAAAAAGGCACTGTCATATAATCTAGTCTGATAGTTTTCCTCAATAAGCTTTGCTCCCTTTGTCTTTTAACAATTTGTTGTTTGTTATTGTTCACAGAACCGCAGCCTTATAACCGCGGGAATATTGCTGGAAAAATGTGGGTGTATACGGGAGAGAGTCTATGTATATACTATGGCTAGATACTCTAGATAGATAATCACCTGTTTAGGACTCTTTTCCAGCAGCATTTCAACAGTTTTACTGAAGTACGAGGCGAGCAGTGGATTGAGGGGTGGATCCTGGTTGATGAAGTCGCAGAGCCGGTTCATCTGCGCCGCGTCGAGGGACAACCGGTCGCTCAGCATAGACAGGTGACTGGTCAGTACCTCGCACGCGATGTTCGCGAGCCGATATTGCGAGGCCAGCTCCACATTCTTCGGAGGCTCCTCCGTTATCAGAGTTATCAGGTCCGCCAGAATATCTGGCCTTGTGAGACTGCAACAAAAACAATTTATTGATATTTACATTCTAGTATAGGACAAAGGGTAAAGAGAGGCATAGCTCACCATTTGGAGACGCTTCTAATGAGCCACCGTGACTGAGGAGTACGACTGTCTCATAGGACATTACCCTAAATATAGTGATTCTGCATTTCTCCTAGGATCTAAGAGATGGTGGGCAATCCTATCCCATTATATTATTTACTAGCTTTTGCGCGCGGCTCCGCCCGCGATAAATAGTAGCCTGTCCTTCCCCAGGTTTTAAACTATATCTGTACCAAATTTCATCTAAATCGGTTGAGTGGTTTAGCCGTGAAAAGGTAACAGACAGATAGACAGACAGAGTTACTTTCAAATTTATAATATTAGTAAGGATTACAGTAAGCATATTTGATGATTGTAAGAATAACTGCCTCAAAGTCTACATTATCCTTACTAAGGTATGCACTTGGACTTACATTCCCAGGCTCATATCAGCAATTTGTAAAAACAACATGCTACAGCAAATTTCCGATGTAGCTACTGCAAATTGCCGAATAAAAACCAAATGAGCCCAGTTGAACACAATATACTCACCTCTATAATGTGAGATATAAATATACTATGACAATACTATGACAATACTATGACTATATTATGACAATATACTGGCTTCAGCTTACCGAGCACTTGGGTTCGTTCTTCGTTGTTCGAGAGAATTTAAAAAACCATCAACCACAATTATATTATATAACAGCTTTGTTAGGACTAAGTTAGAGTATTGCAGCACTGTTTGGAATCCTAGCTACCACGTGCACATTAGTAGAATAGAGCGCACTCAGAAGGGTCTGCTGCGTCATCTAGCGTTTCGGACAGGTGTTATGAGGTCCACAAGCTCTTATGTCGAACGACTCAAATTTTTTAAAATGATTTCTTTAGAAACACGTCGTAATATTTCTGATTTGCTATTTTTATATAAGTTGCTCAACAACAAAATTGACTGTTCACATTTGTTGGAAAAAATATGTGTCAATGTACCCTCTAGACTCCCTCGTTATCCGTGCTCGCTGTTCAGAGCTCCTCGACAGCGAACTAATCTTGGGAAACATTCACCGGTTGTTAGGATGGTTGATCAGTATAACGAAGTATCAGGTGCCTCGGCAGACATAGACATCTTTAGCAATTCACTTGCAACTTTCAAACATCTAGCTCTTAATTATTTTACAAGAAGGTTCGAAGATCCCTTAATTATTAATGCGCCTTAATTATTAATTATTATTCATTATTTATTAAGTAGGTATACATTTGACACTTGATATAATTTTGTGTTTAAATTTTATTATACATTTTGATTAATTATTTCAATTTTTAATATATTTTATTATAATTATATTTTCTACGTAATTATTAATTTTCTTATCCATTACTTTCATAATTTAATTATTTCATTGACTTTCACAGTATTTTAAGTATTGTAAATTTTATATAATTTTCTATTAATTTTCTTTTAATCGATGTATACTTGTAATTACTATAATTGACATTGTTGTATTTTCGTTATAATTATATTATTGTTCTTTATATTGCATGCTGTGATCTCCTGTTATTGAGGAAACACATGTCCTATTTAAGTGTGCATGTGCCTTGTATTAAAAGTGTATTTCTTGTTGGAGATTCAAAATAAAATAAAATAAAATACTGAAGAAATGTGCATTAAGTAACATTTGGTTTCACCCAATTGAAAATATATAAACATAATGCTATGTATGTTTGATACAATCACAGAGCAGTACTAAAATAACTGATAACACATGCAAATAAAAGTATTCAATGATACAGATGCATTTGAAAAAGTAATGTCACAGTAATATGAGTAATGATAAGTAGTGTATGGCAAATGTGATCAACTACATCTATACTAATATTATAGAAAGGAAACATTTCATTTTTTGTTTGTTTTTAATTTATTATATACTAGCTTTTGCCCGCGGCTTCGCTCGCGTTAATTTTTTGTAAAGAAAACTAGGCAGGTATTGAGATTTAATGTTTTTTCTTGCGTTTCCGCTGCATGGTTTTTTTTATGCTATTGTCTACATTCTCTTGAATGTTAGAGATAATAGTGCGCATTGTCTATTCATTATCTGCTACCTTTTTAATATGCTTCCTGTTTATGCTTAAATTAGCCAAGTCCGGGCGATATAATGATTATATTCTACTATAGAACTATCTTGTGCCTTAATTAATAAAACAATAAATAACTAAATCGGTATTCGTAAGCGGTGCCTATGTTTATGTGTTGCTTGGGAGCGCTTTTATGTAGATTTACTTCTGTTCTGTGTATAATTATGTGGTGCCACGCGCCGCCGACGACACAACGTTGGCCGGTTGTTTAGCGCGTATTACAAGTTTTTTGTATGGGGACACCACTTATTTTTTGACTTAACTTTATTTTTATATTTCTATTATATAGCAAATATAATAATACATATATTGGGATAGTTTCAAATATCTGACTGTAACGGTCCCAATGCTATAATTAAAATATTTTTTTTGTATGGCGACCCCCCTATTTTTTAACTTTTTTTATTTTTAGATTTTTTCCTACGCTTACACACAATTACCGAGCTGGATTCCAAATTTCATCCTTCTAGGTCATCTGGAAGTAGGTTAGGTTTAGGTACTATATGTCAGTCAGTCAGTCAGTGCTAATAGTTACGACTTTTTAACCTTCATATCTTTATAACCATTTGAGCTAGCTTCATGAAATTTGGGCTTCTAGATGTCCTTATGGATATAATTAAACACACGTAGTTTTATGTGTTTACGTTAAAGAGGTTTTGAGTTATAGAAGGGTCAAAAGTGGCACCAAGTGGTTTTTGTGTAATATTACACTCGGCGCTGGCTAGCCAGTTCCTTTGCTTGAACTTGGCTTGACACGCTGCCGCGTGTCTAGATTCTCATATAACTAATCACTTTTTAGTTAATAGATGGCAGGGTGGATGTAAACATGTATGCATTTGCTAATCATCTTAGATTCAATGCCCAGGTTTATCAGTAACAGAAATGCAGGCTGGCATTATCTAGTGGACTACAATAAGGTCTGAGAAAGTAGGGGATGAGCCAATTGGAACACCAAATTTGAAAAAGTGTTATGCATACTGGCATACTCATGGAGTCTAAAACTGTGCTGGTATCTACCGGCACAGTAATAAAGGGATGCCTATTATCCGATAGGCCTCCCTCTATTACAAGGCATGTAACATCCTAGCAAGTGAAGACTAAGTTTGCATGTATACCTACCACGTCAGTAATATCGAAAACATGTGTAAGACTATGTATGTATGTATAAATCATTTTATGAGATTATTAAACACAAAGAATTGTTATGTAAAAAATCACATACCAAGCTCAGGTAACAGGTTTATTTGTGTGACTAGTTATACAACTATCATTTAAACCTATAGTTATTGCCAGTGATATGCCTGTATTTTGTTACAGGATCTGCAAATCACAAGACACATGTATCAGCTAGATAAGCTGCTAGAATGGTACATACCTAATAATCTATACTAATATTATAAAGCTGAAGTTTGTTTGTTTGTTTAAACGTGCTAATCTCAGGAACTACTGTTTCGAATTGAAAAATTATTGTAGTGTTGGGTAGCCTATTTATCGAGGAAGGTTATAGGCTATATAACATCACGCTATGACCTACGGGAGCGGCGCAGTAATCATAAACGCGGGTGAAACCGCAGGCACATCTAGTTATAAATAAAGTAAAAAAATAAAGCATTACATTATCACCATTAAATGTCATCTGCAAGGTATATTATTCTATATAATAGATTTATATAATAAAACTCTACAACTTGTCACAACAACAACTTATGTTGACTGTGACTAAGCAAAATATGTTTATCATAATATGTTTTTAATGACATACTTGTGTGATAGCTAACAATTGCAATGATACATCAATTCGACCCAATAAACCTTGAGATATAAACAGGTATTCACCTATAAACTACATTTATATCACATCAGAAATCTTGTTGTGAATAGTTTTGATCAGATTCTAGTTAAAGTCACTCAACAATAGACAGAAACAATGTGTTGTGATAAACATGTATAAATCGCGTGCAGGGGCGATACTTACAACTGTATGAGTGCCTTGTTGTCCGCCTTACATTCCTGCAGTATATCGTCTGCCTCCAGCACTTGTGACAACGTTACATTCTGAAACAAAAAGCGAACTCGCGATACCCACAATACATACACCAAACCATCACTTGTTCCACACTTTACACGATCACATGAGGTCATCCCGGCATAGGAACGTGTTTACTCATCACTAAAAGCGTTACCATCACGAAATAATATCAAAATCCATCAATTCAACCACTCATAACCATCAATTTTTCATCTAAATACGCACCTCTTCTTTTAGAAGAGAATTTAACTCCCTAACTGCGATATAGTTTCCGCTCCAAAACATAGTTAAAATTAATAAGTACAAGACGTGTTATTATTCTAAATCCATAGAAAACTTTATTATTTTACAAATTTTAGCGTTCCTAAGAATGCAACGATCCGTTTTCTTTTTGACAATTGTTGCCGGTGTTGCCAATGTTGCCATGAACTTAGAAATTAATTTTCTGTAAAGTGATTGAACAAAAACCAAACGTAGCATGTCCGCATGTAGAATCATGGCTAGGTACGCTAAGTTTTGCACCGTACTATAATACTTATCTCGATACGTTTTTTATTCATCAATTAAATTGAAGCTGATTTGGAAAAATCAAAACATTAAAATAAGAATTATACAAAACTAGTTACACCTAGTTTTGTATAATTCTTATTTTTAACCGACTTCAAAAAAAGGAGGAGGTACTCAATTCGTCTGTATTTTTTTTTGTTTTTACCTCTACTTTCGACTGGGTGAACCGATTTTGATGATTCTTTTTTTATTTGAAAGCTGGTGCTTCTCGTGTGGTCCCATTTAATTTTGATCAAGATTTGACCATTCGTTTTAGAGTTATCGTTAGTTTCGAGCCGTGGGGCTAAGCCACTGGCAGTTGGTTCGGTTGATTGAAGATTAACCTCGTATTACTGTTTTTTTTTTTGTACTGGCGTACTTGTGTATAGAAATAATTTCTCAGTACAGTCGAGAAATTGTTTCTAGATGAGGTCATGAATGTGAACTTAAATACGAAACCAATGTTATCTGCCTTTATAATAATATTAAAGGATATATTTTCCTGGATGTAAATAATAAGCAAATATAATAATTGTAGTCGTTTTTATTTATAGATAGTATTACAACAATATTCTTAAACAACTATATTCCCTAGCAATCATCGTTTAGTTTTCAATAATTGCATGGCGAGTGCTTCTGCTTCGCTGACCGACAGCGATGCGGAGATGTCTTGAACCTTCCGTACCTTGCGTGGTGTTACGCTTGCTTGAGGAATGCCTTTACTCTCCACTAATTTTCGTTTTGTAGGCCTGTGAAATAGTTAAAAGATTTTATAAACAACACAGTAAAGGAGATCGCGCAGGCTTGTATGGAATTTAATTCCCTTGAAATTTCGCCGTGCACGCAATAAAGATAATGTTTTAATTCAAAGTTCGATTCTATTCCGACCTAGATAATTTGTTAAATAGTTAACAAAAAGAGATTAGTGTAATGTTTATTTTTCAGTTTGTTTATTCATTTCAATTTATAACTATGCAATCTACCTCACTTATAACTACCTCCTCATTTTCTACATTTTATAAGATTGAATTATTATTATGACTTTAAGAACAGTTCAGTAGATATAGTGCATAATTATTGTTAAAATCTCACCTATGGAACTTCTGATCTATGTCAGAATCATCACCAGAATCATCTCTATCTGAGGCTTCAGGTTGACTACCTATATCAGAGTCTCCATCATCATCTTTATCTTTTTGTCCATAATGTTTGTCAGGATCAGGCAGCCATGACAGATCCGGTCCATCAGATTCTGACTGTGAACCAAAGTCATCTTTTTCACCTTCATCTTCCTTCTTCTTGTTTTTTAGTTTCCGTTTTTCTTCTTTATGTTTTGCCTTTACTTTTTCTCTAAACCGTATTTTATCAAATTTATCTTCTTCTTGAAGAACTTCTTTAGCTTTTTCTATATCAATACCTCCAACATTTTCATTAACAAACTGTTTTGCAAGTTCTGATTTTACATCTCTCTTTTCGTCATCAATAGCATCACCTTCCTCTGTGAATTTGACTGTTGTATTTACTTTGATTTTCTTCTTTAATAATTTCTTAGCAACAGCAGCCTTAGTTAGAGGCTTTGCTTTCTTTTTCGATAAAGATGGCCCTTCGTCAATAGGTTCATCTCCAGGATCTACATTCACTTTTTTAACTTGAAGGAAATCTTCTTCATCACTATCTGCATCTTGGTGAAAATCGAATTTGATGAGTTCTTCTTTCTTTTTCGGCTTCTTAACCTTCTTCTCAGTCACTGGTGTATCAACCTTATTCTCATCAACACTTTGATCAGTGTCTCCATCAGAAGCAGCTTTGGCTTTTAATTTTTCTATAGCATCACTGTCTTTCTCTTCATCTATCCTCTTTTGAGCATATTGATGTTTCTTCAAGAATTTGATATATGGTGGTACTATCAACCCTAGAGACCTAGCATATGCATCTGTGTCTAAGAGTTGTATATTGAATATTTCTTTGTTTTTCATCAGGAATATTGACTTCACATAACTCATGAAAGCTCTTTGAGCACTTTGCTTCAGTTCAGTACTATCTGACAGAAGTCCTTCAATCTTTCTCTGTGGAGCCTGAACTTTGGATGGATCAACAGCTATTTTATTGATGGGTATTTTGCTCTTTTGTAGATCTTCTACAATTTTTTCTTCATGTGGCAAAAGCATTAGCAAACCTTCACCTTTGCCAGAGAAGCCTCTGGCTGTGCGACCAGCTCTATGGATATAAGTCTCCACATCTTCAGGACAGTCCATCTGTATCACCCAATTAACTCGCGGAAAGTCCAACCCTCTGGATGCTAAATCAGTGGCAAATAGTACAACATTAGACTTTCTACAAAATTCATTGTAAATGTTTTCTCTCTTTTCTTGGTGCAATGTTCCATACAAAGCAAGCAAGCTGACACCAGGTCTTAGTTTGCAGAATAATTCATAGGTATATTTTACTTGTTTGCAAGTTGCCATAAACACAAGCACTTTCTGTTTTAAATGGTTTCTTATAAAAGACCAAAGGATACCTATTTTTTCATCTACTTCACAAACAATGTAACTTTGCTGGAGAGACTCTGGCGTGACCGTAGCAGCCTGCTCATGAGGAGCTACATATGTCGGAAATTTCAGGCTAAGCCGAGCAAGATCTTTTACAGATTTTGTTTGTGTAGCCGAGAACAGAAGAGTTTGTCGTTCTGCTGGCAGGTTCTCTACTATAGCATTCATTGTTGCCTCAAAGCCCATATCAAGACATCTATCAGCTTCATCCAAAACTAGAATTTGTAGGTGACTGCAGTCAAATAATGGGTTTTCATCCATATGCTGAAGAAGACGACCTGGTGTACAAATCAATATGTTAATTTGATCCATTCTCTTTCTCTCAAATTTGAGGTTCTGTCCACCAATGATAAGACCTGCTGAGAAGTCATGCAGATGTCCTACTTTCCTCAAAGTTTCATATATTTGATAGGCCAGTTCTCTTGTTGGTGATATGACCAGGGCACCAACACCATCTAACCTTGTCCATTTCTTACAAAATAAATTTTCTAATATTGGTATTAAGAAGGCCAATGTTTTCCCAGACCCAGTTCTCGCAGCACCAAGGATATCTTTCCCTTGTAACGAATATCCAATGGCTTGTTTTTGAATTTCAGTGGGTGTAACATAATTGTTTTCCTTTAAGCCCTTTAGTGTCTTCTGAGATAGTGGAAAATCTTTGAAAGTTTTAATTTCATCTGGATTTATCTGAAAAATTTCATAATTATATAAATTACAGCCTATCTGAACAATAACTACCAACAGACATGTAGATTAGATATCAGTTCTATGAAAGAGACATTATCTCTTTCTCTCTGTTCCATCATATATGCTCATAGCTGAGAGTTGTGACCACCAAGAGCAGTGTATTATCTATTTAGTTTGATTTTTTTCAAGAGGAATAACCAATAACAATGTGGTCACCAATATTACAAACATAATTATATACCAAGCTTGTAGCAAGCATTGGCAGAATGCTTTAAGAGGTTGCCTCCATGCTTCTAATATGCAGTGTGTTGTGGGTTTAATCCTCACATAGGACAACATTTTGTGTGATCCACTAACAGTGGTTATAGTCTGTGTATCTATCTTTACAATATTTGTAAAGTGCTCTGCAATACAGGGATTATTACTATTTCTTTTAAATTATATTTAGTTACTTAATTCAATCGAAAAGTAATAGGTCTTGTTTATTATTGTGAATGTAGCACATGGTTACTTTGAGGTTCACTTATGATTAGTTATGGTTTAGTGACAACATTATTCATAAGAATAGTGACTATACGTATACATTATAATACATCTAACATATAATAAGTACATATATTAAAACAATTCAAGCAAATATTTGTTAGGTAATTAATGAAATAGACTCCCACACTACCTTATCATATTGTGCCTGTAAATATTGTATAGCTGCGTCCTCCTCGGCACTTTTTTTCTTCCGAGGTTTATATAATTGCAATTTCTTACGACCACCTTGCTTTTTCTGGTCTTTCCCATCTTCTTTCATATTGATTTATTTTATAATCTAAAATTCACAATTTATTTACAGCAGAAAAGCATGGGTTTGACATAAATGACATTTAAAACGTCATGTTATAGTCTATGCATCTTCTACTTCAACATAATTATTGTAATGAAGAACCGTTTATTCAAATGTTACTTTACATTTTAGTTTTCTAAATACAAAAATTCGTAGTTTATGTTAATTAAATAACTAAAGTAATAACAATATTTAATATTAATATGTACTCATTTAAGCGCATTGCATAAAACCGGTATTTCATAAAAAAGAGCATCTCTATACATTTGTACGGTCAACATTTCCGAACGAATAAGAAGAACGCACAGAACAGAATGAATGCGCATAAACATTTGTAACGCGGTTGTACAAAGACGTTCCATAGTTCATTATATTAATTAGGATATCGTAAATTAAATAATAAATTTTAGTAATTACCAGTGTAGAGGAGGTAAGTTTTAAGATATATTTTTATGTCTTAGTAGCTGTAATATTCTTTTTTTTTGTGGACCAAGTCATGTAATGTAGTCATAATAATCATCATTTCCTTTGTGTTAAATCATCCCACGGTGGCTTTTTGTAGGTCTTAGAACTGTTCTTTCTTTGCCGCGTAGCTACTAAGCGATTCATACTAAACACGACGCTGTATTTACAACCATTATAATATTATGCTATATCTTGATATAAAAAATGTATTTTATTAACTGCTTTATATTATACTTAGGCAATATTTGAATTAATAGTCAGATAGTCACAAACGGTCAATTAAAATAACTTTAATAACAGGCAGAGGGTAGTGACAAGTTGAACTGGCGTAGGTAGATATTTAATAGGTTTAAATTCAAAATCGTGTTGTGTTATTAATATTTTTATACCTACCTATACTTAATTTATATTTTGACTTGCAATCAGTGTACCCACACATGAAACCTTCTTACTGAAGAAAACAATAAGTAATTGAATTATTTATTTTACTAATTATTCTATAATGCCAAACATTTGCACAAAGTACACCTACTTGTATAGCAGTATTATATTACCTGCTATTCAAACCCGCAATGTGGTGCGATTATCCTGTCACATCTATAAAAAGCAAAACAAGATAAGATACTCACATTACATGTCATATCATAGACATTATTTAGATTCGTTTTAAACCTATAATTTAGTTCATATATTTATTCTGAACATAGCGGTCACATAACATTAATATTTCTTTGTACCTATCTGCGACGCGCGATGCTACACTAGCTTTGTCACAACTTCCTCATAATCGGCAGTAGGGAGGTATTGCGCGATTAAAATATAGTCAATAAAAACAACCAAGTTAATTAATTATTCCTGCGTCGTTCTAATTCACTTCCTTACTGACAGCAAATCAGCAACCATAATACCTAGGTATTTACATATATTCGAAGTCGCCTAACATACTTAGTAGGTAATTGGTAAATAATATGTCAACAGTAACCGTTTTAGAGGAAAAATCAGGACAGCTTTTTGACTTTGTTCTTCAGTCTTACTCGTCTTTGTCTTTCTGTAAGACAACGTAAACAAGTAGCAGTGAGATAATGTTTTTATCTACCAACATTACGATGAAATGAACAGGAAAATAAATTAAACTTATCTATGGAAAAACCGAAAAACTCGATCGAAATAATGCAGGTTTACTTCTCTGGTTCTTAAACGGCATAGGTACATTTAAAATCAATTCAGCCGTAATATTTTAAACGTCCTCTTTAGTGATCAAAACCATGACTCTGAATAAATTCACTGAAGTCATTAAAATATTAACGAAGGTAGTAGTTATGTAGTACCTACGTATATTAAAATGGTGAGACTCCTCAAATTGCGTGATTATACTCTCAATAAGCCAACCATATAGAAATTTTTACTTAGCCATCCCGAGAGTGTATGTAGGTACAAAGGGAAAATGGCAACCACAAAGAGCATGAAGTAGGATATACCTAACCTCGATTCTTGACCTTTCCTCAAACTGTAAATATTGTTTAATATCTTTAGAAGCATCCTATAGTAATATATAGCGCTATGCTTCTTCTTTTCACGAAGTATTCCTGCTTTATTTCTTTATTCCTATATTCAAATAAAATAATTAATTCTGTTACATATTCAAAAGTTCTTGTCTGATTTGCGTGTAGATATCGTAACGATGAAGAGTATAGCCGTGTTGCTGTCTGTGGTGGCCGCCGCCAGCGCCGTCTCGTTCTTCGATCTCGTCAGAGAAGAATGGCACGCCTTCAAGGTATCCTAACATTTTGTATTATTTTGTATGTACGCTCATTGACCCAAGCTAGGATGTTTAAAACATTTGGTTTTTAGATGTATGAAAATCTAATAAAAATCCCTTTCACAGCCCAGTTACACAACCAATTACATTTTCTTTTATATTATTATAATTATGTAGGTACTTACTATCTTATATTTTTTTGTAAATAATCTGTCTGCCTCGGTGGCGCAATAAAAATTGATGCGATTGTTGTGCATAAGGTCTCGGGTTCGATTTCCGAGTCGAGCAAAGTATAGCACGCACTCAAGAATTATGTCTCGGTTCTTCTCTTACGTGAGACCGAAAAGCTGGCGAAATGTGGGCTTACCACATCTCTGCCTATCATTTCTATTGCTGTGAAGTAGTGCCAATTAACACTTGTCGTATTCCATCACAGCTGGAACACAACAAGAGCTACGACAGCGAAGTGGAAGACAAGTTCCGCATGAAGATCTACGCGGAGAACAAGCTGCGCATCGCGAAGCACAACCAGCGCTACGAGCAGCGCCTCGTGTCCTATAAGCTCAAGCCCAACAAGTACGCCGACATGCTGCACCATGAGTTCATCCACACCATGAACGGATACAACAAGACCACCAAGTGAGTCCACTTCGTTTCTTTCACCATATATAACTGGAAGTACTGCCTTGCTTGTCTACTGGCGTAAGCGTGAACGTATGAGAAATAGATGGTTGGTGAGTAGGGCGAAATGTTATTTCAAAATTCTCAGTATCGGAACAAAGTTCCAAGTTGGACCCGGTAGATGGATACTCGTGACCAGTGGCGGCTTGAGCCCCTTAGATGCCTCAACGCCCCTGCATTCGCTGTTTGCCAAGTCTTGTGAGATATTTAAAGTTACATGAGATAATTCTGTCTGACCCGTCGTCAGTGGCATATTTAGGATTATTTTTTAGGTTGAGCCCGTATCCTAAAGATACATACATACATAGATTCACGCCTGTTTCCCAGAGGGGTAGGCAGAGACTACGGATTTCCATTTGCTACGATCCTGACACACTTCTCTGGCTTCATCATAATTATAACTTAAGAATTTTAAGTAGAAAACTAACATCCTGGAGTACTAGTATAGTCTGTGGTAGGCAGGGCCTGGGCTTATATTACATACTAATGCCCTTAGCAGACAGACAGGCGTCATGACATGTTATGTAAATTTGCATGATGCAATCTATGTAAAGTCAAAGTCCACACGGAAAGTTACTCGATGTCCGTTTGTATGTGAGTGTCGTATAACTAGGATTGTTTTGGTGCACTCATTAGTCATTAGCCGACTGCAAAAATTACCGTCAGCTAGATTGTTCTAGTTCTTTGTTCAAGAACACAACTTATACTTTACTAGATGTACGCGCGGTTTCACCCGCGTTTATAGTTACTGCGCCGCCCCCGTGGGTCGTAGCGTGATGTTATATAGCCTATAGCCTTCCTCGATAAACAAGGCTATCCAACACTAAAATAATTTTTCAATTCGAACCAGTAGCTCCTGAGATTAGCGCGTTTAAACAAACTCTTAAGCTTTATAATTAGTATAGATTAATCTCGTCTTCCATCTGCGAATTCCCAAAATCTAATCAGTATTTCAATCTGACCACATCGGACGCATAATTTATTTATTTCGCCAACTTTCTGTCGTAAATATGTAATATGTTAAGTCATAACGAATTGTACGAGAAGCAATGTTATTACGCACTGAGCGTCTTATTATAAGTTTTTGTTTATTAAACAGTGTCGGTATACAGATAACAATATTTAGTCGCATTAGTTCCTTTATAGGTCATTCTGATAGTGGGGTGGGACGTGATCGATAAAGTGTACTTGTATTCGAACATGGGGTCACTAGAGTCAATGTAATTTTTTGTTGTTTGCTAAATAGTTGTCGGTTATATTTAGATCTAACAATCTTTGGTAAACAAAGTATTGTTTGCACATTAGTCTGTGATTACTGATTAGGCGATAATGATTGTGCCTTCTGTGCATGAGGTGTCCGATTCGACTTCCCGGTAGGACAGTGTTGTTAGGGTTTTCAGTTATGTATTTTTAGTAGAAGCACAAAGTCTGAAACTGCGCTCAGTAGACGTCAATAAGCTAACCGCACAGTTAACCTAAGCATAGCTGGAAAAACGTGGCTTCAACACATTTCTGCATACACTTCAGGTAAACAGGCGTCATATTACCTATAACGTAACTGCAAACGTTTCAAGTATGTAAATTGCTTCTTTGTTACAATGATATCCTAACATGACAATAGACTTCAAATCCATCTTGTGATTTGTGATGAACTTACATACCTATGAAACCAAGGCATCCTGCTTGTAACTTGAATGTATGAAATAAACTACTATATAGCCCACATGGAACTTTTCACCAGTTACCGCCAGAGTTCTACCTTCCCTTCGGGGATTATTGATGAATGTTTTAAGTTCTGTGATGCTAAAGGTGTATCATATCCGCAGACACAACAAGCCGCTGTACGGCAAGGGTCGCGACATCCGCGGCGCCACGTTCATTGCGCCCGCGCACGTGACGTACCCCGACCAGGTCGACTGGCGCAAGAAGGGCGCCGTCACTGATGTGAAGGACCAGGCCAAGTGCGGCTCCTGCTGGGCGTTCAGTACTGTGAGTATACAAAGTATAAAGTTGGCCGCGATATACGATGTATTCTTAGTGCGAGAGTAAGCTTCAAAATACTTTAATATTTTGTCATCACCGGCTCGGTGGCGCAGCTGTATTTGAGTTGGGCAAAGCACCAAAAATATTCATTTAAATTATGTTTAATTCTGTTTATATATTTAATCTACACTACGCTGATGTTTTGAAAACATTTCAGCATCTTTGAGATAACGGTGAGGTGACCCTAAAACAAACAAAATAATTTTATGTATTAAATTCGCGTAAATATATAAAAATCTACCTATTTTAACAGCAATATACCTAATATGTAAATGTTGGCTACATAATATTCACCAACAACACCTCTATGTTGGATGTTTACATAAAGCCGGCTCAGCCAACTTTGTAGGTCACGCTATGTTTTTTTTAAACAGGTTTTGCTATTTATACATATCAATAGTGAATCGTGAGCTCGAGTTTGCAAAATATTTTATCTTACATTCGTATAAAATATATGATAAAGGCAGTCCAAACAATAAAATAAATAATACGGATGCCTTTTCTACACACTTCGGTTATTCATTATAAGTTCTCACTGTGTCAATATTTTGATGACTTCTTTTATTTTACGTTATGTTATGAAAACGAATGTAAATGCACAGAAGGTAAAAAAAGATGAAATGATGAAGGATAAATGGAAGAGGAATATAAGAAAGGACGATAGATAGAAATATTTTTGGGAAAAGGAAAACCCACTCTAATCAAACTGGGATCAGGATGGGATAGGATAAGAGAGAATAAAGTTTCTCTTCTTTTACGTGTTCTTATAGAATAGTCGTCTGTTGCGTTTTTTATTCTGGTATTTTTCAGAATGTGATATTTTATTATCATAAATGTAGGTATACCTACAACTTGTTGGTAACATGAAAACTGTTGAGTGTCATGTGTAGTGTAGTGATCGATCCGAGTCGACTACTGAATGTTGTTAACGCACTCGCGTTGCTGCTCGTCCAGAGGCCGTGGCCGGGAGGAGGGCTGCCGACGGCCAAGCACATGCAACACTGACCCGCCCACGGTTGATATCGTTATTAAATACTAGATGTTCCCGCGGTTTCACCCGCGTTTGTTGTTACTGCGCCGTCCGCGTGGGTCATAGCGTGATGTTATATAGCCTATAGCCTTCCTCGATAAATAGGCTATCCAACACTAAAATAATTTTCCAAATCGAACCAGTAGTTCCTGATATTAGCGCGTTCAAACAAACAAACAAACTCTTAAGCTTTATAATATTAGTATAGATAGGAAGCAATTAGCAAAATAATAATATTATTTAATAATATCGATCCAGAAACTCAATTATAAGATATATAACGAAATTTAAAAAGAAACACTAGTTGACGCTCATATTGGCATACCGCATACGTCTTATCGTAACGAGTTAGTTTTTTGCGTCAAGCAGTGTTAGTGTTACTGAGATTTTTTTGTTAACGTTTCTGAACAACCGTAGCATAGCGTCCGGCAATATATTCAGTAGAAGGCACTAGGTTTGAACTCCACACGACATTTTAAACTTACCTCGTTAGCGAATTGTGAGTGCCATACAATCTACCCCTTCAGGAATACGAGTACCCCACCTATGTATGATATTTTTTTAACTTAGACAACCCTAACAGCGTGTCGCGTGTCTATTTTAGATATGTAGGTAGCTAGTACAGATGTATTGTTACACGTTGTTTGTGTGTGTGTGTGTGTGTGTGTGAGGTGAGTACGACATTGCCACGTGTAAATATGACCTCGTACCGCCCAACGTACTTGATCGTAATAATCATCGTTTGATTCTATAAGCACCACTTCCTTTTCTAAGTGTCTTTCTTACAAAAATAATAGTTCTAAAAACTAAAAAACACGCCAAAAAAGTAGAAAATAAGTGCTTTCTAAGATATTTTGATAACCCCACCCCACGCTTTTTTACATTAAAATTATTAAATTATTTCTACTTTTTAAAGCGTGTTTTTTTATATTTTTATTTTATTCTTTTCTTTTTTGTATTATTCTTTTATATTTTTAGTTATGTTTTTTTTCTAAATTGTATTGTTATCGGTCCTCGATAAGTGTGCAAAGTTTCGAATCAATCCGTCGTTTTGAAAGGGGTGAAAATCACGTTTAAAGATTCCGTTACATATTTATATTCAATTTCAAAATCGTTATATTCAATTCGAACTAGTAGTTCCTGAGATTAGCGTGATCAACCAAACAAACAAACTCTTCAGGTTTATAATATTAGTTTAGTTATAGCGTAAAAAGCTGAACACGTGGCCAAATTTTTATAACTTACCCTTAATGATTGATGCCATTAGACGATTTTAATTCTCCCCGCAGCCTCAACCAATTATCATATTACGTGAAGATTAAATTAGTTCTTGATATTAGCGCGTTCAATCAATCAAACAAACAAACTCTTTAGCTTTATAATATTAATATAGATAATAACAAAAAATATATGTACCTGTATGTCACTAATACTTTACGATAAGAATGGTTAATAAATAAATCGTATACCTAGACTTAAAGACTATGACTATGTGTGTTTGATAGCTTTATTATTAACTAGCTGTGCCCGTGGATTCACCCGCATTTATGATTAATGCGACGCCCCCGTAGGTCGTAGCGTGATGTTATATAGCCTATAACCTTCCTCGATAAATAGGCTAATCTACACTAAAAAAAATTCGGATTAGTAGTTCCTGAGATTAGCGCGTTCAACCAACCAAACAAACAAACTCTTCTGCTTTATAATATTAGTATAGATTTGAGCAATGTTTCATGGCTTGAACCGCCTGATTCATCTCTTTCAACATGTAAGTTTCTATAATAAATAAGTACCTACTTAAGTAATAAATTATTTAGCCACTGACTAACTATTTTTCGCTGAGTAACTTTAAAATAAAATAACAATTAATTATTTAAACGCTAGGCATGTCATTATTATTAATAATCAATTGTGAATCATAATGTTGCCCTGTAGGTAACACGTGAGTAATACTGTAATAATGTACGAGTCGGCTGAAATTATTGTATTTTCAGCGTTAAGTGTTGTATGCGCAGCTGCGGCAAACAATGACCCGGGCGTTGCCTGGTGAGTGGTGTCAGGTGATGCAATGACTAACTGTGTCATATCATTGTGCTTGCAGCTTGATACACAATTCCTTAGGTATAGGTTATCGGGTCATTTTCAATATGACAAATATGCACAAATACTAATACAACATGTAGGTTGCAAGCAAGCACATAATTTGCTGTTGCGTCGCAAAGTTATGCTCGCTTAATTTGCTACACAATATATTTTAACAATAACAATACCTACTTGCATTGTGCAACATAAAGTTCGGATCAATCTCTGTCTATTTTAATATTTTCAAACGGATATTATTGAATTTAACAATATGCAGAAGAAAATATATTTTATAAAGAAAACTAGATGTTTCCGCGGTTTCACTCGCGTTTATCGTTACTGCGCCGCCCCCGTGGGTCGTAGTGTGATGTTATATAGCCTATAGCCTTTCTCGATAAATAGGCTATACTAACATACTATTATGCAGCTTCTATATTTAAACATATTGTGTATTGTAGCTGTTTATTATCCCAAATTATAATAAAATATAGCCTATAGCCTTTCTCGATAAATAGGCTATACTAACATACTATTATGCAGCTTCTATATTTAAACATATTGTGTATTGTAGCTGTTTATTATCCCAAATTATAATAAAATATAGCCTATAGCCTTTCTCGATAAATAGGCTATACTAACATACTATTATGCAGCTTCTATATTTAAACATATTGTGTATTGTAGCTGTTTATTATCCCAAATTATAATAAAATAAAACACTAAAATATTTTTTCAAATCGAACCGGTAGTTCCTGAGATTAGCGAGTTCAAGCAAACAAACAAATCTTCAGCTTTATAATATTAGTATAGATATTAAGAGCTTGTCTGCTGTTTTGTTTATTATATTTATTTTCATCATCATCATCATGTCAGCCAAAAGACGTCCACTGCTGGACATAGGCCTCCCCCAAGGTTTTCCACACAGACCGGTCTTGGGCCACCCGCATCCAACCGCTTCCGCTTCAATATTTATTTTACTTTATCATAATAACTTAAGATTAGGTTTATATCTTGTAGGTAACTAAGAAACCCACAGACATAGAACGCATGTTGTAAACAATCGTTTAATTCTATAAAGACCTTGAAACATTCAAATCCACATTCAATTTTAACGATGCATTAATTTAATTTTATCTCATTTGTATCTAATTATGTCCATCTGGTCGAAACTTGATTCACTATATAGATAACATTAATCAATACATATTATCCAAACATGATACCCACTCATACAAGTGTAATAATTTCCCTGTAGTGACCGCCCCGCAGCGCCCGCGCCGGCGAGCAGTGAATGTTAGCGGCATCACGTGACTCCAAACCTAGTTTATCGATATGGTAACGCGTTCACGCCCATAATCCGATGAAAATCGTTTTGTTTACACGAATCCAATTTAAAAGTTTGTATGAAAGGTGATAAATCGAGATAACTGTACACGTAATGGGTGATGCAATGGATATGGTTCACCACACGATCGCCATAAATGCAAAATCAAAATATCTTTATTCATTTAGGTATCTAAGTAACACTTATGAACGTCAACGTTACACTAACTAAACAATAATATGAATTTATATGTATTTACCTGGTGCCACGTTCCGCGACGCAAGGGCGGAGAACCAATGAGAAGAACGGCCAAGAAACTCACGGCCACTCTTTTTAATCAATATGCCAGATTGCTATCCCTATTTAAAACAAACCTGTTTGGTCTGTAAATATTTTTTAAGACATGGTTACTTTGCGTGCGTGACTGTCAGACATGCAGACTTTCTTGTGGTATTTCTTCCTTAAATAAAGTAAAGAATGCGCATTATGAACCATCGGTACCTTCTCTCGTTCAAGTTCTGACCGACAGTAACGAAACTTAGTTGGAACTGTCCATTACCAAGACATGCTGTATAAGGGCTATCAATAAAGGTCCGTAGTAAAGGTCGTTTGTGTGTAGATTAGTTTGTACATTGTATACAACAGGTTTGTCCGACAATCTGTTTCTGATTTTTGTAATAATGCCACCGGACAAGGAGAACACTCGTTTTCAACAGATGTCGGTTTAATTGTGTTTAAGGTAACAATTTCGACAATCTTGTCTCGTCTGGAGTCTCGAACCGACAGTCCCGAGACTTCGAGACACGAGACGTCCCGGGACCTAAACCCTAGTACATACAAATATTAATTAGAAACGCTAATGCTTTACTTTTAAGTTTATGGAACAGTGAAACCAGAACATAAAGAATTTAATTATGTTTTTATCACAACACATTATTCCGTGTCGAACTAATTCGTTCTAAGCAATTTGTTACGAGCAATGTTTGGTTGGTTTTGGTTTTTATAGAAATCTGTTTTACTTACTGAATAAAAACTGTTAAGTACCCAAAAAGGTTGACGCAGATGATCTAAAAATGTCAATTCTGTAGACCAACGCAGCTATTAATAATACAAAGAAAAATAACTAAATAATAAAAATTTTGTTTGACACAGTTAACTAAATAGTAATAATAGGTAATTATAACAATCAATGGCAAATAACAAATTGTGCGATAACGTTGTTGGAGTGCGTTGGAGTCCATTAAGCGGGCATTGAAAGTAATAACGCGCATAAACTAATCATTATATATTCGTTGAGCCGTTTATACGACTATTAAATATTATATATTGTTGCCATTTCTCTGTAGCAATATTCATATAAATAATTTTATTGTTATTTTACTGCTTAGCTTTTTGTGTTTATGATGCAAACTAGCAATAAAAAGGAAAATAATATTATTTTGTTTTACTATACAACATAATTATATTGATATAGGTATTATCCGAATTTATTAGTACAATTCAGAACAATTCCGAAATTAGTACAATTCCGAATTTCTCGATCAGATCGGAGGCGTTCTGGACAAAGGCCAGGTTAAGAGCTCCTTGAACCGATGGGCGTGTATGAGGAATGTGATGAAAGTGAATAAAACCAGAGAAGTGTGTCAGGATCGTAGCAAATGGAAATCCGTAGTCTCTGCCTACCCCTCTGGGAAACAGGCGTGAATCTATGTATGTACTATGTATGTATTAGTACAATTGCTGATTATAAATGAGAGCAAAGCCAACTATTAAACAGGGCTCGAACCTGTGCTGTGTAAAGCTCTCCATCACCTCTCAGAAAACACGACAAAATCATATTATAACACTACTTTATGCATTCACTTAGCACAGCGTCGAAACAACACATAGCATGGGATCAAACTCGAGCCACGAGAAGGAACAAATCAACATGGTGCAGAACAATGCAGTAAAACCAGAAGATTTATTAAACCTGCACTCCCAAGTGGTCGAGGAAGTACAAGGGATCCGGAGCTGGATAATATTCATGACGATAACAGGGGTTGTCATATGTATTTGTAGTCTTCGCCCTGTTTTTGTGTGGTGCCAAGATGGCTTCAAACTGAGCGAACCATAATCGTGGTGAGTCTGTCCAAAATTGCGGTAGTTTTTCCGTGACCGTGATTGCAGCAACAGTTTCGCAGCCTGAGTCGCCTTTTGAAGGAGTTATTGGTGGAGCCATTTTTCTTCTAACGTTATGAGGATGTGATAATATCGTAATACTATTGTTCTCTAGATTCACCGCTGAAAACCAAATTGGGTTCCGGTCGCCCGGTATTATATCAGCACTAGAGACCAATAGATCACGTCGGGAGTCACCAATTATTGCGTGTTGCTTTATGATCCAATTAAAACGACGATGTGGTGATTGAATATTGACTGGTTTATTGTTACTTAATTAAGGCTTATATACTAAGTTATTATACATACGTAGTACGGACCTATATAGGAAAGGGAAATTATGATGTTTACTTTATTTGCATAATTAACAATATTAACTATTATGTATTACGGCACGTAGTATTTTGCTTTGCTAATAACAAGTTATATATATCACGTTTGCATGTACTATACTATTTATTTATTTATTTATTCCAAAAAAGAAAAAAACACTAGAGGCTTACAGCATCTGTACCAACACGCCTTTAGTGCTCTACTACTAACATACACTTTCAACACACAAAACAAATAAATTAAAATAAAATATAAAAGAAACATTAACATTAACAATCATATTAACTACGAAAATAAAACAATTTTGAGTATTCGTAAAGAAAACAATAGATAAAAGATAAAATAATTTATGCCATCATGTTAAGGAACTCTGTTACTTTTTTAAACATTTGACTAGTGTTACAATAAAATAAGTCTGTATCCGGACTTGCAAGTAGTAATTTGTTCATATTGTCAATCGCTCTTGCCGTTGGACAATAAGTAACCTGCGGTAGACGCCATGATGTGGGATACGTGAATAATCTATGCTGCCTACGTCCAACAGCACGCATGTACTGATTTGGCACATAGAAGCAAATACACTCTCGCACAGAAGGGTTACCCACCTTATGTACCAGTAATAAATAATAGTGCATTATGTGTGTAAGATTGCGCCTAAATTCTAAGGTATTGAGACTAATCATTCCCGAGACAAACATAGAGGGGTATAGAAAGGGATAGTAGCCATATATGCGTTTGTACAAGTAACGAGCAAATTTGCGTTGAACTCTCTCTATCATAAGTGTATATAACTGCTCATGTGGACGCCAAACAATCGCATGTACTCCAGTTTGCTACGTACATAGGCGTTATATAACAGTCTTATTACTAGAACATTATCAAACTGAGAGGACATTCTAATTATAAATCCTAATGATTTATTAGCAGCCTTACATATGGTATACTATACTATGATATACTATGGCTTTCGCCATATTTAACATAATTATATTTAATTTTGTAAAATATCTGCACGGATGGCGTAGTGGTTTAAGTGATCGCCTCGCCACTGCCGCTGCGCCGAGTGTTGTGGGTTCGCATCCCTCACGGGACAACACTTTGTGTGCTCCACAAGTTGTTGCGAGTGTGGGTGTTCTTCGTGTCCGTTGTTTGAATGTTTGTAAGCTCCCCCGCGACACAGGCATAATTCCGAGTTCGGGAGATGTCCTTTTTTAAAACAAGTAGGTAATAATAATTCGGTTATCTGTGACAAAGTGTAATTAAACTCTTCGTACCAAACAGGCAGCCTTTGCGCTACTTGATAGTACAATGAAAAGCTATTTTATTCTCTAACCAAAAAACCTTTTGTCTACAGACTGGAGCCCTGGAAGGCCAGCACTTCCGCAAGACCGGGTTCCTGGTGTCTCTGTCGGAACAGAACCTGATCGACTGCTCGCAGGCGTACGGCAATAACGGGTGCAATGGCGGCCTTATGGACAACGCCTTCAAGTACATTAAGGACAACGGGGGCGTCGACACTGAGAAGACTTACCCTTACGAGGCCATCGACGATAAGTGCAGGTAACACCCACCACATACTTTGGTCTCATGCCATGAGCTCGCCTCCTTGTCCTACCGGTACCTTTCGCTAGGACTCGGTCCTCGCAATATTTTATCCGTTACCTGGATAGTTCACGCTAAACTGTATGATTATCAACAAAAATAACTTATTCGTCACTTTTTATACTATTCGATATTTCTTTTATATTATACAAGAATTTTCCCGCGGTTTCGCTCGCGTAAATGTAGGTTAGCTAGTGTAGGGGTAAATGAAGAGTTCCCGTGGAGTCCAAATAAAATACTTGTTGATAGATATGGTTACATATTTACTGGTACCAGATATAAATACTATAAATACATATTGCACTACGAGCTAACTGAGTGGTTGCGGGAGACGAGTGCCGCGCGGCGCCACTGCACACTTGCGCCTGACGACACAAAACGAAAGCGTCGGCAGTGTCGTTACAGGTAGAAACGGTACTTTTTCTGGATAAAATATCCTTTTCTGTTACCCTGACAACGTGTATGCCAAATTTTATAATGATTAATCAAGTAGTTGCGACGTGAAAGCGTGCCAAACAAACTTACATTCGCATTAATATTAGTTAGGATTATTAAGAAATAAAGTTTAACTTACAAAGATCGTCGTCCTCACTCCAATATCTTGAAGTGGACACTCTTGATGAAGGATTAACGTAATGTAGTATTATGACGATAATGATACTGTTACTCATGTCGCACAGCTGTACGTCCGGCGCGGGCGCAGTACCTACGTGCTTACTCTATAGAACCCTTATAGTCATTGTGCTGATGATATAATGACACTATATGATTCACTAGATCACTTGAAAAATCGTTCTTTGTGGCTTGACAGGAATTGTTTCAATTCGAATCAGATTGGCTGCTGCGTTGAACCGATGATAATATACATTCTTCCACAATTACCAATCATGAATTTACCGATTTGGTGTCCTTATCGAGCTATAAATCTTGATTCTCCCAGACAATTTTTTAGTAGCACAGAATCTGGAATTGTCCAGTAGGCGGCATAACCTCATCCACTAATACTTATCGCTTCCGTACAGGCTATAAGACCCACCACTGACTCCCCTGCTGCCAAACCCAGCACTTTCTTAAGATGCTCTAGGGCAACCCATCTCACAGAAGACAGCAGCTTGAAGATTAGTACCAGAACTGGTCATAATCTTCCTTATGATCATCAGGTACAACCCCAAGAACAACGGCGCTGACGATGTCGGCTTCATGGACATCCCGAACGCGGACGAGGAGAAGCTGATGCAGGCGGTGGCCACCATCGGGCCCGTGTCCGTCGCCATCGACGCGTCGCAGGAGAGCTTCCAGTTCTACTCCGAGGGAGTCTACTACGACGATAACTGCTCGTCCACCGAGCTCGACCATGGAGTGAGTACATCACCTATTTAACTATAATATGTAAAACTATGTAGATATGCTACTCTCTCAAGTAATGGACGTGTAACACCTGGTGCCGCTATGTAGTCCCTATGAACTGCATCCGTGTGAGCTATTACAACTAACATCTACATTTGATTTGGGAAGAGATAGTTATCTTTCGAATAATTGCGCTTTAATAATTTGCAAAAGATTTTGACGAATCGCTTTCGTTTTAAAACGAATAATAACACGTAGGTACACACGGCTACACATCAAGTTAGACACCCTGTATACGCATATGCTTATCTTATGTGGGGGCAGTCAGTGCCCACCGGCGACACTTCGACCCGTTTCGACATCGTTTGTGTCGACACTCTCCCAATAACGACTGCCATAGATGTTCGTGGCAGCCGGGCCCGACGGCTTAACGTGCTCTCCGAGGCACGGAGTAGGCGATAATTATTGTCAATCAATACGCACACAATTTCGAAAAGTCATATAACTTCCGAAAGTCAGAGGTGCGCGACGTGGGTTCGAACCCGAGACCCTCTGCATTGCAGTCTGTTGGTCTCCCCACTGAGCTATCGCTGGTCATATGCGCATGACTACGCTACATACAAAATAGAGAATTGTCGGAAAGGGACTGCGCAGTGCATAGTGGTGTCGATGTAATGCTAAGGATAGAGCGTAACACAATATAAGGCACTCTCTCGCACGATTCGTAGCGTTCAACTACGAATAGTTCAAAGTCCAAACATTCTAGGTTGATGTGTCGCTGTGTGACCCAACACGTAACTTACTAAATTATCATGTTTAGGTAAATAAATTGTCAATTTTTGATCTGTGCGATATATCATCCCGGTCCCTTGACGTGAATCTGATGATTCTATGCTTGATCTCTCTCAGGTCTTATTGGACTGCAATCCCATCTCACTATTAAGTGAGGTTAAATAGAGCGCATTTGTGTAATATAACGTCTGGTGCGCGATGTGTAGGTAGTCCACATGACCACGGGCCGCGATGCCGCTCCTGGGTCTGCAGGACAAAGCTATTTACATTTGTGTAATATAACATCTGGTGCGCGATGTGTAGTTAGTCCACATGACCGCGGGCCGCGATGACGCTCCTGGGTCTGCAGGACAAAGCTATTTACATTTGTGTTGACAACCTTAAGAACGTCAACAACACGCAATATATTGATCCATGGTTTTCCTGACTGTACCGAATTACAGCTGTCTTTTCCGTAGAAATGATTCCTAATGCAAGATAGAAATATATACAATAGTTGTATTAAGGAAATAACCGCCCCTATGCAGTTCAAGTAACAATAATATAATATTCTACCACATACACCATCTAGCCCAAACTAAGCAGAGCTTGTACTATGGGTACTAGGCAATGGATAAGCATACATATATATATACTTATTTTTTGTAAATACATACATATTATACATAGAAACTCCCAGACCAAGACTAATATCCATGTTCATGCACACAAAGTTTGACTTGTGCGGGAATCGAACTCGCGACCTCAGGAGTGGCAGTCGGTTACATTGACCACTACGCCATCGAGGCCGAAAAAATAACAGTCTTAACACGAGGTAATGTTGACCTCCGTGTATACAAGTTGATAAGAAAGGGTCCCGTGACTCCGATAGACCTCCGCAGCTACGTCATCAGCCGCCGCGCCAGAGGGCACGCTGTCACCGGCCGGTGCCTATTGCAAGATAGCCAACGCGTCGAACTGTTTATATAATAGTAGCTCCATTTTCACATTAGTCCGGAAACCGTGGAATTTTATTTTATTTATTTATTTACTAGCTTTTGTGCGCGGCCCCGCCCGCGTGGTACATACATGAATAAAACGTAACCTATGTACTTCCCTAGATTTTAAACTATATCTGTACCAAATTTCATCTAAATCGGTTGAGTGGTTTAGCGTGAAAAGGTAACAGACTAACAGACAGACAGAGTTACTTTCAAATTTGTAATATTAGTAAGGAAGTAAGGATTTAGAAAGCTTACAGACTAATATACATACATATAAGAGCTAATGTGCAGCACCCACCTAACAATTGCTATTCACTAACGGTTGTTCCGAGTGTGGATGTTTGGTGTCCGTTGTTTGAATGTTGGTATAGTTCTCCGCGATGCGGGAGCTTCATTCAATTATAACCTGACAACAGGCATAACCATAGTAATTATGATCGGTGCTCTATAGGTTGCCTATAAACAATAGATATTAGGAATTTAAAATCAAACAAGATTGCTTGCTGTACAGAGGCGTAGCGTGGATGGGGCGGCATGGGCGGCACTTTTAGGGGGCGGCAAAATTGCACAATAAATATTGACAATATGTTTACAAGATATTTGAACTGTACAAAACACAACAATGATGACTGTATATTATAGTTTTTAAAATTGAAATACCTTAATAACAGGGCGGCAAAATAATTGTCTCCCGAGCCGGGCGGCTGACACCCGCGCTACGACACTATTGCTAGAAGAATGAAAATAGAAGATAAATACCTGTTACTGTTAGTTGTGCTGAGTTGGGTGACCTGTAGTTGTCGAACTCGTTGTAATAGTGTAACGTTTGTGCAGGTGCTAGTGGTGGGCTACGGCACGGACGAGGAGGGCGGCGACTACTGGCTCGTGAAGAACTCGTGGGGGCGCACGTGGGGCGACCTCGGCTACATCAAGATGGCGCGCAACAAGAACAACCACTGCGGCATCGCCTCCTCCGCCTCCTACCCGCTCGTCTAATAGCGACGCGGCGACGCCTCACCGACTATCACTCCAAGACTGTGTAGATATCAAACGAAATATTGCTCTTCGTAATCTATAAGGCACATCGTGAATCATCGGCCCTCACGAATTCGTACTTACGACTTAAAGTGTAATAGTGAGTGTAGCGTGGCAACGCGTCGCTAGTGTTGTTTGGCGCCAAATTGCTATTTTACCTGTGCAAAGATAAGCTATTATAATATATTTTTCTTGTGGTAACACAATCACACGCCGCATAAAGATGGTGTATTTGGCCATTTGATGAACTATGCTTATGATTAGATAATCTAAGATACAAATATTGTAAATTTTCTACATAGTCTTAAAGTGTATGTACGGCTGGTTTCGTGGAGTAGACATATATATATGTATATATATAGGTATATATTGTTGGTCATAGAACAGATTATACAAAAAGACAGACTGACCAGTTTATTTTATGTTCATTTAATTTTCATTTATTTCCTTAACTGAATTATTTATATCTGAATAATTTCAGTTAATTTAATATGAATAGAATTTAGTTTTCGATATGAATGCCATGACACAGGTTATCTTGTTTGTATGATTTTTGTATTATAGCGTACTGTATGTCATCAAAGTGTCATCCATATAGTACTTCGTGTTAATGATAAGTGTAAAGTTTATAATAAATATATGTTAAGCGAAACTTGTGATACATATGAAATATAAGTAGTTCGCGTGCTTGTAATACTGAGCTGAATATACAGATATTTTATGATATGTGAATTTTATTTGCTCTTGTCTGCCCCTGTAACATCTATATCGCCTGTGTATCCAGGCTCAACAATGGTGAGGTCCGTTTAAATCCTTAGTTCCCAAAGTGGTTCAGGCGGACCCCTAGGAGTCCACGGGAGACTCGACGGGGGTCGACGTAGGCGTGACAAAGAAATGGGGGTTCACAATTCGTAAGCGGGGTCCACGAAAATTTATTTGCTGTCGATAGTGAAGAACTAATATGTTGGCTTGACTTCACCTATCAATGTAGGCAGATGATATTCTAAGAAGCTCTGCGACTGTTGTAAGACTTATAAAAACTTGCATAATCCATATTCAGTATCAGTGGTCTCGAACCTAGTAGAGAATTACTAAAAAAAAAAAGGTCAGCCCGCCTAATTTGATCAAATTTTTTTATTGCATGAACTTGTTTGGTTCTTCACCAATATAAATACGAATCTCAAGGAATATGGTGGAAATATAGCTGCAGGGGGACCACCGGAACCAGCTAAATTTTGAAAGTGGTCTATGAGAAAAAAGTCTGGGAACCTCTGGTTAAATGAAGCAGACTTGGTAAAATGAATATCACTCCCAATTAAAACATAATATTATATAAACACTATTGTGAGCATAATATAGAACAATATTTTTGATGTATGGAACCAAAGTGGTTTAAGGAAGGAATTCCAAACATGCCACCCGCACGATGACAATGATGCCAAGGTACCTACCTATACTAATATTATAAAGCTGAAGAGTTTGTTTGTTTGAACGCGCTAATCTCAGGAACTAGTGGTTCGAATTGAAAAATTATTTTAGTGTTGGATAGCCTATTTATCGAGGAAGGCTATAGGCTATATAACATCACGCTACGACCCACGGGGGCGGCGCAGTAACCTCTAGTTTATATCTTTCATTTAGCCACGTAATTACTACTAAATATGTAATTTGTAATATGTAGGTATATGCGAAGTTAAAATTATTAACGTTTTATCTATAACTATACCTATTATTTTCATCTGTGTGATAGGTTCCTAATCTCACAATATTTCTTTCGAATACCTCAGCATACTTATAGTAGTAATCAAGCATTATACGTTTCTCTACGGCAATTATTTATTAATTAAATTGACTGTATCGAACTTGCGGAAAATAAATACTTAACAATAAAATAATAAGGGAGATAATTACATACACATTCAATAGGAGTGGGCAGCGACGATCATTTCAGAAAACAATAGAGATATCCACGAGTTATGTGCCGTTATTGTTTATTCATTATTAGCCCGCGGTGCTGCGGACGCGCGGACACCGCGCCGCGCCGCGCCGGAGCGAGCAACCTTCGTAGTGAGACCCAACCTTGGCCACGTAACACAGCTGACAGTTGCTGCGAATATTGAAATAACGTAATTGAATCTATTTCTAAGATTAGAACGTTGCATAACACTCGTACCGTTTATCTTTCACGGTAACTTATTACCCCTTTGCTAGTTCCAGTAGGTACTGCATTATATTTGTGTAGCGATATAGTTACATAGGTTCTAGCGGTATTGTCTTAAAAATTATTCTATATTTTTGTAAGTATGTTCTATACTATTCTAAATATTTTATTTAAAATTTCGTTGTTTATTTAATTTAAAATGAGTATACCTACACTAACACAACTGCATAGCTCCTATTTTTATAATTATTATTAGTATATAATCACAACTAAAGTCAGGCGCGAGCGATAGGCTAGTGCGAGAGCGTGGGACTGCCACGCAGAGGTCTCGAGCTACAAGCCCAGGCACGCACTTCTGACTGTTGAACTTATGTTCGTATTAAATAGTTATTTATTTATCGTTCGCTCAAACGCTGAAGGCAAACATCGTGAGAAAACCTGCGTGTCTTCTCAGACAATTCTACATATTATTCTCGAAGATATGTGCCAATCCGCACAGGGCCTGCGTGGTGGACTATGGCCCAAACCTGCTCACACTGAGGAGAGGCCCGTGCCCAGCAGTGGGGCAGTTTATGTACAGGGCTGAATAATTATTTTAACAGTCCGGTACATGCTACGCAAGTCGAAACTTGCACAGAGACGTTATGATACAGCCATTAGCAATAGACGCATGATACCTACCAAAAGTGTTTTTATTTGCGGGTTGGCCCTTACACCTGCACATATGTACCTACACTTAAACAGACACCTATGTGTCAGATATGTAGTAGGCGTGAGTCTCTACTGACGCTTGTATATTTCTGGAGATTACTTCAGCTGGTATGATGACCCGAGTGATTTGAGTCTAGTCTGTTCATCGTCTAACTACTAAGACTTTCCAACGGATAATCAAACAAGGGAACCGGAGCGGTATCGCGAATGTGAGTTTGTTCGTTTGTTACGCTTTCACGCCTGAACTACTTGACCGATGATCATTAAAATTCCGCATACAGGTTGTCAGGGGTACCTACAGAAAAAGACATAGGCTATCTTTCTTCCAGAAAAATATCCTGCCTACCGTTCTCGAGGTATAAAAAATTGAGGTAACCTATATTTACGCTAACGAAGCCGCCTGAAAAATCTAGTCTCATAATATTTCTATAAATAGTTAACAGCAATAAAAGATTCCTACATAACCTAAGATTGCCGAATGAGTTTGGCCGTCATTGGCTAGATACCAAGTAATGTGGTGAAGCCATAAGAAGCCACGACATCACTAAACAAATTATAATAAAAATAATAATTCACGATTTTATCATCATATTGTTTAGCCGATTATTATTATCCGTTACTGAGAAAAAGAAACGCTTGCGTAAACCATTTACCTACATAGGTACTTATCCGTTTTTTGCAAGGTAAGTAAGTAAGTTAAGTACCTCATCTTGCGAGCGAGTGTGGCGTGACCGCGTGACCTACCAACACTGCAGTAGGCTGTAGGCAACTAGGCACGCACATACACACAGAATGATGATTCACAATTAATATAAATTACGCCAGCCAATCAATGTCCGACGCAGTAAAAACATTCTGCTAGAACCAAAACAACTTCAGGAAACCGGTATCAGACTTGTTATTGCGGACAGCTGCTCTTCCATGAATCTAAAAGATAGAATGCTAATGAATTTTGTGTATGAAGTACCTATGTAATAAAGGAGATAGTTTCTTTGTAGCATGTGAGTGCAGGGCGCGGGGCGCGGGGTCAATGTACGAGAGGCTGTCTTTTCTTTGTTGTGTTGTTTCAGTTGTTCGAGATCGTCGGCGCGCCGCCCGCGTCCGTCGGATGTTACTTCGACGCAATTTGATGAATGACTGTTATCAATGTTGTCATCATGGATATATCTATTTAAAATAATATAATGTTGTACTGTTTTCGTATTAAAATAACAATATACGTAGGCATCAAGTAGGTATCAATAGTTTATATTAATCGGTTTACCACATTGATAAAAAAATAACAAAACAATGAAAGATAAACAATCGTTTTTGGCGTTGAGATGTTTATTTTCTAAATAGTAGGTCATTTAAATTATCATTAAATAATTGTACTTAAATCATAATATTATGTAGTTGTTGAATAAGTAATTCTCCATGACGTGACATGTAACGTGGTTCAGTGGATTCCAATATTACCTACCTATATGTCGACAACGCGCAGTTATAACTAAGTAGGTACCTACCTAGGTAAGGAAAGGAAATTGTGTGTCATAGGAAAATGTTGGTTAGGTAAATATCATTTGACCAGATACTATAGGAATATCATTTATTATCAGTAGGTACTAATAAGTAGATACTAATTAAACCTATTTCTCTCTCATTTTCTTTGAGGTCGGTGCCAGCGCTGAATGGAAGTAGGTACCTACTAAATATAAAAAAGAAAATTCGCATTATCAATAAAACCCAAAAGTAAAACTGCGTTATAGAAAAGTTCTAGTGCAAGTAGATACTTAGAATGATAATAATTTGATTAATAGTTTCGGATAAATGTGTGGGCAAACATACATAATATACCTATGAACATATTTGTTAGGAAGCCTCGTTTTTTTTAGTCAGTTGAAATGAGTTCAGCAGGACACGTCGTATTTTGAATTTTGCTATGAAATCAACTAGTAATGCCGCACAAAACAGGTTATTTACCAGGTCAAAGCTATGTTAAATACAAGAGTCATCAACGCTTGCGAAGTTTAGCAAAGCCGAAATAGACAAAACAAGTTGAATTTTACAATGGCGCAGTAGGTACCGCGCAGTACGCGTTATTGTCGGACGCGACGATAGTTTACGATATAACAACAATTAGAGCACACAGATAATAGTCATGTGACTGTAATGAGACCGACTCATTATTTATGATTATTAATTAATGTGCCTTATATGCTTACAATGACGCAGCTTTTACTTATATGCTTACAAGTTACAATGACGCAGCTTATATTTTTTTATACATTTTCTTTTTAGCACATAGTTCTTGCACTAACAATAATGTCTAATCTGTGCGACAGGTATTAATGTAGATAGGTACTTCGGTGGTGCAGCGATAGTATTTGCTACTGCTTTACATGTGGTCTCTGGTTCTGTTCCTGAGTCGAGCAAAATGTTATAAAATTGTTCTGTCAAGGCATTTTTAGTAGTAGCACGGAGGCTGGGGCGCCGCGCGCCGGGCGGTGCCCGGTATACGACAGTATGCTTGCCTGATGTATGTACGTGCGACAGAACACCATATCTGGTGAAATGTTGATGTAATAAACCTCTGCGCCCCCTACTTCTTCGGGGTGATAGGCGTAAGGCTATATACCAAGTCTTGCCATAAATATTGTTACAAGGAAAAGTATTTTCTGTGGCACAGGTTTACCCTAGTACAGGCACCCATATTATATTACCTACAACTAGTACTACCAAACAGGGAAGGTTTCATTGTACCTACCTATCAATAGCCCGGCACACAATACCAAGCGGACGGACAGTTTCAAAAATTGCATTTGGCTCCATACCTACTTTGTATAATTCTATCACAGCAATTAGATATTCTTTATCACCCCACTCCACTTTAATATCACAAAAATATTTAACACCAATTGGCGCGAAAATGAGAAAACACAGAATCATCATCAGGCTATAATAGTCCACTGCTGGCATAGCCTTCCCCTAAAGAGCGCCATAGCGCCCTGTCTTCAGCTTACCGCATCCAGCATCTGCCTGCAGTCTTCCGCAGATCGTCATCCCACCTGGTCGGAGGGCGTCCTACACTACGTTTGCCGAGTCGCGGTCTCCACACAAACACAGAATACCTACCTAGTCATAATAAATTTTATCGGAATGACAACTTCCAAATTCAAATTAATGTAATATTATGAATTTTTTTTATTGTTACAGTATAAAATTTATAATAACAATTTATTTATTTAAACATAACAGCGATCCCCTTGTTAGTAAGATTTAATTAGGGTAAATAATATGTAATACCTACATCTAGTTGACACCAATACCTACTCCGACAAAATGCCATAATATTGATGCGTCATATTTACATGACAATGTTTGTTTTTGAGTAGTAGAGCCTCGCTGATTTCAACATGAATGGAGCGACTCGACCGGGGAAGGATTACCCTTTCACAGAATATCGACGTGAAATACTGGTATTGCTACTGTTGTTTTTCGTTCGGTGAGTGAGAGTGCCGGAGGCCCAATCACCACCCCCTTGCCGCGCCTTCTCCTTCCCACTTCCATTCCTAAAGGGTCGGGAACGCGCAAGTGATGCCTCTGGTGTCGCAGGCGTCCATAGGCTACGGTGACCACTTACCATCAGGTGGGCCGTATGCTTGTTTGCCACATTAGTTGTATAAAAAAGAATGTTGCTGTTGCTACCTCTAATTCTGCTTACCAAGGATGCAGTCTTGTTCCTTAGTCCTGTTCGCCTCAGCGAACATGCCAGACGCGGACCCCAAAGACCATGTATTCACTTTTCTTAACATTGTACATATGTTAAACCATGGCTTGAGGCATACTTACTACAGATGTTGAGCATCTCTCTGATTGGGCCAGCCGTGGGACCCAGCGGCACCACGTCATCTGCATAGCTTATATTATTGACACCGATGCCGTCGATTGTACATCCAACTGGTAGCTTGCAGAGTTCCACGATTACCTCGTTAATGTACAGATTAAAAAGCTTCGGTGAAAACCCACCCTCTCTCACCCCACACTCCAACCTATACTCTTCAGAGAGTGCGTTATCGCAGCGAATCTGGTTATATTGATTTGAATACCAGTACTGAAACAAGCTCGTTAGCTCCGGTGGTACCCCCTCTTTCCTAAGCTTACCCCAAAGTATATCATATGACACAAGGTCAAATGCCCTTGAGAGGTCAAAGAAGCAAGCGTACACTGGAGTGCTACTATCCTTGTAGTACTGGACGGTCTGCTTCAAACAATAGATTGCACTTTCTGTGGAAAGTCCAGGCCGAAACCCAAACTGCGCGTCATGTAGCTTTATCCATTTATCAAGCAGACCGTCCAATACCTTAGCAATGAGGGTTGCCAAAGATATGGGTCTGTAGTTCGCCTTATCCGATAAGTCACCAGTTTTATTTTTTACTCCTGGGACCACTATCGTGCTTAGCATATCCTCTGGGAGGTGAGTGACTGATACAGAGATTGTTATGCCAGACTAAGTATAAAAGGCGGCACACGCCAACAACGTCGTATGCTCTCCTCTCTAGCGAGCGGTACTTAGTTGGCAAGGTACCTCAACGTGGTGTCCCTAATCTTATACTTCTACATTACTCTCGTAGGTACCTACCTATGTTACTTTAATAAAATCGTCCTAATGATCTAAAGTACAACTTTATGATTCGAGATATCAAAAGTCGTACACGCAGTCGGTCAAACATTATCTAATTTAGTAGGTCATTATTATAATATTCAAGTTGCAGAACATTGATATTATACGAGAATCGAGCACATACCTACATATTATCTGTCACGTAGGTTACCTACACGTAACATATGAAAATATGCGACTATTCAAAATCACATCGATAATATCAACTCGCAGATACCTAACTACCTACTAGGTTTTGCTGAATATAAATGTGCTGACGAGCACACGATACACGTGTGTACCAGCAAGAATCGATAGGTCGTTCTGTGACCTATTAACCTGTCTGCAGAGTTGCATCGTCAAGATAACAGTGATTTACAAGACATGGCGGGCTCGGTAAACTAAGCGTGCTAGACGAAAGAAACGAAACTAATTATACAGGTGTACGAACAAGACAGTAATGGCGATCAAGAGTAATGGAAGTTATACGTCTGCGTGCTATCCTACCTAATGCTTAGGTCATTGACATCGTTTTTTCATTTGTGCTTTTAATAGCGGTAGGTACTAGAATTCGAGACATTCACGACGCGTCTCCCTAGAGTAAAAGCATAACATGAGTTTTGCAACTTTACAGGAGAGTAACATCTATAAACGTTGGTACCATGAATTATACCTTATTTGATAATAATAATATAATATTCTACCACATACACACAACACCATCTAGCCCAAACTAAGCAGAGCTTGTACTATGGGTACTAGACAATGGATAAACATACATATATACTCTTTTTTTGTATATACGTACATATTATACATAGAAACACCCAGACTAAGACAAACATCCATATTCATGCACACAAATGTTTGACTTGTGCGGGAATCGAACTCGTGACCTCAGGCGTGGCAGTCGGTTACACTAACCACTACGCCATCGAGGCCGACAAAGATGAAACAAAGATGGTATAATTGAGCATACCTACATATTGTAGGAGCTCTATTCAATTATCAACTAACATTCAAAATAACACCAACCACTTATGCCTTCTTTCGTGTCGCGTCTTGAGATGACTGAACAATCCTCAGAGACATGCATTTGGTAATTTATCTTTGTATCTGGGATTTCGATTATACTGAATACCTAAGTTGGCTTGAAAAAGTAGATAGGTACCTATATTATATTATCACAGCTACACAAACGTGATGTTTTGTGTACCTACATAGACAACTGCCCCGCCCGCGCCAGTCATCATCATCATCAAGCAGTCGCGTCGTCGCGCGTCGTCGCGAGGGTCGCGCTCGGCCCGCGCACGCACACCTACCACCACACCACTTCCAATGAACATCATCATGGCAGTTATAACCAGCATCTTTTAATGAAACAAACGCTGACATTGATAGAACGTTTTATAATAAAAACAAACCTATCGCACAGAGTGCACATGTCTGCACAGCGCGAGCGGCCACTTAACACTACATACGTATGAACACGTCGACCTCGACCACTCACTTCCAACAGTTCTATGGTTCTAACACTTTACGCTCTCTGTTTGCAATAACTTTACTCTTCTCTACAGCATAAAGTAGCGACTACATGTTTACACGTATTCCGATAGAGCACATCCTAAGATAAGTTAAAATGCACACGCATGCAAATGTATACACGCGCCACACTAGTATATAAGCTTTACTTTTACTGAAATTAAACAGACTATAACACCATCTGAGTCTCGTTATACCTATTGCCAAAACATAGGCAAACATAGCATGTATCAGTAAGAGAGTACAAACAATAATATTATATATTATGATGTATCAATTACTTGGTGGGTCGCCCAAGGTGCTGGAAAGATGAAGTAGCTAAAGACCTGAAAGAAATGAATCGATCTCTGTCGAGTCTGATTTGGCACAAAATAAGAAACAAATGGCGCACTTTAATGTCGGAGGCCAAGACTCACTTTGGGTCGCTAAGCCAGCGAAGTAAGAATATATTTCTCGGTAGATATGAATTCTGAAAGGTTCTGGAGTGGCAGCCACGCACCGGAAGACGCGGTAGGGGTAGGTAACCTGATAAGGGTCGCGGGCAGCGGGTGGATGCGGGTGGCCCAAGACCGGAATGTGTGGCAAACGTAGGGGGAGGTCTATGTCCAGCAGAGCACGTCTGTCGGCTGAGATGATGATGATGATGAGATATGAATTTATACAATATAACTTCCTCTGTCATGTAATCTGGCGCAGAATTAATGAAGTTTATTTCCTGGATGACAATCATTCATACAATGCGAGGCAACATACTAATTTGTATAAACATAATATCCAAAGGTTATTGTATCAGAATTATTATAGATGACATTCGCGGTGGTACTGGAGCGTCTGTAAGTTGATGTTTGTTAGCTTTAGCAGTGGTCTACTGCAAGGCAATTTCATTATTCAATCGCAAATACATTTTAGACGATGTAGCAGTCAGAATATTCGTCATAATCTATTGATGCCGCCTAGTGTTAATCTATTGAAGAGTCAGTTATACACAGCACAGGCTAGGAACAAGCCTCCTGTCGAGTCGCAGCATGGCAGCGTGCAGATCCACAAAGTGTTAGACATGAGTCGTCGCCGTCATTAGATATGCTTACTGCCTATCCACACGAATAGTACAAATAAATAATACTGATTAAGTACTTCATGTCGTCCGTGGTGACGGTGTGCCTGGCAGGTGAGGATGTGCAATGAGCCCATGTTTCGACCAAAGGTTTCAACTGTGATTAACTACACTTTATTCATCCAACCAATTCTATATTGTTTATGGCATTTTTTGCTAATTTCGTTAATACTTTCTGGCAAAACTTAATATTAGTCAACGAACGAACATAGGTGGATTTTGTTTATGGACCAAATAGCTTTAGTTGTTTTGAAAAGATCGGAAAACCTTAACAAGTGGCGCCACAGTCACCCCGGACGACTAGTTACATGACAATCATATTTACATTCCTTATTTACTTAGTGCGTGTGTCGCGCTTTGCGTCGCATTTCCTGTTATTGCACAATGTTATTACAATTTATTCAAACTCAAACATAGTAAACAAAGTTCGAATAATACACTTATCAATAAGTGACGTTCAAGTATTCCGTGAGCGAACTCATCAGTTACATCTGACAAAGAATGAACAAGTGCTTGTGACTCATGTATATGCCCGCTGACGGAAGTGCGTACAGTGTACGCATAAGTGGGTGTGCGGCTGAACAGCTGAATCAACTAGCGCAATAGCAGACCTGAAACAGTCACACAAACAGACAACAAGCACATTGTTTATGTTTGAACAAAGTATATAAGTGTGCCATGTGTGGTATTAAACATACAATAACTTATTATTGAGTTCCCGAAATTATTGTATGACTAACAAAATATGAACAAAGAACACGAACAATATAATGTTACAACGACTTGTCATTAGTTCGACATTCAGAGACAACAATAGCACCATCACAGGGCACATGCTAATTATATAAAATACATAATTTTGGCACAAACATATCAAAATATTCGTCAGATTTTGACGAATACGTTTTATGTTTCAAGAATGCGACGTACTGATCTCACCAGCACGACTCTCTACACGCATTATTACTTGGAGTCTATATTACAAAAAAAAAACACATTGTTTTAGACCAGATCCCATTATTCCTGGTGTCCTCTGCTCTTATCAAGTTATCACTGATAGAAGGGTTCTTTAGTAATTGGGATGTCTTCATCAATGCAGGTTCCGAGCTGCCATAACAGTCCGATTGTGTTATTTTAGTAGCCAAGCAGATCAGCACTCTGTCTAAAGGATAGAATAGTCGTCGTTCCTTGATAGTAGGCAGCGGCTTGCTTATGAGCTTCGGTTATCTCTGACGCTTATTACAAATTAATTATTTCTCATACGGGTAGTATGTAATAGGTTGTTTAATGCTCATCATCATGCCTGTAACACACTGGAACTTAGACCAACAAGTATTATAATTATGATAATAAACTACATTTCGTTTGTTGTGACTTGGCCGCACGTGACAGAGAGCGAACTCTATTGGTGTCCATCGATTACAGCACTACACGGCAGTGCTGGCACTTCTTCACGTTTATAGAACTGAGCCTGCGACGCACAAAAGGCAATGTTCACTCAGAAGAGCCCGTTAACCTATACTTTTCATAAAACCATTATTGATCTTACGGCTGCAGCTTTTTTTATAATATAGAATCCAGGTATATGTTGTGAAATATATTTACAAGAGTTAGTTTGGCACTAGGGCTTCGCTACGACAGGTAACTACGAGCTCACTTAGCTATGTACAAAATCTACAGACACATACAGGACTCATATTATATATTTACAATACTCCTCCATTATCGACATGGAAACGAAAATATTCAGAGAGCGATATCATTAACATATCTGTCAAATTATATAATTAACTTCTACGACTAGCACCTGTTTCACTTTCATCATGTCCATTTGAAAAATCATGCGTCTGTTTCTATTTGCGTTTAATAGTGAAAAGCCAACATTATAGTTCTCTCGTTCAAGTCTGTTCTCGAATAACGATCAACAATCTTTGTTGTACGACTGAACATCGAATCATTATGCATCGATTAATTCGTTTTATTTTCAGTGGGAACTGCACATAGTTGCGGTAATTTCCTTTTAAAATATATATACTTTAGACTTGTTAGCTCCTTACAAAACATCGATAGTAAGTACAGTCAACAAGAGCTGATACATTCGTTCGTGCAATGGTTTCCAGACTTTTAGATAATCTATCGAATGTGGATTGGTGCATAGATACCGTTAAGTACTTACCGTACGTTTATGAAACAGGTACTTTAAGACTAGTGCACACAGTTGTAGCTGGCGCAAGAGTTGTACACACAATAAATATCTTAACATTCATTGTAATGGTTACTAATATCGGCTTCTTACGAAGGCGCTGTACGCTCCATGTGGCGGCAGTAGTACACTTCTCTTGCATGAGCAGCACAGGGCACATGCTATACAGTCTAATGTTGCACTTAGGTGTCCACAGGCTACTGTACCCATTTAGCGTCAAACAACACGTTGTTTGCCACAAAAAAATGTATATAATAATATTTAGTGTTTGTGGAACTCTTGCGATCAGCCAAAACAATATAATGTTAGGTGAGCGCTGTAGTGAGTGTAGCTAGCTACGAGGTACGTGGGCGCGGCTGGTGGACTATTTCTTCTTGGGCTTCTTGGGGTTCCGCGAGCGCGACTTGGCCTTGCAGAGCGGACAGATGGGCGCGTTGCGGTGGATCTGCTGGTGGCACGACAGGCACGACTTCATCGGCGGCGGCTGCTGCCTGCGGGGACACGGGACATAGCGGTCAACAACATGGCTAGTGTAGAAGCTGATTTTATACTAGAAACTATTGATATATAAAAACCCTAGATACACAATCCCATACAAAACTTACACTTAAAACTGTCCTCAGTTGCTTATAGGTAGTTATATTAACTATATAAAGTTTCATTAATGCAAATTAAACCTTACCGCCTTAATTTTAAGTTGAATATACAAGGCTATCTAAAAAAGGTAATAAAATTTTACGAGCAGAGCTTGCACGAATGAATGGAGTCGAATACTGTTTTTACAAATTCTGTGCAATATTAATTTGTTCTTTCTTCAACACAACTATAATAAAAAAAAATAATGTAAGTTAATATTCTGACGTAATTATGTAGAGTTTATAAAATGCACGTGAATGTGTGTTTTAAACACATATTTGTCTTTACTTTTACCTTAATATATAACAGTAATAGATAATTAATACGCACGTAAATTATATTACGAGTATGTTTCATTGCTGTTCATATATTTGGTTCCCCGACTTTGAAAGTGTGTGAGTGTGATTGTACATACAAATTAAAGTAACATAAAACGATAAAACGAGAGAGATAATTAAGATTTCAAACTTGAAAAGATACGACATAATAAGATTTTTAATTTCCTTGAAATAAATTGAGTTTATTGTATAATTTTCTTTTTGACGGATTTTAATTTTTTTCGTATCTTTCTTTGTTATATTATAATGCAATCTTATCTTGATATATCTCTCGATAATAGATTTAATAGTATTATTTACATGATTGTTGTTTGTTAATATGGCACTTTGAACAATATAAGCTGACTCCCAAAAATTATGATAAGTGTTGTTGTTGCTGTGCTAGCTTGTGATCGTTGCTGTGCTATGAACGATATCCATTTTGCACATCGCACGGGATTTCAAAGAAAGCTGAAATCCAACATAAGTATGTAGATACATTTTATAAATATCCCACTATAAGGATACCGCAAAGATCATTTCAAAAAAATATTAAGCGGATACTATTATGGTTTGTAATAAAACAAGTCTAGTAATTAATAATATATACAATCGCATTATCATTTTAAATCAAATAAAACATATTTATTTTAAAAAAGTAACAGCGTCTCTATTAATATTAGAACAGAGTCAACGTATAACCCGGACTAATCAAGTAGAAATACAATAGTATGATTAATGCGTTTAGTAAGTGTTCATTTAAATGAGCCGTGTTATATGGTCGCTTTTTGTTACGAAATAAACAGAAAAAAAATATTTTACGTTGATTCCTTGACGCAATAATCAGTATTATAATATAATTATAATAATAACATTATTAGTTACCGAAAATATGAAACACCGTCCTTTTTTAGTGTTCTGGAAGTGTGATTTTACAAGTTTTAAACGAGCTCTGCGACATGTTTACTCTCGGAGCGATCGAGCGGTACTAAATTAAATGAGCACCCAAATGTTCAAATGGGTGCTCATTTGGTGAGGACGTTTTTTGACGCTGATTGTGTATCTAGGGTTTTTATACATCAATGCTAGAAACATATTATGTTAATCATAAAATCGCCTTAAAATTATTCAGAATATCAAATACTTTTTATATACGATTAGTACCTATAGCTTTATATTGCCGGTACCGTTCATCACAACATAAAGTTTATTTGAGTTGCACATGTCTGTTAAACATATTTGTGAATTGTAGGGCACTGTAGTTAATATAGTGAAGTATAGTAAATTTAAATAATCTTTATAAAACTGGTAACTATTTTCTTTTTATTATCTTAAATCTCTACTAATATTATAAATACGAAAGTAACTCTGTCTATCTGTCTGTTACGCTTTCACGCCTAAACCACTGAACCGATTTTGATGAAATTTGGTACAGAGATAGACTATACCTTGGGAAAGGAGATAGGTTACCTTTTGTTGTAAAAAAGGGCATGAAGGGGTTGAAATAAGGGATGAAAGTTTGTATGAGAATTCGTCATTATCGCAGATAAAACCATGAGACTTTGTATTTAGGCACTTGATAAAAAGTAAATAATTTAACATTAATTCCAGCGATTTTGAAATGTTGACCTACATGGGGATGACACAGACGACGAAAGTTCATGAGAGTCAAGATGGCGGGTGTACCCTAATGAATCGAGTAATAACATTTACCAAAAAAATGTACCTAAATTGTACTATTTAGTACCTCAGTTAAAAAAAATTGTACCTCCTTTAGAAAGAAACCACAGCTAAATTTAGATACACCCGCCGTGTTGACGTCAATATAGCGGCTGTTCTATAACATTTTATTATTTCATTAGTAATGGCTACATTACTAATGAAACATAATGACACCAAAAAAATGTACCTAAATTGTACTATTTAGTACCTCGGTTAAAAAAATCTGTACCTCCTTTAGAAGGAAACCACAGCTAAATTTAGGTACACCAGCCGTGTTGACGTCAATATAGCGGGTGTTCTATAATAATTTATTATTTGACCATTTCTAATAAAATATACCTAATAACACCAAAAAAATGTACCTAAAAAGTACCTCTAGTAAAAAAAATACACACTTGATCAGTTCGTACTGAGAAATAAAACAACCGTGTCTTGTGTCTAAGCAAATACGATAATTATCATGAAATATTGATATAGTTACATATACATCTATATTTTACGGATATTTTTAATTACGAATTATATGAACACGAATAGAAGCCCCGAGGCGAGACCAACAGACTGCAATGCAGTCTCACATTCGAATCCTGGGCGCGCACCAATGACTTTTCGAATGTTCAAAATTTATGTGCTAATTTGTTAAATAATGATCGCTTGCTTCCGTGCCTCGGAGAGCACATTAAGCCGTTGGTCCCGGCTGTCATGAACATCTTTGACAGGCTTTACGGGGAAGTCAGTACCCTCAAATATCCTGACATTAGTCTAACCAACCGAATGACGTTTCACCTTCCGGCCAGTAGCGATAGCCTAGTCGGGAGACCGATAGACTAGCGTGCTCGCGAGCATCAAACCCGTAAAATCTTAATGTTTTAGCATAGGATGGAAAGACAAACATAGAATATACAAATGTATTAAAATAAGCTATTTGCAGTAAACAACGGCATTTATATGCGAATTATTTGCAAAAAAGTTTCTTAACAAAATTAAAAATGCTGCCCAAAGTAACTATTCCAAACGGACGAAGTCGCCGGCATAAGCTAGTTTATTATATTTGCGAATGCAAACTGTACTATAGTACTGTACTATTTTACAGCGTATCTAATGTTATACCAGTCTATTTGTAAGTTTATTAATGGATTTAATTGGCCACCATTTTCTTGAATTGCTCAATATCATTGTATGTGTCAGTTGCTAAGATAATAACAAACGATTATGGAGCCACTTATTTGGCAAAGTATTGTTAGTCAAAACATGCAATAATATATTATAACAAGCTGCATGCATCTTTTACCTTTGAACCACATACTTTTGAAAGTTGAAAATATAAAACAGAACAGTGTAAAAATAAACAATAATTTAAGTTGAACAAAAAGGATAAAGAAGTCCTTGTGGGAGGGATCAGACAGGAAGGAAGGGGAGGGACAGGTACAGGGAGGTCGAGGGCGAGCGGAGGGGCGTTGAACCAAAAATAAAACATAATCGAACCTCAGCGAGACGGTAATGAAATCTTGGTCGAGAGCAGACCTGAACGCGGGCGGCGGCGGCGGGGGCTTGCGCGGCGCCGCCGGCGGCAGGAACGTCGCCAGCGGCCGGGACTGCGCCGCGCTCGGGGCGGAGCCCGGGCCTGCGCCGCCCAGCCCCGGGAACCGGCTGCCAAAGGAACTAAGTCAAATCATATACTATACACACTAGTTATACTAGTATTTTCCAGGCGTCACACTGTCGGCTCTCACGAGTCACTAGTCACTAGAGTACAAGTTTATAGGATACCTAACAGGAAATGTACTAATAGATATAAGCAGACGACATTTGTTATATAGAGTGGCCGCTAGAAATTATGGCTTTCTACACTCCTTTACTTTATTCACTCTCATTGTTCGCTTATTCATTTGTGATAATCACATCCTATTTTTACAAGTAAATATAAAATTTGTAGAAATGTTATAAGAATGTCTGTGTTACATTGAACTAGCTTCTTAGCTTGTGATGATAGTTCTGCTGACAGTTGGTCACATTAGCAGTTTGATAACTCATCCAGTTAATAACCAAAAGTTATTGTATATATAAGTATTGTTTAATGTCATACTCTGGCGTGATGGGGCTGCCCTCCTCCTCGTGCAGGTCGGGCAGGCGGTCGAGGCCGAGGCACTGGCGCCGCAGCAGGTCCACCTCGGCCTTCAGCGGCCGGTAGTCCTCGTGCAGCCGCGACGCGTTCGACAACTTGCGCGTCATGCTCTCCTCCGTCTGCTTTATCACCGTCTCCATCTGACCGTACAACAACATATTAATACTTCAATAAAACTTAAAAGACAGATAATGCAAGACATCAGAATGCTGTATGCAATATATGACCAGTTAAAAAATAGCAGATTTTTATGTTACTTCTATTTAATTAGTGCCCACTAGGGCACAGACTACGGAGCGAATTATGAAATGCCTAATCTGGCCCCAGGTGCAGTTTCGTCGTCAATATTTTTTTGCCCTAAGCCATCTGACTTCTTGAATACTCCAAAATAAATATAGTATATTTGAAAGACATGGTGCAAGTAATTGTAAAGGTCCTACACATCCGCGTTAACTATTAATACAATATTATTCAAACCTCACTTTATTGACAACATGACTTTGATAGTATAGATGGTGCATTCATAATATTCATTCCCTGCCAGGACAATCATCGCCACGCCTCACAACTAAATTTATAGCTAGTTTAAGAGCACAAATAATGTTAATAAAAGCTAGTTATGTCAAGATATCAACATTAACTCATATTGAAGTATTATAAAATATATGTTTCATCTGAGTTTTAAAATGTGTCTGACCGCAGTGACCAGGAATGTGGAACTAATGTAAATATAAACAATATAGGTGAATGGGCGGCGCGGGGGCGCGGGCGGCAGCAGTCTGTGTGAGTGTGGCCAGAGAAAACAAACAATATAAAATGTTCCAATTGTGCCGACAATAGCCGCGCTCACCACCTACGTAAACAAACAGTCTCCAGTGATACCTCGCATATTAATAGCTCTCACATCCTACTGCACATCAACATATATCTACACATTACAATATTCAAACAGGTTTTTAAATACAAGTATTATTTATTTAGGATTTAAATATTATTTTAAAGGTTAAAGGTATTGTACACACAGCCACACATCAAGTTAGACATCCTATATACGCATGACTACGCCACATACAAAATTGAGAATTGTCGGAAAGAGACAGTGCATAGTGGTGTCGATATAATGGTAAGGATAAATCGTCGCGTCCCGTTCATCGTGAATGAGACAAAATAACAAAAATATAACGCACTCGCCCGCACGATTCGCAGCGTTCAGCTCCTAATAGTTCAAAGTCCAAACAGTCTAGGTCAGTGGCTGACAATCCGCGGCTCGCGAGACGCATGCGGCTGTTAGACTCCTTGGCTGCGGCTCTTCCACAAAATGTTCAGTGCAGGCACAGAATATTACTTATTACCTTGCCTTATAAGCAGTGATCGGAGTAGGTAGATTGATTTTTGGTACTTGTATCATAAATGCACACAGAAAGAATAACATGGATAAGCCATTTTCCCGGAAAGTAATTCCGGTATTTCCGGATTCAATTAAATATTGTTAATGTTGGTAGTGATATTATTCCTACTCAATTCAAAATTTAAAGGAAGGTTTCAAAACTAAATTAATTCATTATTTATCTGTTGAATAATAAAAACAATCGAATTCCGATCGAAGCTTTAATTTTTATTTTTTTATTTTTAGCCTTTTATGGCTAGAACTTTTATAGATAGACATAAATTGTTGCACTTAAATTTAAATATTTTCATAGGGGTCATGGTAATTTGCATTAAGGGTAGAATAAATGACGGGGCCCCATAGAGGGCCAATGCCTGCTGGGGTCGTGAGACTGTTCTAAGGATGCACCACGACTCTGAAACGTAAAGGGCATACGAAGGAACAGGTTGATTTTAGTCAGATTTTAGGACCAAAAAAAAAAGGGGTAGAATAAAGAAAAAAGATAAAAATCAACATTGTTTATTGTTAAATATGTACATTTTACATTTATTCACATTTTTAATCTACATCGATTACAATGTCAGCATCCTGGTAATCCTGATCTTTACAATTAAAATATATAACTATGAGTTTCTCTATATTTTCTATTTTCAACCTATTTCTTTTAACATCTAAAGTCCATTTATAAATGGAAAAAGACCGTTCTACATCTGACGATGTCAAAGGAGCAAATTTTAAAAAAGGTATTAAATTATGTGCTTCATTTTTTTCAATGGCCTCACTATATTCTCTAAGTGTGTCTAAATCTGGGTTTCGTTCCATAACACGTTCTATTTTATTTTTTATATTTTCTGAATTGCACTGATTTATAGCATCTCTGACGTTGTCAAATGCTAAAAGTGAATCTGTCAACGATAAATTATGCTTTTGCAATTCTTTTAAAGACAAATGAATTATAAAATAATTGTCTTTAATGTAATTTAAATCTTCTTTTAAATTTTCTTTTTCTATAATATTTTTTGCCTCTCGAATAGATACCGCATCAGAGCTGCTTAAACAAGATAATACTTCTTTTATTTTTCAAAGTTTTGAGCGTAATAAAATGCTGCCTCTAACCAAGTGCCCCATCTTGTAACAACTGGTTGGGGAGGTAGCGGCAAATCTGGATATTTTTCTTTTAAAATTTTGACTCTACTTGGGGCTTTCAAAAATACCTTTTTAACATTTGCTATTAAAATGTTAACATCGTGATATTCTAACCTAATTTCCTCAGATACGCGATGAAGAGAGTGCGCCAAACATGTTACGTGCTTCATTTCAGGTAAGTATTGTTTTAAATTTCGTCCTGCAGACAGCATATATGCAACGCTATCAGTGCAGAGGACAAGAATGTTACCTACCTTCGATTCAAAAGAATCTTCCCAAAAGTTTTCCAAACATTCTAACACAAATTGCGTGATTGTTTGTCCATTAACTACAGTTAGCATTTTACATGCTACCAAATAAGGTCTAGTCAAATTGCTAGGATGTAATGGTTTTATTAAAAAATGGACTATATAGCGACCTAAAAAGTCTGTCGTTTCATCTAATGATATCCATAGTTTCTCATTTTTATAATTTTGCCGAATCGAATTGATTTTATTCTTAAAAAACTTGTCCAAGTAAACTTTCCGTAACTGTGATTCATCTGGCAGAGTACGATTAGTACACGTACAACAACAGGTACTACACATATATTTTTTAAAGAAATCTTGAAAAGTAGTATTTTTCATCTGAGACCACGGAATATTGCACAAAATGAGAAATTTTATAAGATCGAAATAAAATTCCTCTTCGGGCCGCTTAAACTTTCCCTGGTGTACTGCTCCTTCGATATGTCTTTTAACGTTTCCTTTATTTATGGTTTTCAAATGGCTTTCACATTTTGAACAGTATATTGTACCACTAGCGTGATCGTAAAGTAGTTCGGGATGACCGGATATCCATTTTTCTACAGTTTCAGCCTTGACGTTTGCCATATCTGAACTTTGTTTTAGAGATGGAACCTCGTATATATCACCTAAAATAAAGACATGAAAAAATTACATTTTATTTAGTTTATTTAGCTTACTCCGTTTGTTTTATTTTTCGTGGATCAAATTTAGTCATTGAAATTTCACCCTCTTCCTGTCAACCGATTGATCTAAAATTTGGTATTCGCCTTTGATTCTGGTGACAATACAATTATGTATATTCAATATTATTGTCAATCCAAAATGGCTGCCGCTACAAGATGGCGGACAACTTATTTTTTTTTTCAATCCCATCAATATGGGTATCAAATGAAAGGGCTTGTTACGTAGAATATTTTGTAGAGAAGTAGATAAGGCCTATAGTAATTTATTTTACCAATACATTGCAAGAGGACACAGGGCATTCAAATTATATACGGATTCCAGTAAAATGTCGGTTAATAGTGGAGTTAGCTGAATTGCGACTACATTACTAGAATATCATAATTTTGTTTCGCACTAAGCTCACTGGTTCATACTCTATTAAAGATTTAACAATATTAAGACTCATGGTATGTTCAGCAGGTTAAGCGAACAAACACAATACTAAAAATATTCTTATAGTACATCCAAACATGCTTTATACTCCTTGTAACTAGTAAAATATTACTTACCAAAGCTTGGTTTAAATATGTAGATCCAATTCAATAGTGAAAAATCTGAGTCCGTATATTCGAGCCAAATCGTGGTTTAGAGCAGATTCCAGAAGTCAGTATGTACACAAGCCAGGGTCAAGTAACGTTTTCAAAACACAGTAACAAACAAAGATGCGCACTCTACGAACCGAAGTAAACGAGTGAGCTACCTGGCATGTCGTCGGCGGGCGTACGCATTGTTCTGATAACCGGTTATTGTACCACCCATGATCCTTTGTTCTGATTGGTCGTTGGGTTTTGTCAAATCGTGACTGTGTGCCGTTAAAAAAAATATGAAGAATAATAAAGAATAATATTGCTCATTTTATTACAATTCCTACCTTTTTTTTGAGGATGGCAAATCATCAAATGACTCCTTCCACTCTGGCAGAATAAAATTCCTACATAAGTTCCGGTTTTTTTTTAATAATCCACCAATTCCGGAGGAATGTCCATATTAATATATACGTTTCGGATCAATGACCCCATTTCAATCTACCTACTCCGATCACTGCTTATAAGTATACCCAATTTAATTTGATTTACTGATAGTTTAACTAACACTTTGTCGGCCTCGATGGCGTAGTGTTTAGTGTAACCGACTGCCACGCCTGAAGTCGCGGGTTCGATTCCCGCACAAGTCAAACATTTGTGTGCATGAACATGGATGTTTGTCTTGGTTTGGGTGTTTTTATGTATAATATGTATGTATTTACAAAAAAAAGTATATATGTATGTTTATCCATTGTCTAGTACCCATAGTACAAGCTCTGCTTAGTTTGGGCTAGATGGTGTTGTGTGTATGTGATAGAATGTTATTATTATTACTTATTTGACAAAGGCAAGCTTGACAGCTAATTTTTCCGTAATAAGGTCCCCTTATAAGTAAAGCTTAAAAAAAAAGGCTCTTTGATTATAGATATAGATTTCACTTGTGAATTGTCTATATTTGGCTGTTTTGGACAACAAGATTGCCAACCACTGGTCTAGGTTGATGTGTCACTGTGTGTACCCCTGCAAGAAATATTGTGACAATAATGACATGTTAGTTTCATCACTTTAGTAAGACAAGCTCATGCTTATTCCTTTATTAAGACATATTCACATATTGTAGATTGTCACGGTTTCTGCAAACACAGGATTATTAGGATTTTAGTGACCATACTCTTTGGTCAGCATGTGGGTGTGAACCACTTGCACTAAATATTTGCTGATTGATACATGGATATGATGCTATATTATGTTATTTATACACCCTCATTAATCTTACTACAATCAACGATGAAAGCATAAAATAAAAAACTAAGACTGGGTAAAGTTCCTATTTTCATAGCACCTCTTAAAAGACATACTGTTTTATATAAAATAGCATGACTTTCAAGTGGTACTATCAAAGTAGCAGCAGGCATTATTATATCTGAAGTATATATAGGCTATAGAGGTTTAACCCACAGCATTAATATCAGCATGTATTTGGCGCAGTTCCTCCACATGGCTCATTTTCTCTTGCTGTAGCAACTCCATCTCGCGCTTGTATTGCGCCAAGCAGCGTCCTTCTTGGTCTCCACTGCGCACCTCATTTAGGATACTACGCTTCAACCGCTCCAGGGTTATTGTTTTGTTCCTGCAATAAGGAACACTATCTGTTAATTAACTTATTGTTAGGCGAAGAGGTTTAATAATTTTGTATAATATCTGCCAGATATACACCTCGGCTATATAGCAATAATAATACGATAATAAGTTATAAATTATTATTGATATATTATTTACTAAGAATGAGTATAGGTTTAGTTATGACAAAAAATTGTGTTTTCGTATTTTAACAATGCAGTTGGAGTTAGAGACAATACCATAACGAAATAATAATATATAATTATTTATATTTATAGGAGGTTAGGGTAATGTTATTTATGATTTTAAGCAATTTGTTACTAAAACTATGAATGCTACAAATACTAATATAAGCGTTCGTAAATAATACCACCAACGTTATGCAATGCAGTAAATAATTACAAACATTTCAAACGGTGTCAAGTGTTTATTGATCGAGTCCACAGGTGTGAAGCATTTTGAATAATTATCAATAATATAACACGACATACCTGATTTCTTTCATGGCTTCTAATTTATGATATATTTCACGTTCGTTTTCAGCAGTCATTTCTTAATAAAATTCTCGTTATGAGTATTTATTGATGGAAAATAAACGAAAATGCACTAAGTGTATAAGCCCACACATCCGCCACTTTTCCTAAGCTTATAGTGATGTGCTTGTGCTGTCTACCAATTACTTATTAGTATATTTTCTGTCAACGAGATTGGCTGTAATAATTGTAGCCAAAGTAATTGAAATAGTTAAACCTATTTATTCACCTGTAGCGTCGCGGACTTTTTGTGACAATATAAGGAAAATATTTTATAGTAAGTACATTATTTTAACTATAATGAAATAGTTTAGACAAGCGAAATAAAAAAAATTATAACAAAAAAAATACCGATCTCTAAAAAGAATATTTGAAAACAAAAATGCAATAAAATAGATTAGTACGAGTTGACAATATTATATACAAACACACCTACAAAAATACATATAAAATTAGCTGGAAAAAGATTACAAGAATATAATTATTATACTCGAGTGTCAAAAAGTATAATTTCCTGCATTGTGGCTGAAGTTTTGTTTTTTGTTTCTAGAGCGTTGCTGGTAAACCGATCCTGAGAGCAACTACTGTACATACTTACGTCTGCGATTTGAGAGTCTGCGTCTGTGAGTTTCCGTCAAAATTTGAGAAGAGGAAACCATAAAAAATCAAGTGGAAAACCGCATCCGCAACAATTGTCATTTGAAGAGCAGATGTCTTGAAATGAAGCCAATATTTCACGTTTTTTAATGCAGAACTTGCCTTGTCTAATACCTAGGATTTTTTGTGCTATTTTTATATATTTTATTCTTCTATACGTATGTACATTATTCAACTCGTTCTAAACGGTTGGACCGATTTTGATGCAATTTTTTATGTACGTTTCATTCTCTGAATGGTTTAGATTTACAATAATTGAACCTAGTAACTAGTAAGTGAACGCGGCTATTGGGTTCTAGGAATTATTTTTATCGTGCAGGCAGGACAACGCCTGTCTGGTCAGCTAGTTATATATATGTATATGTTTTTAATTTATAATTTGAATTAAAACAAATTATTCTAATAATATAAAATTATTTTAACAATACGTTAGTTATTAATTAGAATATTTGTCTTGCAAATCCTGTGGTCTCTGTTCTATATCTATCTAGTAACTTCTATTCGAGAACTACTAAATAAATTAAAATTATATGTTTGGCACTACTTATGACAAATAATTTTGTATATAACCAAAATAGAGGTGCTATATATAGCGAAATAGTTCTTCAAAATGCTAACTATACATTTATGTGTTATGGGCTAAATATACACGCATAAATTCTGGTTTATTAACTGTAAGCTAAGAAAGAAAATTGAAGATGAGTCACTTCACTAAGAAAATAAAAAAAGAATTGAAAGTAAAATGGCTGCTTGACCATTGATAGCGGCTTGCTGTCAAAATAGTGGAATCATTTTAGGATAACGCGTACGCAATTGATTGTCTAGGAACAATCTTTATGCATGATTTTAATTTGCAGACCGAATGATTTTGTTAAATCGTAACATATTTGGCTCGTATAACAATCAGCGGAGGTCATTTACACCTTTGCTACTGGCTTCGTGTCGTGACCACTAAACTCCATTCGACACTGTTTACTTGTGAGGATGAGTGAAGAAGGTAGCGAAGACTCGCCTCCGCGGCCAAAACGAAAGATCAAGAAAGTGATGGTGTTATCTTCAGATTCGAGTTCGGACAGTGACGAAGGCGTTGCGGCAGCGGGGACACGTAGAAAGAGATTGAGGGTGATTGACCAAGCCAAAACACGTTGTAGTGCTCTAGTGTTGAAAAACGATTATAATCTAAGTGCATTTCAGGTGCTCAGCGATGAGGGCAGTGACAGCAGTGGCAGCTCCGTTGTTTGCGTTGGGTCGCGTCGCAAGCGCGCGCTGCCCAAGCTGCGGGACTCGGAGGGCGACAGCGACACATCTGGCTGGGCCACCGACCGCTCAGACGCGCCAAAACCCACCACATCCACTGCCAAGCCTGCTTCAGGTTTTGCATCTGATAGTTCAGAAGGGAACTCTGACAAATGCTCAATATGCCTCCTACGTTTCACCAACCAAGAAGTGGGAACACCTCAGAGCTGTGAACATATCTTCTGCTTGGATTGCATCACAGAATGGTCAAAGAATGTCAACACATGCCCTGTAGACAGAATGACATTTGACTTTATAGTAGTTAGGGCATGTGCGGGTGGACGAGTTCTACGAACAGAGCCTGTGCAGGTTGTTGAACGTCGGCCCTCGGTGGAAATGCTTGTGATTGAAGATCCTACTATCTGTGAGGTAACTTGAAAGCTACAGTTAAATTATTGTTATAATGCTGAAATACATCCTTATTCTGATAAGTATCTATTTGCATACTAAAATAATCTAAAGTAATATTATATATTAATGCAAATGTTACTTTATCTGCTATATGTGTTTAGTTACATCACTAAACAATTTTAATTTTTTGTTCTGGAGATGACTTGCATGCTTGAATAGTAGAAAACAGAAATGAGTTTAATTATAAAATATTGCTTAAATGTTATATTTATGGTAGGTTTGTGGAGGCACAGACAGTGAAGAGAGTATGCTGCTGTGTGATGGGTGTGACCTCGGGTACCACATGGCTTGTCTCACGCCACCCCTTCATGAGGTATTCACCCGTTCAGTTATGAGCGTTCTATTAATGGTTAATCTATTTGTGATGTACAGAACAAGTGATCTTCACATATTGTGTATTGCAGGTTCCTATTGACCAGTGGCTCTGCCCCAACTGTGATGATTTGCTATCAGATGTGGACATCCTGTTTTCTGGCATCACAGCTAGACATCTTCCCTTAAGACAGGCCCGTCCCAGCTCACAGTTATCTCAAAACGATAGTGTTTCTGATGAACCCTCTACATCTACTGGTCGAAGGGGCAATCGTCTAAACTCTGATGAATTGCCAATTACATCTAGAGGTTCAAGGACGTCTCACAGCACAAGAACACGAAGTCTCACTACAAGGAGGAAGCCTACCACACAGCGTAGAAGACACAAGAGGCGAAGGACCAAAACTGTCATTATTGAATATGAGGTTCAAGAAAATGGTAAATTTCCTGTCACAGAAACAGTTAAAAGGAAAATTAAGAAAAGGAAGGTATGTATTTGAGTTTGACAACATTAATTATTATTAATGCTAATAAAGCTTCTTGTTGTATGTAATCTGTTCATAAAATCATTATATCTTAATGATAACAACTATTTATTTTAAGGTTACTTTTTATGATGTGTTTTATTATTTAACAATATTTATCAATGCGTTTATAAATAAATGTTGCCCTAGAGTTAGAGCAATGGTGACTGTATCATATATAAGTGGGTACTTAGAAATGTGGAATAGCTAATTTAAGTCAAAGTTTATAACAGTAGATAAATTTAATATAAAAACCATTAGAAAAAGTATCTTTAGGCAAGTCCATATAAAAATAATGTTTTACACATAAAAACCATGCACTTTCCACCCATGCGAAATATTACAATCAAGCATATTTAAACCATTTATTATTATATCCCATACACATATGCGTGGTCTGAGATGCAGTATTTTGTTTTGATCACATAATATGATTTAGCATTTCTTATGAAACAGTGTGAAGAATCCTCAGGACAGCTTGGCTTGAATATTTCTTATGTAACCTTTAGTTAAGAAACCTAAATGAAAAATTAACAAAAATAAAGATGTGAAAACATACTATGTATATACTGTGACTGTACAAATTATGAAAAAAAAAAAAACTTAAATACTCAACAGTCAAAAAGGCGTCAACCCCGCACGGCAGCGCGTCGCTCGCACGTGCGCGCGAGCGTGCGCGCCAGGCTGGAATCGGCCGGGTTGGCGGGCCGCGCCGGTGCCGAGCCCGCCGCCAGCCTCGGCGTGCAGGAGCTGGCCAGCCGTCGCCACAGGGCGGGCATCCCGGCGCTCAACCTCTTCGGGAACCCTCACGAGATTGAGTACTTCTCCGAGGACGACGAACGGGGAGTCTCCGAGAGCGCAAGCACCGCCGTCGCCGTCAGACCTTCCGCCAGTATTCTTAGTGCATACAGACAGGTCCCGATCATTTTATTTTAAACAATCTTCTTGTTATTGAACTATGTACTAACTATTTAATTCATTTTCAGGCTCGAAGAAAGATGATATCGATCCCGTCGCCACCACACGCCACCTCAGCACCTGACGTTCTCTCGTCTATACTTGAGAGTCAAACATTACTTCACTCAAAAAAATCTGTCGTGTCTATTGCTGTGGACGGCAGCGTGAATATAAAATTAGAAACACGCGAGAAAACAAAGTTACCTACAAAAACATCACAGGAAAAGGAAACCACACAAGAAAAAATAGATCTGTCTAAGAGCGAGGATGCCAGTAAGAAGGCACCGTCGTACCCAGGACAATCGCGCGGCGGCGGCGGCTGGGGCGGCGGCTATCGCGGCAACTATCATCGCGAACAGAGCACCAACAACTTCAACAATAGAGGCGGAAACAACTATGAGAACAACTACAGCGGCGGCGGATACCAGAATCGCCAAGGAAACGCCAACTCGTACCACCAGAACAATAACATGCGGCGGGACGACGGCGACGCCTACAACAACTATTCGAGGAGACCGCACCAATACCCGAGCGGCGATGATGTGAATTTCGACCGTAACAGGAGGCAAGCGGCCATGGACCAGAACCGAGGTCCGAACGTGGGTGGCAACCAGCGCCAGAGCGAGCAGCAGCAAGGCCGCTACAGCCTGGCGCCCACCTGGCAGCCCTACGTGCCGCCCGCTCCCGCCCCGCGGACCGACCAGCCTCCCATACAACACCGACATTCTTTTGGAGGTTTTGAAAATCCACTCGACATGAGGATGGGGCAGATCTCGCGACAGAATTCTGCTAATGACGCGCTCGATATGGACTCGTCGCAGACGGCGAAACACCAGGCGCACCCGTACCGCCCTCTCCCCGAGCCACCAATGTTTAAGTTTGACAAAACTCCTGACGTAGAGAAGTCTGAGGACGAGAGGAGCGACTCCGGGCTCGTCATCGACACTGAGAAGTACGATCCCACCGAGCCGACCAACGACGACGATAGTGCGGATGAAGAAACTAGTGTGGCATCCGCGCCTGCGCCACCGACCGAAGCGCCCGCGCCCCCCGCGCCGGCGCCGCCGCCCCCCGCGGACCCCGTGGCGGCGCTGCCGCCGGAGCAGCACGCCGTGCAGAACATCCTTGCGGGCCTGGACACGAGTGCCATGAACGTGCCGCCCAACGTGCTGGACAGTGCGGTGCGCGCCGTGCTCAAGGAGCATCGCAACCTCATCGTGCCGGCGCCAGCGCCGCAACAGGACCGCAGCGACGACGACTCGGAGGGCGACTGTCCCAACTTCTCCATCTACTCCGCCACCAGCGTGCACATCGCCAACAACGCGGACGAGCTGCTGACCGAGGCGGTCCCGACCCCGGCGCCGCAGGACAGCCTGGAAGACCTGGTGCAGGAGGACGACGACGCGCCCGACGAGCCGTCGCCGCCTACCACACCGCCCGCCCTCCCCGCACCTCTGGTGGTCCGCCTTGACACTACCACACCTAAAAAGAAGTCTGAGGAGGAGCTGAAGGAGAAGGTATCGAAGCGATGCCCGATCACCACTAACCCCCGCAACCCAATTAAAATTAAACTGAACACGCCATCCCTGATCAAAAGACAGATGAGTCTGTATGACGAGGAGGAGGAGGAGATGGACGAGGATATTGAACCTGCTAGTACTGAGCCGCACGAGGAGGATGTCACCAGCCCCAAGCAGGGCACAGAGAAGCCCAGCGAACGAGTCGAAGAGAACGAGGACATACCTCGTGAGAAGGAGCCTAAGGAACTCGATAAAGAGAAGGAACAGGAATCGGTACATGAAGAAGACAAGGAGATGGATAGTGCGAGTGAGACTGATAAAGTGGGTACTCCGCCGCATCTCGAGGAGTCGTCGACGCCCGCACCCATGGACACGTCCGCCGCGGACGACAACCTGGAGCAGTCCGAGCAGGAGGAGGACGGCGAGGACACGGCCGATCTCGGCGCCACGCCCACTGACAACGATAAATCTGGAAACGACACGCAGTCCGAGGACGATAACGATGACTTATCGGGCACCGAGGAAAATGACCTGCCTCTGGAGTCACAGTCACCCGTCAAAGATTCGGCGGAGCGCAACGACGACATGTTGGAGAAAATGACCGAGTCCATCAGCGAGACCGAAGACGAGCGCAGCTACACGCCGTGCCTCGACGAGAACAAGTCCAAGGACACCTCACTCGAGACCGAGAAGGAGAAGGGCATCGAGGGCCTCGATACGGAGATGATCTCCGAGGACGAGGGCAACGAGATGTTCAGCGACACCGAACGCGCCGCCTCCGAGCGCGGTTCGCCACCCCGCCCGCCCGTCGCCGACGGCGAGGACGGTGAGATAGTCGACAAGAAGAAGGATGGACAGGACACCAAGAAAAAGAAGAAGAAAGAATCGAAGAAGGAAGCAAAGGAGAAGACCAAGGGTAAGACCAAGAAGAGCGAGGTCGCTTTCAAGAAGCTCAGCAAAAACGGCAAGGAGCGCAACTATCGCGAGCGCGACAAGGACAAAGAGAAAAGCAAGCGGGAGCGCCGCGCGTCCAGCGAGGGCGGCGCGCGCGAGCGGAGCAAGCAGCGGCGCAAGGAGCGCCGCAAGGACCTCGAGCGGTACGACGTGCGCACCGTCGTGTCCGAGAAGCGCCGCCGCCCTAAGGACGCCTTCGGGCGGGACGTGTCGCCGCGCAACGCGCCGCGCTCGCGCGACGCCAGCGGCAGTGCCTCGCCGCCGCCGCGCCGCTCGTGCTCGCCGCCCGCGCGCGCGCGCCGCAGCTCCTCGCCGCGCGCCACCACGCCGCGCGCGCGCCGCGCCTCGTCGACCCCGCGCCGCACGCGCGTGTCGCCTTCGCCGCGCTCGGGCTCGCCGCGCGCCTCGCCCATGCGCGCGCCGCGCCGCCGCCCGCGCGACAAGCGGCCCGAGGTGCGCCGGCGCCGCGACACGGAGCGCGCGCGCAAGCGCCGCCGCTCCGCGTCCGGCTCGCGCAGCCCGCGCCCCAAGCCCATCAAGAGGAAGAAGCGCGCGCGCTCGTCGCGCTCGGGCTCGCGCCGACGCTCGCCGCGCCGCCGTAGCCCGCGCCGCCGCCGCGCGCGCCGCCGCAGCGCCAGCCGCACGCCCGAGCGCTCGCCCGCGCCCGACGTCGGCCCCGCGCCCGCGCGCTCGCCGGGCTCCGTGGATTCGCGCCTGCTGTCGCCGCGCACACCGCCGCCGGAGCCGTCGCCGCCGCCGCCCTCGGAGCTGCGGCGCGCGCGGCGCCGGCGCGACCCTGAGCGCGCACGCCACCGCCGCCCGCGGGACGTCGCGGGCCCCTCCAAGGAGGTGTTCACCTCCGGCGACAACATCCTCGTCAGCGTCAGCTTCAAGGAGCAGGAGCGCGTCGAGGGCGACGAGCGCCGCGAGAGGAAACGTGAGCGCCGTCGCCGCCGGCGGCGAGCTGCCGCACCCGAGACGGAGGCGACGGCCGTGAAGCCGGTGGCCATTATCGACCTAGAGCGGTCGCCGTTCCGCGAGCTAACCCCATCACCACGTAACGTCATCGTGCTCCTCAGCGACGATGAGGCGGGCGAGAAGGAGCCGACCGGTGCAGGTGTCGCCAGTGCCGTGGCGGTCACAGATAACGCACACGGCGCAGTCGGGCCGAAGACCCCGCCGGAGCCGGCGGCGGCGCCGGACGTGGCAGCCCCGGGCGGCGCGGAGGAGTCCCGCGGGCCGCTGACGCCGCCGGAGCCCCCGGACTCGCCGGACGCGTACGACCCGTACGAGCCAACACGTTCAGCGTCGGCGTCCCCGCCCTCGGCGCACGCGGCGTCGCCCCCTCGCGCTCTAATGACACTGGAGGCGGCACAGAAGACTAACCTCTCCGCCGACGATGTCATCGATCGCCGTCCGCTTTCACCCATCGAGAAGGTGAGATTAACACTGACTTCTTTTAATGCACTGCCTTGTATGACTAACATAAAACTAGTCAATTTGAAACAGTTTAGCTCAAAGTTATACAAACATACTCCTGGACGTAATAGGTGACAGTTAGGTGGAAAACTCTGTAATCGCTCTCCTTCATCGAACTCATTTATCTGAAGTAAGTGTGTATGTTCTACTACAGACAGATTCGTGGTTGTATTTCTTGGTGTCGGTTTCAAAATCCGTGGTATATATGGAGGGAATGGCATGTGCAGGTGATGGCGCTGCTGCAGTCGACGCGCGACGTGTCGCCCGACGAGCCGCCGCAGGGCGACGCGGCCTCGTCGGCGGCGGCGTGCGGCGAAGCGGCGGCGGCGCCCGCGCCCGCCCCCGCGCCGCCCGCGCCGACGCCCGCCACTGCGCCCGTGGCGCCGCAGCCCGCGTCCGCGCCGCCCGTACGCATCGTGCTGCCGTCACCCACGCGGTCGCAGGCGCCCAAGCTGTTCCTCGCCAAGCCGTCGCCCATCAAGTCCGACCCCATCAAGCCGATGCCGGCCACGAAGATCACGCGCGCGGCGGCGCCGGCGGCGCGGCGGGCCGACTCGGAGCTGGAGGCCGACTCGCCGTACTCGCCGGGCTCCAGCGACTTCGGCGACCTGTTCGAGCCGCCGGGCGCGTGCCGCGACCCCTTCGACGCCATCGCTGAGCGCCCGGCGCGCGCGCGCAAGTCACGCGCGCCCGGCGCCGCCGCCAAGGTGCCCGTCAAACTTAGCAGGAAGAAAGGTATGTGGCCCTCTCGCGCTATTCACTCCCTACCATTGTATGTGCGAAATGACAAGATTAGAGTGCCAAATCAAATAAACGAGAATTCGTTTAAAATATCACTTAAATGTATAATACGTTATCTGTAGTCCCTGGTGATGATGGATTCATTTTTGAAATGACAAGTAGACAAACTTAAAAATAAATTATTAACTATTTACTCTGGTTAAGTTCAGAGCAAATTAATCTATGGGCTACAAAAAGATAAAGTAAAGTGCAGACCGGTACACCATTGAGTAGCAACATTGACATGCTAATAATGTCTGTTACAGGCAAAACGCAAGTGGGCGTGAAGATAGACGAGGACAAGCTGAAGATACTGGACGACTTGCCCAGCTCCGCCGTCGAGCTGCAGGTCAAGAGCAAAGTGAGCACTGTTGGTTATCTTTTTTGTTTTCCTTTACAAACTACTACTAACCAAAAGGTATACGGGCTTCTCCAATTTGTACATACTAACGTAAGGGGTTCGCTTGAGCGCATGCCTTTGACTTTGTCAGCTTTGCAAGTACATTCCTCACATACTTTATCTAATATGCTTTACTAGTTAAATCCCTTCCAGTCGCCATCACAGCTGACTTTCGTACGTAACTAGTTGTCACCTAAAAATTACTCAAAAGAGATTCTTTCTTTTAAATAATAATTATTTGTTCTGATGTACCCGTTAGAACAACATCCTGAATTTGCACTTAACCCGTCAAGTGTCTAGCAGACATACGCTGTCAGCAAAAATGAGTCACCAAAATAAAAATAAAAAAACGACAAATGTATGTCCGCTGCACACTTGACTCGTTAATGAGTCAAGTGTGCAGCGGACATACATTTGTCCATTTGTGTATTGTTTGCACAATTAATTTTTAATTATTTTTTATGTATTTCCACTAGACATTCAAGAAGATTGTTTATCCACTCTTTATAAAATAATTAGTTTGATAACTTTGTATGCCATATAATGAAATGAAAATGAAAATGAAATGAAATGATTTTCATTTTTATTTTTGTACCATCATGACATGCATCATCAATTATTATAGAATGCGGGTATAACAAAAAGTAAATAAAAATATGGAAGTATACAGAAATTTTAAAAACAAAATGTTTATGTGCAGATGCACGTCCCATCCGACGGCACAAAAACAACGGTGATGCACTACACAGCGCTGATTTTCAGCGAACACCACAATAATTGACGTTTGGTCCGCCAATAGTGCACTCAAAATAAAGAAATAAATAATACATAAATAGATAGCCACGAGAGAAAATATGGCATAATATATACTATTTTCTTAAAAGAATACGTTGAAAAAGTAGGTAATAGGTAAGTAAGTATAAAGTAAATAAATACTACTTATAAAAATGTACTTATATGTAATTGTGTAAAAAAAAATAAGAACGACGCTCATGACGTAATGAGCGTCATAAGATGGCCTCATGTCTGAAAAGATGTTTCTGGCACTATATAGTTATTTGTCTAAAATGCGGATATATCATACCCGTATATTATATTGTAGTCTTGGCATCATACATAATTATAAGATTAAGAGATTTGTGAAGTGTGTATTGTGAACGTTGTATGAGATTACTTGATTCGTGCATGATGATAAAAGTGATAATAGCTCCTAAAGTTCCCTGCTAATGCTATTTACAAGCATTTGATTACGCTTAACCTGAGAAGAATTCCTAAGAAAAGCCGCAGAAAAGGTATGAAAACAAAGAAAACATTTTGACCGGGAGTAGGTCAATAATAATGTCAATCTATTGGAAATTATAATTATTTGCCGCTACTTAGTGCGAAGCTCAGTAAAGGTATGATAGCGGTGAGCACGGTGAGCTGGTAAGTGCTAGTTTAACAATAAAACTAATCATTTTCTGTTGAAACTAAACGAAATCAGCTTTGAAGGCTTGTGGAATGCTTTAACTGTTATTATTTGTGTGCCACGTATCTGTCATTGCAAATAACTTAAGAGCGTTTACGCTTTGTGTCCTGTGTCGAATGACAACGCCGCTAATATGTGCCATATTTTGAGATCTCTAAATGTAAATATAATTTTTATTAGCTCTTTATTTTTAAAATGTTTTTCACTCTATAGGATAAGATAAAATTTAAGTAAAAGTACATCATAGATGGATGGCCAGAAGACGTAAATGCACTTTATCTGTAGTACTTGTAATACATATTTCTAAACAATAAATCAGACTGTTCCCTCCATATTATGATTGTCTGACTGATGCAATATTTGTCTGCATGAGCATTGCAATATACTGCGAGATAGACATACTGCCATTAATATTGTGTGTGTAAATACATGAATATGCAAATATTTTTGTGTATTGTGACGTTCAAATGTCACAACAGACGAGACAAATAGTACTTGTTGTAGGTACTATTCGTGTTGTTGTGTAGTTGTTCAATCGACCCAAAAAGTAAGACAAGAAACTACATGTTTGGTCGTCATTCGAGCGTTTATATTCGCATATCATTCGATTTACTTGATTACTAAATCAGTTCTAATGTTTAGTCAGGAAATGAAACCACTCAATATTTTTATATTTTTAAAGAATGGCTACTGTTTTCTGTTTTGCCCGTGTGTGAGCACTGCACACTGGGGTGAAGTGTGGTGACATGTGGTGTGGTGTTACAGTTCCTGAAGAAGCTGAACCGTCAGGAGCGCGTGGTGGAGGAAGTGAAGCTGGTGCTGAAGCCGCACTACAACAAGAAGCACGTCACCAAGGACGAGTACAAGGACATCCTTCGTCGCGCCGTGCCCAAGGTATCTGTACCTTCCGTCGACTTGCATTTGTAAACCGGCCACTGTTTATGTACTTGTTGCGCTACTCGCCCAACTTCAGAGGGAACTTTAAGTTTGGCGCATCCTACACACACCACACCACACACCTACAGATCGCGCAACCTACGATGGCCGGACTGTGCTTAGCGCCTCCGAATTGTTGCGCATGTACAGTCGCTAAGAGGCGTCCCGCCCCCGCCCCGCCCCCTGTCACCAACGAGACCTAACACTTGTACCTGCGCCGCCACTCGCGCCATGTTCAGGCCGGTCATCATACAGTGCGCGACCTGTACTAACACTCCTCTGCATGTTCCGTTTATTACACTATACTAAATATTTATTAATAGTCTCTTGTAACTACTATATTAAACGCGTTTAATAAACAATAACACTCTTTGTCGGCCTCGGTGGCGTAGTGGTTAGTGTAACCGACTGCCACGCCTGAGGTCGCGGGTTCGATTCCCGCACCAGTCAAACATTTGTGTGCATGAACATGGATGTTTGTCTTGGTCTGGGTGTTTCTATGTATAATATGTATGTATTTACAAAAAAAAGTTTATATGTATGTTTATCCATTGTCTAGTACTCATAGTACAAGCTCTGCTTAGTTTGGGCTAGATGGTGTTTTGTGTATGTGTAGAATATTATTATTTTAAAAACTTTCCTTTGCCACGAATCAAACAAGTTTTAACTAATGTTTTGTTAAAGCGTCACATTCACACAATGTCCAGGAATCAGTGAAAGCCTATGCAATAGCACGTACGCCTAGGTTGTTGTTTTGGATTAAGTAACATATCCAGTAATGTTGTATACCTAATATATAAAAGTGCGTACGCGTTTGAATGCTGTACACTTGTGAGTGAGTATATCTGACGATGGCTGGCAGCGGCGGCGGCGGAGTGTGATACAAATGGTGTTCGTTTCAGATCTGTCACAACAAGTCGGGCGAGATCAACCCGTCGAAGATACAGGCACTCGTGGAAGCGTACGTGAAAAAGTTCAGGAAAAAACATAAACTGGGACTATTGTAGTGGAACTAGTTATTATAGATAGTGTAGGTATATACATAGTAGCGAGTGCGCGGGCGCAGGACACGCCGCCGCCCCCCCCGCCCCGCCGCTCACACCAGATGTTCTATCAGAATATTGTAATTATAATTTATGTATGGACGATCTATTTTACTTAAACTTTTATTTAAATAAATAGTATTTAATTATGAAATTAAAACAATATTGTTTCCATTGGATTGTACCATTCCTGTAAAATATTGTTTCACAGTCACAAATAAATATTTTTGACGTTTACACTTTATAACAGACTTATGAATCACACGTTACAACCACATTTGTCCCAAAATTATCCTTATTATAATATTAGAACTACACTAACCAAAATTACGACAAATTAATAATGAATGCGTGGATCAAAATAAGATCTGGTAAGACACGCCAAGTTGGGGTACGATTATACCGACACCAGCGTCACCGCCGTCACTTCATGCAAGTGGACTGATTTCAAACTATAACGACTACGAAACATCAATCATTGATCATTGGTAACCATCGTAGGGCCGAGAGCCATGTATACTACGCGGCCGCTTTACATCAACATTTTAGATCAGAGGTCGGGTTGGAATAACTTAATGATGTTATTTTATTACATTATTTCAAACAATACAACGATAAAATTACTGTAACGCGTTCACTGCCGACGTAGGTATATCGCCCAATGCCACTTAGAAATTGAAATGCCCGAGTGCCTCGACCGCATATTCGGGTACTAAAGGAATAGAAGTGTCACTGACACACAGTCGCCAAACTTGTTCGAGTGACCACCGACGCGCGACGCGTCTGTGAGTTTATGTAAACAATAGGTTTGTCTGTGATGTGATTATTATGAGGGACATCATTTGAAAACTTGTTGAAACGCGCGAATGGCAAACAGCCGAGTGCCTGTATTATTACTTTTTATGTTGCGGGGTCTATATTCAAGCATTTAGAATATTCTTTAATCTTTTAGAGCCTAACGCTTATCTAGTCGTCAATATTCTCATCATAGTAATCCTAACTAATATTATAAAAGCGAAAATGAGTTTGTTTGTTTGTTACCTTTTCACGCCTAAACCACTGAATCGATTATCCTGAAATTTGCATATACGTTGTCAGGTGTACAGAAACGGACGTAGGCTGCCTTCCATCCCGAATAAAATTACTATTCCTGAGAAAAACAACAAAAACGTTCTTATGATAATAGATGGCGCCACGTTTCTTTCGAATCATGATTGAATTATAGTATTACAAGCAGAGTACAACCCGAATTTATTGTGAAATTCTAAATTAACGCGAGCGAAGCCGCGGGCAAAAGCTAGTATTAAATATTTAATAGGTAATGCGGACAAACGTGCAAGCGTAATTTTTTCTGAAATGGTCATCCGTCGCTGGGGGCGATAGTACATTCATAAAAACACATCTTTCAAATAGATTTGCATTTTTTACAGGTATTGATAAAGAGTAGGTACCTATTACTTGTACTGTGGATGTTGAACCTCATGTACAGTCTTGTTCAAAAGATACGAATCGGCGCTGATAAATATTGTGTTAAACGTTACTCATTTCTAGTTAGGAGCAGATACATACATTACTTCGAAGTTTTGACAGATATCCACTCCAGCTGGAGCACGGCGGAAGTCAATTGCTTTTTAGTAGGTACTGTGAAAGCTGCCTAGACCGGCGGATTCGAGTTTGAACGCTAATGTGATGATAATACAGGTTAATTTCGCATACATTATTATTAAATACTCTCGCTAAAGCCAATTGGTTTCAGCTGGACTTGACAAGAAAGGTGCTGGAACCAATTATTATTGGTTCCAGATGTCCGCCAGCTTTATTCTGACATAAAGCTTTATACAGACAAAATTCGTATGTCGTGAGAGCGAGCCGCAATTTTAACAAGTTATGGAGCACGATTTTGATGTATTTACCACTAGCGTCGTTAGCAAGGAAAAGCTTGAGCCTCAACTTATTTGGTCAGGAAAAAAAAAAAGCAACTTAGTACCGGTAAATAAATAGAACATACCGTTATATTATTGCTATTGCTTTTCTATTGTTCTGTTATTTTTTATTCTGTCTTTGTGTTTATTATTATTGTTGATCTTTCTCTCTACCGAGACTGTTCACACTTTTCCTATGGAATGTCACCTAAAAGTGAAAACTTGTAATGTGGATACTGTAATGATCACTGTTATGTTAAATTAGCTGTAAGTTTGCCATGTATAAAATAAAAAAATAAAGCGAATACACATTTACATACAAGTTATCGCCATTCTTCATTAGTCTCAGATTTCATAATGTCTTAAGTCTTTATACAACTCGATGCCTACAATACCCTACCCTAACGACATTGATCTCGATTATATCGATGTATTACCAAGTAATAGAAATTTTGCGATTTATGAATAGATTATACGCACGATGTACAAAGTTTCTTTCACAGCCAGTTTAATCACTGTCTAACTAAAGCTAATAAATAGTCTGCTAACAATCGATCGATATTAATCGATTGATTAGATAGTTACCGTTACCACTCAACGACGCTAACAGACTGCTTGGATGATAGCATTAGGGACCGTTTCAGTATTACGCAAGCAGCATATTAGTCATTCTTAAGTCTCTCCTCCCCTTATCAGCTAAAGTGAGAAGAGCTCTTATACCTTCTGCTTACATAAGCATTAGTATAATTGCACAAAATTTAAGGAAATCTTCAAAGATCCTTTCTGTTTTCGAGCATAGATAAGTAGAGTTGCCACATATGGATGTTTAATTCAGAATTTACTAAATTTTATAGTATACGTAAATAAAAAAATATTGCAGATGTAATTAGTCATAAAAATAAGCAAAGCAAAGATCCTTTACCCCGCGTTATGCTTACGTAAGAACCTGTCTCGAGGGAACATGTTATGTGGCAACAACAGTGTGCAGCGAGGACTCTCAACAACAAATACTTCATTTGTAAATAAAAATACACTCATACAATTTCTCTTAGTTTCTCAGAAATTCAATACATACACTAATAAAACCAGGCAATCTTTTTACAATTATTTATTTTTAAAATACAAACCTAAGAAAAACTTAAAAGGCAACATTACAAATGGCGGTGAGATAACTGTTTGATCTGTCAGGGAGAACATTGAATGTAGTGTTGTGTATATAGTAGCGTAGCAACGATATCAGATAATACGAAGCCTTCACTTTGGTTCGCTACGATAAGGAACTTACTGTAATGTCTACCCTACTAGAACATAGTCGACAACTAAACCGTGACTGTAGCACTGGCGCGTGGCGTCGCGCGACGCCGAGCTACTGTACACACATGCAGCCCACGCGGCCCACGCGGCCCACGCGGGTGAACGCAACGACAGCCCATACAACTTGCACACTAACTAAATTACATTAAATTATAGTAACATGTAGTCGCATGCATCGTTATTAGTTTTTAGAAACGACCTACAATAATATTTGGATGTCCCAAGCTGCTCATATTGGCTGTTAAGCGTGCCTAGCGGCCAAGATATATATTTTGAAGTGCTCCTCGACGCACTGGATAATGAAATGCTTCATCGCAAATCGCACAACTACTGATCATTTCCTGACCAGAAATCTAAAATATCTAACCAGTTAGTATTGGTAATTCGCATACCACTGGATTAACAAGGCAACCCATTTTAATCTGTTGAGTGGCAGCGGCACACCGGCGGCCTGACACAATAGCAATTGATAGGTTAAAAAGATGTAAGTTTAGTTAGTCTGCAAGCAGCACAGAGGGTAGTCGCTCGCGGCTGGTGTCGCGCGGCGCCTACACGGCGGGCGCGAAGCCGAGGCGCTTGTTCTGCATGTCGAACTCTGTGTAGTACTTGCCGATGAACACGTCGCCCAGGATCCACAGCGGCCCGTTGGGCGGCGGGATGTCCAGCCCCATGAACCCGGACAGGCACACCGTCTTGCCGAACTGCGTCACCTGCGCACACACACAGTACTCTTCACGTCACTACACATTACACGAATACACACACATATAACTAACTCTGACTAAATACCTGGCACTGAGGCATTTGACTAGCTCGCAATCATTACATTATATTATATCAAGGAAATCGGCCATTATGAAAGACGCACTACTCAACATTCTTATGTAAATAGCTCGTCATCATATGCAGCAGTCAGTTTACTTACGGCGAACTAATACACTAAGACGTTATTCGTGAGTTGTAACTAACACTAGATATCAGTATGTTACTGTTGGTAACTTAAATATTTATATTTTTATGAAACAAAGTATATTTATTCAGTATAATCTTTTAACTTTAAGAGTACGTTATTTTATTTTAAGCTCTAATACGAGAGTAATCATGTCAGTGAATTTATTTACCTACTTACGAAAATATTATTGATCTCATGAATATGTTTTCCAGTAAATTTTTATTTCTGTGGTCTGACAACATCAAATATATTTTATTAATGAGTAAAGCAAAACAATTGCCCAATGAGTAAAGTAGATACTTACAAATCACATTTACTATCGAAACCTTGTGAAATCCAACATCATCATCAGTCCATTGTGGACTACTGATGTGACCACATATCGCTACAACCATTTGGAAGAGGCTAACATTGGCCATGTTACTTCCATCAGTACCAGTTAATGAACAATCCGCAATGATTATAATAATACACTTGTAAAATACAAAATTCATGTATGATTTATCATTTGCTAAACGTCACGAAAATTAGTCATGTTTCAGGAAAAAACACAATGTAGTTCAAAGGGCAATCTCGACCTAAAGTTAGGTAATAGGATTAGTCAACAATAAGTAAATGTTGACTAATATAATTATCGTTGCCATATGTACAGTTATTCATGATACAAAAACCACAATAAAAATTAATATTGGATCTAAAATGTTCATGTGTATTGATGAGTGAATATTTTGATCGGCTTCTATACAGTCTTACACTTCAATCATTTTGTTTACGGGCAGTTTTGACTCGAGAAATAAAACAAATAACATTGATTTATACATTATTAATATAGCGCGAGAAAACTGACGCACACGCTAATTTGTGTGAATTGATTACTAGATGGTAGTAAAAGTATAAATACGTAAATATTGCACAGTAGGTTTGTGATTGAAAATCATAGCAGCAACGAGTTTGTACCACACCCAGTACACGGGAGCGGCTGACTGCAAGCGAAGTTAAAACAGTGCTATAATGGTTGCACACTACAGCGTGTGGTGCGTGTGGCGCTACACCGGATCGTTAGCTGAACAGCCAGACAGCTGTCAGTCACGTGACTGGCGCTCCGCGTCGCCCAGGGGTCGCGAGCTGCTGCCGCAGGCAAGAGTCGCCCGGTATGTCCTGCATAGGTTGGCTTAGGTACCACGCAGTTATCTCTGCCTGGTATTTGTAGACAGCGTCTATTCGTTATTAACCAAAAATGTTTCAATGTGCTACCGAGCTCTTGTCCGAATGGCTTCTAATTTTTGAGTTTGGCCAGCTGATGTCTGGCTAGTGTGTGGGGTAGTGTTATGTGTGCGTGCGTGTGTGTGTATGTGTGACTTACCCGGAGCACGTAGTCGGTGCCGTCGAGCGTGAAGAGCTGTCCGCCGATGGAGAAGCTGACGGGCGGCAGCTTGGGTATGAGCGCGCAGTCGACGGCGTACTGCCCGAAGGCGATGGGCGTCGCGCCCAGCGCCTTGTTCAGCGCCTCCACCTCGGCCACGGGGCCCGCGATCAGAGACGTGCCGGTGTCCGCGATGGCCTCGCACCCCTGCACACAACACCATGTTTACTTACTAACTCGCACAAATATTATATATTTGTTATCAACATTTCTTTTATACTATTAATGTAGCGATCAATAATCAAAACTCTCGTTAAACATCAAAATAAATGCCTTGATGCAGAAGATCTTGTCGATGTTGAACAGGTTGCTTCCTCTGGAGAGCAACCACCAAAAGCGCGGTACTTATGGTGTCTTAAGGACCTCTTATATACATATAATTATGTATTATTGGTAAATGTAATTCATTATTTGAATTTAAAAATGTGTTTATGATTATATTATTAGGAATATGTCAAAAGAATATACAATATATATATATAATACTCAAAATATTGCAGGCGGCTATTTTTAAGTTGAACATCATATGAGAACATTATACTATCTCCTGGGTACCCTTGTGCTAGTTTACGCTGAGTATTTGCTAACAAAGAACTCTATAACATTTACTAGCTTTTGCTCGCGGATTCGCTCGCGTTAATTTAGAATTTGACAATCAATTCGGGTCGAACTCGTCCAGAAGTGAGAAAATTTTCATACAAACTTTATCCCCCCTGCCGCCCTTTTAGGGGAGAGTTTTATCCATTTCACCTACACAGATATTTTTCAATTGTAATCGAAAACTTATGTATCTACCAATTTTCATACTGTTAAGTCCAGAAATGAGAAAATTTCGTTACAAACTTTACTCCCCTATTTCACCCCCTTAGGGGTGGAATTAAAAAAAATCCTTTCTTAGTACACCCCTACAAATTAAAACACATGCTCTCCAAATTTCAAGTTCCTACGACCAGCGGTTTAGGCTGTGCGTTGTCTCTAAGTCAGTCAGTCAGGACATCTTCCTTTATATATATAGATTACACAACTCAGGATACAAAACAGAGATCTTGCGATCGGCTTTTAAACACTGTATTGTTCCTACAGCGAAGGCTTCTGAAGCTTCTGAATCAATTAAGGACACATTTGTGTCTCGTGACTCATTCAGACGTGTGTGTAGGTGTATATGTGTGCGTGCTGACATTAGCGCAGAAGGTGTGTCCCTGCACGGCGAGCTTGTCCATCTGGAACTGCCAGTAGGTGGGGCGGTCCACGGACACGTAGGTGAAGTTGCCGCGGTAGTGCGCCCGGTCCGACCCGCCCAGGATGATCTCGCCGCCCTGCGGCGCGCTCGGGTCTCTACCACACACAAACCAAACCATTAGCCCAGTACTAACCCAACACAAATACTAATTCTACTAAGTACATAAATGTTATACACATGTTATTACTATAAGTGAAGTAAATTTTAATTTTGATTGTAATATTTTAAATAGTTTTTATAACAATATATTAAATACATACTAAATCAAACCTTCAAATAATGAGTAAATTAGATTATGTATATGTTCAACAATTTCTTGGCAACGGATCACCTGACTTAGGTACTTACTTACTACTTGCCTTCATGCAAACAACGTTTACCTAAACACATCAGCTTTATATGCTTACACCAGCGTGCTGAGTTGTCAGGAATGTGCATAACACAGTTCATACAACATATTACCTGTTGAGGTAGAACGAGAAGACCGGCTTGACGAGCTTCTGCGCCACCATGTTGTCGAACACCGGCGTCACACCGTCCACCGAGATGCTACACACACAAACACACACATATTAATAAATGGCGCTTTCCAAACTTCATCCGTGTCATAAACTATCAGCAACGATCTCGAAAGTATTATAATTATATTTTGTTTTACATCACAAAAAAGAATGATGTAAGTGTACTGTTAGTCTGATGGTTGATGTCGACAACTTCGACAGGTCGATACTACCTATAGTTGTTTTGCACGCACCAGAACAAAGGTGTTTCATTATCAGATATATTATTATTGTTACGTGCTGGGGTTGTTGGATAACAATGTAAACAATATTATCGACTAAAACACGTTTTATTCTAGCACACAATTAAATTTAAAACACTAACACACTACTTATAAACATTCCCACTCTAACTGCTTCAAACTCTGTGGTATTTTCGCTTCCGTTCGCTTTGATGAATACTTAACCGCTTACGATTGTAAACTGACTCGGCGAGCGCTCGCTGGCCTTGCCCTTTTATACACGGTTAAAGCGTTTCTGGAGATTTCTAGAAACGCTATACCCGGTATGTAAACAGTACGAAGATTCGAGAAAGTTCCAGCGTCATCTCTACTCTTCGCGAACCGAGATGCTAAGTAGTTCCGTAAGACGTCAATAGATGGCGCTGTAATAAATGATTAGAAGGAACTGCCGTGTCTTCCCTACAGTGCCGGGAGCTGGCGCTGCTGCACTGGCTGTAACATTATATTGGCATGCCTAATGAAAGCGTAGAAGTAAGTGCAGTAGTGCGGTTACCTGCTGAAAGCCATGCCGAGGATGCCATCGAACTTGGCGGCCACGAAGGCGAGCCCCGGCTCCGCCATCGCCTCCGCGAACGTCTGACCGCGCACCGTGAGACCACCCACCTGCGCACACACACACCACACATAGCTTCGTTTATATACCTACCTATATTTTAATGGGTAACATAGTCCCGTAATACAACTACTAGGTGCTGTATAAGTAGTACGAGATTATGACGCAGCAGACCAACTAAAACAATCATTTATAATCCATTTTAATTGGCCTTCACCTTATTAGTATTATGTTAATAATGTATTCTAGCTGTAAGTTTTCCTAAAATGTTAAAATAAAATAAATAAATAAAATACTTATTGTAAATATAAAAGTAATTGCATTATTATGTTGGTATGTTATGTTTTCACGGTATGAACTGATTTTGAAGTTCATCTTCATAGTTGTGGTTGAATCGGGCACCACATATCACCAGCCTTTTTAAACTTACAATAGAGGGCGGACTTCTTGCTAAAAACCCAATAACTCTTTGCCAGACTAGGGATTCGAACCCCGGGCTGCATGATGAGCCGTAATTCTTCAAATTATACGACAGGGATAATGAGGCAGACAGTAATTCCAAATTCTTAATTAATATACATATGTTCATGTTTTTGCCCGCGACTTTGTCCACGTGGAATGGTTACTTTGGGCAGCATTTTAATTTTTTAAGAAAGTTATATTGCAAATACATTTATAAATGCTTTGGTTTACTGCAAATAGCTTATTTTAATACATTTTTATAAACTAAGTTGTTTTGTTTTCCACCCTTTGTAAAACATAAAGATTTTGCGGATTTGATAATCGTGAGCACGTTACCGAGTCATCCATGGAAAACAGTTTTGTTTATTATTATCGTAAATGCTGCTTTTAGGGGGATCTGCACTCTTATAAACTGAAATGGCAAATTGCTCAGCATTATCGGGTTACGGGGAATTAAAACATGTTCTCCTTTCGCCATTACACAGCCTTTGTGCGACAACATTTCTCATTGACAGGACTGGAATGCCAACTTCCAGCCTTAGCAGGTTCATTGCCGATGTTTGAGCTAGTCAAATCAAAAATTGTCACCCGAGATTCCACTTCGTTTTTGTGTTAAGTTTGTGTGTTTATGTAGTTTTTTAGTGCTTTCGTATATTTTAGGTTAGACAGACTTTGTTCCCCTACCCCCTTCTAATGAATAATACCCGCGCGGAGTCAGCGGCACCGTTTTGAAATAACCGTGTGACTACGCGCGATAACCGTGCGACTCCGCGCGGAGTTTTCGGCAATGACCCTGGTAACTTATGGGAAGGCACTCCCGATAGTTCTAAAGAGTTGAGATACTCTGCTACATATCTCATATCATCTAATACTACTAGTAGATCATTTGTTGGTCTAATTGAGCTGTCACACAACCATTCTCGATTGCCCATACTTATGTGTAGGTCTGGATAGACATATTATTTAAATCATCTGTGCTATCGACAGTTGGACAGAGTTCACGTTTTAGTGTTATCATCACAGATGTATAAATCTATATCTGTTACTGTATGTAAGCATACAATCTTCTCCGACATTAAGAAGAGCAGCCGCAAGTACGCCGAGTGTAGCCCGAGTGAGAATCGTTGTGTAGTTGTACTCGCGTATTTGTAGTCAGACAAAACTTTTTTACGTGTACCCGTAATACAGACGCCTTAAAACAGGCATTTGTTTCATCTGCCGGTGTACCCCTAGTAATAACCGGCAGGGTCTGTCTAAAGTCACCAGTTAAAGGTACCATCATTCCTCCTATGAACGATATCAAGAGCAACCAGGGTGGTTGCTCTTGATATCTTTCTTGATAGCTCTTCTGTGGGACATCGTCCATTCATCCCAAGCCAACAGCTGACATTGCTGGAACATATGTTCGCGCTCACCACGCATGCTAATGTTACAAACGCCGCGCATCGTTCATTATGTATTAAGACGACTTTTTTACTAACTATACAATGTTAGCAATACATATACGTATTGTAAAAATAAACAGATTTGTTTGGGCTTCCACACGAACTTTCGTCGTCTGTGCCATCCCCATGTAGGTCGAAATTTCAAAATCGCTGGAACAAATGTTTACTTCTTTACTTGTTATCAAGTGCCTAAATACAAAGTGTCGTGGTTTCATGTTCGATACTGACGAGTTCCCGTACAAACTTTCATCCCTTATTTCAACTCCTTCATGTCCTTTTTTACAACAAAAGGTTATATATATCTTTTCCTAAGGTCTAGGTCTATCTCTGTATTAAATTTCATCAAAATCGATTCAGTGGTTTGGGCGCGATAACGAGGAATTCCCATACAAACTTTCATCCCTTATTTCAACCATTTCATGTCCAATTTTACAACAAAAGGTAAGTATGTACACGCCCAAGGTCTAGTCTCTATGCCTGTACAACATTTCATTACAATCGGTTGTGATTCAAGCGCGATATATTATTATGTATACTTGGGTGAGTCGCTTCTATACATAATAATTACACAGTTCTCGTTTATTTAAGCGTTTACAATTAATTTTATATTCTTTTAGGGCTTATCTAGTCGTCAATGTTGTTATTAAAATAATATTAAAATGTTATAAAATGTAGATGGCGGATGAGTATTAATCTGTCAAGTGTGTGGTGGTGTGGGGTGAGGGGTGGTGTACTGACGGTGACGTCATCGGTGGAGAGGAAGCCGGAGAGCGAGCCGGAGCCGTAGTGGATGGCGAACTCGGTGCCGTTGACGCGGTACGAGCGCGACTTGCTGCTGTCGTACTTGTTGTGCAGCACTGCAACACAACACAACACAACATTACACTTAGGTGCACTATGTATGATACAACAAGTATTTATTTAGAATACACACGTAAACTCACACCTGTGAAAATATGCGCATGAATATATTATGTAAGTATATATATATATTATAAAGCTGAAGAGTTAGTTTGTTTATTTGTTTGAGCGCACTAATCTCAGGAACTACGAGGAAGGCTATAGGCTATATAACATCACGCTACGACCCACGGGGGCGGCGCAGTAACGATAAACGCGGGTGAAACCGCGGGAACATCTAGTATATGTATACTAGCTGACCCGACAACCTGTTCTGCCATATGTCTGTTTGTCGGCCTCGTTGGCGTAGTGGTTAGTGTAACCGACTGCCACGCCTGAGGTCGCGGGTTCGATTCCCGCACAAGTCAAACATTTGTGTGCATGAACATGGATATTTGTCTTGGTCTGGGTGTTTATATGTATAATATGTATGTATACACAAAAAACAAAGTATATATGTATGTTTATCCATTGTCTAGTACCCATAGTACAAGCTCTGCTTAGTTTGGGCTAGATGGTGTTGTGTGTATGTGATAGAATATTATATTATTATATTATATAAATTATTTCTTAGCGGTATGAAATAGGTATATTTTACCCTTTATTCCCATCTGCCACCTTCCTAATATTGTAAAGCTGAAGAGTTTGTTTGTTTGAACGCGCTAATCTCAGGAACTACTGGTCCGATTTGAAAAAATATTTTTGTGATGGATAGCTTATTTACCGTGGAAGGCATCACGCTACGACTCACGGGGGCGTTGCAGTAATCATAAACGCGGGTGAAACCGCGGGCACATCTAGTGCATAAATAAGTGTGTCATCAGACTCATCAGTAAGAATAAATTATACAATTACCGGGAAATCATGCTTAGCGAGTAGCAAAAGTAATAAATTTACATCGTCTACGGCCCAGGCCCTACTGTTATAACTTGACTAGACGCTCCCGCGGTCTCACCCGCGGTTATCGTTACTGCGCCGCCCCCGTGGGTCATAGCGTGATGTTATATTATAGCCTATAGCCTTCCTCGATAAATAAGCTATCCAACACTAAAATATTTTTTTCAAATCATACCAGTAACTTTCCTGAGATTAGCGCGTTAAAACAAACAAACAAACTCTTCAGCTTTATAATATTGGTATAGATTTATTATTAAAACAAAGCTTACTGAAAACTAGCCATAATGATTGTCAGTACTTGCTCATACAATAGACCGCGATAATCCATTTGAAATAGTTTTACTTTAATCAGTAACGTTGGCATAAACGTAAACAATAATACTAAGCACTGAATCCATTCAACTCGATCTCTCTGCATGAATATAATAAATACATTTATTTTATCATAAACTAGATGTTCCCGCGTTTTCACCTGCGTTTATCGTTACTGCGCCGACCCCGTGGCTCGTAGCTTGATGTTATATAGCCTTCCTCGATAAATGAGCTATCCAACACAAAAATATTTTTTCAAATCGAACCAATAGTTCCTGAGATTAGCGCGTTCAAACAAACAAGCTCTTTATCTTCATAATATTAGTATAGATAGAAGCTCTGTCAGTATACAAGTGACTAGTATTGTTGTTAAACTTCCAGCTCAGCTAGAGTACTTGTGTTGGGAGTGGGGGGCGGAACCGAACCTACACCGGTCATCGCTAGTCTAGCGCGTTATTGATGCATATGATAACTCGTAAAAGTAAGTAGAGTGACTCACGGCAAGCGATGTTGGTGAAGTGGCACTTCTTGGAGGGCACCCACAGGTTGGAGGAGCCCGTGTCGAACACCACCTTGAAGGTCTGCGGCGGGTTGCCGATCGATATCGGCCCGTAGTACTGGGCCTAACTCACAACAACACGTTATGTTATTACCTACATACTTACATAGCCTTACTCCTATGTCACAGATAAGTTTTGAACGAATACACTATATTTTCTATCTGAGGTAAAAAAATATAGTTCGACATCTGAAAATAAACTATTATTTATTTAACCTGCATTTTTGTTACCATATTTTTGTCGATGCTAATAACATCTAACAAATATTATCAAGGAACGTCTTAACCGGATCTTTACAATATCATATAAGGCCTGTATTAAACTGTCCCACTGCTGGGCACGGGGCTCTTCTCACTGTGAGAAGGGTGAGGCCATAGTCCACCACGCTGGCCCAGTGCGGGTTGGCAGACTTCACATATCTTCGAGAACATTATGTAGAACTGTCAGACATGCAGGTTTGCTCACGATGTTTTCCTTGACGTTAAAGTGAGCGATAATTAACTATTTAATACGCAGATCTTTACATTATTTTATTTATTTATTTGGAATAACAAACAGTTACACATTATGTCCTTATAACTAATACATAATATGTTTTTATTCAATTCAGGGAATCTATATAGCGTTGCTTTAAGGAAACTAAAATAAAACCTGTAAAATTCGACATGGGTAAAATAAAATATTATCACGTATTTATTTTTCTAATAAAGTATAAAGTACGTTTATCCGATATAACGTACAAAGTTTTATTATAAAGTACGGTTGGCAACCCTTAGCACAAGTGAGGTAGGCAGTAGTGAACAATGCTCTATTACGCTAATTATGATTTTAGAACGCGGAAGGACCGTATAAGAAACTCCCGCATCCGTGGCAGTCTTTATGTCCGGGACATAGCAGATAAGCTGCAAGAGAGTCGCCTACTCTGATACGGCCACGTTTTTACATAAACCGGCATGTTACGTGAAGAACAAATGTCTTGCCATGCCACCTCCGCCTGGCCAGAGGAAACGGGGCAGACCCAAGGAATGCTGGCTTGATGGCGTGAGAGATGACATGCGTGCCAACAACCTCACACCACAGGACGCTATAGATCGTGCGAAATGGAGGAGACTTAGCGGGAAAGCGGATCCTGGGTTCCAACGCCAACGCCGCGGATGCAACCGGGATAACCGCTAAGATGAAGAAGAAGAAGAATAAGATGATTTTAAATCCTAAATCACCGGATTTAGGATCTAAACTCTTAAATGAGGCGAGGCTTAATGCTGACTACCTGCCACAGTTACAGACTTCGAGAATTATAGAAAAACAGACTATGTAATAGTTTGCTCATCACAGAACTCGAAACCGAGACCTCGCGCCTAATACTCGCACTCACAGTCGCTACGCCCCTCAAGTAGTCATAAAAATAATTAGCTTTAATAGTTCGTCGCTGATAACGGAGACAATTATTTTATCTGACGTTTTTGACTCGCGACTTGTACACATACTTAATACCTACATGTAGTGCTCAACTCACGGGTCAACCCGTGACCACGGTCGATGCAAGTCGCTCGAAACGTCAGCCAATGAATACATATTTATTACCTTTTAAGTACTTTATCGCGAGTAACACTCGTTACCTAGCATTATATTTTATCAAGAGTTCAGCGCAGAAATGTTTTTACCGAAGCGAGGAGGACTTACTAGTTACCTTCGTTCCATGTTAAACTGTAGATATTACATATTTTTTAATTTGTAATATATCTATTTATACAAAATGCCACAGCAATAAAATGTTTTACCCATACTCACCTTTGGAAATAGGTACGTAAAGGCTTTTGCCATCTTGCAAGGATTATTCTGGTCATTATTTCGCGTATAAAAAATAGGAAGAGTCATAGTTTATTTTAATTACTTAGCTAGCTTGCTCGGACTATTGGTATAAGTAATCACCTGATGTCTACACAAGCTGCAGTCACGCTGTCATTTTACGGGATATATGAAACATTACAATGTTTGCTGACCGCGAAGGAAATGTGTACGAAATAATATGTGTGTGCCGATAAGCAGTAATATACAATAAGTACATAGTTCTATCTTAGCCAATAAAACCATTTTGTAGTATACCTACTACAAACACAGCTTTGTTTGAAATTCTACATAAAAGGGTCTTCTGCTAGGTACCTCTCAGTAGTATGAGAGGGAGAAGTCCCAATAAACTATTCGCACTGATTGACTCGGGATCGAACCCGACCCGAGGCCGTATGCTAGTTTGCCAAACTTATTGGAATAAAACAAATAGGCTGCAATGCCTGGTAGTAACATGATACCTACATATTTCGTATTTTATAGAACTTATTTTATGCAGAAACTATAAGATACGATCATTGTAACTACGACTGAATTAATTATAGTCAACGTTACTACAGGAAAATGATAATAATAACAGTTTAATTATTATTATTATTAGTATAGGTAATCTATGTTTAGTGAGCGATCAGTCGATCACTGAGCAATGTTCGCGGTTAGACGTACTCGTTTGTTGTAACAGCCACTTGTAGTGCAACTCTACATTGTAAGTTCACATGTTAAACTGAACTTTGAACATGTTCGCGATAGCTTAATTCTTTGTAAATATATTACTGCGGCGATATGAGTCTATTCTATTTAGTCATCTTTTCTAAACAAGGGAACGTAGATAGGTACAGTCATTTATATGATGTGTGACTGTGTATACAAATAATATTAACAATTTAAATGTCTATCTGTCGTTAACGCCTACATATTTTATGTTTTAAGAGAAACACAATAATCATCGTTTTAATAATGATCACCTGAAACGCTACGCCAATCATGTAATCTATACTAATACTAGATGTTCCCGCGGTTTCACCCGCGTTTATCGTTACTGCGCCGCCCCCGTGGGTCGTAGCGTGATGTTATATAGCCTATAGCCTTCCTCGATAAATAGCCTATTCCTCGATAAATAATCTAATACTAATATTATAAAGCTGAAGAGTTTGTTTGTTTGTTTGAACGCGCTAATCTCGTGAACTACTGGTCCGAATTGAAAAATTCTTTTAGTGTTGAGGAAGGCTATAGGTTATGTAACATCACGCTACGACCCACGGTGGCGGCGCAATAATCATAAACGCGGGTGAAACCGCGGGCACATCTAGTTTATACATATAACTGTGACTAAAAACAGTAAGTATTAAATACAGTCTCCATGTCTCCACCTGTTTACATAAACTGAAAGAACTTAAATAAAACATATTTAAGAACTATCAACATACGTTTTTATCACCTAATAATACCTACTGAATGTCTGTAATATAAGCATTGTTTTTCCAAATATCGTCAGCCTTTCTTGTTACAAGGTGACAGTTTAGCGTGGTGGTGAACTCGGCCGTCGCCGTCACTTATCGCCGCCGGCACGTCGCGACCCGCGCGTCGGCCGGACGACTCATAAACAAAGTCGCGCTCGCGACCGCGATAAGTGCACATACATATAAAGGTTATCAAACAACATACGCTATTTAAGTATGATGATATAGCAATGTTATATTTTCCTTCAACTTCATATTTGCATAATTTCTAGGAAAACCATGTTTAAATTATGCAAAGCAAGAATTAAACAGTACCTATAAACGTTGTAGTAGTTATTCATACTTGTTCATTTGAGTATGACAAATTAACAAAAAATTATGTATAATTTCTCAGTATGCACTGTTTAATTACTAGAAGGTTATTAAAATAAAATTTACCCGAGGAAATGTAGGTACATATTTCATAGACAATAGAATTAGTGACCAGAAAGCCATAACTGGTGATAAAATATTTTCAAAATAGAGGTTCGATTAAGCTTTAATAAACAACAAATGTGAACTGAAAAGCAAATTAATGTTAATATGGCATTAATTATTAATGTAGTAGAGAGAAACCATTTTTTTTATATATATCAGAGACTAGATTAAGATCTAGCCTCTCATATATCTTTATTTTGGAAAATATTACCTATGTTTTAAGTTATTATACCCGTATGAAGGTACAATGTAACGCTGATTGCGGTTGATAGCATTTATAGCACTCCAGCTTTAAGGAAGTGCGGCGAAGTGCAAATGCAACTGCAGCAAAAATTTAGACATGTACCTATGAAGGCGTAGGTATCCGAATGTTTATGAATTCGTTATCATTGAATTCGAATTGTAATCGAAAGTTTGTTGGACGACTGACTGTGTTGTGACGTTTGTTGACTATGACTCGTATAGCCGCGTATGATTAGTGAGACTACAACTCTACCAAATATATCATCATGCATCGCTCGACAACGAAATTGACCTTCTTTTTTTAGGATTTCATCCTCCAGAGAAATAAATGAATGAAGGTGTCGCATTAATGTTAGCATATGGCTAATACTTAACCAAATAGTTAATCAATATTGAATTCATCAGAGTATTTCTATTGCTTCTATTTCTTGGTGACACTAAGCAGAAACTAAGAAACTTCACTGGCAGTTGTTGACACAGTATTGAATGTGTCAAGGAGTCACTTCAAGCAAAGGCACCCTTCATGTTTTTGTCTTGTATAGGTGCAGTAACATGCATGGGACCCCCCTGGCCCTGCGGCCCGGCCCCTGGTCCTGGCAGTGGCAATAGTTTACAGTAAACACTCTATTATAAGGGCTACTTGTTAATATGTATTTTAATAACATTAAACTTTGGCAAGGACAACCATTTCTGTGTATGTACACATTTAACAACAATAAGATAAGTACATTTATATAAACAATATTATAGTTAAATAAGGAACTTGCAAAGATACAACATGGAAAACAAATATTACCTATCTGATAAGTTTTGATTATGATAGAAAACAAATTAAGTCACATCTTGTTGTGTTGTACTCACATCAAGGTAGTTAGAGAGTGGCTCGGGGGCAGGTCCAGTCACTTCATACTTCATGCGCATCACCTGCAGGTCTGTGCCTACTTCATGGAAGTGCTTGCGGACTGTCTTCATGCGATACAGTGGCACTCTGTTTGTGGAAGAGGCATACCCAATTTTATTTTCTTGTAACTTTTATATTACAAATTTTGTATTTTATAGAAGCAACAATAATCTCTCTAGGTATATACATAAATAAATAAGCTAACACCTTTATTTCAATCACAAGTAGACAGTATTTTGATTTCCTTTTGCCTTTATTCTCATTTACTACAGTTACTCGAATGAAATTCTTGGTATGATCCGTGTTTATTTTCTAATAAATACACTTTATAAAATATAGGTATAATAAATCAGTTTTTCAGAAGACGATAACAATAACAAAAAAATAGGTAATAGACAGTTACATCATATAGAATAAAATATATACCTACATTCAGTAAATTAATAGCTAGATATTAAAACGTGTTATTCGACACGCAAAATATTATGCTAACACAGCGATAGGCAATAAGAGTGACGACGTTTCAATACATAAATAACAGCAATTTAAGCCATCTAATGTGTTACGAGAAGATTGAATACATACCTGATAAACCCAGCCACGCAAGTCGCGGCGAATGCCAAGAAAACTATCAGCAATTTCCCCATTTTTGTTGCAAGTCACGCACGGACTCTGCGACACAAAAACAATAAAAAATAAATACATAATTATACATTAACCACAATATTGTTATCACATCTTATCTTACATACCGCAATAAATGAGACTATTTAATTTCCTTCTTTTAAAAAATACTCGGCAAACAATAAACTTCAGCTGTATTTATTGCTTCGTAGCGAAATTTTAATTGAATTATTTGCCGGCGCAATTTGACATGACTGAAAGAAGGAAAGAACGAACCACAGAATAGAGTAACTATACTATACTAAAAAACGAACTTGTAATGTACTCTGTGAAACGAACTGATGATTGAAGAACGTAATCATAATATGTAAACGTAGAGCAGGGTTGCCAACCTTAGAACTTTATTTCTTGTATAGAAGCAGCAAAAACCTCGTAATTTGGATCTCAAACCATGTACATTCTAGTTTTCGGTACGGAATTACTAAAAAAAAAAGGTCAGTCGGCCTACCGTGCTAGGTTCAATTCTGAGAATTACGAGAAAAAGAAAAAGGGGGGAAGCGTATTATTGCCTCCTATTTATGCTACAAAATATTGCCTGCAATGTGAAATCATGTTATTATTTTCACTATATCAAAATCTCGTACATAACTGTACGAGGCTGACAGTGTCCTTGTGCCTCGTACGGGATACCGCAAATCTCGTATTTGTACGAGGAACCACGTATGGTTAGCAACTATGTATTATTTTACTCTTTGAGGTCTAGTTAGCAACCCTGAAGTAGAGAGGCAGCTTGCTTGTATTATGATTATGACCGAAACACTGGAATAAAAAGTACAATCGAATGACAGATTCTCAAAGATATTGTATTCTACAATATCTATGCAGATTCTTGTCGAGTTTTGTTCAGCCATTCAATCCAAGATAAAACAGATTATATACCTAATTATATTACATACCTACAATATAAATTCTTTTAGTAATTAGGTGTTTTTCGTATGCACTATTTTTGAGCGTACCTAGATCGGCACGTACATATCTAAATATGCGTCATCCTTAGATATCGGATTATATGCATTTGCATGTTTGCTTATGCAAATGCATATAATTCTATTTTTATAGCGTTATTGCATATTTTGGTACTTTTTCATTGACAGTGCTTATTTCAGTAGTTATACGCGTCAGGCCTCGGCCACGAACTCAGCGGCGGCGGTGGCGGCGCGTTCCAATGCATACATTTATATAGAACCCGGAGGCCTAATCACCCTCTTCCCCCTTTCCGCTCCTTCTCCTTCCCATTTCTATTTTCTCCCAAAGGGTCGGCAACGTGCAAGTGATGCCTCTGGTATTGCAGGCGTCCATAGGCTACGGTGACCACTTACCATCAGGTGGGCCGTATGCTTGTCTGCCACCTAAGAAGTATAAAAAAAAGAACTGGGGTCGAAGGCAGCGGCGCGGCGAGCGGGCGGTGTCGTACGTTTCGCGCCACTCGCCGCGCCGCCGCCGAGTTCTTGGACGAGGCCTTAGACGTGTATCATGCATCATCAAGTTATAATTCTTGTGTATAATTTATAGGTAGTTTATTATAATAATATAATTATAATTTACTAGCTGTGCCCGCGGTCTCACCGCCGTCAGTGGTATTTATGTTTACTGCGCCGCCCCCGTGAGCCGTAGCGTGATGTTATATAGCCTATGTCCTTTCCAGGGTCTCAGGCATTTCATCTAAATCGGTTCAGCGGATTGAGCGTGAAAAGGTAACAGACAGACAGACAGACAGAGTTACTTTCGCATTTATAATATTAAGTAAGGAAGTAAGGATAATAACTAATATTAATATATGTGTACCTAATACATAAAATATAATTTGAAAATTCTATAAATTCTAATAATAAATGGTTTTTTGATTGTGCATATTTCGCCCTTTTTAATTTAGTGCATATTTTGGCATTTTGATAGTGCAGATAATCCAATGTCTAGTCATCATCATCATAATCCACGGCGAAATGCATAGAATGTTGTTCTCTCAACAAAATTTAAAGAGCGTAATAGGTACACACGCATAGACTAGTATATATTATCGGTAATAGACTGGAATCTTTGACATTTTAAGCGATTGTATCGCCATCTATAAAACTAGCAAGCAACTCTGCAATTTTGTTTCGTTTAAAATGTCGATAGATGTCGCTAATTTTAGTATTAGCTGTGTTGATTTTTCTTGTCAAGTATAGAATATGTAGTTTTGGTTATACAAATAAATCCATAGGATATGATCACAAAAAATTGATTATCCACCATTTCACAATACATAAACAAAGAACACAATTTTAAAGGTTTTGCCAATATCACAACATTGTTTATCTGAATTCTTCAGTAAATAAGGGCCAAACTGCCAAACTGGAGGGCCTAGACTGGCCTAGACTTCGTTACACGGAGTACCGAACTTGACGTGAAAAGACACAACACCGGTAAAAATGCTTGATTTCCTGGTAGACTCGAAGGAACTAATGCTCAACTCGACGTGAATATCACAGAAAACAACGCAAATACAGCGAAACATAAAAATAATTGTGCAAGAGCATGTAAACAAATCGTCATTAATTATTTTGTGTGATGACAGCTAATGAAAGAAGATTGACGTTACGAAAAACTATATTTCTACCATTCGGTTACAATACGAGAAAAAAATTGTATAATCATAATATACACATTTTCGTGGTTATAAAAATGTATTAAAATAAAGTGTAGGATTTATATCTTCTATTATCTCATTACTAATTTTCCTAGTATCGATTTGGATTTAGTAAGTCATAGAACTCATAAGCTAAATTCTACTAATAGGTAGTGTTTTAGTTTAACTGGTAGGATGGCTGTGAGGTATCTACTTACGAACGAAAATAGTTCCATGTCTAAAAAAAAGAGGGCGACTGTGTCGAAGTTTTCCTTGAATGTAGGCAAGATTCCGACCCATGTACACACGGCAACACATCAAGTTAGACACCCTATATACCTACGCATAACTACGCTACATACAAAATAGAGAATTGTCGGAAAGGGACACTGCATAGTGGTGTCCATGTAAAGATAAGGATAAAGCGTCACGTCCTGTTCAGCGTGAGTGAGACAAAATGACAAAAATATAACTCTCTCTCGCACGATTCGCAGCGTTCAACTTGTAATAGTTCAAAGTCCAAACACAGTCTAGGTCATATGGTCTAGGTTGATGTGTCGCTGTGTACTACTACTACTACTACTACTACTACGTGCTTTGTGGATCTTAGTAGAAGTTCGCAGCATTGCGGTAACATCATGCTTCATAGTTTGATGGCTCTGTGGCAAACTAAAAATACTTGCCAGGCACCAATCGTTATATGAATAAAGCTTTTCCTTTCTTCTATACTTTGGTGTAAATCGGGCCGCTCTTTCAGGTTCGATAGCGATCCATGATTATTAGATTGTCTTTCATGAAATACCTAGCAGCAAGGAGTCTGGAACTGTACCCTGTACATAACAAATAGCTAACGCCTCGTTACGTGGCGCTGCCTTGCCCTTCACGGATATATCATATAAGCGTGAATGTAGTTAATAATGAAATGGAAATAGTACTCAAGTAAGAAAATACGGTTCCAATCGAATAGACACTAATGCAAATACGTAAAACGTCACTAACATGACCGTTTCTCGAAAATATCGAGTAGGTATTACAAGATCAATCACCATGTAAGCAACACCGTCGCTCATTGTGCTTGTCGCAAGATTTTATGAAAGTGGGTGTGAATTTATCTGATGAGATCCGTGCATTTACCGATCCGGGTTATCAAAGCCTACTATTATATTAATTAATATAGTGTCACCGAAATAATAGGCAGGGATAAAGTACCAAATGCGTTATACTTTTTAAATAATATATTTTCTTAATAATTCGGCAAAATTGTCAACGATTGATGCAACTAGTACACACAGGTATATGTAACATGTACCTTTTTAACTTTGTTTAGGAACTTTAAATAATAACATCCTATCGTTTTTGCGTCGGGGGTTAAAAACCAAACGCAGCATACATTGAACCATTGATTTTTTATTTGATATCCAAATAACAAAGGTGTTATGTCTTGTAGACATCGAAGTGTTATACAAAATACACATATATTGATTGACACATCCTTATGACTACACCTCGATGGTCCTAGTATCACTAAAACGCACCACCATATCATTTGGTCGCCCGACAAGGACCGCCATGCGCCATCACCGTGAGTGAACAAGGCCGCAGTAGCCGGCACTGCATGTCTCAGAGCACTCTACAGATCGGACAGTAAGGCACGTACACTTTGTATATCCAAATGTTATGTACTTGTTATACACTCCTGTTGGAACACCACGAAACACATTCAAATAAGTAACTGTCTCCTACAAACCGGCAAATAAAGGTTTCTCATGAATGGAAGCCTCGATCATTACCTTTACATTGGGGTTACGGGAAACCACACATTTTAAAAGTATTTGGATTTTTTTAAACATAGTGTATATATAGGAATAAAGATATAATAGTTAGGAAAGAAATGGCACACTTAAGTAATCTACGTAAATTCATATAAAAGCGTAATAGTCGTAACTATCGATGTCCGATTCGTAAAATGTCATATCATGATTATCAGATTTGCAAAATTAGTTAAAAATATAATTCGAGTCCCAACATCCACATTGCTCAAACTTGTGCCACTCGATAGAGAAGCAATCAGAATAAAATATTTTCAAAGCTCATTTAAAATATTGGGGCATTTAAGGTTGTTCTTCTTCTTTTTTTAGCAATAGATTGATAAAACCTTTAAATGTTTATAATCATTTGGAGTAAAATGTTTCAAGTCCTAATAAGGATGGTCAGCACCGAGCCTGTCAATTGATATAATTTGATGATGTGTACCAAGTTCAACAACTCATAATTATGTGTGTCTGTGTTGCGGGTAGAACTAATGTTTGTCCTACCAGTGGGTAGGACTAAATATAGCTGACTGAACCTGTGACACTCGTTTAGCTGTAGCACCACATTTTTAATAGCAACATCTAAACATTTTAGATGAGACTAAGAAGAGAGATCATTGTGAAGGCTGTATGAGAGTAGAGTTCCAGCAAGAGAGTACAAGCAGCACTTGTACAAGTTCATCAATACCACTAGTTGGATACACAACGCAGTACTTTGCGCTCTGTACCAGCGCCAAATATTTTAAAACACATGATTTTACGTAGTTTTGATATGTATGTATATAACAATAGAAAATCTGGGTAAACTGATAGTCAAAATATAATCATCTACAATAAATATTTGTTATTGTTGAAGCCCATTATATCAATGATCACAACGAGTTCAAACTATTGTCAAAGTATATTTCAAATAATATGCTAATGTTAACATATCAACAAAGTCATTTTGGTAGTTTCCTAGTAAATGATATTACAGGCTTAAGAGGTAAGTCATTTGTATTTTTAGGAGAGGTAAGTATTTAGTATTGGAATAAATTTATATTACACACTGAAATAAACTGCAAGCATTATTCGTTGTTAGTACTAAGCCTGTCAAGCCTTTGGCCTCGCGCTGCTCAGGCGCACGCAGGGGTCCCACTCAGAATCATCTGTTTCGAGAATGACTATACTAGGCTCCAGTTTGTCCATATGATAGTCTTCTGGTTTCGATTTCGTGTAGACTTCGAAAATACAAATTGCTTACCTAAGAAGTGCTAATATCAAAGTTACCTGATATTAGAGATGGGTCATTGACGGTTTTTAAGTTAATTTTATGTACAGTTTTTCGTCAATGGTCAACAGGTTAAAAAAGCTGTTAAATCGTCAACTGGTTTTTCAATGAACTGATTATTCATTAGATTCGTATAAAGTTAAATTAATGCATATTATGTCAACGTTTTCGATCGCAACTTCGAAAACCGTTTTGTAGCTACTAATTGTATTAGAACAAAACTGCTTTCATTATTTTATGAGATGAAAATGACTTATACATTATTGCAAGTTGCGACTTGCGTTGCGCACACGTTCATAGAATTTATTAGGTTAATATTTTCAACAGGTTTTTTCATTGCAGAAAAACAGTTCGTTAAAGAACAAAAAGCCGTTAATAAAAACAGTTTATTGATTTAACGACCACCTCTACCTGGCATGTGAAAATAGACTAATGTTCTGTGTACCTATAGAAATATTTATATAAAAATAATATTGAAATACGTAATTACAGCCTCTATAAATATAATACATATGCGTCAATGACGATTTACGTGCATACACGAGCTTATCTCTAACTAAGTGATTGTATAGTGAAGTCCCCGGGACTGTTATACGCTGGTGGGTGCTGAGTATCGCTCGTATGACACTATCACAAACACGAACGAGTAAATACTTGGAATACAACACCCATATAAGTATCATCCACTTTATGAATTACAACAAACAGTTAATGATTATAGATAATGGTGTCTGTGATAAACCGTGTGTCCTTATACCGATGCCCTTACACCTGTCTGATAATCTGTAATCCTTAAACTACTTAATACTGTATATTATTATGTTACTGTAGCAAGTCCACGTACCATGATGACCAGTTTCCTCCTGTACAACTACTGTCAGACATCACATTCATGCATTTCATTATTTATATACATTTGTACAACATTATATCTACGAGAAGAGTTATAGAACCTAACAAGGACGGTAAAATTTTGTATCATGATTTAGTGAAGAGGGAGATCATGATAGTACGTTCTAATACCTGTAGAGTGCGCTGATGATCATTTCTCAAGACTAAATAGTGGGGCTTACAATAGTACCCTGCGCGTCCATTGTTGTGCCATCTTTGCGGGTTACTTTAGCCTCGAAATCACAAAACACTTATTTATCGTTATCAATACAGACTTTTAAAAACATATGTACATTTGACAAGTCACGTCTATGGTATTTGTTTATAACTAAAATATAATTATTTATATTAATTTGCCTAATTTTTAAGTAGCGATGTTATTAGATAAGTAACTATTAGATTAAATATAGTGAGAGAATGACGTAGTCGTAAGCACGACGGGGCCGACACAGTCGCACCTGCGTACTTACATCCCTGTTAAACAATAAAGAGAATAATAAAAAAGTAGCAATGCGCAATTATTACGAAAATAATAATAAGTAAATATCAAATCATTAAGCTTAGTTTCATGATACGTTGATGAGAGTGTGATACATTGTTCAACCTGTTGTGATTTTCTATTTTGATTCAGAATATTCGAGTGATTCGAATATTTAATCGGTGACAGCACAACGCTACTTCGAAGATTAATTTAATACATGGTCAATTATAGTATAATAAAATAATTAGATGATACTAGAGATTTTTGCTACCATATTATCTAATTAAGAATTTAACAATGTTCAGAAATATATCGCTTGTGGCTGTGTAACCCGCCGACGACACTGACATACACCTACACGATGCGTACTACACACACACACACACACACACACACGCGCGTGTGGCTCCACATAACGATATCGGTTACTACTTATTGTACTCAACATTATCTACACTCCATTATATTATATTAGCTTAACAACTATATGTACAAATATTCTTGTTATATTACATCTATATTCACAATCGCTGCCGTTGGCCACTAGTATCATTACATAGCACTATATTACACATTATATTTGGATTCATGATGAATATGTTACATTGTATATTTATATATCAATCTCACTACGAGTCAAAGTGTAAAAATAAAAAATTGAATAAATTTAAAAAAGCAACTAGTAATCCGGGTCCGCCGCTCCCGTGCCCGGCGGGGCGGAGTCACGAGCACCGGTCACAGCGGCCGGCCCGTCCGTGGTGACGTCACGGGGGGCGGGGCATCACCGCAGGAACTGCTCGTCTGCGTCCGCCGCCAGCGAGTACAGGCGCTGGTCGCGCGACACCAGCCGCAGCGAGAACGAGTTCAGCGACAGCGGCGGCCCGCTCACTATCTCCACGTTGCCCGCGTTCGCCTGCAGGCACACCGAACACTTTACAATGTCGTCGAATTGGAGTTTTGTTATAGGTTACGTGAATCGGCCGAGGAAGACGATTCGACGATACATCGAAAATATATAACAAGCCTATCGGGGTGCGTATCGGTGGGTGGGTGTGGTTACTGACCAAAAAGAGCGCCGTGAGCATGAGCCGCGACACGTCCGCCTCGTGCTCGGCGCGCTCGCAGAGTAGCGAGCGGAAGGGCTTGGGCGCGGCCTCGGCGCCCTCGAGCGCGCGCAGTACGCGCTCGCCGAGCACGCGCACGTCCACGCCGCCGCGCGCCTCGGCCGCGGCAGCGCGCTGCAGGATGGCGTTGCGCCACGCCGCCGCCTCGGCCGCAGCGGCGTCGCTCTTCACCTTGACGTCGGCAGCGGCACCGCGCTGGGCCGGCAGCCCGCTGTCGTCGGCGCGCAGCGAGTCCACTTCGGCGATGTCGCCGCCGCCGGAGCTCTGCTCGAAGAAGCCGTCGTCGTCGCTGTCGGCGTCGGCGCGCGCCGCGGGCAGCGCCGCCAGCGCCAGCGCCCCCTCGCTGCTGCTCCAGCCCAGGAACTCGTCGGCTGCAATCGCGACACGCGCGTGAGCTTAGCAAGGGGGCGGCACGACACCCTGAGAGCGCGGCGGGTCAGGCGTACCGTTGTCGAGACCTCTATCATCCCGTCAGGCGGTCCCGCGGCTGCGCTCGCGCCCGGCGGGGCCCGCGCTCGTGCGCGCCCGCTCGCATTCTCCATATATAAATTGTATTTTAACAACGTTTGTTGTTAAAACTATTAATTAAAAAACGATTTTGTGTTAGTTATGAACTGTCCAAAGATATCAAATATGTACCTAACTTTGTAATGGAAAGTGTAGCTGCAACTATAATCACTTTTAAATATAATATTATTGCCTTTTTCATTTTCTGCTTCAGAATGTAAATAATGAGATATATTATTTTGTTATCTACGACTGATTCCCGATTGGTCGCCATCTCACCTTCGTCGGGCGGTCTATTTTTCCTCGCACTCAAGATTTGGCTCTTTCGTTTTCCGACGACGTCTGAGATCCATTTTTCAGGTACACTGAATTCTCGCACCTCCTTTAACTTCCGCATTAGATCTTAAAAAAGAAAATAAACAAGAATGTAAATAACGATAGATAAACAATTAATATGTTTCATGGTAGTGTTTTTGCTTCAAAATATGCATCAATGGTGCAGAAGTAGGTACCTTTTCCAAAAACAATTTTGACGTTCCCCTTGAAGATGTCGTCTATCTTGATCTCGCTGCGGCGCTTCCTCTCGCGCTTGAGCGGCGGCGGCATGAGCGGCTTGGTGTCGGCGGGCGACAGCGGCGTGCTGGTGTCGGCGGGCGGCAGCGGCGTGCTGGTGCCGAGCGGCCACAGGTCGAGGTCGCGCGGCGGGTCGGCGGGCGCGGCGGCCGCGATGGCGGCCTGCAGCTCCAGCAGCGAGATGGGCCGCAGCGAGCTGCTGCCGCGCGCCGCGCCGCCCTGCAGCTCGTCCACCAGCAGCCCGTCCTGCGAGAGAGCAGCGACCACTTACATTGTCGAGTTACAGTGTAGTGGGCTGTAGTGGGTAGTGGCGGGTGGTACTCACGTGCAGGCGCCACGCGACCTGGAAGTCGGACAGCAGGCCGATGTTGTCGGCGGCGTAGTCGTAGAGCGGCGTGTCGGCCTGCGTCGTGACGCGCGGCTCCAGCTCGATGTACATGCGCGGCAGCGTGGGCGGCGGGCGGGGCGCCTCCGCCTCGCGCGAGGCGTGCGCGCACGCCTCCAGCTCGATCTCCGAGAAGTCGGCGAGCCCCGGCACCGTGGACGCCTTGCGCTTGCGCCGGCTCGTGCTCGGCGTCTGCGGCTCGTCCGCCGCGCCGCTTGTGTTCGCTAGCTCCAGCTCCCTGGTGACAGTATGTAGGCGATCAATTCTAAAGGAGTTATCAATATGCGACATTGTAACTGCATCTTAATGTGAATACCGGGTATTTCTTGTACTTCATTAATCATTTATAATATTCCCTCAAACAAGAACGAAACCAAAAATATCACGTAACTCACCTTTTCTAAATATAACGAAGAGAACTAGTAAGGTGAATAGGTGTACCGTGCATGTCGGCGCCTCGGGGGCGCGGTGCTTGTGAGTGGCATGAACGTGAGTATGAACGTACTGTACACTGTTGTGCAAGTTGTCGCTGACTTGCAGCACGTGGCGGTACAGGAAGTCGACCTTGCGGCCGTAGATGTCGGCGGACTGCTGCAGCAGCAGCGCGATCTCCGTGAAGTTGGGCACCGCCACGTCCGAGCCGCCGCCCTCGCCCTCCTCCGCCGCGTCCAGCGCGTGCAGACCCGCCTCCGTCAGGTACTCCTCCAATAGCTAATTGTTTAAACACACAATAAATAAACTAATTTCAAAAAAACATCACTTAAACGATTATTCCCGAACACTTAGATTGGATAAACTAAATCGCTCTAGGATTTAATATTCCCGCGTCGCGGAGGACTGCGCACACACTCACACAGGCACAAAGTACACCCACACTCAACGACTTGTGCCTCACACGAGGTGTTGTGCCACTCGGCGCAGCGGCGGCGGCGAGGCGACCGCTTACACCACGACGCCATGCGAGCACTCAACAGATTAACACATCACGTCCACATAACGTACCTTGCCAACTATAGCACAGCACTACTGTGGCTTCTACCAAGATCAGGCTTTGTAATATTTCATTATTAATAGACCACAAGTAATCACAATATACTTACACAAGTACTACATAGTCTCACAACATTCTACAAAGAGCTAGACAATAATGTATTGCACTCACTTTCGACAATTACTGTATGATAAAGAGCTCGTAATAGCTAACTAGACTATTACCAATACCGTCTATTGAATATATTATTGCACATTGGTTCACTCTTGCAGACATTCCTAAACGAAAGACCTAATAACTCTGCCAGGACCTATCATTTAACCATAAGCATCGCAAACATATGGCAGCGGACCAACGAGGCAATAATGAAAGGGATTAAATATGATGACCATCAAAAATACTAATTGCACAGCAAGACGAGCACGCCTCAAATCACTGCATACCGTCTCGGAAGGGGTAGGTTGTTAGGTTCCTTCTTAAATCCACCCAAAAATAGGAGCCCCGCCAAGCGGGGCTCCGTCGACTTAGTTTGATCTTGTTAAATATATTTTGCTGTGCAATAAGTATTTTTTTGTTGTGTAGTTAAATACTACCCATAATTAAATATATCCCTACATTTACAAATACAGAAATTTGATCTAACCAATCTCACACTTAAATAGAGGCCCACGCCCAGCAGTACGAGTTTATTTACAGAGCTGATATTATTATTATTTTATTAGTCCGTTTGTTATACAAGTTTCAACTCAAGAACCGTAAGAGCTAGAGACTCGCGGTCAACGCCATTCGACTCAGCATAGTCGATATACCCTGAAATGACTATGACCTCGGACCTCAAGGTCACGTGATACCATTTTATAGAACTCTAAGATTTACGGCAATTCATTGCCGTTGCTCACTTGTTTATAGTTAACCCGTCAACTGTCGAGCAGACATACGCTGTCCGCAAAAATGAGTCATAAAAAAAAACCTACAAATGTATGTCCGCTGCACACTCGACTCGTTAATGAGTCAAGTGTCGAGCGCACATACATTTGTCCGTTTGTGTATTGTTTGCACAATGAATTTTTAATTATTTTTTACGTATTTCCACTAGACGTTCAAGAAGTTAAGAATATATCTAAATAGCCAGATTAAAGACAGCCAGAATGATGGGCATGTATACAATAATAGCACTACAGCATGCTAATGTTTCATAATAACAATTTTTCTTCCTACAGACATGACGTAGGAAATATATTTTTTCATAATATAACTGAACACCCCAATGTTATACTATAAAAGGCTAGGTTAAGGCATATCCATTTCACCAGCTACATGAAGATCACAGGTAAGAGGGGGCCGCTGTGTTCTACCAACTAGTTTCTTGTACTAATACTGCTACTGACAGATTTGGTGACGATACTTCAACACCAATGATTCTTTATAATATGGCTTATTGGGAACCGGAGTAAACAATCTCATTTAAATACGACGAGTATGCTGTATGTGGGACACCACAGGTTTAATATTTCTCAACTTAGTCTTTTAAATCCTTTTAGTACCCACAGCAATGTACTAAATCCCGAGCTGTAGTTTACATTAAATTTGGTTTAAGTACCAACTGAAGCAATAACCTAATAATAAAAGGTAAAGTACTTATTAAAATTCTTGAGTGTTTGGTGGCTATCAAACACTACATGATTCTATAAGTTTTATTATGAAATTGTTATACAATGAGTCAAATGGTTGACAAAAATTGTATTATACAGGTGGGCCATAAGTTTTTGCACTTTTGAATTTACAATAAAAAAAAACTATAAAGTGTATTCAAATAAATCTTTATTAAAAATGAAGAATATTAAAGGGGAAATTATTTCTTGAAAATAATATTATTGTAATAATATTGTATTGTATTGTATATTCCTGGAACCTGGCCATTACATTTTCGAAAACTGTCCGACAGCTAATACAGACAACAGTTTAACCCTTTATCACTTTACTAACACATAGATAATCCAAACTGTAACAATCATAATTATGAGGATCACAATTTTCTTTTGTGGAAGCAAATGGAAGAAACATTGAAGTGAAACGTTAGATTTGCTTAAAAAACAATGCAATACAGATAATGTTAAGTATAAATTTGGTTAAATTGACATCTGACGTCACCTCCACACAAAAAAGGAATTACAAGTTAATGCTAATATATACTATTTGCATAACAACATGTATCCTGTTCTTTAAACGCTTCAGTCACATTTGTATGAAAAACTGTGCATGTTTCTATGTATGTAGATGAGTGTGCGCACTCAGACTGTAACAAGCTAATGTATACGAGTGCTGCGGCGCCTTGTGAGGGCTGTTGTCATTCTGTTTAGGAATTCTTGTAGATTTAACTTATCTCAACAAGTATAGCATTGAATTTTTGCTGCCAGGAATGGTGATAAATATTATAAAGTATCCAGAATAAATTTCAGAAATGGTGGCCAACCTTAATGGAGATTAGACATTTGCACAGGAGATATTATAGTGCACAAGTGTGCGCCCAAACTCAGCTGCAATGTGTATTACATCTCAGACTCTTAGTCTGTTTGGATGACCAAACAATCAGAGATCAGGTGCAACATTACCAACAACACATGCTTTCCAGGCCCAGGGTTGCATATTGTCCAAAATTAATACTTTCTTGATAGAAAACCCAATAACTTTTAGTTAAGCAGGAATCGAACCAGATACCTTTTTTGCACAATAGTTACATTCATTACTTCTGTGCCTCCCAGGCAGTTAGTTACATTATGACACAAAGTGAATGTCAGCGAGTCACATTGTGTATTAATTAACTGCCTTGAAGTTGGAAAAGACAAACCAGTATTGGTCTCATGGGTTATTTAAGAAGATGTATGGCTGTTATTAAACACATGCAGGTTAATTATAATGATTTTTCTGAAAATCACTACAATAGAAATGCCACAATTTAAAAACATTACATTTAGAAATTAATAAAATTTCTCATATATACCAAAATTAATAAATAATTATATATATAATTAATAAAAAATAAGGTTGCCTTACATTATAAACCTAGAGATATTTGTGTGCGAAAAGAGGTCAAGTAAAGAGGACAAGGTTTAGTAAGCAGACGATTGGCCGCAGTTTACCAAACTTTGTTTGCATAGATATTTAACACAATGTGTGCACAGAGACATGACACACTTTAGACTGTCCATTATTACTGAGGTAAAAGTAATTAAAGCTGATTCATATATAATATTTTATCTTGAGATATTATCAAGTTTTATTAAAGTTCTATATGATAGAAATTGATAAGCCATGCAGCAGTAGGTAGCCTTCCTACAGAACGTTAACATGTCACTCACAATCTTATACATACTCACTCATAACGTAATGACACTGTATACATTGCATCAGTTAATAAACAATCAATTTTCATCAATCACAAGAAAATGATGTTTGAAATATTGTTTGATGTGAACCTCATGCAGGCTTGTTGTTATCATGGAGTAATCATAATTATGATGAACCTTGAGTAATGTATCTTAACTATTATGTAACTAGTCCGCTAAAATAAAACTTGTCATAATGTGCTATTCAACTTAAGGTTATGTATGCTACAATAATAACATTTGTTGTTTGTAAACAAACAAGCTGGAGAATAAATAACATGTTTCTTATTATTTTGTATGTTCTTGTTCTTCAATAATGTTCAATGTATAAAAGATATTGCAAACAAATGCAAATAGTTGACCAAAAACAAATAAAACTGCAGATCTGTTGAGTTAAGCAACGCGCAGGCGTAGGAGACGTGAGGTCTAAAGGCAAAATTAATAGGTGCACTTTACAACAAGATGTCACAATTAGATACATAGTCTTAATATAGACGTCCAATGTGCTGAAAGTAAATGGTAATGCATCGTGAGAGAATTGGCGGGCCGGCGTCGGCATGTGTCAAGGACTCACCGCGCTGAGGTCCGTGTCGAAGCTGCGGCGGTTGTCGTGGCTGATGGGCTTCATCAGCTCCGCCACGATTTCCTCTAGCCTTTGGGAGTTCATACTCCACCGTTTCTCGCGCCGGGATAAGAATTGATCCCTGTAAGTAGGGATGTTTTATTGATAACATAACTAAGAACGACACCAGAACAACACAAGCGCGAAGCTGTTGCTCTACCAGTGGTGGCGCGAAACTTTCTGTCATCGACCCCTTTTCAATTTTATTTATGAACACACTTAATTTTTTTACTTCTGCACAAACTACAACAATGCTGGTTACCTTTGAGTCTCTATCCAATCGGCGTCCATTTTATAAACATCAAATCGTACAAATAGGAAGAACGTAATAACAACGGTGGCCATTTATTTATGTTTTTACGGGAGACATTCCATGTTGCTGTCAAAGCGTCGCCTGTTCGTTGTTCGCTGCATTGGAACTCCACTTAGTGAGTTTGTTTATGGTGTACTAAAGATAAAATTATGAGAAAAGAGTTAATATTTCATTTTTATTATTTACAATGAATAATATATTTTAGTGACATAATTAAATAATTAACATAATATATACACAAATTATTTACAAGAAATAATTATGTTTTATTCAATTATAATTCAGGAATATGTATAAAGATTTATCAGTATTGTTATTTCCTAAAGATTCATTTTCTTTATTATAGTAAATTTAATAAGAAATATTGTTAATATAATTAGGTATATAATTAAAGTTGCAAGTTTAGTAGGTCATAGCAGGTAGCTAAAACCATTAATTGGCAACACAGTTATTGTTAGTCAAAAAGGCATTGAACTGAAGATTTATATTTTGAAAGTGAATTTTAGTAATAATTTTCATAATACATCGTATTTTTAAGTGAAATGTTTACATTTATATAAAATATTTTGAGCTTTCTAATATTTTTATTAAATTGCGAATAAATATTGAATCGGCAGCCATGGGTATGTCTCGGTGCTACTCGTTTATGAAATGCTTGCTGATAATTTTTAACATAATATTTTTGGTAAGTATGTATTAGTGTTTATTTATTTTTAATTATTAAAAGTTAACGCACTACTTTATAGAAATACCTATTTACAAGCGGGAAGTAGGTATAATTATAATAATGTTATTTCATAATATCGCCTATGCCTAATTTGGCGCCTCGGGCTCCTATTTACAATAGTGTGACATTATAATAATAAACAGTCTTCCATTTCTATGCTTCGATTCAATGGATACAAATGTGATAGATGGAAAGAGGAGCTATAAACTGCACGCCTCGCTTAATGTTTACACAAGCAGGTGGGCAAACGTAAATAAAGTCGTCGCCCCGTGTGAAACATAGATCGCAGGATATAGGGCATGTGCGGCTTGCGAGGGATGAAAGCCAGGCGTGAGGTATGAATGTGGTGCGGTGTGTTGTTGCAGTGCGTGGGCAGCGGCGCTTGCGGGTTCGCGGCGTGGGCGCTGTGGGACGGGCGCGGCAGCGAGTCGGCGGCGGCGCGCGCCGGGCTGTGCGCGCTGGCGGCGTGCGGCGGCGCGCTGGCGCTGGGCGCGCTGGCGGCACTGGCGGGCGCGCTGCGCTCGTCGGCCGCGCTGCTGGCGGCCGCCTTCGCGCTGCTGGCGCTCACGGCCGTGGCCGAGGGCGCTGCCGTGTGGTGGGGCGCGGCGCACCGCGCGCAGCTGCAGCAGGCGCTGCGCGACAGCCTCGACCACACGGTGCGCCACGAGTACGGCGTCGTACACTCGCGCACGCAGCTGCTCGACGTCATACAACAAGGGGTGTGTGCCCAACTCATCTCATTTCAATATCCTATTTGAATGAATCTGATTGTCCGCTGCTATTTATTTTCTTGGCCAACACTTGGTCTCCAGAATCTTAAATCTTCTAGGACCTGTTTTCAGAAATATGAAATCTAAGAAAGAAGATAGTACTGTGTGATTTTAATTTTACAGATTGAGATAAAGCAACACCAATATACAATTATGTTAGAGAAACATGATTTGATAAGCTTATTATAAACTAGATGTCCCCAGTGGAGTTTACCCATATCCTCATTACTGTGCCGTACTTGTGGACCCCAGCATGGTGTTATTATAATCTACTTTATCACTGGATAAAGTACCTTGCTAATAGTGAAAGAATGATTAAAATCAGTTCAGTAGCTTGTAGATCATTTATTTACAAACAGAGATACAAATCTTTGTTCATTATATAATACTAGCTGAGCCGCGCAACTTTGTCTGCTTCATATGCAAAAATATCAATGAAAAATATTGCAAAAAAGAGAATTTACCCTGTTTTTGCAACATTTTTCATTGCTGCTCTGCTCCTATTCGTCGAAGCGTGATGTTATATAGCCTATAGCCTTCCTCGATAAATGGGCTATACAACACTAAATAATTTTTCAATTCAAACTAGTAGTTCCTGAGATTAGCGCGTTCAAACAAACAAATTCTTCAGCTTTATAATATTAGTATAGATTAGTATAGGTGGCAAGCATAACACCAGATAACTAAATGCCATAACATTTTACAACTCATTTAGTTGTCAGGTATGTTCTTGTTAGTCAACATTAACAAGGCACAAACACTAGCAGTGTGCAGTGGTCCTTGAGCGTGGTGTCTACTACTCACATGTAAAGCTACAATAACAAAGTAATGTCATTATTGGTAATGAGTGAGAGTGTTTTACATATGTCTTTCTTTTATTTTTTGTGTTTGTAAAATATTAAAGAGTAGCTGATTACATCTGGGCGTCACTTGGGGTTACCACATAATATCAGGGTTGGTGTGAGGTATAAACCGCAAACCAACAACAAACCTGAGTGGTAACCTCGTTTTTCATTATATGTGTACTTTTTTTTTGTTTTCTTTATTATAATATCTGTATAAGAATGTGTACCTATATTTTGAAAAATAAATACTTACTTTACTTTAGTATTATGTACCAATAATGACATTATTTTCTTATTGTTGTGTTGTTGTGTAGGGCACAGATTTTCCTTTTTCATGTTTGTGTAACATTTTGTATTTGTCCAGCTCATTCTTTCAATTCTTTTATTGTCAATTCGGGGAAAAGTGGAGTAGAGATTTTAAATAATTTATATATTTAATTGCTTGAATCAAGTGCTATAGGGTAGTTGTCTATGTTTGTTTTTTAAAATATTTTTGTGAAAACAACATCATTTTGTGAAAATGGGATGTGGCATGTGGCAATAAATATTTTGTGTGTCATAGGGAATCTCTTTCGCACACCTGCATTTAAATAGCAAAGCTTTTATGTAATTTATTTTAGAGTGGGTTGAAAATATCTTGTAGATTATGGGAAACATAACTTTTTGATTAACATAATAAAAAATATTGATTAAACCACCCCATTACCAGTCTATGTTTAAATGTAGCTTATAAATTAGTAATTTAGATGTGAGCGTATCTATATTACACATGCATTGTGTGTTGGCGATACGACGATGGCGGTGACGTATGACGTATAAGGTGTGTGTGCAGCTGGAGTGCTGCGGCGCGGAGGGCCCGCGCGACTGGCAGCGCTCGGCGTGGGCGCGCGCGCAGCAGGACGCGGACGTCGCGGCCGGCGCGGGCGCGCTCGACCTGTCCGTGGGCGCGCCCACCGCGTACTACTGGGTACCGGCGTCGTGCTGCGTGCGGCCCGGCGCGGGCGAGTGCGCGGCGGCGCGGCGCTTGCCGGCCGCGTCGGGCGGCGGCGGTGGCGGCGCGCTGCACAGCGGCGCGTGCGCGCCCCGCGTGCTGCGCGCGCTGGCGCGGCTGGCGCGCGTGCCGCTGGCGCTGGGCGCGGCGCTGCTGGTGGCGCACGCGCTGGCGCTGCCGCTGACGCTGGCGCTGTGGCTGCGCGCGCACCCGCAGCCCTCCTACAAAGCGTGAGCGCCGAGCGCCCGCGCTCGTCCCGCCCTCGACGCCCGGGCCGTACGTCGTAACCGTAGAGCTTAACCAAATGTGTGTTAGTTGTAAGTCCTATTTGTTATTCGTACTCTGTTTATCTTACCGGGCGAGTCGAACTCGGACTGGATTCTCAATCCGGTACGTAATCTTTATTCCATCAACTGTCTTGTCGCCGATTACCTTCCTCAGTTCCTCACCGACAGAACCGTATGGCGACTAAAACTAAGTGTAGAAAGCCCCAGAGCGAGGCTGAGACTCGCTCCCTAGATAAATGGAGTAGGTATTATATACAAAATTCTATTCTATGTACTTATATATTAATGATAGCGTTTAGTTTAACGAGTACTTTCCGTGTGGTATGCGTGTGAACTATCGACGCGCGACGTACACATACTCAGCCTACCCTGGACAACTACATGATCTCTCCCTGCCATGTACACAACTAATCATATAAGACTTTAAGTTGAGACTGATTTTATTTTCTTTTTTTAGGTTTTAAGTTGTAACCAGTACAAATATTTAGGAGTTATTTGTTGTATTATGTTCCATGAGTCTATTATAATAATTATTTTCTTTCGACTGATTTATATAGCTTTAAGCAGTGTCGTGCCGACCGAGGAAGTCCACCAAACATATTACGTGATGTTGCCATGTATAAAAAAATGCAGGTCGTATGACAAATATTCTATAAGGTTGCCATATCAATTTAATCATCTCTCTCAGGCGTTTGCATTGTCCACGTATATGAGAATAGTATTACAAGCGTTAACTTTTTAAATGACTGAAAATATTTATTATATTGTATTAATATTATTTTTATTGTATTTTAAAGCTTCATGGTCGGTCGATTGCCACGTTATGTGTGTGCTGTCAATGTTCACGTAAGTAGGCGACATGTCGCGCGCCGCCGCGCCGCCCGCGCCCACCTCACACACAGCGTCGTGTATCCATTGCATTCACAAACTATTTTACAACGGCTCGTAAAGTACTACACTACGTATGCTCGGTGTCAAGGATGGATATTTTACAGATTCATTGACGTGTGACGTAGGTACACGCACACGCACACGCAACTGCGTACGCAATTACTGTTATTATTATAATATACTTAGTAAAGCTTACAAAACATGTCGATATTCAGTACATAGCTAGCGCGTACCGCAGTCCCGTGCAACCTACTGAACCTGCTATGCACGACAGACTCCGCCAAACAACTTTCACATCCACAAATTGTCTACAATGATAGATTTTCCGATTTCGATCTGTTAATAGTAATATATAAGAAACCCATAGAAATGTCGCTTTTACAGAATCTCTATAAAAGCAGGTAGTTTGTGAATGCAGCCTTCGATTCAAAACACTGCCATGTACCCAATGCCTTATAATTATAAGTTAAATGTGTAAACTGCCGTTATCTAGGTAATGCAGCTAATACAAGTTATCTGTACTGTATGAACGTATGATACACGTGCGTCGTGTCAGAGGCGGCGCGCGCGCCACCTGGTGCCATAGTCAATACGTCCAGCGACGATCACAAATTAAATATTATGTTGAACACTAATAAATGTCTCTGTGTAACTAGCGTTTTATTTTATACCAGCCTTCCAAATAAATAATGTTTCCTGAAAACGAATAGATATTCTTGATGCTAATGAAATCTTTGAAGGAAGCCGGTATTTTGATAACAGGTAGTAGGTACGATCTGATAAATTCTGATAGAAATTATTCTACGTACTTAAGTACCTACCTAATGGCACGGTAATACTATTATACAGTAACCTATCTTCATACAAATGGTCGGAACTCGAGTCATACCTACGCGCCTCGGCGTCGGCATGCGCTCGACACGCAACCAGTCGCGAATGCGCTGCAGTGACGAACGGACGGTATGTTGTTTTTTAAACAGAAACCGCGCGATTTTTTTACCAAAAATAAGTACAAGTAGGTATAGCCTATTTAATATGACAAGTAGAATATATTGTGCTGTTTTTGGTTGCATGAATTCCTCAATAACGCACCCACAGATAGCTTTTTTAGATTACCTGGAAACTCCGAAAGGTAAGACTAAAATGATTATACTTACTAGTAGGTAGGTACGTAATTAAAGTCTTTTTAAAGGATTTTTGTTCCTCCCGAAAAAGAAATGCCTGGACTAATAAATAAAGAGAATAACTAAAGAAAAGTGATTGACACGAGTGAACAACATGCATTTTTATTGAACACTTCCTATTCCATTCACAAAGTATTTTATTTGTTTAAATAAAGTAAAAAATATTTACAATCACAAAAATAGATGGAAACTCAAAGTAGGCAGATTTAATTAAACTGCTGTGGGTGGGCAGCCCTATCGCGTGTGTACGCACCGCGCGGCTGTAGGCATTTACTTCAAAGATACAGCCGAGTTACAGTACTGTATATTTATGTATTGTGCTAATGGCGGGATTTACGCAACGGGCCAGGGACGCCACGCGCCAGTCGCCGGTGTACCTACAGTGTAACGATAACTACCCTACGAGCTGCGTAAGCTTTATTAACTAAATAAATACCTATGGCCTACGGCCAAATGTTAGCCGGGCGGGATCGTATACGAACAAGTCAGTACATCACACAAACATAGATAATAAGGCCTGTATTAAACTGTCCCACTGCTGGGCACGGGGCTCTTCTCACTGTGAGAAGGGTGAGGCCATAGTCTACCAGGCTGGCCCAGTGCGGGTTGGCAGACTTCACATATCTTCGAGAACATTATGGAGAACTGTCAAGCCGGCTCCGCACGCTTGGCAGACAACGGCAAGCAGCGAACGTCAAACAACAAACGCGAACATGCGCACGAGTGTGTGTTTGTGTTTGCTTATTTTTGTTTGTGTTCGCCAGTGTTCGGCGTCGGTGTCGGTTTTTCATCACAAATCAAAGGATATTCGGCAAACAGTTGGCGATGTCTACAAACGCTTGGTAGGAATCAAATAAATTTTTTGAAAAAAATATATCATGAAGTTAAATGTAATAACACGCTGTAAATGAAGACTAATTTGTATTACTAGGTACGAGATTACAGTTACCTTGTACAATTTTTGTGAATTTTATCCTCCACCATCGTTTTCGTTTTCTTCTTTTTCTTTTATTGCTATATTGCTTGAATTTAAAATTAAAATAATTCAATCCGTAACTAGTAGGTGCCACAAGCTCGTCGTCTGCCATGTCTGCCGATCCTGAATATACTGGCACGTTTGCCAAACTTGAAGTCGCTTGTTTGTGTTGGGTGTTTGGCGTTTGCGACGGACTCCAAGCATGTGGAGCCGGCTTCAGACATACAGGTATTTTCACGATGTTTTCCAATAATTCACTATTTAATAGGCACATCATTTGGAAAGGTCATAGATGCGCGCCTTTGGACTAAACTGGGCACCTCTGCGTAGCAGTCAAGCGGCCTCCTCTCTAGGCTACCGCTGCTTCACAAACATAGACCCACTCCTATATCCCCGAGGGATCAGGCGGAGCTGTATTGCATCCACATTTCACGCCGGCTACGGTTTTAAGAGCCACGTTATAGGTAGCGAGCCTATTGTCGTTTTACCAGGTACAGCTCCCAATTGTTTGATGACGGAGAACTGTAGACAGCAAACTCAATAACACTTAGTCCCCAGAATCGTACCCGATATCCACCATGGACAGGAGTCGCACTCTCTACCGATGCGCAACCAAGGCTGTTTCGTAAAATTGCATTCGAATATATATCAACACTACATAAGTGCGTGCCCTCGTCCTTGACCACACAAAATACGTTTTACTGGCTTCTAAGATACAGGTCCATACCTAGTTTAGAAGTCAGGGTCTCCAGTTTGTTATGTATTCCTTAAGCCCTAGTTTTGTACTTAGATTAAGTGTTTTTCTTATGTAGTAATAAACTAAACCTAGCCATTACATTGTGCACAATTGAAGCCGAATATCATTCAAATGCAAAATTACAATGTCTGAGAATCTCCGAATTGGTCTAATTAGTTTAAGACGTCGGTTTTCATGAATAGGATTGTTTTATTGTCAGCATTGAGCGATGGAGTCAAGCTTGTACATACATTAGTGCAACCATTCTCAAAGATCATTGGTAGGAAGACCTTGAACGTAATTGATAACATTAGCTAAACCAATGATCGTAGCGTTGCCGTCGCTCGCGTCGCCGCTACTTGTTTTAAATGTTGGGCATCACGTTGATTGTAACATTTTTATATACCATGTTTGATGCAAATAAATATTATTATTTGTTTCTCTTTCACGGGTATTTCCCTAATAGGTTAGAAAAATACCCGGCCCTTTGGGAGGCTTACACGGGGACACATGGGTCCAACATGCAGAGGCCCTTCGAGAGCTTTAGTAGTTTAGAGTGAGATGGGACACTTACCGAGACACTAGGCGCGGCGGGTGTAGGAGACTATTGCTACATATGGAATCTAATTATTCTGGTCTATGGGATGGGTGTTTAATGGTTTGGTAAAATGCAAACTTAAAAAAACGGTGTCGTCCTGATATTATACTGTCTCAGAACAAAGTAGGAATGGCAGACGGTGACTCGCCGACTCACTAGATGGGCCTGTTGAATAGCCGCCATAGACATTCAGGCCTTAAAAGCAGAAGTACGGGTCTCGTGAAAACGTAGTAGTCGTAGTTATGCTATAAAATGACACTTTCACCCCCGAGCATATAGCTCTAGCGGCCTCCCTCTGACCGGCCGACCAAAGCAAGCCAGAGTTGAGAGTCCTACGGGCGCTCTTAAAATTCCACCCCAGCCAAACAGTGAAAGCAAGCCGGGGACGAGGCCCTAACCGACTCTCAGAGGCATTCAGGACCGCAGTGTCTGTCGCCAGTCGCCACTCACATTCAGCTCGCCACAAGCTGCCCTGCGGTTTGAGCGCTTTAAGTTAACCTGGTGATACAATTTTTTGTTTATATCACAAGGTGAAGGTGATAGTTTGAAAGCTAAAGTACCTACTATGCCCTCCGAGATCGCGTTAGTTTCATTAAAGAGATAACGACTGCCCCAGAGGGCGGATTATTATTATTATAAAATTAACACTTAAATAGAGCTTTAGAAAGAGCAGATCAGTTAAAAAAATGTTGTTACACAAACACAGATTCTTTCGTTTATTATTATTACTCAGTAGATTGGAAGATAACGTTCGTCTGTCGCATGCTACGCGCTCAAGCATCTAATAAAAAAAATTGGGTCAGAATCAATATAGGCTCGCTAACCGATACAAACATCGTTCGTTCAATGCGACGGACGCGGGCGGTGCAAGTATTCGTGGTATGATTCACTCGATCCTTCAATTAAACTAAATGACGGCGATGCTGGGAGCTTGCTTGATTGGTACCTGTGAGAGACGAGTAGGCGGTAGTTGTACCGAATGGTGGAATCGACATCTATCTATTTAAATAGCCTAATCTGATCGTTGTGCCCGTTATTACTACGACACTTTTAGCAAACTTGGGACTGCCAGACAAAGAAGAGCACTCCACAGAAGATCGCAGCGGCATAACTTCGCGCTGAACATATTGCTACAATTAGTAGAGAGAGCTGGCGTAACACGTGAGCCAAAACGTCCGTTAAACTTCGGAACGTCGCTCCCGCTTGCGAATACTTGCAGCGACCGTAGCGCGTAGTGCGCAGCAGCGATGGTCTGATGAAGCGCCCTTGGACTGCCACGCAGAGGTCTCGAGCTCAGTCCCAAGGCGCGCATCTCTGAATTTTCGAAGTTATGTGCATATTAAATAATTAATTATCGCTCGTTATTAACGGTGAAGAAAACATCGTGAAGAAACCTGCATGTCTGAGAGTTCTTCATAATGTTCTCGAAGATATGTGTAGTCTACCAACTCGCACTGGACTAGCGTGGTGGACTATGTCCTAATCCTTCTCACACCGAAAAGAGGCCCGGCAGTGGGACAATTTAATACGGGGCCGATATTATTATACAAATATGTTATCTATACCAGCGATGTTTGAGCCTAATAAGGTATTCAAACAGTGCATCACTGTGTCGTGCCCCGTTACAAAATTGATCTCTATTTATTCTTAACTAGATGTTCCCGCGGTTTCACCCGCGTTTATCGTTACTGCGCCGCCCCCGTGGGTCGTAGCGTGATGTTATATAGCCTATAGCCTTCCTCGATAAATAGGCTATCCAACACTAAAAGAATTTTTCAAATCGAACCAGTAGTAATCACGCAGAATAAACCAGGAGAAACATCGTTTGTACTATGTCTGTAATGGGTAATTATTTTGCTGCAATGTTATTTTAAAACAAGAAATCATTTGAATCCTGTCTACGTCTACGTTATTGTACAATGTTTATAATAATACCTTCGCAAATAATGCATTATTTTAGAACAAATTTCGTTAGCATAAAAATGGTTATAGTGAGCCAACCTTAAAAGATAGACACATGCTGTCGCGGACTTTTTTTTAGAACTTTCAAAGGGGAACAATTCTGTCATACATGATTTTTGCGAAACTTTAACTGTTTACGCAGCGCACGCAGCGGAAGCTCTCAAAAGGAAAAAATTCCCTCCGATTTTGAAACATTCTTCATTGGTGCTCAGCTCCTATTGATCTTAGCGTGATGATATATAGCCTATAGCCTTCCTCGATAAATGGGCTATCTAACACTGAAAGAATTTTTCAAATCGGACCAGTAGTTCCTGAGATTAGCGCGTTCAAGCAAACAAACAAACAAACAATCAAACAAACAAACAAACAAACTCTTCAGCTTTATAATATTAGTATAGATATGGGTGCTTTTTCGAGCAAGGCATTCTTTGGTGGTTTACGTGGCAATTTTCAAATTTAATATTTTTTAAGAAATCGATTTATATATCTAAAATATACGTAAAAGTAATATTTTTTATAGAAGAGGCACCTCAGAGAGCGATATACTTACAGTGATAATCGAGTTTAAAAAAATTGAGGTCACGCAAATCACAAAACATCCCACGAAAATGATATTTTTCTAATTTAACTTTCTAAAATACGTTATTATTTTACTTCATATTTAAAAGAAGTTATTATGATATCAGGTAAAACAATAAGTAAGTAACTAACACAGAAATCATTTTCTAAAACATTTTATTTATATTAGAATCAGTCAAGCACTATTTATTCTTTGTTAAAGACATTACAAACATATTATAACACTTATATAATAATAAAAAATAACAATTTCTCTTACTACAATCAGTCATTTGTTAGGAGGGTGCTTCTTCGAGCAAGGCATTCTTTGGTGATTTACGTGGCAATTTTCAAATATAATACTTTTTAAGAATTCGATTTTTATATCTAAAATAAACGTAAAAGTAATATTTTTTATAGAAGAGGCACCTCAGAGAGCGATATACTTACAGAGATAATCGAGTTTAAAAATATTGAGGTCACGCAAATCACAAAACATCCCACGAAAATGATATTTTTCTAATTTAACTTTCTAAAATACGTTATTATTTTACTTCATATTTAAAAGAAGTTATTATGATATCAGGTAAAAGAATAAGTAAGTAACTAACAGAAATCATTTTCTTAAACATTTTATTTATATTAGAATCAGTCAAGCACTATTTATTCTTTGTTAAAGACATTACAAACATATTATAACACTTATATAATAATAAAAAATAACAATTTCTCTTATTACAATCAGTCATTTGTTAGGAACATAATCAGTTTCAATTATCACAATCATTTGCTTATATTACTAAAAATTCTTAAAAAATGGAATAATCGGAACTGTCCGAGTTTTCATCGGCTTCGTTGTTAAGACAGGAGATCAAAGCTCTAGTACTACCATTACAAAACTCAAAGTTATTTCATTTGCATGGCCAATAATTGATTTGTGTGGGTCAAAACTACCATGTAAACCACGCAAATCACGACCACGAAAATCAAAATAAATACTATTTTCTAAAAATATATAAAAACCTTTTAAGCAAATAAACTGTGTTTTGATTATAAGTTACGTTACCTTATATTTGTTCGCTACAATATTTTATCCCATAAATAAATTCACAAACTCAGGACAAAATTGCACCACGCAAATCAAAGTTTTGAGAAACCATACCCACCCACGCAACGAGGTTCTTACCTTAATTTTTCGGCAACGCGACGCGTCGTCACACTACCATCTGCCCGGCCGTCGAAACGCGACTAGTTGTAACGGGAATTATCTGAATGACGCAACATCGGGCCACGTAGAGGGATGTGCAAGTGAATTTACAATGATCCACGCAAATCAGTAACTACCCCGGGACAGTTACATTTTAATTTTTTCTAGATAATGTAAGTCTTTTAGAACTACAGTCAAATTTTTCATAGCATTGTCATCTTCTTAGGACTTAGTGTTTTTTTTTTGGTAAGCATGTACCGTTTAGTTTAAAATATATAATTTACTAAGTGACTAGATCGGGATTTGGGACACTCCACGAAAATCAAAGAATGGGGTATTTGATTTTTTTTATGATATTAAATATAAAGATAATTGAATAATAATCAATAACCCAGTTAGAAGAGGATTAAAGGTTTTCCCGAAAAAAAAAGTGGCTCGCTGACTTTTCGATTTCTATTCTTTTAAGGGGATGCCGCTTGAAAAACGTGTCTTGAAGAATAACCCTAATATTCCTTTCCTCGTATCATTAATTGTACATCGCTAACACAGACAGAGGGCGCAACAGAAATGTTCAGCTATCGGCTTCAGGCTTCAGGTCCATTGTTTGGTACTACATATAATAGTATATTGAATTAGAGTGCAGCGGCACTAAATGTGACTGCTGTGCGTTTGCATTGCTTTCGGGTTCGAGCTCCGGGTTAGGCCAACAAAAACTTATTAGCTTTTCTGTCAAGGTATACATAATAGCAGCCCGGAGCTGTATAGCCCCGTGCTTTGGCAAGCATGTAAAGTCGTTGCTCCTACACCTGATCTCTCTCCGGTCATGTCGGATTGCCATTCCGTCGGATTATGAGAGTAAGAGAAAAGAGAGCGCACTTGTGGTTGCACAGACATATTTTGTGCGCTATAATATCCCCTGCGCAAGTGGTTAGTCTCTCTTAGGAATTAAATTTGGCCTGGAGCAATAGTATGAAAAATAAAAGTAATTGAAAATAAAAGAGATAAATATATTTAAATAGTGCAAGTTAAGTGCGACATTCTATCTCACAACTTCAACCAGAGCATTCCTTGTGAGTAGAACATTGTGTTAGTCAGGAAGTCCATCAAAATGTCATCTGTATCGGTGACACAACAGTGTGGCACGCAGCCTCCGCTGGCGGCGCACGAGCATGTCGTCACACTCGCCACCCGACATGTGCGCCCGCGCTCGAGCATTGCATAAACATGCCTCGTGATTCAACGATAACTTACATAAACAAAACTTACCTTAGAAACATAACAAAAAAGTGTAATTAAAACTTCATATCCCGGACACCTCGTAGGTCTAGTGGTAATTGGTATAAACTATAAACTGCGTTTACTTACGGTCGATCGTTGGTTCGATTCCACTGCATACGTGGTGCAGTAATTCCTAGCTATCATCAATGCGTCAAGGAATGTGGGTTCGACATTCTACAGCTGATGTGATCCAAATAAACTTGTACAGCATCTGAGTGATTTGTCTAACCCCTGTTTTAATTTTTTTAAAGTACTCTTTATGACACTTGCCGTGTGTTTTGCGTTTAAAAAGAAAGAGAAGGAGGTTCTGCCGGTTTGAGAAAAGTGCTCTTGGCTGTTGAGGTTAAGGAGTTTACATAGCATGATAACTGTTCAGTAGGAGGCTTTTTTGTAAATGCATATTACAGGTAGAAATCGGTTAAAATGTGACGATAATTGTTAAAAGAGTCGAAAAAAGTGAAGCCATCTGGGAGCTTTTATCTAAAACGCTGCCCAATCCGTTTAAGATATAACCAAACATACTGTTGCGAAGCGTGGGCTCTGGGCAGGTCGCTACTCACGCTAGTGAACAACTGAGATGGCCGACTGTACTGTACTGTACAGCTACAAGCTACACGTCGGTTCAAGATATAACCAAACATACTGTTGCGAAGCGTGGGCTCTGGGCAGGTCGCTACTCACGCTAGTGAACAACTGAGATGGCCGACTGTACTGTACTGTACAGCTACAAGCTACACGTCGGTTTAAGATATAACCAAACATACTGTTGCGAAGCGTGGGCTCTGGAGAGGTCGCTACTCACGCTAGTGAACAACTGAGATGGCCGACTGTACTGTACTGTACAGCTACAAGCTACACGTCGGTTTAAGATATAACCAAACATACTGTTGCGAAGCGTGGGCTCTGCGCAGGTCGCTACTCACGCTAGTGAACAACTGAGATGGCCGACTGTACTGTACTGTACAGCTACAAGCTACACGTCGGTTTAAGATATAACCAAACATACTGTTGCGAAGCGTGGGCTCTGGGCAGGTCGCTACTCACGCTAGTGAACAACTGAGATGGCCGACTGTACTGTACTGTACAGCTACAAGCTACACGTCGGTTTAAGATATAACCAAACATACTGTTGCGAAGCGTGGGCTCTGGGCAGGTCGCTACTCACGCTAGTGAACAACTGAGATGGCCGACTGTACTGTACTGTACAGCTACAAGCTACACGTCGGTTTAAGATATAACCAAACATACTGTTGCGAAGCGTGGGCTCTGCGCAGGTCGCTACTCACGCTAGTGAACAACTGAGATGGCCGACTGTACTGTACTGTACAGCTACAAGCTACACGTCGGTTTAAGATATAACCAAACATACTGTTGCGAAGCGTGGGCTCTGGGCAGGTCGCTACTCACGCTAGTGAACAACTGAGATGGCCGACTGTACTGTACTGTACAGCTACAAGCTACACGTCGGTTTAAGATATAACCAAACATACTGTTGCGAAGCGTGGGCTCTGGGCAGGTCGCTACTCACGCTAGTGAACAACTGAGATGGCCGACTGTACTGTACTGTACAGCTACAAGCTACACGTCGGTTAAAGATATAACCAAACATACTGTTGCGAAGCGTGGGCTCTGGGCAGGTCGCTACTCACGCTAGTGAACAACTGAGATGGCCGACTGTACTGTACTGTACAGCTACAAGCTACACGTCGGTTTAAGATATAACCAAACATACTGTTGCGAAGCGTGGGCTCTGGGCAGGTCGCTACTCACGCTAGTGAACAACTGAGATGGCTGACTGTACTGTACTGTACAGCTACAAGCTACACGTCGGTTTAAGATATAACCAAACATACTGTTGCGAAGCGTGGGCTCTGGGCAGGTCGCTACTCACGCTAGTGAACAACTGAGATGGCCGACTGTACTGTACTGTACAGCTACAAGCTACACGTCGGTTTAAGATATAACCAAACATACTGTTGCGAAGCGTGGGCTCTGGGCAGGTCGCTACTCACGCTAGTGAACAACTGAGATGGCCGACTGTACTGTACTGTACAGCTACAAGCTACACGTCGGTTTAAGAGATAACCAAACATACTGTTGCGAAGCGTGGGCTCTGGGCAGGTCGCTACTCACGCTAGTGAACAACTGAGATGGCCGACTGTACTGTACTGTACAGCTACAAGCTACACGTCGGTTTAAGAGATAACCAAACATACTGTTGCGAAGCGTGGGCTCTGCGCAGGTCGCTACTCACGCTAGTGAACAACTGAGATGGCCGACTGTACTGTACTGTACAGCTACAAGCTACACGTCGGTTTAAGATATAACCAAACATACTGTTGCGAAGCGTGGGCTCTGGGCAGGTCGCTACTCACGCTAGTGAACAACTGAGATGGCCGACTGTACTGTACTGTACAGCTACAAGCTACACGTCGGTTTAAGATATAACCAAACATACTGTTGCGAAGCGTGGGCTCTGCGCAGGTCGCTACTCACGCTAGTGAACAACTGAGATGGCCGACTGTACTGTACTGTACAGCTACAAGCTACACGTCGGTTTAAGATATAACCAAACATACTGTTGCGAAGCGTGGGCTCTGCGCAGGTCGCTACTCACGCTAGTGAACAACTGAGATGGCCGACTGTACTGTATTGTACAGCTACAAGCTACACGTCGGTTTAAGATATAACCAAACATACTGTTGCGAAGCGTGGGCTCTGGGCAGGTCGCTACTCACGCTAGTGAACAACTGAGATGGCCGACTGTACTGTACTGTACAGCTACAAGCTACACGTCGGTTTAAGATATAACCAAACATACTGTTGCGAAGCGTGGGCTCTGGGCAGGTCGCTACTCACGCTAGTGAACAACTGAGATGGCCGACTGTACTGTACTGTACAGCTACAAGCTACACGTCGGTTTAAGATATAACCAAACATACTGTTGCGAAGCGTGGGCTCTGGGCAGGTCGCTACTCACGCTAGTGAACAACTGAGATGGCCGACTGTACTGTACTGTACAGCTACAAGCTACACGTCGGTTTAAGATATAACCAAACATACTGTTGCGAAGCGTGGGCTCTGGGCAGGTCGCTACTCACGCTAGTGAACAACTGAGATGGCCGACTGTACTGTACTGTACAGCTACAAGCTACACGTCGGTTTAAGATATAACCAAACATACTGTTGCGAAGCGTGGGCTCTGCGCAGGTCGCTACTCACGCTAGTGAACAACTGAGATGGCCGACTGTACTGTACTGTACAGCTACAAGCTACACGTCGGTTTAAGATATAACCAAACATACTGTTGCGAAGCGTGGGCTCTGCGCAGGTCGCTACTCACGCTAGTGAACAACTGAGATGGCCGACTGTACTGTACTGTACAGCTACAAGCTACACGTCGGTTTAAGATATAACCAAACATACTGTTGCGAAGCGTGGGCTCTGCGCAGGTCGCTACTCACGCTAGTGAGCAACTGAGATGGCCGACTGTACTGTACTGTACAGCTACAAGCTACACGTCGGTTTAAGATATAACCAAACATACTGTTGCGAAGCGTGGGCTCTGGGCAGGTCGCTACTCACGCTAGTGAACAACTGAGATGGCCGACTGTACTGTACTGTACAGCTACAAGCTACACGTCGGTTTAAGATATAACCAAACATACTGTTGCGAAGCGTGGGCTCTGGGCAGGTCGCTACTCACGCTAGTGAACAACTGAGATGGCCGACTGTACTGTACTGTACAGCTACAAGCTACACGTCGGTTTAAGAGATAACCAAACATACTGTTGCGAAGCGTGGGCTCTGGGCAGGTCGCTACTCACGCTAGTGAACAACTGAGATGGCCGACTGTACTGTACTGTACAGCTACAAGCTACACGTCGGTTTAAGATATAACCAAACATACTGTTGCGAAGCGTGGGCTCTGGGCAGGTCGCTACTCACGCTAGTGAACAACTGAGATGGCCGACTGTACTGTACTGTACAGCTACAAGCTACACGTCGGTTTAAGATATAACCAAACATACTGTTGCGAAGCGTGGGCTCTGCGCAGGTCGCTACTCACGCTAGTGAACAACTGAGATGGCCGACTGTACTGTACTGTACAGCTACAAGCTACACGTCGGTTTAAGATATAACCAAACATACTGTTGCGAAGCGTGGGCTCTGGGCAGGTCGCTACTCACGCTAGTGAACAACTGAGATGGCCGACTGTACTGTACTGTACAGCTACAAGCTACACGTCGGTTTAAGAGATAACCAAACATACTGTTGCGAAGCGTGGGCTCTGGGCAGGTCGCTACTCACGCTAGTGAACAACTGAGATGGCCGACTGTACTGTACTGTACAGCTACAAGCTACACGTCGGTTTAAGAGATAACCAAACATACTGTTGCGAAGCGTGGGCTTTGCGCAGGTCGCTACTCACGCTAGTGAACAACTGAGATGGCCGACTGTACTGTACTGTACAGCTACAAGCTACACGTCGGTTTAAGATATAACCAAACATACTGTTGCGAAGCGTGGGCTCTGGGCAGGTCGCTACTCACGCTAGTGAACAACTGAGATGGCCGACTGTACTGTACTGTACAGCTACAAGCTACACGTCGGTTTAAGATATAACCAAACATACTGTTGCGAAGCGTGGGCTCTGCGCAGGTCGCTACTCACGTTAGTGAACAACTGAGATGGCCGACTGTACTGTACTGTACAGCTACAAGCTACACGTCGGTTTAAGATATAACCAAACATACTGTTGCGAAGCGTGGGCTCTGCGCAGGTCGCTACTCACGCTAGTGAACAACTGTGATGGCCGACTGTACTGTATAGCTACAAGCTACACGTCGGTTTAAGATATAACCAAACATACTGTTGCGAAGCGTGGGCTCTGGGCAGGTCGCTACTCACGCTAGTGAACAACTGAGATGGCCGACTGTACTGTACTGTACAGCTACAAGCTACACGTCAGTTTAAGATATAACCAAACATACTGTTGCGAAGCGTGGGCTCTGCGCAGGTCGCTACTCACGCTAGTGAACAACTGAGATGGCCGACTGTACTGTACTGTATAGCTACAAGCTACACGTCGGTTTAAGATATAACCAAACATACTGTTGCGAAGCCTGGGCTCTGGGCAGGTCGCTACTCACGCTAGTGAACAACTGAGATGGCCGACTGTACTGTACTGTACAGCTACAAGCTACACGTCGGTTTAAGATATAACCAAACATACTGTTGCGAAGCGTGGGCTCTGGGCAGGTCGCTACTCACGCTAGTGAACAACTGAGATGGCCGACTGTACTGTACTGTACAGCTACAAGCTACACGTGGGTTTAAGAGATAACCAAACATACTGTTGCGAAGCGTGGGCTCTGGGCAGGTCGCTACTCACGCTAGTGAACAACTGAGATGGCCGACTGTACTGTACTGTACAGCTACAAGCTACACGTCGGTTTAAGATATAACCAAACATACTGTTGCGAAGCGTGGGCTCTGGGCAGGTCGCTACTCACGCTAGTGAACAACTGAGATGGCCGACTGTACTGTACTGTACAGCTACAAGCTACACGTCGGTTTAAGATATAACCAAACATACTGTTGCGAAGAGTGGGCTCTGGGCAGGTCGCTACTCACGCTAGTGAACAACTGAGATGGCCGACTGTACTGTACTGTACAGCTACAAGCTACACGTCGGTTTAAGATATAACCAAACATACTGTTGCGAAGCGTGGGCTCTGGGCAGGTCGCTACTCACGCTAGTGAACAACTGAGATGGCCGACTGTACTGTACTGTACAGCTACAAGCTACACGTCGGTTTAAGAGATAACCAAACATACTGTTGCGAAGCGTGGGCTCTGCGCAGGTCGCTACTCACGCTAGTGAACAACTGAGATGGCCGACTGTACTGTACTGTACAGCTACAAGCTACACGTCGGTTTAAGATATAACCAAACATACTGTTGCGAAGCGTGGGCTTTGGGCAGGTCGCTACTCACGCTAGTGAACAACTGAGATGGCCGACTGTACTGTACTGTACAGCTACAAGCTACACGTCGGTTTAAGATATAACCAAACATACTGTTGCGAAGCGTGGGCTCTGGGCAGGTCGCTACTCACGCTAGTGAACAACTGAGATGGCCGACTGTACTGTACTGTACAGCTACAAGCTACACGTCGGTTTAAGATATAACCAAACATACTGTTGCGAAGCGTGGGCTCTGGGCAGGTCGCTACTCACGCTAGTGAACAACTGAGATGGCCGACTGTACTGTACTGTACAGCTACAAGCTACACGTCGGTTTAAGATATAACCAAACATACTGTTGCGAAGCGTGGGCTCTGGGCAGGTCGCTACTCACGCTAGTGAACAACTGAGATGGCCGACTGTACTGTACTGTACAGCTACAAGCTACACGTCGGTTTAAGATATAACCAAACATACTGTTGCGAAGCGTGGGCTCTGGGCAGGTCGCTACTCACGCTAGTGAACAACTGAGATGGCCGACTGTACTGTACTGTACAGCTACAAGCTACACGTCGGTTTAAGATATAACCAAACATACTGTTGCGAAGCGTGGGCTCTGGGCAGGTCGCTACTCACGCTAGTGAACAACTGAGATGGCCGACTGTACTGTACTGTACAGCTACAAGCTACACGTGGGTTTAAGAGATAACCAAACATACTGTTGCGAAGCGTGGGCTCTGGGCAGGTCGCTACTCACGCTAGTGAACAACTGAGATGGCCGACTGTACTGTACTGTACAGCTACAAGCTACACGTCGGTTTAAGATATAACCAAACATACTGTTGCGAAGCGTGGGCTCTGGGCAGGTCGCTACTCACGCTAGTGAACAACTGAGATGGCCGACTGTACTGTACTGTACAGCTACAAGCTACACGTCGGTTTAAGATATAACCAAACATACTGTTGCGAAGCGTGGGCTCTGGGCAGGTCGCTACTCACGCTAGTGAACAACTGAGATGGCCGACTGTACTGTACTGTACAGCTACAAGCTACACGTCGGTTTAAGATATAACCAAACATACTGTTGCGAAGCGTGGGCTCTGGGCAGGTCGCTACTCACGCTAGTGAACAACTGAGATGGCCGACTGTACTGTACTGTACAGCTACAAGCTACACGTCGGTTTAAGAGATAACCAAACATACTGTTGCGAAGCGTGGGCTCTGCGCAGGTCGCTACTCACGCTAGTGAACAACTGAGATGGCCGACTGTACTGTACTGTATAGCTACAAGCTACACGTCGGTTTAAGATATAACCAAACATACTGTTGCGAAGCGTGGGCTTTGGGCAGGTCGCTACTCACGCTAGTGAACAACTGAGATGGCCGACTGTACTGTACTGTACAGCTACAAGCTACACGTCGGTTTAAGATATAACCAAACATACTGTTGCGAAGCGTGGGCTCTGGGCAGGTCGCTACTCACGCTAGTGAACAACTGAGATGGCCGACTGTACTGTACTGTACAGCTACAAGCTACACGTCGGTTTAAGATATAACCAAACATACTGTTGCGAAGCGTGGGCTCTGGGCAGGTCGCTACTCACGCTAGTGAACAACTGAGATGGCCGACTGTACTGTACTGTACAGCTACAAGCTACACGTCGGTTTAAGATATAACCAAACATACTGTTGCGAAGCGTGGGCTCTGCGCAGGTCGCTACTCACGCTAGTGAACAACTGAGATGGCCGACTGTACTGTACTGTACAGCTACAAGCTACACGTCGGTTTAAGATATAACCAAACATACTGTTGCGAAGCGTGGGCTCTGCGCAGGTCGCTACTCACGCTAGTGAACAACTGAGATGGCCGACTGTACTGTACTGTACAGCTACAAGCTACACGTCGGTTTAAGAGATAACCAAACATACTGTTGCGAAGCGTGGGCTCTGCGCAGGTCGCTACTCACGCTAGTGAACAACTGAGATGGCCGACTGTACTGTACTGTACAGCTACAAGCTACACGTCGGTTTAAGATATAACCAAACATACTGTTGCGAAGCGTGGGCTCTGCGCAGGTCGCTACTCACGCTAGTGAACAACTGAGATGGCCGACTGTACTGTACTGTACAGCTACAAGCTACACGTCGGTTTAAGATATAACCAAACATACTGTTGCAAAGCGTGGGCTCTGCGCAGGTCGCTACTCACGCTAGTGAACAACTGAGATGGCCGACTGTACTGTACTGTACAGCTACAAGCTACACGTCGGTTTAAGAGATAACCAAACATACTGTTGCGAAGCGTGGGCTCTGCGCAGGTCGCTACTCACGCTAGTGAACAACTGAGATGGCCGACTGTACTGTACTGTACAGCTACAAGCTACACGTCGGTTTAAGATATAACCAAACATACTGTTGCGAAGCGTGGGCTCTGGGCAGGTCGCTACTCACGCTAGTGAACAACTGAGATGGCCGACTGTACTGTACTGTACAGCTACAAGCTACACGTCGGTTTCTCTTTGGTACATACTGATTAGTTAGGGTTGCTTTATTTTTAAAGTCTTATTTTTAAAGTCATGATGTGTCGGTCGAACAACCAAACAAACTGACGTTCGCATTTATAACATTACTTAGGAAGTTAAAATGTAAGACAAATTATGATTCATAACTTAAAAGTTTGCGAAAGTTAGTGCTCTACAAAATGTTCTAAAGTTGAAGTATCGAGCAAAACGAAGCCCTTTTCAGGAACATACAGTTACGCCCGTATGTTCCTGAAAAGGTAGGTAGAGGTTTATAATTTATAATTTTTATAATTATACTAGATGTTTCCGCGGTTTCACCTGCGTTTATCGTTACTGCGCCGTCCCCGTGGGTCGTAGCGTGATGTTATATAATCTATAGCCTTCCTCAATAAATAGGCTATCCAACGCTAAAAGATTTTTCAAATCGAACCAGTAGTTCCTGAGATTAGCGCGTTCAAACAAACAAACTCTTCAGCTTTATAATAATATTATATAGATTTATTTTATTACATCCATATCTTTATTTGTAAGTTTCATTTAATAGTCGCCAATGGAGCATGTTTGCAGGTCACATTAGATTACGTGCCAATATTGCAATTTTTTAACAAAAAGAACCTTTTCATCCGAATCAAAAACACAAGACAACATGGCTCCATAACCATAACTTATGTAGCATAAGTTATGGGGACATGTTATCTTGCAGTAGCATGTATGTTAAACGCAATCAAACATACTTATGTCATTTAAATCATTAAAATAATAAAGCCATATTATTTTATCACTTGATGTCATTCTGTCTGATCATAAGCTGTACGATATTATCCTTTTTTTAAAGTTTTCCTTTGAAAGACTCTCTTTACCTACATCATTTAACTGTAAAGTAGGTTCCTCTAGTAGTCGCTAGAAGTACCTGCTCCATTAAGGACAGTCTGCGTGGCCGGCCGGCATGATAAAACGTCTTGACATAATAATTTACATGTTCGCATCGACATTGAAAGGAAGCGGTCGTTAAGAGCATCGTACCCACTCGCGACCGGCGAGTAATTGTCCTCCATTGGTATCCTAAGAGCTGGTGGGATCTTAATTGGCGGCAGTCGGCAACGAGCCGCGTCTGTGCCGCCGCCGGCGTGCCCTCTCTGACCGATCAACTAGTACCGCAAGCGATCACCTATTGAAACCAATCAAACTGCTAAATAGGACACGAGCCGTCTATATTACGCAACACACACTTACAAAGTTAAATCGATTAAAAAATGCGACGTGTCCTTTTTGGAGGAATGATAAATTGTTGCTTTCTGACGATATGGAGGTTAGATGTTAGTTTATTCTCTGTATAGGAATAGGACCGACTTGCGCCTGGTGCTGGTGGGATGGCAGAGGTGTACAGCACAAACACTTTGCAAGCTACCCTCTGTCACGTGAACCTTTCTCTAACGACTCGTGATCGTCGCTGATATCAGCATGAATGGGCTGGCTCCACCGGGGAAGGACTACCCTCTCACAGAATATTGACGTGAAACAACAGTATTCTCACTGTTGTGTTTCGGTCGGTGAGTGAGAGTGCCGGAAGCCCAATCACCCTCTTTCCCTCTTGGAGGAATGATATGAGCATCTACCTATTACTGTCGATATTGGGAGGCAGCAGGTACATTACTACAGGTTAAACTCAGGCCTATCTGCGCCGAAGAGGAGTATGGCACAGCCACATTTCGCTAGCTCCGTTGTTAGCGCACACGGGCTGAGCTGCGAACTGACCACACTCAGTCACTGGTCACGTACATTTTTAGAATATGTGCTGTTGTTCAGTATTTTCTCTCGCAAACCCTGATTAACTTTGTCCGATTCGAGAATTGAATCTTTTAATATCGCAAGCAAAGCTTGTACCACGGGACTAGTAGTTACTATCAAATGTTCTAATGCTGTTGTATAACTTAATATTAATGTATGCAATACAAGTGCCGCGCGTGGCGTTGGCCGCGTGCGCGAGCGCGTGGTGTAGAACACAAAAGTCACGCAACTAGTCAAGTTGAAGGCGAAGGTCGTGTCGATGCAAGCAGGGCTTAGAGGGATGCCAATTTGTTTTACTCTACTATGCACACAACACAGATTAATTAAATTTTTAAAATCTTTAGTAGCGCAGCGGTTATATATGCGACTGCTGTGTCTGAGGTCTCAGGTTCGGGTCGGACTAACTATTACTGGATTTTACTTTCGAGAAATTCTTAGCAACACTAAGTCTGTAACTGTGGCAGGTAGACGGCGAGGCTCGCTGTCTATCACGCGGGGCCGAGAGTCATAGCTCGTGGAATGTGTGTGTGATACATCTCTGCTTAGGCCTAGAGATATAGGTTTCTTTTTTTATAAGAAAACTCCCGCTCTAGGAACAATTCCTGTGTCGCGGGAGACTTCACAAACATTCAAACAACGGAAGCGAAGAACATCCACACTCTGAACAACCGTTGTGGAGCACACAAGTTGTATCTCGCGTGGGATTCGAATTTGGAACCCACAACACTCGGCACCCACAATACTACGAACGCAATTCGACTGCGTGTGTCAAATGCATGGATGTGTGCGTGTAGTGTTTTTTAACCGACTTCAAAAAAAGGAGGAGGTACTCAATTCGTCTGTACTTTTTTTTTTATTATGTTTGTTACCTCATAACTTTCGACTGGGTGAACCGATTTTGATAATTCTTTTTTTATTTGAAAGTTGGTGCTTCCTGTGTGGTCCCATTTAATTTTGATCAAGATTTGACCATTCGTTTTCGAGTTATCCTTAATAATGCGTACTTGGCTATATTGATGATGTTCTCATTTTTGGCAAGGTTCACTAAAAACCGAGAAATAAACAAAATTTTAACAAAAAAGAAAACCGACTTCAGAAAAGAATATTCTAAAACTTAAAATGCACTAATAAGTTAATAAATAATTGCATATTCTTGTGAATAATTAAATTATTGTTATTTTTGGAGTCCGTGTCAGCCGCCCGCGCCGCGTGCTGCGTCTATGTGTGTAATTGTGCACGCCAATGTCATGTTATGATTATAGTAAGATATCTTGTGTTAATTAGTTACAAACCTACCTTGGCTGACAGCGACTCCATTAATAACAATAATTTAATTATTTACAAGAATTGGCAATTATTTATTAACTTTTTAGTGCATTTTAAGTTATAGAATATTCTTTTTTGAAGTCGGTTTTCTTTTTTGTTAAAAATTTCTAATGCATATTTTATAAAAAATATTAGGATTCGCCCCTCCTTCTCCATATAAACTTGAACTGTGCCAAATTTCATCCTCCACCGTCCGCGCAATTTTCGTAAAAAGAGGTACAAAATTGTTGCTTCACGTACTAATATATAGATGTAAATAGTAGAACAGGTATTCAAAGGTGGTATTTAAAACAAATGCAGTGCCATCAACAATCATTAACTCATTACAGTTTATGAAGGTGTTTGTTCTTCAATCTTACTAAAATCGTAGAACGGCTTTGAATGCACTTGGCACACAGATGGACTTCTTGGATAAGAAATATAGAATTTGAATCCCGATAGGTAGGTATACATACGTTCTTATAAAATCCACGCAGACGAGGCTGCGAGCAGAATCTAGTGATTTATGTTTAAACCAACAACTTATAAACCAGTAGCAAATAAATATTTGAAATATGTACCTGCATATGTACAAAGTTTTATTCAGATCGTTATAATATAACAGCTGTCATGTCCGCAGACAATTGTTATCAACTCGCCAGAATTGAGCCTGGATTGGTATCAGACGACAGATGCCATTAGCCACTCAACTACATACGATTTGATAATAAACCACCGAAGTATACTTGTGGTACTGTGTGCGCCCGTTTTATGTAAGTATAGTGTGTTGTTGTTGTTTCTTTTGCCTTAGCGTACAATATCGATCAACTCGATCATCCTCTAAGAGCTAAGGAGCATTCTCGACCATAAGTCCACTTAATCAATGTAAGTTGTTACCTCGTAACGTTATGGAGAACTTTCGTGTACTTAAATAGATTTCCTTTCTGGCAATTGAAGCTTTTATTTATTTCTACATTGTCTTCTTTACAACAAGTACCAACCAGTAATGAAACTCGTCCGTGGCACAATATAAGCGTAGATGATGTTATTATGGTCGTCTATTGAATCATTTAATATCAATAATGCTGCATACTCGACTAATAAAGCAAATATGGACAAAGTATTACGATACGTCCACATTCTATGACGCACAGAAATTCACCTCACTTGATGCAACATACAATCTCTATGCAACTTAAAGGAAAAATAAAACAACTAGCGTGTAGCGAACTATCTAATAATTATTTTAAAATAATTGTTACTTGTGAAAGTGAATGCCGCTGCAATGTTCTTACGATCGCGATGATCTGTGAGCTGTTCTTGTTACTAATGGTGACGCGACATAATTGACTCACTCTGTTTTGGTTCAATAGGTACTCGTAAAAACAACACAAGATTATGTATATTATAGCAGTGCTCGCAAAAGACAAAGAGCACCAGTCCCCTCGCTGGCAGCGGCGTAACGCCGCGCCGCGCGCCGGTTTAAACAACACAAGATTATGCATATTATAGCAGTGCTCGCAAAAGACAAAGAGCACCAGTCCCCTCGCTGGTACCGGCGTAACGCCGCGCCGCGCGCCGGTTTAAACAACACAAGATTATGCATATTATAGCAGTGCTCGCAAAAGACAAAGAGCACCAGTCCCCTCGCTGGCAGCGGCGTAACGCCGCGCCGCGCGCCGGTTTAAACAACACAAGATTATGCATATTATAGCAGTGCTCGCAAAAGACAAAGAGCACCAGTCCCCTCGCTGGCAGCGGCGTAACGCCGCGCCGCGCGCCGGTTTAAACAACACAAGATTATGCATATTATAGCAGTGCTCGCAAAAGACAAAGAGCACCAGTCCCCTCGCTGGCAGCGGCGTAACGCCGCGCCGCGCGCCGGTTTAAACAACACAAGATTATGCATATTATAGCAGTGCTCGCAAAAGACAAAGAGCACCAGTCCCCTCGCTGGTACCGGCGTAACGCCGCGCCGCGCGCCGGTTTAAACAACACAAGATTATGCATATTATAGCAGTGCTCGCAAATGACAAAGAGCACCAGTCCCCTCGCTGGTACCGGCGCCGGCGTAACACCGGTTTAAACAACTTCGGGTAGGAATTCAATATAAGAACAGCTGAACACAACATTATTTGACAGCAATCTCCTGTAGTGTGGAGTAGAAGCTCTTTCCCAGATCAATCAGCTCCAGGTTTGATTGAGCTTAAGCTATGCTTCGAGTAAAAACACAAGTAATTGGCATGCAAATAATTTAAACGTCGCCGCAGCTTACATAATGTTTGTCATTTGCGTAAAAATTGCTTTTTTAAATTGTCACTTATTAATTGATACTTATTATTCAGTAACAATCAGGCAAACTTTGCTATGGGAGCATGTGATAAGAGCAATAAACGTTTGTTGCCCAACTTACAAATGTTCCTAACAATGTGCTATATTTAATTCTACAGGTAGGCATGTTTAGGATCGATCATATTATGATGGCATGTGAACGAGTAGTAAGTAAACCTTGCAATTTGAATACATAAGCTTGCCTCGTGCTTGCCAAACAGTAAGTACGGAATTTATACGACGCGCGGAAATTGATTGGTTTTGACCTAAATATTGTGTTGTTTAAGTTAAGTAGGTCAAATTATATTTGACTATAGATTGTATATTGCGGCGACTGTCTTGTTGCAGACAGTTATTTGCGGTTACGCTGCCGTCGATCGTAAGTTTCGACTTCCAGGGTAAGGTGTTATGAAGTTGTTCTTTTATAAAATACTCGGTAGGAGGGACTCGGCTAAGACCGGCCCGCAGTCGCAGCTGTATGACGAGGCACGTGCCGCGTGGCACCTACAAGACAGCCGACAAAACTATACAATTTGCAAAAACATTGTTCAATAGTAAAAATGTTCTCGTCAGTAAATAAAACATTTTTAAATTATCAGATAATAATGACCAGTGCGTGGTACGCTTGAAGGAAGCTAACGTAAGTCCAAAGAGGCCTGCGACGGGTCCTAAATTGACTGCAGGCCACCGACGAGCACGCATCCAGTTTGCTCGAGAGCATCTCGATTGGGACATTGCGCAATGGCGGCCGGTCCTGTTCACTGACGAGTGCAGAATGTGTCTGCATGGCAGTGACAGGAGAGGCCGGGTCTACAGGCGTCCGCGCGAACGATTCGCACAGTGCTGTTTCGCTGTAACAGTTGCATACGGCGGAGGTTCTTGCATGATGTGGGCTGGGATCTCCTTAGAAGGAAAAACCGAGCTTGTTTTTGTGCCTGGGGGAGGCCGAGGAGGCTAACGGCTGATCGGTATATCACCGACATACTGTTGGAGCATGTTGTTCCCTACGCAGGGTTTGTTGGCGAAGACTTCGTGTTACTGCACGACAACGCCCGTTGTCACACGTCGCGTATCACTCGGCAGTTCCTTCATGAAATCGAAATACGCACAATGGTCTGGCCTACGCTCAGTCCAGACATGAATCCCATTGAGCACTTATGGAATAAGCTTAAAAGAAGAGTACGGGCCAGAAATCTAGACACTTCGAGCGTAGAAGAGCTGGAGACAGCATTATTAGAGGAAAGGGACGGCATTCCTGAAGAGACCGTCAAAAAGTCAACAAGGTCGATGAAAAAGCGACTGCAAGCTGTAATTAGAGTTAGGGGGAGGGGGTGGGGAGAGTAATAGCAAGTATTAAATAAATTTTTGTTTTATGTACTTCCAAATTATTTGTTTAATTTGTAAAATACCCGACCACAGCTCTTTGTCCTAAATTTCTCTTTTTTCCTACACTTACGTTCAGACATTATTAATTTTAAAATAATGATTGGATGTCAATAATAATGACACCAAATTAAAGCCGACATCTTAAGCTTTCCGATGACATACTGTTATCATAAATACCTACCACGTGTAGTTTTTGTGAAATTTGTTTAGGTGTGCGCAGTGAAGGGTTGAGTCGATTGATATGTCGCGGGGTCAGGGGCCAGGGGTGGCACTGGGGGCACTGTGGCTAGTGAGCGGTCAGCGACAGGGCCGCGGGGTCGCGCTGTGTGTGCCCACCATGACCAATGACGATCTTCTATGACGTCCACACCCTCTCGCTCGACGCGACACGCGACTCATCAAACACTCATAAAAATTAAATATATATATATATATATATAAATATTTTTTTTTTAAATAAATAATTATGGTTAATGAGATGAGGGACAGTTTTATTATCCATGCATGAGTATTCTAATGCGGTTATTAGAGATTGCGAATAACGTAATTAGGGGCTCAACGTTGACAATGCTAAGTTACTATAATAAATATATATTGTGATGAATTGAAAGGAAATCGTTTTGTATGCCAAACATCTTTGTGTTACGAACTCTTTAGATAAACATAACTAGTAAGGCAGTGCATCACACAGAGGTCACCGTTACATTGAGTTAGTGGATGTGCGTGCGGAGGTCCTGTGGCAGGCAGGGTGCGGGCCGCGCGGCGCACCCGCGCCGCTGCCGCCTGCCGCCCGCCGCGCCACCGGGCCGCGGCCGCGCTCCGGCCGGAGAGGGCCGCGCGCCAGTGCCTTACGAGGCGCGTCCGAGAACACGCGTGTGTCGCGCCGCCGCGCCCTGACATGTAGTGTAGTGCACGATCGAGCTTCAGGACTGCCCAAGTGCCCACTGCCACACCAACACGACTTGATGCTCGCGTGACCACCGCTCACGCCCACACTCTGTATCTACCTCGCACGCAGCGCAGCACGATGGGGTGCGCCAGGGGACTCTGCACCGCTGAGAAGATATTCATCTTCATCAACATCGCCTTTGCGGTCAGTTATATCCAAGTATCTTATTCGACACGTTTCGGTGCTATCTCCGAGTTGCAGGACTGTGATATTTATCTCAAGTATCGCTGAAATTAAAACAAATATAAATAATTTATTATTAATGTTGCATTTACATAAATCATCACAAATATTAAACGGGCTGTAGGTACAATACACCTACGTTACCACTATAGTTCGTAATTCGTATTCAACTATAGGAGAAAATTTAAAACAAAAACTAAGCTGGGTATCATTCAAAGCAAGTAACTTATTAGCAACTAAGAGAAACAAACAATGAACTACATAGTTAGTGACTTACAAATAAATGTCACCGTGGCAGTCACCAAGCATGAGACCGGCTATGGCGTGTTGTGTATGCACGCGTCTCCTGTAAGTTCAACAGTAAGGAATGTTGTAATTGTAAACAATGCGATGCGCTCGCCCCTCGCTCGGGGGCGCCCCGCTGCTCCACGCGGGCCGCGCGGCGAGCGACGAGCCTGCTGCGGCCGCTACTCGAGCTTTCAATAAAAAAGCCTCACATCCAACACAAGGGGTTCTCAAAACTTCCGTTTACCTGCCGCCACTCGGCAGTTAACACTCATCGGCCAAGTTCACGATTTTATACGACCATGACAATGGATAAGAATTTGTTGAGAAATAAAAGTTATGTTATTTATAAGTTTACATTAATTATGGGTACTTATTTGTAATTAATTATTGTTAAGAAATGATTAGGGAGTTACACGTAAACGAACCTAGCCTACCTTAATTATTTAATTTAAATGAAATGCAGGTACTACTTAGCAGTCCATTACAATAATAGGTAGTTGCTAAACATTTTGTTGTCAAATAATTCCTGGAATTACGTAACATGCTTAATTCTATGGGATATCAAATTTAATGTTGACTAGACGTTATTAATTATTGATTATTGCTGGTTATTAGATGCAGAATGCACATCATTCTGCCTACAATAATACAAATAGGTAGGTACTACTTTTCTTCATTTTTAGTTACTGATTACAGTGATTACTGAATACAATTAAATAATATTGGGCTTAGATATCCATAATTTAAAAGAAAGAGAAAAAGTAGATAATGTTGATATAAAGGCAACAGTTTATACTTGATACTGGTCGCCATGTTGTGTTGTAATATCCCTCAGCGTTGCTGTCGATTGGTATCGTGTTAGCTGTTAGCATTTCCACGTTGAATGGCAATATAATCCTTTCGTCCAAGATTAGACCCACCGGGACAAGCGAAGCATCGACACATCGATCTCAAATTCTCAAGCGTTTTTATGTACTTACTGTGGTTGAGCAGCGATAGCTCAGTGGGGAGACCAACAGACTGTAATGCAGAGGGTCTCGGGTTCGAACCCACGTCGCGCACCTCTGACTTTCGGAAGTTATATGACTTTTCGAAATTATGTGCGTATTGATTGACAATTATCGCCTGCTCCGTGCCTCGGAGAGCACGTTAAGCCGTCGGTCCCGGCTGCCATGAACATCTATGGCAGTCGTTATTGGGAGAGTGTCGACACAAAAGATCCCACTGGGTCGAAGTGTCGCCGGTCTGCACTGACTGGCCCCCACATAAGATAAGATGTACTGTGGTTTTGCTCACTTTATACATAGATTGCGAGTGCTCGGGCGGCAGAAGCCTAACGTTTAGATCCTAAATGACCAAATACTATTTATTAACTAGGTACCTATTTAGTCCTGAAGCAGCGGGATTTTTGTTGTTTGCGTCGTTTATGGGTTTCCGTAGCCGTAGCAGCAGCAGCGGCGGCGCAAGTTTGAATAATGTTCTGCCCGTCTGCTGATGCAGCAATGCATGGCATGCCGTCCGAAAGCAGTCCTTCCGTTCATTGTAAGATAAATAATAATTACCTAGGTTAGATACTGTTTCTAATGCTACCCTTTTTCAACAAAAGTAATGTGATTTTTTATTTTTTATTATTTATTAAGGATCTCCGACAAAGAATAGGTATAAGTACACAAAATTGTACAAAAATATAAACATAGTTTAGGGATATATTGATATTTAGGGATCGTAACGTAAGCGCACTTATAAATATCTAATCATTTTATTAAACAATTTTACCATTTTTGAACTTCACTTATAGTCCATTGAAATGTTACATGAGCTTTGCATTTTTTAGAGGACGCAATATTATTTTTGGGACATGTGTGTACAAATATGTTCATATAACTTTTTGCCCTAAATTTAAAATTAAAGAAGTTATAAGCAAACAAGTGAGAAAATTTCAATAAAAATTTTTTTTTGCTCTATAACTTGTCCCAAAAATAAAATTGCGTCCTCTAATAAATGCAATATTAGGTCCTTAAATTGTAACATTTCAATGGACTATTACCTACTCTGACATAATGGAATATTGGAAGCGGAAGTATCCGGTCAAGAAAGAACTTACTGCTAGTTTATAATAATGAAATGTTAGTAGAATGAGACTAGATCAGTGTGTCAATAAACGAGCAAGATGCTCGAAGCGTGATTATTATCTGGAGAGGTGCTTCGGCTGCGAGCGCGGCGGCGCGGCGCGAGGCGTTCTCCGGGCGCATCCGACGCCGAACATTGTGCGCCCGCACCCGTGCACTAACGAGTAAAGCTTACTGCTTTGTTCAGCTTTCTACCTGCGATCATTCGACTCATAACCAGCTTTTATTCGACACTATGGAACGCATTAAGAAGTGTCGCCAATAATACTTACGAAGTAATATATTACAAATGGGTGGCTTCCATTAGTTTTAAATGTATTTTAGAATTCATAAAATTTTTTTATAAATTTGATTTGTTGAACAATCTTTTCGGTCGGATATTCATGTCGGGCAGTGTTAATGGCTTATTCTGCCAATTTTCTGTCTGGTATCCTTGATAAATGATAATATATTATGTGCTCGCTAAATGCTAGGCGCTAGCACACTCGCTCTCTACAAAGTGGCTCTTTAAAATGTATCTTGCGAAATGCGTGTGTGTTTGTCTGCCCTTTTTGGGATTTAAAGACGTGAACCTAGTACGTGTGTAACAAATAACAATTCAGAGAGCTATTTTTTATTATATTATATACAGGGTGTGTAAGTACACAAATACTAACATTAATCCGAAATACTTAACTCGGTACATGTTACTCGTAGGTAGTGTAGGTACAGTATTTACTTGCCATTTAAGATACTTTGCAGTCGAAAGTTAACTTGTAACAATTCGTTCCTTTCTACTACAACAGTCCGTTTCGATACTCGGAGACACGTTGCAATGTGGACAATAGGAAGAGAAAGCATTTCATAATAGCTCACCAACAGGTCAATGTTAGAATAGTTACTACGGCACTATTAGGTAATAATAATAATAATTTGTTTTATTTTCATTAAACAGATTTACATTTGTTGTGTAGTGGTCGAAGTCACCGAGTGAGCAAACAATGCCTGTGACAGGTGACTACGCTCGTCCATAGCTAATAGAAACTGAAACAATTAAATAATAATTATAATTTGTACTTAGTACGTGAACTTAATTCTTAAGTACTGCGAACATATTTAATTACAGAAATAATTCAGGTAGTAAATAATTCGTACGTCGAACTCAATACCGTCATCACCAAGCTGCAGAAATTCCAGAGAATGGCATGTTCAGCAATAACAGGGTGTATGAGAACTACACCGACAGCCGCCCTCGAAGTCATCCTAGGGCTGGCCCCCTTAGACCTCTACATACAACAAGAAGCGACTATGGCCGCAATACGACTGAAACACCAGGGCTTGTGGGGAAACACTAGAAGCCCACATGCATCGATCTTAGAGCGAGCTACAGCTTACGAACCACTGCTCGCCGCCCCGTGTGACAACATCCCCAAACAACATCTATTACAAAAGAACTATCATATACAACTTCTTGAGGAACAGAGAGATCAATCGGGAATCAACGAGATCCGAGTCTATACTGATGGCTTAAAAACCATACAGGGAACGGGCGCAGGAGTTCACTCCCTGGATCTCAGTATTAACATATCTATGACACTAGGCTTACACAGCTCTATCTTTCAATGTGAATGTGTAGCCATTACGGAGGTCGCCGGGGCGATCGACAGGAGACGGATTGAAGGTTACAGGATACGAATCCTCTCCGACAGCACAGCAATACTTAGAGCCCTAGAGAGCAATAGCTGCAACTCCAGGCTCGATTACGAATGCCACCTTGCTCTTGAAAGAATATCCACAAAAAACTTAGTGACCTTACAATGGATAAAGGGGCACAGTTAATCACTGGGTAATGATGCTGCAGATGAGTTGGCTAGAAGAGGATCGGAAACCACCACGGAAGGTCCACCTCCATTCCTCCCTCTACCATTCTCACAACTAAGAACATGGATGCGGATTCGCACTCAGAGTCAACATAATAAACGCTGGGCAAGGACTACGGACTGCAGACAGTCGAGAGCAGCCCTACCGGCTATCTCACCACGTCTGACACACTGCCTGCTCAACCTACAAAGATCGGACCTTAGGACCATCGTGGGGATCCTAATAGGACACTGTCCCCTGAACAAACATCTGTACAACATCGGAACAACAGACAGCCCCCTCTGTAGGGGATGTCTGACCGAAGAAGAATCTGCTGTCCACGTAGTCCTGGAATGTGTGGGAGTAACAGCACAACGCAAGGAAATCCTCAACAACCCGAGGTCACTCCGCGAGGCCTGCGAAGATCCCAGGAATCTTCTGTGCTTCTGGGCGGAGTTGGGCTAGTTATTTCCATAACCGGCCGACACTCACGCATAATGGACCAACTTGGAGTTCAAATGCGGAAAAGGGAGTCCAATTACAATTACAATTAATCGTACGTCCACCGACGCGCGACGCGCGACGCGCGACGTGCGTGATGGGTTCCCCGGCGGGCGCGGGTAAACAGGGCACTCTCATATTATGTACCAGCAAGGTGCCTGGATCTATCGGTTTACGACAGTGAGCCCGTTCTTCTAACGAATACGTGCGGTGTGCGGTGTGCGGGGTACACAGTGTGAAATATGTGACATACGGTTAGCTCTTTGATGATATTCAATAATATAAGTAACGTAGCGTTATGCTACTGAAAAATACTGTTTATTATTGTACCTTCATTACTTTACTCAATGCTTGTGAGCATTCGACTGGCCACCGCAAGCGCGGAAAACCACAAGTAAACAGTTTATGTATTATATTTGGTCATCTACAAAAACAAGTATCATACGATGTTTTGCACTAGAGAGACACGAGTACCTATTGTTGATTCATCACAAGTAACATTCCGCTGACGCTAAACAAAAAATAATAAAATGTCTGCATCATCGCCGCGGTTTTGGTACATTATGCAATTAATGTACTAATTTGGTAGTTTACAAATTACCGACGTTGAACTTAGGTAGGTGTTTCTTGACGGGAATTCCGGTTCAATGATTTATTAATTAATTAGCTAAGTACCGTGTTAGTTTCTGAAGTGGAATATCTGCTGCGTATGTAGCAAAACCCGTAGCCTGGAATAACAATACTGCCTCACGATAGGGCAGTTCAACAGGTACCACGCCAGAGCAAATAATATGTACTATCACTACGTACCTACTTACTATAGTTATACTAAGTTATAACTTATAATACTAAGCAGTAGCCTACAGAACTTACATATTATTTTATATTGAAATATTTGTGGTTGTTAATACGAGGGAGTGAAACATTACCCAACTATAAAAAAGTCACCATTGTAAAATTTATAAGTTTCGGGAAATCTAAATGGATTTCTTATCTAAAATGTAGAAGGACAAAGCTTGCAGTTCGTAATGAGTAATTTCTATTAGTGATTAAGTAATATGCGTGGCGGGTAATTCCTCCACAAGCATACTAATCATGGGCCTAAGTAAACAGTTTAAGTAAACTAATTATATTATTATTGTGCAAGAGAAAAGAACTTATACACAATTTCTAATCTTTGTTTTTATGAACTGATTTTCCTGTATCTACCAGTTGTACAGTTTATGCAAAAGTTTGCAGAAAGTCATAAAGCGCAATTCTAAATCTCTAAAATATAAGCTCTACTTGGAGCCTCATAGTCAAGTGGAGTCGAGGGACAGCTCATGGAATATACCTGTTATGTCCGTATGAGGATTCTAAGAAAGTCCTTTGTGGGTGTTATAGGTTTAATAAATGCGATACAAAACATTTTGTTGCAAATAAAAGTCATTTGATCTATAGAAATAAGACACTGTGCGACCGACGACGCCGACGGGCGACGAGGAACATACACTTGTAATAGATATTATGTAGTAGCCGGTACAGTCAGAGCGGACACAGCTGGCTACCTGTGTGACGTCTGCGGTCTGACGCTGAGCAGTGCGCTGTGCGGTCATGTGGACGCAGAAGGAACTTACTCGTCACTACGTTACTTCTAATGAGAATCATTTCCAACTAAATGTGTTCGCCAAGCTCCCGACAATGTGTACAGATTACACACGTATCATACGTTGACTCGTGCATACGTGCTGATATTCGCCACACGCCTCACACGAACATTATTCATACTTAGGTACTTTACGAGCTGTTTCAGTCACAGTGAGGTGCCTCGTTTCAACGATGTCATTGTAAATTCTAAGGATATTGCCAGCTATTAATACGGCTTACATGTCTATACCGTTATTTTATACGTAAATTCCTCTTACGTAGGTATGTAGTTATCATCTCACACACTGAAACATCCTTATAACCATCCACACACACACATAAACACACACACACATACACACACACGACACACAACAATTAATTATAAATCTCACACTTATTAAGCAGACACTTGCAGGTTTTGTATTCCTTCTATACAATAAAGAATGATAGTTTTCTCCATCTTCCCTAACCCTATTTTGTACTTAGTATTTTCTCACTATTTATGAGAATATCAATGATTGTAACTATTTGCGAGGCTTATATTAATGTTACTCTCAGAAGGTAGCACTGGCTTCTAAGATACAGGTCTATACCTAGTTTAGAAGTCAGGGTCTCCAGTTTGGGATGTATTCCTTAGCCCTAGTTTTGTACTTAAAGTGTTTTTCTTATGAAGTAATAATAAACTTATATTATCTAAGTACCTACAAGCTTTTGCCCGCTACTTCGTCTGCATGCATCATTCTATGCCATATATCTTTGTTTCTATCGAACCGAATTCGAGGAATTGTGGTTAAAATTGATACTTACAAGGCTTTTAACTTGAACCTAAAGCTACCAAACGCATCAAAATCCGTCGAGTGATCCTTGAGTGCCGGAACAAATAGATAAACAGAAAGACTGATTGAGATATAAATCTAGACACGCGGCAGCGTGTCAAGCCAAGTTCAAGCAAAGGAACTGGCTAGCCAGCGCCGAATGTAATATTACACGAACCACTTGGTGCCACTTTTGACCCTTCTATAACTCAAAACCTCTTTAACGTAAACACATAAAACTACGTGTGTTTAATTATATCCATAAGGACATCTAGAAGCCCAAATTTCATGAAGCTAGCTCAAACAGTTATAAAGATATGAAGGTCAAAAAGTCGTAAATTTTAGCACTGACTGACTGACATATAGTACCTAAATCTAACCTTCTTCCAGATGACCTAGAAGGATGAAATTTGGAATCCAGCTCGGTAATTGTGTGTAAGCGTAGGAAAAAATCTAAAAATAAAAAAAGTTAAAAAATAGGGGGTTCCACATACAAAAAAAATTAAGTGTTGCGTTGGAACCGTTACAATCAGATATTTGAAACTATCCCAATATATGTATTATTATATTAATTTGCTATATAACAGAAATATAAAAATAAAGTTAAGTCAAAAAATAAGTGGTGTCTCCATGTAGACAATAGCATAAAAAAGAAAACTATGCAGCGGAAACGAAAAGTGAAATCTAACCTACTTTAAGATCTCACATTTTTAAATAACAGTAATTGTTATAGGTATCCAATAAAGCAAAGAAATAGAGTTTAATACTTGTTCATAATGTTATTTTGTTCCTATAAATACATATTTGGATTTTGCATAGAACTTGGCACTCAATTAGATCTCCATTCTTTTTGCGGCGAAGCCCACAGCCAAACATAACTTTTGTATTGAACTTAGCTATCCTTTTTTACATTTATGTTTTTGGTGGGTATCAATTTTTGGGGTTGGACCCGTCTAGATATTCTGATTTTTTTTTTCTTAAATCTATACAAATAAGTAAAATTGAAGTGTCTGTTTGTAATGTCAAAATAACAGCTTTTTATCTAATGCATATGAAAGTATATAAGGTACTTATACGAAAATATCTATTTTAAAATTTTTGTCTGTTTGTTCCGGCTAATCTCCGAAACGGCTGAACCGATTTTGACGGGACTTTCACAGGCAGATAGCTGATGTTATAAGGAGTAACTTAGGCTACTTTGATTTTAGAAAAAAAAAGGGTTCCGCGGATATAAACACTTTTTAGTTAAAATCTACGCGGACGAAGTCGCAGGTAACAGCTAGTAAATAATAAAATTGTTAATAGCCGACGGACGGTCACACGCATGTCATGCAATTGGCTGATTGAGTTTGTTTGCACCAATTTAAACATTTGATATGAGTTTGATTTAGACACGTCGCGCGTCGTAGATTAGCCTTTAAACATCGGGCGCTAGTGTTCTCTTCATCCGTTGTCTAATTGATTGTATGGTCCTTCGCCACGCGGGGATTATCCCTACCTAGTGCGGAAGTTTATTTAGAAACAAAATAATAGAAGGCCATTTATAAAACATGGCGGCGTAAAATATGGCGTTGTTAAAATTCACAACCTTAAATGCAAATGTTAGGTAATGATGTATGTAGGTATTATAGGCAGCGATGCTATTGCAGACTATAATGTCAAGACTAGGTACTTTCTCATTGTCCAATATCACTCACCGGCAGACGCCTACATACATCATTGTTATTTATTTCCAACGCGAGGAAAGGAGAAGCGCAGTGTCATTGTCGCCATAAGTTAGGATTAACAGCGCGAGAGGTTGATGTCCGGTGACTAAGGAGCTAAGTAATAACCATTGTCGGCCGCGTGTCTCAATCTGGATGCACCGCCCGCGCCGCCGCGCGCCGCCGCAGTGCGCCCGCGCCGCCGCGCGCCGCCGCAGTGCGCCCGCGCGCGTACCAGTTACCACTGCCGTTATTGCTATAAGTTTAATAAATGACTATACTTATGGCGTCGACCTCAGGTCACTAGGTTACTGACTTCACAAAAGTACGTTTGTTGACTTCTAAATATCGAGCCCGTGGTCATGAAATTTGAAGTCAGGCTATAAAAAGATACGGAACACTGCGGGACTCTGTATATCTCACCATATGTATACAACATTCGACAGTCTAATAAAAAAAACACAGCCAAATAATGATGTTGTGTATTGTTGCCAGAAACTCGGAGTTCTGAACAGGGTGAGGCGGTTCTTCACGCCTGGGCAACTGTGCCTATTGTATAAGGCACAAGTGCGCCCTTGCGTGGAGTACTGTTCTCATCTTTGGGATGGCTCCGCGCAGTACTTGCTGGACGCTCTCGACCGGTTACAGCGGCGGGCTGTCCGTATCATCGGAGATCCAGAGGTCACGAGTTCACTGGAACCTCTGCAACTCCGTAGGGACATTGGCTCATTGGCATGTTTCTACAGAATATACCACGGGGAGTGCTGTGAAGAGTTATTCCACCTTATCCCGCCCTCCCCTTTCCTATCCAGAACAACGCGTGCTGGGCTCAGATGCCATCCTTACACGGTAGAGTCGATTAGAGCGCGTACCAAAAAGTTTGGGTCCTCATATCTCTGCCGAACGACCAAGGCATGGAATTCTCTGCCAAGGCACGTGTTTCCTTCTTCCTTCTATCCTGGGTTCTTTAAGCGGGGCGTGAAAAAGCATCTTCTCAGGCCGTGAAAGTAGAGACCTCAACATCGCCTCGGCTACTATGGGGGCGATGTGGAGGCCACTGCTCTTAGACCACACGACTGCTTACCATCAGGTGGAGTGTGGTCATTTTGACGAGCAAAATAAAAAAAATAAAAAAAATAAAAATATATATATCTTACGTAAGTAGATGCTAAGCTGTCAATAGCCGTCGTGTGTCTCTTGCCGCTTGTTTAAAGAGAAAGAGAATCCAATCCAATTAAGATTTGAATTTAAAAATATGCATAATGAAATTAGAATGTCTCCTGTTAGAATATTTTAGCTTTTACGTAGTCTATCATTCAAGTTCTTATTATTAAAAGCTTCGCATTGTAAAATATTGTTTTCTATCTTTTTAATTATACATTGAGTGGAAGAGCCACTTAATTATGTGCCACCCTCTTACAGGAAATCGTCGTAAGACTAGTAACACAGTTACTGCGTTTAGCCAGTTCCAGACGCTCACATATCTACCTTTCCCTCCCTCCATTCCTTTCATCCCGTCTCTAATATCGCGCGAGTTGGGACCCCGGGGCCCGGTATCACCATCCATCAAACACTTTGCTGACCGCGCACTGTCGGCGGACCGGTTACTTGTTCATCACTAGGCGCCACAACACAGTACCTATACCATGTTTTAGAATCAAATTGTTGCTTTTATTGTTCAATTCCGTAAACATATCTAAAGGTGGACGATACCCGACCTCTCGTTGCACTTAAACATATCTAAAGGTGGACGATACCTGACCACTCGTTGCACGTAAACATATCTAAAGGTGGACGATACCTGACCACTCGTTGCACGTAAACATATCTAGAGGTGGACGATACCTGACCACTCGTTGCACGTAAACATATCTAAAGGTGGACGATACCTGACCACTCGTTGCACGTAAACATATCTAAAGGTGGACGATACCTGACCACTCGTTGCACGTAAATATATTTAAAGGTGGACGATACCTGACCACTCGTTGCACGTAAACATATCTAAAGGTGGACGATACCTGACCACTCGTTGCACGTAAACATATCTAAAGGTGGACGATACCTGACCACTCGTTGCACGTAAACATATCTAAAGGTGGACGATACCTGACCACTCGTTGCACTTAAACATATCTAAAGGTGGACGATACCTGACCACTCGTTGCACTTCAACATATCTAAAGGTGGACGATTCCTTGTCACTCGTTGCACTTAAACATATCTAAAGGTGGACGATACCTGACTACTCGTTGCACTTAAACATATCTAAAGGTGGACGATACCTGACCACTCGTTGCACTTAAACATATCTAAAGGTGGACGATACCTGACCACTCGTTGCACTTAAACATATCTAAAGGTGGACGATGCCTGTCCACTCGTTGCACGTAAACATATCTAAAGGTGGACGATACCTGACCACTCGTTGCACTTACTTGCCTTTAACTCCCGTTCAATGTTAAGCATATCAGCAGCCGACCTCAGACTAATGTAGCAATCTTAAACTATCTAGACAGACGCCTAAATAGCTTAAGATTGTAGCCGTCTGGCTAGAACTTGAAAGCCCTCCTAGCTTAGAGCGGAATCTAAGTTAACTAGGTAAATAGTTAGTGTACCTAACGGATAATCGGAGCGTGTCAGGGCGTTCCTCCCAGTAGTCGCGCGCGTACTTTATGAGGGTCACAAGGCTGATCCCGTTTAACCCGCTCCCTAGGGCGGACATAAACAAGCTAGCTGTTTATTTATTTCCTCGGGGTCTTACATGTCGCAGTCAGAAGCTATTTGTAGCGGCACATACACATCTGAATAATAAACGAAAATTCGTAACCGAAGACAGATTAAAAATCAGGCTTTATTTGTTAAATTATTGTTTCTTGATTACAATGAACTGCTCAAACTTAGAAGAGGACAGTGTTTATACCGGGCAATATTATGTTAACACTAGATGTGGTTTTACCCGCGTTTATAGTTACTGCGCCGCCCCCGTGGGTGGTATATAGCTTATAGCCTTCCTCGATAAATAGGCTATCCAACAATAAAATAATTTTTCAATTTGTACCAGTAGTTCCTGAGATTAGCGCGTTCAAACAAACAAACAAATTCTTTAGCTTTATAATATTAGTATAGATAATAATAAAAATAAGTCAATAATAATTGAAGACATAAAAAATTAAAATGTATTAGTTAGTTTGTGCGTGTTGAGTACCTGGCACCTGCCAGTGCTGTGCTTGTGCGTAGCTGGGTCGCACGCGCACTTTGATAATTGTTAATTATATGTGAATGTCTGTGTTTACCCTGTAAATATGTCTATATAAGTAAATAAATAAAGAAATTGGTTTTGCAATAGCTTATTTTACGAAATGGTAATAATAATATTTGATGTGCTACTACGCGTGTGATTTGTAAAGTGTAAAGCAGAGGTGCATAACACTCGTATTTCGCCTGCCATGTTTAGGTCCCGTATAATAACTTAAGTCATCTAACAACCTTTATAAAATAAATCTAACAGAGAAATGTTTTAACAGCAATAACACTCACTATAAGAGAATCAAACCTGTGATCTGATATTCGGCACCTACTATACTATACTATATCAGGGGTCTAATAACAAAGGCGGCAAAGTCCCCTAAAATGTGAAACGTCGATTTTAATTTTATTGGTTGTGGCAACATCTTTTTTACCAGAACACGTTGAGAGATTCGAACAAATCCGGCCTAATCCAATAGATTTCTACGCATAAACGAAACGTTTTATAACAAAATCGGGAAAGTCCCCGGCCGACATAACAAAATTAGTAATGTCCATTTCAACCAATCAGAGATGAGCTGTTTCCATGGCCGCTTAACCCTGACAGTTAAGTATTTAAATTATATTCTAACAAATATGGCAAAGTCCGTAACCATTAATAACAAAACCGGTAAAGTCCTTGCTTTACTAACAAATGTGGCAAAGTCCATAACATTATTTAAGTTTCTTGATTAATTGGCGTGTTTTAGGATGAAATTAGAGCTTAAATTAAACGGTATTACAATTTAACTTCTATAAATACATTACAGCAGTAAATATGTGATATCCTTGAAACGTTATTCGTTTATTGTAAGTGACTTAAAATTTCTTCAACTGGACTTTACTGCCTTTGTTATTAGACCCCTGATATTTACTATCTGAATAGCTATTACAAACCACATCGTGCTGGCCTATTACTTCCAAATAATATATTGTGGTCGTCACGCGAGTTTCAGCCGATTCGGCCAAACATCAGGTTTGTTCGGTGCGGTTTATTGAACAGTTGGATCTGATGTCAGACTATGAGAGAATACCAACTCCTCAGACTGTCGTGTGGCTCTCTACCGCTGACTGCGCAGAGCTCGACAGGTCAGCGCGGCACTCTAACAACTTCTGATAATTAACGAGAAGTGCTTAGAATCACTGCCAGAAGATCTCTCTAAAGTCACACACTCCGAAAACCCACACTGTAGGTACCTAATTTAATAAAACAACTGCCTAACAATGTAGGTACCTAATTTAATAAAACAACTATCGCCAATGTTACATGAAATAACTGAGCTGATTGTTTGGTATGATAAACCATCTTCATTATTATTACGACGGAGTAAGGAGAGGCATGTGCGTTAGTTGTGCGGGCGGTCGGCGCGCGGGGTCACGGGGTCACGGGCGAGCTGACCCCGAATCCGACAACATTATTTGTTTAATACTTGACTGTTTGTCTATCAATACGATGACCTTGATCGCCTATCTACGTGTTGTATGACTGCTTAGCCCGTCCGCGTTCTGAACGTGCTCACACAAAAACTAACTATTGGATTGCATCAAAACCGCCATTGAAGTTTGAACGTTGCGCGTCATGCGCGTATGTTGAACTATTCACCAACTAGCCAACTTCGTGAGCTCAGAAAAACGACTTGTTTGTTCCTTTGCCCACACATACACATCGCAATAAACCGCAACACTTCTAGGTAACATACCTAATATTGTATGTACACTTTATAGATAATTCTTTGTTATACAACTAAATACCTATACTTACTACATAATAATATAAACTGGTGCTAGTAGTAGGTATTTACAGAGAGAAACAAATGAAACGCTACAATGGCCGATATACTTTTATATATTTACCTACTTCATATGATTCGGAACCAAATTAATATCAATAACATTTCCTACAGTTAATGAACGTTTAGCTACGTAATACATATTATTATATACATATATCTGGTTTACCACGACGTCGACAGGCACAAGTTTATTGACCGTTCTCCACTCGGCTCAAGGGTTCCATTTGATCGGAACCAGTTCTAAGAACGGTACGTCCATCAGTTTGATCGTAGGTATGTAGCCTACATCTCCAACACGAATTCTCAATCTTACGTCTCGTGTGTCTAAACGAAGAGCATAATTTTATCTTCACGTAATATTATGATAACTGGTTGCAGCTGCGGGCAGAATTAATATCGTGTGATGCCATCAATAATATTTAATGTAGGTACTTATAAAGTAATTCTCGATATTTACGAGTAAGTTATAAAAACTAGCCATGTGTCCAGTGTTTTTACTAGTTAGTAGACTAGTGTTTATCTTTACAAATACAAATACATACGTACATGACATAATTGAGTCTGTCACAGACATCACAGTAACACATTTACGATCTTTGTATAGCGCTACGACTAAAAATAGTAAAAAATACTATAATTATATATTTAACATCCGTCAAAAAGTGTAATTCGACGGTAGGAGCGTCACAATACATACATAGTAATCTTTAAATAGCGTTATGTTAACATGTGTTTCGATTGTGCTCGACTAGTTCGGAACTAACCGGAATATCAGAATGTTGTTTTGTTTAGTTTGTTGGAGAACAACAGTGAGTCCGAACATAATATATTCAATCTGTGGAAGACATTGTAACGTTTAAAAAGGCATAGAGTTATAACGCGCGTTAGGTATAATTCAGAGACGAACTCTAGCGCCCGGCCCACAGAGTACTATTATAGCCCGGCCGGCCGCGGCCGTTTGTTTAGATATTATAGTATTTTCGAAGTAATTAATAAAATATATGATTGTTCTGTAGTCATGTCGATGTCGGTGCGCGAGTAACAGTACTCGTAGGTGTCGGTTAGCGGCGTGAACAAGTTTGCATCCATAATGACGCGGCGCGGCGCTGTCCGCGATCGCGATCGTATATCCAATTCCAATAGCCGCGCAGTAGCGGGCACTTCTCAGAATAGTAGTAGGTACAACTATCTACCAACTTAGGCTCGTTCTTACGACGTTTTGTCTTGTGAGCGACTCTCCTCGATATACTGTGGACTTGTATCCTAAAAGATTCCATCCAATACGTATCCTAATAATACCGCGCCAATTGTCGATATTTAATGTTCAGACGAATGTAAATGTATCGGAATGGTATTAATAAATAGGTCAAATGGATCGTATTGTGGGACGGTGCGGCCGGAATTAATGTCACTATCAAATAATGGCTCTATGTGAGCGTAATGTTTCACTAATCGAGCTAGGTATGGCGCTATCTCTCCAACCGCAATGTTCTATTTGACTTTGGACAGCATCGTGAATGCATCTCGACGCTATTTTAATTGAACAAGCCCTGTATATTCTCGAATGGTTGGATAAAGTGCACTAAGCTCCATTTAATAGCGAGCGAGGCTGTTGCAGTAGGTCCTCGGCGGTCAAGTGTAATTGTATTTTCTGTCGGAAATGATAACTTACAAAACGGAAACTAGTAGCTTAATTAAAGTTTATTTGCACAATAATCAATATTGGATATTGAAAACGTGACCGCCAACAAAGAGAATTACGCACCGTCGGCGTCGTCGCCCCTTGTGCCATCGCGTCGTCGATTAAAGATTAGTAATAACTAATAAGTAATAATAAGTTACGTATATACATAAGCGTAGTTTATAAATAGTTCATTATACTTATATAGAATAGCACGTGAGCGAGTGCGGCACGTTTCATCGGTAGTAAACATGCGCATGCGCGGGCTGCCTGCGCGCCTCACAGCTGTACCTAGCTGCTGAGGCCATCGACGCCGAGGGTCTGTTCTCGCCACACATACGTGGTTTCCTACTTTCTGTGTAGTGTTCAGTTTGCAATTGGACTAAGTTAAATATAAAATATTGACTAAATTCAAAATAATAGGTAGGCAAAGACTATTAGATGTAATAGGGTACGATCCTATTGTAGTCCACCGTGCGTAGTATAGCCTGCCCATATTACTACCAAGATATTTTAAACGTAATCATTAATTTAACAATATCCATTTGCGCGATTAAGTCAGCAATCCCGATTCCTTCGTCGACCTTACGATCGACTGATCGACCAACTTTATATCAGGGAACCAAAGGTATGCGTCCATTTATGCGTAGCTATGCATGTGGGTGAAGGATAAGACCCAACCGCGCCCACCGCCCACCGCCCACGGTGATCTGTGGCACCACCACGCCGCCAGCCACGTTTAGTTCCCACTTAACTACTACCTGCTAGATCCAGGGCATCACAAAAATCTTGTACTTCGCCGCCGCGTCCGGTGATCGAAGTCGAAGTTCGTTATCGTCAGTAGCCGTAGTCGTAGCGAGCCCTACACGTGGTACTAACAAACAAACGAACCGGAATGCAGGGTTGCCAACCTTAGAACTTTATTTCTCGTAAGCAAGCAAAACCTTCGTAATTTGGATCTCAAACCTCGTACATTCTATTTTTCAGTAGAATATTACTAAAAAAAAAGGTCAGCTCGCCTACCGGGCTAGGTTCAGTTCCGAGAAATTATAAAAAAGAAGGTCAGCCCGTAGAGATTTGATCAAATTTTTTAATTGTCTGCGTATTATGGCCTCCCATTTATGCTACAAAATGTTGCCTGCAATGGTAAAATCATTGTTATTATTTTCACTATATCAAAACCTGGTACATAACTGCAAGGCTGACAGTGTCCTCGTACCTCGTACGGGATACCGCATATCTCGTATTTGTACGAGAAACCTCGTATGGTTGGCAACCCTGCCGGAATGCGACCGTGACATGTGCGCGCGTCGTGTTACCAGCGCAAAAAATCATAAAGGAAAGGCAAATTATAGTTTGCAATTAAATTACTTTGTACGATTTTTATCGCGGTTTATCTACGTTCTAACTATTGTTACATACATCTCTGTATCATAATCTGTAGCTTACATCCCCGAAGGGGTAAGAAGAGGTATAATACACCCACATTTCATCAGTTATGGATTTAGGTGTGAGTAGACAAGTCAAGTATGAGGAGGCAAGCTTATTGCCGTTTAACGGACACAGTTGTAGGCTCCATGCGCCGACTGAGAACGTTTTAGTTATTCGTGATTTGTACGATATTGTATGAGAATTAGTTGATGGATAAATACAATAAACCGTTGCTCGACACGGGGATCGTACCTGCACGTGCACAGCAGTTACCGACACATTCGCTGCGACCTCGGGGAGTAGTGGTTTAATTTCAATGTATTTTATTCGCGTAATTGTAGCACGATATTATACAAAGGAACTGCTTATTTATATAAATAAAAAAGTATTAACGCAATGTTGCTTGGCATTATCTCCTAGTGGACTGACGACTGCAGGCGTTGTTCATTACAGTGTATGGGTACAAGACAGAACAGTATGTGCATACACCTAAAGATACATATCTACCGCACTTGCGCACGTGCTGTTTTTATTGCTTCGTTTAATTATTTATTGCTCGAGTATGTTCGTAAGTGACCCTCGGTAATATTGATGACGCGAGTAGTGCCGGAGGGCTGGGCAGAGGTGGACACGACACCTCATTTCGCGCGCTGTGTTTCAATCAACCAATCAACCTGTTGCGGTTCATGAACTCAACAAAGGGCGGCTCGCCCCTCATGATGTCGTTATCACAGCGCCAACAGCTGATGTCCCGTCTGATTAGAGAACCGAACGTTTGTCAGGAACAGCTGTTTTTTATCAGGCAGTCCCAGACCCTAGATTACGAAGTTGCCTGCCTAATTACACTGCCCGGCTTAGACATCAAACCCGAGGCTGACTGACTGGCATGTTAACGGATCAGAGATGCAATCAATGTTAATTGGTTATTATGATGTGGATATTGTATGAAAATATAGTTTATAAGAGCGGTCGTGGCAGTTATGTAATCGATCGGCTCATGGAACATCACGTGCCGAGCTCAAACTACTTCCTAAACTTCATGTGAACAACAGATGGCTTGAGCGCAACTAACTCCTGGCTTCTTCCTTACATCTCATAATATGTATGAATAAGTATTAATACTCATGTAATACTTGTTGATAAATTTTATGTATAACCGTAATAGGCTTATATTACATTTAATTATGTACCTACTTATTAGGTTTTGATCCCGGGACGTCTTGTCTCGACGTCCCAGGACTAAAACCGTAATGAATACTTGATTACATAATAATATGTATAAACGTGTTATGTTGACAGCAGGATATTTACTTAAATGTTTAGATGATTTATAACATGTATTACTATACAATACATGTATTACTATACAATACATGTATTACTATACAATGCCAGTAGATATGGTTTGTTGGTGCCTCGTCTTTCATTTGTGCTTGTACTGACTTCCACTCGAGAAGTCCTGGGTTGGATTTTCGAATCTGGAGAAATAGAGTAATTAATAATTTTATTAAAATATCTTACAAATAATACATTATAATTATGTTCTCATTGTATTGTCACCGGGAGTGTTACGGCAATTTGCTTTCTACACCACAGCTCTTAACTATTACACAAAGGTTTGGTACATATATATATTTGTTTCTGTGACGTGAACAGCTAAACAGGACAAAAGTTCAAGAGTCCAATCATAGCGGTGCACAGAGTCATCACATGTGATGTCATGAGGTAACGTTTGGTGCGCGCGCGCCGCGCCGCTCGCTCCCGCGCTGTGTCGCCTCATGTATCGCGGATCGCTCACTATTAGTTATATAATTACACCTACCTATTTGCACACCTATATCCACGTAAGGGTCGGCGTAGTAAGGCAGTGGTCCGACCGCCGACGATGCACGAGAAACGAGTAGAACTAGAAACTATGAACGAGTTGACTATCAGCGGGAAGCGAGTGTGTAGTTTCGATAGTTTTGTCGCCGGGCTATAAGCGAGTGTGCAAGTGCGACGAGCGATTACTCGCGCCACTCGCCCGCAGCCGCTCAGTCCTGTGCAAACCTGCGCGCGCGACCACAAATTTTGCATCCAAAATCGTCTTTTCTTCACTCTCATTTTCTTCCGTTTTTCAGAGTTGCCTCTGCCACTTCACAAACACTATCGTAAAATGCATCATCGTCGTCGTCTGAACTAGACAACAATGAGAGTTGCAATGGTTTGTTGATATCCATACGTCTACATTCAAAGCCGCGCTGTTTAGAAATGATCATGAAAAGAAATGATCAAGCGAACGAGCATCGCTGAACGAGTATCGCTGAGCGAGTTTTTTGAAAGCTCTTGTCGCTCAGCGACAAAACTAGTAAAGCGAGTCGTCGCCGGCAGTGTGAACAGTCAGAGAGCAACTTTTAATATATGCATCTCTTTCGTTTACACGGAATGTACGTATATTAAGAGAGAAAATCGCCGATAGTTAGTCGTTTTCTCGCCGGCGCGGCGGCGGTCGGACCACTGCATAAGACACGTCACAGTCACAGGGTACGAGGTAACTGCCGTCTACCGGGCACTCCGGGCACTCCGGGCACTCCGGGCACAGGCACAGACTACGTGTTGCTACCAACATGGTAGTCGCACCAGGGACTATCGCTGCGACATCGACACCGACATTAATAATAACTACCTAACCTTTTATATACATATGTATTATCAGTGTTTACCAATTAGTAGTCCACGACAACGTGAGGTTGTTAAATAATCTGTTTATTAGAGCGTCACAGTGCTTGTACACGATGCAAGCACTAGCACTGGCACTTGTCAGCACGCGGACCTCACGTGCTACCGCGGGCTACTTGCTCGGAGTAATCTTACGCAAGCTTGCAAGAGCTGCGCAAGTGCCTTTACTGATGGATATCTGCGTCGTGTACATGAGCTACTGATTATTATTATTTATTTATTTTATACTTACCTATAGTAGGAAACGGGGATGACCGTTTTCGAACGCTTGCGTTTCGGCCAAGAGACACACTACGTGACTACATTCACCGTCTGTGGTTCTGCGTGGTCTAACTACGAACTTGTCGCGGTGCGTTATTTGACCGAGAGCCACACGAGCTGGCGCTGGCGCGGCAGCGGGCGGGTCATGGCGAGTTCTGTTAATACTATGTATCAATGTGCGTGGCGATCCCTGGATATCGTGACATCCATTGCTTTTTTATGATTCGCACGAGATTATATCCATCCAAATATTGTCCTGTTTTTATTGAATATTTCAAAGTCGCTACGCATTTTTTTTCTCACATTTAAAAGAGCTCTCAATGTAAAAAAAGTTCGATTTTCGGCTTGGATCAAAGCGTTATTGGGTTTTTATATCAGGAAACTCTCATCAATGGAATCGGGAAGGACTACACCTCGGGGAACTCGTAAAGCAATCGGTGCCGGCTGTCGCGAACATTTAATAGCGTCTCTAACTTTACAAGTTCATAGGTAAGTCATAAAACGCCTGCGGGCGACTTGGAAGTCTCCGACGCTAGTTTAGTTGGGAACCATACGAAAAATCGTGTGCTAGGTCGGCGCCATTACCTTCATTGTCACGCGAGTACGGAGTTATTATTTACCTAGTCTCGGGAACTTGACCTACTTGGATACATTTCAGCGAAGGCTGTTCGCGATTGTGTGCTAATCGAACATCACCCGAGCGAGACGACAACTCCGAGCACCAATTATAAGGTGACACTACTTACGTGGCTCTTGTCACTCAGCGCTCGAGGCGCCGGCGCCGGCGGGTACTTCGCTCACTAAGCTATGTTTACAACTTTGACATTCATAAGTGTAACTTCGTAACCTATATATGCCATGTCTGCCTCCGTGGCGCAGCGGTAGGGAATGCGACTGCTGTGCATGAGGTCTCGACTTCGAATCCCGGGTCGGGCCAACAAAAAGTTATCGGGTTTTCTGTTAAGAATTCTCAATAGCAGCCCGGAGTTAGGAAGTTGGCGGTGTTAGACACCCCCGTGCCTCGGAAAGTACGTAAAGCCGTGGGTCCTGCGCCTGATCTCTCTCCGGTCGTGTCGGATTACCGTCCCATCGGATCATGAGTGTTAGGGAACAGAGAGTGCACTTGTGTTTGCGCACATACTTGTGCACTATAGGGAACGTGCAGGAACTATAGTTGGCAGCACTAAATCGACAAAAGAGACACTGTACGAACAGTAAAGGAAGCTTATCAGACCTGTCATCGTGCTTTCAATGATGTAAACAAAATGATCTCTTCAATTATATTATTTTTGAATATGATAAAAGTTATAGAATATGGGTTCCGGTCTATCAATAATGATCGTCAGCGTGGCCAATATGTGTCAAAAGGGTATATCTGTACTTTTTCGGATTGTTATAAATTATTTAGACATTTATTTAATTATTATAATAATAAATAATAATTAATTAGAATAATAATAAGTAGGTAATTAATTATATCATATATTGTAAAATAGAATTGCAAAAATAAAAACTACACTATAGATGAAAATGTAACGGTCAGAAAACGTACACGAACAAAATCAATGAATGATTCAAATACTTCGTCATTATTTGATTGCACTATAACAAGCCTTCCGAACGAAACTCAGTCCCAAGATTATATGACTATACGAGAACTGAATGAAAAAATAAAAAAGCTGTCTTGTGAGTCTGCGCACCAGGAAATAGATGATTTAACGTGCGAACATGTAGAACTTAAATCAGACTTGTCAAAGGCAAACAAAACGATCGAATTATACAAAAAAGTTACTACTTATTGCGAGTCTCTGGAAAGTAAAAAAATTGTATGCTATTTGATTTATTTTCATTTTTTACCGACTTCAAAAAAAGGAGGAGGTACTCAATTCGTCTGTTTTTTTTATGTTTGTTACCTCGTTTCTTTCGACTGGGTGAACCGATTTTGATAATTCTTTTTTTATTTGATAGCTGGTGCTTCTCGCGTGGTCGCATTTAATTTTGATCAAGATTTGACCATTCGCTTTCGAGTTATCCTTAATAATGCGTATTTGGCTACATTGATGATGCTCTCATATTTGGCAAGGTTCACTAAAAACCGAGAAATAAACAAAATTTTAACAAAAAAGAAAACCGACTTGAAAATAGAATATTCTAAAACTTCAAATGCACTAAAAAGTTTATAAATTATTGCATATTCTTGTGAATAATTAAATTATTGTTATTATTGGAGTCGGTGTCAGCCAAGGTAGGTTTGTAACTAATTAAACATGAGATGTCTTACTATAATCATAATATGACATTGGCGTGCACAATTACACACATAGACGCAGCACGCGGCGCGGGCGGCTGACACCGATTCCAAAAATAACAATAATTTAATTATTCACAAGAATATGCAATTATTTATTAACTTTTTAGTGCATTTTAAGTTTTAGAATATTCTTTTATGAACTCGGTTTTCCTTTTTGTTAAAATTTTGTTTTTGTGGATGTATTGGTACATCCAGAAATGCAACAATGCGTTATGATTAGCTAGAATAATAATTTTCACTAATAACATTAATTCTGTTTACTTGTTATAATAAACTATTATACTGCAATAATGCGGTAATGTTGCTCCATGCGTTTTCTATACACGCCATTTATCTCTTTATAAATGTAACAAATGTTAAGCTTACTGCTAAGAGTAAACTAGCTGCAGAGTGGACCTGGTTGCTAGTAGTGGAAGCATCTCCGCTGAGCATTCATTCTGCAGCTCTTTTTTATATTTCTATGGTCGCAACGCAATACAATGGCGTGTTCGTTAGCCTATTCGTTTCTTGCTCGCCACATGTCGTTCGTCCGTTTCGAGCCGGTTTACTTTACAAATGAAGTTAAACTGTTCTCAGAAGTTCGATCAGCTCAGCGTCACTGTTGTGCGCACCTCGTGTCGCGCTTTGTTTCAAGAATGTTGCATAATTAGTTTCAAGTGAATTTCGCGCAATCAATCTGACTCATGTTAGTTACATTAGCCGCTGAGAGCATTTGTTTAGAGTTCGATTGCCTTGTTGGGCCAGTGGCGTAAGGCAACTGCTGATTGTTTGATAACGGGATGAATACTTCAGTGGACTTGTTGAGTTGTTTCTCAAGGAGTCAGTAATAGTACGGAGGTTGGTATTATATCCGATACTCTGCTGTAAGTAATATACGTTTTTATTTATACTATCATTCAGGAAGGAAATGCATAATTATAGGGAAAACAATGTAGGTGCTGTATGGCTCCAAGGTACCTTTGAAGATTACAAAGTGTTTTGAAGAGTTGATCGTTTGGCGTTGGTACTTTTAGTGTTAGATAGCCTAATTATCGAGGAAGGCTGTAAGCTATATACCATCACGCTGACCACTGAGACGGCACTACATTTTGTGGTAAATAAGGCAGAACATGCATTAGATAACCGGGAAGTGTGCATTGCCGCATTCCTGGATATTGAGGGAGCCTTCGATCGGACCACCTTTGATGCTATTAGTGTGGCATCGGCAAATCACGGCATAGAGCCAACCATTTGCAAGTGGATCGATTGTATGCTCAGGGGTAGAATTATTAGGTCTGAGTTGTTAGGTGATGAAATGTATGCAACGACAACCAAGGGCTGCCCTCAGGGTGGAGTACTCTCACCACTCTTATGGTGCTTGGTAGTCAATTCACTCCTAGAACAACTCAACAAAGGTCCGTACTTAACGGTCGGATATGCGGATGACTTGGTGATACTCGTCAATGGAAAGTTTCCGAGTACGGTATCCAGTCTCATGCAGAAGGCCCTGGTTATGGTAGAAAAATGGTGCAGTAGCAATCATTTATCTATCAACCCAGGGAAAACTACTGTCGTGCCATTTACTAGGAAGAGGGATCTCACAGGTTTGGGAACTCTCTCCATGTATGGTACGCAGTTACAATGGTCCACGGAGGTGACGTATCTAGGCATGACCTTACATAGCAAACTAACGTGGAAACCTCATGTAGAAAAAGTCATAGTGAAGGCCCAGCGGGTTTTCGGCATGATTCGCTCTACTTATGGGAAGACCTGGGGGCTAAAGCCCAAGGTCATCAAGTGGCTATACACGATGATGATAAAACCCATACTCACGTATGGGAGCATTGTCTGGTGGCCAAGAACCAAATTAGCTGCATGCAGGAACGCGCTGTCGAAGGTACAGCGATTGGCCTGCATGGCTATAACAGGGGCGTTCCCGACTACGCCAACGGCAGCGTTAGAGGTCCTGCTGGATCTAACGCCGCTACACATTGTTGTGGAGTCAGAGGCGGTAAAGGCGCTACATAGACTATCTGTGCATGGGCTGTGGAGCGTCAATATGCCGGTAACTCGACACACAAAACTGGAGACTTCAAAGGATCTCAAAGGGATTATGAGCATGGGATGCGACAAAATGCAACCATTGCACATATTCAAAAAGAATTTTAAAATAAAGGTCCCCACGAGGGATGAATGGAAACAAGGTCTAAAATCTCCTGACGAGGGTTGTCTCATCTGGTACACCGATGGTTCCAAAATAGAAACAGGATCAGGCGCTGGTATCTATGCCAGTGACTGTAAGGTGAGCCAAAGCATGGGCAAATATGCAACGGTCTTCCAAGCGGAAACCTACGCAATAATTGCCTGTGCTCAGGAGAATATCAACAGTGGTGTCACTGACAAGACTGTTTATATTCTCAGTGGCAGTCAAGCTGCTCTCAAGGCTCCTGGACTCATGTAGGGTGGACTCCAGACTGGTCTTGAACTGTGTTAAGATCCTCAACAAACTAGGCAGGAAGAACACAGTCAGACTGGTCTGGGTTCCGGGACATGCAGGGCAATGAGGAGGCTGATGAGTTGGCCAGAAAGGGCTCGGAGCAGCTGTTTGTGGGCCCCGAGCCATTCGTGGGACTCTCTGAGAGCACCGTCAAGGCAGCTTTGAATGCATATGGCAATGACAAACACAGGTTGGAGTGGATGGCCCTTAGGGGTCTGGAACACTCCAAGAAGTTAATTGCAAACGGAGCCACAGGCTTCACCCGGAAGTTCTGTGGGTATAGCAAGAGCCAAATGCGCCTGCTCACAGGAGCGTTCACTGGCCATTTTGGCACCAACGACTTCCTGTGCAGATTGAGATTGGCATACAATTTGATCTGCAGGGCCTGTGGTGAACAGGACGAGTCCATATCGCACCTATTGTGTGAATGCGACGCGTTGGCTGGACTGAGGACGGGTCTGATGGGGGTGGCATATCCAAGCCCTGAAGACTTCAGGCTTCTCCCTCTGAATTGTACACTGCGGCTTATGCAGTACATTCATAAAGAGATAGCTAAGGGTTTAATCTTGGGGCCGACACAAAAGATCCCACTGGGTCGAAGTGTCGCCGGTCTGCACTGACTGGCCCCCACACACATAAGATAAGATACCATCACGCTACGACCCACGGGGGCAGCGTAGTAACGATAAACGCGGGTGAAACCGCGGGCACATCTAGTATAAAGTTTGCGTCATTCACATGACAGCTGCTAGATATAATTCGTTTATATAATTATTGCAGGTCATAATTACTGCTTTTATAATGACAATAATTGTAGCGGAAGTCTTCCACACCTTTTAATTTTGAGCTGTAGGCGATCTAAGGTTCTCTTTAAAAATATGATGTTTTCTGTGACGGTAAGCGCTCTTGTATGTAGTTTTATGACAGCTGGTTTATCTATTTGAATCTGCGTGCAAATAATTTGCAATATGCGCGTTTGTTATTGATTATTTAATTAACATTTCATGACAGTCGGCGTTTTAATTATGTAGTATTACCTACTGTGGCTGATTTAACATGTGGTTTGTAACATTTGTCTACATATTGTTATCGCTCCGTTTCAGGTGCTTTCAGCTAACCCAACACGGCACGTGTAGAGCTCATAATGCAGACTGGATCTTCTGTTGGGAATTGGCAACAGCCTGCTCTAAGACTTAGTCGCCATCAAGAACTTAATAGACAACTTTAGATAAGTTGGTTTCTTCACGATTTCATCGTCCTTAAAGCGAGAGACATTTCACTATTTAATACGCGCTGACAGCTATGAAGTGTCAAAGGTGCTTGCCCTCGCCTTAGCCCATTAGGCTGCGTCTGAGAGCATGAACGTATGAGTGAATGTCAACGTATGGATCACTTATGTGCAGTGTTGTTCAGTGGCGGCGCGGGTGCGCTCGCTAGTGCCGCGTAATTACGCTTGCAGGACACATTTTATATGATTGAAGGAAATACCTTGGTTAGTGTTATTACTTAGAACTATTTATGTGCTGTCTTTGTGATAAATTCATTAGTTCAAATTACATTTTGCTGCCAAGATGAAAGAATATAGCTGTTTTAAAATGTATCACAGAAACATTTAAAATGTATCACCTCCATGTATTCGTAAAGTGTTGGACAGACGTAATGTATATTTAGTGACTGCGTAATAAAGCCTATTGGTCTCTATCGCACAAAGCTGCACAATCTCCCCGATTTCTGAACAGCTGATCAAAACAAACATTAGTAAACAGGCGGTCAAACCGCATGTCACATTTGTCAATGTTGTGATTAGTTTCTAATTGAGTAAGCACTTGACATGGGTTGGATTATAACAGATCGTTAATTAGCCTTTAAAAAACCGGAGTCTATGTTCTGACACTTCCGACTAAGTATTTCTTGAGAGAAAGCTCATAAAACCTTTGCTTGATTTAAGATGAAAATAAAGCTAGAATGGTCCTTTCGCAATTACCAACGGGTTTCAGATATTCTGTAAACGAGACAGTTCACATAATACATTTCAATTGTACAAATTGGCTCCTTATTGTAATTGGTAAGATGCCGGCCGCCGGCGTGCGGTTCGCATTCAATTTAATGACGCCAAAACCTATTAAAAATAATGTAACATTCTGAATTCGAGTTCATTTGATAAGAAAGTCATATTGTCGCTTCAAAACATTAATAAGAGTTGGATTAAAATGGGTGAAACATTTCAAAAAGGAAACATTTCCGCCGCATGTGCAGGATACACAAGAGACTGGCTCGCAATAATTAATTTGCTGATCACTAATTGTCCTTTTTTCAACCCTTATCGTGTCGATGCTAAGAATAGCAGTAATCTATATTTAAGACATGGTTAGTGAGGCTTTATTGGATTAAAGGTAATTTGACGTGTCACTGACGAATTAATGCGGTCGTGTGCTAATTCTGTGTGTAGTTGTGAGTGAGTGTATGTGTGTGTGAGTGTGGGTGTGTGTAGAGAGTAGCAGTCGCGTGTCGAGCGTGTGTCCGTCCCCGCACGCCCGCGCCGCCGTCGACGTCGGTCGTACTACCCGTAGTTTGATCGATGTGCATCCGGGTGCCACGTGATCTGTCTACCCCAATTACGAGTAAGTACCAGATGATCGATTCGCCTCCTTCCGCCAAACTTCTTATTTGATGTCTTGAACTTTCAGGACCTACCTATGTACATTGATTGACCTGACCTAACATTTTGTTAGGATTGTGAGTCTAACAAAATGTTGTAACAATTCTGCGCGCTAGGACGCGCACTCGTGACACTCAAAGGAAAAAGTAGGTCATCAACATATCGAGTGTAATATTAACGTATACAGGGCGTGACTCGACGATCTTTTATTATTCAGTCACAATATGAATATGTACACACATCTCCCGATGGGAGAGGCCATTTTAAACATTGTTGAGATATTTTCTCCAACTCCTGAATAATCCTATATAGCAGAATTAATAAACGCTACAGACCGCGCGCCGCGCGTGCGAGGGCTGGGCCGTCATACGATCAAGCAATACTTCATATTTTTTAAGTTCAACTCGCTCGTGATGCAATAAATATATTTTACCTGGCAAGCCCAACACTGAACGAGTTGCGAAACTTTTATATTTTCTTTTTAAAGTAGTTTTGGGGCTTGAGTTTTATGTTATAACTAGATGTTCCCGCGGTTTCACCCGTGTTTATCGTTACTGCGCCGCCCCCGTGGGTCGTAGCGTGATGTTATATAGCCTAGCTATCCAACACTAAAAGAATTTTTCAAATCGAACCAGTAGTAATCACGCAGAATAAACCAGGAGAAACATCGTTTGTACTATGTCTGTAATGGGTAATTATTTTGCTGCAATGTTATTTTAAAACTGCGATATCTCCTAAGATATTCATTGAAATCGAATGATGTAAAGGGCAATTTTGTTTTAAATTAAATACTTGTGATGAATAACGTATTTATTTGGATAAGGATTAATATCATGTTTATAATAATACCTTCGCAAATAATGCATTATTTTAGAACAAATTTCGTTAGCATAAAAATGGTTATAGTGAGCCAACCTTAAAAGATAGACATATGCTGTCGCGGACTTTTTTTTAGAACTTTCAAAGGGGAACAATTCTGTCATACATGATTTTTGCGAAACTTTAACTGTTTACGCAACGCACGCAGCGGAAGCTCTCAAAAGGAAAAATTACCTTCCGATTTTGAAACATTCTTCATTGGTGCTCAGCTCCTATTGATCTTAGCGTGATGATATATAGCCTATAGCCTTCCTCGATAAATGGGCTATCTAACACTGAAAGAATTTTTCAAATCGGACCAGTAGTTCCTGAGATTAAAAAGTGCCATTTGACACGACTGATCACCTAGGTCCCGCATTAACTAAATCTGATTACATAATTTGTAGGTACCTATTGTCCAGGTCCTATAACTGTATTTTTGTCAAAGAATACATTTGAATAAAATTAGTATAGCTGTAAAGCTATGATGTGCCCTGGAACGAGAATGAGGGCAAACATCATCTTGATTCATAATGGTTCAACAGAGCGGCAGAATGGACGCCCTGTTAATGACTACTACAGCGGTACTAACTTGTTACGTCATAAGCCACTAGTGAACTCTCCGTGTAATGATTAATAGGTACATAAAGATACTTAACGGTTGTATATTCTTAAAAAAACGTCGGTAGAGGTGTAATGCTCCCACATTTGTGTTTAGGTCCTAGAGGAGAATTTAGTAGTGTCTACGGGGTCTAACTAATGTTTAATAGAAATTCCAAGAACAGTTTGTCAGGCCCCGGCATTGTAGCTTGGCTTGTCACCTGAGCGAGACAACTACGATTAAATTTAAAGACCGATCCGAAAAACAAATTATCAAAATATTTACTTTTTGTCTGCGTCATTTGGCATCATGCTAAGTCTTTTTTATCACAGCGATTATATTTTTGATGACAATACTTATTCATAGCCGGCAATCCTGTTTGTAATTTTCATTTATTCAATAACCGTGTGGTCAGCGACGTCGCTATTTAGGTGCGAGTCACCGCCCACGCGCGCGCCTGTGCCCCGGGCGGCGCGCGGCGCGGAGAGTAACAGGTATACTAATCTACGGCGGAGAGTGAGGCGAGCGCACGCTGATATAACTTCCCAGCCTTAACGAGTCGTCACTTGTCCACTGAACTGTCCAACAATAGCCAGCTATTGACGACTGGTACGTGTACCGTGTGCGGTCCGACCTATTGATGCTGTTCATTGGTTTCGCAACACTAGCACATACTGCGAGCGTGTGAGCGTGTCACGGGTGACTAAACATCCAGTATTATCGTGACTATGGCACCTGTCTGCAAGTTGCTTTTTTACGTAAATGTAATTAGTCCGAGTGTCCTGTGCTTTGTAATAAATATTTAATTGCCTTCGTACTCGTCGTGATAATTGTCAGCGGCAGTTAGTAGTCCAACTTACATGACTGAACGTTTACAAGTCTATTGTTCAAGAATCTCACGTATTAGAAAAATACATAGATGTACCTTTTACAGCGAATTTATAACATTTCGGTTATGAACCTACATGTATTTATTATGTCATATTTAAATTACCAGAAAATCGACTATAATCGGAAACGACGAGAACCGTACACTTCTTGGAATTTACCAGCTCAGAAATTTGCGAAATCATTCAATGTTTGATCAATACTAATTCTGCTCTCAGCTATGTAGCATTCTAACAGAGTAAAATCAGACTCTATAGCTTGTATATATATTATGTAACAATAAAATAAAATAATAAAAACTTGGTGTTCATAGGCTACTCCTCCTAACACAACTAACACAACTACCGCTCTTACTTAGTACATTGTGCGCAAAACTCGAGTTGTGACTCTAGCTAGATTGCAAATGTAGCTTTATACTGTACCCTTTATTTCTTTTTAATTGCCACGTGGAAATAAATAAATTTGCTCATCAACGGGCCTTTCTTGCGGCTTCCTTCTTGAACACATTGTCGCAGAGATTCCATAATATTGTTGATAAACATTGCGAATTATACAAATAACCATAAAACCTCACGAGCTCTCGCATATTTGAGGCACTTCTGGTAATCCGTATTGAGTTTCGTCAAATGCGTCTGTTACCGTTGAACAAATACTCTCGACCCACTTGTGTGCACTGTTCAGTCGCAGCCTCGATGACGTGCGATGTGGCCGTAGCAAACAATAGAGATGACATCGCTATATTTGTGTGCACTGTTCAGTCGCAGCCTCGATGACGTGCGATGTGGCCGTAGCAAACAATAGAGATGACATCGCTATATTTGTGTTCACTGTTCAGTCGCAGCCTCGATGACGTGCGATGTGGCCGTAGCAAACAATAGAGATGACATCGCTATATTTGTGTTCACTGTTCAGTCGCAGCCTCGATGACGTGCGATGTGGCCGTAGCAAACAATAGAGATGACATCGCTATATTTGTGTTCACTGTTCAGTCGCAGCCTCGATGACGTGCGATGTGGCCGTAGCAAACAATAGAGATGACATTGCTATATTTGTGTGCACTGTTCAGTCGCAGCCTCGATGACGTGCGATGTGGCCGTAGCAAACAATAGAGATGACATCGCTATATTTGTGTTCACTGTTCAGTCGCAGCCTCGATGACGTGCGATGTGGCCGTAGCAAACAATAGAGATGACATCGCTATATTTGTGTTCACTGTTCAGTCGCAGCCTCGATGACGTGCGATGTGGCCGTAGCAAACAATAGAGATGACATCGCTATATTTGTGTTCACTGTTCAGTCGCAGCCTCGATGACGTGCGATGTGGCCGTAGCAAACAATAGAGATGACATCGCTATATTTGTGTTCACTGTTCAGTCGCAGCCTCGATGACGTGCGATGTGGCCGTAGCAAACAATAGAGATGACATCGCTATATTTGTGTTCACTGTTCAGTCGCAGCCTCGATGACGTGCGATGTGGCCGTAGCAAACAATAGAGATGACATCGCTATATTTGTGTTCACTGTTCAGTCGCAGCCTCGATGACGTGCGATGTGGCCGTAGCAAACAATAGAGATGACATCGCTATATTTGTGTTCACTGTTCAGTCGCAGCCTCGATGACGTGCGATGTGGCCGTAGCAAACAATAGAGATGACATCGCTATATTTGTGTTCACTGTTCAGTCGCAGCCTCGATGACGTGCGATGTGGCCGTAGCAAACAATAGAGATGACATCGCTATATTTGTGTTCACTGTTCAGTCGCAGCCTCGATGACGTGCGATGTGGCCGTAGCAAACAATAGAGATGACATCGCTATATTTGTGTTCACTGTTCAGTCGCAGCCTCGATGACGTGCGATGTGGCCGTAGCAAACAATAGAGATGACATCGCTATATTTGTGTTCACTGTTCAGTCGCAGCCTCGATGACGTGCGATGTGGCCGTAGCAAACAATAGAGATGACATTGCTATATTTGTGTTCACTGTTCAGTCGCAGCCTCGATGACGTGCGATGTGGCCGTAGCAAACAATAGAGATGACATCGCTATATTTGTGTTCACTGTTCAGTCGCAGCCTCGATGACGTGCGATGTGGCCGTAGCAAACAATAGAGATGACATCGCTATATTTGTGTTCACTGTTCAGTCGCAGCCTCGATGACGTGCGATGTGGCCGTAGCAAACAATAGAGATGACATCGCTATATTTGTGTTCACTGTTCAGTCGCAGCCTCGATGACGTGCGATGTGGCCGTAGCAAACAATAGAGATGACATCGCTATATTTGTGTTCACTGTTCAGTCGCAGCCTCGATGACGTGCGATGTGGCCGTAGCAAACAATAGAGATGACATCGCTATATTTGTGTTCACTGTTCAGTCGCAGCCTCGATGACGTGCGATGTGGCCGTAGCAAACAATAGAGATGACATTGCTATATTTGTGTTCACTGTTCAGTCGCAGCCTCGATGACGTGCGATGTGGCCGTAGCAAACAATAGAGATGACATCGCTATATTTGTGTTCACTGTTCAGTCGCAGCCTCGATGACGTGCGATGTGGCCGTAGCAAACAATAGAGATGACATTGCTATATTTGTGTTCACTGTTCAGTCGCAGCCTCGATGACGTGCGATGTGGCCGTAGCAAACAATAGAGATGACATTGCTATATTTGTGTTCACTGTTCAGTCGCAGCCTCGATGACGTGCGATGTGGCCGTAGCAAACAATAGAGATGACATTGCTATATTTCGTCAATTTGTAAATTTAGGAGACTCCATCCGGATGGAAGAGACTGCGGTAATAATATAATGTAGTATTGTTTGCCTCATTAGTCATTAGTTCGAAAGCTGCGGCCGACTCTAACCATCTGGCTTTATGGAGAAATTCTCTCGGGAGCCTCCCGCAGGCTTTTAATTATTCAGCCGGTCTTGTCATTGGCATTGTCCATAATTTACATCGGACCGAAACGATGCTGACATTCCAATTGACACTATTTAGAACGGACTGCTATTTGTGAGACAGTCTTGCATAATTTGGAGACTACATTAATTCGCATTTAGATTTTATTTCACAATAACTAAAATTAAAACAGTATTTTCATAAAAAGCAATGGGATTCATGGATATATTATAATACTACACAAACTGTAAAAAAAGAATAGTTTGATCCTGAATCTAGGGAGGTAGCTTGTTACAGGGCAAGTAAAGTTGCATCACGAGATTGTTTGAGATGTTTATGTTTTAACATATAAGTAATTATTATTTTAAAAATATTGTGTCGAAATAAATTCAAACTCGTTGTAAATTTGGACAGTTGGGCACTTTAATCAATGTTTGCGAGAGCGTCGCGCGCATGCACTGTCGTTAATTAAGGGCCGGCGCTCACTACCGGCATGGCACGGCGTGTCATGACAAAGGATTTTATTACTAATCAAATTATTTTGAATCTTTATTTCAATGAATTTAGAATTCATGTTATTTTGTTTTGATACCACGATGCCGCGAAATGACACGACGCACCGCGGAATGCTGCGGCATGACGTGTCATGCCGTTTCATTCCACGGGTTGCCGCGGCGCGCCATTGCATCCCGCGAGACGAATGGGTCACTTTGTGTCGAGGAATTATGATTGCTAAGTTAGTTGAAATAAGGTTGAAACTTGTGCAGCGGTCATTTCGGTTAACGGCGGTCACGTCAGCCTTATCAAAAGGATAATCAGATCAAACTTCGCCATATTTTTAATTGCAATATATGCAATTTATTTTTATTAAAGTAATTGAAAATTGAAGTTAAATCCCAGTCAACCATAACGACACAACCAACTTCGAATCCGCGCGGAGCAAAACTGATTGATGCCAGAGTGGCTGGGCTTTCAGCAGGATGCCACGGCATACCACGGGATGCCACGGCATTCTACGGAACGCCGCGGGATGCCGCAGCATAACCTGCCGCCGTGAGCGCCGGCCCTAAAGCTCACTGCTCACCGCTCACTAGTGAGCAAGTGATACCCACACACTACCAACATTCACATGAAAGCCGTTCTTTCAAAAGTTCGTGTTTACTGTAAACAAACTGCTGCCCGCTCGAGACAAGAGTAACTGTATCCCACAGCGCACACGTGACGAGAATGTGAACGTACTGCATCCACACGTAACGAAGTGGTCGAGTCGACGTCGACCCGAAGAAACAGCTATATGCAGGTATTATTACGTACCTCCATGGCTCCAGTAGGTACCAAAGACAGACATCTATAAAAAGCTCTGCCACAAAACTGGTCTATTAATTCCCATGTACGTGCACATGTTGTTGCTTCTTGACTTGAAGTATTACAAACTAGTTTAATATTGAGTGGTTGTGCATCATCATCGGTATGTGTACGTTCGCTGACACTGTGACGAGCGAGTGTTGTACATCGGCGTGTAGTAGAGAAAGCTCGCGCCGACGCGTGGCTCGTGACAGTCTCCACAGCGTGGAATGTGTCGTCCACGAGGCGATGTAAACACCAAGTGTCCGCGCACGTGTGCCGATGCTCGTGCTTACATAATATGATTCTGTATACCTCATATCTTCAGGAGTTAGGACATGACACGGATTCTAGGTTTTCTACAATCATTATTTCTGAATCACTGTGTTTGTTCACACACGAAAATGTAGATAAGTAACGAATTTATTTCAATAAATATTGTATTCTTGTTGAAACTTTTATTACGTTTATGAGGTTACTTATAAGTTATAACTTTATATAAGATATCTATACTAATATTATAAAGCTGAAGAGTTTGTTTGTTTGTTTGTTTGTTTGTTTACTTGAACGCGCTAATCGCAGGAACTACTGGCCCGATTTGAAAAATTCTTTCAGTGTTAGATAGCCCATTTATCGAGGAAGGCTATAGGCTATATATTATCACGCTAAGATCAATAGGAGCGGAGCACCAATGAAGAATGTTTCAAAATCGGAGAGAATTTTTTCCTTTTGAGAGCTTCCGCTGCGTGCGCTGCGTAAACAGTTACAGTTTCGCAAAAATCATGTATGACAGAATTGTTCCCCTTTAAAAGTTCTAAAAAAAAGTCCACGACAGCATATGTCTATCTTTTAAGGTTGGCTCACTATAACCATTTTTATGCTAACGAAATTTGTTCTAAAATAATGCATTATTTGCGAAGGTATTTTTATAAACATGATATTAATCCTTGTCCAAATAAATACGTTATTCATCACAAGTATTTAATTTAAAACAAAATTGCCCTTTACATCATTCGATTTCAATGAATATCTTAGGAGATATAGCAGTTTTAAAATAACATCGCAGCAAAATAATTACCCATTACAGACATAGTACAAACGATGTTTCTCCTGGTTTATTCTGCGTGATTACTACTGGTTCGATTCGAAAATTCTTTTAGTGTTGGATAGCCTATTTATCGAGGAAGGCTATAGGCTATATAACATCACGCTACGACCCACGGGGGCGGCGCAGTAACGATAAACGCGGGTGAAACCGCGGGAACATCTAGTAAACTTATAAAGTTATAACACACTTCTAGTATGTTTAATACCTATAAAGAATGTTTCGCGAGTATCGATCAGTGGTCGTGTACATTCTGCGGCTAATTAGTATCGTGTAAACATAATAGAGTAATGTTGTAGTGCGTAGTACTATGTGTGGGGGGTGAGTGCGAGGGATGAATGAGTGCGCGCGTCGCCGCGAGGTGTCGACGTGCTGAGGTGCTGAGGAGGCGAGGAGGCGAGCGTGTCAGGGTCAGCGCGCGCGGCAGGACGCGGGTGAACGGCCGCCGCTCCTTGGCCCGACTCCCGACTAATGCTCGAGTGCTCATCGCGCGACATTCTCCGACCTCGCCATTGCACTACACGGCTCATCGCACGCACATACACACAGCTCGCACACAGAGAAGCGCGGTGCAACAGGAACCGCCGTCTGCTACAATAATGACTTAATCAAATCGTTGGTTGTTGCGAAAACTTCCAGTTAGCAGTGTTTAGCAATGTTCACGGTTCACAGGGTGAGCGGATTCGTTGACTAAGTGGAGTGACGTCACGAGCCTTGAGTATCGTATGATTCTGTAGTAGTGGAGTAGGTATTGAGCGCTGCCACGACCTCGACTCGGGCACGATCTCTAGCAATTTAGGTGATAAGTGTGCGATGTAGCGTACATATCGGCGACGCGCGACGGCTGAGCATCGCGCTCCGCCCGCCGCGCCGCCGCGCCGTCCGCCACGCGCAGCTCCAATAAATAAAGGCAAAATATTTATTTCGTAATAGCTGTTGTCCGCTACTTCGTTCGTCTTTTATTATAAGTGCTCTGTGTCATGCTCCTGGAAGGTGCTCCAGCCACAGCTCCGACTACTTTATAAACAAACGACTCACTTTCAAACAGACAAGGTTACTTTGACATTTACAATATACGTATAGGTATACTGAAGTGACGCTCGTGAGTACGAGGCTGTAAGCTTCAGCTTCATTATAGATCACAGAGCCTTTTGTAGGCTCGAGTACCTTGTTAAGTTATTTTGTTTGTTGTATAACATTACGGTGGCAAGCTGACAGACAACCCGCCTGGTGGGAACCGCTTGCCTTCTCTTTGATACAGAGTATACTGTACTCTCTTGGGAAAACCATGGTATTTAGGATAGTCTATAACGAGGCAAAACTATCCTAAGACTGGTGCGTTCCATATCGTATGCAAGCTTTACTAAGCTTGCATACGATATGGAACGCACAATCGTCCACTATCCTTCAGTCTCGTCTTTGCTCCGACTTAAAAGATCCAAGCGGGTTTCTGCTAACTGGTGACTCCACATGAGACCGAATTTGCGATACCTATGTTTAGAAGCCCCTTTGCTTAGCAGTGAAGTTCTGCTTCGGTCGGAGCTTTTAGAAGGTGGCTTGATCTTAATTTATCTTTTGTGTCTCTACATGACTGGACTGAACTAGACTAGACTCGGTCGATTTGCGATGCCGAGGTTATCAATGCAATTAAGTGACGTCGGAGGGATAAACTTAGCACGCACTAAAACTTAGAGCTAAAGCTAAGTTAACCCTATCTTATTTGGAAACAATGTCTCAATTTGACAGTCTCGATGTTCGCGACTTTCTGCCTCCATGGAGCGAGGCATGTTGGCAGTTTGGCACGTCTTGTGTAATATATTCGGCTCCAGTCCGCATTGCAATGAGTATAACAACAATATTCTGATGTATACAATTAACAAGGTCTGCAAGGAGATATTATGTTTATAAGTATGTGTCATGTAGTAGAGCCTCGCTGGTGTCAGCATGAATGGGCCGGCTCGACCGGGGAAGGACTACCCTCTCACAGAATATCGACGTGAAATACCAGTATTCGTACTGTTGTGTTTCGTTCAGTGAGTGAGAGTGCCGGAGGCCCAATCACCCCTTTACCCCATCCCACTTCTCCTTCCCACTGCCTTTCCTAAAGGATTGACAACGCGCAAGTGATGCCTCTGGTGTCGCAGGCGTCCGTGGGCTCCGGTGGCCACTTGCCATCAGGTGGGCCGTAGGCTCGTTTGCCACCTTAGTTTTACTGCATGTACTACTTTTGTATCTATCTATCGGATTGTTATTTTATTCTTTTTATCATCATCATCATCTCGCGTCATCTGGGTTTGTACATTATCTTATAGTTGCTGTTCTCCACTAATACAGTGTTTCCCATCTAACTTTTAAGTATACATTATTTAAAACGCACAGCGATACGCTAGATAAGACGAATGATGTACATACCGACTAATCGTTCGTTTACCCGGTACCTACATCAGTTATTAGCAGTCGTTGGCAGGCTATGCGATATCACTAGACAGTGGGTGAAGCTTAGAATCTAAATGTTGATGGACATCCCCTTCTCTAAAATGGCCACAATAATATTAAGTAATTATAATTTAAGTTAAAACAGATTCTGTCTTCAGTCGGTACTGCCTGTGTGCTGTGTGCTGTGAGCTATCTAGGAGTATAAAGGTCGTCGTCGGTAGGAAGTAGCAGGAAGCGAATAAATCAAGCGATGACGGTTTATGACGGCTATAAATCCCACGTGGCCATTAATCGTGCCGGAGTCGTGCCGGAGTCGTGCCGCTGCCGCGCCGCGCCGCTCGATAGGGCGCGGGCGGTTACTTCGGGCGAGACGATAAGTTAATAATATCTAGTAGTCAGGTCACAGTGAGCTGCAGCCTGCGCTCCACCGAACCGCTTTATTTTTAGTTAGCCATAAAACCTACCTAGATATACCTACTATTCAATTATTTAGGATCAGCCGACCAATCAGCCATCGGAATTCATTGGCAAAATATAGTCGCTCATTGGTTGGTCAATATACAAACGGTATAAGCGATTACTAACTAAACAAACATCCATAATCTTGGCTGTAGATATGTCTCGGATGGCGCAATAGTTTAAGTAATAGGCACTGGCCGTGCTAAGTGGCGCGAGTTTGATAAATGCATAAATAGCTGTTCACAGTCTGGGCTTTATTTGTTTGTAAATTGGGCCGAGGCACTAGAACTATTCCTAGTGTCCCGGTAGCGTATATAGAAAAGCTACTTCAGTACGTCTCCGATGAACTGAATTAGCTTTTTCTAACGATAAACACGTGTAACTGCTGCTCCAATACGTCTCTTAGAGTGATGTACTGCAGTAGGATTTCAAGTTTCATACGCGCCGTAAAGTAGGGCTTATCCTAATTCTGTTCGTCAACGTGAAACTGATAATAAAGAAAGGCTAAGAATTAACTATATAAGTTTCTGGTCAAAAGATAAAGTGGGTATGTAGCTTGACAAATAAAGCAAATACAGTACGAAAAAAGGTACCAGAAAAGAAAACAGTGGGTTAGGTTAGAACTGCGACCATGCAAACAAATTTATTTATACAAACAAACAAACAAAATTACCTTATCCTTCCTCCTGATATTCCCCTGTCATTACAACAATTGAGTTTATCTTTATGCACTCGCTAATGACGGACATAAACAAATCGCACGTGTTATGCATGCAGTGATGATCGGCGCGCGCAGAGCGAAACAGAAATAACGTACTGTGTGCGTGTGATAGCAATATCTGCATAGAGAGACGTATCGCGTTGGCTTTTCTACCTTCGACCTTTTTGTGATTCAAGTTTTTATATTTTATTTTTTTTATTGCCATTGGTGGCAGACGAGCAAGTGGCCTACCTGATGGAAAGTGGTAACCGCTGCTCATGGACTTCAGCAATGTCAGGACACAGCAAAGCCGCTGCTTACCGTGAAAGAAGAACTCTCTTTAAACGCTCGGGAAGCACCGAAGCAGGCAGTTTATTCCAGAGCTTGCACGTACGTGGGAGAAATGATAGCTGAAAGCGTACCGTCTTGGATTTGAACGCTTCCAGGTGATATGGATGAACCCTGCTTCGTTGTCGAGTAGTACGGTGATGGAAAGAGGCTGCTAGTACCTAATCAAACAGTTCTTCAGAGCACTCCCCGTGAAAGTCTTTAGAACACGCAGAAAGACCCAAAGTCTCTCCGTTGCTCCAACTACTCCAATCTATCCGTGAGATTGGGATCATCGACGATTCGAACTGCCCGTCTTTGTAGGGAGTCAAGTGGGTCGAGCTGGTATTTGGGGGCTCCTGCCCAGAGATGTGAGCAGTACTCCAAGTGCGGCCGGACCTGTGCTTTGTAAAGCACAAGACGTATGTCAAGTACTAGAAATCCTACGGCAATACGTCACGCGAGCTTGACGAATAGGATGAGGGTTTCTAGTATATCTAAATGCTTATTAACTTATAAATCCTACTGCAGTACATCACCCTCTGAGACTTATTGGAGCAGCATTTACGCGTGTGTATCGTTAGGAAATACTAATTCAGTTCAGCGGAGACGTACTGAAGTAGCTTTTCAATATATGCGTCCCGGTAGCGCAGCGGAAGTGATGATTGCTGTGCATAAGATGATGACTTCGAATCCCGGGTCAGGCCTACAAAATTGTTTGGGTTTATCTGTGATAGAATTTTTAATAGCAGTTCAGATTTAGAAATATGGTCGCACACACCTCCGTCCGTTGGAAAGCACGTAAAGAAACGGCTCTACATGCATCGTGGAGAGAGATCAAACCCAGGACCAACGGGTCTTGCGTCTGATCTCTCCCCGATCGCGATGCATTGCAATGCCATCGGTGTAACAGAGTAAGTGAATACAAGTGAATACTTGCGTATACGCACACACTCGTGTACTCCTGTCGCCTACACGTCGCCTGTAAATACGGCCAGTTGCCGTTTAGATAGAGTACATAACCGATATTCGGTCCCTCTTGGGCATGTGCAGGAGTTATGTTTAAATAGAAACAACACTATACGTGTCGCTCACAACGATACAAGTGGTGTAGTGCAGGAGTGTGTGCTCAGAACGACGCTAACTAACTTCTTAACGTAGATGTACAGGTTCGCAAGCATTATTTTAATTTGCCTTGATGGTTTTCTGGCAAACGTATACCTACATGTAATCTAATCTATATTCCTAGGGTCAATACTCGAGTTGGGCAAAGCGTTGTTGATTTTTTTTCTGTTAAGAGACTTTCTATTCAACAGTTATCGGCCCCTAGTACGTAGGACCTCAAACTGTGCTGGCGGAATGTGTGTGTGTGTGTACACCTCTGTCTTCCCGTTCGGGTATACCAAGGTATGACTCTATGTGTGAAAGATCAGTTATACGAAACTTATATGTACTGATTACCATGACTGTGATTTCGATGATAGCCTATATATAGGTGTGTGGTCGCGCATAAGTCAGCAGCCATAACGCGCAAATATGTTTATTATACGTCAGTTATTATAAATATTTCCACAACTGGTATTTTGGTACTGGTATGAAGTTTGCTTGTGCCTAAACCTGTGCCTGTGACTCAACACAAGTAGACTTCCTTATGGAAATACCAAACACTGAGTAGTGTTCAACTTGCGGTGGAACTGATGACGTGTGTCGTGTGTTATAATCGTCATCACTGTGGTCATGTCCATTCAGGATCGAAAACTTTTCCTTTATTCAACGGATTAGACTATAAAGTGACATTGCAACAACGTATACTCGCTAATATATGTACATACGAGTATATGTATATGTACCTATAGCAGCCACACGTAGAACACGTTCTTTAAAAATCTGTTAAATATACTTTGAGCAAAGTCTACATATGTATTATATCTAGACCTCCGTGGCGCAGCGGTAGTAAATGAACTGCTGTGTATGAGGTCTCGGTTTTAAATCCCGGTCGGGCCAACAAAAAGTTATTGGGATTTTCTGTAAAAAAATCTCAATAGCAGCACGGAGTTGGGAAGTTGGCAGTGTTAGTCACTCCCATGCCTCGGTGCGCACGTAAAGCCGTTGGTCCTGCGCCTGATCTCTCTCCGGTCGTGTCGGATTACCGTCCCATCGGATCTTGAGAGTGAAGAAGAAGGAAGAGAGAGTGCTCTTGTGTTTGCGCACACGCTTGTGCATTATAATAATTATCTCCTGCGCAGATGGCCAGTCTCCGTTGAGATTGGCCGCCGTGACCGACATCGGTCTGGAGGACATTATATCTAGATTTATGGATGTATTGATGTTATTTGGCAGATCATTAAATAGAAACAGAGTACTCTGAGCGCCACTGTCCTAAACTTAAGAAAAGGAACTTGATCTATTTTATGTAGAATATCGCGTTTTTCGCTCGTCTTTTATATATCTTTTGTGTCGCTATTTTTATTGTACTTGTACCAAAAGCGGCCTAACCATATACGTATAAAACAGACATCATTACTTTCGCATTCATAATAGCATGGATTCCATTTAAATGAACTTTGATAAGCGATTTCTAAACAAATTGATATATCTAATCAATCAACGGTTTCATGCATAATCAAAGGCATTTCAGTAGTATGCAGTGCCTTACTAAACAAAGTAGCACAGACAAATATAAGACAGATCACAACACATGTAGTGTGTGCACCTGGGCCGCGCCCGCACAGCATTCACAATGAACGTATTGAACACGACGAGCAGATAGTGAGCCGACAACAGCAGTCACAGCGCGCCACCGCCGGCGCGCCGGGTGCCGCCCGGGCACAAGGAGCTGCGTTGTGCACTCGTGGCCGTTGTCCTCCAAACATTATCGTTTTTTGAACTACGTCGTTGTCCCAATGCTGTGACCGTGAGCGATGTCATGAGGTCCAATGCCCAACTGGATGCATGCAAAACAGAGTCCACAAAATATATACATACACATAGCTAAATGTGAAATAACTCTTTCTAATTCTCCGAGGCTGTTCCTAGTTTGTACCTACGGCATGTGATGATCTTAACAATCTACCGTTAGATTGTACACAGAGGCTCAAAGATACGCGTGCGCCGTGACCCCCGGTCAGCGATTCTCGAGATAAGTGATAACGCGTGCGTGTGCCAGGTCGGGCCGACTCGCTCGCAGCGACGCCGACGCGCACAACGAGTGTCTGTCCGCGACCACATTCCTACATATTATCGATGGTATGCGCACAACGATAACCGCTACTGATTTGACCAAAGATTTCTTTGTTCGTTATCGAACTGAATAGCTCCATAGAACTGAATGAACGAGCCACTGTGCGCGGCGCGCGGTGACACCGACTCACAGGTTATCTGCTCTATTCATTACGTAGCTTTTAGTTCAAATTCAAAGATAACGCGGTAGAGATATTCATAAATTATTTTGAGATGGAACATCGTATACCTTCGTTAACAGCCGTTGTAGAGACTGACTGAGGTAGTCTACGGACAGCGGACGTGCGTCGTCTTCTTGCGCTGCGACGTCGTGCGTCGTCGTAACGCAGGTGTGGCATACAATGCGTTGCGCGTTGATCCGCTGCGACGACGCGACGCAACGCACTAATGGGGCATCACCGTCACTTTAAAAGCACAAAGCAACAACAATATAATATGTATGTCATATGTTCTTATGAACAAACACATTTAGATGAGACGTCGTATGCCAAGTAAAACGGTAGCTAACTCTTTTGTCCAATTGATTGTGTTACCTCTTGCTATCAATGCCGTTTTCAATGTTCTGTGCAGTCGTTCTACTTTAGAGTTTGACTGTGGATGATATGGGGAGGTTCGAATTTTATGAATTCCCATTAAGTTTGCTAAATTTTTGAATATTTCAGATTCAAATTGGCGTCCCTGGTCTGTGGTAATGTATTCAGGGCATCCGAATCGGGCTATCCAGCCTTCATATACCGTTCTGACTACGGTTTCTGCAGTTATATCAGCTATGGGAAATGCCTCTGGCCATGAAGTACAACGATCTATCATTGTAATTATGTATCGTTTGTTTTTAGAAGTGGGTAGAGGCCCAACGAAATCAATATGAAGATGGGAAAATCTTCCTGTTGGCATGAATTTTCCGAATTGTGATTTTGTATGACGATGTATTTTTGCTCGTTGACATTGTAAACATGTCTCAGTCATCTTATTTACGTCTTTATTCATATTTTCCCATATATAGTTAGTTGAAATCAGTTTTCTCGTAGTATTCTTACCAGGATGGCTAATGTTATGAAAACTTTCGAAGATAGTTTTCCTGAATTTGAGGGGCATAAAAGGGCGTTGTTTTCCTGTTGATATATCACAATAAATCTTAATATTTTTATCTGGAAAATGTATTAATTCTATTTTTAACGATTTATTGGCTTTTAATCGTTTTAACTCGCTGTCATTCTTTTGATATATCGCAATCCAAGATAGATTCCCCTTATCTGCTAGATAAGTTGCAATTAAGAGTTCCTACCAGGTCTGTTAGATTGCCTCACCCACTGCACGTTAATCGTAGCACTACCAATTACAGAAATGGTTCATATTTTATAAGATCCGCAATCTATGTAAATGGGTTAATAGACCTTCCAGATTTAGACCTAATTAATACAAGTCCTTCTAAATATAAGCGTGTTATCGCCAATAATTGGTTTGAATCGGACCTCTAAGTGTACATCCATTTTTCCATTTTTCTTTTCGATTCTGGAGTAAGTTTGATATTATCTCAATCCTAGCTATTTAAAAACTAATCAAGCATTATATACTCAACTGTGAAAACGTATTAATGGTTTATAGTTGTATAAATAGCTTATAATTTTAGTCATAGCATACTGTTTGTTTTCCTATTAAAATAAAAATAAAATAAAATATTTTTCTACCTCGTACCAATCGATTGCAGAGGGTAAGGATATCGTTTCGATAACTCGAGATAAAGCATTGGCTACCAAATTCTTGTGGCCGCTGATGTGCTGGATATCCGTACTGAATTGTGATATATAATCCAGATATCTGATTCGTCTAGGGGTATCATCCAATGACGGCTTCTTATCGAAAGCATGCATTAGTGGTTTGTGATCCGTGTAGACCGTAAATTCTCGTCCTTCGATGAGTCTTCTGAAATGTTTTATAGCCATATAAATTCCTAGTAGCTCTCTATCGTAAGTAGAGTATTTTGTTTGGGCTTCACTTAGTGATTTGGAGAAAAAAGCTATCGGCTCCCATTTTTTGTTTCTTCGCTGCTGTAGTACAGCGCCTACGCATTTGAGACTAGCATCCGTCATTAAAGCTATTTGCGCGTTGCTGTCCGGACATGCTAATGTAGTTAATTGTCGAATGTCCTGCTTGCAACATTCAAACGCGTGGTTTGCTTCGGTATTCCACTGTATAACTGTCTTATCATTTTTCTTACAATTAATTAAATATTTATTTAATGGTGCTTGATGTTTTGCTGCATGTGGAATACTGCTTCGGTAGAAGTTAATCATACCCAAAAAACGTCGTAATTCATTTATCGTTTGTGGTTTAGGGTAATTGTTTATGGCTTGAATTTTTTCCATAGTAGGAGTCAACCCTTGGCTCGTTATATGATAACCGAGGAAATCAATTTCCGACTTGGCAAATTCGCATTTGTTTGTATTTATTGTTATGCCGTGATCATGCAAGCGCTTAAACACCTCTTCTAAGTGTTCATAATGTTCCTTAATATTATTTTTCTTATCAGCGATAAATATGTCGTCTACATACACGAATACGTAGTCCAAGTCTCTGAATATGGAGTCCATAAATTTTTGGAAGGACTGTGCTGCGTTTCGTAACCCGAATGGCATTCTGATGAATTCAAAAAGTCCAAAAGGGGTTATAATCGCTGTTTTCTCTGGTTCAGCTACGCCTACGGGCAGAACGTGAAAAGCTTTCTTTATGTCTATTTTGCTGAAAATTCCTTTTCCGCTTGCCACGTACGTAAAATCAAGTAGCCTTGGAAGTGGGTACCTGTCTGGTACTGTTATTTTATTTAGTGCGCGGTAATCTCCACATGCTCTCCATTCGCCATTCTTCTTCTTGACTAAATGAAGTGGCGATGCCCATTGACTGCTTGACGGTCGGCAAATTCCCATATCCATCATGTCTTGGAATTCCTGTTTTGCAATTCTGTATTTATCAGGAGGTAATGGACGCGCTCGAGTAAATACTGGGAAACCTTTTGTTATTATTTGATGCTGTACTTGGTGCTTGGTAGGTAGGTTCATCGATCTAGGCTTTGTAATGTCTTCATATTTCTCTAACAATCGCTTTATTGGTTCCTGTAGAGAAGCGTTTAACGATCGGACTGATGCAATGTTTGCTCTCACTATATTGGCAGGCGTTTTCAAACCTGTCTTTTTATCGATCAGTTTTTTTCCGTGTATATCTACTAATAATTGATAATGATCCAGAAAATCAACTCCCAGAATTGGCATCTTGACGTCGGCAATGGTAAATGTCCATTTAAAGCTTCGGCGAAGTCCTAGGTTAAGCATTAAAGTGCGTTCCCCGTATGTATTTATAGGGCTGCCGTTGGCGGCGAATAATTTGTATTCGCATGCTTTGCTCTCGTTATTTGTGCGATTGATAACCGAAATGTTAGCACCCGTGTCGACTAAAAATCTATAACCACTGTTTGAGTCAGTTATAGTTAGACGGTTTGCTGGGTGAATAGCACAGAGACCCGTCGTTTTCTGTGCTACTTCTAGTTTTCCGACGGCCTAATATTTTTGTTCATATTCCACGAACATGGCTTCTTGCATTTATACGAATCTTGCTTGAAACGATTATGATAATAACAAATTCCATTATGCGAGCTTCTGTGGCGCGACCTTGACCGTGAGTGTGACGTATGGCGTGAATGGAATTTGCTGCGTTGCATAGGTTGATGCTCGCGTGCGCTACGTAATGCATTTATTTCTATTCGCATAGCTGCAAGTTGTGACGATATGTTTGTTATTAAATTAATGTCAACCGATGTCTCTTGAGTGGTATTCTTGTTGTAGGTCAAGTTTTCATATATTTTATCGGCTAACTCGCTCAAGTTGTCCAATGATAAATTGTTTGTAACCGATATAATCGCTGTTAGCGAAGCGGGAAGTTGTCTTAGCCACAGAAGACGAATAGTGTCGTCGTTTATATTTCCACATCCCGCTTCCTTCATTTTTCTCAAGAGCTGGGAAGGCTTTTGGTCTCCGAGGTCCATTTCTGATAGTAGTCTGTGAAAACGTCGGTGTTCGCTCTCTTCGTAGCAGCTTATTAGACGTTCCTTGATGGTGGAGTACTTATTATCGCTGGGAGGATTAGTCAAAATGTCACTAACCTGATGGACTACCTCTTTTGGTAATTTAGATATTACCATATTGTATTTGTAGTCTTCGCCCTGTTTTTGTGGTGCCAAGATGGCTTCAAACTGAGCGAACCATAATCGTGGTGAGTCTGTCCAAAATTGCGGTAGTTTTTCCGTGACCGTGATTGCAGCAACAGTTTCGCAGCCTGAGTCGCCTTTTGAAGGAGTTATTGGTGGAGCCATTTTTCTTCTGACTTATGAGGATGTGATAATATCGTAATACTATTGTTCTCTAGATTCACCGCTGAAAACCAAATTGGGTTCCGGTCGTCCCGGTATTATATCAGCACTAGAGACCAATAGATCACGTCGGGGTCACCAATTATTGCGTGTTGCTTTATGAACCAATTAAAACGACGATGTGGTGATTGAATATTGACTGGTTTATTGTTACTTAATTAAGGCTTATATACTAAGTTATTATACATACGTAGTACGGACCTATATAGGAAAGGGAAATTATGATGTTTACTTTATTTGCATAATTAACAATATTAACTATTATGTATTACGGCACGTAGTATTTTGCTTTGCTAATAACAAGTTATATATATCACGTTTGCATGTACTATACTATACTATGATATACTATGGCTTTCGCCATATCGATAGATAATTGTATACATCGCCGGCCATTACGGAGGTGCGAGTGACGAGAGGCGTCTGTCCGAGGAAGTGCCGTGCCACAGAGTACTGCGCCTATGTGAATACTCTTCTATAGATTGTATACGTGAGCATACGTTAAAACAGCGGATATAACACAAACTCAAATATATAATGTTAACATGACCCAGAATAGTTTTAGTTCATAGTTATTGTTTCTTTAGAAAATAATTATTTGTTCCGGTTAAATCACCGTGATGTTGTAATTTGAATACAAGGGTTGGTGATGGCGGCGCCCGTTTGGTTTCTTTTAAGACTTTTTCACTAAATGAACAACTATAGAGAGCCACAGTTCGCGTGCACTATGTTAGGTCCCTAGGTCTCCTGAGAGTGTGTGTAGAATGCGTCTTATATGCACTTCACGAGTGCGCGGTGGCGTACTGGTTGAAGTGGTCGCCTGGCCACTGCCGCTGCGCCGAGTGTTGTGGGTTCGAATTCCAAACGGGACAACACCTTGTGTGAACCACAAATGGTTGTTTATTGTTGGGTATTGTTTGTGTCCGTCGTTTGAATGTTTGCAAACACATTGACAGGAGGTTGACGGTGCGCTGTGTGTTGCAGATGTACAGCGGCGCGCTGCTGGCGACGGCGGCGCGGCTGGCGTGGGACCCGAGCACGTACACGTGGTTCCGCTTCCTGTGCGGCGCGCAGTACCGCGTGTCGGCCGCCTACGTGCTGGCGGCGGGCCTGTGGCTCGCGGCGCTCGTGTACCTCGCCGCGGCCGCCGCGCAGCGCTCCGCCGCGCACTGCCTGCACGTCGTCAGTACACTATGCACTATGTTTAACATCTACATTCGCACTTTAAAGTTCTCATTGGGGTGGTGCCTCCTTTGCTCCTGTGGTGTGTAAGTTCCGCTTGCGCTTGCAGTGCGTCAGGCCGGGCCTCAGAGTGAGTGGTTTGTCTGTTCGTAAGTTGTCAGTAGCGCGTAGCTTTGAAGATAAATGGCATTAAGGTCACCACCAATTAGCCGCGCGTTCACAATAACAAAACTTAGCTAGCTCGTGAAATGGATTTAATCACACCATTGTTGACCTCTTCTGGGATATATATAATACTAGATGTTCCCGCGGTTTCACCCGCGTTTATCGTTACTACGCCCCCGTGGGTCGTAGCGTGATGTTATATAATCTATAGCCTTCCTCGATAAATAGGCTATCCAACACTAAAAGAACTTTTAAATCGAACCGGTAGTACCTGAGATTAGCGCGTTCAAACAAACAAACAAACAAACTCTTCAGCTTTATAATATTAGTATAGATAGCTGACCCGCGCAACTTCGTCTGCGTCACATAAGAGAGAGAGTGGGTCGTGGGCACCTATAATACAATTTTAAAGGAGCTGAAACTTTCTTTGTTAAATCCACGAATTACATAAGAACCATTGAACATAATTTTATAAATATACCTGCAGTGCTAATTTAAAATCACACAGAATAAAACAGGAGAAACATCGTTTGTATGTCTGTAATGGGTAATTATTTTGCTGCGATGTTATTTTAAAACTGCGATATCTCCTAAGATATTCATTGAAATCGAATGATGTAGAGGGCAATTTTGTTTTAAATTAAATACTTGTGATGAATAACGTATTTATTTGGATAAGGATTAATATCATGTTTATAAAAATATCTTCGCAAATAATGCATTATTTTAGAACAGATTTGGTTAGCATAAAAAAGGTTATAGTAAGCCAACCTTAAAAGATAGACATATGCTGTCGCGGACTTTTTTTTAGAACTTTTTAAGAGGGACAATTCTCTCATACATGATTTTTGCGAAACTTTAACTGTTTACGCAGCGCACGCAGCGGAAGCTCTCAAAAGGAAAAAAATCCTTCGATTTTGAAACATTCTTCATTGGTGCTCAGCTCCTATTGATCTTAGCGTGATGATATATAGCCTATAGCCTTCCTCGATAAATGGGCTATCTAACACTGAAAGAATTTTTCAAATCGGACCAGTAGTTGCTGAGATTAGCGTGTTCAAGCAAACAAACAAACAAACTCTTCAGATTTATAATATTAGTATAGATGTGTAAGACTATAATTATGTATGTAATGATTATTTATATGAAGTTTAAATCTTGAGAATATTATTTAATAATTTCATAATGCTCAAACGCGTTGATGTCTTTTGTAATTTTCTCGCTCGTTCACCGACAATCTCACTCGCTCATACAATTATTATTATTCCCCTAACGCGCAAACATTTCGACAACAATACAAATATTCCTTAACACACAAACATACACACAAACGTACACACAAGCCCAACATGTTGCTCCGTCACTTGACATGTCTACTAGTTAGTAGTTCGCTTGTCTGTAGTAGTGCATGTACTAAATTTAAACAAGTGTATTTATTTAAAACGTTATGCACAACATACTCGCAGCACACCGGCGGACTTAATGTCTCACGCATTAGCTGCCACTCAACCATTGGGTGATGCAGAGATCATTTTGTTAATATGAGCATATCCTTGATTATTAAATATATGTATATAATAGTGATGAGCGTGACATTGGATTAACTGCGAGTTGAGCATCGCGCCTCGTGCTCACAACAAGGAGTAATGTGACGTTCGCGTGACCAGCGCGGCACTAATCGCGCGCTGCTGGCGAGCTCGCTCACCGGTCATCAGTGACCAGTGTTGCTTCACTTTCAAAAACTTTCAGTAGTATACATAGCAATGTTCCAAGAGTTAAGAGTAACGCATTCAAAAACATCGGTATACTAGGTAGGTACCTAGATGCGGCGCGGCGACTCACACCAGATCGAACGTCGGTCCAATTTCAGTGTTGCTTCATTTAAAATGATAGAAACGATTTCCTGAAAGATAATCTCAAGTATTTTCTTTGATGTCAGATACTTATTCATCCGCGCAGCAATGGTGCATATTATCCTTGAAAGCTACGAACTACTTCATTAAACGATAAAAACTTTAGCAACGGATAAAAAGTCAATAATCTCCGGTACTTGGACAATTAGCTTTTTTATGATCGAAGTATCAATCAAGTTCGGGGCATTGATCGCAAGGCGTGCGCAAAAACTAAATGCACTCGAACCAACCGCGCTGCGTCCGGCAGTACTAGCGCCCTCTAGAGCGTGTACGCGCAAACCGCAACGTAAATACTGGCTGATACAGTTCATTACCGATAAATCCTCAAATTGTTATAAAATGATGAATATATTCTTCAAATACAGCTTTGTAAGGACGGTAAGATGTTATATATAATTTGATGTAGGTGTAAGGTGTGGTACAGTCTGGGTCACCTAAGATTTTACAAGTTCGTAGTTTAGGCATGCCTACCTAAGTGTAATATATGACTATGTTATAAGCAGTTATTCATTATATTTATAGTAATAACTAATAACGTATGTACACTTTATTCTCGTAAATTAGTGAGTTTTGCACCTTCGTTAACTAAGTCATATATGTTAACAAATCTAAGCGAGTACTAACAGACATAAAATAGCTTAACACTTTGTCCAGTTTGGCGCAAGCACCTCGCTTGCAGCCTGCTCGAACGCTGACATCGCATCTTCCGGTGACGAAAATTGTATCCCTTTGAGCTGATTATTTATTTTCGGGAATAAAAAGAAGTCGCACGGTGCTAGGTCAGGGCTGTAAGGAGGGTGAATCAGAAGTTTGACCGGCGTGCTGTCCAAGAATTCCCTTGTGTTGAGCGCGGCGTGCGCGGCGTACGCGGTGTGCGCGGGCGCGTCTCGTGCTGGAGCAGTAGCCCGCGGAGCCCTGTGTTTGGTCACAACAGAGAAAACGTCTGCCAAACATTTGGTAGTATCCTATACGGCGTTGATGCTTCTTTGGTTCCGTAAAGGAATTGATACCAAGTAGCCAGTCAGATTGAAAAAGCTCGCGATCAAAGTTTTCCACCCGCTTCTAGATCGCTTCACTTTGGTAGGCGTTGATCCGTTTTGAAACACCCAAACCGTCGACTGAAGCTTCGTTTCTGGATCGTATTTATAAATCCAGGACCTGTAATGATGTCGTAAACACGCCGAGACGAGCCTGCTTCAAATTTGTTTATCATATCACAGCACCATTCCACCCGGACCGGCTTCTGAGCATCTGGGCACTCAGCGTGAAACTATCCTCCTCACCCGAAGATCCACCTGTAGAATCTCGTGAAGGCTTCCCGATCCAATCTGCAGTATGTGCTGAATCTCCTGATACGTAACTCACCTATAGTCTTGGATTAAATTTTCCACTGCTAGCAAGTTTTCTTCCGTAACAGCCGTTAGGGCGATCACTTCTTTCTTTATCCCCCAAAGTTATTCGACTGCGCTTTAATTCGTTATACCAACGATACACGGTTGCCTTGGAAGGGCCTTCATCCTTGAATGCCATTTGAAGTCTATCGTACGATTCTTCCGGCTTCAGACGACAAAAATCATGGTGCGAAGCCATTTTTCAATGAGACACGATAATTTAAATTAGCAAAAAATGTGGAGGGTAATTTTTAAATTGGAACGTACCTATTTTACTTATAAATAATCATATTTTCAAAATAGATTATAAGTGGCCAGGCTAATATAATGTATAAACGTTTGTCGCAATACTTTCTGAGTGGCCTCGTATATTATGTTTGAGAAACAAACATATCAAATAAGCTCTTAATTTATTGAAAACTAGTTTCTGCCGGCGGCTTTACCCGCTTGAATGCCACGGGATCATGTACCGGGCTATACAATGTATTTTTTTGCCAAAATTACAACAAAATTAGTTTAGAGGTAGACTTTCGTATTTATAATATTAGTAAGTATGGATGAATGAAGAGGCTACTTACTCGTACTATGATTCCACAACTAGTAAAAGTGTTTAACACTAGTAGTTTAAAGTTTAAACATTATGTAATAATAGTGTTTTATAAACAATAAACAACGCGATAAAATCCGTATAAGGTTTGTTTAATTTCAATCATTTATATATGTATATACATGTATATTTTGTATCTAAGTTGTTTTTTAGTTTGTTTTCAATCTATTTGCACACCGTTTAATTGTTGCTTTTTGAAAGTACCGTGGTCCGTGGTAGAGTTCCCCGGCACGTTGTGAGACATGGCTTACATGTGTGTGTGTGTGTGTGCAGTACTGCGTGGGCGTGCTGTGCCTGGCGCTGAGCGAGGTGGGGTACGGCGCGTGGATGGGCGCGTCGCTGGCGGCGTGGTGGCGCACTGCGCCGCAGGCGGAGCTGGCGCGGCGCGGCATGGACCTCCTGCACGACCTTAAGCCCGCGCTGCTCGCCGTCGAGCGGTACCGTGACGTCGCGCGCCCGCTCTACGACATGATCGAGGTCACGATACCATCCTATATACATATATAATAGTAATAATAATGTTCTCCAGACCGAATTCGGTCACGGCGGCCAATCTTAACATAGACTGGCCATTCGTGCAGGAGATATATTAGTGCACAAGTATGTGCGCAAACACAAGTGCATTCTCTGTTCCCTAACTCTCATGATCCAATGGGACGGTAATCCGACACCACCGGAGAGAGATCAGGCGCAAGACCATCAGCTTGACGTGCTTTCCGATGCACGGGGGTGCCTAACACCGCCAACTTCCTAACTCCGGGCTGCTATTGTGATTTCTTAACAGAAGAACCCAATAACTCGTTGTTGGCCCGACACGAGATTCGAACTCGAGACCTCAAGCACAGCAGTCACATTCACTACTCCACGGAGGCAGTAGTACGGTCAAAGACAAAAATCGGGTACCATCATAAATTAAGAAACTGCATACAGTTCTGAGCGAATACCTTTGTGTGTGTGATGTTTCAACACAAACAAACAAACATTATTCAATGTAAGTGATAGTAGGTGAAGTTCGTCATGCGCATGTGTGCAAAGCGAGATAAAAACGAGTTCTTGTATATATAACTATAATTACTACTATGCCGTATATTTAACAACAGTGTCCGTATTTCAAATTTATGCTTAAATGTTCCGATAGCGGAGCGGATAACGAATCTTGTCACTTTGAAACGATTGTATAATAAGGGTGGTTCAAATCCTGGGGTCTACTTCCACTTTTTGTTTTTTATTACTAAAAGAAAAACGTTATTTTTGTCTACTTATTACCCAAATTTTGTGTTTTAATAGGAATTAAAATAAAAATTATTATTTATCAAAATTAGTTAAAATTAGTATGGTAATTGCTAAAATCACAATATGTATTTATTAAATTAATAAATAAATAATGCAAATTATAATTAAAATAAACAAAATTTTATTTTATTTATAACAACATTATTTTACTATAAAAAACAATGTCAAAATATTATTACCGAAAATGAACTTTAGGTTTAAATAAGTCTTGAAATAAAATAACAAGACATCAATATTTCTAATATTAGGAAAAAAAACCAAATAGATTATCACTTGTACAGGGGATCGAACTTACAAGCGTTAAATTTTAGAACGCACTATTACCAACGAACGTAGCTATAACATCACTTACGTAACTACTTGCAATTAATAGTCACAATCATAATTAGAACAGGCAATAGAACAAGTGATGCGGGTTTGTGTGCAATGATTTTATTGAAAAAGGTCGTAAGTACAGTTGTACAAAGCAATAGGATCAAAACAAGTTTGTTTTGATCCTATTGCTCTGTAAAATTGTTACTCGACTGTAGCACCTGACCGCACATATGCACTACAGCAGGGACGCTCCCCCCTCCGCACTCATTAGTACGCAATGTTACTACCTGAGTCCTATTAAAATCTAAAACAATCAAGTAGCCATCGTAATTTATGTAAATAGAGTTTTTCATGAATTTGGTTTGAATACGTTCTCGACTGCCTTCACTACGATTATTTAATTTTTAGTGTTCAAATTATTCATATATTGCATATCTGCTTGAAAAAGGTTTTATAATTGTTTGTTAATAAAATGTTCTGAGATGTTGGACTGATGACTTACTGACTTAACTTCCAATAAGTTGAATCAACGTTGCGTGTGTGCGGTGTTGCAGGAGGTGGAGCGCGAGGCGCCGAACAACGCGTTCGTTATCATCGTGTTCAGCGTGCTTGGCATGGTGCTGCAGGTAATCTACCGCCTTATACTTACATACACTTGTTATAACGGCTATATCATAGCACGCCAACTAATGTTTTAGCAAGTCTATTATGTTACTACTGCATGGGGATAGCAATATAGAAACTTTAGATTTATCAGATTTGAGAAGGACAACTCTCGTTATCGGCATTTGACCTGTGTCATGGAGGACTTACATATGTATGTACCTACAATCCAACAATGGATACTACCTATAAGCGGATCACACAATTTTTTGTCTCGCGTGGGGATCGAACCCGCGGCATTTGGCAGACTAGCAGTGGCGTAGCGACCACATGAACCGCTACGTCATCCGTACAATCAACTTCATTTAAGACAGTTGTGTCACGAGTGGGTCACGTCGCCGTCGGTGCGCGGTGGTGCAATGTGTGGACATCTAACTCAACATTTTCTAATGTATTTTCTTAACCACGATTTCAATAAGATCAATATATAATCGTCCATAATTAATACTTTATGCGCGATTAATATTACAAATTATTTGTTTCAACAAGTAGAAGACATATATAGGTGTATATTATATTTCCTCTAGGTAGTGTGTTTGTTGTTCTTAACAAAGCATTCGATACTGTCAGCAATGAATGCATGAACTCAGCATTCCAGTGAGCAGAATTTAGATTATTTCACAAGGTGAAAGGATATTAGTGGCCTTCAAATATTTTTTCAGTGACACATCGTAATCGATCAACTAATATGGCGGAGTGCTACAAGGTTGTGTCTGAGGTCCCACACTATTTAATAATATGTTTCTCTATATGTAACAGTCCCATTTAGCAATATATTTATGCATATTCTATACTATTTATAGCTGTGTGTGTATCGCGATGTATATGCTGATATACACGACGACACACACATAGAAATTGGGTTTTAACTTGTAATAGTTTGTGCGTTCTCTGTAGCATAATTATTAATAATAATAAATAAGATAAATGTAGAGTATGCATGATCACTGGGTTTAGTAATATAGTTTGTAATCGTTTTCATTGGACGTTGTTGTGCCGCAGGTGGCAGCGTTTATTATGGCGCGGCGGCTGGCTCGGCGCGCGGGCGCCACGGACAGCGACGCAGCGGCGCTCGGAGCGCGCAAGGAGCGCGGCGCCTGCGCAGTGTCCGCCGCCGACGACGACAGCGATGCGCCCGACCACGACCCGCCGCCCGGCTGGCGCAAGAAGGCCAACCTGCGCATGTACACTATCCTCGACAAAATTTTCTAGCAGGTGTGACATCATTCGCAATCTCTATCGATAAAACCCTACACTAGTAACTATATTGCCAATAAAACCTGTAAATGATATGTTGCAGGACGAGACGAGTGGCGGCGGGGCGACAAGGTCAGAGATACATGCTCGGCCCGCGGCTGCCCCGCAACCACGAAGCTCGCGGCGCCGCGCCCGCGCGACAGCTCGCCGCCGCGCGCCCGTCGCTGCGCCCGCGCCACCCCCCCGCTCTCCGCGCGACGTAGAGGCCACGTGGGACGTGGCTCAGCCGCGCCCCGCGGCGTGGGACGTGGAACAACCGCGTGATGGCGCGTGGGCTGGCGGGCGGGCACGCGACGTGTCGTGGGACGAGGGGCGGGCGCGCGACGTGGCGTGGGACGCCGTGCAGGCGCAGCTGCGCGCGCGTGCTGCGGCCCGCGCGCTGCCCACCGCGCCCGCCGCCGCGCTGCTCATCCTGCACACCGACATGTAGACCGCTCCCAGCTGTCACAGGAACGAGGACGACGTTTAAATTCGGCCGTTATGCCATTATTATTGTAAGAATCTTGGCGTGGAGTTGACGGGTCTGAGATTCTCGTGACGTAGATTCGGTCCCGGGGGCTGCGCACTCCGGGCCGCCTTCCATCGAGCGACCGGCTCGCTCCTGCGACGTTGCTTCGGACGACGTCGCTCGATGCGAGCCGGCGCGGCCGTGGCGCCGCGGCGGCGGCCGCCATCGCATGTGACTGCAGTCACCCGGCCCCTCGGCTCCCGTCCTGTTGAGGATTAAAAGTTATGTGTTTACATAATTCTATATTATATAAAGTTATATTATTATCCGCGGGAGGTGAAGCCGTCAGGTGTACCCGTGTTAGTTAGTTTCTATTATTGTTTTCTATTAAAAGATTAACGAGTACAGGCTGCCATATTACGTAGTAGTTAATCGTAGGTGACTCCACGGTGTGGTGTGTGAGCGAGTGCGAGATGGGAGTGTGAGCAGTGCGAGAGCGTGCCACCGGCGGGCTCATATCGGCGTCGCGCTCGCCGGGCCGCTCGCTCGCGCGTTCCGCGTAGTCCTACCTAGTGTTTAGTGTAAAGTTAATACGAGACGGTGCGTAGTTAATATCTCTAACAGACTATATTTTGTAAACATATGTTTTGTAGTATTTTGAGTACTGACTTCTTGCCTTGTAGCAAACTTATCGAGAGAGACGCGGTGCTATTCGGCGCATATATATAACCGACGCACTCTATGTTTACGAACGATGTGATCGACTGAACTAAAACTAACTTGCCTATGTGTTCACTTTCATTTTGATCCTCGGACGTCGGCGTCGGTCGAGCGAGAGGGCGCCCGCCGCGGCGCGCGCCTGCGCGTGTGCGCGGGCGCCCCTCGCTGACTCGTCCGGCTGTAAAGTACCTCTGTAATGTGATACCATGTTGCTGTGAGTAGTTACACACACGACCGATGCGTATAGTTGTAGTCCACGGTTGTACCTGTACGTTTGTTGTACTTCTGGTGCCAAATAGTGTTAAGTGTGCAGCGGCGGCGGCGGTGACGCAGACGTGGCGGCCTGCGCTGAGTAGCGGCGCGCAGAGCGTCGCCGCCGCGGCGCCGGCGCCGGCGCGCGGGAGCGCGGGGCCGCCGCCGCGGCGCCGGCGCCGGCGCGCGGGAGCGCGGGAGCGCGACTAGACAATAAGACAGCGATACGCACACACGCGCATTGTTCTACCACGAATATTGACACGTTACAGTTAAAGCAATAAAGTGATATTTTTGTACCTTATTGTTTCATTTCTAATCCTAGTATTTTGACAGTAATAAATTTGATCACTCAGGACCCTTTGCTGCTCTCGAGTTAGCTGATGCCCTTGGTCTACGGCGTCTACCGTCAGACTTGGTCAACCAACAACATTTTCGAGTCAACACTTCACAATAGCTTTGCCACGAGTAAGCTTATTGTGACAAAAATATTGATTATTCCTTTCCTTGTATACAACCAGACTCCCCTGTTAAAAAAGGATATTTTTGGAGTTATATAGTACAATAATTAATTATTTTCTAGACTTAGCTAAAGCTTTTCACACAATGTGCACAATTAAGTAGGTACTTACTAAAGCTACAAGAAGTAAGAGGTCCATATAACTACGTTATCATAGTTATAGCTTATCTGTCACTACAATTTGCAATGTTTATATATCATATATTTAAAATTGGTCATTGGATGAGTGATGCCTTTTAGCTATGATCTGGCGTTCCATAAGGGAGTATACTCGGGCCACTTATTTCTAATTGTAGAACATTAATAAACGAAATCTCTATATATGAGAGTTCTCCATAATGTTGTCAAAGCTGAAGCCTGCCAATCCGCACTGACCAAGCGAGGTGGACTATGATGCAAACCTTCTCACATTGAACAGACGCACATGCCCTGCTGTAGGACAGTTTTAAAGCTGGACTAATATTATTGTTGTTATCCATGGTAGTACACAAGTAAAGGGCTCGATTAATCCTGTATTCGTCGATTGTCGTCGTAGTTGTGTCGATTAATTTCTGTCCGTACGTAATTTAGACGATTGCAAGAAATTAATATTTATTAATAGAGTAACAAAATGGAGTCAGGACAACTTTTTAGAATTTAATAATTCGAAGTGTGTGCTGATCAGTCTCAGCCGTGCTCGAACTCCACTGCAATACGATTACAGTATTAACAGCACCCCTTAGACCGCGTGTCTGAGGTAAAAGACCTAGGAGTGACAGTTAATACTGAACTGACATTTAAGCACCATATTGTTAAAATATGTAAAAAAGCGTACCGAAATTTAGGATTCGTACTACGTAGGGCTAAACATTTGTATAACATTAAGGCAATGATTGCGCTTTATAATGCCCTAGCTCTAGTAAGAAGCGAATTGGAATGGAACGCGGTCATCTGGTCTCCACATGAAACTAAATATAGTATTATGTTAGAGCGAGTGCAAAACAAATTTATTAGGTACTAGTTTTCACCCGCGGCTTCGCTCGCGTAAATGTAGGTTAGGTTAGGTTTGCAACAGTTATTTTTTTTGGATGAAAGGTACCCTATGTCCTATTCTGTACCCCTGACAACGTGTATGCAAAATTTCATGTTGATCAGTTGAGTAGTTAAGGCGTGAAAACGTAACAAACAAACAAACTCATTTTCGCATTTATAATATTAGTAAGGAAGTAAGGATTTATATATGAAACTTTATGGTGTTTACCCGTTCTTTCATCTAATGTATCCCACCTTGTTTATCTTAGGCATGGCGGGCTATAATGAACTTAGGGTTAGAAGGGAACTTGCTCTTGTGCTTTACATTTTCAAAGTACTACGAGGAAAGCTTTACAATACAGCTTTGTTGGAATGGTTGTGGCTACGAGTATGTGTTCCTAACAGATGCGTTCGGCGCCGACGTCGGCCGCCACTGGCGCTGCGCGGCGCCAGTGGCGGCCGAAGCGCGAGAACAACCTGCCCAAGCAGTCGCCTCTGACGCGCGCACTTCGCACTCTCAATCTCATACACAACAAGTCAGACCTACTCATTTGTACTTTGAGTGAAGTTAAAAGAGTAGCACTAGCGATTATTTGCTTTTAGCTATTGCCCGCGGCTTCACTCGCGTTAATTTAGAATTTAACAATAAATTCGGGTTGTACTCTGCTTGTAATATATATAATTCTTTCATGATCCGAAAGACACGTGGCGCCATCTATTATCATAAGAACGTTATTGTTCTTTTCCTCGGTAACAGTAATTTTTTTCGGGATGAAAGGTAGCCTATGTCCGTTTCTGTACACCTGACAATGTATATGCAAAATTTCAGGATGATCGGTTCAGTGGTTTAGGCGTGAAAAGGTAACAAACAAACAAACTCATTTTCACTTTTATAATATTAGTTAGGAAGTTAGGATTAGGATTGTAATTAAATTAAATAAGTGTAGGTACTGTAGGTATAAGTACTAAGCTATATGTTATATTGTTGTTGTAGGCTGTACTGCCGCATTAGGTTTTTCCTGTAAGGATAGTATGAGTTTGATGAGATAAATAAATAAATGTATAATGATATATCCGTGACCCGTGACCTTAGCCTATGAACTCGTAATACTAGGGGTAAATTTCGTGAGATACTGATATTGCGCAAAATTGCTGCGTTTCCAGGACTAGATGGAACTTGTTCACTTGGTGATAGTGCAGGGCCTCTTTAAGGGTCCCTGTGTTACTAAACTCACCGAACAATATTAAACGTTAATGGACTGTGACTGACTACCTCCGTATATTCCCGGCCAAAGCTTGTGCTCGCTTGACAATATACCTACCTACACTATGACAGGGACTTAGGCACATAAGCCTACTACTTGCACAGGAAAGGAGTCATAGCAAATGGAATAGCATGTATACATGTCAGGTACATTGCCGTATCTACTGTTATTGTTCAGGGGTATGGCTCTAACAGCGATTGAAATATAATTTCCATCGCTGTTAAAGAGCCATATCTAACATTTTGAGTTGTTTTTGAGTTCAACAGCCTCTCTCAGTCACCAGCTCCTCACATACTCTTATACATGTTTGTGTTATTCGCTGACTTAATAAGTATCCATGTACTGTAAGAATTGTGTATTATGCGAAGAGAAATAAATAAAACATTATTATTATTATCCTGGGGTAGGCACCAGACAAATCTGTGGTGGGCATGGCGATGGCGCACTGGCCTTGCCCTTATATATAACACTGGTCCGGTATAACGTCTCTGTCAGACTCCGTGCTGCAATTGAGTATTTCTCGATTGAAAATCCCAATAAAACTTTGTCCGACCTGGAACTCGAATCCGAGAGCTCCGACCTCCGGTATAAGACTAGCACCGCAGTCGCTCTGTCGCTGCGCCATAGAGACAGTTGAGTGTTGCTATGTTCATGCCATACTTCACTAGGTACTGTTGGTAGAAAACAGATTTACATGAAGAGCGTTTAAGCGTGTACCGTCAGACGCAGCAGTCTCATTTGCCCCAATAGCCGATGAAATAACACAACAGAACGGTCAAGTGCGGGTCGGACTCGCTCATCGAGGGCACCGTACCTAAGAACAAAATGTATAGGAGGTTACATGTGTAGCTAACTATGGAAAGTTGTATCCCGTAATATGTAGGTACAGGTGGGCAAGGTCTCATCATTTCATTAGCCATAGCATGTAGTCCCATGTAGTGCAGCAGCAGGCAGCGAGCCTGTGCCTCCTTCGGGCAGTTCCGCACTCTGTGCCACTACTAGGTATATCTTAACCAAGTGTCGTCGGCTATACATTAAGCTGTAGATATACATAAATATATGACTCATTGTTTGACTACGTCCATAGACAATTGCCGAACAAAAAAAAACAAATAACGCTTTGCCCGTTTGTCTGTTCTGAGTAAGCGAGTAGGTACCCTGAGTACCCGCAGCCTCACACATCTTGACCCTCCGGTAATTATTTACCGACAGCCGCTGCGCTGCTTCGCTACATTGGGTACTGATGTAAAATAGAATTAGTATTTTATTATAATTATGTACATTATCATTATATTCATAAACGCGATAGCATCATGGTAAGCTGATGCTTGTCTTTTTAGAATCGTAAATATACATACATACATAGCTGTACCTCAGCAATTAGAGATGGCAATGCCAATGAATATTAGACAATGATGTCCCTATGTTAATAGATTCCTATATCCCTATTACATTAGATCCCATCTCTATTAAACTAGAGAAAGAGTAGTCGTATGCTACATGTCCACGTAGGTACAAGCGGCGCCGGCGGATCGATGCTGATGGCTTGCCTGCACTCTGACTGCAAGATAAGCACAAAGTGGATGACGGTGACTGAATCAAATCTCGTCTGTACCTACTGTTAAATTCGTTACGGGGTTTTACGCGACATCATAAGTATTTCCCTTCATTGATGGTGACCAATATACTTGATAAGTATAATTAAATATCAGGAGGAAAATATGCCATTTTATAACAATGCTTTTAGTACCTATTATAAAATTGAATATTGTTTGTGTCCATTTACAGTAAAACTATATAGATAAGCACGTGAATATACAGCGACTGGCAAACGTTAAACCTGCAGTAGGTGTGGCGGCGCGGCGGGACCACCACCTCGGCTCAGGGCTCTCCGTGGCTGCTGGGCGACAGTGGCACCAAAGTATTAGTTGTATTTCTGTTAGAAGTGATGTGCGTGTGGTGGAGAGGTAGTGGTGCGCTGCGGGGCGGCTGCGCAGCGCCGCTGCTGGCGCAGGTGAACCTGCTGCTCGCGGTGAGTGGACCTGCTTGTAGAGTTCTTGTGCCTGGTGCTGGACTCCGCAGCCCTGCGCACGTTACAGCACTATCTCGTCTGCGCCTCCCACAGCTACCGAAGTGCACTGCACGCTGTAACCTCGACGGTGCACGTCCAAACCACGCGCCAAGAGTTCCGCTGTCTCCAAATGAACTCGTCCTCAACTCGTTATTTACTTTATTTTTACATTATTTATTTCTTAATTTAGTGGGGCGGGGCACGTTGTTGGTTCTGCTAAAAAAGTTTTATACTTGCATGCGAACAATACTTGGTAGCAAATAATCTGCAGCAGTCCATGGTTGGCCAATGTTGTACTTCGTAGACTCCAAAAGTGTATCCGTCTTACATTGCGTGAGACCATAAAACATAAGTGGTCTGATGTGGCTAAACACCCCTGTCCACTACCAAACACATGTAAGTGTGCCTGTTTACGATCCAGTATCGCCACGTCACGTGTACTTATTTGTATCGGGACATAAATATATTCTAGTCATTGTTGGTAGAAACGTCAGGCTTAGGTAATTTGTTCTAACATGTTACCAGTGGTAATGTCAACTCTCTCCGTCTACAACTGTGACGGTAACCATTCTGCGTCTGCTCTTCTCACTGTTAGGTGTCATAGCTAATCACTATCATATATCACTAACCTAGCGCTCGTCGTCGTTTCCAGAATGGCGAATAGAAGCAATGAATCTGGAAAGACGTTTAAATGCCCGATATCGAACATATTATAAAAATAACTATTGCTTTCAACATTAAATATAAGAAAATAGTAATGCTACAGTGAAGTCTGACCTAACGTTACTCAAAATGATGTGAATCATGTTTATACATACCTACTACCTACCTACAGCTGCGTGTCCTGTACGGAGAGTTGTCACTGTTATCAGGCATGCAGGTTTTTAGGCGATATTCTCCTTTTTCCTTTACTTACATATATATTTAAATGACATAATAGACAGCAATAGTTAAACGACAGATACGTGCGATCAGGTAAACAGGGTCCCACTGCACAGCTGTATTCTGTAGTCGGTATTGTGTAAAGCTAAAGTGTACCTAAACTGGTCAATAATGTTTATACGATTATTACTTGTTCCTTTTCGTTAAGTTTTCGTTTGTACGACTAACAGACGACGCCGACGGTGTGACCTGCTCTCGTGGATGTTAAGCTTAGAACATCGGAGTTAATGTATAAGTATGCTTCTTAACTGAGCCTCGCTCGTGTTGCAGTTGTTGGGCGGCGCGGCGCTGGCGACGGCGGCGCGCCTGAAGTGGGACCCGAGCACGTACATCGCGGTGCGCGAGCTGTTCCCCGCAGAGTACCGCGCCGCCGCCGTCGCCACCACCGTCGCCGGCTCCCTGCTGCTGCTGCTGCCGCAGCTCGCCGCGGCCGCGCTGCACTCGTCCAAGCCGCTCGTCGCGCGACTACTGCTCTGCATCGTGAGTCACTAGTTCCCCACCATCTCGCTCAGCACGTCCGTCTCTGTGTACATACTCTTATTAACTCTCATCGTTACTTTTGCACGATGGCTTAGCTCGATATTAACGGAGTTCGGGAGACGTTATGAGCTAGATGCTCCTGCGAAGTCGTACACTATCAGCTCTGGCTCGCCGACACCAAGTTGTGTCTATCATGGCGTCGCCATTGCGCCCAGTGCCTGGTAGTGCCTGGTGCGGTCTCCAATGTTGTAATCCTTTTATTACTATGTTTAATTTCTTCCTAAGCAATAAGTAAGACATCCTAACTAATATTATAAATGCGAATGTGAGTTTGTTCGTTTGTTACGCTTTCACGCTGTACTTAATACACAACCCATCATCATGGAATATCGCATCACGTTGTCAGGGGAACAGAAAATGACATAGGTTACCTTTCATCCAGAAAAGTACTGTTACTGACATTACGTAACCCACACGTAGGCGAGCGAAGCCGCGGCCAACACCTAGTGGTCTGTGTGGGCAGAAGTTGTGTATCTATACAGAGTACAGTGTGGGATGTGGTGCATCTATGTGTGGGCAAGCTGACATCCAAATCTAAAACGGCTTACTCGTGACTGAGAAATAAACAATTTTAACAATTTTGAAGGATTCCGGATGAACAACGCCTACCTACAAATTTAAAAAATGTAATTGTGTTTTTAAAATACAACTTCCGCACTAGGAATAATACAACTTCCGCCCTAGGAATAATACAACTTCCGCACTAGGAATAACTGGTGTGTCGCGGAGGACTTTACAAATTTTCAAACAACGGACACGAAGAACACCCCGACTCGGGACAACCATTTGTGGATCTCACTAAGTGTAGTCCCGCGTGGGACTCGAACCCACAACAGACGGCGCAGAGGCAGTGGCGAGCGACCATTGCCCTGCGCGGTGCACTGTCCGCGAGCACCAGCTGTCCGTGCAGTTAATGCTGCAGTTTAAATGGTATGAACTTATTAAGTGATGTGTCAGTACGCGGGCGCAATGTCGCTGCTGATGTTGGCGGAGCTGGTGTTCGCCGTGTGGCTGGTGCGGCGCTTGCTGCAGTTCCTCGCGTCGGACGCGGCGCTGTTCCTGCTGGACGCGCGGAGGGTGCACAGTCTCCTCCGCCCCGTCTTCAGTTTCGTCAGCCTCCTGCACCCGACGCCAAAACACATCATCGACCTCATCAATGTGAGTTTGTTTCGAGGGTTGTGTCGCTTGTGCCTGGCAGATTTAGTTCACTAATTTAATTTTAAAACTCAATGATTGGTATACTTTCATGGCGCAGCGGTAGTGAATGCCATTGCTGTGCATGAGGTCTAAGGTTCGATCCCGGGTCGATACAACAAAAAGTTATTGGGATTTTCTAATAAGAAATCTCAATAGCAGCCTCGAGATGGAAAGTTGGCGGTGTTAGACACCGCCTTGCCTCGGAGAGCACGTTATGCCGTTGGCCTTGCGCCTGATCTCTCTCCGGCCATCGGATCATGAGAATTAGGGAAGTGAGAGTGCACTTGTGTTTGCGCACACACTTGTGCACTATAATATCTCCTGTGCAAATGGTCAGTGTTCGTTAAGATGTACCGTCGTGACCGACATTTGATCTGGAGGACATTATTATCATTATACATACATACATACATACATAGATTCACGCCTGTTTCCCAGCGGGGTAGGCAGAGACTACGGATTTCCATTTGCTACGATCCTGACACACTTCTCTGGCTTCATTCACTTTCATCACATTCCTCATACACGCCCGTCGGTTCAAGGAGCTCTTAACCTGGCCTTTGTCCAGAACGCCTCCGATCTGATCGAGAAACGTTCGCCTAGGTTTTCCTCTTGCGACTGTTCCATTCACACTAGCCTTATAAACTTTCTTAGTCAGTCTTTCCTCGTCCATTCTTTCTACATGTCCAAACCAGCTTAACATACCCTTTTCTATTCTTGTAACTATATCCACTTTCATGCCGCATCTCTCTCTAATCACACTATTCCTTATTCTATCTTTCAGAGTCACACCACGTATGCTTAACGCTCTCATTTCTACAGCATTTGTTCTGCTCTCATGCTTCTTTTTCCATACCCAACTTTCATCAACTTTTATCATTATACAACGTTAATGAATACAGAGATATCTGCAATTCAGTAGTGTCGCGTTGTGTTTGTGCATATTAGAGTGTATGGCGGGTGTGTGTGTGTGTGTGTAGGAGGCGCAACAGGACGTGCCGCGCAACCTGTACGTGGTGGTGGGCGCGGGCGCGCTCCTGGCGCTGCTGCAGCTGCTGGCCGTCGCGCTCGCGCTGCTGCTCGCCTGCACCCGAGGGGAGGAAGCAGCACCGGCCCAGCGCGCCGACAGGTACTCCAAGCACATCTACAGCTGTTCTTATAACCATCAGTCAGTCGAGACCAACTCATACTCTTTCCAGACTAACATAACCTAGAACATGAGGTCGCAGAATAGCTCAAGTCACTCCTGCGCGTGACTGTCCTTTAGTACGTGTCACCAGAATAATTGATTGTTTGGTTGATCGATGTAAACCTAGCGCCGGAACTCTAAGTAACAGACAACATTCTGGTTTATTTGTCAATCGCGTGCTCGGTGTACTCGTATATAGATACATACATACATAGGTACATCTGAACAGAGACCGGCTACAATATAATAGACAAGGTCAGTTTGAGCTGGATTGGAGCTTTGTTTTTCGACGTTGGTACCTATGTATAACTAATTACCATGTTACATGTGCCAATTGATTAACTGACTTGCCATTAGAATATAGAGTTCGTGGTTCCGATCTCCATCGACTGCACTGTCCAGGCGTTTCCACTGTCCCAGTTAGTTAAGAGAGACATTTCGGCAGTGTAACCAAACCAAATTGCTGAATATTACTTATTATTACATTAAACAAATATAATAAAACGTGCGGAGCTCTTTCATCATAATATTCTTTTTGTATTTTACAATTGTATTCATAATAATCGTTGGTATAAATATCCAAAAACCGCGTTCGTGCTGGACAAGAGGAAATAAATGAAATATATACTATAAATAAAACCTTTTGTGCTCTTGTTATTTAAATAGAATGTTTGTTGATAACAATATAGGTATTTGTTTGATATATTTATACACAGGTTAAGGAATTACCTGTCTGCACTGCGTGACCTCATTTTAACAAAGCTGCTAATTGTAATATTAAAGAGGATGTTATTGCGAATGTATATATATACATATGTATGTATACATACTCGCGCGGTTACAACCACGTCTCCCTGTCGACGAGACCTTGTGCTTGTTTGTATATATATATGTATGTATACATACTCGCGCGGTTACAACCACGTCTCCCTGTCGACGAGAGCTTGTGCTTGTTTGTATATATATATGTATGTATACATACTCGCGCGGTTACAACCACGTCTCCCTGTCGACGAGAGCTTGTGCTTGTTTGTATATATATATGTATGTATACATACTCGCGCGGTTACAACCACGTCTCCCTGTCGACGAGAGCTTGTGCTTGTTTGTATATATATATGTATGTATACATACTCGCGCGGTTACAACCACGTCTCCCTGTCGACGAGACCTTGTGCTTGTTTGTATATATATATGTATGTATACATACTCGCGCGGTTACAACCACGTCTCCCTGTCGACGAGAGCTTGTGCTTGTGCTGACGTGCAGAGCAGCGATAGCTTAGTGGGCAGCCGCCGCCGGCCACGCAGAGCTCTTGAGTTCAATGCTAATACATTCGTATTAAATAGTTCATCAACGCTAGCTTTAAAAGTAAAAAAGAGCATTAGCAGGTATGCATGTCTGACAGTTCTACATAATGTTCTCGAACCTATACTATGTCTGGTAGTTAAAATAATTTTCTTTCTTCTTTAGTTGCTGTTCTACATTACTTATAAGGAAGCCTGTCAGCCCACAATGGGCAAGCGTGGTGGACTATGACCTTACTCTTTTCACAGTGACAGGAGGCCCGTGTCATACGAACACACACCGGACACGGGCCTGCCCTCAGTGAATTCTCAGAGTTCATACACCGGGCTGATGTTATAATACGATAAAATGGCCAAATTATAATACAGTTGTGTTGTGTCCAGCGCTGCGCAGGCGCTCGGCGACAGCGACAGCGAGAAGGGCTCGTCGCGCGGCGGCAAACTCGCACGCATGTTCACGCTACCTGCGCGCGCGCTGCAGCAGCCCTTCACCACCCCGCCGCTCAGCCAGTACAAGGAAATGAAGTGAACTGACGCTACAACCGACATTATATTACGATGTTTAAGTTATTGTAAAACACAATATGCATTAGTTGTTTGTGCGTATGCATACGTACTCGGAGCGGCATATGCAGCACAGCGTACTACTGTTGCATGTGTATGATTGTATTAAACGCGAATAGTAATGGCTTACAGGTCTCTATGACCTAATACACTGAAAAGCAAAACAAAATTATTGCTATTTTGTTCTCTTCCTTAAGCTACACAATTCTGATCATAGTCTCATATTGAATATTTTTGTTATTCAATTATTATAAATCTGTGTTTTCCTTACATTGTTTTACTTTAGTGTTAAGTTTCTGTACGAACTCGTATACGACCTTATTATATGAGCAGACTTTACAGTGTTTCCCTGTACCTATAATCATGTTCTATTTATTTAAAGCCAGCATCTATATAGGATTGACCCATTCCAATAAACTCTTAAGTTGTCATCATACTACGCTATTTCTGTAAATTCCTTTTAACCTTAGTTATACAAGTATCTAGTAATTGTCACAGTTCGATTCTACTAAATGGACCAGCACGAAACGAAGTATAGATTTAAAGGCATTAAGCCTACCAAACTGTGATAACTATCCATCGTGCATGATCCACCGACAACCAGCATGAACGAAACAAGGTGATGAGCAACAACAAAGATGCATTGATAGATACAAATAAAATCGGCTGCGATGCTCTATTACTTGTTACGTTCAGTTTTGTGTTTATTTGGTGAAGAAAGCCTGGACAATGGAGAATGGACCAACGCGTCAATAGTCTCTTCTCTTGTAGCGGTCGATAGTCCCCAGACCAGAGGTTCCCAGACCTTTTTTCTCATAGACCACTTTCAAAATTTAGCTGGTTCCGGTGGGCCCCCTGCAGCTATATTTCCACCATATTCCTTGACATTCGTATTTATATTGGTGCAGAATCAAACAAGTTCATGCAATAAAAAAATTTGATCAAATCTCTACGGGCTGATCTTCTTTTTTTCTTTTGAAATTCTTGGAATTTAACCTATCACGGTAGGCGGGCTGACTCTTTGTTAAGTAATTCTCTACCGGAAAATCGGTAGTTCGAGACCACTGGTACCGAATATGGAATATGCAAGTTTTTACAAGTTTTACAACAGTCGCTGAGCTTCTTAAAATATTATCTGCCCACATTGATAGGTGAAGTCAAGCCAACGTTTTAGTTTTTCACTATCGAAAGCAAATAAATTTTCGTGGACCCCCGCTTTCGAATTGTGAACCCCATTTTTTTGTCACGTCAACGTATACCCCCGTCGAGTCACCCGTGGACCTCTGGGGATCCACCTGGACCACTTTGGGAACTAAGGCTCTAGACAATAGGAAATATACAGAACGGGATTTAACGAAGGCCAAACAATTTAGGATAACGAAATGAACACAATAACATAAAATGCAGCACTTAATGGTAACTAAAAGTCATCGTCTTGTGTATCATAATTAATAATACATATGTATTTATATCTATATAAAAAAAAAAAAACATTAAAATGTACCCCATGAGTAATCATGATTGCAAAAAAGCGTTACTTTTTTGGTTGAGAACCTTAAATTACAGTAGTACAGAACATCTGATGAATGTACTATCGTAATAATATAATTGGTACATGTGAATATTCACACAACACTTCAAGTTATAACATTTTGTATACTGTTAACTACATTTCATACATGAGATACACACACACACACACACACACACACACACACACAAACACCCTCACCCACCCTCACACACAAACACACACACACCCACACACATACAGACTCACACACACGCATGCTTTTTATTATTAATTTATTTTTTGTTTACCTTTCTTTTCTCTTTCATTTTTATTACCTACCTGTCTAGTTTTATATTTTTGTAACGTGTTGAGCGGGGGCTCCTAGCACAAGTAGTTTTGTTACTTAAAAGGAGTACCTCAATTAATGTATTGTGAACTAGCTCGTAAGTAAATGAAAATAAACTTTTTAATTTAATAATTTTAATACCATATAACTGGGGCAGTTAGAGCAGCAGCAAGTATTCTGACTACCTACTGCTTATTTAATGTACGCTCAAGTTCTTATATAAGGGATATAAGACCCTAAACACAGATGGTGTTATTATTTTATAATAACACCATCTGTGTTTAGGGCCCACGAAACAGCCTATCTGATATACTTATACTAGGAAGGTGGCAGACAAGCTTCGATCGGTGGTCACTGTCAGTAGTTAACGCAACCAACGATCGTTTTCAATAACAGTCGCACGCACAACCACGAGCCACGAGCCACGAGCCACGACCCGTCAAAGGAGTCTCAGTGCTGCTAACAAACGTCTCGCTGCTCCCACACTCACACCGAGACGCTCTTTAGTGGATCCTGGCGAGCCTGCTCTCCGCACGAACACAATATAAGGTCTGCGATCTTCTGTGGGGTGGAGGTACTAACATCGCCGAAAGCTCGTCATCCAGCTTCTGGACTTATAATAGAAACATCATTACTAAAACCTGTTACCTGATATCGCTGTACGCTATCTCTCTTGTGTTCACTTGCCTGAAAGACGGCCAGCAAAGCGATGGCAAGTGCCTACACCATTGCACGGATATTACAATCTTATTTTCTTTAAATTTTAGTAAGTATTGTTATATTGCGACTAATGGTTTTTATCATTTATCAGCATTGTATGTAAAAGCCATCAATCTATTTAGTAATGTCTCACACTCCAACAACTGACAGATTAATCGCATAACAAACTAAACAAGAAAACAAAATGATGTGCTCGTCTATTTATTTACATGTATTATGTGAATAAATGAATCTGAATATCCGTGTCACTGGAGATGGTGTAGATTACAATATTGATATATTACTGCATTATCGTATCGTAGATTGTCAAGTTTTGTGTGTTATGCGCAAGCGCAGCTGTCGACTGTAAGGACCTGTATGCAATCTCAGGTAGTCAAAGTCAAAGTCAAAAATCATTTATTCATTTAGTTCACAAAGTAACACTTATGAACGTCGAAGTATATAGGTTAGTGAGTTTACTAAGTTACTGAAGCTACATTTAGGTTAGTTGCTAGGTTCAGGCAAGGGGTTAAACCTATGAGAAGATACCTGCAAGTAACTCACGGCCACTCTTTTAAATCGCCAATTAAATATTATAATTTAAGCATTTAACAACTCAGATTAACAAGGTGTTACAGCCATTATGCCATATACTACTGACTATAAAAAACTAAAGATAATAACAATAATAACTTAATAATATTATAGAGAGGAAATAATTTGAGCTAAGATATATTATTTAATATAAAGGAAATAATTTGAGCTAAGATATATTATTTAATATAAAGGAAATAATTTGAGCTAAGATATATTATTTAGTAACATGTTGGCGCATAGGTTTGCTAGGTGTACAGCGCCTGTCAAGGTTACGCTCTTCAAAGCGTTTTGTCAGGCGTTTTACACCTGTAGCCTGTGGGCCCGTTTTACGCAGAGGACCTACAGCGCCTTGCGCGTCCTCTGCAATAACATCTTCAGGTCACTGTTTCGCCTACCTAGATACTGCAGTGCATCCGGTATGTTTGCCAACGCCGGCGTAGATGACTTTTATGCACTGATGAGGAAAAAAGTAGCTTCCTTAGTACAACGCGTACGGGTGAGTCGGAACAGTGTCTTGAGGATGGTGGGTGACAGAATTGACTCTGTTCTTCTCGGTAGGTTTACTGAGCTCCACGTAAGGGGTGCGCAGAAGGGTCTGGGGAGGAGGTAGTGACTGTTCTGTACCTACTTATTGTGTTTATTTTTATTTTCATATAAAATTCTTGTGTTTGGCTATGAACTGTTTTGTCTGAAAATAAATGATTTTCATTTTTTATTTATTTTTTATTATAAATCTAAAATAGACAGTAGGATGGCATGATGACGGTAGGTAGACGACAATAGGCTCATCCTCTGTAACCGACAGAACGTGTGCGTGTCACATTACCTCCCAACCTTGCAGCAGCCGGTACAGGGGCGGTCATGTCAGTCTTTGAACAATAATAGTGTGAGACGTGTAGGTACACACTGTGCGCAACTACGCACACACAGCGGGTGCGAGAGCTGGCTGTCATCTGTTAGACGTCTGCCGTGCGCCGCGAGGCACCGGCAGATAACATACCTATTATACTACGCACACACAGCGGGTGCGAGAGCTGGCTGTCATCTGTTAGACGTCTGCCGCGCGCCGCGAGGCACCGGCAGATAACATACCTATTATACTACGCACACACAGCGGGTGCGAGAGCTGGCTGTCATCTGTTAGACGTCTGCCGCGCGCCGCGAGGCACCGGCAGATAACATACCTATTATACTACGCACACACAGCGGGTGCGAGAGCTGGCTGTCATCTGTTAGACGTCTGCCGCGCGCCGCGAGGCACCGGCAGATAACATACCTATTATACTACGCACACACAGCGGGTGCGAGAGCTGGCTGTCATCTGTTAGACGTCTGCCGCGCGCCGCGAGGCACCGGCAGATAACATACCTATTATACTACGCACACACAGCGGGTGCGAGAGCTGGCTGTCATCTGTTAGACGTCTGCCGCGCGCCGCGAGGCACCGGCAGATAACATACCTATTATACTACGCACACACAGCGGGTGCGAGAGCTGGCTGTCATCTGTTAGACGTCTGCCGCGCGCCGCGAGGCACCGGCAGATAACATACCTATTATACTACGCACACACAGCGGGTGCGAGAGCTGGCTGTCATCTGTTAGACGTCTGCCGCGCGCCGCGAGGCACCGGCAGATAACATACCTATTATACTACGCACACACAGCGGGTGCGAGAGCTGGCTGTCATCTGTTAGACGTCTGCCGCGCGCCGCGAGGCACCGGCAGATAACATACCTATTATACTACGCACACACAGCGGGTGCGAGAGCTGGCTGTCATCTGTTAGACGTCTGCCGCGCGCCGCGAGGCACCGGCAGATAACATACCTATTATACTACGCACACACAGCGGGTGCGAGAGCTGGCTGTCATCTGTTAGACGTCTGCCGCGCGCCGCGAGGCACCGGCAGATAACATACCTATTATACTACGCACACACAGCGGGTGCGAGAGCTGGCTGTCATCTGTTAGACGTCTGCCGCGCGCCGCGAGGCACCGGCAGATAACATACCTATTATACTACGCACACGCAGCGGGTGCGAGAGCTGGCTGTCATCTGTTAGACGTCTGCCGCGCGCCGCGAGGCACCGGCAGATAACATACCTATTATACTACGCACACACAGCGGGTGCGAGAGCTGGCTGTCATCTGTTAGACGTCTGCCGCGCGCCGCGAGGCACCGGCAGATAACATACCTATTATACTACGCACACACAGCGGGTGCGAGAGCTGGCTGTCATCTGTTAGACGTCTGCCGCGCGCCGCGAGGCACCGGCAGATAACATACCTATTATACTACGCACACACAGCGGGTGCGAGAGCTGGCTGTCATCTGTTAGACGTCTGCCGCGCGCCGCGAGGCACCGGCAGATAACATACCTATTATACTACGCACACGCAGCGGGTGCGAGAGCTGGCTGTCATCTGTTAGACGTCTGCCGCGCGCCGCGAGGCACCGGCAGATAACATACCTATTATACTACGCACACACAGCGGGTGCGAGAGCTGGCTGTCATCTGTTAGACGTCTGCCGCGCGCCGCGAGGCACCGGCAGATAACATACCTATTATACTACGCACACACAGCGGGTGCGAGAGCTGGCTGTCATCTGTTAGACGTCTGCCGCGCGCCGCGAGGCACCGGCAGATAACATACCTATTATACTACGCACACACAGCGGGTGCGAGAGCTGGCTGTCATCTGTTAGACGTCTGCCGCGCGCCGCGAGGCACCGGCAGATAACATACCTATTATACTACGCACACACAGCGGGTGCGAGAGCTGGCTGTCATCTGTTAGACGTCTGCCGCGCGCCGCGAGGCACCGGCAGATAACATACCTATTATACTACGCACACACAGCGGGTGCGAGAGCTGGCTGTCATCTGTTAGACGTCTGCCGCGCGCCGCGAGGCACCGGCAGATAACATACCTATTATACTACGCACACACAGCGGGTGCGAGAGCTGGCTGTCATCTGTTAGACGTCTGCCGCGCGCCGCGAGGCACCGGCAGATAACATACCTATTATACTACGCACACACAGCGGGTGCGAGAGCTGGCTGTCATCTGTTAGACGTCTGCCGCGCGCCGCGAGGCACCGGCAGATAACATACCTATTATACTACGCACACACAGCGGGTGCGAGAGCTGGCTGTCATCTGTTAGACGTCTGCCGCGCGCCGCGAGGCACCGGCAGATAACATACCTATTATACTACGCACACACAGCGGGTGCGAGAGCTGGCTGTCATCTGTTAGACGTCTGCCGCGCGCCGCGAGGCACCGGCAGATAACATACCTATTATACTACGCACACACAGCGGGTGCGAGAGCTGGCTGTCATCTGTTAGACGTCTGCCGCGCGCCGCGAGGCACCGGCAGATAACATACCTATTATACTACGCACACACAGCGGGTGCGAGAGCTGGCTGTCATCTGTTAGACGTCTGCCGCGCGCCGCGAGGCACCGGCAGATAACATACCTATTATACTACGCACACACAGCGGGTGCGAGAGCTGGCTGTCATCTGTTAGACGTCTGCCGCGCGCCGCGAGGCACCGGCAGATAACATACCTATTATACTACGCACAAACAGCGGGTGCGAGAGCTGGCTGTCATCTGTTAGACGTCTGCCGCGCGCCGCGAGGCACCGGCAGATAACATACCTATTATACTACGCACAAACAGCGGGTGCGAGAGCTGGCTGTCATCTGTTAGACGTCTGCCGCGCGCCGCGAGGCACCGGCAGATAACATACCTATTATACTACGCACAAACAGCGGGTGCGAGAGTTGGCTGTCATCTGTTAGACGTCTGCCGCGCGCCGCGAGGCACCGGCAGATAACATACCTATTATACTACGCACACACAGCGGGTGCGAGAGCTGGCTGTCATCTGTTAGACGTCTGCCGCGCGCCGCGAGGCACCGGCAGATAACATACCTATTATACTACGCACAAACAGCGGGTGCGAGAGTTGGCTGTCATCTGTTAGACGTCTGCCGCGCGCCGCGAGGCACCGACAGATAACATACCTATTATATCGTAATCTCGCTCACTACAAATACAAACAAACTTATCTCTAAGACTCCTTGTCTATTAACAAGTGGTCGGGCTTATGTTGGCTCAGAGATGTGATGGCTCCAGGCGGAGGCGGCCCTCGAACGGTCGCGTCTCCTCTAGTTCATTATGTTAACCGGTTTGACAGGCTTGTGGTCATTAATGTGCGCCGAGTGAGTTTGTACATCAACCAATGACAACATCCATGTTAGTGTAGTTAAGGTGACATGCAGTAGATAAGCACAACAGCGACAGTGGCACTGCAGGCGCGGCGTGCCCTCGGCGGCCGCCCCGCGCGCTCGGTGTGACGCGGACGTCCCGCCGCGCGCTGATAGCGCTGATAAGATACACCTCACACACGCGTATCTAGTGATATTCGAGTGCACTCGTCAGCGCGGCCGCATTATCACCGCGTGTGCCACTCGCACAAACTCTTTTATTGTGAACTTAAGATATCATATACATTTGTCATAGTTTCGGAGAAATTACACAAACAACAATTGTGTCGTTTTGGCAGGATGCCAGTGTCGTGAGTGGTGAGGGTGGGTGCGCATGTGGTGGTGGAGGTCTGGTGGAGTCGGAGCGATGGGGTGTGGCTGCGCGGCGCCGCTGCTGGCGCACGTCAACCTGCTGCTCACGGTGAGGACGACCACTCCTCGTGAACGATCCTTGTACAACACAATCACACGATACCTACCAGCGATATTGCGTTGTCCTATGGGGCTCGCAGTATCAACACAGTATCATGTTACATTATTAAAAACAGCGCTATACCTGTGCTAACGACGTTTCCAGTCCGTTAGGTCTTAAGAGGACTGATGCATGTCTGCACGTATGAGTTGGTTGGTGACGTACACATCGCTCGTGTTGCAGTTGTTGGGCGGCGCGGCGCTGGCGACGGCGGCGCGCCTGAAGTGGGACCCGAGCACGTACATCGCGGTGCGCGAGCTGTTCCCCGCAGAGTACCGCGCCGCCGCCGTCGCCACCACCGTCGCCGGCTCCCTGCTGCTGCTGCTGCCGCACACTGCAGCCGCCGCCCTGCTCGCTCCGAGGCCGCGCACCGCGCGAGTGCTGCTCTACTTGGTGAGTCACACATTTTTAAGAAAGACGATTAAATGTAGATTTGTAATGTTATTTGTCACTGTATGGCCTAACCCTGCTCTCACTGAGAAGAGGCCCGTGCCCAGCAGTGGGACAGTTTAATACAGGGCTGATATTATTATAAGCAAGTTATGAACTTTTCCTGAGTCCTCATGGGCGTTAGCAAGGAAGAGTGCATGTCTGTTGTGGCGGACGCAGGCGAGAAACTCTACCCTATTAGAGTTTGTAGTATCTTATGCCGCATTACAATTAAACATGTTAATACATAGCATTTGAACTGCATATAACTTGTGTACATACGAGTACGTCTCAGTTACATATAACTTGTGTACATACGAGTACGTCTCAGTTATATATTTTCGTAATGGAGTGGCTTCCATGCTGTGCCAGCGGAGAGACAGCCAGAACAACATTAAATTAAGTAGCTAGATTGTGTTAGAATAGTTCGTCTACTTAAAAATGTTGGATTATTATCGCACATCAAGACCACGGTGCAGTCAAGTACATAATATGGCTGTTGTCTCAATATTTATAAAATAAAATGTTCCTTTACTTACCAGCTCATCTGGTAGGTAAGTAATGTATGTTACCCGGCACAAAGAACATTTTAATTCTATACATTAATAAACTAGATACAAGCTTTGAAATCGGTAAGGATTCTTTGACAAATGACATAACCGCCGCCGCCATTTAAGTGCTGTAGAGGAAAGGAGACAGAACTATCCCTAGTAGGTACGTTCCAACTTAGTCTCATACCAAACAGAAAGTAGTTTCATTTTCAACTAGGTGTTACCTGCGGCTGCGCTTGCCTCAATTTAGGTAATGTTGGGTAGGTTATTTTACTAACATTACTTTTTTCTGGATGAACGTGTATTGTATGGAACATTTCATGATGATCGTTTGAGGCCTTAAGACGTGAGAGCGTCACAAACAAACTCACATTCACATTCATAATATAAGTTAGGATATATAAATATTTAAATTTATGTTTTGCATGGCAAAGGCACATGCTATGAAGTTTCTGAAGTACTTTCAATATATTCAGATTCAGTGCCTGCAATGATCAAGAGTAGTTTTTAGTACTTGGCATGTGTCTGATATCTGCATCGATTGTGATCGAAGGATATTTGTAACGACAGTGAGATAACGCACCATGTGGTCAGTACGCAGGCGCGATGTCGCTGCTGGTGGTGGGCGAGGTGGCGTTCGGCGCGTGGCTGGCGCGGCGGCTGCTGGCGTGGCTCGCGTCCGACGCGGCGCAGCAGCTGCACGAGGCCATGGAGCTGCGCGAGTACCTCAAGCCCATCTTGCAGTACTTCAGCCGCTGGCACCCGCTGCCGCAGCGCATTGAGAGCCTCATACAGGTTAGTCTGACTCACGTTTGAGAGCGTAGTAACCTTGTGTTCAGATCCTGACAAAGTGGATGAGAATACAAGATTACTGCGTACACGTGTTCTACTCCATGAGAGGTCAGTTCTTGAACATTAATAAGGTTTGCTGCAAGCACAGAGCAGGGCACTTGCGCCCGGGCCCGGGCCCCGGTTCTACCGAGCGTGATTTGGTTTCCTTCTCTGTGGTAGAGACCTACGACGAGAACGAGGCACTGAATACACCCAGGGCTTGTCCCACCAGCTCCAAATAGCATTTATCTATAAGATAAAAGTCTTGCCATCTCTCTTCTTTAACCTAACAAGAGTGAGACAGCATGCGGTTTATCTTTCGGATAACTTTTACTTGTTAGTTTTGGGACTGGCCGCCAGTGCTTGGAATTTATTAACCTTAAGTATTATTATATGGTATACTGCGTGCTTTAGGAGGCAGAAGAGGACGGGCCACGCAACATGTACGTGGCGGGCGCCGCCGGGCTGCTGCTCGCGCTGCTGCAGCCGCTGGCCGTGCTGCTGGCGCTGCTCGCCGCGCGGCGCTGCAGCGGCGCCGCGCGCGCCTGCACCACCGTCGCCAACAAAACCTACAGGTACTTGTAATGCACTACTATGGCACTTCCACTTGTTGTCTACTGCTCGAGCTACGTAAATGTCCTGCGAGTCGTATAAAACAAATGTCTTGATACTAGAGTAGGACACAGTACAAGGCTTTTTCATTATTTACTAAATATGATGGTGCGAGGTGCTCTATCTTTTGCTTACCAAAAACGAAGCTGTCAGGGTATATGGTGGCTGGATTCTGTGATAATATTCAATGGATGTATGTAGTCCCCCGGGCTGTGATAAGCATCGAAACAGCGGATAGTCCTAAGTGGAGCGGTGTGTCGGCGTGTGTTGCAGCGCGTGGAGCGTGCGGCGGTGGCGTGGCGCGTCGCCGCGGCACGTCGCCGCTCGCTGCGCCACGTACGTCGTCAGGATCTATTACAGAGAGAAGCCGCGGTGGGCGTGACGGCTTGTGACACGTTTTCTGTACAGCGCGCTGCACGCCGACGGCGACGGCGACGCCGAGTGCGCGCGCGCGCGTGCGCGGCTGCGCACCGCCTACAAGAACGGCCGCATCGTCGTCATAGCCGCCGACGCTTGAGCGGACGCGTCACACGTGTGCATGCGCGGCGCCGCGGCGTGCGTGGGAGAGAGTGAAGTGATGCTGAACTATATATCATGTAACATACTCGGAATAGCAATATGCATTATTGTATGTATATTTTGACTTGTAATATTGTTATTGTAATTTAATTATTACTTATTTAGATTTTATTAAGCTTTTATTAAATAATTAGCTTGTATTCACACATACAGATGTGCTAAACTAAACTAGACCGCAGGCAGTCGCTGGTGTTGGACTGTTCAGTAGCATAGGAACCAATGTTCGTATTTGCGGACGCGTTCGTCTACTGAGGCAGGTGTAGTCAGTAGTAGTGTATAGTCAGTAGTAGTATGTAGTGTAGTCACTAGCATCGCCGGCTTAGTTTTGGCTGATCCACGACCACTCCGTGGGTCCTTACTGCAAGTTTAAGTTAAATAGCCACGACGAAGATGCTCATGCATATATGTACCTACATAAGCATATGTACAGTATTATGTACCTATAGGTATTAATATGACACACTCGCGCATACAGTATTGTGTATGTATACTGTGTAGGCAATGTGTAGCTATGACTATTGTGTTGTAAATACAATTTGATGGCAAATATGTATTGATTGATTTAACAATTAAATAATTAATATCTATGACATGTAGTTTACATTTTTGTGCTTTACACCAAACAGTGTTGTGTTTTGCAGTTTGTTCTCTCAGTCATTAACCGACCGATGTCTCAATCGCAAGTGCAATGCTTAATCGTTGTGGGCTACCGGTCGCTCGGTATGTGGCTGATATAGCGTATAGTGGTATGTGAAGATGATCATAGAGATGGTTTCACCATGGATCTAGCTGGTAATGATATAGCGTATAGTGGTATGTGAAGATGATCATAGAGATGGTTTCACCATGGATCTAGCTGGTAATGATATAGCGTATAGTGGTATGTGAAGATGATCATAGAGATGGTTTCACCATGGATCTAGCTGGTAATGATATAGCGTATAGTGGTATGTGAAGATGATCATAGAGATGGTTTCACCATGGATCTAGCTGGTAATGATATAGCGTATAGTGGTATGTGAAGATGATCATAGAGATGGTTTCACCATGGATCTAGCTGGTAATGATATAGCGTATAGTGGTATGTGAAGATGATCATAGAGATGGTTTCACCATGGATCTAGCTGGTAATGATATAGCGTATAGTGGTATGTGAAGATGATCATAGAGATGGTTTCACCATGGATCTAGCTGGTAATGATATAGCGTATAGTGGTATGTGAAGATGATCATAGAGATGGTTTCACCATGGATCTAGCTGGTAATGATATAGCGTATAGTGGTATGTGAAGATGATCATAGAGATGGTTTCACCATGGATCTAGCTGGTAATGATATAGCGTATAGTGGTATGTGAAGATGATCATAGAGATGGTTTCACCATGGATCTAGCTGGTAATGATATAGCGTATAGTGGTATGTGAAGATGATCATAGAGATGGTTTCACCATGGATCTAGCTGGTAATGATATAGCGTATAGTGGTATGTGAAGATGATCATAGAGATGGTTTCACCATGGATCTAGCTGGTAATGATATAGCGTATAGTGGTATGTGAAGATGATCATAGAGATGGTTTCACCATGGATCTAGCTGGTAATGATATAGCGTATAGTGGTATGTGAAGATGATCATAGAGATGGTTTCACCATGGATCTAGCTGGTAATGATATAGCGTATAGTGGTATGTGAAGATGATCATAGAGATGGTTTCACCATGGATCTAGCTGGTAATGATATAGCGTATAGTGGTATGTGAAGATGATCATAGAGATGGTTTCACCATGGATCTAGCTGGTAATGATATAGCGTATAGTGGTATGTGAAGATGATCATAGAGATGGTTTCACCATGGATCTAGCTGGTAATGATATAGCGTATAGTGGTATGTGAAGATGATCATAGAGATGGTTTCACCATGGATCTAGCTGGTAATGATATAGCGTATAGTGGTATGTGAAGATGATCATAGAGATGGTTTCACCATGGATCTAGCTGGTAATGATATAGCGTATAGTGGTATGTGAAGATGATCATAGAGATGGTTTCACCTTGGATCTAGCTGGTAATGATATAGCGTATATTGGTATGTGAAGATGATCATAGAGATGGTTTCACCATGGATCTAGCTGGTAATGATATAGCGTATAGTGGTATGTGAAGATGATCATAGAGATGGTTTCACCATGGATCTAGCTGGTAATGATATAGCGTATAGTGGTATGTGAAGATGATCATAGAGATGGTTTCACCTTGGATCTAGCTGGTAATGATATAGCGTATATTGGTATGTGAAGATGATCATAGAGATGGTTTCACCATGGATCTAGCTGGTAATGATATAGCGTATAGTGGTATGTGAAGATGATCATAGAGATGGTTTCACCATGGATCTAGCTGGTAATGATATAGCGTATATTGGTATGTGAAGATGGTCATAGAGATGGTTTCACCATGGATCTAGCTGTAGTGGTATGTGAAGATGATCATAGAGATGGTTTCACCATGGATCTAGCTGGTAATGATATAGCGTATAGTGGTATGTGAAGATGATCATAGAGATGGTTTCACCATGGATCTAGCTGGTAATGACCTAAGTGAGCGAAGAACGTCGTGTTTGACACGATGTGGATGTAGTAATAAAACCGCATGGTGGTGAATAGTTCAACATTTATTTATTATACACATGAAATTGAAAGTGTCGGCGCCGGCGGCCGGCGAGCTCCGCTACAGACTGTGCAAAAATATATAACTGGTGCAGGCGCGGACGTACGCCGCGCCTCTCATACTCGTAGTCCTCGCCACAGACCTCATGTATACATATAGCTATCGTTACAAGAATATCTATTACATTATCAACAAATAATACATCACTGTGACGCGCCCCGCGCGCAGGCCTACTCCACTGATCACACCATGATATGACGACGCTGCCGCTGCCGTGCGGCGCTCGCTCTAGCGTACACCTTTGAACTAAATACTTAATATATTACACTCTGACTTATCTATGTATGTATAGCAACAATCAACATCGCCCATGAATGAATCTATAGAGCCCATAGCGAACGAGGCCGCGGGTGGCCCGCCGCGCGCCGCGGGATCGCAGCGGCCCGGCCGGCGGCGGCGCGCGGCGGCCACTCGCGGCGCATTCATATAAGTAACAAAAGCAACGATCAGTGCTACAATATATTCGTATGTATAAGTAACATGTACGTTCTAGTTCCGTCGGACAGAGAGATAACAATATTAATAGTTGACAGACGCGCGCGCCGCGGCCTCGCCTCGGCCGAGCCGCGCGGGCGAGGCGAGGCCGCGCGCATCTCCTAATGTCAAAATATATTTGTACATAGGACAGTGGAGATTATATCTGAGGGAAAAGACGGTCGTAGTCGATGAAGCTGCGGCTCCGTTTATCTGTAGCCCGGCGCCGACTGCTCCGCCAGGAACGGGTTGCTGGGGCGCGGCGCGGGCGCCTGCCCCGGCACGCTCAGCTCGCTCGCGCCGCTGTAGCTCTGCGGAACGAGGCAGACCGTTAGCGACACGTGCGCCGTGTGGCGTCCCCGGCGCGGGCGGTGGTGGCGCTGCACGTACCTGCGTGGCGCCGTACGAGTCGTGGTGCGCGAGGTCGGCGAGGCGCGTGGAGGACAGCGCGCGCGGCAGCGGGTTGGAGGGCACGCCGTGCGGCGCCAGCACGCCCGCCTCCGCGACGGCGCGCGCCTCCTCGTCGGCGCCCGGACCACCCGCGCCCGCAACCACGTCGGCCTCGCCACGGAAGTTCACGAACGCGAAGGCGGCCAGCACCACTGTGCACAGCAGCCCGTAGCCGGCGAACGTGCGCGTCGTGCCCCACTTGGCCACCGCGATGCCGCCCAGCACCGCGCCGCAGCCGCGCCCGAGCCCGTGGTGGAGACCTGCGCGCGGAGGCAGGCGTCAGTTCGGTCGGGTACAGCGCAGCGGGAGGCAGGCAGTGCGCGGGCGAGCACGTACCTTGCAGCACGCCCTGCGCCGAGGAGCGCAGGCCGGGCGGCGCGCCGTGCGCGATGTAGGAGCAGCACGCGGCCCACACGGCCGCGTGCGTCACGCCCTGCACGAACTCGAAGGGCAGCACCCACCACGGGTCGCTGAGCCACGCGATGTACAGGAACCGCAGCACGTTACCCGCCAGCCCCAGGCACAGCACCTGCTCGCACCTCGCACGTGTACTCTCACGTTATGTACTCGCATCTTCAGCTAACTGACTATTCACACTGTGCAAGAGTGCTCTGCAGAACCGTGTGTACTTAGTGAGCACATGTGTCGTATCTACTACAGATAACTGTACAACACACGCATCGTTCAAAATCTTAACCTGACCGATCTTGTTATACTAGACATCATTAAAAGCCTATTGTGTCCGGGCGGCGGTGTGCCGATGTGACTCAATGGGTTAATAACCTCTTCGTCTAATACCTTATGCGAAATAAGACAAATAAGACAAGTTACCACAATCCATCGCAGGCCTACAACTAATGTTTAGCATTACGCGGACTTGGTATTTCAGCCATATATTCGGTTTTAACTAAAGGAATGGCGGGTGATGTTCATGTAATATATTTGTGTTTACTGATAATGCGTACCTTGACATGACCCATCTGCGTGATCAACTTGAAGCTGAAGAAGTAGGCGAAGATTTCCGAGATGTGGTTGATGACGGACGCGACGCCGAACAGCGTCGGGGAGCCGCCGATGTCCTGAAACAGCGACGGGCCGTGTTAGTCTCGCGACGACTAGGCGAGTGTGAGCGGTACTCGGCGGTGCTCACCTGCAAGTGCCAGAAGAGGAAGGTGAAGATGAGGCCGATGCCGAAGCCCATGAACCAGGCGACGAAGAGGAAGGAGGCGGCCTTAACGTTCTGGAACTGGCGCAGCACGGTGACCCACTCGGGCATCTCGCGCGTGGTCTGCGCGAACACCTTGGCGTGCTCGAGCGGCGGCGCGGCGGCGCGCGGTGGCGGCGCGCCCGTGTCCAGCCCCGGCAGCTGCAGCTGCTCCGCCAGCTGCTGCTGCAGCTTCTCCTCGTGCGTGGGCTCGGCGGGCGCGGCCGGCGCCGCCGCCTCCACCGGCGCGAACTCGTACTTGAACCGGATCTGGAACGCGCCACTCGTCGCACTCAGCTCACCTCAACACTCCTCAACTCACCCAATCAGTCTTACATCACTTCAATGATCTTATAATATATAGATACGTTATGTTCTTACGGTTCACTACATAAGCGAAGCGTGAAAAGATTGACGTTATTATCGCCATATGCAAACCAGCCGATCACTGTCGCACGATGACTTCTGTATGAACATCAATATTATGTTGATCTAGGACTGAGCGTGTTAAGTTCTTGTCGCTCCATTAGAAAGCCTCCAAGAAATCCTTGCAGTCATATTGTATCGCTGCATGATATTTGTGTGCTACAACCAAATAAAATGCGATATGTGATTCCATGAGCTCTACCTTCGTCGTCGGCCTTACATAATTATTGTATTTATACATAACACAATTGTTCGCAAACGATCCACTACGTCGACCTTGAGACTGTCGCATGACTTTATTTCTAAGAAATGGAACAGGGAGTACAGGTGGATGTCATTTACACAGATTACAGTAAATGCTTTTGTAGCGACACATGCATGTACATTGCGTTTCGCTGACGTTACAGAATGCAATTCATAATGTATGCGAGCTACAGTCGTCACCCGCCGCGCGCCGGGCACGGTAGGTAGACCGATAGCTAGGCAGTCTGTATGTTAGACATTTGTAAACTGTAATGTTGGTATGTAATTAATAAACCAAACTATTTCGGTGATTAACCAGAACTCTTTCATTTAACTATCCCAAAGACATCAGAGACATTGGTAGATATCACACTAAAGCAAAAAGTGGTAAACTTTGATCGTATTGACCATCAGGTGCTCATGGAGAAGATACTTGCAGCCGGTATCCACGGTAACTTGTATCGTTGGTTCTGTTCGTATATCAAAAACCGATCCCAAGCGGTTGTGATCCTTATTAGATCCTCTGTTATTTATTATATTCATCAAAGATATTAAATCTTGTTTTCTAAATTCCTACATATTACTATATGCAGACGACATGAAAATACATAAATGAATTCGTAACTCCTCCAACACTGCACCACTACCAAGTGATCTTAAAAGATTTGTTGATTACTGTTCTTGCCATAAACTACAACTTAATGAACCTAAGTGTTCTTATATATCATTTACACGACAGGATTGACCATAGGGTCTGGTTATAAAGTACATGATAAAAGCATTAGTAGGGTGAATGTGGTTAGGGACCTAGGGGTGTTCTTCGATAATAGGTACATTACTATTTGACAAACATAATATAGACTATATAGTGAATAAGGCCTCCAGGGCTCTGGGTTTTATCATAAGATCGTCTGCCTCTTTTCGTTCGTTAAAAAGTGTAAAATATTGTACTGCTCTTACGTGCGAAGTGCTTGTCAAGTATGGAATCCTCAATATCAAATAGATCTTCTCTGTATACCTTCAATTCGAGATATGTAGACGTATCTCGAATTGAAGGTATACAGAGAAGATTCCTGAGGTATTTAGACGCACGGTTAACGATCTCTGTCTTGTGCGATCAGCTCCATTAACTGTCCTAAACTTCCTCCAGGCATAGAATTACGCACTAACCAAAATTGAGCCTCAGACAGCGACCTTTATTAAATATTCCATTTGCGTTTTAGTTCAAATAAAAGCTGTATTATAAATCTTGTATATTTGTGGAAGCTTGTTGTCAGCATGCACTCTGAACATTCTTATACCATGTATTATTTGTCTGTAAGCTTTCTGACAATAAATAAATAAACAACACGGCATTTTGAAGGCTTAAACTATTTATAAGACAATTTAGTGAGCAGGCGGCCACGGACAATTACTTCTGTATTGTCTTCTTATTAGAAAGCGACTGAAGGCCAGCGGCAACACCCATAGTCTTCCGTGCGCTTCATCCGCAGTGCACTGTATGACTGTACACTGGTGACGTCACGTGCCTATCTCTATATACTATAAGATCGTATTATTATTATATCTATGTAAGGTTCCCTCAATACTTGTATTCTTTCATTACAATTACTTGGAGGTGCTGTGCCTGTACTACATGGTAATGCTCAAATTAGCACTACAATGTAGTACAAGACCTCGAAGTCTACACCAAATACTTAGGTGGAACAATAGGTACCTCTATGTGTGTTATTGTGTATTGTGTACTCATAGTATACCAGTGAACATGTAATTACGTTTGCGTATTAACTAACATCAGCTTGTGGTAAATAAAATTGTTGAAATGACAAATATTATATTCGCGACTAATTAGATAAAGGGTTTCTAAAACATTGAATAATTGAAAAATATTAAGATTGAAAATCCAATTTGGTATTACAAGTGGCGGACATGGGACAGCAGGGCGTCGCAAATAAGAAAGTAGAACTTGTGACGTAACAATAAAAATCAGGACACCCATGCTTTAATGTTTTATTGGAAATTTCCGACGAACTTGAGTCACGCATAAAACGCGCCGCCCGGGACGCGCAGGCGCACGCAGCAGCGTGGTCTCAACTGGAGTCGCCAGCCCAAGATTAAATGCGATTATGAATGCCTACAGAGGTGCTTGTGAAGTTAAGTGGGGCACTTAAACATTTATTGACTTTTCTTTAATGTTGATGGCTGTTTTCATTGTTAACAGCTACAATGAACAAAGAGCTCTCAGTGACAACGTTCAACAACATCTAGGAAACAAGCAGCGACGTAACTGTTTATAAAGAGTGAGTTTTAACCGAGCGAGTGGACAAGTGTCAGGGTAACAAGCACTGTTAACTTAGACGTGGAGTGTCACCTGTGTGGCGGTGATGAGTGCGGCGCCCATCAGCACGGAGAACGTGGCGAAGCAGATGGTGTAGTTCTTCTCGTAGCGCTGCGGGCCGCCGCACGGGTGCGAGCTGAACGCCGTGCTGTGGTCCAGCGCGATGCCCACGAAGAACATGGCCAGGCCCCAGCCCAGCGACCCGAACATGCGCTGGTGCCCGTACCTGCCAGCACACACCACTTCAGTAGCATCGCTACGTTTACTTAAACTACAAGTGGGTCGATGGCTTCAGTTGGTACTGTAACAATTGTGGATTGGTGCTTTACATGATAACACCCACACCGAAGTAGTATTCTTTCACGATGAAAGCCTAGGCGACCATTTAGTTTGGAAATAATTACTTCATGTCCTTTCCGCTTCCTTTTTAACAAGACAACTCCCGCTCTAGAAATAGTTCCTGCGTCGCGGCGGAGTTTACAAACAACGGACATAACAACACTCACACCCAGAACAACCGCGTGGGAGCGAACCCACGACACTCGGCGCAGCGGCAGTGGCGAGGCGAGCACTTACACCGCTGCGCCAGCCGGGCAGGCACTCTGTAGTGCAGCACTCAATATGGCGTTTATTATTGATTGAAGTGTAACTAGCATGGTTGTGCATATAGTTTGAAACATTAAGCTATAAATAAAGTTATTGCCGTGTTTATCGTGTAATGAAACAATGGTGGTGTGAGGGTGGAGGGTGGAGGCAGGAGGTGGAGACGGACCTGTCGGCGTCCTCGCCCAGCAGCGTGATGACGGCGGAGTCGGCGAGCGTGATGGCGGGCGCGCTGAAGAACTCTCCGATAACCACGAGCAGAAGCAGCAGAAAGAAGGTCTTCTGGATGTCGGGCGTGCGGTACACGATGAAGGAGTGCAGCGGCGTCACCCAGTCCTCGTTCTGCTTGGGGTTGTAGTTGAGCGCGTCGTTCACGGGCAGCGGCGAGCCCTCGCGGCCCGCGCCCGACGGCCCACGGAAGGCGCGCGGCGCGGGGCCCCACTCCGCCTCGTCGTAGCGCGGCTCCGTCAGGTTGTACGCCGTGCTGTTGAGCGGCTGCACGCACGACACCGCCGACGGCTGCACCCAGCTCAGCGGCAGCGTGAACACGATCCACGCGCCCAGCGACGCCAGCAGCAGCGTGCGCCCCTTCTGCCAGCGGTCGGCGAGCCCGCCCCAGAACGGCGCCGACAGGAACTCCACGAAGGGCCGCGTGCCGATGAGCAGTCCGCACTGGCCCGCGTTCATGCCCATCTGCTTGAAGTACACGCCCATCAGCGGGAACAGCGAGCCGAACGCTGAGTAGAAGAAGAAGTAGAAAGTCTTGACGGTGAGCAGCTCGGGATCCACTGCGCCCGCGCCGCACATCAGCTCCAGCAGGTCGCTGCGCCCGCGCACCTTGTTCGTGGCATCCTTCGGCGCCGGGTACCTGTCACACAACACACTCGTGCTTACACAGTACACACAGATGCTATCGCGTGACGGTTCAGTCACGACATGGATCTCATTTAGAACAGGGTGTATTTTCAGTAAGACTACGAGAAATATGCACGTTCTTTGAGAGGCTTCATGTGCCCAATTATAGTAAGTGTGAACGCATGCGCAACTACTAATTGCAAGGTGTTGCTGAGATTTAAGTCAGATAATTAGGCGAGAAGGGTGGCTCAGAATCTGAAACTTATTGGGACAACGTAAACCAATTTGTCTAGTATAACGTGGATCTGGCCCCACGGTGGACTTAAATAGGTCAAGGATTCGTCCAGCGTCTTGTTTGGCTTAGGCTTGAAGCCATGTTAAATACGTCCTGAGGCGTCAACTAAGTATGTCCACATCAACTCCCAGGTCTATTCTTTTTTATTATGTCATTAACAGTGATGCTGGTTATGGCACAGCCAGTAGGATAAACGATAAACCTCTAATGTCACAAATATTTGTAAAAGTGAAGTTGTTTGACAACAACGCCATCGTACTCGTTGAACTATACCTACTAGTCAGTAGATATATCTGTACCAGTGTACTCAATGACACCCCATGACATGATAACATAACATTTTGCTGCTCTATGGGTTTTTACAAAGGATTTCAATATTGACCCGGAGTCATTCCTAAGTAGCGCAGCTGAGAGGTGTATAGCGCAAGTGCAGGGAGACCTACTTGTGTTATTGCCACTACGTACCCAGTCAATGTGTGCTTGGCGAACTTAGCTAGTGTCGTAGCCTGAAGGACCTAATCTTGTAGTGCGCGGTAATCAAATAATATCGCAATCGAAGTTGCGTCACAGTCAAATGTCGGAGCGATCAGGCGGAGCGGCGCGGAGCCGCGAGTGGTGCCGAGAGTGGCCGCCCCGCCCACTATGAGGAAAACATTACCCATCCTCGCAAACAAGCCTGGCTCGAGTACCTATCGCTACCCGTGCAGCAGAGACCACCCAGCGCCTGCTGACGTGACTGAGTGTACGTCTCCTATGTACTCTGCGCGCTCGAGGCCAAGCGGCGAGCACTAATGAGCGAGCCAGCAGACGAGAGCGCTGTGCCGTGTGTGTGTGTGTGTGTGAGATGAGATGGAGGCGCACCTGGAGGTGTCCACCTCGCCGTACTCGTCGGGGTTGACGAGGGGGCGCACGGGCGGCGCGGCGGGCGCGGGGGGCGCGGCGCTGTGCGGCTCCATGGCGCGGCGGCGGCGGACTGACGCACGACTCGCGCCGCTCGGCTCCGCCGCGGCGTCGATACGCGCCGCGCACCGGCGCGCGCACCGTGCGCGTCGAGCGCCGACACGCCGCGCGCCGCTCGTATGGATGTCCCACGGTCACGTGGAGCCGCTACACTTCACATTATTCGCAATAAACTCGCCACGGAGGCGGATGTTGATGTGAATCAATAAATCCTTCAAGCATTCAATAAACTATGGAAGGACATCACTGAAACGGTTGACTGAGAGCATGCCCCTTTTTAAGGAATCACATTACCTTTCCCATGGTCATTTCGATTCAGGTAGCTAGTTGGTTTGCGAAATAATTTAATAAAATAAAAATGTTGACTACGTTCACATTTAAACCAACCGTGATAATATCAAGTCTTTGTTATTTATCTTATGAAACTATTTATTTCACATAATATGACATAAGCTAGCTTAAATGAAAAATTAAATGCGTTATTGTATGCAGGGTACTAGGCATCGATCATTGGCCAATATTCGGCGGCAGGTACGAGTATATCTAACTAAGATAACGCTGAGATTTAACCTGTCAATTGTTGAAATGCCAGACATAATTGAAAACCTATTGTATTCGGCCGCAGGTGTGCTACTGCCACTTGATAGGTTAATAAGGAATACCTAGATAATTTTATATGACATAATACAAAGCGTTAAAATATTGCAAACTTACTGTATAATTATGTTGTTTATAAGTAAGTATACGCTGGGCTGCGCCGGCGCTGCTTTACACAGAGATGTCGCAGAAGGGCGCGTCAACGCTTCTCGAGACCAGCAGTGAGGCTGAACAATTTTTGGCTCAATGAATCAGCATTGCTATTCATATATACTTATGTGGCGTGGCTAAATCATAAAATGTATCGCTTCATGAAGTGACCGTCCCGCGTCCATTTCATGAAATGGTTGTTGCATGAGTCGTTTGATGACATGTTAGTTCACGTTTGGCTAGAATGTTAAAGTAGGGTATGCATGATATCAAAATGTCGTAATATATTTCAATCCACTTTTATTTCCAATCGGCGCATTATTATTAGCTTTTTTATCAGAATTTTATTATTGTCCGCTGATATGATGCATCACAAAGACAAAACGATATCAGCGCCTCTAACAGTGAATAATGTAACTCTTCTCCTTAGCCTTTATTATTCCCAAGTCACTTGGGGTCGGCTTTCTAGTCTAACCGGATTTGACTGGATATCAGTTTTTACACGGAGCGGCTGCTATCTGACCTCCGCAACCCGAAGGCTAACGATACCCTAAGGCTAGACCAGTGTCAGGATATTAGAGGGCACTGACTTCCCAATAACGACTGCCATAGATGTTCATGGCAGTCAGGATCAACGGCTTAACGTGCTCTCCGAGGCACGGAGCAGGCGATAATTGTCAATCAATACGCACATAATTTCGAAAAGTCATATATTCCGAAAGTCAGAGGTGCGCGACGTGGCGTGGGTTCGAACCCGAGACCCTCTGCATTGCAGTATGTTGGTCTCCCCACTGAGCTATCGCTGCTATAATGTAACTATTTTACGATATGATCACTATTAATCACTAATGTTTGACCATTATTATAATCAAGTAGGCGGTTCATAGTTCATATCGTCAAACGCTAATTTATTAAGGGTAGTATTTAACTGCACAGCGAAAAAATACTAATTGCGCACCAAAAAAAGCTAATTGATCAGCAACTCATGGCCAGCAAACTTTAAAGAGATCAAACTAAGTCGACGGAGTCCCGCTGCGCGGGGCTCCTGTTTTAGGGTGAGTTTAAAAGAAGGAACGTAACATAACCTAACATTTCCGAGACGGAATGCAGTGATTTGAGGCGTATAGATGCTCGTTATGCTGTGCAATATTTGCTGACCAATTAGTACTTTTGCTGATCATTATATTTAATCGCATTTATTAATTGATCTGGTCAGACCATATTATCATGCGAGTGAGTTTGTTTGTTTGTTACGCTTTCAAGCCTTAACTATTCGACCGATTGTAGGGTTGAGGCCGGTAGAGATAGATAAAATCCTTAAGAACGAAATATATGTTATAGGTATTTATCACTTTTACATTTAAATATTATAATTTACGAACGTACATAATAACATAATATGCTTCCATATACAGTTTCTAACGGACTGACCCCCGGTCCCCGTTGCCGGATCCATTTAATTTTAATATTTTTCTTCCGTCAACTGGGACCACTATTGATGTATAAAAAACATATATCAATGGGGACCACCCATAAATAAATACAAAAATCTATTGTTCAAGCCAATGACATTTTTGATTTTTGACTGTACTGCTTTTGGCTTGAACAACATTTTTGTATTTATTTATGGGTGGTCCCAGTTGCCGGAAGAAAAATATTAAAATTAAATGGATCCGGCAACTGGGACCGCGGTCCGAGTTAATTGCGGTCCCAGTCGCCGGAATTCTCGTAAATGTTACAGAAAAAGACATCGGGTACCTACGAGTATGTCCTTATCTGTCTGTCAACGTGTAGGTATGACAAATTTTCATTTCATCCAAGAAAAAATTCTGTTCTGAGGGATAGAAATGTATTGAGACAATCTACATTAACGCGAGCGAAGCCGCGGTCAAAAGCTAGTACATAATAGATAACAGCTGTTAGTGCAGAGTAACTGTTACAGCAATATTTAATTATGTATTGGATATGTCTATAGGTATATTTTATGTTTTATCAACTTTTATTGTCGTAGTTCGGCAGTATAGACCTATGTACAAAATATATTGTTAACGATTTTGTGTTGAGAATGTTTTGGCACAAAATACACACATTCTATACTGCAAAGCAAAGAATTCAGGTCATCAACATAAATCTTCTCTTATATTAAAATTATATTTCTCGAATGTGTATAAAGTATTGTCGATCATTTCATTCGGCTTCATCCTCCGAATAATCAAATATTTCTTATTATTTCATAATTCATTTCGCCTATTAAATAAAATTTGTACAAATCTTGAAATAATGCCATCTATTAGAGTATTTTGGAACTGTAAGCGTGTAACTAAAAACTAACTTTGTTCTTCACTCAGTGTGCGTACACAATGCACACTGGTACACACACACACCCGCGTGTGAGAGTGTATGAGTGTATGCATTGTTTGTGAAGTAAGTAGTCTTATGCCAACGTTACGAGATATCGCTTCATAGTACCTAGGTACGTGTATTTACAATTTTAGTCGAGCAAAGATTCTATACCTAAATTGACTTTGTAATGTTCTTATCCTTTAAAAATTATTATTATAAATTGTATCGCGCATTTTAAGACACAGGGAAACCTGGGGTAGTCGTGCTAAATAATAATAAACTTTATTTCAAACTTGCACAATTTACAAATTCATATTAGGAATTGTAGTGTGTGACGCGCCTTCTTTACTAAGTAGATATATATTGATTATAATCATTGTATTTGAGGCATTATAGCTCTGACTTTACACGAACTGACATCTTTTATTTCATCACCCAACGCCCAACATTGCAGAATATATATTATAAATCAAAATAGAAATAAAATTAGTAAAGCTATAAATTATAAAATATTGAATTATATATTGAATATTAACATAAAAAGTCATATTCAAATTAATTTAATAAAAAAATAACAATAAACAAAATGAAATAACTTAAATTACATTTTTTTTTAATACAGTATTATTATATTATCTGTGATACAACTAAGGTGGCAAACAAGCATACAGCCCACTTGATGGTAAGTGGTCACCGTAGCCTATGGACGCCTACAACACCAGAGGCATCACTTGCGCGTTCCCGACCCTTTAGGAAAGGAAGTGGGAAGAAGAAGGAGCGGGAAGGAGGAAAGAGGGTGATTAGGCCTCGGGCACTCTCACTCACCGAACGAAACACAACAGTAGGAATACTGCTATTTCACATCGATATTCCGTAAGAGGGTAGTCCTTTCCCGGTCGAGCCGGCCCATTCATGCTGAAATCAGCGAGGCTCTACTACTCAAATTCCATTAATAATAATTGATCGTTTATTATAATTATAATTATTCATCTCCGGCGGGTACACACATACATACGTGCCCAATGTGCCAGGAAGGGACTATCAAATTTTGCAGATAACACTTAGAATATTGTTAGAACTCATCCGCACCCGCACCCTGCTCATCAGAGACGCAACTCCTCTGTGCACGATAGCATAAAAGTCGTCAGTATTTGCTATCATGAACATGCCTGACGCGTAGCTGTAACGACGTAGACCCAACAGTACCCTAAAAGCGTTAAAAATTATATTGAACACGTAGGGCGTCGTATCGTAGGCCCGACGGACGCGTATATTTCAGCCATAGGCTACATGTGTGAAACGACACACTACTACTAACTCGGAGCTATTCACATGATCACTGTACCGTGAAAACCTCCGAGCTAGCATATTGCATCGGACCGACAGCGCTCTACGTGCCCTCTTCATGTCAGCATCGTCAAGGAGATCCTCCAATAGCACATGACCCAAGTATTTGACCTGAGTCACGCGTCGAAGGGGCACATTATTCAAAATTACATTAGGCAACTCTAAGGGCACATTATTTTTCCCTCCAAACACCATTAACTCACTCTGTTTTACGTTATATGTGAGTCCATGAGAAACAGCATAAGTCTCACATATTTTAACTAATTTTCGAACTGAACTGATTGAGGGACCACGCAGCGCCATGTCATCTGCATAACTCTGATTATTAAGAAATAGACCATCTATAGAGCATCCGACCTTAGCACAGCTTAGCTCCTCAATCAGCTGGTTAATGTAGACATTAGAAAGGGTGGGAGACGTTGTTCCCCCTGTCTTACACCACATTTAAGGTTGTACACATCAGAGAACTTGCCTGCCCATTCTGATTAGCGTACCAAAATTGTAATGCACCAATCAACTCATTAGGGACATTCAGACTTGCTAATTTAGGCCAAAGTTTGTCATAACAGAGTAAGTCAAATGCCTTGGAGAGATCAAGAAAGACCGCATACACAGGTGTTCTCCGGTCTATATTACCTGTCCGCACTTAACAGTCTGTGTGAGCGTCAATATAGCGCTTTCAGTTGATAGGCCGCCGGCCGGTTCGAACTCCGAACTGTGCAACGTTCATTTTCACATACTTATGCAATTGACGCGCAATCAGCCTGTCAACAACTTTACCTATAATTGTCCCCAAAGATATTGGCCTATAATTGGACTGTTCCCCTATATCATCCGTTTTATTTTTTAGAACTGGAACAATTGTATCTGTACAGATAACAGATTAATTTTATTGTATATACCTGATTGGCGCCGCGGTGCGTGTCAGCATTTTCACATTGTAATTTTTATAAATAGTGTCAATAAAGCATTCGTCGCAAAAGGTTGTGTGTATTTATCATTTTCTATTACGCAATCTGTTTATCAATATCATCGACTTTCGTCACTATCATTAACCGTAGGCGAGATCAAACCCCTACACCTACGAAGAATTCTCTACATTGCTATATCAAATAGAAGCCTGTCTCAATTCGAGGCCCCTTTGTGCACTCACTGAAAATCCCGATGACACGTACCTCACCCCTGGGCACTTTCTGATCGGTGGTTCCCTGTTATAACGACCCCAGACAGATCCTGATCATATCAATTTGAATACGCGTTGGCAATTGATTCAGTCTATGAATAAACAATTCTGGAAATTGTAGTCCACGGAGTATCTTCAGCAGCTACAGTCGAGAGCAAAATGGCGTAGTATAAAACAAAATCTGAGAGTGGATGACGTGGTTCTTATCAAAGAAGATAATATGCTACCGGGCAAATGGGCGATGGCGCGTATACAAGCCCTGCATCCAGGTCAAGACGGGTGTGTGAGAGTTGTGACTCTGAAAACTGCTGATAGTACCATCAAGCGCCCGGTCAACAAGCTTATCCCTTTGCCGGTACACGAAAATAATACTTCGAAAGAAGAAGTTCTCGTCACGGGACATCCCCTAGACGTCGCAGTCAGCCTAAGATCTCCTTGACAACATTACTCATATCAGCATTTCTACTGTTGATGATGACTCTATCACCCAGTATACAAGAACCATCAGTAACATACAACATCACGTCACTTGACAGTGGAAACCATCTATTTTTCGATAAGATATCCGAGCTGCAACATATAAAAGATGAGTGGAAACTAATAGTTTATTACAACATGTCTACATATTGGTCTGGATTCGCTGACTTGGAAATATATATTCGACATTTAAATAAATTATGTCACAATACATGTTTACAAACATAATCAGGAATGCCATACGGAGCTATATTACTACAACTGCAGCTAAGTTGAACGAACTTCAACATTATAATTCATTACTGTGGAACTCTAACAAGAGATACAAAAGGGGACTTGTAAACGGCGTTGGCAACCTGGCTAATTATCTATTTGGAGTGTTAGACAACAAGTTCGCCGAGCAATATAAGTTAGATATTGAGAAAATAGTCTCAAATGAAAACCACATGCAAAACCATATTCGAAACCAAACCCTTATTATTGAATCGGAATCGAACGTCATACGAAGAAATGAAGTTATAATGAACCAACAATTCACCTATATGAATAAACAAATGAAAGCATTAGTACACGATGTAAACATTGTGCAAGCGGACACCGCTGAAGGCCTTCTATGAACGTCCTCAGCGTTAGCGGCGTATGTCGTTCTATCAAACCTACGGCGTATGCAGCAGAACCTAATAGATGTGATCACAGACATTCATCATGGACGTTAGAGTCTCAAATTCTCATCATAATGCGCGAGATACAGGTGATCTAAATGTTCCACTAGAAAAATCAAGCATCAAGAGTTTATACAAGCTATTGCGAGTGTCTACTCGGGCATACGATGACTATCTTATTATGGAAATCAAAATTCCCTTGGTTACTACGGAAAAGTATGAGTTAGATAAGGTCATTTCACTGCAAAGAAAGGAATCAAAAGGGAACTATGAAGTTACGTCAACATACCCATATTTGGCATTTAATTTGAGAAAGGATTTGGTTTTATTCTTCAACGAAAATGAGCTACCACTGTGTCTTCGTGCGAATCCTTGGCAGATATTATGTACTATTGATAAACCGATATATAAAATACAAGACCAACAATCCATTTGCGATGTTAAAATCAATGACATAATAACTTCAGCCTGTATATACAAACAATGGAAGTGCGGCGCGAATAAGTGGATCAAGTTACGTCGCCCGAACGACTGGCTGTATCAATGTTGTCAACAATGCACCGTCCGTATTTTTAGCACACAGGCCACGGAAGTAACAACTTTATCAGGCAATGGCATAATTACTTTATGCCCAGGATGCACGCTTAAGGGAGAGTCATTCCAGATTTACTCTCACAAGAATTTTATAAATCACGTGGATCACCACACTGAGGGGATCGAGCTTCCACAGATATCTGTGGTGAATAATATAGTCAATACGAGTATCTACTGTTGAATCCTTTTTACCAGAAGACCATAATACCGTGTGGGACCAGTGGAAGTCTCAAATAGAAGATCTTAAGCAGCAGTCGACACAAATACTCAGCGTTCATGACGTGCATCAGTACAGCGTGCTCTACTCGCTGGTGGGAGGAGCTATCCTGACTGCCCTTGTTTTAATTATCATTTGGATTAGACGAAAACGGAAGCAGCAGCCAACTATGGAGTCAAGTTTGGAATTAGCGGCAGTACGGAGTATACCCGAGCCGCAACCTATCCCTCGACCTAGGGAGATTAACGAGAGCACTTCAACGCCCAATTTATATACTGTCAAGTTCGACATTCCATTGAGTGAAAGTGACTAGTTGCAAGTGCAATTTTATATATTAAATTTATTAATTTCCATTTTAATTTTTGATTTGTTTTATGTTTGTAATTTTATATTCATGTATTTTTGTTCTCTTTTCCGCCCTCGGCAGCATGTACAGACAACTGTACAGATTAATTTTATTTTATATACCTAATTGGCGCCGCGGTGCGTGTCAGCATTTTCACATTGTAATTTTAATAAATAGTGACAATAAAGCATTCGTCGCAAAAGGTTGTGTGTGTTTCTCATTTTCTATTACGCAATCTGTTTATCAATATCATCGACTTTCGTCACTATCATAAACCGTAGGCGAGATCAAACTCCTACAGTATCCATCAACGGAGTTGGTAAAAAGGAATTTCATACACAGAGAGTGTACAACATCGCTAATATGCGATAGATATGGGGTCCCGCGTGCTGGAGGTGTTCTATACTCAATCCATCGTGGCCCGGAGACTTACCCCTAGACATGCTTTTAACACATGGGCAACGTTCGTTGCTGTAAAACTTAGGGGCGTTTCCGACACCTTCGGAATAGCACCGTCCACATCCTAGCTTTTTTGTTGCCTACGAAAGAGGCTGAACGCAAAAATTATTTTAAAAATGGTAGCAATATGTTCTGGGTCAGTTTCTCAATTAACAGTCACTGGGAGGCTCGGTCTGGGATCCATTTTATTAGTATGTTTCCAAAATTTGGAGAAATCCTGTTTCGCATGTATTTCTTCTAAGTTATCCGCCAACATTTGTTCTCTATTATTCTGACAACATTTTAATTTCTTTTTTAAATAATTTCCTACTATCCCTCACACTATTATAAACAGGACCACATGAGGGCATACCTTGTGATTTCCATGCAAGAAAATAACGACGAGCCTCCCTGTGCGCAACAAGAACGTGCTTAGTGCACCCCGACAGCTGTCGGTCTCTCCTGATCACGAGGACCCGCGAGTCGTGACTCAGGACTACTAGCAGCCGCGTCCGCCAATGAGTTGACTGCGCTATGTATTAATTCACATATTATCACATGGTGATGCACATTAGGTACTACTAATGTTATCACGGCGACTACCTCTGTAGGACAATGTATGTCTTTTAATTTACTTGTACATCAATTATAATAATTATCTACATATTTGTTTATTATTTCTTTTCTCTCCATTTCATATTATTATGTAAATTAACTTCACTAGTGATTACAATCTTAGATCTAATAATATTAAGGTTACAAATCACCTCTAAGGGGAAGTGGTCTGACCAGTACCTTACGTCATGACGAACCATTACCTCACTCACCATGCCGCCTCAGTAACAAGCAGTGGTCGAGCCAGCTTCGAGTCCCGTGTGAATCACTAATGAACGTATATGTATCCGGGTGGCGACCAAGCTTAGCTATGTCAGAACACTCCAAGTTCCGGTCATTACAAAAAAAATTTAATTCACTTACAAACAACTCCCCAGGATGGGCATTAAAATCGGATAGTATTACTGCACATCAAAAAAATACTAATTGCACAGCAAAATATGCTTACCAAAAATACTAATTGTATAGCAAAATATGCTTACCAAAAATACTAATTGCACAGCAAAATATGCTTACCAAAAATACTAATTGTATAGCAAAATATATTTAAAGAGATCAAACTAAGTCGACGGATTTACCCTATTTTTGGGTGGGTTTAAGAAGGAATCTAACACAACCTAACCCTTCCGAAACGGAATGCAGTGATTTGAGGCGTGTGGGTGCTCGTTATGCTGTGCAATATTTAATGTGCAATTAGTATTGTTGATGGTCATTATATGTAATCCTATTAAAATCCCCAACATGTACAACATGTACAACATGTCCACGTATTCGGCGTTCTGTGTCTCAATCACTGCATTCATCTCACCTAAACAATCACAAAATTCTACTAAGTTTTCTACAGAATTTGTCGATAATATATAATAATATACTAAACATTAAAATATCATTCCGCATAGTGTCCATTGTCATAGCAGTACTCCGGTTGTTATTACACGGCATGCGGCACAACAGACCCTGAACTGCTCAGCTTCGCGCCAGAGAGTGGCCGCTCCGCCGCGCGCCGTGAGCCCTTCCACGTAGGATACCAGAGGATATGTCTACAGCCGATTTTCCCGTATAATAATCAAAATCACAATCAATGTGCTAATTATAATATATTTCCTGTAATGCTCAATATCCGCCGTGTTGCAGTGACCTGACACATTCTAACGATCGTGTTACACCTTTACAGTTAAAACTTACGAACTTAACCATCGTTTACACTTGTGTTAACAGGTTCACTCGGCGTACTTCGTTTATTATTGAAATAAATGAAGCGTCGGAATGCTACTCCTTCTGGCCACACACCTTCATCCATAAAAACTGCTCGTTTATTATTGAAATAAATGAAGCGTCGGAATGCTACTCCTTCTGGCCACACACCTTCATCCATAAAAACTGCTCGTTTATTATTGAAATAAATGAAGCGTCGGAATGCTACTCCTTCTGGCCACACACCTTCATCCATAAAAACTGCTCGTTTATTATTGAAATAAATGAAGCGTCGGAATGCTACTCCTTCTGGCCACACACCTTCATCCATAAAAACTGCTCGTTTATTATTGAAATAAATGAAGCGTCGGAATGCTACTCCTTCTGGCCACACACCTTCATCCATAAAAACTGCTCGTTTATTATTCGGGATTAAAACATGTCACCCTCGGCCTCATACTGCTTGTTGTTTCATTTTTATTTTTGTAGGTTCTACATGTATGTACATTCGTTTTGTGTTATTATATATAAAACTAGATGTTCCCGCGGTTTCACCCGCGTTTATCGTTACTGCGGCGCCCCCGTGGGCTGTCCCGACTGCCCCGGTGCTGAGTACGATGCTGTCCCAGACTGCCGCATGCCGGTGCTGCACACAATAAAACTTCCGCTTCAGTTTATTACCATTTATTACATCAATAAACACAGTGCAACGACACAAGTCGACAAAATTAAATATTGTTGACGTTTAGTAAGTATGTATGTATGTATGTATGTATGCATGTATATTCCTACCATGCGAAGTTGTAAGCATTCTCTATTTTGTATAGCTGCGACTTACAGTAAAAAGGAATAATAATAAAATAACTTTGAATTGTAAAATTGTGTAAGTTTAATTAAAGTTCAGCTAGTTTGTAGCTGATTGTACTAATGTACAGTCAGCGACATAATTAGCTTTACGCAAAATTCAAACATTTAATATTCAGTGAATTTCGACTTAATCTATGTATGTAGTCTAAAATGAGATTGACCTATGTACTCTACGTACACCGGCATTATTTAACTTTAAGAAGGCAGTCGTCGACTCGGTGCAATAACCTATATTCTAATTAATACATAAGTAGCTATTAATGACAATTACCTGTAGACAGTACCTATGTAGCTGTGGTAATACATAGTGCATGTTGTCAGTTAGTCTGTCTGAATCCCTGAATGTCGATGTTTGAAGAGTTTGACTGTCATGGTGGTGCGCACTGTGTCCGCAGCTGCAAATAATGTTCGGAACGCTGTGAGACACGCTGCCGCTGCTCTGTTTGTTTAACTATCGTGTGGTGTCCACTGTCCACTGTCCACTGTCCACTGTCCGTGCTCCAGCATCAGTTTTGTTACAATGTTACTTTTACTGACTAAATATTAAAAGCGTGTTCACGTCTAGGTGCAATTTTGACATTCGGTTCAATGATGTACTTGTTGATCTGTTAACTATAGGGCAGCTGCGCATAGTATCGCTGACGCTTTCTGACAATGAATCATGAATGAGTTGAATCAGTTTCGACTTCATAGGATGAACTTTTTATTCCTTGTTATAAATTAACAATAATTCTGCTTAGCTTGTAAAAAGATTAAAAATAATTCTTAATGTATTATAAATATATCTACAGAAAACGCATAATATGTGATTGTATCTAAAGATTACTAACGTAACGGCTCGGAGCAGTCGGAGCCCTATCAGAGTACCAACAACGGTCTGCAAGCGTCTCGGCCCAGGACACAGTGCGTCAGCGCTGCGCAGGCGCGTGCTCGCGCGCGGCGGCGGCCGTGTGTCGCGCGAGGCGCAGGCTGGCGGCGTGCATGGAGGAGCGGCGGCGCGACGCCAGCGAGCCCGAGCGCGTGCGCAGCGAGCGCAGCGCCTCGCCCTCGTCCGAGCCCGCCTCGCCCCCCGACCCCGCCTCGTCCTTCTCCGAGCCCGAGCGCTTCTCGTCGGGCGAGCCCGAGCCGCACGACGAGCCCGTCAGCGAGCCCTGCAACACAACGCGCCGTCACACATAGATACAGCTGTCGCTACACACACCTGCCTGATACCATCACATGTTACGACCATACTATACAAATAAGAAAATTCAAATAAAGAATTTACTGGCGCAACTTTCAAACCCGTGGCCTCTCGATCCGTAGTAAGCCTGGGCAACAACTTTTGCTAAGAGATCGATGAGACATCGCTTCAACTAACGTTGGCAGACGTGTTCGGTAAATTACCATCACTAATTGTAAAAAGGATGCGTCTAAAAATGTTGACAGACATTCAAAGACCTATATAGAGATCATCGAAGTGGTGTCCACTTCGATGATCTCTATCTAGGTCTTTGAATGTCTGTCAGGTGTATAGTGTAGGTGTCAACTGATTCGCATAAAGAATATATTTAGGAGATTGCTGATCGCTTACTCACCTGCAGAGGTCTCTCGGATTGTTCGAAGCAGAAAACAAAGCGCAGTTCCTTCCAGAAGCGCACGTGGAAGCGCTCGCCGTTCTCTCGCGCGCGCTTCGCTGCGCACCACGCCAGGTCGCAGCACGACAGCACCACGCCCAGTGCGCTTCCCACCACCAGCACGAGGAACAGCCCCATGAAGTTCTTCATCGACAGCTTCTCCGTCTCATAGTCGTCACTAGCCTGCAATACAATTCACTCATTAGTCGTTTGCTTTGCACGAAGACACTTGTACCCGTCGCGTGTCAGTACGAAATAATAACTGTTAATTGTCAGGCGGCCCGTGTGTCTATTAACCACGTTAATTGTGTCCAATACCTTGCAAGCGCCACCGCCGTGCTTCTCCTTCCACCATGTCTGTTGCATCTCGCGCAGCGTGCCCGCCTCCTGCAGGTTGAGCAGCCCCAAGTTCATCGCCTGCCGGTACCCTGACCCTGCACACGCACAGACACCTGAGACTCACTGAGCTGTTACGACTCACACACATTTAGTGAGAACGTCACTCACCCTTCTTCATGGCGATGCCGTAGCCCTTGCTGTCGAGTAGCCCCCCGACCTGTCAACATGCCATCGTAACTAAAAGTTCATTTGAATATTGTGAAGCACGAGGTGCTGTGCAGTCCGGTGCTCACCTTGATGACGTCGCAGTTGCGCTCGGTCTCGTAGTCGATGGTGGTAGACTCCATCAGGAACGCGTAGCTCCCATTCTGCACTCTGCTCGATAACGAATATCAAGTTGCTATTGTAGTCGTATACTATTTTTGCAATTGCCATGTCTTAGTATAATACCTACCTCTTCTTGATTTATTTATTTATTTATTGGTTTACCAACATTTGTTACACTTATACATGTTCAAAACTATATGCTATATACTGATCTGAGCGTACAACTAACTAAAAACGGATACGTAAAAAACGATGTATTGTAAGTAAGTACATACAATATTGCATAATTATTATATGTACTCACTTACAAGCCATTAACATTAACAGCTACTTTATTATTATAATGGTGATTATAGAAATTCAGTTAGTTATTTGATGGACTTGGTGCTTGATCCAGAAAGAGAAGTGCCAAATATATGAATCTGGTGGGCAAATAGGTTATGAAGCCTGCAAAGTCTGGGAATTGGAGAATTAAAGCCTAAAACTATTCTACGGTGAGGTGAATGTAATATCCTAACAGGATTTCGGGGATATTTATAAGGGACATTAAGTTTTATTTGTTCAAGTAATTGGAGACAATCAATTAAATGATTTAATAGTTTGTACAAAAATAATAGATCAGACATGTCTCTGCGTGATTGCAATGATCTAATACTAAAAGCTTCCAGCCGTTTAATATAATTGCGGGTTCTTTGAGCACCCGTCGAGTAACTCAAATGATTTAAAAACCGCTTTTGTGTACGATCTAGTCTAAGCGCATGTGTTGCGTAGTGGGGACGCCAAACAACAGAACAATATTCTAGTACACTGCGAACGTAACAGTTGTACAGGTATATTTAAACTACTATGACTCTCCCGAGACGACGCTAATGGCCGCTATGTATATGGTACTTGAAGCGATGCGCGCTGGAGGCGCCATGTGTTCCGGGAGAAGCCACAAGTGTGCATGGTGTGATCGCCGGTCACTCGGTTGCAGATCAGCACAAATACTACCAGATTAGTAGTGTAACGTTTTAAAATAAGACCTGAGCAACAACAATGCCGGTGGCTTTATCGTATCAGTGTATGGTCGGCGCCGGCGCATGAGTTTTTTATGCAACCTATGTGGCAAACTAGCATACGGCTCACCTGATGGTAAGTGGTCACCGTAGCCTATGGACGCCTGCGACACCAGAGGCATCACTTGCGCGTTACCGACCCTTTAGGAGAGGAAGTGGGAAGGAGAAGGAACGGGAAGGGGGTAAGGGGGTGATTGGGCCTCCGGTTATAATAATTGTAAAGTTGATATACGCATACATTCCGCAATTAGAGTAAAAATAAACAAACAAACTCACTTTAGCACTTTAGATGGCCTCGATGGCATAGTGGTTAGTGTAACCGACTGCCACGCCTGAGGTCGCGGGTTCGATTCCCGCACAAGTCAAACATTTGTGTGCATGAACATGGATGTTTATCTTGGTCTGTGTGTTTCTATGTATAATATGTATGTATTTACAAAAAAAAGGTATATATGTATGTTTATCCATTGTCTAGTACCCATAGTACAAGCTCTGCTTAGTTTGGGCTAGAAGGTGTTGTGTGTATGTAGTAGAATACAATATTAGTTACGATTAACACTTGAATTAGTAATATAAATGATCATTGAACACAATTAGTGATAATCAATATGTATTTAATTTCAATTGGAGACAAATGATTGATAATTTGTATAAATATATATAAACTGTAATTAAAGCAAATTGTTATTTTCTATGGTAACAGTATGTCGTTCTGACCAAGTACGACAAGAGCGCAACGGTGCAAGCGTATGCGCTGCTGACTGGGTCGCACACAACTTTGTTGTTTGAAATGAAAGATCACTGATAGTTAAAATGAGATGCGATTTATTGGTCACTTAACTACCACGTAACTTATGATAATATGTTTGATACGATAATTACTATAAATGAGTACCGCTGATTATGAAGTATGATCGCGCACTGGTATTGATTTACACAATTTATATGAGGCGACGTAAAAGTGCTGATGTAGAGGAGGCGCGCGTGCCATGTACGATGTATGACTCGTACAGCAAACGAGCTGGTGAAGCTGGTGCTCAGGTGTGACAGGCGTCGTGCGTGGTGTGCCAGTTATACTTAGTATATAATAAGGAAGCGGGACTTACAGTTCGATTCCTTCGAGGTTAGTCTTGGGCATCTCTCGCTGGCTCATGTACTTGTACATGTCCTGGTACATTTTATTCTCCGAGTGCTGCGACACACAACAGTGAATCAGTCACTACAAGTCATTTTAAATTAAGTTTCTATACATGTACGAGACAAGTAGCGCGGGTGCAGTACCAGCTTACGTAGCTACACATGACAGACCAGCGCGGCTCGTGTTTGGTCCCTGAGCTCGCGCTGCGGTGAGGAGGTCGCAGGTGGCAGAGCTCTGTGCAGAGGTACCTTACGGAGGTAGTGTACAGGTAGTAGGCACAGGGCATGTAGTAGTGTTCAGCGAGACACCGTCGCGCAGCGCTGCAGCCCCGCTTCACCGCGCCGCGCTCCGCGCTCGACGCTCCACGCGGCCGGCTGCTGTTGTTATCATCTACAGGTTATAGTCACCTCACACGCTGAATTGTTTATTTGTAGGTACTTACCTACGAGTACATGTGACGTCACCATTAATAGAGCTAATACACAGCCAGCACGTCAACATTCAGTACAGTCGTCGACATAAATGAATAGTCTCACCTGGAAGAACGTGTAGGTGGAGCCGCCGGACTTGGCGCCGTAGTCAATGCCCAGCTGGTTGTTGGGCAGGTCCAGCACGCTGTGGATGATATTGTTGGACGCCTTCTTAGCGAGCAGCGTGGCGAGGTTGGCCGTGTACGAGCTGGTGATGACGAGCGCGAACAGCCACCACGCGCCCGCCACCGCGCGCGTGCCGTACGCGCTGCACAAACAGACATCCGTCAGTACATATACCTACTGACGCGCTCAGAGCACCACACAACATGCATTTCGGCGATACCGACACAGGCGCGATTTCTGAGCCCTGCAGCAGCACAGCGCCGAGGTTGAACCACAGCGCGTTGGCGAGCGTGAACTGGTTCTCGAGCGCGGGCGGGTCGTCGATGCACGGGTACGGGTTCTGCCACTCCTCGTGGCACAGCCGCCCCACCACGTACAGCACCAGCGACGTGCCCAGGTACGCGAACCCCAGGCACAGCCACACCTGCACCACAACCACGCCACGTGTCAATTATGGTTCTATAACAGCACAGTACCGCACTGCGAGAAAGGAAATTCTTACTCCATTAGAGAAGGGATGCAAGAAAGCGAACAGCTTAGGTTCAGCTTGCTTGGGCGCGTGGAACATGATGCTGATGCCGAGGTTCATGAAGGGCGTGGTGAAGTCCACCGCGCGCTCGCGCTCCTCCGTGATCGTCAGGTCTGTGATCGCGAAGTCGATGTTCTGCGGACATGGACACACGTCCGTAGTACCGACCGATGTAGTACCGATGTGAGCTGGCTCAGAGGTGGACGAGAGCATATCTAAGGCGCTGTGTATTTTTGTTAAAGTATGTTGGCTAGTGTCATTCTATAAAAGCTTTCTTTCTGATTTTAGTAAAGTAGTATCGTCCATCAGTTATTGTTTTATATCTTCATAAACATGACAACTCTTAAAACCTAATTATCTAACACATATTTTCCAAATTCAAGTATACTGTAATACCTATTGCAAAATCGTGAAACATTCTTTATAATAATATAGTAATTTAAAACTACTTGTTCAAAAGAAATATTGATAGCAGGTGTCATATAACATTTTTGAGCACACGGCGTATGTACTTTCAACCTGGCCAAGGTACGCGCAGGCAAAGCCGTAGGCAACAAGCTAGGTTTTAAAAAAAAATATATAATATTTGTATTTAACATTCCCAGAGTAGTTGTGACCACTAGGTGGCGCAACTAACAAACACACAGCAACATGGCGAATTTAAATTTCATCTACGTGTATTGTTGCGCCCTCGCTATGTTTGACATTAGAAGAGTAATGTTAGATACCTTCTCCCTGATGAGGCGGCCCAGCATGCCGGTCCACTTGTCGGACACGTTGTCGTACGAGCCGTACACGCCGTCCGGCTGCTCCACGAACGTGTAGTTGAACCTGAGCAGCTCCGCCAGCTTCTCGATCAGCTCGATGCAGAACCCTGCGGCACGCACACACACGCGCACACGCGTGCGGTAGTATATAATCACTGCTGACGACTATGCTACTGTTAGTAATATTAAGAGCAGCCTGCAAACCTTCATAGCGTTCGTTGCCAGAAAGCCGCTTTATTGATTCGCGTCTCATCACGTACGGTTTATTCTGAAAATTTAAATTAACTAGATTATAACTTCAAGATAGATATTTATAGCGAATGAACTTAGTTGTCACCGAGTAGAGTACGGATAGACTTAAACGTCGTCGTCTCGAGCGACATTCCTCCATGTACTCTATGAGTAGGCGAGTCAAACAAACTGAGCACTGGGCAGTGCGTACGTACCAAGGCTATAAGTACGGTGAAGGTGCGGTTGACCATGGAGTCTGGTGGTGGCTCGTCCACGGGCTCGTCCTCGCGCTGCCAGGCGAGGCCGGCGCGCGGCGCCCACAGCCCCGCGTGCTGCAGGCGCCCGCCGCGCGCCAGCTCCACCACCTGCAGCTGCAGCGCGCGCCGCCCGCCGTCCGCCTCCCACGACAGCGCGCCGAACCCCGGCAGCTCCCAGTCCTCCTGCGCACACACACACACGTCACACGTCACACGTCACACACACGTCACAGGTCACACACGGCTCGCGGGAGTACTTGCCGAGCGCAGGTAGTTGAGCAGAGTGTCGGCGTGGAAGGCGCTGACGCCCTCGTCGCAGTTGGCGGTCCGAATGGGCCGCAGTTTGAGGCGCGCCCACGCGTCCGCCGCCAGCACCGTGCCCACGTACGTCAGCAGGAGCGCCGTGGGCGGCGCCGCCACCACGTCGGCCGCCACCTCCGCCGCCACGTCCGGCATGGCCGCCGTGAAGCGTCGCTCCCATTCCTTCACCACGTTCAGCACGTCCGGCAGCGCCGGGTCGAACAGCCGCAGACCTGCCGAGCAGTCGCGGTCACACAATGATGGCTATGCGTGGGCGCGTGACCGACGGGCACTGACCGGTGATGTTGGCGCCGCCGTGGCTGTAGTTGGCGAGCGGCTGCGTGTGCAGGTCGAGTGACAGCGCGATGTACGAGTGGCGCTCGGCGAGCAGCCCTACGCGCTGCGCCACCTCCAGCACGCGCAGCGTGCACTCCGCCGAGCACCACACGATGAAGTTTGTCGAACCTGAATTTTTAAGCACCAGCAACAGGTTTCTGTAATGTCAACAATATGATGTGAGTGAGTGGCGGGTGTGTCGCACGGCGCGGGGCGGAGGCGGGGCGGGGCGCGGGCTCACCTGAGCAGCGTGTTGTCGGCGGCGGGCGGCAGGCGGCGCGCCAGCAGCGCGGGCGCGGCCTCGCCGGGCGCCAGCAGCGCCACGCCGCGCGCGCTGCCCTCGTGCAGCAGCACGGCGCGCCGCCAGCCCTTCGCCTCCATCAGCGCCGCGCACGCCTGCACAACACAACAGCGTCACACGTACAGCTCCACCACTCTCTTATTTCTTTATACGACTAATCAGTTTTTAGAACTGTATACTCAGTACCTCAGTACCTACATAGCAACAAGCAATAAATTAAGAGTTTCTAAAAGTAAATTTTAGATCAATGTGGCGCAACGACTCTACATCTGGCCGAGAGACACCACAACAGCAGCCATGAGTTGTATGTTTAGCTTCTTATAGACTCTACTGCTTTACCTGAATGTAACAACAAACCTAAATGTTATTTCACTATTTACCCACTAATTAAATACATTATGACGTGGTAACGCCTAAATTTATTTAATTAGTGGGTCACTTTGTGAACAAAACATGAGTTTGCGTTGTACACAAGCTTGTTTTTACCACCATTACCAAAGTAATGGTGGTAAAAACAAGCTTGTACAAATACCTGCGCTAAAACTTCGGGGTGCGGGTAGAGCTGGAGCGCCTCCCAGGTGGCGTTGGCGGGCGCGGGGTCGACGAACAGCAGCGGCAGCGCCGTCCGCGCGGCCGTGTCGGCGGCGAGGCGCAGCGCGCGCGTGTCGCCGCCCACCAGCGCCGCCAGCGCCGGCGCCTCGCCGCCGGGCCCGTCGCGCGCCAGCGCACACACGGCGCCGGGCGGCGCCAGCGGCTCCAGCGGCTCCAGCTGCCCGAGGCGCGCCGCGCCGCCGCCGGCCCCGCCCAGCGCCGCCTCCGCCATGCACGCCAGCAGGCGCCCGCGCTCCGGCTGCTCCACCACGCCTGACACACGACACACGGCACACTACTCAGTCACACACACACACACACAGACAGACAGACGGGTCGCTAGCTCAATACTTGGTCCTAGTTGAAATACATACTTATTATATCTTGGATTATTATTTATTTTATTTATCGCTAACTGAAGCGAACTAATTTAGTTTTAATAATAGTAACAGTGTAAAAGTGTGTGACGTCTCTTACTTAATCCTTATCCTTACTAATATTATAAATTCGAAAGTAACTCTGTCTGTCTATCTGTCTATCTGTCTGTTACCTTTTCACGGCTAAACCACTCAACCAATTTAGATGAAATTTGGTACAGATATAGTTTAAAACCTGGGGATGGACATAGGCTACTTTTTATTGATGTAGGTACCACGCGGTCGTAGCCGCGCACAAAAGCTAGTCACTCATAAACCGTTGAACAGATTTGGATAAAATTGCTGTAACAGATTTATTTATTTATTTATTCATTAGGCAACTACAGATAACTAATTACAAATAGTAGTATTTACTATTTAGTGCTTTGTATTGTAAACGAATAAGTAATATGAGGATCCAAAGCTGACAATACTCAGACAGGTTAACATATCGGTGAGGGAGGGTTGCGCAACGGCGCCGGCGGGTACTGACCGATGGTGAAGTCCTGCGCCGCGGCGAGCGCCAGCAGACACGCGCTGAGCGCGCACGCCAACATGGCAGCACGTGCGTCGGCGCAGGGTCGCGCGCGCACACTGCGCCCGCCGCCCCGTGCGCCCGCGCCGCCGCGGCCGCTACTATTTTGGGACGGAGACGCGACGCTGTTGACGTGACTCGACGCGACTGTTATTTATTTTGACTGACATATTTTTCGCCAAATTTCCACGAGAAGGTGTTCTTCAATGTGACTCTTCTCGTAATTGTATTTGTGTAAACCAGGTACACGTGCTTGACTGAGTCATTGTAGCGAAGAGAGCATCTCGGCGCGCGGCGCGCAGCGTGTCCGTGAGTGAAGTCCGACATGGCCGGTGAAATGTGTAATGTCGTCACGGCTGCATATCTCGCCGACATTCTCGAGTATGGAGGCCTGATGTTATGTAATTTAAAGACATTGTAGACTAGAGGTAGCACGGTCTCGCAGACGTTATTTTGCTGCGATGTTATTTTAAAACTGCGATATCTCCTAAGATATTCATTGAAATCGAATGATGTAAAGGGCAATTTTGTTTTAAATTAAATACTTGTGATGAATAACGTATTTATTTGGATAAGGATTAATATCATGTTTATAATAATACCTTCACAAATAATGCATTATTTTAGAACAAATTTGGTTAGCATAAAAAAGGTTATAGTTAGCCAACCTTAAAAGATAGACATATGCTATCGCGGACTTTTTTTAGAACTTTTAAAGGGAAACAATTCTGTCATACATGATTTTTTGCGAAACTTTAACTGTTTACGCAGCGCACGCAGCGGAAGCTCTCAAAAGGAAAAAAAACCCTCCGATTTTGAAACATTCTTCATTGGTGCTCAGCTCCTATTAATCTTAGCGTGATGATATATAGCCTATAGACTTCCTCGATAAATGGGCTATCTAACACTGAAAGAATTTTTCAAATCGGACCTGTAGTTCCTGAGATTAGCGCGTTCAAGTAAACAAACAAACAAACAAACTCTTCAGCTTTATAATATTAGTAGGTATAGATTAATTATAATTTTGTTATGGAGCATCGGTCGTCACCCTTTAACGGATTATGATGTGGTTGTACTGCCCAGTAGCCCAGTAGCCCCGTAGCCCAGTAGGATGGAGCTCAACTGAAAAACTAACTGTAGTGCATGGTATCTGCAGCTTTATGGAATGGCAAATAAAAGGTTATCGGGTGCCCTTTAGTCATAGCTCGAGGTAGCCAGGGAGTAAGCTATTTTATTATTGTGTTTGTATATCAGGTTCTTCTTACATGCAAAGAAAGAAAATAATAAATTCACAGTGCCTCGAAAACAGCCTCTTGCCGGTCGTGTCGAATTGGAATCGTATCGGATTATGAGATTTAGGGGACAGGAAGTCCGGTCTGGAGGGCCTTAATTTAATTTAATATAGCTAATAATAATAATAATAATACATTTTTATTCAATAAATAAATAAAAGTCTTTACAAAACACATTACAGGCTACTTATTGTATTAAATTCACATTAAAACTATTTTTAATCTAAAGGAAAACAGTTTACAATTTAAAAATTGGACACAAAAAGTCTTGTTTATACAGTCTGTTTTTACATTTTATTACCTGAACTAGGTCAGAGACCTGTGTTTCAGGCTGTTTCTAATATTACATGGTTATTAAAACATTTAACATTTATACATGTACTGCAAACACATATAGGTAGTTAAGTATAACTACAATTAAAATATTTATAAACAATAACAATTATAAATAAAAAATTGCTTAAACAAAAATAAATTATTTTACAACTACTAGCAAATTCTCTGTATCTGAATACGTAAGCGTTTTTAGGTACTTTGTTAAAACTATGTGACATTGATTATGATTAATGCTATATATATCTAATAACTTATTTAGTTTATTGTACAGAAAAGGCCCTAAGAATAAGAAAAAATTCTTCATGTAAGCATGCTTAGTTTGGAAGCTTTCACAAACTAAGTCTTTCCTTCTTTTGTTCGTAGGTAAGAAAGGTAGTAGCGTATGTTGTTTTAGGATAGTGTGCAGGATAAATAGTTGACGGACAGTTAAAATGTTAGTGGATTGGTATAGTTCATAGGTAGGGAAGATGAAAGGGCGGAATGTAGCTACCTTTAAGATGGCTCTTTGCGCACGTTCTAATGGCAATAATATTGTTTTCGATGCTCCACCCCACGATGTTATACAATAGGTTATGATTGATTGGCATAATGCTAAATACACCTGTTTTAGTAATTTAAATATTGCAACGCTACGAAGATTCTTGAAAATATATATTAGTTTGCGTACTCTATTGCATAATAAATAAATATGTTTGCTAAAATTAAGGTTAATGTCAAGCGTAATGCCTAGGTATTTTATACAATCCGTTGCTTCTAAAGTGGGGCAAGTGCATGCGATGTCAGCAGATAGTAGACAATTATGATTGTGAGCAATAATGTTGTTTATGTAATATGGCGTGTTTTTGTTCCGCATTGAAAAGTGGATATATTTAGTTTTTTGTGCATTTAGGGTTAAATAATTGTTTGAGAGCCATTTACTGATAGTAGTGAAACCTTCTTGAGCTCGCTGATAGGCTTCGATGCGTGATTGAGCGGTGAACAGTATTACTGTGTCATCCGCGTATGATATTGTAACCCCGTTCCGAAGACACAAATTACACAGATCATTTATGTAAATAAGGAAAAGTGTAGGACCGATAATACTTCCCTGGGGAACTCCAAAAGAAGTATTTGGAATGTCTTTACTGATGATTTTGCCTATTTTTACACATTGATATCGATCAGTTAGATAGTCAGCAAAAATAATACACATTATTATGTTTCTAGGCATTTTACTGTAAGTACGTGTCAACACGATCTAGGATCGAACGAGGAGCCGCGACGTTCGACGCGGTTGGGCACAGCCTTTTTATTGAAATGATTCCGTATCAGTAACACGACTCGTGTGCAGTATAATGTACACTAGGGCCGGCGCGGGCGCGGCTGCGCGGCGCGGGCGGCGGCACGTCGCCGAGGGGCAGCACGTCGGCCGCGTCCGCGCCGCGCGCCGCGCGCACCACGCGCGCGGCGCCGCCTGGCAGCCCACGGCGCGCCGCGCCGCCGCCGGCCCGGCGCGGTACTTGCCCACGTGGCAGCGGATGGACGTGGCCGTGAGGAAGTGCGCGCGCGTGTTGCGCTGCGGCCAGCGCAGGCAGATCCACACGCGCGGGCCCAGCGCCAGCGCCACACTCGCGCCGGCCGACAGCGACACGCCGGCGCACAGCGTGCTGGTGCGCGCGCGGCCGCGAGCTCGCCGCCGCACGCCAGCACGGCGCGCGCGCGCCCCGGGTGCAGCACGCGCACGCCCGCCGGCCAGCACGCCGCGCTCCACGCCGCAGCCGCCGCGCCCGGCGCGCTCAGCGACACCCACGTCCACAGCTGCACACGAGCGCACTCGCACGCTGACATACACCGCTTCTTCCTTTGACTACCTACTTAGTTTATGTTACACATAAGTGCATAACACTTACTACCATTCAACAAGTTGATAGGTACTATCAAATATTTGGACATGTCTTGGATACCTATGACATTGCGATTTTTGTATCATAAATCTCTACTAGCGACCCGCCCCGGCTTCGCTCGGGTGCAATGCTGATACTAAATATACTACAGAATGTCTTTATATACAACGTCCACAGCTTTTGTACGATAAATCTCTACATATATTGTACTAGCGACCCGCCCCGGCTTCGCTCGGGTGCAATGCTGATACTAAATATACTACAGAATAGATATTCTGTAGTATATTTAGCTTTCGAATCTGTCCTTCCCACAGCATGGTCAAGTCAATCAGTCCTCTACCGCCCTCTTGCCTACTTGCTGTACTGCTCTCTAGTGCTGCTTGTGGCTGTGCGTACTTGTGTTTAGTTAGTGTGCTGCTAGTCTTAGTCTCTAATCTATTGAAGTCAGTGCGTGTCCATTTAATTAATCCAAATGAATACGTTAATATGGGTATGGCAAATGTGTTTATTGCTTTAAATAGATTTTTCGAATGTAACTGTTTTTTACATATTAAGTTTAGTCTCTTAGTATATTCTGATAGAAGCTGTTCCTTGATTTGTGTATGGTTAATGATATTAGACTGGTATATTCCTAAATATTTATATGTATCTGATGGTTGCATGGATATAAATATGTTAGTATCAGTAGCGTTGTTTTGATACTTTACTATTTTCCCCTGTTGTATATGTAGTGTACGACATTTATCTAATCCAAATGACATATATATCTTTGCTAAATTGGGTTGTATTTTTTATGAGATTATCAAGGCATTTGTGAGTTCTAGCAAACAGTTTAATATCATCCATATACATTAGATGTGTAATGAATGTTTCAGAGTTTAATTGATATCCACTAGTGGTGCTGTTGAGGAGGTTTGACAGAGGATTCAATGCGAGGCAGAGCCTTAGTGGACTAAGAGAGTCTCCCTGGAAAATACCATTTCCGATGCTGATTTAATCTGTAGTGATTGTATCTGTACCACTAGTAAGGTGTAATGTTGTTCTCCAGTCATACATGGCATTTTTCAGAAAGCTGATTATCACAGGGTTGATTTTGTAGATGTGAAGGACTCGAATTAACCATGAATGAGGTACACTGTCAAAGGCTTTTTTATAATCTATAAATGAGATATGCAGGTCCCTTTTGTGACTATGGGCGTGTTTTAGAATAGTGGAGTCTATAACTAGTTGTTCCTTACATCCTCTATGTCCTTGCCTACAGCCTTTCTGCTCTTCAGACGTACTGTTATTGCATTCTAAGTGTTTGTTAATTTTATGTGTAATTAATGATGTAATTAGTTTATAAATAGTTGGTAAACATGTAATGGGACGATATTGTGATGGGTTTACAGTGTCACTACTTTTGGGTAACATATAAGTGATGCCCATTGTAACGAATTTGGGTAGTACTTGTTCACCTTTGATGATTTCTGTAATGTTTTTTGCCAAAATATTATGTAAAGTATGGAATTTCTTATACCAAAAATTATGTAGCCTGTCTGTTCCTGCTGCCTTCCAGTTTTTTATTTTTCTCGTAGCTATCTCTACATCATCTACCGTAACATCACAAAATTCCATATCTTCCGCATTCATCATTCTACATTCTTCATCTTTTATCCGTCCTGCTGAGTCATTATGATCATGCCGCATCTTCCAGAGATCGGTCCAGTAGTTTTTTAGGTCTTCTGAGTTGGGCAGTTCTTGTGCACGTTGTATGTTATCCTTTCTAAATGTTCTGTAAAATCTTTTTTCATTTGTAATAAACAATTTGTTGTCTTCCTTTCTTTGCAATGCTTTCATATATCTGGCTAACCGTTGTGATTTTACTGTAAGTTTTTGTTTTAATGTGTCTAAATATTCCTCTGGTCTTATGTTATTACGTTCGTGAATTGTGTGTACCTTTGTTTTTCTGAAAATTACCTCGACTGCTGCAACTACTTTTCTACTTTTATTATTATTAATGTACTGGGATAACCTGCCTATATCTGCTCTCAAATTTTTAATATCATTTTCTATCCGTAATTGCCATGCGGGCTTTAGAGAGTTTTATGCGGAGTATTAGCGTTAGGGGTTCGAATTTTATATCCTAGGTTTTCGGAAATTACAAGTGCGCTACAGTACATCAAAGTGTGAATATGATTTAAATCGGAATCAATTGAGAAAAATCTGCTTAATATTTGCTTGTTAAAAATATCTATATATGCGTAAAGATTTCTGCATTCTCTAAGTTTTGGTAGTTTAGGACGGACTGTTAGGTCGGTGCCATTGTATTGTATAAGTGCGGTCTCTACTTGATTTATTAATTCTTGGGCCGTTGTGTCTATTTGTATAATTTGATGCGACTGTGTATATTCTGTTAGTTGTGTGACTGGATCAGATCCCGTCTGAGTAGAAACATGCGCCTGAGTAAGTGATATCATCTGCGAATTTGTTATCGTAGTAGAGGGTATTTGTGTAAGTGAGATGTTGGATGATGTGATTGATGTAGGTTCCAAAATATATTCTGGAGGAGTTGGTACGGGTGGTAATACTGAATCTGATGCTAAATGCAGTGAACTTTCTAATTCTTCTGTCCTGAGTTGTTCTGAAACTTCATATTTTAACTTACTAATAACATCGTCAGACAACCTTTTATTTCTAATTATCACCCTTCTTTGATCTGCAATTCGTTGTGCTGATATTTGTAAGTGTGGATATTTTAAAACAAATTGGTCGTGAAGTTTTTTGCAGTATATAGTTCTATCTGTCTCTAATTTAGTAATATAAAAGTAAGTGCGCATGATAAAAGTATTGATTTCATCATTCCATTGCATACGCACTCTGGGTTTGCCAGCTTTGGTGGTCGCAGGACAGATGGCTGATGCCTCCTGCGAAACATCCTCAGTTGGGGTTACGACTCTATTATTGTTACTAATAAGTGGATCTAAATTATTCTGTTCGTTATAATTACTAGTGATGGAAGGTGATGTTGGGACTGATGGTGTATAAGAAATGGCACTTGGGCTATATGGTTCAATTGGGGAACTTGTCCTGTCTGTCAGTCTGTCAATATTGTCTGCGGGTTCGGCTGTAGCATCTTTATCAGTGGGAGCCCGCCTGTTCAGCCCCTCACCGCTGACGGTTCGCATGCTGAAACACCCAGCGTCAGCTCCAGGTGTGCCCCGGCGATCGCCCCCGGGCAGCGGTCCTCTCAGTTTCTTTTTAGAACGGGTCTCCATATTGAATGGGTTACCATTGCCATGTTAGCCACGCCAGTAAAAATGTTCGTGTGTCCGGCCCCCACGTGTGTCAGGTGTTCGACTTGGACGTATGGTTGGGATTTAGGGGGCTTATTATTATTATTAAATTGACGACGAAACTGGACTACACTCTAAGAGTAAGTTATTTTTTAAATATTGTTATAGTATTGTGATTTACGATTTCGTTGTTAAGGAATCTCTATCTATTTCCATACACGGTCTAAACGATCAACGGGTGATCTTCTAGCGTTCGTCACGCACCTCTGGGGTGAGGCTATGGACAAGCACGGCGAGTCTTTGGCTATCAGCCTTGACATAGCCAAAGCTTTCGACAGAGTCTTGCATCGGTCTCTTCATTCCAAGCTTCCGGCCTATGGCTTGCCCCCTCAACTGTGCACCTGGATTGCAAGTTTCCTGCAGAAGCGTCGTATTCGGGTCCTTTGCGACGGTCGCGCTTCCAAATTTATGCAGGTCAATGCAGGAGTGCCTCAGGGGTCTGTCTTATCCCCTACGCTCTTTCTTCTGCATATCAATGATATGTTGGATCTCGGCAACATACATTGTTATGCGGACGACAGTACCGTGCATGGGCGATGTCTCGGACATCCTGGGGCCAAACAGGCTGAGGTTGAGGGGAAAAGGCAGAATCTTGTCGTTGAACTTGACCAGACCTTGGACCGCATCTATGAATGGGGTGCCAAGAACTTGGTCGAGTTCAACGCCAAGTAGACCCAGGCATGCGCGTTCTCAACAAAAAAGTCTCCGTTCCTTCCCTTCTCTGAAGAACACTCCACTGGTGATACGTGACAGCCTCTCCATCTTAGGTATGGATCTTTGCCGCTCTCTTAATCAGAAAACCTACATCGAGAGCGTCATTAAGCAAGCTTCGCGAAAACTCGGAGTTCTGAACAGGGTGAGGCGGTTCTTCACGCCTGGGCAACTGTGCCTATTGTATAAGGCACAAGTGCGCCCTTGCGTTGAGTACTGTTCTCATCTTTGGGATGGCTCCGCGCAGTACTTGCTGGACGCTCTCGACCGGTTACAGCGGCGGGCTGTCCGTATCATCGGAGATCCAGAGGTCACGAGTTCACTGGAACCTCTGGAACCTCTGCAACTCCGTAGGGACATTGCCTCATTGGCATGTTTCTACAGAATATACCACGGGGAGTGCTCTGAAGAGTTATTCCACCTTATCCCCCCTTTCCTATCCAGAACAACGCGTGCTGGGCTCAGATGCCATCCTTACACGGTAGAGTCGATTAGAGCGCGTACCAAAAGTTTGGGTCCTCATACCTCTGCCGAACGACCAAGGCATGGAATTCTCTGCCAAGGCACGTGTTTCCTTCTTCCTTCAATCCTGGATCCTTTAAGCAGGGCGTGAAAAAGCATCTTCTCAGGCCGTCAAAGTAGAGACCTCAACATCGCCTCGGCTGCTATGAGGGCGGTGTGGAGGCCACTGCTCTTAGACCACACGACTGCTTACCATCAGGTGGAGTGTGGTCATTTTGACGAACAAAAAAAAAATACTTTGCCCATGGTCTTAAGTATTAATTGTAAATGCGAACTTACAGAGATACTGTTGTCACAGTATAAATACTAATAGACTGTGCTGTTATTGAATATAAGGGACAGTAGTTATTATAGTTATATTTATTTATTTATATTCTTACGAACCAGAGGTAAGGACAGTTTTTAAAAAAAATTACGCACACGTGTTCCTAAAATTATTTATTTAACAATCAAAATTCAATAAACGAAATTACCATAAATGATAATTTAGAACTATTACATTCAAAAACTCTAATTACTGCAAGTGATTTAATAACTTACGAAACAATTATTATTATATTGCAACCGGGTAACAATGTAAAAGCGAGGGTAGCGATGTTCACACGTTGCCGACCGAGAACTGAATGAAAACTATTGCTAAGCGCGTGCCGCGTTTTATAGCGCACAGCTCGGCCCGGATCTTGGAGAGGGGGGTTTCGCTAAGACGGCCGTTCCTGACAGCGAGGCGTCCTCGACCGCATCTTGCCTTGCGCCATCACTAGGTCCACCATCACTGGACTGGCCATCATCTTCAGGCTGGCCATCATCATCTGCAATGTAACACATACCGTACATTTTTATTCTCGCGTTACTTATGTGTCTGAAGCCAAAAATAGTAATCATTTGAGCTAATGTTGCCAAGTACATGATAGTGAGCGTGCACTCCCACCACCAGGCACCCAGACTAAACAGAAAGCTTTCTTAGGTAGTTGAAATTTAAATTTAAATGCTTCAGACTAGAAAAATCTTTACAAAGCAAAAACAGCGATTTTAAGAATTAAAACGTAAATGGAACTAAATAGCATTCCAAGCAATGAAATTTCGGACTTCCATTGGGTAGAATACCAGCTAAAGTAAATAAACAGTAGCCTCTACACCCCTCCCATACGAACACATGAAGAAAATCTGGGCGACTAACGCCATGCGCCCGCAAGAGCTGGGTGCGAGGCCAAGATACTTAACCAGAACAGAAGCCATGAACCATAGGTTCAGGCCAAAACAGAAGTCATAAGCCAGGAGCTCAGACCAAACAGAAGCCATGAACCAGGGGTTCAGGCCAAACAGAAGCCATAAGCCAGGGGCTCAGGCCAAACAGAAGCCATGAACCAGGGGTTCAGGCCAAACAGAAGCCATAAGCCAGGGGCTCAGACCAAACAGAAGCCATGAACCAAGGGTTCAGGCCAAACAGAAGCCATAAGCCAGGGGCTCAGACCAAATAGAAGCCATGAACCAGGGGTTCAGGCCAAACAGAAGCCATGAACCAGGGGTTCAGGCCAAACAGAAGCCATAAGCCAGGGGCTCAGGCCAAACAGAAGTTTTCTGGTCTCACCAGCCTCGAAGAAAGCGGAGCAGGCGTCAGGCGTCCACTCGCCGCGCCAGAGCACCATATGCTCAGCAGCTGCCTGGGTTTTCTTGCCATATGAACCAGCCAGTAGTTCCAGTTCATAGCGATGATGTGGCAGTACACGCAGGACCTTATAGGGCCCCCGCATGCCAGAGTCGAGCTTTCCCGTGCTCTGCGATGCCTTGTTAACGAAGACATAGTCCCCAACAGCAAAGGCTCGTGGTTGTCGCCGGTTCTGATTGGTGTATTCATCTTGACGCCGCTGATTAGCTGTGAGCAGGTCAGAGGCACGCTGTCTCCCGAGAGTCATAAGAGCTTCTCGATTAGGGTTACGGTTCTCTAGTGCGACGTCACGCACAAGAGATCTTATTACCGGGGTAGTGGCATCAATCCCAACGAGGAGTTGCAATGGCGAGGCTTGTGTAGTAGCCTGTCTGGTGACATTTAAATTGAGCTGCACCTTCCACAGAGCGTCAGCCCACTGAGAACCTTTATGTCCCACCTCCACACGTAACATATTTAAGACAGTTCTACAGTACCTCTCTGCTTGTCCGTTTTCACGATGCATTCCAGGTGTGATGTAATGAACGGAGCAGCCCAAGCCACTTACCCAGTCTCGAAAGGCCACACTTTCAAACATTCTCCCTCGGTCACATATTATAGTACTCGGAGACCCAAACAAAGATATCACATTAGTGAACACCCGTTTTAATTCGTCTGAGTCTTGACGATACATGGAGTACAGCAAACAAAATTTTGAAAAGCTGTCAACAACTATTAGAACGTACTTAAACCCGTTAGATTCTGGAAGCGGGCCCAATATATCAGCATGAATGACACAGAATGGGTCATCAGGCTTCGACCAAGATTGAATTGGTTGTGGGGGTGCTTTAGGTACTTTCTTATGTGCCAAACATACAAGGCAATGGCTAACGTATTTTCTAACAAATTGTCTAACACTCGGAAACCAAAAGTGACGCAGTATGAGGTCTGTCGTTCTGTCAGCTCCAATATGCTCATGGTCATCGTGAAAAGCTCTTAAAAGACTAAGCCGATAACCTTTTGGAATATAACACAACAAGCGTGGTTCTTCCCCGGTTGGTAAATATTTGTAATACAAGAGTTCATTTTTAACTGAGTACCTAGACGAATCTAATTGGCCTTCTCTTAACTTAACAATTAAATTTTGGGTTTCGTCATCCACAGTCTGAGCGACCTTTGCCCAATTATTTGGATTGCGAATGTGTGATACATTTACAGTTTCAGGAGGATGTCGGCTTAGGTAATCAGCGTGCTGCATCATGGAACCTTTTCTATATTCCAAAGTAAAAGTGAAGTCTTGTAGGTAAACCCACCAACGCGCGACACGAGGCAACAGATCTTTTTTCTTTTCCGTTAACTTCAACGAATTACAATCCGTCACTATTTTGAAGTTGATACCAATTAAATAATGACGAAAGTTCTGAAGTGCGCGTACAATGGCTAAGGTTTCCAGCTCGTAGCTGTGATAGCGACTCTCTGCGCCCTGTGTGGACCTACTATAGTAACCGACAACTCTCTTTCGTTTACCGACATGCTCCTGCAACAACACCGCACCGACACCGATAGAGCTGGCATCGGTGTGAAGCTCCGTGGGCAAACTTGGGTCGAAAATCGCTAAGACTGGTTCATGGGTCAAACAGTGAATAATGTAGTCACGAGCCACATCTTGTTCTGAACCCCATTTGTAAGGTTCTCCCTTTCTTAACAGTCTAGCAATGCAGGCTGTTTTAGAAGCGTACCCCGCGACATAACGCCTAAAATACCCTGCCAGACCTAAAAATTGGCGAACCCCCTTAACATTAGTAGGTTTTGGTGAATTTACCAGCGCCTCTATTTTTCTTGGGCTCGGCCGCACCTGACCATTACTAACTACTCGTCCTAAGTACTCTACTTCCGTATCTAAGAAGGTACATTTTTTTAAATTAACGGAAAAACCGGCATTCCTGAGAGTATGTAAAACTTGACGCAGTAAATCTAGTCCTTCAGGAATTCCGTTTGACATAAGAAGGACATCGTCGATATAAGTCAGTACTCTACCACTTTCAATATAAGGCTTTAAGGTTTTCGATATTATTCTCTGGTAAACTATCGGGGTATTAGCTAACCCATAAGGCACTTTTAGATATTCGACGTGTCCTTCGGGCGTTACAAAGGCGGTTTTAGAGATCGAATCGTTATCCTTTAATGGCACTTGATGAAATCCAGTTGCCATATCTAAACTGGTAAAGAACTTGAAACCACCAAGCCTATCTATGTGGTCATCAATCAGGGGCTCATCATCTTTAACCGTTATGGCATTAAGTGCCCGATAATCGACGCACATCCTATCACTCCCGTCCTTCTTCTTGACGAGGATGATAGGACTGGCGTAGTCAGATTGTGATAGGAAGGAGGTCTACTGGTGGTCCCGGGAGTTGGTGGACCTCCGCGAGGCCTGCATTCGTGCCCGGAGGTCCTACACCCGCAGCCGTTGGCGACGCTGCGATGATAACGGGGAGGGCCAGCTGTACGAAGCGTACCAAGCAGCACGTGACGCTTTAAAGCTGGCCATCTGTCGCGCCAAAGAGCAGTCGCGGCAGGAGATGCTGGAGGGACTCGATCGTGACCCCTGGGGTCGGCCATACCGCGCGGCGCTGAGCAAGCTCCGCGCGACGGGCCTTCAGCCTAGCTTCCTCACCGAAGTGGTCGAGGGCCTATTCCCGCCACAGGCGGAGCACACGCCCCCGGCGATGGCCGCAGAGGCCGAAGTCCGGGAGGCCGACGAAGAGGTGGTGGTTCCGCCTGTCATGGAGGCGGAGATGGGGGCGGCCGTTCTGCGCATTCGCTCGAAGCGGACCGCCCCCGGGCCGGACGGAATTCCGGCCCGAGCGTTGGCCCTTGCCCTTGACCACATGGGCGACCGCCTCAGGGAACTGTTTGACGCGTGTCTGTCGTCGGGGAGGTTCCCTGAGTGCTGGAAGGTGGGGAAGCTGGTGCTCCTGCCCAAACCGGGGAGAGCCCTGGACTCGGTCGCGGCCTACAGCCCTATCGTACTGCTGGACGAGGCGGGGAAGTTGCTGGAGAGGATTCTCGCTGCCCGCATCGTCCGGCACCTCGAGAAGGTTGGGCCCGGTCTGTCGGACGCCCAGTTTGGTTTCCGCGCCGGGCGTTCGATGATCGACGCCATTCTGGCCCTGAGGGTCGCGACCGAGGAAGCTGTCAGGGGAGGCGGCGTACTGTTGGCGGTGTTCTTAGACATCGCCAACGCATTTTATACTCTGCCATTCGGCAGCATCAGAGAGGCACTCCGATTCCATGGGGTGCCCGCATACCTGAGGCTGCTGATGGCAGACTATTTGGAGCGGAGGTTTGTGTTGTGCGAGGACCGAGCAGGCGACGAAGTGCGCAGGGCGATATCGCGCGGTGTTCCACAGGGGTCCGTCCTTGGCCCTCTCCTGTGGAACATCGGCTATGACTGGGCCCTGCGCGGAGTCTTGCCCCCCGGGCTGAGCGTATTCTGTTACGCTGACGACACGTTGGTAGCAGCCCGGGGACGCAACTTTGAGGAGGCGGCTCGCCTGGCCACCACGGGGTCTCTCAGGTGGTCGGGCGAATCGAGGCACTGGGGCTTAAGGTGGCCCTCAACAAGACGGAGGCCCTGTTGTTCCATGGGCCCCGTCGCAGGCCGCCTGCCGGCGCCTCGATCACCGTCGGCTCGGTCCTCGTACCGATTCTTTCGGTCTTTCGGTCGACCGGAGGCTCTACACGGGGGTAGTCCGGTCGATGGCGCTGTACGGCGCACCGGTGTGGGCGGGGTCCCTGACCGCCCAGAACCGCGCGCGGTTATGCCGACCGCAGCGCACTTTGGCGGTCAGGGCAATACGCGGGTACCGCACCGTGTCCGCAGACGCGGCATGCGCGCTGGCCGGTATGCCCCCGTGGGATTTGGAGGCGGAAGTGCTCGCCGACGTTTATCGGCGAACGGCCGAATTTCGAGCAGGCGGAGGCGGTCGCCCTCTGCTCGAGCAGGTGCGTGAGTGGCGCGAGGCCGCTCGCCAAGCCATCGTGGCCCGATGGTCAGGCCGGCTGGAGGCTCCACGTGCGGGTCTTCGCACGGTGGAGGCGCTCCGGCCGGTCCTTTCGTTGTGGGTGTGGCGACAGCACGGGACCCTTTCCTTCCGGCTGGTGCAGGTGTTATCCGGGCACGGGTGCTTCGGATACTACCTGCACAAGGTCGCGAGGAGGGAATCGAGTCCCGCCTGTCACCACTGTGATTGTGGCGAGGACACGGCGCAGCATACGCTGGAGTTCTGCCCGGCGTGGGCGCAGCAGCGTCGTGCCCTCGTCGAGACCATCGGTGTGGATCTCTCGCTATCGGCCATAATCCGCTCCATGGCCGATAGAGACAGGAATTGGTGTGCGGTCGCATCCTTCTGCGAGAACGTCATCTCGCAGAAGGAGGCGGCGGAGCGGGTCAGGGAGGAAAGTCTCCTCGCTGACCCGATCCGTCGCCGGCGAGCTGGGCGGCGTCGGCGCGCCGATGCGAGTCTGATGCCCCCCTAGCGATGGCTGAGGGTGGGACATCGGGGTATTTTTTCTCCCACCCGCACCCTTCCGTGTAGGCGCGGCGTCTCTGGTGCACCCAGACGCCGCCGCAAGTGTTGGTGCCCGCGGGTCGTGGGCAGTCGCTGGGTGGGTCGCTGATGTTGTATCAGGTTCCGGTGGCCCACCCGCTAAGGCGAGGCGACGGTGCACAGGGGGGTTTTAGTCGGTATGCCGGCCGTTCGCTCTAAGCCGGAGAGCCCGACATAACCGTCCCACCTCCCCGAGTGGGGCGGTATGCATCAGGAGCAATCCCCCCCCCCTCCGAAAAAAAAAATTAGGTTGGGGTTGTGGGGTGTGTGGCCAGAGAGAACCTCCTAGTGTGCCTGACGGTTGCTAGTCCTTTCCACATCTTTCGTGGATGGGAACGGCAGACGTTGGGCTGGGACACCCCGGGCAACACGGGTAATCATGTCCTTTCGAGGGCATTATTACTCGTGGCTAATACTCTGGCACGCGCGTAGGGAACCCGAGGGATCTTGTCTCGGGGTTATCGGCCCGCGAGGGCCGCGTTTGGGGGTATCTCCACGTGCTCCTCTGATTAGCAGAGGACACGTGGATTTGAGACGGGGGGATAGAGGAAGAAAACCTCTTTAAAAAATCACCAGTGGGGGCCGTAAGGCCGGGGCGGGGTGCGTAGGCGTCGTGCCCAGTCGGGCAGATTTGGGGCGGGTGGATCGGTCCAGCATGGACCCCCATCCGGCCCAATACGGGTAGGGGGGGATAGAGGAAGAAAACCTCTTCAAAAAATCACCAGTGAGGGCCGTACGGCTGGGGCGGGTTGCCTTGGCGTCCTGCCCAGTCGGGTGGTTTTGGGGCGGCCCAACACGGAGGGATAGAGGAAGACAACCTCTTTAAAAAATTACTAGAGGGGCCGTCAGGCCGAGGTGGGAACCACAGGTTTCCTGCCCAGGCGGGCGCTCTTGGGGCGGGTGGATCGGTCCAGCATGGACCCCCATCCGGCCCAACCCGTAATCCTGAACTGATAGGACCGGGGGCCTTCGGGCTGCACCGAAGAAAACCTCTATAAAAATAACCCAAAGCCTAAGCTTTATGGCCCGGCGAGGGGCTGTATGGCTGGGGGGAACCCAGTCATTAAGGCCACCCAAAACCCAAAACAAATTAATGATGTCTGGCAAAGGTTTGAAACTACCCCAGGAGGGTACCGGGTGCGCCGCACCCGGAGAATCCCTCACGGAGCCTTCTGGCTCCGTCTGCCCCTCGTATTCTGGGGGGGGCAACCAATGTCGAGTGTATTCAGCGCCGGCACTGGCACTGACATAGACGTCGAGTCGCGGGCGGGCTCGGGCTCTGAGGCCAGTCGGCCTCGGAGCCGGTGCTCGTCGGCGGCTCGACTGGAGAGTGAGGAGGGGAGGGATAGCCCAGCTTCCCTCGCCCTCAAGTTCCGAGTGACGCCCGGCGCTTCCGCGAAGCGCCGGAAGACGTCACATCATGCGCCGTCCGATTCTGGCTCGGACACGGAGGTGAAGGTAGTGGAGGGGACGCCCTGTGTGGGAAGGGCTGGTTCCCCGATGCCGCCTCCCTCCGTGAGGAAACTCCTCGGGCAGCCTTTGCCTGCCCGTCGAGACTTCCTCAAGAGGGCTGGGGTCCCGGATGCGTCCCCCTCCGGAGGAGACTCGGTTGCCGACCTCAGGCAACGTTTCGAGGCTGGCGCCGAGACCGTTCTGAGGGTAGCGGCCCGGTCCGGCAACCTGACGGGGGGGTTCGTCCGGGACCTGAAAACTGCAACGGCAGATATGAAGGAGGCCTTCTATCATCTGTGGGGGCAGACTACTTCCGACCTCCAGAGGCGCTGGAGGTCGGAGAATGAGGGGCTGCATAGGCAGCTGGCGGAGCTCCGGGCGGAGGTGACGGCCATGAAGGCGGCCGCTGCCACTGTCGCTCGGACAGTCGCCACAAAGGCGCCCACGGCCGCCGCCGGGGTGCCTGGCGGGAGGCCGCGGGAGGAGTTCCCGCCCCTCCCCCGGCGCACGTCGCAGCCCGTCACTCCCGCGGAGGACCGACGTCCCGCCTGGGCGGAAGAGCTGATGCGGGCCACGGTGGCTCAGGCACGCAATGTCGTGGAGGCGTGCCTGGCCAACTATGGCCTCGAGCCCGTGCCGACCCCGGGCCGTCCACTTGGGGGCCGCCCCCGAATGGTCGGGGGCGCGCCGGCTGGCCCCACGCCCTCCGGACAACCAGTGGCACGGCAAATGTCTGTCCCCACACCGTCGGCTTCCTCTTCCAAGGGGAAAGGGAAAGGGAAGGGCAAGGGGAGGGCGGTGGCAACTGTGGTGCCACCGCGCCCTGCCCCACAGCTTCAACCCGCCCCGGTGGCCTCTACCTCGGCTGAACAGCCGTGGACGGAGGTCACCAAGAGGAAGAGGAAGAAGAAGAAGAAGAAGGCCTCCCGGGCGCCCCCAGTCGCCAGTAAAAAGAGGGCCTCCGCCCGGCCGACCTGCGGCCCCCGCGCTCCACCGCCGTTGTGGTGGAGCTGACGGAGGAGGGGCTCCGGCGGGGCAGCAGCTACGCAGGCGTCCTCCGGCAGGCCACTCAGGCTATGAAAAATAACCTGGCCGAGATGGGCCTTGCTGGAGGCGTCACCTTTAAGCTTGCCGCCACTGGGGCCAGAATTTAGAGGTCCCGGGTGCCACCTCTGGCGACAAGGCGGACAGGGTAGCCGCCACGATTCGGTCCCTGTTTACGCCCGAGGAGGTCAGGGTCTCCCGCCCGGTGAAGTCCGCAGAAATGCGAGTAACCGGGCTGGACGACTCGGCCTCCTCCGAGGATGTCGCCGCTGCGGTGGCACATGCCGGAGCCTGCCCTCAGGAGCACGTGAGGGTGGGGGAGACGCGCCGCGGCGAGAGTGGCTTGTGCACATTGGTGGTGCGCTGCCCCATCGCCGCGGCGAAGAAGGTGGCGGCCGGCCGTTTGCTGGTCGGGATGGTCTCGGCTCAGGTGAACCTCCTGGAGCCGAGCCCCAGGCGGTGCTACCGCTGCCTCGAACCGGGGCACGTGAGGCAGCAATGCACCGCCGAAACTGACCGCGGCGAGTTGTGATATCGCTGCGGCCAGCCCGGCCACAAGGCCGCCGCCTGCTCCGCCGTTAAAGCTTCCTGCAGCATATGCTCGGCTGCAGGAAAGCCGGCGGAGCACCGGTTGGGGAGCAAATCTTGCTCCCCACCAAACAGACGCAGGGCCAGAGGGGCGGTCGCCGGGACTCTGTCCGCCCAGGCCCCTCCCCAAGCAGGGAGCAGTAGGGGGGCGATGGAGACATAATTAATTATGGCCCATCGCCTCCTACAGGCGAACGTTGGCCGCTCCGCCAGGGCGCAGGATATCTTGCTGCAGCACATGGCGGAGTGGTCAATTGACATCGCCGTGGTCGCCGAGCCTTACTGCGTCCCCAGCCGACACAACTGGTTTGGGGATCTCGGGGGCTTGGCGGCCATTGTTTCGTCTGGTCCCTCGCTCCTGGTGATGACAGACAGGGGCGAGGGGTATATATGTGTTGATTGGTAGGGAACCGTCGTGATCGGGGTGTATTTTTCTCCGAACCGGCGCCTCGCCGAGTTTGAGCGATTTTTGGGCGCGGTGGGAGCCGTGATTAATCGGTACCCATCGCGTCCGGTCGTGGTGGCGGGGGACTTCAATGCCAAATCAACGGCTTGGGGATCCCCTGTCACTGACGCTCGCGGCGACGCGCTGGAGGAGTGGGCGATTGCGACCGGCCTCGTCGTTCTTAATCGGGGGTCGGTCGCCACATGCGTGCGCTGGCAGGGCGAGTCCATTGTGGACATCTCGTTCGCTAGCCCTGCCGTAGCGCGCCGCGTCCGGGACTGGCAAGTGCTGGTCGAGGCGGAGTCTCTGTCGGACCACCGTTACGTGCGGTTCGACATCTCCGCCTCGCCGGCGATCCCGGACGATTGCCCGAGGAGAGTGCACACCCCGTCGTCCCCACGATGGGCGTTGAAACGTCTCGATGCAGACGTGCTGGTAGAAGCCTCCATCGTGCAGGCCTGGACCCCGATGGTCGAAGGGCCTGTGGAGGTTGAGCAAGAAGCGGAGTGGTTCCGGGGCGCGATGACGCAGATTTGCGACGCGTCAATGCCCCGGGCCAGTGCTCAGCCTCCGAGGCGTCAGGTGTACTAGTGGTCTGACGACATCAGCCGGAAACGCGCCGCGTGCATTGCGGCGCGTCGCCAGTACACTAGGTACCGCCGACGCAGGCGGTACCGTGACCCGACCGTGGAGGCACGGCTGCGGGACGCGTACAAACAGCGGAAGTACGCCCTGCAGTCCGCCATCAGCGAGGCCAAAACCCAAAGATGGGAAGAGTTCCTGGGGACTCTCGAGGCAGATCCGTGGGGCCGTCCGTACAAGACGGTCAGGGGCAAGTTGCGCCCCTGGGCCCCGCCGGTCACCGAGAGTCTCCAGCCCCGACAATTGGAGGATGTGATCTCCGCTCTCTTTCCTTCGAGAGCGGAGCACACGCCTCCCGTAATGGCACCGCCCGAAATTGAGGAGGGCGGTGCCGATGCCGGGGCGCCAGAAATTACAATGGCGGAGCTTGGCGCGGCAATGATGCGGCTTCGGGGCAAAAACACCGCCCCGGGGCCGGACGGTATTCCTGGCCGCGCCTGGGTTTTGGCCTTTGACGCCCTAGGAGACCGGCTCCTCAGGCTGTTCAGCGCCTGTTTGGAGTCGGGACGGTTCCCTTCCATGTGGAAGACGGGCAAGCTGGTCCTCCTGAGAAAGGAGGGCCGCCCCGCGGATTCTCCTTCCGCGTACCGCCCCATAGTGCTGTTGGATGAGGTGGGCAAGCTCTTTGAGCGCGTAGTTGTTGCCCGCCTCTCCAAGCACCTGGTGCAGGTGGGCCCCGACTTATCCGAACGCCAGTTCGGATTCCGGGAGGGCCGATCGACGATTGACGCGATCAGCAGCGTCAAGGCCCTCTCGGAAGAGACGGTCGCCTCGCGCGGGGTGGTATTGGCGGTGTCCTTGGACATCGCCAACGCTTTTAACACCCTGCCGTGGGCGACTATTGGGGAGGCGCTCCGATTTCATGGGGTGCCTCCCTATCTACGCTGAATAGTCGGGGACTACCTGCACCAGAGGAGTGTGTTTTGTGTGGTGCGGAACGGAGAGACGTTCCGGAGGGAGATGTCGTGCGGTGTTCCACAGGGCTCGGTTCTGCGTCCGATACTGTGGAACATCGGCTACGACTGGGTGTTGCGGGGCGCCCTGCCCCCAGGCGTCGGCGTAACTTGTTACGCCGACGATACGCTGGTTACGGCCCGGGGAGAGGATTACGGGGCAGCTGCCCGTCTTGCCACGGCTGGAGTGGCCCTGGTTGTCGGCAGGATTAGGATGTTGGGACTGGAGGTGGCGCTGGAAAAGTCCGAGGCCCTTTTATTTTACGGGCCTCGGCGAGCGCCACCTCCCGATGCCCACATCATCGTTGCAGGGGTCCGCATCGGGGTGGAGCCGAGCATGAAATACTTGGGGCTCCACCTCGACGGCCGCTGGAACTTTCGCGTCCATTGTAGCCGCCTGGCCCCCCGCCTGATGGCGGCAGCGGGAGCGCTTAACTCTCTGCTGCCGAATATCGGGGGACCGAGTGTCGTCTGCCGCCGCCTCTATTTGGGGGTGGTGCGGTCGATTGCCCTTTACGGAGCGCCCATCTGGGCTGGCGCCCTTGGTCGCCAAAATATCGCCCTCCTCAGGAGACCTCAGAGGGCGATGGCGATCAGGGTGTCACGGGCGTACCGCACCGTCTCCTTTGAGGCGGCGTGCGTTGTGGCGGCATCGCCGCCCTGGGATTTGGAGGCGGAGGTCCAAGCGTCAGTGTATTACTGGCGCGCTGACCTCCGGCTCCAGGGTGAGGAACCCACGCACAGGGCGATGGAGACGCGAAGGTCCCAGGCTCGACTGATCCTCGAGGCGAAGTGGGAAAGAAGACTGGCCCAGCCCCGCTACGGGGTGAGGACCGTCGAGGCTGTCCGTCCGGTACTAAGACAGTGGACGGACAGACGGCGCGGACCGCTCACCTACCGGCTTACTCAGGTGTTCTCCGGACACGGCTGTTTCGGAGAGTACCTCTGCAAGATAGCCGGTAGGGAGCCGACAACCTAGTGTCACCATTGTGAGGAGTGTGACCGGGACACGCGCAGCACACGCTGGAGGAGTGCCCGGCGTGGGCCGCGGAGCGCTGTGCCCTGGTCGCTGTGATTGGCCCGGACCTCTCGTTGCCGACCGTCGTATCCAAGATGGTCAGTGACGACAGGTGCTGCGGCGCAATGAGGTCCTTCTGCGAGTCTGTCATCTCGCAGAAGGAGGCGGCGGAGCGGGGGCGTGAGGAAGATGCTTACGCCCATGACCGGTGCATGAACATTGCTATCTAATAGTTTCACAAAACATTCAGAAATCATACCTAATGAGACGTCCCCCATAGCAACGCTATGCCAGCTAGTACAGTTTGCCAACACACACCATAGGTAGCTGCAGTGAGGCAAGCGCATGTGGTTGCGAGGTACGTAACCTCCCTTAAGAAATACTGCTCACGCCATAGGTAGCTGCAGTGAGGCAAGCGCATGTGGTTGCGAGGTACGTAACCTCCCTTAAGAAATACTGCTCACGCCATAGGTAGCTGCAGTGAGGCAAGCGCATGTGGTTGCGAGGTACGTAACCTCCCTTAAGAAATACTGCTCACGCCATAGGTAGCTGCAGTGAGGCAAGCGCACGTGGCTTCTAAACAACAAAGCACACGCCATAGGTAGCTACCATCGACAAGCGCACGTGGCTTCTAAACAACAAAGCACACGCCATAGGTAGTTGCCATCGGCAAGCGCACGTGACTAAACCACTCACCACCAGTGAAGAAGGCAGCACACGTATCCGGTGTCCACTCTCCGCGCCATAGAACCATGTGTTCCGCAGCTGCTTGGGTCCTCTTGCCATAGGACCCTGCCCAGACCTCCAACTCATAGCGGTGGTGCGGAAGCTGCTGGATGACTTGTTGCTCTACTTGATTCACGCGTAACCGTTCGGCCGTCCTCAAATATTACGTGACAGCCTCACGTAGTTAGACCTTACCTTAACGAGAACGATGTGCTGTGTTCATTTTATTTGTAAACGCCAGAACCTAGTTCTATTACTTGTGAGCAAAGGAATCTTTATCCCACTTCTGATGTTAGGAATCGGATGTGAAACAGCTTAAAAAAATAACAGCCGCACTTTAACCTTTAAATAATCATTGACTTATTCAAGAAACGCATTAACAAATAAAGTAAGAAATAATGGATATCACCCAACAGCGATCACACAGCACGTCCGTTCCGTCCGCCACTTGATGTCAAAGTGAGTCATTGCGCGCCGAGCGTGGTTTTATAGCACGCTCGATCGGATGATTCGTGACGTTACTTGTTTACGTCGCATTCCGCAACTAACACTATAAAAATTTTCAAAATGCTGGTAATACTGTAAATTCTTAAAGCGTTTGTCAGAACAAACAGAAATACAACTATTAGCAAAAAAACCCGACGAGAATCGAACAATATTGACGTAAAATGTACTGAGATGTCGATCCACCACTACACCTCGGTATGAGGAGGAAATTCGAAATATTTCGATTTCCTACAATCGGAAGTGGTCCAGAAGGGTACCAATCGACGGGGATGGATTATAGGCGTTAATTAATGGCGATATAAGCGGAAAAAGCTGACAAAATGGACAATTTTTGAACAAAGAAAGAAAATGTTGATGGTTTTGCTCTATAAAAATTTTCAAAATGCTGGTAACACTGTAAATTCTTATAGCGTTTGTCAGAACAAACAGAAATACAACTATTAGCAAAAAAAACCCAACGAGAATCGAACAATATTGACGTAAAATATACTGAGATGTCGATCCACCACTACACCTCGGTATGAGGAGGAAATTCGAAATATTTCGATTTCCCACAACCGGAGGTGGTCCAGAAAAGTATCAATCGACGGGGATAAATTATAGGCGTTAATTAATGGCGATATAAACGGAAAAGCTGACAAAATGGACAATTTTTGAACAAAGAAAGAAAATGTTGATGGTTTTGTTCTATAAAAATTTTCAAAATGCTGGTAACGCTGTAAATTCTTATAGCGTTTGTCAGAACAAACAGAAATACAACTATAAGCAAAAAAACCCAACGAGAATCGAACAATATTGACGTAAAATGTACTAAGATGTCGATCCAGCACTACACCTCGGTATGAGGAGGAAATTCGAAATATTTCGATTTCCCACAATCGGAAGTGGTCCAGAAGGGTACCAATCGACGGGGATGGATTATAGGCGTTAATTAATGGCGATATAAGCGGAAAAAGCTGACAAAATGGACAATTTTTGAACAAAGAAAGAAAATTTTGATGGTTTTGTTCTATTGTTAGGAATAGGATGTGAAACAGCTTAAAAAAATAACAGCCGCACTTTAACCCTTAAATAATCATTGACTTATTCAAGAAACGCATTAACAAATAAAGTAAGAAATAATTGATATCACCCAACAGCGATCACACAGCACGTCCGTTCCGTCCGCCACTTGATGTCAAAGTGAGTTATTGCGCGCCGAGCGCGGTTTTATAGCACGCTCGATCGGATGATTCGTGACGTTACTTGTTTACGTCGCATTCCGCAACTAACACGGCCTCTTCTGACACTCTGACGTCCTCGTCAGGTCTGGAAGATGAACCTGCCTAACCTGACTGGCAGTCTCAGTGTAGAGTTTGGATCCTCATTTTCACTTCAATCTAGTAGGCCTAGGCTCCAAGTTCGTATACCTCATTTGTGATAACAATAAACAGCCCCGCGTTACAACCGTAAGCGTGCACTCAAACAGCCATGACCGGTGCATGAACATTGCTATCTAATAGTTTCACAAAACATTCAGAAATCATAACTAATGAGACGTCCCCCATAGCAACGCTATGCCAGCTAGTACAGTTTGCCAACACACACCATAGGTAGCTGCAGTGAGGCAAGCGCATGTGGTTGCGAGGTACGTAACCTCCCTTAAGAAATACTGCTCACGCCATAGGTAGCTGCAGTGAGGCAAGCGCATGTGGTTGCGAGGTACGTAACCTCCCTTAAGAAATACTGCTCACGCCATAGGTAGCTGCAGTGAGGCAAGCGCATGTGGTTGCGAGGTACGTGACCTCCCTTAAGAAATACTGCTCACGCCATAGGTAGCTGCAGTGAGGCAAGCGCACGTGGTTGCGAGGTACGTAACCTCCCTTAAGAAATACTGCTCACGCCATAGGTAGCTGCCATCGGCAAGCGCACGTGGCTTCTAAACAACAAAGCACACGCCATAGGTAGCTGCCATCGGCAAGCGCACGTGGCTTCTAAACAACAAAGCACACGCCATAGGTAGCTGCAATCGGGCAAGCGCACGTGGCTTCTGGACAACAAAGCACACGCCATAGGTAGCTGCCATCGGGCAAGCGCACGTGGCTTCTGGACAACAAAGCACACGCCATAGGTAGCTGCCATCGGCAAGCGCACGTGGCTTCTAAACAACAAAGCACACGCCATAGGTAGCTGCCATCGGCAAGCGCACGTGGATTCTAAACAACAAAGCACACGCCATAGGTAGCTACCATCGGCAAGCGCACGTGGCTTCTGGACAACAAAGCACACGCCATAGGTAGCTGCCACCGGGCAAGCGCACGTGGCTTCTGGACAACAAAGCACACGCCATAGGTAGCTGCCATCGGCAAGCGCACGTGGCTAAACCACTCACCACCAGTGAAGAAGGCTACACACGTATCCGGCGTCCACTCTCCGCGCCATAAATCCATGTGTTCTGCAGCTGCTTGGGTCCTCTTGCCATAGGACCCCGCCAAGACCTCCAACTCATAGCGGTGGTGCGGAAGCTCCTGGATGACTTGTTGCTCTACTCGATTCACGCGTAACCGTTCGGCCGTCCTCAAATATTACGTGACAGCCTCACGTAGTTAGACCTTACCTTAACGAGAACGATGTGCTGTGTTCATTTTATTTGTAAACGCCAGAACCTAGTTCTATTACTTGTGAGCAAAGGAATCTTTATCCCACTTCTGATGTTAGGAATCGGATGTGAAACAGCTTAAAAAAATAACAGCCGCACTTTAACCTTTAAATAATCATTGACTTAATCAAGAAACGCATTAACAAATAAAGTAAGAAATAATTGATATCACCCAACAGCGATCACACAGCACGTCCGTTCCGTCCGCGGCTCGATGTCAAAGTGAGTCATTGCGCGCTGAGCGCGGTTTTATAGCACGCTCGATCGGATGATTCGTGACGTTACTTGTTTCCGTCGCATTCCGCAACTAACACTATAAAAATTTTCAAAATGCTGGTAATACTGTAAATTCTTATAGCATTTGTCAGAACAAACAGAAATACAACTATTAGCAAAAAAACCCGACGAGAATCGAACAATATTAACGTAAAATGTACTGAGATGTCGATCCACCACTACACCTCGGTATGAGGAGGAAATTCGAAATATTTCGATTTCCCACAACCGGAGGTGGTCCAGAAAGGTATCAATCGACGGGGATAAATTATAGGCGTTAATTAATGGCGATATAAACGGAAAAAGCTGACAAAATGGACAATTTTTGAACAAAGAAAGAAAATTTTGATGGTTTTGTTCTATAACAATTTTCAAAATGCTGGTAACACTGTAAATTCTTATAGCGTTTGTCAGAACAAACAGAAATACAACTATTAGCAAAGGAACCCAAAGAGAATCGAACAATATTGACGTAAAATGTACTGAGATGTCGATCCACCACTACACCTCGGTATGAGGAGGAAATTCGAAATATTTCGATTTCCCACAATCGGAGGTGGTCCAGAAGGGTACCAATCGACGGGGATGGATTCTAGGCGTTAAGTAACACACATGTGTAATATACTTTGTTGCTGCGATGGCGAGATTTGATTCTGCCTCTTATTAATATGCTCTCAAGTGATGACAGTATACCAGGCACCATGGTCTCGCTGCACAGTTCCACCACAAATGATCCATTCCGCCTTATATGTTCGCCATTATAATTACGTGCCTGCTTTATTTGATATATGCCTAAAGCGAACAATATAAGGTCGGACATCATTTGTGGAAAAACTTCCAGCAGTGGGTGACTTTCATTTATGTTTAAAAAATTGGCTCGTCTTCTATTAATATTATTTTCAATAATAACATTGCCCAACGTGTTTGGCACATTCACCCGCTGCAGGGCTCGATTTAATATTGCCTCAGCGTCAGGACGGTCTACGAGGGAAGAATGGAAGGCATTTAAAATAGCACCACATATTTTAAAATCATCCATTAAATGTGAACTAGCTACATTAAAATATTCATTTCTAAATAATTTAAATTGCTATTTGAATCTGCCATTAACAACCTCCACAACCCATCTACACATGGTTACTAATCTACTTTGATTGGCTTTAATTGTTGTTAATTGGGTTTCCCCTGCCTCCATAGATTCGGGTTTACATACTTTATATATATTTTCTAATAAAGGCAGGGCATCCCGAAACCCTCTATCTAATATAAATATGTCACCAGGTCTAAAATATTGCCTGTAGGGCCCATTTTCATTACTAAACAGGGATTTCATAATGTCCATCTGACACAGATGCTGGATATGGGCCGCATATGACTATAATGTGACCATCACAAGCAACTAATAAAAAAGCCTTTACTAAGTTGCGATACTTGTGGAGGCTGTATGTTAGTTTGTGATACAAATAATTGGATGACTTCGATATATAAGTGCCATCAAAAATAATTATTGGCCTCCTTTCTTCCCCTTTACCAAACAAACCCTCGGGTATTACTAAGTTTTTATTAATGATATTCTCTCATTGAATATGTCCTAAGCCTATATATTTAGGTACATACTTCATTTTCAAGGCTTCTCGAGCCTTTGATGACAGTCGTGTTATGTGACATTTGCTCATTCGAAATAATATAGCCAATCTCTTATGAGACTCACCAGTTCTAGCTTTTACTAAATATAACCCGAGGGCTGTCTTTGGTATTTTACAATTTTGTTGTAAATGAGGGGTTTCATTTAAAATAGATGAAAACTGAACTTGAGTTAAACCAGTCCAGTACTTAAACACTTCGCAGTCTGTATTTTCTATATTAGAATAATTTATATGTAAAGTAGTGTTGTTGATTGCCATCATATCTTCAATTTCTTCTACAGTGAAAACATTACTCAACAAGTCAATATTTAATACATGGTCCCAATCATATGTTGTTTTGTGGACCATGTAAATCCTAGCATGTTCAGAAATATATATTTTATACTTGGATAAAATATTATTTTTCAAATAACTTGGCACCATGAGACGTTCTGTGTTTGTACATCTAGCTACAAAACAACTGCCACTGGATGTACCAATTTTGAAATATGATCGCAGTTGAATATGGTGAATAGATGAATGACTATCCAAAGCATCCTGGGGTCTGTCTTCAATGATATATACACTCGCGTGCAAGTAAATCGACTCAAGCCTCAAGTGCGCATAAAAAGTGATATAACTTAAAAATGCCTTATTTTAATCTTTAATCTTTAATAATAATCTTTCTTTTTCTTTTTACCTCTATATAATGTTTTACATAATTAAAGCCTAGTAATTAAGCTTTAAAATGCATGAAAATCGATTCAGTAGGTTAGTAAAAAAGGTGAATGTCAAAGATATTGTAAAAAATTTTGAAAATTCATACAATTTCACAGTATGGGGTACAGTTATTGGGTATAAATGAAACAAAATGTGCATAAGATAAAAAATTTATTCGTGTCAATATTTGGTGTTCCCTCCTCTAGCCCTGATCACTGCTCTCAAGCGATTCTTCATCGACCTTATCAACTTTTTAATTGATGATTGTGGTATTCGGCCCCACTCTTCTACCAACGCAGTCTTGAGCTCATTGATGTTTGTCGGAGCTGGATTCCTCGCCCTAACTTTACTTTTGAGCTCGTCCCATATGTGCTCAATGGGATTTAAATCGGGGCTGAGCGCTGGCCAATCCATAGTGTGAATTCCAACTTCACTCAGGAACTCACGTGTGGCCCGAGCAGTGTGACATCGGGCATTGTCATGCATCAAGATGAAATTATCCCCAATAAAGCCTTGATAAGGGACAACTTGATCCAGTAGAACATTTTCAATGTAACGATCACTGGTCAGACCTCCTCTCCGGCCTCCCCCAGGAACGAAAACAAGGTCCGTTTTTGCTTCTAAGGAAATTCCAGCCCACATCATGCAAACACCGCCACCATATGCAACGGTTTCAACAAAGCAGCACTGTGAAAACCGTTCACCAGGACGCCGGTACACCCGACCTCTCCTGTCGCTGCCATGGAGACACATCCTCGTCTCATCTGTGAACAGGACCGACTGCCATTGCTCTATGCTCCAATCCAAGTGCTCTCGAGCAAAGTGAAGGCGTGCTTGACGGTGGGCTGTGGTCAACTTCGGGCCTGTAGCGGGTCTTTTCGGAGTAAGGTTAGCTTCCTTCAACCTTCTTCTAACTGTCCACTGACTGACAGTTACTCGGCGAACTTGACGTAGCTCCTGCTGCACATCCACGCCGGTAAGGTGTCGATTTCGGAGAGAGGTCGAGACCAAAAACCGGTCGTCACGCTCCGAGGTGCACCGGCGTCGGCTGGTATTAGGCCGCCGAGTGAAGGCACCACTCTCTTGAAACCTCCTGTACACTCTCGAGACAGCAGACTGACTCATATTCAACCGACGAGCGACTTCTCGCTGGTTCAACCCTTCTTGCAACAGGGCAACGACTTGAGCGGCTTCTTCAGGTGTTGTATCCATAATTTTCTTCAAATGACGGCTTCAATTTGCAGAGATGTGTTCAGGTCAACGTCTAGTGAGCGACTGATAAGAAAAAACGATTACAGGGGGTTTTTATAGCGGGTTGTGTCGCGCAAGTTGTGTATAGAGCGCAGAGCAGTTTATGGGAGGTTGCGTTCAGTTGCATTCTAAGGACATGTGTTTATTTAAATTACTGAAACTATGCTACTATTTTAAAGCCTAATTACTAGGCTATAATTAAGTAAAACATTATATAGAGGTAAAATAAGGCATTTTTAAGTTATATCACTTTTTATGCGCACTTGAGCCTTGAGTCGATTTACTTGCACGCGAGTGTATTTGTTCATTTTCTTGAACTGCATCTTGTGTTGAAACCCAACATTCATGGCACACCAATGAATGATTAGTTATCTGTAAAAAGTAAAATTGTATTATGTATACTATGCATATACGTGACTGCCTCCATGGTTTAGAGGTATATATAGCGATACCCAGGATTGATTCCCGGGTCCAGTAATAGTGTTACTGGGTTTTTCCGAATTCTCAATAGCAGCAATGAGTCTGGAAATCAGGCCGGTAATGGCAATAGGCTCGCCCCCTATTATGTGGGTCCTACAATTCATATGACGAAATGTGGGTGTAAAAAGTATTACACCTCAGCTTACCCCTTGCGGGTTACAGGCGTGAGGCTATGTATGTATGTATGCATGTGTGAATGAACTTAATAATTATGTACCCACCTCTCTAGGATGTATTCTTCTTGAAATTACATCTCTTACTTGATCCGTACTATTTGATAAGAGATGAGTTCTCCTTCCTACTGTTGAAGTAGAACACACAGCGCAACTGTTTCTATGCAGGTTTGGATTGGTAGCTCTCTGCACATTTCTTCGAGCTGATACCCAACATGCAAAACAAACTTGATCTCCTGGGAGAATCTGAAACAATTTATACAATTAATTTCCAGAATATACATATATCTAAATATAAATAGTATATTAATAACAAAATAGGAATTAAACCCAGGTCTTTATAACTTTCAGATCAATTAAAAGTTAAAGGATTTAAGCAAAAATAATAGTGTATAATTATAATACCTGTCTTGGAGCTATACGTGCACTGATTTCATCCCGTATAGGACCCTCAGACATACTGTGTGTTCTTCTATTTGCGACAGAGCGCCTGCACCAAACACAAGTATTTTGTGTTCGATTTGAATCATGTGACGATGTATTGATAAGTCTACAGGCACTCATCCAACATCTGTGACAAATACGGCCACCTTCTGGTACCTGTTATGATTTATTGAAGTTATTAGTTTTACCTTCTGAGTAACAGATATATTGCTAAAAATAGCCTAAAATAAGTATATAGAAGCAAGTTTAGGGGAGACACCTTAGTTTTAAGCATAATGTACAAGTATGCAAACATCTTATATATTAACTATTTAGGTTTATTATGGGAAATAAAAGAATTTTGAATCAGTGTACTGTTTTAAAACTAATTGTTTGTAAAATTATATATTAAAAATATTACCTGTCTTGGAGCAATCCTGTTGGTAATAATATCCCTTTGGGGACCATTTGTCAATACATGGGCCCTCCTTCTCTCCAATGATAAGAGGCACCAAATGCATGCATTTCTATAATTTATTGGTTCAGGTTGTACTGTATCCTGAATCACTTCAGTACTATTATTTGTATTCGCAAGAACATTGGTAATTGTAATAAAACATGCCTCACAAACAACTGCATCAACTGTAATCTGTAAGAGATTTTTGTTATTAGGTCATATCAATAAAAAACAAAAAATATTATACACACAAGTACAGAAATAGTTTGCAAACATATTCTTACCTCATGAGCAATTTCTTGTTTAATAATTAGTGAAAGCTCTGGGCCTAAGTCTTCGACAAAATAATGGTCCTCATTGCTGATTATGTCCCTCTTGCACTTAAGACAACCCATTTTATAAAAGCCCTGTAATACACAGTAAATGTTAGTAAACCAGGAAACTTACCCCATATCAAGTGCTTAAATATTAATTAAAGAAGTTATTTATTTACCTTAAGAGTTATGATGATACAGAACAGACCAATAAATCCAAATCGCAGAGTAGGTGCAAGTACCGGCAAGCCAAGCCTAAGTTTATTCCAAGTATGAGCAGATATCACAAAAACCGTTAAACAAAGCCAAAGTCGTAGGGAATCAGTCAGAACGAGTAAAACAAAATAACAGCGGAAGTCACGAAAATCTAAGCGCACGCGCAAACGACAATACATGACTAAAAAAGAAATCATTGACGTACGTCAAAATGTCATCAAGAATATTTCGTTCCGAAATGCACAGGACCTGTAAGACTGTAATAATAATAATAATAACTTTATTGCCAAGAATATGGTGATATCTAGGCTCTTAAATTAAATATTGTACAGCATATTCTGCCATTACAGGCGTGCAAATATAGTTTGTTCAGACAATCTATAATCAAATCAATCAAAATTAATTATTTATTACTTTCTTATTATTATCATGCAATTGTAGTAAATTACACCTAACATTTATTTATATTTTACAATTAAAATATAGACAGTCATGTTATTGTATTGATAATGTCCAAATTTAAAATGTCATAAATATTGAAAAATAATACAGGATTTCTTCTTCTAGTTTGATGTCACACAGTTATACAATTCTATATAATTATTTATAGTATAAAAAACATACAACATTTTATATTAGGTAATTATATTATGTCATTATCATTGATGTCAAAAGGATATTATTGAGAGGTGAACATATAGAGAAAATACATAGAAAATAAATATAAAAACTTAGTATAATCATTAATCATGCAAACATATTAAATTATTCATTTAATCAAATTATTATTTTGTCCTCTAAGTATTCATTAACGTGATAATATATTTTTTCCTGTAGTGTTTTGTATAGCTTTGTGCGAAATTGTTTGAATGGTAAGTTTTTAAGACTATCTGGAAGATTATTGTATAATTTTATAGCCATACAATATATGTTTCTCTTGAACAGTTCTAGTTTAATTTGAAGCTGTTTAAGCCTGCTTTTGTGTCTCGTCCGACTATTTTCCATATCTCCCAGTTTTTTAAATAGATGTGGATGTTTTTTAACAAAAATACAAATTTCATAGATATACAGGCATGGCAGTGGAAGTTGTGAAGTGACTGGTGCGTTTCTATAAATATACGTTTGTCATACGATGGGTTCTAACAATTATTTGTACTTATTGTAGTCGCAATATGCTGCAATGTAGGTATATATAAGTATTTTTATTATATTACTTTGTGATATTTATCTTCTATCAGTTCATCTTATACAATTTCTGAACGCATTATATGTAATGCTACAATCCATTGTACCGCCATATTGAATATGGCAATAACAGAAAAAATATTTTCGTCTTGTACGATCTCAATTACAAGGAAGTTCTTGGAATAGCATTTTTACCCGATTTCTAGTAATTTTTCCTCCTTTTTGATATACCGTACATTTTGTAGCAGAAAATGTAACATCTCCGTTTATCAGTTAAAATCTTCATATCTCGAAATTCGTGTTAGCGCGGGTAGGCGCCGATGGCGCCGGCGGAATGGCTCGCAGTTTTATGAGATTATTGTGTTTGTAAATAAACTCATTCTATCGCGTGTTAGTGTTACAAATTAGTGTTGTGTGTGTTTAGATAAGGTCCGATATATATTTGTGATAGTGTGAGAGTGTTTTTGAATTGAATAAAGTGACAGAGAATGGAATATATGGTGAAAAATGGTGGCGTAAACAGGTAACTGCACAGAACTTTTATTTTCAAAACAATATTTATACAATAAATTCTGTTGATATATAGGCGTTAGTAGCTCTATGTTATTGTAAATTTCAGTAGGAACACAATGATGTATATTTTATTCAATATAATTATATTATAGTGCCATAAAACTTCAATTTTCAATGACTTAACCTCTAAATAAATTGCAATTAAAAATATGGCGACGTTTACCCGGATTATCCGTTTTCATAAGGCTGGCGCGTCACGGGTTAAATTAGATCTGGAACGTACAGATTGGTCTCCGGTAAATAGCAGCAATGATGTTAATGAAGCATTAAGCGTTTTTGAGAACATAGTTAGTTCGGCTGTAGCAAAAAACACACAGACAATTAGTAACCGTAAGTAGGGTATTATTGGGCATTCTACTCCACCTTCCGTTCCTACGGCTCACTTCGTTCGCCTCCGTCTCTCCCGGTGGAGTAAAATGCCCAATAATACTTCTGGAGTGAACGGAAGGTGGAGTAGAATGCCCAATAATATTTTTGGATCGCGCAGCATGTTTTTCATGTGAAGTTGTCTCACCTGTCGTTCCTACGGCTCACCTCAGTCGCCTTCGTTTCACTCACTACCTATCGTCGACCGAAATTATTACTTCTAGGTTCTAGCTGAAAACCAACCAAGGTTGGGCGGAGATTCGGAACCCCCTATTATATCAGCACTAGAGAGTAATAATATAACTGTTGCACTACACTACTTTACTCACTACCTATCATCGACCGAAATTATTACTTCTAGGTTCTAACTGAAAACCAACCAAGGTTGGGCGGAGATTCGGAACCCCCCATTATATCAGCACTAGAGAGTAATAATATAACTGTTGCACTACACTACTTTACTCACTACCTATCGTCGATCGAAATTATTACTTCTAGGTTCTAACTGAAAACCAACCAAGGTCGGGCGGAGATTCGGAACCTCCATTATATCAGCACTAGAGAGTAATAATATAACTGTTGCACTACACTACTTTACTCACTACCTATCATCGACCGAAATTATTACTTCTAGGTTCTAACTGAAAACCAACCAAGGTTGGGCGGAGATTCGGAACCCCCCATTATATCAGCACTAGAGAGTAATAATATAACTGTTGCACTACACTACTTTACTCACTACCTATCGTCGATCGAAATTATTACTTCTAGGTTCTAACTGAAAACCAACCAAGGTTGGGCGGAGATTCGGAACCTCCATTATATCAGCACTAGAGAGTAATAATATAATTAAATACTTATCCCTTTCACGTTACGTTTTGTAATGATACTGGATTACAGGTTGCTAAATGGTACTAACAAAACTGCTGAACTGCATAATGTAACTTGCAGTTTCGTATTAAGTTGTATGTGAGCTGTGTGCATGTATGTGTCAATTCCGTGAGAACATATTTATACGATGAGAAAGATGACATTCGTGCATGTTGTAGTTTTTGTTTAAAATTTGTCTCTTATACAATTTACTAAGATAATTCAAACAAAAGTAGGATCATAAAATAAGTAGGTATACATTATTTTATATAGGTAACTGTAGTATTTCCTTCAATATTGTCGGCTCTTAGTCGCGCGCGCCCTCTCACTCGCACCGCTCACAGCTGCTGACTGTTAACGGTTGCACGCGCGCCAGAGATGACATAATGCTTCCCTCTCTTTCACTCACATACACTACATCCCTTCCTTATTTTAATTTTTCATAACCAATAAATGATCAATCAATTAAACAATTAATAATTTTATTATGCTCATGACTACTGATTAAAATCAACATCAATCACCTCATTCTATCTTTAATTCTGGTCTTCTGAGTAATTGTTTTAATCATCTCCAACATCCTCTTCTAAACTCTCTTCTACTGCAATTTCTGAATGCTGTCCTTCGATTTCTTTATTCATCGATTTCCATTCACCCTCTACTTTCTTTAGATGTAGTATGTTTCGTCTTAACTGTTGTCCCGTTTCATCATTCTGTACTTCCACGTCTCCACCGATTTTAGATTTTACAGTATGTGTAGTTGTATCAAAATTTAGACTCAATTTATTAGATTTATTGGTATTCTTTACATACACTTTATCTCCTATCTGTATATCTACTTCGCGTGCTCTTCGTCTTCTATCAGTATATTCTCTCCCTTTTTCTTTTTGTTCTTTGTCTTTGTCCCTTACATCAAAATCCTCAAAATTTTGTTCCGCATAATCTATCATGGGGATCTTGTCCTTAAACTTCCTTTGAAAAAATAGCTCTGCCGGGAATTTTCCAGTCACACGATGTGGGGTGCTATTGTACATAGTCAAATACTCAATCAGTGCTTCTTTCCAGCTTTTTCTCTCTACTTGGCATATTTTGAGACGTTTAAGGATATCCCGGTTCTGTCGCTCCACTTCACCGTTCTGTTGTGGCCAGTAAGGTATTGAATTAAACAGTTTTATATCATTTTCACGACAATAAGTCTTGAACTCAGCGCTAATGAATTGTTTTCCGTTATCGGAAGTTATGGCAACCGGATGTCCTAGGCGGCTAAAAATCTCTTTTAGTAAGCGGATCATTTCCTTACTGCTTATGTCTCGACAAGTTTTGATTTCCTTGTACCTTGAGTAGTAATCAATTACCACTAATAGGTGATCGCCACTTGGTAATGGACCTAAAAGATCTATGGCGATATCAACCCAGGTTTATGTACTCCGTCTAGCGCCGCTAGATAGCGCTGGCGTTCCGTCCTAATGCCTTTCTGTGTCACTAGATGGCGCTAGTGTCCCACTAACAATATTGCTGTTCCGACACGGCCATCCTGCTGACACACGTCCTCGTGTGTTTACACTAGACAACGATCAACGAGAGTATCTCTACAAACTCGGCCTTCCTGACCTACTGCATCAATACTTTTGAAATAAAGGAACCTTCAAAGTTCTACTGCTTTACTTTCTAAATAAAACCTTTTTAGGACTACGTACATAGAAATCTCCAAAATGAGTGATGAGCACTCAAAAATAGGTAATTACAACACAAATTTTACACAATGTTGACAGAAAAGTTTTAATCAATCTTAGTTGAAATAAACCAACCAGTCATGTGCCATCATAATCAGAATCAACAACCAGTTATAAACATCACATTACGTCAAAGTAAATCCTCTATCGCCACGGTTTCACCGAACTGAACAGCAATTATTCCATTGCTCCAATCATACGCGCATCCACCTTGTGGATCGCACGATACGGTCTCTACAGACCCCGACCTCCGCCAGAGCTAACCGCGCATCGCACACCCACGGACTACCTGAGCAAGCCCAGGCAGTCGATATTTTCGAGCTACGACTACGGAATAGCTACTGGTATAGTCGAACTTAATACGGCCGATGACTTACTTGACTGCCCCTCATCATTTAGGCTACATCATCATTACAATTATCATCATTATCATCAACATCCAATGGCACATGACTTACTGACATAGGTCTTAGCCTATCATGTGCGTACTTGTATGTACGCTTAGAGTTTAATGCCTTCAACGTATAACGATCCCCCTCTAGCACCTCTATGACTCTAAATGGTCCCTTGTATTTGGGGTCTAACTTTGTTTGGTTATATTCTTCGTTTTAAAATGAAACAGTCACCGTTAGAAAGCCGAACTAATTGGGCCTTGATGCCATCAAAGCGCACATTGATTTGCGACGGTTTAATGTCTTATCCTCTCAGTGAAGATCGTTTACAAAACCAAATGAATCAACGACCAAAAGTTAACCTATCTCGATCACATACAATGACATGGCTTGGCTTTCTCAACAATTAGTAACTAACAGTCGCCCAAACCGCTACCGCCTCTCGCGATACGACCAACAACAATAGTCTCCTTCGAGACCCAGGTCCCCGCTGCACCACCAGCTACCCATCGCCCCCTGAACAACTCACATCTGAGTTTCAGTTACAAATACAGACAAGTGCGTACAGTGCGACCAAATAGCCATGGTATGTGTCTACGTACTCCAAATGGTACCTTCGCCAATGCACTCAACATCGGATTCCCAATGACACAAGTTTAATTCGGAAGGAACTTCACTTCAAGGCATATTTCTTACACGATTGGTTTCCAGTAAGGGACTTCAAAAGGTAACAGTCTCCATCAAGCAATTTCATAATGTTAAATACCATTTCATACTTACCATTTATCAGAGTTTGACTCGGTTTTTCATTTTGAGTCAGAACTGGATCACCATTCGGGGATTTCATCAGTTCAGCTATATTACAGTCAAACCAAGTTCTTTGCCGCTTGTTCTCTCATTTTCTAAATATCTACTTAGTATCGTTAATTAGTAAACGGTTTAGACGTCACGCTACACGTCTTATTAAGTTCAAGGTGACTATCACTTGTCACGCGGTACACGTCCACCTTATGCTAGCTTTAAACTTCGCCTGCTTTAGCTTTAACGGCATCCTGCTACGATTCGTCACAGCGTTTTTACAGAAGATAGTATTACCTTTAAATAACCTGCGCTTTACTATTTCAACCAGTAGCAATCATATGAAAGTTAATACAGCTAGACTCAAAAAATTCCAAAATGTTTGCTGGTAAAACCTTAGTCAGCGACTATACGCAACTGAAAACTAAAAATAAACGTTCGCCTTTAAGGACCTTACTAGTCCTGTATGTCTGTAGGCCTTAAGGGCCTTAATACTACTCCGTTATGAAAACAATTAAGTTATTACGCGATAAGGAACACTAAAAACAGAAATGCTAGACTTAAGCGCATTAATTACGCTAGGTATGTTGATACACAACGTATCCTAACCAATATTACAAACGCGAACGCAAGCCCGCCCGTCCGCCACAATTCCACGCCCCAACAACCCCACCGATCATCACTAAACACGCCATCAGGGGAACAGAAAAGGACAAAGCGCCTTTCATCCAGGACTGTACCAATATAACCTAACCCAACAACCCACATCCACGCGAGCGAAAACGCAGACAAAATCCAGTGAAACAATAAAACAACTTAGTAACAGCGTCTATAAAAACGATTATGTAATCTTTGCTATCATGTTTGCCATTGTCAGTAAGTCAGCTAAAGAAATTAAGGACCAAACAGCCTCGCAATCAAATTCGAAATTAAAGGCAAAGGAAAATCATCTGGCACAGTATTTCTATTAAGTACGCGATAGTCCACGCATATACGATCACTACCGTTGCGCTTTTTGACTAATAGAACGGGACTCGCGAAAATCTAACAACCAGTACAAATACTTCTAGCTTGTAACAATTATTATTCGTTAATTTTAGTTCGTACAACCTGCCTGTCATCTTAACTTAATCGGTATAGACGATGTTGAACGATAAGATCTGGATTTATTAGCCGAATAAACACACACATTTTTCGTAAAGCATTTACAATTAAATTTAAATAGCTATGCAATAACAACATTAACCTTTTGCATGTTGTCCGAGTAGATATCGAAATCAACATTATCAAAACTAATTACTGAAGGATTATTATACCTGACACATTCATTATTCATTCCTTACAACCTCTTTTCCAACCCCATGTGAACTGTTATTCACCTTCAGTAAACGGGCGTCACCCGTATAAATATTTTAATAATGGTCATTACCCGTACCAACTTTGAATTACGGGCATCACCCGTAAAAACAACACGTCACGGGCATTACCCGGGTTACGGGCATCACCCGTAAAAACAACACATCACGGGCATCACCCGCGCAAACATCACGTTAAGGGCATCACCCGTATACATCTCAATTACATCGCATCCTGTACTTACAGGTATTACCTGTGTTTAATTACATTACAAAGTCCTTACTGGCATCACCTGTTTACGGACTACCAGGCATCATCTGGTAACATCACAACGTAGTTACAAATATCACTCGTTCATTTTTGAAGTTGAAAGAAATCTCGTTCAAAACATGTATACCTGATAAAATAATAAATAATCAGACATCCGGTAGGGTAAGTGGAATAAGATTAATCATACATTTCAACAGTATGAACACATTTTAAACCTGGAATCGAACCCGGCCTCTTAGTGCAAAACAAGGATTTTATTATTTTATTTATATTATTCAATCACTCATCACATCACTATCACTATAACACATAATTTACCAATATTAAAAGCAAAGTTTACGTGAACGCGTGTGTGTGTGTATGTTTGTTCCTTTTTGTTGCCGAACCGGCTTTACAGATTTGCATGAAATTCGGAACAAAATCGTTCAAATTTTAACTCCATATAGGTACTTCACGCGAGCAAAACCACGGTCAATAACTAACGACTACCGGGTAAATACTAACCTATAAAAATCTTACCAATAGTTTCTAAGATCAGTCTATACGCGCCGAGGAACATAGATCATGTAGGACTTATAAGTAGGTACGTATAACAATAACAAACGTTGACCGGCGCAGCTCCGATTCACTTATCAGTAAACAATACGGAATACTCGTTTAAACGTCAACAGCACAAATACTAATGATGTAGATAGTCGTTCCGAATTAACTAGATACAATAATAAAATAAATATCTACTTGCAATTTGTACTAGTCGTTTTGTTTACTGGGTTTTACTTTTAACACATAGCACACACTCTTTTTTTTCTTTTTTTGTTTTATTATAATATTAATTACTCACAAAAATGGTCCTCGTCGCCAAAATGTAGTATTTCCTTCAATATTGTCGGCTCTTAGTCGCGCGCGCCCTCTCACTCGCACCGCTCACAGCTGCTGACTGTTAACGGTTGCACGCGCGCCAGAGATGACATACATAATGCTTCCCTCTCTTTCACTCACATACACTACAGTAACTGGAAAATATTCTGACACTAATTTTGAATATAACTTCGTTTGTGAATTGTTATACGTCTCTATAGTCATTTTCATAAAGAGTAGTTGGCATAGGAATTCAAACTTATTATATACTTATCTAATGTCTGCTTCACTACCAGTATGTAAAACTATTTTGCAAATAAAATGTTATTATAATACACATTCATAAAATATTTAATTACTGCTACATATTACGACACATTTTTTAGGGTTCTGTAGTCAATAACTCATCTTTAGTATTAGGTATATAATATAATAGTAGTATTTAAAGTAATAAACAATCTAACAAAAATTAATACTTACAATGTTTTTGTAAATTTTGGTAGATGAAATGTTTTGGTAGGTTTTAATTCCTTACGCAATCGCTCTTTACTTTACAATATTAATTTAATTCACGAATTTGACCAGAATGTGTTAGTTATATGATACTAAAAATTGTTACTTATAATTGGCTTTCTTCTACGCGTTTTAAATAAGTCTCGTAAAATCTCTCAAATATTATTTAATCTACATAGGTATATAAAACAAAATTGTGTTAGTAATACAATTTATAACTTGACAATGGCTGGACTGATTTTATGATATTTGATTTGTATGATTCCTGTCCACTCCGAATGGTAGAATAACTATAAAATTTTAGAAAAATAGAACTGAACTTCAACGCATACGAAGTCGCGGGCAAAGCTAGTTCATAATAATATATATTATGCTTAGGTAGTGATGTCTTATGAACAAGCACACATGACGTATTCATTTCTTTGTCGGCGCTACATAAACGATGGTTTTATATTTCATTTCTCAGGGCAAAAAGTCAATTTGACGGAATCGATATGCATCGAGGTAATTTAAAGGGACGTAACTGACAATAATTACTCATAATTCTTTAAAACAAAGAAGTTAAAGTTTATTTTTTAAAGTAAAATAATTTTGCTGAATGGATGATTTCTGTATATAAAACCCGATCAATTTAGATCAAAAAATCACTTCACTCCTTTGTCTTAATGTGACAAGACAACCCAGCTACGGACCTGGTTTCTGCCTGCCGGCTGAGAAAGATAGTTGCCTAAATTCTTTGACTCTCAAAAAATATTTTCTAAGTGTTTATTCTTATCGTTACGCGCTTGAAAACCGACATCAATACAACAAAAATGTAAGTAAGTGCTATCTAAATAATTAAGGATGTTTGTGGTTCAGTGGATATATTATGTATTGTTCACTTTAAGTCAATTTGGTCTAAACTTCCTATAATAATAACTATCGCAGGTTCAAATCCTAGTCGTAAACTAATGAGCAAATGTGATTGTGAGGCCCTCATAGCCAGTTGCACTCACTGATCGGTAAACGATTAGCGAGGTTAAGCAACGTTGGGTGCGGCCAGTCTATAGATGGGTGACCGCTTAGTGGTATTTCATTTGAGCGTCTCCGTGCTTCGGAGGGCACGTAAAAAGTCGGTCCCGGTTGTTGTCAAATTGATAGCAGTCGTTAAGCCATGTCAGAGGCTTGAACAACTCTTGATAACAGGTTGACCACTAACCACACGAAAAGAAAAAAAGAATAGTGATTGTAACAATAAATAATAATCTTTGTGTATTATTTGCAGGTCTGCCTCCGAAAGTGAATACTCGCATTCCATAGTGGATGAAGCACCGCAAGCTAAGAAGTTAAAGAAAAAGGTGACGAAGCGCAAAGCTCCGGATTCACGAGGCACTTCCAAGCCTTCCGAGTCGAAATCGAGGTAATATTTTAATACTGCTTGTATATCTAGTTTTAGTGCTGTGTGTTGTGGATATTTAAGTGTTATATACATATAAGTCCTCTACTAGTATTTGAAACAGATACCTAACACACCTATAAGATACTCTTTTTGTACAGTAACAACTTTAGATAAAATATATCTTACCTAGGTATATATAAACATATCTACTGTCAATCAACTTATTCTATTGCAATCTACTGTTGAACTACCTCAGCCTAAACCTTCCACATCCAACGTAAACAGCCTCTTTCGTTATAGTAATTTATTATTTTTATATTTACAGTAAAAATTACAACGAAAAGAAACGCAGCTCAGATCTCTTCGGCTTAGAAGAGGATGTGGAGCGGCCACTTACTTCGTGCTCTGATCTCGGTTCGTCCCTCGTGAGCCGTGTCGACAACGGGAAGGTGAGAAGGAAAGTGGACTTATCAGGGGAATTTTACTTAGACATCAAGGTTTACGCTAAGGGTGACGTGGTCTCCATCCCTCGTGAGGATCGGTGGAGAAAGGCGTTGGTCGCGCTTAAATTACAATTAGACCGAGGCTCTGTGCAGTGGAATGCGCTGCAAAAATTCATGCAACGAGCGCATGAACTATTTAATGTCGCAGAGCCCACGTATTACAGTGACAATATTAATTTTAAATAGGTACTATAATTTTACGATTAATTTGTTCTTTTTATGATTATATCATTAGGTACGTCATTCTTTTCATTGATGCACTTATATTTTTATTGAGATATATAATAATGTAGGATGAATTTTATGTAGACATCAAAGCCCATGCCAAAACTATAGCATTAGTCACACTGAAATTACAGTTACACTGAGGCTTTCTGCAGTGGAATGCGCTGCAAAAATTCATGCAACGAGCGCATGAATTACTTAGTAAGGACCTGTTTAGTATAGTGACGACATTCGTATAAATATATGTAATTATTTTTTGTTTAATTTGTTCTTTTTGCAGTATTATTAGATCATTCTTTTTCATTAAAACACTTATATTTTATTGAAACACTTAAATAATTTTATTCTGATCTAATTTTCGTACCTCTAAAATGCCTTTCTGTACTGTCTGTAATACATCTGTTGAGCGCAAGCACTGGATAGGTCACTTACGCAGCACCAATCACAAAAACAAAAATATTTCTAATTTCTGCGATGGTGTTGAATTAATAAATTCTGCATTTCGAAATCGCATTGCTTCCTATAGAATTGTTAATCAATATGAGAACTATTCCTTGACTTCATTTTTAATTAGCATTCATGAAAAAATTAAGTCATTAATAGACTTGTCCCTTAAACAACATACTTGCGTGAAAATTAACTTTGAGTATTTTGCTTTGTTTTTTATGTTTAAAAATGACTCTCAAGAGATGAAATCATTTTGTACAAAAAATTATACACTTCATCAAACCTATGAATATGAGCCCTTAATATCCCAAATTAAATGCATTCTAACAAAAAAGGTTGAAGAATTCCAGGATCGTGATAGTGGCTGGACATTCTTGAGTAGCTCTCACTTAGAGGTGAATATTAACAAATATCAACCTTTGCGCGGTTCAGGCTTTATTGAGTTGCCGGTTACTATAAAATCTAAAAAAGCTTGTGTAAATATTCGAAATAATGATGAGTATTGCTTTTTATGGTCAATTGTTGCTGCTTTATACCCAGCCAACAGTCATCCTGAAAGAGTATCATCTTACCCTGATTTCCGGGATGTGTTAAATATAGAAGGCATAGAATTTCCATTGACTTTCTCAGATATTGCCAAGTTTGAAGTAAATAATCCTAAAATTTGTGTTTATATTTATGGGCTAAAAAATAGTACTGTGGTAGGACCTCTCTATAAATCAAATAATTTAAAGAAAAAGGTAATTCATTTACTTTATCTAGAAAGCGATAATTTGTCACATTACTGTCTAATCAAAGATTTACCGCGCCTTGTTAAAAATCAAATTACAAAACATCACGGTAAATTGCATTTTTGTGACGTTTGTTTAATATTTTTTAATACATACGACGATCTTGATTCGCATAGTTGTGGAGGTGTCGCTACGGAACTACCTCCGCAGGGTTCTTTTATTAAATTTAAAAATTTTAATAGAAAGCAAATTGTACCATTTGTTATATACGCAGACTTCGAAACAATGCTAGAACGGTTTGAGTCTTGTGACCCTGATCCAACTAAAACGAGCACTGTAACGCGTCAGCGACATGTGCCTGTTGCTTTCGCTTATCATATTACGTGCGCGCTAGACAAAAATTATAATCGTTACGTTTCATATCGTGGTTTGGATTGTGTATCAAATTTTGTAAATTATATTTACAAAGATGCAAAGAAAATTTACAATATTTTTAAAAAACAAGTACCTATGATTTACACCGATATTAATGCGCACGACTTTGATAACGCGGTAACTTGTCATATTTGTGAGCATTTATTGTTTGGTGATAGGGTCCGAGACCATTGTCATTTGACGGGTAAATATCGCGGTGCAGCTCATAGTTATTGTAACTTACAATATAAATTACCAACATTTTTGCCAGTATTTTTTCATAATTTATCTGGTTATGATTGTCACCTTTTCATAAAAGAATTGGGCGAAGCTCCTGGATCTTTAAAAGTAATCCCTAAAACAAAAGAAAACTATATTTCTTTCACAAAGTTCATTCCTATTTCAAGGGAGGAAAGTATCCAGGTTCGATTTGTAGATTCATTCAAGTTTTTAGGAACTAGTTTAGAACAGTTGGTTAATACTATGAAAAAACAAGAGTTTAAATTACTAAAATCTTATTTTCCTGAGAAAAGACAATTTGACCTCCTTACTCGTAAAGGAGTGTATCCGTATGACTATATGTCACAATGGAATCGATATGAAGATACGTGTTTGCCTAATAAAACCAATTTTTATAACTCCTTGTCAAACGAGCTAATTACTGATGATGACTATGAACATGCGCAATCCATTTGGTCAGTGTTTAATATTAAAAATATGGGTATGTACACAGATTTATATCTTAAAACCGACGTATTATTGCTAGCAGACGTGTTTGAAAGTTTCAGAAAACTTGTAAGCGGTACTATAATCTCGATCCAGCGTTTTACTTAACAGCACCAAGTCTATCATTCGATGCAATGCTTTTGAAAACAAGTGTTAAATTAGAATTGATTAGCGATGTAGAAATTTTTAGAATGATACAAAAAGGTATTCGTGGAGGCGTTTGTATGTGTTTCAAACGACATGTCAAAGCCAATCATAAATATTTAGATTCTTACGATCCAACTCGTCCAAATGCATTCATCGTTTATTTAGACTGTAACAATTTATATGGTTATAGCATGTGTCAATCCTTGCCCTATTCAGATTTTAGATTTATGTCAAGCAATGAAATAAATAATTTACATTAGAACTTGACAGATATTAGTGATAACGCGGCATATGGTTATATTCTTGAAGTTGATTTAATATACCCTGAGAGTTTACACACTGAACACAACGACTTTCCATTTTGTCCAGAAAAATGCTTGTCGCCTGGTGGTAAGAATAAAAAACTAATACCAAATTTGTATGATAAATACAACTATGTTATTCATTACGTCCATTTAAAAAAATGCATACGGCACGGTTTAATACTGAAAAAGATCCATCGCGCTATCGTATTTAAGCAAAGTAATTTTTTAAAGCAATATACTGATCTTAACACTCAGTTACGTCAAAAAGCCGAATCGAAGTTTGAACAAGAATTTTTCAAATTATTAAACAATAGTATTTTTGGAAAAACTCTGGAGAATAATGAGCATAGAATTGATTTAAAGTTAGTAAACAAATGGTGTGACCCAAATAATAAAACAAAAAAATCAGCTTGTGCTGAAAAGTTAATCGCTAGCCCATATTTTTATAGCGCTTCAGTATTTTCAGATGATTTGGTAGCAATACAAATGAAACCTTCGCGTGTTATTCTTAATAAACCAATATACATAGGATTCGCTGTGTTAGAATTATTTAAGAGTCATATGTACGATTTCCACTATTCTACAATAAAACCATTTTATGGCAATAATGTTGAATTATGCTATACTGACACTGATAGTCTAGTTTATAATGTAAAGACGAATGACTTTTACAAAGATATTAAACAATATTTTCTTCAATATTTTGATACTAGCAATTACGAATCTGATAACGAGTTTGGCTTGCCAATTATTAATAAAAAAGTTCCAGGGCTTTTTAAGGATGAAATGGGAGGCAAAATAATTAAAGAATTTGTAGGGCTGCGTTCAAAGCTTTATTGTATAAAAACTTTAGACAAAACAATAAAGAAAGCAAAAGGAACAAAAAAATGTGTAATGAAAAATTTACATATGATAGATTATAAAAATGTTTTGTATAATTGTAATGTCATCCGCAAAAAGAATTTACTCTTTAGGTCAATAAAGCATGAAATATTTACACAGAGTGTAAATAAAATAGCACTTTCAAGCAATGACGATAAACGGTTGCTATTACCAGATAAGGTATCTACTTTAGCTTGGGGAAATGCAATTATATTTAAGTAATTTACTTATCTAATTTTAAAATATTGTAAGCAATATCGTGTTAATCAATTATAAATTCAATGTACCTACTGTAAATATACAGATTAATAAATATATAATATTTCGTACTAATCTAATCTAAATAAATCTTATTATTTTATAACATTACTAAAAATAGTTACCTATGTAATAAAATAAATGTAAGTTTATTGTATAAGTTTTATTTGAAAATAAATACATTTGTATGAATATGTAACATCTTTTATTTTCATTCCTTTTGTGAAATACCTACCATTCCTACGGATGTACTGTGCCAAATCGAAAGCCGAAGCCAGTCGAATATCAATTGATCGAATGGGCAATAAATCGAACATTTAATATATCGTACACTGAATACATCGAGTGTTCAAATATCGAATGTTTGTATGATCGAAGTCGACGAAGCCTTCTTTCAAATATTTTTGACCAAAGACCTTCGACAATAGTATAAAGACTTTGTCCACGGTAGGTTCTCTTTTGACCCCATACCCAGAAATAGGAGCCCCGCGATAATAGAGCTTTCGATTTGGTATAGTACTTCTCATTCCTACATGTCAAGCAAAGAAGCTCCAACCTGTCAAAACATGCATTTGTTTCTCAGTAGTTTACTGGTATATAAAATATAATAATAAAAAGTTTTGAAATATAACACAAATCAGTAGTGTTCGTACGCATGCTCATTGTCCACAAGAAACAAGTTCAAACTTGTATCACAGGTTTATGTTACACTACTGCTTCGTCATTATAATAATATTAGTTTCTTAATCATTAAGCTGTCGCTTGTTGTGGTGGTCACATCGATTTGAAACAAATAATTCGTAAGTATCTGTATTTCGTGAATTTTATGATTATGAGTTTCTCCTTGTGATATAAATAAAATAATTATAATTATTATATTCTTTGTTTCAGATCATCGATAATAATGAATTATTCGCCTGATATCATTTTCTCTCAGTACGGTCAAGGATTTCCGACCCCGAGTACGAGCTGGCATATTCCTGAACAAGAAAACGTACAAGAACCGGTCAATAAAAAATCAAGGACAAAGCCTCAAATGCGGAAGCAGCATAATATTTGTCAGTCTTACGTGATCAATAATCAAAAGAAAAAAGGCTTACGACTCATCTAAATACAAGTGATAGACATAAATGAACAAGAAACTGCAAGTGATAAAGGAGGTGATGATATATTGATAAGTGCGCAATACGTAGTGAGTGAACCGGTGGACAACATTATGGATGAAGTGGAAAGATTAGTAAACAAAATATCGAAAAAACTTTGTGAAGACTCTAGTTATGTGTAAATATTATTATTTAAATTCCATTTATTGTAAATAATTAAGGATTTGCCTATAATAAAAAATATTTTGTGTAAAATATATACCATTTATTTTCTTTATAATTTCTTAAGTTTCAAGATAAATATGTACATTCTATATAATTTCCACTATATACATTACATTAAATAATAAATTGTTGTAAATAAAATACGCTATAATAAAAATAAGAAACTGTAGGTAATAAATAATTGTAGAATTACACATATATATATATAATTATATAAAGCTAGTTTAATTAAATGTAAATAATTAAGTACTTACCTATCGTAAAAAGTATGAAAGTTATGTTATGTTAAATTTAAAAATAAATGATTGTATATAATAAACAAATATCATTGTAGTTTTATTTCTATTTATATAAGATTAACTTCATTGCAAATATATTTATCTTTAAAATAAAGTTGCAATAAATTGTTAAGTACAAGTATAATAATAATAATAATATCAGCCCTGTATTAAACTGTCCCACTGCTGGGCACGGGCCTCTTCTCAGTGTGAGAAGGGTTAGGCCATAGTCCACCACGCTGGCCCAGTGCGGAGGACTATGGCCATACAATACATACATAGGAATTGTTAAGTACAAGTATAGCTCACTCAAATTTAAAATTAAATTTTATTTTGCTGCAGCTAGTTTCAAGTCTATAGAATAGAGTAGCTTGAGAATTTTAAATAAAATAACCATATAGTATATCACACATGATCAGTTTATTGATAAAAACAAATTAAACAAATACATATTATTATCATTATACCACTTTCTAATACACACAACATTATTTAATGCACAATTCAATTTATGATGTACATTCAGTTATATAATTCATTTATATAATTACTTATTTATATTAATATTCAGTTATATTCAGTTATATAATTACAAAATTTTCTTTTTAATGTTGCAAAATTAGGAGATCCTTTTTCACCAATATCTTTTACGTCACAGTCCGCACATAAATCTTTGATCCACTTAATTTTTTCTAAACCCTTTGTAATGATCTTTTTATTCTTTAAGTGAGGTACGATAACACGGTGAAACTCTCTATAGTCTATGTAACCCTCACACCAGGTAATTCCTCGATTTCTTGCTATCCACTTGACTTGTTTCTTTTCTACTTCTGTAAGATGATGAAATGAGTATGGTGGCTTCACCAAAAACGTTTGTGTATGCTCCTGACTTGCAATTGCTACTTCTTTAACGATAAAATTGTTATTTATATCTTTAAACCCTTGGACATCTACTATAAGTGTATCCGCGTTCATGATATCTTCTTTACGATGTTACTTCGCGGTTTATATTTAACAATGCAATCGTTGAGAATAAGACAGTATGCTGATGTTTTATCTGGTATAACTGATTCACTTTCAATTTCCACTCTCAAATCCACAACAGGACCTATCTTTAGATTATCCACTTGTCTAGAACAGTCAACTACAAACAGAGGTGCAATATCTTTGAATTCTTTCTCACTTAATAACGATCCTCCGCGGCGTCCGTAATACGACTGTTGAAATGGAACGTATTGCTCATATAATAAAGCAATTCTGTTATTAGCAAAACTAACGTTTAGATTTTCATACGGGAAATAATTTGAATTGAGATACACTCTAACGTCACGAATATAGCAATGATCGAACTGAGACATGTCAGAACTTGCATTATTTTTCCTATCTGTCTGTAGACCAATAATTATATATCGAGGTTTTTCTACTTGAGAAGATGTTTTGATAGACCAGGTATGCTTTGTAGTTTTTGGTAAAGTTGGATATTCGTACAGATCCCAATTTCTAAATATCATCTGAAGCGGTTGATCTTTTTCTAAAAGTTTTAGTAAATTTATTTTTTCTCTGTCTGATACTTTAACATGTGGTACGCGCCATATGATTTTATTAATTTGAACATCTTCCACTACTTCACCAGTGTTCAGTTTTACAGCGTTTAAATTAGTGTTACTTCTTAACAATATAAGTTCATGTTTACTATTAATCACGACTTTTTTAAAATCTTCAGCGAATCCGAGGATATTACAAAGGGGAATAGAAGCAGAAAAACTTCCCCCATTAATATTTTCTATACCATCAATATTCCAGCCCCAGGCATAAGACATTTTGGAGTCACTTTCATTCATTGACACTAATGATTTCATGGTTGTAGTTATACCTGCATTTTTTATATTATCAATCTCCACACCATTTAGTTCGTACCTAATATCTTGGAACAAGTAGAGCAGAGCATTGTTCGTAAAATGGACAGTAGTAGCTTTATCTTTCGTTTCTTTTTTGCTTACTATAACAGTTCCTTCCAAATACAGGATGCTAGCTGAAGGCAGTATATATAAGTCTTGTTGGTTGATAGGTATTCGAATTTCATCATTTCTATTGAAACTTGTGACATAAGGCTTGTAAGAATGAAACTCAATGCCTTCTATTGAATTGTCGTAACTCGGAGTTGATAAGACGTCTAATATATTCATTTTAACAACCCAATTACTCTGAGGAATGCCTTATTGTCTTTAGTTAATTTAATTTTTTTCTTGGAGCAAGGTCCTACTTGATAGGTTGCTCGAATGGAACTAATATTCTTTATATGCTGCCTCTCATATTTATTAAAGTCAATCATTTTTTCTTCTAAAGTGTAAATATAGCTGTACTTCTTCACCACGCAAATTGATTAAACGATTGTTAATATCCAATAACCTGATATGTATGCAGCTTATGTTGTTTTGGTTTACCGGAAAATATATAGCGTTCTTCGGGATTTCAATGATTCTGTATCCAGGTGGCACGTTTAGAGCAAATTCATGAATAATGTGACTTGGATCGCCGTTTATTTAAATGCCGCTCACAATATCACATTCAATCCTGACCACGGTCGTCGGTAAAATGTTGACTGGAAACTTTGATACGTGCCACTTATTTGCTTTCAAAATCTGTTCATTAAAACCTAACAGTTTTCCGAAGGAGTCCTGTTTGGTAAAATTGACGTCTTTTGTACAGTATATAGTAGTTTTTAGGGTATTGTTATTGCACTGTATTTTTATTGATGCATCCTTTATTTCAGATTGTAAAAAGTCATTGATATCTTGCAATTCATACGTACCTTCAGGTATTTCAATAACGTCTTTCATGCCATAATATAACTTGTTATTAGTTTTATCGATATTTGGGATAGAATTAAATGTTGAAAAATGCACTAAAGCACATTCATACTGTCCATCTAATTGTAAAGGATTTGGAAAGTATGTAGATAAACTTGATGAATTTCCAGTTATTGACAAAGTGAGTGACATTGTGTAAATGAGTGAAATAAAAGAAATACAATATATTTTATACATTTTTATTCCAAAAAGTCCACAGATATTTCAAACATAAGTGCCCACAGTTTACTGTATTAAAATTTTGATATCTCGTGTAGTTATAAAATACAGTACAGCTTTTAAAATACCGAATCAATTCTTCTGGAGGTTTTAGGTCTCCATAGCTATCAAAGTATTCGCAATAGTTGTTTATTTTAACATAAGCTACCCAGTGAGTTCCTTCATTTTTGGAGTTATCCAAGTTAATGACGCCACATTCAACTTGCTTCGGCTTCCCTGGTAACTGATCTTTCATGTACACTCCTCGAAAATATGGGATATACTTTGCATGCTTTTGAATATCTATATTAGTTAGAGGGCGATTGGGTAGCTTATTTTTCAGTTTTTAGAACTTGTTATAAATAGCCCTTTGCCATTTTTATACGGCCTAATATATAAGCCCTTCCCTAAAGCTAAAGATTCCATTGCTTTATTATGTCGTTCCGTCTCTGCAAAATTTTTTTGAGCTGCTTTATAATCATTAACAGTTTTTGCAATACCAGCCGCTCCGCCAGCTAAAGTTCCTAGAGCTGACAATCCAGCAAATATTGGAATTAAAGGCAGAATCCCTCCAGTTTTTAGAATAGGTATTACGCGTGGTACCCGAATTTTCATATTGCTTGGAAATACTTTCTTAGTCACTAAATAAGCAGCGTTAATTAAGGATTTACTATCTTTGTGTTTCAATTTCTTGATTTTAGATTTAATTTTAGATAAAAAAAATTTAAATGTCTTAACACCAGCACCGGATTTAATCTTGGCTTTCATAACTTTATTTACTAGCCATGAACTAAGTTTTTCGCCTTTGCCTGCATCTTTTGACTTAAGTCTTTGTTTGGCCATGTTTAGAAGTTGTAAATCAGCTTTATGACGATTTGATAGGTCTGTATGTTTTGCATATGCTATGTCGTGTTGCATACAGGCTTCGTCAAGTTTATTAACACCTTTGTCACCAGCCACCACTTTGTTTTTCCAGTTTTGTACCAGGTCCGCAATAATTATAACCAGGCAAATGTAGTTCAACAGGCAAATTATCAATGATACTGTTCAATAGTCCACCACCTTGCATCGCTTAAATTATAATGACAGAAATTTGGCTTAAACTTTATATTTAATACAAATTAGCATACAATCGCTGCTTTGTTAATCCAACTATTTTCATCATTTCTGAAACCTAACCACTTGACAAAAAATTTACTTCCTTTCTTTTTTAAAATTTTTTCTATCAAGTATACACATCATCAATATATATATCAAGTATATATATATTTGGTTTTTTGTAGTTCATGTTCATAAAACGTTCCTAATATAGTTTGTTTTCGTTGATCATCTAAGTGATACGTAACTGGCGCGGTATTATTGATACTTTTTATCGTAAATAGCTCAGTTGACCAATTCGGAGTATAACCTTTCTCAAAAAGCTGTTTGTATTTGCTTATTCGAACGTAGTCTCCAACTTTAAACTTAGGCTTCCTCAGAATTGATGTATGTTTTATATGAATCTATTATATTTTCCTTTATTTGTAGCTCATTAGATTTATTGACATCGATTGGTTTACATTTAATAGTGCGATGCTTTGTACTGTTGTACGTTTTTACAACATCTTCCAATAATCCAAGCCAGTTATAGCTTCCATTTAAACTAAAACATTTGTATAGTTTATTTTTGATAGTTTTGATTAATCGTTCTACTATTGAAGCTTTTTTTATAGAAAATGTTGAGTAATGATTAATATTGTTAGTTTTCATTAGAGCTTGAAAAGTTTTATTATAAAATTCTGTTCCTAAATCAGTTTGTAGATGAATTGGTTTACGATGGCTGATGAATAGTATATTCTCAAATGCATTAGCAACATCAAGCTTATTTTTTGATTTTATTGGTACTGACCAAGCATACTTTGAAAAGCAGTCAATTACCACTAAAATGTAGTTAAAGCCTTTGTTCATTTTTTTGAGACTCTGCATATCCATCAGGTCTGCTTGCCATAAATCATCTATCCCTTTTACTATAACTGAACGTCGACAAAAATTTCTTCGTGCCTGTTTGTGGATTTCGTTGACTATTTCTTGTTTCGTCATTGCGAAGATTTTATAAGGAATTTATCAATCTCTGATTTTGTGTAGAACTTCTCTTCTAAATGAATCAAAGAATCTGATATCTTTGCTTTTATAGTAGCTTGAACAATATTTTCCACATCTGTCATGATATGTGAACGCAGGGCTGCATTCAGTTTATATAATTATTTTATTACATTTTCTTTAAAACGGGCTACATAATCTTTGTTTACAGCTTCATCTGCGTCCACAGGGGATCTAATACCTTTGAGTTTAGAGGATTTTAAATCAAATTCCCCGCTTGCGGTTTTGTACAGTGCGTTTTCATTAAACTCAAACAATTCTGATAAACGCATTCTTTTATGAATATAGTGACCGAATTTATCTACATTCATGCTTAAAGTCTACTGTATAGTATATATAGAGGTTGAAAGTGAAATGAACTTTATAAGAATGAAATTTGATTATTTATAATCCCACTTTCTTGCAATTCTTCAACAATAGATATTATTTCATTGTCTAATCCAGTGTTACCAGCATTTTTTTTTTTTTTTTTTTTATTTTGCTCGTCAAAATGACCACACTCCACCTGATGGTAAGCAGTCGTGTGGTCTAAGAGCAGTGGCCTCCACATCGCCCCCACAGTAGCCGAGGCGATGTTGAGGTCTCTACTTTGACGGCCTGAGAAGATGCTTTTTCACGCCCCGCTTAAAGAACCCAGGATTGAAGGAAGAAGGAAACACGTGCCTTGGCAGAGAATTCCATGCCTTGGTCGTTCGGCAGAGATATGAGGACCCAAACTTTTTGGTACGCGCTCTAATCGACTCTACCGTGTAAGGATGGCATCTGAGCCCAGCACGCGTTGTTCTGGATAGGAAAGGGGAGGGCGGGATAAGGTGGAATAACTCTTCAGAGCACTCCCCGTGGTATATTCTGTAGAAACATGCCAATGAGGCAATGTCTCTACGGAGTTGCAGAGGTTCCAGTGAACTCGTGACCTCTGGATCTCCGATGATACGGACAGCCCGCCGCTGTAACCGGTCGAGAGCGTCCAGCAAGTACTGCGCGGAGCCATCCCAAAGATGAGAACAGTACTCCACGCAAGGGCGCACTTGTGCCTTATACAATAGGCACAGTTGCCCAGGCGTGAAGAACCGCCTCACCCTGTTCAGAACTCCGAGTTTTTGCGAAGCTTGCTTAATGACGCTCTCGATATAGGTTTTCTGATTAAGGGAGCGGCAAAGATCCATACCTAAGATGGAGAGACTGTCACGTATCACCAGTGGAGTGTTCTTCAGAGAAGGGAGGGGAAGGAACGGAGACTTTTTTGTAGAGAACGCGCATGCCTGGGTCTTCTTGGCGTTGAACTCGACCAAGTTCTTGGCACCCCATTCATAGATGCGGTCCAAGGTCCGGTCAAGTTCAACGACAAGATTCTGCCTTTTCCCCTCAACCTCAGCCTGTTTGGCCCCAGGATGTCCGAGATATCGCCCATGCACTGTACTGTCGTCCGCATAACAATGTATGTTGCCGAGATTCAACATATCATTGATATGCAGAAGAAAGAGCGTAGGGGATAAGACAGAACCCTGAGGCACTCCTGCATTGACCTGCATAAATTTGGAAGCGCGACCGTCGCAAAGGACCCGAATACGACGCTTCTGCAGGAAACTTGCAATCCAGGTGCACAGTTGGGGGGCAAGCCATAGGCCGGAAGCTTGGAAAGAAGAGACCGGTGCCAGACTCTGTCGAAAGCTTTGGCTATGTCAAGGCTGATAGCCAAAGACTCGCCGTGCTTGTCCATAGCCTCACCCCAGAGGTGCGTGACGAACGCTAGAAGATCACCCGTTGATCGTTTAGACCGAAAGCCGTATTGGCGATCATTGATCAACGATTGATCCTTCAGGTAGCGGACAATTTGGGTGTTTATAATCCGCTCGAACACCTTGGAAAGCACCGAGGTGATAGCTATGGGTCGATAGTTGCTTGGCTCGGAACGGTCCCCCTTTTTGGGAATCGGTTGAACGTTCGCTTCCTTCTAAGCCTCAGGCACAATGCCTGCGACGTAAGACGTCCGGTATAGGCGCGTAAGTGTGGGAGACAACTCCGCTGCACATTTTTTAAGAACCACAGCTGGGATGCCGTCAGGTCCACTGGCTTTCCGAACATCGAGAGACTGCAGTATCGCACGAACGGTTCGTTGCCTGATACATATATCAGGCATGGTGTAGCCGCAGTTGGCAATGTTAGGCGGCTGCGAACCGCAGTCATCGATTCGGGAGTTGGCCGCAAAGAGATTTGCAAGCAGATCTGCTTTCTCCTGCGGCCGATGAGCCAGTGATCCATTCGGATACCTCAGAGGGGGCAGCATGGTCTGGCAGAAGTTGGACTGCACGGCTTTGGCCAGGCGCCAATAGCTACGACTGCCCGTAGGATGCGCCATTAGTTCCTGGCCGAACCGTGCGACGCGCTGGGCATCCGCTCTTAAGTATGCCCTCTTGCAGACCTTTGTGGCTTGGTTGAACGCTGCCTTCAGGTGATCCACGTTAGGGTCGTGGAGAGTGCGAGCCCTGGTCCAAGCGCGATACGCCGTCTGTTTGCGTTCAACAGCATCGGCGCATTCACGCCCGAACCAGGGCCTTTTCCTGCCGCCGCTCGTGACATCACTGTATGGAATATAATATTCCATACCCAGGATGATTTCACCAGCGACAGCAGTAGCGCTCTCTGATGGATCCCTGTTCTCAAAGCAGCGTTGAGCCCAAGGGATGGATGCGAATTATTCCCGCATTCCATCCCAGTCTGCTGACGAGTAGTGCCACAGTCGTCGTCTTGCCTCCTCGGGTCGTGGGGGCGTAACAACAACAGCTGTGGCACAAACCAGACAGTGGTCTGAGGTGCCCAAAGGAGCACGAATCGACACACTGTACCGGTTCGGGTTACTCGTCAGCAGCAGATCGAGCAGAGAGGGCGCCTGACCTGCAATATCTGGTATCCGGGTGGGCTGGAGTACCAGTTGAGACAGGTCATGCGTGAGAGCGAACGCATGGGCAGTTCGTCCCGCGTGGTCTGTTTTGGGAGAACCCAACCAGGTCTCATGGTGGGCATTGAAATCTCCCAAGAACACCAACTCAGCGTTCGGAAACCGCTCCTGCGCGTCGTCTGCCGCCTGACTCAGGTAATTGAAGAGTCGAGTTGTCTCAGCGTCTCCTGAATGGGATCGGTAGAGGCACATGTAGATTTGGCTGAAAGAGCCATGATCTACGTGTACCCAAAGGACAGAGAAGGAAGGGTCCTCTAGGCATTGTAGACGGCGACAGCAAATATCCGCCCTAACAAACAAGCATACCCCGGCTTTCGCGAGGAAACACTCCTCTAGCACGTAGCCGGGATATTGCAGGTAGTTCGTGTCTGCAGGACGGCGTATTTGTGTCTCCGTTAGAAAAAGCATTGCCGGCCGAGCCGTCTCCAGGTGGTGATGGACGGCATTAAGGTTAGCGTGGAGTCCTCTGATGTTAATAAACTCCACGACACAGGAAGCAGCAGTGGGGTTACGGCGATTGGCTGCTGTTGAACGACAATGCTTTGTTCGTACTGCCATAGAGTGAAAGGAAGGGGAAGCGTGAAAAAAAAGAGGCGGCTATTCTCGCAGCAAAGTGGGGCAAGGCGCAGAGCAAGTTTTGTCATATAACTGTATGGTATGGCGATAGCCGATCCGACGGACGGAAGGACCCCCGTACCCTCCCGAAAGTGGTCGCCGGGACCCACCCTCCGGTCACCATCCGGCACGACGAGCCACCTCGAGATTATGCGCGGCATGATAAGGCAGCCAACCTAGTTGGTTAGAGTCGGTTGGGCCCCTGGACTATACCGCGGGCGGCCAGCAGCGCACCGTTTCTACGGCTCTCCCTGGCCGCCGGGTCGACTCGCGCCACCCACACAATGACTCTACGGATACTCTGCAGGTCCCTCATAAGCTGCGAGAATCGTCACCTCATGCTTAGGCCTCCGGCGCTCTCATTCACCGAACGAAACACAGCAGTGAAACACTGTTGTTTCACGGCGATTTTCTGTGAGAGGGTAGTACTTCCCCGGTCGAGCCGGCCCATTCCTGCTGTAACCAGCTTGGCTCTACTAATCTCACATCTCGAGATGCGATTAGTAATTTCAACCTTTCTACTAATTCATTTGGATCATCCCAGTACACATAATCGACATCTTTTTTCCATTTTTTTATCAATGGTAGACCTTTTCCCTTTGATTGATTATCTTTAAGTGAATTTTGAAGTTTGAAGAGAGGTTTAGTAACTTGCAAATATTTTTGACCCTTATTACTTTTTATAGGTTTATTTGGTTCGTAGTCTCGACGATGTACATTTGTATCAATCAACATCGATTTATAATGTTGCATATCACTATCTGTAACTAAGCTTAAATCTATGTCTTTCTTTAGCAACAATTGTTTTAAACCAGGCGTACTTCGATATTTACGTCCAGCGACGGTGATATATTGATCTTTTATTGTTATGTGAGCAGAACCTAGCATAAGTTTACCGCACTCTACTCTTACGCCATAAGGAACATCTTTCAAAGCTTCTGAGGGTACTGACCGAGATGGTGTATCACAAACTTCTTTGGTATCAACAACGGATTCATAAGACGAGTTGCTATTAAGAGAAACAGATTCATTTTCACCGTCATCACTTTCATATTTATCTGTCTGCAAATTGGTACCAACATTATCTTCATCTTCAGTAGCACTCAAAAGAGGAACTTGCTTACTAGTACTAGCAATCAAACGGAGGGGTTCCGTTACAGGTTTGAAAACAGATTCCAATGCTTGTTTATTATCCATCTCAACATCTTTCATTTTTCGTACCTTTTTCTTTACAGCTTCTGCTGCATTTACAATTTGTCTTTTCAATGATTTTTCCATATTAATATAGTGATCCTTATTGATTAAGTGATCGCTCTGAATTATTAATATTGAGCAGGTGACTGCCTTATATACCGATTTGCGTTCTTAATCAAAGACAGCAAAAGTGTCAAACGTATCTCTGTAACATCCTTTGTTTTTGGGACAATCCTTATTAATTACAACGTAATTGAAAGGTTTGCGCCATATTTTTGAACACATTTCACGAAATTCAGACCACGTCATGTCAGTGTTGACATGTTCTTCATAAACATGTCTCAAATTAATTTCATCTTGTTTAAAAAGCACGATTAGGTTCGCATTATCTCTTACCAACTGCTTAGGAATTTTACTATATGTTTGATTTAAATAAAAACAATCGATGTTTTTGTGTCTTCCCATTGCAAAATAATCACGCATATTATTCTGATTTTCACAAGCAACATCATCAAATATAATAATTGAATTTGGTTTAGCATTTTGAACACTCAGTACTTCCTCATTTTCATAGTATTTTTGAAATGAAATGCCAGGTACTCGTTGCAACACTTTTTGTAAAAAAATATACTTTAGTTGCTGTAAAGTTTTTGAATAAACATAAACATTTTGAAATCTCAACCCGTTCTCATGAATGAGAAGACCGATTATTAAATTCGTTTTTCCACAATTTGATGGTCCACATACGATGCATCGCAACGAGGTGGGTAATAATTTTCCATGACGTAGACCAGTTTTGCTAGACTCCACACAGATTTTGTTTACATGTAATGAATGCGGTTGTTTCACAAATTTCATTGTTACTACTTTAAAAAGTTTGTTAATAATGATTCAGTTTCGTTGGTGCATTGAAATAAATAGTAAATAGAACCCTTTAATCGATAAGTGCCGATTTTATAGAGTATCCAAAAATATTATTGAGCATTCTACTCCACCTTCCGTTCACTCCAGAAGTATTATTGGGCATTTTACTCCACCGGGAGAGACGGAGGCGAACGAAGTGAGCCGTAGGAACGGAAGGTGGAGTAGAATGCCCAATAATACCCTACTACCGTAAAAAGAACATAATTAAACCCTGGATTACCCCCGGCCTCATACGTTGCATGCGTTTTCGAGACAAACTTCACGCGCAAGTTAGACTTAATCCCGACAACGAGACACTGAAGGTATCGTACTCAAGATATAGGAACTTCTTTAAACAAATCCTTCGCAAAGTTAAAAGCAGTTACGATAGTAAATTACTTCAGGATAATCATCACAATACGAAGAAACTCTGGGGTGCGATTAAAAACATTTGCGACTTTCCACAAAAGAAAAGTGACTGTCAAGAACTAACAGCATCTAGTATTTCACCCAAAGAAGCATTAAACAATCATAACAATTATTTTTCATCACTCGGCAAGAATTTATCTAATAAAATACTAGAAAAGCTTTGTACGTCAGAGGACGCTCTAGCTACTGACGTTAAAACTAAGAATTTTGGGTCAGAATCGTTTTTTATGATCCCTACCGATATATTCGAAATAGACACGATAATACAAAGTCTCAAAAATGATAGCGCTCCTGGGCTCGATGGTTACAAAGCTCCCTTTATCAAAAATATTAGGCATTATATTTTAGAACCATTTACGTTTATTTGCAACCTTAGCATGACTACAGGTACCTTCCCTGAAAGGTGGAAAATAGCCTCAGTATCTCCTATCCATAAAAGTGGGCCTAAAGATACTCCTGATAACTATAGACCCATATCCCTACTTAGTATCTTTTCCAAAATACTTGAAAAACTTATTAACAAACGTGTCGTTAGTTATTTAGAAAAAAAGGCTCTACTGTCAGAACGACAGTTTGGATTCAGACAAGGTAGATCTGCAGAAGATGCCGTTGAACTTCTCACTAACATAATTTCAAAACATGTAGATCAAGGCCGTCGTTGTTTAGGCCTATTTATAGACATTGCAAAAGCCTTTGATACCGTATCTGTGCGAATACTTTTACGCAAGTTAGAATCATTCGGCGTCAGAGGAACTGCACTACAATGGTTCTGTAGTTACCTAAGCAACAGAAGACAATGTATTAAAGTAGGAAATCAAGTTAGTGATGAGCAAGATATCTGTTTCGGCGTACCACAAGGTAGTATCCTCGGCCCTACACTATTTATAATTTACATAGATGGAATACTCGGTATAGATATCCCTAACGCTGATCTCATTTGCTACGCTGATGATACAGCTATCATATTTCATGGCATCGACTGGATTGAAGTTTATACACGGGCTGCAACATGTGTTCGTAAACTTGCTGATTGGCTTGACTCTAACTTGCTAGCCCTTAACATCATGAAAACTAATTACATAGCATTTCGAAAAACACGTGCAACTGGTATACCAGAATGGAACATCAAACTTCATGCAGACTCATGTCCTTATTTCGACAGTTTCAACTCACGATGCCAATGTAGCAACATAGTTCAAGTTAACCAATTGCGATATCTAGGAGTCATTATAGACCAACAACTCTCATTTAAAATTCACATCACGGGATTAGCAAAGCGCACACGGAAAATTATTTATATAATGAAACTCTTACGTGATTCTGCGCCTAAGGATGTTTGTAAATTAGTTTACGTAGCTCTCTGTCAATCTCTATTAGGATATTGCGTTTTAGTATGGGGTGGATCAGCCCAAAAATTCATGATAGAGCTTGAAATAGCGCAACGTGCTGTCTTAAAAGTTATGTTAGAAAAACCTTTCCGTTTCCCAACTGACATACTATATAAAGAAGCAGCTGTTTTAGGAGTAAGAAAAATCTTCATATCCAAGGTTTTTACAAAAATGTACGTTAAAGCCACGAGTGAAAACAATGTAAGAGAGCAGCAGAACAAACGTAAATTAAAAATTCCTACTATAGCTGTAAACTCCACTTTTGCTCAACGATTACCCTCATTCTTACAAACACATATATTTAACAAAGTAAGTGCATTACTTAACATCCAAAATATCAGTAAAACAGAAATGAATAATAAGGTCAGATGTTGGCTCTTAAAAATATCATATTTTGACGCAGAAAACATTTTAAAAATTGTTAAATAATACAAAAGTAGGCAAAATTTAACATACATTCACATACACACACATACACACCATGACACACACATACTTACACGCAAATATGTACAATACACAACCACACATATGTACTTTTTACTAATTTTTAATTTTTTATACTTTTATTTTATTAAAATTCTATTGTTAGTTAATTATTCACTGGATACTATAAGTTATAAACAACCTGCATAATTTTGTAATGGTGCCCAAGACACAGGCTCAGCCTAGTTTGGGACCAATGGAACGTCATGTACTAGTTATGTATACTATGGAAATAAAGAATTTATTATTATTATTATTTTCTCCTCATACCGAGGTGTAGTGGTGGATCGACATCGTAGTACATTTTACGTCAATATTCTTCGATTCTCGTCGGATTTCTTCGCTAATAGTTGTATTTCTGTTTGTCCTGTCAAACGCAATAAAAAATAACAGTGTAACTAGCATTAAAAAAAATTTTGTAAAACAAAAACATCGAATTTTTCATTCTTTTTTCAAAAATTGTCCATTTTTTTCAGCTTTTTCCGTTTATATCGTCATAAATTAACGCCTATAATCCATCCCCGTCGATTGGCACCCTTCTGGGCCACCCCCGATAGTGGGAAACCGAAATATTTTGAATTTCCTCCTCATACCCAGGTGTAGTGGTGGATCGACATCGCAGTACATTTTACGTCAATATTGTTCGATTCTCGTCGGGTTTCTTCGCTAATAGTTGTATTTCTGTTTGTTCTGTCAAACGCGATAAAAAATAACAGTGTAACTAGCATTTAAAATTTTTTTGTAGAACAAAAACATCGAATTTTTCATTCCTTTTTCAAAAATTGACCATTTTATTCAGCTTTTTCCGTTTATATCGTCATAAATTAACGCCTATAATCCATCCCCGTCGATTGGCACCCTTCTGGGCCACCCCCGATAGTGGGCAACCGAAATATTTGAATTTCCTCTTCATACCGAGGTGCAGTGGTGGATCGACATCGCAGTACATTTTACGTCAATATTGTTCGATTCTCGTCGGGTTTCTTCGCTAATAGTTGTATTTCTGTTTGTTCTGTCAAACGCAATCAAAAATAACAGTGTAACTAGCATTTAAAAAATTTTTGTAAAACAAAAACATCGAATTTGTCGTTCTTTTTCAAAAATTGACCATCTTTTTCAGCTTTTTCCGTTTATATCGTCATAAATTAACGCCTATAATCCATCCCCGTCGATTGGCACCCTTCTGGGCCACCCCCGATAGTGGTAAACCGAAATATTTTGAATTTCCTCTTCATACCGAGGTGTAGTGGTGGATCGACATCGCAGTACATTTTACGTCAATATTGTTCGATTCTCGTCGGGTTTTTTTTGTTAATAGTTGTATTTCTGTTTGTTCTGTCAAACGACGCAATAAAAAATAACAGTGTAACTAGCATTTAAAAAATTTTTGTAGAACAAAAACATCGAATTTTTCATTCTTTTTTCAAAAATTGACCATTTTGTTCAGCTTTTTCCGTTTATATCGTCATAAATTAACGCCTATAATCCATCCCCGTCGATTGGCACCCTTCTGGGCCACCCCCGATAGTGGGAAACCGAAATATTTTGAATTTCCTCTTCATACCGAGGTGCAGTGGTGGATCGACATCGCAGTACATTTTACGTCAATATTGTTCGATTCTCGTCGGGTTTCTTCGCTAATAGTTGTATTTCTGTTTGTTCTGTCAAACGCAATAAAAAATAACAGTGTAACTAGCATTTAAAAAAAAATTGTAGAACAAAAACATCGAATTTTTCATTCTTTTTTCAAAAATTGACCATTTTTTTCAGCTTTTTCCGTTTATATCGTCATAAATTAACGCCTATAATCCATCCCCGTCGATTGGCACCCTTCTGGGCCACCCCCTATAGCGGGAAACCGAAATATTTTGAATTTCCTCCTCATACCCAGGTGTAGTGGTGGATCGACATCGCAGTACATTTTACGTCAATATTGTTCGATTCTCGTCGGGTTTCTTCGCTAATAGTTGTATTTCTGTTTGTTCTGTCAAACGCGATAAAAAATAACAGTGTAACTACCATTTAAAATTTTTTTGTAGAACAAAAACATCGAATTTTTCATTCCTTTTTCAAAAATTGACCATTTTATTCAGCTTTTTCCGTTTATATCGTCATAAATTAACGCCTATAATCCATCCCCGTCGATTGGCACCCTTCTGGGCCACCCCCGATAGTGGGAAACCGAAATATTTGAATTTCCTCTTCATACCGAGGTGCAGTGGTGGATCGACATCGCAGTACATTTTACGTCAATATTGTTCGATTCTCGTCGGGTTTCTTCGCTAATAGTTGTATTTCTGTTTGTTCTGTCAAACGCAATCAAAAATAACAGTGTAACTAGCATTTAAAAAATTTTAGTAAAACAAAAACATCGAATTTGTCGTTCTTTTTTCAAAAATTGACCATCTTTTTCAGCTTTTTCCGTTTATATCGTCATAAATTAACGCCTATAATCCATCCCCGTCGATTGGCACCCTTCTGGGCCACCCCCGATAGTGGTAAACCGAAATATTTTGAATTTCCTCTTCATACCGAGGTGTAGTGGTGGATCGACATCGCAGTACATTTTACGTCAATATTGTTCGATTCTCGTCGGGTTTTTTTTGTTAATAGTTGTATTTCTGTTTGTTCTGTCAAACGACGCAATAAAAAATAACAGTGTAACTAGCATTTAAAAAATTTTTGTAGAACAAAAACATCGAATTTTTCATTCTTTTTTCAAAAATTGACCATTTTGTTCAGCTTTTTCCGTTTATATCGTCATAAATTAACGCCTATAATCCATCCCCGTCGATTGGCACCCTTCTGGGCCACCCCCGATAGTGGGAAACCGAAATATTTTGAATTTCCTCTTCATACCGAGGTGCAGTGGTGGATCGACATCGCAGTACATTTTACGTCAATATTGTTCGATTCTCGTCGGGTTTCTTCGCTAATAGTTGTATTTCTGTTTGTTCTGTCAAACGCAATAAAAAATAACAGTTTAACTAGCATTTAAAAATTTTTTGTTAAACAAAAACATCGAATTTTTCATTCTTTTTTCAAAAATTGTCCATTTTTTCCAGCTTTTTCCGTTTATATCGTCATAAATTAACGCCTATAATCCATCCCCGTCGATTGGCACCCTTCTGGGCCACCCCCGATAGTGGGAAACCGAAATATTTTGAATTTCCTCCTCATACCGAGGTGTAGTGGTGGATCGACATCGCAGTACATTTTACGTCAATATTGTTCGATTCTCGTCGGGTTTCTTCGCAAATAGTAGTATTTCTGTTTGTTCTGTCAAACGCAATAAAAAATAACAGAGTAACTAGCATTTAAAAAATTTTTGTAAAACAAAAACATCGAATTTTTCATTCTTTTTTCAAAAATTGACCATTTTTTTCAGGTTTTTCCGTTTATATCGTCATAAATTAACGCCTATAATCCATCCCCGTCGATTGGCACCCTTCTGGGCCACCCCCGATAGTTGGAAACCGAAATATTTGAATTTCCTCTTCATACCGAGGTGCAGTGGTGGATCGACATCGCAGTACATTTTACGTTAATATTGTTCGATTCTCGTCGGGTTTCTTCGCTAATAGTTGTATTTCTGTTTGTTCTGTCAAACGCAATAAAAAATAACAGTGTAACTAGCATTTAAAAAAAAATTGTAGAACAAAAACATCGAATTTTTCATTCTTTTTTCAAAAATTGACCATTTTTTTCAGCTTTTTCCGTTTATATCGTCATAAATTAACGCCTATAATCCATCCCCGTCGATTGGCACCCTTCTGGACCACCCCCGATAGTGGGAAACCGAAATATTTTGAATTTCCTCTTCATACCGAGGTGCAGTGGTGGATCGACATCGCAGTACATTTTACGTCAATATTGTTCGATTCTCGTCGGGTTTCTTCGCTAATAGTTGTATTTCTGTTTGTTCTGTCAAACGCAATAAAAAATAACAGAGTAACTAGCATTTAAAAAATTTTTGTAAAACAAAAACATCGAATTTTTCATTCTTTTTTCAAAAATTGACCATTTTTTTCAGGTTTTTCCGTTTATATCGTCATAAATTAACGCCTATAATCCATCCCCGTCGATTGGCACCCTTCTGGGCCACCCCCGATAGTTGGAAACCGAAATATTTGAATTTCCTCTTCATACCGAGGTGCAGTGGTGGATCGACATCGCAGTACATTTTACGTTAATATTGTTCGATTCTCGTCGGGTTTCTTCGCTAATAGTTGTATTTCTGTTTGTTCTGTCAAACGCAATAAAAAATAACAGTGTAACTAGCATTTAAAAAAAAATTGTAGAACAAAAACATCGAATTTTTCATTCTTTTTTCAAAAATTGACCATTTTTTTCAGCTTTTTCCGTTTATATCGTCATAAATTAACGCCTATAATCCATCCCCGTCGATTGGCACCCTTCTGGACCACCCCCGATAGTGGGAAACCGAAATATTTTGAATTTCCTCCTCATACCGAGGTGTAGTGGTGGATCGACATCGCAGTACATTTTACGTCAATATTGTTCGATTCTCGTCGGATTTCTTCGCTAATAGTTGTATTTCTGTTTGTTCTGTCAAACGCAATAAAAAATAACAGTGTAACTAGCATTTAAAAAAAAATTGTAGAACAAAAACATCGAATTTTTCATTCTTTTTTCAAAAATTGACCATTTTTTTCAGGTTTTTCCGTTTATATCGTCATAAATTAACGCCTATAATCCATCCCCGTCGATTGGCACCCTTCTGGACCACCCCCGATAGTTGGAAACCGAAATATTTGAATTTCCTCTTCATACCGAGGTGCAGTGGTGGATCGACATCGCAGTACATTTTACGTTAATATTGTTCGATTCTCGTCGGGTTTCTTCGCTAATAGTTGTATTTCTGTTTGTTCTGTCAAACGCAATAAAAAATAACAGTGTAACTAGCATTTAAAAAAAAATTGTAGAACAAAAACATCGAATTTTTCATTCTTTTTTCAAAAATTGACCATTTTTTTCAGCTTTTTCCGTTAATATCGTCATAAATTAACGCCTATAATCCATCCCCGTCGATTGGCATCCTTCTGGGCCACCCCCGATAGTTGGAAACCGAAATATTTGAATTTCCTCTTCATACCGAGGTGCAGTGGTGGATCGACATCGCAGTACATTTTACGTTAATATTGTTCGATTCTCGTCGGGTTTCTTCGCTAATAGTTGTATTTCTGTTTGTTCTGTCAAACGCAATAAAAAATAACAGTGTAACTAGCATTTAAAAAAAAATTGTAGAACAAAAACATCGAATTTTTCATTCTTTTTTCAAAAATTGACCATTTTTTCAGCTTTTTCCGTTTATATCGTCATAAATTAACGCCTATAATCCATCCCCGTCGATTGGCACCCTTCTGGACCACCCCCGATAGTGGGAAACCGAAATATTTTGAATTTCCTCCTCATACCGAGGTGTAGTGGTGGATCGACATCGCAGTACATTTTACGTCAATATTGTTCGATTCTCGTCGGGTTTTTTTTGTTAATAGTTGTATTTCTGTTTGTTCTGTCAAACGACGCAATAAAAAATAACAGAGTAACTAGCATTTAAAAAATTTTTGTAGAACAAAAACATCGAATTTTTCATTCTTTTTTCAAAAATTGACCATTTTGTTCAGCTTTTTCCGTTTATATCGTCATAAATTAACGCCTATAATCCATCCCCGTCGATTGGCACCCTTCTGGGCCACCCCCGATAGTGGGAAACCGAAATATTTTGAATTTCCTCTTCATACCGAGGTGCAGTGGTGGATCGACATCGCAGTACATTTTACGTCAATATTGTTCGATTCTCGTCGGGTTTCTTCGCTAATAGTTGTATTTCTGTTTGTTCTGTCAAACGCAATAAAAAATAACAGTCTAACTAGCATTTAAAAAAAAATTGTAGAACAAAAACATCGAATTTTTCATTCTTTTTTCAAAAATTGACCATTTTTTTCAGCTTTTTCCGTTTATATCGTCATAAATTAACGCCTATAATCCATCCCCGTCGATTGGCACCCTTCTGGGCCACCCCCTATAGCGGGAAACCGAAATATTTTGAATTTCCTCCTCATACCCAGGTGTAGTGGTGGATCGACATCGCAGTACATTTTACGTCAATATTGTTCGATTCTCGTCGGGTTTCTTCGCTAATAGTTGTATTTCTGTTTGTTCTGTCAAACGCGATAAAAAATAACAGTGTAACTAGCATTTAAAATTTTTTTGTAGAACAAAAACATCGAATTTTTCATTCCTTTTTCAAAAATTGACCATTTTATTCAGCTTTTTCCGTTTATATCGTCATAAATTAACGCCTATAATCCATCCCCGTCGATTGGCACCCTTCTGGGCCACCCCCGATAGTGGGAAACCGAAATATTTGAATTTCCTCTTCATACCGAGGTGCAGTGGTGGATCGACATCGCAGTACATTTTACGTCAATATTGTTCGATTCTCGTCGGGTTTCTTCGCTAATAGTTGTATTTCTGTTTGTTCTGTCAAACGAAATCAAAAATAACAGTGTAACTAGCATTTAAAAAATTTTAGTAAAACAAAAACATCGAATTTGTCGTTCTTTTTTCAAAAATTGACCATCTTTTTCAGCTTTTTCCGTTTATATCGTCATAAATTAACGCCTATAATCCATCCCCGTCGATTGGCACCCTTCTGGGCCACCCCCGATAGTGGTAAACCGAAATATTTTGAATTTCCTCTTCATACCGAGGTGTAGTGGTGGATCGACATCGCAGTACATTTTACGTCAATATTGTTCGATTCTCGTCGGGTTTTTTTTGTTAATAGTTGTATTTCTGTTTGTTCTGTCAAACGACGTAATAAAAAATAACAGTGTAACTAGCATTTAAAAAATTTTTGTAGAACAAAAACATCGAATTTTTCATTCTTTTTTCAAAAATTAACCATTTCGTTCAGCTTTTTCCGTTTATATCGTCATAAATTAACGCCTATAATCCATCCCCGTCGATTGGCACCCTTCTGGACCACCCCCGATAGTGGGAAACCGAAATATTTTGAATTTCCTCCTCATACCGAGGTGTAGTGGTGGATCGACATCGCAGTACATTTTACGTCAATATTGTTCGATTCTCGTCGGATTTCTTCGCTAATAGTTGTATTTCTGTTTGTTCTGTCAAACGCAATAAAAAATAACAGTGTAACTAGCATTTAAAAAAAAATTGTAGAACAAAAACATCGAATTTTTCATTCTTTTTTCAAAAATTGACCATTTTTTTCAGCTTTTTCCGTTTATATCGTCATAAATTAAGGCCTATAATCCATCCCCGTCGATTGGCATCCTTCTGGGCCACCCCCGATAGTTGGAAACCGAAATATTTTGAATTTCCTCCTCATACCGAGGTGTAGTGGTGGATCGACATCGCAGTACATTTTACGTCAATATTGTTCGATTCTCGTCGGGTTTTTTTTGTTAATAGTTGTATTTCTGTTTGTTCTGTCAAACGACGCAATAAAAAATAACAGAGTAACTAGCATTTAAAAAATTTTTGTAGAACAAAAACATCGAATTTTTCATTCTTTTGTCAAAAATTGACCATTTTGTTCAGCTTTTTCCGTTTATATCGTCATAAATTAACGCCTATAATCCATCCCCGTCGATTGGCACCCTTCTGGGCCACCCCCGATAGTGGGAAACCGAAATATTTTGAATTTCCTCTTCATACCGAGGTGCAGTGGTGGATCGACATCGCAGTACATTTTACGTCAATATTGTTCGATTCTCGTCGGGTTTCTTCGCTAATAGTTGTATTTCTGTTTGTTCTGTCAAACGCAATAAAAAATAACAGTGTAACTAGCATTTAAAAAAAAATTGTAGAACAAAAACATCGAATTTTTCATTCTTTTTTCAAAAATTGACCATTTTTTTCAGCTTTTTCCGTTTATATCGTCATAAATTAACGCCTATAATCCATCCCCGTCGATTGGCACCCTTCTGGGCCACCCCCTATAGCGGGAAACCGAAATATTTTGAATTTCCTCCTCATACCCAGGTGTAGTGGTGGATCGACATCGCAGTACATTTTACGTCAATATTGTTCGATTCTCGTCGGGTTTCTTCGCTAATAGTTGTATTTCTGTTTGTTCTGTCAAACGCGATAAAAAATAACAGTGTAACTAGCATTTAAAATTTTTTTGTAGAACAAAAACATCGAATTTTTCATTCCTTTTTCAAAAATTGACCATTTTATTCAGCTTTTTCCGTTTATATCGTCATAAATTAACGCCTATAATCCATCCCCGTCGATTGGCACCCTTCTGGGCCACCCCCGATAGTGGGAAACCGAAATATTTGAATTTCCTCTTCATACCGAGGTGCAGTGGTGGATCGACATCGCAGTACATTTTACGTCAATATTGTTCGATTCTCGTCGGGTTTCTTCGCTAATAGTTGTATTTCTGTTTGTTCTGTCAAACGCAATCAAAAATAACAGAGTAACTAGCATTTAAAAAATTTTAGTAAAACAAAAACATCGAATTTGTCGTTCTTTTTTCAAAAATTGACCATCTTTTTCAGCTTTTTCCGTTTATATCGTCATAAATTAACGCCTATAATCCATCCCCGTCGATTGGCACCCTTCTGGGCCACCCCCGATAGTGGTAAACCGAAATATTTTGAATTTCCTCTTCATACCGAGGTGTAGTGGTGGATCGACATCGCAGTACATTTTACGTCAATATTGTTCGATTCTCGTCGGGTTTTTTTTGTTAATAGTTGTATTTCTGTTTGTTCTGTCAAACGACGTAATAAAAAATAACAGTGTAACTAGCATTTAAAAAATTTTTGTAGAACAAAAACATCGAAATTTTCATTCTTTTTTCAAAAATTGACCATTTTGTTCAGCTTTTTCCGTTTATATCGTCATAAATTAACGCCTATAATCCATCCCCGTCGATTGGCACCCTTCTGGACCACCCCCGATAGTGGGAAACCGAAATATTTTGAATTTCCTCCTCATACCGAGGTGTAGTGGTGGATCGACATCGCAGTACATTTTACGTCAATATTGTTCGATTCTCGTCGGATTTCTTCGCTAATAGTTGTATTTCTGTTTGTTCTGTCAAACGCAATAAAAAATAACAGTGTAACTAGCATTTAAAAAAAAATTGTAGAACAAAAACATCGAATTTTTCATTCTTTTTTCAAAAATTGACCATTTTTTTCAGCTTTTTCCGTTTATATCGTCATAAATTAACGCCTATAATCCATCCCCGTCGATTGGCATCCTTCTGGGCCACCCCCGATAGTTGGAAACCGAAATATTTTGAATTTCCTCCTCATACCGAGGTGTAGTGGTGGATCGACATCGCAGTACATTTTACGTCAATATTGTTCGATTCTCGTCGGGTTTTTTTTGTTAATAGTTGTATTTCTGTTTGTTCTGTCAAACGACGCAATAAAAAATAACAGAGTAACTAGCATTTAAAAAATTTTTGTAGAACAAAAACATCGAATTTTTCATTCTTTTTTCAAAAATTGACCATTTTGTTCAGCTTTTTCCGTTTATATCGTCATAAATTAACGCCTATAATCCATCCCCGTCGATTGGCACCCTTCTGGGCCACCCCCGATAGTGGGAAACCGAAATATTTTGAATTTCCTCTTCATACCGAGGTGCAGTGGTGGATCGACATCGCAGTACATTTTACGTCAATATTGTTCGATTCTCGTCGGGTTTCTTCGCTAATAGTTGTATTTCTGTTTGTTCTGTCAAACGCAATAAAAAATAACAGTGTAACTAGCATTTAAAAAAAAATTGTAGAACAAAAACATCGAATTTTTCATTCTTTTTTCAAAAATTGACCATTTTTTTCAGCTTTTTCCGTTTATATCGTCATAAATTAACGCCTATAATCCATCCCCGTCGATTGGCACCCTTCTGGGCCACCCCCTATAGCGGGAAACCGAAATATTTTGAATTTCCTCCTCATACCCAGGTGTAGTGGTGGATCGACATCGCAGTACATTTTACGTCAATATTGTTCGATTCTCGTCGGGTTTCTTCGCTAATAGTTGTATTTCTGTTTGTTCTGTCAAACGCGATAAAAAATAACAGTGTAACTAGCATTTAAAATTTTTTTGTAGAACAAAAACATCGAATTTTTCATTCCTTTTTCAAAAATTGACCATTTTATTCAGCTTTTTCCGTTTATATCGTCATAAATTAACGCCTATAATCCATCCCCGTCGATTGGCACCCTTCTGGGCCACCCCCGATAGTGGGAAACCGAAATATTTGAATTTCCTCTTCATACCGAGGTGCAGTGGTGGATCGACATCGCAGTACATTTTACGTCAATATTGTTCGATTCTCGTCGGGTTTCTTCGCTAATAGTTGTATTTCTGTTTGTTCTGTCAAACGCAATCAAAAATAACAGTGTAACTAGCATTTAAAAAATTTTAGTAAAACAAAAACATCGAATTTGTCGTTCTTTTTTCAAAAATTGGCCATCTTTTTCAGCTTTTTCCGTTTATATCGTCATAAATTAACGCCTATAATCCATCCCCGTCGATTGGCACCCTTCTGGGCCACCCCCGATAGTGGTAAACCGAAATATTTTGAATTTCCTCTTCATACCGAGGTGTAGTGGTGGATCGACATCGCAGTACATTTTACGTCAATATTGTTCGATTCTCGTCGGGTTTTTTTTGTTAATAGTTGTATTTCTGTTTGTTCTGTCAAACGACGCAATAAAAAATAACAGTGTAACTAGCATTTAAAAAATTTTTGTAGAACAAAAACATCGAATTTTTCATTCTTTTTTCAAAAATTGACCATTTTGTTCAGCTTTTTCCGTTTATATCGTCATAAATTAACGCCTATAATCCATCCCCGTCGATTGGCACCCTTCTGGGCCACCCCCGATAGTGGGAAACCGAAATATTTTGAATTTCCTCTTCATACCGAGGTGCAGTGGTGGATCGACATCGCAGTACATTTTACGTCAATATTGTTCGATTCTCGTCGGGTTTCTTCGCTAATAGTTGTATTTCTGTTTGTTCTGTCAAACGCAATAAAAAATAACAGTTTAACTAGCATTTAAAAATTTTTTGTTAAACAAAAACATCGAATTTTTCATTCTTTTTTCAAAAATTGTCCATTTTTTCCAGCTTTTTCCGTTTATATCGTCATAAATTAACGCCTATAATCCATCCCCGTCGATTGGCACCCTTCTGGGCCACCCCCGATAGTGGGAAACCGAAATATTTTGAATTTCCTCCTCATACCGAGGTGTAGTGGTGGATCGACATCGCAGTACATTTTACGTCAATATTGTTCGATTCTCGTCGGGTTTCTTCGCAAATAGTAGTATTTCTGTTTGTTCTGTCAAACGCAATAAAAAATAACAGAGTAACTAGCATTTAAAAAATTTTTGTAGAACAAAAACATCGAATTTTTCATTCTTTTTTCAAAAATTGACCATTTTTTTCAGGTTTTTCCGTTTATATCGTCATAAATTAACGCCTATAATCCATCCCCGTCGATTGGCACCTTTCTGGGCCACCCCCGATAGTTGGAAACCGAAATATTTGAATTTCCTCTTCATACCGAGGTGCAGTGGTGGATCGACATCGCAGTACATTTTACGTTAACATTGTTCGATTCTCGTCGGGTTTCTTCGCTAATAGTTGTATTTCTGTTTGTTCTGTCAAACGCAATAAAAACTAACAGTGTAACTAGCATTTAAAAAAAAATTGTAGAACAAAAACATCGAATTTTTCATTCTTTTTTCAAAAATTGACCATTTTTTTCAGCTTTTTCCGTTTATATCGTCATAAATTAACGCCTATAATCCATCCCCGTCGATTGGCACCCTTCTGGACCACCCCCGATAGTGGGAAACCGAAATATTTTGAATTTCCTCCTCATACCGAGGTGTAGTGGTGGATCGACATCGCAGTACATTTTACGTCAATATTGTTCGATTCTCGTCGGATTTCTTCGCTAATAGTTGTATTTCTGTTTGTTCTGTCAAACGCAATAAAAAATAACAGTGTAACTAGCATTTAAAAAAAAATTGTAGAACAAAAACATCGAATTTTTCATTCTTTTTTCAAAAATTGACCATTTTTTTCAGGTTTTTCCGTTTATATCGTCATAAATTAACGCCTATAATCCATCCCCGTCGATTGGCACCCTTCTGGACCACCCCCGATAGTGGGAAACCGAAATATTTGAATTTCCTCTTCATACCGAGGTGCAGTGGTGGATCGACATCGCAGTACATTTTACGTTAATATTGTTCGATTCTCGTCGGGTTTCTTCGCTAATAGTTGTATTTCTGTTTGTTCTGTCAAACGCAATAAAAAATAACAGTGTAACTAGCATTTTAAAAAAAATTGTAGAACAAAAACATCGAATTTTTCATTCTTTTTTCAAAAATTGACCATTTTTTTCAGCTTTTTCCGTTAATATCGTCATAAATTAACGCCTATAATCCATCCCCGTCGATTGGCATCCTTCTGGGCCACCCCCGATAGTTGGAAACCGAAATATTTGAATTTCCTCTTCATACCGAGGTGCAGTGGTGGATCGACATCGCAGTACATTTTACGTTAATATTGTTCGATTCTCGTCGGGTTTCTTCGCTAATAGTTGTATTTCTGTTTGTTCTGTCAAACGCAATAAAAAATAACAGTGTAACTAGCATTTAAAAAAAAATTGTAGAACAAAAACATCGAATTTTTCATTCTTTTTTCAAAAATTGACCATTTTTTCAGCTTTTTCCGTTTATATCGTCATAAATTAACGCCTATAATCCATCCCCGTCGATTGGCACCCTTCTGGACCACCCCCGATAGTGGGAAACCGAAATATTTTGAATTTCCTCCTCATACCGAGGTGTAGTGGTGGATCGACATCGCAGTACATTTTACGTCAATATTGTTCGATTCTCGTCGGGTTTTTTTTGTTAATAGTTGTATTTCTGTTTGTTCTGTCAAACGACGCAATAAAAAATAACAGAGTAACTAGCATTTAAAAAATTTTTGTAGAACAAAAACATCGAATTTTTCATTCTTTTTTCAAAAATTGACCATTTTTTTCAGCTTTTTCCGTTTATATCGTCATAAATTAACGCCTATAATCCATCCCCGTCGATTGGCACCCTTCTGGGCCACCCCCGATAGTTGGAAACCGAAATATTTGAATTTCCTCTTCATACCGAGGTGCAGTGGTGGATCGACATCGCAGTACATTTTACGTCAATTTTGTTCGATTCTCGTCGGGTTTCTTCGCTAATAGTTGTATTTCTGTTTGTTCTGTCAAACGCAATCAAAAATAACAGTGTAACTAGCATTGAAAAATTTTAGTAAAACAAAAACATCGAATGTGTCGTTCTTTTTTCAAAAATTGACCATATTTTTCAGGTTTTTCCGTTTATATCGTCATAAATTAACGCCTATAATCCATCCCCGTCGATTGGCACCCTTCTGGGCCACCCCCGATAGTTGGAAACCGAAATATTTGAATTTCCTCTTTATACCGAGGTGCAGTGGTGGATCGACATCGCAGTACATTTTACGTTAATATTGTTCGATTCTCGTCGGGTTTCTTCGCTAATAGTTGTATTTCTGTTTGTTCTGTCAAACGCAATAAAAAATAACAGTGTAACTAGCATTTAAAAAAAAATTGTAGAACAAAAACATCGAATTTTTCATTCTTTTTTCAAAAATTGACTATTTTTTTCAGCTTTTTCCGTTTATATCGTCATAAATTAACGCCTATAATCCATCCCCGTCGATTGGCACCCTTCTGGACCACCCCCGATAGTGCGAAACCGAAATATTTTGAATTTCCTCCTCATACCGAGGTGTAGTGGTGGATCGACATCGCAGTACATTTTACGTCAATATTGTTCGATTCTCGTCGGATTTCTTCGCTTATAGTTGTATTTCTGTTTGTTCTGTCAAACGCAATAAAAAATAACAGTGTAACTAGCATTTAAAAAAAAATTGTAGAACAAAAACATCGAATTTTTCATTCTTTTTTCAAAAATTGACCATTTTTTTCAGCTTTTTCCGTTTATATCGTCATAAATTAACGCCTATAATCCATCCCCGTCGATTGGCACCCTTCTGGGCCACCCCCTATAGCGGGAAACCGAAATATTTTGAATTTCCTCCTCATACCCAGGTGTAGTGGTGGATCGACATCGCAGTACATTTTACGTCAATATTGTTCGATTCTCGTCGGGTTTCTTCGCTAATAGTTGTATTTCTGTTTGTTCTGTCAAACGCGATAAAAAATAACAGTGTAACTAGCATTTAAAATTTTTTTGTAGAACAAAAACATCGAATTTTTCATTCCTTTTTCAAAAATTGACCATTTTATTCAGCTTTTTCCGTTTATATCGTCATAAATTAACGCCTATAATCCATCCCCGTCGATTGGCACCCTTCTGGGCCACCCCCGATAGTGGGAAACCGAAATATTTGAATTTCCTCTTCATACCGAGGTGCAGTGGTGGATCGACATCGCAGTACATTTTACGTCAATATTGTTCGATTCTCGTCGGGTTTCTTCGCTAATAGTTGTATTTCTGTTTGTTCTGTCAAACGCAATCAAAAATAACAGTGTAACTAGCATTTAAAAAATTTTAGTAAAACAAAAACATCGAATTTGTCGTTCTTTTTTCAAAAATTGACCATCTTTTTCAGCTTTTTCCGTTTATATCGTCATAAATTAACGCCTATAATCCATCCCCGTCGATTGGCACCCTTCTGGGCCACCCCCGATAGTGGTAAACCGAAATATTTTGAATTTCCTCTTCATACCGAGGTGTAGTGGTGGATCGACATCGCAGTACATTTTACGTCAATATTGTTCGATTCTCGTCGGGTTTTTTTTGTTAATAGTTGTATTTCTGTTTGTTCTGTCAAACGACGCAATAAAAAATAACAGTGTAACTAGCATTTAAAAAATTTTTGTAGAACAAAAACATCGAATTTTTCATTCTTTTTTCAAAAATTGACCATTTTGTTCAGCTTTTTCCGTTTATATCGTCATAAATTAACGCCTATAATCCATCCCCGTCGATTGGCACCCTTCTGGGCCACCCCCGATAGTGGGAAACCGAAATATTTTGAATTTCCTCTTCATACCGAGGTGCAGTGGTGGATCGACATCGCAGTACATTTTACGTCAATATTGTTCGATTCTCGTCGGGTTTCTTCGCTAATAGTTGTATTTCTGTTTGTTCTGTCAAACGCAATAAAAATAACAGTTTAACTAGCATTTAAAAATTTTTTGTTAAACAAAAACATCGAATTTTTCATTCTTTTTTCAAAAATTGTCCATTTTTTCCAGCTTTTTCCGTTTATATCGTCATAAATTAACGCCTATAATCCATCCCCGTCGATTGGCACCCTTCTGGGCCACCCCCGATGGTGGGAAACCGAAATATTTTGAATTTCCTCCTCATACCGAGGTGTAGTGGTGGATCGACATCGCAGTACATTTTACGTCAATATTGTTCGATTCTCGTCGGGTTTCTTCGCAAATAGTAGTATTTCTGTTTGTTCTGTCAAACGCAATAAAAAATAACAGAGTAACTAGCATTTAAAAAATTTTTGTAGAACAAAAACATCGAATTTTTCATTCTTTTTTCAAAAATTGACCATTTTTTTCAGGTTTTTCCGTTTATATCGTCATAAATTTTATTTTATTTTATTTTATTTTATTTTGAATCTCCAACAAGAAATACACTTTTAATACAAGGCACGTGCACACTTAAATAGGACATGTGTTTCCTCAATAACAGGAGATCACAGCATGCAATATAAAGAACAATAATATAATTATAACGAAAATACAACAATGTCAATTATAGTAATTACAAGTATACATCGATTAAAAGAAAATTAATAGAAAATTATATAAAATTTACAATACTTAAAATACTGTGAAAGTCAATGAAATAATTAAATTATGAAAGTAATGGATAAGAAAATTAATAATTACGTAGAAAATATAATTATAATAAAATATATTAAAAATTTAAATAATTAATCAAAATATATAATAAAATTTAAACACAAAATTATATCAAGTGTCAAATGTATACCTACTTAATAAATAATGAATAATAATTAATAATTAAGGCGCATTAATAATTAAGGGATCTTCGAACCTTCTTGTAAAATAATTAAGAGCTAGATGTTTGAAAGTTGCAAGTGAATTGCTAAAGATGTCTATGTCTGCCGAGGCACCTGATACTTCGTTATACTGATCAACCATCCTAACAACCGGTGAATGTTTCCCAAGATTAGTTCGCTGTCGAGGAGCTCTGAACAGCGAGCACGGATAACGAGGGAGTCTAGAGGGTACATTGACACATATTTTTTCCAACAAATGTGAACAGTCAATTTTGTTGTTGAGCAACTTATATAAAAATAGCAAATCAGAAATATTACGACGTGTTTCTAAAGAAATCATTTTAAAAAATTTGAGTCGTTCGACATAAGAGCTTGTGGACCTCATAACACCTGTCCGAAACGCTAGATGACGCAGCAGACCCTTCTGAGTGCGCTCTATTCTACTAATGTGCACGTGGTAGCTAGGATTCCAAACAGTGCTGCAATACTCTAACTTAGTCCTAACAAAGCTGTTATATAATATAATTGTGGTTGATGGTTTTTTAAATTCTCTCGAACAACGAAGAACGAACCCAAGTGCTCGGTAAGCTGAAGCCAGTATATTGTCATAATGTTCGATAAAACGTAGCTCACTATCCAGACAGACACCCAAATCTCGGATAATAGTCACTTCGGTTAAAGCACTTCCGCCTATACTATAACTTGACTGAATCTTGTTGCGTTTCCGTGTGAATTTTATGTGATAACATTTGGTACAGTTAAGTTGCATCATATTATGATGGCACCATTGATTTAATTTATCAATATCAGACTGTAGCTTATTAATATCTGATTGCTCTCTTATTGTATAGATTAATTTTAAATCGTCAGCGAATAAATAAGGGGTCGCGTGACTAAAGATGTCTGATATGTCATTTATAAATAAATTGAAAAATAGGGGTCCTAAATTAGAACCTTGCGGTACCCCAGATGACGCGAAAAATATATTTGACTCTTCTCCATCAACCACTACTGATGACGGCCTAGCATCAAGGTACGATCCACACCATTGCAAGATTGTACTTGTTATGCCCAATGACATTAATTTCCCTAAAAGTGTTTTATGATTAACTTTGTCGAAAGCCCTCGTGAAATCAGTGTAAATAGCGTCAACTTGCAAGCCCTGGTCTACTGCCGTTATTAAATCTGATACATAACTAACTAGATTTGTATTCGTGGACCTTCTATTTACAAAACCATGTTGATTAGTAGATAAGTAATTTCTTACATGTTTATAAAATACTGAGTACACAAGCGCTTCAAAAACTTTTGACAAAGTTGAAAGAATCGATATTGGGCGATAGTTCGATATGATATTTCGTTTGCCACTCTTGTGTATAGGTACAATTCTGGCCCGTTTCCACTCAACTGGAAATACACCTGCCTTCAGAGATGCATTATATAGAATTGTAATTGGGCCAGACAACGACCGAGCACATCGTGACCAGAAAATAGGAGGAATGTTATCAGGACCTGCGCCTTTTGATAAATCCAAATTAACGCCTATAATCCATCCCCGTCGATTGGCACCCTTCTGGGCCACCCCCGATAGTTGGAAACCGAAATATTTGAATTTCCTCTTCATACCGAGGTGCAGTGGTGGATCGACATCGCAGTACATTTTACGTTAATATTGTTCGATTCTCGTCGGGTTTCTTCGCTAATAGTTGTATTTCTGTTTGTTCTGTCAAACGCAATAAAAAATAACAGTGTAACTAGCATTTAAAAAAAAATTGTAGAACAAAAACATCGAATTTTTCATTCTTTTTTCAAAAATTGACCATTTTTTTCAGCTTTTTCCGTTTATATCGTCATAAATTAACGCCTATAATCCATCCCCGTCGATTGGCACCCTTCTGGACCACCCCCGATAGTGGGAAACCGAAATATTTTGAATTTCCTCCTCATACCGAGGTGTAGTGGTGGATCGACATCGCAGTACATTTTACGTCAATATTGTTCGATTCTCGTCGGATTTCTTCGCTAATAGTTGTATTTCTGTTTGTTCTGTCAAACGCAATAAAAAATAACAGTGTAACTAGCATTTAAAAAAAAATTGTAGAACAAAAACATCGAATTTTTCATTCTTTTTTCAAAAATTGACCATTTTTTTCAGCTTTTTCCGTTTATATCGTCATAAATTAACGCCTATAATCCATCCCCGTCGATTGGCACCCTTCTGGACCACCCCCGATAGTTGGAAACCGAAATATTTGAATTTCCTCTTCATACCGAGGTGCAGTGGTGGATCGACATCGCAGTACATTTTACGTTAATATTGTTCGATTCTCGTCGGGTTTCTTCGCTAATAGTTGTATTTCTGTTTGTTCTGTCAAACGCAATAAAAAATAACAGTGTAACTAGCATTTAAAAAAAAATTGTAGAACAAAAACATCGAATTTTTCATTCTTTTTTCAAAAATTGACCATTTTTTCCAGCTTTTTCCGTTTATATCGTCATAAATTAACGCCTATAATCCATCCCCGTCGATTGGCATCCTTCTGGGCCACCCCCGATAGTTGGAAACCGAAATATTTGAATTTCCTCTTCATACCGAGGTGCAGTGGTGGATCGACATCGCAGTACATTTTACGTTAATATTGTTCGATTCTCGTCGGGTTTCTTCGCTAATAGTTGTATTTCTGTTTGTTCTGTCAAACGCAATAAAAAATAACAGTGTAACTAGCATTTAAAAAAAAATTGTAGAACAAAAACATCGAATTTTTCATTCTTTTTTCAAAAATTGACCATTTTTTTCAGCTTTTTCCGTTTATATCGTCATAAATTAACGCCTATAATCCATCCCCGTCGATTGGCATCCTTCTGGGCCACCCCCGATAGTTGGAAACCGAAATATTTGAATTTCCTCTTCATACCGAGGTGCAGTGGTGGATCTACATCGCAGTACATTTTACGTCAATTTTGTTCGATTCTCGTCGGGTTTCTTCGCTAATAGTTGTATTTCTGTTTGTTCTGTCAAACGCAATCAAAAATAACAGTGTAACTAGCATTGAAAAATTTTAGTAAAACAAAAACATCGAATGTGTCGTTCTTTTTTCAAAAATTGACCATATTTTTCAGGTTTTTCCGTTTATATCGTCATAAATTAACGCCTATAATCCATCCCCGTCGATTGGCACCCTTCTGGGCCACCCCCGATAGTTGGAAACCGAAATATTTGAATTTCCTCTTTATACCGAGGTGCAGTGGTGGATCGACATCGCAGTACATTTTACGTTAATATTGTTCGATTCTCGTCGGGTTTCTTCGCTAATAGTTGTATTTCTGTTTGTTCTGTCAAACGCAATAAAAAATAACAGTGTAACTAGCATTTAAAAAAAAATTGTAGAACAAAAACATCGAATTTTTCATTCTTTTTTCAAAAATTGACTATTTTTTTCAGCTTTTTCCGTTTATATCGTCATAAATTAACGCCTATAATCCATCCCCGTCGATTGGCACCCTTCTGGACCACCCCCGATAGTGCGAAACCGAAATATTTTGAATTTCCTCCTCATACCGAGGTGTAGTGGTGGATCGACATCGCAGTACATTTTACGTCAATATTGTTCGATTCTCGTCGGATTTCTTCGCTAATAGTTGTATTTCTGTTTGTTCTGTCAAACGCAATAAAAAATAACAGTGTAACTAGCATTTAAAAAAAAATTGTAGAACAAAAACATCGAATTTTTCATTCTTTTTTCAAAAATTGACCATTTTTTTCAGCTTTTTCCGTTTATATCGTCATAAATTAACGCCTATAATCCATCCCCGTCGATTGGCACCCTTCTGGACCACCCCCGATAGTTGGAAACCGAAATATTTGAATTTCCTCTTCATACCGAGGTGCAGTGGTGGATCGACATCGCAGTACATTTTACGTTAATATTGTTCGATTCTCGTCGGGTTTCTTCGCTAATAGTTGTATTTCTGTTTGTTCTGTCAAACGCAATAAAAAATAACAGTGTAACTAGCATTTAAAAAAAAATTGTAGAACAAAAACATCGAATTTTTCATTCTTTTTTCAAAAATTGACCATTTTTTCCAGCTTTTTCCGTTTATATCGTCATAAATTAACGCCTATAATCCATCCCCGTCGATTGGCATCCTTCTGGGCCACCCCCGATAGTTGGAAACCGAAATATTTGAATTTCCTCTTCATACCGAGGTGCAGTGGTGGATCGACATCGCAGTACATTTTACGTTAATATTGTTCGATTCTCGTCGGGTTTCTTCGCTAATAGTTGTATTTCTGTTTGTTCTGTCAAACGCAATAAAAAATAACAGTGTAACTAGCATTTAAAAAAAAATTGTAGAACAAAAACATCGAATTTTTCATTCTTTTTTCAAAAATTGACCATTTTTTTCAGCTTTTTCCGTTTATATCGTCATAAATTAACGCCTATAATCCATCCCCGTCGATTGGCATCCTTCTGGGCCACCCCCGATAGTTGGAAACCGAAATATTTGAATTTCCTCTTCATACCGAGGTGCAGTGGTGGATCTACATCGCAGTACATTTTACGTCAATTTTGTTCGATTCTCGTCGGGTTTCTTCGCTAATAGTTGTATTTCTGTTTGTTCTGTCAAACGCAATCAAAAATAACAGTGTAACTAGCATTGAAAAATTTTAGTAAAACAAAAACATCGAATGTGTCGTTCTTTTTTCAAAAATTGACCATATTTTTCAGGTTTTTCCGTTTATATCGTCATAAATTAACGCCTATAATCCATCCCAGTCGATTGGCACCCTTCTGGGCCACCCCCGATAGTTGGAAACCGAAATATTTGAATTTCCTCTTTATACCGAGGTGCAGTGGTGGATCGACATCGCAGTACATTTTACGTTAATATTGTTCGATTCTCGTCGGGTTTCTTCGCTAATAGTTGTATTTCTGTTTGTTCTGTCAAACGCAATAAAAAATAACAGTGTAACTAGCATTTAAAAAAAAATTGTAGAACAAAAACATCGAATTTTTCATTCTTTTTTCAAAAATTGACTATTTTTTTCAGTTTTTCCGTTTATATCGTCATAAATTAACGCCTATAATCCATCCCCGTCGATTGGCACCCTTCTGGACCACCCCCGATAGTGCGAAACCGAAATATTTTGAATTTCCTCCTCATACCGAGGTGTAGTGGTGGATCGACATCGCAGTACATTTTACGTCAATATTGTTCGATTCTCGTCGGATTTCTTCGCTAATAGTTGTATTTCTGTTTGTTCTGTCAAACGCAATAAAAAATAACAGTGTAACTAGCATTTAAAAAAAAATTGTAGAACAAAAACATCGAATTTTTCATTCTTTTTTCAAAAATTGACCATTTTTTTCAGCTTTTTCCGTTTATATCGTCATAAATTAACGCCTATAATCCATCCCCGTCGATTGGCACCCTTCTGGACCACCCCCGATAGTTGGAAACCGAAATATTTGAATTTCCTCTTCATACCGAGGTGCAGTGGTGGATCGACATCGCAGTACATTTTACGTTAATATTGTTCGATTCTCGTCGGGTTTCTTCGCTAATAGTTGTATTTCTGTTTGTTCTGTCAAACGCAATAAAAAATAACAGTGTAACTAGCATTTAAAAAAAAATTGTAGAACAAAAACATCGAATTTTTCATTCTTTTTTCAAAAATTGACCATTTTTTCCAGCTTTTTCCGTTTATATCGTCATAAATTAACGCCTATAATCCATCCCCGTCGATTGGCATCCTTCTGGGCCACCCCCGATAGTTGGAAACCGAAATATTTGAATTTCCTCTTCATACCGAGGTGCAGTGGTGGATCGACATCGCAGTACATTTTACGTTAATATTGTTCGATTCTCGTCGGGTTTCTTCGCTAATAGTTGTATTTCTGTTTGTTCTGTCAAACGCAATAAAAAATAACAGTGTAACTAGCATTTAAAAAAAAATTGTAGAACAAAAACATCGAATTTTTCATTCTTTTTTCAAAAATTGACCATTTTTTTCAGCTTTTTCCGTTTATATCGTCATAAATTAACGCCTATAATCCATCCCCGTCGATTGGCATCCTTCTGGGCCACCCCCGATAGTTGGAAACCGAAATATTTTGAATTTCCTCCTCATACCGAGGTGTAGTGGTGGATCGACATCGCAGTACATTTTACGTCAATATTGTTCGATTCTCGTCGGGTTTTTTTTGTTAATAGTTGTATTTCTGTTTGTTCTGTCAAACGACGCAATAAAAAATAACAGAGTAACTAGCATTTAAAAAATTTTTGTAGAACAAAAACATCGAATTTTTCATTCTTTTTTCAAAAATTGACCATTTTTTTCAGCTTTTTCCGTTTATATCGTCATAAATTAACGCCTATAATCCATCCCCGTCGATTGGCACCCTTCTGGGCCACCCCCGATAGTTGGAAACCGAAATATTTGAATTTCCTCTTCATACCGAGGTGCAGTGGTGGATCTACATCGCAGTACATTTTACGTCAATTTTGTTCGATTCTCGTCGGGTTTCTTCGCTAATAGTTGTATTTCTGTTTGTTCTGACAAACGCAATCAAAAATAACAGTGTAACTAGCATTGAAAAATTTTAGTAAAACAAAAACATCGAATGTGTCGTTCTTTTTTCAAAAATTGACCATATTTTTCAGGTTTTTCCGTTTATATCGTCATAAATTAACGCCTATAATCCATCCCCGTCGATTGGCACCCTTCTGGGCCACCCCCGATAGTTGGAAACCGAAATATTTGAATTTCCTCTTTATACCGAGGTGCAGTGGTGGATCGACATCGCAGTACATTTTACGTTAATATTGTTCGATTCTCGTCGGGTTTCTTCGCTAATAGTTGTATTTCTGTTTGTTCTGTCAAACGCAATAAAAAATAACAGTGTAACTAGCATTTAAAAAAAAATTGTAGAACAAAAACATCGAATTTTTCATTCTTTTTTCAAAAATTGACTATTTTTTTCAGCTTTTTCCGTTTATATCGTCATAAATTAACGCCTATAATCCATCCCCGTCGATTGGCACCCTTCTGGACCACCCCCGATAGTGCGAAACCGAAACATTTTGAATTTCCTCCTCATACCGAGGTGTAGTGGTGGATCGACATCGCAGTACATTTTACGTCAATATTGTTCGATTCTCGTCGGATTTCTTCGCTAATAGTTGTATTTCTGTTTGTTCTGTCAAACGCAATAAAAAATAACAGTGTAACTAGCATTTAAAAAAAAATTGTAGAACAAAAACATCGAATTTTTCATTCTTTTTTCAAAAATTGACCATTTTTTTCAGCTTTTTCCGTTTATATCGTCATAAATTAACGCCTATAATCCATCCCCGTCGATTGGCACCCTTCTGGACCACCCCCGATAGTGGGAAACCGAAATATTTTGAATTTCCTCCTCATACCGAGGTGTAGTGGTGGATCGACATCGCAGTACATTTTACGTCAATATTGTTCGATTCTCGTCGGATTTCTTCGCTAATAGTTGTATTTCTGTTTGTTCTGTCAAACGCAATAAAAAATAACAGTGTAACTAGCATTTAAAAAAAAATTGTAGAACAAAAACATCGAATTTTTCATTCTTTTTTCAAAAATTGACCATTTTTTTCAGCTTTTTCCGTTTATATCGTCATAAATTAACGCCTATAATCCATCCCCGTCGATTGGCACCCTTCTGGACCACCCCCGATAGTTGGAAACCGAAATATTTGAATTTCCTCTTCATACCGAGGTGCAGTGGTGGATCGACATCGCAGTACATTTTACGTTAATATTGTTCGATTCTCGTCGGGTTTCTTCGCTAATAGTTGTATTTCTGTTTGTTCTGTCAAACGCAATAAAAAATAACAGTGTAACTAGCATTTAAAAAAAAATTGTAGAACAAAAACATCGAATTTTTCATTCTTTTTTCAAAAATTGACCATTTTTTTCAGCTTTTTCCGTTTATATCGTCATAAATTAACGCCTATAATCCATCCCCGTCGATTGGCACCCTTCTGGACTACCCCCGATAGTGGGAAACCGAAATATTTTGAATTTCCTCCTCATACCGAGGTGTAGTGGTGGATCGACATCGCAGTACATTTTACGTCAATATTGTTCGATTCTCGTCGGATTTCTTCGCTAATAGTTGTATTTCTGTTTGTTCTGTCAAACGCAATAAAAAATAACAGTGTAACTAGCATTTAAAAAAAAATTGTAGAACAAAAACATCGAATTTTTCATTCTTTTTTCAAAAATTGACCATTTTTTTCAGCTTTTTCCGTTTATATCGTCATAAATTAACGCCTATAATCCATCCCCGTCGATTGGCACCCTTCTGGACCACCCCCGATAGTTGGAAACCGAAATATTTGAATTTCCTCTTCATACCGAGGTGCAGTGGTGGATCGACATCGCAGTACATTTTACGTTAATATTGTTCGATTCTCGTCGGGTTTCTTCGCTAATAGTTGTATTTCTGTTTGTTCTGTCAAACGCAATAAAAAATAACAGTGTAACTAGCATTTAAAAAAAAATTGTAGAACAAAAACATCGAATTTTTCATTCTTTTTTCAAAAATTGACCATTTTTTTCAGCTTTTTCCGTTTATATCGTCATAAATTAACGCCTATAATCCATCCCCGTCGATTGGCATCCTTCTGGGCCACCCCCGATAGTTGGAAACCGAAATATTTGAATTTCCTCTTCATACCGAGGTGCAGTGGTGGATCGACATCGCAGTACATTTTACGTTAATATTGTTCGATTCTCTTCGGGTTTCTTCGCTAATAGTTGTATTTCTGTTTGTTCTGTCAAACGCAATAAAAAATAACAGTGTAACTAGCATTTTAAAAAAAATTGTAGAACAAAAACATCGAATTTTTCATTCTTTTTTCAATAATTGACCATTTTTTCAGCTTTTTCCGTTTATATCGTCATAAATTAACGCCTATAATCCATCCCCGTCGATTGGCACCCTTCTGGACCACCCCCGATAGTGGGAAACCGAAATATTTTGAATTTCCTCCTCATACCGAGGTGTAGTGGTGGATCGACATCGCAGTACATTTTACGTCAATATTGTTCGATTCTCGTCGGATTTCTTCGCTAATAGTTGTATTTCTGTTTGTTCTGTCAAACGCAATAAAAAATAACAGTGTAACTAGCATTTAAAAAAAAAATGTAGAACAAAAACATCGAATTTTTCATTCTTTTTTCAAAAATTGACCATTTTTTTCAGCTTTTTCCGTTTATATCGTCATAAATTAACGCCTATAATCCATCCCCGTCGATTGGCACCCTTCTGGACCACCCCCGATAGTTGGAAACCGAAATATTTGAATTTCCTCTTCATACCGAGGTGCAGTGGTGGATCGACATCGCAGTACATTTTACGTTAATATTGTTCGATTCTCGTCGGGTTTCTTCGCTAATAGTTGTATTTCTGTTTGTTCTGTCAAACGCAATAAAAGATAACAGTGTAACTAGCATTTAAAAAAAAATTGTAGAACAAAAACATCGAATTTTTCATTCTTTTTTCAAAAATTGACCATTTTTTTCAGCTTTTTCCGTTTATATCGTCATAAATTAACGCCTATAATCCATCCCCGTCGATTGGCATCCTTCTGGGCCACCCCCGATAGTTGGAAACCGAAATATTTGAATTTCCTCTTCATACCGAGGTGCAGTGGTGGATCGACATCGCAGTACATTTTACGTTAATATTGTTCGATTCTCTTCGGGTTTCTTCGCTAATAGTTGTATTTCTGTTTGTTCTGTCAAACGCAATAAAAAATAACAGTGTAACTAGCATTTAAAAAAAAATTGTAGAACAAAAACATCGAATTTTTCATTCTTTTTTCAAAAATTGACCATTTTTTCAGCTTTTTCCGTTTATATCGTCATAAATTAACGCCTATAATCCATCCCCGTCGATTGGCACCCTTCTGGACCACCCCCGATAGTGGGAAACCGAAATATTTTGAATTTCCTCCTCATACCGAGGTGTAGTGGTGGATCGACATCGCAGTACATTTTACGTCAATATTGTTCGATTCTCGTCGGATTTCTTCGCTAATAGTTGTATTTCTGTTTGTTCTGTCAAACGCAATAAAAAATAACAGTGTAACTAGCATTTAAAAAAAAATTGTAGAACAAAAACATCGAATTTTTCATTCTTTTTTCAAAAATTGACCATTTTTTTCAGCTTTTTCCGTTTATATCGTCATAAATTAACGCCTATAATCCATCCCCGTCGATTGGCACCCTTCTGGGCCACCCCCGATAGTTGGAAACCGAAATATTTGAATTTCCTCTTCATACCGAGGTGCAGTGGTGGATCGACATCGCAGTACATTTTACGTTAATATTGTTCGATTCTCGTCGGGTTTCTTCGCTAATAGTTGTATTTCTGTTTGTTCTGTCAAACGCAATAAAAAATAACAGTGTAACTAGCATTTAAAAAAAAATTGTAGAACAAAAACATCGAATTTTTCATTCTTTTTTCAAAAATTGACCATTTTTTTCAGCTTTTTCCGTTTATATCGTCATAAATTAACGCCTATAATCCATCCCCGTCGATTGGCATCCTTCTGGGCCACCCCCGATAGTTGGAAACCGAAATATTTGAATTTCCTCTTCATACCGAGGTGCAGTGGTGGATCGACATCGCAGTACATTTTACGTTAATATTGTTCGATTCTCTTCGGGTTTCTTCGCTAATAGTTGTATTTCTGTTTGTTCTGTCAAACGCAATAAAAAATAACAGTGTAACTAGCATTTAAAAAAAAATTGTAGAACAAAAACATCGAATTTTTCATTCTTTTTTCAATAATTGACCATTTTTTCAGCTTTTTCCGTTTATATCGTCATAAATTAACGCCTATAATCCATCCCCGTCGATTGGCACCCTTCTGGACCACCCCCGATAGTGGGAAACCTAAATATTTTGAATTTCCTCCTCATACCGAGGTGTAGTGGTGGATCGACATCGCAGTACATTTTACGTCAATATTGTTCGATTCTCGTCGGATTTCTTCGCTAATAGTTGTATTTCTGTTTGTTCTGTCAAACGCAATAAAAAATAACAGTGTAACTAGCATTTAAAAAAAAAATGTAGAACAAAAACATCGAATTTTTCATTCTTTTTTCAAAAATTGACCATTTTTTTCAGCTTTTTCCGTTTATATCGTCATAAATTAACGCCTATAATCCATCCCCGTCGATTGGCACCCTTCTGGACCACCCCCGATAGTTGGAAACCGAAATATTTGAATTTCCTCTTCATACCGAGGTGCAGTGGTGGATCGACATCGCAGTACATTTTACGTTAATATTGTTCGATTCTCGTCGGGTTTCTTCGCTAATAGTTGTATTTCTGTTTGTTCTGTCAAACGCAATAAAAGATAACAGTGTAACTAGCATTTAAAAAAAAATTGTAGAACAAAAACATCGAATTTTTCATTCTTTTTTCAAAAATTGACCATTTTTTTCAGCTTTTTCCGTTTATATCGTCATAAATTAACGCCTATAATCCATCCCCGTCGATTGGCATCCTTCTGGGCCACGCCCGATAGTTGGAAACCGAAATATTTGAATTTCCTCTTCATACCGAGGTGCAGTGGTGGATCGACATCGCAGTACATTTTACGTTAATATTATTCGATTCTCTTCGGGTTTCTTCGCTAATAGTTGTATTTCTGTTTGTTCTGTCAAACGCAATAAAAAATAACAGTGTAACTAGCATTTAAAAAAAAATTGTAGAACAAAAACATCGAATTTTTCATTCTTTTTTCAAAAATTGACCATTTTTTCAGCTTTTTCCGTTTATATCGTCATAAATTAACGCCTATAATCCATCCCCGTCGATTGGCACCCTTCTGGACCACCCCCGATAGTGGGAAACCGAAATATTTTGAATTTCCTCCTCATACCGAGGTGTAGTGGTGGATCGACATCGCAGTACATTTTACGTCAATATTGTTCGATTCTCGTCGGATTTCTTCGCTAATAGTTGTATTTCTGTTTGTTCTGTCAAACGCAATAAAAAATAACAGTGTAACTAGCATTTAAAAAAAAATTGTAGAACAAAAACATCGAATTTTTCATTCTTTTTTCAAAAATTGACCATTTTTTTCAGCTTTTTCCGTTTATATCGTCATAAATTAACGCCTATAATCCATCCCCGTCGATTGGCACCCTTCTGGGCCACCCCCGATAGTGGGAAACCGAAATATTTTGAATTTCCTCCTCATACCGAGGTGTAGTGGTGGATCGACATCGCAGTACATTTTACGTCAATATTGTTCGATTCTCGTCGGGTTTTTTTTTTTTTTTTTTTTTTTTTTTTTTTTTTTTTTTTTTTTGTTTGTTAATAGTTGTATTTCTGTTTGTTCTGTCAAACGACGCAATAAAAAATAACAGAGTAACTAGCATTTAAAAAGTTTTTGTAGAACAAAAAGGTTAGGTTAGGTTAGGTTAGGTTGGGGTGTGTGGCCAGAGAGAACCTCCTAGTGTGCCTGACGGTTGCTAGTCCTTTCCACATTTTCCGTGGATGGGAACGGCAGACGACATCGACAAGCGACGTCCATTTTAGCCGCCTGGCCCCCCGCCTGATGGCGGCAGCGGGAGCGCTTAGCTCTCTGCTGCCGAATATCGGGGGGCCCAGTGTCGTCTGCCGCCGCCTCTATTTGGGGGTGGTGCGGTCGATGGCCCTATATGGAGCGCCCATCTGGGCTGGCGCCCTTGATCGCCAAAATATCGCCCTCCTCAGGAGACCTCAGAGGGCGATGGCGATCAGGGTGTCACGGGCGTACCGCACCGTCTCCTTTGAGGCGGCGTGCGTTTTGGCGGCATCGCCGCCCTGGGACTTGGAGGCGGAGGTCCAAGCGTCAGTGTATTACTGGCGCGCTGACCTCCGGCTCCAGGGTGAAGAACCCACGCACAGGGCGGTGGAGACGCGAAGGTCCCAGGCTCGACTGGTCCTCGTGGAAAAGTGGGAGAATAGACTGGCCCAGCCCCGCTATGGGGTGAGGACCGTCGAGGCTGTCCGTCCGGTGATAAGGCAGTGGACGGACAGACGGCGCGGACCACTCACCTACCGGCTTACTCAGGTGCTCTCCGGACACGGCTGTTTCGGAGAGTACCTTTGCAAGATAGCCGGTAGGGAGCCGACAACCAGGTGTCACCATTGTGAGGAGTGTGACCGGGACACGGCGCAGCACACGCTGGAGGAGTGCCCGGCGTGGGCCGCGGAGCGCTGTGCCCTGGTCGCTGTGATTGGCCCCGACCTCTCCTTGCCGACCGTCGTATCCAAGATGGTCGGCGACGACAGGTGCTGGGGCGCAATGAGGTCCTTCTGCGAGTCTGTCATCTCGCAGAAGGAGGCGGCGGAACGAGGGCGTTAGGAAGATCCTTACGCCCCGGAAGTCCGCCGCCGGAGGAGGGGGCGCAGGAGACGCGCTTATGTCGCTCTCCTGCCCCCCACTTAAGGGTTCCGGGTGGCAAGGCCTCAGGGGGGCCTGCCACCCGTAAACTAAGAACCCCGAGAGGGCGCGCGCGGTGTTCCCGCGCGCCTTCCAACGCTGAAAGGGGAGAGCGGCGAAGCTCTCCCCTGGGGACAAGAGGGGGTCGGGTCCTAAAAAAAAAATGACCCGGCCCGCACCCACACGGGGGGGCCTGCTATGGATGACTCAATTCTTTTAAGAGCTCCCAACAGGCCCCCCCATTGGATGAGAGAGGGAACACCCCAGGTTTTTTAGTGGGTATACCAGCCTTTTTCTCTTGCTGGGGAGTCCCACACGCCCCGCCGGTGCCGTCCCCTAGCCGGCGGGTAGTGCATCAAGCATTTTTCCTGGGTACCAAAAAAAAAAAAAAAAAAAGGTTAGGTTAGGTTAGGTTAGGTTAGGTTTTTTTTTTTTTTTTTTTTTTTTTTTTTGATTGTTTCTAATTTCCCCTATCATAGATAAGGTCTTTGTTATATGATGTTTTATTTTTATTGCCTTTAGTTTTCTTGTATCGTGTTTCTTTTAAGAACCCATTAAGGGTAGATGTATCGTGGTTAATTTTTTGAGGACATTTTAGTGTTTTATTCTTTTTTTTTTTTTTTTTTTTTATTGTATATCCGTTATTTTGTATCTATGTTTATTAATTATGTGACATTCATTATGTATCATTATAATGATATCATATGTTTTATTTATACGCTTTTATTTCTTTTTAAAACTGTTGCTGCTATTTTCGTGCAGTAATTTATTAATTTGTTTCGTTGGCATCCTGCCATTATATGCGACAGGTTTTCTGCAGACATGTTTACTCCCAGCTCCTGTTCCAGGTCGTAACGTTCGCGAATGAACATTGGGCATTCAAAAATCAGATGCGGTACACTTTCATCGGCCGCCGGATCGCAGGCACACGATGAGTTCTCCTTACACTTAAATCGTTTCAAGTATGAGGAGAACCCACCGTGTCCTGTCATGATTTGTGTGGTGATGCTCGTTGGTACAAATTTTCTCACAACACTATACGCCGTCAGGACGTCTGGGAAGAACAACTTTGTAATGGAGGCGGTTTCGGCAGATTTATACCTTCTATCCCATTCCTCAATCGTATGCAGACGGAGCATACGTTTGACGAATGAGATAGGGCAAAGATCGTAGTCTGGCTTCTTCTTTGACTTCAGAGCAGCCTCCTTCGCTAATTGGTCTGCTCTCTCGTTCCCATCCAGGCCAGCGTGGGCTTTTATCCAGAACAAGGAGACGCACTTGTTCTGGAGCCTACAGCGTCTTATGGCGTTTCTGGTTTCCGCTGCTAGTGGATGGGTCGAGTTAGGGTTAGCTACAGTCTCTAGGGCTGCTCTGGAGTCACAGTAGATGCCGAAGGTGGATTCGGTCATTTTCAAGGCCTCGCCCGCCGCCTTGAAAAGTGCCAACAGTTCTGCCTGATAAACCGTACAGTATGACGGCAAGGTAAACTTGAGGGCTCTGTTTTCAACGTCGCCGACCCAAGCGGACAGCGCCGCTCCAACTTTGCCCTCAATTTTACTGCCGTCAGTGTAAATGCGCACCGCAAAATCGCAATGATTTTGGTACTGTTCCTGGTTTATCAGGCATTTATATTTTAGGGGCAGTTTATCGGCTGGGTGCGGAGCCTCGAAGAATGGTGACATAATTTCCACCTCTCGGTCAACTACTGCTGACCGAGATATCCCCTTTTTGGCTTCGTATAAACGAGCCACCTCTTTTATACGAAGGTCCAATGGGAGGATCCCGGCCAGCACCAGTGCCGAGTTCAACGATACAGTGCGATATGCTTTGCACAGTTTTTGTGCAAAGCCCCGCTGAACTACGTTTAGCTGCTTTCGCACTCCAAGCTTATCTACAGCTGGCGCCCAGACGCTTGCGGCGTAAAGGATCACTGGCTCGACTGCCGCTGTATAGATAGAGCGCAGCACTTCGGGGTTTAGCCCCCAGCTTACGCGGGCTGTTCTAACGAGCTGGCCATAAATCCCAATCGCTTTTTTACAGGCGTTCCCGACGTGGGTGTTGAAGGTGAGGTTTTCGTCAATGGTGAGACCCAGCAGTTTCATCTGCGGGGACATTCCAATGTCGATTCCGCCCATGCTCAAACGTGGTGTATCGTACTTGAGCCTACGCGTTATAACCATCGCGCAAGTCTTATGCGGCGCGAACTTCAGCTTATTTCGGATACCCCACGTTCGAACATGGTCGAGAGCGGCATTGGCTTGTCGTTCTATGTCTCGTGCTGTCTCACCACAGAAAACCATCACGACATCATCGGCGAACGCCTGACAGTAGTCGCCCCTGCCCTCGAGTTGTTGGAGGAGAGGATCCAGCAGAACGTTCCAAAGGATGGGCCCACCAATGGATCCTTGCACGCATCCTTTGCTCGAACTTCGTTCGTGCTGCTCCCCCGCATACCTCACCGTGACTTTCCTGTCACTCAGGTAGCTGTCGATTATTCGCCTCAAATTGATCGGACAGTTTTCCTCAGCCAACCGGACTCTTATAGCCGGCCACCATGCACTGTCGAAGGCTCCCTCGATGTCAAGTGACACTAATGTTACAATCTTTTTAAGGTGCAATTTAGCACGGATGTGCTGCATTAGTGTGTAGAGGGAGTCTTCGGTGCTTTTTTGGGGCATGAATCCGTATTGGCGAGTACTAATCCTCGGCAGCAGGTGGAATTTGAGGCGAGCAACCAACATTTTCTCGTATACCTTACCCAGCACAGGCAAAAGACCAATCGGCCTGTACGATTTGGGTTCGGTATACGAGCTCTTTCCCGGCTTTCTTAGGACGACTACTGTTGCTTCCTTCCAGATCTTAGGGAAGTGCTCAAGTGCCATACACTTGTTTAGCAAGGCTAAAAAGTAGGCAGGATCGGAGTCTATGGCCCGCACGCATATATCGGCGGTGAAGCCGTCGGCTCCTGGAGCCTTTTTGGGGTTAAATGACTTTGCAGCCATTTCGAGTTCGCTAGAAGTGAAAGGCGGGTCATGATCACCATGACTCCGCGAGTTTACTGTTTCAGCTTGTTCTCGGATACGTTTGTGGTCTGCATCGTCATTTTCCCCTCTATCCTCAGGATAAAAGGTCTCAGCTAACAGCCTCACCGATTGCTTCGCATCTAGGGTTCTGTTTCCTTCACGCAGCGGCATATCCTCTTCCCTTTTTGCAGACCTGGCAATAACCCGATAGATTCCTTCCCACATTCCTTCCTTCTCCTGCTTCCCACAGAAATCCTTCCAGCTATCCGTTATTGCCAGTTGCACTTCCCTTTCATAATTTTCTTTTTCTTTCAGGTATATGCCGACTACGTGTTCTCTCCGAACCGGTGCTGCGTTTCTGATGCGGCGCCTCTTAGTGTCCACCTGCTTCTTCATGTCCTCGAGTTTCTTCGACCACCAAGGAATGGTAAGTAGCTCTTTCTGCTTTTTGTAGGGTATTGTTTCTCTGCATGTTATAGTGATTGCCTCTGTATATTCTCCTAGTATTTTATTTAATTGTTCCGGAGTGTCAATCATTTGCAATTTTTGTAGGGTTAAGCTTTTTTCCTGCATAGTCTGGGTCAATTTCTCATGAAATTGATCCCAGCATGCTTTTTTAGTATTATAGACCCTCGTCGTCCTTTCTATGCGTATCCCCTTTGACTTTTCCAAGCTTAAGCTGAAAGAGATTCCCTGGTGATCCGAACTCGTCAGACTCTCCACCACTCTCCAGTTGTCTACCAGGTTCAGCAAGTCCATTGTGCAGGCCGTAACGTCCACGTGACTGCAGTACCTTCTTCCACCCCTTATGACATCAAATGTCGGGGTGTCTCCAGTGTTGAGGACATGCAGCTCCATCTCGTCCAAGGCCCCGCACATCTCCTTCCCTCTTACGTCTTCCTGGCTACTGCCCCACCAGGTGGACTTGGCGTTAGTGTCGCCTCCAAAAACTAACCTGCCGGGTCCCTTGCTTTGCTGGATAGCTTTCAAGCGTGCAAGGTACGGCTCCAGGGGTACATCCGGCTCAAAGTAGTAGGAGACAAGTGTGATCTCCCAGGCTCTGGTTCGGATCCCCACCACAACGATGTTATTTGTGGTGAGTTCCGGGTATTGTAAGACGTCTAGGTCGTGATTGAAGACAGCTATTGCCGCCTTGACAGTACCCTCCCCTACATCAGAGCTCTGGAAGACTCTAACACCTCGGTGACTCCTAACACTCTTCGCGGCACCCACGTACGGCTCCTGGAGCAGCGCCACTGCTGCCTTGCGCTTTACGGCCTCCAACAAGAGCTCGTTTGTCGCTAGTTTGCTCCTCTGCAGGTTAGCTTGGAGGATTTTATACTGGGGGGAAACAGTTTCGGTGCCCTTAGCAGTAAGCCACCGACAGACGGGCCATTGCGTCTCGCTTCCTCCGAATGGGACAGTCATTGCTGAAGGCATTATGCTGTTTGTTCTCCAGCTTGGCTAGGACGCAGTTCTTACAGGCAGGAGCTTCTCCAATCAATCGGTTGGGGCACTCGGTCGCCATGTGAGGATCACCGCAATGGCTGCACAGGTCGGCTGGCTCCTTGCAGAACCGCCGACCATGCCCGTAACCCAAGCATCGGGTACATTGTACAAGTGGCGATTGATCCATCACATGGACTGCCTGCAGGTCAATCTTTATTCTTTTGTGGTCAATGGAGCGTCTCCATATGGTGGGCGACACACTTAGGACAATGTGACCACAGCAGGGGTTTCGTGCCCTTTTCCGATATTTGATCGAAACTCTGCTTTCCCCCTCGTCGAGACCGCGAAAAATGTCCCTATTCTGGTTCCTGAAAGCCTTGATGATTTCATCATCACTGTGCACAGTGAGCACGTCTTTCAGGACCAGAAGCGGGTCTTTGTTTTTCACCTCCTCGACGACGAGGTGTTCTCCAGCCGCCTCCAATCTTTCCTTGACCTTCTGGGTTAGGTTAGGTTAGGTTAGGTTAGGTTAGGTTAGGTTAGGTTAGGTTAGGTTTTTTTTTTTTTTTTTTTTTTTTTTGATTGTTTCTAATTTCCCCTATCATAGATAAGGCCTTTGTTATATGATGTTTTATTTTTATTGCCTTTAGTTTTCTTGTATCGTGTTTCTTTTAAGAACCCATTAAGGGTAGATGTATCGTGGTTAATTTTTTGAGGACATTTTAGTGTTTTATTCTTTTTTTTTTTTTTTTTTTTTTTTTTTTTTATTGTATATCCGTTATTTTGTATCTATGTTTATTAATTATGTGACATTCATTATGTATCATTATAATGATATCATATGTTTTATTTATACGCTTTTATTTCTTTTTAAAACTGTTGCTGCTATTTTCGTGCAGTAATTTATTAATTTGTTTCGTTGGCATCCTGCCATTATATGCGACAGGTTTTCTGCAGACATGTTTACTCCCAGCTCCTGTTCCAGGTCGTAACGTTCGCGAATGAACATTGGGCATTCAAAAATCAGATGCGGTACACTTTCATCGGCCGCCGGATCGCAGGCACACGATGAGTTCTCCTTACACTTAAATCGTTTCAAGTATGAGGAGAACCCACCGTGTCCTGTCATGATTTGTGTGGTGATGCTCGTTGGTACAAATTTTCTCACAACACTATACGCCGTCAGGACGTCTGGGAAGAACAACTTTGTAATGGAGGCGGTTTCGGCAGATTTATACCTTCTATCCCATTCCTCAATCGTATGCAGACGGAGCATACGTTTGACGAATGAGATAGGGCAAAGATCGTAGTCTGGCTTCTTCTTTGACTTCAGAGCAGCCTCCTTCGCTAATTGGTCTGCTCTCTCGTTCCCATCCAGGCCAGCGTGGGCTTTTATCCAGAACAAGGAGACGCACTTGTTCTGGAGCCTACAGCGTCTTATGGCGTTTCTGGTTTCCGCTGCTAGTGGATGGGTCGAGTTAGGGTTAGCTACAGTCTCTAGGGCTGCTCTGGAGTCACAGTAGATGCCGAAGGTGGATTCGTCCATTTTCAAGGCCTCGCCCGCTGCCTTGAAAAGTGCCAACAGTTCTGCCTGATAAACCGTACAGTATGACGGCAAGGTAAACTTGAGGGCTCTGTTTTCGACGTCGCCGACCCAAACGGATAGCGCCGCTCCAACTTTGCCCTCAATTTTACTGCCGTCAGTGTAAATGCGCACCGCAAAATCGCAATGATTTTGGTACTGTTCCTGGTTTATCAGGCATTTGTATTTTAGGGGCAGTTTATCGGCTGGGTGCGGAGCCTCGAAAAATGGTGACATAATTTCCACCTCTCGGTCAACTACTGCTGACCGAGATATCCCCTTTTTGGCTTCGTATAAACGAGCCACCTCTTTTATACGAAGGTCCAATGGGAGGATCCCGGCCAGCACCAGTGCCGAGTTCAGCGATACAGTGCGATATGCTTTGCACAGTTTTTGTGCAAAGCCCCGCTGAACTACGTTTAGCTGCTTTCGCACTCCAAGCTTATCTACAGCTGGCGCCCAGACACTTGCGGCGTAAAGGATCACTGGCTCGACCGCCGCTGTATAGATAGAGCGCAGCACTTCGGGGTTTAGCCCCCAGCTTACGCGGGCTGTTCTAACGAGCTGGCCATAAATCCCGATCGCTTTTTTACAGGCGTTCCCGACGTGGGTGTTGAAAGTGAGGTTTTCGTCAATGGTGAGACCCAGCAGTTTCATCTGTGGGGACATTCCAATGTCGATCCCGCCCATGCTCAAACGTGGTGTATCGTACTTGAGCCTACGCGTTATAACCATCGCGCAAGTCTTATGCGGCGCGAACTTCAGCTTATTTCGGATACCCCACGTTCGAACATGGTCGAGAGCGGCATTGGCTTGTCGTTCTATGTCTCGTGCTGTCTCACCACAGAAAACCATCACGACATCATCGGCGAACGCCTGACAGTAGTCGCCCCTGCCCTCAAGTTGTTGGAGGAGAGGATCCAGCAGAACGTTCCAAAGGATGGGCCCACCAATGGATCCTTGCACGCATCCTTTGCTCGAACTTCGTTCGTGCTGCTCCCCCGCATACCTCACCGTGACTTTCCTGTCACTCAGGTAGCTGTCGATTATTCGCCTCAAATTGATCGGACAGTTTTCCTCAGCCAACCGGACCCTTATAGCCGGCCACCATGCACTGTCGAAGGCTCCCTCGATGTCAAGTGACACTAATGTCACAATCTTTTTAAGATGCAATTTAGCACGGATGTGCTGCATTAGTGTGTAGAGGGAGTCTTCGGTGCTTTTTTGGGGCATGAATCCGTATTGGCGAGTACTAATCCTCGGCAGCAGGTGGAATTTGAGGCGAGCAACCAACATTTTCTCGTATACCTTACCCAGCACAGGCAAAAGACCAATCGGCCTGTACGATTTGGGTTCGGTATACGAGCTCTTTCCCGGCTTTCTTAGGACGACTACTGTTGCTTCCTTCCAGATCTTAGGGAAGTGCTCAAGTGCCATACACTTGTTTAGCAAGGCTAAAAAGTAGGCAGGATCGGAATCTATGGCCCGCACGCATATATCGGCGGTGAAGCCGTCGGCTCCTGGAGCCTTTTTGGGGTTAAATGACTTTGCAGCCATTTCGAGTTCGCTAGAAGTGAAAGGCGGGTCATGATCACCATGACTCCGCGAGTTTACTGTTTCAGCTTGTTCTCGGATACGTTTGTGGTCTGCATCGTCATTTTCCCCTCTATCCTCAGGATAAAAGGTCTCAGCTAACAGCCTCACCGATTGCTTCGCATCTAGGGTTCTGTTTCCTTCACGCAGCGGCATATCCTCTTCCCTTTTTGCAGACCTGGCAATAACCCGATAGATTCCTTCCCACATTCCTTCCTTCTCCTGCTTCCCACAGAAATCCTTCCAGCTATCCGTTATTGCCAGTTGCACTTCCCTTTCATAATTTTCTTTTTCTTTCAGGTATATGCCGACTACGTGTTCTCTACGAACCGGTGCTGCGTTTCTGATGCGGCGCCTCTTAGTGTCCACCTGCTTCTTCATGTCCTCGAGTTTCTTCGACCACCAAGGAATGGTAAGTAGCTCTTTCTGCTTTTTGTAGGGTATTGTTTCTCTGCATGTTATAGTGATTGCCTTTGTGTATTCTCCTAGTATTTTATTTAATTGTTCCGGAGTGTCAATCATTTGCAATTTTTGTAGGGTTAAGCTTTTTTCCTGCATAGTCTGGCTCAATTTCTCATGAAATTGATCCCAGCATGCTTTTTTAGTATTATAGACCCTCGTCGTCCTTTCAATGCGTATCCCCTTTGACTTTTCTAAGCTTAAGCTGAAAGAGATTCCCTGGTGATCCGAGCTCGTCAGACTCTCTACCACTCTCCAATTGTCCACCAGGTTTAGTAAGTCCATTGTGCAGGCCGTAACGTCCACGTGACTGCAGTACCTTCTTCCACCCCTTATGACATCAAATGTCGGGGTGTCTCCGGTGTTGAGGACATGCAGCCCCATCTCGTCCAAGGCCCCGCACATCTCCTTCCCTCTTACGTCTTCCTGGCTACTGCCCCACCAGGTGGACTTGGCGTTAGTGTCACCTCCAAAGACTAACCTGCCGGGTCCCTTTCTTTGCTGGATAGCTTTCAAGCGTGCAAGGTACGGCTCCAGGGGTACATCCGGCTCAAAGTAGTAAGAGACAAGTGTGATCTCCCAGGCTCTGGTTCGGATCCCCACCACAACGATGTTGTTTGTGGTGAGTTCCGGGTACTGTAAGACGTCTAGGTCGTGATCAAAGACGGCTATTGCCGCCTTGACAGTACCCTCCCCTACATCAGAGCTCTGGAAGATTCTAACACCTCGGTGACTTCTAATACTCTTCGCGGCACCCACGTACGGCTCCTGGAGCAGCGCCACTGCTGCCTTGCGCTTTACGGCCTCCAACAAGAGCTCGTTTGTCGCTAGTTTGCTCCTCTGCAGGTTAGCTTGGAGGATTTTATACTGGGGGGAAACAGTTTCGGTGCCCTTAGCAGTAAGCCACCGACAGACGGGCCATTGCGTCTCGCTTCCTCCGAATGGGACAGTCATTGCTGAAGGCATTATGCTGTTTGTTCTCCAGCTTGGCTAGGACGCAGTTCTTACAGGCAGGAGCTTCTCCGATCAATCGGTTGGGGCACTCGGTCGCCATGTGAGGATCACCGCAATGGCTGCACAGGTCGGCTGGCTCCTTGCAGAACCGCCGACCATGCCCGTAACCCAAGCATCGGGTACATTGTACAAGTGGCGATTGATCCATCACATGGACTGCCTGCAGGTCAATCTTTATTCTTTTGTGGTCAATAGAGCGTCTCCATATGGTGGGCGACACACTTAGGACAATGTGACCACAGCAGGGGTTTCGTGCCCTTTTCCGATATTTGATCGAAACTCTGCTTTTCCCCTCGTCGAGACCGCGAAAAATGTCCCTATTCTGGTTCCTGAAAGCCTTGATGATTTCGTCATCACTGTGCACAGTGAGCACGTCTTTCAGGACCAGAAGCGGGTCCTTGTTTTTCACCTCCTCGACGACGAGGTGTACTCCAGCCGCCTCCAATCTTTCCTTGACCTTCTGCCTGTCCTCTTGAGTTCTGCAGCCCATTATGATTTTACGGTCCTTAGCTTTCCTGACCCTTTCAACCTGTATCCACCCTTCCTTGGCGTCTACGGTCTTTCGCACCCTCTCGAGAATTTCCTCACCTGTCTCTTCTTGTCTCGTTGAGGAGACAACTACCGAGTGCAGTGCGGTCTGCATTTTAGGCGCTGGATCTGTGCCACCTGCTGCAACTACACTCGCGTAAGTTGTCTTCTCAAGAGCTTCTTTCTGGCTTTCCAGAGCCTCCTTCAGCTGTTCTAGCTTCCTCCCGTTTTCAGCAAGAAGCCTAGTATTGGCCTCAATTGCTTCCAGGAGGATGCTGTCATCCCTGGTCTTTTCTGCCGCCTTTTCAACAATCTGCGGCTCCACTCTAGTAACTGCCTTCTGCTTTGCTCCACTTCCTCCCCGCTCCTTTGTCAACTCCAGTTCCGACTCTTTGAGTAGTTGGAATAGTCTGTCAATAGAGCTGGAGACTTCCAGCTTAATGTCAGTTTTTAAGTTGCGGGAGTTCGAGAGATGGAGCTTAGCCTTGTTACTTGCCGCTCTTGCTTCGTCCACTCTGGTCTTCTTTTTAGGTGGCGAAAATATTATCGCCATCGATGCCTTCTGTGTCTGCACTTTGTCTTTTTGTGAAGGTTCTGGATTCGGCTTTGGTCTGGAGGGTGCTACGTCAGTTGAACCAGCAACTGGTGGGGTCAGTTTGGGGCTTACGCTTGGTCTGCCGGTTTCCCATTCCCCAATGCTACGCCTAACTTTGGAGGTGAGATCTATCGTGTCATTCTCTTTTGGAGACTGGGAGGTCACGTCAACGGTCCTCTTGGCTGGTGTTCTAATGCCGAACATCTTGTCTATAGATAGGGGACGTCAAAATAATAAAATCGAGTAAATTTGTATAAGTTGTATAAGGTGTAAAGTTATGTATATGTATAAGAAAGTAAAAAAAATAGGGTAAAATAATATAGATAAAAACAAATGGTAAGTTGTAAAAACTTAGGTCATAGAGTATACAGTTTTCCTCAATAAAGGATAGTCATAGGTAATTAATAGCTTAATATAGAGTAAAATAACTTAATAACTAAAGGTAACTTAAATCAAGTGGTAAATAAACAAAGTAAACTTTGCTAAGTCCGATTTTCCTCTTTCAGGTATCAATGGATCCAGTTCGTCGTGTCAATTCAATAGAGTAACCTCAAAAGCGTCCAAGTAACCTAGATAATAATAACAGGGTAGGTTTGCAACCTAAATGATGACAACAGGGTGGGTTGGGTGGGAGTAAAATTCAAAATATTTCGACTTCCCACTATCGGGGGTGGTCCGGAAGGGTACCAATCGAAAGGAATAAATTATAGGCGTTAATTAACGCAGGTTTAAATAAAAATTTTGAATAAATTTGGACAATTTATGAAAAAAGTATGAAAATTTTAATGTTTTTTGGCTATAAAAAATTCAAAAATGCTGGCAACACTCAAAATTATTATAGCGTTTATCAAGACAAACTGAATTACAACTATTCGCAAAAAACCCGGTGAAAATCTATGAATATTTAAGTTAAATGTACTGAAATTTCGATTTACCACATCACCTCGGTTCGATATAAAATTTTACAAAATTCAAAATATTTCGACTTCCCACTATCGGGGGTGGTCCGGAAGGGTACCAATCGAAAGGAATAAATTATAGGCGTTAATTAACGCAGGTTTAAATAAAAATTTTGAATAAATTTGGACAATTTATGAAAAAAGTATGAAAATTTTAATGTTTTTTGGCTATAAAAAATTCAAAAATGCTGGCAACACTCAAAATTATTATAGCGTTTATCAAGACAAACTGAATTACAACTATTCGCAAAAAACCCGGTGAAAATCTATGAATATTTAAGTTAAATGTACTGAAATTTCGATTTACCACATCACCTCGGTTCGATATAAAATTTTACAAAATTCAAAATATTTCGACTTCCCACTATCGGGGGTGGTCCGGAAGGGTACCAATCGAAAGGAATAAATTATAGGCGTTAATTAACGCAGGTTTAAATAAAAATTTTGAATAAATTTGGACAATTTATGAAAAAAGTATGAAAATTTTAATGTTTTTTGGCTATAAAAAATTCAAAAATGCTGGCAACACTCAAAATTATTATAGCGTTTATCAAGACAAACTGAATTACAACTATTCGCAAAAAACCCGGTGAAAATCTATGAATATTTAAGTTAAATGTACTGAAATTTCGATTTACCACATCACCTCGGTTCGATATAAAATTTTACAAAATTCAAAATATTTCGACTTCCCACTATCGGGGGTGGTCCGGAAGGGTACCAATCGAAAGGAATAAATTATAGGCGTTAATTAACGCAGGTTTAAATAAAAATTTTGAATAAATTTGGACAATTTATGAAAAAAGTATGAAAATTTTAATGTTTTTTGGCTATAAAAAATTCAAAAATGCTGGCAACACTCAAAATTATTATAGCGTTTATCAAGACAAACTGAATTACAACTATTCGCAAAAAACCCGGTGAAAATCTATGAATATTTAAGTTAAATGTACTGAAATTTCGATTTACCACATCACCTCGGTTCGATATAAAATTTTACAAAATTCAAAATATTTCGACTTCCCACTATCGGGGGTGGTCCGGAAGGGTACCAATCGAAAGGAATAAATTATAGGCGTTAATTAACGCAGGTTTAAATAAAAATTTTGAATAAATTTGGACAATTTATGAAAAAAGTATGAAAATTTTAATGTTTTTTGGCTATAAAAAATTCAAAAATGCTGGCAACACTCAAAATTATTATAGCGTTTATCAAGACAAACTGAATTACAACTATTCGCAAAAAACCCGGTGAAAATCTATGAATATTTAAGTTAAATGTACTGAAATTTCGATTTACCACATCACCTCGGTTCGATATAAAATTTTACAAAATTCAAAATATTTCGACTTCCCACTATCGGGGGTGGTCCGGAAGGGTACCAATCGAAAGGAATAAATTATAGGCGTTAATTAACGCAGGTTTAAATAAAAATTTTGAATAAATTTGGACAATTTATGAAAAAAGTATGAAAATTTTAATGTTTTTTGGCTATAAAAAATTCAAAAATGCTGGCAACACTCAAAATTATTATAGCGTTTATCAAGACAAACTGAATTACAACTATTCGCAAAAAACCCGGTGAAAATCTATGAATATTTAAGTTAAATGTACTGAAATTTCGATTTACCACATCACCTCGGTTCGATATAAAATTTTACAAAATTCAAAATATTTCGACTTCCCACTATCGGGGGTGGTCCGGAAGGGTACCAATCGAAAGGAATAAATTATAGGCGTTAATTAACGCAGGTTTAAATAAAAATTTTGAATAAATTTGGACAATTTATGAAAAAAGTATGAAAATTTTAATGTTTTTTGGCTATAAAAAATTCAAAAATGCTGGCAACACTCAAAATTATTATAGCGTTTATCAAGACAAACTGAATTACAACTATTCGCAAAAAACCCGGTGAAAATCTATGAATATTTAAGTTAAATGTACTGAAATTTCGATTTACCACATCACCTCGGTTCGATATAAAATTTTACAAAATTCAAAATATTTCGACTTCCCACTATCGGGGGTGGTCCGGAAGGGTACCAATCGAAAGGAATAAATTATAGGCGTTAATTAACGCAGGTTTAAATAAAAATTTTGAATAAATTTGGACAATTTATGAAAAAAGTATGAAAATTTTAATGTTTTTTGGCTATAAAAAATTCAAAAATGCTGGCAACACTCAAAATTATTATAGCGTTTATCAAGACAAACTGAATTACAACTATTCGCAAAAAACCCGGTGAAAATCTATGAATATTTAAGTTAAATGTACTGAAATTTCGATTTACCACATCACCTCGGTTCGATATAAAATTTTACAAAATTCAAAATATTTCGACTTCCCACTATCGGGGGTGGTCCGGAAGGGTACCAATCGAAAGGAATAAATTATAGGCGTTAATTAACGCAGGTTTAAATAAAAATTTTGAATAAATTTGGACAATTTATGAAAAAAGTATGAAAATTTTAATGTTTTTTGGCTATAAAAAATTCAAAAATGCTGGCAACACTCAAAATTATTATAGCGTTTATCAAGACAAACTGAATTACAACTATTCGCAAAAAACCCGGTGAAAATCTATGAATATTTAAGTTAAATGTACTGAAATTTCGATTTACCACATCACCTCGGTTCGATATAAAATTTTACAAAATTCAAAATATTTCGACTTCCCACTATCGGGGGTGGTCCGGAAGGGTACCAATCGAAAGGAATAAATTATAGGCGTTAATTAACGCAGGTTTAAATAAAAATTTTGAATAAATTTGGACAATTTATGAAAAAAGTATGAAAATTTTAATGTTTTTTGGCTATAAAAAATTCAAAAATGCTGGCAACACTCAAAATTATTATAGCGTTTATCAAGACAAACTGAATTACAACTATTCGCAAAAAACCCGGTGAAAATCTATGAATATTTAAGTTAAATGTACTGAAATTTCGATTTACCACATCACCTCGGTTCGATATAAAATTTTACAAAATTCAAAATATTTCGACTTCCCACTATCGGGGGTGGTCCGGAAGGGTACCAATCGAAAGGAATAAATTATAGGCGTTAATTAACGCAGGTTTAAATAAAAATTTTGAATAAATTTGGACAATTTATGAAAAAAGTATGAAAATTTTAATGTTTTTTGGCTATAAAAAATTCAAAAATGCTGGCAACACTCAAAATTATTATAGCGTTTATCAAGACAAACTGAATTACAACTATTCGCAAAAAACCCGGTGAAAATCTATGAATATTTAAGTTGGTTAGGTTAGGTTAGGTTAGGTTAGGTTAGGTTGAGTGGGCAAATTCGGTGGGCCTCTGTCTGCTCAACAGAGGCACCACCGACACTTGTGTTCGGCAGCAGGGCGGGTCGATAGTGGACCTCTCGTTCGCTAGCCCTGCTGTCGCGAACAACGTAAGGAACTGGCGAGTCCTAGAGGAGGTCGAGACTCTCTCGGATCACCGCTATATCCGAGCAGAGATCTGCCGGAATCCTCAGGACCCAGTTAGGGGTCACATGGCGGACAGAGCTCCCCGGTCTCCGCGGTGGGCTGTGGGTCGTTTGAACCGGGACCTGTTAGAGGAGGCAGCCATAGTGCAGTCGTGGCTGTCTCCAGTGCCTCCTGACGAGGGGGTTGATGCTGCGGCGGGTCGCATTCGTGTTGCGCTTACGCAGGTGTGCGATGCGGCCATGCCGCGCGTCCGACGTCGGCCTCCTAGGAGGGAGGTCTACTGGTGGTCCCGGGAGTTGGTGGACCTCCGCGAGGCCTGCATTCGTGCCCGGAGGTCCTACACCCGCAGCCGGCGGCGACGCCGCGATGATAACGGGGAGGGCCAGCTGTACGAAACGTACCAAGCAGCGCGTGAGGCTCTGAAGCTGGCCATCTGTCGCGCCAAGGAGCAGTCGCGGCAGGAGATGCTGGAGGGTCTCGATCGTGACCCCTGGGGTCGCCCATACCGCGCGGCGCTGAGCAAGCTCCGCGCGACGGGCCCCCCCCTTACCGAGTCCCTTCAGCCTAGCTTCCTCACCGAAGTGGTCGAGGGCCTATTCCCACCACAGGCGGAGCACACGCCCCCGGCGATGGCCGCAGAGGCCGAAGTCCGGGAGGCCGACGAAGAGGTGGTGGTTCCGCCTGTCACGGAGGCGGAGATGGGGGCGGCCGTTCTGCGCATTCGCTCGAAGCGGACCGCCCCCGGGCCGGACGGAATTCCGGCCCGAGTGTTGGCCCTTGCCCTTGACCACATGGGCGACCGCCTCAGGGAACTGTATGACGCGTGTCTGTCGTCGGGGAGGTTCCCTGAGTGCTGGAAGGTGGGGAAGCTGGTGCTCCTGCCCAAACCTGGGAGAGCCCCGGACTCGGTCGCGGCCTACAGGCCTATCGTACTGCTGGACGAGGCGGGGAAGTTGCTGGAGAGGATTCTCGCTGCCCGCATCGTCCGGCACCTCGAGGAGGTGGGGCCCGATCTGTCGGACGCCCAGTTTGGTTTCCGCGCCGGGCGTTCGACGATCGACGCCATTCTGGCCCTGAGGGCCGCGACCGAGGAAGCCGTCAGGGGAGGCGGCGTACTGTTGGCGGTGTCCTTAGACATCGCCAACGCATTTAATACTCTGCCATTCGGCAGCATCAGAGAGGCACTCCGATTCCATGGGGTGCCCGCATACCTGAGGCTGCTGATGGCAGACTATTTGGAGCGGAGGTTTGTGTTGTGCGAGGACCGAGCAGGCGACGAAGTGCGCAGGGCGATATCGCGCGGTGTTCCACAGGGGTCCGTCCTTGGCCCTCTCCTGTGGAACATCGGCTATGACTGGGCCCTGCGCGGAGTCTTGCCCCCCGGGCTGGGCGTATTCTGTTACGCTGACGACACGTTGGTAGCAGCCCGGGGACGCAACTTTGAGGAGGCGGCTCGCCTGGCCACCACGGGGGTCTCTCAGGTGGTCGGGCGAATCGAGGCGCTGGGACTTAAGGTGGCCCTCAACAAGACGGAGGCCCTGTTGTTCCATGGGCCCCGTCGCGGGCCGCCTGCCGGCGCCTCGATCACCGTCGGCTCGGTCCTCGTACCGGTTCAGGCCCAGATGAGATATCTGGGCCTGGTGTTGGATGGGCGATGGCTCTTCGACGAGCACTTCCGCCAGCTTGAGCCGAAGCTGGACGGCGCGGCGTCCGCCCTGGGCCGATTATTGCCCAACCTGGGCGGACCCAGTTTGGCGTGCCGGAGGCTCTACACGGGGGTAGTCCGGTCGATGGCGCTGTACGGCGCACCGGTGTGGGCGGGGTCCCTGACCGCCCAGAACCGCGCGCGGTTATGCCGACCGCAGCGCACTTTGGCGGTCAGGGCAATACGCGGGTACCGCACCGTGTCCGCAGACGCGGCATGCGCGCTGGCCGGTACACCCCCGTGGGATTTGGAGGCGGAAGTGCTCGCCGACGTTTATCGGCGAACGGCCGAATTTCGAGCAGGCGGAGGCGGTCGCCCTCTGCTCGAGCAGGTGCGCGAGTGGCGCGAGGCCGCTCGCCGAGCCATCGTGGCCCGATGGTCAGCCCGGCTGGAGGCTCCACGTGCGGGTCTTCGCACGGTGGAGGCGCTCCGGCCGGTCCTTTCGTTGTGGGTGGGGCGACAGCACGGGACTTTTTCCTTCCGGCTGGTGCAGGTATTATCCGGGCACGGGTGCTTTGGATACTACCTGCACAAGGTCGCGAGGAGGGAATCGAGTCCCGCCTGTCACCACTGCGATTGTGGCGAGGACACGGCGCAGCATACGCTGGAGTTATGCCCGGCGTGGGCGCAGCAGCGTCGTGCCCTCGTCGAGACCATCGGTGTGGATCTCTCGCTATCGGCCATAATCCGCTCCATGGCCGATAGTGACAGGAATTGGTGTGCGGTCGCATCCTTCTGCGAGAACGTCATCTCGCAGAAGGAGGCGGCGGAGCGGGCCAGGGAGGAAAGTCTCCTCGCTGACCCGATCCGTCGCCGGCGAGCTGGGCGGCGTCGGCGCGCCGATGCGCGTCTGATGCCCCCCTAGCGATGGCTGAGGGTGGGAGATCGGGGTATTTTTTCTCCCACCCGCACCCTTCCGTGTAGGCGCGGCGTCTCTGGTGCACCCAGACGCCGCCGCAAGTATTGGTGCCCGCGGGTCGTGGGCAGTCGCTGGGTGGGTCGCTGATGTTGTATCAGGTTCCGGTGGCCCACCCGCTAAGGCGAGGCGACGGTGCACAGGGGGGTTTTAGTCGGTATGCCGGCCGTTCGCTCTAGGCCGGAGAGCCCGACATAACCGTCCCACCTCCCCGAGTGGGACGGTATGCATCAGGAGCATTTCCCCCCTCCCAAAAAAAAAAAAAAAAAAAGGTTAGGTTAGGTTAGGTTAGGTTAGGTTAGGTTAGGTTAGGTTAGGTTAGGTTAGGTTAGGTTAGGTTAGGTTGCAGGGCCAGTTTCCGCGCCAGTGGAAGGTGGGGAAACTGGTCCTGATCAGGAAGGAAGGGCGCCCGGCGGACTCTCCGTCCGCCTACCGGCCCATTGTGTTGCTGGACGAGGTGGCTAAACTCTTTGAGTTTATCATCGCGGAGCGCCTCGTCCAGCGTCTGTCTTCAGTGGGCCCGGATCTGGCGGAGAACCAGTATGGTTTCCGCCGCGGGCGCTCAACTATAGACGCAATCATGCGTGTGAGGAGCCTGGCGGAGGATGCGGTGTCCCGGGGCGAGGTCGTCTTCGCGGTGTCTCTTGACATCGCGAATGCCTTTAACACCCTGCCCTGGAGTTGCATTAGGGAGGCACTCATTTTTCATCGAGTGCCGACCTACCTCCGCCGCATTGTCGGGGCATATTTATCAGAGAGGGTAGTAGTCTACCCGGGTCACGACGGTTGGAGTCGGCGAGAGATGTCGTGCGGTGTTCCACAGGGATCGGTTCTGGGTCCGCTCCTGTGGAACATCGGTTACGACTGGGTGCTGCGAGGTGCGCTCCTCCGTGGCGTCGGCGTCATTTGTTACGCCGACGACACGCTTGTTACTGCGAGGGGTAAGTCGCACCGGGCGGCGGCCATACTGGCGACCGCTGGGGTCGCACAAGTCGTCAATCGTATCCGGCGGTTGGGCCTCGAGGTGGCCCTGTCCAAGTCCGAGGCCGTTTGTTTTCACGGCCCTCGGAACCGGCCACCTCCAGAGGCCCATATCATGGTAGGAGGGGTCCGCATCGGCGTCGAGTCAACCCTGAAGTATTTAGGTCTCTTGCTCGACGGCCGATGGGACTTTACAGCCCACTTCAGTCGTTTGGCCCCCATTCTTCGGGGCGCTGCAGGCGCGCTCGCGCGTCTGCTGCCCAACCTTGGGGGGCCAAATCCCTCCTGCCGGAGGCTCTACGAGGGGGTCGTGCGGTCCATGGCCCTATATGGGGCCCCAGTTTGGGCAAACAGCCTGACGGCCCGAAACATTTCGGCGCTTCGTGCGCCACAGCGCGCCATGGCCGTCAGGCTGATAAGAGGATACCGCACGATCTCGTTCGAGGCTGCGAGCCTCCTCGCCGGATCGATGCCATGGGACCTGGAAGCGGCGCTCCTGGCGTCGCTCTATCGTTGGCGCCAGGAGGCGCTAGCTCGGGGCGAAGGACCTACTCTTTCCGCTGTCGATGCGGCGAGGTCCGAGCTCCGCCAGGTCCTAGTGGCCAATTGGAAGGAACGACTTGTGCACCCCAGTGCCGGGCACGCCACGATCGTGGCGGTAAGTCCCGTGTTTGAGGAGTGGCTGGAGAGGCGGCATGGCGCCCTCACCTTCCGGCTGACACAGGTTTTGACCGGCCATGGTTGTTTTGGCCGGTTCCTGTGTCGGATAGGCCGGCAAGAGACGCCCGGTTGTCACCACTGCGGCGACTGCCGCGACGTTGTTGAGGACACGGCGCTGCACACATTGGCGGTTTGCCCCGCCTGGGCATCGCAGCGCCGTGATTTGATCGCGGCAGTCGGATCGGTTGCCCTCTCGCTCCCGGCCGTAGTTCTGTCTATGGTCCGGAGTGAGAGGTCGTGGAACGCCGTCGCCTCCTTCTGTGAGGAAGTGATTTCCCTCAAGGAGGCGGCGGAGCGGGAGAGGGAGCGTTTAAACCCTCTCCCCAACCGCAGAGCCGGGCGCCGGAGGGCGCGAGACGACCTCCAGCCACCGTGAGGTTTGACCTGGGGGTGGCGGGCTTTGTGGGCCTGCCCGCCATCCGTTCAGCACCAGGTCCGAGAGGCGGCGTGCGTGTTCCCACGCGCGCCTCTGTGTCGAGTCCGTCTCCCCTCTAGGGGGGAGACAGTAGGGAATATGTAGAGGTACCAGCGGGTAGATCTTTCGTGTAGTGGCCTGCCGTTTCATACGGCGGGCCGTAACCTCGGCAGGGTCGCGACTGCATGTGAAAGTGATTCGCGCGGCCCTGCCGATAGTGGTTTGTCGAGGAACACCGTGGTAGGTTTAGTCGGTATTCCGGGAGGTACATTATTATTTCAACGTCTTTCTTTTACCCCGGCGAGTCCGACATAACCCCTCCGCCCGCCCCCGCGGAGGGGTATGCGTCATAGCATTCCCCCACGTAAAAAAAAAAAAAAAAAAAAAAAAAAAAAGGTTAGGTTAGGTTAGGTTAGGTTAGGTTAGGTTAGGTTAGGTTAGGTTAGGTTCTAGTCCTCAATCGTGGGTCAGTGCACACGTGCGTGCGCCAGCGGGGCGGGTCGGTTATTGATATCTCTTTTGCTAGCCCCGCACTAGCACGCCGTGTCCAAGGCTGGCGCGTCGTCGAGGGGGTGGAGACGTTGTCGGACCATCGTTATATACGGTTCGACGTCTCCGCCCAGACCTCCGACCCGCCGGCCCCGGTGGCCCCGATTGGGGGCGGTCCGCGCTGGGCTTTGAAAAAGCTGAATCGGGAGGTCCTCCTGGAAGCCTCCATCGTTCAGGCCTGGGTGCCAGCACCGGCCAGGCCTGACAACGTCGATACGGAGGCTGAGTGGTTCCGGGAGGCTATAACGCAAGTTTGCGATGCGGCGATGCCTAGAGTGCCTTTAAATATTCCAGCTAGGCGTCGGGTGTACTGGTGGTCGGATCATATAGCCGACCTGCGCCATGCGTGCGTGGCGGCCAGACGCCAGTACATCCGGCTTCGAAGGAGGCGTCGCCGCCCTCCCGATTTTGACGTCAGGGAGGCGGAACTGTACGAGGCCTACAGAGCGGCCAAGAAGACATTGAAAATCACCATAAAGCGGGCCAAGGATCAGGCCCGCCAAGAGCTGCTGGGGACTCTGGACCGTAATCCCTGGGGGCGTCCATACCTAATGGTCAGGGGCAAGCTTCGCCCCTGGGCGCCCCCCTTGTCCCAGAGTCTCCGGCCACAGTTGGTTGAGGAGGTGGTGGCCGCTCTGTTTCCCTCACGGGCGGAGCACACTCCTCCGCCGATGGTTCCGCCTTCTATGGCGTCAAGCGCGGACTTTGACGACGACGTGGTTCCCGAAGTGACCCAAGTAGAGTTGCGAGCGGCGGTGTCGAGACTTCGCTCGAAAAACACCGCCCCAGGGCCCGACGGCATTCCAGGTCCTGCATTGGCCCTGGTCCTGGAGGAGCTCGCGCCCCGACTCAGGGGGCTCCTCAGTGAGTGTCTAGTGCAGGGCCAGTTTCCGCGCCAGTGGAAGGTGGGGAAACTGGTCCTGATCAGGAAGGAGGGGCGCCCGGCGGACTCTCCGTCCGCCTACCGGCCCATTGTGTTGCTGGACGAGGTGGCTAAACTCTTTGAGTTTATTATTGCGGAGCGCCTCGTCCAGCGTCTTTCTTCAGTGGGTCCGGATCTGGCGGAGAACCAATATGGTTTCCGCCGCGGGCGCTCCACTATTGACGCTGTTCAGCGAGTGAGGAGCCTGGCGGAGGATGCGGTGTCCCGGGGCGAGGTCGTCTTCGCGGTGTCTCTTGACATCGCGAATGCCTTTAATACCTTGCCCTGGAGTTGTATTAGGGAGGCACTCGTTTTCCATCGAGTGCCGACCTACCTCCGCCGCATAGTCGGGGCATATCTATCGGAGAGGGTAGTAGTCTACCCGGGTCACGACGGTTGGAGTCGGCGAGAGATGTCGTGCGGTGTTCCACAGGGATCGGTTCTGGGTCCGCTCCTGTGGAACATCGGTTACGACTGGGTGCTGCGAGGTGCGCTCCTCCGTGGCGTCGGCGTCATTTGTTACGCCGACGACACGCTTGTCACGGCGAGGGGTAAGTCGCACCGGGCGGCGGCCATACTGGCGACCGCTGGGGTCGCACAAGTCGTCAATCGTATCCGGCGGTTGGGCCTCGAGGTGGCCTTGTCCAAATCCGAGGCCGTTTGTTTTCACGGCCCTCGGAACCGGCCACCTCCAGAGGCCCATATCATGGTGGGAGGGGTCCGCATCGGCGTCGAGTCAACCCTAAAGTATTTAGGTCTCTTGCTCGACGGCCGGTGGGACTTTACAGCCCATTTTCGACGTTTGGCCCCCATTCTTCGGGGCGCTGCAGGCGCGCTCGCGCGTCTGCTGCCCAACCTTGGGGGGCCAAATACCTCCTGCCGGAGGCTCTACGAGGGGGTCGTGCGGTCCATGGCCCTATATGGGGCCCCAGTTTGGGCAAACAGCCTGACGGCCCGAAACATTTCGGCGCTTCGTGCGCCACAGCGCGCCATGGCCGTCAGGCTTATAAGAGGATACCGCACGATCTCGTTCGAGGCTGCGAGCCTCCTCGCCGGATCGATGCCATGGGACCTGGAAGCGGCGCTCCTGGCGTCGCTCTATCGTTGGCGCCAGGAGGCGCTAGCTCGGGGCGAAAGACCTTCTCTTTCCGCTGTCGAGGCGGTGAGGTCCGAGCTCCGCCAGGTCCTAGTGGCGAATTGGAAGGAGCGACTTGTGCACCCCAGTGCCGGGCACGCCACGATCGTGGCGGTGGGACTTACCGCCACTTGTTTGAGGAGTGGCTGGAGAGGCGGCATGGCGCCCTCACCTTCCGGCTGACACAGGTTTTGACCGGCCATGGTTGTTTTGGCCGGTTCCTGTGTCGGATAGGCCGGCAAGAGACGCCCGGTTGTCACCACTGCGGCGACTGCCGCGACGTTGTCGAGGACACGGCGCTGCACACTTTGGCGGATTGCCCCGCCTGGGCATCGCAGCGCCGTGAATTGATCGCGGCAGTCGGATCGGTTGCCCTCTCGCTCCCGGCCGTAGTTCTGTCTATGGTCCGGAGTGAGAGGTCGTGGAACGCCGTCGCCTCCTTTTGTGAGGAAGTCATTTCCATCAAGGAGGCGGCGGAGCGGGAGAGGGAGCGTTTAAACCCTCTCCCCAACCGCAGAGCCGGGCGCCGGAGGGCGCGGGACGACCTCCAGCCACCATGAGGTTTGACCTGGGGGTGGCGGGCTTTGTGGGCCTGCCTGCCATCCGTTCAGCACCAGGTCCGAGAGGCGGCGTGCGTGTTCCCACGCGCGCCTCTGTGTCGAGTCCGTCTCCCCTCTAGGGGGGGGCAGTAGGGAATATGTAGAAGGTACCAGCGGGTAGATCTTTTGTGTAGTGGCCTGCCGTTTCATACGGCGGGCCGTAACCTCGGCGGGGTCGCGACTGCATGTGAAAGTGATTCGCGCGGCCCCGCCGATAGTGGTTTGTTGAGGAACACCGTGGTAGGTTTAGTCGGTATTCCGGGAGGTTCATTTTATCGTTTAACATCTTTCATTTACCCCGGCGAGTCCGACATAACCCCTCCGCCCGCCCCCGCGGAGGGGTATGCGTCATAGCATTCCCCCACGTAAAAAAAAAAAAAAAAAAAAAAAAGGTTGGGGTGTGGGTCAGAAAACCTCCTCGTGGTACACCCTGGGCAACGTTGGCAATAATGCTCTTCATTATTGCTGGCGGCTAATATTCTGACAACCGGTGCCTTGTGCCGTCGCGTTCGGCACCGGTGGCGGGGGGATGGACGCTAGTCCCATCCCCAGGCCGGAGGCCCTATCTTTGGGCCCGGCTCTCCCAGTACCGCTCTGTTTTAGAGTGGACATGGGAGAGCCTCTTTGACGGGTTTGGCGTGCACTCACCCTGCCGCTGAACAGACAACGGGGTCCCTTCTCGTCACTCTGACAACTCTCCCCCCTTTCTTTACCCCCTGTTTGTCTTTGTTTTTGTCTCTTGTTTTTGTCTCTTGTTTTTGGTTTTGTCCCCTTTTTGTTTTTGTTTTGGTTCTGCGTCCATTTTGTTTTGTTTTGGTTCTGCGTCCATTTTGTTTCGTCCCCTTTTGTTTTTGTTTTCGTTGTTCCCCCCTTTCTTTTGTCTTTTGTCCCCGTTGTCACCGTCTAGAGCAAATCGTAACCCCGTATTGTGCAGTGTCGTGGATCACGTCTCGCGGCTGCTGACGGGAGCGAGGGTCTTGGCTTCACCGCCCGGACTGCGAGGGAGTGGCCCTCTATAAAAACCACCCCGAATCTCAAGTTGCTGCCGCACGGCGAGGAGATGCATGGCTGATGGGTAGTTCAGTCGTTAGTGCGGCCCCTCAGGGTACCTGCCGTCCCCCTGTAGTATTAGGCTTGCCCGGGTATCGGGATCTCTGCCCGGGTTGACTTCTATTTCTCCCATTCTCGTGGGTATTATTATGGAACCTATTAAATCTATTTTAAAAAAAAAGTCGAAGGAAGTAGAAAGTCGGTCGCGCACGCCTAGTTCTGCGCGATCTGAAGAAGACGATGATTACGTGCCGTCAGAGCACGACAGTGACATCGTGGAGCTCACTTCGGAGGCTACTCCGGAGAAGGCTCCTCGCAAACGGTTGCGGTCTGCCCAGGAATCCGAGTCAGACGGCTCAAGTGAGGACGCGGTACCGGCGCCGAAAGTTGCGACAGCGCGACGTGGACGCGGACGTCCGCCTACCCACGGCAGGTACGTGGGTCTGGGCCAGGCGAAAGCCGAACTTGCTGCCGCGTTGCAGAAGGCCGACGCCGAGGAGCGCACGTCCGAAGAGGACAGCGTAATTGCTGCGGCAGCCCAGCGAGTAGCTGCAGCAAGGAAGCAGCAGGTGGTGGAGCCGGATGCTGAAGACATGCCGGTAACGCAACTGAAGTCCCGGCTAGACGACGCCTTGGAGGCGATCCGTCTGGTCTCTAAAAAGTCAAAGGGTCTGAAAGGCACGTGCCAGAAGACCCTTAAGGTGTCAGTGGAGGCCATTCGGGAGATTGTGGAGGCCGTCTTCAGCCGCACTACCAACGACGAAGTCGTAAAGCTGCAGGCTGAAAATGCCAGATTGGCGCAGGAGGTCGCCGAGCTCAAGAAGCGTCAGGAGAACTTCGAGAAGCGGCAGGACCGGGACGCCAGCGAGAAGGAGTCGGAGCTCGTGGCTCTGGTCCGGCAGGAGCTTGGCGAATTTCGCGCCAAGCTCTCGGTTATGGAGGGTCGGTTGCTACGCGCTCCTTTGGCAGCGGACAGAGCCAGAGAGCCTCCCCGTCCTGCTCCCCCGACGCCTGCGCCGCCTGCGACGTATGCGGCTAAAGTGAGGGCTTCGCGGCCTCCTTCAACTGCTCCAGTGGCCAATACGACAGCTCCAGCAGGCCAAAAGGGCAGGAAAAGGACGCAGGGGAAGCGCGTACCTGTTTCTCCCAAGGAGCGCCCCGCCGCTACAGGGAAGCAACCTGCTACCACCCCACGCGGAGCCGACGTCTGGGAGGTCGTCGGCAAGAAGAAGGAGGAGGCCAAGAAGAGAAAGAAGGCGAACAAGAAAGCTAGGCAGGCGGCAAAAAAGGCGGCGAGGAAGCTCCAGGCCCCTCGCTCCACTGCAGTGGTTCTTACACTGCAGCAGGCTGCGATTGAGCGAGGGACCACTTACGCGGAGCTCCTCAAGAAGGCGCGGACGGCGATCGACCCCGGCAAACTAGGGATAACGACAGGCTTGCGGTGCCGGACTACCCAGACCGGTGCCCGCCTTATCGAAGTGCCGGGAGTCGCAAGCGGCGACCAGGCGGACCGCCTGGCGGAAAGTCTCCGCCAGGTTTTCGAATCAGAGGAGGTCCGCGTCTCCAGGCCGCAAAAATGTGTGGATTTGCGCATTACGGGCCTGGATGACTCAGTTGTTAAGGAAGAGGTCGTCGCTGCCGTCGCCAAAACCGGAGGGTGCCCTGAGGACCAAGTAAGGTGCAATGAAATCCAACAGGGCCGCGCCGGAATGGGGACGGCAATTATCAGCTGTCCCGTGGCCGCCGCCAAAAAGCTGGCCGATGGCCGCCGAATTCTAGTGGGTTGGGTGTCGGCGCAGATCAAAGTCTTGGACCCCAGGCCTGCCCGATGTTATCGCTGCCTTTCGAGCGGCCATGTGGGCGTCAAGTGCCCCTCACGGGCTGACTGCACCGGCCGCTGTTTCCGCTGCGGTCAGCCTGGTCACATGGCCGCAACATGTGAGGCCCCGCCGCACTGTATCTTGTGTGCGGCGGCGGGCAAACCAGCGGAGCATCGGGCGGGTAGCAAGGGGTGCGCCGCCACCCATAAGAAATTACCCCCTAAGTCCCCTGCCTCATCATCGGCAGTTACAAAGGTCGCCGCTCCCGCGGTCGGAGGGGCGGAGGTTAGTATGGAGACATAATGTCTCCACGCCTCCGTCTCCTCCAAGGGAATTTAAACCACTGCGCCAGAGCTCAGGACCTTCTCCTCCAGAGCATGGCGCAGTGGTCAATTCATGTCGCCATCGTCGCCGAGCCCTATTTTGTCCCTCCCAGGGCTGACTGGGTAGGGGACCTTGATGGCTCGGTGGCGTTAATTTCGCCGGCCGCCGCCGGCACCCCGTCCTTCGAGAACATCATCCGAGGACGGGGCTGCGTCGCAGCACTCGTAGGAGAAGCGGTTGTGGTGGGCGGCTACTTCTCACCCAACCGACCTCTCGCCGACTTCGAGGAGTATCTCCTTGAACTGAACGTCGTCGTCGCTCGAAGCCACCCTCGGCCCGTGCTCTTCGTCGGGGACCTCAATGCCAAATCCTCGGCTTGGGGTTCCGCGACTACGGACGCGAGGGGTGAATTGCTCGAGGAGTGGGCCGTAGAAAACGGCCTGCTAGTCCTCAATCGTGGGTCAGTGCACACGTGCGTGCGTCAGCGGGGCGGCTCTGTCATCGATGTTTCTTTTGCTAGCCCCGCACTAGCACGCCGTGTCCAAGGCTGGCGCGTCGTCGAGGGGGTGGAGACGTTGTCGGACCATCGTTATATACGGTTCGACGTCTCCGCCCAGACCTCCGACCCCCCAGCCCCGAGTACCCCGATTGGGGGCGGTCCGCGTTGGGCTTTAAGGAAGCTAAATCGGGAGGTCCTCCTGGAAGCCTCCATCGTTCAGGCCTGGGTGCCAGCACCGGCCAGGCCTGAGAACGTTGATATGGAGGCCGAGTGGTTCCGGGAGGCCGTAACGCAAGTTTGTGATGCGGCGATGCCTAGAGTTCCTCTAACTGTAACAGCTAGGCGTCGGGTGTACTGGTGGTCGGATCACATAGCCGACCTGCGCCATTCCTGCGTGGTGGCCAGACGCCAGTACATCCGGCTTCGTAGGCGGCGTCGCCGCCCTCCCGATTTTGACGCCAGGGAGGCGGAACTGTATGAGGTCTACAGAGCGGCCAAGAAGACCCTGAAGATCTCCATCAAGCGGGCCAAAGATCAGGCCCGCCAAGAGCTGCTGGGGACTCTGGACCGTAATCCCTGGGGGCGTCCATACCTTTTGGTCAGGGGCAAGCTTCGCCCCTGGGCGCCCCCCTTGTCCCAGAGTCTCCGGCCACAGTTGGTGGAGGAGGTGGTGGCCGCTCTGTTTCCATTACAGGCGGAGCACACTCCTCCGTCGATGGTTCCGCCTTCCATGGCGTCCAGCGCGGACTTTGACGACGACGTGGTTCCCGAAGTGACCCAAGTAGAGTTGCGAGCGGCGGTGTCGAGACTTCGCTCGAAAAACACCGCCCCAGGGCCCGACGGCATTCCAGGCCTTGCGTTGGCCCTGGTCCTGGAGGAGCTCGCGCCCCGACTCAGGGGGCTCCTCAGTGAGTGTTTGCAGCAGGGCCAGTTTCCGCGCCAGTGGAAGGTGGGGAAACTGGTCCTGATCAGGAAGGAGGGGCGCCCGGCGGACTCTCCGTCCGCCTACCGGCCCATTGTGTTGCTGGACGAGGTGGCTAAACTCTTTGAGTTTATTATTGCGGAGCGCCTCGTCCAGCGTCTTTCTTCAGTGGGCCCGGATTTGGCGGAGAACCAGTATGGTTTCCGCCGCGGGCGCTCCACTATAGACGCAGTCATGCGTGTGAGGAGCCTGGCGGAGGATGCGGTGTCCCGGGGCGAGGTCGTCTTCGCGGTGTCTCTAGACATCGCGAATGCCTTCAACACCTTGCCCTGGAGTTGTATCAGGGAGGCACTCGTTTTCCATCGAGTGCCGACCTACCTCCGCCGCATAGTCGGGGCATACCTATCGGAGAGGGTAGTAGTCTACCCGGGTCACGACGGTTGGAGTCGGCGAGAGATGTCGTGCGGTGTTCCACAGGGATCGGTTCTGGGTCCGCTCCTGTGGAACATCGGTTACGACTGGGTGCTGCGAGGTGCGCTCCTCCGTGGCGTCGGCGTCATTTGTTACGCCGACGACACGCTTGTTACTGCGAGGGGTAAGTCGCACCGGGCGGCGGCCATACTGGCGACCGCTGGGGTCGCACAAGTCGTCAATCGTATCCGGCGGTTGGGCCTCGAGGTGGCCCTGTCCAAGTCCGAGGCCGTTTGTTTTCACGGCCCTCGGAACCGGCCACCTCCAGAGGCCCATATTATGGTAGGAGGGGTCCGCATCGGCGTCGAGTCAACCCTAAAGTATTTAGGTCTCTTGCTCGACGGCCGATGGGACTTTACAGCCCATTTTCGACGTTTGGCCCCCATTCTTCGGGGCGCTGCAGGCGCGCTCGCGCGTCTGCTGCCCAACCTTGGGGGGCCAAATACCTCCTGCCGGAGGCTCTACGAGGGGGTCGTGCGGTCCATGGCCCTGTACGGGGCCCCAGTTTGGGCAAACAGCCTGACGGCCCGAAACATTTCGGCGCTTCGTGCGCCACAGCGCGCCATGGCCGCCAGGCTGATAAGAGGATACCGCACGATCTCGTTCGAGGCTGCGAGCCTCCTCGCCGGATCGATGCCATGGGACCTGGAAGCGGCGCTCCTGGCGTCGCTCTATCGTTGGCGCCAGGAGGCGCTAGCTCGGGGCGAAGGACCTTCTCTTTCCGCTGTCGAGGCGGCGAGGTCCGAGCTCCGCCAGGTCCTAGTGGCGAATTGGAAGGAGCGACTTGTGCACCCCAGTGCCGGGCACGCCACGATCGTGGCGGTAAGTCCCGTGTTTGAGGAGTGGCTGGAGAGGCGGCATGGCGCCCTCACCTTCCGGCTGACACAGGTTTTGACCGGCCATGGTTGTTTTGGCCGGTTCCTGTGTCGGATAGGCCGGCAAGAGACGCCCGGTTGTCACCACTGCGGCGACTGCCGCGACGTTGTTGAGGACACGGCGCTGCACACATTGGCGGATTGCCCCGCCTGGGCATCGCAGCGCCGTGAGTTGGTCGCGGCAGTCGGATCGGTTGCCCTCTCGCTCCCGGCCATAGTTCTGTCTATGGTCCGGAGTGAGAGGTCGTGGAATGCCGTCGCCTCCTTCTGTGAGGAAGTAATTTCCATCAAGGAGGCGGCGGAGCGGGAGAGGGAGCTTTTAAACCCTCTCCCCAACCGCAGAGCCGGGCGCCGGAGGGCGCGAGACGACCTCCAGCCACCGTGAGGTTTGACCTGGGGGTGGCGGGCTTTGTGGGCCTGCCCGCCATCCGTTCAGCACCAGGTCCGAGAGGCGGCGTGCGTGTTCCCACGCGCGCCTCTGTGTCGAGTCCGTCTCCCCTCTAGAGGGGGGACAGTAGGGAATATGTAGAAGGTACCAGCGGGTAGATCATTCGTGTAGTGGCCTGCCGTTTCATACGGCGGGCCGTAACCTCGGCGGGGTCGCGACTGCATGTGAAAGTGATTCGCGCGGCCCCGCCGATAGTGGTTTGTCGAGGAACACCGTGGTAGGTTTAGTCGGTATTCCGGGAGGTACATTATTATTTCAACATCTTTCTTTTACCCCGGCGAGTCCGACATAACCCCTCCGCCCGCCCCCGCGGAGGGGTATGCGTCATAGCATTCCCCCACGTTAAAAAAAAAAAAAAAAAAAAAAAAAAAAAAAAGGTTAGGTTAGGTTAGGTTAGGTTAGGTTAGGTTTTTTTTTTTTTTTTTATTTTTTTTATTAAAGGCACCCGCCATCGCAGGGTGTTGCAGCCTCCTCTGACATGAGGATCAGAGACTTTATTATTAGGTTATTTGTATTAGTTACTACATTCTGTTATTAAATTTGCTATTTTCTAAAACATGCCTTATTCTAGATTTCTTACGTTACAAGTTTATATTTGCTAATTTATAGTTTGCTTATAATTATCTACATAATTCTAACAGCTATTCGGGTGAGTTACTGAAGTGCATTTCTAACACTTAAGAGCGATGTTTATACATTATAATATATTATACTTAACCTATGTGATGTTTATATTACCTATTTACAAAAGAAAAATTACTATACTATATTTACATATACAATTATATGTTAATTAGTATAATTTATGTGCTTTTATTTCTCTTTGCGACTATTTTTGCAATTTTTATACAGTAGTTAATAAACATGGTTCTACTTTTGGTTTCACGTAGTACTGCTCCCACAGTGTTAGGTGTTATGTTTATGTCAAGTTGGTTTTCGAGTGTTAGTCTGTCGCTTGTGAAGATGGGGCAGTCAAACAGCAGGTGGGTGATACTCTCACCTTTGCTTGGTTCACAGACACACGATGGACTCTCCTTACACTTGAATCTGTGCAAGTATTCGGAGAAACCACCGTGCCCCGTAAAAACTTGTGTAAGACTGTTGCTCAGCTCCACCCTCCTCACAATTCTGTATGCCTCAACTGCATCTGGGAAAAAGACCTTCGTGGTCCCAGCGACCTCCGCGTCCTGATACCTCCGGTTCCATTCGTCAAGCGAGTCCTTCCGGATCTGTCGCTTGACGAATGAGACCGGGCACTTATCATATTTCGGCTGAGTTTTAAGTCTCTGCGCAGCCTCTTTGGCCAATTGGTCAGCTCTTTCGTTACCCTCCAACCCGGCATGTGCTTTGATCCAAAACAAGGATATTTCCTTGTTCTGGCTTTTGCCCGTATCTAAATGTAGCCTGGCTTGGCTAGCTAAGGGATGGAGGGCATCGTAGCTGATCACGGACTCTAAAGCCGATCGTGAGTCGCTGACGATTGCGTATTTTGTTTGGGTTCCTGTAGACGCCACCCTTGATGCTTCACATATAGCCAACAATTCTGCCTGGTACACGGTACAGTAAGACGGCAGTTTAAGTTTGGTGGCTTTGTTTTCCTCTCCATTTATCCATACGGATAATGCGGCGCCAACCCCGCCAGCAATCTTACTGCCGTCGGTGTAAATCACTGTACAGTCCCGAGTGTACTCGGCGACTTCCGTGTCACTTTGGAGGCTAATGAATTGTCGGCGTATATGTTTCGCAGGGTGGGGTCTCGTGGTGTACGCAACCCGGGTCTCAACCTCGGCGTGCCCTGGTGCCGACTCGGTCATCCCCCTCCTGGCCTCGTACAGGGAGGCGTTCTCCCTTATGCGTATGTCAAGCGGGAGTAATCCAGCCAGCACCAGAACCGCGTTCAGCGAGACTGTCCGGTAGGCCTTACAGAGCTTCTGCGCAAAGAGTCTTTGGACAGTATTGAGCTGCCGCTGGACCATCTTTTTATTTGTCGCTGGTGCCCACGCACTGGCCGCATACGTGATGATTGGTTCCACCGCGGCATTATAAATAGTCCTCACTACCTCAGGGTGGAGACCCCAGCTGGTCCTGGCGGCTTTCGACAACTGCTTGTAGACGCCCAATGCTTTCCTGCAGACATTTGCAGTGTGTGCATTGAACGTCAACCCGCTGTCTATCGTTAGCCCCAGAAGTTTGATCTCCTTAGACATGGCAATGTCCACTCCCGCCATGTTCAGATGTGGGGTGTCGTACTTCAGCTTGTTGGTTATTACCATGGCACAAGTTTTGTGTGGCGCAAACTTTAGCTTGTTTACGACCCCCCACCTCCGAACGCATTCGAGAGTGGCATTACCCTGTCTCTGGATCTCCATTGCTGAGTCCCCCGAGAACACGAGAACTATGTCGTCCGCAAAGGCTTGACAGTAGTCGCCTCGTTTCTCAAGGCCCCGCAGTAATGGGTCCAGTAGGAGATTCCACAGTATGGGACCACTTATTGATCCCTGCACGCATCCTTTCTGTGTCGACTTAGTGTACTCACATCCAGCATACCTAAGTCGGACACATCGGTCAGTGAGGTAGCTATTGATGAGGCATCTGAGTGCCCCTGGACAGTGCTCCTCAGTCAACCTGACCTTTATGGCAGGCCACCATGCGCTGTCGAAGGCGCCCTCTATGTCCAGCGACACCATTGTGATGAGTTTCCTCTTTTTGAGTTCACCCCTCACATGGGCCACTAGGTCGTAGAGGGCGTCCTCGGTGCTACGCTGTGGCATAAAACCGTACTGGTAAGAGCTCGTCCGTGGCACCAGATGCCACATCAGTCTCCGGACCATCATTTTCTCAAGGACTTTCCCCATCAGTGGTAATAGGCCTATCGGTCTGTATGCCTTGGGGTTGGTGTAGTCGTCCTTGCCTGGTTTTCTTATAATGACCACAGTGGCTTCTTTCCATTCACGTGGAAAATATTTTAAGTGGAGGCATTTGTTGAAGACCGCGAGATGCAGTCGCAAGTCACCCAGGATCACACGCGAGCAGATGTCCGCTGTAAAGCCGTCTGCACCAGGGGCTTTTTTTGGATTAAAGCTGACCATCGCTGTTCTGAGCTCCTCCTCTGTAAATGCTGGGTCACAAAACTCATTTTGAGCCAGTTCATTTGGCCGATCCGCTTCATTTCTTATTCGGCGATGGTCAGAATCGTCTTCCTCCTCCCTATCATCCGGGTAAAATGCTTCCGCTAACATTCTCGCGGACTCGTCCTGCTCTACCAATCTCCCGTCTTTGGCCAGCGGTGAGTCCTCCTCTCTTTTCCCAGTGCATTTTATCACCCGGTATATGCCTTCCCAAAGGCTTTCCTTATCTTGGCGTTCACAAAAGGACTTCCAGCTTCTGATCTGTGCAGCCTTAGCCTCAATCTCGTATTGAACCTTTGCCTCCAAGTACTCATCAACGACTGCAGCTCTGCGGACAGTCGCTGCGCATCGAATCCTGCGTTTTCTAGTGACGACCAAACGTTTCATGGCCTCCAACTCCTCAGACCACCATGGAATGGCTAATTTTTGTGTCAGTGACTTTTGCGGCATTGAATCTTTGCATGCGGATGTAATTGATGTTGTTATATTTCCTATTAGTACATCTAGGTCGTGTTTAGCTTGAATGTTCTCTATTATATTTATGTTTATACATTTTTGTTCAAAATTCTCAACCAGTCTGCTGTTAAAAAGTGCCCAATTGGCCTTCTTCGTATTGTATTTTCTTGTAGTTCTTTTAATCTCTTTAGTTTTGTCACGCCGCAGTCTAATTTTAAATTCCATTCCATTATGGTCCGAGCTAGTCAGGTCCTCCACGACTCTCCAGTCGTCAACCAGGTCCAACAGGTCCTCGCTGCAAGCGGTTACGTCCACATAACTTGTCAGTCGCTTACCCCCTCTCACAGTATCAAAAGTGGGGGTCGTGCCATTGTTGAGCACGTGGAAGCCCAGCTCAGCCAAGACTCCGGCCATTAGTTCCCCTCTTGAGTCCTGTTTTATACTGCACCACCACGGACTCTTTGCGTTCGCGTCTCCACCAATAATGATTTTTGAATGGCCTGTTGCGCGTATTATATTAGTAAGTTGCTCCAGGTAAGCTTCTATGGGGAGGTCCGGCTCAAAGTAATACGAGACGGCAAGGAGCTCCCAGGCTTCGGTTCGCATTTTCACCACCACGATGTTATCGGTGGTGAATTGAGGGCACTGCACCACCCCAATGCCGTCATCAAAAACGGCAATTGCGGCCTTTACAGGGTCCCCACTGCTACCGGTCTTCTGGAATATCCTCGCCGCCCCGTACGCCTTCATCGCCTTTATACCTCCCACATAGGGTTCTTGTATGAGAGCGAACGCGTACTTGCGCTTTTGCGCTTCGAGCATAAGTTCCGTAGTGGCCAGTTGTTTCCGCTGGAGGTTGGCCTGCACAACTCCGTATGATGCTTGGGAATTGCTGGATACCACCTTAGCAGTACGCGACTTTTGCTCTAGCTAGTGCGTCCCACTTCCGCCGCACCGCACACTCGGCGCTGAAGGCGCCATGCTCGATAGCACTCATCTTTGCCGAGGTACAGTTGCAACAGGTAGGGGCCGCGCCAGCGAGCCAGTCAGCGCACTTGTCCCTCAGGTGCAGTCCCCCACAGTGGCTGCACTTGGGTACGGTCTCCTTACAGAAACGTTTGCTGTGACCGTAACTCAGGCACATGGAGCACTGCACGAGCGGAGATTGGTCCTCCACCCTGACTTTTTGCATGTCAATGTGCAGTGCTCCTAGACCTATGACTCTTGACCACACCGGGGGCGATACCCTCAGCACGATATGGCTAAGGTGGGGGTTCCTCGCTTTACGCCTGTAGCGCACAGCTGCTCGATCGTCCTCCTTTCCGAGGTCGCGAAAGACCGCCCCATTCTGGTTCCTCAGGGCCATGACCACGTCCTCATCACTGAGGCACGTCAGCACGTCTCTAAGGACAATCAGTGGGTCTTGGTTCTTCACGCTCTCAACCAGGAGGTGATCCTCTGTGCCCTTCAGCCGTTCCCGTAATTTGTCGGTTTCGTCCTTGCTATGACAACCAACGATAATTTTTCGATCCCTGCCTTTTCGCACCCTTTCTATTGCGATGCCGCCTTCTTTTGCTTTCACAGAATCTCTAACCTTTTTAAAAACGTCCTCTCCTGTATCATTTTCGTCTTTCGACGAAATAATCAGTGAGTGTAGCGCGGTCGTCCCGGGAGGCTGCCTTCTCGGTGCCGCTGCCACACTTGCGTAGCTTGGCTGCTGTTTGTCTAAGCACTCTTGGAGGGTTTTCATTTTATGAGACGTTTCTTGTAAGAGCTTTGTATGCTCTTCTAGAACTTTAGTTAGTTCTGTCGTTTCATTTTTGTCCGCCAGCGCCACCGGGTGAGATGGGATAGCTTGCGAGGCTGGCTTCCAATCTTTGCCCTGCGATTTTCCGCTTTTTAGGCGGGCTGCCTCAGCCTCCTTCACGAGCTGGTAGAGCCTATCCAGTGCCGCAATTATGCCCTCCTTAATATCAGTCCTGGTGTTTCTAGAACTGCTGAGGTGGGTCTTCGCCTTAATTACGCAAGCCTTTGCCTCAGCAGTTCTATCCCCACTGGGAACGGAGTTTTGGAGCGGGCTTTTTGTGGGGGCGGCTCGGGCGGTAGCGATTGGTGGTGGGCTTCTGGCCTTGCCGTCAGCTTTGCCCGCTTCCCACTCCCCTATGCTACGCCTGACTTTTTGTAAAGGGAGCGCCTGTTGTGAATCCGCCGCTTTTCGGGATGGTCCTGCCATCTCCATGTCTTGCGGCGGGGTTTTGCACTGGACCTGCTCTGACATCGGTTTTTTGGCTGGTGTGCGGTGACCAAACATTTTAACTGTAGTGTTGATGAAGGGTTATGAAGCAGTATTGTCAGTTGTAAAAGGAGTGTCAAAAACTTGTATAAAATATAATAATGCAAGAAAAATAAAAAGCAATAGGCTTTTCGCCACTGGCGAAGTCTTAAATTGTGTATAATTTATACGAGTCTTAAAACTAATGACCCTTGCAAAAGCAGGGGAGGTCAAGTACGGTAAATAAAGTAAAAATAAAACAGAAGACAAGTTTTTTGCTCTACAAAGTAGAGTCAGTCTTTGACTCTACGTAGAGACCTCAAACCGGTCACGCGGATTAGCCTAGGACAAGCCGACCACTTTGCAGAAAACCGCGCCCCGCTACGACGAACGGTTACCGAGATATCGTGGGTTTTAATTTTCCAAGATGGCGGACGGAATTGTAGCAGAGACTTGTTTGCCTTATATCTCGGCAACCACCCGCCGCAGATCGACGTGCGACGGCTCGTGGCGTTCTGGCTGAGGTCCTCTTCCCCGCGCAAGGGTTAAATTCCATGCGTTTTTGGAGTCTCTATGTAGAGTCAATTTATATTTAGCCTAATAGCCCAGCCTAAGCGATTCCCGAATCCGAAAGCCACAACTTTCTACGGGTCAAATTGACCGAGTTATGGATGGTTCAATTTTTTCCAAGATGGCGGCCAACGTGGCAGCTAAAGCTTTGTCCGGGTGTTATTTGGAGCCTATTTACTCGAAATAGGCCGAGTTTGGGCTCGTTTTATTCAGAAACCAATTTCCTTCCCTGTGATAATATTATAATTTACAATTTTGTGATATTAAATGGAAAATTCGAAAAAAAATTTAATAAAAATAAAAATACTGCAATAAAAATTTGAAAAAAATTTTAATTAAATTTGGAAGTTGGTCTCTAAACTAGATCCGCTATTGGAATGCACATGAAAATGCTAGTCTTAATGATAATACTTAAAAACTAAAAAGTTAGTTTTTCCCTCCCAGGGGGTACAAAATTCTTAGAGAAAAATATGAGTTCAAAATATGTTGTTCACCACTTTAGCGCGCATCCGGGACCACCGAAAAAATAGCATGTAATAGATCGCGTTCTGGCGTTAGATAGTCTTAAAGTTTTAATATAAAATAATTTTTCACTGAAGAACTGTTCGTAATAAAATTTTTCTGTAACTGGTGAATTGATGTGGTTGAAGCACAGTACCTGTGGGCACGGCGTTAGCTTCCGGGCTCCCTTGCTTCTTTGACCACGTGGCCACGTGGTCACAAGTTTTTCTTCAGTAGATTCGTTTTCCCTCGCCGGAAAATTCCGATCAAGGTATCCGTGAGTAGGGCTCCCAGAGGCCCTTCCCCTGGCAGTCTTACAAACTTTGTCACTTAACTATCTCTTAGGATATAACACTTTAAAAGGTTATTATAACCTATAAATCACTGTTTTTCTATAATAACTTTTTTACCGGTCGCGTGCGGATGAAACTGCTTACAGATTTAGATGCGCCTCGTCGTTCCGCTTCTAACGGTATATAACAAGGCCTTGAAAACGCAATTTTACCCACTTTATACAATTTTTAGCGCGGAGCTAGTAAAAAATCGTGGCGTTTCGGGCGGCGGAACGCACGAGACCGGTTAGGTTAGGTTAGGTTAGGTTAGGTTAGGTTAGGTTAGGTTAGGTTAGGTTAGGTTGGGGTGTGGGTCAGAAAACCTCCTCGTGGTACACCCTGGGCAACGTTGGCAATAATGCTCTTCATTATTGCTGGCGGCTAATATTCTGACAACCGGTGCCTTGTGCCGTCGCGTTTGGCACCGGTGGCGGGGGGATGAACACTTGTCCCATCCCCAGGCCGGCGGCCCTTTCTTTGGGCCCGGCTCTCCCAGTACCGCTCTGTTTTAGAGTGGACATGGGAGAGCCTCTTTGACGGGTTCGGCGTGCACTCACCCTGCCGCTGAACAGACAACGGGGTCTCTTCTCGTCACTCTGACGACTCTCTCCCCTTTTTGTTTTATGTTTTTGTCTCTTGTTTTTGGTCTTGTCCCCTTTTTGTTTTTTGTTCCTTTTGGTTCTGCGTCCATTTTGTTTTTGTCCCCTTTTGTTTTGTTGTTCCCCCTTTTCTTTTGTCTTTTGTCCCCGTTGTCACCGTCTAGAGCAAATCGTAACCCCGTATTGTGCAGTGTCGTGGATCACGTCTCGCGGCTGCTGACGGGAGCGAGGGTCTTGGCTTCACCGCCCGGACTGCGAGGGAGTGGCCCTCTATAAAAACCACCCCGAATCTCAAGTTGCTGCCGCACGGCGAGGAGATGCATGGCTGATGGGTAGTTCAGTCGTTAGTGCGGCCCCTCAGGGTACCTGCCGTCCCCCTGTAGTATTAGGCTTGCCCGGGTATCGGGATCTCTGCCCGGGTCGACTTTTATTTCTCCCATACTCGTGGGTTCAAATATGGAAACTCTTAAATCAATTTTAAAGCAGAAGTCGTCGAGAGTGAGTAGGTCGCGCACGCCCAGTACTGCGCGTTCCGAGGAGGAGTACGTGCCGTCGGAGCACGAAGTTGAAGTTCTTTCTTCGGAGTCTAGTCCGGAGAAAGCTCCGCGCAAGCGGTCACGATCTGTGCAGCAGTCGGAGTCTGACGGATCAAGCGAGGACGCGGTACCGGCGCCGAAGGTCGCGACAGCGCGACGTGGTCGCGGTCGTCCGCCCACCCACGGAAGATACGTGGGCCTAGGCCAGGCGAAGGCCGAACTTGCCGCTGCGTTAAGGAAGGCTGATAAGGAGGAGCGCACATCCGGAGAAGATAGCCTTATCGCTGCGGCAGCCCAGAGGGTCGCCGCAGGACGGAAGCAGCCGTTGGTGGAGCCGGATGCTGAGGAGCTGCCGGTGGCGCAGCTAAAGACCCGGCTGGACGATGCTCTGCAGGCTATTCGTCTGGTATCAAGGAGGTCTAAGGGTCTAAAGGGCACGTGTCAAAAGACCCTTAAAGACTCAATTGAGGCCATTCGAGAGATCGCGGAGGCAGCTTTCAACCGATCGACCAATGAAGAGGTCACAAAGCTGCAAACTGAGAATGCCCGCTTGGCACAGGAAGTGGCCGACCTCAAGAAAAGACAAGAGGAGTTTGAGAAGCGGCACGAGGACGCTGCCAACAAGACGGAGTCGGAGCTCGTGGCTCTGGTCCGGCAGGAGCTTGGCGAGTTTCGCGCCAAGCTCTCTGTTATGGAGGGCCGGCTGCTGCGCCCTCCTCTGGCGGCGGACAGACACAGAGAGTCTGTCCCTTCTACTCCTCTGACGCCTGCGCCGCCGACGTACGCGGCTAAAGCCAGGGCTTCGCGGCCCCCAGCAGCTGCTCCAGTGGCCGTTGCGGGTGTTCCTGCCAACCAAAGGGGCAGGAAAAAACAGACAAAGCGCGCACCCGTAGGTCCCAAAGAGCGCCCCGGTGCTCCCAAAGAACAGCCCGCTGCGACCGTACGAGTAGCCGACAATTGGGAGGTTGTCGGCGAGAAGAAGAAGCAGACTAAGGCCAAGAAGAAGGCGGCCAAGAAGGCCAGGCAGGCGGCCAAAAAGGCGGCGAGGAAGCTCCAGGCCCCTCGCTCCACTGCAGTGGTCCTCACACTGCAGCCGGCTGCGATTGAGCAAGGGACCACTTATGCGGAGCTCCTCAGGAAGGCGCGGACAGCAATCGACCCCGGCAAACTGGGAATCACGACAGGCTTGCGGTGCCGGACTACCCAGACCGGCGCCCGCCTTATTGAGGTGCCGGGAGTCGCAAGCGGCGACCAGGCGGACCGCCTGGCGGAAAGTCTCCGCCAGGTTTTAGAGGCAGAAGAGGTCCGCGTCTCCAGGCCCCAAAAGTGCGTAGATATGCGCATCACGGGCCTGGATGACTCTGTCTGTAAAGAAGAGGTCGTCGCTGCCGTCGCCAGGACCGGAGCGTGCCCTGCGGATCAAATTAAGTGTGGAGAAATTAGGCAGGGCCGCTCCGGTATGGGGACGGCCATAGTTAGCTGTCCCGTCACCGCCGCCAGGAAACTGGCCGATGGCCATCGTCTTTTGGTGGGGTGGGTGTCGGCGCAGGTGAAGGTGCTGGAGCCCAGGCTTGCCCGGTGCTACCGCTGCCTATCCAGTGGCCATGTGGGCGTCATGTGCCCCTCACAGGCTGACTGCACCGGCCGTTGTTTCCGTTGCGGTCGGCCTGGTCACATGGCCGCTACATGTGAGGCCCCGCCGCACTGTATTTTGTGTGCGGCGGCGGGAAAATCTGCGGACCACCGGGCGGGTGGCAAGCAGTGTGCCGCCACCCACAAAAAGTTACCCCCAAAGTCGCCTGCCTCTTCTACGGCAGCGGATAAGGTCGCCGCTCCCGCGGTCGGAGGGGCGGAGGTCAGTATGGAGACATAATGTCCCCACGCCTCCGTCTCCTCCAGTGTAATTTAAACCACTGCGCCAGGGCTCAGGACCTTCTCCTCCAGAGCATGGCGCAGTGGTCAATTCATGTCGCCATCGTCGCCGAGCCCTATTTTGTCCCTCCCAGGGCTGACTGGGTAGGGGACCTCGATGGCTCGGTGGCGTTAATTTCGCCGGCCGCCGCCGGCACCCCGTCCTTCGAGAACATCGTCCGAGGACGGGGCTGCGTCGCAGCACTCGTAGGAGAAGCGGTTGTGGTGGGCGGCTACTTCTCACCCAACCGACCTCTCGCCGACTTCGAGGAGTATCTCCTCGAACTGAACGTCGTCGTCGCTCGAAGCCACCCTCGGCCCGTGCTCTTCGTCGGGGACCTCAATGCCAAATCCTCGGCTTGGGGTTCCGCGACCACGGACGCGAGGGGTGAATTGCTCGAAGAGTGGGCCGTAGAAAACGGCCTGCTAGTCCTCAATCGTGGGTCAGTGCACACGTGCGTGCGTCAGCGGGGCGGGTCAGTTATTGATGTCTCGTTTGCGAGCCCCGCACTAGCACGCCGTGTCCGGGGCTGGCGCGTCGTCGAGGGGGTGGAGACGTTGTCGGACCATCGTTATATACGGTTCGACGTCTCCGCCCAGACCTCCGACCCCCCGGCCCCGGGGACCCCGATTGGGGGCGGTCCGCGTTGGGCTTTAAGGAAGCTAAATCGGGAGGTCCTCCTGGAAGCCTCCATCGTTCAGGCCTGGGTGCCAGCACCGGCCAGGCCTGACAACGTCGATGTTGAGGCTGAGTGGTTCCGGGAGGCCCTAACTCAAGTTTGTAATGCGGCGATGCCTAGAGTTCCTCACCATTTACCAGCTAGGCGTCGGGTGTACTGGTGGTCGGGCCATATCGCCGAACTGCGCCATTCCTGCGTGGTGGCCAGGCGCCAGTACATCCGGCTTCGTAGGAGGCGTCGCCGCCCTCCCGATTTTGACGCCAGGGAGGCGGAACTGTACGAGGTCTACAGAGCGGCCAAGAAGACCCTGAAGATCTCCATCAAGCGGGCCAAAGATCAGGCCCGCCAAGAGCTGCTAGGGACTCTGGACCGTAATCCCTGGGGGCGTCCATACCTTATGGTCAGGGGCAAGCTTCGCCCCTGGGCGCCCCCCTTGTCCCAGAGTCTCCGGCCACAGTTGGTGGAGGAGGTGGTGGCCGCTCTGTTTCCATTACAGGCGGAGCACACTCCTCCGTCGATGGTTCCGCCTTCCATGGCGTCCAGCGCGGACTTTGACGACGACGTGGTTCCCGAAGTGACCCAAGTAGAGTTGCGAGCGGCGGTGTCGAGACTTCGCTCGAAAAACACCGCCCCAGGGCCCGACGGCATTCCAGGCCTTGCGTTGGCCCTGGTCCTGGAGGAGCTCGCGCCCCGACTCAGGGGGCTCCTCAGTGAGTGTTTGCAGCAGGGCCAGTTTCCGCGTCAGTGGAAGGTGGGGAAACTGGTCCTGATCAGGAAGGAAGGGCGCCCGGCGGACTCTCCGTCCGCCTACCGGCCCATTGTGTTGCTGGACGAGGTGGCTAAACTGTTTGAGTTTATCATCGCGGAGCGCCTCGTCCAGCGTCTGTCTTCAGTGGGCCCGGATCTGGCGGAGAATCAATATGGTTTCCGCCGCGGGCGCTCCACTATCGATGCTGTCCTGCAAGTGAGGAGCCTGGCGGAGGATGCGGTGTCCCGGGGCGAGGTCGTCTTCGCGGTGTCTCTAGACATCGCGAATGCCTTCAATACCTTGCCCTGGAGTTGTATCAGGGAGGCACTCGTTTTCCATCGAGTGCCGACCTACCTCCGCCGCATAGTCGGGGCATATTTATCGGAGAGGGTAGTAGTCTACCCGGGTCACGACGGTTGGAGTCGGCGAGAGATGTCGTGCGGTGTTCCACAGGGATCGGTTCTGGGTCCGCTCCTGTGGAACATCGGTTACGACTGGGTGCTGCGAGGTGCGCTCCTCCGTGGCGTCGGCGTCATTTGTTACGCCGACGACACGCTCGTTACTGCGAGGGGTAAGTCGCACCGGGCGGCGGCCATATTGGCGACTGCTGGGGTCGCACAAGTCGTCAATCGTATCCGGCGGTTGGGCCTCGAGGTGGCTCTGTCCAAGTCCGAGGCCGTTTGTTTTCACGGCCCTCGGAACCGGCCACCTCCAGAGGCCCATATTATGGTAGGAGGGGTCCGCATCGGCGTCGAGTCAACCCTAAAGTATTTAGGTCTCTTGCTCGACGGCCGATGGGACTTTACAGCCCACTTTCGACGTTTGGCCCCCATTCTTCGGGGCACTGCAGGCGCGCTCGCGCGCCTGCTGCCCAACCTTGGGGGGCCAAATACCTCCTGCCGGAGGCTCTACGAAGGGGTCGTGCGGTCCATGGCCCTGTATGGGGCCCCAGTTTGGGCGAACAGCCTGACGGCCCGAAATATTTCGGCGCTTCGTGCGCCACAGCGCGCCATGGCCGTCAGGCTGATAAGAGGATACCGCACGATCTCGTTCGAGGCTGCGAGCCTCCTCGCCGGATCGATGCCATGGGACCTGGAAGCGGCGCTCCTGGCGTCGCTCTATCGTTGGCGCCAGGAGGCGCTAGCTCGGGGCGAAGGACCTCCTATTTCCGCAGTCGAGGCGGCGAGGTCCGAGCTCCGCCAGGTCCTAGTGGCCAATTGGAAGGAACGACTTGTGCACCCCAGTGCCGGGCACGCCACGATCGTGGCGGTAAGTCCCGTGTTTGAGGAGTGGCTGGAGAGGCGACATGGCGCCCTCACCTTCCGGCTGACACAGGTTTTGACCGGCCATGGTTGTTTTGGCCGGTTCCTGTGTCGGATAGGCCGGCAAGAGACGCCCGGTTGTCACCACTGCGGCGACTGCCGCGACGTTGTTGAGGACACGGCGCTGCACACATTGGCGGTTTGCCCCGCCTGGGCATCGCAGCGCCGTGAGTTGATCGCGGCAGTCGGATCGGTTGCCCTCTCGCTCCCGGCCGTAGTTCTGTCTATGGTCCGGAGTGAGAGGTCGTGGAACGCCGTCGCCTCCTTCTGTGAGGAAGTTATTTCCATCAAGGAGGCGGCGGAGCGGGAGAGGGAGCGTTTAAACCCTCTCCCCAACCGCAGAGCCGGGCGCCGGAGGGCGCGAGATGACCTCCAGCCACCCTGAGGTTTGACCTGGGGGTGGCGGGCTTTGTGGGCCTGCCCGCCATCCGTTCAGCACCAGGTCCGAGAGGCGGCGTGCGTGTTCCCACGCGCGCCTCTGTGTCGAGTCCGTCTCCCCTCTCGGGGGGGGACAGTAGGGAATATTTAGAAGGTACCAGCGGGTAGATCTTTTGTGTAGTGGCCTGCCGTTTCATACGGCGGGCCGTAACCTCGGCGGGGTCGCGACTGCATGTGAAAGTGATTCGCGCGGCCCCGCCGATAGTGGTTTGTCGAGGAACACCGTGGTAGGTTTAGTCGGTATTCCGGGAGGTACATTATCATTTTCAACATCTTTCTTTTACCCCGGCGAGTCCGACATAACCCCTCCGCCCGCCCCCGCGGAGGGGTATGCGTCATAGCATTCCCCCACGTAAAAAAAAAAAAAAAAAAAAAAAAAAAAAAGGTTAGGTTAGGTTAGGTTAGGTTAGGTTAGGTTAGGTTAGGTTAGGTTAGGTTAGGTTAGGTTGGGGTGTGTGGCCAGAGAGAACCTCCTAGTGTGCCTGACGGTTCTGCCGTTCCCATCCACATTTTTCGTGGATGGGAGCGGCAGACGTTGGGCCGGTACACCCCGGGCAACACGGGTAATCATGTCCTTTCGGGGGCATTATTACTCGTGGCTAATACTCTGGCATGCGCGTAGGGAACCCGAGGCATCTTGTCTCGGGGTTATCGGCCCGCAAGGGTCGCGTTTGGGGGTCTCTCCACGTGTTCCTTTGATTAGCAGAGGACACGTGGATTTGAGACGGGGTGGTTAGGTAGGTTAGATTAGGTTTTAGGTTAGGTAGGTTTAGGTTTAGGGTTAGGTAGGTAGGCAGGTTTAGGTTTAGGGTTAGGTAGGTAGGCAGGTTTAGGTTTAGGGTTAGGTAGGTAGGTAGGTTAGGTAGATAGGTTAGGTAGGCAGGTTAGGTAGGCAGGTTAGGTTAGGTTTAGGTAGGTCATAGAGGAAGACAACCTCTCTAAAAAATCACTGGGCTGTTAGGCCGAGGTGGGGGTGCTTCCTGCCCAGGCGGGCGGTCTTGGGGCGGGTCGATCGGTCCAGCATGGACCCCCATCCGGCCCAACCCGTAATCCTGAACTGACAGGACCGGGGGCCTTCGGGCTGCGAGGAAGAAAACCTCTATAAAAATAACCCAAAGCCCAAGTTTTTGGTGGCCCAGCGAGGGGCTGTATGGCTGGGGGGAACCCAGTCATTAGGGCTACCCAAAACCCAAAACAAATGAATGATGTCGGATCAAAGGAGAAATCTACCCCAGGAGGGTACCGGGCGCGCCGCACCCGGAGAATCCCTCACGGAGCCTTCTGGCTCCGTCTGCCCCTCGTATTCTGGGGGGGGCAACCGCCATCACAGCGCCGTGCCGCGCGAAACATCCGGCACCGAAATTTCCGCCTTGGGCTCCGGCCCGGACAAGGCGTCGACGGTAGGCCCCAAAAAGGGGAAGGTTGTAGGGGGTAGGACCCCACTGTCAGTAGGACGCGACCCGGTTGACACCCGGCGCTCGCAGGTATCCGGGCCTGCGAGTGTTAAATTGGTGACCGACGGATGCGCAGGGGTAGGCGACCAGGCCCCTGTAGCGGATATGGATACTGGAAGCGATGGAAATCGGTCGCATGGGACGTCTTCCGTTAGGAAACGTCCCGTGTGCCAGTCCTCAGACGAGGAAGGCCTGCCGGCCCCCAAGTTGCCGACTTCGAGGAGGGGTCGGCAGGCATCGAGAGGGGCGAGTGCTTCGCAGCCGCGGAGGGATAAGCACGGACGTTTCGTGCGCTCCAATACCTCGGCGGCTAGAGAAGCCGAGAGTGACATGGGGGTCACTACGGAGGACCCTGGCGATGGCGGTGAAAGCTGTGCCTCGCTGGGGAGCTCAAAGGCCGAAATAATCGCCGCCAAGAGGGAGCAGCGCAAAGCCGTCGCGACCGACGAAGTGTCGGAAATGGCCCGACGCGCTCGCGAGCGACGAGCTGCTCTGGCGGCGGTTGGGGCAGAGCCATCTGCGGTGGCCTTGAGCCAGCTGGCTCTGGATGGGGTGGACTTAGTCCTGAAGGTTGCCACCAAGTCCGGCAGCCTGAAGGGCACGTTCACCCGTGGCTTAAAGGAGGCTGCCGCGGATATCAGGGAGGCGGTTGGCATCCTCCTCAACAGGACGGCCTCTGACGAGGTCGCAAAGTTACAGGAGGAAAACAGCCGCCTCCGAAATGACCTCGAGGACCTCCGGCGGCAAGTCACTGCGCTAAGCGAGCAACAGCAGCGACGCACGTCCACCAATGCCGCACCTGAAGTGGCCCCGACTCCCGCACCGCGACCGGCAAGCCCTCGTACCGACGAAGAGGTCGAGCGCATTGTCCGGCTCTGCATGCTCCAGTGCGGGAGCATGGTTAACGCTCGGCTGGAGGCGATTTCTCGGCGTCTCCCGGCGGAAATCCTCCGTCCGCCTCTAGCAGCTGACACGCGGAGGACTGAGGAGCCGTCGAGACTTGCGCCTCAAAAGGGGAAGCCCGCGAAGGGCAACAAAAAGCCCGCGGAGGGAGCTCCTCTGACCGACCAGCCCACGACTGCCGGGTCTAAGGGTGAGACCTGGGCGAAAGTCGTTGGCCGCAAGAAGGCCCGCAAAGCCGCCAAGAAGGCCGCAGCAGCTGCATGCGTCCCCGGTGGAACCACAAAGTCGGTTGAGCAGCCTGCGCGGCGGACTGCCAAAGGCGGTCGCAAAGGACCGACGATACGTGCCCCGCGTTCCGAAGCTGTGACGCTCACGCTACAGCCCGGGGCTGCGGAGCGCGGCGTAACGTACCTGTCGGTCATTGCCGAGGCCAAGGCCAAGATCAAATTATTAGATCTTGGCCTCCAGTCCGTCACCCTCAGGCAGGCTGCCACGGGTGCGCGGCTGTTCGAGGTGGCTGGTGCTGCGAGCGGCAGTGCCGAAAAGGCGGACGCTCTGGCCGCCAAGATGAGGGAGGTCCTCAACCCTGAGGACGTCCGGGTCTCCAGGCCAATGAAAACCGCAGAGGTGCGGATTGCTGGTCTGGACGACTCCGTGACCTCTGAGGAGGTGGTGGCGGCCGTTGCCCGAAGCGGAGAGTGTCCGTTGGACAAGGTGCGGGCCGGCGATATACGCGCCGACGCCACCGGACTCGGCGTAGTCTGGGTTCGGTGCCCTGTAGCGTCGGCGAAGAAGATCGCCGATAGCGGCAGATTGCTGGTTGGCTGGGTTGCAGCGAGGGTGAAACTCCTGCAGCCCCGGGCTTTGCATTGCTTCCGGTGCCTGGAGAAGGGGCACGTCCGGGCAAAGTGCACCGCCGAGATTGACCGTAGTGATCTTTGTTATCGCTGCGGTCAGCCCGGCCACAAGGCGGCCCAGTGTTCTGCGGCGCTCAACTGCAGCTTATGTTCGGCTGCGGGGAAGCCAGCGGGACACAAAGTGGGCGGAGGGGCCTGTGGCGCGCCTGCCAGCAAGGCCAAGAAGAAAAAGAAGAGGAGCTCTAAACCTGCCGGGGAAACCTCGCCACCCCCGCAGGCTAGTAGCTCCACGGCCGACTCCCGGCCCAGGACCGTTGCCGAGGGAATGGAGTGTCAATAATGGCACAATTCCATTTCCTCCAGGGTAACATCAACCACTGTGCCAGAGCTCAGGATCTCCTACTCCAGAGCATGGCAGAGTGGTCGATTCACGTGGCTGTGGTCGCCGAACCGTACTTCATTCCCGCCCGTGACAACTGGCTGGGATGCGCTGACGGTTTGGTGGCCATTATTGGCGAGACTCTGATCGACCCGTCTCGGGGCCGCGGCTGGGTTGCTGCGGTCTTGGGCGGCATTGTCATTGTGGGGGCGTATTTCTCCCCCAACAAGAGTCTCGCCGACTTTGAGGGTTTTCTTGTCGAGTTGGGCGCCGTCGTAGACCGCTATCACCCTCGTCCCGTTCTGGTGCTCGGGGATCTCAACGCCAAGTCATCGGCGTGGGGATCTCCGGTCACTGACCCTCGGGGCGAGGTGCTAGAAGAGTGGGCGGTGACGTTTGGTCTGGTCGTCCTGAATCGGGGTTCGGAATACACGTGTGTGCGGCAGCGGGGCGGATCGATAGTGGACGTCTCGTTCGCTAGTCCCTCTGTCGCCAGCCGAGTCCGCGACTGGCGTGTCGCCGTGGGGGTGGAGACGCTGTCGGACCATCGGTATATCCGGTTCGACGTCTCTGCCCAGACCGCGAGTGGCCGCCATCCAACAGCCCCGATTAACGACGGCCCGCGTTGGGCGCTTAAGCGCATCGACAGGGAACTACTCGAGGAAGCTGCCTTAGTCCAGTCCTGGATCTGGGAGTCGACGACGGCCGGCCCCGTCGACGTCGAGGCGGTGGCGCTGTGGTTTCGCGGGGCGATGACGCAGATCTGCGACGCGTCCATGCCCCGTGTCCGCCAACAGTCCTCAAGGCGCCAGGTGTACTGGTGGACCGCCGAGATCGCGCAATTGCGCGTAGCGTGCGTTGAGGCTCGTCGCCGGTACACCCGATACCGGAGACGGCGTCGACGGGATTCCGCCGAGGAGGACGCGCTGTATGAGGTGTACCGCGCGTCTAAGGAGATTCTGTGGCTGGCCATCGGCGACTCAAAGTCGCGTGCCAGGGAGGAGCTGCTGGAGTCCCTAGATCGGGATCCGTGGGGGCGCCCCTACCGTTGGGTACGGGGCAAGTTGCGTCCCTGGGCACCTCCACTAACTCAAAGCATGCAACCCGAGTTGCTTGAGACGGTGGTATCGGCCCTCTTCCCGGAGCGAGCGGGACACTTTCCCCCGGCGATGGCTTCGCCCTCAGCCACAGACTCTCCAGAAGAGGAGAGCACTAATGTCCCCGAGGTGACGCAAGCAGAGACGAGAGCGGCCGTGTCGCGACTCCGGGCTAAGAACACAGCGCCCGGACCCGACGGAGTTCCTGGTCGAGCTCTCGTCCTAGCTCTGAAGGAGCTAGAACCCCAGCTGAGGGGGCTCTTCACGGCATGTCTCGAGCAGGGTCAGTTTCCCAGTGTGTGGAAGGAGGGGAGGCTGGTCCTGCTCAGGAAGGAGGGGCGCCCCGCGGACTCGCCGTCCGCGTATCGGCCCATAGTGCTGCTCGACGAGGCGGGCAAAATTTTCGAGCGTATTATCGCAGATCGCCTCGTCAGCCACTTGTGCAGGGAGGGGCCGAACCTGGACGACAACCAATTTGGTTTTCGTCGGGGGCGCTCCACCATAGACGCCATCATGCGCGTGAGGGCCCTGGTGGAGGAGACGGTGTCCCGGGGTGGGGTGGTGCTGGCGGTGTCTTTAGATATCTCCAACGCATTCAACACCCTACCCTGGAGTTGTATTCGGGAGGCTCTGAAATACCATCACGTGCCTCCCTACCTCCGCCGTACAGTAGGGGCTTACCTGGAGGGTAGATGCGTCACCTATCGGGGACGCGACGGTGCCGGTCGGCACCTCATGTCGTGCGGTGTTCCGCAGGGATCGGTCTTGGGACCGCTCCTGTGGAACATCGGCTACGACTGGGTGCTGAGAGGCGAACTCCTGTCGGGTGCCGACTTGACGTGTTATGCGGACGACACGCTCGTAACTGCCCGGGGGAGCTCGCACAGGGAAGCGACGTTGATAGCCACGGCTGCGGTGTCACAGGTGGTGAACCGCATCCGGCGCCTGGGCCTGGAGGTGGCCCTAAACAAGTCGGAGGCCATGGTGTTTCATGGCCCCCGACGTGTGCCGGCGCCGGGATCACACATCGTGGTCAGCGGGGCCCGGATAGCTGTCGAGTCCACCATGAAGTATCTGGGATTGGTACTCGACAGCCGATGGGAATTCGGGCCCCACTTCCGGCGGCTGGTGCCCAAGCTGATGGGCGCAGCGGGCGCACTTTCAACGTTGCTTCCCAACTTGGGGGGCCCGAGCGCCGCCTGTAGGCGGTTGTACGTGGGAATCGTGCGGTCCATGGCCCTGTATGGGGCCCCTGTGTGGGCGATGGACATGACGGCCAGCACTCTCGCCATTCTGCGCAAACCGCAGAGGGCGATGGCCGTCAGAGTCGTCCGCGGGTATCGCACGATTTCCTACGAGGCGGCTTGCGTCCTGGCCGGATCCCCGCCCTGGGACCTAGAGGCGAAAGTACTCGCGTCATTATATCGATGGCGCGAGGAAGAGCGGGCACGGGGCTCGAGGCCGGTGCAGCGGCAGATCGCGCTGCGCAAAGAGGAGCTCCGTCAGGTCTTGGTGGCGGAATGGCGGCAAAGGCTTCTGAGCCCTGCCGCCGGCCTCGCTACCGTCGAGGCGATCCGGCCGGTACTCAACGACTGGCTCGGGAGAAGGCACGGCTCCCTGTCGTTTAGGGTGACGCAGGTGCTGTCGGGGCACGGCTGCTTCGGCAAGTACCTGTGCCGCATAGACAGGGAGCCGGACGCTCGGTGCCATCACTGCGTCCATTGCGGGGAGGACACGGCGCAACACACGCTCGCCGAGTGTGTAGCTTGGGAGGAGCAGCGCCGTGTCCTCACAAATGAAGTAGGAGGCGATCTGTCGCTGCCGGCCGTAGTGCGGAGGATGGTTGGAAGCGCAGAGTCGTGGGACGCGGTGGTGTCCTTCTGCGAGAACGTGATGTCGCAGAAGGAAACTGCGGAACGGGAGAGGGAGATCTCGACTCCCTTCCCCGGCCGCAGAAGGCGCACCGGGCACAGGAGAAGGGCGGACAACGCCCTTTTCCGGCCCCCATGAATGGGTCCAGGGGCGAGGGACTTGGGGAAGTCCCCGCCCCCTATTCGATGGACCCG